>CM056578.1:101125308-106125308 GCA_029721435.1 Gymnothorax reevesii
CGGTTTCCTCCCACAGTCCAAAAACATGCATATCATGCTAACTCCACATGCTAAATTGCCCATAGGTATGAATGTGAGAGTGAATGTTGTGTGTATGGTGTGTGTGCTCTGTGATGGATTGGCGAGCTGTCCAGGGTGGGTCCCTGTCTTTACCCCAGAGTCAGCCTGTCATGGTTTGGAGTTATTGACAGCTTTCTTTGTTGCTCTCATCCGGGACGATATTGTTTACTCCCTATCGGATTCCTGGGCCAGCTGGCATTGATTGGGGGCCTGGCCCGGACTCTATTTAATCTCCTATTTCGCCTCGCTCCCGTTGCTAGTGTGTCAGTTCTTCTTTGGTGCTTTAGCCGATAAGGTCTCTAGAGAGCTTACTGTCAGGAACTTAGTTGCATAACAGGAATAGTATTAGTGAGCAAGGGAATCTTTGGTTTATTTCCCTTTTCTTTTGTTTTCCTTAAGCTCGCCTGTTTTCTACAATGGGCGGCGTCAGGTCCGTTGGTAGCGCGAGTCTCGTTATTTTTCTCTGTTTTAAGTCTCTCAACACGCTGTGAGTGCTGCCTTTTATTTCCAGCCGCCGCTCTTGCCGTCCAATTCCAACAACCATCACACAGCCTGGATAGGCTCCAGCTCCGCCTGTGACCCTAGTGAGGAAGAAACGGAATAGAGGATGGACGGATGGATCTAGGCAATATTTACGTCAATTTAAAGACTTTAGCCACAGCTTTTGGCCATAATTATGTTTTTCTTTCCTTTGACAACGCCAAAATATTTTGGTCAGGTGACATCATGAAGCTTTATGGAGCATCATTGGGGTCATAACGCACAGTAGAACATGCTTAATGAACATTTCAAACAAATTATGATATCATACCTTTTTATGCATATCAGTGCAAATACTGGCGAGATAAAGACATATTTCTTCAATCCATCGGTGGTGTAATCTGTCACATGACTCATGTTCGGCTCCCTCTTCTCACAAATGTTGTTGGTAATTTCAATGTTTACCTTATAAAATGAAATAACGCTGAAAATATATTCAACAGATGTTTGTAATGAGAAATTCAATGACCTCTATATAGAAACAAACAAGAAATTTCCGAGGTTGTTACGCACTTTGAACAGAGAGTAGCCGAATATAACTTTATTCTTTAATCGCTGTAGTTTATATGAATTTTGCTCATGTGCTCCAGTACTGTGTACAAGTTTTATGTATGCTAAATTTAAAAAAAATTTAAGTCTGACTTTGGACATTTATTTATGTGTTTTCCACAACAGTGTTGCTGGAGATAAAAAGCACATTTGAGACACCACATTGTAATTAAAAAAAAATGTATTTTACAAATGCTTGTTTGCATTATATTTAAGAACGTTGACACAGAGAGTGCAGCTGGACAAAGCCCTGAGGTTTGTTTGGGATTAACTGACAGAAGCAGGTGAGACAGCTTGTTTGCGGGAGAACTGCGTCATGTTTAGCAGAATTGTTTGAGCATCCATACGCCCAATTATCATACAAAACTATAAATCTAAAGGGCACTGTGCTTCATATTTAAGCAATGGGTAGTCACACCAAAAACTAATTTGATTTAGTTGTCAACTGCTTGCAGTTCTTTATAGCATATTCTTAAACATGTAATTAATTATTTTTGGAAGCATAGGCTGTAAGTGATCAAACTAACTAGTTAGAAACAGTTAGCGATTTAAAGTGAAAAGTTGCTAGCTACCTAAAATTACTTTTCATTGGAGAATAATGTTAACTAATGTTAGTTAATCATTTTCGCTAGTTTCTACTGGCGAACTAAACCTGGTTTCTGTCACATTTTGGCCAGTAGTCAGGTTGCTAGCTGCAGGAGACATAACACGGATGTATATATCAATTTATGACATGAATTTCAGTCTAGAAATCCCGCGATGATGCTATTATTAATGTATTAGTTTACAAACCAAAAACCAGTGAAGTTGGCACATTGTGTAAATCGTAAATAAAAACAGAATACAATGATTTGCAAATCCTTTTCAACCTATATTCAATTGAATACACTGCAAAGACAAGTTACTTAATGTTCGAACGGGTAAACTTTGTAACTTTTTGCAAATATTAGCCCATTTGAAATTTGATGCCTGCAACATGTTTCAAAAAAGCTGGCAAAAGTGGCAAAAAAGACTGAGAGAGTTGGGGAATGCTCATCAAACACACATTTGGAACATCCCACAGGTGAACGGGCTAATTGGGAACAGGTGGGTGCCATGATTGGGTATAAAAGCAGCTTCCCTGAAATGCTCAGTCATTCACAAACAAGGATGGGGCAAGGGTCACCACTTAGTGAACAAATGCGTGAGCTGATTGTCGAACAGTTTAAAAACAACATTCCTCAATGAGCTATTGCAAGAAATTTAGGGATTTCATCATCTACGGTCCGTAATATCATCAAAAGGTTCAGAGAATCTGGAGAAATCACTGCACGTAAGCCACAAGGCCGAAAACTAACATTGAATGCCTGTGACCTTCGATCCCTCAGGCGGTACTGCATCAAAAACCGACATCAGTGTGTAAAGGACATCACCATATGGGCTCAGGAACATTTCAGAAAACCACTGTCAGTAACTACAGTTCGTAGCTACATCTGCAAGTGCAAGTTAAAACTCTACAATGCAAAGCGAAAGCCATTTATCAACAGCAACCAGAAACGCCGCCGGCTTCGCTGGGCCCAAGCTCATCTAAGATGGACTAATGCAAAGTGGAAAAGTGTTCTGTGGTCTGACGAGTCCACATTTCAAATTGTTTTTGGAAACTGTGGACGTCGTGTCCTCCGGACCAAAGAGGAAAAGAACCATCCGGACTGTTAAAGACACAAAGTTCAAAAGCCAGTATCTGTGATGGTATGTGGGTGAATTATTGCCCAAGGCATGGGCAACTTACACATATGTGAAGGCACCATTAATGCGGAAAGTTACATACAGGTTTTGGAGCAACATATGTTGCCATCCAAGCAACGTCTTTCTCATGGACGCCCCTGCTTATTTCAGCAAGACAATGCCAAGCCACATTCTGCACGTGTTACAACAGCATGGCTCCGTAGTAAAAGAGTGCGGGTACTAGACTGGCCTGCTTGTAGTCCAGACCTGTCTCCCATTGAAAATGTGTGGTGCATTATGAAGCGTAAAATACGACAACGGAGACCTCGGACTGTTGAACAACTTAAGCTGTACATAAAGCAAGAATGGGAAAGAGTTCCACCTGAAAAGCTTCAAAAATTGGTCTCCTCAGTTCCCAAAGGTTTACTAAGTGTCGTTAAAAGGAAAGGCAATGTAACACAGTGGTAAAAAGGCCCCTGTGCCAACTTTTTTGCAATGTGCAGCTGCCTTTAAATTCTAAGTTAATGATTATTTGCAAAAATAACTAAAGTATCTCAGTTTGAACATTAAGCATCTTTTCTTTGCAAAGTATTCAATTGAATATAAGTTGAAAAGGATTTGCAAATCATTGTATTCTGTTTTTATCTACGATTTACATAACGTGCCAACTTCATTGGTTTTGGGTTTTGTACACGCAGGAACCACGTCAGCAAGCTGTTGAGGGTACCGGTGTATCAGAGCTTCAGGTGAGGTCCTAATTATGAATTATAATATGGAATTATAGGGAAAGCATCACAGTAAGTCTCATGATGTTCAGCAAATATAACCTTTGAAAGTCAAAATGTACCAACCATCTTTTCCTCAGTGGAGAAAATGAAAGAAATAAGTTATCCTATGTTGTATATCTAATATGATACAATCTGATAAAACGCTCGGTTTACGGCTTGTCCAATTCACAGATAGTCAGTGGTCCATTTTGAGGAGTTTATCTCGGCTGCAGTTGCGTTACCACACAGAGAGATGCTTAATAGACATAAATTGCCTATAATGATTTTAACATTTGCGTAATTGCGTAATTAAGAAACTTATGAATTGGTATGAGTATTTCATAACATAACATGAATGACGAGAACAGGCAGTACAGCCCAACTAGGCTCGCTGGTTTCTTTATACTATTGTGAATATATCACTTCAGATACTCAATCATTCAATGGTATCATTTTAAGTCAAGCCTGCTCTTGAAAACTCCCAAGGTCTCTGCCTCAACAATATGGTCCGGAAAGCTGTTCCCCATCAAAATTACCCTTTGGGTGAAGGAATATTTCCGAATATTAAAAAGTTACCTTTGGTCAACTTCCATTTGTGACCCAGGGTTCTGCTAACAACACTTGGTTAAAGGAATCCTACATAATTCACTTTGTTAATCCATTTAACATATTTAAAGACCTCAATCAGATCACCTCTTAGTCTTAGTCCTAAGACTAAAGAGATTAAGGATCTTCAGCCTTTTCTCATAGCTTTCATCATTTATACCCAGAATTACCTTAGTGGCTCTTCTCTGAACTCTCTCTAGAGCCTATATGTCTTTCATAAAGTATGGTCCCCAGAACGGTACACAATACTCCAGATGTGGTCTGACAAATGTGTTGTACAAAAGAAGCATCACCTCCTTGGATTTAAACTCAATACTTTTGGCAATCTATCCCAGCATCCGATTGGCTTTTTTAACTGCTACAGAACAATGGCTAGAGCCTGTGAGGGTTTGGTACACAATCACTCCTGGATCTTTTTCGTGTAGAGCACATTCCAGTTTAAAACCTCTCATGATGTAATCCCATCTAATGTTTTCATTACCTACATGTAACACTTACATTCCGCAACATTAAATTTCATTTGCCACATTTCTGCCCAATTCTGGATTCTATCCAAATTTAGTATCATCTGCAAATTTAACTAATCTGCTCTCAGTATTCATATCAAGGTCATTGTAGATGAGGAACAGCAGGGGTCCAAACACCGATCCCTGGGGGATGCCACTCCCCACCATACCTAGCTCAGATGAGATACCACTGACCACCATTCTTTATGCTCTGTCCTGCAACCAGTTTTGAATCCACTTCAGAATACCTCCTGTAACTCCAATGGAGCTCATTTTAAAAATTAGTCTTTTATGCGGTACTGTGTCAAATGCTTTCTGAAAATCTAAGTATATGATGTTATAAGCCCTGCTCTGGTCATAGGGCTTGGTGGCCTCTACAAAAAATTCCAGAGGGTTTGTCTGGCATGACCTGCCCTTATGGAAACCATGTTGGCTATCCCTCAAGATATTGTTGCGTTCAAGTCCAGCTCATCTTTTATGATAGATTACAATATTTTGCACGCAATGCAAGTTAAACTGGCTGGCCTGTAATTTCCTGGCTTAGTACGGTCCCCTTTCTTATATATTGGTATTCTATTGCCCTCTTTCTAATCATTTGGTATTTCTCCAGTCTCTAAAGACCGTCTGAAGATGGCGGATAGCGGCTTAAAGATGATCTCGTTAACTTCCCTGAGCACACTAGGATATAAGTCATCAGGACCCGCCGTTTTATCTGCCTTAGGTTTATGCAACTTGTCTAATACTTTGTTATTCCTAATCTCAATTTCCGCTAAATAATCTTGAATATTGGACATGCCCTCTGGCTGAATAAAGACCCACTCTGAGGTAAAATTCTCGACAAAGTAACTGTTTGAGGTATCCGCAATATCCTTGTTATCATATAGCAGCAATCCATTTTTATTCTTTATGCACTTAACTTGCTCTTTGACTTTCCTTTTTCTGTTCTGAAAGAAGCCCCTAGGGTTATTTTTTGCCCCCTCTGCAATTTGTTTTTTTATACAGCTTTCTAACATTCCACAGCTCTTTTTTGACCACAGCCCGCATTTCACAATATTCAGCCTTAGTAATCTCATTGTTATTGTTAATGTACATCTTATAAAGATTCCTCTTTTCCCTCAAACTCCTACGAATAACTGTGGTCATCCACTGAGGACACCTTTGGAATGAATTTCATTGTGAATCAAGTAAAACCTCCTTTAATTTTACCCACATCTCATTTACAGACTCACAGTCCAGGAGTATCTACCATTTTATTTCACTTAGATATAAGCACATCCTGTCAAAGTTTGCTCGCCTAAAATTGAAAATTTTTGTTTTTGAAGAAAACCTTTTTAACTTCCCATGAAACCTCAAAATTAACAGTAGAGTGATCACTTGTCCCAAGTGGCTCCAGTACCTCAACATTGCTAATTCCATCTGGGTAATTACAGAGCGCTAAGTCTAAAATTTCCTTCTCTCTTGTAGGTTTATTAACATACTACACCAAAAAATTGTCATTTATAACACCTAGAAATTCTTCCTCCCCCCTACCCTGTCCTTTCACCATTTCCCAATCAATATCAATATAATTTGTCTCCCATAATAATAGTCCCTCCTCCTCGACAAGCTTGCGTAATCCTCTTAAAGAGCATTTCTTTGACTGTACTGACCAAAGCTGGTGGTCAATAGCATACATTTATGTTTAAACCTGTCATGTGTTTGCCAATGAGCCTGACCCAGATATCTTCACAGGGCAAGGAATGTTCAATTTCAGGAATTTCCTGCACATTTATGTTTTCGTTCACATAGAGTGCTACACCCCCTCCTCGCCTATTGCATCTATCCTTCCTAAAGAGCTTATAACCTTTCTGCATTATATTCATCTCCATCCACTTAACTAAGCCATGTCTCTGTAATCCCAACTATGTCATAGCCTTCACTAATCATAACGGCCTCAAGTTCTGGAAATTTATTTTTAATGCCTCTTGCATTTAGATAGCAACATTTCAGGTGATCACAAATGCTATTGCCCTTCGATTTCCCATGTGCCCACTGCTCCAAGCCCCACACTACGCTTTGCTGCTTTAAAAGTATATCATCAATAGTGCATGTAATGCTGTCAGCTTCCATCAGGGCAGTCTGCATTTCCTTCTGTGTAACATAAACCTCTCTTCAACTGTTCCATATTGCGAACCATCACAATAAATGTTAATAACATTAGTACCAGTTGTTAACTTGGATTCAAAAATCAAATCAAAAGTATTTGGATGGCAACAAAATAGAAACGAAAGTTTATGTATGTGGCATCTATCTATTAAGATTATGGAGGCAGTCTGCTTAGCATCAAAAAAAAAAACAAAAAACAAAGCCACACACATTCAGATAATCTCTGTACACAGAAAAGGCAGTATTTGCACTCAGATTTTCCAGCTCGCTTTACATATGTGTGCCTACCAATTGTCACATTAAACCTATGACCTTGCAATCAGGAAATCAGCGACACAGCTCTTTCAAATGAACAGAACACATGCAGGAGCAGAGATGGGCGTGACAGGGCCTGACACCATTGCAAAGTGCTGTGTGTGTCTGTCTGTCTGTCTGCCTGCCTATCTGTACGGTGCACTGAGGGCAGGCGCTCACGCTGAGATTGTCTTCTCTCTCGGGGTGGGGGGGAGCCCAACGGTCAGGTGCTTCTGGTGCGCCAGCAAGTCCGAGCAGGCCTGAAAAGCGCAGAAACAGCACCTCTGTGTGTTACCCAGAATACACCTGTTTCGCCAAGCGTAGAATCCCAAGTCCCAAGAATAAGAGCCATTTCGGTCCCGTCACGCCAAACTGCACCATTTCAAACCATGAAAATCAGCCATTTTTCAAAGGGGAAACAAGATAATTCAGCAGCAAAGCAGTAAACCAGCTAGCAATGGTTTCAACAATCACAAGAGAGTAAAATGCACAAACATGAAGAAGGAGGAAATTAAAAAAAAACCTCATTCACCTTATTATGGTGCCCCATAATGCAACGGAAGCAAAATGGCTCTGTGACCAGACTTTCGGAAAGGCTCATGCAGCAAGTGTCTAAGTCCGGGGTCTCAAGCTGGGGTTGTCGAACCCAAGCCCAGGACGGCCAAAGGGATCATGCCTGGAATAGCCTGCAGCTTACTGCTCTATTAGTTAAGCCGCTTTCACACCGGACGCGAAATGAATTTTTCGCAGGATAGATTACATTCAAAGTCAATGCAGACTCGAATGGACGCGTTTCGCGTTAGGTGTGAAAGCGGCTTTACTGTGGCCAAAAGTAGCAAGCCATATATAGTGTGTGATCAACACAAAATTTACCAGAATGCCAAAGATTGACAAATGACATGATACTCTGGCTGAATTTCAGAGTACACAGCCAGACCAGTCTCTGACTCTGCAGTATCCCATGATGCAACATTGCATCCCATAACGTGCAATCTACACTACTACTGAGAGCAGCATGGAGTATTCAACCCATACTGGTACGGTAAGCAGTATGTAGTAAATGAGTATGCAATTGCAAATACGACCACACTGCAATTCTAGTTGCAGTGTGGGGGTTAAGGGCCTTGCTCAAGGGCCAAAGAGCTCCCCCCCCATCATGAACTCCTCGCACCAGGCTGCAGGCTGACCCTGCGATCAGAGACAGCTGACGGACGGGAGGGGTGTCTGGTACCTCGTCCAGCTCCTCCACCTTCTTACGGAGCATTCCGGAGATCATACGGATCAGGCCCCAGTGCCGCAGCGAGCTGACCTGCTCATACAGCTCATACAGCAGCTTCCTGACTGTACTGCCCCGACCAGACAGCTGTGTGTCCCAGTCTATCCCTCTAAGAGAGAGGGGGGGGGAGAGAGAGGGAGAGCAGGGGAGAGAGGGAGTGTCAGATCTCAAACGCAAAACGAAGACCTAGTTCACTGGTGTTCAGACATGAATTTACACCAGAGCTGAGATTAAACGCTCTAAGATAGTCTTCATACACACAGCCCTCACGCAGACACACGCGTAAACATGCACATACACCAGAGTGCACACTAAATCCTCAAACATACAGATACACACAAACATACACTTACACAGACCCTCAAACACGCCAGCAGCACAACACACACAAAACTGTCAAACAAACAGACACAAACACACTATGCAAATACATACACACTCTCACTCTCTCCATCTTCCTTTCACTCACACACGCACTCGCAGACAGATAAACTCCCAGATGTACGCGAGCAGCCGTTACAGTGCATTAGAGATGGAGAACAGCGCCCCCGGTGGCAGCGGAGCTCACTTGTCCTTGAAGAGGATGTACAGGATGTCGGCCCGGTCCTGGAGGTTCTGAGAGAGCTTCAGCATCTGCACCAGGGCCTTATAATCCACCTCCCCACTCACGTCCCGCGGCAGGTTACCAGGGGGACAGTGTGGCGCCTCAGGGTCCTGGGCCAGGCGGAGAGAATGGTTAGTGAATGAACAAACACACACAAGTGAAAAAATAAACACATAAACAAGCACACACACACACACACACACACACATCAGAGAACTAGCAAACGCACAAACAAACATGAACGCATGAATGAATGAAAAAAACACAAACGAGTAAATGAATGGGCACACGAACACAAACAAGTGAACAAATGAACACACAAGCAAATCCACAAATGAGTGAAGGAATGAGCAAACAAACAAACAAGTGAATGAATAAACAAACAAACACAAACAAGTGAATAAATGAACAAACTAACACAAACGAGTGAACGAATGGACAAACACACAAATAAACCCACTAGTGAATGAGTGAAATAAAAGCACAGATGAGTGAATGAATGAAAATACAAACAAACACACAAATGAGTGGATGGATGAAAGAATGAAAAAATAAACAGCACTTTGGCATTTGTGTGCTTGTGTAATTTGGTCCATTTTTACACAGTCACTCCCTCGAGTGCAAAAATAGGTCCGCAGGTGTTGTATGACAGGGAAGCACATTTTTTTGGACCATAGAGGTAAAGACTGCGACAATTTATCAAGTGAAACATCTCATTAATATCTAATCAATTTTCAGCCATTTACAGCAGATTGTAATGAATGAATGAATTAATTAATTAATTTCTATGCCTTATTCTTAAAGCTACATAGATTTCCATAGGTTTTATGCTGATAAAACAATTACCTGGAATAGCTACTAAGTGCCAGAGACAATTTTTACCACAAAATCAAAACTCCTCGAGGCCACAGTTTCACAGAATTTGGAGCTACTCCCAGCAGAACATTAGGTGCGAATTCCCACTATATCCAAGAAAATTACACTGGCCATTTACACAAAAAAAAATCTTTATAAGAGGGAAAGATGAAAAATATTGGCCTTTCAGGTCCCCTAATTACCTGAAATAGCAGTGCTGACATTAAAAACCACAAACTGGTTCATCTCTGGTACAAACTCAATGTTTTACAGACCATCTGCCTGATTTACCCATAAGCCCACTCGAAGAATGCACAGAAACTTTCAGAGCAAGAAAAACTAATAACACAACCAAAAGTTCAAAATGAATACCTGAATCAGTCCTTGGTCATATTATTTACACAGGGAATTCTAAACACACAGAAGCAAACGCTACACGCAGGGCCATGATAAATTGGTTCAGGCCCTTTGTGTCCTGGCGAAGTACCTGACTCCCAGAATGCACCAGGCTGAGGGCGGGTGGAGGAGACCGGAACAGTTTGGTGGGGAGGTACATTTGAACATCTGAAACAGAAACGCAACTATCAGGCACACTGTTCACTCTTCGATCTTAACTCTGCTCAACGACTTAACGCCCACTGTGCTTACAGCACACCGTTCACTCTTCGATTTTAACTCTGCTCAACGACTTAACGCCCACTGTGCTTACAGCACACCGTTCACTCTTCGATTTTAACTCTGCTCCACGGCTTAATGCCACTCTGTGCTTACAGCACACCGTTCACTCTTCGATTTTAACTCTGCTCAACGACTTAACGCCCACTGTGCTTACAGCACACCGTTCACTCTTCGATCTGAACTCCGCTCCACGGCTTAATGCCACACTGTGCTTACAGCTGCATGACTGAAATGGTTGTGTCGCTGTCAAGCAAGCGTTTCGACGAGAGCAAGGAGAAACCTGTAAACCATGGGACCATGACATTTCGCAGCTATAACTAAATGAATGCACTGCATTCACGGGTGCAGGTGTGATTTTCAGAGATGTGAAAGCTGGGAGCTGGGGCCTGTGGCTCATGAGAGATTTAAGACAAGTAATGCCCCGGCGGGGAACAGTACCCTAGCTCTGCTCATACCCTGAGGTTCCAGATCAGAGCAGTCCTGTTTCTAAAATCTATCTGGACTTCCTGCTCTGCAACCAACTTAACTCATCTGAGGGTCGTTTCCGAAAAGCGCAGTTGCTGACTAAGTATGCAACTTCCAGAGTTCCTCCATTCACAGTCAATGGGTCCAACTATGTAAGTAAGCATCTGTGATTTGGGAAACGCACCCCCTGTATTGGACTCCTGATTATTTTTATCCAATTAACACTCACTTTTCTAGCTGGCAGAGACCGGGCTCCTCCATTGTATCCAGGTTCCCTCAGAGATCTCTACCTATTGGACAGTTTTTTCTCACCGAGAGTGTTTTTTACTCCCTAATTTTTTTTTTTCAGGACGTCAACCAGGGGTCTGCCCTTCTGTTACTCTATAATGGGTCATTTTGACAGTCTGTCAGTAAAAGCGCTACACAAATAAAACTGAATCTGGGGCTTTGGTTCTGAGTCCACCGGCCGGTCGGACTCACTGTGGATGTTGAGCTCTCTGGCTTTGTACACCAGCGACACCATCTCGCAGGTCTGTTTGGCCGCGGCTCGGAAGCGGTTGAGGCCTCCTTTGGTGGCGCTGATCTTGACGCTCTCTTTGGGTATCGACAGCAGATGGTCCAGGTACTGCGCCAGGTCATCCACCTCTGGGGGGCACCAAATCACGGGACTGTCATTCCCTCACACATGTACACATACTCACGTTTGTCTAGCCTGCGCAGAACACATGTCCAGACAAACACACACTCACTAAAACGCACTTCTGTCATGTTTCTGGACGTTTGTGTGTGTGTTTTGGGCTTTTCTTTGTGCCTCTCGTCCTGGGACGATATCGTTTCCTGGGCTATTGAATTCTTAGCCCAGCTGGCTGATTGAGCAGGGGCGGCGCTTCCCCAGAATCTGTGTAGGCAGGGGGTCCGGCGCATCTCCTGAAGCATCGTACTATAGCCGAAGATATCTGTAGTCAGGTTTTGAAAGACTTTCTATTCACTGACTTTTGAAGTTTTTTTCTCCCTTTTCCTTTCTCGCCTTGCCTCCGGTGTTCGGACTGTTAGACGTCCTTTGGAGGCGAGAGTTATTGCGTTTGGTCTGTGTTGTTCTCTGTGTTTGTACTGTTTGCTCTCTGCTTACTTTCTCTCTTTTCGCTGCTCCAGGCCTCCTACGCTACCGGCCATTACAACTTCGGCCATTTTAAGACATGTGCTAACAGACGTCTCATGAAAAGTATCAAACAAGAAAACTGCTCTTTTATGTCTAAAGGAACCATCGGTCAACATCAGCTGTGCAAACTGTCATTTCCAGGGTGATTATAGAGATTTCTTTATAGCCATAACCAACCGATCCTTTTGCAACTGTATCAACTTTCCATCTGTGATAACCACTGAACTCTCAGTCCACTGGTCAATGAAATTATACATCAAAAAAAGAGAAATGATTAAGACAAGCAGCAACTGCATCTGTCACATTACAATATTCAAAAGGTTTGAGACACTATCAGGCAGCACTTTTTTCTGTTTGTCGGACATCAGTTTGGCAGTCAGGCACTGTCTATGGCCACGTCATACGAGTGTGAAATGGACTTTAGACTAAAGATCTACTTGCTTTTTAACAGTGTGTTCGCATTGATAACGGACTCCATTGTGAACAGAATAGTTCACTCACTTGCCTAAGTACTTTGCATGTTACTGGAGGATTCCACTAGAGGGCGAACCAGATAACTGATAGACCAGACCCTATAGAGCAGAGGTAGAGAACCCTCTCCAGAAAGAGCCGCTGTGGGTGCAGGCTTTCATACCAACCAGGCTGCTACACACCTGATTATACTAATCAAGGCCCTGAACAAAGATTCCAGAGGTTGATTAGTAGAATCAGATGTGTAGCAGCTTGGTTGATATGAAAGCTGCACCCACAGCGACTCTTTCTGGAGAAGCTTCCCTACCCCTGGTATAGAGCTTCCAGATTAGCATGTAAACCCCTGACCCTGTCGCATCCCCATACCATACTGCCCTTACCACTCATGCGCTTCTTGCATTTTATGTACAAGCAGCGCTAATTTCGGAGGATGTGCACAACCAATGCTCCAAACGATTGCAGAAGACACAAGGCAGCCATGATGCGAGCACAAATGCATGATTAAAAGCAAACATATCGCCAGCATAACTCTCACACATAGCATTAGCCCAGCGGGTGCCAGTGTGTCACAGCTTACCACAGTCCATGAAGGTCAGATGTGCGCAACAGGAAGTGGTCAGAAACTCTGACAGCTCTCCTGTCTGGACCCTGTGGGGACAGGGAAAAGTATCGGGAAGCTTGTGTGTGTCTGTTCACAATTCATGTCTCCGCAACACACCTGCTAAAGGATCATCTGGAATGGATGTCATTATGTGCTTTACCTTTGCTAGGGAATAGTATGTAAACTTATTGAGTAATACACCGACTGAGTAATTTTGAGCTGCCAAAGTTCGTACTGTATTCAGTATGGTATAACAGAGTGCTGGCGTAATGAGTTTGTGGTCACAGATTATTTCTGACTGCAGTTTTGAGAAGAATCTCATCCATGGTTAATTAGCTGCTATGACAATGACAACATAAATATGAGTCCATGGGTTCAAATCCCCCTTTTATGGTATCACTATCATCACACTTTTCTGAATTGCCCAAACCAGTTAGAGTTAGAAAGAGCAAAAGCTGAGCAGGCTATAAAAGCTCGACTGTGATCGGTTCCTTCTAGCGAACGAAAATGGAATCACATTTCCACATTGGCTGATGACTTAGCAGAATCTGACAGAGTTTTCCTCCTTGACTTGGCGTTTTTTGACAGAGTTTCGCTTTTTGCGTTACATTTTATAACATTATTTACTAGGTTTTGAATGTGGAGCCATCAGTGGGACATGCGCAGGTGCCTGAAAGAGAGGCTAAGGGAGATAATTCATTTATTTTCAAAACTTGACTTAGCAGGTTTTGCAAGTCGACTCCTCATATGATCTTCCTCTGATTCATATCAGTGAGAGCCTGCATTGTATTGAATTGTATTTTTAAATTAAAATTAATTTTGGCTATAATTACAATGATAGCAATAACAAGAGCCAACCCATAATATAACATGATTTAAACAATACTTTCCCAGATATCAAAATGCTCAGAGGGCCTATGGAGTCTCCTGAGATTTGTGACCAGCTCTGATACCCAAAAGTAAAACCAAATGTCCTGAGAATAAATCTGCAGCAGCAATGGAATAAATCTGCTGCGGCAAAGGAATAAACCTGCAGCAATGATGGAATAAATCTGCAGCAGCGACGGAAATAAAGCTCAGGAATTAGACTTATTCCGCAGCCCATAAAAAATAAAAATGTTTGCAAAACCTCAGAAGAAGAGAGGAGCCCAGGCTTAGACTGTTCTGTAATCCCCAGCTCAAACAAATGTGTTTCATAAAGAGAACTTCCCCACCTCAGTCGAGTTAATTCTGTCCATTCACATTTTTTGCAAGATTGTTGTTTGGCATGTCAGCTTTCCCATCAGAAAGCACTTGTCACTGGCAACATTGCTGGTGTTTTCATTTACAGTTTACTGCGGCTTTAGGCCGAGGCGTCAAAACAGAGCATCTGCTGATAAAATGGAGAGAGAAGCTCAGTGACACACTCCCACAGACACTGCACAGAGAGCTGCTGTGAGCGAGGACACACAGTAATGGTGAAGCCAAATTTCAGGGAACGTAGGGAAAAGCAATAAAATAATGCTTTCCAATCAGAGAGCATACACATACAGAAATGCACCAATTAAAGAGGAACATACGGGAGCCAAACACATGAAATGTAACAAAATGTTGCGCATTTCCTGCCTGTTTTTAATATGCGTTTTTTTTGGGGGGTTTTTTTTGGTGAAATTTCAAAATTACGCTTGTTGTACATTTTGCCTGAGAGCCATTCCTGAACATTCCATCACTATAAAACGGGCGCAACCGTCAGGTTTCAAGGTGCGCGAAAGTAACATCTGCTACTGACACGAGCCAGGCTAAAATAAGCTAGCCAGAAAAATCTGCCAAGATTGTTTCTGGCGTCGAGAATATCTGCCTTTTCCTGGCAGCATAATAGCCCACCACAAATCTGTGGACTTTGCTGGCGCACTTATTAAAGCTTAATAGGCAGCACAATACCACAAACTAGCGAGCTCAACATGTTTAATGATGTTAGCAGGTGAGTAGGTTATCCTCTACAGGGAACAGAGGTATTGAATGAAGCTGCCATCATTTGTTTACATAGATTATATCCAGGCAGTTGTTTAATATGCAAGGATCAGCATGTCTGCTGGCACAGAACTACTCCAACAGAGTGAAGTCAAAGAGCCAGTTATTCTTGGTCGCACTGAGTCTGCAGCTAGCATAGATAATGTTATAGTGATATTCTGCCAGTTGAGTCAGTGCAGGTAAGACATTGCCAAAAGCCATATTTAAATTATGCAGCACGCAAGTTAATATCTGTGAGATATATACAGTGTATCTGCATTTTAAAATCCCAGCATTGTTAAGGGGTGGGTTAAAATCAAGCCCGGGCCCATCTGCACAGAAGCTCTCACTATCTTTGTGCGAGTTTCGTCAGGGTACCTCAGTTTACTCTCACGGTACAAAGATATACCCGTTAGTCTCACTGGAGACGCATGTGTGCGTGGAGAGGATGTGTGTGTGTGCCGAGCTATGGACGGGCAAACTGCCCACCAGAGGATGGAACAGGCTCAAGCACCCTGGTAACCTTTACCACACATGAGCAGGATAGATAACTGATGGATGGACGAATGGATGGATGGACAGATGGACAGATGTCCCTACCTGGCTCCCCCATAGTACCCATCCTGTAGCTTCTTCAGGGCAGCCAGTACAGCTGTGTTCAGGTCTTTATGGTCATCAGCTGAAATAAAGCAGGAAGCAGAAGTGTATTGATGAACCAAGCACCACATCTAAAGAGACCGTATACAATAAAGACACAAGACATTTACGGGTGTAATTTGGACAACAGTGTGCACCTTCACTCTGCTAATTTCTCCAGTTCTAAGAGACTGGTTATGGCCCCCCTGCAACTATGACCTCAGTGATTAAATAATCATACTTATGCAATCCAGTGTGTGTTGACTCAAGCAGAACACATGAGGGAGTCAACATCCCTCAATTCATCCAAGCAAACACTAAGAGGAATTCATGCTAATTCAAGAAAAGTAACATTATTAGTTCTAAAGAGAGGTTTGAGAGCTGTGGGAATGGGGGGAACTGGGGGTGACTGGGCTGCCAGAAGTAATCCTGCAGTGACTGTGGTCAGATCCTCACAAAATAACTCCAGCAATATGGGTTTGTACATTTAGTAAATGGTGAAACATTGTGGTATCCGCATGACAAAATTCTAATTTAAAGACAAAAATTGTTTCCTTGATCTGTGATTTAATATCTATATTTCATTAAAAGCGCTCATGAAGCAAGCACCCCATTCTTCCATGAAATCAAGTCAATTGAACAATTATGATCTCAGGCTGTTTTTATTTTAGAGAGATATAGCAAGAAAGACAATTAGACACAAGCGTCATCAGAAGACGACATATCCCCGCAGCCCCCGCAATCTAATGTCAGAAATCCCAAAATATCAAGAGGCACCAGTCTAGGACCTGATCAATATGCGGAGCAAGTTTCATTAAAAACATTGAACAGTATTCGAGTTCTGCTCTGGAAATGAAATAATTACAGATGGACGGACATACTGACGACTATATACTAAGCGTTACATTCATTAACTAATAATAATTTGTTACATATTAATTCTACATCCTTCGTTTTACTCAGAACCCGATTCTTTAGAGTTAGTTGAATTGTAATCCCACAGTAACACCTTCACCCCTCACTCTTTATGTTTAGATGTTAGCTACAGTAATTGGATTGGACGTGCCTCCCTAAAATGGATGCCCAGTTTGGGGTTGGTTATCAGAGCACGTACTCAGCATGGCCTGGGACACGGGGAAGGTCACAGTGGGACGTCCCGTCATCCTCCAGCGGGAGCAGAGATAGGCCAGGTCTGTGCGCAGCATCTCCACGATCATGTGACTGTCCAGAGCCAGGTAAAACTGCTGGTGATCTATGAACTGGGGAGAGAGAAGGAAGTGAAGGCGTGATGCAAAGATGAGGAGAGGATAGAAGGAAAGGGGATGGATGGAGTAGAGGAGTGACTGAGATGACAGACGAGTGGAGGGAGAGACAGAAGAGTAAAATGAAGCAGAGGGCACTCGGAGAGCGCATACCTCCCCCACCGGGTTCTAATGCACTAGCACTTATAATCAGCTGCAGAACCCGGATCTGTGTCCGGATTGGTCCAAAGATTTAAATACCTTGTCCCATTCGTACAGTCCAACGTCCTATAAAATTATATGGTGTTCCGTCCAACAGTTTTTGTGTAATCCTGCTGACAAACACACACACACAAATGTGCGCGCACACACACACACACACACACACACAAGTGATCAAGCTACCCCCTGGCAGAGATTTAAAAAATGGCTTGACTACATTAAGGAACCCCTCTGGTGCCTCCAAAGAGGACTGCAAAGAAACCATTTTTTTTTTTTTCAAAAGAGCACCGTTCAGACAGAGGACTTAGATATTGATCATACGATGGAGGTGTAAAGCCAGAGAGCTCTTCGGGAAACCATTTCACCTGACAGAGAACTCTTGAACCATACAGAGCTCTTCCGCAGAACCTCAAGGTAGCGTTTGGAATCGATTTGTTCGGGGTTAGTGTGTGTGTGCTCGGAGGGCGCTGTGTGAGTTTGGGCTTTGCTCCTCTGCACTCACCTGCGGGGTGAAAGAGAAGATGGTGTTCTTGATCTTGTAGAACTTGGACGTCCCCAGGACACCGATGCGCCGATACGGCCTCCCAGTCAGGCCGAGTCTCTGATTCCTCCCTGGGAAGGGAACATCGAATTTGGATAAATACCTTTTTTTGCCAAGTTAAAAATGTTTTTATATTTATTTTAAGCAAGTATTCAGTTATGGGGCATAGCTTTTGGAGGCAGTTCTGACACACAACTCAAGACATACCTAAATTCCCATAAACACTCCCATGCAAAACAGGCTGTTGGGGCCTTCACAAAAATATACACTATCTGCAAAATATATGCTTTCCTTTTCCTGATCATTCCCAGCCAATCAGGATCAGGGAATCTCAGAGCTAGTGTTGATTCCTTGCAGTACTGTTTGCACTTCTGCGATAAGAATTCAAAGGTAGCCTGAGGTAAGATAGCTACAGTGTGTCCTTAAAACTTTTTTCTTGCATTAATTTTTTATGTATAAGGGTGGAATTATTGCAAAAAGCCGTAATGGACCCATCAGCATTATCTTTGGTCTGTGGAATTATCCCCTGATTTGATAAGCTGACTTCCCAGACGTGACATTATAGGTAACAGCCTCCTACCGAGTCGGGCGTAGATGTGACTCAGCACTCGAGAAGGCTGCACTCTGATTGGGTGGACATCCTCCATAGTCTGTGCAATAATCCCATGCTGCTCCAAGAGCTGCTTGATCTCTACGGTCTCGGCCAGGATGGACACTAGAAGCACGGGAGAGAAGGAAGAGAAACTATTTCTGTTGGCCCCAACATGATGGACGTCAACCGACAGCTGTGAACAGACCATAATGACTGGGACCCCATCATCTGTCAACAATTTGAAGCCTTTCCACTATGTGGATACAGACTGAAGCAACGCTTCAATCAGTTACACAAAGCCCCCGCTCTTTCCTTGTACAGTATGCTGAAACGTGCTAGCATTGCATTTCTCTGCTCTTTTACACCAAAATGTGCAGGCAAAGCGTTTAGCATTCGAGCTGAAACAGGCATTCAACGGGGTGGCCATTCATTTCAGCTCCCCATTAATCATTTGGAGAAAACATCAGCAGCTGTGATTGTTGCATCAGCAATACAGTATTCAGCTGAGAGCATTTAATCACATATTTGTGATCTCACGCAGCGAGTAGTTAGATGAGCCGGAGCTGATTAGCATGGATCTGGGACATCATGCTTAGCTCATGTTGGACAGAGGGAGAATAAAGGGCTCACCCTGCACCACCACATCCTGTTTTGGGACGGTCGAGAAGCGTCTGTTTAGGGGGTCAATCTCTCCAGGGGCCAGGAATCCCTAAAACCAAAAAAAAACCAAAAAAAAAAACACAAAGCACAACCACACATTCATCCACACAGGGCCACAGCAGGTAGACTCAAGGGCAGAGCAGTACAAGGGATCACAACCTTTGTATTTTGTTGGGTCAAAAGAGCTTGGTTTCTTTATTTTCATTTTTGATTATTTTCAAAACCTGAAACTGAATGGCCTTGTTTGCTTCCTGCAAAGACATAACAGATTTTTAATGAGCAATTACTGCACATTACAACTCATCAGTTGCACTTATTTTACAGCAGCCAGACGGGGCATGAAACTACCAAACTTCTGACTCCGGGTTAACCATCTTAGCTGATAGGCTACTGGTTGGCCCCCATGTCCCCCCTCCCACAAACATTCACAAAAAGTTGACAGAAGGTAAGGGTTAAGGGTCTCACCTCAGCCAGCAGGTTCCCCAGGATGTAGAGGGACTGTCCCCATTTCAGGGGACATTTTCCCATGGGAACCCTCTCCACTGAATGTGGGTTTAAGTTCTCCTCATCCACCTACGACAGAGAGCACCCAGCCCGTCACTTCAGTCTGTTCAGCCTGTTCATCTGGCTCACAAACAAAAGACTTTCAGACCAAGCGACTCGTTATCATCGCGCTTCAATCCTTTTAGGTCTAAATGGTTGCTTGGTGTACACAATCCATCTTCCAAACACGCCCACACAAACGGGCTTGAGCACACATGCACTCACACGTGCACTCACACACAAACACAGAAGACACAGAGCATATATGGGCCCGTATTAAATAAAAATCTTCCAAAGCAGGTGCGCTGACCTCAGACCAGCTTCCCCTGCGCTCCTCCTCCCATCCTCAATAAGCGTAAAAGACAAATTTGATCCGAGATCAGCGGTCGAGCTTTGAAAACTTTTGAATGCGGAAAAGGCCTTTTATTTCCAGCAGCAATTCAATTATTTAATAATCCTTAAATCCGGCAGGCAGTGAATTTTAATTTGAATGTTTATCTTTGATTTGATTATCTATGATTATACCGTATATTGCTTTCTGTTTGTAGGTAGTTCACATGTTGGAGTCCAATCATACGCTCTATTGTTACTGTATAAACCATTCAGCATGTACTGTACCATACTGAATAAGTTTTTCTTGAGTTTACTTTCACCAATGGGGAATAATAAAGTGATAAATCAATCAGCTAAAAAACTTGAGGCCCATGAGACACCAGTAAAAGGACATCAAGGGCCATTTGAAGAAGAATAGAAGAGTAGAAGAGGAAGAGATCTTAATTAATAAATCTATTAATCAATTATCAGTAAATAACCTTATCAGCAGGCACACTGTAGAGCTCGGGGACAATATGCAGTCCGTCTCGTTGCTTGATCAGAATGTCGTCCAGAGCTGTCCTGTATTCCTCCACCTGTGGGATGTGAACACAAACATATCCGGCAAATGCAGCAGCTGAATTCATACCTGTGGAACCTCAGACCCATTTTAAGTTCTGAATGAGATCTAAAGGTTTTCACTGATCTCAAATATGGGCAGCCGAGTTGCAGGAATTTGGATATTTTTCTCACTGTAAAGCTGCTTTCACACCAGGCGCGAAAATAATTTTTCGCACAACAGATTACATTCAAAGTCAATACAAAGACGCAAATACAATAGGGTCCATCCCTGATGTAAGAGACCCACCCACAAAATTTCTGAGATATCCGTTTGTTATTTTTTGAGTTATCTTATTCACAAACAAATGGCACCAATCGCATAATCTCCTGCCAACTTTGTTTAGCGGAGGTAATTATCTGTCCTGTGATGCCAAGTTCATCACCTGCTCTTGGTTGCCAGTAAAGATGCCGTCCAGAATGAGGTAGGTCCAGAAGAGTGGCCACTCGCACTCAATGTTCTCAAACAGCTTCAACTCCGAGGACTCATAGTACAGCCTGCTCGGGTCCTACGGCGGAGGCACAATCCATTCCAGCAAGCAGCTCTCACACAATAACAGACATACCTGCGTAAAGCACTTAAATGAGATCTGCACATTTTAACACGAAATAAACACAAGATGCACATGTGTGCATCACCATGTAGGAGACACATGTTCATCCTCACAAAAATCGGTTACAGGACCCCTCGTCTGCAGATTTTTCTTCCCCGGACCCTCATCCCCAAATTTTTTTGTCCCTGGACTTTGTGTCCCCCTAAGACTTTTCGTCCCTGGGCTCTGTCCTCAGGGACTTTTCGTCCAAAGATTTTTATCCCCCAATTATAACGAAATGTGTCACTATTGCTGACAAACAGATGGATGGATGGACAACGAATGGATCATCTTGATATAATGGTTAGGGTTAGGGTTAGGATTAGGGTGAAGGTTCAAATGCAAGAAGAGGGCAAAGCATTATTGGGGATGAGCAATCCAGGGATGAAAAATTTGGGGATGAAAAGTCCTAGACCCACATATATACAACCAAACTAAGAGATGCATATTTTATGTCCCGGTGAACAGAGCTAAAATATTTTCTCAGCCTGTCTTTAGATAGGGCAGCCCTGAGGGACAGGAAGAATGGTGCAGGAGATACAGAAATGCAAGAAAATCCTGTGGCTCGATTCAAACTACTGATCCAAAATACTCTACAGTTGAACAATTTCATCTCCTTGGGTGTGTTTAAGCATAGACTAAGATTGTAAATAATGAGGTGTGCAGTTGTTGTCCTTAGGTTAGTATTTTGTTAACCTATTGTTTTTTGTCACTACTGTTCTGTACACACTTTGTAATTTTAAATGAAATGGTGTGCTGTCTTGGCCAGGTCTCCCTCGAAAAAGAGATTTTGAATCTCAAGGGATTTTCCTGGTTAAATAAAGGTTAAATAAATAAATAAATGTTACAGCTCACAAACAGGGTCCGAGCCAAAACCTGTCAAACTCCAGGCTAAAATGAAGCTCTTCGCATTTATAAACTTTGATAGTTTCGTCCAAAAGAATAACAATTTAGGCTTTGCTAGTGGAATAAATAAATTTGTATGTTTCTTAATTAAAGAGTCCAGCTAAATTACAACAATAAACCACTATGGAGGATGGTGGGAATTGATCATTTTCTGATTCCATCCATGACACATACCCAATTTGCAAATTGGGGGTGATTATACACACCATCATTAATTATTTTTGGTTATACTGCTGTAAGGTCACAACTCCAGCCTTCAGACTCACCAGGCTTTTAAGACCCGGACCGTACTCCGCAATCATCGCATGCACCCATTATTCATTTCCACTGTGTGGCAGTATTGTGCTATTTAAGACCGAGCCTCGCACATAGTCTTTGCGAAACCTCGTAAGCCACATGCCTCTGTTGTATTTCCAGTCTTGTCTAGAATTATCTCCGCGTGTTGCTTATATATTATCTAACTCTCTAACATAGTGCTGTTTATGGTTGATATCAGCACTTTAACCTTTTTACTAAGGAAACTTGTTTCCAATTACCCAATCCTAGTATCAATCAGAGGGAAACTCCTGCTGCATGAAGGTTTATGTCAAAGCACAAATGCCAACTCACATGGTTGGAGCCACCGACTGTGCATGGACGCCCTCTTGGACATTGCAGAGTTTGATTGAGAATATAGCTTAAGTTTTCCCCCGAAAGACACTGCTCTTGCACTCAATTACCCATGTGTGCTTGGATTAGTGCTGCGTACACTCAGATCTGTCGATCTTCGGATGGGCTATCTGCGCATCATCTGTTCAGTAGTTCAGTAGGTTACAAAACAAGATCTTACCATACGGTTCTGCCCTCTTGGGCTTCATATACTTCCATTACTTTCTTCAAAAATTTGGAGTGAAAGGACAGTTCATATTAATATACCAGCGCCTATACGCTTCTTTACCTTAATAGCTGGCAACATACCATGGTAGTCGAGTAACATGTCGACCTCCAGTTCTCTATATGCAAGTCTGTGGATGAATCGCAGAGGTAGACTGAGCTAAAAAAGGGACAGATTCATCCTGTTCGCTTGCATCCTGCTGCTGCAGAAGAAAGGCTTGCAAAATCCATAGTTCGTAGTATGTAGTAGTATGTTTCGGCCAATAGATGTGTATACAAATAACGCGTGTGCTTCTCGAAAACGAAAAAGCATATCCGAAAATGTATTTGCTTTATACAATTAGCATTTTCATTTTGTTAGTGATATTGCAGGGCACTTCTCAAAAATGCAAATGCAAACGAGGAATGTATTTTAATTTACCATTTGTGATGAAAATTGCATGCGTTGATTTAAAAATGCCCCTCCTTGAATCGCCACCTTATCGTGGTGGAGGGGTTTGAGTACCTGAATGATCCTAGGAGCTATGTTGTCTGGGGCTTATTGCCCCTGGTAGGGTCTCCCAGGGCAAACAGGTCCTAGGTGACAGGTCAGACTAAGAGCGGTTCAAAAAACCCCTAAAGAATGAACCATACAGCAAGGACGTTCAAGTCGCCCGGATTAGCGTCACAGCGACCCCACTCTGGAGCCAGGTTTGGGGTTGGGGCTAGCAGGAGAGCGCCTGGTGGTCAGGTCTCTGCCCACAGGACCCGGCCGGGCACAGCCCGAATGTGCGACGTGGGCCCGCCTTCCCGTTGGCCCATCACCCGCAGGAGGGTTCAAAAGTGGCAGATGACTTGTGCTTTGGGTGGCAGTCATGAGCGGGGCCCCGGCGACCCAATCCCTGGATGCAGAAACTGGTTCTCGGGACATGGAATGTTACCTCACTGGGGGGGAAGGAGCCTGAGCTTGTGCGTGAGGTCGAGCGGCTAGAGATAGTCGGGCTCACCTCCACGCATAGTCTGGGCTCTGGAACCCAACTCCTCGAGAGAGGCTGGACTCTCTTTTCTTCTGGAGTTGCCCGCGGTGAGAGGCGGCGGGCTGGTGTGGGTTTGCTTATAGCTCCCCAGCTTAGCCGCCATGTGTTGGAGTTTTCCCCGGTGAACGAGAGGGTCGCTGCCCTGCGCCTTCGGGTCGGGGACTGGTGCCTCACTGTCGTTTCGGCTTATGGGCCGAATGGCAGTGCAGAGTACCCGGCTTTCTTGGAGTCCCTGGGAGGGGTGCTGGAAAGTGCTCCAACTGGGGACTCCATCGTTCTGCTGGGGGACTTCAATCCCCACATGGGCAGCGACAGTGTTACCTGGAGGGGCGTAATTGGGAGGAACGGCCTCCTCGATCTGAACCCGAGTTGTGTTCTGTTATTGGACTTCTGTGCTAGTCACGGTTTGTCCATAACAAACACCATGTTCAAACATAAGGGCGGCCATCAGTGCACGTGGCACGAGGACGCCCGAGGCCGGAGGTCAATGATTGACTTTGTGGTCGTGTCATCTGATCTTCGGCCGTATGTCTTGGACACTCGGGTGAAGAGCGGGGCTGAGCTGTCCTCTGATCACCACCTGGAGGTGAGTTGGATCTGCTGGCGGAGGAGGAAGCTGGACAGACTTGGCAGGCCCAAACGTGTTGTGAGGGTCTGTTGGGAACGTCTGGCGGAACCCTCTGTCAGAGGGGTTTTCAACTCTCACGTCCGGGAGAGCCTTGACCAGATCCCAAGGGAGGCTGGAGACATTGAGTCTGAATGGACCATGTTCTCCACCTCCATTGTTGATGCTGCCGTTCGGAGCTGTGGCCGTAAGGTTTCCGGCGCCTGTCGCGGCAGCAATTCCCGAACCCGGTGGTGGACACCTGGAGAAAGGGATGCCGTCAAGCTGAAGAAGGAGTCCTATCGAGCTTGGTTAGCTCATGGGACTCCTGAGGCAGCTGACAGGTACCGGCAGGCTAAGCGTGCTGCGGCCCGGGCGGTGGCAGAAGCGAAAACTTGGGTATGGGAAAAGTTCAGGGAGGTCAGGAAGGAAGATTATCAGTCAGCCCAAAAGAGGTTCTGGCAAACCATTCGGCGCCTCAGGAGGGGAAAGCAGTGCCCTGCCAACACTGTTTACAGTGGAGGTGGGGAGCTGTAGACTTCGACTGGGGATATTGTCGGCCACTGGAAGGAATACTTCGAGGATCTCCTCAATCCCACTGACACGCCTTCCATAGAGGAAGCAGAGGCTGGGGACCCAGAGGCTGATTCATCCATCACTCGGGCTGAAGTCACTGAGGTAGTTCAGATGCTACTTGATGGCAAGGCACCGGGGGTGGATGAGATCCGCCCTGAGTACCTCAAGTCTCTGGATGTTGTACGGTTGTCTTGGTTGACACACCTTTGCAACATCGCTGTGGTGAAGAAGGAGCTGAGCCAAAAGACAAAGCTCTCAACTTACCAGTCAATCTACGTTCCTACCCTCACCTATGGTCAGGAACTTTGGGTCATGACCGAAAGAACGAGATCTCGGATACAAGCGGCTGAAATGGGTTTCCTCCGCAGGGTGGCAGGGCGCTTTAGAGATGGGGTGAGAAGCTCTGTCACCCGGGAGGAGCTCGGAGTAGAGCCGCTGCTCCTCCACGTCGAGAGGAGCCAGTTGAGGTGGCTCGGGCATCTATATCGGATGCCCCCTGGACGCCTTCCTGGGAAGGTGTTCCGGGCATGCCCCACCGGTAGAAGGCCCCGAGGAAGACCCAGGACACGCTGGAGGGACCTCGGGATACCTCCGGGAGAACTGGAGGAAGTGTTCGAGGAGAGGGAAGTCAGGGCATCTTTGCTTAGACTGCTGCCCGGCCCAGGATTAAGTGGAAGATGATGAGATGAGATGAGATTTAAAAATGAAAATGCAAGGAGGAGGATTACATTTGCATTTTCAATATGATACTAATATGCACTTGTATCTTGAAAATGAAAATGCATTTCTGACATTGCATTTTCATTTTAATTTGTTAACTATATGCTTCCATTGATAGCAACTGCTTTTGAGATATATATTTCTAGTGCACTTTTAACAGAGAAGCATTATGCTAAACACAATTTTAACTTTGAAATGCCTAAACCATGCTGCCAAAATCATTCAGTCAGATGATTCGTATTCATTTGAGTATTAATTAGTGGTATCTCTCTGCGTATCAGAGGTCTGACCGGCAGCACTCTGCTTGGTTGGTCTCTGAAGTTAAACGGCCTTCACACTGGATGCAAAATAAATTTTTCACACGAAAGATTACATTCAAGATTATTCGCGTCTTTGGATTAACTTTGACTGTAATCTGTCATGCAAAAAATGCGTTTTGCGTTCAGTGTGCAAGCGGCTTAAGATGGAAAAACTGAAAATGTCACATAACTGGTGCAAGAGATGCAGATGCCTCATTCAGAAAAAAATAAAAATTATTCTAGGTGGCGAGTAGAACAAAATGAAAATAATTTTATGCCAGATATCAAAAAAGCAACAGCTGAGCACTCAGACAGGAACAGACAGACACTTGGAAGGATAGATGGTTTTAAACAAAACATATTACAACATAATTGAATCTAACAGTATCCACTTCAAAAAATTAGCGTTCTTAGCAGTGTCACCAGTGACAAACCTAACCCCAGTATATCTTTACTTGTGGCTGAACATGGCGAGAAATCCTTGCTTTTTATCCGTAGGCCCATCTAAACCGTAATGAAGAAGTTCATGACTATGCCAAAGTGCCCGTGTCTTTGTTTCTCCAGATGATGCTACTGAAGACTAAGGTCAAATTCTGCACAATAGAGAACATTTGTGAATGTTGTTGACAGCTGGTGACAAACATGAATCAGCAGAATATAGAGAGAGGTCAGGGAGTCACCTCTTTAGGGGTTCTGTGTCCGTCTCGCAGGAAGCGGCAGCATCCGTATCGACCCTGATGAGAAAGGGCAGGACAGGGTCACCTCCGGTAGAGATGTCCATCTAGGGTTAACCCCACAGCGGATGACCAATTATGAGGATTTTGAGAGGGCTGTGTGTCACCTGTAGCTTGGAGATAATCTCCTCCTTAGTGATGTTGACAATATCGATGTCCTCCACCGCAAAGGCAGGATATGATATGATGGACAGAACACCTGCGTCCACTTCCTTCGAGGTAGAGGCTCTGGGCAGCATTGAGTTGAGAACAGACTGAGAAAAAGGAGAGATGGAAAGCAAGAAAAACAGGAAGCCAGATGACAGAGGAAATGTTCTAAATGTCCTCAAGCTACAGTTTCCATGACAAACCATCAGAATCTCACTATGCTCATCTAATGATTCTGCCCGTTTGTTCATTATTAATCTTGAGAATGTTCCTTGAGATGCCTGAAATGTCTGACTCAGCGCTGTGCATTTGAAATGTGTGATGACATGGTGATCTCCGAGTCATGTGATAATTGGTGACGAATCGTGTGGTAACTGGTGATAAGTTAAAGGCCTATGGTAATTGGTGATGAGTAATATAATAATTGCTGGTGATTTGTAATAATTAATAATATATTGTGAAGACTGGCAGTGAGTCAGGTGGTTACTGGTGATGGGTCAGGTGGTAACTAGCGAGGAGTTGAGATAAGGCACTTTCACCTCAACGTCTAGGACAGAGTTCAATAGTCAATCATCAACAATAGTCATACTGTTACAAATTAGAGTATACAACTGAACATCTTAACTATGCTGACCAAAAAAGAAACGCAATTACATAATCCAGTGCCAAATTTCGACAAGTCCATTGAGAAAGATGCTTTTGCTCTGAGTTATTTTTGGAGGTGAGTGCTTCTACCACACAAATTTTCGCAGTCACAGTGCGTATTCTGGAGCCGCCGTTCATCTGGAACCAAACAATCGGCAGTGCTTGAGTTCGAGTACTACCATTGTCCTAACACTCCCATTTTTGTTTTGAGTTCTTCGTAGACACCGGGGCCAATAAAAGTCTGACCAAATATGAGTAAAAATCAGAAGGGTTATAATGCCAAGACTAACATAAGTTCAAGGAGAGTGCGCGATTGGGATGCTACTGGCCGGAAGTCAGGTAGATTGAGTTGCCCGTCAATTCCGCATGCATTCTGCCACAATTAGTCACCTCAGAACCAGGTTTAATGCCAACACACAGCCAATCGCCCCGGATTCGGTAGGCCACGTGTTATGACTCCAGTGTCTAAACGTCGTATCACGACTGACCGTCTGCTACACACCAAACCAACCTTCATTTTATTGAAGAAAACCTGAACACCGTTCGTTACCACAATGAAATTCTCTGTACAGTCTTCCTTCCGTTTGTCCGACGTCACAGACATGTATCTGTATGGAGTTCCTTCAGGCCAAAAATGTGCAAATCCTTCCTGGCCAGTGTTTTCACCAGATCTTTCACCTATAGAACACTTGTGGGACATTCTGGATAGAGCGAACCGGAGACGTCAACCACCGCCAGCTACAGTACATCAGCTAAAATAAGCACTGACCGAAGAGTGGAGCAGCGTTCCACAAGCAATAATCAGATTTCTGGTGATGTGTATGAGACGCAGGTGTGCCGCTGTACACGACGCTAACGGGGGACATACAAGATACTGATCATTTTCAGTATCATTTGTGTGTTGTAATGTCGAACTTCATCTTGTTAAATAAAAGCCAACATGGCGATATTCCAACCCAATTTTCTGTTCTCTCTCTGAGATTCCCTCTTTCATTTGTTACCAATGAAGTGCTGATTAATAACAGTTACACACAATAAAATCAAGAAAATTATGTTTATTTTTTTGGTCAGTATATGTCTGACACATTTAGAAGACTAAGAGGCTATTTTTCCACATTAGGTTTTGAGGGTTCAAGCGCCAAACTAATAAGGGTGAGCCAACATAGTTAGCCAAACTGCTGTAGTTGTTTCTGCACAGCTGCACTCGACTGCGTATCTGACTCGATGACAGGAGAGCTCAGAGGCGAGTGTGATCATCACAAGAACATCAGTGGCCAGACGCCTGAGCCAGTGGGACAGTTCAGCTCACAGCCATTTCCTGTCACGTATTGTAATTTACCCAGAACCCAACAAAAAAAAACTGAGCTGTCTGCAGGCGACTGCATCAGCTGAACATGCCTGTAGTTGAGGTAGTTGATTAGGAGCGATAACTGATGATGGGTCTCGTAGTGCTATTCTGTACCTGACAATGCTGGATATCATCTCTAAGAGCATGGACCACCGATTCAGGGCCTCCTTTGGCACCAAACAGGTTCAGCCCATCCAGAGCTTCCAGTGCAGCCTACAGACACACAGATCAGTGTGCTGATTGGACAGCCATGTGCCAAGCAATCAGCCAAATAGGTCATTTCAACCAAGCCACAAGTTTATAGAAGGGCTGGCCAGCCCTGGAGATCAACCATCCTCTTGGTATTTACTACAACCTGAGTAACAGTCCCCAGTGCTAAAAGTACTCAAGCCACAAAAATGTCTATTTTGCGATAATTACGGCAGTGGTCTTTAATAGCCATAAAAAATGTTTCCCATCTTTAGCTCACGATGTGTGATAATGTGACCCAAGAACTTGTAGCGCACCACTCTTGCAATGAACAGATTCTCTAGATTAGCAGTGCAGCGAAATCCCTAACTGTTGAACACCGGGTTTGGTTGAAAATGATAACCTACGGGATATTAGCCTTCCAGGCACTGGGCTAAGCAGCCCTGGTTATCAGTATTTATACTAAAATATAATATGTATGGTACCACTGTGTGAGTGGTGACTGTATCTGCTCTGAACGGGGAGTGTTTTCAGGAGGAGTGTTCAGCAGCTTTACCATGTTAATGCATCCACACCATCGATCGTGAAATCCTCAGCTGCTCAGGTTGTAAATAAGTAAGAATTCTGCCTTGACATGGCGCTGCAGTTTCAGGCTTATTGCCAGGAGGGATCCTTTTTTCTTAGTATGAAAACCAAAATCAAGAGATGTTTTTTTTAACCTTTATTTATCTAGGAAAAGTACTAGTGAAGCATATTTCTCTTTTTCAAGGATTCCGTGGTGCTTGTTGCAAGTGAGGAAGGACAGAGCGAAACAGGGGAAAAGCCCTCAGAGAAATTTTGGGTGGAAGGGTTTCTCTCAAACACCCAATAACAGAATTCTTCCCAACCTCATCTCTGCAGATCAGGTAACTCAGTGTATTAGACAGAATGGTGAGGAAGTAGGAAGTACAAATAAGGGGGGAGGTTGTATTGGGCCTGGTGTTGGTATGGGACAGTGAGGAAGAAGGTGGTGATGTCAAGACACAGGGCCATTAGGTGAGGTGGCATGGGGCGGTCGTGTTGTGCTGTCACAGGATCATACTAACTCACTGTGGTTCCCAACCCTCCCCTCAGCCAGATCTGGGTATTTGAAGTGTTCCACTTGAAGTTCACCTCATGAACACAGCTGGAGTAGCCTGATCAGGTATGCTGGAACCTATCAAAAACCTGGATCTGGCAGAGGGGCTCTAGATGCAAAGTTTGGGAATCACTTTTCAAGTGAGGCGACGAAAAAGACAGAATTGTGTGACAGACCCCACCTTGGCTATTCCAATGGAGCTTGCGTTGATCTCTGGAATGCCCTGGTTTGTCTTGTCTCCTCGTTCCCACATGCCAAAGTCCTGCAGAGACACAGAAAGAGTCACCTCTCCAAAGAGGTTGCAAGGCAGTAATAAGCATATCTGAACCTACCAGTCCATTGGGTCAACCGGTTTTTAAGTCATTACTCAGCACTTAATTAAATTAACATCATAAACCGCTGGGTTACTAAGTTAACGCCACATCTGAATTCCTAGGTTTGGACTAGTTGCTGATATTAAGATAAAAGCAAAAGACAGATGACTGGAACTGTAAATCAGGGTACACCCAGTGCATTCACTATACCATTCCCTGCAATACTGTATGTGGTATAACTGCATGCCAGAATCTCACCACTACTTGTTTGCCAGTTGCATTCATCCATTTTGGGTATGGGTAACTTACCGCCACTTTGTACGCAGTCTCAATGTAAAACATGAGGTTCTGAACGACGTCCACTTCATCCCTGGTGTAGACAATATGCAGCCCTAAGGACAGTAGAAGGCTGGTTGGAAAGTTTTGTTTCGACAACATGATATATTAACCTCTATGCGCAGAATACAATTAATGCCAATTTTTCCTGTTATGCATGAGCCTATTTAAGGCTTTATGACTCAGTATTTGTGTCACAGAGGCTGTGGAAAATGATCCCAGTGAAGCAAGACATTTGGAAATTCAATTACAGATTATTTAGGAATTAAAATTTCAGAATTTAGGGACGCCGGCGTCTATATCTGCACAAAGGGGTTCTGAAGGGCGGAAACATACAGCAGATTGCTGTTAGCCAAAATGTTCTTAAAAACGTGTCATTTGCCACCATTAGCTATAACGCTCATTGTAACTGTTCCATCACTTGTGAATGGCTGTGCTGTGAATCATGGGTAATAATGCAAAAAGGCATTGCTAAGCCACTTACTGGCTGGAGAAAACTGAAGCTCCAATTTAACTCAAGGCTTGTTAATTTCAGAAGAGATGTTAACCTGAAGTTCTGACTCACTGTGATCATTTAAGATCCCTTGAAGCTCACTGCATAGATGTCCTGGACAGACCTTCACTCTGTATCACTGATCTGAATTAGCTTTAATAATCATCTCCTTCTCCACCTTTGCTGATGTGTGGGGAGAGCTCTGGTGCAAAATGGCTGCCGTGCATTGCCTTGGTGGGGGCAACATATTGGTATGGCTGAGGCGAGTTTGCCATGGTCCCACTCATCACTGAAAAACACTTTGAGAGTGAGAAAGGCGCTATACAAATGTATTGAGTAGTTAGCTAGCTAGATGTCACCAACAAAACATTTTACCAGCTGCGATAGTAAAGTTGGTTACCTGCCATGATAGCAAAGCCATTATTGTTTTCACTTGATCTATTTGTCTGCGTTTTATCAAATAAAATGACAGAGAAATTTCTCTGAAACTACTTTAAACCACCAGGAAAGCTGTTTTGAGCATTTTTGCAAGTGTTTATATTTCTGTCTGTCTGTTTGTGGACAATTCTTGTGAGCAGGGTGGCATCATAACCTTTTATACGATCCATTACCTGGTATTTACACCCCCTAAAGATTAGTGGTTTTTCGTCTAAAACATTATGTTTAGTGGCAATTTTGCAAAAATTATGCAACATTCATATTTATTTTGGCCTTTTTATCTAGCCAATCTTGCTCTCGCATGAAAATTTTTAGATTTTGACTCGGCCGGAGGAGAGGCGCAGCTGGGCGGAGGGGTAACCTGTATGATACAGTCGTTATGTTGCGCTCCTCACTGACTGACTGTCGCTATACTAGCGCCTTTACGCGAAAGCTCTCAAAGTGCTTCGCGCGGCCTCGTTATGAGTGGGAGGCTTCTTCTTCTTCTTTTTGGTTTTATGGCGGTTGATAGACCTGTTGGTGTATTACCGCCAACTACTGGATTCATTCAACATAAATTTCCCTATTCCTCTTATATCGAATTCCCACCAAAGCCTCGCCAAAGTGAAAGGTGCACTGTGTCTAACAATGCATTTGCACTCTGCATGTGTTCAGTGTTTTCCAGGTAATAGATCCTTTAAAATGTAGGCTTCAAACTTCACAGGTGAAAAGTTGTGGTAAATAGGAGGGTTGAGTTCGAAAATGGGTGTGTTCAGAGCTATACTGTAAGCAATGCCCGCATCGCCAGTACAGCTGGTGTAATTCCAGATGGTCTCTAGTTTCTTCTTGATCCATGACTTGGCCTAAAACAGCCGTACCTGAGGCGGTCATCTGTGCCAGGAAGAGCAGGAAGATGGAGGTGGCGTCGACCTGCAGGTGCCCCCACTCGTGATCCCCCACCACAGGGTCACAGGTGTGCATGTTGTACTTCGCGTGAAGTGAGTCCAGGGCTCTCCTGCTGTATTTGAACTTCTCCACTTTGTCCAGCTGCGCGTAAACAGCAGAGCAAACACAGGATGTCTGATGAATGTAGAGCAGTGGTCTTTATCCCTGTTCCTGAGGTGCTACCATCCTGCGGGTTTTTGCTGAACCCCTAATTCAGCACACCTCATTCAGCTAACTAGCAGCTGATGAAGATCTCTACCTGGGAAATGTGGTGCACTTTGCTTCAGTTGGAGTGAAATCCTTAAGTAAGTAAGTAAGTAAGTAAGTAAGTAAGTGATTCTTAGTTTATTTAGCACTTTTCGCAGCTCGAAGTCACAAAGTGCTTCACTGGAAATACAAGAAAATAAAAAGACAAAAAATACACTCAATACAGTCACCGAGACACTACAGTGCCACATACAGCGAACAGTTTATAACTGTCCAAACGCCTGCCTGAACAGGTAGGCTTTCAACTGGCCTTTAAAAGTGTGCACAGTGGCACAGGCTCTCAGGTCCATGGACAGGGAGTTCCAGAGCTTTGGGGCCACATATTGGAACACTCCGTCACCTCTGGTTTTAAGCCGCATCTGAGGCACAACGAGGAGCCCCTGCTTGAGATGCTCACAGGTGTAGGTGGGTGCTTCTCAATGGAGGGTTTTGTCAGTCAGCACCAGGATTATAAACTGGAACCGAACGGCCACAGGGAGCCAGTGCAAGGAGGCCAGGATGGGAGTAATATGACAAGACTTACGTGACCCAGTGAGCAACCTAGCAGCAGCATTTTGAACTAGTTGTAAGCTGTTCAGAGAAGTTTTGCTTAGGCAGGTGAACAGTGAGTCACAATAATCGAGCCGGTATGATATAAATGCATGAACAGCCATTTCCAGTTCTGAGTGTGTGACGATGGACCCGAGTTTCGCTATATTTCTTAGATGGAGAAAGCATGTGCAGGTCAGAGATTTAACATGTTTTTTGAAATGCGTGGTCTGGTCAAAAATAACCCAGAGGTTTCTTAAATCAGATCAGATGTGACCCCTATCAGCAGCTATAATGTGAACCTCAATCTTGTCTGCATTAAGCTGGAAGAAGTTGTTGGTCATCCAGACCTTAATGGCAGACAGACACTCATGAAAAACATTAAATTTTTTTCGATTTTATTAAATGTGAAAGGCAAATACAACTGGATATCATCTGCATAACAGTGATATGAGATACCATTGAAGTTACTGATGATATGGCCGAGGGGAAGTATGTACAGTACAGAGCAAACCGCTTCGGACCTAAGAGGCGGCCACACAACCGGGAGGTAGCGCTCCAAGAACAGGGTTGGAGATCATTAATTTAGAGTGATAAAAGATTACTTATGATAAATTTTCCCAATATTTATTGTTTTGCTAGTGCAATAGCTCTCATACTGGGGGCCAGGGTCCCCTTTGGGGCTGCGGAGCCACGGCAGGGGGTGTGTGAATGTTGAGCACACCTGAAGTCGCATGAATATGATTCACGTGGTGACATAAACAAACAAAAGTGCTCTGACAATTGTGGATCTGAATCTTTTGTTTACTTCAATTGCTCGAGTAGTGAATGATTCACAAAAATGTCATCTACTTTGGTCACGCTTGAGGGCATGAACTGTCTTGCCTTTGGAGTGTGGGGGAGGGGCGGGCGGGAGGCAGAAAAAGTTTGAGAACCATTTATTAATGCGTGAGAGGATATTTATTTGCATGTTTATGGGTGGGTTTATGTGTGTGCGCGCACGTGTGTGCACGTGTGTCTGTGTGTGTAAGGACTGTTGGCGCTCAACATGGAATTTCAAAACTTTCTCCTGCCAACACCAGCCTAACATGGTCCTCCATGCATCTTCTTAATGTCAAATTCAGTGACCTTTCAGGGAATGCATGGAATGCCAGTCTGCAAATAAGCTAAGTCCTCTCACTGACTTGGAGGGAGATGATCAGCGTTGTAATTATTCTCACCTACCATTACTCTCAAGACCTCACGCAGCATAATGTACTGAGTGATGAATAAGATTAATTCCACAATGGCCACTTACCAAATATTTCAGGATATTGTGTAATTTACCCAGTTAGGGTTGGAATTTCGAGCAGAACATGACAGAGTATCTGAAACTGAGGCAGCATTAGCCTGTGATGCGAATTCAGACGTCATTAGTCGGGGATCAGGCCTACCTGCCGCATGATACACTGAAGTAAACCTCTCATCAGCTTGACCACATTCTAGAGAGAGAGAGAGAGAGAGAGAGAGAGAGGGAGAGGGGGAGAGAGAGAGAGAGAGAGAGGAAGGGAGAGGGGGAGAGAGAGAAGGAAAGAGAGAGGGGTATAAAAAGAAGCTTGTATACCTCTTGAGCGCTAACCTTTCCAGCACAAACACAATCCCCCCCATGAGAGTAACTGTATACCTGACCACCTGACCTCCTCTGGCATTCACGTGTGGGTTCATGCAACTAACACACAAACAGACACATGAACCAACACACAGCCATTGTCCAAGTCGCACACTAGAAGTACGATATAATCGTACGATAAATCTTTATTTATCACTTTTGAAAACATTCGGTTGGATTTCTGCTTGTTAAATAAATTGCCCGTCGGTTCGTGATAATAAACAGGAGGCTCTCTCGTGATGGAAACACACCAGCCAATATTTGACCACAGTCTGACCTCAAATGCATACCGGTGTGCATACCTCATCTTGCACAGTCGTGACGCTCTCACGGTGACAAAATCTGTCCACGGACAGAGATATGAACACCTATTGAAGTGCTCAAAACTACTTCTGAGGTAGTTCCTGTCATAATAGGCGTCTCCAGGACCACATTTTGCCATGATGATACACACTCTCACATACACACACACACACACACACACACAGAATAACAAAGTAAAAAAAGGACCTGCCAAAGCTTTGGTGGCTGGTGAACAGACAGCGGTCAATCATTCAAGATACTAAAATGTATGACTTGTTATCATGCAAAAAATGCCTCAAACAACTTTTTCGATTTATCCTATTGAAAATCACATTGAAATTTTGAACTGAATTACATATGAATGTGCAAAAGACACAAGCGAAAGTGTCGTTATCCGCAGTACAAACCAGCCAGTCAACAAATATTCTTCCCTTGAATTGAGACCCAGATCAGCGAACTTTTCAGTGAGATAAAACACAATATTGACAGTTATTTGAGATACATTGACTCTTTTCAGTAATTTCCAGAAAATGTCAAGCAAACAGGAGCTTGAAATAAGCATCCATTTCAGAAAAAAGTAAGATTGCATGTCTAACTACAAGACTTCAGCACTTTTTTCGCTGGGTGTGAGAAGGTCTTGTACTTCACCTGTTCCAGCTCGTAAGCCTTGGCCTTGTCTTCATCGCGGTCAGCATTCTTACGGTAGGCCAGGCTGAGGGCCCACACAGACAGAATGCTGTAGACATTGTCTCGAACCCAGGCATGTGGGCTGTCTGGACTAGCGGGGAAGAGGCCTGTCACCGGGTCCTAAAAATTACATCCCATAATGCAACTTCACGGCACCATCATTTCCTGATAGTTTTAGGGCATTAGATGCATTTATGCAGCTGGATATTTCAACTGATGGAATTCTTTTGTCATTACCCTCCTCTTTACATCGGCAAACTAATAATTCCATCACATTGTAGCGTAAAAACAGGACACTGTACCACTGGTGGACCAACTACATTAGAGTAGGTGCCTGCTAAAAGACCATAAGCTGAGGTCTCCAACTGGCTCAAATAGCATCATACTTACAGAACTAGGGAGTATCCACATGGAATTAATTGGCTAATTCATTAAAATACCATAATAAATTTTAATTTCTTATATTCACAAATGGGAAAGTAGTTATGTCTTGTATAAATAAAACAATTAGGCTACCAATACATTATGCTAGTTTTTTAAGAGTAGTTCTCATTCACAGATGGGGGAATATTGGGGACAGAACCCCACACATTTGAAAGTATACTTCCATTGCCCCACACTGTCTCAAAGCTTAATAGAAGGAATTTCTCTTAAAAATGTGTCCGTATCACTAAGGAACTCACTAATGCCAAACTGTCACCCCATAGTTGCTTAAAAGCTTCTTCAGGCATCTATATAAAGGTAATATGTCTATTACAGCCACACTCACCTGGTAGCAGAGGATAGTCTTTTGTACCATTCGGACATAGTTGTCGAGTTTGACACCGGAGTTGCTGCGGCTTCGCATGCTGTCCGTCCTTCTCGACCGAACTTCAGACCGTCTGGCATTGCAATACTCGGACACTGCAGCGCATTCAAACACTGCACCATCGAGGGAAGAAAATGTCAGCGTTGAGACCGCAGCCCTTGGCCCAAGTATCCATTACACCATTTCACACACACTCTGACACCTGTCTGAAAACCAGCATATACAGCAGAGTCCCCAGGAATGAGCCAATAACCACAAGACTACAACAGATAGGCCAAGGCTGCCCTCACATGGTGATACAGTGAAGATGTTGTTTTCCCAGTTGGTGGAGACGGCAACCCTTCTGAAAATTCCTGCTTTAACCAGCCTGAGATAGTGAAGCTAGTTTAAGCCGTTTTGGTCAGTTTAAGATGGTGGACCAGCCCTTTGTCAGCTGACTCCAGCTCACAAAACCATATTAACTGGCTTTGACTACCGTTACACAGCTATAGAGACCAGCTTTAACCATCTTCGTCGAGCTATGACCACCTATTTGTGTCAAAAATGCAGTTAAGACCATCTTAACCCACATAGAATTCTAGCTGGTCTTGGCTGAGAATAATGCCATCGGATTTTATGATCCAGACCAGGAATTAATTGTGGAGGCAGAGTACAATCCAATGGTAAAGTTTATTGATAGTAATACAGTAGATAGTGGGATGGAGCTCAGAAAAGAATAGCACAATTCAGTTCAGATGTGACAGACAAAGGAGAGTGGGTGTCTCAATCTCCGGCCCGTGGCTTTCTGGGATAACAGCCAGGTAGAGTGCACACTTCACTGTCTATGGACAGGATGGAGATGCTTAGGATGAAAGCAGCTCCTATCCTGATAACTGTAGAAGGATTGGGAGCCCGTTCCTAATGAACTGGACAGAGGAACAGGCTGAGAAAGGATGAACAGGAACGTGGCTTCTATACTGTAGACCGTGAGAAAGGCTGGGAAGCTTGTTCTTATTAACTAGATAAGGGCAAAAAAAAATTCTGCCTATTTCACAAAAGGGCCTCATATAATCTAATTTGAGGATGTAGAGTTAAGAACCTTTTTCTTGCATTTTTTATCATATTTTCATTTTGTCCGCACATGGAAATACAATGCACTCATTGAAATACAATACACGCCTCGAAATACAATACACACTTCAAAAATACAATACATGTGTAACAATAAATACAATACTAAAATGATTTCTTTTTCAATGTCGATCAGGAATATTTATGCCAAAATGAATGCATATCACACCTCAAAATGCAATACATACCTTGAAAATACAATACAAATGTAACAAATACTATACAAAAATGCTTTGTTTTTCAATGTCGGTTGGGAATATTTGTGCCAAAATTAAAACAATACAACCGTATTGTTTTTCAAGTTGTGTATTGTATTTCAATGTGTGTATTGTATTTCAATGAGTGCATTGTATTTCCATGTGCGGTTTTAGCACTATGTGAATTTTAGTCTACGAGCTCCGACCAATTATCATGACTGGACAAGGCATTCCGTAGAGTGCACAAGTCACTCCCGGTTGGTACTCACATATATACGATGGTCTGGGTGAACACACTTGTCTGATTGGCTGGCAGGTGCTTATTAAAACCGTGAAACCGCGCAGATAGTTCGGCTACTTTAGTTTCACCGTTCGAAGTGCTATTGTCTTTCAATATGTGCATTGTATTTCAATGTGTGTATTGTATTTAATTATGGCACAAATCACCCTCCATAATTTTTTTCTGCGGATTAAGGGATTATACAAGACTTCTTAACCTTACAAGTGGTTGTCAAATGTGACAATGCAATGAAATGAACAAGAAAATATGATGAGCTGAAGCAAAACAGACACTATTTTTGGAATCAACACCCCGAAATTAGCATGAAACTAGTATTGGATTTTATTTAGCGAAAATGATGCAGGGCGGTGTTATGGGAGTGTGGCATGTACACCACCTCATATCTCTATCCTGCGGAGATAGGAAGTCATAGATTCCCACCTAATAGTCCCCAGAAAATCTATAAAATATATAAGAATTGCCATAAATTTGTCAAATTTTGCACATAAAATGTGTTGGGGGCGCCTGAATTGTGACAAACTTTTTAGACACAGTTTATTCACACAAATTTATTCATTCACGAAGAAAATAATCATTGAACACATTAACCTGAAATAAATTGAAGTTACTCTTATCTCATATAATGAAAAAGCTCTGATAAACAATTAAAAAGCTTCAATTTCACAGTGCTTTTGGCGTATGTTTACAAGGAATATCCGCAGTCCTGCAGACCCTGTTAGCTAATTTGACAATGCATTATTGTTTTTAATGCAGCACTTAAAAAAAAAAAAAAAAAATTACGATTACAGTTTTTCCATTTACGCAGTCTCAGGCCTGATACTGAAAGGGTTTGTCAGGGAGTATTTGACTGCGGAGATAAAAAAAAAAAACTTTATGATGCATGATGTTTACAGCAAACAATCATGAGACAAAACACAGTGCACTGTCTTTTTACAGTAAACTCCTGCGCAAATATTTTACATAGAGATTCACATTACTAGAGCAGCAGAATGAAATAATATTTCAATGCACTGATATCTGCTTTGCATTACATTCCAACAATATGAAACATGCCCTCAACAAGGTTCATATTTGGCAAAACAGCCTCCCCTAAATACATGAATAGCTGTGGTTTTGTGGTGGCTATGAGTATTTTCATCACATACACAAATTTATGTTTTTCCTAAATGTTATTTTGCCCTCAGTGGGAAGCACGTGCAGTTCATATCAAGATTACAGGAAGAAAGCTGTTTTATTTAAAGAGCTTTGAATATATTCAGCTTTTCCTCATAGAAAACCATGATGTTTCCATTTTCTAAATTATATGTAATCATTCTCTGCAGCAATATAATTAATAATAAATTTAAGACGAAAAGAACGCACATATGAACAGAATTCACATATTTATGCTTCATTTCCAAGTCCACTTTCTGCCTGGATTTTAATTTGGAATGTGCCTTAGCTTGCTTGTGAGACCGTCATTGAAATGCATACTCAAGTTCACATACAATAAATTCAGGAATATTTCTGTTTTCAAGAAAAATAAACATCATGTCACAAAAGTTCTTTTTAAGTTTGGCAGCAGCTCCAAAATTTATTTTATTTCTTATGATGATCAAGTCCAGTTTGAAACTAATTTTTTTTTCTGAATCTTTCGCAAATGTTTCTCTGAGAATCCCTAATTAGATGTATTCATGAAGAATCCAGTCAAGTCCCACACTGGCGAGCCCAGCTGGGCTGAACGGCCGGTTCTCGCCATTCATGTTATGTTACTTCTATTATGCTTTTTCTTTTCAGCAAACCCAGCCTCACACACTTTCTTGCAATGTTCACCTTCCTTCACAGGAATGATATACTAAAACCTATTGTATCAGCATGCATTGATGCACACAATCTCCCTTTGGAAATACAGCTGATTACATGTAACCAGCCTCTTGTAGTTTATTTCAAAGAATGAACAATGTGGCAGAAGGAGCAGTGGCCATCCCTAAAAGGACAAGAAAGAAAGAAATAAAGTTTAGCAAAATGAGATTCATGTAAGGTGTTCAATGCACAAATAGTAGGTAAGGGATGACTTCTCCCACTGGTGTATCCCAGAGTACTACGAACACTATAATAATAATAATAATAATAATAATAATAATATTAGAAGAAGACGCAGAAGAACTAAGTTACTCCCAACTAAAAATTCTTAAATATCTGCGTTCTAATATTTTTCAGGCTGGTTAAACAAAGAAACGAAAAAGTTTACCAGCTGCCTTAAAAATGAAAGTTAAGTCAAATAAATGTGAGTGAACTCAACTTGAAGAAAAGATTTGTTTCAACTGTCAATCAGTTAAGACAATGATAACTTCAAGTTTAACTTTTGAAAACCTATAAACTTGAGTTCCGCACCTAAAACTTATGACCAGTGGAGTTAAAGAGAAGAAATAAGTTCACATAACTTAATGGGGCGGTCAAATTCTGCAGAGGGCGTAATTTGATTTTACGCATCGTTTTATGGGTGTCATGCCACATGAAAGTCTTGCTCCAAGAGCCTTAAATGCATCATTTATAGAACCTTCAGTCACGTAAATTCTGAAAAATCAATGGCGGCAAGGTAATCGGTTACTTCAGCATTTTTGGTAGAACCACATTTTATAGGTGATATATTGAGAACTGAAGATAGCCTCGCCTGCAGATCTGTGTTGTGCACTCGAAATGATCTTGACAGTAGAAGCCATGGGCTTTGCTCGTTATGGGCTCCATAAGGGCGTCATGCGGCCCATTGGCTTCAGAAGTCCTGAGTCCGACTGCTCACCGGGCCGATCGCCATGTTTCGGCACAGGGCCGCAGATCACCTGTCACGCATCACATGACCGTCAACCCACCCACACAGAAAAATCACCAGTGAAACAACGTCAGCGACTGTGTCGAATTATGTGTTGCTGTTATGTCGTCCCAGAATAGTTATTAAGGAACAATTGAGTAAGACTCAGTGCTTTTGTGAAATGTTATTTATTTTTTATAGTTTGGTGTTGATGAGAGCCGCGTTTCCATGTAATTGCTCCAAATTTTCATGTTCATTCACCCGCCATTTTCTCTTATATAATAACAGTCACAAGGCCTTTTGTTCAACAATGTAAGCAAGAGGCTAGTGTTATCCACACCATCTGTGTCATATTAGCCAATAATTTATTACTGTTTTGTGACTTGTGAAGGTTTGTTTTGTATGAAATTAAATAGGTGTTTAACACGCAGGAGCTCTATCCAGTCGTGATGTGGTAGCTGAGGGAAGTCAAAATATTAACACCATCAAACGTTACTCTAACACTGTATGGCGTGGATACATATTGACACCTTGTCAGTGCTTAAGTTAAAACTGTGGGTTTTAATTTAGCACTAGCATTTTTGCTGTTTACTAATCCTGCCAGCCTGAATTATCACAATCTGAGGCTGAGCTATGGACTGTGCCAAACGCATCTGCATATTGTCATACAAAACATAAGCATTGCAAGTGATGGTAGTTCTCGGTTGCAGCTTTTTCAAAACAATTTTTGATTTTTTCACTGATTAAGACAAATATATAAACACACAAGTATATTTGGATAGTGGATAGTCGCAGATAGTACTGTTGCCTCGTGATATAGAGGCTTTTGGTTGGAGTCAGATGGTCGGCCAGGACCTCTATGTTTGGAGTTTGCATGTTCTCCCTACGAACGCATGGGTTTCCATTAGGCACTCTGGGTTTTCCGTACCCTGAAACACATGCTCTATAGCAGGACTCTGACTGAGGACTGAGGATCTGACTTCAGAACTGGAGTTAGTACTTTTGGCACTGCTCTGTGGCTTCCCACTGCTCCTAAATGACTTGTATGGGTCAAATCCAGAGAAAAATTTACTCCATGGATTTAGTAAAGCATATCCTGCATTCCACGGGTAATCAGTGATAAGACTCCTTTTGAAATGAATCAATATCAGCCAGAGACATTCATATCTTCCCAGTAAAAAAATGAATTCCTTAACCTCTTCCTATCAGGACTTGCCATCAGAAGGATTATTGCCCGGCTCTCGCTTCACCTTAAACGCGTTACTTCTCATAACCCTTTCCCATTTACGCTCCGTAATTAGCAACTAAGCATTGATTTGTTCAGTGGTGAGGATCAATCAGTAGAATTACTGTCCACTTCCCCTCAGCTTACATAATTGTTTATTGCAACAGTATCCAAGCACTATCCACATTAATGGCGACATAAAACATCAATGTCTTTCAAAGCTACTGAACTCCAAGAGCTCACAAAACGGAATTTAAGTTTTTTGTCTGCATCAGTGTCCGATCGACTTGTTAAGCTTAAGAAAATACTAAAAAAAAAAAAAAAAACAATTCAGGTCCAATAGTGAAGTTGGTTTATGTAAAAATTAAACTCTGTCTACAACCAGTAACATTACTATAATGCTGGTTTACTCTTAACCTGTTCCCGATTAAGAATCAGACAATTAACTGAACTAGTTTACTGAACAAATAGGCTACCTATAAGCTATGTAGCTATTAACAATTAAGATATACAGCTTTGTTTCAAAGAGGAAGGCCACAATATAAGATTGCATGGATGGCAATAACTGAAATTTCTTGAAATTCCATCTTGAAGTTGAAAATAATGAAGTAAATGCTGATGAGGATGGTAGTTAGGCAAGGTTTAGATTTCCTTTTATATCGATTAATTAGATAATTACCGTTCTTACAATCTCATAATATAGCCGTCTTACAACTTCCCCAGAAGCTGGACAATAAAGACTTCATCAATGATTTGGCGACCATGAAAGTTCGACAGGATTAAGTTTCACTTAATAATTAAATTACCAATGCTTAGACATAAGAAGCATTAGTAATTTAATGATTTAATTATTATGGCATCGCAGCAAGGAGTGTGCTACTGCTCTTCCCTGCAAATGTGGTCTATTCTTTTGAACACTGAAAACATTTTGATTAAGTGCAATCGTAAATAAATTACTTTGCACTGCTGAGAAAAAAAAATCTAAAACGGGAGATTGAATTCAACAAAGTATTGGATTAACTAATTATTATAATTATTTGTTATGATTTTTTTTCCCCATCCCATTGTTGTCAATGTAGCCCATCCGTGATCTGTCAATTCTTGATTATATCTTAATAATTTCAGGCTAATAAATGGTTATTGATTATGCTGTAATTAAATTGCAAGATTATTAATCTATCAATCTTAAACAAGAACAACTTGAAAGCAATTGTGCGTTTAAGGGTCAAAAGCTCAGTGCTTGCCATTGAAAATCCCGTGACGCCGACATTACCGCTAGGGGGACGTTGGGTTTTTTAAAGTTTAAGCAATTTTTTGTCACATATCCTGATATATTTATCAAATAGACTGCATCTGTTGGAATAGGGACACTGTTTTGTCATTTGTATCTGTAAAATGAATGTGGTGCAGTTATTGCAATGACTACATCAAGGGGTATAATGGTAAAGGCATTGACACTTTGATAAAGTGATATATGCATTTTAGTGACACGACAGCTTGCTGCAACAGCATGTACAACAGACAGCACCTCTACCAACACTGTTAACAACACCAACACTAGAGGCTTCCGTTTAAGGTGCCAACTTTGCCTGTTATGGCAAAATCTGACTCAAATACAGTTGCGTATGGTAAGGATTAAGATGACTTTAATTCCTCAGGTCGCCCAGTACAGATTTGAATGCCCGGTCTCAGTATGAAGCAAGTATTTTGCAGTTTAAGCTCATGTTTTTCATTTTACTTCAATTTATTACATTATTTTAATTAATGCATTTTACATATTTTTTTCCCCGGGAGTTTAGAGGCAAAACAGAAACATGGAGTCAATGCTGATATACTTGCAGACTCCGCAGCAAGCTAAGGTGATATATTAGCAATGGACCTTTTAATTCATGGGCTTTTGCCAAACATTCTCCAATCTTTATAAACTGTTAGGCTTCTTATTAAAAGGCAGATTGGGTTACACAAATAATATCACTCGTAAACTTTCCAGAAAATAGTATTAGCTACCATCAATCCACACCTGCTAAAACTTTTAGTAGTAGTAGTACACCCCTGTGCAAATTAAAGGGCATCTAAAGTAGGTTCTCAGACAGGACAAACAAATCACTTGCTTTTGTTGACATTTGCATTGTCACACAACCAATTTAATTTATATAAACCAATGTTTTGTATACATACGTAGATAATCCTTCCTTTTCGGTTCGTTTGCTTTGGTGCGGCTCACAGATTGGCCGATAAACAAAAACAATGGGAATCAACTTTATATGCCCTTTAATTGAAACAAGCAACAAAAAAGGGTAATAATACATTATTTTCCCCCCTAATTTCACCTGGACATACATACATCTCTCTCTCTCTCTCTCTCTCTCTCTCTCTCTCTCTCACCATTATCCTGCTACTGCGTCATGCCTCTGATGAGGCGATGCATTTTTTAATCTAAGAACAGTGACAGACAAAACCAAGCTGAGGCTATGAGGCCAACAATCATGGCAGCTTAGGCAGTACAACCCGAGGACTAACACAAAGCAGGACAGCTCATTCTCACAGTGAGGGGCTCATATCATGCTGATTCAGGGGAGGGGCCTTGCTCCAGTTTAATGCAGGAAACTGGTGATGTCATCGCTTCTGAAATCAAACCCACATCCTCAGGCTATGCGCAGCTAATCAGTGAATTGAACTACAATTAGCTTGACCTGGTTACTGAAGTACATTCCAAGCTGGTTAAACTTAAAAACAAAAGTTTATCGGCCCCCTTAAAAATGTGAGTTAACCAAAATTGAGTTAACTTGAATACAAGCTTTGTTGCAACACACAATTAGTGATACAATGGATAACTTGTTCAAACCTTATAAACTTGAATTCAATATCTAAAACTTGTAATGATGAGTGGCGAAAAAGAGAAGAAATAAGTTCAGATAACTTAATGCGAAGATCATGTTTTACAGTGTATCTAAAGACTGTATGCTGGTTGCTCTGTTTGAAAGTGCCGAAGGACGTCGCAGACCAAAACAGTTGCACTTTTTTCTCAGTGTTTTACACTTTTAGTAAATGCACCAATAAAAGACAAGTTTTTTTACCGTATTTACCACTTGGCCTGATTTAGATATCTGGGATCATAGCAAACAGTTTTCCAGTTTTCCCATGTTCGTTCATTCAACTTTTTACACTTTTGGCGACGATATCACCAGCTTCTCAACAGAGTGCAGCTTCTTCCATTGTTTGCAGGTTTCGGTTCCATCAGTTACCCTGACTACATCAGCTAAATAACTAACTGCAAACATGAATTTACTTATCGGTTGGATCACAGTAAAATGCTTCATTTATGGACACAACAGTGCTCATTCAAGAGCTTTTCAAGAAATGTAGCAGAAATGCAAGACTTTATAAACAGTTAGGCTAATGACGCCAACTGACAGATTAAAATGCCAGAGGGGATTATTGTCACTTCAATCCCTTTCCTCTGCCAAGTTGGGAGAATGATTTTAGTGTGCGGATGACAACACTTGATAGGAGAGAAACATTGTCCTAAAGATCTCTGCTCTCATCTTCACACAATGATGAAAACAGCTGAAGAATCTGCGCAGAGTATATAAATTATATGAAGCGCAGAGAATGCTGTCAATTCAGTCAAGTATTCTTTGACAGTTGAATGCTGAAGCACAGTTGTCGATCTCCAGTGACAGATCTCAAAGTAAGCTCAAATTCGGGTAGCATATCTAGCACTGGTGTGACAGGAAGCACCAGAAACAAAAAAACAAAAACAATTAGTCATTCTGAAAGAGACACGGAGATCAGGCAGGTTCTGATCCATTAAAGGTGTCTGAGGCCCAGCCAGGGTGACTGTGTTTATGTTTACGTTTATTTTCTTTAAGAAGGGACAATGCACATTAATTAATATGATCACTTAAGTCACGTAAATGTGCCAGATTTAACCATACTAGCTCATTTTCATCTGCAGTTCCTGGCAGGTTGATGGTATATACATGTATTTGAACAGACATTAAAATTGCATACGGAAGTACAAAAGCACAATGATGGCATGTCCAAAGAAATGCACATAAATATATATAGAGAGCACATGAGCTCAGAGCAAAAACATAACCACAGACAAAAACACTCTTGGCACATAGCAGAAACAGCAAAATCTGAAGCCAATTAATAAAGTTGCCTCACCATATAACAAAAAACATTAATAACATTCTATTCCAAAGGAGAACATAAACATAACAGACCAAAGGACACAACGAAAAGGAGACACACAAATACATAAACAAATCGCATAAACAAAAGCCACAACACATAAGCAATTAACAAGATGGTGAAAACTTTGAGGCCTCTATTGTTAGGTTGCTCCTAATATGTCTGAAATTTGCCAAATTAAATTTGAGTCTATTCACAACTTTTTTAACTTGTGTTTTAAGTGTGAGCAGGGAATCTAGTACTATGCCCAGATATTTAAACTTGTGTACTACTGATAGTCTTTCCGTGCTACTGTAACTTCTAGGTCTGGATCTCTATTTACAGACTTTGAGAAAAACATACATACAGTTTTATCGACATTCAGATGTAGGCAGGAGTTTGTTAACCAATTGGAAATATTGACCATTGAAGCAGACAGCTCTTTTCCTGCTTGCTTCTTATTTTTATCATGTAAATATATGACCACATCATCCGCATACATCTAAGATACAGAATGTGGACAAACTCCAGGTAGGTCATTAATAAATAAACTAAATAAGAGGACCCAAAGTTGAACCCTGAGGTACACAGACATTATTAAAAACCACCTGTGAGGTCACCTGATCCATGCGAACGCATTGTTTTCTTTCTGTAAGATATGATTTGATCCATTTAATGACAGCAGGAGAAAAATAAAACTTTGATAACTTAACAACTAGAACCTCATGATTAACAGAGTCGAAGGCTTTCTTTTAAATCAAGGAAGACAACCCCCTACCACTCCCCCCTTGTCCAATTTAATATTTTCCAAAAGAAAACAATTTGCTGTTTCAGTAGAATGAAATTTTCAAATTGCAAATTGCATAGGATGCAATGAGATGGGTGTGGCATTCGAATGTGATACTATTTCTTCAGAGATCCATTTTTCTGCAATTTTTGAAACTGCTGGAAGGATACCAATGGGTCTATAATTACAAATGACCATATGGTCACCTGACTTAAATACTGGCTAAAATATTGCAGTTTTCCAAGCACTTGGAAACACTCCTTCATTAATGGACCAATTAACAATTTTTGCAATAGGAGAGATTAGAGCCTCCTTGTGAGTTTTTATGAATACTGTGTCCATCCCATATACATCCTTTACCCTTGAACAATTAAGAGAGGAAATGATTCTGTCAACTTCAGAATTAGTCGCTTCAGTGAAAATCAAAATGGGAGCATCAGTATTTAGGGGAGTAGCAGGATAATTTGATACAGAGAAATTCCGAGTTAATTTTTTTGTAGAAACAATAAAATAAATATTACATGATGTTACCACAATAGTTGGATCATGAGTTACATTTCCCTGAATATTTAGTTCAATTGTTTTATTAATGGTACTAGATTTCCCTGTTAATTTCTTTAAGTTCTGCCAGATTTCTTTGGCGTTTCCCTTTGCTTCGCTAACAGCATTAATAAAAAATGTTGCTTTTGCCCTTCGGAGCTCCTGAACAACCTTGTTTCTTGTGTTCCATCTGTCTGAACGAGATGTTCTTATTGCTCTATTTGCCTGGGCATTCCCCTTCCCTTGTGCTGGAAACCCTATCCTGCCACCGCAGGGAATTCTGTCATGCAGCAGATTGCAGTTTTCTCATTGCATTTCATTGCAAACTTGTCAAAAATGAATCAGCATTTATGGGGAGGTGTTATAAAACCACTTACATTTCTAAGGCATTGAAATCACACTCATTGAAAGTGGCAACAATGATTTATAGCAGTGATCAATTTTTCAAATCATTCCTGTGAGGTTTGCTATCAATGATCCTCATTTTTAAGTGCACATTTATCAAATCCTAATTTTAAGTGGCATTTTTAAAGACAAAACAGATTTTCTTTCAAAAGTATTTCAGTTTATCAATTTCAATTCCTGTCTCTAATGCTTTTTTTTAAATAATAAAAAGAATAATCTTTAACAGTTCTCAAATCCATTTGACTGTCACAGGGTTCATCCAATTTAGTGATGCCAGACTAAAAGAACATGTCAAAACATTGTTATCGACCCAAAAATGTCTGCAGAAAGAAAAACTGTCCTCACAAAGAAGACCAATCAATAGCGCCCAGCATAAATTGACGCGGCTCAGTAACATTTCTCTCCAGACTCTGGCCAGACTATTTGCCTGGGTTTTTTTTTCTCTTTCTCTCTGTACTCAGCAGTACAAAACGTCCTCAGTTTTTTTAAAGATTTTCATAAATTACAAGTACATCACCTACAGTATTTATGACACAGCAATGGCTACATTGATCTTAAAGGACTCCTATTATAGAAAATACTTCTTCCAACTTCAGTCCAGTGGTCTGGTCTCCACTGTATCCGCCAGCCCAGAGAAGGGAGCCTTTGAACAGTCCAGTTTCACCATTTGAGATTTCACCATTTTACAGCCTATTGGTGCGCATATTTCCGACGCAAGTTCTTCGTCCTTAACCCTTTAGCTGCTCACGCAACTTTTCAGCAGAGCAGATTTTGAGTCACTGCATGCAATTGAAAGACGTGTCGAACTTAACTGATTGGAATTTTGCAGCATAACATTCCTCAGCTGAGTTTTAAAAAAAAATGGCTCAATCAGGATAAGTTCAACACATCTTTCCATTAGACACAGTGAATTAAAATGTGCTCCATCAAAATGTTGAAAGCAGTTAAAATGTTAACGACAGTCATTTTCCTTGTTAAAATACATTGGTCAAATCACAAGGTGCAATTTGCCAATTAAAACTTGTGTTTCACCCATACACACTTAATGACTATACTTACGCAACTTCTACAAAACCTTGTGTTTTAGTACCTCTGAAAACTGACTTGTGTTACCAGCTCAGTCCTGTTATTGTCATTATCTTTCAAGACACAAGTCACCTTTTCAATAGCTGTACTACAGTGGATATAAATGGCCTGTAACAGAGATGCAGTCTCCTTAAATGTGCCTTAGGGACCAATAAATCTTTCCCAAACTGCCCCCATCAACAACTCTGTTCTTTTAAGGTACCACAGCTCTCTGGTGCTGCCTGGGGATCGTGGCGATGATTTCTCTTCTGCTCTTCGATGGAGTTCAGTTGCACCGAGTCATTATTCGTCAGCACTGGTCCCATGGGCGCTAGTTATTCTTCAAACTGTTTCACGTGAACTTCGGTTCAACTTTGACCAAGCTGTGGGTTGAAGACTGGTTAGAGTCTGGAGTCAGGTGACTTAGCTTGTGTGAGTTCCTGAGGAGATAATTGTCAACAGACGTTCAAAAATCTCCCAGCCAGATGTTCAAATATTGAACTGCATATCTGCTTCCAGGAGAGATAGTACTCAAATGCCCCGACACCAAACCTGACAAGCAGACATACAGCTATCGTCCTGGACTGACTAACGAGATACTATTGACACTATCGGTACGTCCAGCAGATGTCTCGCGTTTGCGGGGGAAAGTCATTCAGTTCCCATTACAGCCTAGTGATCCAGTTAATTCAGTTATCGATGAAATGTGTAACATAGTCAACAGGACTGCAGCTGCTGTAATCCCATACGAGAGCCTAAATGAGCGAAGGGCTTGAGTCTTCGACATGCACCTCCAGAGCTGAGTGCCCTGCTTTGGGTGTTCTGCCCTCTGCAGTCTGAGTTTCCTCCAACAGGCTGTGAATGCAGGGGTCCTAAACCAGGGTTAGGGAACCCAGGTCCATTAGTGCCAGACCGTATATTATCCCTGCCAAAAGGGAGGGTGGGGAGCATATGGGAATGAGTGTTGTTCCTCAGCGAGTCAGTCTGCCCGTCTGCGTGTCCGTCCATCACACTGCTTTTCCAGGCCAGAACTTCTATTTTGCTCAACATTTTCCCACAAAATCTAGTATTTCGTTACCTCTTATCATGTAGATGTCCCTTTTCATACATCCACTTTACATACTTCTTGTCCATCCTCTGTCCCTCCAATATGGTTCATTTCCAGGTCAGACTGCCAAAACCGTGGAGGGGGATCTGAGTATTTCGTGCTTGTTTTTATATTTTTATTTTGGCAAACAAACCTATACTTGTGTATCTTAATTCTCAAACTGGATTAAATTTCATTAATCTGTGCTTGAGGAGCTCTCAGGGTTTCACCATTCGCAATGATCAATGATTCATGCTTGACACTGTTGGGAAACAGAATTTTTGGGTATTATGAGGTGAGCCAGACTGTTTGATCAATGGGTAATGAATGTGTATTAGGAGATAAAGATTAGCCGTCAGGTCCGGCAGGACATAACGCCTATTTGCGACTTCCATCTGGGATCTCCGTTTGTCTTCAGTTCCGACAGGACAATAGGCACTAGCACCTCTTAGTTGGAGGTTCCGTATGCCCACATATGGAGCTCACTTCCGGGGTGTTGGGAATCTATTGAACCAAGTAAGTTGGGTGGTTCAGGAGAGGCCCAATTGTAGAGTATTGCTTTTTATCAATGTGTAAACCCTGGAACCAATCAGCAACAACTTCTGATAACATTAAAGAAATCATATGCAAATGTCTGTACTTTAACATGTATAAAGTTTCTTTTAGAACTCTGCATCACGCTGTTGTTCCCACGGCCGGCTGTGTAATAAACTTTTTCCTGCTTTTGCCACGAACATCGGAGTCTGCTTCTTCATCGAGACAACGTTCTTGGTTTTTTATTAATTTATCAACAACACATTTCATCACCCGTCCAACTCAGGAGGTCAAGTGCAGATGGAACGAAAACCCGAGAAGGCCCTGACCAGCAGGATCCGGGATTCACACACTTGCATCCTGAATAATGCCACTGCTGAGACAGTAATGCAATCACTTCACACCAGCCACTGTTTTATTGCAGAAGCTTAATTCCCTGTGATTTTAAACTGTAAATGCCACTTTTACCTGTATGAATAGAAATTGAATATTTTAGAAAATATATTTAACTGAATTAATTTTGATCTTTTTAATTCACACCGAAACACATTTCTATCCTAATAGAACATCTGTTTTCAGATGTATTATTACTTGACATCAGTAAGTTAAAATTTGGTCCTTGGTGAAGTATAACTTGGCTCCTAGGTTTAGTTCAATGGTAGTTTAATCCATATAACAAAATGGTCTTTTTTTCTCACAATTTTCTCACCAGCTAAAGGAAAGGCAAAGCACTTAAAAAGTAGTGTTATGCAGCTATAAACTTCTGTCTCAAACCTGAAATAAACTGCTGAAATAAAATGCAGGTGTTGAGATTCTGATTTTGCTGTCATGTTAAGTTCTGTGCCTGGCCTAGCCATGTTTTCATTTCCATGCTTTGCACTTTGTCTCCCCAGTCTTGTCATGTGTGTATCTTTGCTCACGGTCCCTTGTCTTGTGTGCCACTCATTCGGGTGATTTATTGGTTTCTGGGTTTCAATCTTCTTTCATTATCTCGTGTTCTTCCTTCCTATCTCTTTTACTGTCTCACTAACACATACTAACAGTTTATTGTTTTTGCTAAATACTAATCCACACTAACCTTGTATATTTGGACTAACTTACTAACAAGCACTTGGGATTGTATAGCTGCACTTACTAATTAACTAATGATCTCTCAGCTGTCGCCCAATTCTAGTCTCCGCCTCCTTGCCTATCCCTAATTATCTCTGCTGCAGTTTTCCACTTATATCTCATGCTTTCCTTTTCTTTAGACTATGCACTTTTAGTACTCCTTAACCGGAGCTGTTGTTTGTACTTAGGTTTGTCTTGTGATCCCTGTCTGTGTTTTGGCTACAGCCTAATTCATGTAATTAGTTTATTCCTCATGTGTCTCTCCCTAATCTTTGTTACCATTGATTGCACCTGTTCTCCCTGGTCATGTGTTCTCCTGGATGTGTATATAAGATGTCTGTTTGCTTCACACTCTTGTCAGATCGTTCTCCCTAGTTTTCTCGTGCCACGTTTCTCGCCTTGATTGCTCAGTGTTTATCTTTCTGACTGGATTGCTCGACTATTGATTTTGGTTTGCCCTTTTTGGATATTGTTGCATCTGTGAGTTTTGACCTTTTTCTGCCCGACCCTGATTTTGTGATTACTGCCCTGGTTTTGGATTCGGACTGTCTTTGGCTTATGAGTTTGTTTCTCCTCCAAACCTACGCCTGTGTACCGAACCCTTTTTGTCTGACCACGAACTTTGTTATTGGTGCCCTGGTTACGATTCTGGATTACGCCCATTGGATACTGTTTTTGGATTGTGGACTTTGTACCGTTGCCAGCTCTGTTGGGGGGTTTCCCCCTTCAGAAATAAAGCCTCCTTTTTGCATTCTACTGGTTGTCGCACTTGGTTCATTTCGTAAATCACAACATTACGATCTGACCATGACGGAGCCAGCGTCAGACCAGTCTCTGCAGGAGGCAGTGCACCAACAGGGCGCTCAGTTAGAATTCCAAGAGCGTCAGCTTCGGGCTCTTATGCAACATATGCAAACCATGAGTCTTCAGATGGCGGATCTCACTCGCTCTGTGCAAGACGCTCAGCGGCTACAGTCTCCCCAGCCTGCCGTCCATGCCACTCCTGCTACTGCGTCTGCTCCGCCACTGCCAGTCTGCGAGCCACGCCTGCCACCGCCTGAGAGGTACGACGGGAACCCGGGAGCATGTCGGGCTTTTCTCACCCAGTGCAAGCTCATTTTCAGCCTACAGCCCTCGTCATTCCCCACCGAAAGAGCTCGGGTTGCTTTCATCATCACGCAACTGACGGGAAGGGCCAAGCAGTGGGCTACGGCTGCATGGGAAGCAGATCTACCCTGCGTGCAAACGTCTATTTTGTTGGGTGAGGAGATGACGCGCATCTTTGACCGCACGAAGCTGGGTCACGAGGCGGGACGAGAAATTCTGCGCATTCGACAGGGGAGCCGTTCCGTGGCCGACTACGCCATTGATTTCCAGACACTGGCTACCAACAGCAGGTGGGGACATAGAGCTTTGTTCGATGCCTTTTTTAACGGGCTTTCTGAAGCGTTAAAGGATGAGCTGGTTTCCCGGGAGTTACCGGAGGATTTGGATGACTTGGTCGACTTGGCTATTCGCGTGGATTCCCGATTGGAAGAACGCAGACGCTTCGCCTCCCGCAGACGACCTAACCCACTCCTCCAGAGCACTCCGCCTCTACCACCCCCTACTGGCGACAGTCCTCCTGAGCCAGAACCCATGCAACTGGGCCGTACTCGCATCCCTGTGGAGGAGAAGAACCGCCGTCGCAGAGAAGGGGCCTGCTTCTACTGTGGCAAGGGGGGACACCACATTGCTCAGTGTCCCAACAAGAGAAGTTCCCCTGGTGCCCAGAGAAGAGTAGTGATTGGAGTGACGCCAGTGCAGGAGACTAAGAACCGTACGTGCCTCCCAGTTATCCTGGAGTGGGGAGGAGGGAGTAAGTCCACCCTAGCCCTCATTGATACCGGCGCTGAGGAGAACCTCATCGATGTGGAGCTGGCACAAGAATGGGGAATCCCTATCGAGAGGATCTTTCCTGACCGGGTGGCCAATTCACTCAGTGGCCAGAAAATAGCCCAGATAACTCACGCTACCAGCCCCATCAAACTCAAAACCTCAGGAAACCACCACGAAACCATTCAGCTCCTCCTCTTACATTCTCCCCATGCTCCCATTGTTTTGGGCCATCCATGGATGGCCAAACACCTCCCAAATATTGATTGGCGGAAGAATGAGGTTAAGGGTTGGAGCCCCAACTGCTCCCTGGCATGCCTCCACAACGCCCGCGAACCTCAACACAGCCCATCCCAAGAAGAAATACCAGATCTTGAGAAGGTCCCCCTAGAGTTTCATGATCTCAAGGAAGTGTTCTCTAAGTCCCGGGCCACCAGCTTACCACCTCACCGACCCTATGACTGCACCATAGACCTGAAGCCAGGTACTATGCCCCCTAGAGGCCGACTCTATTCACTCTCCAGACCAGAAACCCAAGCTATGGAGAAGTATCTCTCAGAGTCTCTTGCTGCTGGCATTATACGCCCGTCATCATCACCTGCTGGTGCCGGATTCTTCTTCGTGTCTAAGAAGGACGGATCATTAAGACCCTGTATAGATTACCGTGGACTTAACGAAATAACTGTCAAGAATCGCTATCCACTTCCTCTAATGAACACTGCTTTCGATCTCCTGCAAGGAGCTAAGATTTTTACTAAGCTCGACCTCCGTAATGCCTATCACCTGGTACGCATCAGAGAGGGGGACGAATGGAAGACTGCCTTTAATACTCCCACGGGACACTGGGAGTATTTAGTTCTTCCTTTCGGGCTTACTAACGCTCCAGCAGTGTTTCAAAACCTTGTCAACGATGTTTTAAGAGACATGATAAATAAGTTTGTGTTTGTGTATCTTGACGATATCCTGATTTTTTCAGAGTCCCAGGAGGCCCATGTCAAACATGTTCGCCAAGTGCTCCGTCGCCTCCTGGAGAACCGCCTCTTTGTTAAAGCTGAAAAATGTGAATTTAATGTGGAAACCACTACGTTTTTGGGTTACATCATCTCCCCAGACACCATCCGGATGGACCCCCTAAAGGTGGAAGCTGTCACTAATTGGCCCAGACCAGAGGACCGTAAGTCTCTCCAGCGATTTTTGGGCTTCGCTAACTTTTACCGCCGGTTCATCCGGAATTATAGTTCTGTTGCCGCTCCTCTTACTGCTCTCACCTCTTCTAAATCCAAGTTTCTGTGGTCCGAAAAGGCTGAAGAGGCCTTCAATGACTTAAAAGCTCGTTTCACCTCTGCACCTATCCTAACCATTCCCAATCCAGAACTCCAGTTTATTGTTGAAGTGGACGCCTCCAATATCGGAGCTGGAGCCATCCTGTCGCAGAGGTCCACAGAAGATGGTAAGGTCCATCCTTGTGCCTTCTTTTCTCGCCGCCTCAGCTCTGCAGAAAGAAACTACGACATTGGGAATCGGGAGCTGTTGGCGGTAAAGTTGGCCTTAGAGGAGTGGAGACAATGGCTGGAGGGCTCCAAGGTACCCTTCATCGTCTGGACAGACCACAAGAACCTGGAATATCTACAAACGGCCAAAAGACTCAATCCGCGACAAGCCAGGTGGGCACTTTTCTTTTCACGATTCAACTTTCATATTGCCTATCGACCTGGAAGTAAGAATGTCAAGCCTGATGCCCTCTCCCGTTGTTTTGAAATCCAGGAAGAGGAAATTAACAAAGATACCATCCTCCCTAAAGAAGCGTTCATTAATGCATTATGTCTTGATATTGAGAGAGAAGTCAGAAATGCCCAAAACAATGCTGCTACTCCCAGTGCGTGTCCCACCAATTGTTTATATGTGCCAGCTACCTTACGCTCCCAAGTCCTGGAATGGGGACACGCATCCAGACTGTCCTGCCACCCTGGTATCCGCCGCACTAAGAACTTTATTCTTCAGAGGTTTTGGTGGCCAGAACTCACTCAAGATGTCCAGGGCTTCGTTGCTGCTTGCTCGGTCTGTGCCCAGGCTTAGACTTCTCACCAACCACCTCAAGGTTTATTGCAGCCCCTTCCTACACCACACCGCCCCTGGTCCCATATTGCTCTTGATTTTATCACAGGCCTTCCCTCATCCAATCACCACACCACCATTCTCACAATTGTTGATAGATTCTCCAAAGCAGTTCACTTAGTTCCCCTCACTAAACTCCCTTCTGCTCAAGACACTGCCAACCTAGTAATCCAACATGTCATTAGACTCCACGGCATACCCACTGATATCACTTCCGATCGCGGCCCCCAGTTCACTGCACTTTTTTGGAGAACATTCTTTAAAGCTTTAGGGACTTCAGTCAGTTTGTCATCAGGTTTCCACCCCCAGACTAATGGCCAGACCGAGCGAGCTAACCAGTGTGTGGAAAGTGTTTTACGATGTCTTTGTATTAGGAACCCCTCCTCCTGGAGCTATCAGTTACCGTGGGTGGAATACGCGTTGAACAGCCACACCTCTGCTGCCTCCGGCGTCTCCCCCTTCAAAGCCTGCCTGGGCTACCAGCCCCCTTTGTTCCCGTCCCAGGAGGAGGAGGTAGCTGTCCCCTCAGTCCGCGAATTTGTCCGTAGGTGCAGACGCACCTGGACTGCCACCCGCCAGGCCCTGCTCAGGTCGGTCGCTCGGATGAAAGAACAGGCCGACAAGAGACGCACCGCGGCGCCCATGTACCGACCTGGGCAGCGGGTCTGGTTGTCTTCAAGGGACATTCCCCTCAGAGGTAACGGGGGTAAGCTTTTCCCCAAATTCCTGGGCCCTTTCACCATTGAAAGGGTCCTAAGTCCCACTGCCGTTCGCCTCCGTCTCCCCCTGTCCATGCGACGCATACACCCTACTTTTCATGTGTCCCAGTTAAAACCTGCAGTAACCCACCCCCTGTCCTCTGGACCTGATCCCCCACCACCCGCCCGGATCATCAACGGAGGCGAAGCCTACACGGTCCGTGCCCTCCTGGACTCTCGTCGACGAGGCAGAGGACTGCAGTACCTCGTCGACTGGGAGGGTTACGGACCTGAACATCGCAGTTGGGTGCCAGCAAGGCACATATTGGATAAAAACCTCATCAAAGACTTTCATGCTAGTCACCAGAGACTTTCAGGTTGAACGCCAGGAGGCGTTCGTTGGGAGGGGGGTTCTGTTGAGATTCTGATTTTGCTGTCATGTTAAGTTCTGTGCCTGGCCTAGCCATGTTTTCATTTCCATGCTTTGCACTTTGTCTCCCCAGTCTTGTCATGTGTGTATCTTTGCTCACGGTCCCTTGTCTTGTGTGCCACTCATTCGGGTGATTTATTGGTTTCTGGGTTTCAATCTTCTTTCATTATCTCGTGTTCTTCCTTCCTATCTCTTTTACTGTCTCACTAACACATACTAACAGTTTATTGTTTTTGCTAAATACTAATCCACACTAACCTTGTATATTTGGACTAACTTACTAACAAGCACTTGGGATTGTATAGCTGCACTTACTAATTAACTAATGATCTCTCAGCTGTCGCCCAATTCTAGTCTCCGCCTCCTTGCCTATCCCTAATTATCTCTGCTGCAGTTTTCCACTTATATCTCATGCTTTCCTTTTCTTTAGACTATGCACTTTTAGTACTCCTTAACCGGAGCTGTTGTTTGTACTTAGGTTTGTCTTGTGATCCCTGTCTGTGTTTTGGCTACAGCCTAATTCATGTAATTAGTTTATTCCTCATGTGTCTCTCCCTAATCTTTGTTACCATTGATTGCACCTGTTCTCCCTGGTCATGTGTTCTCCTGGATGTGTATATAAGATGTCTGTTTGCTTCACACTCTTGTCAGATCGTTCTCCCTAGTTTTCTCGTGCCACGTTTCTCGCCTTGATTGCTCAGTGTTTATCTTTCTGACTGGATTGCTCGACTATTGATTTTGGTTTGCCCTTTTTGGATATTGTTGCATCTGTGAGTTTTGACCTTTTTCTGCCCGACCCTGATTTTGTGATTACTGCCCTGGTTTTGGATTCGGACTGTCTTTGGCTTATGAGTTTGTTTCTCCTCCAAACCTACGCCTGTGTACCGAACCCTTTTTGTCTGACCACGAACTTTGTTATTGGTGCCCTGGTTACGATTCTGGATTACGCCCATTGGATACTGTTTTTGGATTGTGGACTTTGTACCGTTGCCAGCTCTGTTGGGGGGTTTCCCCCTTCAGAAATAAAGCCTCCTTTTTGCATTCTACTGGTTGTCGCACTTGGTTCATTTCGTAAATCACAACAGCAGGCCCCTTTCACTGATTGGCTAACAGAGGAACAGGAGATTATTATGGGTACATCCAGTGCGGAAGCGAACCAGACAGGAGTATCGCAGAGCAAGTTCAACATTTGCCAGGCTGTCTTTGCCTGAGCTAGCTCAATAAACCCTAAACTCACGATTAGAGATACCATAAGATGCGATGGCCAGGTTAAAAGAGATACCTTTGTGACACTGACAACGCTAGCGTTAGGCTCAACATACCTCACCAACCCACTGATCTCAGTGTGGACTACAGCCCTCTAGTGTCCATGAAAACTGAAGGGCCATTGACCCCAATACACTCCCATTTCACACCTATTAATTAGTTCAGCCACACTCGGTTGGTGTCGGTGGTTCTGCAACATCGTTCCTATCCCCTCATCAATTGATTTAGGTTTAAGTACCCCGTGCGCACAACAAGATCCATACACAGATGTTGCCCTTGATAACAACGTGGAAGAACTTCACGGGCCAGCACAACCTCACCCAGCATATCTGCAGTCAGTTAGAAAGCCAACTGCTAGCCAGATTTAAGGCCGTGCTCTTTCAACTTTATGTCAGCAAATCCCTGGAGCTGTGCGCTCTAACATCTCATAAAAAAGTTTCCGAAAAGAATGGTGGCTGTTATAGCAACAAACTGCGGGCCTATTCTGTATTCATGAGCGTAACTTCAATTTAAATGTTGGATGTCAGGAGTCCACATACTTTTGGCTATGCGGAGTAAGTATCGCCACTAGAGGGAGACAAACCACTATATTACAATGTCCTTTAGCTTCTAGCGGGAATCCTTCGCAAAATAAATGACGTGCGTGCAGTCGTATCTGGCGAAGGAAGTGTACTAAGCCCTCGGTCTTCTGCTTATCGTGCTCAATTCCTTAAATGAATAGAATATATTTAGCTTCGTTCTAATTAATATAAATTACGTGATCATTTAACAAGTTATCTAACACATTATTAATTCCTATTAAATTTCTCATCAACTGATGGCTGCCGGCCAGGAAGGGTTTGAATATCACCATAGTACTGCTTCTAGGCATATTACTTCATCATGAAAACATATTAGGGGAAAAGAAATTATGTTAAAATACACAATTTCAAAGAAGAAAAATAGGCATGCAATGCACGGAATACCCCTCAGCCTGATGTCAAAGTTTTTGGAGACGCCCGCCCGCCAAACCGCACGAAGGATAGCAATACCCCGTCAGCCTTGAGGGCTGAGGGGTAAAAACTTAAATACACAAATGGAGTCCTAAATGCAGGTTAGTGAATCAGACCACATCAAAATACATCACTCCATTCATCCACATCCAAACCAACCAAGTATTAATACCATATTCATTCCACAATCCTCATCGGTCTTGTTTGATGCTCCTGCCTCAGATTCCCTTCTACTCTTCTCTCACTCTGTCATTCTACAGGAGCCCCAGGGGACTTGAAATTGCCTTTATGACTCTGAGAAGAGATGTGTCCCCCCACCCTGAGTCTGGTCACCTGGGACTTCTCGTTATCCTACCCGGGTCTCCACCTACTAAACTCTATTCAATCCTACATCAGTACAAATTCCCCTGCTTATTCAATTCAATAAATATTGCTAACTACTATTTACGTAGGGTCTGGAATTCATTACAGGAAAATTCCATAAAAATGGGGACAAAGAACTTTCAAATTTTCTCACAAATTTCGATGGAAATCTGTATTTTTATAGTGCGAAAAATCAAATACTTAAAGAAAAAAATACTAAATTCAGTTTTGCCAGCCAAATTCTGTCAGAGTCGTACTTGTTATATCTATAATTTTTGGGCTTCAAACACTACATGGACTCAGCATCATGTTTGCAGATGATTTCTTGATAACTGTGCTCATTTGATATTTTGAAAACTTCGTCAAGTGTGTTTTGATAACTAAAATTCTTCATTTGTTCCAGATTTTTCAGGATTCTGCATGAAAATTGGGTGGTGATGGTGGTGTAACCACCATCACAAAAACATATTTTTTTTTTTCCCTCACAATAACCGCTGGCAGGCTTTAATTGTAAATTCTATCTGTCATACTGTTGCCCATATACCTAACAAAATTGCACTACTAATATGCAATATCTAGTCCTCATATGCAGCTGTGCAGGACATTAAAAGCTGGTAACGCGGATCATGTGTAACACAAGTCACACTCATTGCATTATATTTCAACTTATTGGCTGTAAAATTTTAGTTCCCTTCAAAACCACATTTAGTTGTATGAACACTGAGAGTGCTAATTATTTTCTATCTTATATATATAAGGAGAAATGGCAACAGAAATCGATGTCCTTTTCATGTAAAGCAAGTCACACTATAATTTGTGTTAAAGCCATGAAATGAAATCGAATGAATATTTGTTCATACCTTCCTATAGCTTTTACCAACATCTTCCGGCACACTGATGATGGGGTTTGAAAATTCATCATTATAAGGAAAAGGCCAAAACATAAATTCGGAAATGCTCTAGAATGTAATGTGAGTCACCGCGTACATGCCCTACAGGCTCCCTATGCAGGTTCCCAATGGAAAGAATTGGAAAAAGAATGGATCTAGATTTCAGCCGTCTCCACGTCTGGAAACGAAATGAAAAAAATAACTCATGGGGGGGTTGGGGGTGAAATATTTTTATGCTTGTTTTAGTTCACAATATGCATTACTCGGAATAAGAGCGCATGAGTTATGATTATCAATCCCCGGAAAAAGCACAAGATCATTGATCTCAAACAGATATGGATTTTTGAAAAGGAATATGCGGAGGTACCCTGTGTGCATTACATTTATTTAGCTGATGCTCTTATCCAAACCAAATGACAGTAAGTGCAAAGAATTAGGTCATTCACTCAGAAACACAAATGATCAGACAAGGCATAATCCAAGTGGAGAATTAGTCACCTAAAGTAATGAACACGCAAAGTGTACACTTGACATTTAGCAATTAGCAAGCAGAAAAAAAATGAACAGAAAAAAAATTACAGAGGAGGATTTTTTATTAAATCGGGAGTGGAGGAATCACAGAATCAGTCATGGTAACTCCCCACAGAGGGTAGCTGAACTGATCAGGTTTTGGAGGTCATCAGGTCATAGGTCAAGGTTTCATAAAGTCTGTTGTACATGGAGGCCGAAGAGCATTTTTTAGGTCCTCTAAAGCTATTAAGGACGGATGCTCAGAAATCACCACTTTGCATAGGGCTGTGCCTCGTTAGAAAATGCACTGAACAGCTGAACCAAACATAGAGCAAAGATTTATTGAGTTAGCTACCACTGGGTGGGGTTAATCTGCCAAAATATTACCTTGCACCAATATAGCAAAGGCTGTCATCCGGGACATCAAAAAACACATGCATAAGTAAGGTCTGAAACAACTGCAGGGCATAGTTCAGACAAGGTACAATTCATATATACCACTAGTCCACTTGGTCATGAACAGTACCACATGGTATTTAAAAGGTAAATCAGCTATTGCAGAGAAATATAATAAATAGTCAACGAAACAAATGCTAGGACCAGCCCGCGGGCTGATCACAACATCGATGGGGAATCAACATGGGTATGAAAATAACTTCTTTACTAAAGCACATTAATAGACAAATTGCAGGCCCAAGACTGTGACAAGAGCATTGTGGAATATTGCTGTAGCATAAGCCTCATTTAGACATCACCACAGTTCTTCTACTGAGTTCTGTTGGGCACCACCAATCCTGCAATCAAACAAACTTGAGACATACAAAAAGCAGAACGGCCCACCTCCGCTCCCCGCCACTAGAGGCAGCAGAAACCTCCAGGGACATCGGGGTGATTACAATTAACAAGACTAAGTCAAAACCAGTATATCGCTGGACGGTTAATATTATTACCTCTGCCAAGGAGGTTATGTTTTAGGCAACGTTTGTTTGTTTGTATGTTTGTTTGTTTGTTAGCAAAATAACTCAAAAAGTACTGCACCAATTTTGATGAAATTTTCAGAGAGGGTATTAAGTCAAGGAACAGGTGATTAAATTTTGGCATATCTAGGCCAAAGTACAGCTGAGATATGCGCCAAAGTTCAAGATTTCAAATCTTTACAATGGGCCGGAGTTCCAATCGCCGTGATTTTGGGTTTTGCTGTCCCCTGGCGGAGGTCTGTGCTCTCTGATTGCTTTTCTAGTTTACTTGGGATTCTAATTTTTGTTAGCGTCTTCATGGGAATTCCCATTATGCGCTAGCATTGATCTAACTCAATAAATCAGCGGCTCAGTTAGTCACAGATATTTGCCTTTGTGGGGCTGGCTCTGCCGCTGGTTCAGCCAAAAAGCAATTACTACAAATTATAAATTCTATCAGGTGTCATAATGGCAAGGGGCTCAAGATTGCAAGGGGTGTGTTCAGATTAAAACAGTGCAGGACCGAAGATCCAGAGCAGGAGCAAGCTGAAGAGATGGGCCTTTAGACAGCAACAAAAGATCTGCTAAACAGTTTCAGATTGTGTCGTCTGAATACATGCTAGTGCCAAAAAACTCCCACACATTGCCCCCTCACTGGTTACCTCGTAATATTGGGAATTTATTGCGAAAACAAGATTAACAAACCAGCCACAACCTTCACGCAAAATTCCAGGCATCTGCATTTCACCCATTTAGTCAAAAGGGCAAAGACGACCAACAAAAATCCCATAGGACAAGCTTCACTCACTCTGATCTAGGGCATTGGTCTCTAAACCGAACAATTAAGGTTTCAGAAGAACTTATTTCCGCCCCAATTTTGCATCAACATGAAAATAAATTGCAAACTGAGTGTTTGGTTTATGATTAATATTTTGGAAATGATATGAAGCCAGAATATCCAGTGAAAAATAGATTGCATACTTGCACAATTAAAGACAATATGTCTTAAAACATATAATTTGCACACTAATTTAGTTTTATAATAATAAAATTCAACCAATAATGTGCTGGGGACAAACTCATAATCCGAGCTGACTTTTCAAAATATTCACCACTATAAAAGCCAGTTGAACAGTACAAAAAAATGTTAATACATTTTCTTTTCTCTTTTTATTGAGACTAGATTATATTAACCCCTTAAACTCTAACTTTTTTACTAGAGTTTTCCCTTAAGTGTATTTTAAGTCAGAAAAGTGTGTTTTTCATATTGTAGAACAATTTTACATATGTTTTCTTTATCTGCTGGTAGCAGCAATTCATTGAAGCAACACTTCTATTGAGAGAAATATTCAAAGCCAGGATGACATGTTTTTTATAGCCACAGCATGACATCAAATGGAAAATACCTAGATCTTGAATATCATTTTATAAGCACTTCCCTGTGCCTCAGCACAACATATTTGGAATTGTTGGAAACCTTGCGATCTCCAATAGAATTCAAAATAGGCCTGAAGTTCCACAGGTTTGAATACAGCAGCTGCAATCGACAGATCAATGAATATATAGGGTTTATTGGGTAAAATAAAAGTGCAATAAGTACTTTATATAAATGTCCAACATAAACCAAAAATTAATTCAAACTATGATACATATATTAGGCCTCAGGAACTACATTCCTAATTGAGAAACTAAAGACAAAGTTGAAAGTCACAGTATGATCAGGTCAAATTTCGGCAAAAGTAAAATATTACAAGAAAATTACTGCAGGACTCTTGAGAGATTATATCAAGTTAAACGGACCATGGATCTTGTAGTTCTTTGGAGGAATAGTGATGAAAATGCTGCAAATTACTGCTACAGTTCCTGCTCTAGATCAAAAAATATACATCCTGATGATTCTAACTGAAGGTCCATTTCATTAGCAGAAATCTAATACTCAGTAATTATAAGACAATCTCGCAGATATCAACATCTGTTGTTTTGTGACATTATACTGTTTTTTTAAAGTATGAAGCTCTAAAGGAGGGGCAGGGCAGCTTAGAGTTTGCAGAACTAAAGGATTAAAACATAACCTTAAACAATGCAGAGGTCAGTATCAGTCTGAGCTGTGATGGTCTTTTTATTTATTTTCATTATTCGGTGTTCTAGAACCCCATGCAAAGAGTAGATTTATTTATTATGTTCTATCAGCATTTTAAGTTAATGTTCTGGACCTGAATTGCTTCGCGCTACCAGAGCTGATTTTCAAACGGGAGTTTAAATGTTCCATAAAGAAATCACATTTGTGATTGAACCCCTGTCTTAAAGCGTTAAAGGGCGGGGCTCCCCAGTGTACCATCAAGTACCTGAATTTTAACAGGTACTATATCCTGATGTCTTTTCAATAATAGAGAGCAGCAGGGAGAACATCCAGAAAATGCATAGCACATTGCAGAAATTTTCAGTCCATTTCAGTTTAGAAAGTTTTGTCTCCACTTTGTCGAATCAGGGAGCTGGATGTAGCATCACCTGATCAGGATGACAAAATGGCTGAGCAAAGGCCTCATCACTCTACCATTTTGAAGCAAATACCCTCGAATATACCAAATAGAAGGTTGTCAGATGATGAACTCTGTATTTTCGATAGGTATAGCATTTGTATGAAGCATCTATCGGTCTTAAAACCCGTCATTTGTCTTATTCCAGGTGGCCATTTAAGATAGTACCACTTGATTTTCAATCTCATATTTTATGAATTGCAAGATGCATGCATATGCACATGAACAAGTACAGTATGATGGACATAGTACTAGTAATGCGTTATCAATGTTAAGGTTCACAAGACTAGTTGTCGAATAGAGACTTAGTTTGCATGATCATTTTTTGCAATAGCACTCAAAAATGTTTGATTAAGAACCAGTTCATTCTTTGCTTTAGGGTGTATGTTTTAACTCCTAAGCCATAAGAAGCTTTGAACTCAAACAAGAGGCGGCTGCCCATTTTCTGTGATTATTATTGTCAGATACTCTGTTTTTCTTTCAAATTCTGTATTACCTTCTGCCATGAACATCTCATTTGCCGACTTGGGTAGAGTTAGATTGTTGTGTTCATTTTTGACTTTTTGAAAATTGTAAAAGTTAATGTTCATTTACAGTTTCCTAGAGCCCCCATCTAAAACCATTCTACCAAAGGTACCACTGCTTGATATTTTACCTTTCAGTCCCAATGATTCCCCTAAATATAAATATCAGAAAAGTGTACTTGGAGTGAAAATTATGATGCAGAAATATTACAAATCCCAATTTCTCCATTTTGTAAAAACTGGAGGTAGCACTTTACAATAAGGGTACAACAATTAACATTAATTAACATTCGTTAATTAACTATCATTTAATTAGCAGGTAACTAATGCGTTAGATAGCCAAATAAGCATTAGATAACCATAATTGAACAATTATTAAATTTTCTGTGTATCCCTTATTGCGAAGCTGAAAACATCACTTAAGTATCCCCTATGTAGCACTTCAAACTATTAAACCATAATTTATAAATTAATGCCTTAATTTATGTAAACATAATTTGTAAATGATTACCAGATGCATTAGTTAAATGTTAATTATCTGTTAGTAAATGGTTATTACTGCATTAACTAATGTTAATTGTTGTACCCTTATTATAAAGTGTTACCAAACTGGAGATAGGTCCACTTAATTCTCAGCCCACGATATGTCTGTCCTGTGACGTAACTGTATTTCCCATCAAGACATCACCGAACCATATTATACACAGATTACAAGTGCATGGCAACGTAAAATGAGTGCAGGCGCAAGACTGGCCTGCCTGCAGTCCTCATCGAAAATATATAGCATATTATAAAATGTGTGGCAAAGAAGGCCCATATCATTATGCTGAAGACGTGCAAAATAGAGGAATGGAGGAAAATATACTTTGCTTGACTCGACCAACTGGTATCTTCAGTGCCAAACGCTTAGTGATTAAAAACATAGTGATGTTCCACAGCGGTAAACAGCTGACTGAGCCACCTTTTTTTCGACCAAGTTGCAGTCATCACGTTGGATCAGTAAGTAATTATAGCCTGTTGAGAACATCAGCTGATGTGTTGCTGTTCTGTTTAATAACGTCCAACAAAGGATGAATGGAAATTTTCAAATCGGTCCTTTTAGATTTAATTTGCCTCCCCTACGCTTGCCGACTCTTTCAGAATCGGTTTTGTAAATATCCTTTGTAAACCAACACGGTGGCGTTGCCAAATTTGGCAACTTATAGTCCTTTAATTAATGCAAGCTGTACATTTGGTTTGAAATATATTGCCATTCGTTTAAACAATTTCACTGGAAAACAAAACAAATTACTGCGTACAGTCTTGAGATTCTTTCATAATGCAATATTGTTGCACAGACGAATCCCAAAGTCTCTTGGACTTGAAGTCAGCTTACCGCAAAAATAAGTTAATGTGTAACGTATGACCTTGGAGATGGGGAAACTTGCACAGCGAACTCCGACTTCGAGTCGCTGCAGACAATCGGCTGGTGAAACAGCTCGTCGTTTTCTTGGACACTGAATTCTGACCGCCCTCTCACGCCAAACTTGAGGGCGGCTTTTATTTGCTCATGTAGGCTATACGCGGATTAGGTTTCCCCCGCTTTGTTAATTTGTTGCTCATTAGCTTGGAATGCCATGGAACCTCCGCCGACCCAAGAATATTTCAGGTCCGTCAGTACCGAATCTTCCTCTTACATGATGGCTTCAGCGAACAATCGGCGAGATGGTCCGTCCAAGTTATGTGTGGCTATGGTGGTTATTGTCGTGGTCGTGCTGCAAATAGCTTCGACCACTGGACTTTTCGTCTACCTTAATATGTCAATATCTCAGGTAAGATACGATTGAACGAATGAAAGTGAATATGGCACGGGGGATATTGGCTAAAGTTAGAAATGGTGAGTTCTACGTTTCATGGGCAGAGGTAACGTCAAAGAGGACGAGTTGTTTTGCTTTTTATATTCCTCAGCATGCCGTTGCTTCTGCTACGTTGTGTGAAATACATTAGAATTCAGTTTCATACATAAATATTACCTTCCCTAGTTACAAATGTTATCTGATTTTGCAAAGTTGCATTGGACTGAATTTGGCAGATTTGCATTGGTTTATCTAAGCAGTATGAACTTTAGAAGGATTCACTTTTGAAAGGGATATATAGCTTGGTTGCAGAGGTTAAAGGGTAGGCTACCTATTGTTCTCTGTTTGTGCACTCGTCCTTTTTGCATTAATTGCTTGAATACGATCTTTGGCTCTCTCTCTCTCTCTCTCTCCTGTTGCCATGTAGGTTATGCCATGTATCGAAGTTATTATATTATTTGACATGAGGATAGCGCATCGTTTTGTCATATGGCCAAACGTTTCCTATTATCTCAAAAGAAGACAAAAACGTCAACCTTGCAGCTAATGCGCTATGTAAAATCAATTTTTGAACGCGAGTCAGTTTGTCTCAACCTCTAAAATTGTTTTAAATTATTTGGTAAGCCGCGTCACCAACAGATAGCCTTCTTGTGTTGAACTAAACAGTCGGTTCGACTGTGTTCGATGTGGATTAGGATTTTGGCTCAATTTATGGCTATCGACGTTTCACACTATTTATGTGAGGGGTTTTCCCCTCATTCAGCGCATAATTATTCGCGACTTGCAGTGCGTGGTTTTCGGGTCAGCTCAGCTATTCAAGTTCTAAGTAGGTAGGCTACTATCGACCGCTGGAATGGCTGCGCTGACCGAGATTTCTTTTTTCTTTTTTGCACATTTAGGCCTAATAATTAGCAAGTCGCGGTCACTTGGTAGGCTAGTTGGTGTTGCATTGCACCAGTCTCCTGGGAAGACCATCAGATGTAAATTGGGTTGAAATATCCCGGTGCGCATGTCAATTAAGGCTATAGCCTACTTTCAATGCCCCTGTGATGATGTTGATGTGAGTCCGACTCCGCTCCGAAATAAGCGTTGAAATTAGTTTGTTGTTTCTGACAAATGGTGATCTGAAAGACGTTTGATTCGATTGTTCGGGCTTCCGAGAATAAGGGGCCGAATTACGGACTTTGTCTGCATCAATGTTGCCTGCCAATTTAGAATAACCTCAATCTGTCAACTCATTCATTAGCGGTGGACTTCAGCCTTTCAAGTTTCATTTCAACAGAGCCGACTGACTCTGTCAATTTCCATACTGTGAATTATTTCCGACACGGCAGTAATCGGCGCAGATACACACAGAGCGGCCACTCGCTGCGGACTGTCTGATTTGCGATTGAGCACAATAGACCACCCATACAGACGCGGGCAGACCCCGGATGTGTAAATGAATGGAGTGGACAGACACGTTACTCAGAGAGGACTGGTCACTGCTAAGCAAGTGGTTTTGTTTTTGAGTGACTGTTACTCGCAGGCTGCGTAAACATCTGAACAAAACGAGCTTGACCACATCCTAATGTCAGCTTGGCCTACATTCTTTGGTGCGAGTGTAACGTCTTTAATACTGAGATTCTTTTTATTGCCCTGATAAATTATCAGTAGAGTGAACCGAGCGGCGGTTTACCCATAGTCGGGGTCAGCGAAATTATGATTTGAGGGGGTTGAAACCAAACTTTGGAAAGGCCCTCTAAACAATGACCACATTAATAACAAGCTCCAACCACAGAGAGAAATGTCCCGTTGTTGAAAACATGTTGTCATTAACAGGGAACTGTAGAAATAAGGCCGTGTATAAGGCCGTGTATCTTTGGCCGTGTAGTAAAGTTTGTGAAAGTCAACAGAGAGATACAATATTAAGAATGTAAAGGTAACGGCCTATATTTTACATTTCTGAAGAAGTGACTGAATGGCAGTTTGTATATATTTACAAAACAATGTAACATCAATATATTTGCTGAATAAATAGGTCTAACGCAATAGAATATGTGTTGTAAATGAGTGTATCTCTAAGGATGCTCTTGCCTCTCCTTTCTGGAACCCCTGTTGTGTGATTGACATCCATTGGATTTGCAGAAATTGGCGCTCATTTCGGCGTAGGCCGCTAGGTCAGCAGCTTGGACGCAACTGCGATGAGTCACCAAGTAATAAAGTAAGATCCAGTTTGGGCGCCCGACCAAATATCAAACTGTGGTACAATATCAGAACCAGACAACTCTCTGGAGTGATTTTAGGCTCAGAGACAAGTAGCATTTTAAAATGAAATTGTAGTAATTAGTGCCACCAATTAGTGGCCACTAGTATCTTTCTGAGAATCATTTAGTCTTCTGTTCAAATTAGTTTGTTCGAAACTGAGAATATCAAAATACAAGCTTAGAGGCAGTCACAGACAGGTTTCGATGTGGTCAGTTTATTATCCCCGCCACAAAGTGGATCAGGGATATTGGAATGGAGCTCGTCCATCCGTCCGGGTTCAATGGGGGACAAGTTTTCTCGGAAACTATCGCACCTATGTGAATGAAATTTACTGAATGAGTTTGACAATTAATACCGAGAAATTTATTTTTATAGAGTTATGGCCCTTGACTCTGTTTATGGGCTTAAGTGTATGGGTGTTGCAATTGGGACAAGTTCTCTTGGCAACTATTGCACCTATGTGGATGAAATTTTGTGGGTGGCTAGTACTAATGATGCTATGGAATGAGTTTGACAGTTGATTCCGAGAAATGTATTTTTAAGGAGTTATGGTCCTTCTTCCTGTTCATCAACTTGGTGTATGGGATTTTCAATGGGGACAAGTTTTCTCGGCAACCATGACACCTTCATGGGTGAAATTTTGTGGGTCACCAGTACAGATGACCCCATTGAATGAGTTCCACAATTGATTCCGAGAAATGTATTATCCCCCTCGTCGATGAAGTAGTCGGGGGGGGGGGATATAGTAACGCCACCTTCCTTCCTTCCGTAACAAATCTGGTTTCCATTCAATAACTTTTGTAATGTTTCACGGATTTTAATGAAATTTAATGTGAAGGTACATGGTATTAAAATACAGCTGATTCAGTTTGATTTCGAAGTATGTAGGTCAAAGGTCATAGCTCATTTAATATGCCAAAATGGTTTCCTTTCCATAACTTGAGTAATGTTCGACAGATTTTAATAAAATTTGATATGAAGGTACATGGTATGAAAATACAGCCAAAATTCGATTTCAGAGTATGTAGATCAAAGGCTCATTAAATATGCCAAAATGGTTTCCGTTCAATAACTTGAGTAATGTGTGATGGATTTTAATGAAATTTGATGTGAAGGTACTTTAGATCAAAATACAGGCTAAGTTCTATTTCGGAGTATGTAGGTCAATGATCATAGCTTATTAAATATGCAAAAATGGTTTTCCATTCAATAACCAGTAATGTTTGGCAGATTTTCATTAAATTTGATATGAAGGTTCATGGTATTAAAATACAGCCTAAGTTCAATTTCGGAATATGTAGGTCAAAGGTCATAGCTCATTAAATATGCAAAAATGGTTTCCGTTCGATAACTTGAGTAATGTTTGACAGATTTGAATTAAATTTGTTATGAAGGTACATGGTATCAAAATAGTTATGGTCCTTGTTTCTGTTCGTCAACTTGGTGTATGGGATTTGAGACAAGTTTTCTCGGCAACTATTCCTTCATTTTGTTTCATGTATGTTTCAGTGGATAATGCCATTGCTATGTGTTTTTTTTTTTTTTTTGTATGAATATGGAATCTCCAATGACCATTCTTACCGTGGCAGGGGATATTGGTGACAATGTTGCCTTGTTAAGGGATGCATATGATATAATTCAGGAACACCCTCATATTTCCACTATACAGCTTCGGTTAAAGGTGTCATCAGTTATATCTGATAGTTCATGTCTGGTTCAATTTTATTCACATTTTTTGAAAATCAAAATGTATTTGTTTTAAAAATTGGTGCTAAACATGACATGAAACTGGAAATTTAGCAAAAAAAAAAGGCGTCCATAGCCACAACCCCGTTTCCATAAAAGTTGGGATGCTGTGTTAAATGTAAATAAAAATATTTGTTACAATTTGCAAATCATTTGAACTATATTTGGGCATGATTGAAAATTTTACAAAGACAAGATATCACATTCTGAAACTGAGATATTTTATTGCTTTTTGAAACAAACCTGCTCACTTTGAATTTAATGCTATCAGCACATTTCAGAAAAATTGGGATGGGGATGTTTTGAGAACTGAGGACATCATTTACTGTAGTCAGAGGTGGACATTCCAGGGGTCAGAAAGTAAAACTCTGGCCGTGTTTTACCTCCAGCCATGAGATCAGGCAGCTGATTTTCCTAGGTAGTTCAAAATCTGGGCTGAAGGGTTGCTGCAATTATTAGATTCAGGCGGTTGTAACAAAATACTGGGACAGACTTTTACTTTCTGGAGCTGGATTGTCCACCTCTGACTGTAGTTATGAAAGCAAAACATGTTCACATTCTTGTTTGATGTGGAATTTCAGCTCCTCAACATTTTGTGGCCTCCTTTGTCATAATTTTCATTTCATTCCAAATATTTTAAGTAGTTAACAGGTCTGGACTACAGGCAGGCCAGTTTTGCACCCAGACTTCTTCATTATGGCATCATGTTGTTGTAATGCATGTACAGCAAGGTTTTTGGCATTATCTTGCTGAATTAAGCAAGGCCTTCCCTAAAAAAGACATCTGAATGGATGTACATTGTCTAGCATTAATGGTGTCTTCGCAGATCTGCAAGTTACCCGTGCCGTGTGCAGTAATGGGTCCCCATACTACCATGGATGCTGGGTCATTCCATGTCAAAACATCAGATAAACAAAACATTTGTCACCATGTAGTTACTGATTGCTTCTATATTTTCACATTAGATAAATATGTATTAGTGATGAACAGATCCGAAATTTCAGCGCAGTGGGAATTTTTGGTTAATTATTTTCTAAGGGTACTGTCCGTCAGTTTTTTTTGGTCAATTGACATTTTTCTTGTATTTAACATGGCATAACTTTCTTATTATTACACCTATAGTTTTGAAACTTTGCATTAGCTAATGCTATACTGCTTAATCAGAAAATGCAGCCCATTTTTTAATCTTTCTTGGTTGTGGAGTTATGAGGACACCAAAAGTGCCTTTTGTTCAGGCAGTTCCATGTTTATGTCCCGAAAGCACCCCCAATATAAACCCTAGCATGGAATTTTTTCCATTAATTTGTGTCTGCTGAATATAAATCAGGCTGAATTCACCGTGAATTCATCACCAACTGCAGTCAGCCCCTTGCCAAATGTGAAAAAAAAAACACTTAAATGCCACCTGTTCAAACCCCCGTATCTCCAGGGGCACACCTTGGATTTTCTTTTTTTTTAACCGATTCCTCTGTTATAGTAGGAAAAACAACTCCAAAAATTGTTGATGTGTTTTGACCAATATAAATTTTGAAGGTGTCTGAACAGGGGTGGGGTAATCTCCAGAGTTGCATGGCACTTTAAGCTTCTTACACACTTGACTGTGCAACATTTTAAGTGTTTTCAATCATTAGGCAACCAAACACTAAATTGTAGCGTAGAGATTTCTCTAGATTCTTTGTATCTTTTAATGATACTATGAAATCCCTAAATATTTTGCAATATTGCATTGAAAAGCATTATTCATAAACTGTTATTCACAGTCTTTCACACCGTGTGGAAGCCCTCTCCATCTTTGCCTCAGAAAGACTCAGCCTCTCTGGTATGCTCTTCTTACATTTTAACATGTTACTCATCTGTCGCTAATTATGCCAATTAGTCGTGAGATGTTCTGCCGGGTGTATTTTTGTGGCATCATGCAACTTTTCCAGGCTTTAGCTGTTGCCTCCATCTCTGCTTTCTTTTAATGTGTTCATGGCATCAAATTCAAAATGAGCAGATATTTTTCAAAAAAACAATAAAATACCTCATTTTTAAGGTCTGATATGTTGGCGTCGTACTATTTTTGAATAAATACAGAGTTTATTTGATTTGCAAGTTATTGCATTCTGTTTCTATTTACATTTTAGCCACATTTTACGCAGCATTCCTACTCTTTTGGAAACGGGGTTGAAAAAGATGATTTGTAACACATTGAGAACTTTCATATTTTTTAGAGAGCCTTCTTGGCTCTGTGGAGAACTGTCACTATAAGAAAACTCAGTGGCTGAAATGCATGGGATCGGAGAGAGAACTGGCTCTGAAACAGGGGCTTGGGGAGACTTTTTCAAATTTTGGCTCGACATAAAACCAATTTTACGATGGTTTCAGAGTGGAATGTGGATACTGAGCAAATCCTGAAAAGAAAGGCCTGATGTCACAATGTTTACATCATACACCTTCCTCAAAATGTGTGAAAAAATATTAGCAAATCTTGCAGACAGACACCTTTTTTCTAACCCTCCAAAATCGGAGTGAGATATTCAGCTGAAATAAACTGTTCTCTACTTTTGGCATATTGGACTAAATACACTCAAATCTGAGACAGTTCTGAGCCCATTACCTGGAGCTTTTGTGAATTCTGGTGATTTGACCCATATTCCCTTTGGATCAGCATACCTGAGTTAGTATATCCATGTCACTCTTTTGACTCTACAATAATAATAATAATGATAATAATAATAAATGTATTTATATATCACCTTTCAAACAATACAGCACAAAGTGCCACACAAACAGGTAAAAAATTAATTTTTATAAAAATCAATGGCACGAAGTCAGAAAAATGAGAGAAATAAACATCAAATTGGGAAGAATTGGGATTTTATAAGCAGTCTTGCACAAAATTACACCAGAAAAAATATTCCGGAGTGTCGGAGCTTCAACTGAAAAGGCTAAATCACCCTTTGTTTTTAGCTTAGACTCTTGAACATGGTCTGTAGGCGTGAGTGAACGGTGTACATACACTACGATGGACCAGAGAACTGTCTCTGGTGTGTGTCCCCGTCTCTCTCTTACTGGGACTGGCTCCAGGCACTCGCAACCCTGACCAGGAATGAGCGGGTTTGAGAATGTATTCATGGATGAATGTTGCACGTTATACTGCACTGTTTTTGGATTATATTGAAATAAGAGAGGGGCTGTACAGAGCATCAATGCAGCCCAAATATTCCCCTAGCATGCTGGCTGTATTGGCCCCCTCCAGGGGATCACTGCCCTGTCGTAAAACGAGGTGGGCTGTCGCCTTTTTAATGCTGATGGGGTGACACCAAAGCACTAAAGAAGAAGAAAAAACAGGCCTCATATCATCCCTCATGCTCCTGAATACTAGCTGCCAACCAAAACAAAGTATCCGAGGTGTCATGGTAACCAGGGGGCCAGGGGCGACCCAGAAACATGCAGAATCTCTTTCTCCTGAAGCCAGTCACTTTTCTGAGGCGTCCTACTCGCTTGTGCAATTTATTTTGTCGGATGCAGTGTGAGCCGCCAAAGATTCTCATTGATTATTTATTTCTCCAACCAATCGCTTCCCTCTAACTTGCCATGTCGTCATTATGAATGTATCTGCAGATGAATGAAGAGTAGAAGTATAAGAAAATAATCACAACCTTGAAAAGAAAAATGCATAAATAAATCATGACTGATAGAGAAGAAAATTGCCAAAGAGACAATTATTGGGGGGGGGGCTGGTTAATTTTTTTCCCCTTAATATTGCTGTCTGTTTTTTTTTTTTTCCCCTATGAGGAGGTGTGGCAGGGTGGTAGTGGGTAGTGGTGTTTTCTCACAAAGAAGGGTATTAATGAAAGGGCACCATCTCACCTGAAAAATCTCTTGCTGTACCTGTTATAGCTACTGATTAGCTAGATGTAGCTACGCGCCGACACTCCTATAAATTAAGGGAAAACCCCATAATCTAGGTGCATATCTTGTAATTGGAAGAATGCTGAGGTGTTACGGACCTGAGATGGGTCTGGTTCTCTCTCTCTGGCAAAAGTGAATGGATCCTAGTGAGAAGATAGAAGAGGTGAGGGTGTTTCAATGTTGGTGTGATGTGATCGTATTAACCCTCAAGTCCCGTTATTTCACTTCAAAATTGACCTATAGCTTATTCAAATTTGCCAGGACCTATCCCATCTTGAATCAACATGGATATACGGGACCTTGCTCAAGAACCCAACTGTTGCCCTGACCGTATTGTGGATGCACTGGATTCCAATCAGACACTAGCCACTGGCCCTAAGACCGCCAGGACACTGTAGATTGGATTTATGGTAAATAAGACTGCGGCCCAGAGGCTTGTTTAACCTCTTAAACTCCAGGGTCCTACAACGCCGCGCTAATTAAGTAGCAATATAGTAATATTACACATCAAATGAAACAGGAGAGCCTCTGCTACAAGCACATATAAGTCATTTTTACATACACCCAGCACAACTCAAACGCCAAGCATATTAATGTTCAAATATCAAAATCCGAGTAGCGTCAGAAAATCAACCCTCTCTCCACATTTCCATGTCTCCCTCTCTGATACTTCATGCTACACAAACAGAGATATACTCTATTCATTTTGGGTATGTCATTTTCAAACAGAAACCTAAAAAAGAGGCTGGGGCTTAAGAGGTTAACTTCAGACCTCTGTATAGGAGCCAAGTTTAGAGATGGGAGTGTGTCAGTGTTGGTTTAGCAGATGCTGATATGAGATGTTTGGCTCCTCCGTTTGTCCAGAATGTCAGCAAACCGAGGGCGGGAGAGCACTTGCGTGAAAACACTCGACTCCACCCGTCTTTTCCTCAAACAGAGCTGTTGTCTGCTCTTGTGATGTTTTCCTCTTTCGGTTTACGCAATCTCTAATGTTGGGGTGGCTTGCTTACCCAGCACCAACATTAGCGGAAAATAAACCAAGCTAGTCACGCTCTGCTTAGTCAGGCCTGGTTTCAGTTTGTTCAATGGGCATCTTTACCACCTCTGGCCTCGTCAGGGACATGGAAAAAGGAACAAGACACCCTGGGGTTTTCCTCTGTTCTTCAGCAAAACTAAAAACAAGCTACCCTCAGCACATCTCTCCAGCCTTCATGTCAGGATAGAAGGACCAACATTCCAACCACAAACAAAATTTAGCAGGAAGCACTTTGGACGCAAATGAGGGGATGCAGGCTGACCGAGCGCCCATCTTGACCAAAACATTGGTGTTTCATCATGAACAAACAAGACTGTGGCCTGTAACTTCCTTTCTGTATCAAAAATTAGAGTCCTCCCGGATGTACTCCTGCCTCTGGCCTTTAAGGTGTTGGGATAGGATCCAGTCCACGTGAGACGCTGACTCGGTTATTAACAGCCACGATAGTGATGCCAATATTGTTTTCATTTGATCAGTGTTTATATGTATGTGAGTGAGTTTCTGGGCAATCCTTGTGAACATGATAGGATGGCAAACTTTTAAGATGCAGTCATGAAACATTATGGGTGAGCTTTTAGGATGAAAATGAAGGCTGAGTTTAAGGATGGGCGTGGTCTGAGTACGCACTCACTGAACAGGGCGCGGTCTGAGTACGCACTCACTGAACAGGGTGTGGTCTGAGTACGCACTCGCTGAACAGGGCGCGGTCTGAGTATGCACTCGCTGAACAGGACGCGGTCTGAGTACGCACTCGCTGAACAGGACGCGGTCTGAGTACGCACTCGCTGAACAGGGCGCGGTCTGAGTAAGCACTCACTGAACAGGGCGCGGTCTGAGTTCGCACTCACTGAACAGGGCGCGGTCTGAGTACGCACTCACTGAATAGGGCGCGGTCTGAGTACACACTCACTGAACAGGGCGCGGTCTGAGTACGCACTCACTGAACAGGGCGCGGTCTGAGTACGCACTCACTGAGTGCATGCATTACAACAAGGATTGCTACAATGAAAACAATACCAACTTCGCTTCCGTGGCTAGTGCAATCCCAGACGGTCTCTAGTACAACAGATGGATGGATGATTGAAAATGAGCAGTCTGTCTAAGTCTTTATTGCAGAGATTCTTAAATCTAGCCTTCAAATCCTAATCTGTGCCTGGTTTTCATTCTTTCCGATTAATTAACTAAACAATTAGCACTGATGATTGGCCAGACTAGCCTCAACTCTGGAAAGGGAGCGGCACCATGTGGATTGTGATTGCAGACATAGGGCTTTATAAAATTACATGTTAATTGTTTTAGTTTGGTTTTGTGGGGGGCGTGGAGCTCGAGCTTTCTGCAGTATTTTCCCGATCACTGGAAGTTTCTCTGATTTCTGCCCTGCAGGTGAAGAGCCAAGGAGTGACGGAGGAGCTTCGGTGCCTGGGCCTGCTGAATGCCCTGGATAAGGGCCAGGAGATCCCCCCAAACCTGGCCCAGCTTTTCGGGGAGCCCTGCGTTAAACTCGCCGAGGGGATCAAGGCCTACATATCCAAGGTGGGTTCCAAAAAGGCAGTCCCATCTCACGAGTCGGGGTGGAGTTGGAGTCTGTGTCGAGCTCGCTGACCAGCTGTACCTCGTTCTGCTGGTAAAGCCAGTGTAGCTGCCTTGTACTTCATCACAAGGTTTTTTAAATGCGAACAAACTAGTAGGACTCACCACAATCTGAGATGCAATTTTAAATATTTGGTCTTATTATTTCAAGGTTTTGCGTCTTTGCTTGTCTTTATGGAGCCGGGATTTTATGATGATTTTTGGCTGGCTGGTCGGGCACGGTCTGGCCAGACATCCGCAAATGTCTGTTTCTGAGTGAGTGAGTGAGTGAGTGAGTGAAGTTGCACCATTGGTCACAAGGCTGAGTGCACTTTCCTCATTGGCTGTTGCTTATTGTCCACAATTTCGCAAATAAACCATTAACGGTCCATCCATGTTGTAGGTTTCGCCCCAGTCTTGTTTTCAGTTCTGTTGCTTGCGTGTGGCACATTAAGGGTGTGTGTTGGTCTGGTTTTTGATGACCAGACCACCCAACTGTTGCTGTGGACCTGACCGTGACCACCTGGTACCAGCACAGCTTCCTGCTCTGCTCACCTGAGACCAAAGCAACGCTGGTTCAGTGTAGGCCAGACCACCCAAAACTGCTGAAGCTTTTGGGTCAGACAACCGGAGACCAAACCGAGGAATATTAAATATACTATCTCCAGGGACCACCCAAAATCAACCGGAAATTAAACCAAAACAAGGTTTAATGGAACCAAAAATATAATTTAGAGGATTTTTCCATGAATTGTAAAGATGTTGTAAAGATCACAAAACATACAGACATTCAACTTATTTTGACAAATTATTGCCAAATTAAGCTGAACTGTTATCTCTCATGGAGGCAATGAAAAAGAGGAAACTTTCCAATCTGACATGAATGCAGTGCTCTGAAAAAGTATTTGCCCCCTTCTTTATTTCTTATTTTTTTGCATATTTGTCACACTTAAAAGTTTCAGATCATCAAACAAATTTTAATATCAGACAAAGATAACCCAAGTAAATACAAACTGCAGTTTTTAAATGTTGACTTCATTTATTGAGGGGAAAAAGCTATCCAAACCTACCTGTCCCTATGTGAAAAAGTAATTGCCCCCTAAACCAAATAACTGGTTGTGCCACCTTCGGCGACAACGACTGCAGTCAAACGTTTGCGATGAATGGCAGTGAGTCGTTTGCATCGCTGTGGAGGAATTTTGGCCCACTCTTCATTGCAGAATTATTTAATTAAGCCACGTTGGAGGGTTTTCGAGCATGAATGGCCGTTTAAGGGCATGCCACAGCATCTCAATTGGATTTAAGTCCGGACTTTGACTAGGCCACTCCAAAACCTTCATTTTTTTTTTTTTAAAGCCATTCAGTGGTGGACTTGCTGGTGTGTTTTGGATCATTGTCCTGCTGCATAACCCAAGTGCGCTTGAGCTTGAGGTCATGAACTGATGGTCGGACATTTTCCTGGTAGAGAGCAGCATTCATGGTTCCATCAATTATGGCAAGTCGTCCAGGTCCTGAAGCAGCAAAGCAGCCCCAGACCATCACACTACCACCACCATGTTTGACTGTCGATATGATGGTCTTTTTATGAAATGCTGTGTTAGTTGTACGCCGAATGTAAAGGGACGCACACCTTCCAAAAAGTTCAACTTTTGTCCCATCAGTCCACAGAATATTTTCCCAAAAGTCTAGGTGTTTTTCAAGATGAGCCATTTTTGGCAAATGTAAGATGAGCCATTGTGTTTTTGGTTAGCAGTGGTTTTCGCCTTGGAACTCTCCCATGGATGCCATTTTTGCCCAGTCTCTTTCAAATTGTTGAATCATGAACACTGACTTTAGCTGAGGGAAGTGAGGCCTGCAGTTCTTTTAATGTTGTTCTGGGTTCTTTTGTGACCTACTGGATGAGTCAATGCGCTCTTGGAGTAATTTTGGAAGGCTGGCCACTCCTTTGAAGGTTCACCACTGTTCCAAGTTTTCTCCATTTGTAGATAATGGCTCACACTGTGATTCGCTGGAGTCCCAAAGCCTTAGAAATAGCTTTGTAACCCTTCCCAGACTGATAGATGTCAATGACTTTGTTTCTTATCTGTTCTTGAATTTATTTAGATCGCAGCATGATGTGTTGCTTTTTGAGATCTTTTAGCCTACTGCACTTCTCAAACAGGTTCTATTAAAGTGATGTCTTGATTTAGAAGGTTTGGCAATAATCAGGCCTGGGTGTGCCCAGTGAAAATGGACTCAAAAAATGTGGGTAATCACAGTTGATTAATGATTTTACAAAGAGGGGGGGCAATTACTTTTTCACATAGGGCCAGATAGGCTTGGATAGCATTTTTCACTTTATAAATGAAATTCTCATTTATATCAAGGAGGCAAATACTTTTTCACAGTACTGTAGAAGTTGTGCGAACATCTACTGTATATTATCCCCCGCCGCGCGATTAGGGCGAAGCGGGGGATATAGTATTGGGCTCCGTCCGTCTGTACGTACGTACGTCCATCCGTCCGTCCGTCCGAACATTTAAATGTGGATATTTTAAGAACCGTTGACTAGATTCTTTTCATATTTGATATCTAGGTTTATCTTAGGGGGGAAAGGTACCATGCTGTTTTGGTGACCTTCACCTTCATTTCAAGGTCACAAAGCTTAAATTTGTGTATATTGGTCTGTCAGTACGAACACAAACTTGAATATCTTAAGAATCATTGACTAGATTCCTCTCATATTTGGTACCTAGGTTCATCCCAGTGGGGGAAAGGTACCATGCTGTTTTGGTGACCTTTGCCTGCATTTCATGGTCACAAATCATAAATTTGTATATCTCAAGATCTATTGACTAGATTCTTCTCGTATTTGGTACCTAGGTTCATCCCAGTGTGGGAAAGGTACCATGCTGTTTTGGTGACCTTCACCTTTATTTCAAGGTCTCAAAGCGTATATTCCAATATCTTAAGAACTGTTGACTGGATTCTTTTCATGTTGGATACCTGTGACGACCCCCAAAATTCTGATGTTTCCTAGAGGTGATAGAGGTGACAGCTTGTCAAAAAAAACATTGCCATGTTGATACTTCATCAATTTTTCAATTGGTAAATTAAATATTACATATTGTAATTGCAGCAATAATAATGAAAAAAGTCATAATAAAGCATATTAAATGTTGACCAAATGTGTTGACTTTCTGAGTTTGTTATTTTTATGAAATGTCTCTGTGATCGAGTGGCAGTCAGCCATTACAAATACATACGGTTGTCATGTCAAAGTTAATTACTGAACAGTGATACATTTTTAGATTACTATCCCCCGTCGCGCAATTAGCGCAAAGCAGGGGATATAGTATTGGGCTCCGTCCGTACGGACACATAAAATTGAGGCGGCGGGGAATATTGCCACGTTAGTGGCAGACACTTGTTTTAAATTTAAAGTCAATGCATTGAGTGCACAACACTCTCTTCATTGTCAGAGTAACTGTCAGACCACCAGAGAATAAACCAGTGTTGGTCTTAGAACCGGTTAGACCACCCAACCGTTGGTCCAAAAGTCACTGGGACCACCCAAAACTGACTTTGGACTCAGTTTGGTCCCAGTTTAGGGTGGCCTGTGCAAACCATTATGGCACATTGTGGCATTGAGGCTACAAAGGGTTCTTAAACTTGGGTTACTTTGGTTACTTTTTGAATCATTCTGCCTTGTTTGAAGGTTCTGTGTTCTTCTGATGTAGTGAAACCAGAACCTTGTTTCTGAGTTTTAGGTTCTTTTGCCTCAGTGGCAAAGTGAGAGCGTGAAAGGTTTTCAAACTGGAATGGCTCTGAAAATGTAGCTTGTAGCATCCTCAGTTGGTGACAGTCACCTTGAATCAGCTTCAGGTGTTGGAGTGCGTGTGCTGGCAGCTAATCCTCCGATCCTGAGGGGGTAGCTGTTTTGATCTTGGCTGGTGCTTTGGATTTGAGTGGCATCTCTGCCCACTGTAAAAGCCATGCTGATCTCAGAGAGCATATTTAAGCTGGGTCTGCAACAGTTTCCTAACATCTGCGCCCTAGAACTTTTAACTGTCAGCTACATACTGTATACTGCCAATTACAGGACATACTGCACACCTGAATAAAGACGGTTTTGCACTACAGCAGTTTCAGCATACAGGATGAAAATGTTCATGGAGTGAGCCATTTTGGACATGGCCCTGGTCCAGTAGCGAAGGTATTCGGTTCTTGTTTGGACATTTTCAGCTCATTTATGAGCCTGTTGGCTGTTTATATTTGAAAATGTGTTTGTATGAATGGAGTGGAATTCATATACAACAAACAAATGTCATCCCACAACTCAGACTAGAGCAGGATGCTTCGAGACGTGTTCCAGAGACTCGTTCATCTTATCTTATTATGCGGTCATTTTATTTTTCTTTGTCTATTTCTGCCTTTCAGTGTTTTGAGTGTAGTCCAGTGGGAGCGCCAACTTGTTTTAGGTCAGAAAGCCTTGCAGCGGTGAGGCTGCGGGCTGACAGAACTGTGTTTTCTCGGTAAACTTACTAAAAGTTTAAGGTGTTTTTTTGGGTGGTTGGGTGGGGGATTTCCCGTTTCTCAGGCTGTTTAGTCTACCACAGCGAACTACTTTCTTGTCCCCCTGCCACGAAATGGATGGGACTGTAGGAATGAGTGCTGTCTTTTCGCGAGTCTATGCGTCTGTCAGTTCGTCTCGCTTCTTTCCCGGCCAAGAACTCCAAAATCATTCAATATTTTTCTCTCATTGAAATTATGCGTATGGATACATCACATCGTGTAGATGTGGCTTTTCGTACTTCCATCCCTCAGTCTGTACCTCGTTCCTCCACGTTTTGTTTCCAGGCCAAATATCAGTCTTGTTGCAGTGGCGAATCTGGGTATGTTGCGCTTTTTACACTGTAAATTTTGTGTCCCACTAATTTCAAAACTATGTCACAGGATTTAAATACTCAAACAGCATGTGCCTTCAGTAATATTTTCCAGGTGGTGTGTTTTCCTGCCGCAGTCCAAAGACATGCATGGTAGCCAAATTGGAGGTGGCCAATCGTAGGTGAAGTGCGTGATCACTTTCAAACCCGAGATTTCTGCCCTCCGGAGAAATCCTGGAACTGCAGTCCAGCAAAGCAGTCTTTTTTGCTGTTGTCCTGCACCAGAAATGTAGGGAATTGGTTGTAACCCTGCCTTTGTAACGTTATTGTAACAAACGTGATCCATTCACGGGCAGAGGTCTTCAACCAGTACCAGTGATTAGCAATTGTAAGGAACAGGAATTTTTGCCTTTCCGCTTTTAGCGTTGTTTACCAGTCCAGCATGTGTTTAAAAGATTTTTCTCTGTTCTGCTGCCCCTACAACCAGCACAGTCTGTCTCCAGAAGTTTTGTATCGGCCAGTCAGTTTTACAAAGGCCACTTGGCGCTAAGCGAAACTAGGCTTCCCTATAACCCGTAAATATGAGCGGGCGAGTGAATATGTGCGTGTATGCGTGTGATTAATTCCTCTCACCCTCTGGATACTGAGTGAGGCTCACGTCCTGCGCCTCTTTGGCTAAAAGCATTTGCTTTCGATAACAGATGAATCTCTGGATAATTATGAGTAATGATTTCATCTGAAATTGATCACGGCACGAGTACATCAGGATTATTTTGCTGGAGTTATGACCGACACTGTGAGAAAAACTGCACATTTAAACAAGCAAAACTGCTGGCCACATTTTGGATTAAAAACTGTTTCAACACTGTAGCTTTAGCATAAATGCAAAATCCAAAATGTGAGTGAAATTTCTCCAAGAGTGATTGTGATAAATTTTTCACAGAAACTTTTTTGTCATTTCAGCTTCTTCCAAAACACAGTCCACAATGCTCTGCACTTGGAGCAGCTGTCATTAAGAAATTCTCTTGGGTCGAAATGGAAATCTCTTCCATTTAAAAATCCTGGACTTAATTTTATTTTGGCCACATTCATCGTCATTGGGCAAAAAAGATTGTTTTTCTCAGCATTCAGTTGAGTTTATCAAGATTATTTTCCAAAAACTGAAAGTGACCCATTTTTTGAGATGACCTCTGTATGTTTTTTTTGTTCACAATATTGACTAATCAGAAGTTAATTCAGATTCCTGAGAAGTATGTTGTTGTGCCAGATGTTGATGCATCTGCCTCAGTGCTTTTTCACTGCACTGCGAGGTGATCACCTGAATTCCCTGCTACTCGCTAGCAAACATTTTTCAAAAAAATTAAATCTTTGGTTGCGCATCAATTGTGTGAAAACATTTAACCCCATTGCACAAATTTAGACGCTGGCGACTGTAAATTCCAAAATTTGATTGCTAAATAGTTCTGTTATTGAATATGTCTTGCCTCAATGGAATAATTGTATCTCCCTGACGACGATAGTCGGAAGATACTATGGTTTAGTACCGGGGCCGTCGCCACAGAGATTTTCTGTTCCGGGCCCTGGCAGCCACAACAATAACAGGAAATTCTCCGAATTTCACATAGGCGAAAATATTGATAGGGCAAAGCTCAAGACCGATTTTCGCAAATTTCGGACGTCCAATATGGCGGCCAGCAGCCAATTTGTCCGAAATTTAGGGAATCAGGGAGATGCACGACTAGAGCTGTGGCGACGGAGTTATCTAGTTTTCTACCGTCTCTGAGACTCAAATACTGAGTTTTAAAGCCAAAATAGGCTCATGCACAACAGACAAAAAAATTGCATTATTTGTATTCAGCACAAAGCAGTTGTAATTTAGACACAATGTTGTTGAATAGTTTGCAATCCCGTGATCCCAATGAAGCGCAATAGGCAGATTTGGAATCCATGGCCTGTATTTTTTAAAAATTTTAGCCCGATCTGTAACACAAAGTGGTCACTGCCTACATGAGCGCTGTCTGACTCCAATCCCCCAGACTTTAAACAGAGCTTTTTGATTCATGTCTGCAGCCGTTCCTTTGTGAGCTTTTTAAGTTTCTCGCCTTTATGTGTCACTGCTTTCAGGAATTGAAAGTAGCTTTTGTTTTTTTCCTGATTTCATTGGTTGGTACAGCCATAAACAGCACAAAACTTTGGCACTTGGATGGCACTTCTCTATGCAGAAATCACTTCCTGCCCCCCATCTGCAGTTCCCGCTGTGACGTGAAATCATCTGCAAACAATCTATAGCAGAGGTGGGCAACGAGGGCCATATCTGTCCCTGGTTTTCACACCAACTTCTAGCCTCTAATTAGTTGATGGTCTAAATTAGCCAAAACATTTATGAAATCTGACATTTCAGGCGCATCTCTATAAATTATCATGAATGGTCACCAAAGACCGTTCTTATCTCCCTTCATAAAACATTTTTCTTTGACCTAATCATTGTACAAATCTAAATTTGTGTATGCAACCAATTAATTCAATTAGTCAGGGTAATTGATAAAATTAAAAACCTGCATACACAACGGCCCTCCAGGACCGGAATTGCCCACCCCTAATCTATAGGGAACTTAAGATTATCTGATAGAAGGTATGGGAAAAGCCCAGCTGTACGTGCCTTTTTAGGGTCTGAATGAGTATGTTTGCACTACAGATAAAACGTGTAATAGCCATATGGCGTGTTTGGTCAGTATTTACACAGTGGCATAATTTAAAAGGGTTTACCTCCCACTGAGGTAACTCGATATGGATGGGAATCTATGAAATATAAGCTGACTGCTATGAGGGCAAGTGCATCCATGTAGAGTCGACAATGTTGGGCTGGGACATTCAACTTTATCCAGAAAGGGCCGGCGTGGGTGCTGGCTTTCATTCCAACCAATCACTTACACACTCGATACTGCTAATCACGGTGTTCAGTAGCCACTTTACAGGCTGATTAGTACGAAGCAGGTGTGTCTCTGCTTGGCTGGAACGAAAGCCTGTACCTACACTGGTCGTCTCTGGTGAAGGTTCAGCATCCCCGGCGTTGGGATTGCTGCTCTTTGAAACGCTCACTGTCCAAGTGTGCAATGCTTCTCGGCCCATAACCACAGCGAAGCTCCGGTCAGGCACAGGCCATGAAACGAAGCAGCAGTGAGAAGCGTTGTCCTGGCACAGTGTTTCTGCTGTGTGAGTCTGTGGGCTGGAGCTCGGGGGACGCAGTGCACCTGGTAGTGATTACTGGAGAATGAGGACGAGCGCTGGAGTACTGCACGCGGCGATAATGTCGCGAACGCAGATCCCTGGCCGCACATCTGGTCTTTGTCTGCGTGCCTCGCGCTGGGGCTTTTCGCCCAGCATCTGGTGTTCATCTGCAGTTTTTCCCCTCTCGGCTCTCATTGAGAGGGGAAGGAGCGGCGCGCGAAGCCGTTAGCGTGGAAGGCGTTAGCGCCATGAGCTGGCCGCGTCCGGGCGAGTCGTTCGGGGGTGGAGTGGGGTTTCGGCACAGCTGCAGCCAAGCCCTGTTGGAGCTGGACCGCGAGTGTGTAAGCGTGTGTGTGCGTGTGGGGGTGTACATTATTCCTGTTAGCACTGGATCACGGAGCATTGTTAGTGTGTGTGTGTGTGTGTGCGTGTGTGTGTGTGTGTGTGGTGTGTGTGTGTGTGTGTGTGTGTGTGTTAGCGCTGCTGTGTACTCAGGGATTAGTAATGCATGTGCAAATTCATGTGGGCGTGTGGTATTGTGTGGGCGTGTGCATACATATTATTTTATGAGAGTGTGTGTATGCATGTTATTGCACATATGTATCTCACAGTGAGCGCATACGCGTGTAGCTGGCGTGTCATTGCGCGTGTTTATGATTTCATGTGCGTATCCATGTGTGGGAGGAAGTGGTAGGGTTGTAGACTGACTGAAAATTCTGTGTCTGATTCACAGTCACAGACTCCTTTAACAGAATACTAAAACTCAGAAAGAGGCCTTGAATTTACATTCTTCTGCGTCTGAATTTACTGGGGAGGCGTGCCTTTATCCTGCCTTTATCCTGCCTCAAGCGCCATCAAACTGAGAAACGCCGCATAAAGCAAAGAAATTACATGACATTTACCATGCTGGCCCTTCTCTCTTAATATACTGTAGGCACGACAAGGCCACTGGAACAGCCACTCAACAAACTATGAGTAGACACTATTCACATAGTGTCAGTTATTCACAGCCATATTAGTTAACAAATACTGACCACCTGCTACTCTGTTCAGGTTTACTCAGAATGAATTGAAAAGAGATTGACATTTTTTATTTTTTTATCTGAACTGTGGACGTAGAAGTGACAGCAAATCTGTTCAGGAACGCAGTACAGCCATCAGACACTGATTAAAGACCTTATTGAAAGAAGGGAATGTTGGGTAGGATTGAGTGTGGGGCATGCTTGAGTGTGAGATCGGTTGAAATGTGAGGTGTCGAAGGGGGTGAGGTCGGGTAAAACATGAGTTATGGTAGAATGTGAGGTGGGTTACAATATGGGTAATGATAGAGGCCTGTGTGCAGGGGAGGTGCGTTAAGGATCGTCCAGTTGGCCGCTTAAAGCGAAAGGTCTCAGAAGTCCCCAGACATGTTACGTAGGAGTCGGCCTCACTGATGCAGTTTCACTAATTTCTGACTGGGCAGAAAGCCCAGAGACCGCTGTGAGCGGAGAGAGTCAGGGAGAGGTTACAGCCTCAGGTTCTGAGTTGGTCTCCGTTTACAAGTGCCTGCCTCCCTGTCACTTTGTCTGAGTCATTGCTTTAGGTCATAGTGTCCGAAGACACGGCTCTAGATTGCAGTCTGTCAACTGGCAGTTCTAGATTGCTGTCTCTCAATTGGCAGTTCTAGATGGCAGTCTGTCAACTGGCAGTTTTAGATTGCTGTCTCTCAATTGGCAGTTCTAGATTGCTGTCTCTCAATCAGCAGTTCTAGATTGCGGCCTTTCAATTGGCAGTTCTAGATTGCGGTCATTCAATTGGCAGTTCTAGATTGCGGTCTTTCAATTGGCAGTTCTAGATTGCTGTTTCTCAATCGGCAGTTCTAGATTGCGGTCATTCAATTGGCAGTTCTAGATTGCGGTCTTTCAATTGGCAGTTCTAGATTGCTGTCTCTCAATGGGCAGTTCTAGATTGTGGTCTTTCAATTGGCAGTTCTAGATTGCTGTCTCTCAATCGGCAGTTCTAGATTGCTGTCTCTCAATCGGCAGTTCTAGATTGGTGTCTCTCAATTGGCAGTTCTAGATTGCTGTCTCTCAATAGGCAGTTCTAGATTGCTGTCTCTCAATAGGCAGTTCTAGATTGCGGTTTTTCAATTGGCAGTTCTAGATTGCTGTCCTCAAAGTCTCAGCTCTTGATCCCCGTCTTCAAAGTCTCAGTTCTAGATTGCTGTCTCCTAACTTGCGGATCTAGATTACTGTCCTCCGATTTGTAGTTCTCGATTGCTGTCTTCGAACTCGCAGCTGTAGATCACAATCTCAGAATTTGCTGCTCTAGATCGTTTTCTCCAAATTTACTGCTCTAGACTGTCGTCTCTTAAGGCTCAGTTCTAGATTGTTCTCTACTAAGACAAAGCACTTTTTTTGCAGTCTTTGAAGTTATTGTTCTAGGTTGGTCTCTGAAGTCACTGTTTTTGGGCACCCCCGGTATTTTTTCTGTTTTTAAGCTCTCTTTCTTGTGCCTTCTCTCGTTTTCCTTGGGCTGATGCATAACCATCCTCTACGAACACTTCAGATGTGAACATTTTTGTCCATTTCCAGGACTTTTTGGGTCTTTGGCATGTAAACGTGTTCAGTTGGATTCAGATGAGGTGATCGACTCTGCCAACAAAACCAAACTTCAAAAATGTGAAATGAATTATGGGGCTCACTGTATAGATCTGCTCAGCAGCAGTGTACATTCACATGCTTACGGATATAAATTTTCAAATACTTAAGTCTGATTTTCTAGTGAGGGGGAAAAAATTAACAATTGCAAGTAAGAGAGCAGAAGCTAAACTAACAAAGAAACCCCACCGTGTAGGCGAGCATTTCGTTAACCCGAGGATTAGACATCGAATGGGGAAAACAAAAAACTTTCCATGTTTTGTCATGTTAAAGGAATTTTTCACACAGCAGTGTGAGAGGGCGGTCAGGCATTGATAAGAAATATTCATCTGTCTCTGTATTTTTCATTATCTAAAAGTAGGTCAGAATTCAAATTCTCATCAAATTTGTATTATTTGCATTTGTGCCATTTCACAACCTGGAAAGGCACTAATGTGATCTCTTTTATGCTGAGCCCATAACAGGAATCTTAGAGATGGACGAAGGTCAGAATATTGAGGACTTTGGCTTGGCTCCTCATGCACTGTAGACATTTGGCTGTCAGAAACTCCAGCTTGCCTGGGCTGGTTGGAGCTGCTAGAGGAACTGGGGCAGGAGCCTTGAACCTCGGTCCTGATGGACCACAGTCTTTGGTGGGTCTCGTGATTGCTGGCCATTTCGGTATTGGAAGCCAGCTTAACAGCCTGTAGCAGACTTCAGTAGTTCCAGGACTGTTCCTCAAGGACCACCAGCTCGACCCACACAGCCTTGTCTTAATCACTGAAGCGCAGGAACGCCGTGGAAACCCAGCGGACAAAGACAGCAGCCCTCCTGGATTTGATGTAGATGTTAGTACTTGAGGGAGATATCCATCAGCGCAGTGTGTGTCAGTGTACAGGAATCTGTGTGAAACGCTGGGGCCCTATAATGGGGAACAGGGGACCACAGGAGATGGGCCTGTGAGCCTGCAGATCGCACTGACGGCCCCACCGCAGGGCCCTAGAGTGGTGGCTCGAGGGAGAGTGAGGTGGAGTTTTGGGGTTGTGTTGAGTTATTGAGTTGTGGCTGTCGAGTCGGTGTGCTTGATCACGACTGACTCAGACCTCGAAGGGCCTACAGAATTGCCTCTTCTCTCATTATAACTGATGAGTGGTCTCTGGGTACATTGAGATCCTTAAACTCCAATTTTTCACTAAGTTTTCCCGTAAGAGTTTCAAAGTCAGAAAAAGCATATTTTAGGACAATGGGCCTCATGCAGAAACATTCTCTTAAATTTCTCCTATATTTTCTCTTATTTTTTTTCCAAGAGAAAAAATAAAAGAAAAAAACTCCATAATGCACCAAACGCCATTACCGCCCAAATTTGCTCTTACCGAGGTGTGCTGGATGTTGAATCCCACTCGATCGTAAACTGAAAGCGCGTGGCCGGTTGTTTAAAATTAACTTATCAGATGCCCACTAAACACCATCTAAGGGCAGGTGACGTGCCGTGTGCAAAGAGCTTGTGGCAAACTAGGGCACTTCCATGCTAGGTATGATTCAGTATGATTGCGCTCCCCTCCCAGCTGCTCAGCTTTCATAGGAGTAATATCATACCGTACCCGAGTTCACTTGCATACATGACAAAATTCCGATACAGCGCGTTGCAGCATGCACCTAGGTGATTCTAAATGGGGAACGATTTCAAAAGGAGGCGCCAGTGTATTTCACGGGGTTTTATTATTGAGAAGGGGGTTTAGAATATTAATATCAAATATTAATATCGCGAATGCATTGCTGCACATGCCCTAGCAACCCGGTGTGTCATCTGTAACATGGATTACCACGTGCAGCAGCAGGAAAAATTTAACTTGAAATTTTCTTGACTGAATGCTTGATTTTTTTTTTTTTTTTACACATCTGAATCTTTCTCAAGGTACCCAAACATCAAGGTGAGCCGAAAATGTACTTATTACATTCGATTGGTGTATGTTGCATACAGATTCTTTTGCCCCTGCGGTTTGGCCGATTATGCTGTCCACTGCCTTATACCACGAAGATGTATCGATCTCATAACTTGAGCTACCAGACATTCGCACCACATCCCGCACTTTGTAATATCGCATTCTCTTTAGTTTGTCACGGCACTGATAACCACAAGAATGTAATTACTCACGAATTATCCCATAAATCTCCGAGTTTTTGCATGTAGCCTAGTATCCAGTAGTGATCGTTTTTGTCTGCCGACATTTCGAGCAAGCATTGAATTTCTTCGTTTGAATGGAGATATCGTTTCGCCGCTGCATTTGTTAGAACAAGAGAGCCGTAACACATAACAGTAATCTGTGCTTAAGTCTGGTTGCTTTCACGTTTGGTACGAGGAGCCATTCATCTGTCTCAGCAAACAGATCTGCGCGATCTCTGTGAACGCGCTCTCTGCGCAAGGCCTGGATGGCCAAAGCGTCCAACAGCAATACGTAAGCCATTCAGAAGCAGAACACTCACTAATATTTAAGGGTTTTTATAGCTTTGTCCTAATTAGGATCAACTGTCCATACTCTTCAGCCCAATAATTTAATAATAGAATCATTATAATTTCTCAAAAACATAAAACAATCAAAATTTGATTATATGATGCATTTTTAATGTTTAGGTTTTAAAACCGTGCATTGGACAAGCAATTTGTGGGCAGAGATAAGTTTTCTGTTATCTCCGTAAGAGTCCTCTCGCACACTCGTAAAATTTTCTCTTGCTTAAGAGAAAAGCAAAAATAAGAAAACATTGGTGCATCCCAGAAATCATTGAGTAAGAACAAACTAAGAAAAAATTGGGGATACAAACAATAATAAGCGAAAATTTGTTCTTTTATCGCTACTTCCATTAGGCCCAATGTCACGTGCATACACTCTGTATCTGGTGGTCACCAAGGCTACATCATGCTTATATTTAGGGAAATATTCAAACCCAGGACACCATGTTTTAATGGCCACAGCTATACATCAAATGGAAACTATCTAGATACATCATGTACATCATCTTCGATATCACATTTCCCTGTAATTCAGTGGGACATATTTGGGATCATTGGAAACCTTGGGATCCCCACTAGAATTTAAAATAGACCTGAAGTTTCACAGGCTTGAAATTATTAAACCTTTATATAACCCGATAAGACTCTTTGAGATTTAAAATCTCTTTTGCAAGAGTGACCTGGCCTAGAGAGCAGCATAAATAAAAAGGACATGTATAAGTTTCATACAAGGACAATGACACACATATCAAAACATAAAAAAGGTAAATACATAAGTCAATTAGGCATACAGACAGTTTCTCATGCTTTCACATTCTTATCCTTTACAATTGAACCAAAAGCCTTAACAGAAATCAGTTCCGACAATCTCAAGTCCTGAAGGATGTTCCAGGCAGAGGGGGCAGCATATTTAAAAGCTTTTTTTTCCAAGCTCCGTGCGAGCACGCGGAACAGTCAAATGCAAAATATCTTAAACGGAGGTTGTAATGGCCTTAATTTCGAAAAAGATACACGGACAAGTAAGAAGAGACAAACCCAAGGAGAGTTTTATAAATAAAATTCAACCAATGGGTACGCCTACGTACATAGAGACATGGCCACTCAGCCTTACAATACAAAGTGCGATGATGGGTGAGATGTTTAAAACCAGTAACAAACTGCAAGGCACAGTGATGGACTGTATCCAGGGACTGTAAACATTGTGCTGAAGCATTCATGTATAATAAGTCACCATAATCTAGCAAAGGCAGGAAAGTAGCTGACAAGACATTTCCTAGCTGGAAAGGAGAAGCAGGATTTATTTCTAAAGTAAAAGCCAAGCTTTACCTTGAGCTTAATGACTAGATTTGGAATATGGGACTTAAAAGTTAGCTGACGATCAATAAGAATGCCTAAATACTTGTAACTTGAAACTAGTTCAGTTGCTCTTCCTTGAGCAGTGATTATGTTTGGAAGATTTGTTGGTATTTCCCTGCTGTTAGAAAATAGCATGAGTTTAGTTTTTTCTGTATTTAATTCCAATTTTAGTTTCTGCCGGCAGGACTGAACAATATCAAATGCAGACTGTAGTAAGTCAATGACCTGTATAACAGATGATGAGCAGCAATAAATAATGGTGTCATCAGCATAAAAATGATAACTAGCATTTGACATGTTAATAACCTATGTGAAAACCTAAAGGGTAAACAGAATAGGTCCTAAAACAGAACCTTGCGGCACCCCTTTGGATACTGTTAAGAGAAGGTGGACCCTGCTATTTGCACCCACTGCATTCTAGCAGACTGATAGTTGGAGGGCCAAGCTACTGCTCGCTTGGACAATCCAATTTGGTGAAGCATGCTGACTAAAATGCTATGGTCAACTTTGTCAAAAACTTTGAATAAATCAATAAAAAGTGCTGCACAATATTTTCTGCAGTCTAATGCCTCAATAATGTATTTGTGACTTTAAGAGCGGCAGTCATGGTTCCATAAACCAGACTGATAATTTGATAAAATGTCCTTAGAATCTAAAAATGCCTTTAATTGATTGCTCAAAAGCTTTTCAAATACTTTAGCTAGGACACAAAGTTTGGAGATCGGTCTATGGTCATTTAAGTCAAAGGGTTGCCCCCCCTTCAAAAGAGGAAGAACAAAGACAGATTTCCAGACTTTTGGGATCTCACTGCTAATAAAACTAAGATTAAAAATCAAAGACAAAGGTTCAGCAATGAAATCAGCAGCTAGCATAAGAAAATAAGGGTCCAGCTTATCAGGGCCTGCTGATTTCTTAGGGTCCAGGTGCCTTAACTCTCTACAGACCTCAGCAACAGATACAGGCATAAGCTCAAATGTGCAATCAGTAGGCCATATGAGCTTGTGGATGCATTTTCTATTTGTGCAACAGAGTTTTTTTTTTCAGGAAAGAAATATTCAAATAAAAAAAACCAGAAGAAATAAAATGCTCATTAAAACAATTAAGCATGGCTGACTTGTCAGAGTACTGAAATTCTGAACAATGTAAGTTGGAAGTTCACTAGAGGGTACATGGCCAGAAGTTTGTTGAATTATTTTCCAAAACTTTTTCGGGTCATTTAATGTTTTTGTAGTTTCAGAGAGGTAATAATCAGATTTGGCTTTCTTTTTTAAAAAATGTACGCTTATTACAAAGCTGTCTAAAATGGAGCCAGTTTACCTCTGTTTTAGATCTTCTTGCCCTGGCGCAGGCAAAATCCCTTTCTTTAAGGAGACTATTCAGCTCAGGAGAAAACCATAAATTATTTCGACCTTTCACTATGAACTGGCAGAGCGGGGCATGTTAATTTACAATACTTGAAAAAACCATCATATAAGAACTTCCAGGCCAGTTCCCCATCATCAATGAGTGAAATTTAATCCCAATCATAATGAGGACAGCCAATCAATATAAAGATCTCCAATAAAAAGCTCATTAAAACTAAATCTAGATAAGTGTTGAGTGAAAGAACCCAGGGCTTCTTTACAGGCCGAAGGTGGTCAACAACACCCGATTACTGTCATGAACTGACCCGGCATGAACTCAAGCTTCAGGGCAAGGAGCTCAAACTGCCTGCTAATAGATACAGCGGTTACAATGTTGCAATGGAATTTGTTTTTTATAGAAATGGCGATGCCACCGTCCTTTATTGTAACCCTTTATGAAAATATCCGTGTCTAAGATAGATTTAAGTCATGTTTCAGATATAACAAAAATAACTATGTCAGTTGAATTGACCCAAATTCTGACTCGATGCATTTTTCACGGCAAGCTTCGAAAATTAACGTGAATAATACCGAGGCCAGATCTAGTTATGAATTCATCTGGCTGAGTAACACAATTAAAAGTAGGTCCTGGGTAAAGCTGCGCGTCGCCTTAGAGTATAAGTAAAAGGAGAACGAAATATTCTCGCTTGATATAATGTAATTCAGTACCCGATTCATCGATCATTCTTGGCTTTACGAAATCGAGAAAAGAATTTTCAGAAAGCGTAAAACAATTTTTCAAAACAGACAGGTATATAAAGCGAAATAATTGCACATAATTAAAAGACACTACGAAAGAAAGTTCCAACACCTGCACAACCATTTCACGGTGGAGCACAGTGCTGGTAATGGAATTGGGAACAACCGGAGGGGAGAGCGCCTTCTCAAACGCGCAGCCCCGTTGGGGTAGCCCCATTCGTGCCTCCGAGGGCTTGTTTTAACATTCTGACATTAACTGGCCCAGCGGAGCCACATGCCGTGCCATTGACTAAACCTGCAAAAATGGAAATCGTCAGACACCAGGGCCGGACTGGGAGATTTTTTCAGGCCAGGAGTCAGTCATTCAGCACGCCACCCTGCCCACACGCACATTCACACCTACACTTATATGCATGGGCGGACACGCACACACACAATATATATATATATATATATATATATATATATATATATATAGTATGTTTTTGGCATTCCAAACAAAAGTACACATATGGGACCTTCAATCTACGGTTGGAATATACGTGGCAATACAGTACCACAGCAATCCTCAGCAATATCCACAAGCACACTTGATAGAAGAGAATGAAGGTTTTACATAACAAGTAATGCCAAGGTTAAAGCTATTCAGTACATAAAACGTCATATCATGTAGAATATCAACTGCTTTGTGTGATAATGTAACTAATATGTTAACAAGCCTGTAGCTTGTTGCAAACAGTCACTTGCAGACAGACACACAACCTATTCCCGAAACATCAGCTTTCACATTAATCAAAACCAAACAGTAACAGCTGCAAGGACATTAACACAACCATCTAAGCAAACTGACAATTAAGTCAAAAAATCCTTTGTTAATACATAAAAGTCCAGATAATGTTGCATTTCTGAAAGGCACATATTTGCAAATCTGTGCCTCATTGGCAAGTACTTTCCATGTGTAGCCTACAATATAACCTAACCAACAAAGACAACTAGCCTAAGTCCAAATCAAATGATTAATCAATTTACTATGAGGAAGGCCTTTGGACACACAGAACACGTGCATGCTGCACGCACTGAGAGACACAAGGCTGACTGTATAATACAGAATGGGAGTATAGCATTGACTGATAGGTTCTAAGGAAATACTAATGAGCTACAACCTAAATCCGAAGCTGGAATACACAATAGCTTTCATGCATGGGCCGGGATACATAACAGCAAGTCAGCAACAGACAGCAACCATATTTACATGATGTAAACGTGTACAAGGCGTCTGAAGAGAACCAGTGTTTCGTTTGTTTGTTTTTTTTTTAAGAAAACTTACTTGCAGAGTCTGACGCTGACGGATCTTTTTTTTTTTTTTTTGGATGGCGCGGTCATGGCTGGGGGGGGCTAAATAAACTTGTTAATTTTTGGCATTTGGCCGTATCATCCTTGAGTGCCTTCCTCTTTTTATCTCTCTCCCTCTCCGCGCCGCCCTTCCTCTTTGTAGGGGGGTCCATTCTCAAGTCGTCCTTCTCTCCTCCCCTCTCCTCTACTCTGCAGCAGGTACAAGTTTTGAATGCAGGCTCGAGTGAGATTTTCTTCGGAGGGATGGGGGTGCATGATACTCCCATTTTCAAAGGTGCATAGTATCGATGTACATGTACTTCGTTACAGTATTTAAGTAGTATACTTTCACTTCGTTACTTTGACACTCGCAACTTAGTTACTCGTTTCAAATAAAAATATAAATTTAATTCATCCTTTACGGATTATCTGGATTTGGCGGCTTCGAGAAGAACAACGATGTATCTTTGTGCAGATGTGTCCGCTAGTGGACGTGGAGCTGCAAATTTATGCACGCAGTTACACAATTCTATCACTAGATGGCAGACCAGGATCAGTAATTGAATATCACAACTGCCAGTAAACTGAAATCAGAAGTGACTCTTCATTCCCCCAATATCTGTGCTTTTTTATTTTCATTGGGACTCCTCAGTATAATAAAGGCTAAATTAAAGGTACTTGTATCGTTTTGTCTGTCACAAACAAGAGATGTTGTGGTACCACCTCTGACACCGGATCGGAGTTGGGTTTGTTTACAGCCAAAATACACTATGTGGATGGCCGAGAGCCCCCACTCTCCCCGTAACAAGTTACAAGTCAATTCATCTAACCATAATCGTCCAGAGCTGATAAATTGAGGTAAAAAAAATGATCCATAAAGCAAATATCCTACATAGTTCCACGACTTTAATAAGCAGTTATTGAAAAAAAAAGGAATGAAGTGATTACCTGATTTCGGGCTTTTACTTCCAGCTCTTCTCTGTCGCGTGCACACAATAGCATTCGCCCGCGTGTTGAAGACGTGATTACGGCGCTGCTATTTCACCTGGCAACAAGAAATACTATTTTCTGATTGGCTGATAGGTTGCTGATTCAAGCAGAGCCCTCTGCCTTCGCCTCATCCATTCATAAATTACTAATCTCTTTTACAGTTTATGTTTCTAATGTGCGGCGAGTTTTATCACTTCTCAGTGTGAGGAATGTCATATGTGGCGTGAGAGTGTGTGAACTTATTGAAATGCGTCAGTGTCACGCTCAATGTGTTCCACTTGAGAGCCCTGCAGGTACCACACAGACACACACGTGACACACCTCCTCCTCCACACACACGCTGTCTGTGTGGTTGACACGGACTGTTGGGATGGGTGTCAATTAAAACCAACCAATCGTCTTGTTGTCCTCCTCACATGCTACTGGCCTGAGTGGCCTCTGATTGGCCTGAAAAAAGTCAGACAGCTGCGAGTCGCGACGCTGGCTGACCGGCAGTCTGTTGAAGGGAAAAAAAAAAAAAAAACCCGTCATGCAGGCAGTAGGCAGGCCAGCAGGCTAAGCACATACTGGCGCCTTGGGAAAACTGCCGTATCTCCCGTTGGCCAGTCCGGGCCTGCCAGACTCCACTCGACTTCTACCGCTGCTCGCGTCAAAACTTTCTTTTGTCATACCTTGTATCTGGTATAGGCGTAACAACGACATATTAAAGTTTTGTTCGGCACCAACCATGCATCGAAACTCCCTCTCGTTCCGAAGAATAGGTATGGAAAAGGCAAAACTTCACCCCTGAAATCTAACTTCCTGCCCAGAATCGTTCACGGCACAGTCATGAAATTGTGACACGCGCGCTGATTGGCTGGCGCTTGAGAGAGGTCTTGCATGTCACAATTTCATGGCTGAGCCATGAACGATTCTGGGCAGGAAGTTAGATTTCAGGGGTGAAGTCCTTTCCAGGATTATTCTTCGGAACGAGAGGGAGTTACGATGAATGGTTGGTGCCGAACGAAACTATAATTTGTCGTTGTTACGCCGATACCAAACACATGGTGAGACAAAAGAAAGTTTTGACGCTAGCAGCGGTAGAAGACAAGTGGTGTCCATTTTTGCAGGTTTTGTCAATGGCACGGCATGTGACTCCGCTGGGCCAGTAAATGTCAGAATGTTAAAACAAGCCCTAGGAGGCACGAATGTGGCTACCGTTGGGGGACCGAATTCCAAGGAATCTATAATGAAAATGCAATAAGCAACGCAAGTAAAATTTTCATTGTCACTGATTCAGCTCGGGTCAGTTCAGTTTATTTTAGCAGTTCAATTTATGACTGTGAGTTAGCGCCAGAGAGGCGAGAAGCACCACTCTTCAGCAGTGAGGCCAGCAGGTATTAGCGGAGATCAAGCGGCAGTAGAGAGGTGCACCCTCTCGAAAGCAGCCGCGAGGCAATAGCTGTTACCAGTGAAGCAAACAGCAGTAGAAAGGAGGAACACCCTCTCGACAGCAGCAGCGAGGCAACAGACAGTAGCACAGCGAGGACAGAGCAAACAGACCTAGCAAGTGATCGGAGAGGGTCGCGATTGCAGAAATAACGTGTCACCTTCTGATCCCGGCTGCAAAGCAACAGGCAGTAGCTCAGTAGAGACGGAACAACCAAGCCCAGCAACAGACAGTAGCCCAGCAAGGACAGAGCAGTAAACAGACCCAGCAGCTGCTCGGAGAGGGCCACGATTGTAGAAATAGCAGGTCACCTTCCGATACAGACAGCGAAGCAACAGGCAGTAGCTGAGAAGAGAAGAAACAACCAAACCCAGCAGCTGATCGCAGAAGGCAGCAGGCAGGTAGCAGTGGAGCAGGCCGCAGAGTTGGGCGGCTGCCAGTGGAGAAGACTTGCCGGAGAAGATCCCGCTGATTTTTTTTTTTTTTTTTTTGTCAATCCATATATATTCATTTAAAGTATCTCAAATGATTACAGGGAGAATTTTCAAATAACTGTATAAGAACCAAAGTATAAGGCACAATAAAAAAGGACAAACAAATGTGTAAACGTGCGTGCTGCCATATTGGATTCGAGACTTGTGAAATACAGCAGCTGCATAGGTTTATGCGGCGAAACCCTTGAGGGGGAATTCCTGCTCAGTCGGAGGCGTGTTTTCGAGAAGGAGCAGAAAGGATTTTGGTTCTGGATTCAGATACAGTATCTGCTGTTTGTTTTGGGCACGAGGGCCAAATCTCTATCCACTGCATCACCTTGGCATGACCTGCCTTCAACTGGTGTTACCTGATATCACCTTTTGCCAGTTCTGAGTTGGTGTCTTTTCTCTTTTAGGTTACAGAGAACATCATTTCCAAGTACACTTTTTCTGGTAAGACTCATTTATAACTCAACCAACTTGACCGCTGTTCATTTTCACTGTCATTTTCCCTGCTTTTTCTCTATCCTTCCCTATCTCTCTCGGTCGCACTATTTATCCTTGGCTAAAATGTGGGATATGTGCCTAGAGCACCAGACCAGGGATTTGAAAGTTTTTGTGATAGATATTGGGTGGGATGGAATGTTTTGAGCTATAGGGTTTTCGAGGGTGTAGATTTATGGGGTAACGCCTCTTTGAGATTGTTGGTGTTCGGGATCTTAATTGTGTGAGATTACCTGTTTCGGACTGCTGTATTTGTAGGTCGATTTTCGTGGGGTTGAATGTTTTGATGTTAAGTCTGTGTGTGGGGTGGTTATAGGGGTGTCAGGTCTTTGGGACTGTAGGTTTTTGGGGGTGTCTGTGTCTGGAGTCATGTGATTCTCCTGCATCCAATAGAGGCTCAAGCACAGCCCCGCACGAGTGATGTCAGCACCAGCTCTACGACCCCCCGACCCTCCGCCCACCTCACACTCCTCGACAGTGGCGTGCCAGGTGAGTGTGTGTGTGTGTGTGTGTGTGTGTGTGTGTGTTTCTGCGCGGGTTTCTAAATGTGTGTGAATGTGCTTGTGTATGCGGTATTGTTTGGTCTGGAGGTTTTGAGACAGTGGCACAAATTCTTTTCTTAGCTCAGATATAACATATTTGGAAAAATTTGAGGTGAGAGTACACTGTTGCCTTTAAAGGTCCCCGATCATGACACCAAGTGCACAGCCGACTAGCCATTCCAAGCCATTTTAAATCTGTCCTTTGTGACATCACAGGGGGGAGAGAACACCCACAATTACTGGCTGGCTGAAGTTGATCAGTCCTCCTTGCTTCGGGGCGGTCGCTTCCCCATGTAATGTCACAGAGGAACAGATATTGAAATGGCTTGTAATGGATAATTGCCTGTGCACCTGGTTAGATGTTTAGAGACCTTTGATTATCGACCATTTAGGTCATTTGAACCATTGGGAATTGTTGCTCTTCTCATACAGTGCCCATGTCCTCATACCTGTGGACTGCAGGGATGGTCAGTGTGGATGAGTGAGTGAGTGGCTCTTGACTGGTATAAATAAATTGCATGTTAAGCAGCTTAACCCTTAGAACGCTGAAATAAAATACAAATTTAATTATCTTGTGCTGTTGAAAACCTATTGTGTGAAGATGTGTCTAAAAGAGCTCCCCTGCGGGAGAACACACTCACTCCCCTGCGGGAGCTCTTTTAAACAAGTTGCCACACGATAGGTTTTCAGCTGCTTTGATTTTGATATCTCACAAACTACATCACCGAGCAACGATATCTGCAGTTAGTGCTCAAAAGGTTTTACGAGGAGCATTTCTTGTTCTGAGGGGATTTTTTTAAAAGTGCAGTATCTTATTTGTAACTGTTCTTGTGACTTTTAAACAGTTTTGCTGCTCTCTTTCAGTGTGGCCAGTTTGTCTGGGAGAATGCATGGTTTGGAAAAACAGAACTCTGATGTCACTGTAATCTCAACAGCTTGCATTTTTGTATCGTTTTTTTTGGCCATTCAGTGGAAAAAGGTAATTATAGTGCATGAAGCAAAACGTAAACACTTACAAGCTCCTCAGTCAAGTCTTTCAGGGATTTCAATGGTCCAAGACAAGCCAGTTACTAGAGAAAAATCCCACAACAGTGGTCAGTAAACCCCATGGTAGCCTCTCTGACCACAACTACCAGTTTTAATGAAAGGCCAATGTAACTGGAACCAGGAATTTTAAATTGGGATTTGCTCGGATAAGCTTGCATGCACTTTCGTTAATTATCCATGCTGTGTGGCTGTGCTCGACCTCAGCTGACAGCGATTTCAGTTGCAGTAAATGACGTATAATCTATACGACTGAGCTGTGAAACACTCGTTAACCCTTTTTGATTTCCTGCTCAACCATTTAGTGCTTCAAACCAGTGCTTATTTTCAACTGCTTATTTTCTTAGTAAGGAAGTCAAAGAGTTAAATACCTTGTGGGTTTTATCATGAAATGTGTTTCACTTCATGATGTGTGTCTGAACATCTGTATGTAAACAGGCTTGAGTAGAATGATAATACTGAGGCCTTTTTAATTAGGGTCACTGAATGAAAGGATTTTTACTCAGTAAATGAGCAATACTTTCGGCATTCCTAGAGCTCCTATGGCAATTGAAATTATCCATGGTCAAGGTACCTGAATGAAGATCCGTGAAGGGATATTTCCTCATCTTTTAACCCCTTAAACGCTAACTTTTCATTTAAGTTTTCCTTTAAGTAGTTTCAAAGTCAGAAAAAGCTTTTTTTTTCACATTGGAAGACAATGTCACACACACATTCCGTATCTGCTGATCGCAGCATTACACTGAAGCTGCATTACACTTATATTGAGTGGAATGTTCAACCCAGGATGACATGTTTTTATGGCCACTGCATCACATCAAAAGGAAAATATCAAGCCATTGTACATCATTTTATACACATTTCCTTGTATTTCAACTGGACAGATTCACTATCGTTGGGAACCTTGTGATCTCAGCTAGAATTTACAACCCCAATTCCGAAATAGTTGGGAAAAGTGTAAATTGTGAATAAAATCAAAACACAATGAGTTTCAAATCACGCCAGCCAGTATTGTATTCACAATAGAAGGTGGCAAATGTTAAAACTGAGAAATTTTACAATTTTACCGACAAAATGAGCTCAATTCAAATTTGATAGCTGCTTCAGGTCTCAAAAAAGTTGGGACAGGGGCTTGTTTACCATGTCGTCTTCTTAACACAGAATGGAGGCATCTGGGCATTGAGGAGACAAGAATCTTGAGTTTAGCCATTGGAATCTCATCCCACTCTTGTTTAATACAGGCTTCCAGCTGCTAAAGAGTTTCGGGTCTCCTTTGACGGACTTTTCGTTCAATTATGCGCCAAGTGTTCTCAATCAGTGAAAGATCAGGACTGCAGGAAGGCCAGTTCAGCACATGGACTCTTCTACTACGAAGCCATGCTGTTGTAATAGCTGCAGTATGTGGTTTTGCATTGTCCTGCTGAAATACACAAGGCCTTCCATGCAATAGATGTCGTCTGGAGGGGAGCATATTTTGCTCTAAAACCGATATATACCTGTCAGCATTCATGGTGCTTTTTAAAACATGCCAGTGCCCCACACCATGTGCACTAATGCATCCCCATACCATCAGAGATGCTGGCTTTTGAACTGAACACTGGTAAAGGGAGGGGTGGTCTTTCTCCTCTTTAGCCCGGAGGACATGACGCCCATGATTTCCAACAAGAATGTCAAATTCGGACTCGTCTGACCATAGGACACTTTTCCACTTTGCTACAGTTCATTTTAAATGAGCCTTGGCCCACAGACACGGCGGCGCTTCTGGATCATGCTCAACAATGGTTTCCTTGTTGCATGATAGAGTTTTAGGTGGCATCTGTGGATGGCACGGAGGACTGTGTTTACAGACAGTGGTTTCTTGAAGTATTCCTGGGCCCATTTAGTAATGTCAATGACAGAGTGTGTGATGCAGTGGTGTCTGAGGACCCAAAGATCACTGGCATCCAGTAAAGGTCTTCGGCCTTGTCCCTTTACGCGCAGAGATTTTTCTAGTTTCTCTGAAACTTTTGATGATGTTATGTACTGTCGATGATGGGACCTTCAAAGCCTTTGCAATTTGACATTGAATAACATTGTTTTTAAAGTATTCCACAATTTTTTTACACAAGCCTTCACAGGTGTTATTTTATTCACAATTTACACTTTGTCCCAACTATTTCGGAATTGGGGTTGTAAAATAGGCCTGAAGTTCCACATGTTTGAATACAGCAGCTGTATTTTATAAACTCATGTATGAGTCCGTAGGCCGAGTTAATTTAAGTTCCTGTGTTCTGAAAAGGCAGATCCGTCTCGCTGAAGAAGTTTTCTCTGCGGTTTGAAGGCATCGCCAGAGAGGAGCTCTCATCTGGCTCAGATCCCATTAGCATGCAGCATATTCCCTGCAGAGGGAGTACATAACTGCCGCTATAATGTGCCACCAGCTGAGCTCATAAACGGGAATTAATAACAAATCAGTTGCTGGTGAGGTACCGCTTCAAATCAGCTCATAAATAAAGCCATGCGGAATTTTGAATGGCAATGTTTGTAGATGATTATCCCCAATCCAATCTGGAATTGCTAATTGCCGGATTAAGAGTCCGTGTACTTGGTTTAAAACTCGGTATATCCAAAGCAGTCCTTTGTTTATCCCAGTTTCAGAGATAATGCTCGCTCAGGCCTTTTTTTTCTGTTTGGTACGTCCGCACCCCGAATCGTGAGATGAAATCTAGCCCTCGGAGAAACAGAGCACAGCGGGTTTCATTTAAGCACTGCGGTGGGATTTTGTGCGATGGCGAGTTTTGATTTAGGAATGTGAGATGTGTTTTGTTAACCCTCTCCGGACCTCTCGCCCCCCCGTCCTTCCAGCATTCCTCTCTGCACCTCTCCATCTTCATCATCTGTCTACTTCCTCTCTTCCTCAGTCTCGCCCTCCCCTCTCTCCCTCTCTCTCTCTCTGTCTATCTGTATTTATCTCCCTCCCTCTATCCCTCTCCCTCCCCATCTCTCTCCCTCTCCCTCGCCTCCCCTCCACTCTCTCCCCCTCTCTCTGTCCCTCTCTCCCTCCCTCCCTGTCTCTCTCTCGGTCTCTCTCCCTCTCTGTTCCAAAAACACAACAGTAAAAGGGTCTGTATTGTAAATCTGCTGGAGCGCGCTCAGATGGCCGTGTGGCGCAGCTGAGAGAAAGCGAGTCAGATACTGGCGTGACAGTTAAAATGTCACGGATGCGTATAAATCTCCGATCGGACTCTGAGGTTCTACAGACTGGGCTCTACAGGAGAGCGCCGGGCCGTGGGGTTGTTTCGGGATATTTGGTGCCACTGAGAGGCTGTGTGGAGTCCGTCGACAGGAGATGCGTGTGTGTAACGTCATGTTAAGGTTACGGTTTGATGGATGGTTGTGTGTCAGTTTTTGCAACTGCTGGTGTAGCATTGCTTTCTCCTGCATGTGTTTTCAATGGCTGGCTTGTGTCAGTCCGCTGGTGTTACCTGAGGGTCGGTTATATAATACTGGCTGCGCTTACTGTGTAATAAAGGTTTTACTTGACCTCAGAACTCCCTTCTCTCTCTCTCTCTCTCATACCACCTGTCTCCCTCTCCCCCTCCATCTCCATTTCTCTCCTTCAGCTCCCTCTTTTCTACTCTCCTTCCCTCTTCCCCCTCTCCTTTCTTCCCTTTTGTCTTTCCCTTCACCTGCTTTCCTTCCAATTTCCTCTGTCTCTTTCTCCCTCTCTTCATTTCTCTTCTCCCCATTTCTCCTGCGTCACTTCTCCTTCTCTCACTCAGTCCTTCTCCCCTAGCCCTCTCCAGCCCAATTTATTATTTTGAGATTTGAAAAATCTTTCATTCATGGAGAATAGTTCTCATACGCTAGTGGCTGCTGGTAGAACTAACATTGTATTTTTGCAATACTGAGCTGGAAGGCTAACTTTATCAAACCATTTCCCATGTGGTCTTCATATTTTATAATCAGTCATCAACTGATTTATTGTTGCAAATTTGCAACAAGGGCCTGGAGAGGGCTAGTCTCTCTTTCTTTTCTCCCTTCCTCTTTCACCCTCTTCCTGTCTCTCTTTTAAACAACAGCTGTTTGTAAACTCAGGATCTGTTCGGAGAATGTAGCTAGTGAGTAAATATAAAGCCTAAATTATTCCTACCCAGCACAACATAATTTGACTTCTACAGTAGCCAGCTAGCTAGCTTCAGAGCTAAATGAAAAACGGGCTGCTCAACACCACAAACTGGCTGCTTACTGTAGACGTGAAATGAAAGTTGGCCCAAGTAAAGTGTGGGCAGTACACTTCAACTGAGCCAGAAACTCAAAACAAACATCGCTGGCATTAATATTGGCCAAATTGAGCCTTTATCAGGCTTTGACTGAATTGCCAATAATTTTATGAATGCACTAGCTAGCTTGGTTAGCAAGCATACTGGTACAACGTTAGTCCTAATAAATTATACAGGACCATGCAATGCAGTGCATATTTGCATATTAATTTAGAATGATGCAACTTCACAGATTCAGCCAAGTTTTAATCAACTCATCTGCTCGCTATACAGACGTGGACAAAATTGTTGGTACCCCTCTGTTAATGAAAGAAAAATCCACAATGGTTATTGAAAACACCTGAAACTTACAAAAGTAACAATAAATAAAAATTTATTGAAAATTAAACAATCAAAATCAGTCATCACTTTTTAATTGTCGTTCAACATAATTAAAAAACAAAAAACAAACTACTGAAACATGCCTGGACAAAAATGATGGTACCTCTGTAAAAGATTGGAAAAACATTGACCAGAGGGACATGATTAACTCAGGTGTGTCCTGTAATTGGCATCACAGGTGTGTTGAATCTCATAATTAGTCAGTCTGCCTATTTAAAGGATGACAAATAGTCACTGTGCTGTTTGGTGACATGGTGTGTACCACACTGAACACGGACAGCAGAAAGCAAAGGAGAGAGTTGTCTCAGGAGCTTAGAAAGAAAATTATAGACAAGCATGCTAAAGGTAAAGGCTATAAGACCATCTCTAAGCAGCTTGATGTCCCAGTGACGACAGTGGCACATATTATTTGAAAGTTTAAGATCCATGGGACTGTAGCCAACCTTCCTGGACGTGGCCGGAAGAGGAAAATTGACGATAAATTGAAGAGACGGATAGTTCGAAAGGTATCCAAAGAGCCCAGAACAACCTGCAAAGAAATTCAAGATGAACTCCAAGGCCAAGGTACATCAGTGTCGGATCGCACTATTCGTCGTTGTTTGAGCCAAAGTGGACTCCATGGGAGATGACCAAGGAGGACACCACTGTTGAAAGCAAATCATAAAAAAGCGAGACTGGAATTTGCAAAAATGCATGTTGACAAGCCACAAAGCTTCTGGGAGAATGCTCTTTGGACAGACGAGACAAAACTGGAGCTTTTTGGTGAGGCACATCAACTCTATGTTCACAGACGGAGAAATCAAGCATATCAAGAAAAGAACACCGTCCCTACTGTGAAACATGGAGGAGGTTTGGTTATGTTCTGGGGCTGCTTTGCTGCATCTGGCACCGGGTGTGTTGAATCTGTGCAAGGTACAATGAAATCTCAGGACTATCAAGGCATTCTGGAGAGAAATGTGCTGCCTAGTGTCAGAAAGCTTGGTCTCAGTCGCAGATCATGGGTCTTCCAACAGGATAACGACCCCAAACACACAGCCAAAAACACCCAAGAATGGCTAAGAGAAAAGCATTGGACTATTCTGAAGTGGCCTTCTATGAGCCCAGATCTAAATCCTATTGAACATCTGTGGAAAGAGCTGAAACATGCCATCTGGAGAGGACACCCTTCAAATCTGAGACAACTGGAGCAGTATGCTCACGAGGAGTGGGCCAAAATACCTGTTGAGAGGTGCAGAGGTCTCATTGACAGCTACAGAAATTGTTTAATTGCAGTGATTGCCTCAAAAGGTTGTGCAACAAAATATTAAGTTATGGGTACCATCATTTTTGTCCAGGCCTGTTTCATTAGTTTGTTTTTTTTCAATAATTCTGTTGAACAACAATTCCAAAGTAAGGTCTGATTTTAATTGTTTAATTTTCAATAAATTTTTATTTATTGTTACTTTTGTAAGTTTCAAGTGATTTTGGTAACCATTGTGGGTTTTTCTGTCATTAACAGAGGGGTACCAACAATGTTGTCCACTTGTGTATCTGTTAATGTGTGAAGTTAGAAGGTCATGGCTAATACCAGTCTTGTGATATTCTTGACTCACTCACTGACTTCCATTATGGCCACATTAGCTGGCTATCACAGGGAATATTCAAAATGGTGGAAAATTTACAAATACACAATAGGTGAATCTTAACAGGATAGATGTGCCACGGTATATCCTGCAAAAAAAGACATTTGTTCTACGACCTACAGTTTTGAGGTTATAGGCCAAAACGTAAAATTTGTTAAGTAAACCTTGTGGTCAATCTATGTAAATCTTTTCATTCGAGTAGAGAGGTGATTGATGATTAATCTGCAAAGATTTGGAACTGTCAGTGTCACGGTTCATATTTTGAATCCAGCCCCAATGCTTCTGAAGTAGCAGCATGAAACGAGTTTTGGCTCTCGATAGCGTCACCATCTGGCCAATCAAAGTCATTTTTGTACAGGTAGCTCTTTGAGAGTTCATGTAAACACTATAAATGAAGGAGGCATGCATTCTTTTTTGCAGCATTTTGTGTTCAAATTTATTTCATTAGGATAAAACCCCTTGAGATGTGCCATCTCATTTTCAAGGAGGTCCTAAAAATTTTAATGATGTGTGTGTGTGTGTGTGTGTGTGTAAATATTTAATGTAATCTACTAAATTCAGAATTTTTTGTAAAATAAAAAAATCTCTTTCCCTCTTCCCCCTCCCCACACTCCATCTTTCCTTCTCTCTCTCCTCCCCCTCTCTCTTTCTCTCTCTCAGGATTGGCTCTCTCTCCTCCCCAGCCCGACCTGCACCAGTCCTGCCGCCACCCGTTGCGCTCATGGGGTAACCAGAGTTTCGGGGCGCACCTGCGCAACATGAGCCTTTCGAACGGGCGCCTGCGGGTTCCGCGGGACGGCCGCTACTACCTGTACTCGCAGGTGTACTTCCGCTACCCGTCGCCGGGCGAGGGCGAGCACGGCGGGCAGCAGCTGGTGCAGTGCGTGTACAAGAAGACCTCGTACGCGCGGCCCATCCAGCTGCTGAAGGGCGTGGGCACCAAGTGCTGGGCCCCGGACGCAGAGTACGCCCTACACTCCGTGTACCAGGGTGGCCTCTTCAAGCTCCGCGCCGGCGACGAGGTCTTTGTCTCTGTCTCCTCGCCGGGCACCGTGACCGCCGACGACTCCTCCAGCTACTTCGGCGCCTTCCGACTCGACCTGTGAACCCTTTGTGGAGAGGACCGCGCTTGTTCTTTGAACTTTGAACTCTGAAAAAAGAGCATTTTTTAAAAATTCGTGTCAGTCTTTCGCTCACTCCCTCCGATCTTCGTTCACAATCCTTGGAACACGTGAGCAGAGGCCAGGAGCACTGCTTTATAGGACCTGGTCGTACCACTGTGGGGTTTTTTTTGCCGGGGGGGATGAATAGCACCACTTTAAGGAGGGAGGGTAACTGTGGTATTTTATACATAGCAGTATGAGGACAGTTTTTAGAGAGTAATACTGCTTTTAAGGGATTGGAACATTTCACTGCAGTTTCTGTTTGGACTGGAGTGTTCGCTTTTTGCAATGCTCCAGAGGATGGGACGTGCTTGCGCAGTTTAATGGAGGCCCAATGGCCGTTCTCCTTTAAGAAGAGCAGCAGTAGCGCAGTAGCACAGCTTTTAAGATGGGTTGCTGTTGTCAATGGAGAGGACCATACCACTGCATTTTTTTTTGGGGGGGGGTGGCTTTTGGTCATGGGATGCTGTTCCTGAGGAAAGTGATAACAGCTGTCCTTTAGCATGGAAGTGACTGCACAGTTTTAGGACAGCAGAGTAGCTGTGCTACATTTAGGTGTAAGTAGCAGATTTTTTGAGGGGGGGTCTGAGACCAGTTTAAGGAGGGCGGGATGGCATGTGAGACTGGATGGTGGTGCGGCTTATTCAGAGGGTCGCAGCAGTGCCTTGAAGGGGGAGCGTACTTGTTTTTTTTTGGGGGGGGGGGGGGGTGTCTACGCCTGGCCGTGGGGGATTTTACGAGGTTTTAATGTAGATCCATCTCACATAGTGAACTGCGGACGGGGAAGAGAAGGTGAAAAATGGGGCGAATGTTCCCCTATACAGAGAGGAATGCAGCCCCCCGGCCGCCCCACGTCCTCAGAGACGGAGCGTGCTGGAGATACACACATGCACACACACGCACATACACACACACGTACACATACATACACACACACAGCGAGTGTTGAGTGCCTGCAGTGAGATCTGTGCTTTCTCAGCGTCACCACCCCAGTCGCATATGATGAAGGGAGACTGTTTCACTCACACGTGGCTCAAGAGAGGGCTGAGCAGAAAAAAAACCCCTTGGGCGCCATTTCGGCTCGGAGTTTCCTGTCAGTAGCCTGGAACAAGCAGCCAAGTCTGGCTTTTCAAGGAAACTCCAATTCTTCCACCATTTTGTGCTTGTTGTTTTTTTTTTTTTCCCTTTTCAGTATTTGTACGGTGAGTCACCAGGAAGCATGTCTCTGTCAGCATTAGCCTATAGTCTTCAGAACAGGCTGGAGGACCCAGTCTGCTGGGAGCAAGAGGCCCTGGGCTGTGGCAAAGGACTCCTTTTAATGGCTAAATATCTAACACTGTGGCACGTAGAAGCTCTGCGCACAAATCTCTTTCGTGTTAACTGAAACCAAAGATGTTACGATGCTTCCAATGTCACCTTCCAATTCAGAGAGGCCTCTCTCTGCCTTGTTTATAACTTTGGCTTTGTGGCTAATGAGCTGGACTCATTAGTGTAGTCAGTGCTTATACTCTCTCATTTCATCCAAAACCTCTTGTATTTCTGTTGTTTTTTTTTAATAGCTTTTCTTTCTTCGTGTTCTTTCCTCATTTCTTCTGCCTGTTTGGACTGTCAAATCCTATACCGCCGCGCTTTCGCTGGAATCTCTGATGCTAACATGTAAGCAAGCACTCCATTTTGAAGCTTGTTATGTCACTGGTCAATTTCATTACTCCACAAGACCACAAACATGACCACAGACATGAGTCAGAATGACCCTTCATGTGTTGCCCGAGCTGGCAGACCGCGGGAAAATTGATTCAGAGCAGTGATGAGTCATGAATCCAGGATCCATTATACTCCCATTTATATTTGAAATTTTAGTTTAGATTAATTTCTAGACTGTGGGACTCAGGCACCCGCACAGCATCATGACAGGATAAAGAATTAGCACCCAGAGCTTGCGCCAGCATTTTTTCTTGCTAGTCAGTATGTCCTCAAAGGATTCATTTTTCTGGTCAAATCTACACAAATCCAGGTACATGTAGCATAGTGTTGGTGTTTATGTTGCAAAAAATATATACTCAAAGTAAGTGCGTAGAGACTACATTGAGCACTATAGATTTGAAACTTTAAGGATGGCAATAATCCAAATCACTGCCAAAAAAACTTTACAAAAACTTTATCTGAATTGGGGTCGCGTCTTTTGTTTCACTCCTTTTTTCAGCTGTTTTGGGCTTTTGCAACTCAAGGTGGCACTTTTCTTTGAGACGTGTCCTGTGTCAAGAGAAATATGCCGGTTAAAGAGTGATCCACCACGCCAAACACTGGGGTGAAACAAGTTTCCTCAAATTGAGCAGTTATATTGGATATTTGAGTTTAGAATCCTCGAAACGCACCGAGGTGAAAGCGATCATAAATGCCTCATAGCGTTGTGTACATTCTGAACTAATATCTTGAAAAGAACTGTTAGCCACCTGATCAGACAGAACCTAACTGAATCTCCTGCATGAGTTGGATGGGGACCCAGGGATGAGGATTGTCCTCCCGAAAGTCTGTCCGTCTGGCGTCTTTTCCGGGCCAGAACTCCTAAACCGTTCAATATTTCTCAACAAAATTTCATGGATGAATACATGTTGTGTAGATTGTGTTGTGCCTTTTGTATACATCCATCCATCCGCCTGACCATCCCTCCACCACGTTTTGTGTCCAGGTCAGAGATCAGCCATCTTGTGGTGGGGGATTTCATGCTTGTTTCCTTGAGCTTTGAATAGGCAGAAAAGGACATAAATTGTGTCCTCAACGCATTGTTCTTGTTGTCTTCCATTCTTATTATAGGCTTTGGTTACACCTGTGGACGAGACTGGCCATTTCCTGTGTGCGAATACATTTAGTTGCCATTTTGACCAGGAAGTTTTAATTTTCTCAGACGCAAACAGGTCAAAAACCAGCTATTGTCGAAAAACTAAAACTCGGTCAACAACCACCATCCATGTGTCCATTATCTACCCAGCTTATTCCTGGCTGGAGCCTTTAGTATGCAATTCACTCATTCATTAATACCAGGCCATATTTGAACCCACGACCCTCTCACTGTGAGACAACAGATAATGCTGCTTGTTACACCTCCAAGCAGTGACCATGTGAAATACACAGGCAGCTGACAAACAACTCGAAAAATCGTCATTAACTGTCTTCATTAGGCTTTGAGTCTCTGCAAGCTGCCAGATCAGCTGCACTATGCCTTGACATGGGGTGCATCTCAAAGCCTTGGCTGCATTTTTAGGGTCTTTGCATTGACTCTGAATGTAATCTGTGCAAAATTTGTTTCGCGTCCGGTGTAAAAGCAGCTTAACTCTAACACCTAATCCCAAATCCAGCCCTGAACCTAACCCTAAATTTAACCTTGTCCCTTGCCCTAAATGTCAGTTTGGCAGATGGAAGTAAATGCAGCCTTCGAAGGATGTAGCCTACGCTTGGAGATGCACCCATAGAGTCTCCAAGTGTAAACACTGCAGGAGAGGAGTATCTTCACTCTGAGAGATATGTCCTCATTCAGCATTTTGATGATGACAGAGAGTGCTGTCTAAAGAGTTCTTTTCACAGTCACACAGAATCAGTTGGTTTGAGATCTGTTGGTTGTGAAGGCAGTGGCGTATGCTGTGGATCATTTTCATATGTACAGTATAAAACTATTCAGTGACCCCTTGTGCCCTGTGGGGTTTGGGCCATTGTAATCCGGGAAGAGACCCCTCCCATCATGGTAGTAAAGCTTCATCACTGGATATCAAGATGATCACACAGGAAACTTTTCCAATATGGGACAAGTGGACCCAAACCATGCCAGGCAAATGAACGAGAGCATCTGCTTTTGTAATGTCTGTGCTCGCATTTATTCTGGTATTTTCCTTTAATTTTTCACCCATCTGTTTCAAATTGAACAGAAAAAAAAATCATGAATAACAGCCATAAAGTAAAATTTTGCAGCGGCTGGGAAAAATACACACTATTGTGGACCATAGTCTGAATCAGCAGTATTCAGATGGACCTCGGCTCTGTAGCTGGTGTATTAACTTGTCGTCCTGTAGACATAATCTCATTTCTTTCCTTGAAGTTGAAATCATTCGCTTATGAGATTCTCACACCATTTGAAAATCTTGAAATGAGAAATGCTGTCACCTTCATTGGCAATGGATTAGTCATATTTAGGGGCAAAAAAAGTAATAGAAATAAGGGTGATGCTTGTAATTAGAGGTCTAAAATTCATGTCAAAATGAAGACATTTGGTTGTTGGCTGACTGGAATGCCGTCTTTGAGTACATCATATGAGCGAATTTAAACTTCGCTCCACCAGGAGTGGCCTCTAACAGCCAGCACCCCTGGACCCTTGCTGGTCCCCCCAGAACACAGCGGTTCTGCTGACACAAGGATTACAGCGGATCCACAGTATCAAGACCTCCATCTCTATATTTATTTTATCTGCCAGGACCCGAGTTCTTATTAATCCCACAGTGGATTATAGACAAGGACCTGCAGGAACACCTCTCCAGAGGGAAGTTTAATTTTTCATTTCTTGAGCTCAAATGTAATACTAGTTGCATTTCTTCAGATCTGCTTTTTACTAGACGATACAGGGGCTGCTTTTCTGGCACAGTAGTGATGTGGGGGAGGGGGTGGTTTAAGATGGCCGCCGCCTTCGTTGTTGCTCGAGGGAAGATTAGCGGGGTAAAGTCCGCGAGCGAGCCGACAGAGAATATTGTGAGGACTATTAGCCGGCGTCTTGTTTCTCCAGCGGTCCCAGAAACGCGGAAAGCAGAAGCACGGCGCTGATCCGACTGCAGGAAATGCTCCACAATGCGACGCAGGCCTCCCTGCGACCCGGGAGGGGCGGAGGGGGGTTTGTTCGGTTCCAGCACAATAGCACATTGTACAGAACCATCGGCCGCGGATCTGAGCAAGACCGGCCGTCTGTCGATGATGCCATGGTTCCGTGGCGCTGGAATTAACAAATACCAGACACGCTTAATCTTATTCCCCGAGTTTTACTCCTTCCTGCCCAGTTTGATTGGACGGATTCCCCGCCCCCACCCTCTCCTGAACATTTAATGTCAGGGTCCTGAATGTCTAAATTTTTTTTTCTCCTTTTTCGTGTAAAAATATGTAAAGAATGAGAATGTTGTGGTCAATTTTATAGAGTACATTGTAAATCATGATGTGCGTCGTATGCTATTTTCCGTTGAGTTAGACTACAGAAAAATCCACTTTAGTTTGTTTTGTTAACTGAAGATGAAACCCCACATTGCCGAGCCAACTCGTGATTTTGATGCATTTGTATATGTGCTACAACAGTTTTACATATGGCTTTGTTTATACAATTTTCTACATCTTTTAATAGAATGAATTTTGTGTTTTCTCTGTTATTTGTCTGTAAAGTGCAATTTAAATTTTTTTTTGCATTTGAAAAAATAAAAGGACTGTTTATTGAGAGCTGGTTGAGTGTTTAGAAGTTTCCGGATCAGGGAAGCTGAATAATGGCTTTGTAATGGTTGCGGACAGCCGAATCCCTTCGGGGTTATACAAACGTCTATGCTGGAGCGAGACGTCCCTGTCCTGAAAGATTCGCACTCTAACATCAGACACAATAATCAAAGCATCTTTCCATCATCTCTAAAGTTATGTCTGATGACCATGTAGATGGTTTCTGTTCCTCCATATTGTATGAGAGCGAGGTAACGGAATACAGCTGAACTCGCCCTAATGACCGGGCAGGTGTTAACCCGCCTTCGTTCTTCATGCTGTTAAGTTCAAGGGTCAGAAAGTAGAACCCCTACCGATTGGTTTTTTTTTTTACATCTGTCAACTCAAACCAGATGATTTCTCTAATTAGTTCCATTTCCTGATGGACACAATATGCCGATGAACATTTTCGTGTGATTTAGAGAAATAACCAGAAAGAAATTTTACTTTCTACATTTTACACCTCTGCTGAGATCCTGGGCACAGCACGGCTTCGCTCTGGATCTGTGACCATCCAAGACGGATATGTGGGTCATCAGACGTGTCCTGTAGGTGTACGGACGGGAAGTCCTGGGTTCGGAGTCCATCACACTTCCTGACACTGAATGTTTCATTTCCCGTTACACCCACACGCAGGCAAATAAGCAATGTGAGGGTGATTAACACATACCTAAGATCACAACTGCATTTGACGGGCCTTCTTACGGGACTGTAGGTCCCACAGGGATAACGCAGAGCCATCTAAACAGTCGAACTGTTAACTGAACTGTCACTTATTTTCACGTCACTTGGCTGATTACAGTTCAAATGGTGCGCTGCCACTAATCTGTAATGATTGGGGAAACGGAATTAGCAGTGCATTCATTTAGGACCACAATAACCATTCCTGGGTCCAGAGATTCACAGCATTTGCTTTTTGGTCCTCAAGTAGTGTGGAGTGCGCCAAAGTCTGGCTGAAATGAAAACCCACAGGGTGAAAGACCTCCAGAGACACTGCAAGTTAGCACAGACTTAGGAGATTGAGTTTCTTTACATGGCAAATATCACAGGAGAACACAGCACCACTCTCCAGCCTGGTTAATTACTGAATCAATGACTATATGCAGTACCATCATATATTCCTCATCGAAATTAGTGGCCCATTGAGAAACAAAATGTCTATCCTCGTGAACCCTTAGAGCGCTGAAATAGAGCTTTGAACAAGACGACAGCGTCATCACTATCCCCAGCTACGATCAAAAGCCATAGCTCCATAAGAAAGTATGCTTCAGCATCCATTTGCAAACTCACCTTAGATCACGAGTAGCATACTAAGGATACAGAATTTCACACATCTACTGCAGGTATAATAGTTTCCGAGAAATCTTGTCCCCATTGTGGCTCGGACAAATGGATGGATGGACGGACACCAATCCAATATCCTCCATCCTGCTTCGTTGCAGGGGATAAAAATATTAAATTAATCATCTTGTACTGTTGAAAACCTATCATATGGCAACTTGTTTAAAAATAGATCCCGTGTGGGAGCTCTTTCAAACAAGTCGCCACATGATCGGTTTTCAACAGCTTTGATTTTGATATCTTACATCACTGGGCTACAATAGCTGCAGTTAGTGCTCTGAGGGTTAATGGACTGCCGATCTGAGTTCACGCTGTGTGAGACGATGTTGTCTTGACCCTTTCTCTTGATTTTAAAGCACGAGTTGCGACTCCCCTTTCTGTGCAGTGATGGTCGTCACGGTGTGATGATAATCTTGCAAACACACATCCCCAGGAAAGAATTAGAACAATATTCCCAGAAAAAAACCCCTCTCAGTAAAAACTCCACACTAAAATAAACTCTCACAGAATCCAAATCAATTTTTGCAGAGTCAGTTCAAGCGCAGTTTAACCAGAGTTTGATCAAACAGACTAAGAGTTGATTTAACTCTGAACATTTTACTCTACTCCTGCAGTTATTGAATTTGCTTTGTGACGTAGCCAAAGCCCTGTTGCCACAGCAACACTGACCTCAGAACAATGTGTCCTTGACCTCCCAGCCCGTGCCAAGAGGAACTCTGGGAAGGGAAACGGCAGAGCCAATCAGAACGCTCGTTTAAGCAGGGCGTCACAGCATTGGGGAAAAGCAGAGCAGTCAGGGACGCAGGGTGGGGCTGGCTCGCTGCTGTATGACATCACTGCGTAGCCGTCAGCCCTCGTTCCCCAGATGTTTTGAACGCTGAGGCCGAGCCACAGCTGGGCCTGGGTTTCACACCTGCAGTCCTGGGGCGGAGTATAGGAGGGGCATCACCGCTATGGTGCATTCCTCATCTGCTGCCAGTCTGCCAGGGTTTGAATGAGGCACCTGACCAGGAAGGCACACTCCTAAGGCGGATTACCGAGTAAGTCAGAAATCTGCTCTGACAAAGCCAAAAACAGCCCTTTTTAATGTCAGTCCACCTTACAGTTTCTGAGTTAAGCTCAGTAAATTTACTCAGCAAACATCTATGTTTTCAGTATAAATCAGGTATTGAGTGAGATGCAGTGACACCTAGTGGTCTCTTTGAAGGGTTAGAGTGCTTTTTAACAGCATAGTTGCTGACAGAAATCTTCAAATGGGGTACACAATGAAGGGTCGGTCTGCATGCAGATTTTTGCTCTAATCAACTGCCTTGATTTAAGTTTTCTGACAGCTCTTATGTCTGTAGGCATGCCAGAGTGAGACACGAGTCAATCAATGGCGTTAAGACCAGCAGCTGGCACAAAATGTGAAAATGGATCGGCCTGTGCTTTGCACCTCCATTCCACAGTGAGAAAAATGGACGCTGGAAAGTGGGAAATGTTCCAGCCTTAAATTGACTCCATGTGTTGTTTGCAGAGAACACTAGCACAACTACTGCATCAATTACTCCGGCAATCAAGAGTGCCCATCTCCCCATATGAACATCTGCTGTTAATCACTGCAAAAAAGGGTCTGTCTTAACAAGTCTTTTAAACCCATGAGACTTACCTTCCCAATTTTTCTTAAATTTACCATTTGTATCTTATTGGAGCTTTGTCACGATTACTGCACAGGCTCAGAATTTGCATCCTAACACAGTGAATCTGCTTGACTGTAAGTTGCAATCTGATTCCATCCATACCAATCGGTCTTCCTTTTGTAATGAATTTATATATTTTGGTTACTCCTGCATTATTCTTTTTATACCAGAGTTTTCAATGAATAAAGCACAATTTTAGCTCTTCAGCCGAAGGCAATGGCAAGCCAGCTTACATTTTCACATCCTTCGGCTAAAGCACTAAAATAGCGCTTTGGATCCTCAAATTTCCACAGAAAGCTCCTTAATATAAAAAGCATATTGCCAGAGTAAATAAAACATAAACAAAATGCAAAAAGAAGACGGATTGGCAACGATGGAATCAGATTATGATTTCAGTTGAGCAGATTCACTGTGTTGGGATGTCAGTTCTGAGCATGTGCAGTAATCGTGACACAGTGTCAAGTAACCATGTGCTTGACAAGTGAAATTTATTTTTCCATTTGTCAATCTAAAAATGAGTCGAAATTATCAAAAGCATCATTCATAAGAAAAAATGTAATAGAAATAATAGTGTTACAGGTCAATACGAGATTACAATGTGTGGTAAAATGGACTTTTCTTTTTCATTTTTTGCAGTGTAATCAGTGCAGTAGGAGCTGCTGATTTGACACTCCGACTTCAGAAGTAATGATGAGTGAAAAAGGATAACCAGGGGACACATTTTGGCATGATGTTCAAAAACATGGAAACAGTCCTCAGACACATTTGACAAGTTATTTACCCGGCCTTCATTCATTTAAATTTATGGATTATCATCCCACAGTTAATCTGCACTGTCAGTGCAATATATCCCCATTGTTCAACATCTGGAATTACTAAAGGTCTCGAACCAAGAGGAGGGAACATTTTTATCCTTTCCAGAATTGTTGACATTCGTGAGTTCTTCAAGAAGTCGTTTTTTACGCAGCAGTGAATAAGATTTGCTACTCCGTGCCTCTGAGTTCAGACATCTGCATTTTAAAATCCAGTTTTGCAGACTTTTTTTTTTTAAAAAAGGCACATCGTTTCCTCAGCCGTCTCGTGGCTCATTTAAAGTCATTCAGAGCGCGACGGCGGATTCGGCTGAAATCTGAACTGCCTCTAGCGCAAGATTTCTGCTCATTAGCTCCGAAAGGACGATGCTCCTTGCAGGCAGAGTGAAATGAATACACCCCAGGTAACGCTGAGACTGTAAACCGTGCAACTCAACTGGCCTGAGGATGACCTGGAGGCTGCATTTATGGTGCATTCACAAGCGTAATGTTCCATGAGGAAGTGCTCAGTTGAAGAGAATACAGTCTGGGTCCTGATTGGCCATCTGGGCCATGTGCTTCAGAACATCCTTCTTTGTGATGATGCCCAGCAATCGCCTACAAGGAAAGAGAGAGAGAGAGAGGTCATTGTAACATCACAATCATTACATCACCGCATTATCGTCACCGCATGTTGCATTATTGCCATCCTGACCTTAATTCGTCAACATTTTTACGGCGTGTGTGTGTGTGTGTGCGTGTGCGTGTGTGTGTGTGTGTGTGTGTGTACATACATACACACACAGTTGAGTTTACTACGGCCTTCAAAGAGATCACAATAAAATGCAAACAGTATGTCGTCATTGTGATTGAGGCCACAACAGTAACATCTCAAAGGGATGGAAAAAAATGTTGTGGATGTCGTTGGCCGGCTACTCTTGGTATGGCAGTTGAAATGACTTAACAAACTTCCGTTATGAGAAACGATATTCTTCTTCTTATTTTTTTGGGATTTTCACCTTTATTTGACAGTTACAGTGCAGAGAGAGACAGGAAGGTTAGGGAGAAGAATGGGGATGACATGCGGCAAATGACCCGAGCCGGAATTGAACCCAGGTCGCCGTAGAAGGACAAAGTCTTTTATGTTACGCGCGCTTAGACCGATATGCCACTGGGGCGCCCCTGAGAAACGATATTCTAAACTAGCTATAGCACACCAGCACAACAGGAACAGTTATTTTTATTAGTAGGCAAAAAAAGCGATATCAAGTGAAATTATCACTCTCCCATCCATGGTGAAAATAGGCAGCCCTCTAAAACAGAAACCATGGCAAAGTTTTGTTTATTTCTAATTGCACAGAGCTGCTTTTTTCTCCCCAAGATTCGGTTTCACCATGAACTGCCCACAATGAAGCATGTGAGCACACAGTACAGCAAGTTTGGCTGATCAACTAAATCAATTGTTAGAAAAGCAAAGTAAAGGGGAACTGGGTGACGGTAATTGTTAGTTAAAAGGTGATGATTCCTTAACGAAGCACCATCAAGGAATCAGCACATCACTGATAAATGCTGACATCCGATAAGTATTTTTTTTCCTAAAGCATTGCAAATGACATTTGACTGCAGTTTGATTAAAACCGCATCAGGTATGATTCATCAAAAGAAGAGGAGCAAACCATACCGTTTGCCCCATAGCAACACTTCTCATCACGAGTAAAATAATAGCGAGTCAATTAAATCAACCAGCCCCAAAATACAGGCATCAATCGCAAGTGAGCACCATCCACGCCCAAAAGCCCAAATTAAAACCTTGAAACCATGGGAACCAGGCTTTTAATAACGGGGAAGAGGCTGACGTCAAACGCTCTGCCCGCCCAACACGGTTCTCACCCGTTGTGAGTCACCAGGCACTGTCTCAGGCCCAGTTTGCGGAAGATGTCCACCACGATGTCCGTGCCGGTCTGGTCCGTGACCGTGAAGGGACTGAGGTCCACGATGGCCCGCAGTTTGAGAGGGGAGGGGCGGTCGGGGAATGGCGGGGGGGCGCAGTCCGTGAAGATGATGCTTGAGGCACTCGTGACCCCCTCCTGCCGTTTTCGGGCATTATCTGAGGGGGGGGGGGGAGTAACATGGTGAGAGGCTCCAACAAATGGCAAAAAGCAGCAGTGAGCAGAACTGCAGGGGTCTTACAGTCAAAGTGAACATTGTGTCAAAATGTGTCCCATGGTTGTCATTTCTGTTTCAATCTTTCTTCTTATGAAAATGGAAGGGATATCAGCTCCGACTGCAGTGAACAAGCCCTCAAGCCCCGGGTGTCAAACTGGTCCGTAAAAGGGCCCAGAGGCTACAGGTCCACTCCAGCCTAGCAGATGGACACCTGATACAACAATAATCTACTGATTTCTGCCCACACAGTTGATTAGTTGTATCAGATGTGCCTCTGCTCTGTTGAGATGAGAACCTGCAGCCCCTCGGCCCTTTTACAGACCAGTTTGGCACCTCTGCCTCAAGCTTGAATTTTTTTTACATTAGTTTGCTACTCAAGTAGGTTTTCCATATTGCAAGACAATGTCGCACACATATTCTGTATCTGCTGGCCGTAGCGCTTCACTGAACTTACGTATATTGAGAGAAATAATCAAACAAAGGACCCCATGTTTTCATGAGCACAACGTTACATCAAATGGAAAATACCTAGATCTAGTACATCATTTTATGCACATTTCCTTTTCATTCGGCAGGAGGTATTGAGGATCATTGGAAACCTTGAGATCTCCACTAAAAGGAACATATATGTCCCATGGGATTGATGCAGAGCCATGTCAATTATAGCAAACTGTTAAACTGAACACACTGAGGTTTATTTTCACATCAGTTGGCGGCTTACAGTTCGAGAGGTGCGCTGCTACTTTTGTGCAGTGGTAAAGTGAAGATTGCACAGCTGTAAAAGGCCAATTTTTGAAAAACTTTTCCAATTTCAAAAAAATTTAATTCTGTCCTCAGTGCTCATTTGAGTATTGAGAAGTATTGAGAAAACTGTCCTGAAAAAGCATGAATTCCATCACAATTTCAACTAACACTGAGAGTGCCAAAACACTTTTGAAACCAATCTGAAGGGCTTGGGCGATTTTATGCACTATAAGCAACCTTAACTGATCTATAATCCTAATTTTTGTCATAAAACATACCCAACTGGTTTAATTTTGACATCGTAGATATACTTTTGTAGATGGTATCTTACAAATGAGCTGATAAAGCCCCATTTGGATAACAAAAAAGCAGATAAATAATTATCAATGCTGAGAAAAATCTCTCTCAAAGCACCTTGTTCTGTGGACAGTGATGTCAGAACATGCAATCACATAACTGGGTCACTCCCTGTGAACTCACCCAAATTTACGTCGCTGTGCATAGCTGTAGAAGGCCAATTTTTGAAAAGGTCTCCTCATTTCAAAAAGTTAAATTCTGTTCTCAGTGCTTATTTCTGAGCTAAATATTAAGAAAAGTGTCCTGAAAATGCATAAATTCCAACTCTGTCCTGACTAACACTGAACTGCCACCACCCACATGTTTGAAGGCTATCTGATGGCCAGGGATGGTTTTGTGCACCAAAAGCAACATTAAATGAGCTCAAATATTAAGTTTTGTTTTTTTTTTTTTGTTATAATTTGACATCTCCAATCCCCCCCGAATCTGGAATGCCCAATCCGAGAACTATGTACAAGGTTTGCTCGTATACAACCCCCTGTTGCCAGCTCAGGAGAGGGAGACAGTTCGCAGCTCTCCTCCGAAGCACCCGCCTGTCAGCCCCTGCATCTTTACACTCATTGGTTGTTACTATCACAAGTTCAGAACGAGGGCGGAGGATACCCGAACATGAGCAAGCTCAGAATGTCACTGAAGTGCGCCCGGCTGGCCAACAGGAGACGCTTGTGCAACAAACAAGGCAATCATTTTTAATTACCTTTCCCAGCAGTCCCTTCCTAATTTGCATTTCCACAGCGCTTTAGCCAATCGTGCGCTGTTCTGAAAAGGCTGCCAACCACTGCTGGTTGGTACGACCGGGGATCGAACCTGCGCCGTAGTAGTCACTACTGCAGCGCAATTAACAAGCTAATTAACGAATGAGCTAACCCGGCAGCCACAATATTAAGTTTTGTGTTAAAAAAAATTAAAAAAAATACCCACCTGCTTTGATTTTGACATCTTACAGTAGGTATAGATTGTATCTCACAAATGAGAGGGAAACAGGCCCTTTTGCACGTCTAACACCACAGCAGAAAAATAATTATCAACGCACTGCGAAACCTCTCTCAGCACCTCAGTGAAAGTGATGCCAGAACATACAATCTCGTAACTGCCAATTGGTGTAAGCAAATAGTAAATGGTAAATAGTAAATGTAGCTGTGTGATATTGCATTTGTAATTATTCTACAGAAGCTTAATTTTTTTTCTTGAACTGAAAATGTCATGCATACATTGGGCACCATCTTGCAAACATCCCCAAAAACTGTGACAACTTGTGACTATTAACAATGAGGTCCACCCTTTGCCTTCAAAACCATTTCAATCCATCTAGGACTGCTGTCACACAATTGTTTAATTGTGAGTAGTGGGATATTGCCCCATTCTGCAGGAACAACAATCTCCAGTTCCTCAAAGGGGGTGCCAGATCTGGACATCTAGCTCCAGAACTTTCCATAAAGGCTTAATCTTGTTTATTTAGGGTAGCTGAGCAGCCCATGGAAGGCATTCGACTTCATCCTCGTCTTGGATTTATTCTTTAATGTTTTCTGCAATTTGCATTTGGGCTTTACCATGTTGGAGGATTGGGACATCATGAAGGAACACACGCACACGCACACACACACACACACACACACACACACACACACACACACACACCCCCATAAACCCTCACCGATGGAGATGATGAGGTCTCTACGCTGGACAAAGCCCACAAGTCTCTGAGATTCGACTGACACAATAACAGGGAAGCCACTGTAGGAAGTGTTGGCGATTAGAGCCTCGGCGTCGCCGACGGTCATGCCCTCCTCCGTGAGCGAGGCAAGGGGCGGCTCCCCCTGGCGTGGCCGCATGGCATCCATGGCCAGAGTCTTGTGGTCAAACTCGCCTTTGGGCTCCAGGAAGGGGTAGCCATTGAGGCGAATGTGTGCCAAGTAGATGCCCTCGCGCTCCAGCGCGTCCGCCACCCATTTACTGGTCATGGCGGCAGCCATTAGCGGCATGATGTACTCCAGACCCCCCGTCAGCTCAAACATGATGACCACCAGCGACACGGTCATCCTCGTCACCCCACCTGCCCACCAGCCGGATGCAGAGACAGGGAAGAGGGAGAGACAGGATTGGTCAAGAGTAAACAGGCAGTACTCCAGGAGGTTATTGCTGTTTGGGAAGTGAATTGGGGGGGAAATGAATAAAAGTTTGCTAAATTTTGCACTGATGTGGGGAGACATTATATTAGAGACAATAGAATAAGTTCAAATATGAGCAACAAAGTAACTTCCTGGTTTACATTATAAAACTTTATGAGGCAGGAATAATAAATCTCTCTGCATTAATAAAGCTATACAGAAATATAAACGGGTTTATAAATGGAAGTTTGCAACAGAATTTTGTGAAATTATGACAAGTATTCTTTTTTTTTTCCAGACCAGAGTGGTCACATTGAACAAGGTCACTCAATGAGGTCACTCAGTTCAAAAAGACAAATTCCGGAGGTTTTCACGACCAGACTTAATACACAATTGAAAGTCTTATGTCTGGCATTATGCTCAACTGATGAACTCATTTTCATTTTTGTCAAATAAATCTATTTATCCATCAACAGCACTAGATCCTATCTAGCTCTAAAGTAAGCTTAGTGTGTTTAAGGAGGAAATGCAAGAGGGATTATACGTAGAGAACACAATCCCCTTAAAGCAGTTTCAACTGAAAACTCAGTTACGACAGAGATGGCACTTGTATGACACATATTGCCCATCTCCCCAAAAGCTTCTGATTCGGTAGTTTTTGTTGTTGTTGTTGAAATGCTCTGGTAGGAAGAGCCATTGAGTGACATCACTCAGTTCAGTCAGACAAGCTGATGACCTCACGTCACAGCACACTGTGAAAGAAGTTTACAACCTGAATCCTAGTGCTTACGTAATAGAAGTTATAACCAGTGGGGGGGTAAAAGCATTTTAAACTTACTTTTTGGCAGAGTCACCAAACTTTAAGCAAATTTCATCGCACTTGACTGGTGATGCTATACATGCAGTTTTATTTCCTGGTGACCGCTAAAAGTGAAGTTATGGCTCGTTCATTCATTTAGATAGAGGCCTGGTCTTGTTCGGCTGAAATAACTGCTTGAGAGTGTTGCCAAGATGGCTGCTGAGAGGCAGGACTTTGTTATAAGAACTGTAGAGATGCACAGCAGAATGCCCGCTCTCTGACCCCTGCAAATGACCCCTGCTAACTGAGCTCTCGGAGCTCTTACCCAGGCAGGCTGCCGCCCCCACCATGGCGTAGAGCCCCGGGGTGATACAGCTGGACCCCGGGCTGCACCAGCCCTGGAACAGTACCCAGTCGTGATGGTAATACGCCAGCTGCTCCATGGCAACACCAAGCAGCCGTCCTGCTATCGCCCCAACCGCCATACTGGGGATGAACAGTCCAGCTGGCACCTGACCAAGAGAGGGAGGGAAGGAGAGAGAAAGAGAAAGAGAGAGAGAAAGGAGAGAGATGAGTAAAGAAAGAAGATATTTGACCAAGAAGGCATGCAACTCAGACCATGAGTCAGCGTGTTTGCCATTTTTTTTTTCCAGTTTGTTGCATATAAATAATGGAATAACTTTGATGGAATGACTGCAATCTAGAGCAGTGCCCGTTCAATTGCTGCTTGCATTGGTGCTCGCAGCTTCCATGATTTCTTGAGAACCGCTCAGCCAAACCAGTGGAAACTTGACAATACACCTCTCTGGGTCTTCCGAAATACACAGTCCAAGTTTGAAGTCAATCAGACGAGCAGCTGTCCAGATATATGAAGGACAAACGTGCGTATACATAAACAAAAAGACAAAGGTTCCTTGTTGTGCGGTATGATGGTGATTAGTATTCAAAAATGGATCCTCGTCAATTTTTCCATTCTTACTTTGTACAGATGCGGAAGCTTCGTTCTACATTTGTAATCCATAGTAAAAGCACACATATTTGTTTTTTAAATTAAGTTTGAGTACAATAAATAAGGAAGACATACTCAGATCCCTCCCGTACAAGATGGCTGATATCTGGCCGAAAAACAAATCCGCTGGAGGGACGGACAGACGAACACAGAAGGATGGGTGAAATCATGAAATGGCACATCTACACAATAAGATGTACCCATATATTAAGTTTTTTAGGAGTTCTGGTCCTGAAAAGAAGAAAGATGGAGAGACAGATGGACGGACAAGTAGAAGGATAACAATCATTTCAGTATCCTGCTGACTTTGTGGAGGGGGATGATAAAGGATTTTCCCACATGCAAAAGCAGCAGAAAGAACCATAAACTGAAGCCGGACGGACCTTCATCCCGAAGGTGACGATGGTCACGAGCATCTTGAAGACGAGGGCCAGAGAGAGCTCCACCAGGGCGACGGTCAGGTTCGAGCCGCTGTGAGCCGGCTGGCCAGTGACGTTGGCGATGTTGCAGAGGCGGGACGAGTCCAGGCGACTGCAGTCGTTGAAGAGCTCGGAGATGAGCTCGCTGGTGCTCAGCCGAGTGAACTCGTTAGGGAACGACAAAGCCGCCGTCACCATGGTGACCACCAGCACCTCCAGCATCGGGTAGCGGCCCAGCCGCGTGGTCTTGCGGCGGCGACACCAGGCGATGTTAGCACGGGTGAAGAGGGCACCCCAGATGCCCCCGAAGATGCCCAGCAGGACGAAGGGCACCAGCTCCAGCAGGTGCCAGGGGCTGTGGAACTCCACGTAGAACAGAACCAGCCGGCTGTCCCCGAAAGGGTTGATGGCGCGCAGCGTGAACGCGGCCACCAGGGCAGCGAAGAAGGAACGCCACAGTGTCTTCAGGGGGAAGTAGTAGCTCACCTGGGCAGAGGGAAGAGGTGCCATTGGTTCAGGGATATCGTAATCTGACCCTCAAGGCAAATACAAAAATGTCTGTCTTAACAAGTGTTTTAGTCTAATTATGACGAATGCATTCTATAGTCTATATACAGTCCGTCAGTCTCTATACCATGGCAAAAAAAAAATCCTACCGAGCATTGTACTCTTGTATTTTGACTTAAAACACTTGAATCAATTTCCTTTTTTTGTCAATAAAACAAACATTCTGCCACTGAAGTGACAATTTTGACTCTAGGAAATTTTTAGATTTCTACAAGGGGTAAGAAAATTTCCCCAGTCAATTACACTAATATTTTCCCATTGAGAGAGAAAAAAATAAGAGGTTAAGTCTCACTATAAGGTGAAATTACTTGCCAAGGCAAACATTTACTGCAGTCCAAGTATAGACATGCGTAACTTAAAGCGCTTTTTAAACACAACGATCCAGCTGCAGAAAAGCTGCGATTGACTCACCTCCTCCAGACTGAATAACACTCCCCCTATCGGAGCGCCAAACGCCACCGAAACGCCAGCGGCGGCCGCAGCAGAGAGGACCTGAGAGGCAAGTAAACAGTCTGACAACTGACGAATACACAGCAGCACTTGCGGGACCAGGAACACACTAACAACTGACTAATGCACAGCAGTGTTCACTGGGACACAAGCACACTAACAACTGACTAAAATATAACAGCACTAACAGGGACACAAACACACTAACAGCTGACTAAAACACAACAGCACTAAGAGGGATACAAACACACTACCACCTGACTGAAACACAGCAGCTCTAACAGGGACACAAACACACTACCACCTGACTAAAACACAACAGCACTAACAGGGACACAAACACGCTCCCATCTGACTAAAACACAACAGCACTAGCAGGGACACAAACTCACTAACACCTGACTAACACACAACAGCACTAACAGGGATACAAACACACTACCACCTGACTAAAACACAACAGCACTAACAGGGACACAAACACACTACCACCTGACTAAAACACAACAGCACTTACAGGGACACAAACACACTAACACCTGACTAAAACACCACAGCACTTACAGGGACACAAACACACTAACACCTGACTAAAACACAACAGCACTAATAGGGACACAAACACACTAACACCTGAATAAAACACAACAGCACTAACAGGGACACAAACAGACTAACTACTGATTAATACACAAAAGCACTCAAAGGGAAATAAACACACTGATGACCAAATAAAACATAACACCCCTTACAGGGACACAAACACAATAACGACAGACTAATACACAGCAGTATGTACGGGGACACAAACACAATAATGGTTGACTAGCACACAGCAGCACTCACTAGGACACAAGCAAAGGACAGGCTAATACACCAACAACAAAATAATACACAACAGCACTTACCGGGACACAAACGAACTAACACCTGACTAAAACACAACAGCACTAACAGGGACACAAACAGACTAACTACTGATTAATACAAAAAAGCACTCAAAGGGAAATAAACACAATGATGACCAAATAAAACATAACAACCCTTACAGGGACACAAACACAATAACTACAGACTAATACACAGCAGTATGTACAGGGACACAAACACAATAATGGTTGACTAGCACACAGCAGCACTCACTAGGACACAAGCAAAGGACAGGCTAATACACCAACAACAAAATTATACAAAACAGCACTTACCGGGTCACAAACGAACTAACAACTGACTAAAACACAACAACATTTACAGGGACACAAACACTAACAAAAGATTAATACACTAATGGCAGATTAAAACACAACATCACTTTCTGGGATATAAACACACTAAAATCAGACTAAAACAAGACTTACAGGGAAACTAACACACCAACAACAGACTAATAATCAACAGCGCTTACTGGGACACAAATACTACCCGACAAATACAACAAAGCACTGACTGCAGCACAAACACACTCATATGCAACAATACATACGATACAGAATTACAGTATATACAAACACAGAAATGTGCATTACAAAAAATTTCAGTGTCATCGGGTATCCATGACATAACATCAACTAGATACTGAAACCAGCTAAGTCTACAGTAAGCAACATAATTTTTGGTACAGCGTAATATTTTGGACCTGAAAGCTGCAATTTGATCTCACCTTACATAAAGCTTACATTTAGATCTCACCTTGTATAAATTACAGCACTGAAATACTCCTCGATTTTATACTCTTTTCATACTCCTGACATTTGCTACAAAGGGATTTACGGGTGCTTCTGATGAATCAAGTGAATCAGATCCAAATCAAGAACAAATGTGCCTTTGCTCCAGACTTTATGGAGTGTAATAAATGTGCTGAACCGTGAGAAACTTCTTGTTTAAAAATTCAACAACAAAATCAACTTTGCAGCCATAAAAGCGTGAACCTGCCAAAATACTAACGTTGCCTGTTCAGTAACATAACATAAATGGCGAGAACAGGCTGTTCAGCCCAACTACGGTCACCAGTTTCTTTATACTATTGGGTATATATCCCTTCAGATACTCAGATATTCAAGCCTGCTCTTGAAAACCCCCAAGGTCTCTGCCTCAACAATATGGTCAGGCAAGCTATTCCACATTGAAATTACTCTTTGGGTGAAGAAATATTTCCGAATATCAGTGCTACATTTACCTTTGGTCAACTTCCATTTGTGACCCCAAGTTCTACTTAGAGGAATCCTACATAATTCACTTTGTTAATCCCTTGAACATATTTAAAGACCTCAATCAAATCAGCCCTTAGTTTCCTTTTCCTCAGACTAAAGAGATTGAGGATCTTCAGCCTCTTCTCATAGCTTTCATCTTTTATACCTGGAATTAGCATAGTGGCTCTTCTCTCAACTTTCTCTAAAGCCTCTATATCTCTCTTAAAGAATGGTCCCCAGAACTGTACACAATACTTCAGATGTGGTCTGACGAATGTGTTGTACAAAAGAAGCATCACGGCCTTAGATTTGTATTCAATACTTTAGGCAATGTATCCCAGCATTCGATTGGCTTTTTTAACTGCTACGGCACAATGTCTAGAGCCTGTGAGGGTTTGGTCAACAATCATTCCCAGATCTTTCTTGTGCGGAGCACATTCCAGTTTTAAACCTCCCATGAAGTAATCCCATCTAATGTTTTTATTACCTTCATGCACAATTTTACATTTCACTACATTAAATTTCATTTGCCACATTTCAGCCCAATTCTGGATTCTATCCAAATCATCCTGAATCACTTTAGTGGACTCTAAACTATTTGCCAAACCCCCCAAGTTAGTATCATCTGCAAATTTAACTTATCTGCTCTCAATATTCATATCAAGGTCATTAATGTAGATGAGGAACAGCAGGGGTCCCAACACCGATCCCTGGAGGACGCCACTCCCCACCATACCTAGCTCAGATGAGATACCACTGACCACCACTCTTTGGGTTCTGTCCAGTAACCAGTTTTGAATCCACTCCAGAATACCTCCTGTAACTCCAATGGAGCTCATTTTAAAAATTAGTCTCTTATGCGGTAGTGTATCAAATGCTTTCTGAAAATCCAAGTTTATGATGTCATAAGTTCTGCTCTGGTCATAAGTCTTGGTGGCCTCTTCAAAAAATTCCAGAAGGTTTGTCAAGCATGACCTTCCCTTACGGAAACCATGTTGGCTATCCCTCAAGATACTGTTACATTCAAGAAATAAGTCCAGCTCATCTTTTAAGATAGATTCCAATATTTTGCACGTAATGCACGTTAAACTGCCTGGTCTGTAATTTCCTGGCTCTGTACAGTCCCCTTTCTTATATTTTGGTATTATATTGCCCTGTTTCCAATCATTTGGTATTTCTCCAGTTTCTAAAGACCATATGAAGATGGCGGATAGCGGCTTAAAGATGATCTCACCAACTTTCCTGAGCACTCTAGGATATAAGCCATCAGGACCTGCTGCCTAATATGCCTTTAGTTTATGCAACTTGTCTAATACTTCGTTATCCCTAACCTCAATTTCCGCTAAATAATCTTGAGCATATAACATGCCCTCTGGCCGAATAAAGGCCCACTCTGAGGTAAAATTCTCAACAAAGTAACTGTTTAAGGCATCCGCAATATCCTTGTTATCATATTGCAGCGATCTATTTTTATTCTTAATGCACTTAACCCGCTCTTTGACTTTCCTCCCTAAAAATCCTACAAATACCTTTGGTCATCCACTGAGGATTCTGCTTTTAGAGCTTACTTTTGGACAACTTTGGAATGAATTTGCATTGTGATTCAAGTAAAACCCCCTTAAATCTTTCCCGCATCTCATTTACAGGCTCACAATCCAGGAGTGTCTCCCATTTTATTTCACTAAGATATGAGTGCATCCAGTCAAAGTTTGCTCGCCTAAAATTGAAAATTTCTGTTTTTGAATACACCTTTTTAACTTCCCATGAAACATCAAAATTAACAGCACAGTGATCACTTGTCCCAAGTGGCTCCAGTACATCAACATTGCTAATTCTATCTGGGTCATTACAGAGCACTAAGTCTAAAATTGCCTTCTCTCTTGTAGGTTTATTAACAAACTGCACCAAAAAAATCATCATTTATAACACCTAGAAATTCTTCCTCCCCTCTACCCAGTCCTTTCACCATTTCCCATTGGATACCAGGATAATTTAATTTCCCATAATAATAGTCCCTCCACCTCTAAAAGCTTGCGTAATCGTCTTAAAAAGCATTTCATTGACTGTACTGTCCAAAGCTGGTGGTCAATAGCATACTCCTATGTTTAAACCTGTCTCGTGTTTGCCCATGAGCCTGACCCAGATATCTTCACAGGGCGAGGAATGTTCAATTTCGGGAATTTCCTGCACATTTATGTTTTCGTTCACATAGATTGCTACACCACCTCCTCGCCTATTTTGTACATCTATCCTTCCTAAAGAGCTTATAATCTTCTATATTACGTTCATCTCCATCCTCTTCACTAAGCCATGTCTCTGTAATTCCAACTATGTCATAGCCCTCACTAATCATAACGGCCTCAAGCTCTGGAAATTAATTTTTATGCTTCTTGCATTTAAATAAAAACATTTCAGGTTATTACTAATGCTTTTCCCCCTTGGTTTCCCATGCGGCCGCCGCCTCAAGCCCCCACTACGCTTTGTTGCTCTAAAAGTATATCATCAATAGTGCATGTAACGCAGTCAGCTTCCATCGGGGCAGTCTGCATTTCCCTATGTGTAACACTCACTAACCTCCCTGCCCCCCAAGTCCCTAGTTTAAATAATCCTGTGCTACCTCTCAACATACGCCGGCCCAGTGCAAAGGTACCCCTCCGGTTCAGGTGCAGCCCGTCAGGCTTAAACAAGTCACCTCTGTCCCAGAAAAAGTTCCAGTGCCCCATAAACCTGTACCCCTCAGAGCCACACTGCCATGATGCAAATTAAGACATTACTTTTGATGAGTGGATCATTTCCTTCTTCCAAAGTGTTCCGGAAAAATTCTAAATCAGTGTTTTTGTTCAGATTTGACTCAGATTTGTTCCAAGCCATTAACTTTCTGTGGGCATAGCGATAAACATTTTGGCCCAATGAAGTGCAGTACTCGGGTACAGCCTCCGAGTCAGTCATACACAAAGATAAATCTCCACCCATATCCTCGCAAGCCCCTTCCCTGGAGTAAACTCCACCCACATTTTCGCTCTCACACAGGCATCCACCCACATTCTCACCGCCACGCAAAGGTGTAATTGAAGGAGGGGATAATGAGCTGTGGTAAATGAAACATCAGTGAAAAGAATGAAATGTCTTCTTGCGGACACAAGCGTCCCAGTTTCTGACCCCCACACCAAAAATGCAACTGATTTCCCTGCTGCCGGCCCTGCTCACCTCGCGGCGCTTGGCCTCGTTGTCACGGTATTTGGTGAAAAGGTGGCACAGGATGTTTCCGCAGCAACAGGCCACGTGCACCAGCGGCCCCTCCTTCCCCAGGCTCAGTCCGGACGACACGGCCAGCACCAGCGTAACCGTCTTTATCATCAGGGTCCACTTCCCCAGGTAACCGCGGATAATGAACCCGCTCAGCATGGTTTTGATCTGGGGAGGGGGATGGGATCAGTGCTAAATGCAGTACTCACTTGACACCCCCCCCCTCAGTAATTTTTGGTTTTTAGCATTAAAAACAGCTCTTCAACCAGCTGTGAGATGGCAATAAAAGCCAGCAAACTGTCAACTAAGGAAGGCACCACTCTTACTCACAGTAGAAAAATGAACAAAAGTTTATTGCAAGGCTACATATTAAAAACACATTTCAACTTAGTAAAAACAGATGATGATTTCCTCTATTCAAAAATAACCAAGTGATTTTAGTGCCATATTGGAGTCTACATGACAAAATTCGACTCTGTAGCGTGTAGTGAGTGAACTGCTGTATCCAACTGTGTCCGGAAGTAGTGCACATTTGAAATGCGCTTCTCCGGTGTCCGATGCGCAAGTATCAATTTCTCGTATGAAACAAAACTTTTCAAGCTGAAAAGAAATCGATCACTCAATAAGACATAATGAGGTGATTTATCCATTTATTTCAGTGCAGATGTGGCTGAGGGGGTTCTGAGTGCTGCAAAAGTAGTACTGACTCCGTATGTGTGGTCCCATGATGCCTTATGATGCAATGCCCAAGATGGCGCCCAAATGACTGAGCTTATTTTCCACAGAAATGGCCGAGGCAGTCCCGAGTGTACACTACTGTGCAACAGTTTTAGGCACCGTAGAGATTTTTAACAAAAATTTGGTCTTAGATATTTTCATATTTTTGTTTTCCTCATTAATGTTGCAGTAAATAAAATATACTTCTGAAATTCCAACTATTAATTCAAAAAAATTGTTCAAAAAATGTTTGCATTTCATTAAAGACAGTTGATACAGGTAATATCACCCTAACAAAGCCCTGGTCTCAATATCATCTATGCTGTCGAGGAATTACCTGAATAGTCCATGGGCCAGACCAGATATCGGTACCACCCCGGGTGACTAAATCTAAGTGGTACTAAAATGTTTATTGGGTCCATATAAGTGTAATAAGATGTGATAGCCTTTCCACACTGGTAGCTTTTTCAGTTATTTTTTACATGTTCCAATGCGGTTATTTTTCACTCAGTAGCATCACAGCGTTATGTGCTAAACCCTAGAAATATGGCAAGGTCATGTCCAGTCTCAGCCAATAATTACCCAAAACCATGTGGGACATGCTCTTTTGAGACGTCAAAGTAAAACAAATGCATTTCACATGCTTCTCCTGTTGTCTGTACTATGCATGATATTTACTTTCAGCTTTATGTATAAATGTGAATGACCGTAGATGTAAGGCTTTTTCAGGTGGATTGAAACAGTTGGCAAGAGACTCACGACCTAGAGGAAACCCAGACTTCCACAGTAGTGTCTGCTAAGCATCCCTTCAGCAGCTGCTTGAAAATGAGTCATGCATACGCATCTTGAAGCTCTTTCAAGCCTACCTGGAGTCCCTCAGAGATGAACACAGTCTCTCAGCATTCTGGATGTCTTATATGGACATGATCGAGATCATGCTGGGTCTCATTCGAGCTTCCCGAGAGGGCAACTGGATGCTTCACCTTGCAGCTATCCAAGAGATGATCCCGTGGTGTTTTGCTTATGACAAGGTCAACTACTCCCGCTTCCTGACTTACTACTACTATGCCATGATGTCTAGACTGTCCATTGAACACCCTGACGTGCACGCCCACTTTATGCAAGGTGGCTTCTCAGTACAGATTGGTCCCAAAAATCCCTTTGAGCGGATACTTGTGGACTAGACGATCGAGGAAAACGTCAAAAAAGACACACAGACACCTGGAGGTACAAAAAGGTTCAGCTTGAAAGCTGGGGCTGTGGCCAGGTACTACCTGACAGCTGAATATCGGAGCAGATATGTGAGACAACTGAGGGACATGATACATGTGGGCCAACATGACTTCAATCATCCTGACCTACAGCTGTCCAGGATAAGAAGAGACGAGGCCGATACCCAGTCCATTGTCCAGCTGATGGATACCAGTTGGCTGAATCCGTTCAACCCAGATCATGATGAGTTTGTTAGCCTGTCAAATGCTACAGCAGCACTGGCTGATGTAGCCAAGGACCTCCTGGAAGCCCACGGGATAGGGGAGGATGCATACCAAGCTTTCAAGCAAGAGCGCCAGGAAGAAGATGCCTCATCTATGTAGTTCCATGACAGAATGACCAAAAAGAAACTAATAACATTCTCAGACATCAGAAAGAAGGCACGCAATCAAGGCCGAGACAAAGAAGTGGTCCTGAGAGCTGACAGGAAACTTTTTGGGCAGATGATCCTTATTGCAGAAAGCAGGAAACTGCATATGAGTGATGTATTGGCTCACCCACTGGGGCCTTTGCTATGGGCACTTGCTAATGGCGATGGGTCTCTCCACAAGACCAACAAAGCAACTCTAGCTAGAGAGCTGGACAAGAATGTGTCTCCAGCAGAAGTCATCCCAGAACCATCAGCAACACTTATTGATGGGATGAGTTTGCTCCAGAAACTCAAAGGGAATGACAAGACCTTCTCGCAGTTGGCAGAATCAGCTTTGTCCACTGTTTTCCGTGAAGTTGCCAAGAACCAACGCATTGATGTTGTATTTGACGTTTACAAGGAGACATCCAAAGATGCAGAAAGAGCCAACAGGGGCGCGGACACAGGAATCCAGTTCAGGAACATTGCGCCCGGGCACAATATCCAGCAATAGAAGAAATTGCTCTGCAGTCCTTCTAACAAGACAAGCCTGATTAAGTTCCTAGTAGAAGAGTGGAAAGGTAAAAAACACAGAGAAAGACTCGAGGACAAGGTACTCTATGTCACCCGTGAACATTCCTGCTTCAAGATCTCCAAGGATGGATGGGAGGGGGCCACAGAGCTGAAGTCATCCCAGGAAGAAGCCGATACCCGTCTCCTACTCCACGCTCTTCATGCGGCAGAAGCTGGCTCCAAGTCCATAGTCATCAGTGCTAAGGACACAGATGTCTTGGTGTTGTGTCTAGGTGTCAACAACAGTATCCCATGTAGCATGTACCAGAAGTGTGGAACAAAGAACCGAACAAGGTTTCTTGACACAACCAAGCTAAGTCATGCACTAGGAGCTGGTGTTTGTGAAGCCTTGATTGGAATGCATGCTTTCACAGGCTGTGACACCGTCAGTGCATTTGCGGGACGTGGGAAGATGACAGCTCTCAAGCAGATGAAGTCTGACAAGAACAAACAGGAGGCATTCACTGAACTTAGTCGTACATGAAAGTTATCTACAGAACTGTTCCAGATGCTGCAGGAGATCACCTGCCACATGTACATGACTTCTGCCAATACTACGGAAGTGAACAAGCTCTGATACCAGTTGTTTTGTGCCAGACGTGGAGAGGTTGAGTCAAGCCAACTCCCTCCTTGCGAGGACTTCCTGTTCATGCATGCGCGCTGTGCAAATTACCATCTGGAGGAGATGTCTGCAAACCGAGCCCTTTGTTCCAAATCCCAAAGACTGTGGTTGGACAACAGATGAGGATGGCAAGCTGACCATCCAATGGATGCGTGGTTCGCCAGCACCACATGCTGTGCTGTATTTCCTCTCCTGTAAGTGTGTGCGTCCATGCAAACTACCACAGTGCACCTGTCTCAGCAATGGCTTGAAGTGCACAGACGTGTGCAGACTACAAACCTGCAACAACTAAGCTAGTGAAGAAGAGCCGGAAGTCACGCTAACTGACTCTGACAACAATGATGACGACCACATTGGTTCCGTATGATCATTGGAGAATCCCGTGCATCAGTATTTGAAGTTATGTTTTGGATAATATGTTATTAGCAAAACTAAGTAAAGGATGTAGCCATTGATTTCATTTAGAAATGCAATTATCCATACCAGGATCTCAGACAACACTACTTTGTCAGTGCACAGAAGTAAAGCGAGAAGTGTGTACCAGTGTATTGTTCTGTTACAACGCAAAATTCTGTTGATACAGCAAACTCAATCTATAAAATACGTCTTCATGTAAAAATACGATTGTCTTTGTTAGTAAGAAATTATTCCTACAAGTGTTTGCGACTGTTTGATTGTTCATTAAATGCTGGTATTCTCAATGTAAACTACATCCTGGCAAAAAGTGTGTTTGTGTTTTTTTCGCAGAATATCTCCATTTAAGATGAGATAACCACCACTAAGCTACCAATCTGCGAGGTCTATCATATCAAAACGTAAACTACAGATATGTGGCAAGTAAAAAAATAGCAGTGAGAATTGGTCACCTCGGGTAGTACCGATATGTGAAATTTGGGTTCTGGGCTCATGCACTAGAAGAGAAGGACACGTATGAGATTATGAGGACAGGACAATGTTCTTAATTATTAAGCAATGGTAATCGCATGAAATATTGTTAATTATATTTTTGACACTGCACAGATCGTTATGATTCATTTTCCAAAATTCAGAAACTTTTCATTTTTGGAAACCCCTTTAACACATGGAATCAACTTATTGCATAGTACATACATACCTCCTGTCATTCCCCCTGCCAACCCACGTTGTGGTCAGTAAGAAGAGTGATGAAGAATGCAAAATAGGTAACAGGTCACAGAAATTTTGCTCCAGTTTCTGGATCCTTAATCAGAGGAAAAGTAGGCCATTCTGTTTTGCACATGAACTTGTGACTGTGTGAGCATGCATGTTTATATGAGCGTGTGTGCATGGGTACTGGTGTGCGTGTGAGCGTGCGGTGTCTTACTTCTGGTATTCCAGATGCACAGGCGTAGGGGGCGAAAGCTTTGACCAGTAACACTGCCAGGAATGAAAAGAGCAGTGCCCAGCACACGTATAACAGGTAGTTCACAATGTAGGCAAAGGGCCCCTAGTGGAAACACAGGGAACTGCAGTCAGGAGATAACATTGGTAATGCAGGAGCCATGAGGCTCAACATTTCAAACCTGAAGAAAGGTCACGCAAAGACAAAGTAACAATCTCAGTGATGGTGGCATTGACTTTTCAATAAATCCCATGGTGTCACAGTTTAATGGTGGTAACTGGCTGGCCGGCAGGCAAACAGTTTGTGCACTAATATCTGGCGCAGACATGCTACACGATATTCTTCAGATTTACTGCATTCCAATGCCTGGCCTAAACACTTCTCCATCTATGAGCCTTTCTTGTTCATAATATCATTTCAAATACATACAGTCAAACATAACTTAATTTGAGGATCAATATTGGGCTGCTTTGGTTCAAGGACTGTCAAGTAATTATCTTGTCATGTACTTTTAACTTAAGTTTAGAATAGAATAGAATATATTTAAATAGAATCAATAAGAATGAGCATCAGTCTAAACTGCATTTAAAAAGCTTAGACTGAAAAACTTAAAAAAGATAAAATATAATTCATTTATTCATTAGTAGAATATCTGGGGAATATTTGCATTTTTTAAGCTCCTGTTCGCTTGACATAAATTGTAGGCTACTTGTCCCACAGGCAAATCCATTTTTTCCATGTTTTGGGCAACATTTTTGTCTGGTGCACAAGAGAAGCCAGCCCAACAAACGACAATGTCAGAGACTCACAGACTGACTGAGTAGCTGAGTGATGGAGTTAGCTCAGTGCTAATTACACAATGGGAATTCCCATTAAGGCGCTAACGGAAATGAGCATCGCAGTTACGATAATATTAACGGCCTGGCCATAACTTCTGTTACGTTTTGACCTAGTCTTGCCTTATTCGCAAAAATATTACAGACACTTCAGTAGTTTACTTGTTTCTTATTTTTGTAGTATATTAACAAATTCACGATACAGGAAAAATAGATGCCTTCGCTGACAGACACCTGCAGTAGGACGTGGTGTGAAGATTGAGGCCCGTTTGGACCGGGAGACCCACCGAGGCGGTTCCGGTGATGAGCTCGGCCCAGGTTCTCCACTGCGGGCAGCTGTACCGCTCATGGAAGGTGGTCTCGTTGGAGCTCCAGCAGCAATGCTCCTGGTTGAACCAGAACCCATCCAAACACATGCCCTCCTTCAGATCCGTCATCCAGTGCGCAGTGATGTCGATACCTCCGGCCAGGGCGCCTGTGTGGAGTCCAGCCACAATCCGATATGAAGAACATATGAAAACACTGAAACAAGGTACCACAGAGATGACGTCCTTTTGTGGGTAAATCAGGGTGAAGCCCTTTTGGTCAAGCACAGTTTGAGTCGCTGTATTAAACAGAAAGATGTGTTGAACTTAGCCTGATGAAGCCTTCTCTAATAATCATTTGCAATCTGTAAAGCTGAAAAATAAAATCTGATCTGTTAAGTACAACATATCTTTCAATTAAAAATAGTGTCTCAAAATGTGCTCTGCCAAGAGGTTGAGCAGGCAGTTCAAGGGTTAACCACTTTATTGAGCCTCAAGGGGTAATTTGTCCTCAGCATTTGAAATATCAGTTAATTTGGAGCAGTAGACAGCCACAGAGCAGCACCCACGGACCAACACCAGTTCTATAGCCAGAGCCTTAGTCAGAGACACTAGTTGGAGTGTTTGTATAGAGCATGTCTTTCGAAAGCCAGAGCCTTGGTCAGAGACACTGGTAGGAGTGTTCCTATAGAGCATGTCTTTCGAAAGCCAGAGCCTTGGTCAGGGACACAGGTAGGAGTGTTCCTATAGAGCATGTCTTTCTAAAGCCAGAGCCTAGGTCAGAGACACTGGTAGGAGTGTTCCAATAGAGCATGTCTTTCTAAAGCCAGAGCCTTAGTCAGGGACACTGGTAGGAGTGTTCCTATTGAGCATGTCTTTCTAAAGCCAGAGCCTTGGTCTGGGACACTGGTAGGAGTGTTCCTATAGAGCATGTCTTTCTAAAGCCAGAGCCTTGGTCTGGGACTCTGGTAGGAGTGTTCCTATAGAGCATGTCTTTCTAAAGCCAGAGCCTTGGTCAGGGACACTGGTAGGAGTGTTCCTATAGAGCATGTCTTTCTAAAGCCAGAGCCTAGGTCAGAGACACTGGTAGGAGTGTTCCAATAGAGCATGTCTTTCTAAAGCCAGAGCCTTGGTCTGGGACTCTGGTAGGAGTGTTCCTATAGAGCATGTCTTTCTAAAGCCAGAGCCTAGGTCAGAGACACTGGTAGGAGTGTTCCAATAGAGCATGTCTTTCTAAAGCCAGAGCCTTGGTCTGGGACTCTGGTAGGAGTGTTCCTATAGAGCATGTCTTTCTAAAGCCAGAGCCTTGGTCAGGGACACTGGTAGGAGTGTTCCTATAGAGCATGTCTTTCGAAAGCCAGAGCCTTGGTCAGGACCCCTCAACTGCAGTAAGTGTGGGAGAAGCTGCAAACTAACTTCTCATTCCACCATAAAAACATTTCTAAGGTCCAAAAACCATGCCAAACGGTCATTTACATAAACTAGCACTTGGGGGGTAGACCTTACAGGAAGAAAAAACACCTAGCGAGTACCCTTTTTTTGGGGGGGGGGAAATTATAGACACTGCATTTTGAGCACATTTGTACCACTGACTTGAACTGAAAACAAGGTCTGAATAACCGATGCTGCAATGGTGCTACAGAGCAACATCTGCCAACATGACCAAGAGGCATGTCTTTGGTTCTGCCCGTATTGTACTGACCCGACATCAGTCCCACAAGCAGCATGAGCAACCAGCCGGAGAAAGCATCACTGATGCTCGTGATCCATGTGCAGAGCGACTCCTTTCTTCTGGAGACAATCTGCAGAGAAAGCAGCAATTAATGCTATGAAATTTCATCACCATTATCATCATCAGGACTGCAACCTTATCACCATTATCATGGACAGATTAGGAGCTCGTATCACAGAGCATGATTACTCAGAAAATCGCACTTTGCATAACCTGTAACTCTCCCAATCCTGAAACACGGAGTGAACTGAAAAGAACCGTCCCAGGTTTTACTCAGTGTACTGACCCGATTAACTCAGTGATCCTGTTCCGTGGTACAGGGCTCCAGGAGAGTGGAGCTGCTATCATGTCCCTGTGATCAGCAATCCAATAAAGGGTTAACTCATGTCCAGAGATCCAGAGAGGAAGAGCTACAGTGATCTTTATTGCGTGAGTCACAAATTTAAACAAGTATTAGCTTTTACCCTTGGTTTTCTATAGATATGTCACAGTTATTTCAGCAAAGAAATCTAGCTTGGAAATTGGCTAGGATTTCTCGGTCCCCCTCTTGCTGGAATACTTTTAGACAATTGCGAAACAAATGCACTACTGCTGTTAGAAATGCAAAATCCAGATATTATCGTAATTCACTTACTAGTTCTGGCAGAAATGCATCTAAATTCTGGAAATTAGTAAAGTCCTGTATAAATTCTTATAAGTCTGCCCCTCCTGAACGATTAACTATGAAAATAATTTATTTACCAGCATGCCTGAGATAGGAACAGCTTTTAATAAACATTTTATTGATGCTGGGCAACTCTTTGATAAAGAGCATAAAAACAGCCCATCGGTCAGTCAAGATATCTCCCCCATTCCTTTTTTAACTGCACCATATCATAAAGGGCAAACAAACTCAAGTTTTACTCTTTCTCCTTTTAATACATCTGAAGTTTTAATTGCACTTCCATCCATAAACTTGCACAACTCTCCTGGAGCTGATGGATTGGACCCATTTTTTCTTAGACTTTCTGCTCCATTTATCACTGATTATATGTTACATATGTATAATCTGACTGTGACTAACAGCGTAATCCCTAAAAATTGGAAGACTGCTCATGTACTCCCTCTGCATAAAGGAGGAGATCTGAGTGATCTAAATAATTACCGTCCTCTCTCTAAGCTACCTTGCTTAGCTAAAGTTTTAGAATTATTGGTTAACGTACAGTTAAAGGACTTTTTAGCTAGTCATTCAATTTTATGTAAACAGCAGTCAGGCTTTAGATCTGGAAATAGCACCATATCCGTAACTTCATTAGTTATAAATGATATCACATCTGCACTGGATAATCATCAATTATAGGCAGCTCTTTTTGTGGACCAGTCAAAAGCTTTTGACACAGTGGATCATTATATTCTTCTAGAAAAACTCTCCAAAATTGGCTTTGAAACCACTGCCCTGAACTGGTTTAAAGAGTACCTTTCAGATAGGTCTCAGAGTGTGCTTTTAGAAAACATTAAATCTGAACTATTAAGTATCACCACAGGAGTTCCGCAAGGCTCTATCCTAGGGCCAGTCTTGTTTACACTGTATATAAATGATATTTTATCTTCTTCTACTGATGTGAGATTCCACTTGTATGCTGATGACACAATTATGCACTGTTTTGATCAATCAATGCATTTAGCTGTAGAAAAGCTTCAATCTGCTTTTATTCATCTACAATAAGCACTGCTAAATCTCAAACTTGTACTGAATTCATCTAAAACAAAATGCATGCTCTTTTCAAAAGCAAGAAATTGTGACAATGATAACTTGATTATCAAGACCTTAAGTGGTGCTAACATAGAAAAAGTGACTTCTTATAAGTACCTAGATATTTGGCTTGATAACAAATTTACTTTTAAAACACACACTGAGAATCTGGTAAAAAATTTGAGAATGAAGATTGGGTTCCTGTACAGAAACAAATCTTGTTTTCCTTTGAGCTGTAGGAAAAGGATCATTGAGGCAACAGTTCTATCTGTCCTGGACTATGGGGATATTATTTATAGGCATGCACCAGCCTCTTATTTAAAGTCTTTAGATGCTGCCTACCATTCAGCTATAAATAAATAAGGTTTATTACAGGTGATGCTTATCGGATCCACCATTGTATTTTGTACCAGAAGGTTAGCTGGCCATCACTCTCGGATAGAAGAAATATCCATTTTTATTTACTTATCTACAAGGCACTATTACAAAAACTACCATCGTATCTTTCAATGCTTCTGAAATGGACAACTGGTATACATAGGACACGTTCTCAAGATTGGTTGTCATTGCAGGTTCCAAGGGTAAAATCTAATTTAGGTAAAACTGCTTTCTGATTCTGTGCTCCTGATACCTGGGACCACCTTTCAACAAGTCCTGAAATTAAATACTTTAGTGCCTATAAATTAATTCAAAAGAATGATAAACAATTTGGTTAGCCTGACTTGTGAGTGTTTTTAAGTAAATTAATTGTAAATTGTCTTGAAAAGTTTTATCCATTTTATTTATATTATTTTACAATTCTTTTTAATATTTTTACTATGTACGTTATATATGTTTTTTTTTTGTTTGAATTTTTATTCATTATTTTTTACTAATTTCTTCATTAATATTAAATTTTCTTTTGTTGTTTTCTTTTATTGTACATTCGGCACACTTGTAAAAGAGAGCACTTGCTCTCAATGCGTTTTCCGAGTTTAAATAAAGATTTTGATTAATTGATTGATTGATTAGTCCTTCCACTATTTATCCCTACGAGCCCCAGTCAAGACCACAGCCACTCAGTCTTCATTACTAATTGAGTGTCTTCCAGAAATTAATTGCCCTTAACAAAAATCATGTCCTTGAATCCACAACTGCTATAGCATCTTGCTGGTCCGCTGCACACAGGCTGCTTTAAACTGCATATTTCGATGTGATCCAGGAGTTGTAGCATTATGGGATACCTGTGTAGTGTCCCTGTGGATTTCTGTGTGTAGTGTCAGTGGTGGGTTCTGTGTGAGGTTTTGTGCCTAGTGTCAGTGTTGGGTTTCATGAGCCGTGGCAGTTCCACACATAATTTCAGGGTAGGGTTCCGTTAGCAGTGGTAGTGTTGGGTTCCGTGTGTTCTGTCAATGTGGGTAGCAGTGCGAAATGTAAGTGTGGGATTCTGCATAGGGTTCTGTGCGTAGTGCGAGTGTGACGCTCTGTACAGTGTGTCAGAGTGGGGTTCCGTGCGTGATTTCAGTTTAGGGTGCCACGAGAAGTGGCAGTATGGGGTTCTGGATGTACTGTTCAAATGGGGTTCCACACATAATTTCCGTGTAGGTTTCCATGAGCAGTGGCAGTGTAGGGTTCCATTTGTACTATGCAAGTGGGGTTCTACAGGAAGAGTCAGCGTTGGGCTCTTGTATTTTGTTGCAGTCTGAGGCTCTGAGTGTTAGAGAGCAGCATGACCGCAGATTTCAGGAGTACGCATGCACTGCAGATACGCATCCCAGATCCAGGGGGTGCCAAAGTTTGGCCTCACCTCTCTGTGGCGATCCCGGTCCTTGCATTTCTCTCGTACCCAGTCTATGGTGTTAAAGTCTTCATACGTGCCCACACCCGGCACAGGAGCATCTGCCACATCCACCATCCTGGGCGCCCCATTGGACGCCCGCACACGCCCATCAGGAGAGTTATCCACTGAGAGAGAGGGAGGGTGGTGAGGGAGATATGCAGGAGATAAACAGGTCGTAATGCCCTGGTTAATGAGCCGTGTTTATAATACACCCGCCGTTTACGGATAATAACACAAATGTAACTGATGTCCGTGTATCCCGTCATCCCAAAAACAATGAGATAAGACTTCTGTATAACACTGAGTGTGAAAAGATAAAGACATTCCAAATACACTTAGTAAAATGTCTTCAAAAACAAAAGAATACCATTTACTTGAACACTAGAGGTATGACATCAAAGAAAATATCGACGAATAGGCGAACCAGAGTTCCCAGTACGGAGACTTTGACCCTAGTAATAAACACACCTGCCAGGAATTCCCTGGACAGATCTTTGTACCGCGCACAATAAAAAAAATATTCAGGAAACCTTCACCCGACACCAAAACCACAAATCTTTTACCCAAGCCAGGATATGAGCCATTCTTTCTTGCTTAGGATAAACCACTGCCATTTCTCTACCCCTGACCTCAGACTATGCTACCTAGTAAAAAACTGCGAGAGGTCACGACAGAGTTAACACGGGACATTTGGAGGGGTATTTTGAAAAAACATGGAAAAGCCCACAGTGGGGATGATATGGAGACATATTTCCTGGGCAGTAAATCAAATTTACAGCATATTTTCATAATAAACACTGATGGCGAAAAGGCCACCTTTCATCCCAGTAACATTTTCTATGTTGACATGCTTCTAGTTTCTTTGTTTTTAAGTGGCAGAATGATTAAGACAATGCTTAAACAAAAATACCAAATCTCAAAAATTAAAGAAAAAAAAAAACATAAAAAACAAACGAGACTCACCCCACTAATATCCCACATCAGCACTGACATAATTGAGGCCACAGAAGAGGGCTGTGTGGAGCCAGACAGTATAAACACTCCCTCCCCACTGCATACCCCCCACCCCGATGACAATTTCATTTTTTTTTTTGTCAGCTCAGAAGTTTCAACAACCCCTGACTGAAATGGATTCGAAGTTAAGCGTCTATTTGGAGAATTATGAAACAAAGTTCTGAATGTTAAAATCTCCTATACCACACAGAAAACACCAGAGATGCGATTTTTGGGTCTCTGTTAAGTCAGGATTTATCTTTCCCTCATAAAGACTACATATGATGCTTAAGTGCATGTCAGCTTTTAAGTTCAGTTGCACTATTGTGTTATTTCAGTTTTACTTCAACAGCGGCTTAAACTCTTTTCCCCATAATGACTAAATATGACACCTGAACGTTTATCAGTGGAGCTTTTCTACTGCCTCCCCTGGGCTCGTCATTTGTAGTCATTATAGGGACAGGGAGGGTGTGGGGGAAAGGGTTAAGGCAGGAACTTTGTTTCATGAAATCAAAGGTAAAAATTTTATTTTTCCATGAAAATTCATTCATCATATACAACCCCAATACTAAGAAAGTTGGGATGCTGTGTAAATTGTAAATAAAAACAGAGTGCAATGATGTGCAAATCTCATAAACCCACATTTTATGCACAATAGAACACAGACAACATATCAGATGTTAAAAGTGAAACATTTTACCATTTCCTTAAAAATATAAGCTCATTTTGAATTTTACGCCAGAAAAACATATCAAAAAATGTCGGAGAGGGAAAAAAAAGGCTGGAAAGGTAAGGGGTAGTAATAAAACAAGATGTGTTTGTGAAACACTGATGCCCCCGTGCATAACATGCACATAATAACCATTAAAGGCCTATCATGAGTCAATCAAAGGTTAAATGTCAAGGTCAGAAGGTCAACATTCATTACCTCATCAGAAAGGCCTTATCCTAAGGAATACATATGCCAAGTATCAAATGCCTATTACAAGGTAATGAAAAGTTATGGCCCATGTTTAAGTTTTTGTCACCAAACGTCATGCTCCAAGGTCAAGGTCACAAGGTGAGAAGTCATGACCCCATCTGAAATGCCTTCTCACAAGCAATGCATATGCCAAGTATCTAAGTCCTATCATGAGCCGATCAAAAGTTACAGCCATGGCAAAGTGCGGACAGACAGACAGACGGACAGATGGACAGGTGAAAAACTATATGCCCCCGAAATCTGAAATACCTTCTCACAAGTAATGTATATGCCAAGTATCAAAGTCCTATCATGAGCCGATCAAAAGTTATAGCCATGTTAAAGTGCGGACAGACAGACAGACATGTGAGAAGCTATATGCCCCTGAAATCTGAAATGCCTTCTCACAAGCAATGCATATGCCAAGTGTCAAAGGCCTATCATGAGCCGATCAAAAGTTATGGCCATGTTAAAGTGCGGACAGACAGACGGACGGACAGACAGACAGACAGGTGAAAAACTATATGCCCCCGAAACGAAAAACAGCTGTAGGAGAATTTTGCAACTAAATAGGTTTATTGGCAAGAGGTCAGTAACATGACTGGGCGTAAAAAGAGCATTTTAAAGAGGCAGAGTCTCTAAGAATTGAAGTTGGACAGATATTCACCAATCTGTGAAAAAGTGAATCAAAAATTGCGGGAAAATTTCAGAAGGATGTTCCTTAATGTAAAATTAGGAAGACTTTAAATCTACAGTACATAATACCATCAAAAGATTCAAGGAATCAGGAAAAATCTCTGTCTGCGAGAGAGAAGTCCGAAAGTCAATGCTGGATGCTCGTGATCTTCGGGCCCTCAGGCAGCACTGCATTAAAAACTGTCATGATTCTGCAGTGGAATACACTGCAAGGGCTCAGAAAAAAAATTCCAAAAATAGGTGTCTGTGAGCACCCTTCGTCGTGCAATCCATCCAAATTCAAGTTATAGCTGGATCATGCAAAGAAGACGCCATATGTGAACACAATCCCGAAATGCCGCCATCTTCTCAGGGCCAAAATGAACGGAGGCAAAATGGAAAACTGTTCTGTGGTCAGATGATTCAAAATTTGAAATTCTTTTTGGAAACCAGGACGCTGTGTCATGCGGTTTCATGAAGAGAGGGACCATCCAGCTTGTTATCAGCGCTCAGTTCAAAACCCTACATCTCTGATGGTATCAGGTTGCCTTAGTGCCAATGGCATGGGGATCTTGCTCATCTGGAAAAGCATCATCAATGCTGATTAGTACACTGAGCAAAAATATAAACCCACCATGAAAATTATTTATGTACCATGAAATGTGGCGCCCTAAATGAGCTGATAATGTCTTAATTGCCCAAAATGGTTATTTGTCTTGATTTGTATTCAACATTTATGTTCATCTCCGCCAGTGAGCACTTGCTCAGAGATGCATTGATGCCACCCACAACACAGGTGTGGCATGTGCTAACGCTGCTCAAACTTTTTTGAGATGTGTTGCTACCATCAAATTTATAATCAGCTAAAATTTTTCATGAAATGGTAAAATGTGTTACTTTCAACATCTGATACGTTGTCTATTTTCCATAGTGAATAAAATGTGGGTTTTAGTTTTAGTACAATTGAAGTAAACAGTTGACACTAAAGTATCATATGTAGTCTTTATGAGGAAGAGTTAATCCTGACTTAACAGAGACCCATAAATCGCATCGCGGGTATTTTCTGTTTGGTATAGGAGAGAAAAATTCAGAACTCCGTTTTATAATTCTCCAAATAAAGGCAAATAAAATGTGGGTTTATGAGATTTGTTAATCATTGCATTCAGTTCTTATTTACATTTTACACAGCATCCCAACTTTTTTGGAATTGGGGTTGTAAAACCTGACAAATTTGAATCCCAACTCTCAGTTGATCCTTGAGCAAACAGGTGTCTTTGACCTGGAACTTACAAAACTGCTCCGCTATTTCTACCCATTTCTTCACCAAGGTCAAACCGCTCCAACTGGGCCCAAAAATGGACTTCACTGAAGTCAAACAGAAACAACAACCTCAGGACGCGGTAGTATCATTTGCAAGCTAATGAACAAACAGCAGGATTGTGCACATTGGACTAGTTTAAATATTAGGGTTTTGTAATTAAATTGCTTTGTGCTTTTATAAAGATAGGTTAACAAACTCTGGGAAGAGACATTCAAATGAAGGTTACATCCAGAAAATTGTTCAGGGCTAGTCCAAGCCCAGGGCTCGCGCTGTCCTTGTTCCAGACTTGGGACGGTTCTGGTTTGTAGTCAGTGCAGCCATCAAGCAAGTTCAGACCCCTGGGCCTGAATCAGTGGAAGTTCTTGACTGCCATACTTGCTACTCGGTGTGACACGTCTGTGGGTGACAGAAAAGCCTTGAAATGGATTGGTATTGGTGGCTAGTTAAGTACGTAGTGCTGGCTTTTTGAGCAAGGTGAAACAGAGGCCCATCAGCGATACAGCCTGGTGTAAGTGAAGTCCTCCGGTACAGTAAGTGGATGGAGGTTGGTTGGCCGTTTCTGGATTACGGCTTGTTGCTTCTTGGTTAGAACTCCAAATGTTAGCTGGAACCTGACACAGGACAGCATTTTATTTAGTGTGCTGCTGATTAACGCAGTGTCCGACCTCTTACTGCATGTCTTTCCCTGGAGATCCTCGCCCCCACCCCCCCTTACACAGAGTCCACGGAGAACTCCAGCCTTGTTCCTCACTCTGTGGTCACTGGCTGCTGCGGTGCTGATCCGGGTCTACCCCTCGTCTACATCCACACCTCGCCGCTCACTGGAGATAAACACACCACTGCATGGATTTCTGAGAACTGTTATTAGACTTTCATTCAATCTTTGTTCATTAGCTGGCCCAAGGAGGATGGGCTCCCCCACGATAGCCGGGTTTTTCCTGATATTACTTCCCACTGGGGAGTTTTTTCTCAGCACAGTTCGAGAATTTTTCTCCCAACCGGGAGTATTTTTGCGTCATATTTTGGGGATTAGTCTGGTCATCTGTGCCACTGCTAGTCTTTGTGACAATTCTTTTGTTTAAAGCCCTACACAAATAAATTTGAATTGAAACTGAATTTCTTGACAAGCGACTCCAGAGTTGCTGGTTGGAGCCCTTGGCAGGACTTTCGATTCTGACTTTAATCCAGCGAGATGAAGTTTGGAAGAACTCTTGTCGCTGGGCCTTTGATCAAGGCCCTTGCCAAGAAAATCACTCGAGAGCCTTTACCTGTTTCTCAACACTACTCATTATTTACAACTGTCTGGCATTTCCCCCAGGACATCCGTGAAAAAGAAATTTGTTTTTGATGGAACTTCCGTTGTTCAATAAAACAAAATCCACAGAGATTGCTCGAGCTAACACCCTAAACTGAAACTGAAAGCATGAAGGTAACACTATAGAATGGACACAAAGAATACGATCAAGCAACAGGCAAAACCATAGAACCATTGCTCTGATGTGGTCATCCACGGCAAATTTAAAGGGATGATAATGTAAGGTGCAAACTCTGAAAGCAAAGAGTATCCGCACCGTCAACTGAGGCAAGCTGTTTTTCATTTTTGCAGGGGATTTTTTTTTTTTTTTTTAGTTCCCGGCTGTCTTTCAGTAAGGAAGCAAGTCTTTTCTGAAGAAAAACCATGAGCAAAAAGTTATGTAAATAGAGTAAAATATATTTAAAGAGAGTAATTGATGAGGACCTTCACAGTTGCCACAGGCAAAGGATGGGCTTGTTAGACTAGTTACACTGGGGGGGAGAGGCTAAGCTAGCAAAGATTAGCATGTGCAAAAAAAAGACACTCAAATCAACCAAATCGAAGGACAAAAACAAATGTATGCAGCGCAAAAAAAAAAAAAGATGTACAGAACCGGACGTTAACACTAAGGAACCAACTGAACGATCAGAACAAAAGTATGGGAAAGTGTCACTCTAAGCACAAACACATGTCACAGGGGCAGTACCCTATAGGCACATAACCATGTACCACAATTCAGCAAAACAGAATTCGCGTGTGCCTTTTCTGCTTGTAAAGGGGATGTATTCATCCAAAACTTCAACATTATTGTTATAACGGGGAATGTTGTTCCCTGACCAACAAAAATATACCTCTTGTGTACCTTTACAGTCAAGAACATGCATGGGAAGTTATCATGCTCAGAGAGAGAGCACAAACAGAGGACTTATTGAAGCTCAGACAGAGGTTACAGACAATATTATAGGCATGAAGTACAATAAAGAAATATAACACCAAACAAATCAACCAACTACTTTCTCTCTTTCTCTCTTTCTCAGTATGCCTGTGAGAAACTCTGCCTAGTTCTCCCCTTTTCCCAGTCTCCATGGATGCATCTCAGCTCTCTTAAACTGCATCCATGTTTCTCTAACGTCATCTTTTCATCGTGTCTTAGTCCCTCCTACCTGAGATGCAAGACAACCATGCAAGGAGAGAAGGAATGAGGAAATACTGTATGTTTATACAGAAATGAGAAGACCCTTCCTCAGAAGCGTTTCATGACGAGGTGTCCGTTTCTGATGACGGCGCTCAGCTGGATCGATAGCCAGCCCCTGATACGATGGACTGACGCATGAATTACAGCTGACAATGCTTCAGGAAGGCTGTGTGACTTCACTCCCCCCTCACTCCTCATTCCTTGCAGCAGACATAAGAGCTTTGGGACAGCCTGCAAGATGGCGGATCCGGAACAACTTCCGGTTTGAGAGAGGATCGAGGAGCAGGGAAATATCAAATAAGAGCATTTTGCATGCAAACCTTTACATGCAAACCACGAGAGTGATATAATCAACTGCATAACAGTCATAAATGCACTTCAGTGGCGGGCAAGATCATGCAGATATTATGTACCGAGGACAGGGGTCAGATGTTGTAATGAATTAATCTACTTCCTTTTAAGACGGAAACATTACTGACTGTAAACAAAGCCTTTACTTTTTAAAAAAATCCTATTTAATAGAATAATAGCCTATTTTTTCCATTGCACTTTTCCCTAACTTAGTAACTCCTGATCTACATCAGTAACCGTAATCTGAAATGCTCAAGAGCAGCACTATCTCCACCGGATGCTAATAAAGTCAGTCATTTTTTCCACCCGGTTGAGGCTATAGTACATGCTTAAAAGAGCGGTCATTTTGGCTTCAGCAGACAGATGCCATTTTGCCAGTGGACCTTGCTTAATGCAGTGAGAGAACTCCATGCATCCCATTTGGACACAGCCGATTACCTCCATGTCATGGTTCAATAAAAAGTACACCCAGTGACCCAGTCATTAGATGAAAAATGAAGAGAGGAAAAAGTGGGCCACTCTAATCACAAGTAACCGGAGTAATTTGAGTCACTTAGTAGGAAAACGCAGAATCCTAAGCAAGGAAAAGCCATTCTAAAATACTGCAGGACACTAGAGGAAAAAAGACAGACGGAGGGGCGGAAAAAGTTGAGCATATGTGCGTCAGCATGAAGCCACTTTCACATGATGCAGTACAGTACATGGCTTCCATCACAACTATTGCCACTACATGCATTAATCACGGTGATAATAAATCAAACTGGGATCAATAAGACTTACAAAGAAGGCCATAAAAGCAAATTATTTGCGGGAGAAAAACTACGAACTTAGACCAAAAAAGTTTTATGAATAATAAGAGGATATAGAAAACTAGGACCAATGTGGATCTGTCAAGGGTGCGATCAAAACAGTGGGGTTCAGTGAGAGAACACAATCCTCAGAGGTCACGGGAGAGCGACGTTTATCCCTCGTGCGCCTGAGGTAAGCATTGATGAACATGATGTCACCAATTAGAGGATATGACTCTGATATTATCTAATATTGCGATTAACTTGGGCTTAGATAAAATATATACATTTGCGACAGACAGCCAGATTCAACCATCGAATCGTAGGATGCACTCGCACATTCACAGACAGGTGTTGAATTAAGAATCAGAATGGATATATCCAAAGAGCTCGCGAACTGTACCTATATACTGTCAGCTCCTCCCGCCGATCACCATGTGTACATTATCCCATTATGAGATATTTATGTCAACAGAGGAACTAAAATTCCACATTTTAGATGTAGGACATATCAAATCGTTTCATCCTGTGCAATTCAGCCACAGTTACCTGTATCGAGGAACACAGGGGGCGAGTCGTCGGTCCCTGAACTGTCCAGGGTGACGCCGGTGATTTCCACCGTTTCTTTGGTAGTGGGGCTGTCCGGGTCGCTGCAATACGCCGGATTATTCATCCTGGTTTCAGGAAAATGACATTTTAAGGCTAAAATGGTTTATGGTGTGCTGTATTTGTCCCGGTAAGAAGTAATGTTATGTGTTTAGGTCATGTCCGTGAAAATGAATAACTTGCGACGTTTAACAACGAATGATCAGACACAATAAGAATTGCATACCAAAAGAAAAGAATGAATCAGCCTACCTGAACCAGCTCTTGATCATACCAATGTCAATCATGACCAAATCGACTATTTAGAACGAACACGCGAAAGACTAAAGCTCTCGCAGTTCCTCGATTTTAAGTATTTTTATGTATTTGATTAGGAACATTCGTTTCCCTACATAGACAGTTAATATTCTCGCCACTTCTCGCAGGTGAGACGTACCCAAAAAAATGGTTCAGCTTGTTCTAGCGGTACCGAACGCTTACTACCAGACCTGTTGCGTAATCCGGCGCAAAACAGGTAACACGGAAGAAAGCCTATTAATTTGGTTATATTATACTGGAATGAACGGTCTAGCACACCTGCAGTGGGTGTAGCCTCACGTTAGCTGGATAACATTACTCGATTATTGCTCCGTTCAAATTCATGGTGCTGTTGCTCTCCATTCGTAAGCGGTTAAAATAACTTATTCAATCATGGTAAACGCGCGTGCGTGCGTGTGTTCGCCAGGCAAACGTAAATCGGCATTGCATTAAGATGCACCGGCGAGTGCGAAGGTAAATATCATGACACGATAAAAATGAGACAATTTACTTGCTTAGAATGGTGCGCAGATGTACTGCCTCCCTCAGTCAAGATTTCGACCCATGACTCGCAACACCACGACAAGGACATGCAATAATTTTCACTTATAAAGCCCTACCAATATGCGCGATTGAACTACGGAATAAAACTCCGAGGAAATGTGCCACTTTTGATAAGTCGCGACTGCCCTCTGGTGGGTCCAATCTGGCAATCTCCAAAATTTATTTCCAATGCATGCTATTAGCCAGGGCCCAGGGGGTAATCAGGGAGTAATGGATAGATCTATCCCGGCATTAGCAAAATCCTACTCCTAATGATTTCATAAGTCAAAACTAATCTTGAACTGGCGTTTGTGGAAACAAGTACAGCGAAACAGGTGGTGCTCAGCAAAGGCTTAGCTGTGACCATGTAAAAGGATGGGCCAACATAGTTTGTAGAGAGGTCAGAAAATCAATGCAATTGGAATTAGGTTGTGACAAAAAAAAAAACACTTTGGTAGGCAGCCTGGGATCAGAGTCGTTCACACCCAGGATAACCTATTTAGAGACTTGTTCTGATCATTTATGTTAAAAACACTCATTACTTACGTGGGGTATGCATAATCATGCTCGTCCAGTCTTGTGCATTTTCATGTCACGTCTGTACAGCTTTATTACCTTCATTAAGGAGGTTATGATTTCACCCATTTAATTGTTTGTCTGTCTCTTAACAGGTAAACTCAAAAAGTTATGAATTGTTTGGCAAGAAATTTGGCAGGGGGGTAGGTGGTAGTCCATGGAAGAGTAGATTTAATTTTAAAAGTGATCTGGAACCTATTCAATAACCAGAAGAACAGATATATGGCGTGGCGGAGGTATGCTCCCTATTGAGTGCCCGCTAGTTTGAGCTGAACTCAGGGGGAAACTTTAAGCTGCTTTCACACCGGACATGAAACAAATTTATCGCACAACAGATTACATTCAAAGTCAATGCAAAGACACGAGTACATGCAAAACGCGTGACTCATTTTTACCAAGATTTTGATTCCAGGCACATCTTCTAGTCATGATTCCTGCTGCATCAAAATAATTTTCATGTATAGGCATGTTTTGACAGTCACAAAGTGAAAACTGGGATTCTGTATACTCAAAGGATTAAAATCATGATAATCCTAAGAGAGTGAGCACTACACGTGTATACAACATCTACAGAGGGGTCATTTGCAACTTCCACCTTATGCTGATGTCATGAGCAACATGGCACATTCATTCATGTACTGAAGTTATTGAACAGAAATATCAGCTGATTCTAGGTGGTGAGGTGGAAGGCGCTGACTGATGTTTCATGGAATAGCCTGATAGCAACATTAAAAAAACACAACAATCTTTCAACAGAGGTGGAAGTTCAGACATAACATTTGTTTATTTTTACAGCATTTTTAGCACATACTGCAGACTTATAAATGAAAGATTTCAGAGCAGAGCAGAGCAGATTCTTGCACTCCTGCAAAACTCATCTGAAGGAAGCGTTGTTCATGTGACTTCCATGAGGCCACTGTGATTGGTTCGTGTTTGTCTTTCTCCTATCCTCAGGCATATCTGTCTGTGCACATGAATGATAATATGAATCAGCCCAAATATGAACTTTGTATATATAAACAAATATAAAGTTTGTATTATGCTCCTTGGCAACTTTCTCATTCAATTTATCGTGAAAAATGTTCTGTTATATGTATAATTGGCAGTTGTGGCTATCAAGCTGTATATCAATGCCGGTGGAAATATGACATTGTTTTAATACGTTTCCGTCCACCTGTCCGTTTGTCTGTAGAGGCGCAATATGACCAGACTCATCACTTCCTTCCATTATCACATTAAGTTCCACTCCCCCCCCCCAATAAATAATATCCAAATAAATAAATATCAAGCCTGTCATACTTTGACTTATGTTCATGAATATGTCCAAAACGTGTCAACAAGCTGGAAATTCTACATGGAGAAATTTATAAATGAAACACCTCAGCAGCCTAATCTGAGTATGATGTTCCTGAGACCTTCACATCCATATTCACTGGCACCTACTGTATGAAACAGCACTGATGAATGCCTGACGTTAGGCAGAGGGGGCTCTTATTTGACCTTTGCCCATGGGTCAGAGGGGAATGTCGGCTCCTACCCTGATGCAGAGCTTTAGTTTAAACCCACGCCCTATGGGAATGTGTCACCTGTAGAAGTAGTCCAGACCTGTGGGTATGGGTCAGTAGAAGGTGTACTCCAGACCTGCGGGTATGGGTCTGTAGAAGGTGTACTCAAGGCCAGGAGGTAGGTTCCATAATCAGAGTACTCCAGGGCTGTGAGAATGGGTCAATAATCCAAGCACGACAAGTAGTACAAGAATCTGGGCATGGGTAAGTAGTTGGAGTACTCCAGCAGATTAAGGACTCCAGCCCTGTGGTTATGGGTCAGCAGTTGGAGAACTCCAAGCCTGTGCGTAAAAATCAATAGTAGAAGTACTACAGGCCAGTTGGTATGGTCTACAATATGAGAACTCCAGACCTGTGAGTATGGGTCAGTAGGAAGTGTACTCCAGGCCAGCTGGTAGGGTCCATAGCAGGAGAACTCCAGACCTGTGGCTACAAATAATTACTACAAGATCTACAAGTCTCTGGGTATGGGTCAGTGGTAGGAGTAATGCAGGCCTGTGGGTATAGATCAGTAGTAGGAGTTCTCCAGACCTGTGGGTATGGGTCAGTAGTCGGAGTACTGCAGGCCTGTGGATATAGGTCAGTAGTTAGAGTATTGTAGGCCTGTGGATATAGGTCAGTAGTAGGAGTAATGCAGGCCTGTGGGTATAGGTCAGTAGTAGGAGTAATGCAGGCCTGTGGGTATGGGTCAGTAGTCGGAGTACTGCAGGCCTGTGGGTATAGGTCAGAAGTAGGAGTAATGCAGGCCTGTGGGCACAGGTCAGTAGTAGGAGCACAGCAGGCCTGTGGGTATGGGTCAGTAGTAGGAGTACTGCAGGCCAGTGGATATAGGTCAGTAGTAGGTATACTGCAGGCCTGTGGGTATAGGTCAGTAGTAGGAGTATTGCAGGCCTGTTGGTATAGGTCAGTAGTAGGAGTAATGCAGGCTTGTGGCTATAGGTCAGTAGTAGGAGTACTGCATGCCTGTGGGTATGGGTCAGTAGTAGGAGTAATGCAGACCTGTGGGTATTGGTCAGTAGTAGGAGTACTGCAGGCCTGTGGGTAAAGGTCAGTAGTAGGAGTACTGCAGGCCTGTGGGCATAGGTCAGTAGTAGGAGTACTGCAGGCCTGTGGGTAGAGGTCAGTAGTCGGAGTAATGCAGGCCTGTGGGCATAGATCAGTGTTAGGAGCACTGCAGGCCTGTGGGTATCAGTCAGTAGTAGGAGTACTGCAGGCCTGTGGGTAGAGGTTAGTAGAAGGAGTATTGCAGGCCTGTGGGTATAGGTCAGTAGAAGGAGTATTGCAGGCCTGTGGGTATAGGTCAGTAGAAGGAGTATTGCAGGCCTGTGGGTATAGGTCAGTAGTAGGTGTACTGCAGGCCAGTGGGCATAGGTCAGTAGTAGGCGCACTGCAGGCCTGTGGGTATAGGTCAGTAGTAGGAGTACTGCAAGCCTGTGGGTATAGGTCAGTAGTAGGAGTACTGCAGGCCTGTGGGCATAGGTCAGTAGTAGGAGTACTGCAGGCCTGTGGGTAAAGTTCAGTAGTAGGAGTATTGCAGGCCTGTGGGTATAGATCAGTAGTAGGAGTATTGCCGGCCTGTGGGCACAGGTCAGTAGTCGGAGTACTGCAAGCCTGTGGGTAGAGGTCAGTAGTAGGAGTACTGCAGGCCTGTGGGTATAGATCAGTAGTAGGAGTAATGCAGGCCTGTGGGTATGGGTCAGTAGTAGGAGTACAGCAGGCCTGTGGGTATGGGTCAGTAGTAGGAGTAATGCAGGCCTGTGGGTAGAGGTCAGTAGTAGGAGTATTGCAGGCCTGTGGGTATGGGTCAGTAGTAGCAGTAATGCAGGCCTGTGGGTATAGCTCAGTTGTAGGAGTCCTGCAGACCAGTGGGTATGGGTCAGTAGTAGGAGTACTCCAGGCCTGCAGGGGTGCTGTTGCTCGACGCAAGGCTCTCTCTAAGAGAGCGGAGCTGCTCCTCATGCAGCCGAATCCTGTCTTCCAGCTGTCTCTGCTCCACCAGCAGGGCGCTCTTCATTCTCAGGAAGTGGCTGTAGTCTCTCAGCTGCTCCGAGGTCAGACTGCTGCCCAGTGCGCGGCACACGGCCCGCTGCCGCCCGTCCACATGCTCCTTCAGCTCCTGTGCCTCCGTCAGCTGTGCCAACAGGTGCCGCTTCTTCTCCAGCAGGGGGAGCTGTTGATGCAAGAGAGTATTGAGGTATGTATACAACAGGGCCCTGTTTTTTGCATAGGAAGCTTCCTAACTCATTGAAACAGGCTGCGTTCTGTTCCACAGTGAACAGTTAGGTCCTTTCTACTCTCTGCTCCCTGTGTCGGTGAAGGGAGCTTCCTTCGGCAAAACACTCTGCTTTGGCAACACCCTGCAACATCACTAACGCATACATTATTTCCTCAGTGCGTTGCCATGGAAACGTAGGTGTTGCGTATACTTCCCAACTAAGGTGGTTAAATTAGCTGGCGACTAACGTTACTTTTTGTAGTAATACTGAAGTTACACTAAGTCGTCGAGTCACGTTAGCCAAATCTAATATTGAGCTTATGGCTGGTAGCTTAGCTAAATAGCTTGCTAAGGTTAACTGCGTACTAACTCGCCAAACCTACGTTCTGAAAGTCAACAATAGCTTTTTTCCTTAAAAAAAAGTTCAGCATTTCATAATTAAATTATTTGCGCATTGTTATTTTGACTTAACCACTAAAATGGTAACATCATTTGTGATAATTACGATGACAGTACTTTCAGAAATGCACGAACCCCTTCGCCGTCTCCATTGTAGCGCACTGATTTTCACGGTGCAGTGAAAAGCAATGATTGATTGGTTGATTTTGATGGTCAACTTCCGGCGAAGTGATGAACCTTTGTTCAGTTTTTCCCTACACAGTTTGCAGTTCCCTTTAAACTGATCATTCATTGCTCCCTTCGGTTTGGAATCTTACATAACATGGTGATCACCCTGACCTGACCACTTCACAGGGAACTACAGGGCAATTGAAACACACCATAGACACGGAAGTATTTACGTTGCAGCCATGATAAATGTGCCTGGTTTCTACATGTGAAAGAACAGTGCTGCAGTGCTTCCTGAATCATTTAGCATTGGGTACACTGAACCATCCACTCTGAATAACAAGGAGATAACACCTTTACTCAATTTGTTGCGGCAGCAACATTTAAAGCAACTCACCATCTATCCTTAGACATCTCTTCACCCATGGGCACCTATTTGAACAATCTGTAACCTCTCTCGCTGACCACTGTTGATCAAAGTCCATGAAACTTTGCAAATAACATTGTTAGAACGTAAAACTACTTTGGCATTACATTTCAGCCCTAAGCCGCATTCCCAAGGTGGCATAGCAGTTGAGTTTTAGGTTCACTTCAACCTCTAAAATTTATAAGGGTTGAATTTAACTCATGAATTCAGGACAAGTCAGTCCCTTCCTGTCAATGGACTGCACACATCTCTACGTTGAGTTCAACAGGAACCAATAATTTGTATAATTCCAGACAGGGAGGGCTGGATTCTGTCCTACTCACCTGTGCGTGGTGGTTCTCGGAGCTGAAGTCATCCAGGGCATTCTCCACACGCAGCAGACGGCTGGAGAGAGACAGCAGCAGGGACATCACCTTCTCCAGGTCGCTGCTCACCGAGCGAAAACGCTCGACCTCCCCGGGCCTGCACACGGCCCGCAGCAGCGCCTCCACCTCCTCACCCAGTAACGCGTTAGCCCGCACATCCTCCTGCAGCGCCCGCTGGGCCTCTCGCAGCACACCCAGCTTCTGCCGCACACGCTCCATCTGCAGCTGCTGTGGGCCAATCACAGGGAGGGTTTCCATTTCAGCTTCAGTTACACTGGCTTTTAACAGACGCCTGAGCTCAAAGTGACCTCCTCTGCACTGCTTCATACCTTCACTCATACTGACCTCCAACACACAGCTTCAAACCTGCACTCGAACCATCAGTCCTTTACTTATACATGCCTTTAATACAAACCATCACCAAACTGGCCGCCAACACACCGCTTCAGCTATACCGGCCTTTAAAGGAGCAGTATGTAAGTTTGTGGCCAAAACTGGTAGTGCAGTCACATTCAACAGTGCAGAGCGCAGCTCTCCCCAAGACGAGAGGTTGCCAGCTAGGTTGCTGGATCCAGCAAGAACGTCTACTACACGGAGCTACCATGGCTACGTCTCAATATCACCAATGATTTGCTCTGAGAGGATTGTGTTCAGTTCAGAAAAGATTGAGACTGATGACTAACTAGCAATGGTCATATTGGTCAACTTGCTCGTCACTCTTCTGTGTGGATAGCCCACTAAAGTCCATACAGTAATATGCGTAAAGAATGAATGAGGACTCATTTGACCCATGTACTGTCTCAATTACATTTCATATTGCCATAATGGCTGTGCTAATGTTGGAACGGTTTGCACTGCATCTCAGCATAAAGCCAGAGAAATAGACTGATAATGCATTGCTAAAGTTAGCAATGAAGAGCAACGGTTTTCATTTCTCTAACAATTTGTTACCGAGTCAATTTGATGACCCACCTGCATATGCACTAACGAACCATGAAAGAACATACATAACGTTATTCGACTGTGGAGAATATTTGAAATGTCCATGCCTACATTAAATAGAATTAAGTTAGCCAAACTTAGCTGAATCTTACCTGCCCAGGAGAAAATTTGCAACTTTGGCATCGCCCTTCAAATTCTTCTCCGCTTTCAGCCGTCTCCATCTTTCAAAGGCATGTCCTATACAGATCCTTGTTTTGTTTCTGACTTTATCACAACGTATTTCGGAATCATTACGAGACCTTTTAGGCTTAGTAACGTCAGACATAAGTGCTCCGAAACGCCGGTTGCTGCAGCTCAGTGGTAACTGGCAACCTGGATGCAGAAATGCTACTGACTTTGTGATTGGGTGATAGGTGGAAGGCGGCGCAACGGGCCAAAACACAAAATCAAAACATTAACATTAGTTGTGGGCTGCAACTTTGCTTTTGTATCGAGAATATTCTGGCTGGACTACTGTTGTCAGTGATATAAGTACCTTGAAATTAACATCATTCCTTAATGTCTGGTGATATATCAGGGCCATTTCATGATTAATCAACATACATTTCTTACATATTGCTCCTTTAATACAAACCTTTACCAATACTGACCGCAAACACACAGCTTCAAACCTGCACTGGTACTTACGGTGTTTCAGCTATACTGGCCTTTAATACAAACTTCCACTCATACTGACCACCAACACACCGCTTCAGCTATACTGGCCACGAAGACCACAATAAACAGTTTCATCTACAATGGCAATAACAAACACCTGCAGTTAAACAGGTTACTAAACAAAGCTTCAGTTATACTCAGCCAAAAAATATATATAACCTCACTCATACTGCGCAACAACACACAGTTTCAGCTCTACTTGCCCCAAACAGAGCTTCAATCGCACTGTGGGCGCAGACAGTCAGATCCAGCACGAACATGTTCCCACCGACAAACAGACCCACACTTCTAGTGGCAGGCATTCCAGGGGTCAGAGAGTAAATCTCCTGCCATGTTTTACTTCTTTCCTTAAGCTCAGCTAACTGACTTCACCGTATTAATCGAATCTCCCTGCTGATGTGTTTTCGTTATGAGCAAATCCAAGTGAATGGAATAAGATACTGGAGAGGACTTTTCTTCCTGAACCTGGTCTATTTCCACACACCTCTCAACAAGACATCCTCATCCCCACAATCTAGCACACAAGAAAAGCTGGCACACAGTGCACAGTCACAGTCGCCCAAAGGTCCCCTCGTGCATTAACAGATTGGCCTACGATCTGGAACTGCCGTGATTAGTCAACTAATCGACTGGTTGCCAACTTTTAAATCATTAACCAACTATTTTGGTCATTGAGTAATCTTTTTGGGATGTTTTTAAATAAAAATGTTTCTAAATTCTCTGATTCCAACTTCTCAAATGTGAATATTATCTGGTTTCTTCAGTCCTCTATGACAGTGAAGTAACAGCTTAAAAGAGGAGACAGCACACCGGCAAAGTATAATCCAGCAAAAAGTAGAATACTCATGTGTCTAAAACGCATAGTTTTATCAATTTTAATTTGGTAATAATCCAGTGTGATGCATTTTTAAACCAGCGAGTCTTCAAATTGGCTTTAATACCAGGGGGCAGACATTTTTACTAGGGAGTCTTCTGATTTTGAATATGAAGCACTGATTACTAAAACCCCACAAGTCACGATTTGATAGTATTGAGAAAATCAAGGAAAACATTTTAATTCATGAAAAAGTGTAGACCGTGCTTCAGTATAATATGCAGTGTTAAGGTGATCTACCACTGGATTCAGAGAACCCTACTTGATTATATATTCTATTCCTTAAAAGGAATAATGGACAAAAAAAAATTGGACCTCTGGGGTTCTAAGTGCATATGGTTGGACTAGTGGGGTTTTAACCCCATATTTAGGGTTATTGGCCTTACATTACGTGACAACCCTGAAACAAAATGATACCATTTACAATAAAATAAATAAAAACCCTGCACTGTGACAAAAACATGTTTATTATTAACACTTTAATTAGTACATAAGTGGGTCTAGTGTTTGACATGCGATACCTTTAACTGCCAATAACGGAGAACTTGGAACATGACTTGTGGTTTTTTAGTACCCCAAAGATGGCCCTTGTCAAATGTGATAAGGCAACGGTCTTAACTCAATTTCACCAAAAGTGTGACTTATGGGGTTTTAGTAATAGGAGCTTCATTTGATCTTTCGGAAACCTCACCTTTAAAAATGCTTAATAACCTTAACCTCTGCTTTCATCTCCTGATTAGCCACAGTTGCTCAGACCAATTGGTAAAACCCGACGACAGACTAATTTACTTTTGATAGCACGGTTATGCATTGCATCGCAAAATTATGAGGTGTCTTCTGCACATAAATGTCGACGTAAAATATCAATATGTCTTCATAATTTCACCACTTGTTGAGGAGCACAGATTTGTGGAAATTAGTTTGGGAGGCTGTGTTGTTTATTTTGAATGTTGTCACGGCTAAATGGCGCTGTAAGGTTTCACAGCTGTGTGACAATCCCAAGGACGGTGAAAGTTTTGGATTTACAATGCCATATCAATTATATAAATGAAAGCAATGGGAATTTACCGTTCATTACCATTTCTAATTATAGGTCATGTATTGGTCTTGGTTGCTCAGTCGATAAATTGTTTGATTGTTAATCAGGCCAGCTTAAATAAAAACAGCTTGCAGCCAGCTAAGCCCTAAAGGGAGAGCTTACTGAAGGCCCTTTGAACTACTCCATGGCCCAGATGAAAGAAAAAAGCACAACTGATGTCACAAAAGAGAATAACTGACGCTCAAGCACCGCGGCACTGGCGTTTGATTGGATAATGAGTTCGAAATGCACATTCACCCACTATATCAGGCACTGTGTGGTGAATGTTCTACATTGAAAACAATATAGAGAGTGAGTGAGCAAGTGGACAAGTGCGCATTCCGAATGCAGCCTTAGATTCCCCAAGTAAAAATGTCTGCCCCCTGGTATTGACGCTGATTTGAAGATTTCTTGGTTTGCGTCAAATGCGTCACACTAAATCATTACCAAATTATGATTGATAAAACTATGCGTTTTAGACACTTCAAGAGTTCTACTTTCTGCTGAAATATACTTTGCTGAGGTGCTGTCTCCTCCTTTAAAGTTGTGGGCTGCTGAAGATGTCACCTTCGGCTGTGGAAAATTATGATCGAAGTTTTTCAAGATTTTCTGAAATGTCATGGACCAATCAACCACTCAATTATTCGAGAACATAACCGACAGATTAATTGAGAATGAAAATAATCGGTGTGGGCCGCTCTGCTATAATCCAAGCCTCCAGCACACCCAGCAGCAGGAGAGAAGTATACCGTTTTATAGGAAATGATATCCTCCTCCAGCCTCACTGGAAGCCCTTTGGCCTGGCTCTGAAGCAGCCTGTCGTCTGAGGATGTGCTGTAACGTGAGGAGGGCTGGGGTCCTGGGCTCTGAGCAGGAGGGGATCCCCACACTGCGGGGGGGCTGTTGGGCAGAGAGAGGCTCGACTCAGCGCTCAAATGCATACATTCAACTGGCACGATAAACACTGAATGGGGACATCATGCGATCCATGTATCTGAACAGCACACAGCTTGAGGTTGAGTCATTGGGTGTGAATAGTCTAAGTGAAACATTAATCAGTGACTTTTTTAAAAATCAAAAACGCAAAACAATCCAAAACTGAAATAGCTTTGCTCATTGTTAAAGGGCCACTATCGCAAGATGCATGTGCACAAATCTTTGCTCCATTCTTGAAATAGTTACCCTTACGTTTGTAAGAGGCGCAAGGAATTTTTGAGATCTTTTGATATCAAGTTTTATCATTGCAGTCCTTGCACTCTACAGTATTTCAGCTGTTTTGTCATTTAGATTGATTTTTTTTCGTACTTTTGAGCTTTTATTTTAGTTTTGGCGTCCTAACGTGTTTGTGAACTCTAATTCTTCATTTATAATTTTGTGTTCTTCTTAAGGTCATTTACCGGATCAGAAGCGATAAATAACGAAATTTATTTTGGTGGCAGTACACACCAAGAGCGCTCCAAAAATATAGGCTTCATTAAAATGAAGGATACCCACATCCTGAAAAAAGGGCCTAAAAAGGGACACCCCCCCCCACCCCCACCCCAACAGGAATGTAAAATAAGGGTCAATATTAGCAAAGGACTATGAATGCTACAGGATATTATTTGGTGGCTATAGAAAGCTCTTGACCATTATTAATAGCTGATTACCACAAATCCACAGAGGTCATCAGATGGGTGTGAAACTGGTACAGATAAATGTGTATGTTTTGATACCAGTTTGTAAAAGTAGCATTTTTGAGAGCCTGTGAAACCACAATAAAAGGGTTGAAACTACGTTGATTGGCAATAAAGGGTAGTACGTTGCATAGAGAACAAGTCCTGAAAAAATCATGAGGTTGGCTTAATTACTTCCAGAGTTACAGCCTGTTAAAAATGGAAAAAATGCTAATTTCGCCAACCGGGGTGCCATGCCCACTTTTTTGACCCCGTAGAAAATCAAAACTAGAGGGTACCCAAAGCAACATTCTGTCAAAGTTTGAAGAAACTCCATGACTATGTCCATGGGAGTCCAGGTTGATTTCATATGGAATGACCCTTTAGCGAAAGCCGGACAGCAAAACACGTTCAAAATTCAAAAAACATATCAAGTAATTCTCCTGGTGAGTTTGTGAAGCTTAGTAGATCTTTGCATATTAAATAAGTTCAAACTCGCACATGTTGTCACAGTGCCCCTTTAAAGATCAGCTGATATCACGGCTAATTTTTTTTTCTAAAAAACCACACAAAACTGTCCCAAAAATATGTACCCTCCTTAAAAATTATATAATTGTTAAGAACATATTTCTGTGTTTGCAAGTGTGTGAGAAAGCATGTGTGTGAGTGTGTGCATGTATGTGTGTGAACCTGTATGACGTGTGTGAGTGTGTGCATGTATGAGTGTGAACGTGTATGCATGCATGTGTGCATGCTTGATAAAACATTTGTGACTGTACTGCCCATCCTAAAAAAAAAAAAAGTTGCACACTATTTACATCCCACATTTTGTTGCCCTTGACTTTGTTGCACTTGATCTTGTTGCCCTTTTACTTGACTTTGTTGCACTTGATTTTGTTGCCATTTTTCTTGATTTTATTTCCCTTTACTTGATTTTCTTGCCCTTTACTCGGTCTTTTTATCAGTATATTTGGTGTTTACCTATTGGTCGAGACCTGTAACCACCGAATGTGTTCTCTGTCACTTTTACTGTTAGCATTGTACTTGTCTCCTCGGACCTCTGCACTTTTGTACCAATCTTTTGCAGTTTTGTACGTCGCTTTGGGTAAGAGCGTCTGCTGAGATCCTGTAATGTAATACTGGGCCACCTTTAGCTTTGATCAAGGCGCACATTTCTCATGGTATTGTTTCGACAATCTTTTACAACATTGCAACATTTATTTCTGATCAGATTTACATTAGTTTTAGGCCGAGATATTTTTTGATGAGAGGTGAGTCAGACCACTCTGTTAAGCCCTCTCGAGCACATCCCAAAGACTTTCGATTGGTTAAGGTGCGGACTCCGTGTTGGCCAATTCATGTGTGAAAATGATTTCTGATGTTCAATGAACCACTCTTTCACAATTTGAGCCCAATGAATCTCGGCATTGTCATCCTGGAATATGCCTGCACTATCAGGAAAGCGGAAAACTTCCCGCCGTTCTTATGCGGACGGATTACCTCGCTTGAGTCTGTCCCTACAAATATTGCAGACAGCCATAATGATACTAACACGCTGGGCTTGGACTATATTACTTGTATCACTCAACTGTTTTTAATGAAATACAAACATTTGGTTGTAAAACAAGTTTTTAAATTATCATTCGTAATTTCAAATGAGCTTTAATGTGAGGCCTCACCTCTGCAGTGTGTCTGGATCGAGCCCCAGGACGCACCTGCCTCCTCCCCTCCAGCTCTCCCAGCCTGGACGCCCTTCCCCCCTGTATGGGAGCATCTCCTCCATCAGCTCGGCCCTCCTGCAGGCTCCAGAGCCGCCCTCCAGGAGAAGGTCCACCAGGGAGCCGCCCCGTGTCCTCCACAAGGCCGGTGCCGAATCCCGGGTCCCAGGGAGGCTGTCTATGTCTGTCTCCAGGACCCCCGTGGGCCGGGTAAAGCACCGCACCCTCTGCTCCTCCAGAAACTGGTCAATGTCGGTCTCTAGGGGTGCGCATCCGCCCCCCAGCAGGGGACTCCCACTGGCGGTTTGGGTTTGTGGCCCGCGGGTCATGGTGAAGTACGGCTCACCCGAGCAGCTCTTCAGTCTGGACTCGCTCTCCTCCACAGGCGGTCCCAAACTGAGCGGTGCTCTGTATACGGGCACATCGGGTCTGAGCTGAGCATCTCGACTCGGACGTTTCCCCATCTCTACCACCTCTCGCTGCTTTGTACCATCCCCTCGATCGCACCCGTAGCCCGGTCTCCCGCAGAACCTGGGGAACGACACGGTCAGCCGGCGAGCAGGTTTTCATCTCAAGACGAGTGTGGACCCCATCAATGAGAAAGTAACGTGGACCATCACTCACATTATACATCAGGGTCTGAAACAACAACCTACAGCTGGGGTCTCAAACCTCATTTCTGTGGAGCAACCATCCAAAAACCATGTAGGTTTTTGCTCCAGCCCTAATTCAGCGCACCTGATTTAGGTTATCAGCAGCTCATCGAGATCTCTGACAGGGGTTGTGACATGAGTTGTGTTTCGCTGTGGTTGGAGTGAAAACCTTCATGATGGTAGCTCTGCAGGAATAGGGCTGGAGACCACAGACCTACAGGCAGCAAGATAGTCTAGCAGTAGGCTGCTTCACTGGTAACTACAGAGTTGTTGGTTCAAACAACCTTGGGTTCCTGACCAGCATCTGAAGGAGTAAAACTAGGATGACCTCCACTGTTGGGCCCTTGACCAAGGCCCTTAACCCCAAAAACTGCTTCAGGAGTTTACCCAAGTCTCTGCATTAATTATTCCGGTGTTCAGACAGCTGGAAAGTGCAGAGGGTAATAGAGATGAATCTCAGCTCAGAGGGGGTCACACAGTAGCGTATCAGACCCCTTAAAATGCTCATCAACCCAAACACTTTAGTTCTTTTCCCCATAATGACTACATAAATTATGACGCCTAAGAGCATGTCAGCTTTTAACTTCAGTTACACTATTGTGTTATTTCAATTTAGCAACAGCATGTCATGGTTTGGAAGGATTGAGAGCTTTGCTGCTCTCATCCGGGACGATATCGTTGTACGCCCTATCGGATTCCTGGGCCAGCTGGCATTAATTGGGGGCGTTACCCGGACTCTATTTAAGCTCCTGTTCTGCCTCGCTCTCGTTGCTAGAGTGTCAGTGTTTCTTTGGCGCTTTAGCCGGTAAGGTCTCTAGAGAAAGTACTGTCAGGGACTTAGCTGCATAACAGGATTATTGTTAGTGATTAAGAGAATCTTTGGTTTATTTTCCCTTTTCTTTTGTTTTCCTCGAGTTTTCTACCACGGACGGCGTCTGGTCCGTTGGTAGCGCAAGTCTCGTCATTTCTATCTGTTTTTAGTCTCTCAATGTGCTGTGAGTTTTGCCTTTTATTTCTGTCCACTTCCAGCAGCCATCACACAGCAGCTTTCACTCTTTTCCCCATGATGACTACACATGACGCCTGAATGTTTATCAATGCAGCTTTTCTCCAGCCTCCCCTGGGCTCGTCATTTGCAGTCATTATAGGGACAGGGAGGGGGGAGTCTGTGGGGGAAAGGGTTAAAGACAGTGGGTAGTGGAGGGTACATAGGAATATGCCTCACTGCTGCCCTCACTGTTGTGGTAAATGATCTGCTTCTCTCTATGGATAGTGGCCGCATCTCTGTTCTCGTCCTTCTCGATTTAAGTGCCGCCTTTGACACTGTAGACCACCATATTCTTCTTCGTAGGTTGGAAAAATTAGTTGGTATTTCTGGACTTGCCCTTTCGTGGTTTAAGTCTTATTTGTCTGATAGATCTCAGTTTGTCCGGGTAAATAACAAGTGTTCAGAGTATTCCAAGGTTAACTTTGGAATACCACAAGGATCTGTTCTGGGCCCTTTGCTTTTTTCTCTATACATGCTTCCGCTTGGAAATATCATAATAGACTTGATGTTAAATACCATTGTTATGCAGAGGACACGCAGCTCTATATATCCTTTAAACCGGGTGAAAATGATCCGGTTACTAGATTAGAGATGTGTCTTAAAGCTGTGAAAGCTTGGATAACGCAAAATTTTCTTTCACTAAACCCAGATAAGACTGATATATTGGTACTGGGTCCCAAATCTCTTAGGGACTCATTCATTAAGTTTTCTCTTAACTTAGATGGTCTCTCTGTTTCTGCCAGAGCTGCCGTTTAAAACCTTGGGGTGACTCTTGATTCAGAACTCTCTTTCCAGGCTCACGTCAACAATATCATCCGAGTGGCTTTTTTCCATCTTCGAAACATATCTAAACTTAGAAAGATGTTGTCTCTTCAAGACGCTGAAAAATTGGTTCACGCATTTGTGTCTTCTCGGCTGGACTATTGCAATGTCTTACTGTCTGGTTGCACTAGCTCAGCCCTGAAACGTCTTCAATTAGTGCAGAATGCTGCAGCTAGGGTTCTGACTAGGACTAAGAAATATGATCACATTAGCCTGGTGCTCAAAAATCTTCATTGGCTGCCTGTAAAATTTAGAATTGAGTACAAAATATTATTACTAACTTATAAAGCTTTAAATGACTTGGCCCCGGAATATCTTTACAGTCTTCTTATTCCTTACTCCCCACAAAGATTACTTCGTTCACAAGGTGCTGACTACTTGAAAATTCCAAATATATCTAGAATTACACTTGGAGGCAGAGCATTCTCTTACAAGGCACCAATTTTATGGAACAATCTCCCAAGACAAATTCGGGCTTCAGACACTCTCTATCTTCAAGAGTAGGCTGAAAACTTATCTTTTTAGTCAAGCCTATGATTAGTTTATGATTAGTTATGTGTTGGCTCTGGTGGGACTAACTACAACCTTGATTTATGATATGTTCACAATATTGGAAGCCAGTGTTATGTAAATCCATGTGGAACCGGTGGTACTGAGCATGCATTAACGATGCCAGTGGGGCTTGCTACAGCCTTAGTCACTGGGGAGGTCCATATGGTACTGGTGTACTGTTAAGCAAATCCATGTGGAACCGGTGGCACTGAGCATGCATTAACGGTGCCAGTGGGGCTTGTTACAGCCTTAGTCACCGGGGAGGTCCATATGGCACTGGTGTAGTGTTACGCAAATCCATGTGGAACCGGTGGCACTGAGATAGCACTTACACGGCACCAGTGGGGCTTGCTACGGCCTTAGTCACCGGGTAGGTCCACATGGTGTTGGTGGTATCTGATTGAAAAATTACGCAGCCTTGGTCGGATGGAATTTCAGGGCCTCTGTGCTGCAATAAGTGGATGAAGGATACAAGCTTTTGGTCGTTAAAATTGCTTAAATCCATGTGGAACCGGTGGCACTGAGATTGCACTTACACGGCACCGGTGGGGCTTGCTACAGCCTTAGTCACCGGGGAGGTCCATATGGTACTATTGTTTAGAAAATGAAAAGTGATCTAACAGCCTGGAATAAGTGTTGGGCCTCTGTGCTGCAGGAAGTGGATGGAGGGGTGTTGACTGTTTCCTGACCAGTCTGCTTATAACTTCTCACTTGGCACATGACAGAGGACGGTACTTTTATTATCATGCAGTAGTTATCCAGTGCCTCACATCCCTCTCTTCTGTGTCTCTTTCCGAGGATCTTTCCCTCCACTTCCCTGAGTCCTGGACCGTATGAGCCCTGTCCCTCACCATGAGCGCTGGCTGCTGCTGTCCTGCTGTCCTGGTCCGATCCGGTCCGGCCCTGGTCCAGTCCTGCACCATCCTCGACTTGCCACTTTCTGAAGCTACCGTTGCCACTGTTTAGATGGACTTAAATGGAACTCTTCTGTCGTTTCACTCCCTTTTTACTTTTTTGTTCTTAATTAGCAAGCCCGCGGAGGATGGGCTCCCCCACTATGGCCGGGTTCCTCTTGAGATTTCTTCCCACTGGGGAGTTTTTTTCTCACCATTGTTGGAGGATTTTTCTCCCTACTGGGAGTTTTTTGCCTCATTTGCTGTAGTGGGGAATAGGCTGGGCACTGCCTTTTTATTTCTTTAAACTCTCACTGTAAAGCGTCTTTGTGACAGTCTCTGTGAAAAGCCAATACAAAATAAATTGAATTGAATTGAATTGAATATGGAGAATACCCACCTCTTTTTTTCTCAGTTTACAGTAAACTCACCAATCAACCAAAAAGCCACGGAAATGCATTTGAGATGTGGCAAACCTGGTTCTCAATTTCTAAAGTAACTGCAGGGTTTCACATGGAGAACTTTTTACATGGTGATCAGGTGGCCAACGCCTATACAATAGCACATAGCACAAGTAGACCCGGCGATACTGGAACGAAACCATTTTCTAGAGGCCTTTTTTGCGCACTAGGCAATAACCTGGTTAAATGAATCATGTGTTCAGAAATACACCAAAAACTCAGCCGACACTGAAACCCTCCAGGACTGTAGTTGGACTCTCCTGGTTATGTGTCGCCTCACCTCAGGCGCTGCTCAGGTTCTGTCGCCACGTCATTCAACCTCAAAGGATCAGGCCGCACAGGTAGCAGGTTCCGCTCCACAGGGGGCACCAGAGGACTGCAAACACTTTGTGCGAGGGTGGAGGTGCCAGGGTGGGTGGGGTTCTGAGCGACTGAGGGGCAGGTATGGGGGGCATGGCCATGCAATCGGACCTCACTGCAATCTCTCAGCGGGAAACTGTGGGAGCGTTGCCTGGCAACCTCGGGGCTGGCCTTGGAGTGCGAGGGGGGCGGAGCAGGGGAGGAGGAATGCAGGCTGGTGCAGGACGCCCTCCTGCGGTAAAACTGCACCCAGTTAGGTGGCGGGGGACGGGGTGGGGGGTCTCGCTTCCTCCTCAGCGGTTCTCCTCCGAGCACCTGCTGTTGATGCCCACAGATGATTGCGTCCTTTTCAGACATGGCAACCCCCAGCGCCCGACTCTGATCTGCTCCCATTGCCACACTACCCTCTAGCGGTCTTTCCCCTGCTTCTAATTCTCCCCTCTGTCTCTGGTAGTCTTCTGCTTGAGTGCCCTCTGGTGTCTGGAGGACCCCTGTGCAACAATAATCCCTGAGGGCAATCAATAGTACATGCGGTATTTAATTTTCATCGAACATTCCCATTGAGGGAAGTAACTATATTTTTGCTGAGCAAACATGAAACAGATGCACAAAAAGTTCCTGTATATGCATAGTGTATATGTTAAGAACCACGTTCAATTACTGAATGCACTGATTTTGAAAGCATTACACAATGCTTATGGAACTCATGCAAAATTGACAATGGGCAGTGGGAATCAAAGACGTTCTGTTTGAAAAGAGATGGCGCAACAGTCAGGAAGTGCTTTACCTCTGTGGCTGAGATAAGTTCTTCCTGAGCTGTGTTTGTTCATTCTCCCCACTGAGTTGTGTCTACAGGAGGAGAAGATTTTCGGGGTTATGCCGCAGGAAAACACCGAGGGAAAGGAAGGCAAGCAGGGGGGGAGCGAAGCCGAGCCAGGGGCTCCACAAATAATATTTGGATACAAACCCCTTTAAAAATGAAAATCGCCACAGACCCAGAAATTTTGACTTTTTACCTGCATTTAAATTTTGACAAGCTTAACCCTTTCAGCACCGTGGGCAACTATAGTTGGCCAATGATGTAAGATATCAAAGTCATATGCTGTTGAAAACCGATCATGTGGCAACTTGTTTAAAAGAGCTCCCGCAGGGAAGCTTTTTTAAACAAGTTGCCACATGATAGGTTTTCAGCAGCTCAGGATAACCTATTGTCATCACTTTGCGTCCGGCGACGTCGTTGGCGTCAGCATCGTCCGTTTAAAGCTGTATCTCTAAAACGGTCTGATGATTTTTTTTTAATCTAAGGATGTGATCAAATCAGTGATCAAGTTAATGCCCAAGCAAAAATTTTTTGATTGAATTGTTTGTTTCGACTTGGCGGCCATTTTTATGTCGAAAATGGCCATTTTTGGCACTTAGGTGCAATTTTCTCAATAACAGTCGGATGAATATTTTTTTAATTGCAACAATGGAATCAGTATCATGACCTGCTTCAACATTGTAAACGGCATTTTGATTGAAATGCACCTTCATAGCGTCACCTAGGCAACTTGTCTGGATTTCATCATTTTTCGGGATTGTTTTGTGCTATAACCCTCATAATATGGCATTTAGAGCTTAGGTATATGTGAGGTACCTATAGGGAATTAGGTTTGCCGAACATTGTGAGTCAGTCACTTTTAACCTTGGGCCTCAAGGTCAAATGGCAAAAATGTGCTATAACTCTCTTAATATAGCATTTAGAGCTTATGTATGTATGAGGCACCTATTGGGAATCAGATATGCCGAACACTGTGAGTCAGTCCCTTTTGACCTTGGACCTCAAGGTCTCCTGTTGGAGCTGTAACTGCCGGCAACCTTCAAGGCCCTTGGCACTCTAGTTAATTCCTTGAAACTGTATTTTGCGCTCAAAGGGTTAAAAGACTGTTTTGTCCTTGTGAACAGTGCACCAGTCGACTGACACCCAAAATTATGCAGAAGACAAAAAAAGTGTTGTCCTATGATGTCTTGTACCTGTGAAATATTTGTAATATTGCAGACACTGTTGTTGGTTGTCCTCTAATTTCAAAGGTTGGATGGACAGAATGTGGTGGATGTCATGGAGACAGAAAGTTTGTACAGTAAGATTTGCAAAGAGATCAGTTTGTTATGGTCATAAGGAAATAACTATAACTACCTTGCAGATGATAGTTTGCGTGCAGAGTTTGACCGACACTTTGTATAACCATAACAGAATCTGTATCATCTAATACTTTTCTGAAAACATCTGTCAGCATACGTCTTATAAAACTAAAACAGCCAGATTCACAGGAGATTCTAAGCACTGTCCTTCATCGCAAAGGGTTCTTTTAGGGATTGTGTGCATATGTACGTGTGTTTGTCCCGAACCAGTTGTGTTTCAATGTCCATGTGCTTACATACATGTGTGTTTGTGTGCGTGCCTGGATACTTGTACATGTGCACCGTGTTCATGTGAGTGTGTGCGTGCATGTAGTATGAGTATGAAAGTTACATGTGTGAATGTGAGCATATGCAGTATGCGTATGTGTATGTGCATGTGCAGGTCTGAAGAATGCAAGTGTGCACGTGCGCGTGTATATGTGAGCATGTGTGAGCGCAGTGCGCGTACACCTGTGTGTGTATATGAGCATTTGAGTGTGTGTGTGGTGTGATACATGGGTGTGCATTTGTACGTGTGGTTGCGTACGTGACCATATTTACGTGTGCATGCTTGCTCACCCCAGCAGAAGGGTTACTCTCCGGGCTGATGCTTCGTTCCTGTTGAGGGTGGTCCTTTTGGCCTGGAGTGGTGATTGGGCGAAAGGAGCTGCTGCTCAGCCAATCAGCAGTGAGATCCAGTTTTGTTTCCTGCAGGCCGTGCGTCGTGAGCTGCTCTGGGGTGGAGAGCTCCCCACCATCTGTTGAGCCGTGAGGCTCAGACTCCTGACAGACGAACAGACAGACATACAAACCTTATATTTATTCATTGCTTTTTACTCCAACAGGTGGCGACTCAGTGATGCGCAGAGAACTCGCCCAAACAACCACCAATGGGTAGCACCCAACTGAATGATTCATGGCAGCCATTTTGTGCCAGATAATTATCACACATCAGCCAAGTTTAAGAGGTAAAACACAATTTTACAGCCAGTGAAATCCGAGAGATGATTGGGCAGTAGACCACACCTCATAGGAGTGCCTCCACTGGTTTGCCTGAGTCACTTTGGGCTTCATAGCCCGGCACAGCAGGCCAGGCAGGTGTGAGACAGAGCGACTCCTGCTGGTCTCCTCAAAGAAGCGCATGCGTTCGGCAAAAGGAGGGATATCGGTCTCCTCTGACCCAGACGAGGGGCGGGGCTTCACCCTCCTGCCCTCCAGCTTGAACTCTGGCTGAAGCTTGTGCTCGGGGGTCCAGCGCCACCTGTGGGTCCTGCCTGGTATTGCGGCCTCCCTTGTGTTTGGGCTTCTTTGGGCAGTGGAGACAGTGGTGGAGTCCATACGGGAACCAACAGGCATGCTAGCTGGTGACCTGTGACCCTGGGAGGTGTTGGTTGTCTGCGGGGCTGAGGAGGGAGTGGTCTTAATCCCTGCAATGTCTCCATGCTCCTCCCCCTCTCTCTTGTTTCCGTGGGGAGTGCTGACAGTCCTCATCTCCTGACTCTCAGGTTTGTGGGTAGAGCTCTCATTGTATCCGCAGGAAGTGGATGAGAGCTCCTGTGCAGGTCGGCCGGGTTTGGCCAGCAGTTTTGGGGGCTCATGACTCTTTGCCTCTGCAGCTTCCAGGGTTAGACCCCATAAGGCTTCTCGATTGGCTGCTGCACCCGCATCTACCCCCACAGTGGCCCCAGGAACAGTGGGGATGTGATCCCCATGGCAGCGGACAGCAGGAGAATCGAGGGCCGGCTCTGTGGCCTGTACCCCAGCCGTGCCTGGTAAGGAACGCCCGCTGTCACCCTGTTGGTCCTCAGGCCAAACAGCACTGGTCCCCGGGGGATCTGTTAGGGGCTGTTCCACGGGGCTCTGTTCTTGCCCCCCAGTTGGAGCCGAAGGGTCTGTGTCACAGTGGGGGGAATAGTCTCCATTTTGGAGGGCTGGAGGGCACGATGCAGGGCGGTTCTCCCTGCGCAGCTGACTGCAGTACTGATACAAGGTCCTGAGCCCACAGCCCTGTCTGACCCGCGCTCTGAAAACCTCAGTATCAGAGCCCCACCGACTGCTGTGACACAGGCTCCCCACGTTGCCTGCTTCCTCACTGTAACCTGTGATGTCATCGCTGCTGCTGGTGGTACTGGGATCACCACTGAGATCCATACTTCGGTCAGTACGGGGCTCGGGCAGAGACGAAAGGGTCCACTACATACTCTGATCACTGTAAAAATTTAAAAAAATATCAAAAACAAGGAAAGGGAAGATGCAAGTATATGTGTACATACATTCTCTTGTCCATTCTTTCTGATGAAGACCGTGAGGTCGAAACATCAATAAATTAAATATTTTGGAGCATATCTACAGTGTGCGGACTCTACTTTCCTTGCTTATACATACATTCTCTTCCCTGCTTATCTCCAAACAGCAGACTGCAGGTGTGCTGCGGGCAAATTACACCTGTGCATTCTAGATTTGTAAGAAAGGAAAAAAGAGGTTTCCGAACAAATTAAATTAAATATTATTTTAGCTACCTACCTACCACAGCATACTGGAGTTGGCAAGTGCTACCAAAGTGCAGTTTTAAGGTGAAGGAATTTATATCAGATCCAGGTGAAAGGTGTAGGAATTTCAGCTTGTTTTATGCATGGTCACCCCCTTTTTAACCAACCAAAAGTAACTTTACTATTAATTGGAGAGTGTTCCACTGCCGAGTGTTCATTTTTGCCTCATAATTTCATTCACAAGTAAAAAACTAGAGGCACTCGTACAGTGCAAACCTCCGCCAAGGCAGCACAATCCAAATCTTCATGAGTGGGAGCTAAGTTGAGATATTGCATGTCATACGATTTCAAGATAGCTGCAGTGGCGGCCATATTGTTTCACTGATCGTGGTGAAAATCAATAGGGTCCAACCATGATGTAATAGCAATGTACCCACAAAATTTCAGCCAAATCCATGCATTTCTTTTTGAGTTATGTTGTTCACAGACAGACAAACAAACAAAGGCAAACATAACCTCCGCCCCAACTTTGTTGGCCAAGGTACAAAAAACAAAAAAGGTCAAGAGGTGATTTAAAGCATAAAATTTGCCTCTGGAATCATTTGTTGTTCACTCTCAATATGAAGTCTTCAGCCCTACCACTGCCAGTATAAGCAAGCTATCATTATCCTGAACTAGCAAAACCGTGTGATAAAAGCAAAAGTATTAGGTATGACCAAATTTTCTTTGTCGTACACTCTTCAAAAAAGAATACCCTGGTGAGTTTTGGAACACAAAAAGGCCTAGAAGACCACAGATGACAAGCATGGTGGCGACTGAAGAATTCTTTCACTGGTGAAGAGAATCCCATCCCTCCACAACAGTTGGCCAGATCAAGAACACTGTCAAGGAGGTTGTTCAAGCAGTAAACAATCAAGAGAAGACTTCACCAGAGTAAATACAAAGGGTTTATCACAGGACCACCACTGGAAAGCCTCAAAAACATAAATTTGCCAAAAAAAAGAAAAAAACATCCAAACAAGTCAGTACAGTTCTGAAACAGTATGCTACACAATTAAAATCAACTTGTATCACAATGATGAGAAGAACAAAGAATGGAGAAGGGTAGAAACTAGTCATACTTCGAATCACGCCACCTCATCTGTGAAGCATAGTCATGTGTGGGCATGTATGTCTGCCATGAGAACTGGTTCCCTTGTGTACACTGATCATGTGACACCAGACAAAAACAGACCTGAATTATACAGGTCTATATTGTAAACTCAAATTTAGCCAAATGCTTCAAAACCCAAAGGACGAGGCTTCACAGTGCAGATAAACAATGGCCCAAATCACACTGAGACAGTAAACACAATAGTTTTTTTTAAGGCAACAAAGTGGAATGTTCTATACAGGTCACCTGACTTGAACACAACTGAGGATCAAAAGGGAAGAAACCTGGTGTCTGGACAAATGGTCTCCATACTCCAAGTATTGTCAATATACTCCAAGTATTAACAATGATAATTTGATTTATGTTCGTTAGTTTGTCCAAATAGTTTTCATGCCATAAACAGAGCCAAAGTGATGAGAAATATGTCACATTCCAAATACATATGGACCTGACTGTACCTATCATTACACCATTGTAAACCAATTAAGAATACTTCTATAAGTATGCACAATTTTTAATTCAATTTCTGGACCAGGATGTATCGAAAAATAAAGGATTGTTTTACAAATGACAAAGGTTACTCCTGTTTCAACAGTAGGAGACAAGAACATTTTCAAACAAGAACAATAGAACCAATCAGACAATGTTATCTTTTTTGGGGGAGAAAATTGTCCTGTAAATATGACTTTCTCTCGCCTGGTTTTTGTAACTTGACAAACGTGAAGTCCCAGAAACGTGCACACTCCTCAAGACTCATCTAAAGAAATTTCCAAATCACATGCTCAAAATAGCTACAGTGTGTCCTGTATAGGGGATGTTGACATCAGACATGAGATCAGCTTCCTGTCAATTGTTTTGCAAGGGAAATCCAGCAGAGGCAAAAATGTCCCTCAGCTCGGTCACTTTGCTCGACTGCCCTTATTTAGCGATTTAGATCCACTACCGACACTAAGATGCTTAGTTTTCATTTTGGTGAGTGGTGTGTGACAATCGCACTTTGCACTTTGATGCGAGAAAGGCGTATGACCACTTTGTTTTGTTGATGAGTCTTTTTAAACTTATTATTTCCTTTCCAAAGCAAAATTTGTTGAAATTAGCGATCCAGGAGATTAGGCTGAAAACCACTTGTTTGAGGCACTCAAAAAATTTATTGTCATTCTTATCATAACTATTGTTCCTTTTTGCTTTGCTTTTTTTGGTGAACAAATATTTACAGTAATATAGCACTATGAATTTCTCACACAACAGTGCAAGGTACAACCATTGTTTTCCATGCCAAAAATTAATGTCTGCTATGTGTGTTAGAATTCCATAAAGATTTATGATGTAATGATGCAACTGGAGCAATCCTAAAGACCTTAAGGTAATATGCTCTATACCCTACACTCCATTTTCACTGTGATGCAGAATCTATCAAGCACTGATCCCCGTTTAATAACTCCATGCTCCATGAGCCCACGAATTGTTATGATTCTGCTCCATTTGCCATGCTTATTTAGGATTCTGTCTCATCTGAATTTTGATCTCTGCCTTGCCTGTCCACGCCTTGTATTGTGTATTCTGATTTGGTTGTCTGGCTTTGCTCATATTTTGTCTGTTTAGTTCATACCATGTTTTTATTATTGCCATGTTTTGTATCTTGTCATTATCCACTCTTCTGTTTTCATTCCGGTCCATGTTTTTGCCCATGCATTGCACTTTGTCTTCCCCTGTCTGGTCTCATGTCTTGTGATTGCTCACAGAGTATTGCGTGCCACTCTTTCGGGTGATTTCATGGTTTCTGGATTTCAACCATTCCTTCCTAACTCGTTTACTTCCTTCCCCCTGCTTTTCTATATTACTGACCAGTACTTACAGTTTGTTATTTTTGCTAAAGTTACTAACCTAAACTAACTTTGTATATAATACTAACTTGCTAACGAGCACTAGGGATTGTATAGCTGCACCTTACTAATTGATTAACAAGCTCTCAGCACTACCTGTTCTAGTCTCCGCTTCTTGCCTTTACCTAATCTTCTTTGCTGCATTTTCAGTGGATCCTCCATACCTGCTCACTCTGTTCTTTCTCTCATTATCTATGCACGGTAGAACTCCCTAACCGGAGGTGTGTATTCTGTCGATAGGCTGTCTCATGATCCCTGGCTTTTGCCTATTCCATGTGATTAGGTTCTCTCTCATGTTTGCTCCTTTGTAATTAGTCTGATTTCCTACACCTGTTTTCTGTTTAGCATGTGACTTCCCGTATGTGTATATTAGCAGTCTTCTCACAACAGTTACTTGTCTGAAGGTTTCTCTCAGTTTGCTTGTGACACATTTGTCTTCGCCTTGTACTCTTAGTGATTCCATTCTGACTGGGCCTTCCCAGATTACTATTTTTGGCTGTTTTGGATTACTGTCTGCATCTGAACTGTGTTTTGAACCCTTTTCTGTCGGACCATACTGTGATTGCTGCCCTGGTTTTTTTCGACTCGGATTCTGCCCAACTGGTTTGTGATTTTTGGATTGTGGACTTCGTACCTTTGCCTTCTGCCCTGCGGGGGTTTGCCCCCTCACTCAATAAATTCACATCTACTGCATTGCTTGGTTCTCGCATCTGGTTCCTAAGCGTATTATCACACAAATAGTCTCTTGAGAAATTCAAGATGTGGGCTGCCGTGCAGTACAGATACACGCTTATGCAGAGCAAACTTGTGTTCGCGTTAAATGAGCTATGTCATGATTACTGCGCATGCTAAGAACTTTGAATGAAGTGAATCCGCACAACTGCAAGTCAAAATCTACTTCCATCCTTGCTAGTCCGTCATTGTTTTGCATTGTATTAATATACTGTAGTCACTTGGGCAGTATGCCTTTTATATTAAAGAGTTTTCTACGGAATTAGAAGATTCATCTGCTACTTCAGTGCTTTTGCTGAAGAACATGAAAAATGTGAACTGCTTGCCAAACCCAATAATCATAGAAGGTATTATTCTTCTGTTTATTAACGGTTGGAAAACCAGCTTATATTTTGCATGTCCTTCGGCTAGACCACTAATGTAGCGCTATGAATCCTCTAATTTAAATCTAAAACTCCTTCACATAAAAAGCATAATGCTTGAGTAACTAAATATATATGAATAAAATGCAAAACAAAGGTGGATTAGCAAGGATCGAGACAGATTTTGAACTGCAGTCACGCAGACTCACTTTCTTAGGCTAAGAATTTTCTAAATTCTGAGCATGCGCACTCATCGTGACACAGCTCCTTTAAGCCTGATTAAATTAATTCTTAAACTCGCAAGTGACAGATGAGGCAATTTATGATTAATATTCTCTGTTTTGACATGAGAAGTTGAATTAATATTTGGTTTTATTGCGCAAATAACCTCAAAACAAGATGTTTGGTTGAAGTTTGGTAATGTGATAGGCCCATATTTATCAAACCTCAACAATCCAATTTGCAAGCTAGCAAGCAAATGAACACTGTGCAATTATGTTAGCAAGCTAACATGGTTAATGTTTAGCGAATGGACTACTAAATGCAGGGAGCATTCATTATTCAGTTCAAGCTAAACTCTTTGTTACGTATTGCAAAACGTTAAGTTAGCTAAAAGTTAGTGACGAACCAAAAGTTTAATAAGGCCAAACAAATTTAGCTTGTGAAGATATTTTCATAAGCTAGGTATCGAAAACAAATCGTAAAAATGGGGGTCGCTGGCTGGCTAGTGAGCATCAATTAACATCAATAGTCTTCATGTGAACCAACCAATGTCACCTCAGCTACACATGCTAACACACGATGACACGTTACATGACAGTGAAAAAGAGAGAGCTATACTGTTTGGTCAACTTCGCGCAACCGATTAGTTTACACAATGATTTTGAATTTACTTTCATGCAACCAAGTACAGAACTGATACAACTGTGTGTAGAGGCAGAGGCTTTCGACGCAAAAAAGCAGTTATGCTCTGCCACCTCAACAGAGCTCACATAAGTAGCCAAATGTTACTGCGGACAACTAAAACATCAAGCCTGATTTGAGTTGACATAGTTCACATTTTTGGAACCCGCTTGTCCATTCTTACGCGCAAACCTTAAGTAACAGGTCAAATGACGAATATAACTACTTCCACGCTAACTGAGCAAATTTCACACACTTCCTTTAAGGAAGTAAACAATCAGCTAGTGTTAACTATCGACCTTATCCTCTTTCTCTTACTATGACAGTTTAAGAGAACACACGGCAGAGAAAATTTTAGTACCCATCATGGTAGAGGGAAAAAGCAACCCTTATCCCAATTTCCTCAAATATGCAGAAGTATCACGAAAGGGACTTTGGGGACATGGCTCGAGCCTGTACATCGTACTCAGAGTCAATCAGATAATCCTCTATTCACATAAATGTGCTGCATTTCACATTTTACAGACAACAACACATTCCCCCCAAATCCATAGTGCAAAAGTAAATAGCCATACAGGTTCATTTTAAAAAGTGTAGGAAATACACACAAAGTGTCAGCTGATGAGACATGAGCCCAGCACACTTAAGATGACAATACATATTTGTGCAGATACAGATTCTTGCAAGGTAAGTATAGATCGTCTTGAATAATTTTTTAAGTCCAGAATAAACACTCTTAAAACTGGTAATTGTCAAACAAAGAATGACGAGGAAAATCTCAATGACCTACACAATCAGCACCATGTGAATAGAAGCTCACACAACACTCATCTTAACTGATCAGTGACTGTGCAGTCTAGGAGACCGGTCAAATCTAACTGTCCAGCCTAGCTTAGCCTGTCCTCCCCCAGCCCACCAGCATAGTAACCTACTTACCGCTGTGTACTCCACACAGTTCAATATGATCTCACGGGGAAAAGTTACTGGCTGTCCAAAAAAATCCATGTCCTGTGATCTGACGCAGCCCTTTTATAAACATAGCGCATCTAGTGTGTATGTGGGTGTAAGTGAGTGTGTGTGTGTGTGTGTGTGGGTGGGGTGTGCATGCATGTGCGGTAGCCTCAATAACAATCCCAGATCACAGTGCTCCTAGTGGAAGCCAGCCAATCGGTCATACTTTGCTGAATAACCCTGTAGATGTAACCACCCAGCCCAGTATAACACTAGCCTCTAGAGTCGGATTTCCAGCCCTTCTGAGTCATGAGGGGAAATAAATTAAGGCAAAAGAGAGTCACAGAGGAATACTCAGTCATGATATTTATTCCCTCTGTGTTCTGCATTGCTTCACACAGATCTACAATAAAATGCAGATACATCACAGACCTCCCCAAACCAGTCTCAATACTACATTCAAGAGACCACCATTCCCTCATTACCGACCCCATTAGAAGCAGGAAGTGAGGCTGAAATGAAGGACTCTGTTCAGGAGAGATAAAGCAGCATGTATCTCAGGGCTTGGAGAATATCCATGGCTCTTTATGCCATTGTTTGAATTAGGAAAGTCTGTTGGGGAGGGATGGGGGGGTGACATGGAATTTTGGGTCAGGGGTCACACAAGGATAGAGAACACGGTGAAATGTGTTCCTACGGTTTCCTGAGCGGTAAACTCGGATAAACAGCCATCTCAGAGAGCACATGATGATCCACTGACCAATGCGATGTTGATGTAGGACTGTTTTAGAGAAAGTACCGGCTCATTTTTTAATAGTCCCCTCCACTCCAGTTTTTGGATGCAGCGCACAGATGCAAAGGATCAATCCTCACTGAGCTACTCACCCAGGAATGGCAATGGAGACCTCATGCTCATCTAGAAACCATATTACATACTGTAGGGGCAAGCACTCTATTGGGGGCCTCCACTCCTAAGTCAGAACCCAAGTTTCCTCGGTTCCAAGGTCATGACTCATGGTTCTTTGAGTCATTATGAGTCATGAGTTAACACAGCCCCACCCAGCTGGGAATGGGAGGGGCAACAGTGACAGCTCAAATAGTGGGCGGAGCCTTCTCTGAGGGAGATACTTTTTATTGAACCCCATTGGGTAATTTATCCACTGCATTTCATCCATCCTATAGTTAGGAGCAGTGGGCAGCCACAGAGCAGCGCCTGGGAACCAACCCCAGTTCTAAAGCCAGTTCCTTGGTCAGGGGTACTGGTTAGAGTGTTCCTGTAATGCATGTTTTTGTGGGTGGGGGAAATCGGAGTACCCGAGGAAACCCACGCGAACACGGGGAGAAAATGCAACCTCCACGCAGACAGGCCCCAGCCCGGGTTCGAGCCCAGAACCTTCTTGCTGCGAGGCTTCAGTGCTAATTTTTTTAAATGGCTATGGCCTTACTTTTGATATCACCCTCTTGAGGCTTCCGGAGACCAAAGTGCTCAGCACTGGAGTCAGATATTAACGCTGTGCCATTCGTTCCCTCCACCAAAAACCCTGCCGGTTGACGTCACGAACTACACTTGAGGCCAAAGGTTGTGCTGCCAGCTAATGAATGGCTCTATACAGCAAATCCGTTGATCCAAACAGCAAACCAGATACTATCAGAAGATGGGATCACATTAGTCGTGGTCCCAATTTTCAATCCCAAACTACATATTTACTCTAGCCACAGACCTACTAAGTTCCATCAATATTCAGTGTTTAAAAGGGACAGGCAGACAGACTGACAGACACTCAGTATAGTAGTCTGGATGCCTTGTAACAATGATTTCAGGATATTAACAGGACACAACAACTCAAATCTGGATGCTCGCACCCTCCCGCCCCCCGCTCCACCCCCCAGGCCATATACCTACGACCCCCAGCCCCTTGATGTTCACTCAAGCCATATACCGACTGAGTTTCAACAATTTCCAGTGTATCATTCAAAAGTTATCGAATGGACAGACAGAGAGACAAACAAACACTCAGTATGATATCCAGGATGACTGTAACATTGATTTTGGGATGTTTCCAATGTAGTCAAAAGCAACTCATATCTTTGCTCACATGCACACACCTTCAACTCAAAATAATATAACGATGACCAAAGTTCAAAACCTCCTATCTGCCGAATTTTTCTGATCGGCGGATTTCACTTGATGAGCAGCCTTCCTTGTTCTCATCATCCAAAGTGAAATCCGCCAATCAGAAAAATTTGGCAGATAGGAGGTTTTGCACTTCATCGATAAGTCTGTTAGTTCCAAATCTTCTTCAAGCACCGGTGTTGTCCACCTTTTCTCTCGCCCGCCTGACTGATGCGGCATACCAGCACGCCAAATACCGTGCTCTTCCCCTTGTTACGTGAGATTCGCAAGGATTACTGAACAAAGAGCAGGATTAAACTCAACCCATGTACATTATCTTCTGCTGTTCCAGCAGCTTCCACTAGATAGCACTAAACACCCCACAGTACACCAGGAAGCTCTTTGAGCACCATGAGGAAAACCTTACGGCGAGAGGAAGTTTTTGCGTCAAGCTGCTGCACCAAACCCTTCCCTGCCAAGCTGCTTTTTCCTGACTGAGTCACTCGGGAAATATGTAGTCCCTATGGGTAACGGAGCAGATAGGGAGGCCCTTGCTGAATCATGGCCAGGCTTGCCAGATATTTGGGTTTAGTCCAAGATTACCCTCCCCGTTCACTGTTCCTCTCTTCTCCTCCACATCCCCAACCCTGCCATCAACAACATCATCTGATTTGCTTCAAACTCTCCAGAGATTAATTAATTCCTGTCTCATTGATTTTGTTTACTCAATTGAATTTTCAATTACTCTGGAAATATAGTTCTCACAGCCATGTCCAGAAACAGCCAAGGTGGGTACAGGCTTTCATCCCAACTCTTTTGTTTCACTCCTGATTCAACTAATGAACCCTCAGAGGCCGTGTTATCATGTGTAAACTGCATGGCTTGGGAAGAAAGCCTGCACCCCCACCAATCCTTTCTGTATAAGATTACAAACCCCTGCAGCAAAACATCAGACAGACTAATGATGCATTACTTGATTGTTTGCCACAAAATTGTTGAGTTTTAACTCCTGGATGTGTGAAGCGATGAAAAGAATCACTGTGGGGACTCAGATATGCAAATGAGTCACTCGCTCGATCAATCACTCCGCTGTTGGCATGTCAATATCAAAACGTTATTACTTAGGCTGCCAGTAAGAGGCCCGAGTCTAGATCTGCCATTTTGTCTGTGTCTGTCTATCTGTCTGTCTGTCTGTCTGTCTATGTATCCATCTGTCTGTATATCTATCATCTATGTCGAGAATTGGAAATTACTCAGAAGCCTGTAGGAATTGCGTCATCAGGGTTCTGCCCTGCATGATTATGAGGCTACGTTATTGACTGTATATAAGGATGGATGACCTTATGGTTCCCCAAAGCTGAGGCCAAAACCTCTTGATCACTATCTAATGGCCGGCTGCAGTATTGTTCATAAACCTGCCCCTTGTACTGGAAGTACCGCCCCTTGAGTGTAAACAAGGCTCAACTCACATTGCTGTTGGTCGGTGGTGTGAATTTGCATTGTTCTTACCGCGAACTCAGCAGCAAATCTTCAAAGCGAAAAAATAAAAATGATCCCACGGTCAGATTCCTGTGAATAAAGGGTGGAGAAATTTTGTTTTGCGTTCAGTGGAAACGCAGCATTAAAAACTCTCACTCAGCAGCAAAACCTCTTGCGTGCTGGTATGTGCCTATGGCATAAATGTTCTTTTAGCTGGGCATAGACTGATATGCTTAATGGGACTGAAATGCAAGGAAACCTCTGGTGCAGTAATCCCCTCACATAGCTTTTCCCTTAATCCACAGCTGAGTGCTATTGATAAGACAGGGGAAGCTAAGATGCGTCCAACGCCCCTGGAGTAATGTGGGGAGGAGTCCCCTGCTTTAGGGCCCAACAGGTTCTCACGTCGAAGTGTGTTTAAAGGCCTGAACTATTATCTATCAACCTTCCAGGTCTGCAAAGCTACAAGGTGAAAAAGTGGTGCACACCATCATTTAGCACTGCGCAGTGAATTATATTAATCTGATGTTTTCTACAAATCAGCACATGGAACACCCTCATGTGATTCGCAGAGATAAAGACCAGAGGTTATCCTTGAAATACTGTTTTTTCCCATTAGTGTTGCACGGCTACTCAGACACAGAAATATTAAGCAGCAAACAAATTACCTCTGGAACTTTAGTGTTTTGTAGTTTGGCCCCTTGAAAAATATTATTTCATCATCCTTCTAATCTGAAAAATGTGACGCTGGCAGGGAAAATTTTTAAAATATTGTTTTAGTTAAGTAAACTATTTATAAAAATATATTATGTCTTTCTGACGTCTAGCTTTCTAGACCCATTTATTTTCCAGAACGCGACTGGGAGTAACATAAGGACATTACTATTTGAAGTAAATGGCTTAAGTGTGCGTCTGTGGGTACAAATGTGGTACTCGCTAAGAGCATTACTCCGATTACCTTTTTTTCGAAACCAAAAATACTTTTTAAAGAAATTGATGATTTGCGATGCAGGCAGGGATGATAAACTAATATTCTTTTATGGTGCCTTGTGCAGAATTTGAGAGGAGTTTTTGTGAGCACTGCACTAAACAGAAGAAGGCATCTGTCAGCTGGAGCGGATGACTGTTGATGTTGATATTCAAGCAATTTTTGCAAATGAAGTGATCCATTGAAAATAAATTGGACATGAGCTTGGAGACTTTACCATCACCTGATCAGATTACCTGATTGGTTCATTAAATAATGTGACACAAAATAACATTATATTATTTATGCTCAAAGTATGCTCTCTCAGTAGACTGTGGAGTCGGAGTGATAAGATGGCATGATACTGTAGAAGTCTGACTGGAAATAGATTCAGTATGGTTGAAGGGATGCACTTGATCCAAGAAGCGCACGACCATAAAGCAATCTGTTGCAAAAGTTTTTCCATTCATTAATGAACAGTGTAATGTTGCCTACCTGATTGATCCGACACCCGACAGCCCCCCGGAATCAGACACTAAGGGTGGGACTGACTGCGGTGAAGCTTTGTGCGCTGCTGGGACTGTCTGCAGATGCGTGTATCCTAGCCGTTCTGACATGAGTAGGATCACATGGGCCACAAATAGTTTCTCGTCTTCCTCTTTGAATGGAAAAAAAAAACACTCCAGTCTCTCGGCGTACTTTGAGCCCGACCTTCTCAAGGTCCTGATTGTGTGGACACACCTTCTCCGGCCTCGACAGGAATGCGGGAATGGGCGCGCGGACGGCGCGCGACGGCTTGTGCTTCTCCCAGGTCTGCCTCACGAGGGTCGCTCTGGCCCGTCCGAAGGAAATTTTCCCTAAAATCTGAAACAAATACCTCCGCTCCAGCTTTAGTGAATGTCCATCACTAAAACCAAAGTACAGTAGCTGTACATGTGGGATGTGCTGACTCTTTCTTTAGGAGTCCTGGGCCCTGGGTCAGATGCTCACTTGTAGATTTAAGCAGACCATTTGCTCGATGGCAAATTTTATCTCTCCTATCCTCACACTCACACACATGCGCGCGCGCGCGCACACACACACACACACACAAACACCCGCACACACACACACGCGTGTGCACACACAGGGACGCGCAAACACACATACATACACACACGCACACAGGCATGCACTCACACACACACTCACACACGTGCTTGCACACGTATACATACACACAAAGGCGCACACATACACACACACACACACACGCTAGCACACACACAGGAGCGCACACACATACATGCACTCTCTCACACACACACACACAGGCACAGATGTACATGCTTGCACAAACACACGCTTGCACACACACACACACACACACACACATGCACCCGCACACTCACACACACACAGGCACTCACACACACATGTGCTTGCAAACACACACACCCAGGTGCTCACATACACACACACACCCACACATACGCTAGTGCACTTAGACACACATACACACTCACGCACACACACAATTACATGCTTGCGCACACACAGTTGCTCACATACACATACTCTTGTGCACACTGACACACCATGAGTGTGTGAGCCAGGTAGCCAGGGTAACAGTTTGAGAGCAGGGAGTGGTCCACTTGACTGATCCAGCAGTGTTAAACACACACTTGTCTGATAGGTTTTGTGTTGCGCTTATCGCCCCTATCAAGCGAGGCAACATTGTTAGATTGTGTTTTCATAGCTTTTGTTTGATGTTTGTTTTCATTCAGTAATGTGAAAGCTACTGTAGATTGTCAAAGTGCAAATACTCTTGTTAAATGTTTTTCCTTTTTTTTTACCTTGCTCTCAATAGTAAAATCTCTGACCTCATACTTCATTAACTAGCAACTGCCTTCCTAAATGACACCTGAAACTACAAACAACACAATATTAAGCTGTATTTGGCCAGTCTCTTAAAAGAGCGCTTCATTCAGACTTGAACTGTTTCAAACAGACACGTGAGTAACACTGATCTGGGCAATACAGCATTGCCAGCCTTAGCAATGTCAGCATCTTTTAAAGGGGACCTATTTTGCTATATTTCCAAGGTTACATTTTGATCTTGGACTCCACTAGAGTACTCCTGATCATTCAAAGTCCAAGACAGGCTCCTTATTCAGCTCATGCTGCCATCCTCAAAAAACCCCATTTGTAGTCCGTTGTAGTCCCTGCCTGAAACGCCTCATTGGGGTGGCTCTTCCGCTATGGCCCCCACTCCCCGTGTGCCCACTTTCTTCTGACTGGCCAGCTCTATGGAGGGCAGAGTCTGGCGGGACGAGATTGCAGAACGCAGTTTTCCGGGTCTGCCTCCCCAAAGTGAAACATGAGACACGTCTGCCATCTAACAAAGAAGCGGTGGGCAAATTCCGGATTCTAATGCTATACTTGAATATATGTCTAATGAAATGAACTTCTAATAGACGCAGCGGCCAAAGTGGAGGACGCAATGCGAAAATCTGGCAGCTCAAGCTCAAATTTGCTATCGCCTACAGTTTGCTATGGCAATGGTGGTGAGTGCAGCGGTTTTTCTATTCTATAGCTAGGATGCAGGGAAAGCTAGAATTCACCCCATATAGACACATTTGTGGAACGGGTCGACCAAACCCACGTGCGGACCGGAGAAAGTAGAAATCCGAAGGGTATGAGTTTATAGGGAAACATGGACAGTGAGGAGCAGCTAAAAGTGGATCAACAGCTTATGGACTGCTTCGGTGTTTATTATTATAATGACCTGCTAGTTCCTGTGCATAACTGTAGTGTTTCGTTAGCGTGAAGAAATGAACAGTTTCTGCGCTGGTATATGACGGAGTGGCGAAAGCTCCAGGCTAAACGGCCTTTTCAGAAACGTCCTTGGTAATGGTTTACTCATTGCGTCAGAATGGTCAGCCTTTCCTTGTGAAGAATGGGGGCATTATGGATAGTATGCGAGAGCTAGATAGAGCTCCGGTTATGTTATGAGCATAATACAGGTTTTACAGACTGTAAGTTCCGTTTGCGTGAACCATTGCTTATGTGGAGCTAGCGAATTGATGACTTTTACAGGAAAGAATTTAATACAGCGCCCTCCATAATTATTTTTCATAAAATCACCTGTTCCACAATTATTGGCACCCATAACAATTCCTAGGAAATGAATGTAATTGAAGTATTTCTGTCATTTCTACAGTAGTTTACAAAGTTGATCACAGTATCTAGGATCATTTAATTAGTAATTCATCACTTCCTGTTTCCCTGGGGTATAAATATGACGTGACACAGAGGCCATTTCTCTTATCCACTCTAACATGGGAAAGACAAAGGAACACACCATTCAAGTGAGGCAACTGTGTGTCGACCTTCACAAGTCAGGCAATGGCTACAAGAAAATAGCCACTCGCCTGCACCTGCCCATATCTACTGTCAGAGGAATCATTAAGAAGTTTAAAACAACTGGAACAGTGGTAAACAAGCCTGGACGAGGACGCAAGGTTATTTTGCTGCTACGCACAATGAGGAGGATGATAAGAGAAATAAAAAGTTCTCCAAAGCTCACTGTTAAAGAATTGCAACAAATGGTAGCATCTTGGGGTCACAAAGTCTCCAAAACAACCATCAGATGCTATCTACATGCCAACAAGCTGTTTGGGAGGCATGCACAGAAAAAACCTTTTCTCACTCACAATAATAAACGCAAACGTTTGGAGTTCGCTAAGTGGTACTGGGACTTCAACTGGGACTGTGTGCTTTGGTCAGACGAGACCAAGATAGAGCTTTTTGGAAACAAACACTCTAAGTGGGTCTGGCGGAACACAAAAGATGAGTATGCAGAAAAGCACCTCATGCCCACTGTGAAGTATGGGGGAGGATCGGTGATGCTGTCGGCCTGTTTCTCTTCCAGAGGCCCTGGGAACCTTGTTAGGGTGCATGGCATCATGAACGCTTTGAAATATCAGGACATTTTAAATCAAAATCTGGTTGCCTCTGCCCAAAAGCTGAAGATGGGACGTCACTGGGTCTTTCAGCAAGATAATGACCCTAAACACGGCCAAATCTACACAGAAATGTTTCACCAGACACAGAATCAAGCTCCTCCCATAGCCTTCTCAGTCCCCAGACCTCAACCCCATTGAAAACCTGTGGAGTGAGCTGAAGAGGAGAGTGCAAAGGAGAGGACCCAGATCGCTGGAAGATTTAGGTAGATTGTGCAGAGAGGAATGGTCGAAGATCCCTCTTTCTGTATTCTCCCATCTTTTGAAACATTATAGGAGAAGATTAGGTGCTTTTTTGTTGGCAAAAAGGGGTTTTACAAAGTATTAACATTTGGGGTGCTAATAATTGTGGCACACATGATTTGATGTAAAAGAATTATTTCTTAATGTGGGATTTTTTTCCCACGGAATAAATGCACTTGAATTAAAGGTTGGATTTTCCTCTGTTTTTCATTGTGGTCGTATATTATTTAGAAAAAAGCTGAGTTTATTCGAAGCTAAAGAACACATCTTAACCAGGGGTGCCAATAATTATGGAGGGCAGTGTATTTAATCGCCGATTTATTATTCAATCGACGGCAATGCAGAGAAATCGTTTGTGATACCAGACACGATAGCCTGTGCGCTTCCCTATTGCTTTCACCGGTAGCATCAGAGAGCCTGCCCAGGTATTGGAGAAGTATCAGGCAGACCCCGGTCATAGATAAGTAAAGCAATCGTTTCACAAGCACCCAAAAACGTACCCCAAGCTTTGCAACACCTACGTCTGGTCATAACGCGTGTATTTGCGTCTTTGCATTGACTTTGAATGCAATCTGTTGCACTAAAAATTTGTTTCGCGTTCGGTGCGAAAGCTGGTTAATGAGCCCATAACACGTGTATTCGCGTCTTTGCATTGACTTTGAATGTAACCTGTCGCGTGACAAATTAGTTTCACGTCCGGTGTGAAAGCTGCTTAACGAGCCCATAATGCGTGTATTCGCGTCTTTGTATTGACTTTGAATGTAACAAACATGCTGTAGCTGGTAACTGAGCGGTCATAACCACAGAGACAAACCCTTGCAATACAGGTTTTACAGACAGCATGATCCGTTACCGTGGACAGTTGTACCAAGCATCCAAATTACAAACAAGTAGTAAAAGTTAGCTTCAAATGAGGTTTATGTTCACACATCTTCTGTAGAATTTCATCTGATATTACTCTTGCATATTTAGGACACAAACATTAGCAACAGTAACTTGGCTACATTAGCCGCAGTGCTACAGCCACAATCAACAGGCTATCACATCAAGTTGGCTTATGCAGTAAAAGTAACTTGAAGCTTCTGTGTCTGTGAGTCATGGACAGTTGCGACCAATCCATGATTTATGTTCAGATATTTTAGAAAGCCTGCACTTGAAGCCAGTTGTTTGTGCTAACTATCGCTAACGGTCCTGCTAACCACCCATTACACATTAGCTTCACTTACATTATTTGCTGTTATATGGTTACTTACAGCTTGCGGCTCCTAGCGCTTGATCAATGCAACTGCCTCAGGTTTGGAAAAGCAGCTGAAACGCTTATCCAGTGTCGAATTATCCTTTATTAACAAAGCTGTCTTTGGTGAAATGCTGAGCACAAGCAGCTTACGTTCCCCTTGGCCGCGGCTATTTGCTGCCAGAAACAAAAAAAGCTACCCACTGATTTCTGGTGGCATCGTCTTTTGGGAGAGAAATAGGTGTTTTTCTTTGTGCCCAAAAGTAAACGGACAAGCAGCTTTGGGAGAGATACTAATAACGGATAATAACGGCAACTTTTTGGTCAAACTGCGGCAAAGCGGGGGACCCAGCAAGTAATGATGCTTCCAAAGATCCCAAGTATTTTTAGCTGAATTACACAGAAATGTGAATAACATGATATGCAGGATTTAGATATTTTCCATTTGATGTAATGCTGTGGTGATAAGAACATGGGGTGCTTTCACACTAGGGACTCAGGCATGGATCCGATTACACCTGCCCCCAAAGTTTGGTCTATTAGGTAAGTGTGAACACAACCATAGCTTGCTCGGGCACGGTGTGCGAATCCACTTGGAAGAGGTGGTCTCGGGCACTGTACATCCGTACATGTACCAAATGTGCAAACAACCATACTGGAGCACAGAAGTGGACTATTATGTGACATCTTAAAGGGGACCTATTATGCTGATCCTGCTTTTAATACATATAGGTAATGTTCTAATGTTGGATGTCCATACCCATCCTCTGAGAAGTTTCTAAACATAAGATACAGAGGTTTTGCCGAAATCCAAGAACGTGATTTCGTGAACATGATTTCCTCTCTGAAAAGCTCCCCCCAAGATCTTCACGAGATCTGGGCAAAACCTGACGTCAGGTTGTGCCGTCCAATTAATACACACCTAGCCAGAGCCAATCACAGCGCTGGACCAGCCCACATCGGAAACTATTCTAGCAGGCACTAAAAACCACAGATCATACTATGTCTGAGTAGCGTCTACACTTTTGGAAATACAAAGGAAGAACCGCAGATCATTTGAGGTGCATTTTCGTCAGTATCTCTCCCAATGCTGCTTGTCCGTTTACTTTTGAACGCGAAGAAAAGCACCTATTTCTCTTCCAAAAGACGATGCCACAAGAAATCAGTGGGTAGCTTTTTTTGTTTGCTGATAGCAAACAGCAACGGCCAAAGGGAACGTAAGCTGCTTGTGCTCAGCATTTCACCAAAGACAGCTTTGTCAATCAAGGATAATTCGACACAGGATAAGCGTTTCAGCTGCTTCTCAAACCTGAAGAAGTTGCATCAATCAAGTGCTCGGAGCCACAAGCTGCAAGTAACGATATAACAGCAAATAAAGTGAAGCTAACGTGTTACGGGTGGCTAGCAGGACCACTAACGATTGTTAGCACTAACAACTGGCCTCAAACGCAGGCTTTGAAAAATATCTAAAGATAAAGCCTGGATCGGTAGCGACTGTCCGAGACTCTCACACGCTGAAGCTGTAAGTTGCTTTTACTGCATAAGCCAACCTGACGTGAAAGCCAGTTGATTGTGGCTGTAGCACAGCGGCTAATGTAGCCAGTTACTGTTGCTAATGTTTGTATCCTAAATATGCAAGAGTAACATCAGGAGACAGTCAGCCGAAGGTATGTGAATATAAACTTCATTTGAAGCTAACTTTTTATACTGTTTATTTGGATGCTTGGTACAACTGTTCACGGTAACGGAACTTGCTGTCTGTAAAACCTGTATTGCAAGGGTTTGTCTCTGTGGTTGTTATGACCACTCGGTTACCAGCAACTGCATGTTAGTTTGCGCTGCTCCTGGTTAACTTATATGCAGTAATTCTGATCAGTATGCTTGTGTTGCTTCGGTAAGCATCAATGTGGCAGTTTCATCATAATGTTGCCCGATTGTAGCCAGTACAGTTGAAGCTAACAGGAGAGGTGTTGTATGTGTACGCAAAGTTAAGCTGAATAGGCTGCAGTTAGACTAGACGTAGGATTTGAAGCACTTGGGATACGTGTTTGGGTTAGTTTATGGCTGCTTGTGATCGCTTCACTGATCCATGACCGGAATCAACCGACTATTTCAAAATTATCTGGGCTGGCTCTCTGATGCTACCGTGAAAGCAATCGCCAAACGCAGCAGCTCAAACATGTCTGGAATAACAAACGATTTCTCTGCACTACCGTGACATAATTTCAACCCCCTTTAGAAATTGTTGTGGCTAATAAAAAGCCGGAAAAGGCAGCGATTGAATAGGAAATTCTTTCCAGTAGAAGTGATCAATTCGTTAGCTCCACATAAGCAACATCTGTGCTAACGGCACTTACGGTCTGTAAAACCTGTATTATGTTCATAACATAACCAGAGGTCTCTAGCTGTTGCGTATACCATCCATAAAGCTGCTTTCATATCGGACTCAAAATAAATTTTTCGCAGTAGAGATTACATTCAAAGTCAATGCAAAGACACGAATACACGTGTTATGGGTGCGTTAAGGCGTTTTCACACTGTACGCGAAACAAATTTCTCATGCGACAAATTATATTCAAAATCAATGCAAAGATGCGATTACACGCGTTATGGGTGCGTCAAGCCGCTTTCACACCGGGCGCGAAACGAATTTTTCGCGCGACAGATTACATTCAAAGTCAATGCAAAGACAATGCATTGACTTTGAATGTAATCTGATGCGCGAAAAATTTGTTTCACGTCCGATGTGAAAGCGGCTTATCCTGACCATTTTCCACGAGCAAACGCTGGTCATTCCGATGCAATAAGTAAACCATTACCATGGGCAATTTCTGAAAAGGCTGTTTAGCCTGGAGCTTGCGCCCCTTCGTCATATACCAGCGCTGCAGAAGCTGTTTGTTACTCCAAGCTTGCGACACACCACGGTTATGCACATGAACCAGCAGGTCCTTGTAACACACATTGAAGCAGTCCATAAGTTGTTTGTACACTTTTTGCTGCTCCTTACACTCCATTTTTCCTCTAAACTCAGACCTTTTGTTGTGATTTACGAAATGAACCAAGTGCGACAACCAGTAGAATGCAAAAAGGAGGCTTTATTTCTGAAGGGGGAAACCCCCCAACAGAGCTGGCAACGGTACAAAGTCCACAATCCAAAAACAGTATCCAATGGGCGTTTTCCAGAATCGTAACCAGGGCACCAATAACAAAGTTGGTGGTCAGACAAAAAGGGTTCGGTACACAGGCGTAGGTTTGGAGGAGAAACTAACTCATAAGCCAAAGACAGTCCGAATCCAAAACCAGGGCAGTAATCACAAAATCAAGGTCGGGCAGAAAAAGGTCAAAACTCAGATGCAACAATATCCAAAAAGGGCAAACCAAAATCAATAGTCGAGCAATCCAGTCAGAAAGATAAACACTGAGCAATCAAGGCGAGAAACGTGGAACGAGAAAACTAGGAAGAACGATCTGACAAGAGTGTGAAGCAAACAGACATCTTATATACACATCCAGGAGAACACATGACCAGGGAGAACAGGTGCAATCAATGGTAACAATGATCAGGGAGAGACACATGAGGAATAAACTAATCACATGAATTTGGCAAATGCCAAAACGCAGACAGGGATCACAAGACAATCCTATGAACAAACAGCTCCGGTTAAGGAGTACTAAAAGTGCATAGTCTAAAGAAAAGGAAAGCATGAGATATAAGTGGAAAACTGCAGCAGAGATAATTAGGGATAGGCAAGGAGGCGGAGACTAGAATTGGGCGACAGCTGAGAGATCATTAGTGAATTAGTAAGTGCAGCTATACAATCCCAACTGCTTGTTAGTAAGTTAGTCCAAATATACAAGGTTAGTGTGGATTAGTATTTAGCAAAAACAATAAACTGTTAGTATGTGTTAGTAAGACAGTAAAAGGGAGAGGAAGGAAGAACACGAGATAATGAAAGAAGATTGAAACCCAGAAACCAATAAATCACCCGAATGAGTGGCACGCAAGACAAGGGACCATGAGCAAAGATACACACATGACAAGACAGGGGAGACAAAGTGTAAAGCATGGAACTGAAAACATGGCATGGAATCTGAAGCATGAAAAAATAATAAAACGTGAAATCCAAATTACCAAAAACACAATACATGATCCTAAGAATGGTCAGACAGAGCAGTGGTCACTAAACACAAAAATCATAAAGCATGGCAAAGCCAGGTACAGAACTTAAACATGAGATGCAGAATCAGAATCCCAACACCTTTATTCAGTTAGAGGGCATGTCCATTGCTCAAGATTATTTAGCGGAAATTGAGGTTAGGGATAACGAAGTACTAGACAAGTTGCATAAAATAAAGGCAGATAAGGCGGCGGGTCCTGATGGCTTATATCCTAGAGTGCTCAGGGTAGTTAGTAAGATCATCTTTAAGCTGCTATCCGCCATCTTCAGACGGTCTTTCAAAACTGGAGAAATACCAAATGATTGGAAACAGGGCAATATAATACCAATATATAAGAAAGGGGACCGTACAGAGCCAGGAAATTACAGGCCAGTCAGTTTAACTTGCACTGCATGCAAAATATTGAAATCTATCATAAAAGATGAGCTGGACTTATTTCTTGAATGTAACAGTATCTTGAGGGATAGCCAACATGGTTTCCGTAAGGGAAGGTCATGCTTGACAAACCTTCTGGAATTTTTTGAAGAGGCCACCAAGACTTATGACCAGAGCAGAACTTATGACATCATAAACTTGGATTTTCAGAAAGCATTTGATACACTACCGCATAAGAGACTAATTTTTAAAATGAGCTCCATTGGAGTTAAAGGAGATATTCTGGAGTGGATTCAAAACGATTACAGGACAGAACACAAAGAGTGATGGTCAGTGGAGTCTCATCTGGGCTGAGTATGGTGGGGATCGGCATCCCCCAGTATCGGTGTTGGGACCCCTGCTGCTCCTCATCTACATTCATGACCTTGATATGAATATTGAGAGCAGATTAGTTAAATTTGCAGATGATACTAAATTGGGGGGTTTGGCAAATAGTTTAGAGTCCACTAAAGTGATTCAGGATGATTTGGATAGAATCCAAAATTGGGCAGAAATGTGGCAAATGAAATTTAATGTAGCGAAAAGTAAAGTTGTACATGTAGGTAATAAAAACATTAGACGGGATTACTTTATGGGAGGTTTAAAACTGGAATGTGCTTCACACGAGAAAGATCTGGGAGTGATTGTTGGCCAAACCCTCACAGGTTCTAACAATTGTGCGGTAGCAGTTAAAAAAGCCAATCGGATGCTGGGATACATTGCAAAAAGTATTGTGTACAAATCTAAGGAGGTGATGCTTCTTTTGTACAACACATTCGTCAGACCACATCTGGAGTATTGTGAATATTTCTGGGGACCATACTTTAAGAAAGATATAGAGGCCCTAGAGAAAGTTCAGAGAAGAGCCACTAAGCTAATTCCGGGTATAAAAGATGAAAACTATGAGAAGAGGCTGAAGATACTTAATCTCTTTAGTCTTAAGAAAAGGAGTCCAAGGGGTGATTTGATTGAGTTCTTTAAATATGTTAAAGGGATTAACAAAGTGAATTATGTAGGATTCCTTTGACCAAGGAAGTGAGTAGAACTTGGGGTCACAAACGGAAGTTGACCAAGGGTAAATTTAGCATTGATATTCGGAAATATTTCTTAACCCAAAGAGTAATTTCAATGTGGAATAGCTTGCCTGACCATATTGTTGAAGCAGAGACCTTGGGGGTTTTCAAGAGTAGGCTTAACTTAAAGTTAGATACCATTGAGACATTGAGTATCTGAAGAGATATATTCACAATAGCATCAAATAACTAGCGAGCGTAGCTTAGCTGAACGGCCTGTTCTCGCCATTCATGTTATGTTATGTTATCTTTTGTATTATTATCATCTTATTATCATCAGTATTATTACCAAAACATCTTTTGTATCATCCAGCCAAAAGAAAACGCCCTAAGTGCAGTCCAAAGTGGCATCAGGTATCCCGTAACCGCCTTCCCATGGCCTGTCTAAAGCAGACTGGACAATACTATGTAGAAAGGTGGGAGCTGATTAGACTGCAGTTATAGTCAGATGTACAGCCAATTGATGTACAGCTACAGGACTGAGGATTACAGGAACTGATGCCCGGGCAACACCCAGGCAGTGCGCTCTCCGAACTGTGATAGAACATCCTACTGTTGCAGTTTGTACTCTTACTCTTTGTTTGTCATAAATTTACTATATTTCAATCACAATTTGGTCAAGTCTTTATTTCAATTGTCTTCCACCCTTAACGAACACCACCGGGTCACAAGAGGTAATTTCTTGCTACTATCGCAGGGTCTGGAAGGCTTATCGCGCAACTTCGGCAAGATTCTCGCGTAATTTTTCGGGAATCTCGCGCAGCCGGCTTACTTGCAGACGCTGGAACGCACCCCCTACTACTTCGGACGTCGTATGACACGTGATTTTTTCCGCTCCGAAGCAAGCTTTGAAACAGTGGTTCTATGTTATGGGTTTGAAGTACGTATGGACGCTTCAGTGTCATGCAGCCATCACTAGCTGAAACATCACGAGACTTCACCGCCAGAAAAGAATGGCGACTTACTTGGCAACACTGGAAATAATCGAGGAGATGGTTGCTCTGGACATTCCTCTCAGAGATGCCAAGGCTTACGTCTAAGGCGCGAGTTTCTCCTCATAGTGGCATTCACGTTTCTGTGTCGCAGTCAGCAATTATTTCAATCAAAGCGCACTGAAGAAATTCACTCGCGGAATTTAAGTCAGTGTGCATGAAGTTACTCAGTTTCACATGCATTATGGTGGATTTCCCCACTAATGACACGGAAATCGACTATGACTCAGGAATTCTCAGGCTTATCTTTACTGGGGGATTAAAAGCAATGGAATTGCAAAAAAACTAGTGATGAAGAAACCGAAGCTTTCTGAACTACTGAATCAGTTATGAAGCAATTGTGTTGAATGGTTCAGGGTTGCGAAACATTTGATTCAATTACATATGATGACATCTGCTGGCCATTCTTCAACATAGCATTTGCGTGGTACAATAAAGGACAAGGTGCTATGAAACAGGCACTGCTAGGTACGTTTAACAATAAAGGTTTTATGTACATCTTGTAATTTTTGACTTTTTTTCAGGACAATAACATACTTGTGTTATAATGTGATTGTGACATCATAAAATACTGTATGTAATAGAGATATGCTTTTGCAGGATTGATAGAAATACAATAAATATTTTTACAAAAATTTTGGGGGAAAATGGCTAATGTTTGTGCGACTTGGGACTGTTATTGCAGTAGTTGAGTAAAATGCTGCATAAGTTCGAAAGGGGATTTACAGGGTTCAAAGATTTTTATTTAAAAACAAGATCATTCCAGCTGAGTTAGGCTTCAGTCTGTTTCTCTTCTTTGTGACTACCTCTCCAGCTTTGGAGAAGACCCTTTCACACGGCCCAGAAGTTGTTGACATAAGAGGATATCTGTGGCCAAGCTTGTAAAGATTGGGATAAACTGCTGCTCTTGAATACCAGTATTTTAATGGGTCTTCTGCAAAAATCCGGCCCTGGATTCAAAACCTGAGTGACACGTCGCCGATACGCGTGTGACGTAATGACGCTTCATTTGGGGAGTCACGTGGTTTTTTGCATGCTGAAGCGAGGCATCGAAACATATTGTTGAGATACTTCTGCTTTGAAAGATCGACACTGTCGAGCCGTCTGCTCCGAGCGTAACATCCCTAATAAAAACCTTTCAAATGGTCTCATTTCATTAAAACAATGTAAACGATCATGAAACACATTATTTGTTTCCAATCCCTGTGTAAAGAGAAGCACGGGAAGTCCGGAGTCATAATCGCTTTCCATGTTACTTGTGATGAGGTGCACCTTTACGCAAGTAAAACGGAAACTTCAATGCACAAGGATTTTAATTCAGCATGAGAATCTCATTAAGCAATCAATGAATAATTACGGACTACGGTGAATAAGCCTAAATTATGCGTAAGACCTACGCCGAATGCGCGAGACTTGGCATCTCTGTCCTCTCCTTATTTATGGACTTCTAGATGAAAATTTTGACCGGAGACGCAGGTATGTAAACTATGGCTTGGCACCGTGTGCATATTTGTCACAAATACCGGCTATTTCTATTTCTTTCTTATTTTCTGAATGTCAGAGAAGTTACCTGTTCGCAAAAAATAAAATGTACTTGTATCGCATTTGTCAAATGAAGGCAATAAATGGTTAGATCGGAAGCTGCTGGTGGCTTGGTGGTCAGTATTTTTGGATATATTAGGTAAATTCCGTGCACTGTCTGTTTGATGCTTTTGCATTGGCGCCACCTACAGACTGCATCCTGAACGTACGGTTGTGTCGTGTAAAGGTTAGTATACACGTAAATTACATTATTATTACTATTATTATTAAGACATACAGTCCAAGTTCGTCATTAAATGCTCTCTTTACCCTGGGATATTTCCAAGTTAGCTTGGGTTCTTGATTTCAGATTTACAAGCAAAGAATACATGACAGGAAAAGTAATGTGAATATAATGCATTTGTCGGGGTGTGATGTTTTGAGCTGAACCTGCTGGTACAGTCTCAGCACCTATTGGCGCTAATGCACTCAAGTTGCTTGATTACAAACATCCATCTGGAAACTCATGTGCCAACACCTGAGTGCTGTTCTTACTTTATGTTGGCATCGCTAAGTACTTACATATTTTGGGGCCTCCGTGAACATTTGCCACGCATTTGTGAAAAGGTCTCCTGTGAATGATGAGTCTGCAAAATGCAGTTTCTCATTGCAGTTAATTATAGCGCACAAGCAACAATTCCTCAGTATTGGTCTTAAATGTACAAATATGACAACAGTTTGTGGGTGCCACTATGCTGTAGATGGTATAAAAACTCAGCAGGTTCGTAGATTGTGCTTACCTGATTGGAGTCTTTGAAATATGTCCTCTGACATACTCTGACACAAGCATTTCCATAGAATTGATACCATCGCTGAACTTGATTTTTCTTTGTGCTGCTATTTTGACAATATAATCACTTTTTCGATGTTATATACCTTTCTCCTGCCCTCCAGGTGTCATCAAAGCCCCAATCAGCAGCCTTAAGTGATGTGTTACCCTGTGCTCTGTTTTTCAGGTTCCATCTGCTGATTCACAGCGACATACTGGAGGACTGACTGAAAGGTTTATTAGAACATGGTGTTCAAGGTTAAATGCAATGCAGGGAGACCCTCTTACAGATTAAGCTTTACCCTTGCTTACCATTTTAAATAGAGCAGTTATATTAAGTGAGTTGCATACAGAGACCTGAAACTAATACATTTTGCCTAATTCTTCATTACTGTACCTCTTGCCCAATAGAATGAGCCCGTTTGCCTGATTTCCACCACTGCAGACACTTAAGCTTGAGAATGTGCTGGGGTCTGATGATAAACCAACACTTCAGTCCTTCAGTCTCCACAGGCTCTCTGCTGCTCTGTATTTTCCTTCTCTACACTCAAGCCCCTGGTATTCTTTAGCCCCACATGATATACTGAGTGAACTCTGTCCCTTTACAGCAAAATTCACTGGGATCCCCACTTTTAAAAACCAGAGGAAAGGACATCTGCATAGTTCATGATTGTTAAGGGAAGTAAATGTGAATAAATGTTAGTGTTGTAAATGTTATGGTGTTGGATATATATGCAAAATGTTGTCAATCACCAGAAGGAAGGTGGTATGATATACTGTAGAGCGTAGCCTCTCTATGATCTAATTAGAGATGCCACTTTGTGTTTCATGTCTTTATGATTTTTACAAAGCTTTGTTTTTTTTGTTGTTGTTTGGGTTTTTTCTAGGTCTGTTGTTTTTTTTGTTTGTTTTTTTCCCATGCTGTGGAAAATAGTTTTTATTTTATTTTGATTTCTTGGGCTGTATCTTCTGTTAACCCTCTATTAACCACCGTAGCATATCTGCTACATAAAGTGAAAGGGTTAACAGCCTGGACACCCTGCTGGTTTTGTTTCTTATTGCCAAATTAACATTTGAGAAGGACTTGAATGGTCCGTCAAGTTAAACTTTTAAAATAATTAAAAAATTATAATTTAAATAAAAAAAAATGTATTATTTTTTTTTAACTATTTTTCTAAATATTGGCCCATAATCACCATATTTGCCTAGGGAAATGATTTTTACACAATTGGAAATGCATTTGGTTAATAGAGGGTTAAGTGTGGACCCCAGGCAGAGTAGTTGTTGCCCTGGGTAATGTCTTATGGGGCCCCTAATAAACTAAACCAAACTGAACTCCAGTTTTGTGTCACTCAAAAGTCTTTTTCCATGGTCTACAAGGGAGTTTTTCATTACCAGGGCCTCCTGTGACCTCCCAAGTTACTACTTTAACCATGAAGTTGATGTGAGCTACGAAAACCTCCAAGACATGTTAATGTTTTGTATGGGGCAAACTGAAGATGATCATTTACTCAGGAAAAATATTGTGCATTTTGCATCCAAATTACAGAACTTAAATGGCCCTCCTATGGAGACAATGTTGTAGAACTAATGCATATTGCAGATGGGAGGGAACATGACTGCACGCTTTGTGTATTTCAACTAGCAGAAATAATCAATGACCACCTTTTCATCCTCTTACATCTGTGTTTTTGTAGTATGCAGAATATTGTGAGATTGTATGAATAATTCAGGAACGATGTGACATTTGCCAGTCTGTGCCAATTATTTGTTGATCTCGATGATACTGCAAAGGTTTTTGGTTATCCACTTACTCAAAATCCCTCAAATAATTGTTTTGTCTCCCTTCTACCCTGCACTATGGCCCCTCTCAGTTAAATGGACAGACATTTGTTATATTCATCTACTCTCATAAAAGTCAATGACTTCCCAGATAGCAAAAGACATTAATTGAATGTTTGATTTTGATCAGATTGGTTATTTTTGGTTGAGGTTGAAAATCTATGTTGATTCAATGTTTAATTACTGATAATTAAATAATAACGTTGTTTCAATGTATAATGCAATGCATACATATAGTTGAATCAATGCAATTCCACATTCTTTCGATGTTGATCATATAATAGTTGAATAAAGGTTGACTCACTGTCAGAATTGATTGGAAATTCAACGTTATTTCCTTGTTGAGCATAGCGAGCCCTTTCGATGTTTTTTTCAATATCTGACATCATTGTTGATTGCAATTTTCAGCCTGACAATATCACAATGTTGATTTAATCATTTTTTGCTATCTGGGTTCACATCAGGATCTGCCTCTCCCTAAAATCAAGGTTTAAAGAAGAAAGGGCCAAACATAGCAAGTGCAGTGAGTAGGCAAAAGAAAAACAAAAATGGAACTTGCAGACTGATGCATCACTGTTTCAGCCAAGCAACATAATGTCAGCGTGGATGAATCAACCACAAAAAGTGTTTCACTACTCAGTTATACTGGGTAGTTAAGGAAGGAAGAGAATTATTATTTGACAACTGAATATTTGGAGAGGAAGCGAGTAGGAAATCATACGCTGGCAACTTTGTGAGACAATGCTGGAAATGACATGCTGTCCAGCCTCTGGAGTTTTATTCCTGTGGACACATCACCATAATGACACTGACTTTCAGAGACAATGAAATTGTCCACATAAACAAGCATTGACAGGAGAAGCATCCCGTCTGATTATGACAGTCTTTATTATACATCACCATTGAGGTCATTCTAGAAAAAACTTGTAAGATGCACAAAGTAATGTAGAATATTTGCCAGGGGTAGATATGAATTGAATAATAATGCACACAACTGATGAAAAATCATAAAAACAAGGACCTAAATGTTCACTTATGCATAATAAGTCAATTCTTTAATAGGTTTTATTTAGTAATATCAAGCATCAATCTCATTGAAGCAACATGACAAAATGGGGTCGTTTCATTTCCAAGCGCATGTGTAGCTATGTGATATTGGCAACAAATGCAAGTCAGATCTGACAACATCTGAAATGCTTATTCAAGTTTCAATCAATTACATTGTAACAATTGAAATATTGGGCTCTAATTTCTTGGCACAGCGTAGCATAGTGTGGCGCAGCCCACGCAGTGGTAATTTCGTCCAGTGCAGCCCCGTGCGCAGCCACTAAAGCAATTTGATAGACGGACGTGCGCCGAGATGGGTGTGGCGGCGTAGTAGGGCGAGGTGTCACATATTCTTCAAGACGCAGTGATAATTTAGTAGAAAAAGTCATCGCTGAAGTTGCGCAGAAAGCTTGCCAGCTCCATCCTGGTTTATTTTCTGTGCAGTGGTAATTCCGCTGACTGGCGCACAGTGCGCACATGTCATCGAAACCTCACAGGCAGGTTTCCAGAATGTCAGGCACATTTTAATGCAATAAATAATTACAGCAAGCACAATTTAATGTAACTATCTGAATCAGGGCATAAATTATAGTATCTATATCGATTGTCCTGATGTCAGATTAAAGGCAGTTGGCACCCGTAATGGAAACTTGACCGGGCTTAATCAACGCAGCTGAATCTGCGATGCAAGCCAACGACTTCACATCTTTCTCAGCGAACCAGAAACTGCCTGTAGATATAGCGCCCTCCATAATTATTGGCACCCCCGCTTAAGATGTATTAAAAGCCATAAATTAAATTCAATTTTTATCGCAGAAGCATATTCTCACTCCGAAAATTGTAGAAAATTGTAACCTTCAACTCGAGTGAATTTTATGGGGAAAAAAATCCCTGATCAAGAAATAATTATATGAAGTAAAAAGAATGCCGGTGCAGCGGATTATCTGGATTGACTTAATTGGCAGAAGCGCGGAGAACGCTCCTTTTTTTTTTTTCTTTTTTTCTACAAGAAATAATTATTTTTCATAAAATCACCTGTTCCACAACTATTGGCACCCCTAACAATTCCTAGGAAATAAATGTAATTGAAGTATTTCTGTCATTTCTACAGTAGTTTACAAAGTTGATCAGAGTATCTAGAAACATTTAATTAGTAAATAATCACTTCCTGTTTCCCTGGGGTATAAAAATGACGTGACAGAGAGGCCATTTATCTTATCCACTCTTCAACATGGGAAAGACAAACGAACACACCATTCAAGTGAGGCAGATGTGTGTCAACCTGCACAAGTCAGGCAATGGCGACAAGAAAATAACCACTCGCCTGCACCTGCCCATATCTACTGTCAGAGGAATCATAAAGAAGTTTAAAACAACTTGAACAGTGGTAAACAAGCCTGGAGGAGGACGCAAGGTTATTTTGCCACCACGCACAGTGAGGAGGATGATAAGAGAAATAAAAAGTTCTCCAAAGCTCACTGTTAAAGAATTGCAACAAATGGTAGCATCTTGGGGTCACAAAGTCTCCAAAACAACCATCAGGCGCTATCTACATGCCAACAAGCTGTTTGGGAGACGTGCACGGAAAAACATTTTCTCACTCACAATCATAAATGCAAACGTCTGGAGTTTGCTAAGCAGTACTGGGACTTCAACTGGGACCGTGTGCTTTGGTCAGATGAGACCAAGATAGAGTGTTTGTTGCCAAAAAGCTCTAAGTGGGTCTGGGGGAAAATAAAAGATGAGTATGCAGAAAAGCACCTCATGCCCTCTGTGAAGTATGGGGGAGGATCGGTGATGCTGTGGGCCTGTTTCTCTTCCAGAGGTCCTGGGAACCTAGTTAGGGTGCATGGCATCATGAACGCTTTGAAATACCAGGACATTTTAAATCAAAATCTGGTGGCCTCTGCCCGAAAGCTGAAGATGGGTCGTCGATGGGTCTTTCAGCAAGATAATAACCCTAAACGTGTGGCCAAATCTACACAGAAATGGTTGACCAGACACAGAATCAAGCTCCTCCCATGGCCATGTCAGTCCCCAGACCTTAACCCCTTTGAAAATCTGTGGAGTGAGCTGAAGAGGAGAGTACAGAGGAGAGGACCCAGGTCGCTGGGTGATTTAGAGATTGGGCAAAGAGGAATGGTCAAAGATCCCTCTTTCTGTATTCTCCCATCTTGTGAAACATTATAGGAGAAGATTAGTGCTGTTTTGTTAGCAAAAGAGGGTTGTACAAAGTATTAACATCACGGGTGCTAATAATTGTGGCACACATGATTTGATGTAAAAGAATTATTTCTTAATGCGAGTTTTTTTTTTCCCCACTGAAGAAATGCACTTGAATTCAAGGTTGGATTTTCCTCTTTTTTTCATTGCGGTCCTATATTATATAGAAAAAAAAAAAACTGAATATATTGGAAGCAAAAGAACGCATCTTAACCAGGGTAATTATGTCAATAATTATGGAGGGCAGTGTATATATAATGCTTGCGTTCTATGCTCAGTAAAGTCGCTTGCACACTGGACGCGGAACAAATTTTTCGACTGATTACGGTTAAAGTCAATGCAAAGAAACGAAAGTCGGACAGGGTTTTAATATATCTCAGTGTCTGAAAGTTCTAATTTTTTGAATATTCCAGGAATTATTAGACGTAGAAACTTGTTTGTGTTCGACCTTCACAAAATGCAAATTGATAGCTATCAATATATCTTGGTCTTTTTATGTGCGTTTTCTTCCGTTGAAGATGGACAACAGTCTTTATTCAGTCTCTCTTTTGAAAATTAGTCAGATGGATCAAACAGATTCACACTTTATTTCCACACCAGAGATAAAATAGTGCTTGTAGTCAGTGAGAAAATCAATTCCATGACCATTGACAGTGTGAATAAATTATCGTATGCACAACCAAGACTGTCCTAGGCGAAATGCAAAATACTCCATGTCCGGCAGCCAGGAAAAATAAAAGTGTTGGTATGAGAACAGATTTATAACAAAATAAACAATAAAAATATATCACCAACAAACAGAGCATCCGAAAAAGATGACCCGCAAATAACCAACAGTGGATGTTCTGTTTGTTGTTAAAATGTTTCTTTTTATTCTTTATTTCGATATCAATCTGTTCTAATTGTCTTCTTTTTTTTTGGCTTTCAGATGCAGAGTATTTTGCATTTAATGTCAGACAGGGATTGTACATTGTCCCGCGCCAATGTCGACTCACTTCATTGAGCAGAGCTTAAACAGAAACATTGCTTGAAATTCTCGGTACTCATCTTGAAGAACTGAGCCCTTTTATCAAAACATTCACGTTTAATATCTAAAACATTCAGTAGATTTGTAGAAATTAAAAACAATAATTGAGTGTCGGGCACAAAGTTATATTGAAACCATCCGACTGTCGGACACAGAGATATATTAAAACCCGTCACAATTTCAGACATGAAGACATTGCGTTCAACGTAATCTGCCATGCGAAAAATTCATTTGGGGTCTAGTATGCAAGTGGCTTAATACTAGGCTACTGTTATTGTCACTTAGGTTTTATCATTTTTAGTGGGGGAAAGGAATACAGCCTGATTGCTATGATCTTGTATTGAGTTAAGACCACATATTAAAAATAATTGTGAAACGTATCTTGCATTGTTGTCCATGCATGTTAATCCCAAAATTTTAAGCAGCAACAGGGTGTAATATTAGGAACATGCTATCCATCATTTCTCTTCCTAATGATGCAGGCAGAAGAAATAAATGAGCAATCGTTGTATTTCATTGCAACTTCATAAGTTTGAATGATCTGACATAGTTTCGTTTTGAAATTCCATCAAGTTCACTAATGGTAATAATTCGCGAATGCCCTAGCTAGCCAGCTAACTCATATTCGTAACGCTTAAAATAATCGTAAGCGGTGCAGAAAACATGCCTGAAGCAGCAAAGTAAAATGCATCATGAACAAATCGTGCAGATATAGGACAGAGGCTTCTATATTCCAACATGTTAAAGGTGAGGAGAGGAGCTCATTTGATTGGTGAAGATTTGACTCGGCTGCGTTATACCCAAACACGCCTTCTCTCCTCCCTCTTTGCCACTTGCGCCGGCAGGAGGGACAGAGGCGGGACAGAGGAGTACTTGCGCCAGGCTACGCCAGGCACAAAATTGCAACATAAGCCTGGACACTATGGCAAGCCGATAGTGCCATAATTCGTCCGTATAAAACGCGTTTTGGGAGGAGAACGCGCGTGTTTTACGCCGTTATTGCTTTTTTCGGCACTTTTAACACGTTTCTCGCAAGTAAGCACCGTTTTTTTCGGCGTTGTGGAAAACTGCGTTAAAAGTGCCATTTTCATTTGCAAATTAACGTAGCTAAAAGAAATGCGACTAACTAAAGAAAATGCGACTAAAATATCTTAAAAGTGCGGGACGTGGTGCAACCGTCTGACAGTTTAAATCAGACATATATACGTAGACTCCGCATGACTTGGGGAGGGGCGTGCCTACAAGGCAGCCATCTTAGCACAGGGTTAGTGGAAGCCTTTGGGTGCATCTCAAAAGGGTGCATCTCAAAGTGAAGGCTGCATCCTTCGAGGGCTGCATTTTTAGGGGCCGCCACTTAATTCCATCCGCCAAACTGACTTAACTTCATTTCACATCCGTTAAATAGCTTTGGTTTATGTGAGTTATCATTGGTTTTCCTCACCTTAACCTTAACACTAACCCCCAACCCCAAACATAGTTCTAAACATAACCCTAAATTTAACTTTGTCCCTTACCCTAAATGTCAGTTTGGTGGATGGATATAAGTGATGATCCCTAAAAATGTAGCCTTCGAAGGATGCAGCCTATGCTTTGAGATGCACCCCTTAGTGCATGTGTGTCTATGTCTGAGGTTAGCGATATTAAGTAATTTTTACAAATGATTATTCGCTGAATTTTTGACCTATTTCCAAGCGGTTAGATTTGTTAAAAATGTCACACATGTAGCTATGATGCAGGATGCCTTGATAAATTAAGATGCCGGTTTTACTATGAAAAAAAAATACGACTTTGTATTCGCAATAGTCCAGCGCCAAAACTTAAATCTACTCCGAAGATTCCAGACTTTTGTGCTGCACATGGATGCTGAAATGAGCGAGGTATCCATACCAGATCCTGTGGAATTACCATTCACTGGTAAGATTTAACGATAGATTTTGGATGTATTTGTCTATTATGTTGAAAGCTACTGTAACTATTTGTCAACTAGCGAAATGCCAACGTAGCTAGACTATGCTAGCCCTAGACATGAAAGCTAAGATCGTGGATGCATCTCAAAGCGCAATCTGCATCCTTTGAAGGTTGTATTTTAAGGGCTTATCACCTAGTTCTGTCCGCCAAACTGACATCATGTCATTTCATCTCCGTTAAGCAGCTTTGGTTTCAGCGAGTCGTCTCTGGTTTCCCTTACCTTAACCTTAAGTCTAACACCAAACCTAACTCTAACCCTAAATTTAATCTTATTCCTAACCCTAAATGGGTCATTCCATATCAAATCACCCAAAAAAAATTAAAATTGTCACCCCACCCCCTCAGATTTTGCTCATATTTGGTTTCTAGAGTGATTTTTACTGGCAAAGCTGAAATTCCAAATATTAGCTCAATCCAACCAGTGGTTCCTGAGTTATGACCCACCCAATTTGGCAAAAATTGCCCAAAACAGGGTTACCGGCCTTAGATTTGATGTGGGGCAAAAATAAAATATAATGACCTTTTGACCTTTACTTTGACCTTGTTGACCTCGCGACCTTGACACAAAACCCGCACAAAATTGTAGCCTCATATGTTCCCTATATTATATACAAAAACCAGAGGAGTATTTTACCCTCATTTTTCACAAATCCACACCATATATCCCTTGTCTCTGCAATTTTTTTCTTTAGAAAGAAAGGGGCGTAATCTATTCATCCACAGGGCACCCAGAAGGTCTGCCAATTTCAAAAATATACCAACACTTACAGATGACAGTAAACTTTGAAGAATATTAGCAACATACTTCAGATCAATTTTTAAAATTTAAGTTTATTAGAAAAGTTTTAATCAATCATAGTTGTCATGTAGAGCCAGGGGTGCACTGGGAATTAAGTATGGTACTTAAAAATTGAGGTAGACAGCACAGCACCTTTCAAAAGTTAATATGTTGTTTATGATGATCACTGAGAATGATGAATGCATACTTACATCTTCAAATTCACTTCACAATGTCAAAAAATCTCCCCTCTTCTTTCTTCATTCTTTCAGATAAATATCCTTATTTGAGGTCCACACTTGAAAACTGAAGGACTATCACTCAAACGCTGTAAATTCAAGTAGATTGAGGCAAAACTGCACAGACAAGGTATATATGATGTGGATTTGTGGAAAATTAGGGGAAAATACACCTCTGGTTTTTGTATATAATATAGGGAACATATGAGGCTACAATTTTGTGTGGGTTTTGTGTCAAGGTCGTGAGGTCAACAAGGTCAAGGTCAAAGTAAAGGTCAAAAGGTAATTATATTTTATTTTTACCCCACATCAAATCTTGGTGAATTTCCAGTCTAGAGACACAAATTTTATTGTGATAGCCCCATCGGTTGCTGAGATACGGGTGGTCAGCCAGTACCCCCATTTTGGGCGATTTTTGCCAAATTGGGTGGGCCATAACTCAGAAACCACTGGTCGAATTGAGCTAATATTTGGAATTTCAGCTTTGCCAGCAAAAATCACCCTATAACCAAATTTGAGCAAAATCTGAGGGGGTGGGGTGACATCCATTGGGTGATCTGACATGGAATGACCCAAATGTTAGTTTGGTGGATGGAAGTAAGCAACGATCCCTAAAAATACGGCCTTCAAAGGCTGCTGCCTATGCTTTGAGATGCACCCTGTATAACATATGAACAGTGGCGTGCGGTCACGTTCTTAGGGGCTTCAGTAACCTCACCCTTTATTGCTCGATTGTCCTCGAGCTGTTCTCGTTCAAGTTCGCCTGAATAACAATCAAACAGTTTGTCGACTGAATGACCAAGACCAACCTTTGATCCATAATAAGAGATGGTAATGTAAAAAAATGAATGCCCATTGCCAACATTCATACAATAGATACAACATTGTTAGAATGGAAACATTAATGCAAAAAATCCTAAGCTTTTTCTGACTGCGCAGCATTTATTTTCGCCGTCACTCAGCAGTGCATTGTACCCAACACCACCCTTTAGCTGTGACCAGGGGCGTAATTTAGGGGGGGGACACAGGGGACATGTCCCCTGCACTTTTTGAAAAGGCAGCATTGGACCCCCCCACTTTTCACAGTTTTAAAACTAATGTTTTAAAACAAAAACCCTGCACGCACTAAGACCTCGGGGAAATGATACCCGCTCAAGCTGCCAGTGGCCAATCCAGTTCAACTTTCCTTCCCTTCTCTCAAAGTCCCGCCTTTCATTGAAACAGACAGTAGGCTTTGCCAGCAGCCAGCATCTAAGAAAAGATACTAGCGAATCGCAATGTATAAACCACCTAATCACCGAAGACTGATAACATAAGATTTTATATGAAGAAAAAACTAAGTCAAATTAAACCGAATTTACGAATGTATATTTTGCGGGGAACTGCTTTTTTTCCCTCATACATAGCTAGCTACGTGGATAAACAGTATTAGGAACTTCCTTAAACGACATAGTTGAGTTGGGGGATTGATTGTTAGAGTGAGCTGCTTGGCAAACAAATACCACGATTGTCAGGGCTCTCGTTTCAATAAGTTCACACGCTCTCACGCCAAAAATGACATTTCTCACGCTGAGAAGCGATAAAACTCTCCGCATATTAATAAGTTAGACTGTATATAAAAGATTAGTAATCTATGAATGGATGAGGCAGGCGGCTCTGCTTGAATCAGCAACCTATCAGCCAATCCGAAAATAGTATTTCTTGTTGACAGGTGAAATAGCAGCGCCGTAATCACGTCTTCCACACGCGCGCGCGAATGCTATTGTGTGCACGCGACATCGAAGTGCTGGAAGTGGAAGCCCGAAATCAGGTAATCACTTCATCACTTTTTTTCCCCCAATAACGGCTTATAAAGTCGAGGAACTATGTAGGATATTTGCTTTATGAATCATTTTTACCTCAATTTAACAGCTTTGGACGGCTATGGTTAGATGAATTGACTTGTAACTTGTTACGGGGAGAGTGGGGGCTCTCTGCCCTCGATGTAGTGTATTTTGGCTGAAAACAAACCCTGCTACGATCCGGTGTCAGAGGTGGTACCGCAACATCTCTTGTTTGTGACTGACAAAACGATACAAACACACAAAATAATTATTTAATTTATCCTTTATTATACTGGGGAGTCCCAATGAAATAAAGAAAGCACAGATATTGGGGGGAATGAAGAGTCACTTCTTATTTCAGTTTACTGGCAGTTGTGTGAATATTCAATAACTGATCCTGGTTTGCCATCTAGTGGTAGAATATTGTAACTGCGTGCATAAATATGCAGCTCCACGTCTACCGGCGGACACATCTGCACAAAGATACACCGTTGTTCTTCTTGAACACGCCAAATCCGGATAATCCATAAATGATGCATTAAATTAATATTTTGATTTGAAACAAGTAATTAAGTTGCCAGTGTCAAAGTAACGAAGTGAAAGTATACTACTTAAATATTGTAACGAAGTACATGTACATCGTACTATGCATCTTTGAAAATGGGAGTATCATGCAACCCCCCGCCACCCCCTGAAGAAAATCTTACTCCAGCCTGCATTCTAAACTTGGGAGCCCTGAAATTGTTTCATCCCCGGTCATGACAATTCAGATCCAGTGAGGTGCCGTTGGAGGTCAGTTAGGGGAGGCAGAATCCTCACCTTTAAACTAACGATAACTCACTATTACTTTGATTAGAAATCTGAGGATTGATGAACTTTCTAGACTAAATGGCGGAAATGGCGCGCCACTTCCGTCCACAACATTATTACTCAGTGCATCGAATTTAAAATGCTCACGAGACAGCAAATTTGTCCATATTTGCTTTCAGGAAGATAACGCAATGCCATTAACAAATATTAAAACCTTTCGTATGCGGCATTCAATATGTGGTCAATATGTTTATGATCATGTTTTCCCCCTTAAATACGTACTTTTAAATGCCATTAAATGTTTATTTCCAGTCTTCTTTCATAAACCGATTAACAAAAGGTCGCGGAATTACTGAGGGAGTTGAGTTTTTTTTTCTTCTAATTAATTATCAAGATTTACTTATTTGCAGTCTCGAATCAAAGGGTAGATGTAGATGAATTTTTATTTTTTGGTCACTATCATCTCTTAATCGTTAGAGGCTACATAAAGCCTATGCTAGTTCTTAATTGTTTGGTAAAGAAAAAAAAGTTAAAATTGACCGATTGTCAAGTAGGCATAGTACGTGGAAACATGTTGACAATAATCTAGTGATAAAAAGGAGTTACTGCCTCCCCTGACCACACGTCTCTGTTCAAATCTGACCTGGGACTGCACTACAAAGCACGATTTGACATTTTCGAGGTATCTTGAGGTTTGATCTGGTTATCAGGACCACTTCGGAGGTTAATTTCTCACCGGGTTAAATCAGCATGTTGACCTATGCCAGTGGTTCTCAAACTCGGTCCTGGCGCCCCACTGAGTATGATGATTTTTGTTCCAACCACAATTGGAATCAAAACAATTGGAAGATTTTAAGATTTATCTGTTTGTCTTAATTAGTTGCATTCCATGTTAAGAGCAGTTATTTACCATCTTAGCCTGCGTTTTGATGGACATATCCATTGTGCAATGAAGAATAAAAACCCTTAAACATATTGTGTGTATTTTCTATAATGTGAGGATTTACAGGTGAAAACATTATTAAACAGATCAAATTGGACTGATAAAATCAGTAAGCTCCAACTAGGTTGCTCATAGTGGTGTTTTGAGTTCTTGCCAAATAATTTGCCTGAGCTGAATAAACATGACACAAAATTGGTGCGACTCAGTTTGCCAGTAAATAATTAGTGCTTGCAACCATGTGTCAACAGCTTTATTGATGAGAACCTATTGTTTGTTGATTAATCAATTGTTTACATTTATTAAATGAATGGTAAAATCGTTTCCCTCAGCAGTTATTTGTACTAGTTTTTAATATATCTCAATTTGGATATGAAATTTTTATTCTTCATGGCATGTATAGATCTGTCAAATGTGGATGAAGAGGATGAACAACTGCTGTGAATGTAAATGCGCCTAATTAAGACAAATCAACAGCTTTTTAAAATCCTAAGATTGCAATTATGGCTGGAACAAAAACCAACATACATAGTGGGGTGCCAGGAGTTTTGAGAACCACTGATTGCTTAACATTTAACCCGCACCAAAGCTCAAATGTGTGATTTCCAAACAAGATAGGTAGGGAGAAGTTTTGACAACTCTGATTGGCTGAAAACAAGTTAAAGCCAACTTTGCAGACAATAAGCTTCTCGGGAGGGCGTACACACTGGTAGGGGGAGGCACTAGCCCTCTTATGATTGGTTGCTTTCAATGCGATCACGCCCACATAACCTCTTAACAGCTTCTTGTTAGCTGAACACAGCAAGCATGCACTTTGGCAAGAGACAATGTCATTAGCTACCTTATGTTGTTCCGTATACAATTGCGAATTACATTATTGTCGAGATTATATAGCCATCTAGCCAGCTAGCTCATGTTACTTAAGAAAAAGCTTTGAAAATAATTGTCATATTTAAGCGATGTGATGTGGTTTTTGCCCTAACTACCAAGCTTCAACAGTTATTACACTGGCGTTAACCGTTTTCCTGGAGTGTTTGGAGGTGAAGCATGTGACTTACAACAGTTGTCTAGCACAGAGAACCTGAGGGGGCGCAGTTTTGAAAAAATTCCAGTGTCAACATAATGTGGTTTTAAAAGCCGCTGGGCTCAGGTTCTAAGTGAATACATACTTTGATATTCATGTTGCTTTGATGGCAGCTATCAGAGTACTGTTATTGCAAATTGTTACTAAATTTCAGCAATGGGTGAAAAATTACGCAAGATTAAGTAGTCACCCCCATAACCCCGCGCACACATCGATCCAGGGTGGTTTTACTGTGCTGATTTCCACCTTATGGGGTACGCCAATATTTTTATCAATTTCATTAGTCTCTGATGTATTTTGTATTAAATTTATTTAACAAATCAAAAAATATGGTTGTTTTGTTCTACCTCAGAACTAAAGCCCTTTTGAGAATTTGCACTAGAAATGTGTCCCTCCCACCTTTGAAATCAAAACAACGCCCATGGCTGTGACTACTTTCAGAATACCAAACGAATGAGCTTAATGAGCCTCGCAAACTAATTTACGAAAATCATGGCTGGTTTACGGGCTACATGAGTGCAGAAATGATAAAGGCAATTGCCATGTTTCCCAGATTCATTTAAGAAGATTTTAATGCTAAGAGCTTCTTTAGATCCTTCTTAAGGCTTCAGTAAGAAGCAAACGCATTTCCAAGATTCCTTCTTAGCCTAAGATGGCTCCCTCTCAGCTGAACTCTTCTTTGGAGCCTTCTTAACTCCTTAAAGGACCAGTGTGTAAAATGGGGGGGGGGGGGGAACAGTGACATCCAGCGTTCAGATTCTAGACTGCAGCGCTCGCTCACTCACTCACGCTCACCCACTCACTCACGCTCACCCCTCCCGTCGGCAAAAAAACGGTGGCCTCCAAGGACCAAAATAGTTTTGCGAAAATGGTGTCTTCCACAAGTGGGATTTATGGACATGAAACACATTCTCTAGCTGGCAGGATTTTCCGGTCGGGCTGCCGTACCAATATGGCGGTGCAAGATGGCGACATCTCTAAAGCAAGGCCCTTGCTATATGTATATATAAGTGCATTATTATAAGGCTACGAAAACCAAACAAATTTTATTTTATAGAGATTATACACTTATATAAACATATTAATAGGTAGTATATTTAGATTTGGCCAATAAACCATGCCAAATAAGCTAATGACTTCAACAAGAGCTAATCGAAGTCAGCAGTCAGCCAACCTGGAGTCCTGTCAATGTGACGAGACTGGAGGTGTTGGTTAACGTAAAAACATGATAGCGGAGCCACTGAACCGCACAGCAAACCAGGCTCTGAGAAACAGTGTCCCGGTTGGTCAAGTATTTCCGAAGTTTTTTTGTCTTGACTCTTCTTCAACCAATGCAACAGAGTTGATCTGCAATTGTCGTAGTTGAAACGACCCAATATTTACAGCAAGCTTCCAACTAAAGCCAACCAGGCATATTAGACTAATAAACGTGGATAGAATTCAGTTCAGTTTTATTGATATCCCCTAGGAAATTAGGTTTGCAGCCGGCGTCAACCACACCACGGATATGACACCATCAAATAAACAGCAGCACACACAATAGACACAACAGCAACAATACCACCAGGAATAAACATTTGAGCAAAAATCATTCTAAAAGAAAACAATGCATCAAAGTGCAAATGCATTAAATTGCAGTGTATTAAAGTGCGAAGGCGTTAAAGAGCAAAGACATCATAAAACAAGGCAATAACGTGCAATGTATTAAAATACAAAGGCATGTAGAAAATGAAAAATCAAAAGGAATGCATTAAAATGCAAATGCATACAGGCGATATGGGGTATGCAGACAAAGCCTAGCCTAAGAGATTAAGCCTGTCAATAGCGACAGGAATAAAGGAGACTGGCACGTCACGTCCTTGTCTTTTGACATCCTAAAACGACAGCCAGATGGTAGGAGGTTGAACTCCTGATAGAGTGGGTGGCCGGGACGATCAAGGATAAATTTGGCCTTATTCCTCTTTCGTTTCAGGTAGATATCCTGGAGCTGCTCGTTACATCCAATCATCTTACCTGTCACTTTCATGAGCTTTTCCAGCCTGTTTTTACTTGGCAAGGTGAGGAATGGACTCGATATAACACTGATAAAACAAAGTCATTAAAACTTCACAGACTTTAAATGAGCTCAGTTTTCTTAACAGGCGCTGCTGGACCTTTTTACAGAAGGCATCAGTGTTTGATTCAAAGCTCAGTTTGTTATCAATAATATTTCCCAGGTATTTATATCCAGAGACTATCTCAACCTGCTTGTCCTGAATAACGGTAGGCCTATAAGAAGGGCTGCTGGGTTGAGATTTCCTGAAGTCAGATCATGTCTCTGGTCTTTGCCACATTAATTGACAGGCACAAGCAACTCATTACTGAGCAAGAACCAGAAGTGAATTGAGAAGAGGGCGCACTTCACAGACGACAGTGAAAGCTCAGGTGAGAAAAAAAAAATCTAATTTGATTTCATGATGTAGACTTGAGGATTATATTTTTACTAAATGGGAGAAATGTTGCTGTCTGTCACTCATGGAAAAGTCTGACTGCTCAGTCAAGTTGCTTGATAATGGTACCTAAAACCCCTTTCTCACTGAGCTATGTTGGCCCGTGGAAGTGTGCGGATGAAATAGTTCTCTTCTTTTGCAGAGAAGAATTGATTCTAAGAACAGTGAACTGATTCGCAGTGGTACGGGACCATTCGCCATCACCGCCGAAATTTGCAAAAAAATTAAACAGGTTTAATTTTTTCGCGGATGTCTGAGCTGGAGCTTTTTAACGCCAATATCATGTAGACTATGTGTTGCTGTCGCAAGAATTCGTGTTGGCTTGCTGTTGAATCCGTGGACTGATGCTAGTTTCTTTTCTCCCGTTGGAGCTGTAACTGCCGGCAACCTTCAGGGCCCTTGGCACTCTAGTTTTATTTATTCATCATTCTTCTTAAGTAGGCCGATAGGATCATTTCTGAGGTGAACTAAACTAAACTGTGCGAGACAGAGGACTGCAGAGGCGGCACAACATTTAAATTCTCGTTACAAATGCGCATGCTCGACATTCTTTATCGCTTCAACCCATTTCCATTACTTTTTTATTTCAATTTAACTTTCCCAAAACCACCTCTGCCGAGCGAATTAACTTAGCGCGACAAAATTGGCGTTAGAGCGATACAACTCTTTTTTCCATCACAAATGTCGCACTAACTTTTTGATGCGCATCATTTTAAAGCGAATTATCTTTTTGATGGAAAAAAAAGGTATGGACTGAGGAGGCACCATGAGACGCATGTGATGCCCCGTCTGCCCCGCAGCCTGACTTCAGCCGTATTAATGGAAACTTGGCTTCACCCAGGCGAACAATGATGGAAAACTTCCATAACATGAAGTTTAGCCTGGCAATACAGCGTAACGTAGCAAGCCATCCCTTAAGCCGCTTTCTCACCGGATGCGAAACAAATTTTTCGCACGACAAATTACATTCAAAGTCAACGCAGAGTCTTTGCCTTGACTTTGAATGTAATCTGTCGTGCAAAAAATTTGTTTCGCGTCCAGTGTGAAAGCGGCTTTAAAGTTTGTACATGAAGTATTGTGAACTAGGTGAAATCACTTTTAAATGAGCACTGATCGAGCCAAAAATCTTAAGAAAATGACTTTGAACCAATCTCACCTCTGTTTACATTAAACATTTTCAATTACCCCCAAAGCAAAATGCAAGCCCCGTGTCAGCCTTGCAAATGGTCAAGGTGGACCCGTTCACTAATACAAGGATCTTGTGCATAGTTAGTTAGCTCGCTGGCTAGCGTTAGCTGACTAGCTTTGCAGGGGTTCCGACAAGTCCAAAAAGAAGATTCAGTCCTGTGACCCGGTCATCCAAATCTTGAAAGCAGAACTCCAATACTTGCCACACAGAGGACAAATTACCCCACGGAGTTCAATGAAGTGTATGGCACCATCCACAATAGAACTGCATATAAAACCCAGCTGAGTTAAGTGGCACCATATGGAATTTCGCAGTAGTCCATCTACAATGACAATAAATGACTCTATTCTATCCTTCCCGGAATCACTGGGACCCTATAGGACTGGAGCATAGAGCAATGCAAAGTCTAGAGCAGGGCTGTCCAATTCTGTTCCTGAAGATCTACCGTCTTGTTGGGTTTCACTCCAGCACTAGCAATACACACCCCATTCATTAGTTGGCAATATTGAGCTAACAATTTGCACAGTCTGTGCTAAATTAAGAGTTATAGTAAAGATGCACAGATCTCCCGGAACGGGACTGAGCAGATCTGGTCTAAAGACACCAAAAACTCAGGTCTCTGGGCTTGAAAATTCTGATCAGGATTTAAGCAATTTTCAGTATTTTTCACAAATCAATCCTGTTAAAAATCTGGGATGCTGAGTGAGAGAGGTTACAGAATCAGAGTGCAAATTCTTCAAACAGTTCGTTAGGAACAGGAGGAGCTTATCGCAGTCTTACGCATTTATATGACACCTGATTTTAAACTGCTGGGGGAAATAATTATGTGCAACAGGATACCAATTTGTCTTTTTTAAAAAATAATAATTTTAGCTTGATCAATAAATGGTACCTCTATGAACAGAAATTTGACTTTCCAGAGGATGGCGTGTTTCTGTGAAGCGCTGTCCGACTGTTTGTAACAGATCATTTAAACAATTAATTCATAGACTCAGTCATCACCAATAAAATAACCACAAATACCTACTGTCATTCCTTAAACTCAATTTAAATATTTATTCTTAAAACCCAAACCAAAATTAGTTCAAAAACAGATTTACAAGGCTAGCAATGCTAAAGGATATTCCAAATCTCTCTAAGCAGTAAAACCTCATACAAGTTTCCTTAGAAAACCCAGATTAACAATATTTACAAAATCCTTTTTGTATCCTCGTACAGAAAATATAAAAATATATCCAAAACTTTATTGCTTTTTAAAAATTCCAAACAATCTGGCAAGAGTAATTACTCCTATTTCTTAAAGCAATTTCAGATACAATGAGCATGACAATAAAAAGTTCAATACAGTTCTTCAGTTTTAGGCACAGTTGGATGTACTGTTGGCATATTTTCACCCACCCAACCCCCCTTCGCTACAGAGGGCAGCATCAAGGCCAAACTATGGCATCTTGTTCACAGCTGGTCGAGAGGTGAGTGGAGATCGGTTGGCAGCTGGATTTCACACATTTTCACGAGATCTAGCAGATGTATGACACGGGAAAAGTGCTGTCGCGCTAATGACCGGAAAATTCGCCGGATTGCGGCGCATTTGTAATGCCCGTTTTGGCGAAACGATTAAAGACTTTGGAAAGAGGATCTGCGCCACGAGCAAGAGCGTGACACCACCCCACCCCGCCCCCACCCCCACCCCCCCAGGAACAACTAGTAAATGGGGGGAAAAAAAGAAAACCTTGACATAACGTTTAAAATGAAACCATCTCCCCAGCTGCGTTCAACGCAAACTGAAGGGACGGACATTTTAGGTGGGAGAACTGTTGAAGTTCGCTCTGCAAAACTCGCGCCAGTCCAATCGTTCGCCAGTAAGCTCTCAACTGGAGGTCTCCATGGGGTTCAACCAGCTCCAGTGAAGTCCCCAGGGAGAGTTCAGCTTGATCGATATTCGCTATTCTCACGTGCCTCAAACGGACTGCCTTTGGGTTGGTCGCTTGCGAGGTATGCTTTCCCCATTTACAGAACGTCTTTTTCTACAGCAGATTGCGTAAGATGATTCAGACAGTGTCCCGTGAGGAGCAGCCCGTCTGCTCCCCAAAAATATGATCACACCTCAACACCTCAATACAGATCCTATAGCAGTTAAGAAAGAGTAACAGAGGTTTAAATATAAAATAAGTCTGAACAGGGTATCTTATGCTCAGCAGAAGATCAGTGTTTCAACTTTAACACACAGTATCATATTCAACTTTCAACCAGTAATAATAATAATAATAATAATAATAATAATAAGAATTTCCTTTGGATGCTCTTATGAGCTTTGCCAAATAATAAGACAGATAAAATAAATTCAAGATGTGAAATTCAACAAAAACTCTAAAATGTGCTTTAATTCCCGTCGAGTGCGATGTTCTGGTGGTCCAGGAAGGCCTCTTGGTTCCGTGCGTGAGTGGGCATATGAGAGGAGGTTTTTCTCCATTAATTTGTTGAAAACCTAAGAAAATAAATTCAAAGAGTCAGATCAGGACAGATAAGAGTTTAACCCCAAGAGTCCATCAAATGCAGCTGATGTATTCAGACCTGTGGAACTACAGACCTATTTTACATTCTAATGGAGATCCCAAGGTTTCCAAAAGATCCCAAATATGTCCTGCTGAATTACAGAGGTGATTATTAAATAAATACATGGTGTCCGGGGTTTGTTTATTTCTCTATGTATAAGTGTGATGTGGCTTCAGTGAAGTGCTGTGAATAGCCAGAGTAATAAAGGAGTGAAGGGGAGGTGGAACCCTAAAAATGGCTTTTTCTTGGTCAAATCTGGTCAGTTAAACATTTTATGCGCCCTTCTTAAATATGGGTTGAAAAAAAAAAAAAAAAAAAGGGACTGAACAAAATTACGAATTTCCATTGTTCACTGAAAAGCACATGAGACACCATTATAATAAAAGGTAAACATTGGAAAATTCCTTAGAAGAGGGAAAAAAACCTTTGGACACATTTATAATCTACAACCCCAATTCCAAAATAGTTGGGACGGAGTGAAAATTGTGAATAAAATCAAAATGCAATGACTTTCAGATCACAAGCCAACGTGTCATTTACAAAAGAACATGGTTTCAACATTTCAAATGTTATCTGAGACATTTTACATTTTTATTCACAAAAAGAGCCCATTTCAAATTTTCTCGCTGCAACAGGTCTCAAAAAAGTTGGGACACAGGCAAAAAAGGGCTGAAAAAGCAATTAAAGGGGACCTAATACGCTATTTTTCCGAGTTTATATTTTGGTCTTTAACTCCCCTAGAGTACTCCTGATCCCACAAAGTAAAAAAAGGGTACTTATTTTGCTCAAACTGCAATCCTCAAAAACCCCATTTGAAGTCCATAGTAGTCTCTGCCTGAAACGCCTCATTGGGGTGGCTCTTCTGCTATGGCCCCCACTCCCCGTGTGCCCACTTTCTTCTGACTGGCCAGCTCTGTGGAGAGCGGATCTAGGCGGGACAAGGCAGCAGAACGCAGTTTTCCTGGTCCAGCTCCAGAGGAATTCACGGGCATATTCTGTAATCTAACGCAGTAGATGTGTAAAGATCTAATGAAATTAACTTGTTCTAATAAACACAACGGCAAAAGTGGAGGACTTAGTGCAAAAGCCTGGCAGCTCAAGCACGACCTACAGTTTGCTATGGCAACAGTTGGTGAGTACAGCAATTTTTCTACTCCGTAGCTAGGATGTCGGGCAATCCACCCCATATAGACACATTTGTAGAACGGTTCAACATGCCCAAGTGTAGACCGGAGACCATAGAAATCCGGTGGGTCTGAGTTCAGAAGGAAACAAGGACAGTGAGGAGCAGCTAAAAGTGGACCAACAGCTTATGGACTGCTTCGGTGTGTATTAGGACCTGCTGGTTCGTGTGCACAGCTTTGGTGTGTTGTTAGGGAGGAAAAAACGAACAGCTTCCGCGCTGGTATATAACAGAGGGGCGAAAGCTCCAAGCTAAACAGCCTTTTCTGAAATTGCCCGTGGTAATGGTTTACTTATTGCTTCGGAATGACCAGCTTTTCCTTGTGGAAAATGGGCGCATTATGGATAGCGTGTGAAACCTAGATATAGCTCTGGGTTATGTCATGAAAATAATACAGGTTTTACAGACTGTAAGTTCCCTCTGCGTGAACCGTTGCTTATGTGGAGCTAGCGAATCAATCACTTCTACAGGAAAGAATTTAATATTCAATCGATGGCAATGCAGAGAAATCATTTGTAATACCAGACATGTTATAGCCTGCGCGCTTCCCTATTGCTTTCACCGGTAGTATCCGAGAGCTTGCCCAGACATTGGAGTTGCATCAGGCTGACCCCGGTCATGGATAAGTAATCCGATCGTTTCATAAGCACCCAAAAACACACCCCAGGCTCCGCAAAATCTACGTCTGGTCTAACTGCAGCCCAACTTGGCAGACACATACAGCACCTCTCCGTTTAGCTTCATCTGTAGTGGCTACAGTCAGGCAATGTTATGATGAAACTGTCACATTGATGCTTATCGAAGTAGCACAAGCATACCGATCATAATGGCTGCATACAAGTTAACCAGGAGCATTTTTAATTTGCGGAGCACGCGAACTAACATGCAGTAGCTGATAAGCAGTCATGACTTTAAATGTAATCTGTCGCGCGAAAAATTTGTTTAGTGTCCGGTGTGAAAGCTGCTTAACGCGTCCATAACGCCTGTATTCGCGTCTTTGCATTGACTTTGAATGTAGCGAATCTGTCCAGCGAAAAATTTGTTTGTGTCCTATGTGAAAGCAGCTTTATGGACAGTACGCGACAGCTAGAGAGAGCTTGGTTATGTTATAAACATAATATAGGTTTTGCAGACCGTAAGTACCGTTACCGCAGACAAGTTGCTTATGTGGAGCAAGCGGATTGATCACTTCTACAGGAAAGAATTACCCATTTAATCTCTGCCTTTTTCGACTTTTAATTAGCCACAACAATTTCTAAAGGGGAATGAAATTATGTCAAGGTAGTGCAGAGAAATCATTTGTAAACCGGTAGAGCTTCTGCGTTTTGCATTGCTTTCATGGTAGCACCAGAGAGCTTGCTCAGACATTTGTGAAGTATCCGGCTGATCCCGGTCATGGATAAGTGAAGCAATCACTAACTGTAGTGGCTACAATGAAACTGCCACATTGATGCTTACCGAAGTAACACAAGCATACCGATCAGAATTACTGCATTTAAGTTAACCAGAAGCATTTTAATTGGCACGACACGCAAACTAATATGCAGTAGCTGGTAACCGAGCAGTCATAACCACAGGGACAAACCCTTGCAATACAGGTTTTGCAGACAGCAAGTTGTTACTGTGAATAGTTGTACCAAGCATCCAAATTACAAACAAGTATTAAAAGTTGGCTTCAAATTAGGTTTATGTTCACACACCTTCGGTAGAATTTACCCTGTTATCACTCTTGCATATTTAGGACACAAACATTAGCAATGGTAACTTAGCTACTAGCCGCTGTGCTACAGCCACAATCAACTGGCTATCACGTCAGGTTGGCTTATGCAGTAAAAGCAACTTACAGCTTCTGTGTCTGAGAGTCACGGACAGTCGCGACCGATACAGGCTTTATCTTCAGATATTTTACAAAGCCTGCGTTTGAGGCCAGTTGTTAGTGCTAACTATCGCTAGCAGTCCTGCTAGCCACCCGTAACAAGTTAGCTTCACTTACATTATTTGCCGTTATATGGTTACAGCTTGTGGCTCTGAGCGCTTAATTGATGCAACTGCTTCAGGTTTGGGAAGCAGCTGAAATGCTTATCCTGTGTCAAATTATCCTTTAATCCATCTTTAAAGACAAAGATGTCTTTGGTGAAATGCTGAGCACAAACAGCTAACGTTCCCTTTGGCCGTGCCTGTTTGCTGCCAGCGAACAAAAAAAAGCTACCCACTGATTTCGGGTGGAATCGTCTTTTGGAAGAGAAATATTTGTTTTTCCAAAATTAAAAGGACAAGTAGCTTTGGGAGAGATGATGAAATGATCTGGGGTTCTTCTTTTGCATTTCCAAAAGTGTTGACGCTACTAAGGCATAGTATGATCTGCCGTTGTTAGTGCCTGCTAGAATAGTTTCCGGTGTGGGCAGGTCCTGCGCAGTGGTTGCCTCTGGCTAGGTCTGTACTAATTGGACGGCACAACCTCACGTCAGGTTTTGCCCAGATCTCGTGAAGATCTCGAGAGGAGCTGTTCAGAGAGGACACCACGCTCACTAAATCATTTTCTTGGATAAAGGCAAAACCCCTGTATCTTATGTTTAGAAACTTTTCAAAGGTTGAGCATGGACAACCAACATTATAACATTACCAATATGCATTAAAAGAAAGATCAGCATTTTAGGTCCCCTTTAATATTTAACAGAATGAGCTGAAATAACTTTTAGCAAGTAATAAAGTTAACTGGTATCAGTTGTGTGACATGATTGGCTATAAAAGTGATGTCTTAAAGAGGCTGAGTATCTCAGAAATAAGGATGGCCAGAGGCTCTCCAACCCGTGAAGGCTTGCGTGTAAAAAAAAAAAAAAAATTAATTGTGGAATACTTTAAAAACAATGTTCCTCAACGTCAAATTGCATAGGTTTTGAAGGTCTCATCATCAACAGTGTATAACATCATCAAAAGATCCACAGAAGCTGGAAAAATCTCTGCTTAAGGGACAAACTGGATGTCTGTGATCTTCGGGCCCTCAGACGCCACTGTATCACTCACCGGCATGATTCTGTCATTGACATTACTAAATGGGCCCAGGAATACAACAAGAAACCACTGTCAGTAAACACAGCCTGCCGTGCCATCCACAGATGCCACCTAAAACTCAATCATGCAAAAAGGAAGCCTTTGTTGAGCATTATCCAGAAGCGCTGTTGTGTTCTGTGGAGGCTCATTTAAAATGGACCGTAGCAAAGTGGCAGTGTCCTGAGGGCAGAGGAGTCCAAATTTGACATTCTTGTTGAAAATCATGGGCGTTGTGTCCTCCGGGCTGAAGAGGAGAAAGACCATCCCTCCTGTTATCAGCGTTCAGTTCAAAAGCCAACATCTCTGATGGTATGGGGATGCGTTAGTGCGTATGGTGTGGGACACTTGCATGTTTTAAAAAGCACTACAAAGGCTGAAAGGTATAATAACGTTTTAGAGCAACATATGCTCCCGTCCAGACGACATCTATTCCAGGGAAGGCCTTGTGTATTTCAGCAGGACAATGCAAAGGCTCATACTGCAGAAAATACAACAGCATGGCTTCATAGTAGAAGAGTCTGTGTGCTGAACGGCCTGCCTGTAGTCCAAATCTTTCACCGATTGAGAACATTTGGTGCATAATTAAAGGAAAAGTCCATCAAAGGAGACCCAAAACTCTCAAGCAGCTGGAAGCCTGTATTAAACAAGAGTGGGGTCAAATTCCAATGGCTAAACTCAAGAAACTTGTCTCCTCAATGCCCAGACACCTCCAATCTGTGTTAAAAAGAAGAGGGGATGCTACACCATGGTAAACAGGCCCCTGTCCCAACTTTTTTTGAGACCTGTAGCAGTCATCAAATTTGAATTTTGGCACACCACACACACCTCTTGAATGAGAGCAGGATTTGGTTGACCATGCAGTCGGTGATGCCAGGACTGAGTTCCTCGGCTTGACGAATGCTCCTCTCCAGCTCATCGATGGAGCTGTGCTGCCGCTCCGCACTCCTTTGTCTCAGCTTCAGCTGGAGGGAGGAAGGGGAGGTTATTCCTTACACACACACACACACACACACACACACACATACATATATATATATATATATATATATAGGGGTCTGTAAACATTTGGCCTGAGTTTGACCATTTTAAGACCAGAGCGGTTCACTCTCGGGTCCGTAGATGGGGAGCGTTGCTGCAACTCAACAGCAGCCATTTTGTTTCAATCACGTGAAACTGAGGCATTTCACACACTGGAAATCATTGGTTTTTCTGCTCTTTTCTCAGAAGGAAAACATTAACTTTGGCACCAAACCAGCTAGAGTGGTTTTGGCAAGCATAAGAGGAACAGTGTTTGTACATCAGAAAACAAAAGGTGCCCAAAGACACAATGGAATCGAATTGGCTTTAAGACCTGATTTTCTGGAAACCTTCATGTCGCAACCCACTCTTCCCAGGAACTCTTGTTCACTAACTGGCTGTAAAATTAATTTAGAGCCATTCTGAGGCATGTACATCCCTATAAAGTGGCCCACACAAGGAGTACAGCACTTACAAGAGTGTGCCACAGTAAAATACTGCATACTGCACAAAATAATCACTGCACATACACAGGGGCACGAACACACACACAGGAGAAATGACACAGAAGGTCTCTAAACCACGCGACTCACCTCCATGAACGTGGGTGCAATCAGAGCCGGCAGGCTGCTCGACGTCTTCACAAGGTCTTGATCCTGAGGGCAGAGACACCCGCCATTTTATTCTGAATCTTAAGTCTAATAAACCGCCATCTTTACCCACACCCTCCTGCCTACCCCTACTCCGCACTAAACTTCCTAACACATCAGGAATATTTTTTAAATATCCTAACAAACATTCCATACAGCTGATACACTTATAACCAGATTTGCCTCATTAACCCAAACTAACAATCCCCGAGCCAATCTTACCGTTCCGTTCGTCACCTTGCCGTCAGGCTTCTTCTTGCGTATGGTCGGGAATGACCATTCCGGCTGTGACATGTCATTATCTTTGGCCTCCCTGAGAACAGAGCCACGGAGACATTCAGATTAACCCTCTGCCAAGCAGTGCACATATTCTCCAGTTTGTCCCTTGATTTTTTTGTTCCATAAACCTCAGGATCTTTTAAGAAATGCAAAATGACTGTCTTACTGCGTCCAACCTCAGCAGCGATGGCACGCTGTGAGAGGCCTTGTCTATGCAGCTCAACAATCCTGCCACGTTCGAAGGCAGTGAGTTTTTTTGCTTTTCCCATCAAGAGGTCTTGACAGTGTGATTACTTGACAGAAAATGACATGGAATCCAAATTTTTTCCACAGATTTGGGCTTTTAAAGGATGTGGTCTTAAACTTTTGATCAGCTGATGAACAGCCTATTTTAGTTAAATTGTTCTTTTCAATAAATTGCCTGCTCAAAACATTTAGTCTCTTGCTCACATTTCTTCTTTTTGCATTTTGAAACTCTACTTAGAACCTTCTTATGATACAACAGTGCAAAACGTAAATTCTTGCAATTTTTTAACTGGTCTTAAGATTTTGATCAGGAGTGTACGTGTCAATAATACTAATACGCAAGGGCGGACTTAACTATAAGGCTAAGGTAGGCAACTGCCTGAGGCCACGGGGGGGGGGGGGGGGTCCTCCTTGGGAGGCCCCCAGCAGCCAGCCCATCTCCAACATGAAAAGTAAATAAACATGGTCAAGCTTACTTATATATGTTTTTTTTATTATTATTTTATCGTTTTTTTTTATTAAATAGTTGTGTCAAAGTAGCATCTGCATGTGTAACTCATGACTGGTTAAGATCTATCTCGCCACTTCACCCCCCAATCATACTACAATGGACTATTCCACGACTGTCAACCGGGAAAGAGAAAATCGCAAGGGAAATTGAGAGAAAAATGAAGCGACACTATCCAAGCGGTTGGGTTAAAAAGAAAAAAGGAGAAGATTATAAAAAATATATAGCAGCACTGCCCAAATTAACCAGCTTTTTTACGGCCCCAACAACTGCACGTGACACTGAAAACGACAACAACATCAACGTTGTTCAAGATGGAGCTTAAGGTAGCACCTCAGAGCCAACGTCACCACCGGTGTTCTGTCAAATTTTGCTCCCTTGTCAAAAAATGTTAACGTTACTGTCATGCAAAGCGATTGTAAAGTCTTTGTTTTCGCCTTGATATTGCAATATGAAGCGGGTTACAACAGTAACTTTGCTATTTGTTAGCTTATAAAAAAGCAGATGTTGTAATGAGTTGGATAAGTTTGTTTGAAGATATATGCCCTTATAAGCCATTATCATGTAATTTCTGCATTTTCAGGAAAACCCAGCGTGTACATGCAAATACATGTACGCTTACAGGTCGAAATGCGCACTGAAAATAAGTCTATTTTTATGATTTTTGAAGATACTTAAGATATGAGCGAGGAAACAGCCCGAGATTTCAGGTTTGCGCAAGCGCAGAACCGCGGGGTAGCATATTTTGATTGGTAGCAAAATTTGTCAGAACACCAGCAGTCACTGCCGGCGACGACAGCCGAAGTGAGGTAACTTGGACAAATACAGTGGAAACGGACAACGACAATGATGACAAACCCGAAGAAAACGACGGCGACCCATGGATGGCCTCTCTGGCGCCGGTGATCTAGAGTTGAGTCGACCTCACCCCTGCAGTTCTAGCGATATTGCTAACGTCACCAAGATTATATTGGGGGATGACGCCGCTCTGAGGTCTAAACGGCAAACAGGCAGAGCGACACTCGTTAGTGCACAAAGGTCCGGTGCAGCTACGAATAGAGTTCCTCAAAAGTCAAGACGGCCGTAGATTTACAAGCAGCAATTACTATATTCGCAAAAAAAAACGGGGAGAAAATAAGTAGGTCATGGCTTGTGTACAGTGAATCAAAAGATCGTGTTGTATGCTTTAGTTGTTGCCTGTTTGGAAAAGGAACCACGCAGTTAAGCTCGGACGGTTTCAATAACTGGAAAAACCTTGCAGCCCACTTGAAACAGCATTTTGGACAGACAGACACTATTATAACATTTAAACTTCGATGACAAATGGGAAATATCTGTAAAGATGGCTGGTCTTTGTAAACCCTACCTCACGTTGTATTTTGTTTTATTTTACTCATAGCCTACTCATGGCCAGTCAGTAGGAAAAATAACTGGAAAACTGGCACAAACCAGACTAAATTGTGGACCTCTAGCCAAATCCTCCAATAGATTTGATTTAGCTGCCTGTCCACTATTCAGTATACAATGTAGGCTACCAGATTCTCTCAATCTTTACCTATATTTGCCTCAGGCCCCAGAATTGCTAAATCCGCCCCTGCTAATACGAATACTAATACGTGTTAAAGAGACAGCAAAAGTAAACGGCAGTGCTAGTTTTAGCCGCCGAGTTCACACTTACGAGTCGGAGTCGTCACTCGAGTCCTCGTCACTGTGTCCTTCGGCTCTCCATCGCTTGAGCCTGTCGATCAATTCGGTCAGGTACGACGTTTTCTTGGCGTTTTTCGCGATGAATTTGTGTTTCAACAGCTCTCTGGCCGTCGGCCTCTGGGAGAGAGAGAAGAAGGAATCTCACTATTTCGAAATCATTCAAACGGAAAGTGCTCTTTAAACCACGCATCGAACAGCAATGAAAAACTAGTATCACGTTAAGTTCAGCCAAGCTCCACAAAAATGCTTCACAGTAAAGCAACCGTCACTATTCATGAGCTGAATAGCGTGATGCTTTGTAAAGTTGCAGGGACATTACAGAGCATCACCTGCAGATGGCAGCACAATCAAAAGTACGATTATCATCATCTACGAATAGAGTGTACTCAGGAATAATGGAGAAATTACTGAATCAAGAATACATTTTCAGTCAAATTTCACTGAATCCTAACAGTATTTTGTATTTTATACATCCTGGCTTCCCCCGATAAAGAAAATATTGTGTCAAGTGCGCACTGTCTTCAGCTTTTCATCAAAAAAGGGGAAAATAGGTCATGGATCAAAGTTATTTGGCTTCAATATTTTAATTTAGATTTAAAAAGCACCATTACAGTGAAGTTTACAATCATTTTACTCTAAAAAGACCCAGACGTTGTGCATTATGCTACAAACTTTTCTTACTGTACCCCATTAGCAGCCGTTACACACGACAGTCAAGTGGTTGCAAAACCTCCCACAGGCCTGAACACATTCTCCATCACTGCTCCCTGAGTTATACTACCACAGGAATCTGCTGCCTGGGTCAAACTGTCGCCATCTCAACAGTGGGCTCTCAAATCGCTTACTTTTTTCTCAACCGTTAACCTTCCTTACACCTGACCTAGAAATTGATCGAGGTCAGCCATCTTAAACCCTTTCAACCCAAATGCCCCTCAGATTTCCTGTGGCATGCTGTCAGAGGTATGGAAGCCACACACCATTTAATGCATAACTGCTCTATTCAAGATCATCTGATTAACAACCAAACAATTTATTTATTGAATAATAAAGGCCGATACATGAGCCAGTAATGATAAAGAAATTAAGAAATTGTAGATCATCTCCTGTTTCAGCATTTTTCAGTGCTGTAATTTATTTTAAGGGGCCTCAGGGTAAGGTGTAGAAATAACCATGATAATGTAAAAACTAAGAAATAAACATACTCAACATGATTTTAACCACCTAAAATTGAGTATTTTGATGAAAAATTTACATGTTTGCAATGGAAACGGCACTTAAATGACAAAATCTGAAAATATTTTGTGGCACTGATATTTCAATAACCCATGGTCAGATTTTTCTCAGATTAGTCTCATATGAAAGGTTCAAGATAGTTCTATGAAATGACATAAGATTTTTTGTTTGGAGCATTTATGAACATTTAATGAGCTCTGTTTTATAACCATAACAAAAATCGCTGTCATCAACTTGCTCTTAATTAACCCCCTGGGGATGCACCTATTAAAAAAATTCTTAGTCATTTTATAGATCTCCAACAGATACAATTTCAGTCCAAATTTCAAGTCAATCAGATGAATACTGATGATTTTATGAATGCTACAAGGTTGAAAATCAGTCAAAATGGTTATTTTTGGTAATTTGCATTTAAAGTCAAACGTAACAATTGAGACAGAGGAAAAACATAGATTCCTGGTGTTTACATCTCACTGCACTCCTTTATTTATTTTACGTGAAAATCAAAAATGTTGAAATTTTCCAAAAAAAAAAAAAAAATTGAAATTTTTACCCACAAGACCGCTTAAGATGGCACCAATGTATGCAGAATGTTTTCAGTGTTAAAAAGAGAAACTTTCAAATGGGAAACTTTTTCATAAGTGTATCGAAATTTCATGAAATTGGAACATTTGGAAGCCTAGCTAATGAGTCTGTGCTGGTTTTTAGAACTCCAGGAATTCAGAATCTTAAAGAGGTATAGTGATGTTTTGTCATCATTAATGTGGGCATGAAAATGCATGATAACATTTTGATGCAATGAACAAGAATGACCGCAAAAAAGAAATTGCTTGGATAGTCTACTGATGTCTTCGCAAATGAGTGAATTGACGTTTGGATGCCGATTACTGTAGATCGGAAGAAGGGGAATCGCACACTTTCAGATAAGATGCGATAATTAATTTATAAGAGCAGTCTTCTTTAGGCATTGAAGAAATGATTTAATACCCTGAAGAAATACTCTCTCCTGATCAGGAAAAGCAAACAGGAACTATTTGTTTTAAGGTGAGGTTACTGAGGGGCATTTATACCTCTAATGGCACAGCGCTGAAATCCTGGGTGGAAGAGGTTAAGGAGGCTCAAATGACTTAGAAAAGAAAACAGGTTTCCTTGATGGAAATTCAGGAAAGGAATGTTTAGATAATACTTAAAAATGATTGACCTCTGAATCTAGCCTTTTGAAACTGATGTCACCTTGAAATGACCTTTCTCCAAAACAAGCAAATACACTCCCTATAATGGCAACAAACACGAACGCAGTCCCTAACACACCAATACATCGCCGACTAAAACCCCCCTACACGCACACCAACAGTCCCTAACACACTAACAAACACACTGACACAGCCCCCCCAAGCACAAAATAAAACACTACCAGTGCGTCCCCAGGCTCAGTCAGTCAGTACACTTGGCAGAGGAACAAACACAGTTCTGGAGCAGATGATCCTCTCATACTCACAAAGGAAGGGTCTTTGTTCAGACAGGAGTCCACAAACTCCTTGAAGCTCTTGCTGAAGTCACCGTTCAGGCTGGGGGGGCTGTTCTTGGGTATTAAGAACAGGACTCTCATGGGGTGCATGTCTGAGTTTGGGGGCTCGCCCTTGGCCAGCTCGATGGCAGTGATGCCCAGGGACCAGATATCAGCCTGAGGAGAAACGCCAGCACAAATAACCCCAAATTCCAGCCGACGGGCAAAATAGAAGCGCCAATGAAATATGCCTTCAGCTCCGAAGTTCGTAAACCTCAATTACAAAAGCATCTACACATTAGGTGCTTGTTCTAGCACTCTTACGTTATTTATTGCACGTGTATTGTATTGTTCAGAGCTTCGGATCAACTTCTGTTGTGTTTAAATGCGCCTCCAGAAATAAAGCTGACTTCACTACACAGGTTACTCTCATTAAACTGAATGTTAATTAGTGGCATGAGCCTGCGAGGGCTAACGAGCAGCTCTTTGCTTAGTAAATCTCCGGAGCAAGATGAGGACATTAACAGGTAAGGGTGTCAGTCTGAAAAACAGCAGGACCATTTATGACAGCGAGGGGACCGGTCAGAAATAATGACCGCACACTGTAAACACCCGGATACAGCAGCAGGAGAAGAGGACTGCGGCTCTCAGACAGGGAGAGGCGCACAGTTCGTGGGGTAGTGGTTAATAACCACCGAACCACAGTCATAAAATTCACCAAACCTTTCTCCCCATTCATGACTGAACCGGTCTCTACGGAAATAGTGCACCGAGAGCTTGATAAAGCTGGTATTTATGGCAGAGTTTCTATGTAACGCCCCCTCTCAGGGTACAGGGCCAGTGCTGATTACAGCCTGCTGATGGTTTCACTGGTTGTGGGAATGTGGCGAGGACACACCCTGCACCAGCCTTCCGTCAAGCATTTCATTCACAATCTGAAACAAATCTCCCACTCCATTCACAGTTAACCCATTTGAAACACTCAGTACAGAGCACACTCACTCAGCAGAGCCCACACACTCACTCCGCACAGAGCACCACGTATTTATTTAACCTTTATTTAGCCAGAGAAGTCCCATTGAGATTTAAATCTCTTTTTCAAGGGAGCCCTGGGGGTTGAGGTGGGGAGGGAGAGGACAAATAGCCAATTCGATCAGGGGATGATTAGGTGGCAAGTTGGGAATTTAGCCATGACACTGGGGAACCCCGAAGCGAGTCATAGGATCTTCAATGACCACAGTGAGTCAGGACCTCGTTTTTACATCTCATCCGAAAGACAGTCTCCTTCAGTATAGTGTCCCCATCACTGCAATGGGGCATTATCCACAGGGAAGATTGCCACCTACTGGCCACCAACTCCTCTTCCAGAACCACCTTGGTTTTACCAGGCGGTCTCTCATCCAAGCACTGACCAAGCCCACACCTGCTGAGCTTCAGCCACACAGCTGGAGCAGCGGTATGGCTGCTGGCTAAAGGTAGTTACTTGAGATCAACGGTCTCTTTTTCGATTAAGACCTGGCCTGTACAGATCTCTCTCTCACACACACATACACACACACACACACACACACACACACACACACACACACACACACACACACGCATGTGCGCGCGCACACACAAACACACACACAATCAGCCGCTCACCTTGGAGTCGTACGCTGACTGCTGAATCACCTCGGGCGCCATCCAGAAGGGGGTCCCCACAAAGGTCTCCCGCTTTATTTGAGTGTCGGTGAGCTGCCCGGCAACGCCGAAATCTGCCAGCTTCACCTCGCCCTGCTCTGATAACAGCACATTCGCCGCTGCAGAGAGAACGCACCGTCACACTCACACAAAAAATATTTATATACAACAATCAAATGATTCATTTCGCGGCCATAAACTTAAATGTATGCAACCAATAAGGACTTATCAGTCAGCGTAACCACCAACATCCTTGTGTGACTGCAATTCCTGGCTTTACTAAATCACAAGTTTGGTCACACAAAATTACTTCCTTGTTCCGATAGTGTAGTCACAAATTTCGAGTCCTGGCTGTTGTTTGTTTTTCCAATGGGAGTGGACAAGCCACCATGATAACTGGGACGGAGCCAAATCCCACCCACACAGGGAGATTACAGTGTGCGCGCGCGTGTGTGTGTGTGTGTCAAGTCAGACCAACACCGCACTGCAAAGTCATGACTTTGAGCTCGAGAGAGGACAGTTTAAGTATAAAGCACGGAATCTCTCCATCTGTGTGTATATATGCATTCATGTCTGATTCCTTGAACCCTTCATCCAATCAAATTCAAACTTGGCAGGTTTATTGCGACAGGCCAGAGGAGGTGCAATGTCAAGAGGGAACCCGTTTGCCTGAACGGTTCTCGAAAAATTAAGAGCTGAAACCACCAATAAAGCACAATCAGCAATGGAATGGTCAATGCACCAGAAAATATTCAATAAGCAAAGGTCTTCAAAATTGATCAAGGTTCACATTTTTACGAGTTAAATAGAATGACAATGGCCATGCAATGACATTCTTCTGAAATCAGAGGACCATACCATTTAAAAAGAGCAAGACTAATGATTGGTCGTAGAATTTGTTTTGCACCAATCATTGGTTTCGTTGTTTGAGTGTCCTTAAACAGGTTTTTCATATGCTCAGTCTTACTAAGTTGTTGCCAAAGAATATATGAAAATATAGCTCCAACTAGAGCTTGCAGTAAAGTAAACGCTGGCAAAAGTAATTCAGCAACAAGAGTTTGTCACTAAAGTGACTATATCCCCCGCCGTTAGGTCACCAAAACTGACTGGTGTCTGCGCATTCCCAGTAGGAAGGTTGGTACCAAAAAGAATTGAAATAGGTTGACTCCTCCTTGAGATATTGCGCTGACAATGTTCGGGACGGACGGACGGACGGACGGACGGAGCTGAATACCATATCCCTCGCTTCGCGCTAAACGCGCAGCGGGGGATAATTATTTCTAACATTAGATTGATATAATCCTAAAACCTACAGCGGCCTGGTATTATTGGATTTTTATAATCGTACATGGGCTCTCCATTTCTAACAGAACAGTTACAGTCTTCAGGCTAGAACCCAACGATATGCGTATGAAAATGCTTTGGACGATGGAAATGATACCGGTGTTCGGCAATCAGCCAATTCGGTCTTAAACTGCCAGTATGTGGCCCATACCCTTTGCACTAGGAGTGTGTGTCACAGTAAAGGCACCTACGGCCTTGTCATCAGGCCAGTGCCAACACAGGCAAGCCTTCACGGGCATGTTGCTCCTATAGACCCCATAGCAACGAGTCACGGTTCATACAGTCTTGGCACTCTTAACCCTCCTTGCTGACAGAATGTAGGGAATGTTTGCATTGAGGGCGGGGAATCCTGGTGTGTATCGGTGCCGTTAGATAAGGGCAGAGGGAGTTACACTAAGATACATCAGCATACTTTAGCCCTGGTTTCAAGTGTTCCTCTCAGTTGCACACTGACAATGGTAAACAAAGTTTCTGTGCATAATTGTGCCAGCTTGAATAATTAACCGTTTCAAGTCCAACTTTTTAAAAATTTTGTGCCTTCTATGTACCCAAATGAAAAGATTATAGCAGGAACTTCACAGCCAAAATGTGCATCTCAGGCCTTATTCGAAAGGCAACCTCACCTAGAAATGTGCTCAGGTAGCACAAGGCTAAAACACAAATTACACTGCACCAGCTCACTCATGGAGGATTTGATTTTTTGTTGGGTTCCACTAGGGTAACAAACTATTATTTACAGTTTACTCCTGCACCTGAATTAATCTTATGCAGCCACAAACACGTGTGTAGACCAGGTGAGGAGGAGTATTACCTGTTCATCTTCTCACCGTTCTTTTCAGAAAACAGTCCACTTCCACACAGAATTTCCACATTAACCCATACACACTGCACCCTGCAACAGGCACACAGGTACAAACACACACACACACACCTTTGATATCTCTGTGGATCTTCTTCTCCGAGTGCAGGTAGTCGAGTCCCTTCAGGATCTCCTTCAGCATGGTGGCAATCTGGAACTCATCGAAGGGGCCAGCACGCAGCTACACACACACACACACACACACACACAAATCACTATAAAATAGCACAATAGTAAGAGGCATGAAAATGAAGAGTGATCAATTATAATAAATGTCTTGTAAATATTGTGATGAAGGTGCCTTCAATACAGGGGCAGCAGAATACTGCGTTTCCACCGAATGCAAAATGAAGTTCACGCGGCGTGGTTCCATTCAAAGTCAATGCACAAACACGACTACATGCAAAAAGACACTAGTTCACACCTGGTAACGCGAATCACACTGGAGACACGGCACAACATGAATGGCTCCGTTCACGTGAATGAACAAAATTTGCATTTCGCTCCAAAGCAAAATATTCTTTTGCCAAAAATTCAGGCGAACTAGAGCAGAGTTCCGCATAGCATCATTGTTACTAACACCAACACTGGTTAGCTAGGACACCTAACTTCATATTCAAACTGTAGTTAGCTGCATTGTTTGAGACAATGGGAACACTAGCTACCAAGCTTGCTAGCTAGCGAGCTTGTTGTGCCAAATAACTCAGGGATCACAGTTTCACAACAAAATAGTGGTCTAGCTCAACACTGGATGTGACATCAGTTTTGTGAATATTTTTGCTCTCAAACTGGAACAATGTTAACAAAGTAAAATGTTTATGACGTTAGCACAGCAATAGTCATGTCACAATCTTGTTGATGATTTTTGTAGATATCAGGAGGTACCTCCCCTTGTGCATAAACAAGGCTCAACTGGCATTGCTATTGGTCGGCAGAGTGAATTTGCGAGTCAATCCTCTGCCAGGGCGTTCTCCAACAGAAATTAATGGGGTCTTTGTGCGAACTGGGCGGAAAAATCTTCGAAGCGAAAAAATAAATATGATCCCGTGGTCAAACTCCCGCAAATAAAGGGAGAAATTTCTTTTCGCGATTGGTGGAAACGGGGCTTAAAGCGTCATCACCAGCACATTTTGCTGGGACTGAAGGGTGGAGGTTGAGGCAACAGAGTTGCCACGATAAGGTCAGTGATACAAGACCAATCAGAGCCGCTGCTGGGCGGGCCCTCAAGCAAGGTCCCTAAACCCACACTACTCTGGAGAGACTGGACCCTGCATAGCCCAATGAACTGTAAGGGACTTTAGATTGAGGCGTCAGCTAAGTAACATTTGTAATGTGGAAGGAAGCCAGTGGATGGCAGTATGGACCTTTTTTTTTTGTTGGGCCCAGTCTGGAGCTAGGTGTAGGCATGTCCTGGGCATGTCTGAGACGGAAAGTCCCAGAGAATTAAAAAAAGTCTTAAAGGTGGGAGGGGTCTGCAAAAGAGTATATAAGGAGGAAAACAGAGAGTAAAGTAGTAGGAGAAATTGCAAGGAAAAAGATGCATTTGACCAGACCTGTCACTCTTTTCAAGACCTGTGAAGCTTTTTGTGGATTTTTGCCGGTGTTGGAGCATTTTTGAGCTCACACAGAACATCACCAACAACTCCATCTCAAGGGAGTGTAAATACTTTTTTCCTTGTATATTATCAATCTTTGTCAGTAGTATAAATTGTAGGTTAGTGTTGGTCTTAGTTTAATTAAATCCGTTTGAGTTTTGGAGTTTTGTCTGTCATCCCTTGCTGTCGTAGATGTCATAACAAATTGGGGCCATAACACATTGTACAGCAGACGTACTCACCAGGTCGAGAGCAGAACCTCCTCCCAAGTACTCCATGATGATCCACAGTTTGGATCCCTGCAGGAACAGAGACAGAACCGTCCGTCATTAAGTGACGCCCTCTTCCCCAGTACAGGTTCATCAAGATCCCGTATGGCTCTACATTGTTCGATGTTCTTAATTTGTCAGTTTAATTCTGCCAGCAAACAAGATGGAACTATGCGCGAACATGTGTGTGAGCGCGAACACACACACACACACACACACACACACACACCAAATGTCACAATCTCAGAACGGTCATGTCCCTTTACATTCCAGAGGCCTACATCACCAACACACCATTATTCTCTCGCTCACTCTCCACGAGAGCTTCTCATTGTCAGCGAGTTTCACGCATCTGTGCCTCAGTGCTTCGCCCTCACGCACCCAACCCCGCCATATTCACACAATAATGGTGGCAGGAGTCAGCCATGACAGCACTGAGGTGATGTGCAATCCCAGAGAGGAGCACATAATGAACAAGAGGCCACCACTGTTCAGACCCTTAAACTAATCTACCCAGAAACCCTTTCTCCAATGGGCAGGGCCATATACATTCCTCACAGCTTATCCTGGCGATAAAAGGCACCTGCACACAGATAGGCTGCTCCTGTGCTTCTATACGCCCGTCTGGTGGAGCAGCATTCCAATGCAATTAAACCGCAGCAGAGGCTGTGACTGCGCAAGACTCCAGCCAAACATAACCATTATATAACTCGCATGTGAATACTAACACCTGAAACATTAATATTCAAAAACACATCTTCCATAAAAACCATTATTTGTGAGCACTGAAAAGCAATATCAGTCAAATGTAGATACGCTACTGAAGCTATAGTGCTCTCCTTCACTGAAAGAAGTCTAACTAGAGTAAGTAACATCAAATGGCATGAGAAGAAGTGGACAGTCAGAAGTTAAAAATGAATAATTTACTTCACAGAATAGAATTCTTGATAAAACTATACTTGGCGAAATAAACGGTTTCTGCTTAATTGAGAAGCAAATTAAAAAATTGAACTGGTTTAGGAAGTACTGGACACATAGATCAAGCCTTGAACAGCACATCTATGGGAACTTTAATGCTGGGCTGCTGAGAGCTTTCGTCACCATGTAACTGCCTTTGCAAAAAAAAAAAAAAAAAACGGGGGGGGGGGGGGGATGGGCCCAGTCATTATAACAGCAAATTGTGGTTAGTTCAATGAATTAAAAATTATACTGCTTTCCGAAAAATAAATTAAGGTTTTAACTTTTTTTATAACCAATTATTAGAAAGATGTGGCTGTGTTAGAAATATGTGGCTAAGTCCAAATTTTTTACTGGTACTATAATAAAGCAATACAAAGCATTATAAGGAGGAAAAATGTCAAATCAGATAATCACAATTTTTTGGCAATTTACTACACGAGTGCAGCTTCCCAAAGAGAATAAAAGTTTATTTTAACTATTACCATTAGCCAAGTAGCTTACTAGCAATACAATGCATTTCGGGGCAATCAGCCACAGTAAGTTTCAGGGTCGCGCTATAAAATGGCATTTGGGGAATTTCGACCGGATAGATTTTCCTCAAATGCACTCAGTGAAACGCCTACATCCAGGAAGTAAAAAAAAAAAAAAAAGAGGTATGACCTCACCGATTTTCAGGATTCATGGAAAAACAGTGAGGTGCCAGCCCAGACGGTGAGTGTTTCTCAGAGTGTACACAGATACCTGCTTGTGTTTGTGCCTGTGTGAGTGCAGATGTGCCTGGGCTTGTGTGTTTTGAATAAGACAGGATGCATTTACATGCAGATACAGCTGACCTCACTCTGCTCTCAGGCATGAAGTCTGCATCTAAATTCAAAAACAACATCATGGCAATGAGAGGCAGGATGCTTACGCCAATCTAAGACAAACATACACACACACACACACGCGCACACTCAATATTAATACTGATTGAAAGAGCAAATTCCCCCATCTATGACTGGTTTCACATGATTTCATTCCGACATGACTTTCACAATATAGATGCCAATACCCACAAACTAGAACATGTCTCAAGTTTAGACTAGTATTCATGATTTTTAAATCCAATGCGCTGCAGTACAGAGGAAACATACTGACAGAGAGCACTTTGGCTAGACTGCTGGTGACATTACGCAGAGCAATCAAGATGCAATGAGCTACAGGCAGCAAAAATAGCTGCCATGCGAAACAGACGCCTTCGAGACCGCATTTCAATCTGCACTGCATACACTGCGACCGCAGTCTCCTCAGAAGAGACCAGGAGAAAGGCTGTCATCACACCACAAGCATAAAAGCACAACCCTAAGCCAGTGCCCAGGTCAGAATTTGTATTCTGTTTGTGTTATTCTTTTAATTGGCCCATGTCTAATACCAGTCTGAAGAGGCCTCTCCTCAGAGATGACCCAAGCTACAAAATGCCCTCCGACAGCCCTTCCACTAAACAGCAAATGGAGATCGCTCCACCGCGAACTCGCACCCTGAGACTCGTTTCCTCCATCTGCAGTCCTTGAGATCCCACCGGCACAGGATAACGTGCAACGAAGACTGAGGGTGTCAATCCTGCTCTGACTGTTTACACGACAATCTCTGATGAGGTACCCAAATCCAAAACCAGGTTTGAACAGAGCTTAGGTCAGAGGGAAATGGGTCTGCCGATCACAGTGCCGTAAAAATAGTAATCAGACGACAGAGGGGAAAAAAATCTGGCAATGTTTAGCAGGACTGTAACAGCGGAGGCAGCCCGTCAAAGAGAATGTCTGTGACTGACTGACTAGCTGAGTGATGGAGTTAGCTTTATGCTAACTCCCATTTTAACCCAGTTTTGTTAACCTGCGGTCTGAATGAGGCCAAAGTCACTGGTGTAAGATGCAAATATATGACAGCACCAGGACCAGAGGGCCACACCCTGCCAGACCCTACAGTCCATCCAAAAACAGGCTTCGTTTCCGCCCTGGCCCTGCACCAAGGACATCAGGTCTCCACACTGAATGGGGTCAGTGTGCCCAGGGGTGGGCAGGGCTAGGCCACCTTACAAAACTCTCTTTCTCTCCGTCTGAGGAAGTGGTACAGAAAATTTGACAACAGGAAATGTCACTGACCTGAGTCACGTCTGCCTGTATCTGCAGCCAGCTACAAATACAGGTACAGCAACGAGAGCACAGCCCATAATGCACCATGCAAGGGCTACCCAACCTTCCTCAAAGAAATCAAAGAGCCCTGCTCGCTCTAGCCTAATTTGCCGCACCTGACTCTACTGCTGGGCAGCTCAATGAAATCTGTAGCCACAAAACCAAGGGTACCTTGTTAGGGCAGAAAGGTTGGAAAACAAGATGGTCGGTTGCCAGGAACAGGGCTGGACAGCCAGACACCCCAATTCATGGCTACCAAACCCGTTCATTTCTTTAAATTTTTAAATTTTCTTTAAACCTTTTTAAAAAATCCACACCATATCCAACTGCAGAAGATCTCCTTGTGATGCCCAAAGCAACAGTGGCAGGAGAGAGTCAAAATACAAACCGTACAGAACAGCAGAGCTTAAATGTACAGACTCTGCAATCAAATCACCATGCACAACATATCAAGCTCTCACTGCTCCAAAGGTTCTCTTAATTAGCTTGTATTCACCTTCAAGTAGGAACAATATCACACTCACCTTCAGATACAGCCCATAATGCACTCACCATCAGATAGGACCCATAGTACACTCACCTTGAGACAGGACCCATAGTTCACTCACCTTCAGATAGGACCAATAGTACACTCATCTTCAGGAAGGACCAATAGTACACTCACCTTCAGGTATGACCCGTAGTACTTGGTGACGTAGGGGCTGTCGCATTGGCTCAGCACAGTGATCTCCTGCTGAATGTCTTCAATCTCATCCTCCGCCTCTTCCAGGTCAATGGTCTTGATGGCCACCACCTTCTGCGTTTGCGTGTCGATGCCCTTGAACACCTCGCCGAATGAGCCCTTGCCGATGCGGTCCAGTTTAGTGAAGAGCTCCTCAGGGTCCACCCGAGTGTTCTGGATGGGGGGGGGAACCATACTCATGAGTACAGGGAAATCGGTGACCGTTATGCCACACACCACCAGCCCCGTTCCTGAAGAGCAACCAGCCTGTAGCTTTTCACGTCAACTCTAACGTGGCAGGATTTAACAATGAGGATGAATCAATGAGCAGCTCATTGTACAAATCTGAAGCTGTTGAGCAAGTGCAATGGAAACCTGCAGGATAGCAGATCTACAGAACAGGTTTGATGTCGTGATCTCTGCCATCGACATATTAATTTGCAACACACCAAAACTCCGTGGTCGTGTTTGGTTCGGTAACACGCTTATGAGCACGCGCATTGCTGTTCCCAATCAAACACAGTTTATGGTTCGGCTAGTTGTGTGTGCTTCATACGTGATCGTGAAGTTGATTTTTGCTTGACTTAATGAAGTGAGAAATGTATGCGCACACAGAAAAGGCAGTTGGGTGCAAGCGACAGTGAAAACCATTATTATTCACAGAAAACACTGCTACCCTACGTGTTTCACTTAATAATTGATAGCCATCGCTTAAGACTTGCTCTGAATGACAGTCAGCGCCGCTTTTAGCCGCCATGTTGTAACGTCATATTCCTTGTTGTTCCGGGTAAATCGGGGAGCACGTTCTTGAGATGGCGACCTGAATGCACCGTTCTCGGCGTCTGATATGCTAACACAATGCTAGTGTAGTGTTCATGGATCGAATCAAACGCGACCCATTTTTCCCTCCTAACCTAGTGCACAGCTGGCCACAGAGCAGTGAGAAGATTACTACAATTAACAGCCAAAAGGGACTTCTTCCAGACTGCTTCATATTTCCTAATAAAAATAATAAGGTATACACACACACATACATATACATATATACACACACACTAATATATTACATATACACACACATACATATATACATATATATCAAATATATAAAAGTTATTATATTTCTTGTATCCTGCTAAAAACCACGGACTCTCTGTCCTTGTACGCATGTGTGTATATTTCTCAATATGGGTACTAGTAGTGAAATGCAGAGTCTGGGTCCCTTATTTCTGAAATAATCCCACAGGGTTAGTTTTTTACCTATTAAACAATAGGTGTGTCTCTTACTAATTGTAAATAAAGTATCATGGGTGTATTTTCACACTATCCATCTTTCTTGGGGTCAAAAAAGTGGATTTTGGGGCATTTTTGGGAGTGTCCCAAATCTGGATGGTATTTTTCAAACTCACAATACTCCAATGATTTCAATTTCCTTTGGCTGGAGGGTGTATGCATACATTAAGACACACTGAGATAAATATCCAAAGCAATAAAAAAAAAAAAAAGCAAGTAGATCAGAAGGATCTAATAGCTGCGACCTCGCCTAGCATCCGTCACGTGGCCTAGTGTCCATGACTGGCGGTTTCTTGTACAAGTGTGATCTTGAAATTGGCAAATGACCTTGAAAATCAATAGGGGACCCTTCCTCTGTACCAAGAAGCTTGTTCTAAGATGTAATAGCCATCCATCAAGTTAAAGTGGAGTTATGGTGCGAAAACTGAAATCGGGGCAAAATCGACACTTTTTTGACCGGTGTGACCTTGGGATTCGACAGATGACCTTGAAAATCAATAGGGAACCCCTCCTCTATACCAAGAAGCTTGTTCTAAGATTTCATAGCCATTCATTGAATTAAACTTGAGTTACGGTGCAAAAACCGTCAAATCGGGCAAAATTGACACTTTTTTTTGCCTTTGTGACCTTGGGATTTGACGGATGACCTTGAAAAACAATAGGGAACACCTCCTGTATGCCTAGAAGCTATTTCCAAAATTTAATAGCGATCCATGAATTCTAACTGGAGTTACAACGCGAAAACTCGCAAACAAGGACGTGACCTCTGTGAATTTGACCTTTGGCCTCGACCTTGTGCATGGACATCACTTTGGTGAAGGTCAATAACTCCTGAAAATTTCATGATGATACGACGACAGGAACATGGTCGAAAAGGTGGCACAGACGGACAGACAGACGGACAGACGCGTTCATAGAGCTGCTTGGTCGCAGCTAAAAAACAAAAACAAAGGTGGTGGTTTTCCAAGAAAAATCACTGAAAATAGGTGTCCAAAAAACCCACTCAACCATCACTACACAGACTCCCCCTGGAGACAGAAGCTGAAATCACAGTATATGGCCCATGCAGACAGAACCTTCGTGACCCCTGTAGCAGCCATGTGGACTTTTTTCAAAATGGCTCAATGATTATGGTAATATTTCTCAAAATTTTGGCATCCTATAGTGAGTATACTTTTTAAACTCCACTCCGTTACTTTCATCAAAATCCATGGTAACTGTAGGACAAATTTTTAATCGGGCTTTTGATAATACTTGTGCAAAACCCTCCATGGTACGGTAGGAGGCATCAAAAGTTACTGCACTGGTGCATGGAAAATTCCACTTTTCTGAAAAACACTCCACTCCATAACCTCAACTCCGTTACCAGTATTGGTTATGGAGGTGAGTAAAATGGTAATGGTAAATGGTAATGGTTTATCAGTTTCAATCAGAAGTACTGAAAGGGGTGATACTCACTCAGTTTCAGAACTGGTATATCACAATGTACCAGGAGAGAACCTCACTTGAAGAAATAACGAAGTCGAATGAATCCGAGGACAAGGCCTAAGTAAAATGGCTCGCTAAAAAAATTCTGCCCCAGTTTAAGCTCTGCCTCATGATTTTTTGAGTACCTTACGGGCAACCCTACCCCTGGGGAAAAAAGAATGAGACAACTTATTTTGGAAAAAAAAAAAGAAAAAAGAAAAATGACACCCAAAAAGTGCCCGTATTGAGAAAAATGCCCATGTATGAGTGTCCTTAGCACTAGAGCTGTTCATTCAATGGGCTCAAAACTCAGTGGGTGTATTGCTGATGACCCAGGGAAGTGCAAGGTGGAGCTTGAAGGTGATTGGTCCATCAATCCAGGTGACTGATTTTTTTAAGGAATCAAGTAGGCAGTAAGCATCAATACATGCAGCAATTGAACAGGCACTGCGCCTTCTGATTTTCTCTAAATCAGCAGTGGATTTTGAGGCAAACAACTTACTGTTTCCACCTTTACAGCAGTGAGAAGAATCCATTTCCTCATTAACAGAGGAGATGCTTGTGGAACCAGATGGTATAATACAGAGCCAGAGACGGGCCAGGATCAGCTGCTGCGGCTCATTTCATTCATGATAACCACCAATTTGTAGAGGACAGGTTCTTAAACTTTTTTATTGCTGTACCAGTCATTTCTTGAAATGACTAAAAATGTATCATTTTGTGAAATGACTGACATTTTGTGCTAGCCATTCCATGAAATGACTGAATTTTTTTAATTAATATAATTAATAATTTAATTAATAATTAAAATAATAAATTTATTAATTGAAATAACTGGTTTCACAATCTGACTAACATACACAACACTGTGACATTAATCCAAATTCATCGCCAGCGGTTTCGTGTCTCCATAGGTGTTCTGCCCCACTGAAAATGGATCTGTAAATGCACTATCCATCCATACAGTACCAAACCAGATTATTCCGGGTCAAGGTTGAGAGGGGCTAGAGCAAAGACCAGCTATTCACATTATACTTGAGTATACAGACTCATCACTCTCCGAACAAGCAAAGGATGACACAAATCACTGTAGCCAAAGTGATTGACTGTACTGGTACAATTCATCCTGGGAAAACCCAAAACATGGTACTACACTCAGAGTACAACAGAGAACCTCAGTCACAGGATTGGATCCTGCCCAATCCAGTGTGGTGTACGACAGGCAACCTCTGACAGTAGCGCATGATTGGCTGTCCTGTTACCGAGGGCAGAGTTTGCCTTGACCAGAAATCAGTTTTTCTTTTTTTGGACCACTGAAAATAATTAAAGTCCGAAACTTTTTAAAAAGTCACCCAGACATTCTGTCCCCGACGCCAAGCAACTGGCCATTGTTACCACCTGAAATTACCCTTTAGCGGGCTGTAAGGCTCAGTCAACACAAAGCAATGAATTCTGCCAGATCAAAAGCGCGCCCAGAAGCCGTCTGCGCTAGGCAGCTAATGAGCATCCCCAGCTGCTCAGAAACTCAGCAGACCTTCAGTTCAAAGGCAGCAGCTGCCTGGTTCTGGGCCCCGAAGTGTGGCCACAAAAGCAAGGGCAGATTCTCAATAAGCTGCTGCTTTGCCATTATGGGCCTGGTGTTATTTTTCGCCTGATTTAAACAGGCTTTTTTCCTCCGTCAACGCACCATGGGCCAAAAGATGGGCTTGAGATGATAAAAGACAGTTTTTTGGTCTCTTAATAAAATGCTTTCTTCCGTCCTGCAGGCTAAAGCCGCTTAATGCCACAACTACGATCCAAATAGGCCTTATCGCCGTGGCGATTAGCTAAAATTGTCTTTATTGGCCAAAGAGGCTTATTCGGAAAGAGGCCATTTGACTTCATTCAGAAGAATAATACGTTTCAGTGAACTGCTAATAGTGCGAGATCATGGCAGCTTATGTTGTTAATTGTCATGCACACAACAAATGTGCCCAGAATGCAAATCGCCTTTATATATTTAAAAAAAAAAAAGAAAAAAAAAACCAAAGTCATTCTGTCATGGAATCGACCTACAAATTTTTACACTTGGTCTTTGTGATATTTTGTGTGCTGAAAAGGCCACCATAAGCATCAGGGGGCCCCATTTCCAAAGCTAATGTGAGCCCCCACCCAAAAAAAAGAGAAAAAAGTAAATATTCCAGTTGGTTTACATCAATGCTGACACATTTTCAGACATTTTCAGGCTTTTAACTAAACTTTAAATACTGAAGTGCATTATGTGCACACTCAGCATCATGGACAGCTCAACAGAAAAACAATGAAAACAATTCTCTTGATGAAGAACTGAAACAATGACATTCTTGCTTTGGAATGAAAAGAAGCTTCACCCGACCAGGCAACTACTATTCTGCATTGAATAGTACTATACGCTATGCATCAGCTGACAAAAAACATGAGCTTAAACAATTCCCTCAAATGACTAACAACATAGCGCCACGGGCACTGTAGCTGACCTGGAGTGTTTATACTTGCACAGGCTGTTAAATAACGCCATGAACAAACTTTGACGACCTCATGGGTACGAACATATGCGCCAAGTTTCAGCTGTAAAAGTCCAGTGGTTTTGGATATGATATTTAAATTAAACACCCTCTAAAGTGGGAGTGGCCAAAGTGCTGAGGTTAAAAAAAAAAAAATCAAGGTTAAATTTCAAAATTTCAAAACCCATCAAATATGTTTAAGGGCTTGCTTCAATCTACTCATACGGCAAAAATCAATGTAATCACTCCAGAAACTGCTTCACAATGGCCCCATATGACATCTTCAATACGGCCATATTTGAAGTTGGATCAGTACGCCATGAACAATCTTTCGTGTCTTCATGGCTGGGAACATTTGTGCAGAGTTTCAGTTTTATATGTCCAGCGGTTTCGGAGATGATGAGGTTTACGGACCACGAGGACAGACAGACGGCCGTGACATAAGCCCACCAGACCTGCGATTCAGATGAGCTGATAAGCAATGCCATGACCATGGATACTCCACTCCATTTTAAAAATGTATAGCAAAGTCAGTGGAGGGTCGTGGGGCCCCTTCCCGAAAATTTCTCACATTTAACAACTTCCTACATTTATGCACTACCTGACATGACTGATATTAAATTCAGATGTTAAGTTTCAAGGCCTGAAATAACGGTAATTTTGTGTACAACACAGTCTTTCATGGTGCCTAGTGGTCCTTCGGGAGTCATGTCCAATATGTGGCTGAGAAGGTATGACATGACGCAACGAAAAGAACAATGGAGTTTTTTCTGTTCATCGTCACGTTGTTGACCTGTTGGCACTATTAAATTGTGCCCACCATTTGTGTTGCATTTATGCAAATATATACAGAGCACCACATTCATTCACAAGTTGCAGGACAAAGTGCTTTAGAATGAAGCACTGAACAGCCATATTGAGCAAAACAGAACCTAAAACTGCCAAAGTGGTGAAAAAGAGAACAAAATGAACAAGTCTGGGATGGGAGGAACCTGATGCAATCTCACCAGCTGAACACTTCTGCAGACGGTGGTGAACAAATGCACTTAAAAGCATCATTACGAGAGTTTACACACAAGAGGAAGTTACAACTCCAACAGTTTGTGACATAGCAGTTTTTTCCCCTCTGTAAATGAGTAGCTCCTCATCAATTCCCAGGCCATTTTTCAATTAAATGTCTGGGTAAAGCGAACAAACAGAAAAAAAATGAGTTCTGAATTAGTAACACCAGAGGAATTCTTTATTAAGCGTCTAGCCAAGTTTGAACTGAGGAGAAAAAAAAAAAAAACCACGAAAAATGCTTTAAGGGCGCAGCCATTGAAGGTGCTGAAATCACACCTCTTAAGTGTACTACTACAACCAGAGAAATGGTTGCTCCACCTAAGAACTTCACTTGACAAATCTGAAGCGATTTTGCCACAGCTAAGCAACATAGGGGTGGATTTGGTTGATTTTTAGCCTAGTGTTTGACCCAAAGAAGTCCCAATGAAAATGAGCTGTAGTAATAATAAATTCCACACCTAATAAAAGAAGAGCGAAGATGCAAAGCCATTCATTTGTTCATCCAAATCTAATTCTAGGGCCACATTTGGTTTGCACACTCCGCTGTTTGGGCACCTGTAGCCATGACAGTGGTTAAGTCATTGGCAGAACTTCAACGGTTGTTGGACTGAAGAAAGAGGTTAATTTTGGGAGACTGCGTGCCCAATATTTTCCATTTTTTCCAGGTTTCCAGCACCACCATGAAAGGTGCGTTTTGATGTCCTCTATAAAGTAGGCTAGGTAAGTTCTCGAGCTGCTGTATTTTACAAGTCGCGTTTAGTGACCGCCGCCACGCCGCCCTACGTGTTGACGTGATAACTTCAGCAATATTTCAATTAGAAATTTCACGTTTTGCATATTAATAAACATCATAAAGAGGAAGAACTGATTCGGACAATTTACAATTTCTAGATTGGCCGCCAGGGGCCAAAAACTGAAAAAAAATCACTGTTTTTATCATATCTCTGGAAATATTTGTCCAATTGACCTCAAATCAAGTGCAAATGAAAGGTCATGACCTGAGAATATGCCCCACGGTGGCATTATACCAGTTTGGTTCAAAATTTTGACACAAGGTGGAGCTTTGCCACATAAAATTCAATATTTTTGCCATATCTTTGGAACCATTTGTCCAATTGACATGAAACTGTGCAACTGCAAGGTCATGACCTCACAACGTGTCACTTGATGACATCATACCTGTATGGTTCAATATTTTGCCACCAGGTGGCGCTTTGTGATGGAAAATTACCTTTTTGGCCATATCTTCAGAACCATTTGTCCGACTGACCTGAAATTAAGATCAAATGACAGTCTATTCAAGGTCTATTCAAGGATTGGGGAATTGGAGGATTGGGGGCGTTTGGGGATATACCCCAAACCGTCGCCTCCGACGGCATAAGCGTAGTTTTTTGGTGGTAAGTTGGGGGTGGTTACAGGAAGCGCCCTATCGATTTGTGTCCCACTCCAATAATCAATATGGCCACCATGGCAGCCATCTTCATTTTCGTTTCCAGACGATAACGGAAAAACGCCTTGGCCAAATGTTCTCACTTTTTGGTGGTATGTTGGGGGTGGTTACAGGAAGCTCCCTATCTATTTGTGCCGCAGTCCGATCATCAATATGGCCGCCATGGCAACCATTTTCATTTTCGTTTACAGACGATAACTGAAAAACGCCTAGGCCAAATGTTCTCATTTTTTTGTGGTATATTGGGGGTGGTTAAAGGAAGCTCCCTATCAATTTTTGTCCTGCTCCGATAATCAATATGGCCACCAATAAAGCGCAAGCCTGAGGGGTCCCGCTCGCGACAGCGAGTTATTTTTTCTGACAAAGATTAAGTATAGAGGCCTGAATATTAACAGTGTTCGACAAGTATTAAACACCAGCAAACTGTAACAGAGCTATGGGTACAAAATTATGGAGAGGAGAAAATAAGGAATAAGCAGTAAGCGAGAATAAAGTCTGCCAAGTTTAATACATGCCAACGGTCGAAGCAGCTTTTTTTAGTTCGGAAGAACAAGTTAATTCAATGCACTAATCACATTCTTTCAAGAAGAATAAAAAAGAACAACGCAGAGCGTGGCATATGCCCCCGCCTGTATGTTGATCAAGGAATATGGAGATGGCTGCTGTGGCGGCCATATTAGATATCACACGACACTGGTTTTCGAAAGGAACCTTCCTCTAGCCACTCCCAATACGCCATTAAGAAATGGCATCAATCCGACAAGGGATTCTATAGTTATCCCACAGAAACGAAAAGTTAACGGACGACGGACAACGAACGGACATGGTGTCGACATAACGCCCCCTCTCCTCTTTGGAGGGCGGGGGCTTCAACACTAAGGTGTTGTATGAGTACATTGAGTGACACCGCAATAAAGAGGCAAAACCTCATGGAGGGCACAGCTGCTGCGTAAGGCCTGGACATCATAAATGACAAAAAATAATTGGTGCTGGTGTACAGCACAAAAAAGCCAACAAACCCCGAATTACGAGACTGGGGTTACCCAATATTCATAATGTCAGAGGCTTTATGCCTGAAAACACCAAAATGGTAGCCCCGGCATCTTTGACTCCAGGTGGTAACAGCAGTGCTCAAGTGTGGCAGGGGGAAAATCAGACGTGCTCAGTGTGCTGCCCGGGGGTTGAATGGGGCAGAGGACACGGTGAACGAGAGCGGTGTAAAAGTGTGTAAAAGTGTGTAAAAGTGTGCATTACGGGCTGGTGCAGCGTGAGCTCCTGTCCCTGCAGTGAGCTCCATGATGATGTGTGCTGCGTGTCGTCCGGTGTTTGCTGTGAGCTCTGTGCTTTGATCCCGCAGGTCCGTCTGCACCGGCGTGTTTTATTAATGGCCTTTGTGACCGAGGCTCCGCCCACACCTGCTTAAAGCTGCTCTTTTACACAGGCCACCTGGTGAGGTAATGCACACCTGCTCAAGCAGAGAGGGAGGAGAGCGATGACACACACACACACACACCACTTATTCCCTTATAATAAACTCTGACTCACACTTACTTATATGCACCTTTCGCATGTACCTTCACACAGATACACACACAAACACACTTTTTCTCATCGAAACACAGTCTCTCTATCACACACACATATAAACCTTTTCACCCTCATAGACAAACAAACTCTCCAACACACACACCCTCTCATGTACATGAACACATCTCTTGCCAACTCTCACTCTCGCGAGCGCACGCGCACACACACACACACACACACTCTCTCAGAGAAACACATTCTCCCAAACACACAAAGAGAAACACTCTCTCCCTCCCAGCCCAGTACAGCAAAGCCTGACGGCAGGGGATTGTGGGTAGGGTGCCCAGAATGGCTGGAGAGATATGGGCAGAGTCAGGCCTCAAAGGCAGCGGGGGGGCTTCAGCCACGAGCGCGCCAACATGCTCTCTTATCAGCAATCCGCCGCGCTCGCGTCACAAACCAGGTCCTCAGCAAACAAACTCCCAGCTATTTACACAGCACAGGCCTCAAAAAAACCCACTGAAAATCATTTACATTGGCTTTCAATCGACACGCTCCAGTGGTGAAGGAAAAAATGGACTGAGGAGCAGGAAACCACGCCTCTATAAAGACAACAAATTGTTTCCTACAGACACTCCCCATCGAGAACACGCCAGACTGACCGAGCCAGTCACTCATCCTATACTACAGTGAGTGTGCATTCCCCCCAGTCATTAAACCTCAGCTGTGTGCGTCACACTGCCAGAGAACAAGTCTCAACAGTCCGTCACCAGTATCCATCATAAAGCGCCGGCAATGTTTCCATCCTCCACAACTATCATCGAGGACAAGGTCTGCCAGGAAAGACTGTCGATGTTGTTCAGTGTTTCAGAAACGGGAAGAGAGCACAGCCTCACCTCACTGTTCTCCGAACATACAACTGGAAAACCAGCCCTTTCAATCTCAAAATGTACTCAAAAGAAAACAGCCAACTCCCTCCTTCATAATGAATGACAAAAAAGCACCCTTAATGTAAAGAAACCAACCCACTATCTGACGCATCTCAACAAAATGCATCTCAATGAAATGCCTCTCTCACTGGGTGTACTGTAGAGAAACCCCCCTACCCCTCTCTCACACTGGGAAAACTGAAGAAAAATCCCCCTTCTCACTGGGTGCACTGTAGAGAAACAGCACCCCCTGTCACTGGGAGCTCTGTAGAGAAACCACCCCCTCTCTCACTGGGTGTAATTAAGAGAACCCCCCGTCTCACTGGACGTACTGAAGAGAAACCCCCCTCTCGCTGGGTGTACTGTAGAGAAACCCCCCTCCCCCTCTCTCACTGGGTTTTACTGTAGAGAACCCCCCCCGCCTCTCACTAGGTAAACTGTATAGAAACCCCCCTTCACACTGCGTTTACTGTAGAGAAATCCCCCTTCTCACTGGGTGTACTGTAGAAAAACCCCCCCCAACTCCCTCACTGGGTGTGCTGTAGGTAAAAGCCCCTCTCTTACTGGGTATACTGCAGAGAACCCCCCCTTCTCACTGGGTGTACTGTAGAGAACCCCTCCCCCCTCACTGGGTGTGCTGTAGAGAAAACCCCTTCTCTCACTGGGAGCTCTATAGAGTAACCACCCCCTCTCTCACTGGGTGTAATGAAGAGAACCCCCCTCACTGGATGTACTGTAGAGAAACCCCCCCTCTCTCACTGATTGTACTGTAGAAAAACCCGCCCCTCTCTCACACTGGGTGTACTATAGAGAAAAACCGGCCCTCTCTCACTGGGGTACTGCAGAGAAACCGCCCTCTGTCGCTGGTTATACTGTAGAGAAACCCACCCCCCCTCTTTCTCACACGGTGTACTGTCGAGAAACCCCCCCCCACACGGTGTACTGTAGAGAAATACGCCCCTCTCTCTCACTGGACGTATTGAAGAGAAACCCCCCTCTCACTGGGTGTACTGTAGAGAAACCCCCCCCTCCTCTCTCTCTCTCTCTCTCATATCTCTCACTGGGTAAACTGTAGAGAAACCCCCCTTCTCACTGGGTGTACTGCAGAGAACCCCTCCCCACTCACTGGGTGTGCTGTAGAGAAAACCCCTTCTCTCACTGGCTCTATAGAGAAACCACCCCCTCTCTTACTCTGTGTACTGTAGAGAACCCCCCTCACTGGATGTACTGTAGAGAAACCCCCCTCTCTCACTGATTGTACTGTAGAAAAACCCGCCCCTCTCTCACACTGGGTGTACTATAGAGAAAAACCGGCCCTCTCTCACTGGGGTACTGCAGAGAAACCGCCCTCTTTCACTGGGTATACTGTAGAGAAACCCACCCCCCCTCTTTCTCACACGGTGTACTGTAGAGAAACCCCCCCCCCCCCCCCCCCACGGTGTACTGTAGAGAAATACGCCCCTCTCTCTCACTGGACGTATTGAAGAGAAACCCCCCTCTCACTGGGTGTACTGTAGAGAAACCCCCCCTCCTCTCTCTCTCTCTCTCTCTCATCTCTCACTGGGTAAACTGTAGAGAAACACCCCTTCTCCCTGGGTGTACTGCAGAGAAACCCCGCACCCCTTACTGGGTGTGCTGTAGAGAAAACCTCCTCTCTCACTGGGTGTACTGTAGAGAAACCACTCGCTCTGTCACTGGTAGCTCTGTAGAGTAACCACCCCCTCTCTCACTGGGTGTAATGAAGAGAACCCCCCTCACTGGATGTACTGTAGAGAAGCCACCCCCCTTCTCTCAATGAGTGTACTGTAGGGATCCCTCCCCCTCTCTCACTGGGTGTACTGTAGAGAAACCCACCCCCCCCCTTTCTCACACGGTGTACTGTAGAGAACCCCCCCCTCACACGGTGTACTGTAGAGAAACACGGCCCCCTCTCACTGGACGTATTGAAGAGAAACCCCCCTTTCACTGGGTGTACTGTAGAGAAACCGCCCCCCTCCCTCTCACTGGGTGTACTGTACAGAACCCACCCCCCTCCGCTCTCTCTCTCATCTCTCACTGGGTAAACTGTAGAGAAACCCCCCTTCTCCCTGGGTGTACTGCAGAGAAACCCCGCCCCCCTCTCACTGGGTGTACTGTAGAGAACCCCCCCCCCCCCTCTCACTGGGTGCACTGTAGAGACCACCCCCCTCTCACTGGGCGTACTGTAGAGAAACCCCCCCCCCCCTCTCACTGGGCACACTGTAGAGAACCCCCCCCCCCTCGCACACAATGTAGAGAAACATGCCTCTCTCCCACTTGGTGTACCGGGGAGAAACCCCCCTCTCTCTCTCTCTCACTGAGTGTACTGTAGAGACCACCCCCCCCCTCTCACTGGGTGTACTGTAGAGAACCCCCCCCCACCCCCTCTCACTGGGTGTACTGCAGAGAAGCAACCCTCTCTCACTGGGTGTACTGTAGAGAACCCCCCCCCCCCCCCTCGCTCACAAGGTGTACTGTAGAGAAATGTGCTGCTCTCTCACTTGGTGTACCGGGGAGAAACCCCCCCCTCTCTCTCTCGCTGGGTGTACTGTAGAGAACCCCCCCACCCCTCCACTGGGTGTACTGTAAAGTGCACTGCCTCTCCCTCCCCATCGTACCGCAGAAACTCAACCCGCTGCTCTTTCAGGCTCCTTTCTGCGCCTTTGTGCTGAAGGACAAACAGAGGCGCAGCAGAGAGAGAGCAGCTGCCGCTGACGCACCGGCTGCTTCCCGTTTCCCCGACAGGTGGGACGCCGAGTCAGGTGAGCAGCTGAACACAGCGCCATTCAACACACTGATCGTCACCGTCAGACTGCTATTCAACTTCTGCAGACATTTACAATGCGCAGCAGCGCTCGCTCTGTCGCCTAATACACTTTCATATGCAAAACCCTGGCATTTCTGAACCTTCACACATCCGCCATCTCTGAAGCTCCATATATCCACAATTTCCCTTACAAACTCAGTCTTTCATATATTTGGTACAAGTTGACTTTGACATGACAGTGCCATATTACTGGCATTACAATGATGCAGAAACCACTCAAAAATAACCATGAATAATTTAGTATTGGTATATGAATCTATATTGAACAAGCCCTTTCGGTTTAACCAGTGGCATAGTGATCCCCAGATAGATGAGTATACTCCATTAAGTAGATGCGTAGATCACCAAGGAGAAATTGGGTATACTATATTAGGAAGATGCGCAGATCACAGAGGGGAAAGTGGATGGACTCTCCTACAAATTTCAATGGATTTTTGAGTGGTATGCGAGTGTACTGTAATTTGACAGATAAAGTGGGTATTATACTCCATATTCCTGCATGTACCCTGAGCTACATCAGTGAGCTTAATGTCCAAATCACTTGGCTAAGGGCCCGCAGACGGCGCTCAGGACTGGAGGCATAGCAATAGGTTGGGCTGCGTTGGATTTTAGCGAAGCAGCGGATTACACACCGAGTGGCCATTTCTCTAGTCGTTCACCGAATCTGAAAGCCGAGATCGGTTCACACACTGCCAACAGCGGGGAAAAACAGCAGGCAGTTCGAACACTGACCTCCAAACAGAAAACTGGCAGTGGGGAGCCAAGTGACTCATAGCAGTGACTTAACTTCTTCATCTAATATCCAACAGAACTAAATGAAAGATGTTTTGTTAGCACATGGGCTAATAGCATTTTAGCGTGGCAGCATGCTGTAATCCCATTATGTGAGTGTTATTCAGAGTGTAGATCATCATGTAGAAACTGGAAAAATCTGCAGGGTAAATACTGGACCATTTACAATTTTCATCCACATTTCTTTTTTTTTTTTTTTAACTAATCATGTTAGCATCAAAAACATGGTCTGTCCAGGTAGAATTTTGGTAGTAGTTTCAAGGCATTGCATATCTGCAGTATATGTATGGCACGGTGAATTGTAGATGACCATCATTTTTTGGGCTTAATCTCTACATCTAACAGTATTAACAGAAAAAAATTTGATGGCTTAATGTAATCTTGGCTCAAATATGAAACACGAGAAAATATTTCTTTGTCCTTATTCAGTTTTGTTGTTAATTCAACTCTTACCATCACCCAGCTTTAGGGTTCGGTCATGAAAGTGTTAATTTTGAGTGCATCCGTTACAGAGGAGTTTTTGGTAATAAAAAAAAATATATATATATATATATTTGTGACATGTTATCAGTGTTCATGTTAGAATGTGTGTTCAAGGGGCCTAATGCCCATATTTTGATGCATAGTTTATCATTTTGCTGTAATTATACCTTCAGGACCATTAAGTCGCGTCTCTGAGGATCCGTTCCCCCTTGACCGAGCCCTTCTACAAAACCAAACATGACTGCTCTGCCCAGGTATATTAAGACCAGATATCAGATGTGCCAAATTCTGAGCTAACCTTAGCACTTCATGGTATGAAATAGTCAAATTAATTGTTGCTCATACATTTCAGCTCAAGTTGGACGCATTTATTTACATCAAAATGTGGCAGATTTTACATATCAAGAGCAAATATTCAGAGATACATGATCAGTTAGAATGGGACTCTGTGCTGAAGACCTTGATTAGTAGAGTCTGGTGTGTAACCGCTTAGTTGGAATGAAAGCTGCACCCACACCAGCTCTTTCTGGATAAGATTGTGTCTATCAAAAATCCTTACTCTGGCCGAAGAGTGAATTGGCATAAAATGGAAATTTCTGCATGCGGGTGTGAACGGGTTAATATTTCTAACAGTCCCGCCCACATGCAGGAGGCTAGTACTTCCCCTCAGATGAAACGAGCACTGCATAAACGAAGTCTTGTGCGCACACACACGGGCACGAGAGACTTTACAACTTCATAAGAGGCCACGCTTCACTTCGAGTCCAGGAGACTGGGCTCTGGGCTGGGGCTCCCCCCCTACATAAATAGAAAAACTACAGTATTGACAGGCCGGCTCAGTCAAGCATGGGGTTCAAAGGTCACCGCAGTTCTAGCTCTACACGGCCTCAGACTTTGAACTCCCCGGGGATTCAGGAAATGGAGTAGTGGGGCGTTTCTCGGGAGGGAGAGAGATTTGTCTGCCGTGCGGTTTGGACAGGAACAGCAGCACCGCTGGAGTGGAACCTCTCAGTTCTATTCTGGGAGGCCTGGGCTGGTTTGGGTGGGTCACCATGGGGAGAAGCCCAGCAACTGGGCTGCAGTGGACTCCCTACCAGACAGAGAGAGGGATAACCGCACTGCGGTCTGTGCCACTCCCTGCTCATAACCTGCTGCCCGAGCAGAACGCATCAGTGCACTGGGGCAGGGCTACAAACTGAGCAAACATTAAATACTCTGATCCCCCACCATGATTTTGCACACAGAGAAATCAAAGTACAAGGATGAGCCTAAAAAGGTATCGAGGCCTTTTCGCCCCAGCAGAACCCCAACAGAGTATAGAAATGTCTCTTTAACAAAGGTACACGTTTATACCTTTTTTCTGTCCCTCTTAAGGTACATTTCTGTACTCCTAGTGACAAAAATGAACTATTAAAAAAAAGTACATTTTTGCATTTTGAAGTACCTCTAAAGGACCATATCTGTACTTTAAAGGTACACAGTTATCACCATAAAAACCATTTGCGTGCCTTAAAGGGCACTCGCCTGATACACAAACCTTTGGGTACAGATACGATAACCCTACTTCTGAGTGTGGCATTTCAGCCTGGAAACAACAAAAACGACAACAACAACGCCGCCATGGAGGGACAGACGGAGGAAGAGGAGGACAGATGGCAGTACAGAAAGACATCCACACCACAAGATGAATCTGTGCATTAGATTTCGTGGGAATATGTTGGACGGTTTCAAAGTTCTGGCTCGGAAAAGAAAAAGGTGACAGACACACTTTGTGGCAAGAGAGATAGAAATGTACAGACAGCAATTCGCACTTCAATAGTTTCTTTCCGTAACTTTCTGTAATATCATGCGAACTTGTGTGCCTCAGCATATCTTATTTAAAAATAACAACCTCAACAGTTCAGCATCCTTGGAACATCCTCCGACAGATCAAAAAGCAGACAATAGGGCTGAAAATGATCAAGTAAATAAATAATTCTGTAGAATTGGTATCCAGGGTTCAGGCAAAAAAAGAAAAAGAAAAAAAAAAAATCATTTGAGGTAACTGTGTGAAATAATGGTGATAATGATTCAAAAACCACATCTCCCAGCCTAACCGTAGAGCACTCCCCGCAACCACACGGAGTCAGATCAATCCCTTATACGGAGACAGGGAAGCACATCGGCAGCACATTGGTGAGGGCACCTCTGTCAGGGTCAAAACATACCGAAACCAGAGAAATATTCAGGAATCTTTGGACAGTTTCTCTCATCCGACAGCAAAGGAAGATGGCCAAATGCGTCTCGGATGGACCACTTTCTGTTTAAGAGGGTGTATTTTTCAACCAGTGGGTCTATAAACTTATGTAATATGTCAAAAGAAAGGTGTAATTACCCACTTTAACATTTTAAAATTTGAACATAAATGATTTGATACTTTTTGAGATATAACCTTTTCAGTGCGCTGTCCGGATGGACAGAAAATTAACGTGTAAATTTTATATGTTTTTCAAAGTTTTTGAAAGCCCTGTTCCCAAAATAATTATAAAATAAAACTTGGGCATTATCATCATTAGGGTGTTTATTTAAATGTCCAATATAAGGTCTATGCAAAAACAGGATTTTTACTGCCTTGATTGCAAGAGTTTTAGAAAATGTCTGTGGCTGCGTTTACATGGATTGTTTTCCTCAATCTGATTGAAATCAAACGGAATTAAATGAATCGGATTCGATCTGTACACATGAACGCTAAGTAAAGCAATCCACGCTCAATCCGCGTATAAATGGCCCCAGCGGCAACCGATTAGTTTCTTTGACGTGCAAAAGGTCCCACTAACGTTATTATGTGACTCCTATGTACTAGGGAGCGCATGTACAGAACCAATAATCCAATCAATCAACCAAATCCACCCTGGGATCACTTTCCAGTCCTTTGCATTAAGCTTAAGGATGGATGTTCTGGTAGAACAGGTTGGTGCTGGTGGCTAAATCTCACCAAGGATGCAGTCTGCAGAGATGGTATTCTGGTCATCTGCCACATGGAAGCGGTTAGAACGTCCGGCTTGCCTCAAGAAGTAGAACCTCCAGGCATCGGCATCAGCTGGTTCTTGAGCTTGTCCAGTGGACCACTTGGAGCCGTTTGGTCTGCAGCAGACATACCATTTAGAAGCTGAAATAGTGGAAGTGGATGCAGAGGCCTGGGGGAGGACATCAAACTCAACACCATCCTTCAGGGAGTAGGGAGATGTGGAGATTCTGCCAGGGGCAACAGTTCTGACACAGTGAACCTTCTGGGTGGCGGGGACTGGAACAGCTGAATCCCACAGGTTGTGGAGGGCAGGTGACTTCTGGTTTGCCTCCTCAGCGGATACATATCTGATGTTGATGGTTGAGTTAACCTTGGCAGCACACTCCGCATAGGCCTTGACATTCTCAGTATGGGCTGTACGAGACTTCACGGCACTGTAGACCATCCTCTTCACTGTGTCGCTGACGACATCGACAGCACTTTTGCCGTGAGATGTGCAAAAAAAGCGTCAGTTCACACGAATGTTCGCCGATTCAAGAAGGCTGGTAATCAAGGCAAACATGCATTTCTGTTTGAAATGCATTGCAGCTCTGTCAGAAAAGATGTCGAGCTCCCTTATAAAAGAGAAGGAAGCTAAAGCTGTAAAGTGTCAATCACAGTCTCTATAAATATGGCTGCAGCATATTTTTCATGGCTCAAGTCATCAGAGATGATAACAAAGGAGTGGGTGCCATCCTTGGTCCAGGCAAGAGCAGTAAATAGAGCAGCTTGGGTATGGGACCAGTGACTACACTGTGTCACGTTCTGGTGAAACAGTGGCGTTATCAGAAAAATCAATCTGGAGAACCACATGGTTTGTTCTGGGAGATGAGTTATCTGAAAGTACTGAGCTTGCTGGTTCTTTATAAAGCTGTGAAGTCTGAAGGCAGGCATTTTCTCACTCAGGAGGGTGATGACATCTAAGACAGTCCCAGATCTCTGTACCTTGTCTGTGCCATCCTCAGACTGGACTCACTGATACCAGGTAACAGGATCTGAAAGTTGCTGCTCATCTAAGTAGCTGGACAGGCGTTCAGTGGTTTTGTTGTCACTGCAGACAGTCCCAAAGCATGCACTCCTCAACTGATGTGTCACAGGTCAAAAGCTGGAGAAGTTCCTTGTGGTTGATGGGTACCCCTCGATAGTCCTTGAGGCTGGTCAGCAGAAGATTCACGTTTTCATAGTACACACATACACAGACACTGTGTGGCATTTTGTCCTTACACAGAACAAATGGAGGTCTCAAGGCTTTGAAGGATGACAGAGGGCTCTTTTCCTCTGGGCACTCCTTGGCCTACATGACATAGGTCTCCTTCAGGGTAGTGATGAGGAACCCTTCACCTTGGTGCCATCATCATGGGTGACAAGGATGGAGTCTCTGTGGACTAGCACCATCCAGCAGATATCCTGGCGTTGGTAAAAGTCATGAACTCTCTGTTTGGCATCATCAGGAATCTTGGTGGGATGTGTATATGTTGTCTTGTTGTTCTGTATGCTGACATTGAGCTCAGCAGCCAAGGAGAGAATGATTTTGGTACGCTTTCTAGGTGATGCAGGAAGATTTCTCTCTACCTGACGTTGAACACGGCTGAAACTTGAAGGAGCACTGTATGGTTTCTACTCTGGAGTAGAAGGCAGTTTCTGTTAGGCTCTATATTTCTGACTTTCTGAAGCTCTGACTGCATCAGGATTCTTCTTCCTGGCATGCTTCTTCTTAGCATCTCTCTCCTTGTAGGCATCATCTCCAATCTTGGCCTTCAACCTCTCTCTGTTGAGACGGTTTCTCTCGGATGAAGATAAAGGCATTGAAAAAAGATTATGTTGTTATATGAAGTGTCACTTGACTTATAATGATCTGAATGACAAGGAGATGTCTTTCATACTCAACTAATACGGATTGTGAAAATGCTAACACCTGGGGTGCTAGAGATAGCCCCTCTGATGTTGAGCAAATCACTCATCTAGGTGAGAAATCAGTCGTTAAATTATGATCATCACCTGTTAGTCAGTTGAGCAGATCAGGATGGGTGTTACCTACATTTACCTTTGATTGAGGGGATTGTTGCATTTTGTAGGTGACACCTTGTTCTTATTCACGCCCATTTACCCAGGTGTAAAAACATCAAGGGGCTCCAGAGACAAAAGTGCAATTATTATCATCAGATTATTTGACTGATAATCAAATTTAATGGTTTGACATTTAGTAAAATAGAACACGACATATGAATCCTGCAAATACAGTTCATAAAATTGCAATTATACAAGAATTTGTGCCAAATTTAAACACAGATTTAACTTACATAGGCTATTGAAGACACCGTATCTTAATTGTATTTCCAGCTGATTGCTACTCAGCATCTCGGATGCACACATTTCACTCTAATACATTTCCATGATAATGGATCCAAAACACAAAAATTGTTAAACTGCCAAAAAATATGCTTATTTATGCTTGCTTTGAGAAAGTTTGAAGATTTTATCTGGATTTTAAGTATTTCAAATCTTAAAAAAAAAAAAAAAAAACAAGTTTTCCAGCGTCTTGGATGGACCACAGTTTTTCTTAAATTGTCTATATTCAAGTCACTCAAAAGCACAAAAATATTTTTATATTTGAAATTGGGTTTAAAAAATGTTAAGAACAATGTTTTAACTTGATAAAAAAAAATATTTGTAAAGAAAATTGATTTCATTTATAACCCTGTTCGGAGCATTATTATATGCCAACAAAAACCAGAGAAAAAAATTGGCGCTCTTCAAAAAGAGCTCCTTACTTAAACCCCCATAACTTTGTGTCAACAATCTCTTTTCTTAAAAATCCATTTGAACATAAAACAAGAAATAAGGCTATCTAAAAATATAAGTCTGGGATAAATTGGGCCAATTTAAAATTTTACTCCTGATATTAAGTTCTTGGCCATCCCCTAAGGCAGAAAAATTATTTTGTATGAAAGGAGAAAAGAAAAATTAGAGTTGAGGGTACGAAGTGATCCCTTTGACACAGCATAGGTGATTTGCGTGGCTCAGGAGAATATTCTGAGCGTCACTTGGGATTCAGCAAGTGCGCGAATAACCACAGAGAAAGCGCTTCACGATCTTCACGCTACACTCTACACGAGACACTGAGCTAACGCCCAGCAAACAATATGGATCGTACACAAAACTGCTTCAACAGCTTTGGAATAAATCGGACCGTTCACAAAAAATCCTTCAAGGGTTTAGCCATAGCTCAGTGTCTGCGTACATGGATAGCGCCAATTCATACTTTCCGGATCTCTGCTCCAGCAAATTATATTTGAATGGGGGGTATAATGTTACAAACTGTCAGGTCTAATTTGCAGGTATTAGGCTGCAATCCATTGAAATTTCCAGGTCGATTCTTCCGAGTGCCAATCTAAATGGGTTGCAATGCCTCTGCTTGGAGAAACATCGCTGCCCACAGTGAGTTTGTTTATTTGGCAAACGAATGATTGTTTTAAACATCTATAGAACATCTAAACAGATTGTGTCTGAATTATGCACACACAGTCAATAAAGTAAGTCACCTATTTTAATTCTTTACACATAAAAATTAAGTTGAACAGTTGAGCACTGTCAGTACACAGGAGAGCCAGGCAAGCCCAATTTTGTAGGATTGTCAAGTTCATGAGTGTGTTTGAAGGACAAAGTCATCGGTGATTCAATCTGAAATATAAGCTCTGTTTCTTACACACAGAGAACATGTCCCTAACCTAAATTCTTCCCTTACCATTCACTATGTGCCCATTATACTGTCGGGACATCAAGTGTGTTCATTTTCAGTAAGTCAGGCACGATAGGTACTACCACGAGTTTCCGAACAGGAATTCTGAGTTGAATGGCCATTCCATTGTGCTTTCCTCTGTCAGATTTTGGGTTTTTTTCTGACCCGAGTACAATGGATTGCAGCATTACAAGAACTGCGACCCCATTTAAGGGGACCAAACCAATTTTTTTTGGTTCAAAATTTTCGTTTTTAGGCAAGAATATGAATTGGTCCTTCAAATGGTCTGCAATATGGAGTCGCGTTCCGCAGGAAACATTCGTCACGAACACTGTCTTCAAGGCTGGAAAAGCTATGAATGTGGTGGCCATTCTTATGAAACTTGGCCTAATGGCAGGGGCACACTCAATGAAAGACTGTCACAGAAAACCTGTGAAACACAGTGAAAAACACGGACTAGAACTTGAAAAAAGAAACAAATAGATGCTCAACAAGCATGTAAAACTAGGGAAGAAACACAGATTGAAGAAGAGGGAGTTACTTATGAGGCTGGTGCCTTTTAAGGAGGTTAAAGAAAAAAAAAAACTGAAAAACCATTAAAAACAAAATACTAAATGTATTCCTCCTGAGAATATTACTGTCAAACTTCGATCACATTATTATTGCCAAACTAAAATCACATTTTTCTAAAAATACCAATTTTCAACTAGAAAATACAGATTTCTCAGCAATTGTACATTCATTTAACTTCATATTTGGCAGTTTTCTTCATTTTGTGATTATCCATGCCTGTACAGAGGTCTTTTTGCAATATGTACCTCTGAATATGAGTAAATCAAAATATGCATATTTAATTAGCCGTTTCCTGCATAAATTGATTTAGGGGGGTCAAAATCAATACTAGAACATAGAAACCTGGAAAAAAAAGCTCTGTAGTGACATTAGGAATGTTTTTTTCCTTCACAGTACAGCTGAAATTATAACCAAACACTGTCTAGTTATCTCAATAACTGTTTCTCCAAGTATCTACATATTCATTACAACAGCCGTTGCCATGGCAACCACTGATATGATGCTTCAGAAACAGTGTTTTAAGTTGCAATTTCTATTTTGATCATAATTCTTACTTTAGAAAGTGAATATCTTGGAAAAATGTTTGCTTAACTGTAAGTCCCCTTAGATGACGCCTCAGCCCAAATACTTTGGAAGACAATTCAAATTTGAATTTCTCTCATTGTGCTCTCAAAGTCAAGATTTCAACGCGGGTTCTCCTGACATTCTTGCGGAAACAGCGAGGTCTCCGACGTGCTGGAACACAGTCTCTATCCGGCTCCCGCCGGTTACATCACTGACCATGATTTAGCAAATTCACATTCCTGGGCTCTGGAGAGTACATGTAATTACAGTACTCTGCACTGATCCACCTTCAGTTACCAATTTGCAAAAAATCGTCCCTTTCATATCGTCCCTGCATGTCCAGCTGTAGCAGCTGAAATAGCTGTTTGCGCAGGAGGGTCAAGGCCGTGGTCAGCCTAATGCGAGGGACATGTCCTATATACAGGCCATTTCCCAGAGAAATGACAATATCGCTTGCATAGTTTGGGGCATAGTTCTCACACACACACACACACACACACCCTTCTGTAGACGGCTGCATCCAGGTCAGCCGAAATTTCACTTTAGAGAAAAAAAAATGTTCTTCCCTCATTTGTGGGCAAAATTTCATTAAAGACTCACTAAGCATCGGGTGAGAATATCCGCGCTCTTTTCAATTCCCTGGAAGGACAAGACTTTCATTTCGTGTGATAATTTGTGGTTTCTGACGGTTTCGGCTTTGGTATTTTTCTGCCGTAGTCGAGCATAGAAAAATTACCAAAGTAGCTTAATGAGGAAGTTGACAAAATATTGATGATATTTACATGAAATTGAATGAACCACTCCATTGTGAAATTGGCTATAGAGAGTAATGGGCAAATCATATAGATCAAATTGCACGTTCTGCGTCAATGATAATATTTTGCTCACACAGGCAGACGCACACGCACACGCACACACACACACACACACACACACAGGTCTACTTTTGCAGTATATCCTCCACCGGCACCCGGAAGAGGGAAACTGTAGAAAAAAGTTACTGTCTTTCTAAGATACATTTTTGCCATAAATTAGCGGGGTGTGTAACGACTATCGGTAGAGCATGATGTTCGCAAGCAACACGCCAAACCCACCACTAGCAACGGGCGCTATACTCAGTAGCCAATGCATTGTGACATTTCCCAACCCAAACAAGAACAATTTCACATATTAAGTGAACAAGATCGCTGAAGCGATCGTCCTCCTCGGGAAACTTTATGTCTTCACGAATAGTTCCGCAAACCCCAGGAAATTAAAATCGCTACGACTTGAGAAACTCCGCCAACAAATGTAAAATGAATCCAACTACTGAGGTTTCAAAGCGTAAGATCGCCGAGGAGAGGCCATCGGTGTGGCGCAGACGGCTAGCTGGTTAGCTCAGGAGTAGGTGATCTAGTCCGAGAGGCCTTCCTTACCTGCATCCCTGGAACCTGTACGGCCACCGGCGAATGGGCCATCTTCCGCGTCCCGATCAGTCTACGTTACAGCGCAAGCCAAAACCTTTCTCCTGTCCGGTTCCTTAAATAACTTCCACTTCAGAATCCTGAACCCCTTCTGAGCGGACAGACGTGACGGTGAATGCCGTCTCGAAAACTTTCTTCGCAATGTTTCCAACTTCTCTTTTAAAACGAGCTCCTCAGACACCGCACTCCCAGCCGCGGCAGTTCACCAAAATGTAGCTGCCTGGCTTGAGCTGTTAAAGTTGTAGATAGTTCACACTCCCATTCCTCCGGTGAACAATGTGCAGTGTTTTTTTTTTTCGCCGAATTGCAGTCTTCTGCAGCCTCATCAACAAGTTATCAAAGTTGTTTCCATGCTGAAAAAGTCCCAATAAAATGCCAAAGTTGCACTTTTTACAGGGGCGATACAAACGCCATGTTTGCGTCAGGCACTATTGCTCTGCGCTGGGTCCCTCGTAGAGTTGGGTGGAGTCGTGTTATTGAGCGCTTGGTTGGCACGTCACTGATCGTGCTTCAGCAGGAATTACCTTAATTCAACCTGTATCGCGTGTTTCTGTTCGCAAATAAACGAAAATTTATTTCAACGCGGGTGATTTACGATACATCGAGCAACGTTAAGTCAACTATGGCAAACTACCGCCGCGCCGGAAACCGAGCAGGATCGTAATATGCATTGCATTTATTTTGTTTATTCAAGAAGTCGCATTTGAGAGGCATTCAAATGTACAGCCTTGGCGACAGCAAGCAGGCTAAATATCAATGACATGTAAACTTATTGAGCGGCTAGAGCATGAAGTGACGAACGGAGAAGTTTAGTTTTTAGGACAAATATACCAATTACAATCATGAAGGCTTGCGAAATATTCGTCATTTAACATTAGTTCCGCCGATGAATACTTTTAGAAGAGTAGCCTACTTGATCAGGATAGGCTACAAGTACGCTTACTTAATGACTAGCGCTGTTATTGGTTCGAGGTGGAGAATGTCTGACTTGAGTTCCCCCTGCTGTTCAAAACTTGCGCCAGCACTCATTCGGGATAAATCGTTTATTGCATTAACTGAAGCTTGCTTACCAGAGACATTCCAAGATTACATTACCAGCCGCAGTATAATGTCGGGGATCCCGTGTAGGCGAAATGATCGCTCAGTCTTTTGCGTGTTCACACAGTGCTTTCCCCTTCTGCGACTTTCGACCAGTATCATTCTCTGAGCTGTCAATATTATAGAGAAATTCACCACGGTTAGCAACCATTCTCTGTGCCTTTCTACAACCCCACTCCATCTTTAGATTGCAGTTCTAGACACACACGGCAAAATGACCGTGATCGTACATCTAGATCACTGTTGTCCACCAAAAAAAGACACTTGATGATAGGACCGCCGGCAACAGCGAATCAAATCGCAAAGGGGGACTAATATTTGGCGGGGACTTATTTGGCTACCTAAGACAATACCACAGGCGACAATAACTACAAATAGGGCATAAGCATACGTTATACTGCCAGCCATACAGAAGTTTTTACAATCAATTTTCAAACCATTTTATTGCACCACGTCCATGTATGATCATTGCCCATTGATTGTGTGAGTATATAAGCTCTGTCCAGCGCCTGTGGGATGCCCATACAGAAAGTCACAAGAGGAGAAACAATTCCTTGCTTCAAGCCAGCACTCTGAGTCATTTTTATGCCCCCGCCCTCCAAAGAGGAAAGGGGGCATTATGTCGACACCATGTCCGTCCGTCGTCCGTCCGTCATCTGTAAACTTTTCATTTCCGTGGGATAACTATAGAATCCAGAAAGAAGAGAATAAAAGTCCGCATACATGGTGTGGAACTCACCTGACGAAGGCCACGTCGGCCGAAATGTTGTACAAGGAATAAAGTCTTCTGGGAGCTACTTTAACAGTGTGCGGTCTTTTATTCTCTTCTTTCTACTGTTTCTTTGGGTCCGCCACCTGTAATATTGGATTTTGGATGTGCGTGCATTCATTCTTTGATAACTATAAAATCCCTCATCCGATTGATGCCATTTCTTAATGGCATATTGGGAATGGCTAGAGGAAGGTTCCTTTAGAAAACCAGCGTTGTGCGATATTCAATATGGCCGCCACAGCAGCCATCTTGATTTTCGCTTCCGCCCAGTAACTAAAGAACACCTCGTCCGATTGATGCCTTTTCCTGGTGATGTATTGGGGGTGGCTGGAGGAAGGTTCCTTTCGAAAACCAGCATTTTTATATCGTATGGCCCCATACGATATTTATTATGGCCACCGCAGCGGAAACTAAACGCCTGATCCAACTGATACCTGTTCTTGGTGATGTTTTGGGACTGACCACAGAAGGTTTACTGGTAAGTTCTGTTTTTCATTTCTCTCACATTTGGCACTTACAAGGCCTTGTGCATCAATTACCTCAACCAGTAGCTTGTATATTGACTCACTCCTTTTAATTGCTGCATTGATGAGCACATACATGTGAATGTATGCAGCAGTTTGAATGACCTCCCCTCCCATGCACTCTGGAATCACTGCTGCAGCCTATGTTGCACATTTATGCCCCCGCCCACCAAAGAGGAGAGGAGGCGTTATATCGACAACATGTCTGTCCGTTGTCTGTCCGTTGTCCGTTAACTTTTTGTTTCCGTGGGATAACTATAGAATCCCTCGTCAGATTGATGCCATTTCTTAATGGCGTATTGGGAGTGGCTAGAGGAAGGTTCCTTTCGAAAACCAGTGTCGTGTGATATCTAATATGGCCGCCACAGCAGCCATCTCAATATGCATTTGATCAACATACAGGCGGGGGCATATGCCACGCTCTGCGTTGCTCTTGTCTTAATTGGATAAAGCCGCTTTCACACCGGACGCGAAACAAATCTTTCGCGCGACAGATTACATTCAAAGTCAATGCAAAGTGTTTCGCGTGTATTCGCGTCTTTGCATTGACTTTGAATGTAATCTGTCATGCGAAAAATTCGTTTTGCGTCCGGTGTGAAAGTATCTTAACTCCGACCAGACCCAGAGGCACAAACATGGTCTCCCATTCCACTCTCACCCTCCGAAAGAGTTCTCGAAAGTCATGCAGTAATGCCAATCACAGTATCTGAGGCCTTTGCGTTGTGACATGCCACACTAACTCATTTTATGGTGTTTTAATGAGGTCATGACATTTTTTTTTCATAAACTGGGCAGCCACCGCCTATTCGTATTTTTGCCTTTTTCTGACGGGTAGAAAACAGAGACAGTAGTATTCCGAGAAGGAATCACAGTTCAGAGGTCATGACAAGTATCAAAACCCCAGCCAGCAGCTTCCATATTAGCACAGATGAAGATCAGTAACTGAGAAGACTGATGGAAGTCTGTGACTTAGTCTTTAGGAGGAGCCACTGTTGATGTGAGATCTGGCTGGCCTTTCTCCAGAGCTGAAGGTTGGCATGAAGACATTACAGTATTATTACTGTGGCTGCTTGGTAGAGTCCTGTGTTTTAAGACATTGCAGATAGCCTCTGAAATCTGAGCAGGGTAACCTAACTGTCAGCCCCTGGCTAAGACCACTAATATTAAGGACTATGTGTTCGCTACAGTGGCCAGATTTGGCGATATTTGTATCTGTCCTGTCAGCACTGCGCGCGCGGGCACAAACACGCGTGCACACAGACACACATATGCTCACACGTACATGCGCGCGCGCACACACACACACACACAAACACACACATTTTATCTCTCAGTTTAGTTTTATTAATATGAAATTTACATCTGACACTGACAAAGAGCGCCACTGAGAATCTTTAAAATGTAGCCAGACATTTCCCAAAAGATTTTCACAGTACTGTTCTCCACTGATAGAAGATAAGGATCACTAATATTCTCATCAGCTGAATCTCAAAAGGACGAGCTCCGTAGCATCATGATCGTCCCACATCTCCTCTTCTGGTCCATCACCGAGTCAAGTAAACGGAAAACAGTTGTGTTGGTCCGGTGTTGTTTGTAATCACTGCACAAGCCATATGATCGCGAACAATTTCTGTCCAGGTCATTTGTTTGTTACTTCTGGGCTCATTATTTATATTAGCATTCTGCTAGTCATCATAAATTAGCAGAATATAGGTCGTTTGATTTATACCACCACTGTGCTGTCAATTTCATATACTTTGTACAATGGTGGCACCAAGCTGATAATTTGATTGTATATTAGTTCTGTCTTGGCTATTTGATCGTATATTATCACAATTCTGATCATTTGATTGTATGTTATCCCTGCGTTGGTCATTCACTCATATGCTATGACTGTGCTCTCTATCTGGTGGCATATCACTGCACTCCCTGTTATTCGGCTGTTGCTCATTACAGCGCTGGTCCCTTGATTTCTGATGACTTTCCTGCGTGACAGGAAACATGGCCTCGGTCCGACACCACGGAGTAAACACTAAAGAGCGGTCAATTAATCCTCGTGCAGGGATTACACCTGTTTGCAGCGAGACACCTGTGTGGGTGTTTCAGCGAATGGCACGACGGCACAGAAAACATCACTGTCGTCCCACAACAAGCAGGAACCCAACTCGAATCCCAACCTACTTCCTCTGAATGTTCTCCCCGCATTTGTGTGGGATCCGTCATGAGCTTCGGGTTCCTCCAACAGTCAGAAGACCTGAACAAAAGGTTCACTGTGGAGTTACTGATTGACAGTAGATATGCATGTGTGAGTGTGAGTGGTTTGCGGACTCTGCAAGAGAACAGCAATCTGTCCGAGGTGCGTTCCCACCCTCCTGACCTCTGCGAAAGGGATCCTCTCGACCTCCTCTGCGACAGGGATCCTCTCACCTTAGTCCGCCCCTCACAACCCTCACCAAGACTCAGCGGTTCAGAAATGTATGAGTGAAATTTGTAAGCTGAGAATGTTGTCTCAACGTGTGCAGACGTTTGAGTGTGCGTGCGTGTGTGTGCACCCAGTGTGCTCTACATGTGTTTGTATGCATGCCTTAGCGCATGAGTTAATTACACGAAGTACGCATGCCTGAATTGTGCTTCTGTGCACTTCACGTGTACAGACTGGAGCACCTATCACGGGTTTCAATGTTTTTTATCCAATCAGAGGTCCCTGTGTGTCCTCCTCCAATCAGGTCTCAGGATGTTGACTCTCCTGTCCAATCACTGCTCTCTTTGCTCGATGGTGTTGAAGATTCCTGAGGGATTCTGATCCGCAGTTGGTCAGTCTGTAGTGTCAGCGTCAGCAGCTGCTTTCGTGGCCGGTGAGGATGTACAGATTACTGGGGGCGGAGGGGTTCTCTGTGGGAGTGCTTTGCAGGATGATGTCCCTGTAACATGGTAAGCTCCCATCAATGAAAGGTCGTGTCCCATTCAAAACTACATTTCCCAGCAGCACTCAGCCAAGGCTGCAGTCATAATTAGAGCACAAACAAAGGTCACATTCACTTCTGATTCACAGCGCACAGGTAACGGTGCAGCAACACAAATTGATTTTTTTTCATTTCAAATTATTACAATGGCGTACCTAATAAGAATATATATAGGGATGTTGAAATTTGGCATTGTGCCACATTGAAGGACATAAAACTGACTGAAAAGAAGGAATCAAAATTGAACTTTTTTTTTGTTTTACAAGCACAAAGTCATCAACAAGTTTTTACACTATTCCTCAGGCAGTCATTTATTTTTGAATAAATGACTTCATAATCGCATGGAGAGATACGGGTAATTGTCAGTTTTCATTTTGATAGCATGGACTATTCATCAGCTGCTTTCATGGGTCTGCATTCTTCCATCGATATGATACAGGAAGACAAACATCACTTAAGTGATCTTTCCTCTGCTTTGACCCATCCTTGCGACTCAGGAACAACAACAGCACCATCTTTGCTCCTTTCAATGCAGCAAACGCATAGCAGACAGGAAGAGGTGGGTTCACAGGTCATGCATGTGTCACACAATATGAGAGTAAAATTCTTCTGTAAGAGGATGGCCACAACGCTCTATAACTGAAGTCACCTCAAGGAAACCTCTGTTCCTGTTCTTCGGTTAATCTTACTGATTAGAGTCAGTTAATGATGGCACACCTCCCTCACTTTCAGGGTCAGACATGAGGAAGGATGGACAGCAGTGAACAATCATGAGTTACATGCCTGTTTGTCCCCAGGACGTGGAAAATGCGGCTCTGGTCCGTGATCTCCTGAGTAACCTGCAGAGAGCGAGGGCACGGGGCTCAGTCACACGTCAATCACAATTAAAAACAGCCACACCCCCAAACACCTGAACAGAGATTACCTCATTATTATGCAGACTCCGCCCTACGAGACCATGCCTCCAGAAAACCAGTACACTGTCCTGTAGGCAGACTGAACAAAAAATTATATTATTGCCATCAGTTTCATTAAGTTATCTATCATTTTCCTGCACCATTTTGTCTGATATTACTTACAGAATTCACGACTGATGATTAGTATCAGTTAATTAGGCCCCATAAAAAAATATTAGTTTATCATCCCTGCCTACATCAGAATTTGTGGCCTCATCAATTTTTTTTAAAGTATTTTTAATATTGAGAAAAGGGAAATCAGTGTAATGCTCTTAGCATGTAGCTCATATGTACCGTTAGACAGGCAGCTAAGCTGTTAACTTGAAAAAGTTTTGTTCTTGTTGTTCCAAGTCAAGTACTAGGAAAAAAACAGGCCTAGGAACCTAGAAAAACATGTCACAAACAAATAAGGAAACTCTATGTAAAAATATATTTGCTAAAAGAAAAAAAAAATCTACCTGCCCACATCATGTTTTTCTGACAAAAAAAGATGATAAACCAGTATTTTTTTCTTTTTCGTGAGACTTTAATTCAGTCAGGGTAGCACTGAGTTTCTAAAAACCTGTACCCACATAGACCCTTTTTAAATATGACCGGACACCACAATATAAACACACCATTGTACACATTGCTTATTGAAATGGATACAACTGCCATGTTGATCATTGTTTATTTTACACAATGACCCATATCATCGAAATGTTGCTGCTCCTAGGGAGGCCCTCACGCTCAGATGAAAACCTCGCCCTCTAGTGGTAAGAAGTAGTTTGGCACTCTTCGATATGTAGGCACCTCTCACTTTATGCAAATCCTTCGAAGCTCAAACCCCCAAATACCGAGAGCAAGAGTAGCCATCTATTTGACAGAGTACTACGCAATGAAAAAACTATCATGGCGACGAATGATTCTATCCGCTGTCTGTCTTTGGTCTGCAGTGCTCACTGTCCTAAAGACATGCATAACATTTTACCGGGGCACCTCCATTCTCACCCAGCGTTTCTATGGCGAAGTCAAAGGTCAGGTCAGAGGTCATTTCCCTACATGGAATTCCTTGCAATGTCACAATCTTTACAGCGTCTGGAAAGAAATAAGTTGATGACTCATTCATAACACAGGACAAAGGCATCTTGTCAACTGAACACTGTGCATGGAGTGAAAATTACACGCCCCTCATCAACAGTGATTATTAAATAACTTTTTAAGTTAAGCCTGTTTGCCTCAGTGTTCAGGACATTATTCTTCAACACTGCATGTTCTGGTGCAGCAAATATGAAATTATGCAGGTTTGCGAATATGTGTAAATGCCTCTGGGTGGTACATACAGTCTTTTTTCTCATATAAAAACCAAGAATTGCACTTTACTGATACTTTACTTATTTTCCTTGAAAATAGTTAATTTGTTATGGGAAATAAAAAGATTTGTGTCATGATACATCAAATGACAAAAGGAAGTACAGTACGGTCCATTATCCAAGTTAAAGTTTTTTTTAATTTGCAGAAATAATTCAACTTAAAGGTAAGAATTTCAAAAACTAGATGTCCACATTTATGCTATATATATGGAAAATGTTTTTTAAACATTGAAAACACTTGTATGGAGATACAGCGATGCTTCAGAGGGTTGTTAATCATCTGAGCAGTGAACGGGATGAAGGTTTGTGGTGAGGAACACTCACTCTCCACAGTGATCAGGATGGTGTCTCTATCCAGCTGAGTCACCTGCACAGCTTTCCTGGGCGAATTATCTGCAAACACAAAGAAGGCGTTGTGCACCAGTCTGCTCACGGTCACTGGCTTCAGTTCTCAATCCCAGAAATAACAACACAGGAGGGGTATAAGATATAATAATATGTGAGATTAGAGTGTTAGGGAGGTAAGTTGAATCTAAAGCCTGGATTTTTCAATGTCACAAAGGTGGCTCTCTTTTAACCTGCCACGGTGACTAATGGTATCTGTTATAGTGAGGTTAGGGTTTACTGAGCCATCTCACACAAAGAAAGCCTGGCTGATGTTAAACTAGTATCACAATACACCCCTTTGTAGAGCTAAAACCTCAAACGGTGACAGTGACAATGACCACATCCAGCAGCAACAAAAAATTTTTTTGTCAAAAATACCAACAAAAGCAGCAGCAAATTCTCCAGTACTGACACCAGCAACAGCAAGAGCAGCAAAGGCCGCACCAGCAATGACAAGGACACTGGTAAAAGCAACAAGAGCAACAACACTAAAGATGACTCTACTGACGGAAACAAAAGCAACAGAGAAAACACCAACGATGACAACAGAAACACTAAATGAGAACTACAGCGGCAGCAGCTACTGGGCCAACCACAACTGACACCACTGCCAGCGATAAAAACAAAGTCTGATCTGATATTGTCGTGTAAGTTTATTCCAGGATCAACAAAATGAAACTCGTTCAAGAGGAACATTATTGTCCACCAAAGTATAGTGGCTCAGCTCTGATGATGTCACGAAACCATGAAGGCCGAACAGCTGAGCATCGCACGTGGCTAGCAAGGACGACAGCTAACAATTCGACACAGCAAAATCGGTGAGGGTGCGCAATTTAAGAGAGAAAGTGATGTGAAAACTATATAAAATTCACAAGGCAAAAGCTATTTCGGGTTTTTGAAATGACAAGCTTCTCTGCAAGTCTGCTGATGAGTACGAAAGGCAGGTTAACATTAACAAGGTAACTTCAGACAAACACACAAAATTTCGGCATACGGATAACAGAGCTGTATTCATAATATTGTCACGCGATTCAATATTGACTATAATCTTACTCCCGGATGAGCATCGTCTTGCTCATCCCGGAACAACGCAGATGTGGCAATATCAGACTGTGCTAAATCAAAAGCAAAGTAAAACAAAAATTACTACACCAGCAGCAACAACAAACGCCAACGCCGAAACCACCAACAGCAACAAACGCGACAGTGAAAGTAGCAGAAAGGACAAGTCCAACAGCCACAAAAACAATGGCAGGGGCAGCGAGAGGAAGAGCTGCGGAAACAAGCGAAACATAAACAGCCGTATCTGCTGTACCTGAGGGGATGCAGGCTGTCTCTGAGGTCAGAGGTATGATGTCAAACTCCAGCTTGTGACTGGAGGACTGACTCCCCGCCACAGAGGCACATTCCCTCACTCCCACGCACACCTGCGGCAGCTCGTCGGTGTCCTGCACCAGCAGCTCAAAGATGGTGAGTGACTCCGGGAGGCTAACAGTTATGTGCTAGAGATAAAGAGATAAAGGGGAAGAACAGGGGGAGAGGGGGAGAGAGAGAGAGAGAGAGAGAGAGAGCGTGAGAGAGGGGTGGAAGGAAGGGCATTTTATGATAACATTGAAGGGGCAACAGGTATAAAAGTAAAGTGAAATCCACAGATACTCTAAAAATACCCTCGAATTGAAGTCGACAAGCATTTATATGAAGGAACTACATTTTTGATCTCCAACCCTGTAGATTTACCTCCTCCAACCCAAACAAAGCGCACCTTATTCAACAGCCAGAGATCACATTGTCCCATAGCTTTCAACTAGAATGTGTTCTTACTTGTAAAAACATACGGTCCCCCTTCCCTGCCAAACCCACCAGACGGACAGACAGACAGACAGACACACAGGCACACACCAGAGGGCAGCACTGCAGGACCTGAGTAGAAAGTATGCAAATTTTCGTGAAGATCACGCAAACTCTTCTGGAACTCCGGAAAGGAAGTGGGAACGCCGAAGCAAATGCAAACGCAAATGCGCCAATTGGTGTGTCAATTTAGGTATTGGAATGAAATCCTACAGCATCACAGATCTCCAGGAACAGGGTTGATGGCCACCAAACTACACCAATCATGTCACAGGCCAAATAGTGATGCACCTCGCCGTCTAACTATAATCATACTTGAAGAGTGATGAGCCAAAGAGTTACAAAATTAGCCAAGGAAGTGTTAGTAAACCAGCATTACACAACTCACTTTGAGCTGCATGAACTTCTGCATGGGTTCATACCACAGCAGTAGGACCAGACCGGAGGGCACGGCGCCACACAGGAAGGTGCTGTCGGTGTAAGGGTTACGCACTGGAAGAGAGAGAGAGAGATCGGCAGAGTACAGACTGCGCTCGCCACACACTGATACCGAGTCTGAACATGCGGTAAACACAGCTTACCCACGCTGCACCTGCGACACCCTTTCGTGTCGGGAATCTTCGCAGAGATAGCGAACTTCCTGTCGAAAGAGGAACGTGACGAGATCTGTCGTGTGAAAGCGCCTCAGTAGAGAATAGAAACCTGTACTCAGGTCTGTGAGTGCAACTGAGATACACATGAACACACACAGATAATTATTTTTCAGTTTGAATCTTTGTGGGCTACCAGCTTCAGAAAAAATTAAGATCCAACCCGTAATTTACCTTTAGGTCTTATAATAAAATATGAAATGTTTTAAGTAGTTAAATGACATAATCAGCACTTTGCGAGAAACTCTCTCCATGATCAACATCTGAATACAGCAGGTTGCTGTAATGGGCGGAACCCTGTACCTGAAGTTGATCCTCTCTGACAGTCGATTGGTGCTGATGGCCAGGTGACCCGGCCTCTTCTGCAGCTGTGTCCGCTGGTGAAACAGCCCCGGGAGAGAGTGGGAGTACAGCTGGGAGGACTTCCCTGAGAACGGGCAGGAACAGGCATGTGAGACGAGCACAGAGAGCGGATGAGCAGGAAAAGGCATAAAAGATGATCCCCGATAGAAGATGAGCTGGAAAAATCATAGAAGATGATCGCAGATAAAGGTGGAACGGAACACTGCGTGGGATATTACCACAGATTAAAGATGAGCACAAACAGGCACATAAGTTTATCCCCGATAAAAGATGAACTAGAACAGTCATAGAAGATGATCACAGACAGATCAGCAGGAATAAATAAGGAAGTGCTCAGATAGAAGATGGGCCATTACAGCCATATAAGACAAGCGCAGACAGGACATGAACAAGAACGTCACCAGCCAGCAGAGCACTTCTACAGGGCAGTTGAGCAGTAATGGGAACCTGGAAACAGACGGGAGTCGTCACCCTACCTGAGACAGACATGAGGACGTTGTTCATGACGTACAGCCAGGTGCATCTCTGTGGGAGCAGCTGAGAGGCGCAGGGAGATGAGCCATTAGTCACGGGATTAATGAACCTCACAGCTCCTCACTGCTGAAATTCCTGTCACTCTAGGTAACAATATCTATGGCGCTTTATGCAGTAATATCTTTTTGAACTCATGATCAGGATTAAAGTAATCATAGCTAAAAAACTTGGGACTTCTATTTGAGTTCTGGATAGCCAATCTGCCCTAAACTCGGGACTATGGCACCAGATGTTGCTTTTTAACCCAGGCGACAACCATTTTTTAAAATTCATTATTACTAAACTTTAATTTAACCGGCTGATCTCTCTTTCATGGGAGCCCAGGCCAAGAGAACAACATTACAGTGTTACAAAAACCGCACAAACGCATAAAAACATACCGGAGCAAACCTCAGAATTATGTGCCTTATATGACTAACAGAAGGACGCAGCTCCAGCTGTGGTAGCAGTTACAAACTCCATTTGAATTAGACTCCAATCCCTTCATTAAGTTTTAAATTCATTTTACATCCGGTTTCATGATTTGTACAACCCAAACGGTACGGTCCAATATCAGCCAACCTGTAAGGTCCAGAGTTTACTCAGAGTGTGATGGGTATTTGGTCCTGTGCTTACTCGTGGCTTAAACGGTACAGTCCAGAATTTAATCAGAGTTCAGTCGTACATTCCTGTCACTTCTCTGCGCCTAATAGTGAGGTCTTGTCGCCGTACCTTCTCCATAGTGTCTTCGTGAAGCTCGTTGAGGTTGAGGGTGTAGATTCCCTCCTCTGCTCCTATAATGAGGTGCTGATCTGAAGGAGACATGAGGAAATTCAGGGCTTTTTCCTGCCAGGGATCATTTCTCTCAGTCCTTTTGCAAATGCAGAGAGTGGGCTAACCTTACCTCGTGTTTTCGGCAAAACCCAGGTAACCGCTGCATGGTTCTTCAAAGGACAACCATTGAACACCTTAGAGAAACAGGCTCCCATCTAGAAAATAGTTCTTGTGTTTAAGAAACCAAGTACACTGCATTTGCATTGGCACCTTGTTGAATGTGTTGATGTCGTCATTGTGAAGGGGTTATTCTTATGGTTTCTTCCTGCTTCCAGGTTTGCTAAACTTTCACTTACATGAACTTTGGGCGTTGGCGGTAGCCCGTGGCACTCGGCTCTCTGCAAAGGAGAAAACCGTAGGTCATCTCTGCATTCTCACGAGTCAGACCTGATCTATGTAATGATATTGTATATTTGCACAAGCAGATTCAAACATCACTTCTCCATGCGAAACTCAGTTTAGTCCAGAGACTGGGTCTGTGACACAAGCCACGCTGCAACAGAGTTAACACTGATCTACAGACATGAACATAAACCGTAAAAAATTTTTTTAAATGCCAATATAAGAGCTGGTCACGGGGAATTTGTATTTTTTAAGTATTACTGGTCTACACCCAGGGAAGTGTGCATAATTTTGCCAAATTTAAGCTGTTAACAAGCAAATTTACAGTTTTTATCCCCCACTGAGCGAAAAGCTAAATGGCGGATGTCGTGGCGCAGCCCATCTGTCCATCCGTCCATCTGCACTTGGCCTTCAGTTTTCATAGAACATTCCTGAAGCTTTGCACATATACTGCAGGTAGGCTGATGATAAGCATATCTCAGTCACAACTCCAGCGGAGGATGTTGTGCTCTGAGATTATTCTTGTGATGGATAATTTTGACGATTCTGTGCCGAATTGTGGCAAGCGTAGACTTCCGGAGAAACGCAGACCACAAATTCACACAGAATTGTCCAAAATGCTAAGAAAATATTTTAAATTTGCTCACTAATAGCTTAAATTTTGGAACATGAAAAAATCAGCTTTGTCATTACCTGCCTATGCCAGTGCTTAACGCCCATGCGCTGTTTCAGATTAATTAGCTAACCAATTGTGGAGAAAATGGATTCTCAGACGAATGAACGGAGGCAGTTTTTTATAGAAGGAAAACAGTAATTAGTTTTTCAGGTGGCAAGTAAAAAAAACTAAGTAATGGAGGCAATGACAAGAATCAGGAGGCTTGTGTAAATGACAGCTGGCTTGTGTGTTACGATACCGGATATGTAAGACATAATTTAAGTCAGGCTTGTGTGTGAGTGAATCTGTTCGTCACTCACCGAGTCCTCAGCTTTCCTCCTCAGAGTCCTCCACTCAGGAGACAGGGGCGGGACTCGGGAAGGGGCGGGGTTCACCACAGGCCTCTGCTCCTCCTGCACTACGCCCCCTGCTGGAGAGCATTTATACTGCATCACAGTTAAATCACATACGGACGCCTGTACTTCACAGGCGTCATTTTGAATGTGAAATCAATTATTTTCTGTCACTATAAAGATTGCTCTTGATGCCCCATACATTTCTCCTGCCACCCAGAAACAACAAATCATCTATGACAAAAAAAAAAGAACTAATGCAGAGACTTTAATGAAAAGAGTGACTGACGAGTCACGCAGTCAGTGACACTGACCATAAGCAGGGAGCACAGAAGCCTGGAGAATGAGATTGACTAAGAGTCAGAGAAGTATTGATTAAATCCCCAGTGTAGAGATCAGTGAAGCACGTGGATTACTGAGCAAAGCTCTTTACTGGACACTGCTGTGGGGGGCACTGGATCCTGTGTGTCTAATCAACAGCGAGTTACTTTGTTTAAAAGAGCCAGCTAAATAACTGTAGTGCAGGGACAAGATCTGACATCTGGATGAGCACCAGTGTATCAGTCCTACATATGGCTGTCCTCACAGTGCTACATATAGTATTTAGTACCTGTACTATACTGTGTGTAGTATTTAATTTACTGTACTGTATGTAGTAGCACCTGCGCTACACTGTATTTAGTATTACATTTATTGTACAGTATGTAGTAGTATGTGTACTATACTTTATGTAGTATTACATTTATTTTATTGCAAGTAGTAGTACCTGTACTATCCTGTATGAAGTAGTATCTGTACTATATTGCATACAGTAGTATTTCTATTGTAGTGTATGTAGTAGTATCTGTGCAGTGCTTAATGTAGTAGTACTTGCACTATATTGTACACGGTAGGATCTGTATTGTAGCGTATGTAGTAATACCTGCACTATATTGTAGACAGTAGTACCTGTGCTGTGCTTAATGTAGTACTACCTGTACTATATTGTATACAGTAGTACCTGTACTGTGCTTAATGTAGTAGTACCTGTACTATATTGTATACAGTAGTACCTGTACTGTGCTTGATGTAGTAGTACCTGAACTATATTGTATACAGAAGTACCTGTACTATGTTTAATGTAGTAATACCTGTACTATATTGTATACAGTAGTATCTGTATTGTAGTGTATGTAGTAGAACCTGTACTATATTGTATACAATAGTACCTGCACTGTTCTTAATGTAGTAGTACCTGTACTATATTGTATACAGTAGTACCTGTACTGTGCTTGATGTAGTAGTATCTGTACTATACTGTATACAGTAGTACCTGTACTGTGCTTAATGTTGTAGTACCTGTACTATATTGTATACAGTAGTGCCTGGAATGTGCTTAATGTAGTAGTACCAGTACTATATTGTATACAGTAATACCTGTACTATGCTTAATGTAGTAGTACCTGCATTGGAACTGGGTGGGGTCAGTGGATGACTCTGTCCCGTGCAGGGTGAAGCGAGGGCGCTGCTCCCCCCACACCTCTTCACTGTCCCATACTTATCATCCTCCTCCACTGGGCTGTGCTGAAATATAGAGCCATAGATGGGCCAGTCACGCTACCACAGCCTGATGGTTTTATAATGATGCTACAGTCATCTTTCAGTGAGCAAAATCAGGACAAATTGCTGTTCACAGCTTAAGTGATTGAGAAAGATTATTCAGCAGGAAGTGTAAATCAGAGCATTACCTCAGCAGAAGGTTTCCTTTTAATGGTCAGACTCCTGAAAAATAAAACAGAGTCAGCAACATCTCTCAGTCTGTTCATATGTTTCAGTTCAGCGAAGAAAAATCGATGTCGATGAACTTCCATTTGCATGTAATAATATGCCCATACCAAGGCACACACACACACACACGGCTGCTGAAGCTCACCTCTCCTGTAAAGCTTCCTCGACACACTCCAATAGACTTCTGCATCAGACAGAATAGAACTAATTCAGTATCAGTAGTCGTACAAATCAGTACTGTACTGTGCCAGCAGGAACTGTCAATCTAAAGGCTGCTAAAGGTCCTACAAACCAAACTGAGCACAATTCCCCAAACAAATCAGTACTGCACTGTATCAGCAAAAACTATAACAGTCTACAAGCTGCTTAAAGCCCAGAAATCAAGCACAGATACTTCAGCAACTACACAGCATTACATTGAATTCCAGTTGTTCAGCTGATGCTGTAATCCAAAAGGGCTCACACTTAGAGTAAGCATTGGCCAATTCCCCAGGAGCAATATGGAGTTAGTGATCTTAATTCAGGTACCAACAGCACCACTGATAGTACTGAGGTTACACTGGTTCTTGTCCCAACTGTATCCCAGTCGAGCTTTTAAGCTGCAATCCCTGGCAAAACCCCCCTTGTCTCGGAGGATGTTCATTCAGTTGTTAAATTTTGTAGAAAAAAAGCAAATCACAGGCATGACACAAAACTAAAGTCATTTCAAATGGCAACTTTCTGGCTTTAAGAAACACTAAAAGAAATCAAGAAAAAAAAATGTGGTAGTCAGTAACAATTACTTTTTTAGACCAAGCAGAGGGAAAAATTGTGGAATCGCCCTGTGAATTTCCATTTGCAAAACTAACACCTGCATCATATTAGATCTGCTCATTAGTCCACAGTTAAACAGGAGTGATCACACCTTGGAGAGCTGTTGCACATGTCAACTGATTCAAAGGAGAGGATTATCAAACTTCTTAAAGAAGGTAAATCATCACGCAATGTTGCAAAAGATGTTGGTTGTTCACAGTCAGCTGTGTCTAAAATCTGGACCAAGTACAAACAACGTGGGAAGGTTGTTAAAGCCAAGCATACTGGTAGACCAAGGAAGACATCAAAGCGTCAAGACAGAAAACTTAGAGCAATATGTCCTGAAACAGAAAATGCGCAGCAGAATAAATGGGAGGAAACTGGAGTCAACATCTGTGACCAAACTGTAAGAAACCGCCTAAAGGAAATGGGATTTACATACAGAAGAGCTAAACAAAAGCCATCATTAACACCTAAACAGAAAAAAACAAGGTTACAATGTGCTAAAGAAAAGCAATCGCGGACTGTGGATGACTGGATGAAAGTCATATTCAGTGATGGATCGCGAATCTGCATTTGGCGAGGTGATGATGCTGGAACTTTTGTTCGGTGCCGTTCCAGTGAGATTTATGAAGGCGACTGCCTGAAGAAAAGATGCTAATTTCCACAGTCAATGACGATGTGGGGCTGCATGTCCACTAAACGCTCTGGGGAGATGGCCGTCATTACATCTTCAATAAACGCACAAGTTTACGTTGACATTTTGGACACTTTTCTTATCCCATCAATTGAAAGGATGTTTGGGGATGATGAAATAATGATAATGCATCTTGCCATCAAGCAAAAACTGTGAAAACATTCCTCGAAGAACGACAAATAGGGTCAATGTCATGGCCTGCAAAGAGTCCGGATCTCAATCCAACTGAAAATCTGTGGTGGAAGTTGAAGAAAATGGTCCATGACGAGGCTCCAACCTGCAAAGCTGATCTGGCAAAAGCAATCAAAGTTGGAGCCAGATTGATGAAGAGTACTGCTTGTCACTCATTAAGTCCGTGCCTCTGAGACTGCGAGCTGTTATAAAAGCCAGAGTTAGTGCAACAAAGCACTAGTGGAGGGTTGAAGTGTTCTTTTGTTGTTGTTTTATTTTCATGATTCCATAATTTTTTCCCTCTGCTTGGCCTAAAAAAGTAACTGTTACTGACTACCACATTTTTTTCTTGATTTCTTTTAGTGTTTCTTTAAGCCAGAAAGTAGCCATTTGAAATTACTTTAGTTTTGTGTCATGTCGGTGATTTTTTTCCACAAAATTAAAAAACTGAATGAACATCCTCCGAGACTGGTGATTCCATAAGTTTTGCCAAGGGTTGTACTAGGCTATAGGCTAGCCCCATGAGTGCTATTAATGACCCTGCGATCCTTCCCCGTCTGGGGGTCATGAGGCTGCGCTCCCATCAGTATACTGCAGTACCACTGACACCGTGGAGTCAAGGGGAGTGACACGGGCTCACGGTAAACTGACAAACCAGCGTTCTGTTCATTCTACATTATACAGCAGATCAAACACAAATCTGACCCGCAAATCCAGATCCAGCTTTGGTCTTCCCTCATTTCCAGGTGATTGAGTGAACATTATTGCCAGTGATTGGTCAGACTGTTCCCTCACCTGACTCCCAGGTAAAGGGAGGGTCGAAAACCAGCAGCTCTTGGTCCTCGAGGATTATGATTTGGGGAGCAATGCTATACATACAGACTTTACGCCACATCTGCTAACTACGGCATCAATAGTACGCTTCCCTGAATACCTCTGACAAGCTCAGGAATGAGCACTCATACACTTACACCATGAACGCATGCAATATATTCACAGTCATAAATAAATACATCTTACGAATTATGAAAATTGCTTACGGAGAACTTTGCTCATCCCCTGTGATGCTCCAGTCATCATAAGAGCCCTGTTGAAAAATGTAAACACTACTATAATTTCATACAGTATGTGCAGTGACTAATGTTCACATTTTAAAATGGTTGTGACTTGGTTTGATCATACTGAACTACTGAGTACATACCGGATGTCAGAATCTTATAGAGTCAGGTAGTTGCCCTCAGATTATGTCAATGGTGAGTCATTACTTAGAAACATATTATAACCAAGTGTGGAGCTGAAATAGCAGTGTACTGGTCTCAGAGCATCAAGCTTCTGACCACTAGTACAGTACATTCAAAATACTGCAGCTACTCTGTAGACTGTCGACTAGCATGAACATATTTACGCTTTACATAATTACTAATGTAGATGAAGGTAATTTGTGCTGTTTTAGCCAGAGACACTAAATACACCGACCAAATCAGGCCACGGGTCTGTCTCCTTCCTCATTGGGGGTCCAAACTTCACGCGGTGGACTGGAGAACAGAGGAACAGGCATTAACACAGCTCTGGGGCTCAACTATTAACTTACAATATAAGAAAACCCGTCAATATCACTCTTTATGGGAGACCACTGTTTACCCTCCAAAAAATCATAAAACACTGCAACAGAATCTTTAAAAAAAAAAGCTATTTCAGTCCTTTAATGAACAGAGTCACCTGTAAGGTTTGTAATATGTTTCAAAATGCTCAGATAACATAGGTGGCAGTTTCCACAGCTTGTGAACTATTTGACATTGAATATAGTGCACAGAGTGCACATAGGATTTAGTGCGCGCTAGCGCACAAAGTACACACTGGATATAGTGCACAGAGTGCACACTGGATGTAGCGTACAAAGTGGACAAAGGATAGTGTGGAGAGAGCACACTGGGTGTAGAGCCGAAAGTGCATGTTGCATATAGAGCACAAAATGCACAAAGAATACTGTACAGTGCACAAAAGTGCATTTTTTATACACTACAAACAGACAGTATTGTGCACAAAGAAATTGCACAAAACCAAATATAAGGATGAAAAGGTAAAACAACTGCCAAATGTGATTTTAAACCTTTGCTTCCCCAACTCCCCAAAGAGTGCTCTTTCAACCACTCGGCCCTAGTGTGGAAGGGGTTAATACTCTACTCAACGAATTCTAAACGTTACTTTAAGCCAAAGTCTGCATATTAGAACATAGATTCAATTCTTTGTCACATTGCAGCATGAATGAAACCGATTATGTACACTTTTCACATCCAGTGGTTCTCAAATGAACAAATTCAAGATTTCATTTTCCCCCTTTGACCAAGTCGCTTACTGAAACTCAACTGCTAACTGTAACTTGCCGAGTCATTGCAGGGCGCACACACCATTCTCTTACACTTTCATACCAATGGCAAAATTAGAGTCTGCAATTCCTCTGAAAAGCAAGTTTTTGGACTATGGAAGGAAGCCGAAGTATTCAGAGGAACCCCATTCAAACACTGGGAGAACACAAAAAATCCACACAAAAATAATATGTCCATTATTACTGCAGTATATGGGAAATTAGATAATGTGTCCATTATTACTGCAGGATATGTGACATGAGATAATGTGTCCATTATTACTGCAGGATATGGGACATGAGATAATGTGTCCATTATTACTGCAGGATACGGGACATGAGATAATGTGTCCATTATTACTGCAGGATACTGGACATGAGATAATGTGTCCATTATTACTGCAGGATATGGGACATGAGATAATGTGTCCATTATTACAGTAGGACACGGGACATGAGATAATGTGCCCATTATTACTGCAGGATATGGGACATGAGATAATGTGTCCATTATTACTGCAGGATACGGGACATGAGATAATGTGTCCATTATTACTGCAGTATATGGGAAATGAGATAATGTGTCCATTAATACTGCAGGATACGGGACATGAGATAATGTGTCCATTATTACTGCAGGATACGGAACATGAGATAATGTGTCCATTATTACTGCAGGATATTGGACATGAGATAATGTGTCCATTATTACTGCAGGATAAGGGACATGAGATAATGTGTCCATTATTACTGCAGGATACGGAACATGAGATAATGTGTCCATTATTACTGTAGGATACGGAACATGAGATAATGTTTCCATTATTACAGTAGGATACGGGACATGAGATAATGTGCCCATTATTACTGCAGGATATGGGACATGAGATAATGTGCCCATTATTACTGCAGGATATGGGACATGAGATAATGTGTCCATTATTAATGCAAGATACGGGACATGAGATAATATGTCCATTATTACTGCAGGATACGGGACATGAGATAATGTGTCCATTATTAATGCAAGATACGGGACATGAGATAATATGTCCATTATTACTGCAGGATACGGGACATGAGATAATGTGTCCATTATTACTGCAGGATATGGGACATGAGATAATGTGTCCATTATTAATGCAAGATACGGGACATGAGATAATATGTCCATTATTACTGCAGGATACGGGACATGAGATAATGTGTCCATTATTACTGCAGGATATGGGACATGAGATAATGTTTCCATTAATACAGCAGGATACGGGGTATGAGATAATGTGCTCTTTATTACTGCAGGATACAGGACATGAGATAATGTGTCTATTATTGCTGTAGGATACGGGACATGAGATAATGTGTCCATTATTGCTGTAGGATACAGGAAATGAGATAATGTGTCCATTATTGCTGTAGGATACAGGAAATGAGATAATGTGTCCATTATTACTGTAGGATACAGGACACAAGATAATGTTTCCATTTTTACTGTAGGATATGGGCCATGAGATAATGTGTCCATTATTACTGTAGGATACGGGCTATGAGATAATGTGTCCGTAATTACTGTAGGATATGGGCCATGTTCTAAGGCATCATAAAGCAAAATATTAAATTTTTAAAGATAATTTTGTATAAATACATAATGGCAACTGGCATCATGAATTCATTATAATATTAACCAGGGGAAGTGTAAAAGTCAGGCTGCCTGCTCTCAGTAGGGAACCCAGTTTATAAAGCTCCTCTGAGGGGGATGTGTGTCCCAGAGCGATAGAAGGATGAAGGATAGAAGGATGAAAGAAGAAAGCACATTACTTTCCTGCAGAGGACATTCCCTGCCTACAGTGGGCAAACAAACTCTATAAATAAATATCTCTATTAATATAGCATAATAACTGCAAAAGAAGCAAAATGTCCCACAGTGCAACTGCTCAGCTCGGAACACATGCAAATATAGTGTAACTTCAGTTTTAAAATGCAATAAATACAACTGATAATAATATTCAAGCCCATCTTTATATGCATGATACGGTGTGCTCTGGAGAAAATGCAGACACTCACACTGCTCCTCAGACAGCGTTCTCTGTGTGGACGGGTGTCTCGCCAAAGACTGGATCTTGTCAGGGAACGCATCACAAATCTGTAGCGCAAACAGATGGGCCCACACACGCATACACACACACACGCCGGCATTAAGTGTGAATTCCAGACTCCGGTACAAGAGAGAAAATCAAGTGTGTCATACACAGGAAGTGTCAAAGAAACAGGAGCATATATGAGCCAGGTACGAATGATCAGAGTTGGACAACACAGGTTTAAGAAGCTTAAATCCTCCTCAGAATTTCGTTTCAGTGCCCTGAGTTTGCTCATTGGCACAATTCTTCACCTATCAGTTAGGATCCAGCTCAACTAAGTAAATGGGTGGAACGTACATGTTGTAACACTAATCCCCAGAATAGGATTTCAAGAACTAACTTAATTCCTCTCATGAACAGTAAATCACTTGCTGGACTGTATTTTGCTTCATAATGTGCAGCTCGCATAATATCAGTCTGTTCAGTTCAGAGATACACACACTGCATGTAGAGCATGAAGAGCAAACATACTGTATAGGGCAGTAAGGATTTACACCAAACCAAATGAAGGGAAAATGTATTCCACTCACTGGCTGTGTTCGGTTGCCTATTACTTACTACGCGACAACTGACTGTTGCAAAAAGTAGCAACCAGTACACACTATGTGATCAACATGCAATTTATTAGTATGTCACAGCTATCCAGATGACTTACCACACTGGCCTGTACAAGGCAAGGCTGTCCTCAAAGTGTCATGGTGTTGGCCTGCATTCTTCACCTCCACCTTAATGGGCAACAGGTGTGGCTCGTTAAGGTGGAGGTGAAGTGCTGTTATTTAAGGGCAGGCTGCACCTCATTTTGGTGCAGCAGTATTCTGTGTTCTGGAGCCCTGACTGTTTCTTGTGTGCAGCTGCTCCCCTCTGGGAATGTATTTTATAATTTAAACAAGGCAATCAGAGATAGCAGACCTGGCCCCAACCATGGGCTGACAGACAGGGCTGACAAACAGAGTGAGTGACAGACACACACACACACACACACACACACAGACACGATCATACATACAGCACAAACGTTCACAGAAATTTTAAGTAATGTTCATTTTGCAAAAATAATACAAAGACAACCTAAGCAGACATAGAAAACAATATAATACAAGACAATCCAGGCTCCTCAGGCAACAAGCAAATAGGCCCACGAGCCGCAGCGGCCTCCATTTTAATATGAAGAGCGGTGAACTGCGCTGGTCCCTGAGACATGGCGTAGTTTATCCCGGGCAGCTAGCTAGCTAGCTAACTCTCCTTGTAATATAAGTCGAATTCATTCATACTGCACAAATGACCACAAAAATGCTTAGCTGTGTCCAGCTAGGTAAAACAAAATGCTAACTAGACACAGAAGACGATAGAACACGTTATACCATCTCTAAAAAACAAATGAAAAATCAGTGATTTCAGCAAGCTCAGCTGGCTGTAAAGGGGACCCCGTGTGCAATGTGCAATTCCATGCAAGATCCGTGTCAACACGATCACTTTGTCCACCAGCGAAAAATGGGCAGTATGCAGCGAAAGTATGCGGAATAATGCAACGCAAATAGAAATAAAAGCACAAATTCAATCGTAACATCACAACCGACAAATCTCATACAATTAGGAAACCTAATTATTGAATGCAAACTAGCATACTGTTTTATGAAAATGCATCGCGATTATGGTTCGCAGGGGTCCGTGTCACAACACGGAGCTCCATGTAGCTAGTTAGCATGTTAGCTACACACTTATAACGGAATAATTACATACAGCACAAACGTTCACAGAATTGTACGTAATGTTCATTTCGCAAAAATAATACAAAAATTACCTAAGCAGACATAGAAAACAATATAATACACGACAATCCAGGCTCCTCAAGCATGAAGCAAATAGGCCTACGAGCCGCAGCGGCCTAAATTATAATACGAGGACAGACGAACAATGCGCTGGACCCCGTAGCATGGCGTAGTTTATCCCGGGCAGCTAGCTAGCTAGCTAACTCTCCTTGTAACATGATCATTGCTTAACCTGGCTCCCTCTAGGGGAGGGCCAGGTAATGGCCACGGGCTGACAGACAGGGTGACAGAAACACACACACACACACACACACACACACACACACAGACATGATCATTGCTTAACCTGGCTCCCCCCCCTAGGGGGGGCCCAGGTAATTAAAGGTTTCATATTTTTACTCAGCCTGTGCATTTGGGTCCCTAATCCTGCCTTTGGGTACATGGTCCCTGTGCCCGCCCGCTTCATTCCTTCTGTCGGTGGGGGCAAAACCATGACACAAAGTGCACTGTGTCCCACAATGCAACATGGTCAATGGTAACGCTCCACCAGTACCAAGCCAATCTCAAAGGCCATGTGATTGTGTTGTACACGGCATGGCCATTTTCATATCCTGAATTCTACACTGGATTCATCTTTGAAGAGTGGCATGTAATCCTTAGTATACACTGTCCAGTAAGCGATAAAGAGGTCTGCAATATCGAAGACAGCTCTAGACTTACCCCGACTGTGAGCGGCTTATAAGCCTGTGCAATATATGTGCGTATTTGAGACATAGGAGTGAATTTGTAGAAAATAAACACAAGTTTCGGCCGGACAGCTGTGGGAGGATCACCATTGTGTATGTGTATGTGTGTGTGTGTGTGCGGGTTAGGAGGAAGCTAGAAAAGAACACTCACATCCAGATCGCTGTCATCCATGCCCAGTGTAGGCAGTAGGTCTGGATTCCTCGCCGTGTCCAGCAGCTCAATAACTTGGGCGCGAGTCAGGAGTTGAGCCATGAACGGGTGCTGTGACGTGAGCAGCCACCAGAGGACGTTACCATTATTTTACAGCACAGTGAGAATGCTTTAAAAAAAAAAACCCTCTAAAATTAAATATGGAACTGTCAGTTCCTTATAAACTCCTTAATTCAATTACAAATGACACTTATATTTAACAAATCAATGCTTCTGTCTCAAATCACTGAAATGCATGAATGCAAAAAAACTGGAATTAGCGCAACCCTCAGCTTCAAAGAGTGCGGAATGGAGGTTTATCTTTTCAACGTATTAACTACAATTTTACTCCTGCGTGGCTCGAAAGGGGATTTTTAGAGCGTTGAGAATTGACCATCCCTGTCTCCTCATTATTTAGTCTGAATTCTGTTCATTAAGGAAACTGAAGGACTCCAAATGTGCTTCACATGTATTAGTACTCTCTGCGTCAGCGTACCTGCAGCAGCTTCTCCGCAGTAGGTCTCTTGCGGGGGTTTTTGGTCAGACTCATCTTTAAAAAGCTGTGAAAGTCTGCTGACCTACATGATAAAGAGATGAAAGCAATGAGATAAACACCATGCATCTCTACTGTGTTCCTGGCACACAGACTGGACACAGTCACTGACTGTAACACATGACCGTTTTAATACTGACTCAAGCGACATCTCAATCACCACCACATCATCTCAGTCGCAAAATTCCGTAGCTGCACAACTTCATAATCAACTGAATAAACAAAAACCTTGCAATATGACATATTACATTGCATCCAAAGACTATGAACAATATTTGCAGTGCAAGTAGAACTGATCAAACAAAAATATTTGAAAGTAAGCAATCACAAGGCTTTACAATTATTCTCGGAAGCTAAATAGTTATACACAAAACATACACAAAACAGATACACAGACAAGTGCAGTACTGTTTAAGCACATAACTTTACGCTAGTGGTGAAATCCAAAGTAATGTTTGAACACAAAGAGCTTAATAGAAATAAAACAAAACCTTAAAAATACATACAGCGCCATGAAATTACCCAAATGGATTTAAAATCACATAAAGTAATGAAGACAAATTGAGGAACAGTTAAAAGAGCAAAGCAATAAAAACAGGACTCGGAGAAAACCTCGAGCGTATATGGCTGGACCATATTCAGAACTATTCTTTTTGAAAGAGGAACAGCCAATAAGGAAACTCCTACACTTGATCAACCAATGGTGTACGAGCACAGTCTACTACTGGGCTACTACGATGCTTAACCCCAGGAATGACCTGGTTGATGCGCTGAGATGTAATTTGCGAGTTAACCGCATTTTGCGTAAGGAACCCATGGACGTTGCGTTAAAAGAAAGGGTATTGCCTTTATTAACATGTCCAAAAAAGGCCAAAAATCCACCACAGAACAGCATGGCAAACTTAGCGGTAGCGGTCGAAACCTTTTGCCCTTCCAGGGTCAACACCTAACCACAACAATTAGTTTCCTGCCTATAAACCTAAAATCACCTGTACAGGTAATAGCGGCACTCAGTGTACAACCTGACCACTACACCTTGGCTAAAAATGACCACTCATGCAGTCACAGACTATCAGGTTTATAGGACTTGCCCCTGCTTTTCTGCAGTCCACAAGACAAAATAAACATGTATATACAAATGTATCTGACATATTTCCGTAGAACTAGAATATAAAGTAAAGAAACATCAACTACAGGTCTAACGACTCACCACTTTGCTTTATCCTTCAGCTTCGGGGGCTGAAAGCTGCTCTTCGTCATCAGCCTCAGGGCCCTGGAAAAGATTCACAGTTGTGTTTTAGACTGGAAGGTGAGGACCAATGAGGAGCAGGAACAGCAGTCTCCGGGGGCAACGCTCACTTCATTGGGTGGAGGTCAAACATGGGAGGCTGCAGCTCAGCCAGCTCGATGGCGGTGATGCCGACGGCCCAGATGTCACACAGCTGGTTATAACCGCCTTTCTTTTCCACTGCTGCCACCTCTGGTGCCATCCTGAAACCACACACTCTTCGCTTACAAACGTGTCTCATTCTTTAAACAATGAATCAATGGGCAGGAGAATTAAACACGATATGTAAAACATGTATGCGAAAGCTCATTCCTTATAGTTTCTTCACATTGCTCCCTTGCGAGTTAACTGGCAGAAATCTTTTAACAGAATGCAGAGTCAAAATTGTTCCAATTCCATTTGATGGTTTCAAACCGAGGTTGAAAAACATTTCCCGCCAAGCTAGTATATCCATAAATGAATAACATTGATTGAGATGTAATTTTGCATCAAAATGATGTGTTTTCTTTCTTGCGATACATTACCGAGGAAAACTGGCTACACCCGATAATGTTGAGTGTTGTTGGAGATAGCATAATGTTAATTTATATGGATGTTTGAAAACAGGTCAAGACCAATCATTATTTTCAAGGGACGTTTTGTCCTTCACCAATTTTCAGCTCACCAACCGCCACTGATCGTAAAATATGGCCCTGCTTTTTTGGAGGTATAAATGGGCACTATTAATCACACGCTCTCTCTGTATGAGGAATATTGTAATGGTAGAACATGAACACAGAGGGGGTGTCTGTAAGTGAGCAGAAATCGGGGAGCTAATTTGCAGCAGTGAGACCCTTAATTCCACTCTCCACCATTTCAACCACTCTCACCAGTACGGAGTCCCAATAAACGACTTTCTCTTCGCCAGAGAGGCGTCGATCTCGGCCGCAACTCCAAAATCAGCTGAAAGATACAGAAAGAGACCGTGAGAGAGGAAGTTCGTTTTAAGCCACCAACGTCCTGTCACAGAATGGGGTTGCAGTATTTTCGCAATAATTTATTTCCTCGCTGCTTCAAAAAATGTTCTGGGCGTGATCAAGTCTCACATTCAGTAATTAGTAAACATGCCACAAGCGTAACCTCTATATGGCAGCTATATTTAACACTGATGAGGTCTGAGGTTCTGATGCAATAATTTCATCTCAGCAGATTCTACAAAGAGTGTTAGAGAACAGCAGTGATGAAATTTCTCTCACCCAGTTTGACATCACCCTGTTCCGTCAGGAGAATGTTGGCTCCCTGTCGAATGGTGAGAAAGGAGCAAGTCAGGGTTTTCGTTCTGTATGTTTCAACTTTTTACCTCCACCAAGGAGGTAATGTTCTCACCCCTCTTTATGCCTTGTCAAAATCGGCAAGTATATCAGTTGGTTGGGTTAGACGTCTGTTTGTCTGTCAGTTTGTTAGTTAAGCACTCTTTTGGCCATTTATCCAGCACCAATCTTAATAAAAACTTGGAGATATGTTAGCATAAGTTACTCGCCACAGACCTATGCTTTTTAAGTCTCTAAGTCAAAGGTCAAGGTCAAGGTCACACAAAAGGTTGAAAATGCATTTGGTTCCAAAACAAAACTGTTTCTAATTAAGCTGGAGATTTAGAAGCTAAAGCCATTCTTTTCATTAACGAAATGTGGCTCTAGTATTTCTAGTGGTTAGGGGTCGCAATGACGTCACTCTGACGTAAGTACTAGATTTTTGCCAAAATGAATTTTTTTTTTCTATTCTTTAGACAATATGATATATCTTTTCACCTTTTTAAATTTCGATTTTTGCGAGTTGTCATCTTAAGAACTACCTTTCATTTGTTTGTTTGTCTGTCTCTTAAGAAGATAACTCAAAAAGTTATGAACGGTTTGGCACGAAATTTGGTAGGATGGTAGGTGGTAGTCCAAGAATTTAATCCTGGAAGTGATCCGGAACATATTCTGTGATCAAAGGAATAGATATATGGCGTGGCAGAGGTAAGTACTCCACTGAGCGCCCTCTAGTGGTGCTAGCATTAGTTAGCATTCACTGAATGATGCTGCTATAACTTCAAGACAAAAGCAGCTTTAGCTGTCAACAGATTTGTCATGTCTGTTTCCAGTGAGGCAATGTTTCTCCCTCGCACACAGAGAATTGAAGGTGCTCGGGGCGAAGAGGTAACTCTGTCCATTTTGAAATGATGTATTCATGTTTTCCCGCGATTCATATGACAAAAGAGCTGACACCTCAGTGTAATGATATTTTACACCACAGGCAGCCAGCTATGCGGCAGCTTACCTTAATGTCTCTGTGCATTTTGCCTCTTTCATGTAGGTGATGTAAACCCTGCAGTCACAAAGTCACATGAGATCCAAACATGTTCATTTTGAAAGACCCAGAAACTATGCAAAAGCTCTCCGCTTGGCATGACACGGTAAGACATTGTGTTAAAGCCAGCTGTGATCTTAAAGAAATATGAAGACAATGTGACTGCTGTCTGGTATATTCCCTGATTCCTTCCAGCATATCTGAAATTTTCAATTCTTGCAGATCAAATAAGAATTATCGATCACTGTTATCATATTTAAGAAGCACAGCAGAAACCTACCTGCAGTGTCTCTCTACAGATGAAAGCGATCTGTTTCTCCTTTAATGGGCCTGTAACTGCAGGAGAGACCACATCAGTGATGATGGACCACAACCACAGTGCAGTTTCATTTCATACAAACACTAAGAGCACAGAGCGACTGAGCGCCGACAGCACAGTCTGGTGGGATCGGACACCGATGCAACAGCACAGAATGACGGTACACGAAACGAACAAATGTAACTGAATTAAAAAATACCAACACAGGCATTCAGCCCAATGGAGAGTATTGATAATCATTGGAAGATCATAATAATACAATCAATCAACACCAAAACTGAGGGAAAACATTGAGACTACTGTTTATCTAGCGGAGGAAGTGTTGATATCTGGGAGGTCACACAGTGTGTATATACACACATACACCTACAGAGACACACCCAGAGAAACACACACACACACACACACACACACACACACAAAATCATAAACACACACAAACACACACTGAGATCCCATAAAAAGCCACAGGCACGAGAATAAGGCTGAACTCACCATGATAAATGTCTTGAAGTGACCCACCTCCACAGTACTCCATACAGATCCACAGCTTATTGTTCCTGTACGTTACACATGTGCACCGACACACACACACACACAGACACATTTACATACACACACATGTGCACGTACATGTACATAGAGTCAACACAGGCAAACAAGTTTTCATCTTCACTTGATTGTGTTCCATTTTATCGACAAAGCGTTAACCCTTTGAGCGCTAAATACATTTCCAAGGAATGAAAAATCTACTTATCCTGAGCTGTTGAAAACCTATCATGTGGCATCTTGTTGCCGGATGATAGGTTTTCAACAGCGTCTCATTTTGATATCTTACATCATTGGGCCACTCTAGTTGCCCACGGCGCTGAAAGGGTTAAAACAGAATCTGTAAAGATAAGAGCGCAGAAAGAGGACCTGAGGTAGCCTCCAAAGTATGCCACAATGTTTTTATGAGAACACTCCTTCATCATGGAGATTTCCTGCTGGATACAGGTTACATCTTCGCCTGGAATGAGGGAAACACACCAGTACAATCTGATACAAAAATCACACATAACTGTTCTCTCCATTAAAAAAATGACAAGGATTACAACAATTACTTTAATTACTGATTTCTTAATTTTATTTGAACAATTGATTAACCCTCAAACGCAAACCTTTAGTTTGTGTAACACCATCAACCACCATGGTGTAGGAGGAAATCTTCCGACCATAGAGTTCTGGGATTAATCAATAATTCAGAATAACCTAAACAAACCAAGTTTTTTTAGGTGAATGAGTGAAATGTACTTTCACACTGGAAATAAGAATATATTGTGGAAATACACTGAATTTACAAGCAATGCATGCAACTGAGAACACAAGATTTTTAAGATCAGTGAGGAATGATCAAAAATAAAGTAACTCAGTGCTGAAACTTCAGCTGTGGTTTATGATCTGCTCAGTCAAGCAAGTTTATACCGCAGCTGCCAAAAGTAAAACAAGAATTTAACATGACGTAATGTGCAGTGTGGTGACTTACAGCTTTGTGCAGTGTGGTGACTTACAGTTTTGTGCAGTGTGGTGACTGAGAGCTTTGTGCAGCATGGTGACTTACAGCTTTGTGCAGCCTGGTGACTTACGGCTTTGTGCAGTGTGGTGACTCACAGCTTTGTGCAGCATGGTGACTTACAGCTTTGTGCAGCGTGGTGACTTACGGCTTTGTGCAGTGTGCTGACTTACGGCTTTGTGCAGCGTGGTGACTTGTGGCTTTGAACAGCGTGGTGACTTTCGGCTTTGTGCAGTGTGGTGACTAACAGCTTTGTGCAGTGTGGTGACTTACAGCTATGTGCAGTGTGGTGACTGACAGCTTTGTGCAGTGTGGTGACTGACAGCTTTGTGCAGTGTGGTGACTTACAGTTTTGTGCAGCATGGTGACTTACAGCTTTGTGCAGCGTGGTGACTTACGGCTTTGTGCAGTGTGCTGACTTACGGCTTTGTGCAGCGTGGTGACTTGTGGCTTTGAACAGCGTGGTGACTTACGGCTTTGTGCAGTGTGGCGACTTATGGCTTTGTGAAGTGCGATGACTTACAGCTTTGTGCAGCGTGGTGACTTGCGGCTTTGTGCAATGTGGTGACTTACAGCTTTGTGTAGTGTGGTGACTGACAGCTTTGTGCAGCGTGGGGACTTACAGCTTTGTGCAGTCTGGTGACTGACAGCTTTGTGCAATGTGCTGACTTATGGCTTTGTGCAGCGTGGTGACTTGTGGCTTTGAGCAGCGTGGTGACTTACTGCGTTGTGCAGCGTGGTGACTTGCGGCTTTGTGCAATGTGGTGACTTACAGCTTTGTGCAGTGTGGCTACTTACGGCTTTGTGCGGTGTGGTGACTTACGGCTTTGTGCAGCGTGGTGACTTGCAGCTTTGAGTAGCGTGGTGACTTGTGGCTTTGAGCAGCGTGGTGACTGAGAGCTTTGTGCAGTGTGGTGACATACAGTTTTGGGCAGAGTGGTGACTGAGAGCTTTGTGCAGTGTGGTGACTTACAGTTTTGTGCAGTGTGGTGACTTACAGCTTTGTGCAGCATGGTGACTTACAGCTTTTTGCAGTGTGGTGACTTACAGCTTTGTGCAGTGTGCTGACTTACGGCTTTTTGCAGTGTGGTGACTTACGACTTTGTGCAGCGTGGTGACTTGTGGCTTTGAACAGCGTGGTGACTTACGGCTTTGTGCAGCGTGGTGACTTACAGCTTTGTGCAATGTGGTGACTTACGGCTTTGTGCAGCGTGGTGACTTACAGCTTCGTGGTAGGTGATGGATGGGATAAGCCGCATACAAGGTCGCTAACTTTCTTTTTTTTTTGGTGCATAACGTGTGAATTCAAATGTTGTCTTCTGGGATTGACTGAGATATATCCAAGAAGTCCAGCACTTCTCACGAGATTTGTAAAGTATTCAAGATCAGTTGGGGATTTCAACCATTAAAAAATGATAATTGAAGAATATGCCTGAAATTATTGATGACAAATGCTAGCTATTCTGTATGTAACTTTAAACTCAAATTCCTTTCAGTATTAGTCATTATGATTTGATTTTTGGGGGGCAAACAGTGAGCTCAGTGATATTACCTGGATCCAGCTTGACCACTTTTATTGCTGCGATCACAGATGTTTGGATGTTTCGAGCCTATAAGGAAGAGAGAGACAAAACGTAAGCTGTCTTCAGGGCACGCTGAGACAGAAAAAACCGTTTCTGTGCAAAATTCGGTAACTTTCAAACCATTTTCCTTCTCTCTTATTTTCTTGAAAACTTGATAGCATTCTAAAGGCCCAGAGATAAAAAAGACAAAACGATGGGAGGACAATTAAGTGGCCAAATGTTCAGTTGTTGTAAATGTAGTCATGGCCATTAAAAAAATGCAAAACCAGGAAATTTATCAAATTTTTAAAAATGTTTAATTTCATGTGGAACAATTAATATATCTTTGTGTTGAGCTGATTGGAAGGCCTGAACGACAGTGAGCAATATTCAGTGAAGCATGAAGACAAAATAACACAAAAATATCAACACTCACAGAGTAAAATATCAACACTCACAGAGAGTTGTGTTTTTTATGGTCATGATAATGATTTTAATGAATCAGGTACGTGTTCCAAAAAATAAAAAATTTTATCAACAAGGATTTACAGGTTTACAGTAAAAAAACTTCCTCCCTTCCCTTAGATGAGTCTTAATCAGCTCAGTAGCATGAGAACGACACCACTGCACTAACAGGCCACGTGAGGAGTCAACATCACAGCTGTACGTACAAGTTCATATGGAGCTGATCCCTGCATACAGAGAGCAAGAGGCAGGCACACAGGCCTGAGAGTTAGGGTCGCTCATCCCTCACTCACACACTCAAACCTACAGACCCCAGTTAGCCTGACATGCATGTCTTTGGACTGCGGGAGGAAACTGGAGAACATGTGTACACAAACCCACGATTTTCTTACATTGAGTACGATCCTTTCTCCCCTAAAGCATACAGAGCAGCAATGAAATCCATCCGTCAGTCTCAATGTGGTCCATTACAGAGCCATTATCCTTCCATTAGTCGCCTATATCTCCCTAACCCCAGGAAGAGCTTGGTAACAAACAGTTTTTTATAACTTCTTGAGTCATAGTTTGCTTTGAGGGACTTGTGAATTGAACATACATCCAGGCCTGAGGGAACTTTCTGCTATTCTGCCCATTTCATATATATATATTTTTTATGGAGGCCTTGGAATATATATATTATATATATATATATATATATATATATATATATATATATATATATATACTATTAGCATGTCACACAGTTTCCTAACACAATATGTTACTCTACTTAACAGCTCACCACAAACTGCCAGCATAGCAGAGTTTTTGAGATCACACTCCTGGCAAATTACAAAAGAGAATACGGCTTGTCTGCTTTTCTTCAGTATAAAGTGGAGCACCGTTTGAGGCGATACTGGTTTCAGTCGTTTGTTCAATCCAGCATCTCAGTACTGTCTTCCTGTGTCAGCTACTGGAGGAATATCAGAAGGCCACTGGAGCTAGAAGTTCTGCTCCTGTTTCCATGGCAATAGATGCAGCCAATGGCAGATCAGCATTCTTAAGCAAAAAAAAAAAAAACAAAAACCTTTGATATGACTAAACTCACTTCCTGTTTTTTTTTCAGAGTTATTTCCTCTGATATCACCATGTTCTCAGTTAAAACTAACAAAGGCTGTGCCACGAAAAACGCAAACACGAAAGATCCATCTATTTCATGAGCAAACCCAAGCAAAATAATTCATTCTCTAATATTTGAACAGGGAAACTGAATACTGTCTACTGCAACTCTGTTCAAAAACATACCACAGCAAGTTCTTTATCTATTCCATCTTATTAAGGACAACAAACCACAATATTGAAGCAAGACTCACAGACTCACTCACAGGATACACCCAAACCTGAAGTATGTTTCACCCTGAGAGAGATGTTATGGTGTTTTGCCCAGCTCTTCCTTCCTCTGTGCTGTCTGTGGATTTCCTGTTACAAACGGCTCTCACAGAACACACACACACACACAGCAACGCAAACACACACACACTTTCACAAACACAAACTCACTCAAGCACAAACACCGTCAATCATTCACGTGGAGGTACTCCACCAGAAATGACCACCACCATTTTGAGAGCAAAATGAAAACGGAGCGATTACAATGTCACTGGGCCTTCATCCTGCATGTGGCCTCACAGGCCTTAGACAGAATTAAATTTGCAAATCTCCTCAGGTATTCAATCAGTTCACATGCTCACACGCTCTGCTATAACAAGCTACTACTATTCAGGTAACGTGTCCAGAATGCATCTGTATGCAACGCATGACGGGTAAACTCTGATGCCCCTACAACCACGTTTGAATTAATTTTGAATTTTCATGTTCCAGTCATAAATATTAACCCTGCTGTATAAAACCCTAAAAACTGCATATTTATTTATTTATTTCTCATAGGATGACCCACGACCACAAGTCCCATTTACGGGCTCCAAAAAACACATTAAACACAGACAAACTTAACATGTGACACAAATAAGGCAAACATTATAAATAAATACAACCTAATAAATATATACATGTATATCTAAAATATACATACATAGAATTCTATATAATGCATATTCACTAGGGGTATAAAGCTTACCGAGAGAAGCTGAAGAGTTAAAACAAAACATCCCAAAGTTTGCTTTTAAAAGATGCTGTTACACTAAAAAGGTCAAGAGAAACATTAGAAGACACCAAAGAATTAAAATTGTGCATGCATCTGATTAAAGGAGAAAGTTGGAGCAGCAGTACAGAAGATACAGATCTAGGCTGGCACTAAGACATGCTGAGAGTATGACTTTGCTTCAGATGCAGCACTGATCTGAGCCCATGTTATTGAGCACCACCCCCGACAGTCCGCCACAACCATAAACTTATAAACTTCATGCTTATACCTGACATGGGTGCGAAAACCCGACCACAAGTCATAAATCTCTGAGTTTCCCCTGGCTGTAATAACGATGAGCTAATTCTGTCAGCCACGACACCCTCTCACACACATCTCTGAGTGGACTCGTGCTGCCTGTCACACACTCCAGAACCAGCCTACATGCTCACACGTGCAAAACACACTGCAGGCCACAAGAGAACACAGCTTGGACATTCTTTGCCTAATGCTGCTGAAAAGTTGTCATTATGTACAGCAAATCCTTTTTTGCTTTAATTGTTATTTCTGTGAGTATTAAAAAATTTGAGGAAGTTTATATGAACTGCATTCATAGTACGCTCAGAGCAGTGGACATTTTCCTGAATTCTTGAACACTGCGGTTCTCGGACAATGAGGAGGCCTCTTGGAGATTCTACGGGTGCCAAGAAATTATAGCAATGAGCATCAATCATAAGCACGAGTGTCAGTGCATGAGTAACTAGGCTTATGCCGTCGGAGGCGATGGCTTGGTGTATATCCCCGAACGCCCCCAATCCTCCAATTCCCCAATCCTTGAATAGACCTTGAATTGACTTTCATTTGAACTTAATTTCAGGTCAATCGGACAAATGGTACTGGAGATTTGGCCAAAATGGTCATTTTCCATCACAAAGCCCCACCTGGTGGCAAAATATTGAACCATACAGGTAAGATGTCATCGCGTGACACGTTGTGAGGTCATGACCTTGCAGTTGCACATAGTTTCATGTCAATTTGACAAATGATTCTAAAGATATGGCAAAAATGGTGAATTTTATGCGACAAAACTCCACCTTGTGTCAAAATTTTGAACCAAACAGATTTGAGGTCAATCGGACAAATTTTTCCAGAGATATGATAAAAACAGTGATTTTTCCATTTTTGGCCCCTGGTGGCCAATCTAGAAATTGTAAATTGTCCAAAATCAAATCAGTTCTTTCTCTTAATGATACTTACTTATCTGCAAAACATGAAATTTCTCATTGAAATATTACTGAAGTTATTGCGTTAACACGTAGGGCGGCGCGGCGGTGGCAGCGGAGGCGGTCGGACCAAAAACATAATATCCCCGGGATACAATTATCCGCCTCAATTAACTCAAGCATCAGAGCATGTGAAATTATCCAGCTCAATTGAAGGCCCCCTATCATGTCAGGAGGTGCCCAGCCCATTAGCTATTACAAGCCATTTCAAATCTGTCTTTTGTGACATAAGGAGGAAGAATCGGCCAGAATAATGAAGGAATTGATTAACTGGTTGATTGAAGTTGATCAATCCGTCTTGCCATGGATGGTCATTTCACCATGTTTATTTTATTTTACCCTTATTTAACCAGGGAAGTCCCGTTGAGATTGAAATCTCTTTTTCAAGGGAGCCCTGGGGGAAGAGGTGGGGAGGGACAGAGGAATTGCACAGCCAATTAGATCAGGGGATGATTAGGCAGCAGATCGAAAGAGCCAGGTTGGGACTTTAGCCATGACACCGGGGAACCCCCTACTCTTATCGAAGAGTGTCATAGGATCTTTAATGACCACTGTAAGTCAGGACCTCGGTGTAACGTCTCATCCGAAAGACAGCGTCTCCTTCAGTACAGTGTCCCCGTCACTGCACTGGGGCATTGGGGATTATCCCGCCAGAGGGAAGATCGCAACCTACTGGCCCACCAACACCTCTTCCAGCAGCAACCTGGTTTTCCTCAGTGGTCTCCCACCCAAGTACTGGCCAAGCCCACACCTGCTTAGCTTCAGCCACGCAGCTGAAGCTGATCGAATAGTGGTATGGCTGCTGGCAATGTAATGTTACAAAGGAACAGATTTTGAAATTGCTTGTAATGGCTAATCGGCTTTGCTTCTGTGGAAATGATAGGAGCCCTTTAATAACACAAAGAAAGAAATAAACAGCACAAAACATAATTTTCATTAAAAAATAAAAAATGATAGTTTTTCCATTTATGTCACATATTAATGTCTGCGGTATCACTTCACAATCAAGGTACAACAATCAACATTAATTAACATAAGTTCATTAACTATTGGTTAATTAGCAGGTAACTGATGTGGTAGATAGCTGAATAAGCGTTACATAACCATAATTAGACATTTATTAATTTTCTGTGTATCTCTTATTGTGAAGTTGAAAACATCCCTTAAATATCCCCTATGTAGCACATCAAACTGTTAGACCATGATATTTAAATGAAAACCTTATTTCATGTGAACATCATTTGAAAATAATTACCAGGTGCATTAGTTAAATGTTAATTACCAATTAGTAAATGCTTATTACTGCATCAACTATTGTTATTGCAGTAACCCTTATTGTAATGTGTTACCATGTTCGGTATGGATGGTAAAAAAAAAGAGACAAAGAAGGATTAATTGCTTTTTGAATATTTAAGGATTACTACAATGGAATGTTTTTATGGCATTTAATGGGATAAGTTTAGCAGGCAGAGATCGCAGAGACAGAGTGAGAATGATGAAACCCAGACAGAATTTTATGTTTCCCCCTCGGGAGAAAGACCTCAGCTTTATACTTATGCTTTATTGAGCATTTTATTGTGCAAATGATTCTATCCATTTTTAATTCCATCCATTCAGCAATAGCAGTGGGTGATGAATCAGTGTAAAAGATATATGGCAAGAAATATGTGCCTCAATATGCATTTCACTATCCTGTCCATACCAGCAGAGAAGAACGTGTAGACATTTACATTAGTACAAAAACTTTGTGGCTTAGAAAACATGACTAACACCATTAAGAGCCCATTGGTCCCAGTTGCAATGAAACTGGTTGAGGCAAGTTGATTGATTTGTCACTCACTTACAATAGCCGGCAGAGCTTGAGCTCAGAACCCACACTGTGTAATGGCCTGCAGTGCATTAGCTCAGAACCCACACTGTGTAATGGCCTGCACTGCATTAGCTCAGAACCCGCACTCTAAGCTGGCCCATGATGCACTGGTCCAGACTGATCGCTTAAGCCATATCGCTGCTAATAAGAGCCTGTTCTGAGTCGCCACCCGGACTGACACTCATGTTTGAGGTGCAAGCAGTGCTGCTCCATACGCATCAGGCTAGTGCACAGAACCTCATCTGAGTAAATTCAGACCATTATTTACACTTAAGTCTCCTTTTAAGCCACCTTCTTTTGCAATTAGGAGAAAAAGTGTAGTACATGCCAAGTGAGATAAATATTACCATCTCAGATTCAAAAAAATTATGTGAAATAAATTTGAGGTCATATTGCTCAGCCTTATTTCGCGTCTTCACACCTCTTGTACCAAGAACCAAGGCCTAGATGCGCACTACATTGAAAGTGCACCGGAAGCCTGTCGGTGGACAATAAAGTCTGAGATGTATGAACTTCCGAGTTACAGACTGATCACCCAACTGATCAGGTATGAATTTGAATTGAACTGTAGCCAATGTCGTCTTGCAATACCAGGCTCTTAATCACTTTTAGAGAAAACGACAGTTATCTGAAAGGAATCGCACAATTCACTGATAAAATCTACATCTGAACATTTCGAGCTTTGTCCTTCAACCGTTCAGCGTTCCAACCTCAGCAAATAAGACGAAACTGGAAGGGCGAGTAAGTCAGCGACGGACAACATGACATGGACAATTTTACGCACTGATTGCTTACGCATGGCGAAAGAGCGTACAATTTACCCTACTTTGTTTAGATTAAAGTCGACCATCACCTATATGGCACTTCGAAAACGTGAGTACACATAAGCCTATGGTTTCTTTCAGAGGCAATGCCTACCGAAGCTCGTTGAAGACAATAGCCTACCTTGTAAACATCCCCGTACGTCCCACTTCCAATCCGATGGATCAACTCATACTCGTCCAGAGGGTTGAGGGAGGAGATCCCGATAACATCCATGGCAATTTCTTCCTTCTCATACGTTTCCTATATAAGTCATTGTGCAGCGCCGTTTCTGGTGCACCAACTACTGGAACTTCCTGAACCTCGGTCCGATCACTGAAATAATTTAAAAGATATCATCCAACGTTACAGATCCCAATGACAAAACGGTGCGCAAAGCGAGACCCGGGCAGTGTGCATGAAGTGGCTGCACGAATGAGACAGCACGCTACATATAGCGCATCGTTAAAGCATCACATTTTTTAAACGCCTCCGTCTGTCAATGCTTGCGCAGTCTATCGCATCCTGTTGCTCGTTTTGACAGTGGCGGTTAAGAGAACATCCACGGGGCGTCGGCTGTGAAACTCGAAATCGTTAAACGTTGAACAGTTCAGTGATCAGCTATCTGTCACAGTAATTACTAATAGCCTATTTCGACCATTAATTTTGTTTTACTGAAATCTGCAGTTTGTCTGTTATTTTAACTGAACCTGTCGTACTAAGGATTGACTGCTGCTATGAAATAAGATGTCAGATATAAAAATATGCACAACGTTTTATTGGCGGAATAGCTTATTGGCATGCAGAGGAAATCTGGTTTTTCCTGTGCTTCATAAGATATACCCTTCATATCAATCAATACACGATTGTTTAAAAGGTTAGTAAAATGCTTCTTCGGGGAAATGAGATGGAAACATTTTTAATGCCTGAACTGAAACGAGAAGTAGGCCTAAACCACCATCCCAAAACTAGCTAAATGGCCGTAAAGGTTATAAGGCCTGTAGAAATGTTTCAGTTTTTTACTTACTTTAGGGGAAGTGGAGGTAATATGGACCCCCTACAGTCCCCCTGAGCTGTAGCCTTGACAAATGGCTCTCCACAGCTTTTCAGTGGTGGATCTATTAGATCCCGAAGCTTGTTACATATATGAGAAACACATGCAGATGGCTCCTCCTCGGATGGAATCATGAAATCCCTCACTTTGTCCATATACCCCACCATGAGGGCTGATCTACTAAGATCCCAGATAAAGAGCGCTAAATTGCGTGCTCGTGTTAATATTTTGCACGTTTGTTATGCTTATACACTGCCCAACCAAAAAAAAAGTCACCGTTTGGAAATTATTGAAAAAATTCTATAATTGGATAATTATTGCGGTTATTAATATGTTTCAGCTGGCAATAATCATTTTAACCCTGAATGATGAAGCACGTCGCTAGTTATTTCTTAAAAAATCATGTCGGAAGACACATCCTTTGATGGTGGAAAAGATGTTACATAATTTCAGAACGGGCAAGTTATTGGCCTGTATTTAGCAAAGAAAACCATGAAAGACAAAAATAAGTATGAGGAATCATTGTCACAAACAAACTTGCCACCACAAATTCCTGACCTTAAACGCATTAAAAGTTACTGGGATGTGCACAAGAAAGACTACCGAGTGGTTCAACCACTATGTCGAGAAGACAAGATCTTAGCCAAAAATTATGGCATTTCTGATCGAAAATAAATGTTCTGGCATTGCATATAGTTGTCAAAACAATGGCAAGACGAATATGCACTGTAATCAAAGCTACAGGGGTTCCAACAAAATATTGGAGTCTGCGACTTTTTTTTTGTCCGGGCAGTGTATTTTGCGGGTGATCTGATAAGACTAATTGCCTCATGACTGCTGGTGCAAACAGCATTATTTAATTGATGACTTTGTGCGCTGCAGCCATTTCCACCATGGACAGTTTGGAGGAACTGGAGGAACGCAAACGCAAAATGAAATTTGACTCGATGGAGTTGGAGGTGCTTGTGGAGGAAACAAATACACTGCCATATATGGACAGAATTTTACAGGTAAATTAATGCACTGTTTCCTTGTTATTTTAACTGCAAGTAGAGTCCTGCGCGGATTTAATTGTGCTTTCCAGTTAACATACAGGGAACCTGCGCTTTAAACAGATTGTAAAATTACAGTTAAAATAATGGCAATAAAGGTGCAAGTTTCTAAGAGTGCATGCTCAGTGTTTGAGGGGAGGACAATTTGCCCATGAGTTGTTACTCGCTCCAATTACTCTTGAGAAGCGAGCTACTGCATAAAACTTGTGTTTGGTTTCATTCAGTGTTACCCGTGTGGATGGAAACGTTATGTACCAGCCCATCCTGCGCAACATGGCATCCAGTATTTGAGACGGTACACATGAGAAACTGTTTTGGGAGATCCCAGCACTGCGAACAACTGTAAGCTGGAATGAACCAGCTGCGAGAAAATGGAGAGTAGCAAGAAGTTTTGTCATTGCAGGTATGGCATGACTTCTTCTTGTGACTGGCCCCAAACCAGCCCTTATTACATCTAACAGCTCCAAAATGGCATTGCTAGGTAGGCAATATGTCTGGATTATTCTCTCCTCTGACATACGAAACATTGTCACACGGATAGAGAACACCCGTTCATGGTGTACTCGCCGCCTGTGTCTTCTCCTCGCGGCAATAATGGCAGCTATGTCTGTGCGCAATTACGTGGAGCCAATTACCTACCATTCAAAGGTATTAAATAGCAAACGCAATCACCATCACTGAAATTGCCTTCAGGCTTGATAAGATACTATGCTCGCGCTAAAATGTTGTATTTGCATTTTCTCCTCCCATATTTTGCACACTAGGATAGGCATGCCCCTTATTACATATTCATTAAGGCCAAAAGTATTAAGTGCATAGAATGTGCAAATTTGCACACTTCAAAAATGCAATCCTCAGTGCCCACCCATAGTAGATGAGATTGTTGGTTAATTTGCAGGTGATATGGCATTTGCGCATTTCTATACATGCAAAGCTTGCATGTGTCTAATATGGACCCTGACATTGGGGAAATATGAACATGGGATCCATATTGCTCCGAAAGATTTCTGACACCAAACAATATTAATACCAAAGAAAGTACTCTGAGGAATAGGGTAAAACTAGGAATTGGGTAAAACACACCCAAAACAATTTTGGAGACCCCTGTTCCACGCCGTGATCCTTTGTTGCCGTGTCACGAAGTTTTGAAAGTCACCAGTTCGCGCTGATTGGCTGCCTGGCTCAAAATAGGACGGCGCTCTTGTTCGAGGCATCTGACGTCAGCTCTAGAACACAAATGAACTTGCAGGCGGCGCTAGGCGCAAATTAACAGCCATAATTTGCTTTCAGCCATTGACTGGCGTTGTTTTAATTGTTTTTCTAGCTTTTTGAACGATTGTTCAGCGTTGTATTGTCAAATTCTGTAGAAGCGAGAGAGGCGGTTCATTTTTGTTTACCGGGGGGGATGAATTTCATTCATATTACGCTCATCTGCCAGTCTTTCAGTGCTTTCGGACAGGGGAGGAGCTCACGGCTGCACCCGCTGCTCGTTCAGGACAGTAACTGCAGAAAGTCTCTCATCGCACCGGAGCAATTACAGTTTTTCGCTCATCGCATAGACCAAGTTTCATGTCGTGCTATGTATGTGCATGTGTGTTTGTGCGTGTGTTCGTGTTTTTTTTTTAAGTCAAATATAAGATGAAATTAAATTGGCAGTCTCTGTACCGTGATTCGTAAATTCAGTGTTGCTAATGCTGGCAGTTGGCATCACTGACTTGTCAGCCAAGTTGGGATGCGTACTGCACCCAGTTGAATTCCTCCCTCCAGCTCTGTTCAAATTTTCTCCCCCTTTTCGATTCTTACTGCTCATGTACAGTTGCTGTTTTTCTTCTTGGGGCTTTTGCTGGAACTTGCCCGGGTTGCGAAGCCTTGAGAAACATCGCTGCTCCTCTGATGATGGAAGCGGTTCCTACTGTATATGAGTGCGCGCGCTCGTCCATGTCTGTGTATCTGATCGGTCAATCAAAGCATTCGAGTTGGACGCTGGTTAGATTTGCGGTGAGGGGGTGGTACGTTTTTGTTTCAAATCGGTATTCTAATTTACTGTATATTTATTCAGCGAATTGAATTCTGGGGCACATACCATGAAGACTCTGTATTTTTTCAGCGACCTTTGACTTGTCCGGTGGGGCAAGCAAATTTCTCTTCAAGTTGGTGTAAAAGCACCAAATTTGGTACACTGATCAATTTGGACTCGCTGGGCTCAAATCTGCCGGGAGCCAAAGCAAATTCTCAGTGGTTCCCGCCATATTGGACAATTCAAAATGACCACCTCTCGAAAACAGAAATGATCATTTCTTGTCCACAAATTGTCACAAAATAGCAAATAAAGCCATTTTTCCAGGGTTTTGGACCACAAGGAATCCAAATCTGGTTTCTGATTGACTGTATCAATAACAGGGGCGGCCATATTGGATGATTCAACATGCCCGTCACCGAAAATGTGTATTTCTATAATTTTCATTCTCAAACCCCAAACTGATAGCAAATATATGTATATCAGCTGCATATCACACAATGAGGTCAGTGTGCACTCATAAATAAAATTGAGAGAAGAACAAGAATTTATATAGCAATGAAACAAAGCACGTTTTTACATTCAGTTCACACTTAGCACGATATAATATGTTTGGCAAAATCTGTACAATTCTTCTCTAAACGATCTGGAGTAGTATATGTGCTTAAACCTACTTAACCTAATCTAATTGAGCATTTTCATTTTCCTTAGCCAATGTCACTGTAAACAATACATTCAATATGAACTGCTTTCTTGACAAATGTCAGCCAATCAATAAATCAACGAATAAATCATTTCACCAAGCATGGTAGTCTCATTGATGCTATGTGGTTTGGCTTGTGAAAATGAGCTTATGTGTCCTCATTGTTGACACAACCCCCTTCACATTTGCAGAGACCTGTGCAACGCACACCAGCCCTGCTGCACTTGCAGTTCCTAGTGCACATGACTTGACACGGCCACACTGTAGGAGGATGGAACAGGCCTTGCTGCTGTCCTCCGGGGTAGTCCAGAAAGGCAACTACTGACAACTGCTGTCCCTGTGCCAGCCCCAGTCCTGGAAGTCAGGGATCTCCATTTGGACTGATGTTGCCTGATTCCAAATGATGGCCTGCAACACTGCCCTGCAGATGTGCTGATATACCGCAGCCTGGGTTGGTGGTAAGGCACCCAGAGTCTTCCTTACACTGGTAAAGAGCCGAAGCCTGGCTTCATTGACTCTGTCAGGCCCACAGCCTTTGCTGTACATGACCACAACAAACCGCTCTAAGGTTTGCATATGATTGAGACTGTGGGCTGAGTTCTAGGGGATGACTGGTGATGGCTACTAGTGTGTCTGTCAGTCCAGTGGTGTTCTGTCAGGCTGACCAAGCAGTCTTTTTGCCACATCCCAGGTGGTGTGACACAGTATCGCACCCTGAAATTGCAAGAAACAGTGGCAGAGCCATGCATCTTGATGGTCCAAGCTGGGCAGACAGGATGTGAATGGGTATATCACGGATCTTCTTCCCATTGCCTAGGCAAACCCACAACTGGGATAGACCATGTGATGCAAACCAGTGTAGGGTCAGAATGACCACATCACTGTCAACTGTGCGCACCAAGGCAATCTGATGACCCTGACTGGCTGCATGGGCAAGGTGAAGGAGAATTCTGGTTTCAGCCTCAGTATGGTTGCATGGCTGCAGACCAGAGATGTCTTGCTGTTTGTTGGAGAGCACACCCTGCAGGTTGTTACTCAGGACAAGTCTCCCACTTAGATCCTGCTTAACAAGCTCTTTACTCAGAAATGGAAACAGTTCCCGCTTGTTGTCAGTGTTCTTGAGGAACCCAGCATTCCAGTCCTGCTTGGGAATACGAGTATTGCCATCCCCTGGCTCCCAGCAGATTTGAATCAGGCATATCAAAATGTGCCAGTGTACCAAATTTGACACTTTTAGACCAATTTGCACAATCCCTCTTATATTCCCCCCTAAAAGACCCGACTAAACAGTGAAATCTACTTGTCCCATACAAGTGTTAATGTTGAGCCCTGCTCATACTTGTTTTTCTCATTCGTGGTTTCTTTGCTAGATACAGGCCAATAACTTGCTCGTTCTGAAATACTGTAACATCTTTTCCACCATCAAGTGTCTTCTGATGTGATTTTATAAGAAATGAGTAGCAATGTGCCTCATCAGTCAGGAATAAAATAATTATTGCCAGCTGAAACATATTAATAACCGCAATAATGATCCAATTATAGAATTTTTTCATTTATTTCCAAAAGGTGACTTTTTTTTTTGGAGGGGCAGTGTATTTGGAGTGAAAAGCCCAAAAAAATGTCAGCGACCCTACGTCACAGCAGAACCTCTGAACCAGAACCTCACAAAATGGCAGCACCCAGGATCCGCCCTAAACTCAAGGCATTCAGTAAAAATTTTTTTGTAAACCAATGATCTGGAAAATTACATTATACTTTCACGAAGGTGTAACAGGTAAAGTTTTGCAATCACATCTTTGGTACGCTTTAAACATACTTTATTTGTTAGTAAACACACATCAATTCTCCACAAGCAAGTCTTCCTAAAATGGGAGTTCTTCTAAGTTCACAAAATCACTTTCAATGTGCCAAGGAACACACAGAAGGATCTCTTCTGCTCCAGAGTTGGCCTCCTAGCAGTAGTCGATCGTGGCCATCAGCTCCGTGATGTAATCGTCCTGATCCATCGAAGGGTCCAGCTCCAGCGCCATCTCCCGATCCATTGGATGTCCGGCGAACTCATTCATCAGTTCATCAAGCTCGTCAAGAGGGGCGGGGCTAGAGGAGTGAGGCGTCGCTGTGCTGTGGCGGCTCCTCTCACCAGTGCCTGTGTTCCTGTTGATGCGCAGTATCCTCCTCTTCAGCGGAGCAGAGGGAGGAGGTGGCGTCTCTTCAGCCTTCACCTCCTGTGCTTTGGCTTGTGTCCGAGCCGCCTTCTCCCAGAGGATCTCCTCCAGCATCTTCACTCGGATCTCGCCGGGCTGAATGGTGGCCTTCTTGGCTGGGACCTCCCACTGACGAGGCACCTCGCCCCTCCCCCTCAGCTCCTCTGACCAGCTACCTTTTCCTCTGCAGCTGGACTATAGTGCCACATGTGCCGTCCTCGTGTGCCGGGCCCTGTCCCTCGGACCAGGCCGCCTTCTCCTGTCGGATTTCCTCCATTGTTTTGATGCAAATCTCACCCACTGCCTGCGTCTGCTCCCCTGCTGGGGCTGAGAAATCCACAGAGGGTCAGTCTCACATTCCCAAGGACACTATTACAACTAATCACAACTGTAATCTCCAGAGTAAAGGAAGCAAAATCACATCAGCCCTTATAGCCAAGACAAGACCAAAAACCACTGAGCGGAGAAAACACAACTTGATCAAAAATGGCGTATTCGCTGACAACACAATACAATTAGCAAAACTAGTACAAGAAAAATAAAGTGCTCTGGATCCATTTCCATTACAAGTACAGCGAGCAACATTGCACTCAAATTCTTTTAACCTTGTACTGAGACTCAAAGCACATTTGGTGACGAGAGAGAATCTCACTCAAGCCCTCTCAAATGCCAAAATAATCAGGCTGCAACTATATACATTTTTTAAGTTCCCTGCCTTTGGGTCAGTCAGATATTACCATGAACATGAAAGCATAGAGTTGCTAAAATAGGTTTATTTTAGATCGTTCAATGCTGAAATACTCAGCAGTATTTGAAGAGGGAGCTAATCTTTTGCAGAAACATAGTCCTTGTGCAGTGATTGCAGATATCACCAAACTCAAGACATTTGCCATTGCATAATAAATGAACCCAGTGTTACTTGGTTAATTACCGACTGTACACTGTCGCCAGTACCACCTGTGATGCGTCACAAACTAGTGAAACCCACATCAAGTTTTGAGCCTTGATATTTGATAACTATTTTAACAGTTGAAAATAATTCTTTGGTTGGTTTTATTAGATACCAAAATCACAAAGGAGTTTTAGCTCTTCATACAAGGTGACACAGTCCATATATAAACACACCGCATTGCGTATTCAGCCTCAGTTGTACCTTTTCTTTTGAAGTTCTGCTACAGGAAGGGCCGCCTTTCTCTCCCCGAATCGTGCAGCATGTCTTTTGATTGGCTCCTCATTCAGCAGCCAGGCATCTGCACACAACCAATGGAATGTTATTCGCAATAAACCTCAACCTTTAACCTCTAAACCTTAACAGCCTTGAAAAAAACCTGCAGTACAGAAATCAAAAGACAGACTTATTACTTCCACAAATGGATCAGTGCCGCCAAGTCTTACACCCTCCGCGTACGATTCCATTTAATGCAGCTAGTGAGACTATTCATCACCGACCAAAACGTGATGCATTTAAATTTAGACTATCACCCAGCACGGGCATACACCACTGCATACCCAGCTGCATACTGACCCAGCGGTAAGACATTTCTAACACCCCTGGGTTCATTCAAGTGCATACCTTGGGTGACGGTAAAGCGCAGGGGCTGTATGAAAAACCTCCAGATCTCTTTCTCCAGGTTAGAGTCTTCATAGCGCTGATTTTGGGGAGACATCCCTCCAGAGCGCTGGGACAGGCAGGCAGCAGTCTGACCTTAATGAAGGAAGCAAGTGTTAACATGGCTCTTAATTCACCACCATTTTATCCTAACGAGTCAGAGAGTTACAAAGACAGTAAGCTGGTCGGAGTTCCACAGAGAACAAGTACATCAGGGTAGCAATAAATAAATAAAATGCACTTGCAATATTTTACCATTATTATCACTAAAGTAAAATATACCATTTATTGTAGAACTGAACAATTTACCGTATTTGAGATGTGATTTTAAAATTGTATTACACAGGGATTACAAAAGCACGTGAACACACACACACACACCTTCACCTGACATTCCGGCGAGAGCAGCAGTCTTTATGAAGAAAACAACTTGCGACGTTATGCGTGTATTAAGGCCCTTTCCACTTGCACACGGATTGTCTCCTAACAGGGGCGTAGCTAGAACCGGGAATTGGGGTGGCACAGACACGTCCCTTTATGACAATTTGGATAGTCCTGGCTAGTTCTCAATTATTTTTCTTAATTGACGCGTTTTCCAATTATCGTAATAGGTAACTGAAGACACGGTTTCTCATGCGATCTAACAGCGATGGGGTAAATTCCGTAAAACTGAGAATTGGGGTGGACATAACATCTATTTTAAAGAATTATTAGTCCTGACCTGTTCAGTCATTTTCATGATTAACTGTTCACTCCGAGAGCGCTCCGCACTTAACAGGTGCTGCTTGTTCTCCCCGATTAGGTAAGAGCACAATCATTCATCTGGAAACGTTTGCTTAATTTAAATCTACGTTATTCAAAATTACTCTCGGTATTGAGTGCGGAAAAAAAAAGTTGCACTTGGCAGTGAAATAGGCTATAAAAAGCATGCGGCTCTATTTGACGTTGATTCAAATTACTATGATAACTTTGTAAATTAAAAGCATGAGAGCAAATGGCAAAAAAAAAAAAAACTCCCCAGTTAATTTCCAGCTAACGAAATATTTAGCCATTTACCATTTCCCCTCTGATAAAATGCTTCCCACACAGCACTGCATGAGCTGACGGTTCCCACTTGCTGCCTCATACGTGCCAACTCCGATGCGAGATCAGGAAGACACCAAATGCGAGGTGGAAGGGAAAGGGAATTTATTGAAATTAAACAAAACTGGCACGAGGACCAACAAAAATCTTGGCCCAAAGGTTTTCAAAATACAAACTAAGGAAAGCTTCACACAGAGCTCAGAACTAAGATCAGAAAACGACAAAAAACAAAAGCCACTGGAAACTCCAGGGAGATAAACAAGAACAGAAATGAATAATGAGACTAAGGCTATAAATAACAAGACTAGGCTTGGAAACCAAAAACGCTATATACAAGAAGCCAAGAACTATGAAGAGCGTGAGACTTGAGCAGAAACTTGACAACAAAACTTGAGACACTGTCTGCCAGCCAACTTCCACCGCATCCAGATAAAGGCTAAGAAATCAAGACATGAGGGGCAACACCTGGAGAAGGAGAAATAAGAGGCAGGGCAAGATCATTGGACAAGGACAAAGATTGGTTGACAAGACTTGCTCATTAAGAGAATGAGCCTGCTCAGCTTAAGTACCAATTAAGTATGCAGTTTGGAAGCAGCATGAATGTTAAGAACAGAAAAGCACAGCAAGATGCTGAAATAGCAAATCAGGAATCATGACAACTAACTCCCTGACTAAATTAGTAATGTGCCTATCTAAGAATTACACCACCCAGTGAATGTTAGTAAGTGTTAGTAACTTAAAAACAGTTAATTGTCAATTAAGCTTAGAGAGCCCCGAATCAGTGAACATGAACTATGAACTTGGAACATGAAACTGTTAAAACCATAAATGCTGCTGTCCTGGCCAAAGGCCCAGGACCCCAGAACACAACAAACTCTCCCACTTTTGGGCGGGTTTTTTTTTTTTTTTTTTGGGTGAGGTTGATAGTATCAGCCAAATAAGTTTGTTTAAAAATGTACATTTGAAGTTTAAAGTAGATGATGGCATTCGAACTCACTTTTGGCAATAATTGAAGTGTATATGACCTAGTATTTATCTTCATGTTGAGAATTGCTATTGCTAGAGTCTAGGACTGTACAGTTTGAATTACACTGTGTATAATCTTTGTTCTAAAACGTAAATCTACAATTTTTATTGGAACAAATACTCTGGTGATTTGTGAACGTAGATATTTTCGTTTGGAATCGTATCTAATTAGTCATTTCATAAATATACTTTTATAATATTTTAACCTTGGAATTCCATTTTTATGAAATGTTTGCTTCTAAATGCAGAGATTTGTGACATCACTATGCGACCTCTGTGATTCTTCAAAGTGAGTTCACTGTGAAATCACAAAAAAAAACTCACACTGTGTTATCACCTGTGACATCATTGTGACATCAAATTGTTAACTGGGCACTCTTAGGTGGCTAAATACATTCTAAATACAAAACACAACATGGGAGTGCATTTAAGGCTGCCCATTTACATGACGTAAAATTTATCTGCCTCACAACTTTGAGCTGCAGGACTTTGGCACCGCATCGCGCACTTTGATATAACCATCGGAGCGATATTTTCTTTAATTTTGTCATGACACTGATCTATTGATCTGTCATAAGCCCGAGAATATAAACTGCATACAAATTATTCCGAAAACCTCAGAGTTTTTTTGTGCGTAGTAGCTACCCAGTGGTGGATTATGTTTTCACGCGCCTACATTTCGTACAAGTATTGAATTTCTTCGCTTGAATGGAGAGATCCTTTCGCCGCTGCATTTGTCAGAACAAGACAACCCTGACACATAACGGTAATCTGCCGCGCTGAAGTACAGTTGCTTTCACATTTGATAACTAGGACGGATGGATCTTGCCCTAATCCACCCCTTCCAACTGTACTCGCTTACCGTGCCCGCGCAAGGCACGCTCGTGCTCACGCTTACCAAATGAACTGAACTATCTCTATCCCTATCCCTAACCTTAACCCAACTCATAGGGAATGCTTTCCCTATCCCTATTCTTAACCCTAACCTTAACCCAACTCATAGCGAATGCTATCCCGATCTCTGTGCCTAACTTTAACCCAACTCAGCCACAAACAATGGTTTGTTCTGCTCAAATTATTCTACCAAGTGTCAACTCACCAGCATGAAAGACGTCAAAATGGATCACATGAAGTCTCCTCATTACCTCATTAAAAACAAAAAATAGAAGAGAAATAAGTGAATATATTATTTCTTATATAAACCTTCAGTTGTCATTCACCCTTCAATGATGAATGGAACTGATGTGCTGTGTTGGCAACAAACTCAGTTGGTGTAGTGGTTAAGGCCATAGTGTATGTTGTGTCTAACATTGCTTTCTCCACAGGATTCCCGGTTCAAAACTCGCTGCAATCACTAATGTAATGTCTAACTTAACATGTAAACCGTTGTTCACAGACTCATCAAAGGAGGAAAGAAGAAGTTAGAGAGATAACACACACAGTGAAAGTCATGATGCAAGAGCACAGTGGTGAAAACTAGAACTTTTACTCGCGCTGCATATACCCCCTCTCACTTTGTGATGTCTCACTTTGATATCACAATGTGACATCACAGTGAGATCTACACCTGTGATATCATGCAGTTGTCCAATTTTGATATCATATTGTGATATCACTATGAGAACTTTGTGAGGCTTCAAATTGAGGTCACTGTGAAATCACGAAAAAACACGCTGTGGTATCACCCATGACATCACTGTGACATCAAATTGTTGACTGGGTAGGCTTTTAATTCAAAACTCTCATTTAAATTAAAATTCACTCTTATTTCTCCTGTATTATTTTTTTTTTTGTATTAAACTTGATGCACTAAATGAGTCTATAAAAAGACTGTGCCTTTTTTTATCGGTAGTCTGTTGGCCGGTTAATTGTGGGCTCGCTCAGCAACCATACTTTTTATTTTCATATTATTCTCCTCACCTTTCAAATGTGAGAGCACAATTGGCCTATTATTGCACATTCAATAATGAACAGTTGTGTGTTCTAATATTTTGTTGTATTAAACTTGATGCCCTCAATGAGACTATAAATAGAAGACGCCTTTTTATAAGTTGGGCGTGGTGGTGCGTGAGCTAGGTCGGGAAGCAGAAGGTGGTGCGCGGCCTAAAAAGGTTGGGAACCGCTGATTTAAACAATCATGAAACAAATTCATTGCTCCCAACCCCAACCCCTGAATAAAAAGCGTGATAAGTCATAATCAGTATGCGTTATAAATGAAAACTGGCCACACCTGATAATGTAGAGAGTTTTCCGAGTTTCTGTTTAGGTAATTTAAATGAATGATAGAAAGCAGGTCATGACCGATCATTTATTTTAAGGGATTGTGTGAGCTTCCCCTATTGCCAGTTCACGAGCCGCCACTGTTGAACAGTCTCATAGTCATATCACAAACGCAACCGAACTCAAATTCTTCCATAGACATCCTTAGCACATATGCGAGTTTGCAACGTACACTAGTGCTGTCAGTGAGACCGACTAGGTTGTTCGCATACGGTCGAGTCTTAATTTCTAACATGTTCAAAAATTAGACACGGCCGGTTCCGACCACTAGAGACTGCAATAACTGCGATACCCCGCAAGACACCCAGCGAGTGCTCGTGCAACACTGCCAGTGTTGCCAACTCTTCTCTAAGGAAAGTAGCTATTGGCTGTCCTAAAAGTCGCCAGAAGTCGCTTAACACCCTGACCGGGGGCGGAGACAGCGGGGTCTATTCTCCCATGCGCTTAAGTCGAAAAAAGCGCGTAGCTACGCGCTTTTCAGCCTACGCGTATTCTATGGCAAGCCGTTTAAGCTTTAATTCATTTTTGGAGGATATCACAAATTAAATTACAACTAGTTAGAATTCAAATTCCTGATATCACTAATTTTATTCTAACTAGTTGTAATTTTTATTTCTGATTACAGGAATTCAATTTTAACATGTTAAAATGGCAATATCTGATATCAAGAATTCAATTTAACATGTTACAATTACAATTTCTGATATCAGAAATTAAATTTCAACATGTTAAAATTACAATTTCTGATATCAGGAATTCAATTCTAACTAGTTAGTTTGACAACGTTTTTCTCATTCATTTCAATTGGAGCTGGAATATCTGATGTCAGAAATTCAATTCTAACTAGTTTGAATTCGAATGACTGATATCAGGAATTTAATTTTAACTAGTTAAAATAACAATTTTTGATATCAGAAATTCAATTTTAACTAGTTATAATGCGTATTTCTGATATCAGAAATTCTATTCTAGCTAGTTAAAATAACAATTCCTGATATCTGGAATTAAATTTTAACATGTTAAAATAACAATTTCTGATATCAGGAATTCAATTTTGGGTATCAAGAATTTAATTGCAATTTTTGATATCCACAATTGAATTCCTGATATCAGAAATTGTTATTTTAACATGTTAAAATGGAATTCCTGATATCAGAAATAATAATTTAAACTAGTCAGCATTGGATTTCTGATATCAGAAATACGCATTATAACTAGTAAAAATTGAATTTCTGATATCAGAAATGGTTATTTTAACTAGTTAAAATTGAATTCCTGATATCAATAATTCGAATTCAAACTAGTTAGAATTGAATTTCTGATATCAGATATTCCAGCTCCCATTGAAATGAATGAGAAAAACGTTGTTAATCTAACTAGTTAGAATTGAATTCCTGATATCAGAAATTGTAATTTTAACATGTAAAAGCACTTAACATGTAACTTTAATGCCATGGTGGCTAGAGTAAGAAATAACAAGTGTTTGTCACTAACATATTCCCCGCCGCCGCAATTTTATGTGTCCGTACGGACGGAGCCCAATGCTATATCCCCTGCTTCGCGCTAATCGCGCGGCGGGGGATAAATAAAGAGATGTCTGAATTACGTCTTGTAATTGGTACGGCCTACTATTACAGCGGCATATAAAACCTCGTATCTTCACAATGACAAACTTCACAGGAAAATAAAAAATAAATATAAAATAAAATAATAATAATAATTATTATATAAATGGATAAATATAGTTTAAAATAAAAATGTTTGATTTTGCATGTAAGAATAGTGGACATACGAGTTTTCGTTTCTTATCAGTTTGGAGATACGACATTTTATCAGCAGGCCGACGATATTCAAATTTAAAGTCTGGTTTGCGTTTTCCATGGACCACAAATGCGTTTTCATAGTTAATCAGAAAATCCTTTTTCCATGTTTTCCTGATAGCCATAATCAATGAGCTTTGTACAGAGTCTGCCTCTCTTTTGGATCAGTCACACCTCTTTCATAAGGCCGCCTACATTCTGAAGTTAAGCGCTGTGGGCGTGATCGAAGCGAGTAGGGGAGAATACGCGTTACTCAAAAGCGCTTAACTCGAAGCGCGTAAAAAAAGACTTACGCGCTAATGGGAGAATAGACCCCAGCGTGTATTTTGCTGAGACGTGGTTCATTTTTGTTGACTAGGGGGTGGGGGGAGACGCGGTTTATTTCATTTATAATACGCGCATCTTCCAGTCTTTCAATGCTTTCGGACAGAGGAGGGGCTCACGGCAGCAACCCGCTGCTTGTTCAGGGCAGTAATTGCAGAACGCGAAGTGCTTTCACGACAGTCTCCAAATCACCAGAAAACTCTCCAGTAATAACATAAAAAGTCGCTAGATTTGACGCTAGTCGCTTTTGACAAAAAAAAATTTGCCAAAATGATTTGGAAAGTCGCCAAGTTGACAACATTGGTCCAGAGAAGCGGTAACTCGTCTGGTAGATGTATCCTACACATAATTCCCAGCGAGCGAGCGATTGTGTCTGTCAGTATAGTCCAGGGGTGCCCAACCCTGGTCCTGGAGAGCCGCAGTGTCTGCTGGTTTTTAGGGTTACTCAGCACTTGATTGATGAATTAAAGCAGTTGATAATACACTTAATTTATCTCACCTGGTGTCTTAGGTTTAAATTGGGTGGAGAAAACCAAACTCAGCACACCCTCTGGCTCTACAGGACCAGCGTTATCCACCCCTGCTCTATAAACTTTTATCTCTACTTTGTGTGCATTACAACTATGCTAAATATCCAACCACATTGACAAATCTTGATTAATAGATTGCTGTCACAAACTGCAAGGCTGCTAAATTGGCTCTCAGAGTCTTGTGGGTTCTTCCTTTTAATTGCTTGATTGGCTCATTATTACCCAATTAAACCTGAGACACCAGGTGAGATCAGTTAAGTGACCAATCAACTACTTTATTCCATCCATCGATTGCTGAGTAACAATAAAAATCAGCAGACACTGCGGCTCTCCTGGACCAGGGTTGGCCACCCCTGGTATAGTCTGATTCCGTTCGATGTTATTATGTTTTGCGAGATATTACTTCATAGGTACTTCACTTCGGTAGCGATGTGGCTCGATCGTCTGTTGTCTATGATTCGTCATGGGCTTCTGGTCTAAACAGTACGGTTATTTACGTCCTGTGCGACTGAAAGTCGTTGGCATTCAGGTCAGCGTTAGCCTAGCCTGGTGCCATTGGCTAAAATGCTTACTATTAGACCATAATGTTACATACGAAGTAAAGACGTATGCTAAAAAATTCAGTTTCTCTGTATAAAATATTATCGATGCACGAAGGCTCATGATGTTTTTAGTGTAAAGTTATTTGATGTCTAAAGTCAGGCAAATGGGCGTGAATGGAGAAGCTACCGCTGGTTGATCATCTGCTATCTTCTACAGCGTTCAATTGAGCTTCAATTTCCGGGTGTATTCCTGCCCCTTTGACTCCACCAGAGGTGATCAAAACATTTAATTTGCAGCGATCTGCAAAGGACTTTTATTAATTTTTTTATTTTTCAAGTTTTGCGATCTTTGAGTAATTCTCTATCATATGATTGCATATTTCCTCGGGTTTTCGTGCTCTTTAATATCCAACAAAACATGAAACAGTGAAACCTTGTGGCAAATAGCGTTGCTAATTTTACCCAAAGGAGTATCGTAATGGGACGCAGGACTTGTTTGTTTTAAATTAGTTTGCAGGGATTGCGGGATAATAATTTAGGCAAAAATGGACTATGATGTGGCGAAGTGGATTAAAAAGATGAGGAAAAATGGCCACACAATAAAAATTAGGAGGGGATATTTGTTGTTGGAATGAAGGCTACTGCTCGCGGCATCGTGACGAGTCGACCCTCGTGTGAATGCCTATTCTGTCTCCGCCCATCCAGTAGCCTGCCTGTTTGTAGTCTCTCCTGGTTTACGTCCCGCTGCTTTCCTCACAACCAATGTTCTACTCATGTTATCTTTCCCTCATGCGTTGTATTGACGTTTCTATACCTCTTACTTTGAGTTGGCGAGTTGTTGGATTGTCACTCGCTGTATGCCCTTGAGCAACCAGTAAGCAATTGCTTGTAAAGCTCTTTGTCGTTGGGAGTTTATTCAAAACCTTTATCGACAATAATGAACGGAAGTTAACTTCCTCGTTCCATTAAAAGGAACAGAACATACTCTCAGGCCCATATTCAGAAACGACACTCACACTAATTGAGTGTGAGCGCGTACTAAAACTTATTGTCAGGTTATACTAAATGAGTCAGAGATTGCCCCAACACTCATTTGCATTCAGAGACCTCACACACGCTGAAAATAGCGTCTCTTTCTGAGTGAAGGTTGAATGCAGGGAGCACCTCCCTTGAGCCACACTAACTTGTGCTGGTATTTCGTTGTCATGGCTTTCAGGTGGTTACAAACATTGGAAACTCTGAATTATTTACAGCCATGTGCTCGACGTAGTCTCAACTATGCAAATTTTAACTATAATGATGATAACGGTGCAGGTAACTTACTAACTGACCTCCGGGTTTCAGTGTTTACGAACTACACTGTGAACTCAAGGTTAGCATTTGTGTACCCACCAATGGCTACTGGTGAACTGGCAATAGGGGAAGCTCAAAACTATTCCTTAAAAATAATTATTGGACATGAACTGTTTTCAGTTCATTTAAATTACCATTGCAGAAACTCTCAACATTATCAGGTGTGGCCAGTTCTCATCAATGACGCATACCTGTCAACTCTCACGCATTCGGATTTCTCGCGCGTTTCTTTACTGACAGGTTGGTAAATTCTGCGCTCAGCTGGCTCGTGGGGCGCGTGTGGATTGGTCTGCGAGGCTCGTGTAGCTGTAAGTCACGAGAATCCATTCTTTTCTACATTAATTGCTGAATGTAGAAGGAAATGTTCGGCAAGTTTCACAGCTTGTTGCTTAGTGAGCCTCGCGGGCTGTCCTGCACCTTTCGCCAGCCACTCGACCACAGAATTTATGAAGTCATGCTGATATTTACGTTGTCATTTATGTGCGAAAGAAACGCCTCAATTTTGTGAAGCAATGTATAACAACGTTATTAACGTTACTGTCAGTTATGCTCGAGTGGCATTCATGAATGGCAATAGGCGAGGAGTGGGACCGATCCCTCGGTTAGTGGTCGGTCGATCTCTTTCTCACACTCCAGTCACATTTCAATCGTACTCACTATAAGGTGAGTGGAGGGTGAGTGCGAGTGTCGTTTCTGAATACGGGCCTCAGTCTCCAGGATTGGATCCTGCCGTCCTATTGATCAATTCTCAGTATGTTCCTCTTTTCAGTTTATTAGTAACAGCCTCCCACGCCTGATGCAGTCATCAAGATTGAGGTTGCATTCCTGGCACCTGACAGCTCTGCTCTGGTGAATTGTTCGCTCCAGTTGGCATCTGTCCCGGAAAACCACTGACTGGGCACAGACATGCCCACACTGCCTCACTTGATACATCAGAACTGAACTGTGCCGTTCTCTGCTGGGCTCCATCCCCCCATCATACAGTATTAAGACGGATAAAATTATTTGTGAATTAATTTCTGTTTTGTTGATTTCTTTAATATAAATATTTTTATATTCATGTGACATCACTGCAACGTTCAGATCCTGATAGACCAGGAGTAATGTGGGGGGAAAAAAAGCCACTAGATGGCAGTATTGACATTTTTTCTTAAGCCCAGTCTGGAGCTAGGTTTTGGGCATGTCCTGGGCATGCGTGAGAGGGGAAAGTCCCAGAGAATTGAAAAAAAGTCTGGAAGGTGGGAGGGGGCTGCAAAAGAGTATGTAAGGAGAGAAATTTAGAGAGTAAAGTAGTAGGAGAAATTGCAAGGAGAAATTGTGGAAGAATACATTTGACCAGACCTGTCACTCTTTTTAAGACCTGTGAAGCTTTTTGTGGATTTTTGCCTGTGTTGGAGCATTTTCCTGTCCCAGGACATCGCAAGGCAACCCCATCTCAAGGGACTGTTAATATCTCTTTTTTTTTGTTTGTTTGGTAACATTTCAATCTTGGTCAGTGGCTTGTTTAATTAAATCTGTTTAAGTTTTAAAATTTTGTCTGCCATCCCTTGCTGTCCAATAGGCCATAACAAATTGTGGCCATAACACAGGTAACCCTGAAAAAAAGATGAATGTCACTCGATTGTGGATTCTTGGGTTGAGGTTATCCACACATTACTACACAAGGAGCCCAGGTAAATGAAAAATAGAAAAAAATGGTTTTGACTCCTGGGGGTTAATGACAGGAAAATTGACCTGAGTAGTAATTAAAACTTGAAAGAAAAAAATTACGGCCACGGATATACCATTACGTAAATGCAAAAGCATGGGTATAAGATTTCATATTACTGAAATTATATGGCTTGCATTCATTCAAGAAAGCAACCGATCTGCTATCTGTGACCGCATCTAAAAGAGGAGACCGGGGCGGGTGGATGAATTGATGATACGAGAATATAGAAACCAATATGAACCATCTTTTTACGGTGTTGATGCTTCCCACGCTGCCAGAACATCTTATCTTGCCTTGCACGGGGTGTACAACTGTAAACTTTATTGGAGGGAAGGAATACCTTTCATCCACTAGAATTCTGTTGTTGGTGTTTTGATCATGATTACAGACTGCGCTGTCTAAAACATTCTTCCAAAATCTTCCATATAAGGTCAGATGGTTTGAGATCTGGTGACTGCAAAGGTAGTGGTGCATGTTTAGGAGCATTTTCATATTCATAAATCCATTCAGCAACATCCTGTGGCCTGTGGGGTTGGGCCATCGTAACCCTGGAAGAGAAGGCTCTCATCATGGTGGGACTGCTTTAGCCTTGAATCTAATGGTGCAAACTGAATAACTCTGCACTTATTTTCAGTGACCCTTCCATCTATAAGGGCACGAGTGGACCCAAAGCATGCCAGGAAAATGATCATAAGCATCTGTATTGTTATATCTGTTGATTTTTTAATTCAGGTTTTGTTTCTTCAAACAAATCTATATATTAGAGGTAGAGAGTCTGGGTTCAGAAAGTTAAAATCCTCCCCAGAACTTTATTCCAACCACCTGGATTTACTTTGGACAGGAGATAGATCCAAAATGAGTGATCAGCTCGTTTTGTGGGAGGGAGACAAACTTGGCAGGACTTTTACTTTCTGACCCCTGGATTTTACATCTTCGCTATATATGCATATCTCCTCTCCATTTCCTCCAAAAAGGCAATAAACACTATACTTAAGACAATAATTTGATTTTTTTTTTATTTGTTTCTGTGCTAGGGCTCTGAACTGGTTTTGACATTGGTTACCTCTCAAGAGAACGAATCCAAAATGGCAGACAAAGCTCTGAGTGAGTATATTGCGCAGTTGATGTCAGCTGTGCAGTAAAGCGCCCAGAGAAGGCTAGATCGAGAATAACGATAGTTATGAATGGAAAATCTCCATTCAGAATAAACATTTATGAAAAACATGACTTGATCTGTGCCTGTGAAACTGGCCCTATCCACGTATTACTTATAATTGCTTTATGTCAATGAAGAGTAGACGGAATCACGATGCACAAACTGTGCAATAGCGTAACTGCATCATTTGTTTGAATACAATCAATTTCTCCTCCGGCCTACTTATTTCGCAAGGATAAAAAAAACATTAATGAAAAAATTTTACTTCGGAAAAATAACACTTTCTTGCAGTGTCCTCAGGATCCACTCGGGGGCACTGTAATTTGAGTCCCGCACTCACTGAACACCGACCATTTGGGATACTTTGCTCTTTGCATATATTCTTCCTCTTCCGCTACCGCTTCTGAGGTGATAGGGTTATTGATTCAAAATGGTAAGAAAGAATCTTTAATCATCCTTTTTAATATAGGTAATTGAGCCATCATAAGTCGAAGACTCATAAAATTAAAAATATAATTATATTATTGGAATTGGTTTTGAAACGAAGATTGTTAATAATTTAATGAAAATTGTACGTGGTGACTTATAGGTCCGGCTAAGAAAACGAAGCCAGAAACGTTAGCCTACTGAACAAGTGGCTACTTAGTGTTGTGCAGAATCAGTGTTGGCGCCTTGCTTCATTGAGTTGGATCTTTGGTAGAGTTTCTTGTGATTTTGATTAAGTTTCGCCTGTGGGAAACTTCGGGAGTTTTGGCCAGCCTGGTTCGCCAGCTCACTCATTCTGAGATGAGAACTGTCACTCATTTCTGGTTTTGATGCGCTTTCCAGTCCTCCCACAAGACGTGCCGAATCAAGCGCTTCCTCGCGAAGAAGCAGAAGCAGAACAGACCGATTCCGCAGTGGACTCGCATGAAAACGGGTAACAAGATCAGGTGAGGCCCGCTGTCTCGCTTAAAACTGCTCAGGCGTCCTGAAGCCGCTTTCGCGCCTGACGCGAAGCGAATTTTTCGCAGGACCGAGATTGCATTCAAAGTCAATGCAAAGACGCGAAACAACGCGTGTAATCGCGTCTTTGCATTGACTGTGAATGTAATTTCTGTCGTTTCGCATCCAGTGTGAAAGTGGCTTGAGAGGCGAACTATGAATCGCAGTTTGTGGGTTTGAGCGGGATGTGGACCCTGAATTCAGGGTTTTCTGTGTCACAAAGGTGGATGTCTTTTAACCTGCCATAGTAACTAGTGATGTTTCCTCTGGTACCGAGGCTCCGAAGCACGCTTCGAACTGGACAGGGTATTTTTCTGAAGCACTGTGCCGGAGCCGGTTTCATATCGGGAAAAACCATGTGACAGATGGCGTCCGAACCACTTCACTGTTTCATTCACACTGACTCAGCTGACTGGTTTGGTTCGATTTGAGACATTGTCGCAATTTAGATGTATTTAAGATGGATGAAACAGCGCTCAGTCATTATTTTTGAATAAAAATCCCTAAGCCACACAAGCACACCCAGTATACACCAAGCACAATCAAAATACAAAAAAAATACCCTTTTCACTGTAAATATTTACAGGATTCAGAGAGGCTGTGGATGCTATTAATGTTGTTATTATAAAATATAACACGGGCTAATGTATGGATTCTTAAGGAAAAAAAAAACGATAAACACATGTAAAATGAAGTTAGAATTAAGATTTAAGAATTTTTCACAATACAACAAAACTCAAAGTGCACAGGCAACATGCGTCAGTGTCCTTTGCAAGGCTGTACAACAATCCCTGTGCCAGCAGATGTCACCCACGTGCTCAATGAATGAAGCTTCAAGTAGTGAACCAATTTTCAATACAGTGGTCTAAAAGGGTTCAAAGCTTCATGAAGCCTCGTATGGCCATCATTAATTGTGATGTATGTGTCTCTGACTTTGAGTTTAGTTTGTCAAGTCAGGTCACGTTAAGAAACTTTACTTGCTATGTCAGGAAACGTCCTCTTTTTCTTCATGCACAAAATACAACTGATGGAAAGGTGTTTTTTCAGTGTCTAGTAGTTGTGAATTTTTTGACTGGGATTCCTATTCCTTGTTGTGACTTGTGACAGTAAAAATGCCAACTACAGAAAACTTTGAGGGGAGGCTGATGAATGTTCATGTAGAGACCATTCTGTTGTGATTGTCCTGGAGTGACCACATTGAAGTTAATTGACCATTAAAGGCAAAGGAAACACTTTGTTCAGCACTTACTCAATAAATGTATGCTGCCCCTACAATTCAAATAGATATTTGGGTAATTTTTTAAATGACAAAATCAGCTTGAGAAGGTCAAATGTATAAGCTGTTGGTGCTGTGCCATGTTAGTTGGAATTAGGGTGGCTTGCCACGTCACCCAGACACCTGAATTCTTGTGCCCATGGAGGTTATAAAATGAAATAAAACATGGCTACTGTAAGCGAGAGTTTGTCCAGTGAATCATTTGTGGGGGGGTTCCCCAATGTCATGGCTGAAGTCCCCCCCCCCCCCCCCCGGCTCTTCTGACCTGCCTCCTAATCATCCCCTTATCTAATTGGCTTGGCAAATTGTCTATCTCTCCTGACTTGAACCCTCAGGGCTCCCTTGAAAAAGAGATTTCAATCTCAACGGGACTTCCCTGGTTAAATAAGGAGGGTATTGCTATGATGACAAATTATAAGCTGGCATAAGAATTGGGGAGTTCTGCTCTGTCTGTAACTGATACTGTCGTTTCACCAGCCAAGCTAAAGTTGACGGGCGCTTGGGTGGCATAATCTTTCAAAATCTGATTTTTACTGAGCGATTCAATTCCATTTTTTGCTAAATGTGCTCCTTGAATCAACTTGGTAAAAAGTGTGCAGAACTTTACCGGTGACTGTTGGGACGCAGTCCCATTGTCTGATGTTGTACAACCACTGTCGTAACAAGTCAGGCTAATGAGTTGTTTCTCAGAGGTTTGATCACTTGGTACATGAAAATGGCTAAAATTCACAAAAAAAATATTTATGGAACGAGAAGAACATACTTTTTTTGGGTAAGAGCTGAAACAAATGTTTTTTTTTTTTGTTTTTTTTTTTGTTGAATTTTCATATTCCTTTACCAGGAAAGCAAAAATAAGTGGTGAGATGAAATTTCCGTATGTTAGAATAGGGCTGTGCGATATGACGATATATAGCCACGATAGAAAAATGGCTCTATCGTTATATAGTTGTTACAAATAGTCATTTCCGGTAATTTATTATGGGAGTTAATGAGCATAGGCCACACTAACTGACTGCCTAACATACATAGTAACACAGTTTAAAGTGATAGTCCACCAAAAAAACTGTCATTTGTATATCAATTACTCAGCATTAGATGTCTGGAACGGACAAAGTTATTTTTCACCTGGCGTAACCTAATGGCCACTGGAGCGTTTTGAAAAATTATCCCAATTCCTTTTCTCTGGAAGCAAATGAGGGCCACCCAGCAGCAACGGCAGAACTCCACAAAACATCTGTCGACAAACTTTCAAACCATTGCCGAACACATCGTCCAGTATAATCCAAGTCTGCTTTATCCACTCGTATTCTCAGGACTCCAGAAACGCGATTATTTTTCGCTAAAAATGACAAAATACTACATGCTTCAAGCAATCTAGCGCATTCAACGGAAGTCCCGCCTCCTGGCTTGTTCCCTGAGACTAATAGTTTTTGAGAGAAGGGAGAAGACTCGTTTCGCTCCATATGGTGCTCTAAGGGCACCATTGTTGCCTGGGAAGAAATGTGCCAGCATCAGGAAGCATGTAGAAATTGCGTATGGACTCCTTCCATCATTACACTTCTCTTTTATAGTCGTATTGTAGATTTTGTTCACTGTTGAATTGAAAATTTGCACAAAGGTTACAAATGAAAGGAGAAAAATAAAATATGATTATGTACCCTTTATTTGTCAAGTACATAATTCTTAATAAGAAATAGCCCTTTCCATGTGGTGATTTTATAGAAATTTTGCTATATTGTGATATATATCGTTATCCGGATATCAGGTAACCCATATCGGGATATGAGATTTAGGTCATATCGCACAGCCCTATGTTAGAATGATAATTGCTTTTGGTGATCCTATAAAATACACCCCAAGATGTGCTCGTACAGTTTCCGTGGTTTTGTAACATAGACGTGAATATTATACTCTCTTCTGAAGTATGCTGTTATCTGGTATTTCATTACACCTCTGCTGTACATGTGAAGTACATGAGTATTCATGTGAAGTGTTTTTGATATTCATCAGTAACATTGTTGACTCTTAACATTGTGGGATATAAGTAAAGTAATGCAGTTCTGACGATGTAAGCTTGAATCTCAGTACTTAAGCAGATTCTGAATGTATCTCATCAGTGCTGTTTTATTCTGGACGCAAATGCATTTCTGCATTCTTTTGTTCAGCATTCTGTAAGGAAATGTGTTGGATCACAAGCGACGGGCGTTTAATTGAATTATCCTTGTCTGCTGTAAGACTGCGCTCACGCCGCCCCAGAATCCTTAGATCCTGTGGCTGAGACGTCCCTGTATAGTTTGCATTCTTCGTTGGAGAATAGTTTTCGATAAAACTGCATAATTTTAGTTGATGTTAGTGTGTCATGTTTTATAAGGGAACTTGCTGCCAAATTTAATGAATGAAAATTTTGGATCCCTTTAAGCACACGAAACTGGGTCTTGCTGAGGTCTACAGTGGGGTGACTCAGTATCTAGCAAAACCTTGGGAACAGTCATCCTTTACTGGTAGCGATCGTAGAGAGAGCGGCTGTGACAGAAATCCAGCACCATAAACACTTTTTATATGCCTAAATTCTTAATATATTTGAAAACCAGGTTCTCGGCCTGTTTATTTATTTACGTATTTATTTATTTTTTAATGGTGAACAGTTAACAGCGTCAAACAACCAAAGAGTTTCATGTTGATGGAGGTTGACGAAGGTCTTTGGATCGGTGTGTGATGAAATGCTGAAACTGAAACCCATGTGTCTCTGTTCGATCCGCAGGTACAACTCCAAGAGGAGACACTGGAGGAGGACCAAGCTGGGCCTGTAAACCCAACACACCCCCTCCCTCCAGAACCCCACCTGTGGACCCTGGTCCTCTCCACCCATACCCTGTACCATGGAGCCTCTCGCCCGCGTCACCTGTCTGTTCTGCTCTGCTGCTCAGCTTGTGTACATACTTTTGCAGTAAAAGTGAGATTCGGTGAAAATGTGTAGTAGCGTGCTTCTTTTAGATTGAATTGAGGTGCTATAAAGAGCTTGAAATTAAGTACAAATTGTTCAGGTCCAGGTGTAAACGCGCAGGAAGAAATTAGCTTGGGGTTTGGATTTAATTAAAATGGCTTAACATTGAATGGGTCTCTTGTACTGAAATGCTCATTGATTAGCATTTGTGGAATCAGGCTATAGAAAAAAATATCAAGTGCACTGAAGTCTCTTTCGGAAAAACTGAAAAAAAAAAAAAAAAGTGTGGATGTAAAATATTGCCCAAAGTGGTTTGGAAACCGCTTGTTTGGAATGTTGAGATTACGGTGTACAGTCCAGTGATAGATGGTAAGCCATAAATGACCAGAAATGGTCTTAGGTGAGTTTAAAAAAAAAAAAAACAAGTGAATGGCCAAAATGAATTTACGAGCATGTCCAGCGAAACGTACCCAGTTTCAATTAGTGACGTAACAATGGTCGTACAGGGTAGGTAAGGCGGATTCATCTCTAAAACTAGGCTTATGCCGTCGGAGGCGACGGCTGGGGGTATATCCCCAAACGCCCTCAATCCTTGAATAGACTTTCATTTGAACTTAATTTCAGGTCAATCGGACAAATGGTTCTGAAGATACGGCCAAAATGGTATTTTTCCATCACAAAGAGGCACCTGGTGGCAAAATATTGAGCCATACAGGTATGATGTCATCATGTGACACGTTGTGAGATCATGACCTTGCAGTTGGCACAGTTTCTTGTCAATTGGACAAATAGTTCGAAAGATATGGCAAAATTGTGAATTTTATGTGACAAAGCTCTACCTTGTGTCAAAATTTTGAACCAAACAGGTATAATGTCATCGTGGGACACCTCCTCAGGTCATGACCTTGCATTTGCACTTGATTTGAGGTCAATCAGACAAATATTTCCAGAGATATGTTAAAAACAGTTATTTTTTTCAGTTTTTGGCCCCTGGTGGCCAATCTAGAAATTGTAAATTGTCCAAAATCGAATCAGTTCTTTCTTCCTCTTTATGATACTTACTTATATGCAAAACTTGGAATTTCTCATTGAAGTACTACTGAAGTTATTGCTTTAGCAATTAAATCAGTTTTTGGCCCCTGGTGGCCACTCTAGAATTCGTAAATTGTCCAAAATCAAATCAGTTCTTCCTCTTTATGATACTTACTTATATGCAAAACTTCAAATTTCTAATTGAAATATTACTGAAGTTATCGCGTTAACATGTAGGGTGGTGCGGCTGCGGTTGGACCAAAAACATAATATCCCCGGAACGCCATTCGGCGAGTGCCAACCACTTCTGCAGGTCAGATGAACATAACCTATGAATTGACTCCAGTTAATGAAGCATGGAAATAACAGACAAATAGGTCAAGGTCAAAGGTCAAATCTATATAGCATATTTAAACAACTGAAGTCTGCCAAAGTGCTGTACAAACTAAAAAGCACCAAAAAATTTAAATACTACTATAGGCATGGGGAAAAAAAACAAAAAATGTTAGAGCCACAGCACACAAAACATTTAAGTGTAACAATAAAAAACAAGGCAACATGGACAATAAACACAAAAATCAACAAAACAGCCCATTTATCTGCAATGTTCGACTCTCAACATAAATCAAACGCCAACAAGAAGAGATTGGTCTCCAATAATGACTTAAACATCTCAAGAGTCTGGGCAGATCTATTGTACAATGGTAAGCTGTTCCACAATTTAGGGGCAGCCACTGCAAAGGCTCGGTCACCTTTAGTTTTGAGTCTAGGTATCGGGATATCTAAAAGGAACTTATTTGATGACCTCAGTGCCTAGCTGATGTGTGAACATTGATGAGTTCAACTAAATACTGGGGGGCCAGGCCATTCAATATCTTAAAAACAAACGTCAATATATTAAAATCAATCCGAGGCGAACAGGAAGCCAATGCAAAGAGGCTGGAACCGGTGTGATGTGGTCACGTTTTTTCTTACTGCTCAAAAGGCGAGCAGCAGCATTTTACACTAGCAGCAGATGCTACAGAAATCATTTCCCTAAGCCCACATACAGAGAGTTGCTGTAATCAAGCCTAGACGTAACGAAGGCATGGATAACTCGCTCCAAATCTTTGGGTGAGAGATAGGGCTTTACTTTGGCGAGTAGCCGAAGCTGAAAGAAAGCACCTTTGACTACAGACTCAATTTGCCTGTCAAATTTAAAAGCACTATCAAAAGTGACACCAAGGCTTTTTAAAAAGAACGTTTTTTTGGACGCCAGGGGGCCCAGAGCACCAACAGTCATTTACACACTCCAAATGCCCAAACACAATAACCTCAGTCTTATTGTCATTTAGATTCAGGAACAAAAATGTATCGTTATTACTTTTACAGGCATTCTGACAGTCTGGTACAATAATGAAAACATATCCTCCATTTTATAATATTTGAAAAACAAAGGCTGCTTAAAAAATAAAAATGAGAGTAATTCTATATGTTGATACTTATTTTTCACCGTTTTTACAGTTTTCTCATTTCTGCCTAACATCTGAACAGCGGCAATATGACGGCTGCCATGCTGAAATATTGAATATTTAATGCAAAATACTAAAGTGAAAATATCTTTACATGAGGCCCAGGAGTGTCACTCGATCCCACTACCGGCCCGTGCCACCGGGAGGATCTTGCGGTTTCTCACTAGTTGAGGCTATTGGTCACTGATCAGCTAATAGCCATAAAGCAGTGCCGAAGTGAACCTTTTAAGCTTCCAGAAGGTACAACTTAGTTATATAAGTGTGACAGTGTTACAAATCTCTGATTATCCTGAAGTCATGATCAAAGAACGTGGTTTTTTCACAACAGCGTGACTTTAAAGGGTTTGTTCGTCTTTCTCTTACTCATCAGGGCGTTCGTAATTATTTTTTGTGCTGAGTAATTAATCTGCATTTCCATTTTATCCTAAAATATCTCAAGTACAAAAATGTCATACAACTTTGACGTTTAAAATTTTGCAATAAAAAATGTATTTTCAGTTTAAAAACACCGAAAATGGTGGGCTTGGACATAGGAGTCAGAATTATGTGCGTTTTTCTGATTAGTATTCCCAACATCTCAAGGAGGTAATGAATCGTCTCACAATTCTGCGAAGTTGGCTTCTAGAAGCACGAGAGTCCCTTTCTACTGCGACCTCGTGCAAATGGAGCGCAGCGGGAACGCTGTTGTTATTTACGTTTCGATGTCGAAGACTTCTGCTGTGTTCATACTCTATTGCCCCAAGTAGATCCCTTATCTGAGCTGAAGCGTCTGACCGGAGATACTGCCATGCTCTCCGTCCGCTGTAGTCCATAGCATCCACATTTGCGCAAAACGCTCCAACTAAAATCTTTATCACCATGTACTGGCCATGCATTGCCGCGACATGAAGCGGCGTGAAACCTCCACTGGCCTTAATATTGACATCAACTAATAATCCTTCTTTGTCTGCGTACTTCAACAGCTTTAATAGAGTCACGTGTTTTCCATATTTTGACAACCAGTGAAGAACAGTGAAACCGGTCACAAAATCCCTTTTGGTCAACAAACTTGAATCAATTTTAAGGTAACCCACAATGCCGTCAATGTTGGCATCCACGACGGACAGCATCCAAGCATGTTCTGTCGGGTCCAATGCCCAAAATGCGCGGGTATTCGGGGATTCGTCTGAAGCAGACGGGGTGCGCTCTCTGGCCAGTTCGCTGGATTGCGCGCTCTCGCTGGAGAGAAATATGCTACCAAGGCCAGTTCTGGTCGACAACAGCTCTTTCAGGAATTTTTTCCTCATTCCTGGGGTAAGTGACCCCTTATCAAGTGATTGGGCTGACATTTTTCGCTGAGAACTGGGACAGTTGAATGCGCCGCCACTCATTTCGCTCGTCGCCTGTTGCCTCTGAAGTCTGTACCTGGGCACTGAACTTAGAGGCGGTGAGGGCACTGCTGCGGGCGCGGTGTTGGACTCGCTCTGTTCTACTTTGGCACTGCTGTCTCCTGACGATTGGAGTTTGATTGTAGCAGTAGAAGTCTCTGCTGATGTATCGCATTTAGATCCATTTCCATTCTGATCCAAAACCGACACCAGTGCGGTTTCAGACGGTGGGTCAAGTCCGCCGGTCATATCTAATGAGTCTGAGAGTCCCACGTGACTGCACATGTTGAGCAGTTTTCCTTCTTAATTTGTCGAGGCTTTTTCCTGTAAAACATTTGATTGAGAATATAAATGTCTCGCTCGTTGAAGCGCAAATGTAAAACTACACGACCACAGCTGTGTCCAGTAAAATAGTATTGCGCGCAATGGCAAGTATTTTTGCCTAACTCATGCATTGCCATTGTGGAAATCAAAAACAACAGTGTTAAAATCCACTTACTGCTTTCAGATAAACTGGGTTGAAGCTGTAACTCCGAGGACAAGATCAAGAGTATTCCGCTATCGAAGCATTGTTTCTGGCAAACGCTTCATGCACTGCGCTGAGAAGTTATTTTTTCCTTTTTACATCCTCTAACTTCTGGCTCTTGAAATAAACAGCACCACCCAAAAGTCTGTTCCTCTTTTGTCATGAGTTACGGGTCTTCCTCAAAATATTTACACGAGTCATCCGCACAGAAAATTGTGTAGAAGGCCATTTAATTAATTCATGGGTCAAGCAGTTTCATTTTCACAATGATGACCAAAGTAGTAATAGGTTACTGCATTTTACAGCGAACTGATGGGACGGAATCAGATACTATACGAATAGGCTTGGGAAATTTACAAAAAAAAGTTATTTTCTCTGAGTTTAAGAGGACCATTGTGATATCAAAACATTTTAAACACGAATGTAAGCCAAGTGGTTCGTGGGAGATTTGCGAGTGGTCAAGTTAAATTGTCTCCTTATTTCCGATGAGTGTTGAAGACACTCAATTTAGTTGAGTGGGGGGAAGTGCGTTTCATTTCGGTGATATTGCGCACTGAATCGTGCGTCTTCAGGTACTCTTTAAACAGTTGTTTTGCTATGAAGTGAGAATAGTGGGTTAGTAAAATATGCTGACCCGAAAGTTGGGTTTTGTAGAATCAAAAAGATGGCTTTGGTTTAACTTGCCATGGAAAGTTATGGTATATCTGATTGCGACTCTTGGGTTCGTCAAGCTGGCTCATGCAACGAAAGCCTTGCTAATGCTGAACTTGATTTATAGTACACCCCTTCGGCTTGGGAGGTGGTTCCTAATAATCTGGGTTGGCAAACAGACTGAGGTCTAATTAATAGGATCACAGATCCAATCGTGAAGACTGAGAGAAAGGCTTGGGAGCTTCGTCCTTTTAAAATAACTATATGTAAAGAACTTCCAAATTTTACGATCTTTAATGATTAGTAATAATTCAAGAAGGGGATAAGCTTTCATTTGGAGATACATGAAAGGGCATGTAGCGTATGACAACTTGCAGACTCAAAGTAAAGGGTACAAATACATCAACACCCAGTGAGGGAAGGGACACGTGAACATAACACAGCTGGCGAGGAAAGCATGCAGTAGGAGAACCAATCAAAGGAGACCAAACTTCTGATAGCTATGCAAGGTGCTGGATGGGCGGGAACACTTAAAGCGATTGACATGAGGGTTGGAACAAAAACCAGAGGGTAATATAGTCACCCTTACCCTTGACTGTTTGAGGGAGAATAACATGGCTCTTAGTTTTTTTTTTTTGTGTGTGTGCTGAGATGAAAAAAAAAAAACCTCTACTCGGCACAGATTTAAGTTAATTCAGTCTTTGAGGACCAAGCCTTATTTTCTTCATTAAGGCTTCACCAGGGGATTCCATAGTTTTATTGAGGGACTTCAACACTCACGTGGACAATGACAGAGTCACTTGGAGGGAAGTGATTGGGCGGAATGGCGCCCCTGATCTGAACCCGAGCGGTGCTTTGTTAGTGGATTTCTGTGCTATCCATAGATTATCCATAACAAACAACATGTTTGAGCATAAGGGCTTTCATAAGTGTACTTGGTATCAGAACACTCTTGGCTAAAGGTTGACGATCAATTTTGTAATCGTGTTTGGGGCACTCCGGTGAAGAGAGGGGCAGAGCTGTCAACTGGTCACCACCTGGTGATAAGCTGGATCAGATGGCAGCAAAAACTGCCGGACAGACCGGGTAATCTTAACCGTGTTGTGAGGGTTGACCGGGGAGGTTTGGTGGAGGATCCTGTCCGGATAATTTTCAACTCACTAATCCGGAGGAGCTTTTCCTTCATTCTGGGGGAGACTTGGGACATGAAGTTTGAGTGGAACCCTGTTTTAAGTCTCCATCGTGGAAGCGGCTACCGCGAGCTGCGGCCTAAAGGTTGTCGGTGCCAGCCGCGGCTGCAACCCAAGGACTCGTTGGTGGGTCTTGGAGGAGGCAGAGACAGAAGACTTTGGCGAGTCATTGCCCATTTCCCTGGTGGAAGTCATTGAGGTGGTCAGAAAGCTCCATAGTGGCAAGTCACCGGGGTAGGACAAGATTCGTTCAGACATGCAGAAGGGTCTAGATGGACTCAGGCTAACATGCCTGTTTAATGTTGAGTGGGTGTCAGGGACAGCGCCCTTGGACTGGCAGACTCGGGTGGTGGTTCCCATTTTTAAAATTGCGAACAGGAGTGTGTGTTCCAACTATAGGGGCATCACACTGCGCAGCCTCCCATGAAATGCCTATGCCAGGGAGCTGGAAAGGAGGTTACGTTCGATTGTTGAACTTTAGATTCAGGTGGAGTCATGCGGGTTCCATTCTGGCCATGTAATAGTAAACCAACTTTTTAACCTTTGCATGGATGGGTCATGGAAATTTGCCCATTTAGTTAAAATATGTTTTGTATCCTTGGAGAAGGCTTATGACTGTGTCCCATGAGGTTTCCTGTCAGAGATGCCGTGGGATTATAGGGCATCGAAGCTGTTACTTTTAGCTATCCAATCCCTGTATAGCTAAAGCCAGAGCTGTGCTCGCATTTCTGGCACGAAGTTGGACTCATTTCCAGTTGGTTTTAGGCTCCGCCAAGGGTATGCAATGTCGCATATGGTCATGAGCTTTGGTTATTGATCAAAAGGACAAGATTGTGAATTCAAATGGCCGAAATGAGCTTTTTCCACAGGGTGGCTGGGCTGACCCTTAGGGTTAAGATGTGGAGCTCGACATTGGGGAGAGGCTCAGAGCAGATCTGCTGCTCCTCTATGTTGAGAGGAGTCAGTTGAGGTGGTTTGAGCCTCTGGTTTGGATGCCTCCCTTTAGAGGTGTTTCAGGCATCTCCAACTGGGAGGAGGCCCCAAGGCAGACCCAGGACACGTTGGAGGGGGACTATACCTCAGAGCTGGCCTGGGAACGTTGCGGAGTCCCTCAGAAGGAGTTGGAGGAAGTAGCTGGGAAGGGGGATGCCTGGGCCACTTTGCTTAGTTTGCTACCCTCAAAACCCGGCCCCAGATAAGCGGAAGAAGATGGATGGATGGGTGGGTCAAGTTTATAAGCAATAATTATACTTTACTCTCCATTGGAATTAAATTTTACTTGCTGAATAAAACACTTAAGTGCATTTTTTGTAAAATATCTTTTAATTTTATTGCAAATACAGTATGCAAATCAAGAATTGTCACATGAAATATGAGCTTATTAGCTTAATATGCAAACTCAATTTAAACCATTAGGTGAAACTAAATTTCCAAATGCAAGAAGTCAGACTGTTCTAATGGGAATCACTTTGCTGGATGTCTTGGTGCATAGAAGAGGAATCATATTTTTCTGGTGACACCATGACCACTGTAGCACCACCCAGAGGCCAAACTTCACTTCTTCAAAAATTCCACTCAAATATTTCTTTTGCGAGTAGGGTCATTCACGTCACTTTCCTGGGCCCTATTGTGATTATAACATTGAATATTTTCAGGGATGCTCAATTACAATTTACAGGGAAATGTTGCAATTGTTATTTAAAATTATACTGAACGACTATAAATACAAAACATACACTTGAAATAACTGGGTACTTGCACTTAAAACTTTTTTTTTTTAGAGGATCTCTATTTTTCTCTTCTTGCCAAACTTTATTGACTTTATTAACCCTTTATTGACTCCCCTTTAACGCTGCATCTTTGTTTCTCACTCCTACGATCAGTTGAGCACACTTACATCGCTTGTCTCGTTTGTGAAGCACTTCTGCCATCAATGTCTGGGTCTTACTCTCTGACATAATTTTACATATTTTCGCAGGAAATATGCCCGTTGCCACTCTCGTAAAAGTAATCACACGGGACACTTCTTAGAGATAAGAGAATGTGCAATCACCACTTTTAAAACATTACAATATATTTGTATACGGCAATGGTGCTAGTTATATATTTTTAAATAAATCGGGAATGAACCATTTTTAATGAGGGGGTAGCAGCGTATGTAGTAGCCTATCTCCTAAGATGCGCAATTATACCATTTCACGGATACGTAATGAATTTATTACAGCATCTTTAGTGCAAATAAATACAGTCAACGTGTTTTTAAACTGTCCTCTTTGTTTTTTTTTCCTTGTAACTACTTTTGACAAGTAAAAGTGGCACATTCTCGCGCCGGGCTGCCGATACCCTAGATTGAGGCTTAGATAAAACGCACAGTCTACAATGGCAGCAGCTGAGGTCGCTCATCAAGCTGTAAGTCCAAATATGATGCTTAAGTTATTGTCACATTTCTCATGCTTGATATCCATTTTATGCAGAAGACGCACTATTTGAAGTTTTTTTTTCGAACGCATCTGATTAGCCTGTCGGCTTTGTCAATATTTTTTTTTCCGTATACAAGTTAATTTATGGCATTTCTCGAAGTAACCTCTAACTTTTACGTTATCCGATTAGTTCGATTGTGATTTATGTTTGCAAGTAACTTGCGGTGAAGTAGTTTTTAAAATGGCACCGCAGCGAATTATGTCGGTGCCAATAAAAGTAGTTCAATGGCATGGTTATCAAGGTAGGCTAGTATCAGTAATTTTTGGGTCTCGTTATCTTCATTACTACTGAAAGAATGTTGCCCGCTCTTGATAATTTCGCTTTGGTTTGCTTATTTTCAGGTTGTGAAATTAATATAATGACCTCTGCCCCTTTCATTGTATGGTATCAGTTAATTGGCTGCTCATGTATGAGTGCCGTGGCATAATTTTGATTCAAGGAGCCTTTATGCTTCATTCAAAGCGCTCGACACTTTTGACGGGGAATTTATGGTAGGACTTGCAGTGGTCCTGGACGGAAGTTGCTTCGGGGTTTCAGCGCTCGATAAATAGCTGTCGGTTATCCTTCGTTGGATTACCGTTACTTCTGATTATTTATTTATTTTTTATTTTTTTGCCAAGTTTGCAAATAATTATCTGCCTGCGGTATAGGTATTTTGAAGGAAAGGTAAATGGACTGTATTGCTTTCATGTTATTCGATCTTTTGATTTGACTAAATTATTCTGAATTGTGTACGCTTGTAGGCCATCGCAGTGTGATCGCATCAGTGTGAATCATGTGATTAAAAAAAGCCTTGATGTGTAGCGCTCGGGTCTTGTGATTGCCCTATGCGGTGCTGTTGAGTATGCCCTAATGTCATTGTTTCTGCTGCAGATGATCTCTCTCACTGAACGTGTTTATCAGCTATGCTGTGAACCCCAATAATGAAATTATTAAGTGTTCCAGTTAATTTAAAGTGGACTCTATCTCTCAGAGTGTGTGTGGAATACACAGTTTAAAAGAATGGCCATGTTGTTTCATCTTAAGTGTCTTAAACGACTAAAAAAAGAAAGTGGATGACTTCTAGTGAGTTTATGTCTGCTGAAGTGTCTATAGGTTTTCTTGTCTGCGGTCTCTCTCTCTGACGCGTGCGCGCGCACGCACACACGCACGCACACAGATACATCTTTCTCACTCAGACTTCATCTTTTGCTCATATTTATAGAGTTTCCCCTCTGGTGTGCATCCACACACACTCAGTGTCTCGCAGATGTTGGTGTATGTAGTACTGGGTGTTCAGAACTTCCTGACTCAACCCTTATGAAAATATCCTATAGTTTTTTCTTAGTAATAATATATTGGCATAACTATACTATTACTATAGTTTGCATAGTATAACTAGAGTAGTACAATAGCCATCACATTATAACTATAGTTTTACCACAGTCAGCAGTACCATGATATTACTATAGTCCACAAAGCTGTATTGCTGTAGTTTGAATAACTATAGTATCGCTATAGTACTGAAATGCTACACTATGGTGGTGAAAATACCATCCATTACGATAGGATGACTATAGCTTGGAACTATAGTAATTTTTCATAAGGGAAGAACCTCATTTTTGAACAGACCGCAGCACAACTGTTAAAACGGTATCAGACAGGAAACAGGAAGTGGCTCATGCAGTACCTGAGTGCTTCATGTGCTCTTATATGAGCACTTAGGCTACACAGAGGCACAGAACAGGTAAAACAGTAATGTGAATCACTCCAGCTGAAAGCTAAATGGTGCCAAATAGTGAGTGAGTTTTGCATGATATATTGTTATGAGAGTATTCATCCTGCACAGCCAGTGTGAGGTTATAGTGCACTCAGTTTTCAAATAAGAAATGGAGACACCTTTTATTTAAAAATGGATGTCCTAAATTTTCCATCTGTCAAAATTGTCACCTTTTACCATAGTAACTGCAGGGCAAATTCATGGCATTGTTGTACAAGAGGACAGTCCTTTGGTTGTGTAAATTTAAACCCGACATAACTGTGGAAATTCCTGCATATGTACTGCTCTTGAGGGTGGCTTTTTTGTGTTTTTTTTTTTTTGACTAATTTTTCCCAAATAAATTTGTTTACTTCCCTTGTTGGATAATAGAAACAATTAATTTATATGTTTGTTTTACCAAAGGTTTTTTTTTATGATCAACTCCAAAATTTAGGCCACTGGCCAATGAAATGATTGATCCTTTTGACCAGACATTTTCAAACCTTACCTTGTGCTATTTCCAGTTATTTACATTACATCATTTTTTTTTTCATTTTTGCTAGCATTTTGTTCTAGCTGCTAGACAAGTATTATGTATTTAAGTATATTTAAATATTATTTTTAAATTTTTTTTATTGTGGTGTGTAAAAGTGTTAATGTCTGAAACAGACATGTACAGAAACTTTGGGCTTGTTGGTATACCTCTGTATATGAGGGAACACGAGTAAGTAGAATCACATTATTGGTGATGGGTTATCAGCGTATGTAGCTCTGGATGTGCAGTCGGTTTGGAGTTGAACTGATGCATTGTGGGTAATGCGTTTGCAGGGAGATGGAACACGCTCGATCCCCCTCAGCGGCCATGTCGGCTTTGACAGCATGCCGGACCAGCTGGTCAACAAGTGTGTCAGCAGTGGATTCTGTTTCAACATCCTCTGTGTGGGTAAGAAAAGTGATGTCTCTGTCATGCCTCATGGCCCGCATTGGAAATTGAAGCACCTATTACCAGAACCCCATAAGTCACACTTGACTTGACTTGACTTGTGGAGTTTTAGTAATCAGTGCTTCAATTTCTGGTGCTGACCTATGATGCTGATAATGAAATGTGATGCCTGAGTCATTGGTGATGAGGGTGTATCTTGATTTTATTTATATAAAAAATTCCCCTTATTACCCTTCCCCACCCAAAGGGTGAGGGCCAGGGGTATTGTTTTTGGTTCACTTTGTTTCTTTGTTTGTGTGTTTGTGCGTTTGTTTCTGTGTTTGTGTGCTTGTTTGTGCGTTTGTTTGATTGTTAACACTCTAGCGGCAAAACTAATGGGCACATCCACCCCAAATTCGGTTTAGGGATTGCCACTGAACCAGAATAGATCCGTATTGAATTTCTTACAAGTAGGTGAAAGTTTGTGCGAGGGGCGGGGTTTTTTGTGCTTGCACCCTTTGTAGGTTTTGTGTTGATCACATGATTGAATCTGCCATTTTACCTCAGCCTGAGTGACAAAGCATTCTGTAATCTGAATGTAAATTTTGTTTATTGTTAAAAAAAGAAAAAAGAAGCAAATTCAACTCTTTGAACATCAGTCCAACATGGCTGCTGATTTTTTTTGCAGTCACGGGAGTCTGCCAGTCGTATTACGTAGCTGTGATGCTTGGGCTAAAACAAAGGAAGTTCTCCTCGGAAGCGATGCAAGTTCCTCATTGCAAACAAAGACGTCCTATTGGCATTAGCTAGCTGGCAAATTGATGATCGATGATAAGATCATATTGTAGAGGAGCTGTTCGCTGGTGTTACTATGCGCGGGCACGTGGGTGTATGGATTAAAAAGGCTTGTTCTGACAATGTTCTATTCGCTGACACTATTGTCACTCGACATTAAGTGGGGATGGGTACAGGGTGATGGAGAAAGTGGGAGGCCTAGTGTTGTTCTGTGTTGACCTTGCATCCATTTTGTGTGTCCAGGAGAAACAGGCTTGGGGAAATCCACCCTGATGGATACACTGTTCAACACCAGGTTTAAGGGAGAGCCCGTCCAGCATAATCAGCCCAGTGTGCAGCTACAGTCCCACACATACGAGCTGGAGGAGAGCAACGTTCGGCTCAAACTCACCGTGGTCGACACCGTGGGCTTCGGGGACCAGATCAGGAAGGAGAACAGGTGGGCCCGCCTTGATGGCGCAAAGAGGAGTGAGTCCGTGTTTTGCAAAACTGGGTTATAGAGATAGCTGCGTATAACCTGGCTGTGTTTAGCCCAGAACAACTCCAGGTTCTGGATTAAGCTTTCATTCCACCCATTCGGTTGCACATCAGATTCTACTAAACAGCCCATGGAGTGCTTGCTAAAGACATTGATTAGTAGAATCAAGTGAGTAACTGCTTGGTTGGAAGGGCCCACACCGGCCCTTTCTGGATCAGACTGTAATAATAATGCATCAATTTTATATAGCGCTTTTCTGGACACTCAAAGACGCTTTCCAATGGAGGCATTATTCATTCACTCACACATTCATTCACGCTCTGATGGTGGTAAACTACATTTGTAGCCACAGCTGCACCAGGGACTGACAGACTGACGGAAGCGTGGCTGCCAGTATGCGACCACCAAACATTCACACACAGCCATACAGGAGGGAGGGTTCCTATATTGCATGTTTTGTGGGTGGGGGAAACCGGAGTGCCCGGAGGAAACCCATGTGAACACGGGGAGAACATGCGAATTCCACACAGAAAGGCCCCAGTCCGGATTCAAACCCACGACCTTCTTGCTGTGAGGCAGTAGCATTAACCACGATGCCACCCTGCCGCCCGTAATCCATCTGCTCTTGGCTAATAGAACCTGCATAAATAATTTTAAATTATTACAGTAGTTTGAGATGGTAGTGTTGCATTCTAAGTACACCTGCAGGCCTTGCATGTGCACGCAGACGTGATGCTATCAAACTTGAGCGCGATTTTCGGCGTGCAGTTACAGGCCCATCGTGGAGTTCATCGATGCGCAGTTTGAGGCGTACCTGCAGGAGGAGATGAAGATCAAGCGCACGCTTCACAGCTACCATGACACGCGTGTGCACGCCTGCCTCTACTTCATCTCCCCCACCGGCCACTCGCTGAAGGCGCTGGACCTGCTCACCATGAAACAACTGGATAGTAAGGTAGTACGGGGGGGTACACCACCATTTACTGTTGGGCTTCTGCATTTCTATTAGTGCTCACTGTGAAAGCGGTCCCATATTGACATTCATATTTTCCTTTTTATTTATTTTTCCCTTATTTTTTACATGCTTCTCCTTCGTCAAATTTTATAGATATAGACTCCAGACCCGGTTTCCCAGATTTGAGTTGATTCTGTACGATGCGCAAATATTTATCTTTTTAAATCATTATGTCATACTCATTTTATTGCATTTTTTGATGTATTGTCTGTTCTACTGTCAGCTGTATGTGTTTCTGGGAGATTGAAATTCTTTTGTGGCAGGAATAGAAAGTGTCGCCACATGTTCTTAATCTACTGAGGTCCCTTACATTTTCTGAAGGAAATGTGCTCTCTTATTCAAATAATTCCCAGGTCTTCATCTCAACCAGTCCATGAGCAGGTAGCTGCTAAGCAGTGCTTGTACCCCCATTTTTCATTTTGGCAGTTGAATCTGTTGCAACTTGGTTTGCGATTTTAACTCTTCGAATCGTTGTCTTGTATGCACCTGCTAGTATGAGACTGATACTGGCCATGTCTGCCACAGTCATGCGTTAGTGAGCACGCTTGCATTCTCTTACACCATAATGCACTTTGTATATGTGCCTTAGCTAAATTCATTCAGTCTTTACTTTCTGTTTTTTGCTCAATTTAGAGTGTGGCAAGTTTTTTTTGAACATTGTTGGTATCTTTGTGGCTTTTTGTCATTTCTGTTAAAATTTGTGAAACATTTCTAATTTGTATTCATGTTACAGACTCTGAATGTGTCAGTGAGTGCAAAGTTCATTTTCTCCCTCCGGATGTTTAAGTGCTTGTTTTGGATTAAGATTCTCTGTAATTTTGCAGGTGAATATAATTCCTATCATCGCTAAGTCGGACGCCGTCTCAAAGAGTGAACTCACCAAATTCAAGACTAAGATCTTCAGTGAGCTGATCAGCAATGGACTGCAGATCTACCAGTTTCCTTCTGACGATGAAACAGTTGCTGAAATCAACTCTGAAATGAATGTATGTCTGTATTTTTTTTCTCTTTCTTTTGAACCTGTATAAATAGAGGATTTAATGACACAGTTTTATGCCAACTTTTACCAAACGACTTTTGAAGCAATTCCACTTTTACTGGCAAAGTTTCAATGTCAGAATAACATCAGCTGAGTTTTGCTGAAGTTTAGGCACATTCCCTTCATCTGGATTGTTTGATGCAAGGTGGTCATAAAACTCACTTTGACTGAGTCTTGACTTTCCAATAAAATCAAACGGGATTAGTGTCATCGCAAGTCTTTAGTCTTGGCTCATGCAAAAAGTGAAGTTCAGTGATTTGAAAATTTGAACAAACAATAGGTGTGCTCTGCAAGACCCCCAGTCTTTTCAAAATCTCATAGTCTGTGAGTAGAAATTCTGTAACATAAAGACGCATTATCTTTAGATGTATGAGGTTGTCAGACATTAGCCTTTTGAAAGTCAATTCAGTCTTCTAGAGTATGGCAGGGATGTGATAACCTTGGTTAAAGCAAAGGTGTAATGTTTGGTTTTGACATAATCCTGTGTGAAGAGAAGGTGTAATGGCAGGGATGTGATAAACCTGAGTAAAGCACAGGCGTAATGATAGGGTCTTTATTATATGTGTGTTAAACGACAGGTGTTATGCAACGTTAAGATGAATAACTGCAAACATCTTTCTGTAAATGTCCCTGAGGCCTGTGGTTCCAGACCTCAGGTTGTTCCTCTTCAGCTGTAATATCACAACTCAAAACAGGATTGAGGTAAAGCCACTTGGTCATCAGTCACACTGGTGTAGTGTGAAGTTGGTCAAACATTTTGGAAGAAACTGTACAGGAATTAGCTGACAATTCTCTGCATTCATACTCATCCCAAGGAAAGGTGATAGAATTATACTGATGAACATTTATTTGAAGCATCAGAACGAGAGCCCTGACATGTGTGCTAACCACAAAAATTTGTGAACATGCACAGAAAAAACAATATGGTAGATTGAGAGAAAAGGCCCTTTGTTTCTAATCATGCCGAACATCGACAGAAGATCCAGAGAACCAGAGATACTCCTTATCTGTCTTTTCTGGCTGGTTAATGGTAAAAACAGAAACATCAGCATGAATTTCTCATATAGAACGGGAAAACAGGAAGTGGCTCACTACCTCACCGACACATCCTGCTATGATGTGTAATTTGAAACAACTTTAAAATTGAAAGTTTGAAAGGTCCTGCACAAATGTAGTGTGCTGTGCTGTTATATGACACTCATCTAAGGCACTTCTTCACTGAGCCACAAAATTAAGTGTGGGGGATATTTTTTGCATGTTTGAGTGTGCGTGAACGCATCATTGTTTTTTACGTTTGCCTCAGTGTTTCAGTCTGAGTGTCTGTGTGCTCTCTGCTTTTTATTATGTGAGTTTAGTGTCTGTGTGCTCTCTGCTTTTTATTATGTGAGTTTAGTGTCTGTGTGCTCACTGCTCTTTAGTATGTGAGTTTAGTGTCTGTGTGCTCACTGCTCTATTGTTCGGTTCTTTAAGATTCTCCCCACCGAACGGGGCGCCCAGAGAGGACACGTTGTTATCACTCTTTGTGGTCTTTATTTACTTTGATTGATTTCTGAATAAAGTTGATTAATGAATAGATAACAGCCACAAATAGCAGGTTATAAACCGGTGGCGCATCTCTCCTGACGAAACGACATGCCAAAACTAGTGCTTGCTCCCGCTTATAGCCCGTGCTCGTTCATTGCCGGATTCTAACTTGCCGCTATGGGATTACTGGTCTACGTTTCAATTGTTTATTGGCCCGTGCTTCAATCAGGTAAGTGAACTTCCCACTTGTTCACCTGTGCGTGATTAATCACTAATCACCCGTGACTTTCCCGTGTCTCACCCGCAAGCTAGCGAACGCAACACCTCCCACTTGACCGACTGATCATGTGATCCAAGGCTGTCACAGACAAACATCACATGACACCACATAATACATTTTTTATTTTTTATTTATTTTTTTTTTTCCACATGCCAAGCAGCTAGAGAGAGAGAGAGAGAGAAAGAGGGGGGCAGTGAAATCCTGAGGCAAATGCCTTCAGAATCAGGTGGCTTCGGGCATTGAGGTCCTTGAGGCAGCGCCTACAGAACTGATGGCTGACGAAGTCCAGGAGTCACGGTCAAGTTGACTGTCTCCATGAGACCGGGATGGGTTCCCCCGACGGTCTTTCCCAGTGGGCCGTCCCAGAGGACGAGGTCTCCCACTATCTTGGTTGGTTGGGGAACAAGACGACCTTCCCGATGGCTGATAAGGAGGTCAATTTTTGTGGGACGGACCAGTTCATCTCTGGGTACACTGGGGAAGAATCTCTGTAGTTGCTCGGCTGTGACTGGTTGGGTCACCTCTGCAATGTTTTCCAGGCCATAGCAGAGAATTCGATGCTCAGCCACCTTTCCCTTGGATGTCTTCACCTTCAGCCGGAGGGAATATCTTAGTCAGGACAGTCTTCTTCATCCCCCCGACTCCATGGACAATAAGCCTGATGTTCTCACCGCATAGTCCAAGGTGATCAGCTGCTTCATTGGTGATATAATTGGTGTCAGATGCGAGGTCGATTAGGGTGCCAATAAGGCAGCCCGAATTCGTCGTAACTTCCATCAGCATCATCACCACTGGATGTTCTGGCAGTCCATCTCCAGCCTTGGCACATACAGTTGAGGATGTTTTGTTTGAGAATGCGTTCTTGTATTTCTCTCTTTGTTCTGGAGTAAGCTCTGCCAGAAACTCCTCTTGTTTGCTGGTGAGGCCAAGTTTCTTTCTCTTCCTTTTACTTGGTCTGCCTCATCCTCCTCCTGCTTATCTGACAACGCCAGGACCCTCTTCTTTAGTGCCTTTTGGCGGGTCTTCAGATCTATCACCTTTGAGCTAGGAACCAACTCCTTCCACTCTACCAGCATTTCTCCGAGTTCAGTGACCTCTCTTTCAAGACCTCTATTCCTCAGCCTGCGGCCTTTGATTGACTTCAGAGGGTTAACCTCCTCTTCCTCTGCCTGAGTGATGACCGAATCAGCCGTTTTGGCCTGCTTGAAAAACGCCTCCTCTGCGTAGCCGGTCCAAAAGGTTTCCTGAGCGGCTTTCTTCACCTCAAGGAACTTGTTCTCACACTCAGTAGTCTTTGCATCGATTTGGTCTGCAGATGCTATGACCTCTTCATCCATTGAGTCCCTCAGGGCTTCGGCATACTCATGTCCCGCGTCTGTGACCTTAGAGAAGTCCGTTCTGAACATCTTCCATTCTCTGAGGATTTCAGTCGGTTCCAAAAGTCCTGCTTTGGTGAGAGTATGAGCCCTTCTGGTGAATGATGCCTGTGCTCTTGATCGCACACTTTTATGCTTTTCCAAGTCTGCCATTGTTCCTCCCTTTGTGTTGACTGGAGAGCTGCCACTACCAGTGTGTGCACTCGCTCCTTTATCCATAATCAACGGGCAGTTTGGTTAATGGTAAACTTGGGGTCAGTCACAGGTGAACGGTCAGCTGATTGAGCCTCCTTGATGAGGCAGTCCGTGCCGGCTTTGCTGCACTCAATCCAGTGCAGTGGGCATCGGTTTATAACTGTTCGGTTCTTTAAGATTCTCCCCACCGAACGGGGCGCCAAGAGAGGACACGTTGTTATCACTCTTTGTGGTCTTTATTTACTTTGATTGATTTCTGAATAAAGTTGATTAATGAATAGATAACAGCCACAAATAGCAGGTTATAAACCGGTGGCGCATCTCTCCAGACGAAATGACATGCCAAAACTAGTGCTCGCTCCCGCTTATAGCCCGTGCTCGTTCATTGCCGGATTCTAACTTGCCGCTATGGGATTACTGGTCTACGTTTCAATTGTTTATTGGCCCGTGCTTCAATCAGGTAAGTGAACTTCCCACTTGTTCACCTGTGCGTGATTAATCACTAATCACCCGTGACTTTCCCGTGTCTCACCCGCAAGCTAGCGAACGCAAAATCTATAGTATGTGAGTTTAGTGTCTGTGTGCTCACTGCTCTTTAGTATGTGAGTATAGTGTCTGTGTGCTCACTGCTCTTTAGTATGTGAGTTTAGTGTCTGTGTGCTCACTGCTCTATAGTATGTGAGTTTAGTGTCTGTGTGCTCACTGCTCTTTAGTATGTGAGTATAGTGTCTGTGTGCTCACTGCTCTTTAGTATGTGAGTTTAGTGTCTGTGCGCTCATTTCTCTGCAGGCGCACCTGCCGTTTGCAGTGGTGGGGAGTACAGAAGAGGTGAAGGTCGGTGATAAGATGGTGAGGGCGCGGCAGTATCCCTGGGGCATCGTGCAGGGTGAGTTACAGCCATATGTACACAGGAAGTGAGGTCATTACACCCCTCTCTCGTAAGGAAGCAGAAAATCTCTGGTTTGTTTCTATGGCTTATGACTGCTTCCTTCTTTCCAGAATTTGCCCACCTGAGATGTATGAGTGTTCGCGTTCACTCTCCCACACTCTGTCTCGGTGCTTTGCGGAATTTGTAGCTCAGATTATAGGTTTGGTGGCGTCAAAATGAAGCCAAAAAAGGCTGGCTGCGCATACAGGCAGAGCTCGTATTTCCGAACATGCAGCAGGGATGTGAACAACCCTGTGTGAGTGAAATCTGCATTAAAAACAAAACAAGGAACAAAATGACCTGTCAGAGGGAACCATCTGGTTAAGAAAAAAAAAGAGCCAAATGATGCTTTCTCTGGGCAGCACTGCGGTTGAATTATAAGACTTCAAATCTAATTTTTTTCTCTCATCACCAACTCTGGGAACAACTCATTTTGCCTGTCCTCATTGGCAGAATATTTGTTATTCTTTCTTTCTTTGAAAGTCGTAGGAATGAGGTAAAATGACCAGAGAGAATGCCTGATGGAGGATGATTAAATTTTTGTAATGGTAACTCTGTGCTCTACTTGACAGGGACAGTCCAACATGTGACATCCTGCTACAGTGAGTGGAAAATGATGGAACCAGTTCTAGTGATAGAGTACTGTTGAGTTGAGCCGATTTCGTTCTGCGTAGGAAAATGACAAGTTATACAGGGCTTCTTTTGTCCCCCCGTACCACTCGTACATCCTCCATATGATGGATTCCATGTGGTCTGCAGACTGTTTGTGGATATCAGTGTGTGTGTCTCCAGCTGCAGTGTGTGGTGTGTTCGTTCCATTGTTTGGTCCATCGCCTGTGTGTGTCTTTATTTGCAGTGGAGAACGAGAGTCACTGCGACTTTGTGAAGCTGAGAGAAATGCTGATTCGCGTTAACATGGAGGACCTGCGAGAGAAGACTCACACTCGACACTACGAGCTGTACCGACGCTGTAAACTGGAGGAGATGGGCTTCAAGGACACCGACCCCGAGAGCAAGCCTTTCAGGTGAGTGTATGTATGCACCTGAACACACACTGACCCCGAGAGCAGGCCTTTCAGGTGAGTGTATGTATGCACCTGAACACACACTGACCCCGAGAGCAAGCCTTTCAGGTGAGTGTATGTATGCACCTGAACACACACTGACCCCGAGAGCAAGCCTTTCAGGTGAGTGTATGTATGCACCTGAACACACACTGACCCCGAGAGCAAGCCTTTCAGGTGAGTGTATCTGTGCACCTGTACACACACTGACCCCGAGAGCAAGCCTTTCAGGTGAGTGTATGTCTGCACCTGAACACACACTGACCCCGAGAGCAAGCCTTTCAGGTGAGTGTATGTCTGCACCTGAACACACACTGACCCCGAGAGCAAGCCTTTCAGGTGAGTGTATGTCTGCACCTGAACACACACTGACCCCGAGAGCAAGCCTTTCAGGTGAGTGTATGTATGCACCTGAACACACACTGACCCCGAGAGCAAGCCTTTCAGGTGAGTGTATCTGTGCACCTGTACACACACTGACCCCGAGAGCAAGCCTTTCAGGTGTGTGTATCTGTGCACCTGAACACACACTGACCCCGAGAGCAATCCTTTCAGGTGTGTGTATCTGTGCACCTGAACACCCACTGACCCCGAGAGCAGGCCTTTCAGGTGAGTGTACCTGTGCACCTGAACACACACTGACCCCGAGAGCAAGGCTTTCAGGTCAGTGTACCTGTGCACCTGAACACACACTGACCCCGAGAGCAAGCCTTTCAGGTGAGTGTATGTCTGCACCTGAACACACACTGACCCCGAGAGCAAGTCCCTCAGGTGAGTGTGCGTATTTACCTGTACACACTCTGCTTATGCACAGTCTGTAAATGGTGTTTATGGAATGTGAACCTCTGAAGTGGGTTTTTTTTCTTGCGTTCCTCAGACTGCCCTGTGCACCAATCACACAGCTACAGATTATCCTGTGCAAATCTATACACTGACTGTCTGGATTAAATATGCTGTAACAGGACTAACATTCCATGTACTGTGTCTGTGCGCAACTCCAGCCTGCCGCACGACAAACGCTAACTGTTACTGAACCTGTGCACACACACAGCCTGGATATACACTGTGGGGTCCATTTCTTTGTATCACAGTTCTAATTTGTAAAGGGCTATGAGGGAACTTACAACCATTTGGAATAAACTGGGCAGGAGTCACAGCCCTTTAAAATTTTGTGGCTTCCCAAATGTCAAGCGACTGAACTGTACTCGGAACGTGCAGCTGTAGCCGTATGCCAGGTTCTAAACACTCAAACACACAGGTACTAGCAGAAATATTCAGGCACTTTGTCCACTATACTTACTGCAGCCTGCAGGAGACGTACGAGGCCAAGCGGCAGGAGTTCCTGGGGGAGCTGCAGAGGGAGGAAGAGGAGATGAGGCAGAGCTTCGTCCTGAAAGTAAAGGAGAAGGAGGCCGAGCTGAAGGAGGCCGAGAGGGAGGTGAGCGCTAAACTCCGTCCCCCAAGTTCATAAAGGTGTTTTTCCCTTGATCACGGTTACCTTGGCTAAACAGTGTATAAACAGGTGATGATCGAGTGGACAAATTTAGGCCCAAATTCATAGAGATCAGATCAGCTGTTTATCCTATGTACATGGTTAGTCACACCTGTCTAACTAACAAAAGAAATTCTAATTGTCCCAAGGGGCTTGTTTGTCTTGTGTACAAGCTAACAATTCTCTGTTGGCTTGCTTTTGTGGCTGGACATATGACCATGGATCTCTTGCGCATAATTGATATGGCACAGGGAGAGATGACTGACCAAAGGCAGGGTGCCGAATTGAGGGTTTTCAAAGACCGGACGAATCCTTTAGAAGAGTACAGCGACACAAAATTTGTCAAGCGATACAGAATTTCCGAAGAGTCATATCGTTGTATTCTAGACGTAATCGAAGCAGACATTGATCATCCCACAAGATGAAACCATGCCCTTCCTCTAGTACAACAACTATCTATTGCCCTGCGCTTTTATGCATGTGGTGCATTCCAAATGGTTGTTGGTGACACGTGGTGTATCACAGGCTACCTGCTGTTGAGTAGTTCGTCGTGTTACCGAGGCAATATGTGCCAGGAAGGACCACTTCATACCATGCAGACCATGCAGAGTGTCACATGACCCCACTACACATCGGCTAAGCGGGGACTTGTACACGGATGGGTAACTAACCCATGGGTGACTAATAAACAGCAGCTGATCTGATCTCTCTTTATGAATTCGGGCCTAAATTGTCTGCTCGATCATCACCTGTTTATACACTGTTTAGCCAACCGTGATCAAGGGAAAAACACCCTTTATGAATTCGGGGGTTTGTGTTTTAGGAATATGATAAAATCTGCGTGTTTCAAGAACATGCTAAAATCTCTGTTTAAAGTACATGCGAAAAATCTGCGTGTTTTAAGAATCCGCTAAAATCTTTGTGTTTTAGGAATACGATAAAATCTGTGTGTTCTGGAAATGCGCTAAAATCTGTGTGTATTTTGAGTACGCTAAAATCTATGGGCCTGATTTACTAAGACCTTAAGCACATGCTAAATCTTTTTGCCCGTGCAAAACCAGAAACCTTGCCACTGATTGGTGCAAGGCAAGTACCCTGCCAATCACGGGCAATGTTATTGGTTTTGCTCGGGTAAAAAGATTTTGCATGTGCTTAAGGTCTTAGTCAATCAGACCCTATGTGTTTTGAAAATAAAACAAACATTCCTGTGTTTTAAGAATACAATAAAATATCTGTTTTGTAAATACACCAAAATATGTGAGTATGATAAAGTTTGTGTGTTTAAAAAATGAGATAAAAGCTGTATTTTACAAATAGACAAATGTTTGAGCGTTTTAAAAATATTCTAATTCAGAATGGGCACCAGATTAGAAGGATGAAATCTGCTCAATGCTGACCGCCCACGGGGAGTGTCGTCCCTTACACGCTGCTCTCGACCCATAGCTGCACGAGAAGTTTGACCGTCTGAAGAAGGCCCATCAGGAGGAGAGGAAGAAGCTGGAGGACAAGAAGAAGGTTCTGGAAGATGAGCTGAACAGCTTCAGGCAGAAGAAGACTGCCTGCGAGCTGCTGCAGTCCCAGAGTCTACAGGCAGGGGGCTCTACAACCCTCAAGAAAGACAAAGACAGGAAAAAGTAGGTAGAGCCCCGTCTGCTGCAGGAGATGTGGTGTGCCTGCGTGGGGACGCAGAGGACACTCTCCGATCCAGTCCCCACAGCATCACACTCACTTACTGCAGCCCTGTTTGAATTTATAATGTCTTTAGCTCACAGTGACTTTGGGGAGATTTTGCTCAAAGCAGTGGTCTGTGCTTGTTTTTGGTTACTCAGAAAGTTGCAATTCTCGGTCAGAAGTATGTAGCCGCTCTGGGGCTATATATTTCATGGCTCCAGCTTGGCTTCTTAGCGTTAGTGAAGTTAATTGAGATTCCAGATTATTCTTTGCTGCTGATGGTTTGAAGAAGGCCTGTTCCTGCTGTGGCTTGACAACGCCGTCGTGGGCAGAGCCAGGTCCATTACGTTACATACCTCAATCTCAATGAACACCATTAGACCTGCTGTCCACATAATTCTGGCCATGTAGTATATTTGCATTTGTGAATAGTTTTTGAAATGCTACTGCACCATAATCCAATATTTTGGACACATTCGTTGTCAACCTGTAACATTACTGCAGTTACAATGCAGAACAACTCTGTCGACCTTCAGGTATACCTTAAAGGGACACTCCGTGCTACTTGCTAACCTTGTGATGACAATAAATTGAAGTTAATGGACCATGCCTTAAAAAAAAGCTTATCAGCGTCTTGTCCATTAGGTACATTTATTGTCATCACAAGGCTAGCACACTAGTGTGGTGTGTCCCTCGAAGTTTTCTGCGGAGGTTAATGCTATCAGGAGTCTCTATGTTCCTGTCTGCTGAACCATATGCTGTTTATGTAGCGTAATGTAGTGAACGATCGCTGTAGGAAAAGTGTATGAGTCAAAGGTGTACAGTAGGACAGCTTACCGTCAGGATCCCGGACACAATATGAGTGTTTTTTTTTTTTTTTTTAAAGCTAGCTGCTACAGTCTGCCGCGCGTAACCACGCTCACTCTTTTCCAGTTAACTCCTCTCCTGTGTCCTGCATGCTGCACATTGGATCCCGGCTGTGGTAAGACAATAACACCCTCCTGTGCTACTGACTCATTAGTTTAGCTGTCTCATCGTAAGTACTACCAGCATACCAGTTTGTTCTGATTTTTCTTGTGACCACATTTTTACATGGCATCTCACAGTATTGATTTTTATTTATTTTTTGAGCGAATTGGTTATTTGGCTGCACGTGTTGTTGGCTGCCATTAGCATGACCTCTCTCCCGCGTGCATTCTTCAAGTCTGACCAGAATGGCTTTAGGTGCTATGCTAGTAAAGAAGGTGTTACCAAATTAGTGCATGGTATTACTAACATGTTGCTATTTGGGTCATTCCATGTCAAATGTCCAAATTTCAGAGAAACTTCCCACTTGATCATCTCAGCTTTGGCTGAAAAAAATCCAGCGGGTGCATTCACCACCTAAATAGGATAAAGCCAAAATTTTAGCTCAAGTCCCAAAAGTTTTGTCATTAAAAAAAATTATTTTGCGACTAAATTCCAGCCCTTTCAGAACAGCGATTTCTGAGGAGCCACTTTCACATGGCTATATCTGGAAAAGTTTTTCTGCTAGGTCCTTCAAATTTTGTGAGGTGAAAATCTGCTGCGCTAACTTGAGGAACATGGACTTATAAAGTGTCCCTTTTGTTCATCACATATTTTTGGGTGCTTCAATTTGCTTGAAAATTATACTCTGCGCTCTGCGGTAGCAAATTTGAAGGACTGTAAAAAGCCTAATGTCAAAGACAGGGATTTGATATAGCACATACAGCTTCCCATATATGTTGTGTATTTTGGATTCTAATTCTGCCCTCTCCTATGAATAACCTTGAAAATATTAAGGCTTGAAAATAAATTGCTGTGTGTCCACAAAAATACCAGAAACGCCCATTTTTAAAATACTCTGTGATACTGAAAACAACTTTTTCTTTTTTTCCAGTTCAAGCTACCTGCATGATGTCCTGTTTTGATCCCCTTCATCCTAACCTCACCACAACTCCCATTCCATCCCATAATGCTCACCCCTGTACCCTCCTCCCATTTACATTTACATTTACATTTTTTTTAAATTTCATTTTCTTTCTTTTTCCTGACTCGTTTATCGCTGGGTGGGGTTGAGAACAGGCTAAGGGAAGGAAGCAGATGAAGGAAGGCTGTAAGATATCAGAGGCTGAAGGCTGGGGCTATGTCCCAATAGTCTTTTTTGCCCAGGAAAGTTCTTGGGCAACTCTTAAAAAATGATCCAGAAATAATTACATGACAGCCATGATAAGTGTATTCAAATTCTTTAAATGTTAAGGAAAGATGTCTCAGTGCTTCATAATTTCCCTTTTGTAGCATAGGGTACACAGAAGTGTCCTTTTTGAAAAGAAAAGAGAACGCTTTCCCACAATTCCATGCAACAGCATATTAAAGCGACAACTATTCATCTGGCCAATCACGTGAAGAAACATATACGATGGGCAGGGGATACTTGATCATGTTGCCTAGTGTAAGTGCATTCGGATTCTCTAATTAGTGCGGTTGTCTCTCTAAACCTTTAGGAATCCCCTTTTACACCTTTCCTTCTGAGGTTTTCCACAAACGTTGAAGAAAAGTGGTCAGGATATAGTGAATAGGACAAAATTATTTGACTATTCGGAAGCATCCAGAGATTGTACTGAGCCGCTGGCCCCTCCCACACTCACTCCTCTGTGTTTTTGTCCTGTTTCTTTCGCAAAATGAAATCCGATTGCCTTGGAAGTAGAAGCCATTATGTAAATTGGGCCCAGTGACATGATAGTTAAGGATTAACAGCTGTTGTTTCTGCGGATGTTCTGTAAAGGTCATGTGACCATTTCAAGATCTGCATTGTTTTAATGCTTAATTTTAGGCTGTCCTATTCCGTTCCTTGTTGCAAGATTTGAAATGTTCTGTTGTTAAAGGCCAAGAGATAGTGAGTGAGTGTGTGTGTGTGTGTGTGTGTGTGTGTGTGTGTGTGTGTGCGCGCGCACAGGCGTATGTGTGTGTGCTTGTACGTGTGCGCGTTATGTGTGACTGTTTGTGTATATGCGTGTGTGCATTTGTATGGGTGTGACAGACAGCGTGGGTGTGTGTGTGTATGGGCTTGATAGAGAGAGAGGGTGTGTGTGTATGTGTACGTGTACGGGCGTGACACAGAGAGTGAGTGTGTGTGTGTGTGTGTGTATGTGACAGAAAGAGAGAGTGGGTGTGTTTGATCGTGCGAGAGAAAAAGAATGCATGAATGCAGGTTGGTGAGGGAGTATGGGTGCGTCTGTATGAGACTGACTGGGCTTCACTGACGCAGTTTTACTCTGGCAGTTCACACTTTACACTGCCACTCAGCCACAGCCCTGTATCCATGAATAACCGCATGCTTGCCCAACAGAAAAAAGTGCCTGTGACAATGCTACGCAGCTCCGCACTGCAGTGTCATCTTTCAGACATGCTTAACCTGACTGGTTCTATTTTAAGCGCAGCAGTTGTTTTTAAAGATTTTTGTCCCAGCAGGTTTTCACATAAATGTTACCAAATAAGTAGACCTGCTGGCTACTGAGGCAATTTCTTAAAAATAGAATAAAGAACAAATGTGCTCCAGAACAAATGTGTTCTGTCATTTATTATTGAGTTTTCATTTCATTGTGCTACCACCAAATGCATATGAAAAAAAGGTTATCAAAATATCAAAATATACATTATTCTCTGAATATTTTAGCCATTTGTGCGTACCAGTCTAACTAAAGGACATTAATGTAAGGAATTGGTAACCTTATTTAAAAGTTTAATATTATGCTGTAAATGTGTGTTTGGAGGGAAGACCTTTTACAGGATAATCAAACCGAAGTTCTGCTTCTCGGACCAATGAAGCTATGGCAGGCGAAGGTATAGCAATCCGCGCTTGAGCTGTACCTGGTGTTGAATGGAATGAATGCCGTTCCGTTCAAGAATGTCAACATCACCATGGGGAGCCAAAAACAGACTTTACAGCCTGAAGGAAATTCCGTCATGCAGTTCTCCATTGTCCTGGTAAACAAATGTCCTCTGCGATTTAAGATATCATCAGCCTGCTGAGAAAACATTGTATCTTCAAAATGATAAACCTTACAGGAGAATAAAAAATATAAAATACAATAGTATAAATACATAAATATAATTTAAAATATGAATAAAAATGTTTAATTTCAGATGTAAGAATAGTGGACATATGAGTTTTCTTATCAATTTAGAGAGATATGAGGTTTTAATCAGCAGGCCGATGATATAAAACCTAATTTTGAAATTGGAAGTTCAAATTTTTGCAAGTTCCTATTCCCTTTTTCATGAACAGTTATTTCCCACCAGTGGTACCTATATCAGTTTTCAGACATTCTTTTAAATCTTTTTTTTTTTTTTTAATTCGGAAAACCTTACTTGTTGTGTCATTAAGCAGCTGTTACCATTTGGAACTACACAGGCCAATGTGTCCCTGCACACTCAATGGCCACTTAATTCACCCCACCAATCCAGTAATGATAAAGCTCTTCGGCCTCCAGAAGAGTCTGGATCATTTGCATCGTGGATTTAATGAGGCGTTGACATTTTACAAGGTCCACACAGTCTCAAGGACATCACACATTCTCGTAGTAGGTTCTGCCACACATTCATGGGGTAAACCTCTCGCTCTTCCTAATTCCGAAGGGGTGTCGAGGTACTGAAATCTGGCGATTGTGCCGGACCGCAGCGTTAACCAAAATCACCACCATATTTGTGGAACCAGGTTCAGAAGACGCGCACCTTTTGACAGTACACGGCTATTAAGGGAGGATTGTAGTCATAAAGGTAAGTGGAACAGACTGGGGTCCAATAAGCCATATCACCATTTAGCCTGTTTTAATCAGCTCTGACATCAATTGATTACAACCCCAATTCTGAAGAATTGGGATGCTGCGTAAATTGTAAATAAAGCCAGAATGCAATGATTTGCAAATCTAATAAACCCACAATTTATTCCCAATAGAATATAGACAACATATCAGATGTTGAAAGTGACACATTTCATGAAAAATATTAGCTCATTTTGAATTTGATGGCAGCAACACATCTCAATAAAGTAGAAACAGGGTCAATAAAAGGCTGGAAAAGTAAGTTGTACAAATAAAAACAGCTGGAGGAGCATTTTGCAACTAATTGTCTGTGAACACAGTTTGCAGTGCAATCTACAAATGCAAGTTAAATCTGTATCATGCAAAGAAGGGGCCATATGCAAACACGATCCAGAAACGCCACCGTCTTCTCTGGGCCAAAGTTAATTTAAAATGGACGGAGGCAGAATGGAAAACAGTTCTGTAGTCAGATAATTCAAAATTTGAAATTCTTTATGGAAACCACAGGTGCCGTGTTGTGTGGTTTAAAGAGGAGAGGGATCATCCAGGCTTATCATCAGCGCTCAGTTCAAAAGCTTGAATCTCTGATGGTATGAGGTTGCATTACCGCAGATGGAGTAGGCAGCTTATTTGGCGATATCAATGCTGAATAGTATACAGAGGTTTTACAGTAACATATGCTCCCAGCCAGACACTGTCTCTTTCAGGGAAGGCCTTGTGTATTTCAGCAAAACATTGCCAAACCACATACTGCATTCATCACAACAGCATGGCTTCGCAGTGGAAGAGTCTTGAGTGCTGAACTGGCTTGGAGTCCAGACCTTTCACCTACAGTAAACATTTAGCCATAAAACAAAAAAGCTGGCCAAGACGACCCTAACTGTTGAGCAGCTAGAATCCTATATCAGGCAACAATGGGACAACATTCCTCTCCCACTGGAGACCAAAATTGGTCTCCTCACTTCCCAGACATTTATTGACTGTTGTTAAAAGAAGAGGGGATACTAATCAATGGAAAACATGGCCCCATACCAACTTTTCTGAGATGTGTTGCTGCCATCAAATTCAAAATGAGCCAATATATTTCATGTAATGGTAAGATGTCTCATTTTCAACATCTGGTATGTCGTCTACGATCTATTGTGAATTAAATGTCTGTTTATGAGATTTGCAAATCATTGCATTCTGGTTTTATGAGCTTACAGGCCTTACGGGCCGATAAGCCATTGTCGTGTGGCATCCGGCGTCTGTCATCCAGCGTCCGGAACATTTTTTATCTTTTTTTTGGCCTGATGATTTTCGTGTAAATTTGCAATAACATACCACTAGACCATATCTCCAGGAGTTTCTCGGATTTTTGATTGAATCATTTTTGTCCTTTTTAGGGGCCCTTGAAATTTTGGCTCCAACGTTAAATTTTAAAAAATTATTTCTCAAAAACTGGGCGATAAATTTTTTTCTAAATCAGACAATCAACTTACCTTGGTACCATCAATGTACAATGCGAGCGCCATTTTGATGCGTTGCACTTTATGAATATGCAAGATGGCCTGTGGAGGCCAAATGGTTGCAGATAGAGATTAAGTTTGTATTATCGACATATAGGAAGTCATGTATGACCTATACATTGGCTATGTTAAATTTGACCTCAGATGACTTTGAAAGGTCAAACTCGAGGTCAGGGAATATATTAACAATGTTAAAAGATATGACTTGAAATTTTAAAAAATTATTTCTCAAAATCTGTCTGATAACTTTTTTCTAAATCTGGCAATCAACTCACCTTGATACACTTTATGTACAGTGCAAGTGCCATTTTGATTGACACGACGGAAGTGGGTCTAGTGGGGGCGCTGTGCTTTAACATTGGGTCTTATGGAGAATGGGCCAAATTGCTTGTGGAAGCTACATGGTTGCAGATAGAGATTGTTTGTATTACTGACATTACTGAATACATAGATTTAAATGACTTGTATCACCAAAACTGCTTCAGAGCTTAGGATTGTATTACAGAAGGTCTTATAAATGTATGTGAACTTTTAGTTTGTGACCTTGACATTGATTTTCATTGATTCAACTGTCAAACTTCACATGAAATTTTCCTAGCTTGTATCATCGCCATAAGACTGCGTGTTGGAAAGCTACAGGACCCTTGGTCCTATTTTTGACATTTTACACAGCACCCAAACTTTTTTTTGAAATTGGGGATGTACAAATATGTGATATGGCTCATTGATACCCATGGCTCATTGGACACCAGTCTTCCCTACATTTCCAGCAGCTGTGTTTGGTATGCAGTGGCCATGCAGTGGGCTCAGTTGATATTAAGGGGTCTAATGCCAGTGTAGAAATCATTATGCATAGTAAAACTGACCCTGTTCCCAGTTCCTGGGTAGCAAGCCATTAACTCAGGTGTGGAAATGAATTTGTGCCCAATGACATGACCTGCCCAGTTAGCCAGGTGTCGCTACTAATAATTGATTTCAGCAATGCCTTCCTCTCATTGCTAAGGGACATGTTAGCGTCTGTAGCCAAATACACGGACGGCTCTGATCCTTGTGCCAAAATGGCTGCCAAAAAAATGGCTGCTACTCCTTTTTACCAACATTTTAGCCGCAGCATCTAAAGACGCATTTCAGCAAGTTTCCCCAAATGGTGCCAATGGCATTAAAAGCAGGTGTGATTGTTGACGAGGACTAAAACTCCTCAAAATCAATCTTAACGCTACTCAAATGAAGGTCATTCGTAATGATTTGTGTGGCAGATCAAACTGCGTTTTACTACAAAGTTGCCGTTGGAGCTCAATGTTCCGCAAAAAGGTTTTTATTTACAATAACGTCTCATAGACAAGGTACTGCATTACATCATGTGGCCACTCAGAAATCGGTGGGGTTCGGGTAATAGGGGGTATTCAGGTATGTGAACAGGGATTCCATACAGGAAGTGATAGAACTTGAGCAATCTCTTCAGAAAACGTTTAGCCCCCCTTCAAAAAAAAAAAAAAAAAAAAAACCAAGCACAACATTGTCACAACACAGAATGCAGACCGAACAAACTTTTCCCTGCTGCTCTGCACTGTGGATCCCCTGTTCATTTTCCAATTCGTCGCCTTGTTTGGACTCGTTTCCAAATCCTTTCAGGAAACATTCACGAAGGAGAACGGCTTCAAAGCCAGGTGAAAAGCATCGATATTCAAGCAGTTCAGCTCTGAGAAATACTCTGGCCCATTGCGCAACAAATTTAACTCCGGCATTTCCCCACGGTTCCTCTCGCCTCTCGTTATGCTCAACTCGATATTCCCGCTGTCAACAGAAGTGAGCACGACAGCACTGTCGAACTTTTGACTTTTCGCGCTAAACTCAGTCAGCCTGACACTAAATAAATGCTCACAAAGGCTTTTAGGTGAAACTTGGGCTTGTAAAGCACACTTGTGGGTGACGATGATATGAAAGTTACTTGATATAATTACGACTAGATTTGGTGGTGAATTGTAGCAAGCACCCAGCATTTGAAGGCCTTAAGTTTTAGAGTCAGTCTGACAACGTGACTTGGATTCAAAGGCCGGGAAAAACTGTAACGTGAAAACCTTGGGGATGAAAACCGCAAAGGCGAAACCTAGCAGGAGTGAGCGCTCGCAGGCGACTCCCGGAGGTTCTGGTATCCAGGGCTACGGCAGTGGGGACAGGGGTAGGATGGGGTTACACAACGAATAAAGGAATGACTCTGGAGAGGGGAATGTGGGCTGGGATAGGTAGTGTCCGTTGGCCGGGGGCGGGGGTTAACTGTCACGCCAGCTCTGCTCCACGATGGCCGACACCCGCTTCTCGTACTCGCGCTTGTTCTCCTGGTACAGCTGTGCCGCCTGGCTATTGGCTGGACTGTTGGGGTTTGGTTCATCCAGCAGAGACTGAGAAAGAGAGAGAAGAGAAATTATATCTCTGCCCTGAGACAGTGTGTGGAAGGTTTTTTCCGTCTCATGAAAGGCATCGCCAAAATGGCGAGATCTGAGACCAGATGAATTTTGGGCAGGGTAAATATTTGAATACCGCCATTTTCAAACAGCATGATGGCAGAGAATACTAAAATGAATGGATGTGGCCATTTTGACTAAAAATGAAACCCACCTGTATAGAAGTTAAGATTGAAGATACATCATAGGTAGGACTCCAGCGGTTCTGTAGAATGTCCAAACATATACTACCATCTGCATATACTAAAAAACAAAAACGAACATGTCATGCAGTAGTTTTAATTTGACTCTTAAGTTAGCAGATAAACTTGAACAACAGGGCTACTCTGCAACAGACCACGTCTTTCCATCACGCACTACAGTTAAAGACATGATAGCATGGCTTAACCAACAGGCACTCAGAGTGCATTACCTTTACTTTTTTAAAATTTGTATTCGAAGGAATTATCACTGAAGGCGAGTGTTAGATAAGTCTCGACAGTGCCATCCAAGTGCACAAAGAAATTCTTTCGGCTAGTAGATGAAGAATAGGAATTGGATCTTCACCAGAATTTATTCACTTCCTGTTCACCACTGTATCCATCAACACACAATTTCATGGATTTACAACCAGTAGTTTTTGTGATACCCCGTTAACTGACGAACAAACTGACAAATGCAAGTGAAATCACATTACCCCCTGGCAGAGGTATAACGAACAACACGCAAGATCTTTTATACACAAACTACACATGTGGGTTTGAAAAAACCAATCACCAATTTACCAGATAGGACATCTGCGCACGTACCATCAAGCCAAAAGAAGTGAAACACACTTGATCGACAGGAAACTCACCATTAGGATGAAACATTTTGGACACAAATCGAACGGTAGGTGGCTTGTTGGGATATTCTTCTGTGAATTCTACAGTCAGTTTGAAGGTACCTGGAGCAAAGAGGTGCAAATGGAGTCATATGCACCAGAGAGTAAAACTAATAACATCCATTAGTTTTATTCATCCCTGCACAGTCATAACTGTCAAATAAACAAACAATAACAATCCTTCATCAGTTTAGAGGAGTTTGTGTACTAACCGGGGATAATGAATAACACAAACCAAGTTTGGCATATGGGTAATTCCAGCTGAAGTGTAACATGACAACTGAAAATTCAAACATTAAATAGCAATACAATTTATGTATCACTGTATTGTTACAACCCCACTTCCGAAATAGGTGGGACACAGTGTAAATTGAGAATAAAATTAATAAGCAATGACTTTCAAATCACATCAGCCAGGATTTTATTCACAATAGAACAGAGATAACATAGCAAATGTTGAAACTGAGAAATTTTACATTTTATCCACAAAATGAGCCAATTTCAAATTTGATGGCTGCTATACGTCTTAAAAAAGTTGGGACAGGGGCCTGTTTACCATGGTGTAGTGTCCCCTTGGAGGCGTCTGGGCATTGAGGAGACAAGTTTCTTGAGTTTAGCCATTTTGATCCCACTCCTGTTTAATACAGGCTTTCAGCTGCTGTAGAGTTTTGGGTCTCCTTTGACGGAGTTTTCGTTTAATTATGCGCCAAATGTTCTCAATCGGTGAAAGATCAGGACTGCAGGCAGGCCAGTTCAGCACACGGACTCTTCTACTACTAAGCCATGCTGTTGTAATGTGGTTTTTCATTGTCCTGCTGAAATACACAAGGCCTTACCTGGAATAGATGTCGTCTGGAGGGGAGCACATGTTGCTCTAAAACCTATATATACCTTTCAGCATTCATGGTGCTTTTTAAAACATGCAAGTGTCCCACACCATATGCACTAATGCCTTCCCCATACCATCAGAGATGCAGGCTTTTGAACTGAACGCTGATAACAGGAGGGGTGGTCTTTCTCCTCTTTAGCCCGGAGGACGTGACGCCCATGATTTCCAACAACGTCAAATTCGGACTCGTCTGACCACAGGACACTTTGCTACAGTCCATTTTAAATGGGCCCAGGCCCACAGAACACGGCAGCGATTCTGGATCATGCTCAACAATGGCTTCCTTTTGAATGATAGAGTTTTAGGTGGCATCTGTGGATGGCACAGCGGACTGTGTTTACAGACAGTGGTTTCTTGAAGTACATCCCTTCCATAGCCATTCACGTTACACACCTGATGCCAGTTAACTTAATTACTTTCTAAATGTTCTTTCAGCGGATTCTCTGTTATATTAAATGCTTTTTCAGCACTTTTTTGCCCATGTCCCAACTTTTTTAAGACCTGTTGCAGCCAGAAAATTTGAAATAAGATCATTTTATGAATAAAAATGGAAAATGTCTCGGTTTCAACATTTAAAATGTCATCTATGTTCTATTGTAAATAACATTGGCTCATGTGACCTGAAAGTCACCGCAGTTCAATTTTATTCACAATTTACACTTTGTCCCAACTATTTTGGAATTGGGGTTGTAGTAATGTCAATGACAGAATCATGCTGATGAGTGATGCACTGACATCTGAGGGCCCGAAGATCATGGGCATCCAGTAAAGGTCATTGGCCTCGTCACTTGCAGAGATTTTTCCAGTTTCCCCAAATCTTTTGATGATGGTATGCTGTTGATGATGTCACCTTCAAAGCCCTTGCAATTTGACGTAGAGGAACATTGCTTTTAAAGTATTCCACAATTTTTTTTTTTTAAGCAAACCTTCACAGGTTGGAGAGCCTTTGGCCACTTCTGAGAGACTCAGCCTCTCTATGACATCCCTTTTATAGCCAATAATCTTAAACACCTGACGCCAGTCAACTTAATTACTTGCTAAAGGTTCTTTCTATTTAAATTTTTTTCTTTCAATTTTTAAATGAGCTCATTTTGTGGATAAAAATGCAAAATGTCTCAGTTTCAACATTTGAAATGTTATCCATGTTCTATTGTCAATAACATATTGGCTCATGTGATCTGAAAGCCATTGCAATTTGATTTTCACAATTTTCTCTTCGTCCCAACCATTTCAGAATTAGGGTTGTAGAATTTTCAGTCATAAAGGTTCATACCTATATGATCCAATTTATTCAGCAATGCATTATTGATCAAGATGACTGGACCAAACTTAAGTGGAAAAAAGCAACGTTACATTTGAGTTACGCAGATAATGCTTGAAAAATCCAGTCTGCCAAGCATTACCATCGAGGGGTTCATTCTGGGTTTTCCCTAGTGAAGTTGATTATGGTCAGAGGTTGGGTTATGTAAAATGAAGAAGTTTTGAAGTTCTGTCCATTGAATAGTTAAATAACCTAATACCATAACCTAATGCAGAAAATGTAATGTGAGTAACACTGGAATTGCCCATATTTATACAAATAACACACAAGATGCATTAAGGCAGTGTTTCTCAACTCCAGTCCTGGGGACCCACTGCCCTACACATTTGTCTGCCAGCTCAGCAATTGCATGATTCAGTCAATCAAATCCTAATCATCAGTCTCTTGCTAAGTTGAAATAGGTGTGGTAAACCAGGGCGAGTACAATCTTTTTGAGTTAAGAAACACCATTTAAGAGGATTTGCAGGTTGACAAAATTGAAATTTGATGTCAGAGCGACAATTCATTATTTAAAAATATATTTTCATAATTACCTCAAGCTCAGGGGACCAAATATAAAATATTTTCTGATCTTTAATTCTAGCCTCCAGATTTAATGGATTAGGGTATTTCATGAAATAAAAAATGACCCACATAGTGAAGTTAGTTTTCGGTTTACTTTTATCGCAACTTGTTCTACTAGTGTGCTTAAGGTTAGGTCATTGTAAAATGCAGTTCTTAATCGGAAAGTTTAATGTCTTCATTGGGGACACCTGATTCAATGAACTAAGAGACTGACAATTAGTATTAGCTCATTAAGTGAATCATCCCACTGCTGAGCTGGAACACAAATTTATAGTGCTGTGGGTCCCCAGGACTGGAGTTGAGAACCACTGCATTAAGGCAAGTAGACCCTGTTGAAACAGCTTAGTCAAAGTTAGAAAACACAAAACACAGAGTCATAGCAGAGTCACATAAGCAGCCATTTGTGCTGGATCCAAGCAGCAGCTGAATAAGCAGCCATGTTGATGTGCAGCTTCAGTGTCTGCAGTAAGCAGCGCTGCAGGTACTTTAATGGTGTTTAGCAAGCAGCCAGTCAGCAGCTGTCAGTAAAATTCACATTAATACTGACCGATTGCAACAGGCTCATTTCTTTAATGTAAAAAGCTGAACACTACAAGACAAGCTCCCCAACATCTACGTCACACGGAAAACCGCGGCAGCCATTCTGTCTCGGTTGGCATCACGCAAGATTTTAACACTGTAAACAAAATCAACAGCCCGTCCAAGACCGTAGCTGCCAATCATTGATTCAAACACAACTGAACAAAATAAACATTAAATATGCCTGTGTGAGTACAGATACATTCTGTTTGTACATGGCTTCACTCATTTACACTCCTGAATGCATTGGTACAGCAAGTCAGATGTTATCATCGCCATTTGATTTATTTTCATGCTTCCAGCCTTCCATTATCTAAACGGCTTCTTCCTCACCCAGGTCACTGGGGACCAGGAGTCTATCCCAGCTGACAATGAGCGAAAGGCAGGAACACAGTCTGGAAGGCTTGCCAATCCCTTGCAAAGCGCACATACCATTCATATACTCACAACTACGAGCAATATAGTCTCTCTGATTAACCTGTCGTGCACGTCTTAGGACTGTGGGGTTAAACCCAGGAAAACATGCAAAGTCCACATGGAAATCCCCAGGCCAGATCTGAATCAATCTATCTTGCAGTGACGAGACAGCACTAACTGCTGCACCACTATGCTGACCCTTATTTTCATATATCAAATTTGTGTACATATTTAGAATTTTTTATTTATCATCATTTTGACATGCATTACTTGAAGCCATTGCAAGACAAAAACACTGTTCCACTGTATAGGCATGTATAATCATTCTGAGATTTATTTCGCTCATAAAACATAGGACTATGAATGGATTATGTGCAAGCATTTCTTTATGCACGTTGCTCGGGACAATCCGCCGCGGAGCGCGTGCTTTTTTTTTTCCCTGACAAGTTGAGGCACCACTTCCGCGCTGAGCCACACTTCAACCAATTAGATTTTACCAAACTTGAAAGAACAATCAGATTGTACGTAACTGGATTCCCCACCCCCCACCCCCAACTTGGATACGAGGAGTAATCCGGTATGCTGGGCAAATGCTTATATGTAATACACTGCAGCAGCGGGTAAGAAACACATCCTTGTTATAAAAGCATTGAAAAAAATCGTTAACATGCATTCGGACGAAACGGAAAACGTCTCGGCAGCACTTACCATCTTCAAAAGGTGTTCCTTCGGGGCTGGAAAGAAAGAAAAAAAATCAACAGATAAACTTTCTAACCCCAATGAGTCAAGAAAACAAAACGGCAAGGCGAGGTTCGTTAAACACCGGGTTTCTGCTGGTCGCTCATAAACCCCAATAAGCATTCCAAGATTTCCACGGCGTAGTCCAAGAGTGTAAATAATTAACCCAACCTTACGCAAAACAAAAATCAGCGTCACTGCATTCCATTATTCATAAGCATCCCATGATAGCTTGTCATGGACTCCAGAAAGAACCAGGCCCTGGTGAATCGCACATCGGAGTAATGCTGCTCTCAATAAAGTACAGAAGCAAAATGACATTATTTTATTGATCTCTGAATGATGAATGTTTATAGGCTTATTTCCCCACAATTTTTCTCCCCCCAAATTGTCAGAAGTCCTAACACTAACTCAATATATTCAGCAGTGGCAAAAGCAACAATACTGAAACGCAACCATTCTAAAATTGTTCTCATTTCACATTGCAAACGCGCGCAATTACAGAATACATTCTTTGGGCTCCACGTTTAGACCAAACCTCCCAATCTCAGGATCACCGCTTGATAACACAACGGCACATGACACCTCAAGAATCGATCTACCTTCAGAAAACGCGAGCTTTGGCAAAAACCATAGTCGTAAAAACCTTCGCTGGCATGACGTCACGTAGCAAGGCCCACTTGATATTTGTGAGTCGGTCTCTCAATCGCTCGTTAACACCGGTATTATTTAGTACGACCAACATTATACAGGAGAATAAGTATACAACCATTAACCACACAACTGTAACAACAATAACAACAGCTATATAAAGCTGACTCTTGATACAGTAGCGATGTTTGGACAAGCTAGCCGTCCATCGCCCCAGTTATAGGAGATTATTATTATAGCCAACTGTTAAGCATGATGACCACCGCAGTACGTTACATAGGAAAGCAACCCAGCCACCCAGACCAAAAATCGCTGGCGTGCAACTCACCCAAAAATGACTGCATTCCAAACCATAATATTGTTTTCTGACGGGGCCCCACTGACTCCTGCCGGAGGATCTTCTTGAAGCCTGAAAATGTATGGAATATTCTCGTAATAAATTCTCATGAGCGAATTTGATCACACAACGACCAAGCAACCCACCGTGGAAGAAGCGCAGCGAAATTTGCGTACTTTTCGGTAGGTTACCAAAAGCTTATGAAGCTGTTACACCTTTGCAACAGTCGCCATATTTTCTTAAACCTGGTCAGAGGCAAATACCCGTAAAAGCCTTAACGTTTCCGATAATTCCAACATACCGTTTAAAGTCCCTCATTAGCCGTCTTCTGGCTGGTGTTGACATTTTTCAATAACGCAAAACAAAATGAAACAAAAGAATTTACTTCCTGATTTAAGCGCAGCCGTCCACCAGCTTCTTCAATCCCCGCCTAGCAAAGGCGTATTTGCATGTATTCTGTCGCATCGATCCAATCCAATTCCAAAGGCTTTGAGGCTGTACCATTTTATGTAGGAGGGGTGTGGAGTGTCTGATGTGATCATTTCGTTCTTCAGTTTCTCCATCGATAAGACATGCCCAAGCTATTTCGCGCTACTTATTATTTCAATTTGACTCAAATGTTGTCTGAATGCTTTTTTGTTGTCGACCTCAAAAACGTTATGTGGCCCACTTTCCGACTTCCGAAGTGGGAGACTTCTAAGTGATAAACACATCGAGGTTTTGGAGCACAATGGCAAATTGGCATTACGTCCAAATTTTGTGATTTTGACATTTTTATCCCCTGTCACAGCTTTCTATCAGCTAATTTTTGGAGCGCAATAATTATATGTCCTTTTGCCGAAGTTGAAAGCAAAATTCACACTTTCATTTTGTAGTATGCCCATCAAAACCTGCTTAAATGAACTAAACATTGATATATTGATAAATAAACATGAATTGTATTACAGAATCGTCTGTCTTCCATTGCAAACAAACTTAACTTCAACATATCACCATTGTCTTATGTCACATCAAGTGCTTGACTTGTTGGAGCACAGAGGTGACATGTCCATTTTTGGCAATTTTGCCTTTGATGCTGTGGTACCACACCTATGAAAACTTCAGAGTTCAATATACTTCTGAACCATGCAGCAAAAGAGTGACAGATATAACAATTATATAAAATAACTGATTTAACAGAACACTTTCAAACCTTAAAATTCATTTTTCTCCAAACCTCTAAAATTGACATTTAACTATTGTGCTCTGACCACTTGACACAACCCATTTCTACAATAGGTACATGATACCCTTTCAAAGTAGCTGAGTATGTGCTTTCTCTATGTATAATATTTTTTAAAGTCAAAATACCATTTTGGGCCATTGAGGCAAATATGGGCCTAATGACAGACACTGTATATTAATCCAATTTTAAATACAAACCATCGTTGCTGGTTTTTATTGAATACTATATACAAAACCCAAAACCAGTGAGGTTGGCACGTTATGTAAATCGTGGATAAAAACAGAATACAATGATTTGCAAATCCTTTTCAACTTATATTCAATTGAATACACTGCAAAGACAAGATGTTTAATGTTCAAACTAAGAAACTTTTTTTTTTTTTTTGCAAATAATCATTAACTTAGAATTTAAAGGCAGCAACACATTGCAAAAAAGTTGGCACGGGGGCCTTTTTACCACTGTGTTACATCGCCCTTCCTTTTAACGACACTCAGTAAACGTTTGGGAACTGAGGAGACCAATTTTTGAAGCTTTTCAGGTGGAACTCTTTCCCATTCTTGCTTGATGTACAGCTTAAGTTGTTCAACAGTCCGGGGTCTCCATTGTCGTATTTTACGCTTCATAATGCGCCACACATTTTCAATGGGAGACAGGTCTGGACTACAGGCAGGCCAGTCTAGTACCCGCACTCTTTTACTACGGAGCCATGCTGTTGTAACACGTGCAGAATGTGGCTTGGCATTGTCTTGCTGAAATAAGCAGGGGCGTCCATGAAAAAGACGTTGCTTGGATGGCAACATATGTTGCTCCAAAACCTGTATGTATCTTTCAGCATTAATGGTGCCTACACATATGTGTAAGTTGCCCATGCCTTGAGCACTAATACACCCCCATACCATCACAGATGCTGGCTTTTGAACTTTGTGCCTATAACAGTCCGGATGGTTCTTTTCCTCTTTGGTCCTGGAGGACAAGACATCCACAGTTTCCAAAAACAATTTGAAATGTGGACTCGTCAGACCACAGAACACTTTTCCACTTTGCATCAGTCCATCTTAGATGAGCTTGGGCCCAGCGAAGCCGGCGGCGTTTCTGGGTGCTGTTGATAAATGGCTTTTGCTTTGTATTGTAGAGTTTTAACTTGCACTTGCAGATGTAGCGACAAACTGTTGTTACTGACAGTGGTTTTCTGAAGTGTTCCAGAGCCCATGTGGTGATGTCCTTTACACACTGATGTCAGTTTTTGATGCAGTACCGCCTGAGGGATCGAAGGTCACGGGCATTCAATGTTGGTTTTCAGCCTTGTTGCTAACGTGCAGTGATTTCTCCAGATTCTCTGAACCTTTTGACGATATTACAGACCGTAGATGATGAAATCCCTAAATTTCTTGCAATAGCTCGTTGAGGAATGTTTTTTTTAAACTGTTCGACAATCAGCTCACGCATTTGTTCACTAAGTGGTGACCCTCGCCCCATCCTTGTTTGTGAATGACTGAGCATTTCAGGGAAGCTGCTTTTATACCCAATCGTGGCACCCACCTGTTCCTAATTAGCCCATTCAGCTGTGGGATGTTCCAAATAAGTGTTTGATGAGCATTCCTCAACTCTCTCAGTCTTTTTTGCCACTTGTGCCAGCTTTTTTGAAACATGTTGCAGGCATAAAATTCCAAATGAGCTAATATTTGCAAAAAATTACAAATTTTACCTGTTCGAACATTAAGTAACTTGTCTTTGCAGTGTATTCAATTGAATAAAGGTTGAAAAAAATTTGCAAATCATTGTATTCTGTTTTTATTTACGATTTACACAACGTGCCAACTTCACTGGTTTTGGGTTTTGTAGATATAAACATGACAACCAAATAATTTTAAAAATCTCTTTAAACTAAGAACCAAGAGCTTCTTTCACCGCTGAGAGAACATTTCAAAATAACCTTCAGTGTAGACTGTTACTGATGCTAAATATCCTTCAGTGTAGACTGCAACTGATGCTAAATAACCCTCAGTGTAGACTTCTACTGATGTTAAATAACCTTCAGTTTAGACTGCTACTGATGCTAAATAACATTCAGTGGAGACTGCAACTGATGCTGAACAACCTTCAATGTAGACTGCTATTGATGCTAAATACCCTTCAGTGAAGATTGCTACTGATTCTGAATAACCATGAGTGTAGACTTCTGCTGATGCAAAATGACCTTCAGCGTAGACTTCTACTGATGCAAAATAACCTTCAGTGTAGACTGCTACTGATGCTAAATAACCCTCAGTGTAGACTTCTACTGATGCTAAATAACCTTCAATGTAGACTTCTAGTGATACCAAAAAACCTTCAGTGTAGACTGCTACTGATGCTAAATAACCTTTAGTGTAGTCTTCTACTGATGCTACATACCCTTCAGTGTAGTCTGCTACTGATGCTAAATTACCTTCAGTGTAGACTGCTACTGATGCTAAACAACCTACAGTGTAGACTGCTCATAATGCTAAATAACCTTCAGTGTACCCTGCTACTCATGCTAAATAACCTTCAGTGTAGACTGCTTCTGATGCTAAACAACCTTCAGTGTAGACTGCTACTGATGCTAAATAACCTTCATTATAGACCGCTCTTAATGCTGAATAACCTTCAGTCTAGGCTGCTACTGATGCAAAATAACCTTCAGTGTAATCTGCTACTGATGCTAAATAGCCTTCAGTGTAGACTGCTGCTGATGTAAAATAACCTTAAGTGTAGCGTGCTACCAATGCTAAATAACCCTCAGTGTAGACTGCTACCGATGCTAAATAACCTTCAACATGGACTTCAACTGATGCCAAATAACCTTAAAAAAAAGCCCATTGATGGGTCATTGGTCATTCAATATATTCCAGCAGTCTGCTGAATATATTTTATTGTTGCAGAACAGTGCTGAGCCCAGACCTGACGAATTGAAGCAAATCCAGATCATAATACTGCCTCCAGAGGTTTGTACAGTGGTCTCTATGCATGACAGGTGCGTCACTTCATGGGCTTCCTTTCTTAGTCTGATGTGCCCATCACTGTGTAACAGAGTAAATCTGGACTCATTAGACCACATAACCTTTTTCCATTGCTTCTCATTCCAATCTTTTAGCTCCCTTGCAAACTAAAATCTTTCCTCCAATTAGCCTCACTCAGAAGTGGCTTTCTTTTGGCCGCCCAGCTGTTTAGTCCCAATCCTGCGAGCTCCTGTTGCATCATGGGCATGGAAATGCTCCTCCTGTACCTTCATGATTAAACACAGTCATGAGTTCTGCTGTTGATTTTTTTATGATGAGACTTCACTGAGCATTTTATTGATCTCTGATCAGGGTCAACCATTATTTTTCTCAAACCCATGTCTTCCATGAAGTGGACACTATCCTTCCTGGATTAAAAAAAAAAATGGACAGTTCATGGCCCAATTCCAGTGATTTCAGCAATCTCCAAAGCTGTTTTCTTTGCTTGATCCTGGTCATTGATTTGCCCCTTTTGAAACACAGTAACATCTTTTCAATGACAATGAGATGCATTTTTGCAATATGGTAATTTAACAAATGAGAAGTTACACATTGAATCAGCCAGGATTAACAAAAATTATTGCCAGCTGAAACATATTCATCACAGCAATAATGATTCGGTCATTGACTCTTGAGTATTTGTTGATTTAAATCTGAATGGCGACTTTTTTTTTTTGAACTGGCAGTGTACACAAGACAGGTTCTCCATCTTGGTGAGGTGTATCTTGTTTCATGAATTTGAGATACAGCGCCCTCCACAATTATTGGCACCCCTGGGTTAACATGTGTTAAAAGCCTTAAAATAAATTCAATTTTTTTGCAGAAGCATACTCTCACACTGAAAATTGAAGAAAAATGTAACCTTCAACTCAAGTGAATTTTAGGGAAAAAAAATCCTTTACAAAGAAATAATTATATTTCATAAAATCAGCTGTTCCACAATTATTGGCACCCCTAACAATTCCTAGGAAATAGATGTAATAGAAGTATTTCTGTCATTCTACAGTAGTTTACAAAATTGATCAGAGTATCTAGGAGCATTTAATTAGTAATTCATCATTTCCTGTTTCCCTGGGGTATAAATATGACATGACACAGAGGCCATTTCTCTTATCCACTCTTCAACATGGGAAAGACAAAGGAACACACCATTCAAGTAAGGCAGATGTGTGTCAACCTGCGCAAGTCAGGCAATGGCGACAAGAAAATAGCCACTCGCCTGCACCTGCCCATATCTACTGTCAGAGGAATCATTAAGAAGTTTAAAACAACCGGAACGGAGTATAAAAGCCTGGACGAGGATGAAAGGTTATTTTGCCACCATGCACAGTGAGGAGGATGTTAAGTGAAATAAAAAGTTCTCCAAAGCTCACTGTTAAAGATTTGCAACAAATGGTAGCATCTCGGGGTCACAAAGTCTCCAAAACAACCGTTAGGCGCTATCTACATGCCAACAAGCTGTTTGGGAGGCATGCACGGAAAAAACCTATTCCCACTCACAATCATAAATACAAACGTCTGGAGTTTGCTAAGCGGTACTGGGACTTCAACTGGGACCGTGTGCTTTGGTCAGATGAGCCCAAGATAGAGTGTTTGTTGCCAAAAAGCTCTAAGTGGGTCTGGGGGAACACAAAAGATGAGTATGCAGAAAAACACGTCGTGCCCTCTGTGAAGTATGGGGGAGGATCGGTGATGCTGTGGGCCTGTTTCTCTTCCAGAGGCCCTGGGAACCTTGTTAGGGTGCATGGCATCATGAACGCTTTGAAATACCAGGACATTTTAAATCAAAATCTGGTGGCCTCTGCCTGAAAGCTGAAAATGGGTCGTCACTGGGTCTTTCAGCAAGATAATGACCCTAAACATGTGGCCAAATCTACACAGAAATGGTTAACCAGACACAGAATCAAGCTCCTCCTATGGCCATCTCAGTCCCCAGACCTCAACCCCATTGAAAACCTGTGGAGTGAGCTGAAGAGGAGAGTGCAGAGGAGAGGACCCAGGTTGCTGGATGATTTAGAGAGATCAACTGAATTTATTAGAAGCTAAAGAACACAACCAGGGGTGCCAATAATTATGGAGGACACTATCTCATCGTTACAGATGCTAAATTTGGACTGATGGGGCCATTATCATGCGCAAATCTTTGCTCCAATCTTCAAATCATACCTTAACGGTTTCCAGGGATGCGGAGGATTTTGAGGATGTCCGAGTATCGAGTGTTATCGTTGCAATCCTTGCACCTCAGAATACTTTAGCTGTTTTGTCACTCAGATTGTTTTTCGTTTTCAGCTGTTATTTTTGTTTTAGTGTCCGAAGGTGTTCGTGAACTGTAAGTCTTTGTTGAGCACATTGCGTTCCAGTGAGATCAGTCATTGGACAGAGTTGTACTACTGTTTCAAGCAAGACCGTTGGTTTGAGTTTTTATTTTTGCGAGGTTTTGATGTGGTACCTCAACAGCAAAGCAAGCAGCACTAATTATCATATTATTTCCTTCACAGGGGGATCTCAGCTTTGCTTATTCTCTTTGTGGAGCATGGGAGCTTGCTCGGGAAATGAGTTCCCTGCCGTAATGGCCTATCTTTGTTGGTTTTAGTTTTGCTTGCAAGTTAAACTGCGATTTTTTTCCAGCAATTACAAGAACTTCCGAAGTGGTCTCCTTTGGAATTGTCTCCTCATTGGTTGCCATTATTCCACAGCTGAAGTGTATGGCTGTCTTTTTTGGTATTTTTAGGCCTGTATTTGTAAGAAGGTGGACAGCAAAACACTGTCTCAATCATTCTAGACACAAAGTTCAAAATATGCACGAGATTCTCCCGGAAAATCTTTGAGTTTGTGACCATTGCAAATCTTTGCATATCATTCAAGTTCAAGCGCTTGTGTCGTGACAATGCCCCTTTAAATAGAGCTTTCAAATATTGACAAATAATTTAACTGTAATATTGTGACCAGCCTTCAGAGGGTAGTCATGTGCGGGGAGTTTGAAAATAATTCAGTAATTTCTCAGTCATCACGACACTCAGCTGACTCCAGTGATTTCGTATGAAAGCTGACATTTTTCTTTATTCTTCATTTACTGTGATGGCAAGTCCCCCAATGACAAAAGCGAAATTTGCATATCATATTTCATTGGGGAGCAACCACTCAAAAGTCATTTAAGGGATGATGTCAAATCAGTTCCCGGTAATGGACTCAGGATACCCCAACTGCTCTTCTGTTCAGTCCCTTCACACAGTTAAGATTAGTAATACATTTGTGCAGAATCTTTAGCACACACAGCCTAGTTTTACTAACATGTAAGTGGTGCATAAGTCCGTTACTACCCCATCAATAATCCAAAAATCAGGTGTCCACACATTCAGGGTTGCGTTTCCCAAAAGCACAGTCGGCAACTATGTTAGAAATTTACATGGATAGTCCATTCACAGTCAAATAGGTCCAACTATGTAAGTTAGCACCAGTGATTTCGGGAAACGCATCCCAGTTTTCATGATTACCGTTATTATCTATGGTGCTAAGAGGAGGCAGGCAAGTGTCGATCCATGTTTCGTTAAAGGCCATCAGTCATTTCTGGTCTACTGCGGTGGTTCTCCAACCAACATTGCGATATCACCAATATACAAGCGAGTCAGAAATGCCCATATTGGAACCCAGTAAGACGCGTTTCATACCATCTGAAATGGTCCTAAAAGAAGTGAAAAGCAATGAGATACAATTATTGGCTTCAGTTGCGATGTTTTATTATATAACGGTTATGATATGACCCCACTCGAACATAAAAAATAAGAAAAGGGCGACAACTCTAACGTGAAGCTCCTCACAGGGACGAGGCGACGCGAAGTACAGACGCCGTCAGGATCTCCTGCGGGGAAGCCCAGTCTATTTCTAGCTCAAAGTCGTCAAATTGTTATATTCACCTCTCGCACGGTGAATATCACTGATTACAGCGACCGGTGGAGATCTCGACCAATCAGGAGAGCGAATCCTTATGTCATATAGTCAACCCTATTATGAGCTAGGATAGGCTATATAACATAATGAGGTATGAAGCCACTCAATTACAGAGTTGAAAACGAGTGGCATGCTTTGGAGTGTTCACGATCAGAATGAATTGGGCCTACACAGTTGGCGAAGCCAAAGAAGAAGAAAAAAACATGCCTTTATATTATTTCTTTGCTTTAGCAGCAGATGGAAGGTAATAATTCATTAGGCTTCTGCGGTCATCATAGAGAAATGCATGCAGTCGGCCTATTGCTCATCAGAGAAAAAAAAAATAAAACTTAAGCGAATGTCGGGATTCCGCAGTCAAGTAGGCTACACCATGTGAAAAAATTTCAATACTTACTGTTGGCCTACACCGGTGTAATAAAAAAACAAAAAACGGCGCACTCTCAGATCGATCAAAATAAGGGGTTTTACAACTGTTGTTCGCCCCTGTAAATCTGTGGAAAAGCGATGCCGGAGGGAAAATAATGCGTCAATAAAGGCAATATAGGATAGTCTTTCCCATAGACCCCTTATTAATTTATCCTCCGCGCGAAAAGGTGGTCTGCGACGACACCTCCCAAGCAGGCCTACTTCGACGAGACACTCGAGCGCATGACAGGGTGTTCAACTATAAGCGGACCATAAACCTGAATAGACTGAGAGTCAGCTGTTCCGCGCTCACACTGAACGGCAGTCACCTTCAAGTCACAATAACTTGCGGGCAGGCGTTGGTTCGTTTAAAAACAAATGCCTTCTGGCAATTTCTAAGCTCATTTTTGTTATTTACACACGCAGGAAAACAGAGCCCCAACTTAAGACTATCCCATTACAATCATAATTTGGAAATCAGCTTATAGAGGATAAATTGCATTACACCTCTAATTTTCACGCCTCACATCGAGCAGCACACGGCACTTTATCCCCTAAATGACAGCTTGGACCTGCTCGTTTTATTTCTAGATTATGATACCGCTCACGTGATAACACGCGGATTTCAACCAGCGCTCTCCCAGTGGAGGGAGGGGTTGTTTGCGCAATGTACTATTGAGCAGTGACGCTTCCATGACGTGTGAAGTCAACCAGCAGGACCGAGCCTGTTTCGTAACGTCGCCCAACCTGCGCTGCAATCTGTGACAATGACTAATCGGCCGAAGTGCCGACGAGACAGATTCCCTCCCACGGTCCCACGACTTTTCTTTGGTCAATTCTACGCCGTCACAGATGCATGGAGCATTAGCTCGTTACATGCGGTTGTTTAAACCTTTAGGGTGGGTGATGCTTCACCCTTTGAGCGCCATAGGCAACTATAGTTGCCCAATGGTGTAAGATCCGAAACGAGATGCAGTTGAAAACCTATCATGTGTCAACTTGTTTGAGAGAGCTCCCGCAGGGCAGCTCTTTTAAGGTTTAACTGATCAGGATAATTACATTTTTAATTCCTTGAGAGTCACAGGCTAGAGACACGCAGGGCCCTATGTTCCAGACCATGGCTAACTGGTCCTTCCTGTGAAACCTGCACACAGAGGATTATGCAATTTTTTCCACCAGACTCGCCAGCAGCTGACAAGCTCAGCTACTATGAATGGCCTCAGGGCCTATGCTTTGACATGAGGATTTACAGTTTCATTTGCAGTTCCTGGTGCGGACAGATCATATGGCAATTTAGCAGTGCCAGGGCGGAAGGAATCCCGGAAATCCTGCTCCAGTAACAGAGCACTTCGACAGTAGCGCGCTGCCCAAACCCCAAGACTGCCAACAGATCATTCGGAGGTCTTACGCAGGCCACGATCGATATACGACCAACTCACCTGCAGTTCACCACTGACCCGCATCCTGTGACCAAACGGCGATAATCAGAGCATGTCTGTGTTCAGAACATGCACATGTCCACACTCGCGGTTTTGATACAAAAGATTCAGGACAGTGCTCTATACAGCGAGTTTGAGTTCATTTTGGCCAGTAGTCTGTGTAAATACTAGAAAAGAATGAACATTCAACCAAGACAGCAGGCAACACTGACAGATATATTCAATGAGACTACAGGATGAACACATACTGTTCTAGTAAGCCTTGCTCATCTTTCACTTACGCAGACAGCCTCAGTCATATTTACCATATTGTTAATAATTTATATTACCACAGGCTGCAATGCATCTTTACATTTTGACCAAATTACAGCAGGCCGTGTCAACAGAAGAGGGGAGATGTCTAGTTTTCGCATCAGTCAGGCCTCATGTTTCAGGCCTTGTGGTGATAAATTACTTATGGATAACAATGTTCCCATCTAAAATTTCCCCAGTGCCTGTACTTCAACTGACATTTAGAAAAGGCATGATTAGGCTAGAGGGAACCATAATTTGAACAAACCCCACCTAAGATCTACAGTAGTCCTCACACAATGGATCATAACATCTGTACTCCGACTATAAATCCAGATCTCTTTTTCCAGATAATTTACCGGACGATTTGTGCCAGTCTGCCTTCACATTAGACTTTCAGGTAAAAAGATGGGGGGGGAAAAAAACCAGCAGTTCCGACACCTCAAGGACAGAGTTGTAGGACAGAGACCCTCAAATGTAACCTGTAAACAGATGCAGAATACCAGAACCATTTAAGCAAAGATATTGCAGCAGAACCCAAATCCTGGAGTCATCCCAGCTGGTGGACACAACTGGCACATTCCTGCAAAATCTGCAGTGGCCGTGCGGCTGCCAGATTCCACAACAGATGGAAGTGAACTGGGAAACTCCACTCGTGCAGATGTCCAGTAACTGCTTGGGGACAATTCGATAGTGAGGTTACCTCCAGCAATAGAGATGTTTGCAACATTAAAAACATTGGCAGGAGAACTATCAAAGTAGGTCTCCCAATGTATGCGACACAGTAATCCTACAGCCCAGACTGATCCTCATTCGTAAACAATGATTAATTTGTTCTTCACATTAAGGGTTGAATCCTAAGCAATTAGACCTTTGCCGTCCAGTCCTAAAAACGCACCGCACTCTAGTACCGCAAGTAATGAGCTCATGTAAGTCGATGCCAAAGTACAAACCATTGAATTTAGCACAGTCCACCAACCTGGAGAGCTGACACTGGGATTTGGCCACTGATTTTAAACAGGCCACATTTATCACTGACCTAGACAGACCACAGGACCGGAGACCGTGACCTATGCTGGGCTGCTGTAGTTAGGAGGACAAAGTCAAACCTGAAAAGTCACTTAACTGAGAAATATGCAACAATTATCCGATGTGGCCACAGAGCTAAAATTTATACAGGAGCAGCCGCGGATATTGCACTAAATGCAGCTGGAGATACAGGCCACGTCGAACCATGTGAACAGGAGTTAAACATAAACTTCTCCCCAGTAGTCTCTCGCTGGCACATGCAGCATGATGATGAAAAGAGACACCGCTTTTACAAGCCAGAAGAGCAGCCAGGATAGTTACACTAAGTAAACGATTCCCTTCCAAGTTGCACTGGCCAGATCCCAAAACTAACCCAGACGTTCCCTCTCAATTTACCTCTCCTGCGTGCAAGTTACCCAGCGGAGCACTGTGCGACCAACAAGCTCTTAAGGGACTGGCCACGTTTAACACTGCAGTTCAACACTGGAAACAAAGGCGGGGGGGAGGGGGGGTATTAAATGAATAAATCTTTAGATAAATGACCAAAAGGCAAAGCTAGATTCTAGTATAATTCAGTAGGTTGCACTTTATTCAACCAAGGGTAAAAACTGGCTGGTCACAGGCGAAGTTCTGGCGTCCCCGACTTGCGATGGGAATGACACTGTTGGGGTGGTGGGCGTGTGCGTGGAAATATGGGTAGAGAAAGCACGATTAATCCCCGTCCCCCCCAAAAACTAGTAGCTGTACTAGTCGTTTGCTATAAATAAGGCGGAACATGACAGTCCTTCCGAGATTTACAAGATATGTTACATTAACCGTTTTAACATTAACATCCGGCGTGGAAAAAAAAAACCAAAAAAATTAAAACTTAGATGACTTTCTTCAGCTCGTCGTACAAGACCAAGACAAAGGCTCCGCCCATGCCTCGGAGGACGTTAGACCACGCTCCCTTGAAGAAGGCCTTGCCTCCCTCATCGCGGGCAATCTTCCTCCAGCAGTCAATCGTGCCGCTGTACATGATATCAGCTGCAAAAAAAAGGGAGGAACATTGTAAATTTCCACCCGGCCACATTAAAAGACAGAACGATGCAGTTACAAGCAGGATTCAGCTGCAAAGGAAAGTTCTGGACCAGAGGAAGATGGCTGTGAATCTACAGTAGGCCCAAACTTCCTTTGGAAAGGTGGCACAAGCATTTCGAAGTGAGCGCATGGCAAAACTCACCTCCCTTGCGGCCGGACTGCATCATCATCCGACGGCGGACGGTGTCAAAGGGGTATGAGGTGAGGCCGGCGACGGCAGTCACAGTCTGAGCGATCATCCAGCTGACCACGATGTGCGTGTTCTTTGGGTCTGGCAGCATGCCTGCAAGAACAGGATTTTATTCATTTAGCCTGGCGCTGAAAGGAGGGGATGTCAGACACGAGGCTTAATATTCTCAGGACCGAGTCAAAACCCTAAGGGCTATCGCAATAGAAGTTCAGCTGTAGGTGTTCAAATACACTGCCAAAAAATAATTTAAAAAATAAAAAAAAAATAAATAAAAAAAAAAATTTACACACACACTTTAATCCTGCATTTAGAAGTAAACACCCATTTATATTAACCTTTTGTCTTGGACAAAGAAATTCTGCCACTGATTTGAAGCAATCGGAGTCATTCCTAGATTTGTCATTTGTCCATGGGGTAAGATTTCACGGACAAATCTAGAAAGAAGCAACAATTATTTCAAACCAGATGCAGATTTACTTCTGAGAAAAAATAAAACTAAGCACGTACGTCCAAATACACAGTTAAAATGCTGGGCAAGATTGTTTTTTTGCAGTGAACCGTTTCCTCAGAGCTGTACCTTTAGCAGTGTCGTAGATGCCGAAATAAGCCGCCCTGTAAATGATGATTCCCTGGACAGACACGTTGAAACCCTGGTACAGGCCCTTGAGACCGTCTGACCTGAAGATCTTCACCAGGCAGTTGCCGAGGCCGGTGAACTCTCGCTCTGAACCAGCCTTCCCCACGTCGGCGGCCAGACGTGTTCTAGCAAAGTCGAGGGGGTAGACAAAACACAGGGAGGTGGCTCCGGCAGCGCCACCGGATGCCAGGTTACCGGCGAAGTACCGCCAGAACTGGGTATGCTTGTCCACGCCGTCCAGGAAAATCTTCTTGTACTTGTCCTTGAAGGCGAAGTTGAGGGCCTGGGTGGGGAAGTACCGGATGACGTTGGCCAGGTTGCCTCTCCAGAAGGACAGAAATCCCTGCTCCTTGGGGATCCGGACCACACAGTCGATGATTCCCTTGTACTGTTTATCAGCGGTGATTTGTTTGCTCGCATGCTGAACCTGGCATTCAAAACACAGGGAAAACGCAAGTTATGAGCAGGTTCATGGATTCAAAAATACACACGTGAAACCGCATCATTTCTTAATATAGGCACTAGATAAGCTTTCCCAGTAGACAATAAAGCAATTAACTGAACAGAGGTCAATGTTGCATATCTCCTTGCTTTACACCAGTGGTTCTCAAATTCAGTCCTGGTGCCCCCCTGTGTATGCTGGTTTTTGTTCCAACCACAATTGAAATCTTAGGATTTTAACAAGCTGTTGATTTGTTTAAATTAGGTGCATTTATGCTAATATCCACATTGAGATATACTGTAATACTGGCAGAGGGAAACAATTTAACCAAAAATTTTAACATAAATAATCAAAAGGTTCCTCATTGGTGAAACTCTTGACACATTGCGACAAAACCTGACAATTTACTTGGCAAACAATAGAGTCACACCTGTTGTGTTTTCTGTTGATTTTATTTGGTTCAGGCAGGTTATTTGGGAAAAACTCAAAACACCTGTAGTCAGAAACCTAATTTGGAGCTTATTGATTTTTAGTCTAATTTGATCTGTTTAAAAATGTTTTCACCTGAAAATCCTAGCAATATTGAAAATTAAGCACAATATGCTCAAGGGTTTTTATTCTTCATAGCAGAATGGATATGTCCATCCAAATGTGACTTGATATGGCCAATAACTACTCTAAACATGGAATGTTGCCAATTAAGACAAAGTAACAGCTTTTTAAAATCCTAGAATTGCAGTTGTGGCTAGCCGCTAGAGCAAAAACCAGCATACACAGGGGGGTGCCAGGACCGAATTTGAGAACCACTGCTCTACACAGACAAAGCAATTTCCCCAACATCACGCCTTGGGTAGCAGCAATCAAGGCAAGCACTTTTTGCATTTAAATGAACTGCAGTCTTTTTGGCAACTACATATTTTATATTCCAAAAAAGGCATTTCACCCTGTCAAAATTGTACTCTAACTAGTAAAGAGTAGCAATTAACGATATCCACACTAACTAACAGTTGAAATTCCATTTCAAGATGGCAACTATGCACTGGTCAACACTAAATATACCCATAGATCCTTTTTAAAAGTACAAGTGGCCATTTTAATACACAAGACTGGATACATATTACAGATATCCTATTCAATTCTTCCCAGTCCAAAAGAACTCTCCAGATATCCAAAGTCATTCTTCCAAGGACAAATAATGGCACTTATTCCATTCATGTGTATTGGGCGTTAAATTTTAGATGTCAATGTCAGCATTTTTGATAACTGGAACAAATACTCTGGGTATCTGCAATTCAAAGCCCAGTACACACGGATGGCAAAATTGATAAAATTTGTCCCAGAATGGAGGCATATGAAATGACAACTGCGGATAGGGAGAAGGTCATTTTGGATATCTTCATTTTTACTAAAAAGGTATCATTTAATTATGTATATGCGCAATACATATCAAATCTGGCAATTAAACGTTAAAACGGCTGGCCATGAACGATTCAAATCAGTAAATCATCCTCATTCACACCTACAAATCACGTCAAATAAATATTTTCATATGAGAGAAGCAGAGACTAAACACCAACTGGGAGTTCGCGTCCCAACAGAAGACCCTAGACCAGTCCCGCTTCAAAATGGAGACGACCATGGTAACCAGCAGCTGAGCCAAGGACGAGTAGAATGAATGCAAGTAGCCGGATAACCGTATAATCTGAAGTGTTGTGACATTTAAGGAGTGTAAGGAACGGTGAAACACCACCATACCGTAAATCTAATTTTTAAAAAAAAATAATGATTAAAAAAAAAAACCACGGCCAGGACATGGCTAAAATTACTGCGAGTCAAATCAATGCAGGCCAGCTTTTAACTGCGAGCTAAGAAACGTTAGCTAGCTAGTCAACATCAGCTACTAGACGAGCGAAGCCAGCAGAATCACTTTTACAAAACCCTGATTAAAAGCGAAGCTTTTCAGAAGAAATGGAAATGTGCTTCTGCGTGAGGGGCAAAAATAAATCGCTTCCCATACGGAAGGCGCATTAAATTAACTCCCTCCATTCGCCCTCCGAGGAGCGAGGCCTATCCTTGCAGCGACCTTGGCAGCGAAGAGTGATTCGCCCAGGTCCAATGACCTTCTCTAGTGGGTCAGTCCTACACCCCCAGCTCAATGGCCACACGCTCGCCAAAATCTCCAGCGGATAACGTATAGGACAAACAGATCTGCAGAAGAACAAGCGCCCCAGTCCACCAATAAAGAAGGCGGAGCTGCCAAAGTCAGGCAGGGGACAGAAAACCGGAGAGCCGCTTCCTTCTCACTGACTGAAGACATGACAATAGCAGTTCGCTACCGACCCAACTAGCAAGCCAGGCCATTTATTATTAAAGGGAACTTCCACTGCTCGCTTTCGTTCGCACCGCAATTTCAATCCCAGAATTTTTGGTGGGTACGGACTAACGTTACAGTCCTTCAGTATTCACGTTACAATCGATTAGTGAACAATAATCACAGCCCCGGCCCAGCCAGAGCTTCAACACTGCGCTCCGTCCGAAATGGCCAAGGTTCCGCACATGCGGTCGTTGCTATTCAATGGCTTTGTCCTCGAATCCGCAGGTCGGACTCTTGAGAACCACTGAGCTCTCCGGCGAATACTAACGCAGACGATGTTAGGTTATTAGGGAGCCGGGTGCGTACCAAAAAATTAAAAGCACATAAGTATAGACGCCCATTCTAAGCTCATTCCATTTATGCAAGACCTCACTCACACTGTCAATTAAAGTTCACAAACTAACCCAAGCGGGACTGAATCCGATAACGTTACAGAACTGGCAAAGGAGTGCATAGGGCAACACTTCTTTCGCAGGAGATGCAAGTGTACTACAGATAGTGTGTACTCATTCAGCACGCACCTTCCCCGCGTGACTAACGTTGGGTTAATCAGTCTTTTGAACCTGCATTCCACACGTACAATAATACACCTGTGAGCTTGCCAAGATTATGCCGCTATACGATCTCGCTCAATCAGCAAGTTGTTGTCAAATTCAACCCAATCTTAGAATTATAGCAATGTTAAATTAATTCTCATTACCTGAAGAAGTAGTTTGACTCTCTCAATGGGGGCAACAGCTGTCTTGGAAATAGCAGCTGCGATACCGCCGGCCAAGAAGTCCTTGGCGAATGAAACAGCGGCCTCACTCATTGTGCCTAATTGTCAAGGTGTCTCGGTTGCAAGTTACAAAAATGACACAACCCTTCTACCAGATGCCCGACGCCGCTGCGGACGAAATGGCCGAATTTATAGATGAGTGAGGATTTAAGGCGAGCGAGATCGCGAGACTTACACGGGAACACAGAGTCTGGAACGCCATTGGTCCTTCGGGTTATTCGGGGAGGGGGCGTGAGAACAAACGATGACGTATTAACTCGGTACATTGCACCCCTGTAATAGCGACAAAAAGCGGCATTTGGCTAAATCAATTAATAAAAAGCAGGTATATACATCGACGCATTGTGAGGAATTGGCATGCTATAATAACGCATATTCTAACAGGCCAACATAAAGGAAAAACTGACAGGCGTCTCGTTCACTGCAGAATCAACTGATCAGTGTCCGCAACTAAAGTTATTCACTCCAGGCCGACTGCGTCTCCTGTCTATAACCGGCTCGTGCCAAAGGGGGAAGGTGAGGGCAACGTCACTAAAGTACGACCCATGCTGTCCTTGCCATTCAGCTCGCTCTCAGAGTGAAGTGGAGCTGAAGTCACCTTCAAACTGTGTGACCTCAAAGCAATCCAATGTGTCACGCTAGCGCTAAGCCATGGTTTTCGTTTGCCTTTCTTAAGGCATTGAAATTCAGTTTATTTTAATTTATTTTTGACGCATTTGATTGGAATGGAATAAAACCGAGACGCCCTTTTCCGATCATTGAGTTGGGTGTACGCCAGATTATTAATTAATAATTATTCTCTCTGATATATCTCAAACAGTTTGGATATTGCTTCCATCATAGTAACAAATATGTATTTTTTTAAAATGTAATGCACATTTGGAATCAAAAATAAGTAACCTAGCCTACATGATACACAACTAGAGCACTGAATAGGCAAGAGCTAGGCAGGGACCGCGCGGATTGATCATGCACTACCAGGGTTGAATCATGTAAACTGGCCAGCAAGTTCTGAATTTTAGATGCTGAGGCCCATGCAAAGTTAAGTAAAAACAAATTGGCAAAGTAGCTTCAACTGGAGTGCTGATGTCAGCCGACTAAATTTAGCCTGCACCACAGCTCTGGTGTGCAGTTCACAGTCTCTCACCAAGACAACTGTCTAACTTGCCACAGGTTCCCCACTGACCACATCTCAATCTTCTGAGGAAATCATGGGATTTATTATAGCTGACTGCAATGGGAAATTCTGGCTGGGACCTGTGACCAAGAATTGAACCATCACGACTGATTTGATAAACAGCCTTTTAAACATCAGTGATTGTTCTTATTGAGGTTTATCAATGCTTAATTGTTAATATACTATAGAAATCATTCATATTATAGATACATTACAAAACAATTAACATAGAATAAAATCAGCTAGTTTACCGGTAACACATAGCCGGCTAGTTTAGTGCTTTTTCAGAAAACAAAATATAAATGAGTGTTGCCAGGAAAAATAAACCTCACCTGCCAACTCTCATTTTAGTGCTTTTTATACTGACTCAATTCTACAAGTGTGACCTCATCAGTTTTCCACTTATAGTCTTTTGAAAATCCGTGACCTTCTGTTTGATCTTTTATGATCACTCAATATCAAAGGTCATGGTGTCAAATAAAAGCCCCTATAGGAGTTCCTATATGGTCATAATATTAAATATCTGTCTATCTGCAACTGTCAGTAAAAAAATATATTATTTTCACCGAAGACCTTGAACCCACCCCCCCGGCATTTAACCCCTACCGCTACGGAGACTATGAAAACTACCCCATCAGGCAGCAGATGGTTGGAAGCAGAACTGAAAGATGCACATTTCAGTTTTTGTTGGAAATCAAAGCGATGAATTTGTGAAAGTTTGAAGTCAATCAATGCACCTGTGTAGTCACAGACACAAAAACAAACAAACCGCGCCGATTACAATACCTCTCCCGCTGACTCCGTCGCAGGCGAGGTAACTTGACATACTGGTCGATGCATATCCAAGGACCCAATCGCTCCCTAAATCGATAAGCTTCGTGACCTTACCACACACAGGGCCCATGCAAAATATGAAACGAATCATTTGAAATTTGTGGCCTGTAGAACAAGCAAATCTCCACGGACGAAGTGGCGGACTCAGGTCGTCGATCACTGATCCATAGGATCCTCGACTCGTTGTCTGGGGATACAGTAACATCCATAGTCTATTCTTTTGCCAACTCAGTTTAAATTTTCTTTAGTAGAGACAGCAAGTTAATTCTCAATTAAATTCTAGTTAATGAGGCTCAGGTTCTGTTGACCTAACAGAAACCAAACACTGCATTCTTGATGTGAAATTTACCATCTGGCTACATCTGAGGTCAGAAATTTCTGGTTTGTTGCAAAATTTAAAAATCAGATTAAGGGCCAAAGGTGTGGCAGAGGTAATGGTGGTTGCGTGTTGTTACAGTGAACATGTTGTTTTTTCCCCACATAATTTTGATAAATAAATTGTGTAAAAAATAATGTATGAGAAATAAATGCCTTTCTTTAAGCCAGTGCGAGCTTTCATCGCAGTCAGTTCAAACAATTAGGAAGAACCTGTGAATGAGGTTCGAGGGCACAGCATAGGGTGTAAGGGTCAGGTCCCCGTTGTAACGAACAAATGCTGGCTTCTGTCTACAACTCCAATTCCGAAATAGTTGGGACAAAGTATAAATAGCAAATAAAATCAAAATGCAATGTATTTCAGATCGCATGAGCCAATGTTATTTACGATAGAACACAGATAACATTTCAAATGTTGAAACAGACATGTTACATTTTTATCCACAATATGAGCTTATTTCAAATTTTCTGGCTGCAACAGGTCTCAAAAAAGTTGGGACAAAGGCAAAAAAGGGTTGAAAAACCAATTAATACACAAGAGAATCAGCTGAAAGAACATTTAGCAAGTAATTACGTTAACTGGTGTCAGGTGTGTAACATGATTGGATATGAAAGGGATGTCTTAGAGAGGCTGAGTCTCTCAGAAGTAAAGATGGCCAGAGGCTCTCCAACCCGTGAAGGCTTGCGTAAAAAAATTGTGGAATACTTTAAAAGCAATGTTCCTTAACATCAAATTGCAAATGCTTAGAAGGTCTCACCATCAACAGTACATAACATCATCAAAAGATTCAGAGAAACTGGAAAAATCTCTGTGCGTAAGGGACAAGGCCAATGACCTTTACTGGATGCCCATGATCTTCGGGCCCTCAGATGCCACTGCATCACTAATCAGCACGATTCTGTCATTGACATTACTAAATGGGCCCAGGAATACTTCAAGAAACCACTGTCAGTAAACACAGTCCGCCGTGCCATCCACAGATGCCACCTAAAACTCTATCATGCAAAAAGGAAGCCATTGTTGAGCATGATCCAGAAGCGCTGCCGTGTTCTGTGGGCCAAGGCTCATTTAAAATAGACTGTAGCAAAGTGTCCTGTGGTTAGAGAGTCCAAATTTGACATTGTTGTTGGAAATCTTGGGCGTCATGTCCACCGGGCTAAAGAGGAGAAAGACCACCCCTCCTGTTATCAGTGTTCAGTTCAAAAGTCAGCATCTCTGATGGTATGGGGATGCATTAGTGCATATGATGTGGGACACTTGCATGTTTTAAAAAGCACCATGAATGCTGAAAGGTATATAAAGGCTTTAGAGCAACATATGCTCCCCTCCAGACGACATCTATTCCAGGGAAGGCCTTGTGTATTTCAGTAGGACAATGCAAAACCACATACTGCAGCTATTACTGTAGCATGGCTTCACAGTAGAAGAGTCTGTGTGTTGAACTGGCCTGCCTGCAGTCCTGATCTTTCAGCGATTGAGAATATTTGGCGCAAAATTAAATGAAAAGTCAGTCAAAGGCGACCCAAAACTCTCCAGCAGCTGGAAGCCTGTATTAAACAGGTGTGGGATCAAATTCCAATGGCTGAACTCAAGAAACCTGTCTCCTCAATGCCCAGACGCCTCCACTCTGTGTTGAATAGAAGAGGGGATGCTACACCATGGTAAACAAGCCCCTGTCCTAACTTTTTTGAGACCTGTATCAGACATCAAATTTTAAATGAGCTCATTTTGTGGATAAAAGTGTAAAATTTCCCAGTTTCAACATTTGCTATGTTATCTCTGTTCTATTGTGAATAAAATACTGGCTGGTGTGATTTGAAAGTCATTGCATTTTGATTTAATTCACAATTTACACTTTGTCCCAACTATTTCGGAATTGGGGTTGTACTTACTCTCCATACCATATGAGAGGGAATCTCCGGAGTCATTTGGATGTAAGATGGCCGCCGTTCACCATTGATGGACTCAGCCAGACGGGGGAGGAGCCTCACTCAGACACTCCATTTTGCTTCCTACTACACAACCAGAAAAAAACGGCATCTCTCGAAGAGGTGATATCATTTCTTTCAAAGGGGTCATATTATGCCGATTTCCCAGTTTAATACTCAGAGGGTCTCCGATGACTGAGCTTGAGACATCCAGCATTATACTATTTGGAAAATGTAAAAATGGCATTAACTTAAGCTTTTGGTTGACAGTCCATTCAAGACAATGGGAAGAAAAATTCACTAGCTAGTATGTGAATGCCTTTTGCCATTAAATGAATAAATTCAAGTGTCTACGATAACAGTTACATGTGTAACTTATTCATTTACTGACAACGAGCTTTATGCTAGCAAATGAATCATTCATCCCATTGACTTGAATAAAATGTGAACGTAAAGCTAATGCCAGCGATGGTAAACGGTTACCAGAAGTGGTGAGGTTATCTTTGCATACATATTAATTGACATTTGTCAATGAACGGAATCTGACCAATCGCAACGCGAGAAAGCTGTATCACGTGTGAGTGACACCAAACCTGTATCTCATGGGTTGTATCACACCGATTTTTAATCATTTATGGGATCATTTCATTAAGCTCTGCCTGAAACAGGCAGTTTTGACCTGTCTTTTTAAAGACCCCCCTTCCCCGACTTAAAGCCCACTCTGTTGTGATCGGCCAACCGCAGTTCAGGAAGCAGTGCACCGTAAAATGAAAGGACTACAATAAAAAGTTATTGCTGAGGAATAATGGTAGAAATTAATTTTAACCACTGATTCACTTCGTCTTCCTTTTGATGTCAATGGAAAGGAAATTTGCCATTGCAGTGAGGAAAACAGCATCTTCTGGACATGGCTGTATGCAACAACCAAACTCTCCCTGACTTCTGCTCTACAGGTTTGATCAAAAGCATGTAAAACAAGCATCTATTCGGGAGTCATGAAAATTTGTCCCATTGTGATGTAGACATGTTATAGAAGAAAAGGCTGGACAACAAATGAGGCATTTCTGGCAGTTTAGGAGCCGTTTTCTGTTGGAGAGAACTGCCGCCTTTGACATGTACTTTGCTGAGATTATATATGCAGTAAAAACAAACACGCTAAGAAGAGGGAAGAACAGAGAAGTCTAATGTGACCCCTTTATATTATGCAGCATTTATAAAAATGTTTGTGAGAGGAGGAGATTTGTGCCAACTAAATACTTTGTTGATCTTTACATTACTAAAGTGCACACAATAAACTCCAGTGCAACTTTTTCCAGGTATATTTTTACAGTTTACCCTTTGAGAACATGACATTTGTAGTTATTTCATATGCCTATAAAAAGTAAGCAGAAAAAAGTATTACATTAGAAAGATACAGAACTAAAGCAAAGAGACTTTGTAACATTACAGCTGCAACACATGGCAAATCCACTGAAGCATACATCGTTGAGCCACTAAATGAAACATTAAACATGAAACAGTTTAACTGCAAAAGTAAATCTGGTAAAACAGCCAAAACACGGTTAGATTGGTAAAAAAAAAAAAAAATATGGTTAAACCACAGACCGTGAGTATTTCACGGAAGGGGCAGACAGTCAGTCAGCCCATCTCCAGGTGCATGTTGTCACAGTCAGTTTCGTTCAGGCTCAGTGAGGAATGACAGATTAGCATTGAATTGTGGGAAGTATCAATACGAACTACACTGTAGTTTAAAGTGATGGTATCGTGACAGTTCAGGGGTCCTGTCACAAGAATACCTCCTAAAAAGTACGCGCTCTGGCTACCTTGCCAACAAGCCTGGCTCTTTGGCGATGTGGACGGCGCGTCAGACTCTTACACGGGAGTCTGGGTTCAATTCCCCGCCCGGGCCCTCCTTCAGCCTGCCACAGTATGATGCTGTTGAATTTGCTGGTGGTTAACAGTCTGTCTCCCCCACCCTGCTCCAAAGATCTTAGCAGGAAAATCACAACATGGTCACCATTTACCTCGTAACACAGGATTCTCACCAGTTTCTTATAACACAAAATGAATGGTAAAAAGCATATAACGTTTTAGAAATAAAAATATATATATATTTTTCCCGTAAAAATGAAGGCTGGAAAGTTTCTACCACATACCGTTAAAAAGATTTTACCTAATACACTACGTACTTCACGATCACTTTTCATTTCAAGTGCATGAATGCGTGTGCTCGATTCATGATGCAACAAAGGGACTGAGCTGAAAAACAGAATGGTGGCGACCTATGACCCAACCCCAACTCAGCTTTCAAAAAATATTAATTCCGTCATCTGCACTTTTTTCGAAGCTTAATATTAGGACAGTACCCTGAAAATGCAGAAATCCCACTACACCCCCCACCTTCAGCACTGAACTGACCTCCATTGCCCTTGTAGCTGCCAACACAATTCTTATTTTCTTATTCGTGCAAGACAGTGTGTGTGTGGTGTATGCCAGCAAGCCTGCACAGGAGTGCTTTCCTGACTCGCCACACCCGTTAGCTTCGCCAGTGCTGTCAGGGTGTTAGCCATAAACTGGAACTATGATGCGCTCGGCGCTAAATACCCCCTCAGCATACCTTACAGGTGGGCATGTGCGACCTTTGACCTCAAAGAAATTAACCGAAAATCATAGCAATGACTTTGACATAAAATGGGCTTCTGGAGGCACCCAATATCCATAAAATCGTTAAAATTTGAGGGTTTTTATTCGAGCGCGGTCATGTCGTAAATATTTGAGTCTGCACGGTACAACAGTCCAAGTCCCGAGTTGCCCACTTCCTGCGATCGGTGCAGTGGTGCAACCTGCATCTGATTCCTTCACGAAATACTCTTCGACAGTCCAAGTAGCACAATGGCTTAAGAAGTCTGCTCAGACGACAAGGAAAAACACATAGTGAGTGTTCATTTGCTTGTTGGGGAAAAAATGATTGAAGAGCCTAGCGCGAGAAGTACTTCAGTCACATTTTAAAACACAGTGAGGTAGGGGTTAAAAATGTCTTTTATTGTTACTTTTTAAAGTCCACTGCGTCGATTTTCTCAAAATGGACAGTCTGTGAATGAAGTACTTTTGGCACTGGGGCGTTCAACTAATAAAGCATTTTTACATAAAAGTTACCATTGACTAGATTGGTGAACAAAGTTTCTGTAGTCATGCTAGTGCAGCAGTAAGACCAGGAAATAGGTCCTGGAAGGATTATGGTGGATCGGTGTCGGCATGCGGTGATCAGTCCTTCCCCTCCAGGTCGTCTCCATGGACCAAACCTTCGTCCTTCTCCTCTTTACTCCTCTTATTCTTCTTGTGCTTGTGTCTGCGGTGACCCTCGCCCTCCTCGCCGTCGTGCTGCCTCCTGGACACACCGGCAAAAACCCACTCCCATTAGCCCATTCTTTCCATTCGTCTATCATCCACTCCATCTGTCCGTCACTCAATTTCCATCAATCTGTCAACCACTGCATCCATCTGTCATTCACTCCATCCATCCATCCATCATCCAATTCCCATCCAGCCATGATCCAGTATTCCAGGTCACAGCCCCAGGTTTTCTGAAGCCTAACCCAGCATGCCTTGGGTGAGGGGAAAAAAAATGTACACCCAGAACTAGGGCTGGGCGATATGGATGAAATCAAATGTAATGAAACTTTTGACCGAATCCCTCAATATCGATATCGTGGAGATACTGTAGGAATAACTATTGGAGCTTTCAGAAAATATTCACGTAATGCGATTTTAATAAACAATCACTAGTAATTTGGATACTGTGACAAAGCAGGTACAAGCAATAGCTAGAACTCTAACTAGTGCAGACAACTGCATCCCTTTACAATAATACAGCCTTCAAAAGCAGAGGAGACAAGATTATTCTTTAATTCTCAAAAATATCTTATGTGGCGATACTGATTTTATAGCGGTATATTGCCCAGCCCTACCCTGAACCCCGAAGTTCGCCAGTAAACCAACACTTGTCCACTCTCACCAATCAAAACTCTCACATTCAGCTAGTTACCAACAAAACTATAGAAATGGACACACTAACACTCTCAAACCAGCCTCAACTTCACAGGTTCTCCAACATGAAATCAATTAACTCTCGTTAACACAATCCAACCATACTGTCGATCAAAGTGCCAGCATACTACTAACACAATACCAGAACAATGTGTGCAAAATTGGGCAAAGACGCTTCACTTCTTAGCCCTTTAAAGAGTATATTTTTTCAATTCTTTTTCCTGATTACCTCTGCCAACGAAGTTGGGGCGGAGATCATGTTTTCGCCCCTGTTTGTTTGTTCGTCTGTATGTGAACAACATTACTCAACAAGAGTTGTCAGAAAGACAAGCACGCGGACGGACGCGGACGCCGGGGGTACGACAATAGCTCTCCGGACGTTACTCGTCCCGGCGAGCTAAAAAGCAATGCACTGATTTGTAAATTTTGTGGGTGGATTACTATTACATCAAGGTTGGACCCTTTTGATTTTCACCGCGATCAGTGAAACAATATGGCCGCCACGGCAGCCATCTTGAAATCGTATGACACACGATAACTCAACTTTGCTCCCACTCCTGAAAATTTGGATTGCGCTGCCTTGGCGGAGGTTTGCACTCTACGAGTGCACCGTTTCAGAACTCAGGAAATTCAGCTGCTTTGAATTACCATTTGTGATTCACATACAGAATCTGAATTTCACAGATCCATTAGGCAGATTCTAATCAGATATTACAGACCATACTCCTGGACTGGTGCACTTTGACCTTGGACAGTGATATTCAGTAGTAGCATGCGCACTATGGTGATGTTAAAGACAAGCGCAGTTTAACTACAAGCCTTTTCCATTTTGTGAGCCAAAAGGCAGAAGTGACTGAGTGCATTTTTTGGCATTTCCCCCCCTTATTAAATTCATCATGGCTGTGTACACAATCTCTTCTGCAAGTAGAATCATCATCAAGCTGCTTATTATTTACATTTTCTGATTTATGGGAGCCATAAAAACCTTTCTGCCGAATCTTCTATTTTCTACATTCTATTGCGCCCTAAGAAAATGTAATGAATACATTTTCAAGGAATTAAAAATGCGGGAGCTCTTTTAAACAAGTTGCTACATGATAGGTTTTAACAGTGTCTGATTTTGATAGTTTACATAGACGCTGAAAGGGTTAAGCGTAATTTCATACATAATCAGCCCTACCTTTGAGCCCAAGAGTTTTAGCACTCAATTACTAGCAATCTAAGCAGTGTACAATCTTTCAGCGCACGCAGTTTTAGTAATTTGCACAAAGACAGGTGTAGCATAAATGTCCTGCCTCATCATGAGTGATGCTATTGCTTCTGTGCGTGTGAGAATTCATTTCACCTGCTACACGTCTTAGTAAATCAGATCCATCGATGTCTGCCGCACCAGTAACTTAGACGAACTAGTAAAAAAAATCTGAACTGAGCCCAGGCAGTTAACATACAGTGATTGAATATGATCACATCCCGGGACAATCAGTCGGGGATACTAAGGATCAGCGATCGTTACGCCGCGTCCGTAGAGATTTCTTGTGGGCACTCTACAGGTCACAGTTTGTTATGGATTTATCTCATGTTTGGCACGGACCTTGTGTGTGGTAGGGTCATGAGGGCCTTCGATATTTGGAGAGATTGCTTCAGGGCGTCCGGGAATGCATGTCGACCGGCTGGCTACCAACCGCCGAGTTCTTAATGTTGCGTAGCTTTGCTAACATCAAGCGGCCATGTTGGTACACTGATGTTTATTAGTGATGGCGTCTTCCACAGGCGTCAATTTCATCCCAGAGAACCATTATGCCGGGCATACACTGTGCGATTTTTTTCAATCGCGGTAATAAGCTGCTGTTCATACTGTACGAGTGAATCGCAGGGGTTTAAACTTTGCAGCTCACGATTCCTGTTCTCACACTATACGGTCCGATGGTTTGGTGCAATGTGATTGCTCAGTCTATACGACACGTCGGACACTGTCGGACTGTTGTGTCCGGAATTGAAGAAGAAGAAAAAGAAGTAGAAGAAGAAGAAGCCGGAAGCCGTATCAATGTTTGCGCATGCGCAGTTTGACAGATTTGGGTAAATCGGCTCGTGCAGCTGCTTCAACAGTGCGAGAGCCTCACGAAGGGCGACCAGGATTTCAAACAAGTTTGATTTTCTCCCGATCGATCGGGCGGTGTTAATTGCTTCTCGTTACCCCATATACACTACACGATGACAGACGCAAGATTGAGCCAAAATTCGGCCCGACTTCCAAAAAAGTCGCACGACTGAAATATCGTGGCAAAAAGGGGCAAAAATCGCACAGTGTATGCCCGGCTTTAGACGGCACAGCTCACACAGGTACACTTCAGTACTGTCACACAGTTACACTTCAGTACTGTCACACAGGTAAACTTCAGTACTGTGACACAGGTACACTTCAGTACTGTAACCGGGAGGGAGACTCATCCCAGAGAACCATCAGACGGCACAGCTCACACAGGTACACTTCAGTACTGTCACACAGGTACACTTCAGTACTGTACCGGGAGGGAGACTCACCGCTTGGAGGACTTGTGTTTGCTCTCCTCCTTGTCTCTGTGCCGTCGCTCCCTGTGCCTCTCTTCCTTCTCTCGACTGCGTTCGCGGCTGCGCTCGTGACTGCGCTCGTGCACGTGGTGAAATTCCCGCTCGTGACCGTAGTAGTGATACCGATCATCGTCACTGCGGCCGGGAGAAACAGCAGCCAATGATCAGCGTTTCAATGGGAATGCAACACGGAAACCAGGAGAAATGTCTTTACAAGTAATTTTCCACTCAAACAGTCTAATACACTCACAATGATCCATCAGCATAATAGCCAATGCAAGAAAGTTAAAACTTAAAAATAAAATCAACTTTTCTGAGTCACTGAGGTTATAATGCCACATAATTATATTATTCATGTTAAATCAACCTGTACAAAGTAATCATTGTCTCTCTTAAATCCACACTTGAAATTTTACAGATTCCACGTTCCTCCAGTTTAATAGTCTGACTTAGCGGGAGCTGGAGATTTTCTCGCCATCATACGATCTTTAAGTCAGGCCCAGTGTAATTTATGACCAATCCAAAAATAATGTAGTACAGGGTACTCTAGCACTGTTACCATGGAAACCTCAATTATGACACAAAGGGGCACCAGTGCTTTGCGCCACTGTTGGGAACTATAGCACTTTGATAGCAAACAGTATCAATCCTTGATATTAAAACATATAATTGCATGCTCAACAAACATGTACTGCCGCAAACTTATTTTAAATGTTAAACCCAGCCGTTGCAGAACACAGAGGCTGGGATACTGAACCGTCCCATAATATACAGCACAACCGTTTAATTTGGTTTTAGACATTTTTGGCAAAGAACACAATCATATCTGAATCCAGATAAGCTGACTGCAAAAGTGGACCACTGGCATTTTTTGGCAACCGGACTAGAGTCCCTAGAGTGATTCGCAACAACTGAAGAATAGGAGTCATTTGGCTTCCATTGCACGAAAAGCCATTTCTAGCAATGAAAATCACTGGCTTTTGGTTCTTTCTCAGAAAAGAAATGTGTTAATTTCAGTGAAAAACGATAAACCAGCTGGCATTTGTCCTAACAAACACAAAAGGGGAATATGTTCAGACGTGAGAGGGGAGAAAACAGAAAAATAAAAATCTCATTCACTCTGTGATGGTGCCCGACAACATGATGGAATTAAAATGGCTCGATGCCCAGACTTTTTGGAGTCCTCATGTTGCACCTCTATCCAGGAACTTTAAACCAGACTATTGTCCTCCATCTTGGCTCCATCTACCTCGCTTGTAACATACACAGTAATTTGTCTCCACCATTTCTTGTGCTGAGTGCACTACCGTGTCTGGCCACTACAAACTAATGGCGCTGCAGGCGTGTGAGTGATATAGTAATGACGTTGATAGAGTGCAGGCGATTAGCTCACTTGCTGTACTCGCTGGTGGTGGGAGTGCGGTCTCTCTCTCGGTCTCTCTCTCGCTCCATCTCTCTGTCCCGCTCCCTGTCACGGCGGGAGCTCCCATAATCCCAGTGCCCTGCGCTCCCCGCTGGTCCTCCCTTCTCCAGCGAGCTTCCCCAGGGCTGGTGTGCGGTGGAGACGGGGGGGTAGCTTATGTAGCTGGTGTCTACAGCACAAGAAACAAAAACAGCTCTGTAAAGTGGGGAATTCAGATCTAGGCATTATAAAGAACCCACATGGCAAGCACCTCCGCTCTGGATCTCCTTTGACCCTGTTTCATATCCAGCTGATCTAGCTCAGAGGAGCTTGCTGTCTGGATTGTTTCTACTCATATATTCCACAGGCACGATGGTCTGAACCAAATGGAAAAGACCGGGGAAGGCTGACTTTGAAGACCAGTCAGTTTAGCTAGGGTACCCCCCCTTCCTCTCCAGCACTTGAATAACGCTGTTGGAAATTCCTACCAAGTCCTACATCACAGACTAGTTTGCAGCCGAGTTTAGGCCTGTCATGTGCCTTGCTGCCTCCCACAGCCTTGAAAAGTCCTCACCTGGTCTCTCCTCCACGGAGCGCTAACATTACTTATACACCTCCAGCTCTGTTTTCCGACCAATCAGAGGGCAGCTCATTATTATAGAGGGGACGCACACTCAAAACAAACTCTTCCTTAGAGGTGAGAGAACAACAGGCTGTGAACGGCCATAAAATGATGGATTTTATGGGGATTTTGTTAAAAACTTTATAAACCACTCCTTTCTGCCCCCAAATACATAATAACAATCCGCATAATACAGGACCGTCAAAGAAAAAAAACATTGTTTATTTTACCATCTATATGATGCTCCATCTTCTGACATAGATTTAGTGTAAAAATTTGGATTAGGACTGACATCTGAAATACGTAATTGAAGACAGCAAGAGGACTGCATACGACAGAAGCATAAATTATGAGTACAAGGTGGGAGTGAGCAAAACGGTGGAAATACTACACAACTGAATGAATCCCAGGTTTGATGGAAAGATGACTCAAATACAAATGGCCGTCATCAGACTGCAACAGTCCATAGACCTTACAAACTGAATGCATGAGTTAAAATTTACTAACCAGGCAAAACACTTTTGTGAAGATGAAATGATAACTTGAAAGAGAATAAGTTGACATGCGTAGTGGACACTAAAAGTGAGCTCAACAACCTCCCTTGACCTTGTACTGTTTGTTCATTGAAATGTACCAACAAGGTAAAAGATCGTAAAATAATGCTCAAAAGGCACACCATTGGAGTTAATGCTTTCATTTGGGCCGAACATTGAGGCTGTGGTGTCAATACTTTCACATACAAATTTCAAGGTCATGGTCACTGTGGCCAGATTAAAAGGTCAAAATTGATTGATTTGAGGACTTAAAGCTGAAGAAAGAGGAATTTTTTGACATTCTCTTACCAGGAGTGTTGTATCCGAATGAAGGGGGAGCTCTGTTGTTATATCCTGAAGGGGGACACCTGCTGCGGACATAACATCAATACAGTCAGGACCTTCACCCAACCCACTGCCTCACCTGCACTGCCTGTCAATCACACTTACCTGTCCAATGGGGGCATTAATAGACTCGGAGGTGGAGCCATCGGTGGTGGGAACAGCCCTGGAAAAACATCATAGCATAACATAGAATTAGCAGAACATAACAACACAGCACAGCATAACACAACACAACACTACATGCATGTCAAGCACGGGCCATTCAGCTCAACAAATCCAGTTATTTTCCAGCCTCTGGAGTGTACCTAACACTTAGGAAAACTAAAGGAACATTCCTATCCTTGTCATGACAATTATTATTCAATGCACCAAGGTTAAAAATGCTAATTAGTGCCTTGTCCATTTACTTCAATTCATTCTCATCACAAGGCTAGCATGCGGCATGGAGTATTTTTTCAAGAACCAGACCGTATCTCGCACAGCTTTAAGGCTGGCCTTTTTGCCTCTGCTAAATACAGTGTTGAGCAGTACAGGCTCACTAGGGCTCATCTTATAAACATGCTACACATTTGGTGAAGTGATGACGCAAACCCTTCACTCCCGAATACAAAAACAGGCCCTAAAACCTTTAATTTAAGCTGACATGGGTACTGTCCATGGAACACTGTGGTTCATAATTGTTTGAACAAAAAAGGGCAGCAATCCCCAAATGGTGCATTCTGAATAGATTCAAAAGCACTGAAATTAAAGCGCAGATTCAAAGGGTGTTTACGTCTACAGTGATTGATCTGCACAGTAGTAGCAGCACTTTAAAATTTAATTGCAGTCCTAATGCTTATGGCTCTGATTGTACACATGATGTCATTTACACATGCAAGTCATATATGTAATACATGCATGTCTGCGCAATGTATAGGATCTTGGAAGGATTTTAGGGCCCGATGGCATTTGATGCCATGTTTTGATGTTTGATGTTTTGGCCAGGTATTTTGGAATGATTATAGTAATTAGCAGATTATGGAGTTTACCTGGAAGAGCAGGTGGAGGCATACCTGGCAGGACCAAGAACAGGTGAATATTATCACTCAGCAACAGGTAAAATATTACATTCAAGTTATTTTAACAAACAGCAAACCACCCTTCCACAGTGTGAGGTTAATATCTTATTGAGGCGACACATGAGCACCTTGGCTGCTAAGCAACAGAAAAATGAGTTAAGGCCTTTTCACAGCAAGGAAGGATGAAACGAAAGAACAAAATGAAAGTGCGGAAATCTCGTAAATAGAAAAACAGGAAAGTTTTGGATGCAGTCAGGAAAGGCTCAGGAAGACGAAGAAGTTTGAATTTTTTTTATTGACACTTTGTTTCGCATTTCGTTTTGCCACTAATAGGAAAAGGCTCTTGCTAAGCAAAAAAGAAGCACTGCTTTTACAGGCTTTTGGTCTGGTATACTGTCCGCGAGTACACCAGCACTGATTAATGCACATCAGAAATGTGCAAATAAGAATCATGAGGATGTTTTTCTGCGGTAACATCACTGCCAATCCTTCCACACAGAATATCGAGCACCGAAGTCAGAGTATACGCAGTGCTCTGGTGATACTCACTTGGGGGGTGCAGGGGGGGAGGCATTCGCGAGACGGGCGGGGGCGGGTGCATGAAGTGTGGGGGAGGAGCCCCGATGGGCGGGGGTGGGGGCCCCGCTGGAGGGACGAACGGTTGGGTTTTATTCGAGTGATCTCCCAGCACCTGTGAGGAAAAACACAGGCTTTAGCCAGCCATTTAAAGCTACCCAGCATTACTCAAGACATCCTGTGTAAGGCCACTGCGCTTTTGCAGAGGTGAGTATACTACAGACATTACGGTTCTCGCAAACCTCACGGCTTCAGCTTTCCATGAACTACTGGGGCTTAAACTGATGTACATTTCAGTCAGGACCGCTAACATATCAAAATTAACGCTGTTTATGGAGTATGATGTAGAACATAAGTTTTCGTTTGGCATGGAATAGATCTGCGCTGGGTACTTGCTGCACATAATTGTGCACCACCCGGAATACAGGTAGAGGTTATGTTTTCTTCATAAACAAGATGCCAAATCTGAAGTACACATGCAAACCTACTCAAGCAGGTGGAAGCTGGCTGGCAGTGCGTGAGCAGCAAAACAACATAGCAGCATTGACAGCGATTGGGTACAAAAGGCAAATTGTGTGCAGCAAGCGTTTATTATTGCAAATGAAACGCCAAGCATGACCAGCTGCGTGGTATTAGCTCGATTAGCGGTTTTTGAAGGGCGCGCTCCGTTACTGATGTTGTGTGTGCAGATATGATTGGTTGGTGAAATGACATGTTTTCTCTAAATTCTGCGATGCAGCAGCTGCAAAAGTTCCCTGCCTGAACTGCAGCTGGCATTTTACATGCGGCGCTCATTAATTTCATCCTCGGCTCGGGGCTCTTGTCCAGGTGAGGCAGTAGCTATCTGGGGGGGGGGGGGGGGGGGGGGGTTCTGAGGAGTGGGGGTTCACCTGAATGGGATTCTGTTCGAGCATCTCTCTCCTGCGCCCCTCCACCCGCCGAATGGCACCCGTCTGCCCACCAATCACGTCGATCGTCCCGCCCAACTTCCTGCAGAACACGTGAAAGGTTACACTAAAATCGCAGGACTAATATCATGTGTACGCAGGGGCTCAACGCCACCTGTCTGTCCACCAATTTTGTGTTCGCCGGGCCCAGGTTCTACCAGAAAGATTCTGAGTGAAATTTCTGTAGTCAGCTTTCCCTACCCTCCTAAGACTCTAAAACTGTGGGCGTAACATAACTTGGGTTAACTTAACATAACAGAACATAATAATGACATACCACAACATAACAGAACATAATAACAACATACCACAACATAACATAACATACTTGAACATAACATACCATAACAGAGGGGCAAGAACTGGCCAGTCAGCTCAACAAGGCTTGCCATTTTCCTACCACAAAAGAGTACCTAATTCTGTCAATACTTCAGAACCAGATAGTACTGCATCAGCCCTGGTCTTAAAACCCTTCAGTTTCTAGCGCATGACCCGGCAGGCTGTTCCCTCTGTGTGTAACTATCAGAATGCTTCCTAATATCTATGTGTTGGAGGAGGCCGACTTTAGTTCATACCTGTTCGGCGGCGGTCCTGCTTTCAGTCTGCTGGTGGCAGACAGTGCGATGGGGGCGGCAGGGAAGTCCTGCTTTACAGTGGACGTGTCCATTTCCTTCTCCAAAACAGCCCCCCGTCCCTGCTGAACCTTTCAATGGCAAACAGCAGATTTCATAAACTTCAATAAGAATCAAGGATTGTCATAAATTTAGCCACCTCACCTGGTGAAGCAATATTAAAGAACGCAGAATCTCTCATCTGAAGGTATGCAGCGGAATCACTAGCTGGAGACCTACAGTGATCTTATTCTCTGAGGTGAGAGAGACGCTGGGCTCGAGGCCGAGCTGCAGCCTTCGCTGTTTCTCACAGTAGGCTTTCCACGTTTCCTCGTTGAAGCCGTAGTTGAAGTAATCGGAGAGATCAGCACCTGCACGTAAAGGGGGAGGGGATTGGAGAACACGGTGGGGGGGGGGGGGTGCAACAACTTGTGACTTTGCTCAACCACAATAATGGCAGACATCTTGTGCTCCTGTTCACATCTGCACGTGTCCATATCGAGGGCCCCACTCTGGGATCACTGTATTCCGATTAAAGAGAGGCACTCAGGACATTTTTCGGCACGTTGAAGAGAAGGGCAGAGGTGTAGAAAACAACTTCGTCTTCTTTCAAAAAAAGTTTGAAAACCCATTTCTTTCAGAAGTATCTTTCTTCAAAGTCAAGTCCGGTTGGTAAACGTAGTATTGCTAGTCTTTTGTCATTGTTGCGCTTGCTATAATTGTTAAACATGAATGCATGTTTGTTTGTGTGTGGGTGTGCGTGTTCTGTACTGGCATTAAGATCTGGTTGCACATTTGTCTTTTAATGTTGTTATTCCATGGTCATTTAAGTACGTTTACACGTGTTTCACTGTTGTCATGTACTTGTGTTTAAATTGATTTGTTTATGCCAAGGACATCCTAGTCATATTTCACGTGTCAGTGTAGTTAGACTTAACGTTTCGAGCAGTGTAAAGCACTAAGAGCTTGCTCTGGCATGAAATTTATCGCGATTGACAAATAAAATAAAATAAATACTGAGACTATGTACACCAGGACCCCAAGAGAGTCCCCCGTCATTGCGTTAATGGGCCCTCACCTGGTTTCCGCCATGGTTTGTCCTCAAAAATGTCCGCCTCCACCTCTGGCTCAGCCTCCAGCCCGTTCATGCCCATCAGCTCCAGATCCACGCCTTTGGGTGGCAGCTTGGCTGAAGAGAACATCCGAGTCAAACCCACAGCCCTGCTCCATGGGCATCATGAAACAAACACCTTAACGCAGCAGACGGTACATTACCGTGGCTCAGTTATCGCTTTTATTTTTAAGGTCTTTACAGTACACTAGATTAAACTGAACAGGAGCCAATCCCCCAGAGTAATGTGGGGTCACTGCTCTTCAGAGACGCAGCAGCTGCACGGATCGGACGGTATTGACACTGGCTGGTGATCCCAGTCACCCTCCAGGCCAGGGATCCCCAACTATAGCCCACGAATCAAAAACCGGCCCGCGTTTTCTTATCTCCGGAGCAATTAACTAATTAACTGAAATATTAGTGCTTCTGATTGGCCAGACTGTTTTCCAAGGTAACTGGGTGGAAATCCAGGAGTTCCTGGACCTTGAGGACTGAGAATTAGTGATCCCTACTCTAGTCAACAGGCCACAGTAAAGAGAGATCCTGAAAAAACGTTCCAGGGCTAACTGTGCTGGCTACAGTGGGAGCCTTTAGCCTCATAGGGAAGTGCTTAAATCGCCACAACATCGACCAGACAAACGAGGGTTTCAGTTTGTCCGATGGTTCCTCATTTCATCACAAATCAGCAAAACATCCGCTCGATCAGATGCCCTTAGTCCAGCTGAGCTCTGCGCGTGTGAAGCGTATTCAGCTAACCGCACACCTCAGCTAGCCAACTGCAAACCGAAAGCATAAGCACCATGGATTATAACTCAGAGATGACCCAAGACATATAATGTGGAACCATGGCTTGTCACTGAGAGATGACTTTAGAAATGTATTGTAGTATGGAACCATGACCTTAACTAAGAGATGACCCTAGAAATACGATGTTGTGAGAAACATTGGCCTGCCACTGAGAGATGACCCCAGAATTACAATGCAGTGTGGAACCATTACCTGTAAGAGAGAGATGACCCTTGCCTTGTATATTATGATAAACAGGTAGAAATATGAGCAAGGCTAAAAAAAACAGGCAAAAATAGTAAAGGAATAGGACCCTGCTGTAGCACCACTGAAAATATGAAATGGCGGAGCGATGGGCGTGTCCTTTACCTGAGGGAGCCATGTAACCCCTCCCTGGTTTCAGACTCAGGTTCATTGGTGGTGCCCTAAACAGGTGGCGAAAGCACAACATAGCATGAGAGGTGCAAATAAGTGGTCTTTCAGCCTTACAAAGACAGACATTTTCCTCCGAAAGAGTAAAAACAACAATAGCTATAAGAACTCTACCCGAAGAGCACTTCTAAAGAGAAACACCAAGAAATTAACAGCGCTAGAAGAGCACAATAAAAAAACACGCAAGATCATAAAAATTTGTGTTACATTGGGCCCTGTTTTAAGGAGTCAGATTGATTAGTCTGTAAAACTGGCCCAGAGTTTTTCTCCAGGGTAATTGTATACGTATTTTATTCACAGATTTGGGAAAGCCGGCAGGCGCAGGATGCAAATCCACGCGGTTCAGCTTCCAAAAAAATCCACACCGTTGCACTAAAGCGGGCTGAACGGACGTCTACGAGATGCAATTTTGTAATGGGAACCGTTCTATGGCACAACGGTGTCATCTAGAGGCTAAAGTTGAAATGAAAACAGAAATTCTCACATGTATGATGGAGCACCAGTTTTAATGTTCCCAATCGTGACTTTAACGTCATCGTCGTCACTGTCGCTGTCCTCATCATCTTCATCATCGCCACCAGTTTTTGAGATCTGCGAAAACACAATTTATCGATCAAATTAGCTTCAATTGATATCTCATTCAGTACATCCTGCACAAATTGTGTCCAGAGATTTTGGGACTCGAGTGTAAAATCTCAGTTTTATTTATGATATATTTCATATTATGATCATTCAAGAATTGGAGTACACTAAATTTATGTTGTCAATTGAAATGCCATCAGTACTCATAAACAAAGTCATTCTATATTTTGTATTTTAAATCATTCTGAAGACATCAGAGTATTTTATCTCATTTTTACATGACAGAGAAATGTTCAAACAAGGGCCATTCCAGCATTGTTGATGTGACGCTTGGAGACAAAATAATAAGAGGAATTGCTGAGAAAAATTACTCTTCTCAAACGATAAAAACTATCATTGCATATTCTCAGCACACCTACTGGGATGAGTGGAAAGGAAAAGAAAATAATTATAAAAATATTGTTAAGTCAGAGAAAAATGAGAAAAATCCTGCATTATGGATGTTTAAAAAAAAAAAAAAAAAAAAAAAAAAGGACAGGCATATTGGGAAGCTAACAAATCAAATTTCATGAGGTCCGATAAAATTTGCACTCAGTCTAAAGTATACAATCTAAGCATACATGTGAAACATTTCTTTGAGGAAGTAACTACTTTTTTCTTTCTCAGGTTGACATTGCTATGGCATTCCCCATATGACTTGAAAATGACTTAATTACCTTCACCAACCAACGAAGGTCACTTTAGTTTTTTAATGCAATTTCTCTCAAATTTCCCACTCAATTTCAATGTTTAGCATGGGTCATAGCCCAAGGAACAACTGATTAGATTTTGGGATGGATCTCGACCAACCCTCATAAAATATTATGGATTCAAAAAGGGGAATTAGGACAATAAAAGCACTAAGATTCAAAATGGATGTATGTGAAACAGAACCCAAGATCACGCTGACCCACAAACACGGCATCATTTTTTCATTAACAACAAGCTTTCAGGCCCATTTTATAAAGTTCCAATAAACCAAAATTAGACCCAAACTGGCTTGGTGGGGCTGACAAATCCTACCTGAGGGCCAGTGTCCTTCCCCTCGGTCATACTGCTCTGCTGTGTCACCTCTTCCAACCTGAGACACGGAGAGAGACCGTCTTAATCAGAGCTCACTGTGTGTTAGGCTCAGGCGAACAATGGGGGACACCGGTACGGTCATTTGCCTTGGACAGATCTCTGTGAGAACTGTCCTTAATGTTCCCACACAAACTGACCGGAAACCAAAGGAAACTGCACGGATCTTTGATACAGTGTCAGCGTTATGCACGCGCTTTAGGAGAGTTTCAGCAGGAAATTCCCCTCACCATCCTGCATTATGATCCCCACTGAGGGGGGCAGGGCCAGCAGCCTCCCTGCACAAGGGAAGACCCCATCAATCGAGAGACAGCACAGCGCATCCAGCGCAATGAGCACCAGTGGAGTTCCACTGCAAATGCACATGAATGTTTGTCCCCAGCACTGAAGGCGGAAACCACCAATTTGGAGTCCCGAATAGGGAATACGCAGGAAACTGAGGCTAAAATAAGATGAAATATGCAAGTCGAAAAGCGCATGTCATTGCGAGACTGCGTCATACGAAACCCAGCCGGCACACAACCGACCTTCAACGTTGAAATATGGTTGAAGTTATGCCAGTTGTCGTTTCAACGTTGAAACGCTATTGAAAACAACGTTGAACTCTGATGGTTGTAAAAAGGTTAACAAAATGATCTCAAATCAACACTGAAATTTGAACAAGATTTGTTTTAACGTTGAAACAACGTTGAAAAAACTTTCCAAATTCAAAAGGCACATCTAGGCATAATGATTGTTCCACACAAAGTTTCGTTGAGCTAGGTTCAGTAGTTTTTGAGTTCTGCTCCGGAAACAATTTCTATGCTGATTTTAAGTTGTGTTTCCATGGACACGGGCAAAAACAAAATTCGTAGAAAGGTGCAAACCCTAAAAGGGACATCTAGACATGGTGATTATTCCACACAAAGTTTCGTTGAGCTAGGTTCAGTAGTTTTTGAGTTCTGCTCCGGAAACAATTTCTATGCTGATTTTAAGTTGTGTTTCCATGGAAACGGGCAAAAACAAAATTCGTAGAAAGGTGCAAACCCTAAAAGGGACATCTAAGCATGGTGATTATTCCACACAAAGTTTCGTTGAGCTAGGTTCAGTAGTTTTTGAGTTCTGCTCCGGAAACAATTTCAATGCTGATTTTAGGTTGTGTTTCCATGGAAACAGGCAAAAATAAAATTCTGAGAAAGGTGCAAACCCTAAAAGGCACATCTAGGCATGGTGATTATTCCACACACAAAGTTTCGTTGAGCTAGGTTCAGTAGTTTTTGAGTTCTGCTCCGGAGACCAAGTGGGACGGACGCACGCACGCACGGACGGACGCACGCACGGACGGACGGAGCCCATTTCAATGCCCCCCCCGCCCCCCCCCCCTCCTCCACACAAACCATTAAAAGCAAGCTATTTCCACGGCAATCACGCAACTGCCTTCATCAGTAGCACATCAGAGATCCAGCTATGCACAAAGGCTGTTGTCAGCCCGTCAGAAACACCATCAAATGCTATTCTGAGGGAAGTCCAGTCAACAGGGAGCTCAACCCGGCAAAGGCGATCAGTCTGGGTAACAGACGAAGAACAGTTCATCTTGACCTTCATTATTAATCTGAATGTTCCGTAAAGCTTCATCATGCAATCTAAGTCATACGATGGGCAACATACCTGCAAACATTCCGTCAAAATGCATACAGTCATCACAAAAAGTTGTTGCCTATTTAAAGCAAAAGTTTCAAAATTGATTCTTACCCCTGCAAATTCTCCTGGCTTGGTTTCTCGGAGTTCTCGTCTATAAACAAATGCACGAGTAAGTAAATACATGACTGAACGTATTACTGGAACTGTAGATACCATGAGCTAATAATAAAAGGCTACTTATGATACAGGACAGGTAGTTTATTTTTCCAAATACCACTCCGCAGCAATAGAAACAATAAAGCTGGATTTAGAAGAAGAAATCTGGACAAATCATCGCCAGATACTATAAGCGGATAGTAGAGGATACTACGTGACAAGGCTAAAACGAGAATAAATGTCTGGAGTGTAAAACCAACGTCCACATCCCGGCCAGTTGCGGAGTCGGGACAAGCGTCGGAATGGGAAAGATCAAAAATATTTCAAAGCACACGATGTTTTTTTTCCCCCACAGTCTCTCTCTCTCTCTCTCTCCAGAATTTCACCTCAATTTCCACAGTTCTTCCATATTCCCATTGACAACAGTGCTCGGACTCGGAAAAGGCCTACGGAAAAAAGATACACAGTGAAAGCTCATCTTGTATAATACAATATCGAATTTCGTAATATTTACCCCCATAGAGCCAATGTTCTTCGTCTTCCTCGGGTTCTGTAACGACGTTTGCTGCAGAAGTCGGTTCTGAAGTGCCCGATTCAGTCTCCATGGTTTTTTTCCTATTTAGCTTTTATTATTGTGGGTCACTAGCCTGTGTATTTTGGACGGGGATAAATTGGGGTATTGTGTAAAAGGGGAAAAACCACAAGCAGCTTGCCCCGCGACATGGATAGGCGACGCGACGTGCTAGAATTCAAATTACAATATAATATAAAATAGTTTTAATGCAACATTAGCTACCCAGCATTAGCTATATTTCTCGGCAAAACCACCGCCATCATCTCTCCATAAGGAAATCATTCCATTCTTCCTGGGTCCTAACGCCTGCTTCTTTCCCTACATTACGCTTCCCAGAGTGAACAAAAAAAGATGATTCATTTTATTTCGAGATTAAATTAGTGATTGACACAAACCAGTGATTTATCGTTTACTGTCCTTATGGATTAGGGCGGCCAGCAGCCTAGAGGGTGAATGGAGGAGGAAATGGCGCCCGGTTAGACCAAACAAATGTAATTAACTTCGGATGAATGCATAAATATTTATATTTTTTCAATGTAAAACGATAAAGTATCAGAAAAATCAGATTTGGATGAGTAATAACGGTTATTTAAATGTAATTGAGTCGAGCACCACATGTTTTGAATATGTAAGGAAAAATATTGATGCCTTGGGCTTTACATCCTTGGATAAAATGAGAAAAAAACTCTGTTGAATCATTTTATACTCCTCAATCGGTTGGGCAATCAGTCTGAAACTGCACATGGGCATTGGGTACTGCCTGGCCAAGACAGGGATTGACAAAGTTGATTTTCAATTTTCTGAAATTGAAGCTGTTTATGAGCAGGTTTTTGCGAGTTTTATGCAAAGATTAGGCCACCCTTGGGCAAAGCACGCTACTCACTAATATCCAAGTGAAAGGATAACACCCTGGCCACTTAACCATATTGTTACCCTCATAGCATAAGTCATATTTTTACCAAAATGAGATTTCGGCTGCTTGTTCTCTCGTGGCGACAAAAAAAGCTTTTTTCTCTCAAAACATTAAAAATAAATTAATAAAAGCCATCCTCCTAAATTGCAAAAAATATAATAAATAAATAAATACATACATACACAAATACATTTCTTAAAAAACACTTAAAAAATTAGATAGGCAATTATGCTATGAGGCTAACGATACGAGGGTGAAACTTCCAACTTTCTTCATACCGGAGACATATGAATGTTAACGCCCTATAGTTTCTAAATAATAGAAATCCCATATGCAGAAACTTGGGGACCCTTGTCAGTATCCACTCACACATCTTCAAAAGATAGGCTAGTTAGAAAGGACAGGTTCAAGGTATTTGCTTGTGAAGGCTACTGTGCCCGGTGAAAGTAATTCCTCTGCTGTCCAACGTAATCCTGATACCCACTGAACCGTCAGAATGATGCTGTCGCTCCTCTGGATTGAACAAGCATGGGATTCTTCAGAGAGTTATACACAACATCAAAATTAAAATAATCCAGTTCCACCAGCTAGGAAAAGGCTAGGAAAAAATCTGTGATGTATTGGATGAGTCTATGTCCGCAGTAAGAAATGTCATCTCAAAATGAAAAAAAAAAAAAGTATCAGTAGAGCTCTAGTCAAAGCCAGGAATTCCTGCTCAACTGACCCCTAAATGGGTGAAAGATGCAAGCAAAAAAAAAAAAAGACCCACAGTGCTGCAAACGAGACTCAGAATATGGCAATGGATGCAGGTGTATGCAGTCATAGAACAACCATGCCTCACACCTTTTCACAGGAGGACATTCATTGGACAGTTGCCCATGAAAAGCACAAAATGATGTGATTGATGTATGCCAAAGGTAAAGTTAAAAAGCCTGACGCCTTTCTGAACAAAGAGCTTTGGAATTATGAAACAAAACTTAAACTTTGGACAATACCCTAGAAGGATTATTTGGCAAAAAAAAAAAGGACAAAGCCTTTGCAAAAATTAACACCTTACCAGCAGTTAAAAGAGGGGGAGTATCGATTCTGCTTCTGGGTTGTGTGACAACTGGGGACACCAGAACTATTGTGTGAGCGAAGAGAAGAATGCATTCAACCATTCACAAACTGATTACTGAAGAGCACATTTACCTGCCGGGAGCCAGGATGGATAATCAAACGAGACAAAGCACACATCAGATAACCCTTACCTCAAAGACAAATCATTTTTATTGTAGTTATCTCAAGGGCAATTTACCCTTACTGCACCTCAAGGGCAAATCACCCTCAGCTTACCTCAACTTAACCACCCTTACGGTATCTCTCCTATGTTTCAAGTACAAACTAGAAAATTTGTGTTTGTGGACACGGATGCCTCCGCCACTGAGAGCTTGAGAAGCCCCTAAAACTGCGAAATTATACAGTTCTGTCAAACAAGATATGAGATACACACCTTCGATCTATATAGAAAGCATTTACCAAATCTTGCTGAATTCCGTCCGGCAGTTTTTGAGAAGCGGATAGACGACATCCCCTAAACAATGCCGTAGGTTCGGACAGACAGACAAGTGTAACCCTAAATGCCCCTACCATACATGGCGGGGGCATAAAAAAAGAGACCTGACCACATTTGGATGAGCTCCCTGAGATCTAAAATACAGAGCGCGTTCAATTTCGCAAAGAAAAAAAGAGAGAGCAGCACTTCTGCTTGTGCGATTCTACCTTTTCAATGTGATAAGAGATTCTGGCGCATGACCGCAGCGTGTGGGGAAAATTTGAAACGGGAACATTATTCTGATTTGTTGGCTCGGAGTGTGAGGTAAGGAATGAGCTAGAGTTCAGAATAACAGAAAATGATCCAAAATTATATTCCGTCGTGCCTTTGCTAATTAAATGCCGATTGTTTATGCCCCGAACTCTCAAATGTGACCTGCAGCTGCTGGCGTCGCCGGTGAGGAGTCCGACAAATTAGTTTTCTGTCTGTGCTCAGCTCAGCAGTCTTCTACCACACTCATCACAAAGTTTCGGTCATCAAAACAGCGAACCAGCTCCTACATTTGCAATGTTATTGAACTGTCGATGGAAAAAATGTAAAACTTAATAATTAGTGCTGCCTGGCTTGTCTGTGAACCGAAACTTGCTGGCCGTTCAGAGCATTGATTAGGACTCTGAACTGAGACGATCGGCCTTATCGCCAAAAATCATTTGCGTTCGGTTAACTAGTTCATGTATTTCATTTGTTAATCCATTTTAAACGCATGTAGTGTCTTGAACGGCCTAATTGTTCTGATGGCCCGGGATGTAATGGTAACTTACTGCTCAAACATGGGTCATGTCCGGCGCTTGCTAATCGGCAGCCACCACACAAAGTGGCGCGGGGGACATTACCGGAGCTCGTCCGTCCGGTCGGTTGAGTGGGCGCAAATTATCTCAGAATCTACCTTTCGTGGAAGAATGACATTCTGGGTCTGTGTTGTTAGGTACTAGGTATGACTTTGATTTGGGTTGAAAACAAGATTCCATGGCGGCGGAAATGTTAATGGTAGTAATGTCGACTTTCTGTCAATGGATTATCCATTGGTAGTTGACTGGCTTTAGCTCGGCCCACCGTTTCGCTGATGAATCTCTTTTGAGGAAGTTGGATGTTTTAAAGGGCGCAAAACAGACCATTGGAAATTCAGTGCCGTTACCTTCACGAACAATAGGGCGGAAACCCGTCATTATTTTTCGTGCTGAAGTTGCGAAATGCTGTTGTAAAGAATCGTATTTTTCACTTTCATATCTATGTTTTTGCTCGTGATTTCTATCAGTGTTCAGATATTCAACAACCAATGCTGCATATACCACCCATGCTCTCTGTTCCGTGCATAGACTGTATAAAAAGATGGACGCTGCGCCCGGGTCTGAAAAGTGAGGCCAATGCGGAAATCTCGAAAAATTTAATTTAATGGCCAGCAGATGGCGACGTCGGTGACAAGATCTCAGCTACTGTTTGGCAAAAGGGCTTTGTACTTGACAGATGTGTTTATGTCAATGTGTAGTTTTTCATCTATCACACACGGTTCACCTGGGTCAAAGGGCACTTTTTCTAGTCTTTCGCTTGTTTTTACCCCAGCGTCATGGGGGATCACGAGAGGAACTTGGAGAGCAAACGGCTGCCGCGATTGGCTGCTTGCCTGATGATGCGATTCCCCTCCGAGCGAGAGGTGATCTCGGCCTCGGACACCAGAGGTCACGCCTCCAGGCAGAGGGTCGCAGGTGACAGGTCGCACTTCGAAAGGCGCACGCTCGGTGATGCCCTGGCGACTGCAGAGCTGGAGCTGGCAAGGGAGGGGTCTGGAGGGTCGCAGCAGGACAGCTGTCAGGAGGAGAAGGACGTCCCAGATGCTGACTCTGTAGAGGAAGAGGACCTGGACGACGGATTCTCTCTGGAATCCCTGGACACTGGTTCTCACAGGGAATTCTTCAGAAAAGAACAGGACAAGGTTGAAGGCAGCCCCATGGGGAGTAACAGAACTGGAGGTCTGGTTTTATTCATTTTTTGACTAAAAAAGTGTAATTGAGAACAGTTTGTTGTACCACTTAGGTGTCATGGTATGGAAAGAGTAAAATTGAGTAATTTCTGTCAACTCACCTGCAAGGTCCCCAAGGGACCTCCTCAGAATCAGTTGAAAAACAGTTGGGCGATTTTAGCAAAAAAGCCATTCTTAGGAAGCCCTGAGTTGTGAACTGAACACTGCTTATTGAATCTGATGACACAGAGTCTGAAAATTTTAGTGCAGTTTTTTTCCACTGTGGCAGACAAAAGATCTGAAACTGCTCTATCACTAAATCCAAGACTGTTAAACTTGGAAAAAATGCAAATTTTCACTCATGATTGTCAGCGAGCTAATGTTCGAAGTCTCATTTTTACAAAATAAACTCAAATTGAAAGCTAAAAATTAGTATGTTAATAATCCTCTCAAAAGGCAAACATGATTTTTTTCCAACTGATTTTAAGGGGGTCACCTAGGAAGTACTGAAAATGTTAGTTGATTTCACATGGATTGACCCAATTATATTCCTCTCCCCCGGACTGATGCAATGGGTTGCTTTAGATCAGGGCTCAGTCAATGCTGTACCTGGTCTGGAACCACACTTCTCTGTATCTCTGTATAGGACATCGGGTATGGTGAACTTGCTAGTTTGCTGAGGTGCCAGTGCACGGGTATTAAAGAAGAAAACCAGCGAATTAACTATACCTATCATGATAATTTGGATCTGATTTGTTTTGAAATATTCTAAACATGTTTCACTGCCTTGAAATGGTGTAAAAATTGGGTAAAGTAGTTGAATGTGTGGAATTTGATTTGTTTTTTTCTATGGTACAGGAAATGCTCACCATTGATTGTAATCTTGTTCTTGCTGTGTGATGTTATGTGTCTTAAAACTGAGCCTCTGTCCTTCTCTGGCAGCGGGGTACACTGACTGGCACAAACAGCGAATGGCTGCCGTTTGCAGCGAACGCTTTGATCGGCTGCTCCAGCAGTGCCCAGAGTTTCACAGCTGCAAGGGTTCCTTTGCTGCCTTCGTGTTGGAGAGAGGTGAGTCCTCTGCGAATAGATCATTTATGAAACGTAAAAAGCAATACTGCGTTTGCTTTTACCTCAGCTATGTCAGTGGCTAACATTCTTGGTCCGAGGGGGGCACTTTTTCCTGGGATTATTTACCCTGTTATGCTACATTATGTTGGCAGTAGTTTAGTTTGTTACGAAGAATGAAAGTTCCTGGTTAACATTGTGCTTGTTTTGCTATATTGTTAATTATTTATAGAGACAAAATAGTGTTTATAACTGATCAAACTGACGATGTGGAGGAATGAGCAGTCACTTTGTTTGGCAACTCAAAGATCCTTAACAATTATTTTCCTTAAACTTACTGACACAGTGCCAGGTTGTCTTGTCATCATGTGCCATTCCTTTGTCTTGATTTCCACACTCTTGGTGTAATATGCATAATTGATGCTCTTTTTTTGTTTGTGGGTGTTTTCAGAGGTGACTGACATGGAGGGTCAAACCTGCGAGCAGTATGAGGTGGTTGCCATGGGAACGGGGAAAGCCTGCTGCAGTGGTTGGCTCTGCTTTAATGGTCATGTAGTAAATGACTGCCATGCCATTCCCATCGCCCGGCGAGCGCTGCGCAGGTAGGTACCACGTCCACCGTTTACAGCATAAAATGCGGTGCTTGGCAGGTCATTCGATTGCCCTTATAACATGGCCACCCTCTATAGCAGATGTAGCTGCTTGCTTATTTCAGGTTTGGTCCATTATGTTGAATAAAGCTGTAAAAGGGTTTCTAATTGGTAGCTTAAAATATCAACCTTTTAATGTGACTATTTATTAATATAATACAGTACCATATAGTATAGCTATGGGGAGCGCCAACTAGAACAGTATCTATTTTGATCACAGCGAGACCAGCTGCAGAATTTTGTTTCATGGTTTTCACTAGGGGTGTCAACGTTTACAATTTTTTTCTACACGTGTACACGGGACTTCTAACCGACGTGTACCTGGCTACACGTTCAGAGATTTATGAGCTTCTTCTGTCGCAGTTGCGCTGGATAGCCACAGAATGTAAAATTAGTTAAAAATAAAATCCTCTATCATTTTGACAGATTAGTAAACGTACAAGTGAAAGCTGAAAAAGGTTTAATCTTCTTTTTTAATAACTGTTTTAACTATTGCTCACTTTTGTACATTTTTTTTTAACTTAACGTGCAAACTGCATCCCTCTCTCGCAACGGGAGCTGCATCTTAATTTTAATATGCGTCTCATAGTAAAAGTAATCTGGAATTGGCGAGAGACAGCAACTCAAAGCGAAGCCAAAGTAAGCTGAAGTGGGAGGAAAAAACTTCACCTTTATATCCACAAAGTTAAAAAAGTAGAGGGGGACTCTCACAATTATTCACTAAAATTGGCGAAAAAAATGTGTTTTCTTCCTCCTCTTTAGACGCGAGGATGTGTGATCAGGTCGTGAAAAGCCGACAGAACACCAACCAACAATATAACGTACAACAACATGCAACAATATAGGCTAAAATAACAAGCCATTAACAGTTTTTGTTTTCAGCTGCACAACATTTGCACATGGAGAAGATGATGAGCGCCACGCCCTTCTCAATTCCTCCGCAGCCTATTCTTGATGTGGCGCGACACTGGCTGTGGCTGCAGGGTTTTTTTTTTTTATATCGAGGTAACATTGCGCCCCATGCATCTGTATGCGGCTAACTGCACTAGTGGGAACATTTAATTGTATTGTTAGTTAATATTATTATCTGAAGCTTCAGGCAACATTATCACCCCTAAAAACAGGCGACTATATGTATTGGTGAGAAATGAACGAGGAGGAGGAAGAGTAGGAAAAAATGATGTGTACACGGTTATTGATTTTTCTAAACGGTTATGATTTGTTATCCGTGTAACCGTTTACACATATAGATGTTGACACCCCTAGTTTTCACACCACGGCGAATGGTGTGCTCAGGGCTTTGACCTTGTGAGCATGCGCAAAGGGCTCGTTCTCGATTACGGCCTTAAATGTGATGCACAGAAATCAATGGATAGCAGTGAGTAGTTATAATTTTGCCAGTTAATTAGTAAGATAGCATTTAAATGCATCAGATATGACTAGCTAAATCGGCAAAAAGCCTTTCTCACTGGCTAATGTTAGTTCGTTTGCTTAGCTAGCTAGTTTGCTAGCCTAGCTTGCTAACAGTGGTATTTGGTGTAATATAAATGCTCGCAGTTCAACTCTAGCCAAGTTAGACAGCGAAATAAAGGATAATTTTTATTCACTTATTTTGTATTGACTTCCATGCACCAAATATAACTGTTAGCTAGCTACAAAACCTTTTTGCCGACTTAGCTAGCTGGTCTTGCTCAGGTCAAAAGTAAAAGCTGATCTAGTTGGTGCAACCCATAGGGGCTGGGAGCACTTCCGTTGTGTTGATGTCTAAATGCAGCGTTTTTCTCTTGCATTCACTTTTTTGCTTTTTTTACCCTTCGGCTAAATTTTGGCCAGAGAGGTATTGTCCTCACCTGCGTGCCTGTCTGTCGTTTCTCGTCTGTCCATGACTTTGTCTGGGTCAGTACTCAGCAACTAATGATCGCAAATTGGATATGGTAACTCACAATGACCCATTGATGTGCAAAGTCAGGTTTTTTGCTGGATTTGACCTTTGACCTTAGCGCTGTGACGTTGATGCTGGAAATCTTGTCCAGACCAGTACTCAGTAGCTATTGATCATAGCTTCACTAAATTTGGCATGTTAACTCACTGTGACCCATAGATGTGCAATGCCAGGGTTCTGGCTGGATTTGACCTTTGACCTTAGCGCTGTGACCTTCTCCGTGGGAATCTTGCCTGACCCAGTAACTATTGATGGCAGCTACGTCAGTTTTGGTATGGTAACTCTCTGTGACCCATAGATGTGCACAGGCCGATGGGTATTCAGCAATGCATTATGTTCGACTTTGCATCGTTTCTGTTTTTGCGACGTTGTTTACCGATTGGGGATGTTTTAGGCCATCGCAGCGCATTTGTGTTGGCGTGGATATGCTGCGTTTTTCTCTTACATTTGCTTTTACGGTTTGAGTGTTTTCGAATTGGCATCGTTTCTGTTTTTGCAGCGTGTTTCTCCGATTGGGGATATTTTGGTCTGTTGCAGCACGTTTGCGCCTGTCAGCCACCATACAAAACTGCTTTTGTAGTACTAGGAATACAAACAAGGATGAAGGATCCCTGTACATTTGTGTTGGCCACAAATAAAGTATCACTGGTGTGGAGGAGGTGCAGAAAAAGTGTGTCACCATTTTGTTTCGATTTAGGTTTCTCTTCAAGCAGTTGCTCCTGTTCTTCTGCGATGACCCTGCTTGCAGAGTGAGGTGCATTTATGAGAGCACCTCCGATAGCCACTTGCTTCAGCTCAAGCCCAAAATCTATCTGCACCTCTACACCAACCAGACCCCCAAGGGGGCCGCACAGTGCTTGGTGACGTAAGTAAGACATTATTACCTTCGCCAAAACAGGTTATGTTTTCGGTTAGAACTGTCTGTCTGTGCCAAGAATTACAGAAAAACTGCTGGAAGGATGTAGCATTGGCCAAGGAAGAAGTCCATTACATTTCGGAGCAGATCTGAATGATGGGGTAGATGCATAAATTACTTTAAATTATTTTTCAGTTTCCTCAAAATTGCGAGAGGGGGGCATCTGGCCTGGCTGGAATAAATGCTGTACATCTTAAAATCCAGTAAATTGCAGTAAAGTTCAGTAGTGAGAAAACATAGTCACTCATAGTAATGCTTGCAGGTTAGTGTATGATAGAGGCGTGGACTATTGGCCTAGAGTGGCTCCGAGTGCCGCTCTAGTTATAGGTTGTGAAATCGCAACGAACTGTATCTAGTGCTCATCACAGTAGGGTTTCGTAATGTTTTAATAGTGATGCGTTCTGTTGCGATTAGATCAAAAATGAAAAATTTTTGAAAATGGAATCAGCAGTGGGTATGCCGATTTCTCGATAACACTGGAGATGCCCCCCCCCGTCTCTGCAGTAACTCATCCCTGCCCCCCCCTCTCTGCAGTAACTCATCCCTGCCCCCCTCTCTCTGCAGTAACTCATCCCTGCCCCCGCTCGCGGCCGTAACTCATCCCTGCTCCCCCTTTCTCTGCAGTAACTCATCCCTGCCCCCCGCTCTCTGCAGTAACTCATCCCTGCCCCCCCTCTTGCTGCAGTAATTCATCCCTGCCCCCCTCTATCTGCAGTAACTCATCCCTGCCCCCCCTTCTTTTCAGTAACTCATCCCTGCCCCCTCCCTCTGCAGTAACTCATCCCTGCTCCCCCTTTCTCTGTAGTAACTCATCCCTGCCCCCCCCTCTCTCTGCAGTAACTCATAACTGCCCCCCCCTCGCTGCAGTAACTCATCCCTGAGCAGCTACACCTCTCTGAAGCTGCAGTGTTCGTAATGTTTTAATAGTGTGTAGTTATGTTGCGATTAGATCAAAAATGGAAAATTTTTGAAAATGGAATCAGCAGTGGGTATGGCGATTTCTCGATAACACTGGAGATGCCCCCCCCCCGTCTCTGCAGTAACTCATCCCTGCCCCCCCCTCTCTGCAGTAACTCATCCCTGCCCCCCCTCTCTCTGCAGTTACTCATCCCTGCCCCCCTCTCTCTGCAGTAACTCATCCCTGCCCCCGCTCGCGGCCGTAACTCATCCCTGCTCCCCCTTTCTCTGCAGTAACTCATCCCTGCCCCCCGCTCTCTGCAGTAACTCATCCCTGCCCCCCCTCTTGCTGCAGTAATTCATCCCTGCCCCCCTCTATCTGCAGTAACTCATCCCTGCCCCCCCTTCTTTTCAGTAACTCATCCCTGCCCCCTCCCTCTGCAGTAACTCATCCCTGCTCCCCCTTTCTCTGTAGTAACTCATCCCTGCCCCCCCCTCTCTCTGCAGTAACTCATAACTGCCCCCCCCTCGCTGCAGTAACTCATCCCTGAGCAGCTACACCTCTCTGAAGCTGCAGTGTTCGTAATGTTTTAATAGTGTGTAGTTCTGTTGCGATTTGATCAAAAATGGAAAATTTTTGAAAATGGAATCGGCAGTGGGTATGGCGATTGCTCGATAACACTGGAGATGCCCCCCCGTCTCTGCAGTAACTCATCCCTGCCCCCCCCTCTGCAGTAACTCATCCCTGCTGCCCCTCTCTCTGCAGTGAGTCATCCCTGCCCCCTCTCTCTGCAGTAACTCATCCCTGCCCCCCCCTCTCTCTACCGTGAGTCATCCCTGCCCCCCCTCTCTCTGCAGTTACTCATCCCTGCCCCCTCTCTCTGCAGTAACTCATCCCTGAGCAGCTACACCTCTCTGAAGCTGCAGTGTCACACCAAGGGCTCCCTGATTCCTGCCCTCTTCCTGCACCCCAGCTCCTGGGCGGCTCGCATCTGCTGCATGTCTGACACCGACAAACTGAGCCGCTGGGCCGTGACAGGCCTGCAGGGGGCGCTCCTGAGCCATTTCCTGCAGCCGCTCTACATCACCAGTGTGGTGCTAGGTGAGGGGCTGCCATGCTTTTCTGGCACTGGGTAGAAGGCATACAAAATGGCGGGCAAATGGGTCGCTTGGACAGTGGGACTACTATGAAAGCTGTTGTCAAACAAAAAATTGCAACCAAAAGACAGCCAGCGCAGTTTTTGGAGAGTGTTAGAGACCTTGTCATTTCAGATGGGTAAATTTCTGTCTCTTCTTTCACAGGTAAATCAGAAAATGATGTAAATGCCTGTTCATCAATTCGAGAAATTTCACATAATAATTATGATGCAGAAAAGGCCATTTCATGTTTTTGTCATGTTAGAGTAGGGATTTTGATCAGCCTCATCTGGCAACTGGCACTAAATTCGCTCGCTACACTCAGGTGGTTCAAAATGCGCAACTTTTAACATGAATTTCAAGTTTTAACTGGTATTTAAAGAATTTTTGGTTTGTTCTAGACCTGGCAGCAGTAACTAAGTCAGAATTAACGAACATTTCTAAAAATTATTCTTTCATTTTACGCCATCGCTTTATAATCTGAATCACTTTTGGCAAACTTTCACTCGTCGATACAACCTGATTGACCCCTCGCTGCTCCATGCCTCAGGGGGGTCCAGCCATTACTCGGAGAAGGTTTCCGACACCATTAATAAGAGGCTCGGGGACGGGTGGCAGGACCAGCTGCCGCCCCCTTTCACACAGCAGAGGATCTTCTTCTACAGCGGGGAGAACGTGGGGCCGCCGGTGAGCGCAAACCACTGCAAGGATCTCAGCCTTAACTGGTGCCTGGGAGACTCCAGCATCGAGGTCCTGGACAGTACCAACGGCTACACTGTCGAGGGGTAAGTCGTCATGGAAACCGACCGCAGTCCAGCTGCAGTAGTGTATGGAACTGTTCTGGAGAATAGCAATGCGATGGTGTCGCTCTTCTGGCTTAACTATATTGGTGAATACGGCCCTTAACTCTTTAACTTCCTGCTCAAACTTTTGGTACAGCTTACTTTGAGTCACTGCATCTGATTGTGTCCCTGGACGACGACTCTGGGATACTATGGTTTTGCGATTGTTATGCTGCATCCGCTGCCGTGTCCGTAAAGATTTCCAAATGAATGCTCAGCTGGTCACAGTTCTTTATGGACTCATCTCATATTTGGCTCGGGCCGTGTAAATAGTAAGGTGACAAGCCCTATCAGTTTTGGATGTGGGCGTCCGGGGAAACATGTCGATCTGCGGGCGACGGGCTTTCTAGATGAATGATGCATTGAACATAACTCAGCCTGACTGAGCCATCGCTGACACTCGGTGGAGGAGAAGTTTATACTGAAAAAAATCCCCTCGGTTAAGTTGAACGCATCTTTTTATTGGAGGCTGTGACTCAAAATGTGCTCTTACACATGTTGGGCAGGCACCTAACAGGTTAATGTGGTCACGTGACAGTGATGTCTCAATGATTGTGGTGATGTGATAGTGGTGCCTCGATGGCCTCGCCTGCAGTGCGCATGCTGCGGTTTGCGATATCCTCGGAGACTGATGCCTTGTGATATTTTGGGATTTCTGAGGTTAGATCGCGGTGGCTGGGGGAATGTGTCAACTTCTGATGACTCCTGTTCTGTTTTGCTGCGCTTTCTTTCTGCAGCGCTGTCCTTTCCAGCAGAATCTGAGGAAAACCTCAAAAAATTTGTTTTGTTTTGCTGCGCATTCTTCCTGTCTTACGGAGACCTCAAAAAATGAGTCAAACCAGAATTACGATGTGTTACCTGCTTGCAACTTCATCCTCACCCACCATGGCACAAAGTGGCTTGGGGGATATTGCAATGGAGCTTGCCCATCCGTCTGGATAAGTGTTACAGTATTTTACCAGGATGAATGAGATTTTGCCTGTGTATGACCTTGATTTGGTTCAGAAACGGGATTTCCTGGTGGCGTTGGATTTTGTAGCTCTGGTATCTCTTCTCTGGTAGGTCACCCTTCATAAGTGGCCCTGGTTTCTCCAGCAGACTCTGCAAAAGAGCTTTTTTCAGCATCTTTCGAGAAGTCGCTCGGCTGGGGAGCCACCAGGATCTCCTAAATCTGCCCACCTACCGTGATGCTAAGGTGTGTACAATGTGCCAGCGACTGGCAAAATCAAGTATGCGGTCGAATGAAGTGAAAGACGAAGTGTATCATGAAAAGCTGTTGCCCGTGGTCTGGCGCAGGTCTTGAGGTGATGAGCCTTGAGTCGTATTCCAGCATGTTATCGGGTGTGAATCGGCCAGGTATTCAGTAGAAGTTCTGTTGTACTTCGATGAATTTCTTCCCTTGGCTGATGAACCATCCCCAAGCTGTAATAATTATAAGCAAGGCTGGGTCATGGCAGAAATCATGGGACAGTCATTGTGAGGATTTCAAACACCTCAGAAAATACTCACATTTATTTCTCAGTGGATCGTGTGACATTCAACCATTCATTCCAGCGAATTCTGCATTTTGATTGGTTATCACCAAGTATCTATTCACCGGTAAACTACCTCGCACTGGGTCAAGACCTCGTCATGATTACGCCGACAAAATAAGGCTACAGTTTGGGTGCAGTCTTACTCGCTGGCGAACTAGTTGGCTACCTAGCTAGCAATAGTGTTGCTAGCACGCCAATATATTTAGCTACATAGCCAACTGGCTAGCGAACTAAAAAGGCTGCAGTTCGCTTTCTGTGCGTACACTTTCATACTCGTTAGTGAGCTAGTTGGCTTCCTAGCTAGCAAGCCAAAGTGATATCGAATTGTGTGTCAGCTTGCACGCCAATATTTTCGTAGGGGTGTTGAAAAATTTCCAGGTTTCTTTCCTACAATAAATACCTCATGTTCGAAAAAACTGTAGATTTATCTCCTAATTGTATATTGATACTTTGTAATCATGACTCATTGACCATTCTGTTCTGTCCGTTCTGATTAGAGACTCTATGTTGCTGGTTGGTGTGACTGTGTGAGTGAATGGTGTGTGACCCCTGTGATGGATTGTCAAACTGAACAGCCTTTGACAAATGGTATACTGGGATGGGTTATGCCCCCAGTGACCCTGAGCAGCCGAGAGGAGGATAGATGGATGGATTAGTCTGTTCTGTACTGCATGCATGTGCTAAAAAGTTTCGCTCGCTGCTCGGGTTTGAAGATTTCTATTCCTGAATTAAAGCCCTCTGACTGGTTCTTTTCAGACGTCTGCACACCTCTATCAGACTGCAAAAGCCCTGGTCAACGAGCACTTTATGGCCAACAACGCAGGACCCTGGAACTCCAAGCAGCTGGTGGACAGCTTTGGCCACTCATAGGGAAGCTTCTCTGTGTTGGTGTCAGTAAGCCTCTAACTGCATTGCTTTTGTTTCACTCACGGTAAATTATCAGCATTTTTTTATTTCAAATTTTGAATTTCTAAAATGGTTATGTTTCAGAACATCTGAGTCTTTGTTTCTGTGTGCGCAGTACTCAAGAGATTTGTTTTTGTTTAACTCAATTTTGTGGGGGAAGAGTTGTTGGCTAGATTTTGAAGTGTTATTACTAAGTATCAGGTTGACAAAATAAAGGGTTCTGAGCTTTGAAGTGACTCCTATCGTGTTCTTATATCTTGTAACCAAACTAATAATTTGGGACATAGCTTAAAACTTAAAAAAGTTCCCAATACTAACCTTACTCATTAAAAGCCATGAGACATAACAAAAAAGCCTACTTGGCTTGGAGTTTCACTGTCTCTGCTTCTCCGGACAGTCAGGGAGAAAGGTCACTGAACGAAATAGATAGTGCCCACAGAACATTTCCTTAACGTTCCTTTTTTGTTCCTGATGGCCACGAGTGGCCAGAGCTTTGTTCATTTATAAAGTAAATGCATAGATGCATCTTGCATGGAAACATATCGAGGGTGTGGAGCGCAATGGTTATATGTCCATTTTAGAGGTTTTGAGAAAAATTGATTTTTAGCTGCGACCAAGCAGCTCTATGAACGCTTCTGTCTGTCTGTCTGTCTGTCCGTCTGTGTCAGCTTTTTGACCATGTTACTGTTGTCATATCATCATGAAATTTTCAGGAGTTATTGACCTTCACCAAAGTGATGTCCATGCACGAGGTCAAAGGTCAAGTTCACAGAGGTCACAACCTTGTTTGCGGGTTTTCGCACTGTAACTCCAGTTAGAATTCATGGATCGCTGTGAAATTTTGGAAATAGCCTTCTAGGCATTCAGGAGGTGTTCCCTATTGTTTTTCAAGGTCATCCGTCAAATCCCAAGGTCACAAAGGCAAAAAAAGTGTCAATTCTGCCCGATTTGGCGGTTTTCGCATCGTAGCTCAAGTTTAATTCAATGAATGGCTATGAAATCTTAGAACAAGCTTCTTGGTATAGAGGAGGGGTTCCCTATTGATTTTCAAGGTCATCTGTCGAATTCCACGGTCACAACGGTCAAAAAAGTGTCGATTTTGCCCCGATTTCACAGTTTTCGCACCGTAACTCCACTTTAACTTGATGGATGGCTATTACATCTTAGAACAAGCTTCTTGGTACAGAGGAAGGGTCCCCTATTGATTTTCAAGGTCATTTGCCAATTTCAAGATCACACTTGTACAAGAAACCACCAGTCATGGACACTAGGCCACGTGATGGATGCTAAGCGAGGTCGCAGCTATTAGATCCTTCTGATCTACTCGTTAGGTTTGCAAATGTTCTATTAAATCAGGTACATCATTTACTTCATTTTTATGTCAGTCACTCTTTTATAGCATTGTTCAGAAGTACACTGAGCATGTCAGTTTTCATAAGTGTGGTGCTGTGACATCATGGCCAAAATTGCCAAAATGGACATGTCACCTCTGTGCTCCATCAATTGTAGCACTTGATGTGACTTAACACAGTGGTGATAGATTGAAGTTAAGTGTGTTTGCAATGGAAGACAGATGATTCTGTTATACTATTCATATTTATTTATCAAAATATCAATGTTTAATTAATATACGCAGATTTTGTTGGACATACCACAAAATGAAAATGTGAATTCATCCTACCGAGTGAGATCCATCTGGAGCCCGCACCTATATATCCGTTTGCCATTTTAAAAATGTGACATTCTGCCTCAGCGTTTCATGAATTTGTCAGAATTTATGTCTTAATTAAAACACTAAAGCACTGGAAGATCAGCTTTTTGCGTTGAGATTCTTGAGAGGGTATAATTAATTTGTTACTGGGGTCCAACTGGACCCCAGTGTAAAACTTATCTGTCTTTTATTTTATACTTGAACAGCACACTGAAAGTTAACTTCTTTTTGGTTGTTTCAGATTCATAATGGCCAACAGACAAAGACAAGCTAGATACACAGCAGCAGAGGCCTTAGGCAGAATCTGAACACAAACAATGAAAATTATTTTACAATTACTTTTTTGTTTGAAATTCTGTAAGAATAGACAGAAGTTGTAATCCAGAATGTTTTACAGCTGCATGAGCTGGAAATATCATGTATATAATGCCAAAATTTCTATTGTGGTACTATAATCTGCTAAGTGTATGGTAGTTATTGCAATATTATTGCAATGTTATTGCATTTATAATATATCATTGATATTCAGCCGTAGCGGATTTTGTAATGTGTGTTTGCTGCATTGAATTTGTTCTTACTGCATTGATTTCAAGGTATTCCCATTCTGACCCCGCCTGGTAGTTTGTGTGTGTAAAATTGGCCGGTAAGATGAAGGTTAAAACTTAGGCGCGTGGACATTTAATTATTGTGCTCCAAGAATTAGCTGATAGGAGTGTGTGACATGAGGTAAAAATCTCAGAATCACAAAATTTGAACATATCACCATTGTGCTCCAAAGCTTCGATATGACAGACATGGCTCATGTTCAACCGTTGATGTACTGAGAAACATGTCAGTAGAGTTTTATGGGAGCTACACAAGCGCTCGAGTCATTGAGGTAGATGTTTGACTTTGTGGCTTCTTTGGCATCAGAGTATGCACATTGAGTACCTGAATGGGAAATTGGGAGAAGAAATTAAAATTAATAGAGGATAAATTTATCCCTGGAGCATTTGGTTCTGTTTGGTCCAACCAGTTTCTGGATGTATGCTGGAGCTGTTCCTTTGACGGCCTGATAAACCAGCACCAATGTCTTGAACTTGATATGAGCCGCAGTAGGCAGCCAGTGAAGGTTCGTCAGCAGAGGGGGGGGCATGGGATTGTCTAAGGAGGTTGCGGACCAGGTGAGCTACAGGGTTCTGGATGAGCTGAAGGGGACTGCTGGCAGAAGCTGGGAGGCCAGCGAGGAGGAAGTTAGATGATCCAGGTGGGAGAGGATCAGCGCTCGGAAACAGGAGTTGGGTCAAGAAGGTGGTGCGGAAGGGGCGTATCTTCTGGATATTGTAGAGGATGTTCGCCGCAGAGGAGAGCCTGTTGTTGAACAGGACGCGAAGGTTCTTCACACACGGCAAAGGTGATATAGTGGCTTCCCCCAGGGTGATGACCAGGTCCAGGTGAAGAGAGGGTGGAGCAGGGATGTAGATCATCTCTGTCTTGTTTGGGTTGAGCTTCAGGTGATGTTTTCCATCCAGCTCTGGATGTCCTGCAGGCAAGCAGAGATGTGAGTGGAAACCTGTGCATCAGAAGGGGGAAAAGAGAAAGAGTTGTGTCATCAGCGTAAAAGTGACTGGATATACCATGAGTAGAAATGACAGGGTAGCAAGACTGGATATAGAGGGAGAAGAGGAGTGGACGAAGGACTGAGCCGTGGGGGGGACGCCTGTTGTAAGGGGGCGAGGTGTTGATACTGGACTAGCCCAGGAAGCCTGGAAGGAGCAACTGGAGAGGTATGACTTCATCCAGTTGAGGGCTTTACCGCAGATCCCCGAAGTGGAAAGGGATGACAGGAGGATGGGGTGGTCTACAGTGACTACGTTTACCTGCAGTCAATAACCCTTTCATAACTGGAATATTAGCAATAACCCGGTTGCGCACGGCCATGTAAACGCCAATAACCCTTTTGAAAAACCGGAATATGCTGATATTCCGGTTTTTAAAAACTTGAAAATGACCCCTGGGTTACTCCTTTTCTAACCCGAATATTTGGTCATGTATACGCCTATCAGGATATCCCCGTCGAAAGGAACATTAATTTGTTATTTTTTTTTTTTTTTTTTATTAAACCTTTATTTAACCAGGTAAGACTCATTGAGATTTAAAATCTCTTTTTCAAGAGTGAAGAAGGCAGCAAAAATAAAAAGGACACATATAAGTTTCATACAAGGACAGTGACACAGATATCAAAACATTTAAAAATAAGAATAAATACATAAATAAGTAAATTAGGCACATAGACAGTTTCTCATGCTTTCACATTCTAAATCCTTTAAAGTTGAACCAAAAGCATTAATAGAAATCAGTTCTGACAATCTCAAGTCCTTTTGAAGGATGTTCCAGGCAGAGGGGGCAGCATATTTAAAAGCTTTTTTTCCAAGCTCCGTGCGAGCACGTGGAACAGTCAAATGCAAAATATCTTGAGAACGGAGGTTGTAATGGCCTTCACTTCGAAAAAGATAAGTGGACAGGTAAGAAGGGACCAGCCCAAGGAGTGTTTTATAAATAAAATTCAACCAATGGGTACGCCTACGTACATACAGTGATGGCCACTCAGCCTCAGAATACAAAGTACAATGATGGGTGAGATGTTTAAGACCAGTAACAAACCGCAGGGCACAGTGATAGACAGTATCCAGGGACCGTAAACATTGTGCTGAAGCATTCATATATAATAAGTCACCATAATCTAGCGAAGGCAGGAAAGTAGCTGACAAGACATTTCCTAGCTGGAAAGGAGAAGTAGGATTTATTTCTAAAGTAAAAGCCAAGCTTTACCATAAGCTTAATGACTAGATTTGCAATATGGGACTTAAAAGTTAGCTGACGATCAATAAGAATGTCTAAATACTTGTAACTTGAAACAAGTTCAATTACTCTTCTGTGAGCAGTGATTATGTTTGGAATATTTGTTGGTATTTCACTACTGTTAGAAAAAAGCATGAGTTTAGGTTTTTCTGTATTCAATACCAATTTCAGTTTCTGCAGTCGGGACTGAACAATATCAAATGCAGACTGTAGAAAGTTAATGACCTGTATAACAGATGATGAATTGCAATAAATAACGGTATCATCAGCATAAAAATGATAATTTGCATTTGAAAGATTTTCTCATAGGTTATTAACATAAAGGGTAAGCAGAATAGGTCCTAAAACAGAACCTTGCGGCACCCCTTTGGATACTGTTAAGAAAGAGGAGGTGGACCCAGCTATTTGAGCACACTGCGTTCTAGCAGACAGATAGTTGGAGAACCAAGCTACTGCTCGCTTAGACAATCCAATTTGGTGAAGCGTGTTGACTAAAATGCTATGGTCAACTGTGTCGAAAGCTTTCGATAAATCAATAAAAAGTGCTGCACAATATTTTTTGCAATCTATTGCCTCAATAATGTCATTTGTGACTTTAAGAGCAGCAGTCATAGTGCTGTGTTTTTTCCTAAAACCAGACTGATAATTTGATAATATGCCTTTTAGAATCTAAAAATTCCTTTAATTGATTGCTCACAAGCTTTTCAAATACTTTAGCTTGGACACAAAGTTTGGAGATCGGTCTATAGTTATTTAAGTAAAAGGGTTGCCCCCCTTTCAAAAGAGGAAGAACAAAGGCAGATTTCCAGACTTTTGGGATCTCACTGCTAATAAAACTAAGATTAAAAATCAAAGACAGAGGTTCAGCAATGAAATCAGCAGCTAACTTAAGAAAATAAGGATCCAGCTTATCAGGGCCTGCAGATTTCTTAGGGTCCAGGTGCCTTAATTCTCTATGGACCTCAGCAACAGATATAGGCATAAGCTTAAATGTGCAATCAGTAGGCCTATATGAGCTTGTGGAAACATTGTCTATTTGTACAACAGAGTTTATTTTTTCAGGAAACAAAGATTCGAACAAAAAACTAGAAGAAATAAAATGCTCATTAAAACAATTAAGTATGGCTGACTTGTCGGTCAGAGTACAGGAATTTTGAACAATGTAAGTAGGAAGTTCACCAGAGGGTACATGGCCAGAAGTTTGTTTAATTATTTTCCAAAACTTTTTTGGGTCATTTAATGTTTTTGTAGTTTTCTGTGCATGTTCTATTCGCAAGGAATCTTGGTCTTTTGTGTTTTTGGATACAGGAAGAAGAAGCGGAAATGATGGGCATTACGTCATGACGTTCTCCGTGCGTCGAGACGTTGTCCGTGCGTCGCCGATTTGATCGGGGTATCCCAATTGATTACAATTACCATGTATACAGGAATAACCCTGTTTGCTCACGCATGTAAACGGTTTATACCGAATGTTTCAGAAACTGGAATATTGACCTTAACCTGAATATTGACTGCATGTAAACGTAGTCAGTGTCACATGCAGCAGAAAGGTTGAGGAGGATCAGGACAGAGTAGAGGGAGGGGGCACGTGCAGTGTGAAGCGCCTTGTGGACGGAGATGTGCGCCGTCTCAGTTGAGTGGGCCGTGCGGAAGCCAGACTGGTGAGGGTCCAGGAGGTTGTTGTCTTTAGTGGTAGTGGTAGTAGTTGTTGTCTGTCTTCAAGTGGCCCAGCACCTTAGTATGTCCATGTAGATTTTTCACCTGTCTATATTTTAAAAAGTATTTCACCACTGCAGAATGAAAAAAATTGTCCTGGGGAAGTAATTGGCTCCGTGTGAATACATTTCAAATACTATTCAGTCATTTCACCACTGTAAAGTCATAGTTTGGATTGGATTTTAATAGGAAAGTTTATGCTTTGGCTTCAGAGGTAGATTAGGGTGAGGTTTCTCTGGTAACCACTGAAGTATTCACCCTGGGCTGCTCCAAGTTCTTTTAAAACTGGTGGCCTCCACTTTTTCTTGATCTCGCCAGAAAACATCACACGGTTCAAAGGAAAGTTACCTTGAGACGTTTGAGAAAAATTGATGTCCATTCCATTAATAAGTCAATAATTCCACAGTGATTGATAAGAGCATGGCTGACCCAAGAGTATAACGATAGATAATCTAGATGAATTAAAATCTATTGTTTTTTTTTTGTTGTAATGTGGTCAAGGAGTGTTTGTTTGGAATTTGTCAGTGTGTTGAGGCCCACTGAAACAATCAACAATGTCAATATGGCAATAAAGTATTAAATCTTGAATCTTAACTGATGAATGGCGTATCCAGTCGCTATAGCTGCGTAGTATTGTCCATAATTTCTCATTCCTTCCTTCCAAAGTTGATCCAGTGTTTCCTTGCCGGAAGGAAATGAAGGAGGAGCTTATTGACTCCTTTCCTGAATGAAATAATCAATTCGGCGCTCCTTGTCATGGCTACCAGTGAAACAACTTCTGATTCATGTCTTATGAAGGAAGGTTCCTCGCTCTGTGGAGAATCAGAATCCACCCCTGGTCTCATGTAAACCCTGGTCAGAAGTTTGTGTCAGTGATGAAATTCATCCACAGGAATTTGAGTGGAACATGGAAAAAAGAATTATTGGCAAATCTGCAAAATGCAGTGATTTCCAATGGTAAGTAGTCCAGGAAATTCGGCCCGCTTACTTCAGAGGTCGTCACTGGACCACTGAAAATGAGCTGGTATTGAAATAAGGAGTCGAGATGAACAGCAAAAAATAATTTATTCACTGCAGAAATTGAAGGGGGTTCAACTGGCACACACCGCAATAAATGACAAATAAGCGTTTTATAAATACAAAACTTAGCTACTCACAATAGGCCGCAACTACAGATTATTTTCATTGCAGATTAATCAATGGATTCTTTCGCCAGTTAAATGTCAAAGAAATTGTGAAAAATGCTTATGAAAATTTCCCAGGGCCCAGAGTCATTTCTTCATTTGTCCAGCAAACACACCAAAACCCAGACTTCACATTTACCATAATAAATGAAAAAGCAGCAAACCCTTACATTTAAGAAGCTTAAACTAGCACAAGTTTGACAGCTTTGCTTGAAAAATATTGGATATGATCAATTATCAAGATAGATGGCAAGCAATGCTCGCCTGATCAACTAATCGATTCATTGACTGAACAGAACTCTATTTCAGAGGGTGTTTCAGGTTGAGGAGTCATAATTTGAAAACCGTTTGAAACATCGTGATCAGGCCATATAAAAAAATATATTTGGTGACCATCCCCTCCAAACCTTTTTTTATATGGTCCATTTTAAGCAAGTGATCATTTTCACCAATGCAGAAGGACAAACAGGAAAACATATACACGTCAGTCCAATTACAAGAAACTTCGACTGGCACCGTCTCTCCAAGTTATTGCCATCTACCTAGAGAACAGCGTTTCTGATATCTTGGATCAAGAATAAGATGTACCAGCAATAGAAAGCTGGTTAATCAGTTGGAATTTCACACACATTATTACTAATTACTAATGTGAACTATCAGGGGCTACTGCAATACACCATAGTTGTAATGTTGACCATTTCAGTGTGTGGACTCCATGTCCCATACAAATCTGAATCTTCAGATTACTGTAATATACTGAATGTGAATCACTATACTTGCATCAAATGGTCACGAAGATATCTACAGGAAATGAATGATTGCCGATACCACTGCCCTCTACTTCAACCTTTTGCTTCACAAAGTATATTTTAAACACAAATATAGTGAAACTGGAATGAGACAAAGAGTGACCACTAACTATTTTTCAGGAGGCAAAATGGCCGGTATGTCAGGTAATCTTCATAAAAAAGAAATCAAAATAAACTAACTCTCAGATCACATACTTCGGCCAAGCCATTTGGAACTTCACTAACATCAAATTGATTTTAAGATGTATGGCATTTATTATTCCAATCATACAATCCAGCAATGGTGAAGAATCCTTTAAAAAAATTCCTTCGTTCACAATTTGATCTGGATCACTAACACTCCACTCAAACGCAAAATATTTCATAAATATCTGTCAGTAACATTTTCCGTTGTGTTGTCAACAAACATACCCAAAACCTGTAGGTAACAACCTTGGTGGAGGTTATTAAACCAAGACCTGTGAATTCTATGAAAGGGCTAGAAAGAACTCAGTCTTCACACAATTAAAATAACTTCCCTCCATATGGAGGAAAAAAATCTAATTAGAGCTTAAGATGAGTTGAAATCAAATTTCACCAATTTCAGCATTTCTGAAAAAGCATATGAAAACATCACTCAGTATTCCATAAAATAATCAAATTGAAAAAACTGTGTATTTTCACACAGAAGATACACTGCCCGGCCAAAAAAAAAAGTCGCTCACTCAAATATTTAGTTGGAACCCCTGTGGCTTTGATTACAGTGCATATTCATCTCGTAATTGTTTTGACAACTATATGCAATGCCAGAACATTTATCTTCTATCAGAAATGCCATAATTTTTGGCTGAGATATTATCCTCTCGACATAATGGTTGAACCACTCGGTGGTCTTTCTTGAGCACATCCCAGTAACTTTTAATGTGTTTAAGGTCAGGACTTTGTGGTGGCAAATTTGTTTGTGAAAATGATTCCTCACACTTGTTTTTGTCATTCATGGTTTTCTTTGCTAAATACAAGCCAATAACTTGCCTGTTCTGAAATACTGTAACATCTTTTCCACCATCAAGGGATGTGTCTTCCGACATGATTTTTTAAGAAATGAGTAGCAACGCGCTTCATCAGTCAGGGTTAAAATGATTATTTCCAGCTGAAGCATATTAATAACAGCAATAATGATCCAGTTATAGAATTTGTTCATCAAATTCTTTTTTTTTGGCCGGGCAGTGTAGTTTCCTTTCTCACTTTTCTCTTGTGATCTGGAAAAACCAAGTATGAATGTCACTTTTGGGAGAAGCAGAGTTTGATTCTTATTTGGAGTAATTAAGAGTGGTGAGAATCTTAAAACACTAGCTATTAGAGTTATTTGAACGGTCAAAATCAAGTTTTTAGAATTTTCTTTTGGTTGGGAAAAGTCCAGAATCTAAACTTGCCACTGATAAATTCACTAGGTTTTTCCATATCACAGGAGTTTTAATCCATTCTCCTTCAAACAATGTCCTTTTTTTACGCATGGTCAAACCCAATGCAGTTTGTAATGGTTCAAGTCTGGATGGTAACCCTAGATTTGCAAAACTCTCAGGAAATTTGCATGAAGTCCTGTCAGACATAAATACTACCACAGAACTGCACGAATCATTGCATCTACCAGCTAGCGCTATGTTAATGCCACAGTACGCCATCTGAGAACCGCAGTGAAATATACAGATTAGATAGGCTAGCTCATATTTACGCCTTGGTCTCCAACGCTGCGTGTATATCAGCTAAGTTGACATCGCTACACCCGAGTAATCTGCTGGACTTGCATTCAATTGAGAGAACAATGGATTGAACAATGCGCTATTTACTAACCAACTATGGCATGCGAATCTGGGTTTACCATCAAGACGTGACGTGGGATGCATGTGCACGTTTATCATCAATCAAATCTACTCCCCTTCCTTTGAGAAATTTCACCAAAACATACCTGCTCACATCATTCCCTTTCTTAAAATTGCAGCACAGCATTATAGGCCCATTCCCTGCACACCCATCATGTAACAAAAGTTTGCTGTGCTTTACTGGCCTTTCAACAGCGTCTTGCACTAAAAACCCAACCCAAGATCCGCCAGATTTGTGCAAATGTCTCTGCTCTGTCACCTAGCTTCATAAAAGGAGTACAAACCCATCTGATGACACAGGGACTCAGGGACAGGACCTATAGAGACAGGGGTTCGAGGGACAAGACCTCTAGCGATAAAGGTTCGAGGACGCCCTCGGGATTGTTCGCTTGTTACAGCGTTGGCTGCCCGTTGAGCTTGTCGTGCATGATGGCGAGAGCTCCGCTGGCGAAATCACGCAGGATGTAGACCGTTTCCCGCTGCAGCCGCAGAGAGTCCTGCACAAACTCCTTCTGGGTCTCGGCCAACTGCTGCACGGACTCGGCGAGAAGCTCCAGAGAACGCGAGACTGTCTCCAGCAGAACGTTAGTTTCGTGCTGCTGCTCGAGGCTGAGCGATGTCATGTCGGCAATTCGGTCCGGAGCGCCCGGGGCTAGCTGCGAGAGCGTCACAGGAGAGGACGGCGTGGGACGGCTGGTCGTAACTGAAGTGGTGACGTGTCCCAGGTTGGCTGGAGGGTGCTCGTTCTGTGTAGGGTTCGGAAGAGGCAGAACCTTCCCCTGGCCCTCCTCATCAGAGTCCACCAACCGTAGCTCCTGGTCTGAGGGTCACAAATTTTCATTTTTGTCAAACGCTCCTCATATGCAGGACCGAATACCTGCAGACACCTGAGCAAAAGTTCAACACCACCCAATTCTTCAAACAACTTCCACTTCACCAAAGGACAGAATTAATGATATCAACAAACACTGCTGAATTCCAGAAAAAATGACTTGGATGTAGCTTTCCTTGCACACAAAATAAGTGAAAAGAATTTGATCCTAACTCTGTATTAGCATTTAACTCCAATGAAACCTAGGAACCCATACATGGGTCTGTCAAATGCACTGTATTCAAACCTGGGGAACTTCAGGCCTATTTTAAATTCTAGTGGAGATTCCAAGATTTACCATAACCCCAATTACTAAATATGTTCAGCTGAATTTCAGGAAGGAGCGTATAAAATGATGTACAAGATCTAGGTATTTTCCTTTTGATGTAAAGCGGTGGCTACAAAAACATGGCATCCTGGGTTTGAATATTTCTCTTAATATAATTGATGTAGCTTCAGTGAAGCGCTGCAACCAGCAAATACAGAATATGTGTGTGACTTGTCCTATCGTGTGGAAAAAATAGCTTTTCTGACTTTGAATCAGCTAAAAGGAAAACTTAAGTGAAAAGTCAGAGCTTCAGGGGTTAAAGAAAGTGTATGTATTCAACGCATTTAATGCTTTTAAAAGTATGAGCTTACTGTCCTTAAGAGATAGCAAGGAGACCTGTGTTTGTCAAAAAACTGTCCCCAAAAGTCGTAACTTCACTTGGAAGAAACAGACTCAATGTCTGAATAAGATGAGACCTTAGTTTTCAGAAGTGCCACTCAACTGCTTTTTGTGCAAGAAATGCGCATGCAATGCCCGCTAAAACCTTCATGCCAATGTACAGATTTCAGGATTTGCCAATTTTTTAAAATTTCATTTTGAATTTGGTGCTTAACTTTTGCCCAGATTTTTACAAACGCAGACACATTTACTGAAAGCTGTATCGTTTTCTTTACCACGGCATATTTTTCTCGTTTGGCTCAGCACAGCAAATATTAAAATGAATATTATTGGCGATTATTAACCCAAGTCCTGCCTCTAGTCTAGGCTAATGCTCATCAAGGACTAGCATACAGGGAAATAGCGAATGAAGAATGATATATCGATGACCGGCACGCAGGGACACAAGTGTGGGTCCTCTATGTATCAGGGACCGGCAGGACTAGGGTTAATAAAGGCTCATTTCCTGTCTTAAACTGAAAGCACTTGTGTTATGAAATCACAACTTGCCAAACTTGTATTCCTAGTGTTCATATACTGTACAAACCCTTGTTCCTCAAATCACAGTCATCGAGGGCTGAAAGCTGTTGGTTTTCCACCCTCCCTTCACCTGGGAGTCAGGTGTGATGACAGTCTAGCAAATTATCATTGCTTATTGTTCTGTTAATTACCCAGAAGGAAGGAAAACCTGGGCTGTACTTGAGGTCCTGATTTGAGGATTCCTGATAAATTCATGACGTGAGCGCACAAATGAAATTCTACTCACCGTCCGCAACAATTTCATACTGCACCTCAAAAGAAGGATGGGAGCTGTCCCCTAATGAGGAAAAAAGAAAATAACTTCTTTTATAAACCAAAATTAAAAAGACATGTACTGGGCCACTTCAATAGGTAACCTGGCCACCTTCTCGCTATAGAAAATTTAGTGAGCAGCATCATTCATTGGGCAGTGACACCTTTCGATATTTTGGCTCCATTGGCCGAGCCAATCATTGCATCTGAATCCCATCAGACATGCATTTTACAAGCTGAGGAGGAGACTGAGGGCAACTAGTCCCTAAAACGGGCAAAAAAAACCAGATGACTGCAATGCAGGTCTGGCAGAGCATCACTCGGGAAGATGTCCAGAGTCTGTTGATGTGTGTGTGTCGTAGTCTGTGTGTGCACAGGATATGCAGCCAAAAGGTAAGCAAAGACATCCAGTGGGCAGATGAGTGTTAATTAGACAGGTCAGGGGAGAATGGACAGGCTGGGTAAAGTTGACTGGAAAGTGACAATAACTACCAGTTTACAATGGTGCGTCACTGAGAACAACCTCTGAACGTCTGAATAAAATGAGTCAAACCCTGAACAGAATGGGTTTCAGCAGCTGGGACCAAACCAGGCTTCTGTCCTGACAGTGATCAACAGGGGGTTGATGAAACAGTGGGCAAAATCGCACTAAAAATGGACATTAGGAGATTGAAAAAACATCGCTTTGTGTAAAAAATGTTGATTTCTGCTGTAAGATGCAGTTCGTAGGGTTACAATTTTGCAAAGACAACATGAATCCAGTCAATCCATAAAATCCATTGTCAGCAGCTCAGGCCGGAGGCAGTGATGTCTGCAGTGTGTACAATATTTGCTTGGCACAAGTTAGGGTCCTTTATATCAACGAGAAAAGTGCAGTTCCAGGGAAACTGCGTGGGCGACCTGAAAGATAATGTGAGGTTCATATTGTTGAAAATGTTAGCCATTTTAAATGAGTTTAAAGCTTCCGAAAATTAAAATTATTTATGCCAGTCGGATACGTTATTTTTTAGTTGTGATAGAAAAAATAAAACAAAATGAGAAAAAAAATCTCCACACTATGAGGTATGAAAATGGCGAAAGAAAATACTAGTTAAACTGGTTTTGTACATTAAAGTAGGCAAAGGGGTTTAAGTGCATCAAGAAGTACTGTATTGACATTTTGAAAGATTAAAGTGCAAATGCCACTGCTGTAATTGAGATCAATATGACAGAGCAAACAACTGCCATTCAGAGGGTGGACTATTTATACCTGTCAGCCATTTAACTGTACATAATAGCGGGAAACATAAATAGCAACATTTTATTAAAATGTCATAAAATGATTATGAATAATTTGTAGGAGCAAAGAACCCCAGCGGTGCTATAAACACGAAACACTAAGAGCATAAGCAACAGAATATTCAGTATCGACTACACTCTTTTTTCATGAAGACCAGGTGTAAAATTAACGGCAATCTGACTCGAGGCATAGAGTGAATTTTCTGGCTGTTTCTAAAGGAAAACGTTCCCACACATCATACCTACTTACTATCTACTCGAGACAAACTGATGCCGTTGCCTACTGAAATATTGCCATGGAAATACGCGCACCGAAATACTTGGGACGAAGTGTAACTTGTGCATAAATTCAAAACACAATGACTTTCAAATCACACCAGCCAGTATTTTATTCACAGTAGAACAGAGATAACATAGCAAAAGTTGGAACTGAGAAATTTTACAATTTTATCAACAAAATGAGTCCATTTCAAATTTGATGGCTGCTACAGGTCTCAAAACAGTTGGGACAAGGGCCTGTTTACCATGGTGTAGCATCCCCTCTTCTTTGTAACACAGAGTGGAGGCGTCTGGGCATTGAGGAGACAAGTTTCTTGAGTTTAGCCATTGGAATTTGATCCCACTCTTGTTTAATACAGGCTTCCAGCTGCTGGAGAGTTTTGGGTCTCCTTTGACAGACTTTTTGTTTAATTATGCGCCAAATGTTCTCAATCGCCTTCCCTGGAAAAGATATCATCTGGAGGGGAGCATTTGTTGCTCTAAAACCTTTGCATACCTTTTAACATCCATAGTGCTTTTTAAAACATGCAAGTGTCCCTCAACATATGCACTAATGCATCCCCATACCATCAGAGATGCTGGCTTTAGAACCGAACACTGATAACAGGAGGGGTGGTCTTTCTCCTCTTCAGCCCGGAGGACACAACGCCCATGATTTCCAACAAGAATGTCAAATTTGGACTTGTCTGACCACAGGACACTGCCACTTTGCTTCAGTCCATTTAAATGAGCCTTGGCCCACAGAGCATGCCGGCGCTTCTGGATTATGCTCAACAATGGCTTCCTTTTTGCATGATAGAGTTTTAGGTGGCATCTGTGGATGGCACGGCAGACTGTGTTTACAGACAGTGGTTTCTTGAAGTATTCCTGGGACCATTTAGTAATGTCAATGACAGAATCATGCTGGTGAGTGATGCAGTGGCGACTGAGGGCCCGAAGATCACGGGCATCCAGTAAAGGTCTTCGGCCTTGTCCCTTACGCACAGAGATTCTTCCAGTTTCTCTGAATCTTTTGATGATGTTATGCACTGTTGATGATGAGACCTTCAAAGCCTTTGCAATTTGACGTTGGGTAACATTGTTTTTAAAATATTCCACAATTTTTTTACACAAGCCTTCACAGGTTGGAGAGCCTCTGGCCATCTTTACTTCTGAGAGACTCTGCCTCTCTAAGACATCCCTTTTATAGCCAATCATGTTACCGCCTGATGCCAGTTAACTTAATTACCTCCGCCAAGGAGGTTATGTTTTTGCCTGGGTTTGTTTGTTTGTCTGTTGGTTTCCAAAATAACTAAAAAATTAATGGACAGATTTCGATGAAATTTTCAGAGAAGGTGGGTATTAAGTCAAGAAACAGGTGATTAAAGTTTGGCAAATCTAGGCCAAAGTACTGCTGAGATATACGCCAAAGTTCAAGATTTCAAAGTCTTTCCAATGGGCCGGAGTTCTAATCACCTTGCTTTTGGGTTTTGCTGCCCCCTGGCGGACGTCTGCGCTCTCTGAGTGCTTTTCTAGTTCTCAGTTAAATCTTCTTTCAGCTGATTCTCTTATATATTAATTGCTTTTTCAGCCCTTTTTGCCTGTGTCCCAACTTTTTCGAGACCTGTTGCAGCCAGGAAATTTGAAATAAGCTCATTTTGTGGAAGAAAATGTAAAATGTCTCAGTTTCAACATTTGAAATGTTATCTATGTTCTATTGTAAATAACATTGGCTCATGTGATCTGAAAGTCATTGCATTTTGATTTTATTCACGATTTACACTTCGTTCCAACCATTTCAGAATTGGGGTCGTATTTATTTTTAAAAATAGCTTCTGAAGCCAGACTGGCCCATCGTCACACATACACAGTCCAGCTATTTGAGTGAGTATAGGACCAATGTCTAATCTCTATTGCCAGCCACTAAGCTATGGGCTGCAGATGAGAAGAGTGCTGAGAGATGAGTGACTCACGGAATCTGGAGGCGTACAGTGGAGAGCGAGTCTCTTTACGCCCTGATGAGACGGAGGGTTTTGACATCGTTTCCTGCAGGAGCCCAGGCAAAGACACAGACGTGGTGTCGGACAGAGGAAAAGGCACTGAAGACCCAGTCATGGGCATTTCACTGGAGTGGGGAGGGAGTCGTACAGTAGAGGGATCGATGTCGCCGTTGTTTGCGCCGTCGACGGATGAAGAGGGTACACTCAACAGCATATCATACTCCTCCTCCTCTTCCTCCCCCTCTTCCTCTTCCCCAACACCGCTTCCCGAGTAGATAACCCCGTCGACTGTCGTCGGCAGTTTGCCGCGTTTTCCGTCAAGCTCGAGGATCTGGTGCACGATGTTCTCTATGGGCGAGAGTTCCCGGGCGTGGTACGAGTTTATGCCTTTGTACGGGACTGCCCCGGCCCGAATCGCGGCGACCTTGCGCTTTGTGTCACACTTCAGGTCACACCACTTTTTGACGACCTCGATGACCTCGCGTTGGCACTCCCCGATCTCGTTGACACAGGCGGTGATCGCTTCCCATGTGCGTTTCTTCACTCCAGTCGGCACCCCTCGGTTGAACTTGCCTACGGGAAACGCAAATCCAAGTTCAGAGGTGACGGGATTCCCCCCCGCAACCCCAAGAAAAAAAAAAATTTATTAAACCATTTTTTTTTCTTTTTTTTTTTTTAATTTGGCATCCCCAATCCCACCCGAATCTGGAATGCCCAATTGGTGACCTATGTACAAAGCTTGCTCATATGCGACCCCTTGCTGCCAACTCAGGATAGTGAAGACAGCTCACGACTCTCCTCCGAAGCACGTGCCCGTCAGCCACTGATTCTTATACACTCATTGGTTGAATCCTTGTAAGTTCAGAACGAGGGCAGAGGATACCCGGACATGAACAAACCCAGAGTCTTCCTGACGAGCGCCCATCTGGCCAGCAGGAGGCGCTGGAGCAACGAACAAAGCAACTATTTTATCCTCAAATCCGGCAGTCCCTTCCCAATTTGGAACCCTGTAGCGCGATGGCCAATTGTGCGCTACTCTGAAAAAGCTGCCGACCCTTGCCGGTGTAATAAACCATTTTTAAAAATGTTTTGTGTGTCAGTATCCCTCATACTACATTTTGTGTGATGATTTGAGACCATTTATTGGAACAAGTATTGGAGCACACTACAGGCAACCTCAATAATAATAACAAATAGTTTTATGTAAATAAAGTTGTCTTAAATTAAATGTGCCTTACCCCTTAAGTCCCAAGAATGTCATATGGCACTCTCACCCTTGTGTGATTCACACCAATCAAAATCATTGTTATATTCATCCTAGTACTTATATTCATCTATTGTACTATAGGCAATAGGAGAGGACCTAAGGTTTGTTTTGACTCAAAAATTGCGCCATGCGCCCATACAACTTTACTCAGTATTCAACGATCGAAATCATGTATCACGTACCAATTTGGAGACCTTGCGTAATTGGTGGACTGTCATGGTGGCGAAATTTGAAATTAGTATCCTAGTATCCAAACTTTGAGTGTGTGTGTATATATATGTCCTTTGTAACTCAAGAATAACTAGCACTAAGATATCTAAGATTATTTGAAAATAGTTTTGTGTCATTATAAAGCTCATTTTAAAAAAAAAGTCAACCTTTATGGATCAATGAGACAGTTTTTCATTTGTTGCAAATGGGGAAATGTTTTAAAGGTCCCCTATTATGTCACCAGGTGCACAGCCAATTAGTAATTACAGGCCATTTCAAAATCTTTCCCCTCTTGACATCACACCAAGAAGTAAACAAGGAGAGGCAAGAAGAGCTGACCACCTTCAGCCAAGCAGTCAATCAGATTTCATTATTCTGGGTGGTCACTCCCCCTTGTGATGTCAAGAAGGGAAGATTTTGAACCGGCTCATAATGGCTAATTAGCTGTGCACCTGGCAGCATGATAGGGGACCTTTAATGTCTAAGATTGAAAGGGCTGTAGACCATAAATATTTTATTAGTCACCGTTATTTGTCAATCAAAATGTTCCTTATTATTGGGCAAACAATTTTTCTTAATATTTCAAGACTTGATATTGCCTAAATAAAGAGATATAGAGAGAATTGTTAACCATACATAATTAACCTTGTTTCTTTATCAAACTCATGGGATTTGGGTGTTGTACCATAGCATTACCCCCGGGACTTGAAGGGTTAAAAGATAGTAGCAATGTGCACAAAGTAACGCGTAAGGGCTTTGAAAACTGGGGAGAAGAGACCCGGTAAATATTTCAGCTGCGCGTTAACAGTGATTGTGCACAACATGTCCCATAGAGTATATGGATGGAGATGGAGGGCACTTACCAACGACGATGTGACGGTTCTTCTTCACCTCGTCTAGCAGCATGTGTACCTCGCTGAAAGAGAAGCGAGCCTTGCGCTTCCTGAGGCGCACGCCATTACTGTGGCTGAAGGCAGCGGACATCCTGCATCTGATGAAGTCGATCCCCACCCTCGCTGCTAACTTTCCTGCAGAGGGTAAATAAACAAGCACTCATTTTGTAGGATCCAATCTATGGAGTTTGATAACATCCTTCGAAGCAAGAAAGAAAATGTTCCAAACCTGAAATTTCAGATGCAGCGGAAACCCTGAATTGCATTACTAGCTTTATCTCACATTACTAGCTTAATGTTTCATAATATCTCTTCCTTCATGATTAGAACAGAAGTCTCAAACTTAAAATGAGACAAAAGCATTTCAATATTTAAAAAAAGCTCAAAATTTTCATCTGAATTTAACTTCTACCTTCTGGTTTTGATATCCTCCATCAATTAGGACAATTTACACCAGGGCTCTTCAAATCCAAATACAATCCTGGTTTTCCTTCCAGGCAATTAAGTGAACAATTAATCCTGCAGATTGACCAGACTGTCATCTCACCTGACTCCCAGGAAAAGGGAGGGTGGAAAACCAGCAGTTCTCGGCCCTCAAGGACCGTGATTTGAAGAGCCCTGATTTACACAGTATGCAAGCATGATGAACCCAGAGTTACTCCGGAATAATGGGCCGTAACAGTCAATTTTCTTTAGCATGAAAAGTAACTCAGATGTGCATACTATCACCTGATTCATACAGTTGAAAGTTGAAATTTTACTTAAAAAGTAAAAAAAAGGACCTTCCAAGGCTCATACTATTCAACTGACGGTCAGGCAGCAAATACCCACTATGTTGACAATTACAGCGATGTCAGGTGAACAATGTGTCAAATCTTTAGGAGATAGGGAATCATGCGTCTTAAACAACAACCACAACAAATACAGCACCGTTTAGAAACATTAGGAAATATGTTGTCAAAAAATATCTCCAAAAATGCCTTTCAAGAAAAAAAACACAGCGAACGAACTCCAAGCAGCACAATGTAGGGCGGCACGCACTCAGAGCCATAAAAAAACTGCCATCACAATATTTTTACTCACAGTGCATAGTGCTGCGGGTTCTTCATGCTGAAACCAGTGCATAGACTTCCTTACATAAAGCCTGTGAATGAGCCCATTATGGAAATGCAAGTGGTACAATCCCAAAACTAATATTACTGAACATAAATTATAAATTAAGTAGATGCATGCGTCCGAAACATTATGGATTTCAATTAATGATAGTCATTTGTGGAACATATTCAGCTCGCGCATCATCAGTTAGCGAGTGACATAATTCCGTTGAATTCAACGATTAGCAACAATGCTAGCTTGGTATCATCGCATGCAACTTATCGCTCGGATTCTTTGTTACGAAGAACAAAGATAGCGAGCTTTTCGGGATAATTAGGCTACTTATAAGTCAAAATTGCTCCGCCGCAATTCGTCTAAGGGACTATATACTCATATATATATTTCCACGCCAAGTCGTCCACAAGTGAAGTACGAGAATGAATCTTTGCACTTTAAAAATTGTCACTTCGCACTGCCAAGCTTCAGTTTCCTCGGCTCAAGAACGATTTATTTCTTCCGCCCTAATACTGTCGCAGAGCAGGGATACTTAACGCACTTCTTAGTATACTGCTCTGCAAGCAGACAGCCTTTACCTGTGGATTATTCTACTTTCACCCCTGCTACACATTTAAATGCATGCAGGTACGATTCTTGAATTACCTGATTTACCAACGCGGGAGAGCGTAAGTACGTAAAATCCTCAAATGGGATAAAAATCGGTGTGTCAATGCCTATACGGATCGTATGTGTCAGATGAAATATGAAAGATCTGATGACAGTAGTGTACTAATGAGAAAACACAACAATTCAGTCCTACCAAGATGCCACCCGAAAAACGAGAGTAATTATTTTGCAAATTCAAATGAACGAAAGGACCACTATTGAAGTACCGCCAACTAGTGTACTGGAGTGTAATGGGAGAAAACATTTAAAGTACAACGTACGTGTATTGAGAATTATATCTCTACGGAAATCTAATGTCATGAAGACGATGAATGAAACACTTTCTGGACACTCACTCAAATAGATAGATATTGAAAGAGGCATTTTGAACTCCTTTTCAACTCGTCCACATCCTCAAAAAAGCCAAACAAAAATAGCCCCTTTCTGATGACAATTCGTGGGAGACAGGGAAACACAGTAAGGAAGTTGAGTGCATCGAGCATCTTCTGCCAGTCATAATTTGCTCATTTCTTGGTCTCGTTTCGTTCAATATTTCCAGCGGATTAGATTAATGTGCATCAAAAAGTATGTTATTGTTGATGACCCAAAGTACACATCCCTGTACTATCTTTTTTTCGATTTTTGTCTGTGCGACGAGCCCAAGTGTAAAACTTTCCTTGTCGAAGTTCTGGGTCAGAAGTCTGCCTTACTTTACCTCATGGAAACTAAAAAGTGAAAATATATAAAATATATAAATATATAAAATATATAAAAGTGAAATATATAATAAAGTTCTAGTTCACATAATTATCAACATATATCTGAAGTGTTATGCACATTGGACGGTTCCCGGAGTACTGTATTCAAATCCTAAACTTGGAAGGTGGATCTGGTGGCCAGCTAAATTGCATCACAATTGTCTGGATTTGGACTTGCTGACTGCTCAAAATATCACTGTCTTTTCAATGTCAAAGTCAAGCAGGGGTTGAAAATATTGTCATTTTTAGTGGATTTTCACATCTGGTTTGCAATGTAAAACACACATACAATAGCCTGTGAGTCGCAACTGCCCCTACGATTGACATCACAGCTTTTGGCCCAATTCATAGTGCAGTTCAAGGATGATATTGGGGGTTGCTAAAAGCCCGTTTCACATTCATGAGTACTCTCTTCCATTATCATCTCCAGGTGGAAACTGTTGAGAGTATTGCAGGCCCTCAATACATTTCTACTTTAAATAAACAAGACTAGGTGCAGCTAGTATATGGCTGGACTGCCTCTTCCCCACCGACCGACCAGTTGCTGAACTTCCCCGCAGGCAAGCCAATCGTTGAAATTGATCACTCAGTCCGTCACTCACGCAGTAACTCAGACAGCGACAATTGCGTTTATAAGGGCCAGGCCGCTGCTCAGCCCAGCGCAAAAACTAGGCTGGTTCCAATACTCAAAAGGAAAAAAAAAAAAAAACAACAACAACCCCCTCCCCTTCTTGCTGCACTCGTCTATTTCTACATCAGCGGGTCTTGAGGTCTTTCTCAGGGCCCCCATGTATGATTGGTTTTGTTCCAATTACAATTGCGACTGTATAATCTCAATGAGCAGATAATTTGTCTTAAATGGGTTTTATGTTCAGAGCAGTTATATACCCTCACAAGCCATATTTTGTCAATATTATCCTTCCATGCCATGAAGAAAAAAAAGGCAAAGCATTTTATGCTTTTTTTCTATATTTCAAGCAATTTCAGGTAATAAAATAACTAAAAAGATCACATTAAGCACTAAGAAAATAAGTAAGCCCTAAATTAGGCAGCTGAACACTAGTGCTTTAACTTCTCTCAAGGTACTTCACTGGAGCTTAACAACGAAGCGAAGGACACAGATAAAAACATATTTGATCAGCTATGGTTTTTCTTCAGGGTATGCTGTTCTTTCCAATATCCAAGGTGGACACTGTATTTTTATTCCTCATGGGCTTACATATTTCAAAATGTGGCTTAAGATGGTAAACAGCTGCACTAAATATGAAATGCACTCAGTTAGGGCAAATTAACAGCTTGTTAAAATCCAATGACTGGAACTGTGTTGAGGGAAAAAAAAAAAAAACAGCGGACAGAGGAGGGGGCCGAAGACCAACCCTGAGAGTCACAGTCCCGTCTGAAACAATAAAGGGGACCAACCCTGAGAGTCACTGTCCCAGTCTGAAACGATGAGGGAGGCCAACCAGAGTCACTGTCCCGGTTTGAAACAATGAGGGAGACCAACCCTGAGGGTCACCGTCTTGATCTGAAACGATGAAGGAGACCAACCCGGACAGTCACTGTCCCATTCTATCAAATCATGCCTAAACATTCAGTCAAGGAAATAAATGTGAGCCAAAAACATGCTGGTATTCATTACTGGAGAGGTCTTTATTTTTCCAATTTTTTTTGCATGCGCAAATAATAGTCTTTACTTTAAAACTAATTTGATCAGTCTCTATTACCCTCCTTCAACAATGCATCTTTATAGGACAGAGCTCAACAAACATCCAAAATAATGCAGAAAAGGGATTTCCAAACCTGGTGCTCAAATCCAAATCCAGCCCAGGTTTTCTTTTGTCCCAGACAGTTACCCAATTAATGGTACAATTGTTGCATCTGATTTGCCAGAGTGTACTTAGAACTGACTCCCAGGTAAAGGGAGGGTGTAAAAGCAGTTGTTTGTGACTGTCGAGATTGTGATTTCATGATCTCCGTTTAGACAAACAACAATCTCTGGGTGTCTGGCTTGAATGAAATGACGGCAAAGTCTGGTAAAAGTCATATTATGATAGGGTGGCACGGGCACACAGAGATGAGAAGGCCAAGACACTCTGGCCTACAATTCCCAGCAGTCTCGCACTGTCCTCTAGCGAATCATCATTTAGTCTGCTTGTCATTTCCTCCCCAGCAGCAGAGTGGCTCTGAGTATTTTTGGGACGTGACGTATAGTAAGGGACACGCGGGTGCCTCGGCTCATGCAGTCCCCAACAGCAGCATTGGCGAGGGGCAAGTTGGCCACCCTGTCAGTTAGCGTGTCCTGGGCGACCTCCCGGATTCCATGCAGGAAGTGGTGGTACATCTCGTCCTGCAGCACCAGCAGACTCCGGGGCTGCACAAGCAAGGACAGGAGGTAGCGACTCTCCTCCGTCTGTGGGACGTCCGTCTGTGGAAACGAGGAGTGGAATCGCATCTTCTAAGCCATCGACAGCACTGATGCAGCAGCAGTGCATGCAATCAAAAGCCTGCCTTACTAGTGCCTCACAATGGGGCTAAAATATTTCTTCCCACTCAAGAAAAAAACTAGATATAGTCAGGAAGCATGGCTTACAGGATACCCCCCGCAACAACAAGTAGTCGGGCAGTACCACAGTCAATAGACCTTCCAGCAAGAAAAAAAATTTTCAAAATCGGATGAGTAGGTTATGAGATCTAGGTCCGGACGCACAGACGCACGCACACACACACAGACACACGCACGCACGCACACACGGACGGACAAAGCAAATCCAGTATACCCCCCTAAACTTCGTTGTGGGGGGTATAAATATTAGCTTCGTATAAAGTTTAAGGTGTAGTCCACCTAAAACATTATTTGGGTTCATTGCCATTAATTTTTTTAATTAAACCGTCCATTCTATCCAGAACATATGCAGACTCCAGGAGCCAAGTTGCCAATATTATCTTTGAAAAATGATTCTAGCATTCTAAGCAAACACATTGCATAACAAACTGTATTTACACTCGCAAATTTGGTTATCTGGTAGGTATTTATTAAGTCCTCAAAAATAAGTATCAAAAAATACCACAAACCGCCTTGTTTTTTTGATTGTCAGAACCACAGCCTGAGTTTGTGACGGAGCACGATTCACGCAAATGCTAATCCAGCTCCGGATGTGGCTCTAGCAAGTAAAATCAATGCAGGCTAGACGTACTTGTTGGCATATATAGCCAATAACCTCTTCTGGTATGTTTTTCAAGCAGGTTAACATTTATGATTGTACTTAACAAGAAATATTTACAGTGAGTTTGGTGGGGTAGACGACTCTGATCAGTTTAATGCAGTGGTTCTCAAGTTTGGTCCTGGCGCCCCCCTGTGTATGCTGGTTTTTGTTCCAGCCACAACTGCAATTATAGGATTTTAAAAAGCTGTTACTTTGTCTTAATTAGCAGCATTCCATGTTTAGAATAGTTATTTACCATCTTAAGTCACATTTAGATGGACATATCATTCTGCTATGAAGATTAAAAACCCTTGAACACATTGTGCTTAATTTTCAATATTGCTAAGATTTTCAGGTGAAAACATTTTTAAACAGATCAAATTAGACTCTGAGAAGATCAATAAGCTCCAAATTAGGTTTCTGAATACAGGTGTTTTGAGTTTTTTCCCAAATAACCTGCCTGAACCAAATAAAATCAACAGGAAACACAACAGGTGTGACTCCATTGTTTGCCAAGTAAATTGTCGGGTTTTGCCACCATGTGTCGAGTTTCACCAATGAGGAACCTTTTGATTATTTATGTTGATTAAATGTTTGGTTAAATTGTTTCCCTCTGCCAATATTTACAATATAGCTCAATGTGGATGTTTGCATAAATGCACCTAATTAAAACAAATCAACAGCTTGTTAAAATCCTAAGATTGCAATTGTGGTTGGAACAAAAACCAGCATACACAGGGGGGCGCCAGGACCGAATTTGAGAACCACTGGTTTAATGGCAGGTCATTCCATGCCAAATCAACAAGTGATCCCCAAGTCACCATCTCAAAAATTTTTGAAAAAAGTGTAGATGTAGTCCTTCCTGAGAAATGAATGTGTGATAGGTTTTTGGTGAATCTAAGCAATAGTTTCAGAGATATAGCTTTCTAATTATTTCAGCTATTTTTTCATTCATCGAAAATTTGACTTACACAAGTGTTCAAAGGAGCAAATGCAGCACTCTGTTAAAGCTACAGAGTTGAGATTTTATTTATACAACTTCTGCTGAATTTTCCCTTTCTGCCATGAAAATGGGCCCATCTCTTATCCCTGATTGTTCAGAGAGCTCCCAAAAAAAAGAAAAAAAAAACAATTTTCTGAAATTGTTTCCAAACTTTGCAGCCCTGCTGCAGGGGAGTGCCTTATAATTCAGAGTTGAAAGCATTTCTATAGTTTTGCCTAATATATTTTAACACTTCCATGGTGTTTAAAGCATGTGAATAATAATACCGCACCTATAGTGCACATTCAAAATAACATACTTTATTCAATCTACCAAAACCACAGGATGACAGTTAATGAGTCTTGAGATTTTTACAATATGTTCTAATACATGTGAAGATTATTTGCGGCAAATTTCACTTTGAGTATCAAAGTGGTTCTGTTTTGAAAAATGCAACAAACATTTGCCATTTCTTAGGATAAAACGCATGTATAAAATATACAAAATAAATATGCAAAATGTTGTAACATTCAAACATTTGCATTAAATTTATAGATTTTTTACTTTTTTAACTTGTACTTGGTGTTCTCAGTTTGCATTAGAAATATAGAGTCAAAAGTAAGGCCCAAATTCATTGAAAGTGGGGTTTGTAGACTGACCTAAAATTTCGCACACATTCATCTCTCAGGTACAACTACATCAATGATTTTTTTCAAAATTTTTTGAGATTGTGACCTGGGAAAATTTTCTCATTTTGGTTGATTTGGCATGGAATGACCCTGGCTCGATTGCATTACCCCATTCCCCCTGCTAACCTGGTCAGTGTCGATGGGATGGTAGAAGTCCAGGAGAGTGTGGGACCCCAGGCTGATGGTGGAAACCGTGGGGTGGTAAAGAGGCCCATCCTCGTGTGGCTGAAAATAAATGTAGTATTTCTGACACTGATAAGTATGGCACTGTAAATCGCAAACCTTTAAGAGTTCATTCCCAAATACATACTGATCACTCACACAATGTTACAGCAATGTAGATGGGTAATGCCCCACACTTTCATTTAATTGAGGCAAATGGCTTTTGAATGAAAACGGAATTGAACAGGACTTTATTGCACTTTACCATTATCCCCTCGCCTGGATTGTACTCATTCACCAGGACATGATTGGCAGTTTTTCCTGCAAATATGCCCAGGGCAGAGATTTTCTCCGCATACGTCTGCAGCCAATCAGGGAGCTTCTCTGCAAGCATGCCTTTAGGATGGGGCAGCCCACCTGAGATAAAATAGCCGAACGTGAGCTTACTGATATACACGTACACGTTTTGACACTTCAGTCCTATATAAAAGTTAATTAGGTAGGTCTATTTGTCTGAACCTGGTACATTCAATCTGCAGGAGTTCTTCAGGTACCACTTAGCAGCAGTCAACACCCAAAAAGTTTCTAACCATTTCTCTTCTTCAGGTATTTATTCACATTTCAAAAATTTGTACTACAAAGGACACCCCCCATCAACCTTCCCAAGAAAAATTATGTGACGAGATTAGAAACTCTAGTAGCCCCAGTTCAACAATAACAGATCGTGAAATTTCAACAAGGTACTCTACCCCAGTTCTGCAGCCGTCTGTTTTTCAGTTGGGTCCATTTAGTCTTTGGGGATCTATATACCTTTAAAAGTGGCAGGTAAGACAGTGACATTAAAAGACAAAAAGCCAAAGCCAAAAGTTCCCTTTCAGAAACTACCAACTTTTCACTATCAATGGTCCATTTCACTTTTCTGCCTCTTGAATTGCTACACTGACAGATGCCTCATGTAGTGTTGTACTTCTGCAACTGAATCTGACACTCAAGATTTCTGGGACAGAACTTTCAAACTTTTACTACTTGAGATTATTTAACTTCTGAGAGGCATTTTGTCATCACACTCAAAACAGCTAAATCGGAAGGGCTGGGCTGGCAATGTGGCGTAAGCAAATTGATCACAGGAAATGTAATTTGACTTTTGAAACTGGAATAAAAATGTAAATACTTTGAAAGTCAACTTTATTTTTAGTACTTATACCTGCTGTAATTCCTATCAACAATAAACTCACCTGTTGCAAAAGATATGCCTCCTCGGCCTCTGTAATGAAATCCGGAATATAATAAACAGAGGGTGGAGCCTTGATCAAAAAAAGAAACCTCTTTAATAAAATAAAATGAGCATGTAGAGTGTAAAAATCCACAAAAACCGTCAATCATACCTTCAAAAGGAAACATTTCAGTATATTTACTTTCAGAGAGAAAAGAGTTGCCGAAAGAGAAGTTTCAATTGTTCACTTGCTAGTCTAGCCTGGGCTCTAAGGTCATCCAGAAAAATGTTTTAAGGGCATCTAAAGTGATTCCCATTGTTTTTATTTATCGGCCAGCGAGCCGCACCCGCGCGAACGAACTGAAAATGAAGGATTATCTACGCATGTACACAAAACATTGGTTTATATGAATGAAATGGGTCATGTGACAATGCAAGATGTAAACAAAAGCAAATGATTTATTTATAAACATTGGATGTTCAAAAAAACTGATGTTGCACATGCATGGGTCATAGTAAGTTACCATACCAAATTTGGTGAAGCTGCGATAATTAGTTGTCGAGTGCTGACTCAGGAAAGATTTCCGAGGTCATGATGGTCAAAGCGCTAAAGTCAAAGGTAAAATCCAGCAAAAAAACCCCGACGTTGTACATCTATGGGTCATATTGAGTTACCATAGCAAATTTGGTGAAGCTGCGATCATTAGTTGCCGAGTACTGGCCCGGACAAAATCATGGACGGACGACGGACACGCAGTACCCCTCCGGCCAGAGTCGGTCGAAGGGCAAAAACCGGTGTTGTGCCGTAGAATGCACCCCTGCCGCAGATTGCACCCCCTTCGCGGGAGCGCGCGTACGTCATTTCAATACAAAAGTGACCCGGTTCGCTTTTATTTCGTAGAGTGTAACACAGTTTCACCTGTCAAAATCTTGCCAAGGATTTACCGCTTTAATTCCACAACCAATCACAGTGCTAAAAAGTCCGAACGACAGCATCATATATTTAATTTTTGCGAGGTGGTACTGAAATTAAATAACAAATGGTATGGCTTGCGACATAATAATATCCTAAAGCCACGTGATACGAGGGATAACGAAAGCATAACGATCTTATATCTAGCCTTCGTATTTCACAACATCGGTTTTGTGGAAATATATAGCTATACGGCCAGACAAAACGAAGTTCTGATAATATGAGCAAGTAGGCGTTTCGCGGCTAAATTGCATTACTATTATCTTGGTTGAAAGGCATTTGCGGGATACGCGTATATGCCCACCACATCAGATGTTCTTTTCGAGAAGTCAAATGTTTGTCTAAGGTCTTAACAAAATTAAATGAAGTGAACGAACTAAAGAATGATCAAATAAAAAAAAATCCATAAAGACTTCTTTGATGAACTATTTTACTTAAAACAGATAAACTCCAACAAATAGACCTGTATGAATTGAAAACAATATTTACATCAAAATGCAGCTAATTCTGGGCAGAACAGGAATAACACTATGGAGGGTGGTCAGCTCGTCTTCAGGTGGTCCCGCTCCCGACCTGAATCAAACTAGAAAAGCACCAAATGGATGGAACTTACTCAGGTTCCATGAACTGGGCGCCTATGCACACTGCTAAAAGCACTTGAAGCTGAGGAAAACAAGGGAGAAAAACTCCAGGAGCGTATTCCACTGCGGTGAATGTTTATGGCTTGCTGTGAATTGCACCCCCTGTCTAACTCAGACAAGGAAAGTGCTACATGCATGAAATTCCTTCAGGTTACATGTACTAGGGCCCTATGCATGCTGTTAAAAGGAAATGATGCTGGGACCAACAGAAATAAAATTCCAGGGGGTGTGCATTCCACGGCAGCCCATGTTTTTGGCTTGCCGTGGATTGCACCCCCTGTCTAACTCAGACAAGGAAAGTGCTACATGCATAAAATTCAGTCAGGTTACACATACTAGGGCCCTAGGCATGCTGTTAAAAGGAATTGATGCTGGGACTAGCAGAAATGAAATTACAGAGGGGGGGCATTCCACGGCAGCCTATGTTTTTGGCTTGCCATGAATTGCACCCCCTGTCTAACTCAGACAAGGAAAGTGCTACATGCATAAAATTCAGTCTGGTTACACGTACTAGGGCCCTTTGCATGCCATTAAAAGGAATTGATGCTGGGACTAACAGAAATAAAATTCCAGGGGGGGTGCATTCCACGGCAGCCCATGTTTTTGGCTTGCCGTGGATTGCACCCCTTGTCTAACTTAGGCTAGGAAAGTGCTACATGCATGAAATTCATTCAGGTAACATGTACTAGGGCCCTGTGCATGCTGTTAAAAGGAATTGATGCTGGGACTAACAGAAATAAAATTCCAGGGGGGGTGCATTCCACGGCAGCCTATGTTTTTGGCTTGCCATGAATTGCACCCCCTGTCTAACTCAGACAAGGAAAGTGCTACATGCATAAAATTCAGTCTGGTTACACTTACTAGGGCCCTTTGCATGCCATTAAAAGGAATTGATGCTGGGACTAACAGAAATAAAATTCCAGGGGGGGTGCATTCCACGGCAGCCCATGTTTTTGGCTTGCCGTGGATTGCACCCCCTGTCTAACTTAGACTAGGAAAGTTCTACATGCATGAAATTCATTCAGGTTACATGTACTAGGGCCCTGTGCATGCTGTTAAAAGGAATTGATGCTGGGACTAACAGAAAATAAATTACAGGGGGGGTGCATTCCACGGCAGCCCATGTTTTTGGCTTGCCGTGAATTGCACCCCCTGTCTAACTTAGACTTGGAAAGTGCTACATGCATGAAATTCATTCAGGTTTCATGTACTAGGGCCCTAGGCATGCTGTTAAAAGGAATTGATGCTGGGACTAACAGAAATAAAAGTCCAGGGGGGGTGCATTCCACGGCAGCCTATGTTTTTGGCTTGCCATGAATCGCACCCCCTGTCTAACTCAGACAAGGAAAGTGCTACATGCATAAAATTCAGTCAGGTTACTCATACTAGGGCCCTATGCATGCTGTTAAAAGCAATTGATGCTGGGACTAACAGAAATAAAATTCCAGGGGGGGTGCATTCCATGTCAGCCCATGTTTTTGGCTTGCCGTGAATTGCACCCCCTGTCTAACTCAGACAAGGAAAGTGCTACATGCATGAAATTCATTCAGGTTACATGTACTAGGGCCCTATGCATGCTGTTAAAAGGAATTGATGCTGGGACTAACAGAAATAAAATTCCAGGGGGGGTGCATTCCACGGCAGCCCATGTTTTTGGCTTGCCGTGAATTGCACCCCCTGTCTAACTCAGACAAGGAAAGTGCTACATGCATGAAATTCATTCAGGTTACATGTACTAGGGCCCTAGGCATGCTGTTAAAAGGAATTGATGCTGGGACTAGCAGAAATGAAATTACAGAGGGGGTGCATTCCACGGCAGCCTATGTTTTTGGCTTGCCGTGAATTGCACCCCCTGTCTAACTTTGACTAGGAAAGTGCTACATGCATGAAATTCCTTCAGGTAACATGTACTAGGGCCCTATGCATGCTGTTAAAAGGAATTGATGCTGGGACTTACAGAAATAAAATTCCAGGGGGGGTGCATTCCACGGCAACCCATGTTTTTTGCTTGCCGTGAATTGCACCCCCTGTCTAACTTAGACTAGAAAAGTGCTACATGGATGAAATTTTTTCCGGTAACACGTACTAGGGCCCTACGCTTGCTGCTAAAAGGAAACAATGCTGGGAGTAACGGAAACTAAATTTCAGGGGGGGGTGCATTTTATGGCAGTCAATGTTTATGGCTTGCCGTGAATTGCACCCCCTGTCTAACTCAGACTAGTAAAGTGCTACGTGCATGAAATTCATTCAGGTTCCATGTATAGGGTCCTATGAATGCTATTGAAAGAAACTGGTTCTGTCTCTCAGAAGTTACCTTGTGATTTTTTTACATAAATGTTAACTACTTAAGATCTGTCAATTTAATAACTTTATTGGCCTTGTCTGTGGTCCTGTCAATAAACTCTGCTATCATCATATGTCTATTCCCAATATACTCTCCAAGTAATTTGCCACATGAAAGGCCCCAAACAACTTGAGCATTTTTGCAGCACAGCTGCACATACATTCCAAATCCTTTTATTTATTTAAAATGTGTGCATGTATATAAATTAAATTAAACAAGACAAATATAACAAGCCTGAACCTTCAGTGATGTGGATAGATAGGAAAGATACCTTAGTCTGACAACATTTAATCACAATGAACCCTGAAACCTTTATTTGTCCACAAATAAATAAAGCAACGAACAATAAAGCAAGAAACTTTCTGCTACTAAAATACTTTTTAAAAATAATCAAATGGAACTGAAAGGTAAAATTTATTAAAGACAAGAAATAGAAATGACTGCAGTCATTTAACCCTTTGAGCGCCACAGGCAACTGTAGTTGCCCGATGGTTAAAGATATCAAAACCAGATGCTTTTGAAAACCTATCATGTGTCAACTTGTTTAGAAAAGCTCCCGCAGGGAAGCTCTTTCAAACAAGTTGACACATGATAGGTTTTCAACAGCTCAGGATCATTAAATGTTTCATTCCTTGAAAGTTTATTCAGCGTGAAAGGGTTAAATGTAGAAAATGACACAAAATAAACAATCGAACTTGATAGGGAAATTAACCTGCTGCATTTCACCTTTCCCACTTGCTTTGTGAAAGCCACTGCTGCCTGCCCAAAATAACAATTTAACAGCCCAAACTCTTTCAAAAAAGAGAAAAGAAAAAACATAATTTTAAATGGCTGCATGTTCATTAAGTGCATGCAGGGCACAGGTATTGTTCATCCAGTGGAGGCCTCTGCACGCACGCATGATGGTACCACCTCTGGTAGACATCACAGCATATCTGAAATAAGAGAAATCCTTATCCTAAAGGCTTTACATCATATATATATATATATATATGTATATATGTATGTATATATATATATATATATATATATATATATATATATATATATATATATATATATATATATATACATACAAAGTGCACTTAATTGTGACATTAATATATTAATTTATGTACAGTTACAAATATTAATATTCCTTCAATTCACAGAATTTCTCACGCACATACTGTAAGTGATGCGCCGTAGGTCTACTACAAAAACCTGCCATGCATGCCAAGTTTGAGTTTTCAACAATATGTGTATGAACTGAGTAATGAAAAAGGCACAATATAAATTTAAGTTCCTTCATTCCTTTATTCACAGGATCAAAACTAGTCTTAACAAAAAACAAAAGCATAGAAATTACCGAAGTGATCATAATAATTCTCATCTGAAAGGTGCAAAATATGTCTTTCCCATAGGAAACGCGTCTTGCTCATCTGTTGCTCAATCTCGTCTCTTGAGATAATTTGAGCTTCTCATATTTGTACTATTCTGTGATCATTTGTTTCTGAGTTACTTCTCCTAAAGGTCCCTTAGGAGCAAGAGATAAGCTAAAAAGAGACAAGACATCACTGAAACAGAGGAAGTTGATTTGAGATAACCATTTGAGCAATACTTGAGAAGTGGGATAAACAGAAGAGATCTCATAATTGCATGCCCCTGATCTCAATTATGTCTTGGTTATTTTGAAGGAGAATTAAAGAGAACAACTCAAAAAAAAAAAAAAAAACCCCTCAAAATCCTCCAAGCAGTGGGGTGCAGAATTATGTTTTTGGGAAAACTTTTATTCGGTTTTGGCTGTGATTACCGTAGAAATTTTTTATTTTTTTTTAACTGTTCTCTTTAATTCTCCTCCAAATAACCAAGACATAATTGAGATCAGGGGCATGCAATTATGAGATCTCTTCTGTTTATCCCACTTCTCAAGTATTGCTCAAATGGTTATCTCAAATCAACTTCCTCTGTTTCAGTGATGTCTTGTCTCTTTTTAGCTTATCTCTTGCTCCTAAGGGACCTTTAGGAGAAGTAACTCAGAAACAAATGATCACAGAATAGTACAAATATGAGAAGCTCAAATTCATCTCAAGAGACGAGATTGAGCAACAGATGAGCAAGACGCGTTTCCTATGGGAAAGACATATTTTGCACCTTTCAGATGAGAATTATTATGATCACTTCGGTAATTTCTATGCTTTTGTTTTTTGTTAAGACTAGTTTTGATCCTGTGAATAAAGGAATGAAGGAACTTAAATTTATATTGTGCCTTTTTCATTACTCAGTTCATACACATATTGTTGAAAACTCAAACTTGGCATGCATGGCAGGTTTTTGTAGTAGACCTACGGCGCATCACTTGCAGTATGTGCGTGAGAAATTCTGTGAATTGAAGGAATATTAATATTTGTAACTGTACATAAATTAATATATTAATGTCACAATTAAGTGCACTTTGTATGAATATATATATATATATATATATATATATATATATATATATATATATACATACATACATACATACATACATACATATATATATATATATATATATATATATATATATATATATATATATATATATATATATATATATATATATGATGTAAAGCCTTTAGGATAAGGATTTCTCTTATTTCAGATATGCTGTGATGTCTACCAGAGGTGGTACCATCATGCGTGCGTGCAGAGGCCTCCACTGGATGAACAATACCTGTGCCCTGCATGCACTTAATGAACATGCAGCCATTTAAAATTATGTTTTTTCTTTTCTCTTTTTTGAAAGAGTTTGGGCTGTTAAATTGTTATTTTGGGCAGGCAGCAGTGGCTTTCACAAAGCAAGTGGGAAAGGTGAAATGCAGCAGGTTAATTTCCCTATCAAGTTCGATTGTTTATTTTGTGTCATTTTCTACATTTAACCCTTTCACGCTGAATAAACTTTCAAGGAATGAAACATTTAATGATCCTGAGCTGTTGAAAACCTATCATGTGTCAACTTGTTTGAAAGAGCTTCCCTGCGGGAGCTTTTCTAAACAAGTTGACACATGATAGGTTTTCAAAAGCATCTGGTTTTGATATCTTTAACCATCGGGCAACTACAGTTGCCTGTGGCGCTCAAAGGGTTAAATGACTGCAGTCATTTCTATTTCTTGTCTTTAATAAATTTTACCTTTCAGTTCCATTTGATTATTTTTAAAAAGTATTTTAGTAGCAGAAAGTTTCTTGCTTTATTGTTCGTTGCTTTATTTATTTGTGGACAAATAAAGGTTTCAGGGTTCATTGTGATTAAATGTTGTCAGACTAAGGTATCTTTCCTATCTATCCACATCACTGAAGGTTCAGGCTTGTTATATTTGTCTTGTTTAATTTAATTTATATACATGCACACATTTTAAATAAATAAAAGGATTTGGAATGTATGTGCAGCTGTGCTGCAAAAATGCTCAAGTTGTTTGGGGCCTTTCATGTGGCAAATTACTTGGAGAGTATATTGGGAATAGACATATGATGATAGCAGAGTTTATTGACAGGACCACAGACAAGGCCAATAAAGTTATTAAATTGACAGATCTTAAGTAGTTAACATTTATGTAAAAAAATCACAAGGTAACTTCTGAGAGACAGAACCAGTTTCTTTCAATAGCATTCATAGGACCCTATACATGGAACCTGAATGAATTTCATGCACGTAGCACTTTACTAGTCTGAGTTAGACAGGGGGTGCAATTCACGGCAAGCCATAAACATTGACTGCCATAAAATGCACCCCCCCCTGAAATTTAGTTTCCGTTACTCCCAGCATTGTTTCCTTTTAGCAGCAAGCGTAGGGCCCTAGTACGTGTTACCGGAAAAAATTTCATCCATGTAGCACTTTTCTAGTCTAAGTTAGACAGGGGGTGCAATTCACGGCAAGCAAAAAACATGGGTTGCCGTGGAATGCACCCCCCCCTGGAATTTTATTTCTGTAAGTCCCAGCATCAATTCCTTTTAACAGCATGCATAGGGCCCTAGTACATGTTACCTGAAGGAATTTCATGCATGTAGCACTTTCCTAGTCAAAGTTAGACAGGGGGTGCAATTCACGGCAAGCCAAAAACATAGGCTGCCGTGGAATGCACCCCCTCTGTAATTTCATTTCTGCTAGTCCCAGCATCAATTCCTTTTAACAGCATGCCTAGGGCCCTAGTACATGTAACCTGAATGAATTTCATGCATGTAGCACTTTCCTTGTCTGAGTTAGACAGGGGGTGCAATTCACGGCAAGCCAAAAACATGGGCTGCCGTGGAATGCACCCCCCCTGGAATTTTATTTCTGTTAGTCCCAGCATCAATTCCTTTTAACAGCATGCATAGGGCCCTAGTACGTGTAACCAAACTGAATTTTATGCATGTAGCACTTTCCTTGTCTGAGTTAGACAGGGGGTGCAATCCACGGCAAGCCAAAAACATGGGCTGCCGTGGAATGCACCCCCCCTGGAATTTTATTTCTGTTAGTCCCAGCATCAATTCCTTTTAACAGCATGCATAGGGCCCTAGTACATGTAACCTGAATGAATTTCATGCATGTAGCACTTTCCTTGTCTGAGTTAGACAGGGGGTGCAATTCACGGCAAGCCAAAAACATGGGCTGACATGGAATGCACCCCCCCTGGAATTTTATTTCTGTTAGTCCCAGCATCAATTGCTTTTAACAGCATGCATAGGGCCCTAGTATGAGTAACCTGACTGAATTTTATGCATGTAGCACTTTCCTTGTCTGAGTTAGACAGGGGGTGCGATTCATGGCAAGCCAAAAACATAGGCTGCCGTGGAATGCACCCCCCCTGGACTTTTATTTCTGTTAGTCCCAGCATCAATTCCTTTTAACAGCATGCCTAGGGCCCTAGTACATGAAACCTGAATGAATTTCATGCATGTAGCACTTTCCTAGTCAAAGTTAGACAGGGGGTGCAATTCACGGCAAGCCAAAAACATAGGCTGCCGTGGAATGCACCCCCTCTGTAATTTCATTTCTGCTAGTCCCAGCATCAATTCCTTTTAACAGCATGCCTAGGGCCCTAGTACATGTAACCTGAATGAATTTCATGCATGTAGCACTTTCCTTGTCTGAGTTAGACAGGGGGTGCAATCCACGGCAAGCCAAAAACATGGGCTGCCGTGGAATGCACCCCCCCTGGAATTTTATTTCTGTTAGTCCCAGCATCAATTCCTTTTAACAGCATGCCTAGGGCCCTAGTACATGTAACCTGAATGAATTTCATGCATGTAGCACTTTCCTAGTCTAAGTTAGACAGGGGGTGCAATTCACGGCAAGCCAAAAACATGGGCTGCCGTGGAATGCACCCCCCCTGGAATTTTATTTCTGTTAGTCCCAGCATCAATTCCTTTTAACAGCATGCATAGGGCCCTAGTACGTGTAACCAAACTGAATTTTATGCATGTAGCACTTTCCTTGTCTGAGTTAGACAGGGGGTGCAATCCACGGCAAGCCAAAAACATGGGCTGCCGTGGAATGCACCCCCCCTGGAATTTTATTTCTGTTAGTCCCAGCATCAATTCCTTTTAACAGCATGCATAGGGCCCTAGTACATGTAACCTGAATGAATTTCATGCATGTAGCACTTTCCTTGTCTGAGTTAGACAGGGGGTGCAATTCACGGCAAGCCAAAAACATGGGCTGACATGGAATGCACCCCCCCTGGAATTTTATTTCTGTTAGTCCCAGCATCAATTGCTTTTAACAGCATGCATAGGGCCCTAGTATGAGTAACCTGACTGAATTTTATGCATGTAGCACTTTCCTTGTCTGAGTTAGACAGGGGGTGCGATTCATGGCAAGCCAAAAACATAGGCTGCCGTGGAATGCACCCCCCCTGGACTTTTATTTCTGTTAGTCCCAGCATCAATTCCTTTTAACAGCATGCCTAGGGCCCTAGTACATGAAACCTGAATGAATTTCATGCATGTAGCACTTTCCTAGTCAAAGTTAGACAGGGGGTGCAATTCACGGCAAGCCAAAAACATAGGCTGCCGTGGAATGCACCCCCTCTGTAATTTCATTTCTGCTAGTCCCAGCATCAATTCCTTTTAACAGCATGCCTAGGGCCCTAGTACATGTAACCTGAATGAATTTCATGCATGTAGCACTTTCCTTGTCTGAGTTAGACAGGGGGTGCAATTCACGGCAAGCCAAAAACATGGGCTGCCGTGGAATGCACCCCCCCTGGAATTTTATTTCTGTTAGTCCCAGCATCAATTCCTTTTAACAGCATGCATAGGGCCCTAGTACGTGTAACCAAACTGAATTTTATGCATGTAGCACTTTCCTTGTCTGAGTTAGACAGGGGGTGCAATCCACGGCAAGCCAAAAACATGGGCTGCCGTGGAATGCACCCCCCCTGGAATTTTATTTCTGTTAGTCCCAGCATCAATTCCTTTTAACAGCATGCATAGGGCCCTAGTACATGTAACCTGAATGAATTTCATGCATGTAGCACTTTCCTTGTCTGAGTTAGACAGGGGGTGCAATTCACGGCAAGCCAAAAACATGGGCTGACATGGAATGCACCCCCCCTGGAATTTTATTTCTGTTAGTCCCAGCATCAATTGCTTTTAACAGCATGCCTAGGGCCCTAGTACATGAAACCTGAATGAATTTCATGCATGTAGCACTTTCCTTGTCTGAGTTAGACAGGGGGTGCGATTCATGGCAAGCCAAAAACATAGGCTGCCGTGGAATGCACCCCCCCTGGACTTTTATTTCTGTTAGTCCCAGCATCAATTCCTTTTAACAGCATGTCTAGGGCCCTAGTACATGAAACCTGAATGAATTTCATGCATGTAGCACTTTCCAAGTCTAAGTTAGACAGGGGGTGCAATTCACGGCAAGCCAAAAACATGGGCTGCCGTGGAATGCACCCCCCCTGTAATTTATTTTCTGTTAGTCCCAGCATCAATTCCTTTTAACAGCATGCACAGGGCCCTAGTACATGTAACCTGAATGAATTTCATGCATGTAGAACTTTCCTAGTCTAAGTTAGACAGGGGGTGCATTCCACGGCAAGCCAAAAACATGGGCTGCCGTGGAATGCACCCCCCCTGGAATTTTATTTCTGTTAGTCCCAGCATCAATTCCTTTTAATGGCATGCAAAGGGCCCTAGTAAGTGTAACCAGACTGAATTTTATGCATGTAGCACTTTCCTTGTCTGAGTTAGACAGGGGGTGCAATTCATGGCAAGCCAAAAACATAGGCTGCCGTGGAATGCACCCCCCCTGGAATTTTATTTCTGTTAGTCCCAGCATCAATTCCTTTTAACAGCATGCACAGGGCCCTAGTACATGTTACCTGAATGAATTTTATGCATGTAGCACTTTCCTAGCCTAAGTTAGACAAGGGGTGCAATCCACGGCAAGCCAAAAACATGGGCTGCCGTGGAATGCACCCCCCCTGGAATTTTATTTCTGTTAGTCCCAGCATCAATTCCTTTTAATGGCATGCAAAGGGCCCTAGTACGTGTAACCAGACTGAATTTTATGCATGTAGCACTTTCCTACTCTAAATTAGACAGGGGGTGCAATTCACGGCAAGCCAAAAACATGGGCTGCCGTGGAATGCACCCCCCCTGTAATTTCATTTCTGTTAGTCCCAGCATCAATTCCTTTTAACAGCATGCACAGGGGCCTAGTACATGTTACCTGAATGAATTCCACACATGTAGCACTTTTCTAGTCCAAGTTAGTCAGGGGGTGCAATTCACGGCAAGCCAAAGACATAGGCTGCCGTGGAATGCACCCCCCCTGGAATTTTATTTTTGTTAGTCCCAGCATTGATTCCTTTTAACAGCATGCACAGGGCCATAGTACATGTTACCTGAATGAATTTCATGCATGTAGCACTTTCCTTGTCTGAGTTAGACAGGGGGTGCAATTCACGGCAAGCCAAAAACATGGGCTGCCGTGGAATGCACCCCCCCTGGAATTTTATTTCTGTTGGTCCCAGCATCAATTGCTTTTAACAGCATGCATAGGGCCCTAGTATGTGTAACCTGACTGAATTTTATGCATGTAGCACTTTCCTTGTCTGAGTTAGACAGGGGGTGCAATCCACGGCAAGCCAAAAACATGGGCTGCCGTGGAATGCACACCCCCTGGAATTTTATTTCTGTTGGTCCCAGCATCATTTCCTTTTAACAGCATGCATAGGGCCCTAGTACATGTAACCTGAAGGAATTTCATGCATGTAGCACTTTCCTTGTCTGAGTTAGACAGGGGGTGCAATTCACAGCAAGCCATAAACATTCACCGCAGTGGAATACGCTCCTGGAGTTTTTCTCCCTTGTTTTCCTCAGCTTCAAGTGCTTTTAGCAGTGTGCATAGGCGCCCAGTTCATGGAACCTGAGTAAGTTCCATCCATTTGGTGCTTTTCTAGTTTGATTCAGGTCGGGAGCGGGACCACCTGAAGACGAGCTGACCACCCTCCATAGTGTTATTCCTGTTCTGCCCAGAATTAGCTGCATTTTGATGTAAATATTGTTTTCAATTCATACAGGTCTATTTGTTGGAGTTTATCTGTTTTAAGTAAAATAGTTCATTAAAGAAGTCTTTATGGATTTTTTTTTATTTGATCATTCTTTAGTTCGTTCACTTCATTTAATTTTGTTAAGACCTTAGACAAACATTTGACTTCTCGAAAAGAACATCTGATGTGGTGGGCATATACGCGTATCCCGCAAATGCCTTTCAACCAAGATAATAGTAATGCAATTTAGCCGCGAAACGCCTACTTGCTCATATTATCAGAACTTCGTTTTGTCTGGCCGTATAGCTATATATTTCCACAAAACCGATGTTGTGAAATACGAAGGCTAGATATAAGATCGTTATGCTTTCGTTATCCCTCGTATCACGTGGCTTTAGGATATTATTATGTCGCAAGCCATACCATTTGTTATTTAATTTCAGTACCACCTCGCAAAAATTAAATATATGATGCTGTCGTTCGGACTTTTTAGCACTGTGATTGGTTGTGGAATTAAAGCGGTAAATCCTTGGCAAGATTTTGACAGGTGAAACTGTGTTACACTCTACGAAATAAAAGCGAACCGGGTCACTTTTGTATTGAAATGACGTACGCGCGCTCCCGCGAAGGGGGTGCAATCTGCGGCAGGGGTGCATTCTACGGCACAACACCTGCAAACATTACTTTCAGAGCCACATTTGAGTTCAAAAAAACACGAACAGTAAAAAGCTTACATTTTTAACGACAAAATGTTCCAGTCCTTTCACAGTTTTATTCGCTGATTCTTCCATTTGAGCCCCGATATTGTAGAGACTGCAGTTGATCGCCAGATTTTGGAACCACTTACAGGACAAGGCCAGATGTAGCCTAATATTATTTGCAGTGAGTTTGCTAAATGAATAAAGCACCCATTTATTTGCCGACCGCTTCCTTCATACAGGGTTACGAACTACGAGAATCTGTCATTTTAAAATAAAATAGGCCCGACGTAACTCAACGTTCATGCATGGTACAACATACTGCAGTCGTAATAACACAGCCAGCCAGCCAGCGCCGTTCAAGCATGCATAGGAACTTCCAACTTTCACGTCAATGTAATTGTTTTAATTCAGATTCTGTAACTTGCAAGTTGCTGGTTTATATAGCTAGCTAATTGACTTCGCCGACCACAGGTTTTCCAGGAACTGTTTCTCAGTATAAACCACGGTATAAACGCCATACATACATCAACACGCCGTGTCAACAGCACAAGTGAGGACAAGGAAGTGTTTCGAATTCGTCAAGTCACGTGTCCAAAATTTGATCAATGCGCAGGCGTACTCAAATACTATTGGATTGATTCCTGCTTTGTCGTACTTACCTTATCCTCAGCTGACGAGCTGTGGCAGAGACAGTGGGGAGGGCGTCGTCAGTGGAAGCCGAAGGAAAAAGGCTTGTTAATGAAAGCAAAAGACTGCCGATGAAAAGAGGGAAAGAAAAGGAGGCGATATTGCAGGAAGACCTGGCGACGGAGTGGATGATTTCATTCATGAACGCATATCAAGAGTTTAGCAACATGGAATTTCAGAACGAAAGAGCAAATGGGGTGAAATCAGAATTAGACATAGTCCCCCTAAATTTATGTCAAGTTTATCTCCTAGTTTCATGAGACGTTGATCCCCAGAATTAATTGAGATCCTCATGAACTGATGGTGATGGAAGATCAGTTTTAGTTTGCTTAATACATTTTAATAAAGTTAAAGGGTTCCAAATCATTTTCAATTCTTCGATATGCCCGTCTTACTGAATGTTATTTATTTATTTATTTAATTGACTTCAGACAGGTCTCATTGCCTTTTCTCCCATTCAAATATCAAAGGAACCTGTAAGTGTCTGTATAGATATTAATGTTTCCCACCATTAACAGCCTCTACAAAGTGGGAAATAATAATTTAAAAGCATGCAATGCTCAGTTTTAGATATGACTAATCGAAATTTCAACTTCACTGATTACTACATGTGAATATCCCGGTAAAGTTTCTGTTGGATAATATTGAAATGCATCTTTCTGTCAGAGCACATCTTTAAAAGTGAATGTCAATTTGAAATATATGAGCAAAAGTCCATTTTTGCATCGAGAAAAAGGAAAATTATGTTAACCCTAGCGAGGCATATACATTTAAAAGAAATGACCATCCGGTCTGAAGCTTATCTCCACAATCACTACACAAAAAAAAAAAAAGGTTCGACATCACTCTGAGTCACGACATTATGTCTGGCCCTGTGAAAACTGAGAGGGCTTAAAATGTGCTGCCGTTAGCATATACACTGTCACACATCACCAGGCCAGCTAAAATCTGAAATGCCTCAGTAATCTGGGTCCTTTGATAGTTTTGCATATGTAATCAGCTTGGCTTGTGTAGGCTTGGCTTGGCTGCCTCGGACAGAGGGTATTAAACTGGCATCACGGGCTGTGTGTTCGTGATGCCTGAAGAGGATGGCAGAGAGGTAACTGAACAGCCATGGCTTCAGTTAAAAAATCTTTTGAGGGGCTTAAAGGCACAACCCAGTCTGCTGCCAAGGGAGTGACAGATTCTACCGGTAAGAAACCTTAACTTCTGCAGTCCCTTAGCAGTAAGGAACCTTAACTTCTGTAATCCTTTTGCTGTAAGAAACCTTAACTTCTGTAGTCCCTTAGCTGTAAGAAACCTTCATTTCTGTAATCCCTTATCTGTAAGAATCCTTAACTTCTGTAATACCTTAACTGTAAGAAACATTCACTTCTGCAATCCCTTAGCTGTAAGAAACCTTCACTTCTGTAATCCCTTATCTGTAAGAAACCTTCACTTCTGTAATTCCTTAGTTGTAAGAAACCTTCACTTCTGTAATCCCTTAGCTGTAAGAAACCTTCACTTCTGTAATCCCTTATCTGTAAGAAACCTTCACTTCTGTAATTCCTTAGTTGTAAGAAACCTTCACTTCTGTAATCCCTTAGCTGTAAGAAACCTTAACTTCTGTAATCCCTTAACTGTAAGAAACCGTCACTTCTGTAATCCCTTAGCTGTAAGAAACCTTAACTTTTGTAATCCCTTAACTGTAAGAAACCTTAATTTTTGTAATCCCTTATCTGTAAGAAACCTTCACTTCTGTAATCCCTTATCTGTAAGAAACATTAAATTCTGTAATCCCTTAGCTGTAAGAAACCTTCACTTCTGTAATCCCTTAGCTATAAGAAATCTTACATTCTGTAATCCCTTAGCTGTAAGAAACCTTAATTTCTGCAATCCCTTAGCTGTAAGAAACCTTCACTTCTGTAATCCCTTAGCTGTAAGAAACCTTAACATCTTTATTCGCCTATTTTCTATTTAATTGTTTTGCAAATTTAAAAAAAAGAAGATGAATCAATGCTGTTTGCAGTCAAATCAAACATTATTGCATATATAACGCAAAATGACGAGGAAATAAACAGCTGATGAAAGACTTTAAGGAAATTTGATTATATAAAAGTTACCAAAAGAAAACATTTTAAGACGAGAATTCTTTGTTTCCAGTGAAATGTTCTGCCTCAGATCTTAAAGTTACCAGCGGTTCTGTTACCACCGTTTGGAATCGCTGGTTTAGAGGACCTTTAATTATGATTGTGATTTTATTTTAATGTAAAAACAATAAAGGAGAGCACCCCTGTTCCTCAGCAAAGAAATTTAATCAAAATCAAATTTTGCTGAACAGAAACAGGACAGCAGCTGTTCCAAACTTGATTAAAATTTTTTTAAAAATTGGTTATATTGTTGATATTTTAGTTATATATTCAGACCGATGATACTATGAGCAGCTAAACTCAACCAATCATTTAATGACTATTTCCTCTCTTGCTTTATATATTGTTAATTAGAAAATATAATATTTTAACCAGAAACATACGCTTTGGTAGAATTTTACAGCATTTCCCAAAGCATTACTAAAAATATTTACTTGGTCATGAATCAAATTTTGCATTGAAGTATTACCTAAAATTGATGCTGACATTTGCTGAACTCTTACATTTCTAAGTACTTTAGTACTTAAACCAACATGCAGATGACATGAAATAATACTGACATCATACTTTGACTTAAAATACAAAATGTACTGTATGCTTGTGTGAGTTCATCAGAGGGCAAACATGTCCACAATTTAGTCTGCAACTGTCACTTTCGGCAATTAATTATATTCAATTAGATGTTTTATTTCTCTTTCTTACTCTCATTCCCTTCTCTGGCAGTCCAAGCTGCCCAAGAAGCTGTCCAGCAAGTGGCTGAGACCTCCAAAGAGACCAGCAAACTGGGTATGTCAGCAGTGCCCTCCAGACATGTATCATAGATTTAATATTAAAACATTAAATAATCATGTGACAAGCAAAAGTTTTCCTCTCTGCTTGGAACAACCAAAAACCCAATTGTCATATAAAACTAAAGCACAACAGGACAGTGTCCCAGATTTTTTGACAAAGGCTAATCACACGAAATATTGGTTTGAGTTAATTTTAACAGTTTACAGCTCTGGTTTCATTTCTCAGTGATTAGATCCTTTTAATTTTCAGTAATTTTTAATTATTTTTGCAAGCATATTTGCCCTATGAAATTGCTTTAAATGTGCCTAAGACTTTTGCACTCCACTATATTTTTGAATTACTTCAGTACTTCTACCAATTTCACACTGTTTCAGGATTACAGCGTCCAAATTGCGAGGTCCATACATGGTCTGTCAAGATTGGTGCAGAAAAACTGAACAAAATGCAAACGTGTGTGTAGTGACACCCACCTCTGTTTGGCTCATCTTTTACAGCCACAGATGAGGCCAACAGACACATGCAGACGGCAATAGGACAAGCAGCAGACAAAGCCACAGACGCTATCAAAGACTTTGGGCAAAACCTGAGCTCAAAATGAGCCAATAAAAAACCTGGACCAGTGGAACAGGCTGCTTAATTATCGTTAAATTATGGAATCACAGTCAATAGACAGAAACTACAAAGTTTAATGTAGTTTAACAACCTTTTTCATAAAAACCCAACACTCTTTCCTGCCATATGACCACGGACAATTGGCACCAAGTGACTATGGTCCGTAAGCATTATTTTATTTTTCAAAGCATTGTATTGATTTAAATTCTTTTTGGAAGTTTTTTTTTCCCATTTTGAAGAATGCCATTGATACAAAAAATGTGCGTTGACCAAATAATAATAAATGCACAACAATAAAGTTTACATTTCAACAAAAATTTGACTGGTGAATTAAATACTAAGTGGCTGCTTTATTAGGTACACATATCTAGTCATTGGGAAGACTCCCAAAATTCCAGATGACAACATGACATGGATTTTCTAATGTTCTGAAAAAAAATCCTGAGAGGTTTTGATCCATGTTGACTTCATAGAAGTGAATTGCGGAAAATCTGTCACCACAAACTCAAGCTTGGAATCTCCTCATTTCACTTCAACTCTGAGGTATGTCTCATTATGGATTCAGATTGGGGACTGTGTTGTTTAAGTAAAATGAAGTCATTGTCATTTTTGTGGAATATTTGAAACCTTTTGTAAGTACTGTTTCACACCACCATAACTGTGCACGCTAATGCATCATAGCGCTGAAAATGGTAGAATCAGCCTGAACATGTCAGGAAGCGGTCGGGGTGGGAGACCAGATTCAGGAATAAAAGTGTTTATTGCAAACGCACCAAACACTAAAGGAAAAAAGTAAGCGAGCAAGCCAGAAATCAAACACCGTACAAATGCACTGAACAAGGGAAAACTAAGGTACACTGCTCAAGACAAGGGGAAACAGAAGTACACACGCCAAGGCAAGTATGCATGAAAGCGGAATAGTGACAGAATAGCCTATACGAGGTATAAATCAATGGTTTTACCACTGTTGCTATGCATGAATGTGGTATAAGTTAAACTGTGGTATAAATTTAAACCTTGAAAAAGGGAGTCGTATGCACAAATATGGAATAGCTTAATCTATGGTGTACCGCAGATTTCCTGGTGTAACTTATACCAACCAAGGGGTAGGTAATAAGACCATTTGCATTCTGCTTTCAGTCGATATTTCAAAACTGTGCCTTCTGTTTTCAGGATACTGGCGTGAAGTGATGTTCAAATTACCCTGTATAGATTGACACTCATTTGGGGATGTAAATTTATCTCATTTTATACTTGTCTTCACCAAAAAAAGTAACTGAATGCCTGAACTAACATTCAAGGTTGCAGTGCATATTCATTTAACTGGCGAAATGATCGGCAATCAGCTTGGCCCTGACTCGAACCCCTTGCATATTGTCCTCGACATGTTCATTTGGCTCCACACCATCGTCACCCTGTTGTAATTAGGGAGTTTACGCTAACTACCCCGAAACATGTACACGAACGTCCATCTTTTGTGCGTTGACCTCAAAAACAGCGGTCGGCCAATAGATTGGCGTTCGCCTACCAGCTACCTATTCTGACTAATGAAGCGTGAGGGCAGGCCTATTACAAGATTTGTGGTAAACAGCAGTAAATCATTGAATGACCTTACGATTAGCTTATCCGCCCAATAATAATTCCGCGAATAGTCAAAGCATGTTTCGTGCATGCCAGTTCTCTCACACCACAGGGGCTGCAATTACTATTCTCGGTATAAGCTTACACCCAGTACAAGTCAGACCTCGCTCATGTATACGGGCCCAAGAGTGGCTAAATTAGAATTGAAAAACTTAAGCTAAGTAACGGAAACACTGGGAGACTAAACAACAGGGAAACAAGACGTGGGTGCAGCAAAATACTCAAGGGTCGGGAACCGCACGAAGAAAATACTCGGGAAAGCACAGGAGCTGAGATTTCATAATGTCGCGTATAACCAACAAAGTGCCATTTGAGGACATTTATGGCAAGCCGTTTTAACATTTAATAGCGAAGTTTGACGATCCGAGATTAACATCGCAGATATCTACAACGCCATTTTGACTCGTCGTAATTACATTGTGACTTGTCTGAATTTTCATTCAAGATATCTATAATGTCATTTTGACTACTGAAAACTACAGTTAGAGATATCTGTAATTCCGTATTGACTAGTCACTACTGAATTACAGATATCAGCAGGGACGTCGCTGAAAGCGACACTCGACTCGTCATACATCCTAACTATGGCATATCCTAACTGACAGTTGTAGAGATCTGCAATTCAGTTTTGACTAGGTAGGATGAAGATTAAAGATATCTTAAACGTCATTATGTCTAGTCAGAATTTTTGTGCAGCGTTTGCTATCGTTAGCGGAAGAAATGGCGGTTGCTGTTGTGGATAAGATTGATAGAAAATACCATAAAATAGAAAGAGCTTATCACCACGGAATTAGTGGCGAACGAGAGCTTCGTTCATTAGAGACTAGTAGTACAAATTTACAGTGCATTGAATATTTGTTGTCTCGCACCAGACACACTTGAGGACCTACGACTACGTCTGGATAGTGTCAGAACACTGACCTCTCCCCGTTCTATGCGGTCAAGCTATCACAAGTTCGAAAAACAACGGTCAAACTATCACCACTGAAAATTTGATGCGCAAATACAGCGGACAGTGCGGTAGTAAGGTCACTGGATACAGTAGCTGTCAAAAATCGGCTTGTTGAAAGTAATACCGAGGCTTATTCAACGAAAGAATGCGTGTATTTTGTTCAGGAAAACGTCGTGAACAACTTCCATAGTTTTGTTTGAAAAGGATTTGTAACAATTTATTTTTTCAATAAATTGTTGATACTTTGTGCTGATTGAAAAGTGATATTTTGGAGAACTGCTGTTACTCCAGTTGATGAACAATTGCATGTCACTGTAATGATGTTTTATTTAAAGCAAAAGAAAAAAGATAGATTTTACTCTGGCATTAATGAAGGAATTGCCATTAGAATGGGTCATTTTAGGTGGACAAAAAATGAGAAAATTCAAGCGGGGACCATAATATTATGTAATTCAAAATGTTTCTGGAAATGCATGGGTGAATCATCAAAAAAAAAAAAAAAAAAGAACAGCCATCGAAGTATGCGCTTTGCTATTGGACGCAATTAAATGGGGGCGTGTCTGAGGGCCTGGAATGGTTAAAACTGAAAAAACTTCATGACAATTAGCACTTGCATACAACACTGCATGCATTCCAGTAGAGGATGTCTGCATAGGAAGAGATTCCATGTTAGATATATTAAATTAATGGCGATCAAAATTGGTATTGTGCATGTGCTAATGCAGATGACTGGATTGGGGGGTGATGTTTTAGGGCCTCTAGTACCTGCAAATCAAAAAGTTTGTGAAAAATGACACTTGCATATCATATTACATGGATCCTACTATAAGCCCACAGAATATGAAGAGATTTTGATGCTGAAGATTTTCAAACGACATCACAGGAGTTTGGGCCAGAGTGAATCAATCCTCAGACGGTGGAAATAAAGCTGAAAAGTAAACCAAGAGTAAGGCACGGGAGGAAAGGCTCAAGCACAAAAATAAAAGTAATAAGCATGATAACAAAACAGCACACATGAGGCAGAGCCATAACAGAACGTGAATTTCTTTGGTGTCTTTACTTGTAAAACGGCAAAGAGAGAACAAAAAGGTATACTACATTTTTGCATTCATTATTGTCTCACTGTTAGTGCAAATATTCAGGAGGAACCTCAATTTCAAAAATCTACTGAAAGACTAAATGTAAATGTGCATTCAGTGGTCACTCTGTTGGGTACACCTTTCAAATTTTGGATTGTCCCTCCCCCTGCCCTCAGGACAGCCTGAATTTTTTGAGGCATGGATTCAGCGAAAAGTCGTAAACATTCCTTGGGGATTCTGGTCAGTGCTGACAATCTTGTGATTAGGCCATTGAGGACCGCTGACCTTATTTTCGTCTTCATGGCACCAGCCTCAGAAGATGAGTGCTACGTGACGTAGCTCAATATCCTGCGGGAATCAGCCAGACTGGCAAAATGAGGCCACAAAGGAATACACAGACTTAGCAACAATGGTCGGGCAGGCTGTGGCATTAGGAAATGATTTTGGTATTAAGAGGCTAAAGGTGTTCCAACAAATATTCCCTGAATCATTACTCCTCTATTACATATCAGCCTGAATCATCAACACAATGCGTGGTTCAAACAGTTGGGTGGATTCATGGATTTATGTTGTTCAAACACAATTCTGGCTTCATCATCTAAATGTTGCCACAGAAATTGAGATTTGTCAAACCAGGTGCCATTTTAACATTATTCTAATGTCCGGTGCTCGGTAAATCTTTGAACATTATAGCCTCAGTGCTGTGTTATCACTCAGCAGGTGTGGTGTTCTGCTGTTGTAGCCCATCCAACTGCAAGGCTTGACATGTTGTGCACTCAGAGATGTTCTTCTGCATACCGTTGTCGTAATGCTGTTGAGGCCCTTTCAGTTACTGTTACTCTCCAGTCAGCTTTAAGTCCTGTGGCTGCTTTCCTCCTTAATATGGCTTTTTAGCTGACAGAACTGCTGCTCACTGGATGTTTTTTGTTTCAGCCCATTCTCTGTGAGCAGTCTGTAGGGACACTTGTGCAAGGAAATCTCAGGAGGGCAGTTCCTGAGATATTCAAACCCTGTCTGGAACAAAAAAGAGTCATCCCAAGATCAAAGTAACTCAGATTGTATTTCACGTTTGGTCTGACCCAGAGCTGACCATCTTGACTATGTTTGCATGTCTCCTGTGATCTGGAAAAACCCAGTGAATTTATAAGTGGCAAGAATTCTTGCAGCTGAACAAAAATTGGATTCTGGACTTCTCCTGACCGAAAAAAAAAAAAAAAAAATGATAGAAACTTGATCTAGACAGTCGAAATAACACTAATAGCTTGTGTTTTAAGATTTTCACCACTCTTAATTACTGCAAAAGAGGGTCAAACTCAGTTTCTCCCAAAAGTGACATATGTACGAGATTTCTGCAGATCACAGGAGATGTGTTTATGCTCTGAGATGCTGTGAGATGATTGGCTGATTTGATGTTAGCATCAACACAAGCAAGTGCACAGCTGTACCTAATACAGTGGCCACTGAGCACACGCACACACACACACACACACACACGCGCGCACACACACGCGCACACACACGCACACACACACACACACCATTATTAGATCTCACATCTATGGTGCAATTAGAATCATAAATGTACTGAGCAAAGTATGTATACTTTGCTGTTATTGTCACGTGGTCAGGTAATTTCTTTTCAAAGAAACAGAAATTATTGAGAGCAAATAAAACACTTTTGCTTATTTATTTAAACATGCTTGATCATATCCTGTGAGGTACACAGTGTGATATCTGTGATCAGAAAACAAAAAACAAAAATTATAAAATGACTTACAATATACAGCCAGCTAGCCCACATGATAGTAATATTTTCTTGTGGAGAACTGAGAAGCCATAAGACTGCTACTGCTTCGCTGGTGACACTTGCCGGAGTCGAATTGCTTACTTAAAAATAATAGTTTTCTCCCATGTCCATGTTTGCTTTGTTGGTTGTGGCAGTTGGGTTTTTTTTTTTCCCCAGAGTAAAGCTGCTTTCTTACCGGACGCCGAAAGAATTTTTCGCTCGACAGATTACATTCAAAGTCAATGCAAAGACGCGAATACACGTGTTTCGAGTGTATTCGCGCCTCTGTCATGTGAAAAATTTGTTTCGCGTCCATTGTGAAAGAAGCTTAAAGTCAGTCTTTTACAGGGCTTTTATCCAGTGCTGGGAGCAGATGACCGTGAAAAGAAATCCATGACTCTGACATCATACTGTAGCGAGAGTAGGAAAAAACCTGTTGGAAATGTAGTGTCCAGAGCTGTCAGAAACCTGATGTTTTGGCTCACAGGGATTAATTCTACATATGTGTGCCTCATTATATGAAACTTTGGCCACATATAACAAGAACATCCTTCACTACAACACTATATATGACACAAAACACAGAAAAGCACAACAGGTCTCCTTTAAAGCTGAACATCGTTCCTGCCTCGCTATTTGGCACAGTCTACTGTAATCACATCTATGCGTGACGCAGTGTCGGTGAGTATAATTTTACGTTGAGTCTGGACTATCTGTGGGAAAACACGCACAGACAGCCTCAAATCAGCCCTCCAGAACTGGGACTGCTTTCCACCACTGCCCTACACACTGCAGAAATCTGATAACAATAGTTACATAGCTAAGCCCTCATTCATAGAAGTGCTGACAGCGAGAACTGATCTGGGATCAGATTTGTCTTATCTGCCCATAGTGGATGTGATGAGGAGGCGGGACAGGGAAACTGGTCCGGGATCAGCACTCATGTTTTTCATTACAGCCCGTAACATTTTGTGCTTGGGTTTTGTTTTTCCTACCCTGGTAGATAGACAGAGACAGAACTGAGCACAAAGGTCAAAGGTCAGTGGTGCTGAGAGCTGGATTCACAAAGCTGTTACTCTCCTCGGGTCCCTCCTCCATGTCCTGCTGGGAAATGGCTACCACTAGGGGTATAATGTGATGCGATTCATCGCCATTCTCAGCTTCCTCCTCTCGAATCCTCTGATTGGGTACAAACAGACACAGACCCCAGTGAGTGTAAACTACAAACAAATAATCCATCTTCAACAGTCAGGCTTTTTAAAAAACATGAACCCACCCATCTCCTGCCCAACTCATGACATGAACGAGTAATGTTTTTTATAGATGAGGTATGCATATATTACATACATACATACATATTCATTTTTGCATTTCAATTGATAGGTGTTTAGGTGAAGAAAGAACATTTAAGCATGAAGCTGAAGTAATTGAACGATGGTACTTCAGGCAGAGCTTTCTTTTAATAAGGAGGTATCTGTGATTGTTGTGTCCTTTCTTGAAAACATGTGCTTTACCATCATAGGCAGGGTGTGTTTCTCTCTCGTGCTGAAATGAATTTCCAAAGAGTTCGAGTCAATGCTGAAAACAAAACCAAATGTTTACTATTAAAAAAATACAAATTAAAATGCAAATATTGGCAACTATATGCTTGGACACACATACTCATGAGCCCTCACACACATACACACACACACACACACACACACACGATCCCTGACAGGTATGCACACAGACAATAAGGCAGACTGTGATCTTATATGTACAGTACATTGACACTTTTAAACATCATGAGGTCGGTGATCATACCTCATCCTGTCTGCACTGGACTCCTCCTCTTCCTCAGATTCCGCATCTGAGGTCACTTCAATGTTCATGTTCAATACAGGGTTCGCACTGGAGGAAAAAAAAAGGGTGGCTTTACCGTTGGTGCAGTTTGCCCAATGAAAAGACCAGCACTATAGAGTAAGCAATAGAACAGGTTGCCTCACGTATCAAAATTAATTTTTATGATGTTTCACATATGATGGTCAGTGAATCACAGTCTTCCCAAAACTCATGTCCTGTTTCCAGGATCTGTCCATCACCATTGAAAACACAAAAGACTTTCCATCTTGGACAGAGGAAACATCTTCATGTCATCTAGTCCTTGATAACAGGCTGACTGTCTGTCGCTAAGATTTGTACACTACATCTGCTCACTTAGCCGATGGATTTAAGTGTAATAATTCACTCTGAGCATCGAACAGATTTCAGAGACTGGGAAGCAATGTTATTTGCCGCAATACCAAGATTAGGGCAATTATTCATCCAATCATCATCCTCCACACATTTCCCTGTTCATGGTCATTGAAGAGGCATCATGCACACTCATACTGATGGGCAATTAAAAGCAACAGTGAGTCTGGCAAATGTTTCTTTGGACTGTGGGAGGAAACCAGAGCTCCCATAAGAAAAAACACCACATGGAGAGAAGGTGTAAAGACAAGTCCCAGACCAGATGCGAACCAGCAACTTCCTTGCGGTGCAGCCACTGACTGCAACATTAGGACACCCACTGCATCGTTACGCCGCGCCAAACACAAACATGCTGTGTGGTTCCTCAATGTAATCCCGTCTGGAGTCAGGGTCTCACCCCTCACTGGTGTATCTGTTCGTCCCCGGCACCACCGCCCGCGGTTTCTCGCTCTTCGCTGACATCATCGCAGCTAAATTCATGGCTCTGGCGGCCTTTAATTTCCTCTTGTAGCTGAAATAATAGTTGTGACTGACAGGTTAAAACTGTCGATGACATGCTTTCCAGAATGATATTGATTTAAATGCCATTATTTGACCAATGTTTAGATGACAGGCCTCAGAACACTAAGTGCCAATATCTCTCAGGATCAGACCAAGTACCGTCCTAAATAAGCTAAAAGCACAAACTGTCTGGTACTCGGATGCATAGAGACAAGATGTCAGCTCAGATTTTTCTCAGGCCCCCGAGGTCGTGTGGATTCCAAGGTTTCAGGATTGAAAAATCCATCAGCATAGATCAATACCCATCATTATATCAATCATTATTAGATGCAGTGCAGATCGAGGATATTTTGAGCATATATTGCAGGTTTGAACTGCGCCTAGTTTATTTTTTACATGTCACAAGACTGGGAGATATAGACCTTGGGACTAAATCATGATGCAGAATTAGATAACAGCAATGATAATTTTTCACCACAATCCATGTTCCAGATTTCAGGGGGTTTCAGGCTGTACTCGATGCAGTTATCCAGTCAACGCAGAGTAAGCTGTAATCCTACTTTTATTTTTATGTTTTTTCCAGAGTTGTTCATTTTCTTTCAGCGTACCTCTTCTGAGTATAAACCAATGCCATCGTCATTACTATCAGTGCAATCAAGAGACTTGCTACTAAAGAAGTCAAAACCAGCAACAGAAGGTCAATTTCCTTCACCTCTGGCATTGTGGATACCTGAAATACATAAAACATACATAACCTTTAGAGAAGTTAATACTGCTCCTCTGATTATAAAAAATGCATCACCAAGAAATAGTCTTTATTCACAATAATCTATACATTCGAAAGACCACACAGCATTAGGGTGAAATGTTAACATAATGTTTGTTTTCTTTCTTGCAGAAGGATATTGATTTCCCAAATCAACTTACAACGTATGTTAGGCCATACTTCTGCAGGATGTTGGCATGGTAGAAGTCCTCCTGTAAAATCCTTTCGACGTCATTAGAATTGATTGCGCTTCCATTTGGGTAAACAAAATATGACCCCAACAAAATCACTCCTGAGGCCCTAAAACAATGTACAGTTCCAAATTTATTCAGAGTCAGAATGATTTACACACAGAATTTGTATAACTATCACATTCGTGTTAACTTGAAATATTTTTCAAACAGTCTCAGCACTAAAAAATTGGATACCTTGTGTGTTTCTGGCTCTCGGGGACTATTTCCAAAATATGAACTGTTGCTCTAGTTGCTGCAATCAGAGCCCTAGGGGACAATAGGAATTTAAAACATTAAAGCTGTCAATATACATCATGGGCAATTCACTCACGTTGCCCCACTGAATATTGAATGAGTGATTTAAATGCACTTAGCCTGTACCATCTTTCACGAACACAACACCACTTTAAGTGACTGCGCCGAAATTGTCCGCCTGTCTGCTAATATTTGGATGTTTCAGCACAGTTCTATACAATTTGATATTTGAATGCCAATACTCACTGACCCCCAGCTATTAATGTCCTTCAATCTTATCCTTACGTCCAAAAATAGCTACTAAGCATCAATAGTTGCAAACTTTATTGTTTCATATACAGCAATTTTCAACTTTAAAAAAAAATAGTTTCTCATATTAGTTGTATCTTCAGGATATTTTAAGATCATTTTTCATGCCTCCAATTGTTAACGGATGAGAAATTTAAATGGGATTTACCATGTCCCGCACACATTTGTGCAAACAAAGTTACGCAAACGGTCATTACACCATCACTTGAGGGCACAGAAACATGAAACCAAACACTCACCCTCTGATTGAATTAATGTTTTTGTTGATCTCATCCAATCGAGATTCAAAGCGAAGACCAACCCGAAATGACTTGTCAACAGTGTAAATCTGTCAAAAAAAGGCACATTAAAAATATTGTTCGCGTATTGATTCGAAAAAGAATATCATATTTGTACATGCATGCACTTTCATATTAAATAAATTCACTCAAAGCCCTTTATGAATAAAGAATAGAATAAACTAGAAACATGGTTTAAATTATGACGTACTGCAGATCCCACTTCAATCACAGTGATTCAAATTCACTCAAACTCTTACCACGAGTTCTGTGGCTGCCTGAAGTGACGGCTCTCCACAGTCTGTCGCCTGGACGGTAACAAAGTACCGTGCCTTCAAATTACAGTCCAGGGTGCCCATGGACCTAAAATCATTTTGCTTGATGAATACATAAGTGTATTCTGAAAGAACAACTAAGAAATACAATTTCGGACCAAAATAAACAGTAACAAACCAGATATTTATAATTATATACCTTGCATGTTGTTTCCGCGTGCTCTCCCACTCAGAACATGACATCAATGTCTACTTTTTCATGAAGTTCATAAATTAAACTTCTGCAGGTGAAGCACACCACAAACAAACACAGCCTAGACAAATAAACAAACGCCTGATCGATCAGTGCGGATTGCGGATTTGCACAGATGCCTCAAGGCTCTTAGAGGCCTTTAAAAGAATAATTTGGGGGGCTCTTGGAAAGCACTGGCACCCCATGATTCTGCTGCTAATCCACCTATCAAAAGAAGAGTTAAAGGTGCAGCGCAAGATGCAGAGATTTGTCTGCCAACTGGGATGCATGGGTTGGCTGATGCATGATGGCATGCTGATGCACCGGCCCACTCTACCCCCTTCTATCCCCTTCTATCCCCTAGTGATGTGAAAGCTGGTAGCATTTTTGCTAGTTTTACTAAACGAGGCTGCAGGTCACAGCTAGCCCTGGAACAGTCCAGATTTAGAGGCCAGATCGCAAGTCATGCACAATAACAGTGCTGTAAATGCATCAACCTGCTCCCCCTGACTTTTTTGCCGCTCATATTAAAGTGCGATAGTCCTATGTCATTATTATAGACTTCAGAACGGGGATTTACAAAATTAAATTTACCTGATTGTTCCGAGGTGGTCATTTGTTCTCGCAGTGGTTTCGGCGTAAAATGTTTTCCCCGCGGGCTCCCTGTGATCATTGGCATCGACAATGTCGACTGAGAGCACCTCAAACTTTATCTCCATGTTCGGCCCAGAATCCAAGTCTATTGCCTTAACGAGAATGAAAAAAAATGATGAGAGATTCCACTGCCCTCACTGATGGAGTTTATGCAGGTAGACTAATGATTGGTGGAGAATACAGTGTCTTCCCCTCTTCTGGAACTGTATGCAAATATAGTTTCTGAGTCCTTTCTGAGTCAAAAACAAACTGCATTTATTGTTTATTTTTCTGTAAAAGGTGTGTTGGGTTTGTACAACATGTCAGGGCTTTCTTTCTTGAAATCACAGATGCTAACTTGCATAGTTGGAATCACTGACTGTGAACAAAGTACGTAAGTTGCTAATTTAGTTAGCAGCAATGCTTTTGGAAAACGCGCCCCAGGATGGTGAGGAATTGGGCCATACAGTAAGTGTATGTAAAAATTCAAGATGGTGGACTTGTGACTCCTCGATGCGATATGCGCTTGGGATAAGGGACTGCGAGTAAAATCTGTTATCTCCATAAAAACAAATCAGCATTTGGCCCTAAGAGATAACATGAAATAATGTGGTGTGTTTAAAAACGGACAGCAACACACCTACTGTACAAGAGGGTTCTGATGGAGAAAAGCACATTAGTCTTAAAAACAACTTGCAGCCATGTTGTTATTTATTTACACTTAACCCTTAAAGTGCTTAATTTTTACTCACCCTATCCCTCCAAATGTTAATATTTATTACTAAGTTGGCAAATGACCTTCAGAAGGAGGGTACCTGTGCACCCTTTTAACGATCATTGCTCACTTATTTGCCAACTGAAAATTGATAGAATTGTTGACCTTTTCACAGCTGAAATCTGAAATTTTGCTTAAAATTTTTTGCGCCTCTTGGGACTATAGCAGGGATTAGCACATTAAGGGTTAAAATACTGTGGGCAAAAACATAAAATGCAACAATTAAACTGGGATGCTGTTAAATTATTATACTTCCAGCATGATGGGATTTATAATTAATGTTTCTATGTTCAAGAGCAATGCAATATAATGGCAAATAACACAATGCTGAGGAAGCGGTTTTACGCTTGTAAAAAACTCCAGAGGAACTCACAGAAACTCTTGCAATCTCAGTTCCTTTCTCTGTCACTTCTGCCACCACAACTGTTCAGAAAGAGATGAAATGAGATGCTCAAACTTGGGCCTCAGACAGGACAGGGTGTTTCTCTAAAAGATTGATGCATAATGATTTTTCAAATCGGTTAAGATTTCAAGACTCGGAAAATGTTTATTTTACAATGTGAGAAAATTATGAAATTATTTTTTTAGGAAAATTGTGGTAATTGTTGATCAGGAGAACTGATGTCTGGATGGGCATCTTTCTTCCGCTATAAATAAACCTTTTTGAATATACAGCTTCAGAAAATAACAATATTAAAATAGCTTCTCAAGAGTTCAGTCCATACCACTGCAGTAAAACAAATCATGGAACCATTGGTACAATACAGTTAGAAAATTTCTGAAAAAACTATGTAAGATGACAAGACACCTACATTGATTGAAAATCAGAGGTGGAAAGTCCAGGGTCAGAAAGTAAAAATCATTTCCAGAACTTTATTCCAAACACCTGGATTTACTTCAAACAGGAGATAGAGCCAATATGAGTGATCTGCTCATTCTGTGGGAGGGAGAAAAACTTGGCAGGACTTATACTTTCTGAACCCTGGATTTTACACGTTTGTTGAAAATAATACATATACTAACCAAACAGTGACTCTGAGATTATAAATCTGGGCATGTTGTCATTGATGTCCTCAATGTTGATCGTCAATATTCCTAGCAAAAAAAAATTAAGAATTGTAAAATGAAGAATTCTCAACTTTCTGTTCTGATGTAAATAGAATGTGTGTTGATAGTGTACAGATCAGATACAGGACCTTGGATACCTGATACACTGCGGCTATCTCCGCTCTCTGTGAACACGTCCACGGCCTGGACTTCCATCAGCACCTGGTCACACACCTCATAATCAACCACAGAGTCCTCATTCACCAGCACAGCTCCAGTGGTGTCCAGTTCAAACCACTGCTCTTCGCAGGATGCCATCACACCACTGCATCGACAGCTGGAGCTGAGCAGCTCGTATATCAGAGAGTGATTTGTGTCCACGTCGATCCCCACGATTCGCCCAATCTCGCCGAAGCCAGTCGTGTTCTCCCTGACGCTCATCACCATTACGTCTGGGAGGGCGGGACGCTCGTCATTAACGTCCACGACGTTCACTGTCACCTGTGCAAAATCACTTCTCTGGCCAAGGTCTGCGGCCTCAACCTTGAGGGTGTATGATGTCTTCAGCTGTTCATAGTCCAGGGCGACGTCAGGGTCAACTGTGATGTCACCCACGTACCCCTGGTGCTTCCTGTTAGAGTACGCCATTATCAGGAAGTTCCCAAAGCTGCCATCAGTGATACGGAAGGATACGCGGTTGTTCATCTCTGTTTGATCCGAGTCACGGGCGAACACAGAGCCCACAAATATGCCTGCAATGGAAGAAATGAGAGTGAGAATGAATGAATATTGTAGCTATTTGAAGGAACAGTCATGCAACGTCACAACTAGAGATAGTGTACTTAACATGTATAACACAGAGGATATCTTAAAAACCTTATGGCCAAAATAGTTCTCCCATTTTCAAGAGAGGATCTGACACAGCAATCATTTTAATCATCACTGCAGACCACCTTCATAAACAAACATTGTGATTCTTTAATAAAAATAAAATCTTTCAGACCCATGGAACGTAATGCGTGCAAGTCCCAATAAACGTCCCTAAGAAACAACCATGGCTTAGTGAGTAAATGACCACAGTTTGGAACGTAAAGACCATGGTGGTGAGTGCTGAGGAGGACTGTAGGAAAAACTCACAAACCAACGCGGAATACCATAGGCTGTTGCATGGCATGTCACCGTCAAAACAAATGAGTATGCAGATCATTTCTCATTTCATTGTGTACTTATCTGCCCTCCAAAATGAGAATTCATAAACCAGAAAGATAAAAATACAAACACAACTTCATGAAATATCTGGGGACAAAATACACCCCCCCCCAGCTTACCTTTCTCACTTTCACGGACATGGAATTCATAACTCGGGGATTTAAAGATTGGTGAGTTGTCATTGATGTCCTGCAAAACAAATTAAAAACATTCAAGGCTCTTTTATATATCTTAATATTCATAATCTGGCATTCAATCAATAGAAACTATCCAACCTTAGCCTCAAGAACATTATGTACATGTCTCTAGAGAAATGAATAGACTATAGGTCTAGCACAGTCTTGGCAGTTTTGAAATGATTCATATACCAGAACATACTGAGACAGAATTTGTAATGACAAGTATCACAGTTGGCCAGCAGAGGTCACTAAATTTTAGACACATATTGCTCATCCTCCAGGGCTTGGCTTGTCCTGGTCAATACAATACAGTCATACAAGGCTTCATACAAAAATCACATGGAACTCATGGAAGCACAAGATTTTTAATTTAAAATTCAATAAAGAAATTAAACGATGAGGAATTTAACGAGTTTAGATTCAAGCAAATTGAGATGCTTTCCATGAAGTTTAGCACATTTTCTCTCCACGTTATGTAGGACCACGATGACTGATATCTTAGTAACACCAGGGGACGGAGAGTAACTAGATCATGACATGACAGATGTTTATTACCTTCGCAAGGATGCTGTAGGCTAATGTGAAATCAATGATTGATCCATAATCAAGATAAAGCTAAACACTAAACTCTATTTTCAAGAAATGTAATTCGGTCCCGAGCACTTCTCACAAACTAAATAATAGAAAAATGTCTTAGGAATGAGGAAAAGAAATTCCACTACAGACCCTCCAAATACTGACCCCTCACTTTGAATACCTGCCCCTCACCCGGGTCAGAGGGCTCAGTTTTAAGATATTTAGAAGGAAAAAATTGTAACGTATTACCTCAACATTAATTGTGACGACGACCCATGAGGACAGAGATGGGTGACCCATATCCGCGGCCGTCACGTTCAACCGAATCACTCCATTGGCTGAGGCTTCGATGGCCTCTCGATCCAGAGGCCCTTCATTTTTTAACAGTCCGGTTCTCACATCGATGCTGAAGTTTCCACTGAAATCACCCTCTTCAATCCCGTACCTGATCTTACTGTTGTCTGTTCCGGGTTCATCTGCGTCAAAGGCCTGTGCCGTAGTTGTCAAATATGTAAATTCTAAATTATATTACAGCACATTATGGATATTTAGCTGATGTCTTTATCTAAAAGAACTCATAAGTTCATTAATCACTACTACAGGCATTTAAAGGCATCAGAGTCTTACTCAGTGGCACTTCAGCCATCAAACCACAGTTACCCATTTCAGAGTACGAACTGTGGGCCTCATCCAAATTTTGTGATTCAGGAAAAAGAGGGGGAGGGCTTATGAATTCAGCAAAACAAAACTCTTGGTGAAGGAAATGAAAACGAAGTGGGGAATGGATTGTAGAAATGGCTGCAGTAGAGTGAGATGCAGCTCCAATCCCTGACTGCCCGACCAAAATCAGCTGACTCCTCTAAGGTTTGACCATTTCTGGGGAGCTTTAAATGTAGAATGTCAAGACAAAATATCATGACTGAAAACAAGAGTCTAAAGAGAATACTGTCATTGGCGATTTAAAAAATTGATCTCGAATCACCTTCAACAATATTTGAGGGAGTTTGCAAAACACAACCAATCACAAAGCAGCGTCCCAGAGGAAGCCTTATTAATCCAGCAGCATTAAATGCACATAATCCATTGGGGAGGCAAAACCTAAGTCAAGAGTCAGAGGCAAACTGGATGATGGTTTGATCAAAAAATGAAATCCAAACATTAGACAACTGTGAGGGCTATGGAGGAGTGGCAAAACCCATGGAGTAGCAAAGTAATCACAAACCACAATCACAGAGCGAAATCTGAAGAGGAAGTCTCCACTAGCAAATGGCAGACCACACCATTTTTAAACCAAGGGTAGCTGGAGATGGAAACGGAAGTTAATTCTTAGCAGTAACATGACCCGGACTAGGCAGACTTTATGGGCTATAGGTCCTCTGTTGAGATAATCACATTTTACCTTGTACATTGGCATGTAAAGGCAGATTTGCTTCCCCGTCCACCTAACATCTGAAACCAGATCGCTTCAGTGTAGTTGTTGTGGTGCCATAACTATAAAATCATGTTTTGAACAACCTGATTTGAATTTGTGCCCCTTTTGATCTCACAAGGGGAACAATTCGCACAGTACAGCCCAGTATAGACAAAGTAGTCCAGCTGCATTCTACTCTTAACTCTTCCATTAGTTACTCAGGGGAAGAAATGTGATACTCGCCAGTATTTGAAGCTGCAGTGCAACATCTCTTCCCTCTTTCACAAAGCCAGTGTAAGAATCTCTGGCCATAGTTGGTGTTTTATCATTAATGTCATTTAGTATGATTTCCACGACTGTTGTTCCCACATTCATGGAGCTGTCCAGGGCTTGAAGAGTAGCGGAGAACACTGATCGAACCTCCCGATCCAGCAGTCTGCAATTCTTCACTTTGATCCTGCCATTTTTTGGGTTGACATAAAAATACTTAAGTCTGTAAAGGCGAAAAACACACAGTAAATGGCAGGTTAAGGTGTTGATTATTTCTCTGCCAATTTGCTATAATTCTCATTCACAAGCATTTTAATGGGCAAAGAGATGAAGAATATTTTATGTATTAATATGCCCCTATTATGTGACTTTTCAGTGACAGTCTTGTATTCTTGAAGTCTACTGAAAAAGGTTTAAATGCGTCATTGTTATAAAAACACTTGAGTTTTCTCATGCTAGCCATTTCTGCAGTACCTGTCTGTGAAACAATCTGTTGAGGTCCTGCCCCTGCCCTTCCAAAAACTCCAGTGTGTTGCATTTGGTCAACTTGATCTCTCACTTGTGATTGGTCTACTGTTTGCGCGTGTGTGGGGAAAGGTCACGCCCCTTATCATAAATGGATTTCCGCTCCAGAGTGTAGATGCCCTTTAGAAAATAATACTGTTGTAGCCTTGTGGGCAAAACCCACTTGATTCAAGGGCGGGCCGAACTATCTGCTTGGTGCGAAAAATAAAATGGTGACATCACCAACTGATGAAAAAAAATGGCCAGAAGCGATTGGGGCGTTTCAGTCAGCTTTGGAGCCGTGAGGTGATTTTGAGTTGTTTTTCGACACAGACCTTTTAAATGCACATAAACACGATATGATTCACACTACGGCATTAAAATAATGAAAAACCATAATAGGTGCACTTTAAGATACTTAGGCTGCAACTTTTGTTAAGCCAGATTCAAGCCTATCTAGTTCTCTGAAATCTTTTGTCTCAGGTAATTAATTGAAAACCGAAGTGACCAATTTATTAGGGATTGTCACCAACTGTTCAGTGGCTTTCAGAGTATCTGATCTTTCAGCCTGTGAGTTTGAGAGTGGGCTGTTACCCATGGATTTCCTTCCCAGTGACCATTCTCTAGCGTAGCCCTTTTCGAGTTTTATTTTCCTGTGTGCGCCGATAACGGCTTGAAATTTGCATTATTAAAAGTGCCAAGTGCCTGTCTGTGGATCTGCGTCTGGTTCCATCTCTGAAGTTTGTAACAAATTGTGTTTGGGTGGAGTATCCCTTTAAGGGGTTTGTTGGATAAGGCAAAAAAAAGAAACTCAATCTGAGTTTCTTCACTAAATCGCGTAATCTATGTTCCCGAGCCTTTATGATCATCATTAATTTCTTTGAGTAGCATATTCTTCCACTTCTGTGCACTAACCCTTATAGCACTTACATGCTGTCTGGCAGAAGCCTGTAAGTGATTTTTCCAATGTCATCTGTGTCTGGATCAGTGGCCTGTAAACAAGAGAAAGTATTACAACTATTCATTGCTATGTAAGTATTTGTTGTGGTTACACCTCCAGGATTCGAGTAATTTAATATGACATATCCAATACTCCGGTACGGACCTCACATGATGGAGATATTTCTTGCACACATAAGACAATTCTTGTGGACCGGGTCATTATGAAATTCTCAAAATAACATATTGCACACACATATTATGAAGAAAAATGGAATTAAAGGGCCTTACAAAATTTCACCCACGATCAAAATTTTATTCACATAGTCACTGACTTAAGGCCACGAGAGGGAACCTAACAATAACTGTACTCAGCTGCGGTGGATACAAAATTATTTCATTTCAAAATTATTTCACCAGCTGCAGTAAATCAACACCAGGGCACAGTTATCATTTTCTCTCACCCCAGTCTATTTAAAATTATTTTAGATGCTGGTGTCAGATTTAAAAGGCCACAGCAGACTATTATTCCTCTATCTGTGTCTTTGTACAGCTGATTTTTTTTTTTTTTTGCAAATGCTCTCATTCACTTAGTTTTGAGACTGCGGTTCCAGAAACAAATGTTGGATTGACATTAAAAAAAAAATACAGTAGTATGCAGTGATGATTATACACTTAAGAAAACAAAGATAAATTAGAATCCAAGAACGGTTCAAGTATTTATTTCATGTAAGATTGGATCATATAGACGAAAATTAGTCAACAGTATGTAGTAAAAACAAAAATAATGATGTCACTCTGCTTTGATTGCACCATTTAATATTTCAGGCATAGTTTTCACATATATACATTTTTTAATTCCTTAAAGCATTAAGTTTAAACCATTCCATATGGCTTATAGTGTGATGATACGCTCAGGAACCAGACGCGAGAACCAAGCAGTGCGGTAGATGAGAATTTATTAAGCGAGGGGGGAAACCGACGCAGGGCAGATGGCAAAGGTACAAAGACCACAATCCAAAAATGACAATCCAGTTGGGCAAAATCTGAGTCGAAAAAACCAGGGCAGCAATCACAGTACTCATGGTCTGACAGAAAAGGGGTCAAAAACACAGATGCAACAAGAATCCAAAAGGGAGCCAAAAATCGTAATCAGGGACGGTCCAGTCAGAATAGAATCACTGAGAGTACAAGGCGAAGACAAGCGTGGCACAAGCAAACTGAGAGAAACGAACTGACAAGAAAGTGCTGTGAAAAGACTCCTAAGATACACTCCAGGGGAATCACATGCTTAACAGAGCACAGGTGCAGGAAGTAAGACTAATTACAAAGGAGGGAACAAGAGGGAGAACCTAATCACATGAAATAGGCAAAAGCCAAAACGCAGACAGGGATCACAAGACAGCCTATAGACAGAGATACTGCTCCAGTTAAGGCAGTGGTTCCCAAAGTGGGGGGCGCAGAGCAATTGCAGGGGGGGCGCGGGGTGCGGGAAGCGAATTTTCTTCCCCGACTAAAGTTCCGGACATCAACAGAATATTATTTGCATACAGCAAATCGGCTACCTTGTTCCGGACCACTGAAGGAGTGTCTTGAGACAGTTTAACCTTTTCTGTCTTTACTGGACTTGCACCAAGATACGGTCTCGGAACCACTGACGGCACAGTCCATTCGCTGCCCAGAATTCTGCGATTACATCGTAAAAGCCCGCCTTACTCTCAACATCACTGTTGGCCAAAACATTCTTCTAGCCTGCCATTTTCATAAAAAATGTATTAATGTAGTTGTTCAAATATTTGAATCTGGTAAAATGAGCTGGTTACAATCAATGTAGTCTAGCGATACCCAACTCGCCGCTTTTTTTATCCTGCACTGATCTGGCATATTAACAATAAACTAGTAAGTGAAACCAAACAAAATTCGATGAATATAAAGCAGAAGTAACCGAGATTGCGTCATCTTATTCACAATAATATGAATGCTCTGTAGGCCTACAGATTATTTTTATCTAGCCTAGCTACTGAACGTTATAAACATCCGCAGGTTTGGCAAGCGGTGTTATTGAATTTTTTTCGCACTTTGCTGTCGGCTGTTAATATAGGTTGATTATGGTGCTTTCTTTCTGCATCATAGAAACATAATTTTAAGAAGACTGCTACACTCAGGCAGAGGGGTGTGATACAGCCTAATGATTTCATACTTTAAAAGAGGTTTAGAATTATTAAATCTTTGTGTCCCTCATTTGAAAATTACGGTGGCCGTTTCCAAACCTGCCGATCATTTTTAATGTTTCCAGCTAGGCTAGACAAAAATCATCTGTTCAGAGCATTCATATTTTCTACAATAAGCTGACACAATCTTAGTTATTTTTACTTCATAAGTGCAAGTTTTGTTGGTGTCCGGAAAATGCATTAATAGCAATGTTGTTGAGTATTAAAAAAAAAAAAAGGGTGGTTCATTATTTTGTCATTAATTTTCATTCTGAAAGTAGCCTAGTTGTAGTTGATGACAACCTACAGTTTATGGCAGTTAACTTTTTTTTTTCAAAAAAGGTTGAAGTTTATATTAATTACAATGTGTGAAATAAACTGCAATGGACTCTTAAAACAAAATATGTGTATTACCTGTTTTTTTTTTTATGGGGGGGGGAGGGGCGCAAACATTTTCTTATGTACAAAAGGGGGGCCCAGCAGAGAACGTTTGGGAACCACTGAGTTAAGGAGTTATAACATGCATAGATAATGAGAGAAAGAACAGCGTGAGCAGGTGCGGAGGATCCACTGAAACACAGCAGAGAAGATTAGGTAAAGACAAGAGGCGGAGACTAGAACAGGGTGAGTGCTGAGAGCTTGTTAATCAATTAGTAGGGTGCAGCTACACAATCTCTAGTGCTCGTCAGTAAGTTAGTATTATATTCAAAGTTAGTCTGGGTTAGTAACTTTAGCAAAAATAACAAACTGACAGTATTGTTTAGTAAAATAGAAAAGCAAGGCGAAGGAAGTAAAAGAGACTGGAAGGAATGGTTGAAATCCAGACACCATTAAATCACCTGAAAGAGTGGCATGCAATACCGGGGCTGTGAGCAATGGCCAGACAAGAGACCAGACAGGGGGAGACAAAGTGCAATGCATGGCAATACAAAACATGGCAAAACTAAACTAGACAAGACATGAACATAATCAAGCATCCAAATCACAATACATAATTCAAGACATGGTCAGGCAATGCAGAGATCGAAATCCAAACAAGACAGAATGGCAGACAGATCAAATTCACAACATAAAGTTAATTCCAAAAAGATTCTGTTCACGTTACAACAGATTAGCTCAATCGGATGAAGGTTTGAACAGTGTGAAGGCCAAGTCGTAATTTTTATGTCAACAGATATTTCTTTCCGACTGAGATCATTCTTGCAGAACTTAAAAGTACAAAAGGGTCATTACCTTGTTGAAAAAAAAAAACCCAACCAATCAGTTACTTTCCAGATGGAAATGTGTGCCTCACAAGGATGCTGTGATACTTCTGTTGATTTTTTCTGTTGATCACTGGCTCCTTTTAAACAGACTGAACCCCAAACCGTAATATTACCACCTCCATGTTTTACTGAAGGGATTAAACAGTCATCTTTGAAACATTCTCCAACTCTACGGTGCACATAAGTTTTGCGTTTGGGAAATAAATGTTTTATTTTGATTCATCGGTGCAACGGAATTATACCCAGTCCACTGGTGTCCATTCCTTGAATTTCTTGGCAAACTCAAGTCTGTTTGATGTTGCCAGCTACACGACCAATCACACCATTCTCACATGGGCGTATGTAAATAGTAGATCTTGATGCCTTCATCTCTTCACTTCTGGCGCTTTTAATATCTATTAATATCATCACATAGTTGTCGTGCCGTCAACCACCGATTTTTTTTTACCTTGTCACACGCAGAAAATGAACATCAGAGGCACTTAACTTCCGTTTTGCACCTCTGTTGCAAATAGTTTTCAGCAAACCAGTCTTTTTGAAATGCTTGATGGTCTTTCTTTCAGTACCATGACAGCATTCAACATCTTCAGCATCCTGTAAGGCCACAATGTGGCTACGAACAATCTCAGAGAGCTGAGCTCCTTCCGTTGTGCCATCTTGTTTAATACCGTGACGCTGCTCAAAATTCATTTCACCTTAAATACTGGAACAACTGACCATTAGAGGTAATTTTGCGGAATGAAATTGCTGCAAACCAGTTGAAACAATTTTTTTAGCATCAATAATCATGGAATGAGCCTTCAAACACGCATTCATGCTTTGCAGGAGTCAAAAAAAAATTCCGACACCTTTCAATTTCAAAAAAATTTTTTCAGTGTTTTTGTTTATTACCTATATTTTACCTCAATATACTTGTGAGAATGATTTTTTTGTTTTCCTTGCTTACAATAGTATTTTTTAGTACATTTTCACCAAAAATGATAGGTAATATATTAGGACCATTTTAGACTAAATCGGTGGTGTATAATCACAACTGCACATTACTGTACATGTTTATTCCCATATGAGTGACTACCCAGAGAGCAAAATTCTTCTGGTCCATATCCAGCCCACACCTGACACGCTCATTTGGCCCACATACCACATGGAATGATGGCACTTGGGCGCTCTGCTCCCATTTGCCAGAACTTAGCCGCAACCAAGCCCTCACAATGTCAGATGTCAGCCAAGAACATGTGCAGCAAATGCGGGTCAGTTTTGGTTCACTTACAGACTGACCATTGTCACTCTGCCAAATATTTGCCAATTATGGGCCATATTTGTCTTGTGATATTCGGGCCAAATTCAGCATTTACCACATGGGCTACTTCAGGCTCACATCTATTTTGTCCAGGCCAAAAGAATGCCAAAAGTGCCGGATCGTTGCCTGATGTGGCCCACATCCGTATGCTACCTGGGTAATGTGTGGCTGCAGTACATCTTTAATGCAAGCAAGCTTACTGTTATTGAGGCAACAACTCTTCCAGCTGGACTGTGCTCGTCCACATTTAGGTAATAGGTCTCACTCTCAAAAGCTGGGCTGTTGTCGTTGACGTCTCTGATGTGAATGGTGACGGTGGCAGTGGAGCAACAGTCCTCTAGCTTAGAAGTGTCACTGGCGACAACCTGAAAACAATCACAACTTAACATTTGAGTTTATTACCACACAAGTTCACGAAAAACTGACCCATTCAAACTGATTTTTTGAAATCTAACGGATGTTTAGAGGGATTACTTCAGGACAAAAAAATTATACGTATCATATCCTTTTAACCCTCTGTTGTGTGGAAAGTACGTTCACTAAACGATTTGGGCACCTCACAACCTAATGTTGGATCGTAAATATTGATCATGTTTAATATTTCCAATTTGAAACTGGTGCGGTGCCGACGGGATTCTGAACATATCTGGTGACGTCAAATACAGTCTTCACGCACCACACATTACAAGAGAAGGATAATCTGTATGGTCATTTAAAAAAATCAGGCTTTGTTTAAGATTGTTTGAAAGGGGGAATTGGGCCCAAAATCGGAATTAGTCATGCATGATAGCTGCCTTGATCATCATCATCATGCGTTCGTTTTTGAATTAATGTTCATGCAGCCTTAGCTTCGGCATAACTTTTATCTTGACTTTTTATATGGAGTGATTGGTGGATACCTGGTCCAGTCACTTCCTAATGAGCAAAGTATTGTCCTTCTGGTGTTAAGAATTCAGGAATTTCGAACAGTGCCCAAAACAAGTCACATTCCTGCACTTCTGCAGCAGGACAAGAGCCAGACAAAATTATTACGTTTCTCATTCTGTCTACATTTTTACCGAACTTGGTAATTGTTTGATGTTTGGTATCATATAGGAAACTAAAATCTATCGAATGAGTAAGAAAATAGACATGAGCGGCTCTGAAAAGCCATATCTCAAGTAAGGAAAACAACACTATCCCTTGAGGAAGTATATATATCTTGACCGCAGCAGTGGAGCCAGCCCTATAGACACAAATGTCAATGTATCGCTGATTGAGTAGCTAAGCGATGCCATAAATTCGATGCTTACAAATGAGTGGGATTACCATTAACACGCTACAGAAATTAGCCCCCCGAATCGCAATAATATTAACGGTCTAGCCATTTAATGGGTTACTTTTGACCTAAGCTTGTTTCTGGATCATATGACATAAAAAGGATTGACCTGAGAATCAAACCCTCCTCCCTTACCACGTCTCTAACTGAAGTCAATTCAAACTGATGTTGGAAGGACCACGGAAGTTCCATTTTGGGACTAGTTCCGGCTTTTTTCATTTAACTTCACTGCTGTTATTTAACGGTCAACTTTTATCCAAAGTGAGTTATATTGTGACACCAGCAGACCAAGTGTCGATATAAGACAAAATAGGAAGCTTCTGGCATCCTGTGATGTTAGTGCTCAGGCTAAGGGTTGGTGGTCAGAGGGTTGAATTTCTTTTAAATTGCAGTCAAATCAGGATGCTTTATTTCCTTTTTTGTCATATATCGAGGTTTGGTCAGGTAGCGTCGAGATGAGCCTGGGCTCACCACCTGCCTCTCGTACATGATGTTTACAAGGTGTGTTTACTGCTGCACAGAGTATTAAAAATGTGATTACATATTATTAAAATGTTGTGGGGCAGTTTTCCAAGCACATTTTCTTGCTAAACCAGGACAAATTTGGTGCCACAGAATGCTACTAAGACGGAGGGAACATTCAATAACATCTGCTTACCTCAATTACCATGAATTTTTTTTTCTCATAGTCAACATCACTGGGGTTTCTGACAAGGATTTGTACTGGACTGCTAGATTCAGCCCAGGGAGGTGAGAGAGCAAACGCATCTTTGTCTGGTCCTTGAAGATGAAGCTCAAATCTGGAATTCACCCCCTATACAATAAAACAATAAAGACATGCAAATGGCGTTTCTTGCAACTACACATTCACATTTTTAGCCCTATATGAGTGTTTTACTCCTGTGGGGTATTTCACAAGGCAGAATTACTGTAAGGTGGGTAATTGAGTGAAGGAAAAGGGCAGAACTTTCCGGAATTTGGGCCAAGAAACGCCATTTTCAGTTTTACTTAGACCAAATATACAGCTGACTCAACAGTCGTGGATGGGGAATCAGTGTCTTGACCTGACACAAATGCAAAAAAAAAAAAAAATACTCTGCAAGAAATGCTTCAACTGACCTCATCTAAATCTCTGGTGATGATGTTCAGATCTCCAACAGGCACGTTCACTGAAGACCCTTCATCGATGTTTCCCGTAAACTGCCTTTCCTCCTCTTTAAAGTCACATTCAGTTCGGCAGTTGTAAAACCTAGGCTTGTTGTCATTGACATCTCCAATGTTGATTAGCACGTCGGCTGTGGTGCTGGAAATCATTCCGTTAACATTTGGTCGAGTTTCGCTTGCCTGAAACACGAATCATATCACTGGCAGGTTTTTGCAGAATCCTAAGATACTACTTCTTCAACTGATTCAAAATTTTTAAATGGAAAACAAATATTTCATGCTTCACATATTGTCTGAACTACTTGCCCAATTACTTACCAAGACTTGTAGTTGAACAATAGCATTTGTATAAAGTAAATCTTCACGGTCAAAGATAATTTTAACGTGTATGTTCCCCGTGTCTTCATCAATCTCAAACAGACCTGGTACATTTGAATCTGTAGGACAACATGTATATATAAAGGAACAAAAAAATCTGTAATATACTTTTGGTTTCATTACGAAATTTTAATATTTTGGTGATGGCAGGCAACTTAAGAGAAGTTGTCAAGTGTGAAATGATTACCAACTTTGAATGCTGAAGCGGATTTGGTCATTGATTCCAGTGTCAGGATCTATGGCTCGAACTTGGAGCACTGATTGGCCCTCAAAAATAACAACAATTTGACTTGTATGACTACATGTTAGTCATCATGTTTACATTTTTTTTTTAAACTCATTTGATATGCAGTAGAAGTATATTCAATGCTAAATCAATTCATAGAAATTCACTTAAGATATTTCTCAACACAAAATACTCCTGAGACCACATAAGTATGTGCTCAAATGCAAAAATAAAAAAGTATCTGTAAGGTAGGTCAAAGAAAATATTAATGCCACCTGAGAGTGTTTTAGGGAATAATATGTGTTTTTTGCATGTGTACTCAAATGGACACTCACCACGCCAGTATTTTCATTGACTGTGGCTGAATAAGGGAGGTTTATGAACTGAGGCGCCAAATCTGGGACATCAATGATGGTAACGAAGGCAAAAGTAGAACTCGACTGAACGACGTAAGAAGTCCAGAGAGGTCCCCCTCCATCCTTAAACGAAAATAAAATGGCTTCATTTTGAATCATGGGCAAGATACGAAAAAACACTGATCACACCGAGTCCCAAGGGCGTGATGTCATTGTCTTCACTTAAAGTATAACATCACTGCTGGCTCATGCATGCATTTGCCTACATCCATCCTCTGATCCTTTATACTGCTCTAATTGCGTGTCATACATACCGATGCATTAATCTTTATCTGATAGAATGTGCTCTTGCTTGTGTAATTCAGTTTTCCAATCAGCTTTACCTCTCCCGTTCTCTTGGAAATGGAAAATAGATTCATACCCTCATTTGGCACAACCTGATAAAGAAAAACACAAAAAGAAAGGCCTTGTGAAACAATCACCGACTGAAGAAATGCACATCCTGTTACAGAGTGGGCAGTGGGGGGAACTAACGGCAGGATCGTGGAGGCCGATAGGGTGCGTATATAATGAGGAGGGCAAGGAGATGGAAGATGGCTTGGAGACTCTGTCATACCCAATAATTTACTCATTTACTAATAATTACTATATAATAATTTACTAATAATAACTAATAATTTAGCTCACTGGGATAGACACCAGGGAGGAAAACAAGAATTTAGAGTAAGAGGTTAGAGTCACCCTCTCTTGTAAAGTGATCCAGCCCTGACTGAGACAAAACCAGTAACCTATATTCACAGGACACTCAGGTAGACGATACAGATGATCACATGAAGGGATTAATGAGCCAATCAACTAACATGAACAACCCACATGATTGCCGGAACAGGGGAAGAACCAGTGAAGCAAACACTTGGGTTGTGTCCCACCCAACATTTTAAGAATAAAAATACAAAATACATTGCAGGAAAAGCCTTACCTCATCGATGCGGTAGCTAACAAGTGATGCAAGCCCATAGTCAGCATCTCTGGCTCTTACGTGGAACAAGGCTGTTCCCACTGCTGTATCCTGAAAAAACGCCCTGTGCATTTTATAATATCACATGATTTATTCTCATGAATAATTATTGATTCACTATTATGCAGTGCTTGAAGAGGAGACTCGCTCTCCTTTTCATTTGGGAAAATGACACAGTGACTGTAATACCTCAGTCAATCACCTTGGTCCGTGTTTACATTCAACAAATGCTATTGACAGAGACAATGTTGACTTTGCTTGGAGAAAATTTGATTGAAATGGTCAGTTTTTTCAGAAGAACAGAAGCCTCTCTTACCTCTCGGATGTCTCTGTTGTATGGTGCATCAACAAATATGGGCCGATTATCATTGGCGTCATGCAGAATCACAATCAAAGTTTTTCGAACCTTTGTGAACATAACCAAAGTTCTGTTCAAGACATCTAAAATTATGTTGGCCCAATATATTTCAATTTTGCCTCTTGCATATTGACGCTCTATACTTACAACATCATTTACTTCATCTGAAACAGTTAGTTCCACATTAAAGGTGACTTTTTCCTGCAAAAAAGAAAAATGGCTGACTTCCAACTTCTGAATTATGACTTTTAATGTTACTGCTTTGCAATATATACTGAGGTAAAAATCAGTTGCCAAGCCCTGACATTGCTTAGGAGTAACATGTTTTGAAGTGTGCAAAGAATAACTGAAAAAAGTTCTCATTATTAAAGGACTATTTATCAATGGAGAAAAATGACATATATGAGTTGTTTTCCCTGGCAGTAAAACTGCCATGAAGGTAAGGTTGTGTCTGTTCCACATTTTTGTCAAAGCAAAAGGCAAGCAACTGCCTCACCTCCCTGTCGAGGGGAGACTTTATCTGAACAGCTCCTGTGCTTGGAGTTACACTGAAGTAAAATTTATTCTCTCCATTGATGCTGAATGTCAAAGGATCACTTTCTGCATCAGTCGCTTGAATTGTGAAGGCATACTGACCTAATAGAAAGAAATTGCAAATCACTGAATTATTGTCCACTCAGATTAATATTGTAAACAAGCATGCACACGCTAACACACACACACACACACACACACACACACGCTAACACACACACACACACTCACAGACATACACACAAGCAAATGCACACGCACACATACACACACACACACACACACACACACACACACACTCACAGACATACGCACAAGCAAATGCACACAACACACACACACACACACACACACACACAGATGCACATACACAGCCTCTGGCCAGAAGTTGGCAACACTTGGGGTCGTAACAAACAGAAAACGCGCTGAATGTGGCTTCCTCACACAATGTTTACCCAGAGGTGTGATTCCTGAGTGACAAAAACAAACATTCTAACATGCTCAGTGTGATTTACTGAAATTCTTAGAATGTCTGGTTGCTTACAATAATGGTTGATGGCTAAATGAAGCGGGTTCATATTGAGAAGTATGATTGTAATGTTTCACAAATGGATAAATATGTCCGGTTGCATACGATCACCTTAAACTGGTGGAACGGCCAAATAAAAGGGTCTGTAGGTTCCACAGATTGACAGGATATGGTTGAAAACATCCAAAATATCATTAATTCTCAAAAATTTATAGATGAAATGGTATATTTTGGTGGAATGGATTTCAGATAGAGAATAGGACAATGTGAAACTTGAAAGGATTAAAACAAATGCATAAAAAAAGAAACAAAACAAACATTTAAAAAGCGATACATACCAACTGGTATGTCCTCTCTTAGGTTAATTACAGTCATGTGTATGATTGGTGATGTGTTTCCAGATACTTAAAGAAAACACAAAAACACATAGGTTAATGATTGAGCAAATAACTAACATACAGAATACTGCAATATGAAGAAAATAAAATATCGCAAATGTAATTTAGAATATCTGTTCAGTCTAAGATGAGTCAACATGCAGAAGCCTTCAGTAAAAAATAAATGCATACCAAGGATTGTGTAACATATACTGTAGAATTCCAAGAAAATGTTTGACAAGATAATGTTTTTTTCCTCTCTCTAGGTCCAATACGATCTTGAAATTCAACAGGCACAAAGCTAATTTGCAGTTCTGTGTGAGTAACATTGGTGGAGATCTGTCTGCAAGCTCTGCTACCTCACTCAGCACACACACACACACACACACATACTTGTGACTTCAGGGAAAAAATGATAGTGGAGAAAAATAACTTCCAGGAAACACCTGCACTCTCCTCACATGACAGGGATCTTTTCCCAAGAGTCTGAGTTGTTCTGAAACATTGATAGGGGACGGGGGAATGGGATCTGGGTTTGTGCCCTCCTAATCCCACTTGCTGCACCCCTGGTCATTTCTAAGAAAGGCCATGTGTAAAAAAAAAATGAGTTGTTTAGCATCCCCATCCACTCCAGAAAAGCCGTCTCGCCTTTAATTAATTTATTGTTTTACAAAAGTAAATCCGTTAAAATTGCAACAAAAAGAAAGTGGCAGAAATGCTCAAAATCCCCATCCATGCTGCAGAAGATCTATCTGGCTTTCAATCACCGCGCTACTTAGGGGTTGGGCAGATTTGATTCTTTGTGTATTGATACACCCAAAACCAGTGAAGTTGGCACATTGTGTAAATCATAAATAAAAACAGAATACAATGATTTGCAAATCCTTTTCAACCTATATTCAATTGAATACACTGCAAAGACAAGTTACTTAATGTTCGAACAGGTAAACTTTGTAATTTTTTGCAAATATTAGCTCATTTGGAATTTGATGCCTGCAACATGTTTCAAAAAAGCTGGCACAAGTGGCAAAAAAGATTGAGAGTTGAGTAAAGCTCATCAAACACTTATTTGGAACATCCCACAGGTTAACGAGCTAATTGGGAACAGGTGGGTGACATGATTGGGTATAAAAGCAGCTTCCCTGAAATGCTCAGTCATTCACAAACAAGGATGGGGCAAGGGTCACCACTTAGTAAACAAATGCGTGAGCTGATTGTCGAACAGTTTAAAAACAACATTCCTCAACGGGCTATTGCAAGAAATTTAGGGATTTCATCATCTACGGTCCGTAATATCGTCAAAAGGTTCAGAGAATCTGGAGAAATCACAGCATGTAAGCGACAAGGCCGAAAACCAACATTGAATGCCCGTGACCTTCGATCCCTCAGGCAGTACTGCATCAAAAACCGACATCAGTGTGTAAAGGACATCACCACATGGGCTCAGGAACACTTCAGAAACCACTGTCAGTAACAACAGTTTGTCGCTACATCTGCAAGTGCAAGTTAAAACTCTACAATGCAAAGCGAAAGCCATTTATCAACAGCACCCTGAAACGCCGCTGGCTTCGCTGGGCCCAAGCTCATCTAAGATGGACTGATGCAGAGTGGAAAAGTGTTCTGTGGTCTGAGAAGTCCACATTTCAAATTGTTTTTGGAAACTGTGGACGTCGTGTCCTCCGGACCAAAGAGGAAAATAACCATCCGGACTGTTATTGGTGCCAAGTTCAAAAGCCAGCATCTGTGATGGTATGGGGGTGTATTAGTGCCCAAGGCCTGGGCAACTTACACATATGTGAAGGCACCATTAATGCTGAAAGGTACATACAGGTTTTGGAGCAACATATGTTGCCATCCAAGCAACGTCTTTTTCATGGACGCCCCTGGTTATTTCAGCAAGACAATGCCAAGCTACATTCTGCACGTGTTACAACAGCATGGCTCCGTAGTAAAAGAGTGCGGGTACTAGACTGGCCTGCCTGTAGTCCAGACCTGTCTCCCATTGAAAATGTGTGGCGCATTATGAAGAGTATACGACAACGGAGACCCCGGACTGTTGAACAACTTAAGCTGTACACCAAGCAAGAATGGGAAAGCGTTCCACCTGAAAAGCTTCATAAATTGGTCTCCTCAGTTACCAAACGTGTTGTTAAAAGGAAAGGCGATGAAACACAGTGGTAAAAAGGCCCCTGTGCCAACTTTTTTGCAATGTGTTGCTGCCTTTAAATTCTAAGTTAATGATTATCTGCAAAAAAAAAAAAGTTTCTCAGTTTGAACATTAAACATCTTGTCTTTGCTGTGTATTCAATTGAATATAAGTTAAAAAGGATTTGCAAATCATTGCATTCTGTTTTTATCTACGATTTACATAACGTGCCAACTTCACTGGTTTTGGGTTTGTACTTGTGATTTGAATTTGTTGCGCTAATTGGATCTCAAACTGCTATTAAATAAATAAATAAATAAATAAATAAATAAATAATAACACGTCCTGACCACCCCTAGAAATTCAAATGAGAAGGATGCTAACCAGCTAATTTTCTCATGTGGTCTAAAGTAAGACTTTGAATTACGTGTGAAGACTCACCGGTTTGAAAGAGCAGAGCGAGGGGCAGTAGGAGGTGTGCAAACCTCACTCTCCACGAGAACTGTTATGACAGAAAGTGCTCATTCTCAGTCGGTTAAAAGTGGTTGGAAGTGAGAATTTGAGCAGGACTCAACATCAATAACATCCAGTGGGAGAGGCCAGTCAGGCCATGTTTATGCTGATGATTCATTCAATTACCCTCCAGGCAATAACTGTAATACGCATTATATCCATAGCAATGGCCTGTTAATGCAAATATACAGCTTTTAAATTGATTTTCAAACTAATAATAATCAAAATAAAAAATCAAAATAATTGTAATTTTCATTTGCTAAGAAAAATACCTCTAACACTCTCTCTTCAATGTAATTATAAAGGCTGTTTTTAGTAAGTAATATTTTTAACAACATTTATATCACATTCCCAGGTCACAAAAAGCCGCTGAGTTCATCCATCTGACCAGATAAGATTATTAAGTGAGATACCTCTTTAGGCTCTCTCCAGGTCTGTGGCAGGACAAACAGACAATTTAATATGCTTGTTAACCATCACTTATGTGATCAGTCATCTGCACAATTGGCGCATCAACATTTTCAAAAATATGTCAACTTAGAATGTAATATAAGTACTGAAATTAAAGTACAAACAATCATATCTTCAATTAAGTACAGATTTCTCCAAGTAATTAAGTACAGACAGTACTTACTTGCGCTGCACGCTTCATCACCAGACATTTGTAAGACTTCTTGTCAACAATAAGAATGTGAATACCAGATCAGCACTTGAGTGGGTTACCATTGATTAACAGGGTTTTGTATCAGAATCCCGTCCTCAAGGAATGAGTTTTAACACAAAGTAAACAGAACAGCCCTCGACTTTGTTGCAGTATTTTGAACATAAAAAAGTAACTAGGCTGACAATGGTGCAATGGCTAGCTCACTGCAGCTTCCTTCCCAACCAAAGCTTTGAAACACAGTGCACACTGTTTATACCAAAAAAATTAATTAAATGCACACAATGAAAGGCCAACTAACTGAGAAAAATGGGCCAAGCTCTGACATCGCTTTTCGGATCGCAATGTGGAGCAACTTTCGCTCTGATTAGTTAAACCCTTACACTTCACTACCTTCACTGGCTTCTTTCATTGGCTGTTTCTGGCTGCCCTCATACAAGGGTCATCCAATGCTGAACACTGTCACACAAAAGATAAAAACAAAAACAAAGCAAACGGCCTGCATTCCAGCACAAGAAGAAAACAAAGAGCTGGTTGTATTCAGCTTTTATCTGTGGAAGTAAATGACTCTTCAGTGGTCTGGCCTAGGTCTTAATGAATTCTGGTGAGGCTCTGCGGCTCGGAAACCCCTCAGTGTGTACTTAGACACTTATGCAAATAGCTCAATGATATGACGGGAAAGAATGGGCCGCTCATACAACCTCAGTTTTGCCGGAGTTTGGACAGTATGTGCAATGAGCATAAAAAATGTCACAACCCTCGTCTGAATACCTCGTGTCTCCTCCCATCCAGCAGCTTAAATTTCCATCAGAAGTACAGTCTCTATTGAATGATTTACATCTCACATGCTTCCATTTGCTGGCTCTGTCCTATTCATGTCTTCCCCTCCTCTCCTGTGCGTTGCCGTATATAAACCCATTTATGAACACTTTGAGTGAGCAACTAGCTGGATTGTCACTTGCTATGTGAAGACCACAATGGAAAAATGATCAGTCACATTTTCACATTGTGGAGAAATGATGAATTGCAAATTCAAAACAATCTTAGAAACAAAGCACTGAAAAAATATGCAAAAAATATTAATTATATAAAATGTTAAAATAATATACAACATTTTTATAGCTATAATAATAATATATAATATATAAAATATTGTTTTTCCTTTGTGGTCGTCATATGCCCTTCAGCAACCAGTTGGCATTCATAACAAAAGCTCTACGTCTTTCGAAATGTCAATGCAACATTTAATGATAATAATTTAGAGAAGACTTCTTCCAAGCCTAACTCTCGGTTTCTAGGATTGGGACCACGTTCCTGTTCATCTACTCTCAGTCTGTTCCTCTGCCCACTTTATTAGGTACAAGCTCCCAATCCTTCTTTGGTCATCAGGATAGGGACTGAAATATTGTTAAACTTCTCTTTCCATACATAATGGTTACCATATTACCATTAATAAACCTAACTACTGGATTGTACTCTCCTTTGAGAGCTTGTTCCAATTAAACTGGACTAAGGAGCAGACTTGAACTGTGTTAATGAGAACACAATCCCTATTCTAGACTCTGAATTAGGCTTGGGAGGTTGTTAAGTAAGCAAGGAAGAAGGTTTGCCTACGTTACTATCATTAAAGGTTACCTTAAACTTTCAGGAGACAAAGAGTTCAACCAGGAAATTCTGACTGGTTGTGAGCACAAATAGTGAATTACAATTCAGCAACTAGGAACTCAAAGCAGAGGATTTGAATACATGTCACAGGTACATGAGAAGTAACAATGAAACAAGACACAGCTGGAGATTGGGTCATATGCGAGACATAAACCAATCAAAGGAGAGCTTACTAAAAATAGACATGTAAGTTGCCGAATAGGAGAAGACACAGAAGGCTTTTACATCTGGGTTGTGACAGTATTGGACACCCAATGGGCGCCGCGTGGCGGGTCAGTGATGGACCTCGGACATCAGCACAGGAGAGCATAAACAGGGAGGAGTCTAGAGTGTTCCGTTCCGGGTCTCAGATAAGCTCCTTGGGCCCGTACCCAAGAAACTGACAGCCATGTCCCCTACACCAGATGTCCAGGATCCAACCCAGAAATGTGCTGGAGTTCTAGGGCACAGGCTCATTGTCTACCCCGGCAGGTATGAGAGAACCTGCTCAGAGGACACTGCCACTTTTCTCTCCTCAGACTGGAAGAAAGGCAGTTAGTTACCCAGATAACATCAAAAAAGAGACATATCCAGACCGGCAACTGCTAATGAATTGTGAGATAGCTCCACCCAAGTCAACAAACGAGTCTACCTGGCAGTATTGTTTTCAGTCAGGCAGCAAAGAGTTTTGCCTAGCTCCTTGTTCATTCTTTCCACCTGGCCATTAGTTTCTGGGTGGAACCCTGAGGAGAGGTATGGGATAACACCCATCAGAGTGCAGAAGGCCTTCCAAAAGTGGCTGGTCAATTGAGGACCATGGTCAGAGACTACCTCCTGGGGCACATTGTGAAGGTGAACCACGTATCGAAGGAAAATTTTAGCAGTCTCCTTGGAAATGGGCAGCTTAGCCAATGGAATAAAGTTAGCTGATTTTGAGAAATGGTCAACGATGTTAAAGGTGACTGTAAACTCATCTGTAGAAGGTAGTCCCATAATGAAATCCAGTTGGGAACTTCCAAGGGCTGCACCAGACTGCAGGATTGTTGGTTACTTGAGATTGTGAGAGAGTCCAAGGTGGCATGCCAGCTGAGAGTCGTGGCACTGGGCTGAGACATTGCCTCTCAATTTCTCATGGATAAAGAGATGATTGGGAGGAGTGTCTGGTCAAGATGGTCAAGAACACAATGCCTCTTTGACCTCACTCTTGACCTGCAGCTTGGTGACAACCAGGAAACAGCTACCTGGGAGAATGGTATCGATGGATCTTCGGGTATGGAAGGATACAGTCATGACATGGAGTCAGGCTTAGTGTTTTTAGTACCAGGTCAATATGTCTGGAAGAAATTGAATCTTACAAAGAAGAGGGACTGATGAACTTATCTGTGATTCAGCCTTTTATCTGTAGAGAGGTACTCAAGGTTGCAATAGTTGATCCAGACAAGGAAGGGAAGCCTGGACCCCTCTAGCCATTGCCTCCAGTCCTTGAAAGCCAGCTTCACCATCAATAGGTACTGTCACCAGTTAAATAGTTCCACTAAGCAGCAGACTACCCAACAAGAAAAGCAGGCACGTGGGTGTAGTTTTCCACCATTAGCTTGCTGTGAGAGGAGAGCTCCAACACCCCCGTCAAAAGTGTTGACTTCTCCAATGAACCTGAGCTGAAGGTCTGAAAACTGAAGGATGGTAGCATTGGTAAACAGCCTCTTGAGATGGTTAAAAGAGGAGGCTGCCTGGGGACTCCAGGCAAAGGGAACCTTGATGGACATCAACTTGGTTAGGGGAGCAGCAAAAGCAGGGTACCCTCAAGTGAATCGCTAATAGAAGTTAGCAAACCCAAGGAACCTTTGCAGCTCCTTGCAATCTTTAGGGTGTGGCTAATCCAGCACACCATTTATTTGCAGGTGATCCATCTCCAAGGTGCCCTGCATCACCATAAAGCCCAAAAAGAATACAGTACTGCGATGGACTTTGCACTTTTCTGGTTTCAGATCAAATTGGTTCTATTGGGGCCTTTGGATGACTGACTAACCAAGGCAGTTGTGATCCTACAAAGTTTGAGAGAAAACCAGTATATTGTCTAAGTAGACAAAGAAGAACCAGGAGACCATGTCTTAAAAAACATCATTTTTGAGGTTCTGGATCACAGCAGGGGCTTTACTGCGCCCGAATGGCATCACCTAGTATTTGTAATACCCCTTTTTTTCTTTTATCTGCTGGTGTGGGTCACTCACTTTCAAAAACAAAAACCAACTGCATGGCATAGTTAAAGTCTGCAGCAAGATTGCAGGAGTGACCTTAAATAGCCTGAATGAGCTCTATAATATAAGGTCCTTAACCCCTTTGCGCAGAAGCCAAATCTGGCTATTTAGGTGTTACCTGATTTAAGGCTTTATAATTCAAGATTGCAGCTTTACAGGAAAAAAAACTTTGGCTCAATTGAGTCTAGACACTTGATGCATTTAGACTCCCATCTTATGTCCATTTATTTTTATGATTTTGGTGGAGAAAAGGGGCTGCAAACTTCATGAAAATTCAACTTTGAATTAGCAAAAACAAGTCGACATGGTCTACAACATCCCCCGCCAATCGTGCGCTTCTCATTTTCGAACTCAATCAAGGCCTTTATGGTCTGAAGCTACACACCAAATTTGGTTACTGTATCTGTAGTAGTTTCTGAGTAAAGCTGTCCCCTTTATCTCGGACGGACGGACGGACGGACGCACACACGGACGGACGGACGGACGGAGGTCAAACCTATATCCCCCTCCCACTTCGTGTTGGCGGGGGATAAAAATAATACTGACAAATGAAAACCTGCTGGGGCTTAAAACTATCCATTTCTGGAATCATAAACTTCTTGACCAAAAGTACAATTCATCTTGAACATTACATTCTAGATTACCCGCTTGCTATGAGCCAAATTAGACAACTATGCAGGTGTCTCCCCAAAGTCTGAGATCCATCAAAATGCTTCACTGTCAAATCATACATTAATCATATATTTAACACAAATTAACTTTTTGGGAATGAAATTAAGCATGAACTAATGATTTTCTGGTTGAGTTTAGCATGAATTTATCAATATCAATGCAGTTCATTATTCATTCATTGCACATCATTAGTCACCAGTGACCTCTCCAAACACAAAACACGCCTTTTCTCCATAATAAAGTTAACAATAATGTCCATTTTTCTTCGAAGTCCCCCAAGCATTAAATAAAGTGCTGATTTAAAAGCTATAGCATTCACGCAGCAATGAAAACCTAATCGCTCTCACATCCGAGCTTATAACCTTATAAGGGTAAAAACTCATTAACTCAGTAATATCTGAATTCTGAAATATACCTTATTTTAACAGGACAGAAATTTCACTTTCAGGAAAAATCAAACGACATATACCTCCATATTCAACAGAATGGTGTAATGAACATACTGAGGGATCTACCGACGTGCGTGGGATGCATGCATTTGGAGAAAGGAAAACCTTGGCATTTGAGGTCTTTCAAACGCGGTATATATTCTACAGCAAAAAGCCATATTAGAGCAAAATGCAAACAGAGTAGAAGTATAACCTGTTTTCTTCATTGATACCCTCCTCCAGAGACAGACGTATCGGGCAGAAGGAACCCTCCAGTTCTGTTTCATTCGGAATAATTCCCATTGACCACGTCCATACAACATGTATCTCGTGAATGAAACTGAACACTTCAGGCCGGTTTCGGGTGTCTTTGTTTCTTTGATATCGTATCATTTTCAGCTGCGCAACCGTGGCCAACATTTGAAGAATACAACCGACCTTACTTTTACGTTTAGCTTTATATCCTATTCATATTGTCCGATCAATGTATTTCAGTTATTGAGGAAAGTTTAAACACTCGGGAATTGGATAAGAAACGAGTCTATCAATACATCGTTACCGGTGAAGCTTCACGAGGGCGTGAACTATGACTGTAGAGTTACGCAGATGAAGCTGAGTATATAATTAAGTGACTGACTATCAACACCAGTACTTGGGTGGATAGAAGGGAGCGCTGAATTTGTCAATGGAGGAATCTATGCGTTAATCCATGGGAGGGAATTACGCATATTTTGTGTGTGATTGACAGTAATTGACAGTAGAATGTGAGAGAATCAATACAATGTCGGATTTTTTGCTTCACAAAACGTATTTTTTAACCACTAATTGGAATACTGTTGGCTCACTGTAGCTAAAAGTTTTTTTCTGTCGCAAGTGATAATTTTTTGAAACTACTGGATCGACACTACGGGCAAGGATATTGACCAGTTTGCACATAAGGCTCAGCAGAGGAGTTTAATTCATGCAACTCCTGAAAAACAGGAATTGGAGGGAAGTTCTCCATACTCTAAATCGCGTTTCAGCTCTGCCTGCTTGGGAAAATTCAATAGCTGATCCGGGGGTGCCATCTCGTGGTCAAGTACTGTAACTGAGTGCTTAAATTTGCAGGTCTATAGACGCGAGGATCTACATCTGCAGAAAGGGGTTAAAGAAAGCCCATGCTGTCCTGACTGATCACTGCCATATGCTTTTTAAAGATTTTAGGTTGCTTCCTTCAGGCTGCAGATATATTGTGCCAAAATGCAGGACTAATAGGCTCAAGAACTCTTTCATTCCTGCTGCTATTGGCCTTCTGAACAAGGTGATGTGAGCTTCCCTGTTATTTGTTACTTGTTGTTTGTATTCTGTGTTTATGTTTATTTATGTTTGTTGCTGTTGTTGTTTTTGCTGCTGGTTGTGAAACAAGTTGCCCTTTGGGAATAATAAAGATATCCTTGATCCCTTGATCCTTGATCCCAAGGGGCAGGTTCAACGCAGTCTTCCACTCATCTCCTTCCCCCATGCACACCAGATGGTAAGTATTGTGCAAATCCAGCTGACTAAAGAAGTGGCAGCCTGGAGATTGGAGAATGCCGAGTCCATCAAAGGTAGAGGATAAAAAATTTTAATTATAATTGCATTTAGTCCCTGGTAATCGATGCAAGGGCATAGCGACCCATTCTTCTTGGCCTTGAAGAAGAAGCCAGCTCCGGCTGGCAATGAAGAACCCTGATTTATTCAGGAATCCAGGGATTAATTTATGCACTCCTCTATAACTAGGGACTTCTGGTTGGTCAGTGAGTACAGCCCACCTCTGGGAGGCGATGCACTGCAAAGTAAGTAAGTGGCACAATCATAGGGTCTGTAAGGCAGAAGTACCACAACTCAGGCTTTGCTGAATGCAATGCAGAGGTTATGATAGAAAGGGCAACACCTTTCTGATCTGGTGGCTTTTCCTGGTGGTGGGAGGAAGGAGGTGCTGTGAGGCTGGAAGCTGCACAAAGACAGGACTGTTAATTTACTCCACAGCAATATTAATCCCAATGGCCAGTCCACATGAGGGTTATGATGTTCAAGCCAGGGCCTCCCTAAACATTACCTGTGCATACGGTGACTCCATGATAATAAATGCCAATTCCTCGGTGTGGTTACTCTAGGTCAACATGAGCACCAGATTGAGTTACTTCAGTGATGTCAGGCAGGCCAACCGCTGTTAAACCCTGGGACTGGAGAGGGGCTGCCAGAGGCACAATCCAGACCGTCAGGTGGCGAATGAGACTAGGATGGATAAATGAATAAGTTCCCATTAGTGCATGAATCTATTAGCGCCCAAGTGGTATTAAGACAGCCCTGCCAGGCTAGCCGAACAGGAACAAGTGAATGAGAAGGTGAGACAGCAGCATTTAACAGCACCTCTCTATCAGATGCCACTTGCATGCATCAATCGGGGAATTCAGCGATGACTTGGGTGGTGCTTCCGCAATACAGGCAGAGTTTCAACCTTACCTGCCGCAGTTCTTCTTCAAAGGGGCAGCTTGTGATGCCGATCTCGATTAGCAGCCATGGGTGCCGGAGGACCCAGGTGGGAATAAGCTCCAGGTTCAGCATCCTAAGACACAGGCAGAGAAGGCACTTGTAACCTTGCCAGCTGGTCAAATCACACACCTGCACCTGGATGTCAACCCTCAGAGCCAAATTGATGAGTTGGTCCAGATCTGGAGAGATAATGCACATGGTCTTCTCATCCCAGATCTGCCTTGCCAAACCGAATAGTTAGAGGTCATACAATGCTTGGGTATCCCAGTGCATAGAAAGAAACAGGGTGTAGAAGTTGACGGAATATTCCAACACTGACAGATTGCCTTGACGCAGCTGAAGTAACTTCCAATTAGCAGCATGGATAGAGTGGGACCAGTCAAACACCCCTCTAATCTCCTCGGCAGAGGCAGCAAACAATGACACTACATGATCTCCAGCCTGCCAACGGGCTGCAGTGCAATCCCTGGCACATCCAGGGAGGCCAATGAAAACAAGTGTAACTCTGGAACGTTGAGTGGGGAATTCAGATGGCTGTAGCTGAGAGACCATCATACATGGAGCCTGAAAACTGCTATAGGTGGTTCGATTGCTATTGTAGGAGTCCAGGACCACCAGATTCCAGTCGCGATAGCCTAGCGCCTGAGGGAGGGTCTGCAGCATGGAATCCCGTGAGATCTCAGTTATAGTCATGAGTTGATTGGAGAGGGCTCCAATGAACTGGCATAGCTGCCGGAGTTCTTCCTCCTGCAGACCAATCCGCACGCCCTGGCACCTCAGGGTGTCAACCATGCTGAGCATCTCTGATAATTTCATCCCATGGCTGGATTGTACTGTTATGATCAAGACCAGGATTCAAAAGGGGAGGCGGATCACAATCCAATAGTAAGGTTTATTGATAGTAGTACGGTAATATAATGAAGCCCAGAAGAAAATGGCACAGTTCAGTGCAGATGTTGTGGGCGAAGCAGGGCAGTGGTTTCCAATCTCCTGGCAATGGCTTTGCCGGATGACTGATGACTGTAGAAGGATTAGGAGGTTGTTTCTAATGAACTGGACAGAGGGACAGACTTGGACAGTGTTAACAAAAATGTTGTTCTGATCCTGGACCCCGAATAAGGCTTGGGAGCTTATTCCTATCGAACAGGACTTAGGAGCTGACTGTAATAGGGTTAACAAGGATGGGATCCCCAAAAAGATTATGTTAAACTTTCAGAAGACAAAGAGTTCTACTGGGAAATACCAATTAGTTCTAAGCATAAATAGTGAATTACAGTTCAGCAACTTGCAACTCTAACTAGATGGTTTAAATGCAGGTCACAGGTACACAAGGAAGTGACAATGAAATAAAACTCAGCCGGGAATAGGGGCACACACTAGATGAAAACTAAAGCAGACAATACTTCTAATCGACTCACCAGTTGCTGAATGGAAGGAGACACAAAGGGCTTTCACATGAGAGTTGTTACAAAAATGCAATCAGTTTTTATAGGAATTGCACCATCACTTTTTTTTGTTCATTCCTGGCACATAGAGGACAAAACCCTATTGTCTTATGTGACCCTTCCACCTCTCCTGCAGCGCCACCACCAGGTCAGACTTTATATTTGCAAATGCAATAACTTAACCGTGTCACACTTCTTGTGATTGTTTCTAAGACAAAGCACAGGCATGTTATTGATGTTGGCCACCCTTTCATTCCGTCCCTCAAATCATGATCCTCAAGGGCAGAAAAATGCTAGTTTGGCTCCCTCCCTATGTGAGTCAGACTTGAAGACAGTTTGACTAATCAGATATTGTCCAAATAATTGCCTGGAAGGATTGAATACCAAGGCTGGATTTGGATTAGAAGACCAGATTTCAGGAGCCTTGCCCTATGACCTTGACAATAGCACCACCACCAGGCCAATTTAGAATTTTTGAATACTGCAGTGAATTAAAAGTTTTTATGAGAATCACCTTAAACTTTTTGTGTGCATCCCTCTTGCATGGAGGACAAACACTATATTGTTTTCTATGACTGGATGACTTCCTGTAGGGCCAAAATGAGGTCAAACTTTATATTTCCAAATACAATAACTCTAACACCTTTGGTGGGAATCAAGTCACACTTCTTGCGATAGTGTTTGGTTCATAGAGTAGGGCTGTCATTGATGTTGGTCACCCTATATGACCTTTGATGTAGCGTCACCACCAGGACTAACTATACATTTTCAAAAACTGCAGTAACTCAAACAGATTTAATGGGAATCATATAAAATCTGCTTTCAAGATTCTTATTGCTCAGAGGAGGAAGCTATTGATTGTAATGACTCTGTAGCAAAACTATTTGGTAAAATTCAACATTTCCAAATGCGGTGAGTGAAACAACTCTGATCGAGAATAGTTCTTCCGTTGATTACCCACATTTTCTATTCCTTTTCCTGTTGCACATCCACAAGGTCAAACTATGAACTTTACCCATTGGGAGAATGCAGTCTTTTTGGAGATAAACCCTGTTCTCCACCAACAGCATTTGTCTAGTTTGTCTTAGCACTTTTTAAATGAATACAAGTTAAGCTTGACTTGCAAATAACAGCTTCCTGTCTTCATTTACATCTTACTTATTGAAATGTAAGGTTGCATTATGCTGATAAACTGCCATGAGCTGCCTTGGGTCTCCTTGAGCTCAGATACCATTTGGCTGGTTGGATGGATGCCAGGGTCTGGTTTTTAAACCTCTAGCACCAGTGGGAGGAGCTTGACAGGGCCCAGCCTAACAGGTGTCAGTGTCACCCTCATACTGGTACCTGTTTTGGGATTGGTTTGGCCATCACTTGACCTGAACATGAAGTTGAGGCTCAGCCTACATTTTAACTAAGCAGCTAACTCATTTAATGGGAATATTGGTCATTTTAAGCCCCAATTTGAGATAATCCCTCTGCTGGGCCTTTCAGCAAGCCACTGCATTGCTTTGGGAGGCCAGAGTATTTTTCACAACCAAGTTAGGGGAAAATTACAGTCACGTACAATCTGATTGCTTTACAATTCCACTTTGGTACAATCTGACTGGCTGAAGTGTGGCTCAGAGCAAAAGCGGTACCACAACTTGGTGAGTAAAAATAAGCATGCCTCCAGTACGGATTGGACCTCAGTCAATTCAACTGTAATGCACTTTGGATAAAATGTCAGCTGTTTTGTGATGGCAAAGTAAAGCTAATTTGTAGCTACAAAGTAACAGGAACTTAAATCAGTGTGAGTCTGGCTTGTGTTTTTCATTTGCATCAGAAGTGGCAAAGACTACGTACTTTGGAAGGGTGCATTTTGTCCACATTTTGTAATGGCGGAGATTGTGGCAGTGAATGGCGATGCATTGCACCAGGTTTTAGAAAATGTAGGGAGCAGACAGGGAAAAAGTATCATTATGCGGTACTAGTGACATGCATTAGAATTATTTTTTTTAAAAACATGGAAGATCTCACAAACAGCAAAAATCATCTATATAAAAATTTGCATGGATTTGAAACCTGAATATTGCATATGCTAAAAAAAATTTGAATGGCATGTAAAAAAAAAAATTACTAAACTGTGCATTTTTTCATATATGCTTGATCTTATTAATGTAATGTCATATAATGTCAAGTTTATTTTTTATGAATCGAAAATCTGCAAAGAAATTGGTGTACCCAACATATCTGTACCTACGCACTGTCAATGCAATTGGACCTTATGGAAAAACATCAGACCACAGATCACAGATGTCCTGCTTTGCTCAACCAGTTAGAACCCGCACAAAATGCCATCAGGCTGCTCTTGAGGATATCAGTTCATGTAATGCAAATATATGCCATTAAAAAAATAAATGCCACAAAGGGAGCACAAAAAACACCAAAAATCCCTAAATATGGATTTAGTAAGAATAAACAACAGATTTTAAAGCTGAAGGACACCGGGAGGAAGTACTGTGTCTGCCAGTGTTTTGTTAAAAATAACTGCCTCCCCACCGCGACCCTGGCCTCTTCAACCCTGTAAGGCACCAGCTGGTACTGCAACCCTCCCAGATAATCTGTAGTTTATTCATTCTGGCAATTTTCGAGCACATTTGTGTCCAGTTCTCTCACATCATTTCTGTTTCCAGCACTACTCACTATCTATTCTTGATCTCAATGTTGCAATTCTATTTTATTGATAATACAATGCACAATTTTTTCATGAGGATCTTTGTGTGCAGTTTTAACTCTAAAAACGTTTTGAGAACCGAATAAAAGCTCCCCCTCCCAAAATAAAAAAAAAAAAAAAGCATTACTGAAATTTAGAAACCATGGCGAATGAAAGAACAGGATGCAGTTTAACCAAGACTACTGGTGTCAAAATGGCATTTGAAAAAAGCAGCAATCGATTGAGAAAAAAATCAAGGAAACAGGTTAGTGCCCCTTTAACTGAAATCTGCGCTCTAAATCAGTCAGCATATTGCATGGCCCGTGCGCACGAGCCTTTCTCCCGTTATCTTATTCAGCTAATTCTAGAGGAGCCTCCCTCCCCGCGCTCCCCGCGCTCCTCTCAGTGCAGCGTTTCAAGAATAGAACATTGTCTCTGATGATGATGATGATGATGATGGTGGCGGGGGGGGGGGGGGGGGGGGGGGGGGGAATGACGTCGGTCTGCTACCTCTCCATCTCTCTCCAAAGCCGGCTCCTTCCCTCTCCCACCCCCTCTCCATCCCTCCTGCACTCTCAGTCTCTCTTTGCTGTCTCTCTCACTCTCTCCTTCCACCCCGACTCCACACTGCTCCCCCCTCCCTCCCCCTCTCTCTTTCTCTCTCTCTCTCTCTCGCTCAGTCATGCTGCTCAGGCACTGCAGTAACCGGAGGAATGCTGGATTTCGCTGCTTGCTGATGATGAACATGGCACAGGTGAAAGGCACAGAATAAGCCCAATGCGCGCAACACTGAAATCTGAAGCCAGGCTACATACAGTAGGATGAACATAACAGGACAGTGACTAGAGCCGTGAGGATCTTATCAATCCCAGACTGCGATTGTTTCTGGCAAGGATCTGGCTGGATGACACAACTGCTTTATGATCGTCTTCCTCGGGAATAAATAACTTCCTGCTTCTTCCCGTGTCGACAGAATCAAGTGCCAAGAGCAATAAAAAGGGTACATTTCAGCACTGGATTTATTAGTCAAATCTCGTCCTCATCCACCTGCCTACGGTGACTGCACAGGCATTTACCATCGTGTGCCCCTCCCCCAATCAGCGTACGGTGCTTTTCGCTGAGGTATTTTTCTTTTATCGGGCAAATAAAAAACGACAAAAAGCAACATCACTATCATCATCGAGGGAATTGTTTTCGTGGGTAATTGGTGAGGTCTCTATTGTGGCTTTTGCTACGCGTCTTTGAGCCGGAGTTTTCCGGAACCTTTCGGAATGGCCTTGTTTTGCAGCACTGCACCATGCCTGCAGGTGCAGTGACGGGGGATGGCAAAGATGAGGAAACAGGAGTGCCCGACTCAAGCTTGCTATTTTTGATGCTGCTACTGTTGAGGTAATGCTGCATTGTATTATGATCATCATTGACATCATTTTTTTTAATTGTTATCATTCGTATTTTTATTGGGGGAGGGGGCAGTCGCTGGTAAGATTTTGCTGATTCTTATGTTTTCGTGTGATCGATTCGCACGTTACCCATCCGTTGTGTCGGCTGGACGTGGTGTAGCGCACCTTTGGGCTCTTGGTGATATCCTTTGTGTGGTCTTCCTTAGCTGGAAGACTGCTGCGTGGAGAAAATGCTTATGGCCCGCGACACCGCCCAGGACGAGGCTCAGAAACTGCATAGGAAGTGGCTGAAACACCAGACCTTTATGGCCGAACTTGCTCAGAATAAGGAGTGGTTGCAGAAGATTGAGAAGGTGAGAGTGCCAGAGAACCGGATTTGTCTCTGTCGTTGTACTAATAAACAGTCCGGAGGGCGACTGACTCATTGAGTCGATTGGGTTAGACATCGGCGTGCTCCCCCACTGTGGTGATGCTTTTGCGTGGAGTGCCATTGACACCTCCTATAGCGAACTGGCATGTCTTACTGCGCATTTTTGTGTATTCTTGTGATGCTTGGGATCGCTGAATATTAAATATCAGCTTGTCTTCCCCCAGACGAGGTGAAGGGCTGACAATATAACCATGCAATTTCAGGTTTTATGGCCTAAATTTGTATTCCACCTTGAGTGGGGATTGGATTACTGATGAGAAGAACGACTGTCCCCCAATCTTACCTGTTCTCACTGGGCGTACGGTTCTTATGTCTTATCTTGATGTCAGACAGAGTAAGGCTTCATAGGTTCCGTGATGGGGCCTGTTCACATCTGGAGCGTCAAATGCTACTTTTGCCTCCTCAATTTTTCAGTATAGGTTACGTGTTAGGTAGCTAATTTTGTCAGATTTGCCATCAATTATTTTTTCTTATTTAGCATTTAAGTCAAAAATAATTACAATCACAGTCACAGATGACTGTCGGCTCATGGCAAATCATACACCTTTCTAAGGTGAAAAAACTACTGTGCCAATGCTAAATACCTTACTCTATATCTGCTGCAGTTTATCGAAATGGTTCCATGAATTTTTTATACAGTATTGTTCTTGAATCTTGCTTTTATTGATTGTGTGGGAGTAGTTAAAACAGTGTGATTGGGTAATTCTTAGATTGATCAATTTAGATTCACTAATGATTCTATATTTGTTTTAAGCTTTTTGTAAAATTTATGAATATAAAATATTTGGGATCTGTTTTCATATTATAAATAATTTGAATGGGTTTGGGAGTTCTCTTGTGAGGCATTATGAAGTTAGCAGAGGAAACGTTGATCAGAATATACATAATGTGCCAACATCTTATCGCAGTTGGCTACACAGGTGTTGCTTTCATCCTAAAAAATTTACAATTCTTCCGGGGGCCTGTGTGTGGGTGGGTGTGTGTGTGGGTGGGGGGGGGGGGGGGAGGCAGTGGTTCTCATACTAAGCCCTGGCACCCCACTGTGTATGCTGATTTTCATTCTAACCACAATTGCTGTCTTTGGATTTTAAAAAACTGTTAATTTGTCTTAATTAGGTGCCTTATTGTTCAGAGCAGTTGTTTGTCCTATTAAAGGTTCACTCAGAACATGTTTTGGCTATTTTTCGAAGAAATGGATCATATGTAGCAAATTTAATACGCATCACACATTTGTAAATGCTTTCTATAACTTTTTATCACTATTTGAAAACTAAAATTTGGCTGGTTTGTACGGTCCTAAGCCCCACCCCTCAAAAAAGTAGTTGCACAAGGTCCTCGTAGTCATATGACCTGTGACGTGTGAAAAGTAAGTTGCAAACGTTCCTAGCTGATCGACCAGCAGTTTGTTCTATATCAGGGGTGTTAAACTGACCCATAAAAGGGCCAGGTTTTCAACCCTACCAAGCAGAAGCACATGTGAAAGCACTGATTTAATTAAATGATGTAGGCCTGCACAACTGATTAGTTGTATCAGGTGTTGCTTCTGCATTGTTGAAGTGAAAACCTGCAGCCTCTTGGCACTTTTACGGGTCAGTTTGACACCCCTGTTCTATACTGATAATTGATTTCGCCTTGATCAATCCTTGACTTTGTTAAATTTGAGATAACATGCCAAATAGGTGTGTAGTGGTAGGCTGTAACAAGACTCCAAACCTGACAGCTTTTCAATAGCTTTGATTTTGATATCTTACATCATTGAGCAACAGTAGCTGCATTCAGGGCTCTAAGGGTTAAAATCAAAGCGGTGGTCCTGGTTAAAAAAATATTTAAAGAACCTTATCTGTCACTTGCAATACTGTTTTATAGGTTAGCCTAAGTTCAGGTTCAAAGACAGTTGAGGGTCATTGTGATTTTTCATACCCTCAGGGGTCTCAACCTGCATTACATTACATTTGATTAGTTTAAATTGTCCTGATTAGCATTGTCATCATACAGTTAATCTTATCAGCATTCAAGTAGTGGCTAACTGTGATGCCTTAAGAAAGAAGTTTGTATTCACATGAAGAAGAAGGAAACTAAATGATACAGAAAGTGCCGACCAAGTGCGCCAGTATCTGCAGTGATATGTGATATGTGCACGTTTTCAGTACAGCACTTGCAGATGACTATGTTACAAACCCCGAGCACTTGAAAAGAAGCTGCCCGCATCAGGATTGAATTCATTCGTCTAATTACTTTTGTTCCTCTGAAATGGGGAAACGCAGGTATGTAAAATGGCTGTATTCTCCCTGATAGGGATGTGTAAATCCGTTCCCCACTTGAATCCAAGTATTTTCAGGAGTACTCAAAGGTTTGAGCAGTGCTGGTGAGATATAAATGGAATGGATCCAGGACAGTTCCCAGTTTGTAGAGGGAATACTGCATGTGGTTACACCGTTATGGATCACCGACTGCATTGAGCACAACTACTCATTATTTCTGTAAGAGTCCAGTTTGAAGTTGCAGCAGCATTATGGCTAGAACAGCAAAGCAGATGGACAGAACCTCACACCAGCTCTCCAGCTACTGGCCCAGGGGTAGGCAATTCCAGTCCTGCAGGGCCAGTATCCCTTACCCTGCCTAACTGAGCTGATTGGTTGTATACACAAATGTAGATAGATTAGATCAAGGAAAATGTTTCATGTATGTAAACATGAACTGACTTTGGTGATTATTCCCGATAATTCATTGAAATGCAGCAGAAATGTCAGATTTAATAAATAAGCCATTTATTTATGAAGAAATTTAAGACAATTAACTAATAATTAATGGCCAGAAGTTGATGTGTAAACCAGGGACAGGTACAGCCCTTGTCCACCTGTGAGTTAGGCGGAAGCAGCAGAAAAATCCATCCATTCACTCATTATCCAAACTGGGTGTTCCTGGCTGAGGTCACAGAAGGGCTGGAGCCAAAGCTAGACATACAGTGAGTGAAAAGCGTGCACACAAGCTGGATAGTTTCTCAGTCCATCACAGGGATCATTCTCTTGTACCAATGGAAAATTAAGAACAGCGGTCATCAGCCTGAGATGGACCATTGTGGTGGTAGTCCATTCAACCTTTATTTGGAACATCAGATTTTACTATTTTGTAGCTCAACAAATTTCTTGCCTTTGAATAAGGTGTGAATTGTTGGGGTTGGAGTGAAAGCCTGCAGGATGGTAGATCTTGTTCTACTGTTTATTTTGATTGTTCTTTGCAAGTTAAAAAGGTGTCTTCAAAAACCAACATTTTCAATTTTAGGCGCGCAAACTGTGACATGATGCTCTCATATCAAAGCAAAATAAAATGAGAGACACTCCTGGACTGTGAGTCTGTAAATGAGATGTGGGAAAGATTTGGGGGGTTTTTACTTGTTTCACAGTGTAAATTCATTCCAAAGGTGACCAAAAGTAAGCTGAAAAAGCAGAATCCTCTGTGGATGGCCACAGCTAAGAGATTAAGGGAAAAGAGGAATAAGATGTACATACAGCGCCCTCCATTATTATTGGCACCCCTGGTTAAGAAGTGTTGTTTAGCTTCTAATAAATTCAGTATTTTTCTAAATAATATAGGACCACAATGGGGGGGGGAAGAGAAAAATCCAACCTTTAATTCAAGTGCATTTATTCAGTGGGAAAATAATCCCACATTAAGAAATAATTCTTCTACATCAAATCATGTGTGCCCCAATTATTAGCACCCCTGATGTTAATACTATGTACAACCTTCTTTTGCCAACAAAACCGCACCTAATCTTCTCCTATAATGTGTCACAAGATGGGAGAATACAGAAAGAGGGATCTTTGACCATTCCTCTTTGCATCTCTCTAAATCATCCAGCGACCTGGGTCCTCTCCTCTGCACTCTCCTCTTCAGCTCACTCCACAGGTTTTCAATGGGGCTGAGGTCTGGGGACTGAGATTGATTCTGCGTCTGGTGAACCATTTCTGTGTAGATTTGGCCACATGTTTAGGATCATTATCTTGCTAAAAGATCCAGTAACGACCCATCATCAGCTTTCGGGCAGAGGCCACCAGATTTTGATTTAAAATGTCCTGGTATTTCAAAGCGTTCATGATGCCATACACCCTAACAAGGTTCCCAGGGCCTCTGGAAGAGAAACAGACCCACAGCATCACCAATCCTCCCCCATACTTCACAGTGGGCATGAGGTGCTTATCTGCATACTCATCTTTTGTGTTCCGCCAGACCCACTTAGTGTTTGTTTCCAAAAAGTTCTATCTTAGTCTCATCTGACCAAAGCACACGGTCCCAGTTGAAGTCCCAGTACCGCTTGGCGAACTCCAGACGTTTGCGTTTATGACTGTGAGTGAGATAAGGTTTTTTCTGTGCATGCCTCCCAAACAGCTTGTTGGCATGTAGATCGCGCCTAATGGTTGATTTGGAGACTTTATGACCCCAAGATGCTACCATTTGTTGCAATTCTTTAACAGTGAGGTTTGGAGAACTTTTTATTTCTCTTACCCTCCTCCTTACTGTGCATGGTGGCAAAATAACCTTGCGTCCTCGTCCAGGCTTGTTTACCGCAGTTGCAGTTGTTTAAAAATTCTTAATGATTCCTCTGACAGCAGATATGGGCAGGTGCGGGCGAGTGGCTATTTTCTTGTAGCCATTGCCTGACTTGTGATGGTCGACACCATCTGCCCTACTTGAATGGTGTGTTCCTTTATCTTTCCCATGTTGAAGAGTGGATAAGAGAAATGGCCTCTGTGTCACGTCATATTTATACCCCAGGGAAACAGGAAGTGATGAATGACTAATTAAATGGTCCTAGATAATTACAATAATTGTGGAACAGGTGATTTTATGAAAAATATTAATTTCTTAGTCAGGGATATTTTTTTCCCTTAAAATTCACTTGAGTTGAAGGTTACATTTTTCTATAATTTTCAGTGTGAGAGTATGCTTCTGTAATAAAAATTTTATTTGTTTTAAGGCTTTTAACACATCTTAACCAGGGGCGCCAATAATTATGGAGGGCGATGTAAAGGATAACAGTGAAAATACTGAGGCTTAATACTGTGCAACGCGGGCCGTGGTCAAAAAAAGAGCTGAGGAATGCTCGAAGACTGTATGAAAGACAAATTGCAGAGGGGGCAAAAACTAATCCTAAGTGCTTCTTTCAGTACTGTAGCAGGAAAAAGAAAGTCGAAGAGCAGGTTAAGTGCGTAAAGAATAAAAATGGATTGCTGCTATATGATAACAAGGATATTATTGATACCTTAAACAGTTACTTTGTTGAGAATTTTACCTCGGAACGGGTTTTTATTCAGCCAGAGGGGATGTCCAATGCTCAAGAATATTTAGCGGAAATTGAGGCTAGGGATAATGAAGTATTAGAAAAGTTGCATAGACTAAAGGCAGATAAGGCGGCGGGTCCTGATGGTTTATTCTGGAGTGCTCAGGGAACTTAGTGAGATTTTCTCTAAACCGCTCTCCGCTATCTTCAGACGATCTTTAGAAACTGGAATGATTCCAAATGAATAGAAACAGGGCAATAGAATACCATTATATTAGAAAGGGGACCGTACGGAGCCAGGAAATTACAGGCTAGTCAGTTTAACTTGCATTACATGCAGAATACTGGAATCTATCATAAAAGACGAGCTGGAGTTATTTCTTGAACGTAATAATATCTTGAGGGATAGCCAACATGGTTTCTGTTAGGGAAGGTCATGCCTGACAAACCTTCTGGAATTTTTTGAAGAGGCCACCAAGACTTATGACCAAAGCATGGCTTATGACATATACTTGGATTTTCAGAAAGCATTTGATACACTTGATTAATAAAGTGAATTATGAAGGATTATTTCAGCCAAGTTTTGTTAGTAGAACTCGGGATCACAAATGGAAGTTGACCAAGGGTACATTTAGCACTGATATTAGGAAATATTTTTTCACCTAAAGAGTGATTTCGATGTGGAATAGCTTGCCTGACCATGTTGTTGAGGCAGAAACCTTGGGAGTTTTCAAGAGCAGGCTTGACTTGAAGCTAGATACCATTGAGTCATTGAGTATCTGAAGTGATATATTCGCGATAGTATTAAGAAACTGGCGAGCCTAGTCGGGCTGAGCAGCCTGTTCTTGCCACTCATGTCACGGAAGAGGGTTGACCGTTGATGTTGAGCAGGGTGGCCCACCCTAGTCCTGGAGGACCCCAGTGTTGTTACTCTGAACTTAATTGATCAATCAAAGGAGCTGATTTCACAGATAACTCCCTTCACCTGGTCGGTGGTGAAGACAAAACCAGCTCACCCAGGGGCCGTCCAGGGGCGCGTTTCCCAAAAGTGTGTTTCGTTCATTCACAGTCAATGGACCCAACTATGGGTCGTTGCTTGCCATCCAAGCAACGTCTTTTTCATGGACGCCCCTGCTTATTTCAGCAAGACAATGCCAAGCCACATTCTGCACATGTTACAACAGCATGGCTCCGTAGTAAAAGAGTGCGGGTACTAGACTGGCCTGCCTGTAGTCCAGACCTGTCTCCCATTGAAAATGTGTGGCACATTATGAAGCGTAAAATACTACAACGGAGACCCCGAACTGTTGAACAACTTAAGCTGTACATCAAGCAAGAATGGGAAAGAGTTCCACTTGAAAAGCTTCAAAAATTGGTCTCCTCAGTTACCAAACGTTTACTGAGTGTCGTTAAAAGGAAAGGCGGTGTAACACAGTGGTAAAAAGGCCCCTGTGCCAACTTTTTTGCAATGTGTTGCTGCCTTTAAATTCTAAGTAAATGATTATTTGCAAAAAAAAAAGTTTCTCAGTTTGAACAATAAACATCTTGTCTTTGCAGTGTATTCAATTGAATAAAAGTTGAAAAGGATTTGCAAATCATTGTATTCTGTTTTTATCTACGATTTACATAACGTGCCAACTTCACTGGTTTTGGGTTTTGTACCAGGGATGAAACTGAAGTGGCTGGTTCTGTCGGTCTGTTTTCCAGGGACAGAATGGAGTCAGGACTTCACTGTCATTGAACAAAATATCCAGGCAGCTGCTGACTGGAGGTGTTTTTAACTGTGGCCCCATTTTAAACTGAGCCAAAGAAGGATAATGTTTCAGTACACAGATGGCCCTCCTGTAGCACTGTGAATGGCTGGGGACGGTGGGTAGGAATGTAATTTATACGCTTAACCAGCTGAGTTGGCTCTTCAGGTGGCTGGGTGGGCGAGCGGTTTAACAATTGCGGGCAGGGGCTGGTGTTTGCAGTTGTACTGGAGATGACAAACAGTGACCCTGGTGAAGATATGTTTCTCAATGTCATTCCTCGGACCCCCTGTGTGTGCTGGTTTTCATTCCAAACACAACTGTAGCACAACTGCAATTTCAACAAAATGTTCCTTTTTATTAATTGCACCATTCATATTTAGAAAGTTTTATCCACTTATGCCACTTTATGCAAGAAATAGCAACGCATATCCTGAAGATTCGCATTTATATTGTTCTATGATACAGATGTTCTTAATTGCTCAACAAGAGGGAAAATTGTGACTAATGATATTGAAGAATCATTTAGCTTCTAATTGGTGAAAGTGTTGTCAAATGGTCTCATAAAAATAGCAATAACACTTACCAATAGCGCTACATTAATTAACATTCGCTAATGCAGTTAAAAAAAATTAATCATTAGTTAATCTACGGCAAACTAATAGGTCTACTAGTAATTTCCTCATGTTAACTAAAGTATTAATTTATACAATATTGAATAGTTTGATAGTTTGAGGTGTTACGTAAGGGATACTTAAAGGATATTTTCAACTTCATTGTAGGGATGTCAAAGAGCATTAATAAATGGTAATTTAGGGCTACCTAATGCTTATTTAGCACTCTGATGGATTAGTTAACTGTTAATGAGTTGGTAGTTATTACTGCATGAACTAATGTGCCCTTACTGTAAAGTGTTACCAAAATAGCCATTAGGTAGTTCATGACTAATTTAAAGACCGGACATATGACAATGAGCCGAATCTGCACTGCATAATCACATGGTCACCAATGTAAATTGGACATGATTGAATCACAATCTTCACCAAATGTGTTCCCTGCCTGCAAATGTTTGCAAAAAAGCACATTCTCTCCTATATATGAACATGATTTTAAGCAACGTTGCCAAAGAGGGTAAAAAATCAATTGAAACATTTAAAGGACCTAATTAAGAAAAATGAACAGATAATGAAAATAGTGACTGCATGCAGTTGCGGTTGGAACAAAAATCAGAGGGGTGTTAAAGATCACAAGCGCCCTTGTTAGTGCCTGCGCGCGCGCGCCTTTTAAAGTGATCTTGAATGACAGCGGGCGCACTCACAATCTTTTAAGATGGCGTCCTGCACCATACAGGAAGTGATATAATTAGCACTCCTTCCTGCATTATCTGATAGCCGTGACTGTTCATATCTGGATGGTGATGCAAGTGTATGTTTAACTCTTCGTAGACCTAGACTACAGGGTTTGTTGCTTGGTGAACAATATTTACCTATCAGAGTGATTGAAATGTTTCAGACACACACAATGTATATTTTGTGGAGAAACTGTCAGTAGTTGATGTCCCAGCTACAAGAGTTAGGTTGTTGCATGCCGTCTTTGCTCGCTAAGCGAAACGCCTCCAAATTGGTAACGCGTGAGCTCACAGGCACTCGGTGCGGCATGGCTGTTCAAGAGACGTGCGCACACCAGCTCACACCGGGTCCTGCTGTCTGGAGCACACCTCTGCACACATAGGACTGGTGTTTAGGGCCACTGACCTGTAGCGCCTATCCCTGATTGGCTCTGCACAGTAACTAGTTTACATTAGTGCTGATTTTTTATTTTTTTTTTGTTAAAATTTATTCAGTGGATGTGAAAAGACCCAGTCATTTCAATTGTTAATATTGGTTAATATTGGTATTGGTATCGTCAAGAGTGTTATTATGTATTAAATAATAAAAATAAAAGCCTGTGATTGGATGTTGGCACATGCACAAAGACGGTGTCAAAACCGTTCCAGCCTACTGGCGGTCTTTAATGTTCATATTTTAAATCCTTAGACTTAACACTTTGTATGTACAATCATTAAAATGTGTCAGTGTCAAATTTTATATTTTATAATAGATTTAAAGGCTTGTGGTGTCATTTTTTGTTTTCTGCTCGGGTATATTGATACAAACATTCAAAGAATTTCACAGAAAATTCCAGAACAAAAGTACTCTTTGCATAAAGGTAGCAGTGAAAGAGGAACCAAACATGTTTTGTCATTGAGTGTTTTCATTTATAAAAACAATGCTAAACATAGCCCAAAGGGTATATAAAAAGAACAAGGACATGATAAAAGCACTTTTATATGGAGAGAACAAAACACTGAAATGGGGATGGGAGTCAAAAATCAGAACACCATAGAGGTGACACAGAAGGTACCGGAAGGGCTACATGGCCTAACACTGCAAAAACGATCATAAAAAATGGGCAGACCGTGTCCTTTGCTGCCTTCTGGTTGTCTTTTCTTAATCGAAAAGGAAATGAGGTATCCAAACTGATTTTCAGAATGCGGCCAAGTTCTACCTAAGGACTATTAGGACTGTTTTTTATTACTAAATATCGCCCAAGCACGTGAACAGATCTAAGCTGGTAGATCACATTTACTCACCGTAACCGGTAACCGAGACAACCCCTATTGTGTCGCCTGCGAAGCATAGCGGCACATAGGGATCGCTTTGTCCGGCGTCTGTCTGTCCATCTGACTGTCTGTCCGGTAGTCACACTTTCAGTTGGTAGTCACACGCAAGCGACACGTGTTCACCTGAACACTCTAGTGAAAAATTACTGTCGTTCCAAGCTAGTTATCGTACAGTAAGTACTTTTGTAAATGAAATTTTCACCACCATAGTGTAGTATTATGATAGTAATACTATAGTTATTTTAACTACAGCAATACAGATGTGTGGACAATAGTAATATCATGGTGCTGTTGACTATGGTAATACTATAGTTATAATAGGATGGCTATAGTTCTAGTTATACTATGCAAACTATAGTAATACCATTGTTATGTCAAAATTACTCTTGTGTTACTAAGAAATAACTGTAGGATATTTTCATAAGGGAACACATTCGCGCACATGAACTGAGATGGTGCATTCATACTTGCTGACCGAGATGGCACATATGCATAGAGGGTCCAAAATGGCGGATTTGCACATAGTAATGGTGAGAGTTCATTTGCGCTCTGTTATTGAGAAGGCGCATTGACACACAGAAACCAGGAGCTCATTCACACTCGGGGACCGTGAGATTACATTCATCACACATCAACACAGATATCACTTTAATGCACATTTACTGAGCTGGCGCATTTGCGCTCACTAACGGAGAGCACATTTGCACACAGTAACCAAGATGGCACATTCACACTCAGTAGCTGACATGGCACATTTAAGCATAGTACTTGAATTACCATATTTGCACACAGTGACTGATATAGAACATTTGCAGAAGAAAACGAGGAAAGTACTTTCACGCAGTTACTGAGACGGCACGCTCATGCATGGTTACTCCGATGACAAATTTGCTCTGATAACACATTTGATTGTAAGAACCAAGATGGGAATTTGCATAGTAACCAAGGTGGCCCGCAGCCATACCACTACAAAATCTGCTCCAGCTGCGTAGCTGAAGCTAAACAGGTGTGGGCTTGTTTAGTGCTTGGATGGGAGACCATCTGGGAATACCTATTTGCTGCTGGAAGAAGTGTTGGTGGCCAGTAGGTTGTGATCTTGGTGGAATAATCCCCAACGCCCTAGTGCAGTGATGGGGACACTGTACTTAAGAATCTGTATCTTTCGGACGAGCCCTTAAACTGAGGTCCTGACTAACTGTGGTCATTAAAGATCTTGTGACACTCATCGATAACAGTAGGGGGTTCCCCGGTGTCATGGCTAAAGTCCCAACCTACCACCTAATCATCCCCTGATCTAATTGGCAATTTGTCCTCTTTCTCCCCACCTCTACCCTCAGGGCTCCCTTGAAAAAGATATGTCAATCTTCACGGGACTTCCTGGGTTAAATAAAGGATAAATAAATAAATGGGACAGCGCTCACAATAATCAAAAGACCACATTTGTGTGAAGCATCTGAGATGGCACATTTGCACAATCACTATAGCGCATTTGCACAAACACTATAGCGCATTTGTATATAGGAACTTAGCACTTTCAGGCACCACAATGGCACAGTGCACACAGAAGCTGAGATATTGCATACACACACCGCAATTGCAAATTTTGTGCACAGTAACAGAGATGGACCATAAACAGGCATGGAAAGGAAATGAGAGATTGGCTGAGCGTGGCGTAAACATCCCCACGGCATTGTCAGGACCTGCTGCAAGATTTATTTGTTAATGTACTTATTTATTCGTCCTTTAATTTGTACAGGCATAGCTATGCATACTCTCCCCTTCCTGTCAGGGTAAGACGGTTCAGTGCTGAACTGAGTAACACTCACTGCTGCAGCCTCCGCTATCGACTCTAGAGTGTGCAGTAAAGCATGTGCTGTCTGGCGAAACGCGTCCCATCAGCTTCGGCTCTAAAATATATGCTATTGAGGCTGACATTGACTTCTAAAAGTCCGAGGCTTTGGGCCTCATTCACAAAGAAAACTCATTAGCAGGTTTCTAAACAAATATCAACACCAATGACCATTGCGAAACAAGGACCATGGCTGTGTGATCGTTGTGTTTTTGACTCTGCATGTGCTAAACGGTTTTTCTCAACTGTAAATGTCTTCGTGAAATGGCAGCGTGTTCAACAAAAATGGACTGGAAGTAAGAATTTATTTGTAATACTGTGCTTCATATCACATGGAGCACATTCCGTTGAAAGTGACATTCAAGGATCTGCTGATCACACCAACTGAGACATTCAAAAAAGCTGAACACTATAAGAATTTCTTTCGAACTACTAAGGCCCACAGTTTGCAGGTTGCATTCGTCTCTTTGCGGGCCTAACAAAAGGGCTGCATACAGGTAGGACATTTGTACCGAACTGTAACAAAAATTAGCATTATGGAAAGCCTAGACGTTCAAAAATATGTGATGTTCCCACACATCGATAATGTGTTATTGCTGTTGTTAAAATGTTGTCAAAGTGTTAAAATTGAGCTGCAGGATAACTCACTCGGTTAAGGCATTGCATTGCAGTGCAGAAGTGAGTACCGCGTCGCGGGTTTGAGCCCCGGTCGTACCAACCGGCAGTGGTTGACAACTTTTTCAGAGTAGCGCACAATTGGCCATCGTGCTACAGAGTTTCAAATTGGGAAGGGACTGCCGGGAAAGGGAAATAAATGAATAGCTTTTTTTGTTGCTCAAGCGCCTCCTGTTGGCCAGACGGGCACTCTCAGGAAGATTCTAAGTCTGTTCATGTCCGGGTATCCTCCGCCCTCTTTCTGAACTTGCGAAGATTCAACCAATGAGTGTATAAGAAGTAGTGGCTGACAGGCACATGCTTCGGAGGAGAGCTGTGAACTGTCTTCACTCACCTGAGTTGGCAGCAAGGGGGTCGCAAAAGAGCAAGCCTTGTACATAGTTCAACAAATTGGGCATTCCAGATTCGGGTGGGATTGGAGATGCCAAATTTATGAAAAAAGGGGAAATAAGTGTTAAAATTCCGTATTTTTGACCTGGTTGGCTTTCCATGCTTCCTCTCATAGCGCAGCGCAACACTTGGCCTAATTAAACGCAGCCCAGGAGTAGCACCAAATAGATAACAGTGCGAGTGTGGGAGAAACTCAAATAAAACTGTCTTTAGAGCTTCAGACGATACAGCGCTCGCACTCTCCACCTAAATAAGAAAATAAAATAAGAGCAACTAGATTTAGCATGTCTTCTGTTCCTGTTAGATTGCTAAATCAAAGACATTAGTACATGATTGTATATTTGCACTGCATTGGTGCTGTAAGTATAGGCAATTTATTGTGCAGTATTACTGTTTTTTAATCTGTATTTAATACAGTCACTGCATTTATTTATTAGATTAATTACAAAGTAGACCAAGTTTTTCTCAGTGCCTTTTTCACAATACATGGGGGAAGGAGACCATTTATTTCTATGCACTTCACGTATTTTATCTAATGGTAATTTGATTTTATGGCTGGGTGGATGTGTGGTTTTATGTACTTTTATGTATTTGTATTTGCACCTCTGACCACCTGAATATCCCCTGAGGGAATAATTAAGTTTACCTTGACCTTGACCGGTGTAATGCAGCCAGACGAATTATCACATTGAAAGGAGGAGACCTTGGTTCTGTGAATTGAAGAATGCTCTGATTTGTCATGCTCTGATTTGTCATACAACCCCAATTATGAAATAGTTGGGACAAAGTGTAAATAATAAATGAATAAAATCAAAATGCAATGACTTTCAAATCACACCAGCCAGTATTCTATTCACAATAGAACAGAGATAACATAAGAAATGTTCAAACTAAGAAATTTTACAATTTTATCCACAAAATTAGCTCACTTCAAATTTGATGGCTGCTACAGGTCTCAAAAAAGTTGGGACAGGGGCCTGTTTACTATGGTGTAGCATCCCTTCTTCTTTTTAACACAGAGTGGAGGCGTCTGGGCATTGAGGAGACAAGTTTCTTGAGTTTAGCCATTGGAATTTGATCCCACTCTTGTTTAATACAGGCTTCCAGCTGCTAGAGAGTTTCGGGTCTCCTTTCACGGACTTTTCATTTAATTATGCACCAAATGTTCTCAAACAGTGAAAGATCAGGACTGCAGGCAGTCAAGTTCAGCACACGGACTCTTCTACTATGGAGCCATGCTGTTGTAATAGGTGCAGTATGTGGTTTTGCATTGTCCTGCTGAAATACACAAGGCCTACGCCTGGAATAGATGTCGTCTGGAGGGGAGCATATGTTGCTCTGAAACCTTTATATACCTTTCTGCATTCATGGTGCTTTTTTAAACATGCAAGTGTCCCTCACCATATGCACTAATTCATCCCCATACCATGAGAGATGCTGGCTTTTGAACTGAAAGCTGATAACAGGACGGGTGGTCTTTCTCCTCTTCAGCCCGGAGGACACAACGCTCATGATTTCCAACAAGAATGTCAAATATGGACTCGTCTGACCACAGGACACTTTGCTACAGTCCATTTTAAATGAGCCTTGGTCCACAGAACACGGCGGCGCTTCTGGATCATGCTCAACAATGGCTTCCTTTTTACGTGATAGAGTTTTAGGTGGCATCTGTGGATGGCACGGCAGACTGTGTCCACACAGTGGTTTCTTGAAGTATTCCTGGGCCCATTTAGTAATGTCAATGACAGAATCATGCCGGTGAGTGACGCAGTGGCATCTGAGGGCCTTAAGATCACGGGCAAAGGTCCCTCACGCACAGAGATTTTTCCCGTTTCTCTGAATCTTTTGATGATGTTATGTACTGTCGGTGATGAGACTCTCAAAGCCTTTGCAGTTTGACATTGAGGAACACTGTAAAGTATTCCACAATTTTTTTAGCCTTCAAGCCTTCACAGCCTTCACAGGTTGGAGAGCCTCTGGCCATCTTTACTTCTGAGAGACTCAGCCTCTCTAAGACATCCCTTTCATAGCCAATCATGTTACACAAGTGATGCCAGTTATGTTAATTACTTGCTAAATGTTCTTTCAGCTGATACGCTTATATTTTTATTGCTTTTTCAGCCCTTTTTTTTGCCTGTGTCCTAACTTTTTTGAGGCCTGTTGCAGCCAGAAAATTTGAAATGAGCTCATTTTATGGGTATAAATGCAAAATGTCTCAGTTTCAACATTTGAAATGTTTTCTATGTTCTATTGTAAATAACATATTGGTTCATGTGATCTGAAAATCATTGTATTTTGATTTTATTCGCAATATACACTTCGGCCCAACTATTTAGGAATTGGGGTTATGTATGGGAACTGACTTTATTGCGATATTACTGTGAACTTGGCACAGGATGCCTTTGGCATTCCTGGAGTAATTTCTGCGGGGATACTCAGTGCAGCCGACAAGTATCTCGTCCTGCTTCTTGTCAGCAGCATGATTAAGATCGATATGGCGGATTATACTCCCAGGTGTTCCTCTGAGCAAGGCTTTGCAACAACACAGAACAGTGATATTCAGAATGTGCCTATCAATCATGCATCATCTGGGAAATGCATGCTCTGTCTACTCAGGTAAAGCAGTGTGGTCATCACTGACTGTCAAGACCTGAGTCACATTTCAGCTGTTTTCTTGCAGACCTGGCTGTGGCTGTGTGATGTTGTGGTGTCTTTTAAGGGTGTTTTCTGTGCTGACCTATCTAAGGGGTCAAAAATCGACTTTCTGTTCGCTGTAGTTATGTTGCACCAACCATCTATCAGTGACATGCCGTAGTTACGCAAAGATTCAGTGCTTGCATATTTAGTTGGGAGAAATGAGTTGAGATGCGTTCTGCATTCGCAAAGCTAAATATGTAAGTACTTACCTTCAGTAAGTCACTAAGGAGATTTCCCCGCCACGATTGCTCTATCCTCGGTCTTGCAGTAGTTATGGGCTAATTTTAGGCTCTGTTTTCGATGAAGCAAAGTCGTGACAATTCCTGCTGAATGAGTCATACAAACACATGTCCTTATCGTCTGTCCACCCTTTCTCACGTCTGTTTTCAGGAAGGCCAGCAGTTGATTCTTGAAAAACCAGAGTTGAGCTCAGTGGTGCAACAGAAGCTGAGGGAAATTCGTAAGTGCTGGGAGGACCTGGAGAACAACACGCAGGCCAAAGCCCAGCAGCTGTTTGAGAACAACAAGGGAGACCTGAGACAGAGCTACACGAACCTGAGCAGCTCGCTGTCCCGGCAGGATGGCCAGCTGTACTCCATGGACTACACTCAGGATCTGGCTACTGGCAATAAGCAGCTCGGCAGCCTGCAGGTGTGTGCATTACCTTCCTCTCAATTTCAAGGGTTAATTTGGCTGTTTTTAGGATCAAGATTCGAACTACTGTTACATTCCCTGTCATATGACAACTGGCATACCTGTGCTAGACCTGGAGTTAGAGAGTGAGAGAAAGAATGAGAGAGTTGGAGAAACTGAGAGACGGAGTGTTGGAGAGAGTTGAGAGTCAGGCAGTTGGAGAGAGATGGGGTGAGAATTTTCGAGAGAGTTGGAGAGAGAGCAAGCGACAGAGAGAGAGAGAGAGTGGGAGAAACTGAGAGACGGAGTGTTGGAGAGAGTTGAGAGCGAGAAACCGTCAGAGAGATGGGGAGAGAGTTTTAGAGAGAGAGAGAGAGCACCCTTAGCAGTATGGTGGGCAGTTATTTACATGCCAGTTAGTCTTTATAACTGCATAATAACATGGAGAAAACATGTATTAGAAAACACGTGCTGTATTGTACTGGGGCCTGTTTTTTAAAAAAAATATTATTTTTCATAACCAAGTTAGGGAAAATTTCCTTATATGTGCAATATGATTGCCTTACAATTCTAGTGAGGTACAAAGTGATTGGCTGAAGTGTGGCTCAGAGTGAAAGCGGTAAAATAGTTTGGTCAGGGAAAATAAACACGTGAGCAGGATCACTCCTTTTGCTATAGAATTGCAATGAGTGAAACCTGGAAACCTCTCAGAAGTGGAACATGGATGGAGGGAAGGTAAAAAGAGTAATTCCGGATTTTACTTTGAGCAGTTAGCTGGATAATTCTGCTGTGTGGAACGGGGCTCTGGTCTTTGTTTGTTCCCATCTCAGCTTTATGACCTACATCCTCTCCTCTCAGGCGTTCAAATCCCCGATTGAAGGGTGGAACAAAGAGATGAGAGACATTCGGTCGCAGGTGACCTCCCTCCCCCAAAGGGCCCTGATCAGGGACAACACAAGTGAGAAACAGGCGGTGGTGGAGACCCGCATCGTCCGTCTCATCGAACCGCTCAAGGAGAGGCGCAGAATCCTGCTGGCTACCAAGGAGGTGAACCAGCTGAGTCAAGACCTGGATAATGAGATTGTGAGTCCGCAGTCTCTCCTTATCCCATCTCATTTGTGATCTACTGCAACGATGAGCATTAATTACAGTCTGGTTTTACCACTACCATTATTACTACCTAGTTTCTTGGTAACTGCCTCTGTACAATCCACAATGGTAGCCAGTCCATGTCAGTCCGTGTAAATTGATGTTGCTGTCTTGTATTTAAAAGCAGGTTTATTTATTTCAAAGTCACAACGCAATTTTGTAAGTATGATGCCGAAAAAAAGGGGGAGTGGCACGCCAAAAATAAAACCAAAATACTCCTTTGCACGCCTTTTTTTTTTTTTTATTAAACACTAACGTGTTTCGCCGTTTGCCTTCATCACAGCGTACCGAGATTGCTGTTTCTCACTATGGTATATGGCTTGGTAATGAATACCATTACACTCACTTGTTGTTTGATAAGTGTCAAAGTCTGTGGTAAAATCTTGAACTTATGAAGCTAGATTTAAACATTGCAGTTGTGAAGTGTTTGGTGCCCACGGTAGCTGATTGAAGCGTGTTAACCGACAATGCCATTGTATGAAAATAAGTTTCAACAAAAGCACCTAGCAAGCCTCCACTGTAAATGTTTCTTAGAATATGCCAGACGCTGGTTTAATTAGTGTTGTATAATACCTCAGTTGCTCAAGTTTGAAAAACTACAATTTTTTTTTTTACGAAACTAATGAGACACTGTGGCACAGGATTGAGTACAGAGAACTCTAATGATCAAGATGAGAAACTTTTCAAGCTTATATGACCCCCCTCAATATCACCCGTATAGAGAAAGGTCAAGTCTGATACAGTGCTCAGCTCATATAGCTGTAGCAAGACAATGGCAAGACAATTTTTAAATTTCATTTTTGAAATGCCACTAAAATGCCAGGTCTGTGTTCCAAGATAAAATTTAGGCTCCTATAAACAGGATAGCATTTACCGTAAGTGATTAAGAATTGGATTTGGTTTGCTGTGTCATACTTTTGGGGCCAATAATTAAAATTCCAGTTTTATCTTTATTAATCTGGAAGATTTTTGGACATCCAGTATTTTATAACCACAAGCCATTTTTGAAGGGAAGCCAATTTGCTGAAATCACTGGGTATAATGGACTATCTCGCTCATGGTCATCAGCTTAAAACTGGAAAGATAATTTATGTTCTGTATAGAACTAACTCTTAATAAATACAAAAAACGATGCCCGAAAATAAGGATGCCGAGGGAGACACATGCTCATGACGTGAAATTTTTGAACAGTGTTGTACAAGAAAACTACACATTTGTTAGTGTGTCATTATAAATCCATGATGACATTCTAAGGCGAAACTAATATTGTGGCTTTTCAGCTATGGATCCAGGAGCGGCTGCCGATAGCCATGTGCAAAGAGTATGGCAACAGTCTTCCAGTTGTAGAACAGTTTTTGCTGAAGAATCAGGTGAGTGTAAGGCTTCTTTTCCTTTATGCAAGACTTAACATTCCTTTCTGTCGCCTAAAATGTCTCCTTAGTGCTGAATCCCACTCAGCTCATGAAAAATAATTTTACTTCTCATTTATATCTACATAGTTTAAAATTAAACTTCGACTGAATGAATTGAACTTCTGACCTCTGAAATATCATTCATGAGCACAAGTTCATGAACGTCAGACCACTGAAATACCACTCAAGAGCTCAAGTTCATGAACGTCAGACCTCTGAAATACCACTCGTGCACAAATTCATGAATGTCTGACCTCTGAAATACCACTCATGAGCATAAGTTCATGAACCTCTGACCTCTGAAATATCATTCATCAGCTGCAGTTCATGAACGTCAGACCTCTGAAATACCACTCATGAGCTTATGTTCATGAACATCTTACCTCTGAAATACCACTCATGAGCTTCTGTTCATGAACATCTTACCTCTGAAATGCCACTTTTGAGCACAAGGTCATGAACGTCTGACCTCTGAAATGCCACTCATGAGCACAGGTTCATGAATGTCAGACCTCTGAAATACTACTCATGATCACAAGGTCATGAACGTCTGACCTCTGAAATACCACTCATGTGCTCAAGTTCATGAACCTCAGACATGTGAAATACTACTCATGAGCACAAATTAATGAAAGTCAGACCTCTGAAATACCACTCCTGAGCTCAAGTTCATGAACGTCAGACATCTTCCATACCACTCATGAGCACAAGTTCATTAACGTCAGACCTCCAAAATACCTCTCATGAGCACAAGTTTATGAATGTCAGGCCTCTGAAATACCTCTCATGAGCACAAGTTTATGAATGTCAGACCTCTGAAATACCACTCATGAGCACAAGTTCATGAACGTCAGACCTCTGAAATACCACTCATGAGCACAAGTTCATGAACGTCAGACCTCTGAAATACCACTCATGAGCACTAGTTCATGAACTTCAGACCTCTGAAATACCATTCATGATCACAAGTTCATGTACGTCTGACCTCTGAAATGCCACTCATGATCACAAGTTTGTGAACGTCTGACCTCTGAAATACCACTCAGGAGCACAAGTTCATGAACGTCCTACCTCTGAAATACCACTCATGCACAAGTTAATGAACATCAGACATCTGAAATACCACTCATGAGCACAAGTTTATGTATATCTGACTTCTGAAATTCCACTCATGAGCACAAGTTCATGAAAGTCAGACCTCAGAAATACCACAAATGAACCCAAGTTTATGAACGTCAGACCTCTGAAATGCCAGTCATGAGCTCATAATCATGAACGTCAGACCTCTGAAATACCACTCATGAGCACAAGTTCATGAGCGTCCTACCTCTGAAATACCACTCATGTGCTCAAGTTCATGAACATCAGACCTCTGAAATACCACTCATGAGAACAAGTTCATGAATGTCGGACCTTTGAAATACCACTCATGAGCACAAGTTCATGAATGTCAAACATGTGAAATACTACTCATGAGCACAAGTTCATGAAAGTCAGACCTCAGAAATACCACAAATGAACCCAAATTTATGAACGTCAGACCTCTGAAATACCACTCATGAGCTCATATTCATGAACGTCAGACCTATGAAATACCACTCATGAGCACAAGGTCATGAACGTCTGACCGCTGAAATAAAACTCATGAGCAAAAGTTCATGAACATCGCACATCAGAAATACCACTCATGAGAACAAGTTCACGAACGTCTGACCTCTGAAATACCACTCGTGAGCACACGGTCATGAATGTCTGACCTCTGAAATATCATTCATGCGCACAAGTTCATGAACGCCAGATATGTGAAATACTACTCATGAGGACAAGTTCATGAACGTCAAACCTCTGAAATGTCACTCATGAGCACAAATTCATGAACTTCAGACCTCTGAAATACCATTCATGATCACAAGTTCATGAACGTCCTACCCCTGAAATACCACTTATGCACAGGTTCATGAACATCAGACATCTGAAAAACCACTCATGAGCACAAGTTTATGTATATCTGACTTCTGAAATACCACTCATGAGCACAAGTTCATGAACGTCCTACCCCTGAAATACCACTCATGCACAAGTTCATGAAAGTCAGACCTCTGAAATACCACAAATAAACCCAAGTTCATGAACGTCAGACCTCTGAAGTACCACTCATGAGCACAAGTTCATGAACATCACACATCAGAAATACCACTCATGAGCACAAGTTCATGAATGTGTGACCTCTGAAATGCCACTCCTGATCACAAGTTCATGAACGTCTTACCTCTGAAATACCACTCATGAGCACAAGTTCATGAACGTCCTACCTCTGAAATACCACTCATGCACAAGTTAATGAACATCAGAAATCTGAAATATCACTCATGAGCACAAGTTTATGTATATCTGACCTCTGAAATTCCACTCCTGATCACAAGTTCATGAACGTCTTACCTCTGAAATACCACTCATGAGCACCAGTTCATGAACGTCCTACCTCTGAAATACCACTCATGCACAAGTTAATGAACATCAGACATCTGAAATATGACTCATGAGCACAAGTTTATGTATATCTGACCTCTGAAATGCCACTCCTTTTTTTTTTTTATAAATTTGGCATCTCCAATCCCACCCGAATCTGGAATGCCCAATTAGTGAACTATGTACAAAGCTTGCTCGTATGCGACCCCTTGCTGCCAACTCAGGATAGTGAAGACAGCTCACGGCTCTCCTCCGAAGCACGTGTCCATCAGCCACTGATTCTTATACACTCATTGGTTGAATCCTCATAAGTTCGGAATGAGGGCGGAGGATACCCGGACGTGAACAAACCCAGAGTCTTCCTGACGAGCGCCCGTCTGGCCAACAGGAGGCGCTGGAGCAACGAACAAAGCGGTTGTTGTATACCCAAATCCGGCAGTCCCTTCCCAATTTGAAACCCTGTAGCGTGATCTCCAATTGTGCGCAACTCTGAAAAAGCTGCCGACCCCTGCCGGTGGGTACGCCGGGGCTCGGGTACGCCGGGGCTCGTGAAATGCCACTCCTGATCACAAGTTCATGAACGTCTGACCGCTGAAATACAACTCATGAGCAAAAGTTCATGAACATCGCACATCAGAAATACCGCTCATGAGCACAAGTTCATGAACACCAGACATCAGAAATACCACTCATGAGAACAAGTTCATGAACGTCTGACCTCTGAAATACCACTCTTGAGCACAAGGTCATGAATGTCTGCCCTCCGAAATATCATTCATGCGCACAAGTTCATGAACGTCAGACCTCTGAAATGCCACTCATGAGCACAAATTCATGAACTTCAGACCCCTGAAATACCATTCATGATCACAAGTTCATGAACGTCCTACCCCTGAAATACCACTCATGCACAAGTTCATGAACATCAGACATCTGAAATACCACTCATGAGCACAAGTTCATGAACGTCCTACCCCTGAAATACCACTCATGCACAAGTTCATGAAAGTCAGACCCCCGAAATACCACAAATGAACCCAAGTTCATGAACGTCAGACCTCTGAAATACCACTCATGAGCGCAAGTTCATGAAAATCACACATCAGAAATACCACTCATGAGCACAAGTTCATGAACGTCAGACTTGTGAAATCCTACTCATGAGCACAAGTTAATGAATGTCAGACCTCTGAAATTCCACTCATGAGCACAAGTTCATGAACTTTCGACCTCTGAAATTCTACTTGTGAGCACAAGTTCATGAACGTCAGACCTCTGAAACACCACTCATGATCATAAGTTCATGAATGCTGCCATTCCATATATTTTAGTCAATCAAAAAATACTTCATCTGGAAATGTCCCGGATGTTATGATGCCCTTGGACACCAGGAAATTAGCTGATCTAAATAAAGTGTTCACAAAAATCATCTTGATCATCATTGTGCTGCAGCTTCATTTTTCGCTAAATGATCAAGGTCTGATATTACCAATCATTATGAAATCCTGAGCGACAGAATCAGTCATACTGCTGCTGCGTGCGGCTGTTGGTTGCCACAACAAAACAGGGAACTCGGACGTACCCTTGGGCATAAGCTTGCACAGATTTCCGTTGGTGATGCCTGACTTGTTTCGACAGTGGTTGCACTACATCGCACATAGGGACTCTGTCCCAACAATAAATCTAGAGCTGTGTTTGGCACACTTTTTACCCAGTTGTTTTATGGACATTTACGCAAAACTTGGAATTGAATCGCCCAGTGAAGTAATATCAGAAGATTTTGAAAGATGATTCCACCCAAGCTCTTGTCAACTTTAGCTTGACTGGAGAAATGACAGCATCATAGAACAGATAGGCTTTCCAACTCTTATGTCGGCTTATAATTTGTCATCGTAGCTATACAGATTCACAAATGATTCATTGGACGAACTCTGTAGCCAAGTTTTGTTTCATTTATAACCTCCATGCGCTCAAGAGTTCCAGAATCCGGGTGATGTGTCAAGCTAGCCCGATTCCAAAAAACATTGTGCACCACCAACAAACATATAAATCTGATCTTCTCGAGTTGATTTTGTCGTTGGTTGTCGCTGCCTTTACATAATTTCTGCTCAGATTCACCGTGGTATATTGGACAGTGTTGTTGCCCCACAGCAAATAGGGTTTTGAGGCTTGAATTTTAGGCTACTTGAGAATCTAAATCGCCCATAGGAATTTGATTGAAAGCAAGTGGCACATACACCCTGTTATGCATTAGGGAACTGCCCAGGGCGTTTTCCGGCCTCTTTCCCATTGTATGCTAGGACAGACTCCTGCCCTCTTGCAAAACTGCTCAGGAATGAATGGATTAATTAATTAATTAATTAATGGCTGGATGGATGGATGGATGTTTAGCTTAAGAGACTAATCCTTTCTTTGGTTAACTGGGATTATACTCCCAACTGCTGGAGGTATTGGCACAAAAGCACCTCTAAACTCAAATATTTGAATGTTATCACTGCAGTGCCTAATAAGCATAGCACAACTCACTTAACATTATATCACTCACCGTCCTCCCTGTACAACCTTCAAATCCACAACCCCCCCCCCCCTTATTTGCTGTTCTCACATTCCCTCTCACCTCTACAGGCTTCAGTTTTCTCCTTTCTATGAATGATTTCTTACCCAGCCTGATGAGTCAGCATCTTTACATACAACATGCATCTCGGTGACAGGATGGCTCGCTCAAGGACCTTTCCTGCTATAGGCTGTCATTGTGTTTCTGTAATGCTATTAACACTCTAAAGGATGAAAGGCTGCACTACAGATGCTAATGGATTTTGAGCTGTTGACAGTATTTGGCGTAGCGCTTTAACTTAATGGTCAGTGTAGAGGAGGACGGGACAATCTGCTTTTCAGCTGCCTGAAATCTCTGTGCATGGAGTTTGGATGTTGGGTTTATATGTGTTTCTAATGGCTGCTCCACTTTCCTCCTCCATCAGTTCCCAAACCCGATCCTGGGGCCAGCTGTGTTCACTGGTTTTTGTTCCAACCGCAGTTGTAATCGTACTAATCAAAGATGTTAATTTGTCCTATTTGGGTATACATTTCATGTTTTAAAGCAGTTATTTACCATACTTGGCCACATTTTGACTGAATTATCTGTGTGTGCCATGAAGAATGAAAGACCTTTGAATATGTTGTGTTTAACTTCCTATTTTGAGAGCTAGTCAGGAAACAACATTTTTAATTAAATCAAACACAGAAAAGTTAGGTATATAAACATAATGCAGTTTTGACTATCATTTTTGTGCCTGCTAAGTTGTTTTTGTGTCGCCTGCGAAGCATAGCGGCACATAGGGATCACTTTGTCCGGCATCTGTCTGTCTGTCTGTCCGGTAGTCACACTTTCAGTTGATAGTCACACTTTCACATAAGCTTCGCAGGCGCCACGTGTTCACCTGAACACTCTAGTTGTGATATAGTGTCCACGGTTTCAGCAATTAGGAACCTACTGACGTTGTCTTTGTTTAAATCTTTTTCCTCTTTTTAAGCAGTTGGTGCACAGTGTGGATATGGAAATTTAATTCCTCCTTGCATGTATAGATATCTGCTGAAATGCAGCACAAGAGCATAAATAACTGCTCTAATTGCACATAAGTCCATCTCGTTATGCAGAATTAACAGCTTGTTAAAATCCTATGATTATAATTGTGGTTGGAACAAAACCAACATACACAGGGATGCCCCAGGACTGGGTTTGAGAACCTCTGCCCAGCACCAAAGGACACATTTGTCATGTTAGATGCACTCCTGCCTTTACGCTTGATCAAAACACTGCCCTCAGGTGTCAGGAGTTTTCATGACCTCCGTCATCCTCTGGGCACGATGGTTTCCTCCAACATTTCAAAGACATGTTTGCCAGTCTTAATTTGAGACTGTAAATTGGGTGTTGATATGAGTGTGTAAGTGATTGGCGCGTGATCCCAGCGATAGACTTGCGAAATGTTCAGGCTGGGTTCTCACCTCTCGCTCACTGCTCGCTGGGATAGGCTCCAGCCCGTAAACCCCTCTGATCGACCTTGACCAGGCATAAACGGGTTAGATTACAGATGAAGGGATGGATGGATGTTTATAGCATAATTGTAGTACTTTTCCTACATCCTTTACATATTTTTGATATTACCCAAGGTACATATCACTTTTGCAGTAATGTCATTGGCTGAGAGTGTGGGGGAATAAATTGTTCCACATTATGTCATGCTGTTAATATTCAGCCAAACTGAATACCAATGGTAACATTGGTTAAATCAGTATGGCTTCAGGCAGTAGCACACCAGCTAAGTGCCACTCTCATAATTAAGTGAACGTTACTTTGTTAGCTAGCACACAGGCTGTACCCTGTAACCATTATGTAACATTAGTTTGTTAGCTAGCATGCTAACGTTGGGTAGCTAGTCAATTGACTGTGAATTTGGAAACTGCCGGTAGTTCAAATGAAACTGTTAGTGACTCACTGAGTAACAGAGTGATGGAATTAGCTCAATGCTAACATATGAGACTTACTATACTCAGCGCCAATAAAAACGCACAGTTGAGGTTTGTACTGTATTTGTGGCAAATTGACGAATCGATAGATTTTAATTGCTTTTCCAGTGAGGCATGAGAGGAAGTAAAGAAAATCGCGTGGTATTGTAATCCTGACGCGCACCACGTGCACGTGCCAAGCACTTCAGTAATAACAAACATTGAACTGTTCGTGATGCGTCCAGTGACACTTGACTTGTTCTGTTTGGTGTGGTCAATAGCCAACATAAAGCCAACAAAAAAACGAAAAATGCTACTGCATCAAGAAAATAGAACGGCTTGTGACACAGGAGAGAGAAAAAGAGCCTTTGGCATGTTACGGGCAGATCTCAGCCGCCAAGAGGTGGTGCGTCATTTGCACTGTCACCGTTCAACAATCAGGCGGCTGTCTATGCGAGAATGGAACATAGGCACTGTTACTGACCCACCCCACTTAGAGCAGCCACAAGTCACTATGGTAGTTCAACAGTGCCACAAAAAAATGTTGTTTTTTTGTTGGTTTTATGTTGGCTATTGACCACACCAAAAAGAACAAGTCAAGTGTCACTGTATACATCACCAACAGTTCAATGTTTGTTATTACTGAAGTGATTACAATACAGGATTACAGGATTACAATACCACACGCTTTTCTTTATTTCCTCTTGTGCCTCACTGGAAAAGCAATTAAAATCAATCGATTCTTCAATTTGCCGCAAATACAGTACATACCTCACCTGTGAGTTTTAAATGGCGCTGAGTATATTAATTTGCATGATACAAATAATGCCAATTTTTCCCTGTTCTGCACGAGCTTATTAAAGGCTTTATATCTCAGTATATTTGTCACAGAGACTGGGAAAAATTATTCCATTGAAGGAAGTGTAATTGCAATTTCAGAATAATTTAGTAATTAAATTTCAAAGTTTACTTTCGCCGGCATCCAAATTTGCGCAATGGGGTTAAGGCACTAATGGAAATGACATTTGTTTCTATTAAATTATGCGATTTAGTTAAGTGATGAACAGAATATTACACCCTTGGTCTTCTCACATGAAAGTTATTACAGTCCTAGAGTAAATTTTGAGTTTGTTTTTCGCTCGCAACAAACCCAAACGTTACTCAACTCGTTTCGTAGCTTTCATATGGCACGACATCTTGTGTAAGATCCTGTATATCTGTGTGTGCCCAGACTCTGCAGAGGGAGCTTCAGGAGCACCAGGGCCGCGTGGAGGACGTGCTGAACAGGGCAGTGCTCATCGCAGCCATACAGAGCCCCGAGACTGACTTCCTGCGGGGTGACCTGGAGCAGCTGCGGCAGCTGTGGGACAGCCTGTGCCTGGAGACAGAGCGGCGACAGATGATGCTGGACTCCATTTTTCAGGCTCAGCAGTACTACAGCAACGTGACTGAGGTGAAGTCCTGGATTTCCCAACAGGAGCAGAATCTGATGATTGAAGACAGGGGAAAGGTGAGAGGAGAACCGGGGGGGACGTGAACAGAAAGTCACACCAATGTCTTTTAAAACCATGAGCTTCTCATGAATTTCCCTCCCTACACTGCAGGTGTCTAAAGGTGTACTTAAGATGAACTTATTGTCATTCCTCTAGGATGAGCCCAGCACCCTGGAGTTGCTGAAGACACACCTGGCTATGGAACAGGCCATAGAGGACTACGCGGAGACAATAGGCCTCCTCTCCCAGCAATGTCGACAGCTACTGGAGCTGGACCATCCAGATAGGTACACCAGATCTTTATCCTTCAGCAATGATTCTTTTTAACATCATGTGTTAACCTTTTAATGTCCTCACCAAGAGAAAAGCAATGGAGAAGCATTGGTTTGCTCAACTACTTGAGCAGAACATTTGTGTTAAAGTGATATTTCTCCATCTAAAGACTGAAAACTGAAAAATTAAAGGATAGACACTTTATCTTACCATCTTACTCACTAGTCTGTCCATTGCACTGGTGGTCTCTCGTATCCTTTTCAATTCATAGCTGCGGCACTTTATGCCTAATGTGTTTAGAAGACTGGGATTCTTTGTTTACTAGTTCTTGTCATTAATAGATTTCACAATGTTGATGTGTCTTATGCAATGTATGTATGATGTCAGTAATGTGACTGTGTTACAGCGAGCAGATCAGCAAGCAGCAGTCACAGGTCGACCGGCTCTACATTCGCTTGAAGGATGCCATAGAGGAAAGGAAATCCAAGCTAGAGCAGCAGTACTGGCTGTATCAACTGAACCGGGAGGTGGACGAACTGGAGCAGTGGATCACCGAGCGAGAAGTTGTGGCCAGCTCCCATGAGCTCGGACAAGACCTGGAACAAGTCACAGTGAGTCAATCTAACTGACTGGGAAACTAGAGTAGCGCTCAAAGAGCGCAAACCTCTGCCAAGTCTAATAGTTCATCTTCTATGATGTGCAAATCTCTAAGTGCTGCTATTGTTATGCTACAATTGGGTATATTTTGCCATTATTGAACTTAACCACTGTTTAACTTGACCAGTATCTACTGTATTTTGAGATTCTTGACCTCCCAAAGTTGAACCCCAGCTTCTGTGGACATTTGGCTTCTTGTCAAGTCAATCCCTCAAGAATTGTAGATGCTACATGAGCACTCACAGACAGATAGACAGCCATGCCGTTCAACATTTTTGGGAAAACGAGTTATCGCAAGTAAGAGACACGACTAGTCATGTGTCCTCCTTGGAGGAGTTGTCAGTGTCAGTTGTTTCACATACATTCTCTCAGATTCTATGTAATTTTGATGAGTTTCTCACAGAGAACTAAGAACTAAGTTTATTGTGTGATTCCATTCGTTCTGTTTACTTCTCTAAAACTGCACTTAATATTTGTAGCATTTGCTTATTTAGACCTCAAGTGGACACTATACTGGCATCACCTAAATTAATAGCATATGCTCTCTCCATTCAATATTTCACAACTGAACTGTCAAGTGAGTAGTAATGGGAGATTAGTATACATTGATTTTTTACAACGACACTTATGGCGGAAAGACCATGTAAACATTCAGTTTTTCAGGTGTTAAGCCCCAATGAAATGCTACTTGAGAGAAGAGGTAAACAACATCAATGCATGCTACAGGAAATAAAAATTCTTGGCCCATTTTTCTTCTTGCTTCTTTTGATGGTCTAGCTTGACTATTTGAGTAAGGATTCATGTCTTATGAGGGAGAGGCACATATCATGACCGACTACACTGAACCAGACAAATGTGAATGGTTATATGCTCCGCAAATTAAACGCCTTGAATAAAAACATTTATTTTTGTTACTCCAAGTTTTCAAACACCTGTATTGGTTGCCCTCCCAGGTCATTCAGGATAAGTTCACAAAGTTCTCCTCCGAGACGTGTGCATTGGGCCAGGAGCGTGTGACGGCTGTGAATAAGATGTTGGACGAGCTGATCGATTACGGTCATGTGGACGGGGCCACCATCGCTGAGTGGAAGGACGGTCTGAACGAGGCTTGGGCCGACCTTCTGGAGATGATGGAAACGCGAAGGCAGATGTTGGCGGCTTCACACCAGCTGCACAAATTTTTTGCTGACTGTCATGAGGTACGGTGTACTCAGTCATGATCGAGGTGTGCAATGGCAATGCTGAGAATATGGGATGGTAGAAGCGAGCCATTCATCCTCAAGTGCAGTGGTAACCAACCCTGTTCCTAGAGATCTGCCATACTGTTGGTTTTGCCTTCAACCCTAATCTGGTTCACCTGATTCTACTAATTATCAGCTTGCCCGGAATTGTAGCTGTTAAATGAGGTGTGCTTTGTTCGAGCTGGAGTGAGAACAGAACTGTAGACCTCCAAGGAAAGGGTTGGCTCTAGTAATTTGCCACCTTGTTTGACCAGCTACAGAGGGATGACCAACCTTGCCCACATGTTGACCACAATGTTAAACAAAGATCTTTCTATTCCTGTGAAGTGGGCCTTGTGATAATTTACTGTACACCATAGTTCTTTTCTATCTTTCTTTAAGTCTTTTTTTTCTGTTAGTATCCAACTTGTATTAAAATGATACGCCTAATCCCCCCTTAATTGTCCTCTACAGAACCTAATGAGGGTATGTTGCCTAAGTCAGCTCTGAATTACCAGCTCTGATTCGTACTCAGCCCTGGATATTCCCATTTCCTGATATGCCTATTCATTGCTACTGTGCCATGCCTAAATTGTGACTGAGCAAAGTCCCAATTTTGTGTGAATGTGTGTGTTTCCTTGGTTTAATGAAAGCAGACACAAAACCTTTTTCTTTTTACTCTAGTTGGACTCTGCATCAGTTAGCAAGATGAGTGCAGCAGTGTTATCAGTGAAGTTGTTCATGGGTCTGTAGGTTTGGCCAAAAATTGAAGAAAAGAAGAGGTGGCTGCGGGAGCTTAAAGCCTGCCAAGCAGGAAACGCAAGCTCCGGAACCTTCCACAGACTCATGCACACCTTCCAGCATGACATCCAGAACCTCGTCATGCAGGTGAGCTCACCCTGCCTGCACATTGGAGTCAGATCCACAAATCAGCAAGTGCAAACATGGCATTTGTACAACTGGCCATGTTTTGTCAATATTGAACTTTGCCACTATTTACTGGATTTTAAGGTGTATGGCATTTATTCCACCTTGGCCAATTGACCTATCTTGCAATGGCGAGGAAAGTAAAAAATGATTTGTGTGCCCACCCTGTGACTCTTCTTTTACCAAGCTGCATCTTTCCACAAAGTTTTAGGAAAATTGGGTCTTTAGCTTTTTTGTTATCCCGCAGACAGACAGAAAAAAAGAGAGTAAATTGCTCATAAAGCAACGCTTGCAAAAATTGAAAACTCAAGGCAAGACTAAACATTTTGATGTTGGACACATGCCTCTGTCAATTTTCTAAAGTGAGATATTGGCCAAAATGTGTTTTTTGACTTTTTGACAACCTTGACCTCCAGCTTTGACCTTGACCTTCCAAAATGGAATCCTTTCTTCCTTGGACATATGGCTTCTTATAGCATTAACTTTAAGTCAATGCCTGAAGAATTGTGGACACGAGAGTGAACACAAACAAAGAGACTGACAAACATGACGATCAGTTTACTTGTGAAAACTTGCTTTGCAAGTGACAAAGCAAACCAAACCAAACCAAAAAGATAACCTCTTTGGCAGAGGTAAAAATAATCTTGATAGTCAGGATGGGGTCAATCAATACTGTGATTGTTTTGAATATTATGAATTATCTTTACTGATTGGCATTCTACTTGAAAACCAATTAATACCGCTAATCAGCACCGGAGTTTAGTTAGTTTAACTGCTGATAAGAGAACAGATTTTCAACCATAATGACTTTAAAGAGCCATTGTCTATAAAGTTCAGGCAGGTTATAGTCACCTTCTTCAACTTTGCTGAAACTTTTGTGGTTTTATGACCCTACCATAACTACAAAATTCCCCAAATTTTTTTGCCCTGCCTGCACCGGTTTGGGTTTTAGGGGTCAATCAATTGCAAGCCAAAATAGGGCCTAAACTGCTAAATTATCAAAATTCGATTTTTAGGTTGCTATTCTCTGCCTGAACTTTATCCCAAAGTAAAAGTTGGAAAATTGAATTATAGGGGGTATGGTCAGTGAAAAGAGCGATTTTCGGCCTGGGATCTTCTTCGTGCAGCATATAGGGGGTGCTCCCATATGGCCGCAATCCATTTTCGTCACTAGTTTGCACCACTTTTACTCTGTGCGTGATCAGTGCCCCAGACCTTTTACAGCAGCACCACATTGGTATATAGTTAGGCTATCCATTACAGGTGAGAAAAAGTTGGGATAGTGTATGTGCACACCAATAGGTGGCACCGAACATGGCAAAATGGTCAAATTTGACGCATTTCAGCGCCACCTGGTGGTGTGTGTGGTCGAGCGACAGGGCAAAGGTTTGTTGCATAATGAAGTATGGAGATCACCCTTTTAGTTTATGAAAGCCATTTCTTGGGATAAGGACTACTGTCGATAATAGGTGCCGCTTTACTAACAGATGTACTGGTACACGTGTAAAGCAATATCCGCTCAAAATTGCTCATGATTGGTCAAGTTATGAAATGTGCAGCCACTATCCCAAAGATGTTTTTTTAAGGATATGTGTCAGGATTAGTAGAACAGGCCCTGTGATGGACTTGACCTTATTTCAGGTAATGATTATTGATTTTTCAATCATCTCTGGCTCATGTGTGGTTTCATTAGTTACATCAATTATTAATTGAGGGCACCACTAGTGCTTCTTGTTTACTCCATTGTTTCAGACTACTGAAAAGCCACTTTTTCAATCTGAGGTATTATCCAGAACCATCCATGTATGTGAACGCCCTTAAAGTGCCAGAACTGGCTTGGATGAATGTGCAAATATTCCCAATGTATACGAAACTGGCATTTTTTAATCACAAAACAACTTATTGTATGGTTATCATTTTATACAGGTGGATAGTCTTGCATGCAGACTAGGCTTGGGCGATATCCAAAATTCGATATCTCGATATTTGCAATAACTGCAAGTTTAAGAGTGAAGGACATCTCATACAAAAGTATTTCCTTCGTGGTTAGCACTGTTGCCTCACAGCAGGAAAGTCGTGGGTTCGATTCTGGCCTGGGGCCTTTCTGTGTGGAGTTTGCATGTTCTCCCCGTGTTCGCGTGGGTTTCCTCCGGGTACTCCGGTTTCCCCCTCCCACAAAAATATGCATCATAGGAACACTCCTACCATCCTATAGGATGGGTCAAATGCAGAGGACAAATTACCCCACGGGGTGCAATAAAGTGTATTTTATCTCTCTTATAAGTACATCTGTTAGTAAAGCGCCACCTATAATGGACAGTACAGACCTCGCACGCCACTAGGTGGCGCTGAAATACGCCAAATTTTACCATTTTGCCATGTTCGGTGCCACCTGTTAGTATGCGCATGCACTATCCCAACTTTTTCTCACCTCTGAAGATAAAAGTCTAACTACATACCAGTGTGGTCCAGCTGTAAAAGTTTTGGGGCACTAATCTTGCACAGAGTAAAGGGGGCAGAAACTAGTGACGAAAATGGATAGCGGCCATATTGGACCGCCCCCTATATATTGCGCGAAGAAGATCCCAGGCCAAAAATTGCTCTTTCCACTGACCATCCCCCCTATAATTCAATTTTTCACTTTTTACTTTGGGATAACGTTCGGGCAGTGAATTAGAGCAACCCAAAAATCAAATTTAGCTAATTTAGCATTTTAGACCCTATTTTGGCTTGCACTTGAATGACCCCTAAAACAAAAACTGATGCAGGTAGGGCTGAAAAATTTGGGGAACTTCCAAGTTATGGTAAGGATATAAAACCACCAAAGTTTCAAGAAAATTGAAGGTGACTATCGCCACCTGCCTGAACCTTACTGACAATGGCCATTAATTTGCTTTTTAATCACCAAAAAAAAAAAAAAAAACTCTGTGGATTTAACATTTGACATTAAAATTGCTCGACCTACCATGCATATTTTTCAGCGCATTTTAGCAGTGTAATAATTATCTGACCTTTCCTGAAACCATCCAACAGCCTCCATTCCCACCATGTCTGTGCGTGTGTGCAGAATTATACTCGCATTTTTTCTTTCTGGGAAATAAGTTCTGAAACTGTCCAATAGAAAAATGCCAGATGAAAGAAGAAATAATTTTTATTTTTTATATTTAAATATTGTATCCCTTGTAAAAGAGACACCTGGCCAAGACAATAAATACACATTAATAGAAATGAAAAATAGATTAAAAATCCAGCAAAAACCATCGAATTACAGCACCATAATTTAGAGAATGTCCAATACTGAAGCAGCGTGATATTCACGGAAAACAGCAGTATCTGTGGAGAACATTTGTCCCAAAAGCAAGAAATAACAGCACAATCTGATATTGCTGCGTAAATGTTGTTTTCTGATCAACAAAATAATTTTCATCCAGATGTAGCATCATAGTGCACCAATAAATAGCAGCTCTGCTATGACTACGTCACAAGACAAAGACTGTTTTACAGCCTTGCGTAGCACGTGGCTAGTAAGGACGTCGGCTCACAGTGCGAACCAGCATAATCCCCGAAAGTGAGCAATTTGAGTGAAAGTGATGTGAAAATTATATGAAATTTAAGAGGCAAAAACTGTTTTGCATTTTCTAGATTACAAGCATGTCTGCAAGTCTCCGCTCATCAGCACGGAAAGCTTGCCAACGTTTGCGAACTTTAGACGACTGAAATGCACAATAAGTGTAAGCACAGCATCAGAACTGCTATTCATTTACGAACTGTAGCATCACTCCTGGTCGAGCATGATTTTGTTGATCCTGGAACATCACTTAAATAGCCATATCAGATTGTGCATAAAGCTGCTTTCACACCGAAACGCATGTATTCGCGTCTTTGCCTTGACTTTGAATGTAACCTGTCGTACGAAAAATTTGTTTCGCGTCCGGTGTGAAAGCGGCTTAATGGTCGTCATTTAATCGCAGGTGAGGCAGTTGCAGGAGAGCGCCACCCAGCTGCGCACGGTTTATGCTGGAGAGAAGGCCGAAGCTATCGCCAAAAAGGAACAGGAGATCATGCTGGCCTGGAAGGACCTCCTCACGACCTGCGATGATTGTGGCGTGCAGCTCACCACCGCTGCGGACAAGTTCAGCTTCTTCAGCATGGTGCAGGACCTGAGCCTGTGGATGGATCGACTCATCTCCCAGATGGAGAAGGGAGGCAATCCTAGGTATACCTCTCAAGAACGTCAGGCCGACTTCTCTTCAAAGCCAAAGCAGTTGCCAGTGTGCAGATTTCTCTGGGAGAAATTCACTGTGAGGAAAAATGCTGATGAGGGTGAAAGATGACTTGTGAAGGATATATATCCACAGTGAATATATAAGAGCCACATAATAACAGAACATTAGTATGCTTAATACAGTGCTTCTCTTTAATGTGAAAATGTACTCTCAATGTGCATTAACAATTATAACTAGACGCCAAGTAGGCGTACACTTAGGCTACCCTTGACCTAGAAGCAAAGCCTCATTTTCGTGATGCTATAACTGAACACTTCTGGGTAATATCCAGTTTTCAATGTAGATGATGGGTAGATAGACAAAACGATAGACCTAGACTCCAGCTAGCTTACAGGTTGCCTGAGTAATAACCCTCTATGTGAAGTTTTCTGTAGGGTTCCGCACCTTTGTACTCTGTTGCCTCTTACTCTGAGTAATTTGCCTTTCAGAGACCCGTCCTCAGTGGAGGTGGTAATGAACTACCACCAAAGCCTGAAGAGTGACATTGAAGCTCGAAACAAGAGCGTTCTGCAGTGTTTGGAACTGGGCAAGACATTAATGACCGCCAGAGACCCTGCCACTGAGGAGGTGACTCATGCAGATATTACGCATTCCTCTAACATGGTCAAAGTTGGGCGGTGCAGTGGCCCAGTGGTTAGCATTTTTGCCCCGCAGCGAGAAACTTCTGAGCTCGAACCTGACCTGGGGCCTTTCTGTGTGGAGTTTGCCTTTTCTCCCCGTGTTTGCGTCGGTTTCCTCTGCATTTTTCGGTTTCCGCCCACTGCCCAAAGACGTGCATGTCAGGTTAACAGGAGACTCTACGTTGCCTGTAGCTATGAGTGAGCGTATGATAGCATGAGTAAAGCTGCTTTCACACTGGACGCTAAACAAATTTTTTGTACAACAGATTACATTCAAAGTCAATGCAAAGATGTGAATAATTCTACCGTGTGTATTCGCGTCTTTGCATTGACTTTGAATGTAATCTGTCGTGCGAAAAATTTGTTTCGCGTCCGGTGTGAAAGGGGCTTAAATGGTGTGTTTGCCATGTGATACATCGGCAAGCAGTCATGAGTGTATCTTATACACCTGCTCCCACAGGACCCCAGTGAGGAAAAAGCAGTATAGATAATGGATGGATGGATGAAATGTCAAATGTTCTTTTAGCTACACCTAGCTGTAAAGTTTTTCTGGCATTTCTGAAAGTCTTTCATTGTATCTCCTGTGTATTTTTTTTTTAGGTAAGGGAGAAAATAGATATGCTCATTGCCAAGCAGAAGGAACTTTCCGAAAAATGGGACAAGAAATGGGGAGATCTACAGAAGAGTAAGTATTCAAGCGGGCCGGAACACAGCCTTATGGCTGAGGCCCCGAACTCAGTTCCGCCCCCAGTGCTGTCATCAGCTCCAGGGGTGATTGGCCAGTGCTTAGGCCAATCCACTGTGAGTCACTTTAGTTTGGATACATGTTTGAGCTAAAATACAATGATGTATGTTTCAATGTACCTGTATTAGTGAATCTAATTAATATCCATAGCTAATACCCTGAACTGTGTAAAATCTGTCTCAAGTAGCCTACCCTAAACATTGTAACATCTGTACCTAATACCCTAAATGTTATAAAATCTGTACCTTATACCCTGAATTTTGTCAAATCTATTGCCTTCACCTGAGCAGAACAAAATCTTTTGCTAATCCCATAAACATCATAAAATTAATATCCGTAGCCTTATAGTGTTTGCAGCAGATCCCCAGACTGTGTCAGATGTGTAGCCGATACACTGAACACTGTGAAATCTGTAGCTGATGCCCCTGAATGGTATAATCACTGTCGTTAATATCCTAAACACAGTAAAACCTGTATCTAATGCTCAAAGTACCGTAAAATTTGTACTTAATGCCCCAAATGCTGCTTTATCTGAAGCTAACTCGATAAATGCTGTGAAGTCTGGAGCTAATATCCTGAAAATGATAAACTCTGTGGCTAACACCTGAAACACTCTAATATTTGTAAATAATACCCTGGACACAGTGTAATGTGTCGCCAACACACCAAACATTGAGAAAACTGTAGCTAACAAAAAAAACCTGTCGCCGTTACAAAAAATTCTGCACAATGTGTAGCTTACAGATACCCTTAGAAGCTGTATAATCTGCAACAAATACCCTCATTGCTGTAAATCTTTAGCTAATACCCAGAACATAGGAAAATCTGTTGCTAATATCCCAAACACTCTTGAATCTGTTGCTAATACCTTAAATGCTGTAAAATATGTAGATGCACAATTAAATCTGTAGTTAATGCTCCAAACTCTGAAAACTGTAGTGCAGTACAAAACTTCTTGCCAGTACCCAAGGTGCTGCAAAATGTGTTGGTAATAGATACCCAAAATGATTTAGAATCTGTAACTTAATATCCTGAATGCTGTAAATCTGTAGCTGATATCACAAGCACTCTTCAGTCTGTTCCTAATACCTTAAACACTAAAATCTGTAGATAACACCCATGACACTCAGGAATTTATAGCTAATGTTTCAAACACTGTGAAAACTGTAGCTCGCTAAAAAAACTTGATGCTGATACCCAAAGTGCTGCAAAATATGTGGCTAATAGATTTCCAAAATTATTTAGAATCTTTAACTAGTACCCTGTAATGCGGTAAATCTGTGGCTGATACTCAAAAATGGTCAAATCTGCTGCTAAAACCCTAAAAACTGTAAAATCTGTTGATGCTGTAAAACCAGTGGCTAATACCTGAAACGCTGCAGAATGGATGATAGTTAATGGGTACCGTTGATGCAGTAAAATCGTTCTGAGACACAGCTAGGTTTTTTGGTGAAATCGTTCTCAGACACAGCTGTGGTTCTGCTGTAAAATTGTTCTGAGACACAGCTGGGTTCCGCTGTAAATTTTTTCTGAGACGCAGCTGGGTTCTGCAGTAAAATCCTTCTGAGAAACAGCTGGGTTCTGCAGTAAAATCATTCTTAGACACAGCTGGGTTCTGCTGTAAAATCGCTCTGAGACACAGCTGGGTTCTTCTGTAAAATTGTTCTGAGACGCTGCTAGGTTCTGCTGTAAAATCATTCTGAGACACAGCTGGTTTCTGCTGTAAAATCGCTCTGAGAGGCAGGTGGGTTCTGCAGTAAAATCGTTCCTAGACACAGCTGGGTTCTGCTGTAAAATCACTCTGAGACACAGCTGGGTTCTGAAGTAAAATTGTTCTGAGATATAGCTGGGTTCTGCTGTAAAATTGTTCTGAGACACAGCTGGGTTCTGCTGTAAAATCGTTCTGAGACTCAGCTTGGTTCTGCAGTTAAATCGATCTGAGACACCGCTGGGTCCTGCAGTTAAATCGTTCTGAGACAAAGCTGAGTTCTGCAGTAAAATCGTTCTGAGACGAGGCTGGGTTCTGCTATAAAATCGTTCTCAGACACAGCTGGGTTCTGCTGTAAAATCGTTTTCAGACACGGCTGGGTTCTGCTGTAAAATCGTTCTCAGACACAGCTGGGTTCTGCTGTAAAATCATTTTGAGATACGGCTGGATTCTGCTGTAAAATCGTTCTGAGACACGGCTGGGTTCTGCTGTAAAATCGTTCTGAGACACGGCTGAGTTCTGCTGTAAAATTGTTCTCAGACGCAGCAGGTTTCTGCAGTAAAATCGTTCTCAGACACAGCTGGGTTCTGCAGTAAAAACGTTCTGAGACACAGCTGGGTTCTGCTGTAAAATCGTTCTCAGACACAGGTGGGTTCTGCTGTAAAATCGCTCTGAGACACAGCTGGATTCTGGTTGTCGCCTGCAGTGCAGGAGGCGCAGCAGGTGACCCAGGAGGCAGTGATGGCGGAGGCATGGCTGGCGGGACAGGAGCCCTTCATCAACAGGAAGGAGCTCGACAGCACTGTGGACGAGGCTGATCAGCTGATCCGCCACCATCAGGCTTTCCGCAAGGCTGCCGCCACCTGGGAGGAGCACTTCAGCCTGCTGCGTCGGCTAAGCGTGGTAATTAAACTTTGTGTTTATTTGTTTATTTCTGTTACCGTCAAACCAACAAAGCGGTTCTAATGATTTTCAGCTATCTATTTTCAGCTAATAGTTAAACCCACAGCTTGAATACATTTTACATGCATATAGGCTTTCATATGCTCTCTGCAAGTGCGACTCACTACAGGTTTGTGTAAAGTGTGTGCATGTCTAGTACAAAATCACATCGCTTTGAGTTGTTTATGACTGGCTTTATGGCAGACAGCTACAGTTCAGTGGCAGCTGGTGAAGCACAGAAAATCCCTTGAAAATAATGATTGGTCTTAACCTGTTGTCACTCAACGTTACCCTGAACTCCAAAAACTCAGCATTTCCTGGTGTGGCTAGTTTTCCACAAAAAGGTTACACAAGAAAGGAAACGCGTCATTACAGCAATAAATCGCATTTCAATCAACGTAAATTATTTCCAGGTATTTGTCACCGATTTTCACTTTCTTTGTTGCATTATCAGTCATGAAGCTGGGCTTAGTGCAGGATCTGCTGAAAGCAAACACGGATGTTACCTTTGTTAATTTTTTTGTGAAGTGAATTAATGATCTATTTAATCATTGCTGCACTGCATTAAGAAGGGGCTGTGTGTTTTACTGCAGATGGCTTATTCTTTAATTCCTTATTGTCAACTTAGATTAATGATTGAAAACAGGTCAAGACGAATAATTAATTTCAAGCAACGTTTTGTTTTTCACCAAATTTTATTTCATCGGCCACCAGTGGTATGCTGTAATTAGAGCCAGTCGTACAGCCTTACTGGTCTTATATCACGTTCCACTGAACTGCCTCTTTCACAAATTTGTTCTCATCCGAAGGACAGTATTACGCAAACTAGTCTTTTCAATAACAAGGCTTGTATCTCGAACGTGAACAAGAAGGATTTGAACCGTATTATCAGCATGAAATTTTATTTACGGCCAAAATTAGAATTACCGTTTTTTGAAATCACAAAATCAAACATTTGTGACACAGTAGACTTCTGCAGTCAAACCTGGCTTATAATCCCCAACAAATGAACCAATGCAGTGATTGTCATGAATTTTATTATCATGTTCTGCGCCATTCAGGGGGAAACTGAGAAACCGAATCCTAGCAAGCTTCCCTCCACCCTTCTGCTCGGGAGGAAGGTGTTTCTGAACCCACAAGCGACGAGGACATCCGCACTGTCCTCGCTACAGCAGACCATCTACGAACAGGCCGAGCATAAGCCGAAGCTGGCGGCCCAAAAGCTGCATGGTGCCTCGGTGGTCCAAAGGCTCGGCTCCACAGTGGCCAACTACACGCCAGTCATGAACTGGTCGAGCTACAGGAGAGTGGAAATACCGGTGCCGGCTGCTGTGGTCGAGAAGTGTCCCGAGCCCGCTGTGGAGCAGAACTGCTTGCCTGATCCAGATCCGGATCCGCCTTCCGAGGTGAGCGTCACCCAGAAGCTGGCGGAACCGCCCCAGGAGGTCTGTCAGATCGAGCCCGAGAGGAAACGAGAGCCGTCTATCATGGCCAACGTGCTGGTGCAGAATCCCGGCAAGGACTTGTTCCGAGGCGAGCTGTCGCGGGACACGAGGGGCAGTCGCTCGGACCCGCAGATGGACTACCGTCGGGACAGAGAGCGCAAGCTGGGACGGCAGACCTCGAGCGAGCAAGAGCTGAAGGCGCGCTGGGAAGAGCTCCCCCTGGAGGTGCGTGAGCGTCGCTACAGGCGGAGGTTAGAGAGGCAGACCTCCAGCGAGCAGGAGCAGACTGTTGGGAGCAGCAAGAAGTCCAGCGAGCAGGACAGCACAAAGGAGCTCTCTGACAAGCCTGCGGCATCGCCATCGCCAGCGCCAGCGCCAGTGCCAGGGTGAGCAGAGAGCTTTCCGGAATAACAAAGCTCCCTGCCTCTTTTTATATTGCTATTATTGTCAAATAGCTTATCTAGAGCTTGTGTTTGTGCCTCCACATTGTGGAATTACGCATGGTTAGCTGCGCTTGATTTCATGCAATAAATACCGAAATAGTCAAACTGGATTGTTGCAATTACTCCTCAGGGAGAAGAGATCGACCATGGCGGAAATTGTGGAGCAGGTGCAAGAGAGGGAAGCGGCCCAGGTGAGGGATATTGCAATATTACATGAGTGTCTCTCACTTCAGTGATTAGTGAATAAGAGTGGCAGTCAGCGATGGGGAAGATATTATTGTTCGATCTAGTATCTCCCCAGGAAAGGTAGTCTGTGTGGAGTTCGCACATTCCATCCGTTCTTGGGTGGGTTACCTTCATGTACCCAGGTTTTCTCCCTCAGTCTGAAGACATGCATTATAGTCCTTGTCTAGGAACTCTAAGCATGCATGCCAGGCTAACTTGAGGTGCTATATTCCCAGCAGGCATGAATAGTGTGTTATTACTGCAATAGATTGGCAAAGTGCTCAGGGTGTATTCATGCCTCTTGGGTTTAATATTATGTGACTAGGACTGGCTATAAGTAGGATAAATAATGGATGTTTATCTCCAGGATGTGTCAGCCTTCATAACATGATGTATTACTTACACAAATTACAGAAACACCAATATTTAACTAGTTTAGTATGCATAACCTGGAATTTTAGTTTTTGACCGGACCACAGCAAAGAAGGGGCCAGACCTACAAACATGAAAGTGTGTGACTGAGTGAGTGATGACGTTTGCTAAAGTCTGTGACTAGTGCCGTTGTTCTCAAACTTGGTCCTGGCGCCCCTGCTGGTTTTTGTTCCGACTACAATTGCAATCTTAGGATTTTAACCAGCTGTTGATTTGTTTTAATTAGGAGCATTTATGCTAATATTATGATAATATACTCCTCCAAAAAAGAAACTATACAAATATTGAATTATTGATTACACTTTCTTTTCAATATGTTTTCCACTTTTGTCAAAACATTTCATGTATAATAAATTGATGCTAACAACAATGTATAGTTACTTTTTTGGAAGAGTATATATTGAGAAATTTTGTAAATATCTGCAGAGGGAAACTATTTAACCAAACATTTAATCAACATAAACAACCTATTAGTTCCTCATTAGTGAAACTCTTGACACATGGAGGCAAAACCCAAAATTTTACTTGGCAAACAATGGAGTCACACCTGTTGTGTTTACTGTTGATTTTATTTGGTTCATTTAGGAAAAACTCGAAACACCTGTGTACAGAAACCTAATTTGGAGCTTACGGATTTTCTCAGAGTCTAATTTGATCTAAAAATGTTTTCACCTGAAAATCTTAACAATATTGAAAATGAAGAACAATATTTTCAAGGTTTTTGTATTCTTCATGGCATAATGTCTATCAAAATGTGACTTGAGATGGAAGATAACTACTCTAAACATGGAATGCTGCTAATTAAGACAAAGTAACAGCTTTTTAAAATTCTACAATTGCAATTGTGGCTGGAACAAAAACCAGCATACACAGTTGGGCGCCAGGACTGAGTCAGGGAACCACTGCGAACCACTGAGAGTTTGAGAGTGGAATGTCATGAGTTGTTAATATGTCCTAATTAGGCGCATTTCATGTTTAAAGTAGTTATTTACCAGCTTGAGCCACATTTTGACAGAAATATCTGTGTCACAAAGAATAAAACCTTTAACAGGACATTTTTTATATTGCTAGCAATTTCAGGAAACAATTTTTAAACAGATCAAATCAGACAACTGAGGAAATCGGAAAGCTCCAAATTAGATTGCGGAACACTAATTTTTTTTCCCAAAATAGATGCCTTTTACTTATTAACATAAACATGACCCAGAACAGCTGAGAACCCATCATTTTCTTGCCAAATAAATTTAGTTTCAGTGACCGTATGTCCACGGTTTTACGATTTATAAACCTATTGATTGTTCACTTTGGTTAATTTGCCAGGTACTAGCAAATTCGCTTCAACTAACAAATTATTAGGCAAGCAAACAATCAAACCTTACCTATTCTGGTTCAAATTTGTCAATAAGCTCAAGCAAATGATTTTGAAAGAACTACAAACGCTTGTGTTCAGAAACCTAATTTGGAGCATACTGATTTTCTCAGAGTCTCATTTGATCTAAAATTGTTTTCGCCTGAAAATCCTAACAATATTGAAAATGAAGCGCAATATTTTCAAGGTTTTTGTATTCTTCATGGCATAATGGATATGTCTATCAAAATGTGACTTAAGATGGAAAATAACTACTCTAAAGACGGAATGCTGCTCATTCAGACAAAGTAACAGCTTTTTAAAATTCTACAATTGCAATTGTGGCTGGAACAAAAACTAAGATACACAGTTTGGCGCCACGACTGAGTTAGAGAACCACTGCCCTAGTGAGAGATGAAGATTGCAAAAGTCTGTGACTGAGTGAGTGATCACATTCACAAAAGTCTGTGACTGAGTGAGTGCCCTTATGAAATATTTCCACAAAATACTGCAGTAAAAATACTATGGTTTTCTATTGTTACTTTGTGGTTTACTATAGTGATGCTAAAATATATCGCAAAAGTCAAACTCTACTATCGTGAACTATAGCAATGATATTAATTTACTAAAGGATATTTGCAACAAACTGTAGTTTACTGTAGTAAGGTGCAGTTTAGTATAGTTTGCATCAATTTTACTGTAGTAAACTATAGTTAACTATAGTAAATTTTTATAAGGGTGATGACATTTGCTGAAGTCTGTAACTGAGTCAATGATGACATTTGCAAAGGTCTGTGACTGAGGGAGTGAAATAGTCAGGAAAAGTCTGTGACTGCATGAGTGATGAAGATTGCAAAAGTCTGTGACTGAGTGAGTGATGAAGATTGCAAAAGTCTGTGATTGAGCGAGTGATGACATTACACCATTGATCTGTGGAGTATCGGAATCTTCCCCTTGGCTGTTGCTAATTCCACTTGAATTGCTGTGGATACGCTAAAGCCGTGTACCAGGTTTTTTCCTTGCCACATTGTTTTCCTCACAATCCCTTAGGCTCGAGGGGAAACACCTCGTCTATCCAGTAGCATCCTCGACCGGGTCACCAGGCCAGACCGGCCCCGAGCGAGGGATCGACCTAAACCCAGACGGAGACCCCGACCGAAAGAACCAGAGACCCGGCGGTCCCGTTCAGCTCCAGCCCAGAGCACCCCGACCATTCCGCAGCCTCCCTCACACACGGCCAAGTATGAAGGCTTCCTGTTCAGAAAACACGACATCGAAAGCCAGAACACTAACAGGTAATAATTCTCCAAGTAACGGCAGCCGATACAGCTAAGTGACCAGTATATTTGACTGGGAATCAGTGGTGTGATGGATTAAGCACCAGTGTTTTCATAGTATAATCAGTACAGCTCTTGCCCTATGGAGTAAGGCCCCACGTCTTTGGAAAGTAACTTTACTGCACTTGATTTCAATGTATTGTTTAACTGATTTTTGTCATTGTTCTCCCACCTTTGTGTCGTAAATGTCCTCAAAATTATTCATTTATTTATTATTATTTTTTTTTAATTTGGCATCTCCAATCCCACCTGTATCTGGAATGCCCAATTGGTGAACTATGTACAAGGCTTGTTCGTGTACGACCCCTTGCTGCCAATTCAGGAGAATGAAGACCACAGCTCTCCTTAGAAGCACGTGCCTCTCAGCCACTGCTTCTTATACACTCATTGGTTGAATCTTCGCAAGTTCAGAACGAGGGCGGAGGATACCCGGACATGAACAGACTTAGAATCTTCCTGATGAGCGCCTGTCTGGCCAACAGGAGGCACTTGAGCAATGAACAAAGCCCTTTCCCGGCAGTCTCTTCCCAATTTGAAACCCTGTAGCACGATGGCCAATTGTGGGCTACTCTGAAAACGCTGCCAATCACTGCCGGTTGGTATGACTGGGGCTCGAACCCGTGACGTAATAGTCACTTCTGCAGTGCAACGCAGTGCCTTAACTGAGTATAGTTTATTTAATTATAAAATAATGTGAAACAAGACAGGTAACGAGTTATTCACTTTTAAAATGACAAAATTATCATTATTAAAATTTAAAATAAAACCAGGGATTTCTGCATTGAATCGAATCAAGTGCTGTGGTGACACAAGACCAATAAGGAGTTTATTAATTTATTTAAAACTGAACATTGGGTTTTGTATGATAGATTTATGGCACATTTTCTTCAGTCAATCTAACTAAAATATAAGGATTCTCCGTTTGTCTGCATGCATGTCTAGCTTTTGATTTTCTTGACAGCCATTCATACTATCGAGTTCACACTTGGCAGGTGATTGGCTGCGAAGCCAAGGAAGTGCTGTGTCGAATGAAAAGTTGTCGAGCGATGTTCTTTAAATGGCTGCTAGCAGCAACATCTAGCAATCGACCTGTTCCAAACAAGCGCAGACCGAGATGACTCTTCTTTCTGGTCTTGCCGCAAGTAGATTTGGTTCAGTAGGCTGAAGACGTCCTGACACCTATACTTATGATTTGAGGCCTCTCGCTTATTAGCAGGTCCTGGGTGAATCTATACTGCGTGCTGTCCAATGGAGAGATTGGCTTCTACAAAGACGCGAAGAACACCACCACACCTTACAACAGCGAACCCCTGCTCAACCTCAGCAGCTGCACCTGTGATGTCACCAATGGCTACAAGAAGAAGAAGAATGTCTTTGCCCTGAAGTAAGCATTGCTCTCTTACTCTTGAGCTCAGATTGAACCAACAGCCATGCTATGGCAACATTGCATACACAACTTCTGAAAGAGGGTGAGTGCAAACAATTTCGTCTGCACTAGTGCGTAGTGTTTGCATACAGGTGTTATGACTTATTGTCAACTAAATTACTGTCTATTGTGCAAATGCTGAGCACCAACTGTGTAAATTTATCTCCGTGAAGATAAAGGAAAGTTTAAACGTTTTTATTTCTTTTCCTTCAGGACGAATGAAGGGAATGAGTTTTACTTCCACGCGAGGGATGAGGTGAGAATACGCATCATTGGTCATAAAACTATTTTTTACCCCCAAAGCATCACAGAAAACCTTCACTGTGATCTGTTTTTTGAATGAGTCGCTGTGGTTATGTTCCTCTAAATGTCTCTGCTGTTCTCACAAACTTGCAGGAGGACCTGAAGGGTTGGATCACGAACATCACGACGAGCATCGCGGAACACGAGGAGATTGCCAAATGGGGGATCCCCCAGACCACTACCTCTTCCACAGAAGACGCCACGAGGAAGGATGGTGGTAAATCTGAGGGGGCCGAGAAATCCAACCCCGGCGACAAGTCTGAAGAGAGGGAGAAAACGCAGACGGGAGAGACTCTGGAGAAATCGGAAGGAGGCTCGAGTTTGTCCGAGAAGAACAAGTGAAACTTGAATTACATGTAATGAGACCATAGAGGAACTTTCCGGAAAAAAACTTGATGCGAAAGTATTCCTTACGGAATATTGGGAAAGAAACAAAGGAAACCACAAATTTTCGATATGTGAACAAATATGCATTGTCATCTCTCTGCTCTCTTATATTTCTGCATCTGCCAGTTCCATTGAACTAGAGACCCATTACTGGCCAGCCAGGGCTGGAGGACTCGCGAGGGATTAAATCCCTGATCGAATGACTCACGACAAAATCTTTATAAGATGATGACTTTCCTCATTTCTTGTAGTATCATTGTTTTCTTCTCTTCCTTGAGTCAAGGCCCTTGTGATACTTATATATACGTCAGCAGAAGGGCTCGCGCACTGTAATATCTGTGGACATTAAGGACTGCACTGAAGAGACATGAGAGAGATCTGGGAGGGAGTGCAACACTGAGACATCACCTGAGTCCGTTCAAGGAGTAAACTTCAAAACACTGGGTGCAAAAGAACGAGGTGATACCAGTGCTCCTTAGCAGCATTGTCCAGTATCTCCCAAAGATGCAGAGATTAGGTAAACATACAGAGGGATTAGGGAAAGTTTTGATTGCATTAAAGCATCCCATCTATGATAGTAGCACCTATACGCTCATGGAATGTTTCTGGGGATAAATTTTCCGGGACAAATGGTGAAGTTACGTTTATCCTAAAATTCCATAAATGGCTGAAATGATCTGGTATATGCTTTGTGTCCATAGTAGCATGGAAGAACATAATGTTAGTTAGGTGCATCCAAAATTATTCCAATTGTTCCACGTCATAACCGGATACTTCAGCAAGGGTACAATCTAATGTTAAAGTCACTGAAAATTACCCAGTATTCCCAGTGAAATTACTGTACTTGGTTACTATAGTAACACATATCACTGATAAAAAACTTGAGGCCTTTTTCAAAACTAAATGAACATATATTCATTATTGTTATGTAACTTTTCAAATTAGTTTGTAAAACTTAGAATTTATGGTAAAATGATGATTAGTAAAATTGAAGACAGTAGAGTGCCAATTTATTGCTGATGAAGCTAAAACTAACATGGAGAAGACTTAAGTATTGCACAAGATAACATTTCTAATTAGCTTCAATTTGAACTCCATTGCTAATCAGAAGGAATTATTTCATAATACCAGCGATCGTTTTCATTTACAGGACACTCACAACAACATGACTAAACTCGAAGGGTGCAAATACGCCTGACCGTTCATACCTCATTGCAAATTAACAAAAAAAATGCAAATAAGTGTCGAGAACTTGCCTCTCACCGAAAATAAAAAGCCCAGTATTTCTTTTGTCATGCTTGTAAGTGACGATCGTTTACTGTACATAATGGCAACTATAATTTCATCTGTGTAGGATAAGGATTGGTAAAACCTTGAGTAATATCAGAAAAAATTCACTCTTGGTACTCATGCAAATTATGCAGTCAGTCCATATTTGCAGATGCCCTTAAGAAAATTGCAGCCACAAAGTTTGGAAGAGGAGAGAGCATTGATACTTGCTGAAGAGAAGCCAGTTTTCCATGCGTGCACTTTGGGTTTGGGTTCTTTCTTGACTCTGTTAGCGTTTCCGTTCTCCATGTGATTCAGAATATAGTGACATATTCAGTATAGAATAGAACCTGAGAGGAGCTTTATTTTGCTCCTGTAGTGTCATGGGTACAAAACTGTGAGCACTGAACCGAGAAATTCTTTCCATCGATGCGGAAAATATCCAAATGAAGATGTAAAATATTGTTTCTAAAGCAAAACAGGAAAAAATGTGAATGTTCTGTGGGATTCTGATTGCAACTCTGTTTAGTTTCTGGTTATTAACTTAAACCTACTGACCATAGCTACAAAATGAAAGTACACAACTTACTTCGGAAATATGGCTATCATAATGGAGGTATATTATTCAAATAAATAAAAGATTCTGATTCTTAAAATTTGTGCATTTTCACTTTGCATCCGAAGACACAAATATTTCAGAGTTTTATCATCACCTACAAATTTATTTATGTATATCGGAGGTTTTTCACTTGAACAATGAAACGTTCTTCAGGAGTAGTAAAGTATGAATCAACAGCAAGCTTGTGATGTATTTTTATTCAAAGGCAATATACTTTTGATTTATTTTGTAATGTGCATTGATTTTGATGAACTAATATTTTGACTATTGAATATTATGCAATGCCTTTCATAGGCCATGTCATGAATTGCAAATATGTTGTTGGTTAAAAAAGAGAGACAAAGGAAAATATCACTTAGAAATTTTTTTTCAAAAGAAATAACCTTCCCTTAGCACTTTGCCTCTAGTCGAATGTACGAAGTAAATGGCTATAATATGTTCAGGTTGCAGGTGGTTCTTGTAGAAACTGTGCATGTGAGTGTGTGTGAGTGTGTTTGTGTGTGCGCGTGTGTGCATGTACAATAAAATGTTCTTATCTTTCTCAAAATAAATAGATGTAAAATTTCACATGAATAGAAGTATAAATTGATAGGACCAAGGACCATAACATTTATGAAGTTGTAACATATGCTGTAATGTATGATCATTACAAATCTGCCCTTATGAAAAATCGCTGTAGTTCCAAACTATAGTTATTCTATCGGTAATGGGTCGTATTTTCACCACCATACACTGCGTGCGCAATTATAAGGCAAATTGTATTTTTCAGGATTAATTTTGTTTTTGAACAAATACAATGCTCTCAGTCAATCCAAAATGTTATTGAACCTCAAACCTGAATGTTTAACAAAGGAAAATTGAGTTTTGTCTTTCTCAGGGGAATATAGTATACAAGTGCAATAATTTTTAGGCAACTATCAGTGTGCCAAATTATTAGGCAACTAAATTACAAAAATAATTTTTCCAACTCATTTGATTATTCTCAATTTTTAGAGTAAGTGTAAGAAATAAGTAACACAAAACAACAATTAAATAACATTTTTGGCTTTTCAAAATTATTTAGGGACAAATATAGCCACCCTTCTTTTCTATAACTGCCATGAGCCTTCCATCCATGGAGTCTGTCAGTTTCTTGATCTGTTCGAGATCAGCTTTTGCTGAAGCCGCAACCACAGCCTCCCAAATGGTGTTCAAAAGGTGTATTGTCTTCCCTCACTATAAATCTCACATTTGAGAAGGGCCCACAAGTTCTCAATAGGATTAAAGTCCGGTGAGGAAGGGGGCCCAGTCATTATTACATCATCTGAGCCTTTGCTGAGCCAAGCAGTGGAGTAATTGGATGCATGTGAAGACCATTGTCCTACATAAAGATCCTGGCCCTCTTGCATGCAGCGGACTTCTCTCTGTACCAGTGCTTGAAGAAAGTATCTTCCAGAAACTGGCAGTAGGTTTGGGAGTTGATTTTCCGTCCATCTTCTACCCGAAAAGGTCCAACTAGCTCATCTTTCTTAATACCGGCCCATTCCTGTACCCCTCCTCCACCTTGCTGGCTCCTGACTCAATCGGTGCCCTGTGCCCGTTAGTGATCCAGCCGCTGGCCCATCCATCTGGTCCATCAAGTCACTCATTTCATCTGTCCATAAAACCTTTGAAAATTCTGTCTTCAGGTATTTCTTGGCCCAATCCTGATGCTTCAACTTATGAATCTTATTCAGTGGTGGTCATGTTTCCGCCTTCTTTACCTTGGCCAGGTCTCTGAGCACTGAACACCTCGTACTCCTTGACAATCCAGGTAGGTTGCAGTTCAGGAATATGTTGGCACTGGAGAACAGGGTGTGCGTGGTAGCTTCACGTTTAATTCTTCTCGTCTTTTGAAGTTCATTTGAGCCTTTTCTTCTCGATATGTTTTTTTGCCACCCTGTTTACTCTTTGCAACAAAACATTTTATTTTCCGGTGGTCACGCTTCGAAAGCTTAGCAATTTCAAGAGTGTCACATCCGTCTGAAAGGCATTTTACAATTTTTGACTTTTCAGTGTCAGATTGCTTTTTAGGCCCATTTTACCTGAGGTAATGAAGCCGCCTATTAATTATACCACCATATAATTATATAACCACAAATAAAGTGCTAATCACTTTAGGCCACACCCTCCCTGATTACACAAATAAGCACCGCCTAAAAATGATATCAATCAAAGAAGCATTCAAGTTTATAGGGTTTTGAGTTGGAAAATATGCATGGAAATAATGATTAGGCCAGAATACTCACTTGCCTAATTGTGCACACAGTGTACTGTAGTATTACCTACCACACACACACACACACGCACACACACACACACACACGTTATTCAAACTACGCCAATACAGTTGTGTAGACTATAGTAATATTATGGTAATACTATACTTACGATGTGATTAAATAGTACAACTGGAGTAGTACTATAGCAAACTATAGTAATGCCATAAATACTATCGTATTACTAGTAAATAATAACTATTGGATAGGTTCATAATGGTGCACTTGTCTCTGGCTTTAATGGACACTGCATGGAAAATTGTCATTTCAGGCCATATGAAATCACTCGGTCTTCAAGCATGAGTCATCACAGAACATCTCTGTGCATGATTTGTGAGTTTTATGAATGTGTCAACTTCACACCCTGACAAGGGCACGTTAAGTGTTAATTCTGATGAGTAGCAGCTGAAGATGGATATTTCACAACATTAGTTTCAGAACAGAATGGTGAGAATCTATAAGAAGAGGTCAGGAGAACACCAGATGCAGGTCCGACAGTTGGAAGAGGCCTCAGGTCAAGAAGTGCCCAACACTACTTCACCAGTCACTACAGGATGTTGGCTCTTCTCTGGGCAGTTGGTAACAAAATGCCCCTGCTGACCACAGTAGAGGAAGGCCTTGGACCGCAAGCAGCAATCTCTCTCCTATTTAGATAGGCGATTGCATCATATCTGCTTCGGCTCTGGCGGATGCTCGACTGGGAGGAGCTGGTGACAGGGACTGGATGACAGGAGCCTTAGAGGGGCTGGAGGGAGCTGGCCAACGTCACTGAGCGAGTGGCAGTGTTCTCCAGGCAGTTGTCAATCCAGATGGCAAGATCCGCCACAGCCTCGGGAGTCTTGGGTAAATCATGAAACAAGAGGTGGTCCTTGATGCCGTCAGCTAGCCCTTCCTCAAAGAAGTCACGGAGTGCTTGGGAATTCCACTCGGAACTGGCAGCTAGGGTCTGGAACTCGATAGCGTACTCAGCCACCGAGCAGCTTCCCTGCTGGATCCGGGTCAGCTCTCTTCCGGCAGCAGTACCGCGCCTGGTGCGGTCGAAACAAGGGAGGCGGGTTGACCAGGCGGCGGTGTCCCACTGGAGAGCTGGACCTGTAGGTTCTGGGCTGCAGGGCAAAGAGAATCTTGCAGGTGGTCAGAAACGTCCTGCAGGACCCAGGGTTGCCGTTGTAGCGCTCGGAAGGCGTTTAGCTGAGGCTCAGGACCAAAATCAGGAGATGGCAATGCAGCAGCTCCTGCAGGCAGCCCATGCTGGCCCCATGCTCCCAGTAGCGGTGGTCTGCTGTGCTGCCAGGGCAGCAGTCAGACGTTGGATCTGCTGCCGCTGGAGCTCGGCATCGTGTGAATCCATCCTGCTGGTGTTCATGAGACAAACCTTCCGTAAGAGGAGGTCAGGAGACCACCAGATGCAGGATCCAGAAGTGTTTTTATTCTCCTAGTGTTTATTAAAACACAGTGCACATGCACTGAACAAATGTGAAAACTAAGGTACACTGCCAAAGGCTGGGGGAAACAGAAATTCACTCCAAGAGTGGATAAACTAGAAAAACAAAAACTGAACCTACTAGACAGACGGAAACACTGGGAGACTTAAACAAGGGGCAGACAAGACGTGGGCGCAGCAAAATACAAGACTCCAGAATCATACAAAGGCAATACTCGGAAGGCACAAGGAGCTGCGATTTCACCATGCAGATCTGAGTCTTATTAAGTTCCATCTGATGGCTCCTCCCCTCTCTGCCACATTTAGTCACGAGAGGAGGCGGGGACTCGGAATGCAATTTCAACTGGAAACAGAAACACATGGGATTAACAAACAATTGCACTAGAAGCGGGTTAATAATAATGATTTGAGACAAGGCGCTGAGACCATCAATTAAGGTAATCTAAACGTGACGAGTAAAAAGCAAGCGGAGTAAAGCACAGCTTTATAACAGTTAATCAGGGACAGAATTTACTAAAGCCAGAAACACACACACTCGTTAATGAGTTAATTAAGGTTAATACTACGCGACAAAATATTTACAATCACTCTCAAATAAGTGCTGGTTAGTACAGTTTAGTAATTATCCTATCAGAGAATGCATTCACTCAGAGTTTTGCGAGACCCAGAATTAAACACAGGTGGAAGCAATGAATGAAATACCAGAGCCGAAACCAAGAGGCTGAGAGGCAGTGGATCGTCAGACGGCCGAAATGAAAGCTGAAATATAAAGCGAAAGTAAAGCACAAGCACGAATAAGCACAAAGACAGCACATCATAACAGAATCGATTTCCTGATGGCTTATCATTAGCCGACAAATGAGGCAGCCTATAGCGGATAGCTCAAACGGTCCGTAAAACGGCCAGGCGGCTGCAGGTTTTCATTCCAGTCGAGCTGAAGCACATCTAATACAACTGATCAGCTGTGCAGGCTGAGAACAGGTGTTTAAATTAGTCACATCAGATGTGCTTCTGCTTGGTTGAAATGAAAACCTGCAGCCCCCTGACCTTTTCATGGACCGGCTTGAGACCCCTGGCCTATAGCCTCGTGGGAAGGTGGCTGAATGAGACTCAGAGAGCTGGAGGCTCATACTCTGGTGCAGCTGTCGGGCCCTTGAACAAGGCCCCTGGTATCCCATTGTTCTGGGGGGGTGTAATCCCCCTGCTGAGTGTAATCAACTGTAAGTCATTTTAGAGAAAAAAGAAACTAGAACAGCTTGTTTGACATATGACTGATAGTAAATGCAAACTATGCCCGTCTGTCGTTACTTGTGGATATTCATTCTGAGTTCAGATCAAATCTGATAACCACCTATTTCTAGTGAGAGAATTATAATGACCTATAACCTATGACTGGGAAAAATAGAAAACCAGGGCTGGAGATGAATTCAAGGTCCAGATTAGGTGATCCCTTGTCATTCAAAAACGTATGTTGCTGGAAGTATTAGCTGAGACAGGGGTGGGCAATTCTGGTCCTGGAGGGCCGGTGGGTATGCAGGTTTTTATTTTTATCAATTACCCGGATGAATTGACTTAATTGGTTACATACACAAATATAGATTTATTCAATAATTAGATCAAAGAAAAATGTTTTATGAAGGGAGAAAAGAACAGTCTTTGGTGGTCATTCATGACAATTCAAATAAATGCGCCTGAAATGTCAGATTTAGTCAATGGTTTGGACCATTTAGAGACAATCAATTAATTAAAGGCTAGAAATTGGTGTGAAAACCAGGGACAGATACAGCCCTCGTTGCCCACCTCTGAGCTGAGAGATATAACGTCGGCCTGCTGATAAAACATTGTATCTTCAAAATGATAAACCTCACAGGAAAATAAAAAATAAATATAAAATAAATAATAAAATAATACAAATATATGAATATATATATAATATATGAATATATTTAAAATATAAATAAAATTAAAAATGTTTAATTTTGCATGTAAGAATAGTGGACATACGAGTTTTTGTTTCTTATCAACTTGGAGATACAGTGCCCTCCATAAGTATTGGCACCCCTGATGAGATGTGTCAAAAGCCTTAAAATAAATTCAATTTATTGCAGAAGCATACTCTCACACTGAAAGTTGTTGAAAAATGTAACCTTCAACTCAAGTGAATTTTAAGGGGGAAAAAAAATCCCTGACTAAGAAATAATTATTTTTCATAAAATCACCTGTTCCACAGGTATTGGCACCCCGAGCAATTCCTAGGAATTAAACGTAATTGAAGTATTTCTGTCATTTTCACAGTAGTTTCCAAAGTTGATCAGAGTATCTTGGAACATTCAATTAGTAATTCATCACTTCCTGTTTCTCTGGGGTATAAATATGACGTGACACAGAGGTCATTTCTTTTATCCCCTCTTCAACATGGGAAAGACAAAGGAACACACCATTCAAGTAAGGCAGATGTGTGTCTGTGATGGGTTCTGGCAGTGGACGCCAAGAGCAGCGGCCAGACATAAAAGGCAACAGTCACAGTGTGCTGAGGGACTAAAAGCAGATAAAAATAACTGGGGTCGCACTACCAATGGACCCTCCGCCGTCCGTGGTAGAAAAAACAGGCGAGCTCGAGGAAAACAAAAGAAAAGGGAAATAAACCAAAGACTCCCTTACTAACTAACACAATTCCTGATAAGTAACTAAGTGCTTGGCAAAATTTCTCTAGAGAACCTCACTGGCTAAAGCACCAAAGTAGAACTGACACTCTAGCAACAGGAGCGAAGCGGAATGGAGCTTAAATAGAGTCCGGGCCACGCCCCCAATCAATGCCAGCTGGTCCAGGAATTCGATAGGGAGCAAAACGATATCGTCTCGGATGAGAGCCACAAACAGCTCCCAAAGCTCCCAAACCATGACAGTGTCGACCTTCACAAGTCAGGCAATGGCTACAAGAAAATAGCCACTAGCCTGCACCTGCCCATATCTACTGCCAGAGGAATTATTAAGAAGTTTAAAACAACTGGAACAGTGGTACACAAGCCTGGACGAGAACACAAGGTTATTTTGCCACCACGCACAGTGAGGAGGATGGTAAGAGAAATAAAAAGTTCTCCAAAGCTCACTGTTAAAGAATTGCAACAAATGATAGCATCTTGGGGTCACAAAGTCTCTAAAACAACCAACAGGCGCTCTCTACATGCCAACAAGCTGCTTGGGAGGCATGCACGGAAAAAAACTATTCCCACTCACAATCATAAATGCAAACGTCTGGAGTTCGCTAAGCGGTACTGGGACTTCAACTGGGACCATGTGCTTTGCTCAGATGAGACCAAGATGGAGCTTTTTGGCAACAAATGCTCTGTTTGGGTCTGGCAGAACACAAAAGATGAGTATGCAGAAAAGCCCCTCATGCCCACTGTGAAGTATGGGGGAGGATCGGTGATGCTGTGGGCCTGCTTCTCTTCCAGAGGCCTTGGGAACCTTGTTAGGGTGCATGGCATCATGAACGCTTTGAAATACCAGGATATTTTAAATCAAAATCTGGTTGCCTCTGCCCGAAAGCTGAAGATGAGTCATCACTGGGTCTTTCAGCAAGATAATGACCCTAAACATGTGGCCAAATCTACACAGAAATGGTTCTCCAAACACAGAATCAAGCTCCTCCCATGGCCATCTCAGTCCCCAGACCTCAACTCCATTGAAAACCTGTGGAGTGAGCTAAAGAGAGTGCAGAGGAGAGGACCCAGGTCGCTAGTCGATTTAGAGAGATTGTTTTTAAGAGGAATGGTCGAGGATCCCTCTTTCTATATTCTCCCATTTTGTGAAACATTATAGGAGAAGATTAGGTTCTGTTTTATTGGCAAAACGGGGTTGTACAAAGTATTAACATCAGGGGTGTTAATAATTGTGGCACACATGATTTGATGTAAAATAATTATTTCTTGATGTGGGATTTTTTTTTCCCACTGAATAAATGCACTTCAATTAAAGGTTGGATTTTTCTTTTTTTTCATTGTGGTCCTACATTATTTAGAAAAAAAAACCGAATTTATTAGAAGCTAAAGAACACATCTTTACCAGGGGTGCCAATAATTATGTAAGGCAGTGTATGAGGTTTTATCAGCAGGCCGACGAGAAGTATTTCACGCACAGCGACGTCTCGTTTGGCCCTTTCGTATACGGTCGTCATGTTCCCAAAAGGTCGTCATGCTCTCAGAGATATAAAAACTAGAGTGGACAGCGTCATTGGCTGGACCAAAGTGCACACAGTAGAATTGCTCTGCCATCTTGTGTATGTATAAATGTCCAATGAGGCACATGTAGCCTAAACAGTATACACATGGGTGTTGACAAATTACTATTTTCTGGGTGAGGGACTTGTTTTCTATGTTCTTTTTTATCTTTTCACACTTTTATATTATCGCTCAGTTACCTACGTTTTCGTTCGGTTCAAAGAAAAAGTGTTTGCATTCAGCTGTGCCTGTGAGTCTGACTCTGGTCTATACCTGGAAGAAACTAGTCGTTATGTGCATTTATGAATTTATATGTATGATTTGAGTATTAAGATCGGAACAATTTCATTCTAAAGTATTCATAGCCTACCTACTTGTTGTCTTCATTTAATCCATCTTTGCCCAGACACAATGGATAATAGGATGATTTTGCGTGTTTCCCCAAGTGGGATCCATGTAGAGTCTCAAAAGTAAAGTATGTAAATGAAACAGCGCCAGTTTCAGTTTCAGGGAATACGCTGTTAATAATAAACGAATTAAATGAAACCTTCTTTGTCAGGTAATTTAACTGGCTCCTTTTTGCCAGTTATTTAAACTACAATTTTACAATAATAACAATTTTACAACTTCAGCAACCAAGGCTTAATGATGGCAGTGGCATTGAAGAAACCTTGAGAAAACATCACGGTCACTACCATGAGAGCTGCAGGCTTCTCTTTAACAACTCCAAGTTACAAAGGGCTGAAAAAAGATCTACTCCTTCAACTGATGGAGATGACAGCAGTAGCACCATAAAAATACCAAGGAGAGGGTCAGACCCTAAATGGGTAGAGTGCTTCCTATGTGAAGAGCAAGGAGACCTTAATGATCTGAGAGCAGTGATGACCATGAAACTGATCCAGCGAGTGAATGACTGTGCAAGGAATCTCAATGATGGGAAGCTGCTTGCCAAACTTAGTGCTGGAGATGTTGTTGCCCAGGAACTCAAGTACCATGCTGCATGCTTGACCCATCTCTACAACCGGGAAAGAGCTCATCTCCATGCTGAAAAGTTTGAGAAAAAAGAAGGGGAAAACATAAGAGCATATCCCACTGCTTTCTCTGAGCTTGTGACATATATCACTGAGGCCAAAGCTGCAAGTGAGGGTGCAGATCCACCCATCTTCCGTCTTGGCGACCTATACATGCTCTACAAGCAGAGACTTCAACAGCTTGGCATTGACACTCCCAATGTCCATTCTACACGACTGAAGGACAATTTGCTGATGCACATCCCTGAGCTACAAGTACAACATCAAGGACGTGATGTGCTACTGGCCTTCAAGAAGGATGTAAGTTCCATCCTCGCACAGGGAAGCAAATATGGAGAAGCAATTCATCTTGCAAATGCAGCTGGGATTATAAGGCGTGACATGCTTCAACACAAATCACGCTTCAACAGCACATTCTACGATGGAAGGCCCGAAGAGGCTGTACCTCCATCTCTGGTACAATTTGTTTGCATGATTGAACATGGAGCAGATATCAAGTCACAACTCCAAAATGGTGCCTCAAAGTCTGATGTTGCAATGGCACAGCTGCTAGAGTACAACTGTTTTGCAAAGTACAAGGCCGGATCTCATGTCCACAGACATTCCAAGGACGGGGAGACACCATTTGCTGTATATATATTGGCTTGTGTGTATTTTCTAAAATGAGGAAGAGGCAGCTCATTGACATCCTGCGCGAGAATGGGCTGAGCATCTCCTATGACAGAGTCCTAGAAATTTCAGCCCAGCTGGGAGAGGCTGTTGTAACCCAGTATGTGGAAGATGGAGTCGTCTGCCCACCAGCCCTGAGGAAGGATGCTTTCACAACTTCAGTAGTGGATAAAATAGACCACAACCCTACTGCGACAACAACTAAAACTTCCTTCCATGGCAGTCCATGATGTCGTCTCTGCAATCGGACCTGAGAAATCCAGTGGAATTCTGTATTTCCACACTTTCAGGGGCTGTGATGTGGTGTCTGCTTTCCATGTGAAAGCAAATAAATCTGCATGGCAGACTTGGGATGTCTGTGGTGAGGTTTCTGAAACCTTCAAGAAGCTCAGCAACTGTCCAGCAGAGGTTTCTGATGATGACCAACAGGAGCTGGAGGAGTTTTTTCTCATCATGTATGACAGATCAAGTGCCGTCACTGGTGTCGACGAGGCACGGCTGGATCTCTTCGCTCGTAAGCACACGCCCTAGGATGCCATCTCACCGACATGGTGCAGCCCCCAAGGAACATGCAAAACGTGCTGCCTACCAGGCCGGAGTCATCTGGGGCCAGGCAACTATACGCAATCCAGAATTCATTAGTCCTGCTAACAGGGGTTGGACACAGAAAGGAGAGACGTGGCAGGTCTGTTGGACGATCCTTCCACCAATTACCGCAAGCTGCCAGGAACTGCCAAAGTGTTCATGCAAGAAAGGCTGCAGCCGCAGATGCCAATGTTCTCGCTCTGGACTGTCATGCACTGGACTCCGCAGCTGCGTGTGCGAGCACTAGTGATGCACAGAAATACACTACTGTAGGCCTATCTCTGGACACTTTTGAATATTTGCCATGAACATGAAATTGATCTTAATGCTTGACTACTGATGTTTTAACTTGAGCTTGATTACACAGCGTCTAAAAGTACGTGCACAAGGACCATGCATACCACGGTCATTTATTCATTTTAATTTCATCTTTCTGTTTATTACAATATGTTCTGCAGGGACATTCACTACAGCAAGATGAAAGATATGCATTCTGCTCACATGTGATTTGCTACATTGCCAGCCAGATTTGTATGATCTAAGTGCTGTATGTTGCAAGTATTAAAACTACCTGTATGTGTTAGTTTGGTTGAAAATTATCATTTAAAGTTTAATTGTTTGATGTGATGCATTGTTGCTTATTTTACACCCAAAAATAATCACAAATAGCAGAATTAAGAACAAATTCATCTTTGATGCCATTTTAAGTTGTAAAAATAGATCCAGCATGCTTGAAAACACGCATATTGACACCAAGATCACTCAAATTGACCAAATACATGCATGTCTATGAAAGAATCTGACTTTGGAAGTTCATTTTGGTGGCCATCTTGAAAAAATGGCTGCCATCTTGGATTTTCAAATGGCCAATCAGGCAGATTTGACAAATACCCCATAGAGAACACCCATTCCAAATTTGGTGCTTGTATCACAATATGCACGACTGTTCTGGTATCTGCCCCGCTATAACAGTTGCTCTGTTGCAACTGCTTATGTGCATGGTGCGAACCAGCTTGCCTGGTCCAGGCCTACACGAGTGCTTTTGAATGGAAAGGCATTGTGACAGGACAATTTGTCCAATGTAAGCGAAAATCCATCATATAAAATCCGATATATTCAATGTTTATTTAATGGAAAAACAAAACAGATTTTTTTTCAATGTATTTATCAGGGACAGTATGAAAAAACATTAAGCTCAGCAGAGTCAATGTTCCAAATTCTATCTTTAGCTAATTTCCATCTGTTGTCGACAATACTCATTCAATAACAGCTTCCATCACATACATTCATTATTGTTGTCTACATTCAGAAATTAAGTGCAACACACACACACACACATACACACAACAAATCCTCGCGAAACGACACCAGGCCCCGTTTCAGAGAGCGAGGTTAATGGTAACTCTGAGTTTGTGAGCTCAGAGTTGCAGGAGTTTTCCGGTTCACAATGCGAGTTCAGTCCAACTCGGAGGTAGTTACCGTGGCAACATACCCCTTGAAGCTAGCCTGCTCGCTGGCAGGTTTTCTTCAAGTTACTCAGAGTTTCTTCTCCTCAGACTGCAGACTGAGGAGATGTTAGTCATGGCGAGTCCATTCCTTGAAGAGACGGAAGACATTGAAGCGCAAAGACTGAGAAGAATTCTCCGTTAGGAAAGAGTTATCCGACCATGTTTGGACGTTTTATCGTTTTCGGTGGAATATTGGTTTGAGCGTTCTGTGTCTGTGGAATCTATAATTTATTTCAACATAATTTTCAGTCTGCATCTTGCTCGTGTCACACACCGAGGACATTCTCTCAGTTCAGAACAAATTGCGTAGCTTCTTCAGGCCTACCAAAGAAAACGTAGCCTCAGCACACAAAAACTTTGAAATGCCTACATTAATCGCGGAAATAGCAACAGAAAAATAATACCCCGCTACCGAAACTGCAAAAACCGCAACATAAACTGTTGACTCGTAGCATAAAACTATGAAACTGCAACATCTTCTTTCACATCCGTCTTTGCCATTTACTGCGCTTGCGCGTACCGGCCCAGGCTGCTTTCAGAGATAGCGGAATCAAACCACTCATCACTGGTTCCTATAACATTTCCGTCATATCCAAATTTTTGCAATCTACAGAATTATTTTTCAACACATCATTGAAGCGAGGAGTGCTGTGCCATAAGATTGAAATTAGTGGACTTTCTACATCACTCTCGTAGAGGCACTATACTGGCACCTACGTTGATAAAATAATAGATTTAATCTTTCGCTAAGCTATTAACACTTTTTTTGAAGTTCTCTCCGATCTCCGATCTGCAGTTCCACCCAATACTCTCCTCCACTTTGGGAGTCGTCCAGAATTCATTACCCGCGCCCGACGAGGCGGCGTTGGTATACAGTTTAGCACTGTCTGTGTGTGTGTGTGTATGTGTCTGTCCTCGCGACAGCTCGGCCACCACTCAAGCTAGGGTAGATGATCCTAGGGTACCCTGTCCAAATTTGCATTTTGAGGTTGAAAGGTCAAGTTCAATAAGAGGTGTGGGTTAGCATCTCGATAGAGAGCGCATCATCTAGTTGAATAATGAACTAGATAATGCGCACTCTTTAGAAATGCTAATCCACGCCTCTTGTGGCCGCGCGGTCAGACACACACACACACACAGACGGTGCTAAACTGTATACTCACGCTGCCTCGTCGGGCATGGGTAATAACTCTGGAGAGTTTTAAATTCTTCACAATACATGTTGGAAAGTCTGCTAATTTGCTGTAATGAATGATCAGCAGCTCAAATGGTCAATTCATTCTATAAGTTAAAAGATCTAAAGACAGAACAACTAAAGTGATCCTGTTATTTGCTTCCTGAAAGAACAAATGCAGTAGTCAGGTGGGACGGTGCCACAGTCGTTAGCACTACTGCCTCACACTAAGAAAGTTGTGGGTTTGAATCCGGCCTGGGACCTTTCTGTGTGGAGTTTGCATGTTCTCCCCATGTTCGCGTGGGTTTCCTCTGGGAAACTGGTTTCCCTCACCCACAAAACATGCAATGGGAACATAGCTGTGTGCAAATGTTTGCTGGTGGTCGGAGGGGCCATAGCTGGCAGCCACTCTTCTGAGTGGCCTGCCACAGGGTAGCTGTGGCTACAAAAAACGTAGTCTACCGCCATCAGTGACTGAATGAATAATGTATCCATTGTGAAGCGTCTTTGAGTGCCCAGAAATATATATAAAAGTTTTTTATTTTATTAATTTGTCAGAAAAGTCAGACGCGGAACTTTTTTCTCCACCGTAGCCATGGTTAATCGTGTTATCTATATTCCATTGATGAGGGCTTTTAATGTCCTCGTGCACACGCCCGACTCTGGCGTAAGTTAATTCAGAGTTGATTGAACCAAGTAGGCTTATTATCACCTGTTCTGAACCCGAAAACTCCGCGGTCAGCAGCTCAGAGTATATCCATGTTCCCATTAATGCGGCTCAAGTCAGGCGCCGGTGCAGACACGGGTACGTCAAAAAAATCGCATATCATTGTCTTACATGAAGTGTTTCCATCTACGCGATTTTCACCCGGCTCCTAATGAGTGTTTTCCCGATCGGATCAGGGAGCGATTCCATCTCCGGCTCACACGAATCGCACGAGGAATTCCCTATTGTTCAAAGGGGTTTCCCCACTTTAATTTATTAACAAATGAGTACCTTTGAAGCAATGTGTATTTATTGCCCTGTTCAGAGCAGAGCCGAGGTTTCTGCGCAACATTAATGTGTTTACCATTCTCCGTGAATCAAAAGCATATTGCCGCTTTAAATTATGATCTGAGCTTTGTAATGTCACGATACCTTTGCGATTTTTTATTTCTATACGTCAGAAGTGTTCCTGTGTATCACACGCTTAATTTGTTACAAAATGATAGCAGACTAGTGGTTCTCGTGCGACATTTGTACGGAGTTTCAACATGGGCTAACTTCATCTAATTCCTGTAATTCAGAGGATGAAGCAGAAACTTCAGAATATCAGACTTTATTATTCAACAGAACATAATTCCAGCCATCTTTATCTTTTTATCATCTTTATCGGTGCAATGTTTTCGTTCGTTTCTTCTTCTGTAGGCCTATTAAAACGTAGCTTTTAATTGTTATGACGAGCTCTTCGTTCATCATGAGGTGCTGTTTAGTAGTGTTGTGATGGGTCCTGCCATGAGGACGAAAATAGATGAGTAGGATAGTTCAGCCGTTTATATGGAAACACTAGGACCCATGGGATGTCCCGTGTCTGCCCCGCGGCCTGTCGACTTTCAAGCCGTATCAATGGAAACATAGCTTAAGTCAACTCACAGTTACAGTACAAACTCAGAGTTTGTTTACCCTGCTTCCTGAAACGGGGCTCAGGCCAGTGTTGAGTGATTTCGCTCTCGAATTGATGCTGTGTACCCCACTCAATAATCCTTATTTGGGACGAAGGTTTTAAGTTCCTCACACAAAGGGAGAATCGGTCATTCCAGAGAGGCGTGAAAATGTGTACACTATAACGCGAGGATCGCTAATTTTAGAGGGGCAAAAAAATGTTGTGTAACGCAAGCACCCAAATACAAGCACGCATACGGTGTGGTATCCCATTGTCAGCTGACCAGAAGAGCGGCGAGCCCTCCGATGGCGTGATCAAAACAGAACTCAGACTTGCACGTCAGACAGCAGCTCTATGGGTGAGGTGGAGGTCTGGGCTGCCGCGACGAAATTGGAGAGCTGCAACCGCTGGAAATACAGGTAACATCTAGTTTCATAGGGTTTCCGATGATCATCATTTTTTGGGACTTGTTTGCTGGGTGTTTTAACTGAGAAATTTTTTTTTTGTTTTTGTTTGATTGCGTTTATTGTGTCTCGCGTTCCGCAGCTTTGTCGAACTTTGATGTTTGTCGCTTTATTTTCTGTATGGTCTATCTTTGCTTCGTGGTACTTTGCAAGGGATGCGTCATGCAGTTCAGCGAGGCGATTGTTATCTTCCTTGCATTTGATAATAGCAGAATTGTCATGTAGCCACATGGTACTTTTCGAAGAAAGGTATTACGCATGATCCCGAGGTTAGTATAAAAAGCCTATTAAACATGAACTAGTATAAAAAGTGGGCTACACCCTGTCAAATATATCATTTTCCGTCATGACAAGTTTCACTGCCACAGCAGCACCCTTTTTCACCTTTTTTTGCATCAAGTTGTCTCTCAAAGACCTTGCCCCTCAAAAACCTGTCATTCATAATCGAGTCATGCAATTGTTGCCTTTAAACAGTTATCCAGAGCATTTCATGATGCAAACATGCGAGCTATGATCACAATCGACTGGAATTAAAAACGCGCAGTCGCAGGAATAAAACTGGGATCTACCTGACGTTTTTCGCAATCATTGACGGGAAGGATGAAGTGTGTTTTGAGTCGCCAATTCTGATCCAGTCAGATCCCCATTTTACTAATTATAACTTGCTTGCTTGCATAGTCAGAAGTATGGGATTGGCAGGATGACGATTAAAATGGTCATTACATAATGCTTGAATTTTCTTTACCCTCAGTTTGGCATAGTCGGCAAAATCATAAAAACAGCAATACCGTAGTAATACGCTGCCTGTTCAAAAGAAGTCCGTGTGGATTTAAATAAGTAAATACAATAAACCTATTGAATACTCAAGAGCCTGTCGAATCACAGATGCTATGATTGATGTGTTTTAGCGGGCCGAGAGTCTTTAAATCGTGGGTGAATCAGTGTATAGCTTCACATTTCTGAAACCAGTGGTTCTCAAACTTGGTCTTGGTGCCCCCTTATAGTGTTTGTCTGTCGCCTACTGTAACTGGACCAAGATCGTCCAGAAAGTTCCACTTTTGACTCCTCAGTCCACAGATTATCCCAGAAGTCTAGGAGGCCATCAAGGTCTTTAATGGCCAATGTGAGATGAACCTTTTTGTTCTATTTGGTCACCAGTGGTTTTTGCTCTGCAGCTCTCCCCTGGATGCCATTTTTTCCCAGTTATTTTCTTATTATCGGATCGTGAATTCTGACCTTAACTGAGGCAAGTGCCGCCTGCAGTTCGTTGCATGTTAGTTTGTGTTCTTGTGTGACCTCCTGGAGGAGCACTCCATGCGCTCCTGGAATAACTTTGGTTGGTTTGCCATTTCTGGGAAGGTAGGTCATGGCTCTCACTATGATTTGCTAGAGTTCCAGAGCCTTAGAAATGGATTTAACCCTTTCTAGACTGATAGATGTCAATGATTTTTCAAATTAAAGCATCTTTGAAAACTGCATTCTTTGTTACGCAATTTATCTATGTCTTCTATTAACCCTCAGAGCTCTGAAATAATTAAATTTGTATTTTATTTATTTATCTTGTGCTGTTGAAAACCTATCTTGTGGCCTCTTGTTCTAAAGAGCTCCCGCAGGGGAGCTCTTATAAACAAGTTACCACACAAGGTTTCAGCAGCTTTGATTTTGATATCTTGCATCATTGAGCAACAATAGCTGCATTTAGCACTCTAAGGGTTAAAATTAGTTTGAGACATTTCAGCGTGACAAATATACTAAAAATTAGGAGAAATTGGAAGCAAATGAATACTTTTTCACTGCAGTATAAGCTCAGCAACGATGCAGCAATTAAATAACGTCATCAAACTACGTGAACGTACATAAAGACCAGGTTATACCATGTAAGGAGTTTTTAAAATCCCTGACGGCACAAGAATATTCCAGGATGATAGTGCCGAGATTCATCGGGCTCAAATTTTGAAAAATTAGTTCAGTATGCATAAAATAAACTAATTCCCACTCGTTAATTGTCCAACTAAGTCCTGACTTTAACCAGTTGGAAGCCTGGTTGTGCTAATTTGTCTCCCCTATCTTCAATACAAGATCTCGGCCAGAAATTAATGCAACTCTGGGCAGAAATAAATGTTGCAAAACTACATTTTGCATTACATTACATCGAAACAATTGCAGGACGAATTCGCACCACAATCAAAGGTATAGGTGGTCCAACTTAATATTACAGTGTGTGACCTTTTTTGGTCAGGCAGTGTGTATTTACTGTCACAGTAACTCTCTCCTTATCAGTGTATTATGGGCGGGATCTAAGTGTAGAATATACTTTGGTTCTTGTTCATGTGCTTTGACCTTGCGGCAGGTTAGGGAATGTGATTAGACTTGGCAGTATTGTGGTCATGAATCGAGTAATTTAATCAATGCTTCTCTCATGTTGTCATAGGCCCCTGTTCAAGAGTGTTTTCCCAAATTAATGCAACATAAGGGAAGATATTTTTAGGTGGCCTGAACTCTCCCTCATTGTACAAAGGCCTGGCTCAGACTGAATCAAATAAATGCATGTTCTGATCTCCTTGATCAAACACAAAATGCCTGTGACGTGGGGCTACTGTGGCTGCATGCCAGTGCTTTCTAATCAAATATAGCTGAACAGGATGTGGGGCGTGAGTCAACACTACAGTGTGTTCACTGGCAATTGAACCTTTTAAAAGGAGCTAAAAACCTACAGTGCATTGTTGGTAAAACGCAAAGAATTTTAGTTTAGGTCCAGACTCTGAGGTGGACAATTCGTGAGTGAAAATGACTCCTCATGCTCGATGAACCACTCTTTCACAAATTTGAGCCTGATGAATCTTAACATTGTCACCCTGGAATATGCCTGTGCCATCAGGGATTAAAAAGCCCATTGATGAGTAACTGGTCATTCAGTATAACAGGTGCTCTGTCTGCTTAATTTATTTTACTGCTGCAGAACAGTGCTGAGCCCAGACCTGACCGAATGAAGCTGCCCCGGATCATAACACTGCCTCCAGAGGCTTGCACACTGGGCTCTATGCATGACGGGTGCGTCGCTTCATGGGCTGCCTTTCTTACCCTGATGTGCCCATCAATCTGGAACAGGGTAAATCTGGACCTTTCTTACCCTGATGTGCCCATCACTCTGGAACAGGGTAAATCTGGACCTTTCTTACCCTGATGTGCCCATCACTCTGGAACAGGGTAAATCTGGACCTTTCTTACCCTGAGGTGCCCATCACTCTGGGACAGGGTTAATCTGGACTCATTAGACCACATGACCTTTTTCCATTGCTTCTCAGTCCAATCTTTATGCTTCCCTGCAAATTGAGCTTTTTTTTCCAATTAGCCTCACTAACAAGTGAATTTCATTTAGCTGCACAGCTGTTTAGTCCCAATCCTTCAAGTCCCTGTTGCATTGTGTGAGTGGACATGCTCTCACCTTCATAATGAAATAAAGCCATGAGTTCTACTGTTGCTTTTATTTTTTAGAGATGAGACTTCATTGAGCATTTTAGTAATCCCTGATCAGGATCAGTCATGATTTTTCTCCAACCCGTTTCTTCTGCAAAGTTGACCATTGACCACTCTCCTTCCAGGGTTGAATAAATAGTTGGACAGTTCATGACCCAGTTCCAGTGATTTCAGAAATCTTCTGAGCTGTTTTCTTTGCTTGATGCTGGTCAATAATTCGTCCCTCTTGAAACACAGAAACATCTTTTCAACACCCATGAGATATTTCTAAAACAACCATGTCAGAAAAAATGAGAAGTCACTCAGTGAATCGATCAGGATTAAAAGAATTATTGCCAGCTGAAACATATTCATCACTGCAATAATGATTTGAACATATCAATCATAATGATATAATGGATGTGCAGTGCGTATTTATTCATAATTTTAAAGAACAATTTGATTTGAATCTAAAAGAGGATTTGATCTTGGAAAAAGTGGTTTTATTTCACAACGATTTGTCTCTCTCTTTTGATAAACGGTCTTGTTTTATTATAGGTCTAGGGCTGGCTTTTGCAGTACAGTCTATAAACCAGCGTATTCAATTCTGTAGCAACTACATGTAACTGTATTATGTGTCTTATTTGACCTGTTTATCAGGAAAAACTAGTCAAATAAGAAACAGATGGGCGACAGGTGGGGTGCTCATGCCATGTGTTGCACAGTATTAATTATTTGTATCTCCCCGACGACAGTCGGGAGAAAATATGATTTTGTTCCAGGGCCGTCGCTGCCACAGAGATTTTCTGATCCAAGCTCTGGATGCTTAGTTCAATGTTCATAGGATTTTTCTCTAAATTCGCATAGTCAAAGATCAATTCTCGGCAATTTTTTGATGTCCAATATTTTTATTTTTTTTTGCAGATTTTGTGTTCTCTGGCCGTTTTGAGCCATTTTGAGTAAAAAAAGAATTTCTTTGGTTACAAGTCTCTGCTTGACGTAGAAAATGTTAGGATTGGTTAGTGCTAGCTGCCGTGCCCACTGAGATTTTCTGTTCCAGCTCTGGAGGTTTCAATGCTTATTGGATTTTTTTTCTAAATTTGCATAGTACAAGATGTTTATATGACGATGCTCTAGATCAATTTTTTGGCAATGGCCGGCGGCAGCCATTTTGCCTAATTTTCTTTTTGACTTTGAGTTTTTGGTCATTGAGCTGTTTAGAACAAAAACTTTTTCTGGTCCTAAGTCGCCTCTGGACTTTTAGGGTTAGTTAGGGGTTGGAATATTAGGGGGGTTTCAGGCTTCAGAGGCTGCAATGAAAATCTGGAGTTTGTATAAAGACGTTTTCAGTAAAATTTATATCAATACGATCTGCGATTAGTACTCTAAGATGCCGATTGTGCATTGGTGAAGCCACATTGATGTTATCACCCAGAATCGACAAGTCCTATTTGTCACTGAATGTGTTTATTATTATTTTGGAGTAGTTTTCAATTTATATCAACAAGACCCATTCATTACACCCCTCGAACAATGACAAATAATCCCTCTCAAAGGGCTATAAAATTAATTAACAATGGCCAGTTTCAACTGTGTGCGAGTAGGAGTGATGTAGTCAAGACCGCCTTAGCCGAGACCAAGACACAACCAAGATCAAAGGGTAGCAAGACCAAGACAAGACCGAGGCCAACATAGACTATTTCGAGACCAAGACTAGAGCAGGATGAGACCGAGACCAAGACCAAACAAGCGTTTCACTTCATTGTAAATATGGGCAGTGTTTGGGTGAAAGTAATCGTGTGTAGCAACTGCATAACAGCGATTATTGCCCTTCCAGAGGATTGAGTCTCTATAGGCATTTAAATGTTTTCCTGTAAGACCTGGAGCCGCTTACGCATCATGGCTGCCACGCGTATTCTACGTTCGTTAGCATAGAGGTCGCTCATCTCGAAGTGAGGTAACGTGCCGCGTGCACGAGATGCAGTATTGACATGACCGCTGGAGGCGCTTGTGCGAACAACTCCATTGTGACAGTGTATGCGATATCCGGGCAATACCGTCCGCCGTTTTCACGATTTTAGGGTCCGATATGCTGCTGTCTGCCTCGAGTGGAGACCTCCAATACTATGCGTTTTGGAGGTTAGTATGGCATTCTGGGTGGTTGCTGGGGCATTGCTAGGCGGTTGCTATGGTGTTCTGTGTGGTCGCTAGGGTGTTGCTAGGCGGTTGCTATGGTGTTCTGTGTGATTGCTAGGGCGTTGCTAGGCGTTCGCTATGGTGTTGCAGGTGGTTGCTAGTCGAGCTGTCCCAAACAATTATTTTTCAAACGATTAATCTGGTGATTATTTTACTGATTAATTGACTAATCTAACAAGTCATTTTTTATTGCCGATTTAATTTCTCTGTTAACAATTATTTTGCATTACTTGATCAATGTAACTATTCACACAATAAGGATATCAAACCATCTCCTGTTAACATTTCAATATTTATGAAACATTTCTTTAACATGCACTTGAATCTCTCCAAAATAAAATTCTGTGTGATGAAATAAAATGTGCAAAATAATGCATTCTGATGCCAGATGTAGCATCTCACAAAATAAATAATAAAAAAGTCACCCAGGAGGAATACAAAAATACATGTTTTACAAATTAGCAGAGTAACTGAAAAACTTAAGCAACATGTTTTTTTTTTCTTCTGTTAGAACTGACAGTAGTAGCCTATGTAAAATAATGCATTGAACAGCCAAGCTCAGGACACAAACATTTCTATATTTAAACACTTAAACACTGCCCTGCCGGTCATTGCTCCTCAAGAAAAGTATATCCAAAATTAAATAAAATGCAGACAGATGAGCAGTGCAAAATAATACAATCTGAAGCCAGATTTTTTATGCAACAAAACAAATGAAATTCAAGTCACTCAGGCGACATACAAAAATAAAAATCTTACAATAAACAGATCAACTGAAAAGATATTATTTTTTCTTTTAGAACTAAACATAAATGCACTATTTTTTTACATAGGCTACGAACACTCAATCTCAGAGCACATAATCTCGCCCCCCTTTTCTTTTTCTCTTCACAGCAGTTCTCCACTCATTTTACAGCAAAAATATAGTGCAACTTGTGAAAAGAATAACATTATGAAAGAATAACAACTACTAATAAAGTATAACTCTCCATTTTCTTCTCCTTCCACTCTCTCGCTCTCTTCGGAAATGTGTGTGTGGGCGTGTGTGCGTGTGTGTATGCGTGTGTGCGTGTGTGTGCGTGTGTGTGTGTGTGCGCGTGTGTGTGTGTGTGTGTGTGTGTGTGTGTGTGTGTTGAATTCAAGATATAGTATGATGGTTGGAGTGGAGGAATGTAAGCATGTCAACATGCTCTGGAGTCAGGCTTGCCCCTTTTTCTGTGACAATATTTCCAGCATCTGAAAAGAGCCGTTCTGATGGAGTTGAGGTTGCGGCCACAGACAAATACGATTTGGCTTGAACAGCCAGGGTGGGGAACCTTGCTGCATTTTTCTTCCACCATTGAAGTGGGCTAGTATCCCTTGCTGTTTTCACCAAAATACAAAAGTACCTAATTCCTGACTGTTTCAATGTCACCACTATCCTCCTGGCCAATGTCTTCCTCATTGCTGCCGTCCCCCTCAGAATCCGAGCCTAGCAAAGTGTCCAGCACAGACCTGGAGGTTCTCTGCTCCTTCTCCGCTCGTGTTTGTGCGTGTGTGCGTGTGTGTGTGTGTGTGTGTGTGTGTGTGCGTGTGTGTGTTTGTGTGGCTTGTTTCAGAGAACAACATCCTGTCTGTCACTTCGTGTGTCTGATGGTGAACTGTGAGTCGTTTTGTGTGTGTGCGTGTGTGTGTTTGTGTGGCTTGTTTCAGAGAACAACATCCTGTCTGTCACTTCGTGTGTCTGATGGTGAACTGTGAGTCGTTTTCACACTCGAGCTGGCAGCAGGGGGCACTGTGGGCTCAATCGCACATTCAATTTTTATTATCCTTCTGTCATATAATGCGGGTGGTTATAGTCATCTGTATGTCTGTACAAGCATCCGCCTGTGTGTCGTCATTTTGTTTCCGGAGCAGAACTCAAATACTGCTCAGTATTTTTAGCAGAACTCGCTGTGTGTATTAATCCAGTCCTACACTCGTGCCTTTTGATATTTTGGGATTTCTGGGATTAGATTGCTGGGGCCTGGTTATGTCATCTTCTGATGACTCCAATTTAGCTGGTTTTCGATCTGTGGTGGACTGAGTGATTTTGCATGCGGTGACTGATGTCGCCACATTTTTGATGGGGGGGAATAATCTGTGCATCAGTTTAGGATTCTGCAAATGAGAAACACTGTGAGGCGTATACTTAGTTATGGCTGTGGGATATGGACAAAATCAAATATCTCAGTATTTTTCCAAATGCATCTGATTCTACATTTTGGCAACATTTTAGTTTGAAATATTTGTGCTTTGACAGAATATAATTTACACTATGACATTTTTGTTAAACGGTCATGAGCAATGTGGGCATATAACTTACCTGGTACAGACAACAGCTAGAATAGTCTAATAACTGTGAAAACTGCCTGTCTTTACTGTAATGCAGCCTATAAGACCTGAAAAGACAAAACTTATGTCATAACACAATTTTACAATATCCAGAATCCCAGATGATTGACAAGACCTTATCTTGTTTTACAATGGCAAAATTATATTGATATATTGCCCTGCCATATGTTGAATGAATAAAGCGTTCATCTCACCGAGACTCTGCAGGCTGCTCACTCCTGTCGTCATCAGTGGAGAGCACCTGCCGCGGCAGTCATGCGCCACAGCCATTTTGCAACCAAAACACTCACCACACACTAGCTGAGGTGGACAAGGAGAGCATTTTTTTTTTTTTTTAATAGGCAATTAAATCTTCTTTTTCCATTCGACTGAAATAATGCACAGACGGCAGGAATACGAGGAGCTGATTACATTGGAGTAGCAGTACAGTGCCTGACAAAAGTCATGTCACTTATCCAAATTGTAGGAACAACAAATAATAAGCTGACTTGAAGTTGATCAATTATCAGGAAAATGGCTTATATGCCATTTTAGAGGCAAAGCCCTCTAGATTATGCAAAATATACCAAAATAGAGTTTTGTGTCATTCATTGATTTTTATCATTTAATTAGTACAGCAAGGTTAGATTTTGCTTGGACGAAAGTCTTGTCGCATTGAAAAAAATGTGGAAATTCTACATACTTTATTTTGAATACACAAATATGCCACCATAATATTAGAACATAAATTGATGGTGCCTTGGAAAAAATAATTAATATTGCGTTGACTCCCATGAGCTTGGAGGACTGTATCCGTACGTCTTGGCAATGACTGAAATAACTTGATGATGAAATCATCTGGAATGGTAAAGAAAGCAGTCTTACAGGACTCGCAGAGTTCATCGAGATGCTATGGTTTCATCTTCCAAGCCTCTTCCTTCATCTTACCCCTGAAATGCTTAATAATGTTCATGTCAGGTGACTGGGTCGGCCAATCCTGGAGTACCTTCACCTTCTTCGCTTTCAGGAACTGTGATATGGAGACAGAAGTATGAGAAGGAGCAGCAGTATGAGTCGGCCGCAAGAACTTTTTGATATTTCAGGCTGTTGATGTTGCCATCCACTGTGCAGAACTTTCTCACCCCCCCCATACTGGCTGTAACAACAAACCATGATTTTTCCTCCACCAAGCGATTGTTTTCTGGGAGAATCTTGGGTCCATGCGGGTTCCAACAGGTCTTGCACGGTGACTGGGATGCAGTTCAATGGATGATTCATCAGAAAAATAAACTTTCGGCCGCTCTTCCTGTATCAATCCTTTCTGCAAGCTGTGGGCCTTGGCAAATGCAATTCAGATTATTTGTTTTCTGTCTAATGCAGGCTTCTGTGTAGTAATTCAGCCATGAAAACCACTTTGAGGGAGAATTTGACAAACTCTTCTTGTAGATACTGGGATTTTTGGTGACATTTCCTAATGTAGCTTCGCTGTAGTTGAAGAAAGGCTAGCCTTGTACAGTTGAAGCAACAAACGGTCCTTTCAAACACTTGTCATACCGGGGTCTGTCTGACCTGCACTTGCCATGAACATCACCAGTTTCAGTAAATTTTTTTCTTTTCCCCTCCACTTGACATTTGGATACATTAAAGATGTCTGCCACCTCAGCAGCAGACTCAGTCTTCAGGCTCTTGATGATCAGCACTTTGGTCTGTGGTAGTATCTTTGGCCTGTTGTCAGAGGTCTAGTCGCACCTCATATGAAAGTCTGGTGCGCTGGGGTTATTTCTATACACATCTGGGAATGTGTTAATAACAGTATTTGTCATAGGTTAAACTCTACTCCGTGATTTGTTGCATCATCTGAAGAGGCGACAAGACTTTTGTCCCAGCAAAAACACATGTTATGGGCTTTGCCAGGCTGTGAACATCAGAACCCTTTTTGACTGTTTCATTTTACACCAAATTATTAATGTGAAAGCCCTTGACATTAAAATGGACCATTTATTATAACAATTGATTTGGTTAGAAATAGTTATTCGCTATTTTTAGTTACTATGTCTTTATGCGATAAGACTTTTGTCAGGCACTGTAAGCCTATGATTGGGGGTGCTGGATCACTGTCCACAAGAATGCGTTTTATTTTTTATTGATGTTTAATTTATTGCAGCACATTATTAGCTTTAACAGGGGGGATGAAGTTGTGTCATGTCAATATAGCGGCCGTGTCCACCCAACCCCCCACACCCTTAGATCACACTCTTATCTCATTACATCTATCGTTTCCCACATGCAGGCCCCATGCTGGACAAGAGACCAAAGCCTCCATCGGAGGAGACGAGCCTGTCTCCCATCTCATCACTGGGCGAATGCGATTCTCAGAACCAGTATGAGCGAATCGGAGGCAAAGCTGGATGTTCGTAAGGATGTGTCACTCTGATTACATTTCTTCTTCATGGTCTTTCCTCGTCTTAAGCCGCTTTCACACCGGACGTGAAACAAATTTTTCGCCGGACAGATTACATTCAAAGTCAGTGCAAAGATGCTAATACACATGAAATGCGTGTATTTGCCTCCTTGCATTGACTTTGAATGTAATCTGTCCTGCGAAAAATTTGTTCTCGCGTCCAGTGGGAAAGCAGCTTTAGTCAGCCAGGTTTTGAGTGTTTGATCGTGTATCTGAAAATCGTTTGCAGTGGAAGGTAATGGTGGAAAATCTTGGCAGACTCTCATCTACAGTGACTTTAAAATGCAGCTTATCCAGACAGACTTACAACTGTGTTTAACTCTTCATTATGACTACCTTTTGTATTCTGGTTTTGTGAATTTATGAACTGATAAATAACTGTCCAAAAGCATTAAATAGCCTATTTATGCTACCTATCATTGTCATGTAGTCTGTATATGCATGTGTATATAATGTCACTAATGTCAGGTACATATTATCCACATACGACCTCAGCTCCAGAAGAACTGGGACAGTATGTGTCATGTAAATAAGAACAGCAAGCTGTAATTTGCTGATGGGCTCAGTTAAGGGGTAAAGGATGTACTGAGCCGCTTACATACAGTTTAGTCTTTGTGGTCTAAATGGTTCTGACTATATCGCTAAGCTATGTTTATGCCTCTCTGTTAGTGGTAGCTGCTCATCTGTATGCAATAATATAAATTTCCTCAGTGACAAACACAGATTTAACAAAAATACATGGTACAGGAAAGTAGCATTGCTGATCTCATAAGCGCAGTACGTACATTCGAAAGACCAGCCGCTGAGGAGTTGGTAAAAAGTGCAGTCATTAGAGATTTTATAGAGTTCAGTCAGCTTGATTTAGGGATGATGTGAATGATATAATATATTATGTGTACTTGTAAATTCTTTTTAATATCTTCAACTTTTTTGTGAAAAGATGTATGTTATGTGCACAATTACTGATCATGTGTGCTAGTGTGTGTATATATGCACAGTTATCTGTTTATGTTGAAAGTGCGATGAGCACGAATGAATATTTGTTTTTAACCCCTTTGCGCAGAAGCCAAATCTGGCTATTTAGGTGTTGTCTGATTTGAGGCTTTATAATTCATGATTGCAGCTTTACAGACGGAAAAACTTTGGCTCAATTGAGTTTAGACACTTGAAGCATTTAGACTCCCATCGTATTTCAGTTTATTTTTATGATTTTGGTGGAGAAAAGGGGCTGCAAACACAAAAAATCTCCATGAAAATTCAACTTTGAATTAGCAAAAAAAAAATAATACTGACAAATGAAAAACTGCTGTGGCTTAAAACTATACATTTCTGGAGTCATAAACTTCTTGACCACAAGTACAATTCATCTTGAACATTACATTCTAGATTACCCGCTTGCTATGAGCCAAATTAGACAGCTATCCAGGTGTCTCCCCAAAGTCTGAGATCCATCAAAATGGTTCACTGTCATTTACATCACATTTATCATAGATTTAACACAAATTAACTTTTGGGGCATGAAATTCAGCATGAACTAATGATTTTCTGGTTGAGTTTAGCATGAATTTATCAATATCAGTGCGGTTGAACATCATTGGTCACCAGTAACCTCTCCATGCACAAAACATGCCTTTTCTCCATAATAAAGTTAACAATATTGACCATTTTTCTTCGAAGTCCCCCAAGCATTAAATAAAGTGCTGATTAAACAGCTATAACATTCACGCTGCAATGAAAAGCTAACCGCTCTCACATCCGAGCTCATAACCTTACACCTTATAAGGGTAAAAGCTCACCAACTCAGTAATATCTGAATTCTGAAATATACCTTATTTTAACAGAACAGAAATTTCACTTTCAGGAAAAATCAAACCACATATGCCTCCATATTCAACAGAATGGTGTAATGAATGTACCGAGGGATCTACCGACGTCCGTGGGCTGCATGCATTTGGAGAAACGAAAACCTCGGCATTCGAGGTCTTTTAACGCGGTTTAAATTCTACAGCAAAAAGCCATATTGAGCAAAATGCAAACAGAGCAGAAGTATAACCTGTTTTCTTCATTGATGCCCTCCTCCAGAGACAGACGTATCGGGTAGAAGGAACCCTCCAGTACTGTTTCATTCGGAATAATTCCCATTGACCGCGTCCATACAGCATTTATCCCGTAAATGAAACTGAACACTTCAGGCCGGTTTCGGGTGTCTTTGTTTCTTTGATATCGCATCATTTTCAGCTGCGCAACCTTGGCTAACATTCGAAGAATTGAACCGACCTTACTTTTACGCTTAGCTTTGTATCCTATTCTTATTGTTCGACCAATGTATTTCAGTTATTCAGGAAAGTTTAAACACTCGGGAATTGGATAAGAAACGAGTCTATCAATACATCGTTACCGGGGAAGCTTCACGAGGGCATGAACTATAACTGTAGAGTTACGCAGATGAATCTGAGTATATAATTGAGTGACTGGCTATCGACACCAGTACTTGGTTGGATAGAAGGGAGCGCTGAATTTGTCAATGGAGGAATCTTTGTGTTAATCCATGGGAGGGAACTATGCATATTTTATGTGTGCTGACTGTAATTGACAGTAAAATTTGAGAGTCAATACAATGTCGGATTTTTTGCTTCACAAGACGTATTTTTTTAACCGCTAATTGGAATACTGTTGGCTCACTGTAGCTAAAATGGTTGCTACAGAGTACTAAGTTTTGTGATAATTGTGATAATTTTTTAAACTACTGGATCGATGCTATGGGCAAGAATATTGACCAGTTTGCACATCAGGCTTAGCTGAGGAGTTTAATTCATGCAACTCCTGAAAAACAGGGATTGGAGGGAAGTTCTCCATACTCTAAATAGCGTTTCTGCTCTGCCTGCTTGGGAAAATTCAATAGCTGATCCGGGGGTGCCATCTCGTGGTCGAGTACTGTAACTAAGTGCTTAAATTTGCAGGTGTATAGACGCTAGCGTCTACATCTGCAGAAAGGCGTTAACTGTATTCAGTTCAAAATTATGAAGACAAAGGGGGTAATGTTTTAATTCATTAACTTCATTGTTTTTGAAAACGATAACGATTTTGAGATGTGATGTCTGAAATATGTTCCAGTGATGTTTGGACAGGTGCATGTTTACCACTGTGTCACGTCACTTCTCCTTTTCCTAATGCGTGGGTGTCATTTTTGACTTGACACTAATGAGTTTTGAAAGGGGAATTCATTGGTCAACAGTCCAGAGCGTCTGTTGTATTTTGCTCTTTATAATCCGCCTCACACTTTCTGTGTGAGACGGGTCCGGACTGCAGCCAGAGGCCACACTGTTTATAAAGAGTTTGGCTCGGCGTCGTCCCTCAAAAAGATGACCTCTGGAAGGCTGTGCATGTTGTTCGAAAATACGCTTGTACACTTCTGCATCAATAGTGCCTTCACAGATGTGTGATTTGCCCATGCTGAGAGCACTAATACAGCCCCAAGCCATGACAGACGCCGGCTTCTGATGTTCGTGCAGATAACAGTCGGGATGGCTCTTCTCTTTGGCCCTCAAAACACAGTGTGCAAAAAAGAGAACATTCAATTTATTTTAAAAGCAGTTTGAAAGATGGTCTCAACAGACTGCAGCAGGTCTGTCAACTTTGTTCATTTGATTTCAGATGAGCTCTGGCTCAGAGAAGACGATGGTGTTCATACATTGCTTTGCATAGTGGAATATTAACTTGCCTTTGATGGTGTTAGACACACTGCTTTCATTGACACATATTTTGAAGTGTTTATGAGCTGATATGGCTATGACCATTTCAGAAACATCTCATTCTTAATGCTGTGCTGTCTGAAAGCTCATGGGTCAAACGCATCCAATATTGTTCCTCAGCCTTGTCTTTCCACATGGAGATTGCTCTGGCTTCTCCCGATTTTTGAAATTTTTTCAGTATATTATAAACTTGATGGCAAAATCTCTAAATTTTGTGTAATCTCTTGTTGAGAGAAGTTGGTCTTAAACTGAATGTTTGTTCACACAGTTGTTGGAAAAGTGGCGAATCCCCAGCTGTCTTTCTGATCAACAATCGTGACTCTTGTGACTCCTCCTTATGTGCCAAATCATTACTGAATTTCCCGTTACTCACCAATGGTTTCCCTGTGTAATGTTCCAAACAAAGTATTTTTACAAAAAAAAAACAATATTTTTCAAAAATCAACACTGTTGATAAGGTGAAAGTTGATTTTTTTTTTCTTTTTTTTCTGTTTTCGACAAAATGTTGTTGAAAGAGGATTTACAGATCATTAAATACTGTTTTTATATGCATTTTACACACTGCCCCAGTTCTTGAGGAATTGAGGTTATATCTGCCGAAAGTGGCCCAGTGTATGTGGAATCGGTTTTAAACAGAAAATTGTTACTTTCGAGGCCTTGGATTGAGCATAAAACAGCACCAGCTAATGGTTTTATTGCAGTAAACATTGGTGAATACAATCTTCAATTCTTATCCCCATAGGTTCACTCAGACATTGATCCACCTACTGAAGGGTAATATCGGCACAGGACTTCTTGGCTTGCCGCTGTCTGTGAAGTACGCTGGGCTTGTGGTAGGAATCAAATCAGGGGAAAAAAAGACATTTATGTTGCCTGTGTGCATGTAAATGCTGATGGGGAATATATTGATGGTTTTTTAGATTGAGGTCTGGGAAATTCTCTGGCAAGAAGTAGAAGTATTGTTGTTCAGCAGCAGCGCAGTGATTTGAGGTGGCATTCACTTATTGTGCAATAACTACTGACCTGTTTAACTCTGCAAAACCCTGGTGGTCTCCTCAAATGCAGCTGCTTTGTAGAAACCGGTTTTAAATTCTAGTGGGGGCGCCAGGTTTCCAAACATCCCAAATATGTCCTGCTGAAATACTGGGAAATATATGAGGAATATATAAAATGATGCACAATATCTAGAGATGTTTATATTTGATGTAATGCTGGGAGAGTAAATGCATGGCATCCTGGGTTTGAACATTTCACTCAGTATATTAGTGTGATGTAGCTTTGATGAAGTACTGAAACCAGCAGATACACAATATGTGTGTCCTTCAATCTCAGTAAGGAACTTTTGAAACCACTTCGGGGGAAATTCAAGTAGAAATCAGAGTTTAAATAGTAGTTTAAATAGTTGAGGGCCTTACTGCTGAGAAAGAAACCTCTAAGCACCTTTATACCACCACAATCTTTTACAATCAACAATTGGATCAGTCATTGTAGAAATCCTGATTTATTAAACAGGCGTTGATATTTTTCAGTTTAATAATCGTGGTATCAAATACCAGCCGTAGTATAGTATTCCTGGTCTTGAGCGACAGGAGTGAGCCCTGATGTGATCCACTGCTTCCCTTACTGATCTCACTCTGTGACACACAGTGCTTTTCGAAATGCCCTTTAACCATTGTGGCTCAGATCACTAGGATGCAACATGCTAATTTTTGACGTAAAATTGTCATGTAAACCATTAAAAAAAAAAAAAAAACAGAGTGGGGATTCCCCCAAGCGTCCGTGGAACAGGGAAGAAGGCTGCTCTTTTCTCCCCAGTAAATCTAAGACACCATTCAGATGGCGACAAAAAGTTTCACCGAAAGATTAACACTCACTCTACAGTTGGGGGAGTAGACTTTGTCTCAAAAGAATAAATTTGCAGCTGTGTGGTTGATGCAGAAATGCTGACAATGACACATTTCAGAATGAATTTGCTCATGTTTTGGGTTTTGTTCTTCTCTTTAGATAGGTCCGTTAAGTCTGGCGGTGATGGGAATCATTGCTGTACACTGTATGGACCTCTTGGTGAGATGTGCCCATCGTCTTAGTGCCAAGTGAGATCTTCGTTCCCTTTCGTTTCATTTTCTCTCCTCTCCCACAGTCAGACAGTCTTATGACACCAAAAATAATGAAGGAAAATTGACCATTAATGTAAATATACTCAGCAACAAAAGTTTCTGTGACACCAATATTGTTAATTATTTTTCATAACGCAATTATGAAATTGTCATACATGTTGATATCAGACTGAAACAGTACACGTAAACACAACATTGAAATGGAAATCATGAAAATGCGAGAAAATGACTTTGCACGTGAAAATGTGCGTAAATCATGCTTGTGGATGGCAATAAAAGAGGAGAATTTTTGGAATGTTCACATTGTGCCTGATGAACGACGGAAGCATCACTTATCGAAAACACAGCCATTTCGGATCAGGAACTCTACCCTCTAAATGCCAAGACAGTCTGAAAATGATCGGTGGAGGGCCATTGGGATGATTGAATCCGGAACCTCGCAGAGGGAAGTTGCTCATCGCCTGAATGTCCACCGAAACACCATTTGGAACTTATGGCAGCGTCATCAGCAGACAAGACATGTCAGAGACCGTCCTCGCAGCGGCCTTCCACGAGTAACCACTCCCAGACAGGACAACTGGATTCGAACAACCCATCTCCGAAATCGATTCCAACCTGCAACCATAACTGCAAGAACGATACCTGGTTTGAGGCGACTGTCTGCACAGACAATCTGTCGCCGTCTCCGTCATTTTGGCATTGTCCCACGTCGGCCAGCAAGACGTCCAATACTCACAGTACAACACCGACGACTGCGTCTACAGTGGGCACAACAACATCGACGGTGGATCCAACGTCAGTGGGATCTTGTACTCTTCACTGATGAATCAAGATTCATGCTTAACCGATGTGACGGTCGTTTACGTGTATACCGTCGACGTGGAGAACGTTATGCCAACAACTGTGTTCAGGAATTTGATCGTTTTGGAGGTGGTAGTGTCATGATTTGGGGAGGGATCACGGCTAGAAACAGAACAGATTTGCTTGTTTTTGATGGAAATCTGACAGGTCAAAGATATCGCGATGAAGTGCTATGGCCATTGGTGGTACCGTTTTTGATGCAACATGGTCCCGGAATAACGCTGCAACATGATAACGCCAGACCACACGTTGCAAGGATTGTACAGCAGTATCTGATGCAACAACCTGTCAATGTCCTGCCATGGCCAGCCAGATCCCCAGACATGTCCCCAATCGAGCATCTTTGGGACGAGATAGATCGACGTTTGCGGCGGTTGGATAACCCGCCAGCTACACTCCAGGAATTGCGACAACGTCTACGTCAGATTTGGAATGACATCCCACAGCAATTTCTGGCACATCTGATTCGGTCCATGCGCCGGAGATGCGTTGCTTGCATCATGGCACGAGGAAGTCACACCCGGTATTGAAGTGTGAAGGTCACAATTGGTTAGATGTCAGACAAGTGCTTCATGACGCATGAAAATGACATTTTTCGTTTTGAGTGACGTTGGCACTGAAAAGTCAGTGTTTCTCCTGTTAAATAAACATATTGATTGCATTGAGATCTTTGCGTGTCATTTATAACATACACATAAATGGTGTCACAGAAACTTTTGTTGCTGAGTATATGATTGCAGTCCTTGTTATCGTTTAGAAAACCTCACTTTTTTTGCAATAAAAGTCTAAAGGGAATCTGAGTGAGGACCTCTGCTCATCTGAAATGAGGCGTAACCTCCAGGGATACTGTCTCAAGCCCTGGGCTGGGTCATTGGGGTTCATCGATCCTCTAGAAAGATTGCACCATACCTGCCCACAAAGAAGATGGAGAGAAAAGTTACTTTTTAATGTATGATGTACAACTGATAAAATGAGCGAGTGCGTGTAATCCATATATAAATTTTCAGCCTGAGGGACAATGAGGCCAGATTGCATAGAATTGCTTTGCTTTGCCCATAGCTGTACAGAAATCAAGTCGCAGCCATACCATGCTGTATATTGGCTCCTAAAAACTGAAGTAGACTACATTTTTTTTTTACAAGAACTGCACTGAAATATGGATTTACTTTTTTTTTCTATTTAGGAAGGGGAAACCTTTCGTGACTTACGGAGAAGCTATAGAGTACGGTATGGAGAATGTTTCCTGGATGTGCAAGCACTCGGTTTGCGGAAGGTAATTTGGTCATGAGGAATGATTCCCTGCGCTACATATAGCAGGTGTGAGATGCCTCAGTAATGCGAGAGATGAGGTTAAGCGCTGCCTCGAGTTTTCATTGTATTGTAGACTCATTACATGTTCATATATGGGTAGGGTGAACACACAGGTGTCAAACCGGTCAGACTGTGCATCAACAAGAGTTTCTCTGAATTATCAAGTGCTCCCAGTACGCCCTTCAGAACATTGGTTAATGTTATTTTAGGTGTAATGTGATATATCGTTCTCTCATGCTGTTTTCTCTGTCTTCCAGGAGACTCGTTAACTCGTTATTGATCATCACGCAGCTGGGCTTCTGTTGTGTCTACATTGTATTCCTAAGTGAAAACATCAAACAGGTCAGAGAGTTCATTAGTATTGAACTACTAATAAGAATACTGGTATTCTTTCAAAGCCTTTATTATACTCTGGCTTTTAAGCGCTGGTGATGTAATTCATGTCTGCAAGAGTGTGGGTTACAGAAGAATTGGCATCCCTGACTCAAAATGCAGTAAATATTATAAAAAATAAATAATAACATTGATATGAAAGGTTAGAAATGCTGTAATTTATTAGTGATTCAGAGGAATGAAAAAAAATTGTTTATTCATATCATTAAAAATTTAGGTTCATGGTAAACTTTATTATCCCCATAAGGAATTTTTTTTTTCCTGAAGGTTCGACAATTAAGGGCACCCCCTAAAGACTACAGTAAACAAAAGCTATTAAAATTAAACCAGGAATAAAATTCATGCAAGTTTTCGCACCTTTTTATTATTTATTATTTGACTGACAAACCTACAGATCATGTAATGATAATAATTTCTGCTGCATAAATTCAGTCAGTTTATCAAGTATGATGTCTCTGATTCGAGGCACTTAGTCACTGTCTTTATGTTGAACCCCACTTTGCATGTTAGTAGCTTGTATACTGAAGGACTTCAGTTCTGCATTTATTAGTTACAGTGTGATTTCTGACCCAGCAACGGTGCACTCTGGCACTTCAGTAATGATGGAATAATTGACGTAGTTCAGCTAAAACTTGTAACTGTAATTGCAATATAACCAACTGTTCGTTCAATAAATTTATTTTGAACTATTGTTTGATTAGAAGTTGCACGTGAATAATACCTGTATATGCAGAACTGAAGTCTTTCAGTACATGTACAATGTGCAGTGGCTTTTCTGCAAAGCAGTCACAATCCGAATGGCAGGAATTAGTCTGGTACGGTCTCATTCTGTGAGTTTAATTCTAACCTCTCAGGCGATGAACTGTGTGAGTTGCTAATGTATACAGTATTATACCACCAGTCATAATTGTGATTGACATTACCAGTGACTTAATCCTTAAACATCATAAACTTGACTACATATCTGTGAAATTAGTTTATACCCATATGGTTAAAAATCCTTAGAGTAAATATTTTAAGTAGGTAATATTAACATTTAAAAAAAAAAAAAGCAATTAGAACCGATGTTATTAAGAGAACGTGGTCTTCATTATGCGACTAGGAATGTATGTGAATCATATGAAATCTAAGAAATTAATCGAAAAACATTTGGTGCATTTCGGATTTTTTCATGGCAGAGAATTTTGGAGTAGAAGTTAGTCTTCGTTGTTCATGTGTCCATGTTTGAAATATTTTGGATGTTTCTACTCTAAAGATGCGCCAATACTGATACTGTTGTCAGAACTCGTTCGAATAATAACTCAGATAGCTGGATCAGGTCTTGGTGACAATGGATTGAGCTGGTTTTGGATTACATTATTTTAATAACAATTCAGTACATTTATGTCTATTTATTTGCTGCATTTTGTTTCTCAAAGTTAAAAAAGCAATGTGTAACTCAAGCCTGATGTTGCCCTACACATAGGTATGATCCCAGTCTCTCACGCAGTGATGCGTTGTGCTTATTAATTTAACAGTGGTATCAGATTGTTACTGATACTAGCTGATACCCTTATCGATATTGGCATCAGTATTCGCATCGGAGCTTAAAATTGTGGATCACTGCATCCTTTCTTTGTTTGAAATGGAATACGTACCCTCTCTGAAACTGTGATGCTCCCTGCAGGTCGTTGAGGCATTCAATGTGACTATGCTGCACTGTCAGAAGAACCAGACCGTCCTCACTGTCTCCAGTTTTGATACCCGGCTCTACATGCTCTGTCTTCTGCCCTTCATCATTCTACTTGTGTTCATCAGAAACCTGGAGCACTTGGCGCCATGCTCCCTGGCTGCTAACTTTGCCATGAGTGGCAGTGTCATCCTAGTCTTTTGGTATTCTGCAGCTGTAAGCAAACATACAAAAATACACCCTCTCTTAAAGTCACATCACTGTAGGGTGGAGCTGTGTCCAGCTGTAGAATCTGATGGGATGTACAGATTAGAACCTGGTAGGCCTGGATGTGTTGAACAGTAGATTATTATCTCCCCCAGGAGGTATTGTGATCACTTGCTAGCATGTGTTTGTGTGTGTTTGTCAGCAGGATTACTCAAAAGCTATTCAACCGATTACCACAAACTTTTATGGGAAATTGGACTGTATGAATGCAAAGTGGTAATTAAATTGCCAGACCAATCTGGACACACATGCAAATTCTGTGATGGATTATAAGTGCGAGTGGATGAAAACCATTGACTGTATGCAAAGATGGACAACCTTACAGCTCTCAAAGCGAGGTCATCTAGTGGCTGGCTGCAGTACAGGTTATAAGCCTGCCCCCTCCATGTTAGTGAATGGTACACCTCCAAAAAAAGTTCATGCTGATGTTAAAGTGTTCTTTGTTTCTGATAATTTTGGTTTTATTTAGTTATTTGATGCTATAAAAGTGGGTGTAAAGTCATGATTGACAGCTGTGACTGGCAATAACTCTGAGAAAAGTAGTCACCTGCTGATTTTAATTGCGGGAATTGTATAGAGCTAGAGTATGACTGTCAAACAGAGATATAGCACAAACACATGCATCAGTTGCTACTGCTAAGAAATAGAACCAGTTAGCTGGCTAATTTAGCCAGATTCTATTACAGGCCATTGCAGATCGCAACAGAAATTGATGGTAATAATCTCTTTTATCTGAATATAGCGTCATGTACTGTTAGCGGCAATGCTATGTTCAAAGAAAAGAGCTTTTTACTACTGATTTTCATTGCTAATTAAAGTCAACAATTAGCGAACCTGGCTCACGAGCTAAAAACACTTTGCGAGATAGCTAGCTAATGTCAGTAAATCGAATTTCAATGACCGTTCACCTAGTTGACTAGCTTGGTAGTTAAGTGGCTAGAACTATCGTTAAAATGTATGATAGTGGAGAGGCTGTTTACCCAGAGTGTAATAAGCTGCCTTATTTTGAAGGGCTGGTTTAGGCTTTTTGAAGTGAGGTTGAATTATGAACTTAGTCAACGCATTAGTTACCAAGCTAGCTGATGACAGTCCTCCTGGGTTTGCAGAGGCAGCCCTTAGTGTTGTTATAGGACCAGGTGCACCAAATTTTCATATAGATTGAACAAAATAAATTAAAGATTATCATTTTGTAGCAGGGCCTGAATACATCAAGAAAGGCCAAGAAACAGGAAGGGAAACAACAACTTGGAGACCAGAGAAGGCGAACGATGAGGGTTAACAATTGTGTGGCTTTCAAAAGATGGAAATGTCTTTCGCAAAACGGAGGGCTCCAAAGTGAAGCTGAAGTTGCCTGCTTTTTGCTGGGTAGATGAGTAACTACATGATGTTAAATCATGTTTACAACCTGTGCTTGATTTGGATTTTAGTCCATCCAAATTCGTCTCGCTAACGTTAATAGACTGCGCAATCCTGTATCAGTAAAATTTCTGTGTCTTTTGCCAGCAGCAAAATAGCTTGTAAGAATATCCCCAGGTAATGCTACACCTGTGCAGTTTAAATCCTTGTAAAGTATTGTCATTCACTTGGCTTGTAAATGCATGCTGTACAGAAGTCCTGCGATAGTCCTAAAAATGTGATCCCATCAGAATGGAGCTTCATATCTTAATCTTATTTGTGCCTTCAGGGTTTGTGGAGGCAACAGTGTTGCGTGATCATGCCATTTTACCATGTCAGTGTAGAGATGGAGAGCAGGGTGCCCCTGAACACGAAGCACAGATGTGGGGGAAATTACTTGGTGGACCTTAAAGATATCCGTGTATAATAGGTATTGCCATCATGAGATTATAAGATTATTTATTTATTTATTTATTTATTTTTAGAACATCCACTACCCAATATCCCTACCGTACGTGGGAAAGGCTGCTGATTACCCGCTCTTCTTTGGCATTGCAATATTTGCCTTTGAGGGTATTGGAGTGGTAAGTTGTGGAAATTACAAAACATCTATTAATTGTTAATATCATAATTAGGATTTTTAATTAATTCTATTTGTTTTTATTTGATATTTGAAAATTAATTTATCCTCTATTTATATAAAAAAATGTACCTTGAAAGTAAATTTAATTACTTTAATGGACTTGTGATCCAAAAAGGCTTATTGTTAAGGTCTCCATTTCACTTTAGACTGACTGTTCCGTAATAACAGAAAATACAGATTCGATGTCTTACTGAGATTACCCCTGCTTAAATAAAAGCATAAATGAGAAAATTTATGGTGTTTTACAGGTACTTCCTTTGGAAAACAAAATGCAGAAACCACAGAGATTCGGCACGGTCCTCTACTTGGGCATGTCGATTGCCACGTTGCTGTACATTAGTTTGGGGACCATTGGTTATTTATGTTTTAGAGATGACATTGGGCCAAGCATCACTCTCAACTTACCCAATTGCTGGTGAGTACCGCAACGTACCCCGTAAAATAACGTACCGGAAAACATACCGTAAAATTTACTTTAGGTAACTCTAGTACAGCTGCCATTATATTTCTGCTATTTATCTCATGATTTTAAGAAACGTCTCTGTAGATGGTTAGATTGTGGTTAGCCAGGGGTAATCAGAGAGCTACTCCCCACACTGGGGCCCTGGGCAGTCAGTCCTGTTCTCCCCCACCCGGGGGAGTGTTCATTGGAGGAAAAGAGTTTCAATAAATAAACTTGTATATCTAGACTAAATCATTTTCTCTTATTCGCTGATCTGTTATTTTTTATGATCATAAAATTGGTCAAATCAGTATCTTCTTCCATGTGCATATGTAAGGATATGCAAAAAAAAATCTATTTGCTGAAGCACCGTCAGACTTGCCTTTATTTCTCCCTTCAGTTGCACTTGTGTAAAACTGACACTTTTACCCACAGGTAAAACTGCAAAATTCTTGCTCAGAATACACCAAAATGCACCTCAATAGCGCTCGCGCTATTCCGCCATCACGGAGCCCTTGTCATCACAAAAAGACCTCCTTTCCAAAAAATTTGCTCCATTGCTGGATACTGGGGCTCTAGTGCGACATCTAGTGGTTATGAATTTCGCTCACTGCACCTTGAATTCCCAGGTCTTGGGAATTCTCATGTCACTTCCTGTCCGTCAATAGAATTCAGACTTTACTTGGCTGTCATCTTGCATTCGGAAATATTTGAATGCTGTGCTATTTGCGATTGTGCTGTGTTGTAATACCTTTATGTGATGCTATCACTCCTGAACTAGCAGGCATACTTTACAGTCAGTCTGTTTTAGTAAAGCTGTGCCTTAAAAAATAAACTTGGGTGCTGTAGCTTCATTGAAAATGTAATTCAGTGTTCTGTTTGGGAGGTGCCATTACGCGTGTTGCATTCAGTGACGATGTTTCAGTGAACTGTAATAACCAGACTTTCTCCTTGTGTGTCTATGCATAGGTTGTACCACATAGTCAAGCTACTGTATTGTTTTGGGATCTACATCACGTACGCCCTGCAGTTCTACGTCTCCGCTGAAATCCTGATCCCCTTTGCCATGTCTTGCGTCCCGCCGAGATGGCAGTTACCGGCTGACCTCACTATCCGCGCTGCTCTTGCCACACTGACCTGTGAGTCACTTCTGGGACGTGCATTTTTACACTCCGGTACTGCTCACAGACCATAACTATACTGTATTTTCTTGTTTTAACTGAAAACACCCGAACAATTGGTGAAAAACAGGCATTTGTATTTCACTCTGTGTTGCCAGTGTTATTAGACGACGGCTTTTTTGCCAGGCTTTCGTTGGTTCAGGTACATGGTTTCGAGGGGCTGCAGTGTGGCACGTTCTGGTAAATGTCGTGCTGGGGTCACACGGAGAAAACTTTCATATGTGCGGAAATTCAAAATGGAGCCCCGGATTTCCCATGACCACTTGCCGCCTGTAAGCCCCTCCCACCAGCAGGCCAGGCACATAAAAGCAGTGGTCAACCAGCTTATCACTCTCTTGGCTCTTGGCTTTGGACTCTCTCTTTTGGCTCTGCTCTTCCCCCTTCACGAGGCTCCTGGACCCCAGGGGGCTGCTCAGGCTGGGGTACTCCTCCCCCACCTCTGGGCCCCTCTGTCTCCCGTGTGACCCGGCACAGCCATGCTGAACCATCAGCCGCTACCAGGAGTAGAGCAGCCTTAGGAGCAACAGTTTGCATTTGAGGAGCAGCCAGCCTCCCTCCTTTTCCACAACGAAGACATGGACCTTGTACAGCACCAGAATTGCTCTTTCCAGCCGGATCAGCATCGCCCACGATCGGATCCTCCACCAAGCAGCAACTACCGAACGTCTTTCCTCTACTAAGGACTGGTAACAACTGGGCATCCAAACCTTTTATGACTTGGACGGACTGTATGTATTTGTTCAGTGATAGTTGTTGTGATTGTTTTCAGGATTGTGTTAGTAGGTCAGGATGGTATTAATGTGCAGCATGCAAATAACCTCCTGTATACTAACCCGGCACCTTCCCTGTGCAAAACACACACATATCTCTTCATTTTAATGGAATACATACACAAACACAACACTGAGAATTTTAAGTCATTTAAACTGACTTTAAATGCTCTCTTTAAACTTTTCTTTGTAACAAAGACTTGGGGCCCAATCCCAATTCTCTTCCTTTAATCTTAACCCTTGGGGCTCTAATTTCTTGGTGCAGCGCAGGGTGGCGCAGCGTGGCGTAGCTTGACGCAGCCCACGCAGTGGTAATTTCGTCCGGCGCAGCCCGCGCAGTGGTAATTTTGTGAGGTGCGACACCATGCGCAGCCTTTGGTAGACGAACGTGCGCCGAGATGGGTGTGGCGGCATGGTAGGGGGAGGTGTCATATATTCATCAAGATGCAGTGAAAATTTCGTTGAAAAAATCTTTGCTGCAGTTGCGCAGAAAGATCGCCAGCTCCAACCTGGTTTACTTTCTGTGCAGTGGTAATTTGGCTGACCGGCGCACAGAGCGCACACGTCTCCGAAACCTGACAGACAGGAACACGCTATCCATCGTTTCTCCTCCCAATGATGCAGGCAGAAGAAATAAATGAGCAACCGTCGTATTTCATTCCAACATCATAAGTTTGAATGATCTGACGTAGTTTCGTTTTGAAATTCCAGTCAAGTTCGCTCATGGTAATAAATTGCGAATGCCCTAGCTAGCCAGCTAACTCATTTTCGTAATGCCCAATATAGACGTAAGCGGTGCAGAGAATGCCTGAAGCAGCAAAGTAAAATGCAACAATAACGCATCAGGCAGATACAGGACAGAGGCTTCTATATTCCAACACCTTAAAGGAGAGGAGAGGAGCTCATTTCATTGGTGAAGATTTGACTCGGTTCTGTTATACCCAAACACGCCTTCTTTGCCAGTTGCGCCGGAAGGAGTGACAGAGGCAGGACAGAGGAGTACTTGCGCCAGGCTGCACCAGGCACGAAATTGCAACATACGCCTGGACACACCCCGTTGGCACGGCGCACCCCCCGTTCGCTGCGCCTGTGCCTGCGCCTGGTCTACGAATTTAGAGCCCATTGTTTCTAGTGCACTCAATACTAAGATTTCCCTCAACGATGAAGGGGTAGTTTTGAGGGGAAGGGAATTTCACCTAAGAATTGGGATGCCACTTCATGCAAATTTGCATAACACGCGTGTCCACGTACGTCCCGCATATGGCTGATGTATGCTTCTTTCATTTATTTCGAGGCTTTTACTTTCTATCATGTAATCCGCATCGTTTTTGTACACTGAACAGCCTACATCATACAGTTACCAACCCATTGCATGGCTTGTCAGAGCGATCATTGCAACTTTGAAAGTTGACATATGCAGCTACAACCGGGTAGCTGTCGTGGTACGTTCGCATTCACAGTCACAAACCAGGTCATGTCACGACACAAATTTCGAAGAAATTGGAATGTGACACGGGTAAAACGCAGACATGCTTGTCATGCATCATAATAACATTAGCCAAATGTGTGCAGCATTACTGCTATACAGAGGACGCGGTGGATATCATGCTGGCTGCAACGTGAATAAGTGATTTTCAAGCATTCATATTCTAAATCAACAATTACAGATAAAGATGTATACCCACAAACATAACACATTTTGGATTTTTTGTGTGCACGCTTATGGAAATGGTGCTTACAATTGTGCGATGCTTTATTCATGGCAGCTGCCATCTACTTGGAAAACTCGTCCAGCTCGATAGTCTGGCAGTGCATCCTGCGAAATTTGTTCTTCCCCTCAGTTGCTAGTAAGCATCGCCTGGCCCTGAGAATTAAGTGGGAATTTTAAGGGCTAAAAAGCAGTTCCCTTAATCATCTTACAGTATGGGGCACCCTTGCCCTTCGCGGAAACCCGCAAATGTCAAGGCTTGGGTCAATTTTGAGTGGAAGTGTGAGTATTGGGACGGACCCCGGGTCTTGTTACTGTCGGGTTGCCTCCCCCACTTCCACATGGTCAATAAGGCTCCTCCACTCACACCTTAGATCATCCCTTTGTTCTCTCTCACCCACACGTGCGCTCGCACACACACACACACACACTTCTCCCTCATTGTGCATATAGTGCTTGTGTTTACTGTGGTTTAGATTGTGTGTTTTATTTGTTTCACTTAAATAAATATTCCTTTTAGACATATGCTATATGCACATTCAATATGTGGATATTGATGTTGTTCAAGAGTGAATGAAATTGCCAACCTCTTCCATGTAGAACTCCGAATCCTTATATCTAACTATTGATTGGGTAAGTTGGTTATAAATATTAATTTAATTAGTAATCAATTTCATATTAATAGCTTGGTGGATATTGAGACTGAGGTTTTATTAATTGGCTATTGTTTTCCCTTCACTGAGGTGGTGCCCCGAGGTATTCATATTAATATTTAATATTAATATTACAGCCGGATAGCTCACTCGGTTAAGGCACTGCACTGTTGAGCAGAGGTGACTATCACATCGCGGGTTCGAGCGCCGGTCGTACCCTCTGGCAGGGGTCGGCAGCTTTTTCAGAGTGTAGCGCACAATTGGACATCGGCTACAGGGTTTCAAATTGGGAAGGGACTGCCAGATTTGGGATGCAATATCAGCTTTGTTCGTTGCTCCAGCACCTCCTGTTGGCCAGACGGGCGCTCGTCAGGAAGACTCTGGGTTTGTTCATGTACGGGTTACCTCCGCCCTCGTTCTGAACTTGCAAAGATTCAACCAATGAGTGTATAAGAATCAGTGGTTGACAGGCACATGCTTCGGAGGAGAGCCGTGAACTGTCCTCACTATCCTGTGTTGGCAGCAAGGGGTCGCATACGAGCAAGCTTTGTACATAGTTCACCAATTGGGCATTCCAGATTCGGGTGGGATTGGAGATGCCAAATTTAAAAAATAAATAAATTAATTAATTAATATTACGATCTCATGTTTTTCTAATAGTCAAAATAATATTATTAATATCATTAGGCAAATTGCCTCAACACATGGTAGCCGGCACCCTTGTGTGACGTGCCATTGCGCTCACAACAACATCGCCACTGCTTGGGCATTATCACCACAAAGGTGCCACCATTTGAGGCATTTCCCCAACATTGGTGTTCTGTGCGAGGCATTACCCCAACAGCCATATTGTACTGCCAGCATGAGTCCCACGGTTTTCCATCAGAAACTGTTAACACTGAAGGTGACGTGTAATTGGTAACCCATGTAATGCAGCTGCTGTGGTCAAACCAGGGAACTTCAGGCCAATTTTAAATTCTTGTGTAGATTCAAAGGTTTCTAATGATCCTAAAGAGGTCCTCTTTAGTTCTAGGAAAAGGAGACTTTGGGGTGATCTGATTGAGGTCTTTAAATGTGTTAAAGGGATAAACAAAGTGAATTATGTAGGATTCCTTCGGCCAAGTTTTGTTAGTAGAACTCACGGTCACAAATGGAAGATGACGGTAAATTTAGCACTGATAATAGGAAATATTTTTTCACCCAGAGAGTAATTTTGATGTGGAATAGCTTGCCTGACCATATTGTTGAGGCAGAGATCTTGGGAGTTTTCAAGAGCAGGCTTGACTTAAAGCTAGATACCATTGAGTCATTGCGTATCTGAAGTGATATTATTCACAATAGCATAAAGAAACTGAAGAGCCTGGTTGGGCTGAACAGCCTGTCCTCACATGTTATGTTGTGTTGTGTTGTGTTGAATTACAGAGAAACGTTTATAAAATGATGTACAAGATCTAGGTATCCTCCATTTGATGTAATGCTGTGGCCATAATATCGTGGCAACCTGGGCTTGAATTTTTCTCTCTATATAAGCGTGATGTAGCTTCAGAGAAGCACTGCAACAGGCCGATGCAGAAAATATATCTGACACTGTCCTACGATATGGGGGAAAAATGTTCACAATGTAAGGCGAGAGGGCACAGTTCCTATCCGTGTGAAAAGAAAAATTGTTTATTTCCGAAAAAAAAACCAAGCATATGTTGGAAATGCGGTTTCTGCACTTTCAGTTCAATGGAATCTGTTTGGACCGTGTCCCCCCCACCTCTCGAAAAGGGAGCTTTTTGAAAGATACTAGACCTTTGATGTGGGCCAGACATGCTATTTGGACCGTAGGTCCACCAGTCTGCACGCACCCGGCAAGTATGGTTATCAACCTTAATGAAAGGTGCCTATTTGGATGAAATGGTTCCTTTATCACTCCCTTCCGTTCGCTATTCTATTATTAACAACTATACCGACAAGTTGAGACAGATTATCGCTCACGCGTATGGGCAGTTCCATTTTGCTTAAGCTCAGAAGCCGAAATTCATTATCAAGATATTGGAGAAAATGGTGCTTAGATGAACAGAACAGATGTTCAGCTTTGTCGAACAAAAGTTGTTTTGGTTGGGATGATGTGGTGAAGGTACTGTAGCTGTGGTGCATCAGAGGACATGCTTTTTAATGTTTTTGCTTCCATCAAATATGCATGAATTAGCCTCACTTTATATCTAGTGTGTCAACTTGTTTCTTATCCAACACTTTACTTTTGTAATACCAGTGTCCAAATTGACATGATGACAACGGGCGGAAAATGGCTCGTTCAAAGCATTAGGTTCAAAATTCCTTTCAAATAAACTAGTGGCTGTCATGTTAATCACAAAAGTCAAATACGGAAGCCCTGAACCGCACTGTGAAAAAAAAAATTTTTGTGGTGAAGTAAAAGTGTAATTTTTTTCCTTTTGTTATTTTGCGATATTATCTCGTTATTTCGAGATAATATCTCGTTATTACGAGATATTATCTCGTTATTTCGAGATAATATCTCGTTATTTCGAGATATTATCTCGTTATTTCGAGATAATATCTCGTTATTACGAGATATTATCTCGTTATTTCGAGATAACATTACGCCCTGTCTGGGCTTGAATCAATATAATCGCCCATTTTTCCGAGGATGCATCGGCTGGTAACTTGTGTGAACATGACAGCAGGCATATAACAGAATTCCTTTCGGCATCTAAGCGGGAGCGGGACGCTCCTGAGAGAGAAGGGCAGGGTTACGTTTCCCAAAAGCATAGATGCCAACTAAACAAGTTACACTAACATGGCAATATTCCCCGCCGCCTCAATGTTTTGTGTCCGTAGGGACGGACGGACGGAGCTCAATGCTATATCCCCCGCTTCGCGCTAATCGGGGGATACTTAGCAATGTACATCGTTCGTCCATTCACAGTCAGTGACTGCGTTTACGCACCATATTCCTGTATTTGATTGCGTACCTGTCATGTAAACGAGTTCAATAACCCGATTAAGGTCATTTTCCGATTCGAAATATTCCGAATAAGACCCCTGGCATATGCCTGTTTTAATCGGAATATTGGCTCATGTATACACCTTAATCAGAATATGCCCTCGAACTGAATATTCAACCACGTCTGCGCCTGTTCACTTCGCAAGGAATTAGTATTTTTGGAGCAAAGAGGAGACGACTGTATGCATAATGAAAGACATGAATATATTGTAATATATCGATGGGCGAAAGCACCGTAACAACGATATAATTATGGTGGGCGAAAAGTGGAGAGAGACTGGTTTTGTGTTGACTGACTAGCGCCAACCCGATTCAGCATCGCTGGAAAACTCTGAAGGCAGCATATTCCAAAGCGAAAAAATAAAGGCAATGACTTTTTTTTTACGCCAGTCTAATCTTGCTCCAATTACCCATTCTTAAGATCTTCCGTATGTTCATGCACAATGTAGGAAATCCGGACTTGGAGCCATAGACTGATTTATATAGTCTGCTTATACAACGGCATTAAGGATAACGCACAATTAATGCATCTTGTATGTTACCATGTATCTTAAAAGAATGAAACAACACCAGCATTACGTTTTAACAAGTTTAATAGTACATGTATGAATATTTAGGTAATAGAATTATGTATAATTAACATGAATTAAGCTGCTTTCACACCGGACGCGAAACGAATTTTTCGCAAGACAGGTTACATTCAAATTCAATGCAAAGACGCAAATACGCGTGGATTCGCGTCTTTGCATTGACTTTTGAAAGTGATCTGTCGTACGAAAAATTCATTCGAGTCCAGTGTGAAAGTGGCTTTATTGTAAACATTCACAACGATATTGTTGAGTAAAGAAATACAGATTCAGACCGACAAAAACAATTAAAAACATCTATTTTGATTAATACACAGTCGGATTCAACATTTATAGCCTAACAACATAACCATATGGAATATCTTATTTATTATGAAATAATTAATCGGAACAATGACACGGATTAGAAAACAATAGGAAGGTGCTGAACTTTTTTTTCTGATTACCTTTTTATTTACGCAATGTCCATGTGTCCGAAAGTCGGACAGGGTTTTAATATAAGTCCGTGTCCGACAGTCGGATAGTTTCAATATAACTCCGTGTCCGACAGTCGATTATTGTTTTTAATCTCTTAAAATCTGCTGAATCTTTTAGATATTAAACGTGAATGTTTTGATCAGAGGGCTCATTTCTTCAAGATGAGTACCGAGAATTTCAATCAATGTGTCTGTTTATTGCTCTGCTAAATAAAGTGGGTCGACATTGGCGCGGGACTTAGTGCATTTATGACGAATTTAGCGTCTGACGGACAGAGATCCTAAAATACTCCGTGTCCGAAAGTTATAAGAGTTTTAATTTTTCGAGTATTCCAGCAATCATTGGACGTAGAAACTTGGCCATGTTTGTGTTCGACCTTCACAAAATGCAAATTGATATCTATCCACTTTTCTTGATCTTTTTATTCGTCTGTTTTCTTTCGTTGAAGATAGACAACAGTTTTTATTCGGTCTCTCTTTTGAAAATTAGTCAGATCGATCAAACAGATTCACACTTCATTTCCACACCAGAGATAAAATAGTACTTGTAGTCATTGAGCAAATCATTTCCATGACCATTGACAGTGTGAATTAAATATTGCATGCTCGATCAAGACTGTCGGACGCGAAATGCAAAATACTCCATGTCTGGTAGACAACAGAAAGTAAAAGTATTGATATGAGGGCAGATTTATAACGAAATAAAGAATAAAAATATATCACCAACAAACAGAACATCCAAACAAGATGGCCCGCAAATAAATAAATTGCAGTGTTCATTGGTTGTTCTGTTTGTTGTAAAAATGTTTTTTATTCTTTATTCCGTTATCAATCTGTTCTAATCGTCCTCTTTTTTTAGGCTGTCGGACACGGAGTATTTTGCATTTAGGCCTAATATCCGACAGGCATTGTACGGAATTGTATTTATAAAAATTGCCCAAATAAATTGATTGCAGAGCACATTGGATGTCCTGATTGTTTTTGATTGAAATTTTCGGTACACATCTTGAAGAAATGAGCCCTCTGATCAAAAAATTCACGTTTAATATCTAAAAGATTCAGCAGATTTTAAGAGATTAAAAACAATAATCGACTGTCGGACACGGAGTTATATTGAAACTATCCGACTGTCGGACACGGAGTTATATTAAAACCCTGTCCGACTTTCGGACACATGGACATTGCGTAAATAAAAAGGTAATCAGAAAAAAAAGTTCAGCACCTTCCTATTGTTTTCTAATCCGTGTCATTGTTCCGATTAATTATTTCATAATAAATAAGATATTCCATATGGTTATGTTGTTAGGCTATAAATGTTGAATCCGACTGTGTATTAATCAAAATAGATGTTTTTAATTGTTTTTGTCGGTCTGAATCTGTATTTCTTTACTCAAAAATATCGTTGTGAATGTTTACAATAAAGCCACTTTCACACTGGACTCGAATGAATTTTTCGTACGACAGATCACTTTCAAAAGTCAATGCAAAGACGCGAATCCACGCGTATTTGCGTCTTTGCATTGAATTTGAATGTAACCTGTCTTGCGAAAAATTCGTTTCGCGTCCGGTGTGAAAGCAGCTTAATTCATGTTAATTATACATAATTCTATTACCTAAATATTCATACATGTATTATTAAACTTGTTAAAACGTAATGCTGGTGTTGTTTCATTCTTTTAAGATACATGGTAACATACAAGATGCATTAATTGTGCTTTATCCTTAATGCCGTTGTATAAGCAGACTGTATAAATCAGTCTATGGCTCCAAGTCCGGATTTCCTACATTGTGCATGAACATACGGAAGATCTTAAGAATGGGTAATTGGAGCAAGATTACGACTGGCGTAAAAAAAAAGTCATTGCCTTTATTTTTTCGCTTTGGAATATGCTGCCTTCAGAGTTTTCCAGCGATGCTGAATCGGGTTGGCGCTAGTCAGTCAACACAAAACCAGTCTCTCTCCACTTTTCGCCCACCATAATTATATCGTTGTTACGGTGCTTTCGCCCATCGATATATTACAATATATTCATGTCTTTCATTATGCATACAGTCGTCTCCTCTTTGCTCCAAAAATACTAATTCCTTGCGAAGTGAACAGGCGCAGACGTGGTTGAATATTCAGTTCGAGGGCATATTCTGATTAAGGTGTATACATGAGCCAATATTCCGATTAAAACAGGCATATGCCAGGGGTCTTATTCGGAATATTTCGAATCGGAAAATGACCTTAATCGGGTTATTGAACTCGTTTACATGACAGGTACGCAATCAAATACAGGAATATGGTGCGTAAACGCAGTCACTGACTGTGAATGGACGAACGATGTACATTGCTAAGTATCCCCCGATTAGCGCGAAGCGGGGGATATAGCATTGAGCTCCGTCCGTCCGTCCCTACGGACACAAAAAATTGAGGCGGCGGGGAATATTGCCATGTTAGTGTAACTTGTTTAGTTGGCATCTATGCTTTTGGGAAACGTAACCCTGCCCTTCTCTCTCAGGAGCGTCCCGCTCCCGCTTAGATGCCGAAAGGAATTCTGTTATATGCCTGCTGTCATGTTCACACAAGTTACCAGCCGATGCATCCTCGGAAAAATGGGCGATTATATTGATTCAAGCCCAGACAGGGCGTAATGTTATCTCGAAATAACGAGATAATATCTCGTAATAACGAGATATTATCTCGAAATAACGAGATAATATCTCGAAATAACGAGATATTATCTCGAAATAACGAGATAATATCTCGTAATAACGAGATCTTATCTCGAAATAACGAGATAATATCTCGTAATAACGAGATATTATCTCGAAATAACGAGATAATATCGCAAAATAACAAAAGGAAAAAAATTACACTTTTACTTCACCACAAAAAAATTTTTTTTCACAGTGCGGTTCAGGGCTTCCGTAGTCAAATGTACACAGTGTTGTAAAAAAAATCTTTGAATATTCCAAACTATTGTCCATACATTTGTCAGTGTTAGTCAGCATTAAGCTTAAACACAATTCCACAATTCATTTGTTGCTTTTCATGAATCCGTCTTTGCTGAAAATGCAATAAAGTTTGTAACGTCAGTCACAAAACCCAGGGCTGTAACTTCGGTCACAGTTCAGCACAACAAGCTACAACAAAGTTGTGCAGCAAAATGCTTGTCTCTGACAAGCTTTGTTTAACCTCTTCCACTCCGAAGTTGTCACCGGAGCGATATTGGCACTGCTCTCACCTCGCCTTAAAGCGCATTATATCTCCAAACTCAATCCCATTTTGGTTTCCCAGTTACCAACTAAGTGTTTGTTTGTTCAGTTGCGAGGATCAATCTGCATCCATTTCCTCTCAGCTTGCTTCATAGTTCATGGCTATAATTATCTAGCATTTTCCTATCCACATTTATGGTGACATAAAATGTCAATGTCTTACGAAGTTTCTGAATTCCAGCAGCTCACAAAATGAAATATATTTATTTCTGCGTCCGCATACGATCAGCTTGATACGCCTAAGAAAACGTTTCTAATCAAAGTGACATATTTGTTAATTCCTGGACAAGCTGTTTGTGAATCTTACCACCCGTGATCGTGCTAACAGCAAATTGATTGATTGATTGATTGATTAGTGAGTGACGCTCGAGTCTCATTCGAGTCTTATTCGAATTCACCTTCCTGAGCTTCAATAAAAATGCAGTTTTTCCGACTTAGGTGTGCCTGTTAAGGCTGTTCATGTAAAAATAAAACTGTCTACTAGTGACTTAACCAAAATGCAGGTTAACACTCAATCTATCTCCAAGTAAGCAATGGATAATAAACTGAATTAATTTACTGAGCCAATGGGCTTCCAATTAGCTGCGTTGCCATTAACGATTAGCTTTGCTTAATGAGGAAGGCAACAGTATGAGATTGCATGGACGGTAATTACATGAAATGAATAAATGCTGCTGAAGATGGTGCTTGGATAAGGTTTACATTTTGTTTGAATGAACAGCAATTATCTAATTAATCTCTTATTACAGTCTTCCTACTGCTTTCCCTGAAGCCAAACTGTAAAGACCTAATGACTTTGGGGTATGGCATGCATACTAAATGATTTTAAATGCATGCCATGCGTCAAATTTTCACAATGCACTAATATCCAGTTTACTAAATTATTCAATCTCCAACGCTTCGACATAAGAAACATTGATTTAATAAATTAATTATTATTGCTTTGTGCAGCAACCAGTGTGCAACTAAGCTTCCTTGCAAATGCAACCTATTCTTTTGAACACTGAAAACATTATATTAAAATAAATTAGGTTACACTGTTTAAGAAAAAATCCTAGAACAGGCGATGGGATTCAGTGAAAAAACTTGGTTCATTAATTATTTTTTAATACTATTTTGTTCTGTTTTTTCCATCCATACAATTTTACTATTGAGTCTGTTGTCAATGTTTCCCTAATACTTTCTTAATAACCACAGGCTTCTATATTGGTCTTGATTATTCAGTTAATAAATTGTGTGATTATTACAAAGCAATCTTTAACCGGTTCAGCTTGAACGCAATTATGCTTTAAGGGTTAGAGACTCACAGCACAACATTTGAAAATCCCGTAACGCAGGTGTTACCACCTGGGGGACGTTGGGCTTCAGGAAGTTAATACAAAATGATTAGTGTTTATTATTAGACGGCAGCGGCATCTACATGAATATTCATGATTTTTCCATGACGCATTTCCTCTTCCTGGCTTCATCCAAAGAACAAGAAAAGACTGCAAAACCATTTCTAAAAATTTACCCCCATGATTGATAAGCAGGTTTGTTAAGTACTCTATTTAATTTATCACCGATATATGTGAGTATTTTTCATTATCTGGCAATAGTTAGTCAGGTTATCACAAGTTAATGTAGGTTAATACGCTCATAGATGATGATCCCATCATGCACTTTGCATGTACGATGACCGGTGGCTCATCGGTCTAAGCGCGTGTATCATAAAGGCTGTGTCCCTCCCGCAGCGAACCCTCCTGTCTCTCTACACTGTATAACTATCAAATAAAGGAAAAATTCCCAAATAATAATCTTAAAAAAAAAAAGGTGCATGGATACTGTTGACCGTGCCCCCTGGGTAGGTTGATCAGGCATACCATGGCAACCTCTGTTCTGCAGAGCATCCAAGAAAAGATGATTTTAGTTAAATAAAAATACAAGGCCCTCCTGCAATGTCCACTACTCAGTTGGGTTCACCTCGTACAGAATGTTCATTAGGATTGCAGCAGAATGATTCCATACTGGAATACTGGGCTTTTCAAACTCACCCAACTCTTTTTTTCTGCCTATTTTTTTTCTGACCTGTATTGGCGGTTTTTTGATCCTGCCAGCCAGTAGTAGTTGGTAACAATCCAAGGAGTGAAAGTTTTACTTCCAGGCCCAACCAAACGGCCTGTTCGCTCTCTGAATGTAACGTTAGTCACCGCAGAATAGCCCAGATCGCCTGTGTTGTTCCTGTGATGAGTAACTGAAACCGGCTGGCTGTCATGGCTGTCTCCTTGCTTCAGCCAGCAGATCTTACAGAAATTGGAAGTTTTGGTCTGTGCATGATATACATAATGCCATAACATTGACTTGAATGTATGAAATGTATTGCTGTATGATGATGATTTTATTGTTTATAATATTGTACATTATTCATGTTTTTATGATAATGCGCTAATGTTTGTTACCAGGGTGCCATTGCAAATGAGACCACCGTCTCAATGGGTTTCCCTGTTTACATAAAGGTACAAAAAAATAAAAAATAAACATAAGCATGCCGATAACCATCCAATAACTCCTGCCGTAGGTCTCTTGGCGATCCTCATCCCCGAGCTTGACCTGGTCATCTCCCTCGTGGGCTCCGTCAGCAGCAGCTTCCTGGCCGTGATCCTTCCGCCAATGTTGCAGGTCATGACGTTCCACCAGGACGACCTCTCTGCTTGGGTTCTGCTCAAGAACGCCTTCATCAGCCTCATTGGCTTCGTGGGATTCGTGGCTGGAACGTACATCACCATGACTGAGATTATAAACCGTCGCTATTCAAACGCCACCACAAGCTAGACATTCTAAAGGCTCATAGCCGTGCCCGTCGTTGGGCTTAAGAATTTGTACGCAAAAGTGTTTTGTTACAGTGTAATGACCTATTATGTCTTGCCATTCAGTGCCTATTGTTTTGCTCTGCTAACATCACAACTTTTAATAAATGTTAAATGTTGCACATATGTTTAGAGTTTTGTTCCTCCTTCAGAAGTCCTTCACCGCAACTCGAACAAAATGCCCGAATGGTCAAAGCCATGAGAAGAGCTGCGATAATCATTAAAAATCTGTCTGGAAGCATCGGCCATAGTTTCCCATATGACTTGCAGTTAAATGCATTTAATTCACGATGAGAAAAGTGGACATCACCATTTTTAAATTCCCTGTCAGTATGAGTGTGTGAGTCAATAGTGTGTGAATGGTGTGTGCGCCCTGCGATGGATTGGCAAGCTGTCCAGGGTGGGTCCCTGCCTTTCATCCATATTCAGCTGGGATAGGCTCCAGCGCCCCAGCGACCCTATTGAGGAAGAAGCGGCTTTGATAATGGATGGATATATAAAGTGCTATTTCTGATATATTTCAGCTGGCCACAGCTGGTCTATAATCAGAGGATCAGCCTGTGATTGACAGACATGACAGGCTGGTTGTAGGCCGGGCTTCAACAGGCAGGTTTGATTCATGCTAGTCCTACACCTCCTTGTCATTTTATTTCATGGCCAAAGCATTTCCCACAACCAACAGTGCAATAATGGAAGGATATGGCTGTACATGAACTCTATCCGAAAGCACCGCTGACTTCTCTGTGCTCAATTATTCTGTTTTTTTTTTTTTGGGGGGGGGTGTTGGAGTTTAGAGAGGTCTGAATTCCTATTAACATATTTACTCTTGCAGCCCTCGTGCAATAATAATCATTTTATTTATGGGTGCCTTTCAGGGCACTGAAGGTCACCTCACAGAATACAGCAATAAAAATATATATGTAAAATAAAGACAAATATTGGATTAACAGGCAACAATAAAACTGTATACTCAAAGGCTAATTAAAAATAAATACAGAAACCATAGTGGTATCATGAACAGAGAAGAGTTTTGAAGCAGGGTTTTATGGTTGGGAGAGAGATTCTTGGATGGTGTGTTGAAGAGAGTTCCCGAGACGAGGAGCTGCACGGCTGAAAGCTCTGGACTCCATTGAGGTGTAGTGAGGAGGTGATGATGATGCACGTTACTCACTGTTACAGTAAGTGATTTCCTACTCTATATATTGGCAAACTGGCTATAGTCACCATAATTGTCAGGGATACTATGGATTAGCGATCGTTATGCTGCATCTGTAGAGATTTCTTCTCGAGCTCTACAGGTCACAGTTCTTCATGGATCCATTCATATTTGGCATGGACCTTGTGTATGGTTAAGCCACGAAGCCTATAGATTTTGGGAGTGATTGCTTTAGGGCATCCAGGGATACACATTGACCTGCGGGCGACCGACTGTCTAGTTTATCATGAATTACTATGCAGTTGCAGTTGCAGCAGTTTACCTTGTTTTACCATGTGGTAATTCCATTACCTTGGTTATACCCAGAGGTGGACATTCCAGGAGCCAGAAAGTAAAAGTCCGGCCATGTTTTACCTCCAGCCATGAGCTCAGGCAGCTGGTTTTCCTAATTGGTTCAACCTCTGGGCTAAAGAGTTGCTGTAATTCTTAGATCCAGCAAAATACTTGGAAGGACTTTTGCTTTCTGGGGCTGGATTGTCCACCTCTGATTATATCAAGCACTTGGCTGATGATGGGTAATTGCTGCTCTTCCAATGCAAGGAAATCTTAATTTGCCAAGGACTCAACACATGAGTGCTGCTCCCACTGAAAAGTGATTTAAACTGACCAATCAGGAAACTGCCCTATTTGTAACTACCTAAAATCCACAGGAAGCCACTGTGAATTTTCTGAAAGTATTTTTCTCTGGAGTTTTAAAATCCTGCTATTTCACTTTACATACCGCTTCGAAGACACTGCTTCGATACCTGAAGCACTACATGTATCACACTGGATATTTCATGCACATTTTGAAATGTTTGCGCTACAAAGGATTAACTTTATAGTTAAAATGCTTGTGAAGTCATACACGCATTATATCATTCTGCATCATCTGTATTGTACCCTTATTTTTTTTAACGCATAAAACTTGCATTCGATAAACTACTCAGTTTGCTGTTATGTATGAGAACTTGCATTCCTACAACATTCTAAAAGCAAATGAATTCACTTTTAAACGATCTGTACAAAAAAACCATTTGAAAGATCTTGAGAGTATCAGTATCTTTTCTTTTTTAAGTACATACAGGTATCGAGCTGAGCATTATTCTCGTGGCCTCAGGACTCTTCTTTCATCACTGCATCGCCTTCTGTTTTATCCTCGATGGTGAAAATATGAACTTGGTCAGAGGCGGTGATGAGCCGTTGTTTCTGTACGCTGTGATGGACGCCGTAACCGAAGTAGATGAGCAGACCTGTGAAGATAATTGAGGGCATGTGGGCTGACAGCTCAGCACTGATGGGCTTTCATTTGAAACTGGCGTACGAGTTTCCTTGCTTACCCACAGCCATCCAAACAGAGTACCGAATCCAGGTGTCCGTGCCCAGCTGGATCATGAGGTAGATGTTGATGAAAATACTCATGACGGGTAGCGCTGGCAAAAGCGGCACCTGTCGGTAAAGATATACAGTCTCATACCTTGCGTTAGTGTTCAGAGTTACCAATATGATCTCACTTTCTGAGTTTCAATATCCTCGTCACAATACTGAGAAATATATATATTTTTTGAATCTGGGAGGGTTCTTACCATGAAAGCAGCTTTAGTGGGACTCTGAGGCTGCCTCCAAATGACGATGACATTAAAAACCAGGATAAACATGATGACAGAGACGCACAGAAGACTCCAAATTTCTTGGCACAGCAGGGAATGTGTCGCCTTACTCAAGAACAGGCTCAAGATAATGATCAGTATGACTGGAAGAAGACAAAAAATGAATAGATGATTTTAACAACTAAATGATTTATTCCTAGTTTTAGCATGCATTATCCCTCTGTCTCCATCTCTGCGATTGATAATTGTAAGTCCTGTTTGTATTGCAGGTAATTATAAATTAATGGTGCAACATCAACATCTCAGATGCAGGTGGCGCATGTTTTCGTCTCAACAGTGCTCTGTACTTTTTGGCCCCAGAGGTGGAGAAAGTTCGCCCACTGATGCTGAATTTATGGTGGAGGACATAATGGAGGACATAAAGAAAGAAAATCACCTGATGCGATGCACATCCTCTCATTTCTGTTCTACACTGACCAGACAGCTCTTTGCAGGGATCTGCATGGTGACACAATCTTTTACAGGGCTGTTGTTCCTATGCTGTTCATCCAATATGAATTTGATAGCAGCAACACATCTCAAAAAAGTTGGGATGGGGCCATGTTTACCATTGTGTATTATCCCCTCTTCTTTTGACAACAGTCTGTAAATGTCTGGGATGTGGGGAGAGCAATTGCTAGAGTTTTGGAAGAGGAATGTTGTCCCACTCTTGTCTGATGTAGGATTCGAGCTGCTCAACAGTCCTGGGTCTTCTAAGCCAGATTTTTTGTTAAATGATGCGCCAAATGTTTTCTACTGGTGAAAGGTCTGGACTTCAGGCAGACCATTTCAGCACCCAGACTCTACTACAGCGAAGCCGTGCTGTTGTTATGGATCCAGCATGTGGGTTAGCATTGTCCTGCTGAAATATGCAAGGCCTTCCCTGAAAGAGACCTTGTTGCAAAACCTCTATACACTTTTCAGCATTGATAATGCCTGTCCAGATGTGTAAGCTGCCCATGCCATACGCACTAATGCAACCCCATACCATCAGAGGTGCAAGCTTTTCAAGTGAGCGCTGATAACAAGCTGGGTGGTGTCTCTCCTCTTTAGCCCGCATGGTACGGCGTTCATGGTTTCCAAAAATAATTTTAAATTTTGATTCATCTGACCCCAGGAAAGTTTTCCATTTTGCCTCAGTCCATTTCAAATTAGCTTTGGCCCATAGAGGATGGTGGCATTTTTTGAATCGTGTTCACATATGGCTTCTTTGCATGATATAGCTTTTGCTTGCATTTGTGGATTGCAAGGCAAACTGTGTGCTCAGACAATGATTTCTGGAAGTTCCTGAGCCTTTGCAGTGAATTCCAGTGCAGAATCATACCTGTTTTTAATGCAGTGCTGCCTGAGGGGGCAAAGATCACAAGCATCCAATATTGACCTTCGGCCTTGTCCCTTGCACACAGAGATTTCTCTAGATTCTCAGAGTCTTTTGACAATTTTATATACTTTAGATGGTGGGTTATTCAAAATCTTTGCAATTTTACAGTGACGAACATTTTTCAGAAATTCTTCCACAATTTTTAGACTTTTTTTTTACAGATTGGGGAGCCTCTTCCCATCTTTATTTCTGAGAGACTCTGCCTCTCTAAAATGCAGTTTTTATACCCAGTCATGTTACTGGCCTGTTGCCAATTTACCTAATACGTTGTTTTTTATTAGTACCTTTTACTTTTTCAGCCTTGTGTTACCCCTGTCCCGACTTTTTTGAGATGCGTTGCTGCAATCAAATTCAAATTGAGCAAATATTTTTCATGAAATAGTAAAATGTCTCACTTTCAACATCTGATATGTTGTCTATGTTCTATTGTGAATAAAATGTGCGTTTATGAGTTTTGCAAATCATTGCATTCTGTTTTAATTCAGGTTTTACACAACGTCCCAACTTCATTGGAATTGGGGTTTGTTGGTATTTACTATTACCCTTCATTTTAGGATGTATTAACGTCAAGTGAGAGGTGTAGAAACTGCAGCCTTTCAGAATTTGGTCATTGTCCAAATGCACTAGCGTCCAAACATAAGTAACAATGAAGATAAGAATTTGAAAAATTACTTACTAATGATGATTGTACAAGCTGATACGCTTTTTGAAGTTTCAGATGTAGGGTATGATGGTGGATTTAAAAACCTCCACTTCGAGCTCATTTGTGTTTTTCGGATATTATTGGAGTCTTCGGTGCAATCATCCTGGTACCTACATCATGATGTATAAAAAAAAAGGCTGAAGTTCAAGTTAAGCCAGGACAGAAATCTTGATTGAGTATATGCTGTCTTACAGTTTATACCTCATGTATTAAAATTCTCTGACGCTGACTGAATTAATTTTATCGTGGTTACCTGAGTATGAGAATACACACTGCCACAAGAGTGTAGGCGAAGAGTGTCCCAATTGACATCATGTCAACCAGTGCCTTCAGGTCAAACAAAAGAGCCATAATTGCTGGGAAAACAGGAGACCGACACCATATCTTTGTTAGCCTGCAACTATGATCTTAGTGTATCGTTAACTGTTAACTTTGGTCTTTGTCACCACATCACTTCTTTGTGAAAAGCATGAATCCCCTGAAACGGAAGGAAATTACCCGCCACAAGGCCCGACGAAAGCGTAGCTATGACTGGACTCTGCCGAGAACTGATCTTACTCAAGGATTTGAAAAGGAGCCCATCTCTCGCCATGGCGAAGAGGACTCTGGGCATAGGAAACATGGAGCCCAAGAGACTGTGGAAGAGCAGTGATAAATCAAGGATTCAGACATGATTGCAAAATGGCCTCCCAAAATCAATGAGGTAAATTTGCGCTTCATTTTTCCTTCATTACCTCGTGGAGAGAGCGCACAAGGAACCCACAGCGACTGCATACTTGGCAGCAGGCCAGCCGATGTAACTGAAGGCCACCGGCAGGGGACTGTGGACGCTCAGTAAGTAGTACGGCATTAAGAGGGTCAGTGCGGCGGAAACGCCGAAATACGCCAGGAAGCAGATGAGCAGGGAGGCGACTATGCCCAGGGGGATCGACTTCTGAGGGTCCCTCACCTCTTCTCCTGGGGAACAGGGGTACATGTGCACAGTCACTATTAATGTTTATTATTTATGTGGGACAGCTTCAGCTACATGAATTCAGCCTGGTTCTGGATGGTTTGCATTGAAATTGAGATCCGTGTGCAATTAAATCTTGGAATAAACTAAAGCAGTCTATAAAGATGGCCCAATAAATACCTCATCATTAGCCATATATTCTATGATACAATGATAAATATTTGGCGTGTTGAAAGGCAGCTTTCGTGAAAAAAAAAATGTAGAAAAATACATTTTCTTGTTTTCTATCTGACAGTTGAAAGGACCCCTAAATAAGACACCCTGCCCATTTTATAAACCAGAGACGTCATTTTTTCAGCGTGTATGCAGTAAAAGAAGTATAAATCCGCTGTGACTTTTTCATCTACGACAATGCTTATCAGAGAACCTACAGGTCATCTTACAATATAAGTCTGTCCTTGGTGTTCCTCATATCACCGATCAATTTTGATGAAGGTCACTTCATGGAAACAGAGAAATAATTGGAAATTCCCATTTTTATATGAAATGCCCCTATAATGGAAAAACCACAGCACATTGTGACACTGATTTATAACCAAAAAACGCTCAACTTAAAAGAGTTGAGCTGCTCCAAACTGAAGTGAACTTCAACTGGCTCTTGGTTAATAATGTTTCTGATGCTACTCTGGCATGTGAAGGGGAAGTGACAAGCTGACACGGACTCTCACTGCTAAATATTTCAGGAACTTGGCTCTATAGATTCAAGCATGTGTCAAAAGCAGTCATTTCAATCATAATACACAGCATGTGTGAGTGGTAAATGGGCACTTTTCTGCTATGAAAAACGTCAAACAGCCTTTTGACTGAAGCACTCAGTGCCAACTGTTTAACTCACATCTTGTTATCAGAAGTAGCACATGCACGTCAAACACATCACTTTATAACATGGAGTTTTCCAATGGTCTTTTTCAGAAAGCAAAGCGGTGACTTTCCATTTCTTAAAGGGCCGAAGTGAAAATTAACACGTTGTCGGTACTACAGCTGTAAAAATTCTGGGGTTGCTAATAGGCTATGTGGCCCAGAGTAACCTAAGACTAGTTCAGGTTTTAACTATACTGACACATGGTGAAAACGCAACACTCATATTTAATAACCAAGAAAAAGAAACAGCCAATGTTTTTCTTTGAAAATTTTTTCCTTTATTTGAAAGTCTCACAGTAGAGTGAGAGACAGGAAAGTTGGGGAAGATATGCGGCAAATGACCCGAGCCGGAATCGAGCACGGGTTGCTGCGGGAAGGAAACAGCCTTTGTAATGCGCAGTCTTAGACCGATGAGCCACCGGGGCGCCCCACAACCAGTGTTTTTCGATTCAATTTTAATACGAATATAAAAAGAATTTAATTGTCCAAAACACTGTAAAGTTTCTTCATGTTATCTCATCAAATGTTTCCGATACGCCATTGTGAATGCACAGACCCTCCATGAACTGTCAAACCTCCCTGTGCTTGCACATGTGTGTAAACAACGACACATTGATTCACACTAACATTGCACAGTTGGTTGGGGTATGTTCCTCCACTCCTCCTGTAGTGCTGCTGTCAACTCAGTGACGTTGCATGGTTGACGTTGACGCCAGCGCACTCGACGATCCAGTTCATCCCACATGTGTTCAATGTGCTTAAGATCAGGTGAAGTAGATGGCCACGGGAGAACATTGACCCCTGCTTGTTGGAGAAAGTCTCTGTGAGGCGTATGGGGATGGGCGTTGTTGTGTTGGAACGTGAACGGTATTCATTGTTGTCCATAGTTGCTCAATAGTGGTTGGAGAACTGGTCTTAAAATCTCATCCACATATTGCTGTGCCATTAGACCTCCACGAATCGCAACAATTTCACCTCGAAATCTCACATTAACCCTTAAATGCCCAACTATAGTAAAAGTTGAAAGAAGAATCTATGTATTCTGTTAATATGTCCTGGGGAGGGGCTAATAACAACCCAATAGCAATTGGAGCACTGATTACTAAAACCCCACAAGTCAAGTGTGACTTATGGGGTTTTAGTAATAGGTGCTTCAATTTAAAATTTTTGGTGACTTTTAACCTCATTTTAGTTTTGTGGCATATGTCACGATGAGCATTTCGGGGACCTTATTGCTACGATGACTTGAATGATAAAACAGTTGACATATAGCTGAAGTATTAGGCATAGCTTATTTTTCATTAGCTTACCTGTTTGTCTACTTTATCCACTGATGAATGGGTGCTGATCTATCGTGTAGATTCCACCATGGGGGCGGCCATATTGGAAAGGTTTGCTGGTGCAGCCAGTGTAGTGTCAGTTCCACTTTTATGCATCAGATGGCAGCATCGATGGTCCAAATATGTCACAAAGGCATTAGGTTGCAAAATTTACGTGGGGTCAGTGGTTTTGACAACCCCCAAAATTGTGTGACAAATTTGTCACAGGGGGCATTTAAGGGTTAATGGCAGCCCAGACCACGACACTACCCCAACCAAACCAATTTCTCTCCAGAACACACCTGTCTTGACGACATTCATACTGCCTCCTGTACACCCGCTGTCGGCCATCAGCAAATGATAAACAGAACCTCGATTCATCTGAAAAAACCCAACGGAGGAAGACTCGTAATGACTGAAGATGACGATTGTTAGGTTATGCTTTAACCTGAGTTTTCCCATTATTATTAGTTTTGTTGGCTGGTTGGTAGTGGGCGGGGGCTAACCAATTAACCTGGTGACCCCAGGGTTGATGAGGCACCTGGCAATTGAAAAAGGTGTTTTTGTTTGTAAGGGTTTTTTGTGTAAAAGGCATTGTTTCGCTCCTATCGAAGAACAACCGTACCAAAAGAACGAAATGATCCTGTTTGCGGGAAACTTCGTTTGAATGAACCCCCAGCTTTGTGTTAACGACTGTTTCTTTTGCTAACCTTATAAGAACCCAAACTAAAAATTGAACTATCAACATCTACGGACGCCGACAGAGCTGGCCGTTTCGTGGAGAGCTTGCGGGAGCTATTGGTTAATGGGCACACAGGAGGTAAGACCTCCATCCATTTGTTCCCCCACCAGCCAGCCGTTTGCTTTATACCCATTTGTGTTAGGGAATGATTTTTGTATACCCCTAGACATTGTGAGTCGAACTGATAGGTCATCATTCTTGTAACACGATGTCCAGCAAACTGGAATCTGTTGTTTCTGTGTTTTATGTCATGATGTTGCCTTGATACGGCCTTCGGCACCTTAACCCTGCAGCTCGCAGTTGGCGAATCACAGTCATGGCATGTATGGGGCGTCCATGGCATCCTGTAGTGTTCCAAGCCGTGTCTGTTGCTGTTCAGAACTGGTTCCTCAGATGGATCCACGGGATGTGTCAGTCCTGACGTGCCGTCGTAACCAGCGGCGGCTCGTCGGCCGTAACGAAGGGAAGCCAGAACCTCGCCCTTCAAAGCTTAATGACTTCAACATTTCGTAGTTCACTTTTCTTTATCAGCAGTTGCTCATTTTTTCGATAGCAAATGACGACGCAAATTATCAACACGTCTTTATAAATTAGTTTGCGAGGCTTCTTTCACAAGAAGCCACGACAGTCCATTTTCTACAATCGTAATATAGAAGAAAAGAATGCGATGTTGCACAGCTTATTGCTTAATGAGCCTCACTAATCAATATGCGCATCTATGCCGTTTCGTGAGCTTCTTGAGCGCAGAATTTATAGCGTAGGCCTATGGTAATTTATGTCGTAATTTATGTGTGAAAGAAAACCCCTCAATTTTGTGGTGCAATGTATAACAATGCCATCGAAAATAAATTTGAGTCAACGGAATGTTCTTCTAACAATTCGTATGAGCAACTTCTGATCAAGAAAAGTAAACTGCGAAAGGTTTAAGTCATTAAGCTTTGAAGGGCGAGGTTTTGGCTTAACTTTGTTACTGCCGACGACCCTCCACTGTTTAAATGAACAATTGAAAACAGGTGATGAACAATCATTAACATGAAGGGATTGTTTGGGCTTCCCCTGTTACCAATTCACGAGCCGCCACTGGTCGTAACCGGAAGTTAACCTGGTCGGGGGCGGTTGTGAACACTTCCTGTCTGCTAGTAGCGATGCTCCAGTCTGTTGATAGGGGATGGACCCTGAACCGGCGGGCTACCTCTCTTTGAGATGTTCCCCCAGGCAGCATCCCCAAAGCTTACTCCCTCCGCTTTTCTGTAAGCCGTGGCATTCGGACACTGATGCTGATGGGGAAGAACCACTGAGCCTTTCATGTGTTCAGTGTCTTGCTTTGCACTTGAATATGATTCAAATGATGCAATCAACCTTCTGCTAATGACATGACAAAGTTACGTTTTGGAGAAGTGATCCCCCGACTGACACACAAACTGGGTTCGAACCTGGACTTGGACAAATTCCAGCTTTTAACCTTTATACTACTACAGTCCAATGTAGATACTTTTTGTATAAAACTTTAATTAAATAGATTGTGAAAAATGAACAGAAACTCACGATCTCTTTTATTTTCTGCCCAAGATACTGCAGCATTACTCTGTTAACACTGGTCCCATCCGTGACCTCTTGTAGGGTGAGGGGTATATCTGTGTGTCTTAGTGTTGTCCTTGTCATCTCCAAACTACGTTAGCATCGTAAGTTTGAATATTCTAAGTGGGATAATGAGGAAATTGGAATTGACTGGGTTCAGCTAAATGGGCAGTGCCTATGTGTAATGTTTAGTGAAGCCAACAGTTCTTTAGTATATTTACATGTTTTACCTGTGGTGGCGATGCAGTCGAATCCAACAAAAGCGTAGAAACAGGTTGCAGCTCCTGCCAATGTTCCCTGAACTCCAAAAGGGAAGAACCCACCGACTCCCAAATCACCTGTTGCATTCTCTGTAGTGGGCAGATGTCTGCCAAACATAGGGGTTGGAGAGAATGGGAAATCTTGTTCTAAAATGCTTTGTAAATTGTTACTTCACCCCTCACAGTTATTCATTTGATCAATGGAATCACAGTTCAGAGGTAAGATTGTTCATCGAACGAGGTACATACTGGAGGTTTGATGTAGCGTTCAGAATTGTGTCCACACTGATATTCCAGTTATTTAGGTCTCCTTTGATGAAGCCAGTAATGATGATGAATAGCAGCACGGCGACGTTAATGCCAGTGAAGATCTTATTGACGATCGCAGACTCTTTGACACCAAATGCAAGGATGCCTTTTAGGAGAAAGAAGTAATTGGATGTGAGTGTATTGATCACTTGATTGAATAATTTGTTGACACTCCGTATATTCCGGTCTGGAAAAAAAAAAACAATAAAGTGGAATCAATTAAAAAGCAACTTGCCAGCCAGTAACATTATTAGAGCAGCTGCAAAGAAGTCAGGGAAAGGTGCCAGCCCAGGAACAGCCATTGGCGCATATTTGCCCAAGGTGTTGGCAATGGCATTTCCAATGAGATCATCAAATGTGCCGCTCCACGCTCTGGCTACACTTGATGTACCTATGTGAAGAGAAAATGCCAGTAAATGAAAGGCGAAATGACTAAATAGCCAGCAACATCAAAACTTTTTGTATAAAAAATGTATTGCTATATATAACTGGGGGCTGATTAAACTCGAAATTCTCTTGAAGTTCATCAAAAGTTAGGGAAAAAAAAACATGTTTTTGTCTTGTTGTAGGACAATGTCACTGACATACTGTTTCTGTTTGTAGAAGCTAATCACTGAAGTTACATCACACTTATACTGAATGACAATCAAACCCTGGATGTTAAGTTTTTATTGGCCACAGCATTATTTAAAGTAGAGAATATCTAGATATTGTGCATCATTTTATGCTCATTTTCCTGTTATTCAGCTGGACATATCGTCACCCAATTAAAATAATAGCCTAAGTCATTTTTTCCAAGTCAAGTTTTTGGGAAAACACAAAAAACATTATCAAAACATTGTCAAGAGATGATTTAGGCCAAAAACTCATTTTCTTCAAAAAATGACTTGGGCCATTATGTTAATTGTTAGACAATATTTAGGATCTTTGAAAACCCTGGGATCTTGGCTAGAGTTTTAAATAGGTCTAAAGTTCTACAGGTTTGAATATAGCTACTGCATTTGACAAACCCATATATGGGTCTATAGCTTTTATAGGGTTAGTGCCTGAAAATGGGTTGGCTTAAAGCTTCAGTATTTGGCATCATTGCATTTTTTCTTGCCTATGACATAAGAGAGCAGTAAATTCCATCCGGTGACGAAGGCCCACAGCTCCCCCACAGTTACGTAGCTGTACAGGTAAGCGGAGCCCGTCTTCGGTACCCTCGCACCAAACTCTGCGTAGCACAGTCCAGCAAAGATGGACGCCAGTGCGGCGATGAAGAAAGAGATAATTATGCTGGGGCCTGCGGCTTCCCTGGCAACCTCCCCAGACAGCACATACACGCCGGCGCCCAGCGTACTGCCGACTCCCAGGGCCACCAGATCCAGGGTGGATAAGCAGCGACGGAAGTTGGACACCTCGCCCTCTGGCTCCAGCGGCTTTCGACGCAGCAGGCTGTGCAGGAACGATGAGACTCCGGCAGCGGACATGCTGTGACTGATTAAAATAACAAACGTAAGCTAAACTGCTTCTTTAACCGACACCAGGATTGTGCAAAATTTGAGTTCGACACCTTCCTGATGGGTAACGGAAAGGAGTATAATCTGAGGAGGAATTTAATTAATATCCACGGAACAAATTTCCACTCAATCAGATTAGCCAACCTCATGACACCTTAGGTGCTTTTCCAGCCATCATGGAGGATTTTCCATTCCTTCTAATGCACTTTAGTGAGGAGCAAAGAAATAAAAGGCTTCTGAAGGAGCTTAGGAAACATGGGGATATCTTACACTTCAGTCTTTTACCAAGTGGTGTGACTTACAAATGCTGCAAGGATTTCTCATTTGGATTTTTTGGCCCCCCCATTCTCACATGTTCTCCTTGCATCTCTCCCATACAGCCTTGCTGGGACGAGCTGGAACCCAAGCAAGTAATGTGAGTGAGGGAAGCGAGGAGCCACATTTGCATGAAGAAAAGCACCCCTTGTGTCCAGGTTTTTGCTTTCCAGGTAAGGAGACCAAAGCGGGGTTTCAGCATGATTGGGTGTTTCCTTCTAAATTTTCCCTTGGCTAACTTTAATTTGTGACCCTGAATTTAGCAAACAGAACTAGGCCAAAATAATCCTGGATGGTCAACTTTGTTAAGCGTTTTTACATATTTAAAGACCTCAATCTGATCACCCCAAAACCATCTTTTAATGAGGCAGAAGATATTCTAAATATATCTATATCTTTTTTTGTAGAATGGCCTCTGGAACAGGACATAATACCCTAAGTGTGGTCAGAACAAGGTATTGAGCAAGAGAAGTACAGCCGCCTTTGACTTACACTCAATAACTTTTGGCTAAATATCCTAGCATACCCTTAGCCTTCAGACTAACTGCAGCATGATGGCTGGAAGTTACAAGTGCCTGGTCAATATTCACTCCTGGATCCTTTTCAAGCACATTTCAATTTTTAACCTCCCATAAAGTGTCACAACCCTCATGTGAATGCCTTTCGTCTCTCTTTTCATTCAGCAAACTTGCGTGTTTATTAGAAGTTTGTCTTTTTTGATTGATTTTTGTCTTGTGTCCACCCTTATTCCTGGCTGTGTCTGGTTTCATTGCAGCCTTTTGATGTACCTATGTTGTGTATTTAAACCCCTTGCTTTGAGTTGCAAATTGCTGGATTTGCAATTTGTACTTAGAGCCAGTCAACATTTCCTTTTCGAATCTCTTTTTCCTTTAAAAGTAAAAGGTAACCTTTAATGATAGTAACTTGCAGAAATCTGCTTCTTTATTTGGTTACTTCAATCAAGCTCCCAAGCCTAAGTCAGGGTCCCGGATTGGAACCGTGTTCTTGTTAATCTTGTCCAAGCATGTTCCTCTGTCCAGTTCATAAGGAGCAAGCTTTCAATCCTTCTGAGGTCATCAGGATTGGAACCAAATTCCCCTCAAGCTACTCCATCCACCTTCTGGACAATTCAGCTCTGGTGCACTGCATGCACTCTCCATCTTACAGTCATCCCAGAAAGCTACTGGCCGGAGATTGGATTTGCCCTGCTTCGCTCACAGCATCTGAACAGAACAGTGCCTTCTTCTTCTGGGCTCTGTCCCACTGCGACTGTATTAATTAAAATTCACCTTACTGTTAGATTGTACTCTGCCTCTGCAGACTCCTGATCTGGATAATAACAATACAAAATATCCTGTCTAATGTTTTTATTGCTGACATGATTCTGTTCACAACTGGATTGCATCTAATTATCCTGAATCACCTTATCAGACTCTAAACTCTTATCTAAACCCCATAATTTAATATCATCTGCAAATTTGATACATTTTCTTTTGATGTTCTAGTCTAGGTCATTAATGTAGATCAGGAAGAGCAGGGGTCCTAACCCCGATCGCTGTGGGTCTCCACTCCCCACAGTGCATAGCTCAGATGAGATTCATCTGGCCACTACTGTTTGTGTTCTATTCTGGAAACAGGTCTGAATCCATTCCAAAATACCGCCTGCATTTTTTTTACTTATTTTAATAATTAGTCTCTCAAGTTGTACCTCAAATGATATATGTAAACCCTAGCATATGATATCATAGGCCCTGCTCTTCAAAGAATTCCACAAGGTTTGTCTGATATTACCTTCCCTTACAGAAACCATGTTGCTCATCTGTCACAATCTGATCTTGTTACTTTCAAGAAATAATTCCATTATGTGATAGATTCCAGTATTTTACAAGTAACGCAACTTAACTGATAGGCTTGTGGTTTCCTAGCTCATTACAGTCCCCTTTCTTATATATTGATATTTTATTGCCCTATTTTCAATCATTTGGTATTTCTCCAGCTTCAAAAGACTGCCTATAAATATTAAACTGTGGTGTAAAGATGCTCTCACTTATTTCCCTGAGTTGGCCCTCTGGCAAACTTGTGACTCTACAAAGTAGTATATAGGCCAGGCATAAGGGGAAAAAATGAGAAGTAGAAGATTTTTTAAATTTTATATTTCAAGAATAAAGTCAAAATGTTGATGATGGAAATGCTGAGAGTAAAGTGGAAATGCCGAGATTAAAGTTGAAATGACGAGAATAAAGCTGACATTTCAAGATTGAAGTCGAACTTCAAATCAAACTGCGCTTATCGCTGCTTCTACAAAATGCCTAATGCAGATGAACTTGTGAAATTGTACCACAGAATTTTTGTAACATGGAAATTCTTTCTTAGCGCATAAACACGCCATGGTAATAAGTATGAGGACTTTGAAGTGATTGTGGTGAAAATTGCATTTGTTCAGAGGGAGAGAACACACAAACTTAGAATATGTGGCCGCATTTGTGCAAAATGAAATAGCTGGTAATGGACAGATGCCTGGGTAGGGATGGTTAAACTTGTGTGCGTTACAGGGAGATTATGTTGTTTCCCAGGACACAATAAGACAATTGATTAAGTTGCTTGATCCTGAAGGTGCGGAGCTCAGGCGGGTGTGGGATCTGAGACGCAGGCATTATCGCAACAAAGGTCCCAACGAGCTATGGCATATGGATTGGTGCAATAAGTTGAAGCCATATGACATCAACTGTTTTATTGATGGTTTTAGCCGCTATGTCGAGTGGATGAAAGCTTAAAGAACTACCAATGACCCAAAAGTAGAAGCGGACTATTTCATTATATCCATTTCGCTCTTGTGAGGAAGCCAGGACCCAAAGATGAGGTTAATATTACACCATGATGTACGCACTGCTGGCAGGGCAGGGCAGTCAGTCAGTGCACCAGTTGTTCTCTCGAATGTTGAACTCATGGATATTGACTTTATTGTCAAAATTTCGCCTTTACTCTCGAAACGGTAGTTCACCTTTATTCTCGGCATTTCAACTTTATTCTCAAAATGCAAAAAAAAAAAAAAAAAACAACTCAGTTTCATCATCGACATTTAGACTTTATTCTCGACATTTCAACCTTAATCTCAACCTTACAACTTATTTCTCTGCCTGTCCACTTTATTCTCAACATTTTGACTTTATTCTTGACATTTCCAGGTTTTCCTCGACATTTTCACTTTTTTCTTGGCATTCTAGACATTTCCTCTTTATTCTTGACATTTCGACTTTACTCTTGACATTTTCAGCCTTATTCTTGAAATGTGAAATATGAAAAATGTTAAAAAAAAATGTAAATGTAAACATAAAAAAAACCTTCCTATGTCTGGCCCATAATATTCTATGATACAATTCCCAAATTTCATAGCAATGGAAAAAGTTTTAATGACTCTAATAATTTGAAAAACTATGCTTCTCATCGACATACTAGTGACTAGAACATGCATGCCCTACCCAGGAACGAACTGACTAGTAACTAATCAGTTCGTTCCTGGGGAGGGCATGCATGCTCTAGGGAGGCGTAATGATTATGTCACGGTGGCTGGACTGGGCAATGTTGCTATGTGCGCAATCGCTTGTTAAGTTACGTCACTCTTTAGATTATATTGCCATCTACCAAGCTAGCTAACGTTAACTGAGGAAAATCTTTGTAAAGGATCATCATGTTTAAGCAATATGGTTTTGTTTTGCCCTAATTTTACAAACTTAGCAAGGTGTAATAGGCATGAACTTCTATGACATGTTTTGCGGGACTTTCATGAGTCTGAACAGTAGCGTCAGCCTTAAAGGGCGAAGCTCATATGAAATAGAAGGCTGGTTTTGTATTGTAACCCCAGAGTTTGAGCGAAAACCTTTAAGTTGTTTACGTCCCAAGTGCTCCTCCATCTTCAACTGAAGAAAAAACTGTTTGCGTGCCAAACTCAAGTCACACGAATGATTTGCGTGGTTTTTTTGTGTGGTGCAAACATTCAGTGGATGCAGGACAATGGCAGGAGAGAAAATCTTCAGAGCTGTAAATGCTCTGAGGTATAAACCCAATAATGACAGGCTAACAGCCTTAAAGGGCGTTAGTATGTCTCAGCCCAAACTGCCTGCTCGCTCTTCAGTTAAAAGAAGCCATTAATCAAGGTTTAAGGAGGGCATGTGAGTATGACTGTGTTGAAAATGACCAATCAGACTTGTCAAAACTTCTCCCATAGCTAAGTGGCTTGGGAATCGCAAGTTAGCGCCCGCCGATGGGGGCTCCCAAGTGTACCTATTGTACTGGGGGCTGTTTTAATAAACACGGCAGACTGTCCGACCCAGTCACGGACTACCCCCGATTGATGGACAATGGTCCATCTTTTTCTGGGTGTTTCACTAAATGGCCTGTCGTCTTCCGATCTGGTCGGACTTTCTGGACCACGCAAGAGTTGTCCTAAAACCCGATCTAACAAAAAATATATGGCGTTACTGTTTGCTGTTGCCTGGAGGCAAAGACAGCCCAAAACATTTAGTGAAAGTTAAGACAGTATAACCAATCCCCATGAAACCAATACATTCCCAGAAACGGGGCTCTGTTAAAACCGTGAATGGATTTTTCTAACAACCACATATAATTTACATACAACATATGAATATTTCACTTTTAAACCATCAGTGCAGCTCCCTTGCGACGAAAGGGTATATTTTTTTCCAGGCTGTGTGAAGACTAATGGGACATTGCCTTCAGAGTGGTCTCGGCAGACGGCATGGTTCTCAAGGGTTATAATCATCGTATTTGTGGTGCTAATGTGTGACCGAGAGTGGAGTACTTTTTACTGCCTGTCTTTAACTTTATTCAAGACTGTAAAATAAGCAGTCGTGACAATATTAATGTTTTAATGTCTTTTGTCTGATGCCTAGCTTCGTTATGTTGCAACTCAATAGCTACTCGTAACTTTTAGAACAGAATGCACAGTGAGCAAAGGCTGCTTTGGATTAGCTGGCTAGCTTGTATTCAGTTTATACTGAATTGAACGTGACAGCCCATAGCGATGTGCGCCGTAAGTTTACTTCTTAATAATAGTTGGAGATCTACCAAAGCAGAGTTGTTTTTTTTCAATTATCATTAATGTATTTTGAATATTTGAACACCAAGTAGTGAAGCTGTGCATCGCTGAGGTGTAAATTATGATGCAACTTCGGACAGACAATGATGAACAGTCCATTCGCTTCAGACGATGTTTGGTGGACATCCTACTTTTGATTTATTGAAAACCCTGATGGACGTAGTCTGTCGAAGGTCCAACTTTTCACTTGACGGATGGGCTGCCTCGATCGAACAAGTTCAGTTTATTGAAACAGCCCTCTGGGCCCTGGGTTGGGGGGATCGGGGTGTTGAACTGAGGCTTGTGACCGTTAAAGCATCTGCTGGTATAATTTGTCAAAATTGGCTTTTTTTATCAAAAAGAAATGTATAGAATTTGAGTCGCATACAATGTTTATGTTTTTTATACTCTTAATTTTTTTTTCCCCCTCTAAGCAAAAATGGTTTGGCCTATTACGCCACGTAAATTCAAAAGTTCTAGTGGCTTAACCCCGCCCTCCTCTTGTGACTGCGTCATACTATAATCATACTATAATTGGAGGAACGTTTGTCTGTTTGTCTGTCTGTCTGTTTGTTCCCCTACTCCTCCGAGGTCCTCTGACGGATCTTCACCAAACTTGGTGGGTCTAAGTAGGTTGTCCCTGGAATTGTCCTTGAGGGGTTCGTTTTTTGAAAGGTCAAGGTCACTGGGGTCAAAGGTCAATTATTCGCATCTCCCATCTCCCTGGACAGATTTTCATAAAAGTTGGTACGTGGACGTAGGTCGTCCCAAGAAATGACCGCGAGAGGTCCCTTCCGTCAAAGGTCAAGGTCACGAGGGTCAAAGGTCACTGTATCCATGAAAGTTGGTATGTGGACGTAGGTCATCACAAGAAAGTATTCTCGCCACGGGTAAATTCACTAGTATTGTTAAAACGGCCAGCCACCGAAAATCAGGAGCACCGAAAAGAGAGCGGAGAAGACAAAGCAAATATGTGAGAGGAGCTGCCGAATAGCTTACTCGGTTAAGGCACTGTGGTGTAGTGTAGAAGTGTCTGTCACGTAGAAATACTCTGTGAGAATACAACTCATAAAGTTACAACTTCACTAATTTACAAATACGGTTTGCAGTTTACGGACGTCACTTTCTTCAGAATGAATACGATTCTGAACAGCGTGAAATAACTGTCAAAACTACGTCACGAGGTCACGGGCATTATGTATCGAGTGGAAGATAACATCGATTCTACAAACTTCACGTGTCAGAAATTCAACCGTGGGTTCAATTTCATGGCGCCAAGATGGCAGGCGATGCGGACACAGCAAGCAATCAGGTAATGTTAACCTCTTTTTACTTGTTCTAACATGATATTCGCAAAATATTACTCAGCAACAAAAGTTTCTGTGACACCAATATTGTTAATTATTTTTCATAACGCAATTATGAAATTGTCATACATGGTGATATCAGACTGAAACAGTACACGTAAACACAACATTGAAATGGAAATCATGAAAATGCGAGAAAATGACTTTGCACGAGAAAATGTGCGTAAATCATGCTTGTGGATGGCAATAAAAGAGGAGAATTTTTGGAATGTTCACATTGTGCCTGATGAACGACGGAAGCATCACTTATCGAAAACACAGCCATTTCGGATCAGGAACTCTACCCTCTAAATGCCAAGACTGTCTGAAAATGATCGGTGGAGGGCCATTGGGATGATTGAATCCGGAACCTCGCAGAGGGAAGTTGCTCATCGCCTGAATGTCCACCGAAACATCATTTGGAACTTATGGCAGCGTCATCAGCAGACAAGACATGTCAGAGACCGTCCTCGCAGCGGCCGTCCACGAGTAACCACTCCCAGACAGGACAACTGGATTCGAACAACCCATCTCCGAAATCGATTCCAACCTGCAACCATAACTGCAAGAACGATACCTGGTTTGAGGCGACTGTCTGCACAGACAATCCGTCGCCGTCTCCGTCATTTTGGCATTGTCCCACGTCGGCCAGCAAGACGTCCAATACTCACAGTACAACACCGACGACTGCGTCTACAGTGGGCACAACAACATCGACGGTGGATCCAACGTCAGTGGGATCTTGTACTCTTCACTGATGAATCAAGATTCATGCTTAACCGATGTGATGGTCGTTTACGTGTATACCGTCGACGTGGAGAACGTTATGCCAACAACTGTGTTCAGGAATTTGATCGTTTTGGAGGTGGTAGTGTCATGATTTGGGGAGGGATCACGGCTAGAAACAGAACAGATTTGCTTGTTATTGATGGAAATCTGACAGGTCAAAGATATCGCGATGAAGTGCTACGGCCATTGGTGGTACCGTTTTTGATGCAACATGGTCCTGGAATAACGCTACAACATGATAACGCCAGACCACACGTTGCAAGGATTGTACAGCAGTATCTGATGCAACAACATGTCAATGTCCTGCCATGGCCAGCCAGATCCCCAGACATGTCCCCAATCGAGCATCTTTGGGACGAGATGGATCGACGTTTGCGGCGGTTGGATAACCCGCCAGCTACACTCCAGGAATTGCGACAACGTCTACGTCAGATTTGGAATGACATCCCACAGCAATTTCTGGCACATCTGATTCGGTCCATGCGCCGGAGATGCGTTGCTTGCATCATGGCACGAGGAAGTCACACCCGGTATTGAAGTGTGAAGGTCACAATTGGTTAGACGTCAGACAAGTGCTTCATGACACATGAAAATGACATTTTTCGTTTTGAGTGACGTTGGCACTGAAAAGTCAGTGTTTCTCCTGTTAAATAAACATATTGATTGCGTTGAGATCTTTGCGTGTCATTTATAACATACACATAAATGTGTCACAGAAACTTTTGTAGCTGAGTATATTATGGAGTTGAAAATGAAGCGGCTTTACTTTCCTTGATAGCCTATGTTTCTAGTTATGTAACTTAATCGGTTTCTTTGAGCTAGGTGCAGTTAGTTACTCAACACGGCACACAGCCTAGTGTCGATATTGAACAGCAGAGCCATGTAGTGTGAGGGTCGCGTCAACTCCGTTCACTCCAGACCAATGTTTTACAGTAACTGTGGGTCGTGGAGTCTCCCAGTAGTTCCCGACTAGTCCAGCAGCTGAAATGAAGCGGAATGGACCGTTCGTGATCTTTCAAAAGGTAAGACGATTAAACAATTAGACTGTATATTGTCAGCACATCTGAATTAAATTCACACGTACAGTAAAGCGTTTTCCTGGATTATCCCCCGTACAATTCAAGATATATTGAACGTTTAAGGGCAGAAAATTGGGCTAGGATACTAGTTAGGTACAGTTAGCCACACAGTTACTAGTGCCAACTATGAGCAGCAGCATAATGGAAAACTCCGTTCTGTTTCACTCAAGAAAGGCTGCCAGACGGCTAGCCCAAGGGGCTGGAATATAATCCGCGCGTGCGCGAATTCTGAGGTAGACTATATCAAAACATCATCACGTGAGTGTGCCACGCTACTGTACAGTACAGTATATAAGCCTGCGCGCAGCACACTTGGTCCTCTTTAATCCCTCACGCGATCTGATAAGGTAAGACTCTTGATACTATAGCGACGTGCCTATTGACTGTTAGCTGTCTGAGAGCTGGTGACTATTGTTACCCCTCTCCAGGCAACCGTTATCAGGCTTTTATATCTACACCACCTTACGAGTGTGCTGTCGCCGCTGATCTATTAGGTGGGCTAATAATCCCTCATCCCCACGAATCGTAGCTTGGTTCGGGCGGGTATACTGCTCGTAAGCGAGGCTACTCGCATGTATATCGGTGCTTAATTCCAACTAAAGCCCAGCAGGTGAGTGGTTCTATTGCTGTAATATTACACGAGGGAGGAAAGAGATTACAGGGAAATCTCCCTGGCTATATCTCTTAATATTGCTGCATGGCGCCATTCGGCACCGTACTGTAGCTAACTGGTACCGTAGTGGAGATATCTCTCCCGTATAACGGACTGCCGCGATTCTCCCTCGGTCGAGGGAATTTTTCGCCTGGTATGTTAATTGCTCCATCCAACTCATCTGGCGTGATTTGACTGCTTATGCTACTTGCGTTGTTTGAAGACTGGGAAGGCAACCAGCAGGCGTATCTCGTGATACATCTCGTCATTCTCACTGCAGGCTCTCTGTACCGACTCTCGGTGCTCGGTACCGACAGAGGTAACTTACTGCAGACACAGACTCTGATACCAGTGTGCAGCAGCCTGACTGGTGGCTTCTCTTGTGCCACCCCTGTTGGTACCACTGGACATTGAACAGTGCTATTGGGTTCACACCTAAAATCTTTGTGTGACCGAAATAGAATATTAATAACAAATAATTTGTTATTTATTTTAAAAAAAAAAATTAAAAAAAGGAAATGCCAGGATTTCACAACTGTACTAATTGCAGCAGTAAACTGCCAATGGAAGATGGCCATACCCTCTGTGTGAAATGTCTGGGCCCTGAGCACGCGCTTGCTTCCAAAGCTGACCCTAGTGGTTGCCCAAGCTGTCTCCCCTTCTCAGCACGCACTCTACTGAGTAGAGTAAACAGAGCCATGGGAGACAATGATGTATCCATGTCCTCCCAGGAGTCCACTGAGACAGGTTCGATACCACTCTCTCAGCCCTCTCCTCAACAGCCGCGTACATGCAAATTGTCTGACACACCAGCTCCAGGCAAAAAAAGTAGGAAAAGGAAGCATGAGAGCTATGATGCTCTTGCGAATACTATGGCATCTCTGGCTAAGGAAATTTCATCCTTGGCGTCTACTCAGCAATGGATGATGCAGCAGCTCACCGAACGCCAGGCAGCCCCATCAGGGCCAGAGCAACAGGCACCCCCACCGGACGGCAGGCGCCAGGCGCCCCCACCAGGCACCGAGCGCCAGGCACTCCCATCAGGCACAGAGCACCGGGCCTCCTCACCAATGCAGCCTGTAGTAGATTCACCGCAGCAGCTGTCCACGCAGGTCGCTGATGACAATGTGGAACTGCTATCGGTGATTGCATCGGATAACCTGAATCCTGGATATATGGATGGCAGAGCAACGTCTCCCCACCATTCTGATTTGAGCTCAGATCATGGCTCTTCCCTGTTATTGGCTCCATCCGAAACATCCAGTGCCTTCTCTGGTGAAGAATTCCTTGCGCTCATGACTAGGGCCACCAAACGTCTCAATGTGGAAATGCCTTCAACACCTGAGGCCCAGCCGTCTCGGTTTGATAGGAGGAGGGAGCCTATGAATAGGCCATGCTCTCTCCCTGTCCTCCCGGACTTTGTCAAGGAAATGACAACTGTGTGGGAGCACCCGGAGGCGGTAACCCCTCCTATGAGACAGTGGGCACAGTTTGCTAACATTCATGGAGCAGATGAGGTTGGTTTTGGGGACCATCCGATGATGGATGACTCTATCGCTGCTCTTGTCCTCCCTCCCACGGCTCTTGTGGGGAAAGACCCCTCATGCCCAAATAAACTGTGCCGCACCACTGACAAATGGTTGAAGAAGTCGTTCTACAATACGGCCTTTGGGGCGCGCCTCATGAACAAAACATCTGTGCTCTCACTGTATCAAATGGAGCTCATTGAAGACCTCTCCGCTGCTCCCGCTCAGGAAGTGGTTGAAGAGTTGAAGAAAGTCTCTGAGATCCTAGTACATCTCGCCAGGGGAGCAGCACACTCCAGTGGTAGATCCATTGCATCACTGTGGATGGCACGGAGACACCTGTGGCTAGCTCAGTCGAAGCTGCCAGAGCAGGACAGGAACATGCTCATGAAGCTACCTCTTACCCCTGGCTTTACCTTTGGTCCCGGAACCGTTGACATGCTCCGCCGAGCCAAGGAGTCTAGGGAGTCCAAGAAGGAGTGGGAGCAGCTGATGCCAAAGCCCCCTCCACCCAAACGACATCGACCAGACTGGAACTACGCAGGTAACCGCAGTATGCCCTTCACAAAGGGCCGCCCCAATATGCAGGGCAATGTGCGTAGACAGTCGACGCAGGCTTCCTCCTCTCCAAGCCGCCGCCCCGGGAATCCTGCCAGGCCCAATAGGCCTCGACAGCGCGATGGCCACAGACCTCGTGCCACCCTGTCTGCTGCCTCACAGCCCTCTTCCTGACGTTCAAGGGGCTATGCGTCATGTTTTCTCTCACACTCAATTGGAGGTGTGGGAAGCGTGTTCTCCCAGTTCTTGGGTAATTTCAACAATAAAGTTCGGTTATCGGCTACAGTTCAGACGCCGCCCACCCATGTTCAAGGGTATTCTTGTTTCTCATCAGCCAGACCCACAACGGCAGCTGGCCCTGCAAGAGGAGATAAACACCTTGCTAAGGAAAGAGGCGATAAGAGAGTTAAATCACAGCGAACGGCAGAGTGGCTTTTATTCGAGCTATTTCCTAGTTCCGAAACGGGATGGTGGATTTCGTCCAATACTGGACCTGAGGCCACTAAACCTCTTCCTACGCCCGCTGCATTTCAAAATGCTGTCACTGGCACAAATCTTCCAGTCAATTCAAAGTGGAGATTGGTTCACGAGCATAGACCTCAAGGATGCCTATTTCCACATTGCAGTCCACCCTGCTCATCGTCAATTTCTTTGATTTGCGTTGAAGGACAGAGCCTTCGAGTTCAACGTCCTCCCCTTCGGCCTGTCCCTATCACCACGCACATTCACAAAGTGTATGGACACAGCTTTGAATCCGCTGCGGCAGAAGGGCATCAGAGTGCTCAATTATCTGGACGACTGGCTAATATGTTCCCTGTCGAGTCAGCAGGCAGTGCGGGACACAGCGGTAGTAATGGAACATTTACAGAAACTGGGCCTATCTCTCAACCCAGACAAGAGCCAGGTAACCCCTTCACAGCAGATCACCTTCCTTGGAGTGAAACTGGACTCGGTAACCATGATAGCAGGTCTCTCAGATCAGAGAGTCGTTGCCCTCCAACAATGCCTGTCACAGTTTTTGGGACAGAACAATGTTCGTGCTTACCAGTGTCAAAGGCTACTGGGCCTAATGGCCGCAGCATCCCAGGTGGTATGCCTTGGCCTTCTACATATGAGGCCAGTGCAAAAGTGGTACCTGTCCAAGATGCTCCACCCAGTGTTGGACAGGGACAAATCTGTCTCTCTACCACCTGTGTGCCTACGAGCTCTGCAATGGTGGAACATGCCCCAGAATCTGTGCAGAGGTGTGCGACTAGGCAGAATCTACAGACGCGAAGTTCTGACCACGGACGCGTCGCTGTCCGGTTGGGGGGCAGTCTGGAATGGTTTGGGAGCCCGGGGAGTGTGGCGCCCACCGTGGAACACTGCCCACATAAATGTTCTCGAGCTAAGAACAATATACCTCGCCCTTCACTATTTCTTGCCGGTGCTTCAGGACAAACATGTCTTGATTCGAACAGACAACATGTCGGCAATAGCGTACATAAATCGCCAGGGAGGCCTGAGGTCTCAGACGTTGCACAGCATTGCCCGAGAACTCCTTTTCTGGGCGGACACTCACCTTTACTCGATCGGGGCAGTTCACTTGCCGGGCACACTGAACACCGCAGCAGACCTGCTGTCCAGGGGCAGGCCACACCCAAGCGAATGGCGTTTGCACCCGGAAACAGTGCATCTAATCTGGGCTCGTTTTGGGAAGGCACACGTCGATCTTTTCGCCTCAAGGGAATCGACTCACTGTCCACAATGGTTCTCTTTAAACCAAGACGATGCGCCTCTAGGGGTGGACGCCCTAGCACACAGATGGCCCAAGGGCCTCCTGTATGCCTTCCCTCCCCTCTCCATGATCCCAGCTGTGCTGGAGAGGACAAGGATGGAGAACCTGAGTGTCCTCTTGGTGGCTCCAAATCGCCCCCAGGCGCCATGGTTTGCGGAAGTTCAGGCCCTCCTCTCGGGCACCCCATGGCAACTCCCGCTACGGCAGGATTTGTTGTCGCAAGCCGGGGGAGAGTTATGGCACCTGTCGCCAGCCATCCTGAACCTGTGGGTCTGGCCGTTGAAAGGGACACCCTCCTCGCTCAAGGGTTGACACTTGCAGTTACGCAAACCTTGCAGTGTGCTAGAGCGCCATCGACAAGGACCCTATACGCCTATAGATGGAATGTTTTCAAAGCATGGTGCGAACAACGGCATGAGTGCCCCCGGTCCTGCCCTCTAGCCTCAGTTCTGGAATTCTTACAAGAAAAGTTTGACCAAGGAAAATCCCCTTCGACTCTGAAGGTGTTTCTCTCTGCGATATCAACCTGCCATGATAGAGTGGATGGCAAAACACTCGGCGCTAACCCCCTGTCTGTCCAATTCATGAAGGGAGTTCAAAGATTGCGCCCAAGGTGGCTCCCCTCTGTGCTGCCGTGGCAGCTTAACATTGTTCTTGATGCTCTGACAAAGCCCCCGTTTGAACCCCTTGGTAGTATTGATCTCAAGTGGCTTTCTCAGAAGGTGGTTTTTCTACTTGCCATCACCTCAGCAAAGCGTATTGGAGAGCTACATGAGCTGTCTGTGCACCCTGACTGCTTCCATGTAAAACCGGAAGGCACTGGTGTTGTCCTGCGCCCTAATCCGGCCTTCATGCCTAAGGTTCTGTCAGCACAGAACCTCAATCAAACAATTGCCTTGGACTCATACCGCCCTCTTGTCTCTGAGTCGGATGGAAACCTGTCAGAAGGAAACCTGTCAATTAATGCTTTGTGCCCTGTGCGAGCCCTCCTTTGCTATGTCGAGCGGACAAAGGATATTCGACTGACTGACCAGCTCTTTGTCTGTCATGGTGCTGGGCAGACTGGCAAGGCCCTGTCAAAACAGAGACTCTCACACTGGGTGGTTGACACCATAAAGCAGGCCTACCAGCTTTCGGGGTGTCCATCCCCAGGAGCAACAGTTGCACACTCCACACGGGGCATTGCTGCTTCATGGGCTCTCTTGAAAGGAGTCCCCTTGCAGAACATTTGCCAGGCGGCCTGTTAGTCATCACCTTCAACCTTTGCGAGATTCTACAACCTCAATGTTGTCTCCCCCTTATCTTTCGGGAATTCTGTTTTGAGTTCATGACCGAATGTGTTTTTCACTGAGCCCAGCTCCTCAGTTCATTTAGCCCTGTGGGCATGTTGATTTCAATAAAAGTATTGACTCTAATACTTGTTTGTGCCCTTTGTTCAATCGTTGCATGGTTGTCCTCCGCGACGTTGGGGCATATGTATTCCAGCCCCTTGGGCTAGCCGTCTGGCAGCCTTTCTTGAGTGAAACAGAACGTTGGGTTACAGATGTAACCTTGGTTCTGTGAAGGAAAGAAAGGCTGCCAGACTTTGTCGTCACTCTGGACTTCGCGTTCAGGATTATATGAGGACCAAGTGTGCTGCGCGCAGGCTTATATACTGTACTGTACAGTAGCGCGGCACACTCACGTGATGATGTTTTGATATAGTCTACCTCAGAATTCGCGCACGCGCGGATTATATTCCAGCCCCTTGGGCTAGCCGTCTGGCAGCCTTTCTTTCCTTCACGGAACCAAGGTTACATCTGTAACCCAACGTTCTCTCGGTCATTACATCCAATGACGCGATATTGGAGAAAAAGACTTCTTAAAGTGATGTTTTTGCGGAGTGGGGTGGAAGAGTGAAATGTTAGAGAATTAACGTAAATATAACATCAGAATGGCTATAGTGGTGGAGGTGGGGTAGTGAGGTTCTCTTTGAGTACAGGGTAGCTAACGTTAGCTATTATAGTAAAGTGAACGTTACACAATGTTGAAGCAGAAAGCCATCCGTTTCTGTGATACATCGCTATTAATGTTGATTGAATGAGCTAATTTATTTACTGCTATTCAATTAGCAAAAACGTCACTTATAGTTAGAGTTTTTAGGATTTGAGATTCTATTGACTATTACTTGTCAATAGCATGTCACTGCTCATTTTGCCAATTTTGGATTGATGGTTAAGAAAGAGGGAAGCTGGAGGACCTAATAGAAAATTGAGAACAGAAAGTATTGGTCAAATGGGCCAAACAATTTGGAAAATTAAGCATAGAAGACTGAGTGGAGAGTCATACTGAATAGTATAAATATTGAGCTGTGCTGTATTACTTGTCTGAAAGACTGCAAAGAACATGATCCATCTTCATACTAATTCCTGTCAAATGCCAGTTACCATACTTCCTTAAACATCAGCAGCATAGCTGATTACCACTACTTAAGTTCCATAAGCTAAGTTGGGAAACAAAAACTCATCTCTCAGCACCATTTCCCATCCAAGCCCATATAGGTGTGTCTAACCCTTTCTCCTGTCTTTTTCTCCCTCCCTCTCTCTCTCTCTCTCTCTCTCTCTCAGAAGAAGAGTCTGAGTCTTAACTCCCTAAGCTATACAAGCCTTTTCCCGTTCCTTAATTTTAATAAACTGGACAATAAGCTTCCAAATCGTGTGGTCTTTGGTTGTGAAAAAATGCATGTGCAGTGTTTAAATATGATCACCTCACATGTTTATTGTTGTTGTAATTTTGAATGATTGTTAGATTTCTCCTGCTGAATTGAGCCTACAAACTGTACATTTGTATTCAACCCCGCAGCGATTGGAGCATCCCCGCGCAGCACAGCAAACCATGGTCGAGATTATATACAAGGACAACATGGAGGAGAGGGCACAGACAAACTACTTCACATGCTATTCATGTTTCATTTCATTCAAGATTTCTTTTTCATGAAGTAATTATAGTACATAAGAGCTAAATAAAAAGATATACAGAAAATGTATGAGTAGAACTATATAAGTTTGCATGTTAATGTGTTTTGCTCTGTCCTGATATATAGTGTGTAACGAGCCCTTCCTAAAAATATTACTGTACATACAGGCCTAGATAAATTTATACCTTCTGCATGCAAAAAGTTATTTTGAACGTATGTATTGGTGTTTAGTGATAAGTGCAGATTCGCATAAAAATTATGAGCAGATAAATTATAATTATTACCAGTGGATTTTCTAAGATGCCACACTGAACATTATGCTGCTTTTAATGATGCAGGGACTAATTGTGCTGTCAGCTGATACTCATTGATAGTCACCTGTGACCTGTCAGTCCTCTGTCCTGTCTGAAACTCATGACGATTACATTAGTTAATTCCTGAATTGATAACTTAGATCCTCCATTTCCTCTGGATGATTAAAACCCGAAGCCAATGAAGAAATGGTAGAAAATGAAACAATTATGAAACGTCCCTTCCCCTCCCTCTGCATTATAAACATTAGAGGATAAAGTTATTGGGGGTGTTGTTAAACTCTTCGCACTCAACTTTTGAGTGGCCGGTTTTGAGTGATGACTAGTGGCTAACTCAAATTCACGGATTTCATTTGCGACATCACGTCATGTGGATGAGCGAATTGAATTTAATCGTGTCTCTTCTGTTCTCTAACTAGTTGGCATTGGTTTATGTGTCCTGTTTAGGGTATTGTGCGGATAAATATCGATTCCAATAGTTTGAAATATCATCTGGCATGCTAGTTATAATTGAACTCAGCTATGCTTGCCATTGCGCGCTGAACATGCCAGTAAACCTTTGAAACGGTTGTATCAAAATTGAGTAAATCCGAATCATTTCTGACACATGCGCAGTTTGTAGAATCGATGTCATCTTCCACTCGATACATAATGCACGTGACCTCTTGACGTAGTTTTGACAGTTATTTTACGCTGTTCAGAATCATATTCATTCTGAAGAGAGTGACGTCCGTAAACTGCAATCCGTATTTGTAGTTTAGTGAAGTTGTAACTTTATGAGTTGTATTCTCACTGTCACAGATAATTTATACACTGCATAATCTATGCGTGATTTGACTTAAACAAGAGTTTACAAATTTTTTATTTATACACAACTGTAGACTAACACGCACACATTTTTAATACGTGCACGATTTTTATGTGTACACGCACAAAACTTTTGATTGTAACCTTATCCCATACCCTCCGTTCTGAACTTGCGAAGATTCAAACAATGGTGGCTGACAGACATGTGCTTCAGAGGAGAGCCATGAACTGTCCTCACTCTCCTGAATTGGCAGCAAGGGGTAGCATACGAGCAAGCCTTGTACATAGTTCACCAATTGGGCATTCCAAATTCGGGTGGGATTGGAGATGCCAAATTTATAAAAAAAAAAAAAGAAAAATAAATGCAAAGAGAGGTTCAAGGGATTTTTTGACCAAATTTTTAAAAAGATGTGAAATGGACAATGACTACTTCATGCCCGACAAGGAGAATCTGAAGGTGAAACGATTAACAGCCATGCTCTCACCTCCCCTGAAAGCCCATTACTTCTCAAAACCCGTTTGCCTTTACAATTCATAATTAGCAACTAAGAATTAGTTCCTGCAGTTGCGAGGATCAATTGCTAGAATTGCTCGCCACAACATTTTAGTTTGCATTATTGTTCATTGCAATAATATTAGTTATCAGTTTTAGTTTCCTATCTGCATTAATGGTGAGATTGGTGACATAAAATGCAACTGCCTTTCAAGGTTTCGGAATTCCTGTAGCTCACATAATGGTTAATATTTTTTCCGCTTCTCTGTTCGATCGGCTTTGATACGCCTGAGAAAATGTTTTACAAAAATGCGGTTTTGCCGACTCAGGTATGTGGAATCAAATTAGGGTCAATAGTTTTCAGCATGTGTAAGAAGGTTTCGAACTTGCAGAAATATTTCGTGCATGTGTAAAAACGTTTTGAGCTTGTGAAATAGTTTGGTGCGTGTGTAAAAAAAGCTTTGAGCTAGTAAAATAGTTTTGTGCCTGTTTGAAAAAGTTTTGAGCGTGTAAAATAGTTGTGTGTGTTTGTGTGTGTGCTACATTTGTATAATTGGTATGCCGTTGTAAGGACACTGCAAAGACAAGATGTTTAATGTTCAAACTGAGAAACTTTTTTTTTTTTGCAAATAATCATCAACTTAGAATTTAAAGGCAGCAACACATTGCAAAAAAGTTGGCACAAGGGCCTTTTTACCCCTTTGTTACATCCCCTTTCCTTTTAACAACACTCAGTAAACGTTTGGGAACTGAGGAGACCAATTTTTGAAGCTTTTCAGGTGGAACTCTTTCCCATTCTTGCTGGATGTACAGCTTAAGTTGTTCAACAGTCCGGGGTCTCTGTTGTCGTATTTTACGCTTCATAATGCGCCACACATTTTCAATGGGAGACAGGTCTGGACTACAGGCAGGCCAGTCTAGTACCCGCACTCTTTTACTACAGAGCCATCCTGTTGTAACACGTGCAGAATGTGGCTTGGCATTGTCTTGCTGATATAAGCAGGGGCATCCATGAAAAACAGGTTGCTTGGATGGCAACATATGTTGCTCCAAAACCTGTATGTACCTTTCAGCATTAATGGTGCCTTCACATATGTGTAAGTTGCCCATGCCTTGGGCACTAATACACCCCCATACCATCACAGATGGTTTTTGAACTTTGCGCCTATAACAGTCCGGATGGTTCTTTTCCTCTTTGGTCCGGAGGACACGATGTCCACAGTTTCCAAAAACAATTTGAAATGTGGACTCGTCAGACCACAGAACACTTTTCCACTTTTCATCAGTCCATCTTAGATGAGCTTGGGCCCAGCGAAGCCGGCGGCGTTTCTGGGTGCTGTTGATAAATGGCTTTTGCTTTGCATTGTAGAGTTTTAACTTGCACTTGCAGATGTAGCGACGAACTATAGTTACTGACAGTGGTTTTCTGAAGTGTTCCTGAGCCCATGTGATGATGTGCTTTACACACTTATGTTCGTTTCTGATGCAGTACCGCCTGAGGGGTCGAAGGTCACGGGCATTCAATGATGGTTTTCGGCCTTGTCGCTTACGTGCAGTGATTTCTCCAGATTCTCTGAACCTTTTGACGATATTACGGACCGTAGATGATGAAATCCCTAAATTTCTTGCAATAGCTCGTTGAGGAATGTTGTTTTTAAACTGTTCGACAATCAGCTCACGCATTTGTTCACTAAGTGGTGACCCTCGCCCCATCCTTGTTTGTGAATGACTGAGCATTTCAGGGAAGCTGCTTTTATACCCAATCATGGCACCCACCTGTTCCCAATTAGCCCGTTTACCTGTGGGATGTTCCAAATAAGTGTTTGATGAGCATTCCTCAACTCTCTGTCTTTTTTGCCACTTGTGCCAGCTTTTTTGAAACATGTTGCAGGCATCAAAGTCCAAATGAGCTAATATTTGCAAAAAATTACAAAGTTTACCTGTTCAAACATTAAGTGACTTGTCTTTGCAGTATATTCAATTGAATATAGGTTGAAAAGGATTTGCAAATCATTGTATTCTGTTTTTATATACGATTTACACAACGTGCCTACTCCGCTGGTTTTGGGTTTTGTAAATAACATAGGATCACAATGAAAAAAAGCGGAAAATCCAACCTTTAATTCAAGTGCATTTATTCAGTGGGAGAGAAATGCCACATTAAAAAATTATTCTTTTACATCTAATCATGTGGGCCACAATTATTAGCACCCCTGATGTTAATACATCGTACAACCCCCTTTTGCCAAAAAACAGCACAAATCTTCTCCTATAATGTTTCACAAGATGGGAGAATACAGAAAGAGGGATCTTCGACCATTCCTCTTTGCACAATCTCTCTGAATCATCCAGTGACCTGGGTCCTCTCCTCTGTGCTCTCCTCTTCAGCTCACTCCACAGGTTTTCAATGGGGTTTAGGTCTGGAGACTGAGATGGCCATGGGAAGAGCTTGATTCTGTGTCTGGTGTACCATTTCTGTGTAGATTTGGCCACATGTTTAGGGTTATTATCTTGTTTAAAGACCCAGTGACGACCCATCTTCAGCTTTTGGGCAGAGGCCACTGGATTTTGATTTAAAATGTCCTGGTATTTCAAAGCGCTCATGATGCCATGCACCCTAACAAGGTTCCCAGGGCCTCTGGAAGAGAAACAGGCCCACAGCATCACCGATCCTCCCTCATACTTCACAGTGGGCATGAGGTGCTTTTCTGCATACTCATCTTTTGTGTTCCGCCAGACCCACTAAGAGTGTTTATTGCCAAAAAGCTCTATCTTGGTCTCATCTGACCGAAGCACACGGTCCCAGTTGAAGTCCCAGTACCGCTTAGCGAACTCCAGACGTTTGCGTTTATGATTGTGAGTGAGAAAAGGTTTATGTAGATAGCACCTGATGGTTGTTTTGGGGACTTTGTGACCCCAAGATGCTACCATTTGTTGCAATTCTTTAACAGTGAGCTTTGGAGAACTTTTTATTTCTTTTACCATCCTCCTCATTGTGCGTGGTGGCAAAATAACCTTGCGTCCTCATCCAGGCTTGTATACCACTGTTCCAGTTGTTTTAAACTTCTTAATGATTCCTCTGACAGTAGATATGGGCAGGTGCAGGCGAGTGGCTATTTTCTTGTAGCCATTGCCTGACTTGTGATGGTCGACACACATCTTCCATACTTGAATGGTGTGTTCCTTTGTCTTTCCCATGTTGAAGGGTGGATAAGAGACATGGCCTCTATGTCACATCATATTTACACCCCTGGGAAACAGGAAGTGATGATTTACCAATTAAATGTTCCTAGATACTCTGATCAACTTTGTACACTACTGTAGAAATGACAGAAATACTACAATTACATTTATTTCCTAGGAATTGTTAGGGGTGCCAATAATTGTGGAACAAGTGACTTTATGAAAAAAAAAATTTTTTAGTCAGGGATAATTTTTCTCCGTTAAAATTCACTTGAGTTGAAGGTGCTCCACCCCAAGATATACGTTTCGCGTGTATTTGCATCCTTGCATTGACTTTGAATGTAATCTGTCGTGTGAAAAATTTATTTCGTGCCTGGTGTGAAAGCAGCTTAAGCAAGGCATCAGCAATATCTTTATTCTCAAACAGCAATAAATCAGCCGTATTTTTAGTACACTAGACCTTTTCCTTAAGTTTCCTTTTTGTATTACAGTCTTGAAAAAAACCACCATTTAACATCTTTTCTTGTTATAATGTCTTCAAGCTCTCCTGAGCACTTTTTTTTGACAATTTTAAAATATAAAAAATATTTTTAAATATTCAGCCTTATCATTCTCATGACTGTCCTTTATGTATCAAGAATACTCCTCTACGTCTAACTCTCCTGAATAGCTGTAGTTATCCACTGTGGAGTTTGCCTTTTCAACTTACTTTTGCACAATTCTGGGATTTACAATGAGCATCAAGACTGACCACCTTGAATCTACCTAATTTTACAGTCACAGTCTTTCAATCAAAGAGGCTTCTTTCCTTTGTTTTTAATCGTCATTTCTTTTTACAATTTTCTGTATATGTAATTGGAGGATTGCTCAATATAGGTGCCTTGTCACCTGTGCTATCGCATCCTGACTGCTGTCAAAGTTTTTTAATAAATAAAAATAAAAAATAAATAAAGGAGTTTCATTCAATTTACGCTACTTACATGTGCACATCCTGTTTAAGTTTGTGCACCTAAAATTAAACATTTTGGCTTTGAAGGAGCACAGACCTTAACAGGAACTTGCTAGCTTCAAAACTGACTCTCTTAGGTTTAAAGACATGTAGTGCTTTCTGAAAGTATTTGCCCCTGCCCACTTTCTTTTATTTTTGCTTATTTTTATACCTAAAGGTTTCAGATCTAACTAATTGTATTAAAAGGTACAGACAACCTGTGTAAATGCAAAAAGCATTTTTTAAAAGATCATTTCATTTACTAAAGATGAATAGTTAGTCATAACCTCTGTTATCATTTGAAAAAATAATAGCCCCCCTTAACCTGCTTGAGCCTCCCTTGGCAGCAACAGGAGCAATCAAACATTTACAATAACTGGCATTGAGCTTTTTACATGGCTGTGGAGAAATGTTGGCTGTCTTTCTTTGCAGAATTGTTTTAATTCAGCCGCAATGAAGGGGTTTTTTTTTCAGCATGAACTGCCAGTTAAAGGTCATGCCACAGCATCTTAATTGGGTTTTAGTCAGGACTGGCAAGGTCACTCCATAATGGGACAATCAGTTGTTGCATGATCAATACATTGCTCCTAATCTAAATCTATCATATAACTTTCAGTTCTTTTAAGGAAAATCTCCTCCAATATGTTTACACCTTGAGCATGAGAAATGTTAGTTGTAAATTTTAGCAGTTATGTATCACAGAGAACATTAAGACCACACTTTACTTCCATCTACATTGATTTATGAAATCGCATCTCTTACCTAGCGTGTGTAGTTGCGCGTGTGCTCTTGTGTGATAGCCTTGCTATCACTGTGTCGTCTCCTCAGGACACCTGAGAATACTCAGGATCATGGTGGCCCTCCAGTTGAAGTTTGCACCGCTGGAATACACACACAGCGTTTTTGACAGAATATGTTACATTTAGCATGGGTGTGTCAATTCTGAAAAAGACTCTTGGATGTTTTTCTTCAGGACTTTTGACGAGCTAGAAGGTAATGTCGCTTCCTTAGTTGCTGGTATTGAGCGCTGTGCGTCTAATGAGTATGCTGTGTGTCTAATATTTCCCTTTTACATTATGAAGATTTTTTGTGATTATGTCTCCTGATTATCCCTTGCAAATGTGATCATCATCTTGTAGGATTTAAAACTTTGTCATCAACAGTTAGCTTGGATAAAGACCTCATGACTAGAAGTCATGAAATGTCCAATGTAAAAAAAAATAGCCAGTGGACTACATTTTCCCATCATTACTTTATGGTTTGTGAATATGTGTTGGAGCATTAGGCTCACATTAATTGGCAGCACTTGAAAGGAGCTGTGTCACGATCCCTGCCTGTGCTCACCACCTTGAACAAAGTAAATTCACTCAACTGCAAGTCAAAATCTAGAAGGTATTTTTCTGCTTCTGTGTTCATTGGCAATGGCAACCAGCATACATTCTTTGTATCCCTTGGTTAAAGCTTAAAATAGTGCTTTGAATCTTCAAATTTCCATAGACAGCTCCTTATGATAACCAGAAGGGCACTCGGTAGAGCACAAACCTCTGCCACGGCTTTATGTCAGTATTATCCTATATTGGTTCTTCCGCATCCAGAATTCACAATATGTTCCGGATCACTTCTCCAAAACTGAGTCAATTCATCCTTGGACTACCACATACTATCCAAACAAATTTCATGCCAGTTTGTTCATAACTTTTTGAGTTATCCTGTTAAACAGACAGACAAACAAATAACAGCAGTGATGAAAATATGACCTCTTCGGCAGAGGTGAAAAGCATAATGGCGGAGGAATGAAAATGCATAAACACAATGCAAAACGAAGACGGATTGGCAAAGATGGAATCAGATTATGACTCGCAGTCAAGCAGATTCACTTTTTTTAGGATGTAAGTTCTGAGCATGCACAGTAATCACGACATAGCTCCATTAAGTTGCAAACATTTTGGGCAAAGCACCTTCAACCATCACCAAAAAATGCATTCATAGAATGAATTTTGATGCACTTACGAAATGATATCCAATGGCAAGGAAAATACTGTGTGCAATTCACCGATATGACTGTAAAGCGCGTTGAGCATCAATGAAAAAGTGCTATTTAAATGCCATATTCATTCATTCATTCTTTCATTCTGCTTTCATTTCATTCTGCTTTGTCTAACCATGATTTGTTTTGTGATTTGGATTCCATGCCATGTTTTGTTTTTGCCTTGTCTCGGTCTGTTTGCCATATTCCACCATTGCAGTTAAATTTCAATCCATATTTTGTTTCATACCATTCATTGCACTTTGTCTCTCCCTGTCCCGTCTTATGTCATATGATCGCGCACTGCCCCAGTATTGCGTGCCACACTTTCGGGTGATTTCATGGTTTCTGGGATTTCAATCATTCCTTCTAATCTCCTTAACTTCCTTCACCTTGCTTTTTACCCCTCAGCCCTCAAGGCTGACGGGGTATTGCTATCCTTCATGCGGTTGGGCGGGCGGGCGGGCGGGCGTCTCCAAAAACTTCGACATCGGGCTGAGGGGTATTCCGTGCATTGCACGCCTATTTTCTATAGTTACTAACCAGTCTAACAGTTTATTATTAGTTAAAGATACTAACCCAATCTTACACTGTTTATAGTGCTAACTTACGAACGAGCACTAGGGATTGTATAGCTGCACTTACTAATTGACTAACAAGCTCTCAGCATTCGCCCTATTCTAGTCTCCACCTCTTTGGCTTTACTCAATCTACTTTGCCGCAGTTTCAGCGGAACCTCCGCACTTGTTAAACTCTGTTCTCCCTCCTTATCTGTGCATGTTAGAACTCCCTAACTGGAGCCGTGTGTTTGTCTTTAGGTTGTCTTTGTAATCCCTGTCCGCGTTTTGACTTTCGCCAATTTTATGTGTTTAGGAACTTCCTCTTGTTCATTCCCTTGTTAATTAGTCTGATCCAGCTCACCTGTTCCCTATTATAGCATGTGACTTCCCCTACGTGTATTTAAGCAGTCATTTCACTTACAGCTCTCGTCAGAATGTTTTCCCTGTGTTGCGATCGTTGATGCCTTGTATTCTTAATGTTATACTTCTGACTGGAACGTCCCTTATTCTGCTTTTGGCTTTTTCTTTGTTACTTCTGTGCCCTTGTACCATACCTGTTTTGCCTTACCATGAGTTTTGTCTTTGCTGCTTTGTCAACGAATCAGATTACGTATACTGGATTTTGGCTTTGGATTCTCCTCTGATATTCCTGTGTCTGTGTACCAAACATGTTTTGCCCGACTCTGAGTTTTGTGTTTGCTGCCCTGTCTACAGTTTGGATTATGTCCCTGGGATTCTGATTTTGGATTGTGGTCTCTGTACTGTTGCCCTCTGCCCTGTGGGGGTTCACCCCCCAGCTTCAATAAATGTATGAATGTAACTTCGGTTCTATGAATCCTGAATGACCGCCAGAGGGCGGTGCTTTAAGCACTGAATGTTCCCTTCGCGCATGCGCAGTCCAAGTATGCATACCAACTTTTGTCACTTGTGACCCCTGAGTGACCCGCGACAGGTAATAAGTTCCGGTGTCACCAGGGTTCGGTTCCTACGGAATCTTCTCGCGTGACCACGAGGATTTCCGAGTGACCGAGTGCTCTGACGGTCATTCAGGATTCATAGAACCGTAGTTACATTCGTAACTTTTCGTTCCATTTCATCCTTACTGACCACCATAGGGCGGTACTTTAAGCACTGAATGACTAATACCAGCTTAGTTACGAGGAATCCCAGACACAACCTTTGTAGAATTGTAGAATCTGGAGAACGTGCTGGGTGCGTTCCACAAGGCAGCAGCACATATGTCCTCCAGAGGAACTCCCTTCAGGACGGCCCACGATATGGACACACTCCTAGTCGAATGCCCATGTACACCCGATGGTGGGGGGCGGTTCAACACCTGGTAGGCATGGCAGATGGCATCCACAATCCTTTGAGCCAATCGCTGCTTGGAGAGGGCAGAACCCTTGTTAGGGCCCCCATAACAAACAAAAAGCTGTGCAGATGATCGAATGCCTGCAGTAGCTTCAATGTACAATCTCAATGCCCTCACTGGGCACAAGAGCTCTGGCCTGTCTCCACCCTCACCTGGTGGTGGCTCATATTGTAGAAGCTGTATAGGCTGATTGGAATGTGAGGCCGATGGCACCTTTGGAATAAAGGCAGTGTTTAGCCATAGAGTGACACCTGTCCCATCCGGGTGCCACTTTAGGCATGACGGGTTGATTGACAATGCGTGCAACTCACTGACACGCTTCGCTGAGATAATGGCAACAGTCTTACATGACACCCACCGCAGTTCTGCTCTTGCCAGGGGCTCGAAGGGCGGCCGGCACAAGCCCTTCAGCACTAGGTGCAGATCCCATTCCGGGGCTCGTGGGGTTCGTGGGGGACAAAGCCTCTGGGCCCCCTTGAGAAACGACGCCACCAGGTTGTGGTTCCCCAATGTGCCATTGCCGACTATAACGTGTCGGGCTGATATTGCAGCCACATACACCTTCAGAGTGGATGAGGACCTGCTTTTATCCAGGAAAGACTGCAGGAATTCTAGGACCGTGGGCATTGAGCAGAGCACCGGGTCCTCCCCGCGGGTCTTGCACCACTCTACAAACAACTTCCACCTGTTAGCATATTGTAACCGGGTGGATGGTGCTCTGGCATTCAAAATGGTTTGCCAGACAGGCTTCGAACAGCTGCTCAGCAGTGATTTGGGGCCTTCAGTGGCCAAACATACAAGTGGAGGCGGTGAGGATTGGGATGCCACACCCGACCTCCTTGCTGGGACAACAGGTCCTCCATGTTGGGGAGAAGCTATGGTTCGCTGCAGCAGAGTTTGCGCAGCAGGGGGAACCATGTCCGAGCCAAAAAGGTGCCACCAGCAACAGCGTGTGGCCCTCCTGAAGAACTCTCTGAAGTGTCCGCCAAATCAGAGGGAGCGGTGGAAAGGCATAAAGGAGGCCCTTTGGCCAAGGGTGCGCTAACGCATCTTGACCCAGCGGGCTGGTGGTTTCCCTCAGGGAGAACCAGAGGGGACACTTGGTCGAATCTTCGGAGGTAAAGAGATCGACTCCTGCTCTGCCAAAGCGACTCCAAATCATGCGCACCACATCTGGGTAGAGGCGCTAATCTCCTGGAGGAGGATTCAGCCGGGAGGTGTTGTCTGACCGTACAAGCGCGTGCCTCCCTCTCAGGTATGGCAAAAAATGCTTGAGAGCCAAGTGCACTGCTCTCAGCTCCAGCACGTTGATGCGATTGGTGCTGTCCCGCATAGGCCACCGCCCCTGGACTATCCTGTGCTGCCAGACAGCACCCCACCCTGAGAGGCTGGCATCTATAGTGACAGTCTCGTGGCGGGCTGGGGCCATGCCTAACGGGATTCCTTTTGCCAGGAAAGCCCTGTCTCTCCATGGGGCCAGGGCAAAGAAGCATCGCCGTGACACCCTGAGCTTCCTGTGGCGATGCCACTTGGCATCCAAGTAGAAGTTGTTCAGCCACCTCTGCAGCAGGCATAGTGCCAACAGACCCAGTGGGATCACGGCTGTCATAGATGTCCGCTTGCCTCGAAGTCGTAGGAAAGCGACGTATGGCGACAGTCTGTTCTCCTGAAAAAGCGCAAGGAGGCACAGAACATCTTCTACTCGGCGAGAGGATGGCCGGGCCCACATGGATATGGTGTCCAAGGTGATCCCAATGAAGGTTGTCCTCTGAGAGGGGCTCAGACAGGACTTCGCCTAGTTGACTTTGAGGCCCAAATAGGCTACATGGGCAAGGAGATCGGATGTATCCTGGACAGCCTGAGCCTGTGATGGTGCACAGATCAGCCAGTCGTCTACATACGGCGGCACCTTCATGCCACATGCTTGTAGGTGCATGAGGGCAGCTTTCATACACCGAGTAAAGACCCTTGGGGAGAGAGACAGCCCGAAGGGCAGCACTCGGAACTGCCAGTGACGGCCTCTGTAGGCAAACCGGAGAAATCGCCTGTACTGAGGCACGATGGGGATGTGATAATAGGCATCCTTCAAATTGACTGATGTGAACCATTCCCCGGGGGTGACCGTCCGTAACACGTCCTGTGTGGTTAGCATGTGGAATGGTAGCACCCTGAGGTTTTGATTGAGTCTCCTCAGGTCTAGTATTGGGCGGTATCTGCCAGTCTTCTTTGGTACGAGGAAGTATGTTGAGTAGAAACCCTTGGGATGCTCCAGAGGATCTACAACCTCGATTGTCCTCTTGGCCAGGAGAGAGGACAGCTCCTGGTCCAGAGCCAAGGCCTTTGTCGGGTCGCTGATGATGGTCATCTTGACCTGACTTGTGACAGGGGGCCGGCGTCGGAACTGAAGCTTGTACCATGGGTCAGGGTTGGAGACCACCCAGGGGTCTGAAGCATGAGCAGCCCAGTGACTGAGCTGCTGGTGGGAAAAATATCCGACGGCCGGCCCAAGGGCCTCAGTCCCAGGACCTCCGGCCCCTAGGGGCTCCAGAGAAACGACAATTGGGACCTGCAGGTCGGGGTTGTCCACGTGGTAGGCTGGCAGGGACGCGAAAGTCGGCAGCCAGCCCTTGTGAAGGACGCTGAGAACCGTAACCCCTTCTGGGGTGGGCCTGGGATTGCGATTGAGGGTGGGAACGGGGAGCTGCAGCAGGGCCCCTAGGTCTACTTGGGGATGCCATGCTCCTATTAAGGCCTGAAAGTTGCTGTCTGGTTTCACGAGCCCTCACAGTTCTCTTCAGTGCCTCCACTGCAGCTGAACCAAAAAGCTCCCTCAGGTCCACCGAGACACTATGGAGGGCCCTTCTAGACGCCTCAGTCAAAGGGGACTGCGCAAGCCACACCTGGCGGTACGTCTGAACCAAGAAGGACATCATCCGTCCCAGCTCTCTTGACATGAGAGCAAATGCCTGCAAGGCTGCATCACTAAAACTTATTGCGGACGTGTCCACGCTGCCTTCTTGCAAGGATGCAGAGAGGTCAAACATAAGATGGGCCAAAGAGATCCCAATACGTCCAGCCCGTGCACCAGTGTTATAGGCCCTTGTAAGAAGGTCATTGGTGACCCGGCATTGAGGTCTAGGGCACCTTATAGCTGAACGAAGGGTTTCCTCTGGGGAAACAATGAGGGATGCTATAGCAGGCTCCACAGCTGGCATCCATTCCAGGCCGGCTCCCACTGCATCATGCATAGCTGCCAGAGCTCTGCCATCTGCTGAAAGCCGGGAGAGAGCCCCAATGTCTCTCCAGCAGGCATGCAGCTCTCTCAAATAGTCCCCTGAGGCAGGAACTGCAAAGGTAGGAGAGGACCGCCTACGCCGGAAGAAGGCGCTCTCTGGAGTCGGCTGAGTCTGTTGTGGCATAGCCACCTGCAGGTGCTCCAAGGCCATGCGAATGATAGCCTGCATTGAATCCTCTCCCATCTCACTTGACCCGCTCTGAGCAGAGGATGGGGAACCCGGTTCCAAAACGGAGGCCTGACTGCTTCCATCACCTATGAAGTCAGAGGCTGAAGCTGCTAACGAGAGGGCATCCTCCTCTGGGGTAAGCACTGGCGGGGTGGTAGGCCCAGCCATGTCTGCAGCACTGATAAGGTGGCGCTCTTGTAAAAGGGACCTCTTCCCAGCTAACTCTGCATATAAACGGTCCACCTCCGAGGCAAGCTCTCGCTCAGCTTTTGCCTTCTTCTTGGAGGGGCCGACTGCCGTAGTGGACCCCGCACGGCGTTTTGAGCGTCGTGGTTGAAACGACGGCAGGTGTTCCCTCCCCCTTACCGTGGATACCTGCTCCAGCCTAGCAACCCTCAATGAATGAGGCATATAGCTGCAATTCATGCACGGGTTACTAAACAAACCCTCTCTGAATTGGTCAGGACCGAGGCACCTCGGGCAGAGGTCATAGCCATCATCGGCCTCAAGGGGAATACCACAGGTAGCAAAACAGTGGGAACCTTCCATTGCGGGGCGTGAAGCCACCTGCACAAGCAGCCGCACCAGTGGTTTATCAAAACACAAAAACGTAAAAGTTAGAAAAACAGCATAAACTGAGGGGAGGAGGTGAGAAACCACCTACACCGCAGACGCCAGTCAGTCGCGTCTCCTCCTGGGAGACAACAGCTGCGCCGTTAGCTGGGAGAGGGGATGCGAACACTGCCTTCACCAGCAAAGGCTACTATACAGCCGACAACTCCAACGGCTTTACAGTCGCCACTAGTGTAATGTAAGCTGAGGGAAGGGGGTGCGCCACCGCCTACACAGCAAACACCGATAGACCCACATCAAATAGAAAATCAATATAAACTGCTAGTGAGCCGGGGGAAGAACGCGCAAAACGCCATCTAACCCAGCAGAGGCAAATTGCCGGTACAGGTTATAGCCCAACAGCCTACTTAATTACTGTTATAGCCTAGAATTACTGTTTACTTGTGTAAACTTCAACGGTGAGAATCAGTAGCGGGAGACGATTGTCCCGCCAGATGAATGATTCCGGTGGGAAGAGAGCGTAATCGCTTCCACACTTGGTAAAATCATGCAATCGCGACACATAAACAATTGATTCAACCCTACCTTTCGTCGGGAGAAGTTAGGGAGGTATTGGCACACAACGGGTCTCAATCAACTGGAGACCCCATGGCGGCATTACATAATCTCGTGATACAAACCACAAAACACTGTCGCAGCCTTTGGAGGGCGAAACTTCGCTGCTCCGACAACTGTCGCAAGGCCAGCGATGGGGTAACGAAGCCGTATAGGATATTTCCTGATATTCTTCAGAGCTGCACTGAGCTGAATGAGAACGGAACGCGAGAAGAAAAATAGGAACCGAACCCTGGTGACACCGGAACTTATTACCTGTCGCGGGTCACTCAGGGGTAGGGCTGGGACGATTCTGAATCAATTCTTTTTTAAGGTGTAATACCACTACCTGCTGACATGGGGCGAACATCCGACCTTTCCCTTTTCCTTTATTAACCCGACGCAGGTTGAACAAAAGCGCCAAACATCAAAGGGTATGTGAAATGCTTCCAGGGAAAAAACTCGACCCTGACATCAGTATTTTTCGGCGACATGCTGCATGGAGCCAAATAAAGGACTACAGAATAGTCTCCTATTAACCAATTAGGCTACTCTAAGAAAAGTAACCTGTTCCAGTTTACTTGCTTGATCAGCAATCAAATGGTTGATGCGTTTACTCTCCAAGTTGTATGAATGCTGTTTATTAAGACAGCGTGTTTGATTGCTGCATTTTTAAATTTAAATGGTCATAGAACAGCCCAGCATGAACACAATTTCCATTGCCACGCATTTCGTGCGACTGTGATAATTTCACATTCGCGTTTCATCAGCTTTTCAGAATGTTTTCCACCTTGTGTATTTTTTATAGGCTTAAAATCCAGGGCGATCTTATAACAAATCTGTTTTAAATTAATCTTTAATAATGTCCAAAAATGCTGAGAGAAGCAATTCAGAGGAAGATTGTTTTTTAATTATTGGCATTCTTTCACTCTAACACCGTTGCCCAGTTAGGTTTGTCTGCTTTTCACCATCACATCTTAATCGTTATAGGCCACAGAAATTGCTTGATTGTTATTTAGGACAAGTACACGGGTGCAGATTTAGGGAAGGACGGAGCACCTGCAATTAGCGAAATCTAAACTCAGTCTTCTTCCTGACGGCATTTAAAATCGTGCCGCCTCAGGTGTGTGACGTATGTCTGTTTCAAGAAATTACACGCGACCCCATGACGGCAAGTGGTCTTATCACACTTAAAAAAAAATCCTCGTTCAACATCACAATACCTCAACTCTGCATTTCATCTCTCATTGTAGTATTTTTAGGAGATCCATAGTGATCAAATAAAAATAAAGAGATTTGTTTTCAGATCGCCCTGGATTTCAAACGTCTAAAAAATACACAAATAGGAAAACATTCTGTAAAGCGGATGAAATGTGAATGTGAGATATAAATGATCACAGTCGCACGAAATGCGTGGCAATGGAAATCATGTTCATGCTGTGCTGTTCCATGGCCATTTAAATTTCATAATGCAGCAATCAAACATGCTGCCTTAATAAACAGCTCTACTCATTCAACTTGGAGAGTAAACCCATCCACCATTTGATTGCTCAGTAAGCAAGTAAACTGGAACAGGTTACTTTTCTTAGAGTAGCCTAATTGGTTAATAGGGGATGATTCTGTACTCCTTTACTTGGCTCCGTGCCGAAAAAAACTGATGTCAGTGAAGTTTTTTTCCGGAAGCATTTCACATACCCTTTGACGTTTGGCACTTTCGTTCAACCTGCATCGGGTTTTATAAAAGAAAAGGGAAAGATCAGATGTTCGCCCCGTGGCAGCAAGTTGTGGTACTACGCCTTAAAAATGAATCGATTCAGAATCGTCCCAGCCCTACTCAGGGGTCACAAGTGACAAAACTTGGTCTGCATACTTGAACTGCGCATGCGCCTAGGGAACATTCAGTGCTTAAAGCACCGCCCTCTGGCGGTCAGTAAGGATGAAATAGAACTCATTTTTACTGAATCTTTTTGGTCTCTCATTTGGCTCCAGAACGATACCTCACGCATTCATTCATTCATATCTCAAGCTTGGTGTGTGCTGTGAATGGAGTTATCAATTATGTTTGGTGGATAGTCTGCCTCATTGTAAAATAAGTCAGATTTCTGATGCTTCGTGTTCTTTTAATATTGTAATTTTCTCCAAAAAAATGGAGGATATTAAGTTGACAGGATTTTTGTTGACTAAATCACTGAAAACATGTTGAAATTGCACCCTTTTTAGTCTGTGCAGTGTGCTTACAGCAGAGCAAATGAAGTGCAGCCACAGAGCGGCTTCAGCTGTGTAACAGCGCTGGCCTGACTGCACACACTTGCTCTTTGTGCGATGGAGCACCACGGTCCCATAAAGGAATGTTCATTCTGCCTTAATCCTGGCTGGTATGCATCTCATCTGACCAAGTTCAAATACTACTGCCTAAATATGTGCTTTCATGTTGGGATTTTTATTAAATTAATAAAACTTAAACATTTAAGTCGTAAAGTTAAGTGTCTCTTGGGTACGAGATGAGTCAAATCGTAATAGCGGGGTAGTTAAATCGATGTTCTTATTCTTTGGTATATTACAGCATCCTGCTGTTAGGTTCCTTAAAGAGTCACAATGCAGTAGTGAAAAGAAAAAAAATGTTCATTAAGTGTATGCTTATAAATGTTTATGTGCATTCTGAATTACACTGAAATACTAGTTTAAATTTTTCGTGAATCATTTTGTAAATTGCTATTTTATCATCTAGAGAAATCTTGAATCTTGACAAAATGCCCTGCATTACAGTCTGAGTGGCAATGAATAAATAAATCCTTCTGGACTGTGGATTTTTCGGCTTTATAAACTTTGATCAGCATGATTGAAAGATAAACAATTTTTTCTTTTTAATCATTTTTAATCACTCATATAATTCTGTTATGGACCGAAGCTATTAGTATATGTTTGCATAATTTAGTTGTGAGCAGCATGTATTGATGGCAATAATTAGTTTTGTATTTTAAGTTGGTAAGTAAATAAAATAATTTTACCTTAAATTCCCCACTTGCCACTTGTTTCACGCAAGCTGCTGTCCTCAGAGAAAGCCTGTAATTAAACTGCCCACTGTTTACTCCAATGCAGAATAATCAGTTTAACACTACTGATGAGAGCCTCTAGTTTATCCCTCCCACTCAAAGGGATTTGCCAAAATACAACACGTTAAATTCCAGTGTTCCGTTCACACACAGAGGATGTCAATACAATACAAGCTGCACACTAAAAAAAATGTGTTTGATTGGATTTCAAATACTTTGATTCAGCTTTTCCACAGTGACCTCTTCAACTTTATGAAGTAAATAAAGAAGTGTGTTCAGTTACAAGAGTATTGGAAGTTTAGCATTTCAAAAATAAAATAAAAAGCAAAAAACTTAGTTGCTATCCACTGAGATCAAAACTTGGGTTGTTTAATCAGACCATAAAATGCAAATTCTTGATCTATAAAGGGTTTTGGGGATTGGTAATGAATTCATAAAACTCAAGTTGGGATGATGTGTAAAATGTCATTAAAAACCAAATGCAACGATTTTCAAATCATTTGAACTTTATATTTATTTTAAAATAGTACAAAGACAAGGTGTCAGATGTTGAAACTTAGATATTATATTATTTATTTATGAAAAATTTGTGCTCATTTTGAATTTAATGCCAACAACATATTTCAAAAAAGTTGGCACAGGGGCATGTTCATCAGTTTTGCATCACATCTTGTTCAATCTACACTCTGAGCATTTGGGAACTAAGAAGGCCAACTGCTGTTGTTTTGAAAGCTATATCTTTTCCCATTCTTGCTTAAGGGTTGCATTTCAGCAGCTCAATACTTTGCAGCTACTTTTGGTACATTTTTTGTCTCATAATCCCCCAAATATTCTCAGTGGGTGACAGGTTTGGACTGCAGGCAGACCACACAACACCCAGAATTTTTTACTACGGAGCCATGTTGTTGTTATACGTGCAGAGTATGGTGTTTGGTGTGGTGTTGCTGAAATGAGCAAGGTTCTCTCTTAAAAAAGGCATCTGGATGGCAGTAAATATTGCATCAAAATCTGTACGTAACATTCACAATTAATGGTGTCTTCACAATGGGCAAGTTACCCATGCCATGTGTACTAATGCACCCCGATACTATCATGGATATTGGCTTTTGAATTGTATGCTGATAAGAAGCTGGATGGACCCTCTCCTCTTTAGCCCAGAGGACGTAGCACCCAAAAGAATTTCACATGTTGATTAGTCAAACCACAGGGCAGTTTCCATTTCACCTGAGTACATTATAAATGAGCTCGGGCCCAGAGAAGAAGGCTGTGTTTCTGCATCTTGTCTACAAGTATATGGTTTAATCTCTAAATGGGAGAGTTTAACTTGCTTGATTTTCACGACATAATCCTGTCTGTTTTTACTGGAATGCCGCCTGAGGACCTAAAAATCCCAGCCATTTTGTTTCTCTGTCACTGCAGTATGTAAGGCATATGCCAAACCTGAAAGAGACATGCTACCAGTAAATGATTTTGGTGTGTGCTGCATTCAACATCTAATTATCCAACAACAGACATACTTGAACAAAACTTTTATGAACTGAAAGGACAAAAGTTGTCCTAAAAAAGTTTTCAAGAAACTGTTGAAGCATTGTACATTTGCACAAAACTGAGCTAGGCTGAAAAAAGTACGTTCTAAAGAATATTGTAATTTCTGTCTGCGATACAGTTTGCATCACTAAGTGGGCAGCTACAGGAATCTATAACCACTCATTGTTCGAACGCGTCTCACTGTACATAGGCTACAGCAGTTCCAACTCCAGGTTGATCCTGCTAAATTCACAACAAAATAACTTCTTTAAAATAACAATCCATGACTCAACCTGAATTTCAGCTTTTGACTGTAAAGACCAAACCACTAAGTGACAATGTTTTTATTTTGGCAGGCAAAATCATTTGTCTTCATGACATTGCCATATGGTCTCTGGAAAATATTGTTTTTGCCGACACCTTTGCAGTTCTCACACAGTGGCAAAACTTTTCTGAACCTCAACTCCGTGATCTCACAAACTCTTTGGCTGGTTTGTACGATCCTAAGCCCCGCCCCTCAAAGAAGTCGTTGCACTGACCTCGTAGTCATGTGACCTGTGACGTGTGAGAAGGAAGTTGCAAACGGTCCCATCTGATCGACCGGTAGTTTGTTCTATACTAATGATTGCTTTCCCCTTGATTAATCCTTGATTTTGTTGATTTTGAGATTACATTGCCAAATAGGTATGTAGTGGTAGGCTGTAACAAGACTCCAAACGATGGTATGAGTTTACATCACTTCCCAAAAAAGCGATGCCAAGTCTCTCACATTCGGTGGAGTCTCTCGCCTTTTCATGGCATTCACCTTCCTGTGCCGTAGTCCGCAATTTTCCAATCAGCGCGCACTGGAGAAATTCACTTGCGGAATTAAGTCATTGTGCATCAAGTTAATCAGTTTCACATGCATTAAGGTGGATTTCCCCACTGGTGACACAGAAATCGATTATGACTCGGGAATTCTCAGGCTTGTCTTTACTGAGGAATTAAAAGCAATGGAATTGCATTAAGACGTTTCAAATGGTCTTGTTTCATTTAAACAATTTAAATGATCATGAAACACATGCATTGTTTCTAATCCCTGAGTAAAGAGAAGCACGGGAAATCTGAAGTAATGATCGCTTTCCATGTTGCTTGTGGTGAGGTCCACCTTTACACAAGTGAAACTGAAACTTCAATGGACAAGGATTTTAATTCCACATGAGAATCTTTAGCTTTCATTCAATAATTGCGGACTATGGTGAATAAGCCTAAAAAATGCATAGGACCTACGCCGAATGGGTGAGACTTGGCATCTCAGATCCGTTCTCGTGCTTACTCCCCACTTGCTCAGCTGCTACCCCGCCGGCCCAGCCCCGCTGTACGGCCTCGGTGTAAATCTCTACGTAAGAGTGCTGTAAAGACGAGCTGACAAGTGAGCTTGTGTTAACGTTGCTTTGTTGTTGTTACTAACTTAGTATCGTTGATCATTGTTGTTGATGATGACATTCTAATTTTGCATTTGTGTTTGTTTCTGAAACACTGGCCATATTGTGATCCTCGTCACCGGGGACTACTGGGAATTCGGCACGGCACATATCCGAAAGAGAAACCCAAACATAAGCTGAAGCGACCGGTCCATGCGAGCATGAAGTTGTCGTGTTTCTCAGTCGCTTCTATGTTCAAAGTCCAAAATTTGCGCTCATTCTGTGTAGTATACAATGCAAGAACGTGTAAAAGGACTGTACACACGTGTATGACCAATGCAAACTTTTCATTTTACAATCCCAGATGAGATCAGAGCTTTGTTTGTGGAAAAGTTAAAAACCAACAAAATCTGGACAGTTTGTGTAAATCATTTCATTGGGTATGTAGAAAATGTATTGATAAGAATATTTGTCCCAAATACGATAACTATAACTTATCTTTCACATATTGGTTGTTGAAATATTTTGCGTACAAGCTCTGGTGCAACTTACTTCTCATACATCACAGCCGATTAGCCAATCGCTTGCGAGTTTTAAGGAGCGGTCTCAAAGTGTTTAGTTTCTTCTTTTTTTTTGCCAGTATGACATACAATTATGAAAGTTAAATGCTGGATGCGTGAATTACAGGCAATAATATATGTCTACAGTGGTTTATTTCCCCTAATTTAGTAGACCTTTAAGTATGCTAGAGTGTAAGTATAGCAAGTATACTATGGACCATGTATTTATACAGTACTAGAAAGTATACCAATTTAATACTTCTTCAGTCTAAATTGGAACATTTTTAAGCTTATAAAAGTATATTTCTTGCATACTTTTCAGTTTATGAAAGTATACATTTAAGTATACTGCAAGTGAACTTACAGATATACTGCTCGTTATTTAGTTGTATACTTCTAGTAAACTTTTCAGTTCATGAAAGTATACTGTGAGGTATACTGCTTGGAAACTTAGAGGTCATTGGATGTTTAATGATCGCAGTGAGTCAGGACTTCAGGTTCATATCTCATCCGACAGACAACAACCTCATCACTGCACTGGAGTATTGTGTATTATTCCACCAGAGGGAAGATCCCAACCTACTGGCCCACCAACACCTCCTCAAGCGCCAACTTATATTCCTAAGTTGCCTATATTCCTAAGTAATCTATTTTAGAGTGTAATAGTATGATGTTAAGTTAGCATAAAGAAGTCTTTGAAGTATACTTGCAGTTTTAAAACAAAAAACTTTTAGCTCCCTGAAAGTTTAAAACTAAATTACAGAGAGCTTGAAGTATAGAACTAGTGGACTAGTAGTCTAGACCTATTAGTTTACTAGCAGTACACTTCGATGTGTACTTTCATAAACTGAAAAGTATACTGGAGATATACAACTAGTTAAGTCTCAGTATACTTTAAAGTTCTTTTGTAGTTTACATGCAGTACAAAATAAAACTTAAAGTACCTATCTAGTTTGCATCTAAGTTTACGTAGCTTAAACTTGAAGTATACTTCTTTTTTGTAAGGGTATGAATCAGTTAATACTGGAAGAATTGTCAAATTTGTTCTCAAATAAGACCAAACAATTGTTTATCTGTTTCTATGTGGGTTAATAACACTGCATAAAAATCAAGTTCAACTCCACCCATGTGCTGTTTACTCTGCTATGCTGCCCCAAAGCTGACTTGTTACTGCAAACTTACATGTGGAATTTGTAAGTTCATGAGATAGTGAAACTATACTGCAGTATACTTCAAAGAAGCCAATATGTATGGTAAAAAATATTTTTATGTGCTAATTCTTTTGATAGTAGCCTAACTGCAAGCCAAGTATACTTGAACATTAGGAATTAATATTTTAATACTTTATTATACATTTATTGAGTATACCTCGATCAAAAGTTTAGGTACTAGAGTAAGCCAAATATACTTTGACTTTTCTGTGTACTACTTAAGTATTACTTTGCTTTTGAATATCTCTGATAAGTGCATCAAAAGTAAACTAAAGTACACTCATTTTTTAGTTTAGAAGAAGTATACTAATAGCACACTTGAATAAACTTATTTTCCGTAAGGGAACGTCACTGCCCCAGCCTCCTCTCCTGCTGAGCGCGTCTCCCTGACACCGATGCGGTCGGAGGAGACTCAGTGGCGGGTAGGTAGCCAGTTTAGAAGCCCCACAACTTCTCTATTTCAGCCTTAATATTCAGCCACTCAGGCCAGGCGTCAGGATGAAGAATGACTTCTTCGAGCAGGCATTTTTTTAAATTAAAATAAAATAAATTGATTGAAGCGCATGGCGAAACAACAACAGAATGGCTTATTATTTAACATTTTTCTATGACACAAAAGCGATGGCAGAGGGCTGGGATGAAGCGGTGAGCCTCTCTTTTCCTCTCACTGGACGAGCTCTTCAATTTCATCCCAGCGCCGAGGGTTTGTCTCCCGTCTGTGAATGGTAAATCGACAGAACACTACTCCTAAGGCTACCGTTAAAAATAAAGGCATTTATTAATCAGACTATCGCGCAATAAGGTCCGTCTGTGTTAATATCTGTGTTGAAGCTTAGCTCAGTAAATCCATGGCCATAGGTGGGCTACTATGGTATATGTAGCTAGAGGATCTCTCATGAGTGAGCCGGAGATGTAAAATTTATGAGACGAAAATAACCGCTAGAGTCTCATAAATGTGTTATCTCAGGCTCACAAATTTGAGATCCTATTTATCCCTTAATGTCAACGCCGTATTATTTGGAAAATTAATGAAAAGCGTTAGCTTCTATTCGGGGGTTTAGTCAAGTCAATAGGAAAAAATATTAGCTAGCTAGTATGATAACGCTATGATTAAATTAATAGATTTAAGTTTGTACAACAACAGTTACTCATATAACTTATTATTTAAATGGCCAAAAGCGCCAGCATGCTTGTTAAATAATTATTTATCCCATTGACATGAATTAACTGCAAACTAGAAACTAATGCTTGCGTGGGTTACCGGTTACCAGCGAAAGGATTGGTGACATTACAGCGTTTGCCAGTGAACGGAAAGTTATACACTTGTGTCTCATGGGTTGTATCACACCGATTTTTCATAATTTATTGGATAAATTATTTGAAGAACTTGGTATGTGTTTCTATAGTTGTGTCCTTAGGCTCAGTGGTGCATGGCTTGTGTGTTAGTGTACACCATCATTTTACTTATCCATGACTGAATCTTTAAACATTTATCAAGATCAACATAATGATTATTGCATTTTATTTATGTCCACTCTTTAGTACTATTCTGTTTGTCTGCACGTATCAACAGATGGTTCTGGTCAGTACTGATGGCTCAGCCTGGCTGTGCTTTGTTTTTTGTTGCTTGAATTGCTATAGAAATGAAGTTAGACGACACAGTATTACTATGTTCCTATTTCCTGTTGTTCTGTATGGCTTTTTCAGTCTAGAGAGTGCACCCAAGAAAATAAAAACTACTAAAATGTAGCCCTATAGAATATATTTTATAGCTATGATAACAGTAATAGTAATCAAATACAACAGACCAAAGACTAGATTAATAAATAGATAAAATCGATCAAAAAACAAGACAACAATCTATCTCTCATATAATACACACTTCATGGATTATTCTATTTGAAGATATACATTCTTGTCTAGAAGGTGTTGCATTTATACTATGAGAGGCAGTTGATTTTGGTTATTTTTAGAAAACATTGGGCTATAATAGCACTATGTGGGCTGAGAATTAACTGGACTTATCTCCACTTTTTACTAAATGAAGAAAATGGGATGTGAAAAATTGCTGCATCATAATTTCTCACTCCAAGTATACTTTTCAGATATTTATATTCAGGGGAGTTATTGGAACTGAAAGGTATAATATTATGCAGTTTTACCTTCAGTTGAATGATTTTAGATAGGGGTTCTAGGAAAATATAAATGGAGATAGACCTTTGAATTTTCAAAATGTTATAAATTTTGCAGGCAAATGATAGCTCCTTGTATTTCCAGAAATGTTTAGCCACAAAGTTCTGTCTGGCCTTGTGTTTTTTTTTTGTTTTTTTTTAAGAACACAACAATGTGACTCCCCAAATCTGCAAATTACATGTTCATGGTAAAAGGTAATGAAGAATTTGAAAGAAAAACACATTATCTGACAATAATAATCACAGAAAATGGGCAGCCGCGTCCTGTCTGAAAACAAGGAAACAAACCTTGTAACACAAATGAGCTCGGGAGTCTCAAGGGAGTTCAGTGTCAACTGCTGCTATTTCTACAGTCAGTACAAGTTCATCTGAGAACATTTAATGCAGACATGATGCACACTACACAGTAAACAAACTCTGGCCTTGGGGTTGGTTTCAACGAGTACTATGTCCATCATACTGTACTTGTTCATGTGCATAGGCATGCATCTTGCAATGAATAAAATATAAGATTGAAAATCAAGTGGCACTATCTTAAATGGCCCCCTGGAATAAGATAAATAAAGGGTGTTAAGACATAGATGCTTCATTCAAGTGCTGTAGTACCTACCTATGTAAAATTTCCCAGATTTCATCATATTACAATCTTCTATTTGGTATATTAGAGGGATTTTGCTTTGAAGTGGTAGAGTGGATAGAGCCCATCTTGTCATCCTGATCAGATGACCCTATATCCTGCTCCCTGATTGGACTATGTGGACATAGAAGTTATAAACTGAAATGGACTGAAAATTCATCCAAAGTACTATTCATTTTCTGGATGTTTCTCCCAGCTGACCTCTATTGCTGGAAAATACCATCAGGATATAGTACCTGTTAAGACTGAGATTATTTCTATAGTAGAACATAATTTTTGATGAAAAGTGGAGATAGGCCCAGTTAATCCTCAGCCCACAACTTCTATGAATATATCCTATTGTCATAGTACTAATTACTGACATTAATTAATGACACTAATGACACTATTATCATTAATATCTCCTCTTATGCAGTTGAACAAATGATCCACTATCATGCTCTATTTGGAGCACAATCTCCTCATCTTGTATGCCTTAGTATCTGATATTTATTGCATTTGTGCTGATTATGTTTGCTGTTTGTTTTGTCCTTTGTTGTTTTTAAGTTGTCATATTCTTATAACTTGGAAATGTTGACATTGTTTTGTCTGTTTGCGTGTGTATTGTAAGACTGGCATTGTGGACCCCTTTGAAAACTAGGTGGCACATCTCAAGGGGTTAATCCAAATAAAGAATTTCACTATTGCATCGTTGCTTCTCTACACCAGGATGTGTGATGTGGTGATTTGATCCTGTGAATCAAATCCTGTCTTCCAATGCAAAGAAGTATGCATCGATCTGCATCGATAAAAAGTAAGTTTTTTTTGTGTGTGTGTTTTTGTGTGTGCATGTGATTGCGTGACAGTGTGTGTATGATTGATGGAAGGATCTGATTCATTGAACTCTACTGGTGGAGGAAGAGCAGTATGTGCTCCTATGCCATTTACCTACACGCTGTCTACTAATACTTTGATATTATTGTGCTGGCCAAGGAAAATATTGCTGCAGTCATGTGGTGTAAATCCTGTATGATAGAAGATATTACAGGTGTTGTCGATATTGTCCTTCAGGTTGTGGTCATAGGTTGTCGCCTGTCAGTGTAAATCCTGTATAGGCTACAGGTGTTTTTACCAGATAGTAGCCTGTGCTTAAAACTTATCATTCAAAACCACACAGACACACAAACTCAAATGCATGTGTTCTGCTGTGGGGTGGGGAAAGGGGGGGGTGGGGGGGGAGGCTCCAAGACTTTGTGCCCAGGGGCCTCTACATCCTTAATCCGTGCCTGCGAGAGCGACTTCCTTGCTCAGAGTCGCTGTCAATCACATCTGTCAATCATGACTTCACACCCCCTTTTTATTGTACCAAATAACCAAAAAAACCAAACTTTTCGGAAAAAAATGAACAATTGAGCCTACATCAGCATGGTAAGAACTATATTAAATGACAGAAACCATCCTCGGAAAAAAAATCATTCAACATTTACTTTACTTTAATTCTTTGGTGTGGCCCATGTCCCATTCACTGACATGGAGGAGGTGGGGTTATAACCTGTACTGCAGCCAGCCACTAGATGGCAATCAATGTGTTTCGGCCTCACTTTTAGGGAGCTGTTTGGTTGTCCATATTTATATGCAGTCAATGGTTTTGATCATAAACTGTATAAAAAGATGGACGCAGCACTCTGGTCTGAAAAAAGAAGCCCATGCGGAGGTATCGTAAAATGGCATTCTATTTAATGGCCTAGCAGATGGCGGCGTCGGTGGTTGCAGAAAGAAGTTCAATGCTATAGAAGTCTATGAGAAAATGACCCTACTTTCCCACCTGTTTTTTCATTTAAATAATTATTTTTCACATTATCTTATGGTAGCTATAGGAAGTTTCAAGTCTCCTTTGATATATCATGATATTCATTTTTGTAAATTATGGTCCCAAGTAGACTAGAATAAAGGATAAAGCCAGAATATGCTTTAGGGGCGTGGCTATCCTCTGGTCCTTGTCCGATACGGTCAGATCCACCTCTCACATCCCTCCCCGGATCTTGATTCTCGCTCTCGTCCAATAGAAATCACATCCAGTTTCAAAATGACAACATGGCGAAATTCAAATTGCCAAAATCGAGGCTTCCTTTATGGTATGCTGAAACCAATGGGTGATGTCACGGTTGCTTCGTCCATCTTTTTTTACAGTCTGTGGTTTTGATACACTAGACCTTCGGCTTGGAATCCAGAGATTTGATACAATGTGAAACTTGCAATGCTATGGGATGGTGAGATCCCAGTGACCATCAGCTGAACATGATGGTGGCATCTTATATTGGTCAAGTGTAGGGATAAAGAATCTGTCTGGCTCTTTTAATTAACAAAGTTCATTTACCAGCCTCAACACTTAACAAGTTGTTGGTGTCGGTGCATAGTTTTGACTTCAAATAGGTTAGAATGTTATGCTTTAATGACGTTATATGGGTCAAGCATGATGATGCTTAGGAAACATCGAATGGCTACATGCCTAGATATTTAGTTTCAGGCTGGAATTTAGAGCAGTGTGGTACGTGATCATTCATGATGTTCAGGATTGCAGCGTTGGCATGAAAATGAAATTTGAAGAAGGGGAGGTGAACTTGGGTCACCTAAGAATCTGAGAGAACGAAAGCCTAGCTGAACAGAAGTTTGGTGGTCAATGTCTCGGAGGAGTATGACATTTGTGCAGAAGTGTGCACCTGTGTTGTGACGGGAATATTGCATTATTTACTGTATGTAATGTTACAATATTACATTCTCCTCAGACCCATCTGACGAGGTATAGGTTGCAAAACATGACTTACTCTCTTGTTTAATTGTTTTTATTAATATTGGGTAGCAAATAAAGAAAAGCACTGCAAAATCCTTGACGTTACACTAAACACACACCACCTCTTCCTGTGACCTGATATTCAGCGGGACTGCATCACGGTTCATCATGAGCTTGAACATCCAGGAGCGGCTCAGAGTAGAACTGCTGCTCCTCCGCGTCGAAAGGAATCAGTTGAGGTGGTTTAGGCATCTAGTGCGGATGCCTCCTGGACGCCTCCCTTTCGAGGTTTTCCAGGCATGTCCAACTGGGAGGAGCCCCGCGGCAGACCCAGGACACACTGGAAGGATGATATCTCCCAGCTGGCCTAGGACCGGCTTGGGGTCCCCCAGGCAGAGTTGGAGGAAGTGGCTGGGGAGGGGGGCGGCTGGGCCTCTCTGCTTAGTGTGTTACCCCCGCAACCCGGCCCCGGATAAGAAAATGGATGGATAGATGCATCATGATTGTGAACCAACATGCATTTTTACATTCATACCAAAACCCGATAGTTCAACACGCAAATCAATTGCTACTATCATTTTTATTCATTTATCAAATGGTATTGCATTTAATAGTCTGTGTTCTTCTTGTCTTTTCTTCTTCCAAGGATTGTTCCACTATTAGCCAGCAGAGGGTGCTGCAGCACAGCTGCTCTGGACAGCAGCTTTGGCTGACTTGCCCCACATGGTGACAAAGACCAGGGTTTTGAGTTCTGCCCTGTAAGTCGACAGTGGCTTTTCTGGTTTTTCTCCTCAGAGAAATCGAATGTGTCTGCTTACCTTCTCCAATATGTGATGATCTTGGTTCTCCTGGGCAGGGTATTGACAGTGGATTGGGGATAAAGACACTGCCTTGTTAGGTACTGAATACCTGGCTCCACAGAGCTACAAGTGGATCAAACATCTGAGCATTGATCACCATGAGCCTCCTACCTGAGATGAAAACACAGAAGCAGAACTGGAGTGCAAAACTCTGAAAGGTGCGTAGTTCTCCCCCAGCAGAAACTAGATGCCAAACTGAAGCAGTTGTTGATCATACACAGCCCCTCCCAGCTGGTTACGAGGAGCGAAGAGTCAGCGGTTGACGGCGGTATAAGACGGCACAGTCAATAACATCGTTTTTTTCAAAAAATGTGAAGCACTGCAATGACGAGAGGTCCTTGAACATACAGTGACCAATGTGCACAAAACACATGAGACTGAACAGAGCAGTTGTATGTGAGATTAGCTGTAGACAGACACAACCAAATGCACTATCTTCCCCAATCCATTGACAATCTAATGTTTGGAGGATAGTTGCAAATGAGATTTGTTTTATACACAAGGAAATGAGAAGTGTCCCACACAGGAACATTTTGTGTAAATTTCTTTAACTCCGAAAAAACATTTCATTGTGCAATACTGTAAAGTTATTTATATGGTTAAGCAACAAATATTATGTATTTTTGTAATGCCAAAAGTGTCAGTAAGGCTTATGATTTTGCCCAATTTTGTTTATCGATGTTTGTTAATCATGGACAAATTTGTAAGAAACTATGAGGAAACAAAGTCTTGAGGTAAAAAAAGAGACCGAATTTCAATGCCACATGGCCAAAGAAGGAGTGTTAGCTGGTGTACCTTCTAATAAAAAGGTAGAACTCACCACACAACCTCCTGCATCTGTCAGCAGGCATGCGTGGCAAATCCTTTATTACTTAATACAACCAAGCAAATTGGGGAGCTGGACCGTGGCCATTTGGTACTGCAGTAAACTAAAGAATGCCTAAACTACACACATGTATTTTAAATAAAGCCACGTAAATAAGTGTATGTCCCAATGTGAATGGTATGGAAGAAATATGTTTTTTGGTGAATATCTTGCATGTGGACACATGCCTGGACAATTTCAAAGTGTTGTAGATCCACATTTCACTCAGTGCCATCTAGGTCATCATCTTTAGAGGTACTGTAAATTAAATCCCCATATTTTTCTTAAAAAATGTGACATTGTGAAAGAGTTGGCCACTTCGATGATAACGTTGTCTTTTTGACATTATAACACAGCGTAACTCTCAGTATAATGGTAACCAGTGCGTTTCATGACAACGTGCAAGTACTGTGCAGTGGATGCAGCGCAAAATAAAAACACATTCTGATTCACTGAAATACAGGAAAGTACTAGAGTTTTTATTCCTTCATATTCAAACTTCACAAACAGCGTGAACTGACAATACCTCAGAAAGTGAAAATTACAAAAAAGTGCTGGTAACATTTACAAAAAATCCTCCTTAGCAACAATCACTTTATTCTTCCACTCAGGGTTTTTTTAGTCTTTTTTTATTAAGGCTTAATACTTCTGTATAAAGTATATGCAAGATAAGTCTTCACAGTATTTTTTTTTTTAAGTCACAATAATATGTAACATAATGAAGCATTACAGCTACTTTCTTTATAATAACAAATACACATCACTGGTAAATATACGTGAAATACAGGGCAAATTGTAAATGGCAGGAAAGAATACTGTCAACTAAAATAAATCGTCTTCTAACGTGTTATAATGGGAAACGTCATACCATTGCTGCAACTACAAGTGGAGGGAATAAAAATAAAAGGAAAATCCTAGAGATCGCCTCAAAAACGTTGGCACATCCCTTTAATTATTTAGATTTTTTTTGTCTTTTGACATTTTACCTATGGCAGTATAGTAAGCAGGCATAATGTTGCACAAGAGCTGGGTAGAGAGTAACGTGAATCACACTGTGTAATAAGGTGCTAAATTAGATATCACGTAGCCATCTCATTCAGAGGTATGTTTCCCAAAAGCTTGGTTGCTATGTCAGCAACTTACATAGTTTGACCATGAACAGTCAATGGTTCCGATTTTGTAAGTTAGCATTTGTGCTTTTGGTAAACGTACCCCAGATAAGCCTCGATAAGGTGCAGTTTTTACACAAAACATGTACATTTCTACGCCATTTTCTTGGCAATTCCTCAGAATAACTTGCTTGAAACTTAGAAAAACAAAAATAACCTAAGCAGACTGGCCAATAGTCTTGAGGCGACCTCATTTACATCATTGGCAGATGATTTTCTATCAGAAGTAAATAAAAAAATTACATTTTTTTTTTTCTGTGGACCAGAATTGCTCAATCATGTTTCAACTAACAGTCGGCAAAAATATTACCTTCTCACTTATGGTATTTTTTTTAATTTACTGAGCGTGTCAGCAAATGAAGACAAGAACTGAAGGGATTATTTCAAACATTAAAGCAACTTGAAAACGAAGCGGAGATATTCTCGGGGGGGTTTTCTACGATGCACTAAAAAACCAATGGGTGCACCAGCCCCAGGACTTAACCGATTTCACACTCATGCATACTCTTAAAGTGACGTAACGTGCTTGCGTAAATACTCTACACCACAAAAGCATTTGGTTTTAGTGCAAACACAATTGGCTGGCTTCAGCTTTTCAACAATAACAAGCTCACCGAGAAGAATTACAAGGCACGTACTTATGCTTCCTCTAACACGTGACAGATTTAAACAAACTGCAACACAGTCTTTCAACAACACCACAAAGCTGAGAAAGTGATATATACTATTGCTACTAAATTTTTTTTATGATTAATTATAGTGAAGATAGCAATATTTATATGATCTCCTCTGCAACTCCCCAAGGCTATTTCTGTACAAATAACTTTATTTGCAATGTATTTGTGTATAGTGGGATTCTTTGGATGGCTGGACAGGTGTCCCAACTAGAAAGGTGAAGAGAACTTTGCTCACATTGCCAATGCACTTGTCTTCTGTTTTTTGGTTTTTAATCTCCATCTACGTATTAACTGAATGCACAAAGGCATTTGGCTGCAGATCTATCAGTCAAAATAACTCTCTTCAGGAAACATGAAAAGAACTGAGAGCCCAGGTCTCACACTACAGATGGTTTATTTGAGATTACAATAGATTTGTGGAATGTGCCCATAATTTAAATAGTTTCATCGGCATCCCAGAGGTAATCTGCTTCAGATCTGTACCTTTTTGATTCAATATTTACGTTGGAAAAAGTCCTGTTTAAATATTACCTTTGACCTTAATTACCTTAATACACAAACAGCTTTCTTCCTTGTTTCTCTTGGTCATATTAGTTTAAGTATATTGCTATTTTCCAAGAAAACAAACCAACTTTGTGCAAATCTCTTTTTGGGTTGAATAAGTGGATTTGAGCTCTGCAATTGACAATTAAAGGTCACTTAAGGGTCAACCATGTTCTGCTGAAAAAGAAAAAACACAAAAAAAAACTGGGTGGATTCTAATTCAGTTAACTGGATTTAGTTAACTGTAGTTTTCCTTTGGACATCTTAGTTTGATTGAAAAAGGAAAAGTGTCTTTTCCACGTAGAAATGTGGAAATAGCTTTGTATTGTCTTTATGTAGGAGGATTTGCCTTTCAAAATTGACAGTTTGGTTTCAAATACCACCGACAACCAAATAGCCAATGTTTAGTGGTACGCACACAACTGCCAAAAATGATCATTTTCTGAGCTGAGCATCACAAATCGCATGAAAATCTATGCTCTGATCAATTTTGTACGCAATGAATTGTCTTTAGAACTGAGAAAAAGCAACACCAGTGAGCTGGGTTAAGGGTCATCTCATCCACCCTCAGATACTGGGTGTAAATAGGCTGAATTCCAGGCTGCTTGTTCATATATATTGTAATAGTTTTACACATGGGAAACACAGTTACAGTCCAGTGTCTTTGACAAGTCAGAGTACAAAACACCCTTTGTGTATTTAAAAAAATCTGCTTGTTGCGCATCTAACAGCAGGCAAAATGTTTGTTTTTTAACAATAATAAAAAGAGAAACAAACTTGGCGCACACATGAAGAATACCAGCTGATTACTGCAGCATATTCTCAAGGGCAAGAGTCTCGATGTTTAAATTTCAAACGAACGCACCATTGTTCAGTATACTTAAACCCAAGATGAAAAATTACAAAAACATAATCCAATTCTGAAAAAAGGAACTCTTCAAAACGGCACTCAGTTTTTCAAACATATAACTGAAAGAATTTTGTCACAAAAATATTTAAGGTGCAAAATATCAATTGCTGATTTATAATGACAATTCAGAAAACAATATCGATGAATATTGCATTTAATGATAGATGGCTAATAAAAAGGGATATTGTGACAATTTCCATGCTGGCAGACAGAAATGTCTGGCTACAAACCTAGGTATACACAAATATCTCAGTTTTCTTCCTTGGAAGCAGTAGCAATTTATGAGAGGGAATTTCATAGATGGCCAACAAAATTGTCCAACCATAAATGGCATATAAAATAGTGCAAGAGAAAAATGTAACAACTTCATCATAATGGCGATGATAATTTAATTAAGTGGTTACATTCTACATATAAAATATAGAAAACTCCCAATTCTTTTTTTTTACGTACATGAAAAAAGAAATTCTACAGTTAACGATCCATCGTATAGAAACAGGGAATTTGGTCCTCATATTAGCAAGGTTGACATGACTACAGCAAAAAGTATGTACATTTTCCAATGGTGAGCTTTCTGTAGTCATCAACACTCAGGCAATGGAAGATTTCAGAGAAAAATAACAATGTTAACAATATAGGCAGTAGGGCACCATGTTGTCTTTTTGTGATAGAAATATCAGCATGGTGTCTCATTGGCATAAACCAAGTTTGCATTCAACCCCTTGGTCAAATTCAACGGATTCTCAGGTTTGTTGCTTGTTTATGCATGCCAACAATAGTTGGGCATCACCAACAGGTATTCATTTAATGAAACCAAATGAAGTTTATTCACATGATCTACCGACGGAACATTTGTAACTTCTGCAATATCAGTTTTGAAGTTCGGGATTCACGTAACTGCGCGATGACATAGTGTAACTTTACGCTATCACTTTGATTCAACGTGTTAGCTAGAATAGATCAGAAAGGCATGTTTTAATAAGATCTATAATGCAAACAAGGAATAAATTGGGACTTTAAATGCTGAGAGACGGCATAAAGAGTTGGAAAATAAAACTATGCCATATTGGAAATCATAGGGAATATTACTGCTACATTTGCAAACCATTATTAAATGCTTGTTATTCTGCATTGATATTTTTCATTTATTTTTCTGTTCAAAATTTCAACAAAAGACACATTGGTCTACAGGAAGTAATACAACTACAGCTTTTAAATCTGTGCTCATGAGCAGTTCATATAAGATGTAAAAGTGTTTTCATTTTATCCATCTATAATACAAACATACATTTCAGGTACCTCTCCAATGACTTTACATGTTGTACTAACTTAATTACAATTTAAATAACCAGATATAAAACGCTGTACTTCTGTCTCACAATTTAAAACTCATAATTTTTGTTAAACCTTTCATTTTATAACACTCACAGAATATTTACATATTTCCACACTAAATAATCTCCTCCATAGTTCTGTCTGATAATAGAAAAATTAAAAATATTACAAGTAAGCAATACATCACTGAAAGGGGATTAAATATCGACACGGTCAGGCAACTTTTTCAGATTTTTTTCACTGGTATGCAAAAATTTTAAAAACTCTCTTTCTGAAACGACGCATTGCAAAGGTCCACAATACAGACATGTAACATATAAAGGAAGGTACTGAATGTGAAATGAGAAACTGCTTTCATTATAATTAAGAATGAAACAGATTAAAGGATTGATAGCCTCTTTCAGGAGTGTTTTTGTTTTGCTTGTATTAGTTTGGCCTAATCTATTTTAAGGAGTGAAGAATAGTAAACATTTGTTTAACATTTTTTTTTGCAGTGAAACTGTGAGAAAGCTTCATATTGCCAAAGCCATTCATCTTACAATTAAGAAATTTAATAACATTCCAATAGCATTTCAAATAAAGAATTACATATTCAACAACACTGTTGCAATGTTTCTTCAACATTAGACCCAATCTGGAGCTTTAACTGCTTTTAAACCTGTTTTTTAGGACAGACGCACAAAAGCTTTTAACTGTTGTCTGCTGCAAGCCAATATTTTCTAGCACCTCACTCTTATCAATGCAAAATAATCATGACGATATCGATCAGTGTGAAAGGCAATTATTGCGAGGGCTGAAGTCGGAACGAGAACGGTCAGCATCTGGTGGAAGCGTGTTGTACAGTGATCACAAAGTTTAAAAAAATCTAATGTGATTTCAACATCTGATACAAATGAATTAAGTCTTCAAAGGAATGTTTTTCCTGTCATTTTCTCTGTTGGTGCTGTGAATGTCTGCATAAGTATGCACACGTAAAAGCTTGTGTGTGATTGCCATCTGAATAGAGGCCAAGCAACATATTTCACAATAACTGAGAGCCATAAGTCTCCTATTCAAACAGGTTTACCATTAGTGTATTTGCTGGGCCAGTGATACAGATATTTTGTTTCTAGCATTAGCAAAAGGGTAATTTATATATAACTTATCAGCATTAATTTAATTTTCTAAACTTCCATTTACGAGTAATATCATATCTCAAGCTGCAATTTTGACAAATGAAAATGTATTCATTTCATTCATTCTTTTATAGATTTGAATTGGAAATAAAGAAGCAGCTTTACTGTTTTCAAGCTAACAGAATTGATAGCGTATTCTAGCTAGTCTCTCATATAATTTGGTTCTTCATTTTCCTATTTAAGTAGTGATCTCGTTATGGATGGAATTTAAATTTGACATTTTAAATTGATTAAATTGTTTCAAGAATTCTGACAAGACATAAATGAGAACTATTCCAAATGCAATGAATAGCAATTATGCAGACAGTACGTCCCACCAAAATAGATAGATAGATTATTTTGTACTTGGAGATCAAACCCAGCTTTCAGATCAAGAAATTAATTTCTGAATTCATGAATTTCCACAAAAAATGTCTGTCCATGCAGAATTATACGAAACCATAACATACACAATTTTTAGTTTAAATTACAGATAAAATTTCTTGACTGGAGGATAATGCGAGCCACTACAGAGGAAAAATACAAAACTTTTATGGTCAAGCAAACGGATAATAAAGCATCATGGCTCGAAATTATAACCATATCAGCCACATTTGAACAAAAAAGAGGGTAAAATTCCTCACTTTTTTTTTTTTTGTCGGCCAATTAGGCAGCAGCTGTATGTACAAATCTGGTGGAACTGTCAAGCTTTGTAAAGAAAAAAAGTAGTGTGTAGTACAATAGTGTGGTCGGCTAGCTACAGGGAATGTTGGTGGATTTGCAGTTATGACCCTGGGGAGAGTGTGATTATGGTCGCGCTGGGTTTTTTAGCTACTTAGGTCGCATTCACATCAAATCAGGAGAAGTGGCAAAATTTCTACGCTACCATTCATTTGAACAGGGGCAGCGCATGTCGGCTGCAATGGTTGGGACTGCAGGGGATGCCAAAAAAACCACAAAACTACAGCGGCCCCGTGGTGACAAAGTTGAAATCAACTTTTGGAGAAACGCAATGCGACATCACGCTGCGGTGGCCAATCACTTAAGCCGGCGTTTCTGTAGGTCAAAGTTCACATCATGGGCTATGCTGCGACAGCTCCACACCACTGAACAAAGCCGGTGGGAATTTCTCCAGCTCCTGATTTGGTGTGAACATAGCTGAGGAGGAACCAGCCTCCCTGTGTCTCAGACCATGAGCTAATCCATAAGACTTTAGCGTGAAACCGTGCGAACTGCAGCAGTTTGCAGTTTAAAGCGCCAGAGAGAGCAGGCAACAGCTAAATCTAAGTAAAATGAGTGATGTCCCTCAGTCTGTTATCCTCAGTTGTCCTCATCTGAGCACAGTGCTAACTAAGGGCTAATTTATACATCTTTTTTCTTTAACAATAATCCTTTTGATCTGAACTGGGGAGCATATCCAAAATTGTGTGCTTTGCGACATCATACCATTGCTGCTACAAACTGCTCTCGCTATATATAATGTGCATTGAATTTTGCGATTTGTCAGTGAAATTTCAATGCCGTTTTACAACGATGTGCTTTTAATATCAGCATCATGCTTCACTGCCCATGCAGACTATTTACACAAAGTCTGAAAAATAGAATTTTGCTGTAGAACAAAATTGTAAGGTAAATAATGAATCTAAATAGGGTGGGGAAAAACATAAATGCAGGAATTATGAAAGTTGCGTAGACAATTTGCATTGTTATTGATATGTGGTCATTAAAGGTGCTGGTCAATTAGCTGTTTTTTGCCTCTAAGTGACAAATATAGACTAATTATTACATCATGCACATAAATTATACATTTACCAGTCAGTTGCATGATGCACCTTAATTGGCTGATATACCTTAACTGCAGAAACCATTCTAAACTGCCTTGCATTCACAAATAATCAGATCCACTCATTTACACGCCTCATTGTATTTTTTTTACCCCTTCAGGTTCACATTTCACTAATTATTGACCAAAAGTTATATTGAATCCATCTATTGGATGAAGAGAGTACTTATTTTTTGGTATTATAGCTACACAACTAAATTCAAATATCAAATGCAATTTGTCTCTGTTCAAGTTGGTATCGCAAGAAACACATGCAAAATTATGTGTGTGGCACAATCAGCCCAGGAAACACTGCATAAAGACTTGCTGCCATAGCACCAAAGGATAAATGTACCTGTTATTTTCATAGATTTTAGTTTAGCTTTAATCGATATCGTATAACCTGTGAGACAAAATCATTCTGTTTGAAATCGAGTCATTAAACTCAAACCATCTGTGTGCGCATGTAAGCATTAAAACCTCAATTCATTTCTCTTTCATATATTACTCTCTCATATATACATTATATATTAGGTTTCCTCTACTATCACAAATAATCTGTATATTATCGGTGATGGGTTGAATTAGAATTTTTTTTCCAGCGAGGGGAAAGAACCACATACCCTCTGTATGAGAGCACTCAACGTTAGAAATGCCCACTCAGAAACCATTTCCATAACCGTACGGGCGTTAACTTAAATGATACGCACGTGCACACTATGCTCTACGGTTAAATTTAGAATCACGCAGCAATGTTCTCTACGATGCGTTAACATGCGAACCGCAGGTATGCGGGTTTAAGGTATCGACAGCCGTTAGTTGTACTTTTTGCCATCACAAAGTCATTTCATTCAGCTTCAGTGGATTGGAAATTGACAAAGAGTGTCAACTCTGAATGAAAGTATTTTACCTAAATGTGCCCTGTAATTTCTTCCAGACTTTTAATGTATTTTTTCTTTTCTTCTTATTGGATATGCCACAAATAAAGGCTTTTAGAACTATTCCACCATTCTGCCTTTTATGTCCGCATATTACATTTGCCATCAGCTTCTATACTGTCACTTGTTTGCTTAGTTGTAAAAGAGTATTCACAGGTTGGGGTCTATCAAGTGCATATGTTTTATGCATGGTAATATTTATGCATAATACATATGAAATAATGCCAGGCAAATTCTGCAAGAAACAAGGCAGCGTGGCTTTATAATAATAGTAACCTTTTCTGAATTCATGCGATTCAGTTGTAATAAATCTCAAAGCCTTATTGTATGCTGGCAAATGCTTGTAGTCAGCAATGTGATCAAACAATTTGAAATGGAATAATGGCGAGACATTTGAAGACATGGACTCATTGCTGAATGCACGTGTGCAAAAGGCACCTTCTTAAAATGTGAATCTACGCAAACTGTGCGCACATATGGGAATGATGGCCTGATCTATATCAAGAGTCTATGCATGTGGAAATAAAAGGATTGTATGCAGCATTACTATGGGAAAAATTATAAAATAAAACTTAAAAGATTTTGGTATTCTGCAATAATCAGCTGTAGAAACAAAGGCCGACTTTGCAGTTGATGAAAGGTTTTGAATATCAGAAAGTTAACATTTTTTTCTAGGACATTTTCAGTCAATATAAAATATTTATCACTTGAGACGCCAAAAATGAAATTCATTGTTTTGTAAAACCCCATTTCTCTCTTCCTGCAGTACTGGATTCCAAATGATTCACAGTTGCAGAAAGGAATGCATGATTTGCCTAAAAAGCAAGTGGCCTTACACAATGACTCGACTAAAAGTTGCACAGCTTGGCATTAATCTCTTGAAAGACATCACAAGGAAAAATACATTTCAAGGACACTTCCGCTCTATTGAATTTCAATGATTCAAAAAAAGCCTTGTGAAACTTGTGATTCTGGCATTATCAAGAGAGAGTGGAATTAAAATGACAACAATAGTGTAAAGATCGATGGCCCTCTTGCTGTTGAACCTAATGCATTTGTATTTTGTTTTGCAAGAGAGTTTGTACAGCATGAAAGCCAAAGCCATTTTAGATACAATTAAGGACAATTCTTAATTATTAGAACTAATTTAACTTTGGCATTTTATTGCGAACATAAAACATGGAAAAGATGTCTTAAGCTTTCTATCACTGGGAGATTTTTTTGTCTTTGATTTGCTAAATATGTTCATTTAAGGACTGAAACACGCCAAAATTTGGAGATAAAGATGCATCCAAATGGAATCAGCACGGGGGGGAGAAACTGAGAATTTACAAGAAAAAAATTTAATCTGCACATGAGGCAAAAGCACTCTCTGCTAACACAAGTTTTGAGAATTGGTATAATATTGTCACAATGAAGATACATTATGGCTGGGAACAATTTTTAAAGGCATTATCATCTTTTTGTCTCTATAGCACATCTCCAGCACTGTGTGTATAATATGCCCAGAATTAGGGACAAGGTCTAAGATTTATTGCTATGAATGCTGAATTCAGTTCAGTTTGTCCCTCCTCACACACAATAAGCACTACATGTACAAACACACACACACACACATGCACAAATACGCAGATATACTCACACACGCACAAATACGCACACATACACACAAACAGATGAACGCAGACACTGTAATTCTGCACTTAGTGCACGATGAATTGCCAGTTACTGTATTAATTAAACGGTATACTGTACAAGTACCGTAGCCATTATATTCACACTGGCAAACTCCTTTGGTGGCTCAGTGGTGAATCAATGTTCCTAGCCTTTCAGATGCTACACAGTACTTCTCTTCAAGCATGTGTGAGCACTTCTCAAAGTAAGTGTAACTGTCCAACACATTTTTGCCAAACAAACAATGGGTCCATGCCCAAGAAAATGGTTTGGTTTAAGGTATACCGCCACTATGTAGCTATTGAAAATGCATTGTAACAAGTACAGAGAGCACAATATTGTTATTAATTCACATGAAGAGGAAATGGCTCAAGAGACCATTTGAAAAGTACATGCATTAGAGTATTATACAAGTGGTGACGCAGGCGATTTGGTGTCTGAAGTAATATTTTCTGTTCAAACACTTTTTAATTTCCTAGAAAACGTATCACAGTAAAGCTGACAAAAATGGTCCTTCCTACATTTGGTGTGCACACTGAGTGATAACATCTGTAATCGCTGTGCTGTACGACAAAGGAGGTGTAAGCAAATCATTAGAAGAGGTGACTGCCGTTACATATAAAATGAGGAAATGCGCAATCGTTTTTCCTTACTATGTCATGAATAGGAATGCATTATTGCTGCTTGACGTAGGCACAGCTATGCTAATTATAATTTAGCAAGGCTGTTATAGGGTCGTCTTAATGCTAGGTGGTTTTCAAATTTGGAACTGGAAATATGAATATAGATTAGCGAACAATGAGACACAGTCATATTTTTCCTGCCCCCCCCAACAGGGTCACCTATTTTCAAATGATAGCCTTTTTTTTAGGTGGCTAGCTTCCAGGCTTGTTTGGCCAGAACAAAACAAGGTGTGATGTTTACATTGCCCAAAAGCAGTCAGTTGCTTCACTGCAGCAGAGTATAATATCTCTGTCCTAACAGCGCTGGGGTATGAACACAAAAACATTAACTGTCCCGCGGGCATCATTACAATATACCGACACCGATCTGGAGTTTTAAATAAAATTAAAAATCACAAAAATCTTCATGAAGTTACATTGGCCATGAAAATATTCATAGAAAATGTATCTCAATGTTTTTAGTTTTCCCGAGGGAAGTGATAAATGCTCTGAAGGTGTCTCTCACTGACTGTGCTGTACAATTAGGCACTAAAGGCTCACTACTTGAATCCTGAACAGATCTGAGTAAATTCATATTTTGATTTGCGCTCAATTTAAAAAAAAATAAAAAAATCTTGTTCTTTCATTGTCTTTTAAGAGTGATGAATAAAAAGCTCTAGTATCATTGCCTGTAAAAATGGTTTTGCAAAATACCTGTATACGAAGAAAGGACATTTACTGAATCATGGATTTAAAAGTAAGGCATACAGTTGAGAAGCAGTAATGAATAATGAGATGCCATGCAATGTGTGCGTTGCAAAGATGAAATGATCACTAAACTGCCTGTAAATAATGATGTGTATCAGCATGATTAAAACAATATGCAAGTCATATGGAGTAAAATTGTAAAATTAGCACAAAAAAAATCGGGTCCGAACGTGACTAACTGTCAAGCTCAACTGACCCACTCAACCAATTCCTTGAAATGGCAATTTTGGTGGAATTTTTCATTGATCAATGAGAGTTAAGACAGAAGTAGAATTACCTAATTTTCCGCTGTGTATGTGTATGTGCCCTTAAGAACAAGAGGCATTCTCAGCAAACATGTATCCAGCAGAAAGGTTTGTTCTAAGCTTGAGCCGAGTCAATTCGTCACGGGTCTATAAAGGGATACACCACCAATTTCCATTTGTACATCATTGTTTTGACTGCATTTCCATCTTGACACAAAGATTTACACTTTAGTTCCAGTTACTGCCAAAAATTCAAGTACAGTCAGGAACTTCTGACAATATTTATCTTTAAAGCAGGTTGTAGTACAACTACCCTATTAATGTATTACAACTCCAGTAACTCTCAATGGCTGCGCTCCCTTTCTCACAAACAACTTGGCGAAAATGGCAAAGAGGGCGATATTAATGCAACGTGAGTGAAAAGTGGTGGCCGCAAGGATGATTACGTGATAACGTGTCAAATATACTGCAGAAATTGAGCGCAATGTAGTAATGCAGCTATATTTTCTGTAATATCTGTAAATATAAACGACATGCACGAGAAGGTATTGTTTTGGTTAAAGTATGGAGTTTCACAAGCCAAAGTAATACTATGACAATTCACTGTAAATACTTGGAAATATATCACGGTCAAATAATGAAATAAACTTACGATAAATTGTTTTAAAGAAGTCTTCTCAAATGTTAACACAATGTTACCTCCTCTAAACAGCAAGGTGGAAGAGTATTGTAGCACAGACAGGCGAAAACATGAACTGAGTTATATACAGTAGGCTAGACTTTGAATTGTCTTGATGTTTAAGAGAGGTGTGGATCCCAGAGAATACGATAATTATCTGGGAAAACTTTATGCGCCTGACAGTTGCTGGGGCAGGTGTTTTAGCACATGCAATAACGGTTTGAGTTAATATTCATTACCATATTTGTTTGTTTAACCCATAATATTAAAGATAATAACCCAAGACTTCACTATGGTTTGCATGCCTGCAAACATACTGGCAAAAGCCTTATGGGAGAAGATAAGAAGAAATTAATTTAAAAAATAAATCTGGTGGGGTAATACTCTGGTCTCATGGAGAAATTGGTTAGAGGGGGATGCTTGGTGATAAAATTGCCTTTACGAGCCCCTGGCAAGAACGTGGCTACATCAGTGGTTTAAATAAGTAAAAGAAAAGAAAAAGCTGCAAAAAAATTCCATTTTACTTTTTTTTTTTTTTTTTTTAGCTCAGAATGAATTATAATTAGTGCAAAAATACCCCTCTCTGATTTTTTTCTGAGATAAAAAGGAACAGTGCCATTCCGTAGGATTCAATAAAAGCTAGCTTGCTGACATATCTCTGCACAATGCTGCCTGAAATGAACAGACAGCATCTAAAAACGCATCGCTATAGAAACCAACAGGATGTGTGTTTAGTGAATAATAATACATTTAAGATTATGTTTTAAAAAGCGAAGATTATGTGCTATCTATAAAAAGTGAGATGCTCGGTGAAAAACTCTGATTTATACTCTGAATACTCTCAGGCATATGAAGACTCCATAAGCGATTAGTAATATATTAACACTGTATTGGTGTTAATGGTATACAGCCGGTGAGTGGATGAATAATTATTTTTTTCAATGAAAATTGCAATTTGCTAACCAGGATAGATGATTGCTAACCAGGATAAATGCTTTCTTGAGGCTGCATGATCTTTTTTAAATCACAGTATAGTGTCTGCTACTGACCAAGAGTACAACAGTCTTCTCTCAATATCATTCTTTTATTTCTTTCATTAATTTTTTTCCAACAGCAGGTCAGTTTTCTTAAGATTTCTTTCTTTGCGAAGTAAAAAAGGGACCAAGAAGGGTCTATATTTAAATTTTACATAATTTTTTAAAAACGATATATTCTATTCTATTTTATCTGTTCGTTCTGGGATTTATTCTTTATTGTGATTTAAGATTTAACCTACTTCTACAAGTTAATGACTGTTAAAATGCAGGCACGAAATACGCAGGTTCTGAACAGCACTGGGTAAATAAACTGCACATCATTGGATTAATCATTTCTATTCAGACTTTCTGTTTTTTGCGGGGCTTCTGGGTCTAGAACCCATAGCTGCAGACCCCTAAATTGTATTTAAAAACCGCAGTCAGAAATCTCATCCCTGAACCCCAAAGCGTGACACAGCGTATAATTGGAAGTCCAGGGGTGAGTTATATACTGTAAGAGCAATCCTATTTCCTAATGCAATGTCTTCAACCGTAAAAGTTAACACCAATTAATTTTAACTGCTTTTCCATGTGCCTGCTGCCAAAGCGCAGTTATAATCCTCCTGACAGTCTCCATATAAATAATTTCATTTTAAAGTATGAATGAGACACAAGGCAAGCACCAGCAAACATGAGCACCAACTCGCAAACTGAAAAGCAGCAGCAAACATGAGACCAGTTTTGTTTCACACATTTCAAAGGCGAACCAGGATGTCCATGAAAATACACACATAATACACGATGATCTCTGCGCAACATTTACTTAACGAGATAGTATCCAACATTACGTCAAGCCTGGACTTGAACACCATGATGTTTTCCATTACAGGACCTGCCAAGCTATTCATCTACTGTCAGTATCCCGTTTATACCGGATATCAGCCCGACGTCACCTAATATCCCGTGTTACTTCAGCAAATGTAAAATGGCTCCATTCAGGCATACTGTAAGCAAGTCGAAGACTCTCCCAACAAGCAAGAGACAAAGTTCTTCCAACTGAATTTGACACAAAGCATTTCATTTTAGATTACCGCCCAATATTTTCTTGTTAAGGAATTTTTCTGTACAAGCCAGAAAATAAATTAATTGCATAATTACTAAGCCCACTCAGGCACTGGTGTGAACAGTTCTGATGAAAGCATTGGTTTTGCTGGAATGTTAGCCGCGAGCACCATGAAATGCCCCTGTCACATTTACAGTGGGGTCCATAACTATTTGGACAGCAGCCTGGATTCTCAGGAGCAGAGATTCATGGTTCACTCGGTGTGTAAGTGCCCAAGTTAAAGCTAACGGTCTTCACCGTTTGAAACTGTTTCCAAATACTTATGTACCCCAATGTACGCCAGCCATCCCACCTCGCAAAATCAGCTCTGGGAGACTAAGAAGTGGGGGGCGTTATGGGAAGGGGGGAGAGTCGTACTTTGTGAATTTGACACTGGACAATTTAACTCACATATTCTGCTAATTTCTATCAATTTTGCCTCCAAATGCTGATTTGTCAGAGATTTGGAACCGTTTAAGAGTATCGGGTCAAAAGTACGGGGACAGTCCCAGACCGTCCGGGAGAGGTGGGATGTCTGCTGTACTTGCTGGTAATAACTGCACTCTACCAGTGTACTTCTACCACTGGTTATTTTGGCATTAATAAGGTATTGCAAAACGGTCTCAACACTTGAAAATAAAAATATAGAGCTGCCTACATGCATTGACTTGTATTTTCACACAGAAACCAGCCAGAGTATATGCTCTGATGGCAATTTTAGTAAATGCAGTCAGCTCAATAACTGGGGAATTTAGTCAAACTGAAAAACCCTAAATGATGAACAGAATTCAACATGTTGCGAGAGGAAGGGAAAAGTGTTTACAGAGTCCTCTACTTTACTTGACTTAACTGGACATGTAGGCTAATTTTTTCCTGTCACTGACATACTTCAATGTCTGATGCGAAGCCCAGAACAGATGACGCGCTAGACCTCGAAATGTGGATTTTATGGTCCTGTGAACTGACAAAACCTCACATAGAGTCATTTTAGACAAAGTTGTGGAAGTTTGCCATTTTCCCATCAAAACTGATTCAGTGCTTTCAAAAATTGAACTCAAATTGACGGCACCCTCCGGTTATCATTGATGGCTTCTGCCTCACATCCTCGCTTTCTGACTCTGAACCATTTCCTCCAAAATATTCTTTCCAATACATCGATCTGTAAGGACCGAAATCATTTTTTTGCATCTTTATGGAGCTGTGGTCACCAAGAATCACTCTGGTCCACAAAGGTGCGAAGAAACGATCATTACCGGTATGCATGGTGGAAAATAAATTGGATAGTGGTTCCACGTAATGACAACAATTAATTAAAAAGTAAAGTTAAACTTTAAAGTAGCCATGGGAATTTAGAATCGTGCTGTAGCAAAAAAACACACAAAAAAACCAAAACAAAACGGCACAGTATGTTGAATTCTCACAGCTAGGTGTCCACTGAACAGAAAAATCGAACTATAAACTTAATCTTTAAATCTCATCGCAATGAGGCTGCGTAATTTGCTATACTACAGAAATTGCGGTTTTCATTCAGTACCTGCATTTTGTTTTGAAAAGGAAGCCCAACAATTCCGGTGTCACAACTTGAATTGGGACGAGTACAAATGGATCACGTGAAACACACTGATTTTTTTTCCTCATAACTGAATATGTTTGCAAAAATGAAAGACATGTACCAGAGGAGAAGCCTGACAGAAACCATTAAAATCAGCAGCAATACCCACGTACACTACAAGGATTTTTTTTTTTTTTGATTTTCTTTTAATTTTTTTGGTATGAATGCTTCTATATGGGAAAAAACCATTTGTCCTACTTTGTGCACTGAAGTAACTGCTGCTTGGACAAAAACAAGAAAAACAAGAGGAAGGAACCTCACACAATGGTTCGGATTTAAATAAATCAAAAGCTTGCACAAACACTGCACAAGTCAATACATATAGAGCAAGATATAATAAAAGCTAAGAAACATTGAATTACATTATAAAAAAAAAAAACTACTCTAACACAAAGTGAACTCTAAACCTTAATAGATAAAAAACATTCTCTAAAACTATAATGACTCTGGTAACAGTAGTGCACTTATTGGTTTAAGCAGTGCAACATATATGCGAAAAAAACGATGCAGTCATCTCAAGCTTTAAGGAAAAACACTTCCTTTAAAATATAACAATATAATAAATTGTATTAAGCATCATGTGCAAAATAGCACTGTTTTTAGTGTTGAACCGTGGCCTTCATTCAGTCTGATAGCAATGTGCAATATAGTTTGCCCTAATCTTTGAATGGTCGATCAAAGTTTGTAGCTACCTCTACATTGCTAATGCAACTTTGTTGATATCCATGATTCCTGTATTCATGCAGATGCGGACAATACAGGAAGATGCAGCTTAATTCTTCATTTACACACATCACAACGTATACAACACAAACGCACAACACACATACACTTGCACGCATATAGAGTGACTGTGGTTCACATATGTCAGTAAATGAAATTAAGAAGCTGTACTTTACTGCACTGTCCACAAACTCGAGTACACAGAGGTTAAATACATACATATGTATTTATGTATGAATTTATGTAAGTACTGCGCATACACAATGGGGAGACTGAATTTGGCCCGTAGTCTGCAACGAATATATTTGAGAAATGATGGGAGAGTCGGGTTGCACGAACCCCTTATGGCCAGAGCTGTAATAAGTGGTAGAAATCAGATTCCTGTTGACAAATCAAAAGGTTTTGTATTCCGCAGCACACAAGGATTGGTTCAAACAAATGGGTCACCAACAGCCAATCAGTCGCTTGAAATCTCACTGCACCATCCTTATCTCAGGCTATATTCAGTGAGGATACACCACTGAATAATGCGGTCTGTTGGCTTTGCTATATGCTACAGCTGATGTCAATCTCAAAGTATTCAGATCGCAATTGATCATCAGAACATTTATTTAATTGATAGTCCCGGTAATGTGCGACAAGCCAAACATGAGAGACACACAAACATAATATTTTGCCCCTTCTGAAATGTAGCATTCACATCGGATTTCTAGGTTGTGGTATCAGGAATGTGCAATATCCATCTTAAAGCTGTGGAATATTGACAGCTGTGGTACAAGTAACCTGGTAAACGTATTGTGTAGATTAGTTTGCCTCTCCAATCTCCCGGATACATGAAACGGCTGTTTGGGGGGGAAAAAAGTCCTATTTTATCCACAAGATGGGGCTAATATCAAAGTAATGCATTTTTGCAGCTCATAACAGCTGAGTCACGGTATCGCACATGGGGACATGAACAAGGACAAGGCCATCAGTGGTCGGACAAGCTCAAATGAGCAACTAAAATTTTGTTAAATTGAATCCACAATTTGTGATGGTCATCATTGGTAAGCCTTTTCAAAAAATGATAAGATTCTTCTGAAAGTTGGTTGGACAAGCGGCTGATAACAGTCTGATGATGGTAAAGGAGCAGTAATCAAATTTCAGGGCAAGACAGGGTGAGCAGCAGGTGAGACAACAACGCTGCCAAAAACTGAATTTGCACTTTTTTTGGTAAAAATAAAACAAAAAATGGTTGTTTTGTTTTTTAAAAAGAATCCTCCACACTGCTAACGCTCAGTTTCGATGTGGAAGAGGTCAAATTGCCTCAACAGTCTCCCAATACAATAGTGGCAGTGTATGCAAATGAAAAAACCCTTAACTATCTTTGTTGCTCAAATACTGCTGGAAAAAACAAACCGTTTCATAAGCTTTAACCCCAAATTGGAGGTCATACTTAATCGCTATTTTTAAAGTTGACAAATAACAGCTGCATTTTAATCACAATAATAAACTATTACCAAATATTTCACATGAATAATCATCATCTTCCTATCAAATATAAAAAGGCAAACTTGTGATAGTCATTATTCTTTTAGAGTGAATCAATAGCCAGGTACTTTACGCTTTTTTGAAAGAGGCCACTACACCACAGTAATCTTGGACTCTACGTTGTCCAAAACGGTACACAAGGGAAAATCTACATTTTATAAATGTATTTACTTTGTTGTGTGCGTATGCTTGTGTGTGTGAGAGTACGTCTGTGTCCTTTTCTAGAGACAGTAGGCCTTTCGGTAGTGTTGAGCATATAAATCAGTATTTGAAGAAAGCATACATTTAGAGGCCTGTAGAGAAGGTCCAGCCAGTGGACCGTCTTCTAACTACATAGCCTTAAGGCCACCGTCGTATTTTTCTTTAAGAATACCGAAAGAGAATACGATCCTTTCTGGGAAACTGAATGTGCCAGTGTCTATACTCATTGCTCTTAAGCCCCACCCCCCACCCCCAAAACAGAACAAATAAAAAATCTAGTGCCATTTTCCATTTTCTTTTCGTTGTACTTATCCGTCGGCGACGTGCATGCGCATGTGGTCATTGAAGTGCTGGATTTGGTCGAACTTGGCCGGGCAGACGGAGCACACGTAGGTGGTCCCCTCTTGGCAGGCCGCGTCAGGAGTCGCGCTCGCCCCCATCGCGATTCCGGCCCCGCCCCCTGCTCCGACACCACTGCCGATTCCGGCCGCGTTCCCGGCTCCGATCCCGACTCCAGCCGCGCTGCCCCCTCCGATGCCAACAACCGCCCCGGCTCCCGCCCCAGCGCTCACGGGCATCGCCAGGGCAACCGTGCCGACTCCGGGTTCGGGCACCGCCATGGGCATAGGGATGGAGACGGGTCCGGCCGACCCTCCGCCGGCAACAACCGCGACCCCACCGGCGCCCGTGCTGTGCAGCGCCATATGTCTCTCCAGCAGGGTCTTGTGGGAAAACTTCTTCTTGCACACGTAGCACTCGTACGACTTCTCCCCGCGGTGCAGGCGCATGTGGACATTCAGCGAGCTCTTCTGCGTGAAGCGCTTGTTGCAGATGCTGCACTGGTAAGCTCGCACGCCCGTGTGCGTCACCATGTGTTTTATAAGGTAGTCCTTCAGGGAGAATGAACGCCAGCAGATGCTGCACTGGTGTGGCTTCTCACCTGGGCGAACAAATATGCCATATTAGCACAAGTTAGCGTAAAAAAGAGACACGTCATAACAATGGAAACACATTTCCTCAAAGGAGCTTCCTAACCTTAGCCCCTTGTGGGCTGCCAACAGAGAGGGTTTCTGACTCATTTTAATACATGACTGTGTTTATTTTAAATCATGACCTCATACTCTGACTCACACTACGTGTGTGGCAGAATTATGACACTCCCCATTCATTCAAAGTAATCTTGTAAAAGCCTGACTCAAAGCAGGTCTCTAAATCGGGATATTCAAGTTTCTGCGCGCATATTAACCCCTCGCAATTATTTTTCTGAATTGCCGATAACATAGAGAGAATGAGCTGTTGAATTATGAAGTAATACTTAATACTGTTTCCCCTAGCACTTTAAAATGATTTGCTAGTCCTTGCCATTGTCAGATCATTCAAAGTTCAAACTACTAAGCTTAGCCAATCAACATTATTCATCCAAACTCACTTCAAATTGATTGGCTATAGACTGCCCCAACTGCATAAAATACAAGTTGAGGGGGAACATACGGCATTTACACACGTCCACATTTTTACCATAAGAAAAAAAAACACCCTGGTGGAACTCAAATTCCTAAAAATGTCAGGTTTTCCTTCCTGCTATAAAGCATGTGAAAACAAATAGCCTAGTATTATGCCCACAAGGCCTATCTGCCTTTGTCCTCCATTTTGAAATCCAATATATAATCACTGTAAACTGAGCAGTGTAGAAGGAATCTATTTAAGAAACAACAATAAACAGGCATTTACAGACAGAAATCATAAATCACAGGCAGGCAACAGTGTGAAAGCAGAAATGGGCAGTAGGCTGGTGTCATCCAGGATTGAATAAGTGCATCCCTGGGGTACGTTTTCCAAAAATAGCTGAACCATATATGAACAGTCAACGGTTCCAACTATGTAAATTAGCAACTAGGCTTTTGAGAAATGGACTCCTGATCGGCAAGAGCTGGCAATCATGTATGTTTTTGATCAGGCTGTAAGGCACAATGGGGGCATTCTCCATAAAGATCTTTATGGGCCAAAACTTCTAAGTCAAACAAACAGAGGACAGACTACTGTGCTTTGCATGTCTTATTTGTTCAGCCGGGACACTATAATTTCATGACTTGATTAATAAATTTTAAATCTCATCTCATTTCACCCCATCAGCTTCAGCATTACACACACAAGCCTATGAGCTGCTGAGAAATATTTTATTGGTATTTCTCTTCAGGTCGTTAATTATTCTTCAGGTCATGTAGCAGTTTAATGCCCATAATTTAAAAATACTGCCCATTATTATGAAAATGCCTGAAGACATATTCGCCGATCACCACTGCAAATGGTGAATTGATGTGAAAACATGACTGTCGTTTCCATGGGTTCGTTTTCATGTCCTTCTTTCCTGCCGATCTGTGTACATTTCTGAAGAGTTCAAACGTGACAAATAGCCAAAAGCATGGCTTTGTCGACCTCTTAGCAAAGGACGACAGACTTAAGTATCACAACAGTGGCCAGAGTGAAATGGAGTCCATAGTTAGGAGGTCTCAAAAATTAAGTAGAAGACAAACCGGTTGACGTCTACACATCCCTTGCGTGGTCACACAAGACAGTGGACGGTGCTCGCGACAAATTTTATGAGACAAATTTTAATTTACCAGCGTGTCAGTCCTGCGTACAGTTATTCAGTATTGCGAGACACTACGCAATGTTTTCGAACCCTACTCCAGTGGGACCACTGAAGTTAAGTCCATCTTGGACTTCAACCTTGTCTTTACAATCTGTCAGATGTGAAATATTTTAACTCAATTTTCTGAGTACAGTTATTTTTCTCAACTGGTTGAAGAAATGTGCGAATGAGCTAATAACAGGTGTAGGAAGCAATACACAGGAGATAACTCTTTCTTTCTGAACTTCAATTTTTCACCTTCGGTGACGGCATTTCACAACACCACGTGGCCATGGCTTCTGTCCACTGTATTGTCATTCGCATATTAGATAATAAAGCTATCACTACCACTCTGAATCGGCCACTATCGGAGAAAAGCCGCAAACAAAATTCTTGTTGCTGCAGTGAAGATGATGCTTCTCAGGTGTAAATTTCTATTGAAGGAATATGGCACTCAAAGTCCGCTTTCGAAAAATTTAACCACATCGACTACATTCATTCTATTACAACAAGTCTGCTGGTTCAGTGAAGCCCACATTTGTGTGACGCTAGAAGACAGACAGGTGCCCCGCCCGCACAGCTTCTCTTTCACAAAACTATTCAGTGTAGAAAAGATCCATCTCTTCACAATCTCAAAGCCGTACCAGAGTACATTCATTTTCTCTCTCCCTTATTCCCTGTCCTAATCTTTACGAAACTCGTTCAGTGATGACTGCTGCACATCCAGGCTCAGGGCCCTCACACAATATTGACAACCACATCATTGTGAGTATGTAAATATGGTAGGTTTGTGCCAGTAAAAAATAAAACTGCCAGCCTTTATCTGGAAAAAACATTGTCTTTAAACTGTTAAGCCATGTTAACCTATTCAACCCCAACTACCCCAAGAGGTAACACCATCGTTACGGGATTTTCTATGGAGTGCTGTCAGAGGTAACGCTATCGTTACGGGATTTTCTGTGGAGTGCAGTCAGAGGTATCGTCATCGTTACGGGATTTTCTGTGGAGTGCAGTCAGAGGTATCGCTATCGTTATGGGATTTTCTGTGGAGTGTTGTCAGAGGTATCTTCATCGTTATGGGATTTTCTGTGGAGTGCAGTTAGAGATAACGCTATCGTTATGGGATTTTCTGTGGAGTGCTGTCAGAGGTATCGTCATCGTTACGGGATTTTCTGTGGAGTGCAGTTAGAGATAACGCTATCGTTATGGGATTTTCTGTGGAGTGCTGTCAGAGGTATCGTCATCTTTACGGGATTTTCTGTGGAGTGCAGTTAGAGATAACTCTATCGTTACGGGATTTTCTGTGGAGTGCTGTCAGAGGTATCGTCATCGTTACGGGATTTTCTGTGGAGTGCAGTCAGAGGTATTGTCATCGTTACAGGATTTTCTGTGGAGTGCTGTCAGAGGTATCGTCATCGTTACGGGATTTTCTGTGGAGTGTTGCAGAGGTATCGTCATCGTTGCAGGATTTTCTGTGGAGTGTAATAATATACCTGATATTATAAAGATGGCAATAATCCAAATTATCAATTAATCCAAACCAATCTCAGAATTCCATCACCTGCAATGGCATTTTTTCAGCAGTGTAATTTATTTAAGGCTTTGCCTCATTGAAATTGTAATCAGTGTTAAAAAGAAAATGAATAAATTGGGAAACATCTTTGGTGTATCAAACTTTATCGAACATTTGTGCAAAATGAAAATGCCATCACTTCGGAGTCTAGCAAACAAATATGTGTTGTTTTATGAGCTGCAGGAATTCGGTGTCTTTGCAGCTGAACCAATTAATGTTTGGTTGCTAAAAAGAGAGTGTAAATGAGAATTGGTTTGGATAAATCATGCGTTACAAGGTAAAGTCACTGCCAAAAGCGTGTCACAAAGTCCCGGGTTAAAAAGGTTAAAAGGGATATGCCTCTGAATAATAAAGCAACATAGAGCCTCAGAATCTTATTGTTTTACGACAACCAGATAATGCAGCTATAAACACAACCACCATATTTATTATATATGGAAAGCACCATAATTCATTGATTTTTTTTATTTTATTTTGATAGCTGAGGCAATCTCCTGATCAAAATCAAAGAGATTATGCATTTTATGTGCCGAAGAGGAGACTGAAGGCAGCAAGCAGGAAGTGAAGATGCGGCAGTACCGGCCTGGCAGAGCATCACCAGGGCAGATACCCAGAGTCTGGAGATGTCTGTGTGTCACAGCGTATGAGCAATCATTGCATTTAAAGGATATGCCACGTAATATTAAATATGATTACTTTATTCATCATTCAGTCGAAGTGTCCAGAAATTTTTGATGCACCTGAAAACGGGGGGATTAAGTATATAAACAGCTGTCATTTTCAAATGGTTCATCCAGTATTGATGGAAACACCTAGAAGTCGAAGCTGGCAGTATGCGCTCCGCCCTCATCGTCACAATATCCTTTAAAACTCAAAGTGCTTGAGTACAGAACTAGGATAAAAATATATCGCTGTACTATGAATTATACTGCTGACTGTAGGTTTACTTAATTAGAATTTAATCAATCGCAGCAATGTTAGGCACTAATTCAGCCTCTGGTACACTCAGAGTCTCTACAATTCAGTGCAATACTTATTCAAGCGAGTGCTCATTTAACCTTTTCAGAGACGTAAGCGACTATAGTTGCCCAATGATGTAAGATATCAAAATCAGACGGTGTTGAAAACCCATCATGTGGCAACTTGTTTAAAAGAGCTCCCCTGCGGGAGCTCTTTTAAACAAGTTGCCGCATGATAGGTTTTCAACAGCTCAGGGAAACTACATTTTTAATTCCTTGAAAAAGTATTCAGTGCTCAAAGGGTCAAAGGCCTGTCAAGGGTTACACAATCCTTGTGAAAAAACGGTACTCTGTAGTATATAATGCTGAAGAATGACCACATATACAATATAGTATGGTAAAGTAGTGCAGGGTTTACTTCAGGTGCCTATCTGCGAACCTTTCCCATTTTTTCCATTTGGCTCAGCCTCCTGTTGATCAACACTTACTTAATCAAAACAATAAAAAACACTAAGACTATATTTAATTGTATTTTACGCATCACAGGCTGCATCCCTCGCTACATGCATATTAAAACTGGACAAATGTGAGCATCCAATTTACAGCAAACTTTCCAAAACACAATGTTGGAGAGAATAACCAACCTGATGCCATCCAGTTCATGGAAGAAGCACCTACCATAGCAATCTTAAAATGTATATGTGTGCAGGACTAGGAAAAGGGGTCACTTGGGATTTTTTTCCATTCTTAGATTAGCGGCGTATCTCGGTGATATCCCAGAGGTAGTGATATCCCAGCACTACTGTGCTGTCAATTTACAACACTTTGCTGTGCGCAAATTCCCCCAATTTTTTTCTCAAAATGAAAAACTTGGATCACTCTTAGATTTTTTTGGAAAATCTCAATTTTCATAAAATGACCCAAGCGACCCTTTTTCTAGTCCTGCACACAAATTTTGTATTCAGCCCCCTCTTACATTTTTAAAGAACTTTAACCACAAGTATAAAAGGGGGGCTCGCCAATAATTTGAACTTTCGGTTCAAGTGAACCAGAAACTCAACTGGTCTGCCACACCCATTTCAGAGTCTGGTACAAGGTTAATGAAAGGCCCAACGAGTTTATGTCCAATAGGTGTATGAAAAGTTTGATCAAATGTTATCAATATTTGTGACTGCTAGAAAGGTGATGGAATGTCAAATGTTACAAAATGGCTGTTATTCAGAAATTGCCCAAACCTGCTACTACCTCCGCCAAGGAGGTTATGTTTTTGCCTGGGTTTGTTTGTTTGTTTGTTTGTCTGTCTGTTTGTTTGTTTGTCTGTTGGTCTCCAAAATAACTCAAAAACTTATGGACAGATTTTGATGAAATTTTCAGAGAAGGTTGTTATTACGTCAAGGAACAGGTGATTAAATTTTGGAATATCTAGGCCAAAGTACTGCTGAGATATACGCCAAAGTTCAAGATTTCAAGTCTTTACAATGGGCTGGAGTTCCAATCGCCATGCTTTTGGGTTTTGCTACCCCCTGGCGGAGGTCTGCGCTCTCTGAGTGCTTTTCTAGTTTACATGTTGAGACATGTTGCATGCTACTTACACACCCACTTTCAGCTCTGTATTCATATTGAAAAGGTATAAAATGGTCAACCACGCCCAGTTATTTTTTATGGTGTTCTAAAGATATTGCCCTCCAAGTTTAGAAAAATTCGATCATTTTTCGTGACCCTGAGAGGATTTGGGTGGAATCTTTAATGGACGACAGACGATGTCGATGGATGACGGAGTTTACAACAAACGGTTGAGATAATAAGAAGGAACACATATAAAGTCCAATTACATGCAGTGAGGACTCATAAAAACAGGTCTGTGAGGAACTATTGCAGGAAATGCAAAGCTTGAAGAACTGGGAGAAGAGTTGGTTCCCTTCAGATCTCAGAATGACTTGAGGCAGTACTCCTCAAAGAGGACAAGGCCTTAAGATTCTTTGCAGGACAAAAACATGTTTGGAACCAGTTAACAAATGTCTGTATTTCTAAATGAGGAAAAAATTCAAAGATTGTTTCCAGATTTTTTTCTCATAAATCTCACAGAAGAAGCCTTTAAAGGCATGTATTCATGAAGTTTGATCAAGTATCGTTCTGTAACTAGCAGTCATTAAAATTTAAAGATGAAACTACCTTGCTATGAACCAAATTGAGATATTTTTTAATTCAGCAATTCTAATTCATTATCCCTTAATTTGAATTTGGATGCGTGAAACGCAATGTGATACATTATAAAATTAGAAAGGGAAGCTGTATGAGAGAGGAATGAAATGTACTGGCAAAAAGATGCATTTACTGACTATGCCACGTTGACAGAAATCAAAGAAGTGAAATCCTTGATATTATCAAAATGGAAAGAAATTATTACATTAATAGTGTTACTGACATAAAAAATATCATGCCAGCTTATAACTGGCCTATTGTAGCAAAGACTGAATATGCTAAAAATAACATTTCCTCCAGAAAAAAGTATCACTCTGGCTACCTGTAAGGTAGCTCGAGTCTAGGTCCACCATTTTGTCTATCTATCTTTTGATTTATGGCCTCTGTCGAAAACTCTAAATGACCCAGACAATATTTAGGAGTAACTAATAAGCTTGCAACAAAATTTCTGCTCTGGGTGATATGGGTCATTCAGTAAATTAGACCTAAAATTTTAAACGGCCTACAAATGGTTTTTATAAAAATACATTAATTTTCGGAGGACCGTGGTGGTTGTGTAGCACAGAGTATGGACGATCAAGTCTGGCCCTGAAAATCCAAATGAAGCCTCATGTCCATCCATCCATCCATTTTCTAAACCCGCTTATTCCTCACTAGGGTCACAGGGCGAGCTGGAGCCTATCCCAGCTGACTACGGGCAAAGGCAGGGACTCACCCTGGACAGCTGGCCTCATGTCTCTGGGGTGATATACAAGGGTGTGCAGCGTTGCAATACTGTCATATAGCACATGCAACTCAAGCCTGGTTTTGTACTCACCGGTGTGCACGAACATGTGTTTGACATAGTTCTGTTTGGCAGTAAAGGTTTTGCTGCAGAGTGTGCATTCGTAGGGCTTCTTCTCGCCCTGTCCCATGCCACCGGCGGTCGCTGGCTGCCCCCCCGCAGGCTGCTGGGCTGGCAGCTGGTTGGAGAAGGAAGGCATGCTGGGCGGCGGCACAGCCAAAAACTGTGGTTGCTGGGTCCCCATGGACTGCGGTAGGCTGAACAGGAACGGTTTGTTGCTGCTCGCCGACTGCGTGGCGAACAGAGTGGGCAGGTAGGTGTTTCCCGCCGTGCCCATGACCTGCGTGTTGCTGGTCAGCGTCAGCGGCATCCGCAGGTTGCTGGTGAGAGCGTCTGGTTGACGCAGGTAAAGATGGGCACTGGAAATCGAAGGCGATATAATGTGGTTTGCCGGGGGGTGAGACATGCCGAGGTCACCTGCCGACGCACTTCTGTCCTCTGACTCATTCATCTGCTCGGGGGAGGAGTCCTCAACTTCTATCTGCAGCGGGGGCGGCTCGTCGCTCTGCGTCGCCTCCCCGCTACCCTCCCGCCCGAACCCCACCAGGTACTGCTGCTCCACGGAGTCGGGCTCGGTACCGATGGACGAGCTCACGCCGGAGTCGAAGCTCTCTCCCTTGGGCTCGCTCTCCGTGCCCTCGGCCTGCTCGGCATCCTCCGGGCACTCCTCGTACTCGCCGCGCTCACGGCCATAGCAGCTGTAATCGTAGTCCTCCGCCTCCTGCTTAATCTGCACGCCGCCCGTCTGGATGCGCACCGGCCTCGGCTGCTTGCGGCAGTGCGTGGTCTCTGGGGCACCGATTAAATTCTCCAGCTCGTGCCGCTCGTGGATGCGGGCGATCCAGGCGGGGTCTTGCCCCTGCTGGTCTTTCTGGACTGCGAGGGCGCCGTCGAAGCTGCCGACAATGGCGCCGGTATAGTAAGAGCGATCCCTGGTGCCGTTCTGCAGCGAGAGGGCGGAGTACAGTGACGAGTAGACCCGCTCTAAGCTCTGCTGCGAGGATGGCTGAATGTAACTGGACTCGGTGTCGCTGCTCGGGCCGGAAGTGCCGGACTCCGGGGTGCCCCTGGGCGTGTCCTGCCCGGAGTCCGGAGCCATGAAAGGTAAGCCGGCGGCCCCGCCAAGCCCCACATTCTGCGAGACGATGCGGGTGCACTCGTCGATGACGGTCTTGATCTGCAGGATGCTGGCAGCCGTGAGGATCTGCAGGGCCTCGGACTGAGAGACGCGAAGCACGCCGCTGTACATGAAGTCGATCAGCTTCTGGATGGACTGCACCGACACCACCGAGGGGATTTCGATGTCGCTGTAGCCCAGGAGCAGCTTGTCCTGGAAGAAGGGGCTCCCGGCGGCCAGCACGCAGCGGTGGGCCCGAAGCATGCTGCCGTGGATCCGAACGGTCACGTCACAGAAGTGCCCGCGGTTACGCTGCTCATTGAGGGTCTCGAGTACGGAATTGCTGAAGTTGTGGAGGTTGATGTTGTGAATGCGCTCGGTCATCCCCTTGCAACTGCAGTAACCTGAGCAAAAAGAAAAAAAGATAAATTCAACTCATTGGAAAAACCCACGTGGACCAAAACTGACAAACGGCTTTAATACGAGAACCATTTGCTTGTTACTGCGCTTTCAGTGTCAGGCTCTACATTTGGCTGCTGAGGAATTGTTCTGAATTTTACTTTAGAGAGACAAAATGAAGTGATCTTTCAGTTGCATACTAAAAAACATATGGTCATACGGTCATGTGACCTCAGATTGGGACCTTTGTCTGTGAGCCCTGTGGTTGAGTGTTCGAATCCCAGCTGTACCATTACTGTCTATGGCTGGAGGTCTACATTATCGAGACAATAGTTTACTGGAGGTAGTAGAGGTTAAGCCAGTTAAAATTTGTTTGAATCATCGCTATCTAGTGGCCTTTTCTGGTTGGCCTGGTGCATGTCGCTGCACGAGCTAATTGTGCTATGACTGTTATTCTCCAAAGACATAGGCAGTGTGTAATTGGTGGTGCTGCTGTATAGGGTAAAATGAAGTGAAGGCTGAGGACTTGAGTCAGAGGGATTGCATCGTCCTCCTGAGTTGATGGGATCAGACAACTGCAGTGGATTAAAGAGTATGACTATTCAGGTTTAGGGAGGGGAAAATTAACGAATTAATGACTTAAATGCAGTCAGGAAACGCAGGCGCTGATGGTATCGCAGATCAAAACTCAGCGTGTCAAGCAATATTCTTGTAATTGTATGACACAAGGCATGACACTGTTGTCAAAAGAGTCGGTCAAAGACTAATTAATTACCTTTGGTTGTGGTGGGAGTTCAGTTATCAGTTGCTGTCATTCACTTTAAAACCAGTGCATTTACGCCATAAGGAACTGACAGTTTGATCAGGTCAGGAGAAGAACACCTAATTTATTCTGGCTTCACCCGGAATATTGCTGTCAATCGGGAACAGATGTACTTGTTTTGGGGAATAGAGGTTAGTTCAACAAGTTCTGTCTGAAAAAATGTCAGCTATTAAAGCTGTATACAAAATGATACTCTGAAGTTCATTATTTATATTTCCCCCCACAAGAAGAATATATTCTCGTGTAAAAAAACTCCTTCACCCTCCTTTTCCTATTCACTGTTGTTATTCTATGCATAAGTTATGCTTGGGCATTATTTGTATGGTACATAACGAACGTGAAATTGAAGAAGGAAAGAAAACACTGGAAGGATATGCATTATTTATGAACAACTTCACTGCCTCGCATTCAGCCCCATTAAAAACAGCGATAGTGTGACAGTGCTTGCGTTATAAGCTGGTTAGGCTAAGTCAAAACACAAGTGATCATGATTTAAAACTAGCTCAGCACCACTTACCTAATGTGCAGTCCTACCCAAGGTGGCACAAACGGCCTCACTTTGATGCACAAAACTATCAAACTTGGCTTTAACAATAAATTTGTTGTTTATGGAAGACAAAATTGACAATAACGTTACAACCACATGCAGTTCAACTGGCGATATCACAAAACTGATATGATATTCAACATTATTGTGCAAAGGCTGCTTTGTGTTATAACTAGTAGATGTTTACATTGACCTCCACAGAAATGAATTCATTACCTACAGTCTTGAGGGCCTGTGTCCAGTCAAAAAAATAACATTTGTCGACCGAGGAAACTGGCATAAACGGCCAAGCAATTTAGACAGCTAAGCTCATCTCATGTCGAACATGAAAGGCGCTGAAGGACCGATGTCATCCCAAACATGACCACCCCTACAGACTCAAAATATAAGCAATTGAATAAAACCAATCTCTCCAGCTCACCCCTTATCTGTGCCTACAGCCGAAATTTCAGTTCAGAGATGCATAACCCTTGTCTCTATTTTGCCTCTACATTTTGAGTAAGGTTCAAGCAGATTGCATAGCACACACTGTGCCATACACGCCCGCACTAAGACTCTCTACGGTGTGGCACATAGCTAAACGAGCTATAAAAACACATTGGGCTCTATTTATGGTTGAGTGATGCAGTGATTCCAGCATTTAAGGTTTAAATGCCTCACTCGGATAACTGTCAGCTAACTTACGGAGAGCTTTTGGCACTTCCACTCGGAACATTTCAAACAATTCACACGGAAAATAGCACACTAAGGGCCTTTTGGAGGCTGCATGTGCTTTAAGTGTTATTGCGCTTCTTTGTTACATTTTATAGTATCTCGCCGTGAAAAGTATTTGACATTTTCCTGTTTAATCCTAACACCAAGATATGTACTGTAGACAAAATGCAGTAATGTAAAAATGTCAGTTGATGTAAACAGCATGTTTTTTCTTGAATTTATTATTATTATTATTATTATTATGTCAAACTCTCAAATAATCCAAGTAATAACATGCAGTTATACACTTCAAAATTTTTTTGGGGTCATACATTTTTTTTTCATCAATTAAATGAAATTGTCTTTGTCTTACAATGCAGAATCAAGTAGCCTTGGGCTCTTTTTATTGATTAACACATTATTTCTAAAAACCTGAAACTATTCAGTGAGACAAATACGCAATATTGGTGAAAATTAAGAAGGTGGCAATTTTTTCATGACACTGCACTTGCACCCTATTTAACACAAGAGTTGTATCTCGTCCTCTTTGATTGGTCGGTCCGCACCGGCATGTGCACAGATATTCGCATAACTAATCCATTCAGTGTCAAGCCAAAAATTAATTGCATTGCATATTCATTAATATATTTAATCTAAATTCACAAGTTGCCCCGACAGATCCCACAAAGAATATCGCGCTGATTTCAGAAACTTGCTGGCTGATAAAGCCAGCTGCCGAATTGCTGTGATGCATGGAGACAATTCTATTTTTATTTTTTACTGAAATACCACCTGAAAGCATAACATGCAAGTTTCATTGCAAAAAATATTGTACACACTGCAGAAAGACTCGTACTTGAGCATCTGAATGAACAGGGACACACTGAACTTGCCTTATTACATTTTAATTCTTATGTATTTATGAAGTAGAGCACGATTCTCGCTTCAGATAATGAACAACATGGACTTAAATAAGAACAGGTATATTAAAAATCAGCAATAAAAAAATAAATGCACATGAATAAGCTGTTTAAATTTCATTATTTCTCATTACACAGCAGCCTGGTAATGGGTAAAAATACGAGCTTCTGGAATCCATGTTCCCCTCTTTTGTATTTGGTGTGACAACAGTTATGAATTTTTCAACATTGGTGTTATCAAGTTAAGTCACACTTGACTTCATGGTGTTAATTGTCTGAATTTGAATCAGCTTGATAGCGGCATAAATGAGGGCTGTAATAGGATGTCATTTTCGCAGTTTTTATTCGTAGGGTTTTGATTATTACTGGAACAGAGAGGATTTTTTCTCGTCAGTTGTTTTTCTGTGATGAGGCTGGTGTACTGTGGTAAGTGGGCTCCAGCCTGTTTTGCCGGACGATGATGACTTGAATATTGGCCGTGACCGGCACGTACTCGCCGCGTGCGGCAAAAGTCTGTCCGCAGGCCCCATTCAAACTCACAAACAGAGCCACGATCGCTGTATGCAGTACGGCTCTCAAATTAACTGTGTTGTACCAGCAATATTAAACACACCACACACGCAAGCACTCGCAGACATATACGCGCACACACATGCACACGCAAGCACACACTCTCACATATACACACGCACACACACACGCAACAATAATCACACTTACATTGCTGAGGTACATTTAGTAATACTGCCCTCCAGGCAGTGTCCCTATTTCACAGTCAAGGTAAAAGCTATATTGAACATAACAAGTATCCAAATCCAACTTCACCTAAGGCTGAGACCCTTCCCTGTGTTAAAAACATATTTCAAAAGCTAAAAATCTTAAGTATTACTCAAACGTTTCCAGTTTGGCCCATCTCTCAAATACCAAGGAAAACACAACCCCACTTGCGAGTTCTGTGAAAATGGGAAAGACGATGTTATGCGCCCAGCTCACCGATTGTGTTTCACACTTTTTGAATGCTAATTTTCCCTTCATTTTCATCTATAATATGCAAAACAGAAACCACCAGATACCAAGTCGACCTTATAATGGGTTTTATATACATTAGATAAAACAACTAATGAGCAACTCAGGACATAAATTCACAGCGTTTATCACGTTTAATTTTAAGGACCAGATTTAAATGCAGGTCAGGTGGTTGGCTGACAAAAACTGCTTGCCTTATCGTGCAGAACCGAGGTGCTTAAAAGTTAACATGGGGTGATGTGGATAACTTTGTGACCTTAAATTTAGTTAGTCATAAATTTTGTGCATCTGTCGAATTTGTATTGTGCCGGTTTCACTGGTAAAATAAGATGTATTAAATATGTTATGCTTGTCTTTAAAAGAATTGTGCATGCAAAACCAGATTTGCAGACCTTTGAAAAACGAAGGTAACGCAGCAGAAACCACATCGAGTCTTTTCACTGTTAACAGGAATGGTACAAAAGAAGAAAGGAGAGAAGATGTTACGACACAGCAGATGGTACCGAATAATGCTTGTGACTGTGCGTGACTTCCCCAGATTTTGCATGATTTTGATTAGCTGGGCAGCTTTAGGCAAGCAAAATCTACTGCAGGGAACTTGCCTGCACTGTGAGAAACTGTTCACGCGGCAGACTTGCTTCAACCCTTCATTTTGCCGAACGAAAGTAACAAAATGGCCGACCAGGTTAAGATGCAACCAGCTGCAATCCCTCAAATGCCACCAATGTTTCCAACAGGCATCGGCTTCATGACCTCAAGTAAGTGCCTAATTGTGTCATCACACCCCTCCTGTGATCTTGAAAAACCTAGTATGTATTTCACTTAAGGTAGAAACTGTGTTAGACCCTCATTTGCAGGAATTAAGAGTGGCGAAAATCTTAAAGCACTAGCTATTAGTGTTATTTGAACTGTCAAAATCAAGCTTTTATCTTTTTCTGTTAGGAGAAGTCCAGAACCTAAAAGTTTTAGTTCAATTGTGAGACCCACTAGGTTTTTCCGGATTACAGGAGACCTGCCAATGCTGTATTTACCAAATTCCAATGGTTATGAGGGGAAAAATACACTAAAGGAGAAAATGGCCTCTTTGCAAAGTCCACATTTGTGGACGGTTATTCACAGTCAGCAGCGAAGGCTGAAAATACGCGGTTAAAAGGGCAGCAGGAGGCTGGACCTCGGACTGTGAGCTCCAACTTCTTGGAAATGGGCACAATTATATATTCATCTACAGAAATGAGTAACAAAATCTTCATGTAAATTCAAACCAAGATTTCGTTTTCATAAAATCATTCGGTTTTTGTCTGTCAAAGATTTTCTTGGGAATATCAAACACTTTTTTCGCAGCTTGACTGCAGTCTTTCATTGTAAATTGTACAGAATTATAACGCATTAATTAGACCATACAAGTAGCTGTATCAGAAAATCAGTTCAAAAAAATGTTTGAAATCAAACTACAATAATTTTTAAGCACTTTTTTAAAGTTGTTAGAGCAGTTTAACTGTACCGGAGATCTTATTACAGCACCAATGTCTCACAAAATGTTCAATGACGAGCAGCGACACAGAACAATAGTTGTGCATACTTGCACAGGACGTGCAGTGCTTCAAAGAAGTATTATCAAAACAGCGTGAAATCAGGAGACGCTTGAAGCAGTGGCACACTTACGGTCAGATAACTTATGGGCCTGAGAGGCTGGTGATATGGTGCAGAGTGGGCTACAAGTTGACGGACCAGCTTCATTTGAAGAAATCGGCCATGGTGAAAGATCTCAGTAGATACCAAATGCTTTTCAGCTGGTTTCCTCTGGAACACACAAAATTTGAATCCTTAAAGCAAAACCATTATTATGCATTTCATAGACCTCTCAAAATGGGTTAGTTCCAATTACTGTCAACAATTTACTATAATGATAAAGCTGATTTTAAATTTCAATATTATAACCATAGGTGGGACACCTTCAATTACAGGCCACTTATCCTTGACTGTGTGCATGCCTGTGTGCATGCGTGTGCACGTGCGCGCATGTGTGTTTGTGTATACATCTACAATGCAAATGGTTGTATCCATGTACTTGCCTTTTACATTACATCGCTCCCTATGAAAGTAATGTGATGTTGTATGTCAACAAAATTAAATACAGGTAGATCACTTTAATTATATTAAGTTTCTAAAATATAGTATGTTAGTAATTGTATTATCATTTAGTGTGTGTATGAATAGTATATGCTAAGTATTAAGCATGAGTGTGACAAATTTTTGTAAAAATGTTATTTGTTGCCTTGTTATTTTTATGCCACAAAAAACATTGCCTAAACTCAACTAAAGTGACTTGCAAGCTGGTACATGTTTAAAGATATGGGCCAGCTAACTTTTATCAGGCAAACAAAATTAAAAATATGGCATGTATTTTTAATAACTTGGTTAGTCGGCATCTCTACTTATAGAAGCTCTGATCACTCTTTCTGGTAATCAACATGGCTCAAATCAGTGTCTTGATTCAGTGAATGATTTTTTCATATCAAAAAACAACAGCAGGTGATTGAGGCCCTTTTGCAGTGATCTGTGAGCACAGTATAGCATGGTGTAGTCACAGTAAAAATGTTTTTTAGCATTACCTAATGCAATGTGAATTATTATCCTGATGAAAAATGGTTGGTCCCAAAGTCAAACCATGGGGCACACCAACAATGAAAGAACGATTCGGGGAAGATATTTTCTGACTGGACACACAACATACTGAGATGAAATTAATTGAGAATCGTGCCAGATTTTAGATTGAAAAAACCCCAATTTTAATAGCCCTTATTGTAGAACCAGGTAAGAATCAAAGCGTGTCTGATCAATAAAAGATCACAGGGCTACCAGGCTTTGCTGGGCTGAAGAATATGGTTAGAGATGAGTCCCCAACCAATTCTGGAGGAATGTTTCTTCAGTGATGAGTCCAGATTTTGTCTGTACCGACATGATGGAAGACAGAGGGTCTACAGATGACCAGGTGAGAGATACAGGGCCCCGTGCATTGCTGAGACAGATGGCTTTGGAGGAGGCTCGGTGATGGTCTGGGGTGCCGTACGATGCAGCTGGAGGTCCGACCTGGCCATAATCAATAAAAATCTTAATGCAGCCCTCTACTGTGACCTTGTCATCCGACCGCATGTCGTGCCTTACATCACAGACCACCCAAAGGTCACGTTCATGCAAGACGACGCACAACCTCACTCAGCACTTGACCCAGCAGCTCCTGGCCCAGAATGGTGTGTGTGTCATAGAATGGCCACCTTTCAGCCCTGACATGAAGTGCATCGAGCATGTGTGGGACCTGTTGCATCGGCGGGTTCGGCAACGTACTCCAGCGCCAAGGACGAGGGCGGACCTCCAAGAAGCCCTTCTCCAGGAGTGGCAGGCCATTCCCCAGCAACAGCTCAACAGAATGGTGCTGTCGATGCCAACACAAGTGATGGCTTTGTTGCAGGCAAGAGGTGAATATTAGAGTTGATCTTTGTTGTTGATTCTGTCGTTAAACTTTGAAGATTCTTTTGTTGTTCTTTTTTGTAGATGTTATCTGACATTTTGTCAAAGTTGCTGTTATGGGTAAAGTCAATAAATAGTTACAGATTTGAATCTGAGTTTGGCTCCAATTCTGGTTATACATTTTTAAAGTCCATCAGTGTAGGAGGGGATTTGGATATTTTGCGCTCTACTGACCATAACATATCTAAAAGATTCAAGGATTCTGGAAGATTTCCGTGAATAAAAGGCAAGGGTGCAAGCCTAACCTGAGTATTTGTAATCACCAATCACTCAGAAGGCGTGGATAAGTCACATAACTACATGGGCTCAGGATTACTGTGGAAAACCTTTGTCAAGTAATGTAATATATAATTGCAAACACAAATGCCTGTTAAAGTTTCATTGTGCAAAAAAAGGCTTTATATGGAATGTGTGCAGATATGGCAACAAGTCTAATAGCTATGTTCTGTTATGGTATGGTGCTGTGTGAGAGCCCTTGGCAAAGGTAACTTGAACTTCTGTGAAGACACCATTAATGCTGAAAAGTAAATTGAGATTTTGTAAAAACAGATGCTGCCTTCAGGACAACATCTTTTTAGGGATGCATGCCTATTTCGACAAGACAATGCAAAACCGCATTCTGCACGCATTACAATAGCATGGCTGCAAAAGAAAAAGGTGAGGGTGCTGGACCGACCTGCCTGCAGTCTCAGCTTGTACCTTAGAGAATGGGTGGTGCATTCTAAAATGTAAAATGTGACAATGCGGACCCATACTGTTACATGCGTTTGCAGGAAGAATGGAACAAATCATACTTGAAACACATAATTGCGAGGTGTCTTCAGTCTCTAAATGTTAATAAAGTTTTAGAAGAAGGAATACCAACATTTCAAACTGGTAAATACTTAACTGCTCAAATACTTTTTAAATGTGCTGCAAGAGCCAAATTGAATTGTTTATTTTGAAAAATTAATGTGTTGTTCTATTGTTTTCAATCTAATACAGGCCAAAGATAATTTAACAACCTCTGCTTTTAGTTACTATCCCAACATTGGTGTTTCCCAGATTTCTGGTTATATATGTATGACATTTCAGGACATAGAACTTGTGTATTTTGGTGGGCACAATAAAACAAAAATGCTACGAAGTGTTTTGTGCATATTATCAGGCAATGTGAAATGTAATTTGTTGGTAAGATCAAATTACTGATGTTTGGAAGGCATTTGTGTCCAGATTGATGCATAACGGGTATATAAATGGGGCTTAGGCACAACAGTATATGCGGAGGTGGGTGTCTCATTTTTAGAGGTGCGTGGTAAATTCTGAATTAATTAAACTGATAATTTGTGTTCATGAAGACAATGAGAGGATCACACAACACGATATTTACAATTTTTACTAAATAACAAGATCACGATGCAAAAAATAACAACAAACAACAACTACGACACAGAAGCACGATCGAATAGAGGTTCAATTCATCACCAGTGCAGTTAGCCAAGCTGTTGGAACATGTACAAGTGCGTGGGAGGATTGGGACGGAGCCAAGGTATGGTTTTGAGTGGTGAGTTTTTATTTTGCACCAGAGGCTGGGAACTGTCCCTGCAGTTCTGACTGCTGTTGGATGATCATCCCATCATGAAGGACCCAGGGTCAGACACAGATCTGACCTGGAAATGCAGAGATGCCGGGTCCAGTCATGCTGATGCTGCAGAATGACGAGGTTTAGTTAGGAGACGTGTGGTTTCACCTCCTGAAGGTGGGTTGATGCAGTACTTGAGTAACGAGGTAAGTTTGCACCCTGAGTTTATGGGTGCAGAAATAGTTTACCAGAATGTACCTGATGTAATGGAGGACTTGGCACACTCTGCAAACTCAAGAGGTCCAGTCTGCTGAATAACAACGCTCAAAGATTCTTAGTTGCGGAGGCAGATGATGTGGAATCACCCAGGGTGATGAAGAAGACGTAGCAAGTGACAGTGTGGTAAGGGATCTCTGGCTTTGCTGGGCTGAGAACCAGATGATGTCTTTCCATTATGTTCCGGTTGTCATTCACGTAAGCTGAGATTTACCTGGTCATGCTACGTGGGTTGGTTAGAGGGAAGCAAAGAAAGTGTATAGTGTCATCTGCATTGCGTAAATACAACAATACAAGAGCAAATATAACAGGACCAAGGGGTCTAGTGTAGAGGGAAGAGAAAATGGGACCAAGAACAGAGCCTTGGGGGATCCCTACGGAGGTTCTTCATGATCTTGACAAGGGACCTGGTGACTTGATAGGAACAACTTTTGAGGCAGAACACAAATCAGTCCGGAGCTGTGCTTCACGTCTTTGCTGCAACAATGGTGGAAGGCTGCAGGGAGAGCTCAGAGCGCCTCGCTGAAGGAAAGCAGCGTCATCTCTGAGCGGATTGGATTTGTAGATAGTTCAGTTGTTCAAGTAATGGCTGATTCCAGACTATAGTTCCATGGGAGATGAGTGGCACAGGGGAGTCAAGAGTCAGTTTTTTCAGCAGAGCAGGACCAATATGAGACTTGAAAAAGAGGAAAAAAAGGCTGTACTGCATGAAGAAGAGTTCATACAGGGTAACGGGGAGGATATTATTGGCAATTACAGGTACTCCCAAAGGAGAAGGGCAGACACTCAACTCCATGTAAAAAGTCAAAATAATGGTAACAATATCCAGACAGTCCAGGGAAATTGAAGGGCGAGGTGATTGCACTAAATGGTGCAAATAATTATGAAACCTTGATTGAGTTGAGTTTTGTATTGTCTGTACATTGTCGGTCAGGGGTTCCAGTAACTTTGGAGCCCACTGTATTTGAAAAACAGTAGGGGCACACAACAGTGTGAGATAAGCAAACCTCAACCTCTGTTCCTGCCTCAATCCATCCATCCATTTTCTATACCCGCTTATTCCTCACTAGGGTCACGGGGTGAGCTGGAGCCTATCCCAGCTGACTACGGGTAAATGCAGGGACCCACCCTGAACAGCTTGCCAATCCATCACAGGGCACACACACCATTCACTCTCACACCCATACCTATGGGCAATTTAGTATCTCCAGCAGCAAAGCTAACCACTGTGCCACCGTATGCAGTGTGGATTAACAGGATGTGGATGAAATGTGCTTGTCTCAGAGCCTATGGGGTTACTGAGACAAGCATAATTGCACAGTGAGAAAATGGGCAAATTTTCATTCTTTAAGAGTTAAGAGCTGGCCACTTGTATCAGGTTCTGCAATATCCCTCAGGACAATCATAACTTCTCTTTAACAGGATTTAATTTTCACATAACAGTTTGCATTTTCCTTTTCATGAGTCATTCACACACATTCTGCATAAAACCATAATCAGCTGGAATTATTTTTCTATACAAATGCAGCAATTACCCCAGCACTCATTCCAAGCCAAATTGAATCAGGAGCGACTCTGTGAGAACACTTGATTTTCAGGTGTGAATCAATTATTCTGCCACTACACCAACCTTTAATTATAAACTATAGGGTGATTCCAACTTTGCTATTTTAATTTTATTGGGCTTAAAGCCTGGTGGTCTTCTGATATCTTCTACCTTTCCTTAATTTCCCTTCTGAAAAACCTCTGAACACTATGTAAATGGAATTTTTCGTATCACAGCGACTTTACTGGATGTCAGAGGTTTTGAAATGTAACAAAAATCGGCTGGTCTCCGCAGTCCCACCGTGGTATTTAAATGAAGAAAAATATCAATGAGAATAAATTAATTTGAATTCTCACAATGGGAATGAACAATCATAAAAAGGTGGAGATGGTCAAATGTACTTCAGAATAATGCAATGAGAGACCTCTAAAACTCGCCATTCCCTTTATTTTTTTCTTGGCCCACAACCACCCCCCCTTTAGAGGACAACTTTATTTTTCATTCTAAATGTCACAACGAAAAGAGTGAAACCTCTCTGAGAGGGGCATTAAAAGGAAAGTAGATCACAAAAAACCAGTAAACTTCATAATATAATTATAATGAAACAATATAAAACTAGAGGCACTCGTAGAGTGCAAACCTCCGCCAAGGCAGCACAATCCAAATGTGCATGAGTGGGAGCAAAGTTGAGAAATCGCATGCGATAGGATTTCAAGATGGCTGCCGTGGCAGCCATATTGTTTCACTGTCGCAGTCAAAATCAGTAGGGTCCATCCTTGATGTAATGTAAAGCAATGCACCCACAATATTTCAGACAAATCCGTGCATTACTTTTTGAGTTATATTGTTCACAAATAGACAAACAAACAAACAAATGGCCTAATAATAGCCTAACAATAGGCTAATACTACAATAATAGGCTAATAATACAACAAAATGGAGGCTTATATTGATAGAGGCAGGGTAAAATCAAATGGGGGCAGATTTTGATAGAGAGGGTAAAATGAAATGGGGAACTGATATAGATAGAGACAGGGTTAAACACACAGTTTCAGACTGAACAAAACACACAGATGTGGACAGGCATGGCCAAGACATAAACCCAAGGAGCTGCTGGAGCAGCATAACCAGACATGGAGAGGACAAGCTGTACAGACATAAACAAGAGACAAATGAAACAATTACAGATCAGTAAAAACAGTGTGCGTAATTACAGGGAAAAATTTATTCAAGTGATAACAGTACATACTGTAGATATGACAAGTGTTTGTATGAGTATTGGGGTGGAATGGATTTGAGTGAGTGAGTGAGTGAGTCCGTCAGTCAGCGATTGAGGGAGGGAGCGAGTGAGTGAATCAGGGAGTGAGTGAGTGAGTGAGAGAGTAAGAGAGTGAGTGAGTGAGCAAGTGAGAGAGTGAGTCAGCAAGTGAGTGAGCGAGTCAGCATGCGAGTGAGTGAGTCATCGAGTGAGTGAGTGAGTCTGCAAGTGAGTGAGTCAGCCAGTGAGTGAGTGAATGAGATCAGTTAACCCACCATTCCAAGAGCAGGGCCTCTTCTCTCCACAGGGCATTTCCCTCCGTGTGCCTCATCCCAGTTTACAGTCACGTCTGCAGAGGGATTCTCACAGTCCGCATTTTCCAGTGTGATGTCTCTCAGTCTGAAAACAAAGTAATCCTGATTTGAAAGTGGTAAATGAATATTATATCAGATTTCTCATGAATATCTTCATTTCTTGGTTCCCTGTGAGGTTTGCATGCCTTCAGTTAACATAAGTGTGCTGAGGAGGACATATTTAAAAGAAATCAAGCACAGCCTCCATCTCAAGACCTCTGTCAGTCAATCTGAAGTATCTTAGTTCATTCTCGTTATCTCTTAATCAGGTGCATAACAGTACATGCATGTTTATGTTCCTGTTTATGTTATTATACTAGTCCATACGCAGGGATGCGCATGGGCGCAGAACCCCCAGGATGTGTGCACTTTAACTCCATGCAGACTTGCTGCAAGTTGTTTGTTGGGCAGTCTAAAGCTAAATTGTGAGATTATATTAGATCCAGTGAGTAACGGGAGTATATTGTTTTGTTTGGTAATTGATGGAAATGCACCTTCACATCATGCATTTAAATTTCTGTTTTTGCATACTTTTAAATAAGTTTTTAAAACTGGTTATGACTTTTCTAGATTCGGAGTAAGCACTTTCCTTCCCCCAGGTGCTATGCAATGGATTTCCTTCAAAATGCTTCATGAGACTACCGTTTATGGGCCTTAAACTACAAATGGAGCAATTTATTCAAACTTCTTCATCAAAATTTGAACGACGCCGAGTCGATTGCCTTGTTCGTTTAATGCCAAAATAATAAGTTGGTAAAAGCTCTCCAAGACATCCCATTAAATTGTCGAATTCTGCCACCAATACACCTGGTTGAGCTAATCAATATGATAATAAGTTAAAGTAAGCGGCTGATGGGATTCTGCGAACACACGGAACAGCTGCGTTACCCCAAAAAGGTTTGGAAAACAAACCAGTGTTCGTCCAATAATCTTAAAAGCTCTGAAACTTTTGAAAAACACAAGATACCATGAAGGTGAGTGCTGAAAAACCTTCAAAATGGGGGGAAAAAAACTTATTTTCTAACTAGCAAACCCATAAATGAATGGATAATTTTATTCATTTTAAGGCACAGATTGAGGATGAAAACATTCTGTTTGAAGTAGCTGCTCAAAAGTTGGTCGCCCACCACAACAGATGTATCCCCCGTAACTGATTTTACCAAAGTATTAATTAGTATTTGGAATAATGATCCTATTTTTCTCCAAATCACAGGTCTTGTCCTCTAAACCCCCGCAAGCTGCATAGTAAATTTGAAATGATTTCGACAAAAATATTGAGACACCTACAAAGCAAAAACAAGTAAATCTCTGCGGCGGAAATGGCAGCGGCGTAACGGCTGATAGCCCATAGTATTCTTCAATGCTTTACGCAGGACATACAATTAAAGCTGCAAGCAGTGTTTGAGGCACCATGCAATGGCAGCTTTATTTGGCTCGAACAACAATGGGAGAGTTGATCTGAAGGCGATTCAGAGCATTTGTGACATTACATTGCATTATTGTCGTTCAGCAGATGCTCTAATGCAACCCAGCATACATTTGAGGGAACGGTGGAGGTTCAAATGCACCCGAACCTTAACTCCTGAACCTTAACTGGTCTGCCACCCGGTGACACCCATTTTGGCGAGGGTTTCATCAAAATCGATTAATATTGGTGACCGCAAGAGGTTACGGTTCGTTCAAATAGGTATCTATGGGTAAAGGGCTGTCACATGTCATAAAACAGCCATTTTTAAGAGATCATCGCAACCATCATTTAGGTTGAGACGTCGTATACTACTTTTGTACCTAAAAAACAGCCACATCAGCCAAAACTGTTGTACAATAAATTATTGAGAGCTGATTTAACATTGTGCAGACATTTCATTTTCAGTTTTATGCTACTTACATGCTAATTTTTAGCTCTTTATCTGTATTACAAAGGCCTAAAATTTAACACCTTCAGTTTTTCAATAAGATCACACAGTATACTTCACTATATGCCCTATAATTGCCAAATTAATAACAGCTGATTAAGGCAAAGAATATGAGTCTGATTAAACGAGTTAGCAAACAGCAATCAGTGCCAGAGCGCTGGCCACACATCAGCTTGAGGTGGGGAGGGAGAGGACAGATTGCATAGCCAATTTAATCGAGGATGATTGGGTGGCAGGTTGAAAGAGCCAGGACACCCAGGGAGCCCAAAGGATCTTTAATAACCACAGTGAGTCGGGAGCTCGGTTTAACATCTCATCTAAAGAACAGCGTCTGCATTACGGCACTGGGGCATTAGTGATCATTTCACCAAAGGCAAGACTGCCACCGACTGCCTTGCTAACGTCACTTCCAGCAGCAGCTTAATATTTGCACGTGCGTCTCCCATCCAAGCACTAGCCAAGCCCACACCTGCGTAGCTTCAGACACACAGCTGGGGCAGAGCGAGTAGTGGTATGGAAGTGCACTGTAATTAGTGTTTCCTCTCGCTGTGCTGTAATTCCACATAAGTGCGTAGCTTCCTTACTACACTGCTGCAGCTCTGCCCTTCGTGGGCGAGACCAGGAAGAGGAAGTGAGGCTGGCAGAGGCTGCACATCAGGAGCACAAACGCCACCTGTAGCTGATTGGCTGGAATAGTGTTGTGTGCGGCTCAGTGCGAGGCACTTTGCTCCCCGTTTACAGAGCCAGGGCTGCGTACAAACACCAGATATTTTTTTTTTTCCGCGCACACACAAGACGGACAGTTAGCGGACAGTGAGGAGATATTCGCTAAATGCGACCGAAAATGTGCAGGATTACAATCGCTAACTCCATTTTAAGAGCAAGAGCAGGTCAATACCACTCTAATTTTATCAGCTTCACTTAAAATCCAGCACAGCTCATTTTGCCCATAATTGAAGAAAAAACTTCTTCAGCTTTTGTTTATGCCCAGAGCTACGAGGGAAAAAATTCTGCATCACCTGCAAGGTGCACTGAGCATCCTGTAACCATGGAGACCAGGGAAGTCATTAAGGAGAAGAAATGCAGATTTCCATTTTAATAGACCCGCATAACAAAAGCTGTTACCGTGCAAATCGAAGGGGCAAATACAGTCATACACCATGCAATCCTCCAACGCATTACAATGAAAATAATTGTTGATTATTATTAATTGATTATTATAAATCATGATTGATAATTCTTCGGAGCATCTCCAAGTTCACCAGAGAAGTTCACACCTTGATCATTGGCACAGAATCAGACTGGCAGTGCAGGGCAATCTTCATGCATAATTCAGGTGCCGATGGCACTACAGATATGCGTCAGTGCTGGCATGATTTTGCATTTTATCCTCCTCGTGCAAAAATTTTGTTACTGCCCGTTTCAGTTTCATCATTTGCTATGAACTTATTCGCACATCTACGTGTGTTTGGCGTCACTATTTTTTTTTTTACATTCATGTACACGCATGGCAAACAATCATAGAGGACCAACATTTAAGGCTAATCTCGCTCAAGGAAAAATATGGCGTTTGTTAATGGTGTTTACGGACAGAAATCATGTATTTGCATCTTTCCTCGCGGGTCTCTCTTTTATTAAAACAAACTTGACATTAAAAACACGCACAATTAATAAGATTAAGTGGAAACAAGAGATATCGAGTTAGTCTCAAATAATTCAATAAAATCTATTTTACCATTAGCTGTTTTTCTTTTTCTTGAGCGTACACAGTATTTAGGTATGAAATCTTGGAGCTGAAAGCCTTACTTTTGAGCATCAATGAATATGATACTTGGGCAAAGAAACAGTATAACACAGTCATTTACTGTAATATGACATCAAATGATCAAGAATGTTGTCTTTTTCATGTTTGTATTTATATAATACTCCTCATCATAAAATCAAAGACCTCTTGAGTCCAATTAAAGGTATGTCATCAAACTGGATAAAAGTAAATTACGCTATGTTTTTAGTCACTACACAAGTTGTAACGACTGAAATTTTTCTTCCTCTGTTTAAGCCAAGGTAGATTGTGGCATTTAGGAAAAGGAGGATTGTTAAAGGAGGATTCGGCGATTAACGAGAAACGCTGTTGATATTTGAACTCAAACAAATCGACGCCTCGGCCCAGGGCGCCCTCAGAAGCTCCGCCCCCATATTCATGGCTGTGCGAGGCTTCTTTGCATACGATGAGCTTTGGAGATGGAGAGTAAACCACTAATCAAACGAAAATAACTTTTGACCGAGCATGTGCAGTAAAATTGGGGTAGCACTCTCCTGCAGAGAATTCGGTGTTAAACCAGTCTAAACTGGTTTACGCAGTGTCTGACGGTCCAGCACTGTCTGCTAGTCTACCAGTTGACCACAGCTTTCTCTGCCAGCATTACTAGCTTTGATAAGCTGGACATGTCAAAAACACTTCCTAGACCATCTGAAACCTGCTTAGAATTTTAGAATTACTAAATATAGTAGAGAAGATATCTCCAGATAGAGACGGGAGACAGATCTGCCGAAGCCCCATCTTGTACATATGCGATGCCAACAAAGGTCAGGCCCAAATGACAAGCAATAAAGGATCAGTAAGTCTAGCGAGCAATAATAAATACACTGGCCCTCAAAGCACTGACTAGCCTGTAGCAACAATGCTAGCTGCTGCAATAATGCCCATCTTTGGTGGAAGTGCCGATTGCTTAATAAAAAAAATTGAGGCAAAATATTTATTTCAGTAAAATTGTGGGTAACTTCCACTCTCAAGGCATATCATTTAAAATAAGATGGACAAGCTGCTGAAATTTCCGGAAGCTTTGCACTCGCACACTGCTCAGTTAGGCCATAGTACAATAAAAATTATGTGGTTAGCATTTCCGCCCGCCCCAGAAAAACACTTCGACCTTGAATTTTTAAATATTTTTTATTCTGAAAAAATCCATTAAAATTATGCCAAAAAGAGAGTGTCCCTATCCATGCAGCAGACGATCAGTTCGAACTTCAGTCACTGCATCACTGATGGGTTAACTTTGCACAGATATAGACACTGGCATCCATAAAATCCGAAATTTCATTGCTAAATAATACTGTACTTGAATTTACAAATGTCTTCCTTCACTGGAATAATTTTCCACTCTCTGTGACACAAATACTGGGTTATAAAGCTTAAATAGGCTCATGCACAACAGAAACAAATTGGCATTATTTGTATTCTGTGCAAAGGGGTTTAGCAGATTTTGTTCTTTATGTTAATACAAGTAATGATGATTTGGATTTGTGGGCACAATTTGGATTTTGGAACTGAAACTATTCTAAAATAAAAAATACAAAAAAATCTCCCACCCGCCTCTGGAAATTGAAATACGAAAGATGATAACAAACTAATGTTTTTTTATATGGCCTCATTGTAGCACAAACATACGTGCGCCTGGAAGATGAAGTGAGTGGGAGATGGAAAGCAGTGAAGATCACTATCAGACATGTTTCACGTTTACAAAATGCAAAAAAAACTGAGACACTCATCTCTCGACTAAAAGGTTATTCTGCAGTTTTGAACAAACCACAGTCACACATAATAGATTAATAAAGCATATGACCTCTTGTAATAAGTGTTCTGAATATATTTGAGAAAGTTATAAACTGGTAGTGTGACAAATCATGGCTCATGTTGCCTTTGTACAACTGATCATTTTCAGTGCCCTGCCTTCTGGTAAGACAAATTAACCAAATGGTGAGCCAGCAATGACAAAAATGCCTCAACATAAACACGTTTAAACGTAAACATTTCAATGTAGTGAAATAAATGAAATGCCAACAGCGACACCAAGAGGAGGATGACAGACACAGCTTTGTTTCATCAAGTCACATGGTTGTGCAGAATCAGTGGTTGCCCTGATATTGACAAAATGGCTGTGCTAATAAAATATGAAGCGTAATCTTTGTGGTAACATACACAGAAAACATGACAGGTTTGGCCCAACAGATATGCAGGTCTTCAAGGTTACAACACTGTGGAGTAATCGCAGCTTTCTGCTTATCAGTCGGGAAGTAAAAATGATTCTCTGTGGATTATTCCAGAATTATGGCAGCTGCTTGAGGAAAAACATCATTCCGAGCTTTGAAAACAATACAGCTCTGTGTTACATCCATTTTAAATTTAGTATCACTACTTCTCAAACATTACTTCTCTCTCAATTCTGACCAGCTATTTAGGCATGATGTGATATTTTCAAACATTTGGTATCATATTATGATACAAACCCAGTATTCAATTATAAAGCTATTTTTAATTTGGACAATGAAGGCACACGACGGAAGTCAACGAGGTGGCAGTAGAACAGTGTCTCTGAACATTTAATCAGCTTTTTAACCCTTTTAATCAACATAAAAATCAAGCCAGTCTTAATACCAATTGCCCCAACCATTCAATCATTGAATCTTCGGAAAAACTAAAACTGCTGATGAACTGATAAAAGATAAATGCTGATTATTTTTTTAATTCCGTCTGTTTGTTGAGTGAAAATCTGTGGAACATGTTGCCTCAATTGTAAAAAAAAAAAAAAAATTCTCAGACGTTAAAGCTTATAAATGACTGCAAAATCATGGATTAAACAAAGCCAATATTGGAAAAAATGAATCAGAACACAATGCAAGTTTTTTCTGCATCTTTCCTCTCTGTTTTTCATTCAATTATTTAGTTTTTACTTCAATATTGAATTTTTTTTTTTTTGTTACGCAACCAAAACACCGTTCAGGGCTGGAAAGAGATAAGTACTGAAGCTTAGCAATGTATGTGAAAATGATTTGCAGCAACAGATCAAACTATAGTCATGGCACTGACCTTACAGCAATGACTACTGCAGGTAAACAGCTGCAACCTTGTTTAGCGAATCTATGCAGGGAAATAATGAGATAAATGAGACTGTATTTTCACAGTTACACGTTCAGTTCCCAGGTACGACACCAGCCTTTCCAAACCATATGTTGCCTGTTTGGAGTTCCCTCAGTCAATATCCAGGTTTGCCACTGAATTTTGTATAAAAATATTGAACGACCCCATCTTTGTCTGAGTGTTCTTTTGTGCCCCAAATTCATATGAATAAAGTATGCAGAATTCAGTGAATATTAGGTCTCATCAGCAGTTGCAATTTTATTTTAGGTAAAACCAGCTGGAAAGATAAAGTAGACCCACTTAAATGTTTCATTTAAATGTTTGAATTTAAAGTTATTTCAATATACTTTGATGTACTGCCAAAAAAGGCAATCAAGTTTGCTTATGACTTTTTTCCAAGATATTTGGTTACAGCAAAATATCTGCCGAACAAGAACCAGTCAGGTTTTGTGAAGGAAATGTTATGGCAGGTATATCGAAGGGTCATATCTAATTGCTTTTTTAAAGAAATGCCCTCATTTTGGTGTTGACTGGGTTTGGATCTGACACAAGCTTATTCAATGCATATGACGAACATTACCTTTTGCCTCATTTGTTGTTTCAGTGATACAAGAAAACAAGATAAACTTGACAGAGTGGTTAGGCAGAGTACGTGGTGGTTGGCACAGGTCATGGTAAAGTGGCACAGAAACCACACAAATCAAATGCACAAGACAGCACGCAAAATTCAGCCAAATTATGCACCAATTATGCCAAACGTTGGTGCCTCATGGCACAAAACTGACACAAACATGTATGGGAACTCATTAGTTTCATAAAACATCTGTTGTGAGAATCCAAACTGCCATGTTGATGTGGAGGGTGTTGGTATATGACGCAGAACAGGATGGTAAAGTTTCCCTTGGCTTGTCTGTCAAGTGATATAGTGCATTAAATAGACAGCAAGGCAACTGAACGCCATTTATTATTTAAAATGAGTAGGGCTGAGCTAAATTCTTGGCTAGTGACCGATGATTGGCTCCATTATAGGGTGACCAGACGTCGCCGTTTCTGTTAGCCGGCTCCCCACCAAAATTGCCTTTTTGGTCCCCATTATTTACAGTATGTTCAAGACAATTGCAAGCCTGAAATGACAACCTGACCACTTCGGAAATGCAAATTAGACACAAACTAGCAGGTTTGTCTTATTTCCTGGACAGCAATTAGCAGGTATTTTGTGTGTGTGTGTGTGTGTGTGTGTGTGTTGACCAGCAAAGGGGCCTGCTTGTTACAGCAATTTGGTTTGGCCCAAATTCTTCTTTTAGTAATTTTACGCAAAGTATAAGAGGCAAATTGCGGCAGGAAAACTCACTAATTTTATAATTATGACTCTTCATCACTTTCTGGAAGCTTGCTATCATCTGCTTATTATTTGATGGCATGGTTATCAATATAAAGACCATGGAGGGCATGGTCCTGAAATGGTTTGCTTCCAGTCGTTTCCTTAGCGGAAAGGGTCATTCCACTTTGTTATTTTGAGTGATCAACTGTGATTAGATTTCTATCATGGCTCGTCCAGGTTGTCTGTGCGACCTTTCATTGGAATGGAGGATTCAATGAATGGTTTTATGACTGTGACATAGTATGAATCATAGGGCTATAGCCTTGGCAGTCTCCAGATCGCCACCCATTTGAACAACTGCCAGGAGATTTTGGACTGGCAGGTTAGACAGCACTCTCTAACACTATCATCAAAATGCAGAACTAGGACATTTTTACTAAATGATTCCTTCACAACAGTTCAGAGACAGGTAGAATTGAAGCCGAAATGCACCAAAGCTGTTCTGTGGCGGCCTAATAAGTTGATAAGACCATATGTTTTAATCTGTCATCACTACTTAATGACTATGTCATATATAACTAATTGGGGGGTGAAGTTAAATTGCCAATAGTTTAACTCCACGAATTCCCCCTCATCCTTGATTCACTGTCATTTCCCAATCCCATTTGCACAGTGCACAAATGCTGCCGCCCAAGTTTGCATCGTCTTGAGTCTGCCAATTTTTTTTTTTTTTTAGGTCGAATGGCAATTGGCAGTACCACATGCCAGCAGTTTCCATAAAATAGGTGCGGCTTCTCTCATTTCCAGGCAAGATGACGCAGCAGTTGCTTTACGTGGAACCAAGCTAACTGATCCGATTATATCACCTGACAACACCATCCACTAACAGCAGGGGGAAGTCAACATTTTTGCCTTCTATTCATTTTCCAGCTGCCAGATACAGTAACTATGCCACTATCCTAGAGGTGGTGGACTCATTTGTGTTTAATTATTCTATGGAGGCTTTATTTTCACACTGTGCCATTTTGGTAGGTATTTTCACAACTCTTTCATATTGGAATCAAAAAAATCACACGGAAACAAGATTTCATTTTAATGCTACTTTTGCACGTGTAGCACTACCATCGAGATACTATACTGTAATTTCTTCTTGGTTTATCGTTGGTGGGTGCACTGATTTTTTTCCCATAGTAGGAAATAAAGGAAATATTTCATTGAAAACAGAAACACTGCATTGCTTATCAGAGTTTCCTTCTTTATTATTAATCTCTGCAGATTTCTCATGAGAATAAAATTAGCATATTTAAGATAGCCTACCTTGAGATACCCACACACTCACTTCTTGACATCTGTTATGGGCACTCCATAAAAAGATAACTTGGAAAATGGTTTGGCGATTTGGACACTTTGAAAATGTGTTATTGTCAAGTCTAATATCAATATGAGACAACAATAGCAACCAGCAAGGTTTGGCTTTACTCTTTAGTTGTTCATTCCATATCACTATAGCCAAAAAAACCAAACAATTTCTACTTAAGTGCAACTTTAATTTAATTTGGCCACAAACATATCATAATGTGGCAAAGCTATTTGCTTGTTCAAGCACTTATGCATCTAAACTGAAATCTTTATTTTTAAAAAATTAACATGCGAGAGGCTTCAGGCATGATTTCAATCAATATCAAGACATGGTTAGTTGTTAGATCTTTATTTCCAAGCATAATAAGTATCTACAGACTCAGGATATCACTAGGCCAAAGATGATCAGCTATCAAGTGAAATAATTTGCTCGCCCTCCTCTACAACTGAAGGCAATAACATTGATTTAAAGATGGTGATACACAGTGACATGACTATCTTCCTTAAAGCATCAGGTTTAAGTTACGCTAAAATAAAATAATAATATATCCAGAGATTTGGCAAACTCAGGCAGCACAGCTCATAGCTAGCCAACTAAATAGCTGCTAAAGTAGCGAACAAGCTGTGCAGGAAGGAGATCTTCTGTCGCTTTCGAGACATTTTAGTAATGCACTGTTTCATATACATGGACATACATCTTTTATCACTGCAGTACTGTAAACATATATTTTCTTGCACGGTTCAAAGCGTGACTGGAAATGTTAAATCTCCAACATTACAAATCTGTTGCACTATATTTCATCACAGTCCAACATGTTCTCGGGTCAAAATAAACAAAAACAGAATAGTCCCAATTTTTAAACTCAGAAAATAATGAGGAATTGCATTGTTGCACTGGCTACTGATCCAGATTTGTCCCCAGTTCTACTCCCAAAATATGGTCGCCTTACTCAGCTAGCAACTAGCAAAGTATCGCTCAAGTTAATTTGAAAAATTTCGACTAAACAACAAACCAGTCTCTTTGGACAATAAATAAGAAAAGTGTCTACTGAGCACCATCTAATCAAAAAAGCTGGTCTGAAAAAGATTTAGTCAGTTGGAGTTATCATTATCTTAAGATGCTGGCACTATAACAATGAGAGATAAAATGCAAAGATAATGTCCTCCCTTTAAACACTGGAGAGCATTACCACATCATTTTGATCAGCATCAATTATCGTGGCTGAGTTTAGTGAAGGGACACCACAAGAAATTTAAATTTGGAATAGCATCGATTTCAAATGATAAACAAAACATAATCCAGAGGAAAACAACGCACAATTGACCACTAAAAAAAAACATGGGTACACAAGTAACAAAAAAATAACATAGTTTTATACTCCGCATCCAAGCAAGAACACTTCTGCGCCAAGAATAGCGAGCACTGGTGCACAGATAGAAATACAACAGAGGCAGTCCAGGGCTTTTCCCAGTTTTGTGAAAGCCGAGTCACTACTATACGTGCCACCCACAATCCCCTTCTCCTGCTCTGCTGAGCGGAATTCAAACGATCGCCGTGACACAAATTCAGCAGCCGGTTGAGCTGAGGTGATCTTAATCGGGGGGGCTGTGGATACAGACACACAGGCTGGCAAGTCCAGACACCAGCAGCCCGGACCGACATTCAAGCTGTAATTCCAATTTATCTGTGACACAGAGGCTGAACAGTAGCGCCTACCTGCTCTGAATGCTAATCAGGCCCGAGAGATGCTGTCGCCTCGCCCCCCTCTCCCCCTCTCTGTCTCATTCCCCGGCCAAAAAGCAGTTGCTTCCCTCCAAATTTAGTATGTCAGATTGTATGTAGCCCTCTCTTAGCCTTTTTTTAATTATTATTTTTGTCTGCTCGCTGTGAAGAACATTGAGAGGAAATTTGCAGCAGTGAGCCTCTTCTCCCATTCGTCGATTTCCTTTATCCTCTTGAGCGCTCTGCGCCGTCGGTTTCTGCGCGTCTTTTCAGCGTGCTGTCAATATGTCCCCAGAGGTAGAGGTCAGTTAGCCAGCATTCAGCACAGACACAATGTTCCAGACTAACTGCCATTAACTGCCTTCAGAACACACACCCCATTTCAAAAAAAAAAAGAAAGAAAATTGAGGCTGCCTTTTTTTGTACTTCACAAATTATCTGATGAATTGGTCAGAGGGCTGTCCGAAGCTGTATCAGAAAATAATTAAAATAACGAATGGTTTGGAAATTAGCTCTCCCATCTTTCACCAGCTGACCTTGCGCACATCTGCCATCCATGCGCAGTCCTATTTACTTCAAATATCTGAGCCGCGCTTCAATAAAGACATAATTAATGAACGGCATGCCGATCAGCCTTTCTTCTTAGGTTATGCATATAAGCAATAAGCACATTTAATGAAACAATACTGATTATTCATCCACATAAAAAAACAATAAAAGAAAAATTGAATGGCAGAAAATGTTTGGTTTCAGGCTAAGGTGAAAATGTGCATTGCCCTAAATATACATAAAGTAATACAATGATTGAAATATTAAAATTAAATCATGACTTATTTGTCATTTTATGGCAGCACAGCTTGATATTAATGAAATAACAAGCGTTTGTTTTTTATACTGACAATGCAAGCAATGAAGCAAGAGCGATACAAGCTCATTTTCATCCTTCCTTCTCCTTGCCTTCTGGGAAAAAATAAACCGTTTAATGTAATATGAACAGCACAATGAGCATCATTTAATCTTATGAAGAATTCATATAGCTGCCAACAAACGCATGTGATGGCAGTATGGCAAACTGCACTATTATACGATGCAGGACAGAGGTCTGACTGAAATCCTGCTGGGCCGCAGTGTTCGCATGTTTTTGGTTTGGTTTTTGGAACTTAGGAGCTTCATCTAAGTCATTGATTAGTTAAGGAGTCTGCTCAGAGCTTCATCTAAGTCGTTGATTGATTAAGGAGTCTGATAAGAGCTTCATCTATGTCGTTGATTGGTTAAGGAGTCTGCTAGGAGCTTCATCTAAGTAGGTGATTGGGTAAGGAGTCTGCTAAGAGCTCCATCTAAGTCGTTAGTTGGTTAAAGAGTCTGCTAAGAGCTTCATCTAAGTCGGTGATTGGTTAAGAAGTATGCAAAGAGCTTCATCTAAGTCAGTGATTGGTTAAGGAGTCTGCTAAGGGCTTCATCTAAGTCAGTGATTGGTTAAGGAGCATGCTAAGAGCTTCATCTAAGTCGTTGGTTGGTTAAGGAGTCTGCTTAGAGCTTCATCTAAGTCAGTGATTGGTTAAGGAGTCTGATAAGAGCTTCATCAAAGTCAGTGATTGATTAAGGAGTCTGCTCAGAGCTTCATCTAAGTCGTTGGTTGGTTAAGAAGTCTACTAAGAGCTTCATCTAAGTCAGTGATTGGTTAAGGAGTCTGCTAAGAGCTTCATCTAAGTTGTTAATTGGTTAAAGAGTCTGCTAAGAGCTTCATCTACATAAGTCGCTGATTGGTTAAAGAGTCTGCTAAGAGCTTCATCTAATTCGGAGATTGGTTAAGGAGTCTGCTTAGAGCTTCATCTAAGTCGCTGATTGATTAAGGAGTCTGCTAAGAGCTCCATCTAAGTCGGTGATTGGTTAAGGAGTCTGCTAAGAGCTTCATCTAAATCAGTGATTGATTAAGGAGTCTGCTAAGAGCTTCATCTAAGTCGGTGATTGGTTAAGGAGTCTGCTTAGAGCTTCATCTAAGTCGTTGGTTGGTCAAGGAGTCTGCTAAGAGCTTCATCTAAGTCGTTGGTTGGTTAAGAAGTCTACTAAGAGCTTCATCTAAGTCAGGGATTGATTAAGGAGTCTGCTAAGAGCTTCATCTAAGTCGTTGGTTGGTTAAGAAGTCTACTAAGAGCTTCATCTAAGTCAGTGATTGGTTAAGGAGTCTGCTAAGAGCTTCATCTAAGTTGTTCATTGGTTAAAGAGCCTGCTAAGAGCTTCATCTACATAAGTCGCTGATTGGTTAAAGAGTCTGCCAAGAGCTTCATCTAATTCGGAGATTGGTTAGGGAGTCTGCTTAGAGCTTCATCTAAGTCGCTGATTGGTTAAAGAGCCTGCTAAGAGCTTCATCTAAGTCGGTGATTGGTTAAGGAGTCTGCACACCTTGTCAATAAGGCCTGATTTAGCTGACTAGAAATCCCAGAATCCCGGAAATACTCCAGCCTTCGCAAACAGGGGCTTGTGATTTCGGATGCACAGAGACATAGCAAGGTTGATTCGATAACAAATAATGTTGCACAAATCTTTTTTAATTGTTCCATTAAAATTATGAAATATTTTTGCAATGATTGTATGTATCCCGCAAGTATGATATGAGTAGGAGTATAACCCCAACCAACCTCAGAGCCAGAGTAGAAATTAAACATTATGAACATAGCTTGCCAATTTGTCCTTCTTCGAGATTGTCATTGAAAATAATCAAAGCCTTAGAAATTCGGAATATAAAAAGCATTATTTTTTCTGATGGATGGGGCCTATCGACGACTCGTAGGAATGTTTTATAGCCACACGCCCTCGTTGCTGATTTTGGAAGATCAATACTTATAAGTGTAGCTCAAAATTGGCCCCATATGCACAATGTACAAATTGAAAATGCTAATTAGGGAAACACTGTTTACATATAATAATAATAATAATAATAATAATAATATCTCTTGAACTGCCAGTTTCCACTAACTGACTACAAAGCTAAGTAAAATCCAGCCCTTGGACATTTTTAACATCAGAACATTAATTAGTGTGCATGATTATTTAAAAATAATTGTTTCAGATAAATATCCTCTTGCATTGTGTAAACACCGCAAAGACAATTTATCAGGCAGGTTCAGAACGCTGGGAATAAGTGATTGGCGATAACAGACATTAGCAATTCTAGAACTAAGTGTTAAATTACCAATAAATGAGGAGCTAAGGGCGAAAAGTACTTGAGTCACATCATCATACAAATTGAGGTTAGCACAGAAAAACGGCTTTTATAGTTACCTAACTCCACTGCCTCGATTTTCTCAAAATGGACATATTTAGACTTCAGTGTTATTAGCGCTGGGGTCTTCAAATTATAATAGTGACTTAGTTGCTCCACTCAAGTACATATAGTCGTTTAAGAGGCGCAACCATTTTGATTTTTAAACTAAGGCGCACATGCAGTCAAAGTGTAACATGATAACCTTTTCTTCCAAAGCAGCAAATAGCTGAACCAAGGAGTTGGCAAAATCGCACGGCAGGTACAGATGGGCAGAATTAGGGATGAATCTTGATTCCAGGACCTCATCCACTCAACTGTGACATAATCAGTGCAAGGTACCCCAAAGACCCCTAAACACGCTAAATTTCAATTATTGGAAACCAAGATGCTATTATGTATGTCAGTTTTTTTGGCATCTAGCATCTTGCAGCCTACATCCTGAGTTTTCACTTGCTCTTGTCTTCTGAATTTAATACATGCAGACGTCTGGCGATTCGACAAAAGGATTGATTAGTTGTTAACCCCCTGACACTATGGTTATGAGAAGAAAGCTGATTCAAATCTTACAGCCAAGTGTGTTGGCATGGCTCCTTTGTCATTTGTAAGCTCAAATTTCAAATTCGAGCATCAAGGATGTTCTGACTCAAAAACATATTTTCAGCGACCAGTTTCTTAATGTTCACTTAGAGTGAAAATCATCTATAGGCTTAGTGTTGTTAAATTGCAGTCACCTTTGATAAGTCCATTCCTTCTCTTACTCATTCAACAGATTGAAATGTGTAACTTTGTACTGTAGATCCTCTGATCTAGTTTCACTATCAGGGTCCCTTACTGGTACAGGCAGGACATTAATTGACAGACTGAATTAAAAACTGTCCAACAAAAACGCCGTCAGGAGCTTATGTTCCCACTAAACCCTAACTAACCAAAAACACCCTTTCCCTCCTCAGCTTTCGGAGCCTCTGACCTAAGACTCACCAAACCACATAATAAGACAATTGTAGACACTACTGAAAACTAAAAGGGCACTCGGAAGAGCCCTTCGCCTTGCCACATGTCAGTATTATTGGTTCTGGATCCACAAGAATATTATCCAGATCAGCAACGACTATAATCAATTCTACATTAGTGCAGATTCTATTCAACGCTGACATTTTATGTGAATCTGTTCATTACATAAGGGGCAAACATTCAATTCAAGTATGCTTTAACTTCTTCCGTATCTAGAATCCACAATATGTTCAGGATCACTTCCAAAATAGAATCAACTCATTCTTGGACTACCACCTACCATCTTACCAAATTTCGTCCCAAACTGTTCATGACATTTTGAGAAACACCGGTGAAAACATAACCTGCTTGGCGGAGTAAATGAGCACATCTCGTCTTTGCATATAAACACAATGTTTCAGCATTAAGGACAGCATAATTTATGAGCTTCCATTCAATACAAAATGGTTCATATTGTTTTAAATCATTAGCTGCTCCTCAACACTGACTGCATTTTAACATCAGTGCAATGAATTTGTGCAAAATGGTGGAGAAGACGAGTTGGTCCCTGAGGTTAGGCAATCTTGGCCATCTGAGCGGCGATTAGTGTCCTTGGAAAATAAAGAAACAAGAGGAATTAAACAGAACTCCAGTGAAGAAACCATTAGCCTATAGGTGCTAGTAGGTACTAGGCTTGTCTTCTTATTAGCCAACACTGTAGAGCATCAAGCTTGCTTGCAACCGATGCAATTTAAATTGTCAGGACATTCGAAGGAAGTTTGTTTAATTCAAGCCAAATTATTTAAAAATTCCCAAGGTAAAATCTGAATTTAAACATTGCTAATTTTGCCACTAGCTAATGCAGATTAGCGGAATGGCACTTTGAGACTTGGCGTGGATATTATTCACTGGCAAACTCGGTTAGAAAGTAGTTTCTGATGAAGCCATGCATAAGAAGGTCCATGTCATTATATTTGTGAGGACACTGCAGAGATGTTTTCTGTTCAAATGCTCAGCCCTTCGAGCGCCACAAAATCTGGCTGAGTATCAGATAACGCTCCTGCAGATCTGGAGCACTCGTTAATTTTTAACAAAAATAAAATGGATGGGTGAGATAGCACCCTGGATGAGTGGAAAGTAGCTTAATTATATTTTAGGAGAGCTGCGAAGAGCAAGCCTCTCTATTCCATGTGCTCTTCAGAGCAACAACTCATATTCAGTCTAGATGTGGGAGGGCTTACTCAGAGCACTCATGTTGCGCAAACGCTAAGGGTTGCATTCAATGGCTGATTTTTCACCTGTCCTCTCAGGTCTTTGTACTGAATTGGAAAAATTTGTCAGTCCCTCACACCTCACTCCTGTAATCCAGGACCAACTTCCCAGTGTACTTGCTCGTACTGACAAATGACTCCAAATAAACCAGACTTCAGCCACCACGATGTGTCAACAAACTTCTCTCGTGAGTTGAAATAACGGCCTTTCTAAAATTACATCACAGTCTGTTACAGGTGGAACTACCCCTCATCATGAGAAACAGAACTGTCCAGTGAAGCCCTCATTTGGTCCTCAGACCTTGTCAAACATGTCAGTCTTCAATCTGCAAAATAATCACACCTGGCTATCCCTGTCCTAACTGCCTCTTCCTGTTTCACCCTCTTAATTTGCATCTCTGCGCCCTTCTATACCCCCCAGCAGCCTGACGCAGAGCTGCTAGGAGATGTCCTCAGCTCCACTCAACCTAATTTGAACAGAAACAGGAGAACAAGAATGAAATTCTAAAATTGTTATACGCACGTACTTTATGTCTTTAAAACGGACACAAGACGTACGGTTTTGTGTCAGCATTGCGAACTGTGGGAAGTGAGGTGGTAAGAAAAAAAAGCCTGGAATAAATAAGTATAATGCAACCAAAGGAAAAATAAAAAGTGAGTTTGCAACCACAGTGCTTTAGGATCACTTAGTCAAATCCGTGAGGTTCTGAAGGGACGGTTGAAGCATGATTACAGGACTTCAACTATGGCAGCACATTAGCATATGGGAACACATCAAGTAAAATGACAGTTCATGACATTTGGACTTTTTTCACTATTTGCTATAGTTTGTTGTGTGTACCCGTAAAGTATTTGATGTCAAAAAATGAGAGTGATTCACCAATTAGTTTGAATGGAAACATTTAATAATAATACTAATACTAATAATACTACCACTAATAATTATTATTTATTGATTTGTATATCGCACTTTTAAGGAATTCAGCACTAAGTGCCTCACAAACAGGTAAAAAATATGTATTTATATAAAAAGCAATGGCACGAAGTGGGAAAAGTTTAAGGAATTAAACATCAAAATGGAAATATAAGGCTTTTAGAAGAATTAACTATGTAAGAATGTAAGAGGTAAACCGCTATTGCAGATCAAGTAAAAGAACCCAAATTTAACAGCCTTTAATTCAAAATCACAAAGTGTCATGAGATGTCCATTTTTACTGGATATGTTCACACATATGAACCTTAATTACAGTATTGCTACAGGAATGGGATTCAGAGGCTGAGCACCATCATCATTCATTCAGAACCATTGTTTCAGACATTTTCTTTCACTAGATTTCATCACTCTGTTATATTTGGGGGGGAAAAAAATCTTTCTAAATCGGCCCGAGGAAAGACATGCTCCCAAATGGAGTCTGTATCTTACACACCTTTTATAGCTCTCTCTAACACTACTGCATATTGTCGCCACTTAACAGGAAGTAAAAATTGGCTTATCAACTCAATACGACTACGCATTAGCAATAAACACACTCGCTATTCTATTAATGATAATCATATCATCTACAGTCAGTGAAACTCAATCCACTGCCACAAAATGCATGGAATATTCAGTATTTATGTTATATTTACAGACGTAGAGTTACATGCACTAATTGTATGCACCCAAAATTATAGACAATAATAATAATAAGAGAATCTATTGTATTTTCCTTTCCTTTGATAAAATTGAATCAAAGCTAATTCTGTGAACGTTTGGCCCATGCAGAACTTAATTTAAAGAGAACTAATCATGCTGTTCTTTCCATAATAAGTCATTGGATGTCCAAAAGGAAGGTTATAAACAATTTTGCCAAGAAAAAAATACAAAACAACGGACGTTACTGTGTCCCCCACAGCATGTAAGATCTTTTGACAAAAAAATCTTATTGAAAATAAATCAAATTTGAAGTATCACTGTTCACACAACCATCTGGTAGAAAAAGAAGGCAATTAATTTCATGTTAACAAGGCTTACAAAGGCTAAATCTATGTAATTATCCGGTGACCTTGAAAATGACCTCAAGGTCAATAAAATCAACCTGTGTCGCGGGACGCCCCAAGTACAAGTTGGTGGTGAATATGACTAAAATCGATCAGCTAGGTCTTGCGATATCGCACAAACACCAACGGAACAGACGAACAGAGCTGACAGAGCTCTGTGCTTCGCGGTGGCCAGACACAATAACGTAAAAAATCTATTATTTCCAGGCAATTTGATTCCTCCCAAAATAGGCTGCTTTGAGTGAGGGTCTCCTCCATGAAATAACCTCTGCTCTGATTGGTCAGGGAATTAAGCCACTGGTCCCTAGCGTCAACAAAGTAACAACAACACTCCCCAGGCTAAAGGCAACATTTTTTGAATACGTGACTAATTTTGTAGATAGTTGTTAAACTGCGCATGAGTATGGAAAGAGTATGGTAACATCGACAGGCCATGTGACTATGATGATAGACGTTACATTCACAATCAAAATTCACAAGGGCCGTGAAAAAGTATTTGCTCCCTTCCTGATTTCTGATATTCTTGCATGTATGTCACACTTAAATGTTTAAGATCATCAAACAAATTTTGATACGAGACAAAGACAACCCAAGTAAATACAAAATGCAGCTTTTTAAATGATTCCATTTATTAAGTGGGAAAGGCAATCCAAACCTATCTGGCCCTATGTGAAAAAGTAATCCCCCCCGTTAAATCACGAATTAACTGTGATTAGCCACATTTTTTTAGTTCAATTTCACTAGCCAAAACCAGGCCTGAATACTGCCAGACCTGTTGAATCAAGAAATATCATCGAATAGATATCAAAAAGCAACACATCATGCCACTATTTTTAAGGAATTCATGAACAGATGAGAAACAAAGTAATTGACATCCATCAGTCTGGAAAGGGTTGCAAAGCCATTTCTAAGGCTTTGGGATTCCAGGGAATCACGGTGAGAGCCATTATCCACAAATGGAGAAAACTTGGAACTGTGGTGAACCTTCCCGGCAGTGGCTGGCCTTCCAAAATTACTCCAAGAGTGCATCGACGACTCATCCAGGAGGTCACAAAGGAACCTAGAACAACATTAAAAGAACTGCAGGCCTTACTTGCCTCAGTTAAAGTCTGTGTTCATGATTCAACAATAAGAAAGAGACTGGGCAAAAATGGCATCCATGGGAGAGTTCCAAGGCGAAAACCACTGCAGACCAAAAATAACACAAAGGTTCGTCTCAAATTTGCCAAAAAACATCTTGATGATCCCCAAGACTTTTGGGAAAATATTCAGAGGACTGACGAGACAAAAGCGGAACTTTTTGGAAGGTGTGCATCCTGTTACATCTGGCGTAAAACTAACACAGCATTTCATAAAAAGAACATCATACCAACAGTCAAACATGGTGGTAGTAGTGTGATGGTTTGGGGCTGCTTTGCTGCTTCATGACCTGGACGACTTGCCGTAATTGATGAAACCATGAATTCTGCTCTCTTCAGGAAAATCATGAAAGCGAATGTCCCACCATCAGTTTTGTGACCTCAAGCTCAAGCACGCTTGAGTTATGCAGCAGGAGAACAATCCAAAACACATCAGCAAGTCCACCTCTGAATGGCCTTAAAAAACAAAATGAAGGTTTTGGAGTGGTCTAGTCAAAGTCTGGACTTAAATCCGATTGAGATGCTGTGACATGACCTTAAACAGACCGTTTGTGCTCGAAAACCCTCCAATGTGGCTGAATTAAAACAATTCTGCAAAGATGAGTGGGCTAAAATTCTTCCACAGCGATGTGAAAGACTAATTGCCAGTTATCGCAAACGTTTGATTGCAGTTATTGTCGCCGAGTGTGGAACAACCAGTCATTAGGTTTTGGGGGCAATTACTTTTTCACATAGGGCCATGTAGTTTTGAATAGCTTTTACCCTTTAATAAATGACATAATCATTTATAAACTGCATTTTGTATTTACTCAGGTTATCTGTGTCTAGTATCAAAATTTGTTTGATGATCTGAAACAATTAAACGTGGCAAATATGCAAAAAAATAAGAAATGAAGAAGGTGGCAAATACTTTTTCACAACACTGTAGTTACCAGCACAAAGTCAAAGTGATCACCAACTTCCCAAAGAATAAATGCACTGACCCTCCACTTGTATATCATTAGGTGGCAGAACAACCATTGAATATTAGATATTTGGAGGAATTGTGAATGATTCTTTCATTAGAATTGTTTCAGTATCCGAGGTACAGTACTGTACTTCTGAGTGGAGGTTTGTGCTCATGGGCAGGTCTCATGATGCCAGTCCACAGGTCATCCACGCTGCTCAAAACGAGAGACTGAGATTGCAAAAGATGAATTATATTTTCAAACAACAATCACGGTGCTTATTACCTCACCCTGATGGATCGGAGGGAGGTATTGTTTTCAGTTTTGAGTGTTTGTTAGCAACACAGCGCCTACAATAACTCTGCACTCATTTCCAAACTTGGTTCACAGGTTGGCCATCGTCCAGAATACAAGCCATTTGATTTTGGAGAAAGTTCTACAAGCATAGAAAAGAGTTAAGTTCAGAAATTGTTTTTCCCCGTAAGTTTCGTTGTAATGGCCGAATTTAGCTCAAACTAACTTCAAAAGATACAGGTTTGGATTATCGCCCTCCGACATGCAAGACCACATATTGGGGGGAGGGGTTGCACCGCCCCGTGCTTATTTAAAGGGGGATAATTATTATAGGGATGTGGTGAAAAATTTCAAATCTGCATAACATCGTCAATTTTCATCCAATTATGTTGAAATCTGATTGCCGGGGTAAGGTGTGTTGCGGCTGGCACTACTTGTGAAAAACATGTATTGGGCCAGTTTGTATATATTGCATTGTTTTATGTTGGCATTGTATTGGCTGCTATCTTAGCCAGGTCTCTCTTGCAAAAGAGATTTTGCATCTCAATGAGACTTCCTGGTCAATAAAGGTAAATAAATAAATAAACCTACCATAAGGCCACACTGCTGCCCAATGCTACACTGATCAAAACAACATTTCAGGGGCCTCAATTAATGAAAGGGCCCAAAGACTGAATGATCCACTTCTATACTCGAAGGCAATTAAAGGTACAATGTTCCTTTGCTTGTGTTAGAATCCCTCTTTTTGATATGAATTGCCAACTGTATCCCTGGCCAAAAACTTCTCATGTGACCATAAGACCCGGTTCCAAGCATTCAGAGGCGTGAATCCGGCACTTACTCTTGCAAAACACTTTCTCTGTGTGACCCTTGTGAAGAGCCATCTGGTATTCTGGAAGCTTCTTTAAGCTTTTTTTGTGTGTGTGACCCCAGAAGATTCTAGTTCTGCAAAATTCTGCAGTTCCTGAACTGCTATCCCCAGACTGCTCCTCCATAGCGAGCGTGAGTCAGCACTGAGCGCTCTTCCTGGTGAGCTGGAAACTCTCGTAGTTTGAAATATTTCCATAACTGCCAAAGCAATGTGTAGCCATTCGCCTCACTGTGCCTGCATTCCTTCGTTTACGCCCACCTGACAACCATGTTTCTTTCAATTATATTTTTCTTTCTGCTACCAGAATAACTACTAGTAGAAGGAACTCCAGAATATAACTTCAGTATTAGTTTTCGTATGAAATGTAGTTCTCCATTGGTGGTGCTCAATTTATACAGCCTTTCTTTATTTGAACCAATAGCATTCTTTGTTATTACCATGGTCCCATGTGCCGGTTGTGAACTAAATAAAGCTCTTGACGATGGGAACGTCATACCGGGAGTCAAACGTGGCACGAGTGGTGCAACGGAGCAGAGATCCTCGGCTTTCTCAGAGCCTGAGCTACTTGCATGACTGAGTTATGCAAGACAATGATTTTAAACAATAAAGCAAGTCCACATGTGATTGGCTCAAAGGAAAAATAAATAGTTTTATTGAGGCCTAGTCACTGTCCTGACTCAAACATAACAGCGCAGCAAGCAGTTAATGCTCTAAAACCTATCAAATTTTCAGAAGAGAAGTGATTTTTCGAGGGAGAGCGGGCTAAAATGCTCCACAGTATTGTGAAAGACTGGCACCAAATAATAGGAAATGTTCAGCTGCCGAATTTTTTTTCCCCTTCAAAACAATTATTTTTAAAATGGTTCGTTTCCTTAGAATCGCATACAATTCCGAAAATCATACTTGTCCAAAGATATGAGACCATTCAGTGTGAGAAATATGCAAGAAGAAGAGAAGTAAGGATATCAGGATGAGGGCTGTTACTTTTTTCACAGCCCTGTATGAAACTTGGATAGTTTCCTTTTAGACGCTTCACCGCCGTCTAATGTTGCAGGCTGAGCCTTGCCTATTCTTTCTACCCCACGACTTGCTCATTTTACAGATATTGTTCCACCTGCCATTTAATCTGTGTTAATATTCTTCGCTAGATTGGACTTCTCCCTGTCTTTTTTGTAAACATTATCTTGGAGAAAGGATTTTGTTTTGTACGAAACTTAATACCTGACATCCTCTCGCTTCATCAACCTTGTTTGTTTTGTCATTTTTGTTAGTAACGTCAATCCACATTTCTCGCGCTCGCACTTCCTGTTGTGTCGTTACTGCTGTCGCAGGCTTGCGAGGCTGTGCCACCGTGTCCTCGAATGACCCCGATTCGCTCCAGTCCAGCCCAGTCAGACAAATAAAACAAACAGATAACCACAGGCCAGCCTATTTTAATATTTCGTTTTTATTTGAATACATGTTATAAAAACACAAAGTAAGCCAAATCTACCCTGTTTCACAAACAGCTGGATTCCGACCCAGGTACATATCAAAATATTTCTTTGAGCGAGATATCATACAGACCTAATGTCAGGTGGTTATCCCCTCACCATTCAAATAGAACTGCCATTTTGCTTGGTGTACGCAGAGAGGTTATCCAACTTAGCACTGTGCTCCACAACATGTGGGCATAGAATTAGACTCGTGGGAATCTCACTGTTCCTGTAGCACAGTAAATACAACCTGCTTCAGAACAGCCAGCTTATTTTAATGAGCCCCAATGCAAATACGCAGCATTAATTCACTTAATAACCTCCAAAGTTCTCAGAAATTAAACACCCCATTCAGAAAAATTACCACAACCAATACATAGAAAGCTACTTCTTGAGCTGAGTCAATGTATGACATGTCACGTGTAATGACCGTTCTATCTGACGTATTCGTGCAGCAAGTTTGCCATTGCAGCACTGGAGAAACGCTCTGTCTGCGTACTGCCTCGCAGTGAGATGTTTGATTACAAATTCATGTTAGCCTACAGTATTGCAAAAACGTTGTTACTACAAGTGGCCCCGTCGCATATTCCAGTAAAAACCCGTCTGTTTTTATGGCCAAATTTATATAAGTGGCAGCAGTTCACAAGGAGCAGGCCAATCTGCAATTGCAGTAGGACTTTTTTTCCTTTTTTAATAAACCAGCTGTTTTCTAAGTGAAATCGTAAAATCACCCCTTCAGAAGTAATCACACTATTATGCCTTCAGTAGCTATAAAATAATGTTTGCGGCATATCATTCAATAACTCTATCATTCTCTCTCTTACACAGACATACACACACACACACACACAAACACACGTGCATTAACAATCTGTACCTAATAAAATGGTCAGTGAGTAATTGCAGTGCCTTTATGAACATTTTGCCTCAAGAACACACGCAGAATTTCCCACTGGAATTGGACAAACACATTTGATGTGAATATAATATTTTTGGACGGCAGAAAGTGCCAGTAATAAAACTGCGGCACTGGGGTTGCTATTTTCATCATTTTTATTTTTGTGGTGCCTGCAGCGAGTGGGTGTAACATGGATGGTATCAGTCCCCCGGGAGTGTAGATTGGCTCAAATTCACGAGATTGTAATATCGTAATGTTTGAACTGCAAACTGAAAGGCAAAAATGACAAAACAACACTTGAATGTGTTGTAGTACTTTATATGCACAGATGCTAGGTGAGATGAAGGGGTTCAGTGGCTGTAACAGGACGTTGAGCTGTACGGACGTCTGGACAAATGACAAAATGAGATCTACGCCACAAACAAGCTATTTCAACTGCACACGGCAAACATGAGAAGGCTTGCAAAGTTACATCCAAAAATTGCTGGAATTTTGGAACTAGGGTATATCATCTGGTTGAGATTACCTTCAAGGGGACGGCACGCAACTCTGATATATGTAGGTTATTTGCCGGAATTCAAATGATAAAATATAGGCATAGAAAAAACTTCTCGAGCATGTCTTGAGCATGACATATCAGTTGTCTTAAAAATACAAAAGCAGCTCACAGATCATTGTGAAACTCGCACCTCGGCCAATTAATTCCACACATTTCAGAATCCATAATTCAGTCACATCACTGAAATTCTACGGTTCTAACGTTGAGCAAAACCTGGCGCTTAAAAATGGAGCTGAAATGCCGTCTGAACATCGGGGTTTTGATAATCCTACCGAATGGCTGCCAAGCATATGGTATTCTGACACCGTTAATCATCTCGTCCTCAGATACGCTACAATGGCAACGCAAACTGACCTCTACAATAGTCGTCCTCACCATTGTAAACACCGCGACTGTAAACCGTCTCCCTTTCTGTTCTTTTCCATGAAGCACATACAATTTCTGCCACACGGGGCTCCTCAAACGACTCAGGCCTCAACCCTGTCCTAGTACAAGTCCAGACAGCACACAAATTGAAAGCCTAGATTCATCGGCGCACAGTACTTCTCCTCCACAGTATTAAACGCTTCATTGCTGGGACACCGTTGATTTTAACATTACATTTAACAGCCCAGTTTTGAGATCTGAAAACGACTGATGAGCCACTCTCCAGCAGATATTGTACCATCACATTATAATTCAGTCTTTCATAAACAGCAGCGACGCAAGGCCGGTCAGCAAAGCCTGTCGCAGTCCTTCACCCCCACACAGCCCAGCTCCTCCTGAGATTTATCGTCTCACCACTCTGGATGTTTTTGTATTCACAAGAGGTTTTTTTTTTTAATACTTGCGCTTTTTTTCTAGGTCAATCTTTCCCTATTTCCCTGTAAAGCGTTTTTTTTAGAACAGAGTTTCCACATATAAAAAAAAAATTATAAAAATTAAATCAAAGCTGGTATAGTAATACAGAAGTCTTGACATTAGGTCCATTTGTTGACTGGCTGTCCAGCTGGTATTGTGTATGGTATACAGTGGGCTTCAGAATTATTGGCACTCAGGCTAGAATCGCATTATAAATTCAGTATAAAGAGAAACTCAAAATGTCAGCATCTAAGAAATACTACTGTAATGTTTCAGTGCAACTAAAGAAAATTATTAGTTTGTTTGATTGAAATTGAATTTCCCCCTAATAAAAGTTTCATAATTAAGTGCTCCCATAAAGATGACTGTGAATAAAATATCACAAATTTCAACCTGGAATAAAATTCAACTGGCTTAAGTTCATCTAAGTTTTAAGGAATATTACTGTGTCATTACATCACCTCCAATTTCACAAGGGTATAAAATGAGGTAACACACATGCAAAATCTTTTTGGCATTCATCACCGAGAAGAAAACAAAAGAAGTGGCAGTTCAAAAGAGGCAAATATCGCAGAACTTCATAAATCTAGCAATGGCTGCAACAAAGATCCACTAATGATAAAATTTATGACTGAGAACCATCAGGGTGATAATTACAAAAATTCACAATCATGACACCAAATAAAAACCTGATAGACAGAGGAAGTAAATGCAGTACACCACCCAGGACAGAAGAGAGGATGGTCAGGGTGGCAGAGAAATCCCCACAAATTACTGTGAAAGAATTGCAAGCCTTGGTGGCGTCTTTGGGTCACAGAAATGTAAAAAAGCACCATTAGACCTCACCTCTATAACCACAGGCTCTTAGGAAGAGTTGCAAGAGGGCCTATTCTGGCCCCCAGACACAGCATTTTCAATTACCCAGAGGTCACTTAAATTAGGACTGGATGAAGGTGCAGAGGTCAGATGAGACCAAAATTAAATGTTTTGGTCAGATATTGCATCACCATGTTTAGCGTGAAAACAGAGATGCATTAAAAGGGGCACCTCACATCTGCGGTGGAATATGGAGCTGGCTCAGTGATGGTTTTTGAACTGCTTTAATCCCAGGAGTCCACACACGCTGGTTAAGATCACTGGCTGAGCCTACTCCCCCAAGTATCGCACAATTTTGTCAGATTATCGTAACTCTGGTTGTCACTGACAGAAGACTCTGGCCTTTCCAATAGGACTATGATGCAGTGCACACCTCAAAATCCATACCGAAATGATTCCAGGGCAGATAAATAAATGTCCTGCATTGGCTATCTTAGTCACTACACCTCAATCTAGTCAAAAACCTGAGGGCTGATCCAAAGTGATCAGTGAATAAGTTAAAATTCAAGAAAGTGACTGATCTTGGAAAGATCTGCATAGAGGAGGGGTCCAGAATCCCTCCAAATGTGTGCCTTAACCTCATCAATCAATACAAGAAGAGACTCCATGCTGTTATTCTTGGTAGCGCCAAGGTGGCAGCACCATAGGAGATCGCACAGGGATCCCCGTCACTCTCTGGGTCTCTGGGAAAATCATTTTCTGCTATTGCAATGACAGACCAGCGCCATGTTGCATTGTAATTCCATTAGAAATATCTTTAGATGAAAAGTACATTTCCTCCATCATTGCAGGCTCTGGCCCATGTTCATCTGCAGGGGGATTAAGTGGGCAACAAAGGAACCATTTTAAGTTTTCCCATTCAGCGGAGCCTCTGGGACTGCCTTCGTATGTTCACATGACAGATGGCTCACTCTTCTTTTCGATTAACAGTCTGTATTTTCAAAACACGCTCTAGAGTAGTCAAGAAGGATCCAATTCCTTGAGAAGAAGCGCAATGGTCCGTCTGGACCGAGAAGGCTCTTTTTCATTGCTGATGCACTGCAGTTAACATCTGGGGCGCAATTAAATTAATTTCTCATCACTCTGAGCCACAATAAGTCCACTAATTCGCCTATAGATTCAGACCTGCCTTGTACATCACAGGAGATCTGATGTATGGCACATGATGTGACAGTGAATTGCTATGAGAGAGAGTCCCCATTCAGCTGGGTTACTGCCAGTCCTCTCACATGCAAGAAGTCAACGCATGATATTCAACAACAAAATTTTGACAAATTAAGACCCTCTGATAGCATAATAACAATGTCTTTGGCCGGTTTGGGCAAAAGCTTTTGTCTACAGCAATCCAAGAAACATTCAAAAGAATCCTGAAGCATTTGGACATCTAGTGAACGATGTACCATAGAAATGTCTCAATATGGCATGATGTTACACAATACTTTTATGAAAGTACATTTATGAAGTATTGAACAGATTTCTTGGCTCAACACTACAAGGAAAATCCTGAAACGAACAAGAAAATACAAGGAGAGGAAATTAAATTGACTCCTGGTATGAAATGTAAGCTGCTTGATCAAATGGATAAAATTGAGGGCGCTTTGACGAAGGTTTTGAAATGAACAGAAAGGACTTGCACTGTGAGCCACAAAAGACGTCTCATACGCCGAGTTAGCAGATCAAGAGACCACTGGCATAAATTACACTGTAGATAAAGGTAAGATTGCCTATAGGAATGACAAAGTTGTCAGTTTAGAATGGAATAGCTTGAATGGACATCTGTTTCAGCTATAAGGCTGAAGTCAAGTCCAAGTCGAACGTATTGATGTGAACTCTGTGCAGCAAAATGCAAACGTGTATGGCCAGCATGTATTTTCCAATTTAAATCCAAAATAAATAATGATTATGCCACTTGTTAGTGTATTTTTGCCTGCTTTCCGTGACCAGATACAGCCCACCCTGCTGTAGCTTAGCAATACAGAACCTCTCAGTAATTATTCTGCATAAATTCAACACAGTTCAAAAGAACACATCACAAATAATGAGCCAAATCAATGATGGCACTCAAATATTTAGCAAACCCTTGGTGGACAGCACACATTCCTCAGAAAGATATGCAGTTCGTGGATTGCAAGTTCTGAAACACTGGCAATAGAAGTAAATAATTCCAGCACATCGCAAATGCTGCTCTCAATGATAAGATTATGAAAATGAGCACGATTACGTTTCCACCAGTTTGGTCCTTGTCCAGTGTTTGTGAGCTGAACATTATTTGGTCATAAATTCCTTAAAATGCCCTCATGAACTAACTGTCCCTGCTCTGGAGAATGCTGGTGACCAGTGTATAACGTTTCAACTCAATATCCTTCCATCTGAATATCTTTCGGGTAAATTTCAAGAATACCTGAGAATCCAAAATAATTTTTGAACAAGTAAACATGGAATTTATGAAATATGAAGGGAAAATGCAAGCTGGCGAAGAATTACAGAAACAAAAATCCGTTTGTATTTAAAAAGCTTTTCAGATGCATCCGGAATAGTGACTCTGGTAGCAGCCTCAGCTGTTCCCTGCTCAATAAGGCTACATCATGCTGCTGCTAACTGTGAGGATTAGTTACAATTTTCCCTAAAAAATTATTCCTATTAAATTTTAACCTTGACTGGATGAACAGTAAAATGGTTCCTTCTTTGATCAGCAAGGCTAAATCAGTGCTTGGGATTCCTTCAACAGTAGAATTCAAGTATTTATTTATTTGTCCAGTTAAAAATAATCAATGAATGTGGGGTGGATATGGGGTGAGGTCAACCGCTTGCAAAGTATATTGAAGGTATTTTAAATATAACCAAACTTGACCTGAAAGCAGACTATAAGTCGGAATCTGCCATGAAAAAAACTATATATATATATATTTACAAACACAGTATATACAATCCATTACTTGTTTTCCCACAAGTGTCAGGCTTGCATATGAAGTTTCAATTTTCCAACAATGTTTCTTGAAATTTTAATTTTTTTATTATATGATTTATTAGCAGGTTTTATATCAGGTGGTTAACGCAATTCTGCATTAGTGTGCTTACATTGGAAATCAGGTCTATTACAGAGTAACAACACTGTCCATTTCCGAATTAAAAATCTCAGGATTTCTTGGAATCCTACATTAATTCCGCCAATACTTTCTCAGACCAAGACAACTGAGGGAAAGAAACGGCATTTACGCCAACATTTAATGCCTGAAAGATTTCAATGAAATATTTAATTAACTAGGCCTATTGCATGTGGCGCAAAAATGATAAATAATGAATAAAAAAATGAAAGTTGAAAATAGTTTTACAATAGGCCTAAGTTTTCGGTGCGAATATGTTAAACGTGCGTTGAAAATATTCCAAATAACTTGTAATGCTGATTTGACGCTGTATTCAAATCTAAACCCGGCATTTCAATTTACCCCCGAGCCGAAACCTAAATTAGCAAATCTCACACTATCTGTGGAGACCTTCTTAAGTTACATATTATCTTGCGCGACAGGTAGATAATGTATTAAAATGTAATGTATTGAATAAATCTGCGTACGTTGTACTTTCATGTGGTTTGAGCAAAAACCTACCAAGCCGACAGGATAATTTGATGAAGATAATTCTCGAACGAAGTTCATCTGTGATACCCCTGCAAAGCCGATCTGAAGTGTTAGATGTTTTATCAGTTAGATAATTGCATGTCGCATAAAATATTCTAACCATTTAAATTTTCTTGCGAACTATATGTCCCTCAATTAAATATGCTAATCGAAACCACATAAAAAATGAACAAACTCTATTAAATATAACCGATAAATGTACGGGACCGCGTGGTGCTCAATTACTTTAATATCTTAACACAGTGTTTATAACACAGAACAGAGATCCTTGAATATGAGTGTGTGTGTGTGTGTGTGTGTGTGTGTGTGTGTGTGTGTGTGCGCGCGCGTGCGTGCGTGTGTGTGCGTGTGTGTGTGTGTGTGTTTGTGCGTGCGTATTTGCATTTAGTGTGTATGTGCGTACGTGCGTGCGTGCGTGTGTGTGTGTGTGTGTGTGTGTGTGTTTGTTTATTTTTTGTTTGTTCTGCAAGGAACTGATTACTCAGACGAGAAATTAGTTCCATATTTATTATAAATACATGTTTTATGTTGTTAAGGTAGAAGAAAAATAGACTGGTGGCTATACACATGCAATAATACCGAGAAACTGTACATGCAATACGGACAGAACTCTGCAAGTGACCTACAGACATGACAATGAAAACCGTACTTATATTAGGCTACTAAGTTTTTTTAATGTACAGTAACGGCGAAAAATATTTTTTTCAATCTGGTTTTGGTGTCTTTAAATAAATTATGTGGACTATAAGATAGTTTCACCATGCATAGATGGTTTCCGACAAATAGGCCAAGCTTTTTAAAACTCCATCTGCGTAAAAAAAAAAAAAAACTCAAAACATTGACAATCGCGGGTTTGGAGCAGCTTTCAGAAACCCAACTTTAATTACATTAAATATGCTTTTATGATTAGATTATTCAAGACGCAACCTGTTTGGACAATGTTCAACTAATTTTAACACATCGACAATCTCAATAGTCAAGTGGATTAGAATCTCAGCCGTTACCTCTCGAAAACTTGCGTGGTTGTCTTTGTTTCATCTTTAATTTGGCTCGTCTAACCGATAATCTTAGTTCATTAAAGGGGTCTAAACCGGCGAAATAATGAGCGGCGCCGTAAGACAAATTAGGCTACGTGAGGTTGTGCAGAATGTACACAGCACTTCGGTTACCACGAGATGGAAAGAGATTAATTTCGTTAAATAGAAAGCCTAACCGTTGGTCAAACATAGGCAACTTTTTATTTTATTTTACATGTCTTCAAAAACGTGTCCACAAAAACGGTAAGCCAAGCAGCTCTTAAACATGGGTATAAGTTACGTTTGAAGATACGAATGCCCTTGTTTCGCAATTAAGTAGGCCTACATGCAATATAAACCGCTTCCCGCCGACGAAATCAAACGGCGTTATTTTCGCTTCAAAACAGCGGCTAAGGCCGCGAGTAATAACTTCTTACAGTTTACGGCGGGCAAGTCTACTTTAGGAACAAATAATGCACACCAGCAACAATCAGATATTGGTGCGAATTTAATAAATGTTGGAAAGTTCATTCTGTCTTTAAATCGCTAAATTAGCTTCAGTAAAACTGGGCTAGCCTGCACCTTGGGAAGTAAAATCAGGGTTAATAATCAGTAATCAAGCGAAATTATCAGCCATCAAATTAATTTGTATATTTTTTCATAAACTACAGGACTAATTTTACGGAGGAAATACTGGATTAAGACCGTGTCCTCAGTTAACCGCTTTAGGGGTAAAATTCTTTTTGACGTTTTTCAGACAGCCATGACTTCCTAAGGGCTGGTCTAGTTGTGCACTTGGCTAATAATGGCCAAAATGATTGCAACATGAGTAATATTTGCAGTAATGTGATATTCTGAACACTTTGGCCATTTTTCGTCGCATGTATGCTAAATAATTTAAGGGAGAATGAGCCCATCTCTTTTATGAGGCAAAGATACGCACGAGGATTCAGGTGCACAGCTTTTATAAGGTTTTTCTCTTACTTTATGGCCGAGCATGTCAGATTCAGCACATTCGTCCGATTGCTACACATAAGTTATGACAGTTAAAGTATAAAAAACATAAACCCGAAATAGTTTAGTTTCAGAAAAGCTGCTTCTAAAATTTCACACGTGATTACTCTGCTGCTCACTACTGGACACTGGTCTTTACTTAAAGCAAATTTAAGAGTTACGGAAAAGTTTCTCCTTTTTTGTGTTTCTGCGTGTGAGTGTGTGTGTGTGCGTGTGTGCGTGTGTGTATCGGTCGGGGAGGGGGGATAACAGACATTTCTGTTCTTATAAATAACATAGACGCTTCACCAATACCCGCCCCCCTCCCCTCCTTTAATAATTTCTTACCTTTTTTCCTGATATCCTTCACGCGCCCCCGTGGCAACAGTGATTCACACTCTCTCCACTTTTTCCACCGGCAAGATTTTGCGTTTTTCAATATTTCCCCTTACTTTGTTTCATTTCTCACTTCCATCTTCTTTCATCTCATCAATAAACACACGCTGCAGCCAACCTTCGTACAGGACTTCAACCAGTTCTTCCACGCCCGCCCATGTTGCACTATTCGTTGAAGATTTTCAATAGTCACGCCTTTTCTCCGTCGATTGGAACATAAAGCATTCTGTAGGTTGGGAAATACGTCGCTGAGCATAACTATTACCCAATCGCAACAGCGAGCTCTCACTGTGCATTAACTCGAAACAGCTTCCATTGAGGCTCCGACGTAGAAACCGTTTTCTAAGCAAAGTTGGTTGAGAAAATGAAACCAACATGGAGAATGAGGCGCCACAGTTTCCGAACCGTTTCCTCCTTTAACTCCAGCAGGCGGAATTTTGCAAGAGCTCCGAGCGGCAGTGTATCGGAACTGGATATTTTATTCTATGCTCGGAGCCGATCGGCTTCCGCTCCATAATTAAACAATTCCATTTGCGACAAAATATTGCGTTATTGTTGGGGGAAACTGAACAACGTATGTGGGTCCGTTTTCTAGCCGAGGCTGTTCATTGTTAATTAAACACGTCGATCATTTATTGTGTCCTTGCATTGGGCAGGCTCGTTGTCAGTAAATCCGCGAGGATGCATATCAGTTTTATATTGGGCAATGCCGCTGCCTGTCATTTTTAATACCATCAAGTTAGATTGCCTTCCGAGTCTTTCACTTTCTACGCATTTCTATTTTCTCATTTATTTATTTTTTAAAACAACGACCCGAACTGACCTCAAACAAATTAAAAAAAAAAACTGACAGGTCATATTGCCAATCAGATTGAGGGAAGCGAAACGGGACCATGGTATTCTCCAATGACTTGGTAGAATACGCTGAATGACATTGAATTTAAACAATTGCGGATATGTTTTTGTTTTAAACCCACCTCTGTCTAGACGGTGACAGGTGTGTGTGCACGTCTGAAGTCTAGACTGAAATAATCAGCCTTAAAGCTGCAGAGAATATTGGGCCACCTCACGACGATTTCTTTTACATTTATTGAAGCCTTATCAATTTGAAATCCAGATTATTACGGCCGGGGAAAGCATTTATGTTCGGCACGCTCGCTTCTTCGCACAGCCCATTGTAATTTAATGCTGCTTCTCATGCGCGCCCGTGTTTCATTGAGTTAGCCTACATAAATTAAACGCAATCCGAGATTTCATAGTCTGAGCAATCAATTTAACAACATCGTTCGCCTATCGTCCGTCAGTTTAAGAACCATTCTTTTTGGTTCAGCTTTGTATCCTTGCCCAGAGGATTAGTTATGTCAGATGTGTCAGAATGTCGCCTTTCACACATTAATTTACGATTAAAAAATGGACATCATTTTCCCCATTCGTAGCCAATGTGTATTGCCAGTTATTCCGTGTATTAAAGAACAAAATGTAAAGAGATCAATTCAAGTTCTGGAAGCAGATTGGTGAATACCTTACAGCGTTATTTCCGTGGCAGAATACACGATATAGTGACAACTATGATGCGATGGAGTAACAGCCATTAGCCACCCCGTCTTTTTGGGCGTCCTAAAGTAATTGGACAAGTGGCTGCTCAGCTTTTCCATGGGAAGGCGTGCGGTGCACCCTCACTCCTTCAAGGAAGAGGATAATATGTCTACAGATTATTTTAAATGTGGCAGCTATATTTGAAATCTGTCGCTGATAGCTCTCATTATGGCCAAATAAACGACTTGGTAAATTCTTTAAAAGAAATAAAGCTCAAGAACACAAAAGACCCAGAGAATCACAGTAGGCTGCTGTGGTGGATCACAGAAGAATTCTTTCAATGGTGGGGAAAAAGCCCTACTGAACAAATGGCTAGATCAAGGACACCGTCTTGGATGTTGGCATGTCTGTGTCAAAGTCCACAATCAAGAGTAAATATCGACACAATGTAAACCTTTGGTAAGCCCCCAAAACTAGAGGACCAAACAAGGATTTGCCATAAAATATAAAACACCCTGTACAGTTAACATCCTTTGAACTGAGGAGACAAAGATCAACTTGCACCAAAATTAAGAGCAGGGAAGGAACAGTCGATGATGCAAAGCCTACCATCCCAGCAGCGAAGCATGGTGGGAGTCGTGTAATGGCGTGGGCACGTATATCGATGGAAGTGGAACTGGTTGCCTCGAATTTATCAATGGAAAATGCAGCAAGTTGAATTCCAAATTGTTCTGGGCCATTAAAAAAATTTGCTCAGCTTCATCTAAATGCTTTAAAAACCATGGGATGGAATTTCACAGTAACGTTAAAGATGGATAGTGTCCCCAAGCATTTTGCTAAATCTAAATCTTATTTGGTCCTTTTCTAAGGGAAATAGGTGGGATGTTACATCAGTGCCAAGTCAGTCACCTGACCCAAATCCAATTCAGCATGACTTTCACATGCCGGAGGCAAAACTTAAGGCAAATCGCCCCGAGAGCGAGCAGGAGCTGAGGGCCAGGAGACCTTCAGTCTGATGATGTCTGTGGTCTCCAGACTTCAGGTAGTAATTGACCACAAATGATCTGGAGCCATCTATTATCAATAACAATATAATTTATGATCATGTTGATTGGTCCAATTACTTTTGAGCCGCTAAAATAAGGAGGCTATGTATAAAAATAGTTGTAATTTCTCCACGATTCATTAAATGTTTTTGAAATAACTTTTGAAGCTAAATGTCTAGACGTAATTTAGGACATCTCAACTGTTTCATTTCAGATCTTTTGTGGTGGCACGCAGAGTCAGAATAATGAAATTTTTTCCACAGTCCAAATACTTGACCTGACGGTGTAAACTTGAATAGAAAGATTTTTTTAAATCAATAAATATAAACAATTGCTCAAGTTTTAACACTGAGCAGATCAGATGCAAAGAAATATTCCAACGGCCTGTTGTCGAATGTGCATTGTCAATTTGTCATACTTCTGTTGTCTTATATGCAGAGAAAATGTATGAAACGAAATCCTCATCTTTTGAAAATGGCAGGTGCAGGCAGGTTTTTAGCCACAGGGTGGGGTCCAAGAGCAATAAAATAAAACAGTGGTTCCCAAACTCGGCCCTAAGGACTCAGTATTTTCAAGTTTCTGTTCCGACCGCACTTGAAATCCCAGATTTTTAATGAGTTTCCAATTGTGCAACTCGTGATTTTAGGGATAATCTTCCCTTTCAAGCCACTTCATGTCTGGAAAATAGCGAAGCATGCCCTGATAAGATTGATATTCACATCGTGCTATATACCAAATAACTTTTAATTGCATGTAAAAGGGAAAATTGTGGCTGATTGAAGAAATAAAAAAACGAACGGGCTTCTAACCGTTTGAATTGCAGACTTGTCGCTAGAACTAACTGGTTATAGGGTAGCCTAATTAAGAATTCAAAGACAAAGCAAATTATGATGAGCAATAACTTGTTTGGTGTTATTTGTCTGTTTGGTTTTAGGACAAACATTCAGAGAAAAATGAAATACTTGCCACCAGACACCTACGTAGCAGCTTATTCACTGCGGTCTTAAATTTGGTCAGTAAACTTAGCTACTTGACTTGCTTACTTTCAATGATTCAAAACATACACAATATGACCATTGGGCTTCTTTAAATCATGAAATGTATAGGCAGTTCTGTCAACGCGGTTTAAGTGGGAGGAACGTTTCTCTAGCCTGAATAGCAACTAATTAAGAAAAGTTAGCAGGTTGTAAACTTTGGGTTCGTCATTGAGGCTGGTAAAAAATCAACACACAGTGGGTCCCCAGTTTGGGAACCACAGATTTCATAAGTTTTTAATCAATAAATTGGCTTGAATGGGGAAGATACATTTCTAATATACCCTCTACATCGACCTTGGGTTCCACGTACAGATTTGGATTTCCCACTTTTTGTTTTGTGTAAAATATTAATCTACAGCCCCAATTCCAAAATAGTTGGGACAAAGTGTAAATTGTGAATAAAGTCAAAATGCAATGACTTTCAGATCACATGAGCCAATATGTTATTTATGATAGAAATTAGAAAACATTTCAAATGTTGAAACTGAGACATTTTACATTTTTATCTGCAAAATGAGCTTATTTCAAATTTTTTTCTGGCTGTAATAGGTCTCAAAATGTTGGGACACAGGGAAAAAAAGGGCTGAAAAAGCAATTAATACATAAGAGAATCAGCTGAAAGAACATTTAGCAAGTAATTAAGTTAACTGGCATCAGGTGTGTAACATGATTGGCTATGAAAGGGATGTCTTAGAGAGGCTGAGTGTCTCAGAAGTAAAGATGGCCAGAGGCTCTCCAACCTGAGAAGACTTGCATAAAAAAGTGTGGGATACTTTAAAAACAATCTCAAATTGCAAAGGCTTTGAAGGTCTCATCATCGACAGTGCATAACATCATCAAAAGATTCAGAGAAACTGGAAAAATCTCCATTCGTAAGGGACAAGACCAAAGACCTTTACTGAATGCCCGTGATCTTTGGGCCCTCAGACGCCACTGCAACGGCATGATTCTTTCATTGAAATTACTAAATGGGCCCAGGAATACTTCAGGAAACCACTGTTTGTAAACACAGTCCGCCGTGCCATCCACAGATGCCACCTAAAACTCTACCATGCAAAAAGGAAGCCATTGTTGAGCATGATCCAGAAGCACCGTCGTATTCTGTGGGCCAAGCCTCATTTAAAATGGACTGTAGCAAAGTGGCCAAATTTGACATTTTTGTTGGAAATCGTGGGCGTCATGTCCTCTGGGCTAAAGAGGAGAAAGACTACCCTCCTGTTATCAACGTTCAGTTCAAAAGCCAGCATTTCTGATGGTATGGGGATGCATTAGTGCATATGGTGTGGGACACTTGCATGTTTTAAAAGCACCATGAATGCTGAACGGTATATAAAGGTTTTAGAGCAACATATACGCCTTGTGTATTTCAGCAGGACAATGCAAAACCACATACTGCAGCTATTACAGCAGCATGGCTTCGTAGTAGAAGAGTCCGTGTGCTGAACTGGCCTGCCTGTAGTCCTGATTTTTCACCGATTGAGAACATTTGGCGCATAATTAAACAAAAAGTCCGTCAAAGGAGCGCCAAAACTCTCCAGCAGCAGGAAACCGGTATTAAACAAGAGTGGGATCAAATTCCAATGGATAAACTCAAGAAACTTGTCTCCTCAATGCCCAGACGCCTCCACTCTGTGTTAAAAAGAAGACAGGATGGTACACCGTGGTAAACAGACCCCTGTCCCAACTTTTTTGAGACCTGGGCCTGTAGCAGCCATCAAATTTGAAATGAGCTCATTTTGTGGTTAACATGGTAAAATTTCTAAGTTGCAATGTTTGTTATATCATCTATGTTCTACTGTGAATAAAATACTGGCTGGTGTGACTTGAAAGTCATTGCTTTTTGATTTTATTCACAATTCACACTTTGTCCCAACTATTTCAGAATCGGGGTTGTATTATACTCAAATACATTAATAATTAAGAGTTAACTAAAACAATGTATATCCAAGTGATTGAACTATAGCTCTCTCTCTGTAAATGTCCACTGTTTGCAGCTAAGACCTTCTATTTCTGTTATGTAGAAGCATCCAAGGTTAAAAAAGTGAAGGAGAGGTGAGAAGTTTCGAGCTAATAGCCGCTGCCAGGAATGACAGCTGCGATACGTTGTGCAAGGCCATGTATGGTAAAGATAAGGCAACAAAATATATGTTGTGCAAGGCCACAAGGAAGAACAAGGATTGAAACTGTTAGTTTGGTGGAAAAATACTAAGTTGGTCATGCTGGCATGTTGTATTCTGATTGGGTGGTGTAAAAGCCCACCCAAGAATAAGGTAACTATAAAAAACAAAGGGACAGAGAACTCAGGCTTCTTTTCCTCCCTTGACAGCCCTCTGTGTGTGCTGCACATCCAGAGTCTCTGCATCCGAAGAAGATTCTTCACTCTTGAATATCTTCCTTCTGACACTTAGCTGAAGATCATCAACTGAATATGGGTGACTGTATCATTTGATGGTTTGAAGCCTATGTTATATGTCTGTATCTATACACGTTATTGCTTCTTGAATTATTATAGTGAAATTGTTAAATTACTGAAAGTCTCTGGGTCCTTCATTTAAAAGTCAATGTTAACCAGTACGAATGCCTCAACAGTATCAAGGAATCCATGAATGAGATGGTGAATTCTTTAACGTCACCCGACCCAAATTGACATTGCTAATAATCATTCCCCAGTAGTCAAGTTCATCGAAAAATTGACTTTCCCATAAAGTTTGCGGATGCTCCTACAACCTATGATTCCAGGATGTCGTTTATCTCAAGTCTGTTTTCAGCGGGGTCCTGAGAAACAGAGTAACGATCAGGTTAAAATTATGAAAGTAACGGTGGCTGTTACGGAGCATAACACGGCGGGATTAAAGGCAATTCACAGTGGCACGCTGCCCTCTACTGTTGGGGAGTTACCCTTGTAAAGACGTGTTCTTGGTACATATTAATATGAGCAAAAATGCAACGCGGGTATCTCGAAACAAGCCCACGTCAGAAAAAGTTTGGAATGGTATCTTAAAGTGCATATCCTTGCTGATTTAAAACGTAAAATGCACCCAATTTTGAGTTAGGCTACAATAACGGATTTTTAGTGCCTTAACGCATTTTAACCATGGAGGTAATATAATAGATTTGGAGAGAGTGAGGAGGTACCACCCCCATTACTTTCAATGGGAGATGCTAGGTTAGCTTCTTCAGCTCAAGAAATACGGAATTTACAGACGCCATCTATAAAAACGGCGTTCCATGGGTGTTTATTATTGGCACCATTTTATAAAATTGCCTATCTGATTACACAGCACAAATAGCCAAGATAGTGTGTCGTCTGTGCGGATTGGCGAATGTTTTCGAGGGGAAATTACGAGCAACGCTGTTAATCCGGAACGCGCACGCACTATGCACTCATTGGCTGAACTGCTGCAGTCAGAGCATCAGCTGGACAACCAAACTTGTGCAAGAACTGTCATAAAGCTCGAAGTAGCAGCTCTTATTTTACAGGCCCTCTTGAAAACATCGAACAGTTGCGTCAGACGAAGAGCAAAATAATGAAGGATTACCGAATAAATTTGCTTTTGTTTTTGCTTTATTTGGCGAGAAAAAATGCACGCTTTTCAATTGGTGTCTATGGAGCTTCCGCATCTTTGGCCACAAAATTGCCTCCAGTGGGAAACATGGAAGTAGGAAGCTAACATGCTAACTGGCTGAAGCAAAGGTACTTCCTTGTTCTCTCTGGTTCTAATATATATCTTTATGATTTTAACTAATATTACACATCTATGAGTGTCAGATATACCTGGTTTAATATCAGTACTTTGGGCAGAATTTGTCAGGCACGAAAAAAGCTTGTGATTTGAATCTCCAGGGAAAAAGAATTTCTCTCACGTCATGTGCGGTTCTCCAAGCGAATATGTGAAGCTGGTCTTTCTGTTGATAGTCGATACACTGTTGCGTTACTGTTTGTCGTGTTTATTTTTAAGATTTTGAGCATAATTTTAAGTATTTGGCCGGAATGGTTAACAGGTGTGTCGTGGGAGGGTGCAGTAACACCAATCATGATGGTGTTAGTAGCCGCAGATTTCCCGAGGACTGTGAGGGAAAAATTATCCATGCAGGCACTGGGTCAGTGCCCTGGATATGGGGGAACCCCATCATGAATCTGAATCAATATGGCTAAGGACTCCCAGGGGATTTTCCAGACACTTCAGTTTATTTTCAAAAATTGTTCGATACATGGACCACCCTTAACAAAATAACCCTGAGGATTAGGTGTATAAAGGCACAATCTTTTAGACAATTGAATACAAATTTGGTCCAGGATATGCACTTTAAATTAAAATTAAAACTAAAAGCAGTGATTTGCCAATTACTTTACTTGTATTGGGCAGCAAGCAAAACAACAGCTCGTTTTTTTGCATTTTACCACATGAGTTTTATGGATTTTTCAAAATAATACTTATTTTGAATCATACAAAAAAGTTGGAACAGTGTTTACCACTTTGGACTGTTCCCATTCCTTTTCAGGAAAGTTCATAAATGCTCAGACACTGAAGATACCAAGTCATAAAGAGTTTCAGGTGTTAATTAGCCCCATTCTTCCTCCAAACAAGGTTGAAGGCGTGCAACATACTTTGGCACACTGCTCAGGACTGGAGGCAGACCTGTCCAGCACCCAAACTTCTTACACAGCCATTCCTTTGTAACATATCTAGAATGTGGTTTTGTGTTGTCTTGTAGAAATATGCACTGAACATGGCTATTACTCTTCTTGCTGATAAAAACCTGAATGGTTCTTTTTCTTCTATGGTCCAGAGCATAGGGAGTCAATGTTCCATAAGAATTCCTAAAATATTGATTTGTCTGACCGCAAGACATTGATGGCCTCACGCAAGAAGGGCCTGAGACTAGCCCATCTCCTGACCAAGTCTGGAGTCTTAATGTAGATCAAAAGCAGTTCATGATGCAGAGCCGCCTGAGGTCAGAGGTCCTCAGCTCAGGTTCGCACCTTTGCCCTCTCGGCACAGAACTTCCTCCAGACTCATCTAATCCTTTAAATATGTTTACCAAAGTGGAGGGTGATTCCTAGTTCCTCTCCATCTTTCCTTGAGGAAAGGAAAGATGATTTTTCTCACACATTTGTGAAATTGGCAAACCTCAGGCAATCTCTGTCCCTGCAGGACTCAGCGTTTCCAGGATGCTGCTTTTGTACCAAATCATGATTACAATCACCTGCTGACATCTCCAGTTTCCAGTCACAATATTATTGAATATTTTCACCTCATACACATCCTAAATTGCCCCTTCCAAACCTTTTTTTTTTCAGAAAGCATTGCAGGCTTGAATGATGGTAATGGAAGGATGTTTACAAAGTTGACTGGAAAAACATTTAATATGTTGTCCGCTCGCGGTCTGAAATTCATTCAAAGTAAATTTAGATATCACTGCTGTCTGTTTTTATGAGCATTTTCTGCACCATCCCAACATCTGAGTTGGGGATGAAAAACAACTGAAATTCCATATTCTATCGATAATAGGTAAAAAGAAAACTAATACATTTACACACGTATGGCTTCGTTCGTTTAAGTACAGTGGGGGAAATAAGTATTTGACCCCTCGCTGATTTTGCAGGTTTGCCCACTTGCAAAGAATGCAACGATCTATAATTTTAATCGTATATAAATTCTAACAGTGAGAGACAGAATCACAAAGAAAATTCCAGAAAATCACATCATATGAATTTATAAAAATTGATAACCATCTGATGAGGAAAAATAAGTATTTGATCCCCTACCAAACAGCAAGTATTCTGGGTCCCACAAGCCAGTTAGTCTTTCTTTAAGACGCACCCCCAATTCCAACTAATTAATTACATCAAATACACCTGCCTCACCTCATTAGCTGTATAAAAGACACCTGTCCACTCCCAAACAACCAGATTCCAACATCTCCACCATGGGCAAGACCAAAGAGCTGTCTAAAGACATCAGGGACAAGATTGTTGACCTACACAAGGCTGGGATGGGCTACAAGAGAATCGGAAAGCAACTTTGAGAGAAAAGATCAACTGTCGGTGCAGTTATCAGGAAATGGAAGAAGCACCACACTGCCGCCAACCTCCCTCAGTCTGGGCCTCCTTGCTAGGTCTCGCCTCGCGAGATGTCCCTGTTCATGAGAACGGTGAGGAATCACAAGGGGGGAACTGGTTAATGAACTGAAGGCAGCTGGGACCACAGTAACAAAAGAAACCGTTGGTAACACACTACGTGGTCATGGATTGAAATCCTGCAGGGCACGCAAGGTCCCCCTGCTCAAGAAGGCACATGTACAGGCCCGCCTGAAGTTCGCCATTGTCCACCTGGATGACTCAGAAGAGGCCTGGAAGAAGGTGATGTGGTCAGATGAGACCAAAACAGAACTTTTTGGGCTCAACTGAACTCGCCGTATTTGGAGGGCAAAGAACACAGAGTACAACCCAAAGAACACCATCCCCACCGTCAAGCAGCCAAGGGGAAGGCACAACTCCATTGCATTGAGGGGGGGATGGACGGGGCCATATACCGTGGAATTCTGGACCAACAGCTCCTTCCCTCAGTGAGAGAGCTGAACATGGGTTGAGAATGGGTGTTTCAGCACGACAACTACCCTAAGCACACCGCCAAAGCAACAAAAGAGTGGCTGAAGAAGAAGTACATCAAGGGTCTGGAGTGGCTTAGCCAGTCTCCAGACCTGAATCCAATTGAAAATCTTTGGAGGGAGCTTAAAATTCGGGTTGCAAGGCGACAGCCTCGGGACCTGAATTATTTGGAGGTTGTCTGCAGGGAGGAGTGGGCCAACATCCCTGCCAAAATGTGCACAAACCTTGTCAACAACTATAAAAATTGTTTGACATCTGTGCTGGCCAATAATGGCTTTTCTACAAAATATGAACATGCTGTTTGTCCAGGGGGTCAAATACTTATTTTTTTAACCAAAAATATGCAAATAAATTCCTAAAATGCATACAATGTCTTATTCCACTTTTTGGGTGATATTCTGTCACTCACTGTTAAAATAAACCTATCATTAAAATTATAGACCGTTGCACTCTTTGTTAGTGGGCAAACCTGCAAAATCAGCAAGGGGTCAAATACTTATTTCCCACACTGTAAATCCACCCCACTGGAAAAGTAGTAGACATTTTTTGTTATTACATGCCACAGTGCCCTGTAACATCAGTCTTTAGCGGGTACTGCGTTCTCCGAGGATTCTTCACCCTACATCAAGTGCAGAGTTGCAGCAAAAATTGCTGCTCTCCACTAATGCGCCGTGCTTTCTCAATATTGGGTTTCTCAATAGACTTACAAACTCAGCTACCCTTCCAAACACGCGCTTAAAATGTTTTCCCAGCGGCGGACAAGTTTATTTAAAAGTAAAGCAATCCTATTACAGGTATAGACCTACCAGGACCAAAACAAGTCCTAACTTAATCTCACCCACCGAACAAACATCCACAATTAGGTGCAGAATTAGTTTTAGAAGTAAGGCTGCGGAGAGACCATATAAAAAGTTGCTTGTTGTGATCTTGGCTGATTCCGTAGGTAATCTTTGTGATGAGGTATCTTGAGTTCATTTACTCAATGGCCGTGTAGAGCAGTGAAAAAACCATTCAAAAACTGCATTACCTGCTAAAGCTCCAAACATCGCCTGTTTTGACCCTGGTAGGTCCTTTACGGTTATTAAACTGCTCTCCTATTGAATAAACACATTTTCCACTGGGAAAACATTTATTTAGCACCCGTTAGAGTGGTAAGTGAGATTGTAGGTCTTTTGAGAATACTAATATTGGAGCGTAATCTGAAATACACCATGGAGCCGGTGTCCAAAACAGGTTTGTGCTGAAATTCCAGTCTTGTTTACAGGTAAAGATTTCCACTCTAAACACTTATGTTACGGGGGGCTTCAACAATGGCATGTAATCACAGAATGGATATCTGCCATTTCCCCTCTGGATTGGATTTACAAAAAATAAACCAAGGTACACAAACATTTAGACAGAAAAACTGAGGGAATTGGTGGCTCAGATGACAAAGCAGTGAAATGTACTACAGGTCCATTTCGTTGGATTTCTTCAGCGCTACATCAGATGTTCACACCATTCTAATTATAATGTTCATTAGATATATCAGGCATAAGTCATTTTTGCTGTTAATTTGAATGCACCCACTCAAGATAGAAGACCAAAATTTCATACCGCCAGAACACATCCCAGGAGTAAAAATCCGTTTGTGCCGACAGGGAACAGAAGTCCTAAACTAAAGTGAAAGATTCAAGAAACCCCCGACCCCAGAGTCCATTCAGATTACATGGACGAATGAAATATCAGTGTTTTTTTTGTGTGTGTGATGCAGTCTTTCCTGATTGCAACTGTGCTGCTAAATCATACAAGACATTTTTGTGAATAAGATGAAGTATTTGGTTCCAAGTTATACAAACTACATTTCCACCCCATATGCTACCTGTTTTATAGTTTCATTTAATCAGATTTTCAGCACTGGTCAGATCGTTGGGACTCTCCAAATACCCACACTGACCACAAAGGGCCTTGCCTGGTGATGAAAGCTAAAATAACGTAGAATCAGGTTTCCTAAGTAAACAAGAGTCTCTGCACTCAGGGGCTTGTACTGGTTTCCTTTAAGACATTCGACAGGCACCTTTAGCTGCTCTCAATTACCTCATTGGACTCATGGGAAAAGATAAAGACACTTATGAGTACTTACACAAGGTATTTACTGAGCTTACAAATAACAAAATAAACATTTCACTCTGCAGTTTTTCCTAAAGGCTTTGTGAAACGCATCCCGGAAGATTTACAGTCAGCTGAGTGGACCAAAACGTTTCAGACAAACTCTAAAATACACTTTGTCATACTGATCACTGAGCAACAACAGCTGACAGGAAGTAGAGGAGTATAAACAATGAACTGTTTCAACAGCAAAGCCAGGAAACTTTCCTTGACTTGTCACCTTTTCACAGAATTCATGAATAATTACAAAACATTACTACAAAACATAAAAAGTAATGAAAAGCAACCAGTTGTTTAGATGTCTGTAAGAAGTGGAGATGAATTCCAGGAACGCCTCTTTGAAAGGAACTGGGGATCGAATAAGTTTTTCTGCATCTATTTTCCGAGCGCCAGTCAGGCAGAGATGATCCGATGGGCCTTCGTTTCGTTCCGCAGGTGCTGGAGGTGTAGCGCTGGTGCACAGCTGGCGGGATGCCCATCCAGTTTGGTCCGGTTCCATCTGGTTCTGTTCTGACCGACAGCTACATGTCCTCCACACTCCACTTGTAGGCCGTCTCCTGCATGGCTTTTTTATCCGCGATACGATTGTACCTCCGCTGCTCGAACCCGTTCGACCTGCGGGGTGAAGTCAGACAGCCCCGTTTCCGCTTCCACCAATCAGAATCACCCAAGAGGGGGTGCAGGTTTTAAGCCATAGGACAGGCCTGCTGATCTAGGGTAAGTTTCGCTTGTTTCCTCATAATGGAGGGCACTTAAAGTTACATGAGGAAATTACCAGGAAGTAAGCAAATTATCCACCAATCAGAATTTCTCTATTTCCTGCAAGCAATATACTAGGAGATATTTCAAGCAATTGGTAAAAACAAGTTCTGCAAGTGTGGCATTGTCACGGCCTTTTCCTGACTTTACCTCACTGCAGGAAATAAAGTGAGCACCTTAATTCACTGGACAGTGACACTTTGTTATCTGGATTCTGTTCGCTGAGCCAATCATTGGACCCAAGTCAGATTGAACATGCGTTTCACATGCTGTAGAGGAGACTGAGGGCAAAAAGTCCCTGTAATGAGCAGGAAGTTAAGATGCTGCTGTACCGGCCTGGCAGAGCATCACCAGGGCAGATACCCTGAGTCTGGTGATGTCTGTGTGTCGCAGACTTAAAGCAGCCACTGCATGTGTAACCAAATATCAAAAATCATTACATAACTCAATCACTGAGTTTCCAAAGGGCTCAACTTCAATGAATTAGATGTCTGCATACAGTGCTGTGAAAAAGTATTTGCTCCCTTCCCGATTTGTTTTTTTTTTTTTTGCATACTTGTCACAATTAAATGTTTCAGATCAAACAAATTTTAATATTAGACAATGATAACTTGAGTAAATACAAAATGTAGTTTTTAAATGATGATATCATTTACTAAGGGAAAAGAGCTATCCAAACTTATCTGGCACTATGTGAAAAAGTAATTGCCCCCCTGCTGCCAGTTAAATCCTGAATTAACTGTGATTTACCACATTTGAGTTCAATTTCACTAGCCACACCCAGGCCTGATTACTGCCAGACCTGTTGAATCAAGAAATCACTTAAATATAACCAGTCAAACAAGGTGAAGTTGGCAACACATCATGGCGCACTCGAAAGAAATTCAAGAACAGATCAGAAACTAGTTGTATGTCGATGGCACGCCATTGCAAATCTAAACGCTCCGCAACAAATTTTTTAGGAGCAGTAGTGATGTGTCAAGCGGGCAATTCACTGAACTGGCATTCTGCCGTACAAATCCTAGCTCAATGCATAAGGCAGATATGGCAATTTTTCTTTTTTCACAAAAAGCCCCCTAGTGGCCAAAATATGAATCACGGGATGGCAATTTTAGGCATGCAGGTTGCCATCACCAAGATACATATCCATACCAATTTGCAGCTTCTATGGTGAGTAATAATAAAACGTGCCATCCTTTTCAACGATTGGCACATCAGACATCACTTGACCCAGAAAACGGTCAAAATGAGGTCAAATCAAAAACCCATCTGATATGTGATGAAGGGTCATCCCATGCACCTCCCATAGAAATGTCAGCATCCTACACTACCGGTCAAAACTTTGGGATCACTTGGAAATTTTCTAGTTTTCCATGGAAAGACACATGAAATTAGTCTGAATAGGAAATATCGCAAATGAACAGAACATGCTGACATTGTCTGAGTTAGAGATAATGATTTTAATGGAAAATGATGAATATGAACTTCAAACTTAGCCATCATCAAAAAAAAAAAAAAAAAATCCTCCATCACTGTTGATACTGAAACTGGTGTTTGACGGGAACCATTTAGTGCAGCTGCTAGTTGAAACCTGTGAGGCGTCTTTGTCTTAAACTACACACTCTCAAATATTTGTCTTCTTGCACAGTTGTGCATCGGGGCCTCCCACTCCTTTTTTCTGTCCTTGTTAGTGCCAGTTTGTGCTGCTCTCTGAAGGGAGTAGTTGACAGCATGGTAAGACATTTTAAGTTTTCAATTTATCGCATTGAATAGCCTTCTTTTGTAAGCACAACAATAGACTGACGGGTCTCTAAAGGAAGTTCATTCTTTCTGGCCATTTTGAGGCTGTAAACAAACAAACTGCTGATGCTTCAGGGACTAAACCAACCTCAGGAATGCCATGCTCCCTTTCGCGCTCCCTTATTAGTTCAACGGTTTTCAGCAGTGCAACACAGTTGCAGAAGCGTTTTCTAATAATCAATTAGCCGTATAAAATGCTTAACTTGGATTAGCAGCCATACCAGGATATTGACGCAGAGGACTGACAGTTGCGGATAATAGGCCTCTATGCAAAAATGTAGATCATTCTTTGAAAATCATCTGATTAAAATTAATCATTTGTGAAATGAATAAAAATGTTTGCGAAATGCATTAAAACGTATTTTTCTTTGGACAACAAAGAAATTTGCAAGTGATCCCAAACTTTTGAGCGGTAGTGTTGCTCAATGCATAATGGCCATTTTTCAATTTTCACAAAAAGCCCCCTGGAGGCCAGAAGAGGAAATTTATTTATATTCCAAACACGTTGTGCACCCCTCTGGGTCACTACCTTACACACAACGAAGTTTGATTGGTCTAATGGCCTAGCAGTTACTTTTTCGGATGGACAGATGTCGACTGTATTAAAAGATCTTGCTTTTTGGAAGCACGGAGATAAAGTCATTGACATCTATCAGTCTGGAAAGACTTCCTTTGGGACTCCAGCAAACCATGGTGAGAGCCATTATCTACAATTGGAGAAACTCAGTGGTTAACCTTCCCAGGAGTGGCCGGCCTACCAAAATTACTCCAAGAGCGCATCAACGACTCATTTAGGAGCTCACAAAAGAACCCAGAACAACATCTAAAGCACTGCAGGCCTCACTTGCCTCAGTTAAAGTCAGTGTTCATGATTCAACAATAAGACGGAGACTGGGCAAAAATGCCATCCATGGGAGACTACCAAGGTCAAAAAACTCCAGTTTTTTTTCAGAATTCCAAGGCGACCACCACTGCAGACCAAAAAGAACACAGAGGCTCGTTTCACAAAAAACATCTTGAGGGTTCCCAAGACTTAAACTAAAAATATGGGTCATAAGAACAAAACAAAAAAATAAATCAATTTTTCCCTTTCTTGAGAAAGAGTGGTTTTTGGAGTTGGGCCTTTTGAAAACTCAAGGATTCAATTGTACATCTTGTTCAATATTTTGTACTGTTAATTGAACTGTTCAATAGTTTTAATGCACCTGGGGGGGGGGAGAATCTGTGTACAAAAGGTGCTGTCATTTCTACACAGCTGACCCAATAAGGATGAAAACAGCCTCAAATTCAGGCTCACAGTCTGCACGCTGACCTCACGGACGAAGTGTTCTAAATCCTTTCAAACTGCAAGTGCTAGATGGCGGAAGCACAATAAAACTGTGCCACTGTCCAGTGAATTATGGTGCTCGCCGTACATGCAGTGTGAAAGCGAGCAGCGCACCTGTCCACTCCGTCCCAGCGGTACCCCGGCAGGATGTTAAACCGGTTCGGTGGCGGAGGAGGGCCGGCGTAGCGAGGCCGTTCTGTTATCAAAACAAAGCGAAACAGAAAAGCACAGCAGTACATTCAGGTCACGCTCCTCAGACACTGTAAAGGTAACATGTGCCACATTTATTTTCCAGCTAAAAGAACCAACAGACCCATAACTGCGTTTGTAAAATGCAGCTGCTTTATTCAAACTTGAGGGACTTACGGCCTACTTTAAATTCTGGTGGAGATCCCAAGATTTCCAAAGATCCCTAATGTCCTGCTGAATTGCAGGGAAATGTGTATAAAATGATATGCAAGTTCAAAAGATTTTATATTTAATGTAATGCTGTGGCCACAAAAACATGGCGTCCTGGGTTTGAATATTTCTCTCAGTATGTGACATGTAGCTTCAGTGAAGCGCTGCAACAGGCAGATACAGGAGGAGTCACTGTCAGAGAAAATGGACAAAAAAAAAAAAAAATCTTTTTCCAACATTAAACCTTCTTATGGGGAAATTCAAGCTACGGTCAGAATTTTACAGAGCCCGGGAAGTGCAATGACATGAAAAAAATACAAGAAGAGCACCGCCAACGGTGCATAATACGCCTGTCATGAGCATGGATCAGGAAGTGGAGAGACAACATGATACCAATATCCAACAGACAACAGCCCCATGTGAGCTTTGACCTTTGTCCGTGACCTTGACCTTGGAGGGAGGGCCGTAAACATGGTATGCGACACTCAGGTCAGTGATGGTACACGTGTGTGTGAAATATCATGGATGTATCTGAAGCGGTTGAGAAGTTATGCTCCGGACAAGCGCCATCTGGGCCGCATGTGACCTTTGCCAGTGACCGGGTGAACGAAATCATGGTGCGCGACACAGCGCCTAGTGATGGTGCACGTGTATGTGAAGTATCACGAATGTAGCTCAAGCGGCTCAGGAGTTATGCCCCGGACAAGAAATTGCTAACAGACAACAGACAGACGGACAGACGGGGGTGATGACATAATACGTCCCGTCTTAAGAAGGGCGTATAATAATAAGACGTGGCCACGAGATACAAGTTGTTCCCTCGATTTAATTATCTCGTTCCCACAACTTAGTTATTTCGTGGCCACAAAATACAAGTCGTTCCCACAAATTAGCTATTTTGTGGCCACGATATACAAGTCGTTCCCATGATTTTGCTATTTCGTGGCAACGAGTTACAAGTCATTCTCACGATTTAGCTTTCGCGTGGCCACGAGATACAAGTCGTTCCCTCAATTTAAATTAACGGAACTGAGGGAATGAGTTATATGTCGTGGCCATGAGTTAACTAAATTGTGGGAACGACTAGTATTTCGAGGCCACAAATTAGCTACGTTGTGGGAACGATTTGTATCTTGCGGCTACGAAATAACAAAGTTGTGGGAACGAGATAATTAAATCGAGGGAACGACCCACGTCTTGTATTTTATTCGTGTCATTGCACTTCCCGGGCTCCGCAGGATTTAGGGGTTTGAGACAGAATTTTTAATACACCCTCAATCTTCTCAGAAGGTGCAGTTTGAAAGTAGAGTCTTGGTTACCGACTTGCGTCACACTGTATGTAACGGTATATGAGGAGTCATACGTATGGTCCAGCTCATCCAGATTGGGAGCGATATCGAGCAAAGATGGGGACCAACTGTATGAATATTCGGCGAATTGGCTGGATTTGCATTCAGGAGAAAAAAAAATAGCACGCAATACAAGAAAATGATGAACAAAGAGAAAGTGACGGGATGCATGCAAACTCATTAGCTGGCTAGCATTAGCAATCAAACAATGTTAGCTAGAGTCACTGTGGTCAAATTATTCTTGAAATACCACCGCATAGAGAAATTTAATTCAACAGAGAACATATCACAACATTTCACAACAAATGAATTCATTACTTCACTGATGACACTCAGCTGGTTCTTTCTCCTCACTCAACATTTTAAGACCCCTGATTTTCGCTCTCAAGGCTGACGCAGAAATTGCGTAAACAAAAGCTGGTGCAACGAGACCTGGCGACCCGGTGCTCTGCTGATGACTGCCCAAAGCTGGATTTATGCTTCTGCGTCGAATTGACACCGTCGCTATGCAGAGCCTCTGTAGCAATGTGAACCCCCACCGCAGAACCTCTGCGTCACCTGCCGTGCACCTCAAATTTTCTAACAGCGCGTCAAAGCGACCAATGGCACCGATTTGTCCAAACCGAGCCTAGTGAGTTGTGTGATTCAACGTCATTCAAGAAAATGACAACGGTGGCTAGTAGCTACCTAGCGCTAACTAGGTAACTATGTGCAGCTAATTTGGGGGAGGAGAAGATTAGTGAACACCGCCCGACTGGACTGAGGACATTTGCCGCTGTATCTGTTCTGATTCGAATTACAGTCAAGGAGCTGAGCTCCAGTTTGTAAAGTCGTTCAGGTGTACAAACGCCAGGTAGGGTAGTAAAATTTTGCATTCACATATTTAACATGTCCCAATTTTTAATCTAGTTTTATTTTATTTTTTTTTTAAACACACATATATTTTTATTCTTATTTATTATTTTTATATTTTTTCTGTATTGTTAAAATGTCTTTGTGTGGGAAAATTTCACAGTAAAGTTGTTTTGCATGGAAATTATCAGTAGCCTGCGTAGTTTTTATTGTGCAACAAAGTTTTTAGGTGAGGGAAAATTCAAAATTCTCACTGTCAAAGCATGGGGATATGGCACCACCTTACAGAATATTTACAACGAAAACACAAATGAAATTCTAATCAATATTTCAGAATAATTCCCACCAATAGCGTATATATTGGTGGGATGTGCAAGTTTAAATTATTCTGATCTAAATCTTAACTTATAACTGCTACCAGCGATTGTTTCCTTGATAAAAACGAGTTAACCCTGGTTGACTTCTAGAAAATAAATAAATATAACAAGGAGCCAGTCTTTTGAACGGCTCTTTGAAAGAAACGGCTCCTCAAGATCCGGCTCCCTTCATAGAGCAATAAATCCCATCTCCACACAACAGATCCTTCCTTTGGAAACCTGACGCCACCGAGCGGTTTGACGGTGAATTGCTTAGCGGGACAGCACGACGCAAATGACCTCAATGCAGAACTTCGAAAGGTCCACGACGGCGTGCCCTTTGCGTGGAGTCGACGCAGAAGTATAAATCCAGCTTCAGGGAAGATGCATGTCAAGATCCGGCAGATTCAGTTCTGTTGTTGACGTTCATGCAGTCCCAAAGCTAGCCACTAGATGGGGATAAGTGTGATACCGTACTCCTCTACACAGAAACGCTTAGGAGAGGGCGAAATAAAAACAGAGGAGACGTCACCAGTTGACCAAGGTCACACACCACTGACACGGCTTTAAGTTTTATTCACTTGAAATATGAACAGATATTATATTGAGAGGACGAGAACAAGTTCCTATCAGATTTCCTTCAAGCATTTATTAATACTGGTCACACCGCCTGGAGCAAGACAGAGCCCTCACCATCGCAATCTTCGATGTGAACAATAGTCCGCATTTTGAACTTTTTTGGTCAAAATGACCAATCAATTTTCAGTTTGTTTTTTCTTTTAAAAGATCATTTTTTGGGAATTTTCCTTTATTTGACAGTTGTACAGTGTAGAGAGACAGGAAAGTTGGGGAGAAGAATGGGGGCAGACATGCAGCAAATGACTTGAGCAGGAGTCGAACCCAGGTTGCTGCGGGAAGGACAAGGCCTTTATGGTACACGCGCTTAGACTGATGAGCCACCGGGGTGCCCCAGTTTTCAGTTTTTAAAATAATATTGATACAAAATGTTAATTTATTTCAATCAAAATTTTTTTCAAGGAAGAAAATATAAAATAAAACATCGCACACATTATACTGTAAGAATTAGATGCCTAAATCTGACCCTCAAATCCCAATGCAGCCCTAGATCCCTTTCCTGCCAGGAAATCCCCTGAGCAATTATTGCTCCTGATTGGCCGGACTGTCATCACACTTGACACCCAGGTAAAGGGAGATTGGTAAACCAGCTCTCGGCCCTCATGGACTGCCATTGGAGAACAGGGCAGTATAAGCCCGCCCTCGAGGACGGTGATTGGAGAACAGGGCAGTATAAGCCAGCCCTCGGGGACTGTGATTGGAGAACAGGGCACTATAAGCCGGCCCTCGGGGACTGTGATTGGAGAATAAGGCAGTATAGGCCGGCCCTCGATCTTCCTTCCCTGCCCTCGCCTCTGCCACGCAAACTACAGACAGGAGAAGGAGACGAGTGCAGAGAAAGGAGGATCATTTTATTCATTTAATTATTTGGTTATTTGGACACACCCGCAGGTTGAAAGATTTGATTGGCTGACCTTTGACTCCTTTGCGCAGGGAGTCCTTCTCCTTCCTCTTGCGCAGCATGGCAGCCATGGGGTCGCCCTCCCTCTCCTGCTCACGCAGCATACGGTCCAGGTCCTCGTCATCCGCGTGTCTCGCCAGCGGCTTCTCCGCCTCCCGCAGCGCATCCGCCACGTTCTGCTGCTGCATCTGACCCTGCGCCAGCCTGTGTGTGTCACACAAAACACACACACCGCGTTACGCATAGCACACATCACACACCACGCGTAACGCAAAACACACCACGCATCACTCATCGCACAAAACACACCACATCAGCGCTGTTCAGCCTTTACCTGTGATCCACAGAACCTCTGCCCCCCGCAGCCTCACGGGGTCACACAACTCCCATAACGCCAAAATACAGCACCGAGCAAAACGGCTCAGGCACCCTATATTATAAAAAATTTTAAAATAGTGCCTTACACAGTGTAATAAAGATAAAGTATAAAAGAGAAACATGAACCATAAGATACTATATGAAGTACACACAGACACAGGACAGAGCATATGTCATAGGATCAGGTCTGGCTCACAACAGTCAAGTCAAGACAAGTGAAGTCTATTTATAAAGCACAATTAAAAGAAAAGAAGTTGAACCAAAGTGCTGTACAGTGACAAATGGCAAAAAAATAAATAAAATGGGAAAACTAAAACAATTATAAAAATCAATAAAACTGTTAAACGAAATCATCAACATAAAAGAATATACATATAAAGCAAATAGAAGCAGATAAATTAATAAATAAAGATAAAAGTGCACACAATTAATAGGGACAGTCAAAAGACAAGCGTAAAAGCGCAACAAGAAAATGGCGCAATAAAAAGCTTGACATGAATAAGACAGATGAACAAGCAGATTAAAAAGAAAGAGAAAAGAAATAGGTTTTCAGATGTGATTTAAAAATGGCAAGAGAAGGTGCAGACCTGATTTCTAGAGGTAGTTTATTCCACAGTTGAGGAGCCGCGACTGAAAAGGCGCGGTCACCTTTGGTTTTCAGGTTTGACCGAGGAACTGACAAGAGCAATTTATTGGATGATCTTACAGGTCCAAAGGCCAAGGAAAAGAAGTGATTTTTTTAAAAAGACTTAAACATTTCCAAAGACTCCGCATGTCTGACATGCAGCAGCAAGCTATTCCATAGCTTGGGAGCACCTACTGAGAAAGCCTGGTCGCCCTTAGTTTTGAGCCTAGATCTGGGAACAACCAGCAGCAGCTGATCTCAGCGCTCTGACTGGATTGGAGGCTTGTTGTAGTTAAGCCAGATATTGAGGGGCCAGGCCGCTAAAACTCTTGAAGACAGACAATAAAACCTTAAAATCTATCCTAAAACGGATGGGAAGCCAGTGCAGGGAAGCCAGGACAGGTTTAATACGCTCCTGTTTCTTAGTGCCAGTCAGAAGGCGAGCGGCAGGCGACGAAGTGAGCAATGATCTAGACCAATGTACAAAGAATTAAAATAATCAAGCCTTGATGATATAAAAGAATGAGTGACCCTCTCCAAATCTTTCAAGGAAAAGTAAGGCTCAACCTTAGCCAAAACTGGTAAAAAGATCCCTTAACCACTGAGCCAATTTGTCTTTTTAAATTAACATAAGTGTCAAGGGTCACACCAAGGCTTTTGATGAGCAAGCTGGTTTTGGGAGTGAGGGGGACTATACCATCAACAAAATCAGAAGGATTTCTCCTCCAAACTAGGGGTGTCAACGTTTACAATTTTTTCTACACGTGTACACGAGACTTCTCACCAACGTGTACCCTTTTCTATCGCAGTTGCGCTAAATAACCACAGAAAGTAAAACGAGTTGAAAATAAAATCCTCTATCATTTTGACAGATAAGAAAACGTACAAGTGAAAGCTGAAAAAGGTTTAACCTTCTTTTTTAATCACTGTTTTAACTATAGCTCAGTTTTGTACATTTTTTTTTTAAACTTGTGCAAACTGCATCCCTCTCTCGCAACGGGAGCTGCGTCTGAATTTTAATATGCGTCTCATAGTAAAAGTTATCTGGAATTGGCGAGAGAAAGCAACTCAAAAAGAAGCCAAAGTAAGCTGAAGAGAGAGGAAAAAACTTCACCTTTATATCCTCAAAGTTAAAAAAGTAGAGGGGGACTCTCACAATTATTCACGAAAATTGGAGAAAAGAATGCATTTTCTTCCTCCTTCTTAGACGCGAGGATGCGTGATCAGGTTGTGAAAAGCTGACAGAACACCAACCAACATTATAATGTACAACAACACGCAACAATATAGGCTAAAATAACAAGCCATTAACAGTTTTTGTTTTCAGCTGCATGACATTCGCACACGGAGAGGATGAGCGCAGCGCTCTTCTCAAGTCCTCCGCAGCCTATTCTTGATGTGGCGCGACACTGGCTGTGGCTGCTGGTTTTTTTTTTTTATATCGAGGTAACATTGCGCCCATGCATCTGTATGCGGCTAACTGCACTAGTGGGAACATTTAAGAGTATTGTTAGTTAATGTTATTATCTGAAGCTTTCAGGCAACATTATCACCCCGAGAAATAGGTGACTATATGTATTGGTGAGAAATGAACGAGGAGGAGGAAGAGTAGGAAAAAATGACGTGTACATGGTTATTGATTTTTCTAAATGGTTATGATCTGTTATCCATGTAACCGTTTACACGTGTAGATGGTGACACCCCTACTCCAAACATAATTACCTCAGTCTTACTGTCGTTTAAATTAAGATGACATTGGCTCATCAATATCTTAATATCAGCCAGACAAGCTAATATTGGTTGCTATGAGTCCCAACAGTTTAGAGAGAGGTATATCTGCAAGTCGTCTGCATAGCAATGAAAAGATATGTTATGTTTATGGAAAATAGACCCCAGGGGTAACATAAACAAAGAGAATAGCAGTGGGCCCAAAATAGACCCCTGAGGGACCCCAGAAGTAAGAGGAGCCACATTTGAAAAGGTTAAGCTCCACATGTTGGACACCTGCGACCAATGGTGTAGCCCTCAATCGCCTACAATTTTCATTTTGGCTTATTTTTGACAGAAAAGGGTCTATTCTTTCGTGAGTTATGTTACCATGGCAACCAAAATCGATAGACAGCTTGTGTCAACTACTGCCCTTATACATACCAAATATAAAATAAATAGCTTAAAATAGGACAAAGGGTCCTGGAGCTTACTGGCAAGCAATCTTAGAGCGATGATACTAGTTATGAGAATTTTATCTGAAGTTTGACCTTAGGAAGGTCAATGTCACTAAATAAAAGTTCACAGACATTTAAAAGACCTCCTGCAATACAATCCTTAGCTCTGAAGCAGTTTTGCTAATATAAGTCACTGATAATTCAACGTCAATTGTGAACTTTAAAAGGTCACAGATGGTCAAGTTGAGGTTAGCAAATGGACTTCATACATGATTTTCTAAATGTCTCTACACAAACCTTGACTGACTCCATCAGTGATCATTTTGGTGATACATGTCATTGTAATTTCACTGTGGAGTTTGACCCTCATAGGTCACTGACAGTCAAGTTGAATGTCACCAAATGAAAGTTCATATGTGACTTCCTAGATGTCTGTAACAAAAACTTTGGCTCCATCTATGACCATTTTAGCAATACAACTCATTGAATTTTAACTAGGTCACGTGACCTTCGAAGGTCAAAACCAAGGTCACCAAATGAAAGTTCAAACATGACTTCCTATAGGTCTCGAACACAAACCTAGGCTCCACCTGTAACCGTTTTGGCAAGGCAAGTCATTGTAATTGTATTATGTCAAGTCTGACCTTCAAAGGTCACCAATGGTCAAGCTGAATGCCACCAAATGAAAGTTCATCAGCGCCTTCCTTTAAGTCTGTGATACAACCCTAATCTCTATCTGTGACCTTTTTAGTGATAAAAGTAATTCAATTTTCACTAGGTTCGGGGCTCCAGCGACCGACGTCGAAGCAAATTTGAAGGTGCTGGCAAAAGGTGAACGTAAGTTTTCTAAAATTGTTTTTCATGTCGGCGCTAACGATGTCCGATTGAAGCAGTCGGAGATTACCAAAAATAACATTAAATCGGTGTGTGATATGGCAAAAAAGATGTCGAGGTCAGTAAATTGCTCTGGTCCCATCCCCTCTCGGCGTGGTGATGAAATCTACAGCAGATTGACATCACTAAATCACTGGTTGTCTGTTTGGTGCCCTGCAAACGGTGTTGGCTTCATAGATAATTGGGATACTTTTTGGGGGAGGCCTGGTCTTTTGAAAAGAAATGGCATTCACCCCCACGTGGGAGGGTGCCGCTCTTCTTTCTAATAATTTATCGTGTAGTCTTAGAAATTCCATTTCCTGACACACCAGAGCCAAGACCAGGCAGCAGACTTACTGTCTTCCACAGATTTCTGCTTGTTCCCAAGAGCTGCTGCCCAGGTTTTATGCTATTGAGATAGTGTCTCTACCTCGACCTAAATTAAGCTCTGCTGAAAACCATAGGAGTGTTTGTTGGGCAAATTTTAAAAAAATTAGTACCTGTCATTTTATTAATAATGTGGCTTAACAACCCAAGTTAAAAATTGGATTAATTAATATTCGATCACTAACTTCTAAGGCAACTTTTGTAAATGAATAAATTACTGATCACAAAGCTGATATTCTATGTTTAACCGAAACTTGGCCGAAAACTGATGAATATGTTGCCTTAAATGAAGCCACCCCTCCTGGTTATAGTTCTATTCATGTTCCGCGTCTCACGGGTCGTGGAGGTGGGGTTGCTGCCATATACAATTCAAATCTCCTGCCTACCTTGAAATCTGGCTTCAAATTAAATTCTTTTGAAGTTATTGTTCTCAGTTTTGCACATCCAGACAAAAAAGCAGTCAGTTTTGTCCTTGCTATTATATACAGGCCACCAGGGCCATACAGTGGTTTCTTAACTGAGATTGTCGATTTCCTTTCAAATATGGTTGTAAATTCAGACAAAGTTGTAATTGTAGGGGATTTCAATATTCACATGGACAATGAAGGTGATCCTCTCAGATCAGCCTTCTTATCTATCATTGAATCTATTGGCTTCAATCAACATGTACATCAGTCCACGCATTCCCACAACCATACACTTGACCTAGTCCTAACTTATAGTGCTGAAATAACAAATGTAGCAGTCATGCCTGAAAATCCAGTTTTATCAGACCATTATTTAATTACCTTCGAACTTCTTCAAGGCTGTCATGTGTCACTGGATCCCGCATTCTACTACAGCCGAAAGCTTTCTTCCTGGACTGCAAATGCTTTTATTAATGAACTCCCAGGCTCATTTGTACACTGTGGAGATTTTCTTGGTGTTAGCCATAATGCATATACAAATGCAAGTAAAACACAATTGATCAGCTGACAGACAATGTAAATAACATACTTTGCAGAACCCTGGATACTGTTGCACCTCTAAAGAAGAGGAAAGTGTGCAATAAGAAATTAGCACCATGGTACAATGACTATACTCGTTCTTTAAAACAGGTTTCACGCCAACTGGAGCGCAAATGGCGTTCAACTAAATTGCAGATATTCTTCCATGCCTATAAACGTGTCCTCTCCACTTCACGTTCCTCATATTTCTCTACATTGATCGATGAAAATAAAAACAACCCCAGGCACCTGTTTAGCACTGTTGCCAAGCTAACCAAGAATCAAGCTGATCCCTGTGTTTCTGTACCATTTAACAGCAATGACTTTATGAATTTCTTCGATAATAAAGTTATAAAAGTCAGGGACAAGATTCAGAGTTCCTTTGTCTCTCCTCATATAGGGTCTTCTTCTCTATCTACCCAGCTTATGGATTTAGAATTATCACAAGGACAAGTGTCCTACCTGAACTCTTTTACACCAATAGATGTCAGCGAATTTAATACCATTGTAAATTCGTCAAAATCTGTTACGTGTCTTCTGGACCCCATCCCAACGAAGCTTTTAAAGGAGCTACTACCAGTGATTGGAACCCCATTATTACATATTGTCAATGCTTCTTTAGCATCTGGACACATCCTACACACTCATAAACTTGCAGTCATCAAACCCCTACTTAAGAAACCAAACTTAGATGTGAATAATGTGTCTAACTTCAGGCCTATCTAAAACCTCCCATTCCTCTCTAAAATACTAGAAAAGGCCCTTTCAAAACAACTCTGTTCATTTTTACACTCCAATTGTATATTGGAAGTTTTTCAATCTGGTTTCAGACCCTGTCACAGTACTGAAACAGCCCTGGTCAAAGTACTCAATGACCTTCTCCTTGCTTCGGACAGTGGCTACATTTCTGTACTTGTGCTTCTTGATTTAAGTGCAGCATTTGACACTATCGATCACGATATCCTGTTGAATCGACTTGAAAATCTTGTAGGCCTCCGTGGACAGGCTCTTTCCTGATTCAGATCATACTTATCGGATCGATTTCAATTTGTGCATTTTAATAATGACTCCTCGTATCAATCAAGGGTTAGATATGGAGTACCACAAGGATCTGTGCTTGGACCTCTGCTTTTCTCAATATATATGCTTCCACTGGGACAAGTTATTCGCGCACATGGCATTAACTTTCACTACTATGCAGATGACACACAACTATATCTGTCAGTCAAGCCCGATGAAGCTGCCCAGCTGTCAAAGATGGAAGCCTGTCTTGTAGACATAAAGAAATGGATGAGTCACAATTTTCTCTTGTTGAACCCTAGTAAGACAGAAATAATCGTAGTGGGTCCCAAATCCCAGAGATGCAAAATCTCAGATTACATGCTTAACATTGATGGAATTTCAATCGCTTCAAGTGCCATTATTAAAGATCTTGGTGTTACTCTTGACCCTGATCTCGCACTTGATACACATATAAAGAACATCTCAAGAGTTGCATTTTACCACTTGAGGAATATTTCCAAAATTCGGAAAATGCTGTCATTACATGATGCAGAAAAGCTTGTCCATGCCTTTGTTACTTCAAGATTAGATTACTGTAATGCTCTTTTGTCTGGTTGTGCAAAATCCTCTCTAAAGGGGCTCCAGCAAATTCAAAATGCAGCTGCTCGTATTCTCACTAGAACACGGGGACACGAGCATATCAGCCCAGTGTTAGCTTCACTTCACTGGTTACCAGTTAAATTCCGAATAGACTATAAGATACTACTTCTTACCTTTAAAGCCTTACACGTGCTTGGTCCATTGTACCTAAGTGATTTACTTTTACCCTACATTCCCTCAAGAACACTCCGTTCGCAGAGCGCAGGCCTCCTTGTTGTTCCAAATATAGCTAAAATTACCATAGGCGGTAGAGCTTTTTCCTATCGTGCTCCCCTCTTATGGAAAGAATTGCCTGCTCATATTCGGGGTGCAGACACTATCAGTATATTTAAAGTTAGGCTCAAAACATATCTCTGCTGCCGGATAGCTCACTCGGTTAAGGCACTGCGCTGCAGTGCAGAGGTGTCTATCACGTCGCGGGTTCGAGCCCCAGCGTACCCACCGGCAGGGGTCGGCAGCTTTTTCAGAGTAGCGCACAATTGGCGATCGCGCTACAGGTTTTCAAATTGGGAAGGGACTGCCGGATTTGGGTTAAGAATATCAGCTTTGTTCGTTGCTCCAGCGCCTCCTGTTGGCCAGACGGGCGCTCGTCAGGAAGACTCTGGGTTTGTTCACGTCCGGGTATCCTCCGCCCTCGTTCGGAACTTACGAGGATTCGACTGATGAGTGAATAAGAATCAGTGGCTGACGGACACGTGCTTCGGAGGAGAGCCGTGAGCTGTCTTCACTATCCTGAGTTGGCAGCAAGGGGTCACACACGAGCAAGCTTTGTACATAGTTCACTAATTGGGCATTCCAGATTCGGGTGGGATTGGAGATGCCAAATTTATTAAAAAAAAAAAAATAAATAAAAAAAATAAATAAATAAAAAAAAACATATCTCTTTAGTCTGTCCTATAGTTGAGGGACAGGAGTGGGTGGCTGGCATAAGCTATAGAATATTTGGTGGACTGAGCAGTCAGTGCTGTCACTGGATCATTGCTGGTGGTGCCCTATTCTGCTGAACTGGTCATGGTCTGGTGGTGACTGTCTCAACCTGCCCTCGTGGCTGTGTTGGCCCCTGCCCCTGTTTCTCATAACTATGCTGCCATAGTCTTATTCTGCTGGGGTTTCCTTATCGCACACAGGCACCTCTGTCTCTCCTGCTCTGTGTGCTCGCCATACAACTACACCTCCCTAACAATATTTTTTTTTTCCTCCTCCTGCTCTGGGCACTTGCCCTGAGCTCTAGATCAAGCTTCACCGAACACCCCCTGGCCCGGAGCTCCAACCTAAGACCAGCTGTTTACCATCTTGTTTCAGCTACAGGTCTTCCTGCCTCATGATGACCTCCATTGGTAATTATTTTACATTAGCCAAGACATCTGTTGGACAGTTTTAAATATACAAATTATTTTAGCAGTGATTAGATGGATTTCAATGGAACTCTTGTCATTATCTTGTTATCAACTAGCTAGCCCGCGGAGGATGGGCTTCCCCACTATAGCCGGGTTCCTCCTGAGATTTCTTCCCACTGGGGAGTTTTTTCTCACCACTGTTTGACGATTTTTTCTCCCTACTGGGAGTTTTTTTTGCCTCGCTGTAGTGGGAATAGGGAATAGGTAGTGGGAATAGGTTGGGCACTGCCCTTCAGTAACCCATCTCTGACTGTAAAGCGTCTTTGTGACAGTGTATCTGTAAAAAGCGCTATACAAAATAAATTGAATTGAATAGGTTAAGTCTTTGAAGGTCAATATTTGGTGAATAACTTTCACCAAATTAAAGTTCATATATGACTTCCTATACGTCTCCAATACAAACCTACACTCTATCTGTAACAATTTCGCTGATATAAGTCATTGAAATTTCATTGTAAAGTTTGGCCATTGAAATTCACTCAAGGTCAAGTTGGAGGTCACCAAATTAAACCTCATACATGACTTTCAATATGCGCACAATACAAACCTAAGCTCCATCTGTAATTCTTTTGGTGATGGAAGAAATTGAAAATTCACTATCTGAAGTTTGACCTTCGAAGGTCACTGAAGGTCAAATACTAGGCCACCAAATGAAAGTTCATATATGACTTCCTATTAGTGTTCAAAACACATATGTGCCCAATCTTCAACATTTTCAAGGCTAGAAGCCTTTGAAATTGTAACATTTTGCTTGACCTCAATTTTGAGGTCATCTGAGGTCAAATTTAAGTCATATAGGACTTCCTATAAGTCAGTATTACAAACTTAATCTCTATCTGCAACCATTTGCCCTCCACAGGCCATCTTAAATATTCTCTATAGGATCCAATGTTAATGTACAGCCCCCCCAAAGAAAAAATGTTCTTGACGACAGACGAAGGACACCACACCACGACAATAGCTTAAAATAGCTAAATAACTATTTAGCTAAATAGCTAGAAATGTCTTAATAGCTAAAAATCTGTGGCCTGTAGAGCATCCACGAGGGAATCTCTTCGGCAGTGGACGCGTATTGAGGCCAAATCTATAGTAGCACCGACTTCGTCCGGGGGCAGCAATCAATAATAAAAAATGAGACTTGCAAGTTATCGCATCAGAAATGTGTGGAATCACTCGATCACTGGTATGAGTGTGTGCATTTGAGTGTGTGTGTTCGTCTGCCTATCAGCATCACTGTTACATACTGAAAGGAGAGTACATCAGAAGCTAGAAGCACTCACCCCCTTCCCCATTGGGCGTATTTCTCATCTCTCTCTGCCTTCTCCCCGGCCTTCCTGCTCAACTCCTCCCGCTCAGCATCGATGTCCCGCCTCTTCCCAGATTTATCCCTGAATACCGTTTCGGCGTTGCGGGACTCCTCTGAAAGTGGGAAGTCACAAACGACCGTGAACAGTACAACAGAAAGGGGTCCCCAGTGCTGGCCTGACGATCCCCATTAATTCTCTCTCAAAGATCGCTGGGCTCTTCATATGATCCAGAGATGGTAGCCATTACAATATTCATTTAGAACAGGATATACTTCAGTAGCACCTCTCTATGGGAACTAACCTTATCCAATTTGACCCACATATAAAATTCAGGCAATACCAACAGAGCAAAACTCAATCCTTTGGCAGTGTCAAGGTCGGCTTGGGAAATAATAATCGTTAATTTCAAAAGAAACAACCTCCAAAAAGTATGATTAATCAGACATCTGGGGTTATAAAATAAATATACTGCATGTAAAAATACATTAGTGTTCCCCCCACCCAAGACTCTTCTCCATCCTGTGCCCAATAAAACCCATAAATGCGCAAAGTGTGAGCTAAAATACTACAGTGCTTGCTATAGACGAGAGAGATAGTTTTGATTAAGCCAAACTGATCCACACGAAACTGACTTTGGGGCAAATTGATTTCTACAATCTAGGGAAATTCACAGTGCTGGGTGTGACATCTGTAACACTCATCACGGTGTCCACATTACAAAGCCCTGCAGTGCTGCAGGAAACAGTTTGTGTAAGCTATTCTCTGGTTAGTGCAGTTAAAGGCAACTAACAGCAGCCTATGTGTTTCTCAAATTAAATACATCCTGAGGTGAAATTAAGGCCTAAAGATGGACACGTAAGGTACATTACATTTTTGTATTGTCTCTGAATAACACCATCATTTCTCAATAGGCCTTCAAGATTTTATCCTCCCTCTTGAATCACGGCAGCGGTGCGTCAATCAGCTGTCAGATACAATAATATGGAGTTAAATTACTGCCAAAACCTAGTATACAAACCGAACATGTTTTACAAATGCACAACGATTCACAAACAAATACAATGTGATTTGCAAATATAAAAATGATTCACGTGCAAATAAAGTGTGGTTTGAAAATATAAAAACGATTTGCAAACAAATACAGTGTGGTTTGCAAATATAAAAACTATTTGCAAACAAATACAGTGTGATTTGCAAATACAAAACACCATTAACAGACGAATGTATTCAGTTTTACATTTACAATACGTACCGATTACAAGTATACGACGAGAACCATTTCCTACAAGTACAAATCACTTTTGGCAGTTTTCTACCGCTGACATGGCGTAAAGGATTTTCTCACAAATGTCCTCACTGTTATTGTCCCTGTTAAACAGCAGGTGGGGCTATGACTCAATATCCTAGATCTCTACACCGTGAAGTTGAACAGAATAGAGAACGGCCGCCAGCGACAACCGTGGACATGAGGATGATGGCTGAGGCTTAATAAAAACGCAGTATCTACGTGTTCGAAATAACTCCGTGTCCGACAGTGGGATGGTGTCAATATAACTCTGTGTCCGACAGTCGATTATTGTTTTTAATCTCTTGAAGTCTACTGTCTATATTTTTATTTTCCATTTCGTTTTAAATCTGGGCCCGTATTCACATAGCATCTTATCGTAGCGCTAGGAGTACTAATCCTAAGTCGCGCTAAAACATTTATGTAGGAGTAAAATCTTAATTCACAAAACTGCTGAGAGCAACTTTTAGTTAAGAAAACTGGTAACTCCTAGAATAGGGGTAGCTCTGAGATAGGCGGGAGTAATCTCCGTTACTATGGCTATAATCATGCACAAGTCTTGGGACAATGAGCACGGTGATTGGTTGGTGGCAGGGCAGCCCATTGAAAAAAATATCCCACATACAACCCATGGAGGAAAAAATGAGAAAATAGTCCAAGGGTCTAGTTTGTCCCATAAAATAATGGCAGTTGTTACGGGTACGGCAGTTTTCCAATGCATTTCAAAGTAGAGAGGTACGAAGATCCCCAATTTAAACACTGCCCTAACTCTAAGCCTAAGCTTATCCTTTACAGTGACATTTAAATAAACTTCTCCCCTCAACGTGAATATAATGTAAGACCCAGATACTTTTAAGCAAGCAATTGTTGACATACAAATTATCGGCTTTTTTAGATTCAGCTTAAGATAATAACAAATTGAGCACTTTTGAAAATTGCAATGCACGGTCCCCGCATATCACGCTCTAGGCAAATAAATGTACATAGGAAAGAGATAATTGTAAAAACATTAATAGCATTAAACGAGTTATTAATGAAACGCGTCACTTGCCGCAATAGCTACTTGTTACCCGATGAGAATGAGAATTTGTTGCGATCATTTAAATGTCGAGCCGTTCAAGTTTGTTTGCCCTAAACTATCATGGATGTAAGTTAAAAAATGACGCGAAAGCCCAGCTGGAGCCAAGACCAGTTACTGCTGCTGGGCCAGTAGGTGCTGGAGCGAAAGCATGTAGCCTAATCAGAGGGAAAATTGGCTCGGGGGTGAACAGCAAATCCAAGCGGTATGCGTGGGATAATATCAGCCAACAGATCGTTGCAGCGTTACCCTCGGTGTCTCGGATGGCTAAAAGTTGCTCTCAGCGGTTTTGTGAATTACTTTTAAGATTTTACTCCTACATAAAATGTTTTAGCGCGTCTTAGGAGTAGTACTCCTAGCGCTAAGATAAGATGCTGTGTGAATACGGGCCCAGATTTATAACGAAATGGAAAATAAAAATATATCACTAACAATCAGAACACTTTATTGAGCAGAGCTTAACAGAAACATTGATTGAAATTCTCGGTACCCATCTTGAAGAACACAGTCATCCCACTGTCGGACACGGAGTTATTTCGAACACGTAGATACTGCGTTTTTATTAAGCCTCAGCCATCATCCTCATGTCCACGGTTGTCGCTGGCGGCCGTTCTCTATTCTGTTCAACTTCACGGTGTAGAGATCTAGGACAGGGGTTCCCAAACATTTCCAAATCAGGGCCCACTTGAAAATCTAAAAAATGTCCGCGGCCCACCTTTGTCCTATAAACAGTACATAGACGAAATTATGCATTCTCAGAACACTTAACAGCAACAATAATTGTTGTTGTTGTTGTTAAGAAAATAAAATTAAATTAAATAAATAAAAAACAACAACAACAATAATTGTTGTAGTTGTTTTTTATTAATTTATTTTTATTATTATTATTATAATAAAGATTCAGGATTAAAATAAAAGCAGTGGGATAAAGGAAGCCCAACCTTTTAATCTGTGGTGTACACACAAGGCAGAATTAATTATCGAACACAATACGTGCTCCTCCGATTATGACCCCCGGTCATGATGACCAGAAAGCTACATTCCGATCATAAACTGTATAAGGTTCCTAAAATATTGTGAGGTCAATAACACTCAATAGGTTATTACTTCTAAATATTTTTTAAAATCGTGCAATAAATACTTTAAAATAAAAATCATAAAAAATCATATTAGCAAAAATGAATCATATTTTTAATGACCTCTCACGGCCCACCTGCAGTACCACCACACTTTGGGAATCACTGATCTAGGATATTGAGTCATAGCCCCACCTGCTGTTTAACAGGGACAATAACAGTGAGGACATTTGTGAGAAAATCCTTTACGCCATGTCAGCGGTAGAAAACTGCCAAAAGTGATTTGTACTTGTAGGAAATGGTTCTCGTCGTATACTTGTAATCGGTACGTTTTGTGTTTGTAAAACTGAATACATTCGTTTGTTAATGGTGTTTTGTATTTCCAAACCACACTGTATTTGTTTGCAAATCGTTTTTTATATTTGCAAACCACACTGTATTTGTTTGCAAACCGTTTTTATATTTGCAAACCACACATTGTTTGCACGTGAATCATTTTTATATTTGCAAATCACATTGTATTTGTTTGTGAATCGTTGTGCATTTGTAAAACATGCTCGGTTTGTATACTAGGTTTTGGCAGTAATTTAACTCCATACAATAACTTGACATGAATTCATGTAACTTCTTATTTAAAGTAGATGTCACACATTTTGGACCACAAGCATATTCTCACTTGTATAAAAATGAATAAATAATTACACAGGTAGGCAGAGAGGACCTGCCATCAAATCATCCCCTGATCTAATTGGCTGTGCAACTCCTCCTCTCCCTCCCCACCTCTACTCCCAGGGTTCCCTTGAAAAAGAGATTTCAATCTCAACGGGACTTCCCTGGTTAAATAAGCGATAAATAAATAGGTAAATAAATAAACAAACAGGTAAATAAATGACAGCATCAGGTTACAGTGGCTGACAGCTCTGACTGTGATTGAGACAGATGGTGGTGTAAGCAGATGAATGCTAGAGCGCAGTCCTGCACCCCGAACTGTTCCTGAATCAGCCCCCACATTGCTGTAATCTGCTCTGGATGAGAGATAACGGTCACCCCCCTGTATATGTAAACTGCACCCACTAAACCCGCAAACGCACCCTCCAGCGGCTGGTTCCTCTTCTCCCTCCTGCGGTTCTCCTGTTGTTCCTTCCTTAGGACGTCCCGACTGACCAGCCCGGCCGCCCCCCCGGAGAGCATCCGCGGAGCCTGGGGGAACACGAGCCACAGTAAAATTCACCTCCTCCGACCGCTGAGCGAACACTGTACAATAATTTTGGGCTTTTTAAAATTTTGGCCAAGGTGGATTTCAGACCAAAGAAATACCAATTTCACAGCATTAGATACAATTTGATATAAATTACATTCCTCACAAAAGCTAAAAAAATAAAATAATCAGAAAAATTTTTTAACTAGCTAAATTGACTGTGTGGAATCAGTACAGGACTAGAAATAAAAGCTGTTGCTATGGGGACATGCTGACCGTCTGCGAGGTCCTCCGTGGGGGCGAGAGATCAGAGTCGGAGCCCCGCCCCCTCTGCTGGGGCCGCCTCCTGGGTGGGGACAGGTCAGAGTCCGAGCCCCTGCCCCTTTCCCGTAGAGAACGTTTTCGAGGTGGCGAGAGGTCAGAATCTGGGGAACGACGAGCGCAGTTTCGCAGGGGCGACAGGTCTGAGTCCGAATCGTTTCCACGGCGACTCGATCCCCCGGCCGCATGCCACTTCCTCCTAGAGGGGGATGAGTCTACATAACAGAGAAAACATTATAATAACCTGATCCTTAATAATCCGTTACCTTGAAAAAGCTGTCCAAGATTTAGTTTTCACACCACATGCATAACCTATTCCATGAAAAAATAGGACCATTAGCCCTGAGGCATAACATGATAAGATGTATATTTGAATGACGACTAAACAAATAATTCATGAAAAATGGATTGAAAAACTAGAAATTTGAACACCATTTCAGTGATTCATATCCACCACAGCCCCCGAGAATCATGCACCATAGTGACTGTCCCAAGGAAACTCCGTGTCAAATTTGAAGTGAATAAGGTCAATGGTTTCAGAGAAGAAGAAATTTAAAGTTTCAGACAAAAAAGCATTTATTTAAAAAAATAAGTATATATATTTTTCAAAAAATGTTAACAGACTTTGTAGACATGGTCCCAAGGAAGCGCCAGACCATATGGTTTCAGGGAAAAAGACCTTTGAAGAGTTTCCTCATGGACGCGGACACAGATGTGGACGATGCAGGATGCTGCGCCACAACAATTGCTTACAGCCTAATGCCCGGTGAGGGAAAAATGTGCACGTCATGCTTTGTCAGCATCCGTTTAAACTGCTCTACGTGTCATCAAGGTTCTATAACTAAATTGGAACAAAATCTTTAGGAAACCGAAATGCTATCTTTGGAGGGTATTTTTTTTGTTTTATGTCGCAATATATTTTAGAGCATCTGCCATTCCCTGGGTTACACTAATGGACGCTGTAAAGAACGTTACGATTAATATTTTTTATTTTTTTTTTTTTTAAATTTGGCATCTCCAATCCCACCCGAATTTGGAATGCCCAATTGGGGAACTATGTACAAAGCTTGCTCGTATGCGACCCCTTGCTGCCAACTCAGGATAGTGCAGACAGTTCACGGCTCTCCTCCGAAGCACGTGCCTGTCAGCCACTGATTCTTATACACTCGCTGGTTGAATCTTCGCAAGTTCAGAGCGAGGGCGGAGGATACCCGGACATGAACCAAGCCGGAGTCTTCCTGATGAGCGCCCGTCTGGCCAACAGGAGGCGCTGGAGCAACGAACAAAGCTGTTATCGAATACCCAAATTCGGCAGTCCCTTCCCAATTTGTAACCCTGTAGCGCGATAGCCAATTGTGCGCTACTCTGAAAAAGCTGCCGACCCCTGCCGGTGGGTACGCCGAGGCTCGAACCCACGATTAATATTTTAATACTTTCGGACAAGCTGTCCCTCGGAAGATGAGTACAGTGTTGTTTGGCTTTAAGGATAAATACCTTGGGTTCCCTTATTTGGCTCTCTGGAGCCGGTGTGGGCCCTTTGCGGAGGTGACGGGGACCAGGAACCCTGCCTCTCTCTTTTCGGGGCCCCTTTCTGTCCCTGATGTGAGGGGTCGGGGCGCCTCTTTCTCAGCGGCGAAAGGTCTGGCGAATCATGACGCAGCCGCCGCGGTGGAGAGGCATCTGGCGAATCATGGCGCAGCCGCCGTGGCGGAGAGGCATCTGGCGAATCGTGACGCAGCCGCCGCGGCGGAGAGGCATCTGGCGAATCGTGACGCGGCCGCCGCGGCGGAGAGGCATCTGGCAAATCGTGACGCGGAGAGGCATCTGGCGAACCGTGACACGGCCGCCGTGGCGGAGAGGCATCTGCGGAATCGTGCCGTACACGCCGTTGAGGGAACGCATCAGACAAATTGTGGCTCCGTTTTCTTGGTGGAGAGGCATCAGGAGAGTCGTTCCTCTGTTGCCATGACGACTGTTCCGTTCCCATTTGAGAGTCGTTCCCTGAGCTGGGACACAAGACGCATCATCTGTCGCATACCTGAACAAATTTATGGCTTAGAAACCTACTCTCATGCTTCAAAGCATAATTACGCTCTTGTTATATATAAAGCATAATTATTTCCCTTAAGTATTTCCACACCCCAGTATTGTAAAGAGGACATCCATGAAAAGTAAAGCTATAGCCCTCTAAAGGCAGGGTGGGCACATCAGGAACAAACCAGAGTTCGAAGTCAATTAACAGCTCGATTTTTTCCATTCATTTTCCAAAATGACACAAAGATCCTAATAAGTAATAATGAATAATGAATCCTTTTGGAAATCTTCTTTCAGAAAATCAATTTTAAACTTCTTTTTTGAAGTTCTGGTAAAAAATTCTTTTACAAATGTCAGTTAAGAAAATGAAAATTGTAATGGCAAATATGAGGCGTTTTGGGGCCTAAAAGAACACACATTTAAAACCTGGGTTCTCATTTATAGAAATTTATGTAGATTTCAAACTGAAGCAGAAAATAAGATGAAAATTTACTTTTATATAAAACTACGAGCAAAAGTGTAAGCTTTTACTTAATTAATGTTTAATCAACTATAAATTTTGTATATGTACACAATCCTATTCATGTATTTATTTCGTACCACAGCAAGTACATTTGTATTAAAGAACGGAGTAATGAAACAATAATGGAATGATGAAATAAAATCATGAAATCAACACACACACACACACACACACACACACACACACACAAACACATATACACACACACACACACACATTTACATCCTGTGAAAAAAAAGTATTTGCCCCCAACCTGAATTCTTTTTTTTTCTTTTTTTTTTTGCATATTTGTCTAACTTACATGTTTCAGATCATCAAGCAAACTTTAATATTAGACAAAGATAACCCGATTAAATACAAAATGCAGTTTTTAAATGATAATTTCATTTATTTAAGGGGAAAAAGCTATCAAAGCCTACCTGGCCCAATGTGAATAAGTAATTACCCCCTAAAACGTATACTAGTTGTGCCACCCTCGGCGACAACAACTGCAATCAAGCGTTTGTAATAATTGGCGATGAGTCCTTCACATCGCTGTGGATGAATTCGGGCCCCCTCTTCTTTGCAGAATTGTTTTATTTCAGCCACATTGGAGGGTTTCAAGCATGAACGGCCTGTTTAAGGTCATGCCACAGCATCTCAATCAGATTTAAGTCCGGACGTTGACTAGGCCACTCAAAAAAAAACTAAATGAAGGTTTTGAAGCCATTAAAAAAAAAAACACACTGGCTGGTGCGCTTCGGATCACTGTCCTGCTGCATAACCCAAGTGCGCTTGAGATCACAAACTGATTGTCGGACATTCTCCTTCAGGATTTTCTGGTAGAGAGCAGAATTCATGGTTCTATCAATTACGGCCAGTCGTCCAGGTCCTGAAGCAGCAAAGCAGCCACAGACAATCACAAAAATTTCAACTTTTGTTTTGTCAGTCCACAGAATATTTTCCCAAGACTCGAGGATCATCACAATGTTTTTAGCCATTTGTGCTCTTTTTGGTCAGTAGTGGTTTTCACCTTCGAACTCCCCCATGGATGCCATTTTCGCCCAGTCTCTTTCTTATTGCTGAATCATGAACACTGACTTTAACAGAGGCAAGTGAGACCTGCAGTTCTTAAGATGTTGTACCGAGTTCTTTTGTGACCTACAGCGTCCTCCCTAATTATTGGCACCCCTGGTTAAGATGTGTTCTTTAGCTTCGAATAAATTCAGTTTTTTTCCCTTAATAATATAGGACCACAGTGGGGGAAAAAAGAGGAAAATCCAACCTTTGATTCGAGTGCATTTATTCAGTGGGGAAAAAATCCCACATTAAGAAATAATTCTTTTACATCAAATCATGTGAGCCACAATTATAAGCACCCCAGATGTTAATACTTTGTACGACCCCCTTTTGCCAACAAAACAGCACATAATTTTCTCCCATAATGTTTCACAAGATGGGAGAATACAGAAAGAGGGATTTTCAACCATTCCTCTTTGCACAATCTCTCTAAATCATCCAGCGACCTGGGTCCTCTCCTCTGCACTCTTCTCTTCAGCTCACTCCACAGGTTTTCAATGAGGTTGAGGTCTGGGGACTGAGATGGCCATGGGAGGAGCTTGATTCTGTGTCCGGTGAACCATTTCTGTGTAGATTTGGCCGTATGTTTAGGGTCAATATTTTGCTGAAAGACCTCAGTGACGACCCATCTTCAGCTTTTGGGCAGAGACCACCAGTTTTGATTTAAAATGTCCTGATATTTCAAAGCGTTCATGATGCCATGCACCCCAACAAGGTTCCCAGGGCCTCTGGAAGAGAAACAGACCCACAGCATCACTGATCCTCCCCCATACTTCACAGTGGGCATGAGGTGCTTTTCTGCATACTCATCTTTTGTGTTCCGCCAGACCCACTTAGAGTGTTTGTTGCCAAAAGCTCCATCTTGGTCTCATCTGACCAAAGCACACGGTCCCAGTTGAAGTCCCAGTACCGCTTCGCGAACTCCAGACGTTTGCGTTTATGATTGTGAGTGAGAAAAGGTTTTTTCCGTGCATGCCTCCCAAACAGCTTTTTGGCCTGATGGTTGTTTTCGAGTCTTTGTGACCCAAAGATGCTACCATTTGTTGCAATTCTTTAACGGTGAGCTTTGGAGAACTTATTTCTCTTACCATTCTCCACGCTGTGCGTGGTGGTAAAACAAGCTTGCGTCCTCGTCCAGGCTTGTTTACCACTGTTCCAGTTGTTTTAAACTTCTTAATGATTCCTTTGACAGTAGATATGGGCAGGTGCAGGCAAGTGGCTATTTTCTTGTAGCCATTGCCTGACTTGTGAAGGTCAAAACACATCTGCCTTACTTGAATGGTGTGTTCCTTTGTCTTTCCCATGTTGAAGAGTGGATAAGAGAAATGGCCTCTGTGTCACGTCATATTTATACCCCAGGGAAACAGGAAGTGATGAATTACTAATTAAATGTTCCTAGATACTCTGATCAACTTTGTAAACTACTGTAAATATGACAGAAATACTTCAATTACATTTAATTCCTAGGAATTGTTAGGGGTGCCAATAATTGTGGAACAGGTGATTTTATGAAAAGTAATTATTTCTTAGTCGGATTTTTTTTCCCTTAAAATTCATTGAGTTGAAGGTTACATTTTTCTACAATTTTCAGTATGAAAGTATGCTTCTGCATTAAAAATTGAATTTATTTTAACCTCTTAAGCCCCAGCCTCTGTTTTAGGTTTCTTTTTGAAAATGACATACCCAAAATGAATAGAGTGTATCTCTGTTTGTGTAGCATGAAGTATCAGAGAGGGAGACATGGAAATGTGGAGAGAGGGTTGATTTTCTGACGCTACTCGGATTTTGATATTTGAACATTAATATGCTTGGTTGGCGTTTGAGTTGTGCTTGGTGTATGTAAAAATGACTTATATGTGCTTGTAGCAGAGGCTCTCCTGTTTCATTTGATGTGTAATATGACTATTTTGCTACTTAATTAGTGCGGCTTTGTAGGTATTTTGCTACGGTGAGTCTCAGGGTCCCCCAATTTGGGGACCCTGGAGTTTAAGACTTTTAACACATCTTAACGAGGGGTGCCTATAATTATGGAGGGCGCTGTAGATGAGTCGTCGATGCGCTCTTGGAGTAATTTTGGTAGGCCGGCCACTCCTGGGAAGGTTCACCACTGTTCCAAGTTTTCTCCATTGTGGAGAAAATAACTAACTGTTATTCGCTGGAGTCCCAAAGCCTTAGAAATGGCTTTGTAACCCTTTCCAGACTGATAGATGTCAATAACTTTGTTTCTCATCTGTTCTTGAATTACTTAAGATCATGACAGGATGTGTTGCCTTGTGAGATCTTTTAGCCTACTTCACATTGTCAGACAGCTTCTATTGAAGTGATTTCCTGATTCAACAGGTCTGGCAGTAATCAGGGTGTGCTAGCGAAACTGGACTAAAGAAAAAGGGTTAATCACAGTTATTTCATGATTTAACAAGGAGGGGGGCATATACTTTTTCACAAAGGGTCAGGTAGGTTTGGATAGCTTTTTTCCCCTAAATAAATGAAATCATCATTTAATAACTACATTTTGTATTATCTCAAGTTATTTTTGTCAAATGTTAAAATTTGTTTGATGATCAGAGACATACAAGTGTGACAAATTTGCAAAAAAATAAGAACACTGATTTTTTTCAATGCCAACTTAGTTTTTATAAATCCGGAATCTGTGTGACAAGTGTATGCATCTTTGCAGCCATCTTAACATTTTCTTTTATGAAATATAATAATTTTCAATTTAAAAATGGCCCATTTCACATTTGCATGCTTGTATTTCTGCAGTAATACATTGATAAATTCAGTACCTTATTATTGAATGGGAGCCTTGGAATTCTTGAGAATCCTGAGAATCATCATTTGTGGCTGAAAATGGGAGACATTTTATTATTAAATGACACGTTACTGTGTCCAAACATTACATTTCCAAAGCTATCCCCGAACAGGTAGACACGCCACCCCTTTGCTCACCTCCCAGACGCTTCCATTTTTGGCTGTTCCTGAATTCTTCCAATCGCTTTACCTCCTCTGGGCGTTCATCTATCACCTCAGCAACCTGAACAGGAAATCACCAATCACTGAAGGTTACTGACGCAGAACTACTTTACTATATTACCAGTAATAGCTGGTGACTTGACTGAAAGCAGTGCTACTGGTAATCCAGTTATGCACGGGCTACATTACACTCCACAGTATTCTGGGTAAAACATGTAGCCTCCGCAACAGAACTATTCTGATCTTTTTTTTTTTATTTTCACAAAGGAAGGACAAGTTGTTTCCCAACTAAGATCGACATTAAAGAACAACATAGCTACACGGTCACTGCAAGAGTAAATGAGGGGGCCAAATTACCCGGAAATTTACTGAGATTTCAACACAAACCCACGGTACCAAAAATATGCAACTGGGTAATTCCATGCCAAATCAACTAATTTCAGAAAATTTTCCCCACAAACAATTTTGAATTTGCTTCACACTTCATATAAATTTTAAGTAGCAAGGGTGTAATATTTCTGGCTTGCAGTGTCCTACATTAAAATGGAAGCTTGAAAATGGGATTGTGGTCCTAATAAATAAGTTAAGTTCCTAAGTTCCACGAGTCACAAGTCACTTTTGATTGTTCTACACTTTTAGATGCCTTTCTCCCCTTAAATAGCTGGCCAACAGTTGCATGTTTGCCAAATTATGACAAGCTGAACACTGCATAGAAAAAATTACTTTGTGCTGTGGAGCTCCCTACATCTTCACATTGAGACTGAACTACATTAGGTCTTTAAAATGTTAAAATGTTTATACATTTCCAAGTTAAAATAAAACGTAGAGAGAATTAATGAATAAATGAGTATAATACTCATGCTCTAGTACTTTCTTAGTCACTAGGTTGGCATCTAGGCAGATGTCCAAAATAAATCAAAAGATCTGACTTATGAGGCGTTAAAATGAGGGGAAAAAAAGATTTCACACTTTCACTGCAAGTGCACACTGTCTATGTCCGACAAAGTCTACCCTAAAAACTATCATACCACGGGAAAGAGCATTATCAGCAAAAACACATAAATGAAGTAGGTACCTTTAGGCTATGATCCCCTTACTAAGTCTCCGTACCACAGGAACTAAATACGATTCACGCCGAAAATTATACAAACGAGTGGTGGGGTACATTGAAATTATTTAGCAACACGAAGTATGACGCTTTATGAAGCAAAGCCTCCGTTGATTTGTCATGTAAAGACACAATTCTCTCATGTCGTCTCCGGAATAAGCTGGGAAGCGCATAACCGCCTCCAGTACTGTAAAATAGTGGGGTTCCATCTTCTCGCCAGTAGCTCATCTATATCAATGTAAAATAACAGGAACGGACGGGACATTAGACAATATTTTAAACCGCAAAGCGAGTCACTTCCAGCCCTGGGTTCAGATACTGTACCGTGAGATGGGGACGACAGACCCAGTAAGTTCAAGGGAGAAAATGTAGAATGAACATTAATATACTTTACCACCGGTGCCTCGTCCTCATCCTCCTCCAGAGTTTCTTTCTCTTCTGCGTTCACCAAATGCTCCCAATGCACGTCGTCGTCCACTATTTTCATCCTAGGTTAAAATATTAATGTTATAGCGATGAAACACAGCTGTGAACGTGAAATACCTGTAACGTCAATCAATGCAGCTAGGCTATCTTCCTGTTAATGTTACGGTTAGCTGATGGCAATTCAGCATTAGCCTGACTTTAAGTGCAAACCCTCACAGAAGCCGGCGCAAATTTTTACACACCCCTTCCTGACAGGTTTGATTCGCTTCTTTTTACTTTTCTTTTCTTTTTTGGCATCCCCATCTCCAGATAAATAACGTTTAAGATATTCCGCTTTTGAGAGTGTCGATTCTTTCTCAATGTTATTAAAAGTAGCCATTTTTGTGTCTGTTGATAGATTACGGAACGCCGTTAGGGACACAAATAATCGTGTGCGAAGGAACGACTGACAGCCCCAAAATGGGTTCAATGCGCAGGGCGCAAGTCGGCAACTTGTAGCAACAGGACTAATCAAGCGGACGAAGTGTAATTGTCACATCCACAAAGGCGGATATGAATTAATTCTTGCTTTGCATGTTTTATTATTTGTCAAATCGGTCAAGAATGTTTGATTTCGAGTACAGTGCTATTATTCTCCAGGGGCCTCATTGATCTACCCCTGCATAGAAAGTGTTCCAAATTCTTTCGTAGGGAAGGAACTTAGAATGTGTGTAAATACAAAAAATCCGTATTTATCGAACGTGCGGACACTGGTCGTACGCACATCACCAATGAGAAATGTGTGATGATAAATCCCACCTGTTCTCAACTATCGTGCTCGTGCAAAGTTAGGCTCATTTGCATTCAGAAACGCCTCCAATTTACCATATATGGTAGCAGCAATCCTTCTACGAATGTGTGAATAGTTTTTATTTTCTCTCTCATCGAAATCATGGCAAAGAGGGCGAAGAATATGAATTTCTCCGACACAGAGACTGAGGTTCTTGTAGGCGAAGTTGAAACAAACCAAAAAATACTGTTTGGAACACTCAATGCAGGTGTGATCAACAAAAGAAATACGCGGGAGAAGGTAACGACTGCTGTTAATTCTGTTGGGTCAGCGGAAAGAGCAGTCTCAGTCATTAGCCACGGCTTCCTGAATATCCCCGATCACCAATAGAGAAAATGACTTCGAAATGTTGTAGTCATCCTCAACAGCTCCTGCCTGGAGGCGCACACCCACAGCAACACTGCAGAGTGAATGGATCGTGCGTTCCTCCATACCACCGGCCAACAAAGTTTAACTGAGACATATTTGTATCGCCGAGTATTTGTGCATTGATTGAAAGAAATCCTCTCCTGTTCACGTAACTGAATTAACTGCGTGATGGTGCTTTAATTGCGATGTGCAATCTATGGGAATCTGGTGATGGTGTGAAATCCTCGTTTAATTTTAGGTCGTTGGTGATGTCTGTTTGGGAACTGGATGTAAGTTGAGGCCGGAGAAATTATTGCATCCGACACTGCCGGTATTCTGCTTAGTGTCGGGTGCGAAATGCCGCATATGTCTTGAATCTCTCGCTGAAATGTTCCGGTGGCCAAAAATCCCAGGGTGTACAGGAGCTGGATGTGCACTGGGATGGCTTTGGTGCGTTGTGTCTTTCACTATAACATAGGTTGTAAATCACGGCATAAATCCATCAGTTTTTTTGGGGGGAAGCGGTACCTGCTGAGAAATCACCCTGTGCCCTCACTGAACAGATCAGCACGCTCTTTGAAGGTTCTCCACATCCTCCAATCGTGCAAGAGAACTTGACATGCAAGAGCCATAGCTTTTCTTTTCAGGTTGTCCTGTCACAGCTGTCTTTTATAACTTGTTACACAAATCACTCAAATTGTCTGCTAAATTACTTATTGAGAATTTTTATTAATAAGAGGAGATGGGGACATGTGTGAAATTTGAGATTGCTGAACACTGTGACTCTCTTAGTGCGTTCCATTTGTAGTTTCACTGTTCTACCACCAGGTTTTGCGCGTACGCATGGTAAAAGTTGTGCTTAAATTTACTCTTGTTCCTACGCCCAAGTACAAGTTGTTAAATCCCATACTTTGCGTGGGAATGTTCTTACGCACCTATTATGCACACATCTGTGCGTGCGCACGGTTGTTAAATGAGGCCCCAGGTATCCGATCCCTCTTTGGGCTGGGCGGAGCAGCGATTGATCGGCCGGCGGGGAAGAGCTTCAACGATTGGTTGGCCAATGATTGATTGGCTGGCAGGCTGGCTGGCTTCCCGGGCGTTGACGTCAATCGTATTTACTGGTCTGTGTATTTGCATTAGGCTATAAATACATGGGTCTCGAAATCAGACATTGCAGCAGAAACTGAATACTTTGCAATTGTTGGATCTTGGATTTGAGAGATTGCTGCTGAAACGGATATTAAAAGTGGAATTGAATGCACCACGCACATTTATGCGTGTGATTATCTCGTCCTTTCTTGTTTTGTTCTTTCAGATCTGTTGGTAATGTTAATATTATAGATCCCTCAGTCCAACATAGGAACTTACACAATGTTAGGAAAAAATCATAAATACTGTAACTATGACTATCTGGACTATTTTCGTGCACGATGGAAGTGGCGCCGGCACTAGGCCTATTATGTTTCAGAATTTTCAAGAATACCGGTATGATGCCCTGACTTGTTTCCAAATTAACTTATACCCTTGCGCGTTCATGAGTTGGTTCGCTTGAATGGAAACAGTTGCGGTGGCCGCTTTGATTGTATCTATGAAAGCTACTTTAACCGACACCAATGAAAACAATAAATTTACGAAAATATTAAGTTTATAAGATCAGGGCAAGCTACATTCAACACCCCAGGATTGAAGTAGCCACTTTTCGACTACCTTGTTGTATCCTCTACACCACCATAACACGACCGGTATTTTAATCCAGTGTAGCAATAGACTGCTATAATCAGGAAAATGTACAGTTAAATTAAAACACATTATTGTACATAGCCTATAGAATGTTCACAATGTCCAATTTTTGACACTAATGAATATTTTTTTGGTGATATTGATAGCCATTTAACAAAAATTAATGCATATTTTCTTGTAATGAACTGCAAAAGGTGGATTAAATAATGATATAGCAGATGCATATGCTGCGCTTGCCCTAGCTAGAATAAGGCGTAGGGTTTAACAAAGGGGAAGACTCGGTGTTCCAGAACTCAGAGGTAAACTTTAATCTCCAGCTACCCAACATCCAACCGTCCCGTGCACTTCTGCCCTCAGTTCACCACCCCTCTTTCCCACACCCCTTGACCCCAGTCTCTCCCGGGCAAAATTACAGAGACCGTTAATTCCAAAATAAAAGTCTCACACTAGCATCCTGGTCTTTTAAAAAGTTTCATTCGATTGTGCTGCATTACGAGCACAATCCGACCATTATTAGGCTTATCTCCTTTCAGTCTAGATTGGTTCGGTTTGTTTCAGTCCTCCGTGCTTGTTTTCTCTAGCACGGGTTTCAAGACAGAGGAATGTAACACATCGTACCAATCTTGGGTGAAAGAATCATAACAATGGTCGGAACGTGTTTTTAATTGCCCTATCCAATCTTGCGACTGATACAACAGTTAACATGCATGGAGGAAAGTATTGGTTTTGAGATTGAATTGGGAAATTAAAAACACATGCTGACCATTGTTAAGATTCTTTCATGCTAGATTGGTACGATGTGTTACATTCTTCTATCTCCCTTTTGAATTTCGCAGCCGGTACCAGGATTATTTCCTTAATCTTTCTATTGAATCTCGCAACCAATACGAGAGAAAACGGGTACAATGAAGGGACTTTGGATACATTATCATATTAGCTATGTGCAAAGTGCAATAGTTGGTCAGGCTGTAACTGTCACTTAGGAAAATCATTCATGCTTTCTTTCCTAAATTCTTGAATTCTATTTCATTTTTTAAAAACATTGATTATATCATTTTTTGACTGTCTACCATACTTCAGGTAAAATCAATCTAAATTGCTCACTTCCCAACACACCTTTTTATCCTCTGTGACTGAAATAAATACCAAACAATTCGCTATTTGAGGGCACTATAAAATTCCACAACTCTCCTATTTCTCGGCCAGTTCTCATGATCTTGGTGTCAACTACAAGGCCCTTTCGAGAGTTTTCAATAGGTCATAAATTCATTAAAATGAATTGCATTAAAATTATTTGTCACGTAGTTAACCATATTCAACCATCATCAATATCAAATAACGCTTTATGTAAACACATGGCAACACCTTCACTCGAACATATTTATTAAGCGGTTTTACTCAAAACTATGGACTTTTTGTCCATAACATGTCCAAAGACAAAACATGGGGGGGGGAAGGAAATTGTATAAATTCGTTCTTACACCCTCACTATATAGGAACTGCCATGTGTTCTCAAAAGTGATGTCACGTCCCCGGTTTGCACAACTGTAACGATAACTTTATTGTGTCATTAAGATTCAGGAACATACATTCATACTTTAACTGCTATCCATATCTGCTGCTGCTGTCTCTCAAATTCACAATCACAAAATCAATAACTGCCACCCTTACTCAAGCTCTTTGTCTATTCAAATGTATAACTTGCTTTTGATAAGTTTTCCTTACTCAAGACCCCCCCACTCCCTCACACACTCTCTCTCCCACTCCCTCACTCACACTCATTCACACTCTCTTTCACACTCTCCCACTCCCTCACTCACACTCTTACTCCCACTCCCTCACTCATACACTCTCACACTCACTCTTTCACACTCTCCCACTTCCTCATTCACACTCTCACTCTCACACTCTCCCCACCCATTTTGTAAATAATTTATCAGCTCCAGCTCATTACTAAACTTGCACTTCATATAATTGCGTGAGCTTTGCCCCATTTAGCACCCTTTTCTTGGGCCCACATTCTCATACAGCACTGGGCAGCCCAGCCGAATACTAGGTTGAACCAACTCTTGTTTCATTTTCTTGCTCATTGTGGATTTTGTCATAATGGATCCACTAACCTGAAAAGCGCACCCTCCTTTATTATCTTTGCAACGGATGTTAATCCTATCCCAGAGTCAGAAGGGGCTGGAGTGGTAGGGCTTAGAAGAACTTCCTTACAGGAGAACACCATGGATAAAATTAAGCAGATTCGACAAGCTAAGAAAATCTCATCAGTATACATTTACACCATTCCAATTTGTATTATGAGTCAGGCATATCTATACCCCAGTGATGTAGACATGCCAACTGGTGCCTTCAGTGTCCAAATGTTTGAGCGTGATTGAAAAACATGGTGCTATTACACAGTGGTATGCAATCGACTGTGCGAACTCACTCTGTTAGATCACACTGAGTGTTTTCAATGAGCAATTCAATTCCCATTTTAGAACACCAGATATTGTGTTTTTGTACTGCTTTCAATATAGAGGATGAATGAATTTTTCTAATCAGTCCTTTTTGCCTTTATTTGAATTTCCTTTGGGTTTGTATGCATACTGGGATCAAGTCTACTATTTGTATCAAGATTGTGTTCGTTAGCAGGCAGGTCCAAGAACACCGTTCGGTTGCTGTGTTTCATTGATACATTTCAGAGCGTGAGGTTTGAATGAGTAGCTTGTAGCTATCTTACTGTTTTACTACAGGCAGCACAAAGCTAGAGAGATTGTAACTGTGGCTGATCTGGTAAGAGAAGCAGAGATAAGATGTGTCCAGGAGGCTCAGCAGAGATGAGACCGAGGGGGACATTAGTGATATGAGTGAGGCGGGGGGGGGGGGGGGGGTCTGGAGCTGGGGTGGGATGTTAATGGGGCATGGGATAATATTTGAATTGTAATTTTTTTGTGGGGGATAATTTTGGCTTAATTTTCAACAAAATCATAAACTCAAACTCAAAAATTGTCATCTTTGTCTCCTTTAGCCTTCACCTGCTGTGTTTGAAACCTTGTGACTCAAAATATCAGTTTAATTGAGTCTAAAATTAAAATGTGCGGAATTAGTTCAAAGTGTCACAAGGCTACCAGGTTTGGAATTACCTCATAGCTGTGTAGTTTCTGAAAATATTGTGCACCCATAGAAAGTCCTTCGATCAATCACAATTCAGCATTCAACAGACTTGTGGTATCATGCTAAAAAAGAGTAACTCCGTAAAAAAAGGTGCCAGATTGAACAAAAAATTTAATACATGAAATATTACAATATGACAAAGTGCCTCAATAACAAATAAAACTTTGATTACATGCAGCCATTTCTCCAGTCAATTAATCTTTTGACTTGATGAGGTTGACCTGCGGCCCAAGCTGCTCCCCAAACGCAGTGATAGAAATATCGCTCTATATAGCAATGTATACCATACAGCTTATACAACTATAGAATTCATGAGAGCTCCAGAATGGAACTGGCATCACATTTTACATTGTAAGTACCTTCTGTTCAGTGTCATTCAACAATGAAGCAGTGGCGATTAGGGCTCCATTTTGCCATATTCCAGTTGCTATCATGGATTTAATTCAATAAGGTTTCAGATTTTGTTTTGTTTTGTTCTGGGGCTGTACTGCTCTAAATCGGTACTGGGCTTAACATCCCGCAATGTCATGACCAAACTTGACCCCCCTCTTCTAGCCTCTCTCATACAGATGTGCATCACCACACTTTCTCTCAAGCTCAGGGATTTCTTGCACGGAAATAACTGCTCACTCTGAAAAGATGGGGTGATCTTTGAAGGGAAAAAATTTCCCCGTAGAGTTCTGGATGTCCGATGTTTTCTTCACCGGGTCCTGTCCAAATATTCAGAGTTAGCACCAACCCCCACATACCCCCCAAACTCACTGCCATTACATTAGTACTGATTGACTAATTATTGCTCATAGATCATGTGACGGTGGGAGGGAGGTAAGAGAGAGAGGAGATTCTTGATCCAGCCTGGGCATCCCGTCCAGCGCTCAGCTCCTCGCGCCAGGGGGCATCTCGTCTGGGGAGTGGCAAACAGGGGGCGGGGTCAGACGAGAGGAGGACAGCTGCCCATTGGCTTGAGGGATTGACTGGCGTCTCTGGGCTCCTCCCATATTTCGGGTTCTGCTCAGGATTTGGACGGCGTGTAAAGAGACGAAAGCAAGCATGAAATGACATATTTGGAAATGAAAGAAATACGCAGTAATGAACTGTCTCTGGATTCAATGTTTCATATAATTTGTTGGCAGCACATCTTCAAAGAAAATCAATGTGCCGTGATAAAGACACTCAGTTTAGTTAGGAAACCCGATTTTGTCCTGACTCATTCTTTGTGGACTCTTCTCCTGCATTAGTGAACATAAATGATATAAGTGAAGTCAGCATTCAGCAGCAGCATTAATTCATCTGTTATTTAAACTGTTTCTTCCTCACTCGGGCTGCAGGGAGAGCTGGAGCCCATCCCAGCTAACGATGGGTGAGACACCGCAAAACACCCATGACAGCTCGCCGATCCATCACAGGACTCACACAACACACACACACACTCTAATGGGGGCGAATTCCCCCGAGCAATTTAGAGTCTCCAATCAGCCAGAGGTGCATGTGTTTGGACTGTGGGAGCAAACCGGAGCACTCGGAGGAAACTCAGACTAACACGGGGAGGACATGCCCATGCAGGATCGAACCCACAACATTCTTGCAGCAGCAGTGCTACCAACTGTCATCATGCTGTCAAGACATGTATGAAAACTCTCCAATAATTTTAAGTAAAAAGATTAACAATAAAAAAATATCTTTTTCCACCACTTTGAACATATTCCCAAACCTTTTTGGTGAAATGCGTTTTTGACCCAACAATATCACAATTTGACTGATATTTTATGTATTTCCTCATTTTTATGATGCATAAATGCCCTATGATTGTAACACTAACTGCACATAAGGTCTGACTTCCTGGAAGCAGGACTTACCCTTCCTCACTGGCCTGTGGCTGGTCACTGAAGAGGGAGTGACTTATGTTCATATCTTGGAGGACATCCTCCTCTTCCTCTGTGGTGGCTGAGCCATCCGGTGGAAAATCCTGTTCTCCGGGCCCATTATCCGGTGAGCTGAGGTCTGTGGGATCCACCACAATGGAGGGGAGTCGCTGTTTCAGGTCCCCGTGGGGCCTGCCGTTCTCAAAAGTGCCTTGAAATATCTGATGAATAGAATGGGGTTGTGGGTGATAGAGGTAAATTAAATTAAAGTCAAGCTGCAGGCCATTTGATTTTACTGTCATTTTTATGTCCTCCTTATATGGGAAGATCTTTGAAAAAACAAGCCCCTGCATCATTTTATGAATTTGAAAGGGAATTTTTCAGAATCAATACCTTCAATATTAGTCATAAAGTCATGATTACGAGTTCAAAATCTTAACAGCATTCCCCGATTAGAATATTGAAACTGCATCCAGGACCAGAGTGAAAGGCCCACAAATTGACGAAAAGAAGGTTCTCATCAAGAGGGATAGACAACAGCTAATAAGCTAGAAAGTAACTGGAGTCAGGATATGTCAGCAAACCGGCCACAGGCTGTTAGCGCACCTGGATGGCTTGCAGGTCCGATATCCCCTTCTCTGTAGCCGAGTCCTCGTTCACAGTCTTGTTCATCTTCCTGCAGAGACATGGACACAGATGAATGCAAAGAGTGGACACAATACACTCAATCACTGAGAGTCACCCACATACTCTTACATTCTTACGACCACAGACACACTCCCAGCCTGCAGTGAGAATATCTGATTATTGAGTCCAGGCGTTTTTCTCTCTTTAAGTGATTCATTTGCCTTCGTCAAAATGAGAACATTATTTAAAAAAAAAAAAAAAAAACAGATGAGCACTGCGTTGTGATAATTAAAGTCAAGGTAGTCATCGTCAAGACTGGAGCAAGCTGAAGAAAATATGTACTTCACAATGGTGCCGGAGTAGAAGTACAGTCCAACACTGCCCTCTGCTGCTCAAAAGTAATCATCGAAAGTGTGTGTTCTTGGTAGAATATTTTTCCATCCATCATTACCCATGATCTAACTCTAACCCATAGGTGGTGGTGGTGGGGGGGCAGAAGTCGATTACTGCATCTAATGGAATGTCGCCCTCTATAGCTTGTCAATCTGTCTCACTGATCGCACACAATTTACTCACACACTCGTACCTCACACTCATGTCCACAAACAGACAGGTTAATGCAAATGGGTTAATGAAAAATAAGCCTTTTGAAAAAAATTTTTTTAAATACATTTTTAAAAATGTACAGAATACATTTTTTTTAAGTTGGAAGAGAGTGTTTAAGCAAGTCTTAATGGGTGCACAACATTTACAGGGTTTTAGAACAGTTTGAGACTGAATTTGAAATTTCACCAGCCAAAAAATGTCAGGTGGCACAACCAAAAGTTTCTTGGAAAAAAAAAAAAACACTTTCCTCTTTTTTTTCTACGTGATACCTGAGAGTGTCTCCTCTGCCTAAATCATTACTATTTTGTAGTTGAGCTGGGTATTAAAAGTAACTTATGGATTCTTTATTGTAGGGGGCGGGTATTTTGGTTTTCCAAACAATTTAAGAACAATTAAACTATTAAGCTTTGTTTATTTGATAGGATTTCAATATTAAATTATGCCCCAATATTAATATTATATTAATATATATTTTAAATGACATATTTAAGACATTTCAGATAGTGTTAACTTGCTCGGGCAGTTGTGCGACCTGACATTTTGAGGATTTGAGATGGCAAAACATAAAATACACATCATTTTTATGAAAAACTGGAAATATGTTCAAATTACTCAGGTTTTACAGAATAAAATGATGCTTATTATGAATCATTTAAAATTATTACAAACCAAAGTAGTGCACTCGACCACAAAAATCTGCATGTCACATCACACCAAGATAGAGCTTTTTGGCAACAAACACTCTAAGTGGGTCTGGCGGAACACAAAAGATGAGTATGCAGAAAAGCACCTCATGCCCACTGTGAAGTATAGGGGAGGATTGGTGATGCTGTGGGTCTGTTTCTCTTCCAGAGGCCCTGGGAACCGTGTTAGGGTGCATGGCATCATGAACGCTTTGAAATACCCGGACATTTTAAATCAAAATCTGGTGGCCTCTGCCCGAAAGCTGAAGATGGGTCATCACTGGGTCTTTCAGCAAGATAATGACCCTAAACATGTGGCCAAATCTGCACAGAAATGGTTTACCAGACAGAGAATCAAGCTCCTCCCATGGCCATCTCAGTCCCCAGACCTCAACCCCATTGAAAACCTGTGGAGTGAGCTGAAGAGGAGAGTGCAGAGGAGAGGACCCAGGTCGCTGGATGATTTAGAGAGATTGTGCGAAGAGGAATGGTTGAGGATCCCTCTTTCTGTATTCTCCCATCTTGTGAAACATTATAGGAGAAGATCAGGTGCTGTTTTGCTGGCAAAAGGGGCTTGTACGATGTATTAACATCAGGGGTGCTAATAATTGTGGCTCACATGATTTGATGTAAAGGAATTATTTCTTAATGAGGTATTTTTTTGCCCACTGAATAAATGCACTTGAGTTGGATTTTCCTCTTTTTTTCACTGTGGTCATATATTATTTAGAAAAAAACTGAATTTATCAGAAGCAAAAGAACACATCTTGTGCCAATAATTATGGAGGGCGCTATATCATGGTGAAGTCAGAAAAAGTTTTCCACTCATTTGGCATAGTCTGTTTTATCAAGCTGCTCTTGAATTTGGTTGTTGGCCATAATACAGAAGAAAGCCTGCACATCATTGGCTGTCCACAGTTTAGCTGGCATCTTTGAAATTATCACTATTTTTATTATCTAATGAAAGAACAAAACTAAAACTTTGCTGTGAAAAGGGTATATGGAAGAGGCTTTAACAGCAGGGGATAATCCAAATCATGCAACATTTGATCAATGACAACCTTGTAACAAACAAACTGCTCCACAATTTGGAAGGAAAAGATGAGAAAAAATGCCAAAGAAAAATGAAGGCAGGAGGGGGAACAGGATAGAGCCCAAACTTACAACAAAACGGCCGGCAAGACAGAGTAACAGGGAATATCAACCATGACAGTTAAGACATAGAACGCGATGCTAAAGTACCCTCGGCCGTATGGGCATAACACAAGGAATTACGACATATAAAGGGTTTTTTAATGTTTGCCTTTGTAACACAATGTATTTAATACTTTGGGGCCTGAAAGAAGTTTCAAGAGTCTAAAGGAAGACAGAGGTAATTGTCCAGTTTCATCTAGGACCTGGCCAGATATATAGACAGTGTGGAACAGGACAGCTGGGACTTTACATCGTTTGGCATTCAGAATATGAAGTCTGACATGATGCGCAGTCATCAAAATTCGATGTTATGTTGAAGGTGACTGAACAGTTTGGTTGATAATGCTGCTACATCAAATTGTTATTAGAAGGTATTTAAAGTAGGTGAAGGCCATGTAGCTTCCATGTTCTCCAACTTGATTATCCAGTGAGTCCACCTTATGAATTTGACATAGCTGCAACAAAAAATGTCATGGTAGTGCAAAGGCGTAATGAAAGTAACACTGTTCAGAAACAATGTGACCTTTTGACCGCATTAACCAGGTGAAGGTCATCCACCTTGAATGTTCTGCAAGCTGATTATTCAGAACACACATGCTGTAAATTTTACACGGCTCCAACAAAAATAGTGGAAGGAAACAGTGTTTACAAAGAATGTGACCTTTTGACCCCTTTAAGTGGGTGAAGGTTACCCATCTTCAAACTTGTCTAAGCTGTATGTGCCAAGAACAGTCCCTGTGAATTTCATGACCCTGACACTAATAGGAAAGGAGTTATTTTCTGCACAGACAGACAGACAGACGGACACAAGGTCTTCTCAATACCCGATGGCCATCTTTTGGCTCGGGTAAAAATGAACAGTAATCAGAAGGTAGGCAGAGGAAAAAAAACGGAAAAAAGAAAAAAAATGTGATAAGAAGACTTGATTATAAAAAATAAATAAATAAAGGTAATTATGCAGTGTCCGGTTAAGTGAGTGTGGGGAGGATGAGAATAATTCTTAATAGCCAGTGATATCTGTTGTATCCATATGTTTTTTTTTTTCTTGTAGTGTGCGTGGGCATTAGTTAAGCAGCAGTGAGATAATATCATGAAAATATGCATTTTTTTAATGAAATTGTTGCATTTGTTTTTATTTATTTATTTATTTATTTATTTATTTATTTATTTTTGTAGGGCTGAGTAATGTTCGATTGGCAATTGAGGATGCTAGCAAAGTGCTGTTTTGATGAAATTTGAGTTAGTGCCATTTTTTAACACTAGATGTCTCTCTGCACCTTCCCTGTAAGTCTCATTGAGCTAGCAACATGACCATGAGAACGACCATGCATTGAGCAGTTTCCCCACATAGATGAAAAAAAGTGTTTCTGCTCATTTTCTCAAAATGTCACTGATGGCACTTGACCCCCTTTTAGCTCTACCATCCTCAATTGTTTTGCTAATGGGTCCAACCATATTTTCAGCTGTTATTTGTTTTTCCAATTTAGCAGTATTGTTTTCTTGGCGATAGTTAGGGCTATTAGTAGCGGTTTTATGATTTGTGTCAGAAGTGAGTTAATTTCACCTAATATGCAGATGAATGTGGGGTTAATGGGATGTTGCATTTAAATAGTGCAAAGCGTTTGGTGTGTACCTCGTCCCAAAAGAGCTGTACAGGTTCGCAGAGACAAACAGCATGGAAGTAGTGATCTGTGGTGAGTGTGCATTGAGTGCATATATCGATTTCTGATAATCCCATTTTGTACATTGTTTGTTGTGTAATGTGTGTTTTGTGTATTTCCTTGTACTGGATTAGTCTAATATTAGTATTTTGTGACATGTTGTAAATGTTCCTGCAGATTTCATTCCAGAAGTTAGCATTAGTTTTGATGTTCAGGTCTTTTCCCCTCTTATCTATTGGAATGCTTACTGTTAGTCAGAACCAAGGGAGGATATTAGTTTATAAATTTTAGACAGAGGTTTTCTTGATTTAGCAATTTTGCTTACATCATTCAATACTGGTGTTTCTTTGAGGTCAATGTTGGCGAGATCAAATTTTTCCTTAATTGACTGTTTTAATTGGATGTATTTGAGGTACTGATTTTTATTAATGTTGTATTTTTCAATTAGCTGCAGGAAGGAAAGCATGTTGTCATTTTCAAAAATATGGTGCAGATGTGAGATCCCTTTTTCTTTCCATTTATTGCCATTCATAGGTGATTTGCTTATAGCGAAGTCAGGGTTGTGCAAAATTAGTGTGTGCGTGCTGGGACTTACTGTGAAGTTTATCATTTTATAGGTTTTTCACCAAGCTGTCAGAGTTGTGGAGATTGCAGGATTCTTAAAACACCTGTTTTTAAATGGTGCTGCGAATGAAGAGTAAGTCTACCAATGATATGTTCTTTGAGTCTGTCTGCTCAATGTCAATCCAGGGGTGGATGGGTTCATGGTTTGCATGTATCCATTTGATGAGGTTTGTATTTGACTTGCCAGGTAATATTTATGAAAATGTGATGCTTCCAGGCCTCTGTGGTCTTTCGGTTTCTGTAGTGTAGACAGTTTTATTTTGGGTTTTTGATTTTTCCAGTAGAATTTTATTACAGATGTGTCTAATTTTTGAAAGCATTTTGCTGCCGGTTGGATGGGGATCATGGTGAATAGATAAGTGATTTGGGGTAGTATCATCATTTTTATTGTGGTAATTCTGTCTACGATGGATAGTGGTAGTGACATCCATTGATCCAAGTCATCTTCTATTGATTTTAGCAGTGGGGTGAAGTTAAGCTCGAACAACCCTGACAGCTTAGGGCAGGGGTGTCAAACTGATCCTTAAATGGGCCAAGAGGCTGCAGGTTTTCACTCCGACAATGCAGAAGCGCACCTGATACAACTAATCAGTTGTGCAGGCCTAGATCAGTTGATTAAATCAGTGCTTTTAGGTGAGCTTCTGCTTGGTAGGATTGAAGACCTGCAGCCTCTTGGCCCGTTTACGGGTCAGTTTGACACCCCTGGCTTAGGGGATACATTTATGCCCAAGTATGTGATATTAGCAGTAGTGAATGGAAAGTGTGATAATTGAGACACAGCTTTCCCACCATCCCCATAACTAGGTAGGATGGTTGATTTTTTTCTAGTCAATGGAATAGTCAGATACATCAGTAAATGTTTTAATCTTTAAATGAAATTATAAAAACTATTGAGTTGGATTTTGCAAAAATATGAATACATCATCTGCAAATAGGCTGATTGTATGTGTTATTTGTTTGGTTGTGATACCTGTGATTGCGCTATTTTGTCTGATTGCTGCTGTTAGTGGTTCAATGAAGCGGGCGAAGAGTAGTGGTGAGAGTGGACATCCTTGTCAGGTACCCCTGTGAAGTGCAAAACTTTGTGATGTTGGTGCGTTAGTTATGATTGCTGCCCTAGGAGTGCTGTATAGTGTTCTTATTCATTGGATAAATAGCTCTCTAAAGCCAAATTTTTCCAGAGTCTTGAAAAGAAATGTCCAGGTAACTTTATCAAAGGCCTTTTCTGCATCAAGCAAAAGGATAATGGCTCTAATTTTGTGTTCATGAGCTGTGTGAATAGTATTGAGTAATCTGCGTGTATTGTTTGATGAATGTCTGCCTTTTATGAATCCTGTTTAGTCTGGGTGAATGAGAGATTGAATGACTGATTCTGCCCGAATCGCGAGAGCTTTACTGATAATTTTTATGTCGATGTTGATGAGGGAGATCGGTCTATAAGTTGAACAAAGGGTGGGATCTTTGTTTGGCTTAAGCAATACTGAGATGTTAGCAGTGTTCATGTGTGAAGGGATGGCTTATATTTTTATTTCATCTGCCATTCTGATCAACAGTGGTGAGATGGTCTTCCAGAAATGTTTGTAAAATTCAGTCGGGAATCCATCTGGGCCTGGCACTTTATCATTTGTCATTTTTTCCAGTGCCTTTTTTTATTCTGTAATTGATAATGAATTTTCTGGGTAGTTGATTTGATCATAGGTGAGATATGGGAGTGTAATATTATTCAGGAAGTTATCAATTTCTTCCATCTTTTTTTCTCTTTCATTGTCGTATAAATCTGAGTAGAATTTTTTGAAAATGTTATTTATGGTTTGTTGGTCATTGATATTATTCCCGGCGGAGTCTTTAATAGTTATGATGAATGTTTTTTTCTTATTGCGATTAAATTGATTTGCTAAATATTTTCCAGATTTATCACTATGTTCATAGTAATTGTATTGTCATTTTTGTCATGAAAATTGGGTCTTTTTGTTGATAATATTATCTAGTTGAAATTTGGTCTCTCTGATTTCTTTTAGTGTTTGTTCAGTGGGATTAGTTGCATGTGAATTATGTAGTGATTTGAGTTTTTCTTATAATTTAGTTTCCAGTTCTTGTTCTACGTCCTTTTTGTGGGTGGAATATGAAATTATTTTCCCTCTCAGTACAGCTTTTGTCGTTTCCCAAAGGACTGTTGGTGTGGTAATAGGAGAGTCATTTGTTTCTAGAAAGAATGCCCACTTTTTCTTGAAATATGCATCAAAAGTATTATCTGTGAGTAGAGATGTTTTAAATCGCCAGTCTGGAAATTCTTTGTTTCTTGCTTGGTGATGAGGATGAAACTGATAGGAAATAAAGATTGGGTCAGAAATAACGATTGGGTGTATTGTAGCATTTGCAATGTCTTTTATCATTGAGTTGTTTGTAAGGAAATAATCAATTTGTGAGAAGGATTGGTGAACTGTGGAGTGTTAGATAAATTCTTTTGCCAGTGGGCTTTGTAGTCTCTAACTATCTAAAATGGTTCTTACAGAAGGGTCATTGTGGTGTCATTAGTGTGCAACTGTTATATCATGGTGATTTTAGTTGAAGTTTTTTACTTATTTGGCATAGTCTGTTTTATCAAGCTGCTCTTGAATTTGGTCGTTGGCCATAATACAGAAGAAAGCCTGCATCTCATTGGCTGTCTACAGTTTAGCCGACATCTTTTTATTGATCTTTTTCTTAATCTAACGAAAGAACAAAAGTAAAACCTTTGAACTTTGTTGTGGAAAGTTTTTTAAATGCCAGCGTTGTTTGCACACAGAGTCCTATATTGTGCTAGGTGACAATTCAGTTAAGGAGGACGGATAACAGACAGTCATGAGGTCACGTGGTCCCGTTTCTCCCATTTTAACAGCATGTTTAGAAGTTTCCCACAATGACACAGGGCGGATGACATTATGTAGACCTCTCTGTTATCTCTGGTGTGTCCATGGGTTTAAATTTTATGTTGAGGATGCACATTGATACAGGGGTTAGTGAGTTTCCTAGGCATGCAAGACGAGAGTGTAAACATACGGGTACCCTGTAGGTGAAACTCTAACGCTCCATCAGCAAATGTACAGGGAAGTATTTCAACTTTAGCTGCATGTTTCTTCTTCATGCTCATCTCTCATTCACCCCATTGCACTAAAGGCTATATCCTTTCCAAAAGAAAAAAATAATTAACCAAAATAAATCTGATAAATTTGATGTCCGCACGTATGAAACATGAATAGAATCAACTGCGTGTGCATGTATTTCCCAATTTGACTGGGAGGTGAAATACCTCTTAAAATAGGACAAGCTGGAGGGTAACTCTCCGATCCTATAATCCCTCCAATAAGACGTTAAGAAGGTAACAAGGTCACACGCAGGGTAACAGGGCTGACATGACTCTGGGGAATGAGTAAGCAATGCGAGGGGGCCAAGAATTAGTCTTTCATTGAGTTTATTCACTGTACTGCCTGTGCACTAATGTTTCCCCAACATGCACACAAGCATGCTGGCTGCACACTAGCTCACTACAGACTCCAGTACACACAATTGGTAATTATCTGCATACAAGCCCCATAAGCACACTAGCCCAGCGTGCCTTACCCCAGTAAGCAAATAAGTCCAGTATATACACATTAGCCCCGTTTGCGCAGTGGGCTAATATACCCTAAGCTGACAGACCAACATCATTGGGAAACTGGTGATACAGTATTACAGTAATGAATGTTTGAGTTGAAGTAATTGGGATGAGAATCTATATGCATAAGTAATGCATAACTGTCAGTGAACAATCCTGACACCAGTGAACCACTGTAGTGAAACTTAGCAAAATACTGACATATGGTGCGAGCGTCTGGAGGAAAGATCAAAACTACGTATTTTATGCAGTATATTTTCTGGGTTTGTTACTGTAAACATTGCAAGCGTGCCTTGAACATCAAGCATGCCCAACAGGTATTAGCAAGTGAGATTCAAAGACACATGAGTGCGCAATACATTGACGCGCAATGCTAAATATCAACAATAAACATTCACCATCACTGCAATACGGGCTAAGCCTATAAAAATCAGTACAACACAAAGCCCAAACAAAATCATACATTCTGCGCTATGTAAGTTGAACACTTATGAAACCGAAGGATATACCACAAAAAGGATTCCAGCAGTGGTGGTTCTAGACCCAGGAATTGGGGGGTGCAGACACGTCCCTTTATGACAATTAGTCCTGGCTAGTTCTCAATCATTTTCTTTTACTGACGCATTTTCCAATTATCATATTTGGTAACTGAAAACACGGTTTCTCTCCATGTGCGATGGAATGGCGATAAAAAATCTGATACTTTCCCCTAAGAAATTAATACATTTAAAATCTCAGAGCTGTACTCCAAATAGTTTTTGAGCCAGAAATTTTGGAATTTTGACCAAAAATGCATATTTTTAGCTATTTTCGCCTATGTAAATCTTTCATTGTGAGCCTCACAAAGTGCAGGCATTTGACTGGAAATAACTTTTTTTTTTTTTTTAAAGAAGAATAGAAATGACCTGGAGGAAAGTTTTTGATTGATATTTGGCATATTTAATGTTACTTAGCCTCTTTTACAAGATTATTTATTGGAAAATTTGATTTTTATGTCTCATTGTCAAATCTTTCGTTTTCAAAATGTAATATTTCATTGATCAATCATTCTTTTCATCTCAGCTGAAGCAGTGTTACAGTTTTACCTTCTGGGTCTGCAAGAACCAGAGGCCATTTTTGTTTATGTGCAATAGCAAGGGCTATACAATGGCTTGAAAATAACATCGAAACTGCAAAATTCCGTTTTTGGGTGAATTGAAGCTTTACTGCTCAGTGGGGGGCTGGTAGTGCAAAATTGATATTTTTATTCATTTAATTTAGATACTTATCAGTAACATACCAAAATTTCTGAGATATGCAAAAATATCTTCATTTATGATTTTTTACAAAATGTACGATAAGTGAATTTTGCGAATTAAAGATTTGATGCTCAGACACACACACACACACGCACACACAAAATCTAATTTTCCAATAACCTTGTAAAAGAGGCTGGGTTTCATGCAATATTCCAAAAACCACAGTTAAAAAAAAGCTCTTTCCTGTTAAATGCCTACACTTGGTGAGGCTCATAATGGAAAGATTTGTGCAGAAGAAAATAGCCAAACATATGTATTTTTGGTCAAAATTTTAAAATTCATCACTCAAAAACTATTTGGAGTACAACAATTATTTTTCACGGATTCATTTCTCAAAGGAAAGTTTCGGCACAGTTTTTTAGAGAAAATCAATGACTTGAACCGGGAGGCACTGGGTGAACTGGCATGGAATAAAACCCATATACAGTGCTGTGCAAAAGTATTTTCCCCCTTCCTGATTTCTTTTTTTTTTTCATATTTATCACACATAAATGTTTCAGATCATCAAGCAAATTTAATACTAGACAAAGATAACTCAAGTAAATACAAAGTGCATTGAGTTTATTGAGGGAAAAAGCTAGCCAAAATATCTGGCCCTATGTGAAAAAGTAATTGCCCCCTAAACCTAATAACTGGTTGTGCCACCCTTGGCGACAACAACTGCAATCAAACGTTTGCGATAACTGGCAATGAGTCTTTCACATCACTGTGGAGGAATTTTATCCCACTCTTCTTTGCAGAATTGTCTTAATTCAGCCACATTAGAGGGTTTTCGAGCCTGAACGGCCTGTTTAAGGTCATGCCACAGCTTCTCAATCGGTTTTAAGTCCGGACTTTGACTCGGCCACTCCAAAACCTTCATTTTTTTTAAGCCATTCAGAGGTGGACTTGCTGTTGTGTTTTCAATCATTGTCCGGCTGCATAACCCAAGTAAGCTTCAGGTCACAAACTGATGGTCCGACATTCTCCCTCAGGATTTTCTGGTAGAGAGCAGAATTAGTCAGTCCATCAATTATGGCAAGTCTTCCATGTCCTGAAGCAGCAAAGCAGCCCCAGACCATCACACTACCACCACCACGTTTGACTGTTGGTATGATGTTTTTCTTATGAAATGATATGTTAGCTTTACACCAGATGTAACCGGACGCACACCTTCCACTTTGGTCTCATCAGACCACAGAATTTTTTCCCAAAAGTCTTGGGGATCATTAAGATTTTTTTTGGCAAATGTGAGACAAGCATTTGTGCTCTTTTTGGTCATCAGTGGTTTTTGCCCTGGAACTGTCCCATGGATGCTACTCTTGCCCAGTCTCTATCTTAGTGTTTAATCATGAACACTGACTTTAACTGAGGCAAGTGAGGCCTGCATTTCTTTAGATGTTGTTCTGGGTTCTTTTGTAACCTGGATGATTCGTCAAAGTGCTCTTGGAGTAATTTTGGTTGGCCGGCCACTCCTGGGAAGGTTCATGACTGTTCCAAGTTTTCTCCTTTTGTGGATAATGGCTCTTACCGTGGTTCACTGGAGTCTCAGGGCTGTAGCCAGGGGGGTGCGAATACACGTCCCTTTTTGACTGCAATTAGTAGATCTCAATCATTTTCCTTTTATGACGCGTTTACCGATTATCATAATGGGCAAAGACAGGGTTTCTCTCTCCTGCTGGCATTCAGCAGTTAAATAGGCTATAAAAAGCCTGCATCTCAAGCTATTTGCTTGAGAGTGGACAGGTATGCAATTTTAAACAACTTTGTTTTAAATACAGCAAATACGCGTCCGGATGAATGATTGTCGTCTTACCTAATCGGGGAGAACAAGCAGCACCTGTGAAGTGTGGAGCGCTCTCAGGGTGAACCTTCTGTTAATTATGAAAATGACTGAGAACAGGACTAATAATTGTTTTAAACGGAAGTTTTGTGCAACTCTGTTCTTGTTCCATAACTGTACTGAATTTAGCCCATGATTTAATCGCTGTTAGAGCATATGAAGAGAAACAGTGTCTTTGTTTCCCAATTATGATAATCGGTAAATGCATCATAAAAGGGAAATGATTGAGATCTACTAATTACAGTCAAAAAGGGACGTGTATTCGCACCCCCCCTAGCTACAGCCCTGAGTCTAAAAGCCTTAGAAATAGCTTTGTAATCCTTTCCAGACTGATAGATGTCAATGACTTTGTTTCTCATCCGTTCTTGAATTTCTTTACATTGCGGCATGATGTGCTACTTTTTGAGATCTTTTAGCCTAATTCACTTTGTCAAATAGGTTTTTTTTAAGTGATTTCTTGATTCAATAGTTCTGGCAGTAATCAGGCCTGGGTGTGGTCAGTGAAATTGAACTCAATTAATGTGGTTAATCTCAGTTAATTCATGATTTAAAAAGGGAGGCAATTACTTTTTCACATAGGGCCAGGTAAGTTTGGTTAGCTTTTTTCCCTTAATAAATGAAATCATTAATACTTTTTCACAGCACTGTAGATCAGAAATGGATGCCATTTTTAAATGATCACTTTGAGAAATGGGAAAAAATAGGAATTTGTTTGAAAAATAGGAGCAAATAGGAACTGCCCCAAACATAGGGAAAATTAGGAATTTGATGCCTTGCATCAGTATGGTCGTGTTTTCACAGATCAGATGCCCTGCTTTATCAGTAACTACTTATGTTTCATAATAATTGACAAGTATTGAGCAGCTATATACTGAATTTTATGCTACACAATGCTTAATGCAACAAAATCTTAATCAGAAATGCTCTTCAAAAACATATCAATACAATACAATTTCAATATCTCAGGGATTTGACAATTTAAATGCACGATTGATTATTCCTGTTATGGCCACCTCTCAGATCCATCTAACTGCATAATCAAACGTCCTCTCAGCCTGGGGCCTTTCCGTGTGGAGTTTGCATGTTCTCATGGTGTGTGCATAGGTTTACTCCAGGAGCTGTGGTTTTCTCCCACGAACCAAAGACATGCATGTCAGGCTAATTGGTAACTTGACTTTGCCCTAAATTATGATTGCGTGTGTAAATATTGTGTTATTGCTGCACATGATCTGGAGAGTGCAAAGGGTGATACAATACAGTACATCCTTTTAAGAGCCATTGTGTGTAAAGTTCAGGCAGGTTCAGGCAGGTGGTGATAGTCACCTTCTTCAATTTTGCTGAAACTTTGGTGCTTTAATGTCCCTACCCTAAGTAGAAAATTCCCCAAATTTTTGGGCCTACCTGCACCAGTATGGATGTTAGGGGTCAATCAAGTGCAAGCCGAAATAGGGCCTAAAATGCCAAATTACCAAAATTTGATAATTGGGTTGCTCTTATTCATTGCGCGAACTTAATCCCAAAATAAAAGTTGGAAAATTTAATTGTTGGGGGGATGGTCAGTGGAAAGAGCGATTCTCAGCCTGGGATCTTCTTCGCGCAACATATGGGGGGCGCTCCAATATGGCCGCGATCCATTTTCGTCACTAGTTTGCACCCCTTACACTCTGTGCACAATCAGTGCCACAGAACTTTTACTGCTGGACCACACTGGTATGTAGTTAGGCTATCCATTACAGGTGAGAAAAAGATGGAATAGTGTATGCGCACACCAATAAACTGTGTAAAATAATGGACGCCGCAACTGTGACGTCACCCATTGGTTTCAGCAGGCCATTTAGGAAGCCTTGATTTTGGCAATTTGAACAGGACCATTTTGTCATTTTGAAACTGGATGTAATTCCTATTGGACGAGAGCGTGAATTGAAGATCCAGAGAGGACCGTGGCTCTGGATCTGACCGTATCGGACAAGGACCAGAGGATAGCCACGGCCTTAAAGCATATTCTGGCTTTATCCTTTATTCTAGTCTATTTGGGACCATAATTTACAAAAATGAACAGAACGATGTATCGAAGGAGACTTGGAACTTGTGATAGATACTATAAAATGATGTGGAAAATCATTATTGAACTAATAAATCAAGTGGCAAAGTAGGGTCTTCAATAGCATTGAACTTCTTTCTGCAACCACCGAAGTTGCCATCTGCTGGCCTTTAAATATAATGCAAATTTTTTAGATTTTCGCATCGGCCTCACTTTTCAGACCCGGGTGTTGCATCCATCTTTTTATACAGTCTATGGCGCAAACCAATAGGTGCAAAATGGCAAAATGGTAAAATTTGACGTATTTCACTGCCACCTGTTGGTGTGCGTGGTCAACCAACAGGGCAAAGGTTTGTTGCATAATGAAGTATGGAGATCACCCTTTTAGTTTATGCAAGCCATTTCTTGGGATGAGGACTACTGTCCATAATAAGTGGCACTTTACAAACCGATGTACTGGCACACGCGTAAAGCAGTATCCACTCAAAATTGCACATGATTGGTCAAGTTATGAAATGTGCAGCCATTATCCCAGGAATATGTTTTCATGAATTATGTCTTTAGCCTTTATCAGTGAAATTCCAATGACAAAAATCATGGGATATTCTTTTTGCGTGTTAATATGAGCTGCTATTGGTGCATTTCAATGGTGTGTCCCAGTAGAACAGACCCTGTGATGGACTTGACCTTATTTCAGGTATTGATTATTGACTTCTCAACCATCTCTGGCATATGTGTGGGTTTATTCGTTACATCAATTATTGATTGAGGGCAGCACAAGTACTTCCTGTTTACTCCATTGTTTCAGACCATTGAAAAGCCACTTTTTCAATCTGAGGTTTTATCCAGAATCATCCATGTATGGGAACGCCCTGTATATGCCGGAACTGGCTAGGATGATAATACAAACATTCCTTATGTATACAAAACTGGTATTTTTTCACAAAACAACTTCTTGCATAGTTACAGGCCCATTTTATACAGGTGGATAAACTTGCATACAGACTGGGCTTGGGCTCTTGTGTTCCATTTAATTGTATTTGTACCCATTTTTAAGTGGTTCAGAACAAAATTTTACGATTGAACAACAATCTTGTATGCTCCATTCAACTCTTCATGTTCCACAGGAGTAGCATTTTAGCACCCCTTGTATTGACTTGCTCAGTCATGATCCCATTGTTCCCTTTGCATAACTGCAAGATTAAGGGTGAAGGACATCTCATACAAAATTTTTTCCTTGGGATTTTCACTGCACATTTCAGCTGGACCAATCATGAGCAATTTTGAGTGGATACTGCTTTACAAGTGTTCCAGTACATCTGTTAGTACAGCACCACCTATTATGCACAGTAGTCCTTATCCCAGGCTTTCATAAACTAAAAGGGCGACCTCTATACTTCATTATGCAACAAACCTTTGCCCTGTCAATCGACTGCGCACGCCACCAGGTGGTGCTGAAATACACTAAATTTTTGCATTTTGCCGTGTTCGGTGCAACCTGTTGGTGTGCGCATACACTATCCCAACTTTTTCTCACCTCAAATAGATAGTCTAACTACATACCAGTGTGGTCCAGCTGTAAAAGTTGTGGGGCACAGATGGTGCACAGAGTATAAGGGGTGTAATCTAGTGACGAAAATGGATTGCGGCCATATTGGAGCGCCCCTCATATGCTGCGCGAAGAAGATCCAAGGCCAAAAATCGCTCTTTCCACTGACCATCCCCCCTATAATTCAATTTTCCAACTTTTACTTTGGGATAAAATAAATATTACTTTGGGAATCAGAGCAACCCAAAAATCTAATTTTGGTAATTTGACATTTTAGGCCCTATTTCAGCTTGCACTTGATTGACCCCTAAAACCCAAACTGGTGCAGGTAGGGCTAAAAATTTGGGGAATTTCCTGGATAGGATAGGAACATAAAACCTAAAAAAACATAAAATTTCAGCAAAATTGGAGAAGATCACCACCTGCCTGAACCTTACAGACAATGGCTCTTAAGAGCTGGAAGTGTCATTTAACAATAAATTAAGAGTCCAGCACTGTACTCACCTCTGAGTATCAAGGCTAGCATCTTTAGCAGCATCAGGAGTCATCTGGTCAGGGCGAACACGGGGAAAGCCAGAATCTATTTGTCTCTCAGTGGCTGTGGCAGACGGAATACTCATCTCCAAGGATAAAGGAAACTAACGGCCAGGTTGCTTTGAAGATCACAAACCGATCACCTGCCTGAAACCAATGCAAAACTTTCCACCAAAAAAATACACCGTTCTTTCTTTCTTTCTTTCTTTTTTTCTTGCTTAAACCCTTTACACTTCACCCTCTCCACACTCCGCTTCTCTGTTTGGCTTTGACATGTTAACTGGATTAAGGTCACCCTCAATTACAACATGAGCGCAGGAGATGTCATTTACCAGGGAATATCCCTCCGCGAACATGGAGTGTTCAACTGAAGCAATGCGTGTAGAATGCTTTGTAGGAACAGCTCTTCTTACTTGCAAAAGCTGATCGGGGAAAAAAAGTTTTTTTAATTTTGCCAAAATTAACTTGATGTATTATTGGATAAATTGTAATTACAATGATATCTGCACATCAGGGAAATGATGATAACTTCCAATATTTTATTCCACCGACACAAACTCTTGGTAAGTCACCCTGACATAAGAGCTGCATTGTAAAATTTTCAAAGGAGTTTCAATATGCAAAACCTTTGATGCAAAATGCCATTCTCAAGATCCCAGTGCACCCTAATAAATAAAAACAATATCCCATCTGTCACACTCTGAAACAAATCTTTATTTCAGTTCATTTGCATTTGCGGTATGAACCACGAGCACCTCATTCACCCAAATAGAGCATATCACCGTAGATACCAATAAAGTTTAAGCTAGTTGTTTGAAGGCGTCGCTTTCTTACAGAGATGCCAAGTCTCACGCATTCAGCGGGAGTCTCTCGCCTCTTAGTGGCATTCACAGTCCTGTGCCGTAGTCAGCAATTATTCAATCAACGCGCACTGAAGAAATTCTCTCGCGGAATTTAAGTCATTGTGCATTAAGATAATCAGTTTCACGTGCATTACGGTGGATTTCCCCACTAGGGACACGGAAATCAATAATGACTCAGGAATTCTCACGCTTGTCTTTACTGAGGGATTGAAAGCAATGGAATTGCATAAAGACGTTTCAAATGGTCTTATTTCATTTAAACAATTTAAATGACCATGAAACACATGCATTGTTTCCAATCCCTGAGAAAAGAGAAGCATGGGAAGTCCCGAGTCGTTTTCTATGTTACTTGTGGTGAGGTCCACCTTTACGCAAGTGAAACTGAAACTTCAATGCACAACGATTTTAATTCCGCGTGAGAATCTCATTAATAAGCGTTCATTGAATAATTGTTGACAACAGTGAATAAGCCTAAAAAATGCGTGAGACCTACGCCGAATGCGTGAGACTTGGCATCTCTGTTCTTATTAGTGTGCATATGACCTCACCCTTTGAACCTCTTTCTGAACAGCTAATGATGAGCAGTGCCAACAATTCCAAAAATTACCACTAGAGAGAAATCTAAGAGTAGGCTTTTACATAATGTAAACACTTAAAAGACATTTCAATCATAACTTCAGTCAAATAATGTCATTCACGATGTAACGGTTTAATAATGTGCGTCAGTGACAGTGAGCGTCTATAATTGTGAGTACTGCTGTAATATTTGTTATTTATTATTATTTTGTTATATATGATTAGAATTATCTACAATGACCAGTTGGACAACATACATTTAAAGGTATTGAATTCTAAACAAATAAGATTTCTGTTTTTACCACTCATATGTCACCACGGTTACCTGCATTGAAGGGTATCTTTAAGTTGGTGTATTATTTTGTTTGCAAATTAAAATTTAACAAATACTAATCACAATTATGCAGAAAAAGATTATCCAGCCATGATCTTAATTACTTCGTCATTGTGAGAGCTGCGGAGTGCTGGTGCTTATTCGAGTCGACGATGGCTGAAAGACAGGGACCCACCCGGGACAGCTCACTAATCCGTCGCAGGGCTCACATGCCATTCACTCACACCTAAGAGTAATTTAGAGTCAACAATTTACCCAGATGTGGGAGGGAATTGGAGTGCCCGTGAGAAAGTCACGCAGACATGGGGAGAACATGCAAACTCCACACAGAAAAGCCCTAGGTCAGACATAAACACATAACAATCTTGTTGTGAGGCAACAGCATGTCCCACTGCACCTCTGTGCCGCCATAAAAAAGTGTCAATTTACCAAACTAGAGGGCACTTTATAGAGCACATACCTCTGCTACGCCATACAGTGCCCTCCATAATTATTGGCAACCCTGGTTAAGATGTGTTAAAAGCCTTAAAATAAATTCAGTTTTTATTGCAGAGGGCATACTCTTACACTGAAAGTTGTAGAAAAATGTAACCTTCAACTCAAGTGAATTTTAAGGGAAAAATAAATCCTTGTCTAATAAATAATTGTTTTTCATAAAATCACCTGTTCCACAATTATCGGCACCCCTAACAATTCCCAGGAATTAAATGTAATTGAAGTATTTCTGTCATTTCTACAGTAATTTACAAAGTTGATCAGAGTATCTAGGAACTAGTAAATCATCACTTCCTGTTTCCCTGGGATATAAATATGATGTGACACAGAGGTCATTTCTCTTATCCACTCTTCAACACTGGAAAGACAAAGTAATGCACCATTCAAGTAAGGCAGATGTGTGTCAACCTTCACAAGTCAGGCAATGGCTACAAAAAAATAGCCACTCTCCTGCACCTGCCCATATCTACTGTCAGAGGAATCATTAAGAAGTTTAAAACAACTGTAACAGTGGTCATCAAGCCTGGACGAGGACGCAAGGTTATTTTGCCACCACGCACAGTGAGGAGGATGGTAAGAGAAATAAAAAGTTCTCCAAAGCTCACTGGTAAAGAATTGCAACAAATGGTAGCATCTTGGGGTCACAAAGACTCCAAAACAACCATCAGGCGCGATCTACATGCCAACAAGCTGTTTGGGAGGCATGCACGGAAAAAACCTTTTCTCACTCACAGATATAAACGCAAACCTCTGGAGTTGGCTAAGCGGTACTGGGACTTCAACTGGGACCGTGTGCTTTGGTCAGATGAGACCAAGATAGAGCTTTTTGGCAACAAACTCTCTAAGTGGGTCTGGCTGAACACAGAAGATGAGTATGCAGAAAAGCACCTCATGCCCACTGTGAAGTATGGGAGAGGATCGGTGATGCTGTGGGCCTGTTTCTCTTCCAGGGGCCCTGGGAACCTTGTTTGGGTGCATGGCATAATGGACGCTTTGAAATACCAGGACATTTTAAATCAAAATCTGGTGGCCTCTGCCCAAAAGCTGAAGATGGGTCGTCACTGGATCTTTCAGCAAGATAATAACCCTAAACATGTGGCCAAATCTATACAGAAATAGTTCACCAGACACAGAATCAAGCTCCTCCCATGGCCATCTCAGTCCCCAGACCTCAACCCCATTGAAAACCTGTGGAGTGAGCTGAAGAGGAGAGTGCAGAGGAGAGGACCCAGGTCGCTGGATGATTTAGAGAGATTGTGCAAAGAGGAATGGTTGAAGATCCCTCTTTCTGTATTCTGCCATCTTGTGTAACATTATAGGAGAAGATTAGGTGCTGTTTTGTTGGCAAAAGGGGGTTGTACAAAGTATTAATATCAGGGGTGCTAATAATTGTGGCACACATGATTTGATGTAAAAGAATTATTTCTTGATGTGGGATTTTTTTTCCCACTGACTAAATGCACTTGAATTAAAGATTGGATTTTCCTTTTTTTTTCATTGTGGTCCTATATATTATTTAGAAAAAAACTGAATTTATTAGAAGCTAAAGAACACATCTTAACCAGGGGCGCCAGTAATTATGGAGGGCGCTGTATATCTGTTCTTTTGGTCACAGAATATGTTCCGGATCACCTTGAAAATAAAAATTAAGTCATCCTTGGACTACCTCCTATCATCCTATCAAATCGTGCCAAACCATTCATAACTTTATGACTTATCGTGTTAACAGACCGAAAGACGGGGTGAACCTCCTTGGCGGAGGTAATAAACTATACCAGATACTAGTCAGTGAACCCTTAACTAAACTTGACTGAACATTAACTAAACAAACTGAATTTTAGATTTATCTAAATTTAATCAATAAGGAAAGGGATTACCTGGTAAAACCAACAACCCAACAGAAATAATGTCATAGAACGTATGCAAAAACACAAGGAAAAAAAAAACAAAAACTATATATTCAAAATACCTCAAATAGGGTTAAAAAGGGAAGGTTTTTTTTTTCTTTTATGGTCTAAAAAAGTATTATAGCATTTGCGCGGGTTGACTGCAGTGTTTTGCAGCACATTTCCACAGGGGGATTGGACTTCATCAGCGTTCCCAAACCCTCTCCTTAGGGGATACCAGGAAAAATATTTGTTATGCTCCAGCCCAGTCCTTTAACAATCATTGTAACTGCAGACTTGACTTTTTTAGCCATCAGTATACTATGATTAAAAACTCTGCAGTGTATTTGTTTGTGAGCCTGTTAAAGGGTTAAACAAACCTGATGCATCCAGTTAGGCCCATGATTACACTACAGAAAGTGTGCTTAAGGTGGTACATGACTAATACTGGGATTTGGCTTGTTTGCCCTCAGGAGAATCAGCAAACCCTGGACTCAATGATCAGGCCTGTCCAGTGGCTCACCCCTCTCTCCTTGAGGCAAAGTCCAGGGATCGATGTCCTAGAGGAGGCATTGTGTTCTCCTATAGAGGGTAATCAGGTCCACGGCTCTGTCTTGGTAGACCTTAATGTTCCTTATTTCCCACAAGACCTGCTTAACAATGTTGCTGACTCACCACTGCTGCTGGTTTTCATTGTAGTTACTGCCCTTCAGCACACGAAGGAGGACCTGTTCAGCTGTTAAGGGGGACTTTAGAGCAACACAACAAGGGTTCAAACCCACCTGGTCATGGCGCACTCCCTGAGAAGGTGGTGTACTGTACATGCTTCAGTACAGCGCATCTGTGAGGGCTGTACTGAGTTAGCTTCAGGCAAAGCGATACATAAACAGTTTATTAGGGAGACACTAGTGAGCTGTCATCCAGGCAATGTTTTTTGTTTGTTTGTCAAACATTAACCTGTAACGTTTAGCCCAATGACGTGCAGCTCCTGGGCCGGCCAACCCCTCAACAGCGCTACTGTTTTGTCAGATCCTAAAACTGGCACAACGATTCTGTAGCTCAACAAGGTCAGACCAACGGAGTCCCATTTTATAGGCAAAGTCCCTCGAGAGCTCAGAGACATAACGGGGATGCCAACTGTTTGGGACTGCACTGTCCAGCACCCCTTTGACCATACATCTCCCCGAAGAAGGGGGTAGCATGGAACCCAACTGCAGAGTTTTTCCCAACATCATCTGTCCAGATCAACAGAATTCCAATCCCCACCAGAGGCTTGAACCAACAACTATGTGGTCACCATTTTGTAAAGGAGGAAATTATATCACCGAGTAAGGAAGCATCTGAGATGTCACCCATCCAGCCAAAATCTATCCTGCCTACCCCTGGTCAGGGTCATGGGATGTTTGGAGCATATCCGAACTGTCCAATTGGTGAAGGCCAGGGCGGTTTGCCAATCCATTTCACAGCTCATACTGTTCCATCGGTCTCCAGTAAGCCAGGCATGCCTGGCTTTGGCATGTGGGAGGAGACTAGAGTACACAAAGAAAACTGCCAGAACACAGGGAGAACACGCAGATTCCACACAGAATAGTCCAGGCCGGATTCAAACCTTCTTGCTGTGTCAGCGGTGTTACCCTCCGACCCACCGCACCGTGGCGCTCTTGACAATGGTCCTAGTGAATAGTCCAATGTCTTAGGACCTGAGATCCGCAGATGAGTTCTATTTTTGTAAGTATGGAGCACAGGGGGTATAAAATACATTGTGACCAGCCAACTGTGATGAGGTCATGCTTCAAGCAGTGTTCTCTGTGACCGTAACTGAGGTGGAAGGATGAAAAGCTGGCTGAGATATTCAGTTGCTCATGCTGTTTCATCACATTACAATAAAGGCACTTAGCTGTTATCCAGGGGGATGTACAACACAAAGTGCAACAGCGGGTACAAAAGTGTTGAAAGCCTTGAAGGAAAGGTAACATATCGTGTGTCAGGTGCTACCAGTTTAATAGCACTTGAACCCCTATGAACAATGGTTGTGAACCCTGCTGCTGGAGATTCATAACCCTACATTTTTAGATGTTTCTTTTCTCCAAAACACCTGATTGCCTCATCATTAAGCATCTGTCTCACTAAGCAGACCTTCACAAGCAACAATCAGTTGAAACAGGCATGTTAGAGCGGAGAGGCACCTGAAACATGCTGGGCTATAAATCTCCAGGCGCAGGGGTCTCTGCCCCCGCTGAAGACCTGCCAAAACAGAAGTATCACTAAGGCAATCCTTACAGGTAAATGGTCAGCAATAATTAATTTAAGTATATCAAAGCACAATAAAAATCATCTTTTACTGGAGCTAAATCAGTAAGTGATTGAATACCTGGGGAGGGAGAGATTCGTCCTAATGAGGTAAGTCTACGGCCTGTGCTTGGATGCAGTCAAGAGTCTCTGCTGGTTTGAAATCCACGGGAAGGTCATTCCACCGTGAAGGAGCGAGAGAAGACAGGAGAAGTGAACAGGAAGTGCGGGTACAGAGAGGGGAAGCACCGGATATTCACAGGTGGCAGAGTGGAGAGCTGCAGCAGGTGTGTGAGGTTTAATCATTTTTCGAAGACAAGCTGGAGCCCACCCCTGAATAGCCAGGTGTGCCGGCAACGACCTTTAAAATTTGATGCAGGCCGTGACAGGCTGCCTGTGAAGGGCAGAGAGGAAGTCATTCACCTTCACAGCTCATGTGAGCAGCGTTCGGAGTCACAGCGACCTCACGGGGCCAGTGATGTGTCCACTGTGAGTCACGAGAGGCTATGGCTTATTGGATTTGACCTGCCAATCACTGAATGTCCGCTCTGCCGGAGAGCAGCACGGGAAGAGCTTACCCTTTGAGCGCTGAATACATTTTCAAGGAATTAAAAATGTAGTTATCCTGAGCTGTTGAAAACCTATCATGTGGCAACTTGTTTAAAAGAGCTCCCCTGCGGGAGCAGCTCCCCTAACCCTGCCATGCGGGAGCTCTTTTAAACAAGTTGCCACATGATAGGTTTTCAACAGCATCTGATTTTGATATCTTACATCACTGGGCAACAATAGTTGCCCACGGTGCTGAAAGAGTTAAGTCAGCTGGTATTCAGGCCTGGCACATCAGCCAGACTCTCCCTTCCTCAGTAAGACATTCCTTCTGCTGTTGCTGTTCCTGAGAGTCTAAGCGACACATGGAAAAACATGCAGGATGGCACACGAGCGGAGCTCACACACACACACACACACACACACACACATTACAGAGGTATGAGGTATCAGAGCGAGTGGGAAACAGAAAGAAACAAGGATAGAATAATAGGGGTAGCCGGGTAAGGAGAGTATTTATAAACAGAGGACATAAAGAAGTGAAGGGGTGGAACTTAGCCAGAGAGAGAAAAGGAAAACAAGAGAGGGAGAGAGAGAGGGAGCAGGTCAATGATAAACAGTGAGAGACCGACCCTAAGAAGGGCAAAGCGGTGGAGCAGCGAGGTAGAGCAGGTAGAAAGTGGGGAAAAGGACAGAACCTGTTGCGCTGAAAGCGGAACAGGAAGAGAAGTGTCTCGCCGAGGGTTGTAGAGGAGGAACGACCGCAAGAGTTGGGCAGCAAGATTTATGCCATAAAACAGAATCAAATTCCTGGATCCTTTCGTTCTACAGAACATGACTGGAAAATAGAAACGGAATCAATGGTGTCCAAGCGAGGAACGGAGAGAGGAGTAGAGAGGTGATCAGCAGGTACGCTTCCTTGTATAAGCTAAGCCTTGTGCTCAGGGCCATCCACGGGAGCCCCGAGAGCAGAGGAGAGACCAGAGCTGGGAGGGAGGCCGGGAAATGAGCTGTGGAAAGAGAGGAAGAGGAAGAGAGAGAGTGACGGCGGTGAGAGAGAGAGAGAGAGACGGGCTGGACAGGAAGGCAGAGGACAAAGACAAAGCTGAGAGCGACAAAGAGAGAAGTGCGCTATAAAAAAAACACAACAGAGAGTGCTGCAATAAAAAAATCACAACTGTGAGCGGGTGAGAGAGAGGGAGAGGGAGAGAGAGAGAGAGAGAGACACGCACCAAAAAAGGACTGAAGTCAGAGTCGAACTCACAGCTGGGCTTGACAGATGCTGTAGAGACGCGGAGCGAGGGAGGGACAGCCTGGGCGAGCTGCGGAGAGAACAAGAGGACGAGAGAGTGAGAGGAAAGGAGGGGGGGCAAAAGTCAAAGACAGAATTGACATTTAGAAAGAGCAGGGAAACTGAGAAAAGGCCCTGAGGAGAGGAGAAGAGGAGAAGAGCCGTGTGACTCAAAGCCAAAAGAGGTGGGGTTAGGGAGGGGCCAAGTGAGGTCGGACTTCAGCGGGCCTTTGGTCAGACCCTCTTCGGGGCCCATGGGGTGCCAGGGGTCCCTGTAAATCCCGGGAAAGAGCACCATGTCGGCGGATCCCGAACCTCCGGATGCTGGCCTTATGGCCAAGTTCTCCGGGCCTGTGGGACTCCAGACCCTGCTGGACCTGCTAGTGGGTGTGTACCAGGAGTTCCGCGCATCACCTCTCGCCCGGGAAAAGTACGTCGCTGGATTCCTGCAGTGGGGTCAGTGCGCCCTCTCTCTTTCTCTCTCTCTCTCCCTCTCTCATTCTGTATCTCCCTATAGCTTCATTTATTTATCTCCATCAAGCAAATGTCAACTGAGAACCAAGTTCCCTTCTGTGGTTCTATGACTCAGGGAGCACAGCGGACAGGTGTTACATCAGGTATTGGTCAGAGAAGAGCTATTTGACTGAACTTTCAATTATCCCCATACCTTAAAAACATAGCACAGGCTCTTTAAAGACCGCATATTACAAAACACTCAGTCCTGAAAAAAGCACGCTTCATGCCTTTAGGACCGATGGAGGTCAGTTAAGAATTTGTTTATGATGATAATTTAGAAACTATACAAAAAAGCAGAACTTTGGTTAGCCTCGCGTGCAAAGTGCAGCAGCTTCTTAGCATCAGGTTTGATGCAATATGTGACACTCTGTAGTCCGAAGGATAGTCATCCAAATTCGTGGGATAAATACCCCATCTGTCTTATTTCATATTTTATATTTTTCCTCCTATCTTTCTTCTTTGTGTGACTGCATTTATGCCAGTATGTATGTACCAGCGTGCCTGTGTGCATATACTGTACATGTGTTTGGGCAGACGACTAGCAGATTTAAAAACGCATTCCGAAAGTAATGGCAACTGCAGGCACTTGGTTACATGCAATCTTCAGCACTCCTTGAATCTCTCTGATGTGTTTTCCCAGTTTAATTCATTTCTGGAGCACGAGCTGAGAAAAATCACACTTCAACTGAGATTAGCGCGGCATTTATATGATGCACTCAGCCATGGAGGAATCATAACTACAGTTTGTATTATCCTTTCACCTCCATGCACCAGAGATCAAATCCTTGAAATAATTAGCCATCAGAGAGTAGCAGCATCATCCAGGTTTTCGATGTTAGGTCATAACTTTGGCTCCATTCAATTGTGTTAGGTGTTTTAATATCATTATTACCTATTTTTTTCTTTTTTAACTGCAATTTGAATTTAACTTTTTTGTAATTATTGTTTTTAGAAATAAGACTGCAAGAATCTTTGATGGCAATACAAAGCCTTAAAGCATGTTTATTTGCAGCCCAGGAAAGGGATTTCAAAGTTCAGCCCCGGAGGTCCATGATGTCTTCAGGTTTTGAATGGTCTCACTACTCAGTTACTGAATCTAAATTAATTATTGGCTAAAGATTCAACACACATTCTAACTAAGACTGTAATCAGGCTGTCGACAAAAAAAGCAGATTCAAAAGCCAGCAGCCACGGAAACTGATCTAAGATCTGCGCAGAGGTGGAGAGCCCTGGGGTCAGAGAGTTCTGCCATGTGTTTCCTCAGCCCAAAAACGCATCCTGCTGACTGTCACACTTAGTTCTACAGACTGGCTAAAGTGCTATGCCAAACAGTAAATCCACAAGATCGGACCAAAAGACTGGGGAGGACTTGGATTTCTCCTGCACCTCTGGAACATGGTCTCTCCACCACTGGATCTGAGTTTGATATCCCAGAAGTGGAGTATTCAGTGGTGCCAAAATAAGTTCTCAAGGGTGTAATAGGCCTTTTACATCAGCAGGGAGCCAGTTCGATTCCCAATAGCACTCCTAATTTTGAATCATTTGGAGCATTTACACCAAAAATACATACTATGATTCAGAATGGGAACCAAAAAATGGTAGGTTTTTCTTACGACCCATGCCAACATCAGGCCTTGTGCTGTGTCCTCCGTTGATAAGTCCGTGGTTGCGTTCAAAACTGGTTGGAACTCATTTTGGATGGAGGAGTATCAAGAACCAGAACTATTTTGGTGGGGAAATGGTATGAGTGTTGTTTTGTTGGTTCTGGAGAGCAGTGTGAGTATTTTTAAGGGTAGCGTGGGTTCCTGTGCATTAGCATGCGCAGTAGTTATAGGAGATTTTAGCACTGAAACAATGCGGAGCTGGGGTTCTCGGCCTTAACAGAAATTGATCGGTGTGGGTGCCGGCTTTCATTTTGTCTATATACAATTACACTATGTAACTGCAATAAGCCTTCATTTGTAGAATCAAGAGCGTGACTAATTGGTCAGAATGGCAGCCTGTACCCACACCAGCCCTCTCTGAATGAGGATGGGAAACTCAGGGTGCCGCGCTGCAGACCAGCACCTGTGCATGAAAGCTAACACCCAGCTGACCATTTGACTTGGGGCTATTTCTGTCTTTGTAAATCCATGAGGCTGGCTGTGCCTCTCTCTGTTGAAATTAGAGGGCATTACAGCAATGTATCGGACCTTATGGTGCTATTCCTGGGTTTGTATGTACTGTATGTGCGGATGTATGTGCTTAACTGTGTGCTGTGTGGCGGTTTACCCCCCTCTCACGCCCCACTTGCCTCCCCCTGGCATTTAGAGCATATGTTTGCATATGGTCCGGAGCAGGTGCTTGTGCTTGTGTGTTATAGACTGCGGAAAGAATATTAACCATGTCATTGAGACGTCACCCATTAGACTCTCCCAGGTTTGGTGAGTAGCATTGCAGCTCAAGGAAGAGCAGTTTCCAGGCACCTCCATGTTGGGAAATTTGGAGTCAGACTGTGCTGAGTCCTAGCGTGTTCAGTGCAGTGGTGTAACTTGAGCCGAATTCATTCACAAAGTGCTTCAGAAGTATTCAAATAACACACTATAGTTTTAAAGATCGGCACATGGGGTAGACATTAGATCAAGACAAAAATACATGTTGACTGAAGATATTCTTGTCAGACAAAAAAACACATGCATTTTTATGTTAAGGTTACTTGGAAGGACAACAGGGTCTCAATGACCCACACACAGATGTGTAAAGTCTGGGTTCAGAAAGTAAAAATCCTCCCCACAACTTTATTCCAACCACCTGGATTTACTTCTGACAGGAGATAGAGCCAATATGAGTGATCAGCTCATTCTGAGGGGGGAAAAAAACTTGGCAGGACTTTTACTTTCTGACCCCTGGATTTTACATCTCTGCACCACACTGAGGCTAACTGCTGTGCTGCTAGTGAGCAACTTCTATCTATATGACCAGGAAATAAGGCTCCATAACAAAGCTCCATTCTGGTTAAATGGGCTGTTTGTGTGTGTGTGTGTGTGTGTGTATGAGTCCTAGTGGTGAAGCAGGGTTTTTCTCTGCTTCCTGTTTGCTGGAGCTCTGTGCTTCTTCCCTGACTCGAGCTCTGTTAGTCAGATGATTCAGATTTGGACAAAACATTCTGTGTTTTCCAATCCTGATAATGAAACTTATTTAAAAGTTAAAATTTTAGTCTGACATTAGACCGGATGTTGAGCGTATGAGGGTGTGTGTGTGTGTGTGTGGGTGTGCTTGCGTGTGCATATGTGTGAGTGTGTGTGTCCCTGAATGTTTACATGGGTGTGTGCCGGTGCATGTGGATGCATCGTTGAAATGTTTTTAAAATGTTTTTAAAACTTGAAAAATACCAACTTAACAGTCAATATGAAGAATTGGAATAGACAAAGAATAATAATTTGGGAAAATAATCCCAGTGGGAGCTGTGTTAGAACTAAAAATAAAACTTTCACTGCTCCAGCTATTTACCAGCATACATTAGGAAAGCATTGGAAAGCAACAACGATAAGATTCTTATATCGATACTGCCACAGTGTGACGCCAATTGTGACAATGTGCTGAACCTATTGCATTAATCCCAGGCATCCTGTCCGTGAAGGGCACGGTCCTGAGGTCTGGACAGCAGTCAGTGTGTGTGGTCTGATTTAAAGGGCGTCCGGGATGATCAAATCTTGCACGGTTCACCTATGACGGTGTGATGGGAAACAGCTGGGGAGGAGGCCAGAGTCAACACTGGCTGGAACTACGCATGCCCCTCACTCATTTTTTCCTGCTCTCGAAAACGACAGGGGAAAAGTCAGTGAATGAGAAGTGCGGCATGTAAACTCCATAAGAGGAATGAAGCTGTCGTCTGCAGTCATCACTCACTCCTGGTCCTCAGAGGTTGCCTGCAGGAGTGCATACACTCAATTAGGTAGATGGATGGATTACCAAGTAGATAGTGGGTATATTAGAAGGTATATTGTTACTACCCCCTCTGGCCCCTCTTCCAAAAATATTAATCACCTCTCTGCCAGATTTGGTGCCTTGTCGAATAATCTCTGTATAGAGGCCCGCATCCTTGGTGTCATTTTTGACTCTGACCTCTCTTTTGATGCTCAGATGACCAACGTTAGTCAGTCTTGTTTCGCTCAGCTGAGATGAATAACTAAAATGAGGTCATTCCTCCCTCCTTCTGACTTAGAGAAGGTCATCCATGCTTTTATCTCTTCCAGACTTGACTACTGCAATGCACTATATTCCGGCATTAGAAAACGCAATATCCACAGAATGCGATTAATTCAAAATGCAGCTGCCAGGCTTTTAACCCGTACGAAGAGGAGTGACCGCATTACACCTGTCCTTGCTGCCCTTCACCGGTTGCCAGTAAGGTTTAGAATTGACTTTAAAATTTTACTGCTGGTTTTTAAAGCATTTAATGGCCAGGCCCCAGCTTATATCTGTGAGCTGCTAACTCCCTCTGCGCCAGAGCGCTGCCTGCGAACCTCTGCCAGGGCCCTACTAGTGGTCCCCAAATCTGGTCTCAAAAGGTGACAAAGCCTTTGCAGTTCGAGCCCCTCGTCTGTGGAACTCCCTGCCTTAAGATGTCCAGCGAACAAACTCTGTGTCCTCTTTCACATGTCTTGGTAAAACTCATTTTTATCGCTAGGCTTTCTCTTAACCGTTGAATTTCTATATTTCTATTTTTTTCTTCGTGTATTGTTTTTATTACTGCTTCAAAAATTTTATTGCCTTATTTTTGTCTCAGCCTGTTTCATTGTTTATTGTTTTTGTTCTTAATTGTAAAGCACTTTGTAACTTGTTTCAGAAAACTGCTGTATACATAACATTTATGATAATTGTTATTATTATACAATATATTTCACAGGCTTTTTGGCTGATAGGTGATTATTTTGTAATTTGACAGAAAATTTGTGGTTATACTTAAGTACCCGTGTATACCCTGTACTACACCACAATTGATTAATATCCATAATGGATATGTTAGGATGTGTGGAGAGACTGCCCTCTCGCTTTAACAGTCTTTTTCTTTGATTAATATCCATGAAGGATCTGTCAGGATGTGTGGAGAGACTGCCCTCTCGCTTCAACAGTCTTTTTCTTTAACTAATATCCATAAAGGATCTGTTAGGGTGTGTAGAGCGACTCCCCTCTCGCTTTAACAGTCTTTTCCTTTGATTAATATCCATAAAGGATCTGTTAGGGTGTGTAGAGCGACTCCCCTCTCGCTTTAACAGTCTTTTCCTTTGATTAATATCCATAAAGGATCTGTTAGGGTGTGTAGAGCGACTCCCCTCTCGCTTTAACAGTCTTTTCCTTTGATTAATATCCATGAAGGATCTGTTAGGGTGTGTAGAGCGACTCCCCTTTGCTTTAACAGTCTTTTCCTTTGATTAATATCCATAAAGGATCTGTTAGGGTGTGTAGAGCGACTCCCCTCTCGCTTTAACAGTCTTTTCCTTTGATTAATATCCATGAAGGATCTTGTAGGGTGTGTAGAGCGACTCCCCTTTGCTTTAACAGTCTTTTCCTTTGATTAATATCCATAAAGGATCTGTTAGGGTGTGTAGAGCGACTCCCCTCTCGCTTTAACAGTCTTTTCCTTTGATTAATATCCATGAAGGATCTGTTATGATGTGTGGAGGGAGACTGCCCTCTTGCTTTAACAGGCTTTTCCTTTGATTAATATCCATGAGGGATCTGTTATGATGTGTGGAGGGAGACTGCCCTCTTGCTTTAACAGGCTTTTCCTTTGATTAATATCCATGAGGGATCTGTTAGGATGTGTGGAGAGACTGCCCTCTTGCTTTAACAGTCTTTTCCTTTGATTAATATCCATGAGGGGTCTGTTATGATGTGTGGAGAGACTGACTGATTAATATCGTAATTGGCAACTGAAGACACGGTTCCTCTTTATATGCGATTTAACTCTAATCTTTAAGTGTTGATGCAACACTGAACTTTTTGCAGTCCATAATGAACAGGTGCTGCTTGTTCTCTCCAATTAAGTAAGACGGCAATCGGTCATCAGGATGTGTATTTGCTGTGTTTAAATCAACATTATTCAAAATAGCTTACCTGTCGACTCACAGGCAAGCAGTAAATTAATTTTTTGAACTTAATTTACCCAACCGTATCATCGCTGGATGCTGTTAGATCACATATAGGGAGGAACCGTGTCTTCAGTTGCCAATTACGATAATTGGAAAACGCGTCGATGAAGGAAAAGTATTGAGAACTGGCCAGGACTAATTGTCATGAAGGCCGTGTCTCCGTCCCCACCAACTCCCGGTTAAATCTACGCCCCTGGTGTAGAGAGACTGCTCTCTCGCTTCAACAGTCTTTTCCTTTCATTAATATCCATAAAGGATCTGTTATGATATGTGGAGAGACTGCCCTCTCGCTTTAACAGTCTTTTCCTTTCATTAATATCCATAAAGGATCTGTTATGATATGTGGAGAGACTGCCCTCTCGCTTTAACAGTCTTTTCCTTTCATTAATATCCATAAAGGATCTGTTATGATATGTGGAGAGACTGCCCTCTCGCTTTAACAGTCTTTTACTTTGATTAATATCCATGAGGGGTCTGTTATGATGTGTGGAGAGACTGCTCTCTTGCTTCAACAGTCTTTTCCTTTCATTAATATCCATAAAGGATCTGTTAGGATGTGTGGAGAGACTGCCCTCTCGTTTTTACAGTCCTTTCTTTCTCCTCACCTTCCTCCTGGGCTAACCTCGGGCAAATGGGTTCCCTCTTTTCTGAGCTGGGTTTTGTCAAAGGTTCCTTCCCAACAGGAAGTTATTACATGTCTGTGCCATTGGCTTCCTCCTGTAGGATTTCGACCTTGTTCTCTGCAGAGAAATTTTGGTTCATCACAGCTGAATCCTTGAGTATCCAAAGGCCCCAACTCCAAGGAACATCCTTTGTTATGACTCAAATATTTTTAGTTTATTTCTTTACAAGAGACTGTCATTGGGATAGTTTTGGTTGAAATTACCAGAAAGTTTTTTGTTATAATATATTCAGATCTCTGACACACTGGAGTTGGACCGTTTGGAAATACAATGATTCAATTATGAAGAGTGCCATACAAATAAAATTGAGTTGAAAATGAGCAGGAGAGACGATTTTCTCTTGGCTGTGAAAACAGAGATGAAGAGGGTAAGAGGGGAAGGGAAGGAGAGACAGAGAGGAGTGTACTGAGACTTTCAGAAGAACCTTCACATGCAGCAGAGGTGCGCTAATGCTTGAATTCTTAAATCGTTTAAATGAAACACTCCAAATGCTGTTTTAATGAATATTTCAAATATTGGGTGGGTGGGCAAATAGTGACTAATTGTCGTGATCTATCATCAAGGTATCCACCATGAGGTTTAATCACTGTTTTGTAAATTTTTAGCATTTGGTATGTTTATTTTACAAAGTTTATCTCTCCCAATGGGATTTTTATGCAGAGTGCAGTAGAAACCTCACCTGAGGAGTATTGTTTTTGATGCCATTTGCCTGTCTTTCTGTATGTTTTCCTGTCTGTACACAGTTAAGCACAAACACGGTTTGATCAAATCACACAACATTTTCAGGAAAGATGTGCCAAAGGTCATCTGATTAAATTTTGGACCAAATAGGGTCAAGGTCAAGGTCAAGGTCACAGAAAAGGTGAAACCAGTGTGCAGGGTATGTTGTGCTTGATACAACCTGTTCTTATTGGTATGTCTGTGACGATGAACTCACTTCACAAACATTACGATCCAGGTGATCCCTCAGCATCTCTGTGGGGTTAATCCAGGTGATCCTTCAGCATCTCTGTGGGGTTAATCCAGGTGATCCCTCAGCATCTCTGTGGGGTTAATCCAGGTGATCCCCCAGCATCTCTGTGGGGTTAATCCAGGTGATCCGCCAGCATCTCTGTGGGGTTAATCCAGGTGATCCCTTAGCATCTCTGTGGGGTTAATCCAGGTGATCCTTCGGGATCTCTGTGGGGTTAATCCAGGTGATCCCTCAGCATCTCTGTGGGGTTAATCCAAGTGATCCCTCAGCATCTCTGTGGGGTTAATCCTGGTGATGCATTTTTCATAGTGGTCCATCACCTCTTATTTTTTCCAGAAAGTTCCTTTGGATTCATGTACTGGCTCATTGTCTTACCTGAAAACTAAGTCTCCTTCATGTACTATGTGTGAAAATCACCAGTGATTCCAGAGGTTTGAGCCGTAGTGTAGGATGACCTCTGTGCCCTGCGTGTGTAAGAGGGCAGAGACAGTCAGCACAAAGAGGCTTCCATTGACTCAAATTAATTCTAGGAGGGTGATTCAAACGAGAGGGAAACAGAGGGATACAAGAGGGAGACACTGCAGGGTCTGTGTTTGTGTGACGGCTGGAGATATTTCCATTTATGAGGCTGGCAAACAGGCTGGCTGTGCTCCACCGGGGGGGTTTAAACACAGCGAGCGCCTGGGGCCCGAGTCACGGATCCACACGGAACTTTCCACTGCATCACAAGCAGCCGTCGCTGGCCGTTACTAACGCTGTCTCATCAGCCTGCGTTCTGTCACAGGGGAATGTGCTGTGGACGGTCCGTATCCTCAAAAAGCACACGCGTCCGAGATGCTGAGACTCGGGCGCTGGGCGGACAATATCATAGTGAGAAAGAAATAAGGATGATGAGACAAAATTTACATGATAGGATTCGTGGCTCCAGTAACATTTAGTACCACCATAGAACTTCTTTCTGTCTTTTTCTGGGTATCATTACCCTCCCTTTCCCTGAGTCCATGGAGCGCACATGCCCTGTCGCACACACGCCCTACCCCCCACAGTGTGGTCACCGGCAGCTGCTGTTCTGATCCGGTTCTGGCCCTCATTTACAGCCACACCTCGCCAATCCCTGGAGCTGCATGTGCTAAGGTTTGGATTTTGCGTCACATTTTCTGATTAGACTTTAGTTTGACTCTTAATAATTACCTGCCAGGCGGAGGAAGGGCTCCCCCACTACAGCCGGGTTCCTCCTGAGAATTCTTCCCACTGATGAGTTTTTCCTCAGCTCTGTTAGAGGATTTTACATCCTACTGAGACTCTATTTTTATCTCATTTGCTATTTTGGGGACCGAGGACAGGTATCTGCTATATTACTGGTCAGATATACTGCTGAAATACATCATACGGCATTGCTTCGCAGCGGGAAGGTCGTATGTTCGAATCCGGCATGGGGATTTTTGCAGAGTTTGCATGTTCTCGCTGTGATTGCGTGAGGTTCCTCTGGGATCTCCGATATCCTGCCACAGTGCAGACATGCATGTTAGGTCTCCTGGGACCTTGCATTGTCCGGAGGTATCAGAGTGTGAGTGAATAGTGTGTGTGCTCTGTAATGGATGGGCTATCCAGGGCATGTCACTGCCTCTCGCCCACAGGATGCGGGGATAGACTTCCGCTAACCTGTGACTGTGACCAGGAATAAATGGATTGATAATGGACGGTTGCATGTTTTTCCCTCCTACACTTATACAGGTACATAGCTTGTCCATCACAATACACCAGCAAATTGAAGTTCTATGGTGCAAGTTGAGATATTATGTTTGCCATCCCAAAGAAATACATGCCTTATATAGTATAAAGTATAAACATGACTTCCTGGAGACTGAGGTTATGATAGACATAAAGAAATAAACATGACAGCCAATACTCGTAAACACATAAAATACAGGCCAGAGGTTTGGAAGCAAGGCCAATACAGGTCAAAAGCATTCTTCCCTTTGCACCCTATGCATTCTTCCAAGCTCTGCCAGGGTTACCTTGACAGAAAAGAAGAGGTAGATGTTCTTCGAAAGATGGTTTGACCCCCTCAGTCTCCAGACCTCTCTCCAACTGAGCTTGTGTGGGACAAATTGGATCGGACTATCAGAAAATTGCATCACACAAATCAGCAGTCTCTCATTGATGAATTTAAGAAAGTATGGAATGCAATTCCTGGCACATACCTTAAAAAACTTGTGAACCGAATGTCTCATATATGCCATGCTGTTGTTAAAGCAAAGGGTGGTTACTTTGAAGAAAGCAAAGTTTAAGCGAAAAAAAAGGAAATATCTGATAATTTCAGTCAACATGTATTCTGATAAGTGACTCATATAATAATCATGTTTATTTTGTTGCAAAGTATGCCAATGAAACTATGATCTTTTTTTGTACAAATTCGATCTTGCTTCCAAACTTTTGGCCTGTAGTGTAAACCTGAAAATGTAAAAATGAGTGCTAGCCGCAAGAGGCAGGGCATTGAGCTTTAACTAACAAATGAGTTTGTGAATAATAATTTAGCTTAACATAAATATTTGGAGAAGAGCATTTGTGATAACCTGAAATGTTTTTATCTAAATGCAAGAAGCATAAAAAATGAATTTCCAGAACTTGAGGCCGTTATGATTAGTGAGGGCTATGACATAGTTGGGATTACAGAGACATGGCTTAGTGAAGAGGATAGAGGTGAATATAATATAGAAGGTTATAAGCTCTTTAGGAAGGATAGATGTAATTGATGAGGAGGGGGTGTAGCACTCTATGTGAACGAAAACATAAATGTACAGGAAATTCCTGAAATTGAACATTCCTTGCCCTGTGAAGATATCTGGGTCAGGCTTATTGGCAAACACAAGACAGGTTTAAACATAGGTGTATGCTATCGACCGCCAGCTTTGGACAGTATTGTCAATGAAATGCTCTTTAAGAGGATTACGCAAGCTTGTAGAGGAGGAGGGACTATTATTATGGGAGACTTCAATTATCCTGGTATTGATTGGGAAATGGTGAAAAGGACAGGGTTGGGAAGAATTTCTAGATGTTATAAATGACCATTTTTTGGTGCAGTATGTTAATAAATCTACAAGAGAGGAGGCAATTTTAGACTTAGTGCTCTGTAATGACCCAGATAGAATTAGCAATGTTGATGTACTGGAGCCACTTTGGACAAGTGATCACTCTGCTGTTAATTTTGATGTTTCATGGGAAGTTAAAAAGGTGTTTTTGAAAACTAAATTTTCAATTTTAGGCAAGCAAACTCATATCTAAGTGAAATAAAATGGGAGACACTCCTGGACTGTGAGTTTGTAAATGAGATGTGGGAAAGATTTAAGATTTTCCTTGATTCACAATGCAAATTCATTCGAAAGGTGTCCAAAAGTAAGCTGAAAAGGCAGAATCCTCTGTGGATGACCACAGCTAGGAGTTTGAGGGAAAAGAGGAATCTTTATAAGATGTACATAAAGGATAACAATGAAACTACGGCTCAATACTGTAAAATGCAGGCTGTGGTCAAAAAAGAGCTGAGGAATGCTAGAAGACTGTATGAAAGACAAATTGCAGAGGGGGCAAAAACTAACCTTTAAGCGCTTCTGTCAGTACTGTAGCTGAAAAAGGAAAGTCAAAGAGGAGGTTAAGTGCATATGGATTGCTGCTATATGATAACAAGGATATTGCGGATGCCTTAAACCGTTACTTTGTTGAGAATTTTACCTCAGAGCGGGTTTTTGTTCGGCCAGAGGACATGTCCAATGCTCAAGATTATTAAGTGAAAACTGAGGGATAATGAAGCATGAGAAAAATTGCATAAACTAAAGGCAGATAAGGTGGTGGGTCCTGATGGTTTATATCCTAGAGTGCTCAGGGAAGTTAGTAAGATCATCTTTAAGCCGCTATCCACTATCTTCAGGCGGTCTTTAGAAACTGGAGAAATACCCAATGATTGGAAACAGGGCAATATAATACCAATATATAAGAAAGGCGGCCATACTGAGCCAAGAAATTACAGGCCAGTCAGTTTAACTTACAGGAATCTATCATAAAAGATGAGCTGGACTTATTTCTTGAACGTAATATCTTGAGGGATAGCCAACATGGTTTCTGTATGGGAAGGTCATGCCTGATAAACTTTCTGGAATTTTTTGAAGAGGCCACCAAGACTTATGACCAGAGCAGGGCTTATGACATCATATACTTGGATTTTCAGAAAGCATTTGATGCAGTATCGAATAAGAGACTCATTTTTAGAATGAGCTCCTTTGGAGTTACAGGAGGTATTCTGAAGTGGATTCAAAACTGGTTACAGGACAGAACACAAAGAGTGGTGGTCAGTGGTATCTCATCTGAGCTAGGTATGGTGGGGAGTGGCGTTGGGAGCCCTGCTGTTCCTCATTTACATTAATGACCTTGATAGGAATATTGAGAGCAGATTAGTGAAATTTGCAGATGATACTAAATTGCGGGGTTTGGCAAATAGTTTAGAGTCCATTAAAATGATTCAGGATGATTTGGATAGAATCCAGAATTGGGCAGAAATGTGGCAAATGAAATTTAATGTAGCGAAATGTAAAGTTGTATATGTAGGTAATAAGAACATTAGACTGGATTACTTCATGGGAGTTTTAAAACTGGAATGTGCTCCACACATACAGAGTGATTGTTGACCAAATCCTCACAGGCTCTAGCCATTGTGCCATAGCAGTTAAAAGAGCCAATCGGATACTGGGATACATTGCCAAAAGTATTGAGTACAAATCCAAGGAGATGATGCTTCTTCTTTACAACACATTCGTCAGACCACATCTGTAGTATTGTGTACAGTTCTGGGGACCATACTTTAAGAAAGATATAGAGGCTCTAGAAAAAGTTCAGAGAAGAGCCACTAAGCTAATTCCGGGTATAAAAGATGAAAGATACGAGAAGAGGCTGAAAATCCTTAATCTCTTTAGTCTTAGGAAAAGGAGACTTAGGGGTGATCTGATTGAGGTCTTTAAATATGTTAAAGGGATTAACAAAGTGAATTATGTAGGATTCCTTTGACCAAGTGTTGTTAGTAGAACTCGGGGTCACAAATGGAAGTTGACCAAAGGTAAATTTAGCTGTGATATTCTGAAATATTTCTTCACACAAAGAGTAATTTTGATGTGGAATAGCTTGACCATATTGTTGAGGCAGAGACCTTGGGAGTTTTCAAGAGCAGGCTTGACATTGAGTATCTGAAGTTATATATTCACAATAGTATAAAGAAACTGACGAGCCTAGTTGGGCTGAACGGCCTGCTCTCGCCATTCATGTTATGTTATGTTATGTTAAATATGCCTCGAGTATAAATACGTTCCAATTTTAAACAGGATGGTTGGCACTTTTTCTGCAGCTTGTAACTCAATGACCTCCATTACAGCCCACATCTTTATCATAGTAAATATTTATTTTCAAGGTATTTTTAGATCTTAGAAAATTTGAGCAATTTTTCTTGGTTGCCTACTTGTGCTATTTGGCACTTGCACTGCACAGTGATCTCAAGAACTAAATATCCCATGATTCACAGATCCTGATGTCGGCTTAGAGGCCGTCTTCTCTAGCAGAGCCCTAACTGAAGACAGGAAACTTGCACACACCTGTCCTCCTCTAACTCACTTTTTTCACAGGTATAGAGTGGGGGTCCCCTCATTAAATAGTGAGCACATTTTGGGACGTACACTGTATAGTATGTAAATATACTGGCCAAAGTGCCACAGCAGGTAGAAATTTTACTTCACAGCAAGGTTTGTTTGTTTGTTTCAATCTGGCCAGAGGCCTTTCTGTGTAAAGTCTACATATTCTCCCCGTGTTTGTGTGCGTTTCCTCTGGGCAGGCCAGTGTTTTCCCACAGTCCAAAGCCATGCAGTAAAGGCCAACCAGAGACCCTAAATTACCCACAGTTACCCATAAATTACCCTCAGTCATCACTGTAGGATCCTGTTGATGGATCGGATGCATTCCGCACCTTGACACGCGAGGGCTCAAAGTTCAGAGATCTCTGTAATAAATATACAATATTGTGTTTTATATTGCACAAATGCGCTATATTTATTCCTCAATTAAATTACTGTTGTTTTATTGACGCTTCAACCCGAAGTGACTTACAGTAGATTAGACAAAGTGGGGATCAATCCTTCCTGTAGAATTTCGCCCAGGGGCCAAACATTGCACTGGTTTTATTTTGACAGCATTGGCCTCCCCATGTGTTACGCATTAAAACAGAAATTCATCATCTTACATTACGTACCAATGAGAAGCCTGTGGCTCACGCCGTACCTGTCATGCGCTCCCGGTGAGAGAACGTGTCGTAAAGTGTTTGTTCCTTCACTTCAAAGTCGGTACAAAACATTCCACTGTTATTCTCTGTTCCATCCAAACCTTGGCTTAACAAGCAGGCTCGCATAGCTCTGCGATTTTACGACCTGGTACTTCTGCAGTTACCTCTGTAAGAGACAGGCCTTTGTAATCTCATCCCCGAGCATCAGGAGAAATGGTGCGGGGGGGTGGGAGGGGGTGTGTTTCTCTCACAGTATGGCTCTTTTAATAGCAGAAAGTGCAATTCTGCTGTACTTGTGTCATGCCTGAGAGGCTGAGAGGGGTCAGCGGCTTCTAGAAGCTTCTTTCCCGGCCTTTTTCCATTATAATAGTTTACGCTGTTGCCTTGGTCTCGCTCTCACATTCCTCCAGGAGAGCAGGAGAGAGGATAACTCGGCAGCCCTGGAATACTTGCCTTAAAAAAGTCTTAAACATCAGTGGCTATTCTTAGAAGCATCTGTTCTATTTCTGAACTGCTGTTTTCTTAAAGGAGAAATGAATTCTGCGTTGATCTGTCTGGCCCACTAACACTATGACTAAGTCCAATTCTGTACAAACTACGTGAACCGCAAACATTTCACCGATTTGCCAGAACTGGTGCATAGTTCTGTGATTATATGACCTGGTGCTTATGTAGTTATGTCTGTAAGATACAGTTTCCTGTAATCTGATCCTACAGTATTGGGAAAAATGGTTGGGGGGGGGTACTTTCTGAATATGACTCTTTTATTACCAGAGACTGCTGCTCTGTTGTACTAGTGCAATACCTGAGAGGCTGAATGGGGCAGCAGTGTCCAGAAGCTTCTAGAGGCTCCACTTAAATAACTTCTGTAATGCCTTTGAACTAGATGCCGGGACATTTCGAGCAATCTGAGTTAGTATGCGAAAGCATAATCGTGTCCTTAAGTTGTGAAGTTTTCCCAAGCGCTGCCACAGCATTGATGCAGTCTCTTTGTGTTCATTTTCGTAACTCAGTAGCCTTAGTGTCAATGATCAGGAGCCACGCCCATCTCACAGTCTTCCCTCCTGCCTCAGCTGAACCTCTGGTGAGACAAGTGAAGAAGAAAAGGATCCAGAGGGATGACTTTGAGATCCTCAAGGTGATTGGCCGAGGAACCTTCAGCGAGGTGAGGAGGGGGTGGGGCCACGGTGCAGTGAGGTTCCTGCAGTACACTGAGCAATGCTGGGGTGGTGTGGTTTCAGGAACGCCACAAAGTGAGGAACTTCATTTGTCAATCAAACACCACAACTTCTGCTCTTCCCAACAGAACAAAACAATGGGTTGAAGGCAGTGGTTTATTGGCATTGTATTACTGCTCCTCCCACTCACCCATGCATACCTGAAGTGAAAGTCTTCTCGTATCGACAAAAAGCCGCAGAAGTGATGCCTCAGCGCAGTGATAACTGGAAGAATTCTGCCCCCAGTGGGCAGATCTAGTATTGCATTTCTGTTCAAATCCAGTTTTTCATTGCAACATATAAATATTTCCACATAATGCTGAGGCAGAGATACCAGCAGGGAGTCAGATGATATTGTCAACATTCAGCAGTTATGTTCACAGGGAGGACCGGCCTGTACCACTCCAAGTCAAGGAGACGCCATCGACCATCGTGACTTACATGCACACAAACATTATAGCATTCTGTCTTATCTTTTGTTCAGAACATTACTTTTGAAATTATTTTTGGCTGCAGATCGAACCTTGAAAGGTGTTCAGAAATATTGAAATGTTGACATCAAAAATGGACTTATTTATACAGGGCCCCTCCAAGCAGAGCTATAGTCTCCAGCAGCCCACTGAGCAGAAACTCGACAGTGCCGGAGCAAAGCTAGGATTACGACATGGGAACTTGAGATCACCTGGCCCTCTGCATTTGTTTCTGAGAGAGCAATCGCACCAATGTCTTGGTACTTTTGTCTTTCACCATTCAATTCTCTCAGTGTGTCATCCTCACAATCTAACCCTCGTCCACAGGTTGCCCTGGCGCGCATGAGGCAGTCGCAGCAGGTGTTTGCCTTGAAGATCATGAACAAGTGGGACATGCTAAAGCGCGGAGAGGTAATCCATCCCTGACTCGGCTGACGACAAAAAAAATAAAACAGAGAAGAAGAACATGACTTAGCATTTTGTCAACTGTGAGAGGTAATATTAACCTGCCCTGTCAGGCTCATGTAAACACAGAGCTGAATCTGTCTACATGCCAACTCATTCTGAAAAAAAAAACGCCCCGAAAGCGGTAGTCTACAGCCAAAAGCGGTAGAGTTGGCATGCATGCATTTATTTGGCACTTATTGTTTTGAAGTAAAGCCGCTCTCACACTGGATCCGAAATGAGTTTTTCGCACGGCAGATTGCATTCAAAGTCAACGAAAAGACACAAATATTCGCATTGACTTTGAATGTTATCTGTTGTGCGAAAAAATTTGTTTTGCATCCGGCATGAAAGCAGCTTAATTCTCTGCCTGTACCACACTTGTCGGTTAGTGTGAAACAGGGATCACAAAACCACAGTCCTCGAGACTCTCAGAGAGCTGGTTTCCCACCCTCTCTTTACCTGGGAGTCGGGTGTAGAAACAATCTGGTGAATTGGAAGCTCTAAGTGTTTAGTTAATTGGTTAATTACCTGAGAGAGAAGAGAACAGGGCTTGATTTAGGTGTGATCTCCAGATTTGCTAATCCCTTGTCCAAAGGAAAGCCAGTTTGATGGCTACTGGAAGCCAAGCGAGAGCAACGCAAAGCTGTCATTAAGAAAAGTCCACAGTTTGGAAAATTAAGCACATTTACCCTACAGAGGGAAGCACAGTGGCTTGACCTGATGCCTCCGGGCCAAAGTTTCAAGTCCAGCCCAGGACTGTCTTTGTGGGGTTGGCATGTTCTTTGCGTATTTGCGTGGATTTCTTTCCAGTTCTTGAGTTTCCAACCAAAGTCCAAGGACCTATACGGGCGACCAGTTTGACACTCTAAATTGCCCAAAGCTACAAGTGTGATCATGAATGACGTGTTTGGTCATGGACAGGCAAACTTTCCAGGATGTACTCATGCCTCTTTCCCACTGAATGCTGGGATAGTCTGTGCTGTGACCCTGACCAATAAGCAGGTCTGATAATGAATGAATGATGGATGGATAGAAGATGGATGAATGAATGAAAATCGTGGAGATAAGTGAGGGATAGCCTGTGTTTTGTGTATCTGCTGCAGACAGCGTGCTATCAGGAGGAACGGGAAGTCTTGGTGAAGGGAGATCGGAGATGGATCACCGAGCTGCACTACGCCTTTCAGGACGACAACTACCTGGTGCGTCTCCAACAAATCAACACATCCTTATTCTTCTTGTTAAAACCATATTATAATCCGTCGGTTAATTTCTTGCCTTTAACCTTTATAGCACTAATGTAATTCTTGCCTTTAGTTCATAAAATTCAAGGTCACTGCGACACAGACTGAAAAAGATGCAACATTTCCAGCGTCTTCTTGTAAAGTTTCAGTGAAATCCTTAAATTGTAGACTAAGGCAGTCATCAAATGTAAAGGATTAGCGACCCAGTGCTAATTATGATAGCCCTAGAAATTAAGCTGACAGTCTGTGTTTTAACCGTATATTAACCCTTTCATTTCAGATTGAATATGCTAAAATATAGAAATTTTGAACAAATTGTGTAACATAAAATTTTTTGGCTTTGTTACTGTGTGAGTGAGCCTTGCTTTTATTTGGAGAAAATTTCATCTTAATTCTGAAACTTGATGCCTGATACATACCGCACTATCCCTCACTCTTACCCAGTACCTAGCTATGGATTATTACGTGGGTGGCGACCTGCTAACCCTGCTAAGTAAATTTGGAGATCACATTCCAGAGGATATGGCTCAGTTTTACCTGGCTGAGATGGTGATGGCCATTGACTCTGTCCACAGGCTGGGTTATGTCCACAGGTAACCTTCCTCTTCCAGATACAGCCATTCACATAAACGCTGGTTGATTACCGAAAAATAAAATTCAGGTGTGCATGTGCTTCCACCTTACATAGATATACAAGTAGACTTATGCACAAGTAAACTGTCTATCACAGCAACATTCACGTACAGCAATACGCTTCCCAAAAGCATGGCTGCTTACTATGTTACGAGCTTACATATTTAGAACCAGAGCTCTAGTCCAAACTTAGTAAGTTGGTAACATAATAGCCGCTATGCTTCCACGAAACTAATCCCAGGTAAAGAGTCTGTCACTTGTGGAATGAGGTCAAACGGTCACACTAAGATGATTCAGATAAGGTGAACTGTCAGGTGTGTTGAGTTAAGCGTGTATGAATGTCTGTTTGCATGTGCTTGTGTTTGCGTAGGGATATCAAGCCAGACAACATCCTACTCACAGCAGATGGGCACGTGAGGCTTGGGGACTTCGGTTCCTGTCTAAGGCTACAGGAGGATGGCATGGTGAGGACTTCAGGAATCCTCTCACTCCAGGATAGAATCTGATTGGCTGAGTCGCATAAGGTTCACTGATGTCACAGTTGCAACATCAAATATTCAATCCGCGCAGTTTTTTCTGCCAGTGGCTTAATGCACCTGACTTGAATGGATTGGCTAATGGGTCATTCCATGCCAAGTGATCACATTTTCTGAAAACCCAGGTTAACATTTCAGATTTCTTAAAGTCTGTCAAAATGAACATTAGGGTGTATAAAGAATACCCTAGAAATTTCAGGATCCAACTTCCACCGATTTGGATTTTATGGCCCTTCAAATTTTGGGAGCCACGCCCACTTTTTAGAATACAACTGCCTAAAGTGATTTTAGTTGGTCAAAAAGTTTGAAGCGCCATAAAATCCAAACTGGTGGGAGTTGGACCCTGAAATTTTTAAGGTGTTCATTATACCCCCGAAGACTTTAAATAGACTTTAAATAAAATCTGAGATGGTCACTAGGGAGCCATTTGATCACTTGTCATGGAATGATCCAAATAAAATACCTTTGGAAACTGCCTCATCTCGAGTTTAGGTCAGGACTGCCAAATCCTGTTCCTAGAGATGTACCATACAGCATGGTTCCACTTCAATCCTGTTTTGGAGGACTAGACTCCACCAACTAGCAGCTCGATGCAGATCTCTCGTTGTTAAATGGGGTGACTGTGGTTGGTTATTGGAAGGGTTGGAGTGAAGACCAACATGATGGTGTTTCTCCCGAGGGGTGTACAGCGAAACAAGTTCAACATTAGTGAGGCTTACTTGGCATCCAGTAAGCTGGGTTGACCAAACCTACTCTCAGAGTCAGAAATTGTTATGTACAGGCGTGAGGGAACCAGGCACAGATCAACAATAAACCGTTAGGGCATTTTTTAAAGAAGGAATGCAGCTGTAAATGGCACTCACAGAAGACAATAACTTAAACTAGCTCTTAATAGAAGAATAGCCTGCAACAGCCTGAGTCACTCAAGGGGCAAACAGGATGAATAGAGAGAAGGTAGCTGTGATCAGATACAGGTCAGAGGTCAGTACTGAGAAGGCAATGCAGGAGTAGAAAGCACAATGGGCAATGCCCACTCTCAAACTCTAAGGCTTGGAGGAATCAGCCAACTCACCACACTTGAGCTGAACAGCACAAGGAGATATCCCGAATAAAATAGTTTCTTAGTTGTCTTAAAACCAAAGACAAGGTGTAAGGAGCTTAAAGTAGAACTGGTAAAGACACAGCAAAGAGAAACAATCCAGCAAGACAGGATCACATGCCAAGAACTTAAATGCACACAATAAGAAGAAATAGATGGGCATGGGAGCGCAAAGGGAAGGGCAGTGCAAAACGCGGTAAATAAATAATGAGAAGTAATGAGAGGAGACAGGAGGGAAAAAATGACAAGGACGGCGTGACGGCTGGAAAAACAATGAAGAAAAACCTGAGTGTGATGCTGTAAGTTACGATAGCAGGTCGAAGAGAGCCACCATTGTGTCACTGAACACCCTGGCTTCAGGCCCAACACACCTCACCGTCCCACTAATCTCGCTTCGTAGTACACCTGTCAGGAACAGGATCGGGAAGCCCTGGATTATGGCAGACATAACTCATAGAGGTAGAAAAAAAAAGAAAATGCACCCTCAAGTGTGCTGTTCCAATAACTTAGGTATGATAATGAGCGCAATTCTTAAGACAGGTGAATGAGCTGATTGGTGGAACCAGTTGGCTGAGATTATCATTGGAGGAATCGCATAGCAAGGCTTTTACTTTCTGACGCCTGGTGTTTCCACACCTCCAGACATGCAGATAGCTATCAGTGAAAGTGTGTGTGTTCTGGCTTAGACCTGCTGGCTGTGTACATACATGTGTGTTCTGTCTTAGACGTGCTGGCTGCGTACACACACTGCATGTTTGTCCTGTGTGGCCCCGCAGGTGCACTCGTCCCTGGCGGTCGGGACACCTGATTACCTGTCCCCTGAGATCCTGCGGGCGGTGGAGGGGGGAGGTCGATACGGCCCAGAGTGCGACTGGTGGGCCTTGGGCATCTGCGCCTTTGAGATGCTGTTCGGGACCACACCCTTCTACGCCGAGTCCATCACCGAGACCTACGCCAAGATCATCCGCTTCCAGGTGCGCTATTTAAGCAAGGTCACCGGAAAATTAGCTGAATGAGAATCTATGAATGGTGAGACTGAATGGGGGAGATGAACAATACATATTTGAGGGTGTAGGCATGGGTATTATCTGTAGGTTTACAATTGTAAGCCTACAGTGTCGCTGCATTTCCCTGACCTAAGCAAACAGCAAGTTTTACTGTACTTTCAGGATAACATTGTGTACAGATGATTTTATCATTAACACTGATAGCTCAGGAGAAAAATGGCTTCCTGTGGCAGCAACACTTAATTTCCTGGACTTTGAAACATGCATAATGGACAAAATTATTAATATCTCATAGCTTGTGAACTTGCTAAATGGGCGACAATTCACTATAGCTTGCTAATTAGCATAGGCTACCTGTTGTTGAATGCTGGATTTAATGCACTTTGAGCTTTTGTAAAAAAAACATTGCAAGCTAGTCATCATCAGAGATATGATTATTTGGCAATATCAGCAATGTTATCATTGGATAGGTTGTTAAGTGTTCATCAATCCCTACACAGGGAAGGTTAGTTAGCACCATGGCTACCTATTTCAGGAGCACTTTGAGTTCCCAGCTTCGGACCCCGAGGCTTCCGCGGAGGCGCGCTCCCTCATTAAAGGATTGATCTGTGAGAGGGAGAAACGCCTGGGTGCCCTGGGAATCGGGGATTTTCGAGGTCACTGCTTTTTTTCTGGTTTGGAATGGAGCACTTTGCACTGCCACCCTGCCCCCTTCCAGCCAGAGGTCTCGAATGCCACGGACACCTCCAACTTCGATGTGGTGGACGACTGCCTCAGTGAAATGGTACTGGCACACCGGGCAGATTTTTTTTAGTTTAGAGATAAACAGCCCAACCCTCCGTTAGTACTTTTATCCTGAATATTTTTTATGTTACTTTAAATGTTAATTTTGATTTAAATTTTCATTTGTTGCTTCTTCTTTACATTGTGTTTTTCTTTTGAAGAAAGAGATAAGAAAACATCATGGCATATACACACAAGCATTTACCCGGCCAAAAAATCTGAGCTAAAGTTAACTGGTTTGTGTTTGTATTAGCTCTTTTTTACCAGTTTTTCCACATCTGGTTGATGGCCGGACGAAGTTGGTCTCTAGGTAACCAAAGTTCGTCAGAGGTGATTAAAGTACACTGGCAGTCAGACTGGCGGACTAATGGACTATTCAGACTGGCCAGATGGGGATAAACTGGTAGAAAACAAAAAGTATGTTAAACAGAGTTTAAACCAGCTTGACCACCTTTAGTATATTGGACTGGATTTTTCACTGGGTAGTCTCACATCACTTCATCTCTTCAGAGTGGATGCAGGCACAATAAATATAAAATAAATGAAACAAAACAAAACCAAAAAGTAAGACACAATGAGATACAAAGTCATAAGCCATCTTTTAATGGCTTCTGAGTGTTTTGATGTCTATCTGGGGTGGCCTGCCTCTGTGTACGTATTACAACAACACAGCTGTAGTAAAAGAGTCTGGGTGCTAAATAGGTCTGCCTGCAGTTCAACCCTGTCACCCATTGACAATATTTGGCACATTTTGAAACAAAAAATATGACAAAGGCAGCTGCAAAATATTGAGCAGCTGAAATCCTACATAAAGCAAGAATGGGAAAACATTTGGTTTAAATACAACAGCAGTTGGTGTCTTCAGTTCCCAAGTTAGTTGATTGAAGAAGACATGATGCAATACAGTGGTAAACATGCTCCTGTGCCAAATTTTTCGGAATGTGTTGCTGACATCAATGAGCTCATATTGTCCAAAAAGCAATAAAATAGCTCAGTGACATATCTGATATTTTGCCTTTGTGTTATTTTCAAATAAATATAAATTTCAAATAATATTAAAATCAATGCATTCTGTTTTTATTTACATTTTATGTTTAATGCAGTTTCCCAACTTTTTTTAAATGTAGTTATATTAGAACGGCAGTATTTAGCACGCTAACAAAGTTGTCTGTGCTTGCCTGTACAGGAGACCCTGTGTGATATGATGGAAAGAGCCCCTATTGGAGTTCACCTGGCTTTTGTAGGCTACTCCTACACTGCCACCAGGTACCCTCACCTGTACCTACACTGCCACCACGTACCCTCACCTCTACATACAATCTACTCCTCCACCAGGTACCCTCACCTGGACCTACACTCTACTCCTGCACCGCCACTAAGTACCCTCACTTGTATCAATGCTATACTCCTGCACCACCACCAGGTACCCTCACCTTTACCTGTACTCTACTTCTATACTGCCACTAGGTACTCTCACCTGTACCTACACACTACTCCTACACCACCACCGGGCACCCTCACCAGTGTTGACACTCTACTCCTACACCGCCATCAGGTACCCTCACCTGTATCTACACTCTACTCCAACACCGCCATCAGGTACCCTCACCTGTATCTACACTCTACTCCTACACCGCCATCAGGTGCCCTCACCTGTATCTACACTCTACTCCTATACCAGCATCAGGTACCCTCACCTGTATCTACACTCTACTCCTACACCGCCCTCAGGTGCCCTCACCTGTATCTACACTCTACTCCTATACCGCCATCAGGTACCCTCACCTGTATCTACACTCTACTCCTACACCGCAATCAGGTACCCTCACCTGTATCTACACTCTACTCCTACACCGCAATCAGGTACCCTCACCTGTATCTACACTCTACTCCTATACCGCCATCAGGTACCCTCACCTGTATCTACACTCTACTCCTACACCGCCATCAGGTACCCTCACTTGTATCTACACTCTACTCCTACACCGCCATCAGGTACCCTCACCTGTATCTACACTACTCCTATACTGCCATCAGGTACCCTCACCTGTATCTTCACTCTACTCCTACACCACCACCGGGTACCCTCACCTGTACCTGCACTCTAGTCCTATACCACCATCAGGTACCCTCACCTGTATCTACACTCTACTCCTACACTGCCACTAGGTACTCTCACCTGTACCTACACACTACTCCTACACCACCACCGGGCACCCTCACCAGTGTCTACACTCTGCTCCTATACCGCCATCAGGTACCCTCACCTGTATCTACACTCTACTCCTACACCGCCATCAGGTGCCCTCACCTGTATCTACACTCTACTCCTATACCGCCATCAGGTACCCTCACCTGTATCTACACTACTCCTATACTGCCATCAGGTACCCTCACCTGTATCTACACTCTACTCCTACACCACCACCGGGTACCCTCACCTGTACCTGCACTCTAGTCCTATACCACCATCAGGTACCCTCTCCTGTATCTACACTCTACTCCTATACCGCCATCAGGTACCCTCACCTGTATCTACACTCTACTCCTACACTGCCATCAGGTTCCCTCACCTTTACCTGTACTCTACTCCTATACCGGCACCAGGTATCCTCATCTGTATCTATACTCCACTCCCACACCGCCATCAGGTACCCTCACCTGCACCTACACTCTAATCCTACACTGCCACCAGGTACCCTCACCTGTACCTGTACACCATTGTCTACACAAGGCGACTGCAAAATTTGTGAAGTGTGCAAGTGTTTCACAAACCGATTACGCTAGCTTTTCATATTTCCTGATCCCTCAGAAAATGCAGGATTTCATTCCCAACGTGTCCCTGGCCATTTCAGTCACTGCGTTTCTGATCACTATGTCCTGCGGTGACCTGCCAAAGAAGAGCGTAAACTTTAAATGCATGTGTTCATGAAAACTAAAGTCCCTCCTCCTGTGTTATTCTTTTGGTATCTGTACCTATAGACAAAGGTATAGTTGTACAGACACAAGAATGATTGACATGGTATTTTATGTGTTCTTTTCATTCATAAATAATTGATTGATTGGATTGGTGCCTGAATACTTCCCAGCAGAACAGATATAAGATCCACTGGACAGAGGAACCGTGTTAAACGCCAAGTCATTAGTTGTTAATGGATCACTTTACGATTTAATTATTCATAAGTGGACTTGTAAAACAGTACTATTTCAGTATTTCACAGACATGATTGCTATTTTATTCAAAACACCCACAGATATGCAACTTTCTTGCTGGGTGTGCACTAGATATTTCAGTTAGCTGCAAGCAGTTGGATCCAAGCAGCGGTGTAAAATCCAGGGGTCAGAAAGTAAAAGTCCAGCCAAGTTTTTCTCCCTCCCTCAGAATGTGCTGATTACTCATATTGGCTCTATCTCCTGTCTGAAGTAAATCCAGGTGGTTGGAATAAAGTTCTGGGAGGATTTTTACTTTCTGAATCCGGACATTACACCCCTGGATCCAAGGCATTTGTTTGAATGCATAACTAACACAGCCAACCTCTTCCCTTTGTATTTTCAACAAGTGCAATTTGCTCAAACCTATGAATGAGTCTATCATTGTCCCTGCTACCTGCACTACAGAGAGACTGGTGCTCAGGACCGAAGCCATGAAATCATGATGGAGATTGACAATCATCCAATCAGAGTGCGTGGTCGTCTGCATTTCCAGGAAAAATTGGTGAGGGCACTGTCTTTTACCAAAATATAAATGAATCATTCCCAGAATGCACCATGGAAAACCCTGTGAACTCTTGTGTGCCTCCGAAGACTCAGGTGTGGCAGCTAACCGAAGGCCTGCCAGCTCAGCTCCCAGCCTTAATGGAGCTCCCTCTAGTGTTACAACAAGGTACTGCACAGTTCCTGTGCACTGAAGACTACACTGAACTGAGTGTGACACACAATGAAGAATTGCCCAGGTAACAGTTCAAACGTACGCAGTATGTCCATGGACAGTCAAAATAAATCGGAATATGTGTACATATCTGCATATATTTCTGTAACCTTTCATTTCTAATGACCATATACCTCATTCTAAACAGACTGTCCTCATAAAGATAGGTGATAAACATTTCTGTTCCAATCTTTAACTGTAAAATGTAAAATTGGCTGGCCACAGAATCTTCATATGGCCCGGGTTTAGGAGAAAGAGCATACCTTTTGCTTTCTCTTCCATTGCTTGAAATCAGTGGGTGAAACCCCAGATTAGTGGTTCCTAACGTCGGTCTTGGCAACCCCCTGTGTATGCCGGCATTCATTCCAACCACAATTACCAGCACAATGCTAAACAGCTGATAATTTTTCTTAATTAGGTCCTTTCCATGTTGAAAGGGATTATTTTGCCACTTTCGCCAGATTGTATAAAATAGCCACAGTCATATGCCATGTAGGATTAAAAACTGTACTTCAATGCAAACATTTGCAAGAAGGGTACAATTTTTAACTAAATTGAAGACTATGGTGAATCAACATACTAATTATATTACTGAATATATGACTTTTTTCAATTTTATTCAGTGCAGGTTTGGCTCATTATCATTTTCCTTGTCTTTTAATTTGTCATTAAAGACCAAATTGCTGATATTCAGTGACCATGTCTATGCACTTTCAGCAGTAAGAAGTAAAATGATTCCTTCTTTTCATCAGCTACAATTTTCCCCTCGTCTTATGCAACTTCCGATGTAAAGTATTAATATGGAACTCTTCAACAAAACAATTTATGACAAAATGTGGCATAAAAGGGTAAATAATCCTCATGTACTGTATAGTGCAATAAAGGAAATATTAACACCTCTCTAAGGTTCTGCGTTTGCGATTGCAGTTCGAACAAAAACCAGCATACAGGGGGGGTCCTCAGAACCAACGTGGAAACTACAGATTTAAAGAGATAAACTGACAGATAATATTGCCTCAGTGTGGCGAGTAATAACATCCCTGATCCAGCGTGACTGTGAGGTGGGGTAAAGTTGGGGCGACTCCAAGGGTTTTGACTGAAGGAATCCCCCAGAATGATTAACAATTCAGCGATTATGGGGTGGCGGGGCCAAGAGCAAAAACCCTTTCACGGGGCAGAACATTCCGGTGGTTTTTCGTTGTCCCCACCCAGACGGCTGCAGGAAATGGAGCGGAGGAACGAGGAGCTCGAGAGAGAGATGGAGAGATTGAGGGTGGAGGTGGAGAGCTTGCGGGTCAAGAGGGAGGCAGGCCAGTTATCTTTCCTTCACTCACCCTCTCATTCGTTCACTCACTCACCAGTTCATCCTCTCAGTGTCTATCGCCCAGTCATGGCTGTACACCGTAACTGTTCGTCACGTCAACTGAGAGTTGGGCAATATATTGGCATTATTTCAGCATCGCGATCATGATGTCATCTGGGATTTTGGATTTTATAGTATCATGATATGATATAAGTGTTTAAAGGCTGCTTTACTGTAGTGGAATGCAGTATGTCTGCACTCTTCTAGCTGTTCTACTGTTCTTCTAGCCTCCACCTACTTGGTCATCATATCTAGACAGACAAGCCAAATCTACCGCTTTTGGGGCGTTTTTTTCAGAATGAAAGGCCCCGAAACCGGTAGTCTACCACAAAAAGCGGTAGAATTGGCATGTATGTCTACATTACAAAAGATTGTTTATCAAATCGCAAGTATTTTGTGAAAGCAGCAATAGTTATCCCCGCTATATCGCCACAATATCAATAATGAGGTATTCAGTCAAAAACAATTGTGATGTTTGATTTATTTTTCCATATTACCACGCCCTTCATCAACTGTTCTGTTTGTGGCGAGTATGTATGTGGGTAGTGAAGGATAACCCTCCTTAAGCCGCTTTCACAGCGGACACGAAACAAATTTTTCGCACAACAGATTACATTCAAAGTCAATGCAAAGAGACGCATCTTTGCATTGACTTTGAATGTAATCTGTCGTGCGAAAAAATTCATTTCGCGTCCGGTGTGAAAGCGGCTTTAAATTGGTAAAAGACAAGAAGATGCAAACCGTGTGTAACTTTTGATTGATGATTGCGAGCTTAGAAATAGAAATCTGCATATCAACAGAATAATTTTACCAAAGTACTGACCGCGCAGAGAAGAAACAGAGGTCAAGAGGTAAGACCACAGTAGAGTTTCTTGTACTTCCTGATCTGGGAGGTCTAAACTCGAGTCCTGAAGGGCAGTGGATATTTGCCTTACTTTCAATCAGTAACCAGCGGAAGCCTTTAGCACGAGGTGTGCGAATCATTTGGTGAATCAACAACCTTAATGAATCACGGGCACTGGAGCTCTGAAACTCGGCAGTATGCACTCGGTGAAACCAGCAGGGCCGGATTCTGACGCTCAGGTCCGAGATAATCCCTTCGCACCGTGACTGTCGAACAAAAGACAGAGAACAAAGGTTTTCGCTCCACAAACAAACAGATTTGCAAATCAACTGATTTCTGATTTTCTTCTACATTTTACAAGCAATTCCAAATTTTCAGAGTTGGGGTCATACCGTGGCGCTTCATGTTGTTTGCACAATGGCAGTGGTCAAGATATTTAGACCTGAAATATCATTGCAGCCACTGTTCCTCAAAACATGATTTTTCGTGCACTTTTGAAAATGACTGGATAAGTTAAGAGTCAAACACGAACGGCCTGATGTAATGTAAAATGTTCTTGCTGTCATTATGAGGAAGATTTCAGACCTCACGCCCTTTAGAACAGTCCAGTTTTGGCTGTTTTTTAAGCGAGTGGCTGAATTTTGGCTGAAACTGAATGCATCTCTCCCCTGAATGCAGCTGTAATCTGTGCGTCCATCCCCTGTATGTTTACCTCTACCTGTTTCACTGCATTTCCTTCTATACCTAAACAACACAACAGTTTGATAATCTCGTAGACTTAGTTTGATTGGTTAACTCTGCTTCTACCTGAGTTCACGAATATGACGTCAAATGAATTGACTGCGCATGTTCAATCCAAGTTGCACTCGAACGCATTCCAGGGTCTCGTGGATTGTGGACCTGACATATTTTGCCTTGTCTTAGGCCTATTACTAGAGATTCGTGGGCAGATTTACCGCAAATTGCCAGTTATTCCCATTTAAATATCATGGAGGTACTTTGTGCATTATGTTTAATATTTTACATAGTTTTGATTCGCTTCATGCTTTTTAAACATCATAGAGATGAAAAGTTGCAAATGTGCATACTTGCTGGGATGTCGAACTGTGATGTCAAACTCAAGATAAACCCACCTCCCTACGGTGCATCAGCTCTGGTGGCAAAATTGTGTCAAATGACGTCACTCGGTTGCAACACGGGTAGAACGCATTGTACACAGGTGGCAATCGAACTAAGCCGTAATGACACAATGATCCTCTCACCTCCGCATCACACCTTCAGTTCCCTCCACCAAATCAGCAGTGTTATCACACGACGCACAGCACAGCCTTTTCTGCAGGAGAGCCGTCATGTTCTGCCCTACAGACAGCTGGCAGCACGGTCACGCTTCAGGGCTGCCCTAACCTGCCTCTCTCTCCTCCAATCACAGAGCTGAACTCCTGCCTGTCCTGCCTCTCTTTGCCTGTCCACTTCCTGGATCCCACAGGGGATGTAAGCTGACTTCCCATCCGCACTGTTTATTTTTCTCTGTTTCAGCTAATCAGAGCTCAGAGCTATCACGAGGGGGGGGGAGTGGGGTTAGGGTGGGGAGCTGTATGCTTTACCTCAGTAGCAAACTAACAGGTTATTTGGTGGCTCATAGCTACATTCATTCATGCAGGTCCTCACAAGTTACGCGCTGCAGATATTGAGTTTTTTTTATTAATCTTGAAGTCAGTGCCCCACTTCAGTACCGCTTACACAGTAAATTTGTATTGCCAAATAAAATTGGCAAATTAATTGTGAGTATTTTATCATTTTTGGCAAATTATTATAATCCGAGAGTCGGAGTTGAAGTAACACTGAACATCCTTCAGCGTAGCCCAAAAAATCTAAACTAGAGGGCGTTTGGTAGGATGCATACCTCCGCCACACCATATACCTGTTCTTTTGGTGTCAGAGTATGTTCCGGATCACTTCCAAAATTACATCAGCTCTTCCTTGGACTACCACCTACCATTCTACCACCAAATTTCATTCCAAACTGTTTAAACTTTTTGAGTCATCATGTTAACAGGCAGACAAACAAATCAATGACTCCAGCTTAGCGGGACCGTTGTCAAAATCGTCTGGTGTCTGACTCGAGACTTCAAATGTCTGCCATCATAGCTGGATTTGTACTTTAGCCTATATCTCAGCTGTACTTAATCTCCACCAGCATAGCTGGATTTGTACTTTGGCCTAGATATGCCTAAATTTAATCACTTGTTTCTCTTCTGCAGCTGTAACATCCTGCAAAGTTTGGTTGAAATCTATGCAGCCGTTTTTGAGATATCCTGCTAACAAACAGACAGACAGACCACTAACGGAACAAAGTGGCATGGTTGTCGTGAATGATTGTTCATAGAACGATGACTTGCCAAAATTCCACCCACTTACATCAGAGTGACGTCATCGCGACCCGTAACCGCTAAAACCGCTTTGCATTGGTGAAAAGTCTCTAGCCCAATTAAAAACAAAGTTATTGACCAAAATGTGCTTTCAGGTCAAATTTGCATTCAGGCCAACACTTTAATGTTATGTCAGTTAGTTGAACTGTGAAAGATTGTGTGCAATACAGAAGAACATGATGATGTAAAATCTGGCCATTTGCAAGGTTTACAAAATCTACGGCAGAAAAATGTCAATTATGCCACAACCGTTTGAGCGATTGGGCTAAAATTAGGTGTGGGAGTTCTTCGACCGATTGTCTAAAGAAATTTTTTTTTTTTAATTTGGCAAAAATCAAAATTTACGTCAGTGACATTATCGTGCCCCCAAATTGCTAGAACCGCACTGTGTTGACCAAAAGAATGGCGTTAGTTTCAAGTCTCTAGCTTAATTAGAAACAAAGTCTTGGATCAAAATGTGTTTTCCACCTTTTGTATGACCTTGACCTTCACCTTTGACACAGAAACTTAGAAAATGTATAGGTCTGTGGTGAGTAACTATGTTAACATATCTCCAAGTTTTATTGAGATTGGTGCTGGATAAATGGCTAAAGGGTACGTAAGTAACAAACTGACAGACAAATGTACGTTTAACGCAACCGACTGATATACTACAATATCTACAATTTTGGCTAGTAACAAACAGGGGATGAAAACACACTCCTTGGTGGAGGAGCTGAGGTTGCAGTTATGAATGTGATTGCTTAGATACCAGCGAATACCAGTCAGTGACAACATCAATGTGAAGGTCTACCGAAGGTGTGAAATCAAAGGGTGCTCAAAGTCATGGTTTATGATAGCTCTCCAAATTTTTTGTCAAGTTCTATGTACGCAACATAAAGCTTTCAATTCACAGTACGCTTAACTGGTGCTATGACTGTGTACTTGGGTATGACTAGATTTCAGCTGTATGTTAAGAGTCAGCGGCAGAGCCGGCCCAAGGCCTAAGCCAACTAAGCGACTGCTTAGGGCCACACAACCACTAGGGGGCCCCCAAGAGCAGTTGACGGAAATATTTATTTATTTATTTATTTATTTATTTTTGCTCATGTGAGTGATGATTCCTTTATGATCAAAGATATTTTATCGTACAAAAACAAAATTTTATGTTATCAGAGTACTGCTGATGTAGCCCTAGTGATTCCTACTGCCTCTCTCTTTAAAGGACCAGTGTGTAAAATGGGGGAAACAGTGACATCTAGCTGACATCAGATTCTAGACTGCAGCGCTCACTCACTCACCCCTCCTGTTGGCAAAAAGACGGTGGCCTCCGAGGCCCAAAACACTTTTGCGGAAATGGTGTCTTCCAAAACTGGGATATATACCATTGATACACGCGAAACGCGTTCTCTCGCTGGCTGGATTGTCCAGTCGGCTGCCGTACCAACATGGCAGTGCAAGATGGTGACGTCTCTAAAGCCAGGTTCTTGCCATATGTATATATGAACGCATAATTAAAAGGCTACGAAAACCAAATGAATATACACCTATAAAAGCATATTAATGGGAAGTATATTCAGATTTTGCCAATAAACCATGCCAAATATTATACACTGGTCCTTTAAATGTCAAAGTTCCGGTGCACCGGTAATTTTTGCATCCTGTCGTGCAGTGCGCATCCAAAGAGCAGCTGGGTGAAAGCTAAACTATGTCACAAAAAATACAGATCCATAAGGAGCAGAGAAAAGAAAGAGGGAAAAAAACGCCATGATAAACGAATGTTTGCAGATCTTGGTAATGTAAGTTTCCTCAATTTGGGAAAGTCCCTAAATATCCATATCATTTTGATGCAACTGGTTGCGTATAGCCGTTAATAGCAAACTTGCTAGATAGTTAAACACTAAAGACACTTCTCTTTTAACTGGCAGGCAGAGGTGTATTGTAATGAAGTACATGTGCTTCGTTACAGTACTTAAGTCGTTTTCTATTTTGAGGATTTATACCCGAGTTTTTTTTTTATTTTTTATTCGGGACTTTTACTCTTCTAGCTTTAGAAGATAAAAGGTATACTTTTACTTCGTTACTTTGGCACTGGCCACTTTGATACTCGTTACAAATTAAAATATGAATGCAATTCATAATTTAAGGATTATCTGGATTTGGTGCGTTCGAGAAGAGCAACGGTGCTCGGCAGGGTATCTTTGTGCAGATGTGTCCGTCAGCGGACATGGAGCTTCAAATTTATGCACGCAGTTACAATATTGTATCACTAGATAGCACCCCCGGATCAGTTATTCAATATTCACAAGCAAGCCGAGCTTATTGCCTCCGCCAAGGAGGTTATGTTTTCGGTAGCGTTTGTTTGTTGGTTTGTTTGTGTACAGCATAACTCAAAAACTTATGGCCGGATTTTGATGAAATTTTCAGGGTAGGTGGGTATTAAGTCAAGGAACACCTGAATAAATTTTGGCATATCTAAGCCAAAGTACTGCTGAGATATACGCCAAAGTTCAACATTTCAAGTCTTTCCAATGGGCCGGAGTTCCGATCGCCGTGCTTTTCGGTATCTGCCCCCTGGCGGTGGTCTGCGCTCTCTGAGTGCTTTTCTAGTCTATTATCCTCCGCCGAGGAGGTTTATGTTTTCGGTGCCGTTTGTTTGTTGGTTTGTTTGTTTGTGTACAAGATAACTCAAAAACTAATGGCCGGATTTTGATGAAATTTTCAGGGTAGGTGGGTATGGACTCAAGGAAGAGGTGATTAAATTTTGGCATATCTAGGCCAAAGTACTGCTGAGATATACTCCCAAGTTAAAGATTTCAAGCCTTTCCAATGGGCCGGAGTTCCAATCGCCGTGCTTTTGGCTTTGCTGCCCCCTGGCGGCGGAGGTTCTGCGCTCTCTGAGTGCTCTTCTAGTTTAATACTGCTTTTGTGCATTGGAAGTTATTTGAATATATCTTAGTGATTTTATTTGTTGTTGCACTTTATTTTTGTCCTTGCACTACTATTATTGCACATTGCTGTCACAGTTTTTTTAAATGCATTGTCTGCTGGTTTATTTTTGTTACTTTTAGTAGGCCTAGATGACATTCAGTACCCCACTTAGTGCTTTATCACTTGCAATGTTGTGTAAATCAACCCCAGTCCGCTCTTGTAGCTGAATGTGCTCCCTTTATTGAGATGAAACGCCATACATGGGTAAAGAAATGTCAGGCTGACAATAGGATAATGTAAACAACACTGCCAGAGCTGCATAACTGCATCAGTGTAGCACTGCTGCAACGAGTTTATAATTGGTATATTATTGATCAATAATCAGTTTTATTGGCAGAAATAGAGGGTACCAGAATCAAATTTCGCTTAGGGCGCCATGGAAGCTTGGGCCGGCTCTGGTCAGAGGCTTGTGGTGTAATTTGTCTGTTCCTATTTTCTGTCTGTCTTTGGTCATGCATCACTGTTGATATTGTTCCTCATTATGTCATATTCACTGTCCATGTGTTTACAGAGCACAATAGCGCCCCCTGCCTGTCATTACCCACTGGTCATTCCGCTGCACCGCCACCTGCTGCTGTTTCACAGGGTAGGTTTAAATATCGCTGGAGTCAAATCAATACATAATATACTCAGCCAAAATAAAAAACTTCACACTCGTTTGGAGGTCGATAAGTTGAACATATAAGAAATGAGGTTTTAAATAATAATTTTATTTAATTCTGTACTCATTAAAGATGGCGTATCATAAAAATAATGTCCATAATGTAACCAGTTCCACCGGAAATGCTACGGAAATGTCCAAGAGTAAAAATGGTAAGTTACAACTTGAATAAGAGCAGTACGCAGGTGATTACGTATGGTTTTGGCAGCCACACGACCTCTAAACAATTCATTCCTTGTGGACGTTGCAGTGAGAAATCGATTTTGCAAATGACGTAAGACAAATTGTCAGTCTTCAGCTTTTGACGTCACACGTGGGCTACCAGAACGAGGTCGGTCAGCTGTGGTGCCAGTTTGTTGGAGACATGTCCGAAGATCATGGATAGTCTGTCGACTGCTTCCCATAACCCTTGCAACTACAGTGACGGACGTTTCCGTATTCAGCATGCCAATGGCACCTTCACGCTGAATGTTTGACAGCCATGGCATTGAAAATCAACGAATATATAACTGTAAAAACTTACAAGATGTCACTCTAACGTGCTAACGTGAGGTCAGTTGCACAGCTCGCATATGGTCACATGACTAGGAACACGAGAAAACATGGTTTTAGCTTAAAGTACGCTCGCATGTGCTACGTACCTGTGCACGTCGGAGTTGATGTGTGTCATGATGTCTTTGACAAAGCATTTACCGCTAGTGATAATAAAAACTCTTTTATTAAAAGTTTCAAGAAAATATTTACAAATTTATGAGTGTGAAGTTTCTTTTTTGACTCAGTATATTTAAAAGCAGACCGTTTATGTTCTATGCAATTCAGTGTCATCCCTAGGTGTGTATTCCAGAAATAATGTAATCTGTGGACATTGTGTAATTTGAGCATTTCTCACAGAGGGATAATAAAGCTGGATTCCTTTTATTTAGAGACAGGTCTGTCTGCAGTAAGAATGATTCTGATCAAGGCTTAATATGGGAGTTAAGAGCCTCTGAAAAAAAATGCTTTTTTTTGCCTTTTTTGGTTTACTAGTTCACTATGTGGGCAGTTACCCACAGATATGACATTTTTTCTTCATTGTTTTCTGCAACTTGCCTGTAGTTTTTCAAAATTCTTGTTTTTTCATCTTCAATGTTAAATGTTTTTGTCAAAAGAAGGCCTAAATAGAAAAGTGAGCTGCACAGAGGCATTATTTGCCCCAAAATAACAATGGAAATTCGCGACACAAAAGTGTCTCTCATTGGGCGCCAAGAACTAGCTGTCAAAAGTTAATGTCAAAAACTACAGTAGCTGCAGAGAAGTAATCCTATTCAGTCACAACACAGTGAGTTTATATAAATGATGGCAACTTCTGCATGTGGGCATTGTTATGAGCAGCGGACATAAAAATTCTGGCACTCTGTGCTTGCAGCTCAAGTACAAAGACAAACCATATTATATTCTGGAATGGCTCCCAGCTGGCATCTTGCAAATTGAAGCAAGCCACGAGAGAAGTCTAGTCTTTGGTTGCTGCATGAAATTAAGGAATACATCACTATTTTCATTTGAATGCTCAACAATACGGTCAACGTACCACTCCTCATCATAAATGCGCGAGACATACTTTCCTGGCCGTGGCTTAGCTTTATCCAGCATAGCTGCTGTTTGCTTTTCACAAATGATCATCAGATATTATTTTCATTCTTGCGTCAGTTTCAGAAATAGGAATAAAGCAATGTTAGGATCTTAGGACAGTTAGTTTGGCTGCTGGGTCAAACTGAGCTGTTGGGTCAAAGCCGCTTTCATTGTGGAGCACATCAGTGACTGATATATAGAAAAACCTCACTCTTGGAATGTTTGTGCATGACCAATCAAACATCTGAGCGGCTGTGGGAATGATGGAATACATGAATGATATGATGTAATACCTAGAATCCACACTTCACAGATGAACATCATATGATCTCAGGAAATTATGCAACCTTAAGGTTATAAATCAAACCCTACATTGTATTCCTATCAGTGGCGGCTGGTGAACTGGCAATAGGGGATGTTCAAACCATCCCTTAAAAAATAATGATCGGTCATGACCTGTTTTCAATCTTGACGTTACTTGACTCCAAAAATCATAAGGCCCATCACGTGTCGCCAGTTCATCTTAAGTTAAAACAAGTACGAATTGCCTAATTCTTGATCTGTTTTCAAGCATTCATTTAAATTACCATTACAGAAACTCAAAAAACTCTCAACATAATCAGGTGTGGTCAGTTTTCATAAATAATGCATACCTGTCAACTTTCACACATTTAGTGTGAGTTTTAGTGGCATATTTTCGTTCCCCTGCTGTAGTCAGCAATTATTCAATCAACGCACATTGAGGGTTTGGAGCACAATGGTTATATGTCCGAAATTTTGAATTTGAGATCAAGTTTGTGTTCCAAGGAAAAACATCAGAAAGCACCTCTTTCACTAATCTCAGATTCAAAATTTTGGACTTATAACCATTGTGCCTCAAACCCATGATATGTAAGAGATTCTCACGCGGAATTGAAGTCCTTGTGCATGGAGGTGTATCAGTTTCTCATGCGTTTTAAAAAATTTAAAGATAATGAAACACATGCATTGTTTCCAACCCCTGAGTAAAGAAAAGTGCGAGAAGTCCAGAGTCATAACGCAGGTGAAACTGATAAACCTCCATGCACAAGGACTTCAATTCCATGCAAGAATCTCTTGCACGTGCGTTGATTAAATAATTGCTGACTACAGGGGAATGTAAATATGCCACTAAAACTCACGCTGAATGTGTGAGAATTGACAGGTGTGCGTTATTAATGAAAACTGACCGCACCTGATTATGTTGAAGTCTGATTTGGCATCTGTGGAACATTCCTTAACATTGTATGAGTTCATATGGAACACTCATATTGTTACTGTGTGGTATAAGACACCGGGCCATGTTTTATAGAGGCATAAACTCCCAGGGTTTTCAAGACTAGGCATGATACAGCGCTAGATGCTGTCTCCTTCTTCAAGATCCTGTGTGTCAGGTACACTGTAGTGGTGGGTAAAATGGTAAGATTTGTGTGTCAGGAAGGCCTGTTCTCACCACTTGTATTATGCTACATGACATCATGCCTTGGCATGTCATGTCATTTTATGCTACATTGTATTACATAATGTCATGGTACATTATTTTATGTTTACCTGCATGCCGCCCCTCCCCGCCCCTCGGCAGGTGCGCTGGCCGCAGGTGAGCCGTGAGAGTTACCTGTTAGTGTGCGCCACGGGGACAGAGCTGCAAGCCTGGAGGAGACAGTGCAGCTCCGAGCTCTCCTGACTGCGCCCGTGACACTCAGAAGGCCGCTCTTCCCCAGGGCTGCGGAAGCAGACTCTTCCCCTTCCTTAAACTGCTTGCTCACACTACCCAGAACCCCCCTCTCTGCAGCCCGCAGGACGTGGGTGGAGGAGAAGACCGTGGCTTGAAATTGGAGCATCTAGCCTGGCTGCTTTGCGTCCTGACACTGAAGTTTGCGACAGAGGAAATGAGCTGGCTGTATGTCACCCAGGGCGACGAGGGCAGGCATCCATTCAGAATCAAGCAAAACAAGCATCCTTTCCAAATCACCAACATGTCGGCAATGAGCTTTCCTCTGGCAGAGCATGACTGTATTATCATTGAGAGGGATGTAGGGGTGATTGCAATGAACGTTCACCTTCGAGACCTGAGCGCTGCCACCTGAGAATCATGACAGCGAAACACGAGGCTAACAGACACACAGAGGTCACCAAGGGGTCAAAGCTCTTCTTCTCAAAGTGGAGCGGAATGTAAAATGGCCGTCCTAGCCTGGATGTTGAGACGACTGTTCCCTGTAACCTGAGAAAACTTTCCTCATATTTCTCCCCCCTTTAGAAGGGTTCAGCTTTTCTCTGCCTTATGAATATCACTTTTTTTTTAAACTGAAAAATGAATTATGCTTTGCGTGTTTGATTAAGCGAACAACATCATTGGTGTCATTTAAAACACCCTTTCTCCATTTTTCTGATTTTTATGTGTGAACTATATATATATATATATATTTAAAAAATACAAATCAGCAGTTAACCATAATCAATAATATCTAGAGATTTGAATTATGTTTTTTACGATACTATGTTGACTGCAACTTATCTACTGTAACGTAATAATAAAACAATAATCCCTTTTTGTGAAAAGTTGCATCTTCGGGGAAACAATGTCTTCTTTGACACCAATGTTTTCTATGCACAATGTTTGTAAAAATAAAATGTTAAGTGCACTCTCACAAGTCAGGCTGTCACACAGACTTCGGGATGTCCGAGTGTTTTGTGTGGGAAGATGCACCCTTGAGAGAGACTGACTGGATTGATAGCATGCACTGACTGGCAAATATATGTTGCTACACCTCAGACTGACGGACCATGGTAGACGAGAGAAAAGTAAGAGTTTTGTGGACACACAGCCGAATCACTGAAGAGCAGTGGTGACTAACTGGGACTGACCTCTCTAAACATATATTTTTGCTTCAGATGACCCTTAGAAAAATTCAGTTTGCTGCAATTTAAGGTAATGCAGAAATTTTTACAGCATAAATTTCAGGACAAAGATATATTTTTCTCTTGATCAGGTTTTGTACAGTACAATGTTGTGTGTGTGCGTGCGTGTGTGCGTGCGTGCGCGTTATTCATCATTGTTCATAAATTTCATAGGCTTTAATGAATGAAAAGCCCATTTCCAGATGCTGGACCCAACACACCTGTCACCATCGATCATGCCGTGTAACACATCTTGCCCAGTCTAATTCACAGTCCGCCAAAAAAAAAAAACCCACCATGTTCAAGCTGCGTATGTATGCAGCTGCAGCTGCGGGATGTGCAGAGTAGAGGCATAGGCCGTGTGCTGTAGGTTCACATGCAGATGTGCATGACAAACTTGCCAGAGAGTGTACACAGTCATCTGCGTACAAAAGTAATGACCTTTCAAATATAATCATCATTCAGTGAGCTAAGCAGCAAATCTTTTGTTTGTTCAGTAATTCCTCTTCAGTCTTGGCATCAGCAGCACCATAAAACATAAAAAGTTGATTCAAGTTAAAAACCAGCTGCACTGCAGTTTTTTAGTTGAATAAACCTTAAGTTCCACGTTCCTTTGAAAATTAGTTTGTGCAAACTCAGCAACTGACGGAAAAAAAAACTCAAAAATGCTGTACAGCTGGTTGGTTCGCTTTTTTAAGTTTTTTTTTGTTGGTTTGTTTATTGTGAAATGAAATGAATATTCAATTCAGTTACTGCAGTCTGAATAGTAATTTTTATTGTTTATTTTCATTGGAGTACAGAGTTAAAATTACAAAAATTGTCACTGAAGTTTATGACTTAACATACAGAGGGTTCAGTGGAAAAGGGGCATTATGGGCCAAAAAAGTTTTTTTTATCAAAAGAAAACTTGAGATCATTCTAGAGGATCGTTCAAAGACACTTGGTAAGCTTTCATTAAACGAAATGGTGAAAACCCCAGGATTTATCCCAAAAGCCGCACAAAAAAGGCTTAAATGCCCTCAGGTCTGATGTACCAAACAACAGGGGTTGAGCGGCATGTCAGTGTTTTGGCGAAAAGTGTATTACAACTAAGATAAAAATATCAGTAGGCTTAAATGTAACCATTCAAATGTGTAAAAATTGTACTTTAGACCCATTTTGCTCAAAACCCTTTATTGTTTTGTTTCAGTGTACAGGTATTTCATTTTATGTGCAGGACTGTGAGGGTGATTACCCACTGTATTGAGCACAGGTACATCAGCTCAAAATTTGCAGCATATCTTGCAATGTGTACGGTTGCTACCCTTGTATCTGGGTGTAAATTATGTTTCTCACTCTCCCTTCATTAATTTTCTCACTAAATATTCAACAGCAAGGTTTAATATTAACCTGGGCCAGGTATCCGTGAAAGGCTATCCACCTAACAGCCTAACAGTTCTATCGTCAGGGCAATTGAAAGGGCTCAGGACTAAAAGTATAGTTTGTGTGCTAATCATTACACAGGTGAACAGGACGTCAATAAACATGGAGACAGTCCAAATCAGTGTGTGCGACTGTCTGGCCTTTGATCACTGAAGCACATCACGTTTATAAAATTCTGGTAACAGCACAAGATGTTTAAAAGCCAAAAAACTGGCATTGAATAGAGTACAGTTCAGAAGCTGATGCAGGAAATCAAAGAAGGAATTTTATTTTATCGAGTGGAGTGCATGTCACCATGTATGTGTAAAGCATGAGGTCCATTTCAAGTGTGCAATAACTGAGTAAGTGCATGGCCAGAGCACAGACCTTTTTACTACTGGGTAGCGTAAAAGACATATATATTTTGACTTTTCTATATATTTTTTGAGCATTTCTTATTTTAAGATGGAAATACAAATGTAAGACTTTGTTCTAGTTCACATGTAAGCACTTATATTTTTGGGTAACAATAGTAATTACGCAAATTAAATATTTATTGTGCGCTAAGTTGTTTGTTGTCTTGCTTCTTTAGAATAAATTAAGTTAAGATTTTTATTTTACTTATTGTTGATGAAACGATACTGCAGAATGACTGCGTCATCAGGGACTAATGGACCCGACTTCTTGAGATCTGCTGCCCTGCAGGATTTCCAAGACCTTAATGGTTAAATCACAGAATAAAGCTGTAATTTAGTAGATTTGTGCAAAATAGGGCAAAAATGAAAACTTACAAGATGCTACATCTGTTGGAGCAGGGTTGTTACCTGCGGCTAAAACTATGTCCTCAGGTAAATGAATTCAAATGTATAAACTTGCGAAAGTTTTCAACTTTTTCACCATGAAATGAGTATTGTAGCTCAAAATGAAATTTAATAATGTGCCACCATAATACTGTAAGCATTAATAAGATTTTAACAGTCTGCCTGTACAAACCAAAATCGCTTACCGGTAAGCTGAGGGTGAATGAACAAATACAAAGGTGAATGAACAAAATCGAATCCATAGACAGCTATTTGACTCATAGTCTTTGTTAAGCAACACATAACACTGATTGCTGAAACAAAAAAGGTGTGATGAGTTTTTCTCCAAGAGTTGTTAGTGAAATAATCCCGAGTGTTTCGTATATTATCTGACGTTCAGTTCATAAATTGTTCAGGCCCAAGCAGACAACATCTCCTGACCTCAGTAAGGTTCAATCACATGTTTCTGGGGCGGATAGAACCTTGTAATACTAAGGTCACTATTTTTTTAACCTCTTAACTGTCACCTGCATTTTCTCACACTTGGCCCGGATTGGTATACCACATTTCAAATGCTCAAATGAAGGATTCAAAATTTGTTTGAATATTCCATAGGGTCCAGTGACAGTTAGCAGGTTAAACCGAAATGGTAGGACAGAGTGCTGGAGTGCGAACGCCATGGGGCAGTGAGGACGGCTCCCTGATGGGATGGGCGTGTTTATCACTCACCTGAGCCGTCACTCACATCGGCGCGCCTCGCCTGACTGTGGCCAACCCCGCCGTCCGGCTCTCTCAGCCTTCGGCGTCTCCGTCTCACCTCCATGAGTGCGGTCTAATGCCGACAGAACCAAGTGAAACGTAAAAATGGGAAATACTGTTGTTCGAGATGACTTCGAGTGGGTGTACACGGAACAACCGCACTGCAGCCGAAGAAAGCAGATTTTGGGTGAGTTTGCGGGGAGGACGGAGCAGGCTGACTTAGTTTGTTTCGCCCTGGTTACACTGTCGGTGTTTTGTGGGGATTTGATTGACGAACTTTCCAGTTGCCGAGATTTAGATGAGCACTGCAGGGCTTTAAGCTTTATAGTTGTTCTAACATTTTGCCAGGTTATAACGCTGTGTTGGAGTTTCAGGGATTGTCTGTCACAGTAGCTTGCAATATTCCATTGTATTAATATTGACACGTTGCTGTGGTCATAGCCTTAGATGTTCAAACAGTGGCTTGATAAATGTTTTGTCATCAAACAAGCTAGTTTAATATAAAATGTTGAGTAGGCTAGCAGTAAACGTTATAGGATAAACTATGATCATCTACCACGGTCATAGACCACTGATCACACATGTACTTGACTCAGTTTGTGCCGTTTTCCGTGCTGCGTCTGTGGAAAAATGAACTGGCATTTTAGGCCTGAAATGAGGGTCATGTTCGCTTTAATGGGTTATCGCATGTCGACCGCACCAAGTCAGTAACTAAGTCACACATGCAGTATGTCATGTGGCTGGTCTGTAGTTGTAAGCTACACCCCGTAGCATACTAAAATCAGCATCTGAAATCTTAGGCAAGCAGGTAGGCAGTTCAGGCTGAAACAGGTGCAGCGACCTGTCGAACAAGTCTTTCGAGTTATCGCCGCCGTGTACGCGACACTACTGGAGAGACGCGGGTCTCCAAGTTAATGGATACTCCGATGTTGCGCACGTTAGGTAATCCTGTATTAAACACATTAAATGGTTCTCAGTTTTTTTCCAACGCCGTTTCCGCGTAGCAGAAAATGAGGTGTCAAAGGGAGGGCCTACCGTTCAGCTGGTGCTGTAGTGGTGCCCACGATCTCCGTGGCGTTGGCACCACGGCTGTCCCAAAATCCGGGCGCACCGTGCACCGCCGGAATACAAACAGCCGCCGATATTACATTTACCATAGCAAACCGTTATTGCATGCCTAATGAGCGTTAATTGAAATCTGGCAGTGTCCCCCATCCCCCTGGCGGTAACATGCTCCCTGGCTGGCTTGCATTGATTCATCATTTTAAAACCCAAGACATTTAAAACATTTGAGGCACTTTAGCAATCGTTCTGTAGGGCTGCTTGAGTTTTAATGAAATTAAGATGCAGTGTAATAAAGTTCTTCTTCATGAGTATTTCACATGAAGTCATTCAACTAACTGAATGCAGCAGTTCTGCAAAAATACATGATTTATTGGTCATTGACCCTGCAGGACGCGCCCATAAAAGAGTCGGAATCCCTGTTCAGTCAAAGGTCTTTGTTTACTCGTTTCCAGAGGTGTTCATAAATGAATAGAACAGAGAAAGAAACCTTAGTTAACATGAACTTATTAAACGGAAAAACTGGAAGCTTAAATGCGGATATCAAAAAAAAAATTTAAATAAAATACCATAAGAAAAATTTATACAACTATAATAGCAGTTAGATCATAAACAATGAACCATTTTAATCAGTGTTCATGAAAAATATGTGTTGTATTGCCTATAGTGCTCACCAAAAGTATTGAAATAGTAGTCATATTAAAAAATAAATCAATAAATAAATTCTGCTATATATTGATACATTTAGACATTGGCTGAATTTGAGCTTTTATTTCATAATATTTACTAGAATAAGTTTGGAAATATTTTCACAGAAACTGTCTCGGAGTCCCTCTATTTTTAAGTGCGCAAAAGCATAACCCTTACATGTAATAACTGCTTTAAATTTTCAACTCATAAGAATCAATGATATAGGTCATATTTTGTTAACATTTTGCTGCAGAATATTAATCATCCTCTGTTTTTGAGTGCCAATACTAAGACACTTTGATTACTCTAGCCCATGAGAAGTTTTGTCTAGCAGGGTATCCGCAATAATTTGCTCTAGTGCTCACTTTTAAACTCCCCCTTGCCCTCTGGTAATGTCGTGGACCAATGTTGATAGATTTTTTTCGCATCTCTTGGGCCTGTTAAATTGGCCTTTTCTCTTTCTTAGAAAAATCTATACTCCAAAGTCTGTAACATGGGGTGCATCTCAAAGCCCTGGCTCCATCCTTAGAAGGCTGCATTTTTAGGGGTCGTCACTTAAATCCATCCGCCAAACTGACTTAACTTCATTTCATCTCCGTTAAACAGCTTTGGTTTATGCGAGTCGTCACTGGTTACCTTTACTCTAACCCCTATCCCTAAACCTAGCCCCAAACCTAACCCTAAATTTAACCTTGTCCCTTACCCTAAATATCACTTTGGCAGATGGAAGTAAGTGACGACCCCCAAAAATGCAGCTTTCGAAGGCTGTACTTTACACTTTGAGATTCACCCATGGTTTAAACGAGAGATGAAGTTCCTCATGCTTAAAGGCAGGCACTGACTGTGCTTGCGGTTCAGTGAGCGAAGACAAACACAGATTAATGGTTTATGATGAGCGCTACTTTGAAAAATTGGGTTTGTCTTGGCTGCCACCTTGTGGTGTTGCTGTGCGGCATATAACAGGCAGGGCTGAAAGAATCGAACAAACGCGTGTATTGCTTGTAAGCGAACAATGCGCATAATCTGTCCTGAATTTGCATTAGCATTTGCGTCCCTGGACGGCTCGGCAGTGCAGTGGATGACTCTGGATATTCATTGCATGTTGCATTATATTGCCAATTTTGCATGAATGCTGATGCAAAGGTCTTGTAACCTGTGCTTATAGTGCACCTTCCTTATCTGTGTTTTGACCGGCACTTTATAAGTAAAGTTTTACCTGCTTAAATTGAGAAGAGATGATGTCATTGGTTAGAATCCAGCCTGGGCCTTTCTCTGCGCACTTTGCATATTTTTCCCACTTCCGTATGGGTTTCCTCCACGTACTGTGGTTTCCTGCCGAAGTCGAAGGACATGCATCAAGCAAATCGGGCACTGTAAATTCCCTGAGGTATATGGGTGTGAGAGAGTGTGCGCTGTGAGGGATGTTTTGACCGTCCAGGGTGAGTTCCTGTGTCTCATCCAATCCAATCCAAGCCAGGATAGGCTCATCCCCCACCTGACCCAGAGCAGGAATGGGCGAGTTGGAGATTTAAGTGGCTGTTTTTTTTTTGTGTTTTTTTTAATTTATTTATTTTTAAGATGTTTCAGCCCACTGCTCTGATAAACAAAGCCCTTAAGAATTATTGGCACCCTTCATGATTATGTGAAAAATCCTTATCTGTTTTTCCTCTTGGTTTTTCATTCAAAATATTCCGGAAAATCTTACCTTTTCATTGAAGTAAAATTACTGAAAGACAGAAATGGTGACATTAAATATTTTTCTCTAAATAATGTGCAGCACTATTATTGACATCCCTAGAAAATGCCTATGATCAAAATCTACCTGAAGCATATTCCCAGTCATGTATTACATTTTTAAATTCACATGTTTGATTGGGAGCTCTTAAGTGGTTAACCACGACTTCCTGGTTCACTGGTGTATGATTTTGAAGTGACGCGGACCAAATTCTCCAAATCATTCATCATTGTAGGAAGGCCCAAGAGCACAGAGACGATGTGCCAGAAAAAGTTGTGGAGCCACTCAAAACACGAAATGGAAATCAGAAAGTATCCAAACGGTACAGAATACCCTCGTCCATTTCCAGGGCAATAATAATGAAGTTTAAAATGATTGGAGATGTTAAGAATTAACCCAGAAGAGGAGATGCATGTACGTTGACCTCACACACCGAAAAGAGGATGGTTTGGCTGGCTAAAGAATCTCCACGGATCTGAGCAGGAGAATCACAGAGGTTGGTGGAGTCTTGGGGTCAAAAAGTCTCAAACAATCATCAGTTGCCACCTATAACACCACAACGTTTTGGACAGTCACTGGGAAAAAGCCACTGCTGTCAATCAACAACAAACTACAGCACCTACAGTTTGTCAAACGACACTGTCTGGCACATTCCGTGGGACAGGTTATGTGGTCTGATGAGACCAACATTGAGTTTTTTTGTTTTTTTTTTTTTTTTACACAACCAACCTCATCGATGGGTTTGGCATGGACAGAAAGATTGCCATGCAGAAAAATACCTCACACTCACTGTGAAGCATGTTGGTGGATCTTTGATGTTGTAGGGCTTATTTATGTCCAAAGGCTCTGGACATCTTTTTAGGAAGCATTTTATAATTGACTTCATCAAATACTAGAAGATATTAGATGAAAACCCAACCGCTTCTGCCAGGAAGCATGATATGGGCCGTTGTTGGGCAGGACAATGCTCCAGAGAGCACCACAGGATCTACACTAAAATTATTTGCCGACCCCACCATGAAGGTTTTGCCATGGCCATCACTCTCCTCAAACCTGAACCCTGTGGATTTGTATGAGATGAGCTGAAGAGGAGAGATCACTGGCTGTGAGCTCAGAACCAGAAGGATCTGGGGAAATTCAGCATGGAGGAATGATCTCTGATTCTGTGCCATGTGCTCACCAACCTCAGCTCACATTACAGCAGATGAGTCAGGGCTGTGATCTTAGCTAAGACATGCTGCACACAATATTAACCACATAAAACCTACAGACCTATAGATCTGTCAAATGCAGCTGCTTTACTCAAAATTTTTGGAACTTCAGGCCTATTTTAAATTTTAGTGGAGATCCCAAGGTTTCCAAAGATCCCAAATATGTCCTGCTGAATTACAGGGAAATGTGTATAAAATGATGTACAAGGTCAAGATCAGGGGTGTCAAAATTACCCGTAAAAGGGCCAAGAGGCTGCAGGTTTTCAGTCCTACCAAGCAGAAGCTCACCTGAAACCACTGATTTAATCAATCGATCTAGGCCTGATTAGTTGTATGAGGTGTGTTTCTGCATTGCTGGAGTGAAAACCTGCAGCCTCTTGGCCCTTTTACGGATCAGTTTGACACCCCTGATCTAGATGCTTTCCATTTGATGTAATGCTGTGGTCACAAAAACATGGCATCCTGGGTTTGAATATTTTTCTCATAAGTCTGATGTAGCTTCAGTGAAGCGCTGTAACCAGCAGATACAGAATGTGTGTGAGACATTGGGCCTCATGCAGCTACATTCTCTTACATTTCTCTTATTCTTTTACTTACTTACTACTTAGGCCCTTCGCTGCCGATGGAGCACAGGCCATCTACGACTCTTGGCCAGCGCACTCTATTCTGGGCTGTCCTTGCTGCTCCTGTGCAGTTGGTGCCTTGTTGCTTCAGCTCCGCCACAGTGTCTCTCCTCCATCTGTTGCGAGGCCGGCCTCTCTTCCTCTTCCCCTGCGAGTTCCAGGTCAGGGCTTGGCGTGTGATGCTGGATGCCGGCTTCCGGAGGGTGTGTCCAATCCAGCCCCACTTCCTCTTCAGAATTTGCTTGGCTACTGGTTCTTGTCCTGCTCGTTCCCACAGCTCTTCATTTGGGATCATCTCCGGCCATCTGATGTTATAGGTGCGCCGCAGACATGTTGATAAATGCCTGAAACTTTCGCTGCATTGTCTTGGTCTTCCTCCATGTTTCGCATCCATACAGCAGAACCGGCTTCACGTTGGAGTTGGATATGCGAAGTTTGGTTCTCGTGCTGATCTTTTTTGGAGGCCCAGATGTTCTTGAGCATGACAAAGGCTGCTCTTGCTTTGCCGATCCTGGCTATGATATCTCTGTCCGTCCCCCCTGTCGGTCAATGGCACTTCCAAGGTAGAAGAAGGAATCCACCTCCCTGATGGGGGGTCTCCCCCAAATGTAACTGGTGTGCAGGCAGTGGAGTTGATCAACTCCCTCTTATTCTATTGCTAAGAGAAAAAAAAAACTCTGGATGCACCAAATGCTCCTACCATCCAAATCTGCTCTTACCCAGATGTGCTGAATGTTAAATCCCACTTGATATTAAATTGGAAGCGTGTGGCCGGTTGTTTTAAATTGGCATACATGACACTGACTTTACACCATATAAGGGCAGCAGGTGACGTACCGTGTTCAAAGAGCCGACTGCTCGTGGCAATCTAGGGTGCTTTCACACTTGGTACGATTGTTCGGTACCTTGCCACAGTACGATTTTCCCCCGTCCCCTCTCCCCTCGCTGGTGAGCTTTCACACTAGTAATATCATGCTGTACCCGAGTACACTTGCATACATGTCAAAATTCCGATACAGCGCGTTGCAGCATGCACTTCAGTGGTTTTAAATGGGGAACGATTTTAAAAGGAGCCGCCAATATATTTTGGGGAGGTTTATTTTTGAGAAAGGGGTTAGAATATTAGTGTCGAATATTAATATCGCGAATGCATATGCTGCGCGTGCCCTAGCAATCCCTTCGCAAGAAAATGCGATTCAAAAAATCTTAATGATACTTCATGGATCCCGACTCACTGGCCTGAGAACTTCTGAATTCTCGAGCCACATAGTAATAGGAGTTTTCATAACTTTGATTGGCTGGAAAATGATGTTCCTCATTTGCATACCACCCAATCAGCGACTGGGGAGCACATGCATGCACTTGGGACTCGGGAGGCTTTCTGGTACACAGTCATATGATCAATCATCTTTGGCCGTGACGGCAAGACTCAGCTATGTGAGCCATCCGGAGTCATCGAGTATGCTGCTCTTGTAATTGGCTAGTCGGCCTACTAACTTTAACTAAAGAAAATCATTGGCAATGATCATCATATCAAGGCGATATGATTTGATTCTTGCCCCAACTCTACGAACTGTGCCAGCTGTAATGGGCATGAGCATATCTGAGGTTTCGCCGCAGTTTCGTGCGACCCAGCTGAGCTTTTACATTTTTGGGACATTAGGTAGTTTGCTGGCGAGTTCAGAAGCAATCACTTACGTACAGCTAGCTTGCTAGTGAATCTACGGTAGTTGGGATGCCTATTGGAGAAGTTTTTATAGCTCTGATTTGTCACTTTCAACGCCACTGCACGCAGACTAACTCTTTCAACATTGATTACAAGTTTATTTTACCTAAAGAACAAACAGACAGTTCAGATCTCAGACGTGTTATTTCATGGCTAGTTTTAGCTGCATTATCTTGTTATAAATGCTAACGCTTATTATGTTACTCTTCAGAATTTAAAGCTAGCCATCTTCCAATCTAGTTTACACCAGTTAAGGGGAATCTTTGTTATCATTGCAATGTGTGATTTGGCTTTTGCCCTAAAGGAAAGAATTCCCGATCAGACCTCCACTTTCGGCTTGAACTCTGAATTGCCTTGTCTGGATGTTCGCTTTACACACACCCGAATGTTCCTACCGCCAACCAAACATCACGGTAAGCCGATCAAAGTCAGAAAAATTTCTCCCATTGCTTTGTGGTTTAGGGAATTGCAAGTTTAGCGGCCTCTCTAGAAACATGCACAATGATCTCACAACATCAAATACGTGATGTTGTGATGTCAAAATGTGACTGAGTTGGAGAGTGCCTTGTGGGACAGGATTTTACTGGGAATGGATACTTTCACATCTCTGATCAAGCGTTAAACGACATTATGCTACAGTAAAGAATAGAGCTGTACCGCAGGTTACAAGTAATTTACAGAAATTTAATTGGGAAACAGAAGTGTGCTGTGTTAAATTATGATTGTTCAGGGTAAAATTGATGCCTTTTGGAAATTTTGTTTTGCAGAGTGGTGTTGTATTTCTATTGTAATTGCAATTAGTCATTAGGAAAGCGTAAGAAGTCCTTTCGTTCTAAAATCTGATATACTGTTTACCAATTTTTGCTAATCTTTTTTCAGATGTGCTCAATTATTGCTTATCAATTGATATAACAATTAGCAAAAAATGCCAATCAATTTTTTTTTCCCTTAATGCGATCACTGAATACTTACAACTTATAATAAATTTTTTTTAATGGATGTTGGATGTTTTTACACATGCGAACCTTGCTCTGGGTACCCAAACATCAAGGTAAGCTGAAAATGTACTGATTACATTCGATATTGGTGGATTTAGCATACGGAATTCTTTCGCCCTTGTGTTTTTGGCTGATTATGCTGTCCACTGCCTCATACCACGAAAATTGATCTATATCATAACTTGAGCTGCCAGACTTTTGCACCGCGTCCTGCACTTTGAAATATCGCAGCTGCATTTTCTGTCAGGGCACTGATCTGTTATTCTGTCAGAACTATGCGAATGTAACTATTCACAAATTATTCCATAATATCCGAGGTTTTGCGGGAAGTATCTCAGTTGTGATTGTATGTTCTCGTCCGCCTGCATTTTGAGCAAGCATTGAATTTCTTCGTTTGAATGGAGATATCTTTTCGCCGCTGCATTTGTTAGAACCGGAGAGCCGTAACACATAACAGTAGTCTTCCATGCGTAAGTACAGTTGGTTTCACATTTGGTACGAGTAGCCATTCTTCTATCTCAGCAAACGGATCCTCACAATCTCTAAAAACATGCTCTCTGCGCAAGGCCTGGATGGCCAAAGCGTCCAACTGCAGTATGTGACCCATTCAGAAGCTGAACACGCCCAAGTATTTAAGGGTATTTATAGCTTAAACTTAATTAGGATCAACTGGCCAAACTCTTTTGCCCAAGAATTAAATATTAAAATCATCAAAAACACAAAACAATCAAAATTTTATTATATGATGCATTTTGTTTAAGTTTTAAAAATTGTGTTTTGGTGCATTGGGCAAGCAATTTTTGGACAGGGATAAGTTATCTGCATTCTGTTATGTCCGTAAGAGTGCTCTCGACCACTCGTAAAATTTTCTCTTACCTAAGAGAAGAGCAAAAATAAGAAAACATTGGTGCATCCCAGAAATCAATGGGTAAGAACAAAATAAGAAAAAATTGGGGATAAGAACAAAAATAAGAGAAAATTTGTTCTTATATGGCTTCTCGCATGAGGCCCATTGTCCTACAAAGGGGAAAAAATGATTTTTTAGAACTTTGAACCTGCTAAAGGGAAAACTTACAAGAAAAATTTGAGTTTGAGGGAAATGAAGGGGTGCCAGTTATTGTGGTACTCAGAATTCATAAGAATGTAATCCATATTTCAGTTTTGTTATTGTATCACCGGATGATGAGTCAGGGATACTGTGGATCAGGGATCGTCATGCCGACTCACCGTTGCAGTGTCCATAGAGATTTGTTGTGAGTGTTGTATAGGCCACAGTTCTTGGCGGATTCATTTCATATTCGGCATGGACCTTGAATGTGGTAAGATCATGAAGCTTATGGATTTCAGGACTGATCGGTGTTTCAGGATCTAGGGCGTCCGGGGATACACATCGACCTGTGGGCAACCAACTGTCCAGTTTCTATTAAAGTTTACTGAAGGGTGCCAATAATTTTTGAGACTACAATACAGTCTCTATGCTATCTTTTTAAAAAATTACTCTGTCTTGTCAGCTTCCAAATTTATTTTTCATTTGTTCTTCATGATGGCTCATGCCTCTGACCATAAATGCAAACTCTGCAGATTAAAACTGAGGCCTGACCTGAACATGCAGGGTCTTTATGTGTAATAATCTTTGAAAAAGGAAACGACACAAGTTACAATCGGCAATAATCTGCTCAGTAAATATCACACTGCTGCAAAAAGTGGGACTCCACACAAAATGGCTGTCTCTGTAAAACTGCAATACAAGTGCACATGTTGATGCCATAGCATGACAAAAGCAAAGCAATTTGCATGACAAAAGCTGACAGCACTTTTGTCTGGTTCAACTTCTCATTATAAATTGAATTTCCAGTGGGAACCCTGCGATGGGGAACCTTGAGATCTGTCATCCAGTTTGCTGTCATTTCACCCCTGTTCACTGAGTCTTATTCTAGCATTACTCAGCTCCACTATATCTGCAATACCAGGCAGTCCATGTCGCTCAGATCAAATCTCACAAATTTGGCAACAGAGAGGAGAGAGATTTGCAGCAACAGATGACCAGTCTTGCAAGAATGGCGAGGATCACATATTTTGTCTAATATCTGCCGTATCTGGGCAGAACTTGTAGAATGCTAAAGCAGGCCCATGTACGTTTGTGTAATTATAAACATGCTTACATGCTAATCTATGCTGCACGTTAAATGGTATGTTAGTACCAGTGCATTCTTCAGCGATGGTGTAACAGGTGCCGTCAATCCCTGACTCATCCTCCCTGTAAACTCCATTTTACAGTAAATCTTTGTTTCATGGACTGTAAGCTGGGCTCTCGGGCTCAAATGTATCGATCCATAGCTCTGCCCACCCCCTAGCTGTGCATAGCAACGGCTGGACCTAGGTCAAGCTTTGCTGAACATGGCGCCACGTTCCTTATAACCTCATTGGAAGCCCTTCCTGAAAACATCAATCTTGAGTTTTTTTTAAAACGGATCGCATTGCAAAAACAGCAAAAGACGAGGGTTATAATTATTTTTTATCTGGGTATATTCACGAAGTGTCATTTTCTGTTATTAGCGCCTGTGAAGTTGAAGCAAAATGCTTCTGTGTGAATTTGATGGACTGATGGGTGATTTTGATGCACTGATGTGTGAATTTGATGGACTAATGTGTGAAGTTGATGGACTGATGTGTGAATTTGATGCACTGATGGGTGAATTTGATGGACTAATGTGTGAATTTGATGCACTGATGGGTGAATTTGATGGACTGATGTGTGAATTTGATGGACTGATGTGTAAATTTGATGGACTGATGGGTGAATTTGATGGACTGATGTGTGAATTTGATGGACTGATGTGTGAATTTGATGGACTGATGGGTGAATTTGATGGACTGATGGGTGAATTTGATGGACTGATGTGTAAATTTGACGGACTGTGATGCATTCCCGCCATTTCTTGTCTATGTTTCCAAACTTGCGCTCCTCTCCTTTCCCCCTCCTGCTCTCCGCCTGGGCAGCTAAACACCCGGAGATAAAGTCGCTGATGGGCCCGGATCCGCAGCTGAAGTGGGTGGTGACGGCCATGGTTCTGACCCAAGTGCTGTGCTGCTTTCTCGTGCAGAGCCTCAGCTGGAAGTGGCTCTTCTTCTGGGCTTACTTCTTTGGCGGCTGCATCAACCACTCGCTCACCCTGGCCATCCACGACATCTCTCACAATGTGGCCTTCGGCAACAAGTCGGCCGTGCTTAACCGCCTCTTCGGCATCTTTGCCAACCTGCCCGTGGGCGTCCCCTACTCAGTCAGCTTCAAGAAGTACCACGTGGACCACCACCGCTACCTCGGTGGGGACGGCCTGGACGTGGACATCCCGACCCGACTGGAGGCTCGACTCTTCAGCTCGCCGGCCCGGAAGGTGGTCTGGATCTTCCTGCAGCCGCTCTTCTATGCCCTGCGCCCCCTGGTGGTGAACCCCAAACCCGTGTCCCGGCTGGAGGTCCTGAACGCAGTGGTGCAGCTGGCCTTTGATGCGCTGGTGGTGTGGCTGTGGGGCATTAAGCCGCTGGTTTACCTGATTGCCGGGTCGGTTCTTTGCATGGGCCTACACCCGGTCTCGGGCCACTTCATCGCCGAGCACTACATGTACCTGACGGGCATCGAGACCTACTCTTACTACGGTCCGCTTAACTACGTCACCTTTAACGTGGGCTACCATATGGAGCACCACGACTTTCCCAGCATACCCGGGAGCAGACTGCCTGAGGTAACTGCGCCATCTTGATTGCTCGTTTTGTGACAGGGTTTCCTCCAGGATGTTTTTGAAACTGTGGCAGAGGGCTTCAGCGTCGGGTCAAAACTCAGCATTCTCATGTGTGGCCAGTTTTCATTAATCAGAATGTAGGCGGTGTAATAATTGAAGTCTGTGCACAGAGGTTTATCAGTTTCACGTGCATGACGTTGGATTTCACATACAATATGAAAACTTATTATGATTCTGGACTCCGGAATTGGAATAAAATAATCATGAAGATACAATTAGGTACAGCAGGACGTGCTCACAGCAAACACAAAAGTTAGAGGAATAGTTCAACCAAAAATGAAATTCAGTCATTATCGACTTACCCTCATGCTGATGAGAAGTCCGGTGTAGTTTTTTTATTCCTCAAAGTGCAGCCGGAGACTGGGGGGGTTTTCCTCCTGCACCGCAAATCCACATAACGAGCGTCTATGGTTACCGAAAAGAAAAGGTCTATAAAACTACGCAAAAACTTTGTAATATTCCTCCATACTGCTCGTCCGCTGCAATCCAAGTGTCCTGAAACGGTAACATCCAGAGTTTACCCGAAATGACGTCATTTTGTACAGTTTTATAGCCTATTATTCTCTCTAGTATGTTTCCCTGGAGGCAAGCTCGCGCGTTCATGCGGTTCACCCGAGCGCTCATTTTAACTCAACAAGGAGAACTGGCAACACCTGATTTTCCTTGGAATTTTTGGAGTTTATATTAAGTCATTTTACATAGGCATGGTGGCTTTTATTTTGCCGTGATGGTGCGCCACAATCAATTGCATGTAGCGGAAACCCTGTGTGAGGGTGCATCTGAATTCTCTAAAGATCATCAGTGGACATGAACCTAAAATCCCTTAGCAGGTAGCCATGACAAGGAATGTCTGAATTGCCTATTTCATAAAGGAAAGGAGGCAGTTGGCTCCTTCACTGCTTCCTTCAAGCAAGGAGACATGGGACTAACCTTGGAGGAAAATAAAGCTCAAATAAGCCTCAGTCCTTTGCAGCTATAAGCTATTGGATATGTCATTCATGTCCAGAAATTAATTTGCTTGGGCTATCTTCGTTGTGGAGCTCAACAAATTTAAGGAAAAGACGTGTGATTTTTCTCATATCTCCTGAGAGACCTTTAAAATCTCCCCAGGTGACACGCGGGGGAGGACAGGGGTGAAGTGGGGAGGACAGGGGTGAGGTGGAGAGGACGGGTGAGGTGGGAAGGACAGGGGTGAAGTGGAGAGGACGGGTGAGGTGGGGAGGACAGGGGTGAGGTGGAGAGGACGGGTGAGGTGGAGACGACAGGGGTGAGGTGGAGAGGACAGGGGTGTAGTGGAGAGGACGGGTGAGGTGGAGAGGACAGGGGTGAGGTGGGGAGGACAGGGGTGAAGTGGGGAGGACAGGGGTGAAGTGGAGAGGACGGGTAAGGTGGGGAGGACAGGGGTGAGGTGGAGAGGACAGGGGTGAGGTGGAGAGGACGGGTGAGGTGGGGAGGACACGGGTGAGGTGGAGAGGACGGGTGAGGTGGAGAGGACAGGGGTGAGGTGGAGAGGACAGGGGTGAAGTGGAGAGGACGGGTGAGGTGGAGAGGACAGGGGTGAGGTGGAGAGGACGGGTGAGGTGGGGAGGACAGGGGTGAGGTGGGGAGGACAGGGGTGAGGTGGAGAGGACAGGGGTGAGGTGGAGAGGATGGGGGTGAAGTGGAGAGGACAGGGGTGAAGTGGAGAGGACGGGTGAGGTGGGGAGGACAGGGGTGAAGTGGAGAGGACGGGTGAGGTGGGGAGGACAGGGGTGAAGTGGAGAGGACGGGTGAGGTGGGGAGGACAGGGGTGAGGTGGAGAGGACGGGTGAGGTGGAGACGACAGGGGTGAGGTGGAGAGGACAGGGGTGTAGTGGAGAGGACGGGTGAGGTGGAGAGGACAGGGGTGAGGTGGGGAGGACAGGGGTGAAGTGGGGAGGACAGGGGTGAAGTGGAGAGGACGGGTAAGGTGGGGAGGACAGGGGTGAGGTGGAGAGGACAGGGGTGAGGTGGAGAGGACGGGTGAGGTGGGGAGGACACGGGTGAGGTGGAGAGGACGGGTGAGGTGGAGAGGACAGGGGTGAGGTGGAGAGGACAGGGGTGAAGTGGAGAGGACGGGTGAGGTGGAGAGGACAGGGGTGAGGTGGAGAGGACGGGTGAGGTGGGGAGGACAGGGGTGAGTTGGGGAGGACAGGGGTGAGGTGGAGAGGACAGGGGTGAGGTGGAGAGGATGGGGGTGAAGTGGAGAGGACAGGGGTGAAGTGGAGAGGACGGGTGAGGTGGGGAGGACAGGGGTGAAGTGGAGAGGACGGGTGAGGTGGGGAGGACAGGGGTGAGGTGGGGAGGACAGGGGTGAAGTGGAGAGGACAGGGGTGAAGTGGAGAGGACGGGTGAGGTGGGGAGGACAGGGGCGAGGTGGAGAGGACAGGGGTGAAGTGGAGAGGACGGGTGAGGTGGGGAGGACAGGGGCGAGGTGGAGAGGACAGTGGTGAAGTGGAGAGGACGGGGGTGAGGTGGGGAGGACAGGGGTGAGATGGGGAGGACAGGGGTGAAGTGGAGAGGACGGGTGAGGTGGGGAGGACAGGGGTGAGGTGGAGAGGACAGGGGTGAAGTGGAGAGGACGGGTGAGGTGGGGAGGACAGGGGTGAAGTGGAGAGGACGGGTGAGGTGGAGAGGACGGGTGAGGTGGAGAGGACAGGGGTGAGGTGGAGAGGACAGGGGTGAAGTGGAGAGGACGGGTGAGGTGGGGAGGACAGGGGTGAAGTGGAGAGGACGGGTGAGGTGGAGAGGACGGGTGAGGTGGGGAGGACAGGGGTGAAGTGGAGAGGACGGGTGAGGTGGGGAGGACGGGTGAGGTGGAGAGGACAGGGGTGAAGTGGAGAGGACAGGGGTGAGGTGGAGAGGACGGGTGAGGTGGGGAGGACAAGGGTGAGGTGGAGAGGACAGGGGTGAGGTGGAGAGGACGGGTGTGAGGTGGGGAGGACAGGGGTGAGGTGGAGAGGACAGGGGTGAGGTGGAGAGGACAGGGGTGAGGTGGAGAGGACGGGTGAGGTGGGGAGGACGGGTGAGGTGGAGAGGACAGTGGTGAAGTGGAGAGGACAGGGGTGAGGTGGAGAGGACGGGTGAGGTGGGGAGGACAGGGGTGAGGTGGAGAGGACAGGGGTGAGGTGGAGAGGACGGGTGTGAGGTGGGGAGGACGGGTGAGGTGGAGAGGACAGTGGTGAAGTGGAGAGGACGGGTGAGGTGGGGAGGACAGTGGTGAGGTGGAGACGACAGGGGTGAGGTGGAGAGGACAGGGGTGAGGTGAAGAGGACAGGGGTGAAGTGGAGAGGACGGCTGAGGTGGGGAGGAATGGGGTGAGGTGGAGAGGACAGGGGTGAGGTGGAGAGGACGGGTGAGGTGGGGAGGACAGGGGTGAGGTGGAGAGGACAGGGGTGAGGTGGAGAGGACAGGGGTGAGGTGGAGAGGACAGGGGTGAAGTGGAGAGGACGGGTGAGGTGGGGAGGACAGGGGTGAAGTGGAGAGGACGGGTGAGGTGGGGAGGACAGGGGTGAGGTGGAGAGGACAGGGGTGAGGTGGGGAGGACAGGGGTGAAGTGGAGAGGACGGGTGAGGTGGAGAGGACAGTGGTGAAGTGGAGAGGACGGGTGAGGTGGAGAGGACAGTGGTGAAGTGGAGAGGACGGGTGAGGTGGAGAGGACAGGGGTGAGGTGGAGAGGACGGGGGTGAGGTGGAGAGGACGGGTGAGGTGGAGAGGACAGTGGTGAAGTGGAGAGGACGGGTGAGGTGGGGAGGACAGGGGTGAGGTGGAGAGGATGGGTGAGGTGGGGAGGACAGTGGTGAAGTGGAGAGGACGGGTGAGGTGGGGAGGACAGGGGTGAGGTGGAGAGGACGGGTGAGGTGGGGAGGACAGGGGTGAGGTGGAGAGGACGGGTGAGGTGGGGAGGACGGGTGTGAGGTGGGGAGGACGGGTGAGGTGGAGAGGACAGGGGTGAGGTGGAGAGGACGGGTGAGGTGGGGAGGACAGGGGTGAGGTGGAGAGGACAGGGGTGAGGTGGAGAGGATGGGTGAGGTGGGGAGGACAGTGGTGAAGTGGAGAGGACGGGTGAGGTGGGGAGGACAGGGGTGAGGTGGAGAGGACAGGGGTGAAGTGGAGAGGACGGGTGAGGTGGGGAGGACAGTGGAGAAGTGGAGAGGACGGGTGAGGTGGAGAGGACAGGGGTGAAGTGGAGAGGACGGGTGAGGTGGGGAGGACGGGTGAGGTGGAGAGGACAGGGCACAGGCCTCCTGCTTTGGAAAATTCGGATTCACCCTCTGCTCCCTTCAGCTCTGTGTACATTTCAATGCTGCTCAGCTTACTGGCCCCATTTTTTTTCTGCTAAGCAACTATACCCCCCATATCGCTGGTAACCCTGGTAACTCTGGTAACTCTCAGTGCTTAAGAACTGCCGTACTGCTTCCTGGCTACCCAGGGAACTGAGAGCACTGCGATGCTCCGGGTTGTGAATGGTCTACGTTTGCCATTCTTTATGCTTCAGTACTGCTGTCCTGTTTCTAGTTACTGCGACACGGTCCTGTGCTGATTAACTCCTGTCCCTCATCTGTCCCTCAGTCTTGCTCACCTTTTGTAGAAAACCCTGGTAACATCCTTATTGTTTTTTCACATTCAACAATTTGTAAGTTCAGCTCCATTTTAAGCTCATGACTGCGCGTCACATCTTTGAAATGGGTGTCAGTTTCAAACCAAATAACAGGGTGGGAGTGATTATGTAATGTGTTGGGAGTAGAGATATCGAGCTTTTCTTGTTTATCCACTCACCTCTTTTTTTTTTTCTTTTTTTTTTCCCCCATAATTTTCAGTGAGTGTGTGTGATTGTGCATTCAGTTAAAATCCACCTGCACGCACGAACAGGTGCGCGCGCACACACACACACACACACACACACACAGGTCGGGGTGTGTCTGAGCTGAAGTTCAGCATGCGCACGGGCGACTGTGTGACAGTTCTCAAACACCCCCCTGAACGGCATGTATCCCTGTCCGAGTCACTAACTCCCAATCAGAGACCAGCTCTCTCTCCCTGTCCCACCCTCTCCATCCCTCCATTCCTGGTTCCAGCGCTCCGCTCCTCCCTCCTTCCTCTACACCTACTCTTCGCCTCTGGCTACGGAGCGCACCAATGAGATTTGTGTTCTGTTACATCACGCGTGTTGTCAGTACGGTGCGAACACCTGCATGAGTTTGTAGTGGAGTCAGTTTTCACCGGTCTTTCCCCCTGTTGCCTCGCATACCCTCATAACCCCTTTCACCCCTCACCCAGGTGAAGAGATTGGCTCCAGAGTTCTACGATAATCTCCCCCAGCACGACTCCTGGATACGGGTTCTGTGGGACTTCATCTTTTGCGAGTCGCTGGGACCCTACTCTCGAGTCAAGCGTCGCATTCCGTTGAAGAAGGAGGAATAAAAGATTCTCTTTTTTTTGTTTTTTTTTTACGGTCCCCCAACCCCCTGCCCTGATCTCACTGAATAAGACACGCTGGTCTGAACCGAACTTTATATACTTAAAAAATTTTTGGTGCCTTTTTCACGTCACCAAAATGAAATTTAAAGGAGGTTATACCTTTGCTTGTGAATGTCTATTTACTTCAGGGATGTTTCCCAGTGATTAAAATGTAATTATAACTGTAAAGTAAATGTTTGATGCGTTTGATTATTAAATTAATGTTCTCCTGTCACAAGAAGCTGGCTGATATTATTTTACTCACAGCTTCCTGTTGTATTATACTGGCTTTGTCTTATAATTTTTTTTTGTTGTTGCAGATTTAGAGTTGTAAAATGGATTCCATTTCACTGATTTTACAGCAACTTGCATAATCATTACACCAGTGCGCACCAATGTTAGTTCGCTTCTGTTGTGTATTCGACCGCAATAAAACATTTTCACTAATGCAGTTTGCAGCTCAAGCTGATTATCAAGAATGACAAATTGTACGATTGATTTTGCCTGGTGGAATAAGGAAAAAAAAAACAGAAAACAGATGGGACCTCTTCACACATTCCTGTTTTCATTACTTCTTCATTAAACTTTATTTATAACCCTGAAGCCCCACTGAGACGCAGTCATACGACAGTGGGTGTTAAATGAATACAGATACCTACTTGATAATGGGTGTCACGGATACAGAACAAAAACAATAAATAGTAAAATGGCCTCCACTGCGGGTGGGGTCAAAGGTCAAAGTTGGGTAGGTCAGAGCAGGTACCCCGGTGGAGGATAGAGGACCAGGGGCCCCAGCCTATGCTTGGGGTGGTTTTGGATGTGGGCGTGGTTGTGGGCGGGTGTGTGCTCCTGGGCGTGTTTGCGGTAGTACCGCCTGAGGGCAGGGCTTCCCGGATGACACTGACGCACATGCAGGAAGTACTCCTCAGGCCGCGCCGAGGTAAAGCCGCAGTCCTCGCAGACGAAGATCTTGGAGCGGCGCTGGCGGTAGGCGTACTGTTGCCGCACGCCGTGGATCTTGCGCATGTGGGACTCCAGCGAGCAACGCTGCGTGAAAGCTTTCTCGCACAGTTCACACCTGTACGGCCGGATACCTGCAGCAGAGACGGGAAGCAGCGAGTCAGTCCCCGGGTGCACTAGGTTTCGCAAAGCAGGGTTAAGCGGCGTTCGCACTGCAGCCGCTTTCATACCGGACGCAAAACGAATTTTTCGCATTACATTCAAAGTCAATGCAAAGACACGAATACACGTGTTTCGCGTGTATTCACGTCTTCGCATTGATTTTGAACGTAATCAGTCGTGGGGAAAATTCGTTTTGCGTCCGGTGTGAAAGCGGCTTGATTCAGTAAGCCGGATAACTGGGCCGAGTTAAATCCAGAATTCTTTTCACTTCATCCCCATTTTTGTCGTTTTTGCGTTTATCTCAGTAATCCTGCGACGTGAAACTGGTACCCGTTCCATTATGCACACCACAGGTGCGCGAATGAGGTTGTTAAATGTCAATGTGTGTTTCATTCTTTATCTGCATTAACACTTCATTTCCTTGGTGAGAAAGACCAGCCAGTAATGTAAGCTTGTTGAATATGGATAAGCTGCGTTTTTGACACTCGTCTCAATGAAGTATGTGAGTGAGTTTCATCCGCCTCCATTTTTGGTTGAATCTACAGGAACCTCCCAAGAAAAGCGTCATGGGGTCTCTTTTTATACAAAACCCAAAAACAGTGAAGTTGGCACGTTATGTAAATCGTAGATAAAACAGAATACAATGATTTGCAAATCCTCTTCAACTTATATTCAATTGAATACACTGCAAAGACAAGATGTTTAATGTTCAAACTGAGAAACTTTTTTTTTTTTTGCAAATAATCATTAACTTAGAATTTAAAGGCAGCAACACATTGCAAAAAAGTTGGCACAGGGGCCTTTTTACCACTGTGTTACATCGCCTTTCCTTTTAACGACACTCAGTAAACGTTTGGGAACTGAGGAGACCCATTTTTGAAGCTTTTCAGGTGGAACTCTTTCCCATTCTTGCTTGATGTACAGCTTAAGTTGTTTAACAGTCCGGGGTCTCTGTTGTCGTATTTTATGCTTCATAATGCGCCACACATTTTCAATGGGAGACAGGTCTGGACTACAGACAGGCCAGTCTAGTACCCGCACTCTTTTACTACGGAGCCGGCGACGTGTCTGGGTGCTGTTGATAAATGGCTTTCGCTGTGCATTGTAGAGTTTTAACTTGCACTTGCAGATGTAGCGATGAACTGTAGTTACTGACAGTAGTTTTCTGAAGTGTTCCTGAGCCCATGTGGTGATGTCCTTTACACACTGATGTCGGTTTTTGATGCAGTAACTCCTGAGGGATCGAAGGTCACGGGCATTCAATGTTGGTTTTTGGCCTTGTCGCTTACATGCAGTGATTTCTCCAGATTCTCTGAACCTTTTGACGATATTACGGACCGTAAATGATGAAATCCCTAAATTTCTTGCAATCGCTCGTTGAGGAATGTTGTTTTTAAACTGTTCGACAATCAGCTCACGCATTTGTTTACTAAGTGGTGACCCTTGCCCCATCCTTGTTTGTGAATGACTGAGCATTTCAGGGAAGCTGCTTTTATACGCAATCTTGGCACCTACCTGTTCCCAATTAGCCCGTTCACCTGTGGGATGTTCCAAATAAGTGTTTGATGAGCATTCCTCAACTCTCTGTCTTTTATGCCACTTGTGCCAGTTTTTTTAAAACATGTTGCAGGCATCAAATTCCAGATGAACTAATATGTGCAAAAAATTACAAAGTTTACCTGTTCGAACATTAAGTAACTTGTCTTTGAAGTGTATTCAATTGAATATAGGTTGAAAAGGATTTGCAAATTATTGTATTCTGTTTTTATTTACGATTTACACAACGTGCAAACTTCACTGGTTTTGGGTTTTGTATAAGTTAATGGAATTCTTATGTACAATATGTTCTTTTTTAAATTATTTAGATCAGAGTATAAACCATTTAGCTAAATAGAAAATATACAAAACATTTAGTTGAATATAATGTGGATAAAAGTATTTAACTCAATGTATAAAAAATGTCACTGAGCGATTACAAATCAAAGTAAGTTCAGCTAAATATTTAGAGCATTGGCTAAATATATAACTACAACCTCAATTCCGTTATTTACAGTAGAACATAGATAACATTTCAAATGTTGAAACTGAGACATTTTACATTTTTATCCACAAATGAGCTTATTTCAGATTTTCTGGCTGCAACAGGTCTCAAAAAAGTTGGGACACAGGTAAGAAAAGGTCTGAAAAAGCAATTAATACATAAGAATCAGCTGAAAGAACACTTAGCAAGTAATTAAGTTAACTGGCATCAGTAACATTGGCTATGAAAGGGAGTAAAGATGGCCAGAGGCTCTCCAACCTGTGAAGGTTTGCGTAAAAAAATACTTAAAAAACAATGTTCCTCAATGTCAAATTGCAAAGGCTTTGAAGGACTCATCATTGACAGTGTGTAACATCACCGAAGGATTCAGAGAAACTGGAAAAATCTCTGTGCGTAAGGGACAAGGTCGAAGACCTTTAGTGGATGCCTGTGATCTTCAGGCCCTCAAACGCCACTGCATCGCTCACCGGCATGATTCTGTCATTGACATTACTAAATGGGCCCAGCAACACTTCAAGAAACCACTGTCTGTAAATACAGTCTGCCGTGCGATCCACAGATGCCACCTAAAACTCCATCATGCAAAAAAGGAAGCCATTGTTGAGCATGATCCAGCAGCTCCGTCGTGTTCTGTGGGCCAAGGCTCATTTAAAATGGTCTGTAGCGAAGTGCCCTGTGGTCAGACCCCTCCAAATTTGACATTCTTGTTGGAAATCATTGGCGTTGTGTCCTCTGGGCTTAAGAGGAGAAAGACCACCCCTCCTGTTATCAGTGTTCAGTTCAAAAGCCAGCATCTCTGATGGTATGGGGATGCACTACTGCACATGGTGTGGGACACTTGCATGTTGTAAAAAGCACCATGAATGCTGAAAGGTATATAAAGGTTTCAGAGCAACATATGCTCCCCTCCAGAAGACCTCTATACCATGGAAGGCCTTGTGTATTTCAGCAGGACAATGCAAAACCACGTGCTGCAGCTATTACAACAGCATGGCTTCGTAATAGAGGAGTCCGTGTGCTTAACTGGCTTGCCTGCAGTCCTGATCCTTAACTGATTGAGAACGTTTGGCAAGCCTGTCAAAGGAGACCCAAAACTCTCCAGCAGCTGGAAGTCTGTATTAATCAAGAGTGGGATCAAAATGGCTAAACTCAAGAAACTTGTCTCCTCAATGCCCAGACGCCTCCACTCTGTGTCACAAAGAAGAGGGGATGCTACACCATGGTAAGTCCCAACTTTTTTGAGACCTTTAGCAGCCATCAAATTTGAAATGAGCTCATTTTGTGGATAAAATTGTGAAATTTCTCAGTTTCAACATTTGCCATGTTATCTCTGTTCTATTGTGAATAAAATACTGGCTGGTGTGATTTGAAAATCATTGCATTTTGACTTTATTCACAATTTACACTTTGTCCCAACTATTTCAGAATTGCGATTATAGATTAATGAAATGTATTCAACTGTTCCATACTCGTGGATATTTAGTTAAATATTAATGGAAATTTGCAAAACATGCAGCAAAATTTATTTCACAAATATTTAAGTGTGGAAAAGAGTTAAATATTTACAACATTGAACAATATACCCTTACACATTAATGTTTAAAACATTCAGCGAAATAGGTTATACATGCAAATCTTTTAAAGTGGAAACACACCAATTTTTACGACCCCCCCTTATTAAGGTATTGGAGTCATGGAGTTAAAGAGGACACTTTTTTTCTCTGGTACTGGGTTCACCCCTCATTTCTCGTACCCGTGTGCGTGCGCATGTGCCTCTTCAGGTCGAAAGTGTCGTTGAAGCCCTTGCCGCAGAACCTGCACAGGTGCCTCTTCACCAGGCTGTGACACTTGAGGTGGCGTGTGAGCATGCGCTGCAGGGGGAACACCTTGTGGCACACGGTGCACTGGAAGTCCCCTGCGCCGGGAGGTGGGCGTGGCTGAGAGAGAGAGGGGGAAGGGGCTGACTTACAATGACTTTTCCCCTATAAAAGCAGGTGGATTGTCACACGGACTCCTGGATGCCTAAATTGTCTGCTATGGGAAGTATGTAGTGCTAAACATCCTGCTTTTTACCCATTGCCTACCCAAATGCAGAATGTTTCTTGCCATGGCGAGTGAAGTAAACTGGATGATAACATTGTTAAGCATGAGAAATTTTCCAGATTACATAAAATAAACATGGGAATACAGTATGTTTATTTTAATGGTTTGGCTTGTGCATTTGGGAAAATGCTTTTTGAGGCAGAGCCATCTTTGTGTCAAATCACAGTCAGAAAGCTTGCAGAAGAAGACAAAGGTGCTTTTAATTTGAAACCTTACACTTGTCCTATTTTTGGTAAATGGCATAGAGGAAAAATTGTTCAGTCCATTTAGTTTAGTAGATCCAGGACCACACATGGCAAAATCATGGAAATGATTTTTACTGTATTATTCTCATATATTAAATACAGGACCATTCTTGCTGAAAATTGTGATGGTTTTTTTTCTGTCAGGAGAAATAAATCTACAGATTAGTGACTATACAGAGTAGAACTAGAAAAGCACTCAGAGAGCGCAGTGCTTTGGCCTGGATATGCCAAAATGTAATCACCTGTTCCTTGACTTAATACCCACCTTCTGTAAAAATTTCATGAAAATCGGTTCATAACTTTTTGAGTTGTTTTGGAAACCAACAAACAAACGAACAAACAAACCCAGGCAAAAACATAACCTCCTTGGCGGAGGTAATGATATTATCATTGCAGCACCAGCATAGTCCACTAGATGTCCTCAGTGGACCATACAGCTGTCACAATGATCATGGTCTTTAATAGCGATAAATTTGGATATTTAAATCTGCTGACAGAAATAAATAACCATCACAGTTTTCAACAAGGCAATCAGAGATGGCAGACCTGGCCCCAGCCACGGGCAGACAGACAGAGTGACAGACACACACACACACACAGACATGATCATTGCTTAACCTGGCCCCCTAGGGGAGGGGCCAGGTAATAAGAACAATCAATCAAGAGTACAGAAAGTCATTTCATAAGTTCAGCACCATATGTCTTGTCCACATAGTGCAACTGTATTTGTATGCAGTCCAGTTCAATATACCAACTTAACCAGGTCTATCCAGCTTTGTCCACCTACAGACCAGCCGTGACCAGAGAGTGAGCCAGCTTATTACGTGGCTTTCTAGAATACAGGATTCTTATTGGTCAATTATGGCATTATGGCAATTTATTATCTGTTATTTCTGAAAAGCAATTCCAACGGTAGAATCTAATGGATTATTTTTTAATGGGAGAAATAAAATCATTTTTAAATCAATAAGATCATTTTTAAATTAATATGTAGTTTGAAAATATTTATTTCCTAAGTTAGGGGCCTTGCAATAAGAAGAATAATGAATGGCGACTGGATCATTATTGATAAATAAACCCCTTCGGAGTGATTTGTGGCCCTTTCGATGTGCACCGTGGTCCTGCAATAAACCCTGTCTGGATTTATTTTACAATAATATCTGGCTCACTGAACATTTTCCCTTCCTTAGCTGGCATTTTTGGCCTGGAGAAGGACTGTTATTGCCAATAAAGTTTGAGACCATGCACATACTGACCTTCATCCTCGCAGGAGGACAGGGAGTTGAGGTGGGGGTGTAGGAGCGCTGAGTGAGGAGATGACAGGGGTGGTGGGGCATTAGTATGGAGTGCCAGGTCTGACCTAATTGCCCTTCTGGATGTGCAGTGGGGGGTATCACAGCAGGTTCGGGGCAAATAGGTGGGGCAGGATTCTCAGGGCCAGGCCCTGGAGCTGCAGCAGTTTCTGAGAGAGAAATTGAAATTTTCTTCAGGTGCGACAATAGCTTCATTATCACCAACTTAAACCCAAATTTTTAAGATTTTATTACATCTCAACATGGCTAAATAAATTGTTTCTACTTTGCAAGCAAAAGCTTATCGCATCCAGTGCTTAATATAGACACTAACATCTGCGTTCGGCCTACCTCTCCATCCATGTCCGCTTTTCAAGAAATGCCATTTTGGGTTGAATGTGAAAGTACAAGAGAGGGGGGTGAAATGGGGGTATATATCCAGTCGCACTGTGTCATCACCATGCAGCTATTAATATCAAATCAAAGGAGTGCTACATAAAGCACAATGTGATAAATGGAACTGAATGGGAGGAGAGAAGGAAAGAAAAAAGGATGATCATCTAAACTAAAGAAGGAAAAAAACGTCTGGAATAGTCACATTTGCAATTGGTTTAGAACAAGGGGAAATTTCTGCATTTGTTGCTGGATCTATAATCCACCAATCAGGAAGACCAGAGGGGACCGAGGCGGGGCTTCAACTTGCTTAAAACAAAAAATCAAACGTTTCACCTCTGGGTGGCAGTGTGTAGTGCTGTAAGTGGCCCTGAGGCCTTGTCATTTTGGTGTTTTTTTTTTTCCGACATCAGTTCAAATGAACTCTGAGTGCCAGACTTCAGATCCAAAATTTAAAAAATGTGTCTCTATCCGTTTAATTATGGTTTTAACTGTAAAAAACAACAGATTAGCTGCATGAGGCAGGGTAATATTTGAAAGTAAGAACATGCGTTGATTGCAGTTTTTTGGCCTCGTTGGATGTAATTGGCCATCTGGTTATAAAATTATATCCTTGTGTTAATACATTGAGAATTAATCATGAGCTGACCTTCCTAATCCAACTTGGGTAATGTTATGTTTCAAATGGAGCCCGGGAATTCACCTGAAGTGCGAAGATACTTCAAACTCAGAAAATGTGATTTGTTTTTAGAAAATAATTGTGATTCACAAACAGCTCATAATTTTTAGCTGCATTTATTTTTCCGCTAATCTTCTCTCACACATGATTGGGGGAAGGACCCCTCAGATGCCATTTCTGCTCTAGTCAAATCTTTGGTTAAAATGCCACATCTCTATAGTGACATAAATTTGAGCAGAAGTTTCTGTTGAAAACCAGACCGGTATTAGCCCCTCCAGGGATTGGAGTTCCCCAATGCACATCGACCGGATGAAATGTAATCGCAGACATGACACTTATTGTAATAACAATACAATGATTATTTCATGTCAAGGCCTTTAATGAGGGAACTTTGTTTGAATGTAAACAATAAAGCCCTTTCAAAAGACAGAAATTGCATCTTTTTATAGGGGGGAGAAACAATTATATCAACCGTACTGCTTGCGGTATAAAAAACGCTGTATGTGGTTTATTTATTGTTCCTTTCAAGTCTCATTTGTTTCATAAATCTTTGGCTACAACCTGTGCATTCATATTTATACCTGTATGAGCAGCTCGCTGATTTGGGTTCTAACAGCTGCAAATTCCTGATGAACAGTTTTTTAACTGCACATTCTGCGATTAATGCCCACTGTTAGATCGGTGCCAGTTATTGCATTAAACCATCACAGTGCTGTAAGCACTGATATTATACATTAAAAGTTTTTATTGTAGTTTTACATGAAATGCAGTTTTTACTCAGTGCATTAAATTAATGCTGTTATCATATTTGGTAAATTATCAATGAGAACAATACAGGGAGTGAAATTCACAGATCATTGGAGTTAACGTTTTAGTAATGAAACCGACCCCAGGACAGAACGGATGAGGAGATTGTGAATCCCAGTATCGCCTGAGTTACCTGTGTGGAGGTCCCAGCTGCTCTCTACCTGTTCGCCATCCTTCCATCGCCAGCCTCCGCACGCGCCTAGCTTCTTCTTCACCAGGAAAGAGCGGGGCATGGCGAGGTCCTCTGTTTCTCAGCCTTCTCTTCAGCTGGTACTGTCCTGTGTGTCTGAGCGCAGATCCTCACCGCTGGCGAACTGACCCCTCGCGTTCTGTTGTCTGTTTCCGTTCAGTGTCGTCCGCAGCACAAACCCGCCGGTGTCAGTTTACCTCAAACTCCCGTATTCTATCCCCAACATCCCCCAACCCCCCCCCGCCAACACACCCCACCCTCTCCCAAAAAAAACCTCTGTAAAGAAAATCACAGTCCTCATTTCCCTAGCTCGGCCCTGCCAGGACGCACCTGTACCTGAACTTGCTTGATCTGCTTTAACTGGTCACCCGCTGGTTTGCATGTCAGGCAGTGAGAGTTCCCGCCCCCTTCCAATTCAAGCAGTGCTGCAATGCAAATGGACTCCAGGACACGCCCAGAGTGCACGGTTCGAGTAACAGAGGCTCACGGGCAGAGCCACAGCTTGAACTGCTAGTAAAATCAGTCCTTTTCACCAATTGTTTGGAAGGGCCTCGCGGGCAGTGAGACACGCACAAAGGCTATTCAAATGTGGAAACAAGGGCAAGCGCCTGTCTGTACTGTTTACCGTCTGCCTGGTTTGAAGAAGCTAACAGGTTTCAACAGCTCTCCCTCCTTTGCCTTTTCAATCTCTTTTGAGATCATGAGGGACGGCCATTGAAGGCAAAGGATTAAGTAGAAATAAGTCATGGTTATAGTAACAGTAATCCCTCAACGTAAAGTTCAATATGTTTTTTACTTTCCGAGTCCGGTCCCTATTTCTGTATACAGTTGAAAAATACAGCAGCTCTTTGAGTTAATTCAAGCTGAATCAAAAATATTGCGAAGGGTTAACAACATTTGCTAAGGGTTGTAACTTCCTGAAACATAGGCCGCAGCGCATGTATCGGAGCATTGTTATTTTTTATCAAACTGTTGTTAATTTTCTTGCTGATGTGCAATAATGACTTAGCACCCAAAGTATTGTACCAAACATCCCTCAGGCTACTACACAGGTGATTGACTTGTGTTCATCTGTGTATCAGCGTATCGTAATAATAATTTAAACAGAGGAGGATACGAGATGAGGAGCTAAAGTTTAGTAAACTCCATTGTTATCGTATTCCTGATTAAAATCTGCAGGGCAAAGAGAAATATGGGCCTGAGGATGACTTGTATTGGGCAAACCATCCCTAGGATCTCCCAGTTTGTTCTCCAGCTTGAGGAACAGCCGGCCTTTTTCGTGGTGTCATTAGGTCCATCCGGATATCTGGGGTTTGGGAGGGGCGAGGACACAGCGATGGTGGCGAAAGGCAAATATTGTAAAAGTCAAATGGAAGGCAGTCAGCTAATGAGTCGTTCTGAACTATTACTGCAACTGCCGGTTTTACAGCCAGATGGCCAATTATATCCATTGAGTCTGAAAGTGCAATGCAGGCAATGCAGTGCAATTTCATCTCTACATATAACCCTGTCTCAACGAGCAAATCTACTATCTCTTACAGTGGGCACCATAATTCATTGGACAGTGACATCCTTTTTATTTGAAAGGATACAGTGACACTGAGGTTGAAGTTCAGAACTGGATTGTGATCTAACCCCCCTAGTTGTCTGGCACATCAAAAAATATTGGACAGTTTAACCCTTTGAGCGCCAAATACATTTTCAAGGAATTAAGAATGTAATTATCCTGAGCTGTTGAAAACCTATCATGTGTAAACTTGTTAAAAAGAGGTCCTGCAGGGAGCTGTTTTAAACAAGTTGACACGATAGGTCTTCAACAACATCTGACTTTGATATCTTACATCATTGGGCAATAATAGTTGCCTATGGAGCTCAAAGGGTTAGCATCACGTAGAATAATGTAATCAATTTTAACATTCGGTTGCATATTCTTCACATACAATGAAACTTGAAGTCTGTGACACACAGACATCACCAGACTCTGTGTGTCTGCCTTGGTGATGCTCTGCCAGGCCGGTACTTCAGCATCTTCACTTCCTGCTGGTTTCCTGAACTTTTCACCTTCAGTCTCTGCTTTTGCTTATACAGTGATGCAAGTTCAGCTGGATTCGGATAGACTGTGCCACCAGAGCCAAAATAACAATAAATGTGTCACTGTCCTATGAATTATGGTGCTCACCGTGTACTAATGCCAATTCCTCATGGTCAAATGGTTCATAACATAAATATAAAACAACCATCAGCCATAATAATTCAGTACATATAGCCTTAATTGCACTATAAATTTAATTTTTGTGGTGAAAAACTCTTCAGGACAGAAATGCAGTTTGGTACAGACCCTCATGCCCACCTTCGGTGAATGACCATGTGACGCATACTATAGAGAGGTATCTGTATTCTTGTTATGAGCTGTGACACTGGTGGCTCAAATCTGGCCGCATGACCTTTGAAACTTGTCTTCCCCACTGTCCCTTATACCTGTCTCTCTGTGCCGCCCTGAACATCTGAAAACGGAAGGTTTATCTGTTGAAGTGTCTGTTTGCCGCAGCAAAAAAAATCAACACCCTGCAGAGCTGAAATGAAGATGTCTGGTCCCTTGGGAGGAACTGAAAAACTCAAACTCCAGCTCACATAAATCTATCTGCTTTCTCTGCTCGGCATGAGCTCATGTTTTATTTAATTCTGCATAAACAGAGAAATATATCTGTTACACAATAATAAAGACAATGACACATTGTAAGCAGCCTCTGAATTAAAGACTCAAGACTGAATTTTTCGGCGATGTTATGCACCACATTCTCATCCCAACTCATCGTTTTAAGACTGGTGTCACATAAGGATGCCAAAAGCCTTCTTTTTCATCGTATTTTGAAACTTGATCAGGTATCATATCCAGTACTGTGAAAAAGATCTTGCCTCCTTCCTGATTTTTTTATCAAGTTAAATGTTTCAGATCATCAAACAAATTTGAATATTTCACAAACATTACCCGAGTAAATGCAAAATGCAGTTTTTAAATGGTGATTTCATTAATTAAGAGAAAAAAGCTATCCAAACCTACCTGGCCCTATGTGAAAAAGTAATTGCCCCCTCCCCTTGTTAAATCATGAATTAACCGTGATTAACCACATTTTTTTTAGTTCAATTTCACTAGCCACACCTAGGCCTGATGACTGCCAAACCTGTTGAATCAAGAAATATATATAAGAAATAAATACAACCTGTCTGGCAAAGTGAAGTAGGCTAAAAAATCTCAAAAACCAACACATCATGCCATGATCTAAAGAAATTCAAGAACAGATGAGAAATAAAGTCTTTGACATCTGTCAGTCTGGAAAGGGTGGCAAAGCCATTTCCAAAGCTTTTGGACTCCAGCAAACCACAGTGAGAGCCATTATCCACAAATGGAGAAAACTTGGAACAGTGGTGAATCTGCCCAGGAGTGGCCAGCTAACCAAAATTACTCCAAGAGCGCATTGACGACTCATCCAGGAGGTCACAAAAGAACCCAGAACAACATCTAAAGAACTGCAGGCCTCGCTTGCCTCAGTTAAAGTCAGTGTTCATGATTCAGCAATAAGAAATAGACTGGGCAAAAATGGCATCCATGGGAGAGCCCAAAGGCAAAAACCACTGCAGACCAAAAAGAACGCAAAGGCTCGTCCAAAAAAACATCTCGATGATCCCCAAGACCTTTGGGAAAATATTCTGTGGACTGACAAGACAAAAGTTGAACTTTTTGGAAGGTGTGCATCCCGTTACATCTGGTGTAACACTAACACAGCATTTCATAAAAAGAACACCATACCATCAGTCAAACATGATGATGGTAGTGTGATGGTCTGAAGCTGCTTTGCTGCTTCAGGACCTAGACGACTTGCCGTAATTGATGGAACCATGAATTCTGCTCTCTACCGGAAAATCCTGAAGGAGAATGTCCAACCATCAGTTCATGATCTCAAGCTCAAGCGCACTTGGGTTATGCAGCAGGACAATGATATGAAACACATCAGCAAGTCCACCTCTGAATGGCTTTAAAAAAAACAAAATCAAGGTTTGGGAGCGGCCTAGTCAAAGTCATTCGACCTTAAACAGGCTGTTCATGCTCGAAAACCCTCCAATGCGGCTGAAGTAAAACAATTCTGCAAAGAAGAGTGGGCAAAAATTCCTCCACATCGATGTGAAAGACTCATTTCAAGTTATCGCAAGCGTTTGATTGCAGTTGTTGTTGCCAGGGGTGGCACAACCAGTTATTTGATTTAGGGGGCAATTACTTTTTCAGATAGGGCCAGGAAGGTTTGGATAGCTTTTTCCCTCAATAAATGAAATCATCATTTAAAAACTTCATTTTGTCTTTACTGGAGTAATCTTTGTTTGATATTTAAATTTGTTTTATGACCTGAAACATTTAAATGTGAAAAAATATGCAAAAATTAAGAAATCAGGAAGGGGGCAAATACTTTTTCATGGCACTGTATATCACGAGTTGGGATGAGAACAGGCTCTGTCATGACGGCTAGCAAGGGAAAAAATTTTTTTGGGAAACTGCTATGGTTCTGACGACAACATGGCAAGATCTCTATCATGTATGACTATCGATCCAATATAAAGGTCTTCTCCCTGAGACGGTTGAAATTTAGCCGTTATATATGCTCATATGTATGCTCGCAGGTTTCAAAAGAGGGATCGCAAGCTGGTTGTATTCATTCAATCTCAGTCAGTTGACAGCAGTCGGAATCAGCACATCAGCGCAGCGCATCTGATTTGCATGGGTAGATGTGACTGACCAGTTTTTGCCTGAGGGAACAGGCAGTGTGTTTGACTGTTAAATGTGCCTCTTTTGTAATATCAACCACACCTCATGAAAAGAGTAGAGGCTATGAATAACCTGGTGAGGAAAACCGTTTTTTCCCCCCCTTCAGTTTACAATATAGATTATTTGATTGATATGATTAAATAACAAGATGTACAATAGCAGTTATGTACATTTTACATCAGAAAAATATATTTTGTGTGTAATCACTTGAACAGAAATCAGGGATCACAGGTTAGGTCTCAAACACAGAGCGTTGCTCCCTAAGAAAATGAAATTTAAGACTTCAGAAATGTTATATCAGCTGGTTCCACACAGCTGAGTTAAGTAGCTTCCAACTAATCTGGTTAATTTAATTGGCCAAATATCTTCAAATTGAATTGGAAGTTATTTAAAACTGTGTTGTGGAAGTTGTTGACTTAAAATTTGATTTCAATCTAGCATTTAAATTTTTCCGTGCAATAATACTCTAGTGAACTTGCATTCACCGTAGAAGCCTATTTGACTTTTCCATTTACATTTTGTCCATTTTGTAGAAAAAAACAGATATGTATCACTCAGTATTTCCAAAAAAATAATAATAATAATATCTGATGAAATAGTTCTCTCTCAGGAAAAAAAGATGCAGTGAATTAACTCTAATGCTATCCATCAATTTATCATAATTAGGAGTCACTTTCACCAATACTGGTTAATTTTGGAATAAAGTCAAAATAGTAGTAATTATAGCAATTAAATTGTATTCATTATATGTTTGTAAATTGCCATGGCAACTCATCAAACCACTTTAGGCTGCATGAGAGTTATAATGCCAACATACTGTACGGAGACAAAACCACATATGGTGTATCCTGTAGGATAAAAGTAATTTTATTTTTAATAATTCACTCCTTTGAGCTGCAGTCCGTAACCTTGGAGAAAAGAGCAAGAGAGAGGTTTTTGATTGTGAACACCACTGCCTCTCCCTCTCCACTCTCTCTCCCTCACCTGTAACCCCTCCCTCCGAGCTCATCCATGAATTCAGTTCAAAAAGCCATAAAGCCCACAGAGACACATGAGCTCCAGTGAGTCTTATTGCAAAGTAAGAAACACTGGTAATAACAAGAAGTATACATTTAGTATTTACATGTTACTCGCAGATACATGCAACGCCATCTCAATGTCATTGTAATTGTGCTTCGTCATCGAAAGGTAAAAGAAACAAACCTGTTAATCAGCCAAGCAAGTGAGCAAGCAAACGTTACCAACACAATGTTAGCATTAGCTACCAAACCTTTTGTACTGCGTTAAAGTCTTAGGTACATTTCAAGCAATTTTTTAGCGCAAATATGCTTGCAAAGATATTTAAATTTAAAGTTTCCAATAACTGATAAATGTACTGCACAGAGCTGTAAACTTAAAAAGTAAATCAAACCAATATTTGGCACGACTATGCCGTGCCTAAAAATTTGAGACACCGTCCTGTTGTGCAGCAGCTTTATGTAATTGGCTTTTTGCTTGATCCAAGCAGAGTTTAAAACTTGCCACCATTCTACAGCAGACTGACTGTCTCGCTTGTGTCTGTCCCTCTGATAACTGCAGACTGACTGTCTCACTTGTGTCTCTCCCTCTGATAACTGCAGACTGACTATCTCACTTGTGTCTCTCCCTCTGAGTAAATGCAGACTGACTGTCTCACTTGTGTCTCTCCCTCTGAGTAACTGCAGACAGCCATGATGATGTTGACATCAGGGCTCTGTCAAGACTATATTATCTGTATGAACTGTTCTGAATGGAATAAAAACATTATTTATTAAACTATTTTTTAACCCCTCTGTGCAGATGTAGACATGGACAGCAGACATGAAGCGGCTCTATTTATGCATGGCTACATTATTCAATGAATGGGTGGCACACCCAAAACGGTTATTGAATATTCATGAGAAAGCCTAGCCTGTTACCGATTTAGATAATCGACAAGTTAAGTCCCATCTCTGATTCCAAAGAATTGTATGAATTTAACTTCTCAGCCAAGCCTGATGTGCAAACTGCCTAGTATACAAAATGCCCATAGTATCTATCCAGCAGTTAATAAAAATCATCTCTCCTGCCAGGAAAAATCATCGTTCTTTATTGCAACCAGTTCAGCTATAATAGGCAAAGGTGTCCTGATTAAGTTGTGAAAAAAATCAGTGTTCTGAAGGAAAAAATTCAACATGGTATTGATACTATATCATTCTACAATTAATTATTATCATCAGATATTAAAAACACATGATTCCTTACCTTTGAATTATGCATAGATTCATCCCTCAAAGAATTCCTCATACAATGCCTCAATGATATCCAGTCTTTCTAATGCTTGCTCAGGCTTATCTGCGTAAAACACAGTTATAGTTCACACTCACTTGAACTATAACCTGGTGACTACCTATTGATTGACAAGTTTTTATCCAAGTCCAGACAGAATGAAATTTCCACAGTTATTGAAAGACTTTGACTGGACCCTCAAAAAAGTATTTAAACCTTTGTGTGACACCAAGTAAAGTTGTATTCTCTCAACTGTGCGCAGCTGAATGACATGAGTACAAAAAAAAGACTTCCAAAACCAACTTAGAAGGGCCTAGGTTACATTTATGTGATGACAATTTGATTCCAACGTGAATATTGGGAGTTATTCCAAATGGAACAGCACTGGAGTGTTCTTTGCACCAAAAAGCTCTGTTGCTCTGTTTATCTGGAGGCGGACTTCAATGATACAATTTTACTTCATTATGATTGTACCATAGTACATGATTGTACTCTATGGTACATGATTATGTACCATAGAGTAATATAGAAAGCTTATGGTTGTTGTTTTTTTAATATTTTATTTACGGTTTACCGTAGCCATGATGATCATAGCTTGTTTGCCACTTTGTTAAGTATGAATAACCATTATCCTTTGCTAATAATACTGTATGGAATTTGCTCAATGTGGTGATGTTTTAGAATTTATACAGCGTTCGAATGCATAAGTTTTCATTTGTTTAAAATAGGAACAGCTCCAGGACTTCGGTGAAACCCCTGGTACATTCATTGCACCGCTTCTGTTCAAACTCGAGTTGCCTATTGCCTGCTTTTTTCCTGATAGTGGAATGTCTATTTTGTTAAAATGAGGAACATTTCAGATATCACAATGTGATTGAGTGATACTTGGTCCTTATAGTGTATTAATAGCATTTATACAAGCTTGCGTTTTGCCTGGATGGTTGGAATTGTAAATAGCAAGATTTCCTTTGCAGGGTGAACGTTCCGACCATAAGATAAGCAGTTTTTTTAATGCATATGTGTACTTTCTGATGCGGCTTTGCTGAAAAATTGACAAAACTCTGTACTTTATTATGGAGAAAAGGTAAGTTTTTGGTTTGGAAAGTCTACTTGTGACTATTGATGTCCATCCGTGCCTATATTGATAAACTCATGCTAAATTCTACTAGGAAATCATTAATTCATATTGAACTTCATGAGTCAAAAGTGGTAAGCATATGATTATTTTATGATTTGACGGTGGGTCATTTGGAGGGCTCTGACAACATGGGAAGCCACTTAGAGAGTTATTATTTGGCTCATAAATGGTAGGTAATTCAAAATATCACTGTCAGATGAAGTACCCTTGTGGTCAAGGAGTTTATGATACCAGAAATGAATTGTTTTAACTCCCAGCCATTTTTCTTTTCTCAGTATTTTTTATAATTGTATCTCCCTGATGATGATAGTCAGGAGATACTATGGTTTAGTTCCGGGGCCGCCGCCACTGCTGCCGCTGCGCCTGCAGAGATTTTCTGTTTCGGGCTCTGGAAGTGGCAATAATTACAGGAATTTTTTCAAATTTTGCACAGGCGAAGATATTTTTATGACAATGCTCAAGACCGATTTTCGGCAATTTTGGACATCCATTATGGCTGCTGGTGGCCATTTTGTCCAAAATTTGGGGATTGGGGAGATACACGACTCGGTCCCTGTGGCGATCGAGTTATCTAGTTTCATTGCTAAATATTCATGAAGATATTTTTGTTTGTGGCCCTTTCTGTGGAGAATTTATGAGGAGAAACTGAAATACAATGGAATTCTAAATGGTATAAGTGTCTGTGCACTATGAAAGCATGTCTAGGATTCACTTTGGATCCATTATACAAGGAAAAGGTGGCCAGATTTGACAGGACATATAAGGATTTGCACATTTCAGTTAACAGGTCCACATCATGATTCGCCATGTTCCAGAGTTCGCTGAGCACCACAACAGGCCTTTGGGTCGATTCCCTGAGCAGGTGGTTGAAACTTGTCACTCCAAATTTGACAAGTAATTCAATAGCTACCAGATCAAAGACATATCCCATGCAAGTTATTTAGATAAATTTTACAGAGCTGTGATGCATTTCAATTCTTACCATATCTGAAGATATGAAGCCATAAGTATTATATAGATGGACACTTGGTTATAGGGCAGTGTAGTATATGTAGTGTACATTTACGGAATATGCACTTGAGGCCTGTAATGATTTTGAGGAGAGATAAAGAATATTGTTAATAGCTACATTATTTTGTTTGTCTTGATAATCTATTCCCCAGACTACATTTTAAAGGATATCCATGAGACTATCCATTTTTCACACAAGATAAAAACATGTATGCAGAAGCCTCACTGATAACAAAAAAACTGTACATAACACAATATTTTCCCAACACAATATTTTAATTTTCATCTTATTATGATGGTGGAGGCCTTGTCAAAATTTGGTACCAAGGAAATGTCTGCTCCATTTTTTTAACCCTGCATTTTGTTAAAGCACACTGTGGGGAGAAAAAAGTAGAGAGGAAGAGGAAGTGAGCGTAAAACTACCCAAAATAGATTCTTATTTTTGTCTTTTCGAGCAATATGCAACAGGAGAGCAGTTGGTGAACAAGGGATGGCGAGCGGCTGTTGGTCAGCTGATGTTTACCCTGGTCAGTCACAGTGCTATCCAGCTATGTTAGCTAATTTGCTGATTGGCTGCCAAGAGCAACGGCCAGCATTGGACTGCGTTATTTAGATGCCACTGGTTAATTTTTCCCAGTTTGAACAGTCTGCCTATTGAAGACTGTTGGCAGTTGAGTATAACATTATGTTGGTAGCTAGCTTCTAGTTGTATTATAAAATTCCAGTGGACACTGAACTGGACATTTTAGTTTCACAAAAATTTGTTGAATGATGAAAAAAACATTTGAGTAACGTATATTTGCATGGGTCTGAAAAACGCAGAAAGAGTTCCTGGCTAGCTATCTAGCGAATACGTTATACTGGTTTATGCAGGTTGCAATTATCACAAACAAACCCTACCTCCTTCTTGGTTGACTGCATTTCTACTAGTTTCTTTGGTCTTTTTTCCACACATACCGCAAGCTGTAATAGTTATGCAGTTGTTGACTATGGAGGAACTAGAAGTGTAGCGACATGGAGAGATTTCGAGTTTCTGGATTTTCACGGTGTGGGTCTACCATACAGAGAACCAAATATACTCTCTGACCTCTTCATTTACTGACAGCTGAAAGGGTATTACAACATTCTTACCAAATAAAACACAGCTAGAAAAGGCAAAATTTTCTGAGAAAATTTGTGTGCTTGCTCTAGCAAGAAAAGAGGTTGGCTTAAATAATGAAGGTGCTTGGAAACTGAGAGGAAAGGAAATTTCTGAAGAAGTGTTGAAAAACTGCTGAAATGTAAACAGGAGACTTTGAAGCTGAAAGTAATTGTCTAAGGAATTCTGCATCATGACCGAGCCAACCCAGCTGTAAAAAAAAAAAAAAGGTCAATTGGAGTCAATGAGGTTGACACATCTCTCTCTATGACTCTGTGCGTATCTAGGTCAATGCAGTGCAAGTTGAGAAATTAGCTTTATGGCAGAGCAAACAAGGCAGGCCACATTTGTTGTTTATAGCTCATTGTCAAGTGTCTCCCCTAGTCCTGAAATGTACAACGCTGACCTGGCTAAGTAGTGAAATGCTACTATTTGCTGCTCTCTGTTCATTTCTGTGCACTGTGTCTTCGTTAGCTAAATAGCTAATAATAGAAAGCTGCAAGATATCATTAACACATGTTTTGATATTATTCACAGCTCCCTTTTTATTTCAGTGCTATTATTAGCTAGTAAGCTCGCGAACACACAGTGCACAGAACGTGCCCGAAACGGGTCGAACTTGAACGTTGAAATTACTGCAGATGACACATTCAATAGGTAGCTAACGTTAACTATTAAACTATTCAATGAGTGTGGAAAAGTTACATCTCCTGGCTTAGCAAAGATGGCAGTAATGGTAATTTTCATATCAATATTTTGCCTGTTTTAGATATGATCGTAAACATATCTAGCTAGTGCGAACAGATGCTTGTGTATACTTTAATAGGAGCTCGAGCAATTCTTTTCTGCTTTGCAAGTTTTTCCTGTAACATTTGTTCTCATGGACCCACCTGCAAAAAGATCGGTCTTTGCTGCCCTAAATGTGCTCCCCTGGAGCTGGTTTGAGCGACTGTACAAACGATGATACCGAAAATTCTTTCACTGAGTTTGATGCAGAAGAATGAGATTTCTCTACCAGTGTAACAGTATCTTAATCCAAAAAGCGATAATGCTGAGGTCAGGAAAAAGTGCAGCAGAGGGCAGAGCTGAACCGCAATACTGCTACGCCACAATTTCGCTGAGTCACTCTGAGCCATTTGAGTTCATGGTTAAAGCGTTTAGTCCAACAGAGATTTTAGCTGAGGCGTCTTTTACATACTACTGCCTCTACCTCAATGATAGTAAGTCTAATCTAAGAAATGGAGATACCGTACGAAAGAGGAGAGTCTGCTGAGCAAAATATGTCAAAATTGTATGTGTAGTGCCAAAAATGTGGGAACACAAGCAAGTTATAAAACTGTGTTTTTCAGCTTCCCAACTGGAATATTCTTGTCTCGTTTAATATAGGAGTTAATGAAGTTTTGGTTAGTGCTCCCGTCGCTTTTTGGCTCATACTGCCAAAACCGTCTGTCTGATTGCTTGCATAGTTACATTTTCGTGACCAGCGTAACTTTTGCTACAACCTGGATATAAAAATATTTATATGGAGTGAAAACTATGGGAGTTAGAACAAGTTTCTGGGAAGACTCCTTGACAATTTTACAGCTGTTCGCCACTCTAAGTGACGTCACCACACTTAAAGTCCCCAGAATTTATTGTGACATAAATTATTTTAAAAATTATTATTAAAAAATTATAGAAGTTACAAAAAATTTGAACTGTGAAGAAATTATAAAGTTTAACTTAACATTTTTCAGTCTGAATGACATTACTAGCTAAAAGTATGGCAGAGTAAAAAAAAAAAATTTAGAAAACAGCTGAATCTACTGAATCAGCACAGAAATGATTTGATTTAATGACAAAAAAATGACATTTAAAATTACATATCTCAAAAATGAATAAGAAAATCAGAAATCTGTAAAGCTGCATCGTAATTCAGAACAAATTGAATTTTTTAGAGTTTGAACGGATTCAGTAGCTTAAACAGTGTAGGAGGAGTTAGTCAGCTAAATTTAAGCGGAAGAGGAATAATAATAAGAGGAAGTAAGAAAACAGAGTGCGCTGCTTCACTGAAGCAAGCACACAATAAAGTTACCAACTGTAGCATTTAGCTCCTCCAGGAAACGGTCATAGAAGATATTGGTCTCGGCACTAGATCAAGGAAGAGAGCACGTGTGGAGGGAGGCGACTGAACAACGTGTGCGTGAGAAGTGATTGACGCTGCGTTAGAAACTCCTCCTGTTAATTCGGCTCGGGCATGATGGACTTTTGCCAGTGGCAGTAGAGACACTGGTAGGAGCCAAATATGCCTGTTTTTTTAAGACTGCCTCTCAAATGTACTACTGTCAGTATAGAGTGACAGTTTCAGCTAATATGAAAAACAAAAAATATTTTTATAGACATTTCCTACAGCACCTTTAAAGAATTGCAGAGGTTTCTGGCAGGCAATAAGAAATGATTATAAAAGGACCTCCAACTAATCTTGACACAATATATTCTCATCCCGACTTGTCATGAAGTGACGCTACCTGACCAAGTGTCTATATACACTCAACAAAAATATAAACGCAACACTTTTGTTTTTGCTCCCATTTGTCATGAGATAGACTCAAAGATCTAAAATTCATTCCAGATACACAATATCACCATTTCTCTCAAACATTGTTCACAAATCTGTCTAAATGTGTGATAGTGAGCACTTTTGCTTTGCTGAGACAATCCATCCCACCTCACAGGTGTGCCACATCAAGATGCTCATCAGACACCATGATTAGTGCACAGGTGTACCTTAGATTGTCCACAATAAAAGGCCGCCCTGAAATGTGCAGTTTTTGCTTTATTGGGGGTCTGGGGACTCAGAACCAGTCAGTATCTGGTGTGACCACCATTTGCCTCATGCAGTGCAACACATCTTCTTCACATAGAGTTTATCAGATTGTCAATTGTGGCCTGTGGAATGTTGGTCCACTCCTCTTCAATGGCTGTGCGAAGTTGCTGGATATTAGTGGGAACTGGTACGCGCTGTCGTATACGCCGGTCAAGCACATCCCAAACATGCTGAATGGGTGACAAGTCCGGTGAGTATGCTGGCCATGCAAGAACTGGGACATTTTCAGCTTCCAAGAATTGTGTACAGATCCTTGCAACATGGGGCCGTGCATTATCTTGCTGAAACATGAGGTGATGTTCATGGATGTATGGCACAACAATGGGCCTCAGGATCTAATCACGGTATCTCTGTGCATTCAAAATGCCATCAATAAAATGCACCTGTGTTCTTCGTCCATAACAGATGCCTGCCCATACCATTACCCCACCACCACCATGGGCCACTCGATCCACAACATTGACATCAGAAAAGCGCTCACCCACAAGACGCCACACACGCTGTCTGCCATCTGCCCTGAACAATGTAAACCGAGATTCATCCGTGAAGAGAACACCTCTCCAACGTTCCAGACGCCATCGAATGTGAGCATTTGCCCACTCACATCTGTTACGGCGACAATCTGGAGTCAGGTTAAGATCCCGATGAGGACAACGAGCATGCAGTTGAGCTTCCCTGAGACGGTTTCTGACAGTTTGTGCAGCTGTCTGAGTAGCTGGTCTCAGACGATCATGGAGGTGAACCTGCTGGATGTGGAGGTCCTAGGCTGGTGTGGTTACAAGTGGTCTGCGGTTGTGAGGCCGGTTGGATGTACTGCCATATTCTCTGAAATGCCTTTGGAGACGGGTTATGGTGGAGAAATGAACATTCAATGCCCGAGGAACAGATCTGTTTGACATTCCTGCTGTCAGCATACCAATTGCACGCTCCCTCAATGCTTGCGCCATCTGTGGCATTTTGCTGTGAGATAAAACTGCACATTTCGGAGTGGCCTTTTATTGTGGACAGTCTAAGGTACACCTGTGCACTAATCATGGTGTCTGATGAGTATCTTGATGTGGCACACCTGTGAGGTGGGATGGATTGTCTCAGCAAAGCAAAAGTGCTCACTATCACACATTTAGACATATTTGTGAACAATGTTTGAGAGAAATGGTAATATTGTGTGTCTGGAATGAATTTTAGATCTTTGAGTCCATCTCATGACAAATGGGAGCAAAAACAAAAGTGTTGCGTTTATATTTTTGTTGAGTGTATGATGCAAAAGGAAGCTTTGGTGTATTTATTTGACGCTTAGGGTTAGAGGTCGGGTTAAGGGTTAGGGGTTAGGGGGTAGGGTTTGTTTGAAATTCACATCAAATAAGGATGCCAAAAGTGTCCTTTTGCATGGTATATTGGTCAGGTAGCGTCAATATATGACGCGTCGAGATGAGACTGGGCCCCTTGACTCTCTGTCCATTACACGGCAAAACAAAGATTTTGCTACTGGGAGTAGGAGATGTGATTGACATGAAATTGAGTGTGCTGATTCCATATCTGAAATTTGAAGTTTGAGGCCTGCATATAGTTTCCCAGTTGTTCATCTGCAGCATCTGGGTATGTTTCGGCAAGTCAGAGAGCTGATGTCAGCAGTAAGCATGTAAGGTAAGACTGACTTAGGCAGGCCTATAATGTTATAAGGTTTTCTTGGATAGCTACAGTTCATTTATTTTAAGCTAAAGATGAGTAGGTGGACTTGCATCAATTTGTCGTAAATACATCCCATGTGATCGGTGCAGGAAATTGATTGGGAGAGTGAAGACTGCTTATAAGTATTATTTCCAATTAGAACAGGAGATTGGGATAAAAGCTGGGCTCCTCGTAAGTGCTGTGCTGTATTTTATTTTGCTTCACGCAGTGGTAGAATGGTTGACTGAATAAAACGCTTTTGCTGTGCCCATGGTTTGGCAAGAACAGAGGGACCGTCCCTCAGACTGCGATGTCTGTATGACTAAGATAGCTGTATTTTCAAAGAAGAATAAGAAAAAATGGTATACCCTGACTGTGCCTCTGCTCTAAAGCCAGTGCCACACAGACTGCACAGAATCAAATCCCAATTGCACCAGTATTGTGACAGTTGTGCTGAGAATCATGAGGATGATATCGATATCGATGTCGATAAATGTTATGATGGCTGTTACAATGAATGTTAAGAGCCCCTCTTTGAAGAGGTTAACTAGTTAACTAGGTTAACTAGCTATTTCTATTTCTAAAATTTTCACATTTGGAGGGACTCCATTAGGATATTTCCATCATTGAGACAAGATATCAAGGCCACTGTAACCTCAGCATGATGGATGACTACAGCTGATTTCTGCAACGGGCACCAGCAGGCACTCACAAGCACAAAAGCACATTCTAAAGCACATTTGAATAATAAATATGTGTTCAGCTAAGATTCAGAAGCTTATGATGCTACAAGTTCAAACTCCAATTCCAATGAAGTTGGGACGTTGTGTAAAATGTGAATAAAAACAGAATGCAATGATTTGCAGATCTCATAAACCCACATTTAATCCACAATAGAACATAGAAAACATATCAGATGTTGAAATTGATACATTTTACCCTTTCATAACAAAATATTGGCTCATTTTGAATTTGATGGCAGCAACCCATCTCAGAAAAGATTGGACAGGGCCATGTTTTCCATTGTGTAGCATCCACTCTTCTTTTAACAACAGTCTGTAAGCGTCTGGGATGTGGGGAGACCAATTGCTGGAGTTTTGGAAGAGGGATGTTCTCCCACTCTTGTCAGATATAGGATTCTAGCTGCTCAACAGTCTTGGGTCTTCCAAGCCAGATTTTTAATTTTATGATGCGCCAAATGTTTTCTATTGGTCAAAGGCCTGGACTGCTGGCAGACCATTTCAGCACCCAGACTCCACTACAGCGAAGCCATGCTGTTGTAATGGATGCAGTATGTGGGTTAGCATTGTCTTGCTGAAATATGCAAGGCCTTTCCTGAAAGAGATGTTATTGTAAAACCTTTGTATACTTTTCAGCATTGATAATGTCTATCCAGATCGGTAAGCTGCCTTTGCCATACGCACTAATGCAACCCCATATCATCAGAGATGCAGGCTTTAGAACTGAGAGCTGACAACAAGCTGGATGGTCCCTCTCCTCTTAATATACACCATACAGCGCCTGTGTTTATGAGATTAGTAATTCATTGTATTCTGTTTTATTCACATTTTACACAATGTTCCAACTTCATTGGAATTGGGGTTTGTATATTTTTGTAAAATCACACTTGGGAGGCAAAATTTACTTTTTGATAATATTTGAAGCACTGATTACAGAAACCCCACAAATCAAGTCAAGTCAAGTGTGACTTATGGGGTTTTAGTAATAGGTGCTTCATTTGTATTCCAAACAAAAATGAACTTTTCACACCTGTTCGTGTAAGTTACGATCATGACGTCATAGACAAAATCTGACTTCATTTAGATTCAGCACGCTGGATTGCTGGACACATGGATTATACCAAGTAACAGACGCAATTACTTTTTTCTGTGATCCAGTTTATTTCTTGAGCCCTGAAATGCTTGATTAAGGGTAGAACTGTAGACAAAACGTATTGTCAAGCAAAGTGACCAGAACTGCAAAGCACATGAATCGAGGCTCTAACATTACTACACATTTATTCAGCGGCAGTGCCAGAACTGGAAACTGGGAGGGCACAGAACATCTCTTTAAAACAATTATTAGTCCTGACTTGTTCTCAAACATGTTCTAAATTAACAATGCTTTCACACCAAAAACACTCCACACTATCAGGCCTTGCTAGTTCTCCCCAATAAAGTAGGAGGACAATCACTCATTGGGATGTGCAGTTTGGTGGATTTAAATCAGCATTATCCAAAATTGCATGAAGGCCATTCAAATGGTCTTTTATTTCATTTCAACTATTTAGACGATCATGAAGCGCAGGTTAGATCGCCTGATGATTGGAAAAGGTAGCGCGGAAGTTCCCAAGCAGTTCATCTTTCGTAAAGCATAGGACCTTTCATTAGTAAATTATTTTTCTGTGCTGAATTCTGCCCATTATTTTGTCGCAGTTAGATCGCATGGAGAGAGCAGCCGTGACTTCACTTGTGAATTAGAAAACTTATCAAGAAAGGAAGATCATTGAGAACTAGCCAGGACTAATTGTTGTTATAAGTGATGTAGGCCTGTAACACATGCATTTTTACAGGGGTGCAGCCAGCCACACTCCACAGACCAGATCAGGAAGGCTACGATTTGTAAGACTCAGTCACTCAATGAGAGCAAAGTGTAGAATAGATGGTAGATATAAGTCTAGTCAGATAGAGCTAAGCCTATAAGGATATGATTGACAGCAAAGAAAATAATGTCTGTGACTGATCAAAATGATCAAATAACACTCTGCCCCATTATTTCATAGACAAGTGGGAAATACAGGAGTATGATTGAGAAGAATGAGGATTTTGTAAACATTATGCAGCTCATGGCAAATATTTCAAGCTAAAAAAAATAATCTGGAATAATGTCAATGGAGGCAGCAGTTGTCACAGGCAGCAGTGCAAATATTGTATTTACTGGACACAAAAGGCAGGTGGGAGTGCCACCTCTGATTTTCCCCACACTTTGAACCTTGTATGTAATAGCTGGAATAAAAGCTGCTCTTGAAGTAGTTCTGCTGAATGCAGCATTACTGCAAATGTTCTCAGTCACGACACAAAAGTAAGGAGTAGCATAAATTCGAAATGGAAAGCAGCTGGACTTTGCAGAGCAGAACCTGAATTCCCCACGTTGGACGGGGTAGCATCGTGTCGCAGCCAGTAATAGGGCTGTTGTCTGTCGGTGAGTTCTTACACAGGAAATGCAGCCAATCTTAGCCAATGAGAGGAAGTGCAGCCAATCTTAGTTTGTTCTGCAGGTTGCGAAAACACGTGGGTTTTATTCTTCGCTGCATGTAAATCAACGAGTGTATTTCATAGATGAGTGCCCTCTGGTGGTAATTAATTAAAGTTCTATTACAGTATCCACTAGAGGGCGAGCTTGCATTTCGAGACACTGGGTGCATCCGAAGTGCGTAAAACAGGCGGCCCTTTTCCTTTCATCCACACGTTTCCTGGCTTAACCTCTTTACCAAAGATCAGCCGCTTTATAAGACATCATATGGGTCAAAGGAAAGTTGCTGGGGAGAATTTAAACGTATCGCGGGGCATTTTTGAGAAAAGACGGATGTCTTCTCCGTCAATGCGTCATGAGCTCAACTGCGAAGACAGCCTTTGCAATTTATCGAAAAACGCATAACACATCCGTTGCAGCTACAAATGGTTGTGGTCCATAATGTAATCGTTTCTTTTCTCAAGGATGTTCCTGTGTTTCCTTGCTGGAAGAACGCAACGAATCAGCCAATTGTTCCTTTTTCTTCATGAAATAGATAATTCGGTGCTCCTTGTCATGGCTACCAGCCATCTATTTCTGGTTCTTGCCCATGGACCATATGTGATAGTCATAGGAAATGGTGTATAGGGGATTTTTTTATGTTTTCGAGAAAAGGCTGTTTTTCTATGTTTAGTACATGGTTCGAGATCATCAGATGCACTTAACTCAATTTGACCAAAATATCCCTTATACACCCTTTTCCTGTGAACTGTCACCTCTATACAGTCCATATTCTTGTCTGTTGGCGAGGACTGTTCCTTATTCTTTAGAAAATTTGGTTCCACCCTCAGTGCGGTGATGAGTCTGACCCTCTGATAACTGATAATCTCTGGAAGTTGGTCACGGGGAAAGGTGGGTCTCTTTCTTTGACATCATCCTAGTTTCCGCCTGTTTTTCATTATCCCATAAAGTGAATTTGGGTGGAAGAACATAAAGGTTATTATGATATTTTACAGAATTTTCTGATGATGTTTTTACAGTGGTGGGCATGGCACTCAGGTGTTTGTGCTCTGTAACGAGGGGAAAAAAAACCATGCTTCAGATCAGCTTTTGTAGTAACATTCTATTTCCAGTGTGGTGAACATATGCTTGGCACAATTTTTCTCCAGAAAAGTATATTCAATCTTATTCTCCGTTTGAAGCATTTCCTGTGGTTAATTGAACTCAAAGATGCGGTGCGCCAGAGAAAAAATACTGACACAATGCACAAACCGTGACTCCATCAGGTCGACCAGAATTTGTGTCAACCTGCCATTTTAAACAAAGCAAGTCATCAGAGCCTTTTTGCACCTATCCAAAATATCTTTCATTGAACACTGTTAAAAAAGACCACTCGGGCAATGGGTGCACCAAAATAATCTCAAATACCTCCGAATGATTACCATTACTGAAAGCCTTCCGTTTAATAGCCTACAAAATCCATGACGTGAACATTATCCTTTTAAGAAGAGAAATATTTGTTGCATTGGATTTTTACTACACACCAAAATGTGTGCATACTTGTTGCATTAAAAGTAATGAGTTTTAAGCCATCTTTTTCAGGTATTCATAATAGCTAATAAATAGTAATGGACCAAATTCTAAATTGCGATCCCAATTACGACCCTGTAAAGCTTCACTACACCAACACTCTTACCATAAACGTAATGTACATGAGAGGTTTAGCAGCACATCTTACAGGTCTCTCTGTTTCCTAAAACTCTGCAACAAATATGAGATCTCCTGGACTTACGCCCATGCACTTCTGAGATCTTAAATCATGAATCAAAATCTGCTACAAATGAGAGATCTCCTGGGCACATTGCTTTCTGCAACCACTTCTTCGATCTTAAATCATAAATAAATCGACCTATCGCTGTGCAGCACATTTACAGAGTAGATCTATATCTCCGTCATTCTACTCCTCTCTCTCTCTTTCTTTCTCTCCCCACAATGCAGGAAATAGAAACTGCAAGAAATTGCAGAAAAGAGGAGTGTAAAAACCCAGACTATACTGCTGACGATCCATTTTGAATATTTATTTTGAACGTGTATCTCCACCTCTCTTTAGCATTGTGCCATCTCCGTATTTTCTGACAAAACTTACTGCATGATCATTGCAAAAAAAAAAACTTTGACAAGAGAATTCATGTATTTGTGTTGCCTTGACTGTTTGTTCAAATCACTGTGGTTCACAGGTGAAATATTGTATTTGCCGATCAGCCACAACATTAAAAGTACCTGTCTGATGTGTGTAAATCCTCCTTATACTGCTGACAGAGTTCCATCAGACTGATGTCCATTTGAACTCCTGGACCCAGAGTTTCGCCGCAGAACATTTCTCAGAGACTCACTCTCGCCCCCTGCTGGTCTTCCTCCTGCAGTGCACACTGGCTGGTGCCACCTTGTCCCCAGGTAAATAGCGCACACACACAGGCCGGGTTTGCTGGATCAGGAAGCTGTATTCAGCTGCTCCAAGGTCCAGTTCAGACACCAGATGCCCGTTATAGGTTCTGTCGGCGGCGGATCAGGGTTAGAGTGGGCTCTCCAGCTGGTCTGCAGCCACAGAATGCGATATGCTGCAAGATGCCTTGTGCTATTTACTATAACACATTCCTCACCTCAGTATCATTAAACCTCTGTGTGACTCGCCCTGCAGTAGCCCCTCTGTCAGTTCAGATTATTTAGCATTGCCGTAGTTTCCCTTGTGCATCAAAGAGCCTTGGGGGCCTGAGACCGTGTCCCCAGTACATGTTTTGTCCCTTCTTGGCTCACTGTTACTAGATACTCACCTCCATTTATTGGGAGAACCTCAAAAGCCTCGCCGGTTTGAAGAGGCTCTGACCCACTCTGTCTGGCCGTAAAAATTTGGCCCTCGTCAAAGTTACTCGAGTCCCATTCCTTCCACATCCAACATGCTGACTTCAAAACCTTGGCATCCGCCGTTGAAACCAGATAATCAACATTATTTGCTTTGTCTGTCAGTGGTTTTAATGTTTTGGTTCATCATAAGTTACTGCTTGTAACAATTCCTCACACTGCACCCAGTGGATGTTACCTTGTGAACTTCAACATTAATCTTAAATTTGCAAAAAGTCGGGTCACTTACAAGAGACAGGCGTAATACCTCTTAAATTCTTTATGTGCAACAATAGAAATTAATTTTTGTGAGAGTTCGCAACACAGTGTTCTGAAATTAAGTAAGTAGTTCTCTGACATGGATATTATGTCTTATTCATCGTGCAGTTCATTCAGACTTAGTAAAGAATTTAAAACTTACATCTCTGAAAATAATGCTATCACTCAGATGTATGATGGTCAAGGCTCTTACATCCATTTCAAAAAATTCTGGAACATGAGCAGCACTTGGACTGCGCCGAGGCCTTGCAACTAACAAGTGGTTTTATATTTACATGTGAATGCGGAAAAAACTAGTAGTTGCCTCTTGAAAGAAGTTACAGATGTACTTCCTTAAACACATTTTGAACAGAAGCAGTCCACACGTTTCTGAGAACTGTTTAAGTCACTATTTTCGTTATTGTGTTCTTTGCCATTAATTTCAGTGTAGTGTATTGCATATAGCTTAGTTGACCTGTAGTCGGTGCATTTTTGAGTTGAAGAATTACGCTGCACCGAGACCTGCAAAGTATACTGCAATTGTCCGTTATCCTTTCATAAATGGCAATTTTGTGAGTGTGTGCGCGCGCGCGCGCGTGTGTGCGTGCGTGCCGGTGACAGACAGGAAAGAATGTGAGTTTGCGTTTCTGAAGTGGAACACTTCCTTTGCTTGTTACTTTGTCTCGCAGTTTCAGTTTTACCCCTCCCGCAGGAGAGGACAGTTACATGAAACATCAAGGGACCGCAGCGCGGAGCAGGTGAGAGCGGAATATTGTCCATTATATGATGTGGCCAATAATTATTTCGAATTTGCTACACAATCGCCTCTGCAAAACTTTTATTTATGACCATTCGTTGTCTGCGCAGATATTAACGGAAGCGTAATTGCACGTCAGTCAATGATAAACTTGGGAAATGCACGCAATTTTACAGGAGATTTTACTTGTGCTACTGCACGTTTAAACGCTCACGCCGCAACCGAGCTGTTGCCCCTTTAAACCCAGATTGGCTGGGGTACTGGTAGCTTAACAGTCTGACAGTGAACGATTTTTTTCTGGAGAGGAGAGCGAGTAATGAACTTTCACGGAACTGGCGCGACTGAAAGTTGAACGGATAAGAAAAGAAACCGTTTGGTGCTCACTGCCTACGGTTAATGCGTGAGAAAGGATTATTGATTTTCAGAAGTAAATTGAAAATGGACGAAGCGCTTTGCTAAGAGGTATTTAGCGGAAGATGAACCGGGGACACTGATTGGAACTGACAAGCTTGCCCACTACCGTACTGTAACTGTAGTGTTTGCCCTCTTTTGTGCAGAAAATCGAGGGACCGCCTAATTCATCTTTCAAACGAGACTGAAGTGCGTTAAAAAAATAGCAACATCATCATCGTTACGGGTTATTTCTTTTGTTTCTCATATTCGGCCTCAGATCTGACACGGAAAATAAGCGACACCGGAGAGGATCCGCGCTCTCGCTGCACAATGAGGTATGGGCTGCTTTGAGTGTAATTCTGAGTGGCTGATGTTGTTTTGTCTGCTCACATGCTGTGCAGCTGCGCTATTCATTTAGTTTGACTTGTTTGCCATTTTGGTTGTATCATTAAAATGCCACTTCCCTGGCAGCTTAACTTATATGCGTTGCGTAATTATTTACGCTGTACTTTGTGATTTCGCTACAGTGCGTGCGCCGAGTGTCTGGGATGGCTGGCGTACAGCTAGCTGGCTAACAGTAAACTACCGGTCCACATGTATTCTAATTGTAATGAATAGGGTGTGACTTTCGGGGTGACTGCGGTCCTCCCGACACAATGGTGAACTATCTAGCCTAGCTGATACGTCGGAGGTATATAAAGGTAACATTATAAGACTAAATTGGTGTCAGGTTTAAAATAATGAAACCAGTACGTAAAATCAGTTTTCACACACTTAAATCCTCGTCGGGTTGCACATGCAGAATTCTCTTGTTGGATGGGAACTTTGGCTTCGCCGGGGAGGCATTTTGAAATGAAAATGCTTAAGAGGAAAGAAGGCCTGTGCCTCTCGGAGGAAGGGGGTCTTTTGCTGTTCTTTGCGGCATACTACATACGATCTGTCGGTGTAACGCTGACGAATGAACTTATTGTTGCGTATATTTTGGCACTTTAAAATGTTTACTTATGCTAGCGAAGGACAGCAAATGACGTGCGCTATTCCGTAATATATAAGGATCTAAACTTCGGCAACAAGATGACTCGCCTTTAGACTGCACAGCGCGGTGTCCCAGCTTAGGTCGTTAATTTTTGACTTTCCCCTGGTAGATCAGAGTGATCGCACACAGTATGATGTTGGACGGTTCGACTGTGGCTGGGACCAGAAAGCGAAGCCACTGATGAAACTAACGGGCTGCCTGTTCCAATTTCGGAGTGGCTATTCGCACAGCCGCTGCGCCAATTGTGGGTCAAGTTATTTTATTCGCACAACTGTTCCAATAAGGATGGGTCGTAACATTATTGGCACAGCGGCTGTGCGAATAGCCGCGTCCTTCTCATTTAGCACACATTAATGATCGGTAGTCGCTGGTGCTTGGCCTGTTCTCATTTTAGGAAATTGCTGGAGGAAGTTAGTCTTGGGACTGAACAGTAGTGTTGACATTTTTACATTGCTAAACTGGTGAGGTGGATTAGCAAATAAACCGCCCTGTATGCAAAGCTTCATTTCCCTTGCGAGTTTCATTTCCCAAGTGTCGATTAGGCGATGACTTCACTTTCGCACGGAAACCACTGGCCAGTTGTGTAAACTGGGCTGCTTTTGGAAAACCCTAAGGACCCCCTGGATCCTCTTGAAAACGAGGGTAGGGCTAATCTTCTGAAAACATCCTGTTGAAAGACTACAACCATCTATACTTTCCTTCATAATTTCTTTATTTCTTAATATATTGAGATGAAATTTTAACCAGTTATTCTTGAGATGTATATCTGTCAATATTTAGTTGAGTTGATGAAAAAAGAGAAGAATTAACAAATTTTTCAGCAGTTTAGCCCTACCCTGAAAACGAAACGGTGCATTTCGAAAGGTTTATCCAAATAAATACATTTTCATAAACAACCTTACCCTTGACCTGAGTGACCTCAGTGTACCACTCAAAGCTGCAGATATTAGGGATATTACTGCGTTCCCTAACTCTAGATCAACTGAGAGCCACTGCGGAGGGGAAAGCCCCCAGACAGATGGGGGGGAACCAGCTTTCTGAAAGAACTACACATGTAGTTGATTTGACGAGCGTTTGTAAAATTTGGTCCTGGGGGACCTCTGTAATGGTTTTAGTTCTACCCACAGTGTCAATCCCAGAATTTTAACAAGCTGTTATTTTTTTTAAACAAGGACATTGCACTGGTACCTTTCTTAGCTTGCGCTTCTCTTAGATCAAATTCTGTCAGAAGTAGCCTTGCATGCCATGAGAAATACATCTTTTGTGGGCATATAGTACTTACTGAAATAGATTTTGAATGGTAAATTTCAATCTGCATGTAATTGCTCGAAATGCAGTATATTATCTTAAAGCGATCCTAATTGGGCTGTACACCTGTGAACTAATCTAAATCATAAGAAATATAATGAAGAATTCAGTGACATTGCAAATGATGAGGCCCACATGCATTGCGTTGAAATAAAGAAGAAATAGTACATTTCCCGCAAATTGAGTTGAGCTATGAAGTCAACCTTCTTGCATTGGTCAGGTCATGACGTTGGCCAATGAACCTCATTTATTTGTTTCCTCTTTCTGTGTTATCTCATGTGCAATAAGCATAAATTAAGAATGGGAACCTTTGTGACATTGAAGACCTGTGTTGGTATTAATATACGTTGGGAGGCAAATCCCTTTGAACATCAAGTACACCTAATTAAGTACAATTAAAGCCTTGTTATGAATTCTGAAATAGAAATTGTTGTTGGGGTAAAAATGCGCATCCTCATTGGTCCTCCTGGACCAAATTTGAGCGCCACTCGAATAAAGGAAAGTAACAATTTATCGGTTACTGTCTTCCTTTGAACTTCCAATTGAATCTGGAATTTATTTTCTTATTCAAGTTCACACTGACATCAGTCCCTGCAGCTTCCCATTGGCAGAAATCTCAAATAACGGGACGTGATGGAATCACTAACACATTGTGAGGTCTAAGCCTTTGTTTCTCCTGTAATTTAGCATGACAGTTTGATCCTGCACTTGCTCTGCTGGTGCTAAAGGAGTTCCTCGGCTCTGATCCTCGACAGATGGTCACATTTAAGTCCTTTCCTTAAGTCTCACAAAATATTAATGTCTCTTGAAGACTTGCCTCTCTGGCTGACTCTGGTCCATTTACTGAAATGTTGGTCATTTGCATGGACTAGTGAGTTTGTATTAAATCATTTTGCCTGAGTGGCATAATTATCCAGGCCTTAGGATCTCATGTCCGGGTTACTGAGGCCATGGTCAAAACAAACACTGGAAGATTCTTTCGTTCCACTCGAAGGCCCTTGAATTCAGGGAATTTGAGGCCTCACATTGGCCTCCCCTGTAAGAACACACTGACCCTGAACTGAGTGTTTGTCCCACAGTCTTTATCTCTGCTTTAAGAAGTCATTCCAATCTGAAAATAAATAAACCTTGGCTTTCGTCTCAGCTCCTAGTGGTTTCTGCTGTTGGCCTCGGTCTGCAGCTAAGGAGGCAACCACTTCCTGCTATATTGTAATATTGGTCAGTTTGAAAATACTTTGACAATTTGTGTTGCATTCGTAGCCATGTTTCACCCTTACTCTTAAATATCACCCCTTTTGCATACATATTTGTCTCAAGGAGGTTCATCTATTCTAGTAATGGGATTATAAGGTCGTCGGCATCATGTCTGACTTATCCTTCTCTACGCATCACTCGTATTGTACTGGACCTTGAGCAGAACCTGACAGGATGCATATATCGGGGATGCAGCACAGCCACACTCAGACATCCCCTTTTCACCTGTTTGCCCCTGTAAGGTGTGCTCTGAGCTCCGGCATTGCGAGCGGAGGACAGGAAGTGTGGGACTGGATTCAGATATGTTGATGGACTTGGTTGTATTTATTATGCCTTCAGCACAGCAAGAAGGCAAAACAGGATGTAATACAAAATAACTAGAAATTGAGGTTCCTGGAAAATACTATTAGTAATACAGACACTGGGCTTCAGCTGCAGTACAATGCATTACAAATAGAACAATAGAACACAGAATTGAGGTTCCTGGTGATAAAGTTACAGTGCTGATATTGACAATGGACAGCAGTAAGTTCCAGAGTTATAATATCTACACGCAAAATGCTGGAGATAAGTCTATACAAGACTAGTGAGTAAATACAGGCTTGTGGCTTACGAGACTTCGCAACTAACTGCGAGGTTCGGTCTTAAATAGCATAACACTACCACACAGTGGAAATGAACAACAGGTGCATGCAGTGATTGCAAAGCTGAAGAATGTTGTCTGGGTCTTAATAGACTGGTGAGCTGGAAGGCTGGAGGCGTGGCCTTACAGCCCCTCTCATACATTCAGTAATAAACTAGGCTTATGCCGTCGGATGCCACAGCTTGGAGTATATCCCCGAAAGCCCCCAATCCTCCAATTCCCCAATCCTTGAATAGACCCAATACAATGTAAAGCCCCTCAGGTCATGACCTTTCATTTGAACTTGATTTCAGGTCAATCAGACAAATGGTTCTGAAGATATGGCCAAAATGGTAATTTTCCATCACAAAGTGCCACCTGGTGGCAAAATATTGAACCATACAGGTATGATGTCATCATGTGACATGTTGTGAGGTCATGACCTTGCAGTTGCACATAGTTTCATGTCAATTGGACAAATGGTTCCAAAGATATGGCAAAAATGGTGAATTTTATGTGACAAACCTCCACCTTGTGTCAAAATCCTGAACCAAACAGTTATAATTTCGTGGAAAACATCCTCAGGTCATGACCTTTCATTTGCACTTGATTTGAGGTCAATCGGACAAATATTTCCAGAGATATGATAAAAACAGTGATTTTTTCAGTTTTTGGCCCCTGGTGGCCAATCTAGAAATCGAAAATTGTCCAAAATCGAATCAGTTCTTCCTCTTTATGATACTTATATGCACAACTTGAAATTTCTAATTGAAATATTACTGAAGTTATCGCGTTAACACGTAGGGCGGCGCGGCGGTCGGACCAAAAACATAATATCCCTGGAACGCCATTCGGCGTTTGGGGATATAATTAGATTTAACACACAATGTAACTGCAAATGTAGCTCCTGGGACTGCGTGAAGCTTCTCATTTTGAGAATGTGTACAGCCTTTTAAGACTGTGAGAGAATTTCAGCAGAATTACCGACAAAAAAAGGGAACTGAAACAAATACTAAATTGTAACATCGAGTTTTAGGTTTTGCCCTCTGGTGGAGCCTTGGCTCAAAATGACCCCAAACGATACCTGTGGATACAAAATTCGTTATAAACTTTAAAAAAACAGAATTATGTGAATTGCTTGTCTACTTTTTAATACACGTTAAACTAGGAAAAGCAGTACAGTCTCATGAGGTTTACTGATTTTTATGTGACCCCCAACTCAATAGCTGGCTGAACTCTGAAAAAACCAACAGCTGCTGTATTCAAATCTGTGGAACGTCAGGCCTATTTGAAATTCTACTCGAGATCCCAGGGTTTCCAACAATTCCAAATATGTCCTGATGAATCACAGGGAAATGTGTTTAAAATTATGGATATGTAGATATTTTCCATTTGATGTAGTGATGTGACCTTAAAAACATGGCGTCCAGTGTTTGAATATGTGATGTAGCTTCAGTGAAGCGCTGCAACCAGCAGATACAGAATATGTGTATGCCATTGGCCAACAATATGAAAAAAATACTTTGACTTTGAACCTACTCAAGGGAAAACATAAGTGAAAAATTTGAGTATCTGGGGCTAGATTGAGTGAGGGTCGTGTGTTTTTTTTTCTGTGCTGAAGGTGGAATCTCCAACTGTAGATTCAGTGAGCTGGGCCTGTGTTTCTTCAGTAGGTTGAGCAGACAGTTCTTAAAACATGCCTCCTGAGAGCTCTGTTGTGCGCAGTGGAGTACTATCGCTCTCAGTTCACACCCTCCTGCCAGCACCAACAATGGTGTCCAGGCGGTGTGGGCGTTTCTGCTGTCAGGTGGAGAGGGAAACGGCATCCCTGCCATGTTTGTCCCGCGCTTAATCACGCAGTCTGAGGAGTGAGCTTCAGACTACAAACCAGTCATGGACTGATGCAAATAACAGCATGCTGATATCAGTTCTGAAGAGGTGTGTGTGTGTGTGTGTGTGGGTGTCTGTAACTCCATGTGCGTGTGGTGTGTCTCTGTGGATGTGTGTGTGTCTTTGTATACGTGTGAGTGTGTGTCTGCATGGGCGTGTGTGTATACATGTATGTGTGTGTGTGTATACGTGTGTGCACTTGATTGTGTGTGCGCGCGTGTGTGTGTGTACATGTGTGTGCACTTGAGTGCGTGTGTGTGTGGTGTGTATGTTGAGAGTGAAAGGAGAGAGTTCCTGTGAGAGATCCAGTGGGACCTCAGGGCAGATCGAATGACCAGTCTTTTAGCCAGTTCCTCTTTCCCATTGATCAGCGCAGGAGTTACTTCCAGCCGTAGCTTCTAACCACCGCCCTGGCGCTGCGTGCAAATGCTCCCCTGTAACCTCTGTAGTGCTCTCACATTGCCTCTGAAACTGGGAGGGCCTCGTTCCTTACACCTTCCCCTGTAGCACACACTCACCCGCCACCTTCCGTTCTTACACTTCACTACTCAGCACTTCCTGCCCACCACCGCTGTCATCGCCGCACGCTGCACCTTGGCGTCCAGCCGGCTCCTGTTCTTCGCCTCCCCAGTTTGGGCTCTGTTTCTTTGTGTGACGCAAAGCGCTGGCATGAATTACAGAAACCCCGAATTCATAAACCATTTGCGCTAAACAAATGGGCCCAAGAATTACAAGTTCCTGTATAAATTAGTTCTCACCGAGTAATGTAGCAGTGTTAAAATCATCTCACTTGGCGTATAATGTTTATTTAATGTATTTATGAACTGAACAATTCCAGTGTATTTCTTGTCAGTGCAGTGTTTGCCTCTAACAGTTTTTTTGAAGTTTATTTTTACAGCTCTCAGTGCTGATTTAGAGTATCAGTGTTTGTGTTCAGAGTTTGCGTTGGCACATATGAGAGCTGAAGTGGCATGTCGGAAAATATCTCATGTAACAAATGTTTAGTAAATATCTCAGAGGCTCTGGGGCCGCTGTCTGACAGATTTATTTTATGTCAGCGTGGCAGCGTTTGCTCGTTTAATTTGTTGGTAAAGGCCCTGGGAAGTGAATAGCACAGCCTGTAACAGTTTACTGTGGACACAAACTCTCGCCCTCGATGGTGAGAGGCAATCATGAACGATCAGTTGCAGCACAGATTTGTCAGCGGTCTTCGACTCTGATGGAGCAATCCTCCCTTAATTGAGCGTGGAAGTTTCATCGCTGCTGCACTCTAATAGACTGTGTTAATACTGAACATTTCTCCCTTGTGTGTTGGGCAGTTTTACCACCTTGCATCATTGTGTTACTTTGCCCTGGTGCCAGTCTGTGCCAGCTGATATATCCTCCAGATGAATGCTGGGAGGAGGTGTTGGCTGAGGCTTTGAATGGCCGTAGTGGTTTTATTGGACTGTGTTTACACCGCGATCGCAGCGTGTATTTCATAAGTTGGACTGTGTTCCTTCTCTGAGTGCAGTTTTTTTGAGGAAGTAAGTTTCATTATTTATCGTGAATTCTAGAAGTGTTTTTTTCACTGGAGTGTGCGCGTGTACTGTCACTGGGATGTGCACGTATAGTGTCGCTAGGGTGCGCGCGTATAGTGTCACTGGGGTGCGCGCGTATAGTGTCACTGGGGTGCGCGCGTATAGTGTCACTGGGGTGCGCGCGTATAGTGTCACTGGGGTGCGCGCGTATAGTGTCACTGGGGTGCGCGCGTATAGTGTCACTGGGGTGCGCGCGTATAGTGTCACTGGGGTGCGCGTGTATAGTGTCACTGGGGTGCGCGCGTATAGTGTCACTGGGGTGCGCGCGTATAGTGTCACTGGGGTGCGCGCGTATAGTGTCACTGGGGTGCGCGCGTATAGTGTCACTGGGGTGCGCACGTATAGTGTCACTGGGGTGCGCACGTATAGTGTCACTGGGGTGCGCACGTATAGTGTCACTGGGGTGCGCACGTATAGTGTCACTGGGGTGCGCACGTATAGTGTCACTGGGGTGCGCACGTATAGTGTCACTGGGGTGAGCACGCATAGTGTCACTGTGGTGTGCACGTATAGTGTCACCGGGGTGTGCAGTAATAGTGTCACTGGGGTGTGCACGTATAGTGTCACTGGGATGTGCACGTATAGTTTCACTGGGGTGTGCACGTATAGTGTCACTCGGGTGTGCATGTATAGTGTCACTGGGGTATGTACGTGCAGTATCTCTGAGGTGAGCACGTATAGTGTCGCTGAGGTGTGGACATATAGTGTCGCTGGGGTAAGCATGTACAGTGTCACTGGGGCATGCATGTAAAGTGTCGCTGGGGTGTGCATATAAATTGTTGCTGGGGTGCGCACGTATAGTGTCACTGGGGTGTGCAGGAATAGGGTCACTGGTGTGTGCGCATATAATGTCACTGCGGTGTACACGTGTAATGTTGCTGGGTTTTGCACTTACTGTGTCTCTGGGGTGAGCACATATAGTGTCGCTGGGGTGTGCATATATAATGTCCCTAGTGTTGCACATGGTGTCACCGGGGTGTGCACTTATAGTGTCACTGGGGTGAGCATGTATAGTGTCACTGCACTGTACACGTATAGTGTCACTGAGGTGTGCACGTATGGTGTCTTTGGGGTGAGTGCTTATAGTGTCCCTGTGGTGTGCCCGTATAGTGTTGCTGGGGTGTGCATGTATAGTGTCGCTGGGGTGTGCATGTATAGTGCCACTGTGGTGTGCACGTATAGTGCCACTGTGGTGTGCACGTATAGTGTCGCTGTGGTGTGCACGTATAGTTTCACTGGGGTGAGCACGTATAGTGTCCCTGTGGTGTGCACATATAGTGTCGCTGGGATGAGCAGGTATAGTGTCACTGGGGTGCACATGTATAGTGTCACTGGGGTGTGCACGTATATATGCAAATCTATAATGTATCCATTTTACAGGTTTCCCACAACATGATTCCCTGAGTCACGTCTGTACAATGCCCTGCTTTCTTTCGGGCTTGAATGTGAGAAAAAGTGAAGTTGGATTGCATATGACTTTAGTTACTTCCACAATTCTCTGGCTAATGAATATTTCAGATGATTTTGAAGCTCTTAGCTCAGTTGTGTGGAACCCGGTGACCTAAAACATTCTCAAGTAAATCCCAACCTTTCTGCTTTTTGATACAGAGAGGCAATTCCCCCAACCGTTGGGTAAATATAAAAGTGTCTCCTGTGTTATTCTCCCAACCACTCTAAATAACATGCATGCGATAGTTTGTGAGGGACCTCTTTCGGGGAAACTTCCATACTCCATTTTTCCCTGCCCTGATCAGTGAGAGCACTGGAAAATGCTGTTGCTTTGAGGGGATGCAGAATTTGAGAGCTTTTCGGAAGTTCAAGTGGCGCTTTCACAATATAGTGAGATGAACAATGTCCTATGCATGATAGCTAATTGCAGAACTGTGGTAAATGCAGACTAAAGGATTCGATCAACTTCAGAGTATCATGAACGTTTGAGGCAGTATAAATACTTACATTATACATAAATACAGTTTTTATTCACCTTATTCTCCCAAAGGTTGGGGCAATAGCCTTTTCCTTATTGATGTGTTTAACAGAAAAGGCTCTGTGTAATATCGTGTCTGCAGGAAAAACATTGAGTGCAGATGTCGGGTTCCTTGCAGACTGGGGATAAATCTCTGCTAAGTGCTTTAGAAAGTGGCGCGTCTGCCGCTGAGCATGCTGGGATTGGGGTTCAGAACAGCTTTGAGGTGTGGTGCCCTCAGATGTCTGTGTGTGATGGGAGCTATGTGTGCCTCGCAGACAGCTGTGCACACTTCCTGTTCAAGTGAAAGTGATAACCACTTCATATGCTCATACCCATGCACACTCACACACAAACACACACACACATACACACACACACACACACACACACACACACACACACACACAACTGCGCTCTCAGGTAACACAAACTCTCACACATACACATGCACACAGACTCATGTCTGCCTATGCACGCACACACTCACTCACACACACACACACACACACACACTCGCATGCGCATGCTCAAACACTGACACACCCACACACATGCACTTTTGCACATGCCATTGCACTCATACGCTCACTCACACACAAGCGCACTCACATACTCAGATTTGCCCACACTTGCAAACTCCCTGTCACACACATGCGCGCACAGGCAAATACACTCACACGCGCAATCAAGTTCGTATTTCCATTTCTTGTGAGGACATTGTATTTTCTCACATTCATTCTGTGTAGCCATTCCTGAATCCAGACCATAACCAAATTTTGCCAAACCCTAACTGTAACCGTAACCCTAATTTTAACCAATTAGCTGTAATCATCCATAATTCTTTGTGAGGACTTCCCAACATATCCTAACGACCCCAAATATCCTCACAACATCTGTGATTTCTCTAGAGGTGGTGATCAGTCACAACAAGCCCCTGCTCTCTCTAAAATATTCACGCACACACACTCACTCTCAAGCATTCAGACAAACACACACACACATGCACACACATACTCTTTCGCATGCATACACATGTACACTCACTCGTGTTCACTCTCACACACATATACACACTCGAACACTCACTATGGCACAGAGCGTGGCCTGGAGCACACTGGTTGTATGACACAATAGCCTCTTATTATGGGCCAACAGCATTGTCTGTTTTCATTTAATTGCTTACCTGGAGTAAATAAATAATCTTGCTCACTGGCTGCTGCAGCTGATATCTTTGTCTTGACTCACACCCTATACCAGGCCTGGAAAATCCATACCGGAACTGACATTGCTCGGCACCAGATGTTTCTCCAACCTCCGGGATGCTTATAGCGGCGTTAGCTCATGAGCAATACACTACGGCTTCTGATGATGATAAAGAGCTGAGACCAGAGCGTACCACATCTGCTCTCTCTCCTGATTGAAGAGCTTCTCACTCTAAACGCAGTACAGCAAAAAATTTCCCGATTTCTTCTATTTTTTGCTTTTTTTTGGAGTCATATTCAATTGTGGCTTAACTGAAGGAATCCAGCATGTATGCTATAGTAGCTGATGACGGCAGGGAAAATAATTTAGAGCAAATGTCAGTTTGTGTGCACTGTGTCTCTCAAAAAGATGGTGATGTCAATGAACATTTTTTGACTAAAATGATTTGGGAGGGCTTTAATGCAGAAACTCTAGCAGGGTCATTACAGCACACATTAAAAAGACATTGGAATCATCATGCCATTTTTCATTTAATGTTTACGTGCAGTACTGTATCCAATATTACATATAGTTTTTGCATTACTCACTCCTTTGAAATGTGAAATTTTAGGCCAATACTCCGAATTTGATTTAATCCAGATGTGAGACTTCATTGACAAATTAATTAATTCCAATCTGCACCAAATCACGTCCTGTCTTTGGGGTTCAGCCCCTGGTGTTTCACATATCTGTACACGCTAGGCTTTCGGGAATTGAAATGGGGCCTCGCTATTTCGCTTTGCATCAGAAAAGATATGTTGTAGCCGATGAAGTGATTAAAATTCGATTAAATCTGCAAAGCAGCATCATATTATCTTACTGAGCATCATAGGCGCCGATTTTTGTGTATGCTTGTGGGTGCTCAAAACCTAAAATAACTTGCTACTATTAAAAAAGTATTTATAATAAATAAATAAATGAGCAGTAAAATGCAAGTGTTTTTGCAAGCTTTGACCGACATGAACACCGCGCCCGCCCGCTCGCGCACACACGCACGCACACAGGGCTCGAGCCCCAGAGCACGGACGGGATCGGCGCCTATGGTGCCACAAACAACAAGTCGACATGGTCTACAACATCCCCCGCCAATCGTGTGTTTCTTATTTTCGAACTCCATCAAGGCCTTTATGGTCTGAAGCTATACACCTAATTTGGTTGTCCCATCTGTAATAGTTTCTGAGAAAAGTTGTCCCTTTTCTCACGGACGGAGGTCAAATCTATATCCCCCTCCCACTTTGTGTTGGCGGGGGATAAAAAAACTAACATCGCTAGCGTAACAATCAGTGTTGCCAACTTGGCGACTTTCTTGCTAAATCTGGCGACTTTCCAAATCATCTTGGCGACTTGTTTTGTTAGAAGCGCCTAGCGAGAAATCTAGCGACTTTTTCTAATGTTATTGGAGAGATTTATGCTGTTTTGGCGACTGACATGAAAGCAAGTCTCGTCCTGCAGTTACTGTCCTTAACGAGCCCCTCCCGTGTCAGAAAGCACTAAAAGTCTGGAAGATGCGCAATTGAGTGAAATATGCGGAATATGAATGAAACTAACCGCGTCCACTCCACCCCCCCCCCCCCCCCCCGGCATCATGTCGGCATCCGGCATCAATAAGCCGCGTAACCCCAGTCAATAAATTAAGCCCCCCCGCTCAACAAAATACACGCCGTCTCCCCCGCTGTCAGGGTGTTAGAACTTTTATGACCGCCGATAGCGATTTTCCTTACTGAGGAGTTCGCAACACTGGTAACAATTGGTGAAATTTAACCCAGGTTAGTCAGTATGTTAGCATTTTTTCTGTGCCACCAGCCTCACTTTATCAAAGGGCAGATTTGCATTGCACGGCCCACATACACATAATAAAACCTCAGTATGAGCTTTAAAAACATTGTTTTATCAGAGGCTGTTTGCCGTCCTCTCTTTATCAGAAAACAGCACCACTGCCACTGCGCAGGATAATTCACATGTAAATGTGCACACTATAACGCATCTTGCAGCGATACTTTTATTTCGGTTGGTGCAAAAGTTGTTCTGCATTTGAAACCCAATTTCAGTATGTGACTGGAAGCCGAAGACAGTACATGTTTGTTCCACTTCTGTAAAACACATTTTTATCATATTAGGTGTCATATTAGGCGTTAAAGCTGCTGCAACTGGTTTGGTCATTTTAGCTGGCTTCCTGTCCATTGCAGAAGTAAGCAATCCCCCCACCCCATCCCAAAGCCTCACAGGAACGCGCATCGGCTTTCTGACTGAGGCAGTGATGGAGAGCAGCCACCACTGCAGCGACTCAGTCACAATACAAGCTCAACATAAACGCACTGTCAGTGATTGTCATGTGAAACCCACATTGAATACATGGACCAAAGACGCATTATATCCATACAGAAACTTCCGTATGAATGGCGTTTGGAAAGTATTAGCTAAAGCTAGCTAGTGTCTTATAGCCACACCAACAGTTAATGACACAATGGCATCCCTGAATACGGTCAGATTGCAGACAAAGAAATAAAATCACAAACATCTAGACAAAAACACTTTTCTGCAAGCCCTTTTAAAGCATACTTTATCTTTTCCCCTCGCATAAATATCCGCCATTGCCGTCATAATTAGTCAACAGCCTCCCTTCTGTCAGAACAAAGAACAATGGCTACCAAGTTCTGCTGTTGTTACACAGCTAATCAAGCTGTGGTCGGCCACAAACGATGACTGAACATTTATAAACGACCATTAGCAGGATTAAAAACCACCAACAGGACTACCCGAGACTGATAAAACTGCATAACTACCACAGAGTAAAACACAGCTAACCTGTCCATTAGCAGCAAGGCGAGCTGTGCATCGGTTTATAGACCATTGGATTCCTTTAGTTTTCTCCACCTCTCGAAAGCGGCATCGATATATACACGGCTGTAGGCCACCTCCTTTTTTTTTTCCTTGACTCTATCTGTTCCTCTACCATTTTTGGCGCTGTGGCCGTTTAATTAGCCTATGGCATGATGATGTATGCATTAGGCATTATGTGATCGAAGTGGGGTCTCGCTGTAGCAGATGAGATGAGCGCTAGCAAGCAAACATGTTCAAATTATTAGCAATTCAGACAAAGCCTTATAAACGGAAGGGACTGCCAGGAAGGGAGTATTATAGTTCCCTTGTTTGTTGCTCTCCTCTTGTTGGCCAGACGGGCGCTCTCAGAAAGATTCTGTCTGTTCATGTCCGGGTATCCTCCGCCCTCGTTCTGAACTAGCGAAGATTCAACCAATGAGTGTATAAGAAGCGGTGGCTGACAGGCGCGTGCTTCGGAGTCGAGTTGCGAACAGTCTACACTCTCCTGAATTGGCAGCAAGGGGTCGCATACGAGCTAGACTTGAACATCGTTCACCAATTGGGCATTCCAGATTCGGGTGGGATTGGGGATGCCAAATTTATATTTTTAAAAAATGTGTCTCTAACCCATGCACAGCACTGTTCATGTAGGCTCTCTCTAACCAATTTGCAACCCTGTTGCGCAATAGCCAATGGCGCGCTACTCTGAAAAAGCTGCCAAAGCGGGCATCGAACGCGCAACCCGATGGTCACTTCTGTTTTGCATCGCGATGCTTTACCGAGTGAGCTATTCGGCAACCCCATAGAAATATTTTTTAGACAACTCTCTGAGGACAAGACACTTAAAAAAATCGAGAAATGTAAGGTTTTTAAGTATAGAAAAATGCACTTCACAGAGATTCAGGATGCTAATAATTCAATCAAATCAATACTTGGTGCGATAATTGGCTGTTGGTTGGTCCGCAGCATACTGGTGAACATGCCTCAGTTTTTCCACAGACACACAGTGTAACTTGTGTTCATCTGTCCCAGACAGCCTTGATAATGTTGAGATCAGGGCTCTGTCAAGGCTGTATTATCTGTATCAAGTATCTCTTGTGAAATGCAAAAAATTAAATTAAATTTGGTGTCTCGAATGTGCATCTTATCAGCAGCAACTCTAATGCGGAAAACAAAAAAATTAGACAGAAGACCAAATTTAAATGTTATCGAAATCTAGAACGAATACTAAAACTTTTGCACAGTGCTCTGTGTGCCTGTGAGCGTGTGTGCGCATATGTGAGTGTGGGTTTGTGTGTGTGCGTGCATGCATGTGTGCGCGCGCGTGTATGTGTGTGTGCACGCGTGTGGTTTTGGCCCATATTCAGAAACGACAGTCACACTCACCCTCCACTCACCATATAGTGAGTACGATTGAAATGTAACTGGATTGTGAGAAAGAGATCGACCGACCATTAACCGAGGGATCGGTCCCACTCCTCGCCAATTGCTATTCGTAAACGCCACTCGGGCATAACTGACAGTAGTGGGCACTGGGTAAAACAGGCGGTGCGTCGGCTGCTGCAAAGGGACGCTCAATCCTCACCCGTCAGTGCCGAATGACCTAAACCTGACGCAGTTTACTTTTCTTGATTAGAAAGTTTCTCTGACAAATTGGTAAATCAACAATCAAATTTATCTTTAGTAACGTTGTTATACATTGCTTCACAAAATTGAGGCGTTTCTTTCGCACATAAATGACGACGTAAATATCAGCATGTCTTCATAAATTCTGTGGTCGAGTGGCTTGCGAAAGGTGCAGGACAGCCCGCGAGGCTCACTAAGCAACAAGCTGTGAAACTTGCCGAACATTTCCTTCTACATTCAGCAATTAAGAATGTAGAAGAGAATGGATTCTCGTGACTTACAGCTACACGAGCCTCGCAGACCAATCCACACGCGCCCCACGAGCCAGCTGAGCGCAGAATTTACCAACCTATCAGTAAAGAAACGCGCGAGAAATCCGAATGCGTGAGAGTTGACAGGTATGCGTCATTGATGAAAACTGGCCACACCTGATAATGTTGAGAGTTTTGCAATGGTAATTTAAATGAACTGAAAACAGTTCATGTCCAATCATTACTTTTAAGGGATAGTTTTGAGCTTCCCCTATTGCCAGTTCACCAGTAGCCACTGGTAGGTACACAAATGCTAACCTTGAGTTCACCACAGTGCAGTTTGTAAACACTGAAACCCGGTGGTCAGTTAGTAAGTTATCGTTATCAGCATTATTGTTAAAATTTGCGTAGTTGCGACTGCGTCGAGCTCGTGGCTGTAAATGATCCAGAGTTTACAATGTTTGTAACCACCTGAAAGCCATGACAACGAAATACCGGCGCAAGTTAGTGCGGCTCAAGGGAGGTGTTCCCTGCACTCAACCTCCACACAAAGAGACGCTATTTTCAGTGTGAGCTCTCTGAAAGCAAATGAGTGTTGGGGCAATCTCTGACCCATTTTGAATAACCTGACACTAACAAAGTTTTAGTACGCGCTCACACTCAACTAGTGTGAGTGTCGTTTTTGAATACGGGCCTTGGTGTGTGTGCGAGTGTGAGTGTGCGTGCTTGCGCGCGTGCACGTTTGTGTGGGTTTGCGTGCACGTGTGCGTGTGCAAGCATATGGGTGTGCGTTGCGCGCTTGTATGCCTGCCCACCTGCTGTTGCTACTGTCATGGCAGAACTGTTGCTTTGTGTAAAGTTAATCCAACTCAGCAGGGCACATTCTTAATGTGCGGCAAATGGCTGGTCCCTGCTTGAACGGCTCATGTGAACTTCATGGTGTGCTTTCATTATGTGAATGCAGACCCCTGTTTCTAATGTTGTCTCTCGTCATTTCCTGTGCATTTCACTGTTTAACCTGGGGTAGGGCAGAGTCCTTGGTAAACATACTTCTTATCAGCCACCATCCTCAGAACAGCTCAGGATTCATTTGAATTTCACAGCTGCCAAAAACAAGGAAGTTGAAGCTGAATATGGTATTTAAAATAAAGTCGATAGTGCTAACAAATACTAATATAGTTGCAAACTGTTGGCATGTGCAAGTGTGTGCGTGCGTCTGCGGACACGCTTGCATATGTGCGTGTCTATGTGTGCGTATGTGTGTATGTGTGTGCGCACGCTTGCGTGTGTATGCTAGCATGCACATATGCGTATATTTGTTTGCATCTTCATTGCCAATAAATATGACTAATTCAAACAAAGCAAACCGATGCTTAGAAAGTTGGAGATGCTCGACACATTCATTGTGCCAGCCTTTACCCTGTGGTCAAATTCATGTTTATTTGGTGGTGGAGGTAATGGTTTGAACGGATATTGTTTGTTTTGTGCCAGTCTATTGCACGGTAACTATAAAAGCTACCCAGTACCCACACTGACCTACTGTTTAGTGCAGGGAACAGGGCCCTGTAAGTAATGATTATATGTTTGAGTGCTTATGTCAAAGATAAATATGCCTGTCTCAAGGATAGTGATACTGGAATTTGATTATTATTGATCACTGAAGCAAATGCCTGGAAGTTGGAGAAATCTGATACTGCTTTGTTATTCATGTGCCTGCACTATGATAAATCTCCTTCTGAAACTGTCAGTATTGTATCACTGTAGTGCCAGTTTTACCACAACAAGAATGTGTATTATTTGGCCTTTGGCAATCTTTTACTTTATGAGATGGGACTCGAGTCACATTGTCTGCTATTCGGTAAATGGATATAAACAGTCTTCCCTGTCTTATCAAAGTGGCTGGTTTTCGAAATTTAAATCCAGAAATAACAACAGCTGCTGCAGCTTTTGTAATATTCGGCCTCACATTTCAAGAATCTGTCACTTTGATAAGTGTAGATAGATTGCTTATACAGCTGAATAAAGATTTTCAACTTTTGCCAGTAAGCATTCTAAACAATGAGCTAATGACCAGTTAAAAATGGCAGTTGCTTCCTGGTTAGCTTGTAGGGCTTACTGAGCAGGGGTCCCCAATCTTTCAAAGAAAGGGCCGGTGTGGGTACAGCATTTCATTGCAACCAAGCAATTACACACCTGATACTGCTAATCAACCCCTGGACTCTTTGCTCCTAAGTTTGATCAGTAGCATCAGGTGGGTAGCTGCTTGGTTGCAATGAAAGCCTGCACCCAAACCGGCCTTTTCTGGGAAAGACTGGGGACCCCTGGCTTACTGGATACTTGCCATTCCTGTCACATTTCCTGGGGCCTCATTTATATCCTCTCTGCTGATTAGAAGTAGCCTTAGACACAGACATTTCATTGATGCCATAAATGCAATTCATCTTGGTATGCATAACTGTTTATTGAATATTCATAAGGAGGTGGTGCCCAGTTGTTATTCTTGAGAATGTAACCACAGTCATTGCTTAGGGTATAACAAAATATACATGATTAATTCCTATGTTGTCTGTCAACCATAAAAATCACTTATTTCATTTTAAATATAAATAGGCCGACACAGTGTTACCTTGCTAACGTGCAGGGAGCTCCCTCTCAAAATTCTGCATTAACTTTTTCCATCTTTCATGAGCCCTCCAGAAGAAAAAAAAACGTAATAGAAAGCGGAGCCGAGTCAAAAAATGCTCTGTTAGTAACTCTTGTCTATGTAAATCCAATAATCCAATTAATCTAATTGGAGACAATGCTTGCTTTCAAATCATGTATTGCTTCAGTTAGAATGCCATTTTTGTGGGGTCACACCTGTAACTCTTAAGGAGACCATGGTTTGTGCATTTTTCCAACTCATTACTACATGCAGATAGTAGAATTCAGAAAAGATATTGAATCATTAGTTTACCTTATCTCATTGCCTTTTTGCTATGTAGCTAACTACTCTGTAGTTAAATTTTCAGTTTTTTTTTTTTAAATCAAATATTGAACGGTTCCTCCGAAGCAGTCATAAAGCGTGGTTCAGATGCAAATGACTGAGGTAAATGGGATGTTTTACTGCTAGTTGGATTTACAATTTCCATGTTGTGTAGTGATTTCTATATTGGTACGTTCATTACAATTATAAAAGACAACTCTTTGCTGATGCCGGAGGGACATTGTTTCCATACTAGTGAACACAAGGTAGATGGGAGTTTCAGCAGCATATTAACACTACTCACCTGTGTTGCATGCAATGAGAACAAATTTGCTAGTGGATTGATCTTAAATGTGGACATTTATAAAATGTCGTCCAATTCCAATACAATTAATTATAATATACTGAAGCATGTGGGGGTCTGTTCTTCCATGCGCTTAAGTCGAAAAAAGCGCGTAGCTACGCGCTTTTCAGCCTACGCGTATTCTTCCCTTGACTTAAGTCTGTGCATTACGCGCCTTGAAGGCAGTTACCCGCTTCGGGCGGAGCAAGGCCAAAATCGGGGCGTTTCCGGGCATTTCTCATGCAAATAACACTTACGCGTATTCTCCCCCTGGCTTACGCGCATTTTCTGTTAAGCGCTTTTGAGGGCTGTATTAAGGTCAAGCGCCAACATAAGGCGAAATGGAATACTGCGTTTGATGTCGGTTATAGGCCGAATTTTAACATTAATTTTCTTTTATTTAAAATGTTAAAGGTTGAGACATTCAATATTCGATTGTTCATCCTTATTTCTAAACTAAATTTCTCATAACCAAAATAAATTATCAAACGAAATCATCATATGATATTAGGCTACGCAAAAGCCTGTTCTCCAATTAGTTCAATGACAAACGCATTACAAACAATTACAAACATACCGGTGGTCATCAAGGTCCCAACTGCGCTGTCCTGGCATCTGGGTCGTTCCAGTGAGTGGCTGGTGATGTCATGCACATATCACAGGCGTCTGTGTCAAGGGGTCTGGCACAGTTGGTTGACGCTATGCTGCACCACATCAGCCGGGTCGTGCAAACGGGGTCGCCAGGTTCCCCAGTGTCGTGGGAGCCATTGATTGTACTCAGGTTGCAATCAGAACCTCTTCCACTAATAAGAATATGTACAGAGACCGCAGACGTCGGCACAGCAGTAATGCGATCATGATACGCGCATATTAAGCATCTGCGCCAAATTTCGTGGCTCGGCCCATGACGCCTATGTACTGCGCAACTGCTTGAAATGCTAAAAAATACAATAAATATTGGAGACCAAATTAAATTTGATTCCAGTATCTATCACAGTGATACTTTGAGCATAGGCCAGTGGCGTAGCCAGCGAGGGTGATGAGACACGTCCCTTTTTGACTGCAATTATAATGAGTACAAATGAAAACGCACCACTTGAAAAAAGTCAATATTTAAGTTTAAATGAACTTCAATATAATTTTTATTCAACAACAACACTACAGTGATGTCACCCGACATGTCAGGTGCAAGAATTGCGAGAATTTCAAGTTAACTGTAACACAAGGCAATTTTTTTGCAAAAACGCAACATCTTCACCACGGGAAAAATAAATTTCACTCTGAATTTGTGCACACATTGCCTTTAAAAGCATGTGAATCCGAATAAAATTTCACTTCTTCACTGACACTTGTGAAATGGCGACACTATGCCGCGACTTACAGCCCCTGAACGGGAACGGGAATGTGCTATAGGCATGCTTCAAATTGGCCCCAGCACCAGGGAAATTGCCAGACGACTACACTGCGCACACACAACGATCGCAAGACTCCATCAAAGGTTTCTGCGAACGGGGAGCACTCGGGACCGTCCTCGACCGGGTCAACAACGTGTGACAACGGCACGTCAGGACCGTCAGATCGTACGGGATCATGTCCGAGACCGAACACTACCAGCGACAAGAACGGCTGCTCAAGTCCAAGGATGACGTGGATTCATTCACCCCAATACCGTATGGAACCGTCTGCGAGCTGCAGGCATGCGTGCACGACGTCCTTATTTAGGCCCCATATTGACGGATCGTCACCGAAACCAGCCTCTACAGTGGGCAAACAAGCACCAGAATTGGCGACTACGACAATGGCACGGTGTCATCTTTTCTGACGAGTCACGATTTCACTTAAGGAACGCAGATGGCCGTATAGGTGTTTGGCGGAGACGTGGTGAACGTTATAACGCCGATTTTGTCATTCAAACGGACCTTTGGGGTGGTGGCAGCATTATGGTGTGGGGTGGAATAAGCTACAGTCACAGAACCCCTCTCCATATCTGCAGAGGAAGGGTGAACGGCGTCTACTATCAGGACCAGGTGCTGCAGAACCATGTTGTGCCGTTCTTCAACCAACACCACGATGTCCACACGTTCCAACAGGACAACGCTAGGGCACACACTGCAAGGGTGTCCATGCAGCACCTTGCACAGCAGAATATCCCCGTGCTTCAGTGGCCAGCTCTGTCACCCGACCTCTCCCCTATCAAGCACTTATGGGATGAAATTGGATGACGTCTTTCACGTCGATGCCAGATGGTCAACATCCGAGAACTTGAGGTTGCCCTTGTTCAGGAGTGGAATGCTATCCCTCAGAACACTATCCAGAGATTGATCAACTCCATGCGACGAAGATGCACTGCATGTGTCAATGCAAATGGCGGTCACACCCATTATTGACTTTCCTGTTTGACCCCTACACCAGTTAAACCTCTCTCGCGCATTAACATTATCGTGAATGAAATTGAATGATGTTTACATGTCTTCTTAAATCATTCATTATCTCAAATGCATCATACGTATATACTTCACATATCAATCCATGGAGCTATTCCAGATTTCGTGAGTGGTGCGTTTTCATATGGACTGAGTATAGTAGTTCTCAATCATTTTCATTTATTGACGCGTTTTCCAATTATCATAATTGGCAACCGAAGACACGGTTTCTCTCCGTATGCGATCTAACAGCGATTAAATCATGGGCTAAATTCAGTCCAGTTGCGGAACAAGAACAGAGAATTGGGTTGCACAAAACTTCCGTTTAGAGCCGCACCTCTTAACTGTGGAGTGCTCTCGGAGTGAATTAATTAATTATGTTAATTATGAAAATGACTGAGAACAGGTCATTGGTTGCTATTTTTGTGTGACTAGAATGTTCTCTTTACTTCTTCCCTGTCTTCCATGGAACAAAGAGGCTGGTGTAGGAGGGGCACATTTTCGATGCTCTGATTACACTGTTTGAGAAGCGCTAAATTCTTTATTTATTATGTCATTATCGCCGCAATTTGTTTGTTTCCATAGCTTTAATGTCATGGTGGCTAAAATAAGAAATAAAAATAGGCGTGCAATGCATGGAATACCCCTCAGCCCGACGTCAAAGTTTTTGGAGATGCCCGCCCGACCGCACGAAGGATAGCAATACCTCGTCAGCCTTGAGGGCTGAGGGGTAAAAAAGGAGATGTCTGCGCTACTACTTGTAATTGGCACAGACATAAATAGGCCTACTATTACAGCGGCATATTTTCGGGCTGCTATAAAACCTTGTATCTTCAAAATGATGAACTTCACGGGAAAATATAAAATTAAAAAATAATATAAATTGATAAATATAATTTAAAATTAAAAAAAAGTTTAATTCTGCATGTAAGAATAGTGGACATATGAGTTTTTGTTTCTTATCAGTTTGGAGATACGAGGTTTTATCAGCAGGCCCACGATATTCAAATTTAAAGTCTGGTTTGTGTTTTCCATGGACCGCAACTGCATTTTCATGGTTAATCAGAAAATCCTTTTTCCATGTTTTCCTGATAGCTATAATCAATGAGCTTTGTGCAGAGTCTGCCTCTCTTTTGCATTAGTCACACCTCTTTCATAAGGCCGCCTACATTCTGAAGTTAAGCGCTGTGGGCGTGATCGAAGCGCGTAGGGGAGAATACGCTTACTCAAAACCGCTTTACTCGAATCGCGTAAAAAAGGACTTGCGTGCTTATGGGAGAATAGACCCCAATGAGCAATAATAAATGATTTCGTGAGCTGTTTGGAAATGGGGAGCCTATAAGGATAAATTTGCATTACATTTCATTTTTGGTGTCACTAAAAATAATAATTTGATGCACTTTTAACGAACAACGAACTTTGGGTCAATTTTGTGTTTAGATTGGAGACTGAATGGATTGGTGCTTTATAAGCCCCCCTCATTTTAATAGTCAAAAAGATTCATTTATTGCATGTTTGCATATTTACTGAATTTGAGGCAAAAGTTTGTATTATGTGTCAAAATAGTTTCTTGGTACTAAAATAGTGAATGATTTATAATTCACACCAAAGCAAAAATCTCTCAATTTTTAGCTGATTGGGGAAATTGGGAGGCAGCTTATATTTGGCTTCACACAATGAGCAGTTCTGTGTGTCGCCTGTTGATGCATCACACTTCTGTTCAATGAGTTTTTGATTCAGGTAATGTGTTGTTTTACCTCCAAGCCTTTTTTTGATTCGCAGTATTTCATTGCGAAAAAACGTCTTTGTTGAATTTTCAAGGATTTTCTCCGTATTTCCATCACTTTTTTATCCCAAAACTTTGAAAAACATAACTGATTTTTCATTACAAATTATATGTGCCTTGCTTCATAGAAATAATTTATTCAGTCACTGACACTCAGACCTTGAGGTATAAAGCCTTAACCCCTTTGTGCAGAAGCCAAATTTGGCAATTTATGGGTTACCCACTTTAATGCTGTATAATTCAAGATTTAAGCTTCATAAAGAGGAAAAATGTGGCTCAATTCTGAAAAGACACGTACATCATTTAGAATTACATAGTATTTCAGTTAATTTACATGATTATGGTAGAGAAAATGAGCTGCAAACATAAAAAATATTCATGAGAATTCACCATTGAAATTGCAAAAAAAATAATTCTGAGGATTGAAAAACTGCTGGGGCTTAAAACTATACATTTCTGGGATCATAAACTCCTTGACCACAAGTACAATTCATCCTCAACATAACATTCTAGATTACCTACATTCTTTTAGCCAAATTATACAGCTATCCAAGTGTCTCCCCGAAGTCTCAAAATGAAGTCCTGTCAAATCATATAAAATCATGTATATAACACAAATAAAGTTTTAAGGCATGAAATTTAATATGAACAAATGATTTTCTGGTTGAGTTTAGTATGAATTTATCCATCTCAGTGCAGTTGAATACCAATGGTCACTAGTAACCTCTCCAAACACAAAACATGCCTTTTCTCCATAATAAAGTTCAGAGTTTTGGCCATTTTACTTCAAAGTCCCCCAAGCCAGCACAAACACGCATTAAATAAACTTCTTATTAAACGGTTAGAACATTCACCCTGTAATGGAAGCTACCAGTCCCCTCTTATAAGCTCACAAACTCATTTCAACACTTATAAGGAACAAGTGCAACTCACAAACTCAGTAATATTCTGAATTCTGAAATATACCTTATTTTAACAGAAAAAAACACTCCACTTTCAGGGAACAATCCATTGACTCCCTGGATTCAAAAGAAACGTGCAATGAACGTACCAGGGGGTTCACCCAAATGCACGGACAGTTCGCGTTTTAAACAGGAAAAAAACCTAGACATTCGACTCTGTTGAGTACGTATACATTCCAAAAACAAAACAACAACAACAACAAAACAAAGTAGCAGCCTCACCATTTTCATGAATCCCTTCTTCAGAGACCGATGTATCCAGTAGCAGGAACCCTCCGGTCCTGTTTCATTCAAAATAATTCCAACTGACCATATCCTTATCTCATTTAAATCCTGTAAATGTAACTGAACACTTCAAGGCCAGTTTTGAACGTGTTTTCTATAAATCGCGTCTATTTTAGCCGCGTAATGCGCATAAAGGAGACAACGGAGCCTGCTGATACGCATAGGTTTGTATGCCCTGTGTTTGTCCAATCAATGTGTTTCACTTACTCTAAAATGTTTAAACACTCGGGAATTGGATAATAAACGAGCCAATCAATACATTGTTACCAGGGAAACTTCACGAGGGCATGACGTGTAACTCAACCGTTACGCAGAAGAGTCTGAGCGTAGGATTGAGTGATTGGCTATCAACGCCAGTACTCGGGTGGATATGAAGAAGCGCTGGATTTGTCAATGAATTAATCTGCGCGTAAATCCACGGTTAGGAACTACGAATTTTTTTGTATGTGACGACTGTAATTAACAACAGAATGTGAGAGAATCAATACCATGTCGATTTTTTTGCCTCAGAAAACTGATTTTTCTGAACCATTACTTGGAATACTGTTGGCTCACTGTGGCTTAACTGGTTGCTACAGAGGATAACGATTTTTTCTGTGTCAAGATATCGTTTTTTTAAACTGCTGGATCGATACTATGCGCAAGGATACTGACCAGTTTGCAAATCAGACTTAGCTGAGGAGTTTAATTCATGCAGCTCTTGAAAAACAGGGCGTGGAGTGAACTTCCCCATATTCAGAACCGCGTTCGAGGTCTGCTTGCTTGTGAACATTCAATAACTGATCCGGGGGTGCCATCTAGTGATCGAGTACAGTAACAGCGTGCTTAAATTTGCAGGTCTATAGATGCGAGCGTCTACATCTGCAGAAAGGGGTTAAATAGGGGTCATGCACACACAGGCAAGGGTTGGCTTGATGTGGTATAGCATAAAGGGGTTTAAAAAAAGGCACATAAGAGCAAAAAAAATATTGCATCCACCACTTTTGCCCTCAGATTTCAGATTTTATCAAAGCAGAGTTGGCTTGATTTTTAAATCTTTTGCAATTATTGAGCTCTTGGGTGTCTGCAAGGTTTCAATTGATTGTGATTGATGACAGATTCTGAGCTTACAGTTGGCGTACCTACCGGTTTTATGCATTAGAATATTTTTGACCTTATCTCGTGTTTATATTTTCATGTGTGCAAAATGTTTTTGTTCTTTTACAAACAAGGCCCCAGGCCATTTGCTGGCCTTTGTGGTTATCTGACTGGAGGCAGCAAGCTAGTCTTATCTTGCTACTAGCAGTTGATATGTGCAGCAAACGTTGCACAGTCATATTATTATTCAGATTTTGAAGGTGATCTTGTTGGTGAGGAGATTCAGTGGGAGTTAATGTGCAGGATAGGGGCCCACAATTAGTCCTGCGTATGTGATCTGAAGATCTGATCATCTGTGTTGCTTTTGCACTGGCTGCCTCAGCGATAGGAGCTGGAGGGACATGCACAGGGTGGATGGCCTGCCTGACTTGAAGGCGTCCTCCTGTTTTAATGGTGATGTAGAGTTTAATTCCCAATTCTGTTGTGCAGTTATGCACAAAATCAGAACTGAGGTCTCCACTGGTCCTCTATTTTCCTTTTCTCCAAATGTAATTGCAAAAGCCAAATGACTATCTGCACTCTAAAGGACTCTTGAAAGGTCCGTTGGGGGCTGGACCTCAGACTGGAGCCGTGGTGCACATTAAGCGCTGACCCGTTTTGGTAACTTCTGTTGTTGATCATTTAAATAGCTCTTTTGTTTTTTTTAAACTTGATAAGTCAGGGGCCGCTGCTAAGGCCTGTGAATGCTTTGTGGAAATTTTTTATTTTTTCAGAATTGGCATGGCTGGGTAGCATTGATACAGCCACATGATTTGAATGTTTCTGTATTTAATTGCTAAAAACAGAACTGCTAATGCTCAACCTCGCACGCACAAACCCACACTCAAACACACTCTCTCTCTCTCACACACACACACACACACACACACACACACACACACACACACACACACACACACACAGACACACACACACACGCTCGAGCACTCACAACGACACTTGCATGCACGCACTCTCATACAAACACACACACACACGTGCATATACTTGGTAGTACACACAGGCTCGCAACTGCACATACACATGCAATGCACTTATTCACACACGCAGGCCCACAAACACACCTCCCTCCAGGAGGTTGTTTGCAGTATTTCAGAATAGTTAGAAACGGTCTTTGACTGTGATGTAACTGCACTTCCCTCCTCAGTGAATCCAGTATATGCCAGGCTCGTGCCACGGTGATGATCTACGATGATGCCAACAAGAGATGGGTCCCGGCGGGCGCGGGTGCCCAGGCCTTCAGTAGGGTGCAGATCTATCACAACCCCTCCACCAACGGCTTCAGAGTCGTGGGACGCAAGCTGCAGGCCGACCAGCAGGTAGGGTCGCATGACCAGTGACCTGTGTGCACCCTCTGAGCAAGCTCTCTGTACCCTCTGACCTTGTGATGCACCCATCAGATTTCATCTGACCCAATACCGATTCCGATACCGATAAGGATACCCATGCTTTAGGTGTCAGTTAATACTGAGTACCAATCCGATAGCAGTGTTTAATTAATAAGCTGTGTGTGTGTGGAAGAGACTGGGATCATTCTATTACGTGTAAAAAGGCATCAGGCTTTACTTCTACATGCTTTCCTTACTTTATAAATTGAAATGTAACAAATAAATGCATGGGTATAAATTTACTGAATTTTTATTTATTGAAATAAAAGACCAATCTGGTATCGGATACCATTTCACCAATAGCCGATTCCGCTACCTGAGTCAGTATCGGACAGATATCTGATAACAGTATCGGCATTGGTGATTTCTACTCTGAGCATGCTCCATTGATCCCTTTGTCCGAGCATGCTCTTTGTGGTTCGTGAGCATGCTCCATATGCCCTCAAAGTACACACTGGGCATGCTCTCTGGGTCCTTGGCATCACAGTGCCAGAACAAATTGAGTAGTGAAGTGATGACATCACAGCTACTCCGCCTCTGGTGTCGGAAGTAAAATCTCTATGGAAAATTATAATGGGGTCAAGACGCTTCCCAGTATTGCTTGTATTAACTCGTATTAATTTTATTAGCCGGCTTGCGGCGAGATTAGCTGACGCGGTATTCGGATGCAAACGGTCCCATTAAAGTCATTGTTTATTGCCAAAAATGATATGCTTTTGCACTTTTAGTTCAATTTGTTGTCCACTTTTGCAAACTGTATGTCCTCTACACAAACGTGTGTGTGTGTTCCCTGTGATTTTTTCCTGGTCAATGGGGGGGTACCACAATTTCAGCAAATGTGCACAACCTAACTTGACGAAAGTCGATCAGTCACCTAAATTGCCATTGGCGATCTCTGTGAAACCATTACAACTCAGGGAGCCACTATCAGGTAGCTAGCTACACGCCTATAAATGAATAGATAACTCCACCATATTATTCCACCATTTAGCTAGCTAGCTAGCATTTATGTCCAACAAATTTGACTAGCTACACCAGAGAACATTCTAGCAAGCCAGCCAGTTAGGAAATTCTATCATGAGCGCATATCTAAATCGATAGAAAACAGTAAATTGATAGTTTTCTGCCACTTACTATATTTAGAAGCTAGCTAGCATGATTATTCATCAAATATAAATAGCTAAGCTAGAGGAATAGCTAGCTAGCTTTAGCTAGTTTGATAGCCTAGCTAACTTGCTGATTAAGTCAATAAAAAGTGAATACCCATTATTTGGCTACTTCGCTAGCGTTGAGCTGCAAGCATTTCACTTGCTGACATTTACATGCACCAAATAACTATGAATTTAGCCTACTACCAAAGTCTGTAAACTAGCTTGCTGCCCAAATTAGCCAAGCAACAGTGCGCAAGCCTTAGTTGGTGTGTAAAAATCACTAGCAAAAGTGAAAAGCGATTATTTCGGTGCTTAACAAGCGTTAGATGAGGAAGTAGACATGAATTTGCTACATAGCTACAGAAGGTCAGTTATGCCTTGACAAGGCTGATTAGCTGGTTCATTAGCTACCTAGTTTTTAAGCAAACAAACTTTGGCCAAAGATGCATGGCTATTAAAGTAAATTGGCGCGAGCAACAAAACTTAATATCTAGCAAGGTAGCTAAGCATACCTAAGTAGAATGTAGAGATGCTAACTAATTAGCATAGTCTCACCTGACTGACTTTTTCTGCCCATAGACTGTATAAAAAGATGGATGAAATAACCATGACGTCACTCATTGGTTTCAGCATACCATTGTGAAGGGTAGATCTTTGACTGGATCTAATCGTATCAGACAAGGACCAGAGGATAGCTATGCCCCTAAAGCATATTCTGGCTTTATCCTTTATTCTAGTCTATTTGAGACCATAATTTACAAAAATCAACATCATGATATATCGAAAGAGACTTGAAACTTACAATAGATACCATGACGTCATGTGGAAAATCATTATTGAAATAATAATTTAGGTGTGAAAGTAGGGTCATTTTCTCATAGACTTCTTTGGGATTGAACTTCTTTCTGCAACCACCGACATCGCCATCCGCTGGCCATTAAGTAGAATGCAAATTTTAGAGATTTCTGCGGTGGCCTCAGTTTTCAGACCCGCATGCTAAGTCCATCTTTTTATACGCAGTCTATGGTTCTCCCCGAAAATCCAGAGGATCATGGTATGTGTAGTTTTTAGACTACTAAGAGGATTAGCATAGTGGTGAAAAATTTAATATCTTAAAATTATAGCTGACTCCGTTCAAGAAAATGCCATTTATTGTTACTCGGAAATATGACACAAAATCTTGAAACCAATGGAGCCTTGAAAACAATGGGAAATGCTTCTAAAGTGAAAATTTTAAAAAGTTAGTGTGTACAACGAATGAGAATTTTTACCTCCGACACCAGCGTGACGTCATCACTTCACTACTCTATATGTTCCTCCTCCGCATTAAGTCCCACCCTTTTCATTATGGCATCAAGATTAGAAGGGAATGACTGACTCAGCTAGGGCTGGGAGTGACCACTGTTGTCTCAGAGTAAGCGAAATTTGCTCAATTGAAAGCCATTCGCTCAGTTCAATTAACTAAACATTGAGCTTGAAAAAGTGGAAATATGTTTCATGGTTTCCTTGCACTAAATGCATGCTTTTGTGCAAAAGAAGCCTTCCTGTGCTGAGAGCATGTTCTTTAAGTACACAACAAATTGTGACATAGCGCGCAATTGCCAGGCATCTCTAATTTGGAAGCTTCTTTTTAGGGGGTCTTATTTTTCATGACAATGGTGACCTCACGCTCTTGGTTGTGGTTTGAAGCGCTATTCTGGAACGCCATCTCGATGGGGTACTGGGGGAAGCTGCTGGTGGCGGTGACTTCACGCTGAGTGTGCGTGTTCGCTTGCATGCATTTGTGGGCAGAGGGCATGATGGCTTCTCTCGTACTGAAGGCAGACTTCAACTGTGTAGTTTCCCTGTGACTATGAGAGCTGCAGTGCCGTGTGTGACTCACCGTGACTCGTTGTCTCACAACCTCTTTCTCTAAATTGTACCTTTTCATCCTCTCGCTTTGAACATTATGCGTTTCTGTCTCTTAATTTGTCCCAGCCTCTTTCTCCGGCTTGTGACTCACTCATGCTCGTCCTTGGTCTCACAGTGAAGGCTGAATTTAGTAAGTTCTTCAACCGGCAGTAAAACCTTTTTGCATATTTAGAATTTATGGCTCAGCCAGAGATTGGCACAAATCAAATGTCAGGACCAGTGATTGGTCATATGCCTGCTATGGTGCATGCTGAATGCTTTTGTTTGCGCTGAAAATCACAGGAAGTTGGTCTCTGTGTGTTATGTGTTTTTGTGTCTGAGGTCTGTCCGCCTCTCTGTCTCTCTCTCTCTCCCCTTCGTGACTGTGGTCGGGCGAGCGATATGGTATCAGAGGTATTCGCCTGCTGCACACAGCGCTGGCCTCTCCCGCCTCCCCCGGAATGCGCGCGCCTTTAAAACAAATGAGAAACAGTTGTGTCATCTGCGCCAATGCTACTGACTACAGGACGCGGATGTGCCTGTAACGGCGTCTGGAGCACCCCCCTCTGGTTTAAAGTGCCATTGCACTCGTGTTGGGCAAATGAGTTTGATGTGAATGCAAATTTTAGGGCCGGTTCATACGCTACGCAAGGTATGCGAGCGAACGCGAGCACAGGTCCGTTCCATCCCTTGCTGCGCTGTGCCTCGTTAAAAAGCGATACACTGCTCATGCAATAGGGGGTAGCAAAGTCTTATACTTCTCCTCTTTCTTTTTTTTCTTTTTGCTGTGTTGAACACAGCGTATGCTGAATTATTTGCTTTATCTCTCCTATTGGAATCTCACGGAAATACACGCGTCTATGCGTCGCGTTACAAAAATTTGGACGACACATTTTGCAACGCAAGGACGCAAGATGGCTACCTTGCGTTGCTCGTTGCGTTGCCTTGCGTTCGCGCTCGGCCCTTAGTGGCCATGAACTGTGTTACTCTTGGTGATATCCAGTGTCCTGACCTGTGAAGAAGAGTGTATATTTTACTGCTGGCACATATTTCTTGCTTGATTAGACTGGGATAACAGCTATATCGACATATTAGCATCAGATGCCACATCATAATAATGGATAATTTGTTAGAGAGCCAAAGGGAATGTTGACTGCTTTGTAAAGGACACATAAAATCATGTTATATGAAGGCTTTGTAACTTTGCAGCAATGGACACAACACTTATAACTGCTCTCCTAAAAAAAGTAGTTTCTTCATCCTGCAGATAAATGAATGTGTGTGTGTGTGTGTGTCTGTGTGTATGTTTGGGTTTTATAAGTATTTATCTGTTTTTATGACATTGATAAACGTGATTTTTTTTCTTGTTTTGTCTTGAGCATTGCTGTTGTGGGTACTTATTTGGCAGTTATGATATGGCAGTATGACACTGAATTCTAAATGTCTCTCGCTAATTTTTGTTCCCAGTGTCCCCCAAATGTGAGAAAACAAATCTCTGAGGACTGTATTAAATCTCTGAAGACTGGGATAGAACCTTAAAAAAGTTTTTCTGTTGTCATGCAGGTGGTGATAAACTGTCCAATCGTGAAGGGGTTGAAGTACAATCAGGCCACGCCCAACTTCCACCAGTGGCGGGATGCGCGGCAGGTTTGGGGACTGAACTTCGGCAGTAAGGAGGATGCAACGCTTTTTGCCAACGGCATGATGCACGCCCTGGAGGTGCTGAGCGGACTGCCTGAAGCAGGTTGGCGGACGTAATGACTCAGCTAGCACTGATGCTACTCAAACGCCATCTCCGTTAGGCCATCTGAAAATTTGTCACCCAAGTGCACACATTATCTTAGAGCATACAGCAAACAGAAAAACTAAAAACTGAACATCTAATTAATTTTTCTTGTGATCAAATCATCGTAAAAAATATTGCAAGCGATAGAATATAGAATGTTTTATTCATGAAACGGTTATACTTCTTTCAGTCAATGTGTGGGCATATGCTGGTACAAGCATGGGCGTCAGATTCATTAGCATATACACCTTCCCCACACACACACACACACACACACACACACACACTCATAGGCACACATGCATGCAGATCGAATGGAATTCCACACTCATGCACACATGTTGCAAACATAAATACATACACATGCATGCAGCATTTTACTGACATCACCAGAGGAAGCTCTCTGCGATGGGGAATGGGTCCCGAGTCAGTTATTCTGTCCCCATAGGCTCCTCCCCCCACCCTGCGCAGAATGGACCCTCCCATGAGGAGCAGGAGCAGCAAAGGAGGTGGGTACCATGAAGAGTGTGGGGGTGTACTGCCATTGAGAGGAAAATTAAAAATTCATCAAAACTATCCCAAAATTTGTATGATAATAATAATAATAATGCAGTTATTATTCTTAAAATGGTCAAATGGTTTCCTGTATGGTGGGAGCTAATATCTACAGACACTTGTTCCCCTTTTGAGTCCAGGGTTGCCTGTTATCGTCCTCCGGCGTCTGTTGCACTTTCTGGCCCTCTTTTTGTGGCCTTGCGGGAAAAAAGTCTTCCGTAGTGAAGTGAGCACTGCAAACCCGAAGATCCGACGCCTCAGTGCTTCCACGAGTCAGAGTTGGGACCAAGTACTTGCAAGTATTTTTGAGAATTGTATGCCAGCATTTTTTTTTTTTACATACCATAGTACTTGTATTTGTGTCTGAGTACTACCTAATAATGCCTAATATTTGGCAAAAAAAATTAAAAGGGTCAAAGGAGACTGGAGCACACTGATAAATTAACAGCCTTTATAGTGCAAACAGACTAACGCTTCGACACTACTGTGTCTTCATCAATGCCTAATATTAGGCATTAGGCCTAATAATACTTAATAATGAGTATATATACTGGTATCTATATACAAGTATACTGATCTCTGTCAGCTTTTTGGAGACAGATTGGTCAAGAACGTAGAAAAGTACTTGAATACAAGTACAAGTACTTTAGGCATTAATAGGAAGCACTCCAATACAAGTGCAAGCACTTTGGTATTTAAAAAAAATACTTTCATCCAATTCTTGAAAGTACTTGAACCCAACTCTGACTTGAGTATTCGGGTCTATATTCAGCGCAACTAGCCAGAGCTCTAGCAATCCCAAATTGCGTTAAGGTAGCCAATGGAAGCTAAACTTTGTCCAACTGGTCATTTTGTTGCAACAACTTGGAAAAACGCAAACACGAATCATGATGTTTTACCAGCGCATAAAGCAGCCGACTGTCGCTCAACTAAGGAGCCGTACTGCACCTGCTCGCGGCACCTGAGATGACAATGTACAGTTCAGAGGTTATTCGGTCCAGCTACAGATGCCTGATGATGATAACAGGCAACCCCGGACTCAAAAGGGGAACAACACTAGCGAATCATAACAAAATATTGGTGAAATGAATGAGTTTCGCAACAGATAATGTGGCATTAGAGGCTGAGCTCGCCGTTCCCCGTTCACTCCCATTATACGGATATACACGGCTCTCTTTGGATCTAAATATCTTCCGAGGTACTTCTAGTTACACGGAAGTTATATGGGTGAGTAAATGATCGTATTTTATGCCACAAATAATGCCAAAACTGTATAAACGGTACTTCTCCTTTAACAGCCAGTTACATGCCTGCTATTGCATGTCTGCAGCGAGTCTGTCATCAATGCAAAATTAACCAAGTACGGTGGGTTTAGTAACCAAAATTACCTGCTTGCTGAACATTCTCCCACTAACTACACGGCTACTTACTAAAGAAATCTATATCTTGAAACAAAATATTGATTTAAAAATGATTTTTTTCATTACCTCCGCCAAGCAGGGTATGTTTTACCTTTGAATTGTGGGCAAGTGTGTTTTTGAAAGCAACATTATGGAAAAAAAGTTATGGATCCATTTTTTTATATATTTTTACCATAGGTGTATCTTGACCAAACATATAGGTGATTTCATTTTACATGTGATACAGGTAAAATTATGGATCAAGGACTTTATGGGGCATTGGTACATAACAATGCATAATAACTCTTAGCAAAGGTCTGTTGTTCTTAGCAGCAGTCTGCTACTCAGAAATAACAGACCATAGTATGCTGTAACTGAGCAATCAGTATCAAGTATTCAGCAAAGCAGTGTGATAATGAAAAATGAACATACACTTGTGGGTCTGTGAGTTGGTCATTCAGTAGTTCTTTGTTTTGCCCTCCGTCTCTCCAGGCTGGAGCAGCAGAGACAGGAGCAGCTGGAGAGGGAGCGTTTGGAGAGGGAAAGACAGGCGATGGCTGCCCCCCCGACCCCGCCCGCGGGCCCCCCCGCACCTCCAGCCCCGCCTCCTCCCCCAGGGCCACCCCCACCCTCCTCAGGCCCCCCGCCTCCACCCGGCCCCCCGCCACCCACAGGGGGCGGTCCCCCCCCAGCCCCACCCCTTCCTCCGTCCGGCGGCGGGGGGGCTGGGGGTGGGGGCGATGGGGGTTTGGCTGCAGCTCTGGCCGGAGCCAAACTGCGTAAGACGCCCAAGGTGAGCAAAGCCTTTCCGCGCTCCGTCATTTGAGAACTTAGCCAGCCAGCGTTCACGTACGAAACAAGTTTCCCTGGTTATTCACGGTGAACTCTAAGTGTGAAGTTGCACTGATCCAGCAATCACCGGCGAAAGCAACACCCAGCACTTCTGGGCCATTGTTTTATCGCTGTTTTATCCAGTTAGCACGCGTTGGAATCATAGATATATATATATTTAGAACACTTGATTGCTCATGTCGTCATATTTACATTATCCTAAGTGAAGCACCTGGCCGCCATATTGATACACCCAACTTCTTCATAAAAATGGATGGTTTCCTATGAGACCAATTTCAAATAACTCGATACTAGCGAGAAAATGTGCGGCTGCATTTTGCAGCAATATTTATTTGAAGTGCTGTAATAAAACGTTTCATGCGTAAGTTAACGTATAAACGCGAAGTTGTCACTTTAATAGAAAAAAAATAGCGTTTCGTGCCAGCTAGCTAATTAGCCGTCCCATTGACTTGAACAGACCGCTGACTGAAAGCGAACGCTAGCGATTGATAACGGTCACCAGCGAGCTACCTTGGCTCCCTTACCGTCGCGGGGACTGCATTGACTTAGTAGTAAATAAAATTAACAAGGTGGCTAACAAGCTAGCTAGCTACTGGTAATTAACATTCAATGACAATACTTCTTATCCGCATAATATTTAAAACAGTGGACAAGTCGCTTTCTCTGTTTTATACAGAGCTCCAAAAGATCAGGAGGGGAGAAAGGCTTCACAAGCGCTTCCTTTTATCAACGGTGGCATATAAACAATTCGGTTGATGTCAAATAGTCAACCAGGGTACAATGAATTGAGGAAACCAGTGTGTAATTTGGTAAGTTATACAGACATTCACCGATGTTTCTTATAACGGGGATAACTTCCAAGCGATTATCAGAGGTAAAAGCCTCGCTCACGTTAACGTCACTTCTCTGCTGCACTTTAACATTAACACCAAGTCACATTTCGATCTTCGTTTTAGTAAGTGTGCCTCTTTCCATCCTCCAAAGAGCACATATTTAGGGAGGCAAAATGTTGCTCTGCACGACGAAACCAAGATAACACCTACTCGCACGCAAGTCTTTTTGAAAATATAATTTTAAAGTGGGTGAAAATGAATGGGAGTCTACGTGCAAATTTTACTTCCGAGTGTATAAGCTCCTAGGACAGATGCTTCACTTGAACGTACCCTATCAGTAATCTAGTGTTTTATATATATCTATGGTTGGAATCGGTTTTCCGCATGATACGTATGGTACTCAGCGTTCTGAACCCAACTGCCAGCAATAGAACGTTGGCCTTTGTTGGTGTTTAAGGGTGTCTATTATGAGGCTTTGCAAAATTCTGCAGTCTGTTATTTCTGATGAACAGGCAGCTGCTATGAAGAACGCAGACCATCGCTATGGGTGTGGCGTGGTTCCAACCATAGAATTTAATGGACCATTTCTTTAGTGGAAGTGATAAAGCCAATTTTTAATCAAAAAATCTATTTTGTGTCAAATTATTGAATTCTTCAATAAGTAGCTACGTAATAAATGGAATAATATGCACTGAAATTATCTTTATGGGGGGAATTCAAGATTCCTGCATCACCATATCGGGATTTATTTCACAATAATGACTGACTCGCTACATATTATCCCAGATTTGTTGGATTGGGGTACCTTGATCATAAGTTTGAATTCTGTTTGTATGCGTGAAGATTTTATACAGAGCGCACTGTTACATATTAGCCAGTACAAACCTGTGCCCTTGATGGGCAATGCATTGTCATATATAGCCTATCATTGTAACACAGGCATTACAGATTGCTCCTGTATGCCCCCTGCAGGAAGATGGCGGTGGTGCGGCTCCAGCTGCAAAGGCTGGCGGTGGTGGCAGTGGTGGAGGTGGTGGAGGTGGCGGAGGTGGTGGTGGTGGGGGGGGCGGAGGACTGATGGGAGAGATGAGCGCCATCCTCGCCAGACGGTCAGTATGTCCCCCTCTTTCCATCCAATTGTAGCTGGAGCCTGTAAAACTAGTGCACTGAGCTTGGGTACTGACTTAACCTCGAAACTCTATAAACTTACTGTATGATACCTGAGTGCTTTCTGAGCCCTCTGTGACCTCAGTGTACTGTACTTAAGTATATACTGACCCCTCTGTAATTTTATTGTTCTGTACTTGAGTAAATACTGACCATTCTGTGACCTTAGTGTACTAATGTTTTGTACTTGAGTACTCGCTGTCTGTTCTGTAACCATACTGTTCTGTGTTCGAATACTTTCTGAACCATCCTTAATCACCTCCGCCAAGGAGGTGTATGTTTTTGCCAGCATTCATTGGTTTGTTTGTCTGTCCGTTTGTCTGTTAGCAGATTATCTCAAAAACGGCCACACGAAAATGTTGACTTGGTGTGGCGGAGCGCTGCGCTCTCTGAGTGTTCTTGTCATTACCTCCGCCAACAAAGTTGGGGCGGAGGTCATGTTTTCACCCGTGTTTGTATGTTTGTGAACAACATAACTCAAAATTAATGCACGGATTTGTCTAAAATTTTGTGGGTGGATTGCTATTACATCAAAGATGGACGCTATTGATTTTGACTGAAATCAGTGAAACAATATGGCAGCCACAGCAGCCATCTTCAAATGCTATCACACAAAATAACTCAACTTTGCTCCCACTCATGCACATTTGGATTGTGCTGCCTTGGCGGAGATTTGCACTCTATGAATACCTCTAGTTTCTGTATTGTAATTAAGTTCATTCAAACCCATCTGTCATCCTTCTGTCTCCATTAATTTGTGAAAATGATGAGTTTACATTTGGCATTAATCTCTGTTTTGTAAAAACTGCACAGTTGAACCACATGGTGTAGATGTACACTGAATTGGTCTGATCTGTCATACAATAATTATGAAATAAAGTTAAAAAAATTTTGTGTGGTACTTAACGGTAACATGCCGGTCTCTCTACCTATCCAGGCGGAAAGCTGCCGATACAAAACCGGAAAAGAATGACAAACCAAATAATGTAAGATCCCCTCTCTTATCCTTCTATACCCACTGAGTCTCCCCTCTCTTATACTTCTATACCCACTGAGTCTTCCCTCTCTTATCCTTCTATAATCAGAGTCTCCCCTCTTTTATCTTTCTATACCCACTGAGACTCCTCTCTTTTATCCTTCTATACCCACTGAGGCTCCCCTCTCTCATCCTTCCAAACCCACTGACTCTCCCCTCTCTTATCCTTTTATAACCACTGAGTCTTCTCTCTTAGCCTCCTATACCCACTGAGTCACCCCTCTCTTATCCTTCAATACCCACTAAGGCTCCCCTCTCTTTTCCTTCTATACCCACTGAGACTCTCCTCTCTTATCTTTCTAAAACCAATGGGTCTCCTCTGTCTTATCCTTCCATACCCACTGAGTTTCCCCTCTCTCGTCCTTCAACACCCACTGAGTCTCCCCTCTATTATCCTTTACCACCCACTGAGTATCCCCTCTCTTATCTTTATACACCCACTGAGACTCCCCTCACTTATCCTTCTATACCCACTGAGTCTCCCCTCTAATATTCTTCTATACCCATTGAGGATCCCCTCTCTTATCCTGGTAAAGCCACTGAGACTCCCCTCTTGGATCCTTCTACACCCACTCAGTCTCCCCTCTCTTTTCCAGCTACACCTACTATGACTCCCCCCTCTTATCCTTCTATAATAACTGAGTCTCCTCTCTCTTATCTTTCTATACCCACTGAGACTCCTCTCTTTTATCCTTATATACCCACTGTGTCTCCCCTCTCTTATCCTTCCATACCCACTGAGTCTCCCCTCTCTTATCCTTTTATACCCACTGAGACTCCCCTCTCTTATCCTTCTATACCCGCTGAGTCTCCCCTCTCTTATCCTTCTATACCCGCTGAGTCTCCCCTCTCTTATTCTTCTACACCCACTGAGACTCCCCTCTCTGATCCTTCTACACCCACTGAGACTCCCTCTCTTGTCCTTCTATACCCACTGTGTGTCCTGTCTTATCCTTCTATACCCACTGAGACTCCCCTCTCTTATCATTCTATACCCACTGAGTCTCCTCTGTTTTATCCCTTTATACCCGCTGAGTTTCCCCTCTCTTATTCTTCAACACCCACTGAGTCTCCGCTCTCTCATCCTTCTACACCCACTGAGTCTCCCCTCTCTGATCCTTCTACACCCACTGAGTCTCCCCTCTCTGTTATCCTTCTATGCCCTCTGTGTGTCCTGTCTTATCCTTCTACACCCACTGAGTCTCCCCTCTCTGACCCTTCTACACCCACTGAGACTCCCCTCTCTGTTATCCTTCTATACCCACTGTGTGTCCTGTCTTATCCTTCTATACCAACTAAGTCTCCCCTCTCTCATACATCTACACCCACTGAGACTGACCTCTCTTATCCTTCTATGCCCACTGAGTTTCCTCTGTCTTATCCTTATATATGCACTGAGTCTGCCCTCTCTTATCTTTCTATACCCACTGAGTCTCCCCTCTCTTACCCTTCTACACCCACTGAGACTCCCCTCTCTTATCCTTCTACACCCACTGAGACTTCCCTCTCTTACCCTTCTATACCCACTGAGATACTAGTTTGCTCTTTTTATGTACAGAGCCGAGGTTCTCTGTCTGGTGGGACAGCAGTGTAGAATGATTACACAAACAAAGTTAAGACTTTGAGGGCAGAAGTTTGGTTTCCAGATGGCAGTGCCTTTGTCTCCTTAACTGGTTTAGTAAATACTCTGCCGTATAGCTGTATGATATCGTTAAGGCCAGGTACACGGATCATAACATAAATGAACCAAAGTCGAAAGAACTCTTGTCTAGGGGTTTTCTATTTAAACTATAAGTTAAACAATGTAACGAAAAATGGGAGAAAAACTGAAATCACAGCAAAGCACAACTGGCCATGGGAGCCAACCGCTTCCAAAAGTCTCCAATATTCTGCCTGGCTTCACTGGTTAAATAGAGAGCGGCTCCACCGACACGCAATTGGCCTCACTTGTAGCAAGGAGGGAAAACAGAACACAAATACACTGCCGAGCAGCCTATCAATGCACTGGAGAAAGCAGCACCACCTCAGGGCAAAGAGGGACGTAACGGATATGTTAAAAGGAAACAGAACTGTGTGAGTTCCTGTGTGCATCATCAGGTAAGTGCCCAGCTGTCAGGTCATCTGTGGACTGATTTTAGCACTGATGTGCCTGCAGGAGGATTCAGAGTCGCCTGGTCCAAAGTCCTCTGTCCAGAGTGGTGAGTGAATTGCGCAATAAGGGGGTTAGGTGCTGCCCTGTCTCTGCTTTGGTACCCTAGTGTGTTCTCTCTCTCCCTTACGGAATTGTCTGACCCATTCTGTAGTCCTCTCTCACTCTGATTAACAGTGATGGCCGTGGCTGATCTGTTGTTTCCATTCCTTGATTTAATTAACTGTGCGTCTCAATTATTTGAAAGATCCTGTAACCTTTCTCTACCCTCCTCTCCCCCCCGCCTGATCTTCCTGTGGCAGATCTCCCCCGGAAACCTTGGGAAAAATCAGCCACCATGCCACGGTCAGTGCCCACTTCTCCGCTGCGATAAACACTCTCCTCGTGACTCTCTTTCACTCTCTCTCTCTGTTTTAATCTCTCCCTCTTCCCTCTGTCTCACTTCACCCTGTCTCTCTCTCCCTCTCTCTTTTTCTCCCTGAGCATCTCTGCTTCTCCCATCCCTTTCTTCTCCTGTTGGTTCTGTCCGGCTTTTCTATTCTCTTCACCTCCCTCCATGTAATTGTACCGTAGTGTTTGCGTGGGCCCCTTAACTGAGAGGAGACGTGTACATGTCTTAAGCAGGACTAGCCCCTCCCACAGCAAAGCTCGGGACTCCTCCCCTCCCACCCCCTCCGCCCCTACTCCAACTTCAGCCCCAACGTCCAGGTACTGTACCCATCCAAGCCGGCGCTGACCCCGTCCGTCTTCTCATAGCCCCGCCCAGCTGACCTGCCAATCCTTCTGTAGCCCTGCCCACTCGGGCCTGCCAATCTACTTGCGGCCCTGCCTACTTGGGCCTGCCTCTGTCTACGGCCCCGCCCACTTGGGCTTGCCTCTCTCTGTGCCCCTGCCCACTTGGGCCTGTTTGTCTGTGGCCCCTCCCACTTGGGCCTGCTGTTGTCTGTGGCCCCGCCCACATGTGCCTGTTTGTTTACTCGCAGCCCCGCACAATTGGCCTGTCTGTCTTCCTGCAGCCCCTCCCACTGGACCTCTGCTCTCCAGGCCCCAGCCTGAACTTTCGAACCACAGCAGACAGACTCTCCCAGTGATCTTTATAGCGGCCCTGCCGCTCTCCCAGAATCGGTCACAGAGTAGGGCTGCTAGCCTCCATTTATGAGTTGTGGTGCCTGTGAGCGAATTAGTATGTGTCTTCAAATAAATTATGTATTGTTCTGTCACTGGTCGGCTGATAAATAAATATGGTTTTTCTCTGGGGGCCTTTTTGATTGCTGAATGCTGATTGGCTGGAAACCTCAGAGACGGACAGGTGCTGTCAGTGTCCAGGGTGGGACATTAGGACCTCAGTTTGTGGTCGTGCTGCAACTGCAGTGTGTATGTAAACATCTGCACTTCAGAAATCTCCATCAGGCTGTACGGCAGTCTCTAATGGAAAAGTTAAATCTCTTTTGCGAATCGTCAATCGACTACTGTGCTGAGGTCGAGCTTAATGTGTCTGCAGCAGCTCTCTGCCGCCACACACTCCATCACATGACCCTGAATCACCTGACTCTATGCCCACCTGATTGCACCATGCTGGGGCAGTCCCCAAGTGGGCTTGCTTAAAGACCCGAAAACTCATGCTGATCTCATTGTGCAACAGTAAGCCTTAAACCAACAACTCTAAATGTCCCAGCCAATCACGTTTTCCTCTGCGCCACAGGCAGCATGGATTGCGCCACTGTCTCCTCTCTGAGGTTGGTTATCTTTAACCTGTTCAGCCATTGAATTTCTCAACTGGATTAACTTGCTTTGGTGACCTAAAAGCACTCAGGCCTGCTGGACCAGGGCTTTTCCCCGTGCAGCAGCTGTGCCGAGGATTGGTGCCAGTGGCTAAATGGAGCTTGAGTTGACTAACAGAGGAGAGAGTACGGTCAGCACTGAGGAAAGGGCTGACATGAAGAACGAATCACGTTTTTTTGTGGCCGCAATGTTGTCCAGTTTGCCCATTAGAGAGATTTATGTGTGTACACAGGCGTCCGGGGGATGCTAGAGGCGTTGCTATGGCTTCTGCGTTTGGCAGATATGGTCTCCATGGTTGCCAAATCTGAAATGCGAGCACTTTGGTGGGCGCTGCTTTTTTTGTTGGCTGCTTTTTTATTATCCCGTGGGCATTTAATGCGGAGGGGATATAGCTATCGCTCTGTCCGTCTATTCGTCCGTCTGTCTGTAAACATGTTCTTGTTTGAGCATAACTTGAAAACTGTGATATTTTCCCATAGAGCTGGGCATAGTTATCAATGTGCTGTTGTTCCTCTTGCTTTTTTGGAATTCTTATATCTATTGACCACAAGGTGGCGCCATAAAAAACAAATATGATTTTCTGCCATTTTGAATTATTTATAAAACCACAGCAAACCTCTATCTCCCCCAACACAGTGTGACCAACTGGTTTGAAATGAAGTGCACAGCATTTTCAGACCAAGAACTTATAACATTTCCACTCGGAATCGCTATTTTTAAAGATGTAGCCATTGTAAGAGAATGACTTTTGTGTGTGTAGCCTCTATTTTTATAATGACCCTAACCTATAACTGCAGTATCCAATCATCACCAAACCTGAGATCCTTCATCTGCTGACCATTAGACTCAAGCCTATGAACTTAGGTATAAATTTGGCCACAGGTGGCGCTATAACAATCAATTAATCTTAATCCCAAAACCAACTGCCTTATCACATGCTTCATGTTGGGGGTGAGTCCTATGGACATCTATCAGTGCTAGGTGATTGCTAAAACAAGATGGCCGTCATCAGCCAATTACATTTCAGCATCCCTTCTACTCTCTGAGCAATCTTGTATCCTCATGAAACTTAACAGGATTATTAGTATTACTGACAGTCCTGGTTCATTTTGAGGTCTTTGTGAGGCTGAGACCCTTTTTAGAAGAGATTAACCAACACACATTTGCACAAAGGAAGCAAAATGGCTACTGATTTATTCAAAGAACAGATCATTTATAGGTAGTACCAATAGGTGGCAGCACTGCGCAGAGTCAGGAGATTCCAGTTTAAGGGGCAGTGTATTGAACTGTTTTTGACATTCTCCCCACCTTGGAGTTATGTCAACAGACACAAGTCCACTAACTAACGTAAAAAAACAACTCAGGATTTAACTAAACGGGGATGGACTAAAACCATATGATGGCCAAACCAATACAATAACTAAAGTGAATCGCCAACCAAAAAATGTTAAAGATGAACATCCAACTCTGGCAACCAACACAAATATCACATAGTATTACAAGTAATTATGAATTATTACTTGAATAAGCAATAAGAAGATCAATCAACTTATGAAAAATTTCCAAGTACCAGTTCACCTATTCAAAATCCCAAAGGTAATCACATGGAGCCTAGAAAACTGACTGGAACAAGTTAGAGAATCTTGTCCAAAGTACTGGATTGATCTAGTTTTAAAATGGACCAAATTTAAGAAAATTGTCATACCTTCTGGAACAGTACAGTCATGAAATACACCAAGCAAGACTAATCTACATGCATTTCAAAATCAGCAAACTGCAATACAGCCGAAGGTCCAATTAATCTTTAAATTTTAAGAATTATTCTTAACAGCACTTCATTCCAGAAAGCAGAACAATGCAATAAATTATTCCTTCCAAACATATTAATAGTTGAAGACATTAAGGTTAGATCTTCAATGTATCAAATCTCTCAAATACTCCAATAACAAGACTGCCACAAAGTACTAAATTAACCCCACGTCATTCATTCACAGAAATCCACACAAAACCTGTCAGAACTAGAAAAAAAAACTTTTTTTATCAGTGGCCAAAGTGGATGTGTGACAGTCCGATCAAACATACTCTGGAGTACTGCCTTCCGCTATTTTAGAATTTCTCACATTTCTGATTTTGCCAGGGGCTACGCCATCTCATGATGGCGGCTGTTTATTAACTCAACTGTTCTTTGACCAGCTGAGTCACTAAGATGGTGTCAACTCCTTTGTCCGCCTGTTGACGGTAAACAATTTGAATCGTAATCTCTAGCGGTTGCAAATATTGATCATATTCAACATAAACTTGAAATGCAACATCTTTAACACATAAACTACTTGGGGATTGCATTTCAGTCCTGCATACCTAGAAGTACAGTACAGTCGCCATTAAAACTGAAGAGACGGCGTTAGTTCACGCCCGATTACCTCAAACATTTCGCCCTTCTAACCCATTTCTAACCACAATCTTATGTGCCATAACACGGTACTTCACACTGCTGACCAATGAGCCTTATCACAGGACAATTTACCGCCAGGAATAACCACATGTGGCTCCGCTGAACTGAATGTAGCACCGCGTGTAAGTTAGAGAATAGAGGGCATTTTGACTGTTAGAATTACGTTTGTTTGCGCCGTAATGTATTTTAACATCTTTTTATTAGGTCACCTGAGCCGAAGGCGTGACCTATTGCGATCCCCTTTTGTTCGTTGTCGTGCGTCGTCCGTAAACTTTTCCTTGTGAACAAAATAACTTAAGTATTTATGAACCACTTTTGATGAGACTTTGTATGCAGGCTTATATCCATAAGATCTTGGACGAGTTCGAAAACCAGATTGATTCGATCATATTTGATGGAGTTATTGATGGATTTATTGCCCTTTGTTGTATTATTGTCATATGCAACCTTGTGAACTCAATAATTTTAGTAAATATTGGTCAATTTTCATGAAACTTTGCATGCTGGCTTATATCTATAAGATCTCAAAGAAGTTCGAAAACCAGACCGATTCAATCAAATTTGATGGAGTTATTGCCCTTTGTTATATTGTCATCATAAGCCACATTGTGAACACAACAACTTAAGTCAGGGTCATTTAAGGATGTGTCATGTTTAGGTTTTGGAGGAAACTGGAGTATACCTGGAGAAAACCAACAACCTGGGGTTGGTACTTGGCAACTGCCTGTACAGTTTTAGGGGAAAATGCCCCGCGGGATGCGGTTTTACCTCAGAAGTAGAAAAGTAATTGCAAAATTAAAGTGCAAAATGAAGTTTTTATGAGCATATTCACAGACCGCACCGACCAAACCTATGTATTGTCAGCTCTGTTAGTGCAAGCCTATTGTCTTGCATTTACTTTTTTATACCTAGATATGCTGGAAACCAGTTATCTTTATAGATGGAAGTGTCTTGAGGTGCTTTATAAAAATTGTGAATTTCATGACCCCCAAGCTCCATGTTTGCCCCTGGGGAGGGGGTCAAGTTTACTATAGTTTATATATAAAAATGAAAACGCAAATAGCTTGAGCCGCATGCTGCCTATTTAACTGCTGAGTGCCACTTTTCAGTACAGAACATACACAATACCGAGAGTGAAAGGCGATATTTAATTGGAACACGGACCAATTCAATCAAGGCGAAGGATTGGCCTAATAATAAGTAAATTATTCTTCTGTTCTGAATTTCGCCCATGATTTCATCGCTGTTCGATCGCATATAGAGAGAAACCGTCTTCAGTTGCCAATTAGCGATATTTGGAAAACGCCTCACTAAAGGCAAATTATTGAGAACTAGCCAGGACTAATTGTCATAAAGGGACGTGTCTGTGCCCCCCCCCCCCAAATCCCTGTCCTAGAACCGCCACTGCATGTACTACTTTAATTGGAAAGAGTGGAAAGAATCATCTGTAGTCGCTGATAGCACTTGAATATCCATGGATGTACAAATCGTCTTGAACTGAGGCCAGCGTACGTGGATGCCAGCTGAATGTCGACACACGGAACAATTGGCTATAAATTTGACCAATTATTGTGATATCCCCTATAGAGTAATGCTGGCTAAAATTGGAGGAAAGTACATGTGTCTGTATCTTTGTGGCTTGGGGCATACAATAATGCCAATAAACAAAGAATATCTTCAGTTGGGCCTGAGAACGGGCGCTGTTTGTGAAACTGGAAACGGTTTGCGGAACCAGTCAAAGAACTTGCCACTGAGAAATGACGGTGCAAGGCTTTATTCTAATGACTGAAGAAAACTAATTGATCCACGAAGTGCGTGAGCAATATCCGCAAATTCGTGAACAGAAAACTTTCTGCCAGCGAATTCTGTATTGATACCAGACGCTTCAAACTAATTCCGTTTGCGGAACCGATCAACGTAGCTTACTGTAGGCATGGATAGGCTATACTAAGTTCCAAGTTTACAACAGGAAAAATAATATATTTCGGCACTTGAGTGTAAAATAGGCCTAATAGTATATAAAAGCATACATATCTCCGAACATAAAACACTGCAGAAATGATACCTGACAAACAAAATCCTCACCAAAAGTAGCATGATATTTAAAAGGAAGTGGCTATACCTACGGCGCCGTACACGGTGATTTGGGGCCATATTTTACGGGGCGCGTGCGCATTGACGTTTCTTCATATATGTTGGCAGCTTCCAAGCTCAGCACGCTTATCTGCGGTCTACAGCGGAGTGTTTGTTTTTAATACAATCTCTCAGACCGCTTTCGCACAAGGTACGATTGTTCGGTACCGTGCCACAGTGCGATTGGGTAATATGTTTTGGGTGATTTTATTATTGAAAAGGGGCTTTAGAATATCAATATCGCGAATGCATGCTGCGCGTGCCCTCACTGCTGAAAATTCCGAGTTTAATTTCTTGTGCTGCGTTACGTGGTAATCCATGTTACTGATTGATGACACACCGGTTTGCTAGCCCTGCTGAAAATTCCAGCTTTGACCAGCCTATGCTGGTCAGGCTGGTTTAAGCTGTGTTTTGGACGGTTTTAGCTGGTCAACCAGCCCTTCACCAGCTGACTCCAGCTGAAAATACCAGCTTAACCAGCTTTGACCATCTTCATCAAGCTACAGAGACCAGCTACACCAGCTATTACTAAGAACACAGCTCAGACCATCTTAAACCTGCTTAGCCTAAGCTGGTTTAAGATGGACTGAGTTGTGTTATTACCTGGTCATAGCTGGTCTCTGTAGCTTTATCTTGAAAAATGGCTGTTTTGTGACCTTTGACAGCCCTTCTTCCATTGACACCTATTTAAAAGACCTCTAGCGGTCACAAATGTGGATCACATTTGATTATTCGGACATAAACTAGCTTGGTAAAATATTTCAGCCTGGTATCCTGTTCCCAAATGAGCATAGTGCCGCAGCAGACCAGTTGAGTGTCAGGTTCACTTGAACTTCTCATTTTTTTTACTATGTGTTTTGCTTTCCCCTCTCTTTTCTCCTGTTTCTCTGCACTACCTCTCCCTTCCTCTTCCTTCTCTCAGGGTGAAGCACGCCGGAGGCTCCAAAGACGCCGGAAGCTGTGAGGAGACTGAAATGGAGAGACTGAAACAGGTCAGTTCACTGCCCCTTCCTCCGCAAGCGCAGTGTACACCTCTGGCCTCTAAAGACCAAGTAAAATAACCTCCACCAAAGATTTGGACGGAGATTACTTTTCGCCCCAGTTTGTTTGTGTCTGTACATGTTTCTCGCAGTTAATCTTGTTGTGCTGATGAAAGAGAGGATGTATAGCATGACCCAATTTGTGTTTCCCTTTTGTGATCAGGAGATCCTGGACGAAGTGCGCAAAGAGCTTCAGAAAGTCAAGGAGGAAATTATCGGAGGTGAGCCCCCAAACATTGAACCTCTGGGTTCCCCTGGGCTCCATTTTGTGCCATTTTAATGTGCTGTAGCTCATGCATCTTTGCCTGGTCACACCCTGGAGCTACAGATGCACCAGCGCCCTCCCAACCAGCAGCAACATCTGCACTTCCTCACCTCTTATTTTTATTATTACCTTCAGGACTTGAGTCATTCTCGGCTGTATAATCATGTTCATTTTCATGACTGGCTTCTAACGGACTTCAGCAGACCTGTATTACTGAGACCTGCGAACATTTATTTATCCAGTCAAGTGGAGGATGGGCTCCCCCACTACAGCCGAGTTCCTCCTGAGAGTTCTGCCCACTGGGGAGTTTTTCCTCACCACTGTTTAAGGATTTTACATTGTGTTGGGAGTTTTTACCGCATAAGCTATTTAGGAGCCTTATGCCGCACATCTGGCGAACCGCTCCATGAGGTAATATGAAGTTTGAGCCGCATCACCGTGTCAAACACGATGGCACAACGGAAGGAGCTCAGCTCTCTGAGATTGTTCGTTGCTACATTGTGGCCTTACATGATGTTTAAGATGTTCACTGCTGCTATGGTAAAGTAAGAAACACCATCAAGCATTTCAAAGAAACTGGTTCACTGAAAACTAGTGGCAATGGAGGCGCAATTGATAACATTTGTTATCTGTGTATGACAAGTAAAAACATTTTCTCTCTCTCTCCCTCTCACTCTCTCTTTCTCTCAGCTCTGCTACAGGAGTTGCAGAAGAGAGACACATAGTGCTACTGGATGGGAGCTTCGCCACTGTAGAGGGGCAGGAGGGAGGGAGGGGCCTCGCTGGGGCCCCGCCCCATCGGCACCACCTCCAGTGCCCCGCCACACAGCACTCTCGCGCTCTCCAATACGCACTCATGTTCGCACCTATCCGGCCCCTTCTTTCCTGCTTTCCTGCCCTCCTATGCAGCCAGTCTACTCTCTGTCTATCTCTCCATTCCCACCTTCCATCAACACAGCCTTATCTGTCCCATTATCATCTTCAGGGAATATCGCAAATTACAAAGACTAGAATGCCCAAGTGCACTATGTATGCTCATCTACAGTATGAGGCCCTGTCTTCCCACCTGCCTGGTAGAAGTGCAGCTGCTCAGGTTTCCGGTATTTTCCAGCCGCTGGGGAAGTAATGGAAACAGCCTGGTTTTAATGATGTCACAGATGGAGAGGAGGGGCTTTTGTTCAGAAGAAATGCCTCCTGCTGTACCCATGTTAATGTTGCTCGCTCAAGTCCTAGGAGCAGGGCTCATACTTGCGTCAACGCTGCCCAGTCTCAGGAGTAGGGCTCGTACTCACGTCAGTGCTGGCCAGTCCCAGGATCAGGGCTCGAACTCGCGTCAGCGCTGCCCAGCCCCAGAAGCAGGGCTCATGCTCGTGTCAGCGCTGCCCAGTCCTAGGAACAGGGCTCATACTTGCGTCAGTGCTGGTTTTACCTCAGGGATGAGCGGGATCGATGCCCTGCAGATGCTAACTGCCACAAGCTCAGCAGCACAGGTGGCCTTTAGGGCATTCTTTTAGCGGCTGGGCTAAGGATAGTCCTTATTCTCACTAAGTCCTCAGGCCTGTTCTCATTTATCAGGGGCAATAAAACAGGAAAAAACAAGGCTCTGTGACAGGAGCCAGGTCATAATCTGTACGGGAATTAAGAAATTCTTGTGTCAGAGAGGAATGTTCTAAAAAAGATTAGTACACTCTGGAATGGAGACAAAGATGGAGAGGGAAAACCAAAGAGAGAGAGAGCAGTTTATGTTGATGCATATCACCTGATGTGGCTGCCAAGCGCTGGCATCTTCCAGGCAGTCTGTTCAGCTGTGGATCAGCTGAGTTTTTCAAGCTGCTTCTAATCCCACAATCCCAAAATCTCCACTGAGACTTTCATCTTACCCAAAAAATCTGTGCTTTTGTATTTCTTCAGTTCATTTTTATTTGTGAGGCCAGATTTACACTTGTATATTAAAACGTAGAAAAGGAAGCATTTGGGTATAAATATGTTTTTTAGGAAAATTAAAGCAAGAATGAGATGCTATTTCTATTTTGATTGAGATCCCTGATGTGCTTTAATGTATTTTGACTTTATTGATGATCCAGTTTTTTCTCTTGACTGTGTAGCCTCTTTGAGCTGAATTTTTTGTCTTAAGCAAAGAGTGCAATAATGACTCATTAGAATTGCCTTCATTGTGAAATACAGCTGCTTCTTGTACTACGTTGAGTCTTGTCCTTTTTGTAAAAACCTCAAAGTAAATATCAGAAATTATATCGAGGATATAATGTTTTTGGTCTGGCCTCCGCTGCCGCCCTACGTGTTAACGCAATAACTTCAGTAATATTTCAATTGGAAATTTCATGTTTTGCACAACAGTAAGTATCATAAAAAGGAAGAACTGATTAGATTTTGGAGAATTTACTATTTCTAGATTGGCTACCAGGGGCCAAAAACTGAAAAATCACTTTTTTTTTTTATCATATCTCTGGAAATATTTGTCCGATTGACCTCAAATCAAGTGCAAACGAAAGGTCATGACCTGAGGCTGTGTCCCACAATGACATTATACCTGTTTGGTTCAAAATTTTGACACAAGGTGGAGCTTTTTCACATAAAATTCACCATTTTTGCCGTATCTTTTGAACCATTTGTATACTCAGCAACAAAAGTTTCTGTGACACCATTTATGTGTATGTTATAAATGACACGCAAAGATCTCAATGCAATCAATATGTTTATTTAACAGGAGAAACACTGACTTTTCAGTGCCAACGTCACTCAAAATGAAAAATGTCATTTTCATGCGTCATGAAGCACTTGTCTGACGTCTAACCAATTGTGACCTTCACACTTCAATACCGGGTGTGACTTCCTCGTGCCATGATGCAAGCAACGCATCTCCGGCGCATGGACCGAATCAGATGTGCCAGAAATTGCTGTGGGATGTCATTCCAAATCTGACGTAGACGTTGTCGCAATTCCTGGAGTGTAGCTGGCGGGTTATCCAACCGCCGCAAACGTCGATCCATCTCGTCCCAAAGATGCTCGATTGGGGACATGTCTGGGGATCTGGCTGGCCATGGCAGGACATTGACATGTTGTTGCATCAGATACTGCTGTACAATCCTTGCAACGTGTGGTCTGGCGTTATCATGTTGCAGCGCTATTCCGGGACCATGTTGCATCAAAAACGGTACCACCAATGGCCGTAGCACTTCATCGCGATATCTTTGAACTGTCAGATTTCCATCAATAACAAGCAAATCTGTTCTGTTTCTAGCCGTGATCCCTCCCCAAATCATGACACTACCACCTCCAAAACGATCAAATTCCTGAACACAGTTGTTGGCATAACGTTCTCCACGTTGACGGTATACACGTAAACGACCATCACATCGGTTAAGCATGAATCTTGATTCATCAGTGAAGAGTACAAGATCCCACTGACGTTGGATCCACCGTCGATGTTGTTGTGCCCACTGTAGACGCAGTCGTCGGTGTTGTACTGTGAGTATTGGACGTCTTGCTGGCCGACGTGGGACAATGCCAAAATGACGGAGACGGCGACAGATTGTCTGTGCAGACAGTCGCCTCAAACCAGGTATCGTTCTTGCAGTTATGGTTGCAGGTTGGAATCGATTTTGGAGATGGGTTGTTCGAATCCAGTTGTCCTGTCTGGGAGTGGTTACTCGTGGACGGCCGCTGCGAGGACGGTCTCTGACAAGTCTTGTCTGCTGATGACGCTGCCATAAGTTCCAAATGGTGTATCGGTGGACATTCAGGCGATGAGCAACTTCCCTCTGCGAGGTTCCGGATTCAATCATCCCAATGGCCCTCCACCGATCATTTTCAGACAGTCTTGGCATTTAGAGGGTAGAGTTCCTGATCCGAAATGGCTGTGTTTTCGATAAGTGATGCTTCCGTCGTTCATCAGGCACAATGTGAACATTCCAAAAATTATCCTCTTTTATTGCCATCCACAAGCATGATTTACGCACATTTTCACGTGCAAAGTCATTTTCTCGCATTTTCATGATTTCCATTTCAATGTTGTGTTTACGTGTACTGTTTCAGTCTGATATCACCATGTATGACAATTTCATAATTGCGTTATGAAAAATAATTAACAATATTGGTGTCACAGAAACTTTTGTTGCTGAGTATATAATTTATATGAAACTATGTGCAACTGCAAGGTCATGACCTCACAACTTGTCACATAATGACATCATACCTGTATGGTTCAATATATTACCACCAGGTGGCGCTTTGTGATGGAAAATTACCATTTTGGCCATATCATCAGAACCATTTGTCCGATTGACCTGAAATTAAGTTCAAATGAAAGTCTATTCAAGGTATATTCAAGGATTGGGGAATTGGAGGATTGGAAGCGTTCGGGAATATACCCCAAGCCGTCGCCTCCAACGGCATAAGCCTAGTTATCATTGACTTTCTCCCGATTTCACATTGGAAAATAATGACAATATTGCAGATACGTAGATTCATTTTGCTACTTCGCATCTTGCATCCAATGGGCAAAACCATAGCCTGGAGAATGTGCCATGCCATCACCGGGAAAACCGCAAAAACTCGTATCAGTGTTCAAACGCAGATACGTCAATATTCCTGACATGCATTTCATTTGAATTTTTGGGAAAAATCTATGAACAGAGGAAGAAAATACATACTCCACGCCAAACACACCAGGCTGGACGTTAAATCACAGAATTCTTGGTGTGTTGCAGCTGCGCATTCCACTGCATTACCATACAGGCTAAATCTGTTCCATACCGCCAAAATTGGCGAGCTGGTCTAATGTCTGCCTCACTCTCCTCGATGAAACAGCGCAAGTTCTGCAGTTGCCATTTTGCGAGAGAGATCTGAAACGGAACCAATTCAGAGTTGACTGACAAAAGAGTGCCAGTTCCCATGAAGTTCTGACTGTAATAGAAGTCTGAGAAGGGGAACTGCGCCATTGCCATTTCCTCATTGCTGGCTGACCACAGGTACAAAATATCTGCCTTAAAAGTTTTCAAAAGGCAATTTAACAGAGACTATGAGGGAACTGAGAGAGCATGGGCCTCCAGGTCTTAAATCTGCACTTCTAATTTGGCTTTGTTTGGTCACTTCTAAACTTTATAACCAGCAGCTAGATTTTAAGATCTGTGGCACTTATTTCCCAAAGACCAGAATTCCCAATCTCACAATGTTAACGGGAGTGACAAAATGGTGCCATTCGGCATTATAGCCCACCGGGACTGACTGTCACTAGGCAATTGCAAGATGTTTGTGAGTTAAAAAATGAATGTCATTATGCAAAGTACAGTTAATTTGTACTTGTATTATATTTGTCAAATATTGGTAGTTGGCACTAACAGTAGATACCAAATTGGAATTGAATGCATCCAGAAATGCCTCCGATACAGGCAAAGTTAGGATTTCCTAGGTGAGGGCTGTGGCAGCCATATTTCATTTTGGATCAGAAAACTTTAATGTACTCATGGACAGGAACATGTATGCCAAGTTTCAGCGTCATTTGTCTAGTGATTTTAGAGAAGGTGATGTTTTTTGATTTTGAAATTCAAGGCTGTGGCAGCCATATTAGATTTTGGATCAGAATGATTAAAACAAACTTAAATCTACTCGCATGGAAACACTCCTGCCAAGTTTCAGCTTAATCCTTCCAGTCATTTTGGAGTAGAAGATGTTTTTAGATCTTCAAATTCGAGGTTATGGCAGCCATATTGGATTTTGGATTGAAACAATTTGAACACACTTTAATCTACTCGTGTGTAGAAACACTCATGCCGAGTTTCAGCTCAATCCATTTTGTGGTTTCAGAGGAGAAGACGTTTTTAGATTTTCAATGTCAATGGCTTGGCGTGGCAGCAATATTGGATTTCGGACCGGTAAGATTTGATCGAACTTGAATCTACTTATAAGGACAGGAACATGAAACTTTTTGCCCAACCGCCGTTGACTTTACCCCATCACCACAAACAGGGTTTCCCTGACCCTCCTGATGTGAAGTCTTTTGTCATGTGATACAGCTTTTAGAGCAGGGGTCTCCAACCCTGTTCCTAGAGAGCTACCATCCTGAAGGTAATCACTCTTTATCTTACAGATCTTGACGAGCTGCTGATGAGCTGAATCGGGTGTGTTGAATTAGTGTTGGAGCAGAAACTTACAGGATAGAAGCTCTCCAGGAACAGGGTTGGAGACCCCTGGTTTAGAGGGTAATCAAATCAGTTTAGCATTGATTCATTCTGAGGGAAGTTTTTGCAAAGAATATATATATTTTTGAGCTTCGGCCTATACCTTTGATGAATGTTGTCCCATTTTCACCAAAAACTTATAGATTTATATTCTGGACTAAGGCCTACTTGTGCGTGAAGTTTAGGAATTGTCATTGAAGTTTTGTGAGGATTGGCATTAAACTCAAAGCTTAAGAGTGGATTCAAGCAAGCAAACGAATTCAAATGACCAATTTGCTTTTTGAAATTGAAAATTTGACCTAAGAAGATTTACATTTTTCTCCGACTTCCAATTCATTCTTTGAAGGCTTCTGGAAGCTGGCTGACGTCACTGCAGCTTTTTGACACAACCCCCTTCTGCTGGCGCCTGATCCGATCCAGATTCTAGGCAAGGCGCTGTTCAACTTGAACCTGTCTAATAACATGACTGCAATGAATGACATATCTAATTACAACAGCTGCAAAGAATAATACAACCCCAATTCCAAAATAGTTGGGACGAAGTGTAAATTGAGAATAAAAAGAAAATGCTATGACTTTCAGATCACATGAGCTAATATGTTATTTACAATAGAACATAGATAACATTTCAAGTGTTGAAACTGAGACCTTTGTATCCACAAAATGAGCTTATTTCAAATTTTCTGACTGCAACAGGTCTCAAAAAAGTTGGGACACAGGCAAAAAAGGGCTGAAAAAGCAGTTAATATATAAGATAATCAGCTGAAAGAACATTTAGCAAGTGTAATGTGAATATAGGCCACTAGATGGCAGTATTTACCTTTTTTTGTTAAGCTCAGACTGGAGTCATGTTTAGACATGTCCTGGACATGTCTGGGGCAAGTCTCAGAAAATTTAAAAAAAGAGGTCTAAATGTGGGTGGGGTCTGCAAAAGAGTATATAAGGAAAAGAATTGAGACAGTAAGGTAGTAGGAGAAATTGCAAGAAGATGACCAGACCTGCCATTCTGTTCAAGACCTGTGACGTTTCTTTTGTGGATTTCTTTGCCTGTGTTTGAGCATTTTCTTCATCCAGGACATCACCAAGCCACCCCACCAAAAAAGGGACTGTAATTATTTCTGTTTTTTCTTATTTATCAATCTTGGTCTTTAGTTGTAGGTTGTTATTAGTCTTTGTCTTTGTTAAAAATTAAATGTGTTTTAGTTGTTAAAACTGTGTTTGTCATCCCTTGCTGTTGCTGTTGTGTTATAAATGTAATAACAAATCGGGGCCATAACACAAGCAATTAAGTTAACTGGCATCAGGTGTGTTACATGATTGGCAATAAAAGGGATGTCTTAGAGAGGCTGAGTCTCTCAGAAGAAAAGATGGCCAGAGGCTCTCCAACCTGTGAGGGTTTGCGTAAAAATATGTGCAATACTTCAAAAACAATTCTACTCTACATCAAATTGCAAAGGCTTTGAAGGTCTCATCATTGACAGTACATGACGTAATCAAAAGATTCAGAGAAACTGGAAAAATCTCTGTGCATAAGGGACGAGGCAAAATACCTTCACTGGATGTCCCTCAGACGCCACTGCATCACTCACTGGCATGATTCTGTCATTGACATTACTAAATAGGCCCAAGATTACTCCAAGAAACCACTGTCTGTAAACACAGTCTGCCGTACCATCCACAGATGCCACCTAAAACTCTATCATGCAAAAAGGAAGCCATTGTTGAGCATGATCCAAGCGCCGCCTTGATCTGGGGGCCAAGGCTCATTTAAAATTGACTGTAGCAAAGTGTCCTGTGGTCAGACGAGTCCAAATTCTTGTTGGAAATCATGGGTGTTGTATCCTCCGGACTAAAGAGGAGAAAGACCACCCCTCCTGTTATCAGCTTTCAGTTCAAAAGCCAGCATCTCTGATGGTATGGGGATGCATTAGTGCACATGGTTTGGGACACTTGCATGTTTTAAAAAGCACCATGAAGGCTGAAAGGTATATAAAGGTTTTAGAGCAACATATGATCCCCTCCAGATGACATCTATTCCAGGGAAGGCCTGTGTATTTCAGCAGGACAATGCAAAACCACATACTGCAGCTATTACAACAGCATGGCTTCATTGTAGATGAGTTTGTGTGCTGAACTGTCTGCCTGCAGTCCTGATCTTTCACCAAATGAGAACACTTAGCGCATAATTAAACGAAATGTTTTCCAAAGGAAACCCAAAACTCTCCAGCAGCTGGGAGGTTGTATTAAACAAGAGTGGGATCAAATTCCAAAGGCTAGACTAATGAAACATGTCTCCTCAATCCCCAGATGCCTCCACTCTGTGTTAAAAAGAAGAGGGGATGCTACACCATGGTAAACAGGCCCCTGTCCCAACTTTTTTGAGACCTGTAGCAGCCATTAAAATTTGAAATCAGCTCATTTTGTGGATAAAGTCAGAGAAATTCTCTGCTTCAACATTTGCAATGTTATCTCTGTTCTACTGTGAATAAAATACTGTCTGGTGTGATTTGAAAGTCATTGCATTTAGATTTTCTTCACAATTACAGTTTGTCCCAACTATTTTGGAATTGATGTGGTAGTCTGTGGGTGCATTCAAAGTCATTGCTAATGGACTAGAGCCAGAAATTGTTTGGCCAGTAGCCAAGACCAGGAGCATCTGAATTGTCGATTTCAGGAAGGAATGGAGGCAAGGAAACATGGGTCTTGGGAGAAATCAAAGATCGACACAATCTGTTCGACACAATCTAACCAGCACCCATTTTGCAGTGATCACCAGTGATCACTTCTGTGCCGGCCTGGCTCGTCTAGAACAGGCCTGTTTTCAGTCACCGTCAAGCTTGTGATGTGTTGAAGGAAAGGGCAAACTGTTGTTCTCAAATATGTCCCAAGCTAACCTAAACATGTCTCTGCAACTTTCCCTTGGCCAATTTAATGTTTTTGTTTAAGGTAAGGGAAAAGTGCCAGATTTCAAAGGCAAAGTCTGTGAGGCTGAGGGCAAAAGAACCCTGTTACCTCACGTGATGGCATGATCACAATCTGATTACAGCCTAAATATTATTTGGCTTGAATTCAAAAGGGGAAAACCATGCATAACTGCGGTTATAATCAATTAGATTCAGATTGCCGAAAGCTATTGAACCCATTGATGCTGGTAGTGAAGTATTCGTGTATGGAGCGATTTTCATTTTTAGTATAGCGCCCTTTAGTGGCGAAAACCTGCATGAAACTTGTATGGTGATCTCATTCTGCACGCTTGAGCCAAATTCTTTGAGATACATACGTGAGTATGCCTGACACTTTGAAATAATTTGTCCGAAACCGCAAATGTTTGTTTAGCCAATCGGATTCTCTGAAGTAATCACACGAATGATCGATCAGAAAAGGAGATTTACGGCTCCATCATATTTTCCCTTTGGAATGAACATCGCTCAACAAGCAGTCATTCGAGGCGCATTTTGCACCATGATACCCAAGTGGCAACTTCGGTGAAATGTCGCTGACTTTCTAAATATCCTTTATTTCACACCTAAACGATAAATATGATTCAGAAGCTAAAATAACTTCTTTTAAGCACACTTCGGACTTCAGGGTTGGCCAACCCTGATCCCGGAGAGCCGCAGCGTCCGCTGGTTTTTGGTTTGACTCAGCGCTTGGTTGATGAATTAAAGCAAATGATTGCACACTTAACTTATCTCACCTAGTGCCCAGGGTTTAAACTGGCTGGAGAAAACCAAGGCCGGCACACACTGCTGCTCACAGGACCAGGGCTTGCCGGATCCCGCCGCAGAGAAGAGACGAAGATGCTGAGTACCAACTTGGGCTGCGTCCGAATAGTCTTCTTTGCCTAGGACAGTTCCTAACTCCTAGAAAACGATCCGGAAGTATTTACGGGACACCCACAATAAGCGTGTTCGGATTCTTTAAATATAAAGGAAAGGTGTTACAATGCTTCCAAATTTATCACCTTCAGCATAGGGTACACTGAACCATCCTTTTAGAAAAGAAGGGAGGAGCCATCCCGCAATTCCGCGAAGACCGTTCATCCGACCAATCACGAAAACAAACATGACGGGCAGGAGGCGGGTGATCACTGTGCCATGTGTAAGTGCATTCGGATTATTTTCTTAGCGCAGTTCTCTTCCTGAGATGTAAAAGTGTCCCCTTTACACCTTTCTTTTACCTCAAGACGTTTTACGCAGAGGTTAAAGAAATTAGGAATTAGACGATAGGACGTATTTTTAACTATTCAGACGCAGCCTTGGTGAACTTTCGTTAATTCAGCTCCGTCTTTTAAAAGAGTAAATTGTTTTCTCGCTTTAAGTCGTGATGAGTGGGATATTTCTCTCGCAGACTAGAAGAGGAATTGATTCATTTTAGCCTCACCTTCTACCTCCATCTTGACGCTCCGTAAAATATCTTTGGCTATAGCATGTACGTCATTTCCGTTTAGGGCTCCTGCGGAGTTCCTTCATGAATGTTAGGCTTTGAACTGGGCCTGCTCATGCAACTACAATGGTGACACTGGAGAGAGGAGCGAAGGATTGAGAAAAGAAAAAGATTTGCAATATTCAAGTTCTGAGGGAAACTGTATGTTTTTGAGAATCGGATAAACTACTATGAAAATATACTAAGTAATTAGTCGAGTTGCGCTTAAGATCTCTATCACTACTAGATCTCTATGCAAACTCAAGACAGTGGGCAGAAAAACAGGCACAGCGGGCGCTTGCTTGTTGTCTTGTTTGGACTGTTCGATCACTGCAGGATTCAGTAACGTGGGCCAGCGTGGGAGAGCAAAATAGCGACCAACGCCGCGGTACTGAGTGCGCCGCAGAATTCAGAGGATTCTCAGGAATCCAGAAGGTATGGAGTGCCTCGAGTTATGGCAGCAAAAGATAATTATTGAAATTGGTTGGCTAGCAGGCTAATATTGGCAACGTTGCGCGAGGGAAGTGACTTGGATCGCCAAATTATTTTTCATAACCAAGTTGGGGAGTAATTCTAGTTACGTACAATCTGATTGTACCAATCTGGAACTCTAAACCAACCTGATTGGTTTAAGTGTGGGTCAGAGCGGAAGCGCTACCACATCTTGGTTAGGAGAGGATCCTTGCGGCTGGTTATTGTCGTGTGTGGTAGCTGCTAATGTGTGCTTATTAACCTTTAGATTACCGCGGATTAGGCAAGGGTCGGATATTAGCCAGTGGTGTGTTGTGTGGCTAATTACGTTAAGCATTGTGGATATTAAATATTGTATTAGCTACGTGTGTCGTGTTGTTGATCTTATCTGTAAGTTAACTATTGTTGGTGTTAAAAGGGGCGAGGAGGAAATGTTGACTTGCTCTATAGCACAAGCTAACGTCATTTTTATGCGAACGTTAGCTAGCTAGCTTGTAGGCTAGCATTAGCTTGTTTGTGCTATAGATGTGAGTTGGCTAAATTACTTCGGTGACTGCCTATTTTGCGTCAGTTTCAGTTGTTGTTGCGCCCGTGTTCAGATTTCAGCAAGCAAACGGCACCCTTTCTTCCCCCCCCCCCTCGGTTTATCATCTCAAATAACAGCAGTAACCTTCGGCACAGGTGCGATTGTCGCCTTGCTCATTTCGCTGCGACTGCGCAGTCAGGTCATTAACAGCAGTAACCTTTGGCACAGGTGCGACTATCGACCTGCTCATGTCACTGCGACTGCGCTGTCCGGTCAATAACAGCAGTAACCTTTGGCATATTGATGCGATTATCGCCCTGCTCATTTCACTGCGACTGCGCAGTCCGGTCATTAATAGCAGTAACCTTCGGCACAGGTGCGATTGTCGCCCTGCTCATTTCACTGCGACTTCGCAGTCCGGTCAATAACAGCGGTAACCTTTGGCATATTGGTGGGATTACCGCCCTGCTCATTTCACTGCGACTGCGCAGTCCAGTCATTAACAGCGGTAACCTTTGGCATATTGGTGCGATTATCGCCCTGCTCATTTCATTGCGACTGTGCAGTCCGGTCAACTAACAGCAGAAACCTTTGGCACCGGTAACACCATCGACCTGCTCATTTCACTGCGCCTGCGCAGTCCGGTCAATAATAGCATTAACTTTTGGCACAGATGTCATGATTGCCCTGCTCGTTTCACTGTGATTGCTTAGTCTGGTCATTAACAGCGGTAATGGCGCTGACGTATACCAACGTGCTGAGAAGCGGTAACTCATTCTGGTAGATGTACCCTACACACAGGGTGCGTTCGAGCGCGTCTGCAAGCAAGTCGGCTGCGTGAGATTCCCGAAAAATTACGCGAGAATCTTGCGGAAGTTGCGTGATAAGTCCTCCAAACCAAGCATGGACTGTATAAAAAGATGGACGAAGCAACCGTGACGTCACCCGTTGGTCTCAGCATACCATAAAGAAAGCCTACATTTTGGCAATTTGAGTTGCGCCATGTTGTCATTTTGAAACCGGATGTGATTTCTATTGGACGAGAGCGAGAATCAAGATCCGGGGAGGGACGTGAGAGGTAGATCTGACCGTATCGGACGAGGACCAGAGGATAGCCACTCCTCTAAAGCATATTCTGGCTTTATCCTTTATTATCCTCCGCCACGAAGTGTGAGGGGGATATAGGTTTGAGCTCCGTCCGTGCATCTGTCCGTCTGAGATAAAGGGACAGCTTTTCTCAGAAACTATTAGAGATAGGACAACCGAATTTGGTGTGTAGCTTTAGACCATTAAGACCTTGATGGAGTTCGAAAATGAGATGCATGCGATTATTTTTTTCCCCCAGTTATTGCCCTTCATCCTTATTTTTGCACTTTGTCCACTGTATCTCCAAAAGGGACAGCTTTTCACAGAAAGTGTTTGAGATAGGTTAACCAAATTTGGTGTGTAACTTAAGACCAAAAAGACCCTGATGGAGTTTGAAAATAAGAAGCACACGATTATTTTTCCCACAGTTATTGCCCTAGTGGCATATTTGGGAGCCTCTGTTCAGAGTATCTTTTTACCCCTTTCTGTAGATGTAGACGCACGCGTCTACAGAACTGCAAATTTAAGCACGCAGTTACTGTACTCGATCACTAGATGGCACCCCCAGATCAGTTATTGAATATTCACAAGCAAGCTGAGTTAGAACGCGTTTTAGAATATGGGGAAGTTCTCTCCACTCCCTGTTTTTCAAGAGTTGCATGAATTAAAATCCTCAGCTAAGCCTGATGTGCAAACTGGTCAATATCCTTGCCCATAATATTGATCTAGCAGTTTAAAAAAAATGATCTCTTGCAACAGTAAAAATTGTCCTGTGTAGCAACCACTTTAGCTTCAGTAAACCAACGGTATTCCAGTTAGCGGTTCAGAAAAATCAGTTTTCTGGAGCAAAAAATTCAACAGGGTATTGATTCTCTCACATTCTACTGTCAATTACAGTCATCTCTTTCAAAAAATGCGTAGTTCCCTACCGTGGATTTACGTGAAGATTTTTTCATCGACAAATTCATCGCTTCCTTATATCCACCCGAGCGCTGGTGTTGATAGCCAATCACTCAATCATGCACTCAGGGTCTTCTTCGTAACTGCACAGTTATAATTAACGCCCTCGTGAAACTTCCCAAATAACAATGTATTCATTGGCTCATTTCTTGTCCAATTCCAGAGTGTATAAACATTCCAGTGTAAGTGAAACGCATTGATTGGACAAACACAGAGCATACAAGCTTATGCGTATAAGCATGCTCGGTTGTATCCTGTCTATGTTGCGCACATTGCGCGGCTGAAATAGACGCGATTTATAGAAAAAAGACTTGCAAAACTGGCCTTGAGGTGCTCAGTTACATTTACAGGATTTAAATGAGATAAGGACATGGTCAATGGGAATTATTTCAAATGAAACGGAACCGGAGGGTTCCTCGTACTGGGCACATCGGTCTCTGGAGAAGGAATTGAATTCAATGAAATAGGTTAGGCAGCTATATTTGTTTTGGAATGTATACCGTATTCAACAAAGTCGAATGCCAATGTTTTTTTCCTGTTTAAAATGTGAACTGCCCATGCATTTGGGTGGACGCCCCCTGGTATGTTCATTGCACCATTCTGTTAAATCTAGGGAGGCATGTCATGTTTGATCTTCCCTGAAGGTGGAATGTCTGTTCTGTTAAAATAAGGTATATTTCAGAATTCAGATATTACGGAGTTGGCGAGTTATTTTTGTTCCTTAAGTGTTGAAATGAGTTTATGAGCTCAGAAGTGGGAACTGGTAGCTAAAATCATTGCAGAGTGAATGTTCTGACTATTTAATCAGCTGTTTATTTTATGATTGTGTGCTGGCTTGGGGGACTTTAGTCCAGAACAATGGACAAAACTCTAAACTTTATAATGGAGAAAAGGCATGTTTTGTGTTTGGAGAGGTTAGTGGTGTCCACTGATGTTCAACTGCGCTGATAATGATAAATTCATGCTAAACTCAACCAGAAAATCATTAGTCAATATTAAATATCATGCCTGAAAACTTTTTTTGTGTTAAATATATAATTATTTGATGATCTGACAGTGCACCATTTTGAGACTTTGGGGAGCCACTTGGATAGCTGTATAATTGGGCTAATAGCATGTAGGTAATCTAGAATTTAATGTTGAAGATAAACTCATTAACCACAAGTAGAATTCATGATCCAAGAAATGTATAGATTTTTGCCCCAGCAGTTTTTCAATTCTCAGTATTTTTGCAATTTCAGTGGTGAATTCTCATGAAGATTTGTTTACGTTTGCAGCCCATTTTCTCTACCAAAATTATGACTATAAACTGAAGTACAATGTAATTCTAAATGCTGTAAGTGTCTATTCTGTAGCGAGCCACATCTTTCCTCTTTATGAAGCTTAAATCTTGAATTATAAGGCATTAAATTGGGTAACCCATAAATAGCCAAATTTGGCTTCTGCGCAAAGGGGTTAAAGAAGGCTTTTTGGTGGGGGATGTTGTTGACCATGTCTACTTGTTCTAGTCTACTTGGGACCATAATTTACAAAAATGAACATCATGATATAAAGAAGGAGACTTGAAAGTTGCTATGGCAACCATCAAACAATGTGAAAAGTCATTATTTAAATGAAAAATCAGCGGGGAAAGTAGCGTCATTTTCTCATGGACTTCTGTAGCTTTGAACTTTTATCTGCAACCACCGACGTCGCCATCTGCTGGCCATGAAATAGAATGCCATTTTACGGCACTTCCTCATGGGCTTCTTTTTTCAGACCAGAGTGCTGCGTCCATGTTTTTATACCGTCTATGGTTTGGAGGGCTTATCGCGTAACTTTGGCTAGATTCTCGCGTAATTTTTCGGGAATCTTGCGCAGCCGGCTTACTTGCAGACCAGAGCCATCTGTATGTATAGTTGAAATCAGTACGTAAGTATAGTCTGATTCTGTTCAATGTTATGTTTTGCGAAACATTACAAAACCCAAAACCAGTGAAGTTGGCACGTTGTGTAAATCGTAGATAAAAACAGAATACAATGATTTGCAAATCCTTTTCAACTTATATTCAATTGAATACACTGCAGAGACAAGATGTTTAATGTTCAAACTGAGAAACTTTGCAAATTTGCAAATGATCATTAACTTAGAATTTAAAGGCAGCAACACATTGCAAAAAAGTTGGCACGGGGGCCTTTTTACCACTGTGCTACATCGCCGTTCCTTTTAACGACACTCAGTAAACGTTTGGGAACTGAGGAGACCAATTTTTGAAGCTTTTCAGGTGGAACTCTTTCCCATTCTTGCTTGATGTACAGCTTAAGTTGTTCAACAGTCCGGGGTCTCCGTTGTCGTATTTTACACTTCATAATGCGCCACACATTTTCAATGGGAGACAGGTCTGGACTACAGGCAGGCCAGTCTAGTACCCGCACTCTTTTACTACGGAGCCATGCTGTTGTAACACGTGCAGAATGTGGCTTGGCATTGTCTTGCTGAAATAAGCAGGGGCGTCCATGAAAAAGACGTTGCTTGGATGGCAACATATGTTGCTCCAAAACCTGGATGTACCTTTCAGCATTAATGGTGCCTTCACATATGTGTAAGTTGCCCATGCCCTGGGCACTAATACACCCCCATACCATCACAGATGCTGGCTTTTGAACTTTGCGCCTATAACGGGCCGGATGGTTCTTTTCCTCTTTGGTCCGGAGGACACAACGTCCACAGTTTCCAAAAACAATTTGAAATGTGGACTCGTCAGACCACAGAACACTTTTCCAATTTGCATCAGTCCATCTTAGATGAGCTTCGGCCCAGCAAAGCCGGCGGCGTTTCTGGGTGCTGTTGATAAATGGCTTTCGCTTTGCATTGATGAGTTTTAACTTGCACTTGCAGATGTAGCGACGAACTGTTGTTACTGGCAGTGGTTTGGTTTTCTGAACTGTTCCTGAGCCCATGTGGTGATGTACTTTACACACTGATGTCGGTTTTTGATGGTCAATAAAGATTCCGCCTCTGTCACCTCAATAACTCTTCAGTTAAAATGTAAGTCTAATGATTTAACATTGCATTGCTGAGTTTTTTTTTTTTTTTTTTTTTTTTTTTAAGCTTAGGTCACACGTCATGATTCTTGTAAATCAAATGCCTGACCACAGCATTGTATGAGACGTTGGCTGTAAAAGCACTGTTGTGGTCGCAATGTTAGCAAAGGAGCTAATGTTTTCCAACGTAAATTAACCGTTAACAGTAGGAATGTTATGCGAGTGAGATGGGATAGCCAATGAAGAAGTTGTTAGATTATCTCCACAATTACCAGAGGAAACTATCTTGTATGCTGATGGGGCTGAAGTTAACGTGGGTTACTGCAGTTACGCGTCTCCACCTGGCAAGAACGCTTTCAGGAAGTGACCGTTAAGTGTGTCCGAAATAAAAACCATACTCCTGTTTACAAAAAAGTATATTGAACGATAGTACACGTTTTGTATGTAGTGGCCTTTGACTTGTCGATGAGCTTCTGGTCTAAACCGTACGGTTATTTACGTCCTGTGCGACAGAAAGTCACCGGCATTTCACGTCACTTTTAGCCTGGTGCCATCGGCTAGAAATGCTTGGTATTAAACCATAACGCTACATACGAAGTAAAGGCGTCTGCTACAAAACGTAGTTTCTCTGTAGAAAATATTGTCGCTGACATGAAGGCTCATAATATTTTTAGTGTAAAGTTATTTGATGTCAAAAGTCAGACAAAATGAAAGGGGGTGAATGGAGAAGCTACCGCTAGTTGGTCATCTGCCATCTTCTAGAGCAACGGTTCCCAACCTTTTTAGGCCGCGCACCACCTTCTACTTCCCGACCGAGCTGACGCACCACCACGCCCAACACATAAATTTCTATTTATAGTCTCAATTAGGGCATCAAGTTTAATACAACAAAATATTAGAACACACAACTGTTCATTATTGAATGTGCAATAATACTCCAATTGTGCTCTCACATTTGAAAGGTGAGGAGAATAATATGAAAATAAAAAGTATGGTCGCTGAGCAAGCCACAATTAACAGGCCAACAGACGACCGATCAAAAAAAAAAGCCACAAAAAAATTTTTTATAGCCTCATTGAGTGCATCAAGTTTAATACAAAAAATAAAAGAAATAACAGAGTGAATTTTAATTTAAATAAGAGTTTTGAATTAAAAGCCCACAGATGATTTTCTTGAATTTTTCTAATGTGTGACACTGCCACATAAATTTTGTGTTCTCTTATTATTTGAATTATATTTAACGAAATATGGTTGTGATTGCATTTTACGAGTTTTCCGTTATTCTTACTCGAACTAATGTATGAATCTCTACTGCTCTCTAATGACGTCTTTTATCTTCATTTTTGCTTCATCATTGCGGGGTACTTTTTTGTGGCTCATTTGGGACTCAGTTCGTGGACTGTCACTTTATATGTCACGGACGGATTTTTCCAAGGAGCTTCACTTGCTACTGCTACCTCTCAATTCTGCGCTTGCGCAACCTTAAAATCTCGGGCTGTTTCCTCGCTCATATCTTAAGAATCTTCAAAAATCTTAAAAGTTGATGTATTTTCAGTGCGCATTTTGACCTGGAAGCGTACATATATTTGCATGTACATGCTGGGTTTTCCTGAAAATGCAGAAATTGGATGATAATGGCATATATGGGCATAGCTATATCTTTGAACAAACTTATCCATCTCGTTATAAAATCTGCTTATGTTATGATGAGCTAACAAATAACAAAGTTACTACTGTAAACTGATTCATATTGCAATATCAAGTCGAAAACAAAGACTTTACGATCGCTTTGCATTGAGGCAGCATTTTTTTGACAAGGGAGCAAAATTTGACAGAACACCAGCGTTGCCACATTGACTGTGGAAAATGCATATGCGCGCTAGAACTGTATGAAAGTGCGTGTTTTTGTGGGTTTGAAAGTGTTTTGAGCGATCCGAATTGATCTATTTGTTACAAGTGAAAATCCATTTGCAATAACGCAGATTTATTTATTTTTTAGGAAAAATGTTCAATAGGCCGCCATTAGCCTTTTCATGTCGCGCACTCCCAGCGTCAGCTTGCACACCACAGGTGTTGGGAATCCCTGTTCTAGTGTTCAATTGAGTTTCGACTTCCGGGTATAATCCTACCCCCTTGGCAGTAACCTTTGCCTCAGGTGCGACCATCGACCTGAGGCGTGTTCAAAACCGCAGGCGCCCGCGCGACTGTCTCGCGTGAGTGCTCGCGCTGATTCTGTACGGAGGCGAGCGGTCGGTCTGTAGTCAAAATGGCGACGCACAGCGAAAGAGACTGGCTGTGTCCCAATTCAGCGGCTGCATCCTTGGAAGGACGCAGCCTCTCAATTGGGACACAGCCACTGTGTACTTCACGCTGTTATAAATGAATTGTCTGAACCGATGGACACAGAATATTGTGATGCTGCCGTGGCGGAAGATGAAGATGATGCTATGATAAGAGGTGAGAATCTCCTTGGAACGGACCGTATTGAAAACTATGTGGAGGAAACCGTGCCAAGATACAGTGATCCTTTGTTTCGTGCCCATTTCCGGATGACACTATCCTCCTTTCAGGCTGGACGCCATCTTGGATCGCTAGGCGAGGCAGCTCAAGCGATAGTTCGTGTACGCTCGCAAACGCCCGGGCGGGCAAGGGGTCGGCAGTTGGCGAATCCGGCCCGCCGAACCATCCAATCCAGCCCGCGACTGAGTTCTACTAGTTTATGTACTTTATCTCGGTCTTTTTGTGTGCCTGGAAGTCAATGTGCTGGGACATGGAAACACGTAAAGTGTTTGTGTGCCTGCGAGCTTCTGCACTGGGATAAGGAAACACCCACCTCCCCAGGTCACCAAACGCGACAGTTTGGGGAGCGAGTTTTCCCCGCCTGTCTGCCAAGGGATGATTTTAGCCGCCGCCTCAGTTCAACCAAAGCATTCAGAAGAAGCGTTTTTTGCGCGTGCTCAAACCCATTCTCAAAAGCTGTGGCGGTGCACATTTGATGCGGCGCGGTTGTTTTTTCGTGCACGTCCGCGGCGCACAGCTGCACGAACCTGCTTCTCCCGCGGTGTTGTGTCCCGGTTCCTTCGGCCTGTGTCTCTCCTAATGTTTCCTCACTGAGCTTTGCCTCGTTTGAAATGTGAAGAAAGCCCATGTGAGGAAAAACGTCGCCTCGGAGATGTAGAATGAGTATTATAGAAGAGAAACACACATTTCAGGATACTGACTTGTATCCTCAGAACAGACATGTCCTTGATTGTCAGCCTCTTTTCGTATTACGCAGTGTCTACGTGTCCGAAAGTCGGACAGGGTTTTAATATATCTCCGTGTCCGACAGTCCGATGGTTTCAATATAACTCCGAGTCCGACAGTTGATTATTGTTTTTAATTTCTTCAAATCTACTGAATCTTTTTGATATTAAACGTGAATGTTTTGATAAGAGGGCTCAGTTCTTCAAGATGAGTACCGATAATTTCAATCAATGTTTCTGTTTGAGCTCTGCTCAATAAAGTGAGTCGACAATGTCCCTGTCTGACAGCCCAAAAAAATAAATAAATAAGTAAGAGGACAATAAGAACAGATTGATAAGGAAATAAAAAATAAAAAGAAACATTTTAACAACAAACCGAACATCCAATGAACACTGCGATTTATTTATTTGCGGGCCATCTTTTTTGGATGTTCTGTTAGTTGGTGATATATTTTTATTCTTTATTTTGTAATAAAGCTGTTCTCATATCAATACTTTCACTTTTTGCTGGCTGCCTGACATTGAGTATTTTGCATTTCGCGTTGGGCAGTCTTGATCGTGCATCCGATATTTAATTCACAATGTCAATGGTCATGGAATTGATTTGCTCACTGACTACAAGCACTATTTTATATCTGGTGTGGAAATAAAGCGTGAATCTGTTGATCCATCTGACTAATTTTCAAAAAAGACCGAATAAAGACTAAACAATAAAGTCTACCTACAACGGAAGGAAAGACTAATAAAAAGACCATGAAAAGTCGATAGCTATCAATTTGCATTTTGTGAAGGTTGAAAACAAACATGACCCAATTTGTAGCCTGTAATGCGAGTAGAAGCCACTAGATGGCAGTATTGACCTTTCTTATGTTAAGCCCAGACTGGAGCTAGGTTTGGGCATGTCTTGGGCATGTCTGGGACAAGTCCCAGACAATTAAAATAAAAAAGAGGTCTAAATGTAGGAGGGGTCTGCAAAAGAGTATATAAGGAGGAAAATTGAGGGAGTGGAGTAGTAGGAGAAATTGCAAGCAGAAGGATACATTTGACCAGACCTGTCGCACTTTTCAAGACCTGTGTAGCTTTTTGTGGATTTTTGCCTGTGTTGGAGCATTTTCCTCACCGGGAACATCACCAAGCAACCCAACCAAAGGGACTGTAAATATTTTTATTGTTGTATATATCAATCTTGGTCAGTAGAGTAGATAGTAGATTAGTTAAACACATTTAATTTAACAAACACTTTTAAGTTTTAAAATTTTGTCTGTCATCCTTTGCTGTCATAAATGTCATAACAAATTGGGGCCATAACAAGCCCAAGTCTAATAATTCCTGGAATACTCGAAACGAGAACTTTTATGACTTTCGAAAACGGAGTATTTTATGATCTCTGTCCGACGGTCGCTAAATTCATCATAAATGCACGAAATCCCGCGCCAATGTCGACTCACTTTATTGAGCAGAGCTTAAAGAGAAATATTGATTGAAATTCTCGGTACTCATCTCGAAGACCCGAACCCTCTTATCAAAACGGGATCGAACGCTCGCGGGCGCCCGCGATTCTGAACATGCCTCTGCTCATTTCACTGCGACTGCGCAGTACGGTCATTACTGCATGTAGCTGGCTAACAAGCTTGCTAAATCTGTGGCTGCAATATAGTGTTAGTTACTAGCTAACGTAACCTTAAGTCCTAAGCTTCCAACTCGGAACGTTAGTTTGGTGTTTAACGTTTACAGGCTCATTACCTGATGTCAGCTTACGTTATGTGTGTAGCTGCATTTACTTGCTAGAGAACTTGGCTGTCTATTTAGCTAGAAATCTTTGTTTTATTAATTGCTGTTACCAAATCGGACTGCTTAGTTAGCTGGGTCATGTGGTAGACAAAATACAGTTGTAAAATAAAGTAAAAATATAACCGTTTGTATTTTCGTTTACTTTTCTAGGTGCCCATGCTAATGAAGTCATTGAACTTGATGGACTGTGATAAGCACATGTTTGTTTAGTGCGAAAAGCAAGTTATATAACTGATTAGAAGCGGTCCTTAACAAGAACAAGCATATTATCTAGCGATTACAGACGTTAAACAAACCGGGGTAATAAATATTAACCGTAAATACAGTATTATTAAATTACAGTAAATAATAATATTGTCAGAATTTTGGTAAGTTCGCGATTACAGACAATTTGTACAGCTGTAATAGGCCTACATGTTACTACGATATTGCTGTCAAAATAACTAACCTCAGCACCACCTTTTCAGTTAGCAGAATCCAATGAATTAATTTGTACAATTCGAGAAATGGCTTGCCAGGAACACCTTAGCTAGACTGGCTTCTCTGAGATTACTCACGGTGCCCTCATTCAAATCAGTTTTCTTTGATTTTGGAGGCATGGGAGCGCATGCAGTTTGTTTGGTTTCATGACTCAGGTTTTTGTGGTCGTCGGCAAAGATTGGGGAGTGCACTCCCCCCATCATGCATTTTATGCTGCTGCCCGAAAGGTGATGCAGTCTGTTCGCAAATTGTTCATGTTTAAATTGTCAATATAAAACGATAACACAAGCCAGTCAGATGATGGGTCATAGTTGTGTAGCCTCCCATGTAGTTTCTATTCCACTATTACTCAGTATTTACCTCCTGAGTCTACTGTTGGTTGTGGGCTGATCCTGCCAGATGTCATCGATTAGTGTTACCTTTTTTATCAGGTGTGAGGTCTAAGGCGCATAATAGAACCGATCGGTGGATGTTGTCTCTCAGAACGTTTTTTGTCCCCAGGACATTGATTAGATTAGGGCCAAGGTGAAAATGGACTGAATGAGACAAATTTTGCAGAAAATGAAGCCAAAACAAAATTTTCACATTTTGGATATGTTAATAACACACATCTAATCTTTCTAAAACAGTGAATTTGATGATGGTTTCCTTTTTTTGGTATAAAATGCTAAAAATGGCACTTTTTTATTTATTTATTTATTTTTTTTAAATATTTTCTAGATTATTCATGAGAGGGGCAGAATTAGAATACAAAATACACAACGTGTGAGAAGCTCTATGCAATACCAAATCCCTTCCAACTTTAAGTGGAAACGTATGATTAAGTAAAGGGACACCTTTATAAGTCCATATTCCTCAGGTTAGCGTGGCACATTTTCACCCCTGAAAATTTGAAGGACTTGGCTGAAATATTTTTCTCGATATAGCCATGTGAAAGTGGCTCCTCAGAAATCCCTGTTTACAAAGGGCCGGAACTTAGTTGCAAAAATATTTTTTAACAACAAAACTATTAGGAGTTGAGAGCTAAAATTTTGGATTTCTCCTATTAGGAGGTCTATGCACCCGCTGGGATTTTTTCAGCCAAATCTGAGATGGTCAAGTGGAAAGTATCTCTGCAATTTGGACATTTGAAATGGAACTACGCTGCAATGTAATTGTAGCAAAACTTGCAAATTTATTAATCAATTTATATTTATATAGCACCTTTCACTACAGCAGTGGTCTCAAAGTGCTTCAAAAGTTGAAAGCAAAAAGGGTTAGCACATGATAAAATACAATACATACAAGTGCTTTGTAAATAAAAACAGTAGTAACACAGTGTGTGTGTGTGTGTGTGTGTGTGTGCGCGCGCGTGCATGCGTGAATGCTCGTATGCAGCTCAGTCATAGCATGTGCTGAATAAATGTTTTTTGCCTTGGTTTAAATATGGTCAGTGAATATGGCCTTGTTTTTTTAAGAATTCTAGCTGCAGCATTTAAAACAAGCTGGAGGTTTTTTATGGCACTTTTGGGGCAGCCAGAATTGAGTGAATTGCAATAATCAAGGCAGGACGTTACAAATGCATGTGTTAATTTTTCACTGTCCGATTTGGAGAGGAAGTCTAGTGTCTATTTTTCGCAATATTTCTGAGATGAGGAAAAAAGCTATGCGAGAGATGTTTTTAATGTGAGCTTCAAAAGAGAGATCTGGGTCTAAAATAACGCCAAGATTTTTGGCCGTTGGATTCGGGGTGATGACACAGCTGTCCAAATTTAATGTGAGATCAGACAGTAGATCTCTGTTTCTTTGGGCCTAGTACAAGAAGCTCTGATTTAGAAGGATTGAGATGGAGGAAGTTCGCTGCCATCCATCTATTAATATAAGCGACACAGGTTTCCAGATAACGTAAGGAGTTGCGATCTCCTGGTTTTAGGGAAATATACTGCTGCGCATCATCAGCGTAGCAGTGGAAATTTACATGATGTTTGTGGATTATGTCACCAAGTGGAAGAGTGTATAGTGAGAACAGCAAAGGAGTGAGCACCAAGCCTTGGGGGACACCATAGACCAATTTTGCATGACCGGAGGAGTTATTGTCAATTGAAACAAATTGATACCTGTCCTCAAGGTAGGAACTAAACCATCTTAACGCTTTTCTGTGCAGGCCAATTTGACAACAGAGTCTCTGCAACGGTATTTGATGGTCGATGGTATCGAAGGCTGCACTTAAGTCAGGAGCACAAGGATTAATATAGAGTCTTGGTCTGAGGCCAGTAGTTAGTCATTTCAAATTAAAAAAAGAACTTGTATTATTTTTGATCAAACTCCAACTACTGCTGAGGAATTCCTCAATTGTCAGTTGTATTGTTTGCTTGTCCAGCCATTAAAGGTGTGTAAGCATTTCAATATCTAAAAAACAAATTGAAGTTGGATGGTACAAATTCTTTTTCTGTTTAAGCTGCTGTATTCGCCCCATTAGTTCGAGCTGTCGAAGTTACTTGGGATTAATCAAACTGATGTTTAAGCGGCGTTCCTCTGTGCAGTACAAACCTTGAGGACAGCTGTTTTTCACATTTGAAGTATCTCGTTTCCTCTGCCATTTTTGTGGAAATGGAGTTCCCGACGCCAGCTTCAGGTAAATGTGTGTGTGTGTGTCCTAATGTCCTAACAGTAATGCAGTTATTTGTAACAACTGTTCTTTCTCTGTTTCTACCCCCCCCTTTTTTTTTCAGGTGTCTTCACACCTTGTGATTGGGGACTCCCACCTTACCTTCTCCTCTTACCTCACCAAAGCTCCACCTCCCTTGTCCCATAGCCCCTCCCCTTCCCTTCCCCATCCCCGCCCCCTGTGATTTCCTGCCCCAGCATGAACGAGGTCACCATCGTCAGAGAGGGCTGGCTCCACAAGAGGGGTGAGAAAAAAATCACCTGTCTCTCTCGCCTGAGATTTGTATTTCAGCTTGGGGTCCTGTCTCAAATGATTGCTGTGTTTATGGTTAGCATTACTGTGTTACTTTCGCTGCAGAGGTTTCTCAGTGTTTTTTTTTTTTTATAATGGCAGGCTTTGCATCAAGGCCTTCAATGACCCAAAACGCTGGAAACAATTGGCTACGGGCAAAGGCCGTGCCAGGCAAGGATTTGGCCAGGCACCTGTCTATCCATCTTTTAGAGCGGCTACTGCTTTTCATTAGACATATAGCTGCAGTCTGAAGAAGTTTTCTACTTTAAATGAACACTGTCACAAGATTCTGCTCAATAAACATTAACAAGAAAAAAAGGCCAGTTTTTTTTTTTTTTTTGAACTCGTCGCTGGTTGAAATGGCTCGTTAATATCGAGGTTTATCTTTGCCACGTTTGCGCTGATCTATCCAAAAATAAGTTATTTATTAATGGCACGACTTAGTATATTTTTAGTCATTTGTTTTAAACGTTCATTTTGATGGTACTAACTTTAAAGGGGACCTCATATGTTGATCCTTCTTTTATTACATATTAGTAATGTTATAATGTTGGTTGTCCATGCTCAACCTCTGAAAAGTTTCAAAACAAAAGATACAGGGATTTTGCTGTAATCCAAGGACGTGATTTCATGAACATGATTTCCTCTCTGAACAGCTTCTTTCGAGATCTATGCGAGATCTGGGTAAAACCTGACATCAGGTTGTGCCGTCCAATTAGTACAGACCTAGCCAGAGCCAATCACGGCGCTGGACCTGCCCACACCGGAAACTATTCTAGCAGGCACTAACAACGGCAGATCATACTATGCCTTAGTAGCATCTTCACTTTTGGAAATGCAAAAGAGGAAGCGCAGATAATTTGAGGTGCAGTTTTGTCAGTATCTCTCCCAATGCTGTTTGTCCATTTACTTTTGAATGCGAAGAAAAACTCCCAAAGACATTGCCACCAGAAATCAGTGGGTAGCTTTTTTTTGTTTGCTGGCAGCAAACCGCCACGGCCAAAGGGAACGTTAGTTGCTCGTGCTCAGCATTTCACCAAAGACAGTTTTGTCAAAGGATAATTTGACACTGGATATGCATTTTAGCTGCTTCTCAAACCTGAAGCAGTTGCATGATCAAGCACTCGGAGCCACAAGCTGTAAGTAACGATATAACAGCAAATAATCTAAGAGTAATGTATGTGAAGTTAACGTGTTACGGGTGGCTAGCAGGACTGCTAGCGATAGTTAGCACAACCAACTGGTCTCAAACGCAGGCTTTGTAAAATATCTGAAAATAAAGCCTGTATGGGCTGTGACTGTCCATGACTCAGACACAGAAGCTGTAAGTTGCTTTTACTGCATAAGCCAACCTGATAGCCTGTTGATTGTAGCTGTAGCATTGCATCTATCGTAGCCAAGTTACTGTTGCTAATGTTTGTGTCCTAAATATGCAAGAGTGATATCGGGGGAAATTCTACAGAAGCTGTGAGAACATAAACCTCACTTGAAGCTAACTTTTAATACTTGTTTGTAGGGCTATCGCGTTAATTAATCACGATTAATTTAAGTGCAATAAAAGTAACTGCCACTATGAGGCAGACAGACGTGATTGCTTATTACCTTTTCTAATACACTTGCCTAATGTGGTCATTTGAAATGCTTCCGGGAAGAAAACTGTGATTTGAAGTCCGCTAATTACCAGCGAGGTTGGACAGCCTCCATCGCCTTGGCATAATTAGCTAACCTTAAATCAATTCCCGTGTACTTTGCCCAACTTGCAATCAAGCCATTTATACAGCCAACTGACAAATCAAAACCAAAATGTGGCCTATAATGATTAAGAAGAGATAATGAGAAGCAGACAGACCTAACCAGGCTGCCACGTTATATTGAAAGATTTTCAAATTCGTTAAAAATTTACATGTCACGTTCTATATGCTTAAACAAAATGTTTTCCACCTTCACTGTTTGTTATTTAGACGCTCAAAAGTAAATAAAATCAAGCGCTATGAGTGACATTATTTTAAATTACTCTCGTTCGATTATCTAATAAAAAATGCCTCAAATTTGCGGCAAAGATTCGACTGAACGTTAATTGCCAAATCTTTGGTGCATTTGACTATTGCCTGCAATGCATAGATAGTCTCTTGCATTCACGTTCGGTATACTTCACAAAATGTTTCCCACTTCACGTAGCGTATATTTTTAAGCTCTTAAAACCAGGGCCATCTTTAAATAATTTCTTTCTTTTTTTTTTTTTTTTTTTTTTTAGAAATATCTTTTATAATGCATACAAAATTCCTCGATAAAAGGTGGAATTCTGAGGTCTGCTCTTTATTCAGATTATTGAAATTCTTTCAATCTAACACAGAAACCCGGTTGGGTCCGTCTGCTTCTCATTATCACTTCTTAATCATTATAGGCCACATTTTGATTTTGATTAGTCAGTTGGCTGAATAAATGGCTTGATTGCAAGTTAGGCAAAGTACACTGGAATTGATTTAAGGTTAGCTAATTACGCCAAGGCGATGGAGGCTGTCCAACCTTGCTGGTAATTAGCGGACTTCGAATCACAGTTTTCTTCCTGGAAGCATTTCAAATGACCGCATTAGGCATGTGTCATAGAAAAAGTAATAAGCAAGAAAGTCTGTCTGCCTCATAGTGGCAGTTACTTTTATTGTGCTGAAATTAATCGCGATTAACGCGACAGCCCTACTTGTTTGTAATCTGGATTCTTGATACAACTGTCCACGGTAACGGAACTTGCTGTCTGTAAAACCTGAATTGCAAGGGTTTGTCTCTGTGGTTGTTATGACCGGGGTAGGGCTAATCTGCTTAAACATTCTGCTGAAAAACTACAACCATCTATACTTTCCTTCATAATTTATTTATTTCTTAATTTACTGTGATGAAATTTTCATTAGTCATTCTTGAGATATATTTCTATCAATAGGGTCAGTCCATGTCAAATCACCCAGGGGTGGTGGCGGCACCATTTTCAAATTTAGCTAGCTTCCACTAACTTAAAGATAATGCCAAAAGAACATAGCATGCAAAATTTTAGATCTTTAATTCAAATAGTTTTCAAGCAAAATTAGTTTTTAAGTTTCAGCAATTTAGGCCTGAACCAGCCCCCCCCTAATCCTCGAGGGTATTTTTCAGAAAATGAAGTGCTTGTAACTCAGCTTCTAGGCAACATAGCATCACCAAATTTGACATGCAAGTTCTCTATAAGTAGCTTGTTAAATAAGACCCTTCCTAGCCTTCTAGCTAGTGTGTAGTAGGTACTGGAGCTTGTCAAAAATGCCCAAATTTACGAAAAATTAAGTCGCGAATGAGGTTTAGAAACCCTAAAAAATAAGAAATGGTGCGCATACCTGCTATAATACCCTCCAGTTCCTTTTTTAACAACATTATGCACTATTTTAACGAATTAGAGCCCCTTAGCTTCATTATCTGCAGAGATCTAATCAGCTGAATTTCTAATCAGAGTGAAAATTATCGAAAATTGCCAAAATTCAATAGGCCAGAAGCCAGTGTAGCACAGGTGGCAGGGATATGAAACTTTGTGCAGGAAAGCTCTATCATTTGGCATAGTATTTAAGGGATAACAATTGATGGTATTCGATGCGCGTCATCAACCTTCGATGCCGCTGAGGAGCAGAGCGAAGATTTCAATTGAGTGAAACGAGCAGTCATGGCATCCTCACCGCGTTACGAAGAGAGAACTTGTTTGATTGGCGTCGATCCATATGAATTGGACTCAGTAGCATTTAGCCGAGATGTATCTTTGCTGCCAGCCGTGGATTACCCCGATATTTGCCACTATTTAATCGTCACAGTGTAACTGTTACGCCTACACGGCGCAGGATCTGAAGGCATAAGGAGTCGTATAACTATTTCATAAAACTAAGCTAACATTGGCTGCCTCCCAAAGCGCCTGAAATAAATCCTCGTTCTGTAAACTTGCGTTTGGTCCAAAACGTCGGTTTTTGTGTCAGCATTAATATTTTAAATAATTATGTTAGTTTGGGGTTACCCACTTTCAAAGCTCTCAAGAAACTTGATGTACAGCTTCATGTGTCGGTTGAATGAATCTGAAAATTTTATCCTAATGGAATTAACGGACCCTACTAAAAGCCTTAGATATAGCTCAAGACTGTGGTGCCATTGGCGTAAAAACCTGTTTCTTTTGCACTGATTTCATGTGCCTTTTTAATGCATTCCGTCTTCTTTTGTTCTGTATTGCTCTTTGTGTGTCTGATATGGACCCCCCGTGTGATTCCGGAATAAAGATCATATATATTTTGTATTTCTGTGTCTTAACCGGGAATTTTATGGCGTCTTAACTGGCTATTTCTGTTGTACAATAAGAGAGTGCAAACCGGGCATTTTATGGCATCTTCAGACACAAATACAAAATCTTAATGCTGACGCCAAAACCGACGTTTTGCCAGTGTAGCTACAGAACGATGATTTAATGTTGACGCTTTTGGATGCAGCCATTAACTCCATTCAACAGTAACTTAGCTCAACGTGAGTCTCGTTAGTCAATAATATCGACTGTCATATCAGCTGTCCTTATGTCGCCTCCTACAAGAACGGTGTCAGGCGTCGGTTGGAGCACCTGCATCATTTATCACATCAAGCAACATTCACTGTCTGACAAAACGATCTCTGACTAATAAAACCGTTAACTACCAGTGATTAAATGCTATGCACACACTTTACAGGGGTAAGTGGCTTATCTAACTCCAACGTTACCTGAGGTAAAATGATCGGAACAGACTTAAGGAGTAGCCTGAAGTCTCTCCTATTGATTCTAGCTCGCCACAGGTTTCTCTTCCTCTGACTCAACTCCTCTCTGTCTCTCCTCTCTCTTTTCCTCACAGTGGGTATTGCAAAGAAATTTAATGCAGTTTTTTTTATTTATTTTTTTTGCTGTCATTAGAACAGCCGTGAACCACACAGCAAACCATGTTGAACCAACCAGGGTTGATACGATTGCTAAAGAATGTGAGGGAGAGGCTCTCGATAGAGTCTAGTCAGGAATATTTGAGGGGATGTCAACAATATGGCCGCATCGAACGTTGATGACTCGTATCGAATACCATCAATTCTAGAATATGCAGCTGTGGTTTTATTTGTGTGGGCATGTGTGAGTGCTTCCTCCTTGTGTATGTGCGTTAAGCACATTAGTTCTTCTAACAGTCTGGGTTCCTACTACTGTGAGGCCTTAAGCTGGGTGTTGCTTTTGTAGGTGAGTACATTAAGACCTGGCGGCCTCGTTACTTCATCCTGAAGAGTGATGGCTCCTTCATCGGCTACAAAGAGAGACCCGAAACCTCTGACCTCAATGTGCCCCCCCTCAACAATTTCTCTGTGGCAGGTCAGTCCCCTGTGACAATCTGGGTTACAGCTAATGGCTCTGCGTACTGTTAAATGTTCTGTTTGTATTTTCATTGTGTTAGCTATCTCTCTGTATGCAGCTTGTTTTAAGTGTTTTCATTTTTCCTCGCATACCAAATAGGGCTGGGAAATAAATCTATCACAATTTTAAGCCCAGTAAAGTCTTGAACTAACAACTGTCAAAATTCAGAGGCCATTTGAAATGCTTCCGGAAATTAGTTTCACTGAGCAGGGCAATGTCAAGGTCTCCAGAATTGTTGCCTTTTAACTAGCTATTGCTCTTATCCAGTTTACTAATCACAACAAATATGTATTGTAATGTGAATAGAAGCCACTAGATGACCTTTTCTTTTGTTAATCCCTGACTGGAGCTAGGTTTGGACATGTCCTGGACATGTCTGCAATGGAAAGTCCCAGAGAATTAAAAAAAAAAAAAAAAGTCTAAAAGTTTTTTTAGACTAGAAATTGCAAGGAGAAGGATTACATTTAACCAGACCTGTCACTCTTTTCAAGACCTGTGAGGCTTTATGTGGATTTTTGCCTGTGTTGGAGCATTTTTCCTCACCCGGAACATCACCAAGCAACCCAACCAAAGGGACTGTAAATATTTTTTTTCTTGTATATATCAATCTTGGTCAGTAGAGTAGATAGTAGATTAGTTAAAGTCTTTGTTTAATTAAATGTGTTTAAGTTTTAAAATTGTTTCTGTCATCCCTTGCTGTCGTAAATGTCATTACAAATTGGGGCCATAACAGTAGCCTATAATTATTAATAAGTAATATTGAGAAGTAGACAGACCTAATTAGGCTTCGGTGTTTGATTGAAAGCGTGCCAATAGCCCTAATAATTAAAAATAATAGCTTACCTGAATTCCTTCTCTCATTGCCGTGAGTTTGCCCATTAGTAAGGATTAATTTAAAATTAATAAATTTTAAGATTGCCCTGATTTTTAAGTGTCTACAGATATAGACCTTCGCAATGTGGAAAACATTTTAAGTGTGTCAAGCGTAACTATTGATTTATTTTTGTTTTTTTTGTTTTTTTTTTTGCATGAAACTGCCACAAGAAGGCCGAGAAATAATCTGGCAAACCAGTACTCCAAGTCGGGCAAAAGTTGATTGGCTGTCTGGCGAATAGAAGTTATTTTTCACTCACCAGCAAAACAAGCCGTCTGGTGTACCTAGAATACCTTATTTCAATTTAGTGACCCTTTGCGTTTTTATTTAAATTTATGCACCAGGTTTCATGACTGCATCTGACATCAATGAGATAGGCTAAGCTTGCAAAGCGATCATGCAGGCACCTAGCTATTAACTTACATAGCGAACATCCATCACGACATGAGGCTACAACTGACCCTGCGCCACCTTACCATTTCATATTATTGAGGTAAATGAATTACGTTGTTGCCCACTAAAATGTCTCTGCTGCAGAAATGCACATATTTCACTGTCTTGCTGAAAAATACTCCATTTCTTTATCTGGTAACTTTATAAAACATCGAAGCAATCTTGCTGCCACCCATATTGCGACCTTGAAATTCTTCTGGCTTGACGAAAAGGATAATGGGGCTTCACATTTTCCAATCTTGTAAAGCTTGTTAATTTTTTCAGCTATTATAAAACGAGAATAGTTTTGGTAATAAAAGCACATTCTGCATTGAAGAAAGATGTTTTATATGACTATTTACAATCAATCCTTGCAATTCAGCAAATATGAGAGTAACAAAGTCACGTTTCATTACATGAATTTTCTAAATCATATACCTCAAAAGTTTAAAGGTGACGTAGAATGGTTGAACCGGGGTATTTATCCTTGTTCTGTGATGTGACAAATGGACAACAAAAGTTTGATTAGGTCTGAAATGCCTCAGAAGCTTCCTAAAAACCTCTCTCAAAAAGCTATTGTAGGGTGGGGGATTTTGAACGCATGGTTTTGCACTTATTTGATGACCTTTCGGGCTAACCTGGCAACCTCATTATGAAATGCAAGCACTTGATGCTGATTGGCTGGCTTTGCTGCCACTCAAAAGAATGTAACCACGCCTAGAGCAGTAGGGAAAATGAAAAACACTTGCCGGCTTCAGAACATGGACTGACCAACTTAATGCAGCTATGGCATATTCAGAGATTCAGCCTTATATGCTTGAGTCCGAATTGGATGAGGACACTGAATTGGAGGAAGGCTGGATTAACAAATTTCTGAATGGTAAGTATTTTTGAGTTTTTTTTCCAAACGAGCTGCCAAGGCCTACGCATTCGGAGTGAGTCTCTCGCATTGACGTTCCTGTGCCGTAGTCAGCAAGTATTCAATCAAAGCGCACTGAAGATATTCATTTGCGGAATTTAAGTCCTTTTGCAGTAAGCTAATCCGTTTCACGTGCATTACGGTGGATTTCCACACTAGTGACATGGAAATCGATTATGACTCTGGAATTCTCACACTTGTCTTTACTGAGAGATTGGAAGTGTTGGTAAATTAATAAAAAACCAAGAACGTTGTCCCGATGAGGAAGCAGATTCTGATGCTCGTAGCAAAAGCAGGAAAAAGTTTATTACACAGCCGGCCGTGGGAACAACAGCGTGATGCAAAGTTCTAAATTCATTCATTTTGTAAGAAACTTTATACATTTATGAGTACAAACATTTGCATATGATTTCCTTTAATGTTATCAGAAGTTGTTACTGATTGGTTCTAGGGTTTACACGTTGATAAAAAAGGGATATTCTACTATTGGGCCTTTCCTGAACCACTCAACTTAATTGGTTCAATAGATTCCCAACCCCTGGAAGTGAGCTCCATATGTGGGCATACGGAACCTCCAACTAAAAGGTGCTAGTGCATATCGTGTCCTGTCAGAACTGAAGACAAGAGGAGATCCCAGCTGGAAGTCGCAAATAGGCGATATGTCTTGTCAGACCGGACGGCTTCTCTTTATCTCCTAATACGCATTCATCACCCATTGATCAAACCGTCTGGCTCACCTCATATTGCTAACATCCAAATATCCTATTTCCCAACAGTAGCAATGGAATTGCATAAGGATGTGTATGCAAATTATTTTGAAGGGGAGGAAACTGAATGAGTGGGGAAGCAGTGAGATGCATGTGACATGATGCGTATCTCTTGGTCAGATTGGCCCATTTTCTGGCGTTCATTTTTAAAAGAGGAATTTCTATGAAACGGAGATGTTCAGAATGTCTCGCACTTTTCTTATGTTCTTGAATTCGGGTAGACTACCGTCACTCAGCGTAGACGAGATAAAAACGGTTTTTGATTCTATGTCACCTTTGAGACGCGCCATATAGTCCATTATCTGACTATAGTTTAATTTTGTAAGGTTACTAGAGGTAATGTATAACTGCTGTATCCCTAAATAATTACCATCTATGACAAATACCAAACAGTTTTAATTAGTTTCCTCCATGACATACCTCTCACCTCTCTCGTGTGAACGACTACCTTATTCTGCTACACAATGCTTAAGTATCATTATCTTTGTGGAGCCCATTTGCTTCCTATGACGATTAATCTAGCTTATTTTTAGCTATTCAGTAGGACCTAATAAATATAAACGTAACACAAACATAGAAAAATGTAACACAGCCCCTGGCAATGATTCTTGGTGGCGGCAAAGTTGGATTCTAGGGATTATTGGCAAATTTTCTCCTTGGAAATCATCATTTCTACTTGCCAATTGGCTTCCCGTTAATTTTTTTCCACCCTCATCAAATTGTAATTCTGTATCGCCAATGGCGAGTAAAACCCAGACTTTTTGAGCACTGCAAACGCAGTCAGACAAATTTGTGTTGTTTTGTGGTCATTTAAATGTCAAAATGCGACAAGCAAAAAAGCTATCAAAATATATTGGAATGTCTACCAATTCAAATGAGTAATTTTGCAAATTAAGTGATAGATAGCTAATTGCGCAAAGTAAATGGGAATGGGGTGCTGGTTAAAAGGTGACGATTCTGTTGACTTTGACACTGCTCAGTTAAGCACATCGCTGAGAAATACTGGATTCGGTGAAGTTCTTTTCCAGAAGCATTTCATATGGCCTTTGATTTTAAGCAGCAATTATTTTGAGACTGCACCAGGTATGATTCTTGGAAAACTAAAGGAGCAAGCTTGTCTGTTCACCCCATGGCAGGAATTACTATTGTTGCTCCTAAAATGATTGAGATGAATTTATCACCCAACCGTTGTACTAAGCATGCCATATATTATGGTTACCATCATGTGTTTCAGTGCTTCTTACGGAGAGTGAATTTGGGAATAATAATTGGATTTTGAAGGATGGATAATTATAGGGGTAATGGGGAAAAAATGTGGCATTGTGTTATGGAAAGTTACTCAACTTGTGATCCAACTCATTGTTCGCTTTCTGGGATGTTTGTGGTCTTTAGTCTCACAAAATTTTCTTCAATTTTCCTCTATCTGTGAAGAGGGATCTCAATTTTTTGAGAGACGGTGGTTTTTATTGTGTTACTGCTGATGTGCCATATTTAAGTTATTCATAGCTATTTTGTCTGCACTATTGTTCATTTAGCAACTCTCGCAAGAAGTCTCAAAAACTACCTTAAGCTTAATCCTTCCATGACTGGAATTGAGGAACCCTAGCTTATGGTCTGTCACATTAAACTGGTTTTTAAATAATTTTTCTTGCATCACTGAATTCGTGTACATAGATGAACATGGATTTCTGCCTCTCTTAACAAAAGAGAGGTGTTCATCAAGGCTTTATCCTTGGTCCATTGTTATTAACCATATTCATTTACAGTCCTGTTATCTCTGTTTCATATGTTTTTAATATCTGCCATACTGGAGGCAGCTTTTAGACACAGTAATGCACATTGATTTCTTTTTTTTATTTGTGTTGACCATGTTTTTCGTGTTTTTTCTTTGCTAGCAGTATAACATGGCTTTTGGGTGGCTGGATGCATTGTAGTAGGCTTGAAATGCACTGGGCTCCTATGGGAGACTAAGAACACCCTATTAATTTTGAAGTAATAAAACCAATCCTAGATGAGGGCATGAATATAAATTTAGCGTCCATAACATTTCTATGTGAAGTTAAAAAAAATTTCCCTCCCAACCAGAAGTGCAGGACCAGGGTAATTTATGTGCATCTTTGGAGCTCCATCGTATAAAATGGAGTGTAACTCATATAGCACTTCGGATGTTTGTGTCGCCCAATCAGAGTGCCAGCTAATGAAGACGGAGCGGCCTCGGCCAAACACCTTCGTGATCCGCTGCCTCCAGTGGACGTCGGTCATTGAGCGCACCTTCCATGTGGAGAACAATGAAGAGAGGTGAGCATGGATGAGCGAAACATGGGCCTTGTCTCTAATGGATGCATTTCCATGCATGTATGTCTTTTATAGTCTGGGATTTGTTGTGCCACCTGGAAGTCAGACATTGATTTGTCTCCATCTCTGATAATCAATATGGCCGTCACGGCAGCCACCTTCATTTTCGTTTCTGGTTGATAACTTAAAAACGCCTTGGCCAAATGTTCTCATTTTTTGGCAGTATGTTGGGTGTGGTTACAGAAAGCGCTCGATTTGTGTCCTGCTCTGATAATCAATATGGCCGCCAATAAAGTGCAAGGCTGAGGGGCCCCGCGCGCGACTGCGGGCTATTTTTAAACTAAGAATTATTTTGATAATAATTTTATCAGAAATGGCAACTTAACACGGAGTTTTAGTCACATCAGTGGTTGCCATGGCAACGGCTGTTTTAATGAATATACAGATACTTGGAGAAACATGGTTATTGAGAACTGAAGTGTTATAATTTCAGCTACAATGTGAAGGAAAAAAACATTCCTAATGTCACTACAGAGCTTCTCTTCCAGGTTTCTATGTTCTAGTATTGATTTTGACCCCCCTAAAGCAATTTAGGTGGGAAACAGCTAATTAAATATGCATATTTTGATGTACTCATATTCAAGGGTACATATTGCAAAAAGAGCTCTGTACAGACATGGATCATCACAAAATGAAAATTGCCAAATATGAAGTTAATTGGGTGTACAGTTGCTGAGAAATCATTTTTTTTTTTTTTTTTTTTTTTTTTTTTTTTTTTGGTGATCAATTTTTTCAAGGTTTTAAAGTGCTTAGTAATTTCAGAGCAATTTTAGCGGAAGTTTAAGACCAATCAGGCAGAAAGTGAATATATGTTCTGAAAGTAGACTATTTGAAGGACCACTTCATGTTTTTACCTCAAAACTAAAATTTTGAACTAAAACTGGCATTTGCTTAGCTATAGGTCCCCTTAATACACAGTGGGCCGGATCTACAAAAGCTTTGCGTGTATAAAAACGTGTGCAAACTCATTGCACACGCAAAAAAAATGTACAAACTGATTTACTAACAGTGCACAGTAAGGGTTGCCTCTTTCAAAGGTGCAAAATAGCACGTCTGCATCCAGTTAGTGCGTCTGCCACAATGAATATGCAATATGGGGCGTTTACACGCAATTGTGCGTGTGTTTGGAGGAGAAAATGTAAGTATATTAATTTAGCACGCGCAAATTGACTTATCAAACCTCAAAGAAATTTTGCTAATAAAATCTGCGTCTATATTTTAACACATGTCAAAAGGAGGTGCAAACGGTTTGTATGCGTAATTGCGCACACATGGCTACGGTTATTGTCGCAAGAAGGAGACATCGAAATCATGAAAAGAGACGCAGAGAACGCATTTTTCACCCTCGTGAACGTTTTTGGAATGATCGAGGAAAAAATCATTAAAACATATCGCCTATCCAGCACTGCCATTTTGGAGCTGTTGGAGGAACTCAGAGAGGATTTGGAGCCAGCCACGAGAAGGAGTCACGCAATACCTGCAATGACAAAACTCTCTCTCTCAAAACTCTCTCTCCTATATTGTCAAAAATTATTGAAGTGTATATCATAGACAATAATAATTTTTTTTTATAGTAAATATTGATTCGGTTTTGTTCCCAACCGCAGCACTAATATGGCAATTACTCTTGCACACGACGTAGCTACTTTTATGCACTCACAGGGGTCTAATGTATTTTTCTGCAGCTTGGATGCAGAAGGCGCATTTGATTATATCCCACATAGCGTGCTATTCTACAAATCTATGACCATTATTCCTGATCCCTCTTGGAAACTTTCATATAACTGGTATAAAGATATGTTTGTTAGAGTAAAATGGAATAATAATCTTGGTCCTCGTATTAAGATAGCTAGAGGCACGCGACAAGGTGGTCTTACCTCACCTCTACTGTTCAATATATTCTATAAAAATCTTATTGATGTGCTAGCCTCATCTAATAATGGGATTATTATTAACAATCACACATACAATGTTTTTAGTTACGCAGATGATATTTTAATTGCGTCTACTTCAGTGACTGGGTTGCAAAACCTAATTAATACTGCTTGTGAGTTGATTTATAAACAGGGATTATGTTTTAATCCTGCCAAAACAACCTGTTCGATATACGGTACTAACCCATTCATTTCTGAACCTGAGTGGTACATAATGTTCGACTGTCCAATTTGGACAATATAACATATTTGGGCGCTCAGTTAGGTCGTTTCGGGGGTGATTCACATGTCAATATACGTATAAGTACTGCCAGACGGAGTTATTATGGTTTGCTACAAGTTGGGTCACATAAAGACCGTCTCAAGCCGGATACAGCAGCACATCTGTTTAATACGGTTGTCCAACCTGCATTATTATATGGTTGTGAAGCTATCTATATAAACAAGCATAATATAAGATCATTATCTATATGTCAGGGAAAATTGGTCAAAAACATGCTAGGCCTAAATTATAACTGTCGAAATTATCCAATATTCACAAATTTGCAAATTGGCCTTGCCGAAAATATACTACAAAAAAGAGCCGGAAATCTTCTGAGATCTTGTCTTCATAGTTCTTCGATCACACGCAATTTCTACGCCTATTTAAGTCAGAAACCGCTGATTAAGAGAACATTAATTGACAGAGTTTACACCTTCCAGGATTTTGACCTGTGGAGCTTTCTTTGTAAAAATAATTATTATGATAATTTATTAAAAATACATGCGTCTAAAACGACTTCAAATTTAGGTCTCAATGACAGTGTTAAATTTTTATTTTCTAATCTCACCAGTACTAACAGATCCATTCTTAATGCACTACTTTAAGGTTTTTAACTTTCATCTATATTCAAGTAGGCCCTACATACGTTTTTATCTTATTTACCTGCGGTATTTTATTGTGATTGTACATTTTATGTGTTTGTACAAAGTGATGTATACTCAGCAACAAAAGTTTCTGTGACACCATTTATATGTATGTTATAAATGACACGCAAAGATCTCAATGCAATCAATATGTTTATTTAACAGGAGAAACACTGACTTTTCAGTGCCAACGTCACTCAAAACGAAAAATGTCATTTTCATGCGTCATGAAGCACTTGTCTGACGTCTAAACAATTGTGACCTTCACACTTCAATACCAGGTGTGACTTCCTCGTGCCATGATGCAAGCAACGCATCTCCGGCGCATGGACCGAATCAGATGTGCCAGAAATTGCTGTGGGATGTCATTCCAAATCTGACGTAGACGTTGTCGCAATTCCTGGAGTGTAGCTGGCGCCGCAAACGTCGATCCATCTCGTCCCAAAGATGCTCGATTGGGGACATGTCTGGGGATCTGGCTGGCCATGGCAGGACATTGACATGTTGTTGCATCAGATACTGCTGTACAATCCTTGCAACGTGTGGTCTGGCGTTATCATGTTGCAGCGTTATTCCTGGACCATGTTGCATCAAAAACGGTACCACCAATGGCCGTAGCACTTCATCGCGATATCTTTGACCTGTCAGATTTCCATCAATAACAAGCAAATCTGTTCTGTTTCTAGCCGTGATCCCTCCCCAAATCATGACACTACCACCTCAAAAACGATCAAATTCCTGAACACAGTTGTTGGCATAACGTTCTCCACGTCGACAGTATACACGTAAACGACCATCACATCGGTTAAGCATGAATCTTGATTCATCAGTGAAGAGTACAAGATCCCAATGACGTTGGATCCACCGTCGATGTTGTTGTGCCCACTGTAGACGCAGTCGTCGGTGTTGTACTGTGATTATTGGACGTCTTGCTGGCCGACGTGGGACAATGCCAAAATGACGGAGACGGCGACGGATTGTCTGTGCAGACAGTCGCCTCAAACCAGGTATCGTTCTTGCAGTTATGGTTGCAGGTTGGAATCGATTTCGGAGATGGGTTGTTCGAATCCAGTTGTCCTGTCTGGGAGTGGTTACTCGTGGACGGCCGCTGCGAGGACGGTCTCTGACATGTCTTGTCTGCTGATGACGCTGCCATAAGTTCCAAATGGTGTTTCGGTGGACATTCAGACGATGAGCAACTTCCCTCTGCGAGGTTCCGGATTCAATCATCCCAATGGCCCTCCACCGATCATTTTCAGACAGTCTTGGCATTTGTAGAGTTCCTGATCCGAAATGGCTGTGTTTTCGATAAGTGATGCTTCCGTCGTTCATCAGGCACAATGTGAACATTCCAAAAATTCTCCTCTTTTATTGCCATCCACAAGCATGATTTACGCACATTTTCACGTGCAAAGTCATTTTCTCGCATTTTCATGATTTCCATTTCAATGTTGTATTTACGTGTACTGTTTCAGTCTGATATCACCATGTATGACAATTTCATAATTGCGTTATGAAAAATAATTAACAATATTGGTGTCACAGAAACTTTTGTTGCTGAGTATATTTTACTGAGCTTCTGTGATACTATGTATTTTACCGAGCTTCTGTGATATTACGGATTTTGTTGTATTTTATCCTGTCTGTACACATTTTACCGATTTTATAATCTCTAACATTAATGTAATGTAATGTCTGTAAATAAATAAAAACTCCTTGCAAGTTTTCATTTTTTTGCATCTGGGTCATTCCAGCGTACGGTAGCTATTACAGCTGGGATCTCCCAATCCCGTTTTTCAGATGTGCTGTCTGAAGTCCTAAATGCCATGTCGCGCCGGATGGCCAAGTTCATTAGGTTTCCACGCACTCGGCACTTATTGAATGAGACCAAACAAGGTTTTTTTGCAGTAGCTGGATTTCCTAGAGTTATAGGGGCGATTGACTGCACCCATGTGCAGCTTGTGCCCCCCGCAGAACGTTAACTGCACCTGTACCTCAATGCTGGTCAGAGGCATCTCATCCACTGTGCCCCCACCTGTTTTCTTTGCAGATGTTTTATTATACGCCAATTTTTCTTTTGTTCGTCTTCGGATATCTTGATATCGTCTTTTCACTTCATTCACTGTTCGCATCGTTTTACCCACAGCATTTACTTTTTTACAGATTTCCGCCCATATGGCATTCCTTTGTGCGACAGTCAGATTTCTTTGCTGTAGCTTATTCACGTGTTTATTGGCTTCATCTACCAACACCTCTAATTCCATAGGGTCGAATTTCATTTTGCGCTTTCTTCTCTCCAAACTCTTCATGCTGCAAACCATGAAACACGCAAAGCCCTCATTTAAACGGGGTGTGTCCAACACGTTTGCCCCTGTTGCCATTTGCGCAGTCACTCTTAGTAAATCACCTGCAAACCGCGGTTCAGCCCCACACGCAAAATTCTAGATTGCACGCGCAAATTAGTACACGCAAATTGGGATTTTAGTAGATCCGGCCCAGTGAGTTTTCTCCCGAAAGGTAATTACTTGGACTGTAGGGGGCCAGAGTCTTGGTCTGGTGTTTCATCTATCTATATCCAGCCGTCATGTGCATTGAGAATAGGAATGCAAGGCTGTGCATCTGGTAGATGGACTGTGTGCCTACTATGCGTCTTTTTTACTAGGAATCTTCTGGTGCAAATGTTTGGAAATATTCAGACAACCTCCAGTAGCCGCCTGAAAATCAGTATTTACTTGCCTCCTGGTTTTTATTGGATCATTCCCTTGTCTCTACTTCTCTTTCTGTGACGACGCCTCTCTCTCTCTCTCTCTCTCTCTCTCTCTCTCTCTCTCTCAGGGAGGAGTGGATGCGGGCGATTCAGGCAGTTGCCAATGGTCTGAAAACGCGTGAGGAGGAGGAGCCTATGGACATAAAGTTTGGTTCGCCTAGCGACAGCTGTGGTGTGGAGGAGATGGAGGTGGCCATGTCCAAGTCTCGCTCCAAAGTGGTTAGTGCAGATTTCTCCTCAGGTCTATACTGTCGCAGTGGTTCCCAGCCCTTTCTGCAGGTCAAACTAACCAGGGCCTGGCGTTTGTGTTCCTCCTTAATCTCTTTACCTACCGGTGATGCATGTATGCGTTGCTAAATGCCTTCCCGGAATCCATGGTGACTCATTGAAGCGCTGCGAACGCCACCCACTGAATACCCAGTGATGCTTTGGGCAGGCTTTTGCTTGGTGTGAATGCCTGGTGATGCTTAGATGCGTATCATAAAAGAACGCTGATTGGTGAAAAGCCCTTCCACCAACCAATCAGAATTGTGTGTAGAAATGTCATCATGGGCTTTTCCTAACTATTATTGAAATACAGGTGTTGTGAGCAATTGTACAAGGGGGTTTTTTGCGGAACCCCTCCCCAATCCATTTTGACCCGTTTTCCAGCAAACTGCATTTAGACAAGGTGTGCAATGATGGATGAAAATTTGCAAAGTAACAGGTGCTGTCCAGTGGGCCTGATGCAGAATTTGGAAGTGTGTGGGATCGCTCTGATAGGGAAGCGTCAGGTGAGGTTCGGTAGGCCTGCCACAGGAGAGCGCTGGCAGTGAGCCGGAGAGAGGCCTGCCACAGGAGAGCGCTGGTAGTGAGCCGGAGAGTCCCGGTGCAGGAGAGTGCTGGCAGTGAGCCGGAGAGGGTACTGCAGCAGGAGAGCGCTGGCAGTGAGCCGGAGAGAGGCCTGCCACAGGAGAGCGCTGGCAGTGAGCCGGAAAAAAACCTGCCACAGGAGCGCGCTGGCAGTGAGCCGGAGAGGCCCGCTGCAGGAGTGCGCTGGCAGTGAGCCGGAGAGGCCCGCTGCAGGAGTGCGCTGGCAGTGAGCCGAAGAGGCCCGCTGCAGGAGTGCGCTGGCAGTGAGCCGGAGAGGCCCGATGCAGGAGTGCGCTGGCAGTGAGCCGGAGAGGCCCGCTGCAGGAGTGCGCTGGCAGTGAGCCGGAGAGGCCCTGCCGCAGGAGTGCGCTGGCAGTGAGCCGGAGAGGCCCTGCCGCAGGAGTGCGCTGGCAGTGAGCCGGAGAGGCCCTGCCGCAGGAGTGCGTTAGCAGTGAGCCGGAGAGGCCCTGCCGCAGGAGAGCGCTGGCTGTGAGCCGGAGATGCTGTGGAAGGTAGAGTGAAGCACACCGGATGCAACTAATCATGAGGTTAAAGTGGAAAAGTAGGAATACATGAACCTGGTGTCTCCGGAGGAAAGGGTGGGGAACGGCTGCTCCTGTATCTCCATTGGCCTGTGCTGGGGATTATTTGCATGATGGTTCCCTGCCAGAAAAGTGGTTAGGCATGTCACTGGAAATGACTGTGTTTTTGCCAGGTTTGTATTAAGAGGGTGTGTACCTAACGCGAGTGCGGCATTACCTGGATTTGGTACGCTGGCTTTTACAGTAGTTGCAAAAGAAGGAATTTGCATCAACTTGTAAATGAAAATCAAAATACGACTGATGTAGCTGACACACTGGGAAAATGCACTCAGTGAATGCCCTTATTGTCCACTAACCGCCATGGGCATGCTGGTGTAGTAAATGTACAACAACCTGATAAGACTGTCGATTCAGGAAATAGTTTCCAACATGAGTCTTGAAACCCAGTGTAGTCCTTGAGTGCCTCAAGAGTTGGGTAAACTTCAGTGATAGGAAAATGGCATGCCTTTTTAGATGAATGGCCTGTTTTTCCCGCTCTAGTTATGTTATGTTTATTCACAATATCTCCTATGTTCAGTACCAGCTGCATGTACTAGAATTGCTGTGAGCGCAGATGCAGTGATGTATTAAATGTTAATGCTTGAAAAGCACTTCAAAGCACTTGAAGAAATGTTGGTCTTTGTCTCATTCAGAAAACCTTGTGGCTATAGGAGGCCGGGTAGTTTTCCCACACTTTGAAAGTGTCCCACTGTGCATTCGCTCCAAAACAACGTAGAGGCTTCAGAATGTGCCAGAATTATATATTCTATTGTATTACTTGCTGAAATTTCCTGTTTCTGTTTTGGACTTTTAAGACTTCAGTCGTTACTTGTCCTCTTCTTCTGCCATAGTCACTCATCCATGCAGGAGGTTTGGTCGTGCAAAATTTGGTAGCTGTTTGCTGTTCCGTTGGCTACAGATTAATCCAATTTTATTTATATAATGCTTTTCAGAGGTGGACTGTCACAGTCCCTCACAGTGATCAGAGGCATTTGGCGCAGTTTGATGGAGCAGTTTGCATGCTCTTTGTCTCTCCCAGACCATGAGTGACTTTGACTACCTGAAGCTCCTTGGGAAAGGCACCTTTGGCAAGGTTATTCTGGTGAAGGAGAAGGCCTCAGGGATGTACTATGCCATGAAGATCCTGCGAAAGGAGGTCATCATTGCAAAGGTGATGCACTGCTCTATTCGCAGCGATGTTGGATGATTATGCTCAGACCCTGGTTACTGAAGCCAGACTTGTTGTCATGAATTGTGAATCAGTACGTGTTCTTGAGCTAGAGCTCAAGGGTTGAACAGGAGGCATCTCGAAGTCCAGTCCTGGAGCGCTGAAGTTCGTACATTCTTGTGCCTCTGTAAGGTCAATGCTACCCTCCAGGACTTGAGTTTGTGGTAGCGTTTACGGTTGCATTGTGCTGTGTGTAGTGAGGCCTACCTTCGTGCAATATAGCTGGCTGACTCTTCAGTATATTACTCTTTGATATCTGCCTTTTTTTGTGATCACTCGTGGTTCCCGACAGGACGAGGTGGCCCATACGGTGACGGAGAGCAGGGTCCTGCAGAACACCCGGCATCCTTTCCTCACGGTGAGCTCCCAAGTACTGCCAGACCACCCAAACTCCCATCACCTTCGCCTTTGCTCCCTAGTACTGCCAGACCATCCTAAGTCCCATCACCTCTCCCTTAGCTCTCAAGTACTACCAGACCACCCAAACTCCCATCACCTCTCCCTTAGCTCTCGAGTGCTGCCTGACCACCCAAACTCCCATCACCTTTCCCTTAGCTCTCGAGTGCTGCCAGACCACCCTAAGTCCCATCTCCTCTCCCTTAGCTCTCAAGTACTACCAGACCACCCAAACGCCCATCACCTTCCCCTTCGCTCAAACGTACTGCCAGACCACCCAAACTCCCATCACCTCTCTTTGCTTTTGAGTACTGCCAGACCACCCTAATTCCCATCACCTCTCCCTTAGCTCTCAAGTACTGCCAGACCACCCAAACTCCCATCAGCTCTCCCTGAGCTCTCGATTACTGCCAGACCACCCAAACTCCCATCACCTCTCTTTGCTTTTGAGTACTGCCAGACCACCCTAACTCCCATCACCTCTCTTTGCTTTTGAGTACTGCCAGACCACCCTAACTCCCATCACCTCTTCCTTAGCGCTCAAGTACTGCCAGACCACCCTAATTCCCATCACCTCTTCCTTAGCGCTCTAGTACTGCCAGACCACCCTAAGTCCCATCACCTCTCCCTTAGCTCTCGAGTACTACCAGACCACCCAAACTCCCATCACCTTCCCCTTCGCTCAAAAGTACTGCCAGACCAGCCAAACTCCCATCACCTCTCTTTGCTTTTGAGTACTGCCAGACCACCTAAACTCCCATCACCTTCCCCTTCGCTCAAAAGTACTGCCAGACCAGCCAAACTCCCATCACCTCTCTTTGCTCTTGAGTACTGCCAGACCACCCTAACTCCCATCACCTCTTCCTTAGCGCTCGAGTACTGCCAGACCACCAAAACTCCCATCAGCTCTCCCTGAGCTCTTGAGTACTGCAAGACCACCAAAACTCCCATCAGCTCTCCCTGAGCTCTTGAGTACTGCAAGACCACCAAAACTCCCATCAGCTCTCCCTGAGCTCTTGAGTACTGCAAGACCACCCAAACTCCCATCTCCTCTCCCTGAGCTCTCGAGTACTGCCAGACCACCCAAACTCCCATCACCTCTTCCTTAGCGCTCAAGCACTGCCAGACAACCCTAATTCCCATCACCTCTCCCTTAGCTCTTGAGTACTGGCAGACCACCCAAACGCCCATCACCTTCCCCTTCGCTCAAAAGTACTGCCAGACCACCCAAACTCCCATCACCTCTCTCTTTGCTCATGAGTACTGCCAGACCACCCTAACTCCCATCACCTCTTCCTTAGCGCTCGAGTACTGCCAGACCACCCTAATTGCCATCACCTCTCCCTTAGCTCTCAAGTACTGCCAGACCACCCAAACTCCCATCAGCTCTCACTGACCTCTTAAGTACTGCCAGACCACCCGAATTCCCATCACCTTCCTTTTCGCTCTGAAGTACTGCCTGACCACCCAAACTCCCATCACCTCTCCCTTAGCTCTCGAGTACTGCCTGACCACCCTAAGTCCCATCACCTTCCCCTTCCCTCTCGAGTATGCCAAACCATCCTAATTCCCATCACCTTCCCCTTCGCTACCAAGTACTGCCAGACCACCCAAACTCCCATCACCTCTCCCTTAGTTCTCGAGTACTGCCAGACCACCCTAACTCACATCACCTCTCCCTTTGCTCTCGAGTACTGCCAGACCACCTGAACTCCCATCACCTCTTCCTTAGCGCTCGAGTACTGCCAGACCACCCTAATTCCCAGCACCTCTCCCTTAGCGCTCAAGTACTGCCAGACCACCCAAACTCCCATCAGCTCTCCCTGAGCTCTCAAGTACTGCCAGACCACCCGAATTCCCATCACCTTCCTTTTCGCTCTCAAGTACTGCCTGACCACCCAAACTCCCATCACCTCTCCCTTTGCTCTCGAGTACTGCCAGACCACCTGAACTCCCATCACTTCTCCCCTAACTCTCGAGTACTGCCAGACCACCCTAACTCCAATCACCTTCCCCTTCGCTCAAAAGTACTGCCTGACCACCCTAACTCCCATCACCTCTCTCTTAGCTCTCGAGTACTGCCAGACCACCGTAACTCCCATCACCTCTCCCCGTCGCTCAGAAGTACTGCCTGACCACCCAAACTCCCATCACCTCTCCCTTAGCTCTCGAGTACTGCCAGACCACCTGAACTCCCATCACTTCTCCCTTAGCTCTCGAGTACTGCCAGACCACCCGAACTCCCATCACTTCTCCCTTAGCTCTCGAGTACTGCCAGACCACCCTAACTCCAATCACCTTCCCCTTCGCTCAAAAGCACTGCCTGACCACCCTAACTCCCATCACCTTCCCCTTTGCTCAAAAGTACTGCCTGACCACCCTAACTCCCATCACCTCTCTCTTAGCTCTCGAGTATTGCCAGACCACCCTAACTCCCATCACCTTCCCCTTCGCTCAAAAGTACTGCCTGACCACCCTAACTCCTTTCACCTCTCTCTTAGCTCTCGAGTATTGCCAGACCACCCTAACTCCCATCACCTTCCCCTTCGCTCAAAAGTACTGCCTGACCACCCAAACTCCCTTCACCTCTCCCTTAGCTCTCGAGTACTGCCAGACCACCCTAACTCCCATCACCTTCCCCTTCGCTCAAAAGTACTGCTATACCACCCTAACTCCCATCACCTCTCTCTTAGCTCTCGAGTACTGCCAGACCACCAGAACTCCCATCACCTTCCCCTTCGCTCAAAAGTACTGCCTGACCACCCAAACTCCCTTCACCTCTCCCTTAGCTCTCGAGTACTGCCAGACCACCCTAACTCCAATCACCTTCCCCTTCGCTCAAAAGCACTGCCTGACCACCCTAACTCCCATCACCTTCCCCTTCGCTCAAAAGTACTGCCAGACCACCCTAACTCCAATCACCTTCCCCTTCGCTCAAAAGTACTGCCTGACCACCCTAACTCCCATCACTTCTCCCTTAGCTCTCGAGTACTGCCAGACCACCCTAACTCCAATCACCTTCCCCTTCGCTCAAAAGTACTGCCTGACCACCCTAACTCCCATCACCTCTCTCTTAGCTCTCGAGTATTGCCAGACCACCCTAACTCCCATCACCTTCCCCTTCGCTCAAAAGTACTGCCTGACCACCCAAACTCCCTTCACCTCTCCCTTAGCTCTTGAGTACTGCCAGACCACCCTAACTCCCATCACCTCTCTCTTAGCTCTCGAGTACGGCCTGACCACCCTAACTCCCATCACCTCTCTCTTAGCTCTCGAGTACGGCCTGACCACCCTAACTCCCATCACCTCTCCCTTAGCTCTCGAGTACTGCCAGGACAGCTTTGCTTGTGTGCATGCGCTGAGTGCTGTTAAAAACCAACAGAGCTAGCCATTTGGCTGTCTTTCGCCGCCTTGACCTCATCACATCCCACTGGCTGACTGTTTGCCAAGCATAGAGTTTCTCGACAGTCATTGTTATAGTCTGCTGCCTTCTGACTGGATGGCGCTTTTTTTTTTTTCCTCTCTTTCAAAGGAGATTCATGTTTTTATCTTCCCGCGGTGGGTTATGGTCATCAGTGCGGTTGTCTTTGTATCTGACCGTCTGTCAGATACACAGACATAATCATTTTGCTTCCAGAGCGGAAATGGAATACCCGGGGGGGGGTTTATGTCATCTTCTGATGACTCTTCTATATATCAATTATTCATTATTCATCTACGATGGAGTGGATCTGATTTATTTGTCTCTCCCATATACAGACACTAAAGTATGCTTTTCAAACGCCTGATCGGCTGTGCTTCGTGATGGAGTACGCCAACGGAGGGGAGGTGAGTGCAAGAGACGTCAAACTGGTCACATGTAGGCACACATGCACATCCACACCTGTACCCCATGCCTGTTCCTGATGAACTGACCCCCAAATTCACAGTGTGTTTTTCCCTTGATCATGGTTAACTTGGCTAAACGGTGTATAAACAGGCGATGATCGAGCGGACAAATTAAGGCCCGAATTCATAGAGCGATCAGATCAGCTGTTGTTTATCCAACGTACATGGTTAGTCACACCTGTCTAACTAGCAAAAGAAATTCTAATCGTCCCAAGGGGCTTGTTTGTCTTGTGTACAAGCTGCCAATTCTCTGTTGGCTTGCTTGTGTGGCTGGACGTATGACCATGGATCTCTTGTGCATAATTGAACTAGCACAGGAAGGGTTGTCTGACCAAAGGCAAGGTGCCGAATTGAGGGTTTTCCAAGACAGGACGAATCCTTTAGAAGAGTTATAGCGACACGAAATTTGTTAAGCGATACAGAATTTCCAAAGAATCATACCGTTACATTCTAGACCTAATTGAGGCAGACATTGATCATCCAAGACGAAACCATGCCCTTCTTCTAGTACACCAACTATCTATTGCCCTGCGCTTTTATGCATGTGGTGCATTCCAAATGGTTGTTGGTGACACGTGTGGTGTATTGCAGGCTTCCTGCTGTCGAGTAGTTCGTTGTGTTACCGAGGCAATATGTGCCAGGAAAAACCACTTCATACCATGCAGAGTGTCACATGACCTCACTACACATCGGCTATGTGGGGACTTGTACACGGATGGGTAAACAACCGGTTATGTTCTGTCTGAATTGCGCCTGTGAATTGTCACAGGAGTTTATCCACACGCGTACTTCTCTATTTTAGTCACCGTACAGTAGTTGTACGTGACTAAAATCGGGTGATCATCACCCTTTATGAATTCGGGCATAAATCTGCACTCTCACTGTCGCTCCCTCTGTCCTCTCGCTCTCTCAACCACCTTTTTTCCCTCCACCCCTGCTTCTTCCTTCTGTCTCTTTTTTCCTTCCATCCCCAGCTCTTCTTCCACCTCTCCCGGGAGCGGGTGTTCACGGAGGACCGAGCACGTTTTTATGGAGCGGAGATCGTGTCGGCGTTGGAGTACCTGCACTCACGAGATGTGGTGTACAGGGACCTGAAGGCGAGACTTTCTCCCTTCTGCATGCATTACAATACACAAGTATCATACAAAACTAAGTATCAAGCACAGGAGTGCGTGAGAATCATACGGTATGCATTAGCAGCACTGAATTGTTCTGCTTTGGAGGGTGCTGTTCAGCCACGATTTTGGATCCAAAATGCTGACTTGCTTTTAGCTTTTTGGTTAGGAACCATGTTGGCATTCTTTGCATTCCCTTTGCTTCACATCGGTGACACTGTCTCCTTACCATTTCATCTAGTAACCTTCTACTATTTGTACCACTTTCACACCAGCTCCTTTTGATCAGATTTTTTTGGCCTGCAGTTAGTTGTATGAATGGTCATCGGTCAGCTTAACAATTTGTGACTATTTCTCTCTTCTGCTCTGTCCCAGCTGGAGAATCTGATGCTGGATAAAGACGGGCACATCAAGATCACAGATTTCGGCCTGTGTAAGGAGGGCATCACCGACGGTGCCACCATGAAGACTTTCTGTGGCACACCTGAGTACCTGGCACCTGAGGTACAGTTACATATAAAGAATCGAGAGCCGTGCTTTTAACCTGTTTAAGAACAGTGTTGCTTGGTCTTCAAGCATACGAAATCAAAGAAACACATTTAGACCGGAGCTACTCCGTGTGGTAAAATGGCTGCTGAGGGGAACGGCTTTACTGGAAGAATGTGATCGAGGAGTGAGGATGTACAGGCAGCACTGAAGATGTGAGCAGGAGTTTGTTGCTTTAAGCATGAATTAAACCTGCAGACACTGTGACCCTCCAGGACTGGAGTTAAACCTGTAGACACTGTGGCTCTCCAGGACTGGAGTTTAGCCTGCAGACACTGCGGCCCTCCAGGACTGAAGTTAAGCCTGCTAACAATTTTTCCTCGAGTTAAACCTGCGGGCTCCTCGCTAGCCATCTCTTAGTAAAATATCTGTGTTGTATTAAGATGGCCATGCCCGAGTCCCAGGCCGTTCGTTGATCATCCAGTGTATTGGGTGCACTGGTAAACTAAGCGTTTTGAAGGATAATGCATATTTTTACCTTGGTTTTCCATCGTGAGACTGCAGAATTAAAGTCCTCAGTTAGTGTTAAATATCCTCCCCTCTCTGTAATGAATTGCCAAACTGTCCACCAGCCCTCTTCTGACCGGGGATAAACGGGGTAGATGGTGGATGATTGGATGGACATCTTCATGCCTGGCTCTCCCCAACATAGGTGCTGGAGGACAACGATTACGGGCGGGCGGTGGACTGGTGGGGGCTGGGCGTGGTCATGTACGAGATGATGTGCGGCCGGCTGCCCTTCTACAACCAGGATCACGAGCGTCTATTCGAGCTGATCCTGATGGAGGAGATCCGCTTCCCACGGAACCTGTCGCCTGAGGCCAAGGCCTTGCTGGCCGGCCTGCTGAAGAAGGACCCCAAGCAAAGGTGAGGGAGAGGAGGCTAGGGCTAACACACACTGCCCCCTGCTGTCTGGAGCTGCTCATTACAGGGGCTGTTTGTGTCTGCTGTTTCTCCAGGATGCAGCTGTCTGAGGGAGTAGCTGTCCCTCAGTGGTGAGGGTAGTTTGTAAAAAGGAAGTTTGAAAAAATGTGCAAATTTTGTTTTTGATTTCAGAAAAATCCAGGGTTCCTAAAGGTTGTGGAAATTTTTGAAAAAGCTTGAATTAAATTTTTTTTAAGGGTTAATAGTGGTTGGATTTTGAATAGAGCTTGAAGCTGCTTGAAAACATAAATTGCATTACTTTCACACTAAATAGCTCTTTGACTGAGTAATGTACTGCAGCTATAAGGAAACGGTTGAAAATGCACCTTGAAAATGGTTGAACTTGACTTTAGGATAGGTGGATGATCCCTGACTTTAGGATAGGTGTAGGCACCCTGACTTTAGGATAGGTGTGGGAACCCTGACTTTTGGTTAGCTGTAGGAACCCTGAATGATGCTTTGGATGGACCCATCAAATACTCACCTATTTGGCTTTACTGTGGCCTAACTGGAATGATCTGTGTTGACCTCTTTCGCCCCTTTGATGTGAGAAGCTTCTCTTCGTCTTTAGAAGGATTAAGTGTCAGGTCACCTAGAGCTTCTGGAACCCTTTCGATGATCAATGTGATTCACTAGGACTCTGTGGCTGTATCAGATAAAATTATCTGTAAATCGATAATCGAACTTAGTCTTGCGATATCTGTAGCACAGTCACAGAAGGATTATCATCATCCTGGACAGGTGGATGGGGCATAAGTAGTACTGATATTGAGAAAATCAAAAATCACAAATAATTTTGACCTCATGCCTTGGTATTGATAATGTGGTAATATTGTCGGGTTGACGATTGATGCTTTCACGTAATATTTACACAACGCTATTTTTGATGAGCAGTCATTAGTAATGAGGATGTGACTGCCAAGCAGGTTGGTGTACAGTACATGAAGGGGCTCAGTTAGGGGGCAAATGGGGGTACTGAGGTTGTCCTGTCTGTCTCCCCACAGGCTTGGTGGAGGGCCTGAAGATGCCAAAGAAGTGATGACCCACAAGTTCTTCACTCCAGTCAACTGGCAGGATGTCCTGCAGAAGAAGGTGTTAAGTCGGTGGAGGGCTGGGGTGCTTTCAGTAGTTTCAGCTTGGATTTTAACCACAGGCTTCTGAGTTATGTGCACACCACCATGTGCCCTTTCCCCAGGGAATGGGTTAACGCACCGTCTGTTGGCTGTGTGGCTGTATATATTGGCTATACATTTGTGGATGTTGTTTCAACAAAGTTTTGTCGTATCTGCCAGGAGAGAAACACATGCATATTTTCTGGTATTTTGTGAAATGTTTTCATGATTTTTAGCTCGCCGGGACGAGTAACGTCCGAAGAGCTATTGTCGTACCCCCAGCGTCCGCGTCCGCGTCCGCGTCCGTCCGCGTGCAGAAAAACTTTAACCTTGCCCCGGCGAGCTTTGTTGTCTTTCTGACAACTCTTGTTTTTTTTTTTTTTTTTTTTTAAATAATCTTTAAACCATCCACGTGTGAATTTAAGCAAAGTACAAAAGCACGGGCTCACGTTATATGAGCACAAGTGGCTTTTACTGGTTTTGTAAGAAGTGATTTAATCGCTGGTTTTATTTGAAGGAACAAACTCATTTGAATTGCTGCATTTAGATTGATGTAAATTCAGGTGAGTGGAGGTGAGGGGGCTCATGGGAAATGTAGTTTTTAGGGCACAGCTGCGTCATGCACTCTGATGGCCTTGTTTCGTTCTCTGCGTTAGCTGATCCCGCCCTTCAAGCCCCAGGTGACCTCGGAAACGGACACCCGCTACTTTGATGATGAGTTCACGGCACAGACCATCACAGTCACGCCCCCAGACAAGTGTGAGTATGCGTGTATGCACAGATGAACACAAACCCACACATGCACACATTCGCTGACACGCATGTGTGCGGCAATGAGCCAGGCCACTGGTGGGATTTTTAAATGGGTGCTGGGTGTTGAAAAGAGGAATGAGACTGTGAGCCTGGAGTTTTATTTTCTTCCAGTAAGTTGGAGAATTTTCACAATTTTATTTTAGAAATTCTGGTGTATCTGCTGTATAAGAGAGCGTAACTGTATTCTCCTTTATTTTTCTACTTCTTTTCAGTCTGTACACTCATTCAAGCTTTTTAAAATTACTCCTATGTCTGGACTGTGCGGGTTGTTGGTTTGTAGCACAGCTTGTTACTTTATTGTGGACTGACGGGGAGTGTGTGGGTGCTCACGTGGAAGCCATTTTGTCCCCAGTGTTCAGCTCACAGGACCTATGGGCCGATCGGCTATTGTCGCGATTTGGTGTCCAGCGTCTGTTATCCAGAACATTTTTTTATCTTTTTTTATTTATTTATTTTTTTTTTGTTTGATAACAAAAGAATTCCTGCACATTGTCCAACTTGCAATATGTAATTTATTTGCGACGTTTCGGTACTAGACCTTCATCAGGCAAACCTCATGGTCTAGTACCGAAACATCGCAAATATATGACATATTGCAAGTTGGACAGTGTGCGGGAATTCTTTTGTTATTTTTGTCTTCTCTCTCCAACGCACTTGCCTTGCTCAATAGATGTGCAAAGTACTTTTTTTTTTTTTTTTGCATGATGAATTTTCTTGTAAAGTTGCCATAACTTACTACATGACTATATCTCCAGGTGGGTTTTTTTTTTTTTTTTGATTGAATAGTTTTTGTCCATTTTATGTGCCCTTAAATTTGGCCCCAATATTGAAAGACAGAAATAGAAATTTATGAATTTTTCAAAAACTGCTCGATTTGTTTTTTTGTTTTGTTTTTTTTCTTTTTCCCCCTAAATTTGGCAATCAACTCCGCTTGGTACCCTCTATGTACAATGCGAGTGCAATTTTGATTGAAGCGACAGAAGAGGGTCTAGTTCGGGCACTGTACTTTAACATGGGGTCTTTTGGAGAATAGGAAAAATTGCCTGTGGAAGCTAAATGGTTGCAGATCGAGATTAAGTTTGTATTACAGACATGTAGGAAGTTATACATAACCTATATTTTGGCAGAGTTAAATCTGACCTCAGATGAACTTGAAAGGTGACACTTGAGGTCAAGCAAAATGTTTCAATTTTCAAAGACTTCTTGGCTTGAAAATATCGAAGATGGAGAACCTATATGTATTGAACTGTTTTAGGAAGTCGTGCTTGAACTTTCATTTGGTGGCCTTGAACTTGGCCCACGGTGACTTTCACCAAAACTCCTGCAGATGGAGCTTTGCTTTGTATTAAAGGTGGTTAGGAGGTCAAATATGAAGATGATGTATAATAGAGTGAAGGCTTTCTGTGACCCTTAAAGTTCACAATTGTGACACAATGAATTTTCAGTGACTTGTATTTAGTTAACTTGACAATGACCTCCAGTGATTTGAAGGTCAAACTTCATGTAAAATTTTCATAACTTGTATCATCACCATAAGATCGCTTGTCGGTAAGCTACAGGACCCGTATTTTTTGTTGCTCTATTTTCTGACGTTGCGTTCTGGTGAATGAGTGCTCATGTGTAAGCACCGGTACTGAGCTGTTGTGTCACGTCTCGTTACAGACGACAGCCTGGACTGCGAAGACCCCGACCAGAGGACGCACTTTCCCCAGTTCTCCTACTCAGCCAGCATACGGGAGTGAAGCCGCATTACACGCGCTCTCTTACACTCTCTCTCTCTCACACACATTCACACGCACAGACACGCACACGCTCCCAGAAGCAGGACACTCGGGGCCAAGACCTCGAGCCGAGCGACAGCCAATGTCGCCGGGGAAACAAGTGCCTTTAACTGGCAGCTGTCAATCTGCTCTGCCCTGCCCACAGAGTCTGCTCACACACTACAGCCAACCCCAACACACACACACACACACAGGAGCCCTTAGCACTTGAACACTCTCGCCTACTCGCGCCCATCCTCCCTGGGACTGCAGGAGAAAAAATATGATTTCAAAAAAGAAGAAAAAAAAAAGACTGATTATTGTTTTTAAAGTATTTTACTTTTTTTTTTTAACCCCCTGCCCCTTCTTGATTGTTACGGTTTTAAAAGCCATATTTCTGCAATTTTTATAAGTGCTCTTTCTGGAACTAGCTGTTACCAATAGTATTGAACTGTTCTCTGTTCTGAAAGGCTGGGTGAGAGAGGGGTGGGGGGCAAGAGTAATGGAGAGGGGGGGAGGGGCCGCGGTGGCCATTTTACTTCAGTGCGTACGCTTGCCTGTGTGTCTCCGTACGTATGCGTGCGTGCCTGAGAATGTTACTTGTGTGTTTCATGTACTCTGCGTGTAAACATGAGTGTGCATGTGCGTGTTAGTTTGATTTTCTCAGTAGGGTAATCGCCGCGCACACAGACACACACACGTAAAATGTGTGAAGTTTGTTTTAGTGGACGTGAAACAAGTCCTCTAGAATTGCTGGGAGTTCGCACATGGAATGATCTTGTATAATTGGTAAATTCTGTGCGTCACAGGTTGCCAATGGCGACTAGGTGAAATACATGGTGCCTGACATCTGTACAATAATGCAATGAGATCAGCGATGTTAAATTTCATAGTATTTCACAAAATCATGGGTAAATAGTTGAAGAACACTCTATGAAATGATATTGTCACTACACATTTAGCTTTGAAGGTGTGAAAGTTGTTTATTCTTTCGTTGACACCTCTGGGCTCAGTCACAGACGACGCAAGAAGTGTAGTTTTTATTTTACATTTCTTTTTTTTTTTTTTTTTTTGCCTCTTGAAAACGGGCAAAAAAAATGTTAAAGAACGTTTGTTTTCCAGAATTTTATTTTCAGTTCGGAGTCTCGTTTCCTCTCTCATTCTACACCTGTCTCGTCCTCCCTTTGAAACTTTTGGAAGAAAAAAATTTGACTCATTTTAAAATACAGAATATATCAAAACCATGGTTTTGTTTTGTCATTTTTATTTTGTCATTACTGTTTCATCTTATTCCACATTGGGTTGTGTCTGCGTGTGGTCGTGTAAATGTCCGAATGCTGGCATACGGAAGGAGCACTTGGCAGGTGCTATGCGCCTTGTCACCCGGGGCCATAGAGGAAGTGTCTGGGGCTGTGGTGGCCGACCCTGGATTTCTACTGCCCTGCAGGTCCTGTTGCCCAAATAGTCCTCGAGAGCCAAGGACTGCAAGCTTTCCACCCCCCTTTCACCTGAGAATCCGGTGTGATGACTGTCTGGCCAATCAATAGCAATAACTCCTTTTAATTTTCCAGTAGGGAAGAAAATCTGGGTTGGATTTGGATTCGAAGACCAGATTCGGGGATCCGTCCTGTAGGTTTTCAGTCCAACACTAATGATGCTCACCATCTACAGCAGCTCACCACTACCACCTACAGCACCTCACCACCACCTACAGCACCTCACCACCATCTACAGCAGCCCACCACCACCACCTACAGCTGCTCACCACCAGCACCTACTGCAGCCCTACAGCAGCTCACCACCACCTACAGCAGCTCACCCTCACCACCACCACCTACAGCAGCCCACCACCACCACCACCCACAGCAGCTCACCCCCACCACCACCCACAGCAGCTCACCCCCACCACCACCCACAGAAGCTCACCACCACCACTTACAGCAAGTGGTCTTGTGCTCCAATTTACTCATATCAGGTGTACCAGATTAAGGTTGAATTGAAAACATCTGGGGCAGTAGATCTTCAGGAATACAGCTGGTTACCACATTCGGGGATCCGTCCTGTAGGTTTTCAGTCCAACACTAATGATGCTCACCATCTACAGCAGCTCACCACCACCATCTATAGCAGCCCACCACCACCTACAGCTGCTCACCACCAGCACCTACAGCAGTTCTACAGCACCTCACCACCACCTTCTACAGCAGCTCACCCTCACCACCACCACCACCTTCTACAGCAGCTCACCCTCACCACCACCACCACCTACAGCAGCTCACCCTCACCACCACACCACCTACAGCAGCTCGCCCTCACCACCACCAACAGCAGCTCACCACCGACCGCTGCTCACCACCACCACCACCCACAGCAGCTCGCCACCACCACCACTTACAGCAAGTGGCCTTGTGCTCCAATTTACTCATATCAGGTGTACCAGATTAAGGTTGAATTGAAAACATCTGGGGCAGTAGATCTTCAGGAATACAGCTGGTTACCACATTCGGGGATCCGTCCTGTAGGTTTTCAGTCCAACACTAATGATGCTCACCATCTACAGCAGCTCACCACCACCATCTATAGCAGCCCACCACCACCACCACCACCTACAGCTGCTCCCCACCAGCACCTACAGCAGTTCTACAGCACCTCACCACCACCTTCTACAGCAGCTCACCCCCACCACCACCACCACCACCTTCTACAGCAGCTCACCCTCACCACCACCACCACCTACAGCAGCTCACCACCGACTGCTGCTCACCACCACCACCCACAGCAGCTCGCCACCACCACGACTTACAGCAAGTGGCCTTGTGCTCCAATTTACTCATATCAGGTGTACCAGATTAAGGTTGAATTGAAAACATCTGGGGCAGTAGATCTTCAGGAATACAGCTGGTTACCACATTACTGAGGAATATTGAGGAAAGCTGTAGATGTGTTTGGGTGATCTGAGGTCTGACTGGCCCCTTGAATCATCATCTCAGGAAATTGCCGGAACATTTGTCCTCCTCCTCCCTCCACATCAGGTCGGGAAAGAACCAGAATTGAACGCCTTCGAAGTTTGGACTGAAAAAGTCCAGCCGTCGTGTGCCGCTGGTTCCTTACTGTCCAAACTCAGGTGCTTACACCCATCTGAATGTGATTATGGAGACGTATGGGATGCATTTCAAGGAAGACCACCAGGTGGTGCTAAACCTGCCATTATGTAGCTCATGGCTTGATCTTTGGCGATCCACGGCGAGGCCTAAAAAGCTCAAATCTTTTAGTTCAAATACAAAATGGAATGAGGACACTATGATTTTTCTCATAGCTTTAGCTTTTTTTAATTGTCTTTCTCATCATGCTTAGACTATCAGGCTCTACTTTTCCCACCTGTTATTTTTTTAGGGGGTGGAGCATTCCATTTGAGATCAACCTATTTCAAGTAAACTCCCCAGTCCATGGTGCCTATTTGCTTCATTTTTCACAGATTTTGTAGTTTAATGGGCCTAATATGAAAAATCCAAAATATTAGACTCATACTCCAAATGAGTACTCCTTCTACAAGGGTCCAAAAGTTAAGAGTTGTTATTCCTGCATTAAAATGATGCCACTCCAGGGCTCTTTCAGAGCAGTATTCATTCTGTTCCTCCACAGACTGGGTGTAGCTATCAGGATCCCCCCCCAAAAAGCAGATTTGGTCCGAAAATGCCCCTCGGGCCAGGCCCATTCTCTCCACACCAATTGGGCGTCGGATGCTGAAAATTTGGTTTAAATGAAAGTATTTGGCTTGAGGAAGGTGTCCCCAAAATGTCTGGGTCATACCTCATAGTTCTGGAGATGTTCCACTTCATAGAAGACTAGGAAACGGACGGCTGAGCTCGAAGAAGTACCACAGCCACTTTTCTGGACCCTTGTAGAAGGGAGACCATTTGTGGTATGAGTCTAATTTTTTGGATTTTTCATATTGGGCCCATAAACTACAAAATATGTGAAAATGAAGCAAATCAGACACCTTGGACTGGGCAACACTTGTTGATTTCAAATGGAATGCCCTGGGTGCTGGGGAGGTAGTTCATAGCCTGAGTATAGGGGGCGCTGGGGAGGTAGTTCATTAGCCCAAGTTGTCATTGAGCATTAGATGCTGGAATGTTTCCTCTAAAAATGCAAATGTAGAAATTTCTTGCTATCATGGAGAATGAATAACCAAGTAAAGATATTCATACCATTTCTCCAGTGTGGGTCCTTTTAAAAAAAGTAGAGTGAAACGTCTGCACGATTCTTAAAGATTTGTATTGGTCACAGTGGCTATGATTTAGTGGTAGCTTGTCAGTGACGGAAGGGCTAATTTCCTGCCTAATCATGTGCTATCCAAGAATATTGTGACATTTTATTTACTTATTTTCATGAAATTAATAACCAGCAAACCGCTGTGACATCATGTTGTTGTAGTCCGGTTTTAACCGGTGAACTAGCTGGTATGGCTCATGGGTTATATTGGCAGCTCAATACAAAAGTGCACAAGTTGTTAGAATTGACTGAAGGGACCTTGATTGGAATTCTACTCTGGAACATTGAGCCTGAACATAACTAGATTAGCTGTAGTAAATACACTACAGTGCAGAGAGTGAAAAACCAGATGCTGTAGACTTTAACCATTATAAAATCCACCACCTTATGAGACAGTTCTGTGCAATTAAATTTATACCGGAGCAGTCTGCTTTACTCACTTTATCCAAATTGCCAATATAGGGTTACCATGAGCCCAGCACAGGGCGATACACGCAGATCCACTGAAGTGAAACAGATTTAAAATATCGAGCAGCAGTTACGATAAAACGGAGCAACTCCCTCGCGTTCCTACATTCTCTATTGGCGTTTATGTCCACATGAGCCCTTCGGCGTCATTTCTGGGGACGAAATACTGGTCTGAGATTATTTCTGTATTTTAGCTCATATTGGAAGATTAACACTGCACCCGGGAAAGCTGTGCTGTAATCAAACAGTCATAAATATTACATCCTATCATCCAATTCCGAACCTCTTTTCATCGTCTGCGATGGACAACGTCGTGAGGTTAAGGGGGAATTCATAACCGCTTAGGAAGACAACCGCACTGCTTTAAGAGTCAGAATCAAGGATGCTTTTACGCGAAGCGTCGTGATCATGTTTGTTTCCGTGATTGGCTGGATATAGGGTCATTAAATATCGCAGCCGCCCGGACTTCTTTCTTTCTGAAAAGGATGGTCCCTATGCTTAGGTCTAGAGACGGCAATTTCGACACTCAAGCTGTGTTCGAAATCGTCCACTCATTCACTCACTCCCTATCCCCTACATCGTGTATATACTCATCTGTACTCTAAGGAAATCGTGAATGTGTGCGTAAATACGTTAAAATAAAATTAAAATTTTACTTTATGAATATTTTATCCCTTAAGAGCAGGAGTTGATAGGAGACACAGGAGAGAGCGGGACACAAAAGGAAAACAGTGAAAAGGCGTGAAAGCGCAAAGCGGACATGCTATGGCCCCAGAAGGACAGGGCCTCGACCCCGGGGGCCCTGAGAGCTTGGGTGGGGGTGGGCTTAGCCCGGGGCACCAGGGAGGACCCCTGGAAATGACTGGGGAGCAGGCCCGCCCCCCTGGAGCCCACTGGGTGGAAGGGGAAGGTGGCGGCCAAAAGTAATCAGACGGGGTGGCTTTAGGCCCTGCACTGGCTGCATCCCAGGTCGAGCTGGGAGCCTGGTGAAAGGGCTCCATCCATGCTTCGCCTCGCCACAAACCTCATCCCGATAGCCGGCTGCAGGGCGGAGATATGGGTAATAGTCCGACGGGGCGCAGCTGCATTCCACGGGCCCCCCCGGGTCTCTGCCGGGCCACAGCCCTCCTCGAGGGGCCTCGGCCCGTCCGGCCCGGCCCCTCGGAGGTGACTGGCAGGTGGCGACTTGGGCCTTCCCATCCTGGGGAGGCCGGGGGCTGGAACATGTTTGCGGCCGACCGGCACCGCACCCCAGGTTCAGCCAGGGCTCCCCTGAAAGGGTTCCCCCCCGCCTTTGCCACCTCCAAACCCAGTCCTTATAGCTTGCTGCAGCGCAGAGTTATTTGCCGAAAAGCCACCGCCCCCCCTTAGTTTCCCTGCCCCGCCCCGTGGCCCAGCAACCCCCCCCAGGGCGCGCCTTTCTCTTCCAGGTGACTCCCCCCAAAAGGCCCCCGGGGGCCAGGCTCAGGTGCTGCAGGAAAAGGAGTGAACTGGTGTCATGCTCTTCAGCTGGGTGGTCGTAATGTTCTGGAGCAAGGAATCTGATTTTAAAAACTAATGCGGTGATACTACCAGCTTTCTGAAATTTGACTAAGTCCCACAGCGGGTAACCAAATTTGTCATATTTCTGAAATATGAATCCCGGACTGTGTCTGGCTAGTCAAAAAAAAATAAGTCCTATCCACAAATACCTTACCACTTCTCTTTAACCTTTGTGGAAAATGTCATAAGATAAAGGACAGGTGTAAAGGGGAATTCCAAACGACTTAGGAAGACAACCGCGCTAGAGAATACGAATGCACTTACACTAAGCAACGTAATTATCAGTCCCCTGCCCATCATATCCAACCCCAATTCCAAAATAGTTGGAACAAAGTGTTAATTGTGATTAAAATCAAAATGCAAAGACTTTCAGATCACGAGCCAATAGGTTATTTGCAATAGAACATAGATAACATTTCAAATGTTGAAACTGAGACATCTAACATTTCTATCCACAAAATGAGCTTATTTCAAATTTTATGGCTGCAATTGGTCTCAAAAAAGTTAGGACACAGGCAAAAAAGGGCTGAATAAGCAATTAATATATAAGAGAAACAGCTGAAAGAACATTTAGCGAGTAATTAAGTTAACTGGCATCAGGTGTGTAACATGATTGGCTATGAAAGGGATGTCTTAGAGAGGCTGAGTCTCTCAGAAGTAAAGATGGCAAGAGACTCTCCCACCTGTGAAGGCTTGCGTAAAAAAATTGTGCAATACTTTAAAAACAATGTTCCTCAACTTCAAATTGCGAAGGCTTTGAAGGTCTCGTCATCGACAGTGCATAACATCATCAAAAGATTCAGAGAAACTGGAAAGATCTCTGTGTGTAAGGGACAAGGCTGAAGCCCTTTGTCATGGTTTGGGAGCTTTGTAGGCTCCTTTTGTTACTCCCGTCCGGGACGATATCGTTTTGCTCACCATCGGATTCCTTAGCCAGCTGGCATTGATTGGGGGCGTTGCCCGGACTCCATTTAAGCTCCTGCCTTTCCTCGTTCGTGTTGCTGGAGTGTCATTCTGCTTTTGACGCTTGAGCCGGTAAGGTATTTTGAGAAGTGAGAGAATAGGCAGGATCTTAGCTGCATTAAAGTATTAATGTGAGAAGTGAGAGTACAGGCAGGATCTTAGCTGCTTGGCATTTTGTTTGAGCTCGTCTTTTGGCTACCACGGACGGCGTTGGGTCCGTAGGTAGCGCGAGCCCCGGTATTTCCTTTTGTTTTAGATCAGCACGTTACTGCATTCGTCTTTTATTTCGAGCCACTGCTCCTGGCGTCCAAGACCTCTACGCCATCACACCCTTTACTGGATGCCCGTGATCTTCGGGCCCTCAGACGCCACTGCATCACTCACCGGCATGATTCTGTCATTGACATTGCTAAATGAGCCCAGGAATACTTCAAGAAACCACTGTCTGTAAACACAGCCCGCCCTGCCATCCACAGATGCCCCCTAAACCTCTATCATGCAAAAAGGAAGCCATTGTTGAGCATGATCCAGAAGTGCTGCTGTGTTCTATGGGCCAAGGCTCATTTAAAATGGACTGTAGCAAAGTGGCAAAATATCCTGTGGTCAGACAAGTCCAAATTTGACATCCATCATTTCCAACAAGAGTGTTGTGTCCTCCGGGCTAAAGAGGAGAAAGACCACCCCTCCTGTTATCAGCATTCAGTTCAAAAGCCAGCATCTCTGATGGTGTGGGGATGCATTAGTGCATATGGTGTGGGACACTTACAGGTTTTAAAAAGCACCACGAATGCTGAAAGGAATATAATGGTTTCAGAGCAACATATGCTCTCCATTAGACAACATCTATTCCAGGGAAGGCCTTGTGTATTTCAGCAGGACAGTGCAAAACCACATACTGCAGCTATTACAACAGCATGGCTTTGTAGTAGAAGAGTCCGTGTGCTGAACTGCCCTGCCTGCAGTCGTGATCTTTCACCGATTCAGCACATTTGGCGCATAATTAAACGAAAAGTCCGACAAAGGCGACCCAAAACTCTCCAGCAGCTGGAAGCCTGTAATAAACAAGAGTGGGATCAAATTCCAATGGCTAAACTCAAGAAACTTGTCTCCTAAATGCTCAGATGCCTCCACTCTGAGTTAAAAAGAAGAGGAGATGCTACACCATGGTAAACAGGCCCCTGTCCCAACTTGTTTGAGACCTGTAGCAGCTTTCAAATTTGAGATGATCTCATTTTATGGATAAAATTGTAAAATTTATCTGTTTCAACACTTGCTATGTTATCTCTGTTTTATTGTGAATAAAACATTGGCTGCTGTGATTTGAAAGTCATAGCGTTTTGATTTTATTCACAATTTACACTTTATCCCAATTATCTCGGAATTGGGGTTGTACCTTTCTTTACGCAGTTGCCCAGCTGAATGGTCGTCGCTTTAAGTATTGCAGCTGTGCAGAATTGTGGGATAGCGTTATCTCCCTTCTTTTTGAAAAGGATGGTCCTGTGTACCCTATGGGGCACCTTTCCTTGACATGTATAGAATTCGAATCCCCTTGTCATGGCTGCCACGTAATTTTTTCCGGATCATTTATCGGGAGTTAGGCACTTTCCTAGGCAAAAAAAACTATTCGGCCTCAGCCCAGCTCCTTCAAAATTTGGGATAAACCTGGACCTTTTGACAACAAAATGTAGGGGAATTACCGCCGCCAAATGGTAGGGAATGTGCAGTGTCGGGACATCAGGGGGTGGGGTCGGACATCAGAGGGGTGGGGACTGATGTCCGGCACTCCGCAGCGAGGGCTCACTCGAATTTTCTGAACATGGTTGGGTCAGCAAATACGCTGGATATTCCTGTGATGTGAGCGGACACGCCGAGCATCATGTAAACGAACCGGACACTTTAAGCGGCGTTCACACGGGTCGCGAAACAAATTTTCTCGCACAACAGCTAACGTTATTGACTTCAAATGTAATCTGTTGGGTGAAAAATTCGTTTCGTGTCTGGTGTGAAACGAGGGCCGTTTCTCAAAGCCTAGGCTGCTTCCTTCGAAGGCTGCATTTTTAGGGGTCGTCACATACGTCCATTCACTAAACTGATATTTGAGATAAGACAAGACTAAATGTAGGGTTCGTTAAGGTTCTGCGGATGGAATTGTGATAACAAATAAAGTTAACAGAGCCTACTCGCTTGACACGAGTCTATTTCACGGAGATAATATAATGTTAGTTTCATTAATGAATGGAATTAAGTGCTGATGCCCAAAACTTGAGATGAACCCCAGCTCTACGGGAACACTGGAGAATATGTTTCTGCCAGGCGGAGCCATCTTGCTCTTCATATTCTTCTTCTGTTAAAACATACAGCGGTGCATTAAGGTATACAGCATTATAATGTAGTGTACGTCGCTTGTTCACTCGATTCCGCTGTGCATTATGGGTATTTTATAGTCCACTATATAGTGGATGAAAAGAATTCGAACACTACAAAAATGGCGGACACACTATGTAGTGCACAATATCCGTGGTAGGGGGCGATTTCGAACACAGCGACAGATTCGAACTTTTTCGAACACGTTCGAAACCTCCGGGTTTGACATGGGTTTACGACTCTGCCTCAAAACCTTTGCCACTTGACTAGAGGCGTTTTGCTTGATCCGCCTCGGCTATGATCCATGTGTTTTGTTTCACTTCAAACATTATAATAGCTGCAGAAAAAGTTTTTGCCACTAGCCTGTACACTACTGAAATAAATCTGGTTTCGAAACAATTCGGAACATTTCAAAACAGTGGTCATTTCAAAGGTTCGAAATTGCCATCTCTACTTAGGTCAGGAAGCACTGAAGCATTGTGAGAATTCACTTTTCATGGCTGCCACGATAACACTCACAGGTCACTGTCTGGGAGTCAGGAACTTACCCAAGCAGAAAAGACTGTTCGAGCACTGCTCTGATCCTAAGAAGAGTATGTATTAGTTTGGCCCTTGGTAATGAACATGTACAACCAGCTCTTCCAAACGGCAAATGTGGCGGCAACAATATGTAAAGTATGCAGATATAGTGAAGAGGTTTGTTTTCTTTGAATTGAAAAAACATATTTGAATGGAGGAAATTTAACCATGGTGGGCCCAGCTCTCGCCACATGACTTTTAGGCCATATCACCGCTTTTACAAACAGTTGTTCAAAAAAAAAAAATAAAGTATTCAGCAATTAAGTTTATTTCCAGCAATTTTAAGTTGAAGGAAATGTGACACAAAATTGAAAAATGTAGCAAAGAGAAAAAAAAAAAAACACTTTGTTGCAGGGTTGAATAGTTTATTAGTGCATCACTGTAGCTTACTGTTATGGGCAGGTTTATTGACAATCATTTTAAAACATCAATACACTCCACGGAACACGCCAGAATGCGCAGCCGAAATCCTCTAGCTACGCATCACCTGCATATGCGCACCTTAATTAAAACACAACTTAGCTTTAGACATGTTAAAATACATTATGAAAACAGCAAAAAACTTAATTAGCCAAGAGTTGACAAGGACGTAGGTGTGACGGGTGGTGGGCTCATTTGAAAAAAATATATACATACATGTAACATGTCGCAGATTCTGTAAATTAGACTGCCAAACACACATTCCAGTCGAATAGACATCTTGGCCGACCAAGTTACATTTAAAATGCGGCATGTCAATCTCCAAGGCAATTAGGTTCTACTTATATTTTAACATTTAACTCATTCCCTACGACAAGCCGCTGCCAACGGCGCGCTGAATTCTACAATTCCATACGATAAGCCGGCGCCAGCGACGTGGATGACCATTCGCAATCCAATGAAAACACGAAATCAGTTGACGATTTCATTGGCCACCCGTTCTTCAATACTTTATATTGTGTAATTTTTGGGAAAAGTATTCCGTACAAACGCGACAATTTCATAGGCGTAGGCAATGAGTTAAGGGTTTAGTGTACCATCTACACGGCAGCAGAGTTTAGTTATCCGTTTAGTGGCTAGGACACAATCGTGTCAGCATTTCGGTTAGTTATGTTCTTTGCGAATTGCAAAGTTGACCTGCAGCACTCACTCCATGTGCAGTCACTGAGCATGAGAGCTGGCAATTTCATTAGCATGACATGCAGTAATTATCCTTCTACTTTATTTTATTTTTTTATTAAACATCTAGTGAATGTGCCATTTTCTTCTTTTCAACCATCATGCCACCGTGTGCGCACACACACTTAAACCAGGCACTGGCCTATCCATCTGTCAGAGGGGCACGATTATTATTTGGATGTGTGTGAGTTTGAGTAGCGCGTACAATTTGACATTTACCCTTCAAAACCAAGCTACAATTTTGGCATGTCCCTCTTAAAGACCGGTAGCCTGGTGCCTGGCTAAACCCTTGCAACACAAACACAGAAGAAACAAACTTGCATGTACACACACGTACACACACACGTACACACATATATATGTACACGAACACTTCATGTTCCTCCAGGTCAGTCAGACACACAGACACTCTCTCGCTCTTCAGCACGGCCCCAGCTCCTCTGGCTGGTCCGGTAACTCCTCCAGGAGAGCTGGGTTTCTCCTGTAGATGTAGGCATTGGCATCGTCGTCCAGCTTCACCAGCTCCGCCAGTGAGGACACGCAGGGGTCGTGATCCGCCAGCATCCCCGGGAGGCGTCCCGACTCCCTCTGAATCCGTAGGGATCGCCGCACGGGAGTCAGGAACTTCAGGTCTTTGATAGCGCTGTGGCGTCTCCCTCCGCTGCCTGGCGCAGTCCCCTCAGTCTGGATCCTCCGTTTCACGCTGCAGAGCAGAAACGTGCCAAACAGAGGGGTGGTAAGGGATTGAGACTGTAGCAATATACCCAACGCAGGAGGGCAAAAAAATAAAATAATAAAAGAGCTGAGCGCAGCTGCGGTGGAACTGCTGTTGTTATGGCAATATGCATTGGAGTTTGCCGATGAAAGAGCTTGACGGATGATGAGGAAATTTTTTTGCAAAGGATCTTTTGACTGAATTTTGTGACTATTACATCTCCTTCCCTCGCCAAAATGCGACAGGAACAATGAATTTTTTCCATATACCTCTTGACAATGAACCACAAAGCAAGAACTTTATATCACATCTGATTTGGAGATTGGCAGCATTGCACTTGAGTCAGAGTTGTGACAACTCAAGATTAGGAGCCATTTTGTTTCCATTGCACAGCACAAAGCCGTTTGCTCAATGGAAACAGACTTTGTTGCTCTTTTCTCAAGGGGTGGGGGGGACAGGAGACAAACTAGTTAGCAATTTTTCCACATGCATAAGAGGGGAAAATGTTTGGACACGAGAAGAGAACAGGGGGGACGAACGTTGACTTTGAGACTAATCTCATTAACGTGATGGAAACAAAATTGCCTCATGACCAGATTTTCTGGAAGCCTCATGTCTCAACTCCATCCAGGAACTTTACACTGAACCATATGCGCTCGATCACAGAGATATAAAAAAACTAGAATGGAAACGTCACTGGCTGGACCAAAGCGCACACGGCAGAATAGCTCCGCCATCTTGTGTATGTATAAACGTCCAATGAGAGGCATGTAAACGTGGGTGACGACATGTTATTTTTTGGGTTGAGGAGAGACTAGTTTTCAGTGTTCTTATCTTTTCATGCTTAAAAAGACACAAATAAGGAATTGTTAATCAACAATATTTATGCTCCATTATTGGCAAAGTTAAAGCGTAAGTGCTATGATTGCCTTACCCTTTATATTACGGCTCAGTTAACTACGGGTACATCTCAAAGCCAAGGCTGCATCCTGAGAAGGTTTACTTACTTTCATCCGCCAAACAGACATTTAGGGTAAGGGACAAGGTTAAATTTAGGGTTAGGTTTAGGGCTGGGTTTAGGGTTAGAGTTAAGGTTAGGGAAACCAGGTACAACTCGCTTAAACCGACGCAGTTTTATGGTGATGAAATGATGTTACGTCAGTTTGGTGGATGGAACTAAGTGACGACCCCTAAAAATGCTGCCTTCGAAGGATGCCACCTAGGCTTTGAGATGCATCTTACGTTTACGTTTCGTTCAAAGAAAAAGCGTTCGCATTCAGCTGTGCATGTGAGTCTGACTCAGCTCTATACCTGGAAGAAACTAGTCGTTATATGCATATATGAATTTATATGTATGCTTTGAGTATTAAAATCGGAACAACTTCATTCTGAAGTGTTCATACCTACTTGTTGTCTTCATTTAATCCGTCTTTGCCCTGACACGATGGATAACAGGATGATATTGCGTGTTGCCCCAACTCGGATCAATGTAGAAGTCTCCAAACTGAAGTATGTAAATGAAACTGCGACAGTTTAAGTTTCCGCGAATACACTGTTAATAATAAATTAATAAACTGAAGCCTTTTTTGACAGGTAATTTGAAGGAGAATTCCGGTGTGAAATTGACTTGGGGTGTATTGAAACATGATAATGAATGCTAACTATTGTCGAATACCCCACCTCCGTACGCACGGAACTTTTCAAAATAAATGGATTTTTAGACGAAGCTCCCAACAGGCTTACAATGGTTGCGAATCGGGCATCGCGTTGCCATTCAAAGTAATTGCTATTTTTTTCCATCATTAACAAGGCTCAAAGTAGCTCCACACTTCATTGGTAGAATTCCAAGGGCGCTGACATTTAAAACAAGGCACTGAGAACTTTAAAAATGCACCAGTAGTTTATTAAGAAAGACTATTTATGCAAACAATACCTCGATGCAGTTTTCAGTCGCCTCCATTTTGAAAGTCACGATAAGTTGATTGACGAGCACAAACAAATAGGAAGGATAGGGGAACAGACTGCAATCTATTGGTTTGTGCTTGTCAATCGACTTATTGTGAGTTTCAAGATGGAGGCGACTGGAAACTATATTGAGGTATTGTTTGCATAAATAGTCTTTCTTAATAAACTACCGGTGCATTTTCGAAGTTCTCAGTGCCTCGTTTTAAATTTCAGGGCCCTCGGAATTCTACCAATGAAGTGTGGAGCTACTTTAAGCCTTGTTAATGATGAAAAAACTAGCGATTTCTTTGCATGGCAACGCAAAAGTTCATACTCATCATCATGTTTCAATACACCAAGTCAATTTCACACCGGAATTCTCCTTTAACTGGCACCTTTTTGCCAGTTATTTTAACTGTAATTTTTCAATAAGTTTACTACAGAGTTCAGTGTAAACCACGGTTAAAATGCGCAGGACTCCACTTAGTTAAAATGACAAGGAGACAATACGTTAATTTAACGGTTAAATTCAGTCAGTTTATAACTGTGTAGGAAAGCCAAACTCAATTTTGTTGCTTTATTGCAACTGCATTTGTGCATGGTGCAAAGCAACAAGCCCGGTAGGCTGTACACGAGTGCTTTTGAATGGAAATGCATTGTGACGGGACTGAACATTTTGTCCGATTTAAGCGAAAATGCGTTATGTTAAATCTGGTATATTCGATGCTTATTCAATCAAAAAACATAACAGAAAAATCGGGACAAGAGCTGTCGTCCGGTATGAACGATTTTCCTTTTTATACCAGGGTTCAGGCGAGTTGTACTGCATTTTCCACTGAACATCTGCCCCGACATACATACACAAGATGGCGGCCTTGTGCTGCCACAAAAACGAGGAGATTGTCCACTAGTTTTTTTTTTTTTATATATATCTCCGTGGGCTCGATCATCTCTCCCACTGTAACAAATTCATTTCCTGACAGCACCTGCAAAGCAAAGGCTTAGGCTGTGTTAGTCATCAAGGTTTCCAATCTGATGCTGAAGGACATTTGCAGTCGCACTGCTTGAACAGCTATGCAAGAGACTTAACATCAAAAGTGGCTTATCCATCAACTCTCCTCCCAGTTCCAATTAAGAGAACAAAGAGTTACAGGTTTTCTACTTTTTTTTTTTTTTTTTTTTTAAATAAAAGGTCAACACTGCAGGCAGAAGTTCCCAGCAGCCCTCAGAACTGATCCCGTCAGTCAGTCTCACCTCAGCAGGACAGAACTTTTCCCCACCGATCCCATCAGTCAGTCTCACCTATGCAGGACAGAACTTTTCCCCACTGATCACCAGTCAGTCTCACCTCTGCAGGTAAGGAGTGGTCTTCACGCTGTATCTCACCACCGACGCTCCCTCCACCTCCTTCGACGGAGTCTCGTCCAGAGGGTCCTCGCCGTCGTCCATCTCCTTTCCACGTTTCATTTTCACGCTTTTCTCCGTTGACCTTCCACATTCGGCATTCTTGCTCTCGCCCTCCTTTATTCCCTCCATCTCGCTCTCCAAATCAGCTTCCTCTTTACTCATCTCCGCCAGGGTGTCCAACTGCTGCACCTCCAAAATCCCTCCTTCCCAGTCTCCTCGGTCCGGCGAAACTTCAAGTCCAGACGTTTAAAGCATGACCAACCATCACCCAAGCTTCTCAGGCACATTTCTGTGCCCATCCAAAAATCTGAAATCCCCTCAAATACATTTCAACAAAGGATATGAAGAGTGTAACCTGGTTTGCAAACTGCCAATAAACAGAGAAGAAGAATACCATCTATGCTTATTTATGGTAGGAAAACCAGTTTATAGTCTTCATATCCTTTGGCTAAAGTGCTAAAATAGCACTTTGAATCCTCTAATATTCAAGACACATCCTGAATATAATGTTGGAGTAACCAAAATATATAAATACGATGGAAAACAAAGACCGTTTTCAAGGATGGAGGTAGATTTTGACTTGCAGTCGAGTAGATTCACTTCATTTGGCTAACAATTTTCAAATTTCTGAGCATTCGCAGTAATCATGGCACAGATCCTTTAAAGTTAAATGAATCCACAAATGTGTTACTTGAAATTATAAGTCTTCAGAAAAACCAGCATCAGCTGAACTTACCATTCTCACAGGCTAAAGGACCCTGCATGGCCTCCATGGCATTGCAAAGATTAACAACCACCTGTGGAGGACCAACAACTTTGTTACCATGCAGAAAACACCAAACCACAATCTCACCAACAACCACATTTCCAAAACATTAGGAGTCCAGCTAAACCTGGATCATCTCACCGCACTATCTGGAGTGAGTTTGTGTGTACCATCAGAGAAATTTAAAAAATCAGGGTTCCTAACACCTCCTCCAAATCAAATTTAAACACTTTTCAAGCAACGTTTAAGCTTTTTGTTATAGTTGTGGTAATCAAACTATTCAGACAGATAGTGATTTATTATTATAAAAGTAATGCAATTAATGTTCGGAGCACTATTCAAAATCCAAGCACTTTTTTCAAACCTCGTAAGCGCTACATTAAAAGTAAAGCATTTTTAAGGATTTTTAGCTCCTGTAAACCCTCTGTGTACAAACATGAACAACTTCAGATGACACTGCATCATCAGAGAATTTAACTGGGGTTGGCAAGAGGATGACTCGATACACAAAACCTAAATTAGACTGATTTTGTCAGCAATCACCCCACCGGTTACTTGTTCATATCCTGTAATTATCGGATCTCCGCACCTCCTTTACAGGGTGAAATAAAGGCCCCAGCAGAACAGGCTTGAGCCAAGAACCACACCACCTCCCTGCCAATTAGTTTAGTGCGAATGTGACACGCGAGAAACAACTCTTACATCTTCCATTCTGACTTCAGGATCCACAGGGAGCTCCATTTCAGAGTTTTCCAGAAGGTCTAGAGTGGTGTTCATGATGTTGGAGCTGGAAAAGGTAGCAGTGCTGGGGACAACTTTAGCAGATTCTGGGGCAACTTCAGCATGAGACTCTGAGGCAACTTCAGCAACCGACTCCGGGGCAACTTTTGCATCAGATTCAGGGGCAACTTGAGCATCAGATTCAGGGGCAACTTCAGCATCAGACTCGGGGGCAACTTCAGCAACAGCCTCTGGTTCGGCTTCTTTTGCATCCAGCTCAGGGCTGGACTGCAGCCGTTCCAAATCCTGAATTTCCGGTTCGGAATCCTGTTGAATGACTGGTTCCGTTTCTGGATTGTTTCCCGCCTTTGCGACCACTTTCAGTTTTGGAAAAGATTTAGCAGGAGGTGGTCTGGATGCGGTCTGCGGCAGACAGGATGCAATAGGCGGCCTTTTTAGACTTTTCCCCTTGGATGCGAGCCACTCTGCCAACCTCACCCTGAGAAAGCAAGAAAAGGTCATGGGTATGAATGGGTGACATACATTTTAGGCCACATCACAATAAATTCTGAATCTTGGAAAATAACAATACAAATACGTTTTCTCCTGATTTCAGTGGAACACGCTACAGGAGGAGAATAAGCAGCCAATATAAATTGAGGAACTAGCTTGACTGGGCAAATGAGAAATCAATCAGAAGGCCTGAACCAATTAAAAAGCAGCTGTGGGTCAGTTCAGCCATGTTTTCACGACTAACTTTTCACGGATCCTCAAATGTAAACATCAAAATTTGTGGATGGGATAGCTAAATTCACACCATGGAACATGCTTTGCACTGCAATTGCCCACTAATAGTCATAAATTACAGAAAAAAACCTAAATATACAAATGAGAAACATAATTGAAACCTAATGAATATTCCGAGAATTAATCATGACATGCAAAACTTCATTATGCACACTTAATCTCAATGAAAAACAAATGGCAGCAATAATGCACTCACTTTCTCTCCTGTGCAGTCTCCACACTGATCCTGTACTGACTCAGAGAGCTCATGACGGGAGGTTTTGGGGTTCGTTTTTCAGTTCCCGTCACCCCCAGTGCGGACTTTGGTTTGTTGACCAGCTGCGTATCCTTCTTCAAGGTTACAGCAGACTTGCAGGAGCCGAGACGGACCGAAGACTCGGGCCCTGTAGTCAGCCTCACCGGCGGCACCAACACGCGGCTTCTGGCCAGGTGGGATGGAGCGGAATACAGCCGGGCCCTTGAGCTGGTCTCCCTCTGAGCCACAGCGTTCGGGGCTTGTTTGGTTGTAGGTGCGAGCCCGCTGCTGGACACTGACTTGGACCGGGAGTTCTGAGTTGCGGAGGGCTTGATTACCGAAAGTTTGGGTACCACTGCAGGCATTTTCCCTCCAATTCCAGAAACAGACTGAGGCTTACTGGCACGACTGTGTGGCCTTGCCGACCTAGTCTGGGCAGGCATTGGTTCTGCCTCTTCGCTGCCCCCTGCTGGCTTCCTGAAAGAGTTGACTTTGGACTGGATGACCTTCCCCTTGTAGGTCCCCGGAAGGGCCTTAGGGGGCACAGAGGCTGGGGGCTTCGCCACCTCGGCCACTAGCTTTTGCTGCTGGATAGCATGCCGAGCGAGGAAGGCCTGACTGAGGGTCTGTCGCTTCTTGACGGCGTCCCCTTTCCCTGAGGGTTGCGTATTTGCCATCGGTGGCTTGGCCTTCGACTTTTCTCCCAGCTCACCCAGACTGTCATCCCGGTCTTCGTTTTTCGATCTCAAAGGGGCGGATGACCCAAAGTTTGTTTTCCGCAGCACTTTCTTTGTCACAGACAGGTTGCGTCCATGCGCCGGTTGAGTGTTCTCCTTGTCGCTCTGTGTGAAAATAGATTCAATCAAACTGCCTGAACAACAAAAAAAATGATTCAAGGAAAAATTACCAAGCTGGACCATTCCAGGGACGAGGTTACTTACCCTCTTCGCGACCAAAGTTGTTTGGCTTGCAGGGCCCATAACTTTGTTTTCTTGAGGAACGGTTTTCTTTTTGGATGGGAGGGGCTCCGTGCTTTTTTGCCTTGGCTCTAAAGTAGGAGGGTCCATTAGGTTAAAAGTTAATTCAGTTGGCTTATACAGCCGCCGAGCAATGACATGAAGCATTTAGCTTTTGAGTTTTGGGTTATTTGTAGCCCTAGAATACCTCCGCAAGAGTTTCTCTGCATATTCAATAGTTATACGCAAGGCTTACGAAGAAAGTAATTTCCCAGGCCAATTTGTACGCTGAAACTTGCAAAATCATAACACAGCGGGTTTTTTTTGGTCTTAATAATTAGCCATCAAGTGGAGTGTTTTTTTCTAGATTTACATAGTTAGCAGTCTCTGAAAAGCTTTCCCGAACGCAGATAAACCTCATCTTGAAACTTAACTCATTCCCCACGGTAGGCCGGTGTTCCTGTGCCAGCGGCGTGAATGACCACTCGCAGTCCGATGAAAACACGAAATCAGTTGACGTTCGCGGTGAAGGGCCACCTGTACTTCAATACTTTATATGGTGTAATTTTGGGGAAAAGTATTCCGTACAAACGCGACAATTTTATATAAAAGTATTCGTAGGGAATGAGTAAAGTCCTGAACCAAATTGGGTTTAGTAATTTAACGTTAGGCATAAGGAGTCAAGACTGCGACAGATTCTTGTTAATAACCTGGCATATTTGGCTGGCTAAGTTAACTTAACTACAAAGGTCAAATCGAGTGGACAGAATCGCATGTAACCAACAAGCAGTATAAACGTAATGTTAAGTTAATCAATATTACCTAGTAAACTGACATTAGATTTTTAGCAATTGCAGATAAAGTTTAAACTCATCAGACGTAACAAAGAGATAGTCAGCCAGCAAACCAACGTTTGCATTAACAAGCGGATTAACAAGCTGGATCGGAGAAGTCTGTCCTCAGGATAAGTAAGTTAGTTCCAGACAGTAAAAAGCCATAGAAAGTGAAGTGTTGCGTGAAGCCGCCTCCTCGCCTTGGGTAAAATTAGCTACTTGGCTGGCTAGCGAGCAAGAAAACGGCGATTTCAGATGATCAGTCTTCAAAGAAGGCTGTGAGCTCGCATTAACTTACTCGGTTAAGCAAACCGCCGCACAGATTTTATATAAGTATAAAGCAGCTTTCACACCGGGCGCGAAACATTTTTTTTTCGCACGACAGATTACATTCAAAGTCAATGCAAAGACGCGAATAAACGCGTGTATTCGCGTCTTTGCATTGACTTTGAATGTAATATGTCGTGCGAAAAATTCGTTTCGCGTCCGGTGTGAAAGCAGCTTTAACGTTAATGACGAAAGCTAATTCGTTGGCCAGCAGTAGCTACAGTATATGACATGCGATCCAGCTCGTGTAAAACTAACGCGAGCGGACTGTCCTGCAGCCGAACTGTAGATAATAATATAGCTGGCGTGACTTTACCTGCGAAGCTGTAAGCGTCTTCAGAAGACATGTCTGCGCAACACCACCGGCTCGATCACTTTCCCAAAATAATCAGCAAATGAAGTTTATCGAACTGTTCGTGCGCGTGGTCACAAGGGCACTGTTTTCAAAAAAGCGCTGGAGACTCTCCGTTATTCCCATTGGCTCCGTTTGTTCCAGAATAACTCGAATGAGCCAATGGGAATATTCGGGAAATCATGTATGCCGGAGGCATTCGTCACTCAAAGAAGTGAACGGCGCAGAACTGCTCATAACTGTAAGGAGGACGTTTTTTTTTTGCCTCTGCAACTGTAACCGCGAAGAGGCGTGAACCACAGGACGAAATTTCGAACCTAAATAGAATTCCTGGCGTTGCATTCCTGTCTCAACGTTTGGAGGACATAGCGGTCTGACTGTTCCTTCTGTATTCTTGTTGAGGCCAATATCAGGCTTACCAAAGAAAACGGCCAAGCCGTAACCAAAGTTTCTCAATCTATCCTTCTAATCTATCCTTTTCAAAGAGCCAGCGACACTCAAATGACGACTCATTTGATTCGTTTTTAGTTTAATTCTGATGAAAATGTGTCGACCTCATAGTGTTGCGCTGCTAAGTTTTGCAGGAATGTGGCATGTTATCGATTGTGTGTTGCTGGTTATTTGAAAAAGGTAGACATCTGACAAATTTTAGTTGCAGCTTGGCCGTTTTCTTTGGAGTACCGTATAAATAAATCAATAAATAATTGCTGAAATAAATTAATACGAATAATATTTAAACGTGACATAAATGAATTAATGCTTTAATAATAATGAATGTTACTGCATTTTATTTATAATACGGCTTTCAAGAAACCCAAGGATGCAGTACAGAGATGTAAGAAATGAAATAAACAACACAGGGCATACATAAAATGACATAAGTAAAAATAGTACATGATAATGCAAAATAGGATAAAATACATAAAATCAATTGAAAATAAAGAAATAATGGTGAATTGAGCTGAGAGAGCAGAAGGTAGGTGCGGTCCAGGGCCCCGCTTCAGAAAGCAAGGGAAACAAATCAATTTATTTGTATAGCACTTTTCACTGATAGACTGTCACAAAAACGCTTTTCAGTCAGAAATTAAATAATGAAAGGGCAGTGCCCTGCCTATTCCCTACTACAGCAAATGAGGCAAAAATAAATAAATAAATTAATTAATTAATTAATTTAAAAAAACACCTCCCAGCAGAGAGAAAAATCCTCAAACAGTGGTGAGAAAAAACTCTGCAGTGGGAAGAAGTCTCAGGAGGAACCCGGCTATTGTGGGGAAGCGCATCCTCTGTGGGCTAGCTGAATAATAACAAAATCAAGTCAAATAGAGTAAAATGGCAAAAGAGTTCCATTTAAGTCCATCTGAACAGTAGCGTCTGTAGCACCAGGAAGTGGCATGCCGACTATGGTGCAGAACTGGATCAGGGCCGGATCAGGACAGCAGCAGCCAGCGCTCAAGGTGAGGGACAGGGCTCGGACGGTCCAGGACTCAGGGTAGTGGACGGAAAGAGACACAGAAAAAAGGGGGATGAGGCACTGGATAAAACTACTGCATGTTAATAATAATAATAATAATAATAAAAAAAACCGTCATGCGCCAAGTGAGAAATTATTAGCAGACTGGTCAGGAAACAGTCAACACTCCTCGATCCATTTCCTGCAGCACAGATGCCCACACTTACATCAGGCTGCAAGATCACTTTTGATTTTCTAAACATGAGTACCATATGGACCTCTCTGGGGACTAAGGCTGTAGCAAGCTCCACTGACACCATTAATGCATACTCAGTGCCACCAGTTCCACATGGATTTACTTAACTCTGGCTTCCAATATCTGACTTTGCTCTGTAACTGTGAGTTAACTTACTCTGAGTTGCTGACCGCAGTTTTTTGGTTCAGGTGATAACACTTTGTTCAATCAACTCGGAGTTAACTTACGCCACAGTCAGGCATGTGCATGAGGATATTAAAAGACTTCATCAATTGAATATAGATAACACAATTCACCATGGCAACTTTGGAGAAAAAAAGTTAGCAGAACATTCTCCACGGCATCTCTAGACTCTGTCACGTGCTCAGTGTGAACCTGCTTTCATCTGTGAAGAGCACAGGGCGCCAGTGGCAAATTTGCCAATCTTGGTGTTCTCTGGCAAATGCCAAACGTCCTGCATGGTGTTGGGCTGTAAGCACAACCCCCACCTGTGGATGTCGGGCCCTCATACCATCCTCATGGAGTCGGGTTCTGACCGTTTGAGCAGACACATGCACATTTGTGGCCTGCTTGAGGCCATTTTACAGGGCTCTGGCAGTGCTCCTCCTGTTCCTCCTTGCACAAAGGCAGAGGTTGCGGTCCTGCTGCTGGATTGTTGCCCTCCTACCGCCTCCTCCATGTCTCCTGATGTGCTGGCCTGTCTCCTGGTAGCGCCTCCATGCTCTGGACACTACGCTGACAGACACAGCAAACCTTCTTGCCACAGCTCGCATTGGTGTGCCATCCAGGATGAGCTGCACTACCTGAGCCACTTGTGTGGGTTGTAGGGTCCGTCTCATGCTACCACTAGAGCAAAAGCACCGCCAGCATTCAAAAGTGACCAAAACATCAGCCAGAAAGCATAGGAACTGAGAAGTGGTCTGTGGTCACCACCTGCAGAATCACTCCATTTTTGGGGGGTCTTGCTAATTGCCTATAATTTCCATCTGTTGTCTATTCCATTTGCACAACAGCATGTGAAATTGATTGTTAATCAGTGTTGCTTCCTGATGGACAGTTTTATTTCACAAAAGTGAGATTGACTTGGAGTTACATTGTGTTGTTTCAGTGTTCCCTTTATTTTTTTGAGCAGTGTATTTTGTCACAACAAACTCATTCCTCCTACAAATGTCTTCCCCTCCGGGATCACACTTACGACAGATGAAGCACCTATGACTAAAACCCCATAAGTCACACTTGATTTGACTTGACTTGTGGGGTTTTAGTAATCAGTGCTTCAGTTCCGGTTACATTCCTTTGATGCATACGATTGCGTTATTTATGCGTGGTTGTGAGCACTGATCTGCACATAAAAAATCTGGATATCTCATTGGCTAATACACACCATACAAACAACTGACCCTGCCGTACAGGTCCTCGCGGCCATGTTTCCACTCCCGACAGTATGCGGACAGTCAATGGCATACGTATTAATCAAACGTGTCTGTCCATACTTTGCTGCCATTTCGCGCTCTATTTTTCATTACCCATCTTCATTTTCTCCTTTTCATTTTCATTTAGTGACCTTTTAATCTGCAGGTATGTATTTTATTTTGTGACCATGCAAACTTGAAATATTACAGGCAATCCATGAACAGATTCTATGTAAGTTACCTTGCGCTCTCTCATTGTGATCCTCTAACAAGTCAATGTAAAGCATACCTAAAATGCTCACACACACATGCATGCAGAAATTTATACAGATTTATACATCTGCAACAATCATTTTAAAGTTAATGAAGGTATATGTATGCACTAAAATCCCCCCCCCCCCCCCCCCCCCCCCCACACACACACACACACACACACACACACACACAAATGCAATGCAAAATTAAAAAATGCAACTATAGAAAAGAATGAATTCACAGTGCAATGTGTGCCAAGCTTAAGGCAATAAATTGAACAATGAAAATGTAAAAGTAAAATGTTCTGGAGCACTGGACATTAGGCATGTGCTGATGTGAAAAAAATTAAACCGGTTCCATATTGAATTAAAAACCGAATCGAACCGTAATACCGGTTTTGACCACTTGGTGTCGCATTTGCGTCTTTTCAGCTCGCCGGGACGAATTTCCGATTGTTGTACCTACGTTTGACAACAATGGAAGGCGTGGCTCATTGCGTTGCCACCATTGTAACGGGTCGTCTTCTCCATCAGTCACAGTTTCCCGTTTGTAAATTGCCTATTCGCCGGCAACCTTCTCCTCTGTGCTTTTTGGGAGAGAAGTGGTCGGTGATTTGTGACCAAGAAGACTTCCCAAGTTTTTTTTTTTTTTTGGGCGGTGGAGCCGCTTTTGCGGCTTTTTTTTTTCAAAAGACTTTGTCCTTCTTTGTCCTTCCGCGCAAAGTGCGCTTCAAGTGTAACGCTGAATTCAGTCAAAATCTAAATTAGATGGAGCTGTTCAGAACTTTCCCGGTGAAATTAGTGGTTCCTCGGTACTCAGTGCTTTCTACTGGTCATCATTGGCAATGTCACTAGTTCAGTCTCTGGCAGAAGATAATCTTTTTCTAGCCCTGTTCACGAAACCCTGAAATAATATGCTGAAGTAAAAAACGCAGATCTCGGACATCGCTCACACACTGTAAAGACGCTGCCAGAGACCTAACTAGTGGCATTGCCGATGACCAGAAAGTACTGAATTCCGAGGAGCCACCGAATTTCATTTGCATTTCATGCGTCCATGAATGCTGTAGATATTTTTTTCGGATATAGCTTGCCAGCTATAGATGAACCTGGAGCGTTTTATATTAATAATTCTCCTCGCGGGTATGTCATCATTTTGTGACTCCAGGTATTCTGAACCACGAAGCAATATGACGTTGGAGTTTGTTCTGAACAGCTCTATCTATTATGACTGAATATAACGTCACACTTTAAGCCCACGACCTTAAACGTGCAGGCTCGCCAGCTCAATACATTCACACATACTGATTGGGAGAAAAAGTGACTCAATCGTAACGAACGTTAGCATTATTATCTGCTACGCTGAAGAAACGCTAGAAATTTGCGAGTGCATTTACTGATGATCTTGGGCTAAGTCAGGGTTAACTGCTGAAGATTAATATGATGAGCTAAAACAAATAAACAGATAAAGAGACGACGGATTGGTTAATGTTTTTCAGTGAACAGTTGGGTGGGTTTAGTATTCGTTCGGAGGTGCGCTTCAACGCATTCAAGAACTCACTAGAGTGGGCGTGCGCATATACAAATAAGGACAAAAAGTTCGTCGGAAAAAAAACTTTCAGCCCCGGCCCCACCCCCCGACCCCACATTCTCCTGCTATTTGCTGTTGCGCTCGGCTCAGACAAAATCAGTTTATACACTAGACAAACGTAATAAATATCATACAAATGGATATAATGCCGTCGGCAAATACACGTGATGCCGTCAGTTGCAAGTTTTTGTGAGCTATATTTTAACATTTTGGCGGGCACTTCAAAAAAAAATTTTTTAATAATGACGGAACGGTTCCGACGGTCCATATAAAATGAACCAGTTCAAGCAAGTAAACCGAATCGAACCGGTTGAACCGGAAATCGGCCCAAGCTTACTGGACATCGAGGATGAAATATGGGCTTGCTTGTTCTCTTTTGTTCAGTAGTTTTTGATTATTCTTGCACAAGTGCCTGTGCTAAGATACCAACCATGATTTTGAGCCTGCCTGGTGACAAGTCAGTGCTAACGAAACATCATAAATAATCTCTATATGAGGGCACACACAATGACCATACCAAAGGCTACAGCATCCACTCTTAAAGAAGGGGATTCTTGAGGGCGCTATATAGAACCATTGGGGTTCCTTGCTAAAGAAATGGAACCTTTAGCTTAAAAAAGGTGCTATTTCCTTCACGAGAGGATTGTTTGAACTTCAAGGACCTTCCAGGAGACACTCTTCCTACACCCCCACACTGCTCCTGATGTGCTGGTTGGCGCCTTGCAAGGCAGACTCCGCCATCAGGGGCGGTGGCATAATTGTAAAGCACTTTGGGGTCATGTCATGTGACGAGAAAGCACTACATGAATGCAGTCCATTTACCATTTCAACTGAAAAATAAAGGTAAAAGGTCTGGGGTATGAATGAGCCTTTTTAATGTGCTATGTAGCCTTTTTTTTTAAAAAAAAAAGTAAGACCCCTAAGGGTTCTTTGCATTGAACCCTCTGAAATGGTTCAATATAGAACCTTTTGAGGGTGCCATATATGTACCAAGCTGTAGAACCTTTAAAGGTTCCTTATGGAACCTTTTGTTTTTAGAGTATACGCACAGGCGTGAACAACATCTGTCTACAAGTAATAAAATAATGGAGCGACTGAAGAATATGGCCTGCATTGGACTAGGATTAGAGTTATGGTTTGGGTCAGGGTTAGGGTTAACTAACATAACTGAATATTTTAATACAGAAATATTGTGGGAACGTACTAATTGAATTAGAGTGTGGCGGTATGAAGCAATGTGATTTTGAACTTGAACGTGCAGGCTGTATTCTTCAGTCACTCCAAGACGATGATAAAATGTCGATGAGAACCATACATATAGGTGAAATGTTTGCACACAACCTTTGAACTGGCGATTTGTGCAGTTGACAGCAGCACATGCTTGCATTTCCTCCTAAATATTTTCACAGAAAACATGGCTTACAAGACGTGATTTCAGTTTACCAAGAGTGGTTTTGGAGAAATATATAAATGTGGTAATATGGCGGCCGAGTGGCGTCACTTCGACTGGACAATGAGATATCCAGATTTTTTTCAGTACAGATCAGTGGGTTGTCAAACGATCTCTGTTGGTTGCTAGTGAAGCGATTTAAAAGACCTGTTAGTAGTCAGTTGTTCATACATTAAATTTTAAGTTCAAACATATTGATTTCCAAATAAATTCACTGATTTATATGGAATAACTAGATTGCTGACGTGAGAGAGAACTGCGCTGGGAGGTTGAAACAAGCGGAAGTGGTCGAGCGGCCATTTTACTATGCCCGGTTGTAAACCAGTAAGCAGCCGTTTTATAATATTCTGTGGCAGAGATGCGTCGATGTGCAGCTTTCCAATGTAAAGTGCCATTAGGGACTTTATGCAATGGCTGATTTTGCGACGGCTACGGCACGTGGATATAGATCTGCGCTCCGCTGATCGAGACTTAAGCCGTTGTGCCGGCGTTCCTTCCTGTAGCAGGCTGATCTACTACGGGGAAAGAACCAATCTCACGTTTGTCACTACAACGCTTGGTTGAGGTGATTCAATTTAATGGTTTTCATCGTATTTCTGAAATGAAATGTGTTCTACAATTGATAGGTACACACTAAACATTATGTGTTTCGGCGAACCTTTCTCACAGATACAGGATACTATGTATATTCCACTGTTTAAAACCATAATGAAATATTTTCTGCTGTTGGCTGTATTCGCCCCTCATCCTTGCATTGCATAAGGTACTTAATTTCTCTATATACCCTATAAATATCTATATTTACTCCCACGTGCATTAGTCTTTATTCTACTGCTGTGCATATAGCACACATACAGTCATGCCAAAAATTATTCATACCCCTACCCATTTTTGGGTTTTTTCGGGATATTTTTTGACAAATCAAATTTATTCTTGCACAAATGACACAGTCAGTTGACATCAGGCTGTAAGAATTACGGTAAATAATCTTTCGTGAAATACAATACTTTTTGGTACTTTGTCAGATTTACAAAAAATGCCATGTCCATAATTATTCAAACCCCTTTCTCAGTAATTGATGGCAAAGCCTTTATTCATGATTACAGACTCCAAACGCTTCCTGTGGTTGATCACAAGGTTTCAACACGTTTCCAAGGGGATTGGGCCCACTCCTCTTTGGCAAACTTTTCCATATCCTTATGGTTTAAGGGTTTCCTTGCCATGACCTTGGTCTTCAGTTCCCTCCACAGATTCTCGATAGGATTGAGGTCGGTACTCTGGCTTGGCAGCTCCAAAACTTTCACTTTGTTGTCCACTAACAATTTCTTGACCAATTTGGCCGTGCGTTTAGGATCAATATCCTGTTTGAAGATCCATTCCTGGCCAAGACCAAGTTTTTCGTCTGATTGCTTAATGTTTTCACTGAGGATCTGGATATACTGTTCCTGTTTCATAATGCCATTAACTTTAACAAGGTTTCCGGGCCCATTCGCTGAAAAGCAACCCCAGAGAATGATACTCCAGCTGCCTTGTTTGACTGTTGGGACAGTTCTTCCCGGGTTGAACACTTCACCTTTCTTACACTTCTCCAATCCAGACACACAAGAACTAGTCTGCCCTTCGCAGAAGCTCACCTGGATGAAGATAAAAGCTTCTGGCTGTTATATTATGGACAGATGAAACTAAGATGCAACTGTTTAGGCACAGAGATGGGGCTTTTGTTTGGCGTAAGAAATTAAATAAGGTCCCATGGGGTCCATCGGAAGGGGCGTGACTTCGCCACTCTATTTGCAGTCCGATGAAAACACAAAGGGTGCATCTCAAAGCCTAGGCTGCATCCTTTTAAGGCTGCATTTTTAGGGGGCATCACTTACTTCCATTAGCTAAACTGACATTCAGGGTAAGGGAGAAGGTTAAATTTAGGGTTAGATTTTAGGTTAAGGGTTGGAGTTAATTGATAAGGTCAGGGAAACCAGTGATAACTCACTGAAACCAAAGCTGTTTAACAGAGATTAAATGACGTTATGTCAGTTTGGCAGATAGAATTGTAATGATACAAACATTGCAAATCTCAATGATTCTGTTAATGATATTTTGCATCAAGTCAATGAGTGGTACAAGGCCAACAGGCTTGTTTTAAATGTGTCTAAGTCTATGTCAAAGCTAATTGGTTTACACTCTAATATAAATGAAGAAAATGATTTTCAACCATTTTTGGATGGTAATTGTATTGATATAGTTCAGTCAACCAAATATTTGGGTGTATATATAGATGGCAAACTTAAATTTGATGTTCACGTAAATAAACTTATTTGAAATTATCCTATACTGCATATGTTATGCCTGTTTTTGATTATGCATGTTCAGTTTGGGGTTGTTCAAAGAATAATATCAGTGCTATTCAGAGGTTACAAAACAGAGCTGCTAGAATTATATGTGGCAATTATGATATTGTCATGGTTTGGGAGCTTTGAGAGCTGTTTGTTGCTCTCGTCCGGGACGATATCGTTTGCTCCCTATCGGATTCCTGGGCCAGATGGCATTGATTGGGGGCTTGGCCCGGACTCTATTTAGGCTCCTATTTCGCCTCGCTCCCGTTGCTAGAGTGTCAGTCCTTCTTTGGTGCTTAAACCGGCAAGGTCTCTAGAGAGATATTGTCAGGCACTTAGTTGCTTATCAGGAATAGTGGTAGTGAGTAAGGGAATCTTTGGTTTATTTCCCTTTTCCTTTGGTTTCCTTGAGCTCACCTCTTTGCTACCACGGGCGCCGTCAGGTTCATTGGTCGTGCGAGTCTCATTATTATTATCTGTTTTTCGTCTCTCAGTGCGCAGTGACTGTTGCCTTTTATTTCCGGCCGCTGCTCTTGGCGTCCAATTCCAGCAGCCATCACAGATATAAAAACAAGAGGTATTGATTTGGTCAAACGCTTAGGTTGGCAAACAATTGAAGAAAGGATAAATTACTTTTTAAGTATTAGTATGTATAATTGTATTCATGGCACGGCTTTATTGTATTTGTGCAATTCTATTGTAATGGCTTGAGAAACCAGTGACAGACATACTTGGTTAAATGACACTTTACAAGTTCAAGTTCCTTTTTATAGGACTGAGGTATTTATGCAATCTTTCTTATATAGGGGTTCTGTTGTCTGGAATAATTTGCCAGACCATATTCACAATGCCAATCCTGTCACTTGTTTCAAAACCTTAGTTAAAGGTAGAGACAGGCCCAACACTGCTACGACCTAGGTGTTTTTATTTCTTACTTATATCTGTATCACATTAAAAACTGTTTTACAGATGTGTATGCCAGTTTTTTTTCTTCACCCAAAGAGTAATTTCAATGTGGAATAGCTTACCTGACCATATTGTTGAGGCAGAGACCTTGGGGGTTTTCAAGAGCAGGCTTGACCTAAAGCTAGATACCATTGAGTCATTTAGTATCTGAAGGGATATATTCACAATAGTATAAAGAAACTGACAAGCTTAGTTGGGCTGAAAGGCCTGTTCTTGCCATTCATGTTATGTTATGTTATGTTATAAATATCTTAATAAAATAAATAAATTACGTTACGATCCCTAAAAATGCAGCCTTCGAAGGTTGCAGCCTAGGCTTTGAGAAGCATCCAAAATCAGTTGACGATCGCAGTGATGGGCCACCTGTACTTCAACCACAGGAGGGGAGGGGCCGTGCTTGAGCCAGAACAGCTCGTGGTTGAGCAGCTGCTCAGTGTCACGTAAAAGGCAACCACAATGACAATTGGAATGATGAGACAGGATCTATTTGGATTTCGAGAGTTATCGGGTGAGAGCCTATGAAAGGGTGCCACTCCGATGTTTTTGGCGCCAAGAATACGGGCACGTTGCTGCAGTATGTAGGGCGAAAAAGTATAGATGTAGACGATGTGGCAACTCGGGGTGTACAGAGGCTGAATGTAAATTCATGAAATTTGAAAATGAGGTGGAACAAGTGCGAACCCAAAATAATTTATCGGATGCCGAAGCTGCAAAAAAGGCGAAGATAGAAGAGGAAAGTGTGAGCAAGGAACTGCGTACTACAAAGAAAGTGATAAAAGAACCAAGGTCTGACACTGAACTTATCATTATGGATGAGAGGAGATTTTTGGCATTTGTGGCAATGATTATAAATTGTGCAAAGGAAATTAAGTGAAAGATGGATAAGATTAGGATGGTGGTCCATGCAGCAAGGAGGGTACTTGGTATGTTGAGGATTAGGGAGGGGATTAGGCCCCTGAACCTAGTCCTCAACAGGTGGTGGCGGGACTGCAAAGTCCCGAGGGCACGTTAAAGATGTCCTATAGTGCAGGGGAGAGGACTGAAGGCCCCCGTGTCCAGTGAAGTATGAATTGACATACTGCTGTGGTACCGTCGAATTGGCGTGTTTGTTGCATGTAAGTTGAGGGCAACACGTGGTAAGTGGGTGACAGCCCACACCTAGCAGAGGGGCGTTGGAGACGACCTCTGTGAACAGGCGAGGCTGGTGAAAACGGTCAAAGTTTCTATACCCATAGCGAAGTGGGGTAGGAATCAGACCGTCGGTTCCCACCTGGGTGGCTGACAACCACCACAGGATCTGGGGATCGCTATCAACTGGGTCACCGGTCGGTCGGTTCACAGATGGCAGTAAGACCACAGAGAGGGGTGGCCGCCACGCTGGCTCAATGTACAGTCAGGCCACCACAAGCCAAAAGCGAATGCGTTAGTAGGCAAGTGGCGCTTCTGTGATCGGTGGTCTTTGAAAAGAAGACACCGAGAAGCAGAAGGCAGAGTTCTCAACCTCCTGGGGGAGCCCGGGTGAAGATCTCTGTGGAAAAGGATCTAGCCTGGAACTGCGCCCTGAGAGAGGGAGGTTCGAAGGATCTAAGTGTATACTTCAACATTTCTCATCATATTCATCAGTAAATCAATTGCCATGTTGAATAACCATAATCAATAATCATAATCAATAACCATATTATGTAGGCAGCAGTAACACACACACACATAACATAACACACGCACACATACAAGTAGTTCACATACGCATAGGGAGGGGAAATACACATACATATAAAACACACACACATACAAACAGTTCACACACAGACACATGTAGTTCACACATACACAGGGAGCACACCGACACACATACATACAAGCAGTTCAAACACATAACATAACAGACACACAAATACAAGCAATTCAATTCCCACATGCATAAGCAGCTCACACACATAAGCAGCGCGCATCTGTAGCTTTGATTAGTAAGCAGGCTTCTGTTTAGTTGATTCAAAAACATAATCAGAGGATGTATTTGATTTCTGTAAATAGAGAAATAATTGATTTCTGTAGATTTCTGCTTTGATCAATATTTGTTCAGTAAAACCATTAATTGTTACTGAAAACATAATCAATTGAATCATTTATCTATCTACATAAATCCAATTCATCTGGTTGTATTTTTCCTTTGTCTGTACTTTTCATCCCTTGGCTGTAATTTTCCAGTCCTTTGTAGTGATGTGCATGCGTATCTTTGCTTTGAATTCCTGAAGAATTAGCTAACAGAGTTTTGGTTTGCCTGTCCAATTGCAGCGTGAGAACGAGAATGCGGAAAGACCATATTTGGAAGATATTTACTGTGTTAAAGGTATAAAAACTGCGTATGAAAAGTAAGAAATCAGTTCTTCTCGTGCAAAAGGAACTCGGCTTCACATTTATCAACATGCCACAATAGAGCCTAATTTTCAGAAGAATCTGCCTCCCTCCAATTGCTTGAGGATGGGGGAACCTCATGATATGAAAATATGGTTGAACCACAACAGGTATTACTGATGTAAAGGTGGAGGAAATTCAGAATGGGAGCATAATGGGCGGAGATAGCTTGGTGTTACATTGGTTAGCATTGTTGCCTCATTGTCAGATGGTCATGAGTTTGAATCTGGCCTGGGGCCCCCCTGCGCGGAGCCCCCATGCTCCCCCCGGGGAGCCCATAACAGAGCCATCTCTTTTCTCCCTTACTTTTTTGTATTTTTTAAACTGAAAGTCTGAAAACATTTAGAAAACCATGTGGTTTCTTGTGGAGGTTCAATGCTGATTTTTCCAATGCAACTTCCACAAAAGGCCTCCAAGTGACATTTAATGACTTGGCTGCACCACCGGAAGGGGTAATTACACATTTCTGTCACTCAATAGAGATTTTAAGTCCAGTTACACTAGCCATTTTGCCTGCAGAGAAGTAACTTTTGGTGTTTAACAGGCTGTGTAACAAATACCCAACAGTGGCAGAGTTTGGGTTATGTTTTGTGCAACAATATCAGTTCAATGTTCTAATACTCAAACAAGCTCAAATGAGATCATTTAATTTCTCCGAATTTGTACAGGCAACATATTTCAGCACACTTGGCACCAACTTGATTTTTTCCCAGGTTTTTTATTATTTTTAATTCGAATACAAAGCTTTACTGGGATGTAAAAAACAAGCATTAATCATTAATAAGGGGTTTATTAATCATAAGGGGTTTATTAATCATTGGAATTAATCATTAATAAGGGGTTTTCAAGAGCTGATGGGATTATTTCGGGCTGATTTGTGACACCCCCCGCCCCAAAAAAATGCATGACCTCCCCAGTTACTTCCCAACCATGTTGAATGAAAAATATGAAATTAGCAATTAGGTATTCTCCCCTACTTGGAGATAAAGAAACATCGACCGCTATTCCATTTCCTGAGCCTTCATCATTTCAAAATAAAACACAACATTATGGAAAATTCTCAATTTTACAACCTCTGAAGGAATTTTAAGGGTTGTTTAAAGCTTATCAAATCTGACTAACAAACAGAACAGTGCTGACTGATCACCTTGAGTGGTTTTTACAGAAAGTGATAGCAAGCATTAGACTATTTAATTTAATTGTTTACCGGTTCTTCCAAAGCTAGGGTCATTACGGACACAGCAAAATCTTGAAGTTGTCAACGTCACATAGGCTTCAATCCTTTCTCTCGCTTCTTCAATGGAAGACAGAAATTAATTCTCCGTCCATCATTTTTTGAAAAGCCCGCGAAAAAGTAATGTGTTCCATATCTTCCGGTGTACTTCTTAAACGTGTGAAAGATCATTTGCTACCATGGTCAGTCAATACTCAAAAGGACACGAATGGTAACGCCAGTTTTGTTCGGCAAACGAATATGCTGACTTTATTTATGCTTCACATTCTATACATCGCCCAGGTCCATCAGAGCTACTCTAACCTGAAACAGTAATTGAGGAGTTTTTAAAAGTTTGAATATGCACAGTAAATTTCGAAGGTGTCTAGAGCCGATTACTATCCCACAGGAGTCGATCACTGGCCAATAAAAGCCGAATACGAAGATGCGGGGGCCTGATTCACTGAGTATGCGGGAGCACAAAACGATCTTCTGCAGAATACAGAGCTGTGTATTACAAAGACAAGGTCTAAAAAACCAAGACCAGATCGTGACTGCGTAAGGCTGCCTTCACAAATGAACACGAAACAAAATTTTCGCGCGTCAGATTATACACTAACATTCACCAAAGCAAAAACGCGAATATTGCGTCTTTGCATTGACTTTAAATGTAATCTGTCGCACGAACAATTCGTGTCGTGTCGAGTGTAAAAGCAGCTTTAGTGCGGAGTCGGACAAAGGAGGGTTTCAGCGTTTGTGGCGATGCTCACTCATTGTGCGGGCGAAATAAATTCCCTGACGGAGAGGATGAGAGTGGAGTTTCTGAGGATTACTGACGTGAAGGTAGAAGACATCCACAAGATGTTGGAAAAAGGGTTTATCGGGAGCGGCAGTGTTTATATTGTGTCATTTTCGGAAAAAGTAGTCCGTACATTAACTGGACAATTTTATCTAAAGGCAGTTTCCCAATGCATTTCAATTTAGAGTGGTACGGCAGTCCCCATTTCAAACCCTGCCCTAACCTAACCCTTCCCCAAACCATATTCCTTATCCTAATCCCTTAAAATCGACTGCCGTCCCAATAAAAACTGCCGTATCTTTAGACACTGCGTTATATAAAAGTATTCCGTACGGAATGAGTTAATGAGGATGTAACGTTGGAGCTACTTAAGTAAACGATGTGATTCACGCAGTAATGGGTGGCTGGTAGTACATCTCCATAACGCAGAACTCACTTCACTTCTCAGGTGAACGCTGATTCAGCGACTTAGATAAGTTCACATTCCGTTCTCTTCAGCGAGCCCACTTTCGCTTCTTAGGAAAATTAGCCTAGTTTCACGGCAGCTATTGAGTGGAGACATCAGAAGAGAAAACTCGATACAAGACATCCATTGGGACTTGCATATGCGCTATTCGCGATTGCATCTGGCACCCAGACTTTCTAAAATAAAGACAACGGTCGACAAGATGCCAGCTTATGGCTAGTTTATTTCTTAATCAAGTTTTTAAAGCCCATCCGGCTAAAAGAAAATAATAGGCTGTGGCAATATTTACGACGCCGTAAACGGAGATTCGGGGCTATATTTACGGCAAGTCGCAGTGCGCGTGGTGTGAGCGGAGGAGTCTCAGGGCAAATCCAGGATGACTGACTCGCGTTTGACGGTTTTAGGGAGCAATTTTAGCAATTTTGATGATTTAGCCAGGGAAGTTCAGAAATTCGAAGCGGAGAATTTTATTAATCTGTACATCAGAAGCAGCAGGACTATTGAAGCGGGGAAAAGAAGGGCGCCGAAGCGGACTTTCTCAGATGACCTGAAATTTTCTGAAGTTGACTATGCTTGCAAATTTGGAGGTAGAGCCAAAGTTTCGAAGTCTACAGGAGCTCGACCAAATCAGAAGTGAGTATTGAGCTGTTACCATCGGAGGAGATGGCTGGCTTTTCTCACTGTTGGTGCAATATTAGCGCAACCATGCTGCGGATTGTGCTTTGTGGGCTACGAGCTGTAACCTTCCTACAGGGGTGGATATAGTAAATGGTGGGGCCTATTGACCCGGACGCCGCCGGGTCAATAACAGGTAGAGGCTGAGTCATATAGCCGGCGTCCGGTTCAGTTGTCTCAAATGTGCATTTATTGAACCGGACAAAGTGGAGGCGCTCGTTCTTAATGAGAAGTTACGTCCGGGTCAATAACAGGAAAAGCTTGAATAATAGAGCCGGCCTCCGAGGCAATAGCCACCACATTAGCAATTTAGGGGCCACTGGCAAACAGAAACATGGGGCCGTCCAACTTTTTCAAATCTCATTTAACAAACTGAAAACAAACAAATATCTCACTCCTAGTTTTTAAATTATTGATTTTTAAATACTGACTGCACAAAAACACAGTAAAGTTACTACAGTAAGTCTTATTTTCCTTTTCATGAAAGTATTTCAAAAAGATGCATCGCAACATTTTAATTTCTGACCCATTTTCACTTGATAAAGCCACCTTTCCCCCTCCCCCACCACCCATCATTAATGCCTGGTACACACTACAGGATAATCGGGCCGATTTTTGTCACGATCTCCCCCTTCCGATCAAAGCCAGCAAAGGCTCGATTGTCTGATGTTTGCAAATGACATTGTGTCTGATTTTCCTGTGGTCAGGGGTGTGTTGAGTGATTTTGTCTGGTCCGATCCGTGGAGAAATTGTAAATAATGAACATTTAATATTTGCGGCTAGAAATCCTGTGGTGTGTGCCACTACACTGTGGTGTGCTCCGTAGTGCACACCACACACTATCAGAAGAGAGCGATCGTGTGCAATCTGTCTTTTATCATCAAGTGTGTGGTCTCTAAATCTGTGAAGGTTTGAAGAATCCTGTAATGTGTGCCAGCCAGGGTTTTTATAGTTAACGAAAACTAAGACTAAAACTAGCAGTGAAAAAATAATTTAGTCAACTGAAATAAAAATGTCAATTTTTAAATGAACGAAAACTAAATAAAAACTACAAGGAACAATACAAAACTAACTAAAACTAAACTGAATTGCAGATAACGAAGCTGATTTTTTTGTTGATCGTTTCGTTTTCTCCCTCCATTACTGTCCTGTTCAGTCGGAGTTAACCGGTTGCTTCCAGAGAGGGGCAGCATAGTGAATATCAGCTGCTGTAGTTATTGTGTGCGTCAGCCGAAGAAGATGCTTCACGCATATTCAATGAAGAAGATGGTTAGCTCTCAAACATGGCAAAAGCTGCGGGAAGAAAACCTGAAAAACTAAGAATAAAACTAAATAAAACTAAACTAAAACTAGTCAATTCCTCCAAATAACAACTAAAACTGCTTAATCACTTGTTCAACTAACTAAAACTTAACTGAAATAAAAATGCAAACTGAAAAACTAAATAAAAGTAAAAACTAATGAAAATTTCAAAACTATAATAACCATGGTGCCAGCTAGAGATAGCAATTTCGACACACAGATTCAAACTTTTTCGAAAACGTTCAAAACTTCTGGGTTTACGACTCTGCCTCAACTTTTGTCACGTGACTAGTGACCTTTTTCCTGCTCCGCCCCGGCAATGTTCCATGTGTTTTGTTTCATTTCAAAACATTTTAATAGCTACAGTAAAAGTTTTTGCCACTAGGCTGTACACTACTGAAATCTGGTTTCGGAATCTGGTTTCGGAATTGGTCAGGACTAATAATTGTTTTAAACGGAAGTTTTGTGCAACCCAATTCTCTGTTCGTGTTCGGCAAATGGACTGAAATTAGCCCATGATTTAATCGTTGTTAGATCGCATACGGAGAGAAACCGTGTCTTCGGTTGCCAATTACGATAATTGGAAAACGCGTCAATAAATGAAAATGATTGAGAACTACTAATTGCAGTCAAAAAGGGACGTGTGTCAGCACCCCCGCTGGCTACACCACTGTCGGCAAGTACTCGTGCCAAAATAAAATTATCCCTTTGTTCTAAAAATTTATAGAGATCGGTAATCAACATGGTATATCGAAATGTATTTATGACCACAATGACGTTTCATGACACCTCCTAGAAATATCAAAACAAAGGCATTTCAGTGATAAACCTACCTGGTTCGCCATCTTCGATATCCTTCACTGGAGGCAGCCATTGAGTCATTGTTACCAGGGCCTCACTTTGTTGAGCGCAACGAGGCACGGGCACCAGGCTGCTCTCAGGAGTGCTTCTGCCTCTTCCCATTGGTCCATGCCTCTTCCAAATGTCTCTTCTTCTTCTTCTTCTTTTGATTTCCTGGCAGACTAGACGCCCGTCGGCGTATTGCTGCCTCCCACTGATTTGGTTAGATACTCCTCGTTTTATTCGTCGGCCTTACACCTTACAGTGCAGACCGGAGTCCAAAAGAAAATCCATCACAGCTTTCCCCACTTTCCTTTGATGTTCCTCCGGGTTGAGAATGTTCCTTAAAGATATACACTGTAGCCCAGTACCAAGAACTGCAGAGAACAGAATATTCCTCTCCGTTGCATATTTGGAGCACTCCATAAATACATGTCGCACAGTTTCCCTTTCCCCACATTCACAAAGTCCATTGTCATGCTTACCGACGCGGGCCAGTCCCCACGCTAGACCACAATGTCAAAGTCTCAGTGTTGTCATGATCTCCTGCCCCCTTCTGTTGTTCCCCTGTGGGCTGTTCCTACCCCTGATACTGCTTTGAATAGTGTGGAAAAACCTTCCTCTCTTTTCTCTCGCCCACTCACTCTGCCATCTCCTACTTATCTCTTCTTTAACCACACTTCGGTACTCTGATACCCCTAAGGCTATGCCCACATCCACCTCCTTCCTCCTCAGGGCCACTTTGGCTGCCCAATCAACAGCCTCGTTGCCCTCCACCCCCACATGCGCTGGGACCCACATGAATCCCACTCCTATTCCAGACAGCGTTATTTTATGTGGATTCGTTAGGAGCTCACAAATTAGGTCCGGACTAATCCGTGACCCCCCCCAACCTACCACTTTATCTAATGCCCCTTGTATTTTTCTTGTTAAAAATGTAATATTCCTTCCCCTTTTCTAAATTGCTCCATCATCTGCAAACAGCGATACTCCAAAACCAGCCCCCATCTCTTGGAACATGTCATTAATCATGATGTTAAATAGCACTGGGCTAATAACACTCCCTTGAGGGGAACCGTAGTCTATCCCCACTGCTTCTGAGAATGCTCCCCCCACTCTGACCTGTATCGTCCTATTTTGCAGGCAGGCCCTGATCCAGTTCAGCATACGGCCTCTTATTCCAGCGTTAAAAAGCTTAACTACCAACCCCTCCTTCCACAGCATGTCATACGCCTTTTCAATGTCCAGAAAAACAGCTACTACTCCTTCCTAATTAGACATAGCTTTCCTTATGTCCAGGTCCAGCGACAGCACAGAGTCCATTGTACTTCTTCCTATTGTGAAACCACTCTGGATAGATGTGAACCAACCTTCCTTCTTCAACTTATATGTAAGCCTATCTGTCACCATCCTCTCCATGATTTTACACAAGACTGATGTGAGTGCAATGGGCCTATAGGAACCTGGTTTTGAAGCTTCCTTTCCTGGCGTCAGAATAGGGATTACAACAGCATGTCTCCATGCCCCAGGAATAGCCCCTTCTCCCCACACTGTATTTATAAGTGCTAATACCTCGTCCAGTGCTTGCTCATCTAATCTCTTATACACCTCATATCCTAGGCCATACTTCCCTGGAGCTGTTTTCCCCCCTCTCTGTATTGCTCTGTGTAGCTCATCCAATGTAAAGAATACATTACTGGGATCAGAGTTATCCCAGTTCATCTCAAGTTTATACATTTGATCTTTCAGTACCTCGGCCCTCTTTCTAATACCCTCCTCCCCAAATGTCTCTTCGCTATTCAGAAGTATGCAAATCGCACCGGGCTCAGATATCTCCCGACAAAAAATGGGTTGTTATGGCCCCAATTTGTTATTACATTTACGACAGCAAGGGATGACAGACACAATTTGAAAACTTAAACACATTTAATTAAACAAAGACTTTTAACTAGTCTACTATCTACTCTACTGACCAAGATTGATATATACAAGAAAAAAAATATTTACAGTCCCTTTGGTTGGGTTGTGTGGTGATGTTCCAGGTGAAGAAAATGCTCCAACACAGGCAAAAATCCACCAAAAGCTTCACAGATCATGAGAAGAAGTGACAGGTCTGGTCAAATGTATCCTTCTCCTTGCAATTTCTCCTACTACTTTACTCTCTCAATTTTCCTCTTTATATACTCTTTTGCAGGCCCCTCCCAACTTTTAGATTTTTTTAAATTCTCTGGGACTTTCCGTCTCAGACATGCCTAGGACATTTCCAAACCTAGCTCCAGTCTTGGCCCAACAAAAGAAAAGGTCAACACTTCTATCTAGTGGCTTGTATTTGCATTACAGTTGTTACAGCGGTGTAACTGGCATTTGTAACGAAAGATCATACAAACATTCTGTAGGAGTGTTCCTGCGTGAAACATGTACCGGAGCCGCTGAAAACAGCCTGGAAAAAGAAGACTGTCAGTATCGATATGTACCCAGGGTTCCAACGTTAGCCTCGAACGGCTACGGCAGCCAAGAGAAATCAGAGGAAATAAAAAGCTCTCTTGTTAACATTACCCACATGTAAATATTTGCGGTCAGGCCAGCCACCGCAAAGTCAAATCAACCCCCACAACCTGCCCGAATTAGCTCACTTAATAGGGTAACAATTAACTCAACACAAGATCCCATATCCCTATTCAAAAATTGATAGCGGTAGTTATCTAGGTTACTAACAGCGTACAGCTACGACAACCAAGAGAAACCAGAGAAAGATGAGCTCCCTGGTTATTAACATTAGTCTTTAATTAATATTACCGAGCAGAATGAGCGACTCACTTCCCCTGATTTATAATCACGTTATCCCAGAACTCTGGCAGAGGCTAGCTAGGTACCCAGCCAAGGCAGAGATAATAGCCAAGAGAAACCGGAAAAACATGAAAACCTTCTAATACGGGATTGTGAAGTCGGGGAAGTGAGTCGCTCATTCGATTTAGATGTAATAATTAAAGACCAATGTACTCCAGGGTGCTCTTACTCTTCTCCACTTTCTCTACATGATCATCGCAGCTGTTCGTTGTTAGCTGCCATAAGATAGCTACCGCTACCATTTTTAAGTAGGGATATGGGATCACATGTTACTGGGGAAACATTTAAGTCAGTTGCGAAATCAGGCAAGTTGTATTTATTAATGGGCAACGCTATTGGAGAGCTTCTTCACTCTACTTATTTCTCTCGGCTGCCGTAGCTGTTCGAGACTAATGTTAAGACGCAATGTCTAGAGATATGGACGTTTAATGGGTACGGCCGTCGATTTGATGGGATTTGGATACGGTTGGGGTTAGAGTTAGGGTCAGGGTTAGATTAGGGCAGGGTTTGAAATTGGGACTGCCTTACCTCTCTACATTGAAATGTATTGCAAAAATTGCCGTACCCATAGCCAATGCCAATGTTACAACCTTGGTTACATATCGATACTGGCGGGGTCTTTTCCCAGGCTGTTTTTAGCGGCTCAAGTACGTCTCATGAAGCAAAACTTCACTCCCTCAGAATGTTTGTATGATCCCTCGTTTCAAATGCCAATTTCACAGGTGTCACCCATCTCCGCATAAATAACATCGCGTTTGACCAGCATCAGATTTGCTGCTGAACAAAGTTGGTCTGTCGTCATTTGCAGCCTTCAGCCCATGGTTTTCACCAGTGTAATTCCCTAGACGCGCTCTTGGAATAGTCCATTGTAATAAGACGGGGGGAGTTTAGTCCAGCAATTCATGAATAATTGAAATTCTCTGACGCAGTTTTAGTTTATAGATTTTAGAATGACTTGATTCATAAAGGGAGTCAAAAATAAGCAAAACCATATGTATTTTAATTTTTTTAGGTCTACAGGGGGTCCCTGGCAATTGCCTACTTTGCCTAATGGCAAAGTCCACCTCTGCCTTCCTACATATGCTGTTGAATAGTTTTATAATTCATTCAGTTGATCCACTGTTTTTCATGGATTCCTGATTATGATTTAATGATAGTGCACCCATTTATCCTCTGTCATTGTCCGGCCTTTATGGTGATTACTCAGGATGATGACAATGCGCCATTGGACTCGCACTACCAGCTCCTGTGCGCTGACACCCACAGAAACTGTGCATCATTATGGAAGCTATTAAATGGGCCATGTTATACTGTTGGAAGGGCTGGATGGATTTTGAAGTTGATATTTAAGGGCATGGCATTATGTAGGAAGGCTGCACATTGGTGGCCTGGGAAGCATTTTTGACAATTGGCTCCATGGTTGTGCTAGGATTGCATCCAGTGTGAGAAAAGCCAGCCTTTTCCTTAAAATTTGATTCCGCAGGCACAGATTAGGGTGCATCAAATGCTCCGATGTTAAAAATTTTGAAACTGGGCTGGTTGCCAAAGTTCTGCAGTCAACTGCTTCTCTGCCATGTCATAGTGATTAGACATAGGGCTTATCTTGCCTGGATGCTCCAATACTAGTGGGTATGTTTGATTATGCATATCTTTGACTAGCACTCACCATGTGCTGAGTGCTCGTACTTCTGCATTCGAAATTCACAATTTGTATGTGAATTGGTCATGACCCAAAACCTCCAAATCCAAATTTCATCTCCATCGGACCTTCCAGTGCAAAGTTACGGCCTCTTTTTTTTTTTTTTTTTTTTGATATTTCGCGAAAAATGGCTGTGGCCGCCAAAATTTTAAATGGCCGTATCTCCTAACCTACTCGACCGATTTTGACAAACAAGGTTTTGTTGGAAAGGGAGTCACACAAGCATTCAAAATCTGCCATTTTTGTACTCAGTCTGGTAACTCTGGGTGTGATGAATTATTGACCTATATTTTGACCTCAAAATTGACCTTGAGGGTCACGTGACCTTGGAATGCTTGTGTGATTCCCTTTCCAACCACACCTTGTTTGTCAAAATCAGTCAAGAAGTTTTGGAGATACGGCCATTTGAATTTTGGCGGCCATGGCCATTTTTCGTGAAATACTGAAAAAAAAGGGGCCATAACTTTGTACTGGAAGGTCTGATCGAGTTGAAATTTGAGATTTGGGCTTTTGGGGCCATAGGCAACTTGCATACCAAATTTGAAGAAAATCAATATATGTGAGGTGTAGAATCCCATTTTATTGGGTGATTTGACATGGAGTGACCCCTAATTATAATCTAGACTGAGCTAAGTGGGTTAAGGATTGCCTGACCCGGCAATTTAAGTTCATCCTGGGACTTTGTAATTGCTTGGAAAAAATCTGTGAACAGCCCTGACAATCTGATTCCTGGAGATCCTTGACCTTCTGGCCTCCAGCTATCATCTGGTCGACTCCAGACCACCGATATCACTTCACTTCCAGTCTGCCGAAATCTGCTTGAGTTGCAACGATAATCGAACAATTTGAAATTTCAAATGGGCTCCCTGAAATCCATTCAAATTTGCCTCTGGCCCATGCTGGCAGTTAGAGGCCAAGGCCCAGTGCTAAACCTGTAATCGAATGCACCCACTCTTGCTTCTGATCTGTGATTTTCTGAATAGGTTGGGGTCAAAGTTAGTTGTATGTACAACACTATGGACAATCTGGACAGTCACACCTGGGGCTGCCCCACTGGGGCCAGACCATAATAATTGTAGAGTAGCAGCCCTGACAATCAGCTAGCTCAGTTTATCTGGGCTGGTTGGAATCCTCGCTCACATCGCAAGATTGATTTCGTGCCATGATTTCGATTTAGTTCATCATGTAATACATTGCTGTTGTAATATAGTACAACGGCTTGTTACTTCAGTCCGTTACTTCAGCATATTAGCCCACATCATTCAGCATATGTATCTAGTAGTGATAATGCTTTTAGGGAATTTGTGTGTTATCTGAGTGATTTGTTTTCATTCAGATTGGTTAGTGGTATGAAGACTTGGCTTTTTCTCATTGCAGTACATACCTGATAGACTGTCCATTCAAAGTTTCCCTCCGAGCCAGTAAGGATGGTCAGAACCTCACCGTGACATCCGTGAACAATGAGCACAATCATGAGAGAGACAAGGTTAGTTAGACTTCAGTCATTCACTGGAAAACTGGATAAGTGGCAACTGGAGTTTTGTAGTGTTCGTTAAATCCGTCACCGTCAAAATCTTCGCATTGTAATTGTCAGTCCAGTTGCTTGGGTCATGGCCGTGGAAGTTTTTTTTTTCCTTAAGTTCCCATTGCTCTCTGGTCTGTACTGCCTTCTGTGTTTTCAACCTTATCGACACTCTCAAAATCATCCGTGATTATTCGATTGTAAATGTCCAGGGCTGATACAAGGTTTCGACCTCAAAAATGTAGATTTTTTTAGGACAGGATAAAAATTTTAGGACATTATATGACAAATTATCATATTTTAGAACGTCTAATTTTTTTAGGACATGTACCAGCCCTGAATGTCTTTTATCTGTTCTCTTTTGGCCCTTGGAAATTGTGTGATGTGTCTGACTTTTCCTCAGACTGCTTACCAGCACCTGCCGAAACAACGGCGTGTTGACGACCAAACGGCCACAGAAGCGGCGACGTTGGATTCAATGAAATCAAAAAAAAAACTGCTCCAGTCTCACTTGACCAAGACATCTGGAAAGACATTCCTTCAGAAAGACATTCACAACTTGGGAGGGAAACTAAAGGAGAGTTCCTCTACATGCCTCGAAGACCTCGCGTTGGAAATGAAGAAATTTGAAGGTAAGCTTGGGTCAGATCTAGTGTTGTCCCGAGACCAAAAATTTTTTTTCGATACTGGTACCAAATTGAATTTCAATACTTTTCGATGCTATTGATACTTTTCCAAATAAAGGTGAAATACAAAAAATGTCATTATTTTTCTTTATTTTAGCACAAACTCTTATAAAACTGCTGAACTTCATTGAATTTGTATGGATAATAGACACTTCTAGCACAAAAATGCTTCCTGTGGACATGGGCCCTAACACAGCCTGTGTTACTCAGACAGCCTGAGTTGCTGCTGTGTTTCAGCGCTAGAATGTAGGCTAACGTTATATATTTGGCTTTCCTAAAGGCTATTTTTTATGAGCATAACAGGGGACTGGATTAGTCAACTTGTCGGTCTGATCTGGATGCCTGTCTTTCAAATGTTTCACCATGTTGGAAGTGTTGCCACCCTTGGCGGGACAGGGTTTGTAGCATCTCTTGCAGACAGGAGTCTCTGTGTTGTTGGGTTCCCCCTTTTCCTTGGCCTTGAAGCTGAAATACTTCCACATGGCACCACAGGTGCCCTCCTTGTCCACGAGTTGTGGAGTTTTTGTCGCTGCCGCAGCTGCCATTCTCTCTCTAATACCAATTGCCTACTTCAAAGACAATAAAGGAAGGAAGACTCCTCACCGAGGAGTAATGTGTGGGATCAGTCACGTGGATGTCCCGCCCCTTCAGACAGAATTGCAGCGGGTCTTGAATGAATTGATTCCAATGGGGAGAAGTAAACGTGAACACAGATTATCACCGATTATTTTGCCCCATTGTCACAGAATCAGTAGCGGCTCTAGACCCGGGAATGGCGGGGCGCAGACACGTCCCTTTATGACAATTAGTCCTGGGTAGTTCGCAATCATTTTCCTTCACTGACGCGTTTTCCAATTATCGTACTTGGCAACTTAAGACACGGTCTCTCCAAATGTGATCGAACAGCGATGAAATCATGGGCGAAATTCAGTACAGAAAAAAAATGTACTTATTAATAGGCCAGTGCTTCGCGTTGATTGATCAGGTCCGTGTTCCAGTTAAATATCGCCTTTCACTCTCGGTATTGTGTGGGTTGATAAAAAAGTGGCACTTGGCAGTTAAATAGGCAGCGTGCTGCTCAAGCTGTTTGCGTGAGAGTCGTCAGGTATGCAAGTTTGACTAACGTTGATTTAAATACAGCAAATAAGCGTCCAGATGAATGATTGTCTTCTTACGTAATCGGGGAGAACAAGCAGCAGCTGTTAACTGCGGAGTGCTCTCGGAGCGAACCTTCGGTTACTCATGAAAATGACTGAGAACAGGTCAGGACTAACGACTGTTTTAAACAGATGTTTTGTCACAATTCTCAGTTCAGGTTCCGCCACTGAGCTGAATTTCGCCCATGATTTCATCGCTGTTCGATCACATTTGGAGAGACCGTGTCTTAAGTTGCCAAGTACGATAATTGGAAAACGCGTCAGTAAATGATTGCGAACTACCCAGGACTAATTGTCATAAAGGGACGTGAGTGCGCCCCGCCATTCCCGGGTCTAGAGCCGCTACTGCACAGAATTAAATATTGGACTTATTTTTCACAGTCCACATATCTTCCAAATATTCTGGCCCTGCAATCCCCGCTGAAAATTCCAGCTTTGACCGGCCTAGGCTGCTTTAAGCTGTGTTTTGGACAATTTTAGCTGGTCAACCAGCCCTTCACCAGCTGACTCCAGCTGAAAATACCAGCTTAACCAGCTTTGACCACCTTCATTAAGCTAAAGAGATCAGCTGTGACCAGCTAATAACACAACTCAGACCATCTTAAACCAGCTTAGAATTCTAGCCGCTAGCCGCTAGGGGTCTGTGGGGGATAGGAGTCTCGCTAAACTGTCTTGGCCTGCTCTCAGTGCTGTCTCCCACTTCTGTGTGCTTTGGCTCATATTACAAAGCGTCCCCAGTGGGCACACAATGTTGAAACAACGCTGTTGGGGTTGCTTCAATGTTACATCATGTTGTGTGCCCACTGGGTCGACTGCGGCAACGTTACACAGCAGCAGAGATGAGTTAAGCAGGCATTCTCATTAAAGAATAAGTACGAGTACCATTCTTGTTTCCAAACGCAGTATAGTATCTTTTTGAATGCTTTGGTACCGCGGTACTTATTAAGTACCGGTATACTGTACAACACTAGTCAGATCTATGATCTGAGCGGGGTCGAGGAGGGCGACACGAGACTTGGTCATACAAATCAACCTTGACTTTGACTTGAGTCCTGCGCCACACTGCTTGACGCTGCTGTCTGTGTCCCGGAAATGCATTGCTGATTCAGTGCCTCCGTGCCTCTATCGTCAGATTCTGGATGCAGTCCTAAAGTCATGTCGTAGCGCCGCACCGTTGAAATCCGAGTTTGTTGCTGTGCTTCGCTATTCCATTCCGTTCCGATTCCATTACTGCCGGATAAAATAGATGGTCAGGTTTCAGCTCAAGCTTCTCGATCGGTCAAACTCAGAAATGGTGATTCCTTTCCTTCCTTCTCGCTTGTTTGACTCTTCGCCTTTTTCTTTGGCTCCTTGCGCCAGGATGGCTGATCTTCACTTTGTGTTTTTCAGGTGCCACCCTCAAAGTGTTCCTCGAAGACGAAACTCTGAAGTCCATATACTTCCAGATAGGAGATTAAAGACGTGCACAGCCTATCCCGAGTTATTGCTCCTTGACGCGATGTACTAAGTGAACAAGTATAAAATGCCCCTTTTATATAATGATGGTCGAGGATGGTAATGGCGAGAGCGAGTGTGGCATTCTCGACCATGGCCAATGGGGATCAGAACATCATCAGACAGTTAGTTGAGGTTTTCAAGGAGGCTAATCTGGCATGGACTGAAGTTGGGGTTATGACGACAGATAAGGATATGACAGAAAGGTCAGTTTTTAGGTTGGAATTTCCAAATGCAGACTTGCAAATCTGTCTATATCACACTTTGAGATCTATGAGACGAGAAATCAATTCTGAGAAATTAGGAATTATACATTCCTGCCCTTGACATAGTAGAGAAAATGGTCGACGCTTGGAGTGAGGACGGAATGGGCGGCATGGTGGCATAGTGGTTAGCACTACTGCTCACAGCAAGAAGGCCGTGGGTTCGAATCCGGCCTGGGGCCTTTCTGTGTGGAGTTTGCATGTTCTCCTTGTGTTCGCGTGGGTTTCCTCCGGGTACTCCGGTTTCCCCCGCCCATCCAAAACATGCAATATAGGAACCCTCCCTCCTGTATGGCTGTGTGTGAATGTTTGGTGGTGGTCGGAGGGGCCGTAGGCGCATACTGGCAGCCACGCTTCCGTCAGTCTGCCCCAGGGCAGCTGTGGCTACAAAAATGTAGTTTACCACCATCAGAGTGTGAATGCCTCCATTGTAAAGCGTCTTTGAGTGTCCAAAAAAGCGCTATATAAAATTGATGCATTATTATTATTAAGACTCATATGAAGAACTGCACTTGCAACTGATCACATCCTGCTCAAAATCGGTTGCCAACTATTTTGACAGAAATTGGCACCAGATTCATCAGGAGTGGGTGCAGCGTTTGAAATCAAAAGCTGCCCTCTTTAATAACCGTACCAACAACAGGCTGGAGAGTATCAATCAAAAGATAAAGTCTGTGGTCATGCGTTACTCTTCAATGAAAATTTTCTTCATCGACCTGCTGAGATGTATTGACTATTGAGAGAGACCACCTTGCCCTGAATGCCTCAATGGTGACGCCTTTCACAAAGGACAATGCAGATGAAACTGTCAAAAAATTTGAGTACTTGACCCCGCACACATACCTATATGTTGAGAAAGATCTCAGCAAAAGTAAAGCCAGCAAAATCTGAGGTCAAGGGCGACAATATGTTTGACTTCATCGAGAGTTCGGGGACTATTTCTACTTCAACGGACTGCACCGGTTTATTCAGATCAACCTGGAAGCTGCCGTGTCAGCACACATTTGCCATCAGAGAGTATCGACATTTGCCTTTATTCTGTGAGGATGCCAGCTCTGACCGTTGGACAATGGCTTACTTCAAAGGGTTCATCATGTTTTCACTTCATCTGAGGACCAGGCTGACGATGAGAACGTATTCGTGTCCGAGTCTGACGGCGACACTCTGCGTCTCATTCATCACTCTAAAACAAAGAGCCGACCTAGTCAAATTCTGAGCAAGCAGGTAAAATATTTAATGGCATTTGATGCGGTCAAAGGCCTCACTGATCTGTCAGCATTGGGTGAATTCCGTGCCAAATTGGGGATCTTGGAGTCTATTCATGAATCCTGGAGAAGAGAATATGGCTGCATTAAGACTAATTTAAATCTAGGGGAGGCTTTGGCATCGATCCCTTCACACTCAACGATACTCCCATCTTCCTCGTTTTTTTCGAGTTCATGGGTGACCCTTTTTTCCGTTCCGTCCGTTTGTCTGTCTGGTTCTGTGGATTCAAAGCTTTTATTTGACATGAATCATTGACACTGGATCCATAAATGAGGAACTTTTTTTTTTTAGTTTGCCCAGCTCCCAGGCTAGTGTGATCGTTGGTTTGCTATTGTTCACTGTATGTTGCGACCAAACTTTTACTTACAACATAGCTACTTTCCGTTTTTGATGATGATGTCTGAATTTTCCCTTCAGTGACTGCTGATCCAACTACTGAACCTTTGCCATCAGAGCACAATGATGAGCTGTCTGTTCACCCTCACCTACTGCGACAAGCACAAGTATCGCTGTCAGCGCCTCGCCTGAACACTGTACTGAACAGTCGTACTCTGACCAAGTGACTCTCGCAGTTGGTGCGTTATTTTAAAATTCGCTTTATCCTAGGGCGCACCTCATAATCGACTCCGGTCTACACATTGAAATAATTCTCGTTAATCGCCTTGCGATTTTCTCGGTAAGCGATTATTTTTCAGTTGTGAAGTTGCTGAGTTATTGAGTTGCTGTGGAAATTTTTGCCAAAGAGCAATTGAATTGTGAAAAAAATCCTCAAGACTTTGAACGAAAATCATTTTTGTTCAACTTTTGTTATGAGAAGGGCCCTTCGAGGAGTTCTGCGCGATAAGCCCTCCAAACCCCGCAATGACTGTAGGATCTTGCAGAAAATCATTCGAGCTCCCCGGCTTCGTGAACTTTGACAGGAAATCTGTAACAAAGGCGTGACCGAAAATCTGCCCATCACCACAGTCACCACTTTAGAAGGCATGGAGTTACTTCAGAATGTATAGTTCAACCCTGGAATTATATTCACCTGACTCATTGAAGCCCTAACGAGTAAATCACCTGGGTGTGGGTCTTTGTTACCTTTTAAGAAGATGATTGCTAAGAATAATCCAAAAGGGTTCCCAAACTTTTGCACAGGGCCCAGTTTCCTTTCTTATCATTTAAAAACTCAGAAAATTAAAATAAAAAGAAACCTTGCTTTTAACCCTGGAGAACCCACGGGGTCAAATTTGACCTCATCTAATTAGCCCCTACCCTACATTAGCAGATGTCAATTTTTATGCTGAGTTAATATTTTTCTTGAGGAAAAAAGATGTCTTAGGTTCTCCAGGGTTAAAATTTGCAGAAAGTTATCTTGTTTAACTTTGTAGCATTTAGTGTTCAGGTTTGCTTTCAATCACTTGAAGATTAATTGCAACAGACATTTAAACCAGGGGTGCCCAAATTTTTTGCACCCACTGTAGCCTACATAACTGACAATTCAAATGCTTTCCATGTAGGTTGGTCCGAAAAGGGGTCCCATTTGAAGATTGCCACCAAAAAACAGGTTGCGGCGCTCAGGCGCCGCAGCGGACGGACCGATGGAGGCCAACCAGACTCAAACCTGCTGCCGTCACCGTTCGAGGAGCGCGTAGCGGCACTGGGGGGCTCCCCCTCCATCGTGGGAATACGAGGCGGTAGAGACACGGATGAGGGTAATTATGTTAAAATACAGTCAGCAGAGATCACTCTTCATTGTACTTTTATTAGTATTACTCCATGGCATTTTATTAGGTGCCACACAAAACAAAACTAACAAATTACTTTTTCTTTCTCAGAGGAACCAGAGCCAGGTTTGAGCACAGGAGTAGAGGGCCCCCCATCCTCCGCTTCTCGAGCACCACCGCATGCCAGGGTCATGACAGTGGAGCTCACGGAAAAGCAAAGTCAAATATGCCGAACATTGGAAAGCATTAACTGTAACTTAATTACAATAAACCAAACACTTCTAGAGATAAACGAGACACTAAAACAACGCCAGCAATAAAATTACTTTAAACGCCCAATGATATGTAGTGTGTTCCTCTGATGAACTTCATGGATAATAATTTAATTATTGTGATCTTCCTGACCTCTAGAAGCGCTGAATAATTTCCTCCCTCCTCCGGATTGCTCTCAGCTGTAGGTGTGGCTGTGCCGGGCAGGTCTCTCCTGGCATAGGCTCATCTGGCTGATCTGGGACATCAAATGGCACCTGGTGACTCTGCGCAATGTTGTGCCAAATCCCACATGCCAAAATGATGTCACACACCTTTTCAGGTGTGTACAGCAGGTACTGCTCCCAGACACAGCCATCTGCCTTTAAGCAGCTCGATGCAGCGCTCCATTGTGCCCCGTGTGCTCACGTGCGCACTGTTGTTTCTGTGCTCCTGCCCACCTGCAGGGTGGACCAGTGGAGTTAAGAGGTACTCGGTCAGGGGATAGCCTTTGTCACCTAGTAAAACATTCACACTAATGTTATGGTAGTATTTGGAATAAATTAGTTGAACACAAATTACTTCGGCCTACTCACTAAGGAGATGATTCAGGCCCTGCAGCGCGCCCCGCTGAAGCCGAAGCACCTCGGGCCCTGCAGTGCGCCGCGCTGAAGCCGAGTCCCCACGCTGCTGTGATGGAGGATGTTTGACTCGCTGGTGCCTCCAGGCCAGCGGGCTGCCACATTCAACAGGAGGAGGTTGGCATCACAGACTATCTGTACATTAATTGAGAGATAGTTCTTGCGATCGATGAATGCGTAATCGTTACTGAGTGGAGGCTTCAGACGCACGTGTACAATCAGTCGCACCTATCACATTAGGAAACCCAGCAATCTCATTAAAGGCTCTTTTTATCACAGTTTGCTGACCATCAGTGTATGGAAAATGAATGTACTGCCGTGAAAGCGATTTTATGGCTACCAGCACTGACGGCATGGTTTGGCTGATGGAAGGTTGTGAAATGCCAGCTTGAACCCCGATCTCCCGCTGAAAAGTCCCAGTGGCCGAAAAACCCAAAGTCGATAACACCTGCGCCAGCACAGGCATGGCACTGGAGCGCCTCGTCTCCCTCCGCAATTGGGGCTCCGGTGTCTGGCAGAGGTGGAGGAGAACATGTTGTGGCAGCCAAAAGCTACTGAGCAGCCACGCGTCACTTTCTTGAAGGAGATCTTCTCTGTGCCGAAAGTTCCTCCCACGTCGGACAGAAGTGTATTCCTCCAACAATAAAAGATCTGCCATCATCAAAAACATCAACTTCATGGTTAAAGTAGTAACTTGGGAGGTCACAGGAGGTAATGAAAATCTCCCTTGTAGACCATGGAAAAAGACTTTTGAGTGACACAAAACTGGAGTTCAGTTTGGTTTAGTTTATTAGGGTCCCCATAAGACATTACCCAGGGCATCAACTACTCTGCTTGGGGTCCACACTTAACAGAGGATACATACAGCTCAAGAAATCAAGATAAAATAAAGCCAATTTTCCACATCATGAAAACAAAGACAAACAAACCTAGAAAAATCCAAACAACAACAAAAAAACAAAGCTTTGTAAAAATTACGAAGATATAAAACACAAAGTGGCATCTCTAGATCATAGAGAAGCTACCTTCTACATCAGACCACAGCCACCTTCCTTCTGCTTAGTCAGTTATAAGGCCTTTTGAGTTCAAAAAAATTCTTCTGGAGATTTTTCAGTGGAAATGGGCTGCCTTCACCCAAGAGACTGACATGGTGAAGAAACGAAAAAAAATCTGGTGGGAATTTTTTGAGAAAGACACTTTTTTGAAATTTTTAGATTTTATTACATAAACGATGGTCGAAATATTGGGCAGATGATTCCAATTCACACTTCACTGCTTTATCATGTTGAGAAAAATTGATTTGTACCATCATTGCCAATTTATCACCAATTGGTGGTTGCCATGGCAACTAATTAATTGTCCTAGTCCAAGGTACAGTTTAGAAGAATCACTGGATCATGTAAATATAATTTCATCCCATATTATTGATCACACTAAACAGATATCCCCCTGTCATCAGTTACATCATGAGGCCCACAATGTAATTAATGACTGGGACATACATAATTAGTCTATGCCTTTCATTGCTGACAAAAACCTCAAGTCCTGATTAGGGTGAAGCATTTTGACTGTACAGCACAACAGATATGGACCAAGTTGTAGCATGATCAAAGGTCTTCCTTCTGTGCTTTCGAAAAGGAAGTTTTGAAATTGAGAATGGCAAGTCTGCCATTTATTCAGGAGCACATCATTCCTGGCCTTGATATTACTGACAGTCGCATTCTGAAGGCACTCACTATGTGGCAGTTAGACTGCAGTTTATAACCTGTTGTGCTGTGCAGTCAAAATGCTCTACCCTAATTCAAGACTTGAGGTTTTTGTCAGCAATGAAAGGCATAGACTAATTATGTATGTCCCAGTCATTAATTACATCGTGGGCCTCATGATGTAACTGATGACAGGGGGAAAGCTGTTTAGTATGATCAGTAATATAGGAAATGAAATTATACACTGACCAAAACTTCCAACGCAACACTCAGGTTTATTGCAGCGCATGTCATTTTCTTACGATAAAATTTAACATTACACAACAAATATTAAGATTCAAATCAAAAACACAGTTTTAGAGTCAGGAATGAAGAACAGATTTTTCCTGGTTTCCAATTCATTGCATCAGTTGAAAGTGCAATTCTGAATCACCGAAGTCAGTATCTTGTATGGCCTCCTTTGGCGTCACACATAGCCTAGATTCTGCTATGCATGGAGTCAATTAAATGCCGAATTTCAGCCTGTGTGATGCGGTCCCATTCCTCCTGGAGTGCTTGACGCAACTGTTGGACTGTGGCTGGTTCTGGATCACGCCTTCTTACCCGGCGATCCAGAATATCCCATAGATGTTCTATAGGGTTTAAATCTGGGGAATATGCAGGCCAATCAAGACACTGAACATTACTCTGCCTCAGGTAGTCCTGACAGACTCTGGCGACATGTGGTCTCGCGTTATCCTGTTGCAGCGTTAGGCGATAGTGATGTACGAGTGGAACTGCGACAGGGGTAAGGATGTCGTCACGGTAACGGGGCGCACTGACGTTTCCATCGATGAAAATGAGGTCTGTCTTGTGTCTACTGCTTATTCCAGCCCAAACCATCACACTGGGTCCACCCCAGCGGTCACGTTGCAGGATGGTAGCGTCAGTATAACGTTCCCTTCGCCTATGCCATACACGCAGTCTTCCGTCAAACACACTCAACTTGAACCTCGATTCATCGGAGAAGAGCACCCTGTTCCACCTGAGAGCATTCCAGCCCAAATGTGACCTTGACCATCGCAGACGGACGCGGCAACGTGCAGGAGTCAACACCAAACCACGGTGGGGACGTCGGTTGTGCAAGTCGGCTTCACACAGGCGGTTGCGTACAGTTTGGTGGCTAATCCAGTTCTGGTGACGACCTCTGGTCTGAGCAGCAGTGACTGTAGCTAGCAGGAAGAGATTGCGCAGGTGCTGGAGGCGAATATGGCGATCCTGCTGAGGGGTGGTGACACGTGGTCTGGGGGCACGTGGTCGATCACCGGTGCTTCCTGTTTCATTATACCGGCTCCAGAGACATGATATGGTTGACACGTGAACGCCCAGGTTCCTTGCAACCCGTCTTTGCGACATTCCACCAGTGAGCATACCAACGGCTCGCCCTTGCTGATTTTGACCTAGGCGCGGCATGGTCACACGTTGACCCAGGATAATGCAAAGGAATATTTAAGTTGCCCATTGCTACGGCTATTTATTGACCAAATTCTCGAAGGATTGGTCAATGAGTTCTACTCAACCTGACGGGATGGGCAAAAATTCTAAACAATGTGCAATCAAGCGGAACAAGCTGCCCAGACAACAAAATCAAAACAACTTTCTGAGCTTTTAAGTTGTAGTTGATGTATCATGGCTCAAAACCAATATCCCATTTTATGTACACCAACTATTTCAAAATTGTATGTGTTGCATTGGAAGTTTTGGTCTGTATATCTACATGGTCCACTGATTCTTCTGAATTGTACCTTGGACGAGGAAAATGAATTAGTTGCTATAGCAACCACCAATTGGTAATAAATTGACAATGATGCTACAAATTACTGCTTTCTCATGTTGAAAAAGGCAAAGTGTAAATTGGAATCATCTTCCCAATATTTCGACCATCGGTTATGTAATAAATCTCAAAATTTTTAAAAAGTCACTTTTTCTTAAAAAGTTTCCAACAGATTTTTTTTCGTTTCTTCACCATGTCGATCTGTTAGGTGAAGGCAGCCCTTTTCCACTGAAAAAACTTCAGTAGAATTTTTTTGAACTCAAAAGGCCTTATTAAAACCCACTGTGTCTGGTGATTGACAACATTTTGCTTATAAAATCTAACACCATACCATTTACAACACTAACATTTATTCACATTTACTTCCCTTAACAATCGTGAACTATGCAGATGTCCTCTCCTCTGGTTTTTAAAAGTGGGGATCCCAGTGCATTTTACTATGAAGGTACAGAGTTCACTCAGTTTATCATGTTGGAGCTAAAGAATACCAGGGGCTTGAGTGTAGAAAAGGAAAATACAGAGCAGCAGAGAGCCTGTGGAGACTGAAGGACTGAAGTGTTGGTTTATCATCAGACCCCAGCACATTCTCAAGCTTAAGTGTCTGCAGTGGTGGAAAGCAGGCAAACGGGCTCATTCTATTGGGCAAGAGGTACAGTAATGAAGAATTAGGCAAAATGTATTAATTTCAGGTCTCTGTATGCAACTCACTTAATATAACTGCTCCATTTAAAATGGTAAGCAAGGGTACAGCTTAATCTGTAAGAGGGTCTCCCTGCATTGCATTTAACCTTGAACACCATGTTCTAATAAACGTTTCAGTCAGTCCTCCAGTATGTCGCTGTGAATCAGCAGATGGAACCTGAAAAACAGAGCACAGGGTAACACATCACTTAAGGCTGCTGATTGGGGCTTTGATGACACCTGGAGGGCAGGAAAAAGGTATATAACATCGAAAAAGTGATTATATTGTCAAAATAGCAGCACAAAGAAAAATCAAGTTCAGCGATGGTATCAATTCTACGGAAATGCTTGTGTCAGAGGATGTCAGAGGACATATTTCAAAGACTCCAATCAGGTAAGTACAATCTACAAAATACTTGAGTCTTTATACCATCTACAGCATAGTGGTACCCACAAACTGTTGTCATATGTCTACATTTAAGACCAATACTGAGGAATCATTATTTGTGCGCTATTATTAACTGCAAGGAGAAACTGAATTTTGCAGACTCATCATTCGAAGGGGACCTTTCCACAAATGCGTGGCAAATATTCACGGAAGCCCCAAAAGAGTGTAAGTACTTAACGATGCCAACATAAAGTAGGAACAGCATGTACATGTGTTGGCATGAGTTTCCAAATGGATGTTTGTAATCAAGCAACTTGTATGCATTGTCACCAATAGGTGCGGAGACTGTACCAGAAGGTTCAGCTCTAAACATCATAGTGCCCTGACAAACACATTATATTCACATTATCTATTACTCTTGCTGTCATGTATTCTTTGCTTGCAAGTCTGAAACCAAGAACCAAAGCGAACTTTGAAATATCCCTGGGTAAAGAAAGAATTTTATAACGAACTTGGACTGTACGTCTTAATATTATTATTATTAATAATAATAATAATAATAATAATAATGTAATTTGTGTATACTAACCATTACACGACACAACCGTACGTTCAGGATGTAACCTGTAGGTGGCGCCAATGCATAAGCATCAAACAGACGCAGTGCATGGAATTTACCCAAGATCTACAAAAATACTGAGACTCCAAGCCACCAGCTGCTTCCGATCTACCTATTTGTTGCCTTCATTTGACAAATACGAAACAAAGTACAATTTTTTTTTTTTTTTTTTTTTGCAAACAGGTAACTTCTCTGACATTCAGAAAATAAGGAAGAAACAGAAGTAGTTGGTATTTGCTACAAATATGCACAGTGTTGAGTCATATTTTAAATACTTTTGTCTCCGGTCAAAATTTTCATCTTTAAGTCCATAAATAAGGAGAGGAATGTCCATTGCTTCTTCTTTTTGTTTATTGGCGGGTTGATAACAGCTTAATGGTGCATTACTGCCGCCCTCTACTCCGGAGTGTGGAACAGAGGGCAGGTTTACTGTCTAAATCCCATGACATTCCAAAAAAATAAAAATAAATTCCAGTTTTGCCAAGTGTCGCCCGCCAGTTCTTTTCTAGCGTGAAGTTTCATGTGATGTTTCATGTGATGAGCTGCAGGGCAATTTCAGCGAGTTGTCTGAGAAGGTGTGAACTGCCCCAGGAAACGTGTCATGTTACAGTGCGACGCAGCCGCAGTCCTGAACGCACCGACAGTTCCAGTTCACGTGATGAAAATAGGAAGAGCATGAACTAGTGACAGTGCAGCGACTAGTGCTTGGTGGCATTAATGGTGCCCTGTGTGCTATCCGTGCTGCGAATCTGAAACCATTCTAATGTCTGTCATGAAACGAAAAGGTTCCATCGCAGTTGCGATAGGAATATTATTTTCAGGGATGGCGGTGTTCTATAACACCATGAATTTTCAGGTGAGTTAGCGCCCTGCACGTTATAGTATCAAAAGTAGAATTGCACTCGCTAGCTGGATCCATGTGCAAGTAACAATACAAGCAGTTAGCTGCAGTGTTCCATGGGATATTTTCCTTATTGTGCCGATGACGAGAATGCGTGAAACGTAGCGATAATTCGGGTTAAACTATGTTCCTTCATGACTGCTGGGGGATCTGACAATATTTGCACGAAGTTGCATGTGCAAGAAGACACTGCTCTCCAGTGAGGTCGCGATATCGGCCAGGCAGAAGGAATTGCGTCACCAAACTTATGAGGAACAGATCCATCGCATGAGAGATATTTTTTCTTTTCTTTTTCAGCAGCCTGACGCTACCGGACTTAAAAGGGAACATCGCCTGCTTGGTAAACCCTTGTATAAGCTTGATATATCCTGGCCTAAGAACCCGGAACGTTTCACGGGTGATGTGTTCGGAGTCGCAGTAGATAACATTGCAGGGGTGGTGTACGTCGCTCAGGTGAGGTCTTCTAAGTGTTCTCGCTGTACGTCCCATTGTGTAAAACGTAGATACGCAGTGCGGATTTTGCTGACTTCCACTTAAATTCGGCAACAAACTAGTGTGACGGATCTAATCCCATTTCACTCATCATCTGTCCATCCGATTCAAGTAGTTAATTGATTGTTGACAGAGACTTGTGAAGCTGTGATTTTGCCATGTGATACTGTGAGATTGCTCTGGCCTAGCGAGTAAGCACGCCGCACCGCTATGTTCTGAGATCATACAGTTGAGCTCAAAAGTTTGCATAGCCTGGCTGAATTCGTGAAATGTTGCTAATTATTTTGAAAACATGACTCACCACCCAAAAAGCAGTCATTTATCATCACATATGTGTTTGGCTCCTTTTTGAGTCATAATGATAAATGAAATCACCCAAATGTCACTAATCATAAGTTTACATGCCCTTGAATGTTTGACCTCATTATATAGACACAAAGTGACACGCTCAGGTTTAAATGTCTATTAAGGGTTAATTTTCCAGGCCTGTGGCTTTTTAAAATTGCAACTAGTGTCTGTGTATATTCATTGAGTTTGTTAGCTCCTCAGTGGATGCACTGATCTGGCTAGACACCGAGCCATGAGGAGCAGAAACGAATTGTCTGAGGACCTTCGTAACGAGTTAGTTCAACTTTTCAAGGATGGGAAAGGATATGAAAAGATAAAAAAAGATATCCAAAGACTTGAAAATGGCAGTCAGGACTGTTCAGTCCTTGATAAAGAGGTGGAAAGTTGGGGGATACTGTATGCTGATACCAAGCCAAGGTCAGGTAGGCTAGGAAAGAATTGAGCCCAGACTGCCAGGAGAATTGTTCAGTACAAAGAAAAATCCACAAGCTCCCTTGAGAAATACAGGATGCTCTGGAAAAAGAGAGTGCTGTTGTTTCAAGGATCACAATAAGCAGGTGCTTATAAAACAATGAGCGGAATGGTCGAGTTGCTGGAAGGAAGCATTATTGTGCCAATCCCATAACAAAAGCCCACCTAAAATATGGTCAACACCTTGACACTACTTCTGGGATACTGTCAATTGGATTGACGGGACCAAAATAGAACTTTATGGTCTCAACCATAAGTGCTATGTTTGGAGAGCAGTCGATAAGGCTCATGGTGAAAAATATACCATACCCACTGTAAAGCATGGCGGTGGCTCTCTGATGTTTCGGGGGTGTGTGAGCTCTGTAGGTGCAGGGAATCTTGTGAAAATTGATGGCGAGATGAATGCAGCATGTTTCAGAAAATACCGGCAGACAGATTGCTTTCTTCAGCACGAAAGCTGCGCATGGGATGCACTTCGACTTTGCAGCATGACAATGATCCAAAGCACAAGGCCAAGTTGACCCTCCAGTGGTTACAGAAGAGAAAGGTGAAGGTTCTGGACTGGCCTTCGCAGTCTCCTGACCTCAATGTCAGCGAGCCGCTTTGGGGAGATCTCAAATGGCAGTTCATGCAAGACGACCAAATTGCAGGAGCTGGAGCCATTTTGCAAGGAAGAATGGGCAGCTATTCCACCTGAGAGAAGTAGGGGCCTCTTTGACAATGATCACGAAAGACTGCACGCTGTTATTGATGCTAAAGAGGGTAATACACAGTTATGAACTAAGGGTATGCACACTTTTGAACAGGGTGCATTTTTTTCCCCCCCTTGTTGCCATGTTTTATTTGATGATTGTTCCATTCTACATGACCTACAGTTGGATATGCGTCCAATAAGAAATTTTTTTTTTTAAATGTATTTTGCCTGGCCATTTGTGTTTTCTTTAAAAATTGTTTCCTATTTTACAAACTCAGCCAGGGTATGCAAACATTTTGAACGCAACAGTATGTCGGTATCACATCCCGACATCAAGTTTTCTTTCTTTTCTTTCCCTTTTTTATTTTTATTTTTGAAGAACAAGAAAATTAAAATTGATTTTTAAATTGTCATCACAACTCTATCAACAATCGATGGATAGATAATAAGTAAAATATGATTATAGCTGTTAAGACATTTGCACAGACAGCTAAGGACAGCGGGAAAATGTTCTGCTGCTGTGGGAAAGACCCGACTTTCCTGAGCAAAGGTCACCAGTTGGAGAAAGGGAATGAGGCCTGCACACTTACTCCAAGCCACCAAAGAATTTTTATTTATTAAAGTAGGACAACGTTTCGATCCAACTCTGTCACCAGTTAACAGGGAAACCAGTAGATCCGTAACATCGGACGCGTCGTAACCAAATTATTTTTTCCCTCCTTTTTAGCACACATCACGACGGTCACCATCTGTGCCTTATTTTTATGGCCCTCAGTATGGTTTGACTTGCGTCCTGAGAGAGTTTCCGCTAATCAAATATACAGCCACCAATGTCAGCACTGCTGTAGAAATGCCTGTACGAAGTATCTGCGAATCATGTTTCGCCTCTGACTTATTTCAGCAGTGTTTCTCCGCGTTGAAAAATGTTTTTTTAATTCCTTTATCTGATTGTGGCCAAATTAACCCTCTCATTCTATTTTCTGGTTTCTGACCCCAAAGTAGGATCTTCCCTTTCCTTCCAGGTCACCTGAGAAATATGAAGAAATACTGTATCTTGTTTTCCTTGATTATCCAGCATTTTCAGTTTTCATTTAATTGGTGTCCACTTTGTGTGCTTTATGAGGGTCAATTAACGTGTGGAATGAAATGGTTGTGGTGAGGTCAGTGTCCTCATGATTTTATGTGGGTCTCTGTGACCTACGATGAGGTTTTTATCAGTAGCAGGCAAACAGACTCCAGCTGGTCTGGGCTTAAATACAGCAACGTAAGATCACTGCTCAAAACTGTTGGACCCTTGCCGCCTATAAAGACGGGGAAAACTGTTCCTGAAAACCGTGATGGACGTCTGATGTCTGAGCCTTTTGAGCCACACTAGCATTAGTCTTACTGCCTCCCAAATGCCTTGAGTCCATTTGCATCTGCATCATGAATTGGTGACAACAGAAGCTGTATTCCGCTACTTATTCAAAATTCCATTCTAAATGCAAGTACATGGACTACAGTCAGAGGGGGGAGGTGTGCTGTGGGTTGTTTTTCTGGTTGTACAGAATCGTACCATAAGAAAACTCGAATAAAATGCACACAATTACTGTTTGTTTTAAAGGGATTTACATTTTCTATAACTGGTTTTCAAGAGTGGCTTAACTGGATCTGGACAGTATTGCGAAAGTAATCTTGGTTTGTGTTTTGTGGCCATGAAGAATTCCCCAGTGCATACTGTGGACTAAAGATGTAATGACACTCTGACTGAGCATGCACTGAAATAAATAACATTATAGAGAGATTATAGAGACTCCAAATACCAAGATGCAAAAAAAATATTGTACAAGTTTATTTTATTTATTTTTTTTCCAGTGTAACTAACCGAAATCATATATTTATTTAATAAATGAATCAAAATTAATGGTTAATGATTGAGCCCCTTAGGACGAGAGTGGTCCAACTCACTTTTTTTATTTTGAATTTTCGGCTACTATTGCACTGAAAACTTAATACATTCTTGAACTGTGGAACATAAGACCCGTGCAATATGTAGTGCTGGAACTACACTGATTGATCCATTATTGCACTAAACAGATTGACCACACAGGAACTATTTCAAGGTCAAAACTTAAAAAAAGACAACTATGGAGTTAGACCACTGTTGTTCCCAGGGGCTCAATTATTGGTTCTCCTATTTGATGCAGCCACCTCTGGCAAGAATAACAGCATGGAGGATTTCATTGGGCTGACGTCCGGTCGATCATTGATTGAATAATTGTGGTATTTTTAATGCATTTCCAGCTATGAGTGTCAATAATTCTGAAAAACAATGTATCACAAAGAAAAGGGTTTTCTCTATGTCCTGATGAAAATTGCAAACTTGCTTATCGACTGCGCACCAAACTACATGGCAGTAGATTGAATTAATAATAAAAAAAAATTATGAACATAATAATTTTATAATAATTTCTCCCTCTCCATGTAAGATGAGCATTTAGCACCTGGGTGGAGTCGTTCAGGCGAAGATTTTTAATTCAGTACAAAGTTCTCAGACGGTAATGAGATGCCGAGCGCAGTGTCCATGCGCACATTAGCGTTTGCATTATCATTATAAAATCCCACAGCTGTTTCTCTCTCACAGCGTGGCAATGTTCCCAAAGTGCTGGTGTTCAGTACGGACGGCGAATTCATCACTGCCTGGAACACCAGTTCCCTGGAGATGCCTCACGGGATCTTCCTGGCCAGCGCTTCCAAGAAGCCCTCCGTGTGGATAACCGATGTGGGAAAGGGTGAGTGCTGGGACGGCTCAGGGAACTGGGTAGGGATGCTTAGCGGCAGCCTATAGTGCCCAGCTCATTTCACTGAGAGTCAGCCAGCGGCTCAAGCCCCATTGTATAGGATTGCTGAGCACTGGTGCCGGTTTAAAATATGCCCGTTTCACCCCAGGGGCTCCGATGAGAAGCAGTGATGACGTGGACGCGGAGGTTGGCGTTTAAAGGTTTATTGACGTTGAGGTTCGATATGGTTTCTGCAATACAGGCATAACATCAGAAGTGGAAATAAAATATACAGCATGTAGTTTAACAACACATATTAATTATGCAGTCCAGGGATGTTTAAGTCAGCATGTCACTTTGAATAATGTCCAACATAACAATATTAGGAAATGATTTCGCTCAATACAAAGAAAATCTTCCATTAATGTAAACGAATCGTGGTCAGTGTTACAAAGAACTTGGAAATGTGCACTGCGAGCAATTAAAACAAAGAATTCAACTCAAGAAGGCATATGACGTCTTGTAAATTCTGCACAACATTGTGAAACCCGTGGTCTAGTGTGCTAGCTAACTTAATTCACTACTGTTGCTAACATGATGTCTACAAACTCAGTACACAGAGTATCTGCAAAAGCGTTGAGGTATGTGAACTTAAGGTGCTATATATGTGAGTTATGCTCTGTTAATCAGGTAAAAAGTGAACAAGTAAGAACAATTATCAGCACTTACTTTCTCATGCATGCATACCATTACTTAGCTTAACCACACTCAGTATGGCTGTCAAGGGACAACGTTGCCTATGTTTTAAGCGTCACTACGGCAACATGCTGAAACAAATCAATGGGGACGGTTTGAGTCCGATAAAAATCAATGTCGATAGATTGAAAACTCCCAGTGAAACAATGTAGAGTCCGTATTTTAAACTATTGTTTTATTATAGAAAACCTTGGAACTTACAGGTTTTAAAATGACCACGACTCTATCAAATCCAATGGATACCTCTTGAAGGTAAAATTTCTATATTCGCAGGGTTGCTAGGACTCAAATCGTCCGGGAACAAACAACTCTTATTTGTGTTGGTGATGCTGCCGTAGTGACGCTTAAAACATAGGCGACGTTTTTGCGCATGTGTTGTACGTCCAAACTCAGATCGTCCCGGGACTCAAATCTTCCCTTGACAATGGCCACTTCCATGTCACTGGAGCACAGCCAGGACCCAATGAGGGTCCAACAGCACTGTAGATGGCCACAACTATGCCTGACTGGGGAATTTGGTACTCCCATTGATCCCACAATAACATCAGAGGAGGTCTTGGGCCCTTGAGCAAGGCCCTTAACCCCTCACTGCTGCATGCTGGGGACTGTCCCATGTCCCCAAGTCAGCTCAATACTGGTAATGTCATGAACTGCGGAGCAAGTGGGGAGAAGAGAGGGCTGGTAGAGGCCATGATCCAGGGGTTCTGTTGCAGCCACAACACTGCTTTTGCGACTGGTTCGCAGCTCAAGCTCACACAGCATTCTTTTTTTTTTTTTTAGCCAAGTTTTCAGCAGTTTGACAATGCAACTGAACCTTCACTTCTGTTATCACGGAGATCTGGCTGTTTATTTCCCACTGTGGCTGATGATTGCGTTGGTATGAAAATATGATGCACAGACTACCTTTCCATAACCATTGTGAAACATTCGTTTGTTAGCTAGCAAGCTAGTTACTCTGTTGACTGAGAATTCAAAACCTTGGATGTCTCCGACTCCGTGACTTGCGGAGTATCAGAGTTATGGCGTCAGCTCAGTGCTAACAGAATGGGAATGACCATTACGGTGCTAACGGAAATTAAGTTGGTTTTCTGTTCAATTTCTTGATTGTTATACTGTATGCTAATTAGAGAATTATACTCTTGGTTATGTCATGTAAGAGTTAGGAAACTCCGTGAGTAAATTTAGAGTAAATTGCAAAATTTACTCAACTCGTTTTGTGACTTTCATATGACACGCCCACTCGTGTAAGATCCTCTATGTAGCGACAGTAATTTACATGTACACATGAAGTTACTGGGCCAGTATCTGTCTATCTGATTTCGCCGGGTATGAAGTGGGCATCTTGTACAAAACTGGATTGCGCTAGGGACGTGCAGGCGACTTGAGATTAAAACCTCAGCACTGAAACGTGTTATGTGCTGTACCAGCCAACAGTCTGGACACACATTTCTCGTAATTGTACTCAGCTTTTTTGACAAAATAAAATTTTAACTAGTGTAAAAAACTCCAAATGGCATAAGGTAATAAGCAACTATTCAGACTTTAAAAAGCAGTGGTTTATGTCAAGGTACAGTGTCCGAAATTCAGTAATTCTTAAAAGCCATTTTTGGGCGGCAGGGTAGCCTTGAGGCTGGTTGTTGACCAGTGACTGAAGAGCTGCAGCACGCAAATTTGGAGACGATCTGGAGAGATGAAGTCGGGAGGAACTCTGCGGCTGGGCCCTTGAACTAGGCCCTGAACCCCAAAACTGCTCCAGGAGCTTCACCCCTGTTTCTGTCCATCCCTCCTCACTTGCTACTGTTTTATCTGGAACATCCTTGAAAAGAGAGAATGTTCTCATTGGTATTTCCCTGGTTAAATAAACATGGAATAAAAAAAAAACAGATCAAGCAGACCTCTCCCTCTGTGTTACAGGGCCCTATGGACACACCATAAAGCAGTTCTCTCCCTCTGGAGAGCTTCTGAAGGTCCTGGGGACAAAAGGGAAGGCCGGGTCTGGTACAGACCCACTGCAGTTCGACCAGCCAGCTGAGATCTTCGTTCACAGTTCCGGGGAGATATACATTGTGGATGGAGACGGTGGCATGAACAACAGACTCCTCAAGCTGTCCAAAGGTATCACAGAGTGCACACTTTCCGCTCGGAGAGAGAGCATTTGGCTTTGAGAGATACCGGGTCAACATTTCACTGCCATGTGATGTAGATGTCTTCTTCTCTGGTTTATGTTGTCTGTTTCACCTGTTCTCTGTGCAGAGTTGCAGATGATGTGGATGCACGGGGAGAATGGCTCTGGTCTGGCGCAGTTCTACATCCCGCATAGTGTAGCTGTGGATAACTACCAGAGGGTACGTCTGCGCTGAATCACAGATGCAGCACTTGCAAAGCAGAACTTTCTTGCTTGTGTCTGTGGGAGTTAGTGTTTCCACACGGACCATTTGCACCTGTCACCTGTTGCTCAGACTAAAAATTGTTATAAGATTCCAAAGAGAAAGCAGCTCAGTCCGTATTAAAGTGATTCTGAACTGAGATGTTTTTATGAATTAAAGGCTGTTTTTTACCTGTAAGACATGGTGACACAGGTCCTAAGAAAAGTGTCAAATGATACAGACTCTTTGTTGCTTAATCGAAGTGTCAGACAATATCTGCAGCACAAACTGTCATCTCCATGGTAACTTAATCATAGTTTTTTGTTTTAACCATAACCAACCAGTGTTTTTGCAAGTGCCACGATACCAACTTCCTTTTTTCGTGGCAACCACCAAATTCTCAATCCATCCAGCTAATAAAATTATGAGACAATCAACAACAATGTCTGCAACATAAGGTTCATTCGAAAGAGTCGAAACATAGTCATACAGTACTTTTCTCTGTCTCTTTGACACCATTTTGGCTGTCAGTCGCTGTCGAAAGATGCTTCTTACAAGTATAGCAAGTATAGCCCTCAATGTTGTGGTAGTTTTTGATTAAACTCCAGACTTGGCCACTATCTCTAAAACTTCTCAGGGTAATAGAGCTTATCTTTGATCAGTTTTGTCTCCTCTGCTCATGGTGAATGTGATGGCGAAGTGGGTCGGAGGAACTGATTTGAGATCAGAGTTCATGCTATTGAGGAGCTTTATGAACACAGGCCTACAAAATTAATATCTTTGTACGAGGCTTTGTGAAACTTAATTCAGACGATGAAATTGTTTACAGGAATGCTGGAAGGGCAGCTCATGGGCATGATTTAGTAAAGCCTTCAACACGTCTTTAGAATTTTTGCATGTGCAATTATTTTTGAGTAAATTTACTGCAGCAAACCAGTCACTAGCTCTCTTGGTCCTTTTACAATTTTTACTCTTTTCACAGAACATTTTAGCAAATTCTGTTTGGTCAGGCTCTGTTTTTAGGCTGTGCAGTACTGTTCTCATTAAAAGTCCTTTTTCTTTCCATTTTCCTCATGAATCTGTCTTTTTCTCTTTCTCATAAATTTCAACAGTTGTCTCCGAAGAGGATATTAATATTTGTAATTACGCTGTCATCATTTAGATATCGATTACGAATGACACATTTAGTTGTACAAACGGGTGGGGACAGATAATGCAGGCCAGACATAAACTTTGTCTCCTGTTACGCATTGGCATTGAATGTCTCAATACCCAAGTAAGGGTAGTTCAATCAGTGCGCTTTGCACGCTACCGGGCTTGATCGCTATACTGGCACACTACTGGACTACATTCTAGGTAGCATTCAGGCGTGATCAGCGGGCCTTGCACACTAGCCGGTAGGAGCTAGCGCATTAACTTGCGTGCTGCCAGCACGCTAGTTACCACTCAGCCGGCGGCATGTCGGTGTCGGTCTGTCCGTCTGTCCGTCCATCGTAGACGTTACCGCTCTAGCACCTTCAGGTTTGCTTCTAGCTTTCTCATTTCTGGGTGGCTGGTACGTTTATGGATCCTTCACTTACCTATCAAATTTCTGTCATTTTTGGCTCTTACTTTAGCCACCAGGGGGCTTATTGTGCAAAATGAAAAATTGCCATAACTTCCTTATTATTTCAGCTAGGACACGCAAATTTTCAATGAAGGTACATGTAATCACCCTCCATCACATATCAGTGGCATTTTTGATTTCACCCATTTTCCTTCGTTTTCTGCATAAATGCTGCTGATCTTTAATTCAACAACAACGTTACCGCTCTCGCGCCTTCAGCTTTGCTTCTAGGTTTGTCATTTCTGGATGGCTGGTACGTCTATAGATCCCTCACTTGCGTATCAAAGTCCGCCCATTTTCAGCTCTTACTTTGCCCACCAGGGGCCGTACTGTACAAAATGAAAAATTGCCATAACTTCCTTATTATTTCACCTAGGACACTCACATTTTTACTGAAGGTACATGGGATCACCCTTCATCACACATCTGATGCGATTTTCATTTCACCTATTCTTTACCGTTTTCTAGGTTGAATAGTGTAAATGCTGCCGATCTTTAAATTCAACGACGTTACCGCTCTACTGCCTTCAGGTTTGCTTCTAGGTTTCTCATTTTTGGGTGGCTGGTACATCTTCACTTACCTATTGAATTCCGGCCAATTTCGACATTTACTTTGCCCACCAGGGGCTTTCATACGCGGACGAGGGGTCTTAAGTGCAATTAGCACAGTGTTTTTTTTTTTTTACTTTGACTGAGGGCTGTACTGTATATGATAGAAAATTATTGCTGTACAACTGTACAAGGAGGAAATGTGCGATTATTGTTTGCTACATTGAGCGCCGCTTTTCATTGGACAGTGCTAGATTTTTAGCTTATCTGGACTAAAGGTCCGATGGGCTTATATCTGCTTGTCTAAGGATGTTTTGATCCAACTTTGATCTTCATCTGGTCAACATGTTTAAAAAAGGGGGAACACACCCATATTTATATATTTTCTACACCAATAGGCTGACAAGATTAATAATAATTATAATAATAATAATAATAATAATAATACATTTTATTTATATGGCGCCTTTCTTAGCACTCAAGGTCGCCTCACATCATAAAAACAGTAGAAAACATTCAAATAAAATACAAATCAACATATTCAATATAAACAGACAGTTAAATTCAGTTAAAATATTTACAGGATTGTGCAGTTGTGGTTATAGAGAGTATGCAAGTTTGAACAGGTGAGTTTTGAGTCTGGATTTGAAGAGTGGGAGTGTGTCTATATTGCGGAGATCGGGAGGAAGAGAATTCCAGAGCTGGGGAGCAGAGCAGCTGATAGCTCTGCTCCCCACAGTGACAAGGCGGGCTGAAGGGACAGAGAGATGGAGCGAAGAGGAGGAGCGAAGAGAGCGAGCAGGAGTGGCAATGTGGAGGAGGTCAGAGAGATATGGAGGAGCAAGGTCATGCATAGCTTTGACTGTGTGGAGCCGGATTTTGTATTGAATACGGTATGTAATGGGGAGCCAGTGGAGCTGCTGTAGGATGGGAGTGATATGGTGGGTAAAGGGGGTTCGTGTGATGATCCGGGCTGCTGAGTTCTCTACCAGTTGAAGTTTATGGAGAGTTTTATGGGGGAGGCCGAAGAGGAGAGAGTTACAATAGTCCAGACGTGAAGTGACGAGGCTGTGGTTAACCCTCCTGTCAACATCCAGAAAAGTCAGGAGAATAAAATATCAACATATAACACAAAAGGAGAAACTGAGAATATATACAAAAGACGATAACCAATTGAAGCGAGGAGCCACCAAATACATTGTGAAAGTTGCACGTAGAGTAAACTCGCATCCATACATACTAAGTTAGTGCGTCACAATATATGCTCCGTAGACTTTAAAAAAGCTACAAGACCTACCACCAATATATTTATAAAAGTTATTTAAGAAAAGGGTTCAGATCTTGATTCAATCCTCTAGGTGTGAGAGTCTTGAGTGTAAAAATATAGAAACTTTCTCTTCTAAGCAAGAGGGCATTTATGTCACCTCCTCTTTGAGGAATTTGAATGTGCTTTTAAACAATGAAGATTTCCTTGGTGGTTTGGAGTAAGTGTGCGGGCGTCTTCTCCTTTTTTCATTGACATGTTTTATTTGATTGCCTTGCACCTATACGCGATGTGCGTGTAACTCTTTCTTCGTAATGGCCTGTTTGTCGTCATCATCATTTGATGGTAGTCATTCCTCGGTCATCGTTCGACCATAAACATCAGCTTCTCCCAAACCGTCAGGCGAATCAGCTTGACAATTTAGAAGCATGTTCCTACCCATGAGGACACGGAAGTCTGTTGGAAGCATTCTGAACAGATTTTAACTATGGCCACCTGGCAGCCATCTTTATAGCGACCATTGCCAATACTGCTACCGTTATTACCATTACCAGTATTACCGCAATACCGCCACGCCACAATTTCACTGAGTCACTCTGAGCAATTTGAGTTAATGGTTAAAGCATTTGGTCCAACAGAGCTTTTAGCTAAGGCATCTCTTACATACTATTGCCTCTACCTCAATGATGGTAAGTCTAATCTACGAAATGGTACTCTCCTGAATAGTGTTTTTCAGCTTCCCAACGGAAATTTTCTGTTCTCATTTAATATAGGAGTTAATGGAGTTATGGTTAGTGCCCCCATTGCTTTTCGGCTCATCCTGCCAAAGCCGTTTGTCTAATTGCTTGCATAGTCACATTTTAATGACCAGCACAACTTCGATATAATGATATAATGACCACTACAACTTCGATATAAAAATATTTATGTGCAGTGAAAACTATGGGAGTTTGAGCAAGTTTAAGGGAAGACTTCTTGACGACTTTACAGCTGTTCGCCACTCTAACTGGACGTCACCACTAAGTTCCCAGAATGTATTGTAACAAAAATTATTTTTAAAATTGTAATTAAAATAGAAGTTACGAAAAAATTGATCAGTGAAGAAATTATACAAGCGTAACTTAACATTTTGCAGTTTGAATGACATTTCTTGCTAAAATTACAAGAGTGAAAAAATAGCAGAAAATAGCTGAATCAGCACAAAAATTAATAGGACCCCAAAAAATGACATTTAAAATTAAATATATCAAAAATAAGAAAGAAAATGAGAAATCTGTATGGAGGCAACGTAATTTAGAACAAGCTGAATTTTTTTTTTTTTTTTTTTTTTAATTTGGCATCTCCAATCCCACCCGAATCTGGAATGCCCAATTGGGGAACTATGTACAAAGCTTGCTCGTATGCGACCCCTTGCTGCCAACTCAGTATAGTGAAGACAGTTCACGGCTCTCCTCCGAAGCACGTGCCTGTCAGCCACTGATTCTTATACACTTGCTGGTTGAATCTTCGCAAGTTCAGAGCGAGGGCGGAGGATACCCGGACATGAACCAAGCCGGAGTCTTCCTGACGAGCGCCCGTCTGGCCAGCAGGAGGCGCTGGAGCAACGAACTAAGCTGTTTTCGAATACCCAAATCCGGCAGTCCCTTCCCAATTTGTAACCCTGTAGCGCGATAGCCAATTGTGCGCTACTCTGAAAAAGCTGCCGACCCCTGCCGGTGGGTACGCCGAGGCTCGAACCCGCGACGTGGTGATCACCTCTGCACCGCAGCACAGTGCCTTAACCGTGTGAGCCACCCGGCAGCTAAGCTGAATTTTTTAGAGTTTGAACAGAATCAATAGCTTTAACGGTGTAGGAGGAGTTAGTTGGCCAAATTTAGGTGGAAGAATAGTAAGAGAGGAGAGTGTGCTGCTTCACTGAATCAAGCGCACAACAATAAGCTGATTTAACAAAGTCCGCTAAATAAAGTGGTTTACGTTTACAATGCGTGAACATGCTATGGCAACAGTCTATATGAGACATGAGCTTCACAAGACTTTGCAACGTGGTGCAGTGTTGGGGCTTTTATGTGGTTTAATGATAATAGATCAATTGAAGACCGGTGGAGCTCAAGAGTGGTAATTGCGGGAGCAGCAGGGTTCCTCAGAATTCTGGAGATACAGACCATTAGAGGCGTGGCATGGCAGGTATTTAATGAAACGTACAAAATTATTACTTTACACTACATTTTGTTTTACTGAATAATATTTTCACGCGCCTAAGAAAGGGAGGGACTGCTTACAAAAGGTGTGTCTGAACGGTCAATCGGATATGGATAATAAAGGTGACAGTCTGCACTTCAACCTCATTGTTGTGTCCCTGTACAATGAATTATGGTGCTCACGCTGTGTCCTCCTGTGTCTCCAGGTTTGGGTGGCCGACAGAGGGAACAAGCGCATCCAGGTGTTTAATGCGGAGAAAGGCGATTGGCTGGGGACCTGGGGCAGCTGCTTTGATGAGGACGCGCCGTACTCCGTCAGGTGGGGGACTGTCATGTGATGCCTGTGCTCTTTTAATCAACATAGGCCTGTGATAATCAGTCCGCTGGATAACCAGGTAGGTTCTGACTGTGCTTACGAGTGGAGAGAGGCATGTACCTGGGTGGTGTCATCTTGCGCATGTTGAGGGCTCGGTTTGAGAACACACACTGAGACTGTGAGGATTATATAGAGAGTTTTTGTTACTGATGCGCAGAAATAAATCCGCACTGAGAAGAGTAGGAGCGGCGAGTCCCTCTGTTTTGGTTTTTTTCCATTTGTATGTGTTATGTCTTGTCATGCACAGTGAGCTGAGGGTACTGTTCTCCTGTCATGTGTCGCACCAGCCTTTACACATGTCTTGTGTTCGCGATATTTACCGAAAGAGTGGGCAGATTTTTACCTAATCAGACATGGTAACTCCCAAGAGAGGGTACCGAAACTGGGGTGGGTTTCCCGAAAGCACAGAGCTAACTTGCGTAGTTGGACTTCGAAACATTGACTCTGAGGGGACAAACTAAGCTAACTTAGCACCTATGCTTTTGGGAAACGCACCCCTCACCCAGTTTTTGGAGGTTATCAGGACTAAAGTCCAGTCAGGTGTAGGTAGTTGTACGCAGTGACTGAGGATTAATTTTTATGGCCAGGGCTCCCCAGATCCAGCCCTGGTGTTCTTTTGCTCCTGGTAATTCAGTGAACAGGTATGCCTCTGATTGGCTGCACTATCTCTACGCCGGACTCCCAGGTAAAGGGAGGGTGGAAAACCAGCAGCTCTTGCCCCTCGAGGACCGTGATTTGGGGAGCTCTGATTTCGGGCGTATGACATTATGGCAGGCGGAAGTATGGCAATCAGCGTGTGTTGATTTCTACCTTGTTATGTGGTTGTTATTTTGGCCTGAACCCTCTGAGGAGGAAGGATGAAGACTGTCGTTTATATTTGTGTTTCTCTCCCTCCCTCCATGTGGCAAATTACGGAAAAAACCTGGGACTGCCGCAAGGGTTTCCCGCGTTACGTTCACATTGTAATCATTTATCCAAAGCCCTGTGCAGTATGTGCCGAGAATAAGGTAATTAATATGACCGCACAACAGATCAGAGAAGGTACAATTCATATAGAGCTTTAATGTGCTCAGTTGTGATCAAAGTGCACGTGAGTACACGGCGGGAGAATTATACGCAGACTGGTTACAGTTAGAAAGCGTTAGCGGGTCACTGTATCGCGGAAGTCACATAATCTGTTCCAATGTGAAGTGTGTCGAGCTCAGACATTACGCCCACAGAAAGAGATGCGTTCAGTCTTACTCAGCTCTTGACATGTACAGAGTGGGCCTGTTTTTAAAAGATTAGTTTTCTTCATTTAAAGGAGATAGTGCAGTATCATGAAATGAAGGGTTGTCCAGCTCTAGTGTGAATGTACCCCAGTGAAAATGAAGTCTGAGGTGAAAGGTTTTGTCGGTGAGCTCAGAGAGAGAGAGAGAGAGATTATCCTGAATCGTGGCCTTGTGTGCTGTGACTCTGAGCTCAGTTACATCTCTAATCTCACCACTGTCACTAACTGTCCTCTTCTACTGATATTTTGTCTGTGGTCTCTCTCTCTCTCTCTCTCTCTCTCTCTCTCTCTCTCTCTGTCTTTCTCTATCCGCCTCTCTCTCTCTCCCTCTTGCTATCTCTGTTTTTTCCACTCTCTTCCTCCCTTTTTCCCCTCTCTCTCCTGCTCCCCCCCCCTCTATGACATCACCATGTCCCCCATAGGCTGACCCCAGATCAGAAGTACTTTGTGGTTGCGCAGCTGAACATTAATCGAGTGACGCTGCTGGAGGCCCCAGCCATAGGTGCGATTGGCCAGTGTAAAGTGGTCAGTGCCATCCAACTGGCAGAGGGCATCAAGCCACACCTGGTGGACCTGGACCAGAAGACGGGGGCACTGTATGTGGCCGAAATCGCCGGCCAGCAGGCCCAGAAGTTCATCCCGTTCGAGCAGGAGGGAAAGCGCTTGTAACGGGACTGTTGTAGGGGATGGGGGGTCGATGGGAACCTCAGGACTGGTGAGGCTCCTCTCGTGTCCTGTGGGGTGAAATACGTCATATCTCTGTGCTTCACTGGCGCCCTTCCTCTAACGGAGCTCAAAAATCAGGGTGAAAAGGGAGGTTCTTGCATCGCAGGCTGCTATATTCCATAATCAATGTCTCCTCCTGCAGATCTTTCTCATGACGTCCGAGATGCACAGTTTCTTGTCTCTATTGGCCTGTATCTCTTTCATTTTCATGGTGCATTTTAAGAGTCTGTGTTACTGACCTGCATATCTGAGGCTGTGAAGACGGTGGACAGCCCTGAGATTATTCACTGGGGAAAACGGGCCTGAGATTATTCCCTGGGGAAAACGGGCCTGAGATTATTCCCTGGGGAAAACGGGCCTGAGATTATTCACTGGGGAAAACGGCCCTGAGATTATTCCCTGGGGAAAACGGGCCTGAGATTATTCCCTGGGGAAAACGGGCCTGAGATTATTCCCTGGGGAAAACGGGCCTGAGATTATTCGCTCGGGAAAACGGGCCTGTGATTATTTGCCGTGGAAAACAGGCCTGAGATTATTCACTGGGGAAAAGAGGCCTGAGATTATTCTTTGGGGAAAACTTGCTGTACCATGGCCTTTGGTGGCTCAGAATGGACAGAAAGAGTGTTCAGCCTAGAAATTATTGTTCGGAGTCCTTGTTTCTCAAGAGCAGTACCTTTGGTCGGTCTTACTTGAATAACAGAGCCTGGGAGAGATCTGTCTGTTGTCCAGACATGGGTTTGTTTTTTATTGCTGAATGAAATTGTCACTATAATTTTTTAGATTAGAATATCTGTGGTGAGAGGGTGCTGAGTCTCCACATAATCAGTTTTGATTATGTATATTATTCCTGTGCGTGTGCTACGGAGTCTGTAAGATCTGTGCTTAAATCGCGCTAAATATGCTGAGAAGTTTGTTATGGGTGAAATGTGACTGCATATTTGATGTTTCAAATTGCGGAAAAGATTGCAGAAATTAATCACGATAAAGTTCTTAATTTTTTTTTTTTTGTGAAGTATGTGGCCTCCAGCATTATTGTTGCACGGATGCTGCTGTTTTTAAATCAATCAAGTGTCTGTTATTATGCATCTCCCACACAGTTTGCGATCAGTGCGTGTGTCCATCTCATCGATCCATCACACTCTCCATCCTGTCCTTGCTGTTTTTACTGAAGGAATGTAGGGATTTTAACCAAATCAGGTGTGGTAACCCACACAAAGGGTTGCTAAACTGCTGAAGCTTTGGGGGGGTCATCTGTTCGAAGGAGGTACTGAAAATCGTATGAATCTATGGCAGGTGGAGACTTGGTAATCAGTGCTTTGTGTTGACTTATACCTTTGTGTGATTAGGTTTTAAATATAAGAAGATTTGAAGTCATGCAAGTTATTTGCACTTTTTAAAATATCCTTATAAATCATTCAACTGCAGTTGCATATGATTTAAAATAACTTTGTTGAAAAATACAGATATATAGTATATTCTTAATATGCGTATATTTTGTGAATTATAAATGGAACTATTGAGGCACTCCAGTCACTTCCTTTGTGATTAATGTACAACAATTCCCTCTAAGTTCACTCTTGATCTAAAAATTGATGTGATTTTTGTTTTGTCTGGTGTGAATTATACCCCTGCACAAATGATTTTGTATTGCATTTTTGATCATTCTGAGTGCTTCAGAAAATACATTCTTCGTTATTGCTAAAATGTTACTCGTGGTCGGAATAAAATGGTGAAAAGGATGTGTGCGGTCCTCTTCATACCACTAGGTGGCAGCAGTAGTGTATAATTGCACTTCAGGGCCTCCTCAGCAGTGCTGCCATAGCAGGGCACTGGCAATGTACTTAATTTAAATCTAAGACTCCAAAATTATGGGAGTTGAAGAGTGTTTCAGGTTTTCTCGTAATCACGAACAGATGGACAACTGAGATACGTGGACGAGTTGGTTCTCAGTCCTGTAATGGCAAAATGGCAACGTTTCTTCTGAACATTCTTTAGTGCGTTTGAGAATTGATGATAAGCCCTTACAGACAGTTTATCTCCTGCACTTTAGTGATTATGTGACTGTGCATGAAAATATTCTGATACATCCACGTGTTTCTCAAAAATATACCGAACTTTTGAAAAGAAGGAAATGCAATACTTTGTATGAAAGCCCCCTTTAGCTTCATAGATGGGGCCGCCATCTTGGATGCGGTAGACATCCAAAAATAAGGAGAGGCTTTCGGAAAAAAAATCTCAGAAGATTTTTTACTGGGGGTTTGGGGGGCTTGCTTTCCCACCGAAGAAACTGGTTTCGCAAGGACAAGAACCTGTTGTGCAGAAAATGCCTCTCCTGGAACCAAGGCCTTCCAGCGGTTTTTTTTTTTTTTTTTTGGCATTTTAGAGAAACATTCACTGATTGCACGCATTCTGTGCGTGCGTGAAAGGGTCACATCAAGTATTTGGCCACCCTGAGTTTAAAAATAAAGCTAGTAACTCAGAGGAGATATCGGTTAATTATTTCCCATGCAATACATGTGCTTAAGTCTAGAACCATTTGTTCAGATCCTGCCACAATAGCACACAAATATAATGTTTTACTAAATTTAAATGGCTTTCCTGAAAATAGCCTGGTTTGTCATTAATAAAAATTTGAACAATATAAAGTCAAATATTGATTGAAGGTGGGAAGTGGAGGGGTCATATATTTCACATTTCTTATCTGCGTTAATTTTTAACTTTAAAACGATCACCTGTTGGCATAGAAGTGCGGGGTCAAGGTAACATGCAAGAACGTTTAATTCTAAATGTATCGTGATTAGAGTAAAGGTGGCAAAAAAAAAAAAATGGGAGTGTACCCGATCAAGTTTAATTGTTTCTCTTGTTATTGCTTTGTTAGACTTCTGACGGCCTGCAGCAAAAACAACTCCTAATACTATTTTTTTGCCCCTTTGCATGAAGGGGTTCATTGTTGCAGAATTGGCCAAAATATATTGGATTAATAAACGTCTGTTCTTTTATACTGAATAATAGTTATTTTATTTGCATTCTTGCGTGAAATAGATATTTTTGTCCGTAAAAGCCATTACCTATTAATGGACGTGAAAAAAGCTCGACAGTCATCTGTCGCTTTACCGTTAACTGCTCCTCTCTCCACGTTGCTCAAGCGCTGAATACTTCTGAGTTGGGACACATGCTCGACAACTGTATTAAACAAGGATGATCAGAATGCAGATGCATTATTGTTGTGATTTTGGCGCGTGAATTAAGGTTTAATAGGATGGAACCAGATCAGAAAAACCTTTGGAAGGAGCTTCAAATGATTTGGAAAGCCAATGACAAGTAATCGTCAGGATGCGAAAACCATCCTTTCGTGAAGTGCGCAGCATTGGTTCTAAGTGAATTTAATTTCTTTATTTTTTTTCTTTCAGTAGGTGTACGCAGAAATTCTATTTTTAGACCCGCTATACGTGCCATTCCTAATTCGCTGTATTTTAATTAGCTCATATGCTGGTGATGTATTGCAGAGGATAAATGCAAACATAAATTTGCATATCCAATTAGCATGACCCACTTCTTTCCTTTGCATGTGTAGCGCTGCTGCCACTCTGAGGTATTTTATGTGGTCTCCTATGCCATGCAGCCACAGTCACTCGGTGTATTAAGGCAGCAGCTCATTGTGTCTCATTTATCCTTTACGCTCTGCTCATTGCAATGCTGATCTGTGGTCTCTTGTTGACAGATGACAGAGAAACCAAATATAGTGACACTTCACTGTTGTATTTCATTCATCAGTCACCCACACACTGGCACAACACAATCACACAGGTTGAAAATGATCTGTCATTATCTGCAAACAAATGCAAAGTAATAATAAAGAGGGTGATGATTAGTTTTAATGTCTAAACCCAAGCTGTAGAATAAGAGTGTCAAATTTCCATCCTGGAGGCCCACAGCGTCTACTGGTTTCAGCTATATTTATGCGCTACAGATTCATACATACATATTTTATTGAATCCTGTGGGGTAATTTGTCCTCTGCATTTGACCCATCCTATGGTTGGGAGCAGTGGGCAGCCACAGAGCAGCGCCTGGTGACCAACTCCAGTTCTAAAGCCAGTTCCTTGGTCAGGGGTACTGGCAGGAGTGTTTCTATGATGCATGTTTTTGTGGGTGGGGGAAACTGGAGTACCCGGAGGAAACCCACGGGAACACGGGGAGAACATGCAAACTCCACGCAGAAAGGCCCCAGGCCGGATTCGAACCCACGACCTACTTGCTGTGAGCCGGCAGTGCTAAACACTGGGTCAAGAGTCCACAAAATACTTCTCCCCATGTACTGATATGCTATTGACAGGAAAGACACCACAAAAAATGATCAAGCTCCACGCGCATTTGTTTGGCTATACTTATGAGGACATTTTATTGACTTACTCTCGTTCTGTACAGCCTTTCCCAAACCCGAAACATAACCAAATTATGCCGAACCCCAAACATAACCTTAGCCTAACCATAACCCCAACTTTAACCAATTACCAGTTATCCTCTGTGTCGTGAGAACCACCCAAGTGTTTTCAGAACATCGCGAGTTGGTTCTCACAAGTGTAGCTATACAAGCATAAACATGCACACACACACATTACAGCTTCTTTATACTCACTTATTCCTCTGGAAATGGACTGGAACTTAAAACGAACTGATAACACTTTGTCTCAGTGTGATTATGACAGGCTGTGTGAGGATGACAGTTACTTCTTTTAATTATTTGGGCCGGCAGGCCACTAGTCTTAGTTTCGGCTCCGATCATCTTTGTCTTTCTCTCGGGGTCGCGATTGTCCTGCTCAAGCGTGCGCTCAATCTCGCGATTGGCCTAGGCTTATACCCGATCTGAGATCAGGCTTTGAGGAGCCTCTTGTTAGTATTTAACATGACCTGCTCATTTGTGGCAATCAGGACTAAAACAAGTTTTTTTTTTTTTTTTTTTCCCCCTTAAAAAGAGATTCGTACCTAGCTGCCGGATAGCTCACTCGGTTAAGGCACCCTCACGTCGCGGGTTCGAGCCCCGGTTGTACCCACCGGCAGGGGTCGACAGCTTTTTCAGAGTAGCGCACAATTGGACATCGCGCTACAGGGTTTCAAATTGGGAAGGGACTGCCGGATTTGGGATGCAAATCCAGCTTTGTTCGTTGCTCCAGCGCCTCCTGTTGGCCAGACGGGCGCTCGTCAGGAAGACACTGAGTTTGTTCATGTCCGGGTATCCTCCGCCCTCGTTCTGAACTTGCGAAGATTCAACCAATGAGTGTAAAAGAATCAATGGTTTGACAGGCACGTGCTTCGGAGGAGAGCCGTGAACTGTCCTCACTATCCTGTGTTGGCAGCACACGCATACGAGCCAGCTTTGTACATAGTACCCCAATTGGGCATTGCAGATTCGGGTGGGATTGGAGATGCCAAATTAAACAAAAAAAGATTTGTCATCATACAGTACTAATACAACTTTGTATGTGATTCCCCAATCACATAACTACAGCATTTGAAATCAAAAATAAAAAATTAATTGGAATCATTCATATTTCTAAATGTTAATTGATAAATTTTGAGGAACAAATCTGCTGAATATAATGGATGGCATGATACCATTGAGTCAATTTACAAATTCATACCACCTTACGACCAGTAAACATCTAAATATAAAGATATGCCATCTTAATATAAAAATCCACCTTCATTATCCATATTATTGGTAAAAAGAAAAAATCACGCTCTCTTAGTTTTATGCTAATCCATGCTACTGCAGCTAAAGGAATTGCATGATGTCAGCATAGTACTGGGGCGCCGACTGCAGAATGAGTGGGCTGATCTGTTTCGAGAAATCGAGCAAGCTTCTTTATTTTAGATATTTAATTAAACTAATCATTTATCTGATTTTAACAAGTCATGAGCTGCAGAGGCAGGCAGTACATTTTACCCCGCTGGAGAAGTTTAACCCCGCTAGAGATGTTTCACCATGTTTTCATTGGAGAGAACTCGCACTAATAGCATAGAAACGAAGACCGGCGCACACACCGACTCTTGTGCCGCGATAATCTATCACATCCCTGCTATTAACCGTTAATCTATATTCCAGCATCCCCACTAACATTTGCAGTGCAATGAAATGATGTCTGCCTTTACAATTCTTATAATCTTATTACAAGACTTAACATTTTAAGTCGGAAATATTGGCTTATTTGAAGTTACCAAGTTCTCGGCCAGTAATGTCTCTCAAACCGGACTATCTTCTCCACAGTCGTCGAATGCAACATTGATCGTCAGGGAGAAGTAGGCCTATTTGGAAAGTGAGGAAGCCGTCGCTTCTGGCTCGAGAAGTGAGGCAAGTTTATCCCATTTCTTTTCTCGTTGGCACATCTTAAAATGAGTCAAAATGATCTCCCCTCATTGGCAGAATTTTTGTCCTACTGAGAAAAAAAGGTAATTGAAATGCGTCGTTTGTCTAAGTACAAGATTAGAATGCTTGATGAGCAGGACTTAGATTTATTTATTTATTTATTTATTTTTTAATAGTGTAGAGGCATTCAGCCGACACTTAAATTCAAGGCAGCTGTGAATTGATTGGTGAAAGCAGGAGTCAGTGCTCCTCACTCAACGGCCCAACAGTTGGCCTGCTTTCATTGGCAGCAGTGGTGCTCGATCCCTTCAGGTCCCCAGTAAGCACTGTTGCCTCTGACCGACAGTTAATCCAAGTCATGTAATCAGATCTATTAACCCTTGAAACTTTGATTTTCCCTTGAACACCCCCTTTCAGGAACTGTGTCACGATTACTGTGTATGCTCACAACACACATTCTAAGAAAGTGAATCTGCTTGATTGCAAGTCATAATTTGATTCCATCCTTGCCAATCTTCCTTTGTTTTGCATTGTATTTATATATTTTAGTTACTCCAGCATTACGCTTTTTTATGTTAAGGAGGTTTCTATGGAAATTACAGGATTCAAAGTGCTATTTTAAGCTTTTGCCAAGGGATATGAAGAATGCATACTGAAATGCCATCACTAATAATCATAGAAGAAGAAAAATACCTTCTAGATTTTGACTTGCAGTTGAGCGGCTTTGCTTCGTTCAAAGTTGTGAGCATGCGCAGTAATCGTGACGGCTTCTTTCAAGGTCCCCTATTATGCCACCAGGCGCACAGCTAATTAGCCATTGCAAGCCAGTTCAAAGTCTCTCCTACCTGATATCACAGGGGAGAAGTGACCATACAGAATAATGAAATCTGATTGACTGCTTAGCTGAAGGTGATCAGCTCTTCTTTCCTCTGGTTGGTTACTTCCCAATGTGGTGTCAAGAGGGGAAAGATTTTGAAATGGCTTGTAATAACTAATTAGCTGTGCGCCTGGTGACATAATAGAGGACCTTCAAGTAATTTCAAAGCCAGAAAATACATGTTTTTCATATTGTCAGACAATGTGGCATACATATTCTGCATCTGCTGGTTGCAATGCTTCACTGAAGCTACATTAAAATCATATTGCGTGAAATATCCAAACCCAAGATGCCATGTTTTTATGACTGCAGCATTACATCAAATGGAAAATATCTAGACCTTGTACATCATTTTATGCACATTTCCCTGTAAGTCAGCAGGACATATTTGGGATCATTGGAAACCTTTGGATCTCCTGTAGAATTTAAAATAGACCTGCATTTCCACAGGTTTGAAGATGATCAGTATTTGATGAACCCATGCGTCGGCCCATATGGTTTATGAGGTTAACCAGAGAATATCCAGGAGCAAACTCCCACCAGACTAGATCACTGACTAGATGACATATCTACATCATCAGCTCGTTTTGCTTCAGGCAAAAGAGCATTTAATTCCCTGATCAGTGTAGCGGCCCACTGCAGCATCACGCATGTTTTAAAATCTCATGTTACGGTTGTTGCAGAGCATGGCATATCACCCCTCTCTCCACAGCCCAGCTTTATTTCTCCATCTACTGACGGAGATGAAAAAGATTTTTTTTTCACCAAACCCCTGGCAAGCGGGAAAATGGAGGGTGTAGAGGGGAATGTTGTGCTTTGAGTTTGTTCTCTTCCTCTCTCTGTAATATATCTTTCATTAAAGATTAATCTGAATCACAATAACCACCATCATTTCTAAGAATACCATCGGCCTGGACCTCAGATTCCCAATCTTAATCTTAGACCCACAGTCTGCCTGCGACTCTAGGCTAGTAATAATATTTCTGTTCAAAGGCATTACAAAGAAGATCTATACTATAGGTCTTCAACTATAATTCCTTCATTTGAAATTTTGGATCATACCTGGCAATAACTTCAACCCTTTCAGCGCTGTAAGATCAAAATCAGATGCTGTTGAAAACCTATCATGTGGCAACTTGTTTTGTTTATTTCTGAGCTCTTTTAAACAAGTTGCCGCATGATAGGTTTTCAACAGCTCAGGATAGCTACTTTTTTAATTCCTTGAAAATGTATTCAGCGCTCCAGGGGTTAAGCATAAACATCATAACATCATTGTTACTATTTTACTGAAAAAATTCTTCTAATTTAAGTTAAGTGAGAGCCATATTCACACACCCCATTTTAGGGTTTACAACGGTTGGTTGATGCAAGTATTCGGATGAAGATGTTACCGGTGTCGACACATCCTGGTTTTTTTCAGTGAATGTAGGCCATATCCCAGGGCAAATTTTGACAAATTCCCTTCATGTGTCATGGCTGGGAACTTTGTCAAATGTACTGTCGTTTACACACGTGGCCATTGGAAATCTCCATTTTAGAACATATTTTTTGAACAAATATCTTCTTATCTCGGCAGTATGACATCAACTTCAACAAAATCCTTTTTTTTTCTTTCATTAAGAAAATATATCAGCTACAATGCCCCTCCTTGAATCGCCACCTTATCGTGGTGGGGGGGTTTGAGCACCTGGATGATCCTAGGAGCTATGTTGTCTGGGGCTTATTTGCCCCTGGTAGGGTCTCCCAGGGCAAACAGGTCCTAGGTGACAGGTCAGACTAAAAGCGGTTCAAAACCCCTGATGAATGTAAATAGAACGAGGATGTTTACGTCGCCCGGATTGGCGTCACCGGGACCCCACCCTGGAGCCAGGCCTGGGGTTGGGGTTGGTAGGCGAGCGCCTGGTGGTCGGGCCTCTGCTCACGGGACCCGCCCGGGCATAGCCCGAACGAGCGACGTGGGCCCGCTTTCCCGTAGGCCCATCCCCCGCGGGAGGGTTCAGAAGGGGCTGATGCCTTGTGTTTTGGGTGGCAGTCGTGGACGGGGGCCCCGGCGACCCAATCCTCGGACCCTGAATCTGGTTCTGGGGACATGGAATGTCACCTCACTGGGGGGGAAGGAGCCTGAGCTTGTGCGGGAGGCCGAGCGATACCGGCTAGAGATAGTCGGGCTCACCTCCACGCACAGTCTGGGCTCTGGAACCCAACTCCTTGAGAGAGGCTGGACTCTCTTCTACTCTGGAGTTGCCCGCGGTGAGAGGCGGCGGGCTGGTGTGGGTTTGCTTATAGCCCCCCAGCTTAGCCGTCAGGTGTTGGAGTTTTCCCCGGTGAACGAGAGGGTCGCTGCCCTGCGCCTTCGGGTCGGGGACAGGTGCCTCCCTGTCATTTCGGCTTATGGGCCGAATGGCAGTGCAGAGTACCCAACCTTCTTGGAGTCCGTAGGAAGGGTACTGGAAAGTGCTCCGACTGGGGACTCCATCGTTCGACTGGGGGACTTCAACGCCCACGTGGGTAGCGACAGTGTTACCTGGAGGGGCGTGATTGGGAGGAACGGCCTCCCCGATCTGAACCCGAGTGGTGCTCTGTTATTGGACTTCTGTGCTAGTCACGGTTTGTCCATAACAAACACCATGTTCAAGCATAAGGGTGTCCATCAGTGCACGTGGCACGAGGACACCCGAGGTCGGTGGTCAATAATCGACTTTGTGGTCGTGTCATCTGACCTCCGGCCGTATGTCTTGGACACTCGGGTGAAGAGAGGGGCTGAGCTGTCCACTGATCACCACCTGGTGGTGAGTTGGATCCGCTGGCGGAGGAGGAAGCTGGACAGACTTGGCAAGCCCAAACGTGTTGTGAGGGTTTGTTGGGAACGTCTAGCGGAACCCTCTGTCAGAGGGGTTTTCAACTCTCACCTCCGGGAAAGCTTTGACCAGATCCCAAGGGAGGCTGGAGACTTTGAGTCTGAATGGACCATGTTCTCCACCTCCATTGTTGACGCGGCTGTTCGGAGCTGTGGCCGTAAGGTTTCCGGTGCCTGTAGTGGCGGCAATCCCCGAACCCGGTGGTGGACACCGGAAGTAAGGGATGCCGTCAAGCTGAAGAAGGAGTCTTACCGAGCTTGGCTAGCTTGCGGGACGCCTGAGGCAGCTGACCGGTACCGGCAGGCTAAGCGTGCTGCGGCCCGGGCGGTGGCGGAAGCAAAAACTTGGGTATGGGAAAAGTTCGGGGAGGCCATGGAGGAGGACTATCGGTCGGCCCCGAAGAAATTCTGGCAAACCGTTCGGCGCCTCAGGAGGGGAAAGCAGTACCCTGCCAACACTGTTTACAGTGGAGGTGGGGAACTGTTGACTTCGACTGGGGATATTGTCGGCCGGTGGAAGGAATACTTCGAGGACCTCCTCAATCCCGCTGTTACGCCTTCTGTAGAGGAAGCAGAGGCTGGGGACTCAGAGGCTGACTCATCTATCACTCGGGCTGAAGTCACTGAGGTAGTTCGGCAGCTCCTCGGTGGCAAGGCACCGGGGGTGGATGAGATCCGCCCTGAGTACCTCAAGTCTCTGGATGTAGTAGGGCTGTCTTGGTTGACACGCCTCTGCAGCATCGCGTGGCAGTCGGGGACAGTGCCTCTGGATTGGCAGACCGGGGTGGTGGTTCCTCTATTTAAAAAGGGGGAGCGGAGGGTGTGCTCCAACTATAGGCGGATCACACTTCTCAGCCTCCCGGGTAAAGTCTATTCCAGGGTGCTGGAGAGGAGAATCCGGCCGATAGTCGAACCTCGGATTCAGGAGGAACAATGCTATTTTCGTCCTGGTCGTGGAACACTGGACCAGCTCTATACCCTCCGCAGGGTGCTTGAGGGTGCATGGGAGTTTGCCCAACCTGTTCACATGTGTTTGTGGACTTGGAGAAGGCATTCGACCGTGTCCCTCGTGGCATTCTGTGGGAGGTGCTTCGGGAGTATGGAGTCCGGGGCCCTCTACTAAGGGCCGTGCGGTCTCTGTATGACCGGAGCAGGAGCTTGGTTCGCATTGCCGGCAGTAAGTCAGACCTGTTCCCGGTGCATGTTGGACTCCGGCAGGGCTGCCCTTTGTCACCGGTTCTGTTCATTATTTTTATGGACAGAATTTCTAGGCGCAGCCAGGGGGCGGAGGGAGTCCGGTTTGGGGACCACAGGATCTCATCTCTGCTTTTTGCGGATGATGTTGTCCTGTTGGCTCCTTCGAATCAGGACCTTCAGCATGCACTGGGGCGGTTTGCAGCCAAGTGTGAAGCGGCTGGGATGAGAATCAGCACCTCCAAGTCCGAGGCCATGGTTCTCGACCGGAAAAAGGTGATATGTTCCCTCTGGGTTGGAGGAGAGTTCTTGCCTCAAGTGGAGGAGTTCAAGTATCTTGGGGTCTTGTTCATGAGTGAGGGAAGGATGGAGCGTGAGATTGACAGACGGATCGGTGCAGCGGCAGCAGTAATGCGGTCGTTGTACCGATCTGTCGTGGTGAAGAAGGATCTGAGCCGAAAGGCAAAGCTCTCGATTTACCAGTCAATCTACGTTCCTACCCTCACCTATGGCCATGAACTCTGGGTCATGACCGAAAGAACGAGATCTCGGGTACAAGCGGCTGAAATGGGTTTCCTCCGCAGGGTGGCGGGCCGCTCCCTTAGAGATAGGGTGAGGAGCTCTGTCACCCGGGAGGAGCTCAGAGTAGAGCCGCTGCTCCTCCACGTCGAGAGGGGCCAGCTGAGGTGGCTCGGGCATCTTTATCGGATGCCCCCTGGACGCCTTCCTGGGAAGGTGTTCCGGGCATGCCCCACCGGGAGGAGGCCTCGGGGAAGACCCAGGACACGCTAGAGGGACTATGTCTCTCGGCTGGCCTGGGAACGCCTCGGGATACCCCCGGAAGAACTGGAGGAAGTGTCCGGGGAGAGGGAAGTCTGGGCATCCCTACTTAGACTGCTGCCCCCGCGACCCGGCCCCGGATAAGCGGTTGAAAATGGATGGATGGATGGATCAGCTACAATGTGCATTGATCAGCACATGATTATAATCATTGGTGACACTTTGTGGGAACCCAGAATGGGTGGCCCCTCCCAAAAAATAAAAAAATTTTAAAATATCTTTTTTTTGTCATAAAGAAAATTGATATCACTGGTTTCTCTGGTGGATTCATGAACCCCATGGGGTGGTTTATCAAAGCTGAAAATAACTATGAGATCGGTGGTTTGGGCCAGAAAACACCCTTAATGGGACTCCACCTTTGTCTGTTCAAAAGCACGATTATTTTGTTCTTGCTGTGAATGAATTATATATTTTGTTTACATGGAGGGTCCAATGCATCAGACAGAATCCCTTCTTCATAACAGCCACTTCAGACAGAAAGTGCATTGATTAGCGGTGATCTTTTTCAGAACATGTCACTAAATGTGATTGATGAGAATATCACTGCTTATTGCACAATGTCCTTAATTCTTTCTCTGAGTACAGCCTCTAAGCCTCTGTTTAAGTACACCTCTCATCTGAAAGAGAACCCAAAGAAAGCAGTAACACGATGACCCGTTATCTTCACTGTTTCTTCGTAATTTGGGTTGCAGGGCTGGAGCCTATTCCAGCCACCCATGGGCAAAAGGCGAGAATACTCTCTGGAGAGGTTGTCTGTTCATCAAAGCGTACACATACCTACATGGGCAATTTTTGATTTGTTTTTATTTTAGTATTTGATATCAATTGGACTTTCAAGCAGCTTTTTTTTTCATCAGGGGTTGGGGCCACAGGGTGAGAAATGGATGTTTACGCTTTGTAGGCATCGCCTAACTTTTGTCCCAGCCTAGAAAACAATTAAACTTCGTCCCCTGATAAATTGAAGTGCCTTGGCCTCTGTAAACAAAGCCGTATTTAAAACAAACGGTTCAAGAAGTGAAACTTTACTTAAATTTTTTATTTTGTTTTATTTATTTATTCATTTTTTTAAGTTTCAGGCATATTACATTGCTTCAGCTCACAAATCAATGTATCTTTCTAACCAAACGTAATCTGAAGTTTTAATCCTTAATAACAGCAGACACACTTCCCTGCTTCGGTAGAGAACAGACAGTGTTTACCGCCAGAACCCCCGGTGGTTGCCAGCGCTCTGCCTTGAAGGCGGAGGCATGAACTCAAAGCCAAGACGAGGCGCAGATTAAAAAGGAGCATCGGGGGGATTCGTGCCGCTGGCTGTGGCCCTGCTTCGCACACCCGCGTCAATCGGAACGCGGTTCAAAGGAGACGATCCGGGCCGGCGCTCCGGCAGATCAGAGCCGCCCCAATGAAGATCACAGCCCCCGTATTTAATACTCTCTCTCTTTATTACATCAATTTCATCATTTTGTGTCACATCTAGCACTTCCATTCCATTTTTTGAAATTACATTTTTCGTTCACACAAACACAATCGAATGAAATGCTCTAAAAACAAAGACCATCAAGACAAAAGTAGAACTAGTAGGAAAAACAAGAGAGATAAGAACATAAATAGCTGCGGTATTTTGCATTCTAATGCTACAGAGATGGATCATGGGAGCTTATGTCAGCTCCCATAACGCACAGCATACGATCTGATTAAAAAGCGGACATCTCCCGAGCATCTTTTCCTCCAGGGGCAGGGCTGTACGATATGGACCAGATGCTGTAGGTGATTTAAAAATTGGATAATGCAATGACGACATGCGGAAACTTTAATAATAATGTGTAAAGTCAATTCCAACTATTTTCAAAACAGAAAAATAAGGGCATCTTGAAGTTGCCAGTGGTGCTTGCTCTTGCCAGGTAAAGATGAGGAAAATCACTGCAACCTCTCTACATGGAGCGAAAGGTTATTTACAAAACCTAATTCCAGTGAAGTTGGAACTTTGTATAAAACGTGAATAAGAACAGAATACAATGACTTGCAAATCCTTTTCGACCCATATACAATTGAGTACACCACAAAGACAAGATAATTAATGTTCAAACTAATAAACTATATTGTTTTTTTTTTAAATATTCACTCATTTTGAATTTGATGCCTACAAGGGACAGGGGCAACAAAAGACTGGGAAAGCTGAGGAATGCTCATAAAACACCTGTTTGGAACATTCCACAGGTGAACAGGTTAATTGGAAACAGGTGAGTGTCATGATTAGGTATAAAAGGAGCATCCCCAAAAGGCTCAGTCGTTCACATGCAAGGATGGGGCAAGTTTAACCATTTTGTGAACAACTGCGTGAGCAAATAGTCCAACAATTTAAGAACAAGGTTTCTCCACGTGCAATTGCAAGAAATTTAGTTTTATTCTGTTAACATTGGGCACAGTTGCACAGCTGAAAGTGACACGATTTGAAAGAAAAGACTGCCATAACCGGCCTGAAGTGTTCAGTTACATTTACAGGATTTAAATGAGGTAAGGACATGGTCAATGGGAATTATTCCGTAAGAAACAGGACCAGAGGGTTCCTTCTACCGAATACATCTGTCTCTGGAGGAAGGATTCAATGAAGAAATACTACTACTGCTACTGTGGTTCCATTTTGTTCAATGTAGCTTTTTGTTTTCGAATTTATACCATATTTGATGAAATTGAATGCCGATATTTGGCTTGTTTATTTTGCCAACAGTGACAAGGACTTCGGTAGACCCCCTGGTATGTTCTTTGCACCATTGACTGATTTTTTATTGGTAGTGGAATGTCTGCTCTGTTATAATAAGGTAAATATCAGATATTATTGAGTTAATGACCTATACTTGTTCCTTATAAGGTGTGCTCAGTGTTTATATCAGGTTGCCAGCTGAGAATTGGGAACTGCTGGCTTGAATGTGTGTGCTGGCATGAATATGTGTGCTGGCTTGTGGGACTCTGAAAAACATGAATAAAATTCTGAATGTTCTCATGCAGAAAAGGCATGTTTTGTGTTTGGAGAGGTTACTGATGTCCAACTGCACTTATATTGATAAACTCATGCTAATTGGTGGCGCAGTGGTTAGCACTGCCGTCTCAAAGCAAGACAGTTGTGGGGCCTTTCTGTGTGGAGTTTCCATGTTCTCCTCGTGTTTGCGTGGGTTTCCTCCGGGTACTCTGGTTTCCCCCACCCACAGAAACATGCGTTATAGAAACATTAAGTACTCCTGACCAGGGAACTGGCATTAGAACTGCAGTTGGTCCCCGGGTGCTGCTCTGCGGCTGCCCACTGCTCCTAACAATGGCATGGGTCAAATGCAGAGGACAAATTACCCCACGGGGTTTAATAAAGTGTATCTTAGATCTGTGTTAAATATATGATTATTTTATGATTTGAGAGTGGACCATTTTGAGGGATCTCAAGACCCGTTTCCACCGCAGGAACTTCAGGGTAATTTTACGGGGCCGGGGCCGTTGTTGTGTGTCTCCACTGCTGGAACCACCCCCGAAGCACAGAGTACTGGAACTTTTACAGGGGTTAAATAAGTCCCTGCCTCGGAGTTGGTACTCTGAAAGGCTCTGAAACTGTTGGGTGGGGCTTGGGATTTACTTGGCGCTGATTGGATTTACTCAGGGTGGGATGTAACGTCTACAGATAGCGACAAAATAGCTAGCATTTTTAAAACTCAGCAGACAATGAGGGGTCGCATTTTAAAAGGGAGTTCTACTACTTCGCCCTTTCGGTGGAGACATGGCAGTTGAGAGGCCCGAGTGAGAGGACGTTCCTGTAGTAGTTCCTGCTCCCCAAATACTACCTGGAACTTCTTCGGTGGAAACGAGCCTTTAGAGTTCAGGGAGCCACCTGGATAGCTGTCTTAATTGGCTCCTAAAGAGTAGGTAATTTAGAATGTAATGCTAAGATGAATTATACTCGTGGTCAAGGACTTTATGATCCCAGAAGTGTATAGTTTTAACGCCCAGCCATTTTTCAATTCTCAGTGAAAGTTTTTTTTTTTACTTCAGTGCTGAATTTTCATGAAGATTTTTACCTCCACCAACAAAGTTGGGGTGGAGGTTATGTTCTTGCCCGTTTGTTTGTTTGTCTGTCTGTCTGTCTGTCAGTTTGTGAACATAACTCAAAAATGAATGGACAGATTTCTCTGAAATTTTGTAGGTGCATTGCTTTTACAACGAGGAAGGACCTTACTGATTTTCACCGCGATCAGTGAAAAAATATGGCCACCACCGCAGCCATCTTGAAATCGTATAACACACAATAAATCAGCTTTGCTCCCACTCAAGAAGATTTGGACTGTGCCTTGGCGGAGGTTTGCACTCTACGAGTGCCTCTAGTTTATGTTTGCAGCCCTTTTTCTTCACCAAAATCATAGAAATAAACTAAAATACGATGGAATTCTGAATGCATCAAGTGTTTTGACAGTTGAGCAATTCCCTCCCTCTCTGTGAAGCTCCAATCGCGAAATATAAAGCCTTAAATAAAGTATCACACAAATAGCCAGGGGTTAAAATATGGGGTTCTCCCTTGGGTTGTGAATTCATTACTACCCCTTCCACTTAAGTGAGAATGATACAAAATTGCAACAGCTGCTTTCCGCTGCTTATTAGCACAACTACAATTCTTACTTTAAAAAGAATATTTCATTTTACTGTACGTCCTTGAAATCTACTGAGAAATTCATGGTTCTCAAGATTAAGAAGAGAACTCCTTGGGCAGAAAAATAATTGCTGAAACACGGTGTGGGCGGCACTGTGGTTAGCACTACTGCCTCACAGCAAGAAGGTTGTGGGTTTGAATCTAGCCTGGGTCCTTACTGTGTGGAGTTTGCATCTTTTCCCCGTGTTCGCATGGGTTTTCTCTGGTTTCCCCCACCCGCAAAAACATGCAATTTAGGAACACTCCTGTATGGTAGTGTTGTTACCTTCGACCCTCCAGCTTCGAAGCTTGTGTCAAAGTATGAACCAGTTCAAGGCGAAGCAAATGTATCGGTGCTTGGTTCGTTTGCTGCTGATCACGTGATCAGCGATGTCCGAGGCTTTGTTCTAGCTCACACTCACGTGACCGCTTCGATTTGATTCAAAGATGTGCGAAACAGGGCGCGTGCTTGTGGGTGTGAAGTAATCGAAAGCAGTATTGCGAGGCAGTCGTAGCAAACAGCAGATTATAATGGAACCTGCAGCAAAGAGAGGTCGCTCTGAGATGTGGGAGCACTTTAATTTGATTTCCCATAACAAGGTTGGCAATAGACAGGCTATAATTTTTATTACACAAATATGGACACAAAACAGGAAGAACAACAGTTTTATTCATATAGGAATCCGTGTATTTATTAGATAATTTCATAACCATGTTCAACCCACAGAGACTGGGCCAAAATACACCGGCAGGCTATTTCAAACATACTGCACTACAAGTTTTGAACAGCAGAGGTCATCATAGAGTTTGAGGCATTGAATGAATGAACCTTTTTCAAATACAATTGGCTGGAAAGCTTCACTTGTTCAGAAAGCTTCACTCTGCCATCACAACTGTATGGCAATGTGCAAATATTTGGTGGTGGTGGGAGGGGCCGTAGGTGCATACTGGCAGCCATGCTTCCGTCAGTCTGACCAAGGGCAGCTGTGGCTACAAAAATGTAGTTTACCACCATCTGTGAGTGAATGAATAATGTATCCAGTGTGAAGCGTCTTTGAGTGCCCAGAAAAGTGCTATATAAAATTGATGCATTATTATTAAACATGGATGGTTAAATGTCAGGTACAATGCATCACAATGTATAAAATATGTGTTTATTTTACCTGAGTAGTGTGCATTGGAATTTCATTAAATATTCTTTTCCATTGTCACACAAGTCATGCACGGACATGTTCGGAAGGCAGTCTTCCAACGCTTTCTGTTGTTTCATACATCCATGAATGTTCAGGGAGGAATGTGGTCATTTAACCTTGCGGTAACCGAAACGGTGAGCAAAGTGGTAGAGTAAGGGTGTGTGGGGCACCTCCTAACGTGAGGTTAATTGTAACACAGACCTTTCACTTAGTTACGCAGGGTTGAGCAAAGGATCCTCACGTTATGTTTACCGCATTGCCAACAGAATGTCACACGCTAATTTTCAATGAATATAGATGCGTTATTGCGAAGATCTATGGCAAAGACTGTTTCCGCAATGCAAGTAAATTTCTATATTGTATTTGCTTTTCGATTACTAAGCTGTGTGCTTAAGTCACTGAATCCAACCTTCATAACCATTATCTTCATAACCATCTTGTTGTCTTAGACACAGCACCATTTTAAAAGGAATAACCAACTCATAGCAAGTGTTAGCTAAGCTTGAACAAAACTTCTCACACCGGGTTTTGTTTTGACGTGGTGTTACAACTAAGCCTTCCATAGTTTACAACAGTAATGGAATAAAAGTTCTCACAACTTTTTCATCACAGAATGAGACTGTACAACATGAAAAAAAACTGATGGGGAATTGAGTGGAGAGGTTCTGTGGCTTGTTGTCAGGGATGTGGATAGCAGCAGGTCTATCAAAGTACTGGCAAAGTTGAAAACAAGTAGTGTCTGCCTATGCTATTTTTAATTTTTCCGTACCCAGAGTTATTAAAATAGTTTGTCAGTGTTTGACATGCAGTCTCTTGTTAATATTAAAACTTACTTTAAAGTCTATTGACTTGTGGACACATTCTATCCATCTACCTCCATCTATCCAATCATATAAATATATCGCTCAATGAGTGACCAAAAGACGGATGGATAAAGAGTTGTTTGGATACTGATCCATCTATAATGCATATACACACCAACACCCGCCAACGGGTATGTCACAGTTCACTTTCAGTTCTCCTCGCTCTTTTTCGCTGCGCTTCCTTCTGCTTATGGTAGGTAGCAACCCTTTTATTATTATTATTATTATTATTATTGGGCGCGATCCACTTGCCAAGTCAGAGAATAGTAGTTGTTTTGGGGCTCTATTATCGTCCATGCGACAGAGGTGCCCCAGCCAGCTGAGACGACTTCTAACTAATTTAATTTCAATGTCTTCTACATTGGTGTGCCTGAGGACTTCCTCGTTGCTGATAAAATCGTCCAATTTGATCTTAAGAATAAGACGCAGATGTCGTTGTTGCAAAGTACGGAGCTCTCTGACTTCACGTTGGTACACAGTCCATGTTTCACTACCGTACATTGAAAGTGGCACTAAGCACTGGTTGTATACAGCAACCTTGTTTGGTACAGTGAGATCACGCGAGTCGAAAACTGTTTTCCAGAGCCAACCATAGGCACATGATACTGCTTGAATGCGGGATGTGAGTTCCTCTCTCATTGAGCAATCACTTGACAGATACCTACTAAGCGAGTGATAGTGGCCACTTACAAAGAAGTCAGCGTTATTACCAATACACATGGTCTCCATCTTTGTCGTGTTGATGCGCATCCCCATTCTTTTGGCAAGTTGATTATAGGATGTAAGTAGTGACTGCAGGCCTTCTGGTGTATCGCTAAATACGGCAATATCATCAGCATACTGTGCTTCTCTGATAAATTCCGTGAGGACTTTAAACTTTAAACTAAACTTTTTGTTTTTGCTATAAGTCTGCGAAGATCAAAGAGATCTCCATCAAACCGGAATCTTATCTGAATGCTACAAGTATGTTCGATTTTCTTGAAGGCGAGCCAGAGCAGGACAGCTGCATAGATGCCAAAAAGAGTCAGTGCTAACTTGCATTCCTGTTCGACACCACAGTTGTATTCGAATGCCTGGGTTAGTTCTCCATCCACAATCAGTCTGGCATGAACATCAGAATACAGCTTCTTTATTATTCATATAAACTTGGGCAGGCAGCCCAATTTACTAAAGATTATAAAGAGGAGTTCACGACTGATGGTTTTGAAAGCTTTTGTGAAGTCTACAAAGACTATGTACAGATTTCTGCGTTGCTCTCTGGTCTTTTCCATAAGCTGCTGAATGGTGAATATTCCATCAATAGTGCTCCTATCAGCACGGTGCCCTGATTGAGACTGAGGGTATATATCAGGGGTGTCAAACTGACCCGTAAAAGGGCTAAGAGGCTGCAGGTCTTCAATCCTACCAAGCAGAAGCTCACCTGAAAGCACTGATTTAATCAACTGATCTAGGCCTGCACAACTGATTAGTTGTATCAGGTGCGCTTCTGCATTGTTGGAGTGAAAACCTGCAGCCTCTTAGCCCGTTTACGGGTGAGTTTGACACCCCTGGTATATATGATCTGCTAGCAACTGTAGTCTTTGCAAGATATCTGCAAAAATTTTGCCAACAACACTTAGTAGAGATATCCCCCTGTAATTTCCACACTCGCTTCTATCACCCTTTTTGAATAAGATGGTGATGATTGCATCTTTCCACTCCTGAGGAATTATTTCTGTCATCCAAATGATGTTAAAGAGGGTAAGAAGAAAAGCTCTCAGACAACAACCACCATGAACAATAACTTCTGGAAGAATACCATCAGAGCCTGTTCTTTTCCCTAATTTGGTATTTGAGATAGCTTTGTCCAGATCCTGATCTTCAATATGGTGATCTATGGATTACATGATTGGCAATTGTTCTAATTCGTCCAGAACTGTAAAGTCGACATCACTAGGAAGATTTAGTAAATCACTTAAGTGTTCCACCCATCTGACCTTGATGTCTTCAGGACCTGACAAGAGAATGCCATCTTTCGTGTGCACAGGATAAAAACTTCTCGATATAGGGCCATAGACTGGGTTCAAGGTGGCACTGAACTCTATTGGATTCTTTGCTTGAGAGTACTGCTCAGCTTCCTCAGCTTTCTTCTGAAACCAAGCATTCTTGAGTTCTCTGATGCATGCCCTTAGAAAGTGCCTGTCTAGGTTTTTATCTTGAAGTACAAAAGATTTTAAATTTCATCCTGATCATCAAACCAGTCATTCTGAATCATTTTCTTTTTTCCAAACACATGGGTTGCAGCTTGTTGAAGAATGTCTTTCAGTTCTGCAAACTCAGTATCACAGACTGAGATCTTTTCGTCTAAAAACTGAACAAGCTTTGCCTTTTTATCATCATTTAAGCGTGTCTAACTTTTTCAGGGGTCTTGTACGTTTCTTCTTCTGCTTCACTGAGAGGACGCATTTAGACACTAGCAACTTGTGGTCAGTGAAGCAGTCTGCAGCTTGATTGACTTTTGTTACTTCGATAAATGGTTTGGCAGCTTGAATTGCTAGCACGTGATCGAGTTGCTGCTAGCGCTTGGAGCGAAGATGCTGCCATGTGTTCTTCAAACTATCCCTCAGCTGAAACATTGTGCCCATGATACTAAACTGAAGTTGGGTGCAGAACTCAAGGGGCATGAGACCGTTGGAGTTCATCTTTCCAACACCGTGTTAGCCGATAATGTCTGCCAAGAATTTATTGTCTCGTCCCACGCAGGCATTGAAATCACCTAAAATTATGAGGAGGTCATTCTGAGCTGGAGCTAGGCATCTACTGAGCTTTCTGTGGAAAAACTTTTTCCTCAGGTGTACTTTGCATTGTGGTAGCATATACGCTAACCAGGGTCAGATTGTCTCCGTTTGCCAACGGAATACACACTTGCATGAGCCTGTCATTAACTGGTGTTTGGTTAATCCCTTGAGCTGCATGTCTGTTTGAGATGGCAAAACCACTCCAGCGGATCTCTCACTTCCACCTCCCCAAAAAATAGTGCGACTCCTTTCCACAACATTGCCAGTGCCGGGACACCGAACTTCACTTAGAGCACCTATATCAATGTTAGCCTTCTCTAACTCATGGCAAATGAGTGCTGTTGCTCACTCTGGTCTTAAGGAGGCATCGCTGTCATTGGTGGTATGGACATTCCAAGTTCCAAGAGTCAGAACTTGCTTTCTAGAAAGTTGAAACTATCGATTATCGGTTGCCCAGGAAGCGGTAGCAATATACGGTCTTCGTTCATTTTTCGCCACTGCCGCACAAGGAGCCGCATGCGGTAGCCATAGCTCCTATCCTAGATTGACTATCCATAAAACTGTGAGGCTGCACCACTGATGTCGATACTACCTGGCGCAAGGGTAGCATCCCTCAGCGAGAAGCCCTGTTTGTCGACGACGCAGCGTAGCTGGGATGGCCGCCGGAACAACTTGTTGCTTTTTGCCAGAAACTGACAAATATAATGCATATGGAAGGACTGATATCCACACATACATATCTATTCATCTATCATGGCTTTAAAGAGATTGATAGAAATGTAATATCCACACAAATCTTTCCATCAATGCATTAATCTTTTTAATCATGAGAGGTGGATCTTAAATGTGAGGTGAACAGATAGATTGATATCCACTCCTCTTTCTATCAAAGATAAATCCACAAACTATCTATCTATAGTATTCATTCATTCATTCATTTTCTATACCCGCTTATTCCTCACTAGGGACACGGGGCAAGCTGGAGCCTATCCCAGCTGGCTATGGGCAGAGGCAGGGACCCACAGGTTGCCAATCCTTCGCAGGGCGCACACACCATTCACACTCACACTCATACCTATGGGCAATTTAGTGTCTCCAATTAACCTGATATGGGAGGAAACCAGAGTACCCGGAGGAATCCTATCTATAGTATATGAATTCATAAAATAAAATTTGATTAAATTATGTTCAAGCAAACTTTAGTTCCAAATTGTCTGTAACAATTAAGCCCACTTAGGGAGGCAAGTTGTAACATTAATTTCCAGAACTTTTGGAGGAACAGTTCAAGAAAGGTAGACCCTAGAAACAAGGAAAATGTTTATTTGTTCGAGAGATGTGTATGTTGCTCATATAAAAACCTGCTTTATTCCACGATCAAATTGCACGGTGCGCCCATTATTTTAAAAAAGTTTCCTTCACTTGCCTCCTTCGCCTATCTAGTTATAAAAGTTTGGGGGAAAAGATGAATGACCCTGTTGACAGGTGTCCCACCACAACGTTAGGCCTATATGCAAATCGTTCTCAACATCCGGCCATGTAATTACCCTAATCATCGTCAGCATAAAACCCTCGCATTCTCTCCCTGCTTTCACTGATTTACCATGTAATTATGGTGGAAGAAAATTACTTCCTCAGTAAACCTACATGAATGATTAAAGCTTAACTATAAGCAGTTAGTTGTTTTGCTCTTTTATACAGAATCGATGTAATACTGGACCTCCTTTTAAAATTCTGGGCAATGATCTTTGCGAATACTCTTTATGATAATGATTATGCTAATAAAGTTTGGTTATTATTATTCAATTGATCCACATGATAATATTTATGATACCTCATAAAATTTGTATAATATTGTGTCTAAACATTATATGCACATGTAATGAAAGGCTTGTTTAAAAAGTTCGAAGCATTTCTCTGGCATATTAACACTATTGGACACCATAAACTGTCAGGTTTCACAGTTGGCTATTATCCACCAGTCACAGCAGTGTATGAATAGCACAGGTTTGTGATATTGAATGCGTCTCATCAGAAAATGGCTTTGGTGAAACACAAGCCGTTGACCCGTTTCCTTCCTTGGTGTGCCTTTACTCTTACCTAATTCATTTTTTTTATTTGCTCCAACTTAATTTAGTTTTTTAAACTCATAAACAAATGAAGAGATCACAAAATAGGGCTGGCTCACATCTACACCATCACAGCCCACAGTCCCCGCCGGGCCGTTGCACATAGCTGCAGTAAGAATACAGGCGCGCACACCCAGCTGGCCACCGGCTGCACATATTTCTGCTTTGCACAACATTTAGAGGGAGGCAGAATGACACCCACGGTCCCCATCCTGAATGCAGGCTGGCCAAGCTGTTACTGCATTCCTTCAGAGAGGTATTTCCAAGCAAGCAAACCTGGTCGCAAATTAACATTACAGACTTTTATACAGGCTGCACTTTGGACAGGGGAAATAACCGCACATTCATTAGAACACATAGCTAACATTATACACACGCAGTGATAATACTGTTATACTGCACCCCCAAGCCTTATCAGAAAATAAGGCTGTTGACATGGCAGTACTCAAGATGGGTTGAATCACGATGCTGACATTAAATGATCACCAACAGCAACAGAAAGTACAGTATATTCACCATGAATGAAAAAATAAGTGCTAACATTCCTTTAAAAACCACACTGTATTTAGCATTATTGGCAGAGCATTTGTGTGACTGTCTCTTACAACAGCCGCTGAAAGGCATTTAAACAGACAAATATTTACCATGAACTTTATTTCACAGCTTGACAGATCGGCTTTCCTGCCAGTGAATGTGCATGCATCCTGTCTTATGCAGCTCGTCATCCAGCAAGCCCCTGCTATGGAGTTCAGCTCATTCTGTTCCAGGAGTAATATGTGGCTCAGTAACAAGTGATGAACTGCGACAGGGGCTCTGAACCTTATCCAGGAAGGTCCGGTATGGTGCAAGCCTTCACTGCAACCAAGCAGTAACTAACCCGGCTCTATCATCCAAAGACTTCCGCAAAGCCTGTAGGGGATGACTAGTAGCATCAGGTTTTTAACACTGTTTTGTGAGGTACCCACAACATAATGTTCATGTTCTTCAAACCGGTTCGGAGATATTTTATATTGCTATAGAAATCGTGTACACGTCAGTCACTGGCCACAGTAAATCACTTTTTCCTGATCTGTTAACATTTAAATTTTCAAGATAAAAGTGTTCAATTGTCAGTTTTCTGTCAGTCAATGGTCAGGATACATTGCCTTCTGAGGGCTTCACCATATGTGCTATTGATTTTCTGTTAGAGTTAGAGCACAGCACGGGGCGTCTGCTGTTTCCTTAATGCAGAGTCCTGTCTTCAGAGCGTTCAGTGTTGAATTAGGGACTGGGCCTCTCCAGCCAATTCTCCTGACAGACAGCTAGTCAGAAAACAAGTCGTTTACCCTCCCCGTATCACAGAAAGCACAAACGCCGCAGATGACATCCATTTCACTTCTTGCGAGGCCATGCTCGAGTTTGCCCAGCGATGCATCGAAAAATCGGTGCAGCAACAAGGTGTCTTTTCAGGGCCATGATCAGTGATAGTCCACGAAGCAAAGAGTCAGCAATTTCCTCCCACATACTGATTAAAGTGAGTACAGCATTAAACTGCGCATTTTTCCTACTCCAGGAAGCCCTTTTCAATGAACCGGGGCCCGAAATATTTCAACGTCTCCGGAAATTTAGCTGGACTAAATGACTGTAGTGATACCAACCCAGCTGGCAATCGAACAACCTTCAACATTTAAGTGTTGCTGAAATAATTTCAGTTAAAGATAAACTTTATATCAACATCAAAACAACTTTGAACATTAAGTGATTGAAGAAGAGTTGAGAAATTACTAATAATCCAACATTAAAATGCCAATTTTGAATGACTCGCATGTTGAATCAACATAATGTCTACAAACATTAATAAATTCTAACTTTTGTAAATATGTCCTTTGAAGAGCTCACCTAGTAGAGCGTATCCCACATTAGGCAAAGTCCTCATCACAACTACCTAGGTTCAAATCCGACTTTAGGCCATTTGCTACATGTCAACCCCCGTTCTGTTCGAAGTGACTATCTAATAAAGATGCCATAAAATAATGTTTAAATACATTGAAATGTGATTTAAACGTTGATTCAATTTTCAAAATCAACCTAAAAATTATTATTGACTCAACGTTGTCAAATTCACCTATGTTGAAAATAAGAAGTTGAAATCACATTGCGAGTTCAACGCCGATTCACTTTTCAAAATAAAATCAAAATTCAACGGTAATTCAACACTAGCACATTACGTTGATTCAGCATTAAATAAACGTTCAAATGCTATCTGGGGAATGTCCGTAGATGCAGGTACAAAAATTAGGGTGAGAGGATCAAATTCGGCGTTCCATCATCTTTGAGGTTTGATATTTCAAAATCGTAACGTAATTCATCCGAGTGACAGCTAACCTACTGTCGTACAATGTCAAGTTCAGATCACAACATTCTTCTCATGAAGGGGCTGCGCAAGTAGGCGTACCTCACAAAGTCCATACTTCTGCACTTTTGAATGAGAAAAAGAGCCGTTGGACGCATGAATTTCACAGCAAAGTGCAGGTATTTTACCACCCATCTAATGATTAATTAGGTCTGTAAATCATTCTAGTTGAAGGAGTACCGCCATGTGCGCAAGGCGTCGGTCGAGCAAACAGCCGATTGGAAATTTAGATCGGCACTGTAGACGCATTTATCAGCAGATGTGCCACAGCATCTGGTGACAGTGTTCCATACCCACCGTAAATCATCGGTGTTGATTGCACTTGCAAGCTGCGAAGATTTTGTTGAAGTTATTTATCAGCTTGCCTCCCACTGCATGAATTCGGAGTGGTTTTAGCCCGTGAGACATCGATAAAAATTAACAGAGTGATTAACAGCCCCAGAGAAAATCAGTAATTAAGCGTTATGGCGGTTTCCAGACACTGCACGATATGATTCTCCGGAAATCAAGTGCGATGCCTGAGGGGGCCCTACAAAGTCAATCGACTGCGGAACAGTTAGGCACAAAAAAGACCCCAACACATAACCACTCAGGAATTATGGGTATCGTTCATTAGTGGCAGTGTGTCGATACACTTGCACTTGGTACGATGTCTTAATTACCCAAGTACTGAGTATCTATGGTCAGAATAAACCATGTTTATTTACAAACACAATCAAATAAAACGTCTATTCCTTGAAGTGGATTTATACAAAAGAATGAGTTAATAAAATACAACACAGATTCTCTTACACAAAATGGGAAACATCGTAAAACAATGACATACAGTAAACTGGTGTTTCTCTTTGAAGTGGACCCTTATCAGACCCAAGCACAGAAGAATTTCCAGGTTGTGAAAGATATGATTATGAACATTCTTGCATCTCCAAAGCAAAAGATGTTGTAGTTTTAGTGGTAACAGGCCATACAGAATAAAAATATATAAATAAAAATTTCACAATAATGAAGAAAACACATAACCACTCTGCAGGACCTCAACCTTTTCTTCTTGTTTTAGCGAACGTTTATGTTCTGCTTTAAGAACGTTAGTTACCAACAAGCTAGAGGAGGCAAACTTCCTTGAAAATTAATAGATAAACCGATCACAGGTGTACTGATAATGTGATAACAGCAGTAAAATCAGTCCTTTAAAGAAAAATTCTGACAGGAACAAGCCCAAAATGTTCAGCTCCTCCGATAACCATGTGACCAGGTGAGAAGAGTCCGCACAGTGAGCAGTAGCCAATCAAAACTAAAGGCCGGGTGAGCACGCTCAAGATCAACCCCGACCCATGCTGGGAAAGCAGATACCCTGCCTGCCGTGCGTGTGCTTATGTGCATGCCTCCTGTTGGCCTGCCCCTCTTGGGTCATGATGGCCATCTTCCTGGGGCGTCCACGGTGGTCATCAAAGTCCCGCCCATTGCCACTGTGGTTCCCTGGGAGAATTTTGCAAAGCTAGATTACCAATTCAGCTGGATAGCTGCCCTTAGTAAAACCCAAAACAGCTCTCTTGACTCCCATCCATGTTCCTGATTGGGTGTTTTTCCGAATCTAACTTGGTGTAGTTGTCCAGCTAACTCAGCAATCCTGGGGCCTGTTCCACAAAGCAGGGATCACTAAGTTAGCTGGATAACTGCACCAAGTAAAACTTGCAATCTCTCAAATCTGGAATATGCACTGAAGTAAAAGCAGTTGTTCTGGGTTTTACTTGAAGCAGTTATCTGGCTAACTCTGTAATCCTGAAGAGGTTATCTGGCTAACTCTGTAATTCTGGAGCAGTGATCTGGCTGACACAGTAATCCTGGAGCAGTTATCTGGCTAACTCAGTAATCCTGGAACAGTCATCTGGCTGACTCCGTAATCCTGCTTTGTGAAACCGAGCCCTAGTCTAGTAAGGGTATTGCTTCTGCTTCTTCCCAGCAAAACAAGCCAGCCAGGTGCAAACCAACATGGCCGCCAGAGCTCCAGCCCCAGTGCAGTAGTAGGCCCATCCGATCCGACAGGAGCCTGCAGGTAGGGAGACACAGAAAGTGCTCAGACTGAGGGGGTTTATTTAAGAAGAAACATCAAAATACTGGTGTTAAAACACCTGTCAAAAGAAATTACGTTGCACTATGAATATATAAATGTAATGATTCCTCAAAAGCTGTAAAACCGCATCTAACTGTTTTATATCACACAAGAAATAGTCCCTTTATTTCATGCCAAGTTTTTGTAAAACTGAGTGTACAGTGGTTTACAAGCACTAATGTGTGGCACTTCCTAACTGTAAAAAAAACTAAAGGAGGTTTTATGATGATGAAGCAATAATAGTAATGAGCATTGAGCCAAGCATAACAGCTCAGGGTGTCGGTGCTGATACCTCAGGACCGAACCAAGCATAACAGCTCAGGGTGTCAGTGCTGATATCTCTGGACCGAACCAAGCATAACAGCTCAGGGTGTCGGTGCTGATACCTCAGAACTGAGCCAAGCATAACAGCTCAGGGTGTCGGTGCTGATACCTCAGGACCGAACCAAGCATAACAGCTCAGGGTGTCGGTGCTGATACCTCAGGACCGAACCAAGCATAACAGCTCAGGGTGTCGGTGCTGATACCTCTGGACCGAACCAAGCATAACAGCTCAGGGTGTCGGTGCCAATACCTTATTCTGTCAGGTACAGGAACAGATTATGACACCATAAAAACTTGCTATCTGCACTGTAAATATCTGACACCATCTGTTAGGGTTTATCAGCAGTAGGGGATGCAAGCATGAGACCTGTCCAGCCCACTTATTTTTGTACTTGCGTGAGCAATTTTACGTAACTTGCCAATTGTTGCCTTACGCTTGGTCACAACCTAAGTGATACATCTGGATTAACGAATCACAATTCGCCACAAAGCTTCTCAACCCAGTACAGCATTATAGTATAGTGCGCCATATTTAATAAGCAAATAAAATGACTAGTGTACTCAGGAATGTTAGTGTTTTCATACGCCTGCCCACTAATTCACCTGTTCTCCATTTCTGTCATGTCTTGCAAAGATAAAAAAGAGCAGATTGATGTTCCTGACTCTAAAACGCAAAGAGTGTAAATGGAGGGTTTCGGCAAAATGAGCTCAGAACCTTATTTGCAAACCTAGTCATAGAGTGTGTTTAGGTTTAGAGCTTTCCCCTCTGTTCTAATCCCTTCTTGGCACGTACCGCATTTAAATCATCACTTTTTCATTTGTCCCAGAGTGTGCAAACAGCTGCCGTGTTCCATGCATTGTAAATGATGGTCACTCACTCACTGAAGGACATTTAACAGGGATACTTCATTCGGACAATCAGCGGGGTGAATGCGCATCATGCGACGGGGGTTTGTGCGATTTCAGGCTCGATGCGTTCTATTTGTTTGAACATATCAGCAAACTGTCTCTCCTTTATCCATCCACACATGTAAAAGGACTCTTTGGAACAGGATCCACAGATAGCCAATGACAGATGAGCATCAGTAGACGCGAATTAATTTAAGCCAATTCTAAGTACCATCATAACATGCTTGAAAATGAGAGAGGTCCTGGGTCTGAACTCCTGACGTTTCCAAACAGCTCAAACAGTGGAGGGCTCACAACATATTTGCACCCAGGAACCTATGTTTTATGGCACATTCTTTAAAAATCCAGAGTCTAAATTTCATGCACTCTCTGCGTAATATTTATACAGTTCTTGAGATAAATTTGAAAGCATTTTGTGGAGCAAGGTGATATATGCCAGTTTCGTCCATAATAGCTTTATTAAAATTTTTTACATCCCCTCTAGCAACTGACATCTAGCAAGGATGCTTTACTGCAGCCGAACTCAAAATCATGTTCAGAATACATGGTTGCTCCTTGTTTGCAGTATAGAAAGTACTCACACTTGCTATTGAAGTGTAGGTCCGCAGTAATTAGTTTGAAATTCGAGTGGATTAAATCTGCAAGTGAGAGGGCATCTTGGGTTGCACGCGCAGTTTCTCACAGTTACAAAGGCAGTACTTTACCAGAGCGGTAGTTAATCAAGCCTGGAGTCGCGTACTTCAGAACGAAAACAAGCGGAGGCTGCTTTTATTGTTTTTCATCAATAGAAAAAAGAAATACTTGTTGAGTGTGACATTTGTGGCCCAGAGGGAAGTAAGAATGTAATTTAGAGGGAGGGAGGAAAAGGGCGACTGAACTGAACTCAAAACAGTTTGGGCGTCATTGATCTGGAAAAAAGGATATATTTTTTCGAAATGACTCCATTTCGCAAGACATTTGTAGACGAAAATGTGTTGTTCCAGGACCGCAGATAAGACGACATTCTGCCGCTGAAAATTTACGAGGGGATATCAATTCAATCTAAGAAGTCATCATAACTCACTTGTAACTCAATAGGTTGGGCGATTTACGAATTTGGAAATTTCATGCTGATAAAGGAATTACTGCATAGCCTATACAATCAACTAGCTTAATACAATGAGTTTATCATTTCCTTGTCTCAAAGGTCTGGTCACAACAGAATTTACTGATGATGACAATGAAATTAACTAAGTGAGAGAGGGGTGTATTTTCTACCAGATACTTTATGAAGACACAGTTAGTAGCTGCTCTGTTTGTGTACTGAGAGGAAAATAATGTCCACATCCGCTGAATTTGTTGCTAGAAAACTAATTAATGAAAGTAAATAAATGCAGAACAAGGAAAAATATTGCTCAAGGAAGATGTTCATTCCCATGATGCCTCCTTTTAGGTCATTGCAAAAGGATAGAAAATTCTGTCATAAAATATGTGGTTTCCACTGTTTCAAAGACAGATAAGAAATGATAATTAGATGCACTGGGTTTGACTGAAAACCAGCTGGATTTGCACTGATGAGCTCAAACAGCAGAGGATTTCACAATTACACGGGAACCAGGGCTGTAAGCAGCTGTTTCAGTTCATTAAAGTCAAGAAATGACCTAAAAAAAACAAAGAATCCCCATAGAAAATCAGACCTTTTCCTTGAGAACAAATATCAATCCAATCGGAATATCACAATCTCTGTATGTATATCATGTCAGGTAAACATTATATGAGTGTAAACATTCGTAATGTGATTGGACTCGGCAGTAAAAATTATGCTTTGCTCAGAATCTGACTCCGGGTTTGACTTGGGTGGAAAGATCATATCATTTGACAGATTTATGGCAGGAAAATGAATCTTTGCCACCAACAGGCTCCATTCTTGTAACATTCCCGAAGTTGCATGAAACGAGGCGATTTAGTGGCAGTTATTTTACTTCCAAGCGATGGTGTTTGTAAATGCTCAGCATTCCTCAGGGCGTGTTTAAGCCCATGTAGACCGGTACAAATCAAACCGAGCGTATAGCGCAGCGCTTACATCTAACGCAGCTATGCTCCATATGGGAATCTCATAGCACAGGTGCGAATGAGGCTACTATTTGCTTTTAATTTCGGCCCAGGGTTTTAGCGATTCCATTAGACATTTGCCGAGTGAGTCTAAGAACCGTAACCAGGATTCCACCGAGCTCACAATGACAAACTGGGGAAAGGTTAAAGTAGTTCATCAGCAGTCATTACACAGCGAGCCAGACACACATTACCCACGAGCCCCTTTCATGCTAGATTTCCCTCCTTAAATATTATCTTTCTCATCCAGAAGCCGCGAAGGAATCCCTGGCGTGACACAGCCCGCCTTCACCGTACAATGCGATAACACTTCTTCTTTTTTTTTTTAACTGGTCAAGCACAGATGTCCATATTTTGCATGCTGCCCGGTTTGCTTTGTTACACTTTGCGCGAAGCCATGAGACGTGCACAGCCCAGCGAGCGCAGACAAAGCATCCACCGACGACCCACTGGAGGCCCACCGTCGCCACAGCTGGGATTCGGCAGCCATTTTCTGAGAAGCAGTCGAACAGTCAAAACGAGATTGACCGCAAAATAAGAGCAAATTATTCAATTAATGCCCCAGCTACTCTCTGGCTAAGGCAGCAACCATTTGCAAATCTCTAGAGGACGAAGGGCTGGTGACGACAGTCATCTAACTGGTGTGGAACGTTGTCGCAGTCAAACTTGCTTTTCTATCGGGCCTGAAATGTGCTGCTGGCATCTGGGGCGAGATCCTTGACCCCACATTGCTCCAGGAGCAATTAACCCCAGAAGATAGCTTTGATTAGATAGCAACTAAGTAACTGTCAAAGGCAGGAGACCTTAGGCAAGGTCCAGTCAGGAGAAAAGCGCTTTTATTTTGTTGCTTATGGGATTCGGCTTTGGTGTCACTGGGCTTTGATGATCACAAGGTCTTTAGGTTTAGTCTTTTGTGGCCTTTTGAACCTTCACTGGGAGAAAGGCCATGTTGAACAGTTGCCAGTGAGGAAGAGAGAGAGAAAGAGAATGAGAGAGAGAGAGAAGCAGGTGTAAGGCCCCTGAAGCAGTTTTGGGGTTAAGGGCCTTGCTGAAGGGCCCAACAGCAGAGTTTTTCCCAACTTCATCTCTCCAGATCAAGTGAGAATCCCAAACTCCACTGACGGCTCAAACCAGTGAATCATCGGCTCCCAGTCAAGCAACCGACGATCAGGCTACACTGGCACCTGCATTTTTTTCTCTAGGGCTTCACTTCTGATTTTATCTGCCTTTTGTCCAGGTTTTTGTCCAGGATTGTTGTCTCATACTTGGTCTACTTGCCCAAACAAAGTGCACCTGTGGATCCTTGACCTAAGCAGGACTTTTTTGAGATTCTCAGCTTCCACAAGCTCCTCGGTTCTTACCCAGTTGGAACTGGTCCGAGCGGTTGCTGCATGTCTGTCGGACCTCCTCACTGTCCCAGCCCAGGGGGTAGAGCGCACAGCCCGATCCAATTAGCAAAGCTGTGAAAATAACAGGAGAACGTCGTTCAAAATATACGAAGCAGTAAAGTCCATTTACAAGCCTGTAAACAGTCTCATGCAAGCAAAGACAGAGCTACTCTGTGTGAAATAACCTCGGAGATACAAACACACCAGGAATGTAGGCAGCGGAGAACCTTTAACTTCTGAAAGGGGTTCAAAGATTTAAGAACCTAATTGAAGAATCTGACTCCCCCACTGATTGCACTTCAGAACATCTGAGTGGGCTTATTGCAGTTATTATTTATTATTATGAAAGGTCACTCTTCCATCCCTGTTACCTGCCTACATGTGCAATGAAGGTTTGTATCACTGGGGTTTTGTCACATTTAACAACCTTCATGCAGTTGTCCAAACACTAGAGGTGAGTCACAAATTGAGCCTCCTTACCGTACCAGTCAGGTATTAATATTTTCCTGGACTTCCTAGTGAAAATTAACCTGTCCCCGAGTATGTTTCGGTTCATTTTTTTTGGGCAACAGTCATGCCCGCAGGGAGTCTTTAGAGCAAAGCTTGTACATACTCCCATCGACGGGTGTGTTGCGCAGGACTACAGTGAGATATAATGTGCAGTCCTGAAGGGGAGACAATGCCATTGTGGATTCAGTTTTTTTAACTGAAAAGCAGTTTATGGGGAAAGGGCGTTATTTCTTTTTTTTTCAGTTTCCCTCTCATATTCAAAGCATGCGTGCATTCATGTCTCATCTTGCCTCAGAACAGCGCAACAGGAGAGACCAGGAAGTGATGTAATCATTATAAATGCGTTTCTGGGAAGTGGTGGGGGAAAATGGTTTTCAAATTTCCATGAGTAATTCAGAGTTACTCAGATTTGGCGAGGTTTCATAGGCTTTCTCTCCGAGTGTTTCTGAGTTTATTTCATCAGCTTGTTTTACCCATTTGAAAGAAAAACAAGAATGAGAAAGAAATATGCTGTCATTTAGCGACGTAGCAGAAAATTATCCAAGCTAATAAGGCTGAGCAGTCAACAATACAGAGCTCACTAAAGTTTGTTTCACCCATGAATAAAATGCTAGCAATTACACACCAGGGTTTTGCCTGGATTAATAACGTCATTGTAAAGTACTTCATTAGAAGTCAAATTTATTTCATCATAAGTTGAACTCGGAGAGGAGTGTAGACAGAATCCAAATCTCTCTTCGATGAATGTTTCAGTAGCACACGCTAATGGTGCATCCACAGCTCCCGCAGCCTCTTATAAAAATATGCATAAACAGGACGGCCCATTGAATCATGGGATACTTCTCTGCCTAAACAGAAAAGCACAGCAATAACGGGAAATTGCAGCTGGCTCTCAGTGTACTGCGAGGATCCGAAATCATTCTGAATTGGAGCGTTCTGAACCTGAGAGAGCAGCCAAATATCGAAGAGCAGGGTTACCAGTTATCACCAGCTTCTCCAATATCAGATTTCTGAGATCTGAGCACAACTGACATGTTGTACCATCAAGAAAAGACAATGATTTCTCAGTCTCTATTGGACACTTGGGAGGGCAGTATTCTTCGTAAGACGCAGAACTTTTGGGGCAAACACCCATTTACACCTAGTATTAAAATGTGATGTGGATCCGGATAAGTTATTTGGATAAAGAAAATCGCGTATTAATAAAAGGTGTAAACGCGCTGCGATCGCAATGTGATCAGATCTGTCTAGACCACATCTGGAGGTAGTCTGGCTCAGTCAGGTGTAAACACAATCCGTGCAACTTGCAGGCATCTGTAGCTACGTGACACCACTTGGACTTACTCACTCGCAGCTGGAGGACAGAAATCTGATCTCAGTGAGGGTAACGGGAACGCATTAAAATACGCTATACTTCCGTATAACGTTCTTTCGCACTCTTGGGATTTTTTGACCGTCACAAGGGCCTTTAGACAGACTTGGGAGTGAAATGGTGAAGTGGTTCAGGAGTTCGGCTTGTACTGGTTGGCAGTTCCAGTGTTTGTAAATCAACAATGAGATCGGTGTAGCGGCCCTTCAATCCCACACTGCACTAGTGGAGATGGGCTCCAGCGTAATGTAATCAACTGTTAGTTACTTTGAATAAAAGCGTCTGCCTCACTGAGACGGGAAAGGCGGGGACAGGTGTGAGCTGCTGATGACGTGCTTTCCCCTGACTGTTCGGCCCCTCGCCCCCCCTCCCAATCTCAGCCGGCAGATCAAAAGGTCAGGACCCCGCAGACACTCGACTGTCCTGATCACAGTGCAGCCTCACTCACCCCCAGTGAAAGATGAATCCATCCCTTCAGTAATGTATCTTGCACTGATCGCACTGTAAGTGTTAAAGCTGCGCTCAACAGAACTGAAACATCTCACTTCCTGCTGGCCAGTCAGATGAAGATAGAAAATCCAGGGGGGTAAAAAATGAGCGTTTGTTCCACCCGTGAGCTCAGCCGACTGATTATGTCAATTATTAACACCTGGCTGAAGGATTGCCACGCGTAATTAGCACGCTCTGATGATTGACAGGCGGTATCAGGACAGACATTTACTCTCTAAACTTGGATATATTTTGTTTCTGCCATTCAGGCCTGCATGCAGTGGCTCCGCCTACTCTTCCGCAATGCAAATTCAGTATCTTCTCATGACATTAGCGCACCTGGCTCTAAATCAGTTCGGACGGCCGCGGTGGGCAGTTGGAGCGTGCGACTGTACAAACTCCAGCACAGAGCTGTCAGTTACTCAAAGGTTAGCACTGCAAAGGTGATTGTGCTCCAGTCAAAACTCAAAATTATCAAACTGTGACATTAAGGATATGAATGTCTGACAAACAGATATATGGCTGGCAACAGGAACTGCATGCGCCTCTGCATCTCCGGTCGTTCAGAGTGACCGTCATATAAGTTACGTAAACTGGGTTATTCACCTCTCCCAACTGTAAGCGGTTGTGATGAGACTTTGATACTCCTCCAGATTATACTGATATATTGATATCATTTTGATATACATTATACACTGAGCATTAAACACACCAAATTATCCCCGAGGTGAACAGAATCACTTCTCCTCCAGCGATAGAATAACACTGAATCTGAGGACCTCGGCACGCCTCTGTAAGGTCGCATCCGTAACTTTGCCAAGAGAATGTAGTGAACACCCCCCCCCCACCCCCCAACCTCCGCACTGCTGGGTTCACCGAGAACCAATAAAGATTTTGCTTTTAAACAGAGTCCATGACTGTGGTACAGCAAATACACAGGGGTAGGAGGGAGGTTTTTATCATTCGATTCCCATCAATGGAGTGGAAGCACTGGAGGAGGACAGTGCTGAACTCACACACACACACGCACTTACACTTTCTTACACACACACACACACACACACTCTTACAAACACTCACACTTTCTTACACACATACACTTTCTTACACTCAGTTTAAATACACACATTTACATACGCATACACATGCAATTTTGTAAAGCTATACTTGTGAGGACATCGTATTGACTTCACTTTTATTCTGTACAGCCTTTCCCAGACTCCAGCCATCACCAATTTATGCCTAACCCTATCCCTAACCTTAACCTCACCCTAACTAACCATTACCCTTACTTAAACCAATTACTGTAGCCATAATCCTCTCTAATCCTCTTTCTGGACCAACCAAAATGTCCTCACAACCCCAGACATCCACTGCAAAAACAAAATTTTTCTGAGCATTTTAATCTTGTGTTTCGAGATTGTCTGACCTCATGGACAAATCTAGAAATGAGTCTAAATTATTTCTGTTCAGAGGCAGAGTTTCTTTCACTAAAAACAGTGGCAAAGCCACTGCACCCGCTTGGCCAAACTCGGGCAAAATGGAACGCCCCCTATTGGCCAATGTATCGATCTGAAAATCGAACTTGGTCTAGACCTTCTGACCATATATACATATATGAAATATGAAAAGGATCGGTCAAAAACTGAAGACATTAGAGCGCAGACAAGCTTAACGTTTACGCAGGCACGCACGCACGACAGACCCCCACTAAGGACATAAGCATAAGCCTCTTGGGCCTTTTGGCCAAGCAGGCTAAAAAGAAAGATTATACACATAAATGTTTAAGTGTTTAAGTCTAAAGACAAGATGAACATGCTTAGGTTTTGTTTCTGCAATGTCCTCACAACAGTGTGGTTTCTCAAGAGTTCCACACACATACACACAGTCTAAGGCTATGCACACACAAATGCATGAACGCACATACACTCAGTGAGCTAAGCCCCAGATGGCTTACAAGCTGCCCCTCATTAGCCAGCCAACAGTTCAGCTGCACGTCCATCAGAAATGAGCGTATCAGAGCTACAGGCCAGCCTGCGCTCCCTACAGTCAAAGCAGACAGGATGATATAATCTACCGGCAGGCTGGTAACTAGCACACACAGCTTAGGGGATGCAAAAATTAATTTTCACATGACACGTTTTCTATTCGCTCTAATATTCCCTCACTTTGAGCTCTAAGTGTGTGCTCATAAACATTATAAATATTCATGGCACAGAAAGGCAAATTTTGCTCACTTTTCCCCCACAACTTTGTGACAGGCTGAGCACTGACAGCCACCGAGGGTATTTTGATCACAACAGCAGCTGCCACTTGCGGTAACTGGCCCATGGGCAGCTGCTAGTCCTGGCTTGTGAATGGCTGAAACATTCCAGATTACATAACCTGATCACACGTGTCACGCCCAATACTCTTCTTAGTTTGCAGCGGGCCGTTCGGAGAGGGAGAGCTGTGGTTCTGTAATGTCTGAGCAACAACACTTCTACACAATCAGCGATACTGTATCAAAAATTTTGAAGTAGGTAACAGTGAGTGAGGATGATGTTTGTGCGCAAGTGTGCAGCAGGACTCCACCTTAAATTGCTGGCAGGACAGATGGAGGGTAGGGTGTAGACAGGGAGGCTAAAGGCCCACTTCCACCGCAGGAACTTCAGGGTAATTTTACGGGGCCGGGGTCGTTGTTGCGCGTCTCCACCGCTGGAACCACCCCCGAAGGACAGAGTTCCGGAACTTTTACAGGGGCTAAGAAAGTCCCTGTGTCGTAGTAGGTACTCTGAACGGCCCTGAAAAACTCCTGGGTGGAGCTTGGGGTTTACTTGGTGCTGATTGGATTTACTCAGGGTGGGATGTAACGTCTACAGAAAGCGACAAAATAGCCGGCATTTTTAACTAAGTTTTTACATTTTTAAAAGGAGTTCTCCTACTTTGCCATCTCGGTGGAGACACGGCAGTTGAGAGGGCCAAGTGAGAGAATATTCCTGTAGTAGTTCCTGCCCCCCAAATACTAACAGGAACTTCTTTGGTGGAAACGGGCCTAATCTCTGTACAGGCTACCCAAAAGCATAGCCATCTCTGTCCCTCCGGTCCGCATCTCACTCCAGATTCACACCAAACTCAGATAAATTCAGTGATTTGATAGAAGTTAAAATTTCTAAAAGTTAAATACACTGCAATATGTAAAAATAACTTATACCATAACTACTAAATGTGAAATGAGAGCAAACATCAAAATCCATACTTGCATTATTTACTTATTCCTTGAATGGGTTGTGGGGGCTTTAACCTATCCCAGCATGCAATGGGATAGAGGCAGGAACACAGCCTGCACAATTTACGAAAACTCACAGCGGTGGGTCATTTTGAGTCTCCAATGAGCCTTACGTGTACGGACAGTGGTAGGGCTATCTACATCCAATGATCGGGCCTTTTATTAGAAATTAGAACATACAGTTGGATAGTTACACACACATTTGTGCATCAGGCATCAGGGTGACCGAACTCAGGAAATCATTCACAGCTTTCTCCGCACACAGGAGCGGCCAGCATCACCTCGCATGAAGGACTGTAAATGAACCCTTTCAGGGGTTGGCCTCCATTACACACGTCCCATGTAGTTCGCTTCCCTCCCACAAATAAGCCAATCCGAATGCTTGTTACATGGTAGTCCTCGTGCATTTCCCCAGTCAAATATAAATAACAAAAATGGCGGGTACTCAAACTCTGAAAAACTCGTTAATAATGACGTGTTATAAGAATCGGATTGAAGAAAGAGAAAACACGTATGTATGAAAAAATTCTATTCAATTTTTATTTGTAAAGCTGTTTTCACAGAGAGACTGTCACAAAGATGCTTCACAGGGCAAAAAAAGGGGCGGTGCCCGGCCGAAAAAGCCAACTTGATGTTCCTTCCAATATCAGTAGTGTTCTTTCTGTAAATATTGCTATATTCCTCAGGTGAACAGTGTAGGGAATAGGGAGTGGGTGAATGAGTGGACGACTTCGAACACAGCCCTGGAGTAATTCCAGCTTTTGAACATTTTCAACACGTTGGTATTTGTTAGTCTCTGCTGCAGACGTCTTATATGGTCCTCTCCCTCCCTCAACATTGCATGCATAGAGCTTCTGGAATTTCAGAGCCTCTCTCTGATTGGTTCAACACTAAACTCAGCTCGAGTGCACAGACGTTGTCGAGGGAGGGAAATGCACCATATAAGAGGTCTGCGATGGAAGCAATTCTGGAGTATGATGACAAAAATGCATTTGGATATTCAAACGCTGATATAACAAGCACTACTGATAAACCACATAGAAATTGAGGTCAAGCTGGTTTAAAATGTTGACAGAACACTCCAGAAATGTACTTCACAAAAGGGTTAAGTAAAGGACTACATGAAATGGGTTTCATGGAGACACTTATTGTATATACGTCTACAATGATTGTGTTCCCCAGTGAGTTAAGCCCAAAAATCAGCATCCAGTGTACATATCAGCCTCTCTTTAAAAGAGCTGAAAGACCACACCTCTGTATAAAGCCGCGAGAACTCAAAGCTCTGAAGACACAGGCGGCTGATTCCATTGGCCATATTCCAAGATGAATCAACCTTTAAGTAGTAATAATAGTGTCAGAACATATAATGGGAAGCCCTTTCTCCTGATATCAACTGAATACAGTGTTACTGCATGCTGTTGTAAAGACAACATTATCACTTCTTCCACAATTGTGTTTGCAAACTAGCCAATGATGTTAAGGTTTTAGTTTTTAATATTGGAAAATACAGTAATTGTGAAAAAGCACAGAATCTAAGTCTCACTGCTGCTTCACGGCAGTTTACTGGCAGCTTCTTTCCGGAACTTTAGGCTCAGAAACTTAAGGGGAAAACATCTGCAGTCACATCTACTGGATTGACGACTTGAGCTCTCTTGCCAGATCAGATTGGATTAAATCGAGGCAGGATTCTGATATGAAAATTATGACGCAAAATAAATCATTTCACTTTTTTTATGGGTACAATTTCAGATGATAGTCTCCACAGTGGCAGCAGTAACAGCACCTATCACAAGACAAAGCATCCATACCTCACCGTGAGCACAACACAAGAACGTCAATATAATGGCGAGACTGTGCTCAGATATTCCTCTGAGGGCCACTGCGCTGGGCTGGCAGCTGAGCTATGCTTCCCGAATGAATGTGAAAATGTCAGGCCAGCAGGATACACAAAGCAGTGCGTGCAGAGGGGAGTCGGACGCAGTCTTTCCAGTACACAGATATAATGGCGGGAGTGTAGCCAGTGGCTGGAACAAACGCTCCACCCAAATAGCACAATGGTTTGACTATCTGCTGCTCTTCAGGTCTCGTTATATCACACCATCTCATATCTCTCCCTCCATCCCTAACTTCAGGATATCACACCATCTCATATCTCTTCCTCCCTCTCTTACCTCAGGATATCACACCATCTCATATCTCTTCCTCCCTCTCTTACCTCAGTATATCACACCATCTCATATCTCTCCCTCCATCCCTAACTTCAGGATATCACACCATCTCATATCTCTTCCTCCCTCTCTTACCTCTGTATATCACACCATCTCATATCTCTCCCTCCCTCCCTAACCTCAGTATATCACACCATCTCATATCTCTCCCTCCATCCCTAACTTCAGGATATCACACCATCTCATATCTCTTCCTCCCTCTCTTACCTCAGTATATCACACCATCTCATATCTCTCCCTCCCTCTCTCACCTCAGTATATCACACCATCTCATATCTCTCCCTCCCTCTCTTACCTCAGTCTATCACCCCCTCTCATACCTCTTCCTCCCTCCCTAACCTCAGTATATCACACCATCTCATATCTCTCCCTCCCTCTCTCACCTCAGTATATCAACCATCTCATATCTCTCCCTCCCTCTCTTACCTCAGTATATCACACCATCTCATATCTCTTCCTCCCTCTTACCTCAGTATATCACACCATCTCATATCTCTCCCTCCCTCCCTAACCTCAGTATATCACACCATCTCATATCTCTCCCTCCATCCCTAACTTCAGGATATCACACCATCTCATATCTCTCCCTCCCTCCCTAACCTCAGTATATCACACCATCTCATATCTCTCCCTCCATCCCTAACTTCAGGATATCACACCATCTCATATCTCTTCCTCCCTCTCTTACCTCAGTATATCTCCCCATCTCATATCTCTCCCTCCCTCCCTAACCTCAGTATATCAACCATCTCATATCTCTCCCTCCCTCCCTCTCTTACCTCAGTATATCACACCATCTCATATCTCTTCCTCCCTCTTACCTCAGTATATCACACCATCTCATATCTCTCCCTCCCTCTCTTACCTTAGTATATCACACCATCTCATATCTCTCCCTCCCTCCCTCACCTCAGTATATCACACCATCTCATATCTCTCCCTCCCTCTTACCTCAGTATATCACACCATCTCATATCTCTCCCTCCATCCCTAACTTCAGGATATCACACCATCTCATATCTCTCCCTCCCTCCCTAACCTCAGTATATCACACCATCTCATACCTCTCCCTCCCTCTCTTACCTTAGTATATCACACCATCTCATATCTCTCCCTCCCTCCCTCACCTCAGTATATCACACCATCTCATATCTCTCCCTCCATCCCTAACTTCAGGATATCACACCATCTCATATCTCTTCCTCCCTCTCTTACCTCAGTATATCTCCCCATCTCATATCTCTCCCTCCCTCCCTAACCTCAGTATATCACACCATCTCATATCTCTCCCTCCCTCTCTTACCTCAGTATATCACACCATCTCATATCTCTTCCTCCCTCTTACCTCAGTATATCACACCATCTCATATCTCTCCCTCCCTCCCTCACCTCATATATCACACCATCTCATATCTCTCCCTCCCTCCCTCACCTCAGTATATCACACCATCTCATATCTCTCCCTCCCTCTTACCTCAGTATATCACACCATCTCATATCTCTCCCTCCATCCCTAACTTCAGGATATCACACCATCTCATATCTCTCCCTCCCTCCCTAACCTCAGTATATCACACCATCTCATATCTCTCCCTCCCTCCCTCACCTCAGTATATCACACCATCTCATATCTCTCCCTCCCTCCCTCACCTCAGTATATCACACCATCTCATATCTCTCCCTCCCTCCCTCACCTCAGTATATCACACCATCTCATATCTCTCCCTCCCTCCCTCACCTCAGTATATCACACCATCTCATATCTCTCCCTCCCTCCCTCACCTCAGTATATCACACCATCTCATATCTCTCCCTCCCTCCCTCACCTCAGTATATCACACCATCTCATATCTCTCCCTCCCTCCCTCACCTCAGTATATCACACCATCTCATATCTCTCCCTCCCTCCCTCACCTCAGTATATCACACCATCTCATATCTCTCCTTCCCTCCCTAACCTCAGTATATCACACCATCTCATATCTCTTCCTCCCTCTTACCTCAGTATATCACACCATCTCATATCTCTCCCTCCCTCTTACCTCAGTATATCACACCATCTCATATCTCTTCCTCCCTCTTACCTCAGTATATCACACCATCTCATATCTCTCCCTCCCTCTTACCTCAGTATATCACACCATCTCATATCTCTCCCTCCCTCTTACCTCAGTATATCACACCATCTCATATCTCTCCCTCCCTCTTACCTCAGTATATCACACCATCTCATATCTCTCCCTCCCTCTTACCTCAGTCTCTCCCACCATCTCATCTCTCTCCCTCCCTCACCTCAGTATATCACACCATCTCATATCTCTCCCTCTCTCCCTCACCTCAGTATATCACACCATCTCATATCTCTCCCTCCCTCCCTATCCTCAGTATATCACACCATCTCATATCTCTCCCTCCCTCCCTCACCTCAGTATATCACGCCATCTCATATCTCTCCCTCCCTCCCTAACCTCAGTATATCACACCATCTCATATCTCTCCCTCCCTCCCTCACCTCAGTATATCACACCATCTCATATCTCTCCCTCCCTCCCTCACCTCAGTATATCACACCATCTCATATCTCTCCCTCCCACCTCAGTATATCACCCCATCTCATATCTCTCCCTCCCTCCCTCACCTCAGTATATCAACCATCTCATATCTCTCCCTCCCTCCCTTACCTCAGTATATCACCCCATCTCATATCTCTCCCTCCCTCACCTCAGTATATCACACCATCTCATATCTCTCCCTCCCTCCCTTCCCTCAGTATATCACCCCATCTCATATCTCTCCCTCCCTCACCTCAGTATATCACCCCATCTCATATCTCTCCCTCCCTCACCTCAGGATATCACACCATCTCCTATCTTTCCCTCCCTCACCTTTCCATGCCAGAACTTACATCCATATTCCAGTCAATGTCCTGAGCATCAGTGATGACACTATATAAGCGCATAGATTAGCCTCACTTTTAATTTATCACATTGGAATGAAGCTCTCCAAATATATACTGACAAACAGTGAAAACTCAACACCCATATTTAATAACCAAAAAGAAGGAACCAATGTTTTTCGATTCAATTTTAATACGAATACAAAAAGTATTTCATTGTCCATAACACTGTAAAGTTTCATCATATTATCTCAAGAAACGTTTCCGATACACCATTGTGAATGCGCAGACCCTCCATGTACTGTCAGTAGCGAGTGTGTTCTCCCTGTGCTGGCACATGTGTGTAAACGGCGATACTAGTATCAGTATCAGTAGTATACTGATACTACGGAAGACATGTTTAAGTTTCCCACTTTGTAATTTACTATGACGACACACTGAAAATGCCTTTAAAACAACCTCTCAATGTCTTAAGCGAGGGAAAGAATTAAAAGTGGCAACCTGTTGGATCCGTGTTTGTGGTAAGAATACTGCATTTCTTGCATATGAGGTGGGCCATGCGCACTGAGGCGAAAGCTAACTGTCGTCTAAAGTACAATTTCAGTAGCAGAATTAAACTTCAGCGCATATTAGCCGTTGTTTCAGCCTGACTCAGTATCCTGTGGTACTCAAGAGTGCTTTCTTAAGTCACTAAAACATTTACTTTTCAATAAGGCACTGTAAATTCCACATATATGAATGGTGAATGTTATGATACCCTGTGTGTATATATGCATGTATATGTATATGTGTGTGTGTGTGTGTGTGTGTGTGAGTGAGAGAGAGATGAACCAGCATTGGTATATACAGAGGTTTGGAAATCCTAATACTGTCCATGAAACCAAATGCAGATATTGGTCCTCTAATATCAGCACTGCATTGGAGACCCAGGTGTCTCCATTTTATGTTTCAGTCTCAAGGGAGACTCAGGGAGGGAGATGAAGTGATGTGCTCACCCACAGACCTAAGGTGGTCGAGGCAACTGACCATGATTCTTGACCCCACTGTAGTGAAGCCACACCCTGAGCCAATCAAGAGTGGATGGGCTAATCACTCTAAGTCCATCTTGCCAAAAGACTTCCTCCTAAATTCTGTACAGGACTTGTTTGCCTCTCTCTGGCTTGCTTTTGGAGCTTTGGGCCTGACGCTCGGAGAAGCAGGCTGGGGAAAATTCATAGTGAAACGTACTGAATAAATAACATTTGATTGAATGATTGATTGAAGAGTGATTTTTTTGTTTGTATTCAACTGGACGCACTGCGTCTGGGTAACTGAATTGTTTACATAATTCAAAGCAGTTCTGACTCCAGCCCGCATTGCCAAACAGTGCTATCCATCACCACTTCTAAATCGATTTCGGGGAGCACATTAAAATTACGGTCTCACAAACTCACCACAAAAACTGAGCTCATCACTAAAGCACAACACAGATCCACTTCCAGGGAATGTGTATGTTGATCACATGCATTGAGAACACCCTGACCCCAGCCTTAATCCAATTTAAATCTCAAACCGTGACCCTCCTGGCCCCAAGCACTTTAGCTGAAGGGTTTTTTTTTCTTGAATCAGTGAAAGAGTAGAGGAAGACTTTCTAAAGCTGCCACTGGAGACTTAAGTTAATCAGCAGCTTTCATTCTTTCAAATATAAACCAGACTATAAGATTGGCATTCAATCAATCACAGCCCGAGCTGGAAATTAAGGCACCTGACTTTGACCTCATAATCACAGATAGTCAGCATTTCACCGATAGATGGGTCCTTTGTGTGCCTCTGTAGTATACAGAACATATGCATTCCATCAACATTTTTTAGAAGTAGGCGAAAAATGAGTTTTTAGCTCCGCTGTAACGATAGTCAGCGGACAGCGGAGCTTTTCTAATGCCGAGTTGTCCAGTGTCCATCAGTCTGTCCGTCTGTCTGTCTGTCTGGCCTCAACTTTCCACTTCAAATTTGAATATCTCAAAGACTGTCTGATAACTTTTTTTTAATTTGGTGCGAGCCTTCCTTATGATATTCTGAATATTCACTGTAAAAATGAGAAAATTCTACATCCTGGTCTTTTGAGAAATTCAGCATTTTGGACTAAGAAAATCAGTGTTTGTGCTGATTTTTCTAGTCTTTCATTAATTTCTCAAAAACTGTCCGATAACTTTTTGTCTAATTTGTTGTGAGCCTTCCTTATGATGTTCTGAATATCCCCTGCGAAAATGAGAAAATTCTGCGTCCCAGTTTTTGAGAAATTCAGCATTTTGGACTTAGAAAATCTGTTTGAGCTCATTTTTTCAGTCTTTCATTTTACAAGAGGCCTGTCCGCCTGGAGACCTCCGTTGAGGATGACTGAAATGTCCATATCATAACTTAATAATTTCAAAAATCCCTGAAAACTATTGCAATATAAACACATGACACATTTGGTAACCAGAATATGCTGTGAACCAGTTTAGTGTCAATTTATGTACAAAAGTAGTATAACAATAAAACCACACTACAAATTGCAATCATTAATTTCAATCATCTTACCAGCATGCAATACTAACAACCAACAAATACCCCCTCAACCCGCCCTCGTACAAACTAGTTCAGAGCTTGTGAATAACATTGTCACAGTGATGGCCTGACAGATCCTGGGGCATGCAAAGGCTGGGTCCTTCGTGTCTGTGAATATCACACTGAACAGAGCTGCAAGGTGACATCCCTGTGGGATGCCTTCGCATAACCTCAGTACTTTTATATTAGGATAATGTAACTATTGTATGATCTGAATGAATGGACACAATAACTCCAACATTACAGTGTGGAATATTGGAAAATACAAGGTTGTGATGTACACTGTGGTATTTTCTTGGACCGATTGCTTGCAGTCTAGGATGTTTCCAATGTCACTTATCTTTATTGATTGCAATTTGTTGGTTGCAAATGACCGCAATTTGTAGTGTGGTTCTATTGTTATACTACATAATTGAGACAACTGGCTCACAGCATATTCTGGTTACCAAATGTGTCATATGTGTTTATATTGCAATAGTTTTCAAGGATTTCCGAAATGAAGTAATGACATGGACATTTCACTCATCCTCAGCGGAGCCCTCTAGGCCGACAGCTTCTTGTTTGCACGTTTTCACAATTATGCTGATTGTCACGTCTGTCTGTATTTGACAAGGTTCTGCCATTTTCATTAACCACTTGAGACTATATTTCTCTTGAAGTAGCGCAGGTTTTTTAAATACAAACCCCAATTCTAATTAAGTTGGAACATTGTGTGAAACGTGTATAAAAACGGAATGCAATGATTTGCAAATCTCATAAACCCACATTTTATTTACAAAAGAGCATAGACAACATATCTGATGTTGAAAGTTAGACATTTTCCATTTTGTGAAAAATATTAGCTCATTTTGAATTTTATGGCAACAACAAATTTCAAAAAAGTTGGGACAGGGGATAGAAAAGACTGGAAAAGTAAAAGGGACAAATAAAAAACATTTTACAACTAATTAGGCTAATTGGCAACAGGTCAGCAACATGACTGGGAATAAATAGAGCATTTTAGAGAGGCAGAGTCTCTCAGAAGTATAGATGGGCAGAGATTCAACAATCTCTGAAAAACTGTGCCTAATATTTGTGGAACAATTTCAGAAAAATGTTCCTCAATGTAAAAATGTAAAAGATTTTGAATATCCCACCATCTACAGTACATAAAATCATCAAAACCTTCAGAAAATCTGGAGAAATCTCTGTGCGCAAGGGACAAAGCTGAAGGTCAGTATTGGATGCTCGTGATCTCTGGGCCCTCAGGCGGCACTGCATAAAAAACGGGCATAATTCTGCACTGGAATTCACTGCAAGGGCACAGCAACACTTCCAGAAATCATTTTCTGTGAACACAGTTTGCTGTGCAATCTACAAATGCAAGTTAAAGCTGTATCATGCAGAGGAAAAGCCATATGAGAACACGATCTAGAAGCGCCGCCGTCTTCTCTGGGCCAAAGCTCATTTAAAATGGACTAAGGCAAAATGGAAAACTGTTAGGTGGTCAAATGAATCAAAATTATTTTTGGAAATCACAGACGCCACATCGTACAGGTGAAGAGGAGAGACACCATCCAGCTTGTCATCAGCGCTCAGTTGAAAAGCTTGCACCTCTGATGGTATGGAGTTGCATTAGTGCGTATGGCATAGGCAGCTTACACATCTGGATAGGCATTATCAATGCTGAAAAGTGTATAAAGGTTTTACAACATCTCTTTCAGGGAAGGCCTTGCATATTTCAGCAAGACAATGCTAACCCACATACTGCATCCATCACGATGGCATGGCTTCGCTGTAGTAGAGTCCGGGTGCTGAAATGGTCTGCCTGCAGTCCAGACTTTTCACCAGTAGAAATCATGTGGCGCATCATAAAATAAAAAATCTGGCTGAGAAGACCCAGGGCTGTTGAGCGGCTAGAATCCTACATCAGACAAGCGTGGGACAACATTCCTCTTTCAAAACTCCAGAAATTGGTCACCTCACTTCCCAGACATTTACAGACTGTTGTTAAAAGAAGCGGGGATACTACACAATGGTAAACATGGCCCCATCCCAACTTTTTTGAGATGGGTTGCTGCCATCAAATTCAAAGTGAGCTAATATTTTTCATGAATAGTAAAATGTCTGACTATGCTGTCTGTATTCTATTGTGAATACATTGCGAGTAAATGAGATTTACAAATCATTGCATTCTGTTTTTATTGACGTTTTACACAATGTTCCAACTTCACTGGAATTGGGGTTGGTACTAAGGGTCATGCATTTGGACCAGCGACAAGAATATTTTAGCCAGAAAGGCCCTGGTATTCAGTGTTTAATAATACCTGGAGGTCCCCCCTTGCCCTCGCACATCGTTTGAGACTCTTTAGAACAACAATACAAACTGTGCCTCTGTACGGTCGTTAGATGTGGACAGTCAAGCAAGAGATACTCAATCAAATGGATGGCCGCTTCGCACGACTCCTCCGAGGACTGGACAGTTGGAATCCGCAACACACAACAATATGGCCATGGCTCCGTTCCACCTGTCAGTCGTATCATTACCAAGGGTACACTGAAGTTCGCCGGCCAAGCACTTCCCGCCACAGACCAGCCAGACCCTGACAACCCAACCCCAACTCCTCAAAGCTGTCATACGTCAAGACACTCTGCCGTTACTCTGATGCAACAGAGGAGCTGAGGAGATTTATGTTGGATCGGCAGAAGAGCCAGAGCAAATGAGTCTGTGTGATGGGGGATACGAGTCCAAGGACAAAGAACTTCAGTTTTGGAAGGTCAAGGTCAAGGGTCAAACTCAAGGTTTTCAAAAGGTCAAACACATTTTGGCCAATATCCCCCTCCAAAAAAACTGTAGAGACACGGGACCAACGTCAAAATGTTCAGTCCTATCTTGTCTTCTCGATATTTTGAAAGTGTCGCTCAATGAGTGATTTCCCTTTGTTTAATGCTGTCTAATAGGCGTCATACAATCTGAAAGACTATTTTACTACAGGAGAAATTCAGATATATTTAGAAATTGGTCATTTGTTCACCAAAATAACTTTTCCTGTTTGAGAGCACGATCAGGACTGCGTGTTTGCTTCTCTGGTTGTGGTTCATAGGGCACAGTGCCTGAGGTGATTTCCGTGTGGACCTTAAATGAAAGGCCATCACCATAAAAGGACAATTGTGCTTGCGAGAGCATATTGTTTGATAATGACATCCATATATAACTCGGAAAGAGGCTGAACAGGCACGTAGCCCTGACTGCAGTTTTTCATCTTGGCGAGAGAACTCCGCACACTCGGCAATGCTTGTTTGCGAGTAGAGCGGCGTGAAGAGCACAGGCAATAGTCTGCCAAGCCGTGGGGAAACGTGGGAAATTAGATGAAACATCCTCCATCACGCTGTTGACAAATTACCGAATGTGGTGCCCATATAAAGAGGCCAACAGGCCTGAGCGTGGAATGGCTCCAATGATGACATGTTCTGGTGATTCCTTAATGATCATAATGACATACAGCCACCCGATGGCTTGACAAGACCGATAACTCTCATCTACTTTATGCGCGATGACCCTCTCAGTGGCAAGGCCTGAACCAATCAGACACGTACGGGAAATTCAGCAATGATGTTTGAGACGCTTCATTAACAACGCATGAGTTTATTTTCTTAATGAAGAATGCTGACACGTCCCCTCAGAATTACAGGCGCAGCTAGATTCAACTCTGGCGTTCACGAACGCAGGTGTCGACATGCCATAAAATTGCATCATATAGGTATTTGTGTTGCCATTCGTGTAACCACTTGTGTACAAGGTGTATTCTGTTACCGTCAATGTGAATGGTGAACAGTAGATTGTCATCATCTCTATAACGCAAAAAAATCTTTGTTTGTGAGCATTTCTGTGTGCTCCTTTGCATATCTCAACAGCCGTTCATCCAATCGACTTACTTGGTGAGCCGAGTTTGAAGTTGTTTGGCTGAGTGGTTCTGGAAAAATAAGAAAGCTGCAAGCACCAATACTGCTCAAGCACCATTTTAATGGGCACTGCATTACAGCCTGCGAGCAGCACTCGGGCACGGACCTGCACTACTCCATTAAAATTAAGAATGACATACTTGGATCTAGCAAGGCACCATTATAGAGCTCATTTCCATAAAACCTAAAGCAAAATTAAACCAAAGTTTTCACAGTCTCTGTTGTGCTATATTCTTGAAATTATTTGAGGTCATTGCAAGAGCAAATTTTAATCTGTCCGGCACACAATGACAGGTCAATTCAGCTGACTCCACACCCCTCCATGGATATCTAATTTATATGCTAAATTATGTACACATATGCATGAATGATGGAAAGACTGTTTAATCTCATTAAATTTTCCTCCATAGATTGCTCCTGTGCTGTTAGAACAGAAGAAGAAGGAGCCAGATGTATTCCCAGAGATTTTTTTAAGGTTTAAATTGCGCATCATTAGTGCTCAGCCGCCTACACGAGGGGTAATAAATGACATGACATCACTGCACTAGGACAGGAACAAGGGGCTTGACAAATCGTGTCCTATTTCAGTAACAGTCTAAACCGCGGCAATAATAACTGACTGATGTTTCCTGGCTTCATCCCACATGAAACACATAACGAGGCGAAGGCACAGAGCTTTCAGAAATGACCTTTGGATACAATACAATGCTCATTAGCACAATAACACGTGAAGCTCCGCTTGGTTTTCTGTTAACTCAGGGGTAGCAAACCCTGATCCTCATGAGTGTCAGTGTCTGCAGGTGTTTGGTGTCACTCTGAATGTAATAAATGAATGAAAGCAGGTCATTACACGGTTAAATCACTTCGCCTGGTTTCATGGGTCTACAGTTGGTGTTGAAAAAAAAAAAGGCTCTCCTACCGGATCTCTAGGGCCAGGGTTGGTTACCTCAGTGATAAATGCAGTTGGTGTGAACATGACTCTCTTATCATAGATACACCCAGCAGAACAGTCCAGCACCATCAAACCTACGGACACATATATGGGTCCATCAAACACAGCTGCTACATTCAATCCTGTGGAACTTCAGGCCTATGTTAAATTCTCATGGAGATCCCAGGGTTTCCAACAATTCCAGATATGTCCTGCTGAATTACAGGGAAATGCGTATAAAATAATGTGCAAAATCCAGATATTTTTCATTTGATATAATGCTGTGGCCATAAAAACACGGTGTCCTAGGTTTGAATATTTCTCTTAGTATAAGTGAGATGTAACTTCAGTGAAGCGCTGCAACCAGCAGATCCAGAATGTGTGTGTGATATCCTACAGCAATATGAAGAAAATCCTTTTTTTAAAATGTTGAATCTACAACGTACTTTGGGAGACATTCAAATGAAAAAGTCAAGAGTTTAAAGGGATATTTCAGCATTTTGGCAAATTAACCTATTGCCATAATCCCTATAGTTATATGAGTTGGTACATTACCTTTAGCTATCCGTGCCCGTTGTTTTGAGATTCGAGGGGGGAGAGACACGAGCTGCTCAGCGAACATAATGAAAGTGAACAGTACAGGTCCCTCGCTCCTTCAAAACTCTACAAATACGCAATCCAGCAGCTCCAAAACACTCCGTGGACAACCTGTGACCTGCACATTCGCCACGCAATGAAATAATAATGTATAATTACGAAACATTACGACACATGACGCAAATACTCGGAACTACTTTTTTGAGTTTTGAGTGCTTTTGAAATGACTCCGCCCAGCCGATATGTCTGGACTGTAGTTCTGGTTATGCATTTGCCTCGAAAATAACTCTGTCTCGTAATTATACATGATGATTTTATAGCGTGGCGAATGTGCAGGTCACAGCTTGTCCACAGAGCATTTTGGAGCTGCTGCATTGCATATTTGAAGAGTTTTGAAGGAGCGAGGGACCTGTGCCGTTCACTTTCATTATGTTCACTGAGCAGCTTGCGTCTGTTGTCCCTCGAATCGCAAAACAACGGGCACGGATAACTAAAGGTAATGTACCTACTCATATAACATTAGGGATTATGGCAATAGGCCAAACTGCCAAAATGTTGAAATATCCCTTTAAGGGGATAGTGTTGCAAATACACTCTGTGTTGCAAGTCGCTGTTGATAGTATCGTGTGCTAAATGACTATAACGTTGATCCCAAAGGAGTTCGTACACAGTTACCTGTGATCCTGGCTTATGACAGCAAACCTACAGGGGACCAGCACACCTTCTTTCATCCAAACACCGTCCCACCCCCAGTCCAAATCAGCTGCAGCTCACTGTCCCATCGGGACCGAGGGGGGAGGGGAGGGGGCGGTACGGGAGAGACAGCTGTCCCACCCCAAACTGCACAACAGCACTCACCCCGAATGAGGATCAGCAACTAAACTCAGCCCCTTTCTAGATTTGATGTTTGATGTTTGCATGAGTAATTTTTGTTGTTGTGATTTATTTTTATTGTTTGATGTTCTGGGTGAGTGTGTACAGGCGAGGCAGAGCAGAGTTCCCTCATAGTCAAGAGAGTCTACCTGCTTTATTACACTTTGGTATAACAACACAACCCCCCATACGTACACAGAGCTGTTGAGCGTTTCAATCTCACCACCCACATAAACACACACCAGAGCGAGAACCTGAAATCTAATGCCACTGATAACCAGGTTACAAAGCGGAGAAGGTAAAAACCAAACAGAACACAGTGGAGCATTAGCACAGCCTCTGCGCACAGTTCAGGAGGGGAAAATTCCCTAGGGGTCGGGTGTTAAGACTTAGATTTTATTGAACGGCGAGCAAGTAAATTAGCGAGACACCAATACTGACCCAGATAAACAAATCAGGCAGACGCTATCGGGAACACAAGCGAACAATGAGCTAATTAGGCTCTCGCACCGAAGCTCTTTCCCGCCGCAGTGAAGCATTTTCCCCCAGGCGGCGCAAAACAAGTTTGAGAAAGCAAAGCTTTGCGGCCGACACAACTTTATTCATTTGGTTAATCTTCTCACGCCCCCCTCTCCTCTAAATCACCAATCAGGGACCAAGGAGAAATCTTCCTTCTTCCAAGGAACAGTTGCATCATTAGGTACATGGAAAACTACAATTCCCAGGGCTGGAATTATCAAAAATTAGATTCAGACTAGACTCTCATAATCTCCGGGTCTTAACCATTGCCTACAAGTACGTTCTTAGCTCTCTTTACACCACATTCATACACAAAATCAACAACATTGCCAGGTTCAATTATCCATCCAATAACTCATATACTGACTCCTACGAGTAATGCAGTTTACAATCAGCCTGACGTATGTCAGAGAAAAAGGAAGAACCCGGAGGAGACCCAAACAAACACGAGGAGAAACTAAATCAAGCTCATTAGTGGGCCGTGATTTTACCCATAAACCAACAGAGCATGCAGTATTTCAGAACCAACCCTGAGGACAAAAGATCGCCCAATAACAGGGCTCATATGTTTATAAGTCTCTGTTACAATAGCATTCTCCTGTAAACAACTATCAGTTATCTGCTAATATACTTTGAGAAGCAACAGGACCCAGTCAGAGCATTTTAGCTCTTCTCTTATTCTATTACCATGAGCCTGAGAGTCCCACTGCTGGTGCGGGAATCTCACTCCAGCCATACATCACACTGAAGGGCAAAACGGTACTTAGGTTGTTATTAAACAGCTTGGAAGTCATCCATCACTCGGCTCCGTCTCATGGATAACTGAATCCAGAGGTCTACTTGTGCTCTCCCTGTCAGTCGCCCTCCTGAACTTCAGAAACTCTATAAAGGGGGTTTTCAGTGACAAAGATGTGTCTGCCAGTGCTGCGTCACAGAGAGAGAGAGAGAGAGAGAGAGAGAGAGGGGAGGAGGTGGGACGGGTGCCAGAGAGAGCAGAAAGGAACTCTCTCAGCAGCAGATGCACACTGACAAATCCCCAATCTTCTGTGCAGAGACACAACCAAACATATGTGCACATATGCACACACACACAGAAACACAAACACAAGCAAGCGCCCAAAACCCAAAACCAGTGAAGTTGGCACGTTATGCAAATCGTAGATAAAAACAGAATACAATGATTTGCAAATCCTTTTCAACTTATATTCAATTGAATACACTGCAAAGACAAGATGTTTAATGTTCAAACTGAGAAACTTTATTTTATTTTTGCAAATAATCATTAACTTAGAATTTAAAGGCAGCAACACATTGCAAAAAAGTTGGCACAAGGGCCTTTTTACCCCTGTGTTACATTCCCTTTCCTTTTTATGACACTCAGTAAACGTTTGGGAACTGAAGAGACCAATTTTTGAAGCTTTTCAGGTGGAACTCATTCCCATTCTTGCTTGATGTACAGCTTAAGTTGTTCAACAGTCCGGGGTCTCCGTTGTCGTATTTTACGCTTCATAATGCGGCACACATTTTCAATGGGAGACAGGTCTGGACTACAGGCAGGCCAGTCTAGTACCCGCATTCTTTTATTACAGAGCCATGCTGTTGTAACACGTGCAGAATGTGGCTTGGCATTGTCTTGCTGAAATAAGCAGGGGCGTCCATGAAAAAGACGTTGCTTGGATGGCAACATATGTTGCTCCAAAACCTGTATGTACCTTTCAGCATTAATGGTGCCTTCACATATGTGTAAGTTGCCCATGCCTTGGGCACTAATACACCCCCATACCATCACAGATGCTGGCTTTTGAACTTTGCGCCTATAACAGTCCAGATGGTTCTTTTCCTCTTTGGTCCGGAGGACACAACGTCCACAGTTTCCAAAAACAATTTGAAATGTGGACTCGTCAGACCACAGAACACTTTTCCACTTTGCATAAGTCCATCTTAGATGAGCTTGGGCCCAGCGAAGCTGGCGGCGTTTCTGGGTGCTGTTGATAAATGGCTTTCGCTTTGCATTGTAGAGTTTTAACTTGCACTTGCGGATGTAGCGACGAACTGTAGTTACTGACAGTGGTTTTCTGAAGTGTTCCTGAGCCCATGTGGTGATGTCCTTTACACACTGATGTCAGTTTTTGATGCAGTACCGCCTGAGGGATCAAAGGTCACGGGCATTCAATGTTGATTTTCAGCCTTGTCGCTTACGTGCAGTGATTTCTCCAGATTCTCTGAACCTTTTGACGATATTACGGACCGTAGATGATGAAATCCCTAAATTTCTTGCAATAGCTCTTTGAGGAATGTTGTTTTTAGACTGACTGAGCATTTCAGGGAAGCTGCTTTTATACCCAATCATGGCACCCACCTGTTCCCAATTAGCCCGTTCACCTGTGGGATGTTCCAAATAAGTGTTTGATGAGCATTACTCAACTCCCTCAGTCTTTTTTGCCACTTGTGCCAGCTTTTTTGAAACATGTTGCAGGCATCAAATTCCAAATGAGCTTATATTTGCAAAAAATTACAAAGTTTACCTGTTCGAACATTAAGTAACTTGTCTTTGCAGTGTATTCAATTGAATATAGGTTGAAAAGGATTTGCAAATCATTGCATTCTGTTTTTATTTACGATTTACACAACATGCCAACTTCACTGGTTTTGGGTTTTGTACTTCTATTCTTGTGATGACATTATATTGACTTCCATCCATTCTTGATTGTTTACATTGATTAAGGGTTTGGTCATATTGTTTCCCTCTGCAGGTATTCATACTGGGCCCATATTCACAAAGCATATTAGCACTAAAAGTAGGTCCTAATTGCCGGATTTAGGACAAACTCCAAAAAAATGGGCGTGTCAGTCATAAATTTAGTACTCATTATTTTTACTAAGTTAAATGTTAGGCCTAACATTTTAGGCCTAAAAGTAGCTCCTAAGTCTGGGAGAGCTTAAAAGTAGCCAAGAGGACTCCTAACTCGCTAAAACCTATTCACAAAGAATCGGAAAATGGCTGCTGCTGTTGAAAGACGGATTGACTTGGAAATTCCGAATAATGCACAGTTGTTGAAAAGATATCGGACCGACCGTGAAGGGATTTTAATTGTTGTTGACTTGGTGAGGGAGAGAATTACGTCTCCAACCACTATAAACAACCCAATAAACCCCGAAAGAAAATGTTTGACAACACTTTGTTACTTGGCCATCGGAAAAATGCAACTTTGCAACGCAGACAATTTAGGGATTTCACAAATATCTGCCAGTCACTGCAAATCACCGCAGCCGCCGCACTACGTGTTAGCACGATAACTTCAGTAATATTTCAATTACAAATTTTGCATATAAGTATCATAAAGAGGAAGAACTGATTCGATTTTGGACAATTTACGATGTCTAGATTGGCCACCAGGGGCCAAAAACTGATTTAGGTGTTAACGCAATAACTACATATTTCAATTAGAAATTCCAAGTTTTGCATATAAGTTAGTATCCTAAAGCGGAAGAACTGACTTGATTTTGGACAATTTACAATTTCTAGATTGGCCACCAGGGGCCAAAAACTGAAAAAAATCACTGTTCCGCGATAACTTTAGGAACATTTCAAGTAAGTATCATAAAGAGGAAGAACTGATTCGATTTTGGACAATTTACAATTTCTAGATTGGCCACCAGGGGCCAAAAACGGAAAAAATCACTGTTTTTATCATATCTCTGGAAATATTTCTCCGATTGACCTCAAATCAAGTGCAAATGAAAGGTCATGACCTGAGGATGTGTCCCACGATGACATTATATCTGTTTGTTTCAAAATTTTGACACAAGGTGGAGCTTTGTCACATAAAATTCACCATTTTTGCTATATCTTTGGAACTACTTCTCCAACTGACATGATATGTTTTAAAAGCAAGATATCTCGGGTACATTTGGTAGCGTGGATATCTTTCCTCCTTTTTTCCTTCTGCTATTTTCCGATTAGCACAACCCCTCAGTTGCGTCCCCGCCGCTCAGTGTGTGGTAGCACGTGATGTCAGAGTGAAGGCGCATCGTTGTGATCAGCAACTGATTAGAGATCAGTGCCCATTCAGTTTCTAAGTGGCGGGATTCTAGCTCAGCTTGCAACACTGATCTGGGACCAGTTTGGCATTTCTGTGACTTTGGCAGGGCAGTTCCAAATCGCAGTTTTTAAATTTATTTTGTTTTTTTTAATATTCTCTTTTGTTATCAACAGTTAGGTTTGAATCTGATCATAATATACAAACGCATCTCTTCCGATTAAAATAAAAAACTGAGGATTCGTAAATCATGTGATGCCCCTCCCAGCATGATGCCCCTGTGTACGCACACCAGCCATAATATGGATAATCCGGCCTTGCTGAAACCTATGATATGCGGCCAACATTTCGAGTATTCATGTTTTTACATATCGTTATAATTAAGCCGCGAACATTATCATTTCACTACTGGCTAGATCAAGCGTGAGTTCAACCACCATTTAACCTAATATAATATATATATTATATATATATTATGGTCTTGTTAGTCGAGCCCCCGAAGGGGTTTCGCGAGACTATTGTAATCGCTTTGTGTGTCTGTGTGTGTGTCTGTCCGGACTGATATCTCTGGAACCGCGAGGCCGATTGCCTTCATATTAGACAGGCGGGTTCCTTGTGAGAGTCTTTCGGCATGACATAAATTTGAAGGTCATAGGTCAAAGGTCAAGGTCATCATGTTGACGGATAACTATGGGCGAGACTATGAATTCTCTGAATGCTTGTTAGGTAAGGTAACCAAACGTCAGGTCTATTGAACTCACTTATGGTTCAAAAGTGAGTAGGCTGGTTATCCGACACGCAGTGCACAGAAACAGTTGTAGAACTGGAATAATAATCATTCCGTTACTTGGTAGGTAAGTGTTGTACTTTTCGGGATAGGCGGAGACAATTGGCTGTTTTCATTGCTCGAGTACTCAGGCTGGAATCTGTATGGTTCTGAATCCCGTGTTAAGCTGCTTTTACTCCGGACGCAAAACGAATTTTTTGCACGACAGATTACATTCAAAGTCAATGCAAATACGCTAATACACGCTAAACGTATTTGCGTCTGTGCATTGACTTTGAATGCAATCGGTCGTGCAAAAAAATCGTTTCGCGTCCGGTGTGAAAGCAGCTTTATGTTGAGTTTCCTCATCTTCCATAAAAAGTATTCTTCATCAACATGGACAGATTCGATTGAAGATTCTAAAGAACTATCAGAATCTGACTCGGATACCATCGTTGTTGGGAGGCATAATCGCACACCGTGTATAACTTATGACGTGACCACACAGGGGAGTGCCAGAATCGCTTTTCAGAAGTGCTCAGAATGTTTGTTAATAAGGGGGACGGGGAAAGTAACAAAAAATAGCGATTTTTGTTGAAAATCATATTCTACATTTTTTTTAGGCGGACGGTGGGAATTGTACCGCTTTATATTCATAAACTTGTTCAGTGAATGTCCTAAGCTCTTTAAACCTAACCTTACCACTGACCTGGACTAATAAGACACACTTTGCCTCTGTAGTTATGAGGACAGGTGAAAATTTCTTCACTTCCCCATAATGTTCCCACTCTGTAGGAAAAAAAAAAAAAAAAACCTTCTCTGCTTATCTCTTCGTAGCAAACACAAGGACACATACGCATACACGCGCACGAACATGCACGTACACACACACGCACGCGCGGTCGCACGCACGCACATACACACAAAACCCTAACATATATGTTCAATGAGTACACCATCAAAGATGACTTTGTAAAGGCTTTGATGGTCCAAGCCAAACCATAGCAGGTTTGTGTTGGATCAGCTACACCAAGCTCAAATGAGCATCACAGTAAACTATAGATCTTCCTGAAGAGTTTTAAGAGTTTTGCAGGAACTGCAGAAGGGCCTAAACTTCACAATCACCAGAGGTAAGATCAGGTAACTGGACAGAGCGTAGACCTGCCTGGAAGAATGAAAATTGAGACTCATTATTCTCTGGGCAGAGGCAACATACCGAAGTCCCATTTTCACAGAGCGAGCGAGTGAGTGGGCACCTCACGGCCGGTCAACTTATCTTTCATATCGCAGAGCACTGGCATACAATTTCTGGCGAGTATCTTCTGTCAAGGCGCTATAACTATTTCTATGGCTTTTTAAAGGCACTGAGCCCAGATTCTCTGCTCACTTCACCTGTCCCCCATGATACTTTCCAGGGTCCACTTGATACCGGATATTTTAACTCCTATTTCCCTCCAACAGTTTACGCAGTAGGACTGATTGAGACACATGTACAGCTATGAAACAAGACACTGTAATAATAACAAAATACCTAAAGGATGCAAAAAAGGCACTACCCATCTGTGTCCTTTAATTCTGAGCCAGGCGAAACATCAATGGACCAGTGTTATGGGAAAGTACAGTGCAGTCCACCAGCACTGCAGTCTACACAGTGACCAACAGCCCAGAGAAGATCGACTCTGAAGCAGAGGTGTGGTCGAGGTCAAATATCACGTTTGTGAACGCACAGGTTATAAAGGCAGAGTGAATGAGATGAGAGCTTATTAATAGCTGACAGTATGTTTGCAAAATGTGCAATTAAACCAGCAATCCGAATCAGCTGTGTTCTTCACTATTATCAGTCTAAAATTACATCCCTTTCAGTTCAATTATGACTCAGAGTACCAGCAGTGTAAATCTGAGTCCCTCTGGGGCTGTCAATCAGCAATCAGGACATGATGACGTGCCCTCCCATATCGCCTGAAATCCATGCTGCAAAATTTCAGTCCTGAAGTTTGAAACTAGTCTCCTAATCATATAGCTATCCATTTAACTAATGTCATTGTCCTCAAATTAATAGCCATCAGTTGATGTTTAAAAGTTACAAGAATCGGACGCGAAGGCCAAAAATAGACTCAGAGACAACATGTTCGAATTTTCCCAAATACACTGAAGACCCATCAGATTACAATCACCTGGCTAATACAGTACACTGTTGGTCCTCAGCAAGCTGCTGAACAGCGCGGTCCCATCAAGGTATGGAATCCACATGACCTATAAAGGAACGCTTGTGTTATCTTGCTCCACGACGTTTGCAAATCCATTTGAGTCTTACAAGATGCAATGAAGTGAATAACAATGATCGTCTTTAACAACAATGCATTTCAAGACAAATGAGATAAATTAGGCAGCAAGCAGGTTGTTGGTCCTTGACTTGTTTGATTCAGGAGAAGTATCCAAATAGATTCCGTTAATGTTTAGTCCAAACAAACACAGATAGACAATACAGTAGCTCTTCAGCACACCCCAACTTTGAAAAACTCCAAAGCATCCCCACCCCCCCCCCCCACCCCGCAAAGTTTAGCCCCCTTATCCACTCAGTTTTGAACACTGTAAAAAAAAACTGCAGGAATTTTACATCACAAACAGACCAGCTCTGCTTAATTCAGGTGCACCAACTCTCTGTGCTCAGGTGCACCAACTCTCTGTGCTCAGGTGCACCAACTCTCTGTGCTCAGGTGCACCAACTCTCTGTGCTCAGGTGCACCAACTCTCTGTGCTCAGGTGCACCAACTCTCTGTGCTCAGGTGCACCAACTCTCTGTGCTCAGGTGCACCAACTCTCTATGCTCAGGTGCACCAACTCTCTGTGCTCAGGTGCACCAACTCTCTGTGCTCAGGTGCACCAACTCTCTGTGCTCAGGTGCACCAACTCTCTGTGCTCAGGTGCACCAACTCTCTGTGCTCCCTGTTCCCTCCCGCAGCCTTGCAGGACCTCCCAACACCCCCTTCTGTCACGATTAGCCCTGCTTACCGGCCAATCAGAGCAGAACATATTATCATAGTTCTCACACCACTCAAAACAGGGAAAGAATGGCAAGCAGTAAATGGTACAGAAATGATGGATTTTTATGGAGATTTTTGCTGAAAAGTTTACAACCCTCCCCTTTGGACATCTAAGAATATAACAGCTCAAAGAAGCTGCATTATATGGGACCTCAAAGACGACATGAGATGGAAGTCTGAGGAAATTTTTGTTGCTTGATGATTTAAATATGAGTAAAATATTAACCACCAGCAAAATTTTCGATGACAGAGGAGTTGAATTGAGTAAAATTCACAGTGGAAGGGCTTTCCAAACTGCGCTGGATTTGAATGACTGACAGTGGAATTTCATGAAGACCACACCACATAAAATGGGTCAGGGTATTTGACAGGGTAATTGAAGCACCTATTACTAAAACCCCATAAGTCACACTTGACTTGACTTGACTTGACTTGTGGGGTTTTAGTAATCAGTGCTTCAACTAAGAATGGATGGAGGAAGATGTAAATTCTGATTCCTGCTTTTCTTTCAAAAAGCCCATTTATTTTGACTTCATGTGGCTCCCTGACCTGCAAAGATTTAAAAGTTTGACAATTTTCTGGCACTAAATACAGCTCTATAAGGCAAGAAATAACTAATTTAATAGAAATTATAAAACGAAAGGAAACCGCATCTGTCTAACAATCCTGTTCACCATCTCACAGATACATGCCCAACTAACAACAACAGATAGACCAATTTCAGCACTCAGGGCTGACTAACCACCAACATTTTTGTTTGTTGTTGTCAAGAAACGACAGCAGCTAGCCTGAATCCTCTAAATTTGGTTTCATAAATGTAACGCTGATCACAGTAAAGACATCTGAGCCATTGGCACAGTTGGAGTCAGTTTTATGAGAGCAAGGCTGTCATTTCTTTAGTTAAATTCCATTGGCCTCCCTTTTGAGTTTAAAATGACATGAGAAAGAAGAAACATAAATCATTTTCACAAACTTGCATCACAAAAATGTAGCACTGCCGAAAGACAGTTTGGCTCCAGGGGTGCCCAGCTTTTAATTCAGCTCTGAGTGATCTTTTTCAACTCCAGAATCAAAAATGTTACTTTATCACTTTGTTTACGAGCAGAAGCTGTCGGAGAGGCAGATTCAGATTTCAGTCCTGTCAAATGTTCTGAGAAATGCACAGAACCCTCAGAGCAATGTTGATGCGCATGTTCTTTTGACTGCCAGAACACAGGCAAGAACACATGTATAAATAATACATTACATGCGTAGCAACAGACGGCAATCATTTTTACAATTTCAAGTCAGTTTCAAGTCAACAATCTCAATTCAATGCCTTTGGAAGCGTATGAAAAACCAATTATGATGGCAAATTATTATTTTTTTCCCTGAGTGTTGCAAGAAGCATCTTTATATCAACTGAGCCAAATTTTTATGGACTATATTTAGTTCACTGATCTGTTTTTCTAAGCACTTATTTAGACTTACCCCTTACTACTCCGACAGCCCGCATACGGGCCCATCAGGGAAGTTAAAAACATGAAAAGATTACATTTTACCTTGAGTACGTCCTTTATAGACATTTTAAGAAAATGTTACCGGAGTGGTAAGGGGTAACATTGCTTTATAGAGTAGAGAATGTGGCGTTTTGACAAGATAACGAATCATCAACTGCTTGTATTGTTCATTCAAATAAATCAATAGTGAAATGATATGCCAATTACCATAATATACAGCTTTATTAAACAACTGAAGGCGATAAGAAACAGCTACAGCACCAAATAATACACATACAGCATAACTGTTGTCTTCTGGCCACTTCCTGTCTTTGTCAACAGCAGCTTCTAAATCTTACAAAACTTTATCCAAATATACAGATGGGTGACAAATTAAAGAAGAACTAAGCTTAGTCCTTGAACAGGCTGCTACAGATCGGCTTCAGTTCGCCTTTACAGACAGTCTGTAAGTGAAACATCTTACATCTTATGAAGCACCTTAATTCCCAGCCATATTACCTCATTTAGTGTACTGAGGATGGCGATGAAGAGCACAGTCTAAAACGCTGTTCCGAATTCTCCTACATGAGCTGGTTTGAGATCTGATGATTGTGTCAGTGGTGATGTATGCTGAGGACAATTTTCATTCTCATAAAACCATCCAGTCAGCCCTTGTGCCCTGTGGGGTTTGGGTCATTACCATCATGGAAGAGACCCCTCCCATCATGGTAGGAGCGTCATCACAGGATATAAAGGAGGTGTTTCAAAAAAACTTGCCATTTTGCTAAAAATGCCAGTAACGGGTCAGTCTCCAACATGATGAAGTGTCATGACTTAATATTCCATTGCCCTTTTATCCAAGGGTTTGCCTAGGATGTGCATCTATGAGAAACTCAAATTGGCGGGCTCAGTTTTTCAAAATCGCTCATGTTGTGTCCCGTACGAAATCATTTCTACCATTTTTGCCCCAACCTGGAGAGGAAAGTAAAATTGAATCATTCACTGTAGCTTAGTCATCAAACACTGAGTTGTGAAATGCATAATTTTGTATTCTGTGGCTAAAGGGCTATGTGTTGCACGGTTCATTCACTCTTACACGGGTTTATATCATCACAGCATGGTTTTTTAAAAGGGCATTTTCGTAATACCTAAACCATGATTACAGTGTTCTTTGATCTGGACTGTGTAGCTTAGTAAATATGGAGGTCTTCCTGGGTCTTTCTTGCCTAAAATACATTAATACCCATTCACAATTGAAAGAAATGTGTCCAGTTCTGATCTGGGGTCTGATGCCTGAATACCAACTATTTTGGGGGAGACTTCTGCACAGTCCCGTACATAACCAATCATTTCCCCAGACTTCAGAGTCACATTTGGTAAGCAAAACAGATGAATCAGGTGACAAGACTTTGCTAAACACTCCATGTGACCTTGGAAACTGGGCTGCCAAAGGAAACCCGCATAAGTGTTGAAATATAGCACCAGGAAAGCTACAGCCGCATCAAGCTGCGAATGTCCCGTACATAACCCATTTTTGACAGGACACACGTTCTGCCTGACCCAGCATTTTATAAATGTGCGGACTTCTCTCATGCAAGTACAGTTTATGTCAAGATCAGTTTGAGAGTTTTGGGTGGAGCACAGATTGTGAGTCTTTGGTGGGCCTTTGAAATCCTACTACTGTTAATTTAACACCATATTAGGATGTCCTGTACATAAGTGGTGTACTGATTTTCACATAATATCTTCAGTGCACTGCTGAAACCTTGCTTATGCCAAGCTGTAGTGTTGGTCATGGAATACTGCCAGGAAAGTTCAATGAGAACTCTATCTTTAGAAAAACTGGGCAATGACAATGAATTAGTGTCCCGTACATAACTCTCATCAGCCTCGAGCTACGGGACATTTTAATGTACATAAAAGCATTCCTTTTTGTATTGCAAGACCACTAGTCCTAGAGACAAAATATTTACCATCTTCTTCTGGCATTTCTAAGCTAACTTGAATTATCCACAGCCAGTTTATAGATTAAAGCCAAGGATTTTGAAGTTCATTTGTGAAGCCATAGGTCTTTAAAAAGTATGACGTTGAAACAAAATTGGCAGCTAAACGTCGAATGAGTCTGCAAAAATCAACACTTAATTCACTGTTGGGCCTTCAACATTAGTTCACTCATGTTGGTACATAAGACATTGGAACAACATCACTATATCAACGTTGATTTGGTTTGCAAAATCAAAACTAAACTCAACATTGATTCACCCATGAGTTATGATGTTGACTCAGTGTTGAATAAATGTTAAAATGCCGGCTGGGAGTCTATACAGACAATTGGATATTTTAGAATTTTTTGAACTCCCACCATTTTTAAATAAAGAAAAGTATTTGAGCATTGAGCATTCGTTTGTTAATTTCTTGGTACCTAGTTAAAAAAATTGAACAATTATGAGCATTTTCATGATGGTTGAAATTTCTTCCCTCTGGATGACACTGATGGCAAGTTTTCTTGAAACCCCCCATAGTTGATCATCACACAGAATAACTCCGGTCTGATCTGCAGTGACCCTTCTGCCTTTAAGAGGGTGAGAGGACCCAAACCATGGGACCCAAACCAGGGAGATGAACAGAACAATCTGCATTTGTCATGTTTGCACACACATGTATTCAGGTGTTTTCCTTTAATTTATGATCCGTCTCGCAACAGCTATAGAAGACAGTGGGAAACAGCAGAAGGAATACAGCAGCAGTGCTCCAACCAGAAGTTAAACTCCCAAACCCCAACACTGCCACCCTTACAGAAGAACACGGCCAAAGGCAAATCCCAAAGCCTAGTTACTATAATTTCAATATTCTTAATCGTAATTTCAATCCCAAGCATCAAACTATTGCCTGCACTAATTATCTTCCATAAATGAAAACTGATGAGTGGTTAATTATAGAATTTTGTAAATTCAGGGAAAATCTTAAAGTCTAATCTAGTCCTGTGTGACAGCTGTAACAGGTTCTGATCCATTAATAACTCCTGATGCTTTGAAGAAACTTGTTTGAATGCTCACCGGTCTAAATGATTCACATTTCATTAACATAGCTGATTTGGCCCCGGCAGAGGTGTGTGGTACGAGTGCCCTTCTGTCTTACACAGAGATCTCCGGTAAGTCGTCAATCACACTCACTCCTCACTCACTCCTCACTCACCAGGTAAAGATCCCCCCCGCTTTGAAACGTGGAAAGGCGTAAAACAGAACTGTGGCAGCATAATCAATTTAAGGTTGTGTCTTTCATCAGATCTTGATAATAAGTTCTAATTTTTTCTAAACCAAGTTTCACTGTTAACCCGAAGTAAATTCTACTCGTCTTAATCAATGGCCCAGTGGCCCAAGTTACAAAAGTATGCTTGCTCTATTATTTTTTTCTAACTGGATGTTTGTATGTTCATATCAATAAATCCCACACAAGCAGAATGCTTGTTTGCTTAAATTAGCAAGCAGCACATGTCTCATTTAGAGTCTGAATCTTCAGCATTATTTCATTGCTGCCTGGGATAAAATGTACATGAAATTATATACATCAGTGGTGGTTGGTGAACTGGCGGTAGGGTAGGCTCAAAACGATCGCTTAAAATTAATGATTGGACACGACCTGTTTTCAATCATTCATTTAAATTACCATTAGAGAAACTCTGAAAACTGAGATGTGGCCAGTTTTCATTTATAACGCATACCGATTACGACTCCAGACTTCTCACGCCTTTCTTTTTTCAGGGATTGGAAGCAATGCATGTGTTTCAAATGAAATAAGATCATTTGAAACATCTTTATGCAATTCCATTGCTTCCAACCCCTCCAGTGCAGAAGGATTTCAGTTCAGCGCGAGAATCTCGTACATACGCGTTGATTGAATAATTGCTGACTACAGCAGAGGAGCATAAATATGCCACTTAAACTCACATCGAATGCGCGAGAGTTGACAGGTCTGCGTTATAAATGAAAACTGGCCACACCTGATAGAGTTATCGGAGCTTCTGTAATGGTAATTTAAATAAATGATTGAAAACAGGTTGTGTTCAATCATTAATTAGGGATTGTTTTGACCCTCCCCTATCGCCGGTTCACCAGCCGCCACTGATGTAAGATACACACATATCGTAGGTCAACGCATGCAGGAAATGTACTAGTCAAAGCTATCAATTTAGGCCTGTGTGGAGAATCCTAGAGAAATTCTTGGCTACAGCACCGGAAAACAGACTTCGAGGAATGAAGCTGTCAAACCCAGGTTGATTTCTCAAGATCTTGTTCTCCTGTAAAGCTTTTTTTTTATCAGTAAGATAACAAATGATACAGACAGAGAAGGCTGGACTCTGACGGCTATTTTCTGTCACGCAAAATCAACAAGGTTGACAAGCGCGAGAGCCACATGTAAAAATAACAATAAATCAAATGCGCAAACAAGCCGTCTCCGATGGCCCTCAGCACCTGCAAGCTTTCATCGCAGCAGTGACAGGCAGACTGGGACGGCACTACAAAGACTTTCCAAAGGGTTAAAAACAGAGAATGAGAATTCGAACAGGCGGGCGGGAATATGTGACGGGGGATGAATATTTATGAGAATCCGTAAGGCTTGTAGAAGTAAAAAATAATTAATTATTCTCAAAGGGGCATCCTAATTAAATTGGGGCTCGGAGGCCCGGGGTTCGCCTGAAATGCAGAGAAACCTGCAGGCCGCAGTCATTGTTATTTTCTCGAGACGCACTCGAAGAGAATAGCAATAAACGAGGGTCGTCTGAATACCGAAGGCATATTTATGTAGCAGGGGGAGGGGCAACACTGTCATGTCCAGCTCAGACACACCGTCAGACAGTAACAGAGCACAGCACAGTCATGTCCAGCTCAGACACACCGTCAGACGGTAACGGAGCACAGCACAGTCATGTCCAGCTCAGACACACCGTCAGACGGTAACGGAGCACAGCACAGTCATGTCCAGCTCAGACACACCGTCAGACGGTAACAGAGCACAGCACAGTCATGTCCAGCTCAGACACACCGTCAGATGGTAACGGAGCACAGCACAGTCAGCATGTGCGAGATCAAGAGGGAGACACAGCAGGGGGGGAGAGGGACAGATAACGAGAGGCTGAGACGGGTTTCGAAATAGCGACAGTGGGACAGCAGGATCAAGTCATGTTTACAGCAAGGACAAGAGCAACAGTAAGACAGGAGAGAACATGAAGGAGGGAGAGACAGAAGGACAGAGGGAAGGAGGAGACAGATGGACAGAGGGAAGGAAACAGACTGATGGACAGAGATCAATGGGGGAAATCAAGGGGACAGAGAGCGACAGAATTTCAGATGACAAAACTAACAGACTGAGGACCACAAGGATAGAGGGATAAAGAGAATGAAAGAAAGAGACAAAGAGGGACAGAGGAACAAATACAGAAAGAATGGAATGAGAGCAACTGAGAGAACGAGGGGTAGAGAGGAGGGAATATGGACCGTATTTTATGCCGGCGGTAAATTATTGCAATTATGCCTCCCTGCTTATGGCCAGGCAGCGGCTTTAATGCAAGCCTGGAAGGACCCACAACGAAACCAGAGGCTCTTCGAAAAACGCTCAGTCTTCTTCGATTCCTCAGTTATTCGCCATCAGAGGGAGGTGGCTTTTCGTCGATATTCACATTTTTTCAGGGAATATTTTCATGACAACATCGGAAGTCATAAATCATTCCCCGGCCCGCTTAAGCACTGCGCCACACCGAGCACAGTTTTGTGCTTAAAATGGGCGAAGAGAAACTTTAGGGCAAGAGGGAGTGGGACGTGTCAAACGAGGCCAAAAGGAGATTGCTGACTCAGAAACTTGAAGACTCAACTCAAAAATAAAAAGTGAAACTAGTCCTACAGCTTTGACCTTTTTTTTTGTGTGATAGCAAAGTTCTCCAACCAAAAATAACACACCAGAGGGGATGGATTGCTGTAAAGCTGGGGCGTACGCGAGGTTACGTCCCCAAGAGTTGGCCAAGCTTTGCTTCCAAAAGAGCTGGATAGCGCCAAGGTCCTGCTCACGCCTATATCCAGAAGTGACCATAACGCGCCACGGCAAAGCCTGCAGTTGCGGCTCAGGGCAGCTGAAATCATACACGCAGGCACACTGGGGGGCGACACCTGTGTTGGTGTTGAGCCTTGACCCAGTTTCCCTCTAACACCCCCCCAAACTCTGCTGAATACCGCCCAGCTCCGCCTCACAGCTTGCGGTTGGGTTGAGGTTCAGGTCCCTATGCCTGGGCTCCAGTGTGCTGCCAATCTGCCGCCCGGCTGGGAGCGAGTATCTCCATGGAAACATATGGCAGAACACCAAACCTCCATATGGCCACACCACTCCCCACCGTTCCCTCACACGGGGAAGGGAAACAACCGTCCGTTCTCCATCTCATCACTGCCACGCTCAACGCTGTAGGAACCACAGGTATCTCTACCAGCTGGTACAGTCTGGTATCTCAGTGTGGAACTTTCTGGAATCTCAGTCAGGTTTGCACGAAATCCTGACACATGCAGCTTGCTGGCTTTTTCGAGTCACACAGCACATCTAACACCAGTCACTACTGTCCCTCACTGGAGAGAAAAACTATTTTAGACGCGTTTATCAGTTGTAACAGGGCGACAAGGTGGTGCAGTGGGTAGCGCTGTCGCCTAACAGCTGGAAGCTGAGTGAGATTGAAATCGGCCTCGAACGTCCCTGTGTTTGTGAGTTTCCCTCGGGTACTCAGGATTGTACAACAGTCCAAAGACTTGTGTGCCAGGCTAACTGACCGTATAAGTGCGATGGAAATGGTTTGGGATCCCTGCGATAGATTGGCAATCCATCTGGGGACTGTTCTTGCCAATTGCACATTTCACACTGGGACAGTGTGCCACCCTGACCAGAACTAAGAGGGTTAAATCATGGAATTTATTATATGACCTGAGGATTTGCTCTCCCCTGATAGGTCGAGGCAAGCTCCGCCCTCCACTGTAATCAGTGATATTCACCGCATGAAAGTGCGCAAGAGGTGAAAATAACAATCCAACTACCCTGAGCTACAAATAGATTAGGCATCCCCACATGAGCGCCTGATAGTGACCGTATTTTGTGTCGTTTCGTCCCTGTCATGTAAAATTGTCACCCTTCTCTTACTTTATAATTTCAAGTACGGTCATATGATAAAACAATTATTGACTTCAGTTTTCCATGAATCCAATGATTTATTCACCTTGGACAAGTGATATTCACCGAGACGCATCACTTGTCCGAGGTGGATAAATCATTGAGCTCAACTAAAGTCAATAATTGTATAAAAACTTCTTGGATCTGCAGCTTGTTCACCACACATGAGAACAATGGCTATGAAATGAATGAGAAGAATTGGTCAAATGTCAAAAATGGTTTTTCAGATTTATGAAAACAGACATTTTCACAGTACAGTAATGTAACACTGTCCCATCTGCAGTCATCAGGGTGATAAAGTGACGGCATCTTGCGTGATTTTTGTGACTCTTAATGGGTCAGTAATAATTGTCTGTGAGGGCTGGCCTCAGATGAGTTCATCCTATCGAATTCGGCAATTCAATTATTCCATGACGCAAATCCTACCTTCCGTTTGCCTGATTGATCTTTATGGTCCAACTGCACTCTGAATTCTGTCAATGTTTCATTAAAGTGAGATATCGCAAGAGAAATGAGGGCTTAACGACAACGACACGCCACCAGAGGAAGTACCTGAGGTGCTATTGATATTTTACGTTCCCTGCGGTTTCGTAATCACGTTGAGAGCTTGTTTACCATGTTTGCCTGGAAACACTTCAGCGGCAGGACGTTGTCCCCAAATCTGCACATCTACTCGAGTCCTCAGTCCTCTCTCACCCCCCCTCTCTGGGGCAGAAGCTTTTGCAAGTCGTAGCGGTACAAAGCAGAGGCACCTTTCCTGTTGGAACCGAGCTCTCTATTTATGTAGCATCATCAGTTTACCCCCTTTATGCAGACGCCTAATCAAGCCGATCCTTACCTATGTGCACATGACCCCAATTTAAGGCTTCATAACTCAGACAGACAGATAGATGTATAAATGCCAGGCAAAGCAATAAAAACTGATTCTGTGGTGGCTCCCACGACCCTGAGTATATCCAGGACTATAATTTCACTCACACACACACACACACACACACACACTCACAAGGTGAAAACGATACCAGCCAATGCTGTCGTGGCTGGTAACAAGATATTGTGGAATGTCAATTACGACTCACGGACATTATTCTGTGGCTCCGAATCATGCTTTTCAGAGAGAATGGAAGTCCGTTAAGTGCACTGGCTGACTTTCTGAGGACATCTTGGTCTGATGTAAAGGCACAATTTTCCACTCCATTAAAATATCTAAAATTAAAAGTGATTTTGACCCTAATTTCCCGCAGGTCATTAACCAATTATCTTCAGATGGATGGCGGAGCTGGTGCGGCAGGACAGTCGTCAGTAAGAGCTCGAGAGGACGACTCATATCACTTACAGCTGTTGATAATACTGGCCCCAGTTTGGGTTAAAATGACGGAAAACCAATTTGCAATCATGTTAGAGTTTAATAATTTTTGATAGCAGATAGTATGACACTGAAAGAGATATGGATAGAGCCTATTGCATTTAAAAACTTATTGCCGCAGAAACCTCTGGTAATATAAATGGAACAGCTTAAAAAACAGTTTTCATTATTAATATTATAATGAGTGACTGGACTCCCTTTGCAGGCAAAGAAACTCATACATCATGTTGCAAAATTATGAAAATAGAGACTTTCTGACTCTCTGCTATGTCTGCATTCCAACATGAAGCCATCAGCAAAAATTCCCAGTTTACGAAGATCAAAGTTACCAAGTGTCATTCTTCATTTGGCTCTAGGACTTTTCGTCCCTGAACTTTTTGTCCCCGAATTTCTTGTCCCCACACTTTTTGTTCCAGACTTTTTATCGTTTCCTAGGACTTTTCGCCCCCAGACTCTTTGTCCCTGGATGGTTCACTCCCAATACTGCTTTGCCCTCTTCCTGCATTATAACACTATCCCTAACCCTAACCTTCAACCTTATAATAGTCCTTGGGTACGAAAAGTCCAGGAATTAAAAATTTGGGGAGAAGAGTCCTGTAACCCATTCGGCTTTCACAGATAACCCAGCAAATGTATTTTCACAGGTAGCCCAGCAAATTCCTGAGAAATACAAAACCAATGACACGGCCAATGATTGGCCAGGGTATTTGTTTTTCAACAGTGATTGGCCCTGTTATTGTTTAAAATGCCAAAAGTATTTGCACATGCACAAGATCTACATCAGCCTTAAACACAATTTGGGGTTGGCGCTGGCTTTCCTTACTTCACACGTATACCACCAACCATTAAAACTTTTTTTTTCATATTATAGTGCAATGTCACACTCATACTCTGTATCTGCTGGCTGCAGTGCCTCACTGAAGCCAAATCACAATTGCGTTGAGAGAAATTCAAATCCACGTCATTATGGCCACTGCATTTCATTAAATGGAAAATATCAAGATCTTGTGTACTACTTTACACGCATTTGCCTACAAAAGCTGCTTTCACACCGGACGAGAAACGGATTTTTCGCACGACAGATTACATTCGAAGTCAATGCAAAGACGCGAATGCATGCGTTTCGCGCGTAATCTGTCGTTTCGCGTCCAGTGTTGAAAGTGGCTTAATTATAAGCAGGACATACAAAAGTATTTGGAATCAATGGAAACCCTGGAATCTCCACAAAAACATAAAATAGGTCTGAAGTTCCACAGGTACGAATGAAGCAGCTGCTTCCGACCCGTAGAATAGTCTGTCGGTTTTATGGGTTTAAATTATGAGCCACCGGCTGAACGGCATTAGTACTCAATCTGATGGGTGAAGCTCCAACAGCACCTGGTTTAGAGCAGAGCTTTACTTCATAAAGAACATCAATAATGCGCCCAAACCTTTTCACACAGCGTAATTATTTCCTGAATCACGGTATTGCGTAACTCCTGTCTCTCTTACGCCTCTTCCTCCTGCTCTCTACACAAGCAGTGAATCTGCTCGCACGTGCCGGTGATTGAGGGACCCCTTCCCACAGAACTCAATCTGCCGTCTTCCGCACGAGCAAACAGGCTGCAAACACAGGGCCCTCGGGGGGTGACGTGTAATTTAAGTTGTCACAAGCACAAGAGTATCAAAGTGCGATTGCTGTTGCAGGCCTCAGACCATATGTTTCACACCGGGCTACTCGCCCGCCTCCTCCTTCTCTCCCTCTCCCTTTTCTCTTCCGTCTCTCCCATTCCTCCCCCTGTCCTGTTCTATCTCTCCACACTTTGGCCAAATCCACCCATCCCATTAACAAAACGCTAAATAAAAAAACCCACTTCGAAACCATCCGTCGGCACACCTGGAGTGTTTACAATCTCGGATGAGAAACCAAACAAAAGCAGGGACGTATCGATAATCATCTCCGACTGTCGCTGAAGTGGAGCGACAGAGGAACGACAGCATTTCTGAGGCCAGCCGTCGCCCTCCTACTTTCAGCCGCTACCACCTGGCCCTGGAGGAGAACTTAAGATGCAAACATGTCGCCAACTGGCAGCCGTTACGCGCTCGTTCAACCTCCGTGCAAATCGAATTTGCTCCAACATTCTTTCTTTTTCTTTGCTGTCACACTGGTATGTGCAGGGCTGGCTCAGAGACAGACTGCCAGCGCTCGTGCCAGAAAACAGTGGACGCAAGCCAGACACGATCTGGAAGCTCCTGTGTGGGATACCTGAAGCCTGTACCCTTCGCCTTACGCAGTAGAAGCGCTGACAGCTATCTGTTCGCTGGCGGGGTTACGACCCTATTCTGTCTGCTCAGAGCAGTGTGGCTGTAAACAAAGGAAGGTCAAGCACACGAACAGTCTGTGGAATCTCAAACAGGTTGAGTGTGTTTGTGTGTGTGTGCATCCCTGTGTGTGTATGTGTGTGCGCGGGTGCGTGTGTAGGTGTGTGTATGTGTGTCTGTGTGTGAATTGAAGCAGAGGGGGGCATTACATCTGTTTAAGCTCTGGCCGCTTCACATAGTCAGACTTATGCAGCTGTTTCCTCCATCCGAACCCCACAGAGGGGGACGTGACCCCTGACCCAGTGTGCATCAGGGGCTGGATCACAGCTGACTCCACACAGAGAGGAGCAGAGGCGCTGACGTGTGAGTGTGGTGCAGAATCGTAAGAGTTCAGGCAGGAAACCGGGAAGGCTGTTCCTTCTTTCAAAGCACACACACCACCATGAAGAGTCAGAGACACACAACCGCACGAACAACCACACACAGAGCTACAAAAACACACACAGACAAACACACACTCCTCCACAAAATGACACACACATAGCTGCAGGACACACACAGAACCACAAAGAGACAGACACATTCACACATAACCACACACACAGCAAAAAAAGACAAACACACACACAGAACCACAAAAAGTCAAACGCACGCAGCCACACAGAAAGGTACACGGAGAGACGACGTGCGCATCGCACTGGCCGTTCCTACAGTACAAAGCAGGGGTGCGTAAAAAACAAATGTTCTGTCAGTTACTCTCCCCATCCCATTCAGCTCCGTCCCATCAATGCGGAAATTAGAGCAGGTCACCTTCATCGCCCTCCGCACAGGCAGGAGAGCGACTGCACATCTGCTCTGCGCAGCTGCGCATCTCTCGCATGCCGCTGCGATACCGAGTCGGCCGGCACATCTGGAGGGTCCCCATCTGCTCTCCGTTTGAGAATCATCAGCTGGTTCTGAACGCTAAACTCAGCCCCCCCAAACAAGAAAACCACCCCGACCCCACCCCACCCCCGGGCTGGCTCTGATCTCCTGCCTTCGCTGAACAGCTGTGTGCCGGAGCCAGCGGGCCAGAGAGCCAAATCTGTCCGCAGTCAGGAAACAGAGATGCCAGCGGGGCAGCACGGCATTGTAACTACTGGTTCAGATTCAAACGCACAGGCCTCGTCGCTCCCCGATACCCCAGCCAACCTGCCTGAAGAGTCCTTTCCACTTTTTAACCCCTTCCTCACCACTGATGAGATTTTCCATCGATTATGACAGAACGCTCCCCCCGGCATTGTCGAGATATTTCGCCAATCAGTGTTTTCAGTGTTACATTGTTTTCATTTATTTAAAAAAAAACATTTTGATTATATAATATAAATAAATATACCCTGGCAGCAGAAAGAATTTGTAGCGCTCCTCAAGATCGCGGAACATTCTGACCATAAACACCCTTCTGTAATGCATTTTCAGACAGGGATTTCTGTGCATACTCCTCTTTCGGTCCATATTTTAGCTGCAATTTCCATTTATTTATCGTTCAGCCATCTCATCTGTTCTGTTCCCTATATATAATCAGGCAAATTGTGTTTTTGTTGACAGTTTCACTCGGTTTTAAATTGCTTCAGTTACTCAGTCCTTTCAGAGGCACGGCTGTAAACTTTGATTTATGAAAATTGCTGCATAAATATTATTATTACCTTCACACAGCGCATTTGATTCTTCCTGTACACATAAAATCTTAAAATAACCGGCTGCCTCATTGAGTACTGCACACAGAGACTCTCTCAGTGAATACAGCCCTGTCCGCTAGTGCAGCTCTCTTCAGCCCGAGCACCCAGACACAATGCCCAGAGCTTATATTAATTTAATTCTGTTGATCTTTCAGAGTCCAAAAGTGATGAGGTTCACTTTGTCAGAGTGAACTACTCTTCAGTGTTTGTTTAGCATAAATTTTAACCCACAAGCCAGGTAGTGTGTGTCCTGGCCCTGTTGTCAATGCCATACACTGATGGTCCTATCACTGCATGCTTGCAAACATCGCTCAGTGGAGCATCCTGTGTGCTCATATATGAATACGTAGCATCTTGTCTCATGGATGTCTTTTCTACTTCTAAGGCAAGAAGAAAGTCACATTTCTAGCCTCTGTTGGACAATAAAGTTGAATTCTACTCTGCATTGTATTCCAGTGTACTGCATTGCATTGTATTGTAATGTATTGTATTGTATTGAACCTGCCTTTTCTATGCAAGAGAGCCCTCTAGGTCTCTCGTCCACCTTATATGCTTTAAACGTCAACACCGCCACAAACTGGCCAGGTCCTTCGTAATTCAGCTGCTTTGTCTCGATAAGATCCTGCTGTGTCGCCTACAACCACTGACAATAAAACCCTTTGTGTTTTCAGAAAGAGCTTGGCGGGAGTGAGGCAGGACTATAAAGTTAATCTGTGCTACGGCTGCCAAAGCTGTTGGCTAAACAGGCTTAATCCTTTTGGAAAACACACGCCCCCCCCCCAACCCCCCCCCCCCAATATGGGGAAATGAGAGGCGAGGAAATGAGTCGAGAACTGAGGTGAACTTTTAACACACAAAACTGTATTGTAGCACTGAAGAGGTCCTAAAGGTGCCAAAACATGTAGAGAAATACAGAGAAATCAGGCCTTTGGCCAATATAATGTAACCCTGTCACCATATTTCAAACAGAGACCTTCTCGCGTGGCTTTGGCACAATGCTCTGACAGTCTGTCACATTTGAAGTGTTCGCCATCTGACTCCTCTTGCGGACTGTTAAAAGGCTTCCTGACACAGGAGTCACTCCTTCGGAGAGTAAAACTGCATTAGAGTCAGACAAATTACATTATCGAGAGCAAGTCACCGTCTCGCGATTTCGCCATCCATGCTTTTGAATTTCTTTCGCTCTTCTCCGCGCGGTTTAAAAGTGGGTTGCCTGTCCTTTGAGATCAGAAACTACTTTATACTTAGCACCCCAAAAACGGCTCCTTTACCCTCCTATTGTAGCCACATCATTTACAACAAAAGCACAACACCTCAAGTAAGGGGCAGGGACCATCTGATGGAGATTAAAAGAGAAACGCTCATTCAGGGCTCCTGTCACAGGGCACTAAGTAAATCCCTTCACTGTGGGCAGAAACCGTAAGTTTTTACTGAATGTTTTGTTTTTTTCTTACCTGTCAGGTCTAAAGAGTGAAGGGCCTGTCAATAAACACAGCGTCTGGTACACACACCACTCTTTAAGGCCGCGCGGTTTATTACCGCTTTATTGCTGTAAGGGCTGATGTTTTTCCGTTCTATAAGCTGGACATGCACTGGCAGCACCTTTAATAACACTGGTCCAGACCCCCCACACAGACATTTCAAATGGATTTCTGCCGTCCCATTCACCGCACACTCATACACATCAGGGCGGGAGATGCATCTACCAAAGCCATGTCCGATTCTCTCTTCTACACTGCATAATAGAATGCCACTTCAACCCAATAGAGGTCTCCCCAAACAAAAGAGTTAAAATGGTATCAAATGTACCCGGCAGGGGTCGGCAGCTTTCCGGCAGGGGTCGGCAGCTTTTTCAGAGTAGCGCACAATTGGCGATCGCGCTACAGGGTTTCAAATTGGGAAGGGATTGCCGGATTTGGGTTAAAAATATCAGCTTTGTTCGTTGCTCCAGCGCCTCCTGTTGGCCAGACGGGCGCTCGTCAGGAAGACTCTGGGTTTGTTCACGTCCGGGTATCCTCCGCCCTCGTTCGGAACTTACGAGGATTCGACTAATGAGTGAATAAGAATCAGTGGCTGACGGACACGTGCTTCGGAGGAGAGCCGTGAGCTGTCCTCACTATCCTGAGTTGGCAGCAAGGGGTCGCATACGAGCAAGCTTTGTACATAGTTCACTAATTGGGCATTCCAGATTCGGGTGGGATTGGAGATGCCAAATTTATAAAAAAAAAAAAAAAAATGGTATCAAATGTAGGCCAAATGTGAGTAAAATGTACTTAACCAGAGGTGATTTGAGGAAAACGCGCACCCAAATATTTTTAAATTAAATCATTACACAATTTCCAGGCAGAAAAAAAAGAGAGCAATCATCCGATGTTTGCAAATTACAAGCCTTTTAAAAGCAATTGCGAATACAATAAACTATTCTTGAAAACATGGATAGAAGGAGTGACAATCTTTTAATGTAACAATGACAGTTTGTCAATATTCACTCTCAGCAACTTGAGAGTTAAAGGGCTCCATCTTTCACCTGGTGCAGTGGTGCCAAGCCCAACACAAGAGTCTTCACTTGTTTAAGACCGAAGTAGCCATCATTTTCCTGCTCAGTGGCCATGCTGGTTAAATAGCAAATGTATTTGCTCACATTTCTGCACCCATGGGCGTGTTGATCTTAAAATGAGATGTGGTCAAGCGCATCGTTAACACACTGCTATCTCGAGGTAGCAGAAAGTGATTGCATGATCGACTAAAAAAAACCTGGCCTTAAGTCCAGATGTAGTATTTTATTGTTATTCTGAGGGTGCATTTATGTAGGTAATAAGTGCCTACATAGGCGGGTGCACAAAATGGGTACACTGGTCCAGTAAAACACACAGGGACATGTAGCAGAGGAGAAACATGCAAACGATTATAATCAAAAAAGATTACAATGTGAAAGATTATTATTGTGTACATGAAGATATTTAAAAAAAATACAAGTTATAATAGACAGTCATAACATTGATCAGAATGAGCTAAATTCAGTAATAATGTTCTATCTATTACAGTTCCTGTTTTCATGTGTTTTCGATTGAACAAAAATTGACAGGCTGTAGTAGGCATGATTGACGGTGTAATCTGCCATGTCTTTAATGGGTTGCCATTGTCCCCAAACAGCCACTCCACCATGAGCAGATCCATTTCCTCCGCAGATAAGCATTCTTCCCTTCTACAGGGCAAATCTGTCACTGCAATCCCACAACGTACAAGCGCACATGGCTTTGGAGGGGAAGGGACCATGATATTCTGATTACATTATGTCATGTTACGCCCAAAACACATTTATGTTTAAGATTAATTTAGACACCAAGTGCAACCCCTTTGACCCCTGCACCTTACTGCGTGCTCAGATTAAACAGGGGCCTGTTCCATGTCAACTGGGTACGAAAAATGAACTTTTGGACATTGGTGGCTCTTTATTTCCTTGTCCTTGTAACTATTTGTTTAGACATATGAACATTTCCCAAAAGTCAAATATTAGGACCATCAGCAAATTCCCTAGGATTTTGTGGCCTTCTACCCCTACCCCTTCTACCCCTCGTGTGGCAATTTCTGACCTTGGAGTAAAGCATACCATCTCTTTCATTCAATATCTCAGCTGCTATTTATGCCACATGACTGAAATTTCTAGCACGTAACAAGCTATACCCAAGTATTATTATCAACCAGAAGAGTGGGCCATTAACCCTTTACATTCTGAATAATATGGCCTCAAAAGTTACCAAAATTTACACATTTTGGCAATTTGCCAACCTCATAAATCGGCAACAGGTCAGAATTTTTAAATGGTGTCTTTTTTGTTTAATAGTGACCAGAGTGCTTGACTGATCTATTGTAAAAGAGCATTTGATACCTGCTCTGATATTTTTATAATAGGGTCCAAAGATGGTCACAACTCAAAAGTGGGGTCAAAAGTCAAGTGGGAATTATTCCCAATTTGAATTTGGTAACCCATACTGAGGGCTTATGGCCTTCTCTTGACAGGGGAAAAGGGTAGAAATGTGTTTGAAGCCTCCTTTTATGTCTATTTTCATCAAGAAGATTGATTGTGTACAATTTGTTAGTGGGTCAGAACCCCAACATAGGCAATGTACACAAATGTACAGCAAGTATACAGGAATGGAGACAATTTCAGCAATTTATAAGAACTAAAAGAAAATCTTATTTGTTTTATCCCAAGAGAGCCGCTCTGAACTGAGTGGTCTTGGGCAGGGACTGTACGGTGATGAAACTAGGCCTCACAAATCTGAGAACGATTGCAAAGTCTCAGAGGCTGAACTGTCCAACCCCTTCTCATGGAAAGGCCAAGGCCTTTCATCAATCTTCTTGATGAAAATACACATAAAAGGAGGCTTCAAACACATTTCTACCCTCTTCCCCTGTCAAGACAAGGCCATAAACCTTCAGTATGGGCCATCAAATTCAAATGTGGAATAATCCCCACGTGAAGGGGGTCACTTTTGAGTTGTGACCATCTTTGGGCCCCATTATAAAAATATCAGAGCAGGTATCAAATGTTCTTTTATAATGGATCAGTCAAGCACTCTGGTCACTATTAAACAAAACAGACACCATTAAAAAATTAAATCTCAGAAAATATAACTCTTTATATCTCTCTCTCTCCAACTCTATCACTCTCACCTTCTACACCCCAATCTCTCCTCTCTCTCCCCTGCTTTCACATTATCTTCCACAAAAACAAACTGCACCGCTGACAGGCAGACCTGGGAATCGGTCCTGATCTTTCCCGGTGTTACTAATACGCAGAGATACAGGACACTGCCTCCACAGAAGCACTGTTCTGCCCCACTGAGGCGCCACCTCAATCGCACACAGGCCACGGTATCTCTATAATAACTGTCATTCTTCACAGCCACTTACCGTCGATATGATATCAAACACCATGAATTTAACATGGAAACCCCCTTCATGTTTGCAGTTTTTTTTATTACAACCCCAATTCTGAAATAGTTGGAACAAAGTGTAAATTGTGAATAAAATCAAAATGCAATGACTTTCAGATCACATGAGCCAATGATATTTACAATAGAACATAGATAACATTTAAAATGTTGAAACTGAGACCTTCTACATTTTAATCCACAAAATGAGCTTATTTCAAATTTTATTGCTGCAACAGGTCTCAAAAAAGTTGGGACACGGGCAAAAAAAGGGCTTAGAAAACAATTAATATATAAGAGAATCACCTGAAAGGCGATTAAACTGATAATTAAGTGAACTGGCATCAGGTGTGTAACATGATTGGCTATGAAAGGGATGTCTTAGAGAGGCTGAGTCTCGCAGAAGTAAAGACGGCCAGAGGCTCTCCAACCTGTGAAGGCTTACGCAAAAAAATATTGTGGATTACTTTAAAAACAATGTTCCTCAACGTCAAATTGCAGAAGTTGTGAAGCTGTCATCATTGACAGTGCATAACATCATAAAAAGATTCGCAGAAACTGGAAGAATCTCTGAGCATAAGGGACAAGGCCGAAGACTTTACTGGATGCCTGTGATTGTCGGGCCCTCAGACGCCACTGTGTCACTCACCGGCATGATTCTGTCATTGACATTACTAAATGGGCCCAGGAATACTTCAAGAAACCACTGTCAGTAAACACAGTCTGCTGGGCCATCCACAGATGCCACCTAAAACTCTATCATGCAAAAAGGATGCCATTGTTGAGCACGATCCAGAAGCGCCGCCGTGTTCTGTGGGCCGAGGCTCATTTAAAATGGAAAGTGGCAAAGTGTCTTGATGACTCCAAATTTGACATTCTTGTTGGAAATCATGGGTATTGTGCCCTCCGGCAAAGGAGGAGAAAGGCCACCCCTTATCAGCATTCAGTTCAAAAGCCAGCATCTCTGATGGTACGGGGATGCATTTGTGCATATGGTGTGGGACACTTCCATGTTTTAAAAAGCACCATGAGGGCTGAAAGGTATATAAAGGTTTTAGAGCAACATATGCTCCCCTCCAGACAACATCTATTCCAGGGAAGGCCTTGTGTATTTCAGCAGGACAACGCAAAACCATGTAATGCAGCTATTACAACAGCATGGCTTCGTAGTAGAGGAGTCTGTGTGCTGAACTGGCCTGCCTGTCATCCTCATCTCTCACCGATTGAGAACAGTTGGCGCATAATTAAATGAAAAGTCTGTCAAAGGAGACCCAAAACTCTCCAGCAGCTGGCAGCCTGAATTAAACTAGAGTGGGATCAAATTCCAATGGCTTAACTCAAGAAACTTGTCTCCTCGATGCCCAGACACCTCCACTCTGTGTTACAAAGAGGAGGGGATGTACACCATGGTAAACAGGCCCCTGTCCTAACTTTTTTGAGAACAGTAGCAGCCATCAAATTTGAATTGATCTCATTTTGCGGAGAAAATTGTAAAATTCCTCAGTTTCAACATTTATTACGTTATCTCTGTTCAATTGTGAATAAAATACTGGCTGGTGTGATTTGAAAGTCATTGCGTTTGGATTTTATTCACAATTTGCACTATGTCCCAACTATTTCAGAATTGGGGTTGTAGAATTCTGCAGTGACTCAGATAGCTGTTTGTGACAATGACTGTCATGAGACTCACAAAAGCAAATTCCATTTTACTGTCTGTTGTCCAAATTAATGACACAAAGAACATCATATTTCAGGCCAGTTGGGAGCACTTCAAATCACAAACAACTTAGAAAGTGATTAAAAACTGCTCTTGCAAATTAACGGAGGTGGTGAATACTTCATAGTTCAATGATGGCTTAGTTTCACTTTTACACATAAAATGTTTTTTTTTTCAATAAGTTTCCCTGGTCTTATATTCAGAGCCAATCCAGTTCTGAAAATAACTCTGGGAGACGAACAGCGAAACAAAAATGAATAAATGAAACCCTTCACGAAGTATTACAAGAGAGGAACACCATGCCCTGATAAGGTGGGCATCACGTTGTAGCATCAGCCATTGTTACAACGTTCCCTGCTGAGGTGCAGGAGGAACAATACTTCATGCACACTTCAGAATCTGAGGAGGATTTAGCCGTCTATCAGGAATCACAATACCCTATCATTAGATTTAGGCAGATGCTACTATATGTCATAAGCAAACAGTCACTTGATGATAGCTGCTCATAATGTGATGCGAGTTACCGTTCGTTCCATTAATGAGGCTTTGAAAAAAAATAATAATAATGTCCACACACAACCACATCCCTCCAGAAAGAGAAAATATGGTTCATGAGAAAACAGGACAAAAAGAAAATGATTAGATTCAACGCGGTTCTTCGTCTGGTAACAAAACCTTGGCGTTTGATCAGTACATAAACAGAAAAAATCTTTATCAATTGTATTCTGAGGTTCGTTCAGCATTTCTCTTTTTGGGAGCATTCAGAAAGGCTTGGGCATCATCTTAATTTGTGATTCGTCATCGACCCAGCACATGAGGGGAACTTTTTCAGACGTGAGCATTTTCAGAACTTTTCTTAATTGCATTCTACATAAAGGGCTGGGCAGCATATGGATATTGTATTGATATCATGATAAAATATTCGATAAAAGTCTGGGATTTTAAATATCAGATAATAGTGATCAGGCAAAAGTGTCATTTCTTCTGGTTTTCATATTTAGTGAAAGTACCAATAGTTCTCTACAATAACGCCTCAATACCGTTATCAAGGTATTCGGTCAAAAATTTCATGATATTTGACTTTGGCTGTATCGCGAATACCACACGACTTAAACAGAAACAAAACTTTATTCTTCTATAAGCCCTGGTTTCCATGCCAACCCTTTGTTCCCTCAGAGAGGTCAGCAGGCGGTCAGCAGTGCTGCTCATGGTCACTGTGCTGCCCCAACCAGCCGCTTTGGGAGGTGGTCCCGAACCGCGGGACCGATGACCCCAGAACAATTAAGATGGTGCTGCGGAGGGTAAGCCTTTCCCGGTGTTACTAATATGCAGAGATACAGGACACTGCCTCCACAGAAGCACTGTTCTACCCCACTGAGGCGCCACCTCAATCGCACACAGGCCACGGTATCTCTAGATTAACCTCTGTCATTCTTTACAGCCATTTACCGTCAATCTGACATCAAACACCATGAATTTAACAAGGAAACCCCCTTCATGTTTGCACTTTTTTTTATTTCAACACCAATTCTGAAATAGTTGGAACGATGTGTAAACTGTGAATGAAATCAAAATGGAATGATTTTCAGATCACATGAGCCAATATGTTATTTACTATAGAACATAGATAACAGAAACAAAACTTTCTTCCGCTGTAAGCCCTGGTTTCCATGTCAGTCCTTTGTTTCCTCAGAGAGGTCAGTGGGCCGAAGAGCGCAATGCTAAAAATCACTGTGCTGCCCCAGCACACCCACTCAGGGAGGTGGTCCCGAACCGCAGGACCGATAATAACCCAAGGGCGCTAAAGCTTGTGTTGCGGAGGGTGAGACCAGAGAATCAGCAAAGACCTGTTCCGTACAGACCAGCCTCTCAGCCAATCAGCTGGGCTCACTGTCCACCAAAGAAACGCTACTGGGATGTTCTGCAGAAACGGTGAAGCCCTGACTGATCCTCTATGTAAAAATGTAACACGTTCAACTTATGCAAACACTGAGCGGTTTCATTCAGATTGTTTGAATTTTCTCTTGGAAACTATGGAAGCCCATAGTGGACAATATTCAAATGAAAATATAATCCCACTATTGCATTATAATTTTCCAGTTTTGAATGAGTTATTTGAGACAATGTTAAATTGAAAATGCATTGATCCAATTACCACTTCCATCTTCACATACAAATATGGGAAATCTATGACTATATTCAAATGATCATGAAAAGCTTTTTGACATTTCATTTTCAAAGTCATGCTCCACAATACAGTGGACAATATTCAAATGCAATAAGCAACACAGCACCTTCACCTTACAGCCCTGATTTGTCACTTTCAACGCTATCTTGCACACAAACCTTTTTCACCATTGATCAGCGGCGTCTTTTCCCTAAAGAAGAAACTGGCAGTTCAGCCTGAGACATGTTATTTCATACCTAGTTAAAGCAGCATTCCCCTTCCATGCGATCTATAGCGTATTGTAAACCAATAGTAGGCGTTTTCCACAATCTGATTGGTTAATTACCCTTGTCGAATAGTGTTCGACATCCCTGAAATGACAGGACCTTTTCACCTGCTCATGAATACATTAGCATGCAGAGGTGTATAATCCAGGGGTCAGAAAGTAAAAATCCTACCATGTTTTCATTCCAGCCGTGAACTCCTGTCAGCAGATTTGACTTGTTAGCTTTACCACCCAGCTGAAGAATAGTGTCAGCTGACAGGTCTTTTGTGGCTGGAACAATATCCTGGGATGGACTTTTAGGGCTCTAATTTCCTGGCGCAGCGCAGGTGGCGTAGCGAAGCGCAGCCCGCGCAGTGGTAATTTCGTAGGGCGCAGCCCGCGTAGTGGTAATTTCGTGAGGCGCGCAGCCTTCGGTAGACCAAGGTGCGCCGAGATGGGTGTGGCGGCGTAGTAGGGGGAGGCAGGGCCGTCGACAGGGGGGGACAAACGGGTATGTTGTCCCGGGCCCAGACATATAGGGGGGCCCAGAACTGGTCCTTCATGAAGATACGATTAATCATTCTGTTTAATTTCAAAATGTGTTGATTTGGGGGTGAAATGTGATATATTTGCATTCAATAAATGATTTCTGGTTCTTTTGCCTGTATTGTCCTCGAAAATGGAGTCAAGAACACCCCTATATCACCCAAAATGCAGAAATGGTTTGGTCTTTGATTAAAGCATAAAAAAGCGCGGCACTATTTGATCACACGGCTTCGGCAATAAGCCTGCGTGCTCGCTTGCCAACAACATGCACAAATCAGGAGCACAGAAAAGAAAAGACAAGAGAAAAAGAGAGGAAGAAGCAAAGAGCCTCAGGAGCTCACTCCATAAATATTTTAAAAAAGATTCAGATAATGCAGCAGGTGGGACAGCTGAGCCAGGTAAAGGAAACTTTTTTTTTTCGAGCCTCGTAATGTAGCCTAACCCGTACGTGCGATGCGCCATTCATAGTTGGAGATAGCAAGATACACAGAGTGAAGAATGATCTGCACACATGCACAGGCCATTGGATTATTTCATAAACATATCAATTTAAAAACACTGTGTTGCATATGTCTTATTGAAGTCAAGAATATGCACATTAGGCCTATGCCCGCAATCATATCCTAATGTTTCAGGCACGTTATCTGCACTCCGATTAGCTAGTGGAATGCTGCCTCTTGTTAATCAAATCTTATTTCGTTGGAAATCAGCTTGTGTAGACATGGCGGCATTTGAAATTGCTCCTCGGTAGGCCTAAAGTTTAATGTAAAAAAACGGGCTTTAAATTTGGTATTCTGTTAACGATTAAACTTTAGTGTAGACTGGATACCCTTCAAATAAGTCCATGATTCCAGAAAAATGATAACCAGGCGCAGACTGAAAAGCGCAGTCAATGAAACTAGCCCAAGAAGCTCTAAACCAGGGGTCGGCAACCCGCGGCTCTAGAGCCGCATGCGGCTCTTTAGCGCTGCCCTAATGGCTCCCTGGAGCTTTTTCAAAAAAGTTTGAAAATGGAAAAAGATGGGGGAGGGAAATATATTTTTTTGTTTTATTTATTTATTTATTTATTTATTTATTTTATTCAAGTATGGCTTTGCGTTGTTAAAACATCATGCGAAAGCACACGCAAGGGATTTTCGTCTTTACACACCATAGGCAGACCTACCCGATAGTTGCCCGAATTAAGGGTTCAGCTACGGGACAAAAAAAAATATTTCTTTCTATTTGAGGCGAAAGTCATGAATAAAAACGTGTTGAAAAATGGGCTGAAATTACAAATTAAACGAAACAATTGTAAAATAATCCACAAGACAAATCAAAAGTTTTAAATCAGTCATCACTTTTTTCAGTATCAGACAATAGCCGCCCTCTTGTTCTGACAGGTGTTGAAGCTGTTTTCTGCTTCTTCCACTCCCTCACCCTTATGAGGTCCACAGAAAAATACCTCCGCATATTTCACAACTGACCTCTTAAATTTTATATCGTCATTTTTATTCTTTCGCTTTCGTGTCAACTGACGATGACTCTGACGTAAGCGACGTACCGGTAGAAGGGGAAGCGGCGCATTGTCCACCTTTGGAGTTGGCGGAGTTGTTCAGAAATGACGATTTTGATTTCGAAGACTTCTTTGGATTTAGTGATTAGGAGTGACACTGATTGTTTGGTTGTAGCATGTTCTATATGCGACAGTTATTTGAATAACTCTTACCGTAATATGTTACGTTAACATAGCCTACCATGTTGAAATAAAACGGTTTAAATATGTAAATATGTTGAAATGTTGAAATAAAATGGTTCACTGGTTAAATGGGTTTGGAATACCTGTTATTTAAGCATTGGAGTGAGTAGAGACGGATAAAAGGGGTTTTGGGTGGTTACTGTGTGGCGGTGTGTATGTGTGCGGGAAAGTTGGGGGGGGGGCCCACTCAGGTGATGTTGTCCCGGGCCCAGCCAAAGCTGTCAACGGCCCTGGGGGGAGGTGTCACATATTCATCAAGACGCAGTGACAATTTCGTAGAAAAAGTCTCCGCTGGAGTTGCGCAGAAAACTCGCCAACTCCAACCTGGTTTAATTTCCGTGCAGTGGTAATTTGGCTGACCGGCGCAGAGAGCGCACACGTCACCGAAATCTCACAGGCAGTTTTACAGAATGTCAGGCACATTTCATTGCAAGAAATAATTACAGGAAGCACGATTTAATGTAACTATCTGAATAAGGACATAAATTATTGTATCTATATCGATTGTCCTGATGTCAGATTAAAGGCGGTTGCCACGCGTAATGGAAACTTGACCGGGCTTAATCAACGCAGCTGAATCTGTGATGCAAACTAACGACTTCACATCTTTCTCAGCCAACCACAAACTGTATATATATATATATATATATATATATATATATATATATATATATATATATATATATATATATATATATGTGTGTATATATATATATATATATATATATATATATATATATATATATATATATATATATATATATATATATATATCGAATGCTTGCGTTCTATGCTCATTAAAGCCGCTTGCACACTGGACGCGAAACGAATTTTTCGCCCGACTGATTACCGACAAAGTCAATGCAAAGACGCGATAGTTGGACAGGGTTTTAATATAGCTCCGTGTCCGAAAGTCATAAAAGTTCAAATTTTTCCGAGTATTCCAGGAATTATTAGACGTGGAAACTTGGCCATTTTTGTGTTCGACCTTCACAGAATGCAAATTGATAGCTATCGACTTTTCTTGGTCTTTTTAGCCTATTCTTCTGTTTTCTTCCTTTGAAGATAGCCAGCAGTCTTTATTCGGTCTTTCTTTTGAAAATTAGTCAGATGGACCGAACAGATTCACGCTTTATTTCCACAGCTGAGATAAAACAGTGCGTGAGCAAATCAATTCCATGACCATTGACAGTGTGAAGAAATTATCGCATGCACGATTAAGACTGTCCGACACGAAATGCAAAATACTCCATGTCCGGCACCCAGCAAAAAGTAAAAGTATTGATATGAGAACAGATTTATAACGGGATATCCAACAAAGATGACCCGCTAAAAATAAATCCCAGTGTTCATTGGATGTTCTGTTGTTAAAATGTTTCTTTTTATTCTTTATTTCGGTATCAATCTGTTCTAATCGTCCTCTTTTTTTTTTTTTTTAGCTGTCAGACACGGAGGCATTGTACATTGTCCCATGCCAGTGTCGACTCGCTGAGCAGAGCTTAAACAGAAACATTGATTGAAATTCTCGGTACTCATCTTAAAGAACTGAGCCCTCTTATCAAAACATTCACGTTTAATATCGACAAGAGTCAGCAGATTTGAAGAAATTAAAAACAATAATAGACTGTCGGACATCTGTCGAGCGAAAAATTCGTTTCGCGTCCAGTGTGCAAGCGGCTTAATACAAGGCTACTATTATTGTCACTTCAGTGGGGGAAAAGGAATACAGCCTGATTGCTATGATCTCGTACTGAGTTAAGATCGCATATTGAAAATAAATGTGTCACGTATCTTGCATTGTTGTCCATGCATGTTAATCCCAAAATTTAAAGCAGCAACAGTTTGTAATTCATGGGAACACGCTATCCATCGTTTCTCTTGCCAGTGAGCAAGAATTGACTCGGCTGTGTCGCCTTCTATATTCTAACACATTAAAGGTGAGGTGAGGAGCTCATTTGACTGGTGAAGATTTGACTCGGCTGTGTTATACCCAAACACGCCTTCTTTGCCAACTTGCGCTGGAAGGAGGGGCAGAGGCGGGACAGAGGAGTTCTTGCGCCAGGCTACGCCGGGCACGAAATTGCCACATACGCCTGGACACACCCCGTTGGCGCGGCGCACCCCCCATGCGCCTGCGCCGCGCCTACGCCTGGTCTACGAAATTAGAGCCCTTACTTTCTGAACCTGGATTGTACACCTCTGTTAGCATGAAAACGGACCTACTTTCGCTCATTCAGCCCATCAGTTCAACTTGACAGGTTGCGGAATTCTAGCGCATGACTCGATGACCTAATTGTGACGGATCACGTCGCCATACGAAATAGTCCGTGCAAAAAGCGTTTCTTTCTCGCTTATGGTTTACAATATCGATAAATAGTTACGTTTGGGAAATTTATGGTTTACAATATCGATAAATAGTTACGCTTGTGAAATTTCCTGGGATTCATTGGAATTCAACGCCCGCCAATTGAAACGTTTAAATTTGCGGGCGTTGAATTCCAATGAATCCCAGGAAATTTCACAAACGTAACTATTTATCTTCATATTACATAACTCCAGAAGAAACACTACCCGTCTTCCCTCCCGTGCTGACGCTAGTTAGGGGAAATGTTTGTCATCATTTTTATACTAAATCGCTGTGATTCGGTTTTTGCCCTAGTTTCACTGATTGGTCGGTATGCAAATGAGGAAAATGGTTTCTGTTTGCGCACCTAATGAGTGATGTCCTAGCAGAAGACCCACCTTGATGAGACTCAAACAGATTGCATTTTAATTTTCATTGTGTCCCAAAAAGAGAAAATGCAATGGACTGAGAGGAGCTGTTTCCCTTACTGCATTTGAATACTGTCCCATGTATCGCATTTCAAGTCTTTGAAAATGAAATGTCAAATGTCGTCATCATTATTATATCATTATTATTTCCAAGTGATTAGAAAACAGCATTTTCATTATCATGTTAACCCTAAAAGAGCCTGATGACCACTATATGTAAATGCAATAGATTGGAAGAGCTGTTTATCTTATTGCAGTTGAATTTTGTCCTCAGTACAGCAAGTTGAGTCTTTGCAAATTAAATGTCGAATGCCATTTTCAATATCATTTTCAAATAATCAGAAAATAGCAATTGCATTTTCATGTTGACCCTAAAAGAGCGTGTTGACATGTAAATGTAAATGCAATAGGCTGGGGTGCGGTTTTGCTTATTGCATTTGAATGTCCACTGTATTGCGGAGCATGACTTTGAAATTGAAATGTCAAAAAGCAATTCATTATAATTTGAATATAGTCATAGATTTCCCATATGTGTATGTGAAGATGGAAGTGATAATTAGATAATTGCATTTTCAATTTTATATTGTCTCAAATAACTCATTCATAAGTGGAAAATTATAATGCAATAGTGGGATAGTGGGCTTCCATAAGAAACCATGACATGTATGTTTTTTGATCAAATCAACGTGTTTTTTTTAATTCATTTATCATTATTCTTCATATATTATTTTTTATATTTATTTTTAAATAAAAAATAAATTATCAAAAAAAAAGTGCGGTTTAATTTAGGTTAGACATTTCTGCATGTTTCATTATCCAGTTGGATGTCTGAAAAGACAGAAGGGTTATAAATACCTCATCGGGCTCTGCAATAAACACAGGAACACAATAAAACTGTTGTTAGTATTTGGTCAATTTAAAAAAAAAAGACAGGCAGCACCTTTCTGAAAATCTTTGAGAGACTTACCACAGTAAGGAAAAGTTCAACGACCAGACTTGAGTGTGAGAGTAATTTAGTTGACGGTAACTCAGCGAAAAGCTCAGCTGAATGAACAGGCAGGACTGTGTTATGAAGAACAGAACACAGTGACTGTACAGACGCAGGAAAAGTGGGAGAGGCAGGGATTTCTCCCTGTATTACACAGTATTCCCTGCATTCTTGAGGCAAACAAAGAATGTCCTAAAATGCCAGAAGGGACAAGAATCACTGAGATATGTCTCGTACTCAGAAAGTCAGAAATAACTTAATGAATGAATCCAAAGACTATGCTTACATGAAAGATGATTGAGCCGAAACGGTGACATTCACAAGTAGCAAAGAGGGAGAAGCAATACAAAAATATCTCTGAGTGAATTTTTTTAAGGGGCTGATTACACCTCATGCATTTTATCAGTAAATATTCTCAATGATTATACTTGTTCTGGACGCTCTTTTGTGCACCGGGCGCCTCATGTTTAAGCGCCCAAGGTGCCTTGCTTTTTTTTGATGAGCTTTGTATCAAACACAGTATACAATTTTGAGGCACCTCGATTAAAAGGCACGCAAGTCAGTCTTTTCCCTGCTGTCCAATCATGCGACGAGAACTGAAATCAGTTCGCTGACTAGTTCGTTGAAACGTTTAATTTCAGAATGTTCGCAAAGAGAAGTGACAGGAACGTTACTTAGCAACACAGAAAAGATGCGTCCAGCACCGTTTTACAAGGTTGGCTTCAAAATAACAGGCAAGAGGCGCCTGGCGTTTCCAGGCCGATAAAGCGCTTTCGGTGTGATCGACCCCTGTTAAAGGAATTTTAACATTAAATTCCTTGTATCACCTTCACATAAGAAACCCAGACTACTCAGGGAAAAAATCAGTCAGAGGCAGAGAAGTTAATATTCAAGCCAAAGTCAGTTTACTTTTCTGCAGCAAAGGATCCCCATACAAGTCAAGTCAAGATGGAGGATGATACAGTTAGTCTCTCTCTGGTTTTTGTAGGGGTACTCCATGACGTTCTCCTCCCCCTGCGCCGATTTACACATCATGATGTAATCTGGAGACCCCTCGCTGTCTTATGCCACCTACGTCAGGCTGTCGTAAGGCTGCACACATACATCTCGTTGGGGAGGAGAGCACCTGTCTTCTCTATCAGCCCCGGCTCCAGTTTATCTTGTTATGCATTCCGGAGCTTTCTATAAACACAAACTTAGAGAAAGAGAAAAACATCTTGTCCTTGGTACAGACATTCAGCTTTGCATGACTTTAGATAGGCTATATGTCATGACGCACTGGAACAGTTATGCAGGCCCCTGCTAAATCAGAAATATGCAAGCACACACACACTCTAGGCCTAAAAGGATATGAAAGAAAGTAAAGTAGGAGCAAGCAAGGATAAACAATTAATAATAATTAAATGAATCAAAAAATGATTCCACATTTCCCCCCTGTTTATAATTGATTATCCGCCAGCATGCCACTTCTCTCATTTTTCAGCATGTGCTTCATTCACGGGGAAGATGTGTCATCATATCACCACTGCTCTCTATTCTTTTGTTCAAACAATCCTTCGGCTCCTCGGACAGAGTATACTTCTCATTGTTGTCCTGTAATAGAAACCTCTGATACTGTGGATTAGTACTCAATACTCTTGATATCATTCCTTTAATTATGGGAATTCCACAGCAACTGCAAAAGAGCAGTACTGCGAATCCCCCAACTACAAGACTCATTACAGATGTAATTCCCGTTTCCCAACCCCCAGACAGAAGCCAGTCACTTAGAATTTGTCACTACTGGTGCAAGGTCTCGCTGTTGAGCATCAGATATGTCTTTCAAACGTTGCAAGGCTTGATCAATCACCCCTCCTGCCTCATCATTAGCGGGTATATAGGTACACACACTGGCCCAATAAGCTGACAGATCCCCCCCTGTGCTGCTGTCAACAGATACAATAAGCAGAAGTAGCATCCTGCAATTCCAACTTGGACACATAATTTTTGCACTTAGATCCTTTGAAAACTACTTTGATCCTTCGAACCTCCCTCTCCCAGGGCGCAGTTCCAGGCTAGATCCCTTTTCACAGAGATCTCCACCCAGGCTCCCCCAGGTTGAGAACTCTGCTTTCTACTTCCTGGTGTCTCCTTTTCAGGGCCCACCGATCACAGAAGCACCACTCGCCTACTGACGCATTCGCTTTGACAGTTTCACCCACTTCGCCTGTTCACAGAGGTCGTCTCCATCGCCCCTCTGCTAGGTGTGGGCTGTCACCCACGTACCACGTGTTGTCCACCACCTTACATGCGACAAACACGCCGACTAGATTGTACCATGGAAATATGTCAATTCATACTTCACCAGACACTACTTCACCAGACACGGGGGTCTTCAGTCCTCTCCGCAGCACTATTTGCAACATTCCTGTAATCGGCTTACGAGGGGGTGAATCTGCAAATTGCAACGCTTAGTAGATTGCTGGGGTCCGGTTCCCAGAACCACCATCTGATCCCCTGCAACCTCACTTTGTTCGTTTTCCTTGAACACACGCATTGTCTCCCACGTAGTAGGACCTGTAGGAACCACCCCGAGCCCCAGTTTAGACATTACGTCCCTCCCCAGGAGGTTTACTGGGCACTGTGTGGACGCCATTACAGAGCAGAGTGTAGCAAATCCCTCAGGATCCTCAAATTTGAGTTCCTCTGTTGCTACGCTGTCCCGTTGCCCCATTTGCAGCACAAGTTTGTGTCACATTAGTGCTGAGCTGATGTGGAAAAATTGCGCTTACTTTTCTGATAACAGTTGAACATGCCCCCGTGTCACATAGAAAAGAAATTGGTGCGTCATTTACAATCAGGGTTTCCCAAGCACTTATCGGTGCAGCCATTAATGCAAACAATTTAATTTCATCATAGGGAAATGGCTCCCCAGATGCTAACCCTTCCCCCCCAGGGCGGTTAGTCATTCCGAATTGTTTCCGTCGCTTATTTGTGGATACCCACTCAAAATCAATAGCTTCCCCTGGCACACCTGGGTTACTCCCACAAACCCTGTGCCATTTCCTTTGACACATCGACTATATTAAGTGGGGGTAAACTGGGGTCCATTGAAACTAATCCATTATGTGCAGTAGACACTGCCATGGTGCATTTAACTATACTGTTCACATTCATTGTAGGCGCAACATATGTTTACAATAAGCAGACACAGGGAGAGATAAGCCATTTTATTAAACCCTTTTTTTTTAATGAATAAGTCCCGGAGTCTCTACTGACTTGGAGCGTAAATAAACTCTTCACCGGGTTTGAGACGGGCGGGCTCTATATGCCACGCCCCCCTTTGTAGCCGGACTCCCTCCAAGTCTATCCTGACTCACCCAGATGTACCTATACACCCGCTGGAGGAGGAGACACCACCTTACAATGTGACTGATGTGTCCACGCCTCCCTCTCCTGGATTTTTACTGCAGTCGGTGTAGTCAGGAGCACTTGATATGGACCCTTCCACGCCGGTTCACTCCACTTCCGCTTTTTTCCGACACTCCGCACCAGGATCCAATCTCCAGGCTTTATCTCACTGATCTAGGAGGAAGCATATTTCGCATCTCACTTTTGTTAGTCAATATTCTATTCATATACTCTGCCAGAGTCGCTTCTTCTATTTAATAAATAATAATAATATTAATATTAATAATAATAATAATAATAATAATAATAAATAAATGTGGCAACTCAAAAGGTTACCCCACATACTGCATCATAATGTGACAACCCCAATCCCTGCTTGTGGGGTTATCCTCATGCTAGTTAATATAATGGCAGACATGCTACTTAATTCCATTTTAGTTTCTGCCATGGCTTTGCGCAGTTTTGCTTTCAGGGTTCTATTAGTTCTCTCCACTAATCCTGCTAATTGTGGATGATCTGCAAGTTTTTTCAATTCTATTCTCAATTTTTACTCCCAAACGAGCCAGTTCTTCATTTCTAAATTCTGGCCCATTATCACTATAGAATGCTTTTGGAATCACTTATCTAGGAACAATTTCCCTACTCAAAATTTTCCACTTGTGATGGCATCTATAGCTTCTCACTTCATTTAGATAAAGATCATATCAATACTGACACATCACTTCTTCACTTTACAAGGTGTTCAGTGTATATATAAAAAAAAATTTTAGTAAAGAAGTGATAGTACTCTCATCTATTAACCCTTTGGTCCCCCCCTCTTGGTACATGGCACTGCCCATGCACCAAACCTACAGCAATATGGAAGAGGGATTTTGGTAATATAGGCTTTCCATTGGGAAGGGTATTATTAGATAGGACTTCTTTTACACAATGGAGAATACATTTTTATTTTTTCCTCTCAATGAATTGTGATTAAGCAATCCACCTCAGGCTAGGGTTCCGCTAACAGCATGGAGGAAATGCACAGTCAGGGCTTATTAGCCCCAAACATTCTTACATTTTCCTACATCATCAGCAGAACCGGGTGGAGTCACTTTAGACTATGTTACAATTTCCAAAAAAAAAAAAAAAGTTTATATTTTAGTCACCTCCTAGTATAGAACGGTACTTATTCAAAAATAAATTTAGAAATCGCAAGCAAGGTATTATGTGATCACGTTACTAGAGGACTTTTGAATTTTGTCTTGTGTTAATACTTCAAATTGTATTTCCCCAAATCTATTTTAGAAGGTTAACTCTTAAGCTAAAGCATTCCCAGCTGGCCAGCAATTCACTTCTCTTCAGCAGTGCTTTCTGTGGAAAAGTTCCGAGAGGAGTTAGAGACAAACAATAATGTACAATTTTGTTTTAATTCAACTCGTTCGGATCATTCCCTGTAAAAATTAAACAAACAGATTAAGGTTCACTTCTCAGTTCCTTTGCCATGAAGACACTCGTTGACAATTCCTGTTCAAAATGGAGAAAAGATTTTTAATTGCATTTCTTTGATCAGGGAAACTTTCAGTCACATTTGTTCATCACCCACAGATAGCAATTGCAATTTTTCAATGCTTGATAGAAAACACTTCTGTTCTGCATCAAATGAATTTGCACACAGTCTCTTATTGTATAAATTTGTTAAACAGTACTTTGGCAACTTTTGAACACACTGTTATTTTTGTTTCCACTTTCGCTTAATTTCCTTTTCAGAGATATGCTTCTAGCACACCAATCTCACACAGCCTAATTATTTATAGAAAAGTTCTTAGATTTTCTAGCTCTTTAAAAATATTTTACAAATTAAGTGTAAATAGTGTAATTAATTCATGCTCATAGAGGATATCACTGGTAGTTTTCTCTGCAATGTATTACTACTGCCAAATATTAGAGCATTTAAATATTCACTTTGTCTTTCATTTGAAAGAAATTCAGTTAGCCACAACATTAGAAACACTTGTCCATGTTTGTATAATTTACATTCAATTGTTACTTCATCTAAACTTCCCACTGTTTATAGTAACCGATCATTTAAGAGGAGTTAGCATTTATTTTATCAAGAAATAGTGACTTTTGCTCGGTTTCATAAGGAATAATTATTCTGTGTACTTCTGCAACTTTGTCCTTTAACTACTCCATAGTCAGTAAAATGGCTTAACTCCTACAAATTTGCACTGCTTATTTACACTTCTTTCTTAGAAATTTCACTTTTTACTAATTCTGTAGTTACAGTGAGGATTCCATAAAGTACTGTAAATATTGGCTAATCAACAGGCACCTTAAATTATTTTGAAAAGCAAATTTCATTGTAGACATTTATATGAGCACTTCATGGAATATAATGACAATTGCATTCAATCTAACAAAGACAGAACTAACAAATATGCCAGCAATGCAGTTGTTTAGAGACACTCACAGAGTTAGGTTCATTCACATTGATTTCCACACAGAAACGCAATCTGAGCTCAGGACACACACACATAAACACACACACATGCGCGCACACACACACCTCAGTGCACTTTCCTCTCTCACATTCATTCACATTGGAAAATATCCAAGGCTTAAATTTTCTTACGATCTAACCCCATTGTTGCTTTGATAACATACGCAGACAATGCTCTATTTCAACTAAACCCAAACTCCTTTACCCACAATGATTCCCAGAACCATTATGTCAACTTTCAACAAATTGCCCAGTTTCAGTCAAAGTCACGTCAACATTTGTCCCAGAACAGCAGTCCTTACTACAAGAACGACAACACCACACTTACTGTTCGTCTGTCCCATAATTGGCAATATTAACTCCACTGTCTCACACAGCAACTAAGCCAAATTCAGTAAGTATTCCGTCACTCACCCGCACCTCTACCACACACCTTGGAGAACCTCCCTCCTGGCCTCACTACACACCCAAGGAGCCTTGCCAGTCGCTCCGGGTTGAGGACTTTCCCTTCTTTAACGTCTCTCAAGACGACCGTGCACGGAATTTCAGTCGGCGCCGATTCTCCAGGGAGTGCAGGTGAGATATTGGAACCCCGGACGATGCCCCCAATGTTAAAGGAATTTTAACATTAAATTCCTTGTATCACCTTCACATAAGAAACCCAGACTACTCAGGGAAAAAATCAGTCAGAGGCAGAGAAGTTAATATTCAAGCCAAAGTCAGTTTACTTTTCTGCAGCAAAGGATCCCCATACAAGTCAAGTCAAGATGGAGGATGATACAGTTAGTCTCTCTCTGGTTTTTGTAGGGGTACTCCATGACGTTCTCCTCCCCCCGCGCCGATTTACACATCATGATGTAATCTGGAGACCCCTCGCTGTCTTATGCCACCTACGTCAGGCTGTCGTAAGGCTGCACACATACATCTCGTTGGGGAGGAGAGCACCTGTCTTCTCTATCAGCCCCGGCTCCAGTTTATCTTGTTATGCATTCCGGAGCTTTCTATAAACACAAACTTAGAGAAAGAGAAAAACATCTTGTCCTTGGTACAGACATTCAGCTTTGCATGACTTTAGATAGGCTATATGTCATGACGCACTGGAACAGTTATGCAGGCCCCTGCTAAATCAGAAATATGCAAGCACACACACACTCTAGGCCTAAAAGGATATGAAAGAAAGTAAAGTAGGAGCAAGCAAGGATAAACAATTAATAATAATTAAATGAATCAAAAAATGATTCCACAACCCCTAAAGCTTCACTGTAGAGCCGTGGAGTGCTGACCCATCCCATACTGTGACATGACAAACGCCCTCACAATGGCTACCTTCACCCAAATCCCCTCCCCCTCTCTCAGCAAACTCGGGTCAGTACAGGTCAGCTAATAATAAGCTTTAACTTTGACCCAACCAAAGACACTGGGCCAGCTTCTTTAGTCCATAAAGACACTTCCTCTTTTCCCAGCTGAGTCAGAGGTCAGCAGCATCTCTCACTGGCTAATCTGTTCCCACACTGCAATTTCAGCTGCTGCTTTGGATAACATCAGTTTGTCCTGACGCTGGCTGACATCACATCACATCAGATTACAGACATTTATCTGCCACTTCCAGCCAGAGAGAATCACAGGTGATCTGACCAAGCAGGGGCCAATTCCCCAAAAGTAATACAGGCTTAAGGGCCAAACAGCAGCACTGGACTTGGTGTGACTACACTGGACCTTGAACCAGCGACCATCGGAGTCATAATGATTTGAGGCATACAGTTGCCATATATGTACCCATTCTCAAAATACCATCAGGGTTCTGTAACGGCGCTCGTTGTCTGATGTGATTCTCTACTTCATTGGCAGAGCAGGAAAGAGCATCTCATTTAGTGACTCGGTGACTAACATTGTGCTAACGAGGCTAACGTTATTAAGCACTGAGCGAAGTCTTCCCTTGCTGGTGTGCAGAGACTTCAAGAACGGGCAAGTACCGCCAAACACACAGGTGTTCCTGACAGCTCAGCTGCTGACAGGGCGATGCCATGTGGTGCTGTACTGCACGGCCATGCTGAAAATCACCCTCCCCTTACGTGTCTCAGACCGCTTCCATCGCCACTGAAAATAAACTGATGGCACGAGGCTTTGCCAGTATCACACATTAAAACTAATGCAGGCTCTTCCTTGCCCTGTCGACCTCAAAACAAACGGTACGAACCACAGTTTAACTACAGCAGTTTCACTAGTCCACATTTGACAGAAAATATGTTAACAAGGCAAATAACAACACCACTTCAGAGCAGTTGAGCAAATTACCGCAACTTTCAGATCCCCACTATTTTGAAATACGCTGAAATGTACTGCAAATGTAACAAGAACGCACTGGGAGCACAACATTCCCTGCTGGAGTCGCGACTGTGATTTGTGCGTATCATCAGTCTATCTGCAGTATATGAGCACAGTTTCAGGAATGTCCTATGAAAACTGGAGGAGGAGTTGATTTCACCAGCCAAGTATGTTCAGTTTCGGACAGACAGCACAATGACATAATCCCCCTTTTGGGCTTTCGCCCAGTGAGGGATAAGAAGTCGATAATTATATTTTTATAGCATATATATATACACACTACTCTATACTCACAAGCAGAACATTTCCCGTTAAGATATTTTGTCGCAGCATACTAAAGCGACTGCCATGCATGTAAGGTAAGATTGAGTCAGGTCGCAAACTGCCTCCTGTGATTCGCGGAAGGTTCTGGCACCAGGAGGTTTCCTGATCTCTGGTTTCCCACGTGTGACCTTAAACAGCTGCAGGGGGACAGAGGTCGGCAAACTGTGACTGGGAAACAGGAAGACGAGCGTCAGCTACGTAATAAAGCAGGAGGGGTTCCAGCTTAACACGGGACACCAGAGTAATCAATGCTACTGATTAAACCCAACACCCCTGGGCTGGGATCTAAGCTAGCTTCCATTAGCTCATTAATCTGTCTGACACACTGTTTAACTCAAAGCGTCCTGGAGTCACAGAAACTCATTTGCACAGCCGGGGTTAGACTCAAAGGCGGCCAGAGATAGTGCCCTGCACAGCAGTTACACAGCTAACGATACGATTTCTATATCTTTGCGAAAACATGTTGCCACTCTGCACTGTCGTCTGGCTACTCCTCCGAATGCCTGGACTTTCCTGATAAGAGGTGCGACTCTCTGTCTCTTTCACCTCTCTTTCCTATCTCTTTTCCTCGCCCACTCGCTCTCTTCACTTCCCTCTCCCCCCATCTCGCCGAGTTTTCCGATCACAGCGCTGGCTTCTTGTGTGGAATTCAGTGCTGCTCTTATCTCATTCATGAATACAGCAGCAGTCTCTCCACATCACTGGCCAGGAATGAGGCCCAACACGAGGCGGCGAACAAGCTAACAGCTAAAGCCCCTCTATTTGGCCACACAATGGAGACCAATGTCCCAGTCATGGTATAAAAGCCAAGGAAAGGTGGGACTGTGGTTTGGTCCAGCTCAGGATACTGCAAAGGTGGGGTGGAATTCCTCTTTGGGGCCACAGGGAGGACTCTGTGGAGTTTAAAAATTAACCAGTTGCACATGCCATTCCCCTGATGCAGAAGAGCTGGAAGTTGGCTTTTCGAAGGAAAAGAATTACAGACATTAAAGAGATGTGTTGATAAAACAGCACCTGACCCCTGTCTTGCAGACAGAGGTCGACCGGCAAGCTTTAATTTATCTCAGGGGCTGAAAACACATGGAGTAGACTCCCTTTCATGCGGTTTTCCTGCACTGAGACAAAACTTACCAACTGCCAGCTTGTGCTCCTGACGAGAGTTGTAATGGGACAACAGAGGTATCCTAAGTTCAGAGGTCATCTGGCTGGGGGCACTAGGGCAGAAATATAAATGAACCTACTCCTCTGCTGACTGAAATAGTGGATGTTTGGACTGAAATGACTCCCCAGTAAACAGAAACGGTGGATGATTGGACTGAAATGACTCCTTAGCAGACAGAAATTGAGGATGTTTGGACTGAAATGCCTCCTCTGCAGTCTGAAATGGAGGATCTTTGGACTGAAAGTACTCTCTGTAGGCTGAAATGGTGGATGGTTGGACTGAAATGACTCCTCTGCAGACAGAAATTGTGGATGTTTGGACTGAAATGACTCCTCTGCAGACAGAAATGGAGGATGTTTGGACTGACATGACTCCTCTGTAGGCTGAATAGTGGATACTTGGTCTGAAATGACTCCTCTCTAGGCTGAAATGGTGGATGTTTGAACTGAAATGACTGCTCAGCAGACAGAAATGGAGGATCTTTGGACTGAAATGACCCTCTGTAGGCTAAAATGGTGGATGTTTGGATTGAAATTAGTAGAAAAAAATGGAGAATGTGGGGACTGAAATGGCTTCTCTGCAGAAAGAAATTGAGGATGTTTGGATTGAAATGAACCCTCTGTAGGCTGAAATGGCAGATGTATGGACTGAAATGACTCCTCTGGAGATAGAAATTATGGATGTTTGGACTGAAATGACTCCTCTGCAGACAGAAATGGAGGATGTTTAGACTGATATGACTCCTCTGTAGGCTGAATAGTAGATATTTGGACTGAAATGACTCATCTCTAGGCTGAAATGGTGGATGTTTGAACTGAAATGACTCCTCAGCAGACAGAAATGGAGGATGTTTGGACTGAAATGCCTCCCCTGCAGACTAAAATGGAGGATCTTTGGACTGAAATGACTCGCTGTAGGCTGAAATGGAGGATGTTTGGATTGAAACTAGAAGGAAGAAATGGAGGATGTGGGGACTGGAATGACTCTTTTGTAGGCTGAATAGTGGATATTTGGACTGACACGCCTCCTCTTTAGGCTGAATAGTGGATATTTGGACTGAAATGACTCCTCTGTAGGTTGGAATGGTGGATGTTTGAACTGAAATGACTCCCCTGCTTGTTGTTCAGCTGCTCTTCACTGACCCTGGCCTTCCATAACACACTCAGCCTTTGCCTGCAGGCCCAGTCTCATTCTGTCCGACTCTACGGGTGACTGAGTGCATTAAAGCCTCCTACACACTCACACACACACACACACACACACACACGTGCCCACCCAGAGACACAAGCACACACACGTGCTCACCCACACGGACACTTTGAAACACATGCTCCAATACACACACACACACACACACACAAAATGCCTACTAACACCCACAAACTCAGAACAAACTTTGACTGCACTACAAGTACGTCCCTAATGAGGGAAGGGAATAGCAACCATCATCAAATGAGAAGCGCGATAACGAGGGTTTTAAGATAAAGACTTCTCTCTCAAAGAGGAGAACAGAGAGATGGAGGAAATGCACATACGCATGAAGAGAGCAGAGGCACTTCATGTAGGATACCAATGTGGCTTTGATCCCAGCATTACACAGCCCGGTGTGCTGCGCCGGACTGCCACGAGCACAGAACACCAAACACACACAAGCACAGAGCACGAAACACACACACAATCAGACGCAGTTTCACACAGAAGCACGAGAAGACAAACTAAAATGTGTGCTCACACTTCCTGAACACAAGTCTAAAAGACACACACACACACACACACACCCTGGAGTCCGAGGAAACAGAATGACCAGTTTGAGTGTGTGCGTGCGTGTGTGTGTGTGTTTGTGTGTGTGTGGGAAGGGTCATTAGTAGAACATTACAAAATGAAAGAGACTGGACAGTAATGAAGTTCAGAAACGGGCATCAGACTGAAACAATCAGCCAAGAAACAACAACAAATGAAAATGAAAAAAAACTCGCACTTTTGTATGGAACCAGAAAGGCCACAACACGAGCACAGCCACGGTAAAACTGAGAGAAGTACGGACATCGGCACGGGAAAAGAAAGACAACCAGATACAGAGAGCGATAGCAAACAGAGAATGTAGAGGGGGAGAGAGAAAGTGAGATCATTCCAGAGAGGCGACTGCGGCCACACAAGGGCCCAGAGCAAAATCTTTTTCATATTACGCTGTTCAGGAGCGTTCAACATGATTTACATTCGATAGGTGGAAACAGCCTGAGAGAACCTGAGGCGGTGATTAAACTAAGGGTTTTGTTCCAGAGCTACACTTTGGAAATCCAGAGCACACTTCTTTTCCATCAGTCATCTGTCTCCCAGCATCATGACGCAAATATTACTGGTAAAAAAACCCCTTCATGCAGCAAAAAGAACATCATATCAATGCGCCTCTCAAATGCACACATTTAAAAACGCACTTTCCTCATACTCCGTGTTCATAAGACAGTTCCAAATGTAAAAACATGCGCTCTGATCAAACGTCATCTCTGCCACAAAAAAAGGACCCCGATGACGGACTGATAAAGGGGTCATCAAAAAGGAATGCCTGGATACACACCCTGTTGCTCGGTCTTCGTCACCCGCAGCAATATCTTCCAGTTTCGCCTTCCAGTGCGCTCTCAGCTGGTGACTGCTGCGTCGGTGTGCATGACGATTGTGCTCTCAGCTGGTGACTGGTATGTCGTGTATGACGGTTATGCTCTCAGCTGGTGACTGGTGTGTCGGTGCGCATGACGGTTGTGCTCTCAGCTGGTGACTAGTGTGTTGTTGTGTATGACGGTAGTGCTCTCAGCTGGTGACTGGTGTGTTGTTGTATATGACGGTTGTGCTCTCAGCTGGTGACTGGTGTGTTGTTGTATGTGATGGTTGTGCTCTCAGCTGGTGACTGGTGTGTCATTGTGTATAACGGTGAACAGTTTCCAGGTCAGATTACCAACATTGTTGGGAATGAATATCAAGTTTCAGTCATGCACAGATGTGGAAAATATTTTAAGTGGCCATCTTAAGAAGACAAGATCTACTACGCTCCAAGTACTATCCTGAGGAAGATCAGTGGACCAGTGATGGTGACCAAAATGGGACCAAGAATTTGCAGAATTCTCACAAATGTGACAGACTTCTCCACCATTCAATTTCTCATTCTGGACGTAATTGTTCATGTATCTCGTCTTGTGTTCAGAATCATTGTTTACTGTGAGTGCTGCTGACAAGTTTGTTTTTCTCTTACAGAGCTGTTAGTGTTGGTTATTTGTTTGTGTATTGTTTGTAGTGTTTACAGAAGTCTGGATCATGGAAATATTCAGACTCCTTTCCTAGATCCTCATAATGCCATGAGGACATGCTGTCTGATGCTGGCTGTGCATTTTTTGAACCGTTTTTTACAATATGTGACCAAGTCCTAGAAAACATTCACTACAAAATTAAGTAATTATTCTAAATGAAAATTGCTGCTTATATTTTCTGCAGTGAAACCAAAAACTTAACTCAGTGACATACTAGTATTTCTCAGCCTCTGTCACATACCAGTTTCTCATTTTTACTTGATTCGATACTTTAGCCGTTCCGTGTTACATCTCGAAAGGTCATTGACCTCACTAGTTGATGTTCTAGTTGATGCGTTTTCAAAGTTACTAGTGATGTCTTCGCTGATATCCACACGATATTTGGTCGTACAACAATTTTTACTAGTGCAGGAATAAAATACACCAAACACACTAGTACGACCAGAGTCTACTTCCTCTTTCAGGGCTGATATGAACAGCAGTTATTGAACATTACAGCAATTTCATGGTTTATACAAAGTGAGACCACAGGATACTAGGTGTGCGTGATGAAGCATGAAGTGTGAAACTTTTGTAGGTTTTACAGGTGGGTACGTGGTGTATTTTGAGTGTTCTTAATTTGCATTTTGAATAAAACTCTGAAATTCTGCAACCTTTTTTCCCTGTTGAATTTCTTAAATGCTCAAAAAAATATGAAATTTAGGGCTGAATTCCAAAAAAATCACAAATGTCCGTACGACAGATTTTGTTTATCCGCACGACAATTACTTTTTTTGACTAAACCCCTTAAGCACTGAGCCTCGTTTTTTGAAAATGGCAAGCCAAAAATGAAATGAGTACATCTCTGCGACAGCATTTGAATAATCTTGGTATCATAATAAAGTTAAAACCATTTGGGATTTCATACCTGGTGTAACAATCACTATATATGTCACTGAGTCAGAGTAAATCGAGATGGAATACAATGTAAATGAAAGATCTCATTTTGCACCTAACAAAGTTTTACTTCAAACCCTTGTAAATTTGTTGAGTTGCAGTCTGAAACCTCTAAAAAATTACAGCACAAAATCTCATTATTATCTGTGCCAAAGTTTATTCTGATTAGGTCAATCAGAGCAAAATTAGAGAGGAATGTCTAGGTGGCTTCTCCATTTTGGCAATTTAGGTACTTTGTGTTCCATTTCAGATTTCTAAGATACCAAACCGTAAATCCCACACAATTTCACTTATATATCACTACAGGCATCCATTCAATCCAAATACAACGTTTTTTAATTTTTAGAATTAAAAAAATATATATTATTATTATTTCTGCCAGTTTTGTTGCCTATACAATTTCCCATTCCAAGATAATACATACAATGAAAATTAAGTTTGACTCCACTGGAGCATATTTATTAAAAAGCAGGGCAAGAAAATAAAATGATAAATACAAAGGCAATGTGAAAAAATGGTAAAGAAAAGTAAGAATAGCAAAACCCCCACCGATCATTTGTAGAAGGAAAGTGCAATTTTTTCCTAACAAAAAAAAAAAAAAAAGTACCCTGATCAGGAATCATACTTTCACAATTTCCTTTCAGCAGCGCGGCATTTTATCCAATAGGCTACGTCAATTGACAACAGTCTATGGTCAAATTGACCATTCAACGAATGGGTAAAGAAAATACGTACTGTACTGTTGTAGTCTCAGTATTTGTGCAGGATAGTGCAAAGATTCTGTCAGAAAATGACTTTGAAAATGATTGTTGAATATTTAGCGAATAATTATTCGGACAATACCTCAAACAAACTAGTTATGCGTTTATAGTGTCTCCCTATTCAAGAACATGCATATGTCCCATGGACTCAGTTCGACGCACTTGGAATGCAAGGCTGTAGCTCAGGCTAGGTTTCTGCGATCAAGGTGGTTTAGAGTTCGTTAGAATTATCGGGACTCAAACAATCAAATTCCTACCAACATAGTCTTACTGACAGCATCACAAGCCGATGGCAGAGAGGAAAATACATTGCAAGCTGTTTGCTACGAAGCTGAATTCTTTGAAGCAACGCCCTGGGAAAGAGCATGCTAGGATCCTGGCAGATCTAGTTTTGTTATAACACGAACACATTGGGCTAACAATAGCAAGCGCAGATTTACCCCCGAGCAGTTTTTTATTGCAAAATATCAAAGGTAATATAGAATTTTTTTCTGCTCATCTCTGTAGACTGAAAAATGTATGGCTGCTGTTCTTTCAATGTGGTGTCGGTTCAAAATGACACGGCTCATATCGTTGCATTCTGTGGACTTTCCTCTTTTATTTGAGGTATCATTTTTATGCATAGCACGAATTCAGCAGAAATTCAGGCGATTCAGCGCTGATATGATTTTATCCTATGTTGTGCTGCATGCTTATTTACTTGCTTGGTGATTAAATTGTGTTTGGTTGAGGTAAAAATGGTTTACATGAGCTTTTGGCCGAGTTTCTTCGCGAAATATGGATATGCCGCTTGACCGAGTGGGATTTGGAAACATGCTGCATTTATAATGTGTAATAACCGGCCCCTGGTATCGGGCTGTAGGTCTTAAGGGGTTAATGTTCTCAATACTTCATGGAAAACTAACATATCTTTTAGAAAGGATTTTCACCCTTTAAGCAATTACCTGTAGATTATATGATATCACCATCATGATTTTTTTCAGCATTAACTCACAGATTTTTTCATTTAAGGTTGTATGTTGAAAAAATGCTGTTTCTCTGCGTTTGTACGACATACACTCAACAAATATACAAACGCAACACTTTTGTTTTTGCTCCCATTTGTCATGAGATGGACTCAAAAATCTAAAATTCATTCCAGATACACAATATTACCATTTCTCTCAAACATTGTTCACAAATCTGTCTAGATGTGTGATAGTGAGCACTTTTGCTTTGCTGAGACAATCCATCCCACCTCACAGGTGTGCCACATCAAGATGCTCATCAGACACCATGATTAGTGCACAGGTGTACCTTATACTGCCCACAATAAAAGGCCACTCTGAAATGTGCAGTTTTGTCTCACAGCAAAATGCCACAGATGGCGCAAGCATTGAGGGAGCGTGCAATTGGCATGCTGACAGCAGGAATGTCAACCAGATCTGTTGCTCGGGCATTGAATGTTCATTTCTCCACCATAAGCCATCTCCAAAGGCGTTTTAGAGAATATGGCAGTACATCCAACCGGCCTCACAACCGCAGACCACGTGTAACCACACCAGCCCAGGACCTCCACATCCAGCAGGTTCACCTCCAAGATCGTCTGAGACCAGCTACTCAGACAGCTGCTGAAACAATTGGTTTGCATAACCAAATAATTTCTGCACAAACTGTCAGAAACCGTCTCAGGAAAGCTCAACTGCATGCTCGTCGTCCTCATCGGGGTCTTAACCTGACTCCAGATCGTCGCCGTAACAGACTTGAGTGGGCAAATGCTCACATTCGATGGCGTCTGGCACGTTGGAGAGGTGTTCTCTTCACGGATTAATCTCGGTTTACATTGTTCAGGGCAGACGGCAGACAGCGTGTGTGGCGTCGTGTGGGTGAGCGCTTTGCTGATGTCAATGTTGCGGATCGAGTGGCCCATGGTGGTGGTGGGGTTATGGTATGGGCAGGCATCTGTTATGGACGAAGAACACAGGTGCATTTTATTGATGGCATTTTGAATGCACAGAGATACCGTGATGAGATCCTGAGGCCCATTGTTGTGCCATACATCCATGAACATCACCTCATGTTTCAGCAAGATAATGCACGGCCCCATGTTGCAAGGATCTGTACACAATTCTTGGAAGCTGAAAATGTCCCAGTTCTTGCATGGCCAGCATACTCACCGGACATGTCACCCATTGAGCATGTTTGGGATGTGCTTGACCGGCGTATACGACAGCGCGTACCAGTTCCCACTAATATCCAGCAACTTCGCACAGCCATTGAAGAGGAGTGGACCAACATTCCGCAGGCCGCAATTGACAATCTGATAAATTCTATGCGAAGAAGACGTGTTGCACTGCATGAGGCAAATGGTGGTCACACCAGATACTGTAATGGCGTGGAGGTGTTGGACGCCAGGAGCAGTGGCTCGAAATAAAAGATAGATGCACCAAAGTGCTAAACTTGAACAAAAGGAAATATATCGGCTCGCGCTACCCACGGGCCTAACGCCTGACCGTGGGAGTCAACAGGCGAGCTCAAAACAAAATACCAGGCAGCTAAAAAACCTGCCTATACTCTCGCTTCTCACATCAATAATATAAAGCAGCTAAATTCCTGCCTAATCTCTATTCTCAAACAACCTTAACGGCTTAAGCGTCAACAGCATACTGACACTCCAGCAACCCGAACGAGGAAAGGCAGGAGCTTAAATAGAGTCCGGGCGACGCCCCCAATTAATGCCAGCTGGCTAAGGAATCCGATGGTGAGCGAAACGATATCGTCCCGAACGAGAGCAACAAAAGGAGCCCACAAGGCTCCCAAACCATGACAGGACCCCCCCCTCTAAGGGACAGCTCCAGAAGTCCCCAAGGAACCCCGGGCACGAAAATCCGAAATAAGCGAGGGATCCAGAATATCCCGAGAAGGGACCCAGCACCGCTCCTCGGGACCATATCCCTCCCAATCAACCAAAAACTGGACCCCACGACCTACGCGCCTCTCGGCCAAAATGCGGCGCACGGTATAAACCGGACCGCCCTCAAGCATGCGCGGTGGCGGCGGCGGCGGCGTGTCTGCGGGTGCCAGGACGCTAGTGCTAACCGGCTTAATCCGTGAGACGTGGAACGCCGGATGTATGCGCAGAGATCTCGGGAGCTTCAACTGGACCGTAACCGGATTGATCCTCCGTACAATCTTGAACGGACCGATATAGCGAGGTGCCAGTTTACGGGACTCCACCTTCAACGGGAGATCCCGGGTGGACAGCCAAACTCTCTGCCCAACCCGATAGGACGGAGCCAAACGACGCTTTCTATCAGCGAAGAATTTTTGTTTGCGCCCCGAGCGCAACAGTGCCGAACGGACCTTAGTCCAAACAGACCGACAGCGCCGAATGAAGTGGTTAACTGAGGGAATCTCGGAATTGTTCTCAGTCTCTGGGAAAAGTGGAGGTTGATAACCCACTTGGGCTTCAAACGGGGAAAGCCCCGTGGAGGAATTACACAACGAGTTATGAGAATACTCGGCCCAAGCTAAAAATCGACTCCAAGATGAGGGGTTATCTGCCGCCAAACATCGGAGAGTGTTCTCGAGAGACTGATTAGTACGTTCCGTCTGCCCGTTGGTCTCAGGGTGAAACCCTGAAGAGAGGCTAACAGTGGCCCCCAACTGTTTACAAAACGCCTGCCAAAATCTGGCCGTAAACTGCGGGCCTCGGTCAGAAACAACATCCTGCGGGAGCCCATGCAACCGGAACACATTGTTGACCACAAGATGCGCTGTCTCCCGTGCTGAAGGCAGCTTGGGTAGTGCGACAAAATGAGCCGCTTTAGAAAAACGGTCGACCACCACCAGAATAACCGTGTTGCCATCAGAAACAGGCAGCCCCGTAACAAAATCTAAAGCAATATGCGACCAAGGGCGCCTGGGAACGGGCAAAGGTCGCAGCAAACCAGCGGGAGGGAGGTGGGAAGTCTTATTCCTTGAACAGACGCAACAGGCAGCAACAAACTCCCGAATATCTTTCATCATCTCCGGCCACCAAAATCGTTGGGCCAGGAACTGCTTGGTCCGATGGGCCCCCGGGTGCCCCGCCAAGCGGGAAGAGTGTCCCCACTGAAGGACCTGTGACCTAACACCCTGTGGGACAAATAAACAACCAGGAGGCTCCCCCCCAGGACCGGGATCAGACCTCAACGCCTCCTGAACAACCGCCTCAATCTCCCACTGAATAGGTGCTACGATCTGGGCCGAAGGAATGACAGGCTCTGGGGAAGGATCGCTATCAGTGCGATCAAACAAACGTGACAGCGCGTCAGGCTTAGTATTCTTAGAGCCTGGGCGGTACGTAAGCGTAAAATCAAAACGGTTAAAAAACAATGCCCATCGCGCCTGCCGGGAATTACGCCGTTTGGTCTGCTGAATATATTGGAGGTTTTTATGATCAGTCCAAACCACAAAAGGGTGCTCAGCTCCCTCCAACCAGTGGCGCCACTCCTCGAGCGCCAGCTTGACCGCTAATAACTCCCGGTCACCAATACTATAATTACGTTCGGCGGCGGACAAAGACCGGGAGAAATACGCACACGGGTGAATCTTATTATCCCAACGTGGGCGCTGGGACAGAATAGCACCCACGCCCACCTCGGAAGCATCTACCTCAACGACAAATGGGAGGGAGGGATCGGGCAAAACCAAAATCGGCTCCGAGCTAAAACGTTTCTTCAATTCCTGAAAAGCTGCGTCTGCTGCAGGGGACCACAAAAACGCTGAGGAGGTATTCTTTTTAGTGAGCGCAATAATGGGGGCAGCAACCGCGCTGAAATTACGAATAAACCTCCTATAAAAGTTTGCAAAGCCTAGAAAGCGTTGGACCTCTTTAACACTCTGCGGCGCAGGCCAATTTCTGACCGCAGCCACCTTGTCTGGGTCCATCCGCACCGAACCCTTAGACACAATGAAGCCCAAAAAGGAGACAGTCTGGGCGTGGAAAACACATTTCTCGGCTTTAACGAAAAGTTTGGCACGGAGCAGGGCTGCCAGTACACGTCTGACGTGTTGTTTGTGCTCAGACAGTGTTGAAGAAAATATCAAAATATCGTCGAGATAAACGAAGACGAATCTCTCCAACATCTCTCTGAGCACGTCATTAACAAATGCCTGGAACACCGAGGGCGCGTTAACCAGCCCGAACGGCAAGACCCGATATTCGTAGTGCCCGTCATGCGTGTTAAAAGCCGTTTTCCATTCGTCTCCCTCCCGAATGCGAATCAAGTTATAAGCGTTGCGAAGATCTAGCTTCGTAAAGAATGATGCCTCCTGTAGACGTTCAAACGCGGAACTCATTAATGGAAGGGGATATCGGTTTTTAACAGTGATCTTATTTAAACCCCTGTAATCAATACAGGGTCTCAGCCCACCATCCTTCTTCCCAACGAAAAAGAATCCCGCTCCGGCAGGGGACGTAGACGGCCGTATAAAACCATTGGCGAGAGCCTCCTGGATATACTCTCGCATAGTCTTACGCTCAGGTCCTGACAGCGAATACAGCGAACCCCTAGGTGGAGTTGTCCCAGGATATAGGTTAATCTCGCAGTCGTACGGACGATGCGGGGGTAACGTAGAGGCTCGTTGTTTACTGAATACCTCAGCCAAATCGGCGTAATCCTTAGGAACATTCGGAGGCAAGTCGAAGTTCAGGGTAGCCCCAAATTCTTTACCCTGGTCAGAGTCTAATGAATCCGTGACTGATTCCACATCGCTGAAATTCTCCAAAAAGTTATCATCCTCTGGCTCTCGCCAGTCAAATTGAGGATCCCATTCTAACCCCTCCTCTGCCCCTTCTTCCAATCTAGGAGGGTACGGAGTAATAACCTCCTCAAACTCGCTATCGGTGTCAGCCTGACCCATAGCCTCACGTCCGAAAGAACCATTATCCCTGGTTCTACAATGAGTGCTACACTTGGGACCCCAGCGAACGATGGGATTAGTCTGTCTCCCCCAGCTGATACAAGGCTCATGCTCCCGTAACCACGAATGCCCCAAGACTATAGGGAAAGTGGGAGACTTGATAATGAAAAATCGAACCTCCTCCGAATGACTACCAAAAGAGATGAACATCTCTAATGGTTCAGACACCTCGGTTATAACTCCCGTTCCAAGCGGGCGACCGTCCAAAGTTCTGACCGAACGCGATTGTGAAAGAGCAACAGTGGGGACGGCGTGTCTCCTAGCCCACTGAAAATCCATGAAGCAGTCCACTGCGCCCGAGTCAACGAACGCTTCAATGGTAAATCTTTTACTCCCCACAGTAATTTCTACGGGGATAAGTGTTCGGAAGGGAAGTTGGGTCTGCCCCTCTAGCGTCCCCTGAATCGCTAGAGGGGCTTTTCGTTTCCCCGTAGTTTAGGGCACTGTGGACGTGTATGACCCGGTTTGTAACAATAAAAGCAGATTATTTTTCTGCTAATGGGTCTTTTAGACTGACGGTTAAACGAACCATCAACTTGCATGGGCTCAACTAAGGTAGAATCCTTAATGGGTGAACTAGGAGATGAACAATCGCCTTTAGCAATCTTAATACCATTGTCAGCCAGCGGAGATTTATTCAGTCTCTCCCGGCTGCGTTCGCGTATGCGATTGTCAATTCGCACAGCAGTACGAACTAAGGAGTCTAAAGTTGAGCAGGGTTCTAACGTAGCCAGTACATCCTTAATCTCCTCCGTAAGAGCATGGCTAAAAACTGTCATCAGAGGAGTCTCTGGCCAGCCTGTTTCTGTGGCCAGAGAACGAAATGTAATCGAAAACTCAGCTGCGCTTTCCTTGACCTGTCTCAAGTGCATTAAACGCGTAGCTGCGTCTTGGCCGCAAATGTCCTGATCAAAAACAGAAACCATCTCCCTGACAAGAGCCTCTACCGAATTAACAACCGGTGAGTTAGCTCTAATTAGTGGACCGACCCAATTGAGCGCTGTGCCAGCCAACAAGGACAATATAAAGGCAACTCGAGAGTCCTCATTAACAAAACGTGACGGCTGAGCTTTAAAAAATATCTCACACTGGGCAATAAAATCCCTACACTTTCCAGCCTCGCCACTGTATCTTTGGGGGAGTTGTAACTTTGGCTCTCGGGGAAAATGTATGGGTTGTGCTTGTGCAAAACGTTGTGGAGCCTGTGACGTTAGAGGTTTAATACTCTCTGATAATTCTAACAGGACGCTCTGCTGGTTCTGCAGCGCCGTCTCCTGCACGTGCAGCCTATCAGCCAGTTCAGAGCGCTGATTGATCAGCACAGAAAGTGAATTGGCAAATCCAGCCAACATCTCCTGCTGACTGGCAATAGCTCTCTTAATATCGGCCACCGCTGACGTCTCCATTGTGGCTGGAGTGTACTGTAATGGCGTGGAGGTGTTGGACGCCAGGAGCAGTGGCTCGAAATAAAAGATAGATGCACCAAAGTGCTAAACTTGAACAAAAGGAAATATATCGGCTCGCGCTACCCACGGGCCTAACGCCTGACCGTGGGAGTCAACAGGCGAGCTCAAAACAAAATACCAGGCAGCTAAAAAACCTGCCTATACTCTCGCTTCTCACATCAATAATATAAAGCAGCTAAATTCCTGCCTAATCTCTATTCTCAAACAACCTTAACGGCTTAAGCGTCAACAGCATACTGACACTCCAGCAACCCGAACGAGGAAAGGCAGGAGCTTAAATAGAGTCCGGGCGACGCCCCCAATTAATGCCAGCTGGCTAAGGAATCCGATGGTGAGCGAAACGATATCGTCCCGAACGAGAGCAACAAAAGGAGCCCACAAGGCTCCCAAACCATGACAGATACTGACTGGTTCTGAGTCCCCAGACCCCCAATAAAGCAAAAACTGCACATTTCAGAGTGGCCTTTTATTGTGGACAGTTTAAGGTACACCTGTGCACCAATCATGGTGTCTGATGAGCATCTTGATGTGGCACACCTGTGAGGTGGGATGGATTGTCTCAGCAAAGCAAAAGTGCTCACAATCACACATTTAGACAGATTTGTGAACAATGTTTGAGAGAAATGGTAATATTGTGTATCTGGAATGAATTTTAGATCTTTGAGTCCATCTCATAACAAATGGGAGCAAAAACAAAAGTGTTGCGTTTATATTTTTGTTGAGAGTATTTATTTGGGCAAATTTGCATAAATAATGTAAAAATTGTTTTGGGAGTTCTGTGGTATATTCATTTGGGGTTAAGGGTCTATAATTTGGTCACAAATGATTTTCACCAAGCAAAGCCTGAAACATCAAAAATGTTCTGTGAATGTCTGTACGACATGCGTAAAATCGCCCTGCTAGCGATTAGTATCCACCTGCTGTCGCATTCATTACATGCAGACACATACAAGCACCCTGAAGATGCATAACTGCTGTTTTTGTTTTTGAAAGTTGTGTTTTTTTAAATTCTGGCTCACTGCATGCCTCATGAAATCGTTTTCAAAACACAAAAACACCCGGCACTAAAACTATGAAAAATGTGGGAACCTGTGAAGACTGATAGCCAAGTCTCTCTCCATTTAATCAAGCACAATTTTACACAGCCAGTTACAATAAAACACTTCAAATATAATCAAATTGGGTGAACTGATTTAAACCACTTTTGACTCCTACTTATAGCCCTGAACGTCCACTCTAAATTACGCTGTCGGTTTCACTGGTCGGAAACCTGATATTATTTGGCCTCTCGTTATCATTTGTTATGCAAACAAAATGTCTTTGGCAACAAGCCTACGATTCCTAGAATCACAACCTATGGTAACAGTAGGCTAATAAACTAATAAAAGAAACTAGTACTAGTAAAAGAGTAAAAGAGTAAAAAAAAAGTACTAGTAAAAGAAAAACATCACAGAAGGTGCTAGAAAGACATTGATGAGCTTGATTACAGCGTCTTAGCTGAAGCATTCATAGCACTAATGAAGCCAGGACATGGCTTCAGCAACAGCTGAGAAGAGATACGCTCTGGGTCCATACATATTCAGCATATTCGCTGCACCTAACTCAAACCCAGGGTGCCTTTTTAGCAGAACGATGGGGTACTTCATTTCACAGCAGCTAGCAGCAGATAACCTCCGCCCTCCGCCGAAAGGCGCACCGGGGTGAGGTTCTCCATGAGAATCTGGCCAATCTTCTGCTGGCCTCTCTCAGATCACAAAGCTCAGCATATTCTGGGCTGCCACAACAAACAAATAATCTAATGCTATTTTTAAACCAAAATCAACTTATGCGTGTGGGTTTTTTAAATGTGGGTAAACCTGCTAAAAACTGGCAACTACCTCCATTTCCAAAGCCAACAGGTAAGTTCGTCTTCCTGTTTTTTTTTTTTTTTTTGAATGTGACATTTGACCTCACAGATGTATCAAAAAACAGGGTTAGTACACAATAGAAAGCAGCGTACAGGGGCCAGTGACAATGTTACAATCGTTACTTTTGATTTATTCTACTTCAGATTCTCTATGAAACTCAGACTCAATCAAAGCATCTTGCACAAAGCAAGAATAAAATTGCAGCTGCATGTTGTTCCCATAGACTGCTGTAATAAACAACAGCATTAACAGTAATGTCACAGCATCACACCAGAAAATGAGCGAAAATTACCGTGTCCATCCAGGGGTAATATTTCCATCACTGCCCGTCGCAGCTGGAGTAGATAAATTCCCGTGACTGCTGCAGGAATTTGACCCGGGAATGGATGCCAACTGTACCCTTTCCCACCAAAAACAAAAGCTAGCTGTTAGTGAGTGTTAGAGGACTTTTTGTTCAGCGTGAAAGTCCAGAAATGCCAGATTTCAGATCATCTTGACTGCACTCCCTCAGATCACACTCCCTTTTGAATTTACACTGGAAGAATCCAGAAAAGGCCCAGTATGTCGCAGAATTCTCTGAAATGTTTTATTAAAAAAAGCAAAATATTGTTGCTCGTTGAAAATAAACTAGAAGACCAACAAACCCAACTAATTTTGCAGGACACGACAAAACTGATTAATCTTTTGACAATATCTGGGAAACATTTAAATATACTGTAGGCTATTCACTGACACAACAACAGTGTAGGAATTTGGGCTTTTCAATTTTTTTTGATGTTGTTGTCTTTCAAACAAAACAGCACCCTAATGCTTCATTACAAGCAACTGTAAATCTTTGTACTATGATGCCCAACACAGGAGAGGACAGGGGTTCCTGTAACCATAGCAACTCAGGCTCATAGGCCTCTGTGGCATTGATATCATAGGACTGGTGAAGTGCAGAAAATTCACTGCTGGATTTTGAAGTTCACAATTCAAAAACGGGACACTGAAATAAACTGAACTGTCACACACAAAACACTGTTTAAACAAAGTTTGGTTGACAACATAAGAAGCAATTTTTCAAAAACGCTCATCATAAAGAACCAATAACATATTTTGTTGCGTCTACAGAATATTCAAATTTTCGCATGTTATTTGCAAACTCATTAACACTTATGGGCTTCTGTCCCTGCTACAGCAGCCATATTCCCTCGGTTCACATCACACCCTGGTAGTTTGTAGTCTGTATGTGAAAAGGCTCCATTTGGAGGGTTACTGCAGCGCTAGAGGACCACTTCCCCTCCACCCCAAAGACAGCTGGGACATCATAAGCCCCATGTAAATGCACAGATTGTAGGGGTAGGGTGAGACGGTAAGGCCAAGGGGGGATTGTGATTAGGCCAATGAGTTAGAAAAACCTAGTGGATCTACAGCAGTGAAAACCAACCCCGCTTCCAGAGATGTACTGTCCAGTGGGGCTTCACGCCAACCCAAGGGCCCTTACACAGTGTCTGCATTGGGTGGGTGATCCACCATGCCTGAGCTAAAGCAGACTCATAACCGACAGAAGAGGAGGGTTAACCCCGAAAGGCCTGTAACAGCTTGAGATGGAGATGGTCATTGAGCTGATCGCAGGAGTCAGGTGTGCAGCATTAGGGTTTGAGTGAAAGTCCACAGGACAGCATGTGTGCTGCAGTAGGGCTGGTCACATCTGTCCTACAGGATCTGATCTGAATAAACAACATGTGACTGACAGCATTTAGATTTGAAAAGCCACCTCGGTCATTATGACCTTATACGGTCATAAATGTTTCCATGGGAACATCATTTAGTGCGAAAACAAACGAGCACAGAGGATAATTAGGATGTTTCAGTTGATCTCTTGTCTCGCGCTGGCGTTATAACACGGCTCTCGAATGCGGTCAGCTTTCTCTGCCTGCGATGTATTCTTTTTCACTCATTTTACACATCTGTTTCTCAGAGCTGTTCTTTCCTGTAACATCCTGTCTTTTAATCACACCTCTTGGTTACAGTTTCTTCTCCAAGCCTGGCCATCTAATCACACCCCTCACCATGTTTATCCCACACCGCCAACACCCAGGTGCCCACAAATGTTGGGGCATGTTTGTAGGGAAAGCGATACTGTACATCAGCTATTGACTGAAATCGCAAGCAGTGTTGATTATGGTAACATAACATAATATAACATGAGTGGGGAGAACAGGCCGTTCAGCCGAACAAGGCTCCCCAGATTCTTTATTCTATTGTGAATATATCCCTTCAGATACTCATTGACTTAATGGTATGTAGCTTTATGTCAAGCCTGCTCTTGAAAACCCCCAAGGTCTCTGCTTCAACAATATGGTCAGGCAAGCTATTCCACATTGAAACTAAGCTTATGCCGTTGGAGGTGACGGCTTGGGGTATATCCCAGAACTCCCCCAATCCTCCAATTCCCCAATCCTTGAATAGACCTTGAATAAACTTTCATTTGAACTTAATTTCAGGTCAATTGGACAAATGGTTCTGAAGATATGGCCAAAATGGTAATTTTTCATCACAAAGGGCCACCTGGTGGCAAAATATTGAACCATACAGGTATGATGTCATCATGTGACAGGTTGTGAGGTCATGACCTAGCAGTTGCACATAGTTTCATGTCAATTGGACAAATGGTTCCAAAGATATGGCAAAAATGGTGCATTTTATGTGACAAAGCTCAACCTTGTGTCAAACTTTTGAACCAAACAGGTATAATGTCATCGTGGGACACATCCTCAGTTCATGACCTCTCATTTGCACTTGATTTGAGGTCAATCAAACAAATATTTCCAGAGACATGATAAAAACAGTGATTTTTCAGTTTTTGGCCCCTGGCGGCCAATCTATAAATTGTAAATTGTCCAAAATCGAATCAGTTCTTCCTCTTGAAGACACTTACTTATATGCAAAACATGAAATTTCTAATTGAAATATTACTGAAGTTGTCGCGTTAACACGTAGGGCGGCGCGGCAGAGGCGGCGGTCGGACCAAAAACATAATATCCCCGAAACGCCGTTCGGCGTTCGGGGATATAATTACTCTTTGAGTGAAGAAATATTTCCGAATATCAGTGCTGAATTTACCCTTGGTGAACTTCCATTTGTGACCCCGAGTTTTACTCACAACACTTGGTCAAAGGAATCCTACATAATTCACTTTGCTAATCCCTTTAACATATTTAAAGACCTCAAATCACCCCTTAATCTCCTTTTCCTAAGACAAAAGAGATAATGGATCTTCAGCCTCTTCTCATAGCTTTCATCTTTTATACCTGGAATTAGCTTAGTGGCTTTTCTCTGAACTTTCTCTAGAGCCTCTCTATCTTTCTTCAAGCATGGTCCCCAGAACTGGACACAATACTCTAAATGTGGTCTGATGAATATGTTGTGCAAAAGAAGCATCACCTCCTTAGATTTGTACCCAATACTTTTGGCAATGTATCGCAGCATCCGATTGGCTTTTTTAACTGCTACGGCACAATGGCTAGAGCCTGTAAGGGTTTGGTCAACAATCACTCCCAGATCTTTCTCGTGTGGAGCACATTCCAGTTTAAAACCTCCCATGAAGTAATCCTGTCTAATGTTTTTATTACCTACATGTACAACTTTACATTTCGCTACATTAAAATTTCATTTGCCACATTTCAGCCCAATTCTGAATTCTATCCAAATCATCCTGAATCACTTTAGTCAACTCTAAACCATTTGCAAAACCCCGCAATTTAGTATCATCTGCAAATTTAACTTATCTGATCTCAATATTCCTATGAAGGTCATTAATGTAGATGAGGAACACCAGGGGTCCCAATACTGATCCCTGGGGGACGCCACTCCCCACCATACCTAGCTCAGATGAGATGCCTCTGAAAATCCTGAAAAAATTCTGAAAATCCAAGTATATGATATCGTAAGCCCTGCTCTGGTCATAAGTCTTGGTGGCCTCTTAAAAAAATTCCAGAGGGTTTTTCAGGCATGACCTTCCCTTACGGAAACCATGTTAGCTATCCCACAAGATACTGTTACCTTCAAGAAATAAGTCCAGCTCATCTTTTATGATAGATTCCAATATTTTGCACGCAATGCAAGTTAAACTGACTGGCCTGTAATTTCCAGGCTCAGTACGGTCCCCTTTCTTATATACTAGTATTACATTGCCCTGTTTCCAATCATTTGGTATTTCTCCAGTTTCTAAAGACCATCTGAAGATGGCGGATAGCGGCTTAAAGATAATCTCACTAACTTCCCTGAGCACTCTAGGATATAAGCCATCAGGACCCGCCGCCTTATCTACCTTTAGCTAATGAAACTTGTCTAATACTTTGTTATCTCAAACCTCAATTTCCGCTAAATAATCTTGAGCATTTAACATTCCCTCTGGCCGAAAAAAGACTCACTCTGAGGTAAAATTCTCAACAAAGTAACTGTTTAAGGCATCCGCAATATCCTTGTTATCATATAGCAGCGATCTATTTTTATTCTTTTTGCAGTTAACCTGCTCTTTGACTTTCCTTTTTCTGCTACAGCACTGAAAGAAGCACTTAGGTTTAGTTTTTGCCCCCTCTGCAATTTGTCTTTCATAGAGTCTTCTAGCATTCCTCAGCTCTTTTTTGACCACAGCCCGCATTTCACAGTATTCAGCCTTAGTGTTCTCATTGTTATCCTTTATGTATATCTTATAAAGATTCCTCTTTTCCCTCAAAATCCTATGAATACTTTTGGTCATCCACTGAGGATTCTGCTTTTTCAGCTTACTTTTGGACACCTTTGGAATGAATTTGCATTGTGATTCAAGTAAAACCCCCTTAGATCTTTCCCACGTCTCACTTACAGACTCAAAGTCCAAGAGTGTTTCCCATTTTATTTCACTTAGATATAAGCGCATCCTGTCAAAGTTTGTTTGCCTAAAATTGAAAATTTTTGTTTTTGAATACACCTTTTAAACTTCCCATGAAACATCAAAATTAACAGCAGAGTGATCACTTGTCCCAAGTGGCTCCAGTACCTGAACATTGTTAATTCTATCTGGGTCATTACAGAGCGTTAAATCTAAAATTGTCTTTTCTCTTGTAGGTTTATTAACATAGTGCACTAAAAATTATCATTTATAACATCTAGAAATTCTTCCTCCCCCCTACCCTGTCCTTTCACCATTTCCCAATCGATACCAGGATAATTTAAGTCTCCCATAATAACAGTCCCTCCACCTCTACAAGTTTGCGTAATCCTCTCTAAAAGCATTTCATTGACTGTTCCGTCCAAAGCTGACGGTCGATAGCATACTCCTATGTTTAAACCTGTCTCGTGTTCGCCAATGAGTCTGACCCAGATATCTTCACAGGGTAAGGAATGTTCAATTTCGGTAATTTCCAGTACATTTATGTTTTTGTTCACATGGATTGCTACGCCCCCTCCTCGCCTATTACATCTATCCTTCCTAAAGGGCTTATAACCTGCTATATTATATTCATCTCCATACTCTTCACTTAGCCATGTCTCTGTAATCCCAACTATGTCATAGCCCTCACTAATCATAACGGCTTCAACCTCTGGAAATTTATTTTTTAAGCTTCTTGCATTTAAATAAAAAACATTTCAGGTTATTACAAATGCTCTTCCCCCTTGATTTCCCATGCGGCCGCTGCTTCAAGCCCCCCACTTTGTTTTGTTGCTTTAAAAGTATATCATCAATAGGGCATGTAACCCAGTCAGCTTCCGTCGGGGCAGTCTGCATTTCCCTATGTGTAACACTCACTAACCTCCCTGCCCCACAAGTCCCTAGTTTAAATAATCCTGTCCTGCCCTCAACATAAGCTGGCCCAGTGCAAAGGTACCCCTCCGGTTCAGGTGCAGCCCGTCAGGCTTGAACAGGTCACCCCTGTCCCAGAAAAAGTTCCAGTGCCCCATAAACCTGTACCTTACTTTCCTACACCGGGTTCAGAGCCACGTGGTAAACCTCCAGATAAAATTCTGCTTTCCTCTGCTTGCATGTGGTACCGGTAGACTCCCGGAGAACACTACCGTTGAAGATCTGCTCCTAAGCTTCTTAGCTGACTCCACAAATTTGCCTTACAGAACCTCAAACCTACCCTTACCTATGTCATTTGTCCCAACATGGACCATGACAACTGGATCCTTCCCTGCTCTGGCCAGGAGCTTGTCTGCACGCTCCAGGAGGTCCCCTACCAGGTCACCAAACAGGCAACACTCAGCATATAAACGCATCTGTATCCACATTTGCTCTCTGAATGATGTTTCATCCTTGAGTGACCCCAACACTGGCTTCCAGGGCCTCCATTTAGTTTTTGTTTCCCCGTCTTCCTTTAAAAAAACCTTTTCACCAGAGATGTCCCGAGAAAAGTACTGATATTTGGGGTCTCATTTATAAGCAGTGCGAGGGCACAGAAATTATGCATAGGCCTATTTGTTTGAGGATTTTGGATAAATAAAACAAACCTGACATGAAGAACATTGAAAATTAATAAAACACAGAAATGAAACATTTTAAGTTATTCCTGATGAATCAAACAAAAATCACATGCAGTTTAGCTAACAGACAGTTTCATAAATTAGGATATTTATACACCATTTATCTTTCAGTGTTGGTAATATTTAGGTTTGAAATCCATGCACATTTTTAAAAATAATACCCTTTGCCTGGTCTGCGCTCCCCCAACAATTGATGATTAAAACTTAAACTGCACATATTTTGGGCTAAAGCCCCCATGGCAATAGGCCTAATGACACCCCACCGATTCCCCTTCCGACAGTGAGCCCTTCTTACGAGTCCTGCGACTGACCTGGATCCTACTTTCTCCCACCACTGATAAATGTGGCACATTTTTGTTTCGGATAGAAATGCGAGTCCCTCTGTGATCACTGATGACCCTTAAGCCTGTTCTCACCCTTTGGACAGGCGGGGTTTTCACTCCTGCAGACCTGGGGCATTTGCATCATGTTACAAACTCTAAACAACAGCTGTTGCCAGCCAGCAAACCCCAGCTCATCTCCCACACGCAGCACAACAGCCCCACATCTTCCCAAACATCCCTGGCATAAAATTACGAGAACGCGGGGCTAAACATGCTCACGCCCCATCGTCAGGAAATGTAATTCCACCGCTCTGCTAGAGAAGTGGCGAAGCAAACGTTGTCTGTGGCCATTTGTGTCCCTCCCACAGCAGCTGCATGGTGACACAGTAATGACAGAACTAATGGGAGGCTGCTAGACTCACGAGGCTCTGAAAGCCTGAGTCCCTGACAGCGCCGTGACTACAGCGCAGCTCTTTTTAACCGTGACGGGCAGTGCACGCGTTTAAACCCTTTTACGGCGTTGCTGAAGAAGCACGGCAGCTTACAGCAAAAGAGACATGAACATCTCTGCAGCTCCACACTCCACAGTACCAGCAGAGAGTTTATTTATGCAGCTAGAAAGAGCTTTACAAACACAGTACACCAGATGAAGAAAGCTTACGTAGTGTGGTCTGTAGCTTTATACAAATAACGGAATCTAGGGAAAGAAGGGAAGGGTGTCAGCGGACATCATTAGGTAAAATACACGTTATTGAACCCCGTGGGGTATTTTGTCCTCTACTTTTGACCCATCCTATAGTTAGGAGCAGTGGGCAGCCACAGAGCAGCGCCTGGAGACCAACTCCAGTTCTAAAGCCAGTTCCTTGGTCAGGGGTACTGGCAGGAGTGTTCCTATGATGTATGTTTTTGTGGGTGGGGGAAACCGGAGTACCCGGAGGAAACCCACGGGAACACGGGGAGAACATGCAAACTCCACACAGAAAGGCCTCAGGCCGGATTTGAACCCACGACCTTCCTGCTCAGAGGCAACAGTGCAAACCACCATGCCGTCAACATGAGACTATGATGACAATTCCGGAAGATGTGGACAATGAGGGGAAACCATTTGGTCTCCATTCACAGTACAACTGACTTCTGACAGAGCAATAAGCAATATCCAATATCCCTGAACAGTATGTCCAAAATACTGAGCTATTCTCTGCTCTATTTAAGTGTCATGCTGAACACATGTAGCCCGAGGCATCAGGAATGAGCTTCATTTAAACTTTGGGGGAGACCCCCGCTGGACCACCTAGTGTCGTATTAAAAGTCAGTCTAACCGGCAGGTCATTCAAATACACTGGTGTCAGAGAAAGGGGAAGAGTAACCAAAGCCACTGGCAGAGTAAATCTGCCCAAGATTCTGTAACCTAAGCCCATGAGGTCAATGTAACCCAAACCACATCTCTAATTCAAACAGAAAGATGAGGCAAGTGTGTTAACGTTGATAACTACACCCTTGTTATTGTAAACAAACCAAAGCTAATATATTGTCAGGATATGCTAACTAAACAACCCAACAACTTGGGCTATAGCAGGGATACTCACTCTTTTCCAGAATGAGCCGCAGTGGGTGCAGGCTTTCATTCTAACCATGCAGTTACACACCTGATTCTACTTATCAAGGGTCTATGGCAAAAGCTTTAAGGGTTCATTAGTAGAATCAGGTGTGGGACAGGTTGGATAGAGGGAAAGCCTGCACCTACTGTGGCTCATTCTGGAAAAGAATGAGTATCCCTGGGCTATAGTAAAGAAGAGCGGAAATGAGTCGGATAATGTTCACAGTATTTACAGAATGAGGCATGTAAGATGGAGGAGTGCACGGAAACAGGACAGTCTGACTCACCCCCAACAAACTGAATTCCCCCCGCTACACGGCCAATGGCTCGCGAGATGAGATCGGACATGCAGCAGCCGATGAGGGCGGTGAGCGCCACGAGCAGCAAGAGGCCGCAGCCCATGCCCGTCACCACCGTGCAGATGCGCCACTCCAGGCTCGGGATACCCTGGAACGAGGCATAGCGGCCGCACTGTTCCAGCATCACGGTAGTTTGTCGCACCTCATCCCGAACTGGGTACGAGCAGCGCCGAAAAGTTCCGAACGACACCGGCTTGTCCATCTGCGAGCCCAGCAGCCAGTAGGGCATGAAGAATCCAACGCACGAAGCCACAGCGCAAACGAAAGAAAGCAGCGCCCACACAATCCCCGCGCACGTCAGGCTTGATGCCATGGCGCGGATCTGGCCTCAGCACTAGGTACTGTGAAAGTCCCAGGTAATTCACAGTTTGATTACTAAATCGATTAAGCGATTATTCTCTCCACCTGTGAAACTCCACCACAACGGCCAACACCATGATCTTCTCAGACTTCCCGAAGTAAACTTCCTGTGGGGATAGAATAAGGGTTACTGCTGTATGAATGAAGCACAACTAGAGCACAGTAAATGTAGTCGGTCTACTCTAATAGTCTGTCAACATTTAAATAACGATTTATATAATAATTTGGATGGCGTCATAAATTGCCCGCAAACATCAGCGTCAACCAAGACAAACAGCCCCTCATCCATGTTGCTGAAGTTTCTTTCTTACGATCGTAGATCGCAAACGCCTAATCTAGAAAAAAAATGTGACCTGATGATGTTCTCCTCATTAATTCGACAAAAAGGTTTGAGAGCAATTAGTTCATCTGTTTGTATGACAGTAAAATATAACCACAGCAGGTAATAGTACTGATGTGGACAAGGACACGTTCAAGTTCGCAGCAAAAACAAATAAGGTCGCACCAACGGGAAAACAGTGGACTACACTGTTAAACGCAATTGCGCGCATAACTGTTGGTTACTTCCTCCAAGCAACTCAGTTACCAAACCAATGCTTAAGCACTGTCAGAAATGGCATCTGAGTCACGCGTTACAGTAGTTAAATATTAATAGTTTCTTTAATAGATTTGCGATACAAACAAAGGAAGGCAAGAAAAACAATTTTGATCTAACAGATTTAGTTCATACTTGTACGAGTTTTGCAAATGACTGGCAACAGGCAACATCACGCTCCAAAAAAGCAAAGCTGTATGATTCTTTTTATCACCTATTGATGTAACAAGGAACGGCAACAAAACTTACGAACTCGGCGGAATCCTGAATTTCTTTATTTTTTTTACAGAAAACGTCCGTTCAGTTTTGTTATGTCTTACAGCGAAAGTTCAAAAATCCATGGCAGCCTGTAAAATGACCAACAAATTGAACACGAGATGCGCTGTTGAAAACAAACGATGGAAGAAAACGTGCTTTCTGTTCGATCCCGTCTCTTTCTGCAATCTGCTCCGCTCGAGTTCTCCGAGTCCAGTTAACGGATACAAATGTCAATAATGTGATTGTCCGCGAACTTCAGGCAGCCAGCCCGTGAGTCGCCCAATTCCCTCGATTATGACCCGAGAGAGGAAACGGTCCCCTACCCTCCGCACTAAATGGATGGGGAGTTCTGCGTGCCACATTTTGCTGAAGGACAGAGCAAAGAACAGAAATCTCCACCCAGGGGCTGGACTGCTTGGTCGCGTTCTATTCTCTGACAGAGTAGCAGCTCTTGCTTGACTATTGAGAGCTTCATGATTCTCTCGCTCGATGACGTGCGGGAGAGTTAGTCTGCGAGGGTCACCTCTTGGCCAGTCTCACATTTCTGCACAAAGAGCGGAAATTTAGAGTGGCTACTGTACAATGGCATTTCACGGTGATGGTTTTGTTGTTACTGTCTCCGACTTGTTCGAGTATCTGCGGAACCTGTCGTGAATTTGAGATGCTTGTTGAACTTGGACTCTTAGTTGGTGTTGGTCAATGATTACGTCATCAAAGTCATCAGCAATGATCAAGTCATTTCTTTAATGGTACATCTCAGGTTATTTCAGTTTGGTTTCCAATGTGTGTGTGTGTGTGTGTGTGTGTGTGTGCCCGCGCGCGCGCGCGCGCGTGCCCATGTGCGTTTGTTTGCGTGCATGGGTAAGTGTCCGCGGATGGCATGTTGGACTGACTTTTTTTTTAAAATTATGAACTGATTTCCTTCTCCTCTCGTTTAAAAAAAAATAATTCATTCACCATTAAGATCAGATCACCTACGGTGACAAAAAGCTGAATTGACAGAATTCAGCCAATTGAAACTGCAAACTTTGATTCTGTGTTTTCCGTCGTCATAGAGGGAGGGCACTGAACAAGGAAACTGTGTAATTGAATGCGTGCCTCCCCTTCTTTATCAGCTATCTCTTATGGTCAATCGGTAATGCACTGAGAGCTGACTATCCAGAAAATAATCAGTGTAACTCTTATTTAAGGGGGCCAGTCTGGTAAAAAAAAAACAAAAAAACAACAACAACAACAAAATTCTCAATTTTTGTTATTAGTATTTAAGTGATACTTTGATATATACGCTTAAACACTCAATTGAGGTTTTCGTTATAGTTTTAGTATTTGATTGTATTTTAGGGCAACAAAATATCAGGGAAGCCTATAATAAGACCGGAAGTGGATAATTTTGGTCCAAAATGAAAAGAAAAAAAAACAGTCAATATTGACTTTTTTTTTTGTTGCAATGGACCTCTGGATGTGACTGACAGGGCACTAATGTGTTTGCTGCCATCTATTGGCCAATTAGGGTTAATTATTATTTCCTTTATAAAATGCTAATTATTTCAGAATTAGAAATTTTGGACAAAAATTGCTATAACTTAAAAAAATATTAATCAGAATTGCTTCAAAATTGTCAGTAAGATTTGTTTTCATACAACAAACAATCTTATGATGGTTTTTGCACATACATACCTCACAAGCAAAATTATTAACAAAAACACTCTAATTTCAGTTTTTTCTTTGAAATATTATAATTATATGTAAATGATGAAAATTATACAAACGGTGTTATAGGATTGTTGTGCATACCAAATACTATCAAATCACATAAAAGTGCCTTGATATTGTAAGTACAATTACTGTAGTGGTACAAAGAACAAGCACTACAATATATTTTGAATATTCATGTCCTTGAGATATTTGCATATAATTTGCACATTTAATAAGATAAATTTCTCAAGAAGATTCAGATGCTCCATTGTCTCAGCTATATGGTCTATAGGAATTTACTTAATCAAGTAATGATTTATTCAGAATTCTTCATCAACTTGCATTTCACTGTATTTTTCCAGACTGGCCCCCTTCACCTGAGATGTGTCACATTCTGTGGAGTGTTCCCTGATTTACTGTACAATAGCGAGCCCTCTGGTCAATCTAAGTACCTGCAGCCACAATTGAATGTGCTTTCTTGTGAGCAGGATCAACTCTGATGGGTAGGATTTTGCAGATTGGATTTTCTGCCAACATTAAGCAGAAAAGACCTGGAAGCAGTGATCCCAATCTAAAAGGAAAAAAATTAAAAAACATAAGGATTTATCAATTCAGTCCATCCCAGAATCATGCCAAAATTTTGTCCCGCAGTATTTGAAATACTCCAAAGTTGTCAATTCTGAAAACCACTCGATAACGCGACATCGCAAAAAAAAAAAAAAAAAAAACTTTATTTCTCATTAAAAGCTTAGGAAAAAATTGGGCTTGGGAGCACATTGGCATCACAGCTCCGGCTGGTAAAGCGAGCGACTGAAGACTGGCGCGTCTCACAGGATGAATGAACTAACGAACATTTTCCAAACAAAGGACTCTGCTATACTGAAATATTTACTGTGCGAATCACTGAATGGATAAGACTAATAAATCGTATCTTAATGGAATAATGACAGACTTAAGAATGGGGAAAAAAATAGTCATGATCAGTTTTATCCAAAAAATCCTACAAATTACTGAAGTACTGAAAATCAATAATGATTTTTTTTTTTTTTTCCAGGGAAGGTATTTCTTCTAAAGCAGTAGATGGATCAAGGTATTTTGGGGAAAATGGTTATGGGTGGTTGTTCTGGGAGGAACAGACATGCTGTGTAACCTTTAGAAATTTTACTGCTCCTAATCTGTTTCCACAGAATTCATGCGCACCATTGCATAGTGTATTTATGGAGTTTGATATTACAGTCAATTCAATCAGATCAAAGCCATCTCTGTAATAAATAGAAGAAGATAGCTATTGTGGTTCAAATATTGATTGGCCTATTTGAAACATGTAACCTGTCATTAGAAAGGCAGATATTGTTATGATCCAGACAAAGAACCAGATGCTGAGAGTATAATTCAGTGAAATCATTTTCCAACAGGATTATGGTAATGATCAGATGGGACGAACCCCAGAGCAGAATGAGCTCAGTTCAGATCAGATGACACAATGGCTCGGGTCAGGGGCATGTCTGTGCCCTGCCAGTGGCGTTCCAGGCAGAGGCCAGATGGTGATCGCCCTCGCTGAAGCACAACTGTCGGATGGCGGGTTTGACACACAGCAGAGTGACATTGTAAAGATGGTGATTATCCACATAAATGCAAAAAATCCAAGAGAAGTGGAAGTCAGGGAAAGTTTTGGATTTTTTTGCATTTCCTTACAATGTCACATTAATTACATACATTCAGCCAATAGGCAAAAACCTTCTCATTATCTCTTCTTAATCATTACAGATAATATATTGGTCTAAGTTATTCAGTCAATAAATTGTTTGATTGATAATCAGGTGAACGGGAACAGCTTGAGGGCAGTCATGTGGTAAAGGGTGTGGTTACTGAAGGTCTTCAGAACATCTGACGGTACACCATTGTGTAGAACAAACAACAGAATTTAAAAGACCTGTTTACTTTTCCCCCTGGGGTCAATTCTTGTTACAGTCATTCTTGCTTCTATTTCAGTGACCAATTACATTTCAGTTTAAATTTTGGCAGTCACACGCATGTGAAATATTTTACAGAGCTGAAGTGTTGTTCGCGCTCACAGAATGATGAGTAACTGATTCAGGGGTGTATAGCAAGTCATATCTGTTCCTGGCTTTCAAACCAACTGCTCTAATTGGTTAATTTGCTTCATTAGCCAGTCCATTTCTGAAATCTTGTATTTTAGCTGGACTACGAATGACACCCCAAAGACTGTCCTTATTTACCATTATAAAACATCTTAGTGCGATCCAATTTATAAGTGAACCCATGTTTGTTTGTGGAGCTAATTAGCTAATTTAGTCAGTATTATATTTGGAAACAAGAACTTAGATTCACATTGTCCCCCCAGGACTGCGATTGCTCATTCCAGACCTTAAAATAGCTCTTGGCTCCCCTCATATTCATAAACAATGCGAAGAGGATTATTCTGCATAACCTCTCAGTGCCAGGAAGCAGAGTTTTGGATGGTTATTGATAAAGAAATAAGCAGAATTATACCGCCATTCTAAGTGCCAATTAAGTACATGACAGAAAAACTCTGGTTGGGTAAATAATCCATATCAAAGTTTTGAAAACATAACGGCATGATCACAAATATCTCAACAATGTCCATTTGCGCTGAATAGGTGTGAAACCTCATTTCAGCTGCTCAGTACATTTACTCACATTCAGAGGCAAATACTGGCAAGAAACACCCCCCCCCCCTTCAAATTAATTGGTAAACAACAATTTAAAAAAATGCAAAACGTCACGTCTTTTTCACTCCTGCTGCTCAGTTTTATTAGTCAATTTCATATTGCCATGAATAGTCTTGGGTAACAACAGAGTGCATGAAATTGGAATTATATTAACAGAAAATAATGGAGCCCTTATTTCTAGTATATTTAATAAAATATGGATCACATTACAATTTACCTTCCTGATCAGCAAAGAGTGATTTATTTTCTTTATCATTTCCGTTTACAGTGCACAGACAAACTGTATGCAAACACAGAGAGGCACATCACAGAGTGATGGGCACGTCAAGGTAAGAAAGGTCCAGATTTACCCTGTTCCAGAGTGATGGGCACATCAGGGTAAGAAAGGTCCAGATTTACCCTGTTCCATAGTAATGGGCACATAAGGGTAAGGAAGGTCCAGATTAACCCTGTTCCAGAGTGATGGCCACATCAGGAAAAGAAAGGTCCAGATTTATCCTGTTCCAGAGCGATGGGCACGTCAGGGTAAGAAAGGTCTAGATTAACCCTGTTCCAGAGTGATGGCCACATCAGGGAAAGAAAGGTCCAGATTTACCCTGTTCCAGAGTGATGGGCATGTCTGGGTAAGAAAGGTCCAGATTTACCCTGTTCCAGAGTGATGGCCACATCAGGGAAAGAAAGGTCCAGATTTACCCTGTTCCAGAGCGATGGGCATGTCAGGGTAAGAAAGGTCCAGATTTACCCTGTTCCAGAGTGATGGCCACATCAGGTAAATAAAGGTCCAAATTTACCCTGTTCCAGAGTGATGGGCATGTCAGGGTAAGAAAGGTCCAGATTTACCCTGTTGTAGTGCGATAGGCACATCAGGGAAAGAAAGGTCCAGATTAACCCTGTTCCAGAGTGATGGCCACATCAGGGAAAGAAAGGTCCAGATTTACCCTGTTCCAGAGTGATGGGCACATCAGGGTAAGAAAGGTCCAGATTTACCCTGTTCCAGAGTGATGGCCACATCAGGGAAAGAAAGGTCCAGATTTACCCTGTTCCAGAGTGATGGGCATGTCTGGGTAAGAAAGGTCCAGATTTACCCTGTTCCAGAGTGATGGCCACATCAGGGAAAGAAAGGTCCAGATTTACCCTGTTCCAGAGCGATGGGCATGTCAGGGTAAGAAAGGTCCAGATTTACCCTGTTCCAGAGTGATGGCCCCATCAGGTAAATAAAGGTCCAGATTTACCCTGTTCCAGAGTGATGGGCATGTCAGGGTAAGAAAGGTCCAGATTTACCCTGTTGTAGTGCGATAGGCACATCAGGGAAAGAAAGGTCCAGATTAACCCTGTTCCAGAGTGATGGCCACATCAGGGAAAGAAAGGTCCAGATTTACCCTGTTCCAGAGTGATGGGCACATCAGGGTAAGAAAGGTCCAGATTAACCCTGTTCCAGAGTGATGGCCACATCAGGGAAAGAAAGGTCCAGATTTACCCTGTTCCAGAGTGATGGGCGCATCAGGGTAAGAAAGGTCCAGGTTTACCCTGTTCCTGAGTGATGGGTATGTCAGAGTAAGAAAGATCCAGATTTACACTGTTCCAGAGTGATGGGCACATCAGGGTAAGAAAGGTCCAGATTTACCCTGTTCCAGAGTGATGGGCACATCAGGGTAAGAAAGATCCAGATTTACCCTGTTCCAGAGTGATGGGCACATCAGGGTAAGAAAGGTCCAGATATACCCTGTTCCAGAGTGATGGGCACATCAGGGTAAGAAAGGTCCAGATTTACCCTGTTCCAGAGTGATGGGCACATCAGGGTAAGAAAGGTCCAGATTTACCCTGTTCCAGAGTGATGGGCACATCAGGGTAGGAAAGGTCCAAATATGCCCTGTTCCAGAGTGATGGGCGCATCAGGGTAAGAAAGGTCCAGATATGCCCTGTTCCAGAGTGATGGGCACATCAGGGTAAGAAAGGCCCAGATATGCCCTGTTCCAGAGTGATGGGCACATCAGGGAAAGAAAGGTCCAGATTTACCCTGTTCCAGAGTGATGGGCACATCAGGGTAAGAAAGATCCAGATTTTCCCTGTTCCAGAGTGATGGGCACGTCAGGGTAAGAAAGGTCCAGATATACTCTGTTCCAGAGTGATGGGCACATCAGGGTAAGAAAGGTCCAGATTTACCCTGTTCCAGAATGATGGGCACATCAGGGTAAGAAAGATCCAGATTTACCCTGTTCCAGAGTGATGGGCACGTCAGGGTAAGAAAAGTCCAGATATACCCTGTTCCAGAGTGATGGGCACATCAGGGTAAGAAAGGTCCAGATATACCCTGTTCCAGAGTGATGGGCTCATCAGGGTAAGAAAGGTCCAGATTTACCCTGTTCCAGAGTGATGGGCACATCAGGGTAAGAAAGGTCCAGATATGCCCTGTTCCAGAGTGATGGGCACATCAGGGTAAGAAAGGTCCAGATATGCCCTGTTCCAGAGTGATGGGCACATCTGGGTAAGAAAGGTCCAGATTTACCCTGTTCCAGAGTGATGGGCACGTCAGGGTTAGAAAGGCAGCCCATGAAGCGACACACCCATCATCCATAGAGCCCAGTGTACAAGCCTCTGGAGGCAGTGTTATGATCTGGGGCAGCTTCAGTCGGTCAGGTCTGGGCTCAGCACTGTTCTGCAGCAGTAAAATGAATTCAGCAGACAGAGGACCTGTTATACTGAATGACCAGTTACTCATCAATGGGCTTTTTAATCCCTGATGGCACAGGCATATTCCAGGGTGACAATGTTATGATTCATCAGGCTCAAACTGTGAAAGAGTGGTTCACTGAACATGAGGATTCATTTTCACACATGAAATGGCCTCTTCAGAGTCTGGATCTTAACCAGTTTAAAGTCTCTGGGATGAGCTGGAGAGGCTTAATAGAGCAGATTGACTCAACCATCAGCAATACAATATCGCAGCCAAAAATAAACACAAATCTGGTCAGCGATAAAAGTTGTAATATTTTATAAGATTGTCAAAACAATACCAAGATGGCTGTGCACTACAATTAAAGCTAAAGGTAGGCCAACAAAATATTATCATGTGCGACTCTTTTTTGGATGGGCAGTTTATATTGACACTTGTAATGAGATCACCTGAATGACTCCCATCTCACAACACATCCATTCTGGTTGATGTCAGTGCGGGCAGTGCTTCACAGCAGACATGTCTACCACAGATTCCCTGTTGTCATTATTAGTAAGTGTTCAAATAAAACGTGAGATTGTACATGGCATAAATTAAGGGCTAATGAGTCAGTAGAGTGTTCAGACATTGCTAAATGAATTACTGTATCAACCAAAACTCTTGGACATGCCACATTTACTGTTTTAATTAGTCAAACTGCTATAGGCTTCATTTAACAAAGTGTAGTTGTGCATTGCGGTGTGCAAAAATGTGTCTCATTTAGGTCTTAATGCCAAGGAGTTTGGGCTCTTTTTAGTCAGAGATTTAAAAAATCGTAGCGTTTGACCTGGAGTGCCCAAAAGTGCATTTCATTGTGAAGTTAATGTGCCGTTTTGTCTCCCGTTTTTTTTTTTCTTCAGTTGTGCCTTATTTTCGTCCCCCGAGGAACAAAACCTCAGTTCCTCCTTCCTCTTGTTCTCCTTGGTGTGGACACTAACTCTGAGGCGCTGCTCCTCCGTTATTACTTAACATGTCATCATGAAACTGGACGAGCGTATTGTAGATATCAGTGTGCAAACGTTAACTGAGGCCGATTTTGCAGAAAGAGCACGCGGCCCCCTGTGAGGCCGACAAGAACCGACCTATTACATGCCATCGTCCCGAGAATGTTGCTCATTTGAGCTTGTTATTTTCGTGCAGGATACACAGAAATTAAGAAGTGATGCCACAGCTTTAATGTATATCCGCTTTATTGCTGAATATACTTCTGTAATTGAAAACAGAACAAAACTGATTCAGTATTCTGGTGTGAAGATAATGAATAACCAGAACAGTGCACAAATTCAAGAGTGTATTCTCAAAACAATCAACATTAACTGTACTTTTTTTAGGAATTGCATTGTGCCCATCTTGCAGATATGGTAATTATTTTGACAAATATTGCAAGTGAAAGATTCAAGCCTCATATTTTCTTTTTTTGATTAACAGCTGAAAAAGCTGGTAAAAGATGCTTACTCTTGGTGAAATCAATTGCTTTCACTTTCGGCCCTGGTGAGCATTTTAAGTTTGTAGCTTGTGAAGGTCATTGAGGGGAAATATAAGGAAGCATTGTTTCTGAAATACTGGGAACTAGTTCAGTCAGGAAACTCAAGTCACAGTCTCCATCAGCTGGCGCAAATGAGTCTACATCAGCGAGAGTAAACTAATCTGAGCTTAGTAACTACGCAAAACTGAATACACTGTTCTTTTTAAGCACAGCCACGCTCAGTCACCTTTGCTGTTAATTCGCTCTTTCGTGTGTACAGTAAGAAGTGTTCACTTGGGCTCCAGGTGTTCGTCTGTGAGTCCTGTGATTGGGTATTGGAATCCCAGCCAGACCATTACTGGCTACGGCTAGAGGTCTGCATGCGTCAGGCAACAATTGGTGCAGCCTCGCCGGAGATGATTAGGGGTAATTTAGTTAAAATTTGTCAGTTCATTGTTCTGTAAAGACCACTTGTCATGGTTTTGCCAAGGAAAGGAAAGGGACCCAAATGCACACCTGAGTAAAAATATAAATAAATATTTAATTCAAAGAATAAAAACAGAGAGGAGCAGCGATAACAAACAACAGGGCTCCATCACACACTGAATGTAGAGGCACTGCAGTGCTTAAATAATCTAACCTGCACCTCCACCTCTACAAGCAGCAGGTGTGGCTCGTTGAAGTGGAGGTGCAGACAGGAGGTGGGAGGCCCTGCAGAGCAGGACCATTACACCTCTTCTGGTCAGCCGGGTGCATGTAGCTGTAAAAGCTAAATTGTACACTAACAATGCGATCCTCCTACGACATAAGCACTGTGTAACTAGTAGAGCGACTGCATAGCGTAAATAAGTGAGGGCTGGTCGTCACGTGAGTTGGTGGAATTATGTGTCACAGCGTCTTCATCCTGAGTTGATGGGAGCTGGTCAGTTAGCGGTGGGATAAACCGTTCGACTGTGTTCAGGGTGGGGAAAAAAGGGGGTGGGGGGGGGCAATAAAAAACATGTTGTACTTGTGACCTCCACCCCAGCCTCCACCTGTTTCATTCTGTTCTGTCTGACAGAGGGGGGATTCAGAGGTTCTGCTTCTGTCTGGTTCTTGTTTAGTATGTTCTTGCTACGCCATGGTAAGCAGCATCTCCTGAGCAGAACCTTCCACAAAAGTAAAATATCATTACTTCTTCATGTCAGCAAAATTTTCAGTTCAACTGCATGAGTTTACCTGATTAAAAATTTAATATATGCAGACATACCTATAAATCTGTCCTAAGCAATCAATCTGTAGGCATACAATTATGGCGCCGCAGTACAACCTGCATTTTGCCCATAAAGTCTAATAAATGAAGAATTCTAGTTAAAGAAAAGATTTACTGCTGAGGAATGTCCATTGAATTCAGTTCAAATTCTTTTAATTAGACGTCAGTTGCAGCCAGGATTCTAGATTAGTCTTGTCTTTTGAGGATAAAGCACAGATTTCTATGACTAATAACTACTTCTGAAGTGTACTGCACACCTGGCTTCTTTATAAATGAAGAACACTGAGAGCCAGTGCGTTTAAACATGGACAAGCCCTCCTGAACGAGTGAACCAGCAGTTACTATATTTTACTAAAAGGCAGTTGAAAAATAGCTGTGCCAATTAAAAATATCAAGGACATTTATAAAATAGTTTTCATGAGGGTCACAAAATATTTTTGCATGCAGACTGTTAAACCAAAACTAATCAAAACAATACGGTTAAACGTCACTCTCAATATTGCAGGCGATTTATCAGCAATCCTCTCTACTTTTGGACGATTTATGAGAATGACACAAAAATATTCAAAATGAATGCATACACTGTGATTGCTGAGACATGAGGAAAGTTCAGAGAAGATGAGTTTGCCCTCATGCTATACCTGAATAGAACGTCCTGTAGTTGCCATAGAATGTATGAAGTCTTTCCTTCGCTAACTTTACAGTCATTGTGCTGAAGGCTGTATTTAAAGGGTACCTCTGGTTCAATTCTGTTTGATTTCTGTGCAGAAATTGAAATTAAAAATCAGTTTTGCAGCACTTTATGTTAACACGGTGACAAAATATAGCCGAAATTGAAAAGCCGGCTGAGCCCGCAAGTTTTGCCAAGCGGACGCCATACCGGACACCTAGTGATGTCAGCGAGAACTGCGGAATATGGAAGATTCTGATCGTGATCGTGTTTCCTCTAGCTGTATAACATAACATGAGTGGCGAGAACTGGCTGTTCAGCCAAACTAGGCTGTCCAGTTTCTTTTTACTATAGTGAATAATATCACTTTCAGATACACAATGGTATCTAGCTTGAAGTCAAGCCTGCTCTTGAAAATTCCTAAGGTTTCTGCCTCAACAATATGGTCAGGCAAGCTATTCCGCATTGAAATTACTCTTTGGGTGAAAAAATATTTCCCAATATCAGTGCTAAATTTACCCCTGGTGAACTTCCATTTGTGACCCCTAATTCTACTAACAGCACTTGGCTGAAGGAATCCTACATAATTCACTTTGTTAATCCCTTTAACATATTTAAAGACCAATCAAATCACCCCTTCGTCTCCTTTTCCTAAGACTCTTCAGATTTAAATTTATATTTATATTTATATGTATGAACCTGATAAATCGAATTATCCAAATTTTGTGCTGGAAGAAGAGAATAGTGACGAATCCGACAATAGCTAGAGTGATTTGGTGGCCAATTTTTGGGAAGGCCGGGGTAAGATATTGTTGTGGTTTCTTGTCTAGATGTTTACATATTTTTGAGGTTGCCTTGTTCGTTAATAATTGGAGGGAGACAAAATCTTCAGAAGCCATCTTTATTCCCAGGGTGAGCAGTCCCTGGCCAGGTAGTGCTAATTCGGCATTCTTTACAGAGGAATATTTATGGGAAAAACTCAACCAACTTTGCTCTAATCAAAATACATGGGCTGTAACCGTCTCATCTCTAACAAACTTTGCTCCAATCACAATTCATGGGTTGTAACCATCTTGTCTTTAATTTTTTTTTTTTACTCTCCAACATTGTTTTGTTTAATAACGGTAGAAAATTTTCAGTATAGGATTTAAAAAAATAATAGGAATATATACTAAAATGGACCGGAAAATTACAGTTTATGAGTGGAAAAACACTTTCAGATGAATAGGATACAAACAGAAAAATAAATGGTTCAATTGATTATGTTTTCAGTAACAACTAATGATTTTACTGAACAAATATTGATCAAAGCTACAGAAATCAAATGCATCATCTGATTATGTTTTTGATTCAACTAAACAGAAGCCTGGTTACTAATAAAAGCCACTGAAGCGTGCTGCTTGTGTGTGAGCTGCTCATGCATGAGGGAATTGAATCGCTTGTATGTGTGTGTTTGTGTGTGTGTGTGAACTGTTTGTATGTGTGTGTGTCTGTGTGTAAACTGCTTGTAGGTGCGTGCGCATCTGTACGTGTGCTGCGTGTGTATGTGTGAACTGCTGCTTACATAATATGGTTATTGATTATGATTATTGATGGCGCGATATGATCTAAATCTAATTGTTAGATCACTGAATATTAGTATGAGCAATAGAATGAATAATGATAAAAAATATATAATCAGTATTAGTGAATATAATGAATAATGCTGAAATGTAATCCACAACAATATCGCCAAACACATGGTGCATATGTGGTCGCTGTTCTAAACAAAAGACCTACTGCTACTGTTGCAGAGAACATGAGCTTTTACTGGATAAAATGGAGCGTATGACGTGCTTCACCGATTTTCTGAACTTGGAGCAGTATGTAGCCCACTGTCCTTCTCTTGAAATGGCATTTATCGATGCTATTATTCAGAAGCACGTACGAGGGCCAGCACCACAACAGCTGACTAACTGTACACACGTCTGTACATTTGGGGGTGGGGCAGCTCCAGTGTGGCATGTTACCCTGAGCGCGGGACTGTTTTCTAGTTTTGTTTCTTTCATTGCATATTCACTGCGTACATAATATGTTGGGCTGTACAGAATGTCATTTATTGCCTTCTGTCTTTTGCCAGGGATACTCGAATGAAGCTTTGAATTGCCTAGGTTTACTCTAGGCCACATTATACTATGACAAAAATGGTAAAAAAGTCATGGACTTCAGTCGACTTCAGCGCCACGTGAAAATGAGCTCTTTCATGAATAGCTAGCACACCCGTGTCTAATTAGGTTACATTTGCCTTCTACTGTAATAACTGCAGGCTTGCTAGCTAAAGTGATAGTGAACTCTATGTAATAGCTAGCACACAATTTAGCAAGCTAGCTAGCTAGCTTGTTAATAAGGCTACAGTATTCTACATGCAAGCAGCCGCAATTCAATTATTTCTACGCTATTTCAATAGTGAGCGATTCGACAATCTCGCAAGACACGTCATTTGGCGCCCATTATACGACTGAAGTCACATGAAGGGCCCCCATTTTTTAGGGGGGGGTGGGGGGGCAGATTTTACAAAATACAGCTAAATCCATTCACCACATATTGTGAGGAGCCCTTTCTTGCAGACGGTTAACTTCGATTGATGTCTTCACATTTAAAAAGAAAAAAGCGTTGATTCAAGATTGATTAATTATCGGCTGCATGGCTGTCTTCGAAGAAAACGAATGTCATCTTATTCAGCTTTGTGAGTTAACTCTGTCTCAGGTGCCATAGATAATGTAACCTGGATATAGAGTGAAAACTATGTTCAGGTTGACCTGGATTCCATAATTACCCAGATTGTGTCACTGTATAACACTTAGACTTCAATGTTATCATGTCCTAGATGCTAAGTTCCCATCCATTCAGAATGATTGTGGATAACATATCAGTTCTAATTGTGTCATGCCTCGTCCACAACGCTCCTCATCACTGGAGTACTGATTACCGACCTGCTTCAGCATTACAATTACCTTCACCTGTCCCTTAATTATTCTGTTATCTAATTAATCCCATACATACCCCTCTCTTTCTGGTTGCAAGTACGAAGTCTTCGTATCGCCCTTTCAGAGTAGATGTAGCACTCTACCTTTCTTAGACTGATATCCAGTCTGTTATTCCCGTGTGTTTTATTGTAATTAATATTCCCTGTTTATTACCCCTGTACGTTTCTGAAGTGCTGCTTCAGTGCATCAGTAGCGATGGGCCCCTGGTTTATCAAATGTATCTGTGAAACAAAAAATAATACCCGGATGTTGCAATCAAGCCCCATTTCCAGTGCTCTATGGGATAGTTTGGTGGCCAAGTTGCATCCAGTTACGTGCAGCTGTGGGGGAAAAGTTGTGTAAATGGCCGTAGTTACCGACACTTGGCCGTACGCAAGCTGCGCACCAGAAGTGTCAGAAATTTTGGCGAAAAAGCTACCTCTGAGTATTTTTTTTCTTTTTTGTATTGGCAATCGCTTGAATTGCATCTCACTTTGAGAAAAATCATCCGCTGAATGACTAATATGGTTAAATGTCCGATAAGAATTGTATTAGGATAACAGATTGGAAGATCAATATTGTCACACATATTGTCCCATGGAATAAAGCTTTAAACAAAAATGATTGAGCCAATTGCAACAAGGTTTTCCTTGACAGCTAAAGGGTCATGTGTGTGCGAGAGCCCTGAGAAACAAGATGTAATGTTGATGGGAAGACGGCACGGCCATCTAGTGCTGGCTCTCTGATGACCGCTGTTGCTTTTCCATTGTGGTGAAAAGGGCCGCCTCTTCCATTACTGTGGAAGTGACCTTGTTACCAGGAGGAGGGGAATCGTGCAGGTCGTTGGCAGAGACATTAGCTAACAGCTGTGATGTACAGTTGCTAATTCCGTGTCCCGCTAACACTGCCGAGCGCCTTTCAACGAGAGGGTGACGGGGTGTGAACAGAGCAGGCCGAGGATACTGACAGAGGAAGAGAAGAGGAAAAAAAATCAGTGAGAGGGAGGGAGAGAGAGAGGGAGGATGAGACTGAGAGAGAGAGAGAGAGAGAGAGAGACAGAGACAGAGACAGAGAGCCGTTAGCACAAACTCATATTTCTGTTTGTGTTCTGAGAAGAGCGGGATTATCCTGCGGTATGAGAGTCGAATCATTTTCGATTACTGGTCCCAGTGGCAGCAGGGCTTGTGAGGAGTAATTCACCGTTTTAGGTGACGAAGCCGTAAGTACAGCTGTATTTATTGCCGGAGGAAGGGGCTGTGGTAACACACATATCACTGGCATCAGTACCGTAAAGAGAATGGCCATTTTACAGAAATGGGGAAACCATGATCTAAAAAGTCAATAAACTATACTAAAATGGTGGAGTTATCAGCCGACACAGAGACCTACAGTCAATGAGAAACACAACATTCAGGCAGAATTTCAGATGAACTAATATACACATATAATGCCTGTCTCTGTGCACCTCTGGCATCGCTGAGTTTTCTAGTACATTCAGAAGGCAGGTACATTGCATTTGCCGTTCACACAGTTACAACACAGTGGCTGGCTTGATTAAAAAGTCGGCTTTTTACTTCATACTGTGACAGTGCTAATACAGCGAAGTGAAAGCAAAAGCTTTAATGGCTGATGGGTCTCACTGTTTCCTTTCAGAGGTGCCTTTCAAAACCTCCCATCAGTCGCGGTCACACTCTCGCCCGTTAATTGCTAATGCGCTGAGAGATATTACGGGGTGGTGATTTTACAAAGAGAAACAGAGAGATGAGGATATGTTTGGACTCAAATGCGCCAACGGACGACCTCCTGTGCTGTTTCCTCCTTGTTCTGTGTAAGAGTTGATGGAGCCACTAAGAATCAGGAAATATGGATCTCCCCTTTTACCATTATATCGACCATCCCGATGTTTTACCCTGTGAGGTACACTCTTACCCTGAGTTGCACTGTGTACATATTTCGTACTTGTGTAATGCTAGCATACACGGCGGTGCCTGTTACTCGATTAAAGCTAATTTGGGTTGTGTGTGAGAAACAGCCTGTAGACAGGTCAGGTGCAGCCTGGAAACGGGTTTTCACCTCATGATGTCATCCCCAAAAAACTGGAAAGGCCGCACAACCCCAGAACAGCAACAACCTAATAATCCGCTGCATGGTGTATCACTCTGCTCAGTCTCCTAAACACAAGCGGTTTAGTGTGATATACAAATTTCATCTTATGCTTGTTATAAAAATCTAGTTATATGCAACTCTGGTTATACACCTGCTACAGAACCCTGGTCTGAGAGGTCTTACCATCAGGTAAGGGCTGCTAACCATGTTCCTGGAGATCTGTCATTACCTCCACCAACGAAGTTGGCACACGAAGATGTGATCGGTGCCGTTTGTCTGTTTGTGAACGAGAAAACTGAAAAAGTAATAAACAGATATCTGAAATTTTGTGGGTGGGTCGCTATTATATCAGGGATGGATCCTATTGATTTTCAGCGCAATCGGTCAACAATATGGCCGCCACAGCAGCCTTCTTGGAATCCAATGACACGCGATAACTGAATTTTGCTCCCACTCACCAAGATTTGGACTGCGCTGCCGTGGCATAGGTTTGCACTCTAGGAGTGCCTCTAGTTCTTTAAGGTTTTAATTTAACTCTTAATTTAGCACATGTGATTCTATTAATTGGCATTTAAATGTGATATCTTGCTGTGAGTGTGAGATTTGTTGAGTTGGGTTGAAAGTACATGGTGTTACAGATCCACAGGAACAGGGTTGGGTAGCAGTGAGAGTGCCGTATACTCCGTAACTTTTGGTGAATCACTTTGGCTAAGGGCTCCATGACAATATCCCAACCAGGAGCCAAACCATCAATTTCTATACTGCAATGCTGGCTTCCAAACCATCACATTATAGGTTTCCTACAGTATGTTATCAATTTAGAAGTGATATCCCTCTCAGCTGTCACGTTTGCATCACAGAACTGAGCAAAAACGTCTACTCTCCAGTACATTCTGGTGTCTGGCCAAACACTGCATCCTCTAATATAGGCTACTGGTCACATGCCGATGACCTGGGAACAAGCCAACATACATATAGCTCATTTCATAAATATCGTTGATTTCATTGTGACAAATTTTGTCATAAATACAGAAACATCCCTTAGGGAATTTAATGACTGACATAGGTGTTTCTAATGTCTACAACTAGACAATTCCTTGAGAAATTATGCCTTTCTTAAATTATCCTTTTCACTAAAACTCTTTAGAGAAGGGAAATTCTGCATTATGGTGCATTTTAGAGGTCATGTTGAAGGAAAAATGGGAGCTGATGTGTAGGGACTGGTACACTGAGAGGGGGAGCTGAATAATCTCACTCGTTTAAATTGAAGATACTGGTGCTAAAAGTACTTAAGTCACAAAATGTCTGTTTTGAGAAATAATGATCTGAATATATAACATATGTAACATATAAGAGATCCATGAAATCTGCTTACTAAAGACTCCAGTGCTAAAAGTATTGAAGTTACAAAATATCCATTTTGAAAAAATTGAGACTTACAGTAGTTATCAGCTTAGGTAATTATAAAGGACGTTTTCCCATCCTTATCTCATGGTGTATGAAAATAATAGTACTTTGAGCACAAGGCTCTTCACATAAAGGTCAGAAATCAGGCTGGTGAAGAGAGTAGCTGCTGAACCTGAGATGTCAGGAGTACAGGAAGAAGAATAAAAAGAGAGGGATGGAGGGAGATAAGATTGGAGATCAGCCTGGAGAGAAGTGTAAAGGCCAAACCTTAAGTGTCAAATGTACCAGGGGGGAAATGGAAGGGGAGTGGAGAGGAGGGGCATTTGAAATGATCGCTTGTCCCAGCAGAACAATGGTTTATTTGTCCGGCCCGCTGAGAGGGCAGCGATTTTTCCGATAACGCACAGAGGTCACGGATTGCATTAACCACAGGCATCTGCGCGTCACACCGTGGGGCCGGATCGAAATGCTCAGGCCTTGAGTCACTGTCTCCCCAACCCAGAGGCTTTTGTGAGACTCATTCAGAATGAACTTTTCCTGGCTGACTGTGATGGAGCCAGCTGCAGATCCACAGGCCTTGTTAATCCAGCTCTGCTTCCCTGACCCACATTACAGCCGGAAATTGGCAGCAGTGTAAATAATGCAGGAAATTACACAGCAGGCAGTCTGCAGATTATTGTGATGCAAACTGTCACGGAGGGTCCTGCGCCGTAAACTGGAGCTGGCCGCGCTAGTTGTCAAGTAATTTTCTCAACAGGACAGATGATTTGACTCGAATTTTGTTGAATTGAAACATGTTGAATTAAGGAAATTAAGGAATTAAGGAAAGCTGCTGGAATGTTTTGTTTACAGGGGTGATTCAGGATGGCACTGCTGCGGCACAGGAAGATCTCGTGGGTTCAAATCCAGCCTGGGGTCTTTCTGTGTGGAGTTTGCCTGTTCTCCCCGTGTTCGCGTGGGTTTCTTCTGTGGACTACAGTTTCCTCCTCCTGTCAAAAAGCATGTATGTATTTCAGCCTAACTAGAGACTCTAAGTTGCTCGTAGGCATGAGTGTGAGAGTGAGTGGTGTGTGTGCGCCCTATGATGGATTGGTGAGCTGTCCTGGGTGGGTCCCTGCCTTTAACCCAGAGTCAGCTGGGATAGACTCCTGCTCACAATCATGTACATTGCTTTCCAAGAGTGCATGTTTGCCTGTACGTGCAACCACTCTCACACACACACACACACACACACATACACACACACACACGTGCACACATACGCGCACACAAATACACACACTTAAAGAGCCATGGGGCATCTTTTAAAGGCTCACTATACGTTGTCACTATACTTGACTGCACTGCAGCTGAATGAACCGGGAGTGCGACCAAATGTTTATAGCACATTCCAGTGCCACAATAGATCCCTGTTTCGATGTACATTTATGTGCAACATGAAATGAGACAGATCTGAAAACCCACTTACATGGAAGATGAAGGTGTGCTCAGATGCAAATTTGAATGTGTGGCCCATTTCATGTTTTTTGATCGGTCATCAATTATTTAATGCAGAATCTGTGCACTTAGTTTTGTGAAGAACTGAGTTATTCACAAAACTAACTAATTTGTGAGTGAATATCGCTGTCTCTACCAGCCGCAAACCATAGTAATAATTCACGTAGTTTCAGGCAGTGGTCAAACAGGATCATGTTCTGATCTCTCACAAGTCTTTGGTACATCCTTCGGAGGCCAGAACATTAAAGAGCCAATTAAATTTCTAAGCACTGCTCGATTCCTGATGTAAGCCTGCTGCACTGACTTTTATTAGGCATTTATTTAACCAGGTGGGCCAGATACAAGGTACATTTTATTTTTCCACTATGACTTGAAGAACCACTGTGAGTTGCAGAAGGTAAGGGGCTGTGCGGCCAGTTTGCAGTAACAGCAAACTTCGGTGGCAGATTTAAGGAGGAAGTTGTAAACGGTAGTTAAACTGGCAGGACTTTTCAAACTTTTAGGCCTGTGTCAGTACTTTTTTGGATCTTAGTATGCTGCTGTCATATATTGAGTCAACATTTAGCATACAGATCCTTGCCAAATACAAGAAAGAAAAAATAACACCATCAATGCCAGCTTTTTACCCTTTCAAATGCATTTATATTCTCTCAGCCAAAATTAGAATAGAAATGCTTTGAATCGGGTTTTAGCAATAGCCTTATCAACAATTAATGTGAAAACACAAAAACCCCAGACCAACCTACCAGAAGCACATATAACAAGGCACAAAAAAACCCTCTGTGTGTATTCCCGGCTGATATTCAATGAACTTCCTCTTCAAGCAGTTTCAGTGGGAATATTAGGGATCCCAGCTCGCGTCAGGAGGGTTATTTTAGGGAACACACTGCATTTTTTTTCATTATGTTTATCCAGGTACAATTTAAGGCTAAACATGATGGCAACCATCCCAGATCATGACCTTTGTGGTGAGAGGTAAGTTTCAAACCTTACAAATAAGCAGGATGTCTTGATGTCTAGAAGCGTCACCTTCAGAGGAAATCCAGGTCCTTTTTATTTGCTCACAAGACCCGGTACCTGAAAAAGACCCTGAATACTGGCCCCTGGTGTCTGAGAATAAGCACCACAATGGCACTTCTCTGAAGGGGCAGGAATTATGCATCATAAAGTCCAAAAGCTGTAGAAATATTAGGTGATCTTTCATACTCGGTTTCCCTTCCTGCTCTAAAAAATTTCAATGGGATTTTGAGCCATGATAAGTGAAATCTGCAACAGCCGTAAGATGCAAAATGGTCCAAACTGCGGGTGAAATAGGTAGCTTCTCTCATGAAGTGCTCTGCTGCAACCGGCCAATGCTCTCTCATGAGTGACACTCTGACGCTCGGAGGCTCTCATTGTTCAGTATGAGGAAAAGAGGCAAAACTATGTAATAAGCTGTTTAATTTCAGGCCTAATTCAAATATGCTTTAGAAACATGATCACATATTACGAAGCCAAATCAATCACATACAGAAATATATAAAAATGTAAATCACTATGCCCACCAAGCAGATTTAAGCCACGCCCACATTCAGCATGACACTGATCTCACCACTACAGCCTGCAGAGCTGCTATCGGGGCAATCTCGTGATGGAGAAGAGCAGTGCTTCGAGTGTTCTGAGCTGGTGTCACCTCAGTCTGTAGTGATCATGTGATCAGGGGCAGCTGCACGTGCGTTGCCCTCAGTGCGGAGGAATTCCCTGCAGTTGTTTGGACATGTTTGGGGAAGTGGCTTTGTGCTTCTGACTGATATGTGGATTTCACTTTTAAATAAGAGTTTATGTGCTGCAAAACACACACTCTAAATGGTGAAACACAAGTATAAACGTGTGCACACTAGCTCTTATGCTCAATACACACCTGATCTTACAAGCAGGATTTTACTTATTTACTGTTATTTGCTTCCCACTGGTGTAACTATATCCTTAACCACGATGCAAAATTGCAAGTAGGTCATGGAAATATTTGCATGTTTGTCAATTTGTGTATACGGTATTTCACGATACACCTGTCTTATTTCACAGTTTGATTCATCTGACTTGAGTCAGTCCAGGCTGACACAGCATTCTCTCACTACTGTTTGTCTTTTCTTAAATAAGTAGCACGTAATGGTGGCAGAAGTGTGTCATGATGGTCACTCGCCATCATTACAGTTTTACAAAAACAGACGCGTACACAATGGGTTCCAAAAAACTATCCAGAATTATGCAATAATGTTCAGACTTACTGTTATACCAAGCCAATGACGGTGTCATATCAGCGCTATAATGTTATACGAAAGTGTTTCTCGCACTGCCCTGCAGTACCGCCGTATGTCTGTGTCAGTACAGCCTCACCTTGACTCAGGTCAATGAGGGTAAAACTCTCCCTTCATATTAACTACCGGTGTTACGAAGGTATCCTTTCATGAAAATGAAAGTGTTGTCATTATATTTTATGTGCTAAAAAGGAACTTTTATGGCTCTATTAATTTTTATCGGTAGTTTGAGTTTATTATTGCCCATAGGTGAGGAGATTTGGCGTTAAGAGCTTTAAAAAAGGTGACACTTTTACGGTCAAATTGAAATTAGATGACTGGGAAGGACGTCTCAAATGTCTTCTTCTCAACTTCCGCCGATCTTTCACCTTAATATTCTCTCACTGGTGTTTCTGAATGGTGAGTGAACATGTTTTATGAGTCCGTGCTGTTATCGATCTGTGTGAAGACACGCTCCTCTGTGCTCTTTTGTGTTGAGGATACATTAATACATTGACAATGGAAGTGCGCTGGGGATAACCGTGTAGTTATGCTTGTATGTTTCCTATCAGGTGTAAAAACAAGAACAAATGATTAGTAGTGTAAGTCAGAGTGAGCCAGTGTGGGTGCAGGTTTTCATTCTAACCATGCTGTGTCCCACCTGATTCTACTAACCCCAGGTCTATGGAAGAAGCTTCTTCAAGGGTTGGTTAATAGAATCAGGCCTGTGATTGGTTGGTTAGAATGAAAGCCTGTACCCACACTAGCTCTTTCTGGAAAAGACTGAGTATCTCTGGTCTAAGTAAAGGGTGCGTACTCAATTAAAATGCGTTTTACATGAAATATTTTCCTGTGTAGTAGGTATAGTATCAATAATTGATTGCGGGGGCTAGTTATGATGAATAGTTTGTATAGTCTCACGACACATTAAAGGAAAAATCCTGAATACATGCGGGGACAAACATTAATGCAGATGGTTCTGTTCATTTGCCTGCATGGTTTGGGTCCACTCGTCCGCTTAAAGGCCGAAGGGTCACTGTAAATCAGTACAGAGTTACTCTGTGTGAATCACCTGTGATGATGCTCCTTCCATGATGGGAGGGGTCTCTTCCATGATGGTAATGACCCAAACCCCACAGGGCACAAGGGCTCACTGGATGCTTTTATGAGAATGAAAATGATTGTCAGCATACATCACCAGTCATCAGATCAAACAGCACTCCGCGTCATCATCATCAAAACACCCAGTGAGAGAATATTTCTCGAAAGAAAGGAACTGCATGCCTCCAGTGGTTTTACTCTTGTAAACTCAATTCCAAAGTATGCTAAAGCTGATCTGACAGCTTTTGGAGGCCCGACGTCCTACTAAGACTAGGACTAAGACTACTACTAAGTTCATGTTGGTTCTTCCATTGTTCGTCACTTGTCCGTACACAAGATGAGCAAAGTAGGGCCTACAAGGGCAAATTCTTTTGACAGCTGCTTTGCGAGAAACACAGAAAAGGAGACAGAGGAAGATGGAGACAAAAAACAACGGCGAGTCAAAAGAAAGATCCGGAAAAAAAAATTGTACCGAGTGTACCGGCCGGTGAGCGATTTCTCCTCCTGAGGGAGACCGATGCCATGGTCACCATTGTGCCCCGGATCTCACCTCTATGAAAGAACGAATCCAGCCAGCAGGATTTCTGTCTTCTTTATTTCGCTCAGCTCAAGTCTACTTTCCCTTCGGGTTCCCGCACTTTTATTACTGCGTCTAATTCTACTTTCCTTCCCTAGTTTCTGTGGCTGAAAACACACGGCTATCGGATCCACATCTGTTACCAGTTTAGCAACAGAAAACATAACCCATCCATTCAGAATCATGTCTGTGGTGACAGTGAACAGACAAACTGATATAATTAACGATCATTAGTTATTCTATCCATTTTTGAAATTATTTTTTTTTTAATTTACTGGTTCTCCATTCTTACAATAACAGCTAAACTAATTGAAATGCATAAACTAATTAGTGGGGAAATGAACTGGCTTGCTTCTCTAATTTATTTGCATCTCTACTTGAGAGCTCGTTTTCAGTCCGCTCTGTCCTTCACAACCCAGCGACCAGCTGATAGCTGGGAGAGAGCTGCCCTCTTGTGTTTATTTGGGTACACTACACCCAGCGCATACACAGTTGCAATCAAAATGATCCAACCCCTGTTGCAAATTAGGTTTACTGGCACAATTTACAAACTTTCAGCTGTTTGCAATGAACAAATCAAACAAGAACCATTTAAATGGCTTAACGCAACAAATAAAGTAGCTTCTCCAAATTCAACACAAAATGCCACTTTTAATGACTACTGCAGGCTGAAAATTATTCAACCCCTTCATGACAAGCACCTTTAATACTTAGTAGAAAACCCTTTTGCTGCACCAGCTAAAGACGTGATGCACAGGCAGACGTCAGCTTTTGGCAGCATTCCCATGAAATCTCAGCCCAGTCCTCATGGACAACGGCCTCCACTTCACTAATATTCTAGGGTTTGCATGCTGCAACTGTCTTCTTCAAATCCTACCAGAGATATTTTATGGGGTTTAAGTGAGGTGACTGTGATGGGCACTCTAAAATCTTCCCAGACTTCTTCTGAAACCAAGCCTTGGTGGATTTTGAGGAATGCTTAGGATCATTGTCCTGTTGGAAGGTCCAATGATGCCCAAGCGTCAGCTTCTCCACAGACGGCATGACCTTTTCTCCTTGGATATCCTAGTACTTGACTGAATCCATCTTGCCCTCTACACTTTGTAGATTTCCTATGCCAGAGGAAGCAAGGCAGAGCATCAAAAAGCCCCACAATTCTTCACTGTAGGCAAGGTGACTTTTTAGCATATGCTTCTTTATTAGTCCTGCTGACATAACACTGATTCTTAAGCCCGAAATATTCCAGTTATGTTTCACTCCATGGAACAATATCCCCAAACTTCTGTGGCTTATTTATATGGTTTTGAGCATATTGGAGCATGTTCTTTTGGATCTGTTGTGGTGTATGTCTTGGAGACCTTCGACGTTTAGTATACGCCCTACTGTGCGACCTGAAACCTAAGTGCCTTCTGCCTCCAAGTCTTGCTGCGGGTCTCCTGCAGTCACTCGAGGATTTTTGACCACCCGTCTCCTCAGGAATCTGGTGACAGCCATTGATAGCTTCCTCTTTCTGCCACATCCTGGTGCTGTAGCCACTCTTCCTTTAACTCTGAACTTGTGAACTATGCTTCCAACTGAATCTCTACAAAAATTCAGTGCCTGTGCTACCTTTTTGTATCCTTTTCCTAGTTTCTGCCAGGCAATGATATCCTCTATAAGCTTTTTGGACAATTCTCTTGACAGCCATATTTCTAATTGTTATCGTTTTGTGCATTGATAACATGCCTTGTGTTCATTGTCATGTCTTTCTCTTTTATTTTTGTTTATTATACATTCCGGTTCTCTGCTTATGCCATTTCAGGTTTCATTGCACTTGTCACCCCTGTCTTGGGATCAGTTGGTTCAGTCCGTTCTCCCAGTCTGTGTGCTGACCTGCTTTGGGTAATTTCAATGGTTTCTGGTGTTTCATATAATTACTTCAATTTACTAATTTACTTCCTTTGCCTGGCTTTCCTAGATTACAAATAATACTAACATCTACACTGAACAAAAATATAAACGCACCACTTGAAATTTCAAGCACCATTTCAAGTACGCCGTTATGAAATACCAAATATATTTGTTTTCATTTGCAAAAGGAATGTTTCCATTGATTGATGTCTAAAATTTGAGTTCAGCTCACACATTGAGTATTTATTTCACCGGTGTAATGATTGGTATGAGTAAACGAGTGCGGTGTACCCAGACACTGCTCAGACAGAATGAGCAGTACTCAGACAAACCTTGGGCCGGGGACTATAAAAGGCCACACCAAAATGTTGGATTTTGTCAGACGCAGCCATGCCTCAGATGTCTCAAATTATGCAGGAGCGTGCCATTGGCATGCTGAATGCTGGAATGTCCATCAAAGGGGTCGCTGCACAGCTGAATGTTCACTACAGTACCATAGTTCGTCTACGACAGCGTTTCCGACAGACTGGAAGCACTGCGAACAGGCCTCATCTGCGTCGTCCACGTGTGACCACCCCTGCTCAGGATCGTCACATCTGGCTGGTGCAACAATCATTCATCTGGACGCGTATTTGCTGAATTTAAATCAACGTTGTTCAAAATTACTCTCGGTAATGAGTGAAAAAAATTGGCACTCCGCAGTGAAATAGGCTATAAAAAACATGCGGCTCTAGCTATTTGCGGGTATGCAATTTTGAATAATGTTGATTTAAATTCAGCAAATATGCGTCCAGATGAATGATTGTCGTCCTACCTAATCGGGGAGAACAAGCAGCACTAGTTAAGTGCGGAGCGCTCTCGGATTGAACCTTTTGTTGATCATGAAAATGACTGAGAACAGGTCAGGACTAATAATTGTTTAAAACGGATGTTTTGTCCACCCCAAATCTCCGTTATACGGAATTTACCCCATGATTTCATTGCCATTAGATCGCATATGGAGAGAAACCGTGTCTTCAGTTGCCAATTACGATAATTGGAAAACGTGTCAATAAAAGAAAGTAATTGAGAACAATATGCTTTTAAGACGGATTCTATTCAGGGGGTTGAATAATTTTGAGACCGCAGTAGTCATTAAAAGTGGCATTCTGTGTTAAAAAAGTGGAGAAACCACTTTTAATATATATTGTGTTGAGCTATTTAAAATGTTCTTGTTTAATCTGTTTAGCACAAACAGCTGAAAGTTTGTAAATTTTGCCAGTAAACCCAGTTTACAATTGGGGGTTGAATAATTTTGATTGCAACTGTAAGTACAGGCTTGACAACAGGCTGTATGTTTGGTGCAAAGTAAAGCGCCCAGTAAGGAAAAAAATATATATATTAAGGTGGACTTCTACCCCTTAAACTCTAACTTTTCTCTTAAGTTTTCCCATAAGTAGGTTTAAAGTCATAAAAAGCATTTTTTTCATATTGTAGGACAATGTCACGTAGACATCAACCTCTCATTTGAACCCTATGTCAGAGAAATGACCAAAACAGCTTTCTTTCACCTCAAAAACATAGCCCTAATCCGTCCATCCCTCTCCATGTCTGCCGCTGAAACCCTCATTCATGCTTTTGTCACCTCCAGAATCGACTTCTGCAATAGCATCCTGTACGGTACATCTGCCAAAACTCTCAATAAACTCCAGTACATCCAGAATTCAGCCACCCGCCTATAGACTCACTCCCGCTCCTGTGACCACATCACCCCTGTCCTCCAGAACCTTCACTGGCTCCCTGTTCCATATCGCATCCAGTTCAAACTCCTCCTCATCACCTTCAAGGCCCTGCATTACCTGGCCCCCTCTTACCTCTCCGACCCCCTCCACCCTCACACCCCTTTTCGCTCCCTCCGCTCCGCTGATGCCAACCTCCTGTCACCGCCACAGAGGACTGAGCTCCGGACCTGGGGAGTCAGAGCCTTCTCTGTCACTGCCCCCTCCCTCTGGAACTCTCTCCCCAAATCCATCAGAGACAGTAACATCCTTACCACCTTCAGATCCCCCCTCAAGACTCACCTGTTTGGAAATGCTTTTAATTTGTGATCTGTTTTTATCTTGCTGTTTTATCTAGTTTACCCTGATTTTATTTAAAGCCTCTGGGTATTTTGAAAAGTGCTTAACAAATAAAATGTAATATTACTATATTCTGTATCTGCTGGTTGCAGCGCTTCACTGAAGCTACATCACACTTATATAGAGAGAAATATTCAAACCTAGGATGCCATATTTTTATCTAGAATCTCTAAAAATATCTAGACTTTGTACATCATTTCATACACATTTCTCGGTAATTTAGCAGGACATATTTGGGATCTTTGGAAACCTTGGGCTCTCCCCTAGAATTTAAAATGGGCCTGAAGTTCCACAGATTTGAATACAGCGGCTGCATTTAACAGAACCATATAGGGGTCTGTACTCCTGAGGTTTTACGTGGGTGACTTCATGCACCTGGATTTATCACCTCTGGTGTGGAACTGTGAAATTCAAAACAACCGACTCATAATTTTTGAAAATGTAACTTTTTGGCAGAGGGGGCCATATTTTAAATTCTTACTTGCTCTGAAATAATCCTTCCTGAATTGTAGTCTTGGTTTTATCTCTTATCTGTGTCTTTAAGGATTATATTTCCCAAGCATGAAAATATTCAGTGTTGGCTCTTCAAATTGCTCTGCCTTGGGTTTAGAGTATACACTAATGTATTGCTCAGCTCATCAAGAGGGTACTTAATTCTTGTTACCACATTTCTAAGAATAGCAGACACTTTAAATCAAATGGACTCAGTTAATTAGCCTCATCATGGGCCCATAGTCTGTGGGGCCACATGAAGTTCATGGCCTTAATGATCTTACTACCCTCACTGCAGATTCTGTCATCTGACTCAGTCCAACACCAGAGTCATTAGGTTAGATCCCACCCCTGTGACGTAGCGTTCAGGAACCACACGCAAGAGATAGAAATCCAAAAAAAATATGCCTTTAATGAAGTCCGAGTCAAAGCCAAAAAACACAAGAATTGCCAAGCCACAATAGGAAATCCAAAAACAGTGTCGACTAGACAGGCAGGGGGTCAGAACCAGAAAAACAGATGAGCAAAGGTACATAGACGGTAGGCAAAAAGTCGTAGTCGATGAACAAAGCCTAGAGTCATACACGGGGCATCCAAACACAGAAATGGTGGTCATACAAAAATGGGTCAAAATCCAAAAAAGACAAAACAATACAAGAAGGGCAATGGCAAGAATCGCAGTCAGATCAACCAGTCGAAGAAAAACATTACTCAGTGGCATACACGGCGCTCTGCACAAAGAAATATTGACCAACGTTGTGACAAAGTCAGAACTGTAGTGAGGACTCTTAAATAGACGGGAGGGAAGTCACATGCTATGCAGGGAACAGGTGAGCTGGATCAGAGTAATTACCACGGGAGAATCATATAAGGGAAACCCTAACCACGAAAATTGGCGAAAGCCAAGACACGGAAGGAATCACACAAAACAGCCTATGACATTTAAACAGTTCCGGTCAGGGAGTTCTAAGTGCACAGATAACGAGTGCAGGAAAGTAATTAAGCACATGTGAGAGATCTCGCCGAAACGCAAGACTAGAACAGGGCGATTGCTGAGATGGAATTAGTATTAATTAGTAGCGGTGCAACTTTACAGATTGAACTAGCGTGCTCCTTAGTTGTGTTAGTAGACTATGATAAAAAATACAAATGTTAGTTTTGTTAGTAATCAGCACAGTAAGACGAAGGAAGTAAACGAGAATCAAAGGAATATATTAAACACCAGAATTCATTTAAATCACCCGAAGTAAGTGCTTACACAGACCGGGAAGATGGACTGAACCAACTAGATCACAAGACAGGGGAGACAAGTGTAATGGAACTGAGAAATGGAATGAACTAAAAACGTGAGAATAACAATAACCAAAAAGAATAAATAAAAGACAAAATCATGATCACAGATCCTGAACATAAACATGACAAAAAACCATAACCAAGACAACCCCAGCACCCTCCCCCAATCACGTACAGTTATGAAAGGACCGGCATTTATTATGGTACACTAGAGCCTAGTCTCATCCCAACTCGTTATATTCTGACCCTACCTGGCCAAGCGTCGATAGATGCGAAAAGGGAGGCTTTTGCTGTTCTTATTTGACGCCAGTTTAAAACGAACCCTACTGCCGAACCCCTAACCTTTAACCCGAACCCTAACCATCAAATAATGCTGCCAAAAGTCATTCCCTGTCGTATACCGAAGTTTGGTCCGGTGGAGTCAGAACAGGAAGTCAGTATGAGAAAGTGTTGTACACACCTCTAATCAATAGTCGCTCCCCTGAAAAACTTTACAGTCGACCCAAACACTAAAGTTAGAGATTCAACATTCTGACATCCCATCCCATCTCACCACCCCCCCAGAGCAGCTCATCACAGACCAACCTCCTGCAAGTACAGAAACTGTTGTTCAACACCAGAAACCAAAGATAACACAAGCAAAACAACATTGCTAAACCTTGACAAGCCTAAATGATTCCCCCATCTGACAAAATCATCTTTTGATGATAATTTCTTGTCGCCAAGACGATTCCGCCCATTTTTTCCCCATTTCTAATCATTATGTACTTGTGAGGATGTGATTCAGAATGTAAAATTTTGCTCTCTTGTAATGAAAAATAATTTTCATATACACACACACACACACACACACACACACAGTCCTTATCAAATTTATTAGACTACCTGTCATAAAAATGAGAAAACACATATTTTTGAAATTTGTTTAAAAAAAAAAATTATTTAAAAATAAAAATGATGTTGTAATTTCTTTGGCAAGTAACAAATTGAAAGAACTACATAGTCCTTATTTTCACATTGATTAAGACACTGTAGATACTATTGACTCTTTATGTTATAATGGATTTATGCACGAGTTACTATTGGTGCAAAAATACTGTTTGAGTCCAACCACTCCGGCTTCGATAGGGTGTAGTTACTGGTGATGGTTGCACGGTTTACCACATCTTTTTGATTTTTCGTGGAACAGAAGTCTTGACTCATTTTTAAGGTCCTGTGGATCTTTCATACATAATACTTCTGTTAACCCCTGTTGGTTCAGTTCCCGAAAAATGAGCTCTCTACGCTCCTGGGCAAAAAATGGACCAGGTCCCAGCCGAAAATAACAAAATGTGCCACTCCCCATGACCTCAACAAAAAATCATTGGCCAGAAAATTACCTCAAATTACACAAATGCTGGTAGATAAACTAGCTTCGTGTGGGTTAGCTTTTCTCTTTGACGTCACTGAATGTTAAAGCTCCGTGGGTAAACTTACAGACAGCTTATCGAAGAGGAGTCAATGTTGTTCCACTCATTGTTGATGACGGCTTCGAACAGCTGAAAAGAATTTGAAAAACATTTTTTTGGTTTGTCTGAGTTTAATTTCAGATCATAATATTTTCAGGGTTCTAATCTGTACTCTGAAACCTCTTCTACCATGTTACATGTGGTAGAAATGCCCCGGTGGCCCTTTTTTGCCCTGGAGTGTACATTTGGCCACTTAAACACAGCCAACGTATAATTTACTGCATGAGCTCCTGTTTTCCACACCACTTAGCTAAGTTATACAAGTGAAATTTAAAGATAAAAGCCATTTCAATCGCAAGTCACTAATAATTTCTTCTAGGTTCATGCTGTAAATAGCTAAATATTTTGTTAGCTGGGAATTACGTTCGCCATTTTTCCTGTCATGTTTTAATTTACAACTCTAAGTACCTGCAATATTTAATTTCTGTGACACAATGATGATCAAAATAATCAAATGACATCTCAAGTACCTTATAACTCCTACACACTGTATTTACTCGCAAAAAAGAAAAATTGCAGATACAAATACTAATAAGGTGGATTAGAAAGTGAAATTTGTTGATGATGCAAAAATGAACACACAAGGTTAATTGTTTTCACCGAGTGCATAATTGGGCCAGCCGGAAGTGACTACACCGCGACTTTGAGAATTCTTTAAATTGATGGATTTTTTGCCCATTTCAAAACTTTTGAGTGCATAGAGATATATAAATAATCACACAGAACAAAATAAACCAACAATCTCAGGTGGTGTGCCTCATGTTAGGGAACCTTTAAATAGTAAAATCAATGACTGAAATCATCATCGATAAAATTTATTGAAGAAAATTTCAACCAATAAAATGCTCCATTTCATCGATCTTGGTTGTCAACTAACGCTATCCTAACGCTGCCGCAGTTAATTATTCCGATTGGTTTAAAAAATGTTTACATTAAAGGATATTGCCGAATGAACTAATCACATTCATCGTAAGTCAAACTCTGATTTTGTAATCATTATATAATTTAATTTATTTATGTTATTCAAATTGTATTATTGTAAAAATGAAAGATTTGTATGATTATTTATTATACAAGTTACTATTTTACAGATTTGTATAAAATTCATACAAATATTATCATTATCTATATTCATTATAGATCCATTATTTCACTTGTAATTTACTTGTGCAATATCTAGTTTTGGTAACAGTTAATATAATGTGAGTCTCATAAATAACATTTCAAAAGGTACAGTGGCTCCAATAAGTATTTGTACACTACTTGAGTGTATGTACTTGAGTATTTGTACGACTACATAACAGCTTTTGTATATTAGGCTAAATGCTTGCTACTGTGTGTAAAAGTGACTAAAATATTTGATATTCAATATGTTTTAAACAAATATTTAATGTCAAAATGGCATATTTGGTCAGACAGGCGATTATCTGACCCAATAAGTATCTGTACAGTTCCATTAGTGAGTCACAAAACTTATAATACTCACCTAAAATTGACTCAAGATGTTTACAGGACATGATTGACTCACTTGGTCTGATTTGGTCAAGCGTGACCATACTGGACACTCCCTCTGTACACAGACTGGCCTATGTAAATGGACTGACCATGCCCATAATGTATTCCTGTGATATATGGCTAAGACAGGCGAGATACCCCGTCGATTGCGGGAGCAAATCATTCAGCTACATAAAGAAGGCCAAAGCACCAGAAAAATTGGAACTCGGCTATCGTACGCCACACGACCGTGCAGTACATCATCAAGAAGTACAAACAGTCTGAACGCATAGCCAATGCAGCCAGGAAAGGACGTCCCAGGAAGACCAGCCAACGCACTGACCGGTACATCTCCCTGCTGGTACAGAGGGAGAGACAGTCCTCGGCCTCCAGTCTTGCCACCAAAGTGGAGGAAGCAACTGGAAGCCATGTTTGTGCCCAGGCCATCCGTTACCGGCTCCATGAAGTACAGTAGTGTACAAATACTTATTGGAGCCACTGTAAATCCTTATTTTTTGAAGATTGGTTTGAGAGGAATATATGGTCTATAGTTGACTTGATGGACACGAATGGCAATTTCTTAACTTATGAACAATTCTGTATGAAATATACAGTGGCTCCAATAAGTATTTGTACACTTTTGCTTTCCTGGAATAGATGTTGTTGGAGGGAAGCATGTGTTGCTCTGAAACCTTTATATACCTTTCAGCAACAGGAGGGGTGGTCTTTCCCATCTTAAGCCCGGAGGGCACATTGCCAATGATTTCCAACAAGAATGTCAAATTTGGACTCGTCTGATCACAGAATACTTTACCACTTTGCTACAGTCCATTTTAAATGAGCATTGGCCAACAGAACATGGCGGTACTTCTGGATGATGCTCAACAATGGCTTCCTTTTTGCATGATAGAGTTTTAGGTGGCATCTGTGAATGGCACGGCGGGCTGTGTTTACAGACAGTGGTTTCTTGAAGAATTCCTGGGCCCATTTAGTAATGTCAATGACAGAATCATGCCGGTGAGTGATGCAGTCGCGTCTGAGAGCCCGAAGATCAGAGGCATCTAGTAAAGGTCTTCTGCCTTGTCCCTTATGCACAGAGATTTTTCCAGTTTCTCTGAATGTTTTGCTGATGTTATGCACTGCTGATGATGAGACCTTCAAAGCCTTTCCAATTTGACGTTGAGGACCAACGTAATCCACAATTTTTTTTTTTACATAAGCCTTCACAGGTTAGAGAGCTTCTGGCCATCTTTACTTCTGAGAGACTCAGCCTCGACAAGACTTTTAAAGCCAATCATGTTACACACCAAGAAACCCCATCTCAAGGGACTGTAAATATTTTTTTTCTTGTATATTATCAATCTTGGTCAGTAGTATAAATTGTAGGTTAGTGTTAGTCTTTGTTGAATTAAATCTGTTTGAGTTTTAAGGTTTTGTCTGTCATCGCTTGCGGTCTTATATGTCGTAGCAAATTGGGGCCATAACAAATTGGGGGCTCAAGTCCGGGATAGACCATTGTGTGGGTCATTTATTGAAAATCTAACATTTCAAATTGTAAAATTGTTTTTTGAATTTTCCTGTATATATATATATATATATACAAAACCCAAAACCAGCGAAGTTGGCACATTATGTAAATCGTAGATAAAAACAGAATACAATGATTTGCAAATCCTTTTCAACTCATATTCAGTTGAATACACTGCAAAGACAAGATGTTTAATGTTCAAACTGAGAAACTTTTTTTTTTGTTGCCAATAATCATTAACTTAGAATTTAAGGGCAGCAACACATTGCTAAAAAGTTGGCACAGGGGCCTTTTTACCACTGAGTTACACCGCCTTTCCTTTTAACGACACTCAGTAAACGTTTGGGAACAGAGGAAACCAATTTTTGAAGCTTTACAGGTGGAACTCCTTCCCATTCTTGCTTGATGTAAAGTTTAAGTTGTCTCCGTTTTCGCATTTTACGCTTCATAATGCGCCACACATTTTCAATGGGAGACAGGTCTGGACTACAGGCAGGCCAGTCTAGTACCCGCACTCTTTTACTACGGAGCCATGCTGTTGTAACACGTGCAGAATGTGGCTTGGCATTGTCTTGCTGAAATAAGCAGGGGCGTCCATGAAAAAGACGTTGCTTGGATGGCAACATATGTTGCTCCAAAACCTGGATGTACCTTTCAGCATTAATGGTGCCTTCACATATGGGTAAGTTGCCCGTGCCTTGGGCACTAATACACCCCCATACCATCACAGATGCTGGCTTTTGAACTTTGCGCCTATAACAGGCCGGATGGTTCCTTTCCTCTTTGGTCCGGAGGACACGACGTCCACAGTTTCCAAAAACAATTTGAAATGTGGACTCGTCAGACCACAGAACACTTTTCCACTTTGCATCAGTCCATCTTAGATGAGCTTGGGCCCAGCGAAGCCAGCGGCATTTCCGGGTGCTGTTGATAAATGGCTTTCACTTTGCATTGTAGAGTTTTAACTTGCACTTGCGGATGTAGCGACGAACTGTAGTTACTGGCAGTGGTTTTCTGAAGTGTTCCTGAGCCCATGTGTTGATGTCCTTTACACACTGATGTCGGTTTTTGATGCAGTACCGCCTGAGGGATCGAAGGTCACGGGCATTCAATGTTGTTTTTCGGCCTTGTCGCTTACGTGCAGTGATTTCTCCAGATTCTCTGAACCTTTTGACGATATTACGAACCGTAAATGATGAAATCCCTAAATTTCTTGCAATAGCTCGTTGAGGAATGTTGTTTTTAAACTGTTCAACAATCAGCTCACGCATTTGTTCACTAAGTGGTGACCCTCGCCCCATCCTTGTTTGTGAATGACTGAGCATTTCAGGGAAGCTGCTTTTATACCCAATCAGGGCACCCACCTGTTCCCAATTAGCCCATTAACCTGTGGGATGTTCCAAATAAGTGTTTGATGAGCATTCCTCAACTCTCTCAGTCTTTTTTGCCACTTGTGCCAGCTTTTTTGAAGCATTTTGCAGGCATCAAATTCCAAATGAGCTAATATTTGCAAAAAATTACAAAGTTTACCTGTTCAAACATTAAGTAACTTGTCTTTGCCGTGTATTCAATTGAATAGAGGTTGAAAAGGATTTGCAAATCAGTGTATTCTGTTTTTATTTACGATTTACATTACGTGCCAACTTCACTGGGTTTGACTTTTGTAAAAGCATGAAAACATAGCCTACTTTTACTAATTACTCTCCATTCCCTGTGTGTGTGTGTGTGTGTGTGTGTGTGTGTATGTGCCTACAGGATGACAGAGTGGCGCAGGGTTAGGAAACCCCCCCCTCCACATCTGACTCCTAATATGGATCCTAATGTGCCCCAGACTGAAACCACTGAAGAAGATGAAGGTGTATATAGAGATAGATAGTTAGCCTAAGAGCATAATTGCCTATCTCATCTTATAAGGTTTTGAGAAAAAAAGGAAAATATGCGTTTTTTTAACCAACACAAAAGTCCAGGCAGCTGATAAATCAGGTCAAAATATGACTTAGGCAATTATGCTATGAGGCTAACGAAATATTGTTTTTGTTGAAAGTGCATTTGACTCAAAAATGGTTATGCCTAGCATAATCAATCTTGTTTTCTGTGTTGTTCTAGAATATATTCCTGCGTCCAAGAAGTCAAAGACACTGGAAGATCTTTTTGGTGACACCTTCTGCACTCTGGACCCCAACCTGATGAAAATAAAAAACTCCAGAGAGTGAGCCCAGGCTTAAGTTGTGAAGTACAGAGAGTCTGCATCTTTGAACCGAGGTGGCAAGGCTTTAGACTGGTGGAAAACTCATCACATTGTTTTCCTCTCTTGACAGATCTTGCCAAGACATACTTATTCATTCCTGGTACTAGCGTACCTTCCGAGCGTGTTTTTAGCACTGCAGGTGACATCGTCCGCTCTGTGCGCAGTGTCCTATCTTCTGAGCATGTTGATCAGCTGGTTTTCCAAAAGAAAAACCTCTCAAAGAAAACTACTGAAAAACTTGTTTTGCTGTATAGCTTACTAAATTCACTGTTGGCATAACTCATTCTGCAGCCATGTTTACTTTGTTTGACTTTATTTTACTGGTGTAACGGACATGCAGTCTGGGCTATTGATTTTGCATGTTGTAAGAGGACTTTTGTTTGCACTTTGTGAGATGTTTACTGCATATGACTATTGTCAAAAGTTTTCAAAGACTTCTTTTACAAATAAAATGGTCAAATTATATTTTGTTTGCATTTGTGGCCCGAGTATCGTATCGAATCATATCGTATAGAATCGCGGCAAATTTTAAGTATTGGCTAAAATAATCGTTGTATGATCCTATCGTGATGAAGCTCTTGATTTAGACCCCTGGTATTTGATCTTTTCATCAAGCATTTTCAAAACTTTTCTACATATTGGGCTGGGCAGCATATGGATATTATATTGATATCATGATAAAACTAGGCTTATGCTGTCAGAGGCGACAGCTTGGAGTATATCCCCGAATGCCCCCAATTCTCCAATTCCTCAATCTTTGAATAGACCCAATACAATATAAAGCCCCTCAGGTCATGACCTTTCATTTTAACTTAATTTCAGGTCAATCGGACAAATGTTCCTGAAGATGTGGCCAAAATGGTAATTTTTCCATCACAAAGCGCCACCTGGTGGCAAAATATTGAACCATACAGGTATGATGTCAACATGTGACACGTTGTGAGGTCATGACCTTGCAGTTGCACATAGTTTCATGTCAGTTGGACAAATAGTTCCAAAGATATTGCAAAAAGGGTGAATTTAATGTGACAAAGCTCCACCTTGTGTCAAAATTTTGAACCAAACAGGAATAATGTCATTGTGGGACACATCCTCAGGTCCTTTCATTTGCACTTGATTTGAGGTCAATCGGACAAACATTTCCAGAGATATGATAAAAACAGTGATTTTTTCAGTTTTTGGCCCATGGTGGCCAATCTATAAATTGTAAATTGTCCAAAATCGAATCAGTCCTTCCTCTTTATGATACTTACTTATATGCAAAACTTGGAATTTCTAATTGAAATATTACTGCAGTTACCGCGTTAACACGTAAATCAGTTTTTGGCCCCTGGTGGCCAATCTAGAAATTGTAAATTGTCCAAAATCGAATCAGTTCTTCCTCTTGATGATACTTACTTATGTACAAGACTTGAAATTTGTAATCGAAATGTTACTGAAGTTATCACGGAACAGTGATTTTTTTAGTTTTTGGCCCCTGGTGGCTAATCTAGAAATTGAAAATTGTCCAAAATCGAATCAGTTCTTCCTCTATATGATACGTACTTATATGCAAAACTTGGAATTTCCCATTGAAATATTGAAATATTGATAACTGCAGTTATCGCGTTAACACGTAAATCAGTTTTTGGCCAATCTAGAGATCGTAAATTGTCCAAAATCGAATCAGTTCTTCCTCTTTATGATACTTACTTATGTGCAAAACTTAAAATTTGTAATTGAAATATTACTGATGTTATCGCGTTAACACAGTGCGGTGGCAGCGGCGGTGGCGGCCAGACCAAAAACAAAATATCCCCGGAACGCCATTTGGGGAAATAACTAGAACGGGCACTCGGTAGAGCGCATACCTTCGCCGACGCCACTGAATCCCTCGCCACTGGCGTTGGTTTCATGCCGATCGGATAAAAATTGACCGAGATATGGCCGAAAGTCAGTTTTGACCTTTTTGTGGCCTTGACCTTGACCTTTGACCCGATCACTCCCAAAATCTAATCGATTGATCCTCAGGTCATGCCAAATCAACCCACAAAATTTTATGAAATTCCGTTTGGTACTTTTTGAGTTATTCGATACACATACACACAGACAGACACACAAACAAATAAATACACGGGGATCAAAACATTACCTTCGTCAGCGAAGTCGCTGGCGAAGGTAATAAATACACGGGGATCAAAATATTACCTTCGTCAGCGAAGTCGCTGGCGAAGGTAATAATAGATATCTGGGATTTTAAATATCATAATATCGTGATCAGACAAGTGTCATTTCTTCTGGTTTTCATATTTAGTGAAAGTACCAATAGTTATCTCTACAATAACGCCTCAATACCGTTACCAAGGTATTCGGTCAAAAATATCATGATATTTGACTTTGGCTGTATCGCAGAACCCACAGATGATGTAAACAGAAATAAAAATTTCTTCTGCTGTAAGCCCTGGTTTCCATGCCAACCCTTTGTTTCCTCAGAGAGGTTAGCAGGCGGTCAGCAGTGCTGCTCAGACTCACTGTACCACCCAAATACAGCCACTTTGGGAGGTGGTCCCAAACCACAGGACCGATGACCCCACAAAGATTAAGATGGTGCTGCGGAGGGTAAGCCTTTCCTGGTGTTACTAATACGCAGAGATACAAGACACTGCCTCCACCGAAGCACTGTTCTGCCCCGCTGAGGCACCTCCTAAATCGCACACAGGCCACGGTATCTCTATAATAACTGTCATTCTTCACAGCCACTTACTGTCAATATGACATCAAACACCATGAATTTAACATGGAAACCCCCTTCATGTTTGCACTTTTTTTTATTACAACCCCAATTCCAAAATAGTTGGGAAAAAGTGTAAATTGTGAATAAAATCAAAATGCAATGACTTTCAGATCACATGAGCCAATGTTATTTACAACAGAACACAGATAACATTTCAAATGTTGAAATGGAGACATTTAACATTTTATGCCACAAAATGAACTTATGTCAAATTTTCTGGCTGCAACAGGTCTCAAAAAAGTTTGGACACAGGTAAAAAAAAGGTCTGAAAAAACAATTATTATATAAGAGAATCAGCTGAAAGGAGATTTATCTCATAATTAAGTTAACTGGCATCAGGTATGTAACATGATTGGCTATGAAAGGGATGTCTTAGAGAGGCTGAGTCTCTCAGAAGTAAAGATGGCCAGAGGCTCTCCAACCTGTGAAGGCTTATGTAAAAAAACTGTGTCATACTTTAAAAAACAATATTCCACAACGTCAAATTGTAAAGGCTTTGATGGTCTCATCATCGACAGTGCATAACATCATCAAAAGATGAAGAGAAATTGGAAGAATCTCTGTGCATAAGGGACAAGGCCGAAGACCTTTACTGGATGCCCGTGATCTTCGGGTCCTCAGACGCCACTGCATCACTCACCGGCATGATTCTGTCATTGACATTACTATATGGGCCGAGCAATACTTCAAGAAACCACTGTCTGTAAACACAGTCGCCGTGTCATCCACAGATGCCACCTAAAACTCTATCATGCAAAAAGGAATCTATTGTTGAGCATGATCCAGAAGCCCCGCCATGTTCTGTTGGCCAAAACTCATTTAAAATGAAATGTAGCAAAAAGGCAAAGTGTCCTGTGGGCAGACGAGTCAAAATTTGACATTCTTGTTGGAAATCATGGGCATCATGTGCCCCAGGCTAAAGAGGAGAAAGACCACCCCTCCTGTTATCGGCGGTCAGTTCAAAAGCCAGCATCTCTGATGGTATGGGTATGCATTAGTGCACATGGTATGGGACACTTGCATATTTTAAAAAGCATCATGAATGCTGAAAGGTATATAAAGGTTTAAGAGCAACATATGCTCCCCTCCAGACGACATCCATTTCAGGGAAGGCCTTGTGTATTTCAGAAGGACAATGCAAAACCAGGTACTGCAGCTATTACAACAGCATGGCTTCATAGTTGAAGAGTCCGTGTGCTAAACTGGCCTGCCTGCAGTCCTGATCTTTCTCCGATTGAGAACATTTGGTCCATAATTAAATGAAAAGTCCGTCAAAACCCAAAACTCTCCAGCAGCTGGAAGCCTGTATTAAACAAGAGTGGGGTCAAATTCCATTGGCTAAACTCATGAAACTTTCCTCTTCAATGCTCAGACACCTCCACTCTGTTAAAAAGAAGAGGGGATGCTACACCATGGTAAACAGGCACCTGTCCCAACTTTTTTGAGACCTGTAGTAGCCATCAAATTTGAAACGAGCTCATTTTGTTTATAAAATTGTAAAATTTCTCAGTTTCAACATTCATCTCAATAAAATACTGGCTGCTGTGATTTGAAAGTCATTGCGTTTTGATCATATTCACAATTTAAACTTTGTCCCAACTATTTCGGAATTCGGGTTTTAGAATTCTGCAGTTTTACATTTTACTCTCTGTTGTCCAAATTACTGGCACAAACAATTTCATACTTTAGGCCAGTTGGACGCACGTCAACAGGACTAAAAGAAAATGATTAAATTCAATGCGGTTCTTCGTCTGGTAACAAAACCTAGGTATACGATCAGTACATAAACAGGAAAAAAAAATCTATCAACTTTGTTCTGAGGTTCGTTCAGAATTTCTCTTTTTGGGAGCATTAAGAAACGCATGGGCATTATCTTTATTTGTGATTTATCCTCAACCCAGCACTTGAGGGGAACTTTTTCAGACGTGAGCACTCTCAAAACTTTTCTTAGTTGCATTCTAAATAAAGAGCTGGGCAGCATATGGATATTATATTGATATCATGATAAAATATTACAGCACCCTCCATAATTATTGGCACCCCTGGTTAATGTGTGTTCTTTAGCTTCTAATAAATTCAGTTTTTTTTCTAAATAATACAGGACCACAATGGAAAAAAAGAGGAAAATCTAACCTTTAATTCAAGCGCATTTATTCGGTAGGAAAAAAATACCACATTAAGAATGAATTATTTTGCATCAAATCATGTGTGCCACAATTATTAGCACCCCTGATGTTAATACTTTGTACAACCCCCTTTTGCCAACAAAACAGCACCTAATCTTCTCCTGTAATGTTTCACAAGATGGAAGAATACAGAAAGAGGCATCTTCAACCATTCCTCTTCGCACAATCTCTCTAAATCATCCAGCGACCTGGGTCCTCTCCTCTGCACTCTCCTCTTCAGCACACTCTACAGGTTTTCAATGGGGTTGAGGTCTGGGGACTGAGATAACCATGGGAGGAGGTTGATTCTTTGTCTGGTGAACAATTTCTGTGTAGATTTGGCCACATGTTTGGGGTCATTATCTTGCTGAAAGTCGCAGTGACGACCCATCTTCAGCTTTCGGGCAGAGGCCACAAGATTTTGATTTAAAATGTCCTGGTATTTCAAAGCGTTCATGATGCCATGCACCCTAACGAGGTTCACAGGGCCTCTGGAAGAGAAACAGGCCCACAGCATCACCAATCCTCCCCCATACTTCACAGCGGGCATGAGGTGCTTTTCTGCATACTCATCTTTTGTGTTCTGCCAGACCCACACAGAGTGTTTGTTGCCAAAAAGCTCTAACCTGGTCTCATCTGACCAAACCACACGGTCCCAGTTGAAGTCCCAGTACCACTTAGTGAACTCCAGATGTTTGCAATTATGATTGTGAGGGAGAAAATGTTTTTTCCGTGCATGCCTCCCAAACAGCTTGTTGGCATGTAGATAGCACCTCATGGTTGTTTTGGAGACTTTCTGACCCCAAGATGCTACCATTTGTTGCAATTCTTTAACAGTGAGTTTTGGAGAATTTTTTATTTGTCTTACCATCCTCCTCAATGTGCGTGGTGGCAAAATAACCTTGCGTCCTCGTCCAGGCTTGTTTACCACTGTTCCAGTTGTTTCAAACTTCTTAATGATTCCTCTGACAGTAGATATGGGCAGGTGTGGCTATTTTCTTGTAGTCATTGCCTGACTTGTGAAGGTTGACACACATCTGCCTTGCTTGAATTGTGTATTCCTTAGTCTTTCCCATGTTGAAGAGTGGATAAGAGAAATGGCCTCTGTGTCACGTCATATTTATACCCAAGGGAAAAAGGAGGTGATGAATTTATAAATAAATGTTCCTAGAATCTCTTATCAACTCTGTAAACTACAGTAGAAATGACAGAAATACTTCAATTACATTTATTAAATAGGAATTGTTAGGGGTGCCAAAAATTGTGGAACAGGTGATTTTATGAAAAATAATTATTTCTTAGTCAGAGATTTTTTCCCTTAAAATTCACTTGAGTTGAAGGTGTGAGATGTATGGTTCTGCAATAAAAATTGAATTTATTTTAAGGCTTTTGACACAACCAGGAGTGCCAATAATTATGGAGGGCGCTGTAGATGTAAGGCCGGGGTTTTAAACAGCATAAAATAGTGATCTGGCATAAGTGTCATCACTTCTGGTTTTCATATTTATAGAAATTATGGTCACTCTTAAGTTGAAGTGTTGCTCATAAAGAATACATAAGCAAATGACATGCTTTGTAAAGGGTGAAATAAAACATCCTTATTCAGCATGTGATGCCAGATGTGATATAACTAACACTGTCACTTAGCCATTGGCTAAATGCTTTTTCAGCTAAGTGACATTGTCATTGACACATCTGGCGTCACATGCTGAAGAAGGATGTGTTATTTCACCCTTTACAAACCATGACATTTACCTATGTATAATTTATGAAGACATTATGTCTCATTTATGAAGGCATTATACATGCTGTATAAAGCCTTTATAAACAACACTTCATCTAAAGTGTGACCAAAATTACCAATAGTTACCTCTACATTAACGCCTCAATACCGTTATCAAGGTATTCAGAAAAAAATATCATGATATTTGACTTTGGCTGTATCTCGGAGCCCACACATGACTTAAACAGAAACAAAACTTTCTGCTACTGTAAGCCCTGGTTTCCATGCCAACCCTTTGTTTCCTCAGAGAGGTCAGCAGGAAGAAGTGAGTGCTGCTCATGATGGTCACTGTGATGCCCAAACGCAGCCACTCTGGGAGGTGGTCCCGAACCACGGGACCAATGAGCCCAGGACACTAAAGATCGTGCTGCGGAGGATAAGACCATAGAAACAACATCAGGAAAGACCTGAGCCATACAGACCTGCCTCTCAGCCAATCAGCTGTGCTCACTGTCCACCAAAGAAACGCTGAAGCCCTGACTGATCCTCCATGTAAAAATGCAACACGTTCAACTAATGCGAACACTGAGCTGTTTTTTTCAGATAGTTTCAATTTTCTCCTAGAAACTTTGACATGTGTGTATGTTTTGTGATCAAATTAGTGTGGTTTCATTTTTATATTCAGTATCATTTTTAGTATATTTATTTTTTATATTTATTTTTTAAAAATAAATGATAAAAAAAAAATCAGTGTGGTTTTAAGTTAGGTTAGCCATTTCTGCATGTTTCATTATCCAGTTGGTTTCCTGAAAAGACAGAAGACTTATAAATACCTCATCAGGCTCTGCAATAAATACAGGAACACAATAAAACTTGTTCGTAGATGGTCAATTTAAAAAAATAAAAAAAGACAGGCAGCACCTTTCTGAAAATCGTTGAGAGACTTTTCCACAGTCAGGAAAAGTTCTACAACCAGACTTGATTGTGAGAGTAATTTACTCGATGGTTACTCAGCAAAGAGTTATAAAGAACAGAACACAGCAAAGAGCACAGCAGAATTAACAGGCGGGACTGTGTTACAAAGAGCGCAGCTGAATGAACAGGCAGGACTGTGTTATGAAGAAAAGAACAGCAAAGAGCGCAGCTAAATGAACAGGCAAGACTGTGTTACAAAGAAAAGAACAGCAAAGAGCGCAGCTAAATGAACAGGCAAGACTGTGTTACAAAGAACAGAACACAGCACAGAGCGCAGCAGAATTAACAGGCAAGACTGTGTTCCAAAGAACAGAACACAGCAAAGAGCGCAGCTGAATGAACAGGCAGGACTGTATTGTAAAGAACAGAACACAGCGACTGTGCGGACGCTGTAAAAGTGGGAGGGGCAGCGATTTCTCCCTGCATTACACAGCATTCCCAGCATTCTTGAGTCAAACTAAGGATGTCCTAAAATGCCAGAAGGGACAAGAATCACTGAGATACGTCTCGTACTTAATTAGTAATTCAGAAATAATGAAATGAATGAATCCAAAGACTATGCTTACATGAATGATGATAGAGCCAAAATTTTGCTAGCAGCAAAGAGGTAGAAGCAATACAAAAATATTCACTCAGATATTAGTAAGGGGCTGATCACACCTAATGCCCTTTATCGGTGCAGGGCGCCATTCTTGTGAATATTCTCAATGATTAGGCGCGTTCTGGACGCTGCTTTTGCGCACCGGGCGCCTCGTGTGTTAGTGCCCCCGGCGCTTGCTGTTTATTGATGCGTTTCTTATCGAACATAGTCCCATTTTGAGCCGCTTCATCTCATTGTTTTCCCTGCTGTCCAATCATGTGACAAGAAACTGAAATCAGTTCGCTGACGAGTTCGTTGAAACGGTTAATTTCAGAATGTTCGCACAGAGGAGTGACAGGAACGTTACTTAGCAACACAGAAAAGATGCGTCCAGCACCGTTTTACAAGGTTGGCTTCAAAATAACAGGTCAGAGGCGCCTGGCGTTTCCAGGCCAATAAACCGCTTTCGGTGTGATTGACCCCTAAGGCTTCACTGTAGAGCCGTGGAGTGCTGACCTCTCACCATACTGTGACATCACTAATGCCCTCACCATAGCTACCTTCACCAAAAATCTCCTCCCCCTCTCCCAGCAAACTCTGGTCAGTACAGGTCAGCTAAAAATAAGCTTTAACTTTGAACCCAACCAAAGACACTGGGCCAGCTTCTTTAGTCCATAAAGACACTTCCTCTTTTCCCAGCTGAGTCAGAGGTCAGCAGCATCTCTCACTGGCTAATCTGTTCCCACACTGCAATTTCAGCTGCCGCTTTGGATAACATCAGTTTGACGCTGGCTGAAATCACATCACATCACATCAAAATACAGACATTTATCTGCCACTTCCAGCCAAAGAGAATCACCGCTGATCTGACCAAGCAGGGGCCAATTCCCCAAGAGTAATACAGGCTTAAGGGCCAAACAGCTGCACTGGACTTGGTGTGACTACACTGGACCTTGAACCAGCGACCTTTGGAGTCATAATGATTTGAGGCATACAGTTGCCGTATGTGTGCCCATTCTCCAAACACCATCAGGTTCTGTAATGGCGCTCGTTGTCCGATTTGATTCTCTACTTCACTGGGAGAGCAGGAAAGAGCATCTCAGCTCATTTAGTGACTCCGTGACTAACGTCGTGCTAACGAGGCTAACGTCATTAAGCACTGAGCGAGGTCTTCCCTCGCTGGTGTGCAGAGACTTCAAGAACGGGCAAGTACCGCCAAACACACAGGTGTTCCTGACAGCTCAGCTGCTGACAGGGCGATGCCATGTGGTGCTGTACTGCACGGCCATGCTGAAAATCACCCTCCCCTTACGTGTCTCAGACCACTTCCATCGCCGCTGAAAATAAACTGATGGCGCAAGGCTTTGCCAGTATCACACATTAAAACTAATGTTGGCTCTTCCTCGCCCTGTCGACCTCGTAACAAACGGTACGAACCTCAGTTTAACTGCAGCAGTTTCACTAGTCCACTTTAGACAGAAAATATGTTAACAAGGCAAATAACAACACCACTTCGGAGCAGTTTAGCAAATTACCGCAACTTTCAGATCCCCACTATTTTGAAATACACTGAAATGTACTGCAAATATAACAAGAACGCACTGGGAGCACAACATTCCCTGCTGGAGTCGCGACTGTGATTTATGCTTATCATCAGTCTATCTGCAGTATATGTGCACAGTTTCAGGAATGTTCTATGAAAACTGTAGGAGGAGTTGATTTCACCAGCCAAATACCTTCCGATTCAGACCGACAGATAGACAGACAGACAGCACAATGACATAATCCCCCTTTTGGGCTTTCACTCAGTGAGGGATAAGATGTCTATAATTACAAACTCAATTCCGAAATAGTTGGGACAAAGTGTAAATTGTGAATAAATTCAAAACGCAATGACTTTCAAATTACACCAGCCAGCATTATTTTGGAAGAGGTGTTGATGGCCAGTAGGTTGCGATCTTCCCTCTGCTGGAATAATCCCCAATGCCCCAGTGCAGTGATGGGGACACTGTACTGAAGGAGATGCCGTCTATCGGATGAGACGTTACAGGCCTAGAAATTCCCAGTTTGCTTACAGCAGCATTTCTAAAAAGAAATGCTGTGGAGATGAAGGGCTCTCCACAGCATTTTTGCGTTCTACTACTACAGCAAAAAAAAAAATGCTGAGGAGATTACGGGCTCTCCACAGCAGTTTTGTGTTCTAACTGCAGCAATTCCCAACTCTTCCCTACTCAATTCGCATTCTACACAAACATGCTACACGTCATTGGAATACCCTCATTATGCACTGTTCATTTAAAAGATAAAAAGTATACTTTCACTTCATTACTTTGACACAGACCACTTCGTTACACGTTACGCATTAAAATATGAATGTAATTCCTCATTTAAGGATTATCTGCATATGGCGCGTTCGAGTAGAGCAACGGTGTTCGTAGGGTATCTTAGCCGCTTTGTGCAGATGTTGCTGCCAGCGGACATGGAGCCGCAAATTTATACAGGCAGTTACAATATTGTAGGCCTATCACTAGATGGCACACTCGGATCAGTTATTGAACTGTACATTAAACCAGATGCCAAAGAATGGGGATGAAGAAGAAAGACAAACACGATTTTTTCGCCGGAAAAAGGTTGCCGTCGTTTAATAGTACAATCGGCGGCGATTCTGTCGAATTTGGGAGCAAATGCCGCGAGTGCCGTCGTATATTTCCAGGCCCGCGTTAAACCGAGGTCCTGACTCAATGTGGTCAGCTGACACGCTCGACAAGATTGCCTCAACACTCGAAACCGTATCCAGTACACTCAAACAAGCATTCAGAGAATTCATAGTCTCGTCCATAGTTATCCGCCAACATGATGACCTTGACCTTTGACCTATGACCTTAAAATGTATGTCATGCCGAAAGACTCTCACAAGGAACCCTCCTGTGTAATATGAAGGCAATCGGCCTCGCGGTTCCAGAGATATCAGTCCGGACAGACACACACACACACACACACACAGACACACGAAGCGATTACAATAGTCTCGCGAAACCCCTTCGGGGGCTCGACTAATAATTTGAGAATTCAAAAATAAAATAAAATAAATAAATAAAGATGTGCACTGAAACCGGTCTGTCCTCATTTTTGAAGTGATAGACTTGTTTTTTTTTTATCAGATTGTTCGATTCAAATTGTAATATTAATGCAACTTTATTCACAAACAGGCAATTATTTGCACCCCAACCTGAACACAAGGGCATACGAACTGGCCCGGCAGAGCTGGCGATCGCCGGCCCAATATTTTCCAGAATACACCCCTCCCCCTAGGCTACAGGTTTTATCTTGCAAACTATCCCCTGATACCTGGAGAAGGTGGGCGACGTTCGTAAGCCTGGGCACAGGCTGCGGCTCTGCCCCTGACGCCGCGCTCTCCCCCAGCAGCCCGAATGCAACTGTCTACTTGCTTGGTTGCAGTTGGTAAAATAATTTCAGAATTCACCCTTGTCATCGCTAACGAAGGCGAGCTCGGGCTCATCGATACTGCTCCGATAGCAATTGATGTCTGAGATGGATGGAAGAATCCGAACGGATCCATGTATTTTAGGAGTAATGATTGTTTAGAAATGATGGCGACCTCGCATCGTTCGGCTGATCGCAATTGATTTCGGCGCACTGTATGCGGCACATTTTGTACTGTCTCAGGAGGAATATTGTCTAGTACCTGCCTAATTAGCTCCCGCCCCCCTTAAAAAAGGGATTGATAACTTGACACCCAATCACAAAATATCATGAACACTCCCGCAGTAACGTGAGAGGACAATTTCATGAATCTGATAAGTTGGCAAAGCATCAATTAGTAGATTAAATGTCTTTTACTAATATTTTGAGAGGTGGGGGAGCGCCCCTCCACTACACCCCAGCGTATGAGCCCAGAGCTGCAACAGACTGGCATACTGTGCACTAACACACGATGCAAACGGTCTCAATGTAGGCCTACTGACGGATCGTAGACACGTCACAATCGTTCACGGTCTAATACCGTCATGTCGCAAACCCCTGTTCTAGAATTCTGCAGTGACTCAGACTGCTGTTTGTCACAGTGACTGTAATGAGAATCACAGAAGCAAGTTCCATTTTACTGTCTCTTATCCAAATTTCTGGCACAAAGAACTTCATACTTCAGGCCAGTTGGAAGCACTTCAAATCTCAAACACATTTGAAAGTGATTAAAAACGGCTCTTGCAAATTAACAGAGATGGTGAGTACTTCATAGTTCGACGGTGGCTTCACTACTTAAAAAAAAAAAAAAAAACATTTTATGTGTAAACAAGTGTCCTGTCATTAGATTTAGGCAAATGCTACCATTTGCCTCAAGCAAACAGTCACTCGATGATAGCTGCTCATAATGTGATGCGAGTTAGCATTCGTTCCATTAATCTGAGGCTTTGAAAACGGCCTTAGTTAAATTGTTATCAAAAAATAATAATGTCCTCACACACATCCCTCCAGAAAGAAAAATATGGTTCATAAGAAAACAGGACGAAAAGAAAATGATTAGATTGAACGTGGTTCTTCATCTGGTAACAAAACCTTGGTATTTCAGCCGTACATGAACAGAAAAAATCTTTATCAATTTTGCTCTGAGGTTCGTTCAGCATTTGTCTTTTTGGGAGCATTCAGAAACGCATGGGCATTATCTTTATTTGTGATTTATCCTGGACCCAGCACTTGAGGGGAACTTTTTCAGACGTGAGCATTTTCATAACTTTTCTTAATCGCATTCTACATAAAGGGCTGGGCAGTGGGCAGCAGATGGGTATTATATTGATATCACGATAAAATAGGCCTATTAAAAGTCCGGGATTTTAAATATCATGATCAGGCATAAGTGTCATCTCTTCTGAATTTCATATTTACTGAAAGTACCAATAGTTATCTCTACAATAACGCCTCAATACCGTTATCATGGTATTCGGTCAAAAATATGATATTTGACTGTGTCTGTATAGCGGAGCCCACTCATGATGTAAACAGAAACAAAACTTTCTATTACTGCAAGCCCTGGTTTCCATGCCAACCCTTTGTTTCCTCAGAGTGGACAGCCAGAGTGGGAGGTGGTCCCAAACCGCGGGATCGATGACCCCACGACAATAAAGATGGTGCTGCAGAGGGTAAGCCTTTCCCGGTGTTACTAATACACAGAGATACAGGACACTGCCTCCACAGAAGCACTGTTCTGCCCCACTGAGGCGCCACCTCAATCACACACAGGCCATGGTATCTCTAGAATAACTTCTGTAATTCTTAACAGCCATTTACCGTCAATATGACATGAAACACCATGAATTTAACATGGAAACCCCCTTCACGTTTGTACTTTTTTTATTACAACCCCAATTCCGAAATAGTTGGAACAAAGTAAATTGTGAATAAAATCAAAATGCATTGACTTTCAGATCACATGAGCCAATGTTATTTATGATAGAACATAGATAACATTTCAAATGTTGAAACTGCAACATTTTACATTTTAATCCACAAAATGAGCTTATTTCCAATTTTCTTGCTGCAACTGGTCTCATAAAAGTTCGGACACAGGCAAAAAAGACAGGCTGAAAAAACAATTAATATATAAGAGAATCAGATGAAAGGAGATTTAACTGAAAATTAAGTTAACCGGTATCAGGTGTGTAACATGATTGGCGATGAAAGGGATGTCTTAGAGAGGCTGAGTCTCTCAGAAGTAAAGATGGCCAGAGGCTCTCCAACCTGTGAAGGCTTACGTAAAAAAAACAGTGGATTACTTTAAAAACAATGTTCCTGGTTAAGGCACTGCGCTGCAGTGCAGAGGTGATCACCACGTCGCGGGTTCAAGCCTCGGCGTAGCCATCGGCAGGGGTCGGCACCTTTTTCAGAGTAGCGCACAACTGGCTATCGCGCTACAGGGTTACAAATTGGGAAGGGACTGCCGGATTTGGGTATTTGGGATTTTGGGCCAAAACAATTAAGATGATGCTGCGGAGGGTAAGCCTTCCGGTGTTACTAATATGCAGAGATACAGGACACTGCCTCCACAGAAGCTTGTCATCGCGAACGAAGGCGAGCTTGGGCTCATAGATACTGCTCCGATAGCAACTGATGTCTGAGATGGATGGAAGAATCCGAACGGATCCATGTATTTTAAGAGTAATGATTGTTTAGAAATGATGGCAACCTTGCATCGTTCGGCTGATCTCATTTGATTTCGGCGCACTGTATGCGGCACATTTTGTACTTTCTCTGGAGGAATATTGTCTAGTACCTGCCTAATTAGCTCCCGTCCCCCTTAAAAAAAGGGATTGATAACTTGACACTCAATCACAAAATATCATAAACACTCCCGCAGTCACGTAAGAGGACAATTTCATAAATCTGATAAGTTGGCAAAGCGTCAATTCGTAGATTAAATGTTTTTTACTAATATTTTGAGAGGTGGGGGAGCGCCCCTCCACTACACCCCAGCGTATGAGCCCAGAGCTGTAACAGACTGACATACTGTGCACTAACACACGATGCAAACGGTCTCAATGTAGGCCTTCTGACGGATCGTAGACACATTATAATCGTTCACGGTCTAATACCGTCATGTCGCAAACCCCTGTTCTAGAATTCTGCAGTGACTCACACTGCTGTTTGTCACAGTGACTGTTATCAGAATCACAGAAGCAAGTTCCATTTTACTGTCTCTTATCCAAATTACTGGCACAAAGAACTTCATACTTCAGGCCAGTTGGAAGCACTTCAAATCTCAAACACATTTGAAAGTGATTAAAAACTGCTCTTGCAAATTAACGGAGATGGTGAGTACTTCATAGTTCGACAGTGGCCTCACTTCTTTACACGTAAAATGTTTTTTTTTTTTTCGAAGTTTCCTGTCATTTGATTTAGGCAAATGCTACCATTTGCCTCAAGCAAACAGTCACTTGATGATAGCTGCTCATAATGTGATGCGAGTTAGCGTTCGTTCCATTAATCTGAGGCTTTGAAAACGGCCTTAGTTAAATTGTTGTCAAAAAATAATAATGTCTTCACACTGGCACATCCCTCCAGAAAGATAAATATGGTTCATAAGAAAACAGGACGAAAAGAAAATGATTAGATTGAACGTGGTTCTTCATCTGGTAACAAAACCTTGGTATTTCAGCCGTACATAAACAGAAAAAATATTTATCAATTTTGTTCTGAGGTTCGTTCAGCATTTGTCTTATTGGGAGCATTCAGAAACGCATGGGCATTATCTTTATTTGTGATTTATCCTGGACCCAGCACTTGAGGGGAACTTTTTCAGACGTGAGCATTTTCAGAACTTTTCTTAATCGCATTCTACATAAAGGGCTGGGCAGCGGGCAGCAGATGGATATTATATTGATATCACTATAAAATATTACAAGTCTGGGATTTTAAATATCATGATCAGGCATAAGTGTCATCTCTTCTGATTTTCATATTTAGTGAAAGTACCAATAGTTATCTCTACAATAACGCCTCAATACCGTTATCTAGGTATTCGGTAAAAAATATGATATTTGACTTTGTCTGTATTGCGGAGCCCACACATGATGTAAACAGAAACAAAACTTTCTATTACTGCAAGCCCTGGTTTCCATGCCAACCCTTTGTTTCCTCAGAGAGGACAGCCAGAGTGGGAGGTGGTCCCAAACCGCGGGACCGATGACCCCACGACAATTAAGATGGTGTTGCGGAGGGTAAGCCTTTCCCGGTGTTACTAATACACAGAGATACAGGACACTGCCTCCACAGAAGCACTGTTCTGCCCCGCTGAGGCACCACCTCAATCGCACACAGGCCACGGTATCTCTATAATAACTTCTGTCATTCTTCTCAGCCATTTACCGTCAATGTGACATCAAACACCATGAATTTAACATGGAAACCCCCTTCACCTTTGTACTTTTTTTATTACAACCCCAATTCCGAAATAGTTGGAACAATGTAAATTGTGAATAAAATCAAAATGCATTGACTTTCAGATCACATTAGCCAATGTTATTTAAGATAGAACATAGATAACATTTCAAATGTTGAAACTGCAACATTTTACATTTTAATCCACTAAATGAGCTTATTTCAAATTTTCTTGCTGCAACTGGTCTCATAAAAGTTCGGACACCTGCAAAAAAGGACTGAGAAAACAATTACTATATAAGAGAATCAGATGAAAGGAGATTTAACTGAAAATTAAGTTAACTGGTATCAGGTGTGTAACATGATTGGCTATGAAAGGGATGTCTTAGAGAGGCTGAGTCTCTCAGAAGTAAAGATGGCCAGAGGCTCTCCAACCTGTGAAGGCTTACGTAAAAAAAAACTGGATTACTTTAAAAACAATGTTCCTCAACGTCAAATTGCAAAGGCTTTTAAGGTTTCGTCATTTACAGTGCATAACATCATCAAAAGATTCAGAGAAACTGGAAAAATATCTGTGCATAAGGGACAGGGCCGAAGACCTTTACTGGATGCCTGGGATCTTCGGGCCCTCAGATGCCACTGCATCACACATCAGCATTATTCTGTCATTGACATTACTAAATGGGCCCAAGATCACTTCAAGAAACCACTGTCTGTAAACACAGTCGCCGTGCCATCCACAGATGCCACCTAAAACTATCATGCAAAAAGGAAGCCATTGTTGAGCATGATCCAGAAGCGCCGCCTTGTACTGTTTGCCAAGGCCCATTTAAAATGGACTGTAGGAATGTGGCAAAGTGTCCTGTGGTCTGACGAATCCAAATTTGACATTCTTATGGGAAATTATGGCCGTCGTGTCCTCTGGGCTCAACAGGAGAAAGACCACCCCTCCTATTATCAGCGTTTAGTTCAAAAGCCAGCATCTCTGATGGTATGGGGATGCATTGGGGCATATGGCGTGGGACACTTGTATGTTTTTAAAAAGCACCATGAATGCTGAAAGGCATTCAAAGGTTTTAGAGCAACATATGCTCCCTTCCAGTCGACATCTTTTCCAGGGAAGGCCTTGTGTATTTCAGCAGGACAATGCAAAACCACATACTGCAGCTATTACAACAGCATGCCTTCGTAGTAGAAGAGTCCATGTGCTGAACTGGCCTGCCTGTCATCCTCATCTTTCACCGATTGAGAACATTTGGCGCATAATAAAACAAAAAGTCCGTCAAAGGAGACCCAAAACTCTCCAGCAGCTGGAAGCCTGTATTAAACAAGAGTGGGATCAAATTCCAATGGCTTAACTCAAGAATCTTGTCTCCTCAATGCCCAGACGCCTCCACTTTGTGCTACAAAAAAGAGTGGATGGTATACCATGGTAAACAGGCCCCTGTCCAAACTTTTTTGAGACCAGTAGCAGTCATCAAACTTGAAATGAGCTAATTATGTGGACAAACTGGAAAGTTTTCTCAGTTTCAACATTTGTTCTGTTATCTCTGTTCAATTGTGAATAAAATACCGGCTGGTGTGATTTGAAAGTGATTGCGCTTTGATTTTAATCACAATTTACACTTCGTTCCAACCATCATTAGATTTAGGCAAATGCTACCACTTGTCATAAGCAGTCACTTGACGATAGCTGCTCATAATGTGATGCGAGTTACTGTTCGTTCCATTAATCTGAGGCTTTGAAAAAAAATTCTTAAAAATAATAATAATAATAATGCCCATACACAACCACATCCCTCCAGAAAGAGAAAATATGGTTCATAGGAAATCAGGACAAAAAGAAAATGATTAGATTTAACGCGGTTCTTCGTCTGGTAACAAAACCTTGGGGTTTGATCAGTACATAAACAGAAAAAATCTTTATCAATTGTGTTCTGAGGTTCGTTAAGCATTTCTCTTTTTGGGAGCATTCAGACAGGCCTGGGCATTATATTTATTTGTGATTCGTCATCGACCCAGCACATGAGGGGAACTTTTTCAGACATGAGCATTTTCAGAACTTTTCTAAATCGCATTCTACATATAGAGCTGGGCAGCATATGGATACTGTATTGATATCTTGATAAGATATTTAATATAAGTCTGGAATGATAAATATCAGAAAACTGATCAGGCATAAGTGTCATTCCGTCTGGTTTTCATATTTAGTGAAAGTACCAATGGTTATCTCTACAATAACGCCTCAATACTGTTATCTCGGTACTCGGTCAAAAATATGATATTTGACTTTGTCTGTATCGCGGAGCCCACACATGATGTAAACAGAAACAAAACTTTCTACTACTGTAAGCCCTGGTTTCCATGCCAACCCTTTGTTTCCTCAGAAAGATCAGCAGGCGGAAGTGAGTGCTGCTCATGATGGTCGCTGTGCCGCCCAAACGCAGCCACTCTGGGAGGTGGTCCCAAACCACGGGGCCGATGACCCCAGAACAATTAAGATGGTGCTGCGGAGGGTAAGCCTTTCCCGGTGTTACTAATATGCAGAGATACAGGACACAGCCTCCACAGAAGCACTGTTCTGCCCCACTGAGGTGCCACCTCAATCGCACACAGGCCACGGTATCTCTAGAATAATCTCCGTAATTCTTCACAGCCATTTACCGTCAATATGACATCAAACACCATGAATTTAACACGGAAACCCCCTTCATGTTTGCACTTGTTTATTACAACCCCAATTCTGAAAGAGCAGGGACAAAGTGTAAATTGTGAATGAAATCAAAATGAAATGACTTTCAGATCACATGAGTCAATATGTTATTTACAATAGAACATAGATAACAGAAACAAAACTTTCTTCTGCTGCAAGCTCTGGATTCCATGTCAATCCTTTACTTCCGCAGAGAGGTCAGCAGGCTGAAGACAGCGCTGCAAAAAATCGCTGTGCTGCCCCAGCACACCCAGTCTGGGAGGTGGTCCCGACCTGCGGGACCGATACCAACCAGAGGGCGCTAAAGCTTGTGCTGCGGAGGGTGAGAGCAGAGAAAAGACCTCTGCCGTACAGACTTGCCTCACTGCCACCAAAAAAAAGATACAGGGATGTGCTGCAGAAATCCTGAAGCCCTGACTGATCTGGAGTTACATGAGACAATATTAAAATGCAGTCAGGGAAACAGCTGCTCACAGTCCGTTGCATTTTCTCTTTTTGGGACACAATGAAAATTAAAATGCAACCTGTTGGCGTCCCATCAAGACGGGTCTTCCGCTAGGACGTCTCTCTTTAGGTGCGCGAACGGAAACCATGTTCCTCATTTGCATACCAACCAATCAGCTTCTGGGTAGCGCTTGTACGCACAGAGGCTTACTGATACTGTCATGAGTGCGTTGAGATGTAAATGTAAATGCAATAGGCTGGGGGTGAAGTTTTGTGAATTGCATTTGAATATTGTCCATGTATTGCGGAGCGAGACTTTGAAAACAAAATGTCAAACAGCTTTCCATTATCATTTGAATATAATCATAGATTTCCCACATGAGAAAATGAAAATGATAATTGAATTAATGCATTTTCAATTTAATATTATCTCAAATAACTCATACATAAGCGGATAATTATAATGCAACAGTGGGATTACATTTTCATTTGAATATTGTCCATAAGAAACCTTGACATGTGTGTATGTTTTGTGATTAAATCTATATATTTTTTTATTATTTATTTATCATTATTTTTAATACATTTTTTTTAGATTTATTTTTAAATAAAAAATAAATTGTGAAAAAAAATCTGTGTGGTTTTAATTTAGGTGAGCCATTTCTGCATGTTTCATTGTCCAAATTACTGAAAAGACAGAAGGGTTATAAATACCTAATCAGGCTCTGCTATAAATACAGGAACACAATAAAACTGTTGTTCATAGATGGTCAATTTAAAAAAAAAAAAGAGAAAAAAAAAAAAGACAAGCAGCATCTTTCTGAAAATCTTTGAGAGACTTACCACAGTAAGGAAAAGTTCTACAACCGGACTTGAGTGTGAGAGTAATTTAGTCGACGGTTACTCAGTGAAGAGCACAGCTGAATGAACAGACAGGACTGTGTTATGAAGAACAACACAGTGACTGTGCAGACGCAGGAAAAGTGGGAGGGGCAGCGATTACATTACATTACACAGCATTCCCTGCATTCTTGAGTCAAACAAAGGATGTCCTAAAATGCCAGAAAGGAAAAGATTCACTGATATGTGTCCCTTGCTCAGAAAGTCAGAAATAACTAAATGAATGAATCCAAAGACTATGCTTACATGAAAGATTATTGAGCCGAAATGGTGATGTTTGCTAGTAGCAAAGAGGTAGAAGCAATACTGAAATATTCACTCAGATATTATTAAAAGGCTGATCACACCTAATGCCCTTTATCTGCGCGGGGCGCCCTACTTGTTAATATTCTCAATGATTAGACACGTCCTGGACGCTGCTTTTGCGCAACTGGTGCCTTGTGTGTTAGTGCCCCTGGCGCCTCACTGTTCTTTGATGCGCTTCGTATCAAACATAGTCCCATTTTGAGGCGCCTCGATAAAAAGCCGCTTCACCTCATTGTTTTCCCTGCTGTCCAATCATGTGACAAGAACTGAAATCAGTTCGCTGACTAGTCCATTGAAACGGTTAATTTCAGAATGTTCGCAAAGAGGAGTGACAGGAACGTTACTTAGCAACACAGAAAAGATGCGTCCAGCACCGTTTTACAAGGTGGGCTTCAAAATAACAGGTCAGAGGTGCCTGGCGTTTCCAGACCGATAAAGCGCTTTCGGTGTGATCGACCCCTAAGGCTTCACTGTAGAGCCGTGGAGTACTGACCCCTCCCCATGCTGTGACATCACAAACGCCCTCACCATGGCTACCTTCACCAAAAATCCCCTCCCCCTCTCCCAGCAAACTTTGGTCAGTACAGGTCAGCTAAAAATAAGCTTTAACTTTGAACCCAACCAAAGACACTGGGCCAGCTTCTTTAGTCCATAAAGACACTTCCTCTTTTCCCAGCTGAGTCAGAGGTCAGCAGCATCTCCCACTGGCTAATCTGTTCCCACACTGCAATTTCAGCAGCCGCTTTGGATAACATCAGTTTGTCCTGACGCTGGCTGAAATCACATCACATCACATCAGAATACAGACATTTATCTGCTACTTCCAGCCAAAGAGAATCACCGCTGATCTGACCAAGCAGGGGTCAATTACCCAAGAGTAATACAGGCTTAAGGGCCAAACAGCTGCACTGGACTTGGTGTGACTACACTGGACCTTGAACCAGCGACCTTTGGAGTCATAATGATTTGAGGCATACAGTTGCCGTATGTGTGCCCATTCTCCAAACACCATCAGGTTCTGTAATGGCGCTCGTTGTCCGATTTGATTCTCTACTTCACTGGGAGAGCAGGAAAGAGCATCTCAGCTCATTTAGTGACTCCGTGACTAACGTCGTGCTAACGAGGCTAACGTCATTAAGCACTGAGCGAGGTCTTCCCTCGCTGGTGTGCAGAGACTTCAAGAACGGGCAAGTACCGCCAAACACACAGGTGTTCCTGACAGCTCAGCTGCTGACAGGGCGATGCCATGTGGTGCTGTACTGCACAGCCATGCTGAAAATCACCCTCCCCTTACGTGTCTCAGACCGCTTCCATCGCCACTGAAAATAAACTGATGGCGCAAGGCTTTGCCAGTATCACACATTAAAACTAATGTTGGCTCTTCCTCGCCCTGTCGACCTCGTAACAAACGGTACGAACCTCAGTTCAACTGCAGCAGTTTCACGAGTCCACTTTAGACAGAAAATATGTTAACAAGGCAAATAACAACACCACTTCGGAGCAGTTTAGCAAATTACCGCAACTTTCAGATCCCCACTATTTTGAAATACACTGAAATGTACTGCAAATATAACAAGAACGCACTGGGAGCACAACATTCCCTGCTGGAGTCGCGACTGTGATTAATGCTTATCATCAGTCTATCTGCAGTATATGTGCACAGTTTCAGGAATGTCCTATGAAAACTGTAGGAGGAGTTGATTTCACCAGCCAAATACCTTCCGATTCAGACCGACAGATAGACAGACAGACAGCACAATGACATAATCCCCTTTTTGGGCTTTCACTCAGTAAGGGATAAGATGTCTATAATTACAAACTCAATTCCGAAATAGTTGGGACAAAGTGTAAATTGTGAATAAATTCAAAACGCAATGACTTTCAAATTACACCAGCCAGCATTATTTTGGAAGAGGTGTTGATGGCCAGTAGGTTGCGATCTTCCCTCTGCTGGAATAATCCCCAATGCCCCAGTGCAGTGATGGGTACACTGTACTGAAGGAGATGCCGTCTATCGGATGAGACGTTACAGGCCTAGAAATTCCCAGTTTGCTTTCAGCAGCATTTCTAAAAAGAAATGCTGTGAAGATGAAGGGCTCTCCACAGCATTTTTGCGTTCTGCTACTACAGCAAAAAAAAAATGCTGAGGAGATTACGTGCTCTCCACAGCAGTTTTGTGTTCTAACTGCAGCAATTCCCAACTCTTCCCTACTCAATTCGCATTCTACACAAACATGCTACACGTCATTGGAATATCCTCATTATGCACTGTTCATTTAAAAGATAAAAAGTATACTTTCACTTCGTTACTTTGACACAGACCACTTCGTTACACGTTAGGCATTAAAATATGAATGTAATTCCTCATTTAAGGATTATCTGCATATGGCGCGTTCGAGTAGAGCAACGGTGTTCGTAGGGTATCTTAGCCGCTTTGTGCAGATGTTGCTGCCAGCGGACATGGAGCCGCAAATTATACACGCAGTTACAATATTGTAGGCCTATCACTGGATGGCACACTCGGATCAGTTATTGAACTGTACATTAAACCAGATGCCAAAGAATGGGGATGAAGAAGAAAGACAAACACGATTTTTTCGCCGGAAAAAGGTTGCCGTCGTTTAATAGTACAATCGGCGGCGATTCTGTCGAATTTGGGAGCAAATGCCGCGAGTGCCGTCGTATATTTCCAGGCCCGCGTTAAACCGAGGTCCTGACTCAATGTGGTCAGCTGACACGCTCGACAAGATTGCCTCAACACTCGCAACCGTATCCAGTACACTCAAACAAGCATTCAGAGAATTCATAGTCTCGCCCAAAGTTATCCGCCAACATGATGACCTTGACCTTTGACCTATGACCTTAAAATTTATGTCATGCCGAAAGACTCTCACAAGGAACCCGCCTGTGTAATATGAAGGCAATCGGCCTCGCGGTTCCAGAGATATCAGTCCGGACAGACACACACACACACACACACACACACACACACAGACACACGAAGCGATTACAATAGTCTCGCGAAACCCCTTCGGGAGCTCGACTAATAATTTGAGAATTCAAAAATAAAATAAAATAAATAAATAAAGATGGGCACTGAAACCGGTCTGTCCTCATTTTTGAAGTGATAGACTTGTTTTTTTTATCAGACTGTTCGATTCAAATTGTAATATTACTGCAACTTTATTCACAAACAGGCAATTATTTGCACCCCAACCTGAACACAAGGGCATACGAACTGGCCCGGCAGAGCTGGCGATCGCCGGCCCAATATTTTCCAGAATACACCCCTCCCCCTAGGCTACAGGTTTTATCTTGCAAACAATCCCCTGATACCTGGAGAAGGTGGGCGACGTTCGTAAGCCTGGGCACAGGCTGCGGCTCTGCCCCTGACGCCGCGCTCTCCCCCAGCAGCCCGAATGCAACTGTCTACTTGCTTGGTTGCAGTTGGTAAAATAATTTCAGAATTCACCCTTGTCATCGCTAACGAAGGCGAGCTCGGGCTCATCGATACTGCTCCGATAGCAATTGATGTCTGAGATGGATGGAAGAATCCGAACGGATCCATGTATTTTAGGAGTAATGATTGTTTAGAAATGATGGCGACCTCGCATCGTTCGGCTGATCGCAATTGATTTCGGCGCACTGTATGCGGCACATTTTGTACTGTCTCAGGAGGAATATTGTCTAGTACCTGCCTAATTAGCTCCCGCCCCCCCTTAAAAAAGGGATTGATAACTTGGCACCCAATCACAAAATATCATGAACACTCCCGCAGTAACGTAAGAGGACAATTTCATGAATCTGATAAGTTGGCAAAGCATCAATTAGTAGAATAAATGTCTTTTACTAATATTTTGAGAGGTGGGGGAGCGCCCCTCCACTACACCCCAGCGTATGAGCCCAGAGCTGCAACAGACTGGCATACTGTGCACTAACACACGATGCAAAAGGTCTCAATGTAGGCCTACTGACGGATCGTAGACACGTCACAATCGTTCACGGTCTAATACCGTCATGTCGCAAACCCCTGTTCTAGAATTCTGCAGTGACTCAGACTGCTGTTTGTCACAGTGACTGTAATGAGAATCACAGAAGCAAGTTCCATTTTACTGTCTCTTATCCAAATTACTGGCACAAAGAACTTCATACTTCAGGCCAGTTGGAAGCACTTCAAATCTCAAACACATTTGAAAGTGATTAAAAACGGCTCTTGCAAATTAACAGAGATGGTGAGTACTTCATAGTTCGACGGTGGCTTCACTACTTAAAAAAAAAAAAAAAAACATTTTATGTGTAAACAAGTGTCCTGTCATTAGATTTAGGCAAATGCTACCATTTGCCTCAAGCAAACAGTCACTCGATGATAGCTGCTCATAATGTGATGCGAGTTAGCGTTCGTTCCATTAATCTGAGGCTTTGAAAACGGCCTTAGTTAAATTGTTATCAAAAAATAATAATGTCCTCACACACATCCCTCCAGAAAGAAAAATATGGTTCATAAGAAAACAGGACGAAAAGAAAATGATTAGATTGAACGTGGTTCTTCATCTGGTAACAAAACCTTGGTATTTCAGCCGTACATGAACAGAAAAAATCTTTATCAATTTTGCTCTGAGGTTCGTTCAGCATTTGTCTTTTTGGGAGCATTCAGAAACGCATGGGCATTATCTTTATTTGTGATTTATCCTGGACCCAGCACTTGAGGGGAACTTTTTCAGACGTGAGCATTTTCATAACTTTTCTTAATCGCATTCTACATAAAGGGCTGGGCAGTGGGCAGCAGATGGGTATTATATTGATATCACGATAAAATAGGCCTATTAAAAGTCCGGGATTTTAAATATCATGATCAGGCATAAGTGTCATCTCTTCTGAATTTCATATTTACTGAAAGTACCAATAGTTATCTCTACAATAACGCCTCAATACCGTTATCATGGTATTCGGTCAAAAATATGATATTTGACTGTGTCTGTATAGCGGAGCCCACTCATGATGTAAACAGAAACAAAACTTTCTATTACTGCAAGCCCTGGTTTCCATGCCAACCCTTTGTTTCCTCAGAGAGGACAGCCAGAGTGGGAGGTGGTCCCAAACCGCGGGACCGATGACCCCACGACAATTAAGATGGTGTTGCGGAGGGTAAGCCTTTCCCGGTGTTACTAATACACAGAGATACAGGACACTGCCTCCACAGAAGCACTGTTCTGCCCCGCTGAGGCACCACCTCAATCGCACACAGGCCACGGTTTCTCTATAATAACTTCTGTCATTCTTCTCAGCCATTTACCGTCAATGTGACATCAAACACCATGAATTTAACATGGAAACCCCCTTCACCTTTGTACTTTTTTTATTACAACCCCAATTCCGAAATAGTTGGAACAATGTAAATTGTGAATAAAATCAAAATGCATTGACTTTCAGATCACATTAGCCAATGTTATTTAAGATAGAACATAGATAACATTTCAAATGTTGAAACTGCAACATTTTACATTTTAATCCACAAAATGAGCTTATTTCAAATTTTCTTGCTGCCACTGGTCTCATAAAAGTTCGGACACCTGCAAAAAAGGACTGAGAAAACAATTACTATATAAGAGAATCAGATGAAAGGAGATTTAACTGAAAATTAAGTTAACTGGTATCAGGTGTGTAACATGATTGGCTATGAAACGGATGTCTTACAGTGGCTGAGTCTCTCAGAAGTAAAGATGGCCAGAGGCTCTCCAACCTGTGAAGGCTTACGTAAAAAAAACTGGATTACTTTAAAAACAATGTTCCTCAACGTCAAATTGCAAAGGCTTTTAAGGTTTCGTCATTTACAGTGCATAACATCATCAAAAGATTCAGAGAAACTGGAAAAATATCTGTGCATAAGGGACAGGGCCGAAGACCTTTACTGGATGCCTGGGATCTTCGGGCCCTCAGATGCCACTGCATCACACATCAGCATTATTCTGTCATTGACATTACTAAATGGGCCCAAGATCACTTCAAGAAACCACTGTCTGTAAACACAGTCGCCGTGCCATCCACAGATGCCACCTAAAACTATCATGCAAAAAGGAAGCCATTGTTGAGCATGATCCAGAAGCGCCGCCTTGTACTGTTTGCCAAGGCCCATTTAAAATGGACTGTAGGAATGTGGCAAAGTGTCCTGTGGTCTGACGACTCCAAATTTGACATTCTTATGGGAAATTATGGCCGTCGTGTCCTCTGGGCTCAACAGGAGAAAGACCACCCCTCCTATTATCAGCGTTTAGTTCAAAAGCCAGCATCTCTGATGGTATGGGGATGCATTGGGGCATATGGCGTGGGACACTTGTATGTTTTTAAAAAGCACCATGAATGCTGAAAGGCATTCAAAGGTTTTAGAGCAACATATGCTCCCTTCCAGTCGACATCTTTTCCAGGGAAGGCCTTGTGTATTTCAGCAGGACAATGCAAAACCACATACTGCAGCTATTACAACAGCATGCCTTCGTAGTAGAAGAGTCCGTGTGCTGAACTGGCCTGCCTGTCATCCTCATCTTTCACCGATTGAGAACATTTGGCGCATAATAAAACAAAAAGTCCGTCAAAGGAGACCCAAAACTCTCCAGCAGCTGGAAGCCTGTATTAAACAAGAGTGGGATCGAATTCCAATGGCTTAACTCAAGAATCTTGTCTCCTCAATGCCCAGACGCCTCCACTTTGTGCGACAAAAAAGAGTGGATGGTATACCATGGTAAACAGGCCCCTGTCCAAACTTTTTTGAGACCAGTAGCAGTCATCAAACTTGAAATGAGCTAATTTTGTGGACAAACTGGAAAGTTTTCTCAGTTTCAACATTTGTTCTGTTATCTCTGTTCAATTGTGAATAAAATACCGGCTGGTGTGATTTGAAAGTGATTGCGCTTTGATTTTAATCACAATTTACACTTCGTTCCAACCATCATTAGATTTAGGCAAATGCTACCACTTGTCATAAGCAGTCACTTGACGATAGCTGCTCTTAATGTGATGCGAGTTACTGTTCGTTCCATTAATCTGAGGCTTTGAAAAAAAATGGTTAAAAATAATAATAATAATAATGCCCATACACAACCACATCCCTCCAGAAAAAGAAAATATGGTTCATAGGAAATCAGGACAAAAAGAAAATGATTAGATTCAACGCGGTTCTTCGTCTGGTAACAAAACCTTGGGGTTTGATCAGTACATAAACAGAAAAAATCTTTATCAATTGTGTTCTGAGGTTCGTTAAGCATTTCTCTTTTTGGGAGCATTCAGACAGGCCTGGGCATTATATTTATTTGTGATTCGTCATCGACCCAGCACATGAGGGGAACTTTTTCAGACATGAGCATTTTCAGAACTTTTCTAAATCGCATTCTACATATAGAGCTGGGCAGAATATGGATACTGTATTGATATCTTGATAAGATATTTAATATAAGTCTGGAATGATAAATATCAGAAAACTGATCAGGCATAAGTGTCATTCCGTCTGGTTTTCATATTTAGTGAAAGTACCAATGGTTATCTCTACAATAACGCCTCAATACTGTTATCTCGGTACTCAGTCAAAAATATGATATTTGACTTTGTCTGTATCGCGGAGCCCACACATGATGTAAACAGAAACAAAACTTTCTACTACTGTAAGCCCTGGTTTCCATGCCAACCCTTTGTTTCCTCAGAAAGATCAGCAGGCGGAAGTGAGTGCTGCTCATGATGGTCGCTGTGCCGCCCAAACGCAGCCACTCTGGGAGGTTGTCCCAAACCACGGGGCCGATGACCCCAGAACAATTAAGATGGTGCTGCGGAGGGTAAGCCTTTCCCGGTGTTACTAATACACAGAGATACAGGACACTGCCTCCACAGAAGCACTGTTCTGCCCCACTGAGGCGCCACCTCAATCGCACACAGGCCACGGTATCTCTAGAATAATCTCCGTAATTCTTCACAGCCATTTACCGTCAATATGACATCAAACACCATGAATTTAACACGGAAACCCCCTTCATGTTTGCACTTGTTTATTCCAACCCCAATTCTGAAAGAGCAGGGACAAAGTGTAAATTGTGAATGAAATAAAAATGAAATGACTTTCAGATCACATGAGTCAATATGTTATTTACAATAGAACATAGATAACAGAAACAAAACTTTCTTCTGCTGCAAGCTCTGGATTCCATGTCAATCCTTTACTTCCGCAGAGAGGTCAGCAGGCTGAAGACAGCGCTGCAAAAAATCGCTGTGCTGCCCCAGCACACCCAGTCTGGGAGGTGGTCCCGACCAGCGGGACCGATACCAATCAGAGGGCGGTAAAGCTTGTGCTGCGGAGGGTGAGAGCAGAGAAAAGACCTCTGCCGTACAGACTTGCCTCACTGCCACCAAAAAAAAGATACAGGGATGTGCTGCAGAAATCCTGAAGCCCTGACTGATCCGGAGATACATGAGACAATATTCAAATGCAGTCAGGGAAACAGCTGCTCACAGTCCGTTACATTTTCTCTTTTTGGGACACAATGAAAATTAAAATGCAACCTGTTGGCGTCCCATCAAGACGGGTCTTCCGCTAGGACGTCTCTCTTTAGGTGCGCGAACGGAAACCATGTTCCTCATTTGCATACCAACCAATCAGCTTCTGGGTAGCGCTTGAAAGCACAGAGGCTTACTGATACTGTCATGAGTGCGTTGAGATGTAAATGTAAATGCAATAGGCTGGGGGTGAAGTTTTGTGAATTGCATTTGAATATTGTCCATGTATTGCGAAGCGAGACTTTGAAAACAAAATGTCAAACAGCTTTCCATTATCATTTGAATATAATCATAGATTTCCCACATGAGAAAATGAAAATGATAATTGAATTAATGCATTTTCAATTTAATATTATCTCAAATAACTCATACATAAGCGGATAATTATAATGCAACAGTGGGATTACATTTTCATTTGAATATTGTCCATAAGAAACCTTGACATGTGTGTATGTTTTGTGATTAAATCTATATATTTTTTTATTATTTATTTATCATTATTTTTAATACAATTTTTTTAGATTTATTTTTAAATAAAAAATAAATTGTGAAAAAAAATCTGAGTGGTTTTAATTTACGTTAGCCATTTCTGCATGTTTCATTGTCCAAATTCCTGAAAAGACAGAGGGGTTATAAATACCTAATCAGGCTCTGCGATAGATACAGGAACACAATAAAACTGTTGTTCATAGATGGTCAATTTAAAAAAAAAAAAGAGAGAAAAAAAAAGACAAGCAGCATCTTTCTGAAAATCTTTGAGAGACTTACCACAGTAAGGAAAAGTTCTACTACCGGACTTGAGTGTGAGAGTAATTTAGTCGACGGTTACTCAGTGAAGAGCACAGCTGAATGAACAGACAGGACTGTGTTATGAAGAACAACACAGTGACTGTGCAGACGCAGGAAAAGTGGGAGGGGCAGCGATTACATTACATTACACAGCATTCCCTGCATTCTTGAGTCAAACAAAGGATGTCCTAAAATGCCAGAAAGGAAAAGAATCACTGATATGTGTCCCTTGCTCAGAAAGTCAGAAATAACTAAATGAATGAATCCAAAGACTATGCTTACATGAAAGATTATTGAGCCGAAATGGTGATGTTTGCTAGTAGCAAAGAGGTAGAAGCAATACTGAAATATTCACTCAGATATTATTAAAAGGCTGATCACACCTAATGCCCTTTATCTGCGCGGGGCGCCCTTCTTGTTAATATTCTCAATGATTAGACACGTCCTGGACGCTGCTTTTGCGCAACTGGTGCCTTGTGTGTTAGTGCCCCCGGCGCCTCACTGTTCTTTGATGCGCTTCGTATCAAACATAGTCCCATTTTGAGGCGCCTCGATAAAAAGCCGCTTCACCTCATTGTTTTCCCTGCTGTCCAATCATGTGACAAGAACTGAAATCAGTTCGCTGACTAGTTCATTGAAACGGTTAATCTCAGAATGTTCGCAAAGAGGAGTGACAGGAACGTTACTTAGCAACACAGAAAAGATGCGTCCAGCACCGTTTTACAAGGTGGGCTTCAAAATAACAGGTCAGAGGTGCCTGGCGTTTCCAGACCGATAAAGCGCTTTCGGTGTGATCGACCCCTAAGGCTTCACTGTAGAGCCGTGGAGTACTGACCCCTCCCCATGCTGTGACATCACAAACGCCCTCACCATGGCTACCTTCACCAAAAATCCCCTCCCCCTCTCCAAGCAAACTTTGGTCAGTACAGGTCAGCTAAAAATAAGCTTTAACTTTGAACCCAACCAAATACACTGGGCCAGCTTCTTTAGTCCATAAAGACATTTCCTCTTTTCCCAGCTGAGTCAGAGGTCAGCAGCATTTCTCACTGGCTAATCTGTTCCCACACTGCAATTTCAGCTGCTGCTTTGGATAACATCAGTTTGTCCTGACGCTGGCTAAAATCACATCACATCACATCAGATTACAAACATTTATCTGCCACTTCCAGCCAAAGAGAATCGCTGCTGACCTGACAAAGCAGGGGCCAATTCCCCAAGAGTAATACAGGCTTAAGGGCCAAACAGCTGCACTGGACTTGGTGTGACTACACTGGACCTTGAACCAGCGACCTTCGGAGTCATAATGATTTGAGGCATACAGTTGCCGTATGTGTGCCCATTCTCCAAACACCATCAGGTTCTGTAATGGCGCTCGTTGTCTGATGTGATTCTCTACTTCATTGGCAGAGGAGGAAAGAGCATCTCAGCTCATTTAGTGACTCAGTGACTAACGTCGTGCTAACGAGGCTAACGTCATTAAGCACTGAGCGAGGTCTTCCCTTGCTAGTGTGCGGAGACTTCAAGAACGGGCAAGTGCCGCCAAACAAACAGGTGTTCCTGACAGCTCAGCTGCTGACAGGGCGATGCCATGTGGTGCTGTACTGCACGGCCATGCTGAAAATCACCCTCCCCTTACGTGTCTCAGACCGCTTCCATCGCCACTGAAAATAAACTGATGGTGCGAGGCTTTGCCAGTATCACACATTAAAACTAATGTTGGCTCTTCCTCACCCTGTCGACCTTGTAACAAACGGTACGAACCTCAGTTTAACTACAGCAGTTTCACTAGTCCCCATTAGACAGAAAATATGTTAACAAGGCAAATAACAACACCACTTCGGAGCGGTTGAGCAAATTACCGCAACTTTCAGATCCCCACTATTTTGAAATACACTGAAATTTACTGCAAATATAACAAGAACGCACTGGGAGCACAACATTCCCTGCTGGAGTCGCGACTGTGATTTGTGTGTATCATCAGTCTATCAGCAGTATATGTGCACAGTTTCAGGAATGTCCTATGAAAACTGTAGGAGGAGTTGATTTCACCAGCCAAGTATCTTACGTTTTGGACAGACAGACAGACAGCACAATGACATAATCCCCCTTTTGGGCTTTCACCCAGTGAGGGATAAGAAGTCTATAATTACATATATGTGTATGTATGTAAGTATGTATGTATGGATACACACACCCACTTCTCTGTGCTCTAAAGCAGAACATTCACTGTCATGATACTATCTGCTGCATGAGCTGCAATTATCCTGCTCCGTTTGGAGGGTGAACAGAGTACAAATGGGCTGTTTCACAATCAGGGACCAAAGTTTGTCTCACAGATCCCCAAAAATCAAATGTGAAATACAGAATTAAATTGATGCCCATTTGCTCACGTGTTGTTGAAAACATGCTGAAAACTTTGGAGCGTTGGGTTCACAGGTTCTCCTGAAATTCATACAAATGACAATTTGCCCATTTCCACCCTTTTAACCACTTCTGGAGAAGACATGTTTTTGACAGACAAAGAACGTATGAAGAGTTTTATCACAAAACAGGTTAACTCCACTGATTCTGAATTCAGAAAAAATGGCTTTCTATGTAATTACTATTTCTGTAAAACTTTAAATTATGGTCTTTTCTAGTATTGTACGAGCCAAATGGTAACCAATTGGCATATTTATTTCAAATCCAGCCACGGGAATATTCTTGAAACAAAAATCAGTTTTTTTTTGCATAACGAGTTAAATCCATAGCTTGCTTTTATTACAAAAAGGGTTAAATCCAATCGAGTAGGTATGTTTCTTTGTTGTAGTGTCGGGCGTTGCTGAGGAAGCACGACAGCTTACAGCGAGAGAGACATGAACATCTCTGCAGCTCCACACTCCACAGTACCAGCAGAGAGTTTATTTATGCAGCTAGAAAGTCAGTCTAACCGGCAGATCATACAAATACACTGGTGTCAGAGTAAGGGCAGAGTGACCTAATCCACTGGCAGAGTAAATCTGCCCAAGATTCTGAAACCTAAGCCCATCAGGTAAATGTAACCCGAATCCCATCTCTAATTCAAACAGGAAGGTGACACAAGTGTTTTAAGGTTGATAACTGCACCCTTATTATTGTAAACAAACCAAAGCTGATATATTGTCAGGATATGCTTCCTAAACAACCCAACAACTTGGGCAATAGGGTCATTCCATATGAACTCAACCAGAAGTCCCATAATGACCGACTCGGATTTGGCTAAAAAAGTTTGTACTGGTATCTGAACATATATCATGAACATGTGTAAAATATTTTGTCAAAATTCTGAAGGGTTTTTGTGCTGTGGCTCTTCAAAATAGGGTGGTATACCTCATTTTTCACCCTTGCCAATCTCGCATGTTTAATAACAGCCATATTTGGATGCCAATATCTTAAGAATGAAATGAGTTGTGAGCTTAAAAAGTGATATAGTACGTAACTAGCACTCAGGCTTTCAGGATCTGTCATCAGAAAAGTCCTATCTCCTCTAGTTTGTGAGGTATTGGCCTCCAAAGCAGTGGTTTTACGTGCGAAAATGAAAATTTTAATTTCAAGGGGCAACTGTCATGCTACAATAAATCACAACCGTTTATTGGGGCTACATTCCTTCTATTTAGGCAGATGACTATCTGTAGAAAGTTTTTGGACAGTATTGAAATCATAATTTAGGTGTAAGGGAGCTCCAAAAATCGCTCCGACTGAAAAAATGCAATTTAAGACCAATTTTTAACAGTCAAAATCATAGCTGTTATGGCCCCAATTTGTTATTACATTTACAACACTACAGCAACAGCAACAGCAAAGGATGACAGACACAGTTTTTAAAACTTATGCACATTTAATTATCAAAGACAACAACTAACAATAACAACTAGATTAGATATATACAAAAAAACAGAAATATTTACAGTCCCTTTTGTAGGTTGCTTGGTGATGTCCTGGGTGAGGGAAAAACTCTAACACAGGCAAAAATCCACTAAAAGCTTCACAGGTCTTGAACAGAATGACAGGTCTGGTCACATGTATCCTTCTCCTTGCAATTTCTCCTACTACTTTACTGTCTCAATTCTTTTCATTATATACTCTTTTGCAGACCCCACCCCCATTTAGACCCCCTTTTTTTTTTTTTTCGGGGACTTGCCCCAGACATGCCCAGGGCATGTCTAAACCTAGCTCCAGTCTGGGCCTAATAAAAGAAAGGTAAATACTGCCATCTAGTGGCCTCTATTCACATCACACCTCCATTCTAAAGGGAAAAATTTTGACTCATAAAGGCAAAATTTTTCTTTTCAATACAAAATGGTGAAGTGGATACTTGTCTATATATACACACACATCATACATTATTCAAATAAACACGTGACATATATATATATACACATATTCAAACACGGGATAAGAAATCAGCAATTACATTGTCTGTACCCTTCACATGCTTAATTTCCAAGTCAAACTCCTGTAAAATCAAACCCCAATTCAACAATCTCCGATTCTTGTTTTTCATCTTACTCAAAAACATTAACGGATTGTGATCAGTGTACACAACCATTGGCTTTTGTCCTGTACAAACATAAACCTCAAAGTGTTGTAAAGAAAGGACCGGAGCCTACAGCTACTTCTCTATTGTGGAATAGTTCCTCTGGTGGCGATTGAACTTCCTGGAGAAGTATGCCACGGGATGCTCAATGTCATCAGAGTCACTTCTCTGTAGGAGCACAGATCCACAAGCTTGGTCGCTAGCATCGACCGCCATTGAGAACGATTTGTTGAAGTCAGGAGATTTGAGCACGGGGAAGTGACACAGCAGAGACTTCAGGCGATCGAAGGCTCTCTGGCATGCATCATCCCAAGTGAACTTTCTTCAGTTAGTTAGTTAGACTGAGAGCAATCTCAGCAAAGTTCTTGCAGAACTTGCGGTAGTACTCGATCATTCCAAGGAAGCGGCGCAAAGCTTTTTTGTTGTCAGGAACGGGAAAGTCCATGATGACTTGGACTTTAGCATTTATGGGTGCAACCTTACCCTGACCTATGATGTAGCCAAGATAGGTGACAGTAGCACAACCAAAGTCACTCTTGTTCAGGTTAACAGTCAGGTTAGCCTGGTCAGGTGCTGGAACAACGTCTCTATATCTTTTAGATGTTCTTCCCAGGAGTCACTCCATGTGATCAGGTCATCGATGTATGCACCCATGTGTGGCAATCCGGCGATTGTAGACTGTATCATCCTTTGGAATGTGGCTGGGGCATTTTTCATCCCAAAGGTTAGGACTTCATACTGGTACAACCCTTCTCCTATCTGGAGTCTTCACAATGTAATTGAGATCATTGAGTTTTGTCAGAATTTCATAAGGACCATGAAATCTAGCCTGCAATGGACCAGACTGCAAGGGAAACAACACAAGGACCTTGTCTCCTGGTTTAAACTCACGGCTTCTAGCCCCATGATCATACCAAGTTTTCACTTTTCCCTGACTTGATTTCAAGTTCTCTTTGGCTAGGTCACAAGCTGCACACAATCTTTCCTTGAACTTGCTAACATAGTCTAACAGACTGTTGTGCGGCTCTTCCTCCTGCCATTGTTCACTCAACAATAGCAAAGGTCCTCTCACTTCATGGCCAAACACTAGCTCAAACGGACTGAATCCAGTAGACTCCTGCACTGCTTCTCTAGCTGCAAACAGCAAATGAACACCTTCATCCCAGTCTTTCTCATAGTCATAACAATAAGTCCTCATCATTGTCTTGAGAGTGGAATGAAACTGCTTCAAGGCTGTTACGTTCCCCAAATGCTTCAAGTCTAGGGTAAAGGGGAGTAACACAATATTAACTAAAACCAAACCCAGGAGGCAAAAGGAGGCAGGGGAAAGGTACAAACAATGAATAATTTATTAAACAAAAAGGTTCCAAAAGACAAAACAGAAGCTACAACAAATGCATGAAAAGGCCTCAGAAGAAACAGGCTACCACTAGCAAATGCTACAAAAACTATAAGACAGAGATACAGGACGGCAGACTAAACCAAAACCAAGATGACAGCAATTAAACAAAGACAAGAATCAAACACAAAATACCACACAGTTAGTACAGTCTCACCAATGTATATGTGCCACACAGGCTATCACACAGACAAATAGATACAAAAATGCACACACAGTGCTGGCTGCTAGATGTCAGAGAGAGCATGCTGGTGCTCCTTGGTTTTATGCAGCCCTGCTCCAATTAGGCTGATGGGGCCCAGGTGGGAAGTGCCCAGGTGAGGGAGAGCTCCTGTCAGTAGCTGAGAGGGGAGGGGCAGCAACCTTGAGAGAACAGCACAGCAGGGGGAGACAAATAGCCACAACCCATGACCGTAACACCCCCCCCCTTAAGAGCGAACTTATCAAAGTTAGCAACACACATTCAAACGTAAGAGGCATCAACAGACAGGATATAGGGTGGATGACACCATGGCTCCAGCACTCATCTCACCCCCTGGAGAGGGCATCCGCTACCACGTTGTCAACCCCCTTCTTGTGTCTAATTTCCAGGTTGTAGTGTTGCACCAACAGGGCCCAACGCATCAGCCTCTGGTTATGGTTGTACATCTGGGCTAGGAAAACAAGGGGGTTATGATCAGTGTACACAATTACTGGTGAGCTACTGGAACCTACATACACCTCGAAGTGCTGCAGAGCAAGAAGAAGGGCTAATGTTTCCTTCTCAATTGTTGAGTAGTTTAATTGATGGTGTTTAAACTTGACTGAGAAGTAGCTAACTGGGTGGCACACATCACCTTCACCATCCTGGAGTAGCACAGCACCTGCCCCGGTAGCACTGGCATCAATCTCCAACTTAAATGGGAGAGAGAAGTTAGGTGCGGCCAAGACAGGAGCACTGCAGAGGATAGACTTGGCGGACATAAAGGCATGTTCACATTCAGGATCCCACACAAATGGTACCTTAGGACTACATAACCTGGTTAGAGGGGCCACCACCACTGAGAAGTTTTTACAAAAACATCTGTAGTACCCCGTCATACCCAGAAAACGTCGTAGCTCCTGCCTAGTGGTGGGTGTAGGGAAAGACAGGACAGCTGTAACCTTAGCGTCTACTGGGCGCACACTCCCATGTCCCACCTGTTTGCCCAAATAGGTCACAGTGGCCTTACCAAACTCACATTTTGCCAGGTTGAGAGTTAGGGAGGCCTCAGACAGACGATGGAACACCAGGGCCAAGTTGGTCATGTGCTCTTCCCAGCTGCTAGAATACACCACGACGTCATCAAGGTACACGTTGCAGTGAGGGATGTCCCCCAAAACCAGGTGCATCAACCGTTGGAAGGTTGCTGGGGCATTCCTCATGCCGAATGCCATCACTGTATATTCTAAGAAATGGTCAGGGGTTACAAAAGCAGAGATTTCACAGGCCTGGGAGGACAGTGGCACTTGCCAGTAACCCTTTAAAAGATCCAGTTTTGTGATGTGGGTTGCTGGGCCAATACTGTCTATACAGTCTTCCATGCGAGGCAGAGGGTACGAGTCGGACACAGTCACAGCATTTACCCTTCTGTAGTCAGTACAAAACCTAAATGTGCCGTCAGGCTTGCCGACCAACAGACACGGGGAGCTCCAAGGGCTACAACTGGGCCTAGCTAGGCCATTGTCTAACAGATAGGTGGTCTCTTTTTTCATCATTTCCCTCTTAGTCACTGGACAACGGTATGCATGTTGTTTGATTGGAGCTGCGCTACCGACATCAATGTGGTGTTCTAACACTGTGGTACGAGAAGGTACATCCTGAAACAAAGTAGGATAAGATTCGATAAGACTGACTACATCATCCCGCTGACTGTCAGGAAAGTAGGATAACTGAGCTCTGAGGGTAGACAGGTAAGCTGTGTTCGTCAGCCTACCACACTGTAGACCATCAGGGAACACCTCTAAACCATCAGCCAGGGCTCCCACACCCAACAGAGAAGCAGAGGTCTTCTGGGGGGTAACAGGCTCCGGAGTATTTTCCTGCTTCCCCACATCAGCTTGTCTGGTGAGATAGGTTTTTAACATGTTAATGTGACATAGCCGTGTCTTTCGTCTACGTTCAGGAGTGTGGATGATGTAATCTGTATCAGACACTTTCTTCTCTACCACATAGGGTCCTGAAAATCGGGCATTGAGAGCAGATCCTGGCAGGGGCAATAAAATCAGGACCTGATCACCAGGCTGGAACTGGCGCACTTGCGCCCGTTTGTCAAAACGGTGTTTCATTGCCTCTTGTGAGGAGGAGGGAGCATCCTTTGCTACTGCAGAGGCTCGATGCAGCCGCTCTCTGCACTGGGAAACAAAATCCAACACATTGGAGACAGGAGGGGAACTAGACATTAGCTGTTCTTTTAGTACTTTAAGTGGGCCACGCACGTTGTGACCAAACACAAGTTCAGCCGGGCTGAATCCCAGGGACTCCTGTTTTGCATCACGTATTGCAAAGAGAACAAAGGGGACGCCCTCATCCCACCCCCTCCCTGTTTCATAACAGTACTTTTTTAGCATAGACTTAAGTGTCTGGTGCCAGCGTTCAAGTGCGCCCTGCGACTCTGGATGGTATGCACTGGACACTGAATGGGAGACCCCTAATGTTTGCAAGGTTTGCTTAAAAGTCTTGGACAGAAAATTGGTTCCCTGATCTCTCTGAACAGTTTTAGGTAACCCAAAAGTTGTAAAAAACTTCAGCAGGGCCTTGGTGATGGCAGGTGCAGTGATTTTTCGTAAGGGGATAGCTTCCGGGAAACGAGTGGCAATACACATCACCGTTAATAGAAACTGATTGCCAGACTTTGTTCGGGGCAACGGGCCCACACAGTCCACTATGACATGGGAGAAGGGCTCACCAACCGCAGGTATAGGACACAGTGGGGCAGGAGGCACTCCTTGGTTCAGCTTCCCTACCATCTGACAGGTATGGCAGGATTTACAGAAACGCACCACATCAGCTTTCAATCCTGGCCAAAAGAAATGAGTTAGGATCCGATCATATGTCTTAGTCATGCCAAGATGGCCAGACCAAGCTCTAACACATGCTGCCGACTTCCAACAGGCACTACTATCTGCTGCACTGTACCCCAGTCCCCACTATCTGCTGCTTTTCCTGCCCGAGAAACCCACCTACGCATCAGGACCCCATTATCTATCAGAAAAGACGGTTTCCCACCATGTTGAGTAGGGTCTTCACCAACTGCAGCATATAAATGGGCAAGGGAGGGGTCACTTTTCTGAGCGTGTATGAGCGTTTCACGAGTCAGAGGCAGAGCGTTCACAGAAGGACTATCCAGCCTGGTCACGTCAGATGCTTGGGTGGCACCATCCTGGGGCTCTCCAGTTGGGGACACCTTTTCCTCAGACAGCACAGAAGCAAAGAGGGAGTCAGACAAGTCAACATCCTGGACCTGCTTTCTAGCCTGGGCTCTAGTTATGAGGGCACTAGCAGTAAACACCTCTGGGTGGCACTCAGCAAGGTCGTCATGTGCAGAGCTAGGTACTTCAACCACCTCAGGAGAGGGATAAACTTTACCCCCAGCTATGTCATTCCCCATAATGAAATCAACACCCTCTATGGGGAAGTCAGAACGCACTGCCACAGGGAAAAACCCTGTGCATAAGTCTGACTGCACATGAATGCGGTGGAGGGGTGTGGGTACAAACCCCATTCCTATTCCCCTCACAATAGTGCTTACCCCACAAGCTGAAATGGCATCCAAAGGGAGAACTCTGGACAGGATAAATGACTGTGACCCCCCTGTATCTCGCAATACTGTGACTGGGCGCAGGTCTTCGGACCTGCCTGTAAGGGATACATAACCGGTAGACAGAAAAGGCTTGAAACATTCATCCTCCAATTTCTCAGTAGCCAGCTGGCTACTATGAGGTACTGTCTTAATCAGACCTACTCCTTTTGGTTTGGAAGGTTTGGAAACAGCTGACCCCACCAGGGCAGCTGCACGTTGTCGCTCCCATGCCCTGCATTCAGCCACTAGGTGACCAGGCTTGTGGCAAAAGAAACACTGTCTGGTTACCGGGGTAGGTTTATCACCACTTGTGTTCTGCGTGAATGCACGGGGCTGGGTGGTGCGTGATTCAGCACCTTTTGGCAACGCTGACGAACCTTTTAAGAAAGAAGGTTGCTTATTAAACACTGTTTTGTGCATGAGCTCATACTCATCTGCTAGAGTGGCTGCTTGCTGTAGAGTAGCAACTTTTTGCTCATTCAAATAAACAGCTGTTCGTTCAGACATACAGTCCTTGAAATCTTCTAACAGCATTAGCTCACGCAGTGAAGAAAACTCTTCTACCTTGCAGGCTGCACACCACCTGTCAAAGTGAATACTTTTTTCTCTGGCAAAGTCACTATAGGTCTGTCCGGCTGCTCTCCGGAGGCTACGGAAGCGCTGCCTGTAAGCTTCTGGCACTAGCTCATATACTTTGTAAATAGTGCTCTTTACTTTATCGTACACGAGACTGTCTGCCATAGAAAGAGCAGCACAGGCTTCCTGCTCCTTACCAATCAGCTTGCACTGCAAGAGAATGGCCCACATATCTTTAGGCCACTTTAGAGCAACAGCTATGCGCTCAAAAGCACCAAAATACGACTACACCTCAGACTCACGGAAGGCAGGCACCAAAGCAACATTTTTGGCTACATTAAATGCCACAGCCCCACCAGATGAAAAGTTTACACCAGGGCTAGACCACTGACCAGACGCACTCTGTAATTCTAACTGGCGCATCCTTACAGCAGTGTTCGCTTCTATGCGTTTAAATTCCAGCTCCCTACGAAGTTGAAACTCCCTCTCCCTTTCCTGCGCCTCTAGCTGAAGAAAAGCTATACACACCTTTATTCGTGCATCGGTTGATGCAGTGGAAACCGATGACAAAGCATCATAGAGGGGAATTGTCATTGGCTTACCTTCCCTTACACCCACAACAGGAGGAGTCAGGCTTACTGGGGGTACCTCATGTGGCACCACAGGATCTTCACCAGACTGGGTATCAGGTTTCCCCAAGTCTTCCTCCATCTCCCCACAACCTGCCCCCAGGGTTGCAGCATGAGGAACCTCCTCCTGTGGGGGGAGAAAACCACGCTCCACCAGCATTGTTAACAACCGCGCCCTTACATCCCTCTTGAGCAGTGACCGTGCCACAGAAACGCCGTAGTAATCACAGATCACACGTAGATCAGCCACCGTACAGCTATCCAACTGATCCACAGTTGGATTTGCCACAAACTCATTCAAGCTGAAAGCTGTCATTTTGGATGTCAAACAAAAACACCACAAAATGACTTTCACAGAAAAGCTAAGGCCTACCACCCCCAGGGTGCAAACAGACACACAAACACGTAACCACTCTGACCAGCCCTATACTGAGCTAACTTCCTGGTACCTGCCTAACCCCCAACTAGTCCCTACCTATCTTCTGGGGTTTGTCGGGCACGAGGTTCAGAACCCCCAACAGGGATCTTGCATATCCCAACCCAGGATTCACCCCGAAAACAAGAAAGGAAAAACAACAAATGGGTGCCTGATGGAAAGGCTGCCAAGCAGGCCCAGCCGGACACCCCTGCCTATTACCAGGGAAGCAGCTCAAAATGGTGTCGGGCTAGACAGAGCAGAAATGCTATACACCCAAAGTGTACTGCACCAGAGAGGCGCCCAAAACCTAACTACGATAACAAAAAACTCAAGCCTCCAAAGCCAAAACTCCTGCGAGCCCCCAAATATGTTACGTTCCCCAAATGCTTCAAGTCTAGGGTAAAGGGGAGTAACACAATATTAACTAAAACCAAACCCAGGAAGCAAAAGGAGGCAGGGGAAAGGTACAAACAATGAATAATTTATTTAACAAAAAGGTTCCAAAAGACAAAACAGAAGCTACAACAAATGCATGAAAAGGCCTCAGAAGAAAACAGGCTACCACTAGCAAATGCTACAAAAACTATAAGACAGAAATACAGGACTGCAGACTAAACCAAAACCAAGATGACAGCAATTAAACAAAGACAAGAATCAAACACAAAATACCACACAGTTAGTACAGTCTCACCAATGTATATGTGCCACACAGGCTATCACACAGACAAATAGATACAAAAATGCACACACAGTGCTGGCTGCTAGATGTCAGAGAGCATGCTGGTGCTCCTTAGTTTTATGCGGCCCTGCTCCAATTAGGCTGATGGGGCCCAGTTGGGAAGTGCCCAGGTGAGGGAGAGCTCCTGTCAGTAGCTGAGAGGGGAGGGGCAGCAACCTTGAGAGAACAGCACAGCAGGGGGAGACAAATAGCCACAACCCATGACCGTAACAAAGGCACCCTGACTCTCTGGATGACAGGCACTAGAAAGAATCTGCTTCGCACCTAGTTCATACACAACCTGCTGAAACAATCCTGAAGTGAAATTGCTACCTTGGTCTGACTGAATTTCCCTGGGAAGGCCAAACAACGTGAAGAACTTTATCAAAGCCTTCGAGATTGCAGTTGCCTTAATGTTACGTAGAGGTATGGCTTCGGAGAATCTGGTAGATGCACACATGATTGTCAACAAGTACTGATTTCCAGATCTAGTCTTGGGTAATGGACCAACACAATCAACAATGACCTTAGAGAAGGGCTCTCCAAATGCTGGGATAGGCTGCAATGGAGCTACAGGTGGGTCTAACTGGTATTTTCCAACTACTTGACAAGTGTGACAGGTTTTACAAAAGTTGGAAACGTCTTTCCGAAGCCCAGGCCAAAAGAAGTGTTTCATGATCTTATCAATAGTCTTGTTAACACCAAGATGACCTCCTAAAGGTAAACTATGAGCCATTGTTAAGATCTCATTCCTGTAGACCTTCGGAACAACAATTTGCCTGACCACTGCCCAATCTGCTTTGGCAGGGATATCAGGAGGGCGCCACTTCCGCATCAACACATCATCCTTGAGATAATACCCAACTGGAACTGCGTCTATTTCTTTATCAGGAAGGGCTCTCCTCTTTAGTACACAAATTTCAGGATCATTAGTTTGCTTCTCAATCAACCGCTTTCTGGACAGAGACAAGTCTGCAGACATATCAGAATCACCAGACCCATCAGGCTGGCTGAATAGAGAACTGATAAAAGTATCTGATAAGTCCTCAAATGGAGAAACCATAGTAGGCCAATCAGAGTCATGAGGCAAACCACCTGAGTCCTGACTATTCAATGTGCTGGGCGGCACCACAACATCTTCTTCTTTAGCCTTCTTGGCCATAGCACGAGTCACTGCGCAAGAAGGATACAGAGATGGGTCCTCATCCCCATTTTCAGTGCTCGGCTGTGAAGTAAGATGTACAGGGGGAACTACTTTGCCCCCAGCCAGGTCATTGCCTAGCAACAGAGAAACACCCTTTATAGGTAGACTTGACATAAGTCCCACCTTTACCTGTCCTGTAACTAAATTTGACTTCAAGAATATAGAGCGCAGGGGTACAGATACAGTCCTCCCTTTAATACCTTGTACAAGTATGAAATCCCCTGAAGCAGTCTCATCACGTAACTCCAAGGAGTCCATCAACAAAAGTGACTGAGAAGCTCCGGTATCCCTTAGGATATATATGGGGACAGGAATAGTATGCTCATTCAGAGCCACAAATCCCTCTGACACAAATGGAAGAAATTCCTCCCTCACGAAGTCAGCTGTATCAGGCTTTTTAGCCCCACAAGAAGCAGGCAATTTAGCAGATCGGTTATCTACTACAGGGGTTTCTAACCTTGTTTTCACAAAGGCATTTGGTTTGGTATCATTTTCTTTTTCTTTCTTAGCTTTAAGGAACCAACGTTTAGTTGTAACATGACCAGATTTCTTGCAATAACTGCAAACTAGACCACTTTTGTCACTGTCAGCTTTCACACTTTGATCAGACCTGTTATTGGATTTCTGAGCACCATCACCAGATTTGTCTTTGGGTGAGGAATCTTGGATATCACCGTAACCCTTTTTCTGAAATTGGGACCATCTATTGTTACTGCTAGACTGAAATTTGGACTTGAGTGAGAACATATTCATCTGCAAATTTGGCTTTGGCAGCTGATTGCAAATTCAGTGCTTGCCTCTCATTAAGGTAGGTCTTAACATCATCCTTAACACAGTTCTTGAATTCTTCAACTAACACCATCTCTTTTAGTGAGTTGAAATCATCCTTGACCTCCATAGAAGTACACCAGCGCTCAAAGCAAACCTTCTTCTCATTAGCAAATTCCACATAAGTCTGATTTTCAGATTTCTTCAGACCTCTGAATTTCTGTTGGTAAGCCTCTGGAACCAACTCATAAGCTCTCAAAATAACCTTTTTGACAACCTCATAATTAGAGGAATCATCTGCAGACAAAGCCGAATAGGCTTGTTGAGCTTTACCCTTGAGGACAGTTTGCAACAGAAGAGGCCAGTGTTCTTTTGGCCACTGACAACTTTTCGCTACTTTTTCAAAACACTGGAAATAGTTGTCTACGTCCTTTTCCGAAAATGGAGGCACCAGTTTTACCTCATGGCTAGCCTGAAATTTATTTTCAGTTTCAATTTTAATTTTTAGTTGCTCCATTTGGAGTCTTTCTTCTCTATCGAATTTCTCTAATTCAAAATCTCTCTGTCTTGCAAATTTTTCTAACTCAAATTCTCTTTGTTTTTCTTTTTCCTCCCTTTCTTTTTTCTCTTCTCTTGCTAATTTGTCTAACTCAAACTGCCTTTGTTTTCCCTTTTTCTTCCCTTTCAAATTCTCTTTGTTTTTCTTTTTCCTCCCTTTCAATCTCTCGCATTTTTAATTTAAGTTCCATTTCTAAATTTGGATTTTCCACTGGAAACTGTTCCAGATCTCCTGGTGCAAACACATTTTCATCAATGTAATATTCAACTATCTCTCTAGCCAGTCTTGCTTTTCGCATGGCTGGTTTTACCTCCGTCAGCTCTAAATGTCTGCAGATTTCGAGCAGTTCTGTCTTTTTAAAAGACTTCAAAACCTCAACGGTTGGTGATGCCAAGAAATCTTCCATTGCTGTTGATCTATATATATAGGAAAATTAAAAAAAAAACAATTTTACAATTTGAAATGTTAAATTTTCAATCAATGACTCACACAATGTTCTATCCCGGACTTGAGCCCCCAATTTGTTATGGCCCCAATTTGTTATTACATTTACAACACAAAAGCAACAGCAACAGCAAGGGATGACAGACACAATTTAAAAACTTAAACACATTTAATTAACAAACAAGGACTTTTAAATAAACTACTACCTACACTAAAGACCAAGATTGATTATACAACAACAAAACAGAAATATTCACAGTCCCTTTTTGGTTGGGTCCCTTGGTGATGTCCTGGGTGAGGAAAATTCTCTAACACAGGCAAAAATCCACTTAAAGCTTCACAGGTCTCAAACAGAATGACAGGTCTGGTCACATGTATCCTTCGGGCAATTTCCCCTACCACTTTACTGTCTCAATTCTCCCCTTTATATACTCTTTTGCAGACCCCTCCCACCTTTTAGACTTTTTTTTTCTTTGCTCTGGGACTTGTTTCAGACATGCCCGAAACATGCCCAAACCTAGCTCCAGTCTGAGCTACACCAAAAAAAAAAAAGGTAAATACTGCCATCCAGTGGCCTATATTCACATTACAACACCCAATCGCAAAATATCATGAACACTCCCGCAGTCACGTAAGAGGACCATTTCATAAATCTGATAAGTTGGCAAAGCATCAAATAGTAGATTAAATGTCTTTTACTAATATTTTGAGAGGTGGGGGAGCGCCCCTCCACTACACCCCAGCGTATGAGCCCAGAGCTGCAACAGACTGACATACTGTGCACTAACACACGATGCAAACGGTCTCAATGTAGGCCTACTGACGGATCGTAGACACATTATAATCGTTCACGGTCTAATACCGTCATGTCGCAAACCCCTGTTCTAGAATTCTGCAGTGACTCACACTGCTGTTTGTCACAGTGACTGTTATGAGAATCACAGAAGCAAGTTCCATTTTACTGTCTCTTATCCAAATTACTGGCACAAAGAACTTCATACTTCAGGCCAGTTGGAAGCACTTCAAATCTCAAACACATTTGAAAGTGATTAAAAACTGCTCTTGCAAATTAACGGAGATGGTGAGTACTTCATAGTTCGACAGTGGCCTCACTTCTTTACACGTAAAATGTTTTTTTTTTTTTCGAAGTTTCCTGTCATTTGATTTAGGCAAATGCTACCATTTGCCTCAAGCAAACAGTCACTTGATGATAGCTGCTCATAATGTGATGCGAGTTAGCGTTCGTTCCATTAATCTGAGGCTTTGAAAACGGCCTTAGTTAAATTGTTGTCAAAAAATAATAATGTCTTCACACTGGCACATCCCTCCAGAAAGATAAATATGGTTCATAAGAAAACAGGACGAAAAGAAAATGATTAGATTGAACGTGGTTCTTCATCTGGTAACAAAACCTTGGCATTTCAGCTGTACATAAACAGAAAAAATATTTATCAATTTTGTTCTGAGGTTCGTTCAGCATTTGTCTTATTGGGAGCATTCAGAAACGCATGGGCATTATCTTTATTTGTGATTTATCCTGGACCCAGCACTTGAGGGGAACTTTTTCAGACGTGAGCATTTTCAGAACTTTTCTTAATCGCATTCTACATAAAGGGCTGGGCAGTGGGCAGCAGATGGATATTATATTGATATCACTATAAAATATTACAAGTCTGGGATTTTAAATATCATGATCAGGCATAAGTGTCATCTCTTCTGATTTTCATATTTAGTGAAAGTACCAATGGTTATCTCTACAATAACGCCTCAATACCGTTATCTAGGTATTCGGTAAAAAATATGATATTTGACTTTGTCTGTATTGCGGAGCCCACACATTATGTAAACAGAAACAAAACTTTCTATTACTGCAAGCCCTGGTTTCCATGCCAACCCTTTGTTTCCTCAGAGAGGACAGCCAGAGTGGGAGGTGGTCCCAAACCGCGGGACCGATGACCCCACGACAATTAAGATGGTGTTGCGGAGGGTAAGCCTTTCCCGGTGTTACTAATACACAGAGATACAGGACACTGCCTCCACAGAAGCACTGTTCTGCCCCGCTGAGGCGCCACCTCAATCGCACACAGGCCACGGTTTCTCTATAATAACTTCTGTCATTCTTCTCAGCCATTTACCGTCAATGTGACATCAAACACCATGAATTTAACATGGAAACCCCCTTCACCTTTGTACTTTTTTTATTACAACCCCAATTCCGAAATAGTTGGAACAATGTAAATTGTGAATAAAATCAAAATGCATTGACTTTCAGATCACATTAGCCAATGTTATTTAAGATAGAACATAGATAACATTTCAAATGTTGAAACTGCAACATTTTACATTTTAATCCACAAAATGAGCTTATTTCAAATTTTCTTGCTGCAACTGGTCTCATAAAAGTTCGGACACCTGCAAAAAAGGACTGAGAAAACAATTACTATATAAGAGAATCAGATGAAAGGAGATTTAACTGAAAATTAAGTTAACTGGTATCAGGTGTGTAACATGATTGGCTATGAAAGGGATGTCTTAGAGAGGCTGAGTCTCTCAGAAGTAAAGATGGCCAGAGGCTCTCCAACCTGTGAAGGCTTACGTAAAAAAAACTGGATTACTTTAAAAACAATGTTCCTCAACGTCAAATTGCAAAGGCTTTTAAGGTTTCGTCATTTACAGTGCATAACATCATCAAAAGATTCAGAGAAACTGGAAAAATATCTGTGCATAAGGGACAGGGCCGAAGACCTTTACTGGATGCCTGGGATCTTCGGGCCCTCAGATGCCACTGCATCACACATCAGCATTATTCTGTCATTGACATTACTAAATGGGCCCAAGATCACTTCAAGAAACCACTGTCTGTAAACACAGTCGCCGTGCCATCCACAGATGCCACCTAAAACTATCATGCAAAAAGGAAGCCATTGTTGAGCATGATCCAGAAGCGCCGCCTTGTACTGTTTGCCAAGGCCCATTTAAAATGGACTGTAGGAATGTGGCAAAGTGTCCTGTGGTCTGACGACTCCAAATTTGACATTCTTATGGGAAATTATGGCCGTCGTGTCCTCTGGGCTCAACAGGAAAAAGACCACCCCTCCTGTTATCAGCGTTTAGTTCAAAAGCCAGCATCTCTGATGGTATGGGGATGCATTGGGGCATATGGCGTGGGACACTTGTATGTTTTTAAAAAGCACCATGAATGCTGAAAGGCATTCAAAGGTTTTAGAGCAACATATGCTCCCTTCCAGTCGACATCTTTTCCAGGGAAGGCCTTGTGTATTTCAGCAGGACAATGCAAAACCACATACTGCAGCTATTACAACAGCATGCCTTCGTAGTAGAAGAGTCCATGTGCTGAACTGGCCTGCCTGTCATCCTCATCTTTCACCGATTGAGAACATTTGGCGCATAATAAAACAAAAAGTCCGTCAAAGGAGACCCAAAACTCTCCAGCAGCTGGAAGCCTGTATTAAACAAGAGTGGGATCAAATTCCAATGGCTTAACTCAAGAATCTTGTCTCCTCAATGCCCAGACGCCTCCACTTTGTGCTACAAAAAAGAGTGGATGGTATACCATGGTAAACAGGCCCCGGTCCAAACTTTTTTGAGACCAGTAGCAGTCATCAAACTTGAAATGAGCTAATTTTGTGGACAAACTGGAAAGTTTTCTCAGTTTCAACATTTGTTCTGTTATCTCTGTTCAATTGTGAATAAAATACCGGCTGGTGTGATTTGAAAGTGATTGCGCTTTGATTTTAATCACAATTTACACTTCGTTCCAACCATCATTAGATTTAGGCAAATGCTACCACTTGTCATAAGCAGTCACTTGACGATAGCTGCTCATAATGTGATGCGAGTTACTGTTCGTTCCATTAATCTGAGGCTTTGAAAAAAAATTGTTAAAAATAATAATAATAATAATGCCCATACACAACCACATCCCTCCAGAAAGAGAAAATATGGTTCATAGGAAATCAGGACAAAAAGAAAATGATTAGATTCAACGCGGTTCTTCGTCTGGTAACAAAACCTTGGGGTTTGATCAGTACATAAACAGAAAAAATCTTGATCAATTGTGTTCTGAGGTTCGTTAAGCATTTCTCTTTTTGGGAGCATTCAGACAGGCCTGGGCATTATATTTATTTGTGATTCGTCATCGACCCAGCACATGAGGGGAACTTTTTCAGACATGAGCATTTTCAGAACTTTTCTAAATCGCATTCTACATATAGAGCTGGGCAGCATATGGATACTGTATTGATATCTTGATAAGATATTTAATATAAGTCTGGAATGATAAATATCAGAAAACTGATCAGGCATAAGTGTCATTCCGTCTGGTTTTCATATTTAGTGAAAGTACCAATGGTTATCTCTACAATAACGCCTCAATACTGTTATCTCGGTACTCGGTCAAAAATATGATATTTGACTTTGTCTGTATCGCGGAGCCCACACATGATGTAAACAGAAACAAAACTTTCTACTACTGTAAGCCCTGGTTTCCATGCCAACCCTTTGTTTCCTCAGAAAGATCAGCAGGCGGAAGTGAGTGCTGCTCATGATGGTCGCTGTGCCGCCCAAACGCAGCCACTCTGGGAGGTGGTCCCAAACCACGGGGCCGATGACCCCAGAACAATTAAGATGGTGCTGCGGAGGGTAAGCCTTTCCCGGTGTTACTAATATGCAGAGATACAGGACACTGCCTCCACAGAAGCACTGTTCTACCCCACTGAGGTGCCACCTCAATCGCACACAGGCCACGGTATCTCTAGAATAATCTCCGTAATTCTTCACAGCCATTTACCGTCAATATGACATCAAACACCATGAATTTAACACGGAAACCCCCTTCATGTTTGCACTTGTTTATTACAACCCCAATTCTGAAAGAGCAGGGACAAAGTGTAAATTGTGAATGAAATCAAAATGAAATGACTTTCAGATCACATGAGTCAATATGTGATTTACAATAGAACATAGATAACAGAAACAAAACTTTCTTCTGCTGCAAGCTCTGGATTCCATGTCAATCCTTTACTTCCACAGAGAGGTCAGCAGGCTGAAGACAGCGCTGCAAAACATCACTGTGCTGCCCCAGCACACCCAGTCTGGGAGGTGGTCCCGACCTGCGGGACCGATACCAACCAGAGGGCGCTAAAGCTTGTGCTGCGGAGGGTGAGAGCAGAGAAAAGACCTCTGCCGTACAGACTTGCCTCACTGCCACCAAAAAAAAGATACAGGGATGTGCTGCAGAAATCCTGAAGCCCTGACTGATCTGGAGTTACATGAGACAATATTCAAATGCAGTCAGGGAAACAGCTGCTCACAGTCCGTTGCATTTTCTCTTTTTGGGACACAATGAAAATTAAAATGCAACCTGTTGGCGTCCCATCAAGACGGGTCTTCCGCTAGGACGTCTCTCTTTAGGTGCGCGAACGGAAACCATGTTCCTCATTTGCATACCAACCAATCAGCTTCTGGGTAGCGCTTGTACGCACAGAGGCTTACTGATACTGTCATGAGTGCGTTGAGATGTAAATGTAAATGCAATAGGCTGGGGGTGAAGTTTTGTGAATTGCATTTGAATATTGTCCATGTATTGCGGAGCGAGACTTTGAAAACAAAATGTCAAACAGCTTTCCATTATCATTTGAATATAATCATAGATTTCCCACATGATAAAATGAAAATGATAATTGAATTAATGCATTTTCAATTTAATATTATCTCAAATAACTCATACATAAGCGGATAATTATAATGCAACAGTGGGATTACATTTTCATTTGAATATTGTCCATAAGAAACCTTGACATGTGTGTATGTTTTGTGATTAAATCTATATATTTTTTTATTATTTATTTATCATTATTTTTAATACATTTTTTTTAGATTTATTTTTAAATAAAAAATAAATTGTGAAAAAAAATCTGAGTGGTTTTAATTTAGGTTAGCCATTTCTGCATGTTTCATTGTCCAAATTCCTGAAAAGACAGAAGGGTTATAAATACCTAATCAGGCTCTGCTATAAATACAGGAACACAATAAAACTGTTGTTCATAGATGGTCAATTTAAAAAAAAAAAAAGAGAGAAAAAAAAAAGACAAGCAGCATCTTTCTGAAAATCTTTGAGAGACTTACCACAGTAAGGAAAAGTTCTACAACCGGACTTGAGTGTGAGAGTAATTTAGTCGACGGTTACTCAGTGAAGAGCACAGCTGAATGAACAGACAGGACTGTGTTATGAAGAACAGAACACAGTGACTGTGCAGACGCAGGAAAAGTGGGAGGGGCAGCGATTACATTACATTACACAGCATTCCCTGCATTCTTGAGTCAAACAAAGGATGTCCTAAAATGCCAGAAAGGAAAAGAATCACTGATATGTGTCCCTTGCTCAGAAAGTCAGAAATAACTAAATGAATGAATCCAAAGACTATGCTTACATGAAAGATGATTGAGCCGAAATGGTGATGTTTGCTAGTAGCAAAGAGGTAGAAGCAATACAGAAATATTCACTCAGATATTATTAAGGGGCTGATCACACCTAATGCCCTTTATCTGCGCGGGGCGCCCTTCTTGTTAATATTCTCAATGATTAGACACGTCCTGGACGCTGCTTTTGCGCAACTGGTGCCTTGTGTGTTAGTGCCCCTGGCGCCTCACTATTCTTTGATGCGCTTCGTATCAAACATAGTCCCATTTTGAGGCGCCTCGATAAAAAGCCGCTTCACCTCATTGTTTTCCCTGCTGTCCAATCATGTGACAAGAACTGAAATCAGTTCGCTGACTAGTCCATTGAAACGGTTAATTTCAGAATGTTCGCAAAGAGGAGTGACAGGAACGTTACTTAGCAACACAGAAAAGATGCGTCCAGCACCGTTTTACAAGGTGGGCTTCAAAATAACAGGTCAGAGGTGCCTGGCGTTTCCAGACCGATAAAGCGCTTTCGGTGTGATCGACCCCTAAGGCTTCACTGTAGAGCCGTGGAGTACTGACCCCTCCCCATGCTGTGACATCACAAACGCCCTCACCATGGCTACCTTCACCAAAAATCCCCTCCCCCTCTCCCAGCAAACTTTGGTCAGTACAGGTCAGCTAAAAATAAGCTTTAACTTTGAACCCAACCAAATACACTGGGCCAGCTTCTTTAGTCCATAAAGACATTTCCTCTTTTCCCAGCTGAGTCAGAGGTCAGCAGCATCTCTCACTGGCTAATCTGTTCCCACACTGCAATTTCAGCTGCTGCTTTGGATAACATCAGTTTGTCCTGACGCTGGCTAAAATCACATCACATCACATCAGATTACAAACATTTATCTGCCACTTCCAGCCAAAGAGAATCGCTGCTGACCTGACAAAGCAGGGGCCAATTCCCCAAGAGTAATACAGGCTTAAGGGCCAAACAGCTGCACTGGACTTGGTGTGACTACACTGGACCTTGAACCAGCGACCTTCGGAGTCATAATGATTTGAGGCATACAGTTGCCGTATGTGTGCCCATTCTCCAAACACCATCAGGTTCTGTAATGGCGCTCGTTGTCTGATGTGATTCTCTACTTCATTGGCAGAGGAGGAAAGAGCATCTCAGCTCATTTCGTGACTCAGTGACTAACGTCGTGCTAACGAGGCTAACGTCATTAAGCACTGAGCGAGGTCTTCCCTTGCTAGTGTGCGGAGACTTCAAGAACGGGCAAGTGCCGCCAAACAAACAGGTGTTCCTGACAGCTCAGCTGCTGACAGGGCGATGCCATGTGGTGCTGTACTGCACGGCCATGCTGAAAATCACCCTCCCCTTACGTGTCTCAGACCGCTTCCATCGCCACTGAAAATAAACTGATGGTGCGAGGCTTTGCCAGTATCACACATTAAAACTAATGTTAGCTCTTCCTCACCCTGTCGACCTTGTAACAAACGGTACTGTAATGTGAATATAGGCCACTAGATGGCAGTATTTACCTTTTTTTTGTTAAGCTCAGACTGGAGTCATGTTTAGACATGTCCTGGACATGTCTGGGGCAAGTCTCAGAAAATAAAAAAAAAGAGGTCTAAATGTGGGTGGGGTCTGCAAAAGAGTATATAAGGAAAAGAATTGAGACAGTAAAGTAGTAGGAGAAATTGCAAGAAGATGACCAGACCGGCCATTCTGTTCAAGACCTGTGACGTTTCTTTTGTGGATTTCTTTGCCTGTGTTTGAGCATTTTCTTCATCCAGGACATCACCAAGCCACCCCACCAAAAAGGGACTGTAATTATTTCTGTTTTTTCTTATTTATCAATCTTGGTCTTTAGTTGTAGGTTGTTATTAGTCTTTGTCACTTGTTAAAAATTAAATGTGTTTTAGTTGTTAAAACTGTGTTTGTCATCCCTTGCTGTTGCTGTTGTGTAATAAATGTAATAACAAAAGGGGGCCATAACAAATTGCGGGCTCAAGGTCCGGGATAGACCATTGTGTGAGTAATTTATTGAAAATCTAACATTTCAAATTGTGAAATTGTTTTTGTGAATTTACCTAGATATATATTGACAACAGCAATGGATGATTTCTTGGCATCACCAACCGTAGGGGTTTTGAAGTCTTTTAAAAAGACAGAACTGCTAGAAATTTGCAGACAGTTGGAGCTGACAGAGGTAAAACCAGCCATGCGAAAAGCAAGACTGGCTAGAGAGATAGTTGAATATTACATTGATGAAAATGTGTTTGCACCAGGAGATCTGGAACAGTTTCCAGTGGAAAATCCAAATATAGAAATGGAACTTAAATTAAAAATGCTAGAGATTGAAAGGGAGGAAAGAGAAAAAGAAAGGGAGGAAAAAGAGAAAGAAAGGGAAGAAAGAGAAAAAGAAAGGGAGGAAAAAGAGAAACAAAGAGAATTTGAGAGGGAAGAAAAAGAAAAAGAAAGGCAGTTTGAGTTAGAAAAATTAGCAAGAGAAGAGAAAATAGAAAGGGAGGAAAAAGAAAAACAAAAAGAATTTGAGTTAGAAATATTGACAGAGACAGAGAGATTTTGAATTAGAGAAATTCGATAGAGAAGAAAGACTCCAAATGGAGCAACTAAAAATTAAAATTGAAACTAAAAATAAATTTTGTGCCAGTCAGGAGGTAAAACTGGTGCCTCCATTTTCAGAAAAGGATGTTGACAACTATTTCCAGTGTTTTGAAAAGGTAGCAAAGAGTTGCCAGTGGCCAAAGGAACACTGGCCTCTGATGTTGCAAACTGTCCTCAAGGGTAAAGCTCAACAAGCCTATTCGGCTTTGTCTTCAGATGATTCCTCTGATTATGAGGTTGTCAAAAAGGTTATTTTGAGAGCTTATGAGTTGGTTCCAGAGGCTTACCGACAGAAATTCAGAGGTCTGAAGAAATCTGAAAATCAGACTTATGTTGAATTTGCGAATGAAAAGCAGGTTTGCTTTGAGCGCTGGTGTACTTCTATGGAGGTCAAGGATGATTTCAACTCACTAAAAGAGATGGTGTTAGTTGAAGAATTCAAGAACTGTGTTAAAGATGATGTTAAGACCTACCTTAATGAGAAGCAAGCACTGAATTTGCAATCATCTGCCAAATTTGCAGATGAATATGTTCTCACACATAAGTCCAAATTTCAGTCTAGCAGTAACAATAGATGGTCCCAATTTCAGAAAAAGGGTTACGGTGATACCCAAGATTCCTCACCCAAAGACAAAGACAAATCTGGTGATGGTGCTCAGAAATCCAGCAACAGGTCTGATCAAAGTGTGAAAGCTGACAGTGACAAAAGTGGTCTAGTTTGCAGTTATTGCAAGAAATCTGGTCATGTTACAACTAACTGTTGGTTCCTTAAAGCTAAGAAAGAAAAAGAAAAGGATACCAAACCAAATGCCTTTGTGAAAACAAGGTTAGAAACCCCTGTAGTAGATAACCAATCTGCTAAATTGCCTGCTTCTTGTGGGGCTAAAAAGCCTGATACAGCTGACTTTGTGAGGGAGGAATTTCTTCCATTTGTGTCAGAGGGATTTGTGGCTCTGAATGAGCATACTACTCCTGTCCCCATATATATCCTAAGGGATACCGGAGCTTCTCAGTCACTTTTGTTGATGGACTCCTTGGAGTTACGTGATGAGACCGCTTCAGGGGATTTCATACTTGTACAAGGTATTGAAGGGAGGACTGTATCTGTACCCCTGCGCTCTATATTCTTGAAGTCAGATTTAGTTACAGGACAGGTAAAGGTGGGACTTATGTCAAGTCTACCTATAAAGGGTGTTTCTCTGTTGCTAGGCAATGACCTGGCTGGGGGCAAAGTAGTTCCCCCTGTACATCTTACTTCACAGCCGAGCACTGAAGATGGGGATGAGGACCCATCTCTGTATCCTTCTTGCGCAGTGACTCGTGCTATGGCCAAGAAGGCTAAAGAAGAAGATGATGTGGTGCCGTCCAGTACATTGAATAGTCAGGACTCAGGTGGTTCGCCTCATGACTCTGATTGGCCTACTATGGTTTCTCCGTTTGAGGACTTATCAGATACTTTTATCAGTTCTCTATTCAGCCAGCCGGATGGGTCTGGTGATTCTGATGTGTCTGGAGACTTGTCTCTGTCCAGAAAGCGGTCGATTGAGGAGCAAACTAATGATCCTGAAATTTGTGTACTAAAGAGGAGAGCCCTTCCTGATAAAGAAATAGACGCAGTTCCAGTTGGGTATTATCTCAAGGATGGTGTGTTGATGCGGAAGTGGCGCCCTCCTGATATCCCTGCCCAATGCAGATTGGGCAGTGGTCAGGCAAATTGTTGTTCCGAAGGTCTATAGGAATGAGATCTTAACAATGGCTCATGGTTTACCTTTAGGAGGTCATCTTGGTGTTAACAAGACTGTTGATAAGATCATGAAACACTTCTTTTGGCCTGGGCTTCGGAAAGACGTTTCCAACTTTTGCAAAACCTGTCACACTTGTCAGGTAGTTGGAAAACACCAGTTCGACCCACCTGTAGCTCCATTGCAGCCTATCCCAGCATTTGGGGAGCCATTCTCTAGGGTCATTGTTGACTGCGTTGGTCCATTACCCAAGACTAGATCTGGAAATCAGTACTTGTTGACAATCATGTGTGCATCTCCCAGATTCCCCGAAGCCATACCTCTACGTAACATCAAGGCAACTGCAATCTCGAAGGCTTTGATAAAGTTCTTCACGTTGTTTGGCCTTCCCAGGGAAATTCAGTCAGACCAGGGTAGCAATTTCACTTCAGGATTGTTTCAGCAGGTTGTGTATGAACTAGGTGCAAAGCAGATTATTTCTAGTGCCTATCATCCAGAAAGTCAGGGTGCCTTAGAGCGGTTTCATTCCACTCTCAAGACAATGATGAGGACTTATTGTTATGACCATGAGAAAGACTGGGATGAAGGGGTTCATTTGCTGTTGTTTGCAGCTAGAGAAGCAGTGCAGGAGTCTACTGGATTCAGTCCATTTGAGCTAGTGTTTGGTCATGAAATGAGAGGACCTTTGCTATTATTGAGTGAACAATGGCAAGAGAAAGTCTAACAGACTGATATGCGGCTCTATGTTAGCAAGTTCAAGGAAAGATTGCGTGCAGCTTGTGACCTTGCCAAAGAGAACTTGAAATCAAGTCAGGGAAAAATGAAAACTTGGTATGATCATAAGGCTAGAAGCCGTGAGTTTAAACCTGGAGACAAGGTCCTTGTGTTGTTTCCCTTGCAGTCCAATCCATTGCAGGCTAGATTTCATGGTCCTTATGAAATTCTGACAAAACTCAATGATCTCAATTACATTGTGAAGACTCCAGATAGGAGAAAACCAAAACAATTGTGTCATATTAACATGCTAAAGCCTTATCATGACAGAAATGCTCGGGTTGCAGCTGTCACTTCAGATTCTCCAATGGTCGAAACGTGTGAAGATGAGGGGGAGTTTCAAGATGATGAACCAAGAATTAAAGCTGAAGTTCTTTCATGTAAATTGTCAAACACTGAAGTGTTGCAAAATCTTGATGTAAAACTCCAGCACTTAGAACCCTCACAGAGAGATCAGTTTGAAAGGTTGATCAAGAAATATGAGGATTTGTTTCCTGATGTTCCAAAGAGAGTTACTATAGCCTCTCATGATGTAGATGTTGGTGATGCCAAACCAATAAAACAGCATCCATACCAGATGAATCCTGAAAAGAGAAAGATTGCTGAGAAAGAGGTTGAGTACATGTTAAAACATGATATTATCAGACCCTCCAACTCCGATTGGAGTTCACCCTGTGTGCTAGTTCCAAAACCTGATGGAAGTACTAGATTCTGTACAGATTATCGCAAAGTCAATGCTGTAACTAGAACTGATGCGTTTCCAATACCTAGGATTGATGATTGTATTGATAGTGTAGGGCAAGCAAAGTTTCTGACCAAGATTGATTTATTGAAGGGTTATTGGTGTGTGCCTTTAACTGAGAGGGCCAAGAGCATCTCTGCTTTTGCCACACCATCTGGATTGTACGAGTATGAAGTCCTACCCTTTGGCATGAAAAATGCCCCAGCCACGTTCCAAAGGATGATACAGTCTACAATCGCCGGATTGCCACACACGGGTGCGTACATCGATGACCTGATCACATGGAGTGACTCCTGGGAAGAACATCTAAAAGATGTAGAGACGTTGTTCCAACGCCTGACCCAGGCTAACCTGACTGTTAACCTGAGCAAGAGTGACTTTGGTTGTGCTACTGTCACCTATCTTGGCTACGTCATAGGCCAGGGTAAGGTGGCACCCATAAATGCTAAAGTCCAAGCCATCATGGACTTTCCAGTTCCTGACAACAAAAAAGCTTTGCGCCGCTTCCTTGGAATGATCGGGTACTACCGCAAGTTCTGCAAGAACTTTGCTGAGATTGCTCTCAGTCTAACTAACCAACTGAAGAAAGGCGTAAAGTTCACCTGAAATGATGCATGCCAGAGAGCCTTTGATCGCCTGAAGTCTCTGCTGTGTCACTTCCCCGTGCTAAAATCTCCTGACTTCAACAAACCGTTCTCCATCGCGGTCGATGCTAGCGACCAAGCTTGTGGATCTGTGCTCCTACAGAGAAGTGACTCTGATGACATTGAGCATCCCGTGGCATACTTCTCCAGGAAGTTCAATCGCCACCAAAGGAACTATTCCACAATAGAGAAGGAACTGTTGGCTCTGGTCCTTTCTTTACAACACTTTGAAGTTTATGTTTGTACAGGACAAAAGCCAATGATTGTGTACACTGACCACAATCCGTTAATGTTTTTGAGTAAGATGAAAAACAAGAATTGGAGATTGTTGAATTGGAGTTTGATTTTACAGGAGTTTGACTTGGAAATTAAGCATGTGAAGGGTACAGACAATGTAATTGCTGATTGCTTATCCCGTGTTTGAATGTGTATATATATATCATGTGTTTGAATATTGTATGATATGTATATATAGACAAGTGTTCACTTAACCATTTTGTATTGAAAAGAAAAATTTTGCCCTTATGAGTCAAAATTTTTCCCTTTTGGAATGGAGGTGTAATGTGAATATAGGCCACTAGATGGCAGTATTTACCTTTTTTTTGTTAAGCTCAGACTGGAGTCATGTTTAGACATGTCCTGGACATGTCTGGGGCAAGTCTCAGAAAATAAAAAAAAAGAGGTCTAAATGTGGGTGGGGTCTGCAAAAGAGTATATAAGGAAAAGAATTGAGACAGTAAAGTAGTAGGAGAAATTGCAAGAGGATGACCAGACCGGCCATTCTGTTCAAGACCTGTGACGTTTCTTTTGTGGATTTCTTTGCCTGTGTTTGAGCATTTTCTTCATCCAGGACATCACCAAGCCACCCCACCAAAAAGGGACTGTAATTATTTCTGTTTTTTCTTATTTATCAATCTTGGTCTTTAGTTGTAGGTTGTTATTAGTCTTTGTCTTTGTTAAAAATTAAATGTGTTTTAGTTGTTAAAACTGTGTTTGTCATCCCTTGCTGTTGCTGTTGTGTAATAAATGTAATAACAAATTGGGGCCATAACAGTACGAACCTCAGTTTAACTACAGCAGTTTCACTAGTCCACATTAGACAGAAAATATGTTAACAAGGCAAATAACAACACCACTTCGGAGCGGTTGAGCAAATTACCGCAACTTTCAGATCCCCACTATTTTGAAATACACTGAAATTTACTGCAAATATAACAAGAACGCACTGGGAGCACAACATTCCCTGCTGGAGTCGCGACTGTGATTTGTGCGTATCATCAGTCTATCAGCAGTATATGTGCACAGTTTCAGGAATGTCCTATGAAAACTGTAGGAGGAGTTGATTTCACCAGCCAAGTATCTTACGTTTCGGACAGACAGACAGACAGCACAATGACATAATCCCCCTTTTGGGCTTTCACCCAGTGAGGGATAAGAAGTCTATAATTACATATATGTGTATGTATGTATGTATGTATGTATGTATACACACACCCACTTCTCTGTGCTCTAAAGCAGAACATTCACTGTCATGATACTATCTGCTGCATGAGCTGCAATTATCCTGCTCCGTTTGGAGGGTGAACAGAGTACAAATGGGCTGTTTCACAATCAGGGACCAAAGTTTGTCTCACAGATCCCCAAAAATCAAATGTGAAATACAGAATTAAATTGATGCCCATTTGCTCACGTGTTGTTGAAAACATGCTGAAAACTTTGGAGCGTTGGGTTCACAGGTTCTCCTGAAATTCATACAAATGACAATTTGCCCATTTCCACCCTTTTAACCACTTCTGGAGAAGACATGTTTTTGACAGACAAAGAACGTATGAAGAGTTTTATCACAAAACAGGTTAACTCCACTGATTCTGAATTCAGAAAAAATGGCTTTCTATGTAATTACTATTTCTGTAAAACTTTAAATTATGGTCTTTTCTAGTGTTGTACGAGCCAAATGGTAACCAATTGGCATATTTATTTCAAATCTAGCCACGGGAATATTCTTGAAACAAAAATCAGTTTTTTTTTGCATAACGAGTTAAATCCATAGCTTGCTTTTATTACAAAAAGGGTTAAATCCAATCGAGTAGGTATGTTTCTTTGTTGTAGTGTCGGGCGTTGCTGAGGAAGCACGACAGCTTACAGCGAGAGAGACATGAACATCTCTGCAGCTCCACACTCCACAGTACCAGCAGAGAGTTTATTTATGCAGCTAGAAAGTCAGTCTAACCGGCAGATCATACAAATACACTGGTGTCAGAGTAAGGGCAGAGTGACCTAATCCACTGGCAGAGTAAATCTGCCCAAGATTCTGAAACCTAAGCCCATCAGGTAAATGTAACCCGAATCCCATCTCTAATTCAAACAGGAAGGTGACACAAGTGTTTTAAGGTTGATAACTGCACCCTTATTATTGTAAACAAACCAAAGCTGATATATTGTCAGGATATGCTTCCTAAACAACCCAACAACTTGGGAAATAGGGTCATTCCATATGAACTCAACCAGAAGTCCCATAATGACCGACTCGGATTTGGCTAAAAAAGTTTGTACTGGTATCTGAACATATATCATGAACATGTGTAAAATATTTTGTCAAAATTCTGAAGGGTTTTTGTGCTGTGGCTCTTCAAAATAGGGTGGTATACCTCATTTTTCACCCTTGCCAATCTCGCATGTTTAATAACAGCCATATTTGGATGCCAATATCTTAAGAATGAAATGAGTTGTGAGCTTAAAAAGTGATTTAGTACGTAACTAGCACTCAGGCTTTCAGGATCTATCATCAGAAAAGTCCTATCTCCTCTAGTTTGTGAGGTATTGGCCTCCAAAGCAGTGGTTTTACGTGCGAAAATGAAAATTTTAATTTCAAGGGGCAACTGTCATGCTACAATAAATCACAACCGTTTATTGGGGCTACATTCCTTCTATTTAGGCAGATGACTATCTGTAGAAAGTTTTTGGACAGTATTGAAATCATAATTTAGGTGTAAGGGAGCTCCAAAAATGGCTCCGACTGAAAAAATGCAATTTAAGACCAATTTTTAACAGTCAAAATCATAGCTGTTATGGCCCCAATTTGTTATTACATTTACAACACTACAGCAACAGCAACAGCAAAGGATGACAGACACAGTTTTTAAAACTTATGCACATTTAATTATCAAAGACAACAACTAACAATAACAACTAGATTAGATATATACAAAAAAACAGAAATATTTACAGTCCCTTTTGTAGGTTGCTTGGTGATGTCCTGGGTGAGGGAAAAACTCTAACACAGGCAAAAATCCACTAAAAGCTTCACAGGTCTTGAACAGAATGACAGGTCTGGTCACATGTATCCTTCTCCTGGCAATTTCTCCTACTACTTCACTGTCTCAATTCTTTTCATTATATACTCTTTTGCAGACCCCACCCCCATTTAGACCCCTTTTTTTTTTTTTTTCGGGGACTTGCCCCAGACATGCCCAGGGCATGTCTAAACCTAGCTCCAGTCTGGGCCTAATAAAAGAAAGGTAAATACTGCCATCTAGTGGCCTCTATTCACATCACACCTCCATTCCAAAAGGGAAAAATTTTGACTCATAAAGGCAAAATTTTTCTTTTCAATACAAAATGGTGAAGTGGATACTTGTCTATATATACACACACATCATACATTATTCAAATAAACACGTGACATATATATATATATACACATATTCAAACACGGGATAAGAAATCAGCAATTACATTGTCTGTACCCTTCACATGCTTAATTTCCAAGTCAAACTCCTGTAAAATCAAACCCCAATTCAACAATCTCCAATTCTTGTTTTTCATCTTACTCAAAAACATTAACGGATTGTGATCAGTGTACACAACCATTGGCTTTTGTCCTGTACAAACATAAACCTCAAAGTGTTGTAAAGAAAGGACCGGAGCCTACAGCTACTTCTCTATTGTGGAATAGTTCCTCTGGTGGCGATTGAACTTCCTGGAGAAGTATGCCACGGGATGCTCAATGTCATCAGAGTCACTTCTCTGTAGGAGCACAGATCCACAAGCTTGGTCGCTAGCATCGACCGTCATTGAGAACGATTTGTTGAAGTCAGGAGATTTGAGCACGGGGAAGTGACACAGCAGAGACTTCAGGCGATCGAAGGCTCTCTGGCATGCATCATCCCAAGTGAACTGTACGCCTTTCTTCAGTTAGTTAGTTAGACTGAGAGCAATCTCAGCAAAGTTCTTGCAGAACTTGCGGTAGTACTCAATCATTCCAAGGAAGCGGCGCAAAGCTTTTTTGTTGTCAGGAACGGGAAAGTCCATGATGGCTTGGACTTTAGCATTTATGGGTGCAACCATACCCTGACCTATGATGTAGCCAAGATAGGTGACAGTAGCACAACCAAAGTCACTCTTGTTCAGGTTAACAGTCAGGTTAGCCTGGTCAGGCGCTGGAACAACGTCTCTATATCTTTTAGATGTTCTTCCCAGGAGTCACTCCATGTGATCAGGTCATCGATGTATGCACCCATGTGTGGCAATCCGGCGATTGTAGACTGTATCATCCTTTGGAATGTGGCTGGGGCATTTTTCATCCCAAAGGTTAGGACTTCATACTGGTACAACCCTTCTCCTATCTGGAGTCTTCACAATGTAATTGAGATCATTGAGTTTTGTCAGAATTTCATAAGGACCATGAAATCTAGCCTGCAATGGACCAGACTGCAAGGGAAACAACACAAGGACCTTGTCTCCTGGTTTAAACTCACGGCTTCTAGCCCCATGATCATACCAAGTTTTCACTTTTCCCTGACTTGATTTCAAGTTCTCTTTGGCTAGGTCACAAGCTGCACACAATCTTTCCTTGAACTTGCTAACATAGTCTAACAGACTGATGTGCGGCTCTTCCTCCTGCCATTGTTCACTCAACAATAGCAAAGGTCCTCTCACTTCATGGCCAAACACTAGCTCAAACGGACTGAATCCAGTAGACTCCTGCACTGCTTCTCTAGCTGCAAACAGCAAAAGAACACCTTCATCCCAGTCTTTCTCATAGTCATAACAATAAGTCCTCATCATTGTCTTGAGAGTGGAATGAAACTGCTTCAAGGCTGTTACGTTCCCCAAATGCTTCAAGTCTAGGGTAAAGGGGAGTGACACAATATTAACTAAAACCAAACCCAGGAGGCAAAAGGAGGCAGGGGAAAGGTACAAACAATGAATAATTTATGAAACAAAAAGGTTCCAAGAGACAAAACAGAAGCTACAACAAATGCATGAAAAGGTCTCAGAAGAAACAGGCTACCACTAGCAAATGCTACAAAAACTATAAGACAGAGATACAGGACTGCAGACTAAACCAAAACCAAGATGACAGCAATTAAACAAAGACAAGAATCAAACACAAAATACCACACAGTTAGTACAGTCTCACCAATGTATATGTGCCACACAGGCTATCACACAGACAAATAGATACAAAAATGCACACACAGTGCTGGCTGCTAGATGTCAGAGAGCATGCTGGTGCTCCTTGGTTTTATGCAGCCCTGCTCCAATTATGCTGATGGGGCCCAGGTGGGAAGTGCCCAGGTGAGGGAGAGCTCCTGTCAGTAGCTGAGAGGGGAGGGGCAGCAACCTTGAGAGAACAGCACAGCAGGGGGAGACAAATAGCCACAACCCATGACCGTAACACCCCCCCCCCCCTTAAGAGCGAACTTATCAAAGTTAGCAACACACATTCAAATGTAAGAGGCACCAACAGACAGGATATAGGGTGGATGACACCATGGCTCCAGCACTCATCTCACCCCCTGGAGAGGGCATCCGCTACCATGTTGTCAACCCCCTTCTTGTGTCTAATTTCCAGGTTGTAGTGTTGCACCAACAGGGCCCAACGCATCAGCCTCTGGTTATGGTTGTACATCTGGGCTAGGAAAACAAGGGGGTTATGATCAGTGTACACAATTACTGGTGAGCTACTGGAACCTACATACACCTCGAAGTGCTGCAGAGCAAGAAGAAGGGCTAATGTTTCCTTCTCAATTGTTGACTAGTTTAATTGATGGTGTTTAAACTTGGCTGAGAAGTAGCTAACTGGGTGGCACACATCACCTTCACCATCCTGGAGTAGCACAGCACCTGCCCCGGTAGCACTGGCATCAATCTCCAACTTAAATGGGAGAGAGAAGTTAGGTGCGGCCAAGACAGGAGCACTGCAGAGGATAGACTTGGCGGACATAAAGGCACGTTCACATTCAGGATCCCACACAAATGGTACCTTAGGACTACATAACCTGGTTAGAGGGGCCACCACCACTGAGAAGTTTTTACAAAAACATCTGTAGTACCCCGTCATACCCAGAAAACGTCGTAGCTCCCGCCTAGTGGTGGGTGTAGGGAAAGACAGGACAGCTGTAACCTTAGCGTCTACTGGGCGCACACTCCCATGTCCCACCTGTTTGCCCAAATAGGTCACAGTGGCCTTACCAAACTCACATTTTGCCAGGTTGAGAGTTAGGGAGGCCTCAGACAGACGATGGAACACCAGGGCCAAGTTGGTCATGTGCTCTTCCCAGCTGCTAGAATACACCACGACGTCATCAAGGTACACGTTGCAGTGAGGGATGTCCCCCAAAACCAGGTGCATCAACCGTTGGAAGGTTGCTGGGGCATTCCTCATGCCGAATGCCATCACTGTATATTCTAAGAAATGGTCAGGGGTTACAAAAGCAGAGATTTCACAGGCCTGGGAGGACAGTGGCACTTGCCAGTAACCCTTTAAAAGATCCAGTTTTGTGATGTGGGTTGCTGGGCCAATACTGTCTATACAGTCTTCCATGCGAGGCAGAGGGTACGAGTCGGACACAGTCACAGCATTTACCCTTCTGTAGTCAGTACAAAACCTAAATGTGCCGTCAGGCTTGCCGACCAACAGACACGGGGAGCTCCAAGGGCTACAACTGGGCCTAGCTAGGCCATTGTCTAACAGATAGGTGGTCTCTTTTTTCATCATTTCCCTCTTAGTCACTGGACAACGGTATGCATGTTGTTTGATTGGAGCTGCGCTACCGACATCAATGTGGTGTTCTAACACTGTGGTACGAGAAGGTACATCCTGAAACAAAGTAGGATAAGATTCGATAAGACTGACTACATCATCCCGCTGACTGTCAGGAAAGTAGGATAACTGAGCTCTGAGGGTAGACAGGTAAGCTGTGTTCGTCAGCCTACCACACTGTAGACCATCAGGGAACACCTCTAAACCATCAGCCAGGGCTCCCACACCCAACAGAGAAGCAGAGGTCTTCTGGGGGGTAACAGGCTCCGGAGTATTTTCCTGCTTCCCCACATCAGCTTGTCTGGTGAGATAGGTTTTTAACATGTTAATATGACATAGCCGTGTCTTTCGTCTACGTTCAGGAGTGTGGATGATGTAATCTGTATCAGACACTTTCTTCTCTACCACATAGGGTCCTGAAAATCGGGCATTGAGAGCAGATCCTGGCAGGGGCAATAAAATCAGGACCTGATCACCAGGCTGGAACTAGCGCACTTGCGCCCGTTTGTCAAAACGGTGTTTCATTGCCTCTTGTGAGGAGGAGGGAGCATCCTTTGCTACTGCAGAGGCTCGATGCAGCCGCTCTCTGCACTGGGAAATAAAATCCAACACATTGGAGACAGGAGGGGAACTAGACATTAGCTGTTCTTTTAGTACTTTAAGTGGGCCACGCACGTTGTGACCAAACACAAGTTCAGCCGGGCTGAATCCCAGGGACTCCTGTTTTGCATCACGTATTGCAAAGAGAACAAAGGGGACGTCCTCATCCCACCCCCTCCCTGTTTCATAACAGTACTTTTTTAGCATAGACTTAAGTGTCTGGTGCCAGCGTTCAAGTGCGCCCTGCGACTCTGGATGGTATGCACTGGACACTGAATGGGAGACCCCTAATGTTTGCAAGGTTTGCTTAAAAGTCTTGGACAGAAAATTGGTTCCCTGATCTCTCTGAACAGTTTTAGGTAACCCAAAAGTTGTAAAAAACTTCAGCAGGGCCTTGGTGATGGCAGGTGCAGTGATTTTTCATAAGGGGATAGCTTCCGGGAAACGAGTGGCAATACACATCACCGTTAATAGAAACTGATTGCCAGACTTTGTTCGGGGCAACGGGCCCACACAGTCCACTATGACATGGGAGAAGGGCTCACCAACCGCAGGTATAGGACTCAGTGGGGCAGGAGGCACTCCTTGGTTCGGCTTCCCTACCATCTGACAGGTATGGCAGGATTTACAGAAACGCACCACATCAGCTTTCAATCCTGGCCAAAAGAAATGAGTTAGGATCCGATCATATGTCTTAGTAATGCCAAGATGGCCAGACCACAGACGCTCATGTGCAAGCTCTAACACATGCTGCCGACTTCCAACAGGCACTACTATCTGCTGCACTGTACCCCAGTCCCCACTATCTGCTGCTTTTCCTGCCCGAGAAACCCACCTACGCATCAGGACCCCATTATCTATCAGAAAAGACGGTTTCCCACCATGTTGAGTAGGGTCTTCACCAACTGCAGCATATAAATGGGCAAGGGAGGGGTCACTTTTCTGAGCGTGTATGAGCGTTTCACGAGTCAGAGGCAGAGCGTTCACAGAAGGACTATCCAGCCTGGTCACGTCAGATGCTTGGGTGGCACCATCCTGGGGCTCTCCAGTTGGGGACACCTTTTCCTCAGACAGCACAGAAGCAAAGAGGGAGTCAGACAAGTCAACATCCTGGACCTGCTTTCTAGCCTGGGCTCTAGTTATGAGGGCACTAGCAGTAAACACCTCTGGGTGGCACTCAGCAAGGTCGTCATGTGCAGAGCTAGGTACTTCAACCACCTCAGGAGAGGGATAAACTTTACCCCCAGCTATGTCATTCCCCATAATGAAATCAACACCCTCTATGGGGAAGTCAGAACGCACTGCCACAGGGAAAAACCCTGTGCATAAGTCTGACTGCACATGAATGCGGTGGAGGGGTGTGGGTACAAACCCCATTCCTATTCCCCTCACAATAGTGCTTACCCCACAAGCTGAAATGGCATCCAAAGGGAGAACTCTGGACAGGATAAATGACTGTGACCCCCCTGTATCTCGCAATACTGTGACTGGGCGCAGGTCTTCGGACCTGCCTGTAAGGGATACATAACCGGTAGACAGAAAAGGCTTGAAACATTCATCCTCCAATTTCTCAGTAGCCAGCTGGCTACTATGAGGTACTGTCTTAATCAGACCTACTCCTTTTGGTTTGGAAGGTTTGGAAACAGCTGACCCCACCGGGGCAGCTGCACGTTGTCGCTCCCATGCCCTGCATTCAGCCACTAGGTGACCAGGCTTGTGGCAAAAGAAACACTGTCTGGTTACCGGGGTAGGTTTATCACCACTTGTGTTCTGCGTGAATGCACGGGGCTGGGTGGTGCGTGATTCAGCACCTTTTGGCAACGCTGACGAACCTTTTAAGAAAGAAGGTTGCTTATTAAACACTGTTTTGTGCATGAGCTCATACTCATCTGCTAGAGTGGCTGCTTGCTGTAGAGTAGCAACTTTTTGCTCATTCAAATAAACAGCTGTTCGTTCAGACATACAGTCCTTGAAATCTTCTAACAGCATTAGCTCACGCAGTGAAGAAAACTCTTCTACCTTGCAGGCTGCACACCACCTGTCAAAGTGAATACTTTTTTCTCTGGCAAAGTCACTATAGGTCTGTCCGGCTGCTCTCCGGAGGCTACGGAAGCGCTGCCTGTAAGCTTCTGGCACTAGCTCATATACTTTGTAAATAGTGCTCTTTACTTTATCGTACACGAGACTGTCTGCCATAGAAAGAGCAGCACAGGCTTCCTGCTCCTTACCAATCAGCTTGCACTGCAAGAGAATGGCCCACATATCTTTAGGCCACTTTAGAGCAACGGCTTTGCGCTCAAAAGCACCAAAATACGACTACACCTCAGACTCACGGAAGGCAGGCACCAAAGCAACATTTTTGGCTACATTAAATGCCACAGCCCCACCAGATGAAAAGTTTACACCAGGGCTAGACCACTGACCAGACGCACTCTGTAATTCTAACTGGCGCATCCTTACAGCAGTGTTCGCTTCTATGCGTTTAAATTCCAGCTCCCTACGAAGTTGAAACTCCCTCTCCCTTTCCTGCGCCTCTAGCTGAAGAAAAGCTATACGCACCTTTATTCGTGCATCGGTTGATGCAGTGGAAACCGATGACAAAGCATCATAGAGGGGAATTGTCATTGGCTTACCTTCCCTTACACCCACAACAGGAGGAGTCAGGCTTACTGGGGGTACCTCATGTGGCACCACAGGATCTTCACCAGACTGGGTATCAGGTTTCCCCAAGTCTTCCTCCATCTCCCCACAACCTGCCCCCAGGGTTGCAGCATGAGGAACCTCCTCCTGTGGGGGGAGAAAACCACGCTCCACCAGCATTGTTAACAACCGCGCCCTTACATCCCTCTTGAGCAGTGACCGTGCCACAGAAACGCCGTAGTAATCACAGATCACACGTAGATCAGCCACCGTACAGCTATCCAACTGATCCACAGTTGGATTTGCCACAAACTCATCCAAGCTGAAAGCTGTCATTTTGGATGTCAAACAAAAACGCCAAAAAATGACTTTAACAGAAAAGCTAAGGCCTACCACCCCCAGGGTGCAAACAGATGCACAAACACGTAACCACTCTGACCAGCCCTATACTGAGCTTACTTCCTGGTACCTGCCTAACCCCCAACTAGTCCCTACCTATCTTCTGGGGTTTGCCGGGCACGAGGTTCAGAACCCCCAACAGGGATCTTGCATATCCCAACCCAGGATTCACCCCGAAAACAAGAAAGGAAAAACAACAAATGGGTGCCTGATGGAAAGGCTGCCAAGCAGGCCCAGCTGGACACCCCTGCCTATTACCAGGGAAGCAGCTCAAAATGGTGTCGGGCTAGACAGAGCAGAAATGCTATACACCCAAAGTGTACTGCACCAGAGAGGCGCCCAAAACCTAACTACTATAACAAAAAACTCAAGCCTCCAAAGCCAAAACTCCTGCGAGCCCCCAAATATGTTACGTTCCCCAAATGCTTCAAGTCTAGGGTAAAAGGGAGTAACACAATATTAACTAAAACCAAACCCAGGAGGCAAAAGGAGGCAGGGGAAAGGTACAAACAATGAATAATTTATTAAACAAAAAGGTTCCAAAAGACAAAACAGAAGCTACAACAAATGCATGAAAAGGCCTCAGAAGAAAACAGGCTACCACTAGCAAATGCTACAAAACTATAAGACAGAGATACAGGACTGCAGACTAAACCAAAACCAAGATGACAGCAATTAAACAAAGACAAGAATCAAACACAAAATACCACACAGTTAGTACAGTCTCACCAATGTATATGTGCCACACAGGCTATCACACAGACAAATAGATACAAAAATGCACACACAGTGCTGGCTGCTAGATGTCAGAGAGCATGCTGGTGCTCCTTGGTTTTATGCAGCCCTGCTCCAATTAGGCTGATGGGGCCCAGGTGGGAAGTGCCCAGGTGAGGGAGAGCTCCTGTCAGTAGCTGAGAGGGGAGGGGCAGCAACCTTGAGAGAACAGCACAGCAGGGGGAGACAAATAGCCACAACCCATGACCGTAACAAAGGCACCCTGACTCTCTGGATGACAGGCACTAGAAAGAATCTGCTTCGCACCTAGTTCATACACAACCTGCTGAAACAATCCTGAAGTGAAATTGCTACCTTGGTCTGACTGAATTTCCCTGGGAAGGCCAAACAACGTGAAGAACTTTATCAAAGCCTTCGAGATTGCAGTTGCCTTAATGTTACGTAGAGGTATGGCTTCGGAGAATCTGGTAGATGCACACATGATTGTCAACAAGTACTGATTTCCAGATCTAGTCTTGGGTAATGGACCAACACAATCAACAATGACCTTAGAGAAGGGCTCTCCAAATGCTGGGATAGGCTGCAATGGAGCTACAGGCGGGTCTAACTGGTATTTTCCAACTACTTGACAAGTGTGACAGGTTTTGCAAAAGTTGGAAACGTCTTTCCGAAGCCCAGGCCAAAAGAAGTGTTTCATGATCTTATCAATAGTCTTGTTAACACCAAGATGACCTCCTAAAGGTAAACTATGAGCCATTGTTAAGATCTCATTCCTGTAGACCTTCGGAACAACAATTTGCCAGACCACTGCCCAATCTGCTTTGGCAGGGATATCAGGAGGGCGCCACTTCCGCATCAACACATCATCCTTGAGATAATACCCAACTGGAACTGCGTCTATTTCTTTATCAGGAAGGGCTCTCCTCTTCAGTACACAAATTTCAGGATCATTAGTTTGCTTCTCAATCAACCGCTTTCTGGACAGAGACAAGTCTGCAGACATATCAGAATCACCAGACCCATCCGGCTGGCTGAATAGAGAACTGATAAAAGTATCTGATAAGTCCTCAAATGGAGAAACCATAGTAGGCCAATCAGAGTCATGAGGCAAACCACCTGAGTCCTGACTATTCAATGTGCTGGGCGGCACCACAACATCTTCTTCTTTAGCCTTCTTGGCCATAGCACGAGTCACTGCGCAAGAAGGATACAGAGATGGGTCCTCATCCCCATTTTCAGTGCTCGGCTGTGAAGTAAGATGTACAGGGGGAACTACTTTGCCCCCAGCCAGGTCATTGCCTAGCAACAGAGAAACACCCTTTATAGGTAGACTTGACATAAGTCCCACCTTTACCTGTCCTGTAACTAAATTTGACTTCAAGAATATAGAGCGCAGGGGTACAGATACAGTCCTCCCTTCAATACCTTGTACAAGTATGAAATCCCCTGAAGCAGTCTCATCACGTAACTCCAAGGAGTCCATCAACAAAAGTGACTGAGAAGCTCCGGTATCCCTTAGGATATATATGGGGACAGGGGTAGTATGCTCATTCAGAGCCACAAATCCCTCTGACACAAATGGAAGAAATTCCTCCCTCACGAAGTCAGCTGTATCAGGCTTTTTAGCCCCACAAGAAGCAGGCAATTTAGCAGATCGGTTATCTACTACAGGGGTTTCTAACCTTGTTTTCACAAAGGCATTTGGTTTGGTATCATTTTCTTTTTCTTTCTTAGCTTTAAGGAACCAACGTTTAGTTGTAACATGACCAGATTTCTTGCAATAACTGCAAACTAGACCACTTTTGTCACTGTCAGCTTTCACACTTTGATCAGACCTGTTATTGGATTTCTGAGCACCATCACCAGATTTGTCTTTGTCTTTGGGTGAGGAATCTTGGGTATCACCGTAACCCTTTTTCTGAAATTGGGACCATCTATTGTTACTGCTAGACTGAAATTTGGACTTGTGTGAGAACTTATTCATCTGCAAATTTGGCTTTGGCAGCTGATTGCAAATTCAGTGCTTGCTTCTCATTAAGGTAGGTCTTAACATCATCCTTAACACAGTTCTTGAATTCTTCAACTAACACCATCTCTTTTAGTGAGTTGAAATCATCCTTGACCTCCATAGAAGTACACCAGCGCTCAAAGCAAACCTTCTTCTCATTAGCAAATTCCACATAAGTCTGATTTTCAGATTTCTTCAGACCTCTGAATTTCTGTTGGTAAGCCTCTGGAACCAACTCATAAGCTCTCAAAATAACCTTTTTGACAACCTCATAATTAGAGGAATCATCTGCAGACAAAGCCGAATAGGCTTGTTGAGCTTTACCCTTGAGGACAGTTTGCAACAGAAGAGGCCAGTGTTCTTTTGGCCACTGACAACTTTTCGCTACTTTTTCAAAACACTGGGAATAGTTGTCTACGTCCTTTTCCGAAAATGGAGGCACCAGTTTTACCTCATGGCTAGCCTGAAATTTATTTTCAGTTTCAATTTTACTTTTTAGTTGCTCCATTTGGAGTCTTTCTTCTCTATCGAATTTCTCTAATTCAAAATCTCTCTGTCTTGCAAATTTTTCTAACTCAAATTCTCTTTGTTTTTCTTTTTCCTCCCTTTCTTTTTTCTCTTCTCTTGCTAATTTTTCTAACTCAAACTGCCTTTGTTTTCCCTTTTTCTTCCCTTTCAATCTCTAGCATTTTTAATTTAAGTTCCATTTCTATATTTGGATTTTCCACTGGAAACTGTTCCAGATCTCCTGGTGCAAACACATTTTCATCAATGTAATATTCAACTATCTCTCTAGCCAGTCTTGCTTTTCGCATGGCTGGTTTTACCTCCGTCAGCTCTAAATGTCTGCAGATTTCGAGCAGTTCTGTCTTTTTAAAAGACTTCAAAGCCTCAACGGTTGGTGATGCCAAGAAATCTTCCATTGCTGTTGATCTATATATATAGGAAAATTAAAAAAAAAAACAATTTTACAATTTGAAATGTTAAATTTTCAATCAATGACTCACACAATGTTCTATCCCGGACTTGAGCCCCCAATTTGTTATGGCCCCAATTTGTTATTACATTTACAACACAATAGCAACAGCAACAGCAAGGGATGACAGACACAATTTAAAAACTTAAACACATTTAATTAACAAACAAGGACTTTAAAATAAACTACTACCTACACTAAAGACCAAGATTGATTGTACAACAACAAAACAGAAATATTTACAGTCCCTTTTTGGTTGGGTCCCTTGGTGATGTCCTGGGTGAGGAAAATTCTCTAACACAGGCAAAAATCCACTAAAAGCTTCACAGGTCTCAAACAGAATGACAGGTCTGGTCACATGTATCCTTCGGGCAATTTCTCCTACCACTTTACTGTCTCAATTCTCCCCTTAATATACTCTTTTGCAGACCCCTCCCACCTTTTAGACTTTTTTTTCTTTGCTCTGGGACTTGTTTCAGACATGCCCGAAACATGCCCACACCCAGCTCCAGTCTGAGCTTAACAAAAAAAAAGGTAAATACTTCCATCCAGTGGCCTATATTCACATTACAACACCCAATCACAAAATATCATGAACACTCCCGCAGTCACGTAAGAGGACCATTTCATAAATCTGATAAGTTGGCAAAGCATCAAATAGTAGATTAAATGTTTTTTACTAATATTTTGAGAGGTGGGGGAGCGCCCCTCCACTACACCCCAGCGTATGAGCCCAGAGCTGCAACAGACTGACATACTGTGCACTAACACACGATGCAAACGGTCTCAATGTAGGCCTACTGACGGATCGTAGACACATTATAATCGTTCACGGTCTAATACCGTCATGTCGCAAAACCCTGTTCTAGAATTCTGCAGTGACTCAGACTGCTGTTTGTCACAGTGACTGTTATGAGAATCACAGAAGCAAGTTCTATTTTACTGTCTCTTATCCAAATTACTGGCACAAAGAACTTCATACTTCAGGCATGTTGGAAGCACTTCAAATCTCAAACACATTTGAAAGTGTTTAAAAACTGCTCTTGCAAATTTTTTTTTTTAAACAAGTTTCCTGTCATTAGATTTAGGCAAATGCTACCATTTGCCTCAAGCAAAACAGTCACTCGATGATAGCTGCTCATAATGTGGTGCGAGTTAGCGTTCGTTCCATTAATCTGAGGCTTTGAAAACGGCCTTAGTTAAATTGTTATCAAAAAATAATAATGTCCTCACACTGGCACATCCCTCCAGAAAGAAAAATATGGTTCATAAGAAAACGACGAAAACAAAATGATTAGATTGAACGTGGTTCTTCATCTGGTAACAAAACCTTGGTATTTCAGCTGTACATGAACAGAAAAAATCTTTATCAATTTTGTTCTGAGGTTCGTTCAGCATTTGTCTGATTGGGAGCATTCAGAAACGCATGGGCATTATCTTTCTTTGTGATTTATCCTGGACCCAGCACTTGAGGGGAACTTTTTCAGACGTGAGCATTTTCATAACTTTTCTTCATCGCATTCTACATAAAGGGCTGGGCAGCGGGCAGCAGATGGATATTATATTGATATCACAATAAAATAGGCCTATTACAAGTCTGGGATTTTAAATATCATGATCAGGCATAAGTGTCATCTCTTCTGATTTTCATATTTAGTGAAAGTACCAATAGTTATCTCTACAATAACGCCTCAATACCGTTATCAAGGTATTCGGTAAAAAATATTATTTGACTTTGTCTGTATTGCGGAGCCCACACATGATGTAAACAGAAACAAAACTTTCTATTATTGCAAGCCCTGGTTTCCATGCCAACCCTTTGTTTCCTCAGAGAGGACAGCCAGTGTGGGAGGTGGTCCCAAACCGCGGGACCGATGACCCCACGACAATAAAGATGGTGCTGCGGAGGGTAAGCCTTTCCCGGTGTTAATAATATGCAAAGATACAGGACACTGCCTCCACAGAAGCACTGTTCTGCCCCACTGCGGCGCCACCTCAATCGCACTCAGGCCACGGTTTCTCTATAATAACTTCTGTCATTCTTCACAGCCATTTACCGTCAATGTGACATCAAACACCATGAATTTAACAAGGAAACCCCCTTCACGTTTGTACTTTTTTTATTACAACCCCAATTCCGAAATAGTTGGAACAAAGTAAATTGTGAATAAAATCAAAATGCATTGACTTTCAGATCACATGAGCCAATGTTATTTACGATAGAACATAAATAACATTTCAAATGTTGAAACTGCAACATTTTACATTTTAATCCTCAAAATGAGCTTATTTCAAATTTTCCTGCTGCAACTGGTCTCATAAAAGTTCGGACACAGGTAAAAAAGGGCTGAAAATACAATTAATATATAAGAGAATCAGATGAAAGGAGATTTAACTGATAATTAAGTTTACTGGCATCAGGTGTGTAACATGATTGGCTATGAAAGGGATGTCTTAGAGAGGCTGAGTCTCTCAGAAGTAAAGATGGCCAGAAGCTCTCCAACCTGTGAAGGCTTACGTAAAAAAAACTGTGGATTACTTTAAAAACAATGTTCCTCAACGTCAAATTGCAAAGGCTTTTAAGGTTTCGTCATTTACAGTGCATAACATCATCAAAAGATTCAGAGAAACTGGAAAAATATCTGTGCATAAGGGACAAGGCCGAAGACCTTTACTGGATGCCTGGGATCTTCGGGCCCTCAGATGCCACTGCATCACACATTAGCATTATTCTGTCATTGACATTACTAAATCAGCCCAAGATTACTTCAAGAAACCACTTTCTGTAAACACAGTCCGCCGTGCCATCCACAGATGCCACCTAAAACTCTATCATGCAAAAAGGAAGCCATTGTTGAGCATGATCCAGAAGCGCCGCCGTGTACTGTGGGCAAAGGCCCATTTAAAATGGACTGAAGTAATGTGGCAAAGTGTCCTGCGGTCAGACGACTCCAAATTTGACATTCTTGTGGGAAATTATGGCCGTCGTGTCCTCTGGGCTAAACAGGAGAAAGACCACCCCTCCTGTTATGAGCGTTCAGTTCAAAAGCCAGCATCTCTGATGGTATGGGGATGCATTGGTGCATATGGCGTGGGACACTTGCATGTTTTTAAAAAGCACCATGAATGCTGATAGGCATTTAAAGGTTTTAGAGCAACATATGCTCCCTTCCAGACGATATCTATTCCAGGGAAGGCCTTGTGTATTTCAGCAGGACAATGCAAAACCACATACTGCAGCTATTACAACAGCATGCCTTCGTAGTAGAAGAGTCCGTGTGCAGAACTGGCCTGCCTGTCATCCTCATCTTTCACCGATTGAGAACATTTGGCGCATAATAAAACAAAAAGTCCGTCAACTTTGAAAGTGATTAAAACTGCTCTTGCAAATTAACAGAGGTGGTGAATACTTCATAGTTCGATGGTGGCTTAGTGTCACTTTTACACATAAAATGTGTTTTTTTTTTTACAAGTTTCCCTGGTCTTATATTCAGAGCCAATCCAGTTCTGAAAATAACTCTGGGAGACAAAAAGTGAAAAAAAAAAAAATGAATAAATGAAACCCTTCACGAAGTATTACAAGAGAGGAACACCATGCCCTGATAAGGTGGGCATCACGTTCCCTGCTGAGGTGCAGGAGGAACAATACTTCATGCACACTTCAGAAGCTGAGGAGGATTTAGCCGTCTATCAGGAATCACAATACCCTATCATTAGATTTAGGCAAATGCTACCATATGTCAAAAGCAAACAGTCACTTGATGATAGCTGCTCATAATGTGATGCGAGTTACCGTTCGTTCCATTAATCTGAGGCTTTGAAAAAAGCCTTAAATTGTTAAAAAAAAATAAAAATAATAATAATGCCCACACACAACCACATCCCTCCAGAAAGAGAAAATATGTTTCATAGGAAAACAGGACAAAAAGAAAATGATTAGATTCAACGTGGTTCTTCGTCTGCTAATAAAACCTTGGCGTTTGATCAGTACCTAATGTGATGTGAATATAGGCCACTAGATGGCAGTATTTACCTTTTTTTATTCAGCCCAGTCTGGAGCTAGGTTTAGACATGTCCTGGGCATGTCTGGGGAAAGTCCCAGAAAATAAAAAAAGAGGTCTAAATGTGGGTGGGGTCTGCAAAAGAGTATATAAAGAGTACAATTGAGACAGTAAAGTGGTAGGAGAAATTGCAAGGAGAAGGATACATGTGACCAGACCTGTCATTTCCGGTCAAGACCTGTGAAGTTTCTTTTGTGGATTTTTGCCTGTGTTAGAGCATTTTTTTTCCCCTTACCCAGGACATCACCAAGCCACCCCAACAAAAAAGGACTGTAAATATTTTCTGTTTTTTGTATTCAATCTTGGTCAGTAGATTAGTTAGTAGTTAGTTTGTCTTTGTTAAAAATTAAATGTGTTTAAGTTTTTAAAACTGTGTCTGTCATCCCTTGCTGTTGCTGTTGCTGTTATGTTGTAAATGTAATAACAAATTGGGGCCATAACAATAAACAGAAAAAATCTTTATCAATTGTGTTCTGTGGTTCGTTCAGCATTTCTCTTTTTGGGAGCATTCAGAAAGGCTTGGGCATCATCTTAATTTGTGATTCGTCATCGACCCAGCAGATGAGGGGAACTTTTCAGACATGAGCATTTTCAGAACTTTTCTTAATTGCATTCTACGTATAGGGCTGGGCAGCATATGCATATTGTATTGATATATTAAATATTTTATCAAGATAAGTCTGGAATGATAAATATCAGAAAACTGATCAGGTATAAGTGTCATTTCGTCTGGTTTTCATATTTAGTGAAAGTACCAATGGTTATCTCTACAATAACGCCTCAATACCGTTATCTAGGTATTCGGTCAAAAATATGATATTTGACTTTGTCTGTATCGCGGAGCCCACACATGATGTAAACAGGAACAAAACTTTCTACTACTGCAAGCCCTGGTTTCCATGCCAACCCTTTGTTTCCTCAGAGAGGTCAGCAGGCGGATGTGAGTGCTGCTCATGATGGTCACTGTGCCGCCCAAACGCAGCCACTCTGGGAGGTGGTCCCGAACCACGGGGCCGATGACCCCAAAACAATTAAGATGGTGCTGCGGAGGGTAAGCCTTTCCCGGTGTTACTAATACGCAGAGATACAGGACACTGCCTCCACAGAAGCACTGTTCTGCCCCACTGAGGCGCCACCTCAATCGCACACAGGCCACGGTATCTCTAGAATAATCTCCGTAATTCTTCACAGCCATTTACTGTCAATCTGACATCCAACACCATGAATTTAACACGGAAACCCCCTTCATGTTTGCACTTGTTTATTACAACCCCAATTCTGAAAGAGCAGGGACAAAGTGTAAATTGTGAATGAAATCAAAATGAAATGACTTTCAGATTACATGAGTCAATATGTTATTTACAATAGAACATAGATAACAGAAACAAAACTTTCTTCTGCTGCCAGCCCTGGATTCCATGTCAATCCTTTACTTCCACAGAGAGGTCAGCAGGCTGAAGACAGCGCTGCAAAAAATCACTGTGCTGCCCCAGCACACCCAGTCTGGGAGGTGGTCCCGACCTGCGGGACCGATACCAATCAGAGGGCGGTAAAGCTTGTGCTGCGGAGGGTGAGAGCAGAGAAAAGACCTCTGCCGTACAGACTTGCCTCACTGCCACCAAAAAAAAGATACAGGGATGTGCTGCAGAAATCCTGAAGCCCTGACTGATCCGGAGATACATGAGACAATATTCAAATGCAGTCAGGGAAACAGCTCCTCACAGTCCGTTGCATTTTCTCTTTTTGGGACACAATGAAAATTAAAATGCAACCTGTTGGCGTCCCATCAAGACGGGTCTTCCGCTAGGACGTCCCTCATTAGGTGCGTGAAGGAAACCATGTTTCTCATTTGCATACCAACTAATCAGCTTCTGGGTAGCGCTTGTACGCACAGAGGCTTACTGATACTGTCATGAGTGCGTTGAGATGTAAATGTAAATGCAATAGGCTGGGGGTGAAGTTTTGTGAATTGCATTTGAATATTGTCCATGTATTGCGGAGCGAGACTTTGAAAACAAAATGTCAAACAGCTTTCCATTATCATTCGAATATAGTCATAGATTTCCCACATGAGAAAATGAAAATGATAATTGAATTAATGCATTTTCAATTTAATATTATCTCAAATAACTCATACATAAGCGGATAATTATAATACAACAGTGGGATTACATTTTCATTTGAATATTGTCCATAAGAAACCTTGACATGTGTGTATGTTTTGTGATTAAATCTATATACTTTTTTATTATTTATTTATCATTATTTTTAATACATTTTTTGAGATTTATTTTTAAATAAAAAATAAATTGTGAAAAAAAATCTGAGTGGTTTTAATTTAGGTGAGCCATTTCTGCATGTTTCATTGTCCAAATTCCTGAAAAGACAGAGGGGTTATAAATACCTAATCAGGCTCTGCGATAAATACAGGAACACAATAAAACTGTTGTACATAGATGGTCAATTTAAAAAAAAAAAAGAGAAAAAAAAAGACAAGCAGCATCTTTCTGAAAATCTTTGAGAGACTTACCACAGTAAGGAAAAGTTCTACAACCGGACTTGAGTGTGAGAGTAATTTAGTCGACGGTTACTCAGTGAAGAGCACAGCTGAATGAACAGACAGGACTGTGTTATGAAGAACAGAACACAGTGACTGTGCAGACGCAGGAAAAGTGGGAGGGGCAGCGATTGCATTACATTACACAGCATTCCCTGCATTCTTGAGTCAAACAAAGGATGTCCTAAAATGCCAGAAAGGAAAAGAATCACTGAGATGTGTCCCTTGCTCAGAAAGTCAGAAATAACTAAATGAATGAATCCAAAGACTATGCTTACATGAAAGATGATTGAGCCGAAATGGTGATGTTTGTTTGTAGCAAAGAGGTAGAAGCAATACTGAAATATTCACTCAGATATTATTAAGGGGCTGATCACACCTAATGCCCTTTATCTACGCGGGGCGCCCTTCTTGTTAATATTCTCAATGATTAGACGCGTCCTGGACGCTGCTTTTGCGCACCTGGTGCCTTGTGCGTTAGTGCCCCTGGCGCCTCACTGTTCTTTGATGCGCTTCGTATCAAACATAGTCCCATTTTGAGGCGCCTCGATAAAAAGCCGCTTCACCTCATTGTTTTCCCTGCTGTCCAATCATGTGACAAGAACTGAAATCAGTTCGCTGACTAGTCCATTGAAACGGTTAATTTCAGAATGTTCGCAAAGAGGAGTGACAGGAACGCTACTTAGCAACACAGAAAAGATGCGTCCAGCACCGTTTTACAAGGTTGGCTTCAAAATAACAGGTCAGAGGTGCCTGGCGTTTCCAGACCGATAAAGCGCTTTCGGTGTGATCGACCCCTAAGGCTTCACTGTAGAGCCGTGGAGTACTGACCCCTCCCCATGCTGTGACATCACAAACGCCCTCACCATGGCTACCTTCACCAAAAATCCCCTCCCCCTCTCCCAGCAAACTCTGGTCAGTACAGGTCAGCTAAAAATAAGCTTTAACTTTGACCCAACCAAATACACTGGGCCAGCTTCTTTAGTCCATAAGGACATTTCCTCTTTTCCCAGCTGAGTCAGAGGTCAGCAACTTCTCTCACTGGCTAATCTGTTCCCACACTGCAATTTCAGCTGCTGCTTTGGATAACATCAGTTTGTCCTGACGCTGGCTAAAATCACATCACATCACATCAGATTACAAACATTTATCTGCCACTTCCAGCCAAAGAGAATCGCCGCTGACCTGACAAAGCAGGGGCCAATTCCCCAAGAGTAATACAGGCTTAAGGGCCAAACAGCTGCACTGGACTTGGTGTGACTACACTGGACCTTGAACCAGCGACCTTCGGAGTCATAATGATTTGAGGCATACAATTGCCGTATGTGTGCCCATTCTCCAAAAACCATCAGGTTCTGTAATGGCGCTCGTTGTCCGATGTGATTCTCTACTTCATTGGCAGAGCAGGCAAGAGCATCTCAGCTCATTTAGTGACTCAGTGACTAACGTCGTGCTAACGAGGCTAACGTCATTAAGCACTGAGCGAGGTCTTCCCTTGCTAGTGTGCAGAGACTTCAAGAACGGGCAAGTACTGCCAAACACACAGGTGTTCCTGACAGCTCAGCTGCTGACAGGGCGATGCCATGTGGTGCTGTACTGCACGGCCATGCTGAAAATCACCCTCCCCTTACGTGTCTCAGACCACTTCCATCGCCACTGAAAATAAACTGATGGTGCGAGGCTTTGCCAGTATCACACATTAAAACTAATGTTGGCTCTTCCTCACCCTGTCGACCTCGTAACAAACGGTACGAACTTCAGTTTAACTGCAGCAGTTTCACTAGTCCACATTAGACAGAAAATATGTTAACAAGGCAAATAACAACACCACTTCGGAGCGGTTGAGCAAATTACCGCAACTTTCAGATCCCCACTATTTTGAAATACACTGAAATGTACTGCAAATATAACAAGAACGCACTGGGAGCACAACATTCCCTGCTGGAGTCGCGACTGTGATTTGTGCGTATCATCAGTCTATCTGCAGTATATGTGCACAGTTTCAGGAATGTCCAATGAAAACTGTAGGAGGAGTTGATTTCACCAGCCAAGTATCTTACATTTCGGACAGACAGACAGACAGCACAATGACATAATCCCCCTTTTGGGCTTTCACCCAGTGAGTGATAAGAAGTCTATAATTACATATATGTGTATGTATGTATGTATGTATACACACACCCACTACTCTGTGCTCTAAAGCAGAACATTCACTGTCATGATACTATCTGCTGCATGAGCTGCAATTATCCTGCTCCGTTTGGAGGGCGAGCAGAGGACAAACGGGCTGTTTCACAATCAGGGACCAAAGTTTGTCTCACGGATCCCCAAAAATCAAATGTGAAATATAGAATTAAATTGATGCCCATTTGCTCAAGTGTTGTTGAAAACATGCTGAAAACTTTGGAGCGTTGGGTTCACAGGTTCTCCTGAAATTCATACAAATGACAATTTGCCCATTTCTACCCTTTTAACCAGTTCTGGAGAAGACATGTTTTTGACAGACAAAGAACGTATGAAGAGTTTTATCACAAAACACGTTAACTCCACTGATTTTGAATTCAGAAAAAATGGCTTTCTATGTAATTACTATTTCTGTAAAACTTTAAATTATGGTCTTTTCTACTATTGTACGAGCCAAATGGTAACCAATTGGCATATTTATTTCAAATCCAGCCACGGGAATATTCTTGAAACAAAAAACAGTTTTTTTTTGCATAACGAGTTAAATCCATAGCTTGCTTTTATTACAAAAAGGGTTAAATCCAATCGAGTAGGTATGTTTCTTTGTAGTTGTTTCGGGCGTTGCTGAGGAAGCACGACAGCTTACAGCGAGAGAGACATGAACATCTCTGCAGCTCCACACTCCACAGTACCAGCAGAGAGTTTATTTATGCAGCTAGAAAGTCAGTCTAACCGGCAGATCATACAAATACACTGGTGTCAGAGTAAGGGCAGAGTAACCTAATCCACTGGCAGAGTAAATCTGCCCAAGATTCTGAAACCTAAGCCCATGAGGTAAATGTAACCCGAATCCCATCTCTAATTCAAACAGGAAGGTGACACAAGTGTTTTAAGGTTGATAACTGCACCCTTAATATTGTAAACAAACCAAAGCTGATATATTGTCAGGATATGCTTCCTAAACAACCCAACAACTTGGGCAATAGGGTCATTCCATATGAACTCAACCAGAAGTCCCATAATGACCGACTCGGATTTGGCTAAAAAAGTTTGTACTGGTATCTTAACATATATCATGAACATGTGTATAACATGTGTAGGGTTTTTGTGCTGTGGCTCTTCAAAATAGCGTGGTATACCCCATTTTTCACCCTTGCCAATCTCGCATGTTTAATAACAGCCATATTTGGATGCCAATATCTTAAGAATGAAATGCGTTGTGAGCTTAAAAAGTGATATAGTACGTAACTAGCACCCAGGCTTTCAGGATCTGTCATCAGAAAAGTCCTATCTCCTCTAGTTTTTGAGGTATTGGCCTCCAAAGCAGTGGTTTTATGTGTGAAAATGAAAATTTCAATTTTCAAGGGGCAACTGTCATGCTACAATAAATCACAACCGTTTTTTTGGGGCTACATTCCTTCTATTTAGGCAGATGACTATCAGTAGAAAGTTTTTGGACAGTATTGAAATCATAATTTAGGAGTAAGGGAGCTCCAAAAATGGCTCCGACTGAAAAAATGCAATTTAAGACCAATTTTTAACAGTCAAAATCATAGCTGTTATGGCCCCAATTTGTTATTACATTTCCAACACTACAGCAACAGCAACAGCAAAGGATGACAGACACAGTTTTTAAAACTTATGCACATTTAATTATCAAAGACAACAACTAACAATAACAACTAGATTAGATATATACAAAAAAACAGAAATATTTACAGTCCCATTTGTAGGTTGCTTGGTGATGTCCTGGGTGAGGGAAAAACTCTAACACAGGCAAAAATCCACTAAGAGCTTCACAGGTCTTGAACAGAATGATAGGTCTGGTCACATGTATCCTTCTCCTTGCAATTTCTCCTACTACTTTACTGTCTCAATTCTTTTCCTTATATACTCTTTTGCAGACCCCACCCACATTTAGACCTCTTTTTTTTTTAATTTTCGGGGACTTGCCCCAGACATGCCCAGGACATGTCTAAACCTAGCTCCAGTCTGGGCCTAATAAAAGAAAGGTAAATACTGCCATCTAGTGGCCTCTATTCACATCACATAGCGTAGTCATTTACCCAGGACAAAAAAAAATTTCTATATAATTGTACATATGTCAATCATCTGGTCAAAAAATCAGATTGTTTTCTCAACTCCTTCATATGTAAATAATTATATCAATTATAGACACTTTTCGCCCTTAGACGACGTAACTACAACTAACTATTGAGACTTCCTGTTTCTTATTAATAGTACGAGGCTACATGGAAGGTGTGCAAATGAGTGATGACTGACTGCTTTTGCTTGTATTACATCAGCTTATCAGGTATTTCATCAGCTAACCATGTATTGCATCATCTTTATTTCAGCATTGCATCAGCCAAACATTGAAAACAAAAGAAGCTTCATTCAGTTCATTGACAGTCAGCATGGCAACTGAGATGTGCAAAATTGGTGTTTCTCTGGGTGAGAAATGTCACAAGAGAACACACTGCAGAAAGACTGGTTTCATTAAAATAAGTGAACTTGAACCTGATGACAGAAGGATTCTATCTTGGCGGTGTGGCATGTCCTTTGTTGAAGCCGACCAAATCTGTCTCCATCATGAAAAGGTTTATATAACACGCTTTGAAAGTATGTTGCGCGCATTTATGACAAGGATTGGTTTGTGGGCTGCTCTGCTGAGCGGTCAGATGAAAACTGTGATGTCTTTGTCAACTTCATGAAACATTCTAAGACTGGCCTTCTCTCATGGCCTCCTTCTGTTCGTCAAAATACCTGTTGGGTTCCATCCCAGAACATCATATGCATTGTGTCTGCACCACAGCTCCAGGGGCAGAGCGCAAGGTTTTATAAGCTTGATGACCAAGAGACTGAATCAGTTCAGAAGAAGCTGCCTTCATTTGGGCTATGAACTCAATTTTATCTACATTTTTGGATAAACTGACTAACTAAATTGAGGATGCCATCAAATCTATGTGTTCAGAGTAGAAATACCTCACATTTTCTGCATTTCTGACAAAAAAGTAGTTAAAACACAAGCTGTAGTGGGGATAAAAAAACGCCTACATTTCATAAAATTATTTTCATATGAAAGAGGTGAGAAAACAATCTGATTTTTTGACCAGATGATTGACATATATGTAAAGTTATATAGAAAAAAATTGTTGTCCTGGGTAAATGACTACGCTATGATTAACTGTTAAAAATTGGTCTTAAATTGCATTTTTTCAGTCGGAGCCATTTTTGGAGCTCCCTTACTCCTAAATTATGATTTCAATACTGTCCAAAAACTTTCTACACATAGTCAGGTGCCTAAATAGAAGGAATGTAGCCCTAATAAACGGTTGTGATTTATTGTAGCATGACAGTTGCCCCCTGAAAATTGAAATTTTCATTTTCGCACATAACAAAACCACTACTTTGGAGGCCAATACCTCAAAAGGAGGAGACTAGAGGAGATAGGACTTTTCTGGTGACAGATCCTGAAAGCCTGAGTGCTAGTTACATAATATGCCACTTTTCAAACTCACAACTCATTTCATTCCCAAGATATTGGCATCCAAATGTGGCTGTTCTTAAACATACACGATTCGCGAGGGTCAAAAATGGGGTATACCACCCAATTTTGAAGAGCCACAGCACAAAAACCCTTTAGAATTTTGACTAAATATTTTGCACATGTTCAACATATATGTTAAGGAGCCAGTACAAAAACCAAATCCAAGTCGGTCAGTATGGGAGATTTCCAGACTTTGGTTGAGTTCACATGGAATGACCCAATAGTGAAGAAGAGCGGCAATGAGTTGGATAATATTCACAGTATTTTCGGTATGAGGCATGTAAGATGGAGGAGTGCAAGGAAACAGGACAGTCTGACTCACCCCCAACAAACTGAATACCCCCCGCGACACGGCTGATGGCTGACGAGATGAGATGGGTCATGCAGCAGCCGATGAGGGTGGTGAGCGCCACGAGCAGTAAGTGGCCGCACCCCATGACCGTCACCACCACGCAGAGGCCAAGATGGCGACGTAACTTGTTGCACGCGGTAGAATTCTCTCCGAGAGTCTTTTTCATATTTAGCGACTTTTACTGCTTTAATTAAAACTGTTCTGGCTACAATAAATAAGATATTATTTACAACGTCATGTACACTCACGGTGATAACGGCAATAAAGTATTTTCACCGTTTCAGTCAGTGTAGTTAGATGCAATCAGTCTGTAATGGCTAATAACATGGGAAACAAACGTAAATCTCACCCGAATGTTACTGCTGTTAGCATACCTCTCCCTGAATCCCCGCTGAAGACCCCGGTCAGCAAATGCAGGAAAATCCTCAACAACGATGAAATTGCTCAAAGCATAATCGTACAGTTGACGGAGGCGATGAACAAGAGAGCGGACGGACTACAAGCCGGAATCGAGAGTGTAAAGGAGTCAGTTGAGTTTGTTTTTACAGAGGTGAAGGATCTGAAAGGTAAAATGGAGGACACGATCAACAGAGTGGGTAAAACCGAACGAAAACTGGCCGAACTGGACATTAAGGTGCTGGGAACTTTCACGGTATAAACGACGATGGGACTTGCGGCTGTTTGGTGTTGCTGAAGAGGAGGGTGAGGAAATTCGCAAAGGTCATTTCCATATGTCAAAAAACGGCACCGGATCTCATGGATAAACTCCCCAATGTGATAGACACTGTCCACCGTCTTGGCAAACCTCACCTGGACAAACAACGACCAAGAGCTGTAATATTGCAATTCACAATGAGGCATTACCGTGATGTCATCTGGAAAGCCGCGAAACACTCAGCATTCCTCCAAGGAAACAAGTTGCATTTCACGGAAGATTTCTCCCCTGAGGACAGGGCGAGACGTTCGCAACTGTGGCCGATGGTGGAGAGGGCCAGAAAGGAAGGTAAAATTGCCTATTTTGTCGGCGCAAGAGCATTTATTGAGAAAAAGGAAATCTCCCTCTCAGTGGATCGATCAACTGGGAATCAATAGCGCAGGCTTGTCACCAGGTTCATTACCTCATGGTTGAACTGTGTGAACTTTTTCGAACTCCCTGCACCTCTTGGATTTTTATTTTTAGTTTTTTATTTTTCTTTTTCCTCTCTCATGAACGGACAGTTCAGTCCTGCTCAGACTGTGTGACATTCACCACAAGCCTGTAAAGGTAATCTTTTGAGTTGTGTTAAGTTGTATTCACAATGAATATGAACAAATTCTACCTTATAGATATGGGTTGTAATCTAATTGAAAACTTAAATGTTTGTTTTCACGTTATAGGCGGTTGTTAAATCTCTTTACCCACTTTTTGTTGAAGCTTTAAGCTAACCATTTTGATTATCAGAAACTCGTTGCTTTTTATGCAAAGTTGCTGTATATTTTGACTTGATTTTTCGGAGAGCATTTTGAAAGGCTGTTTTTCTTTATGCGAAGAGTTTCAATGCAGATTTCTGTATTATTCAAGAGACTCATTCAGAGTTGAGTGATATAAACTACTGGAAATCACAAATGGGGCGAGGAGGTCTGGTTCTCCCATGGCTCAAGTCATTCCGCAGGTGTCTTAACACTAAAACACAGGTTCAATGGCAAAATTCTTTTCAGTTTGTCTGATCAGTTTCTTCTTTTAATTATCTCACTAAACGAAGAACTAATTTTGCTTGGAAATATTTATGAGTCTAATAACCAAAAAGAAAATAATGAATTAATGGATACATTAATTAATAACATTGCATATATAATGAGGAAATACACAAATATGAAACTCATTTTGGGTGGAGATTTTAAAACAACAATTAATGATACCATTGATAGATGGCCTGCAAAATCAAATGCCAATCCTAATAATAATTTGATGTGCAAATGAAATCTCCTAGACATATGGAGATTAAAGAATCCAAAGCTGATAGACTTTACTTGGGGAAATAAAACTGGCTGTCTTAGATCTCGCATCGATTTTTGGTTAGTGTCTCAATCCTTGCTGGAATCCACACTTAGAGCTGACCATCTGCCTGCACCATTGTCTGACCATAATGTTGTGTTGTTGGAAATAGCTGTGTCTTCCTATCATCAATCAAAATGAAATACTGGATATTGGAAATTAAATAATTCATTACTAACCAATAAATCTTTAGAAAAGGTAATCTCAGAGAAAATAAACAAGTACTGGCAATTAAGTCTAACTCAATATACTTTTACTTCAAACTGGGAATTACTTAAATTTGAAATCTCCAAATTAATGAGGAAGGCGGGGGCAGATTTGGTGAAAAACAGAAAAAAGAAGAATCTCATGTAATCGCTGACATCATCAAATTAAATAATTTAGCTCCTGATAATATGTTGGAGGATAACAAAGCAAAATTAGCAGAATTACAAACAAATTTAGATAATATTTATATATATAAAGCTAAAGGGGCTTTCATACGTTCAAGGCAAAAATGGATTGAAGAAGGAGAACGAAACTCAACATATTTTTTTAACCTTGAAAAACGTCATCAGAAAAATAACTCTATTAAAATTAAAAATAGACAATATAATAATAGAAGACCCCTAACTAATTTCAGAACATTGTGAACAATTTTATAAGAAATTATGTGAATCTAGGTCTTCAATCGATGACATACAAAATTTTCTCCAAAAATTAAAAGATATAAGAAAAATAAACAAAGAAAATAGAAGTAACTGTGATTTACCTATAACTGTTAATGATATAAATGAAGCTATAAACAAACTCAAGCCAAATAGATCACCAGGCACTGATAGTCTAACGACTGAATTTTATAAAAAATTCTCTAACATTTTGTCACCCTTCCTGCACAGGGTATTTATGGAAAGTCTTAATAAAGGGCACGTTCTCCCTACCATGACGCAAGGTTTAATCAATTTGATCCCAAAACCACACAAAGACAAACTACTTATTGATAACTGGCGTCCTATCTGCCTTCTACAAAATGACAACAAAATAATTGCCACGTGTCTAGCCAAAAAAATTAAGACTGCTCTTATCGATATAATAGATCAAACTCAATCAGGCTTCATGGCAGGCAGACACAGAACCAATACTATAAGACTTCTTTTAGACATTTTAGATTACTCAGACTTTGTGCAGGACGAGGGATTTGTTCTTTTCTTGGATTTTTACAAGGTGTTCGATACCATAGAACACGATTTTATGTTTAAAGCTATGGAGATTTTTGGTTTTGGTAGTACATTCTCAAACGCAATTAGAACACTATACAAAGATAGCAACTGCTCTATCAAACTTTCACATGGTACTTCCAAAAGGTTTAATATCAATAGAGGTCTCCGACAAGGATGTCCAGTTTCACCCTATCTATTTCTTCTAGCTGTGCAAATCCTGCCAAATCATATAACTAACAGTGGTATTATGGGTATATCCATTGCTGATAAAGTTGTTCTCATCAGCCAGCTAGCGGACGATACCACTTTATTTTTAAAGAACCAAAATCAGATGAAAAAAGCTATTGAAACAATAGGCATATTCTCTCAAGCTTCTGGTCTCTATTTAAACGTAGTGAAGTGTGAACTGCTTCCAATTAAAAGTTTTGCACAGGACAGTATACATAACATACCCGTGAAATATACCGTTAAATACCTTGGCATAGTTATGAAAAAAGACCAGAATGCTAGAAACCAAGAAAATTTTAATCCTATAATTAAAGCAATAGAACAGAGATTCAATCTCTGGCTTCAAGGGGACTTATCTATATCTGGAAGATCTCTCTTAACAAAGGTAGAAGGCTTGTCTAGAGTAATCTACAATGCCCAAGCAATGGATGTACCTATGGATTGCTGCACGAAAATAGACAAACTTTTATTTAATTTTATTTGGAAAAAGAAACCTCACCAAATTAGAAAAAATATACTAATGGATAAGCCATGCTATGGTGGTATCAATGCCTTAGACCCCGACACTTTAAATGTAACATTCAAAATTAAATGGATTAAGAATTTCTTCGTGAATTGGCAACAGGGGAAGTCCAAACAACCCCTGAAAGTTAATGATTGTTCGTGACCTGTTTTCAATCATTCATTTAAATTACAATAACAGAAACTCCGAAAACTCAACATGATCTGATGCGGCCAGTTTTCATTAATAATGCATTAATAACAGTTTTCATTAATAACGCATACCAGTCTACTCTCACGCATTCGGCATGAGTTTAAGAGGCATTTTTACGTTCCTCTGCTGTAGACAGCTTCTATCAACGCGTATACAAGAGATTTTCGCGTGGAATTTAAGTACTTGTGCATGGAGGAGTTTGAACCAATGGAATTGCATAAAGACGTTTCAAATTATCTCATTTCATTTAAACAATCATGAAATAAACAAACATTCCGACCAACATATCTTAAATGCATTGCTTCCAACCCCAACCCCCGAGTAAATAAACACGTGAAAAGTCTGGAGTCGTAATCAGTATGCGTTATAAATGAAAACTGGCCACATCTGATAATGTAGAGAGTTTTCGGAGTTTCTGTTATTGTACTTTAAATGAATGATTGAAAACAGGTCATGAACAATCATTCACTTTAAGGGATTGTTTGGGCTTCCCCTGTTGCCAATTCACGAAGAAATTCTTAATCCATTTAATTTTGACCTGTGATGCATTGCTCTCGAGGGAACTTACTCCCTTTTCCCTTCTGCCTGCCTGTGGGCTGTTGGTTGGTTGGTTGATTGATTGATTGCTTTATTTCAGACCCATCCACAGGATGGTCCATATCACATAAAATACATACAAAAACTATAAGAGCACTCAGAGAGCGCAGAACCTCCGCCGCCAGAGGGCAGCAAAGCCAAAAGCGCGGCGATTGGAACTCCGGCCCATTGGAAAGACTTGAAATCTTGAACTTTGGAGTATATATCAGCAGTACTTTGGCCTAGATATGCCAAAATTGAATTACCTCTTCCTTGACTTAATACCCACCTACCCTGAAAATTTCATCAAAATCCGGCCATTAGTTTTTGATTTATCCTGTACACAAACAAACAAACGGCACCGAAAACATAAACCTCCTCGGCGGAGGTTAAAAAGCCTAGTGTAGGCATGAGCGCCAATGACACAACATACTGGAACCAAACCTTACAGAGCTTTGTCTAGGGTTTCATAATGCAGAAATAATGACATTTCTGGACGTGTTTACTCTACACATAAATCTGTGCATCAGGTTACGAAGCACAGCAGGACAGGTAGGTATACCAGCATTTACAAACATATGTTGAGACTGCTGTTCTCAACCACTAAACTCTCATTCTCATGCAAAATTGCTGCATTATTCTGCTTTTTTAACATTTTCACATTTTTGGGTCACCATTGTCCCCATTTCTGGGTGATCACTGAGGCTTGAACTTTGACCTTGGTGGCACTCATCCCCTTTCACCTTTAGTCCTCCAAATGCATTGAAATTCACTTCATTCAAGTCTTTTCCTGAAATGGCCATTTTGTGATTTTCACCACATACGGTGCAAATTGCACTTAGAAAAATTTAATTGGGGTACATTCTCCTGTGACCTCTTCCGCCGGCCCGTGGGTTTGTTCACAGTGCCGGCGTCACTTGATTTATTTGTTCAGTCTCTGTGCTGATTATTAGAAATATAAGGATTCATTTAAGATGAGAATTCCATCATGTGAAACCAAATTTTGGGCACACATTGGGCACGCATTTGGCTGTGATTTTCTGTTGAGCTCTGGCTTTTTTGGGTGATTTCAAATTATTTTGAGCAAGTCCTGGAAAATACTCACACACACAACAAAATGTAATACTGAGATAGGTAGCAGGGAGTATTTGAGATAAAGTTTGTGTCAGTTAATAGGTGTGCAGGAAACTGCATTGGGTTGTCTGTCAGCTGAAATCCACCATGCTGACAAGTATAAAGACGTGGGTAACACTTTACAATAACCATCATTTATAAATGGTTAGTAGACCATCTAAAAATGGTTAACGGTTTCTTAATGTTTAATCATCATTTATAAACAGCATAAATGGTAAATAGACCATTTATAAATAGTCTATTTACCAAATAATGGTTATTGTAAAGTGTTAAGAACAAGCAAAGGGAACTCGCACACCTGTATGCCGATGCAATGCTGTTTTATTGCATAGAAGGGGAAAAAAAAAAGAAGAAAAGTGCTACCCAAGTCAGGAGTGCAAACGTTTCGGTCCCAGTCAGACCATCATCAGTGCAAACATTAAAAATGAAGAACACGCCCTTATATAGGTTAGGCCACGTATACGGAAGACAGGTTGTAGGTATACAACCAAGCTTGATTCCAGGCTAGGGTATGTGGCTGGAGACATCCTATCAACAGTACTGCACCTGTCGTGGTTAAACCTGTGACCTTGATGGTAAATACCATAAGGGACTACATAATAATAAGAAGAAAAAATAATAATGAGGATAATAATAATGAAAATAAGAATGATAAGAATGAGTACATAAAAATGAATCATAGCGAAAAACACCTGGGGGGGGGGGGTGGTTATATATCAAAACAATAAATATCATCAACAACAGACAATAGGCGCAAGATGCAAGTATAAAGGCTATTTATAGAAAACAAGTTAAATCAAAGTCATCCTTCAGTCCATTTGGTTGCAGTGTTTTTAAATAAAAAATCCATTTGGCCTCACATCTCAGTAGAGATTGGCTAGAGCAGCTACTCCTACGGTTGGGGAGAACTCTATCAATGCCAGCAAACTTCAAGTCCTTGGCCGAATGTTTGACATCATTGAAGTGCCTTGCAACCGGCGATTTGAGGTCCCCCCTGTTTATTGCGCTCCGGTGTTCGTTGAGACGAATTCTCAACTGTCTGCGAGTACATCCAACATATTGAAGACCACAGGGACAGCTAAGGAGATAAATCACATTCACAGAATTGCATGTTATGAATTGTCTGATGGTATAGCGTCTTCCTGATGAAAAACTGGTGAAGTGGTCTGTTTTATGGATGTTGTTACAAGATGCGCAATTACGGCAGGGGAAAAAACCTGTGATGTCATCCAATGGTGCAAACGGGCGTTTGGAGTGATCAAAAGTATCTGAATGCACGAGCCTGTCTTTTAGGTTCGAGGACCTGGAGTATGTAAAAAGGGGCAGGTGAGAAAAGAGTTCAGAGCAGAACGTATCAGTATGGAGGACATGCCAGTGTTTTTTAACAATGTTTTTTATCTGGTAGCTGAATGGTGTGTACGTGGTGCAGCAGATGAGAGGAGGGTCCTTGCGCGGTGGTTTCGCACCTGGACGAGTGCGGCATGAGTTACCCTCAGATTTCGCCCGGTCCAAGGCAGAATCGAGGACATCGGTGGCATAACCACGCTGGACGAACTGTTCGTACAACCTGTCAGCCTCTTTATGAAAATCATCATCCCTTTGACAAATCCTCCTTACGCGTAGGAATTGACTAAAGGGTAACCCACGCTTGGTGGGCTCAGGGTGAAAACTGGAAGCATGCAAACAACTGTTTTTGTCTGTGGGTTTTCGGTACAATGTAGTGAAAAGTTTCCCATCTTTACGTATAACCCAAGTGTCGAGGAAATGTATTTGACTCTTGTCATATTCCAGACTGAATGCAATGGTATCAACAAGGCTGTTCATATAACGGTGGAAATCTTTTAGTTGTTCTTCTGTGCCTTTCCATACTACAAAAAGGTTGTCTATGTAACGCTTGAACATCACAATGTTGTCAATAAAAGGGTTATTTGTGTGTACGTGTTTGTGTTCCAAGAAACCCATGAACAGATTTGCATAGTCGGGAGCGAATGTTGCGCCCATCGCTGTCCCTCTGATCTGAAGGAAAAAGTCATTGTTAAACAAGAAATAATTCTTGGTTAGAACCAATTTTGCCATTTCAGTCAGAAAATTAGTTGGCGGAGAACGTTGGGGGCGCGTGTTAAGAAAAAACTGCAGCGCTGCAAGGCCGATGTCGTGGGGGATATTGGTGTAAAGGCTTGTGACGTCCATGGTGATTAAAAATGTGTCACTTTCCCCTATATCAACTTGTGCCAGTGTTTCAATGAAATCCCCTGTGTCCTTGAGGTAGGAGGGTAAGGCCTCCACAAGGGGTCTTAGGTGCGCATCAACGAACTTCGAGGGGGGTTCCGTTAGTGAGCCTACGCTCGACACGATAGGGCGACCAGTAGGGAATGTATTGTAAGCTTTATGAACTTTCGGTAGTATATAAATGACAGGAATGGTTGGGTTGTCAGGGGAAAGGAATTTCCTCTCTTGTATATTGACAAAACCCTTCTCAAATGCATCATTAAGAAAAATGTCAATTTCCCTCTTGTAGGCTGCTGTGGGGTTGTTTAGTAACTTTTTATAAGAGTCAGCATCTGACAGTTGCCTTAACACTTCGTGTTCGTAATCAGAACGATTCATGCTGACCAGACCCCCTCCTTTGTCGGCACTCTTGAAAATGACGTTATTGTTCTTAGAGAGGGATGACAGCGAACTTAGTTGTTCTTTGGTGCAATTATGCCACTTCGGTGTAGCAGATGCAGATGAATACATGGACTCAATATCCCTGTCAACCAATTTACAAAAGGTGTCTATGGCTGCATTGTTAACTGGTGCTGTGAAAGTGCTCTTAGGTCTAAAAGCAGTCACAGGCGTTGCAGATGTCTCTGCGGTAACAGCAGTCAGTGGGGAAGCAACTCTGTCCTTATGAAAAAAGTATTTTAATTTAATGGCACGGTAGAATTTGAAAAGTTCAACTTTTGTTTGGAAAGAGTTGGTCACAGGGATTGGAACAAAAGAGAGTCCTTTATTGAGAAGACTAATCTCTTCTTGGTCGAAGTTTACATCCGAGAGGTTGAATAGTAGTTCACATACCTCCGGTCTCTGTTGCTCCGTCTCGTTGGAGCATTGTAGGTCCTGGCTGGTCGAGATCTTGAATCCACTCTTGCTCCTCCTGCCCCTCCTGCCCCGCGCACGGACGGCGCGGTCAGCTGGCGCGGCTGTGCCTCACCACGAACGTGTGGTAGGTCTAAAAAATCCACGTCGGAGTCGGAGGGCAGCTCTGAAGCGCTGGACTCAGATGTTGGTGCGTCTCTGGAACAGATGCGCCTCTGGGTCGAATCTTAGTTCTCTTTGAGCCAGGGATACACGTTGTCGTTTTTATAATCCAATGTGTCTCGTTTAAACTTATTGTAAAGTGTTACCAAGAAGAGTTTGTCAGCAGGATGTACCACAGTCGTACAAAAATATACAAAATGTATTTTTTGTGCACTCTGGGTGTAATCTGTGTCTCGGCCACCGAGGGGCAGTGTGTAGCCAGAATTTGATCAAAATTTTGGACGATCCGCCTCACATTCCTTAGTGCAGGTGATGTGTCTGGGGGGAGCGGGGAGGACGTTGCAGGATTTCCTTGTGTGGGTGAGAGGTGAGAATGGGAGTTATTCAAACCTGTAGTAGAAGCCGTTCAGGTCCTCTGCCAGTCTGCGGAGAATTGTTCAATACTGTAAAGGGAATTGTGTTCAAAGATCTGTGTTCAGGGAAAATATGTGATAAATCGAAGCATTTATTTTCTGACATTTTGCGAAGACCCCCCTTTAGAGAATTCTTAAGACCCTCTCTTTTGAACAAATCAAAAGTTATGAAATGAAATCAAGCAATGATCATTTAACTTTTGTGGATCAAGTTTTCCAAATATTTTCAGTGATCCTGACCCTGGATGTACAAAATACATTTCAAACACAGCATAAAGACAACAAAGTCAACTTTTATATGAAAACATTTTTTTTGTACAATACTCACTCAAAATAATGTGTAATGACAATAAAACACTGTCTACAAATACCGTATTATGTATATGATTAATGACATGATTGATTCTAGTAAATAAATGTTACTTAATGTCCTTAGTAAAGATTACAAGCACACTGAGGGGAAAAAAAAAAACTTTCCTCGCTTTTTTTTTTTTAAGTCATGGCACTCAAATTTTCAGTTCATTGACCCCATGATCAAATGGTAATTCAGAGGTCCTGCACAGACAGGCAGGCGCGTTGTTCTCATCCAACACCCGGACTGGGCCGGGGCTCAGCACAGAGTGTACCCTAACTGTCAAGCCACTCCAGTTCAAGTCCTTCTCCCATAAAAGACTACCTACACTGAAGAAAATTTGGAGTGCCATTACTTAAAAAGCTAGGAAAGTCTTTCACACAGAAAGTGCTTGTAATCTTTACTCAGGATATTACGTAACATTTTCTTAGCAGAATCACTTATCACACATTTAAACCACTGTGGGAACAAAGGAGACAATTACTTGACTATAAAACATTGTAAGCAGTAGAAAATTTGTATTGTACTAAAACATAAGTGGTGAGCATATTTGGCTGCTAAAGAACTGACAGCTTCCTCTTCCTGGGTCAGGGCAAATATTTTCTGTTGGCTGACGCCAATCACCACTCTTGCGTTGGATGGCTTTCTGATCACCCACTGCCTGGAAAAGAATGGAAGAGGGGAAATGTACTAATGAATTCATTTCCAAAAAGACATTACAGTACATGTAAGGGGACAAATTCCTTCAAGCTGTTACACACTGAGTTTAAAGTGGTTGAAAGTCTGAAAAAAAAAAACTGAAACAAGACCTGTGCCATTTTGTAGGTCTTAGTGAGCAGATGAAGAAAATGCAAAAATAAAAAACTGTTGAGATTTTTTGGAGAAAATCCATTTTTTTTTGTGGCAGTCATCTTGAATTACAAAATCCTAAGAAGGGGGTTAATAATTGCAAGCCATCATGTTTTTTTTTTCCCAATAGTTTGACATTAGATAATCATACCACAGGGTCAAATTGGTGAAAATACAAAATGATTACCACGGTAACTGAATTTGTCAAAAATATTAAAATATTAAATCCCTGAATATAACCCATCATGTTGCTCAGCTTTAGTCCAAAACTACTTTTGTGAGGTAGGAATAATTGGCAGCTGATTACATCATGTATAATAGGCCTTTTCATTCATTGCCCCAGCTGGAGTGGAAGTAGAAAGATACCCAGAAGCAATCCAGTGGCCAAGGAAGCCACATCTGGTGAAGGAAGAATACCATAAACAGTTTGAGAGAAACAAATGTGTCACCTTACTATGCAGAACTGACGTCTTAGTCCAGCTCTCAAGTTTAACGATGAAAATACCAGCAAGCCATCCAGCCACACCCTTCGCAAATGCATTTGCAGCAATGGGAAAGATGGTCACTTCCTGCTTTGGACAAAGCCTAAACAGTGGATGGGAAGACCATTTTGTCGACTTCTGCGAGGCCTATGCGAAACTTGGCATCTTGATCTCATCCAAATTCCACATCATCAGAGACCATTTGCGTGAGTTCTTTAAGTGCCATGGTTGAGGATTGGTTAGATACTCTGAGCAAGCTTTCGAAGCAGTTCACGCTGACTTCAACATTCTGGGAGAGGCATCAGATAAAGGATAGCAGCAACAAACTATTTGGTTTGCGCTGAAAACAAACCGTCAAAGAGTACAATAGTGCACGTCTAAGCATTACATTTAGATAGAACATTTTTGCCACGTGAGGGTTAAAGGAGATGGACTACTATTTCTATTTTTCACATTCTTTTGATCGACAATCCTGCAGAGAAGACCTTCAGAAATAAATCACCCAAGTGCAGAAGTTTTAATCCTTTAACGTCAATGTGAAAATTTCAAGTTGGGTGCCGATGAAAAAGTGGATTTTCTCCAGAAATTCCCAGATTTTTTATTTTTGCATTCTCTATCTGCTTACTGAGGCCTACAAAATGACATGGGTCTTGTTTCAGTATCTTTTTTTCCCAGACACTCAAGCACTTTGAACCCAGTGTGGTTACTGAGTGGAACTTCGACAGAGTTGTTAAATTATCTGCCCTCTCACCCTCCCCCCACCAACAGAGGAGCAGTGTAAAGTAGTTGTGAAGCTGTAACCTTGCCCTCTCCTTCTCAGCCAAATTCAAATTCAGCTTCCTCTCCACCAACAAAGAGGTGCCTTTTTTGTGAGTGTATATTTTCAAAGATTGGCTTAAAATAATTTGAAATCACCCAAAGAAGGTGAGAGGTTAGCAGACAACCAAAGCCTGAATGTGTGGCTGACAGAAACTTTAACTCCAAATACTGTGTGACGTAGCGTTCAGAAATCACAGGCAAGAGATGGAAATCTAAAAAAATATGCCTTTAATGAAGTCCGGGTCAAAGCCAAAGGACACAAGAATTGCCAAGCCACAATACGAAATCCAAAAACAGTCAACTAGACGGGCAGGGGTCAGAACCAGGGAAACACATGAGCAAAGGTACAAAAACGACAGGCAAAAAGTCACAGTCAATGAACAAAGCCAAGGGTCATACACAGGGCATCCAAACACAGAAATCGCGTCATACAAAAAAATAGGTCGAAATCCAAAAAAACAAAACAATACAAGAAGGGCAATGGCAAGAGTCGAAGTCAGACAAACCAGTCAAAGGAAAACAATACTCAATAGCATACAAGACACTCTGCACAAACAAATATTGATCAACGTTATGACAAAGTCAGAACTGCAGTGAGAACTTTTAAATATATGGGAGGGAATTCACATGCCATGCAGGGAACAGGTGAGCTGGATCAGACTAATTACAATGGGAGAATCATGTGAGGGAAACCCTAACCAAGAAAATTGGCGAAAGCCAAGACACGGAAGGAATAATACAAACAGCCTATGACATTTAAACGGTTCCGGTCAAGGAGTTCTAAGTGCAGGAAAGTAATTAAGCACATGTGAGAGATCTTGCAGTAACGCAGGGGGAGACAGGTAAAGCTGAGCAAGAGGCAGAGACTAGAACAGGGCGATTGCTGAGAGGGAATTAGTATTAATTAGTAGCGGTGCAACTTTACAGATTAAACTAGTGTGCTTGTTAGTAGGTTAGTAATCTATGTACATGGATTAGTTGTGTTAGTAGACTATGATACAAAATACAAATATTAGTTTTGTTAGTAATCAGAACAGTAAGACGAAGGAAGTAAACGAGAATCGAAGGAATATATTAAACACCAGAATTCATTTAAATCACCCGAAGTAAGTGCTTACACAGACCGGGAAGATGGACTGAACCAACTAGATCACAAGACAGGGGAGACAAGTGTAATGGAACTGAGAAATGGAATGAACTAAAAATGTGAGAATAACAATAACCAAAAAGAATAAATAAAAGACAAAATCATGAACACAGATCCTGAACATAAACATGAAAACAAACATGACAAAAAACCATAACCATGACAACCCCAGCACCCTCTCCCAATCTCGCACAGTTATGAAAGGACCGGCATTTATTATGGTACACTAGAGCCTAGTCTCATCCCAACTCGTTATATTCTGACCCTACCTGGCCAAGCGTCGATAGATGACGAAAAGGGAGGCTTTTGCTGTTCTTATTTGACGCCAGTTTAAAACGAACCCTACTGAAACGAACCCCTAACCTTGAACCCGAACCCTAACCATCAAATAATGCCGCCAAAGGTCATTCCCTGTCGTATATCGAAGTTTGGTCAGGTGGTGTCAGAACAGGAAGTCAGTATGAGAAAGTGTTGTACACACCTCTAATCAATAGTCTCTCCACTGAAAAACTTTACAGTCGACCCAAACACTAAAGTTAGAGATTCAACTTTCTGACATCCCAACCCATCCCACCGCCGCACCGCACCCCCCCCCCCCCAAGAGCAGCTCATCACAGCTGACGATCCTCCTGCAAGAACAGAAACTGCTGTTCTACACCAGAAACCAAAGATAACACAAGCAAAACAACATTGCTAAACCTTGACAAGCCTAAATGATTCCCCCATCTGACAAAATCATCTTTTGATGATAATTTATTGACGTCGCCAAGATAAATGGGCGGAATTTTTCCCACTTCTAATCATTATGTACTTGTGAGGATGTGATTCAGAATGTAAAATTTTGCTCTCTTGTAATGAAAAATAACTCATATACTCTCATAACTCTCACATAACTCTCTGACTGAGCAGTCGATAAATATGTAATTCACTTGATGAAAACTTCTTGAAAAAAGTGTTTGTGAGGTGCTGGAAATTTATTGTGTAAAAGGTGTAGGAACTCTCCTCCTGAGCTAATTGAGAAAGTGAATAAAATCAGTGTCCCTCCAAAACAAGAAAAGTTTCAGAAGAACATTGCACTGTGTTCAAAGCATGCAGTGAAATGCTTGTGCTTTACTTTTTAAATAAATATTTTCTCTGCATGTTGTCTGTATGATCTGAAAGTATGTTGACTTGTTCAGAGTGTCACAGACTGAGCACAAGGATTCGGTTCCCAGTTTTCAAACCCCTGAATGATCGGTCTCAGAAAACATGACATGAGGAGTTGCATGGATACAGTCGCCATTTTAATTTCCTTCAACGGCAGCCAAAACATTAAGACGGTATTGAGGGATTTTGGCACAAAAACTGTGAGAGCAGACTTTGATTAAGACACTGTAGATACTATTGACTCTTTATGTTATAATGGATTTATGCACGAGTGACTATTGGTGCAAAAATACTGTTTGAGTCCAACCACTCCGGCTTCGATAGGGTGTAGTTACTGGTGATGGTTGCACGGTTTACCACATCTTTTTGATTTTTCGTGGAACAGAAGTCTTGACTCATTTTTAAGGTCCTGTGGATCTTTCATACATAATACTTCTGTTAACCCCTGTTGGTTCAGTTCCCCAAAAATGAGCTCTCTACGCTCCTGGGCAAAAAATGGACCAGGTCCCAGCCGAAAATAACAAAATGTGCCACTCCTAATGACCTCAACAAAAAATCATTGGCCAGAAAATTACCTCAAATTACACAAATGCAGGTAGATAAACTAGCTTCGTGTGGGTTAGCTTTTCTCTTTGACTTCACGGAATGTTTAAGCTCCGTGGGTAAACTTACAGACAGCTTATCGAAGAGGAGTCAATGTTGTTCCACTCATTGTTGATGACGGCTTCGAACAGCTGAAAAGAATTTGAAAAACATTTTTTTGGTTTGTCTGAGTTTAATTTCAGCTCATAATATTTTCAGGGTTCTAATCTGTACTCTGAAACCTCTTCTACCATGTTACCTGTGGTAGAAATGCCCCGGTGGCCCTTTTTTGCCCTGGAGTGTACATTTGGCCACTTAAACACAGCCAACGTATAATTTACTGTATGAGCTCCTGTTTTCAACACCACTTAGCTAAGGTATACAAGCGAAATTTAAAGATAAAAGCCATTTCAATCGCAAGTCACTAATAATTTCTTCTAGGTTCATGCTGTAAATAGCTAAATATTTAGTTAGCTGGGAATTACTTTTGTCATTTTTCCTGTCATGTTTTAATTTACAACTCTAAGTACCTGCAATATTTAATTTCTGTGACACAATGATGATCAAAATAATCAAATGACATCTCTAGTACCTTATAACTCCTACACACTGTATTTACTCGCAAAAAAGAAAAATCGCAGATACAAATACTAATAAGGTGGATAAGAAAGTGACATCTGTTGATGACGCAAAAATGAACACACAAGGTTAATTGTTTTCACCGAGTGCATAATTGGGCCAGCCGGAAGTGACTACACCGCGACTTTGAGAATTCCTTAAAATTGATGGATTTTTTGCCCATTTCATAACTTTTGAGTGCATAGAGATATATAAATAATCATTCAGAACAAAATAAACCAACAATCTCAGGTGGTGTGCCTCATGTTAGGGAACCTTTAAATAGTAAAATCAATGACTGAAATCATCATCGATAAAATTTATTGAAGCAAATTTCAACCAATAAAATGCTCCGTTTCATCGATCTTTGTTGTCAACTAACGCTATCCTAACGCTGCCGCAGTTAATTATTCCGATTGGTTTAAAAAATGTTTACATTAAAGGATATTGCCGAATGAACTAATCACGTTCATCGTAAGTCAAACTCTGATTTTGTAATTATTATATAATTTAATTTATTTATGTTAAAATGTATTATGTTTAAATTATTATAAACGTATAATGATGTAATATAATATATTAATGTATTATGTATTATGTATTATAATGTAATATAATAATGTATTATTATTTATATTAAAATGTAAATGTTTATGTCAAATTGTATTATTGTAAAAATGAAAGATTTGTATGATTATTTATTATTCAAGTTACTATTTTACAGATTTGTATAATATTCATACAAATATTATCATAGACTTCTATTCATTATAGATCCATTATTTCATTTGTAATTTACTTGTGCAATATCTAGTTTTGGTAACAGTTAATATAATGTGAGTCTCATAAATAACATTTCAAAAGGTACAGTGGCTCCAATAAGTATTTGTACACTACTTGAAAATTCAACTACATAACAGCTTTTGTATATTAGGCTAAATGCTTGCTACTGTGTGTAAAAGTGACTAAAATATTTGATAATCAATATGTTTTAAACAAATATTTAATGTCAAAATGGCATATTTGGTCAGACAGGCGATTATCTGACCCAATAAGTATCTGTACAGTTCCATTAGTGAGTCACAAAACTTATAATACTCACCTAAAATTGACTCAAGATGTTTAGAGGACATGATTGACTCACTCGGTCTGATTTGGTCAAGCGTGAATACTGGACACTCCCTCTGTACACAGACTGGCCTATGTAAATGGACTGACCATGCCCATAATGTATTCCTGTGATATATGGCTAAGACAGGCGAGATACCCCGTCGATTGCGGGAGCAAATCATTCAGCTACATAAAGAAGGCCAAAGCACCAGAAAAATTGGAACTCGGCTATCGTACGCCACACGACCGTGCAGTACATCATCAAGAAGTACAAACAGTCTGAACGCATAGCCAATGCAGCCAGGAAAGGACGTCCCAGGAAGACCAGCCAACGCACTGACCGGTACATCTCCCTGCTGGTACAGAGGGAGAGACAGTCCTCGGCCTCCAGTCTTGCCACCAAAGTGGAGGAAGCAACTGGAAGCCATGTTTGTGCCCAGGCCATCCGTAACCGGCTCCATGAAGTACAGTAGTGTACAAATACTTATTGGAGCCACTGTAAATCCTTATTTTTTGAAGAATGGTTTGAGAGGAATAAATGGTCTATAGTTGACTTGATGGACACGAATGGCAATTTCTTAACTTATGAACAATTCTGTATGAAATATACAGTGGCTCCAATAAGTATTTGTACACTTTTGCTTTCCTGGAATAGATCTCGTTGGAGGTAAGCGTATGTTGCTCTGAAACCTTTATATACCTTTCAGCAACAGGAGGGGTGGTCTTTCCCATCTTAAGCCCGGAGGACACATTGGCAATGATTTCCAACAAGAATGTCAAATTTGGACTCGTCTGATAACAGAATACTTTACCACTTTGCTACAGTCCATTTTAAATGAGCATTGGCCAACAGAACATTGCAGTACTTCTGGATGATGCTCAACAATGGCTTCCTTTTTGCATGATAGAGTTTTAGGTGGCATCTGTGGATGGCACGGCGGGCTGTGTTTACAGACAGCGGTTTCTTGAAGAATTCCTGAGCCCATTTAGTTATGTCAATGACAGAATCATGCCGGTGAGTGATGCAGTCGCATCTGAGAGCCCGAAGATCAGAGGCATCTAGTAAAGGTCTTCGGCCTTGTCCCTTATGCACAGAGATTTTTCCAGTTTCTCTGAATGTTTTGCTGATGTTATGCACTGCTGATGATGAGACCTTCAAAGCCTTTCCAATTTGACGTTGAGGAACAACGTAATCCACAATTTTTTTTTTTTACATAAGCCTTCACAGGTTAGAGAGCCTCTGGCCATCTTTACTTCTGAGAGACTCAGCCTTGCCAAGACTTTTAAAGCCCATCATGTTACACACCTGATGCCAGTGATGCCAGTTAACTTAAAAACTTGCTAAATGTTCCTTCAGCTGATTCTCTTAAATATTAATTGCTTTTTCAGCCCTTTTTTGCCTGTGTCCCAACTTTTTTGAGACCTGTCGCAGCCATAAAATTTGAAATTAGCTTATTTTATGGATAAAAATGGAAAATGTCTCAGTTTCAACATTTGAAATGTTATCTATGTTCTGGTTTAAATAACATATTGGCTCATGTGACCTGAAAGTCATTGCATTTCGATTTTATTCACAATTTATACTTCATCGCAACTATGTCGGAATTGGGGTTGTATTAATCTGAGATTGAAGCACTCCTTAAATTCATTTAAAATACCATCATCCTGAATAAAATGGACAAGGACGTAATGCAATGCAAGACGTAATCCACAGTAATACAGTTGGTACATAACATAACATAACATAACATAACATAACATAACATAACATAACATAACATAAATGGCAAGAACAGGCCTTTCAGCCCAACTAAGCTTGCCACTTTCTTTATACTATTGTGAATATATCCCTTCAGATACTGAATGGCTCAATGGTATCTAACTTTAAGTCAAGCCTGCTCTTGAAATCCCCCAAGGTCTCTGCCTCAACAATATGGTCAGGCAAGCTATTCCACATTGAAATTACTCTTTGGGTGACGAAATATTTCCGAATATCAGTGCTAAATTTACCTTTGGTCAACTTCCATTTGTGACCCCGAGTTCTACTCACAACACTTGGTCGAAGGAATCCTACATAATTCACTTTGTTAATGCCTTTAACATATTTAAAGACCTCAATCAAATCACCCCTAAGTCTCCTTTTCCTAAAGCTAAAGAGATTAAGGATCTTCAGCCTCTTCTCATAGCTTTCATCTTTTATACCTGGAATAAGCTATCTTTCTTAAAGTATGGTCCCCAGAACTGTACACAATACTCCAGATGAGGTCTAACGAACGTGTTGCACAAAAGAAGCATCACCTCCTTAGATTTCTACTCAATACTTATGGCAATGTATCCCAGCATCCAATTAGCTTTTTTAACTGCTACAGCACAATGGCTAGAACCTGTGAGGGTTTGGTCAACAATCACTCCCAGATCTTTCTTGTGTGCGGCACATTCCAGTTTTAAACCTCTCATAAAGTAATCCCGTCTAATATTTTTATTACCTACATGTACAACTTTACATTTTGCTAGATTAAATTTCATTTGCCACATTTCTGCCCAATTCTGTATTCTATCCAAATCATCCTGAATCACTTTAGTGGACCCTAAACTATGTGCCAAACCCCCTAATTTAGTATAATCTGCAAATTCTACCAATCTGCTCTCAATATTCCTATCAAGGTCGTTAATGTAGATGAGCAACAGCAGGGGTCCCAACACCGATCCCTGGGGGACCCCACTCTCTACCATACCTAGCTCATTTTAAAAATTAGTCTCTTATGCGGCCCTGTATCAAATGCTTTCTGAAAATCCAAGTATATGATATCCTGTCCTGGTGGCCGCTTCAAAAAATTCCAGAAGGTTTGTTAGGCATGACCTTCCCTTCCAAAAACCATATTGGCTATCCCTCAATATACTTATACAATATTTATTGTATAATGTTGATTGTACAAACATTGGAAAATACAATGTTGCATCAAGCGAACATTATTTTTTCAAAAATCATCTAGTGAACATTATATTCATTGACTTTGACAATAATTCAATACCTGAAGCCACTTGCAAGTGTAATGTGAAAAAAATGCAGTATTGACCTTTTTTTGTTAAGCCCAGTCTGGAGCTAGGTTTGGGCATGTCCTGGGCATGTCTGAGAGGGGAAGTCCCAGAGAATTGAAAAAAGACTAAAAGGTGGGAGGGGACTGCAAAAGAGAAGATAAGGAGAGAAATTAAGAGAGTAAAGTAGTAGGAGAAATTGCAAGGAGAAGGATACATTTGACCAGACCTGTCACTCTTTTCAAGACCAGTGAAGTTTTTTTGTGGATTTTTGCCTGTGTTGGAGCATTTCCCTGTCCCAGGACATCACCAAGCAACCCCATCTCAAGGGACTGTAAATATTTTTTTTCTTGTATATGTCAATCTTAGTCAGTAGTATAAATTGTAGGTTAGTTGTCAGTCTTAGTTTAATTAAATCTGTTGAAGTTTTAAAATTTTGTCTGTCATCCCTTGCAGTCTTAGATGTCATAGCAAATTGGGGCCATAACACAAGTCAGTATACATACCACAGAGCAGTGATGTTGATAGAGTCCCCGGGACCCACAGGTGGTGATTTGAGTGGGTCCTTGGGAAATGTAATAGGTCCCCAATGAAAAAAAATGATTTCTTTCTATTTCTTATATTCTTCCATTTCTTAAATTGTAGTGTTAAATTCCTTTGATTGGTGGTATGTATGATAGGGTTATAATCAACGGATATATTCATGTATTTTCAAAATGTAACTGAAATTAAACAAATAAAATTTGAAAAGTTAATTGCAAAACAACTGACATAGAGGCATGGCATACAAAATTCAAATAAAATACAATTTTTGTAGCAACATAAATAGGACCAAAAGAAATTATTAAAATTCAAATGAAAACAAAATGGTGTCTGCAGTACCAAAATAAATTTTATAAAAGTGCTGATTTTAAAACACAAACAAAACATTCTCATTACCATGACAGAGTCAACAAATAAATTGTCACCAAAATAACACTGAAAAATCTTCTTGTTTGAACATCAACTAAATCAAATGAGCTGAGTCAATCACTGTAATACTATTAGCAAAAAAATTAAGCTTTACTAACACAGTTAGCTGAGAAAAATAAAATGATGCAGATGTGTTTGTGGTGACAGGGTTGAAACAGAGTTTGTTTGGCCCGCTGACAGCAAGGTTTCTTTTGCTGCTGTGATTTAAAACAGGAGTTGTTCACTATGGGCCAATTTCACAAAAGGATTTTAGCGTGCGTAGAACTAACATGCATTTAAATTTAAATGCATGTTAAAATGCTGTTGTACGCGGACAGCTAAACGAACGTTTAAACACCATTTAACAAGATGGGATTATCGCACGTTTAACTGCACGTGGATAACCTTGCGTTGAGCCCTCAGAGTAAGCAGCTGCGGTCAAATTATGACAACCAGCCATTGCATAATGGGCATTTCCAATTGTCCTTACCGGTTGATAACCCTGTATGTAAGGATAGTTGCGTATTTCGCACAGAGATGTAGGCCAAGAAAACGTGGCGATAATTTCACTTCGCTTCAAAGAATGTCAAGCTTTCTTTGCATGTCCTGTGGACGTGAGCAAGATGCTCACACATCCTTCACCAAAACAGTTTCATCCTCTGCATTTGTGGTGATTTCACACACTCGTTTGTGCTTTTATTATCGGTGAAGAGTAAAAATGCAGTTCGGCCTTCGCTCACAGTAGCCTCTTTAGATAATATTAATGTAGATGTAAACAAAAAACGTGGCCTTGCAAAACCCCTCTATTAAGTGAATAAGAAGCTGAAGGAAGCAACTAATTTATGCATTCATTTCATTTATGCTTTTCTTTTCCTTTTCTTTTGCTCCTGAGACTGAATAAAATGAAAATTCATGCCAAATGCGAGATTAAGAAAATTATCTGCATGTAAACCTTAACAGGCATTTGTGAAATCGGCCCAATGTATAGTTTTTCATGGGAAAAATGACGTGCATCCCTGGGACGCATAGATAGTGAGTTTACTGCGTCCTTTCAGATTTTAATGGTCAGGGACACAGGACGCGTACCTAGCAAAATCTCTGACAGAGTGACTCCCAACAGTTTACATATTGGTGATATTGACTACCCGGCTTGTCTTTTTAAAAGACCTCCTTGTTTTTTGATATTTCATTTAGGCGGGAATTCCCGGGAAATGCTCCAAGTTCTGGCATGGGAAATGTCGGTAGTAAGATGTAATGGAGAAAAGAAGCCACTAGATGGTAGTATTGACCTTTTTTTGTTAAGCCCAGACTGGAGCTAGGTTTGGGCATGTCCTGGGCATGTCTGAGAGGGGAAGGTCCCAGAAGGAAAAAAAAGGTCTAAATGTGGGAGGGGGCTGCAAAAGAGTATATAAGGAGAGAAATTGAGAGAGTAATGTAGTAGGAGAAATTGCAAGGAGAAGGATACATTTGACCAGACCTGTCACTCTTACAAGACCAGTGAAGTTTTTTTGTGGATTTTTGCCTGTGTTGGAGCATTTCCCTGTCCCAGGACATTACCGAGAAACCCCATCTCAAGGGACTGTAAATATTTTTTTTCTCGTATATTATCAATTTTGGTCAGTAGTATAAATTGTAGGTTAGTGTTAGTCTTTGTTGAATTAAATCTGTTTGAGTTTTAAGGTTTTGTCTGTCATCGCTTGCGGTCTTATATGTCGTAGCAAATTGGGGCCATAACAAATTGGGGGCTCAAGTCCGGGATAGACCATTGTGTGGGTCATTTATTGAAAATCTAACATTTCAAATTGTAAAATTGTTTTTTGAATTTTCCTATAAATATATATATATATGTATATATATATATATACAAAACCCAAAACCAGCGAAGTTGGCACGTTATGTAAATCGTAGATAAAAACAGAATACAATGATTTGCAAATCCTTTTCAACTCATATTCAGTTGAATACACTGCAAAGACAAGATGTTTAATGTTCAAACTGAGAAACTTTTTTTTTTGTTGCCAATAATCATTAACTTAGAATTTAAGGGCAGCAACACATTGCAAAAGTTGGCACAGGGGCCTTTTTACCACTGTGTTACACCGCCTTACCTTTTAACGACACTCAGTAAACGTTTGGGAACTGAGGAGACCAATTTTTGAAGCTTTACAGGTGGAACTCCTTCCCATTCTTGCTTGATGTAAAGCTTAAGTTGTTCAACAGTCTCCGTTTTCGCATTTTACGCTTCATAATGCGCCACACATTTTCAATGGGAGACAGGTCTGGACTACAGGCAGGTCAGTCTAGTACCCACACTCTTTTACTATGGAGCCATGCTGTTGTAACACGTGCAGAATGTGGCTTGGCATTGTCTTGCTAAAATAAGCAGGGGCGTCCATGAAAAAGACGTTGCTTGGATGGCAACATATGTTGCTCCAAAACCTGGATGTACCTTTCAGCATTAATGGTGCCTTCACATATGTGTAAGTTGCCCGTGCCTTGGGCACTAATACACCCCCATACCATCACAGATGCTGGCTTTTGAACTTTGCGCCTATAACAGGCCGGATGGTTCCTTTCCTCTTTGGTCCGGAGGACACGACGTCCACAGTTTCCAAAAACAATTTGAAATGTGGACTCGTCAGACCACAGAACACTTTTCCACTTTGCATCAGTCCATCTTAGATGAGCTTGGGCCCAGCGAAGCCAGCGGCGTTTCCGGGTGCTGTTGATAAATGGCTTTCACTTTGCATTGTAGAGTTTTAACTTGCACTTGCGGATGTAGCGACGAATTGTAGTTACTGGCAGTGGTTTTCTGAAGTGTTCCTGAGCCCATGTGTTGATGTCCTTTACACACTGATGTCGGTTTTTGATGCAGTACCGCCTGAGGGATCGAAGGTCACGGGCATTCAATGTTGTTTTTCGGCCTTGTCGCTTACGTGCAGTGATTTCTCCAGATTCTCTGAACCTTTTGACGATATTACGAACCTTAAATGATGAAATCCCTAAATTTCTTGTAATAGCTCATTGAGGAATGTTGTTTTTAAACTGTTCAACAATCAGCTCACGCATTTGTTCACTAAGTGGTGACCCTCGCCCCATCCTTGTTTGTGAATGACTGAGCATTTCAGGGAAGCTGCTTTTATACCCAATCAGGGCACCCACCTGTTCCCAATTAGCCCATTAACCTGTGGGATGTTCCAAATAAGTGTTTGATGAGCATTCCTCAACTCTCTCAGTCTTTTTTGCCACTTGGGCCAGCTTTTTTGAAGCATTTTGCAGGCATCAAATTCCAAATGAGCTAATATTTGCAAAAAATTACAAAGTTTACCTGTTCAAACATTAAGTAACTTGTCTTTGCCGTGTATTCAATTGAATAGAGGTTGAAAAGGATTTGCAAATCATTGTATTCTGTTTTTATTTACGATTTACATCACGTGCCAACTTCACTGGGTTTGAGTTTTGTAAAAGCATGAAAACATAGCCTACTTTTACTAATTACTCTCCATTCCCTGTGTGTGTGTGTGTGTGTGTGTGTGTGTGTGCCTACAGGATGACAGAGTGGCGCAGGGTTAGGAAACCCCCCACCTCCACATCTGACTCCTAATATGGATCCTAATGTGCCCCAGACTGAAACCACTGAAGAAGATGAAGGTGTATATATAGAGATAGATAGTTAGCCTAAGAGCATAATTGCCTATCTCATCTTATAAGGTTTTGAGAAAAAAAGGAAAATATGCATTTTTTTAACCAACACAAAAGTCCAGGCAGCTGATAAATCAGGTCAAAATATGACTTAGGCAATTATGCTATGAGGCTAACGAAATATTGTTTTTGTTGAAAGTGCATTTGACTCAAAAATGGTTATGTCTAGCATAATCAATCTTGTTTTCTGTGTCGTTCTAGAATATATTCCTGCGTCCAAGAAGTCAAAGACACTGGAAGATCTGTTTGGTGACACCCTCTGCACTCTGGACCCCAACCTGATGAAAATAAAAAACTCCAGAGAGTGAGCCCAGGCTTAAGTTGTGAAGTACAGAGAGTCTGCATCTTTGAACCGAGGTGGCTTTAGACTGGTGGAAAACTCATCACATTGTTTCCTCTCTTGACAGATCTTGCCAAGACATACTTATTCATTCCTGGTACTAGCGCACCTTCCGAGCGTGTTTTTAGCACTGCAGGTGACATCGTCCATTCTGTGTGCAGTGTCCTATCTTCTGAGCATGTTGATCAGCTGGTTTTCCAAAAGAAAAACCTCTCAAAGAAAACCACTGAAAAACTTGTTTTGCTGTATAGCTTACTAAATTCACTGTTGGCATAACTCATTCTGCAGCCGTGTTTACTTTGTTTGACTTTATTTTACTGGTGTAACGGACATGCAGTCTGGGCTATTGATTTTGCATGTTGTAAGTGGACTTTTGTTTGCACTTTGTGAGATGTTTACTGCATATGACTATTGTCAAAAGTTTTCAAAGACTTCTTTTACAAATAAAATGGTCAAATTATACTTTGTTTGCATTTGTGGCCCGAGTATCGAATCATATCGTATAGAATCGCGGCAAATTTTAAGTATTGGCTAAAATAATCGTTGTATGATCGTATTGTGATGAAGCTCTTGATTAAGACCCCTAGTATTTGATCTGTTCATCAAGCATTTTCAAAACTTTTCTACATATTGGGCTGGGCAGCATATGGATATTATATTGATATCATGATAAAACTAGGCTTATGCTGTCAGAGGCGACAGCTTGGAGTATATCCCCGAATGCCCCCAATTCTCCAATTCCTCAATCTTTCAATAGACCCAATACAATATAAAGCCCCTCAGGTCATGACCTTTCATTTTAACTTAATTTCAGGTCAATCTGACAAATGTTCCTGAAGATGTGGCCAAAATGGTAATTTTTCGATCACAAAGCGCCACCTGGTGGCAAAATATTGAACCATACAGGTATGATGTCAACATGTGACACGTTGTGAGGTCATGACCTTGCAGTTGCACATAGTTTCATGTCAATTGGACAAATAGTTCCAAAGATATTGCAAAAATGGTGAATTTAATGTGACAAAGCTCCACCTTGTGTCAAAATTTTGAACCAAACAGGTATAATGTCATCGTGGGACACATCCTCAGGTCCTTTCATTTGCACTTGATTTGAGGTCAATCGGACAAACATTTCCAGAGATATGATAAAAACAGTGATTTTTTCAGTTTTTGGCCCATGGTGGCCAATCTATAAATTGTAAATTGTCCAACATCGAATCAGTCCTTCCTCTTTATGATACTTACTTATATGCAAAACTTGGAATTTCTAATTGAAATATTACTGCAGTTACCGCGTTAACTCGTAAATCAGTTTTTGGCCCCTGGTGGCCAATCTAGAAATCGTAAATTGTCCAAAATCGAATCAGTTCTTCCTCTTGATGATACTTACTTATGTACAAGACTTGAAATTTGTAATTGAAATGTTACTGAAGTTATCGCGGAACAGTGATTTTTTTAGTTTTTGGCCCCTGGTGGCCAATCTAGAAATTGAAAATTGTCCAAAATCGAATCAGTTCTTCCTCTATATGATACGTACTTATATGCAAAACTTGGAATTTCCCATTGAAATATTACTGCAGTTATCGCGTTAACACTTAAATCAGTTTTTGGCCAATCTAGAGATCGTAAATGGTCCAAAATCGAATCAGTTCTTCCTCTTTATGATACTTACTTATGTGCAAAACTTAAAATTTGTAATTGAAATATTACTGAAGTTATCGCGTTAACACAGTGCGGTGGCAGCGGCGGTGGCGGCCAGACCAAAAACAAAATATCCCCGGAACGCCATTTGGGGAAATAATAATAGATATCTGGGATTTTAAATATCATAATATCGTGATCAGACAAGTGTCATTTCTTCTGGTTTTCATATTTAGTGAAAGTACCAATAGTTATCTCTACAATAACGCCTCAATACCGTTACCAAGGTATTCGGTCAAAAATATCATGATATTTGACTTTGGCTGTATCGCAGAACCCACACATGATGTAAACAGAAATAAAAATTTCTTCTGCTGTAAGCCCTGGTTTCCATGCCAACCCTTTGTTTCCTCAGAGAGGTTAGCAGGCGGTCAGCAGTGCTGCTCAGACTCACTGTACCACCCAATTACAGCCACTTTGGGAGGTGGTCCCAAACCGCAGGACCGATGACCCCACAAAGATTAAGATGGTGCTGCGGAGGGTAAGCCTTTCCTGGTGTTACTAATACGCAGAGATACAAGACACTGCCTCCACCGAAGCACTGTTCTGCCCCGCTGAGGCACCACCTAAATCGCACACAGGCCACGGTATCTCTATAATAACTGTCATTCTTCACAGCCATTTACTGTCAATATGACATCAAACACCATGAATTTAACATGGATACCCCCTTCATGTTTGCACTTTTTTTATTACAACCCCAATTCCAAAATAGTTGGGAAAAAGTGTAAATTGTGAATAAAATCAAAATGCAATGACTTTCAGATCACATGAGCCAATGTTATTTACAACAGAACACAGATAACATTTCAAATGTTGAAATGGAGACATTTTACATTTTAAGCCACAAAATGAACTTTTGTCAAATTTTCTGGCTGAAACAGATCTCAAAAAAGTTTGGACACAGGTAAAAAAAAAGGTCTGAAAAAACAATGATTATATAAGAGAATCAGCTGAAAGGAGATTTATCTCATAATTAAGTTAACTGGCATCAGGTATGTAACATGATTGGCTATGAAAGGGATGTCTTAGAGAGGCTGAGTCTCTCAGAAGTAAAGATGGCCAGAGGCTCTCCAACCTGTGAAGGCTTATGTAAAAAAACTGTGTAATACTTTAAAAAACAATATTCCACAACGTCAAATTGTAAAGGCTTTGATGGTCTCATCATCGACAGTGCATAACATCATCAAAAGATGAAGAGAAATTGGAAGAATCTCTGTGCATAAGGGACAAGGCCGAAGACCTTTACTGGATGCCCGTGATCTTCGGGCCCTCAGACACCACTGCATCACTCACCGGCATGATTCTGTCAGTGACATTACTATATGGGCCGAGCAATACTTCAAGAAACCACTGTCTGTAAACACAGTCGCCGTGTCATCCACAGATGCCACCTAAAACTCTATCATGCAAAAAGAAATCTATTGTTGAGCATGATCCAGAAGCCCCGCCATGTTCTGTTGGCCAAGACTCATTTAAAATGAAATGTAGCAAAAAGGCAAAGTGTCCTGTGGGCAGACGAGTCCAAATTTGACATTCTTGTCGGAAATCATGGGCATCATGTGCCCCAGGCTAAAGAGGAGAAAGACCACCCCTCCTGTTATCGGCGGTCAGTTCAAAAGCCAGCATCTCTGATGGTATGGGTATGTATTAGTGCACATGGTATGGGACACTTGCATATTTTAAAAAGCATCATGAATGCTGAAAGGTATATAAAGGTTTTAGAGCAACATATGCTCCCCTCCAGACGACATCTATTTCAGGGAAGGCCTTGTGTATTTCAGAAGGACAATGCAAAACCAGGTACTGCAGCTATTACAACAGCATGGCTTCATAGTTGAAGAGTCCGTGTGCTAAACTGGCCTGCCTGCAGTCCTGATCTTTCTCCGATTGAGAACATTTGGTCCATAATTAAATGAAAAGTCCGTCAAAACCCAAAACTCTCCAGCAGCTGGAAGCCTGTATTAAACAAGAGTGGGGTCAAATTCCATTGGCTAAACTCATGAAACTTTCCTCTTCAATGCTCAGACACCTCCACTCTGTTAAAAAGAAGAGGGGATGCTACACCATGGTAAACAGGCACCTGTCCCAACTTTTTTGAGACCTGTAGTAGCCATCAAATTTGAAACGAGCTCATTTTGTTTATAAAATTGTAAAATTTCTCAGTTTCAACATTCATCTCAATAAAATACTGGCTGCTGTGATTTGAAAGTCATTGCGTTTTGATCATATTTACAATTTAAACTTTGTCCCAACTATTTCGGAATTCGGGTTTTAGAATTCTGCAGTTTTACATTTTACTCTCTGTTGTCCAAATTACTGGCACAAACAATTTCATACTTCAGGCCAGTTGGACGCACGTCAACAGGACTAAAAGAAAATGATAAAATTCAATGCGGTTCTTCGTCTGGAAACAAAACCTCGGTATACGATCAGTACATAAACAGGAAAAAAAAATCTATCAACTTTGTTCTGAGGTTCGTTCAGAAATTCTCTTTTTGGGAGCATTAAGAAACGCATGGGCATTATCTTTATTTGTGATTTATCCTCAACCCAGCACTTGAGGGGAACTTTTTCAGACGTGAGCACTCTCAAAACTTTTCTTAGTTGCATTCTAAATAAAGAGCTGGGCAGCATATGGATATTATATTGATATCATGATAAAATATTACAGCACCCTCCATAATTATTGGCACCCCTGGTTAATGTGTGTTCTTTAGCTTCTAATAAATTCAGTTTTTTTTCTAAATAATACAGGACCACAATGGAAAAAAAGAGGAAAATCCAACCTTTAATTCAAGCGCATTTATTCGGTAGGAAAAAAATACCACATTAAGAATGAATTATTTTGCATCAAATCATGTGTGCCACAATTATTAGCACCCCTGATGTTAATACTTTGTACAACCCCCTTTTGCCAACAAAACAGCACCTAATCTTCTCCTGTAATGTTTCACAAGATGGGAGAATACAGAAAGAGGGATCTTCAACCATTCCTCTTCGAACAATCTCTCTAAATCATCCAGCGACCTGGGTCCTCTCCTCTGCACTCTCCTCTTCAGCACACTCTACAGGTTTTCAATGGGGTTGAGGTCTGGGGACTGAGATAACCATGGGAGGAGGTTGATTCTTTGTCTGGTGAACAATTTCTGTGTAGATTTGGCCACATGTTTGGGGTCATTATCTTGCTGAAAGTCGCAGTGACAACCCATCTTCAGCTTTCGGGCAGAGGCCACAAGATTTTGATTTAAAATGTCCTGGTATTTCAAAGCGTTCATGATGCCATGCACCCTAACGAGGTTCACAGGGCCTCTGGAAGAGAAACAGGCCCACAGCATCACCAATCCTCCCCCATACTTCACAGCGGGCATGAGGTGCTTTTCTGCATACTCATCTTTTGTGTTCTGCCAGACCCACACAGAGTGTTTGTTGCCAAAAAGCTCTAACCTGGTCTCATCTGACCAAACCACACGGTCCCAGTTGAAGTCCCAGTACCACTTCGTGAACTCCAGATGTTTGCACTTATGATTGTGAGGGAGAAAATGTTTTTTCCGTGCATGCCTCCCAAACAGCTTGTTGGCATGTAGATAGCACCTCATGGTTGTTTTGGAGACTTTCTGACCCCAAGATGCTACCATTTGTTGCAATTCTTTAACAGTGAGTTTTGGAGAATTTTTTATTTGTCTTACCATCCTCCTCAATGTGCGTGGTGGCAAAATAACCTTGCGTCCTCGTCCAGGCTTGTTTACCACTGTTCCAGTTGTTTCAAACTTCTTTATGATTCCTCTGACAGTAGATATGGGCAGGTGTGGCTATTTTCTTGTAGTCATTGCCTGATTTGTGAAGGTTGACACACATCTGCCTTGCTTGAATTGTGTGTTCCTTAGTCTTTCCCATGTTGAAGAGTGGATAAGAGAAATGGCCTCTGTGTCACGTCATATTTATAAGGGAAAAAGGAGGTGATGAATTTATAAATAAATGTTCCTAGAATCTCTTATCAACTCTGTAAACTACTGTAGAAATGACAGAAATACTTCAATTACATTTATTAAATAGGAATTGTTAGGGGTGCCAAAAATTGTGGAACAATTGTGGATTTTATGAAAAATAATTATTTCTTAGTCAGAGATTTTTTCCCTGAAAATTCACTTGAGTTGAAGGTGTGAGAGTATGGTTCTGCAATAAAAATTGAATTTATTTTAAGGCTTTTGACACAACCAGGAGTGCCAATAATTATGGAGGGCGCTGTAGATGTAAGGCCGGGGTTTTAAACAGCATAAAATAGTGATCTGGCATAAGTGTCATCACTTCTGGTTTTCATATTTATAGAAATTATGGTCACACTTCAGTTGAAGTGTTGCTCATAAAGAATACATAAGCAAATGTCATGCTTTGTAAAGGGTGAAATAAAACATCCTTATTCAGCATGTGATGCCAGATGTGATATAACTAACACTGTCACTTAGCCATTGGCTAAATGCTTTCAAGGGTGACATTTTCAGCTAAGTGACATTGTCATTGTCACATCTGGCGTCACATGCTGAAGAAGGATGTGCTATTTCACCCTTTACAAACCATGACATTTACCTATGTATACTTTATGAAGACATTATGTCTCATTTATGAAGGCATTATACATGCTGTATAAAGCCTTTATAAACAACACTTCATCTAAAGTGTGACCAAAATTACCAATAGTTACCTCTACATTAACGCCTCAATACCGTTATCAAGGTATTCAGAAAAAAATATCATGATATTTGACTTTGGCTGTATCTCGGAGCCCACACATGACTTAAACAGAAACAAAACTTTCTGCTACTGTAAGCCCTGGTTTCCATGCCAACCCTTTGTTTCCTCAGAGAGGTCAGCAGGAAGAAGTGAGTGCTGCTCCTGATGGTCACTGTGATGCCCAAACGCAGCCACTCTGGGAGGTGGTCCCAAACCACGGGACCAATGAGCCCAGGACACTAATGATCGTGCTGCGGAGGATAAGACCAGAGAAACAACATCAGGAAAGACCAGAGCCATACAGACCTGCCTCCCAGCCAATCAGCTGTGCTCACTGTCCACCAAAGAAACGCTGAAGCCCTGACTGATCCTCCATGTAAAAATGCAACACGTTCAACTAATGCGAACACTGAGCTGTTTTATTCAGATAGTTTCAATTTTCTCCAAGAAACTTTGACATGTGTGTATGTTTTGTGATCAAATTAGTGTGGTTTCATTTTTATATTCAGTATCATTTTTTGTATATTTATTTTTTATATTTATTTTTTTTTAAAAAATGATAAAAAAAAAATCAGTGTGGTTTTAAGTTAGGTTAGCCATTTCTGCATGTTTCATTATCCAGTTGGTTTCCTGAAAAGACAGAAGACTTATAAATACCTCATCAGGCTCTGCAATAAATACAGGAACACAATCAAACTTGTTCGTAGATGGTCAATTTAAAAAAATAAAAAAAGACAGGCAGCACCTTTCTGAAAATCGTTGAGAGACTTTTCCACAGTAAGGAAAAGTTCTACAACCAGACTTGATTGTGAGAGTAATTTACTCTCAGCAAAGAGTTATAAAGAACAGAACACAGCAAAGAGCGCAGCAGAATTAACAGGCGGGACTGTGTTACAAAGAGCGCAGCTGAATGAACAGGCAGGACTGTGTTATGAAGAAAAGAACAGGAAAGAGCGCAGCTAAATGAACAGGCAAGATTGTGTTACAAAGAACAGAACACAGCAAAGAGCGCAGCAGAATTAACAGGCAAGACTGTGTTCCAAAGAACAGAACACAGCAAAGAGCGCAGCTGAATGAACAGGCAGGACTGTATTATAAAGAACAGAACACAGCGACTGTGCGGACGCTGTAAAAGTGGGAGGGGCAGCGATTTCTCCCTGCATTACACAGCATTCCCTGCATTCTTGAGTCAAACTAAGGATGTCCTAAAATGCCAGAAGGCACAAGAATCACTGAGATATGTCTCGTACTCAGTAATTCAGAAATAATGAAATGAATGAATCCAAAGACTATGCTTACATGAATGATGATAGAGCCAAAATTTTGCTAGCAGCAAAGAGGTAGAAGCAATACAAAAATATTCACTCAGATATTAGTAAGGGGCTGATCACACCTAATGCCCTTTATCGGCGCAGGGCACCATTCTTGTTCATATTCTCAATGATTAGGCGCGTTCTGGACGCTGCTTTTGCGCTTTTGTGCCCCCGGCGCCTTGCTGTTTATTGATGCGTTTCTTATCGAACATAGTCCCAATTTGAGCCGCTTCATCTCATTGTTTTCCCTGCTGTCTAATCATGTGACAAGAACTGAAATCAGTTCGCTGACGAGTTCGTTGAAACCGTTAATTTCAGAATGCCAGAGGCGCCTGGCATTTCCAGGCCAATAAACCGCTTTCGGTGTGATTGACCCCTAAGGCTTCACTGTTGAGCCGTGGAGTGCTGACCTCTCACCATACTGTGACATCACTAATGCCCTCACCATAGCTACCTTCACCAAAAATCTCCTCCCCCTCTCCCAGCAAACTCTGGTCAGTACAGGTCAGCTAAAAATAAGCTTTAACTTTGAACCCAACCAAAGACACTGGGCCAGCTTCTTTAGTCCATCAAGACACTTCCCCTTTCTCAGCTGAGTCAGAGGTCAGCAGCATCTCCCACTGGCTAATCTGTTCCCACACTGCAACTTCAGCAGCCGCTTTGGATAACATCAGTTTGTCCTGACGCTGGCTGAAATCACATCACATCACATCAGAATACAGACATTTATCTGCTACTTCCAGCCAAAGAGAATCACCGCTGATCTGACCAAGCAGGGGTCAATTACCCAAGAGTAATACAGGCTTAAGGGCCAAACAGCTGCACTGGACTTGGTGTGACTACACTGGACCTTGAACCAGCGACCTTTGGAGTCATAATGATTTGAGGCATACAGTTGCCGTATGTGTGCCCATTCTCCAAACACCATCAGGTTCTGTAATGGCACTCGTTGTCCGATTTGATTCTCTACTTCACTGGGAGAGCAGGAAAGAGCATCTCAGCTCATTTAGTGTCTCCGTGACTAACGTCGTGCTAACGAGGCTAACGTCATTAAGCACTGAGCGAGGTCTTCCCTCGCTGGTGTGCAGAGACTTCAAGAACGGGCAAGTACCGCCAAACACACAGGTGTTCCTGACAGCTCAGCTGCTGACAGGGCGATGCCATGTGGTGCTGTACTGCACGGCCATGCTGAAAATCACCCTCCCCTTACGTGTCTCAGACCGCTTCCATCGCCACTGAAAATAAACTGATGGCGCAAGGCTTTGCCAGTATCACACATTAAAACTAATGTTGGCTCTTCCTCGCCCTGTCGACCTCGTAACAAACGGTACGAACCTCAGTTTAACTGCAGCAGTTTCACGAGTCCACTTTAGACAGAAAATATGTAAACAAGGCAAATAACAACACCACTTCGGAGCAGTTTAGCAAATTACCGCAACTTTCAGATCCCCACTATTTTGAAATACACTGAAATGTACTGCAAATATAACAAGAACGCACTGGGAGCACAACATTCCCTGCTGGAGTCGCGACTGTGATTTATGCTTATCATCAGTCTATCTGCAGTATATGTGCACAGTTTCAGGAATGTCCTATGAAAACTGTAGGAGGAGTTGATTTCACCAGCCAAATACCTTCCGATTCAGACCGACAGATAGACAGACAGACAGCACAATGACATAATCCCCTTTTTGGGCTTTCACTCAGTAAGGGATAAGATGTCTATAATTACAAACTCAATTCCGAAATAGTTGGGACAAAGTGTAAATTGTGAATAAATTCAAAACGCAATGACTTTCAAATTACACCAGCCAGCATTATTTTGGAAGAGGTGTTGATGGCCAGTAGGTTGCGATCTTCCCTCTGCTGGAATAATCCCCAATGCCCCAGTGCAGTGATGGGTACACTGTACTGAAGGAGATGCCGTCTATCGGATGAGACGTTACAGGCCTAGAAATTCCCAGTTTGCTTTCAGCAGCATTTCTAAAAAGAAATGCTGTGGAGATGAAGGGCTCTCCACAGCATTTTTGCGTTCTACTACTACAGCAAAAAAAAAATGCTGAGGAGATTACGTGCTCTCCACAGCAGTTTTGTGTTCTAACTGCAGCAATTCCCAACTCTTCCCTACTCAATTCGCATTCTACACAAACATGCTACACGTCATTGGAATATCCTCATTATGCACTGTTCATTTAAAAGATAAAAAGTATACTTTCACTTCGTTACTTTGACACAGACCATTTCGTTACACGTTAGGCATTAAAATATGAATGTAATTCCTCATTTAAGGATTATCTGCATATGGTGCGTTCGAGTAGAGCAACGGTGTTCGTAGCCGCTTTGTGCAGATGTTGCTGCCAGCGGACATGGAGCCGCAAATTTATACAGGCAGTTACAATATTGTAGGCCTATCACTAGATGGCACACTCGGATCAGTTATTGAACTGTACATTAAACAGATACCAAAGAATGGGGATGAAGAAGAAAGACAAACACGATTTTTTCGCCGGAAAAAGGTTGCCGTCGTTTAATAGTACAATCGGCGGCGATTCTGTCGAATTTGGGAGCAAATGCCGCGAGTGCCGTCGTATATTTCCAGGCCCGCGTTAAACCGAGGTCCTGACTCAATGTGGTCAGCTGACACGCTCGACAAGATTGCCTCAACACTCGAAACCGTATCCAGTACACTCAAACAAGCATTCAGAGAATTCATAGTCTCGCCCATAGTTATCCGCCAACATGATGACCTTGACCTTTGACCTATGACCTTAAAATTTATGTCATGCCGAAAGACTCTCACAAGGAACCTGTGTAATATGAAGGCAATCGGCCTCGCGGTTCCAGAGATATCAGTCCGGACAGACAGACACACACACACACACACACACACACGAAGCGATTACAATAGTCTCGCGAAACCCCTTCGGAGGCTCGACTAATAATTTGAGAATTCAAAAATAAAATAAAATAAATAAATAAAGATGTGCACTGAAACCGGTCTGTCCTCATTTTTGAAGTGATACACTTGTTTTTTTTTATCAGACTGTTCGATTCAAATTGTAATATTAATGCAACTTTATTCACAAACAGGCAATTATTTGCACCCCAACCTGAACACAAGGGCATACGAACTGGCCCGGCAGAGCTGGCGATCGCCGGCCCAATATTTTCCAGAATACACCCCTCCCCCTAGGCTACAGGTTTTATCTTGCAAACTATCCCCAGATACCTGGAGAAGGTGGGCGACGTTCGTAAGCCTGGGCACAGGCTGCGGCTCTGCCCCTGACGCCGCGCTCTCCCCCAGCAGCCCGAATGCAACTGTCTACTTGCTTGGTTGCAGTTGGTAAAATAATTTCAGAATTCACCCTTGTCATCGCTAACGAAGGCGAGCTCGGGCTCATCGATACTGCTCCGATAGCAATTGATGTCTGAGATGGATGGAAGAATCCGAACGGATCCATGTATTTTAGGAGTAATGATTGTTTAGAAATGATGGCGACCTCGCATCGTTCGGCTGATCGCAATTGATTTCGGCGCACTGTATGCGGCACATTTTGTACTGTCTCAGGAGGAATATTGTCTCGTACCTGCCTAATTAGCTCCCGCCCCCCCTTAAAAAAGGGATTGATAACTTGACACCCAATCACAAAATATCATGAACACTCCCGCAGTAACGTAAGAGGACAATTTCATGAATCTGATAAGTTGGCAAAGCATCAATTAGTAGAATAAATGTCTTTTACTAATATTTTGAGAGGTGGGGGAGCGCCCCTCCACTACACCCCAGCGTATGAGCCCAGAGCTGCAACAGACTGGCATACTGTGCACTAACACACGATGCAAACGGTCTCAATGTAGGCCTACTGACGGATCGTAGACACGTCACAATCGTTCACGGTCTAATACCGTCATGTCGCAAACCCCTGTTCTAGAATTCTGGAGTGACTCAGACTGCTGTTTGTCACAGTGACTGTTATGAGAATCACAGAAGCAAGTTCCATTTTACTGTCTCTTATCCAAATTACTGGCACAAAGAACTTCATACTTCAGGCCAGTTGGAAGCACTTCAAATCTCAAACACATTTGAAAGTGATTAAAAACGGCTCTTGCAAATTAACAGAGATGGTGAGTACTTCATAGTTCGACGGTGGCTTCACTACTTAAAAAAAAAAAAAAAAACATTTTATGTGTAAACAAGTGTCCTGTCATTAGATTTAGGCAAACGCTACCATTTGCCTCAAGCAAACAGTCACTCGATGATAGCTGCTCATAATGTGATGCGAGTTAGCGTTCGTTCCATTAATCTGAGGCTTTGAAAACGGCCTCAGTTAAATTGTTATCAAAAAATAATAATGTCCTCACACACATCCCTCCAGAAAGAAAAATATGGTTCCTAAGAAAACAGGACGAAAAGAAAATGATTAGATTGAACGTGGTTCTTCATCTGGTAACAAAACCTTGGTATTTCAGCTGTACATGAACAGAAAAAATCTTTATCAATTTTGCTCTGAGGTTCGTCCAGCATTTGTCTTTTTGGGAGCATTCAGAAACGCATGGGCATTATCTTTATTTGTGATTTATCCTGGACCCAGCACTTGAGGGGAACTTTTTCAGACGTGAGCATTTTCATAATTTTTCTTAATCGCATTCTACATAAAGGGCTGGGCAGTGGGCAGCAGATGGATATTATATTGATATCACTATAAAATATTACAAGTCTGGGATTTTAAATATCATGATCAGGCATAAGTGTCATCTCTTCTGAATTTCATATTTACTGAAAGTACCAATAGTTATCTCTACAATAACGCCTCAATACCGTTATCATGGTATTCGGTCAAAAATATGATATTTGACTGTGTCTGTATAGCGGAGCCCACTCATGATGTAAACAGAAACAAAACTTTCTATTACTGCAAGCCCTGGTTTCCATGCCAACCCTTTGTTTCCTCAGAGTGGACAGCCAGAGTGGGAGGTGGTCCCAAACCGCGGGATCGATGACCCCACGACAATAAAGATGGTGCTGCGGAGGGTAAGCCTTTCCCGGTGTTACTAATACGCAGAGATACAGGACACTGCCTCCACAGAAGCACTGTTCTGCCCCACTGAGGCGCCACCTCAATCACACACAGGCCACGGTTTCTCTTTAATAACTTCTGTAATTCTTAACAGCCATTTACCGTCAATATGACATGAAACACCGTGAATTTAACATGGAAACCCCCTTCACGTTTGTACTTTTTTTATTACAACCCCAATTCCGAAATAGTTGGAACAAAGTAAATTGTGAATAAAATCAAAATGCATTGACTTTCAGATCACATGAGCCAATGTTATTTATGATAGAACATAGATAACATTTCAAATGTTGAAACTGCAACATTTTACATTTTAATCCACAAAATGAGCTTATTTCCAATTTTCTTGCTGCAACTGGTCTCATAAAAGTTCGGACACAGGCAAAAAAGACAGGCTGAAAAAACAATTACTATATAAGAGAATCAGATGAAAGGAGATTTAACTGAAAATTAAGTTAACTGGTATCAGGTGTGTAACATGATTGGCGATGAAAGGGATGTCTTAGAGAGGCTGAGTCTCTCAGAAGTAAAGATGGCCAGAGGCTCTCCAACCTGTGAAGGCTTACGTAAAAAAAACAGTGGATTACTTTAAAAACAATGTTCCTGGTTAAGGCACTGCGCTGCAGTGCAGAGGTGATCACCACGTCGCGGGTTCGAGCCTCGGCGTAGCCATCGGCAGGGGTCGGCACCTTTTTCAGAGTAGCGCACAACTGGCTATCGCGCTACAGGGTTACAAATTGGGAAGGGACTGCCGGATTTGGGTATTTGAGATTTTGGGCCAAAACAATTAAGATGGTGCTGCGGAGGGTAAGCCTTCCGGTGTTACTAACATGCAGAGATACAGGACACTGCCTCCACAGAAGCTTGTCATCGCGAACGAAGGCGAGCTTGGGCTCATAGATACTGCTCCGATAGCAACTGATGTCTGAGATGGATGGAAGAATCCGAACGGATCCATGTATTTTAAGAGTAATGATTGTTTAGAAATGATGGCAACCTTGCATCGTTCGGCTGATCTCATTTGATTTCGGCGCACTGTATGCGGCACATTTTGTACTTTCTCTGGAGGAATATTGTCTAGTACCTGCCTAATTAGCTCCCGTCCCCCTTAAAAAAAGGGATTGATAACTTGACACTCAATCACAAAATATCATAAATACTCCCGCAGTCACGTAAGAGGACAATTTTATAAATCTGATAAGTTGGCAAAGCGTCAATTCGTAGATTAAATGTTTTTTACTAATATTTTGAGAGGTGGGGGAGCGCCCCTCCACTACACCCCAGCGTATGAGCCCAGAGCTGTAACAGACTGACATACTGTGCACTAACACACGATGCAAACGGTCTCAATGTAGGCCTACTGACGGATCGTAGACACATTATAATCGTTCACGGTCTAATACCGTCATGTCGCAAACCCCTGTTCTAGAATTCTGCAGTGACTCACACTGCTGTTTGTCACAGTGACTGTTATTAGAATCACAGAAGCAAGTTCCATTTTACTGTCTCTTATCCAAATTACTGGCACAAAGAACTTCATACTTCAGGCCAGTTGGAAGCACTTCAAATCTCAAACACATTTGAAAGTGATTAAAAACTGCTCTTGCAAATTAACGGAGATGGTGAGTACTTCATAGTTCGACAGTGGCCTCACTTCTTTACACGTAAAATGTTTTTTTTTTTTTCGAAGTTTCCTGTTATTTGATTTAGGCAAATGCTACCATTTGCCTCAAGCAAACAGTCACTTGATGATAGCTGCTCATAATGTGATGCGAGTTTGCGTTCGTTCCATTAATCTGAGGCTTTGAAAACGGCCTTAGTTAAATTGTTGTCAAAAAATAATAATGTCTTCACACTGGCACATCCCTCCAGAAAGATAAATATGGTTCATAAGAAAACAGGACGAAAAGAAAATGATTAGATTGAACGTGGTTCTTCATCTGGTAACAAAACCTTGGTATTTCAGCTGTACATAAACAGAAAAAATCTTTATCAATTTTGTTCTGAGGTTCGTTCAGCATTTGTCTTATTGGGAGCATTCAGAAACGCATGGGCATTATCTTTATTTGTGATTTATCCTGGACTCAGCACTTGAGGGGAACTTTTTCAGACGTGAGCATTTTCAGAACTTTTCTTAATCGCATTCTACATAAAGGGCTGGGCAGCGGGCAGCAGATGGATATTATATTGATATCACTATAAAATATTACAAGTCTGGGATTTTAAATATCATGATCAGGCATAAGTGTCATCTCTTCTGATTTTCATATTTAGTGAAAGTACCAATAGTTATCTCTACAATAACGCCTCAATACCGTTATCTAGGTATTCGGTAAAAAATATGATGTTTGACTTTGTCTGTATTGCGGAGCCCACACATGATGTAAACAGAAACAAAACTTTCTATTACTGCAAGCCCTGGTTTCCATGCCAACCCTTTGTTTCCTCAGAGAGGACAGCCAGAGTGGGAGGTGGTCCCAAACCGCGGGACCGATGACCCCACGACAATTAAGATGGTGTTGCGGAGGGTAAGCCTTTCCCGGTGTTAGTAATACACAGAGATACAGGACACTGCCTCCACAGAAGCACTGTTCTGCCCCGCTGAGGCGCCACCTCAATCGCACACAGGCCACGGTTTCTCTATAATAACTTCTGTCATTCTTCTCAGCCATTTACCGTCAATGTGACATCAAACACCATGAATTTAACATGGAAACCCCCTTCACCTTTGTACTTTTTTTATTACAACCCCAATTCCGAAATAGTTGGAACAATGTAAATTGTGAATAAAATCAAAATGCATTGACTTTCAGATCACATTAGCCAATGTTATTTAAGATAGAACATAGATAACATTTCAAATGTTGAAACTGCAACATTTTACATTTTAATCCACAAAATGAGCTTATTTCAAATTTTCTTGCTGCAACTGGTCTCATAAAAGTTCGGACACCTGCAAAAAAGGACTGAGAAAACAATTACTATATAAGAGAATCAGATGAAAGGCGATTTAACTGAAAATTAAGTTAACTGGTATCAGGTGTGTAACATGATTGGCTATGAAAGGGATGTCTTAGAGAGGCTGAGTCTCTCAGAAGTAAAGATGGCCAGAGGCTCTCCAACCTGTGAAGGCTTACGTAAAAAAAACTGGATTACTTTAAAAACAATGTTCCTCAACGTCAAATTGCAAAGGCTTTTAAGGTTTCGTCATTTACAGTGCATAACATCATCAAAAGATTCAGAGAAACTGGAAAAATATCTGTGCATAAGGGACAGGGCCGAAGACCTTTACTGGATGCCTGGGATCTTCGGGCCCTCAGATGCCACTGCATCACACATCAGCATTATTCTGTCATTGACATTACTAAATGGGCCCAAGATCACTTCAAGAAACCACTGTCTGTAAACACAGTCGCCGTGCCATCCACAGATGCCACCTAAAACTATCATGCAAAAAGGAAGCCATTGTTGAGCATGATCCAGAAGTGCCGCCTTGTACTGTTTGCCAAGGCCCATTTAAAATGGACTGTAGGAATGTGGCAAAGTGTCCTGTGGTCTGACGACTCCAAATTTGACATTCTTATGGGAAATTATGGCCGTCGTGTCCTCTGGGCTCAACAGGAGAAAGACCACCCCTCCTATTATCAGCGTTTAGTTCAAAAGCCAGCATCTCTGATGGTATGGGGATGCATTGGGGCATATGGCGTGGGACACTTGTATGTTTTTAAAAAGCACCATGAATGCTGAAAGGCATTCAAAGGTTTTAGAGCAACATATGCTCCCTTCCAGTCGACATCTTTTCCAGGGAAGGCCTTGTGTATTTCAGCAGGACAATGCAAAACCACATACTGCAGCTATTACAACAGCATGCCTTCGTAGTAGAAGAGTCCATGTGCTGAACTGGCCTGCCTGTCATCCTCATCTTTCACCGATTGAGAACATTTGGCGCATAATAAAACAAAAAGTCCGTCAAAGGAGACCCAAAACTCTCCAGCAGCTGGAAGCCTGTATTAAACAAGAGTGGGATCAAATTCCAATGGCTTAACTCAAGAATCTTGTCTCCTCAATGCCCAGACGCCTCCACTTTGTGCTACAAAAAAGAGTGGATGGTATACCATGGTAAACAGGCCCCTGTCCAAACTTTTTTGAGACCAGTAGCAGTCATCAAACTTGAAATGAGCTAATTTTGTGGACAAACTGGAAAGTTTTCTCAGTTTCAACATTTGTTCTGTTATCTCTGTTCAATTGTGAATAAAATACCGGCTGGTGTGATTTGAAAGTGATTGCGCTTTGATTTTAATCACAATTTACACTTCGTTCCAACCATCATTAGATTTAGGCAAATGCTACCACTTGTCATAAGCAGTCACTTGACGATAGCTGCTCATAATGTGATGCGAGTTACTGTTCGTTCCATTAATCTGAGGCTTTGAAAAAAAATTGTTAAAAATAATAATAATAATAATGCCCATACACAAACACATCCCTCCAGAAAGAGAAAATATGGTTCATAGGAAATCAGGACAAAAAGAAAATGATTAGATTCAACGCGGTTCTTCGTCTGGTAACAAAACCTTGGGGTTTGATCAGTACATAAACAGAAAAAATCTTTATCAATTGTGTTCTGAGGTTCCTTCAGCATTTCTCTTTTTGGGAGCATTCAGACAGGCCTGGGCATTATATTTATTTGTGATTCGTCATCGACCCAGCACATGAGGGGAACTTTTTCAGACATGAGCATTTTCAGAACTTTTCTAAATCGCATTCTATATATAGAGCTGGGCAGCATATGGATACTGTATTGATATCTTGATAAGATATTTAATATAAGTCTGGAATGATAAATATCAGAAAACTGATCAGGCATAAGTATCATTCCGTCTGGTTTTCATATTTAGTGAAAGTACCAATGGTTATCTCTACAATAACGCCTCAATACTGTTATCTCGGTACTCGGTCAAAAATATGATATTTGACTTTGTCTGTATCGCGGAGCCCACACATGATGTAAACAGAAACAAAACTTTCTACTACTGTAAGCCCTGGTTTCCATGCCAACCCTTTGTTTCCTCAGAAAGATCAGCAGGCGGAAGTGAGTGCTGCTCATGATGGTCGCTGTGCCGCCCAAACGCAGCCACTCTGGGAGGTGGTCCCAAACCACGGGGCCGATGACCCCAGAACAATTAAGATGGTGCTGCGGAGGGTAAGCCTTTCCCGGTGTTACTAATATGCAGAGATACAGGACACTGCCTCCACAGAAGCACTGTTCTACCCCACTGAGGTGCCACCTCAATCGCACACAGGCCACGGTATCTCTAGAATAATCTCCGTAATTCTTCACAGCCATTTACCGTCAATATGACATCAAACACCATGAATTTAACACGGAAACCCCCTTCATGTTTGCACTTGTTTATTACAACCCCAATTCTGAAAGAGCAGGGACAAAGTGTAAATTGTGAATGAAATCAAAATGAAATGACTTTCAGATCACATGAGTCAATATGTTATTTACAATAGAATATAGATAACAGAAACAAAACTTTCTTCTGCTGCAAGCTCTGGATTCCATGTCAATCCTTTACTTCCGCAGAGAGGTCAGCAGGCTGAAGACAGCGCTGCAAAAAATCGCTGTGCTGCCCCAGCACACCCAGTCTGGGAGGTGGTCCCGACCTGCGGGACCGATACCAATCAGAGGGCGGTAAAGCTTGTGCTGCGGAGGGTGAGAGCAGAGAAAAGACCTCTGCCGTACAGACTTGCCTCACTGCCACCAAAAAAAAGATACAGGGATGTGCTGCAGAAATCCTGAAGCCCTGACTGATCTGGAGTTACATGAGACAATATTCAAATGCAGTCAGGGTAACAGCTGCTCACAGTCCGTTGCATTTTCTCTTTTTGGGACACAATGAAAATTAAAATGCAACCTGTTGGCGTCCCATCAAGACGAGTCTTCCGCTAGGACGTCTCTCTTTAGGTGCACGAACGGAAACCATGTTCCTCATTTGCATACCAACCAATCAGCTTCTGGGTAGCGCTTGTACGCACAGAGGCTGACTGATACTGTCATGAGTGCGTTGAGATGTAAATGTAAATGCAATAGGCTGGGGGTGAAGTTTTGTGAATTGCATTTGAATATTGTCCATGTATTGCGGAGCGAGACTTTGAAAACAAAATGTCAAACAGCTTTCCATTATCATTTGAATATAATCATAGATTTCCCACATGAGAAAATGAAAATGATAATTGAATTAATGCATTTTCAATTTAATATTATCTCAAATAACTCATACATAAGCGGATAATTATAATGCAACAGTGGGATTACATTTTCATTTGAATATTGTCCATAAGAAACCATGACATGTGTGTATGTTTTGTGATTAAATCTATATATTTTTTTATTATTTATTTATCATTATTTTTAATACATTTTTTTTAGATTTATTTTTAAATAAAAAATAAATTGTGAAAAAAAATCTGAGTGGTTTTAATTTAGGTTAGCCATTTCTGCATGTTTCATTGTCCAAATTCCTGAAAAGACAGAGGGGTTATAAATACCTAATCAGGCTCTGCGATAAATACAGGAACACAATAAAACTGTTGTTCATAGATGGTCAATTTAAAAAAAAAAAAAGAGAAAAAAAAAAAAGACAAGCAGCATCTTTCTGAAAATCTTTGAGAGACTTACCACAGTAAGGAAAAGTTCTACAACCGGACTTGAGTGTGAGAGTAATTTAGTCGACGGTTACTCAGTGAAGAGCACAGCTGAATGAACAGACAGGACTGTGTTATGAAGAACAGAACACAGTGACTGTGCAGACGCAGGAAAAGTGGGAGGGGCAGCGATTACATTACATTACACAGCATTCCCTGCATTCTTGTGTCAAACAAAGGATGTCCTAAAATGCCAGAAAGGAAAAGATTCACTGATATGTGTCCCTTGCTCAGAAAGTCAGAAATAACTAAATGAATGAATCCAAAGACTATGCTTACATGAAAGATTATTGAGCCGAAATGGTGATGTTTGCTAGTAGCAAAGAGGTAGAAGCAATACTGAAATATTCACTCAGATATTATTAAAAGGCTGATCACACCTAATGCCCTTTATCTGCGCGGGGCGCCCTACTTGTTAATATTCTCAATGATTAGACACGTCCTGGACGCTGCTTTTGCGCACCTGGTGCCTTGTGTGTTAGTGCCCCTGGCGCCTCACTGTTCTTTGATGCGCTTCGTATCAAACATAGTCCCATTTTGAGGCGCCTCGATAAAAAGCCGCTTCACCTCATTGTTTTCCCTGCTGTCCAATCATGTGACAAGAACTGAAATCAGTTCGCTGACTAGTCCATTGAAACGGTTAATTTCAGAATGTTCGCAAAGAGGAGTGACAGGAACGCTACTTAGCAACACAGAAAAGATGCGTCCAGCACCGTTTTACAAGGTGGGCTTCAAAATAACAGGTCAGAGGTGCCTGGCGTTTCCAGACCGATAAAGCGCTTTCGGTGTGATCGACCCCTAAGGCTTCACTGTAGAGCCGTGGAGTACTGACCCCTCCCCATGCTGTGACATCACAAACGCCCTCACCATGGCTACCTTCACCAAAAATCCCCTCCCCCTCTCCCAGCAAACTTTGGTCAGTACAGGTCAGCTAAAAATAAGCTTTAACTTTGAACCCAACCAAAGACACTAGGCCAGCTTCTTTTGTCCATCAAGACATTTCCTCTTTTCCCAGCTGAGTCAGAGGTCAGCAGCATCTCTCACTGGCTAATCTGTTCCCACACTGCAATTTCAGCTGCTGCTTTGGATAACATCAGTTTGTCCTGACGCTGGCTAAAATCACATCACATCACATCAGATTACAAACATTTATCTGCCACTTCCAGCCAAAGAGAATCGCTGCTGACCTGACAAAGCAGGGGCCAATTCCCCAAGAGTAATACAGGCTTAAGGGCCAAACAGCTGCACTGGACTTGGTGTGACTACACTGGACCTTGAACCAGCGACCTTCGGAGTCATAATGATTTGAGGCATACAATTGCCGTATGTGTGCCCATTCTCCAAAAACCATCAGGTTCTGTAATGGCGCTCGTTGTCCGATGTGATTCTCTACTTCATTGGCAGAGCAGGCAAGAGCATCTCAGCTCATTTAGTGACTCAGTGACTAACGTCGTGCTAACGAGGCTAACGTCATTAAGCACTGAGCGAGGTCTTCCCTTGCTAGTGTGCGGAGACTTCAAGAACGGGCAAGTGCCGCCAAACAAACAGGTGTTCCTGACAGCTCAGCTGCTGACAGGGCGATGCCATGTGGTGCTGTACTGCACGGCCATGCTGAAAATCACCCTCCCCTTACGTGTCTCAGACCGCTTCCATCGCCACTGAAAATAAACTGATAGTGCGAGGCTTTGCCAGTATCACACATTAAAACTAATGTTGGCTCTTCCTCACCCTGTCGACCTTGTATCAAACGGTACGAACCTCAGTTTAACTACAGCAGTTTCACTAGTCCACATTAGACAGAAAATATGTTAACAAGGCAAATAACAACACCACTTCGGAGCGGTTGAGCAAATTACCGCAACTTTCAGATCCCCACTATTTTGAAATACACTGAAATTTACTGCAAATATAACAAGAACGCACTGGGAGCACAACATTCCCTGCTGGAGTCGCGACTGTGATTTGTGCGTATCATCAGTCTATCAGCAGTATATGTGCACAGTTTCAGGAATGTCCTATGAAAACTGTAGGAGGAGTTGATTTCACCAGCCAAGTATCTTACGTTTCGGACAGACAGACAGACAGCACAATGACATAATCCCCCTTTTGGGCTTTCACCCAGTGAGGGATAAGAAGTCTATAATTACATATATGTGTATGTATGTATGTATGTATACACACACCCACTTCTCTGTGCTCTAAAGCAGAACATTCACTGTCATGATACTATCTGCTGCATGAGCTGCAATTATCCTGCTCCGTTTGGAGGGTGAACAGAGTACAAATGGGCTGTTTCACAATCAGGGACCAAAGTTTGTCTCACAGATCCCCAAAAATCAAATGTGAAATACAGAATTAAATTGATGCCCATTTGCTCACGTGTTGTTGAAAACATGCTGAAAACTTTGGAGCGTTGGGTTCACAGGTTCTCCTGAAATTCATACAAATGACAATTTGCCCATTTCCACCCTTTTAACCACTTCTGGAGAAGACATGTTTTTGACAGACAAAGAACGTATGAAGAGTTTTATCACAAAACAGGTTCACTCCACTGATTCTGAATTCAGAAAAAATGGCTTTCTATGTAATTACTATTTCTGTAAAACTTTAAATTATGGTCTTTTCTAGTATTGTACGAGCCAAATGGTAACCAATTGGCATATTTATTTCAAATCTAGCCACGGGAATATTCTTGAAACAAAAATCAGTTTTTTTTTGCATAACGAGTTAAATCCATAGCTTGCTTTTATTACAAAAAGGGTTAAATCCAATCGAGTAGGTATGTTTCTTTCTTGTAGTGTCGGGCGTTGCTGAGGAAGCACGACAGCTTACAGCGAGAGAGACATGAACATCTCTGCAGCTCCACACTCCACAGTACCAGCAGAGAGTTTATTTATGCAGCTAGAAAGTCAGTCTAACCGGCAGATCATACAAATACACTGGTGTCAGAGTAAGGGCAGAGTGACCTAATCCACTGGCAGAGTAAATCTGCCCAAGATTCTGAAACCTAAGCCCATCAGGTAAATGTAACCCGAATCCCATCTCTAATTCAAACAGGAAGGTGACACAAGTGTTTTAAGGTTGATAACTGCACCCTTATTATTGTAAACAAACCAAAGCTGATATATTGTCAGGATATGCTTCCTAAACAACCCAACAACTTGGGCAATAGGGTCATTCCATATGAACTCAACCAGAAGTCCCATAATGACCGACTCGGATTTGGCTAAAAAAGTTTGTACTGGTATCTGAACATATATCATGAACATGTGTAAAATATTTTGTCAAAATTCTGAAGGGTTTTTGTGCTGTGGCTCTTCAAAATAGGGTGGTATACCTCATTTTTCACCCTTGCCAATCTCGCATGTTTAATAACAGCCATATTTGGATGCCAATATCTTAAGAATGAAATGAGTTGTGAGCTTAAAAAGTGATATAGTACGTAACTAGCACTCAGGCTTTCAGGATCTATCATCAGAAAAGTCCTATCTCCTCTAGTTTGTGAGGTATTGGCCTCCAAAGCAGTGGTTTTACGTGCGAAAATGAAAATTTTAATTTCAAGGGGCAACTGTCATGCTACAATAAATCACAACCGTTTATTGGGGCTACATTCCTTCTATTTAGGCAGATGACTATCTGTAGAAAGTTTTTGGACAGTATTGAAATCATAATTTAGGTGTAAGGGAGCTCCAAAAATGGCTCCGACTGAAAAAATGCAATTTAAGACCAATTTTTAACAGTCAAAATCATAGCTGTTATGGCCCCAATTTGTTATTACATTTACAACACTACAGCAACAGCAACAGCAAAGGATGACAGACACAGTTTTTAAAACTTATGCACATTTAATTATCAAAGACAACAACTAACAATAACAACTAGATTAGATATATACAAAAAAACAGAAATATTTACAGTCCCTTTTGTAGGTTGCTTGGTGATGTCCTGGGTGAGGGAAAAACTCTAACACAGGCAAAAATCCACTAAAAGCTTCACAGGTCTTGAACAGAATGACAGGTCTGGTCACATGTATCCTTCTCCTTGCAATTTCTCCTACTACTTTACTGTCTCAATTCTTTTCATTATATACTCTTTTGCAGACCCCACCCCCATTTAGACCCCCTTTTTTTTTTTTTTTTCGGGGACTTGCCCCAGACATGCCCAGGGCATGTCTCAACCTAGCTCCAGTCTGGGCCTAATAAAAGAAAGGTAAATACTGCCATCTAGTGGCCTCTATTCACATCACACCTCCATTCCAAAAGGGAAAAATTTTGACTCATAAAGGCAAAATTTTTCTTTTCAATACAAAATGGTGAAGTGGATACTTGTCTATATATACACACACATCATACATTATTCAAATAAACATGTGACATATATATATATACACATATTCAAACACGGGATAAGAAATCAGCAATTACATTGTCTGTACCCTTCACATGCTTAATTTCCAAGTCAAACTCCTGTAAAATCAAACCCCAATTCAACAATCTCCGATTCTTGTTTTTCATCTTACTCAAAAACATTAACGGATTGTGATCAGTGTACACAACCATTGGCTTTTGTCCTGTACAAACATAAACCTCAAAGTGTTGTAAAGAAAGGACCGGAGCCTACAGCTACTTCTCTATTGTGGAATAGTTCCTCTGGTGGCGATTGAACTTCCTGGAGAAGTATGCCACGGGATGCTCAATGTCATCAGAGTCACTTCTCTGTAGGAGCACAGATACACAAGCTTGGTCGCTAGCATCGACCGCCATTGAGAACGATTTGTTGAAGTCAGGAGATTTGAGCACGGGGAAGTGACACAGCAGAGACTTCAGGCGATCGAAGGCTCTCTGGCATGCATCATCCCAAGTGAACTTTACGCCTTTCTTCAGTTAGTTAGTTAGACTGAGAGCAATCTCAGCAAAGTTCTTGCAGAACTTGCGGTAGCACTCGATCATTCCAAGGAAGCGGCGCAAAGCTTTTTTGTTGTCAGGAACGGGAAAGTCCATGATGGCTTGGACTTTAGCATTTATGGGTGCAACCTTACCCTGACCTATGATGTAGCCAAGATAGGTGACAGTAGCACAACCAAAGTCACTCTTGTTCAGGTTAACAGTCAGGTTAGCCTGGTCAGGCGCTGGAACAACGTCTCTATATCTTTTAGATGTTCTTCCCAGGAGTCACTCCATGTGATCAGGTCATCGATGTATGCACCCATGTGTGGCAATCCGGCGATTGTAGACTGTATCATCCTTTGGAATGTGGCTGGGGCATTTTTCATCCCAAAGGTTAGGACTTCATACTGGTTCAACCCTTCTCCTATCTGGAGTCTTCACAATGTAATTGAGATCATTGAGTTTTGTCAGAATATCATAAGGACCATGAAATCTAGCCTGCAATGGACCAGACTGCAAGGGAAACAACACAAGGACCTTGTCTCCTGGTTTAAACTCACGGCTTCTAGCCCCATGATCATACCAAGTTTTCACTTTTCCCTGACTTGATTTCAAGTTCTCTTTGGCTAGGTCACAAGCTGCACACAATCTTTCCTTGAACTTGCTAACATAGTCTAACAGACTGATGTGCGGCTCTTCCTCCTGCCATTGTTCACTCAACAATAGCAAAGGTCCTCTCACTTCATGGCCAAACACTAGCTCAAACGGACTGAATCCAGTAGACTCCTGCACTGCTTCTCTAGCTGCAAACAGCAAATGAACACCTTCATCCCAGTCTTTCTCATAGTCATAACAATAAGTCCTCATCATTGTCGTGAGAGTGGAATGAAACTGCTTCAAGGCTGTTACGTTCCCCAAATGCTTCAAGTCTAGGGTAAAGGGGAGTAACACAATATTAACTAAAACCAAACCCAGGAGGCAAAAGGAGGCAGGGGAAAGGTACAAACAATGAATAATTTATTAAACAAAAAGGTTCCAAAAGACAAAACAGAAGCTACAACAAATGCATGAAAAGGCCTCAGAAGAAACAGGCTACCACTAGCAAATGCTACAAAAACTATAAGACAGAGATACAGGACTGCAGACTAAACCAAAACCAAGATGACAGCAATTAAACAAAGACAAGAATCAAACACAAAATACCACACAGTTAGTACAGTCTCACCAATGTATATGTGCCACACAGGCTATCACACAGACAAATAGATACAAAAATGCACACACAGTGCTGGCTGCTAGATGTCAGAGAGCATGCTGGTGCTCCTTGGTTTTATGCAGCCCTGCTCCAATTATGCTGATGGGGCCCAGGTGGGAAGTGCCCAGGTGAGGGAGAGCTCCTGTCAGTAGCTGAGAGGGGAGGGGCAGCAACCTTGAGAGAACAGCACAGCAGGGGGAGACAAATAGCCACAACCCATGACCGTAACACCCCCCCCCCTTAAGAGCGAACTTATCAAAGTTAGCAACACACATTCAAATGTAAGAGGCACCAACAGACAGGATATAGGGTGGATGACACCATGGCTCCAGCACTCATCTCACCCCCTGGAGAGGGCATCCGCTACCATGTTGTCAACCCCCTTCTTGTGTCTAATTTCCAGGTTGTAGTGTTGCACCAACAGGGCCCAACGCATCAGCCTCTGGTTATGGTTGTACATCTGGGCTAGGAAAACAAGGGGGTTATGATCAGTGTACACAATTACTGGTGAGCTACTGGAACCTACATACACCTCGAAGTGCTGCAGAGCAAGAAGAAGGGCTAATGTTTCCTTCTCAATTGTTGACTAGTTTAATTGATGGTGTTTAAACTTGGCTGAGAAGTAGCTAACTGGGTGGCACACATCACCTTCACCATCCTGGAGTAGCACAGCACCTGCCCCGGTAGCACTGGCATCAATCTCCAACTTAAATGGGAGAGAGAAGTTAGGTGCGGCCAAGACAGGAGCACTGCAGAGGATAGACTTGGCGGACATAAAGGCACGTTCACATTCAGGATCCCACACAAATGGTACCTTAGGACTACATAACCTGGTTAGAGGGGCCACCACCACTGAGAAGTTTTTACAAAAACATCTGTAGTACCCCGTCATACCCAGAAAACGTCGTAGCTCCCGCCTAGTGGTGGGTGTAGGGAAAGACAGGACAGCTGTAACCTTAGCGTCTACTGGGCGCACACTCCCATGTCCCACCTGTTTGCCCAAATAGGTCACAGTGGCCTTACCAAACTCACATTTTGCCAGGTTGAGAGTTAGGGAGGCCTCAGACAGACGATGGAACACCAGGGCCAAGTTGGTCATGTGCTCTTCCCAGCTGCTAGAATACACCACGACGTCATCAAGGTACACGTTGCAGTGAGGGATGTCCCCCAAAACCTGGTGCATCAACCGTTGGAAGGTTGCTGGGGCATTCCTCATGCCGAATGCCATCACTGTATATTCTAAGAAATGGTCAGGGGTTACAAAAGCAGAGATTTCACAGGCCTGGGAGGACAGTGGCACTTGCCAGTAACCCTTTAAAAGATCCAGTTTTGTGATGTGGGTTGCTGGGCCAATACTGTCTATACAGTCTTCCATGCGAGGCAGAGGGTACGAGTCGGACACAGTCACAGCATTTACCCTTCTGTAGTCAGTACAAAACCTAAATGTGCCGTCAGGCTTGCCGACCAACAGACACGGGGAGCTCCAAGGGCTACAACTGGGCCTAGCTAGGCCATTGTCTAACAGATAGGTGGTCTCTTTTTTCATCATTTCCCTCTTAGTCACTGGACAACGGTATGCATGTTGTTTGATTGGAGCTGCGCTACCGACATCAATGTGGTGTTCTAACACTGTGGTACGAGAAGGTACATCCTGAAACAAAGTAGGATAAGATTCGATAAGACTGACTACATCATCCCGCTGACTGTCAGGAAAGTAGGATAACTGAGCTCTGAGGGTAGACAGGTAAGCTGTGTTCGTCAGCCTACCACACTGTAGACCATCAGGGAACACCTCTAAACCATCAGCCAGGGCTCCCACACCCAACAGAGAAGCAGAGGTCTTCTGGGGGGTAACAGGCTCCGGAGTATTTTCCTGCTTCCCCACATCAGCTTGTCTGGTGAGATAGGTTTTTAACATGTTAATATGACATAGCCGTGTCTTTCGTCTACGTTCAGGAGTGTGGATGATGTAATCTGTATCAGACACTTTCTTCTCTACCACATAGGGTCCTGAAAATCGGGCATTGAGAGCAGATCCTGGCAGGGGCAATAAAATCAGGACCTGATCACCAGGCTGGAACTGGCGCACTTGCGCCCGTTTGTCAAAACGGTGTTTCATTGCCTCTTGTGAGGAGGAGGGAGCATCCTTTGCTACTGCAGAGGCTCGATGCAGCCGCTCTCTGCACTGGGAAACAAAATCCAACACATTGGAGACAGGAGGGGAACTAGACATTAGCTGTTCTTTTAGTACTTTAAGTGGGCCACGCACGTTGTGACCAAACACAAGTTCAGCCGGGCTGAATCCCAGGGACTCCTGTTTTGCATCACGTATTGCAAAGAGAACAAAGGGGACGCCCTCATCCCACCCCCTCCCTGTTTCATAACAGTACTTTTTTAGCATAGACTTAAGTGTCTGGTGCCAGCGTTCAAGTGCGCCCTGCGACTCTGGATGGTATGCACTGGACACTGAATGGGAGACCCCTAATGTTTGCAAGATTTGCTTAAAAGTCTTGGACAGAAAATTGGTTCCCTGATCTCTCTGAACAGTTTTAGGTAACCCAAAAGTTGTAAAAAACTTCAGCAGGGCCTTGGTGATGGCAGGTGCAGTGATTTTTCGTAAGGGGATAGCTTCCGGGAAACGAGTGGCAATACACATCACCGTTAATAGAAACTGATTGCCAGACTTTGTTCGGGGCAACGGGCCCACACAGTCCACTATGACATGGGAGAAGGGCTCACCAACCGCAGGTATAGGACACAGTGGGGCAGGAGGCACTCCTTGGTTCGGCTTCCCTACCATCTGACAGGTATGGCAGGATTTACAGAAACGCACCACATCAGCTTTCAATCCTGGCCAAAAGAAATGAGTTAGGATCCGATCATATGTCTTAGTAATGCCAAGATGGCCAGACCACAGACGCTCATGTGCAAGCTCTAACACATGCTGCCGACTTCCAACAGGCACTACTATCTGCTGCACTGTACCCCAGTCCCCACTATCTGCTGCTTTTCCTGCCCGAGAAACCCACCTACGCATCAGGACCCCATTATCTATCAGAAAAGACGGTTTCCCACCATGTTGAGTAGGGTCTTCACCAACTGCAGCATATAAATGGGCAAGGGAGGGGTCACTTTTCTGAGCGTGTATGAGCGTTTCACGAGTCAGAGGCAGAGCGTTCACAGAAGGACTATCCAGCCTGGTCACGTCAGATGCTTGGGTGGCACCATCCTGGGGCTCTCCAGTTGAGGACACCTTTTCCTCAGACAGCACAGAAGCAAAGAGGGAGTCAGACAAGTCAACATCCTGGACCTGCTTTCTAGCCTGGGCTCTAGTTATGAGGGCACTAGCAGTAAACACCTCTGGGTGGCACTCAGCAAGTTCGTCATGTGCAGAGCTAGGTACTTCAACCACCTCAGGAGAGGGATAAACTTTACCCCCAGCTATGTCATTCCCCATAATGAAATCAACACCCTCTATGGGGAAGTCAGAACGCACTGCCACAGGGAAAAACCCTGTGCATAAGTCTGACTGCACATGAATGCGGTGGAGGGGTGTGGGTACAAACCCCATTCCTATTCCCCTCACAATAGTGCTTACCCCACAAGCTGAAATGGCATCCAAAGGGAGAACTCTGGACAGGATAAATGACTGTGACCCCCCTGTATCTCGCAATACTGTGACTGGGCGCAGGTCTTCGGACCTGCCTGTAAGGGATACATAACCGGTAGACAGAAAAGGCTTGAAACATTCATCCTCCAATTTCTCAGTAGCCAGCTGGCTACTATGAGGTACTGTCTTAATCAGACCTACTCCTTTTGGTTTGGAAGGTTTGGAAACAGCTGACCCCACCGGGGCAGCTGCACGTTGTCGCTCCCATGCCCTGCATTCAGCCACTAGGTGACCAGGCTTGTGGCAAAAGAAACACTGTCTGGTTACCGGGGTAGGTTTATCACCACTTGTGTTCTGCGTGAATGCACGGGGCTGGGTGGTGCGTGATTCAGCACCTTTTGGCAACGCTGACGAACCTTTTAAGAAAGAAGGTTGCTTATTAAACACTGTTTTGTGCATGAGCTCATACTCATCTGATAGAGTGGCTGCTTGCTGTAGAGTAGCAACTTTTTGCTCATTCAAATAAACAGCTGTTCGTTCAGACATACAGTCCTTGAAATCTTCTAACAGCATTAGCTCACGCAGTGGAGAAAACTCTTCTACCTTGCAGGCTGCACACCACCTGTCAAAGTGAATACTTTTTTCTCTGGCAAAGTCACTATAGGTCTGTCCGGCTGCTCTCCGGAGGCTACGGAAGCGCTGCCTGTAAGCTTCTGGCACTAGCTCATATACTTTGTAAATAGTGCTCTTTACTTTATCGTACACGAGACTGTCTGCCATAGAAAGAGCAGCACAGGCTTCCTGCGCCTTACCAATCAGCTTGCACTGCAAGAGAATGGCCCACATATCTTTAGGCCACTTTAGAGCAACAGCTATGCGCTCAAAAGCACCAAAATACGACTACACCTCAGACTCACGGAAGGCAGGCACCAAAGCAACATTTTTGGCTACATTAAATGCCACAGCCCCACCAGATGAAAAGTTTACACCAGGGCTAGACCACTGACCAGACGCACTCTGTAATTCTAACTGGCGCATCCTTACAGCAGTGTTCGCTTCACTGCGTTTAAATTCCAGCTCCCTACGAAGTTGAAACTCCCTCTCCCTTTCCTGCGCCTCTAGCTGAAGAAAAGCTATACGCACCTTTATTTGTGCATCGGTTGATGCAGTGGAAACCGATGACAAAGCATCATAGAGGGGAATTGTCATTGGCTTACCTTCCCTTACACCCACAACAGGAGGAGTCAGGCTTACTGGGGGTACCTCATGTGGCACCACAGGATCTTCACCAGACTGGGTATCAGGTTTCCCCAAGTCTTCCTCCATCTCCCCACAACCTGCCCCCAGGGTTGCAGCATGAGGAACCTCCTCCTGTGGGGGGAGAAAACCACGCTCCACCAGCATTGTTAACAACCGCGCCCTTACATCCCTCTTGAGCAGTGACCGTGCCACAGAAACGCCGTAGTAATCACAGATCACACGTAGATCAGCCACCGTACAGCTATCCAACTGATCCACAGTTGGATTTGCCACAAACTCATTCAAGCTGAAAGCTGTCATTTTGGATGTCAAACAAAAACACCACAAAATGACTTTCACAGAAAAGCTAAGGCCTACCACCCCCAGGGTGCAAACAGACACACAAACACGTAACCACTCTGACCAGCCCTATACTGAGCTAACTTCCTGGTACCTGCCTAACCCCCAACTAGTCCCTACCTATCTTCTGGGGTTTGTCGGGCACGAGGTTCAGAACCCCCAACAGGGATCTTGCATATCCCAACCCAGGATTCACCCCGAAAACAAGAAAGGAAAAACAACAAATGGGTGCCTGATGGAAAGGCTGCCAAGCAGGCCCAGCCGGACACCCCTGCCTATTACCAGGGAAGCAGCTCAAAATGGTGTCGGGCTAGACAGAGCAGAAATGCTATACACCCAAAGTGTACTGCACCAGAGAGGCACCCAAAACCTAACTACGATAACAAAAAACTCAAGCCTCCAAAGCCAAAACTCCTGCGAGCCCCCAAATATGTTACGTTCCCCAAATGCTTCAAGTCTAGGGTAAAGGGGAGTAACACAATATTAACTAAAACCAAACCCAGGAGGCAAAAGGAGGCAGGGGAAAGGTACAAACAATGAATAATTTATTAAACAAAAAGGTTCCAAAAGACAAAACAGAAGCTACAACAAATGCATGAAAAGGCCTCAGAAGAAAACAGGCTACCACTAGCAAATGCTACAAAAACTATAAGACAGAGATACAGGACTGCAGACTAAACCAAAACCAAGATGACAGCAATTAAACAAAGACAAGAATCAAACACAAAATACCACACAGTTAGTACAGTCTCACCAATGTATATGTGCCACACAGGCTATCACACAGACAAATAGATACAAAAATGCACACACAGTGCTGGCTGCTAGATGTCAGAGAGCATGCTGGTGCTCCTTGGTTTTATGCGGCCCTGCTCCAATTAGGCTGATGGGGCCCAGTTGGGAAGTGCCCAGGTGAGGGAGAGCTCCTGTCAGTAGCTGAGAGGGGAGGGGCAGCAACCTTGAGAGAACAGCACAGCAGGGAGAGACAAATAGCCACAACCCATGACCGTAACAAAGGCACCCTGACTCTCTGGATGACAGGCACTAGAAAGAATCTGCTTCGCACCTAGTTCATACACAACCTGCTGAAACAATCCTGAAGTGAAATTGCTACCTTGGTCTGACTGAATTTCCCTGGGAAGGCCAAACAACGTGAAGAACTTTATCAAAGCCTTCGAGATTGCAGTTGCCTTAATGTTACGTAGAGGTATGGCTTCGGAGAATCTGGTAGATGCACACATGATTGTCAACAAGTACTGATTTCCAGATCTAGTCTTGGGTAATGGACCAACACAATCAACAATGACCTTAGAGAAGGGCTCTCCAAATGCTGGGATAGGCTGCAATGGAGCTACAGGTGGGTCTAACTGGTATTTTCCAACTACTTGACAAGTGTGACAGGTTTTACAAAAGTTGGAAACGTCTTTCCGAAGCCCAGGCCAAAAGAAGTGTTTCATGATCTTATCAATAGTCTTGTTAACACCAAGATGACCTCCTAAAGGTAAACTATGAGCCATTGTTAAGATCTCATTCCTGTAGACCTTCGGAACAACAATTTGCCTGACCACTGCCCAATCTGCTTTGGCAGGGATATCAGGAGGGCGCCACTTCCGCATCAACACATCATCCTTGAGATAATACCCAACTGGAACTGCGTCTATTTCTTTATCAGGAAGGGCTCTCCTCTTTAGTACACAAATTTCAGGATCATTAGTTTGCTTCTCAATCAACCGCTTTCTGGACAGAGACAAGTCTGCAGACATATCAGAATCACCAGACCCATCCGGCTGGCTGAATAGAGAACTGATAAAAGTATCTGATAAGTCCTCAAATGAAGAAACCATAGTAGGCCAATCAGAGTCATGAGGCAAACCACCTGAGTCCTGACTATTCAATGTGCTGGGCGGCACCACAACATCTTCTTCTTTAGCCTTCTTGGCCATAGCACGAGTCACTGCGCAAGAAGGATACAGAGATGGGTCCTCATCCCCATTTTCAGTGCTCGGCTGTGAAGTAAGATGTACAGGGGGAACTACTTTGCCCCCAGCCAGGTCATTGCCTAGCAACAGAGAAACACCCTTTATAGGTAGACTTGACATAAGTCGCACCTTTACCTGTCCTGTAACTAAATCTGACTTCAAGAATATAGAGCGCAGGGGTACAGATACAGTCCTCCCTTCAATACCTTGTCCAAGTATGAAATCCCCTGAAGCGGTCTCATCACGTAACTCCAAGGAGTCCATCAACAAAAGTGACTGAGAAGCTCCGGTATCCCTTAGGATATATATGGGGACAGGGGTAGTATGCTCATTCAGAGCCACAAATCCCTCTGACACAAATGGAAGAAATTCCTCCCTCACGAAGTCAGCTGTATCAGGCTTTTTAGCCCCACAAGAAGCAGGCAATTTAGCAGATCGGTTATCTACTACAGGGGTTTCTAACCTTGTTTTCACAAAGGCATTTGGTTTGGTATCATTTTCTTTTTCTTTCTTAGCTTTAAGGAACCAACGTTTAGTTGTAACATGACCAGATTTCTTGCAATAACTGCAAACTAGACCACTTTTGTCACTGTCAGCTTTCACACTTTGATCAGACCTGTTATTGGATTTCTGAGCACCATCACCAGATTTGTCTTTGGGTGAGGAATCTTGGGTATCACCGTAACCCTTTTTCTGAAATTGGGACCATCTATTGTTACTGCTAGACTGAAATTTGGACTTGAGTGAGAACATATTCATCTGCAAATTTGGCTTTGGCAGCTGATTGCAAATTCAGTGCTTGCTTCTCATTAAGGTAGGTCTTAACATCATCCTTAACACAATTCTTGAATTCTTCAACTAACACCATCTCTTTTAGTGAGCTGAAATCATCCTTGACCTCCATAGAAGTACACCAGCGCTCAAAGCAAACCTTCTTCTCATTAGCAAATTCCACATAAGTCTGATTTTCAGATTTCTTCAGACCTCTGAATTTCTGTTGGTAAGCCTCTGGAACCAACTCATAAGCTCTCAAAATAACCTTTTTGACAACCTCATAATTGGAGGAATCATCTGCAGACAAAGCCGAATAGGCTTGTTGAGCTTTACCCTTGAGGACAGTTTGCAACAGAAGAGGCCAGTGTTCTTTTGGCCACTGACAACTTTTCGCTACTTTTTCAAAACACTGGAAATAGTTGTCTACGTCCTTTTCCGAAAATGGAGGCACCAGTTTTACCTCATGGCTAGCCTGAAATTTATTTTCAGTTTCAATTTTAATTTTTAGTTGCTCCATTTGGAGTCTTTCTTCTCTATCGAATTTCTCTAATTCAAAATCTCTCTGTCTTGCAAATTTTTCTAACTCAAATTCTCTTTGTTTTTCTTTTTCTTCCCTTTCTTTTTTCTCTTCTCTAGCTAATTTTTCTAACTCAAACTGCCTTTGTTTTCCCTTTTTCTTCCCTTTCAAATTCTCTTTGTTTTTCTTTTTCCTCCCTTTCAATCTCTAGCATTTTTAATTTAAGTTCCATTTCTATATTTGGATTTTCCACTGGAAACTGTTCCAGATCTCCTGGTGCAAACACATTTTCATCAATGTAATATTCAACTATCTCTCTAGCCAGTCTTGCTTTTCGCATGGCTGGTTTTACCTCCGTCAGCTCTAAATGTCTGCAGATTTCGAGCAGTTCTGTCTTTTTAAAAGACTTCAAAACCTCAACGGTTGGTGATGCCAAGAAATCTTCCATTGCTGTGGATCTATATATATAGGAAAATTAAAAAAAAAAACAATTTTACAATTTGAAATGTTAAATTTTCAATCAATGACTCACACAATGTTCTATCCCGGACTTGAGCCCCCAATTTGTTATGGCCCCAATTTGTTATTACATTTACAACACAATAGCAACAGCAACAGCAAGGGATGACAGACACAATTTAAAAACTTAAACACATTTAATTAACAAACAAGGACTTTTAAATAAACTACTACCTACACTAAAGACCAAGATTGATTATACAACAACAAAACAGAAATATTTACAGTCCCTTTTTGGTTGGGTCCCTTGGTGATGTCCTGGGTGAGGAAAATTCTCTAACACAGGCAAAAATCCACTAAAAGCTTCACAGGTCTCAAACAGAATGACAGGTCTGGTCACATGTATCCTTCGGGCAATTTCTCCTACCACTTTACTGTCTCAATTCTCCCCTTTATATACTCTTTTGCAGACCCCTCCCACCTTTTAGACTTTTTTTTTCTTTGCTCTGGGACTTGTTTCAGACATGCCCGAAACATGCCCAAACCTAGCTCCAGTCTAAGCTTAACAAAAAAAAAAAAAGGTAAATACTGCCATCCAGTGGCCTATATTCATATTACAACACCCAATCACAAAATATCATAAACACTCCCGCAGTCACGTAAGAGGACAATTTCATAAATCTGATAAGTTGGCAAAGCGTCAATTAGTAGATTAAATGTTTTTTACTAATATTTTGAGAGGTGGGGGAGCGCCCCTCCACTACAACCCAGCGTATGAGCCCAGAGCTGCAACAGACTGACATACTGTGCACTAACACACGATGCAAACGGTCTCAATGTAGGCCTACTGACAGATCGTAGACACATTATAATCGTTCACGGTCTAATACCGTCATATCGCAAACCCCTGTTCTAGAATTCTGCAGTGACTCAGACTGCTGTTTGTCACAGTGACTGTTATGAGAATCACAGAAGAAAGTTCCATTTTACTGTCTCTTATCCAAATTACTGGCACAAAGAACTTCATACTTCAGGCATGTTGGAAGCACTTCAAATCTCAAACACATTTGAAAGTGATTAAAAACTGCTCTTGCAAATTAACGGAGATGGTGAGTACTTCATAGTTCGACAGTGGCCTCACTTCTTTACACGTAAAATGTTTTTTTTTTTTTTTTTTAGAAGTTTCCTGTCATTAGATTTAGGCAAATGCTACCATTTGCCTCAAGCAAACAGTCACTCGATGATAGCTGCTCATAATGTGATGTGAGTTAGCGTTCGTTCCATTAATCTGAGGCTTTGAAAACGACCTTAGTTAAATTGTTGTCAAAAAATAATAATGTCTTCACACTGGCACATCCACCTAGAAAGAAAAATATGGTTCATAAGAAAACAGGACGAAATGAAAATGATTAGATTGAACGTGGGTCTTCATCTGGTAACAAAACCTTGGTATTTCAGCTGTACATAAACAGAAAAAATCTTTATCAATTTTGTTCTGAGGTTCGTTCAGCATTTGTCTTATTGGGAGCATTCAGAAACGCATGGGCATTATCTTCATTTGTGATTTATCCTCGACCCAGCACTTGAGGGGAACTTTTTTAGACGTGAGCATTTTCAGAACTTTTCTTAATCGCATTCTACATAAAGGGCTGGGCAGTGGGCAGCAGATGGGTATTATATTGATATCACGATAAAATAGGCCTATTAAAAGTCCGGGATTTTAAATATCATGATCAGGCATAAGTCTCATCTCTTCTGAATTTCATATTTAGTGAAAGTACCAATAGTTATCTCTACAATAACGCCTCAATACCGTTATCAAGGTATTCGGTCAAAAATATATTATTTGACTTTGTCTGTATTGCGGAGCCCACACATGATGTAAACAGAAACAAAACTTTCTATTATTGCAAGCTCTGGTTTCCATGCCAACCCTTTGTTTCCTCAGAGAGGACAGCCAGTGTGGGAGGTGGTCCCAAACCGTGGGACAGATGACCCCACGACAATAAAGATTGTGCTGCGGAGGGTAAGCCTTTCCCGGTGTTACTAATACGCAGAGATACAGGACACTGCCTCCACAGAAGCACTGTTCTGCCCCGCTGAGGCGCCACCTCAATCGCACACAGGCCACGGTTTCTCTATAATAACTTCTGTAATTCTTCACAGCCATTTACCGTCAATGTGACATCAAACACCATGAATTTAACATGGAAACCCCCTTCACCTTTGTACTTTTTTTATTACAACCCCAATTCCGAAATAGTTGGAACAAAGTAAATTGTGAATAAAATCAAAATGCATTGACTTTCAGATCACATGAGCCAATGTTATTTACGATAGAACATAGATAACATTTCAAATGTTGAAACTGCAACATTATACATTTTAATCCACAAAATGAGCTTATTTCAAATTTTCTTGCTGCAACTGGTCTCATAAAAGTTCGGACACAGGCAAAAAAGTGCTGAGAAAACAATTAATATATAAGAGAATCAGATGAAAGGCGATTTAACTGATAATTAACTGGCATCAGGTGTGTAACATGATTGGCTATGAAAGGGATGTCTTAGAGAGGCTGAGTCTCTCAGAAGTAAAGATGGCCAGAGGCTCTCCAACCTGTGAAGGCTTATGTAAAAAAAACTGGATTACTTTAAAAACAATGTTCCTCAACGTCAAATTGCAAAGGCATTTAAGGTTTCGTCATTTACAGTGCATAACATCATCAAAAGATTCAGAGAAACTGGAAAGTAAGGGTGTTAAAGGAATTTTGATTTGACATTCCTGGTATTACCTTCACAAAAAGAAACTAAGACAACCCAGAGAAAAAAATCAGTCGGAGACAGAGAAGTAAATATCCAAGCCAAAGTCCGTTTACTTTTTTGCAAAAAAGGATCCCCATACAAAGTCAAGTCAGAATGGAGGATAAAGAGTTAGAAAGTTCTCTGGTATTTGTAGGGATACTCCATGGCTTTCTCCTCCCCCCGTGCTGATTTACACATCACGCAAGCCTTTGCAGTCGCTCGCAACTGCATCAAGTTGGTACGAAACCACGTCAAGTTGTCTAGGGATACACACACATCTTGCTAGGGAGGAGAGCACCTGCCTTCTCTCTCAGCTCTGGCTCCAGCTTATCTTGTTATGGATTCCGGAGCTTTCTATAAACACAAACTTAGAGAAAGAGAAAAACATCTTGCCCTTGGTACAGACAATCAAGACTTCATGACTTTTGATAGGCTATATGTCATGACACACTAGTATGGTTTACAGGCCCCTGCTATATCAGAAATATGTAGACACACACACACTCTGGGCCTATGGACTAAAACAGAATATGAGCAAGCAAGGATAATCAATTAATAATTATTAATAAATCAATAAGCAATCAAATGGAATCAAATAAGCATTTAATAATGATTAAATGAATCAAATAAAAAAATGTTTCCACATTGCCCCCGTTGATAATTGATTATTCGCAAGCATGCCACTCTCATTTTCAGCATGTGATTCATTCACGGGGAAGATGTTTCATCATACTGTATTACCATGACACTCCCTCCTTTTGTTCAAACAAACCCTCCAACTCAATTACATCGTTGTATGATTCCTTAAGCTCCTCGGGCAGAGTATACATCTCATTGTTGTCCTGTAATAGAAACATCTGATACTGTGGATTAGTAGTCAATACTCTTGATATAATTCCTTTAATTATGGTAATTCCACAGCAACTGCAAAAGAGCAGTACTGCAAATCCCCCAACTACAGAACCCATTACAGATGTAATTCCCGCTTTCCAACCCCAAGACAGAAGCCAGTCACTTAGAATTTGTCACTACTGGTGCAAGGTCTCGCTGTTGTGCATCAGATATGTCTTTAAAACGTTGCAAGGCTTTATCAATTACCCCTCCTGCCTCATCATTAGCTGGTATATAGGTACACACACTGGCCCAATAAGCTGACAGATCCCCCCTGTGCTGCTGTCAACAGATACAATAAGCAGAAGTAGCATCCTGCAATTCCAATTTGGACACATATTTTTGACCTCTTAGATCCTTTGAAAACTCCCATTCAGTGCGCAGTCCCCGGCTTGATCCCTTTCCACAGAGATCTCCACCCAGGCTCCCCCAGGTTGAGAACTCTGCTTTCTGCTTCCCAGTGTCTCCTTTTCAGAGCCCACCGATCACAGAAGCACCACTCGCTGACTGGCGCATTCGCTTTCACAGTTTCACCAGCCTCACCCGTTCACAGAGGTCGTCTCCATCGCCCCTCTGCTAGGTGTGGGCTGTCACCCACGTACCACTTGTTTCCCTCAACTTACATGCGACAAACACACCAATTAGATAGTACCATGGCAATATGTCAATTCATACTTCACCAGACACTACTTCACCAGACACGGGAGTCTTCAGTCCTCTCCCCAGCAGTATTTGCAACATTTCTGTTATCGGCTTGCGAGGGGGTGAATCTGCAAATTGCAACGCTTGGTAGATTGCTGGGGGTCCGGTTCCCAGAACCATCATCTGATCCCCCGCAATCTCACCCTGTTCGTTTCCCTCGAACACGCGCATTGCCTCCCACATAGTAGGACCTGTAGGAACCAACCCAAGCCCCAGTTTAGACATTATGTCCCTCCCCAGGAGGTTTACTGGGCACTGTGTGGACACTATTACAGAGCAGAGTGTAGCAATCCCCTCAGGATCCTCAAATTTGAGTTCCTCTGTTGCTACGCTGTCCCATTGCCCCATTCACAGCACAAGTTTGTGTCATATTAGTGCTGAGCCGATGTGAAAAAATTGCACTTACTTTTCTGATAACAGTTCAACATGCCCTCGTGTCACATAGAAAAGAAACTGGTGTGTCATTTACAATCAGGGTTTTCCAAGCACTCGTCGGTGCAACCATTAATGCAAACAATTTAATTACATCATAGGGAAATGGCTCCCCAGATGCTAACCCTTCCCCCAGGGCAGTTAATCATTCCGAATTGTTCCCGTCGCTTATTTGTGGATACCCAAACAAAATCAATAGTTTCCCCTGCCACCCCTGGGATACTCCCACAAACCCTGTGCCATTTCCTTCAACACATCGACTATATTAAGTGGGGGTAAACTGGGGTCTATTGAAACTAATCCATTACGTGCAGTAGACACTGCCATGGAGCATTTAGCTATACTGTTCAGATTCATTGTAGGCGCAACATATGTTTAAAAATGAACAGACACAGGGAGAGATAAGCCATTTTATTAAACCCTTTTTTTTTTTTAAATGAATAAGTCCCGGAGTCTCTACTGACTTGGAGCGTAATTAAACTCTTCACCGGGTTTGAGACGGGCGGGCTCTATATGCCACGCCCTCCTTTGTAGCCGGACTCCCTCCAAGTCTATCCTGACTCACCCAGATGTACCTATACACCCGCTGGAGGAGGAGATACCACCTTTACAATGTGACTGATGTCTCCATGTCTCCCTCTCCTGGATTTTTACTGCTGTCCGTGTGGTTAGGAGCACTTGATATGGACCCTTCCATGCCGGTTCACTCCACTCCCATTTTTTTTCCTGGCACTCCGCACCAGGATCCAATCTCCAGGCTTTATCTCACCAGGCGGCAATTCCGCTACTGATCTGGGAGGAAGCACATTTCGCATCTCACTTTTGTTAGTCAACATTCTATTCATATACTCTGCCAGAGTCGCTTTTTCTACTTGTGTTCTCTGCAATAAATGTACTAACTCAAAAGGTTTCCCATGTACTACTTCATAAGGTAACAACCCCAACCCCAACTGTGGGGTTATCCTCATGCTAGTTAATATAAATGGTAGACATGCTACCTAATTCCATTTAGTCTCAGCCATGGCTTTGCGCAGTTTTGCTTTCAGGGTTTCATTAGTCCTTTCTGCCAATCCCGCTAATTGTGGATGATATGCCTAATGTTTTTTCAATTCTATTCCCAATTTTACTCCCAAACAAGCCAGTTCTTCATTTCTAAATTCTGGCCCATTATCACTATAGAATGCTTTTGGAATCCCCCACCTAGGAATAATTTCCCTACTCAGGATTTTTGCTACTGTGATTGCATATATAGCTTCTACCTCATTTAGCAAAGGTCACATCAATAATAACGCATCACTTCTTCTCGCTTCACACAGTGTTAAATGTATGAAATGTGTGGAATGGCCCAGGGGGTGTAGGGATAGCCCCCTTCGTCCCCCCTCTTGGTACATGGCACTGCCCATGCACCAAATCTACAGCAATATTGAAGAGGGATTTTGGTAATATAGGCTTTCCATAGGGTCCTACCCACCCGCCATCAGTGTGTTGTGTCCCATGTGATGTCCATTGACATTTTTTTTTTCTCTTTTTTTCTTATGGGGGAGCAGCATCATGCTCTGCTCACCGCAGATCACATGAATATTCAGTCTTCAGATTGGTGTAATTGCCCCACAAGAGTGTTTTTGGCTGCCGCCCTTGTCTCTCTGTCTGCAAACGCGTCAGCCAAACTAATTTGGTGAACATTTTTGGTGTGAGCTATCAGCTCTGTGCTTCTACAGGGTGAGTAGAGGGCCACTATCAACAAAGCTATCATGAGTCCAGACAGCATATCCAACACATGGGTTATCGACATTTGACACCAACCCATCAACAAAGTATTCAATATCAAGTTTTTTTAGTGGGGTCACCTAAGTCCAGGACATGCAGTATTATTAGATAGAACTCCTTTTACACAATGGAGAATACATTTTTTTTCTCTCTCAATGAATTGTGATTAAGCACTTCACCTCAGTCTAGGGTTCCGCTAAAAGCAGGGAGGAAATACACAGTCAGGGCTTATTAGCCCCAACCATTCTTACATTTTCCCTCATCATCAGCAGAACCGGGTGGAGCCACTTTAGACCATGTTACAATTTGCAAAAAATAAATAAATAAAGTTCAAATTTTTTTATACTTTTATTCACAAAAATGGCTACACATACAATATTAGTTTTCACTTTCGGCTCCTAGCACATTAAGCGCTTCTCTCATTCAGTCACTTTTTGTTTGACTCACTTAATCAAAAACATATTTAGAAATCGCAAGCAAAGTAATATGTGATCACGTTACTAGTGGACTTTTTCAATCATATGGTGGTCCACCTTTTGAATTTAGTCTTGCGTTAATACTTCAAATTGGATTTCCCCATATCTATTTTAGAAAGTAAACTTCTAAGCTGAAAACCACACAGTGGAATCCCCAGCTGGCCAGTTCATCACTTATCTTCAGCAGTGCTCTCTGTGGTAAAGTTCCAAGAGGAGTTAGAGACAAACAATAATGAACAATTTTGTTTTAATTCAACTCGTTCGGATCATTCCCTGTCAAAATTAAATAAACAGATTAAGGTTCACTTCTCAGCTCCTTTGCCATGAAGACACTCATTGACAATACCTGTTCAAAATGGACAAAAGATTTTTAATTGCATTTCTTTTGTCAGGAAAGCTTTCAGTCACATTTCTTCCACTTAATGCTTCCCCTTCTAAAGATCCATGATTCCCTAATCCCACAATACTTCATTTGATTGATTTTTTTAAAATATCAATTTAATATATACCATTAAATTTCATATTATATTTTGTATTTACTGGCACTTTTCTGATCATTTTACCTTTTTTTCCCACTTCAGATAGCAATTGCAATTTTTCAATGCTTGATAGAAAAACCTCTAAATTGAATTTGGCACACAGTCTCTTATTGTATACAGTGTTACACAGTATTTTGGTAAATTTTGAACATACTGTGTTATTCTTGTTTCCACATTCACTTCATTTTCTTTTCAGAGATATGCTTCTAGCACACCAATCTCACACAGCCTAATTATTTACAGAAAAGTGCTTAGATTTTCTAGCTCTTTAAAAATATTTCACAAATTAATAGTGTAAATAGTGTCAATAATTCATGCTCATAGAGGATATGACTGGTAGTTTTCTCTGCAATGTCTTACTACTGCCAAATATTAGAGCATTTAAATCACTTTGTCCTGCATCTTAAGGAAGTTCAGTTAGCCACAACATTAGAAACACTTTTCCACTTTGGTGCCATTGCTGTGCACTTCTGCAACTTCATCCCTCTACAACTCCACAGCCATTAAAATGGCTAAACTCCTGCTCTCTGTTTACCATCCAAATTAATGCCACTTACTTTAACCAACCACAGCCATTAAAATGGCTAAACTCCTGCTTTAACCGACTCCGCTTACACCAACTTCACTTACTCGGACCAACTAATTTCACTTACTCTGATCAACTTCACTTTTTATCAATCCTGCAATTACTCTAAGAATTCCATTAAATACTGTAAATATTGACTAATCAACAGGCACCTTAAATTATTTTTGAATAAAAGCTAATTTCATTGTAGATTTATATGAGCACTTAATGGAATAGAATGACAATTGAATTCAATCTAACAGATAGAACTAACAAATATGCCAGCAATGCAGTTGTCTACAGGCACTCACAGAGTTCGGTTCATTCACATTGATTTCCACACAGAAACACAATCTGAGCTCAGAGCATATACACTCATAAACACACACGCACACACACACACCTCAGTGCACTTTCCTCTCTCACATTCATTCACATTGGAAAAGATCCAAGGATCTAATTTTCTTATGATCTGACCCACCATTGTTGCTTTGATAACATACACAGACAACGCTGTATTTTAACTAAACCCAAATTCCTTTGCTCACAATGATTCCCTGAATCATTATGTCAACTTTCTTCACACTCCTCAGTCTAAGACCCAGAATGATTCCCTGAACCATTATGTCAACTTTCAACAAATTTCCCAGTCTCAGTCAACGCTTCGTCATCATCAGTCCCAGAAAAGCAGACCTTGCAACAACAACCACCACAGTAACGCTATTACTGTTCATCAGTCCGATGATTGGCAATATTACTTTCTCTGCCTCACAACAACTAAGCCGAATTCAGTAAAAATTCCATCACTCACCCGCACCTCCACTCATTTTTTGGAGAACCCCCCGTTTCTGACCTCCTACACACCCCAATAGGGCCTTCACAACCGCCCCGGGCTGAGGTCTCTCCACAACGTCCCCTGGACGACCGTGCGCACGGTTTTCAGTCGGCGCTGATTCTCCAGGGAGTGCAGGTGAGATATTGGAATTCCGGACATGGCCCCCAATGTTAAAGGAATTTTGATTTTACATTCCTCGTATTACCTTCACAAAAAGAAACTCAGATGACCCAGAGAAAAAATCAGTCGGAGACAGAGAAGTTAATATCCAAGCCAAAGTCCGTTTACTTTTTTGCAAAAAAGGATCCCCATACAAAGTCAAGTCAGAATGGAGGATAAAGAGTTAAAAAGTTCTCTGGTATTTGTAGGGATACTCCATGGCGTTCTCCTCCCCCCATGCTGATTTACACATCACGCAAGCCTTTGCTGTCGCTCGCAACTGCGTCAAGTTGGTACGTAACCACGTCAAGTTGTCTAGGGATACACACACATCTTGCTAGGGAGGAGAGCACCTGCCTTCTCCCTCAGCTCTGGCTCCAGCTTATCTTGTTATGGATTCCGGAGCTTTCTATAAACACACAAACTTAGAGAAAGAGAAAAACATCTTGCCCTTGGTACAGACATTCAAGACTTCATGACTTTAGATAGGCTATATGTCATGACACACTAGTATGGTTATGCAGGCCCCTGCTATATCAGAAATATGTAAACACACACACTCTGGGCCTATGGACTAAAACAGAATATGAGCAAGCAAGGATAATCAATTAATAATTATTAATAAATCAATAAGCAATCAAATAAGCATTTAATAATGATTAAATGAATCAAATAAAAAAATTATTCCACATTTCCCCCGTTGATAATTGATTATCCGCAAGCATGCCACTCTCATTTTCAGCATGTGATTCATTCAGGGGGAAGATGTTTCATCATACTGTATGACCATGACACTCCTTCCTTTTGTTCAAACAAACCCTCCAACTCAATTACATCGTTGTATGATTCCTTAAGCTCCTCGGGCAGAGTATACATCTCATTGTTGTCCTGTAATAGAAATATTTGATACTGTGGATTAGTAGTCAATACTCTTGATATAATTCCTTTAATTATGGTAATTCCACAGCAACTGCAAAAGAGCAGTACTGCAAATCCCCCAACTACAGAACCCATTACAGATGTAATTCCCGCTTTCCAACCCCCAGACAGAAGCCAGTCACTTAGAATTTGTCACTACTGGCGCAAGGTCTCGCTGTTGTGCATCAGATATGTCTTTCAAACGTTGCAAGGCTTTATCAATTACCCCTCCTGCCTCATCATTAGCTGGTATATAGGTACACACACTGGCCCAATAAGCTGACAGATCCCCCCTGTGCTGCTGTCAACAGATACAATAAGCAGAAGTAGCATCCTGCAATTCCAATTTGGACACATATTTTTGACCTCTTAGATCCTTTGAAAACTCCCATTCAGTGCGCAGTCCCCGGCTTGATCCCTTTCCACAGAGATCTCCACCCAGGCTCCCCCAGGTTGAGAACTCTGCTTTCTGCTTCCCAGTGTCTCCTTTTCAAAGCCCACCGATCACAGAAGCACCACTCGCTGACTGGCGCATTCGCTTTCACAGTTTCACCAGCCTCACCCGTTCACAGAGGTCGTCTCCATTGCCCCTCTGCTCGGTGTGGGCTGTCACCCACGTACCACTTGTTTCCCTCAACTTACATGCGACAAACACGCCGATTAGATATTGCCATGGTACTATGTCAATTCATACTTCACCAGACACGGGGGTCTTCAGTCCTCTCCCCAGCAGTATTTGCAACATTTCTGTAATCGGCTTGCGAGGGGGTGAATCTGCAAATTGCAACGCTTGGTAGATAGCTGGGGGTCCGATTCCCAGAACCATCATCTGATCCCCCGCAATCTCACCCTGTTCGTTTCCCTCGAACATGCGCATTGCCTCCCACATAGTAGGACCTGTAGGAACCACCCCAAGCTCCAGTTTAGACATTATGTCCCTCCCCAGGAGGTTTACTGGGCACTGTGTGGACACTATTACAGAGCAGAGTGTAGCAATCCCCTCAGGATCCTCAAATTTGAGTTCCTCTGTTGCTACGCTGTCCCATTGCCCCATTCACAGCACAAGTTTGTGTCATATTAGTGCTGAGCCGATGTGAAAAAATTGCACTTACTTTTCTGATAACAGTTCAACATGCCCTCGTGTCACATAGAAAAGAAACTGGTGTGTCATTTACAATCAGGGTTTTCCAAGCACTCGTCGGTGCAACCATTAATGCAAACAATTTAATTACATCATAGGGAAATGGCTCCCCAGATGCTAATCCTTCCCCCAGGGCGGTTAGTCATTCCGAATTGTTCCCGTCGCTTATTTGTGGATATCCATACAAAATCAATAGTTTCCCCTGGCACCCCTGGGATACTCCCACAAACCCTGTGCCATTTCCTTCAACACATCGACTATATTAAGTGGGGGTAAACTGGGGTCTATTGAAACTAATCCATTACGTGCAGTAGACACTGCCATGGAGCATTTAGCTATACTGTTCACATTCATTGTTGGTGCAACATATGTTTAAAAATGAACAGACACAGGGAGAGATAAGCCATTTTATTAAACCCTTTTTTTTTTTTAAATGAATAAGTCCCGGAGTCTCTACTGACTTGGAGCGTAATTAAACTCTTCACCGGGTTTGAGACGGACGGGCTCTATATGCCACGCCCTCCTTTGTAGCCGGACTCCCTCCAAGTCTATCCTGACTCACCCAGATGTACCTATACACCCGCTGGAGGAGGAGATACCACCTTTACAATGTGACTGATGTCTCCACGTCTCCCTCTCCTGGATTTTTACTGCTGTCAGTGAGGTTAGGAGCACATGATATGGACCCTTCCATGCCGGTTCACTCTACTCCCATTTTTTTTCCCGGCACTCCGCACCAGGATCCAATCTCCAGGCTTTATCTCACCAGGCGGCAATTCCGCTACTGATCTGGGAGGAAACACATTTCGCATCTCACTTTTGTTAGTCAACATTCTATTCATATACTCTGCCAGAGTCGCTTTTTCTACTTGTGTTCTCTGCAATAAATGTACTAACTCAAAAGGTTTCCCATGTACTACTTCATAAGGTGACAACCCCAACCCCAACTGTGGGGTTATCCTCATGCTAGTTAATATAAATGGTAGACATGCTACCTAATTCCATTTAGTCTCAGCCATGGCTTTGCGCAGTTTTGCTTTCAGGGTTTCATTAGTCCTTTCTGCCAATCCCGCTAATTGTGGATGATATGCCTAATGTTTTTTCAATTCTATTCCCAATTTTACTCCCAAACAAGCCAGTTCTTCATTTCTAAATTCTGGCCCATTATCACTATAGAATGCTTTTGGAATCCCCCACCTAGGAATAATTTCCCTACTCAGGATTTTTGCTACTGTGATTGCATCTATAGCTTCTACCTCATTTAGCAAAGGTCACATCAATAATAACGCATCACTTCTTCTCGCTTCACACAGTGTTAAATGTATGAAATGTGTGGAATGGCCCAGGGGGTGTAGGGATAGCCCCCTTAGTCCCCCCTCTTGGTACATGGCACTGCCCATGCACCAAATCTACAGCAATATTGAAGAGGGATTTTGGTAATATAGGCTTTCCATAGGGTCCTACCCACCCGCCATCAGTATGTTGTGTCCCATGTGATGTCCATTGACATTTTTTTTCTCTTTTTTTCTTATGGGGGAGCAGCATCATGCTCTGCTCACCGCCAATCACATGAATATTCAGTCTTCAGATTGGTGTAATTGCCCCACAAGAGTGTTTTTGGCTGCCGCCCTTGTGTCTCTGTCTGCAAACGCGTCAGCCAAACTAATTTGGTGAACATTTTTGGTGTGAGCTATCAGCTCTGTGCTTCTACAGGGTGAGTAGAGGGCCACTATCAACAAAGCTATCATGAGTCCAGACAGCATATCCAACACATGGGTTATCGACATTTGACGCCAACCCATCAACAAAGTATTCAATATCAAGTTTTCATAGTGGGGTCACCTAAGTCCAGAACATGCAGTATTATTAGATAGAACTCCTTTTACACAATGGAGAATACATTTTTTTTCTCTCTCAATGAATTGTGATTAAGCACTTCACCTCAGTCTAGGGTTCCGCTAAAAGCAGGGAGGAAATACACAGTCAGGGCTTATTAGCCCCAACCATTCCTACATTTTCCCCTCATCATCAGCAGAACCGGGTGGAGTCACTTTAGACCATGTTACAATTTGCAAAAAATAAATAAATAAATAAAGTTCAAATTTTTTTATACTTTTATTCACAAAAATGGCTACACATACAATATTAGTTTTCACTTTCGGCTCCTAGCACATTAAGCGCTTCTCTCATTCAGTCACTTTTTGTTTGACTCACTTAATCAAAAACATATTTAGAAATCGCAAGCAAAGTAATATGTGATCACGTTACTAGTGGACTTTTTCAATTATATGGTGGTCCACCTTTTGAATTTAGTCTTGCGTTAATACTTCAAATTGGATTTCCCCAAATCTATTTTAGAAAGTAAACTTCTAAGCTGAAAACCACACAGTGGAATCCCCAGCTGGCCAGTTCATCACTTATCTTCAGCAGTGCTCTCTGTGGTAAAGTTCCAAGAGGAGTTAGAGACAAACAATAATGAACAATTTTGTTTTAATTCAACTCGTTCGGATCATTCCCTGTAAAAATTAAATAAACAGATTAAGGTTCACTTCTCAGTAACTTTGCCATGAAGACACTCGTTGACAATTCCTGTTCAAAATGGAGAAAAGATTTTTAATTGCATTTCTTTTGTCAGGAAAGCTTTCAGTCACATTTGTTCCACTTAGTGCTTCCCCTTCTAAAGATCCATGATTCTCTAATCCCACAATATTTCATTTGATTTATTTTTTAAAAATATCAATTTAATATATACCATTAAATTTCATATTTTGTATTTACTGGCACTTTTCTGATCATTTTACCTTTTTTTTTCACTTCAGATAGCAATTTTTCAATGCTTGATAGAAAAACCTCGAAATTGAATTTGGCACTGTTAAAGGAATTTTGATTTTACATTCCAAGTATTACCTTCACGAGAGAAAACTCAAGACGACTCAGGAAAAAAAATCAGTCGGAGGCAGAGAAGTTAATATCCAAGCCAAAGTCCGTTTACTTTTTTGCAAAAAAGGATCCCCACATACAGAAGCTCAGGTCAAAGTGGAGGATACACAATTAGAAAGTTCTCTGGTATTTGTAGGAATACTCCATGGCGTTCTCCTCCCCCCGTGCTGATTTACACATCACGCAAGCCTTGCGTCACACGCAACTGAGTCAAGTTGGTACGTAACCACGTCAAGTTGTCTAGGGATACACACACATCTTGCTAGGGAGGAGAGCACCTGCCTTCTCTCTCAGCTCTGGCTCCAGCTTATCTAGTTATGGATTCCGGAGCTTTCTATAAACACATAAACTTAGAGAAAGAGAAAAACATCTTGCCCTTGGTACAGACATTCAAGACTTCATGACTTTAGATAGGCTATATGTCATGACACACTAGTATGGTTATGCAGGCCCCTGCTATATCAGAAATATGTAAACACACACACACACTCTGGGCCTATGGACTAAAACAGAATATGAGCAAGCAAGGATAATCAATTAATAATTATTAATAAATCAACAAGCTATCAAATGGAATCAAATAAGCATTTAATAATGATTAAATGAATCAAATAAAAAAATGTTTCCACAAGGGACAAGGTCGAAGACCTTTACTGGATGCCTGGGATCTTCGGGCCCTCAGATGCCACTGCATCACACATCAGCATTATTCTGTCATTGACATTACTAAATGGGCCCAAGATCACTTCAAGAAACCACTGTCTGTAAACACAGTCGCCGTGCCATCCACAGATGCCACCTAAAACTCTATCATGCAAAAAGGAAGCCATTGTTGAGCATGATCCAGAAGCGCCGCCGTGTACTGTGGGCCAAGGCCCATTTAAAATGGACTGTAGCAATGTGGCAAAGTGTCCTGTGGTCAGACGACTCCAAATTTGACATTCTTGTGGGAAATTATGGCCGTCGTGTCCTCTGGGCTAAACAGGAGAAAGACCACCCCTCCTGTTATTAGCGTTCAGTTCGAAAGCCAGCATCTCTGATGGTATGGGGATGCATTGGTGCATATGGCGTGGGACACTTGCATGTTTTTAAAAAGCACCATGAATGCTGAAAGGCATTCAAAGGTTTTAGAGCAACATATGCTCCCTTGCAGACGACATCTACTCCAGGGAAGGCCTTGTGTATTTCAGCAGGACAATGCAAAACCACATACTGCAGCTATTACAACAGCATGCCTTCGTAGTAGAAGAGTCCGTGTGCTGAACTGGCCTGCCTGTCATCCTCATCTTTCACCAATTGAGAACATTTGGCGCATAATAAAACAAAAAGTCCGTCAAAGGAGACCCAAAACTCTCCAGCCGCTGGAAGCCTGTATTAAACAAGAGTGGGCTCAAATTCCAATAGCTTAACTCAAGGATCTTGTCTCCTCAATGCCCAGACGCCTCCACTTTGTGTTACAAAAAAGAGTGGATGCTATACCATGGTAAACAAGCCCCTGTCCAAACTTTTTTGAGACCAGAAGCAGTCATCAAACTTGAAATGAGCTCATTTTGCGGACAAAATGGAAAATTTTCTCAGTTTCAACATTTGTTCGGTTATCTCTGTTCAATTGTGAATAAAATACTGGCTGGTGTGATTTGAAAGTGATTGCGCTTTGATTTTAATCACAATTTACACTTCGTTCCAACTATTTCAGAATTTGGGTTGTAGAATTCGGCAGTGACTCAAATAGCTGTTTGTGACAATGACGGTCATGAGACTCACAAAAGCAAATTCCATTTTACTGCCTGTTGTCCAAATTAATGACACAAAGAACATCATATTTCAGGCCAGTTGGGAGCACTTCAAATCACAAACAACTTTGAAAGTGATTAAAAACTGCTCTTGCAAATTAACAGAGGTGGTGAATACTTCATAGCTCCATGGAGTCACTTTTACACATAAAATGTGTTTTTTTTTTTTTTTTTTTACAAGTTTCCCTGGTCTTATATTCAGAGCCAATCCAGTTCTGAAAATAACTCTGGGAGACAAAGAGTGAAAAAAAAAATGAATAAATGAAACCCTTCACGAAGTATTACAAGAGAGGAACACCATGCCCTGATAAGGTGGGCATCACGTTCCCTGCTGAGGTGCAGGAGGAACAATACTTCAAGCACACTTCAGAAGCTGAGGAGGATTTAGCCGTCGATCAGGAAGCACAATACCCTATCATTAGATTTAGGCAAATGCTACCACTTGTCATAAGCAAACAGTCACTTGATGATAGCTGCTCATAATGTGATGCGAGTTACCGTTCGTTCCATTAATCTGAGGCTTTGAAAAAAGCCTTAAATTGCTAAAAAAAATAATAATAATGCCCATACACAACCACATCCCTCCAGAAAGAGAAAATATGGTTCATAGGAAAACAGGACAAAAAGAAAATGATTAGATTCAACGCGGTTCTTCGTCTGCTAACAAAACCTTGGCGTTTGATCAGTACATAAACAGAAAAAATCTTTATCAATTGTGTTCTGAGGTTCGTTCAGCATTTCTCTTTTTGGGAGCATTCAGAAATGCTTGGGCATCATCTTAATTTGTGATTCGTCATCGATCCAGCACGAGGGGAACTTTTTCAGACATGAGCATTTTCAGAACTTGAAAAAACTGAATCAGAAACTGATCAGGCATAAGTGTCATATCGTCTGGTTTTCATATTTAGTGAAAGTACCAATTGTTATCTCTACAATAACGCCTCAATATCGTTATCTAGGTATTCGGTCAAAAATATGATATTTGACTTTGTCTGTATCGCGAAGCCCACACATGATGTAAACAGAAACAAAACTTTCTACTACTGCAAGCCCTGGTTTCCATGCCAACCCTTTGTTTCCTCAGAGAGGTCAGCAGGCGGATGTGAGTGCTGCTCATGATGGTCACTGTGCCGCCCAAACGCAGCCACTCTGGGAGGTGGTCCTGAACCACGGGGCCGATGACCCCAAAACAATTAAGATGGTGCTGCGGAGGGTAAGCCTTTCCCGGTGTTACTAATCTGCAGAGATACAGGACACTGCCTCCACAGAAGCTTGTCATCGCGAACGAAGGCGAGCTCGGGCTCATCGATACTGCTCCGATAGCAACTGATGTCTGAGATGTATGGAAGAATCCGAACGGATCCATGTATTTTAAGAGTAATGATTGTTTAGAAATGATGGCAACCTCGCATCGTTCGGCTGATCGCATTTGATTTCGGCGCACTGTATGCGGCACATTTTGTACTTTCTCTGGAGGAATATTGTCTAGTACCTGCCTTATTAGCTCCCGTCCCCCTTAAAAAAAAGGGATTGATAACTTGACACCCAATCACAAAATATCATAAACACTCCCGCAGTCACGTAAGAGGACAATTTCATAAATCTGATAAGTTGGCAAAGCGTCAATTAGTAGATTAAATGTTTTTTACTAATATTTTGAGAGGTGGGGGAGCGCCCCTCCACTACACCCCAGCGTATGAGCCCAGAGCTGTAACAGACTGACATACTGTGCACTAACACACGATGCAAACAGTCTCAATGTAGGCCTACTGACAGATCGTAGACACATTATAATCGTTCACGGTCTAATACCGTCATGTCGCAAACCCCTGTTCTAGAATTCTGCAGTGACTCAGACTGCTGTTTGTCACAGTGACTGTTATGAGAATCACAGAAGCAAGTTCCATTTTACTGTCTCTTATGCAAATTACTGGCACAAAGAACTTCATACTTCAGGCCAGTTGGAAGCACTTCAAATCTCAAACACATTTGAAAGTGATTAAAAACTGCTCTTGCAAATTAACGGAGATGGTGAGTACTTCATAGTTCGACAGTGGCCTCACTTCTTTACACTAAAAATGTTTTTTTTTTTTTTTTACAAGTTTCCTGTCATTAGATTTAGGCAAATGCTACCATTTGCCTCAAGCAAACAGTCACTCGATGATAGCTGCTCATAATGTGATGCGAGTTAGCGTTCGTTCCATTAATCTGAGGCTTTGAAAACGGCCTTAGTTAAATTGTTATCAAAAAATAATAATGTCCTCACACTGGCACATCCCTCCAGAAAGAAAAATATGGTTCATAAGAAAACAGGACGAAAAGAAAATGATTAGATTGAACTTGGTTCTTCATCTGGTAACAAAACCTTGGTATTTCAGCTGTACATAAACAGAAAAAATCTTTATCAATTTTGTTCTGAGGTTCGTTCAGCATTTGTCTTTTTGGGAGCATTCAGAAGCACATGGGCATTATCTTTATTTGTGATTTATCCTGGACCCAGCCCTTGAGGGGAACTTTTTCAGACGTGAGCATTTTCAGAACTTTTCTTAATCGCATTCTACATAAAGGGCTGGGCAGTGGGCAGCAGATGGATATTATATTGATATCACTATAAAATATTACAAGTCTGGGATTTTAAATATCATGATGAGGCATAAGTGTCATCTCTTCTGATTTTCATATTTAGTGAAAGTACCAATGGTTATCTCTACAATAACGCCTCAATACCGTTATCTAGGTATTCGGTCAAAAATATGATATTTGACTTTGTCTGTATTGCGGAGCCCACACATGATGTAAACAGAAACAAAACTTTCTATTACTGCAAGCCCTGGTTTCCATGCCAGCCCTTTGTTTCCTCAGAGAGGACAGCCAGAGTGGGAGGTGGTCCCAAACCGCGGGACCGATGACCCCACGAAAATAAAGATGGTGCTGCGGAGGGTAAGCCTTTCCCAGTGTTACTAATACGTAGAGATACAGGACACTGCCGTAATTCTTCACAGCCATTTACCGTTAATATGACATCAAACACCATGAATTTAACATGGAAACCCCCTTCACGTTTGTACTTTTTTTATTACAACCCCAATTCCGAAATAGTTGGAACAAAGTAAATTGTGAATAAAATCAAAATGCATTGACTTTCAGATCACATGAGCCAATGTTATTTACGATAGAACATAGATAACATTTCAAATGTTGAAACTGCAACATTTTACATTTTAATCCACAAAATGAGCTTATTTCAAATTTTCCTGCTGCAACTGGTCTCATAAAAGTTCGGACACATGCAAAAAAGGGCTGAGAAAACAATTAATATATAAGAGAATCAGATGAAAGGAGATTTAACTGAAAATTAACTGGCATCAGGTGTGTAACATGATTGGCTATGAAAGGGATGTCTTAGAGAGGCTGGGTCTCTCAGAAGTAAAGATGGCCAGAGGCTCTCCAACCTGAGAAGGCTTACGTAAAAAAAACTGTGGATTACTTTAAAAACAATGTTCCTCAACGTCAAATTGCAAAGGCTTTTAAGGTTTCGTCATTTACAGTGCATAACATCATCAAAAGATTCAGAGAAACTGGAAAAATATCTGAGCATAAGGGACAAGGCCGAAGACCTTTACTGGACGCCTGGGATCTTCGGGCCCTCAGATGCCACTGCATCACACATCAGCATTATTCCGTCATTGACATTACTAAATGGGCCCAAGATCACTTCAAGAAACCACTGTCTGTAAACACAGTCTGCCCTGCCATCCACAGATGCCACCTAAAACTCTATCATGCAAAAAGGAAGCCATTGTTGAGCATGATCCAGAAGCGCTGCCGTGTACTGTGGGCCAAGGCCCATTTAAAGTGGACTGTAGCAATGTGGCAAAGTGTCCTGTGGTCAGACTACTCCAAATTTGACATTCTTATGGGAAATTATGGCCGTCGTGTCCTCTGGGCTAAACAGGAGAAAGACCACCCCTCCTGTTATCAGCGTTTAGTTCAAAAGCCAGCATCTCTGATGGTATGGGGATGCATTGGTGCATATGGCGTGGGACACTTGCATGTTTTTAAAAAGCACCATGAATGCTGAAAGGCATTTAAAGGTTTTAGAGCAACATATGCTCCCTTCCAGACGACATCTATTCCAGGGAAGGCCTTGTGTATTTCAGCAGGACAATGCAAAACCACATACTGCAGCTATTACAACAGCATGCCTTCGTAGTAGAAGAGTCCGTGTGCTGAACTGGCCTGCCTGTCATCCTCATCTTTCACCGATTGAGAACATTTGGCGCATAATAAAACAAAAAGTCCGTCAAAGGAGACCCAAAACTCTCCAGCCGCTGGAAGCCTGTATTAAACAAGAGTGGGCTCAAATTCCAATAGCTTAACTCAAGGATCTTGTCTCCTCAATGCCCAGACGCCTCCACTTTGTGTTACAAAAAAGAGTGGATGCTATACCATGGTAAACAAGCCCCTGTCCAAACTTTTTTGAGACCAGTAGCAGTCATCAAACTTGAAATGAGCTCATTTTGCGGACAAAATGGAAAATTTTCTCAGTTTCAACATTTGTTCGGTTATCTCTGTTCAATTGTGAATAAAATACTGGCTGGTGTGATTTGAAAGTGATTGCGCTTTGATTCTAATCACAATTTGCACTTCGCTCCAACTATTTCAGAATTGGGGTTGTAGAATTCGGCAGTGACTCAAATAGCTGTTTGTGACAATGACGGTCATGAGACTCACAAAAGCAAATTCCATTTTACTGCCTGTTGTCCAAATTAATGACACAAAGAACATCATATTTCAGGCCAGTTGGGAGCACTTCAAATCACAAACAACTTTGAAAGTGATTAAAAACTGCTCTTGCAAATTAACAGAGGTGGTGAATACTTCATAGTTCATAGATGGTGGCTTAGTGTCACTTTTACACATAAAATGTGTGTTTACAAGTTTCCCTGGTCTTATATTCCGAGCCAATCCAGTTCGGAAAATAACTCTGGGAGACAAAAAGTTAAAAAAAAAAAAATGAATAAATGAAACCCTTCACAAAGTATTACAAGAGAGGAACACCATGCCCTGATAAGGTGGGCATCACGTTGCCTGCTGAGGTGCAGGAGGAACAATACTTCATGCACACTTCAGAAGCTGAGGAGGATTTAGCCGTGTATCAGGAATCACAATACCCAATCATTAGATTTAGGCAAATGCTACCACTTGTCATAAGCAGTCACTTGATGATAGCTGCTCATAATGTGATGCGAGTTACCGTTCGTTCCATTAATCTGGGGCTTTGAAAAAAGCCTTAAATTGTTAAAAAATAGTCATAATAATAATGCCCACACACAACCACATCCCTCCAGAAAGAGAAAATATGGTTCATAGGAAAACAGGACAAAAAGAAAATGATTAGATTCAACGCGGTTCTTCGTCTGGTAACAAAACCTTGGGGTTTGATCAGTACATAAACAGAAAAAATCTTTATCAATTGCGTTCTGAAGTTCCTTCAGCATTTCTCTTTTTGGGAGCATTCAGAAAGGCCTGGGCATTATATTTATTTGTGATTCGTCATCGACCCAGCACATGAGGGGAACTTTTTCAGACATGAGCATTTTCAGAACTTTTCTAAATCGCATTCTACATATAGAGCTGGGCAGCATATGGATACTGTATTGATATCTTGATAAAATATTTAATATAAGTCTGGAATGATAAATATCAGAAAACTGATCAGGCATAAGTGTCATTTCGTCTGGTTTTCATATTTAGTGAAAGTACCAATGGCTATCTCTACAATAACGCATCAATACTGTTATCTCGGTACTCGGTCAAAAATATGATATTTGACTTTGTCTGTATCGCGGAGCCCGCACATGATGTAAACAGAAACAAAACGTTCTACTACTGTAAGCCCTGGTTTCCATGCCAACCCTTTGTTTCCTCAGAAAGATCAGCAGGCGGAAGTGAGTGCTGCTCATGATGGTCGCTGTGCCGCCCAAACGCAGCCACTCTGGGAGGTGGTCCCAAACCACGGGGCCGATGACCCCAAAACAATTAAGATGGTGCTGCGGAGAGTAAGCCATTCCCGGTGTTACTAATATGCAGAGATACAGGACACTGCCTCCACAGAAGCACTGTTCTGCCCCACTGAGGTGCCACCTCAATCGCACACAGGCCACGGTATCTCTAGATTAACCTGTCATTCTTCACAGCCATTTACTGTCAATCTGACATCAAACACCATGAATTTAACACGGAAACCCCCTTCATGTTACTTGTTTATTACAACCCCAATTCTGAAAGAGCTGGGACAAAGTGTAAATTGTGAATGAAATCAAAATGAAACGGCTTTCAGATTACATGAGTCAATATGTTATTTACAATAGAACATAGATAACAAACAAAACTTTCTTCTGCTGCAAGCCCTGGATTCCATGTCAGTCCTTTACTTCCACAGAGAGGTCAGCAGGCTGAAGACAGCGCTGCAAAACATCACTGTGCTGCCCCAGCACACCCAGTCTGGGAGGTGGTCCCGACCTGCGAGACCGATACCAATCAGAGGGCGCTAAAGCTTGTGCTGCGGAGGGTGAGAGCAGAGAAAAGACCTCTGCCGTACAGACTTGCCTCACTGCCACCAAAAAAAAGATACAGGGATGTGCTGCAGAAATCCTGAAGCCCTGACTGATCTGGAGTTACATGAGACAATATTCAAATGCAGTCAGGGTAACAGCTCCTCACAGTCCGTTGCATTTTCTCTTTTTGGGACACAATGAAAATTAAAAAAGCAACCTGTTAGCGTCCCATCAAGACGGGTCTTCTGCTAGGACGTCACTCATTAGGTGCGCGAACGGAAACCATGTTCCTCATTTGCATACCAACCAATCAGCTTCTGGGTAGCGCTTGTATTCACAGAGGCTTACTGATACTGTCATGAGCGCGTTGAGATGTAAATGTAAATGCAATAGGCTGGGGGTGAAGTTTTGTGAATTGCATTTGAATATTGTCCATGTATTGCGGAGCGAGACTTTGAAAACAAAATGTCAAACAGCTTTCCATTATCATTTGAATATAGTGACAGATTTCCCACATGAGAAAATGAAAATGATAATTGAATTAATGCATTTTCAATTTAATATTATCTCAAATAACTCATACATAAGCGGATAATTATAATGCAACAGTGGGATTACATTTTCATTTGAATATTGTCCATAAGAAACCTTGACATGTGTGTATGTTTTGTGATTAAATCTATATATTTTTTTATTATTTATTTATCATTATTTTTAATACATTTTTTTAAGATCTATTTTTAAATAAAAAATAAATTGTGAAAAAAAAATCTGTGTGGTTTTAATTTAGGTTAGCCATTTCTGCATGTTTCATTGTCCAAATTCCTGAAAAGACAGAAGGGTTATAAATACCTAATCAGGCTCTGCGATAAATACAGGAACACAATAAAACTGTTGTTCATAGATGGTCAATTTAAAAAAAAAAAAGAGAGAAAAAAAAAGACCGGCAGCATCTTTCTGAAAATCTGTGAGAGACTTACCACAGTAAGGAAAAGTTCTACAACCGGACTTGAGTGTGAGAGTAATTTAGTCGACGGTTACTCAGTGAAGAGCACAGCTGAATGAACAGACAGGACTGTGTTATGAAGAACAGAACACAGTGACTGTGCAGACGCAGGAAAAGTGGGAGGGGCAGCGATTGCATTACATTACACAGCATTCCCTGCATTCTTGAGTCAAACAAAGGCTGTCCTAAAATGCCAGAAAGGAAAAGAATCACTGAGATGTGTCCCTTGCTCAGAAAGTCAGAAATAACTAAATGAATGAATCCAAAGACTATGCTTACATGAAAGATGATTGAGCCGAAATGATGTTTGCTAGTAGTAAAAAGGTAGAAGCAATACTGAAATATTCACTCAGATATTATTAAGGGGCTGATCACACCTAATGCCCTTTATCTGCGCGGGGCGCCCTTCTTGTTAATATTCTCAATGATTAGACGCGTTCTGGACGCTGCTTTTGCGCACCTGGTGCCTTGTGTGTTAGTGCCCCTGGCGCCTCACTGTTCTTTGATGCGCTTCGAATCAAACAGTCCCATTTTGAGGCGCCTCGATAAAAAGCCGCTTCACCACATTGTTTTCCCTGCTGTCCAGTCATGTGACAAGAACTGAAATCAGTTCGCTGACTAGTTCGTTGAAACGGTTAATTTCAGAATGTTCGCAAAGAGGAGTGACAGGAACGTTACTTAGCAACACATAAAAGATGCGTCCAGCACCGTTTTACAAGGTTGGCTTCAAAATAACAGGTCAGAGGTGCCTGGCGTTTCCAGACCGATAAAGCGCTTTCGATGTGATTGACCCCGAAGGTTTCACTGAAGAGCCGTGGAGTACTGACCCCTCCCCATGCTGTGACATCACAAACGCCCTCACCATGGCTACCTTCACCCAAAATCCCCTCCCCCTCTCCCAGCAAACTCTGGTCAGTACAGGTCAGCTAAAAATAAGCTTTAACTTTGAACCCAACCAAAGACACTAGGCCAGGTTCTTTAGTCCATAAAGACACTTCCTCTTTTCCCAGCTGAGTCAGAGGTCAGCAGCATCTCTCACTGGCTGATCTGTTCCCACACTGAAAGAGAATCACCGCTGACCTGACCAAGCAGGGGCCAATTCCCCAAGAGTAATACAGGCTTAAGGGCCAAACAGCTGCACTGGACTTGGTGTGACTACACTGGACCTTGAACCAGCGACCTTCGGGGTCATAATGATTTGAGGCATGCAGTTGCCATATGTGTGCCCATTCTCCAAACACCGTCAGGTTCTGTAATGGCGCTCGTTGTCCGATGTGATTCTCTACTTCATCGGCAGAGCAGGAAAGAGCATCTCAGCTCATTTAGTGACTCTGTGACAAACGTCGTGCTAACGAGGCTAACGTCATTAAGCACTGAGCGAGGTCTTCCCTTGCTGGTGTGCAGAGACTTCAAGAACGGGCAAGTACCGCCAAACACACAGGTGTTCCTGACAGCTCAGCTGCTGACAGGGCGATGCCATGTGGTGCTGTACTGCACGGCCATGCTGAAAATCACCCTCCCCTTACGTGTCTCAGACCGCTTCCATCGCCACTGAAAATAAACTGATGGCGCGAGGCTTTGCCAGTATCACACATTAAAACTAATGCTGGCTCTTCCTCACCCTGTCGACCTCGAAACAAACGGTATGAACCTCAGTTTAACTGCAGCAGTTTCAATGGTCCACATTAGACAGAAAATATGTTAAGAAGACAAACGACAACACCACTTCGGAGCAGTTGAGCAAATTACCGCAACTTTCAGATCCCCACTATTTTGAAATACACTGAAATGTACAGCAAATATAACAAGAACGCACTGGGAGCACAACATTCCCTGCTGGAGTCGCGACTGTGATTTGTGCGTATCATCAGTCTATCTGCATTATGTGTGCACAGTTTCAGGAATGTCCTATGAAAACTGTAGGGGGGGAGGGGGGGGGGGAGTTGATTTCACCAGCCAAGCATCTAATGTTTCGGACAGACAGACAGACAGCACAATGACACAATCCCCCTTTTGGGCTTTCACCCAGTGAGGGATAAGAAGTCTATAATTATACATATGTGTAGGTATGTATGTATGTATGTATGTATACACACACACACACACGCACGCACGCACGCACGCACGCACGCACGCATGCACACACGCATGCACACACGCACACACCTCTGTGCTCTAAAGCAGAGCATTTACGGTCATGATACTATCTGCTGCACGAGCTGCAATTATCCTGCTCCGTTTGGAGGGTGAACAGAGTACAAACGGGCTGTTTCACAATCAGGGACCAAAGTTTGTCTCACGGATCCCCAAAAATCAAATGTGAAATATAGAATTAAATTGATGCCCATTTGCTCACGTGTTGTGGAAAACATGCTGAAAACTTTGGAGCGTTGGGTTCACAGGTTCTCCTGAAATTCATACAAATGACAATTTGCCCATTTCCACCCTTTTAACCACTTCTGGAGAAGACATGTTTTTGACAGACAAAGAAAGTTTTTTCACAAAGAGTTTTATCACAAAACAGGTTAACTCCACTGATTCTGAATTCAGAAAAATGGCTTTCTATGTAATTACTATTTCTGTAAAACTTTAAATTATGGTCTTTTCTACTATTGTACGAGCCAAATGGAAACCAATTGGCATATTTATTTCAAATCCAGCCACGGGAATATTCTTGAAACCAAAAACACTGGTTTTTTTTTTTTGCATAACGAGTTAAATCCATAGCTTGCTTTTATTACAAAAAGGGTTAAATCCAATCGAGTAGGTATGTTTCTTCGTTGTCGTGTCGGGCGTTGCTGAGGAAGCACGGCAGCTTACAGCGAGAGAGACATGAACAACTCTGCAGCTCCACACTCCACAGTACCAGCAGAGAGTTTATTTATGCAGCTAGAAAGTCAGTCTAACCGGCATATCATACAAATACACTGGTGTCAGAGTAAGGGCAGAGTAACCTAATCCACTGGCAGAGTAAATCTGCCCAAGATTCTGAAACCTAAGCCCATGAGGTAAATGTAACCCGAATCCCATCTCTAATTCAAACAGGAAGGTGACACAAGTGTTTTAAGGTTGATAACTGCACCCTTAATATTGTAAACAAACCAAAGCTGATATATTGTCAGGATATGCTTCCTAAACAACCCAACAACTTGGGCAATAGGGTCATTCCATATGAACTCAACCAGAAGTCCCATAATGACCGACTCGGATTTGGCTAAAAAAGTTTGTACTGGTATCTTAACATATATCATGAACATGTGTAAAATATTTTGTCAAAATTCTAAAGGGTTTTTGTGCTGTGGCTCTTCAAAATAGGGTGGTATACCCCATTTGTCACCCTTACCAATCTCGCATGTTTAATAACAGCCACATTTGGATGCCAATATCTTGAGAATGAAATGAGTTGTGAGCTTAAAAAGTGATATAGTACGTAACTAGCACCCAGGCTTTTAGGATACTGTCCAAAGACTTTCTACAGATAGTCATGTGCCTAAATAGAAGGAGTGTAGCCCTAATAAACGGTTGTGATTTATTGTAGCATGACAGTTGCCCCCTGAAAATTGAAATTTCCATTTTCACACATAAAACCACTACTTTGGAGGCCAATACCTCAAAAACTAGAGGAGATAGGACTTTTCTGATGACAGATCCTGAAAGCCTGGGTGCTAGTTACATACTATGCCACTTTTCAAACTCACAACTCATTTCATTCCCAAGATATTGGCATCCAAATGTGGCTGTTCTTAAACATACACAATTCGCAAGGGTCAAACATGGGGTATACCACCCTATTTTGAAGAGCCACAGCACAAAAACCCTTCAGAATTTTGACAAAATGTTTTGCACATGTTCATCATATATTTTAAGGTACCAGTTCAAATTTTTTTAGCCAAATCCGAGTCGGTCAGTATGGGAGATTTCCAGACTTTGGTTGAGTTCACATGGAATGAACCAATAGTGAAGAAGAGCGGCAATGAGTTGGATAATATTCACAGTATTTTCGGTATGAGGCATGTAAGATGGAGGAGTGCAAGGAAACAGGACAGTCTGACTCACCCCCAACAGACTGAATACCCCCCGCGACACGGCTGATGGCTGACGAGATGAGATCGGTCCGGTCATGCAGCAGCCGATGAGGGCGGTGAGCGCCACGAGCAGTAAGTGGCCGCACCCCATGACCGTCACCACCACGCAGAAGCTCCACTCAACGTTCGGAATACCTGGGAGCCAAGATGGCGACGTAACTTGTTGCACGCGGTGAAATTCTCTCCGAGACTTTATATCATACTTAGCGACTTTCACGACTTAATTTAAAACTATTCTGGCTACAATAAATAAGATATTATTAACAACGTCATCTACACTCACGGTGTTAATGGCAATAAAGTAATTTCACCGTTTCAGTTAGTGTAGTTAGATGCAATCAGTATGTAATGGCTAATAACATGGGAAACAAACGTAAATCTCACCCGAATGTTACTGCTGTTAGCATACCTCTCCCTGCATCCCCGCTGAAGACCCCGGTCAGCAAATGCAGGAAAATCCTCGACAACGATGAAATTGCTCAAAGCATAATCGTACAGTTGACGGAGGCGATAAACAAGAGAGCGGACGAACTACAAGCCGGAATCGAGAGTGTAAAGGAGTCAGTTGAATTTGTTTTTACAGAGGTGAAGGATCTGAAAGGTAAAATGGAGGACACGATCAACAGAGTCGGTAAAACCGAACGAAAACTGGCCGAACTGGACATTAAGGTGCTGGAACTTTCACGGTATAAAGGACGATGGGACTTGCGGCTGTTTGGTGTTGCTGAAGAGGAGGGTGAGGACATTCGCAAAGGTCATTTCCATCTTTCAAAAAACGGCACCGGATCTCATGGATAAACTCCCCAATGTGATAGACACTGTCCACCGTCTTGGCAAACCTCACCTGGACAAACAACGACCAAGAGCTGTAATATTGCAATTCACAATGAGGCATTACCGTGATGTCATCTGGAAAGCCGCGAAACACTCAGAATTCCTCCAAGGAAACAAGTTGCATTTCACGGAAGATTTCTCCCCAGAGGACAGGGCGAGACGTTCGCAACTGTGGCCGATGGTGGAGAAGGCCAGAAATAGGCCCGGAGTGGCTAATCGGGAGGACCGTGACAATTCCCGGTGGGCCGGTCTGATGTTTGGGCCGCTATTCACTTTTTTGGGGGGCTGGTGTTCAGTCATGGCACTGGGTTGATCATGAATGCTGATACCGCTGTGCCTGGGCCGTCTCTGCCTCCACTGGCAGCTCTTTTTTTTTTTTTTTTTTTTTTGGCAGACGCACCCTGACGTAACACGTCCGCGCACTCAGTCAGTGGTGTTTGAAAGATGGAAAATAGAAAGAGCGCGGGTGGCGCGGAGAAGGCTAGAATTAAAAAGAGAAAAGCTCTGGAAACAGACGCAGCCAAATGTGAAAATATGGGCAACTTTTTCATTAAAACGAGCTCGCGGTTTGAAAGGACAAATGAGGACGATGAAATGGGTAAGGCACGATGTTGAACTTTGCCTGCAAACCACCGTTCACGTTTATTAATTATCAAGTCAATGAAATGTGTGGCGTTGTGGCATATAACATAACGTTATATCATTTAAACTAGAAAAGCACTCGGAGAGCGCAGACCTCCGCCAAGCACATTTCCCTCCATATTGCGACTTCCACCATACATATTAGTCTTACATTAATTTTATCTTCATTTTTAGATTCCTTGACCACAAAAACATGGCAATTTGATTCATAATGCTATTTCAATATTAGTTCCACAGCGTCTTGGCTGTTTAAAGATGTCTGTTGCATGTTTCTAGCTTCATTTGTTTTTTTTTTCTTATGATGCAAGTTTCAAAGATCTAGTTTGAAACGAAGCTTCCTGCCGAATTCGGGTGTTTGGGAATGGCGCTACTCTTAAAGCTTTTTAATCATGCGGTTCAATAAAAACCTTAATTAGTAAAATCAGGTTCAGCACTAACCGCGGGATCGATGACCCCACGACAATAAAGATGGTGTTGCGGAGGGTAAGCCTTTCCCGGTGTTACTAATACGCAGAGATACAGGACACTGCCTCCACAGAAGCACTGTTCTGCCCCGCTGTGGCGCCACCTCAATCGCACACAGGCCACAGTTTCTCTATAATAACTTCTGTCATTCTTCACAGCCATTTACCGTCAATATGACATCAAACACCATGAATTTAACATGGAAACCCCCTTCACGTTTGTACTTTTTTTATTACAACCCCAATTCCGAAATAGTTGGAACAAAGTAAATAGCGAATAAAATCAAAATGCATTGACTTTCAGATCACATGAGCCAATGTTATTTACGAAAGAACATAGATAACATTTCAAATGTTGAAACTGCAACATTTTACATTTTAATCCACAAAATGAGCTTATTTCAAATTTTCTTGCTGCAACTGGTCTCATAAAAGTTCGGACACAGGCAAAAAAGGGCTGAGAAAACAATTAATATATAAGAGAATCAGATGAAAGGAGATTTAACTGATAATTAACTGGCATCAGGTGTGTAACATGATTGGCTATAAAAGGGATGTCTTAGAGAGGCTGAGTCTCTCAGAAGTAAAGATGGCCAGAGGCTCTCCAACCTGTGAAGGCTTACGTTAAAAAAAACTGTGGAATACTTTAAAAACAACGTTCCTCAACGTAAAATTGCAAAGGCTTTAAAGGTTTCATCATTTACAGTGCATAACATCATCAAAAGATTCAGAGAAACTGGAAAAATATCTGTGCATAAGGGACAAGGCAGAAGATCTTTACTGGATGCCTGGGATCTTCGGGCCCTCAGATGCCACTGCATCACACATCAGCATTATTCTGTCATTGACATTACTAAATGGGCCCTAGATTACTTCAAGAAACCACTGTCTGTAAACACAGTCCGCCCTGCCATCCACAGATGCCACCTAAAACTCTATCATGCAAAAAGGAAGCCATTGTTGAGCATGATCCAGAAGCGCCGCCGTGTACTGTGGGCCAAGGCCCATTTAAAATGGACTGAAGCAATGTGGCAAAGTGTCCTGTGGTCAGACGACTCCAAATTTGACATTCTTGTGGGAAATTATAGCCGTCGTGTCCTCTGGGCAAAACAGGAGAAAGACCACCCCTCCTGTTATCAGCGTTCAGTTCAAAAGCCAGCATCTCTGATGGTATGGGGATGCATTGGTGCATATGGCGTGGGACACTTGCATGTTTTTAAAAAGCACCATGAATGCTGAAAGGCATTTAAAGGTTTTAGAGCAACATATGCTCCCTTCAGACGACATCTATTCCAGGGAAGGCCTTGTGTATTTCAGCAGGACAATGCAAAACCACATACTGCAGCTATTACAACAGCATGCCTTCGTAGTAGAAGAGTCCGTGTGCTGAAATGGCCTGCCTGTCATCCTAATCTTTCACCGATTGAGAACATTTGGCGCATAATAAAACAAAAAGTCCGTCAACTTTGAAAGTGATTAAAACTGCTCTTGCAAATTAACAGAGGTGGTGAATACTTCATAGTTCGATGGTGGCTTAGTGTCACTTTTACACATAAAATGTGTTTTTTTTTTTTACAAGTTTCCCTGGTCTTATGTTCAGAGCCAATCCAGTTCTGAAAATAACTCTGGGAGACAAAAAGTGAAAAAAAAAAAAATGAATAAATGAAACCCTTCACGAAGTATTACAAGAGAGGAACACCATGCCCTGATAAGGTGGGCATCACGTTCCCTGCTGAGGTGCAGGAGGAACAATACTTCATGCACACTTCAGAAGCTGAGGAGGATTTAGCCGTCTATCAGGAATCACAATACCCTATCATTAGATTAGGCAAATGCTACCACTTCTCATAAGCAAACAGTCACTTGATGATAGGTGCTCATAATGTGATGCGAGTTACTGTTCGTTCCATTAATCTGAGGCTTTGAAAAAAGCCTTAAATTGTCAAAAAAAAAAAATAATAATAATAATGCCCCCACACAACCACATCCCTCCAGAAAGAGAAAATATGGTTCATAGGAAAACAGGACAAAAAGAAAATGATTAGATTCAACGCGGTTCTTCGTGTTGGAAACAAAACCTTGGCGTTTGATCAGCACATAAACAGAAAAAATCTTTATCAATTGTATTCTGAGGTTCGTTCAGCATTTCTCTTTTTGGGAGCATTCAGAAAGGCCTGGGCATCATCTTAATTTGTGATTCGTCATCGACCCAGCACATGAGGGGAACTTTTTCAGACATGAGCATTTTCAGAACTTTTCTTAATTGCATTCTACATATAGGGCTGGGCAGCATATGGATATTGTATTGAGATCATGATAAAATATTTAATATAAGTCTGGAATGATAAATATCAGAAAACTGATCAGGCATAAGTGTCATTTCATCTGGTTTTCATATTTAGTGAAAGTACCAATGGTAATCTCTACAATAACGCCTCAATACCCTTATCTAGGTATTCGGTCAAAAATATGATATTTGACTTCGTCTGTATCGCGGAGCCCGCACATGATGTAAACAGAAACAAAACTTTCTACTACTGTAAGCCCTGGTTTCCATGCCAACCCTTTGTTTCCTCAGAGAGGTCAGCAGGCGGATGCAAGTGCTGCTCATGATGGTCACTGTGCCGCCCAAACGCAGCCACTCTGGGAGGTGGTCCAGAACCACGGGGCCGATGACCCCAAAACAATTAAGATGGTGCTGCGGAGGGTAAGCCTTTCCCGGTGTTACTAATATGCAGAGATACAGGACACAGCCTCCACAGAAGCACTGTTCTGCCCCACTGAGGTGCCACCTCAATCGCACACAGGCCACGGTATCTCTTGATTAACCTCTGTCATTCTTTACAGCCATTTACCGTCAATCTGACATCAAACACCATGAATTTAACACGGAAACCCCCTTCATGTTACTTGTTTATTACAACCCCAATTCTGAAAGAGCTGGGACAAAGTGTAAATTGTGAATGAAATCAAAATGAAATGAAATGAAGCGAGGTCCTTGCTGGTGTGCAGAGACTTCAAGAACGGGCAAGTACCGCCAAACACACAGGTGTTCCTGACAGCTCAGCTGCTGACAGGGCGATGCCATGTGGTGCTGTACTGCACGGCCATGCTGAATATCACCCTCCCCTTACGTGTCTCAGACCGCTTCCATCGCCACTGAAAATAAACTGATAGCGCGAGGCTTTGCCAGTATTACACATTACAACTAATGCTGGCTCTTCCTCACCCTGTCGACCTCGTAACAAACGGTACGAACCTCAGTTTAACTACAGCAGTTTCACTAGTCCACATTAGACAGAAAATATGTTAACAAGGCAAATAACAACACCACTTCAGAGCAGTTGAGCAAATTACCGCAACTTCCAGATCCCCACTATTTTGAAATACACTGAAATGTACTGCAAATATAACAAGAACGCACTGGGAGCACAACATTCCCTGCTGGAGTCGCGACTGTGATTTGTGCGTATCATCAGTCTATCTGCAGTATATGTGCACAGTTTCAGGAATGTCCTATGAAAACTGTAGGAGGAGTTGATTTCACCAGCCAATTATCTCATGTTTCGGACAGACAGACAGACAGACAGCACAAAGACATAATCCCCCTTTTGGGCTTTCACCCAGTGAGGGATAAGAATTCTATAATTACAAACTCAATTCCGAAATAGTTGGGACAAAGTGTAAATTGTGAATAAATACAAAACGCAATGACTTTCAAATCACACCAGCCAGCATTATTTTGGAAGAGGTGTTGATAGCCAGTAGGTTGCGATTTTCCCTCTGCTGGAATAATCCCCAATGCCCCAGTGCAGTGATGGGGACACTGTACTGAAGGAGATGCCGTCTATCGAATGAGACGTTACAGGCCTAGAAATTCCCAATTTGCTTACAGCTTAAATTCTTAAATTCTTTCTAAAAAGAAATGCTGTGGAGATGAAGGGCTCTCCACAGCATTTTTGTGTTCTACTACAGCAAAAACATGCTGAGGAGATAACGGGCTCTCCACAGCAGTTTTGTGTTCTAACTGCAGCAATTCCCAACTCTTCCCTACTCAATTCGCATTCTACACAAACATGCTACACATTATTGGAAAATCCTCATTATGCACTGTTCATTTAAAAGATAAAAAGTATACTTTCACTTCGTTACTTTGACACAGACCACTTCGTTACACGTTACGCATTAAAATATGAATGTAATTCCTCATTTAAGGATTATCTGCATATGGCGCGTTCGAGTAGAGCAACGGTGTTCGTAGAGTATCTTAGCCGCTTTGTGCAGATGTTGATGCCCGCGGACATGGAGCCGTAAATTTATACAGGCAGTTACAATATTGTATCACTAGATGGCACACTCGGATCAGTTATTGAACTGTACTTTAAACCAGATTCGAAAGACTGGGGATGAAGAAGAAAGTCAAACAAGATTTTTTCGCCGGCAAAAGGTTGCCGTCGTTTAATAGTACAATCGGCGGCGATTCTGTCAAATTTGGCAGCAAATGCCGCGAGTGCCGTCGTATATTTCCAGGCCTGCGTTAAACCGAGGCCCTGACTCAATATGGTCAGCTGACACGCTCGACAAGATTGTCTCAACACTCGCAATCGTATCCAGTACACTCAAATAATTTGAGAATTAAAAAAAAAATAAATAAATAAAGATGTGCACTGAAACCGGTCTGTCCTCATTTTTGAAGTGACAGACTTGTTTTTTTTTTTTAATCAAACTGTTCGATTCAAATTGTAATATAAATGCAACTTTATTCACAAACGGGCAATTAATTGCACCCCAACCTGAACACAAGGGCATACGAACTGGCCCGACAGAGCTGGCGATCGCCGGCCCAATATTTTCCAGAATACACCCCTCCCCCTAGGCTAGGTTTTATCTTGCAAACTATCCCCTGATACCTGGAGAAGGTGGGCGACGTTCGTAAGCCTGGGCACAGGCTGCGGCTCTGCCCCTGACGCCGCGCTCTCCCCCAGCAGCCCGAATGCAACTGTCTACTCGCTTGGTTGCAGTTGGTAGAATAATTTCGGAATTCACCCTTGTCATCGCTAACGAAGGCGAGCTCGGGCTCATCGATACTGCTCCGATAGCAACTGATGTCTGAGATGGATGGAAGAATCCGAACGGATCCATGTATTTTAAGAGTAATGATTGTTTAGAAATGATGGCGACCTCGCATCGTTCGGCTGATCGCATTAGATTTCGGCGCACTGTATGCGGCACATTTTGTACTGTCTCTGGAGGAATATTGTCTAGTACCTGCCTAATTAGCTCCCGCCCCCCTTAAAAAAAGGGATTGATAACTTGACACCCAATCACAAAATATCATGAACACACCCGCAGTCATGTAAGAGGACAATTTCAGAAATCTGATAAGTTGGCAAAGCGTCAATTAGTAGATTAAATGTTTTTTACTGATATTTTGAGAGGTGGGGGAGCGCCCCTCCACTACACCCCAGCGTATGAGCCCAGAGCTGTAACAGACTGACATACTGTGCACAAACACACGATGCGAACAGTCTCAATGTAGGCCTACTGACGGATCGTAGACACATTATAATCGTTCACGGTCTAATACCGTCATGTCGCAAACTCCTGTTCTAGAATTCTGCAGTGACTCAGACTGCTGTTTGTCACAGTGACTGTTATGAGAATCACAGAAGCAAGTTCCATTTTACTGTCTCTTATCCAAATTACTGGCACAAAGAACTTCATACTTCAGGCCAGTTGGACGCACTTCAAATCTCAAACACATTTGAAAGTGATTAAAAACTGCTCTTGCAAATTAACGGAGATGGTGAGTACTTCATAGTTCGACAGTGGCCTCACTTTTTTACACGTAAAATGTTTTTTTTTTTTTTTAAACAAGTTTCCTGTCATTAGATTTAGGCAAATGCTACCATTTGCCTCAAGCAAACAGTCACTCGATGATAGCTGCTCATAATGTGACGCGAGTTAGCGTTCGTTCCATTAATCTGAGGCTTTGAAAACGGCCTTAGTTCAATTGTTATCAAAAAATAATAATGTCCTCACACTGGCACATCCCTCCAGAAAGAAAAATATGGTTCATAAGAAAACAGGACGAAAAGAAAATGATTAGATTGAACGTGGTTCTTCATCTGGTAACAAAACCTTGGTATTTCAGCTGTAATTGAACAGAAAAAATCTTTATCAATTTTGTTCTGAGGTTCGTTCAGCATTTGTCGTTTTGGGAGCATTCAGAAACGCATGGGCATTATCTTTATTTGTGATTTTTCCTCGACCCAGCACTTGAGGGGAACTTTTTCAGACGTGAGCATTTTCAGAACTTTTCTTAATCGCATTCTACATAAAGGGCTGGGCAGTGGGCAGCAGATGGATATTATATTGATATCACGATAAAATAGGCCTATTCAAAGTCTGGGATTTTAAATATCATGATCAGGCATAAGTGTCATCTCTTCTGATTTTCATATTTAGTGAAAGTACCAATAGTTATCTCTGCAATAACGCCTCAATACCGTTATCAAGGTATTCGGTCAAAAATATGATATTTGACTTTGTCTGTATTGCGGAGCCCACACATGATGTAAACAGAAACAAAACTTTCTATTACTGCAAGCCATGGTTTCCATGCCAACCCTTTGTTTCCTCAGAGTGGACAGCCAGAGTGGGAGGTGGTCACAAACCGCGGGACCGATGACCCCACAACAATAAAGATGGTGCTGCGGAGGGTAAGCCTTTCCCGGTGTCACTAATACGCAGAGATACAGGACACTGCCTCCACAGAAGCACTGTTCTGCCCCACTGAGGCGCCACCTCAATCGCACACAGGCCACGGTTTCTCTATAATAACTCCTGTCATTCTTCACAGCCATTTACCGTCAATATGACATCAAACACCATGAATTTAACATGGAAACCCCCTTCACGTTTGCACTTTTTTTATTACAACTCCAATTCCGAAATAGTTGGAACAAAGTTGATTGTGAATAAAATCAAAATGCATTGACTTTCAGATCACACGAGCCAATGTTATTTACGATAGAACATAGATAACATACAAATGTTGAAACTGCAACATTTTACATTTTAATCCTCAAAATGAGCTTATTTCAAATTTTCCTGCTGCAACTGGTCTCATAAAAGTTCGGACACAGGTAAAGAAGGGCTGAAAATACAATTAATATATAAGAGAATCAGATGAAAGGAGATTTAACTGATAATTAAGTTAACTGGCATCAGGTGTGTAACATGATTGGCTATGAAAGGGATGTCTTAGAGAGGCTGAGTCTCTCAGAAGTAAAGATGGCCAGAGGCTCTCCAACCTGTGAAGGCTTTCGTAAAAAAAACTGTGGATTACTTTAAAAACAATGTTCCTCAACGTCAAATTGCAAAGGCTTTTAAGGTTTCGTCATTTACAGTGCATAACATCATCAAAAGATTCAGAGAAACTGGAAAAATATCTGTGCATAAGGGACAAGGCCGAAGACCTTTACTGGATGCCTGGGATCTTCGGGCCCTCAGATGCCACTGCATCACACATCAGCATTATTCTGTCATTGACATTACTAAATCAGCCCAAGATTACTTCAAGAAACCACTGTTTGTAAACACAGTCCGCCGTGCCATCCACAGATGCCACCTAAAACTCTATCATGCAAAAAGGAAGCCATTGTTGAGCATGATCCAGAAGCGCCGCCGTGTACTGTGGGCCAAGGCCCATTTAAAATGGACTGTAGCAATGTGGCAAAGTGTCCTGTGGTCAGACGACTCCAAATTTGACATTCTTGTGGGAAATTATGGCCGTCGTGTCCTCTGGGCTAAACAGGAGAAAGACCACCCCTCCTGTAATCAGCGTTCAGTTCAAAAGCCAGCATCTCTGATGGTATGGGGATGCATTGGTGCATATGGCGTGGGACACTTGCATGTTTTTAAAAAGCACCATGAATGCTGATAGGCATTTAAAGGTTTTAGAGCAACATATGCTCCCTTCCAGACGACATCTATTCCAGGGAAGGCCTTGTGTATTTCAGCAGGACAATGCAAAACCACATACTGAAGCTATTACAACAGCATGCCTTCGTAGAAGAAGAGTCCGTGTGCTGAACTGGCCTGCCTGTCATCCTCATCTTTCACCGATTGAGAACATTTGGCGCATAATAAAACAAAAAGTCCGTCAAAGGAGACCCAAAACTCTCCAGCAGCTGGAAGCCTGTATTAAACAAGAGTGGGATCAAATTCCAATGGCTTAACTCAAGAATCTTGTCTCCTCAATGCCCAGACGCCTCCACTTTGTGTTACAAAAAAAGAGTGGATGGTATACCATGGTAAACAGGCGCCTGTCCAAACTTTTTTGAGACCAGTAGCAGTCATCAAACTTGAAATGAGTTCATTTTGTGGACAAAATGGAAAATTTTGTCAGTTTGAACATTAGTTTGGTTATCTCCGTTCAATTGTGAATAAAATACTGGCTGGTGTGATTTGAAAGTGATTGCGCTTTGACTTTAATCACAATTTACACTTCGTTCCAACCATTTCAGAATTGGGGTTGTAGAATTCGGCAGTGACTCAAATAGCAGTTTGTGACAATGACGGTCATGAGACTCACAAAAGCAAATTCCATTTTACTGCCTGTTGTCCAAATTAATGACACAAAGAACATCATATTTCAGGCCAGTTGGGAGCACTTCAAATCACAAACAACTTTGAAAGTGATTAAAAACTGCTCTTGCAAATTAACAGAGGTGGTGAATACTTCATAGTTCGATGGTGGCTTACTGTCACTTTTACACATAAAATGTGTGTTTTTTTTTTACAAGTTTCCCTGGTCTTATATTCCGAGCCAATCCAGTTCGGTAAATAACTCTGGGAGACAAAAAGTGAAAAAAAAATGAATAAATGAAACCCTTCACGAAGTATTACAAGAGAGGAACACCATGCCCTGATAAGGTGGGCATCACGTTGCCTGCTGAGGTGCAGGAGGACCAATACTTCATGCACACTTCAGAAGCTGAGGAGGATTTAGCCGTCTATCAGGAATCACAATACCCTATCATTAGATTTCGGCAAATGCTACCACTTGTCATAAGCAGTCACTTGATGATAGCTGCTCATAATGTGATGCGAGTTACTGTTCGTTCCATTAATCTGAGGCTTTGAAAAAAAATTGTTAAAAATAATAATAATAATAATGCCCACACACAACCACATCCCTCCAGAAAGAGAAAATATGGTTCATAGCAAAACAGGACAAAAAAAAAAGGATTAGATTCAACGCGGTTCTTCGTCTGGTAACAAAACCTTGGGGTTTGATCAGTACAAAAACAGAAAAAATCTTTATCAATTGTGTTCTGAGGTTCGTTAAGCATTTCTCTTTTTGGGAGCATTCAGAAAGGCCTGGGCATTATATTTATTTGTGATTCGTCATCGACCCAGCACATGAGGGGAACTTTTTCAGACGTGAGCATTTTCAGAACTTTTCTAAATCGCATTTTACATATAGAGCTGGGCAGCATATGGATACTGTTTTGATATCTTGATAAAATATTTAATATAAGTCTGGAATGATAAATATCAGAAAACTGATCAGGCATAAGTGTCATTTCGTCTGGTTTTCATATTTAGTGAAAGTACCAATGGATATCTCTACAATAACGCCTCAAAACTGTTATCTCGGTATTCGGTCAAAAATATGATATTTGACTTTGTATCGCGGAGCCCACGCATGATGTAAACAGAAACAAAACTTTCTATTACTGTAAGCCCTGGTTTCCATGCCAACCCTTTGTTTCCTCAGAGAGGCCAGCAGGCGGAAGTGAGTGCTGCTCATGATGGCCACTGTGCCGCCCATACGCAGCCACTCTGGGAGGTGGTCCTGAACCACGGGGCCGATGACCCCAAAACAATTAAGATGGTGCTGCGGAGGGTAAGCCTTTCCCGGTGTTACTAATATGCAGAGATACAGGACACTGCCTCCACAGAAGCACTGTTCTGCCCCACTGAGGCGCCACCTCAATCGCACACAGGCCACGGCATCTCTTTAATAACTTCTGTCATTCTTCACAGCCATTTACCGTCAATATGACATCAAACACCATGAATTTAACATGGAAACCCCCTTCATGTTTGCACTTTTTTATTACAACCCCAATTCTGAAAGAGCTGAGACAAAGTGTAAATTGTGAATGAAATCAAAATGAAATGACTTTCAGATCACATGAGTCAATATGTTATTTACAATAGAACATAGATAACAGAAACAAAACTTTCTTCTGCTGCCAGCCCTGGATTCCATGTCAATCCTTTACTTCCACAGAGAGGTCAGCAGGCTGAAGACAGCGCTGCGAAAAATCGCTGTGCTGCCCCAGCGCACCCAGTCTGGGAGGTGGTCCCGACCTGCGAGACCGATACCAATCAGAGGGCGCTAAAGCTTGTGCTGCGGAGGGTGAGAGCAGAGAAAAGACCTCTGCCGTACAGACTTGCCTCACTGCCACCAAAAAAAAGATACAGGGATGTGCTGCAGAAATCCTGAAGCCCTGACTGATCCGGAGATACATGAGACAATATTCAAATGCAGTCAGGGAAACAGCTCCTCACAGTCCGTTGCATTTTCTCTTTTTGGGACACAATGAAAATTAAAATGCAACCTGTTGGCGTCCCATCAAGACGGGTCTTCCGCTAGGACGTCTCTCTTTAGGTGCGCGAACGGAAACCATGTTCCTCATTTGCATACCAACCAATCAGCTTCTGGGTAGCGCTTGTACGCACAGAGGCTGACTGATACTGTCATGAGCGCGTTGAGATGTAAATGTAAATGCAATAGGCTGGGGGTGAAGTTTTGTGAATTGCATTTGAATATTGTCCATGTATTGCGGAGCGAGACTTTGAAAACAAAATGTCAAACAGCTTTCCATTATCATTTGAATAAAGTCATAGATTTCCCACATGAGAAAATGAAAATGATAATTGAATTAATGCATTTTCAATTTAATATTATCTCAAATAACTCATACATAAGCGGATAATTATAATGCAACAGTGGGATTACATTTTCATTTGAATATTGTCCATAAGAAACCTTGACATGTGTGTATGTTTTGTGATTAAATCTATATATATTTTTTATTATTTATTTATCATTATTTTTAATACATTTTTTTTAAATGTGAAATAAATTGTGAAAAAAAATCTGAGTGGTTTTAATTTAGGTTAGCCATTTCTGCATGTTTCATTGTCCAAATTCCTGAAAAGACAGAAGGGTTATAAATACCTAATCAGGCTCTGCGATAAATACAGGAACACAATAAAACTGTTGTTCATAGATGGTAAATTTAAAAAAAAAAAGAGGAAAAAAAAAAGACAAGCAGCATCTTTCTGAAAATCTTTGAGAGACTTACCACAGTAAGGAAAAGTTCTACAACCGGACTTGAGTGTGAGAGTAATTTAGTCGACGGTTACTCAGTGAAGAGCACAGCTGAATGAACAGACAGGACTGTGTTATGAAGAACAGAACACAGTGACTGTGCAGACGCAGGAAAAGTGGGAGGGGCAGCGATTACATTACATTACACAGCATTCCCTGCATTCTTGAGTCAAACAAAGGATGTCCTAAAATGCCGGAAAGGAAAAGAATCACTGATATGTGTCCCTTGCTCAGAAAGTCAGAAATAACTAAATGAATGAATCCAAAGACTATGCTTACATGAAAGATTATTGAGCCGAAATGGTGATGTTTGCTAGTAGCAAAGAGGTAGAAGCAATACAGAAATATTCACTCAGATATTATTAAGGGGCTGATCACACCTACTGCCCTTTATCTGCGCGGGGCGCCCTTCTTGTAATATTCTCAATGATTAGACGTGTTCTGGATGCTGCTTTTGCGCACCTGGTGCCTTGTGTGTTAGTGCCCCGGGCGCCTCACTGTTTTTTGATGCGCTTCGTATCAAACATAGTCCCATTTTGAGGCGCCTCGATAAAAAGCCGCTTCACCTCATTGTTTTCCCTGCTGTCCAATCATGTGACAAGAACTGAAATCAGTTCGCTGACTAGTCCATTGAAACGGTTAATTTCAGAATGTTCGCAAAGAGGAGTGACAGGAACGTTACTTAGCAACACAGAAAAGATGCGTCCAGCACTGTTTTACAAGGTTGGCTTCAAAATAACAGGTCAGAGGTGCCTGGCGTTTCCAGACCGATAAAGCGCTTTCGGTGCGATCGACCCCTAAGGCTTCACTGTTGAGCCGTGGAGTACTGACCCCTCCCCATGCTGTGACATCACAAACGCCCTCACTATAGCTACCTTCACCAAAAATCCCCTCCCCCCCTCCCAGCAAACTCTGGTCAGTACAGGTCAGCTAAAAATAAGCTTTAACTTTGAACCCAACCAAATACACTGGGCCAGCTTCTTTCGTCCATAAAGACACTTCCTCTTTTCCCAGCTGAGTCAGAGGTCAGAAACTTCTCTCACTGGCTAATCTGTTCCCACATTGCAATTTCAGCTGCTGCTTTGGATAACATCAGTTTGTCCTGACGCTGGCTAAAATCACATCACATAACATCAGATTACAAACATTTATCTGCCACTTCCAGCCAAAGAGAATCACAGCTGACCTGACAAAGCAGGGGCCAATTCCCCAAGAGTAATACAGGCTTAAGGGCCAAACAGCTGCACTGGACTTGGTGTGACTACACTGGACCTTGAACCAGCGACCTTCGGAGTCATAATGATTTGAGGCATACAGTTGCCGTATGTGTGCCCATTCTCCAAACACCATCAGGTTCTGTAATGGCGCTCGTTGTCCGATGTGATTCTCTACTTCATTGGCAAAGCAGGAAAGAGCATCTCAGCTCATTTAGTGACTCCGTGACTCACGTCGTGCTAACGAGGCTAACGTCATTAAGCGCTGAGCGAGGTCTTCCCTTGCTAGTGTGCGGAGACTTCAAGAACGGGCAAGTACCGCCAAACACACAGGTGTTCCTGACAGCTCAGCTGCTGACAGGGCGATGCCATGTGGTGCTGTACTGCACGGCCATGCTGAAAATCACCCTCCCCTTACGTGTCTCAGACCACTTCCATCGCCACTGAAAATAAACTGATGGCACGAGGCTTTGCCAGTATTACACATTAAAACTAATGCTGGCTCTTCCTCACCCTGTCGACCTCGTAACAAACGGTACGAACCTCAGTTTAACTACAGCAGTTTCACTAGTCCACATTAGACAGAAAATATGTTAACAAGGCAAATAACAACACCACTTCGGAGCGGTTGAGCAAATTACCGCAACTTTCAGATCCCCACTATTTTGAAATACACTGAAATGTACTGCAAATATAACAAGAACGCACTGGGAGCACAACATTCCCTGCTGGAGTCGCGACTGTGATTTGTGCGTATCATCAGTCTATCTGCAGTATATGAGCACAGTTTCAGGAATGTCCTATGAAAACTGTAGGAGGAGTTGATTTCACCAGCCAAGTATCTTACGTCCAGCCAAGTATCTTACGTTTCGGACAGACAGACAGACAGCACAATGACATAATCCCCCTTTTGGGCTTTCACCCAGTGAGGGATAAGAAGTCAATGATTACATATATGTGTATGTATGTATGTATGTATACACACACCCACTACTCTGTGCTCTAAAGCAGAACATTCACTGTCATGATACTATCTGCTGCATGAGCTGCAATTATCCTGCTCCGTTTGGAGGGCGAACAGAGGACAAACGGGCTGTTTCACAATCAGGGACCAAAGTTTGTCTCACGGATCCCCAAAAATCAAATGTGAAATATAGAATTAAATTGATGCCCATTTGCTCAAGTGTTGTTGATAACATGCTGAAAACTTTGGAGCGTTGGGTTCACAGGTTCTCCTGAAATTCATACAAATGACAATTTGCCCATTTCCACCCTTTTAACCAGTTCTGGAGAAGACATGTTTTTAACAGACAAAGAACGTATGAAGAGTTTTATCACAAAACAGGTTAACTCCACTGATTCTGAATTCAGAAAAAATGGCTTTCTATGTAATTACTATTTCTGTAAAACTTTAAATTATGGTCTTTTCTACTATTGTACGAGCCAAATGGTAACCAATTGGCATATTTATTTCAAATCCAGCCACGGGAATATTCTTGAAACAAAAAACTGTTTTTTTTTGCATAACGAGTTAAATCCATAGCTTGCTTTTATTACAAAAAGGGTTAAATCCAATCGAGTAGGTATGTTTCTTTGTTGTAGTGTCGGGCGTTGCTGAGGAAGCACGACAGCTTACAGCGAGAGAGACATGAACATCTCTGCAGCTCCACACTCCACAGTACCAGCAGAGAGTTTATTTATGCAGCTAGAAAGTCAGTCTAACCGGCAGATCATACAAATACACTGGTGTCAGAGTAAGGGCAGAGTAACCTAATCCACTGGCAGAGTAAATCTGCCCAAGATTCTGAAACCTAAGCCCATGAGGTAAATGTAACCCGAATCCCATCTCTAATTCAAACAGGAAGGTGACACAAGTGTTTTAAGGTTGATAACTGCACCCTTAATATTGTAAACAAACCAAAGCTGATATATTGTCAGGATATGCTTCCTAAACAACCCAACAACTTGGGCAATAGGGTCATTCCATATGAACTCAACCAGAAGTCCCATAATGACCGACTCGGATTTGGCTAAAAAAGTTTGTACTGGTATCTTAACATATATCATGAACATGTGTAAAATATTTTGTCAAAATTCTAAAGGGTTTTTGTGCTGTGGCTCTTCAAAATAGGGTGGTATACCCCATTTTTCACCCTTGCCAATCTCGCATGTTTAATAACAGCCATATTTGGATGCCAATATCTTAAGAATGAAATGAGTTGTGAGTTAAAAAAGTGATATAGTACGTAACTAGCACCCAGGCTTTCGGGATCTGTCATCAGAAAAGTCCTATCTCCTCTAGTTTTTGAGGTATTGGCCTCCAAAGCAGTGGTTTTATGTGCGAAAATGAAAATTTCAATTTTCAAGGGGCAACTGTCATGTTCCAATAAATCGCAACCGTTTATTGGGGCTACATTCCTTCTATTTAGGCAGATGACTATCTGTAGAAAGTTTTTGGACAGTATTGAAATCATAATTTAGGAGTAAGGGAGCTCCAAAAATTGCTCCGACTGAAAAAATGCTATTTAAGACCAATTTCTAACAGTCAAAATCATAGCTGTTATGGCCCCAATTTATTATTTCATTTACAACACTACAGCAACAGCAACAGCAAAGGATGACAGACACAGTTTTTAAAACTTATGCACATTTAATTATCAAAGACAACAACTAACAATAACAACTAGATTAGATATATACAAAAAAACAGAAATATTTACAGTCCCTTTTGTAGGTTGCTTGGTGATGTCCTGGGTGAGGGAAAAACTCTAACACAGGCAAAAATCCACTAAAAGCTTCACAGGTCTTGAACAGAATGACAGGTCTGGTCACATGTATCCTTCTCCTTGCAATTTCTCCTACTACTTTACAGTCTCAATTCTTTTCCTTATATACTCTTTTGCAGACCCCTTCCACATTTAGACCTCTTTTTTTTTTATTTTCGGGGACTTGCCCCAGACATGCCCAGGACATGTCTAAACCTAGCTCCAATCTGGGCCTAATAAAAGAAAGGTAAATACTGCCATCTAGTGGCCTCTATTCACATCACATAGCGCAGTCATTTACCCAGGACAAAAAAAAAATTTCTATATAATTGTACATATGTCAATCATCTGGTCAAAAACTCAGATTGTTTTCTCAACTCCTTCATATGTAAATAATTATATCAATTATAGACACTTTTCGCCCTTAGACGACGTAACTACAACTAACTATTGAGACTTCCTGTTTCTTATTAATAGTACGAGGCTACATAGAAGGTGTGCAAATGAGTGATGACTGACTGCTTTTGCTTGTTTCCTTCGCCAGCGACTTCGCTGACGAAGGTAATGTTTTGATCCCCGTGTATTTATTACCTTCGCCAGCGACTTCGCTGACGAAGGTAATGTTTTGATCCCCGTGTATTTCTTTGTTTGTGTGTCTGTCTGTCTGTCTGTGTGTATGTATATGTATCGAATAACTCAAAAAGTACCAAACGGAATTTCATAAAATTTGGTGGGTTCATTTGGCATGACCTGAGGATCAATCGATTAGATTTTGGGAGTGATCGGGTCAAAGGTCAAGGTCAAGGCCACGAAAAGGTCAAAACCGACTTTCGGCCATATCTCGGTCAATTTTTATCCGATCGGCATGAAACCAACGCCAGTGGCGAGGGATTCAGTGGCGTCGGCGAAGGTATGCGCTCTACCGAGTGCCCGTTCTAGTATTACATCAGGTTATTTGGTATTTCATCAGCTAACTATGTATTGCATCATCTTTATTTCAGCATTGCATCAGCCAAACATTGAAAACAACAGAAGCTTCATTCAGTTCATTGACAGTCAGCATGGCAACTGAGATGTGCAAAATTGGTGTTTCTCTGGGTGAGAAATGTCACAAGAGAACACACTGCCGAAAGACTGGTTTCAGTAGGATTCCATCTTGGCGGTGTGGCATGTCCTTTGATGAAGCTGACCAAATCTGTCTCCATCATGAAAAGGTTTATATGACACACTTTGAAAGTATGTTGCGTGCATTTATGACAAGGATTGGTTTGTGGGCTGCTCTGTTGAGCGGTCAGATGAAAACTGTGATGTCCTTGTCAACTTCATGAAACATTCTAAGACTGGCCTTCTCTCATGGCCTCCTTCTGTTCGTCAGAATACCTGTTGGGTTCCATCCCAGAACATCATATGCATTGTGTCTGCACCACAGCTCCAGGGGCAGAGCGCAAGGTTTTATAAGCTTGATGACCAAGATACTGAATCAGTTCAGAAGAATCTGCCTTCATTTGGGCTATGAACTCAATTTTATCTACATTTTTGGATAAACTGACTAACTAAATTGAGGATGCCATCAAATCTATGTGTTCCGAGTAGAAATACCTCACATTTTCTGCATTTCTGACAAAAAAGTAGTTGAAACACAAGCTGTAATGGGGATAAAAAAAGCCTACATTTCATAAAATTATTTTCATATGAAAGAGGTGAGAAAACAATCTGATTTTTTGACCAGATGATTGACATATGTATAAAATTATATAGAAAAAAATTGTTGTCCTGGGTAAATGACTACGCTATGATTGTTAAATCATAAATTGCATTTTTTCAGTCGGAGCCATTTTTGGAGCTCCCTTACTCCTAAATTATGATTTCAATACTGTCCAAAAACTTTCTACAGATAGTCATGTGCCTAAATAGAAGGAATGTAGCCCTAATAAACGGTTGTGATTGATTGTAGCATGACAGTTGCCTCCTGAAAATTGAAATTTTCAATTTCGCACATAAAACCACTACTTTGGAGGCCAATACCTCAAAAACTAGAGGAGATAGGACTTTTCTGGTGACAGATCCTGAAAGCCTGGGAGCTAGTTACATACTATGCCATATTTCAAACTCACAACTTTCATTCCCAAGATATTGGCATCCAAATGTGGCTGTTCTTAAACATACACGATTCGCGAGGGTGAAAAATGGGGTATACCAACCTATTTTGAAGAGCCACAGCACAAAAACCCTTTAGAATTTTGACAAAATATTTTGCACATGTTCATCATATATTTTAAGGTACCAGTTCAAATTTTTTTAGCCAAATCCGAGTCGGTCAGTATGGGAGATTTCCAGACTTTGGTTGAGTTCACATGGAATGACCCAATAGTGTAGAAGAGCGGCAATGAGTCGGATAATATTCACAGTATTTTCAGCATGAGGCATGTAAGATGGAGGAGTGCAAGGAAACAGGACAGTCTGACTCACCCCCAACAGACTGAATACCACCCGCGACACGTCTGATGGCTGACGAGATGAGATGGGTCATGCAGCAGCCGATGAGGGCGGTGAGCGCCACGAGCAGTAAGTGGCCGCACCCCATGACCATCACCACCACGCAGAAGCTCCACTCAACGTTCGGAATACGTTGGTGCCAAGATGGCGACGTAACTTGTTGCACGCGGTAAAATTCTCTCCAAGAGTCTTTTTCGTATTTAGCGACTTTTACTGCTTTAATTAAAACTGTTCTGGCTACAATAAATATGATATTATTTACAAAGTCATCTACACTCACGGTGTTAACGGCAATAAAGCATTTTCACCGTTTCAGTCAGTATAATTAGATGCAATCAGTCTGTAATGGCTAATAACATGGGAAACAAACGTAAATCTCACCCGAGTGTTACTGCTGTTAGCATACCTCTCCCTGAATCCCCGCTGAAGACCCCGGTCAGCAAATGCAGGAAAATCCTCGACAACGATGAAATTGCTCAAAGCATAATCGTACAGTTGACGGAGGCGATAAACAAGAGAGCGGACGGACTACAAGCCGGAATCGAGAGTGTAAAGTTGTCAGTTGAATTAGTCGGTAAAACCGAACGAAAACTGGCCGAACTGGACATTAAGGTGCTGGAACTTTCACGGTATAAACGACGATGGGACTTGCGGCTGTTTGGTGTTGCTGAAGAGGAGGGTGAGGACATTCGCAAAGGTCATGTCCATCTTTCAAAAAACGGCACCGGATCTCACGGATAAACTCCCCAATGTGATAGACACTGTCCACCGTCTTGGCAAACCTCACCTGGACAAACAACGACCAAGAGCTGTAATATTGCAATTCACAATGAGGCATTACCGTGATGTCATCTGGAAAGCCGCGAAACACTCAGAATTCCTCCAAGGAAACAAGTTGCATTTCACGGAAGATTTCTCCCCAGAGGACAGGGCGAGACGTTCGCAACTGTGGCCGATGGTGGAGAAGGCCAGAAAGGAAGGTAAAATTGCCTATTTTGTCGGCGCAAGAGCATTTATTGAGAAAAGGGAAATCTCCCTCTAAGTGGATCGATGAACTGGGAATCTATAGCGCAGGCTTGTCACCAGGTTCATTACCTCACGGTTGAACTATGAGAACTTTTTCGAACTCCCTGCACCACTTGGATTTTTAGTTTTAGTTTTTATTTTTCTTTTTCCTCTCTCATGAACGGACAGTTCAGTCCTGCTCAGACTGTGTGACATTCACCACAAGCCTGTAAAGGTAATCCTTTGAGTTGTGTTAAGTTGTATTCACAATGAATATGAACAAATTCTACCTTATAGATATGGGTTGTAATCTAATTGAAAACTTAAATGTTTGTTTTCACGTTATAGGTGGTTGTTCAATCTCTTTACCCACTTTTTGTTGAAGCTTTAAGCTAACCATTTTGATTATCAGAAACTCGTTGCTTTATATGCAAAGTTGCTGTATATTTTGACTTGATTTTTCGGAGAGCATTCTGTACTAAAGAGAATACCACTCTCCAGTGCTCAGGGTACTAAGCTACTTACCGTAACTACACTAGCCTAAAAGGCCTATTCTCTTTTCTTTCATTATTTCATCCCTTACAGTTATTTCATTTAATGCTCGGGGGTTATGAGACAAAGTAAAGCGAAAGGCTGTTTTTCTTTACGCGAAGAGTTTCAATGCAGATTTCTGTATTATTCAAGAGACTCATTCAGAGTTGAGTGATATAAACTTCTGGAAATCACAATGGGGCGAGGAGGTCTGGTTCTCCCATGGCTCAAGTCATTCCGCAGGTGTCTTAACACTAAGGGCTCTAATTTCCTGGCGCAGCGCAGGTGGCGTAGTGTGGCGCAGCCCGCGCAGTGGTAATTTCGTACGGCGCAGCCCGCGTAGTGGTAATGTCGTGAGATGCGCAGCCTTTGGTAGTGCGCCGAGATGGGTGTGGCGGCGTAGTAGGGGGAGGTGTCACATATTCATCAAGACGCAATGACAATTTCGTAGAAAAATTCTTCGCTGCAGTTGCGCAGAAAGCTCGCCAGCTCTAACCTGGTTCACTTTCTGCACAGTGGTAATTTGGCTGACCGGCACGCAGTGCGCACAGGTCACCGAAACCTCACAGGCAGGTTTCCAGAATGTCAGGCACATTTCAATACAGTGAATAATTACAGCAACCACAGTTTAATGTAACTATCTGAATCAGCACAAAAATTATAGTATCTATATCGATTGTCCTGATGTCATATCAAAGGCGGTTGGCACGCGTGATGGAAACTCGACCTGACTTAATCAACGCAACTGAATCAATGATGCAAATCAAATCAATGACTTCACATCTTTCTCAGCCAACCACAAACTGCCTCGGCATCAGGCAGTGCGTATATAATGCTTGCGTTCTATGCTCGGTAAAGCCGCATACACACTGGACGCGAAACAAATTTTTCACACGACTGATTACAGTCTAAGTCAATGCGAAGAGCCATCGACTTTTCTTGGTCTTTTATTTCGCCTATTTTCTTCCTTTGAAGATAGACAACAGTCTTTATTCGGTCTTTCTTTTGAAAGTTAGTCTGATGGATCGAACAGATTCACGCTTTATTTCCACAGCAGAGATAAAATAGTGCTTGCAATCAGAGAGCAAATCAATTCCATGACCATTGACAGTGTGAATAAATTATCGCATGCACGATCAAGACTGTCCAACGCGAAATGCAAAATACTCCATGTCCGGCACCCAGCAAAAAGTAAAAGTATTGATATGAGAACAGATTTATAACGGAATAAAGAATAAAAATACATATATATCACCAACCAACGGAACATCCAAAAAAGATGACCCGCAAATAAATTAATCGCAGTACGTGTTTGTTGGATGTTCTGTTGTTAAAATGTTCTTTTTATTCATTATTTCGTTATCAATCTCTTCTAATCGTCCTCTCTTTTTTTTGGCTGTCAGACACGGAGGCATTGTACATTGTCTCGCGCCAATGTCGACTCGCTTTATTGAGCGGAGCTTAAACAGAAACATTGATTGAAATTCTCGGTACTCATCTTGAAGAACTGAGCCCTCTTATCAAAACATTCACGTTTAATATCTAAAAGAGTCAGTAGATTTGAAGAAATTAAAAACAATAATAGACGGTCAGACACGGAGATATATTAAAACCCTGTCAGACTTTCGGACACAAGACACTGCTTGCAACGCAATCTGTCGAGCGAAAAATTCGTTTCACGTCCAGTGTGCAAGCGGCTTAATACTAGGCTATTATTATTGTCACTTAGGTTTTATCGTTTTTAGTGGGGGAAAGTAATACAGCCTGATTGGTATGATCTCGTACTGAGTTAAGATCACATATTGAAAATAAATGTGTAACGTATCTTGCATTGTTGTCCATTCATGTGTATCCCAAAATTTTAAGCAGCAACAGTTGGTAATAATAGGAACACGCTATCCATCGTTTCTCTTGCCAATGAGCAATATTTGACTTGGCTGTGTTATACCCAAATACGGCGCCTTTGCCAACTTGCGCTGGAAGACGGGGCAGAGGCGGGACAGAGGAGTACTTGTGCCAGGCTACGCCAAGCTTGAAATTGCAACATACGCCTGGACACACCCCGTTGGCGCGGCGCACCCTCCATTCGCTGCGCCTGCGCCTGGTCTATGAAATCAGAGCCCTAAAACACAAGTTCAATGGCAAAATTCTTTTCAGTTTGTCTGATCAGTTTCTTCTTTTAGTTATCTCACTAAACGAAGAACTAATTTTGCTTGGAAATATTTATGGGTATAATAACCAAAAAGAAATACTGAATTAATGGATACATTAAATAATAACATTGCATATATAATGAGGAAATATACAAATATGAAACTCATTTTGGGTGGAGATTTTAATACAACAATGAATGATACCATTGATAGATGGCCTGCAAAACTAAATGCCAATCCTAATATTAATTTGATAGACTTTATGTGCAAATGAAATCTCCTAGACATATGGAATCCAAAGCTGATAGACTTTACTTGGGGAAATAAAACTGGCTGTCTTAGATCTCGCATCGATTTTTGGTTAGTGTCTCAATCCTTGCTGGAATCCACACTTAGAGCTGACCATCTGCCTGCACCATTGTCTGACCATAATGTTGTGTTGTTGGAAATAGCTGTGTCTTCCTATCATCAATCAAAACGAAATGCTGGATATTGGAAATTAAATAATTCATTACTAACCAATAAATCTTTAGAAAAGGTAATCTCAGAGAAAATAAACAAGTACTGGCAATTAAGTCTAACTCAAAATACTTTTACTTCAAACTGGGAATTACTTAAATTTGAAATCTCCAAATTAATGAGGAAGGCGGGGGCGGATTTGGTGAAAAACAATAAGAATTAAAAAAAAAAAAGAATCTCAAGTAATCGCTGATATCAAATTAAATAATTTAGCTCCTGATAATATGTCGGAGGATGACAAAGTAAAATTAGCAGAATTACAAACAAATTTAGATATTATTTGTGTATATAAAGCTAAAGGGGCTTTCATACGTTCAAGGCAAAAATGGATTGAAGAAGGAGAACGAAACTCATCATATTTTTTTAACCTTGAAAAACGTCATCAGAAAAATAACTCTATTAAAATTAAAAATAGACAATATAATAATAGAAGACCCCTTACTAATTTCAGAACATTGTGAACAATTTTATAGGAAATTATATGAATCTAGGTCTTCAATCGATGACATACAAAATTTTCTCCAAAAATTAAAAGATATAAGAAAAATAAACAAAGAAAATAGAAGTAACTGCGATTTACCTATAACTGTTAATGATATAAATGAAGCTATAAACAAACTCAAGCCAAATAGATCACCAGGCACTGATGGTCTAACGGCTGAATTTTATATAAAATTCTCCAACATTTTGTCACCCTTCCTGCATCGGGTATTTATGGAAAGTCTTAATAAAGGGCACCTTCCCCCTACCATGACGCAAGGTTTGATCAATTTGATCCCAAAACCACACAAAGACAAACTACTTATTGATAACTGGCGTCCTATCTGCCTTCTACAAAATGACTACAAAATAATTGCCACGTGTCTAGCCAAAAAAATTAAGATGCTCTTATCGATATAATAGATCAAACTCAATCAGGCTTCATGGCAGGCAGACACATAACCAATAATATAAGACTTGTTTTAGACATTTTAGATTACTCAGACTTGGTGCAGGACGAGGGATTTGTTCTTTTCTTGGATTTTTACAAGGCGTTCGATACCATAGAACACTATTTTATGTTTAAAGCTATGGATTTTTGGTTTTGGTAGTACATTCTCAAACGCAATTAGAACACTATACAAAGATAGTAACTGCTCTATCAAACTTTCACATGGTACTTCCAAGAGGTTTAACATCAATAGAGGTCTCCGACAAGGATGTCCAGTTTCACCCTATCTATTTGTTCTAGCTGTGCAAATCCTGCCAAATCATATAAATAACAGTGGTATTATGGGTATATCCATTGCTGATAAAGTTTTTCTCATCAGCCAGCTAGCGGACGATACCACTTTATTTTTAAAGAACCAAAATCAGATGAAAAAAGCTATTGAAACAATAGGTATATTCTCTAAAGCTTCTGGTCTCTATTTGAACATAGCGAAGTGTGAACTGCTTCCAATTAAGAGTTTTGCACAAGACAGTATACATTACATACCGGTGAAATATACCGTTAAATACCTTGGCATAGTTATTAAAAAAGACCAGAATGCTAGAACCCAAGAAAATTTTAATCCTATAATTAAAACAATAGAACAGAGATTCAATCTCTGGCTTCAAAGGGACTTATCTATATCTGGAAGATCTCTCTTATCAAAGGTAGAAGGCTTGTCTAGAGTAATCTACGATGCCCAAGCAATGGATGTACCTATGGATTGCTGCACGAAAATAGACAAACTTTTATTTAATTTTATTTGGAAAAAGAAACCTCACCAAATTTGAAAAAATATAGTAATGGATAAGCCATTCTATGGTGGTATCAATGCCTTAGACCTCTGCACTTTAAATGTAACATTCAAAATGAAATGGATTAAGAATTTCTTCGTGAATTGGCAACAGGGGAAGTCCAAACAACCCCTGAAAGTTAATGATTGTTCGTGACCTGTTTTCAATCATTCATTTAAATTACAATAACAGAAACTCCGAAAACTCAACATGATCTGATGCGGCCAGTTTCATTAATAACGCATACCAGTCTACTCTCACGCATTTGGCATGAGTTTAAGAGGCATTTTTACGTTCCTCTGCTGTAGACAGCAATGATTCCATCAACGCGTATACAAGAGATTTTCGCGTGGAATTTTAGTACTTGTGGATGGAGGAGTTTGAAGCAATGGAATTGCATCAAGACGTTTCAAATTATCTTATTTCATTTAAACAATCATGAAATAAACAAACATTCCGACCAACATATCTTAAATGCATTGCTTCCAACCCCAACCCTCGAGTAAATAAACGCGTGAAAAGTCTGGAGTCGTAATCAGTATGCGTTATAAATGAAAACTGGCCACATCTGATAATGTAGAGAGTTTTCAGAGTTTCTGTTATTGTAATTTAAATGAATGATTGAAAACAGGTCATGAACAATCAGTCACTTTAAGGGATTGTTTGGGCTTCCCCTGTTGCCAATTCACGAAGAAATTCTTAATCCATTTAATTTTGACCTGTGGCGCATTGCTCTCAAGGGAACTAACTCCCTTTTCCCTTCTGCCTGCCTGTGGGCTATTGATTGATTGATTGATTGCTTTATTTCAGACCCATCCACAGGATGGTTCATATCACATAAAATACATAAACATTCACATAAAATACATACAAAAACTAGAAGAGCACTCAGAGAGCGCAGAACCTCCGCCGCCAGGGGGCTGCAAAGCCAAAAGCACGGCGATTGGAACTCCGGCCCATTGGAAAGACTTGAAATCTTGAACTTTGGAGTATATCTCAGCAGTACTTTGGCCTAGATATGCCAAAATTTAATCACCTCTTCCTTGACTTAATACCAACCTACCCTGAAAATTTCATTGAAATCCGGCCATTAGTTTTTGAGTTATCTTGTACACAAACAAACAAACCAACAAACAAACGGCACCGAAAACATAAACCTCCTTGGCGGAGGTTAATAAAAGGTGACAAAGGTTACAAAAAAAAGCCTCGTGTAGGCATGAGCGCCAATGACACCACATACTTGAACCAAACCTTACAGAGCTTTGTCTAGGGTTGCATAATGCAGAAATAATGACATTCCTGGACGTGTTTCCTCTACACATAAATCTGTACATCAGGTTACGAAGCACAGCAGGACAGGTAGGTATACCAGCATTTACAAACATATGTTGAGACTGCTGTTCTCATCCACTAAACTCTCATTCTCATGCAAAATTGCTGCATTATTCTGCTTTTTTAACATTTTCACATTTTTGGGTCACCATTGTCCCCATTTCTGGGTGATCACTGAGGCTTGAACTTTGACCTTGGTGGCACTCATCCCCTTTCACCTTTATTCCTCCAAATGCATTGATATTCACTTCATTCAAGTCTTTTCCTGAAATGGCCATTTTGTGATTTTCGCCACATATGGTGCAAATTGCACTTAGAAAAATTTAATTGGGGTACATTCTCCTGTGACCTCTTCGGCCGGCCCGTGGGTTCGTTCAAGGTGCCGACGTCACTTGATTTGTTGTCAACCTTTTAATCCCATATTTCATACAGTTTGTATCCATTTTGACAAAGCTCGTTCTGCTCTGCACCCCTCATGGTGCAATGCTGTCATTCATGTCTGTTCCCAATTCCTGGGTGAGCACTGAGGATTGAACTTTGACCTCGGCGGCACTCATCCTCTTTCACCTTTACTCATCCGAATGCCTCAAAATTCACTTCATTCAAGTCTGTTTCTGAAATGGCTATTTTGTGATTTTCACCTCATGCGGTGCAAAAATTACTCTTAGAAACATTTCACTGGGGTACATTCTCCTGTGACCTCTTCCGCCGGCCCGTGGGTTTGTTCACAGTGCCGACGTCACTTGATTTATTTGTTCAGTCTCTGTGCTGATTATTAGAAATATAAGGATTCATTTAAGATGAGAATTCCATCATGTGAAACCAAATTTTGGGCACACATTGGGCACGCATTTCGCTGTGATTTTCTGTTGAGCTCTGGCTTTTTTGGGTGATTTCAAATTATTTTGAGCAAGTCCTGGAAAATACACACACACACACACACACACACACACCGAAATGTAATACAGAGATAGGTAGCAGGGAGTATTTGAGATAAAGTTTGTGTCAGTTAATTGGTGTGCAGGAAACTGCATTGGGTTGTCTGTCAGCTGAAATCCACCATGCTGACAAGTATAAAGACGTGGGTAACACTTTACAATAACCATCATTTATAAATGGTAAGTAGACCATCTAAAAATGGTTAACAGTTTCTTAATGTATAATCATCATTTATAAACAGCATAAATGGTAAATAGACCATTTATAAATAGTCTATTTACCAAATAATGGTTATTGTAAAGTGTTACCAAGAAGTGTTTGTCAGCAGGATGTACCACAGTCGTACAAAAATATACAAAATGTATTTATTGTGCACTCTGGGTGTAATCTGTGTCTCGCCCACCGGGGGGCAGTGTGTTGCCAGAATTTGATCAAAGTTTTGGACGATACCCATCCACCTCACATTCCTTAGTGCAGGTGATGGGTCTGGATGGAGGGGTGCAGGTGATCCTTTTCTGTGGGTGAGAGGTGTGAATGGGAGTTTCTCAAACCTGCAGTAGAAGCCGTTCAGGTGGTTTGTTTTCTTACATTTCAAACACAAAGTAAAGAATCAACTTTTATATGAAAACATTTTATTTCATACAATACTTGGTATGAATGTGCAAAAAAATAAGGGCACACTTAATACTGTACATGACAGGCAAGCGATAGGGCACATTGTACTGATCCAGTGCCTGGACTGGGCCGGGGCTCAGCACAGACTGTACCCTAACTCTCAAGCCACTCCAGTTTAAGTCCTTCTCCCTTAAAAGACTACCTACACTGAAAAAAATTGGAATGCCATTACTTAAAAGAAAAGCTAGGAAAGTTTTTTCACACAGAAAGTGCTTGTAATCCTAACTCAGGATATTATGGAACATTTACTTACGAGAATCACTTATCACACACTTAAACCACTGTGGGAACGAAAGAGACAATTACTTGACTGTAAGGCATTGTAAGCATTAGAAAATCTGTATCAGGCCAAAACATCTCAATGGTCCATCATAACTTTTTATCTGTTGAAGGCAGCCTCTTGAAATTTCCAGATGTTTACTGCAGGTGATGGGTCTGGGGGGAGCGTGGAGGACGTTAAAGGATTTCCTGGTGTGGGTGAGAGGTGGGAATGGGAGTTATTCAAACCTGTAGTAGAAGCCGTTCAGGTCCTCTGCCAGTCTGCGGAGAATTGTTCAATACTGTGAAGGGAATTGTGTTCAAAGATCTGTGTTCAGGGAAAATATGTGATAAATCGAAGCATTTATTTTCTGACATTTTGCAAAGACCCCCCTTTAGAGAATTCTTAAGACCCTCTCTTTTGAACAAATTAAAAGTTATGAAATGAAATCAAGTAATGATCATTTGACTTTTGTGGATCAAGTTTTCCAAATATTTTCAGTGATCCTGACCCTGGATGTACAAAATACATTTCAAACACAACATAAAGACAACAAAGTCAACTTTTATATGAAAACATTTTTTTTGTACAACACTCACCCAAAATAATGTGTAATGACAATAAAACACTGTCTACAAATACCATATTATGAATATGATTAATGGCATGATTGATTCTAGTAAGTAAATTTTACTTAATGTCCTTAGTAAAGATTACAAGCACACTGAGGGAAAAAAAAAAACTTTCCTAGCTTTTTTTTTTTAAGTCATGGCACTCAAATTTTCAGTTCATTGACCCCATGATCAAATGGTAATTCAGAGGTCCTGCACAGACAGGCAGGCGCGTTGTTCTCATCCAACACCCGGACTGGGCCGGGGCTCAGCACAGACTGAACCCTAACTGTCAAGCCACTCCAGTTCAAGTCCTTCTCCCTTAAAACACTACCTACACTGAAGAAAATTTGGAGTGCCATTACTTAAAAAGCTAGGAAAGTCTTTCACACTGAAAGTGCTTGTAACCTTTACTCAGGATATTACGTAACATTTTCTAAGCAGAATCACTTATCACACATTTAAACCACTGTGGGAACAAAAGAGACAATTACTTGACTGTAAAACATTGTAAGCAGTAGAAAATTTGTATTGTACTAAAACATAAGTGGTGAGCATATTTGGCTGCTAAAGAACTGACAGCTTCCTCTTCCTGGGTCAGGGCAAATATTTTCTGTTGGCTGACGCCAATCACCACTCTTGCATTGGATGGCTTTCTGTTCACCCACTGCCTGGAAAAGAATGGAAGAGGGGAAATGTACTAATGAATTCATTTCCAAAAAGACATCACAGTACATGTAAGGGGACAAATTCCTTCAAGCTGTTACACACTGAGTTTAAAGTGGTTGAAAGTCTGAAAAAAAAACTGAAACAAGACCTGTGCCATTTTGTAGGTCTTAGTGAGCAGATGAAGAAAATGCAAAAATAAAAAACTGTTGAGAATTTTTGGAGAAAATCCATTTTTTTTGTGGCAGTCATCTTGAATTACAAAATCCTAAGAAGGGGGTTAATAATTGCAAGCCATCATGTATTTTTTTTTTTCCAATAGTTTGACATTAGATAATCATACCACAGGGTCAAATTGGTGAAAATACAAAATGATTACCATGGTAACTGAATTTGTCAAAAATATTAAAATATTAAATCCCTGAATATAACCCATCATGTTGCTCAGCTTTAGTCCAGAACTACTTTTGTGAGGTAGGAATAATTGGCAGCTGATGACATCATGTATAATAGGCCTTTTCATTCATTACCCCAGCTGGAGTGGAAGTAGAAAGATACCCAGAAGCAATCCAGTGGCCAAGGAAGCCACATCTGGTGAAGGAAGAATACCATAAACAGTTTGAGAGAAACAAATGTGTCAGCTTACTATGCAGAACTGATGTCTTAGTCCAGCTAATAACCATTTGCGTGAGTTCTTTAAGTGCCATGGTTGAGGATTGGTTAGATACTCTGAGCAAGCTTTCGAAGCAGTTCACGCTGACTTCAACATTCTGGGAGAGGCATCAGATAAAGGATAGCAGCAACAAACTATTTGGTTTGCGCTGAAAGCAAACCGTCAAAGAGTACAATAGCGCACGACTAAGCATTACATTTAGATAGAACATTTTTGCCACGTGAGGGTTAAAGGAGATGGACTACTATTACTATTTTTCACATTCTTTTGATCGACAACCCTGCAGAGGAGACCTTCAGAAATAAATCACCAAAGAGCAGAAGTTTTAATCCTTTAACGTCAATGTGAAAATTTCAAGTTGGGTGCCGATGAAAAAGTGGATTTTCTCCGAAAATTCCCAGATTTTTTATTTTTGCATTCTCTATCTGCTTACTGAGGCCTACAAAATGACATGGGTCTTGTTTCAGTATCTTTTTTTCCCAGACACTCAAGCACTTTGAACCCAGTGTGGTTACTGAGTGGAACTTCGACAGAGTTGTTAAATTATCTGCCCTCTCACCCTCCCCCCACCAACAGAGGAGCAGTGTAAAGTAGTTGTGAAGCTGTAACCTTGCCCTCTCCTTCTCAGCCAAATTCAAATTCAGCTTCCTCTCCACCAACAAAGAGGTGCCTTTTTTGTGAGTGTATATTTTCAAAGATTGGCTTAAAATAATTTGAAATCACCCAAAGAAGGTCAGAGGTTAGCAGACAACCAAAGCCTGAATGTGTGGCTGACAGAAACTTTATCTCCAAATACTGTGTGACGTAGCGTTCAGAAGCCACAGGCAAGAGATGGAAATCCAAAAAAAATATGCCTTTAATGAAGTCCGAGTCAAAGCCAAAAGACACAAGAATTGCCAAGACACAATACGAAATCCAAAAACAGTCAACTAGACGGGCAGGGGTCAGAACCAGGGAAACACATGAGCAAAGGTACAAAAACGACAGGCAAAAAGTCACAGTCAATGAACAAAGCCAAGGGTCATACACAGGGCATCCAAACACAGAAATCGCGTCATACAAAAAAATAGGTGGAAATCCAAAAAAACAAAACAATACAAGAAGGGCAATGGCAAGAGTCGAAGTCAGACAAACCAGTCAAAGGAAAACAATACTCAATAGCATACAAGACACTCTGCACAAACAAATATTGATCAACGTTATGACAAAGTCAGAACTGCAGTGACGACTTTTAAATATATATGAGGGAATTCACATGCCATGCAGGGAACAGGTGAGCTGGATCAGACTAATTACAATGGGAGAATCATGTGAGGGAAACCCTAACCAAGAAAATTGGCGAAAGCCAAGACACGGAAGGAATAATACAAACAGCCTATGACATTTAAACGGTTCCGGTCAAGGAGTTCTAAGTGCAGGAAAGTAATTAAGCACGTGTGAGAGATCTCGCAGAAACGCAGGGGGAGACAGGTAAAGCAGAGCAAGAGGCAGAGACTAGAACAGGGCGATTGCTGAGAGGGAATTAGTATTAATTAGTAGCGGTGCAACTTTACAGATTAAACTAGTGTGCTTGTTAGTAGGTTAGTAATCTATGTACATGGATTAGTTGTGTTAGTAGACTATGATACAAAATACAAATATTAGTTTTGTTAGTAATCAGAACAGTAAGACGAAGGAAGTAAACGAGAATCGAAGGAATATATTAAACACCAGAATTCATTTAAATCACCCGAAGTAAGTGCTTACACAGACCGGGAAGATGGACTGAACCAACTAGATCACAAGACAGGGGAGACAAGTGTAATGGAACTGAGAAATGGAATGAACTAAAAATGTGAGAATAACAATAACCAAAAAGAATAAATAAAAGACAAAATCATGAACACAGATCCTGAACATAAACATGAAAACAAACATGACAAAAAACCATAACCATGACAACCCCAGCACCCTCTCCCAATCACGCACAGTTATGAAAGGACCGGCATTTATTATGGTACACTAGAGCCTAGTCTCATCCCAACTCGTTATATTCTGACCCTACCTGGCCAAGCGTCGATAGATGACGAAAAGGGAGGCTTTTGCTGTTCTTATTTGACGCCAGTTTAAAACGAACCCTACTGAAACGAACCCCTAACCTTGAACCCGAACCCTAACCATCAAATAATGCCGCCAAAGGTCATTCCCTGTCGTATATCGAAGTTTGGTCAGGTGGTGTCAGAACAGGAAGTCAGTATGAGAAAGTGTTGTACACACCTCTAATCAATAGTCTCTCCACTGAAAAACTTTACAGTCGACCCAAACACTAAAGTTAGAGATTCAACTTTCTGACATCCCAACCCATCCCACCGCCGCACCGCACCCCCCCCCCCCCCCAAGAGCAGCTCATCACAGCTGACCATCCTCCTGCAAGAACAGAAACTGCTGTTCTACACCAGAAACCAAAGATAACACAAGCAAAACAACATTGCTAAACCTTGACAAGCCTAAATGATTCCCCCATCTGACAAAATCATCTTTTGATGATAATTTATTGACGTCGCCAAGATAAATGGGCGGAATTTTTCCCACTTCTAATCATTATGTACTTGTGAGGATGTGATTCAGAATGTAAAATTTTGCTCTCTTGTAATGAAAAATAACTCATATACTCTCATAACTCTCACATAACTCTCTGACTGAGCAGTCGATAAATATGTTATTCACTTGATGAAGACTTCTTGACAAAAGTGTTTCTGAGGTGCTGGAAATTTATTGTGTAAAAGGTGTAGGAACTCTCCTCCTGAGCTAATTGAGAAAGTGAATAAAATCAGTGTCCCTCCAAAACAAGAAAAGTTTCAGAAGAACATTGCACTGTGTTCAAAGCATGCAGTGAAATGCTTGTGCTTTACTTTTTAAATAAATATTTTCTCTGCATGTTGTCTGTATGATCTGAAAGTATGTTGACTTGTTCAGAGTGTCACAGACTGAGCACAAGGATTCGGTTCCCAGTTTTCAAACCCCTGAATGATCGGTCTCAGAAAACATGACATGAGGAGTTGCATGGATACAGTCGCCATTTTAATTTCCTTCAACGACAGCCAAAACATTAAGACGGTATTGAGGGATTTTGGCACAAAAACTGTGAGAGCAGACTTTGATTAAGACACTGTAGATACTATTGACTCTTTATGTTATAATGGATCTATGCACGAGTGACTATTGGTGCAAAAATACTGTTTGAGTCCAACCACTCCGGCTTCGATAGGGTGTAGTTACTGGTGATGGTTGCACGGTTTACCACATCTTTTTGATTTTTCGTGGAACAGAAGTCTTGACTCATTTTTAAGGTCCTGTGGATCTTTCATACATAATACTTCTGTTAACCCCTGTTGGTTCAGTTCCCGAAAAATGAGCTCTCTACGCTCCTGGGCAAAAAATGGACCAGGTCCCAGCCGAAAATAACAAAATGTGCCACTCCTAATGACCTCAACAAAAAATCATTGGCCAGAAAATTACCTCAAATTACACAAATGCAGGTAGATAAACTAGCTTCGTGTGGGTTAGCATTTCTCTTTGACTTCACGGAATGTTTAAGCTCCGTGGGTAAACTTACAGACAGCTTATCGAAGAGGAGTCAATGTTGTTCCACTCATTGTTGATGACGGCTTCGAACAGCTGAAAAGAATTTGAAAAACATTTTTTTGGTTTGTCTGAGTTTAATTTCAGCTCATAATATTTTCAGGGTTCTAATCTGTACTCTGAAGCCTCTTCTACCATGTTACCTGTGGTAGAAATGCCCCGGTGGCCCTTTTTTGCCCTGGAGTGTACATTTGGCCACTTAAACACAGCCAACGTATAATTTACTGTATGAGCTCCTGTTTTCAACACCACTTAGCTAAGGTATACAAGCGAAATTTAAAGATAAAAGCCATTTCAATCGCAAGTCACTAATAATTTCTTCTAGGTTCATGCTGTAAATAGCTAAATATTTAGTTAGCTGGGAATTACTTTTGTCATTTTTCCTGTCATGTTTTAATTTACAACTCTAAGTACCTGCAATATTTAATTTCTGTGACACAATGATGATCAAAATAATCAAATGACATCTCTAGTACCTTATAACTCCTACACACTGTATTTACTCGCAAAAAAGAAAAATCGCAGATACAAATACTAATAAGGTGGATAAGAAAGTGACATCTGTTGATGACGCAAAAATGAACACACAAGGTTAATTGTTTTCACCGAGTGCATAATTGGGCCAGCCGGAAGTGACTACACCGCGACTTTGAGAATTCCTAAAAATTGATGGATTTTTTGCCCATTTCATAACTTTTGAGTGCATAGAGATATATAAATAATCATTCAGAACAAAATAAACCAACAATCTCAGGTGGTGTGCCTCATGTTAGGGAACCTTTAAATAGTAAAATCAATGACTGAAATCATCATCGATAAAATTTATTGAAGCAAATTTCAACCAATAAAATGCTCCGTTTCATCGATCTTTGTTGTCAACTAACGCTATCCTAACGCTGCCGCAGTTAATTATTCCGATTGGTTTAAAAAATGTTTACATTAAAGGATATTGCTGAATGAACTAATCACGTTCATCGTAAGTCAAACTCTGATTTTGTAATCATTATATAATTTAATTTATTCATGTTAAAATGTATTATGTTTATATTATTATAAACGTATAATAATGTAATATAATATAATAATGTATTATGTATTATGAATTATAATGTAATATAATAATGTATTATTATTGATATTAAAATGTAAATGTTTATGTCAAATTGTATTATTGTAAAAATGAAAGATTTGTATGATTATTTATTATACAAGTTACTATTTTACAGATTTGTATAATATTCATACAAATATTATCATAGACTTCTTTTCATTATAGATCCATTATTTCATTTGTAATTTACTTGTGCAATATCTAGTTTTGGTAACAGTTAATATAATGTGAGTCTCATAAATAACATTTCAAAAGGTACAGTGGCTCCAATAAGTATTTGTACACTACTTGAAAATTCAACTACATAACAGCTTTTGTATATTAGGCTAAATGCTTGCTACTGTGTGTAAAAGTGACTAAAATATTTGATAATCAATATGTTTTAAACAAATATTTAATGTCAAAATGGCATATTTGGTGAGACAGGCGATTATCTGACCCAATAAGTATCTGTACAGTTCCATTAGTGAGTCACAAAACTTATAATACTCACCTAAAATTGACTCAAGATGTTTAGAGGACATGATTGACTCACTCGGTCTGATTTGGTCAAGCGTGAATACTGGACACTCCCTCTGTACACAGACTGGCCTATGTAAATGGACTGACCATGCCCATAATGTATTCCTGTGATATATGGCTAAGACAGGCGAGATACCCCGTCGATTGCGGGAGCAAATCATTCAGCTACATAAAGAAGGCCAAAGCACCAGAAAAATTGGAACTCGGCTATCGTACGCCACACGACCGTGCAGTACATCATCAAGAAGTACAAACAGTCTGAACGCATAGCCAATGCAGCCAGGAAAGGACGTCCCAGGAAGACCAGCCAACGCACTGACCGGTACATCTCCCTGCTGGTACAGAGGGAGAGACAGTCCTCGGCCTCCAGTCTTGCCACAAAAGTGGAGGAAGCAACTGGAAGCCATGTTTGTGCCCAGGCCATCCGTAACCGGCTCCATGAAGTACAGTAGTGTACAAATACTTATTGGAGCCACTGTAAATCCTTATTTTTTGAAGAATGGTTTGAGAGGAATATATGGTCTATAGTTGACTTGATGGACACGAATGGCAATTTCTTAACTTATGAACAATTCTGTATGAAATATACAGTGGCTCCAATAAGTATTTGTACACTTTTGCTTTCCTGGAATAGATCTCGTTGGAGGTAAGCGTATGTTGCTCTGAAACCTTTATATACCTTTCAGCAACAGGAGGGGTGGTCTTTCCCATCTTAAGCCCGGAGGACACATTGGCAATGATTTCCAACAAGAATGTCAAATTTGGACTCGTCTGATAACAGAACACTTTACCACTTTGCTACAGTCCATTTTAAATGAGCATTGGCCAACAGAACATTGCAGTACTTCTGGATGAGGCTCAACAATGGCTTCCTTTTTGCATGATAGAGTTTTAGGTGGCATCTGTGGATGGCACGGCGGGCTGTGTTTACAGACAGCGGTTTCTTGAAGAATTCCTGAGCCCATTTAGTAATGTCAATGACAGAATCATGCCGGTGAGTGATGCAGTCGCGTCTGAGAGCCCGAAGATCAGAGGCATCTAGTAAAGGTCTTCGGCCTTGTCCCTTATGCACAGAGATTTTTCCAGTTTCTCTGAATGTTTTGCTGATGTTATGCACTGCTGATGATGAGACCTTCAAAGCCTTTCCAATTTGACGTTGAGGAACAACGTAATCCACAATTTTTTTTTTTTACATAAGCCTTCACAGGTTAGAGAGCCTCTGGCCATCTTTACTTCTGAGAGACTCAGCCTTGCCAAGACTTTTAAAGCCCATCATGTTACACACCTGATGCCAGTGATGCCAGTTAACTTAAAAACTTGCTAAATGTTCTTTCAGCTGATTCTCTTAAATATTAATTGCTTTTTCAGCCCTTTTTTGCCTGTGTCCCAACTTTTTTGAGACCTGTCGCAGCCATAAAATTTGAAATTAGCTTATTTTATGGATAAAAATGGAAAATGTCTCAGTTTCAACATTTGAAATGTTATCTATGTTCTGGTTTAAATAACATATTGGCTCATGTGACCTGAAAGTCATTGCATTTCGATTTTATTCACAATTTATACTTCATCGCAACTATGTCGGAATTGGAGTTGTATTAATCTGAGATTGAAGCACACCTTAAATTCATTTAAAATACCATCATCCTGAATAAAATGGACAAAATGCAAGACGTAATCCACAGTAATACAGTTGGTACATAACATAACATAACATAAATGGCAAGAACACGCCTTTCAGCCCAACTAAGCTTGCCACTTTCTTTATACTATTGTGAATATATCCCTTCAGATACTGAATGGCTCAATGGTATCTAACTTTAAGTCAAGCCTGCTCTTGAAATCCCCCAAGGTCTCTGCCTCAACAATATGGTCAGGCAAGCTATTCCACATTGAAATTACTCTTTGGGTGACGAAATATTTCCGAATATCAGTGCTAAATTTACCTTTGGTCAACTTCCATTTGTGACCCCGAGTTCTACTCACAACACTTGGTCGAAGGAATCCTACATAATTCACTTTGTTAATGCCTTTAACATATTTAAAGACCTCAATCAAATCACCCCTAAGTCTCCTTTTCCTAAAGCTAAAGAGATTAAGGATCTTCAGCCTCTTCTCATAGCTTTCATCTTTTATACCTGGAATAAGCTATCTTTCTTAAAGTATGGTCCCCAGAACTGTACACAATACTCCAGATGAGGTCTAACGAACGTGCTGCACAAAAGAAGCATCACCTCCTTAGATTTCTACTCAATACTTATGGCAATGTATCCCAGCATCCAATTAGCTTTTTTAACTGCTACAGCACAATGGCTAGAACCTGTGAGGGTTTGGTCAACAATCACTCCCAGATCTTTCTTGTGTGCGGCACATTCCAGTTTTAAACCTCTCATCAAGTAATCCCGTCTAATATTTTTATTACCTACATGTACAACTTTACATTTTGCTATAAATTTCATTTGCCACATTTCTGCCCAATTCTGTATTCTATCCAAATCATCCTGAATCACTTTAGTGGACCCTAAACTATGTGCCAAACCCCCTAATTTAGTATAATCTGCAAATTCTACCAATCTGCTCTCAATATTCCTATCAAGGTCGTTAATGTAGATGAGCAACAGCAGGGGTCCCAACACCGATCCCTGGGGGACCCCACTCTCTACCATACCTAGCTCATTTTAAAAATTAGTCTCTTATGCGGCCCTGTATCAAATGCTTTCTGAAAATCCAAGTATATGATATCCTGTCCTGGTGGCCGCTTCAAAAAATTCCAGAAGGTTTGTTAGGCATGACCTTCCCTTCCAAAAACCATATTGGCTATCCCTCAATATACTTATACAATATTTATTGTATAATGTTGATTGTACAAACATTGGAAAATACAATGTTGCATCAAGCGAACATTATTTTTTCAAAAATCATCTAGTGAACATTATATTCATTGACTTTGACAATAATTCAATACCTGAAGCCACTTGCAAGTGTAATGTGAAAAAAATGCAGTATTGACCTTTTTTTGTTAAGCCCAGTCTGGAGCTAGGTTTGGGCATGTCCTGGGCATGTCTGAGAGGGGAAGTCCCAGAGAATTGAAAAAAGACTAAAAGGTGGGAGGGGACTGCAAAAGAGAAGATAAGGAGAGAAATTAAGAGAGTAAAGTAGTAGGAGAAATTGCAAGGAGAAGGATACATTTGACCAGACCTGTCACTCTTTTCAAGACCAGTGAAGTTTTTTTGTGGATTTTTGCCTGTGTTGGAGCATTTCCCTGTCCCAGGACATCACCAAGCAACCCCATCTCAAGGGACTGTAAATATTTTTTTTCTTGTATATGTCAATCTTAGTCAGTAGTATAAATTGTAGGTTAGTTGTCAGTCTTAGTTTAATTAAATCTGTTGAAGTTTTAAAATTTTGTCTGTCATCCCTTGCAGTCTTAGATGTCATAGCAAATTGGGGCCATAACACAAGTCAGTATACATACCACAGAGCAGTGATGTTGATAGAGTCCCCGGGACCCACAGGTGGTGATTTGAGTGGGTCCTTGGGAAATGTAATAGGTCCCCAATGAAAAAAAATGATTTCTTTCTATTTCTTATATTCTTCCATTTCTTAAATTGTAGTGTTAAATTCCTTTGATGGTGGTATGTATGATAGGGTTATAATCAACGGATATATTCATGTATTTTCAAAATGTAACTGAAATTAAACAAATAAAATTTGAAAAGTTAATTGCAAAACAACTGACATAGAGGCATGGCATACAAAATTCAAATAAAATACAATTTTTGTAGCAACATAAATAGGACCAAAAGAAATTATTAAAATTCAAATGAAAACAAAATGGTGTCTGCAGTACCAAAATAAATTTTATAAAAGTGCTGATTTTAAAACACAAACAAAACATTCTCATTACCATGACAGAGTCAACAAATAAATTGTCACCAAAATAACACTGAAAAATCTTCTTGTTTGAACATCAACTAAATCAAATGAGCTGAGTCAATCACTGTAATACTATTAGCAAAAAAATTAAGCTTTACTAACACAGTTAGCTGAGAAAAATAAAATGATGCAGATGTGTTTGTGGTGACAGGGTTGAAACAGAGTTTGTTTGGCCCGCTGACAGCAAGGTTTCTTTTGCTGCTGTGATTTAAAACAGGAGTTGTTCACTATGGGCCAATTTCACAGAAGGATTTTAGCGTGCGTAGAACTAACATGCATTTAAATTTAAACGCATGTTAAAATGCTGTTGTACGCGGACAGCTAAACGAACGTTTAAACACCATTTAACAAGATGGGATTATCGCACGTTTAACTGCACGTGGATAACCTTGCGTTGAGCCCTCAGAGTAAGCAGCTGCGGTCAAATTATGACAACCAGCCATTGCATAATGGGCATTTCCAATTGTCCTTACCGGTTGATAACCCTGTATGTAAGGATAGTTGCGTATTTCGCACAGAGATGTAGGCCAAGAAAACGTGGCGATAATTTCACTTCGCTTCAAAGAATGTCAAGCTTTCTTTGCATGTCCTGTGGACGTGAGCAAGATGCTCACACATCCTTCACCAAAACAGTTTCATCCTCTGCATTTGTGGTGATTTCACACACTCGTTTGTGCTTTTATTATCGGTGAAGAGTAAAAATGCAGTTCGGCCTTCGCTCACAGTAGCCTCTTTAGATAATATTAATGTAGATGTAAACAAAAAACGTGGCCTTGCAAAACCCCTCTATTAAGTGAATAAGAAGCTGAAGGAAGCAACTAATTTATGCATTTATTTCATTTATGCTTTTCTTTTCCTTTTCTTTTGCTCCTGAGACTGAATAAAATGAAAATTCATGCCAAACGCGAGATTAAGAAAATTATCTGCATGTAAACCTTAACAGGCATTTGTGAAATCGGCCCAATGTATAGTTTTTCATGGGAAAAATGACGTGCATCCCTGGGACGCATAGATAGTGAGTTTACTGCGTCCTTTCAGATTTTAATGGTCAGGGACACAGGACGCGTACCTAGCAAAATCTCTGACAGAGTGACTCCCAACAGTTTACATATTGGTGATATTGACTACCCGGCTTGTCTTTTTAAAAGACCTCCTTGTTTTTTGATATTTCATTTAGGCGGGAATTCCCGGGAAATGCTCCAAGTTCTGGCATGGGAAATGTCGGTAGTAAGATGTAATGGAGAAAAGAAGCCACTAGATGGCAGTATTGACCTTTTTTTGTTAAGCCCAGACTGGAGCTAGGTTTGGGCATGTCCTGGGCATGTCTGAGAGGGGAAGGTCCCAGAAGGAAAAAAAAGGTCTAAATGTGGGAGGGGGCTGCAAAAGAGTATATAAGGAGAGAAATTGAGAGAGTAAAGTGGTAGGAGAAATTGCAAGGAGAAGGATACATTTGACCAGACCTGTCACTCTTACAAGACCAGTGAAGTTTTTTTGTGGATTTTTGCCTGTGTTGGAGCATTTCCCTGTCCCAGGACATTACCGAGAAACCCCATCTCAAGGGACTGTAAATATTTTTTTTCTCGTATATTATCAATTTTGGTCAGTAGTATAAATTGTAGGTTAGTGTTAGTCTTTGTTGAATTAAATCTGTTTGAGTTTTAAGGTTTTGTCTGTCATCGCTTGCGGTCTTATATGTCGTAGCAAATTGGGGCCATAACAAATTGGGGGCTCAAGTCCGGGATAGACCATTGTGTGGGTCATTTATTGAAAATCTAACATTTCAAATTGTAAAATTGTTTTTTGAATTTTCCTATATATATATATATATATATATATATATATATATATATATATACAAAACCCAAAACCAGCGAAGTTGGCACGTTATGTAAATCGTAGATAAAAACAGAATACAATGATTTGCAAATCCTTTTCAACTCATATTCAGTTGAATACACTGCAAAGACAAGATGTTTAATGTTCAAACTGAGAAACTTTTTTTTTTGTTGCCAATAATCATTAACTTAGAATTTAAGGGCAGCAACACATTGCTAAAAAGTTGGCACAGGGGCCTTTTTACCACTGTGTTACACCGCCTTTCCTTTTAACGACACTCAGTAAACGTTTGGGAACTGAGGAGACCAATTTTTGAAGCTTTACAGGTGGAACTCCTTCCCATTCTTGCTTGATGTAAAGCTTAAGTTGTTCAACAGTCTCCGTTTTCGCATTTTACGCTTCATAATGCGCCACACATTTTCAATGGGAGACAGGTCTGGACTACAGGCAGGTCAGTCTAGTACCCACACTCTTTTACTATGGAGCCATGCTGTTGTAACACGTGCAGAATGTGGCTTGGCATTGTCTTGCTAAAATAAGCAGGGGCGTCCATGAAAAAGACGTTGCTTGGATGGCAACATATGTTGCTCCAAAACCTGGATGTACCTTTCAGCATTAATGGTGTCTTCACATATGTGTAAGTTGCCCGTGCCATGGGCACTAATACACCCCCATACCATCACAGATGCTGGCTTTTGAACTTTGCGCCTATAACAGGCCGGATGGTTCCTTTCCTCTTTGGTCCGGAGGACACGACGTCCACAGTTCCCAAAAACAATTTGAAATGTGGACTCGTCAGACCACAGAACACTTTTCCACTTTGCATCAGTCCATCTTAGATGAGCTTGGGCCCAGCGAAGCCAGCGGCGTTTCCGGGTGCTGTTGATAAATGGCTTTCACTTTGCATTGCAGAGTTTTAACTTGCACTTGCGGATGTAGCGACGAATTGTAGTAACTGGCAGTGGTTTTCTGAAGTGTTCCTGAGCCCATGTGTTGATGTCCTTTACACACTGATGTCGGTTTTTGATGCAGTACCGCCTGAGGGATCGAAGGTCACGGGCATTCAATGTTGTTTTTCGGCCTTGTCGCTTACGTGCAGTGATTTCTCCAGATTCTCTGAACCTTTTGACGATATTACGAACCGTAAATGATGAAATCCCTAAATTTCTTGTAATAGCTCATTGAGGAATGTTGTTTTTAAACTGTTCAACAATCAGCTCACGCATTTGTTCACTAAGTGGTGACCCTCGCCCCATCCTTGTTTGTGAATGACTGAGCATTTCAGGGAAGCTGCTTTTATACCCAATCAGGGCACCCACCTGTTCCCAATTAGCCCATTAACCTGTGGGATGTTCCAAATAAGTGTTTGATGAGCATTCCTCAACTCTCTCAGTCTTTTTTGCCACTTGTGCCAGCTTTTTTGAAGCATTTTGCAGGCATCAAATTCCAAATGAGCTAATATTTGCAAAAAATTACAAAGTTTACCTGTTCAAACATTAAGTAACTTGTCTTTGCCGTGTATTCAATTGAATAGAGGTTGAAAAGGATTTGCAAATCATTGTATTCTGTTTTTATTTACGATTTACATTACGTGCCAACTTCACTGGGTTTGAGTTTTGTAAAAGCATGAAAACATAGCCTACTTTTACTAATTACTCTCCATTCCCTGTGTGTGTGTGTGTGTGTGTGTGTGCCTACAGGATGACAGAGTGGCGCAGGGTTAGGAAACCCCCCATCTCCACATCTGACTCCTAATATGGATCCTAATGTGCCCCAGACTGAAACCACTGAAGAAGATGAAGGTGTATATAGAGATAGATAGTTAGCCTACGAGCATAATTGCCTATCTCATCTTATAAGGTTTTGAGAAAAAAAGGAAAATATGCATTTTTTTAACCAACACAAAAGTCCAGGCAGCTGATAAATCAGGTCAAAATATGACTTAGGCAATTATGCTATGAGGCTAACGAAATATTGTTTTTGTTGAAAGTGCATTTGACTCAAAAATGGTTATGTCTAGCATAATCAATCTTGTTTTCTGTGTCGTTCTAGAATATATTCCTGCGTCCAAGAAGTCAAAGACACTGGAAGATCTTTTTGGTGACACCTTCTGCACTCTGGACCCCAACCTGATGAAAATAAAAAACTCCAGAGAGTGAGCCCAGGCTTAAGTTGTGAAGTACAGAGAGTCTGCATCTTTGAACCGAGGTGGCTTTAGACTGGTGGAAAACTCATCACATTGTTTCCTCTCTTGACAGATCTTGCCAAGACATACTTATTCATTCCTGGTACTAGCGCACCTTCCGAGCGTGTTTTTAGCACTGCAGGTGACATCGTCCGTTCTGTGTGCAGTGTCCTATCTTCTGAGCATGTTGATCAGCTGGTTTTCCAAAAGAAAAACCTCTCAAAGAAAACCACTGAAAAACTTGTTTTGCTGTATAGCTTACTAAATTCACTGTTGGCATAACTCATTCTGCAGCCGTGTTTACTTTGTTTGACTTTATTTTACTGGTGTAACGGACATGCAGTCTGGGCTATTGATTTTGCATGTTGTAAGTGGACTTTTGTTTGCACTTTGTGAGATGTTTACTGCATATGACTATTGTCAAAAGTTTTCAAAGACTTCTTTTACAAATAAAATGGTCAAATTATACTTTGTTTGCATTTGTGGCCCGAGTATCGTATCGAATCATATCGTATAGAATCGCGGCAAATTTTAAGTATTGGCTAAAATAATCGTTGTATGATCGTATCGTGATGAAGCTCTTGATTTAGACCCCTAGTATTTGATCTGTTCATCAAGCATTTTCAAAACTTTTCTACATATTGGGCTGGGCAGCATATGGATATTATATTGATATCATGATAAAACTAGGCTTATGCTGTCAGAGGCGACAGCTTGGAGTATATCCCCGAATGCCCCCAATTCTCCAATTCCTCAATCTTTGAATAGACCCAATACAATATAAAGCCCCTCAGGTCATGACCTTTCATTTTAACTTAATTTCAGGTCAATCTGACAAATGTTCCTGAAGATGTGGCCAAAATGGTAATTTTTCCATCACAAAGCGCCACCTGGTGGCAAAATATTGAACCATACAGGTATGATGTCAACATGTGACACGTTGTGAGGTCATGACCTTGCAGTTGCACATAGTTTCATGTCAATTGGACAAATAGTTCCAAAGATATTGCAAAAATGGTGAATTTAATGTGACAAAGCTCCACCTTGTGTCAAAATTTTGAACCAAACAGGTATAATGTCATCGTGGGACACATCCTCAGGTCCTTTCATTTGCACTTGATTTGAGGTCAATCGGACAAACATTTCCAGAGATATGATAAAAACAGTGATTTTTTCAGTTTTTGGCCCATGGTGGCCAATCTATAAATTGTAAATTGTCCAACATCGAATCAGTCCTTCCTCTTTATGATACTTACTTAAATGCAAAACTTGGAATTTCTAATTGAAATATTACTGCAGTTACCGCGTTAACTCGTAAATCAGTTTTTGGCCCCTGGTGGCCAATCTAGAAATCGTAAATTGTCCAAAATCGAATCAGTTCTTCCTCTTGATGATACTTACTTATGTACAAGACTTGAAATTTGTCATTGAAATGTTACTGAAGTTATCGCGGAACAGTGATTTTTTTAGTTTTTGGCCCCTGGTGGCCAATCTAGAAATTGAAAATTGTCCAAAATCGAATCAGTTCTTCCTCTATATGATACGTACTTATATGCAAAACTTGGAATTTCCCATTGAAATATTACTGCAGTTATCGCGTTAACACGTAAATCAGTTTTTGGCCAATCTAGGGATCGTAAATTGTCCAAAATCGAATCAGTTCTTCCTCTTTATGATACTTACTTATGTGCAAAACTTAAAATTTGTAATTGAAATATTACTGAAGTTATCGCGTTAACACAGTGCGGTGGCAGCGGCGGTGGCGGCCAGATCAAAAACAAAATATCCCCGGAACGCCATTTGGGGAAATAATAATAGATATCTGGGATTTTAAATATCATAATATCGTGATCAGACAAGTGTCATTTCTTCTGGTTTTCATATTTAGTGAAAGTACCAATAGTTATCTCTACAATAACGCCTCAATACCGTTACCAAGGTATTCGGTCAAAAATATCATGATATTTGACTTTGGCTGTATCGCAGAACCCACACATGATGTAAACAGAAAAAATTTCTTCTGCTGTAAGCCCTGGTTTCCATGCCAACCCTTTGTTTCCTCAGAGAGGTTAGCAGGCGGTCAGCAGTGCTGCTCAGACTCACTGTACCACCCAATTACAGCCACTTTGGGAGGTGGTCCCAAACCGCAGGACCGATGACCCCACAAAGATTAAGATGGTGCTGCGGAGGGTAAGCCTTTCCTGGTGTTACTAATACGCAGAGATACAAGACACTGCCTCCACCGAAGCACTGTTCTGCCCCGCTGAGGCACCACCTAAATCACACACAGGCCACGGTATCTCTATAATAACTGTCATTCTTCACAGCCATTTACTGTCAATATGACATCAAACACCATGAATTTAACATGGAAACCCCCTTCATGTTTGCACTTTTTTTATTACAACCCCAATTCCAAAATAGTTGGGAAAAAGTGTAAATTGTGAATAAAATCAAAATGCAATGACTGCAATGATCAGTACATAAACAGGAAAAAAAAATCTATCAACTTTGTTCTGAGGTTCGTTCAGAATTTCTCTTTTTGGGAGCATTAAGAAACGCATGGGCATTATCTTTATTTGTGATTTATCCTCAACCCAGCACTTGAGGGGAACTTTTTCAGACGTGAGCACTCTCAAAACTTTTCTTAGTTGCATTCTAAATAAAGAGCTGGGCAGCATATGGATATTATATTGATATCATGATAAAATATTACAGCACCCTCCATAATTATTGGCACCCCTGGTTAATGTGTGTTCTTTAGCTTCTAATAAATTCAGTTTTTTTTCTAAATAATACAGGACCACAATGGAAAAAAAGAGGAAAATCCAACCTTTAATTCAAGCGCATTTATTCGGTAGGAAAAAAATACCACATTAAGAATGAATTATTTTGCATCAAATCATGTGTGCCACAATTATTAGCACCCCTGATGTTAATACTTTGTACAACCCCCTTTTGCCAACAAAACAGCACCTAATCTTCTCCTGTAATGTTTCACAAGATGGGAGAATACAGAAAGAGGGATCTTCAACCATTCCTCTTCGCACAATCTCTCTAAATCATCCAGCGACCTGGGTCCTCTCCTCTGCACTCTCCTCTTCAGCACACTCTACAGGTTTTCAATGGGGTTGAGGTCTGGGGACTGAGATAACCATGGGAGGAGGTTGATTCTTTGTCTGGTGAACCATTTCTGTGTAGATTTGGCCACATGTTTGGGGTCATTATCTTGCTGAAAGTCGCAGTGACGACCCATCTTCAGCTTTCAGGCAGAGGCCACAAGATTTTGATTTAAAATGTCCTGGTATTTCAAAGCGTTCATGATGCCATGCACCCTAACGAGGTTCACAGGGCCTCTGGAAGAGAAACAGGCCCACAGCATCACCAATCCTCCCCCATACTTCACAGCGGGCATGAGGTGCTTTTCTGCATACTCATCTTTTGTGTTCTGCCAGACCCACACAGAGTGTTTGTTGCCAAAAAGCTCTAACCTGGTCTCATCTGACCAAACCACACGGTCCCAGTTGAAGTCCCAGTACCACTTAGTGAACTCCAGATGTTTGCACTTATGATTGTGAGGGAGAAAATGTTTTTTCCATGCATGCCTCCCAAACAGCTTGTTGGCATGTAGATAGCACCTCATGGTTGTTTTGGAGACTTTGTGACCCCAAGATGCTACCATTTGTTGCAATTCTTTAACAGTGAGTTTTGGAGAATTTTTTATTTGTCTTACCATCCTCCTCAATGTGCGTGGTGGCAAAATAACCTTGCGTCCTCGTCCAGGCTTGATTACCACTGTTCCAGTTGTTTCAAACTTCTTTATGATTCCTCTGACAGTAGATATGGGCAGGTGTGGCTATTTTCTTGTAGTCATTGCCTGACTTGTGAAGGTTGACACACATCTGCCTTGCTTGAATTGTGTGTTCCTTAGTCTTTCCCATGTTGAAGAGTGGATCAGAGAAATGGCCTCTGTGTCACGTCATATTTATAAGGGAAAAAGGAGGTGATGAATTTATAAATAAATGTTCCTAGAATCTCTTATCAACTCTGTAAACTACTGTAGAAATGACAGAAATACTTCAATTACATTTATTAAATAGGAATTGTTAGGGGTGCCAAAAATTGTGGAACAATTGTGGATTTTATGAAAAATAATTATTTCTTAGTCAGAGATTTTTTCCCTTAAAATTCACTTGAGTTGAAGGTGTGAGAGTATGGTTCTGCAATAAAAATTGAATTTATTTTAAGGCTTTTGACACAACCAGGAGTGCCAATAATTATGGAGGGCGCTGTAGATGTAAGGCCGGGGTTTTAAACGGCATAAAATAGTGATCTGGCATAAGTGTCATCACTTCTGGTTTTCATATTTATAGAAATTATGGTCACACTTCAGTTGAAGTGTTGCTCATAAAGAATACATAAGCAAATGTCATGCTTTGTAAAGGGTGAAATAAAACATCCTTATTCAGCATGTGATGCCAGATGTGATATAACTAACACTGTCACTTAGCCATTGGCTAAATGCTTTCAAGGGTGACATTTTCAGCTAAGTGACATTGTCATTGTCACATCTGGCGTCACATGCTGAAGAAGGATGTGTTATTTCACCCTTTACAAACCATGACATTTACCTATGTATAATTTATGAAGACATTATGTCTCATTTATGAAGGCATTATACATGCTGTATAAAGCCTTTATAAACAACACTTCATCTAAAGTGTGACCAAAATTACCAATAGTTACCTCTACATTAACGCCTCAATACCGTTATCAAGGTATTCAGAAAAAAATATCATGATATTTGACTTTGTCTGTATCTCGGAGCCCACACATGACTTAAACAGAAACAAAACTTTCTGCTACTGCAAGCCCTGGTTTCCATGCCAACCCTTTGTTTCCTCAGAGAGGTCAGCAGGAAGAAGTGAGTGCTGCTCCTGATGGTCACTGTGATGCCCAAACGCAGCCACTCTGGGAGGTGGTCCCGAACCACGGGACCAATGAGCCCAGGACACTAAAGATCGTGCTACGGAGGATAAGACCAGAGAAACAACATCAGGAAAGACCAGAGCCATACAGACCTGCCTCCCAGCCAATCAGCTGTGCTCACTGTCCACCAAAGAAACGCTGAAGCCCTGACTGATCCTCCATGTAAAAATGCAACGCGTTCAACTAATGCGAACACTGAGCTGTTTTATTCAGATAGTTTCAATTTTCTCCTAGAAACTTTGACATGTGTGTATGTTTTGTGATCAAATTAGTGTGGTTTCATTTTTATATTCAGTATCATTTTTTGTATATTTATTTTTTATATTTATTTTTTTTTTAAAAATGATAAAAAAAAAATCAGTGTGGTTTTAAGTTAGGTTAGCCATTTCTGCATGTTTCATTATCCAGTTTGTTTCCTGAAAAGACAGAAGACTTATAAATACCTCATCAGGCTCTGCAATAAATACAGGAACACAATCAAACTTGTTCGTAGATGGTCAATTTAAAAAAATAAAAAAAGACAGGCAGCACCTTTCTGAAAATCGTTGAGAGACTTTTCCACAGTAAGGAAAAGTTCTACAACCAGACTTGATTGTGAGAGTAATTTACTCTCAGCAAAGAGTTATAAAGAAAAGAACACAGCAAAGAGCGCAGCAGAATTAACAGGCGGGACTGTGTTACAAAGAGCGCAGCTGAATGAACAGGCAGGACTGTGTTATGAAGAAAAGAACAGCAAAGAGCGCAGCTAAATGAACAGGCAAGACTGTGTTACAAAGAACAGAACACAGCAAAGAGCGCAGCAGAATTAACAGGCAAGACTGTGTTCCAAAGAACAGAACACAGCAAAGAGCGCAGCTGAATGAACAGGCAGGACTGTATTATAAAGAACAGAACACAGCGACTGTGCGGACGCTGTAAAAGTGGGAGGGGCAGCGATTTCTCCCTGCATTACACAGCATTCCCTGCATTCTTGAGTCAAACTAAGGATGTCCTAAAATGCCAGAAGGGACAAGAATCACTGAGATATGTCTCGTACTCAGTAATTCAGAAATAATGAAATGAATGAATCCAAAGACTATGCTTACATGAATGATGATAGAGCCAAAATTTTGCTAGCAGCAAAGAGGTAGAAGCAATACAAAAATATTCACTCAGATATTAGTAAGGGGCTGATCACACCTAATGCCCTTTATCGGCGCAGGGCACCATTCTTGTTCATATTCTCAATGATTAGGCGCGTTCTGGACGCTGCTTTTGCGCACCGGGCGCCTCGTGCGTTAGTGCCCCCGGCGCCTTGCTGTTTATTGATGCGTTTCTTATCGAACATAGTCCCAATTTGAGCCGCTTCATCTCATTGTTTTCCCTGCTGTCTAATCATGTGACAAGAACTGAAATCAGTTCGCTGACGAGTTCGTTGAAACGGTTAATTTCAGAATGCCAGAGGCGCCTGGCATTTCCAGGCCAATAAACCGCTTTCGGTGTGATTGACCCCTAAGGCTTCACTGTTGAGCCGTGGAGTGCTGACCTCTCACCATACTGTGACATCACTAATGCCCTCACCATAGCTACCTTCACCAAAAATCTCCTCCCCCTCTCCCAGCAAACTCTGGTCAGTACAGGTCAGCTAAAAATAAGCTTTAACTTTGAACCCAACCAAAGACACTGGGCCAGCTTCTTTAGTCCATCAAGACACTTCCCCTTTCTCAGCTGAGTCAGAGGTCAGCAGCATCTCCCACTGGCTAATCTGTTCCCACACTGCAATTTCAGCAGCCGCTTTGGATAACATCAGTTTGTCCTGACGCTGGCTGAAATCACATCACATCACATCAGAATACAGACATTTATCTGCTACTTCCAGCCAAAGAGAATCACCGCTGATCTGACCAAGCAGGGGTCAATTACCCAAGAGTAATACAGGCTTAAGGGCCAAACAGCTGCACTGGACTTGGTGTGACTACACTGGACCTTGAACCAGCGACCTTTGGAGTCATAATGATTTGAGGCATACAATTGCCGTATGTGTGCCCATTCTCCAAACACCATCAGGTTCTGTAATGGCGCTCGTTGTCCGATTTGATTCTCTACTTCACTGGGAGAGCAGGAAAGAGCATCTCAGCTCATTTAGTGACTCCGTGACTAACGTCGTGCTAACGAGGCTAACGTCATTAAGCACTGAGCGAGGTCTTCCCTCGCTGGTGTGCAGAGACTTCAAGAACGGGCAAGTACCGCCAAACACACAGGTGTTCCTGACAGCTCAGCTGCTGACAGGGCGATGCCATGTGGTGCTGTACTGCACGGCCATGCTGAAAATCACCCTCCCCTTACGTGTCTCAGACCGCTTCCATCGCCACTGAAAATAAACTGATGGCGCAAGGCTTTGCCAGTATCACACATTAAAACTAATGTTGGCTCTTCCTCGCCCTGTCGACCTCGTAACAAACGGTACGAACCTCAGTTTAACTGCAGCAGTTTCACGAGTCCACTTTAGACAGAAAATATGTTAACAAGGCAAATAACAACACCACTTCGGAGCAGTTTAGCAAATTACCGCAACTTTCAGATCCCCACTATTTTGAAATACACTGAAATGTACTGCAAATATAACAAGAACGCACTGGGAGCACAACATTCCCTGCTGGAGTCGCGACTGTGATTTATGCTTATCATCAGTCTATCTGCAGTATATGTGCACAGTTTCAGGAATGTCCTATGAAAACTGTAGGAGGAGTTGATTTCACCAGCCAAATACCTTCCGATTCAGACCGACAGATAGACAGACAGACAGCACAATGACATAATCCCCTTTTTGGGCTTTCACTCAGTAAGGGATAAGATGTCTATAATTACAAACTCAATTCCGAAATAGTTGGGACAAAGTGTAAATTGTGAATAAATTCAAAACGCAATAACTTTCAAATTACACCAGCCAGCATTATTTTGGAAGAGGTGTTGATGGCCAGTAGGTTGCGATCTTCCCTCTGCTGGAATAATCCCCAATGCCCCAGTGCAGTGATGGGTACACTGTACTGAAGGAGATGCCGTCTATCGGATGAGACGTTACAGGCCTAGAAATTCCCAGTTTGCTTTCAGCAGCATTTCTAAAAAGAAATGCTGTGGAGATGAAGGGCTCTCCACAGCATTTTTGCGTTCTACTACTACAGCAAAAAAAAAATGCTGAGGAGATTACGTGCTCTCCACAGCAGTTTTGTGTTCTAACTGCAGCAATTCCCAACTCTTCCCTACTCAATTCGCATTCTACACAAACATGCTACACGTCATTGGAATATCCTCATTATGCACTGTTCATTTAAAAGATAAAAAGTATACTTTCACTTCGTTACTTTGACACAGACCACTTCGTTACACGTTAGGCATTAAAATATGAATGTAATTCCTCATTTAAGGATTATCTGCATATGGCGCGTTCAAGAAGGGGCAACGGTGTTCGTAGAGTATCTTAGCCGCTTTGTGCAGATGTTGCTGCCAGCGGACATGGAGCCGCAAATTTATACACGCAGTTACAATATTGTAGGCCTATCACTAGATGGCACACTCGGATCAGTTATTGAACTGTACATTAAACCAGATGCCAAAGAATGGGGATGAAGAAGAAAGACAAACACGATTTTTTCGCCGGAAAAAGGTTGCCGTCGTTTAATAGTACAATCGGCGGCGATTCTGTCGAATTTGGGAGCAAATGCCGCGAGTGCCGTCGTATATTTCCAGGCCCGCGTTAAACCGAGGTCCTGACTCAATGTGGTCAGCTGACACGCTCGACAAGATTGCCTCAACACTCGAAACCGTATCCAGTACACTCAAACAAGCATTCAGAGAATTCATAGTCTCGTCCATAGTTATCCGCCAACATGATGACCTTGACCTTTGACCTATGACCTTAAAATTTATGTCATGCCGAAAGACTCTCACAAGGAACCCGCCTGTGTAATATGAAGGCAATCGGCCTCGCGGTTCCAGAGATATCAGTCCGGACAGACACACACACACACACACACACAGACACACGAAGCGATTACAATAGTCTCGCGAAACCCCTTCGGGGGCTCGACTAATAATTTGAGAATTCAAAAATAAAATAAAATAAATAAATAAAGATGGGCACTGAAACCGGTCTGTCCTCATTTTTGAAGTGATAGACTTGTTTTTTTTTATCAGACTGTTCGATTCAAATTGTAATATTAATGCAACTTTATTCACAAACAGGCAATTATTTGCACCCCAACCTGAACACAAGGGCATACGAACTGGCCCGGCAGAGCTGGCGATCGCCGGCCCAATATTTTCCAGAATACACCCCTCCCCCTAGGCTACAGGTTTTATCTTGCAAACTATCCCCTGATACCTGGAGAAGGTGGGCGACGTTCGTAAGCCTGGGCACAGGCTGCAGCTCTGCCCCTGACGCCGCGCTCTCCCCCAGCAGCCCGAATGCAACTGTCTACTTGCTTGGTTGCAGTTGGTAAAATAATTTCAGAATTCACCCTTGTCATCGCTAACGAAGGTGAGCTCGGGCTCATCGATACTGCTCCGATAGCAATTGATGTCTGAGATGGATGGAAGAATCCGAACGGATCCATGTATTTTAAGAGTAATGATTGTTTAGAAATGATGGCGACCTCGCATCGTTCGGCTGATCGCAATTGATTTCGGCGCACTGTATGCGGCACATTTTGTACTGTCTCAGGAGGAATATTGTCTCGTACCTGCCTAATTAGCTCCCGCCCCCCCTTAAAAAAGGGATTGATAACTTGACACCCAATCACAAAATATCATGAACACTCCCGCAGTAACGTAAGAGGACAATTTCATGAATCTGATAAGTTGGCAAAGCATCAATTAGTAGAATAAATGTCTTTTACTAATATTTTGAGAGGTGGGGGAGCGCCCCTCCACTACACCCCAGCGTATGAGCCCAGAGCTGCAACAGACTGACATACTGTGCACTAACACACGATGCAAAAGGTCTCAATGTAGGCCTACTGACGGATCGTAGACACGTCACAATCGTTCACGGTCTAATACCGTCATGTCGCAAACCCCTGTTCTAGAATTCTGGAGTGACTCAGACTGCTGTTTGTCACAGTGACTGTTATGAGAATCACAGAAGCAAGTTCCATTTTACTGTCTCTTATCCAAATTACTGGCACAAAGAACTTCATACTTCAGGCCAGTTGGAAGCACTTCAAATCTCAAACACATTTGAAAGTGATTAAAAACGGCTCTTGCAAATTAACAGAGATGGTGAGTACTTCATAGTTCGACGGTGGCTTCACTACTTAAAAAAAAAAAAAAAAAACATTTTATGTGTAAACAAGTGTCCTGTCATTAGATTTAGGCAAATGCTACCATTTGCCTCAAGCAAACAGTCACTCGATGATAGCTGCTCATAATGTGATGCGAGTTAGCGTTCGTTCCATTAATCTGAGGCTTTGAAAACGGCCTCAGTTAAATTGTTATCAAAAAATAATAATGTCCTCACACACATCCCTCCAGAAAGAAAAATATGGTTCATAAGAAAACAGGACGAAAAGAAAATGATTAGATTGAACGTGGTTCTTCATCTGGTAACAAAACCTTGGTATTTCAGCCGTACATGAACAGAAAAAATCTTTATCAATTTTGCTCTGAGGTTCGTTCAGCATTTGTCTTTTTGGGAGCATTCAGAAACGCATGGGCATTATCTTTATTTGTGATTTATCCTGGACCCAGCACTTGAGGGGAACTTTTTCAGACGTGAGCATTTTCATAACTTTTCTTAATCGCATTCTACATAAAGGGCTGGGCAGTGGGCAGCAGATGGGTATTATATTGATATCACGATAAAATAGGCCTATTAAAAGTCCGGGATTTTAAATATCATGATCAGGCATAAGTGTCATCTCTTCTGAATTTCATATTTACTGAAAGTACCAATAGTTATCTCTACAATAACGCCTCAATACCGTTATCATGGTATTCGGTCAAAAATATGATATTTGACTGTGTCTGTATAGCGGAGCCCACTCATGATGTAAACAGAAACAAAACTTTCTATTACTGCAAGCCCTGGTTTCCATGCCAACCCTTTGTTTCCTCAGAGTGGACAGCCAGAGTGGGAGGTGGTCCCAAACCGCGGGATCGATGACCCCACGACAATAAAGATGGTGCTGCAGAGGGTAAGCCTTTCCCGGTGTTACTAATACGCAGAGATACAGGACACTGCCTCCACAGAAGCACTGTTCTGCCCCACTGAGGCGCCACCTCAATCACACACAGGCCATGGTATCTCTAGAATAACTTCTGTAATTCTTAACAGCCATTTACCGTCAATATGACATGAAACACCATGAATTTAACATGGAAACCCCCTTCACGTTTGTACTTTTTTTATTACAACCCCAATTCCGAAATAGTTGGAACAAAGTAAATTGTGAATAAAATCAAAATGCATTGACTTTCAGATCACATGAGCCAATGTTATTTATGATAGAACATAGATAACATTTCAAATGTTGAAACTGCAACATTTTACATTTTAATCCACAAAATGAGCTTATTTCCAATTTTCTTGCTGCAACTGGTCTCATAAAAGTTCGGACACAGGCAAAAAAGACAGGCTGAAAAAACAATTAATATATAAGAGAATCAGATGAAAGGAGATTTAACTGAAAATTAAGTTAACTGGTATCAGGTGTGTAACATGATTGGCTATGGAAGGGATGTCTTAGAGAGGCTGAGTCTCTCAGAAGTAAAGATGGCCAGAGGCTCTCCAACCTGTGAAGGCTTACGTAAAAAAAACAGTGGATTACTTTAAAAACAATGTTCCTGGTTAAGGCACTGCGCTGCAGTGCAGAGGTGATCACCACGTCGCGGGTTCGAGCCTCGGCGTAGCCATCGGCAGGGGTCGGCACCTTTTTCAGAGTAGCGCACAACTGGCTATCGCGCTACAGGGTTACAAATTGGGAAGGGACTGCTGGATTTGGGTATTTGGGATTTTGGGCCAAAACAATTAAGATGGTGCTGCGGAGGGTAAGCCTTCCGGTGTTACTAATATGCAGAGATACAGGACACTGCCTCCACAGAAGCTTGTCATCGCGAACGAAGGCGAGCTTGGGCTCATAGATACTGCTCCGATAGCAACTGATGTCTGAGATGGATGGAAGAATCCGAACGGATCCATGTATTTTAAGAGTAATGATTGTTTAGAAATGATGGCAACCTTGCATCGTTCGGCTGATCTCATTTGATTTCGGCGCACTGTATGCGGCACATTTTGTACTTTCTCTGGAGGAATATTGTCTAGTACCTGCCTAATTAGCTCCCGTCCCCCTAAAAAAAAGGGATTGATAACTTGACACTCAATCACAAAATATCATAAACACTCCCGCAGTCACGTAAGAGGACAATTTCATAAATCTGATATGTTGGCAAAGCGTCAATTCGTAGATTAAATGTTTTTTACTAATATTTTGAGAGGTGGGGGAGCGCCCCTCCACTACACCCCAGCGTATGAGCCCAGAGCTGTAACAGACTGACATACTGTGCACTAACACACGATGCAAACGGTCTCAATGTAGGCCTACTGACGGATCGTAGACACATTATAATCGTTCACGGTCTAATACCGTCATGTCGCAAACCCCTGTTCTAGAATTCTGCAGTGACTCACACTGCTGTTTGTCACAGTGACTGTTATCAGAATCACAGAAGCAAGTTCCATTATACTGTCTCTTATCCAAATTACTGGCAAAAAGAACTTCATACTTCAGGCCAGTTGGAAGCACTTCAAATCTCAAACACATTTGAAAGTGATTAAAAACTGCTCTTGCAAATTAACGGAGATGGTGAGTACTTCATAGTTCGACAGTGGCCTCACTTCTTTACACGTAAAATGTTTTTTTTTTTTTCGAAGTTTCCTGTCATTTGATTTAGGCAAATGCTACCATTTGCCTCAAGCAAACAGTCACTTGATGATAGCTGCTCATAATGTGATGCGAGTTAGCGTTCGTTCCATTAATCTGAGGCTTTGAAAACGGCCTTAGTTAAATTGTTGTCAAAAAATAATAATGTCTTCACACTGGCACATCCCTCCAGAAAGATAAATATGGTTCATAAGAAAACAGGACGAAAAGAAAATGATTAGATTGAACGTGGTTCTTCATCTGGTAACAAAACCTTGGTATTTCAGCTGTACATAAACAGAAAAAATATTTATCAATTTTGTTCTGAGGTTCGTTCAGCATTTGTCTTATTGGGAGCATTCAGAAACGCATGGGCATTATCTTTATTTGTGATTTATCCTGGACCCAGCACTTGAGGGGAACTTTTTCAGACGTGAGCATTTTCAGAACTTTTCTTAATCGCATTCTACATAAAGGGCTGGGCAGCGGGCTGCAGATGGATATTATATTGATATCACTATAAAATATTACAAGTCTGGGATTTTAAATATCATGATCAGGCATAAGTGTCATCTCTTCTGATTTTCATATTTAGTGAAAGTACCAATAGTTATCTCTACAATCACGCCTCAATACCGTTATCTAGGTATTCGGTAAAAAATATGATATTTGACTTTGTCTGTATTGCGGAGCCCACACATGATGTAAACAGAAACAAAACTTTCTATTACTGCAAGCCCTGGTTTCCATGCCAACCCTTTGTTTCCTCAGAGAGGACAGCCAGAGTGGGAGGTGGTCCCAAACCGCGGGACCGATGACCCCACGACAATTAAGATGGTGTTGCGGAGGGTAAGCCTTTCCCGGTGTTACTAATACACAGAGATACAGGACACTGCCTCCAGAGAAGCACTTTTCTGCCCCGCTGAGGCACCACCTCAATCGCACACAGGCCACGGTATCTCTATAATAACTTCTGTCATTCTTCTCAGCCATTTACCGTCAATGTGACATCAAACACCATGAATTTAACATGGAAACCCCCTTCACCTTTGTACTTTTTTTATTACAACCCCAATTCCGAAATAGTTGGAACAATGTAAATTGTGAATAAAATCAAAATGCATTGACTTTCAGATCACATTAGCCAATGTTATTTAAGATAGAACATAGATAACATTTCAAATGTTGAAACTGCAACATTTTACATTTTAATCCACAAAATGAGCTTATTTCAAATTTTCTTGCTGCAACTGGTCTCATAAAAGTTCGGACACCTGCAAAAAAGGACTGAGAAAACAATTACTATATAAGAGAATCAGATGAAAGGAGATTTAACTGAAAATTAAGTTAACTGGTATCAGGTGTGTAACATGATTGGCTATGAAAGGGATGTCTTAGAGAGGCTGAGTCTCTCAGAAGTAAAGATGGCCAGAGGCTCTCCAACCTGTGAAGGCTTACGTAAATAAAACTGGATTACTTTAAAAACAATGTTCCTCAACGTCAAATTGCAAAGGCTTTTAAGGTTTCGTCATTTACAGTGCATAACATCATCAAAAGATTCAGAGAAACTGGAAAAATATCTGTGCATAAGGGACAGGGTCGAAGACCTTTACTGGATGCCTGGGATCTTCGGGCCCTCAGATGCCACTGCATCACACATCAGCATTATTCTGTCATTGACATTACTAAATGGGCCCAAGATCACTTCAAGAAACCACTGTCTGTAAACACAGTCGCCGTGCCATCCACAGATGCCACCTAAAACTATCATGCAAAAAGGAAGCCATTGTTGAGCATGATCCAGAAGCGCCGCCTTGTACTGTTAGCCAAGGCCCATTTAAAATGGACTGTAGGAATGTGGCAAAGTGTCCTGTGGTCTGACGACTCCAAATTTGACATTCTTATGGGAAATTATGGCCGTCGTGTCCTCTGGGCTCAACAGGAGAAAGATCACCCCTCCTATTATCAGCGTTTAGTTCAAAAGCCAGCATCTCTGATGGTATGGGGATGCATTGGGGCATATGGCGTGGGACACTTGTATGTTTTTAAAAAGCACCATGAATGCTGAAAGGCATTCAAAGGTTTTAGAGCAACATATGCTCCCTTCCAGTCGACATCTATTCCAGGGAAGGCCTTGTGTATTTCAGCAGGACAATGCAAAACCACATACTGCAGCTATTACAACAGCATGCCTTCGTAGTAGAAGAGTCCGTGTGCTGAACTGGCCTGCCTGTCATCCTCATCTTTCACCGATTAAGAACATTTGGCGCATAATAAAACAAAAAGTCCGTCAAAGGAGACCCAAAACTCTCCAGCAGCTGGAAGCCTGTATTAAACAAGAGTGGGATCAAATTCCAATGGCTTAACTCAAGAATCTTGTCTCCTCAATGCCCAGACGCCTCCACTTTGTGCTACAAAAAAGAGTGGATGGTATACCATGGTAAACAGGCCCCTGTCCAAACTTTTTTGAGACCAGTAGCAGTCATCAAACTTGAAATGAGCTAATTTTGTGGACAAACTGGAAAGTTTTCTCAGTTTCAACATTGATTGTTATCTCTGTTCAATTGTGAATAAAATACCGGCTGGTGTGATTTGAAAGTGATTGCGCTTTGATTTTAATCACAATTTACACTTCGTTCCAACCATCATTAGATTTAGGCAAATGCTACCACTTGTCATAAGCAGTCACTTGACGATAGCTGCTCATAATGTGATGCGAGTTACTGTTCGTTCCATTAATCTGAGGCTTTGAAAAAAAATTGTTAAAAATAATAATAATAATAATGCCCATACACAACCACATCCCTCCAGAAAGAGAAAATATGGTTCATAGGAAATCAGGACAAAAAGAAAATGATTAGATTCAACGCGGTTCTTCGTCTGGTAACAAAACCTTGGGGTTTGATCAGTACATAAACAGAAAAAATCTTTTTCAATTGTGTTCTGAGGTTCGTTAAGCATTTCTCTTTTTGGGAGCATTCAGACAGGCCTGGGCATTATATTTATTTGTGATTCGTCATCGACCCAGCACATGAGGGGAACTTTTTCAGACATGAGCATTTTCAGAACTTTTCTAAATCGCATTCTACATATAGAGCTGGGCAGCATATGGATACTGTATTGATATCTTGATAAGATATTTAAGTCTGGAATGATAAATATCAGAAAACTGATCAGGCATAAGTGTCATTCCGTCTGGTTTTCATATTTAGTGAAAGTACCAATGGTTATCTCTACAATAACGCCTCAATACTGTTATCTCGGTACTCGGTCAAAAATATGATATTTGACTTTGTCTGTATCGCGGAGCCCACACATGATGTAAACAGAAACAAAACTTTCTACTACTGTAAGCCCTGGTTTCCATGCCAACCCTTTGTTTCCTCAGAAAGATCAGCAGGCGGAAGTGAGTGCTGCTCATGATGGTCGCTGTGCCGCCCAAACGCAGCCACTCTGGGAGGTGGTCCCAAACCACGGGGCCGATGACCCCAGAACAATTAAGATGGTGCTGCGGAGGGTAAGCCTTTCCCGGTGTTACTAATATGCAGAGATACAGGACACTGCCTCCACAGAAGCACTGTTCTGCCCCACTGAGGTGCCACCTCAATCGCACACAGGCCACGGTATCTCGAGAATAATCTCCGTAATTCTTCACAGCCATTTACCGTCAATATGACATCAAACACCATGAATTTAACACGGAAACCCCCTTCATGTTTGCACTTGTTTATTACAACCCCAATTCTGAAAGAGCAGGGACAAAGTGTAAATTGTGAATGAAATCAAAATGAAATGACTTTCAGATCACATGAGTCAATATGTTATTTACAATAGAACATAGATAACAGAAACAAAACTTTCTTCTGCTGCCAGCCCTGGATTCCATGTCAATCCTTTACTTCCACAGAGAGGTCAGCAGGCTGAAGACAGCGCTGCAAAAAATCGCTGTGCTGCCCCAGCACACCCAGTCTGGGAGGTGGTCCCGACCTGCGGGACCGATACCAATCAGAGGGCGGTAAAGCTTGTGCTGCGGAGGGTGAGAGCAGAGAAAAGACCTCTGCCGTACAGACTTGCCTCACTGCCACCAAAAAAAAGATACAGGGATGTGCTGCAGAAATCCTGAAGCCCTGACTGATCTGGAGTTACATGAGACAATATTAAAATGCAGTCAGGGAAACAGCTGCTCACAGTCCGTTGCATTTTCTCTTTTTGGGACACAATGAAAATTAAAATGCAACCTGTTGGCGTCCCATCAAGACGGGTCTTCCGCTAGGACGTCTCTCTATAGGTGCGCGAACGGAAACCATGTTCCTCATTTGCATACCAACCAATCAGCTTCTGGGTAGCGCTTGTACGCACAGAGGCTTAATGATACTGTCATGAGTGCGTTGAGATGTAAATGTAAATGCAATAGGCTGGGGGTGAAGTTTTGTGAATTGCATTTGAATATTGTCCATGTATTGCGGAGCGAGACTTTGAAAACAAAATGTCAAACAGCTTTCCATTATCATTTGAATATAATCATAGATTTCCCACATGAGAAAATGAAAATGATAATTGAATTAATGCATTTTCAATTTAATATTATCTCAAATAACTCATACATAAGCGGATAATTATAATGCAACAGTGGGATTACATTTTCATTTGAATATTGTCCATAAGAAACCTTGACATGTGTGTATGTTTTGTGATTAAATCTATATTTTTTTTATTATTTATTTATCATTATTTTTAATACATTTTTTTTAGATTTATTTTTAAATAAAAAATAAATTGTGAAAAAAAATCTGAGTGGTTTTAATTTAGGTTAGCCATTTCTGCATGTTTCATTGTCCAAATTCCTGAAAAGACAGAAGGGTTATAAATACCTAATCAGGCTCTGCGATAAATACAGGAACACAATAAAACTGTTGTTCATAGATGGTCAATTTAAAAAAAAAAAAGAGAAAAAAAAAAAAGACAAGCAGCATCTTTCTGAAAATCTTTGAGAGACTTACCACAGTAAGGAAAAATTCTACAACCAGACTTGAGTGTGAGAGTAATTTAGTCGACGGTTACTCAGTGAAGAGCACAGCTGAATGAACAGACAGGACTGTGTTATGAAGAACAGAACACAGTGACTGTGCAGACGCAGGAAAAGTGGGAGGGGCAGCGATTACATTACATTACACAGCATTCCCTGCATTCTTGAGTCAAACAAAGGACGTCCTAAAATGCCAGAAAGGAAAAGAATCACTGATATGTGTCCCTTGCTCAGAAAGTCAGAAATAACTAAATGAATGAATCCAAAGACTATGCTTACATGAAAGATTATTGAGCCGAAATGGTGATGTTTGCTACTAGTAAAAAGGTAGAAGCAATACAGAAATATTCACTCAGATATTATTAAAAGGCTGATCACACCTAATGCCCTTTATCTGCGCGGGGCGCCCTACTTGTTAATATTCTCAATGATTAGACACGTCCTGGACGCTGCTTTTGCGCAACTGGTGCCTTGTGTGTTAGTGCCCCTGGCGCCTCACTGTTCTTTGATGCGCTTCGTATCAAACATAGTCCCATTTTGAGGCGCCTCGATAAAAAGCCGCTTCACCTCATTGTTTTCCCTGCTGTCCAATCATGTGACAAGAACTGAAATCAGTTCGCTGACTAGTCCATTGAAACGGTTAATTTCAGAATGTTCGCAAAGAGGAGTGACAGGAACGTTACTTAGCAACACAGAAAAGATGCGTCCAGCACCGTTTTATAAGGTGGGCTTCAAAATAACAGGTCAGAGGTGCCTGGCGTTTCCAGACCGATAAAGCGCTTTCGGTGTGATCGACCCCTAAGGCTTCACTGTAGAGCCGTGGAGTGCTGACCTCTCACCATACTGTGACATCACTAATGCCCTCACCATAGCTACCTTCACCATAAATCTCCTCCCCCTCTCCCAGCAAACTCTGGTCAGTACAGGTCAGCTAAAAATAAGCTTTAACTTTGAACCCAACCAAATATACTGGGCCAGCTTCTTTAGTCCATAAAGACATTTCCTCTTTTCCCAGCTGAGTCAGAGGTCAGCAGCATCTCTCACTGGCTAATCTGTTCCCACACTGCAATTTCAGCTGCTGCTTTGGATAACATCAGTTTGTCCTGACGCTGGCTAAAATCACATCACATCACATCAGATTAGAAACATTTATCTGCCACTTCCAGCCAAAGAGAATCGCTGCTGACCTGACAAAGCAGGGGCCAATTCCCCAAGAGTAATACAGGCTTAAGGGCCAAACAGCTGCACTGGACTTGGTGTGACTACACTGGACCTTGAACCAGCGACCTTCGGAGTCATAATGATTTGAGGCATACAGTTGCCGTATGTGTGCCCATTCTCCAAACACCATCAGGTTCTGTAATGGCGCTCGTTGTCTGATGTGATTCTCTACTTCATTGGCAGAGGAGGAAAGAGCATCTCAGCTCATTTAGTGACTCAGTGACTAACGTCGTGCTAACGAGGCTAACGTCATTAAGCACTGAGCGAGGTCTTCCCTTGCTAGTGTGCGGAGACTTCAAGAACGGGCAAGTGCCGCCAAACAAACAGGTGTTCCTGACAGCTCAGCTGCTGACAGGGCGATGCCATGTGGTGCTGTACTGCACGGCCATGCTGAAAATCACCCTCCCCTTACGTGTCTCAGACCGCTTCCATCGCCACTGAAAATAAACTGATGGTGCGAGGCTTTGCCAGTATCACACATTAAAACTAATGTTGGCTCTTCCTCACCCTGTCGACCTTGTAACAAACGGTACGAACCTCAGTTTAACTACAGCAGTTTCACTAGTCCACATTAGACAGAAAATATGTTAACAAGGCAAATAACAACACCACTTCGGAGCGGTTGAGCAAATTACCGCAACTTTCAGATCCCCACTATTTTGAAATACACTGAAATTTACTGCAAATATAACAAGAACGCACTGGGAGCACAACATTCCCTGCTGGAGTCGCGACTGTGATTTGTGCTTATCATCAGTCTATCAGCAGTATATGTGCACAGTTTCAGGAATGTCCTATGAAAACTGTAGGAGGAGTTGATTTCACCAGCCAAGTATCTTACGTTTCGGACAGACAGACAGACAGCACAATGACATAATCCCCCTTTTGGGCTTTCACCCAGTGAGGGATAAGAAGTCTATAATTACATATATGTGTATGTATGTATGTATGTATACACACACCCACTTCTCTGTGCTCTAAAGCAGAACATTCACTGTCATGATACTATCTGCTGCATGAGCTGCAATTATCCTGCTCCGTTTGGAGGGTGAACAGAGTACAAATGGGCTGTTTCACAATCAGGGACCAAAGTTTGTCTCACAGATCCCCAAAAATCAAATGTGAAATACAGAATTAAATTGATGCCCATTTGCTCACGTGTTGTTGAAAACATGCTGAAAACTTTGGAGCGTTGGGTTCACAGGTTCTCCTGAAATTCATACAAATGACAATTTGCCCATTTCCACCCTTTTAACCACTTCTGGAGAAGACATGTTTTTGACAGACAAAGAACGTATGAAGAGTTTTATCACAAAACAGGTTAACTCCACTGATTCTGAATTCAGAAAAAATGGCTTTCTATGTAATTACTATTTCTGTAAAACTTTAAATTATGGTCTTTTCTAGTATTGTACGAGCCAAATGGTAACCAATTGGCATATTTATTTCAAATCTAGCCACGGGAATATTCTTGAAACAAAAATCAGTTTTTTTTTGCATAACGAGTTAAATCCATAGCTTGCTTTTATTACAAAAAGGGTTAAATCCAATCGAGTAGGTATGTTTCTTTGTTGTAGTGTCGGGCGTTGCTGAGGAAGCACGACAGCTTACAGCGAGAGAGACATGAACATCTCTGCAGCTCCACACTCCACAGTACCAGCAGAGAGTTTATTTATGCAGCTAGAAAGTCAGTCTAACCGGCAGATCATACAAATACACTGGTGTCAGAGTAAGGGCAGAGTGACCTAATCCACTGGCAGAGTAAATCTGCCCAAGATTCTGAAACCTAAGCCCATCAGGTAAATGTAACCCGAATCCCATCTCTAATTCAAACAGGAAGGTGACACAAGTGTTTTAAGGTTGATAACTGCACCCTTATTATTGTAAACAAACCAAAGCTGATATATTGTCAGGATATGCTTCCTAAACAACCCAACAACTTGGGCAATAGGGTCATTCCATATGAACTCAACCAGAAGTCCCATAATGACCGACTCGGATTTGGCTAAAAAAGTTTGTACTGGTATCTGAACATATATCATGAACATGTGTAAAATATTTTGTCAAAATTCTGAAGGGTTTTTGTGCTGTGGCTCTTCAAAATAGGGTGGTATACCTCATTTTTCACCCTTGCCAATCTCGCATGTTTAATAACAGCCATATTTGGATGCCAATATCTTAAGAATGAAATGAGTTGTGAGCTTAAAAAGTAATATAGTACGTAACTAGCACTCAGGCTTTCAGGATCTATCATCAGAAAAGTCCTATCTCCTCTAGTTTGTGAGGTATTGGCCTCCAAAGCAGTGGTTTTACGTGCGAAAATGAAAATTTTAATTTCAAGGGGCAACTGTCATGCTACAATAAATCACAACCGTTTATTGGGGCTACATTCCTTCTATTTAGGCAGATGACTATCTGTAGAAAGTTTTTGGACAGTATTGAAATCATAATTTAGGTGTAAGGGAGCTCCATAAATGGCTCTGACTGAAAAAATGCAATTTAAGACCAATTTTTAACAGTCAAAATCATAGCTGTTATGGCCCCAATTTGTTATTACATTTACAACACTACAGCAACAGCAACAGCAAAGGATGACAGACACAGTTTTTAAAACTTATGCACATTTAATTATCAAAGACAACAACTAACAATAACAACTAGATTAGATATATACAAAAAAACAGAAATATTTACAGTCCCTTTTGTAGGTTGCTTGGTGATGTCCTGGGTGAGGGAAAAACTCTAACACAGGCAAAAATCCACTAAAAGCTTCACAGGTCTTGAACAGAATGACAGGTCTGGTCACATGTATCCTTCTCCTTGCAATTTCTCCTACTACTTTACTGTCTCAATTCTTTTCATTATATACTCTTTTGCAGACCCCACCCCCATTTAGACCCCTTTTTTCTTTTTTTTCGGGGACTTGCCCCAGACATGCCCAGGTCATGTCTAAACCTAGCTCCAGTCTGGGCCTAATAAAAGAAAGGTAAATACTGCCATCTAGTGGCCTCTATTCACATCACACCTCCATTCCAAAAGGGAAAAATTTTGACTCATAAAGGCAAAATTTTTCTTTTCAATACAAAATGGTGAAGTGGATACTTGTCTATATATACACACACATCATACATTATTCAAATAAACACGTGACATATATATATATATATACACATATTCAAACACGGGATAAGAAATCAGCAATTACATTGTCTGTACCCTTCACATGCTTAATTTCCAAGTCAAACTCCTGTAAAATCAAACCCCAATTCAACAATCTCCGATTCTTGTTTTTCATCTTACTCAAAAACATTAACGGATTGTGATCAGTGTACACAACCATTGGCTTTTGTCCTGTACAAACATAAACCTCAAAGTGTTGTAAAGAAAGGACCGGAGCCTACAGCTACTTCTCTATTGTGGAATAGTTCCTCTGGTGGCGATTGAACTTCCTGGAGAAGTATGCCACGGGATGCTCAATGTCATCAGAGTCACTTCTCTGTAGGAGCACAGATCCACAAGCTTGGTCGCTAGCATCGACCGCCATTGAGAACGATTTGTTGAAGTCAGGAGATTTGAGCACGGGGAAGTGACACAGCAGAGACTTCAGGCGATCGAAGGCTCTCTGGCATGCATCATCCCAAGTGAACTTTACGCCTTTCTTCAGTTAGTTAGTTAGACTGAGAGCAATCTCAGCAAAGTTCTTGCAGAACTTGCGGTAGTACTCGATCATTCCAAGGAAGCGGCGCAAAGCTTTTTTGTTGTCAGGAACGGGAAAGTCCATGATGGCTTGGACTTTAGCATTTATGGGTGCAACCTTACCCTGACCTATGATGTAGCCAAGATAGGTGACAGTAGCACAACCAAAGTCACTCTTGTTCAGGGTAACAGTCAGGTTAGCCTGGTCAGGCGCTGGAACAACGTCTCTATATCTTTTAGATGTTCTTCCCAGGAGTCACTCCATGTGATCAGGTCATCGATGTATGCACCCATGTGTGGCAATCCGGCGATTGTAGACTGTATCATCCTTTGGAATGTGGCTGGGGCATTTTTCATCCCAAAGGTTAGGACTTCATACTGGTACAACCCTTCTCCTATCTGGAGTCTTCACAATGTAATTGAGATCATTGAGTTTTGTCAGAATTTCATAAGGACCATGAAATCTAGCCTGCAATGGACCAGACTGCAAGGGAAACAACACAAGGACCTTGTCTCCTGGTTTAAACTCACGGCTTCTAGCCCCATGATCATACCAAGTTTTCACTTTTCCCTGACTTGATTTCAAGTTCTCTTTGGCTAGGTCACAAGCTGCACACAATCTTTCCTCGAACTTGCTTACATAGTCTAACAGACTGATGTGCGGCTCTTCCTCCTGCCATTGTTCACTCAACAATAGCAAAGGTCCTCTCACTTCATGGCCAAACACTAGCTCAAACGGACTGAATCCAGTAGACTCCTGCACTGCTTCTCTAGCTGCAAACAGCAAATGAACACCTTCATCCCAGTCTTTCTCATAGTCATAACAATAAGTCCTCATCATTGTCTTGAGAGTGGAATGAAACTGCTTCAAGGCTGTTACGTTCCCCAAATGCTTCAAGTCTAGGGTAAAGGGGAGTAACACAATATTAACTAAAACCAAACCCAGGAGGCAAAAGGAGGCAGGGGAAAGGTACAAACAATGAATAATTTATTAAACAAAAAGGTTCCAAAAGACAAAACAGAAGCTACAACAAATGCATGAAAAGGCCTCAGAAGAAACAGGCTACCACTAGCAAATGCTACAAAAACTATAAGACAGAGATACAGGACTGCAGACTAAACCAAAACCAAGATGACAGCAATTAAACAAAGACAAGAATCAAACACAAAATACCACACAGTTAGTACAGTCTCACCAATGTATATGTGCCACACAGGCTATCACACAGACAAATAGATACAAAAATGCACACACAGTGCTGGCTGCTAGATGTCAGAGAGCATGCTGGTGCTCCTTGGTTTTATGCAGCCCTGCTCCAATAATGCTGATGGGGCCCAGGTGGGAAGTGCCCAGGTGAGGGAGAGCTCCTGTCAGTAGCTGAGAGGGGAGGGGCATCAACCTTGGTAGAGAACACAGCACAGCAGGGGTAGACAAATAGCCACAATCCATGACCGTAACACCCCCCCCTCCCCTTAAGAGCGAACTTGTCAAAGTTAGCAACACACATTCAAACGTAAGAGGCATCAACTGATAGGATATAGGGTGGATGACACCATGGCTCCAGCACTCATCTCACCCCCTGGAGAGGGCATCCGCTACCACGTTGTCAACCCCCTTCTTGTGTCTAATCTCCAGGTTGTAGTGTTGCACCAACAGGGCCCAAAGCATCAGCCTCTGGTTATGGTTGTACATCTGGGCTAGGAAAACAAGGGGGTTATGATCTGTGTACACAATCACCGGTGAGCTACTGGAACTGACATACACCTCGAAGTGCAGCAGAGCAAGAAGAAGGGCTAATGTTTCCTTCTCAATTGTTGAGTAGTTTAATTGATGGTGTTTAAAATTGGCCGAGAAGTAGCTAACTGGGTGGCACACATCACCTTCACCATCCTGGAGTAGCACAGCACCTGCCCCGGTAGCACTGGCATCAATTTCCAACTTGAATGGGAGAGAGAAGTTGGGTGCGGCCAAGACAGGAGCACTGCAGAGGATGGACTTGGCGGACTCAAAGGCACGTTCACATTCAGGATCCCACACAAATGGTTCCTTAGGACTACATAACCTGGTTAGAGGGGCCACCACCACTGAGAAGTTTTTACAAAAACATCTGTAGTACCCCGTCATACCCAGAAAACGTCGTAGCCCCCGCCTAGTGGTGGGTGTAGGGAAAGACAGGACAGCTAAAACCTTAGTGGCTACTGGGCGCACACTCCCATGTCCCACCTGTTTGCCCAAATAGGTCACAGTGGCCTTACCAAACTCACATTTTGCCAGGTTGAGAGTTAGGGAGGCCTCAGACAGACGATGGAACACCAGGGCCAAGTTGGTCATGTGCTCTTCCCAGCTGCTAGAATACACCACGACGTCATCAAGGTACACGTTGCAGTGAGGGATGTCCCCCAAAACCAGGTGCATCAACCGTTGGAAGGTTGCTGGGGCATTCCTCATGCCGAATGCCATCACTGTATATTCTAAGAAATGGTCAGGGGTTACAAAAGCAGAGATTTCACAGGCCTGGGAGGACAGTGGCACTTGCCAGTAACCCTTTAAAAGATCCAGTTTTGTGATGTGGGTTGCTGGGCCAATACTGTCTATACAGTCTTCCATGCGAGGCAGAGGGTACGAGTCGGACACAGTCACAGCATTTACCCTTCTGTAGTCAGTACAAAACCTAAATGTGCCGTCAGGCTTGCCGACCAACAGACACGGGGAGCTCCAAGGGCTACAACTGGGCCTAGCTAGGCCATTGTCTAACAGATAGGTGGTCTCTTTTTTCATCATTTCCCTCTTAGTCACTGGACAACGGTATGCATGTTGTTTGATTGGAGCTGCGCTACCGACATCAATGTGGTGTTCTAACACTGTGGTACGAGAAGGTACATCCTGAAACAAAGTAGGATAAGATTCGATAAGACTGACTACATCATCCCGCTGACTGTCAGGAAAGTAGGATAACTGAGCTCTGAGGGTAGACAGGTAAGCTGTGTTCGTCAGCCTACCACACTGTAGACCATCAGGGAACACCTCTAAACCATCAGCCAGGGCTCCCACACCCAACAGAGAAGCAGAGGTCTTCTGGGGGGTAACAGGCTCCGGAGTATTTTCCTGCTTCCCCACATCAGCTTGTCTGGTGAGATAGGTTTTTAACATGTTAATATGACATAGCCGTGTCTTTCGTCTACGTTCAGGAGTGTGGATGATGTAATCTGTATCAGACACTTTCTTCTCTACCACATAGGGTCCTGAAAATCGGGCATTGAGAGCAGATCCTGGCAGGGGCAATAAAATCAGGACCTGATCACCAGGCTGGAACTGGCGCACTTGCGCCCGTTTGTCAAAACGGTGTTTCATTGCCTCTTGTGAGGAGGAGGGAGCATCCTTTGCTACTGCAGAGGCTCGATGCAGCCGCTTTCTGCACTGGGAAACAAAATCCAACACATTGGAGACAGGAGGGGAACTAGACATTAGCTGTTCTTTTAGTACTTTAAGTGGGCCACGCACGTTGTGACCAAACACAAGTTCAGCCGGGCTGAATCCCAGGGACTCCTGTTTTGCATCACGTATTGCAAAGAGAACAAAGGGGACGCCCTCATCCCACCCCCTCCCTGTTTCATAACAGTACTTTTTTAGCATAGACTTAAGTGTCTGGTGCCAGCGTTCAAGTGGGCCCTGCGACTCTGGATGGTATGCACTGGACACTGAATGGGAGACCCCTAATGTTTGCAAGGTTTGCTTAAAAGTCTTGGACAGAAAATTGGTTCCCTGATCTCTCTGAACAGTTTTAGGTAACCCAAAAGTTGTAAAAAACTTCAGCAGGGCCTTGGTGATGGCAGGTGCAGTGATTTTTCGTAAGGGGATAGCTTCCGGGAAACGAGTGGCAATACACATCACCGTTAATAGAAACTGATTGCCAGACTTTGTTCGGGGCAACGGGCCCACACAGTCCACTATGACATGGGAGAAGGGCTCACCAACCGCAGGTATAGGACACAGTGGGGCAGGAGGCACTCCTTGGTTCGGCTTCCCTACCATCTGACAGGTATGGCAGGATTTACAGAAACGCACCACATCAGCTTTCAATCCTGGCCAAAAGAAATGAGTTAGGATCCGATCATATGTCTTAGTAATGCCAAGATGGCCAGACCACAGACGCTCATGTGCAAGCTCTAACACATGCTGCCGACTTCCAACAGGCACTACTATCTGCTGCACTGTACCCCAGTCCCCACTATCTGCTGCTTTTCCTGCCCGAGAAACCCACCTACGCATCAGGACCCCATTATCTATCAGAAAAGACGGTTTCCCACCATGTTGAGTAGGGTCTTCACCAACTGCAGCATATAAATGGGCAAGGGAGGGGTCACTTTTCTGAGCGTGTATGAGCGTTTCACGAGTCAGAGGCAGAGCGTTCACAGAAGGACTATCCAGCCTGGTCACGTCAGATGCTTGGGTGGCACCATCCTGGGGCTCTCCAGTTGGGGACACCTTTTCCTCAGACAGCACAGAAGCAAAGAGGGAGTCAGACAAGTCAACATCCTGGACCTGCTTTCTAGCCTGGGCTCTAGTTATGAGGGCACTAGCAGTAAACACCTCTGGGTGGCACTCAGCAAGGTCGTCATGTGCAGAGCTAGGTACTTCAACCACCTCAGGAGAGGGATAAACTTTACCCCCAGCTATGTCATTCCCCATAATGAAATCAACACCCTCTATGGGGAAGTCAGAACGCACTGCCACAGGGAAAAACCCTGTGCATAAGTCTGACTGCACATGAATGCGGTGGAGGGGTGTGGGTACAAACCCCATTCCTATTCCCCTCACAATAGTGCTTACCCCACAAGCTGAAATGGCATCCAAAGGGAAAACTCTGGACAGGATAAATGACTGTGACCCCCCTGTATCTCGCAATACTGTGACTGGGCGCAGGTCTTCGGACCTGCCTGTAAGGGATACATAACCGGTAGACAGAAAAGGCTTGAAACATTCATCCTCCAATTTCTCAGTAGCCAGCTGGCTCCTATGAGGTACTGCCTTAATCAGACCTACTCCTTTTGGTTTGGAAGGTTTGGAAACAGCTGACCCCACCGGGGCAGCTGCACGTTGTCGCTCCCATGCCCTGCATTCAGCCACTAGGTGACCAGGCTTGTGGCAAAAGAAACACTGTCTGGTTACCGGGGTAGGTTTATCACCACTTGTGTTCTGCGTGAATGCACGGGGCTGGGTGGTGCGTGATTCAGCACCTTTTGGCAACGCTGACGAACCTTTTAAAAAAGAAGGTTGCTTATTAAACACTGTTTTGTGCATGAGCTCATACTCATCTGCTAGAGTGGCTGCTTGCTGTAGAGTAGCAACTTTTTGCTCATTCAAATAAACAGCTGTTCGTTCAGACATACAGTCCTTGAAATCTTCTAACAGCATTAGCTCACGCAGTGAAGAAAACTCTTCTACCTTGCAGGCTGCACACCACCTGTCAAAGTGAATACTTTTTTCTCTGGCAAAGTCACTATAGGTCTGTCCGGCTGCTCTCCGGAGGCTACGGAAGCGCTGCCTGTAAGCTTCTGGCACTAGCTCATATACTTTGTAAATAGTGCTCTTTACTTTATCGTACACGAGACTGTCTGCCATAGAAAGAGCAGCACAGGCTTCCTGCGCCTTACCAATCAGCTTGCACTGCAAGAGAATGGCCCACATATCTTTAGGCCACTTTAGAGCAACAGCTATGCGCTCAAAAGCACCAAAATACGACTACACCTCAGACTCACGGAAGGCAGGCACCAAAGCAACATTTTTGGCTACATTAAATGCCACAGCCCCACCAGATGAAAAGTTTACACCAGGGCTAGACCACTGACCAGACGCACTCTGTAATTCTAACTGGCGCATCCTTACAGCAGTGTTCGCTTCTATGCGTTTAAATTCCAGCTCCCTACGAAGTTGAAACTCCCTCTCCCTTTCCTGCGCCTCTAGCTGAAGAAAAGCTATACGCACCTTTATTCGTGCATCGGTTGATGCAGTGGAAACCGATGACAAAGCATCATAGAGGGGAATTGTCATTGGCTTACCTTCCCTTACACCCACAACAGGAGGAGTCAGGCTTACTGGGGGTACCTCATGTGGCACCACAGGATCTTCACCAGACTAGGTATCAGGTTTCCCCAAGTCTTCCTCCATCTCCCCACAACCTGCCCCCAGGGTTGCAGCATGAGGAACCTCCTCCTGTGGGGGGAGAAAACCACGCTCCACCAGCATTGTTAACAACCGCGCCCTTACATCCCTCTTGAGCAGTGACCGTGCCACAGAAACGCCGTAGTAATCACAGATCACACGTAGATCAGCCACCGTACAGCTATCCAACTGATCCACAGTTGGATTTGCCACAAACTCATTCAAGCTGAAAGCTGTCATTTTGGATGTCAAACAAAAACACCACAAAATGACTTTCACAGAAAAGCTAAGGCCTACCACCCCCAGGGTGCAAACAGACACACAAACACGTAACCACTCTGACCAGCCCTATACTGAGCTACCTTCCTGGTACCTGCCTAACCCCCAACTAGTCCCTACCTATCTTCTGGGGTTTGTCGGGCACGAGGTTCAGAACCCCCAACAGGGATCATGCATATCCCAACCCAGGATTCACCCCGAAAACAAGAAAGGAAAAACAACAAATGGGTGCCTGATGGAAAGGCTGCCAAGCAGGCCCAGCCGGACACCCCTGCCTATTACCAGGGAAGCAGCTCAAAATGGTGTCGGGCTAGACAGAGCAGAAATGCTATACACCCAAAGTGTACTGCACCAGAGAGGCGCCCAAAACCTAACTACGATAACAAAAAACTCAAGCCTCCAAAGCCAAAACTCCTGCGAGCCCCCAAATATGTTACGTTCCCCAAATGCTTCAAGTCTAGGGTAAAGGGGAGTAACACAATATTAACTAAAACCAAACCCAGGAGGCAAAAGGAGGCAGGGGAAAGGTACAAACAATGAATAATTTATTAAACAAAAAGGTTCCAAAAGACAAAACAGAAGCTACAACAAATGCATGAAAAGGCCTCAGAAGAAAACAGGCTACCACTAGCAAATGCTACAAAAACTATAAGACAGAGATACAGGACTGCAGACTAAACCAAAACCAAGATGACAGCAATTAAACAAAGACAAGAATCAAACACAAAATACCACACAGTTAGTACAGTCTCACCAATGTATATGTGCCACACAGGCTATCACACAGACAAATAGATACAAAAATGCACACACAGTGCTGGCTGCTAGATGTCAGAGAGCATGCTGGTGCTCCTTGGTTTTATGCGGCCCTGCTCCAATTAGGCTGATGGGGCCCAGTTGGGAAGTGCCCAGGTGAGGGAGAGCTCCTGTCAGTAGCTGAGAGGGGAGGGGCAGCAACCTTGAGAGAACAGCACAGCAGGGGGAGACAAATAGCCACAACCCATGACCGTAACAAAGGCACCCTGACTCTCTGGATGACAGGCACTAGAAAGAATCTGCTTCGCACCTAGTTCATACACAACCTGCTGAAACAATCCTGAAGTGAAATTGCTACCTTGGTCTGACTGAATTTCCCTGGGAAGGCCAAGCAACGTGAAGAACTTTATCAAAGCCTTCGAGATTGCAGTTGCCTTAATGTTACGTAGAGGTATGGCTTCGGAGAATCTGGTAGATGCACACATGATTGTCAACAAGTACTGATTTCCAGATCTAGTCTTGGGTAATGGACCAACACAATCAACAATGACCTTGGAGAAGGGCTCTCCAAATGCTGGGATAGGCTGCAATGGAGCTACAGGTGGGTCTAACTGGTATTTTCCAACTACTTGACAAGTGTGACAGGTTTTACAAAAGTTGGAAACGTCTTTCCGAAGCCCAGGCCAAAAGAAGTGTTTCATGATCTTATCAATAGTCTTGTTAACACCAAGATGACCTCCTAAAGGTAAACTATGAGCCATTGTTAAGATCTCATTCCTGTAGACCTTCGGAACAACAATTTGCCTGACCACTGCCCAATCTGCTTTGGCAGGGATATCAGGAGGGCGCCACTTCCGCATCAACACATCATCCTTGAGATAATACCCAACTGGAACTGCGTCTATTTCTTTATCAGGAAGGGCTCTCCTCTTTAGTACACAAATTTCAGGATCATTAGTTTGCTTCTCAATCAACCGCTTTCTGGACAGAGACAAGTCTGCAGACATATCAGAATCACCAGACCCATCCGGCTGGCTGAATAGAGAACTGATAAAAGTATCTGATAAGTCCTCAAATGGAGAAACCATAGTAGGCCAATCAGAGTCATGAGGCAAACCACCTGAGTCCTGACTATTCAATGTGCTGGGCGGCACCACAACATCTTCTTCTTTAGCCTTCTTGGCCATAGCACGAGTCACTGCGCAAGAAGGATACAGAGATGGGTCCTCATCCCCATTTTCAGTGCTCGGCTGTGAAGTAAGATGTACAGGGGGAACTACTTTGCCCCCAGCCAGGTCATTGCCTAGCAACAGAGAAACACCCTTTATAGGTAGACTTGACATAAGTCGCACCTTTACCTGTCCTGTAACTAAATCTGACTTCAAGAATATAGAGCGCAGGGGTACAGATACAGTCCTCCCTTCAATACCTTGTCCAAGTATGAAATCCCCTGAAGCGGTCTCATCACGTAACTCCAAGGAGTCCATCAACAAAAGTGACTGAGAAGCTCCGGTATCCCTTAGGATATATATGGGGACAGGGGTAGTATGCTCATTCAGAGCCACAAATCCCTCTGACACAAATGGAAGAAATTCCTCCCTCACGAAGTCAGCTGTATCAGGCTTTTTAGCCCCACAAGAAGCAGGCAATTTAGCAGATCGGTTATCTACTACAAGGGTTTCTAACCTTGTTTTCACAAAGGCATTTGGTTTGGTATCATTTTCTTTTTCTTTCTTAGCTTTAAGGAACCAACGTTTAGTTGTAACATGACCAGATTTCTTGCAATAACTGCAAACTAGACCACTTTTGTCACTGTCAGCTTTCACACTTTGATCAGACCTGTTATTGGATTTCTGAGCACCATCACCAGATTTGTCTTTGGGTGAATAATCTTGGGTATCACCGTAACCCTTTTTCTGAAATTGGGACCATCTATTGTTACTGCTAGACTGAAATTTGGACTTGAGTGAGAACATATTCATCTGCAAATTTGGCTTTGGCAGCTGATTGCAAATTTAGTGCTTGCTTCTCATTAAGGTAGGTCTTAAAATCATCCTTAACACAGTTCTTGAATTCTTCAACTAACACCATCTCTTTTAGTGAGTTGAAATCATCCTTGACCTCCATAGAAGTACACCAGCGCTCAAAGCAAACCTTCTTCTCATTAGCAAATTCCACATAAGTCTGATTTTCAGATTTTTTCAGACCTCTGAATTTCTGTTGGTAAGCCTCTGGAACCAACTCATAAGCTCTCAAAATAACCTTTTTGACAACCTCATAATTAGAGGAATCATCTGCAGACAAAGCCGAATAGGCTTGTTGAGCTTTACCCTTGAGGACAGTTTGCAACAGAAGAGGCCAGTGTTCTTTTGGCCACTGACAACTTTTCGCTACTTTTTCAAAACACTGGAAATAGTTGTCTACGTCCTTTTCCGAAAATGGAGGCACCAGTTTTACCTCATGGCTAGCCTGAAATTTATTTTCAGTTTCAATTTTAATTTTTAGTTGCTCCATTTGGAGTCTTTCTTCTCTATCGAATTTCTCTAATTCAAAATCTCTCTGTCTTGCAAATTTTTCTAACTCAAATTCTCTTTGTTTTTCTTTTTCCTCCCTTTCTTTTTTCTCTTCTCTTGCTAATTTTTCTAACTCAAACTGCCTTTGTTTTCCCTTTTTCTTCCCTTTCAAATTCTCTTTGTTTTTCTTTTTCCTCCCTTTCAATCTCTAGCATTTTTAATTTAAGTTCCATTTCTATATTTGGATTTTCCACTGGAAACTGTTCCAGATCTCCTGGTGCAAACACATTTTCATCAATGTAATATTCAACTATCTCTCTAGCCAGTCTTGCTTTTCGCATGGCTGGTTTTACCTCCGTCAGCTCTAAATGTCTGCAGATTTCGAGCAGTTCTGTCTTTTTAAAAGACTTCAAAACCTCAACGGTTGGTGATGCCAAGAAATCTTCCATTGCTGTTGATCTATATATATAGGAAAATTAAAAAAAAAACAATTTTACAATTTGAAATGTTAAATTTTCAATCAATGACTCACACAATGTTCTATCCCGGACTTGAGCCCCCAATTTGTTATGGCCCCAATTTGTTATTACATTTACAACACAATAGCAACAGCAACAGCAAGGGATGACAGACACAATTTAAAAACTTAAACACATTTAATTAACAAACAAGGACTTTTAAATAAACTACTACCTACACTAAAGACCAAGATTGATTATACAACAACAAAACAGAAATATTTACAGTCCCTTTTTGGTTGGGTCCCTTGGTGATGTCCTGGGTGAGGAAAATTCTCTAACACAGGCAAAAATCCACTAAAAGCTTCACAGGTCTCAAACAGAATGACAGGTCTGGTCACATGTATCCTTCGGGCAATTTCTCCTACCACTTTACTGTCTCAATTCTCCCCTTTATATACTCTTTTGCAGACCCCTCCCACCTTTTAGACTTTTTTTTTCTTTGCTCTGGGACTTGTTTCAGACATGCCCGAAACATGCCCAAACCTAGCTCCAGTCTGAGCTTAACAAAAAAAAAAAAAGGTAAATACTGCCATCCAGTGGCCTATATTCACATTACAACACCCAATCACAAAATATCATGAACACTCCCGCAGTCACGTAAGAGGACCATTTCATAAATCTGATAAGTTGGCAAAGCATCAAATAGTAGATTAAATGTCTTTTACTAATATTTTGAGAGGTGGGGGAGCGCCCCTCCACTACACCCCAGCGTATGAGCCCAGAGCTGTAACAGACTGACATACTGTGCACTAACACACGATGCAAACGGTCTCAATGTAGGCCGACTGACGGATCGTAGACACATTATAATCGTTCACGGTCTAATACCGTCATGTCGCAAAACCCTGTTCTAGAATTCTGCCGTGACTCAGACTGCTGTTTGTCACAGTGACTGTTGTGAGAATCACAGAAGCAAGTTCTATTTTACTGTCTCTTATCCAAATTACTGGCACAAAGAACTTCATACTTCAGGCCAGTTGGAAGCACTTCAAATCTCAAACACAATTGAAAGTGTTTAAAAACTGCTCTTGCAAATTATTTTTTTTTAAACAAGTTTCCTGTCGTTAGATTTAGGCAAATGCTACCATTTGCCTCAAGCAAAACAGTCACTCGATGATAGCTGCTCATAATGTGGTGCGAGTTAGCGTTCGTTCCATTAATCTGAGGCTTTGAAAACGGCCTAAGTTAAATTGTTATCAAAAAATAATAATGTCCTCACACAGGCACATCCCTCCAGAAAGAAAAATATGGTTCATAAGAAAACGACGAAAAGAAAATGATTAGATTGAACGTGGTTCTTCATCTGGTAACAAAACCTTGGTATTTCAGCTGTACATGAACAAAAAAAATCTTTATCAATTTTGTTCTGAGGTTCGTTCAGCATTTGTCTTTTTGGGAGCATTCAGCAACGCATGGGCATTATCTTTATTTGTGATTTATCCTGGACCCAGCACTTGAGGGGATCTTTTTCAGACGTGAGCATTTTCATAACTTTTCTTAATCGCATTCTACATAAAGGGCTGGGCAGTGGGCAGCAGATGGGTATTATATTGATATCACGATAAAATAGGCCTATTAAAAGTCCGGGATTTTAAATATCATGATCAGGCATAAGTCTCATCTCTTCTGAATTTCATATTTGGTGAAAGTACCAATAGTTATCTCTACAATAACGCCTCAATACCGTTATCAAGGTATTCGGTCAAAAATATATTATTTGACTTTGTCTGTATTGCGGAGCCCACACATGATGTAAACAGAAACAAAACTTTCTATTATTGCAAGCCCTGGTTTCCATGCCAACCCTTTGTTTCCTCAGAGAGGACAGCCAGTGTGGGAGGTGGTCCCAAACCGTGGGACAGATGACCCACGACAATAAAGATTGTGCTGCGGAGGGTAAGCCTTTCCCGGTGTTACTAATACGCAGAGATACAGGACACTGCCTCCACAGAAGCACTGTTCTGCCCCACTGAGGCGCCACCTCAATCGCACACAGGCCACGGTTTCTCTATAATAACTTCTGTCATTCTTCTCAGCCATTTATCGTCAATGTGACATCAAACACCATGAATTTAACATGGAAACCCCCTTCACCTTTGTACTTTTTTTATTACAACCCCAATTCCGAAATAGTTGGAACAAAGTAAATTGTGAATAAAATCAAAATGCATTGACTTTCAGATCACATGAGCCAATGTTATTTACGATAGAACATAGATAACATTTCAAATGTTGAAACTGCAACATTTTACATTTTAATCCACAAAATGAGCTTATTTCAAATTTTCTTGCTGCAACTGGTCTCATAAAAGTTCGGACACAGGCAAAAAAGTGCTGAGAAAACAATTAATATATAAGAGAATCAGATGAAAGGCGATTTAACTGATAATTAACTGGCATCAGGTGTGTAACATGATTGGCTATGAAAGGGATGTCTTAGAGAGGCTGAGTCTCTCAGAAGTAAAGATGGCCAGAGGCTCTCCAACCTGTGAAGGCTTACGTAAAAAAAACTGTGGATTACTTTAAAAACAATGTTCCTCAACGTCAAATTGCAAAGGCATTTAAGGTTTCGTCATTTACAGTGCATAACATCATCAAAAGATTCAGAGAAACTGGAAAAATATCTGTGCATAAGGGTGTTAAAGGAATTTTGATTTTACATTCCTGGTATTACCTTCACAAAAAGAAACTAAGACGACCCAGAGAAAAAAATCAGTCGGAGACAGAGAAGTTAATATCCAAGCAAAAGTCCGTTTACTTTTTTGCAAAAAAGGATCCCCATACAAAGTCAAGTCAGAATGGAGGATAAAGAGTTAGAAAGTTCTCTGGTATTTGTAGGGATACTCCATGGCTTTCTCCTCCCCCCGTGCTGATTTACACATCACGCAAGCCTTTGCAGTCGCTCGCAACTGCATCAAGTTGGTACGAAACCACGTCAAGTTGTCTAGGGATACACACACATCTTGCTAGGGAGGAGAGCACCTGCCTTCTCTCTCAGCTCTGGCTCCAGCTTATCTTGTTATAGATTCCGGAGCTTTCTATAAACACAAACTTAGAGAAAGAGAAAAACATCTTGCCCTTGGTACAGACAATCAAGACTTCATGACTTTTGATAGGCTATATGTCATGACACACTAGTATGGTTTACAGGCCCCTGCTATATCAGAAATATGTAGACACACACACACTCTGGGCCTATGGACTAAAACAGAATATGAGCAAGCAAGGATAATCAATTAATAATTATAAATAAATCAATAAGCAATCAAATGGAATCAAATAAGCATTTAATAATGATTAAATGAATCAAATAAAAAAATGTTTCCACATTTCCCCCGTTGATAATTGATTATTCGCAAGCATGCCACTCTCATTTTCAGCATGTGATTCATTCACGGGGAAGATGTTTCATCATACTGTATTACCATGACACTCCCTCCTTTTGTTCAAACAAACCCTCCAACTCAATTACATCGTTGTATGATTCCTTAAGCTCCTCGGGCAGAGTATACATCTCATTGTTGTCCTGTAATAGAAACATCTGATACTGTGGATTAGTAGTCAATACTCTTGATATCATTCCTTTAATTATGGTAATTCCACAGCAACTGCAAAAGAGCAGTACTGCAAATCCCCCAACTACAGAACCCATTACAGATGTAATTCCCGCTTTCCAACCCCAAGACAGAAGCCAGTCACTTAGAATTTGTCACTACTGGTGCAAGGTCTCGCTGTTGTGCATCAGATATGTCTTTCAAACGTTGCAAGGCTTTATCAATTACCCCTCCTGCCTCATCATTAGCTGGTATATAGGTACACACACTGGCCCAATAAGCTGACAGATCCCCCCTGTGCTGCTGTCAACAGATACAATAAGCAGAAGTAGCATCCTGCAATTCCAATTTGGACACATATTTTTGACCTCTTAGATCCTTTGAAAACTCCCATTCAGTGCGCAGTCCCCGGCTTGATCCCTTTCCACAGAGATCTCCACCCAGGCTCCCCCAGGTTGAGAACTCTGCTTTCTGCTTCCCAGTGTCTCCTTTTCAGAGCCCACCGATCACAGAAGCACCACTCGCTGACTGGCGCATTCGCTTTCACAGTTTCACCAGCCTCACCTGTCCACAGAGGTCGTCTCCATCGCCCCTCTGCTAGGTGTGGGCTGTCACCCACGTACCACTTGTTTCCCTCAACTTACATGCGACAAACACACCAATTAGATAGTACCATGGCAATATGTCAATTCATACTTCACCAGACACTACTTCACCAGACACGGGAGTCTTCAGTCCTCTCCCCAGCAGTATTTGCAACATTTCTGTAATCGGCTTGCGAGGGGGTGAATCTGCAAATTGCAACGCTTGGTAGATAGCTGGGGGTCCGATTCCCAGAACCATCATCTGATCCCCCGCAATCTCACCCTGTTCGTTTCCCTCGAACATGCGCATTGCCTCCCACATAGTAGGACCTGTAGGAACCACCCCAAGCTCCAGTTTAGACATTATGTCCCTCCCCAGGAGGTTTACTGGGCACTGTGTGGACACTATTACAGAGCAGAGTGTAGCAATCCCCTCAGGATCCTCAAATTTGAGTTCCTCTGTTGCTACGCTGTCCCATTGCCCCATTCACAGCACAAGTTTGTGTCATATTAGTGCTGAGCCGATGTGAAAAAATTGCACTTACTTTTCTGATAACAGTTCAACATGCCCTCGTGTCACATAGAAATGAAACTGGTGTGTCATTTACAATCAGGGTTTTCCAAGCACTCGTCGGTGCAACCATTAATGCAAACAATTTAATTACATCATAGGGAAATGGCTCCCCAGATGCTAACCCTTCCCCCAGGGCAGTTAATCATTCCGAATTGTTCCCGTCGCTTATTTGTGGATACCCAAACAAAATCAATAGTTTCCCCTGCCACCCCTGTGATACTCCCACAAACCCTGTGCCATTTCCTTCAACACATCGACTATATTAAGTGGGGGTAAACTGGGGTCTATTGAAACTAATCCATTACGTGCAGTAGACACTGCCATGGAGCATTTAGCTATACTGTTCAGATTCATTGTAGGCGCAACATATGTTTAAAAATGAACAGACACAGGGAGAGATAAGCCATTTTATTAAACCCTTTTTTTTTTTAAATGAATAAGTCCCGGAGTCTCTACTGACTTGGAGCGTGTTTAAACTCTTCACCGGGTTTGAGACGGGCGGGCTCTATATGCCACGCCCTCCTTTGTAGCCGGACTCCCTCCAAGTCTATCCTGACTCACCCAGATGCACCTATACACCCGCTGGAGGAGGAGATACCACCTTTACAATGTGACTGATGTCTCCACGTCTCCCTCTCCTGGATTTTTACTGCTGTCCGTGTGGTTAGGAGCACTTGATATGGACCCTTCCATGCCGGTTCACTCCACTCCCATTTTTTTTCCTGGCACTCCGCACCAGGATCCAATCTCCAGGCTTTATCTCACCAGGCGGCAATTCCGCTACTGATCTGGGAGGAAGCACATTTCGCATCTCACTTTTGTTAGTCAACATTCTATTCATATACTCTGCCAGAGTCGCTTTTTCTACTTGTGTTCTCTGCAATAAATGTACTAACTCAAAAGGTTTCCCATGTACTACTTCATAAGGTAACAACCCCAACCCCAACTGTGGGGTTATCCTCATGCTAGTTAATATAAATGGTAGACATGCTACCTAATTCCATTTAGTCTCAGCCATGGCTTTGCGCAGTTTTGCTTTCAGGGTTTCATTAGTCCTTTCTGCCAATCCCGCTAATTGTGGATGATATGCCTAATGTTTTTTCAATTCTATTCCCAATTTTACTCCCAAACAAGCCAGTTCTTCATTTCTAAATTCTGGCCCATTATCACTATAGAATGGTTTTGGAATCCCCCACCTAGGAATAATTTCCCTACTCAGGATTTTTGCTACTGTGATTGCATATATAGCTTCTACCTCATTTAGCAAAGGTCACATCAATAATAACGCATCACTTCTTCTCGCTTCACACAGTGTTAAATGTATGAAATGTGTGGAATGGCCCAGTGGGTGTAGGGATAGCCCCCTTAGTCCCCCCTCTTGGTACATGGCACTGCCCATGCACCAAATCTACAGCAATATTGAAGAGGGATTTTGGTAATATAGGCTTTCCATAGGGTCCTACCCACCCGCCATCAGTGTGTTGTGTCCCATGTGATGTCCATTGACATTTTTTTTTCTCTTTTTTTCTTATGGGGGAGCAGCATCATGCTCTGCTCACCGCAGATCACATGAATATTCAGTCTTCAGATTGGTGTAATTGCCCCACAAGAGTGTTTTTGGCTGCCGCCCTTGTCTCTCTGTCTGCAAACGCGTCAGCCAAACTAATTTGGTGAACATTTTTGGTGTGAGCTATCAGCTCTGTGCTTCTACAGGGTGATTAGAGGGCCACTATCAACACAGCTATCATGAGTCCAGACAGCATATCCAACACATGGGTTATCGACATTTGACACCAACCCATCAACAAAGTATTCAATATCAAGTTTTTTTAGTGGGGTCACCTAAGTCCAGGACATGCAGTATTATTAGATAGAACTCCTTTTACACAATGGAGAATACATTTTTTTTCTCTCTCAATGAATTGTGATAAAGCACTTCACCTCAGTCTAGGGTTCCACCAAAAGCAGGGAGGAAATACACAGTCAGGGCTTATTAGCCCCAACCATTCTTACATTTTCCCTCATCATCAGCAGAACCGGGTGGAGCCACTTTAGACCATGTTACAATTTGCAAAAAATAAATAAATAAAGTTCAAATTTTTTTATACTTTTATTCACAAAAATGGCTACACATACAATATTAGTTTTCACTTTCGGCTCCTAGCACATTAAGCGCTTCTCTCATTCAGTCACTTTTTGTTTGACTCACTTAATCAAAAACATATTTAGAAATCGCAAGCAAAGTAATATGTGATCACGTTACTAGTGGACTTTTTCAATCATATGGTGGTCCACCTTTTGAATTTAGTCTTGCGTTAATACTTCAAATTGGATTTCCCCAAATCTATTTTAGAAAGTAAACTTCTAAGCTGAAAACCACACAGTGGAATCCCCAGCTGGCCAGTTCATCACTTATCTTCAGCAGTGCTCTCTGTGGTAAAGTTCCAAGAGGAGTTAGAGACAAACAATAATGAACAATTTTGTTTTAATTCAACTCGTTCGGATCATTCCCTGTAAAAATTAAATAAACAGATTAAGGTTCACTTCTCAGCTCCTTTGCCATGAAGACACTCATTGACAATACCTGTTCAAAATGGACAAAAGATTTTTAATTGCATTTCTTTTGTCAGGAAAGCTTTCAGTCACATTTCTTCCACTTAATGCTTCCCCTTCTAAAGATCCATGATTCCCTAATCCCACAATACTTCATTTGATTGATTTTTTTTAAATATCAATTTAATATATACCATTAAATTTCATATTATATTTTGTATTTACTGGCACTTTTCTGATCATTTTACCTTTTTTTCCCACTTCAGATAGCAATTGCAATTTTTCAATGCTTGATAGAAAAACCTCTAAATTGAATTTGGCACACAGTCTCTTATTGTATACAGTGTTACACAGTATTTTGGTAAATTTTGAACATACTGTGTTATTCTTGTTTCCACATTCACTTCATTTTCTTTTCAGAGATATGCTTCTAGCACACCAATCTCACACAGCCTAATTATTTACAGAAAAGTGCTTAGATTTTCTAGCTCTTTAAAAATATTTCACAAATTAATAGTGTAAATAGTGTCAATAATTCATGCTCATAGAGGATATGACTGGTAGTTTTCTCTGCAATGTCTTACTACTGCCAAATATTAGAGCATTTAAATCACTTTGTCCTGCATCTTAAGGAAGTTCAGTTAGCCACAACATTAGAAACACTTTTCCACTTTGGTGCCATTGCTGTGCACTTCTGCAACTTCATCCCTCTACAACTCCACAGCCATTAAAATGGCTAAACTCCTGCTTTAACCGACTCCGCTTACACCAACTTCACTTACTCGGACCAACTAATTTCACTTACTCTGATCAACTTCACTTTTTATCAATCCTGCAATTACTCTAAGAATTCCATTAAATACTGTAAATATTGACTAATCAACAGGCACCTTAAATTATTTTTGAATAAAAGCTAATTTCATTGTAGATTTATATGAGCACTTAATGGAATAGAATGACAATTGAATTCAATCTAACAGATAGAACTAACAAATATGCCAGCAATGCAGTTGTCTACAGGCACTCACAGAGTTCGGTTCATTCACATTGATTTCCACACAGAAACACAATCTGAGCTCAGAGCATATACACTCATAAACACACACGCACACACACACCTCAGTGCACTTTCCTCTCTCACATTCATTCACATTGGAAAAGATCCAAGGATCTAATTTTCTTATGATCTGACCCACCATTGTTGCTTTGATAACATACACAGACAACGCTGTATTTTAACTAAACCCAAATTCCTTTGCTCACAATGATTCCCTGAATCATTATGTCAACTTTCTTCACACTCCTCAGTCTAAGACCCAGAATGATTCCCTGAACCATTATGTCAACTTTCAACAAATTGCCCAGTCTCAGTCAACGCTTCGTCATCATCAGTCCCAGAAAAGCAGACCTTGCAACAACAACCACCACAGTAACGCTATTACTGTTCATCAGTCCGATGATTGGCAATATTACTTTCTCTGCCTCACAACAACTAAGCCGAATTCAGTAAAAATTCCGTCACTCACCCGCACCTCCACTCATTTTTTGGAGAACCCCCCGTTTCTGACCTCCTACACACCCCAATAGGGCCTTCACAACCGCCCCGGGCTGAGGTCTCTCCACAACGTCCCCTGGACGACCGTTCGCACGGTTTTCAGTCGGCGCTGATTCTCCAGGGAGTGCAGGTGAGATATTGGAATTCCGGACATGGCCCCCAATGTTAAAGGAATTTTGATTTTACATTCCTGGTATTACCTTCACAAAAAGAAACTCAGATGACCCAGAGAAAAAATCAGTCGGAGACAGAGAAGTTAATATCCAAGCCAAAGTCCGTTTACTTTTTTGCAAAAAAGGATCCCCATACAAAGTCAAGTCAGAATGGAGGATAAAGAGTTAAAAAGTTCTCTGGTATTTGTAGGGATACTCCATGGCGTTCTCCTCCCCCCATGCTGATTTACACATCACGCAAGCCTTTGCTGTCGCTCGCAACTGCGTCAAGTTGGTACGTAACCACGTCAAGTTGTCTAGGGATACACACAGTAGCGGCTCTAGACCCGGGAATGGCGGGGCGCACTCACGTCCCTTTATCACAATTAGTCCTGGGTAGTTTGCAATCATTTTCCTTTACTGACGCGTTTTCCAATTATCGTACTTGGCAACTTAAGACACGGTCTCTCCAAATGCAATCGAACAGCGATGAAATCATGGGCTTAATTCAGCTCAGTGGCGGAACCTGAACTGAGAATTGTGACAAAACATCCGTTTAAAACAGTCGTTAGTCCTGACCTGTTCTCAGTCATTTTTATGAGTAACCGAAGGTTCGCTCCGAGAGCACTCCACAGTTAACAGCTGCTGCTTGTTCTCCCCGATTACGTAAGAAGACAATCATTCATCTGGACGCTTATTTGCTGTATTTAAATCAACGTTAGTCAAACTTGCATACCTGACGACTCTCACGCAAACAGCTTGAGCAGCACGCTGCCTATTTAACTGCCAAGTGCCACTTTTTTATCAACCCACACAATACCGAGAGTGAAAGGTGATATTTCACTTGAACACGGACCTGATCAATCAACGCGAAGTACTGGCCTATTAATAAGTAAATTTTTTTTCTGTACTGAATTTCGCCCATGATTTCATCGCTGTTCGATCACATTTGGAGAGACCGTGTCTTAAGTTGCCAAGTACGATAATTGGAAAACGCGTCAGAAAAGGAAAATGATTGCGAACTACCCAGGACTAATTGTCATAAAGGGACGTGTCTGCGCCCCGTCATTCCCGGGTCTATAGCCGCTACTGGATACACACACATCTTGCAAGGGAGGAGAGCACCTGCCTTCTCTCTCAGCTCTGGCTCCAGCTTATCTTGTTATGGATTCCGGAGCTTTCTATAAACACACAAACTTAGAGAAAGAGAAAAACATCTTGCCCTTGGTACAGACATTCAAGACTTCATGACTTTAGATAGGCTATATGTCATGACACACTAGTATGGTTATGCAGGCCCCTGCTATATCAGAAATATGTAAACACACACACACTCTGGGCCTATGGACTAAAACAGAATATGAGCAAGCAAGGATAATCAATTAATAATTATTAATAAATCAATAAGCAATCAAATAAGCATTTAATAATGATTAAATGAATCAAATAAAAAAATGTTTCCACATTTCCCCCGTTGATAATTGATTATCCGCAAGCATGCCACTCTCATTTTCAGCATGTGATTCATTCAGGGGGAAGATGTTTCATCATACTGTATGACCATGACACTCCTTCCTTTTGTTCAAACAAACCCTCCAACTCAATTACATCGTTGTATGATTCCTTAAGCTCCTCGGGCAGAGTATACATCTCATTGTTGTCCTGTAATAGAAATATTTGATACTGTGGATTAGTAGTCAATACTCTTGATATAATTCCTTTAATTATGGTAATTCCACAGCAACTGCAAAAGAGCAGTACTGCAAATCCCCCAACTACAGAACCCATTACAGATGTAATTCCCGCTTTCCAACCCCCAGACAGAAGCCAGTCACTTAGAATTTGTCACTACTGGTGCAAGGTCTCGCTGTTGTGCATCAGATATGTCTTTCAAACGTTGCAAGGCTTTATCAATTACCCCTCCTGCCTCATCATTAGCTGGTATATAGGTACACACACTGGCCCAATAAGCTGACAGATCCCCCCTGTGCTGCTGTCAACAGATACAATAAGCAGAAGTAGCATCCTGCAATTCCAATTTGGACACATATTTTTGACCTCTTAGATCCTTTGAAAACTCCCATTCAGTGCGCAGTCCCCGGCTTGATCCCTTTCCACAGAGATCTCCACCCAGGCTCCCCCAGGTTGAGAACTCTGCTTTCTGCTTCCCAGTGTCTCCTTTTCAAAGCCCACCGATCACAGAAGCACCACTCGCTGACTGGCGCATTCGCTTTCACAGTTTCACCAGCCTCACCTGTCCACAGGGGTCGTCTCCATCGCCCCTCTGCTAGGTGTGGGCTGTCACCCACGTACCACTTGTTTCCCTCAACTTACATGCGACAAACACGCCGATTAGATATTGCCATGGTACTATGTCAATTCATACTTCACCAGACACGGGGGTCTTCAGTCCTCTCCCCAGCAGTATTTGCAACATTTCTGTAATCGGCTTGCGAGGGGGTGAATCTGCAAATTGCAACGCTTGGTAGATAGCTGGGGGTCCGATTCCCAGAACCATCATCTGATCCCCCGCAATCTCACCCTGTTCGTTTCCCTCGAACATGCGCATTGCCTCCCACATAGTAGGACCTGTAGGAACCACCCCAAGCTCCAGTTTAGACATTATGTCCCTCCCCAGGAGGTTTACTGGGCACTGTGTGGACACTATTACAGAGCAGAGTGTAGCAATCCCCTCAGGATCCTCAAATTTGAGTTCCTCTGTTGCTACGCTGTCCCATTGCCCCATTCACAGCACAAGTTTGTGTCATATTAGTGCTGAGCCGATGTGAAAAAATTGCACTTACTTTTCTGATAACAGTTCAACATGCCCTCGTGTCACATAGAAAAGAAACTGGTGTGTCATTTACAATCAGGGTTTTCCAAGCACTCGTCGATGCAACCATTAATGCAAACAATTTAATTACATCATAGGGAAATGGCTCCCCAGATGCTAATCCTTCCCCCAGGGCGGTTAGTCATTCCGAATTGTTCCCGTCGCTTATTTGTGGATATCCATACAAAATCAATAGTTTCCCCTGGCACCCCTGGGATACTCCCACAAACCCTGTGCCATTTCCTTCAACACATCGACTATATTAAGTGGGGGTAAACTGGGGTCTATTGAAACTAATCCATTACGTGCAGTAGACACTGCCATGGAGCATTTAGCTATACTGTTCACATTCATTGTTGGTGCAACATATGTTTAAAAATGAACAGACACAGGGAGAGATAAGCCATTTTATTAAACCCTTTTTTTTTTTAAATGAATAAGTCCCGGAGTCTCTACTGACTTGGAGCGTAATTAAACTCTTCACCGGGTTTGAGACGGACGGGCTCTATATGCCACGCCCTCCTTTGTAGCCGGACTCCCTCCAAGTCTATCCTGACTCACCCAGATGTACCTATACACCCGCTGGAGGAGGAGATACCACCTTTACAATGTGACTGATGTCTCCACGTCTCCCTCTCCTGGATTTTTACTGCTGTCAGTGAGGTTAGGAGCACATGATATGGACCCTTCCATGCCGGTTCACTCCACTCCCATTTTTTTTCCCGGCACTCCGCACCAGGATCCAATCTCCAGGCTTTATCTCACCAGGCGGCAATTCCGCTACTGATCTGGGAGGAAACACATTTCGCATCTCACTTTTGTTAGTCAACATTCTATTCATATACTCTGCCAGAGTCGCTTTTTCTAATTGTGTTCTCTGCAATAAATGTACTAACTCAAAAGGTTTCCCATGTACTACTTCATAAGGTGACAACCCCAACCCCAACTGTGGGGTTATCCTCATGCTAGTTAATATAAATGGTAGACATGCTACCTAATTCCATTTAGTCTCAGCCATGGCTTTGCGCAGTTTTGCTTTCAGGGTTTCATTAGTCCTTTCTGCCAATCCCGCTAATTGTGGATGATATGCCTAATGTTTTTTCAATTCTATTCCCAATTTTACTCCCAAACAAGCCAGTTCTTCATTTCTAAATTCTGGCCCATTATCACTATAGAATGGTTTTGGAATCCCCCACCTAGGAATAATTTCCCTACTCAGGATTTTTGCTACTGTGATTGCATCTATAGCTTCTACCTCATTTAGCAAAGGTCACATCAATAATAACGCATCACTTCTTCTCGCTTCACACAGTGTTAAATGTATGAAATGTGTGGAATGGCCCAGTGGGTGTAGGGATAGCCCCCTTAGTCCCCCCTCTTGGTACATGGCACTGCCCATGCACCAAATCTACAGCAATATTGAAGAGGGATTTTGGTAATATAGGCTTTCCATAGGGTCCTACCCACCCGCCATCAGTATGTTGTGTCCCATGTGATGTCCATTGACATTTTTTTTCTCTTTTTTTCTTATGGGGGAGCAGTATCATGCTCTGCTCACCGCCAATCACATGAATATTCAGTCTTCAGATTGGTGTAATTGCCCCACAAGAGTGTTTTTGGCTGCCGCCCTTGTGTCTCTGTCTGCAAACGCGTCAGCCAAACTAATTTGGTGAACATTTTTGGTGTGAGCTATCAGCTCTGTGCTTCTACAGGGTGAGTAGAGGGCCACTATCAACAAAGCTATCATGAGTCCAGACAGCATATCCAACACATGGGTTATCGACATTTGACGCCAACCCATCAACAAAGTATTCAATATCAAGTTTTCATAGTGGGGTCACCTAAGTCCAGAACATGCAGTATTATTAGATAGAACTCCTTTTACACAATGGAGAATACATTTTTTTTCTCTCTCAATGAATTGTGATTAAGCACTCCACCTCAGTCTAGGGTTCCACCAAAAGCAGGGAGGAAATACACAGTCAGGGCTTATTAGCCCCAACCATTCTTACATTTTCCCTCATCATCAGCAGAAATGATGAGGGAAAATGTAAATGTGCAAAAAATAAATAAATAAAGTTCAAATTTTTTTATACTTTTATTCACAAAAATGGCTACACATACAATATTAGTTTTCACTTTCGGCTCCTAGCACATTCAGCGCTTCTCTCATTCAGTCACTTTTTGTTTGACTCACTTAATCAAAAACATATTTAGAAATCGCAAGCAAAGTAATATGTGATCACGTTACTAGTGGACTTTTTCAATTATATGGTGGTCCACCTTTTGAATTTAGTCTTGCGTTAATACTTCAAATTGGATTTCCCCAAATCTATTTTAGAAAGTAAACTTCTAAGCTGAAAACCACACAGTGGAATCCCCAGCTGGCCAGTTCATCACTTATCTTCAGCAGTGCTCTCTGTGGTAAAGTTCCAAGAGGAGTTAGAGACAAACAATAATGAACAATTTTGTTTTAATTCAACTCGTTCGGATCATTCCCTGTAAAAATTAAATAAACAGATTAAGGTTCACTTCTCAGTTCCGTTGCCATGAAGACACTCATTGACAATACCTGTTCAAAATGGAGAAAAGATTTTTAATTGCATTTCTTTTGTCAGGAAAGCTTTCAGTCACATTTGTTCCACTTAGTGCTTCCCCTTCTAAAGATCCATGATTCTCTAATCCCACAATATTTCATTTGATTTATTTTTTAAAAATATCAATTTAATATATACCATTAAATTTCATATTTTGTATTTACTGGCACTTTTCTGATCATTTTACCTTTTTTTTTCACTTCAGATAGCAATTTTTCAATGCTTGATAGAAAAACCTCGAAATTGAATTTGGCACTGTTAAAGGAATTTTGATTTTACATTCCAAGTATTACCTTCACGAGAGAAAACTCAAGACGACTAAATCAGTCGGAGGCAGAGAAGTTAATATCCAAGCCAAAGTCCGTTTACTTTTTTGCAAAAAAGGATCCCCACATACAAAAGCTCAGGTCAAAGTGGAGGATACACAATTAGAAAGTTCTCTGGTATTTGTAGGAATACTCCATGGCGTTCTCCTCCCCCCGTGCTGATTTACACATCACGCAAGCCTTGCGTCACACGCAACTGAGTCAAGTTGGTACGTAACCACGTCAAGTTGTCTAGGGATACACACACATCTTGCTAGGGAGGAGAGCACCTGCCTTCTCTCTCAGCTCTGGCTCCAGCTTATCTTGTTATAGATTCCGGAGCTTTCTATAAACACAAACTTAGAGAAAGAGAAAAACATCTTGCCCTTGGTACAGACAATCAAGACTTCATGACTTTAGATAGGCTATATGTCATGACACACTAGTATGGTTATGCAGGCCCCTGCTATATCAGAAATATGTAAACACACACACACACACACTCTGGGCCTATGGACTAAAACAGAATATGAGCAAGCAAGGATAATCAATTAATAATTATTAATAAATCAACAAGCAATCAAATGGAATCAAATAAGCATTTAATAATGATTAAATGAATCAAATAAAAAAATGTTTCCACAAGGGACAAGGTCGAAGACCTTTACTGGATGCCTGGGATCTTCGGGCCCTCAGATGCCACTGCATCACACATCAGCATTATTCTGTCATTGACATTACTAAATGGGCCCAAGATCACTTCAAGAAACCACTGTCTGTAAACACAGTCGCCGTGCCATCCACAGATGCCACCTAAAACTCTATCGTGCAAAAAGGAAGCCATTGTTGAGCATGATCCAGAAGCGCCGCCGTGTACTGTGGGCCAAGGCCCATTTAAAATGGACTGTAGCAATGTGGCAAAGTGTCCTGTGGTCAGACGACTCCAAATTTGACATTCTTGTGGGAAATTATGGCCGTCGTGTCCTCTGGGCTAAACAGGAGAAAGACCACCCCTCCTGTTATCAGCATTCAGTTCGAAAGCCAGCATCTCTGATGGTATGGGGATGCATTGGTGCATATGGCGTGGGACACTTGCATGTTTTTAAAAAGCACCATGAATGCTGAAAGGCATTCAAAGGTTTTAGAGCAACATATGCTCCCTTGCAGACGACATCTACTCCAGGGAAGGCCTTGTGTATTTCAGCAGGACAATGCAAAACCACATACTGCAGCTATTACAACGGCATGCCTTCGTAGTAGAAGAGTCCGTGTGCTGAACTGGCCTGCCTGTCATCCTCATCTTTCACCGATTGAGAACATTTGGCGCATAATAAAACAAAAAGTCCGTCAAAGGAGACCCAAAACTCTCCAGCCGCTGGAAGCCTGTATTAAACAAGAGTGGGCTCAAATTCCAATAGCTTAACTCAAGGATCTTGTCTCCTCAATGCCCAGACGCCTCCACTTTGTGTTACAAAAAAGAGTGGATGCTATACCATGGTAAACAAGCCCCTGTCCAAACTTTTTTGAGACCAGTAGCAGTCATCAAACTTGAAATGAGCTCATTTTGCGGACAAAATGGAAAATTTTCTCAGTTTCAACATTTGTTCGGTTATCTCTGTTCAATTGTGAATAAAATACTGGCTGGTGTGATTTGAAAGTGATTGCGCTTTGATTCTAATCACAATTTGCACTTCGCTCCAACTATTTCAGAATTGGGGTTGTAGAATTCGGCAGTGACTGAAATAGCTGTCTGTGACAATGACGGTCATGAGACTCACAAAAGCAAATTCCATTTTACTGCCTGTTGTCCAAATTAATGACACAAAGAACATCATATTTCAGGCCAGTTGGGAGCACTTCAAATCACAAACAACTTTGAAAGTGATTAAAAACTGCTCTTGCAAATTAACAGAGGTGGTGAATACTTCATAGTTCATAGATGGTGGCTTAGTGTCACTTTTACACATAAAATGTGTGTTTTTTTTTTTTTTTTACAAGTTTCCCTGGTCTTATATTCCGAGCCAATCCAGTTCGGAAAATAACTCTGGGAGACAAAAAGTGAAAAAAAAAAAAATGAATAAATGAAACCCTTCACGAAGTATTACAAGAGAGGAACACCATGCCCTGATAAGGTGGGCATCACGTTGCCTGCTGAGGTGCAGGAGGAACAATACTTCATGCACACTTCAGAAGCTGAGGAGGATTTAGCCGTGTATCAGGAATCACAATACCCAATCATTAGATTTAGGCAAATGCTACCACTTGTCATAAGCAGTCACTTGATGATAGCTGCTCATAATGTGATGCGAGTTACCGTTCGATCCATTAATCTGGGGCTTTGAAAAAAGCCTTAAATTGTTAAAAAATAGTCACAATAATAATGCCCACACACAACCACATCCCTCCAGAAAGAGAAAATATGGTTCATAGGAAAACAGGACAAAAAGAAAATGATTAGATTCAACGCGGTTCTTCGTCTGGTAACAAAACCTTGGGGTTTGATCAGTACATAAACAGAAAAAATCTTTATCAATTGTGTTCTGAGGTTCCTTCAGCATTTCTCTTTTTGGGAGCATTCAGAAAGGCCTGGGCATTATATTTATTTGTGATTCGTCATCGACCCAGCACATGAGGGGAACTTTTTCAGACATGAGCATTTTCAGAACTTTTCTAAATCACATTCTACATATAGAGCTGGGCAGCATATGGATACTGTATTGATATCTTGATAAAATATTTAATATAAGTCTGGAATGATAAATATCAGAAAACTGATCAGGCATAAGTGTCATTTCGTCTGGTTTTCATATTTAGTGAAAGTACCAATGGCTATCTCTACAATAACGCATCAATACTGTTATCTCGGTACTCGGTCAAAAATATGATATTTGACTTTGTCTGTATCGCGGAGCCTGCACATGATGTAAACAGAAACAAAACTTTCTACTACTGTAAGCCCTGGTTTCCATGCCAACCCTTTGTTTCCTCAGAAAGATCAGCAGGCGGAAGTGAGTGCTGCTCATGATGGTCGCTGTGCCGCCCAAACGCAGCCACTCTGGGAGGTGGTCCCAAACCACGGGGCCGATGACCCCAAAACAATTAAGATGGTGCTGCGGAGAGTAAGCCTTTCCCGGTGCTACTAATATGCAGAGATACAGGACACTGCCTCCACAGAAGCACTGTTCTGCCCCACTGAGGTGCCACCTCAATCGCACACAGGCCACGGTATCTCTAGATTAACCTGTCATTCTTCACAGCCATTTACTGTCAATCTGACATCAAACACCATGAATTTAACACGGAAACCCCCTTCATGTTACTTGTTTATTACAACCCCAATTCTGAAAGAGCTGGGACAAAGTGTAAATTGTGAATGAAATCAAAATGAAACGGCTTTCAGATTACATGAGTCAATATGTTATTTACAATAGAACATAGATAACAAACAAAACTTTCTTCTGCTGCAAGCCCTGGATTCCATGTCAATCCTTTACTTCCACAGAGAGGTCAGCAGGCTGAAGACAGCGCTGCAAAACATCACTGTGCTGCCCCAGCACACCCAGTCTGGGAGGTGGTCCCGACCTGCGAGACCGATACCAATCAGAGGGCGCTAAAGCTTGTGCTGCGGAGGGTGAGAGCAGAGAAAAGACCTCTGCCGTACAGACTTGCCTCACTGCCACCAAAAAAGAGATACAGGGATGTGCTGCAGAAATCCTGAAGCCCTGACAGATCCTGAGATACATGAGACAATATTCAAATGCAGTCAGGGAAACAGCTCCTCACAGTCCGTTGCATTTTCTCTTTTTGGGACACAATGAAAATTAAAAAAGCAACCTGTTGGCGTCCCATCAAGACGGGTCTTCCGCTAGGACGTCACTCATTAGGTGCGCGAACGGAAACCATGTTCCTCATTTGCATACCAACCAATCAGCTTCTGGGTAGCGCTTGTACGCACAGAGGCTTACTGATACTGTCATGAGTGCGTTGAGATGTAAATGTAAATGCAATAGGCTGGGAGTGCCGTTTTGTGAATTGCATTTGAATATTGTCCATGTATTGCGGAGCGAGACTTTGAAAACAAAATGTCAAACAGCTTTCCATTATCATTTGAATATAGTGACAGATTTCCCACATGAGAAAATGAAAATGATAATTGAATTAATGCATTTTCAATTTAATATTATCTCAAATAACTCATACATAAGCGGATAATTATAATGCAACAGTGGGATTACATTTTCATTTGAATATTGTCCATAAGAAACCTTGACATGTGTGTATGTTTTGTGATTAAATCAATGTTTTTTTATTACTTATTTATCATTATTTTTAATACATTTTTTTAAGATCAATTTTTAAATAAAAAATAAATTGTGAAAAAAAAATCTGTGTGGTTTTAATTTAGGTTAGCCATTTCTGCATGTTTCATTGTCCAAATTCCTGAAAAGACAGAAGGGTTATAATTACCTAATCAGGCTCTGCGATAGATACGGGAACACAATAAAACTGTTGTTCATAGATGGTCAATTTAAAGAAAAAAAGAGAGAGAAAAAAAAAGACCGGCAGCATCTTTCTGAAAATCTGTGAGAGACTTACCACAGTAAGGAAAAGTTCTACAACCAGACTTGAGTGTGAGAGTAATTTAGTCGACGGTTACTCAGTGAAGAGCACAGCTGAATGAACAGACAGGACTGTGTTATGAAGAACAGAACACAGTGACTGTGCAGACGCAGGAAAAGTGGGAGGGGCAGCGATTACATTACATTACACAGCATTCCCTGCATTCTTGAGTCAAACAAAGGATGTCCTAAAATGCCAGAAAGGAAAAGAATCACTGATATGTGTCCCTTGCTCAGAAAGTCAGAAATAACTAAATGAATGAATCCAAAGACTATGCTTACATGAAAGATGATTGAGCCGAAATGATGTTTGCTAGTAGTAAAAAGGTAGAAGCAATACAGAAATATTCACTCAGATATTATTAAGGGGCTGATCACACCTAATGCCCTTTATCTGCGCGGGGCGCCCTTCTTGTTAATATTCTCAATGATTAGATTCTGGACGCTGCTTTTGCGCACCTGGTGCCTTGTGTGTTAGTGCCCCCGGCGCCTCACTGTTTTTTGATGCGCTTCGTATCAAACAGTCCCATTTTGAGGCGCCTCGATAAAAAGCCGCTTCACCACATTGTTTTCCCTGCTGTCCAATCATGTGACAAGAACTGAAATCAGTTCGCTGACTAGTTCGTTGAAACGGTTAATTTCAGAATGTTCGCAAAGAGGAGTGACAGGAACGTTACTTAGCAACACATAAAAGATGCGTCCAGCACCGTTTTACAAGGTTGGCTTCAAAATAACAGGTCAGAGGTGCCTGGCGTTTCCAGACCGATAAAGCGCTTTCGATGTGATTGACCCCTAAGATTTCACTGTAGACCCGTGGAGTACTGACCCCTCCCCATGCTGTGACATCACAAACGCCCTCACCATGGCTACCTTCACCAAAAATCCCCTCCCCCTCTCCCAGCAAACTGTGGTCAGTACAGGTCAGCTAAAAATAAGCTTTAACTTTGAACCCAACCAAAGACACTAGGCCAGCTTCTTTAGTCCATAAAGACACTTCCTCTTTTCCCAGCTGAGTCAGAGGTCAGCAGCATCTCTCACTGGCTGATCTGTTCCCACACTGAAAGAGAATCACCGCTGACCTGACCAAGCAGGGGCCAATTCCCCAAGAGTAATACAGGCTTAAGGGCCAAACAGCTGCACTGGACTTGGTGTGACTACACTGGACCTTGAACCAGCGACCTTCGGGGTCATAATGATTTGAGGCATACAGTTGCCATATGTGTGCCCATTCTCCAAACACCGTCAGGTTCTGTAATGGCGCTCGTTGTCCGATGTGATTCTCTACTTCATTGGCAGAGCAGGAAAGAGCATCTCAGCTCATTTAGTGACTCTGTGACAAACGTCGTGCTAACGAGGCTAACGTCATTAAGCACTGAGCGAGGTCTTCCCTTGCTGGTGTGCAGAGACTTCAAGAACGGGCAAGTACCGCCAAACACACAGGTGTTCCTGACAGCTCAGCTGCTGACAGGGCGATGCCATGTGGTGCTGTACTGCACGGCCATGCTGAAAATCACCCTCCCCTTACGTGTCTCAGACCGCTTCCATCGCCACTGAAAATAAACTGATGGTGCGAGGCTTTGCCAGTATCACACATTAAAACTAATGTTGGCTCTTCCTCACCCTGTCGACCTCGAAACAAACGGTATGAACCTCAGTTTAACTGCAGCAGTTTCAATGGTCCACATTAGACAGAAAATATGTTAAGAAAACAAACGAGAACACCACTTCGGAGCAGTTGAGCAAATATCGAATTACCGCAACTTCCAGATCCCCACTATTTTGAAATACACTGAAATGTACTGCAAATATAACAAGAACGCACTGGGAGCACAACATTCCCTGCTGGAGTCGCGACTGTGATTTGTGCGTATCATCAGTCTATCTGCAGTATATGTGCACAGTTTCAGGAATGTCCTATGAAAACTGTAGGGGGGTGGGGGGAGTTGATTTCACCAGCCAAGCATCTAATGTTTCGGACAGACAGACAGACAGCACAAAGACATAATCCCCCTTTTGGGCTTTCACCCAGTGAGGGATAAGAATTCTATAATTATATATATGTGTATGTATGTATGTATGTATGTATACACACACACACACACTCACGCACGCACGCACGCACACACACACACGCGCACACACACACGCACACACACACACACACACACGCACCTCTGTGCTCTAAAGCAGAACATTTACTGTCATGATACTATCTGCTGCACGAGCTGCAATAATCCTGCTCCATTTGGAGGGTGAACAGAGTACAAACGGGCTGTTTCACAATCAGGGACCAAAGTTTGTCTCACGGATCCCCAAAAATCAAATGTGAAATATATAATTAAATTGATGCCCATTTGCTCACGTGTTGTTGAAAACATGCTGAAAACTTTGGAGCGTTGGGTTCACAGGTTCTCCTGAAATTCATACAAATGACAATTTGCCCATTTCCACCCTTTTAACCAGTTCTGGAGAAGACATGTTTTTGACAGACAAAGAAAGTTTTTTCACAAAGAGTTTTATCACAAAACAGGTTAACTCCACTGATTCTGAATTCAGAAAAATGGCTTTCTATGTAATTACTATTTCTGTAAAACTTTAAATTATGGTCTTTTCTACTATTGTACGAGCCAAATGGAAACCAATTGGCATATTTATTTCAAATCCAGCCACGGGAATATTCTTGAAACAAAAAACACTGGTTTTTTTTTTTTTTTGCATAACGAGTTAAATCCATAGCTTGCTTTTATTACAAAAAGGGTTAAATCCAATCGAGTAGGTATGTTTCTTCGTTGTAGTGTCGGGCGTTGCTGAAGAAGCACGGCAGCTTACAGCGAGAGAGACATGAACAACTCTGCAGCTCCACACTCCACAGTACCAGCGGAGAGTTTATTTATGCAGCTAGAAAGAGCTTTACACACACAGTACACCAGATGAATAAAGCTTACGTAGTGTGGTCTGTAGCTTTATACAAATAACAGAATCTACGGAAAGAAGGGAAGGGTGTCAGCGGACATCATTAGGTAAAATACACGTTATTGAACCCCGTGGGGTAATTTGTCCTCTGCATTTGACCCATCCTATGGTTAGGAGCAGTGGGCAGCCACAGAGCAGCGCCTGGTGACCAACTCCAGTTCTAAAGCCAGTTCCTTGATCAGGGGTACTGGCAGGAGTGTTTTCCTATGATGTATGTTTTTGTGGGTGGGGGGAACCGGAGTACCCGGAGGAAACCCACGGGAACACGGGGAGAACATGCAAACTCCACACAGAAAGGCCCCAGGCCGGAATTGAACCCACGACCTTCTTGCTGAGAGGCGACAGTGCAAACCACCATGCCGTCAACATGAGACCATGATGACAATTCCGGAAGGTGTGGACAATGAGGGGAAACCATTTGGCCTCCATTCGCAGTACAACTGACTTCTGACAGAGCAATAAGCAATATCCTATATCCCTGAACAGTATGTCCAAAATACTGAGCTATTTTCTGCACTATTTATGTGTCACACTCAACACATGTAGCCTGAGGCATTAGGAATGAGCTTCATGTAAACTTTGGGGGAGACCCCCGCTGGACCACCTAGTCTCGTATTAAAAGTCAATCCAACCGGCAGATCATACAAATACACTGGTGTCAGAGTAAGGGCAGAGTAACCTAAGCCACTGGCAGAGTAAATCTGCCCAAGATTCTGAAACCTAAGCCCGTGAGGTAAATGTAACCCAAACCACATCTCTAATTCAAACAGAAAGGTGACACAAGTGTTTTAAGGTTGATAACTGCATCCTTATTATTGTAAGCAAACCAAAGCGAATATATATTGTCAGGATATGCTTCCTAAACAACCCAACAACTTGGGCAATAGGGTCATTCCATATGAACTCAACCAGAAGTCCCATAATGACCGACTCGGATTTGGCTAAAAAAGTTTGTACTGGTATCTTAACATATTTGATGAACATGTGCAAAATATTTTGTCAAAATTCTAAAGGGTTTTTGTGCTGTGGCTCTTCAAAATAGGGTGGTATACCCCATTTTTCACCCTTACCAATCTCGCATGTTTAATAACAGCCACATTTGGATGCCAATATCTTGAGAATGAAATGAGTTGCGAGCTTAATAAGTGATATAGTACGTAACTAGCACCCAGGCTTTTAGGATACTGTCCAAAAACTTTCTACAGATAGTCATGTGCCTAAATAGAAGGAATGTAGCCCTAATAAACGGTTGTGATTTATTGTAGCATGACAGTTGCTCCCTGAAAATTGAAATTTCCATTTTCGCACATAAAACCACTACTTTGGAGGCCAATACCTCAAAAACTAGAGGAGATAGGACTTTTCTGGTGACAGATCCTGAAAGCCTGGGTGCTAGTTACATACTATGCCATATTTCAAACTCACAACTCATTTCATTCCCAAGATATTGGCATCCAAATGTGGCTGTTCTTAAACATACACAATTCGCAAGGGTCAAACATGGGGTATACCACCCTATTTTGAAGAGCCACAGCACAATAACCCTTTAGAATTTTGACAAAATGTTTTGCACATGTTCATCATATATTTTAAGGTACCAGTTCAAATTTTTTTAGCCAAATCCGAGTCGGTCAGTATGGGAGATTTCCAGACTTTGGTTGAGTTCACATGGAATGAACCAATAGTGAAGAAGAGCGGCAATGAGCCGGATAATATTCACAGTATTACGCATGTAAGATGGAGGAGTGCAAGGAAACAGGACAGTCTGACTCACCCCCAACAGACTGAATACCCCCCGCGACACGGCTGATGGCTGACGAGATGAGATCGGTCATGCAGCAGCCGATGAGGGCGGTGAGCGCCACGAGCAGTAAGTGGCCGCAGCCCATGACCGTCACCACCACGCAGAAGCTCCACTCAACGTTCGGAATACCTGGGAGCCAAGATGGCGACGTAACTTGTTGCACGCGGTGAAATTCTCTCCGAGACTTTATATCATACTTAGCGACTTTCACGACTTAATTTAAAACTATTCTGGCTACAATAAATAAGATATTATTAACAACGTCATCTACACTCACGGTGTTAATGGCAATAAAGTAATTTCACCGTTTCAGTCAGTATAATTAGATGCAATCAGTATGTAATGGCTAATAACATGGGAAACAAACGTAAATCTCACCCGAGTGTTACTGCTGTTAGCATACCTCTCCCTGAATCCCCGCTGAAGACCCCGGTCAGCAAATGCAGGAAAATCCTCGACAACGATGAAATTGCTCAAAGCATAATCGTACAGTTGACGGAGGCGATAAACAAGAGAGCGGACGAACTACAAGCCGGAATCGAGAGTGTAAAGGAGTCAGTTGAATTTGTTTTTACAGAGGTGAAGGATCTGAAAGGTAAAATGGAGGACACGATCAACAGAGTCGGTAAAACCGAACGAAAACTGGCCGAACTGGACATTAAGGTGCTGGAACTTTCACGGTATAAAGGACGATGGGACTTGCGGCTGTTTGGTGTTGCTGAAGAGGAGGGTGAGGACATTCGCAAAGGTCATGTCCATCTTTCAAAAAACGGCACCGGATCTCACGGATAAACTCCCCAATGTGATAGACACTGTCCACCGTCTTGGCAAACCTCACCTGGACAAACAACGACCAAGAGCTGTAATATTGCAATTCACAATGAGGCATTACCGTGATGTCATCTGGAAAGCCGCGAAACACTCAGAATTCCTCCAAGGAAACAAGTTGCATTTCACGGAAGATTTCTCCCCAGAGGACAGGGCGAGACGTTCGCAACTGTGGCCGATGGTGGAGAAGGCCAGAAATAGGCCCGGAGTGGCTAATCGGGAGGACCGTGACAATTCACGGTGGGCCGGTCTGATGTTTGGGCCGCTATTCACTTTTTTTTGGGGGGGGCTGGTGCTGGTGTTCAGTCATGGCACTGGGTTGATCATGAATGCTGATACCGCTGTGCCTGGGCCGTCTCTGCCTCTTTTTTTTTTTTTTTTTTGGCAGACGCACCCTGACGTAACACGTCCGCGCACTCAGTCAGTGGTGTTTGAAAGATTGAAAATAGAAAGAGCGCGGGTGGCGCGGAGAAGGCTAGAATTAAAAAGAGAAAAGCTCTGGAAACAGACACAGCCAAATGTGAAAATATGGGCAACTTTTTCATTAAAACGAGCTCGCGGTTTGAAAGGACAAATGAGGACGATGAAATGGGTAAGGCACGATGTTGAACTTTGCCTGCAAACCACCGTTCACGTTTATTAATTGTCAAGTCAATGAAATGTGTGGCGTTGTGGCATATAACATAACGTTATATCATTTAAACTAGAAAAGCACTCGGGAGAGCGCAGACCTCCGCCAAGCACATTTCCCTCCATATTGCGACTTCCACCATACATATTAGTCTTACATTAATTTTATCTTCATTTTTAGATTCCTTGACCACAAAAACATGGCTATTTGATTCATAATGCTATTTCAATATTAGTTCCACAGCGTCTTGGCTGTTTAAAGATGTCTGTTGCATGTTTCTAGCTTCATTTGTTTTTTTTTTCTTATGATGCAAGTTTCAAAGATCTAGTTTGAAACGAAGCTTCCTGCCGAATTCGGGTGTTTGGGAATGGCGCTACTCTTAAAGCTTTTTAATCATGCGGTTCAATAAAGACCTTAATTAGTAAAATCAGGTTCAGCACTAACCGCGGGATCGATGACCCCACGACAATAAAGATGGTGCTGCGGAGGGTAAGCCTTTCCCGGTGTTACTAATACGCAGAGATACAGGACACTGCCTCCACAGAAGCACTGTTCTGCCCCGCTGAGGCGCCACCTCAATCGCACACAGGCCACGGTTTCTCTTTAATAACTTCTGTCATTCTTCACAGCCATTTACCGTCAATATGACATCAAACACCATGAATTTAACATGGAAACCCCCTTCACGTTTGTACTTTTTTTTATTACAACCCCAATTCCGAAATAATTGGAACAAAGTAAATTGTGAATAAAATCAAAATGCATTGACTTTCAGATCACATGAGCCAATGTTATTTACGAAAGAACATAGATAACATTTCAAATGTTGAAACTGCAACATTTTACATTTTAATCCATAAAATGAGCTTATTTCAAATTTTCTTGCTGCAACTGGTCTCATAAAAGTTCGGACACAGGCAAAAAAGGGCTGAGAAAACAATTAATATATAAGAGAATCAGATGAAAGGAGATTTAACTGATAATTAACTGGCATCAGGTGTGTAACATGATTGGCTATAAAAGGGATGTCTTAGAGAGGCTGAGTCTCTCAGAAGTAAAGATGGCCAGAGGCTCTCCAACCTGTGAAGGCTTACGTTAAAAAAAACTGTGGAATACTTTAAAAACAACGTTCCTCAACGTCAAATTGCAAAGGCTTTAAAGGTTTCGTCATTTACAGTGCACAACATCATCAAAAGATTCAGAGAAACTGGAAAAATATCTGTGCATAAGGGACAAGGCAGAAGATCTTTACTGGATGCCTGGGATCTTCGGGCCCTCAGATGCCACTGCATCACACATCAGCATTATTCTGTCATTGACATTACAAAATGAGCCCAAGATTACTTCAAGAAACCACTGTCTGTAAACACAGTCCGCCCTGCCATCCACAGATGCTACCTATAACTCTATCATGCAAAAAGGAAGCCATTGTTGAGCATGATCCAGAAGCGCCGCCGTGTACTGTGGGCCAAGGCCCATTTAAAATGGACTGTAGCAATGTGGCAAAGTGTCCTGTGGTCAGACGACTTCAAATTTGACATTCTTGTGGGAAATTATAGCCGTCGTGTCCTCTGGGCAAGACAGGAGAAAGACCACCCCTCCTGTTATCAGCGTTCAGTTCAAAAGCCAGCATCTCTGATGGTATGGGGATGCATTGGTGCATATGGCGTGGGACACTTGCATGTTTTTAAAAAGCACCATGAATGCTGAAAGGCATTTAAAGGTTTTAGAGCAACATATGCTCCCTTCAGACGACATCTATTCCAGGGAAGGCCTTGTGTATTTCAGCAGGACAATGCAAAACCACATACTGCAGCTATTACAACAGCATGCCTTCGTAGTAGAAGAGTCCGTGTGCTGAAATGGCCTGCCTGTCATCCTAATCTTTCACCGATTGAGAACATTTGGCGCATAATAAAACAAAAAGTCCGTCAACTTTGAAAGTGATTAAAACTGCTCTTGCAAATTAACAGAGGTGGTGAATACTTCATAGTTCGATGGTGGCTTAGTGTCACTTTTACACATAAAATGTGTTTTTTTTTTTTTTTTTTTTTTTTTTTACAAGTTTCCCTGGTCTTATTCAGAGCCAATCCAGTTCTGAAGATAACTCTGGGAGACAAAAAGTGAAAAAAAAAAATGAATAAATGAAACCCTTCACGAAGTATTACAAGAGAGGAACACCATGCCCTGATAAGGTGGGCATCACGTTCCCTGCTGAGGTGCAGGAGGAACAATACTTCATGCACACTTCAGAAGCTGAGGAGGATTTAGCCGTCTATCAGGAATCACAATACCCTATCATTAGATTTAGGCAAATGCTACCACTTGTCATAAGCAAACAGTCACTTGATGATAGCTGCTCATAATGTGATGCGAGTTACTGTTCGTTCCATTAATCTGAGGATTTGAAAAAAGCCTTAAATTGTCAAAAAAAAAAAAAATAATAATAATAATGCCCCCACACAACCACATCCCTCCAGAAAGAGAAAATATGGTTCATAGGAAAACAGGACAAAAAGAAAATGATTAGATTCAACGCGGTACTTCGTGTTGGAAACAAAACCTTGGCGTTTGATCAGCACATAAACAGAAAAAATCTTTATCAATTGTATTCTGAGGTTCGTTCAGCATTTCTCTTTTTGGGAGCATTCAGAAAGGCCTGGGCATCATCTTAATTTGTGATTCGTCATCGACCCAGCACATGAGGGGAACTTTTTCAGACATGAGCATTTTCAGAACTTTTCTAAATTGCATTCTACATATTGGGCTGGGCAGCATATGGATATTGTATTGATATCATGATAAAATATTTAATATAAGTCTGGAATGATAAATATCAGAAAACTGATCAGGCATAAGTGTCATTTCATCTGGTTTTCATATTTAGTGAAAGTACCAATGGTAATCTCTACAATAACGCCTCAATACCGTTATCTAGGTATTCGGTCAAAAATATGATATTTGACTTCGTCTGTATCGCGGAGCCCACACATGATGTAAACAGAAACAAAACTTTCTACTACTGTAAGCCCTGGTTTCCATGCCAACCCTTTGTTTCCTCAGAGAGGTCAGCAGGCGGATGCGAGTGCTGCTCATGATGGTCACTGTGCCGCCCAAACGCAGCCACTCTGGGAGGTGGTCCCGAACCACGGGGCCGATGACCCCAAAACAATTAAGATGGTGCTGCGGAGGGTAAGCCTTTCCCGGTGTTACTAATATGCAGAGATACAGGACACTGCCTCCACAGAAGCACTGTTCTGCCCCACTGAGGCGCCACCTCAATCGCACACAGGCCACGGTATCTCTAGATTAACCTCTGTCATTCTTCACAGCCATTTACCGTCAATCTGACATCAAACACCATGAATTTAACACGGAAACCCCCTTCATGTTACTTGTTTATTACAACCCCAATTCTGAAAGAGCTGGGACAAAGTGTAAATTGTGAATGAAATCAAAATGAAATGAAATGAAGCGAGGTCTTCCCTTGCTGGTGTGCAGAGACTTCAAGAACGGGCAAGTACCGCCAAACACACAGGTGTTCCTGACAGCTCAGCTGCTGACAGGGCGATGCCATGTGGTGCTGTACTGCACGGCCATGCTGAAAATCACCCTCCCCTTACGTGTCTCAGACCGCTTCCATCGCCACTGAAAATAAACTGATGGCGCGAGGCTTTGCCAGTATCACACATTAAAACTAATGTTGGCTCTTCCTCACCCTGTCGACCTCGTAACAAACGGTACGAACCTCAGTTTAACTACAGCAGTTTCACTAGTCCACATTAGACAGAAAATATGTTAACAAGGCAAATAACAACACCACTTCAGAGCAGTTGAGCAAATTACCGCAACTTTCAGATCCCCACTTTTTTGAAATACGCTGAAATGTACTGCAAATGTAACAAGAACGCACTGGGAGCACAACATTCCCTGCTGGAGTCGCGACTGTGATTTATGCGTATCATCAGTCTTTCTGCAGTATGTGTGCACAGTTTCAGGAATGTCCAATGAAAACTGTAGGAGGAGTTGATTTCACCATCAAATACCTTTTGATTCAGACCGACAGATAGACAGACAGACAGCACAATGACATAATCCCCCTTTTGGGCTTTCACCCAGTGAGGGATAAGATGTCTATAATTACAAACTCAATTCCGAAATAGTTGGGACAAAGTGCAAATTGTGAATAAATACAAAACGCAATGACTTTCAAATCAGACCAGCCAGCATTATTTTGGAAGAGGTGTTGATGGCCAGTAGGTTGCGATCTTCCCTCTGCTGGAATAATCCCCAATGCCCCAGTGCAGTGATGGGGACACTGTACTGAAGGAGATGCCGTCTATCGGATGAGACGTTACAGGCCTAGAAATTCCCAATTTGCTTACAGCTTAAATTCTTAAATTCTTTCTAAAAAGAAATGCTGTGGAGATGAAGGGCTCTCCACAGCATTTTTGTGTTCTACTACAGCAAAAACATGCTGAGGAGATAACGGGCTCTCCACAGCAGTTTTGAGTTCTAACTGCAGCAATTCCCAACTCTTCCCTACTCAATTCGCATTCTACACAAACATGCTACACATTATTGGAAAATCCTCATTATGCACTGTTCATTTAAAAGATAAAAAGTATACTTTCACTTCGTTACTTTGACACAGACCACTTCGTTACACGTTACGCATTAAAATATGAATGTAATTCCTCATTTAAGGATTATCTGCATATGGCGCGTTCGAGTAGAGCAACGGTGTTCGTAGAGTATCTTAGCCGCTTTGTGCAGATGTTGATGCCCGCGGACATGGAGCCGTAAATTTATACACGCAGTTACAATATTGTATCACTAGATGGCACACTCGGATCAGTTATTGAACTGTACTTTAAACCAGATTCGAAAGACTGGGGATGAAGAAGAAAGTCAAACAAGATTTTTTCGCCGGCAAAAGGTTGCCGTCGTTTAATAGTACAATCGGCGGCAATTCTGTCAAATTCGGCAGCAAATGCCGCGAGTGCCGTCGTATATTTCCAGGCCTGCGTTAAACCGAGGTCCTGACTCAATATGGTCAGCTGACACGCTCGACAAGATTGTCTCAACACTCGCAATCGTATCCAGTACACTCAAATAATTTGAGAATTCAAAAAAATAAATAAATAAATAAAGATGTGCACTGAAACCGGTCTGTCCTCATTTTTGAAGTGACAGACTTGTTTTTTTTTTTTAATCAAACTTTTCGATTCAAATTGGAATATAAATGCAACTTTATTCACAAACGGGCAATTATTTGCACCCCAACCTGAACACAAGGGCATACGAACTGGCCCGACAGAGCTGGCGATCGCCGGCCCAATATTTTCCAGAATACATCCCTCCCCCGAGGCGACAGGTTTTATCTTGCAAACAATCCCCTGATACCTTGAGAAGGTGGGCGACGTTCGTAAGCCTGGGCACAGGCTGCGGCTCTGCCCCTGACGCCGCGCTCTCCCCCAGCAGCCCGAATGCAACTGTCTACTTGCTTGGTTGCAGTTGGTAAAATAATTTCGGAATTCACCCTTGTCATCGCTAACGAAGGCCAGCTCGGGCTCATCGATACTGCTCCGATAGCAACTGATGTCTGAGATGTATGGAAGAATCCGAACGGATCCATGTATTTTAAGAGTAATGATTGTTTAGAAATGATGGCGACCTCGCATCGTTCGGCTGATCGCATTTGATTTCGGCGCACTGTATGCGGCACATTTTGTACTGTCTCTGGAGGAATATTGTCTAGTACCTGCCTAATTAGCTCCCGCCCCCCCTTAAAAAAAGGGATTGATAACTTGACACCCAATCACAAAATATCATGAACAGTCCTGCAGTCACGTAAGAGGACAATATCATAAATCTGATAAGTTGGCAAAGCGTCAATTAGTAGATTAATTGTCTTTAACTAATATTTTGAGAGGTGGGGGAGCGCCCCTCCACTACACCCCAGCATATGAGCCCAGAGCTGTAACAGACTGACATACTGTGCACTAATACACCATGCAAACGGTCTCAATGTAGGCCTACTGACGGATCGTAGACACATTATAATCGTTCACTGTCTAATACCGTCATGTCGCAAACCCCTGTTTTAGAATTCTGCAGTGACTCAGACTGCTGTTTGTCACAGTGACTGTTATGAGAATCACAGAAGCAAGTTCTATTTTACTGTCTCTTATCCAAATTACTGGCACAAAGAACTTCATACTTCAGGCCAGTTGGAAGCACTTCAAATCTCAAACACATTCGAAAGTGATTAAAAACTGCTCTTGCAAATTAACGGAGATGGTGAGTACTTCATAGTTCGACAGTGGCTTCAGTTCTTTACACGTAAAATGTTTTTTTTTTTTTTTTAAACAAGTTTCCTGTCATTAGATTTAGGCAAATGCTACCATTTGCCTCAAGCAAACAGTCACTCGATGATAGCTGCTCATAATGTGATGCGAGTTAGCGTTCATTCCATTAATCTGAGGCTTTGAAAACGGCCTTAGTTCTATTGTTATCAAAAAATAATAATGTCCTCACACTGGCACATCCCTCCAGAAAGAAAAATATTTTTCATAAGAAAACTGGACGAAAAGAAAATGATTAGATTGAACGTGGTTCTTCATCTGGTAACAAAACCTTGGTATTTCAGCTGTACATGAACAGAAAAAATCTTTATCAATTTTGTTCTGAGGTTCGTTCAGCATTCGTCTTTTTGGGAGCATTCAGAAACGCATGGGCATTATCTTCATTTGTGATTTATCCTGGACCCAGCACTTTAGGGGAACTTTTTCAGAACTTTTCTTAATCGCATTCTACATAAAGGGCTGGGCAGTGGGCAGCAGATGGATATTATATTGATATCTCAATAAAATAGGCCTATTACAAGTCTGGGATTTTAAATATCATGATCAGGCATAAGTGTCATCTGTTCTGATTTTCATATTTAGTGAAAGTACCAATAGTTATCTCTACAATAACGCCTCAATACCGTTATCAAGGTATTCGGTCAAAAATATGATATTTGACTTTGTCTGTATTGCGGAGCCCACACATGATGTAAACAGAAACAAAACTTTCTATTACTGCAAGCCCTGGTTTCCATGCCAACCCTTTTTGGTTCCTCAGAGTGGACAGCCAGAGTGGGAGGTGGTCCCAAACCGCGGGACCGATGACCCCACGACAATAAAGATGGTGCTGCGGAGGGTAAGCCTTTCCCGGTTTTAATAATATGCAAAGATACAGGACACTGCCTCCACAGAAGCACTGTTCTGCCCCACTGAGGCGCCACCTCAATCGCACACAGGCCACGGTTTCTCTATAATAACCTCTGTAATTCTTCACAGCCATTTACCGTCAATATGACATCAAACACCATGAATTTAACATGGAAACCCCCTTCACGTTTGTACTTTTTTTATTACAACCCCAATTTCGAAATAGTTGGAACAAAGTAAATTGTGAATAAAATCAAAATGCATTGACTTTCAGATCACATGAGCCAATGTTATTTATGATAGAACATAAATAACATTTCAAATGTTGAAACTGCAACATTTTACATTTTAATCCTCAAAATGAGCTTCTTTCAAATTTTCCTGCTGCAACTGGTCTCATAAAAGTTCGGACACAGGCAAAAAAGGGCTGAAAATACAATTAATATATAAGAGAATCAGCTGGTGTGGCTGGTGTGATTTGAAAGTGATTGCGCTTTGATTTTAATCACAATTTACACTTCGTTCCAACCATTTCAGAATTGGGGTTGTAGAATTCGGCAGTGACTCAAATAGCTGTTTGTGACAATGACGGTCATGAGACTCACAAAAGCAAATTCCATTTTACTGCCTGTTGTCCAAATTAATGACACAAAGAACATCATATTTCAGGCCAGTTGGGAGCACCTCAAATCACAAACAACTTTGAAAGTGATTAAAAACTGCTCTTGCAAATTAACAGAGGTGGCGAATACTTCATAGTTAGATGGTGGCTTAGAGTCTCTTTTACACATAAAATGTTTATTTTTTATTTATTTTTTTTTTCAAGTTTCCCTGGTCTTATATTCAGAGCCAATCCAGTTCTGAAAATAACTCTGGGAGACAAAAAGTGAAAAAAAAAATGAATAAATGAAACCCTTCACGAAGTATTACAAGAGAGGAACACCATGCCCTGATAAGGTGGGCATCACGTTCCCTGCTGAGGTGCAGGAGGAACAATACTTCATGCACACTTCAGAAGCTGAGGAGGATTTAGCCGTCTATCAGGAATCACAATACCCTATCATTAGATTTAGGCAAATGCTACCATATGTCAAAAGCAAACAGTCACTTGATGATAGCTGCTCATAATGTGATGCGAGTTACCGTTCGTTCCATTAATCTGAGGCTTTGAAAAAAGCCTTAAATTGTTAAAAAAAAATAAAAATAATAATAATGCCCACACACAACCACATCCCTCCAGAAAGAGAAAATATGTTTCATAGGAAAACAGGACAAAAAGAAAATGATTAGATTCAACGTGGTTCTTCGTCTGCTAACAAAACCTTGGCGTTTGATCAGTACATAATGGAATGTGAATAGAGGCCACTAGATGGCAGTATTTACCTTTTTTTTATTCAGCCCAGGCTGGAGCTAGGTTTAGACGTGTCCTGGGCATGTCTGGGGAAAGTCCCAGAAAATAAAAAAAGAGGTCTAAATGTGGGTGGGGTCTGCAAAAGAGTATATAAAGAGTACAATTGAGACAGTAAAGTGGTAGGAGAAATTGCAAGGAGAAGGATACATGTGACCAGACCTGTCATTTCCGGTCAAGACCTGTGAAGTTTCTTTTGTGGATTTTTGCCTGTGTTAGAGCATTTTTTTTCCCCTTACCCAGGACATCACCAAGCCACCCCAACAAAAAAGGACTGTAAATATTTTCTGTTTTTTGTAATCAATCTTGGTCAGTAGATTAGTTAGCAGTTAGTTGGTCTTTGTTAAAAATTAAATGTGTTTAAGTTTTTAAAACTGTGTCTGTCATCCCTTGCTGTTGCTGTTGCTGTTATGTTGTAAATGTAATAACAAATTGGGGCCATAACAATAAACAGAAAAAATCTTTATCAATTGTGTTCTGTGGTTCGTTCAGCATTTCTCTTTTTGGGAGCATTCAGAAAGGCTTGGGCATCATCTTAATTTGTGATTCGTCATCGACCCAGCAGATGAGGGGAACTTTTTCAGACATGAGCATTTTCAGAACTTTTCTTAATTGCATTCTACGTATAGGGCTGGGCAGCATATGGATATTGTATTGATATATTAAATATTTTATCAAGATAAGTCTGGAATGATAAATATCAGAAAACTGATCAGGTATAAGTGTCATTTCGTCTGGTTTTCATATTTAGTGAAAGTACCAATGGTTATCTCTAAAATAACGCCTCAATATCGTTATCTAGGTATTCGGTCAAAAAAATGATATTTGACTTTGTCTGTATCGCGAAGCCCACACATGATGTAAACAGAAACAAAACTTTCTACTACTGCAAGCCCTGGTTTCCATGCCTACCCTTTGTTTCCTCAGAGAGGTTAGCAGGCGGATGTGAGTGCTGCTCATGATGGTCACTGTGCCGCCCAAACGCAGCCACTCTGGGAGGTGGTCCTGAACCACGGGGCCGATGACCCCAAAACAATTAAGATGGTGCTGCGGAGGGTAAGCCTTTCCCGGTGTTACTAATACGCAGAGATACAGGACACTGCCTCCACAGAAGCACTGTTCTGCCCCACTGAGGCGCCACCTCAATCGCACACAGGCCACAGTATCTCTAGAATAATCTCCGTAATTCTTCACAGCCATTTACTGTCAATCTGACATCCAACACCATGAATTTAACACGGAAACCCCCTTCATGTTTGCACTTGTTTATTACAACCCCAATTCTGAAAGAGCTGGGACAAAGTGTAAATTGTGAATGAAATCAAAATGAAATGACTTTCAGATCACATGAGTCAATATGTTATTTACAATAGAACATAGATAACAGAAACAAAACTTTCTTCTGCTGCAAGCCCTGGATTCCATGTCAATCCTTTACTTCCACAGAGAGGTCAGCAGGCTGAAGACAGCGCTGCGAAAAATCACTGTGCTGCCCCAGCACACCCAGTCTGGGAGGTGGTCCCGACCTGCGGGACCGATACCAATCAGAGGGCGCTAAAGCTTGTGCTGCGGAGGGTGAGAGCAGAGAAAAGACCTCTGCCGTACAGACTTGCCTCACTGCCACCAAAAAAAAGATACAGGGATGTGCTGCAGAAATCCTGAAGCCCTGACTGATCCGGAGATACATGAGACAATATTCAAATGCAGTCAGGGAAACAGCTCCTCACAGTCCGTTGCATTTTCTCTTTTTGGGACACAATGAAAATTAAAATGCAACCTGTTGGCGTCCCATCAAGACGGGTCTTCCGCTAGGACGTCACTCATTAGGTGCGTGAAGGAAACCATGTTCCTCATTTGCATACCAACCAATCAGCTTCTGGGTAGCGCTTGTATTCACAGAGGCTTACTGATACTGTCATGAGTGCGTTGAGATGTAAATGTAAATGCAATAGGCTGGGGGTGAAGTTTTGTGAATTGCATTTGAATATTGTCCATGTATTGCGGAGCGAGACTTTGAAAACAAAATGTCAAACAGCTTTCCATTCTCATTCGAATATAGTCATAGATTTCCCACATGAGAAAATGAAAATGATAATTGAATTAATGCATTTTCAATTTAATATTATCTCAAATAACTCATACATAAGCGGATAATTATAATGCAACAGTGGGATTACATTTTCATTTGAATATTGTCCATAAGAAACCTTGACATGTGTGTATGTTTTGTGATTAAATCAATGTTTTTTATTATTTATTTATCATTATTTTTAATACATTTTTTTAGATTTATTTTTAAATAAAAAATAAATTGTGAAAAAAAATCTGTGTGGTTTTAATTTAGGTTAGCCATTTCTGCATGTTTCATTGTCCAAATTCCTGAAAAGACAGAAGGGTTATAAATACCTAATCAGGCTCTGCGATAAATACAGGAACACAATAAAACTGTTGTTCATAGATGGTCAATTTAAAGGAAAAAAAAGAGAAAAAAAAAAGACAAGCAGCATCTTTCTGAAAATCTTTGAGAGACTTACCACAGTAAGGAAAAGTTCTACAACCAGACTTGAGTGTGAGAGTAATTTAGTCGACGGTTACTCAGTGAAGAGCACAGCTGAATGAACAGACAGGACTGTGTTATGAAGAACAGAACACAGTGACTGTGCAGACGCAGGAAAAGTGGGAGGGGCAGCGATTACATTACATTACACAGCATTCCCTGCATTCTTGTGTCAAACAAAGGATGTCCTAAAATGCCAGAAAGGAAAAGAATCACTGATATGTGTCCCCTGCTCAGAAAGTCAGAAATAACTAAATGAATGAATCCAAAGACTATGCTTACATGAAAGATTATTGAGCCGAAATGGTGATGTTTGCTAGTAGCAAAGAGGTAGAAGCAATACTGAAATATTCACTCAGATATTATTAAGGGGCTGATCACACCTAATGCCCTTTATCTGCGCGGGGCGCCCTTCTTGTTAATATTCTCAATGATTAGACGCGTTCTGGACGCTGCTTTTGCGCACCTGGTGCCTTGTGTGTTAGTGCCCCTGGCGCCTCACTGTTCTTTGATGCGCTTCGTATCAAACATAGTCCCATTTTGAGGCGCCTCGATAAAAAGCCGCTTCACCTCATTGTTTTCCCTGCTGTCCAATCATGTGACAAGAACTGAAATCAGTTCGCTGACTAGTCCATTGAAACGGTTAATTTCAGAATGTTCGCAAAGAGGAGTGACAGGAACGCTACTTAGCAACACAGAAAAGATGCGTCCAGCACCGTTTTACAAGGTTGGCTTCAAAATAACAGGTCAGAGGTGCCTGGCGTTTCCAGACCGATAAAGCGCTTTCGGTGTGATCGACCCCTAAGGCTTCACTGTAGAGCCGTGGAGTACTGACCCCTCCCCATGCTGTGACATCACAAACGCCCTCACCATGGCTACCTTCACCAAAAATCCCCTCCCCCTCTCCCAGCAAACTCTGGTCAGTACAGGTCAGCGAAAAATAAGCTTTAACTTTGACCCAACCAAATACACTGGGCCAGCTTCTTTAGTCCATAAGGACATTTCCTCTTTTTCCAGCTGAGTCAGAGGTCAGCAACTTCTCTCACTGGCTAATCTGTTCCCACACTGCAATTTCAGCTGCTGCTTTGGATAACATCAGTTTGTCCTGACACTGGCTAAAATCACATCACATCACATCAGATTACAAACATTTATCTGCCACTTCCAGCCAAAGAGAATCGCCGCTGACCTGACAAAGCAGGGGCCAATTCCCCAAGAGTAATACAGGCTTAAGGGCCAAACAGCTGCACTGGACTTGGTGTGACTTCACTGGACCTTGAACCAGCGACCTTCGGAGTCATAATGATTTGAGGCATACAATTGCCGTATGTGTGCCCATTCTCCAAACACCATCAGGTTCTGTAATGGCGCTCGTTGTCCGATGTGATTCTCTACTTCATTGGCAGAGCAGGCAAGAGCATCTCAGCTCATTTAGTGACTCAGTGACTAACGTCGTGCTAACGAGGCTAACGTCATTAAGCACTGAGCGAGGTCTTCCCTTGCTAGTGTGCAGAGACTTCAAGAACGGGCAAGTACTGCCAAACACACAGGTGTTCCTGACAGCTCAGCTGCTGACAGGGCGATGCCATGTGGTGCTGTACTGCACGGCCATGCTGAAAATCACCCTCCCCTTACGTGTCTCAGACCACTTCCATCGCCACTGAAAATAAACTGATGGTGCGAGGCTTTGCCAGTATCACACATTAAAACTAATGTTGGCTCTTCCTCACCCTGTCGACCTCGTAACAAACGGTACGAACTTCAGTTTAACTGCAGCAGTTTCACTAGTCCACATTAGACAGAAAATATGTTAACAAGGCAAATAACAACACCACTTCGGAGCGGTTGAGCAAATTACCGCAACTTTCAGATCCCCACTATTTTGAAATACACTGAAATGTACTGCAAATATAACAAGAACGCACTGGGAGCACAACATTCCCTGCTGGAGTCGCGACTGTGATTTGTGCGTATCATCAGTCTATCTGCAGTATATGTGCACAGTTTCAGGAATGTCCAATGAAAACTGTAGGAGGAGATGATTTCACCAGCCAAGTATCTTACATTTCGGACAGACAGACAGACTGCACAATGACATAATCCCCCTTTTGGGCTTTCACCCAGTGAGTGATAAGAAGTCTATAATTACATATATGTGTATGTATGTATGTATGTATACACACACCCACTACTCTGTGCTCTAAAGCAGAACATTCACTGTCATGATACTATCTGCTGCATGAGCTGCAATTATCCTGCTCCGTTTGGAGGGCGAGCAGAGGACAAACGGGCTGTTTCACAATCAGGGACCAAAGTTTGTCTCACGGATCCCCAAAAATCAAATGTGAAATATAGAATTAAATTGATGCCCATTTGCTCAAGTGTTGTTGAAAACATGCTGAAAACTTTGGAGCGTTGGGTTCACAGGTTCTCCTGAAATTCATACAAATGACAATTTGCCCATTTCTACCCTTTTAACCAGTTCTGGAGAAGACATGTTTTTGACAGACAAAGAACGTATGAAGAGTTTTATCACAAAACACGTTAACTCCACTGATTTTGAATTCAGAAAAAATGGCTTTCTATGTAATTACTATTTCTGTAAAACTTTAAATTATGGTCTTTTCTACTATTGTACAAGCCAAATGGTAACCAATTGGCATATTTATTTCAAATCCAGCCACGGGAATATTCTTGAAACAAAAAACAGTTTTTTTTTGCATAACGAGTTAAATCCATAGCTTGCTTTTATTACAAAAAGGGTTAAATCCAATCGAGTAGGTATGTTTCTTTGTAGTTGTTTCGGGCGTTGCTGAGGAAGCACGACAGCTTACAGCGAGAGAGACATGAACATCTCTGCAGCTCCACACTCCACAGTACCAGCAGAGAGTTTATTTATGCAGCTAGAAAGTCAGTCTAACCGGCAGATCATACAAATACACTGGTGTCAGAGTAAGGGCAGAGTAACCTAATCCACTGGCAGAGTAAATCTGCCCAAGATTCTGAAACCTAAGCCCATGAGGTAAATGTAACCCGAATCCCATCTCTAATTCAAACAGGAAGGTGACACAAGTGTTTTAAGGTTGATAACTGCACCCTTAATATTGTAAACAAACCAAAGCTGATATATTGTCAGGATATGCTTCCTAAACAACCCAACAACTTGGGCAATAGGGTCATTCCATATGAACTCAACCAGAAGTCCCATAATGACCGACTCGGATTTGGCTAAAAAAGTTTGTACTGGTATCTTAACATATATCATGAACATGTGTAAAATATTTTGTCAAAATTCTAAAGGGTTTTTGTGCTGTGGCTCTTCAAAATAGCGTGGTATACCCCATTTTTCACCCTTGCCAATCTCGCATGTTTAATAACAGCCATATTTGGATGCCAATATCTTAAGAATGAAATGCGTTGTGAGCTTAAAAAGTGATATAGTACGTAACTAGCACCCAGGCTTTCAGGATCTGTCATCAGAAAAGTCCTATCTCCTCTAGTTTGTGAGGTATTGGCCTCCAAAGCAGTGGTTTTATGTGTGAAAATGAAAATTTCAATTTTCAAGGGGCAACTGTCATGCTACAATAAATCACAACCGTTTATTGGGGCTACATTCCTTCTATTTAGGCAGATGACTATCAGTAGAAAGTTTTTGGACAGTATTGAAATCATAATTTAGGAGTAAGGGAGCTCCAAAAATGGCTCCGACTGAAAAAATGCAATTTAAGACCAATTTTTAACAGTCAAAATCATAGCTGTTATGGCCCCAATTTGTTATTACATTTCCAACACTACAGCAACAGCAACAGCAAAGGATGACAGACACAGTTTTTAAAACTTATGCACATTTAATTATCAAAGACAACAACTAACAATAACAACTAGATTAGATATATACAAAAAAACAGAAATATTTACAGTCCCTTTTGTAGGTTGCTTGGTGATGTCCTGGGTGAGGGAAAAACTCTAACACAGGCAAAAATCCACTAAGAGCTTCACAGGTCTTGAACAGAATGACAGGTCTGGTCACATGTATCCTTCTCCTTGCAATTTCTCCTACTACTTTACTGTCTCAATTCTTTTCCTTATATACTCTTTTGCAGACCCCACCCACATTTAGACCTCTTTTTTTTTTAATTTTCGGGGACTTGCCCCAGACATGCCCAGGACATGTCTAAACCTAGCTCCAGTCTGGGCCTAATAAAAGAAAGGTAAATACTGCCATCTAGTGGCCTCTATTCACATCACATAGCGTAGTCATTTACCCAGGACAAAAAAAATTTCTATATAATTGTACATATGTCAATCATCTGGTCAAAAAATCAGATTGTTTTCTCAACTCCTTCATATGTAAATAATTATATCAATTATAGACACTTTTCGCCCTTAGACGACGTAACTACAACTAACTATTGAGACTTCCTGTTTCTTATTAATAGTACGAGGCTACATGGAAGGTGTGCAAATGAGTGATGACTGACTGCTTTTGCTTGTATTACATCAGCTTATCAGGTATTTCATCAGCTAACCATGTATTGCATCATCTTTATTTCAGCATTGCATCAGCCAAACATTGAAAACAAAAGAAGCTTCATTCAGTTCATTGACAGTCAGCATGGCAACTGAGATGTGCAAAATTGGTGTTTCTCTGGGTGAGGAATGTCACAAGAGAACACACTGCGGAAAGACTGGTTTCATTAAAATAAGTGAACTTGAACCTGATGACAGAAGGATTCTATCTTGGCGGTGTGGCATGTCCTTTGTTGAAGCCGACCAAATCTGTCTCCATCATGAAAAGGTTTATATAACACGCTTTGAAAGTATGTTGCGCGCATTTATGACAAGGATTGGTTTGTGGGCTGCTCTGCTGAGCGGTCAGATGAAAACTGTGATGTCTTTGTCAACTTCATGAAACATTCTAAGACTGGCCTTCTCTCATGGCCTCCTTCTGTTCGTCAAAATACCTGTTGGGTTCCATCCCAGAACATCATATGCATTGTGTCTGCACCACAGCTCCAGGGGCAGAGCGCAAGGTTTTATAAGCTTGATGACCAAGATACTGAATCAGTTCAGAAGAAGCTGCCTTCATTTGGGCTATGAACTCAATTTTATCTACATTTTTGGATAAACTGACTAACTAAATTGAGGATGCCATCAAATCTATGTGTTCAGAGTAGAAATACCTCACATTTTCTGCATTTCTGACAAAAAAGTAGTTAAAACACAAGCTGTAGTGGGGATAAAAAAACGCCTACATTTCATAAAATTATTTTCATATGAAAGAGGTGAGAAAACAATCTGATTTTTTGACCAGATGATTGACATATATGTAAAGTTATATAGAAAAAAATTGTTGTCCTGGGTAAATGACTACGCTATGATTAACTGTTAAAAATTGGTCTTAAATTGCATTTTTTCAGTCGGAGCCATTTTTGGAGCTCCCTTACTCCTAAATTATGATTTCAATACTGTCCAAAAACTTTCTACACATAGTCAGGTGCCTAAATAGAAGGAATGTAGCCCTAATAAACGGTTGTGATTTATTGTAGCATGACAGTTGCCCCCTGAAAATTGAAATTTTCATTTTCGCACATAAAACCACTACTTTGGAGGCCAATACCTCAAAAGGAGGAGACTAGAGGAGATAGGACTTTTCTGGTGACAGATCCTGAAAGCCTGAGTGCTAGTTACATAATATGCCACTTTTCAAACTCACAACTCATTTCATTCCCAAGATATTGGCATCCAAATGTGGCTGTTCTTAAACATACACGATTCGCGAGGGTCAAAAATGGGGTATACCACCCAATTTTGAAGAGCCACAGCACAAAAACCCTTTAGAATTTTGACTAAATATTTTGCACATGTTCAACATATATGTTAAGGAGCAAGTACAAAAACCAAATCCAAGTCGGTCAGTATGGGAGATTTCCAGACTTTGGTTGAGTTCACATGGAATGACCCAATAGTGAAGAAGAGCGGCAATGAGTTGGATAATATTCACAGTATTTTCGGTATGAGGCATGTAAGATGGAGGAGTGCAAGGAAACAGGACAGTCTGACTCACCCCCAACAAACTGAATACCCCCCGCGACACGGCTGATGGCTGACGAGATGAGATCGGTCATGCAGCAGCCGATGAGGGCGGTGAGCGCCACGAGCAGTAAGTGGCCGCACCCCATGACCGTCACCACCACGCAGAGGCCAAGATGGCGACGTAACTTGTTGCACGCGGTAGAATTCTCTCCGAGAGTCTTTTTCATATTTAGCGACTTTTACTGCTTTAATTAAAACTGTTCTGGCTACAATAAATTAGATATTATTTACAACGTCATGTACACTCACGGTGATAACGGCAATAAAGTATTTTCACCGTTTCAGTCAGTGTAGTTAGATGCAATCAGTCTGTAATGGCTAATAACATGGGAAACAAACGTAAATCTCACCCGAATGTTACTGCTGTTAGCATACCTCTCCCTGAATCCCCGCTGAAGACCCCGGTCAGCAAATGCAGGAAAATCCTCAACAACGATGAAATTGCTCAAAGCATAATCATACAGTTGACGGAGGCGATGAACAAGAGAGCGGACGGACTACAAGCCGGAATCGAGAGTGTAAAGGAGTCAGTTGAGTTTGTTTTTACAGAGGTGAAGGATCTGAAAGGCAAAATGGAGGACACGATCAACAGAGTGGGTAAAACCGAACGAAAACTGGCCGAACTGGACATTAAGGTGCTGGGAACTTTCACGGTATAAACGACGATGGGACTTGCGGCTGTTTGGTGTTGCTGAAGAGGAGGGTGAGGACATTCGCAAAGGTCATTTCCATATGTCAAAAAACGGCACCGGATCTCATGGATAAACTCCCCAATGTGATAGACACTGTCCACCGTCTTGGCAAACCTCACCTGGACAAACAACGACCAAGAGCTGTAATATTGCAATTCACAATGAGGCATTACCGTGATGTCATCTGGAAAGCCGCGAAACACTCAGCATTCCTCCAAGGAAACAAGTTTCATTTCACGGAAGATTTCTCCCCTGAGGACAGGGCGAGACGTTCGCAACTGTGGCCGATGGTGGAGAAGGCCAGAAAGGAAGGTAAAATTGCCTATTTTGTCGGCGCAAGAGCATTTATTGAGAAAAAGGAAATCTCCCTCTCAGTGGATCGATCAACTGGGAATCGATAGCGCAGGCTTGTCACCAGGTTCATTACCTCATGGTTGAACTGTGTGAACTTTTTCGAACTCCCTGCACCTCTTGGATTTTTATTTTTAGTTTTTTATTTTTCTTTTTCCTCTCTCATGAACGGACAGTTCAGTCCTGCTCAGACTGTGTGACATTCACCACAAGCCTGTAAAGGTAATCTTTTGAGTTGTGTTAAGTTGTATTCACAATGAATATGAACAAATTCTACCTTATAGATATGGGTTGTAATCTAATTGAAAACTTAAATGTTTGTTTTCACGTTATAGGCGGTTGTTAAATCTCTTTACCCACTTTTTGTTGAAGCTTTAAGCTAACCATTTTGATTATCAGAAACTCGTTGCTTTTTATGCAAAGTTGCTGTATATTTTGACTTGATTTTTCGGAGAGCATTTTGTACTAAAGAGAATACCACTCTCCTGTGCTCAGGGTACTAAGCTACTTACCGTAACTACACTAGCCTAAAAGGGCTATTCTCTTTTCTTTCATTATTTCATCCCTTACAGTTATTTCATTTAATGCTCGGCGGTTATGAGACAAAGTAAAGCGAAAGGCTGTTTTTCTTTATGCGAAGAGTTTCAATGCAGATTTCTGTATTATTCAAGAGACTCATTCAGAGTTGAGTGATATAAACTACTGGAAATCACAATGGGGCGAGGAGGTCTGGTTCTCCCATGGCTCAAGTCATTCCGCAGGTGTCTTAACACTAAAACACAGGTTCAATGGCAAAATTCTTTTCAGTTTGTCTAATCAGTTTCTTCTTTTAATTATCTCACTAAACGAAGAACTAATTTTGCTTGGAAATATTTATGGGTATAATAACCAAAAAGAAAATACTGAATTAATGGATACATTAAATAATAACATTGCATATATAATGAGGAAATACACAAATATGAAACTCATTTTGGGTGGAGATTTTAAAACAACAATTAATGATACCATTGATAGATGGCCTGCAAAATCAAATGCCAATCCTAATATTAATTTGATGGACTTTATGTGCAAATTAAATCTCCTAGACATATGGAGATTAAAGAATCCAAAGCTGATAGACTTTACTTGGGGAAATAAAACTGGCTGTCTTAGATCTCGCATCGATTTTTGGTTAGTGTCTCAATCCTTGCTGGAATCCACACTTAGAGCTGACCATCTGCCTGCACCATTGTCTGACCATAATGTTGTGTTGTTGGAAATAGCTGTGTCTTCCGATCATCAATCAAAATGAAATACTGGATATTGGAAATTAAATAATTCATTACTAACCAATAAATCTTTAGAAAAGGTAATCTCAGAGAAAATAAACAAGTACTGGCAATTAAGTCTAACTCAAAATACTTTTACTTCAAACTGGGCATTACTTAAATTTGAAATCTCCAAATTAATGAGGAAGGCGGGGGCGGATTTGGTGAAAAACAGAAAAAAAGAAGAATCTCATGTAATCGCTGACATCATCAAATTAAATAATTTAGCTCCTGATAATATGTTGGAGGATGACAAAGCAAAATTAGCAGAATTACAAACAAATTTAGATAATATTTATATATATAAAGCTAAAGGGGCTTTCATACGTTCAAGGCAAAAATGGATTGAAGACGGAGAACGAAACTCAACATATTTTTTTAACCTTGAAAAACGTCATCAGAAAAATAACTCTATTAAAATTAAAAATAGACAATATAATAATAGAAGACCCCTAACTAATTTCAGAACATTGTGAACAATTTTATAAGAAATTATGTGAATCTAGGTCTTCAATCGATGACATACAAAATTTTCTCCAAAAATTAAAAGATATAAGAAAAATAAACAAAGAAAATAGAAGTAACTGTGATTTACCTATAACTGTTAATGATATAAATGAAGCTATAAACAAACTCAAGCCAAATAGATCACCAGGCACTGATAGTCTAACGACTGAATTTTATAAAAAATTCTCTAACATTTTGTCACCCTTCCTGCACAGGGTATTTATGGAAAGTCTAAATAAAGGGCACGTTCTCCCTACCATGACGCAAGGTTTAATCAATTTGATCCCAAAACCACACAAAGACAAACTACTTATTGATAACTGGCGTCCTATCTGCCTTCTACAAAATGACAACAAAATAATTGCCACGTGTCTAGCCAAAAAAATTAAGACTGCTCTTATCGATATAATAGATCAAACTCAATCAGGCTTCATGGCAGGCAGACACAGAACCAATACTATAAGACTTCTTTTAGACATTTTAGATTACTCAGACTTTGTGCAGGACGAGGGATTTGTTCTTTTCTTGGATTTTTACAAGGTGTTCGATACCATAGAACACGATTTTATGTTTAAAGCTATGGAGATTTTTGGTTTTGGTAGTACATTCTCAAACGCAATTAGAACACTATACAAAGATAGCAACTGCTCTATCAAACTTTCACATGGTACTTCCAAAAGGTTTAATATCAATAGAGGTCTCCGACAAGGATGTCCAGTTTCACCCTATCTATTTCTTCTAGCTGTGCAAATCCTGCCAAATCATATAACTAACAGTGGTATTATGGGTATATCCATTGCTGATAAAGTTGTTCTCATCAGCCAGCTAGCGGACGATACCACTTTATTTTTAAAGAACCAAAATCAGATGAAAAAAGCTATTGAAACAATAGGCATATTCTCTCAAGCTTCTGGTCTCTATTTAAACGTAGTGAAGTGTGAACTGCTTCCAATTAAAAGTTTTGCACAGGACAGTATACATAACATACCCGTGAAATATACCGTTAAATACCTTGGCATAGTTATGAAAAAAGACCAGAATGCTAGAAACCAAGAAAATTTTAATCCTATAATTAAAGCAATAGAACAGAGATTCAATCTCTGGCTTCAAGGGGACTTATCTATATCTGGAAGATCTCTCTTAACAAAGGTAGAAGGCTTGTCTAGAGTAATCTACAATGCCCAAGCAATGGATGTACCTATGGATTGCTGCACGAAAATAGACAAACTTTTATTTAATTTTATTTGGAAAAAGAAACCTCACCAAATTAGAAAAAATGTACTAATGGATAAGCCATGCTATGGTGGTATCAATGCCTTAGACCCCGACACTTTAAATGTAACATTCAAAATTAAATGGATTAAGAATTTCTTCGTGAATTGGCAACAGGGGAAGTCCAAACAACTCCTGAAAGTTAATGATTGTTCGTGACCTGTTTTCAATCATTCATTTAAATTACAATAACAGAAACTCCGAAAACTCAACATGATCTGATGCGGCCAGTTTTCATTAATAATGCATTAATAACAGTTTTCATTAATAACGCATACCAGTCTACTCTCACGCATTTGGCATGAGTTTAAGAGGCATTTTTACGTTCCTCTGCTGTAGACAGCTTCTATCAACGCGTATACAAGAGATTTTCGCGTGGAATTTAAGTACTTGTGCATGGAGGAGTTTGAACCAATGGAATTGCATAAAGACGTTTCAAATTATCTCATTTCATTTAAACAATCATGAAATAAACAAACATTCCGACCAACATATCTTAAATGCATTGCTTCCAACCCCAACCCCCGAGTAAATAAACACGTGAAAAGTCTGGAGTCGTAATCAGTATGCGTTATAAATGAAAACTGGCCACATCTGATAATGTAGAGAGTTTTCGGAGTTTCTGTTATTGTACTTTAAATGAATGATTGAAAACAGGTCATGAACAATCATTCACTTTAAGGGATTGTTTGGGCTTCCCCTGTTGCCAATTCACGAAGAAATTCTTAATCCATTTAATTTTGACCTGTGATGCATTGCTCTCGAGGGAACTTACTCCCTTTTCCCTTCTGCCTGCCTGTGGGCTGTTGGTTGGTTGGTTGATTGATTGATTGATTGCTTTATTTCAGACCCATCCACAGGATGGTCCATATCACATAAAATACATACAAAAACTATAAGAGCACTCAGAGAGCGCAGAACCTCCGCCGCCAGAGGGCAGCAAAGCCAAAAGCGCGGCGATTGGAACTCCGGCCCATTGGAAAGACTTGAAATCTTGAACTTTGGAGTATATATCAGCAGTACTTTGGCCTAGATATGCCAAAATTGAATTACCTCTTCCTTGACTTAATACCCACCTACCCTGAAAATTTCATCAAAATCCGGCCATTAGTTTTTGATTTATCCTGTACACAAACAAACAAACGGCACCGAAAACATAAACCTCCTCGGCGGAGGTTAAAAAGCCTAGTGTAGGCATGAGCGCCAATGACACAACATACTGGAACCAAACCTTACAGAGCTTTGTCTAGGGTTTCATAATGCAGAAATAATGACATTTCTGGACGTGTTTACTCTACACATAAATCTGTGCATCAGGTTACGAAGCACAGCAGGACAGGTAGGTATACCAGCATTTACAAACATATGTTGAGACTGCTGTTCTCAACCACTAAACTCTCATTCTCATGCAAAATTGCTGCATTATTCTGCTTTTTTAACATTTTCACATTTTTGGGTCACCATTGTCCCCATTTCTGGGTGATCACTGAGGCTTGAACTTTGACCTTGGTGGCACTCATCCCCTTTCACCTTTAGTCCTCCAAATGCATTGAAATTCACTTCATTCAAGTCTTTTCCTGAAATGGCCATTTTGTGATTTTCACCACATACGGTGCAAATTGCACTTAGAAAAATTTAATTGGGGTACATTCTCCTGTGACCTCTTCCGCCGGCCCGTGGGTTTGTTCACAGTGCCGGCGTCACTTGATTTATTTGTTCAGTCTCTGTGCTGATTATTAGAAATATAAGGATTCATTTAAGATGAGAATTCCATCATGTGAAACCAAATTTTGGGCACACATTGGGCACGCATTTGGCTGTGATTTTCTGTTGAGCTCTGGCTTTTTTGGGTGATTTCAAATTATTTTGAGCAAGTCCTGGAAAATACTCACACACACAACAAAATGTAATACTGAGATAGGTAGCAGGGAGTATTTGAGATAAAGTTTGTGTCAGTTAATAGGTGTGCAGGAAACTGCATTGGGTTGTCTGTCAGCTGAAATCCACCATGCTGACAAGTATAAAGACGTGGGTAACACTTTACAATAACCATCATTTATAAATGGTTAGTAGACCATCTAAAAATGGTTAACGGTTTCTTAATGTTTAATCATCATTTATAAACAGCATAAATGGTAAATAGACCATTTATAAATAGTCTATTTACCAAATAATGGTTATTGTAAAGTGTTAAGAACAAGCAAAGGGAACTCGCACACCTGTATGCCGATGCAATGCTGTTTTATTGCATAGAAGGGGAAAAAAAAAAGAAGAAAAGTGCTACCCAAGTGAGGAGTGCAAACGTTTCGGTCCCAGTCAGACCATCATCAGTGCAAACATTAAAAATGAAGAACACGCCCTTATATAGGTTAGGCCACGTATACGGAAGACAGGTTGTAGGTATACAACCAAGCTTGATTCCAGGCTAGGGTATGTGGCTGGAGACATCCTATCAACAGTACCGCACCTGTCGTGGTTAAACCTATGACCTTGATGGTAAATACCATAAGGGACTACATAATAATAAGAAGAAAAAATAATAATGAGGATAATAATAATGAAAATAAGAATGATAAGAATGAGTACATAAAAATGAATCATAGCGAAAAACACCTGGGGGGGGGGGTGGTTATATATCAAAACAATAAATATCATCAACAACAGACAATAGGCGCAAGATGCAAGTATAAAGGCTATTTATAGAAAACAAGTTAAATCAAAGTCATCCTTCAGTCCATTTGGTTGCAGTGTTTTTAAATAAAAAATCCATTTGGCCTTACATCTCAGTAGAGATTGGCTAGAGCAGCTACTCCTACGGTTGGGGAGAACTCTATCAATGCCAGCAAACTTCAAGTCCTTGGCCGAATGTTTGACATCATTGAAGTGCCTTGCAACCGGCGATTTGAGGTCCCCCCTGTTTATTGCGCTCCGGTGTTCGTTGAGACGAATTCTCAACTGTCTGCGAGTACATCCAACATATTGAAGACCACAGGGACAGCTAAGGAGATAAATCACACTCACAGAATTGCATGTTATGAATTGTCTGATGGTATAGCGTCTTCCTGATGAAAAACTGGTGAAGTGGTCTGTTTTATGGATGTTGTTACAAGATGCGCAATTACGGCAGGGGAAAAAACCTGTGATGTCATCCAATGGTGCAAACGGGCGTTTGGAGTGATCAAAAGTATCTGAATGCACGAGCCTGTCTTTTAGGTTCGAGGACCTGGAGTATGTAAAAAGGGGCAGGTGAGAAAAGAGTTCAGAGCAGAACGTATCAGTATGGAGGACATGCCAGTGTTTTTTAACAATGTTTTTTATCTGGTAGCTGAATGGTGTGTACGTGGTGCAGCAGATGAGAGGAGGGTCCTTGCGCGGTGGTTTCGCACCTGGACGAGTGCGGCATGAGTTACCCTCAGATTTCGCCCGGTCCAAGGCAGAATCGAGGACATCAGTGGCATAACCTCGCTGGACGAACTGTTCGTACAACTTGTCAGCCTCTTTATGAAAATCATCATCCCTTTGACAAATCCTCCTTACGCGTAGGAATTGACTAAAGGGTAACCCACGCTTGGTGGGCTCAGGGTGAAAACTGGAAGCATGCAAACAACTGTTTTTGTCTGTGGGTTTTCGGTACAATGTAGTGAAAAGTTTCCCATCTTTACGTATAACCCAAGTGTCGAGGAAATGTATTTGACTCTTGTCATATTCCAGACTGAATGCAATGGTATCAACAAGGCTGTTCATATAACGGTGGAAATCTTTTAGTTGTTCTTCTGTGCCTTTCCATACTACAAAAAGGTTGTCTATGTAACGCTTGAACATCACAATGTTGTCAATAAAAGGGTTATTTGTGTGTACGTGTTTGTGTTCCAAGAAGCCCATGAACAGATTTGCATAGTCGGGAGCGAATGTTGCGCCCATCGCTGTCCCTCTGATCTGAAGGAAAAAGTCATTGTTAAACAAGAAATAATTCTTGGTTAGAACCAATTTTGCCATTTCAGTCAGAAAATTAGTTGGCGGAGAACGTTGGGGGCGCGTGTTAAGAAAAAACTGCAGCGCTGCAAGGCCGATGTCGTGGGGGATATTGGTGTAAAGGCTTGTGACGTCCATGGTGATTAAAAATGTGTCACTTTCCCCTATATCAACTTGTGCCAGTGTTTCAATGAAATCCCCTATGTCCTTGAGGTAGGAGGGTAAGGCCTCCACAAGGGGTCTTAGGTGCGCATCAACGAACTTCGAGAGGGGTTCCGTTAGTGAGCCTACGCTCGACACGATAGGGCGACCAGTAGGGAATGTATTGTAAGCTTTATGAACTTTCGGTAGTATATAAATGACAGGAATGGTTGGGTTGTCAGAGGAAAGGAATTTCCTCTCTTGTATATTGACAAAACCCTTCTCAAATGCATCATTAAGAAAAATGTCAATTTCCCTCTTGTAGGCTGCTGTGGGGTTGTTTAGTAACTTTTTATACGAGTCAGCATCTGACAGTTGCCTTAACACTTCGTGTTCGTAATCAGAACGATTCATGCTGACCAGACCCCCTCCTTTGTCGGCACTCTTGAAAATGACGTTATTGTTCTTAGAGAGGGATGACAGCGAACTTTGTTGTTCTTTGGTGCAATTATGCCACTTCGGTGTAGCAGATGCAGATGAATACATGGACTCAATATCCCTGTCAACCAATTTACAAAAGGTGTCTATGGCTGCATTGTTAACTGGTGCTGTGAAAGTGCTCTTAGGTCTAAAAGCAGTCACAGGCGTTGCAGATGTCTCTGCGGTAACAGCAGTCAGTGGGGAAGCAACTCTGTCCTTATGAAAAAAGTATTTTAATTTAATGGCACGGTAGAATTTGAAAAGTTCAACTTTTGTTTGGAAAGAGTTGGTCACAGGGGTTGGAACAAAAGAGAGTCCTTTATTGAGAAGACTAATCTCTTCTTGGTCGAAGTTTACATCCGAGAGGTTGAATAGTAGTTCACATACCTCCGGTCTCTGTTGCTCCGTCTCGTTGGAGCATTGTAGGTCCTGGCTGGTCGAGATCTTGAATCCACTCTTGCTCCTCCTGCCCCTCCTGCCCCGCGCACGGACGGCGCGGTCAGCTGGCGCGGCTGTGCCTCACCACGAACGTGTGGTATGTCTAAAAAATCCACGTCGGAGTCGGAGGGCAGCTCTGAAGCGCTGGACTCAGATGTTGGTGCGTCTCTGGAACAGATGCGCCTCTGGGTCGAATCTTTGTTCTCTTTGAGCCAGGGATACACGTTGTCGTTTTTATAATCCAATGTGTCTCGTTTAAACTTATTGTAAAGTGTTACCAAGAAGTGTTTGTCAGCAGGATGTACCACAGTCGTACAAAAATATACAAAATGTATTTTTTGTGCACTCTGGGTGTAATCTGTGTCTCGGCCACCGAGGGGCAGTGTGTAGCCAGAATTTGATCAAAATTTTGGACGATCCGCCTCACATTCCTTAGTGCAGGTGATGTGTCTGGGGGGAGCGGGGAGGACGTTGCAGGATTTCCTTGTGTGGGTGAGAGGTGAGAATGGGAGTTATTCAAACCTGTAGTAGAAGCCGTTCAGGTCCTCTGCCAGTCTGCGGAGAATTGTTCAATACTGTAAAGGGAATTGTGTTCAAAGATCTGTGTTCAGGGAAAATATGTGATAAATCGAAGCATTTATTTTCTGACATTTTGCGAAGACCCCCCTTTAGAGAATTCTTAAGACCCTCTCTTTTGAACAAATCAAAAGTTATGAAATGAAATCAAGCAATGATCATTTAACTTTTGTGGATCAAGTTTTCCAAATATTTTCAGTGATCCTGACCCTGGATGTACAAAATACATTTCAAACACAGCATAAAGACAACAAAGTCAACTTTTATATGAAAACATTTTTTTTGTACAATACTCACTCAAAATAATGTGTAATGACAATAAAACACTGTCTACAAATACCGTATTATGTATATGATTAATGACATGATTGATTCTAGTAAATAAATGTTACTTAATGTCCTTAGTAAAGATTACAAGCACACTGAGGGGAAAAAAAAAAAACTTTCCTCGCTTTTTTTTTTAAGTCATGGCACTCAAATTTTCAGTTCATTGACCCCATGATCAAATGGTAATTCAGAGGTCCTGCACAGACAGGCAGGCGCGTTGTTCTCATCCAACACCCGGACTGGGCCGGGGCTCAGCACAGACTGTACCCTAACTGTCAAGCCACTCCAGTTAAAGTCCTTCTCCCATAAAAGACTACCTACACTGAAGAAAATTTGGAGTGCCATTACTTAAAAAGCTAGGAAAGTCTTTCACACAGAAAGTGCTTGTAATCTTTACTCAGGATATTACGTAACATTTTCTTAGCAGAATCACTTATCACACATTTAAACCACTGTGGGAACAAAGGAGACAATTACTTGACTATAAAACATTGTAAGCAGTAGAAAATTTGTATTGTACTAAAACATAAGTGGTGAGCATATTTGGCTGCTAAAGAACTGACAGCTTCCTCTTCCTGGGTCAGGGCAAATATTTTATGTTGGCTGACGCCAATCACCACTCTTGCGTTGGATGGCTTTCTGTTCACCCACTGCCTGGAAAAGAATGGAAGAGGGGAAATGTACTAATGAATTCATTTCCAAAAAGACATTACAGTACATGTAAGGGGACAAATTCCTTCAAGCTGTTACACACTGAGTTTAAAGTGGTTGAAAGTCTGAAAAAAAAACTGAAACAAGACCTGTGCCATTTTGTAGGTCTTAGTGAGCAGATGAAGAAAATGCAAAAATAAAAAACTGTTGAGATTTTTTGGAGAAAATCAATTTTTTTTGTGGCAGTCATCTTGAATTACAAAATCCTAAGAAGGGGGTTAATAATTGCAAGCCATCATGTTTTTTTTTTCCAATAGTTTGACATTAGATAATCATACCACAGGGTCAAATTGGTGAAAACACAAAATGATTACCATGGTAACTGAATTTGTCAAAAATATTAAAATATTAAATCCCTGAATATAACCCATCATGTTGCTCAGCTTTAGTCCAAAACTACTTTTGTGAGGTAGGAATAATTGGCAGCTGATTACATCATGTATAATAGGCCTTTTCATTCATTGCCCCAGCTGGAGTGGAAGTAGAAAGATACCCAGAAGCAATCCAGTGGCCAAGGAAGCCACATCTGGTGAAGGAAGAATACCATAAACAGTTTGAGGGAAACAAATGTGTCAGCTTACTATGCAGAACTGATGTCTTAGTCCAGCTAATAAGTTCAACGACGAAAACACCAGCAAGCCATCCAGCCACACCCTTCACAAATGCATTTGCAGCAATGGGAAAGATGGTCACTTCCTGCTTTGGACAAAGCCTAAACAGTGGATGGGAAGACCATTTTGTCGACTTCTGCGAGGCCTACGCGAAACTTGGCATCTTGATCTCATCCAAATTCCACATCATCAGAGACCATTTGCGTGACTTCTTTAAGTGCCATGGTTGTGGATTGGTTAGATACTCTGAGCAGGCTTTCGAAGCAGTTCACGCTGACTTCAACATTCTGGGAGAGGCATCAGATAAAGGATAGCAGCAACAAACTATTTGGTTTGCGCTGAAAGCAAACCGTCAAAGAGTACAATAGCACACGACTAAGCATTACATTTAGATAGAACATTTTTGCCACGTGAGGGTTAAAGGAGATGGACTACTATTACTATTTTTCACATTCTTTTGATCGACAACCCTGCAGAGGAGACCTTCAGAAATAAATCACCAAAGAGCAGAAGTTTTAATCCTTTAACGTCAATGTGAAAATTTCAAGTTGGGTGCCGATGAAAAAGTGGATTTTCTCCAGAAATTCCCAGATTTTTTATTTTTGCATTCTCTATCTGCTTACTGAGGCCTACAAAATGACATGGGTCTTGTTTCAGTATCTTTTTTTCCCAGACATTCAAGCACTTTGAACCCAGTGTGGTTACTGAGTGGAACTTCGACAGAGTTGTTAAATTATCTGCCCTCTCACCCTCCCCCCACCAACAGAGGAGCAGTGTAAAGTAGTTGTGAAGCTGTAACCTTGCCCTCTCCTTCTCAGCCAAATTCAAATTCAGCTTCCTCTCCACCAACAAAGAGGTGCCTTTTTTGTGAGTGTATATTTTCAAAGATTGGCTTAAAATAATTTGAAATCACCCAAAGAAGGTCAGAGGTTAGCAGACAACCAAAGCCTGAATGTGTGGCTGACAGAAACTTTATCTCCAAATACTGTGTGACGTAGCGTTCAGAAGCCACAGGCAAGAGATGGAAATCCAAAAAAAATATGCCTTTAATGAAGTCCGGGTCAAAGCCAAAAGACACAAGAACTGCCAAGCCACAATACGAAATCCAAAAACAGTCAACTAGACGGGCAGGGGTCAGAACCAGGAAAACACATGAGCAAAGGTACAAAAATGACAGGCAAAAAGTCACAGTCAATGAACAAAGCCAAGGGTCATACACAGGGCATCCAAACACAGAAATCGCGTCATACAAAAAAATAGGTCGAAATCCAAAAAAACAAAACAATACAAGAAGGGCAATGGCAAGAGTCGAAGTCAGACAAACCAGTCGAAGGAAAACGATACTCAATAGCATACAAGACACTCTGCACAAACAAATATTGATCAACGTTATGACAAAGTCAGAACTGCAGTGAGAACTTTTAAATATATATGAGGGAATTCACATGCCATGCAGGGAACAGGTGAGCTGGATCAGACTAATTACAATGGGAGAATCATGTGAGGGAAACCCTAACCAAGAAAATTGGCGAAAGCCAAGACACGGAAGGAATAATACAAACAGCTTATGACATTTAAACGGTTCCGGTCAAGGAGTTCTAAGTGCAGGAAAGTAATTAAGCACGTGTGAGAGATCTCGCAGAAACGCAGGGGGAGACAGGTAAAGCTGAGCAAGAGGCAGAGACTAGAACAGGGCGATTGCTGAGAGGTAATTAGTCTTAATTAGTAGCGGTGCAACTTTACAGATTAAACTAGCGTGCTCGTTAGTAGGTTAGTAATCTATGTACATGGATTAGTTGTGTTAGTAGACTAGGATACAAAATACAAATATTAGTTTTGTTAGTAATCAGAACAGTAAGACGAAGGAAGTAAACGAGAATCGAAGGAATATATTAAACACCAGAATTCAGTTAAATCACCCGAAGTAAGTGCTTACACAGACCGGGAAGATGGACTGAACCAACTAGATCACAAGACAGGGCAGACAAGTGTAATGGAACTGAGAAATGGAATGAACTAAAAATGTGAGAATAACAATAACCAAAAAGAATAAATAAAAGAGAAAATCATGAACACAGATCCTGAACATAAACATGAAAACAAACACGACAAAAAACCATAACCATGACAACCCCAGCACCCTCTCCCAATCACGCGCAGTGATGATAGGGCCGGCATTTATTATGGTACACTAGAGCCTAGTCTCATTCCAACTCGTTATATTCTGACCCTACCTGGCAAAGCGTCGATAGATGACGAAAAGGGAGGCTTTTGCTGTTCTTATTTGACGCCAGTTTAAAACGAACCCTACTGCCGAACCCCTAACCTGTAACCCGAACCCTAACCATCAAATAATGCCGCCAAAAGTCATTCCCTGTCGTATATCGAAGTTTGGTCAGGTGGTGTCAGAACAGGAAGTCAGTATGAGAAAGTGTTGTACACACCTCTAATCAATAGTCTCTCCACTGAAAAACTTTACAGTCGACCCAAACACTAAAGTTAGAGATTCAACTTTCTGACATCCCATCCCATCCCATCCCACCACGCCCCCCCCCCCCCCCCCCAAGAGCAGCTCATCACAGCTGACCAACCTCCTGCAAGTAGTACAGAAACTGTTGTTCAACACCAGAAACCAAAGATAACACAAGCAAAACAACATTGCGAAACCTTGACAAGCCTAAATGATTCCCCCATCTGACAAAATCATCTTTTGATGATAATTTCTTGACGTCGCCAAGATAAATGGGCGGAATTTTTCCCATTTCTAATCATTATGTACTTGTGAGGATGTGATTCAGAATGTAAAATTTTGCTCTCTTGTAATGAAAAATAACTCTCATATACACACACAAACACACACACAAACACGCACACACACACACACACACACACAGTCCTTATCAAATTTATTTGACTACCTGTCATAAAAATGAGAAAACACATATTTTAGAAATTTGTTTAAAAAAAAAAATTATTTAAAAATAAAAATGATGTTGTAATTTATTTGGCAAGTAACAATTTGAAAGAACTACATAGTCCTTATTTTCACATAAAAACTCAACCAAAAAAAAACGTATCATTTTGTATGGCCTCCTTTGGCCTTGATAACTACTTGCATTCTTGCATTCAACCACTAAAACTGATTTTTAGGTTCAGGAATGCAAGAAAATAACTGTTATTTGGCATCCTCATCAAAAAATGATAATGCACTTGACTATATTTGTTCAGTTTTTTTGTTAAACAGTAAATTCATTGATCACAACAATAATTGTATTTTAGCATTAAAAATATTTCAATTAAAGAGCTTGCCCATACTGGTGGATTAACCATTACAGAAACATAAAAAAAAGATTTTGGTAATGACCAAAACTGCTAATTTAGGGCAGCTGTGGCATAAACCTTACACTGGGCGGTGGTCTAATACATTTGCTAAGCACTGTAAATACGTCCTGGACCCAGATGCAGATTCTGATCCCTCCCATAATCTAATCATCTCTACGTTGGGCCAAGATCCACCTCTGGTAAAATTTTTCGTGGAAATTCGACGGCTAGATTCTGCATAATCCTGCTGAGTATCCAAAACACACGGCTGATCACATGAACTCCTTGGCAGAGGTAAATCCGCTGCACGGTTTTAATGGCTCGCGCATCATAGTTCGCATTGCTTCCCTTCTCGACACTGGACGATTGGACCTGCAATATTGTTTCTTATCACAAGGTGGTATATATTACTCAGAAATCAAATTAATCAATATGAAACTTAAAGGTGTGTCAATAAGAGCAGCTACAGGTGCTCAGAGTCCTTAAAAATACTTACATTTTAATCTGGCGCTTTCAAGGTTTGATGAGTGCTCGGATTTTGAATAAAGTGCTTTAAATGGCTTAAAATTGTGACTTAAATTGCAATTAATTCCATAATTAATTCCTATCTGACTGAGCAGTCGATAAATATGTAATTCACTTGATGAAAACTTCTTGAAAAAAGTGTTTGTGAGGTGCTGGAAATTTATTGTGTTAAAGGTGTAAGAACTCTCCTCCTGAGCTAATTGAGAAAGTGAATAAAATCAGTGTCCCTCCGAAACAAGAAAAGTTTCAGAAGAACATAGCGCTGTGTTCAAAGCATGCAGTGAAATGCTTGTGCTTTACTTTTTAAATAAATATTTTCTCTGCATGTTGTCTGTATGATCTGAAAGTATGTTGACTTGTTCAGAGTGTCACAGACTGAGCACAAGGATTCGGTTCCCAGTTTTCAAACCCCTGAATGATCGGTCTCAGAAAACATGACATGAGGAGTTGCATGGATACAGTCACCATTTTAATTTCCTTCAACGGCAGCCAAAACATAAAGACGGTATTGAGGGATTTTGGCACAAAAACTGTGAGAGCAGACTTTGATTAAGACACTGTAGATACTATTGACTCTTTATGTTATAATGGATTCATGCACGAGTGACTATTGGTGCAAAAATACTGTTTGAGTCCAACCACTCCGGCTTCGATAGGGTGTAGTTACTGGTGATGGTTGCACGGTTTACCACATCTTTTTGATTTTTCGTGGAACATAAGTCTTGACTCATTTTTAAGGTCCTGTGGATCTTTCATACATAATACTTCTGTTAACCCCTGTTGGTTCAGTTCCCGAAAAATGAGCTCTTTACGCTCCTGGGCAAAAAATGGACCAGGTCCCAGCCGAAAATAACAAAATGTGCCACTCCTAATGACCTCAACAAAAAATCATTGGCCAGAAAATTACCTCAAATTGCACAAATGCTGGTAGATAAACTAGCTTCGTGTGGGTTAGCTTTTCTCTTTGACTTCACTGAATGTTTAAGCTCCGTGGGTAAACTTACAGACAGCTTATCGAAGAGGAGTCAATGTTGTTCCACTCATTGTTGATGACGGCTTCGAACAGCTGAAAAAAATTTGAAAAACATTTTTTTGGTTTGTCTGAGTTTAATTTCAGCTCATAATATTTTCAGGGTTCTAATCTGTACTCTGAAACCTCTTCTACCATGTTACCTGTGGTAGAAATGCCCCGGTGGCCCTTTTTTGCCCTGGAGTGTACATTTGGCCACTTAAACACAGCCAACGTATAATTTACTGTATGAGCTCCTGTTTTCAACACCACTTAGCTAAGATATACAAGCGAAATTTAAAGATAAAAGCCATTTCAATCGCAAGTCACTAATAATTTCTTCTAGGTTCATGCTGTAAATAGCTAAATATTTAGTTAGCTGGGAATTACTTTTGCCATTTTTCCTGTCATGTTTTAATTTACAACTCTAAGTACCTGCAATATTTAATTTCTGTGACACAATGATGATCAAAATAATCAAATGACATCTCTAGTACCTTATAACTCCTACACACTGTATTTACTCGCAAAAAAGAAAAATCGCAGATACAAATACTAATAAGGTGGATAAGAAAGTGACATTTGTTGATGACGCAAAAATGAACACACAAGGTTAATTGTTTTCACCGAGTGCATAATTGGGCCAGCCGGAAGTGACTACACCGCGACTTTGAGAATTCCTTAAAATTGATGGATTTTTTGCCCATTTCATAACTTTTGAGTGCATAGAGATATATAAATAATCATACAGAACAAAATAAACCAACAATCTCAGGTGGTGTGCCCCATGTTAGGGAACCTTTAAATAGTAAAATCAATGACTGAAATCATCATCGATAAAATTTATTGAAGCAAATTTCAACCAATAAAATGCTCCGTTTCATCGATCTTTGTTGTCAACTAACGCTATCCTAACGCTGCCGCAGTTAATTATTCTGATTGGTTTTAAAATTTTTACATTAAAGGATATTGCCAAATGAACTAATCACGTTCATCGTAAGTCAAACTCTGATTTTGTAATCATTATATAATTTAATTTATTTATGTTATTCAAATTGTATTATTGTAAAAATGAAAGATTTGTATGATTATTTATTATACAAGTTACTATTTTACAGATTTGTATAATATTCATACAAATATTATCATAGACTTCTATTCATTATAGATCCATTATTTCAGTTGTAATTTACTTGTGCAATATCTGGTTTTGGTAACAGTTAATATAATGTGCGTCTCATAAATAACATTTCAAAAGGTACAGTGGCTCCAATAAGTATTTGTACACTACTTGAAAATTTCACTACATAACAGCTTTTGTATATTAGGCTAAATGCTTGCTACTGTGTGTAAAAGTGACTAAAATATTTGATAATCAATATGTTTTAAACAAATATTTAATGTCAAAATGGCATATTTGGTGAGACAGGCGATTATCTGACCCAATAAGTATCTGTACAGTTCCATTGGTGAGTCACAAAACTTATAATACTCACCTAAAATTGTCTCAAGATGTTTACAGGACATGGATTGACTCACTTGGTCTGATTTGGTCAAGCGTGAATACTGGACACTCCCTCTGTACACAGACTGGCCTATGTAAATGGACTGACCATGCCCATAATGCATTCCTGTGATATATGGCTAAGACAGGCAAGATACCCCGTCGATTGCGGGAGCAAATCATTCAGCTACATAAAGAAGGCCAAAGCACCAGAAAAATTGGAACTTGGCTATCGTACGCCACACGACCATGCAGTACATCATCAAGAAGTACAAACAGTCTGAACGCATAGCCAATGCAGCCAGGAAAGGACGTCCCAGGAAGACCAGCCAACGCACTGACCGGTACATCTCCCTGCTGGTACAGAGGGAGAGACAGTCCTCGGCCTCCAGTCTTGCCACCAAAATGGAGGAAGCAACTGGAAGCCATGTTTGTGCCCAGGCCATCCGTAACCGGCTCCATTAAGCACAGTAGTGTACAAATACTTATTGGAGCCACTGTAAATCCATATTTTTTTAAGATTGGTTTGAGAGGAATATATGGTCTATAGTTGACTTGATGGACACGAATGGCAATTTCTTAACTTATGAACAATTCTGTATGAAATATACAGTGGCTCCAATAAGTATTTGTACACTTTTGCTTTCCTGGAATAGATATCATTGGAGGGAAGCATATGTTGCTCTGAAAACTTTATATACCTTTCAGCAACAAGAGGGGTGGTCTTTCCCATCTTAAGCCCGGAGGACACATTGCCAATGATTTCCAACAAGAATGTCAAATTTGGACTCGTCTGATCACAGAATACTTTACCACTTTGCTACAGTCCATTTTAAATGAGCATTGGCCAACAGAACATGGCAGTACTTCTGGATGATGCTCAACAATGGCTTCCTTTTTGCATGATAGAGTTTTAGGTGGCATCAGTGGATGGCACGGCGGGCTGTGTTTACAGACAACGGTTTCTTGAAGAATTCCTGGGCCCATTTAGTAATGTCAATGACAGAATCATGCCGGTGAGTGATGCAGTTGCGTCTGAGAGCCCGAAGATCAGAGGCATCTAGTAAAGGTCTTCGGCCTTGTCCCTTATGCACAGAGATTTTTCCAGTTTCTCTGAATGTTTTGCTGATGTTATGCACTGCTGATGATGAGACCTTCAAAGCCTTTGCAATTTGACGTTGAGGACCAACGTAATCCACAATTTTTTTTTTTTACATAAGCCTTCACAGGTTAGAGAGCCTCTGGCCATCTTTACTTCTGAGAGACTCAGCCTCGCCAAGACTTTTAAAGCCAATCATGTTACACATCTGATGCCAGTGATGCCAGTTAACTGAAATACTTGCTAAATGTTCTTTCAGCTGATTTTCTTTTATAGTAATTGCTTTTTCAGCCCTTTTTGCCTGTGTCCCAACTTTTTTGAGACCTGTCGCAGCCAGAAAATTTGAAATTAGCTTATTTTATGGATAAAAATGGAAAATGTCTCAGTTTCAACATTTGAAATGTTATCTATGTTCTGGTTTAAATAACATATTGGCTCATGTGACCTGAAAGTCATTGCATTTTGATTTTATTCACAATGAATACTTCATCGCAACTATATCGGAATTGGGGTTGTATTAATCTGGGATTGAAGCACTCCTTAAATTCATTTAAAATACCATCATCCTGAATAAAATGGACAAAATGCAAGACGTAATCCACAATAATACAGTTGGTACATAACATAACATAACATAACATAACATAACATAACATAAATGGCAAGAACACGCCTTTCAGCCCAACTAAGCTTGCCAGTTTCTTCATACTATTGTGAATATATCCCTTCAGATACTGAATGACTCAATGGTATCTAACTTTAAGTCAAGCCTGCTCTTGAAATCCCCCAAGGTCTCTGCCTCAACAATATGGTCAGGCAAGCTATTCCGCATTGAAATTACTCTTTGGGTGAAGAAATATTTCCGAATATCAGTGCTAAATTTACCTTTGGTCAACTTCCATTTGTGACCCCGAGTTCTACTCACAACACTTGGTCGAAGGAATCCTACATAATTCACTTTGTTCATCTTTTTAACATATTTAAAGACCTCAATCAAATCACCCCTAAGTCTTCTTTTCCTAAAGCTAAAGAGATTAAGGATCTTCAGCCTCTTCTCATAGCTTTCATCTTTTATACCTGGAATAAGCTATCTTTCTTAAAGTATGGTCCCCAGAACTGTACACAATACTCCAGATGAGGTCTAACGAACGTGTTGCACAAAAGAAGCATCACCTCCTTAGATTTGTACTCAATACTTTTGGCAATGTATCCCAGCATCCAATTAGTTTTTTTTACTGCTACAGCACAATGGCTAGAACCTGTGAGGGTTTGGTCAACAATCACTCCCAGATCTTTCTTGTGCGCGGCACATTCCAGTTTTAAACCTCCCATAAAGTAATCCCCTCTAATATTTTTATTACCTACATGTACAACTTTACATTTTGCTAGATTAAATTTCATTTGCCACATTTCTGCCCAATTCTGTATTCTATCCAAATCATCCTGAATCACTTTAGTGGACCCTAAACTATGTGCCAAACCCCCTAATTTAGTATAATCTGCAAATTCAACCAATCTGCTCTCAATATTCCTATCAAATGCTTTCTGAAAATCCAAGTATATGATATCGTAAGCCCTGCTCTGGTCATAAGTCCTGGTGGCCGCTTCAAAAAATTCCAGAAGGTTTGTTAGGCATGACCTTCCCTTCCAAAAACCATGTTGGCTATCCCTCAATAGACTTATACAATATTTATTGTATAATGTTGATTGTACAAACATTGTAAAATACAATGTTGCATCAAGCGAACATAATTTTTTCAAAAATCATCCAGTGAACATTATATTCATTGACCTTGACAATAATTCAATACCTGAAGCCACTTGCAAGTGTAATGTGAAAAAAATGCAGTATTGACCTTTTTTTTTAAGCCCAGTCTGGAGCTAGGTTTGGGCATGTCCTGGGCATGTCTGAGAGGGGAAGTCCCAGAGAATTGAAAAAAGACTAAAAGGTGGGAGGGGACTGCAAAAGAGTATATAAGGAGAGAAATTAAGAGAGTAAAGTAGTAGGAGAAATTGCAAGGAGAAGGATACATTTGACCAGACCTGTCACTCTTTTCAAGACCAGTGAAGTTTTTTTGTGGATTTTTGCCTGTGTTGGAGCATTTCCCTGTCCCAGGACATCACCAAGCAACCCCATCTCAAGGGACTGTAAATATTGTTTTTCTTGTATATGTCAATCTTAGTCAGTAGTATAAATTGTAGGTTAGTAGTAAGTCTTAGTTTAATTAAATCTGTTGAAGTTTTAAAATTTTGTCTGTCATCCCTTGCAGTCTTAGATGTCATAGCAAATTGTGGCCATAACACAAGTCAGTATTCATACCACAGAGCAGTGATGTTGATAGAGTCCCCGGGACCCACAGGTGGTGATTTGAGTGGGTCCTTGGGAAATGGAAGTGGGTCCTTTGATGGTGGTATGTATGATTTGGTTATAATCAACGGATATATTCATGTATTTTCAAAATGTATCTGAAATTAAACAAATGAAATTTGAAAAGTTAATTGCAAAACAACTGGCATAGAGGCATGACATACAAAATTCAAATAAAATAACATTTTTGTAGCAACATAAATAGGACCTAAATAAATTATTAAAATTCAAATGAAAACAAAATGGTGTCTGCAGTACCAAAATAAATTTTATAAAAGTGCTGATTTTAACACACAAACAAAACATTCTCATTACCATGACAGAGTCAACAAATAAATTGTCACCAAAATAACACCGAAATCTTCTTGTATGAACATCAACTAAATCAAATGAGCTGAGTCAATCACTGTAAAACTATGAGCAAAAAAATGAAACTTTACTAACACAGTTAGCTGAGAAAAATAAGATGATGCAGATGTGTTTGTGGTGAGAGGGTTGCAACAGAGTTTGTTTGGTCCGCTGACAGCAAGGTTTCTTTTGCTGCTGTGATTTAAAACAGGAGTTGTTCACTATGGGCCAATTTCACAAAAGGATTTTAGCGTGCGTAGAACTAACATGCATTTAAATTTAAACGCATGTTAAAATGCTGTTGTACGTGGACAGCTAAACGAACGTTTAAACACCATTTAACAAGATGGGATTATCGCACGTTTAACTGCACGTGGATAACCTTGCGTTGAGCCCTGAGAGTAAGCAGCTGCGGTCAAATTATGACAACCAGCCATTGCATAATGGGCATTTCCAATTGTCGTTACCGGTTGATAACCCTGTATGTAAGGATAGTTGCGTATTTCGCACAGAGATGTAGGCCAAGAAAACGTGGCGATAATTTCACTTCGCTTCAAAGAATGTCAAACTTTCTTTGCATGTCCTGTGGACGTGAGCAAGTTGCTCACACATCCTTCACCAAAACAGTTTCATCCTCTGCATTTGTGGTGACTTCACACACTCGTTTGTGCTTTCATTATCGGTGAAGAGTAAAAATGCAGTTCCGCCTTCACTCACAGTAGCCTTTTTAGATAATATTAATGTAGATGTAAACAAAAATCGTGGCCTTGCAAAACCCCACTATTAAGTGAATAAGAAACTGAAGGAAGCAACTAATTTATGCATTCATTTCATTTATGCTTTTCTTTTCCTTTTCTTTTGCTCCTGAGACTGAATAAAATGAAAATTCATGCCAAACGCGCGATTAAGAAAATTATCTGCATGTAAACTTTAACAGGCATTTGTGAAATCGGCCCAATGCATAGTTTTTCATGGGAAAAATGACGTGCATCCCTGGGACGCATAGATAGTGAGTTTACTGCGTCCTTTCAGATTTTAATAGTCAGGGACACAGGACGCGTACCTTGCAAAATCTCTGACAGAGTGAATCCCAACAGTTTACATATTGGTGATATTGACTACCCGGCTTGTCTTTTTAAAAGACCTCCTTGTTTTTTGATATTTCATTTAGGGGGGAATTCCCGGGAAATGCTCCAAGTTCTGGCATGGGAAATGTCGGTAGTAAGATGTAATGGAGAAAAGAAGCCACTAGATGGCAGTATTGACCTTTTTTTGTTAAGCCCAGACTGGAGCTAGGTTTGGGCATGTCCTGGGCATGTCTGAGAGGGGAAGGTCCCAGAAGGAAAAAAAAGGTCTAAATGTGGGAGGGGGCTGCAAAAGAGTATATAAGGAGAGAAATTGAGTTAGTAAAGTGGTAGGAGAAATTGCAAGGAGAAGGATACATTTGACCAGACCTGTCACTCTTACAAGACCAGTGAAGTTTTTTTGTGGATTTTTGCCTGTGTTGGAGCATTTCCCTGTCCCAGGACATCACCGAGAAACCCCATCTCAAGGGACTGTAAATATTTTTTTTCTTGTATATTATCAATCTTGGTCAGTAGTATAAATTGTAGGTTAGTGTTAGTCTTTGTTGAATTAAATCTGTTTGAGTTTTAAGGTTTTGTCTGTCATCGCTTGCGGTCTTATATGTCGTAGCAAATTGGGGCCATAACAAATTGGGGGCTCAAGTCCGGGATAGACCATTGTGTGGGTATATATATATATACAAAACCCAAAACCAGCGAAGTTGGCAAGTTATGTAAATCGTAGATAAAAACAGAATACAATGATTTGCAAATCCTTTTCAACTTATATTCAGTTGAATACACTGCAAAGACAAGATGTTTAATGTTCAAACTGAGAAACTTTTTTTTTTGTTGCCAATAATCATTAACTTAGAATTTAAGGGCAGCAACACATTGCGAAAAAGTTGGCACAGGGGCCTTTTTACCACTGTGTTACACCGTCTTTCCTTTTAACGACACTCAGTAAACGTTTGGGAACTGAGGAGACCAATTTTTGAAGCTTTTCAGGTGGAACTCTTTCCCATTCTTGCTTGATGTACAGCTTAAGTTGTTCAACAGTCCGGGGTCTCCGTTTTCGCATTTTACGCTTCATAATGCGCCACACATTTTCAATGGGAGACAGGTCTGGACTACAGGCAGGCCAGTCTAGTACCCGCACTCTTTTACTATGGAACCATGCTGCTGTAACACGTGCAGAATGTGGCTTGGCATTGTCTTGCTGAAATAAGCAGGGGCGTCTATGAAAAAGACGTTGCTTGGATGGCAACATATGTTGCTCCAAAACCTGTATGTACCTTTCAGCATTAATGGTGCCTTCACATATGTGTAAGTTGCCCGTGCCTTGGGCACTAATACACCCCCATACCATCGCAGATGCTGGCTTTTGAACTTTGCGCCTATAACAGGCCGGATGGTTCTTTCCCTCTTTGGTCCGGAGGACACGACGTCCACAGTTTCCAAAAACAATTTGAAATGTGGACTCGTCAGACCACAGAACACTTTTCCACTTTGCATCAGTCCATCTTAGATGAGCTTGGGCCCAGCGAAGCCAGCGGCGTTTCTGGGTGCTGTTGATAAATGGCTTTCGCTCTGCATTGCAGAGTTTTAACTTGCACTTGCAGATGTAGCGACGAACTGTAGTTACTGGCAGTGGTTTTCTGAAGTGTTCCTGAGCCCATGTGGTGATGTCCTTCACACACTGATGTCGGTTTTTGATGCCGTACCGCCTGAGGGATCGAAGATCACGGGCATTCAATGTTGGTTTTCGGCCTTGTCGCTTACGTGCAGTGATTTCTCCAGATTCTCTGAACCTTTTGACGATATTACGAACCGTAAATGATGAAATCCCTAAATTTCTTGCAATAGCTCGTTGAGGAATGTTGTTTTTAAACTGTTCGACAATCAGTTCACGCATTTGTTCACTAAGTGGTGACCCTCGCCCCATCCTTGTTTGTGAATGACTGAGCATTTCAGGGAAGCTGCTTTTACACCCAATCAGGGCACCCACCTGTTCCCAATTAGCCCGTTCACCTGTGGGATGTTCCAAATAAGTGTTTGATGAGCATTCCTCAACTCTCTCAGTCTTTTTTGCCACTTGTGCCAGCTTTTTTGAAGCATTTTGCAGGCATCAAATTCCAAATGAGCTAATATTTGCAAAAAATTCCAAAGTTTACCTGTTCAAACATTAAGTAACTTGTCTTTGCCATGTATTCAATTGAATAGAGGTTGAAAAGGATTTGCAAATCATTGTATTCTGTTTTTATTTACGATTTACATTACGTGCCAACTTCACTGGGTTTGACTTTTGTAAAAGCATGAAAACATAGCCCACTTTTACTAATTACTCTCCATTCCCTGTGTGTGTGTGTGTGTGCCTACAGGATGACAGAGTGGCGCAGGGTTAGGAAACCCCCCCCTCCACATCTGACTCCTAATATTGATCCTAATGTGCCCCAGACTGAAACCACTGAAGAAGATGAAGGTGTATATATAGAGATAGGCAATTATGCTCTTAGGCTAACTATCTCTCTCATCTTATAAGGTTTTTAGAAAAAAAAGGAAAATATGCATTTTTTTAACCAACACAAAAGTCCAGGCAGCTGATAAATCAGGTCAAAATATGACTTAGGCAATTATGCTATGAGGCTAACGAAATATTGTTTTTGTTGAAAGTGCATTTGACTCAAAAATGGTTATGTCTAGCATAATCAATCTTGTTTTCTGCGTCGTTCTAGAATATATTCCTGCGTCCAAGAAGTCAAAGACACTGGAAGATCTTTTTGGTGACACCTTCTGCACTCTGGACCCCAACCTGATGAAAATAAAAAACTCCAGAGAGTGAGCCCAGGCTTAAGTTGTGAAGTACAGAGAGTCTGCATCTTTGAACCGAGGTGGCAAGGCTTTAGACTGGTGGAAAACTCATCACATTGTTTCCTCTCTTGACAGATCTTGCCAAGACATACTTATGCATTCCTGGTACTAGCGTACCTTCCGAGCGTGTTTTTAGCACTGCAGGTGACATCGTCCGCTCTGTGTGCAGTGTCCCATCTTCTGAGCATGTTGATCAGCTGGCTTTCCAAAAGAAAAACCTCTCAAAGAAAACCAGTGAAAAACTTGTTTTGCTGTATAGCTTACTAAATTCACTGTTGGCATAACTCATTCTTGATATGGGATCAGTAAGACACCAGATGCGGGGAGATGGGAATGAGGATTTATTTCAAACAAAAATAAACAGGCACGAGGGCCAACAAAAAACTTGGCCCAAAGGGTTGCAAAAAACAAACTAAAGTAAGCTACACAGAGCTATAAACAATAAATGCAAAAAGGCAAAAAACAAAAAAGGCACTGGAAACTCCAGGCAAGAAGCACAAGAAAAATAAATAACCAGACTATATATAAATTCGAAAAACAAGAGGCTGGGACAAGACTTGAGACTAGAAATGCTGGGGAATCTTGACAACAAGAACTTGGCTACACTTGCACATGCAATGAGACGCGAGACACTGTCTCCCAGCCAACTTCCACCGCATCCAGATAAAGGCTTGGAAATCATGACATGAGGGGTAACACCTGGAGAGAGAGAGAAACAAGAGGCATGGCAAGATCAAGACATGGACAGAGATTGGATGACATGACCTGCGCATTAAGAGAATGAGCGTGCTCAGCTTAAGTACCAATTAAGTATGCAGTTTGGAAGCAAGCATGAATGTTAAGAACAGAAAAGCACAGCAAGATCTTGAAATAGCAAAGCAGGAATCATGACAATAAACTCCCTGTCTAAATTAGTAATATTAGTAATGTGCCTATCTAAGAATTACACCAACCCAGTGAGTGTTAGTAAATGTTAGTAACTTAAAAACAGTTAATTGCCAATTAAGCTTAGAGAGGTCCGAATCCAGCACAGTATGGAAGGAAGGGGAAATACCAAAGCCAACCAGAGCTCAGAAATGTGCAACAACGAAGGCACGGGGCGGAACGCAGACAAGCGGTGGAGTGGCATGGCAGACCTGGCATGAAACAAAACATGGAAAAGTAAAAACATGGACTATGAACATGATTTATGAAATGTAAAATCCTGAAACAAGAAACTGTTAAAACTATGACATGAACTATGAACATGAACTATGAAACTATGAAATCTTAAACATGAAACTGTTAAAACCATAAATGCTGTCCTGGCCAAGGCCAGGACCCCAGAACACAACAATTCTGCAGCCATGTTTACTTTGTTTGACTTTATTTTACTGGTGTAATGGACATGCAGTCTGGGCTATTGATTTTGCATGTTGCAAGTGGACTTTTGTTTGCACTTTGTGAGATGTTTACTGCATATGACTATTGTCAAAAGTTTTCAAAGACTTCTTTTACAAATAAAATGGTCATATTATATTTTGTTTGCATTTGTGGCCCGAGTATCGTATCGAATCATATCGTATAGAATCGCGGCAAATTTTAAGTATTGGCTAAAATAATCGTTGTATGATCCTATCGTGATGAAGCTCTTGATTTAGACCCCTAGTATTTGATCTTTTCATCAAGCATTTTCAAAACTTTTCTACATATTGGGCTGGGCAGCATATGGATATTATATTGATATCATGATAAAACTAGGCTTATGCTGTCAGAGGCGACAGCTTGGAGTATATCCCCGAATGCCCCCAATTCTCCAATTCCTCAATCTTTGAATAGACCCAATCCAATATAAAGCCCCTCAGGTCATGACCTTTCATTTTAACTTAATTTCAGGTCAATCGGACAAATGTTCCTGAAGATGTGGCCAAATGGTAATTTTTCCATCACAAAGCGCCACCTGGTGGCAAAATATTGAACCATACAGGTATGATGTCAACATGTGACACGTTGTGAGGTCATGACCTTGCAGTTGCACATGGTTTCATGTCAGTTGGACAAATAGTTCCAAAGATATTGCAAAAATGGTGAATTTAATGTGACAAAGCTCCACCTTGTGTCAAAATTTTGAACCAAACAGGTATAATGTCATCGTGGGACACATCCTCAGGTCCTTTCATTTGCACTTGATTTGAGGTCAATCGGACAAACATTTCCAGAGATATGATAAAAACAGTGATTTTTTCAGTTTTTGGCCCATGGTGGTCAATCTATAAATTGTAAATTGTCTAAAATCGAATCAGTCCTTCCTCTTTATGATACTTACTTATATGCAAAACTTGGAATTTCTAATTGAAATATTACTGCAGTTACCGCGTTAACACGTAAATCAGTTTTTGGCCCCTGGTGGCCAATCTAGAAATCGTAAATTGTCCTAAATCGAATCAGTTCTTCCTCTTGATGATACTTACTTGTGTACATGACTTGAAATTTTTAATTGAAATGTTACTGAAGTTATCACGGAACAGTGATTTTTTTAGTTTTTGGCCCAAATCAACCCACCAAATTTTATGAAATTCCGTTTGGTACTTTTTGAGTTATTCGAGACACATACACACAGACAGACACACAAACAAACTAGAACGGGCACTCGGTAGAGCGCATACCTTCACCGACGCCACTGAATCCCTCGCCACTGGCGTTGGTTTCATGCCGATCGGATAAAAATTGACCGAGATATGGCCGAAAGTCGGTTTTGACCTTTTCGTGGCCTTGACCTTGACCTTTGACCCGATCACTCCCAAAATCTAATCGATTGATCCTCAGGTCATGCCAAATCAACCCACCAAATTTTATGAAATTCCGTTTGGTACTTTTTGAGTTATTCGATACACATACACACAGACAGACACACAAACAAATAAATACACGGGGATCAAAACATTACCTTCGTCAGCGAAGTCGCTGGCGAAGGTAATAATAGATATCTGGGATTTTAAATATCATAATATCGTGATCAGACAAGTGTCATTTCTTCTGGTTTTCATATTTAGTGAAAGTACCAATAGTTATCTCTACAATAACGCCTCAATACCGTTACCAAGGTATTCGGTCAAAAATATCATGATATTTGACTTTGGCTGTATCGCAGAACCCACAGATGATGTAAACAGAAATAAAAATTTCTTCTGCTGTAAGCCCTGGTTTCCATGCCAACCCTTTGTTTCCTCAGAGAGGTTAGCAGGCGGTCAGCAGTGCTGCTCAGACTCACTGTACCACCCAAATACAGCCACTTTGGGAGGTGGTCCCAAACCACAGGACCGATGACCCCACAAAGATTAAGATGGTGCTGCGGAGGGTAAGCCTTTCCTGGTGTTACTAATACGCAGAGATACAAGACACTGCCTCCACCGAAGCACTGTTCTGCCCCGCTGAGGCACCACCTAAATCGCACACAGGCCACGGTATCTCTATAATAACTGTCATTCTTCACAGCCATTTACTGTCAATATGACATCAAACACCATGAATTTAACATGGAAACCCCCTTCATGTTTGCACTTTTTTTTTATTACAACCCCAATTCCAAAATAGTTGGGAAAAAGTGTAAATTGTGAATTAAATCCAAATGCAATGACTTTCAGATCACATGAGCCAATGTTATTTACAACAGAACACAGATAACATTTCAAATGTTGAAATGGAGACATTTTACATTTTAAGCCACAAAATGAACTTATGTCAAATTTTCTGGCTGCAACAGGTCTCAAAAAAGTTTGGACACAGGTAAAAAAAAGATCTGAAAAAACAATTATTATATAAGAGAATCAGCTGAAAGGAGATTTATCTCATAATTAAGTTAACTGGCATCAGGTATGTAACATGATTGGCTATGAAAGGGATGTCTTAGAGAGGCTGAGTCTCTCAGAAGTAAAGATGGCCAGAGGCTCTCCAACCTGTGAAGGCTTATGTAAAAAAACTGTGTAATACTTTAAAAAACAATATTCCACAACGTCAAATTGTAAAGGCTTTGATGGTCTCATCATCGACAGTGCATAACATCATCAAAAGATGAAGAGAAATTGGAAGAATCTCTGTGCATAAGGGACAAGGCCGAAGACCTTTACTGGATGCCCGTGATCTTCGGGCCCTCAGACGCCACTGCATCACTCACCGGCATGATTCTGTCATTGACATTACTATATGGGCCGAGCAATACTTCAAGAAACCACTGTCTGTAAACACAGTCGCCGTGTCATCCACAGATGCCACCTAAAACTCTATCATGCAAAAAGGAATCTATTGTTGAGCATGATCCAGAAGCCCCGCCATGTTCTGTTGGCCAAAACTCATTTAAAATGAAATGTAGCAAAAAGGCAAAGTGTCCTGTGGGCAGACGAGTTAAAATTTGACATTCTTGTTGGAAATCATGGGCATCATGTGCCCCAGGCTAAAGAGGAGAAAGACCACCCCTCCTGTTATCGGCGGTCAGTTCAAAAGCCAGCATCTCTGATGGTATGGGTATGCATTAGTGCACATGGTATGGGACACTTGCATATTTTAAAAAGCATCATGAATGCTGAAAGGTATATAAAGGTTTAAGAGCAACATATGCTCCCCTCCAGACGACATCCATTTCAGGGAAGGCCTTGTGTATTTCAGAAGGACAATGCAAAACCAGGTACTGCAGCTATTACAACAGCATGGCTTCATAGTAGAAGAGTCCGTGTGCTAAACTGGCCTGCCTGCAGTCCTGATCTTTCTCCGATTGAGAACATTTGGTCCATAATTAAATGAAAAGTCCGTCAAAGGAGACCCAAAACTCTCCAGCAGCTGGAAGCCTGAATTAAATTAGAGTGGGATCAAATTCCATTGGCTAAACTCATGAAACTTTCCTCTTCAATGCTCAGACACCTCCACTCTGTTAAAAAGAAGAGGGGATGCTACACCATGGTAAACAAGCACCTGTCCCAACTTTTTTGAGACCTGTAGTAGCCATCAAATTTGAAACGAGCTCATTTTGTTTATAAAATTGTAAAATTTCTCAGTTTCAACATTCATCTCAATAAAATACTGGCTGCTGTGATTTGAAAGTCATTGCGTTTTGATCATATTCACAATTTAAACTTTGTCCCAACTATTTCGGAATTCGGGTTTTAGAATTCTGCAGTTTTACATTTTACTCTCTGTTGTCCAAATTACTGGCACAAACAATTTCATACTTCAGGCCAGTTGGATGCACGTCAACAGGACTAAAAGAAAATGATAAAATTCAATGCGGTTCTTCGTCTGGTAACAAAACCTAGGTATACGATCAGTACATAAACAGGAAAAAAAAATCTATCAACTTTGTTCTGAGGTTCGTTCAGAATTTCTCTTTTTGGGAGCATTAAGAAACGCATGGGCATTATCTTTATTTGTGATTTATCCTCAACCCAGCACTTGAGGGGAACTTTTTCAGACGTGAGCACTCTCAAAACTTTTCTTAGTTGCATTCTAAATAAAGAGCTGGGCAGCATATGGATATTATATTGATATCATGATAAAATATTACAGCACCCTCCATAATTATTGGCACCCCTGGTTAATGTGTGTTCTTTAGCTTCTAATAAATTCAGTTTTTTTTCTAAATAATACAGGACCACAATGGAAAAAAAGAGGAAAATCCAACCTTTAATTCAAGCGCATTTATTCGGTAGGAAAAAAATACCACATTAAGAATGAATTATTTTGCATCAAATCATCTGTGCCACAATTATTAGCACCCCTGATGTTAATACTTTGTACAACCTCCTTTTGCCAACAAAACAGCACCTAATCTTCTCCTGTAATGTTTCACAAGATGGGAGAATACAGAAAGAGGGATCTTCAACCATTCCTCTTCGCACAATCTCTCTAAATCATCCAGCGACCTGGGTCCTCTCCTCTGCACTCTCCTCTTCAGCACACTCTACAGGTTTTCAATGGGGTTGAGGTCTGGGGACTGAGATAACCATGGGAGGAGGTTGATTCTTTGTCTGGTGAACCATTTCTGTGTAGATTTGGCCACATGTTTGGGGTCATTATCTTGCTGAAAGTCGCAGTGACAACCCATCTTCAGCTTTCGGGCAGAGGCCACAAGATTTTGATTTAAAATGTCCTGGTATTTCAAAGCGTTCATGATGCCATGCACCCTAACGAGGTTCACAGGGCCTCTGGAAGAGAAACAGGCCCACAGCATCACCAATCCTCCCCCATACTTCACAGCGGGCATGAGGTGCTTTTCTGCATACTCATCTTTTGTGTTCTGCCAGACCCACACAGAGTGTTTGTTGCCAAAAAGCTCTAACCTGGTCTCATCTGACCAAACCACACGGTCCCAGTTGAAGTCCCAGTACCACTTAGTGAACTCCAGATGTTTGTACTTATGATTGTGAGGGAGAAAATGTTTTTTCCGTGCATGCCTCCCAAACAGCTTGTTGGCATGTAGATAGCACCTCATGGTTGTTTTGGAGACTTTGTGACCCCAAGATGCTACCATTTGTTGCAATTCTTTAACAGTGAGTTTTGGAGAATTTTTTATTTGTCTTACCATCCTCCTCAATGTGCGTGGTGGCAAAATAACCTTGCGTCCTCGTCCAGGCTTGATTACCACTGTTCCAGTTGTTTCAAACTTCTTAATGATTCCTCTGACAGTAGTTATGGGCAGGTGTGGCTATTTTCTTGTAGTCATTGCCTGACTTGTGAAGGTTGACACACATCTGCCTTGCTTGAATTGTGTGTTCCTTAGTCTTTCCCATGTTGAAGAGTGGATAAGAGAAATGGCCTCTGTGTCACGTCATATTTATACCCAAGGGAAAAAGGAGGTGATGAATTTATAAATAAATGTTCCTAGAATCTCTTATCAACTCTGTAAACTACTGTAGAAATGACAGAAATACTTCAATTACATTTATTAAATAGGAATTGTTAGTGGTGCCAAAAATTGTGGAACAGGTGATTTTATGAAAAATAATTATTTCTTAGTCAGAGATTTTTTCCCTTAAAATTCACTTGAGTTGAAGGTGTGAGAGTATGGTTCTGCAATAAAAATTGAATTTATTTTAAGGCTTTTGACACAACCAGGAGTGCCAATAATTATGGAGGGCGCTGTAGATGTAAGGCCGGGGTTTTAAACAGCATAAAATAGTGATCTGGCATAAGTGTCATCACTTCTGGTTTTCATATTTATAGAAATTATGGTCACACTTCAGTTGAAGTGTTGCTCATAAAGAATACATAAGTAAATGTCATGCTTTGTAAAGGGTGAAATAAAACAACCTTATTCAGCATGTGATGCCAGATGTGATATAACTAACACTGTCACTTAGCCATTGGCTAAATGCTTTCAAGGGTGACATTTTCAGCTAAGTGACATTGTCATTGTCACATCTGGCGTCACATGCTGAAGAAGGATGTGTTATTTCACCCTTTACAAACCATGACATTTACCTATGCATAATTTATGAAGACATTATGTCTCATTTATGAAGGCATTATACATGCTGTATAAAGCCTTTATAAACAACACTTCATCTAAAGTGTGACCAAAATTACCAATAGTTACCTCTACATTAACGCCTCAATACCGTTATCAAGGTATTCAGAAAAAAATATCATGATATTTGACTTTGGCTGTATCGCGGAGCCCACATATGACTTAAACAGAAACAAAACTTTCTGCTACTGTAAGCCCTGGTTTCCATGCCAACCCTTTGTTTCCTCAGAGAGGTCAGCAGGAAGAAGTGAGTGCTGCTCATGATGGTCACTGTGATGCCCAAACGCAGCCACTCTGGGAGGTGGTCCCAAACCACGGGACCAATGAGCCCAGGACACTAAAGATCGTGCTGCGGAGGATAAGACCAGAGAAACAACATCAGGAAAGACCTGAGCCATACAGACCTGCCTCTCAGCCAATCAGCTGTGCTCACTGTCCACCAAAGAAACGCTGAAGCCCTGACTGATCCTCCATGTAAAAATGCAACACGTTCAACTAATGCGAACACTGAGCTGTTTTATTCAGATAGTTTCAATTTTCTCCTAGAAACTTTGACATGTGTGTATGTTTTGTGATCAAATTAGTGTGGTTTCATTTTTATATTCAGTATCATTTTTAGTATATTTATTTTTTATATTTATTTTTTAAAAATAAATGATAAAAAAAATTCAATGTGGTTTTAAGTTAGGTTAGCCATTTCTGCATGTTTCATTATCCAGTTGGTTTCCTGAAAAGACAGAAGACTTATAAATACCTCATCAGGCTCTGCAATAAATACAGGAACACAATAAAACTTGTTCGTAGATGGTCAATTTAAAAAAATAAAAAAAGACAGGCAGGCGATTCTGAAAATCGTTGAGAGACTTTTCCACAGTAAGGAAAAGTTCTACAACCAGACTTGATAGTGAGAGTAATTTACTCGATGGTTACTCAGCAAAGAGTTATAAAGAACAGAACACAGCAAAGAGCGCAGCAGAATTAACAGGCGGGACTGTGTTACAAAGAGCGCAGCTGAATGAACAGGCAGGACTGTGTTATGAAGAAACGAACAGCAAAGAGCGCAGCTAAATGAACAGGCAAGACTGTGTTACAAAGAAAAGAACAGCAAAGAGCGCAGCTAAATGAACAGGCAAGACTGTGTTACAAAGAACAGAACACAGCAAAGAGCGCAGCAGAATTAACAGGCAAGACTGTGTTCCAAAGAACAGAACACAGTAAAGAGCGCAGCTGAATGAACAGGCAGGACTGTATTATAAAGAACAGAACACAGCGACTGTGCGGACACTGTAAAAGTGGGAGGGGCAGCGATTTCTCCCTGCATTACACAGCATTCCCAGCATTCTTGAGTCAAACTAAGGATGTCCTAAAATGCCAGAAGGGACAAGAATCACTGAGATATGTCTCGTACTCAGTAATTCAGAAATAATGAAATGAATGAATCCAAAGACTATGCTTACATGAATGATGATAGAGCCAAAATTTTGCTAGCAGCAAAGAGGTAGAAGCAATACAAAAATATTCACTCAGATATTAGTAAGGGGCTGATCACACCTAATGCCCTTTATCGGCGCAGGGCGCCATTCTTGTGAATATTCTCAATGATTAGGCGCGTTCTGGACGCTGCTTTTGCGCACCGGGCGCCTCGTGTGTTAGTGCCCCCGGCGCTTGCTGTTTATTGATGCGTTTCTTATCGAACATAGTCCCATTTTGAGCCGCTTCATCTCATTGTTTTCCCTGCTGTCCAATCATGTGACAAGAACTGAAATCAGTTCGCTGACGAGTTCGTTGAAACGGTTAATTTCAGAATGTTCGCACAGAGGAGTGACAGGAACGTTACTTAGCAACACAGAAAAGATGCGTCCAGCACCGTTTTACAAGGTTGGCTTCAAAATAACAGGTCAGAGGCGCCTGGCGTTTCCAGGCCAATAAACCGCTTTCGGTGTGATTGACCCCTAAGGCTTCACTGTAGAGCCGTGGAGTGCTGACCTCTCACCATACTGTGACATCACTAATGCCCTCACCATAGCTACCTTCACCATAAATCTCCTCCCCCTCTCCCAGCAAACTCTGGTCAGTACAGGTCAGCTAAAAATAAGCTTTAACTTTGAACCCAACCAAAGACACTGGGCCAGCTTCTTTAGTCCATAAAGACACTTCCTCTTTTCCCAGCTGAGTCAGAGGTCAGCAGCATCTCTCACTGGCTAATCTGTTCCCACACTGCAATTTCAGCTGCCGCTTTGGATAACATCAGTTTGTCCTGACGCTGGCTGAAATCACATCACATCACATCAGAATACAGACATTTATCTGCCACTTTCAGCCAAAGAGAATCACCGCTGATCTGACCAAGCAGGGGCCAATTCCCCAAGAGTAATACAGGCTTAAGGGCCAAACAGCTGCACTGGACTTGATGTGACTACACTGGACCTTGAACCAGCGACCTTTGGAGTCATAATGATTTGAGGCATACAGTTGCCGTATGTGTGCCCATTCTCCAAACACCATCAGGTTCTGTAATGGCGCTCGTTGTCCGATTTGATTCTCTACTTCACTGGGAGAGCAGGAAAGAGCATCTCAGCTCATTTAGTGACTCCGTGACTAACGTCGTGCTAACGAGGCTAACGTCATTAAGCACTGAGCGAGGTCTTCCCTCGCTGGTGTGCAGAGACTTCAAGAACGATGAAGTACCGCCAAACACACAGGTGTTCCTGACAGCTCAGCTGCTGACAGGGCGATGCCATGTGGTGCTGTACTGCACGGCCATGCTGAAAATCACCCTCCCCTTACGTGTCTCAGACCGCTTCCATCGCCACTGAAAATAAACTGATGGCGCAAGGCTTTGCCAGTATCACACATTAAAACTAATGTTGGCTCCTCCTCGCCCTGTCGACCTCGTAACAAACGGTACGAACCTCAGTTTAACTGCAGCAGTTTCACTAGTCCACTTCAGACAGAAAATATTTTAACAAGGCAAATAACAACACCACTTCCGAGCAGTTTAGCAAATTACCGCAACTTTCAGATCCCCACTATTTTGAAATACACTGAAATGTACTGCAAATATAACAAGAACGCACTGGGAGCACAACATTCCCTGCTGGAGTCGCGACTGTGATTTATGCTTATCATCAGTCTATCTGCAGTATATGTGCACAGTTTCAGGAATGTCCTATGAAAACTGTAGGAGGAGTTGATTTCACCAGCCAAATACCTTCCGATTCAGACCGACAGATAGACAGACAGACAGCACAATGACATAATCCCCTTTTTGGGCTTTCACTCAGTGAGGGATAAGATGTCTATAATTACAAACTCAATTCCGAAATAGTTGGGACAAAGTGTAAATTGTGAATAAATTCAAAACGCAATGACTTTCAAATTACACCAGCCAGCATTATTTTGGAAGAGGTGTTGATGGCCAGTAGGTTGCGATCTTCCCTCTGCTGGAATAATCCCCAATGCCCCAGTGCAGTGATGGGGACACTGTACTGAAGGAGATGCCGTCTATCGGATGAGACGTTACAGGCCTAGAAATTCCCAGTTTGCTTACAGCAGCATTTCTAAAAAGAAATGCTGTGGAGATGAAGGGCTCTCCACAGCATTTTTGCGTTCTACTACTACAGCAAAAAAAAATGCTGAGGAGATTACGGGCTCTCCACAGCAGTTTTGTGTTCTAACTGCAGCAATTCCCAACTCTTCCCTACTCAATTCGCATTCTACACAAACATGCTACACGTCATTGGAATATCCTCATTATGCACTGTTCATTTAAAAGATAAAAAGTATACTTTCACTTCGTTACTTTGACACAGACCATTTCGTTACACGTTAGGCATTAAAATATAAATGTAATTCCTCATTTAAGGATTATCTGCATATGGCGCGTTCGAGTAGAGCAACGGTGTTCGTAGGGTATCTTAGCCGCTGTGCAGATGTTGCTGCCAGCGGACATGGAGCCGCAAATTTATACACGCAGTTACAATATTGTAGGCCTATCACTAGATGGCACACTCGGATCAGTTATTGAACTGTACATTAAACCAGATGCCAAAGAATGGGGATGAAGAAGAAAGACAAACACGATTTTTTCGCCGGAAAAAGGTTGCCGTCGTTTAATGGTACAATCGGCGGCGATTCTGTCGAATTTGGGAGCAAATACCGCGAGTGCCGTCGTATATTTCCAGGCCCGTGTTAAACCGAGGTCCTGACTCAATGTGGTCAGCTGACACGCTCGACAAGATTGCCTCAACACTCGAAACCGTATCCAGTACACTCAAACAAGCATTCAGAGAATTCATAGTCTCGTCCATAGTTATCCGCCAACATGATGACCTTGACCTTTGACCTATGACCACAAAATTTATGTCATGCCGAAAGACTCTCACAAGGAACCCGCCTGTGTAATATGAAGGCAATCGGCCTTGCGGTTCTAGAGATATCAGTCCGGACAGACACACACACACACACACACACACACACAGACACACGAAGCGATTACAATAGTCTCGCGAAACCCCTTCGGAGGCTCGACTAATAATTTGAGAATTCAAAAATAAAATAAAATAAATAAATAAAGACGTGCACTGAAACCGGTCTGTCCTCATTTTTGAAGTGATACACTTGGTTTTTTTTTTATCAGACTGTTCGATTCAAATTGTAATATTAATGCAACTTTATTCACAAACAGGCAATTATTTGCACCCCAACCTGAACACAAGGGCATACGAACTGGCCCGGCAGAGCTGGCGATCGCCGGCCCAATATTTTCCAGAATACATTCCTCCCCCTAGGCTACAGGTTTTATCTTGCAAACTATCCCCTGATACCTGGAGAAGGTGGGCGACGTTCGTAAGCCTGGGCACAGGCTGCGGCTCTGCCCCTGACGCCGCGCTCTCCCCCAGCAGCCCGAATGCAACTGTCTACTTGCTTGGTTGCAGTTGGTAAAATAATTTCAGAATTCACCCTTGTCATCGCTAACGAAGGCGAGCTCGGGCTCATCGATACTGCTCCGATAGCAATTGATGTCTGAGATGGATGGAAGAATCCGAACGGATCCATGTATTTTAAGAGTAATGATTGTTTAGAAATGATGGCGACCTCGCATCGTTCGGCTGATCGCAATTGATTTCGGCGCACTGCGGCACATTTTGTACTGTCTCAGGAGGAATATTGTCTAGTACCTGCCTAATTAGCTCCCGCCCCCCCTTAAAAAAGGGATTGATAACTTGACACCCAATCGCAAAATATCATGAACACTCCCGCAGTAACGTAAGAGGACAATTTCATGAATCTGATAAGTTGGCAAAGTATCAATTAGTAGATTAAATGTCTTTTACTAATATTTTGAGAGGTGGGGGAGCGCCCCTCCACTACACCCCAGCGTATGAGCCCAGAGCTGCAACAGACTGGCATACTGTGCACTAACACACGATGCAAACGGTCTCAATGTAGGCCTACTGACGGATCGTAGACACGTCACAATCGTTCCCGGTCTAATACCGTCATGTCGCAAACCCCTGTTCTAGAATTCTGGAGTGACTCAGACTGCTGTTTGTCACCGTGACTGTTATGAGAATCACAGAAGCAAGTTCCATTTTACTGTCTCTTATCCAAATTACTGGCACAAAGAACTTCATACTTCAGGCCAGTTGGAAGCACTTCAAATCTCAAACACATTTGAAAGTGATTAAAAACGGCTCTTGCAAATTAACAGAGATGGTGAGTACTTCATAGTTCGACGGTGGCTTCACTACTTAAAAAAAAAAAAACAAAACATTTTATGTGTAAACAAGTGTCCTGTCATTAGATTTAGGCAAATGCTACCATTTGCCTCAAGCAAACAGTCACTCGATGATAGCTGCTCATAATGTGATGCGAGTTAGCGTTCGTTCCATTAATCTGAGGCTTTGAAAACGGCCTCAGTTAAATTGTTATCAAAAAATAATAATGTCCTCACACACATCCCTCCAGAAAGAAAAATATGGTTCATAAGAAAACAGGACGAAAAGAAAATGATTAGATTGAACGTGGTTCTTCATCTGGTAACAAAACCTTGGTATTTCAGCCGTACATGAACAGAAAAAATCTTTATCAATTTTGCTCTGAGGTTCGTTCAGCATTTGTCTTTTTGGGAGCATTCAGAAACGCATGGGCATTATCTTTATTTGTGATTTATCCTGGACCCAGCACTTGAGGGGAACTTTTTCAGACGTGAGCATTTTCATAACTTTTCTTAATCGCATTCTACATAAAGGGCTGGGCAGTGGGCAGCAGATGGGTATTATATTGATATCACGATAAAATAGGCCTATTAAAAGTCCGGGATTTTAAATATCATGATCAGGCATAAGTGTCATCTCTTCTGAATTTCATATTTACTGAAAGTACCAATAGTTATCTCTACAATAACGCCTCAATACCGTTATCATGGTATTCGGTCAAAAATATGATATTTGACTGTGTCTGTATAGCGGAGCCCACTCATGATGTAAACAGAAACAAAACTTTCTATTACTGCAAGCCCTGGTTTCCATGCCAACCCTTTGTTTCCTCAGAGAGGACAGCCAGAGTGGGAGGTGGTCCCAAACCGCGGGATCGATGACCCCACGACAATAAAGATGGTGCTGCAGAGGGTAAGCCTTTTCCGGTGTTACAAATACGCAGAGATACAGGACACTGCCTCCACAGAAGCACTGTTCTGCCCCACTGAGTCGCCACCTCAATCACACACAGGCCACGGTTTCTCTAGAATAACTTCTGTCATTCTTCACAGCCATTTACCGTCAATATGACATGAAACACCATGAATTTAACATGGAAACCCCCTTCACGTTTGTACATTTTTTATTACAACCCCAATTCCGAAATAGTTGGAACAAAGTAAATTGTGAATAAAATCAAAATGCATTGACTTTCAGATCACATGAGCCAATGTTATTTATGATAGAACATAGATAACATTTCAAATGTTGAAACTGCAACATTTTACATTTTAATCCACAAAATGAGCTTATTTCCAATTTTCTTGCTGCAACTGGTCTCATAAAAGTTCGGACACAGGCAAAAAAGACAGGCTGAAAAAACAATTAATATATAAGAGAATCAGATGAAAGGAGATTTAACTGAAAATTAAGTTAACTGGTATCAGGTGTGTAACATGATTGGCGATGAAAGGGATGTCTTAGAGAGGCTGAGTCTCTCAGAAGTAAAAATGGCCAGAGGCTCTCCAACCTGTGAAGGCTTACGTAAAAAAAACAGTGGATTACTTTAAAAACAATGTTCCTGGTTAAGGCACTGCGCTGCAGTGCAGAGGTGATCACCACGTCGCGGGTTCGAGCCTCGGCGTAGCCATCGGCAGGGGTCGGCACCTTTTTCAGAGTAGCGCACAACTGGCTATCGCGCTACAGGGTTACAAATTGGGAAGGGACTGCCGGATTTGGGTATTTGGGATTTTGGGCCAAAACAATTAAGATGGTGCTGCGGAGGGTAAGCCTTTCCCGGTGTTACTAATATGCAGAGATACAGGACACTGCCTCCACAGAAGCTTGTCATCGCGAACGAAGGCGAGCTTGGGCTCATAGATACTGCTCCGATAGCAACTGATGTCTGAGATGGATGGAAGAATCCGAACGGATCCATGTATTTTAAGAGTAATGATTGATTAGAAATGATGGCAACCTTGCATCGTTCGGCTGATCTCATTTGATTTCGGCGCTCTGTATGCGGCACATTTTGTACTTTCTCTGGAGGAATATTGTCTAGTACCTGCCTAATTAGCTCCCGTCCCCCTTAAAAAAAGGGATTGATAACTTGACACTCAATCACAAAATATCATAAACACTCCCGCAGTCACGTAAGAGGACAATTTCATAAATCTGATAAGTTGGCAAAGCGTCAATTCGTAGATTAAATGTTTTTTACTAATATTTTGAGAGGTGGGGGAGCGCCCCTCCACTACACCCCAGCGTATGAGCCCAGAGCTGTAACAGACTGACATACTGTGCACTAACACACGATGCAAACGGTCTCAATGTAGGCCTACTGACGGATCGTAGACACATTATAATCGTTCACTGTCTAATACCGTCATGTCGCAAACCCCTGTTCTAGAATTCTGCAGTGACTCACACTGCTGTTTGTCACAGTGACTGTTATCAGAATCACAGAAGCAAGTTCCATTTTACTGTCTCTTATCCAAATTACTGGCACAAAGAACTTCATACTTCAGGCCAGTTGGAAGCACTTCAAATCTCAAACACATTTGAAAGTGATTAAAAACTGCTCTTGCAAATTAACGGAGATGGTGAGTACTTCATAGTTCGACAGTGGCCTCACTTCTTTACACGTAAAATGTTTTTTTTTCGAAGTTTCCTGTCATTTGATTTAGGCAAATGCTACCATTTGCCTCAAGCAAACAGTCACTTGATGATAGCTGCTCATAATGTGATGCGAGTTAGCGTTCGTTCCATTAATCTGAGGCTTTGAAAACGGCCTGAGTTAAATTGTTGTCAAAAAATAATAATGTCTTCACACTGGCACATCCCTCCAGAAAGATAAATATGGTTCATAAGAAAACAGGACGAAAAGAAAATGATTAGATTGAACGTGGTTCTTCATCTGGTAACAAAACCTTGGTATTTCAGCTGTACATAAACAGAAAAAATATTTATCAATTTTGTTCTGAGGTTCGTTCAGCATTTGTCTTATTGGGAGCATTCAGAAACGCATGGGCATTATCTTTATTTGTGATTTATCCTGGACCCAGCACTTGAGGGGAACTTTTTCAGACGTGAGCATTTTCAGAACTTTTCTTAATCGCATTCTACATAAAGGGCTGGGCAGCGGGCAGCAGATGGATATTATATTGATATCACTATAAAATATTACAAGTCTGGGATTTTAAATATCATGATCAGGCATAAGTGTCATCTCTTCTGATTTTCATATTTAGTGAAAGTACCAATAGTTATCTCTACAATAACGCCTCAATACCGTTATCTAGGTATTCGGTAAAAAATATGATATTTGACTTTGTCTGTATTGCGGAGCCCACACATGATGTAAACAGAAACAAAACTTTCTATTACTGCAAGCCCTGGTTTCCATGCCAACCCTTTGTTTCCTCAGAGAGGACAGCCAGAGTGGGAGGTGGTCCCAAACCGCGGGACCGATGACCCCACGACAATTAAGATGGTGTTGCGGAGGGTAAGCCTTTCCCGGTGTTACTAATACACAGAGATACAGGACACTGCCTCCACAGAAGCACTGTTCTGTCCCGCTGAGGCACCACCTCAATCGCACACAGGCCACGGTTTCTCTATAATAACTTCTGTCATTCTTCTCAGCCATTTACCGTCAATGTGACATCAAACACCATGAATTTAACATGGAAACCCCCTTCACCTTTGTACTTTTTTTATTACAACCCCAATTCCGAAATAGTTGGAACAATGTAAATTGTGAATAAAATCAAAATGCATTGACTTTCAGATCACATTAGCCAATGTTATTTAAGATAGAACATAGATAACATTTCAAATGTTGAAACTGCAACATTTTACATTTTAATCCACAAAATGAGCTTATTTCAAATTTTCTTGCTGCAACTGGTCTCATAAAAGTTCGGACACCTGCAAAAAAGGACTGAGAAAACAATTACTATATAAGAGAATCAGATGAAAGGAGATTTAACTGAAAATTAAGTTAACTGGTATCAGGTGTGTAACATGATTGGCTATGAAAGGGATGTCTTCGAGAGGCTGAGTCTCTCAGAAGTAAAGATGGCCAGAGGCTCTCCAACCTGTGAAGGCTTACGTAAAAAAAACTGGATTACTTTAAAAACAATGTTCCTCAACGTCAAATGGCAAAGGCTTTTAAGGTTTCGTCATTTACTGTGCATAACATCATCAAAAGATTCAGAGAAACTGGAAAAAATATCTGTGCATAAGGGACAGGGCCGAAGACCTTTACTGGATGCCTGGGATCTTCGGGCCGTCAGATGCCACTGCATCACACATCAGCATTATTCTGTCATTGACATTACTAAATGGGCCCAAGATCACTTCAAGAAACCACTGTCTGTAAACACAGTCGCCGTGCCATCTACAGATGCCACCTAAAACTATCATGCAAAAAGGAAGCCATTGTTGAGCATGATCCAGAAGCGCCGCCTTGTACTGTTTGCCAAGGCCCACTTAAAATGGACTGTAGGAATGTGGCAAAGTGTCCTGTGGTCTGACGACTCCAAATTTGACATTCTTATGGGAAATTATGGCCGCCGTGTCCTCTGGGCTCAACAGGAGAAAGACCACCCCTCCTATTATCAGCGTTTAGTTCAAAAGCCAGCATCTCTGATGGTATGGGGATGCATTGGGGCATATGGCGTGGGACACTTGTATGTTTTTAAAAAGCACCATGAATGCTGAAAGGCATTCAAAGGTTTTAGAGCAACATATGCTCCCTTCCAGTCGACATCTTTTCCAGGGAAGGCCTTGTGTATTTCAGCAGGACAATGCAAAACCACATACTGCAGCTATTACAACAGCATGCCTTCGTAGTAGAAGAGTCCGTGTGCTGAACTGGCCTGCCTGTCATCCTCATCTTTCACCGATTGAGAACATTTGGCGCATAATAAAACAAAAAGTCCGTCAAAGGAGACCCAAAACTCTCCAGCAGCTGGAAGCCTGAATTAAACAAGAGTGGGATCAAATTCCAATGGCTTAACTCAAGAATCTTGTCTCCTCAATGCCCAGACGCCTCCACTTTGTGCTACAAAAAAGAGTGGATGGTATACCATGGTAAACAGGCCCCCGTCCAAACTTTTTTGAGACCAGTAGCAGTCATCAAACTTGAAATGAGCTAATTTTGTGGACAAACTGGAAAGTTTTCTCAGTTTCAACATTTGTTCTGTTATCTCTGTTCAATTGTGAATAAAATACCGGCTGGTGTGATTTGAAAGTGATTGCGCTTTGATTTTAATCACAATTTACACTTCGTTCCAACCATCATTAGATTTAGGCAAATGCTACCACTTGTCATAAGCAGTCACTTGACGATAGCTGCTGATAATGTGATGCGAGTTACTGTTCGTTCCATTAATCTGAGGCTTTGAAAAAAAATTGTTAAAAATAATAATAATAATAATGCCCATACACAACCACATCCTTCCAGAAAGAGAAAATATGGTTCATAGGAAATCAGGACAAAAAGAAAATTATTAGATTCAACGCAGTTCTTCGTCTGGAAACAAAACCTTGGGGTTTGATCAGTACATAAACAGAAAAAATCTTTATCAATTGTGTTCTGAGGTTCGTTAAGCATTTCTCTTTTTGGGAGCATTCAGACAGGCCTGGGCATTATATTTATTTGTGATTCGTCATCGACCCAGCACATGAGGGGAACTTTTTCAGACATGAGCATTTTCAGAACTTTTCTAAATCGCATTCTACATATAGAGCTGGGCAGCATATGGATACTGTATTGATATCTTGATAAAATATTTAATATAAGTCTGGAATGATAAATATCAGAAAACTGATCAGGCATAAGTGTCATTCCGTCTGGTTTTCATATTTAGTGAAAGTACCAATGGTTATCTCTACAATAACGCCTCAATACTGTTATCTCGGTACTCGGTTAAAAATATGATATTTGACTTTGTCTGTATCGCGGAGCCCACACATGATGTAAACAGAAACAAAACTTTCTACGACTGTAAGCCCTGGTTTCCATGCCAACCCTTTGTTTCCTCAGAAAGATCAGCAGGCGGAAGTGAGTGCTGCTCATGATGATCGCTGTGCCGCCCAAACGCAGCCACTCTGGGAGGTGGTCCCAAACCACGGGGCCGATGACCCCAGAACAATTAAGATGGTGCTGCGGAGGGTAAGCCTTTCCCGGTGTTACTAATATGCAGAGATACAGGACACTGCCTCCACAGAAGCACTGTTCTACCCCACTGAGGCGCCACCTCAATCGCACACAGGCCACGGTATCTCTAGAATAATCTCTGTAATTCTTCACAGCCATTTACCGTCAATATGACATCAAACACCGTGAATTTAACACGGAAACCCCCTTCATGTTTGCACTTGTTTATTACAACCCCAATTCTGAAAGAGCTGGGACAAAGTGTAAATTGTGAATGAAATCAAAATGAAATGACTTTCAGATCACATGAGTCAATATGTTATTTACAATAGAACATAGATAACAGAAACAAAACTTTCTTCTGCTGCAAGCTCTGGATTCCATGTCAATCCTTTACTTCCGCAGAGAGGTCAGCAGGCTGAAGACAGCGCTGCAAAAAATCACTGTGCTGCCCCAGCACACCCAGTCTGGGAGGTGGTCCCGACCTGCGGGACCGATACGAACCAGAGGGCGCTAAAGCTTGTGCTGCGGAGGGTGAGAGCAGAGAAAAGAACTCTGCCGTACAGACTTGCCTCACTGCCACCAAAAAAGAGATACAGGGATGTGCTGCAGAAATCCTGAAGCCCTGACAGATCCTGAGATACATGAGACAATATTCAAATGCAGTCAGGGAAACAGCTGCTCACAGTCCGTTGCATTTTCTCTTTTTGGGACACAATGAAAATTAAAATGCAACCTGTTGGCGTCCCATCAAGACGGGTCTTCCGCTAGGACGTCTCTCTTTAGGTGCGCGAACGGAAACCATGTTCCTCATTTGCATACCAACCAATCAGCTTCTGGGTAGCGCTTGTACGCACAGAGGCTTACTGATATTGTCATGAGTGCGTTGAGATGTAAATGTAAATGCAATAGGCTGGGGGTGAAGTTTTGTGAATTGCATTTGAATATTGTCCATGTATTGCGGAGCGAGACTTTGAAAACAAAATGTCAAACAGCTTTCCATTATCATTTGAATATAATCATAGATTTCCCACATGAGAAAATGAAAATGATAATTGAATTAATGCATTTTCAATTTAATATTATCTCAAATAACTCATACATAAGCGGATAATTATAATGCAACAGTGGGATTACATTTTCATTTGAATATTGTCCATAAGAAACCTTGACATGTGTGTATGTTTTGTGATTAAATCTATATATTTTTTTATTATTTATTTATCATTATTTTTAATACATTTTTTTTAGATTTATTTTTAAATAAAAAATAAATTGTGAAAAAAAATCTGAGTGGTTTTAATTTAGGTTAGCCATTTCTGCATGTTTCATTGTCCAAATTCCTGAAAAGACAGAAGGGTTATAAATACCTAATCAGGCTCTGCTATAAATACAGGAACACAATAAAACTGTTGTTCATAGATGGTCAATTTAAAAAAAAAAAAGAGAAAAAAAAAAAGACAAGCAGCATCTTTCTGAAAATCTTTGAGAGACTTACCACAGTAAGGAAAAGTTCTACAACCGGACTTGAGTGTGAGAGTAATTTAGTCGACGGTTACTCAGTGAAGAGCACAGCTGAATGAACAGACAGGACTGTGTTATGAAGAACAGAACACAGTGACTGTGCAGACGCAGGAAAAGTGGGAGGGGCAGCGATTACATTACATTACACAGCATTCCCTGCATTCTTGAGTCAAACAAAGGATGTCCTAAAATGCCAGAAAGGAAAAGATTCACTGATATGTGTCCCTTGCTCAGAAAGTCAGAAATAACTAAATGAATGAATCCAAAGACTATGCTTACATGAAAGATTATTGAGCCGAAATGGTGATGTTTGCTAGTAGCAAAGAGGTAGAAGCAATACTGAAATATTCACTCAGATATTATTAAGGGGCTGATCACACCTAATGCCCTTTATCTGCGCGTGGCGCCCTACTTGTTAATATTCTCAATGATTAGACACGTCCTGGACGCTGCTTTTGCGCAACTGGTGCCTTGTGTGTTAGTGCCCCTGGCGCCTCACTGTTCTTTGATGCGATTTGTATCAAACATAGTCCCATTTTGAGGCGCCTCGATAAAAAGCCGCTTCACCTCATTGTTTTCCCTGCTGTCCAATCATGTGACAAGAACTGAAATCAGTTCGCTGACTAGTCCATTGAAACGGTTAATTTCAGAATGTTCGCAAAGAGGAGTGACAGGAACGTTACTTAGCAACACAGAAAAGATGCGTCCAGCACCGTTTTACAAGGTTGGCTTCAAAATAACAGGTCAGAGGTGCCTGGCGTTTCCAGACCGATAAAGCGCTTTCGGTGTGATCGACCCCTAAGGCTTCACTGTAGAGCCGTGGAGTACTGACCCCTCCCCATGCTGTGACATCACAAACGCCCTCACCATGGCTACCTTCACCAAAAATCCCCTCCCCCTCTCCCAGCAAACTTTGGTCAGTACAGGTCAGCTAAAAATAAGCTTTAACTTTGAACCCAACCAAATACACTGGGCCAGCTTCTTTAGTCCATAAAGACATTTCCTCTTTTCCCAGCTGAGTCAGAGGTCAGCAGCATCTCTCACTGGCTAATCTGTTCCCACACTGCAATTTCAGCTGCTGCTTTGGATAACATCAGTTTGTCCTGACGCTGGCTAAAATCACATCACATCACATCAGATTACAAACATTTATCTGCCACTTCCAGCCAAAGAGAATCGCTGCTGACCTGACAAAGCAGGGGCCAATTCCCCAAGAGTAATACAGGCTTAAGGGCCAAACAGCTGCACTGGACTTGGTGTGACTACACTGGACCTTGAACCAGCGACCTTCGGAGTCATAATGATTTGAGGCATACAGTTGCCGTATGTGTGCCCATTCTCCAAACACCATCAGGTTCTGTAATGGCGCTCGTTGTCTGATGTGATTCTCTACTTCATTGGCAGAGGAGGAAAGAGCATCTCAGCTCATTTAGTGACTCAGTGACTAACGTCGTGCTAACGAGGCTAACGTCATTAAGCACTGAGCGAGGTCTTCCCTTGCTAGTGAGCGGAGACTTCAAGAACGGGCAAGTGCCGCCAAACAAACAGGTGTTCCTGACAGCTCAGCTGCTGACAGGGCGATGCCATGTGGTGCTGTACTGCACGGCCATGCTGAAAATCACCCTCCCCTTACGTGTCTCAGACCGCTTCCATCGCCACTGAAAATAAACTGATGGTGCGAGGCTTTGCCAGTATCACACATTAAAACTAATGTTGGCTCTTCCTCACCCTGTCGACCTTGTAACAAACGGTACGAACCTCAGTTTAACTACAGCAGTTTCACTAGTCCACATTAGACAGAAAATATGTTAACAAGGCAAATAACAACACCACTTCGGAGCGGTTGAGCAAATTACCGCAACTTTCAGATCCCCACTATTTTGAAATACACTGAAATTTACTGCAAATATAACAAGAACGCACTGGGAGCACAACATTCCCTGCTGGAGTCGCGACTGTGATTTGTGCTTATCATCAGTCTATCAGCAGTATATGTGCACAGTTTCAGGAATGTCCTATGAAAACTGTAGGAGGAGTTGATTTCACCAGCCAAGTATCTTATGTTTCGGACAGACAGACAGACAGCACAATGACATAATCCCCCTTTTGGGCTTTCACCCAGTGAGGGATAAGAAGTCTATAATTACATATATGTGTATGTATGTATGTATGTATGTATGTATACACACACCCACTTCTCTGTGCTCTAAAGCAGAACATTCACTGTCATGATACTATCTGCTGCATGAGCTGCAATTATCCTGCTCCGTTTGGAGGGTGAACAGAGTACAAACGGGCTGTTTCACAATCAGGGACCAAAGTTTGTCTCACAGATCCCCAAAAATCAAATGTGAAATACAGAATTAAATTGATGCCCATTTGCTCACGTGTTGTTGAAAACATGCTGAAAACTTTGGAGCGTTGGGTTCACAGGTTCTCCTGAAATTCATACAAATGACAATTTGCCCATTTCCACCCTTTTAACCACTTCTGGAGAAGACATGTTTTTGACAGACAAAGAACGTATGAGGAGTTTTATCACAAAACAGGTTAACTCCACTGATTCTGAATTCAGAAAAAATGGCTTTCTATGTAATTACTATTTCTGTAAAACTTTAAATTATGGTCTTTTCTAGTATTGTACGAGCCAAATGGTAACCAATTGGCATATTTATTTCAAATCTAGCCACGGGAATATTCTTGAAACAAAAATCAGTTTTTTTTTGCATAACGAGTTAAATCCATAGCTTGCTTTTATTACAAAAAGGGTTAAATCCAATCGAGTAGGTATGTTTCTTTGTTGTAGTGTCGGGCGTTGCTGAGGAAGCACGACAGCTTACAGCGAGAGAGACATGAACATCTCTGCAGCTCCACACTCCACAGTACCAGCAGAGAGTTTATTTATGCAGCTAGAAAGTCAGTCTAACCGGCAGATCATACAAATACACTGGTGTCAGAGTAAGGGCAGAGTGACCTAATCCACTGGCAGAGTAAATCTGCCCAAGATTCTGAAACCTAAGCCCATCAGGTAAATGTAACCCGAATCCCATCTCTAATTCAAACAGGAAGGTGACACAAGTGTTTTAAGGTTGATAACTGCACCCTTATTATTGTAAACAAACCAAAGCTGATATATTGTCAGGATATGCTTCCTAAACAACCCAACAACTTGGGCAATAGGGTCATTCCATATGAACTCAACCAGAAGTCCCATAATGACCGACTCGGATTTGGCTAAAAAAGTTTGTACTGGTATCTGAACATATATCATGAACATGTGTAAAATATTTTGTTAAAATTCTGAAGGGTTTTTGTGCTGTGGCTCTTCCAAATAGGGTGGTATACCTCATTTTTCACCCTTGCCAATCTCGCATGTTTAATAACAGCCATATTTGGATGCCAATATCTTAAGAATGAAATGAGTTGTGAGCTTAAAAAGTGATATAGTACGTAACTAGCACTCAGGCTTTCAGGATCTATCATCAGAAAAGTCCTATCTCCTCTAGTTTGTGAGGTATTGGCCTCCAAAGCAGTGGTTTTATGTGCGAAAATGAAAATTTCAATTTCAAGGGGCAACTGTCATGCTACAATAAATCACAACCGTTTATTGGGGCTACATTCCTTCTATTTAGGCAGATGACTATCTGTAGAAAGTATTTGGACAGTATTGAAATCATAATTTAGGTGTAAGGGAGCTCCAAAAATGGCTCTGACTGAAAAAATGCAATTTAAGACCAATTTTTAACAGTCAAAATCATAGCTGTTATGGCCCCAATTTGTTATTACATTTACAACACTACAGCAACAGCAACAGCAAAGGATGACAGACACAGTTTTTAAAACTTATGCACATTTAATTATCAAAGACAACAACTAACAATAACTAGATTAGATATATACAAAAAAACAGAAATATTAACAGTCCCTTTTGTAGGTTGCTTGGTGATGTCCTGGGTGAGGGAAAAACTCTAACACAGGCAAAAATCCACTAAAAGCTTCACAGGTCTTGAACAGAATGACAGGTCTGGTCACATGTATCCTTCTCCTTGCAATTTCTCCTACTACTTTACTGTCTCAATTCTTTTCATTATATACTCTTTTGCAGACCCCACCCACATTTAGACCCCTTTTTTTTTTTTTTCAGGGACTTACCCCAGACATGCCCAGGGCATGTCTAAACCTAGCTCCAGTCTGGGCCTAATAAAAGAAAGGTAAATACTGCCATCTAGTGGCCTCTATTCACATCACACCTCCATTCCAAAAGGGAAAAATTTTGAATCATAAAGGCAAAATTTTTCTTTTCAATACAAAATGGTGAAGTGGATACTTGTCTATATATACACACACATCATACATTATTCAAATAAACACGTGATATATATATATATACACATATTCAAACACGGGATAAGAAATCAGCAATTACATTGTCTGTACCCTTCACATGCTTAATTTCCAAGTCAAACTCCTGTAAAATCAAACCCCAATTCAACAATCTCCGATTCTTGTTTTTCATCTTACTCAAAAACATTAACGGATTGTGATCAGTGTACACAACCATTGGCTTTTGTCCTGTACAAACATAAACCTCAAAGTGTTGTAAAGAAAGGACCGGAGCCTACAGCTACTTCTCTATTGTGGAATAGTTCCTCTGGTGGCGATTGAACTTCCTGGAGAAGTATGCCACGGGATGCTCAATGTCATCAGAGTCACTTCTCTGTAGGAGCACAGATCCACAAGCTTGGTCGCTAGCATCGACCGCCATTGAGAACGGTTTGTTGAAGTCAGGAGATTTGAGCACGGGGAAGTGACACAGCAGAGACTTCAGGCGATCGAAGGCTCTCTGGCATGCATCATCCCAAGTGAACTTTACGCCTTTCTTCAGTTGGTTAGTTAGACTGAGAGCAATCTCAGCAAAGTTCTTGCAGAACTTGCGGTAGTACTTGATCATTCCAAGGAAGCGGCGCAAAGCTTTTTTGTTGTCAGGAACGGGAAAGTCCATGATGGCTTGGACTTTAGCATTTATGGGTGCAACCTTACCCTGACCTATGATGTAGCCAAGATAGGTGACAGTAGCACAACCAAAGTCACTCTTGTTCAGGTTAACAGTCAGGTTAGCCTGGTCAGGCGCTGGAACAACGTCTCTACATCTTTTAGATGTTCTTCCCAGGAGTCACTCCATGTGATCAGGTCATCGATGTATGCACCCATGTGTGGCAATCCGGCGATTGTAGACTATCATCCTTTGGAATGTGGCTGGGGCATTTTTCATCCCAAAGGTTAGGACTTCATACTGGTACAACATTTCTCCTATCTGGAGTCTTCACAATGTAATTGAGATCATTGAGTTTTGTCAGAATTTCATAAGGACCATGAAATCTAGCCTGCAATGGACCAGACTGCAAGGGAAACAACACAAGGACTTTGTCTCCTGGTTTAAACTCACGGCTTCTAGCCCCATGATCATACCAAGTTTTCACTTTTCCCTGACTTGATTTCAAGTTCTCTTTGGCTAGGTCACAAGCTGCACACAATCTTTCCTTGAACTTGCTAACATAGTCTAACAGACTGATGTGCGGCTCTTCCTCCTGCCATTGTTCACTCAACAATAGCAAAGGTCCTCTCACTTCATGGCCAAACACTAGCTCAAACGAACTGAATCCAGTAGACTCCTGCACTGCTTCTCTAGCTGCAAACAGCAAATGAACACCTTCATCCCAGTCTTTCTCATAGTCATAACAATAAGTCCTCATCATTGTCTTGAGAGTGGAATGAAACTGCTTCAAGGCTGTTACGTTCCCCAAATGCTTCAAGTCTAGGGTAAAGGGGAGTAACACAATATTAACTAAAACCAAACCCAGGAGGCAAAAGGAGGCAGGGGAAAGGTACAAACAATGAATAATTTATTAAACAAAAAGGTTCCAAAAGACAAAACAGAAGCTACAACAAATGCATGAAAAGGCCTCAGAAGAAACAGGCTACCACTAGCAAATGCTACAAAAACTATAAGACAGAGATACAGGACTGCAGACTAAACCAAAACCAAGATGACAGCAATTAAACAAAGACAAGAATCAAACACAAAATACCACACAGTTAGTACAGTCTCACCAATGTATATGTGCCACACAGGCTATCACACAGACAAATAGATACAAAAATGCACACACAGTGCTGGCTGCTAGATGTCAGAGAGCATGCTGGTGCTCCTTGGTTTTATGCAGCCCTGCTCCAATTATGCTGATGGGGCCCAGGTGGGAAGTGCCCAGGTGAGGGAGAGCTCCTGTCAGTAGCTGAGAGGGGAGGGGCAGCAACCTTGAGAGAACAGCACAGCAGGGGGAGACAAATAGCCACAACCCATGACCGTAACACCCCCCCCCCCCTTAAGAGCGAACTTATCAAAGTTAGCAACACACATTCAAATGTAAGAGGCACCAACAGACAGGATATAGGGTGGATGACACCATGGCTCCAGCACTCATCTCACCCCCTGGAGAGGGCATCCGCTACCATGTTGTCAACCCCCTTCTTGTGTCTAATTTCCAGATTGTAGTGTTGCACCAACAGGGCCCAACGCATCAGCCTCTGGTTATGGTTGTACATCTGGGCTAGGAAAACAAGGGGGTTATGATCAGTGTACACAATTACTGGTGAGCTACTGGAACCTACATACACCTCGAAGTGCTGCAGAGCAAGAAGAAGGGCTAATGTTTCCTTCTCAATTGTTGACTAGTTTAATTGATGGTGTTTAAACCTGGCTGAGAAGTAGCTAACTGGGTGGCACACATCACCTTCGCCATCCTGGAGTAGCACAGCACCTGCCCCGGTAGCACTGGCATCAATCTCCAACTTAAATGGGAGAGAGAAGTTAGGTGCGGCCAAGACAGGAGCACTGCAGAGGATAGACTTGGCGGACATAAAGGCACGTTCACATTCAGGATCCCACACAAATGGTACCTTAGGACTACATAACCTGGTTAGAGGGGCCACCACCACTGAGAAGTTTTTACAAAAACATCTGTAGTACCCCGTCATACCCAGAAAACGTCGTAGCTCCCGCCTAGTGGTGGGTGTAGGGAAAGACAGGACAGCTGTAACCTCAGCGTCTACTGGGCGCACACTCCCATGTCCCACCTGTTTGCCCAAATAGGTCACAGTGGCCTTACCAAACTCACATTTTGCCAGGTTGAGAGTTAGGGAGGCCTCAGACAGACGATGGAACACCAGGGCCAAGTTGGTCATGTGCTCTTCCCAGCTGCTAGAATACACCACGACGTCATCAAGGTACACGTTGCAGTGAGGGATGTCCCCCAAAACCAGGTGCATCAACCGTTGGAAGGTTGCTGGGGCATTCCTCATGCCGAATGCCATCACTGTATATTCTAAGAAATGGTCAGGGGTTACAAAAGCAGAGATTTCACAGGCCTGGGAGGACAGTGGCACTTGCCAGTAACCCTTTAAAAGATCCAGTTTTGTGATGTGGGTTGCTGGGCCAATACTGTCTATACAGTCTTCCATGCGAGGCAGAGGGTACGAGTCGGACACAGTCACAGCATTTACCCTTCTGTAGTCAGTACAAAACCTAAATGTGCCGTCAGGCTTGCCGACCAACAGACAGGGGGAGCTCCAAGGGCTACAACTGGGCCTAGCTAGGCCATTGTCTAACAGATAGGTGGTCTCTTTTTTCATCATTTCCCTCTTAGTCACTGGACAACGGTATGCATGTTGTTTGATGGGAGCTGCGCTACCGACATCAATGTGGTGTTCTAACACTGTGGTACGAGAAGGTACATCCTGAAACAAAGTAGGATAGGATTCGATAAGACTGACTACATCATCCCGCTGACTGTCAGGAAAGTAGGATAACTGAGCTCTGAGGGTAGACAGGTAAGCTGTGTTCGTCAGCCTACCACACTGTAGACCATCAGGGAACACCTCCAAACCATCAGCCAGGGCTCCCACACCCAACAGAGAAGCAGAGGTCTTCTGGGGGGTAACAGGCTCCGGAGTATTTTCCTGCTTCCCCACATCAGCTTGTCTGGTGAGATAGGTTTTTAGCATGTTAATATGACATAGCCGTGTCTTTCGTCTACGTTCAGGAGTGCGGATGATGTAATCTGTATCAGACACTTTCTTCTCTACCACATAGGGTCCTGAAAATCGGGCAGTGAGAGCAGATCCTGGCAGGGGCAATAAAACCAGGACCTGATCACCAGGCTGGAACTGGCGCACTTGTGCCCGTTTGTCAAAACGGTGTTTCATTGCCTCTTGTGAGGAGGAGAGAGCATCCTTTGCTACTGCAGAGGCTCGATGCAGCCGCTCTCTGCACTGGGAAACAAAATCCAACACATTGGAGACAGGAGGGGAACTAGACATTAGCTGTTCTTTTAGTACTTTAAGTGGGCCACGCACGTTGTGACCAAACACAAGTTCAGCCGGGCTGAATCCCAGGGACTCCTGTTTTGCATCACGTATTGCAAAGAGAACAAAGGGGACGCCCTCATCCCACCCTCTCCCTGTTTCATAACAGTACTTTTTTAGCATAGACTTAAGTGTCTGGTGCCAGCGTTCAAGTGCGCCCTGCGACTCTGGATGGTATGCACTGGACACTGAATGGGAGACCCCTAATGTTTGCAAGGTTTGCTTAAGTCTTGGACAGAAAATTGGTTCCCTGATCTCTCTGAACAGTTTTAGGTAACCCAAAAGTTGTAAAAAACTTCAGCAGGGCCTTGGTGATGGCAGGTGCAGTGATTTTTCGTAAGGGAATAGCTTCCGGGAAACGAGTGGCAATACACATCACCGTTAATAGAAACTGATTGCCAGACTTTGTTCGGGGCAACGGGCCCACACAGTCCACTATGACATGGGAGAAGGGCTCACCAACCGCAGGTATAGGACACAGTGGGGCAGGAGGCACTCCTTGGTTCGGCTTCCCTACCATCTGACAGGTATGGCAGGATTTACAGAAACGCACCACATCAGCTTTCAATCCTGGCCAAAAGAAATGAGTTAGGATCCGATCATATGTCTTAGTAATGCCAAGATGGCCAGACCACAGATGCTCATGTGCAAGCTCTAACACATGCTGCCGACTTCCAACAGGCACTACTATCTGCTGCACTGTACCCCAGTCCCCACTATCTGCTGCTTTTCCTGCCCGAGAAACCCACCTACGCATCAGGACCCCATTATCTATCAGAAAAGACGGTTTCCCACCATGTTGAGTAGGGTCTTCACCAACTGCAGCATATAAATGGGCAAGGGAGGGGTCACTTTTCTGAGCGTGTATGAGCGTTTCACGAGTCAGAGGCAGAGCGTTCACAGAAGGACTATCCAGCCTGGTCACGTCAGATGCTTGGGTGGCACCATCCTGGGGCTCTCCAGTTGGGGACACCTTTTCCTCAGACAGCACAGAAGCAAAGAGGGAGTCAGACAAGTCAACATTCTGGACCTGCTTTCTAGCCTGGGCTCTAGTTATGAGGGCACTAGCAGTAAACACCTCTGGGTGGCACTCAGCAAGGTCGTCATGTGCAGAGCTAGGTACTTCAACCACCTCAGGAGAGGAATAAACTTTACCCCCAGCTATGTCATTCCCCATAATGAAATCAACACCCTCTATGGGGGAAGTCAGAACGCACTGCCACAGGGAAAAACCCTGTGCATAAGTCTGACTGCACATGAATGCGGTGGAGGGGTGTGGGTACAAACCCCATTCCTATTCCCCTCACAATAGTGCTTACCCCACAAGCTGAAATGGCATCCAAAGGGAGAACTCTGGACAGGATAAATGACTGTGACCCCCCTGTATCTCGCAATACTGTGACTGGGCGCTGGTCTTCGGACCTGCCTGTAAGGGATACATAACCGGTAGACAGAAAAGGCTTGAAACATTCATCCTCCAATTTCTCAGTAGCCAGCTGGCTACTATGAGGTACTGTCTTAATCAGACCTACTCCTTTTGGTTTGGAAGGTTTGGAAACAGCTGACCCCACCGGGGCAGCTGTACGTTGTCGCTCCCATGCCCTGCATTCAGCCACTAGGTGACCAGGCTTGTGGCAAAAGAAACACTGTCTGGTTACCGGGGTAGGTTTATCACCACTTGTGTTCTGCGTGAATGCACGGGGCTGGGTGGTGCGTGATTCAGCACCTTTTGGCAACGCTGACGAACCTTTTAAGAAAGAAGGTTGCTTATTAAACACTGTTTTGTGCATGAGCTCATACTCATCTGCTAGAGTGGCTGCTTGCTGTAGAGTAGCAACTTTTTGCTCATTCAAATAAACAGCTGTTCGTTCAGACATACAGTCCTTGAAATCTTCTAACAGCATTAGCTCACGCAGTGAAGAAAACTCTTCTACCTTGCAGGCTGCACACCACCTGTCAAAGTGAATACTTTTTTCTCTGGCAAAGTCACTATAGGTCTGTCCGGCTGCTCTCCGGAGGCTACGGAAGCGCTGCCTGTAAGCTTCTGGCACTAGCTCATATACTTTGTAAATAGTGCTCTTTACTTTATCGTACACGAGACTGTCTGCCATAGAAAGAGCAGCACAGGCTTCCTGCGCCTTACCAATCAGCTTGCACTGCAAGAGAATGGCCCACATATCTTTAGGCCACTTTAGAGCAACAGCTATGCGCTCAAAAGCGCCAAAATACGACTACACCTCAGACTCACGGAAGGCAGGCACCAAAGCAACATTTTTGGCTACATTAAATGCCACAGCCCCACCAGATGAAAAGTTTACACCAGGGCTAGACCACTGACCAGACGCACTCTGTAATTCTAACTGGCGCATCCTTACAGCAGTGTTCGCTTCACTGCGTTTAAATTCCAGCTCCCTACGAAGTTGAAACTCCCTCTCCCTTTCCTGCGCCTCTAGCTGAAGACGAGCTATTTATTTATTATTAGGATCCCCATTAGCTGCGCAGAGCTGCAGCTACTCTTCCTGGGGTCCACCCAAAAATTACATACATAATAAATAAGGCACAAGATTCCTCGTATATAAAGGGAAAAAAAAAAAAAAAAAACAGTATAAAACAGATAAAATAAAAATAAAGAAGAACAAAAAGTCCAAAACAAAACAAAAAAACACTTTCAGTGTGATTTACATATCAGTCAGATCCCACTTAGTCTACACACATGTAAAAAGAGATGGGCTATATATATAAAGGTTCACAAATGTGTCCATCTCATCTATGTATTATATATATCTATATATATGCACGTATACATACACATACACATATACATACTTACACATACAACAATGCATATACACATACAATATTCTTATATATATATATTATATACTTAGATGCAGTTTTACGAGTCTTTTGAAATGACCTACATTTGGGGTGAGTTTTATATGATTGGGTAATAAATTCCATCCTTTCATACCCCTAAAGATGACAGTGTTTTTAATGGCGTTTGTTCTCGCTGTAGGTAATGTGAAGTTTCCTACCACAGCATGTCTGGTTATGTATCTATGATTTTCTGTACTAAAAGAGAGATTCCTGAACAAGATGCACGGTGACTTAGTGACAATAATATTTCTGGTGAAAATGATCAGAGAGTATAAAAGTCTGTCTTTGACCATTAGCCAGTTTAGATTTTTATGCATTGTAATGATATTTGTTCTAAAGTTGCACTTAAGTGCAATACGAGCAGCTCTATTTTGAATAAGTTGTAATTTATTTATCATTTCTCCTGTGACATTCGACCAAACCGCTGGGCAATAGTCGAGGTATGTTAATATTAGTGCTTTAATAGCATAATTCATTGTCGTACAACTTCGAAACCTTGCATGTCTTCTAATAATAGATATACCCCTACCCATTTTTACAATAATATTATTTATATGTTTTTTCCATGATAATTTTGAGTCTACCATTACACCCAGCAGTTTGGTCTCATGTACTTGATTAATTGTAATGTCATTGATTTTAATGTTTAATACAGGATTTTTATTAATAGTACGACTGGAGCCAATAATCATACAGTTAGTTTTCGTAGCATTTAACACTAGCTTATTTGATATTACCCAGTCAACTACATTTTGCAGTTCAATATTTAAAACCGTTTCCAATTCTCTGCATGTGCGTGCTGATGTGTATATGGTAGAATCATCAGCGTACATCACTACATTAGCTTTATCTAAAATATATGGCAAATCATTCGTGAAAATTGTGAACAGTAATGGACCTAGGCAGCTCCCTTGTGGCACGCCACATGTTTCACTTCTGGTACTTGAGAAGGTGCCATTAAAAAACACTGTCTGTGTTCTATTAGATAGATAGCTGTAAAACCAAGTGAGCGCTGATTGCTCAAAACCATAACAAGCAAGTTTTTCTAACAACAAATCATGGTCAATGATATCAAAAGCAGCAGAGAAATCAAGAAACACCGTACCAACTATATTCTGCTTTTCAGTCTCTCTGAGCCAATCATCAGACATGTGAGTCAGCGCCGTAGCAGTGGAGTGACTCTTTCTGTATGCATGTTGAAAATCATTGATTAAGTTGTTCGAAGAGAAGTAGTTAATGATTTGATCATGTACAATAGACTCTGTAATTTTTCCTAACACAGGTAGAATACTTATGGGTCGACTATTTGAAGTCGAGAATGGGAGTTTCTTATTTTTTGGCAATGGAATAATTTTAGCTTGTTTCCACGCTTGTGGGCAAGTCCTGCAAGTAAAACTGAGGTTTATAATGTGGTCTAAAACAGGAGCAATAAAGTCAGCTGCTAGTTTAAGAAGCCTGCTGTCAAGGCTGTCGACACCTGGGGGTTTGTCTTTACAAGATTTGAGGAATTCTTTTACCTTATTTGTACTTACTTTTTCTAATTTGAACCTAGTGTTTTTATTTTTCATAATATTATTTCTTATTAATAGGTTAGATTTAACATTACTTAGATTAGGCATATTTTCTCTTAGCTTGTCTAATTTGTTTATAAAATAATCATTGATATAATTAGCAATCTCTAAAGGCTTTGTTGTAAATTTATTGTCTACCTCAAGAAAGGACGGGTTGATTTTGTTTTTCTTACCCGTCAACTGATTTAAAATGTATATTTTAATATACGCACCTTTATTCGTGCATCGGTTGATGCAGTGGAAACCGATGACAAAGCATCATAGAGGGGAATTGTCATTGGCTTACCTTCCCTTACACCCACAACAGGAGGAGTCAGGCTTACTGGGGGTACCTCATGTGGCACCACAGGATCTTCACCAGACTGGGTATCAGGTTTCCCCAAGTCTTCCTCCATCTCCCCACAACCTGCCCCCAGGGTTGCAGCATGAGGAACCTCCTCCTGTGGGGGGAGAAAACCACGCTCCACCAGCATTGTTAACAACCGCGCCCTTACATCCCTCTTGAGCAGTGACCGTGCCACAGAAACGCCGTAGTAATCACAGATCACACGTAGATCAGCCACCGTACAGCTATCCAACTGATCCACAGTTGGATTTGCCACAAACTCATCCAAGCTGAAAGCTGTCATTTTGGATGTCAAACAAAAACACCACAAAATGACTTTCACAGAAAAGCTAAGGCCTACCACCCCCAGGGTGCAAACAGACGCACAAACACGTAACCACTCTGACCAGCCCTATACTGAGCTTACTTCCTGGTACCTGCCTAACCCCCAACTAGTCCCTACCTATCTTCTGGGGTTTGCCGGGCACGAGGTTCAGAACCCCCAACAGGGATCTTGCATATCCCAACCCAGGATTCACCCCGAAAACAAGAAAGGAAAAACAACAAATGGGTGCCTGATGGAAAGGCTGCCAAGCAGGCCCAGCCGGACACCCCTGCCTATTACCAGGGAAGCAGCTCAAAATGGTGTCGGGCTAGACAGAGCAGAAATGCTATACACCCAAAGTGTACTGCACCAGAGAGGCGCCCAAAACCTAACTACGATAACAAAAAACTCAAGCCTCCAAAGCCAAAACTCCTGCGAGCCCCCAAATATGTTACGTTCCCCAAATGCTTCAAGTCTAGGGTAAAGGGGAGTAACACAATATTAACTAAAACCAAACCCAGGAGGCAAAAGGAGGCAGGGGAAAGGTACAAACAATGAATAATTTATTAAACAAAAAGGTTCCAAAAGACAAAACAGAAGCTACAACAAATGCATGAAAAGGCCTCAGAAGAAAACAGGCTACCACTAGCAAATGCTACAAAAACTATAAGACAGAGATACAGGACTGCAGACTAAACCAAAACCAAGATGACAGCAATTAAACAAAGACAAGAATCAAACACAAAATACCACACAGTTAGTACAGTCTCACCAATGTATATGTGCCACACAGGCTATCACACAGACAAATAGATACAAAAATGCACACACAGTGCTGGCTGCTAGATGTCAGAGAGCATGCTGGTGCTCCTTGGTTTTATGCGGCCCTGCTCCAATTAGGCTGATGGGGCCCAGGTGGGAAGTGCCCAGGTGAGGGAGAGCTCCTGTCAGTAGCTGAGAGGGGAGGGGCAGCAACCTTGAGAGAACAGCACAGCAGGGGGAGACAAATAGCCACAACCCATGACCGTAACAAAGGCACCCTCACTCTCTGGATGACAGGCACTAGAAAGAATCTGCTTCGCACCTAGTTCATACACAACCTGCTGAAACAATCCTGAAGTGAAATTGCTACCTTGGTCTGACTGAATTTCCCTGGGAAGGCCAAACAACGTGAAGAACTTTATCAAAGCCTTCGAGATTGCAGTTGCCTTAATGTTACGTAGAGGTATGGCTTCGGAGAATCTGGTTGATGCACACATGATTGTCAACAAGTACTGATTTCCAGATCTAGTCTTGGGTAATGGACTAACACAATCAACAATGACCTTAGAGAAGGGCTCTCCAAATGCTGGGATAGGCTGCAATGGAGCTACAGGTGGGTCTAACTGGTATTTTCCAACTACTTGACAAGTGTGACAGGTTTTACAAAAGTTGGAAACGTCTTTCCGAAGCCCAGGCCAAAAGAAGTGTTTCATGATCTTATCAATAGTCTTGTTAAGACCAAGATGACCTCCTAAAGGTAAACTATGAGCCATTGTTAAGATCTCATTCCTGTAGACCTTCGGAACAACAATTTGCCTGACCACTGCCCAATCTGCTTTAGCAGGGATATCAGGAGGGCGCCACTTCCGCATCAACACATCATCCTTGAGATAATACCCAACTGGAACTGCGTCTATTTCTTTATCAGGAAGGGCTCTCCTCTTTAGTACACAAATTTCAGGATCATTAGTTTGCTTCTCAATCAACCGCTTTCTGGACAGAGACAAGTCTCCAGACACATCAGAATCACCAGACCCATCCGGCTGGCTGAATAGAGAACTGATAAAAGTATCTGATAAGTCCTCAAACGGAGAAACCATAGTAGGCCAATCAGAGTCATGAGGCAAACCACCTGAGTCCTGACTATTCAATGTGCTGGGCGGCACCACAACATCTTCTTCTTTAGCCTTCTTGGCCATAGCACGAGTCACTGCGCAAGAAGGATACAGAGATGGGTCCTCATCCCCATTTTCAGTGCTCGGCTGTGAAGTAAGATGTACAGGGGGAACTACTTTGCCCCCAGCCAGGTCATTGCCTAGCAACAGAGAAACACCCTTTATAGGTAGACTTGACATAAGTCCCACCTTTACCTGTCCTGTAACTAAATCTGACTTCAAGAATATAGAGCGCAGGGGTACAGATACAGTCCTCCCTTCAATACCTTGTACAAGTATGAAATCCCCTGAAGCGGTCTCATCACGTAACTCCAAGGAGTCCATCAACAAAAGTGACTGAGAAGCTCCGGTATCCCTTAGGATATATATGGGGACAGGAGTAGTATGCTCATTCAGAGCCACAAATCCCTCTGACACAAATGGAAGAAATTCCTCCCTCACGAAGTCAGCTGTATCTGGCTTTTTAGCCCCACAAGAAGCAGGCAATTTAGCAGATCGGTTATCTACTACAGGGGTTTCTAACCTTGTTTTCACAAAGGCATTTGGTTTGGTGTCATTTTCTTCTTCTTTCTTTGCTTTAAGGAACCAACAGCTAGTTGTAACATGACCAGATTTCTTGCAATAACTGCAAACTAGACCACTTTTGACACTGTCAGCTTTCACACTTTGATCAAACCTGTTACTGGATTTCTGAGCACCATTACCAGATTTGTCTTTGTCTTTGGGTGAATAATCTTGGGTATCACTGTCACCCTTTTTCTGAAATTGGGACCATCTATTGTTACTGCTAGACTGAAATTTGTACTTATGTGTGAGAACATATTCATCTGCAAATTTGGCAGCTGATTGCAAATTCAGTGCTTGCTTCTCATTAAGGTAGGTCTTAACATCATCCTTAACACAGTTCTTGAATTCTTCAACTAACACCATCTCTTTTAGTGAGTTGAAATCATCCTTGACCTCCATTGAAGTACACCAGCGCTCAAAGCAAACTTTCTTCATAATCATAATCAGAAGAATCATCTGCAGACAAAGCTGAATAGGCTTGTTGAGCTTTACCCTTTAGGACAGTTTGCAACATCAGAGGCCAGTTTTCCTTTGGCCACTGGCAACTCTTCGCTACCTTTTCAAAACACTGGAAATAGTTGTCAACATCCTTTTCTGAAAATGGAGGCACCAGTTTTACCTCATGGCTAGCCTGAAATTTATTTTCAGTTTCAATTTTAATTTTTAGCTCCTCCATTTGGAGTCTTTCTTCTCTATCAAATTTCTCTAATTCAAAATCTCTGTCTTGCAAATTTTTCTAACTCAAATTCTCTTTATTTTTCTTTTTCCTCCCTTTCTTTTTTCTCTTCTCTTGCTAATTTTTCTAACTCAATCTGCCTTTGTTTTTCTTTTTCTTCCCTTTCAAAATCTCTTTGTTTTTATTTTTCCTCCCTTTCAATCTCTAGCATTTTTAATTTAAGTTCCATTTCTATATTTGGATTTTCCACTGGTAACTGTTCCAGATCTCCTGGTGCAAACACATTTTCATCAATGTAATATTCAACTATCTCTCGAGCCAGTCTTGCTTTTCGCATGGCTGGTTTTACCTCTGTCAGCTCTAAATGTCTGCAAATTTCTCGCAGTTCTGTCTTTTTAAAAGACTTCAAAACCTCAACGGTTGGTGATGCCAAGAAATCATCCATTGCTGTTGATCTGTCAATATATTTATATAGGAAAATTCAAAAAACAATTTTACAATTTCAAATGTTAGATTTTCAATTAATGAATCACACAATGGTCTATCCCAGACTTGAGCCCCCAATTTGTTATGGCCCCAATTTGTTATTACATTTACAACACTACAGCAACTGCAACAGCAAGGGATGACAGACACAGTTTTTAAAACTTATACACATTTAATTATCAAAGACAACAACTAACAATAACGACTAAACTAATTTTCTGAACAAGATTAGATATATACAAAAAAACAGAAATATTTACAGTCCCTTTTGTAGGTTGCTTGGTGATGTCCTGGGTGAGGGAAAAACTCTAACACAGGCAAAAATCCACTAAGAGCTTCACAGGTCTTGAACAGAATGACAGGTCTGGTCACATGTATCCTTCTCCTTGCAATTTCTCCTACTACTTTACTGTCTCAATTCTTTTCCTTATATACTCTTTTGCAGACCCCACCCACATTTAGACCTCTTTTTATTTTTTATTTTCGGGGACTTGCCCCAGACATGCCCAGGACATGTCTAAACCTAGCTCCAGTCTGGGCCAAATAAAAGAAAGGTAAATACTGCCATCTAGTGGCCTCTATTCACATCACATAGCGTAGTCATTTACCCGGGACAAAAAAAAATTTCTATATAATTGTACATATGTCAATCATCTGGTCAAAAAATCAGATTGTTTTCTCAACTCCTTCATATGTAAATAATTATATCAATTATAGACACTTTTCGCCCTTAGACGATGTAACTACAACTAACTATTGAGACTTCCTGTTTCTTATTAATAGTACGAGGCTACATGGAAGGTGTGCAAATGAGTGATGACTGACTGCTTTTGCTTGTATTACATCAGCTTATCAGGTATTTCATCAGCTAACCATGTATTGCATCATCTTTATTTCAGCATTGCATCAGCCAAACATTGAAAACAAAAGAAGCTTCATTCTGTTCATTGACAGTCAGCATGGCAACTGAGATGTACAAAATTGGTGTTTCTCTGGGTGAGGAATGTAACAAGAGAACACACTGCAGAAAGACTGGTTTCATTAAAATAAGTGAACTTGAACCTGATGACAGAAGGATTCTATCTTAGCGGTGTGGCATATCCTGTTGAAGCTGACCAAATCTGTCTCCATCATGAAAAGGTTTATATGACACACTTTGAAAGTATGTTGTGTGCATTTATGACAAGGATTGGTTTGTGGGCTGCTCTGTTGAGCGGTCAGATGAAAACTGTGATGTCCTTGTCAACTTCATGAAACATTCTAAGACTGGTCTTCTCTCATGGCCTCCTTCTGTTCGTCAGAATACCTGTTGGGTTCCATCCCAGAACATCATATGCATTGTGTCTGCACCACAGCTCCAGGGGCAGAGCGCAAGGTTTTATAAGCTTGATGACCAAGATACTGAATCAGTTCAGAAGAATCTGCCTTCATTTGGGCTATGAACTCAATTTTATCTACATTTTTGGATAAACTGACTAACTAAATTGAGGATGCCATCAAATCTATGTGTTCCGAGTAGAAATACCTCACATTTTCTGCATTTCTGACAAAAAAGTAGTTAAAACACAAGCTGTAATGGGGATAAAAAAAGCCTACATTTCATAAAATTATTTTCATATGAAAGAGGTGAGAAAACAATCTGATTTTTTGACCAGATGATTGACATATATATAAAATTATATAGAAAAAAATTGTTGTCCTGGGTAAATGACTACGCTATGATTGTTAAATCATAAATTGCATTTTTTCAGTCGGAGCCATTTTTGGAGCTCCCTTACTCCTAAATTATGATTTCAATACTGTCCAAAAACTTTCTACAGATAGTCATGTGCCTAAATAGAAGGAATGTAGCCCTAATAAACGGTTGTGATTGATTGTAGCATGTTGTAGCATGACAGTTGCCTCCTGAAAATTGAAATTTTCAATTTCGCACATAAAACCATTACTTTTGAGGCCAATACCTCAAAAACTAGAGGAGATAGGACTTTTCTGGTGACAGATCCTGAAAGCCTGGGAGCTAGTTACATACTATGCCATATTTCAAACTCACAACTCATTTCATTCCCAAGATATTGGCATCCAAATGTGGCTGTTCTTAATTAAACATACATGATTCGCAAGGGTGAAAAATTGGATATACCAACCTATTTTGAAGAGCCACAGCACAAAAACCTTTTAGAATTTTGACAAAATATTTTGCACATGTTCATCATATATTTTAAGGTACCAGTTCAAATTTTTTTAGCCAAATCCGAGTCGGTCAGTATGGGAGATTTCCAGACTTTGGTTGAGTTCACAGGGAATGACCCAATAGTGAAGAAGAGCGGCAATGAGTCGGATAATATTCACAGTATTTTCAGCATGAGGCATGTAAGATGGAGGAGTGCAAGGAAACAGGACAGTCTGACTCACCCCCAACAGACTGAATACCCCCCGCGACACAGCTGATGGCTGACGAGATGAGATCGGTCATGCAGCAGCCGATGAGGGCGGTGAGCGCCACGAGCAGTAAGTGGCCGCACCCCATGACCGTCACCACCACGCAGAAGCTCCACTCAACGTTCGGAATACATTGGTGCCAAGATGGCGACGTAACTTGTTGCACGCGGTAGAATTCTCTCCGTGAGTCTTTTTCGTATTTAGCGACTTTTACTGCTTTAATTAAAACAATTCTGGCTACAATAAATAAGATATTATCAACAAAGTCATCTACACTCACGGTGTTAACGGCAATAAAGTATTTTCACCGTTTCAGTCAGTGTAATTAGATGCAATCAGTCTGTAATGGCTAATAACATGGGAAACAAACGTAAATCTCACCCGAGTGTTACTGCTGTTAGCATACCTCTCCCTGAATCCCCGCTGAAGACCCCGGTCAGCAAATGCAGGAAAGTCCTCGACAACGATAAAATTGCTCAAAGCATAATCGTACAGTTGACGGAGGCGATAAACAAGAGAGCGGACGGACTACAAGCCGGAATCGAGAGTGTAAAGTTGTCAGTTGAATTAGTCGGTAAAACCGAACGAAAACTGGCCGAACTGGACATTACGGTGCTGGAACTTTCACGGCATAAACGACGATGGGACTTGCGGCTGTTTGGTGTTGCTGAAGAGGAGGGTGAGGACATTCGCAAAGGTCATTTCCATCTTTCAAAAAACGGCACCGGATCTCACGGATAAACTCCCCAATGTGATAGACACTGTCCACCGTCTTGGCAAACCTCACACGGACAAACAACGACCAAGAGCTGTAATATTGCAATTCACAATGAGGCATTACCGTGATGTCATCTGGAAAGCCGCGAAACACTCAGCATTCCTCCCAAGGATGTTTTATATTTCACTGGATATACAATTGGAAAATGGCCGCCCATTCATTTCAATGGAAATTGCTCAGTGGCGCAGCAATCCGACATGGGGGCCAAGCTTCCGGAGCCACGCGGACATGCGCTGTATGATTTTTGCTCACACATGCGTAGTGTGGGGCTTATGAACGCGCTGGTATCCGAGGTGTCCATGACAACGGCTCGGGCTCGTGGAACTCCGACCTCGAGTGCGTGTTCACGATCACTTTTCACCGGAAATGGAAGTCTGTCCACTGCAGACTGCGCCCTGACGAAACATAGGCGCCGGTAAAGGTTTAATTATGGTTTGAGATACTATTTTAAAACACAAATGCAATAACAAATGTTAAAAACGACTTTGACAGGGAAGTAATACTATTGATTTCAACTCAAAAATCTCGGCAAAATAGTTGACTTGCTGTTGCGTAACTTTAATATGATGGCAGATGGCAAGGATACCCCAGTGCTCCACCCACTCACATCCGCTGCAGTGCTAAACTCGGAGGAGCGGGAACGCGCTTACATATGAGGACCCGTTGGTGTTCGCATAGCCTGAATATAAATAAAAGATTTTGTCTTTGCCGAGAACCGAGGCATTCATGATTTAAGAGAGAAAAATAAACCGTTTCGGTATGGATAATTTGTGGCTGTCAAAAAAAATTATTCACAAATTTATCAGCGTGTCTTTTTCAATTATCCCCTATGGAGAAATTTCTTTTTGGACCCATGGCATCACGTGACCTGCAATATCACATTCGCCGCTAGGACCATGGAGGATTATGTGGTCGACCCGAGTTGTGCGTCCAGATCTCCTTATAGGTCCATGATTCCTCCAAGGAAACAAGTTGCATTTCACGGAAGATTTCTCCCCAGAGGACAGGGCGAGACGTTCGCAACTGTGGCCGATGGTGGAGAAGGCCAGAAAGGAAGGTAAAATTGCCTATTTTGTCGGCACAAGAGCATTTATTGAGAAAAGGGAAATCTCCCTCTCAGTGGATCGATGAACTGGGAATCTAGCGCAGGCTTGTCACCAGGTTCATTACCTCACGGTTGAACTATGAGAACTTTTTCGAACTCCCTGCACCACTTGGATTTTTAGTTTTAGTTTTTTATTTTTCTTTTTCCTCTCTCATGAATGGACAGTTCAGTCCTGCTCAGACTGTGTGACATTCACCACAAGCCTGTAAAGGTAATCTTTTGAGTTGTGTTAAGTTGTATTCACAATGAATATGAACAAATTCTACCTTATAGATATGGGTTGTAATCTAATTGAAAACTTAAATGTTTGTTTTCACGTTATAGGTGGTTGTTCAATCTCTTTACCCACTTTTTGTTGAAGCTTTAAGCTAACCATTTTGATTATCAGAAACTCGTTGCTTTATATGCAAAGTTGATGTATATTTTGACTTGATTTTTCGGAGAGCATTTTGTACTAAAGAGAATACCACTCTCCTGTGCTCAGGGTACTAAGCTACTTACCGTAACTACACTAGCCTAAAAGGCCTATTCTCTTTTCTTTCATTATTTCATCCCTTACAGTTATTTCATTTAATGCTCGGGGGTTATGAGACAAAGTAAAGCGAAAGGCTGTTTTTCTTTACGCGAATAGTTTCAATGCAGATTTCTGTATTATTCAAGAGACTCATTCAGAGTTGAGTGATATAAACTTCTGGAAATCACAATGGGGCGAGGAGGTTTGGTTTTCCCATGGCTCAAGTCATTCCGCAGGTGTCTTAACACTAAGGGCTCTAATTTCCTGGCGCAGCGCAGGTGGCGTAGTGTGGCGCAGCCCGCGTAGTGGTAATTTCGTACGGCGCAGCCCGCGTAGTGGTAATGTCGTGAGATGCGCAGCCTTTGGTAGTGCGCCGAGATGGGTGTGGCGGCGTAGTAGGGGGAGGTGTCACATATTCATCAAGACGCAATGACAATTTCGTAGAAAAATTCTTCGCTGCAGTTGCGCAGAAAGCTCGCCAGCTCTAACCTGGTTCACTTTCTGCGCAGTGGTAATTTGGCTGACCGGCGCGCAGTGCGCACACGTCACCGAACCTCTCAGGCAGGTTTCCAGAATGTCAGGCACATTTCAATACAGTGAATAATTACAGCAACCACTGTTTAATGTAACTATCTGAATCAGCACAAACATTATAGTATCTATATCGATTGTCCTGATGTCATATCAAAGGCAGTTGGCACGCGTGATGGAAACTCGACCTGACTTAATCAACGCAACTGAATCAATGATGCAAATCAAATCAATGACTTCACATCTTTCTCAGCCAACCACAAACTGCCTCGGCATCAGGCAGTGCGTATATAATGCTTGCGTTCTATGCTCGGTAAAGCCGCATACACACTGGACGCGAAACAAATTTTTCACACGACTGATTACAGTCTAAGTCAATGCGAAGAGCCATCGACTTTTCTTGGTCTTTTATTTCGCCTATTTTCTTCCTTTGAAGATAGACAACAGTCTTTATTCGGTCTTTCTTTTGAAAGTTAGTCTGATGGATCGAACAGATTCACGCTTTATTTCCACAGCAGAGATAAAATAGTGCTTGCAATCAGAGAGCAAATCAATTCCATGACCATTGACAGTGTGAATAAATTATCGCATGCACGATCAAGACTGTCCAACGCGAAATGCAAAATACTCCATGTCCGGCACCCAGCAAAAAGTAAAAGTATTGATATGAGAACAGATTTATAACGGAATAAAGAATAAAAATACATATATATCACCAACCAACGGAACATCCAAAAAAGATGACCCGCAAATAAATTAATCGCAGTACGTGTTTGTTGGATGTTCTGTTGTTAAAATGTTCTTTTTATTCATTATTTCGTTATCAATCTCTTCTAATCGTCCTCTCTTTTTTTTGGCTGTCAGACACGGAGGCATTGTACATTGTCTCGCGCCAATGTCGACTCGCTTTATTGAGCGGAGCTTAAACAGAAACATTGATTGAAATTCTCGGTACTGATCTTGAAGAACTGAGCCCTCTTATCAAAACATTCACGTTTAATATCTAAAAGAGTCAGTGGATTTGAAGAAATTAAAAACAATAATAGACGGTCAGACACGGAGATATATTAAAATGCTGTCAGACTTTCGGACACAAGACACTGCTTGCAACGCAATCTGTCGAGCGAAAAATTCGTTTCGCGTCCAGTGCGCAAGCGGCTTAATACTAGGCTATTATTATTGTCACTTAGGTTTTATCGTCTTTAGTGGGGGAAAGTATTACAGCCTGATTGGTATGATCTCGTACTGAGTTAAGATCACATATCGAAAATAAATGTGTAACGTATCTTGCATTGTTGTCCATTCATGTGTATCCCAAAATTTTAAGCAGCAACAGTTGGTAATAATAGGAACACGCTATTCATCGTTTCTCTTGCCAATGAGCAATATTTGACTTGGCTGTGTTATACCCAAATACGGCGCCTTTGCCAACTTGCGCTGGAAGACGGGGCAGAGGCGGGACAGAGGAGTACTTGTGCCAGGCTACGCCAAGCTTGAAATTGCAACATACGCCTGGACACACCCCGTTGGCGCGGCGCACCCTCCATTCGCTGCGCCTGCGCCTGGCCTATGAAATTAGAGCCCTAAAACACAAGTTCAATGGCAAAATTCTTTTCAGTTTGTCTGATCAGTTTCTTCTTTTAGTTATCTCACTAAACGAAGAACTAATTTTGCTTGGAAATATTTATGGGTATAATAACCAAAAAGAAAATACTGAATTAATGGATACATTAAATAATAACATTGCATATATAATGAGGAAATATACAAATATGAAACTCATTTTGGGTGGAGATTTTAATACAACAATGAATGATACCATTGATAGATGGCCTGCAAAACTAAATGCCAATCCTAATATTAATTTGATAGACTTTATGTGCAAATGAAATCTCCTAGACATATGGAATCCAAAGCTGATAGACTTTACTTGGGGAAATAAAACTGGCTGTCTTAGATCTCGCATCGATTTTTGGTTAGTGTCTCAATCCTTGCTGGAATCCACACTTAGAGCTGACCATCTGCCTGCACCATTGTCTGACCATAATGTTGTGTTGTTGGAAATAGCTGTGTCTTCCTATCATCAATCAAAACGAAATGCTGGATATTGGAAATTAAATAATTCATTACTAACCAATAAATCTTTAGAAAAGGTAATCTCAGAGAAAATAAACAAGTACTGGCAATTAAGTCTAACTCAAAATACTTTTACTTCAAACTGGGAATTACTTAAATTTGAAATCTCCAAATTAATGATGAAGGCGGGGGCGGATTTGGTGAAAAACAATAAGAATAAAAAAAAAAAAAGAATCTCAAGTAATCGCTGATATCAAATTAAATAATTTAGCTCCTGATAATATGTCGGAGGATGACAAAGTAAAATTAGCAGAATTACAAACAAATTTAGATATTATTTGTGTATATAAAGCTAAAGGGGCTTTCATACGTTCAAGGCAAAAATGGATTGAAGAAGGAGAACGAAACTCATCATATTTTTTTAACCTTGAAAAACGTCATCAGAAAAATAACTCTATTAAAATTAAAAATAGACAATATAATAATAGAAGACCCCTTACTAATTTCAGAACATTGTGAACAATTTTATAGGAAATTATATGAATCTAAGTCTTCAATCGATGACATACAAAATTTTCTCCAAAAATTAAAAGATATAAGAAAAATAAACAAAGAAAATAGAAGTAACTGCGATTTACCTATAACTGTTAATGATATAAATGAAGCTATAAACAAACTCAAGCCAAATAGATCACCAGGCACTGATGGTCTAACGGCTGAATTTTATAAAAAATTCTCTAACATTTTGTCACCCTTCCTGCATCGGGTATTTATGGAAAGTCTTAATAAAGGGCACCTTCCCCCTACCATGACGCAAGGTTTAATCAATTTGATCCCAAAACCACACAAAGACAAACTACTTATTGATAACTGGCGTCCTATCTGCCTTCTACAAAATGACTACAAAATAATTGCCACGTGTCTAGCCAAAAAAATTAAGACTGCTCTTATCGATATAATAGATCAAACTCAATCAGGCTTCATGGCAGGCAGACACATAACCAATAATATAAGACTTGTTTTAGACATTTTAGATTACTCAGACTTGGTGCAGGACGAGGGATTTGTTCTTTTCTTGGATTTTTACAAGGCGTTCGATACCATAGAACACTATTTTATGTTTAAAGCTATGGATTTTTGGTTTTGGTAGTACATTCTCAAACGCAATTAGAACACTATACAAAGATAGTAACTGCTCTATCAAACTTTCACATGGTACTTCCAAGAGGTTTAACATCAATAGAGGTCTCCGACAAGGATGTCCAGTTTCACCCTATCTATTTGTTCTAGCTGTGCAAATCCTGCCAAATCATATAAATAACAGTGGTATTATGGGTATATCCATTGCTGATAAAGTTTTTCTCATCAGCCAGCTAGCGGACGATACCACTTTATTTTTAAAGAACCAAAATCAGATGAAAAAAGCTATTGAAACAATAGGTATATTCTCTAAAGCTTCTGGTCTCTATTTGAACATAGCGAAGTGTGAACTGCTTCCAATTAAGAGTTTTGCACAAGACAGTATACATTACATACCGGTGAAATATACCGTTAAATACCTTGGCATAGTTATTAAAAAAGACCAGAATGCTAGAACCCAAGAAAATTTTAATCCTATAATTAAAACAATAGAACAGAGATTCAATCTCTGGCTTCAAAGGGACTTATCTATATCTGGAAGATCTCTCTTATCAAAGGTAGAAGGCTTGTCTAGAGTAATCTACGATGCCCAAGCAATGGATGTACCTATGGATTGCTGCACGAAAATAGACAAACTTTTATTTAATTTTATTTGGAAAAAGAAACCTCACCAAATTTGAAAAAATATAGTAATGGATAAGCCATTCTATGGTGGTATCAATGCCTTAGACCTCTGCACTTTAAATGTAACATTCAAAATGAAATGGATTAAGAATTTATTCGTGAATTGGCAACAGGGGAAGCCCAAACAACCCCTGAAAGTTAATGATTGTTCGTGACCTGTTTTCAATCATTCATTTAAATTACAATAACAGAAACTCCGAAAACTCAACATGATCTGATGCGGCCAGTTTCATTAATAACGCATACCAGTCTACTCTCACGCATTTGGCATGAGTTTAAGAGGCATTTTTACGTTCCTCTGCTGTAGACAGCAATGATTCCATCAACGCGTATACAAGAGATTTTCGCGTGGAATTTTAGTACTTGTGGATGGAGGAGTTTGAAGCAATGGAATTGCATAAAGACGTTTCAAATTATCTTATTTCATTTAAACAATCATGAAATAAACAAACATTCCGACCAACATATCTTAAATGCATTGCTTCCAACCCCAACCCCCGAGTAAATAAACGCGTGAAAAGTCTGGAGTCGTAATCAGTATGCGTTATAAATGAAAACTGGCCACATCTGATAATGTAGAGAGTTTTCAGAGTTTCTGTTATTGTAATTTAAATGAATGATTGAAAACAGGTCATGAACAATCAGTCACTTTAAGGGATTGTTTGGGCTTCCCCTGTTGCCAATTCACGAAGAAATTCTTAATCCATTTAATTTTGACCTGTGGTGCATTGCTCTCAAGGGAACTTACTCCCTTTTCCCTTCTGCCTGCCTGTGGGCTATTGATTGATTGATTGATTGCTTTATTTCAGACCCATCCACAGGATGGTTCATATCACATAAAATACATAAACATTCACATAAAATACATACAAAAACTAGAAGAGCACTCAGAGAGCGCAGAACCTCCGCCGCCAGGGGGCTGCAAAGCCAAAAGCACGGCGATTGGAACTCCGGCCCATTGGAAAGACTTGAAATCTTGAACTTTGGAGTATATCTCAGCAGTACTTTGGCCTAGATATGCCAAAATTTAATCACCTCTTCCTTGACTTAATACCAACCTACCCTGAAAATTTCATTGAAATCCGGCCATTAGTTTTTGAGTTATCTTGTACACAAACAAACAAACCAACAAACAAACGGCACCGAAAACATAAACCTCCTTGGCGGAGGTTAATAAAAGGTGACAAAGGTTACAAAAAAAAGCCTCGTGTAGGCATGAGCGCCAATGACACCACATACTTGAACCAAACCTTACAGAGCTTTGTCTAGGGTTGCATAATGCAGAAATAATGACATTTCTGGACGAGTTTACTCTACACATAAATCTGTACATCAGGTTACGAAGCACAGCAGGACAGGTAGGTATACCAGCATTTACAAACATATGTTGAGACTGCTGTTCTCATCCACTAAACTCTCATTCTAATGCAAAATTGCTGCATTATTCTGCTTTTTTAACATTTTCACATTTTTGGGTCACCATTGTCCCCATTTCTGGGTGATCACTGAGGCTTGAACTTTGACCTTGGTGGCACTCATCCCCTTTCACCTTTATTCCTCCAAATGCATTGATATTCACTTCATTCAAGTCTTTTCCTGAAATGGCCATTTTGTGATTTTCGCCACATATGGTGCAAATTGCACTTAGAAAAATTTAATTGGGGTACATTCTCCTGTGACCTCTTCGGCCGGCCCGTGGGTTCGTTCAAGGTGCCGACGTCACTTGATTTGTTGTCAACCTTTTAATCCCATATTTCATACAGTTTGTATCCATTTTGACAAAGCTCGTTCTGCTCTGCAACCCTCATGGTGCAATGCTGTCATTCATGTCTGTTCCCAATTCCTGGGTGAGCACTGAGGATTGAACTTTGACCTCGGCGGCACTCATCCTCTTTCACCTTTACTCATCCGAATGCCTCAAAATTCACTTCATTCAAGTCTGTTTCTGAAATGGCTATTTTGTGATTTTCACCTCATGTGGTGCAAAAATTACTCTTAGAAACATTTCACTGGGGTACATTCTCCTGTGACCTCTTCCGCCGGCCCGTGGGTTTGTTCACAGTGCCGACGTCACTTGATTTATTTGTTCAGTCTCTGTGCTGATTATTAGAAATATAAGGATTCATTTAAGATGAGAATTCCATCATGTGAAACCAAATTTTGGGCACACATTGGGCACGCATTTCGCTGTGATTTTCTGTTGAGCTCTGGCTTTTTTGGGTGATTTCAAATTATTTTGAGCAAGTCCTGGAAAATACACACACACACACACACACACACACACACACACACACACACACACACACACACACACACCGAAATGTAATACAGAGATAGGTAGCAGGGAGTATTTGAGATAAAGTTTGTGTCAGTTAATTGGTGTGCAGGAAACTGCATTGGGTTGTCTGTCAGCTGAAATCCACCATGCTGACAAGTATAAAGACGTGGGTAACACTTTACAATAACCATCATTTATAAATGGTAAGTAGACCATCTAAAAATGGTTAACAGTTTCTTAATGTATAATCATCATTTATAAACAGCATAAATGGTAAATAGACCATTTATAAATAGTCTATTTACCAAATAATGGTTATTGTAAAGTGTTACCAAGAAGTGTTTGTCAGCAGGATGTACCACAGTCGTACAAAAATATACAAAATGTATTTATTGTGCACTCTGGGTGTAATCTGTGTCTCGCCCACCGGGGGGCAGTGTGTTGCCAGAATTTGATCAAAGTTTTGGACGATACCCATCCACCTCACATTCCTTAGTGCAGGTGATGGGTCTGGGGGGAGGGGTGCAGGTGATCCTTTTCTGTGGGTGAGAGGTGTGAATGGGAGTTTCTCAAACCTGCAGTAGAAGCCGTTCAGGTGGTTTGTTTTCTTACATTTCAAACACAAAGTAAAGACAAATCAACTTTTATATGAAAACATTTTATTTCATACAATACTTGGTATGAATGTGCAAAAAAAATAAGGGCACACTTAATACTGTACATGACAGGCAAGCGATAGGGCACATTGTACTGATCCAGTGCCTGGACTGGGCCGGGGCTCAGCACAGACTGTACCCTAACTCTCAAGCCACTCCAGTTTAAGTCCTTCTCCCTTAAAAGACTACCTACACTGAAAAAAATTGGAATGCCATTACTTAAAAGAAAAGCTAGGAAAGTTTTTTCACACAGAAAGTGCTTGTAATCCTAACTCAGGATATTATGGAACATTTACTTACTAGAATCACTTATCACACACTTAAACCACTGTGGGAACGAAAGAGACAATTACTTGACTGTAAGGCATTGTAAGCATTAGAAAATCTGTATCAGGCCAAAACATCTCAATGGTCCATCATAACTTTTTATCTGTTGAAGGCAGCCTCTTGAAATTTCCAGATGTTTACTGCAGGTGATGGGTCTGGGGGGAGCGTGGAGGACGTTAAAGGATTTCCTGGTGTGGGTGAGAGGTGGGAATGGGAGTTATTCAAACCTGTAGTAGAAGCCGTTCAGGTCCTCTGCCAGTCTGCGGAGAATTGTTCAATACTGTGAAGGGAATTGTGTTCAAAGATCTGTGTTCAGGGAAAATATGTGATAAATCGAAGCATTTATTTTCTGACATTTTGCAAAGACCCCCCTTTAGAGAATTCTTAAGACCCTCTCTTTTGAACAAATTAAAAGTTATGAAATGAAATCAAGTAATGATCATTTGACTTTTGTGGATCAAGTTTTCCAAATATTTTCAGTGATCCTGACCCTGGATGTACAAAATACATTTCAAACACAACATAAAGACAACAAAGTCAACTTTTATATGAAAACATTTTTTTTGTACAACACTCACCCAAAATAATGTGTAATGACAATAAAACACTGTCTACAAATACCATATTATGAATATGATTAATGGCATGATTGATTCTAGTAAGTAAATTTTACTTAATGTCCTTAGTAAAGATTACAAGCACACTGAGGGAAAAAAAAAAACTTTCCTAGCTTTTTTTTTTTAAGTCATGGCACTCAAATTTTCAGTTCATTGACCCCATGATCAAATGGTAATTCAGAGGTCCTGCACAGACAGGCAGGCGCGTTGTTCTCATCCAACACCCGGACTGGGCCGGGGCTCAGCACAGACTGAACCCTAACTGTCAAGCCACTCCAGTTCAAGTCCTTCTCCCTTAAAACACTACCTACACTGAAGAAAATTTGGAGTGCCATTACTTAAAAAGCTAGGAAAGTCTTTCACACTGAAAGTGCTTGTAACCTTTACTCAGGATATTACGTAACATTTTCTAAGCAGAATCACTTATCACACATTTAAACCACTGTGGGAACAAAAGAGACAATTACTTGACTGTAAAACATTGTAAGCAGTAGAAAATTTGTATTGTACTAAAACATAAGTGGTGAGCATATTTGGCTGCTAAAGAACTGACAGCTTCCTCTTCCTGGGTCAGGGCAAATATTTTCTGTTGGCTGACGCCAATCACCACTCTTGCATTGGATGGCTTTCTGTTCACCCACTGCCTGGAAAAGAATGGAAGAGGGGAAATGTACTAATGAATTCATTTCCAAAAAGACATCACAGTACATGTAAGGGGACAAATTCCTTCAAGCTGTTACACACTGAGTTTAAAGTGGTTGAAAGTCTGAAAAAAAAACTGAAACAAGACCTGTGCCATTTTGTAGGTCTTAGTGAGCAGATGAAGAAAATGCAAAAATAAAAAACTGTTGAGAATTTTTGGAGAAAATCCATTTTTTTTGTGGCAGTCATCTTGAATTACAAAATCCTAAGAAGGGGGTTAATAATTGCAAGCCATCATGTATTTTTTTTTTTTCCAATAGTTTGACATTAGATAATCATACCACAGGGTCAAATTGGTGAAAATACAAAATGATTACCATGGTAACTGAATTTGTCAAAAATATTAAAATATTAAATCCCTGAATATAACCCATCATGTTGCTCAGCTTTAGTCCAAAACTACTTTTGTGAGGTAGGAATAATTGGCAGCTGATTACATCATGTATAATAGGCCTTTTCATTCATTGCCCCAGCTGGAGTGGAAGTAGAAAGATACCCAGAAGCAATCCAGTGGCCAAGGAAGCCACATCTGGTGAAGGAAAAATACCATAAACAGTTTGAGGGAAACAAATGTGTCAGCTTACTATGCAGAACTGATGTCTTAGTCCAGCTAATAAGTTCAACGACGAAAACGCCAGCAAGCCATCCAGCCACACCCTTCACAAATGCATTTGCAGCAATGGGAAAGATGGTTACTTCCTGCTTTGGACAAAGCCTAAACAGTGGATGGGAAGACCATTTTGTCGACTTCTGCGAGGCCTACGCGAAACTTGGCATCTTGATCTCATCCAAATTCCACATCATCAGAGACCATTTGCGTGAGTTCTTTAAGTGCCATGGTTGAGGATTGGTTAGATACTCTGAGCAAGCTTTCGAAGCAGTTCACGCTGACTTCAACATTCTGGGAGAGGCATCAGATAAAGGATAGCAGCAACAAACTATTTGGTTTGCGCTGAAAGCAAACCGTCAAAGAGTACAATAGCGCACGACTAAGCATTACATTTAGATAGAACATTTTTGCCACGTGAGGGTTAAAGGAGATGGACTACTATTACTATTTTTCACATTCTTTTGATCGACAACCCTGCAGAGGAGACCTTCAGAAATAAATCACCAAAGAGCAGAAGTTTTAATCCTTTAACGTCAATGTGAAAATTTCAAGTTGGGTGCCGATGAAAAAGTGGATTTTCTCCAAAAATTCCCAGATTTTTTATTTTTGCATTCTCTATCTGCTTACTGAGGCCTACAAAATGACATGGGTCTTGTTTCAGTATCTTTTTTTCCCAGACATTCAAGCACTTTAAACCCAGTGTGGTTACTGAGTGGAACTTCGACAGAGTTGTTAAATTATCTGCCCTCTCACCCTCCCCCCACCAACAGAGGAGCAGTGTAAAGTAGTTGTGAAGCTGTAACCTTGCCCTCTCCTTCTCAGCCAAATTCAAATTCAGCTTCCTCTCCACCAACAAAGAGGTGCCTTTTTTGTGAGTGTATATTTTCAAAGATTGGCTTAAAATAATTTGAAATCACCCAAAGAAGGTCAGAGGTTAGCAGACAACCAAAGCCTGAATGTGTGGCTGACAGAAACTTTATCTCCAAATACTGTGTGACGTAGCGTTCAGAAGCCACAGGCAAGAGATGGAAATCCAAAAAAAATATGCCTTTAATGAAGTCCGAGTCAAAGCCAAAAGACACAAGAATTGCCAAGACACAATACGAAATCCAAAAACAGTCAACTAGACGGGCAGGGGTCAGAACCAGGGAAACACATGAGCAAAGGTACAAAAACGACAGGCAAAAAGTCACAGTCAATGAACAAAGCCAAGGGTCATACACAGGGCATCCAAACACAGAAATCGCGTCATACAAAAAAATAGGTGGAAATCCAAAAAAACAAAACAATACAAGAAGGGCAATGGCAAGAGTCGAAGTCAGACAAACCAGTCAAAGGAAAACAATACTCAATAGCATACAAGACACTCTGCACAAACAAATATTGATCAACGTTATGACAAAGTCAGAACTGCAGTGAGGACTTTTAAATATATATGAGGGAATTCACATGCCATGCAGGGAACAGGTGAGCTGGATCAGACTAATTACAATGGGAGAATCATGTGAGGGAAACCCTAACCAAGAAAATTGGCGAAAGCCAAGACACGGAAGGAATAATACAAACAGCCTATGACATTTAAACGGTTCCGGTCAAGGAGTTCTAAGTGCAGGAAAGTAATTAAGCACGTGTGAGAGATCTCGCAGAAACGCAGGGGGAGACAGGTAAAGCAGAGCAAGAGGCAGAGACTAGAACAGGGCGATTGCTGAGAGGTAATTAGTCTTAATTAGTAGCGGTGCAACTTTACAGATTAAACTAGTGTGCTTGTTAGTAGGTTAGTAATCTATGTACATGGATTAGTTGTGTTAGTAGACTATGATACAAAATACAAATATTAGTTTTGTTAGTAATCAGAACAGTAAGACGAAGGAAGTAAACGAGAATCGAAGGAATATATTAAACACCAGAATTCATTTAAATCACCCGAAGTAAGTGCTTACACAGACCGGGAAGATGGACTGAACCAACTAGATCACAAGACAGGGGAGACAAGTGTAATGGAACTGAGAAATGGAATGAACTAAAAATGTGAGAATAACAATAACCAAAAAGAATAAATAAAAGACAAAATCATGAACACAGATCCTGAACATAAACATGAAAACAAACATGACAAAAAACCATAACCATGACAACCCCAGCACCCTCTCCCAATCACGCACAGTTATGAAAGGACCGGCATTTATTATGGTACACTAGAGCCTAGTCTCATCCCAACTCGTTATATTCTGACCCTACCTGGCCAAGCGTCGATAGATGACGAAAAGGGAGGCTTTTGCTGTTCTTATTTGACGCCAGTTTAAAACGAACCCTACTGAAACTAACCCCTAACCTTGAACCCGAACCCTAACCATCAAATAATGCCGCCAAAGGTCATTCCCTGTCGTATATCGAAGTTTGGTCAGGTGGTGTCAGAACAGGAAGTCAGTATGAGAAAGTGTTGTACACACCTCTAATCAATAGTCTCTCCACTGAAAAACTTTACAGTCGACCCAAACACTAAAGTTAGAGATTCAACTTTCTGACATCCCAACCCATCCCACCGCCGCACCGCGCCCCCCCCCCCCCAAGAGCAGCTCATCACAGCTGACCATCCTCCTGCAAGAACAGAAACTGCTGTTCTACACCAGAAACCAAAGATAACACAAGCAAAACAACATTGCTAAACCTTGACAAGCCTAAATGATTCCCCCATCTGACAAAATCATCTTTTGATGATAATTTATTGACGTCGCCAAGATAAATGGGCGGAATTTTTCCCACTTCTAATCATTATGTACTTGTGAGGATGTGATTCAGAATGTAAAATTTTGCTCTCTTGTAATGAAAAATAACTCATATACTCTCATAACTCTCACATAACTCTCTGACTGAGCAGTCGATAAATATGTAATTCACTTGATGAAAACTTCTTGAAAAAAGTGTTTGTGAGGTGCTGGAAATTTATTGTGTAAAAGGTGTAGGAACTCTCCTCCTGAGCTAATTGAGAAAGTGAATAAAATCAGTGTCCCTCCAAAACAAGAAAAGTTTCAGAAGAACATTGCACTGTGTTCAAAGCATGCAGTGAAATGCTTGTGCTTTACTTTTTAAATAAATATTTTCTCTGCATGTTGTCTGTATGATCTGAAAGTATGTTGACTTGTTCAGAGTGTCACAGACTGAGCACAAGGATTCGGTTCCCAGTTTTCAAACCCCTGAATGATCGGTCTCAGAAAACATGACATGAGGAGTTGCATGGATACAGTCGCCATTTTAATTTCCTTCAACGGCAGCCAAAACATTAAGACGGTATTGAGGGATTTTGGCACAAAAACTGTGAGAGCAGACTTTGATTAAGACACTGTAGATACTATTGACTCTTTATGTTATAATGGATTTATGCACGAGTGACTATTGGTGCAAAAATACTGTTTGAGTCCAACCACTCCGGCTTCGATAGGGTGTAGTTACTGGTGATGGTTGCACGGTTTACCACATCTTTTTGATTTTTCGTGGAACAGAAGTCTTGACTCATTTTTAAGGTCCTGTGGATCTTTCATACATAATACTTCTGTTAACCCCTGTTGGTTCAGTTCCCGAAAAATGAGCTCTCTACGCTCCTGGGCAAAAAATGGACCAGGTCCCAGCCGAAAATAACAAAATGTGCCACTCCTAATGACCTCAACAAAAAATCATTGGCCAGAAAATTACCTCAAATTACACAAATGCAGGTAGATAAACTAGCTTCGTGTGGGTTAGCTTTTCTCTTTGACTTCACGGAATGTTTAAGCTCCGTGGGTAAACTTACAGACAGCTTATCGAAGAGGAGTCAATGTTGTTCCACTCATTGTTGATGACGGCTTCGAACAGCTGAAAAGAATTTGAAAAACATTTTTTTGGTTTGTCTGAGTTTAATTTCAGCTCATAATATTTTCAGGGTTCTAATCTGTACTCTGAAACCTCTTCTACCATGTTACCTGTGGTAGAAATGCCCCGGTCAGAGGCGTACATTTGCTCTACGCAGACTACGCAGTTGCGTAGAGCCCCGAGGCAGAGGGGGGCCCCCTCCTGGGCTGCTTAATAATTACGTTTCAGTCTGCTGCTGGTTCGTTTTTTCCCCCACTGTCCTGACAACATGAAGCAGTATCAATTACTACTACTATTTCCGGTACATTTTCAAAATAAAACGTGTGGTGAATGATCGATAGTATAATAGAAAGTAAAATAGGCTCTTGTTTTGAAACGCGCACCGGCACCTTTGAGAGGAAAGAGGAACGCCAGGCAGCGCGCGGGGGAAGTGAGCGAACGTCGCGTCGGCAAAAAGTCGCTCTCATCCATCGTCCTCCTCAGTTAGCTGGTGAGTGGTAAATAGTAATAATAAAAATACATTTAAATGCTGCTGCTGCTGTTGCTGGTTGGCAAAGTTGCACTGCACAGTTTGCACTGTTTAGTCCCCCCAGGAATCTGCAGAGAAAAGGTGTTGATTCCGCGGAGAACATTCCTGATTCTGCGGAGAGCAATTCTTGATTCCGCGGCTTGAAAGTTGATTTTCCGCGGGCATTAAAAAAAACCTAAAATGACCAGTTATAAAGCAAATTTATGTAATAATGAAGCAAAAATTCTCTTATGAAATTATTTGCAATACCAAAACACTGCGAAACATTGTGGTTATAAAATAAGCAGCATCAGCATTCTTTTTGTCCCTCTTGAGCAGATTTATTTGCATAACTTATAAAGTGCAAAACATTTCACCAAACTATGGGTGAATGAGGCTTAGTAACTGAACAAGTGCCAAAGATCAAAGTAAAGATTTAAACAAAGTGTACACTATTCACTGTATCCTCAGGATATTGTAATCGTTACTGCATACCATAGACTGTATAAAAAGATGGATGAAGCTACCGTGATGTCACCCACTGGTTCGAAGATGAAGAAGTGAATCGAAGATCCGGAGAGGAACGTGGCTCTGGATCTGACCGTATCGGACGAGGACCAGAGGATAGCGACACCCCAGAGGCATATAGCTGGCTTTATACTTTATTCTAGTTTATATGGGACCATAATTCACGAAAATGAATGTCATGATATATCGAAGGAGAGCTGAAACTTGCTATAGCTAACATAAAATGATGTGGAAAAAATCATTATTTAAATTAAAAATCAGGTCGGAAAGTAGGATCATTTTCTCATAGACTTCTATTGCATTGAACTTCTTTCTGCAACCACTGACGTCGCCATCTGCTGGCCATTAAATAGAATGCCATTCTACGGTACTTCCACATGGGCTTCTTTTTTCAAATCAGGGTGCTGCGGCCATCTTTTCATATAGTTTATGCTGCATACAGCGGAAAAAAATCAGTTTCCGTAACCGGCAGCACCAGCTGTGAGTCTTAGATCCCGTTTATCTGACCGCAAAATCTAGCGGCCGGGATGAAAAATACATGTAAAATATAAAATTCTGCACCTCGCCCTATATTCCGCGGACTGCTTTGATTTCCGCGGAGGGCTTTGAAATCTGCGGTAAATTCCGGGGGGACTAACTGTTGCTATGTGGGCTGTGGCGTTGCATGGCTCTTTTTTGTCTTTTGTTGTGTTGTTTGTGCAAACATGTTTAGGGTCTTTATGGCAAAATGTAGGTGATATTTTATTTCATAATTTATCCCATCATGATAAATCAGTGATTTGTCATGATAGCACAAAATATGAAATAACATAATGACCTATTTGGTTTTCAAACAGTGGTCCAGGGTTTCCAGGTGGACTGGTCCTCAGCTAATATGGAGAGTTGGTAACCAAATGAACCCTTACCCTAATTTAGCCCCTAGCATTAGCAATTTACATGTATATGCACATTCAATTTGCATTTATGCTCTCAGTATTTGAATTATTATTATTTACAGATTATTGTTAAACTTCGTCAAATTCAAATGGTGATCTGTGGCTCAAATGAAAAAGGTTGAAAAGCTCTGACCTTGATAATGAGTTTGTAGATATGCATTTTTCAAGAAAATGGCTGACATGAGAGACATCTTATCTGGCTAATAGGTCTTTCTTCCTCTCCACTTGAACACAATGAACAGTTCTCCTCCTTGTTACAAGTTACTGAAAGTATAGTTGCTAGTTCTGCTGTAGGTAGGTGTGTGTGTGCAAGTGTGTTGTCTGCGACTATTAGTGATATAAATAATACACAGGCTATTTCTGTTAAAACAAACTCTCATAACTAACTGAGCTGTTTTTGATTACAGTTGAGCCAAGTGAGCAGACAGGACAGGACGTGTATGATTAAACTTAAATTCAACTGCTCTTCTTCATTGTCTTGTCAAGTTCTTCTTAAATCATCACTATTTCAGAATATGTATTGAGCTGGGGGATGGCATTTTTAATTAAGACACCTGACCCAACACATAAAACACACAATTTGAAAGCATGAGAAAACAGCATAAAATACCGTAAAAACATCATTAAAAATCATTAAAAAATTTTTCCACGCGGGGGGGGGGCCCCCTTCCCGACCTTTGTGGGGAGCCCCCTGAATATAATGTCCGCCCCTGGCCCCGGTGGCCCTTTTTTGCCCTGGAGTGTACATTTGGCCACTTAAACACAGCCAACGTATAATTTACTGTATGAGCTCCTGTTTTCAACACCACTTAGCTAAGGTATACAAGCGAAATTTAAAGATAAAAGCCATTTCAATCGCAAGTCACTAATAATTTCTTCTAGGTTCATGCTGTAAATAGCTAAATATTTAGTTAGCTGGGAATTACTTTTGTCATTTTTCCTGTCATGTTTTAATTTACAACTCTAAGTACCTGCAATATTTAATTTCTGTGACACAATGATGATCAAAATAATCAAATGACATCTCTAGTACCTTATAACTCCTACACACTGTATTTACTCGCAAAAAAGAAAAATCGCAGATACAAATACTAATAAGGTGGATAAGAAAGTGACATCTGTTGATGACGCAAAAATGAACACACAAGGTTAATTGTTTTCACCGAGTGCATAATTGGGCCAGCCGGAAGTGACTACACCGCGACTTTGAGAATTCCTTAAAATTGATGGATTTTTTGCCCATTTCATAACTTTTGAGTGCATAGAGATATATAAATAATCATTCAGAACAAAATAAACCAACAATCTCAGGTGGTGTGCCTCATGTTAGGGAACCTTTAAATAGTAAAATCAATGACTGAAATCATCATCGATAAAATTTATTGAAGCAAATTTCAACCAATAAAATGCTCCGTTTCATCGATCTTTGTTGTCAACTAACGCTATCCTAACGCTGCCGCAGTTAATTATTCCGATTGGTTTAAAAAATGTTTACATTAAAGGATATTGCCGAATGAACTAATCACGTTCATCGTAAGTCAAACTCTGATTTTGTAATCATTATATAATTTAATTTATTTATGTTAAAATGTATTATGTTTATATTATTATAAACGTATAATAATGTAATATAATATAATAATGTATTATGTATTATGTATTATAATGTAATATAATAATGTATTATTATTTATATTAAAATGTAAATGTTTATGTCAAATTGTATTATTGTAAAAATGAAAGATTTGTATGATTATTTATTATACAAGTTACTATTTTACAGATTTGTATAATATTCATACAAATATTATCATAGACTTCTATTCATTATAGATCCATTATTTCATTTGTAATTTACTTGTGCAATATCTAGTTTTGGTAACAGTTAATATAATGTGAGTCTCATAAATAACATTTCAAAAGGTACAGTGGCTCCAATAAGTATTTGTACACTACTTGAAAATTCAACTACATAACAGCTTTTGTATATTAGGCTAAATGCTTGCTACTGTGTGTAAAAGTGACTAAAATATTTGATAATCAATATGTTTTAAACAAATATTTAATGTCAAAATGGCATATTTGGTCAGACAGGCGATTATCTGACCCAATAAGTATCTGTACAGTTCCATTAGTGAGTCACAAAACTTATAATACTCACCTAAAATTGACTCAAGATGTTTAGAGGACATGATTGACTCACTCGGTCTGATTTGGTCAAGCGTGAATACTGGACACTCCCTCTGTACACAGACTGGCCTATGTAAATGGACTGACCATGCCCATAATGTATTCCAGTGATATATGGCTAAGACAGGCGAGATACCCCGTCGATTGCGGGAGCAAATCATTCAGCTACATAAAGAAGGCCAAAGCACCAGAAAAATTGGAACTCGGCTATCGTACGCCACACGACCGTGCAGTACATCATCAAGAAGTACAAACAGTCTGAACGCATAGCCAATGCAGCCAGGAAAGGACGTCCCAGGAAGACCAGCCAACGCACTGACCGGTACATCTCCCTGCTGGTACAGAGGGAGAGACAGTCCTCGGCCTCCAGTCTTGCCACCAAAGTGGAGGAAGCAACTGGAAGCCATGTTTGTGCCCAGGCCATCCGTAACCGGCTCCATGAAGTACAGTAGTGTACAAATACTTATTGGAGCCACTGTAAATCCTTATTTTTTGAAGAATGGTTTGAGAGGAATATATGGTCTATAGTTGACTTGATGGACACGAATGGCAATTTCTTAACTTATGAACAATTCTGTATGAAATATACAGTGGCTCCAATAAGTATTTGTACACTTTTGCTTTCCTGGAATAGATCTCTTTGGAGGTAAGCGTATGTTGCTCTGAAACCTTTATATACCTTTCAGCAACAGGAGGGGTGGTCTTTCCCATCTTAAGCCCGGAGGACACATTGGCAATGATTTCCAACAAGAATGTCAAATTTGGACTCGTCTGATAACAGAATACTTTACCACTTTGCTACAGTCCATTTTAAATGAGCATTGGCCAACAGAACATTGCAGTACTTCTGGATGAGGCTCAACAATGGCTTCCTTTTTGCATGATAGAGTTTTAGGTGGCATCTGTGGATGGCACGGCGGGCTGTGTTTACAGACAGCGGTTTCTTGAAGAATTCCTGAGCCCATTTAGTAATGTCAATGACAGAATCATGCCGGTGAGTGATGCAGTCGCGTCTGAGAGCCCGAAGATCAGAGGCATCTAGTAAAGGTCTTCGGCCTTGTCCCTTATGCACAGAGATTTTTCCAGTTTCTCTGAATGTTTTGCTGATGTTATGCACTGCTGATGATGAGACCTTCAAAGCCTTTCCAATTTGACGTTGAGGAACAACGTAATCCACAATTTTTTTTTTTTACATAAGCCTTCACAGGTTAGAGAGCCTCTGGCCATCTTTACTTCTGAGAGACTCAGCCTTGCCAAGACTTTTAAAGCCCATCATGTTACACACCTGATGCCAGTGATGCCAGTTAACTTAAAAACTTGCTAAATGTTCCTTCAGCTGATTCTCTTAAATATTAATTGCTTTTTCAGCCCTTTTTTGCCTGTGTCCCAACTTTTTTGAGACCTGTCGCAGCCATAAAATTTGAAATTAGCTTATTTTATGGATAAAAATGGAAAATGTCTCAGTTTCAACATTTGAAATGTTATCTATGTTCTGGTTTAAATAACATATTGGCTCATGTGACCTGAAAGTCATTGCATTTCGATTTTATTCACAATTTATACTTCATCGCAACTATGTCGGAATTGGGGTTGTATTAATCTGAGATTGAAGCACTCCTTAAATTCATTTAAAATACCATCATCCTGAATAAAATGGACAAAATGCAAGACGTAATCCACAGTAATACAGTTGGTACATAACATAACATAACATAACATAACATAACATAACATAACATAACATAAATGGCAAGAACAGGCCTTTCAGCCCAACTAAGCTTGCCACTTTCTTTATACTATTGTGAATATATCCCTTCAGATACTGAATGGCTCAATGGTATCTAACTTTAAGTCAAGCCTGCTCTTGAAATCCCCCAAGGTCTCTGCCTCAACAATATGGTCAGGCAAGCTATTCCACATTGAAATTACTCTTTGGGTGACGAAATATTTCCGAATATCAGTGCTAAATTTACCTTTGGTCAACTTCCATTTGTGACCCCGAGTTCTACTCACAACACTTGGTCGAAGGAATCCTACATAATTCACTTTGTTAATGCCTTTAACATATTTAAAGACCTCAATCAAATCACCCCTAAGTCTCCTTTTCCTAAAGCTAAAGGGATTAAGGATCTTCAGCCTCTTCTCATAGCTTTCATCTTTTATACCTGGAATAAGCTATCTTTCTTAAAGTATGGTCCCCAGAACTGTACACAATACTCCAGATGAGGTCTAACGAACGTGTTGCACAAAAGAAGCATCACCTCCTTAGATTTCTACTCAATACTTATGGCAATGTATCCTAGCATCCAATTAGCTTTTTTAACTGCTACAGCACAATGGCTAGAACCTGTGAGGGTTTGGTCAACAATCACTCCCAGATCTTTCTTGTGTGCGGCACATTCCAGTTTTAAACCTCTCATAAAGTAATCCCGTCTAATATTTTTATTACCTACATGTACAACTTTACATTTTGCTAGATTAAATTTCATTTGCCACATTTCTGCCCAATTCTGTATTCTATCCAAATCATCCTGAATCACTTTAGTGGACCCTAAACTATGTGCCAAACCCCCTAATTTAGTATAATCTGCAAATTCTACCAATCTGCTCTCAATATTCCTATCAAGGTCGTTAATGTAGATGAGCAACAGCAGGGGTCCCAACACCGATCCCTGGGGGACCCCACTCTCTACCATACCTAGCTCATTTTAAAAATTAGTCTCTTATGCGGCCCTGTATCAAATGCTTTCTGAAAATCCAAGTATATGATATCCTGTCCTGGTGGCTGCTTCAAAAAATTCCAGAAGGTTTGTTAGGCATGACCTTCCCTTCCAAAAACCATATTGGCTATCCCTCAATATACTTATACAATATTTATTGTATAATGTTGATTGTACAAACATTGGAAAATACAATGTTGCATCAAGCGAACATTATTTTTTCAAAAATCATCTAGTGAACATTATATTCATTGACTTTGACAATAATTCAATACCTGAAGCCACTTGCAAGTGTAATGTGAAAAAAATGCAGTATTGACCTTTTTTTGTTAAGCCCAGTCTGGAGCTAGGTTTGGGCATGTCCTGGGCATGTCTGAGAGGGGAAGTCCAAGAGAATTGAAAAAAGACTAAAAGGTGGGAGGGGACTGCAAAAGAGAAGATAAGGAGAGAAATTAAGAGAGTAAAGTAGTAGGAGAAATTGCAAAGAGAAGGATACATTTGACCAGACCTGTCACTCTTTTCAAGACCAGTGAAGTTTTTTTGTGGATTTTTGCCTGTGTTGGAGCATTTCCCTGTCCCAGGACATCACCAAGCAACCCCATCTCAAGGGACTGTAAATATTTTTTTTCTTGTATATGTCAATCTTAGTCAGTAGTATAAATTGTAGGTTAGTTGTCAGTCTTAGTTTAATTAAATCTGTTGAAGTTTTAAAATTTTGTCTGTCATCCCTTGCAGTCTTAGATGTCATAGCAAATTGGGGCCATAACACAAGTCAGTATACATACCACAGAGCAGTGATGTTGATAGAGTCCCCGGGACCCACAGGTGGTGATTTGAGTGGGTCCTTGGGAAATGTAATAGGTCCCCAATGAAAAAAAATGATTTCTTTCTATTTCTTATATTCTTCCATTTCTTAAATTGTAGTGTTAAATTCCTTTGATGGTGGTATGTATGATAGGGTTATAATCAACGGATATATTCATGTATTTTCAAAATGTAACTGAAATTAAACAAATAAAATTTGAAAAGTTAATTGCAAAACAACTGACATAGAGGCATGGCATACAAAATTCAAATAAAATACAATTTTTGTAGCAACATAAATAGGACCAAAAGAAATTATTAAAATTCAAATGAAAACAAAATGGTGTCTGCAGTATCAAAATAAATTTTATAAAAGTGCTGATTTTAAAACACAAACAAAACATTCTCATTACCATGACAGAGTCAACAAATAAATTGTCACCAAAATAACACTGAAAAATCTTCTTGTTTGAACATCAACTAAATCAAATGAGCTGAGTCAATCACTGTAATACTATTAGCAAAAAAATTAAGCTTTACTAACACAGTTAGCTGAGAAAAATAAAATGATGCAGATGTGTTTGTGGTGACAGGGTTGAAACAGAGTTTGTTTGGCCCGCTGACAGCAAGGTTTCTTTTGCTGCTGTGATTTAAAACAGGAGTTGTTCACTATGGGCCAATTTCACAAAAGGATTTTAGCGTGCGTAGAACTAACATGCATTTAAATTTAAACGCATGTTAAAATGCTGTTGTACGCGGACAGCTAAACGAACGTTTAAACACCATTTAACAAGATGGGATTATCGCACGTTTAACTGCACGTGGATAACCTTGCGTTGAGCCCTCAGAGTAAGCAGCTGCGGTCAAATTATGACAACCAGCCATTGCATAATGGGTATTTCCAATTGTCCTTACCGGTTGATAACCCTGTATGTAAGGATAGTTGCGTATTTCGCACAGAGATGTAGGCCAAGAAAACGTGGCAATAATTTCACTTCGCTTCAAAGAATGTCAAGCTTTCTTTGCATGTCCTGTGGACGTGAGCAAGATGCTCACACATCCTTCACCAAAACAGTTTCATCCTCTGCATTTGTGGTGATTTCACACACTCGTTTGTGCTTTTATTATCGGTGAAGAGTAAAAATGCAGTTCGGCCTTCGCTCACAGTAGCCTCTTTAGATAATATTAATGTAGATGTAAACAAAAAACGTGGCCTTGCAAAACCCCTCTATTAAGTGAATAAGAAGCTGAAGGAAGCAACTAATTTATGCATTCATTTCATTTATGCTTTTCTTTTCCTTTTCTTTTGCTCCTGAGACTGAATAAAATGAAAATTCATGCCAAACGCGAGATTAAGAAAATTATCTGCATGTAAACCTTAACAGGCATTTGTGAAATCGGCCCAATGTATAGTTTTTCATGGGAAAAATGACGTGCATCCCTGGGACGCATAGATAGTGAGTTTACTGCGTCCTTTCAGATTTTAATGGTCAGGGACACAGGACGCGTACCTAGCAAAATCTCTGACAGAGTGACTCCCAACAGTTTACATATTGGTGATATTGACTACCCGGCTTGTCTTTTTAAAAGACCTCCTTGTTTTTTGATATTTCATTTAGGCGGGAATTCCCGGGAAATGCTCCAAGTTCTGGCATGGGAAATGTCGGTAGTAAGATGTAATGGAGAAAAGAAGCCACTAGATGGTAGTATTGACCTTTTTTTGTTAAGCCCAGACTGGAGCTAGGTTTGGGCATGTCCTGGGCATGTCTGAGAGGGGAAGGTCCCAGAAGGAAAAAAAAGGTCTAAATGTGGGAGGGGGCTGCAAAAGAGTATATAAGGAGAGAAATTGAGAGAGTAAAGTGGTAGGAGAAATTGCAAGGAGAAGGATACATTTGACCAGACCTGTCACTCTTACAAGACCAGTGAAGTTTTTTTGTGGATTTTTGCCTGTGTTGGAGCATTTCCCTGTCCCAGGACATTACCGAGAAACCCCATCTCAAGGGACTGTAAATATTTTTTTTCTCGTATATTATCAATTTTGGTCAGTAGTATAAATTGTAGGTTAGTGTTAGTCTTTGTTGAATTAAATCTGTTTGAGTTTTAAGGTTTTGTCTGTCATCGCTTGCGGTCTTATATGTCGTAGCAAATTGGGGCCATAACAAATTGGGGGCTCAAGTCCGGGATAGACCATTGTGTGGGTCATTTATTGAAAATCTAACATTTCAAATTGTAAAATTGTTTTTTGAATTTTCCTATAAATATATATATACAAAACCCAAAACCAGCGAAGTTGGCACGTTATGTAAATCGTAGATAAAAACAGAATACAATGATTTGCAAATCCTTTACAACTCATATTCAGTTGAATACACTGCAAAGACAAGATGTTTAATGTTCAAACTGAGAAACTTTTTTTTTGTTGCCAATAATCATTAACTTAGAATTTAAGGGCAGCAACACATTGCTAAAAAGTTGGCACAGGGGCCTTTTTACCACTGTGTTACACCGCCTTTCCTTTTAACGACACTCAGTAAACGTTTGGGAACTGAGGAGACCAATTTTTGAAGCTTTACAGGTGGAACTCCTTCCCATTCTTGCTTGATGTAAAGCTTAAGTTGTTCAACAGTCTCCGTTTTCGCATTTTACGCTTCATAATGCGCCACACATTTTCAATGGGAGACAGGTCTGGACTACAGGCAGGTCAGTCTAGTACCCACACTCTTTTACTATGGAGCCATGCTGTTGTAACACGTGCAGAATGTGGCTTGGCATTGTCTTGCTAAAATAAGCAGGGGCGTCCATGAAAAAGACGTTGCTTGGATGGCAACATATGTTGCTCCAAAACCTGGATGTACCTTTCAGCATTAATGGTGCCTTCACATATGTGTAAGTTGCCCGTGCCTTGGGCACTAATACACCCCCATACCATCACAGATGCTGGCTTTTGAACTTTGCGCCTATAACAGGCCGGATGGTTCCTTTCCTCTTTGGTCCGGAGGACACGACGTCCACAGTTTCCAAAAACAATTTGAAATGTGGACTCGTCAGACCACAGAACACTTTTCCACTTTGCATCAGTCCATCTTAGATGAGCTTGGGCCCAGCGAAGCCAGCGGCGTTTCCGGGTGCTGTTGATAAATGGCTTTCACTTTGCATTGTAGAGTTTTAACTTGCACTTGCGGATGTAGCGACGAATTGTAGTTACTGGCAGTGGTTTTCTGAAGTGTTCCTGAGCCCATGTGTTGATGTCCTTTACACACTGATGTCGGTTTTTGATGCAGTACCGCCTGAGGGATCGAAGGTCACGGGCATTCAATGTTGTTTTTCGGCCTTGTCGCTTACGTGCAGTGATTTCTCCAGATTCTCTGAACCTTTTGACGATATTACGAACCGTAAATGATGAAATCCCTAAATTTCTTGTAATAGCTCATTGAGGAATGTTGTTTTTAAACTGTTCAACAATCAGCTCACGCATTTGTTCACTAAGTGGTGACCCTCGCCCCATCCTTGTTTGTGAATGACTGAGCATTTCAGGGAAGCTGCTTTTATACTTAATCAGGGCACCCACCTGTTCCCAATTAGCCCATTAACCTGTGGGATGTTCCAAATAAGTGTTTGATGAGCATTCCTCAACTCTCTCAGTCTTTTTTGCCACTTGTGCCAGCTTTTTTGAAGCATTTTGCAGGCATCAAATTCCAAATGAGCTAATATTTGCAAAAAATTCCAAAGTTTACCTGTTCAAACATTAAGTAACTTGTCTTTGCCGTGTATTCAATTGAATAGAGGTTGAAAAGGATTTGCAAATCATTGTATTCTGTTTTTATTTACGATTTACATTACGTGCCAACTTCACTGGGTTTGAGTTTTGTAAAAGCATGAAAACATAGCCTACTTTTACTAATTACTCTCCATTCCCTGTGTGTGTGTGTGTGTGTGTGTGCCTACAGGATGACAGAGTGGCGCAGGGTTAGGAAACCCCCCACCTCCACATCTGACTCCTAATATGGATCCTAATGTGCCCCAGACTGAAACCACTGAAGAAGATGAAGGTGTATATAGAGATAGATAGTTAGCCTAAGAGCATAATTGCCTATCTCATCTTATAAGGTTTTGAGAAAAAAAGGAAAATATGCATTTTTTTAACCAACACAAAAGTCCAGGCAGCTGATAAATCAGGTCAAAATATGACTTAGGCAATTATGCTATGAGGCTAACGAAATATTGTTTTTGTTGAAAGTGCATTTGACTCAAAAATGGTTATGTCTAGCATAATCAATCTTGTTTTCTGTGTCGTTCTAGAATATATTCCTGCGTCCAAGAAGTCAAAGACACTGGAATATCTTTTTGGTGACACCCTCTGCACTCTGGACCCCAACCTGATGAAAATAAAAAACTCCAGAGAGTGAGCCCAGGCTTAAGTTGTGAAGTACAGAGAGTCTGTATCTTTGAACCGAGGTGGCTTTAGACTGGTGGAAAACTCATCACATTGTTTCCTCTCTTGACAGATCTTGCCAAGACATACTTATTCATTCCTGGTACTAGCGCACCTTCCGAGCGTGTTTTTAGCACTGCAGGTGACATCGTCCGTTCTGTGTGCAGTGTCCTATCTTCTGAGCACGTTGATCAGCTGGTTTTCCAAAAGAAAAACCTCTCAAAGAAAACCACTGAAAAACTTGTTTTGCTGTATAGCTTACTAAATTCACTGTTGGCATAACTCATTCTGCAGCCGTGTTTACTTTGTTTGACTTTATTTTACTGGTGTAACGGACATGCAGTCTGGGCTATTGATTTTGCATGTTGTAAGTGGACTTTTGTTTGCACTTTGTGAGATGTTTACTGCATATGACTATTGTCAAAAGTTTTCAAAGACTTCTTTTACAAATAAAATGGTCAAATTATACTTTGTTTGCATTTGTGGCCCGAGTATCGTATCGAATCATATCGTATAGAATCGCGGCAAATTTTAAGTATTGGCTAAAATAATCGTTGTATGATCGTATCGTGATGAAGCTCTTGATTTAGACCCCTAGTATTTGATCTGTTCATCAAGCATTTTCAAAACTTTTCTACATATTGGGCTGGGCAGCAAATGGATATTATATTGATATCATGATAAAACTAGGCTTATGCTGTCAGAGGCGACAGCTTGGAGTATATCCCCGAATGCCCCCAATTCTCCAATTCCTCAATCTTTGAATAGACCCAATACAATATAAAGCCCCTCAGGTCATGACCTTTCATTTTAACTTAATTTCAGGTCAATCTGACAAATGTTCCTGAAGATGTGGCCAAAATGGTAATTTTTCCATCACAAAGCGCCACCTGGTGGCAAAATATTGAACCATACAGGTATGATGTCAACATGTGACACGTTGTGAGGTCATGACCTTGCAGTTGCACATAGTTTCATGTCAATTGGACAAATAGTTCCAAAGATATTGCAAAAATGGTGAATTTAATGTGACAAAGCTCCACCTTGTGTCAAAATTTTGAACCAAACAGGTATAATGTCATCGTGGGACACATCCTCAGGTCCTTTCATTTGCACTTGATTTGAGGTCAATCGGACAAACATTTCCAGAGATATGATAAAAACAGTGATTTTTTCAGTTTTTGGCCCATGGTGGCCAATCTATAAATTGTAAATTGTCCAACATCGAATCAGTCCTTCCTCTTTATGATACTTACTTATATGCAAAACTTGGAATTTCTAATTGAAATATTACTGCAGTTACCGCGTTAACTCGTAAATCAGTTTTTGGCCCCTGGTGGCCAATCTAGAAATCGTAAATTGTCCTAAATCGAATCAGTTCTTCCTCTTGATGATACTTACTTATGTACAAGACTTGAAATTTGTAATTGAAATGTTACTGAAGTTATCGCGGAACAGTGATTTTTTTAGTTTTTGGCCCCTGGTGGCCAATCTAGACATTGAAAATTGTCCAAAATCGAATCAGTTCTTCCTCTATATGATACGTACTTATATGCAAAACTTGGAATTTCCCATTGAAATATTACTGCAGTTATCGCGTTAACACGTAAATCAGTTTTTGGCCAATCTAGAGATCGTAAATTGTCCAAAATCGAATCAGTTCTTCCTCTTTATGATACTTACTTATGTGCAAAACTTAAAATTTGTAATTGAAATATTACTGAAGTTATCGCGTTAACACAGTGCGGTGGCAGCGGCGGTGGCGGCCAGACCAAAAACAAAATATCCCCGGAACGCCATTTGGGGAAATAATAATAGATATCTGGGATTTTAAATATCATAATATCGTGATCAGACAAGTGTCATTTCTTCTGTTTTTCATATTTAGTGAAAGTACCAATAGTTATCTCTACAATAACGCCTCAATACCGTTACCAAGGTATTCGGTCAAAAATATCATGATATTTGACTTTGGCTGTATCGCAGAACCCACACATGATGTAAACAGAAATAAAAATTTCTTCTGCTGTAAGCCCTGGTTTCCATGCCAACCCTTTGTTTCCTCAGAGAGGTTAGCAGGCGGTCAGCAGTGCTGCTCAGACTCACTGTACCACCCAATTACAGCCACTTTGGGAGGTGGTCCCAAACCGCAGGACCGATGACCCCACAAAGATTAAGATGGTGCTGCGGAGGGTAAGCCTTTCCTGGTGTTACTAATACGCAGAGATACAAGACACTGCCTCCACCGAAGCACTGTTCTGCCCCGCTGAGGCACCACCTAAATCGCACACAGGCCACGGTATCTCTATAATAACTGTCATTCTTCACAGCCATTTACTGTCAATATGACATCAAACACCATGAATTTAACATGGAAACCCCCTTCATGTTTGCACTTTTTTTATTACAACCCCAATTCCAAAATAGTTGGGAAAAAGTGTAAATTGTGAATAAAATCAAAATGCAATGACTTTCAGATCACATGAGCCAATGTTATTTACAACAGAACACAGATAACATTTCAAATGTTGAAATGGAGACATTTTACATTTTAAGCCACAAAATGAACTTTTGTCAAATTTTCTGGCTGCAACAGGTCTCAAAAAAGTTTGGACACAGGTAAAAAAAAAGGTCTGAAAAAACAATTATTATATAAGAGAATCAGCTGAAAGGAGATTTATCTCATAATGAAGTTAACTGGCATCAGGTATGTAACATGATTGGCTATGAAAGGGATGTCTTAGAGAGGCTGAGTCTCTCAGAAGTAAAGATGGCCAGAGGCTCTCCAACCTGTGAAGGCTTATGTAAAAAAACTGTGTAATACTTTAAAAAACAATATTCCACAACGTCAAATTGTAAAGGCTTTGATGGTCTCATCATCGACAGTGCATAACATCATCAAAAGATGAAGAGAAATTGGAAGAATCTCTGTGCATAAGGGACAAGGCCGAAGACCTTTACTGGATGCCCGTGATCTTCGGGCCCTCAGACGCCACTGCATCACTCACCGGCATGATTCTGTCAGTGACATTACTATATGGGCCGAGCAATACTTCAAGAAACCACTGTCTGTAAACACAGTCGCCGTGTCATCCACAGATGCCACCTAAAACTCTATCATGCAAAAAGGAATCTATTGTTGAGCATGATCCAGAAGCCCCGCCATGTTCTGTTGGCCAAGACTCATTTAAAATGAAATGTAGCAAAAAGGCAAAGTGTCCTGTGGGCAGACGAGTCCAAATTTGACATTCTTGTCGGAAATCATGGGCATCATGTGCCTCAGGCTAAAGAGGAGAAAGACCACCCCTCCTGTTATCGGCGGTCAGTTCAAAAGCCAGCATCTCTGATGGTATGGGTATGTATTAGTGCACATGGTATGGGACACTTGCATATTTTAAAAAGCATCATGAATGCTGAAAGGTATATAAAGGTTTTAGAGCAACATATGCTCCCCTCCAGACGACATCTATTTCAGGGAAGGCCTTGTGTATTTCAGAAGGACAATGCAAAACCAGGTACTGCAGCTATTACAACAGCATGGCTTCATAGTTGAAGAGTCCGTGTGCTAAACTGGCCTGCCTGCAGTCCTGATCTTTCTCCGATTGAGAACATTTGGTCCATAATTAAATGAAAAGTCCGTCAAAACCCAAAACTCTCCAGCAGCTGGAAGCCTGTATTAAACAAGAGTGGGGTCAAATTCCATTGGCTAAACTCATGAAACTTTCCTCTTCAATGCTCAGACACCTCCACTCTGTTAAAAAGAAGAGGGGATGCTACACCATGGTAAACAGGCACCTGTCCCAACTTTTTTGAGACCTGTAGTAGCCATCAAATTTGAAACGAGCTCATTTTGTTTATAAAATTGTAAAATTTCTCAGTTTCAACATTCATCTCAATAAAATACTGGCTGCTGTGATTTGAAAGTCATTGCGTTTTGATCATATTTACAATTTAAACTTTGTCCCAACTATTTCGGAATTCGGGTTTTAGAATTCTGCAGTTTTACATCTTACTCTCTGTTGTCCAAATTACTGGCACAAACAATTTCATACTTCAGGCCAGTTGGACGCACATCAACAGGACTAAAAGAAAATGATAAAATTCAATGCGGTTCTTCGTCTGGTAACAAAACCTCGGTATACGATCAGTACATAAACAGGAAAAAAAAATCTATCAACTTTGTTCTGAGGTTCGTTCAGAATTTCTCTTTTTGGGAGCATTAAGAAACGCATGGGCATTATCTTTATTTGTGATTTATCCTCAACCCAGCACTTGAGGGGAACTTTTTCAGACGTGAGCACTCTCAAAACTTTTCTTAGTTGCATTCTAAATAAAGAGCTGGGCAGCATATGGATATTATATTGATATCATGATAAAATATTACAGCACCCTCCATAATTATTGGCACCCCTGGTTAATGTGTGTTCTTTAGCTTCTAATAAATTCAGTTTTTTTTCTAAATAATACAGGACCACAATGGAAAAAAAGAGGAAAATCCAACCTTTAATTCAAGCGCATTTATTCGGTAGGAAAAAAATACCACATTAAGAATGAATTATTTTGCATCAAATCATCTGTGCCACAATTATTAGCACCCCTGATGTTAATACTTTGTACAACCTCCTTTTGCCAACAAAACAGCACCTAATCTTCTCCTGTAATGTTTCACAAGATGGGAGAATACAGAAAGAGGGATCTTCAACCATTCCTCTTCGCACAATCTCTCTAAATCATCCAGCGACCTGGGTCCTCTCCTCTGCACTCTCCTCTTCAGCACACTCTACAGGTTTTCAATGGGGTTGAGGTCTGGGGAATGAGATAACCATGGGAGGAGGTTGATTCTTTGTCTGGTGAACCATTTCTGTGTAGATTTGGCCACATGTTTGGGGTCATTATCTTGCTGAAAGTCGCAGTGACGACCCATCCTCAGCTTTCGGGCAGAGGCCACAAGATTTTGATTTAAAATGTCCTGGTATTTCAAAGCGTTCATGATGCCATGCACCCTAACGAGGTTCACAGGGCCTCTGGAAGAGAAACAGGCCCACAGCATCACCAATCCTCCCCCATACTTCACAGCGGGCATGAGGTGCTTTTCTGCATACTCATCTTTTGTGTTCTGCCAGACCCACACAGAGTGTTTGTTGCCAAAAAGCTCTAACCTGGTCTCATCTGACCAAACCACACGGTCCCAGTTGAAGTCCCAGTACCACTTAGTGAACTCCAGATGTTTGCACTTATGATTGTGAGGGAGAAAATGTTTTTTCCGTGCATGCCTCCCAAAAAGCTTGTTGGCATGTAGATAGCACCTCATGGTTGTTTTGGAGACTTTCTGACCCCAAGATGCTACCATTTGTTGCAATTCTTTAACAGTGAATTTTTTATTTGTCTTACCATCCTCCTCAATGTGTGTGGTGGCAAAATAACCTTGCGTCCTCGTCCAGGCTTGTTTACCACTGTTCCAGTTGTTTCAAACTTCTTTATGATTCCTCTGACAGTAGATATGGGCAGGTGTGGCTATTTTCTTGTGGTCATTGCCTGACTTGTGAAGGTTGACACACATCTGCCTTGCTTGAATTGTGTGTTCCTTAGTCTTTCCCATGTTGAAGAGTGGATAAGAGAAATGGCCTCTGTGTCACGTCATATTTATAAGGGAAAAAGGAGGTGATGAATTTATAAATAAATGTTCCTAGAATCTCTTATCAACTCTGTAAACTACTGTAGAAATGACAGAAATACTTCAATTACATTTATTAAATAGGAATTGTTAGGGGTGCCAAAAATTGTGGAACAATTGTGGATTTTATGAAAAATAATTATTTCTTAGTCAGAGATTTTTTCCCTTAAAATTCACTTGAGTTGAAGGTGTGAGAGTATGGTTCTGCAATAAAAATTGAATTTATTTTAAGGCTTTTGACACAACCAGGAGTGCCAATAATTATGGAGGGCGCTGTAGATGTAAGGCCGGGGTTTTAAACGGCATAAAATAGTGATCTGGCATAAGTGTCATCACTTCTGGTTTTCATATTTATAGAAATTATGGTCACACTTCAGTTGAAGTGTTGCTCATAAAGAATACATAAGCAAATGTCATGCTTTGTAAAGGGTGAAATAAAACATCCTTATTCAGCATGTGATGCCAGATGTGATATAACTAACACTGTCACTTAGCCATTGGCTAAATGCTTTCAAGGGTGACATTTTCAGCTAAGTGACATTGTCATTGTCACATCTGGCGTCACATGCTGAAGAAGGATGTGTTATTTCACCCTTTACAAACCATGACATTTACCTATGTATAATTTATGAAGACATTATGTCTCATTTATGAAGGCATTATACATGCTGTATAAAGCCTTTATAAACAACACTTCATCTAAAGTGTGACCAAAATTACCAATAGTTACCTCTACATTAACGCCTCAATACCGTTATCAAGGTATTCAGAAAAAAATATCATGATATTTGACTTTGGCTGTATCTCGGAGCCCACACATGACTTAAACAGAAACAAAACTTTCTGCTACTGTAAGCCCTGGTTTCCATGCCAACCCTTTGTTTCCTCAGAGAGGTCAGCAGGAAGAAGTGAGTGCTGCTCCTGATGGTCACTGTGATGCCCAAACGCAGCCACTCTGGGAGGTGGTCCCGAACCACGGGACCAATGAGCCCAGGACACTAAAGATCGTGCTGCGGAGGATAAGACCAGAGAAACAACATCAGGAAAGACCAGGGGTGCGTTTCCCGAACAACGACGGAAGTTAGCTTTGAACTAACATGGTACGATGCATCGTTAAACTAACAAACATTAGAAGAACGATGGTTTCCCAAAACCGTCGTACCTTGTTCGTACCACAGTAGTCTGAACCATGTTGGTTTGAACGACGTTAGTTTGAACCTTGATCGTTTGAGCGATTGTAGCTCGAACAACAATGTTACCAAGAGCGCAGGAGACTTAAAAACTTGGTATTTGTGCCTAAATACAGCAGTTGTGATCGATATTACAATACCAATTTGTCGTTTTGGCATATTATTTTGCGATCATACACAAACTAGCTACAAAACAATTTATCATTTAAATGAAAAGACACTTTAGGCAACGATTCTCTCGAAAAAAAAAATCTAAAGAACGATTTGCTATTTCAGTGCATTTAATGAGATGAGCTCCACCAGCGAGTACAAAGTTTTTTAATTCATTCTTTACAGTTATATATACATACTAAGCTTCTTCCCTTGATGAAAATTCTGTGGTTTAGCGGGTAAAGCTAATGAGCAACCATCATACACTGACGGTTCGACTCCTGTAGAACATGACAGTGTTTTTTTTCCCGTTTTTTATTCATGGAAACGTGTGCTCCGATGAACAAGTGATCATTAAATTTAGACGATGAGTGTCACCTTATTCATGGGCGTAGCAATACACAGACAGACAAAAATGGAATATATAAAGTAAACATTTTTATTTCTTTTTCTTAACATAAAAATTATTTCATTGACTCAAAGAACAAAAAATGGCATAAGAACACAGAAAAAAATATATATATTCTGAGGGCCACAGATGGAGATGGAGATGCAGTGCAGTGGGTAGGGGGTGGAGGAAATGCCAGCTAGACATTACTAAGGCGAGCAGCAGCTCTAAGGAGTGAGCTACAGAAGACTGGTGGTGGGAGCGCCGGTCTGTCGGCCTCCTCTTAGTCCTGAGGAGAGTTTTGTCCAGGCTAAACCCAGAGGTGCTGGTGGGAGTCCCAGGGATATAGTTATCTGTGTTATGCACAATTCTCTAACATGAGTGTCTTCCCCCCTCTGCCCACTTCCTCTAAGCCCATTTACACCTTGTCCCTTGCAGTTTGATTCCCAGGGCTCCCCAACATTGGGCAGCCATACGCAGGACCCCTCAATATTGGCCATCCTCTCACTGGGCCACTCCACATTGGGCCCCCTCTGGCATGGCCTTCTGTGTGTCAGGGCCGCTCTTTCCCCTGAGTCTCCAGAATCCCCTCAGAATGGCAGTTCGTCTATGTCCTGCACAGCATGGCCAACACAGCAAATGTCCAGCTCCCTGAAGATGAGACGATCTCTGTAAAGGATGCTGAGGATGACCGTGCATTCCACAGACCACAAGGAATGACAAATGTTATGCAAAAAGACCTCCATCTGCCCCACCCCCTTTCTTTTTATCAACACTTTCCCATCCACTGTATTATATATGATTTCTACCATATTCACAGTTGCAAGTGGGCAAACAACATCCTCTCCTATCGATACATAAAATACATGAAGGTAAACAGCGAGATCATATGTTCTTCCTATGACGAGCAACACGAAGTCACGAGCTTTACAGATTTACTCAACAATACTACCGTCTTGAACCATGATCCCGTAAAGTAGGCGAATTAACCACCTCCGCTCTATAATGACAGCGGGGAAATAAAAACAAGTGTTGTTACTAGACTAGCGTAATAAATCATTGCCGAACATTAAAGTTTCTTTGCTAACGCATGTGAAGGCTACAAGAGATATAATTCCAGAGATCCAACCATAGGCCCACTCATGAACAGTGAAATACAACAAAAAGTGTTTTTCCCGAGTAGCTACAGTTTCAAATCACTTTGTTAATGTTATATATGTTTGTTCAGCAAGATCATCGAACATTTTCAGCTACTGACCTTATGTTTACCTTTCATGACTGCATTTTCCGACGCAATCACCCGGAACTAAGCTTCTAACTACAGCTGGGGAGCAGTAGTTTGAACTACACAGCTGAATGACAGTGGTTGCGAACATTCGTCCGAACTACGGTTTTGGGGAACACCTGCGTCGTTTAACGATGGTTCGCACTACGTAAGTTACCTTGACAGTTCGAACGATGGTTTTGGGAAACACTGGCGGCACAACTACATAGTTCGAACAATGTAAGTTGCTAATTTAGTTAGCAACTACGCTTTTGGGAAACGCACCCCTGAGCCATACAGACCTGCCTCCCAGCCAATCAGCTGTGCTCACTGTCCACCAAAGAAACGCTGAAGCCCTGACTGATCCTCCATGTAAAAATGCAACACGTTCAACTAATGCGAACACTGAGCTGTTTTATTCAGATAGTTTCAATTTTCTCCTAGAAACTTTGACATGTGTGTATGTTTTGTGATCAAATTAGTGTGGTTTCATTTTTATATTCAGTATCATTTTTTGTATATTTATTTTTTATATTTATTTTTTTTTTAAAAATGATAAAAAAAAAATCAGTGTGGTTTTAAGTTAGGTTAGCCATTTCTGCATGTTTCATTATCCAGTTGGTTTCCTGAAAAGACAGAAGACTTATAAATACCTCATCAGGCTCTGCAATAAATACAGGAACACAATAAAACTTGTTCGTAGACGGTCAATTTAAAAAAATAAAAAAAGACAGGCAGCACCTTTCTGAAAATCGTTGAGAGACTTTTCCACAGTCAGGAGAAGTTCTACAACCAGACTTGATTGTGAGAGTAATTTACTCTCAGCAAAGAGTTATAAAGAACAGAACACAGCAAAGAGCGCAGCAGAATTAACAGGCGGGACTGTGTTACAAAGAGCGCAGCTGAATGAACAGGCAGGACTGTGTTATGAAGAAAAGAACAGCAAAGAGCTCAGCTAAATGAACAGGCAAGACTGTGTTACAAAGAAAAGAACAGCAAAGAGCGCAGCTAAATGAACAGGTAAGACTGTGTTACAAAGAACAGAACACAGCAAAGAGCGCAGCAGAATTAACAGGCAAGACTGTGTTCCAAAGAACAGAACACAGTAAAGAGCGCAGCTGAATGAACAGGCAGGACTGTATTATAAAGAACAGAACACAGCGACTGTGCGGACGCTGTAAAAGTGGGAGGGGCAGCGATTTCTCCCTGCATTACACAGCATTCCCTGCATTCTTGAGTCAAACTAAGGATGTCCTAAAATGCCAGAAGGGACAAGAATCACTGAGATATGTCTCGTACTCAGTAATTCAGAAATAATGAAATGAATGAATCCAAAGACTATGCTTACATGAATGATGATAGAGCCAAAATTTTGCTAGCAGCAAAGAGGTAGAAGCAATACAAAAATATTCACTCAGATATTAGTAAGGGGCTGATCACACCTAATGCCCTTTATCGGCGCAGGGCACCATTCTTGTTCATATTCTCAATGATTAGGCGCGTTCTGGACGCTGCTTTTGCGCACCGGGCGCCTCGTGCGTTAGTGCCCCCGGCGCCGTGCTGTTTATTGATGCGTTTCTTATCGAACATAGTCCCAATTTGAGCCGCTTCATCTCATTGTTTTCCCTGCTGTCTAATCATGTGACAAGAACTGAAATCAGTTCGCTGACGAGTTCGTTGAAACGGTTAATTTCAGAATGCCAGAGGCGCCTGGCATTTCCAGGCCAATAAACCGCTTTCGGTGTGATTGACCCCTAAGGCTTCACTGTTGAGCCGTGGAGTGCTGACCTCTCACCATACTGTGACATCACTAATGCCCTCACCATAGCTACCTTCACCAAAAATCTCCTCCCCCTCTCCCAGCAAACTCTGGTCAGTACAGGTCAGCTAAAAATAAGCTTTAACTTTGAACCCAACCAAAGACACTGGGCCAGCTTCTTTAGTCCATCAAGACACTTCCCCTTTCTCAGCTGAGTCAGAGGTCAGCAGCATCTCCCACTGGCTAATCTGTTCCCACACTGCAATTTCAGCAGCCGCTTTGGATAACATCAGTTTGTCCTGACGCTGGCTGAAATCACATCACATCACATCAGAGTACAGACATTTATCTGCTACTTCCAGCCAAAGAGAATCACCGCTGATCTGACCAAGCAGGGGTCAATTACCCAAGAGTAATACAGGCTTAAGGGCCAAACAGCTGCACTGGACTTGGTGTGACTACACTGGACCTTGAACCAGCGACCTTTGGAGTCATAATGATTTGAGGCATACAGTTGCCGTATGTGTGCCCATTCTCCAAACACCATCAGGTTCTGTAATGGCGCTCGTTGTCCGATTTGATTCTCTACTTCACTGGGAGAGCAGGAAAGAGCATCTCAGCTCATTTAGTGACTCCGTGACTAACGTCGTGCTAACGAGGCTAACGTCATTAAGCACTGAGCGAGGTCTTCCCTCGCTGGTGTGCAGAGACTTCAAGAACGGGCAAGTACCGCCAAACACACAGGTGTTCCTGACAGCTCAGCTGCTGACAGGGCGATGCCATGTGGTGCTGTACTGCACAGCCATGCTGAAAATCACCCTCCCCTTACGTGTCTCAGACCGCTTCCATCGCCACTGAAAATAAACTGATGGCGCAAGGCTTTGCCAGTATCACACATTAAAACTAATGTTGGCTCTTCCTCGCCCTGTCGACCTCGTAACAAACGGTACGAACCTCAGTTTAACTGCAGCAGTTTCACTAGTCCACTTTAGACAGAAAATATGTTAACAAGGCAAATAACAACACCACTTCGGAGCAGTTTAGCAAATTACCGCAACTTTCAGATCCCCACTATTTTGAAATACACTGAAATGTACTGCAAATATAACAAGAACGCACTGGGAGCACAACATTCCCTGCTGGAGTCGCGACTGTGATTTATGCTTATCATCAGTCTATCTGCAGTATATGTACACAGTTTCAGGAATGTCCTATGAAAACTGTAGGAGGAGTTGATTTCACCAGCCAAATACCTTCCGATTCAGACCGACAGATAGACAGACAGACAGCACAATGACATAATCCCCTTTTTGGGCTTTCACTCAGTAAGGGATAAGATGTCTATAATTACAAACTCAATTCCGAAATAGTTGGGACAAAGTGTAAATTGTGAATAAATTCAAAACGCAATGACTTTCAAATTACACCAGCCAGCATTATTTTGGAAGAGGTGTTGATGGCCAGTAGGTTGCGATCTTCCCTCTGCTGGAATAATCCCCAATGCCCCAGTGCAGTGATGGGTACACTGTACTGAAGGAGATGCCGTCTATCGGATGAGACGTTACAGGCCTAGAAATTCCCAGTTTGCTTTCAGCAGCATTTCTAAAAAGAAATGCTGTGGAGATGAAGGGCTCTCCACAGCATTTTTGCGTTCTACTACTACAGCAAAAAAAAAAATGCTGAGGAGATTACGTGCTCTCCACAGCAGTTTTGTGTTCTAACTGCAGCAATTCCCAACTCTTCCCTACTCAATTCGCATTCTACACAAACATGCTACACGTCATTGGAATATCCTCATTATGCACTGTTCATTTAAAAGATAAAAAGTATACTTTCACTTCGTTACTTTGACACAGACCACTTCGTTACACGTTAGGCATTAAAATATGAATGTAATTCCTCATTTAAGGATTATCTGCATATGGCGCGTTCGAGTAGAGCAACGGTGTTCGTAGGGTATCTTAGCCGCTTTGTGCAGATGTTGCTGCCAGCGGACATGGAGCCGCAAATTTATACACGCAGTTACAATATTGTAGGCCTATCACTAGATGGCACACTCGGATCAGTTATTGAACTGTACATTAAACCAGATGCCAAAGAATGGGGATGAAGAAGAAAGACAAACACGATTTTTTCGCCGGAAAAAGGTTGCCGTCGTTTAATAGTACAATCGGCGGCGATTCTGTCGAATTTGGGAGCAAATGCCGCGAGTGCCGTCGTATATTTCCAGGCCCGCGTTAAACCGAGGTCCTGACTCAATGTGGTCAGCTGACACGCTCGACAAGATTGCCTCAACACTCGCAACCGTATACAGTACACTCAAACAAGCATTCAGAGAATTCATAGTCTCGCCCATAGTTATCCGCCAACATGATGACCTTGACCTTTGACCTATGACCTTAAAATTTATGTCATGCCGAAAGACTCTCACAAGGAACCCGCCTGTGTAATATGAAGGCAATCGGCCTCGCGGTTCCAGAGATATCAGTCCGGACAGACACACACACACACACACACACAGACACACGAAGCGATTACAATAGTCTCGCGAAACCCCTTCGGGAGCTCGACTTATAATTTGAGAATTCAAAAATAAAATAAAATAAATAAATAAAGATGGGCACTGAAACCGGTCTGTCCTCATTTTTGAAGTGATAGACTTGTTTTTTTTATCAGACTGTTCGATTCAAATTGTAATATTAATGCAACTTTATTCACAAACAGGCAATTATTTGCACCCCAACCTGAACACAAGGGCATACGAACTGGCCCGGCAGAGCTGGCGATCGCCGGCCCAATATTTTCCAGAATACACCCCTCCCCCGAGGCTACAGGTTTTATCCTGCAAACTATCCCCAGATACCTGGAGAAGGTGGCCGACGTTCGTAAGCCTGGGCACAGGCTGCGGCTCTGCCCCTGACGCCGCGCTCTCCCCCAGCAGCCCGAATGCAACTGTCTACTTGCTTGGTTGCAGTTGGTAAAATAATTTCAGAATTCACCCTTGTCATCGCTAACGAAGGTGAGCTCGGGCTCATCGATACTGCTCCGATAGCAATTGATGTCTGAGATGGATGGAAGAATCCGAACGGATCCATGTATTTTAGGAGTAATGATTGTTTAGAAATGATGGCGACCTCGCATCGTTCGGCTGATCGCAATTGATTTCGGCGCACTGTATGCGGCACATTTTGTACTGTCTCAGGAGGAATATTGTCTAGTACCTGCCTAATTAGCTCCCGCCCCCCCTTAAAAAAGGGATTGATAACTTGACACCCAATCACAAAATATCATGAACACTCCCGCAGTAACGTAAGAGGACAATTTCATGAATCTGATAAGTTGGCAAAGCATCCATTAGTAGAATAAATGTCTTTTACTAATATTTTGAGAGGTGGGGGAGCGCCCCTCCACTACACCCCAGCGTATGAGCCCAGAGCTGCAACAGACTGGCATACTGTGCACTAACACACGATGCAAAAGGTCTCAATGTAGGCCTACTGACGGATCGTAGACACGTCACAATCGTTCACGGTCTAATACCGTCATGTCGCAAACCCCTGTTCTAGAATTCTGGTGTGACTCAGACTGCTGTTTGTCACAGTGACTGTTATGAGAATCACAGCAGAAAGTTCCATTTTACTGTCTCTTATCCAAATTACTGGCACAAAGAACTTCATACTTCAGGCCAGTTGGAAGCACTTCAAATCTCAAACACATTTGAAAGTGATTAAAAACGGCTCTTGCAAATTAACAGAGATGGTGAGTACTTCATAGTTCGACGGTGGCTTCACTACTTAAAAAAAAAAAAAAAAAAACATTTTACGTGTAAACAAGTGTCCTGTCATTAGATTTAGGCAAATGCTACCATTTGCCTCAAGCAAACAGTCACTCGATGATAGCTGCTCATAATGTGATGCGAGTTAGCGTTCGTTCCATTAATCTGAGGCTTTGAAAACGGCCTCAGACCCTCAGTTAAATTGTTATCAAAAAATAATAATGTCCTCACACACATCCCTCCAGAAAGAAAAATATGGTTCATAAGAAAACAGGACGAAAAGAAAATGATTAGATTGAACGTGGTTCTTCATCTGGTAACAAAACCTTGGTATTTCAGCCGTACATGAACAGAAAAAATCTTTATCAATTTTGCTCTGAGGTTCGTTCAGCATTTGTCTTTTTGGGAGCATTCAGAAACGCATGGGCATTATCTTTATTTGTGATTTATCCTGGACCCAGCACTTGAGGGGAACTTTTTCAGACGTGAGCATTTTCATAACTTTTCTTAATCGCATTCTACATAAAGGGCTGGGCAGTGGGCAGCAGATGGGTATTATATTGATATCACGATAAAATAGGCCTATTAAAAGTCCGGAATTTTAAATATCATGATCAGGCATAAGTGTCATCTCTTCGGAATTTCATATTTACTGAAAGTACCAATAGTTATCTCTACAATAACGCCTCAATACCGTTATCATGGTATTCGGTCAAAAATATGATATTTGACTGTGTCTGTATAGCGGAGCCCACTCATGATGTAAACAGAAACAAAACTTTCTATTACTGCAAGCCCTGGTTTCCATGCCAACCCTTTGTTTCCTCAGAGTGGACAGCCAGAGTGGGAGGTGGTCCCAAACCGCGGGATCGATGACCCCACGACAATAAAGATGGTGCTGCGGCGGGTAAGCCTTTTCCGGTGTTACAAATACGCAGAGATACAGGACACTGCCTCCACAGAAGCACTGTTCTGCCCCGCTGAGGCGCCACCTCAATCACACACAGGCCACGGTATCTCTAGAATAACTTCTGTAATTCTTAACAGCCATTTACCGTCAATATGACATGAAACACCATGAATTTAACATGGAAACCCCCTTCACGTTTGTACTTTTTTTATTACAACCCCAATTCCGAAATAGTTGGAACAAAGTAAATTGTGAATAAAATCAAAATGCATTGACTTTCAGATCACATGAGCCAATGTTATTTATGATAGAACATAGATAACATTTCAAATGTTGAAACTGCAACATTTTACATTTTAATCCACAAAATGAGCTTATTTCCAATTTTCTTGCTGCAACTGGTCTCATAAAAGTTCGGACACAGGCAAAAAAGACAGGCTGAAAAAACAATTAATATATAAGAGAATCAGAGGAAAGGAGATTTAACTGAAAATTAAGTTAACTGGTATCAGGTGTGTAACATGATTGGCGATGAAAGGGATGTCTTAGAGAGGCTGAGTCTCTCAGAAGTAAAGATGGCCAGAGGCTCTCCAACCTGTGAAGGCTTACGTAAAAAAAACAGTGGATTACTTTAAAAACAATGTTCCTGGTTAAGGCACTGCGCTGCAGTGCAGAGGTGATCACCACGTCGCGGGTTCGAGCCTCGGCGTAGCCATCGGCAGGGGTCGGCACCTTTTTCAGAGTAGCGCACAACTGGCTATCGCGCTACAGGGTTACAAATTGGGAAGGGACTGCCGGATTTGGGTATTTGAGATTTTGGGCCAAAACAATTAAGATGGTGCTGCGGAGGGTAAGCCTTCCGGTGTTACTAACATGCAGAGATACAGGACACTGCCTCCACAGAAGCTTGTCATCGCGAACGAAGGCGAGCTTGGGCTCATAGATACTGCTCCGATAGCAACTGATGTCTGAGATGGATGGAAGAATCCGAACGGATCCATGTATTTTAAGAGTAATGATTGTTTAGAAATGATGGCAACCTTGCATCGTTCGGCTGATCTCATTTGATTTCGGCGCACTGTATGCGGCACATTTTGTACTTTCTCTGGAGGAATATTGTCTAGTACCTGCCTAATTAGCTCCCGTCCCCCTTAAAAAAAGGGATTGATAACTTGACACTCAATCACAAAATATCATAAACACTCCCGCAGTCACGTAAGAGGACAATTTCATAAATCTGATAAGTTGGCAAAGCGTCAATTCGTAGATTAAATGTTTTTTACTAATATTTTGAGAGGTGGGGGAGCGCCCCTCCACTACACCCCAGCGTATGAGCCCAGAGCTGTAACAGACTGACATACTGTGCACTAACACACGATGCAAACGGTCTCAATGTAGGCCTACTGACGGATCGTAGACACATTATAATCGTTCACGGTCTAATACCGTCATGTCGCAAACCCCTGTTCTAGAATTCTGCAGTGACTCACACTGCTGTTTGTCACAGTGACTGTTATGAGAATCACAGAAGCAAGTTCCATTTTACTGTCTCTTATGCAAATTACTGGCACAAAGAACTTCATACTTCAGGCCAGTTGGAAGCACTTCAAATCTCAAACACATTTGAAAGTGATTAAAAACTGCTCTTGCAAATTAACGGAGATGGTGAGTACTTTATAGTTCGACAGTGGCCTCACTTCTTTACACGTAAAATGTTTTTTTTTTTTTTCGAAGTTTCCTGTCATTAGATTTAGGCAAATGCTACCATTTGCCTCAAGCAAACAGTCACTCGATGATAGCTGCTCATAATGTGATGCGAGTTAGCGTTCGTTCCATTAATCTGAGGCTTTGAAAACGGCCTTAGTTAAATTGTTGTCAAAAAATAATAATGTCTTCACACTGGCACATCCCTCCAGAAAGATAAATATGGTTCATAAGAAAACAGGACGAAAAGAAAATGATTAGATTGAACATGGTTCTTCATCTGGTCACAAAACCTTGGTATTTCAGCTGTACATAAACAGAAAAAATATTTATCAATTTTGTTCTGAGGTTCGTTCAGCATTTGTCTTATTGGGAGCATTCAGAAACGCATGGGCATCATCTTTATTTGTGATTTATCCTGGACCCAGCACTTGAGGGGAGCTTTTTCAGACGTGAGCATTTTCATAACTTTTCTTAATCGCATTCTACATAAAGGGCTGGGCAGCGGGCAGCAGATGGATATTATATTGATATCACTATAAAATATTACAAGTCTGGGATTTTAAATATCATGATCAGGCATAAGTGTCATCTCTTCTGATTTTCATATTTAGTGAAAGTACCAATAGTTATCTCTACAATAACGCCTCAATACCGTTATCATGGTATTCGGTAAAAAATATGATATTTGACTTTGTCTGTATTGCGGAGCCCACACATGATGTAAACAGAAACAAAACTTTCTATTACTGCAAGCCCTGGTTTCCATGCCAACCCTTTGTTTCCTCAGAGAGGACAGCCAGAGTGGGAGGTGGTCCCAAACCGCGGGACCGATGACCCCACGACAATTAAGATGGTGTTGCGGAGGGTAAGCCCTTCCCGGTGTTACTAATACACAGAGATACAGGAAACTGCCTCCACAGAAGCACTGTTCTGCCCCGCTGAGGCACCACCTCAATCGCACACAGGCCACGGTTTCTCTATCATAACTTCTGTCATTCTTCTCAGCCATTTACCGTCAATGTGACATCAAACACCATGAATTTAACATGGAAACCCCCTTCACCTTTGTACTTTTTTTATTACAAACCCAATTCCGAAATAGTTGGAACAATGTAAATTGTGAATAAAATCAAAATGCATTGACTTTCAGATCACATTAGCCAATGTTATTAAAGATAGAACATAGATAACATTTCAAATGTTGAAACTGCAACATTTTACATTTTAATCCACAAAATGAGCTTATTTCAAATTTTCTTGCTGCAACTGGTCTCATAAAAGTTCGGACACCTGCAAAAAAGGACTGAGAAAACAATTACTATATAAGAGAATCAGATGAAAGGAGATTTAACTGAAAATTAAGTTAACTGGTATCAGGTGTGTAACATGATTGGCTATGAAAGGGATGTCTTAGAGAGGCTGAGTCTCTCAGAAGTAAAGATGGCCAGAGGCTCTCCAACCTGTGAAGGCTTACGTAAAAAAAACTGGATTACTTTAAAAACAATGTTCCTCAACGTCAAATTGCAAAGGCTTTTAAGGTTTCATCATTTACAGTGCATAACATCATCAAAAGATTCAGAGAAACTGGAAAAATATCTGTGCATAAGGGACAGGGCCGAAGACCTTTACTGGATGCCTGGGATCTTCGGGCCCTCAGATGCCACTGCATCACACATCAGCATTATTCTGTCATTGACATTACTAAATGGGCCCAAGATCACTTCAAGAAACCACTGTCTGTAAACACAGTCGCCGTGCCATCCACAGATGCCACCTAAAACTATCATGCAAAAAGGAAGCCATTGTTGAGCATGATCCAGAAGCGCCGCCTTGTTCTGTTTGCCAAGGCCCATTTAAAATGGACTGTAGGAATGTGGCAAAGTGTCCTGTGGTCTGACGACTCCAAATTTGACATTCTTATGGGAAATTATGGCCGTCGTGTCCTCTGGGCTCAACAGGAGAAAGACCACCCCTCCTATTATCAGCGTTTAGTTCAAAAGCCAGCATCTCTGATGGTATGGGGATGCATTGGGGCATATGGCGTGGGACACTTGTATGTTTTTAAAAAGCACCATGAATGCTGAAAGGCATTCAAAGGTTTTAGAGCAACATATGCTCCCTTCCAGTCGACATCTTTTCCAGGGAAGGCCTTGTGTATTTCAGCAGGACAATGCAAAACCACATACTGCAGCTATTACAACAGCATGCCTTCGTAGAAGAAGAGTCCATGTGCTGAACTGGCCTGCCTGTCATCCTCATCTTTCACCGATTGAGAACATTTGGCGCATAATAAAACAAAAAGTCCGTCAAAGGAGACCCAAAACTCTCCAGCAGCTGGAAGCCTGTATTAAACAAGAGTGGGATCAAATTCCAATGGCTTAACTCAAGAATCTTGTCTCCTCAATGCCCAGACGCCTCCACTTTGTGCTACAAAAAAGAGTGGATGGTATACCATGGTAAACAGGCCCCTGTCCAAACTTTTTTGAGACCAGTAGCAGTCATCAAACTTGAAATGAGCTAATTTTGTGGACAAACTGGAAAGTTTTCTCAGTTTCAACATTTGTTCTGTTATCTCTGTTCAATTGTGAATAAAATACCGGCTGGTGTGATTTGAAAGTGATTGCGCTTTGATTTTAATCACAATTTACACTTCGTTCCAACCATCATTAGATTTAGGCAAATGCTACCACTTGTCATAAGCAGTCACTTGACGATAGCTGCTCATAATGTGATGCGAGTTACTGTTCGTTCCATTAATCTGAGGCTTTGAAAAAAAATTGTTAAAAATAATAATAATTATAATAATGCCCATACACAACCACATCCCTCCAGAAAGAGAAAATATGGTTCATAGGAAATCAGGACAAAAAGAAAATGATTAGATTCAACGCGGTTCTTCGTCTGGTAACAAAACCTTGGGGTTTGATCAGTACATAAACAGAAAAAATCTTTATCAATTGTGTTCTGAGGTTCGTTAAGCATTTCTCTTTTTGGGAGCATTCAGACAGGCCTGGGCATTATATTTATTTGTGATTCGTCATCGACCCAGCACATGAGGGGAACTTTTTCAGACATGAGCATTTTCAGAACTTTTCTAAATCGCATTCTACATATAGAGCTGGGCAGCATATGGATACTGTATTGATATCTTGATAAGATATTTAATATAAGTCTGGAATGATAAATATCAGAAAACTGATCAGGCATAAGTGTCATTCCGTCTGGTTTTCATATTTAGTGAAAGTACCAATGGTTATCTCTACAATAACGCCTCAATACTGTTATCTCGGTACTCGGTCAAAAATATGATATTTGACTTTGTCTGTATCGCGGAGCCCACACATGATGTAAACAGAAACAAAACTTTCTACTACTGTAAGCCCTGGTTTCCATGCCAACCCTTTGTTTCCTCAGAAAGATCAGCAGGCGGAAGTGAGTGCTGCTCATGTTGGTCGCTGTGCCGCCCAAACGCAGCCACTCTGGGAGGTGGTCCCAAACCACGGGGCCGATGACCCCAGAACAATTAAGATGGTGCTGCGGAGGGTAAGCCTTTCCCGGTGTTACTAATATGCAGAGATACAGGACACAGCCTCCACAGAAGCACTGTTCTGCCCCACTGAGGCGCCACCTCAATCGCACACAGGCCACGGTATCTCAAGAATAATCTCCGTAATTCTTCACAGCCATTTACCGTCAATATGACATCAAACACCATGAATTTAACACGGAAACCCCCTTCATGTTTGCACTTGTTTATTACAACCCCAATTCTGAAAGAGCTGGGACAAAGTGTAAATTGTGAATGAAATCAAAATGAAATGACTTTCAGATCACGAGTCAATATGTTATTTACAATAGAACATAGATAACAGAAACAAAACTTTCTTCTGCTGCCAGCCCTGGATTCCATGTCAATCCTTTACTTCCGCAGAGAGGTCAGCAGGCTGAAGACAGCGCTGCAAAAAATCGCTGTGCTGCCCCAGCACACCCAGTCTGGGAGGTGGTCCCGACCTGCGGGACCGATACCAATCAGAGGGCGGTAAAGCTTGTGCTGCGGAGGGTGAGAGCAGAGAAAAGACCTCTGCCGTACAGACTTGCCTCACTGCCACCAAAAAAAAGATACAGGGATGTGCTGCAGAAATCCTGAAGCCCTGACTGATCTGGAGTTACATGAGACAATATTCAAATGCAGTCAGGGAAACAGCTGCTCACAGTCCGTTGCATTTTCTCTTTTTGGGACACAATGAAAATTAAAATGCAACCTGTTGGCGTCCCATCAAGACGGGTCTTCCGCTAGGACGTCTCTCTTTAGGTGCGCGAACGGAAACCATGTTCCTCATTTGCATACCAACTAATCAGCTTCTGGGTAGCGCTTGTACGCACAGAGGCTTACTGATACTGTCATGAGTGCGTTGAGATGTAAATGTAAATGCAATAGGCTGGGGGTGAAGTTTTGTGAATTGCATTTGAATATTGTCCATGTATTGCGGAGCGAGACTTTGAAAACAAAATGTCAAACAGCTTTCCATTATCATTTGAATATAATCATAGATTTCCCACATGAGAAAATGAAAATGATAATTGAATTAATGCATTTTCAATTTAATATTATCTCAAATAACTCATACATAAGCGGATGATTATAATGCAACAGTGGGATTACATTTTCATTTGAATATTGTCCATAAGAAACCTTGACATGTGTGTATGTTTTGTGATTAAATCTATATATTTTTTTATTATTTATTTATCATTATTTTTAATACATTTTTTTAGATTTATTTTTAAATAAAAAATAAATTGTGAAAAAAAATCTGAGTGGTTTTAATTTAGGTGAGCCATTTCTGCATGTTTCATTGTCCAAATTCCTGAAAAGACAGAAGGGTTATAAATACCTAATCAGGCTCTGCGATAAATACAGGAACACAATAAAACTGTTGTTCATAGATGATCAATTTAAAAAAAAAAAAAGAGAAAAAAAAAAAAGACAAGCAGCATCTTTCTGAAAATCTTTGAGAGACTTACCACAGTAAGGAAAAGTTCTACAACCGGACTTGAGTGTGAGAGTAATTTAGTCGACGGTTACTCAGTGAAGAGCACAGCTGAATGAACAGACAGGACTGTGTTATGAAGAACAGAACACAGTGACTGTGCAGACGCAGGAAAAGTGGGAGGGGCAGCGATTACATTACATTACACAGCATTCCCTGCATTCTTGAGTCAAACAAAGGATGTCCTAAAATGCCAGAAAGGAAAAGATTCACTGATATGTGTCCCTTGCTCAGAAAGTCAGAAATAACTAAATGAATGAATCCAAAGACTATGCTTACATGAAAGATTATTGAGCCGAAATGGTGATGTTTGCTAGTAGCAAAGAGGTAGAAGCAATACTGAAATATTCACTCAGATATTATTAAAAGGCTGATCACACCTAATGCCCTTTATCTGCGCGGGGCGCCCTACTTGTTAATATTCTCAATGATTAGACACGTCCTGGACGCTGCTTTTGCGCAACTGGTGCCTTGTGTGTTAGTGCCCCTGGCGCCTCACTGTTCTTTGATGCGCTTCGTATCAAACATAGTCCCATTTTGAGGCGCCTCGATAAAAAGCCGCTTCACCTCATTGTTTTCCCTGCTGTCCAATCATGTGACAAGAACTGAAATCAGTTCGCTGACTAGTCCATTGAAACGGTTAATTTCAGAATGTTCGCAAAGAGGAGTGACAGGAACGTTACTTAGCAACACAGAAAAGATGCGTCCAGCACCGTTTTACAAGGTGGGCTTCAAAAAAAACAGGTCAGAGGTGCCTGGCGTTTCCAGACCGATAAAGCGCTTTCGGTGTGATCGACCCCTAAGGCTTCACTGCAGAGCCGTGGAGTACTGACCCCTCCCCATGCTGTGACATCACAAACGCGCTCACCATGGCTACCTTCACCAAAAATCCCCTCCCCCTCTCCCAGCAAACTTTGGTCAGTACAGGTCAGCTAAAAATAAGCTTTAACTTTGAACCCAACCAAATACACTGGGCCAGCTTCTTTAGTCCATAAAGACATTTCCTCTTTTCCCAGCTGAGTCAGAGGTCAGCAGCATCTCTCACTGGCTAATCTGTTCCCACACTGCAATTTCAGCTGCTGCTTTGGATAACATCAGTTTGTCCTGATGCTGGCTAAAATCACATCACATCACATCAGATTACAAACATTTATCTGCCACTTCCAGCCAAAGAGAATCGCTGCTGACCTGACAAAGCAGGGGCCAATTCCCCAAGAGGCTTAAGGGCCAAACAGCTGCACTGGACTTGGTGTGACTACACTGGACCTTGAACCAGCGACCTTCGGAGTCATAATGATTTGAGGCATACAGTTGCCGTATGTGTGCCCATTCTCCAAACACCATCAGGTTCTGTAATGGCGCTCGTTGTCTGATGTGATTCTCTACTTCATTGGCAGAGGAGGAAAGAGCATCTCAGCTCATTTAGTGACTCAGTGACTAACGTCGTGCTAACGAGGCTAACGTCATTAAGCACTGAGCGAGGTCTTCCCTTGCTAGTGTGCGGAGACTTCAAGAACGGGCAAGTGCCGCCAAACAAACAGGTGTTCCTGACAGCTCAGCTGCTGACAGGGCGATGCCATGTGGTGCTGTACTGCACGGCCATGCTGAAAATCACCCTCCCCTTACGTGTCTCAGACCGCTTCCATCGCCACTGAAAATAAACTGATGGTGCGAGGCTTTGCCAGTATCACACATTAAAACTAATGTTGGCTCTTCCTCACCCTGTCGACCTTGTAACAAACGGTACGAACCTCAGTTTAACTACAGCAGTTTCACTAGTCCACATTAGACAGAAAATATGTTAACAAGGCAAATAACAACACCACTTCGGAGCGGTTGAGCAAATTACCGCAACTTTCAGATCCCCACTATTTTGAAATACACTGAAATTTACTGCAAATATAACAAGAACGCACTGGGAGCACAACATTCCCTGCTGGAGTCGCGACTGTGATTTGTGCGTATCATCAGTCTATCAGCAGTATATGTGCACAGTTTCAGGAATGTCCTATGAAAACTGTAGGAGGAGTTGATTTCACCAGCCAAGTATCTTACGTTTCGGACAGACAGACAGACAGCACAATGACATAATCCCCCTTTTGGGCTTTCACCCAGTGAGGGATAAGAAGTCTATAATTACATATATGTGTATGTATGTATGTATGTATACACACTCCCACTTCTCTGTGCTCTAAAGCAGAACATTCACTGTCATGATACTATCTGCTGCATGAGCTGCAATTATCCTGCTCCGTTTGGTGGGTGAACAGAGTACAAATGGGCTGTTTCACAATCAGGGACCAAAGTTTGTCTCACAGATCCCCAAAAATCAAATGTGAAATACAAAATTAAATTGATGCCCATTTGCTCACGTGTTGTTGAAAACATGCTGAAAACTTTGGAGCTTTGGGTTCACAGGTTCTCCTGAAATTCATACAAATGACAATTTGCCCATTTCCACCCTTTTAACCACTTCTGGAGAAGACATGTTTTTGACAGACAAAGAACGTATGAAGAGTTTTATCACAAAACAGGTTAACTCCACTGATTCTGAATTCAGAAAAAATGGCTTTCTATGTAATTACTATTTCTGTAAAACTTTAAATTATGGTCTTTTCTAGTATTGTACGAGCCAAATGGTAACCAATTGGCATATTTATTTCAAATCTAGCCACGGGAATATTCTTGAAACAAAAATCAGTTTTTTTTTGCATAACGAGTTAAATCCATAGCTTGCTTTTATTACAAAAAGGGTTAAATCCAATCGAGTAGGTATGTTTCTTTGTTGTAGTGTCGGGCGTTGCTGAGGAAGCACGACAGCTTACAGCGAGAGAGACATGAACATCTCTGCAGCTCCACACTCCACAGTACCAGCAGAGAGTTTATTTATGCAGCTAGAAAGTCAGTCTAACCGGCAGATCATACAAATACACTGGTGTCAGAGTAAGGGCAGAGTGACCTAATCCACTGGCAGAGTAAATCTGCCCAAGATTCTGAAACCTAAGCCCATCAGGTAAATGTAACCCGAATCCCATCTCTAATTCAAACAGGAAGGTGACACAAGTGTTTTAAGGTTGATAACTGCACCCTTATTATTGTAAACAAACCAAAGCTGATATATTGTCAGGATATGCTTCCTAAACAACCCAACAACTTGGGCAATAGGGTCATTCCATATGAACTCAACCAGAAGTCCCATAATGACCGACTCGGATTTGGCTAAAAAAGTTTGTACTGGTATCTGAACATATATCATGAACATGTGTAAAATATTTTGTCAAAATTCTGAAGGGTTTTTGTGCTGTGGCTCTTCAAAATAGGGTGGTATACCTCATTTTTCACCCTTGCCAATCTCGCATGTTTAATAACAGCCATATTTGGATGCCAATATCTTAAGAATGAAATGAGTTGTGAGCTTAAAAAGTGATATAGTACGTAACTAGCACTCAGGCTTTCAGGATCTATCATCAGAAAAGTCCTATCTCCTCTAGTTTGTGAGGTATTGGCCTCCAAAGCAGTGGTTTTACGTGCGAAAATGAAAATTTTAATTTCAAGGGGCAACTGTCATGCTACAATAAATCACAACCGTTTATTGGGGCTACATTCCTTCTATTTAGGCAGATGACTATCTGTAGAAAGTTTTTGGACAGTATTGAAATCATAATTTAGGTGTAAGGGAGCTCCAAAAATGGCTCCGACTGAAAAAATGCAATTTAAGACCAATTTTTAACAGTCAAAATCATAGCTGTTATGGCCCCAATTTGTTATTACATTTACAACACTACAGCAACAGCAACAGCAAAGGATGACAGACGCAGTTTTTAAAACTTATGCACATTTAATTATCAAAGACAACAACTAACAATAACAACTAGATTAGATATATACAAAAAAAACAGAAATATTTACAGTCCCTTTTGTAGGTTGCTTGGTGATGTCCTGGGTGAGGGAAAAACTCTAACACAGGCAAAAATCCACTAAAAGCTTCACAGGTCTTGAACAGAATGACAGGTCTGGTCACATGTATCCTTCTCCTTGCAATTTCTCCTACTACTTTACTGTCTCAATTCTTTTCATTATATACTCTTTTGCAGACCCCACCCCCATTTAGACCCCTTTTTTTTTTTTTTTCTCGGGGACTTGCCCCAGACATGCCCAGGGCATGTCTCAACCTAGCACCAGTCTGGGCCTAATAAAAGAAAGGTAAATACTGCCATCTAGTGGCCTCTATTCACATCACACCTCCATTCCAAAAGGGAAAAATTTTGACTCATAAAGGCAAAATTTTTCTTTTCAATACAAAATGGTGAAGTGGATACTTGTCTATATATACACACACATCATACATTATTCAAATAAACACGTGACATATATATATATACACATATTCAAACACGGGATAAGAAACCAGCAATTACATTGTCTGTACCCTTCACATGCTTAATTTCCAAGTCAAACTCCTGTAAAATCAAACCCCAATTCAACAATCTCCGATTCTTGTTTTTCATCTTACTCAAAAACATTAACGGATTGTGATCAGTGTACACAACCATTGGCTTTTGTCCTGTACAAACATAAACCTCAAAGTGTTGTAAAGAAAGGACCGGAGCCTACAGCTACTTCTCTATTGTGGAATAGTTCCTCTGGTGGCGATTGAACTTCCTGGAGAAGTATGCCACGGGATGCTCAATGTCATCAGAGTCACTTCTCTGTAGGAGCACAGATCCACAAGCTTGGTCGCTAGCATCGACCGCCATTGAGAACGATTTGTTGAAGTCAGGAGATTTGAGCACGGGGAAGTGACACAGCAGAGACTTCAGGCGATCGAAGGCTCTCTGGCATGCATCATCCCAAGTGAACTTTACTCCTTTCTTCAGTTAGTTAGTTAGACTGAGAGCAATCTCAGCAAAGTTCTTGCAGAACTTGCGGTAGTACTCGATCATTCCAAGGAAGCGGCGCAAAGCTTTTTTGTTGTCAGGAACGGGAAAGTCCATGATGGCTTGGACTTTAGCATTTATGGGTGCAACCTTACCCTGACCTATGATGTAGCCAAGATAGGTGACAGTAGCACAACCAAAGTCACTCTTGTTCAGGTTAACAGTCAGGTTAGCCTGGTCAGGCGCTGGAACAACGTCTCTATATCTTTTAGATGTTCTTCCCAGGAGTCACTCCATGTGATCAGGTCATCGATGTATGCACCCATGTGTGGCAATCCGGCGATTGTAGACTGTATCATCCTTTGGAATGTGGCTGGGGCATTTTTCATCCCAAAGGTTAGGACTTCATACTGGTACAACCCTTCTCCTATCTGGAGTCTTCACAATGTAATTGAGATCATTGAGTTTTGTCAGAATTTCATAAGGACCATGAAATCTAGCCTGCAATGGACCAGACTGCAAGGGAAACAACACAAGGACCTTGTCTCCTGGTTTAAACTCACGGCTTCTAGCCCCATGATCATACCAAGTTTTCACTTTTCCCTGACTTGATTTCAAGTTCTCTTTGGCTAGGTCACAAGCTGCACACAATCTTTCCTTGAACTTGCTAACATAGTCTAACAGACTGATGTGCGGCTCTTCCTCCTGCCATTGTTCACTCAACAATAGCAAAGGTCCTCTCACTTCATGGCCAAACACTAGCTCAAACGGACTGAATCCAGTAGACTCCTGCACTGCTTCTCTAGCTGCAAACAGCAAATGAACACCTTCATCCCAGTCTTTCTCATAGTCATAACAATAAGTCCTCATCATTGTCTTGAGAGTGGAATGAAACTGCTTCAAGGCTGTTACGTTCCCCAAATGCTTCAAGTCTAGGGTAAAGGGGAGTAACACAATATTAACTAAAACCAAACCCAGGAGGCAAAAGGAGGCAGGGGAAAGGTACAAACAATGAATAATTTATTAAACAAAAAGGTTCCAAAAGACAAAACAGAAGCTACAACAAATGCATGAAAAGGCCTCAGAAGAAACAGGCTACCACTAGCAAATGCTACAAAAACTATAAGACAGAGATACAGGACTGCAGACTAAACCAAAACCAAGATGACAGCAATTAAACAAAGACAAGAATCAAACACAAAATACCACACAGTTAGTACAGTCTCACCAATGTATATGTGCCACACAGGCTATCACACAGACAAATAGATACAAAAATGCACACACAGTGCTGGCTGCTAGATGTCAGAGAGCATGCTGGTGCTCCTTGGTTTTATGCAGCCCTGCTCCAATTATGCTGATGGGGCCCAGGTGGGAAGTGCCCAGGTGAGGGAGAGCTCCTGTCAGTAGCTGAGAGGGGAGGGGCAGCAACCTTGAGAGAACAGCACAGCAGGGGGAGACAAATAGCCACAACCCATGACCGTAACACCCCCCCCCCCTTAAGAGCGAACTTATCAAAGTTAGCAACACACATTCAAATGTAAGAGGCACCAACAGACAGGATATAGGGTGGATGACACCATGGCTCCAGCACTCATCTCACCCCCTGGAGAGGGCATCCGCTACCATGTTGTCAACCCCCTTCTTGTGTCTAATTTCCAGGTTGTAGTGTTGCACCAACAGGGCCCAACGCATCAGCCTCTGGTTATGGTTGTACATCTGGGCTAGGAAAACAAGGGGGTTATGATCAGTGTACACAATTACTGGTGAGCTACTGGAACCTACATACACCTCGAAGTGCTGCAGAGCAAGAAGAAGGGCTAATGTTTCCTTCTCAATTGTTGACTAGTTTAATTGATGGTGTTTAAACTTGGCTGAGAAGTAGCTAACTGGGTGGCACACATCACCTTCACCATCCTGGAGTAGCACAGCACCTGCCCCGGTAGCACTGGCATCAATCTCCAACTTAAATGGGAGAGAGAAGTTAGGTGCGGCCAAGACAGGAGCACTGCAGAGGATAGACTTGGCGGACATAAAGGCACGTTCACATTCAGGATCCCACACAAATGGTACCTTAGGACTACATAACCTGGTTAGAGGGGCCACCACCACTGAGAAGTTTTTACAAAAACATCTGTAGTACCCCGTCATACCCAGAAAACGTCGTAGCTCCCGCCTAGTGGTGGGTGTAGGGAAAGACAGGACAGCTGTAACCTTAGCGTCTACTGGGCGCACACTCCCATGTCCCACCTGTTTGCCCAAATAGGTCACAGTGGCCTTACCAAACTCACATTTTGCCAGGTTGAGAGTTAGGCCTCAGACAGACGATGGAACACCAGGGCCAAGTTGGTCATGTGCTCTTCCCAGCTGCTAGAATACACCACGACGTCATCAAGGTACACGTTGCAGTGAGGGATGTCCCCCAAAACCAGGTGCATCAACCGTTGGAAGGTTGCTGGGGCATTCCTCATGCCGAATGCCATCACTGTATATTCTAAGAAATGGTCAGGGGTTACAAAAGCAGAGATTTCACAGGCCTGGGAGGACAGTGGCACTTGCCAGTAACCCTTTAAAAGATCCAGTTTTGTGATGTGGGTTGCTGGGCCAATACTGTCTATACAGTCTTCCATGCGAGGCAGAGGGTACGAGTCGGACACAGTCACAGCATTTACCCTTCTGTAGTCAGTACAAAACCTAAATGTGCCGTCAGGCTTGCCGACCAACAGACACGGGGAGCTCCAAGGGCTACAACTGGGCCTAGCTAGGCCATTGTCTAACAGATAGGTGGTCTCTTTTTTCATCATTTCCCTCTTAGTCACTGGACAACGGTATGCATGTTGTTTGATTGGAGCTGCGCTACCGACATCAATGTGGTGTTCTAACACTGTGGTACGAGAAGGTACATCCTGAAACAAAGTAGGATAAGATTCGATAAGACTGACTACATCATCCCGCTGACTGTCAGGAAAGTAGGATAACTGAGCTCTGAGGGTAGACAGGTAAGCTGTGTTCGTCAGCCTACCACACTGTAGACCATCAGGGAACACCTCTAAACCATCAGCCAGGGCTCCCACACCCAACAGAGAAGCAGAGGTCTTCTGGGGGGTAACAGGCTCCGGAGTATTTTCCTGCTTCCCCACATCAGCTTGTCTGGTGAGATAGGTTTTTAACATGTTAATATGACATAGCCGTGTCTTTCGTCTACGTTCAGGAGTGTGGATGATGTAATCTGTATCAGACACTTTCTTCTCTACCACATAGGGTCCTGAAAATCGGGCATTGAGAGCAGATCCTGGCAGGGGCAATAAAATCAGGACCTGATCACCAGGCTGGAACTGGCGCACTTGCGCCCGTTTGTCAAAACGGTGTTTCATTGCCTCATGTGAGGAGGAGTAGGCATCCTTTGCTACTGCAGAGGCTCGATGCAGCCGCTCTCTGCACTGGGAAACAAAATCCAACACATTGGAGACAGGAGGGGAACTAGACATTAGCTGTTCTTTTAGTACTTTAAGTGGGCCACGCACGTTGTGACCAAACACAAGTTCAGCCGGGCTGAATCCCAGGGACTCCTGTTTTGCATCACGTATTGCAAAGAGAACAAAGGGGACGCCCTCATCCCACCCCCTCCCTGTTTCATAACAGTACTTTTTTAGCATAGACTTAAGTGTCTGGTGCCAGCGTTCAAGTGCGCCCTGCGACTCTGGATGGTATGCACTGGACACTGAATGGGAGACCCCTAATGTTTGCAAGGTTTGCTTAAAAGTCTTGGACAGAAAATTGGTTCCCTGATCTCTCTGAACAGTTTTAGGTAACCCAAAAGTTGTAAAAAACTTCAGCAGGGCCTTGGTGATGGCAGGTGCAGTGATTTTTCGTAAGGGGATAGCTTCCGGGAAACGAGTGGCAATACACATCACCGTTAATAGAAACTGATTGCCAGACTTTGTTCGGGGCAACGGGCCCACACAGTCCACTATGACATGGGAGAAGGGCTCACCAACCGCAGGTATAGGACACAGTGGGGCAGGAGGCACTCCTTGGTTCGGCTTCCCTACCATCTGACAGGTATGGCAGGATTTACAGAAACGCACCACATCAGCTTTCAATCCTGGCCAAAAGAAATGAGTTAGGATCCGATCATATGTCTTAGTAATGCCAAGATGGCCAGACCACAGATGCTCATGTGCAAGCTCTAACACATGCTGCCGACTTCCAACAGGCACTACTATCTGCTGCACTGTACCCCAGTCCCCACTATCTGCTGCTTTTCCTGCCCGAGAAACCCACCTACGCATCAGGACCCCATTATCTATCAGAAAAGACGGTTTCCCACCATGTTGAGTAGGGTCTTCACCAACTGCAGCATATAAATGGGCAAGGGAGGGGTCACTTTTCTGAGCGTGTATGAGCGTTTCACGAGTCAGAGGCAGAGCGTTCACAGAAGGACTATCCAGCCTGGTCACGTCAGATGCTTGGGTGGCACCATCCTGGAGCTCTCCAGTTGGGGACACCTTTTCCTCAGACAGCACAGAAGCAAAGAGGGAGTCAGACAAGTCAACATCCTGGACCTGCTTTCTAGCCTGGGCTCTAGTTATGAGGGCACTAGCAGTAAACACCTCTGGGTGGCACTCAGCAAGGTCGTCATGTGCAGAGCTAGGTACTTCAACCACCTCAGGAGAGGGATAAACTTTACCCCCAGCTATGTCATTCCCCATAATGAAATCAACACCCTCTATGGGGAAGTCAGAACGCACTGCCACAGGGAAAAACCCTGTGCATAAGTCTGACTGCACATGAATGCGGTGGAGGGGTGTGGGTACAAACCCCATTCCTATTCCCCTCACAATAGTGCTTACCCCACAAGCTGAAATGGCATCCAAAGGGAGAACTCTGGACAGGATAAATGACTGTGACCCCCCTGTATCTCGCAATACTGTGACTGGGCGCAGGTCTTCGGACCTGCCTGTAAGGGATACATAACCGGTAGACAGAAAAGGCTTGAAACATTCATCCTCCAATTTCTCAGTAGCCAGCTGGCTACTATGAGGTACTGTCTTAATCAGACCTATTCCTTTTGGTTTGGAAGGTTTGGAAACAGCTGACCCCACCGGGGCAGCTGCACGTTGTCGCTCCCATGCCCTGCATTCAGCCACTAGGTGACCAGGCTTGTGGCAAAAGAAACACTGTCTGGTTACCGGGGTAGGTTTATCACCACTTGTGTTCTGCGTGAATGCACGGGGCTGGGTGGTGCGTGATTCAGCACCTTTTGGCAACGCTGACGAACCTTTTAAGAAAGAAGGTTGCTTATTAAACACTGTTTTGTGCATGAGCTCATACTCATCTGCTAGAGTGGCTGCTTGCTGTAGAGTAGCAACTTTTTGCTCATTCAAATAAACAGCTGTTCGTTCAGACATACAGTCCTTGAAATCTTCTAACAGCATTAGCTCACGCAGTGAAGAAAACTCTTCTACCTTGCAGGCTGCACACCACCTGTCAAAGTGAATACTTTTTTCTCTGGCAAAGTCACTATAGGTCTGTCCGGCTGCTCTCCGGAGGCTACGGAAGCGCTGCCTGTAAGCTCCTGGCACTAGCTCATATACTTTGTAAATAGTGCTCTTTACTTTATCGTACACGAGACTGTCTGCCATAGAAAGAGCAGCACAGGCTTCCTGCGCCTTACCAATCAGCTTGCACTGCAAGAGAATGGCCCACATATCTTTAGGCCACTTTAGAGCAACAGCTATGCGCTCAAAAGCACCAAAATACGACTACACCTCAGACTCACGGAAGGCAGGCACCAAAGCAACATTTTTGGCTACATTAAATGCCACAGCCCCACCAGATGAAAAGTTTACACCAGGGCTAGACCACTGACCAGACGCACTCTGTAATTCTAACTGGCGCATCCTTACAGCAGTGTTCGCTTCACTGCGTTTAAATTCCAGCTCCCTACGAAGTTGAAACTCCCTCTCCCTTTCCTGCGCCTCTAGCTGAAGACGAGCTATACGCACCTTTATTCGTGCATCGGTTGATGCAGTGGAAACCGATGACAAAGCATCATAGAGGGGAATTGTCATTGGCTTACCTTCCCTTACACCCACAACAGGAGGAGTCAGGCTTACTGGGGGTACCTCATGTGGCACCACAGGATCTTCACCAGACTGGGTATCAGGTTTCCCCAAGTCTTCCTCCATCTCCCCACAACCTGCCCCCAGGGTTGCAGCATGAGGAACCTCCTCCTGTGGGGGGAGAAAACCACGCTCCACCAGCATTGTTAACAACCGCGCCCTTACATCCCTCTTGAGCAGTGACCGTGCCACAGAAACGCCGTAGTAATCACAGATCACACGTAGATCAGCCACCGTACAGCTATCCAACTGATCCACAGTTGGATTTGCCACAAACTCATTCAAGCTGAAAGCTGTCATTTTGGATGTCAAACAAAAACACCACAAAATGACTTTCACAGAAAAGCTAAAGCCTACCACCCCCAGGGTGCAAACAGACACACAAACACGTAACCACTCTGACCAGCCCAATACTGAGCTTACTTCCTGGTACCTGCCTAACCCCCAACTAGTCCCTACCTATCTTCTGGGGTTTGTCGGGCACGAGGTTCAGAACCCCCAACAGGGATCTTGCATATCCCAACCCAGGATTCACCCCGAAAACAAGGAAAAACAACAAATGGGTGCCTGATGGAAAGGCTGCCAAGCAGGCCCAGCCGGACACCCCTGCCTATTACCAGGGAAGCAGCTCAAAATGGTGTCGGGCTAGACAGAGCAGAAATGCTATACACCCAAAGTGTACTGCACCAGAGAGGCGCCCAAAACCTAACTACGATAACAAAAAACTCAAGCCTCCAAAGCCAAAACTCCTGCGAGCCCCCAAATATGTTACGTTCCCCAAATGCTTCAAGTCTAGGGTAAAGGGGAGTAACACAATATTAACTAAAACCAAACCCAGGAGGCAAAAGGAGGCAGGGGAAAGGTACAAACAATGAATAATTTATTAAACAAAAAGGTTCCAAAAGACAAAACAGAAGCTACAACAAATGCATGAAAAGGCCTCAGAAGAAAACAGGCTACCACTAGCAAATGCTACAAAAACTATAAGATAGAGATACAGGACTGCAGACTAAACCAAAACCAAGATGACAGCAATTAAACAAAGACAAGAATCAAACACAAAATACCACACAGTTAGTACAGTCTCACCAATGTATATGTGCCACACAGGCTATCACACAGACAAATAGATACAAAAATGCACACACAGTGCTGGCTGCTAGATGTCAGAGAGCATGCGGGTGCTCCTTGGTTTTATGCGGCCCTGCTCCAATTAGGCTGATGGGGCCCAGTTGGGAAGTGCCCAGGTGAGGGAGAGCTCCTGTCAGTAGCTGAGAGGGGAGGGGCAGCAACCTTGAGAGAACAGCACAGCAGGGGGAGACAAATAGCCACAACCCATGACCGTAACAAAGGCACCCTCACTCTCTGGATGACAGGCACTAGAAAGAATCTGCTTCGCACCTAGTTCATACACAACCTGCTGAAACAATCCTGAAGTGAAATTGCTACCTTGGTCTGACTGAATTTCCCTGGGAAGGCCAAACAACGTGAAGAACTTTATCAAAGCCTTTGAGATTGCAGTTGCCTTAATGTTACGTAGAGGTATGGCTTCGGAGAATCTGGTAGATGCACACATGATTGTCAACAAGTACTGATTTCCAGATCTAGTCTTGGGTAATGGACCAACACAATCAACAATGACCTTAGAGAAGGGCTCTCCAAATGCTGGGATAGGCTGCAATGGAGCTACAGGTGGGTCTAACTGGTATTTTCCAACTACTTGACAAGTGTGACAGGTTTTACAAAAGTTGGAAACGTCTTTCCGAAGCCCAGGCCAAAAGAAGTGTTTCATGATCTTATCAATAGTCTTGTTAACACCAAGATGACCTCCTAAAGGTAAACTATGAGCCATTGTTAAGATCTCATTCCTGTAGACCTTCGGAACAACAATTTGCCTGACCACTGCCCAATCTGCTTTGGCAGGGATATCAGGAGGGCGCCACTTCCGCATCAACACATCATCCTTGAGATAATACCCGACTGGAACTGCGTCTATTTCTTTATCAGGAAGGGCTCTCCTCTTTCGTACACAAATTTCAGGATCATTAGTTTGCTTCTCAATCAACCGCTTTCTGGACAGAGACAAGTCTGCAGACATATCAGAATCACCAGACCCATCCGGCTGGCTGAATAGAGAACTGATAAAAGTATCTGATAAGTCCTCAAATGGAGAAACCATAGTAGGCCAATCAGAGTCATGAGGCAAACCACCTGAGTCCTGACTATTCAATGTGCTGGGCGGCACCACAACATCTTCTTCTTTAGCCTTCTTGGCCATAGCACGAGTCACTGCGCAAGAAGGATACAGAGATGGGTCCTCATCCCCATTTTCAGTGCTCGGCTGTGAAGTAAGATGTACAGGGGGAACTACTTTGCCCCCAGCCAGGTCATTGCCTAGCAACAGAGAAACACCCTTTATAGGTAGACTTGACATAAGTCGCACCTTTACCTGTCCTGTAACTAAATCTGACTTCAAGAATATAGAGCGCAGGGGTACAGATACAGTCCTCCCTTCAATACCTTGTCCAAGTATGAAATCCCCTGAAGCGGTCTCATCACGTAACTCTAAGGAGTCCATCAACAAAAGTGACTGAGAAGCTCCGGTATCCCTTAGGATATATATGGGGACAGGGGTAGTATGCTCATTCAGAGCCACAAATCCCTCTGACACAAATGGAAGAAATTCCTCCCTCACGAAGTCAGCTGTATCAGGCTTTTTAGCCCCACAAGAAGCAGGCAATTTAGCAGATCGGTTATCTACAACAGGGGTTTCTAACCTTGTTTTCACAAAGGCATTTGGTTTGGTATCATTTTCTTTTTCTTTCTTAGCTTTAAGGAACCAACGTTTAGTTGTAACATGACCAGATTTCTTGCAATAACTGCAAACTAGACCACTTTTGTCACTGTCAGCTTTCACACTTTGATCAGACCTGTTATTGGATTTCTGAGCACCATCACCAGATTTGTCTTTGGGTGAGGAATCTTGGGTATCACCGTAACCCTTTTTCTGAAATTGGGACCATCTATTGTTACTGCTAGACTGAAATTTGGACTTGAGTGAGAACATATTCATCTGCAAATTTGGCTTTGGCAGCTGATTGCAAATTTAGTGCTTGCTTCTCATTAAGGTAGGTCTTAACATCATCCTTAACACAGTTCTTGAATTCTTCAACTAACACCATCTCTTTTAGTGAGTTGAAATCATCCTTGACCTCCATAGAAGTACACCAGCGCTCAAAGCAAACCTTCTTCTCATTAGCAAATTCCACATAAGTCTGATTTTCAGATTTCTTCAGACCTCTGAATTTCTGTTGGTAAGCCTCTGGAACCAACTCATAAGCTCTCAAAATAACCTTTTTGACAACCTCATAATTAGAGGAATCATCTGCAGACAAAGCCGAATAGGCTTGTTGAGCTTTACCCTTGAGGACAGTTTGCAACAGAAGAGGCCAGTGTTCTTTTGGCCACTGACAACTTTTTGCTACTTTTTCAAAACACTGGAAATAGTTGTCTACGTCCTTTTCCGAAAATGGAGGCACCAGTTTTACCTCATGGCTAGCCTGAAATTTATTTTCAGTTTCAATATTAATTTTTAGTTGCTCCATTTGGAGTCTTTCTTCTCTATCGAATTTCTCTAATTCAAAATCTCTCTGTCTTGCAAATTTTTCGAACTCAAATTCTCTTTGTTTTTCTTTTTCCTCCCTTTCTTTTTTCTCTTCTCTTGCTAATTTTTCTATCACAAGCTTCCTTTGTTTTCCCTTTTTCTTCCCTTTCAACTTCTCTTTGTTTTTCTTTTTCCTCCCTTTCAATCTCTAGCATTTTTAATTTAAGTTCCATTTCTATATTTGGATTTTCCACTGGAAACTGTTCCAGATCTCCTGGTGCAAACACATTTTCATCAATGTAATATTCAACTATCTCTCTAGCCAGTCTTGCTTTTCGCATGGCTGGTTTTACCTCCGTCAGCTCTAAATGTCTGCAGATTTCGAGCAGTTCTGTCTTTTTAAAAGACTTCAAAACCTCAACGGTTGGTGATGCCAAGAAATCTTCCATTGCTGTTGATCTATATATATAGGAAAATTAAAAAAAAAAACAATTTTACAATTTGAAATGTTAAATTTTCAATCAATGACTCACACAATGTTCTATCCCGGACTTGAGCCCCCAATTTGTTATGGCCCCAATTTGTTATTACATTTACAACACAATAGCAACAGCAACAGCAAGGGATGACAGACACAATTTAAAAACTTAAACACATTTAATTAACAAACAAGGACTTTTAAATAAACTACTACCTACACTAAAGACCAAGGTTGATTATACAACAACAAAACAGAAATATTTACAGTCCCTTTTTGGTTGGGTCCCTTGGCGATGTCCTGGGTGAGGAAAATTCTCTAACACAGGCAAAAATCCACTAAAAGCTTCACAGGTCTCAAACAGAATGACAGGTCTGGTCACATGTATCCTTCGGGCAATTTCTCCTACCACTTTACTGTCTCAATTCTCCCCTTTATATACTCTTTTGCAGACCCCTCCCACCTTTTAGACTTTTTTTTTCTTTGCTCTGGGACTTGTTTCAGACATGCCCGAAACATGCCCAAACCTAGCTCCAGTCTGAGCTTAACAAAAAAAAAAAAGGTAAATACTGCCATCCAGTGGCCTATATTCACATTACAACACCCAATCACAAAATATCATGAACACTCCCGCAGTCACGTAAGAGGACCATTTCATAAATCTGATAAGTTGGCAAAGCATCAAATAGTAGATTAAATGTCTTTTACTAATATTTTGAGAGGTGGGGGAGCGCCCCTCCACTACACCCCAGCGTATGAGCCCAGAGCTGCAACAGACTGACATACTGTGCACTAACACACGATGCAAACGGTCTCAATGTAGGCCGACTGACGGATCGTAGACACATTATAATCGTTCACGGTCTAATACCGTCATGTCGCAAACCCCTGTTCTAGAATTCTGCAGTGACTCAGACTGCTGTTTGTCACAGTGACTGTTGTGAGAATCACAGAAGCAAGTTCTATTTTACTGTCTCTTATCCAAATTTCTGGCACAAAGAACTTCATACTTCAGGCCAGTTGGAAGCACTTCAAATCTCAAACACATTTGAAAGTGTTTAAAAACTGCTCTTGCAAATTATTTTTTTTTAAACAAGTTTCCTGTCGTTAGATTTAGGCAAATGCTACCATTTGCCTCAAGCAAAACAGTCACTCGATGATAGCTGCTCATAATGTGGTGCGAGTTAGCGTTCGTTCCATTAATCTGAGGCTTTGAAAACGGCCTTAGTTAAATTGTTGTCAAAAAATAATAATGTCCTCACACTGGCACATCCCTCCAGAAAGAAAAATATTTTTCATAAGAAAACAGGACGAAAAGAAAATGATTAGATTGAACGTGGTTCTTCATCTGGTAACAAAACCTTGGTATTTCAGCTGTACATGAACATTCAGAGCATTCATGAGCATTCAGCAACGCATGGGCATTATCTTTATTTGTGATTTATCCTGGACCCAGCACTTGAGGGGATCTTTTTCAGACGTGAGCATTTTCATAACTTTTCTTAATCGCATTCTACATAAAGGGCTGGGCAGTGGGCAGCAGATGGGTATTATATTGATATCACGATAAAATAGGCCTATTAAAAGTCCGGGATTTTAAATATCATGATCAGGCATAAGTCTCATCTCTTCTGAATTTCATATTTAGTGAAAGTACCAATAGTTATCTCTACAATAACGCCTCAATACCGTTATCAAGGTATTCGGTCAAAAATATATCATTTGACTTTGTCTGTATTGCGGAGCCCACATATGATGTAAACAGAAACAAAACTTTCTATTATTGCAAGCCCTGGTTTCCATGCCAACCCTTTGTTTCCTCAGAGAGGACAGCCAGTGTGGGAGGTGGTCCCAAACCGTGGGACAGATGACCCACGACAATAAAGATTGTGCTGCGGAGGGTAAGCCTTTCCCGGTGTTACTAATACGCAGAGATACAGGACACTGCCTCCACAGAAGCACTGTTCTGCCCCACTGAGGCGCCACCTCAATCACACACAGGCCACGGTTTCTCTATAATAACTTCTGTCATTCTTCTCAGCCATTTATCGTCAATGTGACATCAAACACCATGAATTTAACATGGAAACCCCCTTCACCTTTGTACTTTTTTTATTACAACCCCAATTCCGAAATAGTTGGAACAAAGAAAATTGTGAATAAAATCAAAATGCATTGACTTTCAGATCACATGAGCCAATGTTATTTACAATAGAACATAGATAACATTTCAAATGTTGAAACTGCAACATTATACATTTTAATCCACAAAATGAGCTTATTTCAAATTTTCTTGCTGCAACTGGTCTCATAAAAGTTCGGACACAGGCAAAAAAGTGCTGAGAAAACAATTAATATATAAGAGAATCAGATGAAAGGCGATTTAACTGATAATTAACTGGCATCAGGTGTGTAACATGATTGGCTATGAAAGGGATGTCTTAGAGAGGCTGAGTCTCTCAGAAGTAAAGATGGCCAGAGGCTCTCCAACCTGTGAAGGCTTACGTAAAAAAAAACTGTGGATTACTTTAAAAACAATGTTCCTCAACGTCAAATTGCAAAGGAATTTAAGGTTTCGTCATTTACAGTGCATACCATCATCAAAAGATTCAGAGAAACTGGAAAAATATCTGTGCATAAGGGTGTTAAAGGAATTTTGATTTTACATTCCTGGTATTACCTTCACAAAAAGAAACTAAGACGACCCAGAGAAAAAAATCAGTCGGAGACAGAGAAGTTAATATCCAAGCCAAAGTCCGTTTACTTTTTTGCAAAAAAGGATCCCCATACAAAGTCAAGTCAGAATGGAGGATAAAGAGTTAGAAAGTTCTCTGGTATTTGTAGGGATACTCCATGGCGTTCTCCTCCCCCCGTGCTGATTTACACATCACGCAAGCCTTTGCTGTCGCTCGCAACTGCGTCAAGTTGGTACGTAACCACGTCAAGTTGTCTAGGGATACACACACATCTTGCTAGGGAGGAGAGCACCTGCCTTCTCTCTCAGCTCTGGCTCCAGCTTATCTTGTTATGGATTCCGGAGCTTTCTATAAACACAAACTTAGAGAAAGAGAAAAACATCTTGCCCTTGGTACAGACATTCAAGACTTCATGACTTTAGATAGGCTATATGTCATGACACACTAGTATGGTTATGCAGGCCCCTGCTATATCAGAAATATGTAGACACACACACACTCTGGGCCTATGGACTAAAAGAGAATATGAGCAAGCAAGGATAATCAATTAATAATTATTAATAAATCAATAAGAAATCAAATGGAATCAAATAAGCATTTAATAATGATTAAATGAATCAAATAAAAAAATGTTTCCACATTTCCCCCGTTGATAATTGATTATCCGCAAGCATGCCACTCTCATTTTCAGCACGTGATTCATTCACAGGGAAGATGTTTCATCATACTGTATTACCATGACATTCCCTCCTTTTGTTCAAACAAACCCTCCAACTCAATTACATCGTTGTATGATTCCTTAAGCTCCTCGGGCAGAGTATACATCTCATTGTTGTCCTGTAATAGAAACATCTGATACTGTGGATTAGTAGTCAATACTCTTGATATCATTCCTTTAATTATGGTAATTCCACAGCAACTGCAAAAGAGCAGTACTGCAAATCACCCAACTACAGAACCCATTACAGATGTAATTCCCGCTTTCCAACCCCCAGACAGAAGCCAGTCACTTAGAATTTGTCACTACTGGTGCAAGGTCTCGCTGTTGTGCATCAGATATGTCTTTCAAACGTTGCAAGGCTTTATCAATTACCCCTCCTGCCTCATCATTAGCTGGTATATAGGTACACACACTGGCCCAATAAGCTGACAGATCCCCCCTGTGCTGCTGTCAACAGATACAATAAGCAGAAGTAGCATCCTGCAATTCCAATTTGGACACATATTTTTGACCTCTTAGATCCTTTGAAAACTCCCATTCAGTGCGCAGTCCCCGGCTTGATCCCTTTCCACAGAGATCTCCACCCAGGCTCCCCCAGGTTGAGAACTCTGCTTTCTGCTTCCCAGTGTCTCCTTTTCAGAGCCCACCGATCACAGAAGCACCACTCGCTGACTGGCGCATTCGCTTTCACAGTTTCACCAGCCTCACCTGTTCACAGAGGTCGTCTCCATCGCCCCTCTGCTAGGTGTGGGCTGTCATCCACGTACCACTTGTTTCCCTCAACTTACATGCGACAAACACACCAATTAGATAGTACCATGGCAATATGTCAATTCATACTTCACCAGACACTACTTCACCAGACACGGGAGTCTTCAGTCCTCTCCCCAGCAGTATTTGCAACAATTCTGTTATCGGCTTGCGAGGGGGTGAATCTGCAAATTGCAACGCTTGGTAGATTGCTGGGGGTCCGGTTCCCAGAACCATCATCTGATCCCCCGCAATCTCACCCTGTTCATTTCCCTCGAACACGCGCATTGCCTCCCACATAGTAGGACCTGTAGGAACCAACCCAAGCCCCAGTTTAGACATTATGTCCCTCCCCAGGAGGTTTACTGGGCACTGTGTGGACACTATTACAGAGCAGAGTGTAGCAATCCCCTCAGGATCCTCAAATTTGAGTTCCTCTGTTGCTACGCTGTCCCATTGCCCCATTCACAGCACAAGTTTGTGTCATATTAGTGCTGAGCCGATGTGAAAAAATTGCACTTACTTTTCTGATAACAGTTCAACATGCCCTCGTGTCACATAGAAAAGAAACTGGTGTGTCATTTACAATCAGGGTTTTCCAAGCACTCGTCGGTGCAACCATTAATGCAAACAATTTAATTACATCATAGGGAAATGGCTCCCCAGATGCTAACCCTTCCCCCAGGGCAGTTAATCATTCCGAATTGTTCCCGTCGCTTATTTGTGGATACCCAAACAAAATCAATAGTTTCCCCTGCCACCCCTGTGATACTCCCACAAACCCTGTGCCATTTCCTTCAACACATCGACTATATTAAGTGGGGGTAAACTGGGGTCTATTGAAACTAATCCATTACGTGCAGTAGACACTGCCATGGAGCATTTAGCTATACTGTTCAGATTCATTGTAGGCGCAACATATGTTTAAAAATGAACAGACACAGGGAGAGATAAGCCATTTTATTAAACCCTTTTTTTTTTTAAATGAATAAGTCCCGGAGTCTCTACTGACTTGGAGCGTAATTAAACTCTTCACCGGGTTTGAGACGGGCGGGCTCTATATGCCACGCCCTCCTTTGTAGCCGGACTCCCTCCAAGTCTATCCTGACTCACCCAGATGTACCTATACACCCGCTGGAGGAGGAGATACCACCTTTACAATGTGACTGATGTCTCCACGTCTCCCTCTCCTGGATTTTTACTGCTGTCCGTGTGGTTAGGAGCACTTGATATGGACCCTTCCATGCCGGTTCACTCCACTCCCATTTTTTTTCCTGGCACTCCGCACCAGGATCCAATCTCCAGGCTTTATCTCACCAGGCGGCAATTCCGCTACTGATCTGGGAGGAAGCACATTTCACATCTCACTTTTGTTAGTCAACATTCTATTCATATACTCTGCCAGAGTCGCTTTTTCTACTTGTGTTCTCTGCAATAAATGTACTAACTCAAAAGGTTTCCCATGTACTACTTCATAAGGTAACAACCCCAACCCCAACTGTGGGGTTATCCTCATGCTAGTTAATATAAATGGTAGACATGCTACCTAATTCCATTTAGTCTCAGCCATGGCTTTGCGCAGTTTTGCTTTCAGGGTTTCATTAGTCCTTTCTGCCAATCCCGCTAATTGTGGATGATATGCCTAATGTTTTTTCAAATCTATTCCCAATTTTACTCCCAAACAAGCCAGTTCTTCATTTCTAAATTCTGGCCCATTATCACTATAGAATGCTTTTGGAATCCCCCACCTAGGAATAATTTCCCTACTCAGGATTTTTGCTACTGTGATTGCATATATAGCTTCTACCTCATTTAGCAAAGGTCACATCAATAATAACGCATCACTTCTTCTCGCTTCACACAGTGTTAAATGTATGAAATGTGTGGAATGGCCCAGGGGGTGTAGGGATAGCCCCCTTAGTCCCCCCTCTTGGTACATGGCACTGCCCATGCACCAAATCTACAGCAATATTGAAGAGGGATTTTGGTAATATAGGCTTTCCATAGGGTCCTACCCACCCGCCATCAGTGTGTTGTGTCCCATGTGATGTCCATTGACATTTTTTTTTCTCTTTTTTTCTTATGGGGGAGCAGCATCATGCTCTGCTCACCGCAGATCACATGAATATTGAGTCTTCAGATTGGTGTAATTGCCCCACAAGAGTGTTTTTGGCTGCCGCCCTTGTGTCTCTGTCTGCAAACGCGTCAGCCAAACTAATTTGGTGAACATTTTTGGTGTGAGCTATCAGCTCTGTGCTTCTACAGGGTGAGTAGAGGGCCACTATCAACACAGCTATCATGAGTCCAGACAGCATATCCAACACATGGGTTATCGACATTTGACGCCAACCCATCAACAAAGTATTCAATATCAAGTTTTCATAGTGGGGTCACCTAAGTCCAGAACATGCAGTATTATTAGATAGAACTCCTTTTACACAATGGAGAATACATTTTTTTTCTCTCTCAATGAATTGTGATTAAGCACTCCACCTCAGTCTAGGGTTCCGCTAAAAGCAGGGAGGAAATACACAGTCAGGGCTTATTAGCCCCAACCATTCTTACATTTTCCCTCATCATCAGCAGAACTGGGTGGAGTCACTTTAGACCATGTTACAATTTGCAAAAAATAAATAAATAAATAAAAAAAATTTTTATACTTTTATTCACAAAAATGGCTACCGTACAATATTAGTTTTCACTTTCGGCTCCTAGCACATTAAGCGCTTCTCTCATTCAGTCACTTTTTGTTTGACTCACTTAATCAAAAACATATTTAGAAATCGCAAGCAAAGTAATATGAGAATCACAGAAGCAAGTTCCATTTTACTGTCTCTTATGCAAATTACTGGCACGAAGAACTTCATACTTCAGGCCAGTTGGAAGCACTTCAAATCTCAAACACATTTGAAAGTGATTAAAAACTGCTCTTGCAAATTAACGGAGATGGTGAGTACTTCATAGTTCGACAGTGGCCTCACTTCTTTACACTAAAAATGTTTTTTTTTTTTTTTTTTACAAGTTTCCTGTCATTAGATTTAGGCAAATGCTACCATTTGCCTCAAGCAAACAGTCACTCGATGATAGCTGCTCATAATGTGATGCGAGTTAGCGTTCGTTCCATTAATCTGAGGCTTTGAAAACGGCCTTAGTTAAATTGTTGTCAAAAAATAATAATGTCTTCACACTGGCACATCCCTCCAGAAGAAAAATATGGTTCAAAAGAAAATAGGACGAAAATAAAATGATTAGATTGAACGTGGTTCTTCATCTGGTAACAAAACCTTGGTATTTCAGCTGTACATAAACAGAAAAAATCTTTATCAATTTTGTTCTGAGGTTCGTTCAGCATTTGTCTTTTTGGGAGCATTCAGAAGCACATGGGCATTATCTTTATTTGTGATTTATCCTGGACCCAGCCCTTGAGGGGAACTTTTTCAGACGTGAGCATTTTCAGAACTTTTCTTAATCGCATTCTACATAAAGGGCTGGGCAGTGGGCAGCAGATGGATATTATATTGATATCACTATAAAATATTACAAGTCTGGGATTTTAAATATCATGATGAGGCATAAGTGTCATCTCTTCTGATTTTCATATTTAGTGAAAGTACCAATGGTTATCTCTACAATAACGCCTCAATACCGTTATCTAGGTATTCGGTCAAAAATATGATATTTGACTTTGTCTGTATTGCGGAGCCCACACATGATGTAAACAGAAACAAAACTTTCAATTACTGCAAGCCCTGGTTTCCATGCCAGCCCTTTGTTTCCTCAGAGAGGACAGCCAGAGTGGGAGGTGGTCCCAAACCGCGGGACCGATGACCCCACGACAATAAAGATGGTGCTGCGGAGGGTAAGCCTTTCCCAGTGTTACTAATACGTAGAGATACAGGACACTGCCGTAATTCTTCTCAGCCATTTACCGTCAATATGACATCAAACACCATGAATTTAACATGGAAACCCCCTTCACGTTTGTACTTTTTTTATTACAACCCCAATTCCGAAATAGTTGGAACAAAGTAAATTGTGAATAAAATCAAAATGCATTGACTTTCAGATCACATGAGCCAATGTTATTTACGAAAGAACATAGATAACATTTCAAATGTTGAAACTGCAACATTTTACATTTTAATCCACAAAATGAGCTTATTTCAAATTTTCCTGCTGCAACTGGTCTCATAAAAGTTCGGACACATGCAAAAAAGGGCTGAGAAAACAATTAATATATAAGAGAATCAGATGAAAGGAGATTTAACTGATAATTAAGTTAACTGGCATCAGGTGTGTAACATGATTGGCTATAAAAGGGATGTCTTAGAGAGGCTGAGTCTCTCAGAAGTAAAGATGGCCAGAGGCTCTCCAACCTGTGAAGGCTTACGTAAAAAAAACGGAATTACTTTAAAAACAATTTTCCTCAACGTCAAATTGCAAAGGCTTTTAAGGTTTCGTCATTTGCAGTGCATAACATCATCAAAAGATTCAGAGAAACTGGAAAAATATCTGAGCATAAGGGACAAGGCCGAAGACCTTCACTGGATGCCTGGGATCTTCGGGCCCTCAGATGCCACTGCATCACACATCAGCATTATTCCGTCATTGACATTACTAAATGGGCCCAAGATCACTTCAAGAAACCACTGTCTGTAAACACAGTCTGCCCTGCCATCCACAGATGCCACCTAAAACTCTATCATGCAAAAAGGAAGCCATTGTTGAGCATGATCCAGAAGCGCTGCCGTGTACTGTGGGCCAAGGCCCATTTAAAATGGACTGTAGCAATGTGGCAAAGTGTCCTGTGGTCAGACGACTCCAAATTTGACATTCTTGTGGGAAATTATGGCCGTCGTGTCCTCTGGGCTAAACAGGAGAAAGACCACCCCTCCTGTTATCAGCGTTTAGTTCAAAAGCCAGCATCTCTGATGGTATGGGGATGCATTGGTGCATATGGCGTGGGACACTTGCATGTTTTTAAAAAGCACCATGAATGCTGAAAGGCATTTAAAGGTTTTAGAGCAACATATGCTCCCTTCCAGACGACATCTATTCCAGGGAAGGCCTTGTGTATTTCAGCAGGACAATGCAAAACCACATACTGCAGCTATTACAACAGCATGCCTTCGTAGTAGAAGAGTCCGTGTGCTGCACTGGCCTGCCTGTCATCCTCATCTTTCACCGATTGAGAACATTTGGCGCATAATAAAACAAAAAGTCCGTCAAAGGAGACCCAAAACTCTCCAGCCGCTGGAAGCCTGTATTAAACAAGAGTGGGCTCAAATTCCAATAGCTTAACTCAAGGATCTTGTCTCCTCAATGCCCAGACGCCTCCACTTTGTGTTACAAAAAAGAGTGGATGCTATACCATGGTAAACAAGCCCCTGTCCAAACTTTTTTGAGACCAGTAGCAGTCATCAAACTTGAAATGAGCTCATTTTGCGGACAAAATGGAAAATTTTCTCAGTTTCAACATTTGTTCGGTTATCTCTGTTCAATTGTGAATAAAATACTGGCTGGTGTGATTTGAAAGTGATTGCGCTTTGATTTTAATCACAATTTACACTTCGTTCCAACCATTTCAGAATTGGGGTTGTAGAATTCGGCAGTGACTCAAATAGCTGTTTGTGACAATGACGGTCATGAGACTCACAAAAGCAAATTCCATTTTACTGCCTGTTGTCCAAATTAATGACACAAAGAACATCATATTTCAGGCCAGTTGGGAGCACTTCAAATCACAAACAACTTTGAAAGTGATTAAAAACTGCTCTTGCAAATTAACAGAGGTGGTGAATACTTCATAGTTCATAGATGGTGGCTTAGTGTCACTTTTACACATAAAATGTGTGTTTTTTTTTTTACAAGTTTCCCTGGTCTTATATTCCGAGCCAATCCAGTTCGGAAAATAACTCTGGGAGACAAAAAGTGAAAAAAAAATGAATAAATGAAACCCTTCACAAAGTATTACAAGAGAGGAACACCATGCCCTGATAAGGTGGGCATCACGTTCCCTGCTGAGGTGCAGGAGGAACAATACTTCATGCACACTTCAGAAGCTGAGGAGGATTTAGCCGTGTATCAGGAATCACAATACCCAATCATTAGATTTAGGCAAATGCTACCACTTGTCATAAGCAGTCACTTGATGATAGCTGCTCATAATGTGATGCGAGTTACCGTTCGTTCCATTAATCTGGGGCTTTGAAAAAAGCCTTAAATTGTTAAAAAATAGTCATAATAATAATGCCCACACACAACCACATCCCTCCAGAAAGAGAAAATATGGTTCATAGGAAAACAGGACAAAAAGAAAATGATTAGATTCAACGCAGTTCTTCGTCTGGTAACAAAACCTTGGGGTTTGATCAGTACATAAACAGAAAAAATCTTTATCAATTGTGTTCTGAGGTTCCTTCAGCATTTCTCTTTTTGGGAGCATTCAGAAAGGCCTGGGCATTATATTTATTTGTGATTCGTCATCGACCCAGCACATGAGGGGAACTTTTTCAGACATGGGCATTTTCAGAACTTTTCTAAATCACATTCTACATATAGAGCTGGGCAGCATATGGATACTGTATTGATATCTTGATAAAATATTTAATATAAGTCTGGAATGATAAATATCAGAAGACTGATCAGGCATAAGTGTCATTTCGTCTGGTTTTCATATTTCGTGAAAGTACCAATGGCTATCTCTACAATAACGCCTCAATACTGTTATCTCGGTACTCGGTCAAAAATATGATATTTGACTTTGTCTGTATCGCGGAGCCCACACATGATGTAAACAGAAACAAAACTTTCTACTACTGCAAGCCCTGGTTTCCATGCCAACCCTTTGTTTCCTCAGAAAGATCAGCAGGCGGAAGTGAGTGCTGCTCATGATGGTCGCTGTGCCGCCCAAACGCAGCCACTCTGGGAGGTGGTCCCAAACCACGGGGCCGATGACCCCAAAACAATTAAGATGGTGCTGCGGAGAGTAAGCCTTTCCCGGTGTTACTAATATGCAGAGATACAGGACACTGCCTCCACAGAAGCACTGTTCTGCCCCACTGAGGTGCCACCTCAATCGCACACAGGCCACGGTATCTCTAGAATAATCTCTGTAATTCTTCACAGCCATTTACCGTCAATATGACATCAAACACCATGAATTTAACACGGAAACCCCCTTCATGTTACTTGTTTATTACAACCCCAATTCTGAAAGAGCTGGGACAAAGTGTAAATTGTGAATGAAATCAAAATGAAATGAAATGAAGCGAGGTCTTTCCTTGCTGGTGTGCAGAGACTTCAAGAACGGGCAAGTACCGCCAAACACACAGGTGTTCCTGACAGCTCAGCTGCTGACAGGGCGATGCCATGTGGTGCTGTACTGCACGGCCATGCTGAAAATCACCCTCCCCTTACGTGTCTCAGACCACTTCTATCGCCACTGAAAATAAACTGATAGCGCGAGGCTTTGCCAGTATTACACATTACAACTAATGCTGGCTCTTCCTCACCCTGTCGACCTCGTAACAAACGGTACGAACCTCAGTTTAACTACAGCAGTTTCACTAGTCCACATTAGACAGAAAATATGTTAACAAGGCAAATAACAACACCACTTCAGAGCAGTTGAGCAAATTACCGCAACTTTCAGATCCCCACTATTTTGAAATACGCTGAAATGTACTGCAAATGTAACAAGAACGCACTGGGAGCACAACATTCCCTGCTGGAGTCGCGACTGTGATTTATGCTTATCATCAGTCTATCTGCAGTATATGTGCACAGTTTCAGGAATGTCCTATGAAAACTGTAGGAGGAGTTGATTTCACCAGCCAATTATCTAATGTTTCGGACAGACAGACAGACAGACTGACAGCACAATGACATAATCCCCCTTTTGGGCTTTCACCCAGTGAGGGATAAGATGTCTATAATTACAAACTCAATTCCGAAATAGTTGGGACAAAGTGTAAATTGTGAATAAATACAAAACGCAATGACTTTCAAATCACACCAGCCAGCATTATTTTGGAAGAGGTGTTGATGGCCAGTAGGTTGCGATTTTCCCTCTGCTGGAATAATCCCCAATGCCCCAGTGCAGTGATGGGGACACTGTACTGAAGGAGATGCCGTCTATCGAATGAGACGTTACAGGCCTAGAAATTCCCAATTTGCTTACAGCTTAAATTCTTAAATTCTTTCTAAAAAGAAATGCTGTGGAGATGAAGGGCTCTCCACAGCATTTTTGTGTTCTACTACAGCAAAAACATGCTGAGGAGATAACGGGCTCTCCACAGCAGTTTTGTGTTCTAACTGCAGCAATTCCCAACTCTTCCCTACTCAATTCGCATTCTACACAAACATGCTACACATTATTGGAAAATCCTCATTATGCACTGTTCATTTAAAAGATAAAAAGTATACTTTCACTTCGTTACTTTGACACAGACCACTTCGTTACACGTTACGCATTAAAATATGAATGTAATTCCTCATTTAAGGATTATCTGCATATGGCGCGTTCGAGTAGAGCAACGGTGTTCGTAGAGTATCTTAGCCGCTTTGTGCAGATGTTGATGCCCGCGGACATGGAGCCGTAAATTTATACACGCAGTTACAATATTGTATCACTAGATGGCACACTCGGCTCAGTTATTGAACTGTACTTTAAACCAGATTCGAAAGACTGGGGATGAAGAAGAAAGTCAAACAAGATTTTTTCGCCGGCAAAAGGTTGCCGTCGTTTAATAGTACAATCGGCGGCGATTCTGTCAAATTTGGCAGCAAATGCCGCGAGTGCCGTCGTATATTTCCAGGCCTGCGTTAAACCGAGGTCCTGACTCAATATGGTCAGCTGACACGCTCGACAAGATTGTCTCAACACTCGCAATCGTATCCAGTACACTCAAATAATTTGAGAATTCAAAAAAAAAAAAAAATAATAAAGATGTGCACTGAAACCGGTCTGTCCTCATTTTTGAAGTGACAGACTTGTTTTTTTTTTTTTAATCAAACTGTTCGATTCAAATTGTAATATAAATGCAACTTTATTCACAAACGGGCAATTAATTGCACCCCAACCTGAACACAAGGGCATACGAACTGGCCCGACAGAGCTGGCGATCGCCGGCCCAAAATTTTCCAGAATACATCCCTCCCCCTAGGCTACAGGTTTTATCTTGCAAACAATCCCCTGATACCTGGAGAAGGTGGGCGACGTTCGTAAGCCTGGGCACAGGCTGCGGCTCTGCCCCTGACGCCGCGCTCTCCCCCAGCAGCTCGAATGCAACTGTCTACTTGCTTGGTTGCAGTTGGTAAAATAATTTCGGAATTCACCCTTGTCATCGCTAACGAAGGCCAGCTCGGGCTCATCGATACTGCTCCGATAGCAACTGATGTCTGAGATGTATGGAAGAATCCGAACGGATCCATGTATTTTAAGCGTAATGATTGTTTAGAAATGATGGCGACCTCGCATCGTTCGGCTGATCGCATTTGATTTCGGCGCACTGTATGCGGCACATTTTGTACTGTCTCTGGAGGAATATTGTCTAGTACCTGCCTAATTAGCTCCCGCCCCCCCTTAAAAAAAGGGATTGATAACTTGACACCCAATCACAAAATATCATGAACACTCCCGCAGTCACGTAAGAGGACAATTTCATAAATCTGATAAGTTGGCAAAGCGTCAATTAGTAGATTAATTGTCTTTAACTAATATTTTGAGAGGTGGGGGAGCGCCCCTCCACTACACCCCAGCATATGAGCCCAGAGCTGCAACAGACTGACATACTGTGCACTAACACACCATGCAAACGGTCTCAATGTAGGCCTACTGATGGATCGTAGACACATTATAATCGTTCACTGTCTAATACCGTCATGTCGCAAACCCCTGTTCTAGAATTCTGCAGTGACTCAGACTGCTGTTTGTCACAGTGACTGTTATGAGAATCACAGAAGCAAGTTCTATTTTACTGTCTCTTATCCAAATTACTGGCACAAAGAACTTCATACTTCAGGCCAGTTGGAAGCACTTCAAATCTCAAACACATTTGAAAGTGATTAAAAACTGCTCTTGCAAATTAACGGAGATGGTGAGTACTTCATAGTTCGACAGTGGCTTCAGTTCTTTACACGTAAAATGTTTTTTTTTTTTTTTAGAAGTTTCCTGTCATTAGATTTAGGCAAATGCTACCATTTGCCTCAAGCAAACAGTCACTCGATGATAGCTGCTCATAATGTGATGTGAGTTAGCGTTCGTTCCATTAATCTGAGGCTTTGAAAACGACCTTAGTTAAATTGTTGTCAAAAAATAATAATGTCTTCACACTGGCACATCCACCTAGAAAGAAAAATATTTTTCATAAGAAAACAGGACGAAAAGAAAATGATTAGATTGAACGTGGTTCTTCATCTGGTAACAAAACCTTGGTATTTCAGCTGTACATGAACAGAAAAAATCTTTATCAATTTTGTTCTGAGGTTCGTTCAGCATTTGTCTTATTGGGAGCATTCAGAAACGCATGGGCATTATCTTCATTTGTGATTTATCCTCGACCCAGCACTTGAGGGGAACTTTTTTAGACGTGAGCATTTTCAGAACTTTTCTTAATCGCATTCTACATAAAGGGCTGGGCAGTGGGCAGCAGATGGATATTATATTGATATCACTATAAAATATTACAAGTCTGGGATTTTAAATATCATGATCAGGCATAAGTGTCATCTCTTCTGATTTTCTTATTTAGTGAAAGTACCAATAGTTATCTCTACAATAACGCCTCAATACCGTTATCAAGGTATTCGGTCAAAAATATGATATTTGACTTTGTCTGTATTGCGGAGCCCACACATGATGTAAACAGAAACAAAACTTTCTATTACTGCAAGCCCTGGTTTCCATGCCAACCCTTTGTTTCCTCAGAGAGGACAGCCAGAGTGGGAGGTGGTCCCAAACCGCGGGACCGATGACCCCACGACAGTAAAGATGGTGCTGCGGAGGGTAAGCCTTTCCCGGTGTTACTAATACACAGAGATACAGGACACTGTCTCCACAGAAGCACTGTTCTGCCCCACTGAGGCGCCACCTCAATCGTACACAGGCCACGGTATCTCTATAATAACTTCTGTAATTCTTCACAGCCATTTACCGTCAATGTGACATCAAACACCATGAATTTAACATGGAAACCCCCTTCACCTTTGTACTTTTTTTATTACAACCCCAATTCCGAAATAGTTGGAACAAAGTAAATTGTGAATAAAATCAAAATGCATTGACTTTCAGATCACATTAGCCAATGTTATTTACGATAGAACATAGATAACATTTCAAATGTTGAAACTGCAACATTTTACATTTTAATTCACAAAATGAGCTTATTTCAAATTTTCTTGCTGCAACTGGTCTCATAAAAGTTCGGACACCTGCAAAAAAGGGCTGAGAAAACAATTACTATATAAGAGAATCAGATGAAAGGAGATTTAACTGAAAATTAAGTTAACTGGTATCAGGTGTGTAACATGATTGGCTATGAAAGGGATGTCTTAGAGAGGCTGGGTCTCTCAGAAGTAAAGATGGCCAGAGGCTCTCCAACCTGTGAAGGCTTACGTAAAAAAAACTGGATTACTTTAAAAACAATGTTCCTCAACGTCAAATTGCAAAGGCTTTTAAGGTTTCGTCATTTACAGTGCATAACATCATCAAAAGATTCAGAGAAACTGGAAAAATATCTGTGCATAAGGGACAAGGCCGAAGACCTTTACTGGATGCCTGGGATCTTCGGGCCCTCAGATGCCACTGCATCACACATCAGCATTATTCTGTCATTGACATTACTAAATGGGCCCAAGATCACTTCAAGAAACCACTGTCTGTAAACACAGTCGCCGTGCCATCCACAGATGCCACCTAAAACTCTATCATGCAAAAAGGAAGCCATTGTTGAGCATGATCCAGAAGCGCCGCCGTGTACTGTGAGCCAAGGCCCATTTAAAATGGACTGTAGCAATGTGGCAAAGTGTCCTGTGGTCAGACGACTCCAAATTTGACATTTTTATGGGAAATTATGGCCGTCGTGTCCTCTGGGCTAAACAGGAGAAAGACCACCCCTCCTATTATCAGCGTTTAGTTCAAAAGCCAGCATCTCTGATGGTATGGGGATGCATTGGGGCATATGGCGTGGGACACTTGTATGTTTCTAAAAAGCACCATGAATGCTGAAAGGCATTCAAAGGTTTTAGAGCAACATATGCTCCCTTCCAGACGACATCTTTTCCAGGGAAGGCCTTGTGTATTTCAGCAGGACAATGCAAAACCACATACTGCAGCTATTACAACGGCATGCCTTCGTAGTAGAAGAGTCCGTGTGCTGAACTGGCCTGCCTGTCATCCTCATCTTTCACCGATTAAGAACATTTGGCGCATAATAAAACAAAAAGTCCGTCAAAGGAGACCCAAAACTCTCCAGCAGCTGGAAGCCTGTATTAAACAAGAGTGGGATCAAATTCCAATGGCTTAACTCAAGAATCTTGTCTCCTCAATGCCCAGACGCCTCCACTTTGTGTTACAAAAAAGAGTGGATGCTATACCATGGTAAACAGGCCCCTGTCCAAACTTTTTTGAGACCAGTAGCAGTCATCAAACTTGAAATGAGCTAATTTTGTGGACAAACTGGAAAATTTTCTCAGTTTCAACATTTGTTCTGTTATCTCTGTTCAATTGTGAATAAAATACTGGCTGGTGTGATTTGAAAGTAATTGCGCTTTGATTTTAATCACAATTTACACTTCGTTCCAACCATTTCAGAATTGGGGTTGTAGAATTCGGCAGTGACTTAAATAGCTGTTTGTGACAATGACGGTCATGAGACTCACAAAAGCAAATTCCATTTTACTGCCTGTTGTCCAAATTAATGACACAAAGAACATCATATTTCAGGCCAGTTGGGAGCACTTCAAATCACAAACAACTTTGAAAGTGATTAAAAACTGCTCTTGCAAATTAACAGAGGTGGTGAATACTTCATAGTTCGATGGTGGCTTAGTGTCACTTTTACACATAAAATGTGTTTTTTTTTTTTTTTTTACAAGTTTCCCTGGTCTTATATTCAGAGCCAATCCAGTTTTGAAAATAACTCTGGGAGACAAAAAGTGAAAAAAAAAAATGAATAAATGAAACCCTTCACGAAGTATTACAAGAGAGGAACACCATGCCCTGATAAGGTGGGCATCACGTTCCCTGCTGAGGTGCTGGAGGAACAATACTTCATGCACACTTCAGAAGCTGAGGAGGATTTAGCCGTCTATCAGGAATCACAATACCCTATCATTAGATTTAGGCAAATGCTACCACTTCTCATAAGCAAACAGTCACTTGATGATAGCAGCTCATAATGTCATGCGAGTTACCGTTCATTCCATTAATCTGAGGCTTTGAAAAAAGCCTTAAATTGTTAAAAAATAGTAATAATAATAATGCCCACACACAACCACATCCCTCCAGAAAGAGAAAATATGGTTCATAGGAAAACAGGACAAAAAGAAAATGATTAGATTCAACGCGGTTCTTCGTCTGGTAACAAAACCTTGGCGTTTGATCAGTACATAAATAGAAAAAATAGGGCTGGGCAACATATGGATATTGTATTGATATCTTGATAATTATTTAATATACGTCTGGAATGATAAATATCAGAAAACTGATCAGGCATAAGTGTCATTCTGTCTGGTTTTCATATTTAGTGAAAGTACCAATGGTTATCTCTACAATAACGCCTCAATACCGTTATCTAGGTATTCGGTTAAAAATATGATATTTGACTTTGTCTGTATCGCGGAGCCCGCACATGATGTAAACAGAAACAAAACTTTCTCCTACTGCAAGCCCTGGTTTCCATGCCAACCCTTTGTTTCCTCAGAGAGGACAGCCAATGTGGGAGGTGGTGCCAAACCGCGGGACCGATGACCCCAAGGCAATTAAGATGGTGCTGCGGAGGGTAAGCCTTTCCCGGTGTTACTAATCTGCAGAGATACAGGACACTGCCTCCACAGAAGCACTGTTCTGCCCCACTGAGGCGCCACCTCAATCGCACACAGGCCACGGTATCTCTAGAATAATCTCCGTAATTCTTCACAGCCATTTACTGTCAATCTGACATCAAACACCATGAATTTAACACGGAAACCCCCTTCATGTTTGCACTTGTTTATTACAACCCCAATTCTGAAAGAGCAGGGACAAAGTGTAAATTGTGAATGAAATCAAAATGAAATGACTTTCAGATCACATGAGTCAATATGTTATTTACAATAGAACATAGATAACAGAAACAAAACTTTCTTCTGCTGCAAGCCCTGGATTCCATGTCAATCCTTTACTTCCACAGAGAGGTCAGCAGGCTGAAGACAGCGCTGCAAAACATCACTGTGCTGCCCCAGCACACCCAGTCTGGGAGGTGGTCCCGACCTGCGGGACCGATACCAATCAGAGGGCGGTAAAGCTTGTGCTGCGGAGGGTGAGAGCAGAGAAAAGACCTCTGCCGTACAGACTTGCCTCACTGCCACCAAAAAAAAGATACAGGGATGTGCTGCAGAAATCCTGAAGCCCTGACTGATCCGGAGTTACATGAGACAATATTCAAATGCAGTCAGGGAAACAGCTCCTCACAGTCCGTTGCATTTTCTCTTTTTGGGACACAATGAAAATTAAAATGCAACCCGTTGGCATCCCATCAAGACGGGTCTTCCGCTAGGACGTCACTCATTAGGTGCGCGAACGGAAACCATGTTCCTCATTTGCATACCAACCAATCAGCTTCTGGGTAGCGCTTGTATGATAAGAAACCTTGACATGTGTGTATGTTTTGTGATTAAATCAATGTTTTTTTTGCAATTATTTATTTATCATTATTTTTTTTTATAAATTTTTTTAGATTTATTTTTAAATAAAAAATAAATTGTGAAAAAAATCAGTGTGGTTTTAATTTAGGTGAGCCATTTCTGCATGTTTCATTGTCCAAATTCCTGAAAAGACAGAGGGGTTATAAATACCTAATCAGGCTCTGCGATAAATACAGGAACACAATAAAACTGTTGTTCATAGATGGTCAATTTAAAAAAAAAGAGAAAAAAAAAGACAAGCAGCATCTTTCTGAAAATCTTTGAGAGACTTACCACAGTAAGGAAAAGTTCTACAACCGGACTTGAGTGTGAGAGTAATTTACTTGACGGTTACTCAGTGAAGAGCACAGCTGAATGAACAGACAGGACTGTGTTATGAAGAACAGAACACAGTGACTGTGCAGACGCAGGAAAAGTGGGAGGGGCAGCGATTGCATTACATTACACAGCATTCCCTGCATTCTTGAGTCAAACAAAGGATGTCCTAAAATGCCAGAAAGGAAAAGAATCACTGAGATGTGTCCCTTGCTCAGAAAGTCCGAAAGAACTAAATGAATGAATCCAAAGACTATGCTTACATGAATGCATGAATTACATGTGTTAGTGCCCCGGGCGCCTCACTGTTTTTTGATGCGCTTCGTATCAAACATAGTCCCATTTTGAGGCGCCTCGATAAAAAGCCGCTTCACCTCATTGTTTCCCTGCTGTCCAATCATGTGACAAGAACTGAAATCAGTTCGCTGACTAGTTCATTGAAACGGTTAATTTCAGAATGTTCGCAAAGATAAGTGACAGGAATGTTACTTAGCAACACAGAAAAGATGCGTCCAGCACCGTTTTACAAGGTTGGCTTCAAAATAACAGGCAAGAGGCGCCTGGCGTTTCCAGGCCGATAAAGCGCTTTCGGTGTGATCGACCCCTAAAGCTTCACTGTTGAGCCGTGGAGTGCTGACCCCTCCCCATAGCTGTGACATCACAAACGCCCTCACCATGGCTACCTTCACCCAAATCCCCTCCCCCTCTCCCAGCAAACTCTGGTCAGTACAGGTCAGCTAAAAATAAGCTTTAACTTTGAACCCAACCAAAGACACTGGGCCAGCTTCTTTAGTCCATAAAGACACTTCCTCTTTTCCCAGCTGAGTCAGAGGTCAGCAGCATCTCTCACTGGCTAATCTGTTCCCACACTGCAATTTCAGCTGCTGCTTTGGATAACATCAGTTTGTCCTGACACTGGCTGACATCACATCACATCAGATTACAGACATTTATCTGCCACTTCCAGAGAATCACAGCTGACCTGACCAAGCAGGGGCCAATTCCCCAAGAGTAATGCAGGCTTAAGGGCCAAACAGCTGCACTGGACTTGGTGTGACTACACTGGACCTTGAACCAGCGACCTTCGGAGTCATAATGATTTGAGGCATACAGTTGCCGTATGTGTGCCCATTCTCCAAACACCATCAGGTTCTGTAATGGCGCTCGTTGTCCGATGTGATTCAATACTTTATTGGCAGAGGAGGAAAGAGCATCTCAGCTCATTTAGTAACTGAGTGACTAACGTCGTGCTAACGAGGCTAACGTCATTAAGCACTGAGCGAAGTCTTCCCTTGCAAGTGAGCGGAGACTTCAAGAACGGGCAAGTACCGCCAAACACACAGGTGTTCCTGACAGCTCAGCTGCTGACAGGGCGATGCCATGTGGTGCTGTACTGCACGGCCATGCTGAAAATCGCCCTCCCCTTACGTGTCTCAGACCGCTTCCATCGCCACTGAAAATAAACTGATGGCGCGAGGCTTTGCCAGTATCACACATTAAAACTAATGTTGGCTCTTCCTCACCCTGTCGACCTCGTAACAAACGGTACGAACCTCAGTTTAACTGCAGCAGTTTCACTAGTCCACATTAGACAGAAAATATGTGAACAAGGCAAATAACAACACCACTTCGGAGCAGTTGAGCAAATATCGAATTACCGCAACTTCCAGATCCCCACTATTTTGAAATACACTGAAATGTACTGCAAATATAACAGTTATATAACAGCTCTAAAGCAGAACATTTACTGTCATGATACTATCTGCTGCACGAGCTGCAATAATCCTGCTCCATTTGGAGGGTGAACAGAGTACAAACGGGCTGTTTCACAATCAGGGACCAAAGTTTGTCTCACGGATCCCCAAAAATCAAATGTGAAATATATAATTAAATTGATGCCCATTTGCTCACGTGTTGTTGAAAACATGCTGAAAACTTTGGAGCATTGGGTTCACAGGTTCTCCTGAAATTCATACAAATGACAATTTGCCCATTTCCACCCTTTTAACCACTTCTGGAGAAGACATGTTTTTGACAGACAAAGAACGTATGAAGAGTTTTATCACAAAACAGGTTAACTCCACTGATTCTGAATTCAGAAAAATGGCTTTCTATGTAATTACTATTTCTGTAAAACTTTAAATTATGGTCTTTTCTACTATTGTACGAGCCAAATGGTAACCAATTGGCATATTCATTTCAAATCCAGCCACGGGAATATTCTTGAAACAAAAAACACTGTTTTTTTTTGGCATAACGAGTTAAATCCATAGCTTGCTTTTATTACAAAAAGGGTTAAATCCAATCGAGTAGGTATGTTTCTTCGTTGTAGTGTCGGGCGTTGCTGAGGAAGCACGGCAGCTTACAGCGAGAGAGACATGAACAACTCTGCAGCTCCACACTCCACAGTACCAGCAGAGTTTATTTATGCAGCTAGAAAGAGCTTTACACGCACAGTACACCAGATGAATAAAGCTTACGTAGTGTGGTCTGTAGCTTTATACAAATAACAGAATCTACGGAAAGAAGGGAAGGGTGTCAGCGGACATCATTAGGTAAAATACACGTTATTGAACCCCGTGGGGTAATTTGTCCTCTGCATTTGACCCATCCTATGGTTAGGAGCAGGGCAGCCACAGAGCAGTGCCTGGTGATCAACTCCAGTTCTAAAGCCAGTATCTTGGACAGGGGTACTGGCAGGAGTGTTCCTATGATGTATGTTTTTGTGGGTGGGGGGAACCGGAGTACCCGGAGGAAACCCACGGGAACACAAGGAGAACATGCAAACTCCACACAGAAAGGCCCCAGGCCGGAATTGAACCCACAACCTTCTTGCTGAGAGGCGACAGTGCAAACCACCATGCCGTCAACATGAGACCATGATGACAATTCCAGAAGGTGTGGACAATGAGGGGAAACCATTTGGCCTCCATTCGCAGTACAACTGACTTCTAACAGAGCAATAAGCAATATCCAATATCCCTGAACAGTATGTCCAAAATACTGAGCTATTTTCAGCACTATTTATGTGTCACACTCAACACATGTAGCCTGAGGCATCAGGAATGAGCTTCATGTAAACTTTGGGGGGGACCCCCGCTGGACCACCTAGTCTCGTATTAAAAGTCAGTCCAACCGGCAGATCATACAAATACACTGGTGTCAGAGTAAGGGCAGAGTAACCTAAGCCACTGGCAGAGTAAATCTGGCCAAGATTCTGAAACCAAAGCCCATAAGGTAAATGTAACCCGAATCCCATCACTAATTCAAACAGAAAGGTGACAAGTGTTTTAAGGTTGATAACTGCACCCTTATTATTGTAAACAAACCAAAGCTGATATATTGTCAGGATATGCTTCCTAAACAACCCAACAACTTGGGCAATAGGGTCATTCCATATAAACTCAACCAGAAGTCCCATAATGACCGACTCGGATTTGGCTAAAAAAGTTTGTACTGGTATCTTAACATATATGATAAACATGTGCAAAATATTGTGTCAAAATTCTGAAGGGTTTTTGTGCTGTGGCTCTTCAAAATAGGGTGGTATACCCCATTTTTCACCCTTACCAATCTTGCATGTTTAAGAACAGCCACATTTGGATGCCAATATCTTGAGAATGAAATGAGTTGTGAGCTTAAAGAGTGATATAGTATGTAACTAGCACCCAGGCTTTCAGGATCTGTCACCTGAAAAGTCCTATCTCCTCTAGTTTTTGAGGTATTGGCCTCCAAAGTAGTGGTTTTATGTGCGAAAATGAAAATTTCAATTTTCAAGGGGGAACTGTCATGCTACAATAAATCACAACCGTTTATTGGGGCTACATTCCTTCTATTTAGGCACATGACTATCTGTAGAAAGTTTTTGGACAGTATTGAAATCATAATTTAGGAGTAAGGGAGCTCCAAAAATGGCTCCGACTGAAAAAATGCAATTTAAGGCCAATTTATAACAGTCAAAATCATAGCGTAGTCATTTACCCAGGACAAAAATTTTTCTTCTATATAATTGTACATATGTCAATCATCTGGTCAAAAAATCAGATTGTTTTCTCAACTCCTTCATATGTAAATAATTATATGAATTATAGACACTTTCCGCCCTTAGACGACTTAACTACAACTAACTATTGAGACTTCCTGTTTCTTATTAATAGTACTAGGCTACATAGAAGGTGTGCAAATGAGTGATGACTGACTGCTTTTGCTTGTATTACATCAGGTTATCAGGTATTTCATCAGCTAACCATGTATTGCATCATCTTTATTTCAGCATTGCATCAGCCAAACATTGAAAACAAAAGAAGCTTCATTCTGTTCATTGACAGTCAGCATGGCAACTGAGATGTGCAAAATTGGTGTTTCTCTGGGTGAGGAATGTAACAAGAGAACACACTGCAGAAAGACTGGTTTCATTAAAATAAGTGAACTTGAACCTGATGACAGAAGGATTCTATCTTAGCGGTGTGGCATATCCTTTGTTGAAGCTGACCAAATCTGTCTCCATCATGAAAAGGTTTATATGACACACTTTGAAAGTATGTTGTGTGCATTTATGACAAGGATTGGTTTGTGGGCTGCTCTGTTGAGCGGTCAGATGAAAACTGTGATGTCCTTGTCAACTTCATGAAACATTCTAAGACTGGTCTTCTCTCATGGCCTCCTTCTGTTCGTCAGAATACCTGTTGGGTTCCATCCCAGAACATCATATGCATTGTGTCTGCACCACAGCTCCAGGGGCAGAGCGCAAGGTTTTATAAGCTTGATGACCAAGATACTGAATCAGTTCAGAAGAATCTGCCTTCATTTGGGCTATGAACTCAATTTTATCTACATTTTTGGATAAACTGACTAACTAAATTGAGGATGCCATCAAATCTATGTGTTCCGAGTAGAAATACCTCACATTTTCTGCATTTCTGACAAAAAAGTAGTTAAAACACAAGCTGTAATGGGGATAAAAAAAGCCTACATTTCATAAAATTATTTTCATATGAAAGAGGTGAGAAAACAATCTGATTTTTTGACCAGATGATTGACATATATATAAAATTATATAGAAAAAAATTGTTGTCCTGGGTAAATGACTACGCTATGATTGTTAAATCATAAATTGCATTTTTTCAGTCGGAGCCATTTTTGGAGCTCCCTTACTCCTAAATTATGATTTCAATACTGTCCAAAAACTTTCTACAGATAGTCATGTGCCTAAATAGAAGGAATGTAGCCCTAATAAACGGTTGTGATTGATTGTAGCATGACAGTTGCCTCCTGAAAATTGAAATTTTCAATTTCGCACATAAAACCACTACTTTGGAGGCCAATACCTCAAAAACTAGAGGAGATAGGACTTTTCTGGTGACAGATCCTGAAAGCCTGGGAGCTAGTTACATACTATGCCATATTTCAAACTCACAACTTTCATTCCCAAGATATTGGCATCCAAATGTGGCTGTTCTTAAACATACACGATTCGCGAGGGTGAAAAATGGGGTATACCAACCTATTTTGAAGAGCCACAGCACAAAAACCCTTTAGAATTTTGACAAAATATTTTGCACTTGTTCATCATATATTTTAAGGTACCAGTTCAAATTTTTTTAGCCAAATCCGAGTCGGTCAGTATGGGAGATTTCCAGACTTTGGTTGAGTTCACATGGAATGACCCAATAGTGTAGAAGAGCGGCAATGAGTCGGATAATATTCACAGTATTTTCAGCATGAGGCATGTAAGATGGAGGAGTGCAAGGAAACAGGACAGTCTGACTCACCCCCAACAGACTGAATACCCCCCGCGACACGGCTGATGGCTGACGAGATGAGATCGGTCATGCAGCAGCCGATGAGGGCGGTGAGCGCCACGAGCAGTAAGTGGCCGCACCCCATGACCGTCACCACCACGCAGAAGCTCCACTCAACGTTCGGAATACGTTGGTGCCAAGATGGCGACGTAACTTGTTCCACGCGGTAGAATTCTCTCCGTGAGTCTTTTTCGTATTTAGCGACTTTTACTGCTTTAATTAAAACTGTTCTGGCTACAATAAATATGATATTATTTACAAAGTCATCTACACTCACGGTGTTAACGGCAATAAAGCATTTTCACCGTTTCAGTCAGTATAATTAGATGCAATCAGTCTGTAATGGCTAATAACATGGGAAACAAACGTAAATCTCACCCGAGTGTTACTGCTGTTAGCATACCTCTCCCTGCATCCCCGCTGAAGACCCCGGTCAGCAAATGCAGGAAAATCCTCGACAACGATGAAATTGCTCAAAGCATAATCGTACAGTTGACGGAGGCGATAAACAAGAGAGCGGACGGACTACAAGCCGGAATCGAGAGTGTAAAGTTGTCAGTTGAATTAGTCGGTAAAACCGAACGAAAACTGGCCGAACTGGACATTAGGGTGCTGGAACTTTCACGGTATAAACGACGATGGGACTTGCGGCTGTTTGGTGTTGCTGAAGAGGAGGGTGAGGACATTCGCAAAGGTCATTTCCATCTTTCAAAAAACGGCACCGGATCTCATGGATAAACTCCCCAATGTGATAGACACTGTCCACCGTCTTGGCAAACCTCACCTGGACAAACAACGACCAAGAGCTGTAATATTGCAATTCACAATGAGGCATTACCGTGATGTCATCTGGAAAGCCGCGAAACACTCAGAATTCCTCCAAGGAAACAAGTTGCATTTCACGGAAGATTTCTCCCCAGAGGACAGGGCGAGACGTTCGCAACTGTGGCCGATGGTGGAGAAGGCCAGAAAGGAAGGTAAAATTGCCTATTTTGTCGGCGCAAGAGCATTTATTGAGAAAAGGGAAATCTCCCTCTAAGTGGATCGATGAACTGGGAATCTATAGCGCAGGCTTGTCACCAGGTTCATTACCTCACGGTTGAACTATGAGAACTTTTTCGAACTCCCTGCACCACTTGGATTTTTAGTTTTAGTTTTTATTTTTCTTTTTCCTCTCTCATGAACGGACAGTTCAGTCCTGCTCAGACTGTGTGACATTCACCACAAGCCTGTAAAGGTAATCCTTTGAGTTGTGTTAAGTTGTATTCACAATGAATATGAACAAATTCTACCTTATAGATATGGGTTGTAATCTAATTGAAAACTTAAATGTTTGTTTTCACGTCATAGGTGGTTGTTCAATCTCTTTACCCACTTTTTGTTGAAGCTTTAAGCTAACCATTTTGATTGTCAGAAACTCGTTGCTTTATATGCAAAGTTGCTGTATATTTTGACTTGATTTTTCGGAGAGCATTCTGTACTAAAGAGAATACCACTCTCCAGTGCTCAGGGTACTAAGCTACTTACCGTAACTACACTAGCCTAAAAGGCCTATTCTCTTTTCTTTCATTATTTCATCCCTTACAGTTATTTCATTTAATGCTCGGGGGTTATGAGACAAAGTAAAGCGAAAGGCTGTTTTTCTTTACGCGAAGAGTTTCAATGCAGATTTCTGTATTATTCAAGAGACTCATTCAGAGTTGAGTGATATAAACTTCTGGAAATCACAATGGGGCGAGGAGGTCTGGTTCTCCCATGGCTCAAGTCATTCCGCAGGTGTCTTAACACTAAGGGCTCTAATTTCCTGGCGCAGCGCAGGTGGCGTAGTGTGGCGCAGCCCGAGCAGTGGTAATTTCGTACGGCGCAGCCCGCGTAGTGGTAATGTCGTGAGATGCGCAGCCTTTGGTAGTGCGCCGAGATGGGTGTGGCGGCGTAGTAGGGGGAGGTGTATGGAGTTAAATTACTGCCAAAACCTTGTATACAAACCGAACATGTTTTACAAATGCACCACGATTCACAAACAAATACAATGTGATTTGCAAATATAAAAATGATTCACGTGCAAACAAAGTGTGGTTTGCAAATATAAAAACGATTTGCAAACAAATACAGTGTGATTTGCAAATATAAAAACGATTCACGTACAAACAAGGTGTGATTTGCAAATATAAAAACGATTTGCAAACAAATACAGAGTGGTTTGCAAATGCAAAACACCATTAACAAACGAATGTTTTCAGTTTTATAAATACAAAACGTACCGATTACAAGTATACGACGAGAACCATTTCCTACAAGTACAAATCACTTTTGGCAGTTTTCTACCGCTGACATGGCGTAAAAGATTTTCTCACAAATGTCCTCACTGTTATTGTCCCTGTTAAACAGCAGGTGGGGCTATGACTCAATATCCTAGATCTCTACACCGTGAAGTTGAACAGAATAGAGAACGGCCGCCAGCGTCAACCGTGGACATGAGGATGATGGCTGAGGATAAATAAAAACGCAGTGTCTTCGTGTTCGAAATAACTCCGTGTCCGACAGTGGGATGGTGTCAATATAACTCCGTGTCCGACAGTGGATTATTGTTTTTAATCTCATGAAGTCTACTGAATCTTTTAGATAGCCTATTAAACGTGAATGTTTGATCAGATGGCTCAGTTCTTCAAGATGGGTACCCAATCAATGTTTCTGTTTAAGCTCTGCTCAATAAAGTGTTCTGATTGATAGTGATATATTTTTATTTTCCATTTCATTATAAATCTGGGCCCGTATTCACAAAGCATCTTATCTTAGCGCTAGGAGTACTCCTCATTCGCGCTAAAACATTTTATGTAGGAGTAAAATCTGAAAAGTAATTCACAAAACCGCTGAGAGCAACTTTTAGCCATCCGAGACACCGAGGGTAACGCTGCAACGATCTGTTGGCTGATATTATCCCACGCATACCGCTTGGATTTGCTGTTCACCCCCGAGCCAATTTTCCCTCTGATTAGGTTACATGCTTTCGCTCCAGCACCAACTGGCCCAGCAGCAGTAACTGGTCTTGGCTCCAGCTGGGCTTTCGCGTCATTTTTGAACTTACATCCATGACAGTTTAGGGCAAACAAACTTGAACGGCTCGACATTTAAATGATCGCAACATATTCTCATTCTCATCGGGTAACAAGTAGCTATTGGGGCAAGTGACGCGTTTCATTAATAACTTGTTTAATGCTATTAATGTTTTTACAATTATCTCTTTCCTATGTACGTTTATTTGCCTAGAGCGTGATATGCGGGGACCGTGCATTGCAATTTTCAAAAGTGCTCAATATACTATTATCTTAAACCGAATCTAAAAAAACCAATGCTTTGTATGTTAACAATAACTTGCTTAAAAGTAACCGTGTTTTAAATTATTATTATTGTAGGGAAGAAAATTATTTTAATGTCAATGTTAAAGTTAAGGTTAGGCTTAGAGTTAGGGCAGTGTTTAAAAAGGGGATTGTCGTACCTCTCTACTTTGAAATGCATTTGAAAACTGCCGAACCCGTAACAACTGCCATTATTTTTTTGGACAAACCAGTCCCTTGGACTATTTTCTCATTTTTTCCTCCATGGGTTGTATGTGGGATATTTTTTTCAATGGGTTGCCCTGCCACCAAACAACCAATCACCGTGCTCATTGTTCCAAGACTCGTGCATGAGAATTGACATCAGCCATAGCAACGGAGATTACTCCCGCCTATCTCAGAGCTACCCCTATTATAGGAGTTACCAATTTTCTTCACTAAAAGTTGCTCTCAGCGGTTTTGTGAATTTTAAGATTGTTTTATCATAAATGTTTTAGCGCGACTTAGGAGTACTCCTAGCGCTAAGATAAGATGCTTTGTGAATACGGGCCCAGATTTATAACGAAATGGAAAATAAAAATATATCACTATCAATCAGAACACTTTATTGAGCAGAGCTTAAACAGAAACATTGATTGGGTACCCATCTTGAAGAACTGAGCCATCTGATCAAACATTCACGTTTAATAGGCTATCTAAAAGATTCAGTAGACTTCATGAGATTAAAAACAATAATCCACTGTCGGACACGGAGTTATACTGACACCATCCCACTGTCGGACACGGAGTTATTTCGAACACGAAGACACTGCGTTTTTATTTAGCCTCAGCCATCATCCTCATGTCCACGGTTGTCGCTGGCGGCCGTTCTCTATTCTGTTCAACTTCACGGTGTAGAGATCTAGGATATTGAGTCATAGCCCCACCTGCTGTTTAACAGGGACAATAACAGTGAGGACATTTGTGAGAAAATCCTTTACGCCATGTCAGCGGTAGAAAACTGCCAAAAGTGATTTGTACTTGTAGGAAATGGTTCTCGTCGTATACTTGTAATCGGTACGTTTTGTATTTGTAAAACTGAAAACATTCGTTTGTTAATGGTGTTTTGTATTTGCAAACCACTCTGTATTTGTTTGCAAATCGTTTTTATATTTGCAAATCACACCTAGTTTGTACGTGAATCGTTTTTATATTTGCAAATCACACTGTATTTGTTTGCAAATCGTTTTTATATTTGCAAACTACACTTTGTTTGCACGTGAATCATTTTTATATTTGCAAATCACATTGTATTTGTTTGTGAATCGTGGTGCATTTGTAAAACATGTTCGGTTTGTATACAAGGTTTTGGCAGTAATTTAACTCCATAGAGGTGTCACATATTCATCAAGACGCAATGACAATTTCGTAGAAAAATTCTTCGCTGCAGTTGCGCAGAAAGCTCGCCAGCTCTAACCTGGTTCACTTTCTGCGCAGTGGTAATTTGGCTGACCGGCACGCAGTGCGCACACGTCACCGAAACCTCTCAGGCAGGTTTCCAGAATGTCAGGCACATTTCAATACAGTGAATAATTACAGCAACCACAGTTTAATGTAACTATCTGAATCAGCACAAAAATTATAGTATCTATATCGATTGTCCTGATGTCATATCAAAGGCGGTTGGCACGCGTGATGGAAACTCGACCTGACTTAATCAGCGCTACTGAATCAATGATGCAAATCAAATCAATGACTTCACATCTTTCTCAGCCAACCACAAACTGCCTCGGCATCAGGCAGTGCGTATATAATGCTTGCGTTCTATGCTCGGTAAAGCCGCATACACACTGGACGCGAAACAAATTTTTCACACGACTGATTACAGTCTAAGTCAATGCGAAGAGCCATCGACTTTTCTTGGTCTTTTATTTCGCCTATTTTCTTCCTTTGAAGATAGACAACAGTCTTTATTCGGTCTTTCTTTTGAAAGTTAGTCTGATGGATCGAACAGATTCACGCTTTATTTCCACAGCAGAGATAAAATAGTGCTTGCAATCAGAGAGCAAATCAATTCCATGACCATTGACAGTGTGAATAAATTATCGCATGCACGATCAAGACTGTCCAACGCGAATTGCAAAATACTCCATGTCCGGCACCCAGCAAAAAGTAAAAGTATTGATATGAGAACAGATTTATAACGGAATAAAGAATAAAAATACATATATATCACCAACCAACGGAACATCCAAAAAAGATGACCCGCAAATAAATTAATCGCAGTACGTGTTTGTTGGATGTTCTGTTGTTAAAATGTTCTTTTTATTCATTATTTCGTTATCAATCTCTTCTAATCGTCCTCTCTTTTTTTTGGCTGTCAGACACGGAGGCATTGTACATTGTCTCGCGCCAATGTCGACTCGCTTTATTGAGCGGAGCTTAAACAGAAACATTGATTGAAATTCTCGGTACTCATCTTGAAGAACTGAGCCCTCTTATCAAAACATTCACGTTTAATATCTAAAAGAGTCAGTGGATTTGAAGAAATTAAAAACAATAATAGACGGTCAGACACGGAGATATATTAAAACCCTGTCAGACTTTCGGACACAAGACACGGCTTGCAACGCAATCTGTCGAGCGAAAAATTCGTTTCACGTCCAGTGTGCAAGCGGCTTAATACTTGGCTATTATTATCGTCACTTAGGTTTTATCGTTTTTAGTGGGGGAAAGTAATACTGCCTGATTGGTATGATCTCGTACTGAGTTAAGATCACATATTGAAAATAAATGTGTAACGTATCTTGCATTGTTGTCCATTCATGTGTATCCCAAAATTTTAAGCAGCAACAGTTGGTAATAATAGGAACACGCTATCCATCGTTTCTCTTGCCAATGAGCAATATTTGACTTGGCTGTGTTATACCCTAATACGGCGCCTTTGCCAACTTGCGCTGGAAGACGGGGCAGAGGCGGGACAGAGGAGTACTTGTGCCAGGCTACGCCGAGCTTGAAATTGCAACATACGCCTGGATACACCCCGTTGGCGCGGCGCACCCTCCATTCGCTGCGCCTGCGCCTGGTCTATGAAATTAGAGCCCTAAAACACAAGTTCAATGGCAAAATTCTTTTCAGTTTGTCTGATCAGTTTCTTCTTTTAGTTATCTCACTAAACGAAGAACTAATTTTGCTTGGAAATATTTATGGGTATAATAACCAAAAAGAAAATACTGAATTAATGGATACATTAAATAATAACATTGCATATATAATGAGGAAATATACAAATATGAAACTCATTTTGGGTGGAGATTTTAATACAACAATGAATGATACCATTGATAGATGGCCTGCAAAACTAAATGCCAATCCTAATATTAATTTGATAGACTTTATGTGCAAATGAAATCTCCTAGACATATGGAATCCAAAGCTGATAGACTTTACTTGGGGAAATAAAACTGGCTGTCTTAGATCTCGCATCGATTTTTGGTTAGTGTCTCAATCCTTGCTGGAATCCACACTTAGAGCTGACCATCTGCCTGCACCATTGTCTGACCATAATGTTGTGTTGTTGGAAATAGCTGTGTCTTCCTATCATCAATCAAAACGAAATGCTGGATATTGGAAATTAAATAATTCATTACTAACCAATAAATCTTTAGAAAAGGTAATCTCAGAGAAAATAAACAAGTACTGGCAATTAAGTCTAACTCAAAATACTTTTACTTCAAACTGGGAATTACTTAAATTTGAAATCTCCAAATTAATGAGGAAGGCGGGGGCGGATTTGGTGAAAAACAATAAGAATAAAAAAAAAAAAAGAATCTCAAGTAATCGCTGATATCAAATTAAATAATTTAGCTCCTGATAATATGTCGGAGGATGACAAAGTAAAATTAGCAGAATTACAAACAAATTTAGATATTATTTGTGTATATAAAGCTAAAGGGGCTTTCATACGTTCAAGGCAAAAATGGATTGAAGAAGGAGAACGAAACTCATCATATTTTTTTAACCTTGAAAAACGTCATCAGAAAAATAACTCTATTAAAATTAAAAATAGACAATATAATAATAGAAGACCCCTTACTAATTTCAGAACATTGTGAACAATTTTATAGGAAATTATATGAATCTAGGTCTTCAATCGATGACATACAAAATTTTCTCCAAAAATTAAAAGATATAAGAAAAATAAACAAAGAAAATAGAAGTAACTGCGATTTACCTATAACTGTTAATGATATAAATGAAGCTATAAACAAACTCAAGCCAAATAGATCACCAGGCACTGATGGTCTAACGGCTGAATTTTATAAAAAATTCTCTAACATTTTGTCACCCTTCCTGCATCGGGTATTTATGGAAAGTCGTAATAAAGGGCACCTTCCCCCTACCATGACGCAAGGTTTAATCAATTTGATCCCAAAACCACACAAAGACAAACTACTTATTGATAACTGGCGTCCTATCTGCCTTCTACAAAATGACTACAAAATAATTGCCACGTGTCTAGCCAAAAAAATTAAGACTGCTCTTATCGATATAATAGATCAAACTCAATCAGGCTTCATGGCAGGCAGACACATAACCAATAATATAAGACTTGTTTTAGACATTTTAGATTACTCAGACTTGGTGCAGGACGAGGGATTTGTTCTTTTCTTGGATTTTTACAAGGCGTTCGATACCATAGAACACTATTTTATGTTTAAAGCTATGGATTTTTGGTTTTGGTAGTACATTCTCAAACGCAATTAGAACACTATACAAAGATAGTAACTGCTCTATCAAACTTTCACATGGTACTTCCAAGAGGTTTAACATCAATAGAGGTCTCCGACAAGGATGTCCAGTTTCACCCTATCTATTTGTTCTAGCTGTGCAAATCCTGCCAAATCATATAAATAACAGTGGTATTATGGGTATATCCATTGCTGATAAAGTTTTTCTCATCAGCCAGCTAGCGGACGATACCACTTTATTTTTAAAGAACCAAAATCAGATGAAAAAAGCTATTGAAACAATAGGTATATTCTCTAAAGCTTCTGGTCTCTATTTGAACATAGCGAAGTGTGAACTGCTTCCAATTAAGAGTTTTGCACAAGACAGTATACATTACATACCGGTGAAATATACCGTTAAATACCTTGGCATAGTTATTAAAAAAGACCAGAATGCTAGAACCCAAGAAAATTTTAATCCTATAATTAAAACAATAGAACAGAGATTCAATCTCTGGCTTCAAAGGGACTTATCTATATCTGGAAGATCTCTCTTATCAAAGGTAGAAGGCTTGTCTAGAGTAATCTACGATGCCCAAGCAATGGATGAACCTATGGATTGCTGCACGAAAATAGACAAACTTTTATTTAATTTTATTTGGAAAAAGAAACCTCACCAAATTTGAAAAAATATAGTAATGGATAAGCCATTCTATGGTGGTATCAATGCCTTAGACCTCTGCACTTTAAATGTAACATTCAAAATGAAATGGATTAAGAATTTCTTCGTGAATTGGCAACAGGGGAAGCCCAAACAACCCCTGAAAGTTAATGATTGTTCGTGACCTGTTTTCAATCATTCATTTAAATTACAATAACAGAAACTCAGAAAACTCAACATGATCTGATGCGGCCAGTTTCATTAATAACGCATACCAGTCTACTCTCACGCATTTGGCATGAGTTTAAGAGGCATTTTTACGTTCCTCTGCTGTAGACAGCAATGATTCCATCAACGCGTATACAAGAGATTTTCGCGTGGAATTTTAGTACTTGTGGATGGAGGAGTTTGAAGCAATGGAATTGCATAAAGACGTTTCAAATTATCTTATTTCATTTAAACAATCATGAAATAAACAAACATTCCGACCAACATATCTTAAATGCATTGCTTCCAACCCCAACCCCCGAGTAAATAAACGCGTGAAAAGTCTGGAGTCGTAATCAGTATGCGTTATAAATGAAAACTGGCCACATCTGATAATGTAGAGAGTTTTCAGAGTTTCTGTTATTGTAATTTAAATGAATGATTGAAAACAGGTCATGAACAATCAGTCACTTTAAGGGATTGTTTGGGCTTCCCCTGTTGCCAATTCACGAAGAAATTCTTAATCCATTTAATTTTGACCTGTGGTGCATTGCTCTCAAGGGAACTTACTCCCTTTTCCCTTCTGCCTGCCTGTGGGCTATTGATTGATTGATTGATTGCTTTATTTCAGACCCATCCACAGGATGGTTCATATCACATAAAATACATAAACATTCACATAAAATACATACAAAAACTAGAAGAGCACTCAGAGAGCGCAGAACCTCCGCCGCCAGGGGGCTGCAAAGCCAAAAGCACGGCGATTGGAACTCCGGCCCATTGGAAAGACTTGAAATCTTGAACTTTGGAGTATATCTCAGCAGTACTTTGGCCTAGATATGCCAAAATTTAATCACCTCTTCCTTGACTTAATACCAACCTACCCTGAAAATTTCATTGAAATCCGGCCATTAGTTTTTGAGTTATCTTGTACACAAACAAACAAACCAACAAACAAACGGCACCGAAAACATAAACCTCCTTGGCGGAGGTTAATAAAAGGTGACAAAGGTTACAAAAAAAAGCCTCGTGTAGGCATGAGCGCCAATGACACCACATACTTGAACCAAACCTTACAGAGCTTTGTCTAGGGTTGCATAATGCAGAAATAATGACATTTCTGGACGAGTTTACTCTACACATAAATCTGTACATCAGGTTACGAAGCACAGCAGGACAGGTAGGTATACCAGCATTTACAAACATATGTTGAGACTGCTGTTCTCATCCACTAAACTCTCATTCTAATGCAAAATTGCTGCATTATTCTGCTTTTTTAACATTTTCACATTTTTGGGTCACCATTGTCCCCATTTCTGGGTGATCACTGAGGCTTGAACTTTGACCTTGGTGGCACTCATCCCCTTTCACCTTTATTCCTCCAAATGCATTGATATTCACTTCATTCAAGTCTTTTCCTGAAATGGCCATTTTGTGATTTTCGCCACATATGGTGCAAATTGCACTTAGAAAAATTTAATTGGGGTACATTCTCCTGTGACCTCTTCGGCCGGCCCGTGGGTTCGTTCAAGGTGCCGACGTCACTTGATTTGTTGTCAACCTTTTAATCCCATATTTCATACAGTTTGTATCCATTTTGACAAAGCTCGTTCTGCTCTGCACCCCTCATGGTGCAATGCTGTCATTCATGTCTGTTCCCAATTCCTGGGTGAGCACTGAGGATTGAACTTTGACCTCGGCGGCACTCATCCTCTTTCACCTTTACTCATCCAAATGCCTCAAAATTCACTTCATTCAAGTCTGTTTCTGAAATGGCTATTTTGTGATTTTCACCTCATGTGGTGCAAAAATTACTCTTAGAAACTGATATGGAATCAGTGACACCAGATGCGGGAAAAGGGAATGAGGATTTATTGAAAAAACAAAACAAAACAGGCACGAGGGCCAACGAAAAACTTGGCCCAAAGGGTTGCAAAAGGACAAACTAAAGTACGCTACACAGAGCTATAAACAATAAATGCAAAAGGCAAAAAACAAAAGGCACTGGAAACTCCAGGCAAGAGACTCAAGAAAAATAAATAACAATACTAAATATATATATATATATATACACACAAGACGAGAGGCTAGGACAAATACTAGGGAACTTGACAAGAACTTGGCTAAACGAGACGCGACTAGAAACAAACTTGAGACACTGTCTGCCAGCCAACTTCCACCGCATCCAGATAAAGGCTTGGAAATCATGACATGAGGGGTAACACCTGGAGAGAGAGAAACAAGAGGCATGGCAAGATCAAGACATGGACAGAGATTGGATGACATGACCTGCTCATTAAGAGAATGAGCGTGCTCAGCTTAAGTACCAATTAAGTATGCAGTTTGGAAGCAAGCATGAATGTTAAGAACAGAAAAGCACAGCAAGATCTTGAAATAGCAAAGCAGGAATCATGACAATAAACTCCCTGTCTAAATTAGTAATATTAGTAATGTGCCTATCTAATGAATTACACCACCCAGTGAGTGTTAGTAAATGTTAGTAACTTAAAAACAGTTAATTGCCAATTAAGCTTAGAGAGCCCCGAATCAGCACAGCACAGAAGGAAGGGGAAATACCAAAGCCAACCATAGCTCAGAAATGTGCAACAACGAAGGCACGGGGCGGAACGCAGACAAGCGGTGGAGTGGCATGGCAGACCTGGCATGAACAAAAACATGGAAAAGTAAAAACATGGACATGGAACATGAATAATGAAATACTATGACTTGAACTATGAACATGAACTATGAAACTATGAACTATGAAACTTGGAACATGAAACTGTTAAAACCATAAACAATACTGTTCTGGCCAAAGGCCAGAACCCTGGAACACAACAGTACCCCCCCCTTACAAAAGCGGCACCTGACGCTGACAAAAAACACCAATAACTAAAATACATGAAGCCGCACCAAACTAAATACAAATCCCACAAGACAAAACCAACTAAATACTAAGGACAAAAACCCTATGACACAAAACACCTAACCAAGAAACAGTACAACAAGAAACACTAAAACATAAACAAGATCACTTGGTTCTCCAGCAAGCTGGGGCTAAGGCTTGGGCTATGGCAAGGAGTGATGGTAACGGCTATGGCTAGAGGCTATGGCTATGGGCTATGGGCTGTGGGCTATGGGCTATGGGGTGGGGCTGGGGCTGGGGCTATGGCTATGGCTTGAGGCTATGGTTTGGGGCTATGGCTATGGCTTGGGCTTGGACTTGGGACTATGGCTATGGCTAGAGACTATGGCAATGGCTTGGGACTATGGCTATGGGCTATGGCTTGGGATGTGACTGGTGGTAGTCACGGATGAGGGTTCTGTCGAGGATGTGCCTGGCCGGGACCCAGGAACGCTCCTCTGGGCCGTACCCCTCCCAATCCACGAGATACTGGAGGCCCCGGCCCCTCCGACGGCAATCCAACAGAGACTTGACTGTGTAGGCCTCCCCTCCGTCGATGAGCCGAGGAGGAGGCGGAGGCTCAGGTGGGGGCATGAGGGGGGAGGTGGCAACAGGCCTCAGGCGTGAGACGTGGAACACAGGGTGGAGCCGTCGCATGGTGGATGGGAGCTTGAGCCGGACAGCAGTGGGGCTGATGATTCTTTGGATGGGGAAAGGACCCAGGAAGCGAGGAGCCAGCTTGCGGCTTTCCACCCGGAGTGGGATGTCTTGTGCCGCCAACCAGACCTTCTGGCCGACCCGATAGTGAGGGGCTGGGCGCCGACGCTTGTCTGCCGTGGTCTTCATGGTCTTACCCGCCCGAACCAAGGCGCGGCGAGCAGACAGCCACACACGGCGACACCGCCGGATGAATGCCCCGGCTGAAGGCACCCCGACTTCCTCCTCCTGGCTGGGGAACAATGGAGGCTGGTAGCCCATACAGCACTCGAAGGGGGAGAGGCCGGAGGCAGAGGCGGCGTGGGAGTTTACGGCGTACTCGACCCAGGGTAGCATGGTGGACCAGGATCTTGGGTTGGTCGAGCACACGCATCGGAGGACCGTCTCCAGGGTTTGGTTGGCCCGCTCAGTCTGTCCATTGGTCTGTGGGTGGTATCCGGAGCTGAGGCTGAAGGAGGTGCCAAGGGATGTGCAGAATGCTTTCCAGAACTGGGAGGTGAATTGGGGACCACGATCTGATACTATATCCACAGGAATGCCATGGGGACGGACAACATGCTGGATAAGTAGATCAGCTGTGGTTTTAGCAGAGGGGAGCTTGGGAAGGGGCACGAAGTGGGCAGACTTGGAGAACCGGTCAACTATGGTGAGGACAGTGGTGTTTCCATGGGAGACGGGCAGGCCAGTGACGAAGTCCAGAGCTATGTGGGACCAGGGACGGTGAGGAATGGGCAGTGGTTGGAGCAGACCAGAGGGAGGTGCGTGGGAGGACTTGGCGCGGGAACAGACTGAGCAGGCAGAAACGAACCCCCGGACCTCTGCTGCCATCTTGGGCCACCAGAAACGGCGCTGGATAAACCGCAGGGTCCGGCCGACCCCAGGATGGCATGACAGGTTGGAGGAGTGGCCCCACTGGAGAACGTCAGATCGGGCAGCTGCAGGGACGTACAGGCAGTTGGCAGGGCAGGCACTGGGTGTAGCTGCGCCGTTCTGAGCGTTGCGGACCAGCTCCTCGATCCGGAGGCACACGTTGTTTACGAAACATGTTCTGGGCAGAATGGAGCTGGGCTCTCCCTTAGCCGAGGAAGCGTCGAAACGCCTGGAGAGCGCGTCAGCCTTGGTGTTCTTGGACCCTGGCCTGTAGGCCAGGGAGAAGTTGAACCGGTCAAAGAAGAGGGCCCATCTGGCTTGTCTGGGCGTCAGCCTCTTGGCGGAGCGGAGGTACTCCAGGTTTTTATGGTCCGTCCAGACCAGGAACGGAACCCTTGCCCCCTCAAGCCAGTGCCTCCACTCCTCCAGGGCCAGCTTCACCGCCAGCAGCTCCCGGTTCCCGACGTCGTAGTTGGACTCCGCAGGCGTCAGTCGGTGGGAGTAGAACGCGCACGGGTGTACCTTCTGATCATTGCTGGATCTTTGGGATAGTACCGCACCAACCCCGACATTGGAGGCATCCACCTCCACAATGAACTGCTTGGCGGGGTCGGGGGTGGTGAGGATGGGCGCGGTGGTGAAGCGCCTCTTCAGCTCACAGAAGGTCACCTCGGCTTGCGGAGTCCAACGGAATGGCACCTTGATGGAGGTAAGGGCCGTCAGGGGAGCTGCCACGGTGCTATAGTTCCTGATGAATCGCCTATAGAAATTAGCGAATCCTAGGAAGCTCTGTAGGGCCTTGCGGTCCTTGGGTGCGGGCCAGTCCACCACAGCCTTGACCTTCTCCTCGTCCATGCCCAGGTGGTTAGGGGAGATGACGTGCCCCAGGAAGGAGGTAGTGGTGGTGCTGAACTCGCACTTTTCAGCCTTGACGAAGAGGCGGTTTTCGAGGAGGCGGCGGAGCACCTGGCGAACATGGTTAGTGTGCTCCGTCTTGTCCCGGGAGAAGATCAGGATGTCGTCGAGGTAGACGTAGACAAACCGCCCGATCATATCTCCAAGCACATCGTTCACCAAGTTTTGGAACACTGCGGGTGCGTTGGTCAGGCCGAATGGAACCACCAAGTACTCCCAGTGGCCGCTAGGGGTGTTGAAAGCGGTTTTCCATTCGTCGCCTTCCCTAATGCGCAGGAGGTGATAAGCATTCCGCAGGTCCAGCTTGGTGAAGATAGCCGCCCCTTGGATCACATCGAATGCCGAGGACATCAGTGGAAGCGGGTAGCGGTTCCTGATGGTGATCTTATTTAGGCCTCGGTAATCGATGCAGGGGCGCAGGGAGCCGTCCTTCTTTTTGACGAAGAAGAAGCCTGCCCCCGCGGGAGAGGAGGATGGACGGATGATGCCAGCTGCAATGGACTCCCGGATGTACTTGTCCATGGCCCCCCTCTCTGGCTCAGACAAGGCAAAGACACGACCCCTAGGAGGCGCTGCGCCAGGCTGGAGGTCAATAGCACAGTCATACGGACGGTGCGGGGGCAGGGACACCGCACGGGACTTGCTAAAGACTGTTGCTAGGTCGTGGTATTCGGGGGGCACTCTGGAGACGTCTGGCCTCCCATCGGGAGCTGGTCCACCCACAGAGCAAGAAGGTCGGGAGTCGAGGAGGCAGCTGGCTGAACAGGAGGCACTCCACTCCCGCACCTCATGGCGGGCCCAGTCGATCACCGGCCCGTGTAGCGCCAACCAGGGATGACCCAGGACAATAGGGGAGCGAGGTGTCTCGGTCACGAACAGCCGGATCTGCTCGTGGTGGTTACCGGACGCCAGCAGCTGGATGGGAACGGTCCGGAAGGACACCTTAGCTAGGGGTTGCCCACCCAGCCCTGAGATGGACAATGGGCTGGGAAGATGGCATAGGGGAACCCCCCACTCAGCAGCAGCTCTGGCGTCGATAAAGTTTTCCTCAGCCCCCGAGTCAATGAGGGCGGTGGTCTTACGGGAGCGGCCCTCCCAGGTCAGGGTCACCGGAACGCAGGTCCGGCGGTAGGAGGAGGTCTCCTTGGATGAAGCACCCACCAGTACTCCTCCAGATGCTAGGGGGCGCTGTCTTGACTGACAGCCTCGCACGCCATGACCCTGCTGGCCGCAGTAAAAACATGCCCCCGACCTCCTTCTCCGTTGGCGCTCCTCCTGGGTGAGCCGGGACCTCCCGATCTCCATGAGAGATGCCTCCCCAGGAGGGGGTGTGGTGGTGCTTCTCCTCGGCTGGTCCTGAGGCAACGCATGACTGGGACCCGGGGGTTGGATCTGACCAGAGGGGGCAGGACGTCGACCAGGGCCAAGGGTGAGCGCCCTCTCCTCCAGGCGGCTGTCAATACGAAGGGCCAGGTCGACAAGGGCCTCTGGAGACTCTGGGATCTCACAAAAGAGCAGTCGGTCTTTGACTGGTTCGGACAGCCCCTGGAGGAACACGTCACACAATGCCTCCTTGCTCCAGCCAGAAGTAGCTGCCGCCGTTTGGAAGTCGATGGCATAGTCCGCCACCGATCTCCTCCCCTGCCTCATCCTCAGTAGCTCTCGCCCTGCAGCTCTTCCCTGCTTGGAGCGGTCGAAGATGCGCAGCAGTTCCTCCGCCAAGGCCTGGTAGGTGGTAGTACAGGGCAGCCGAGCCTGCCATGCGGCAGTTCCCCACAGGCGAGCCCGCCCCGTCAGCTGGGAAAAGACGAAGGCGACTCGGGCCGGCTCCGAGGCGAAGGTGGAAGGCTGCAGAGCGAAGCACATCTCGCAGGAGGTGAGGAAGGCCCTGCAGAACCCTGGTTCTCCGCCGTACCGCTCAGGTGGTGGAAGGCGAGGCTCAGGACCTGGGTGCGTGACTGGCTGCAGCTGGGGTGCTTCCGCTCCGGGCTGGAGCACAGGTGCAGGGGTGGCAAGGGGCTGGGTAGCAGGCATGGTGGGAGCCTGGCTGGAACCCGCCCAGGGGAGGCTGGCTTGCAGAGTGGCCAGCGCAGCTGTCAGCTCCTGAATCTGCTGCCGTTGCCGCAGCAGCTCAGCCTCTTGCTGGGCAATCTTGCGCTCCATCCCGCTGGTGTCAATGAGACAGTGTCTACTGATATGGAATCAGTGACACCAGATGCGGGAAAAGGGAATGAGGATTTATTGAAAAAACAAAACAAAACAGGCACGAGGGCCAACGAAAAACTTGGCCCAAAGGGTTGCAAAAGGACAAACTAAAGTACGCTACACAGAGCTATAAACAATAAATGCAAAAGGCAAAAAACAAAAGGCACTGGAAACTCCAGGCAAGAGACTCAAGAAAAATAAATAACAATACTAAATATATATATATATATATACACACAAGACGAGAGGCTAGGACAAATACTAGGGAACTTGACAAGAACTTGGCTAAACGAGACGCGACTAGAAACAAACTTGAGACACTGTCTGCCAGCCAACTTCCACCGCATCCAGATAAAGGCTTGGAAATCATGACATGAGGGGTAACACCTGGAGAGAGAGAAACAAGAGGCATGGCAAGATCAAGACATGGACAGAGATTGGATGACATGACCTGCTCATTAAGAGAATGAGCGTGCTCAGCTTAAGTACCAATTAAGTATGCAGTTTGGAAGCAAGCATGAATGTTAAGAACAGAAAAGCACAGCAAGATCTTGAAATAGCAAAGCAGGAATCATGACAATAAACTCCCTGTCTAAATTAGTAATATTAGTAATGTGCCTATCTAATGAATTACACCACCCAGTGAGTGTTAGTAAATGTTAGTAACTTAAAAACAGTTAATTGCCAATTAAGCTTAGAGAGCCCCGAATCAGCACAGCACAGAAGGAAGGGGAAATACCAAAGCCAACCATAGCTCAGAAATGTGCAACAACGAAGGCACGGGGCGGAACGCAGACAAGCGGTGGAGTGGCATGGCAGACCTGGCATGAACAAAAACATGGAAAAGTAAAAACATGGACATGGAACATGAATAATGAAATACTATGACTTGAACTATGAACATGAACTATGAAACTATGAACTATGAAACTTGGAACATGAAACTGTTAAAACCATAAACAATACTGTTCTGGCCAAAGGCCAGAACCCTGGAACACAACAGAAACATTTCACTGGGGTACATTCTCCTGTGACCTCTTCCGCCGGCCCGTGGGTTTGTTCACAGTGCCGACGTCACTTGATTTATTTGTTCAGTCTCTGTGCTGATTATTAGAAATATAAGGATTCATTTAAGATGAGAATTCCATCATGTGAAACCAAATTTTGGGCACACATTGGGCACGCATTTCGCTGTGATTTTCTGTTGAGCTCTGGCTTTTTTGGGTGATTTCAAATTATTTTGAGCAAGTCCTGGAAAATACACACACACACACACACACACACACACACACCGAAATGTAATACAGAGATAGGTAGCAGGGAGTATTTGAGATAAAGTTTGTGTCAGTTAATTGGTGTGCAGGAAACTGCATTGGGTTGTCTGTCAGCTGAAATCCACCATGCTGACAAGTATAAAGACGTGGGTAACACTTTACAATAACCATCATTTATAAATGGTAAGTAGACCATCTAAAAATGGTTAACAGTTTCTTAATGTATAATCATCATTTATAAACAGCATAAATGGTAAATAGACCATTTATAAATAGTCTATTTACCAAATAATGGTTATTGTAAAGTGTTACCAAGAAGTGTTTGTCAGCAGGATGTACCACAGTCGTACAAAAATATACAAAATGTATTTATTGTGCACTCTGGGTGTAATCTGTGTCTCGCCCACCGGGGGGCAGTGTGTTGCCAGAATTTGTTCAAAGTTTTGGACGATACCCATCCACCTCACATTCCTTAGTGCAGGTGATGGGTCTGGGGGGAGGGGTGCAGGTGATCCTTTTCTGTGGGTGAGAGGTGTGAATGGGAGTTTCTCAAACCTGCAGTAGAAGCCGTTCAGGTGGTTTGTTTTCTTACATTTCAAACACAAAGTAAAGACAAATCAACTTTTTATATGAAAACATTTTATTTCATACAATACTTGGTATGAATGTGCAAAAAAATAAGGGCACACTTAATACTGTACATGACAGGCAAGCGATAGGGAACATTGTACTGATCCAGTGCCTGGACTGGGCCGGGGCTCAGCACAGACTGTACCCTAACTCTCAAGCCACTCCAGTTTAAGTCCTTCTCCCTTAAAAGACTACCTACACTGAAAAAAATTGGAATGCCATTACTTAAAAGAAAAGCTAGGAAAGTTTTTTCACACAGAAAGTGCTTGTAATCCTAACTCAGGATATTATGGAACATTTACTTACTAGAATCACTTATCACACACTTAAACCACTGTGGGAACGAAAGAGACAATTACTTGACTGTAAGGCATTGTAAGCATTAGAAAATCTGTATCAGGCCAAAACATCTCAATGGTCCATCATAACTTTTTATCTGTTGAAGGCAGCCTCTTGAAATTTCCAGATGTTTACTGCAGGTGATGGGTCTGGGGGGAGCGTGGAGGACGTTAAAGGATTTCCTGGTGTGGGTGAGAGGTGGGAATGGGAGTTATTCAAACCTGTGGTAGAAGCCGTTCAGGTCCTCTGCCAGTCTGCGGAGAATTGTTCAATACTGTGAAGGGAATTGTGTTCAAAGATCTGTGTTCAGGGAAAATATGTGATAAATCGAAGCATTTATTTTCTGACATTTTGCAAAGACCCCCCTTTAGAGAATTCTTAAGACCCTCTCTTTTGAACAAATTAAAAGTTATGAAATGAAATCAAGTAATGATCATTTGACTTTTGTGGATCAAGTTTTCCAAATATTTTCAGTGATCCTGACCCTGGAAGTACAAAATACATTTCAAACACAACATAAAGACAACAAAGTCAACTTTTATATGAAAACATTTTTTTTGTACAACACTCACCCAAAATAATGTGTAATGACAATAAAACACTGTCTACAAATACCATATTATGAATATGATTAATGGCATGATTGATTCTAGTAAGTAAATGTTACTTAATGTCCTTAGTAAAGATTACAAGCACACTGAGGGAAAAAAAAAAACTTTCCTAGCTTTTTTTTTTTAAGTCATGGCACTCAAATTTTCAGTTCATTGACCCCATGATCAAATGGTAATTCAGAGGTCCTGCACAGACAGGCAGGCGCGTTGTTCTCATCCAACACCCGGACTGGGCCGGGGCTCAGCACAGACTGAACCCTAACTGTCAAGCCACTCCAGTTCAAGTCCTTCTCCCTTAAAACACTACCTACACTGAAGTAAATTTGGAGTGCCATTACTTAAAAAGCTAGGAAAGTCTTTCACACTGAAAGTGCTTGTAACCTTTACTCAGGATATTACGTAACATTTTCTTAGCAGAATCACTTATCACACATTTAAACCACTGTGGGAACAAAAGAGACAATTACTTGACTGTAAAACATTGTAAGCAGTAGAAAATTTGTATTGTACTAAAACATAAGTGGTGAGCATATTTGGCTGCTAAAGAACTGACAGCTTCCTCTTCCTGGGTCAGGGCAAATATTTTCTGTTGGCTGACGCCAATCACCACTCTTGCATTGGATGGCTTTCTGTTCACCCACTGCCTGGAAAAGAATGGAAGAGGGGAAATGTACTAATGAATTCATTTCCAAAAAGACATTACAGTACATGTAAGGGGACAAATTCCTTCAAGCTGTTACACACTGAGTTTAAAGTGGTTGAAAGTCTGAAGAAAAAACTGAAACAAGACCTGTGCCATTTTGTAGGTCTTAGTGAGCAGATGAAGAAAATGCAAAAATAAAAAACTGTTGAGAATTTTTGGAGAAAATCCATTTTTTTTTGGCAGTCATCTTGAATTACAAAATCCTAAGAAGGGGGTTAATAATTGCAAGCCATCATGTATTTTTTTTTCCAATAGTTTGACATTAGATAATCATACCACAGGGTCAAATTGGTGAAAATACAAAATGATTACCATGGTAACTGAATTTGTCAAAAATATTAAAATATTAAATCCCTGAATGTAACCCATCATGTTGCTCAGCTTTAGTCCAAAACTACTTTTGTGAGGTAGGAATAATTGGCAGCTGATGACATCATGTATAATAGGCCTTTTCATTCATTACCCCAGCTGGAGTGGAAGTAGAAAGATACCCAGAAGCAATCCAGTGGCCAAGGAAGCCACATCTGGTGAAGGAAGAATACCATAAACAGTTTGAGAGAAACAAATGTGTCAGCTTACTATGCAGAACTGATGTCTTAGTCCAGCTAATAACCATTTGCGTGAGTTCTTTAAGTGCCATGGTTGAGGATTGGTTAGATACTCTGAGCAAGCTTTCGAAGCAGTTCACGCTGACTTCAACATTCTGGGAGAGGCATCAGATAAAGGATAGCAGCAACAAACTATTTGGTTTGCGCTGAAAGCAAGCCGTCAAAGAGTACAATAGCGCACGACTAAGCATTACATTTAGATAGAACATTTTTGCCACGTGAGGGTTAAAGGAGATGGACTACTATTACTATTTTTCACATTCTTTTGATCGACAACCCTGCAGAGGAGACCTTCAGAAATAAATCACCAAAGAGCAGAAGTTTTAATCCTTTAACGTCAATGTGAAAATTTCAAGTTGGGTGCCGATGAAAAAGTGGATTTTCTCCAAAAATTCCCAGATTTTTTATTTTTGCATTCTCTATCTGCTTACTGAGGCCTACAAAATGACATGGGTCTTGTTTCAGTATCTTTTTTTCCCAGACACTCAAGCACTTTGAACCCAGTGTGGTTACTGAGTGGAACTTCGACAGAGTTGTTAAATTATCTGCCCTCTCACCCTCCCCCCACCAACAGAGGAGCAGTGTAAAGTAGTTGTGAAGCTGTAACCTTGCCCTCTCCTTCTCAGCCAAATTCAAATTCAGCTTCCTCTCCACCAACAAAGAGGTGCCTTTTTTGTGAGTGTATATTTCCAAAGATTGGCTTAAAATAATTTGAAATCACCCAAAGAAGGTCAGAGGTTAGCAGACAACCAAAGCCTGAATGTGTGGCTGACAGAAACTTTATCTCCAAATACTGTGTGACGTAGCGTTCAGAAGCCACAGGCAAGAGATGGAAATCCAAAAAAAATATGCCTTTAATGAAGTCCGAGTCAAAGCCAAAAGACACAAGAATTGCCAAGACACAATACGAAATCCAAAAACAGTCAACTAGACGGGCAGGGGTCAGAACCAGGGAAACACATGAGCAAAGGTACAAAAACGACAGGCAAAAAGTCACAGTCAATGAACAAAGCCAAGGGTCATACACAGGGCATCCAAACACAGAAATCGCGTCATACAAAAAAATAGGTGGAAATCCAAAAAAACAAAACAATACAAGAAGGGCAATGGCAAGAGTCGAAGTCAGACAAACCAGTCAAAGGAAAACAATACTCAATAGCATACAAGACACTCTGCACAAACAAATATTGATCAACGTTATGACAAAGTCAGAACTGCAGTGAGGACTTTTAAATATATATGAGGGAATTCACATGCCATGCAGGGAACAGGTGAGCTGGATCAGACTAATTACAATGGGAGAATCATGTGAGGGAAACCCTAACCAAGAAAATTGGCGAAAGCCAAGACACGGAAGGAATAATACAAACAGCCTATGACATTTAAACGGTTCCGGTCAAGGAGTTCTAAGTGCAGGAAAGTAATTAAGCACATGTGAGAGATCTCGCAGAAACGCAGGGGGAGACAGGTAAAGCAGAGCAAGAGGCAGAGACTAGAACAGGGCGATTGCTGAGAGGGAATTAGTCTTAATTAGTAGCGGTGCAACTTTACAGATTAAACTAGTGTGCTTGTTAGTAGGTTAGTAATCTATGTACATGGATTAGTTGTGTTAGTAGACTATGATACAAAATACAAATATTAGTTTTGTTAGTAATCAGAACAGTAAGACGAAGGAAGTAAACGAGAATCGAAGGAATATATTAAACACCAGAATTCATTTAAATCACCCGAAGTAAGTGCTTACACAGACCGGGAAGATGGACTGAACCAACTAGATCACAAGACAGGGGAGACAAGTGTAATGGAACTGAGAAATGGAATGAACTAAAAATGTGAGAATAACAGTGACCAAAAAGAATAAATAAAAGACAAAATCATGAACACAGATCCTGAACATAAACATGAAAACAAACATGACAAAAAACCATAACCATGACAACCCCAGCACCCTCTCCCAATCACGCACAGTTATGAAAGGACCGGCATTTATTATGGCACACTAGAGCCTAGTCTCATCCCAACTCGTTATATTCTGACCCTACCTGGCCAAGCGTCGATAGATGACGAAAAGGGAGGCTTTTGCTGTTCTTATTTGACGCCAGTTTAAAACGAACCCTACTGAAACGAACCCCTAACCTTGAACCCGAACCCTAACCATCAAATAATGCCGCCAAAGGTCATTCCCTGTCGTATATCGAAGTTTGGTCAGGTGGTGTCAGAACAGGAAGTCAGTATGAGAAAGTGTTGTACACACCTCTAATCAATAGTCTCTCCACTGAAAAACTTTACAGTCGACCCAAACACTAAAGTTAGAGATTCAACTTTCTGACATCCCAACCCATCCCACCGCCGCACCGCACCCCCCCCCCCCCCCCCAAGAGCAGCTCATCACAGCTGACCATCCTCCTGCAAGAACAGAAACTGCTGTTCTACACCAGAAACCAAAGATAACACAAGCAAAACAACATTGCTAAACCTTGACAAACCTAAATGATTCCCCCATCTGACAAAATCATCTTTTGACGATAATTTATTGACGTCGCCAAGATAAATGGGCGGAATTTTTCCCACTTCTAATCATTATGTACTTGTGAGGTTGCGATTCAGAATGTAAAATTTTGCTCTCTTGTAATGAAAAATAACTCATATACTCTCATAACTCTCACATAACTCTCTGACTGAGCAGTCGATAAATATGTAATTCACTTGATGAAAACTTCTTGAAAAAAGTGTTTGTGAGGTGCTGGAAATTTATTGTGTAAAAGGTGTAGGAACTCTCCTCCTGAGCTAATTGAGAAAGTGAATAAAATCAGTGTCCCTCCAAAACAAGAAAAGTTTCAGAAGAACATTGCGCTGTGTTCAAAGCATGCAGTGAAATGCTTGTGCTTTACTTTTTAAATAAATATTTTCTCTGCATGTTGTCTGTATGATCTGAAAGTATGTTGACTTGTTCAGAGTGTCACAGACTGAGCACAAGGATTCGGTTCCCAGTTTTCAAACCCCTGAATGATCGGTCTCAGAAAACATGACATGAGGAGTTGCATGGATACAGTCGCCATTTTAATTTCCTTCAACGGCAGCCAAAACATTAAGACGGTATTGAGGGATTTTGGCACAAAAACTGTGAGAGCAGACTTTGATTAAGACACTGTAGATACTATTGACTCTTTATGTTATAATGGATTTATGCACGAGTGACTATTGGTGCAAAAATACTGTTTGAGTCCAACCACTCCGGCTTCGATAGGGTGTAGTTACTGGTGATGGTTGCACGGTTTACCACATCTTTTTGATTTTTCGTGGAACAGAAGTCTTGACTCATTTTTAAGGTCCTGTGGATCTTTCATACATAATACTTCTGTTAACCCCTGTTGGTTCAGTTCCCGAAAAATGAGCTCTCTACGCTCCTGGGCAAAAAATGGACCAGGTCCCAGCCAAAAATAACAAAATGTGCCACTCCTAATGACCTCAACAAAAAATCATTGGCCAGAAAATTACCTCAAATTACACAAATGCAGGTAGATAAACTAGCTTCGTGTAGGTTAGCTTTTCTCTTTGACTTCACGGAATGTTTAAGCTCCGTGGGTAAACTTACAGACAGCTTATCGAAGAGGAGTCAATGTTGTTCCACTCATTGTTGATGACGGCTTCGAACAGCTGAAAAGAATTTGAAAAACATTTTTTTGGTTTGTCTGAGTTTAATTTCAGCTCATAATATTTCCAGGGTTCTAATCTGTACTCTGAAACCTCTTCTACCATGTTACCTGTGGTAGAAATGCCCCGGTGGCCCTTTTTTGCCCTGGAGTGTACATTTGGCCACTTAAACACAGCCAACGTATAATTTACTGTATGAGCTCCTGTTTTCAACACCACTTAGCTAAGGTATACAAGCGAAATTTAAAGATAAAAGCCATTTCAATCGCAAGTCACTAATAATTTCTTCTAGGTTCATGCTGTAAATAGCTAAATATTTAGTTAGCTGGGAATTACTTTTGTCATTTTTCCTGTCATGTTTTAATTTACAACTCTAAGTACCTGCAATATTTAATTTCTGTGACACAATGATGATCAAAATAATCAAATGACATCTCTAGTACCTTATAACTCCTACACACTGTATTTACTCGCAAAAAAGAAAAATCGCAGATACAAATACTAATAAGGTGGATAAGAAAGTGACATCTGTTGATGACGCAAAAATGAACACACAAGGTTAATTGTTTTCACCGAGTGCATAATTGGGCCAGCCGGAAGTGACTACACCGCGACTTTGAGAATTCCTTAAAATTGATGGATTTTTTGCCCATTTCATAACTTTTGAGTGCATAGAGATATATAAATAATCATTCAGAACAAAATAAACCAACAATCTCAGGTGGTGTGCCTCATGTTAGGGAACCTTTAAATAGTAAAATCAATGACTGAAATCATCATCGATAAAATTTATTGAAGCAAATTTCAACCAATAAAATGCTCCGTTTCATCGATCTTTGTTGTCAACTAACGCTATCCTAACGCTGCCGCAGTTAATTATTCCGATTGGTTTAAAAAATGTTTACATTAAAGGATATTGCCGAATGAACTAATCACGTTCATCGTAAGTCAAACTCTGATTTTGTAATCATTATATAATTTAATTTATTTATGTTAAAATGTATTATGTTTATATTATTATAAACGTATAATAATGTAATAGAATATAATAATGTATTATGTATTATGTATTATAATGTAATATAATAATGTATTATTATTTATATTAAAATGTAAATGTTTATGTGAAATTGTATTACTGTAAAAATGAAAGATTTGTATGATTATTTATTATACAAGTTACTATTTTACAGATTTGTATAATATTCATACAAATATTATCATAGACTTCTATTCATTATAGATCCATTATTTCATTTGTAATTTACTTGTGCAATATCTAGTTTTGGTAACAGTTAATATAATGTGAGTCTCATAAATAACATTTCAAAAGGTACAGTGGCTCCAATAAGTATTTGTACACTACTTGAAAATTCAACTACATAACAGCTTTTGTATATTAGGCTAAATGCTTGCTACTGTGTGTAAAAGTGACTAAAATATTTGATAATCAATATGTTTTAAACAAATATTTAATGTCAAAATGGCATATTTGGTCAGACAGGCGATTATCTGACCCAATAAGTATCTGTACAGTTCCATTAGTGAGTCACAAAACTTATAATACTCACCTAAAATTGACTCAAGATGTTTAGAGGACATGATTGACTCACTCGGTCTGATTTGGTCAAGCGTGAATACTGGACACTCCCCCTGTACACAGACTGGCCTATGTAAATGGACTGACCATGCCCATAATGTATTCCTGTGATATATGGCTAAGACAGGCGAGATACCCCGTCGATTGCGGGAGCAAATCATTCAGCTACATAAAGAAGGCCAAAGCACCAGAAAAATTGGAACTCGGCTATCGTACGCCACACGACTGTGCAGTACATCATCAAGAAGTACAAACAGTCTGAACGCATAGCCAATGCAGCCAGGAAAGGACGTCCCAGGAAGACCAGCCAACGCACTGACCGGTACATCTCCCTGCTGGTACAGAGGGAGAGACAGTCCTCGGCCTCCAGTCTTGCCACCAAAGTGGAGGAAGCAACTGGAAGCCATGTTTGTGCCCAGGCCATCCGTAACCGGCTCCATGAAGTACAGTAGTGTACAAATACTTATTGGAGCCACTGTAAATCCTTATTTTTTGAAGAATGGTTTGAGAGGAATATATGGTCTATAGTTGACTTGATGGACACAAATGGCAATTTCTTAACTTATGAACAATTCTGTATGAAATATACAGTGGCTCCAATAAGTATTTGTACACTTTTGCTTTCCTGGAATAGATCTCGTTGGAGGTAAGCGTATGTTGCTCTGAAACCTTTATATACCTTTCAGCAACAGGAGGGGTGGTCTTTCCCATTTTAAGCCCGGAGGACACATTGGCAATGATTTCCAACAAGAATGTCAAATTTGGACTCGTCTGATAACAGAATACTTTACCACTTTGCTACAGTCCATTTTAAATGAGCATTGGCCAACAGAACATTGCAGTACTTCTGGATGAGGCTCAACAATGGCTTCCTTTTTGCATGATAGAGTTTTAGGTGGCATCTGTGGATGGCACGGCGGGCTGTGTTTACAGACAGCGGTTTCTTGAAGAATTCCTGAGCCCATTTAGTAATGTCAATGACAGAATCATGCCGGTGAGTGATGCAGTCGCGTCTGAGAGCCCGAAGATCAGAGGCATCTAGTAAAGGTCTTCGGCCTTGTCCCTTATGCACAGAGATTTTTCCAGTTTCTCTGAATGTTTTGCTGATGTTATGCACTGCTGATGATGAGACCTTCAAAGCCTTTCCAATTTGACGTTGAGGAACAACGTAATCCACAATTTTTTTTTTTTTTACATAAGCCTTCACAGGTTAGAGTGATATGGGATCAGGTAGACACCAGAAGCGAGGTGAAGGGGAATGAGGATTTATTGAAAAACAAAACAAAACAGGCACGAGGGCCAACGAAAAACTTGGCCCAAAGGGTTGCAAAAAACAAACTAAAGTATGCTACACAGAGCTATCAACAAAGAATGCAAAATGGCAAAAAACAAAAGGCACTGGAAACTCCAGGCAAGAAGATCAAGAAAAATAAATAACAAGACTAAATATATATACACAAAACAAGAGGCTAGGACAAGACCTGAAACTAGAAATGCTAGGGAACTTGACAAGAACTTGGCTAAACTTGCACATGCAACGAGACGCGAGACACTGTCTGCCAGCCAACTTCCACCGCATCCAGATAAAGGCTTGAAAATCATGACATGAGGGGTAACACCTGGAGAGAGAGAGAAACAAGAGGCATGGCAAGATCAAGACATGGACAGAGATTGGATGACATGACCTGCTCATTAAGAGAATGAGCGTGCTCAGCTTAAGTACCAATTAAGTATGCAGTTTGGAAGCAAGCATGAATGTTCAGAACAGAAAAGCACAACAAGATCTTGAAATAGCAAAGCAGGAATCATGACAATAAACTCCCTGTCTAAATTAGTAGTATTAGTAATGTGCCTATCTAAGAATTACACCAACCCAGTGAGTGTTAGTAAATGTTAGTAACTTAAAAACAGTTAATTGCCAATTAAGCTTAGAGAGGCCCGAATCCAGCACAGCATGGAAGGAAGGGGAAATACCAAAGCCAACCAGAGCTCAGAAATGCGCAACAACGAAGGCACGGGGCGGAACGCAGACAAGCGGTGGAGTGGCATGGCAGACCTGGCGAAAACAAAAACATGGAAAAGTAAAAACATGGACATGGACATGAATAATGAAATGCTTGAACCTGATACAAGAAACTGTAAAAACTATGACATGAACTTGAACTATAAAACTATGGAACATGAAACTGTTAAAACCATAAACAATACTGTTCTGGCCAAAGGCCAGAACCCTGGAACACAACATAGAGAGCCTCTGGCCATCTTTACTTCTGAGAGACTCAGCCTCGCCAAGACTTTTAAAGCCCATCATGTTACACACCTGATGCCAGTGATGCCAGTTAACTTAAAAACTTGCTAAATGTTCCTTCAGCTGATTCTCTTAAATATTAATTGCTTTTTCAGCCCTTTTTTGCCTGTGTCCCAACTTTTTTGAGACCTGTCGCAGCCATAAAATTTGAAATTAGCTTATTTTATGGATAAAAATGGAAAATGTCTCAGTTTCAACATTTGAAATGTTATCTATGTTCTGGTTTAAATAACATATTGGCTCATGTGACCTGAAAGTCATTGCATTTCGATTTTATTCACAATTTATACTTCATCGCAACTATGTCGGAATTGGGGTTGTATTAATCTGAGATTGAAGCACACCTTAAATTCATTTAAAATACCATCATCCTGAATAAAATGGACAAAATGCAAGACGTAATCCACAGTAATACAGTTGGTACATAACATAACATAACATAACATAACATAACATAACATAACATAACATAACATAACATAACATAAATGGCAAGAACAGGCCTTTCAGCCCAACTAAGCTTGCCAGTTTCTTTATACTATTGTGAATATATCCCTTCAGATACTGAATGGCTCAATGGTATCTAACTTTAAGTCAAGCCTGCTCTTGAAATCCCCCAAGGTCTCTGCCTCAACAATATGGTCAGGCAAGCTATTCCACATTGAAATTACTCTTTGGGTGACGAAATATTTCCGAATATCAGTGCTAAATTTACCTTTGGTCAACTTCCATTTGTGACCCCGAGTTCTACTCACAACACTTGGTCAAAGGAATCCTACATAATTCACTTTGTTAATGCCTTTAACATATTTAAAGACCTCAATCAAATCACCCCTAAGTCTCCTTTTCCTAAAGCTAAAGAGATTAAGGATCTTCAGCCTCTTCTCATAGCTTTCATCTTTTATACCTGGAATAAGCTATCTTTCTTAAAGTATGGTCCCCAGAACTGTACACAATACTCCAGATGAGGTCTAACGAACGTGTTGCACAAAAGAAGCATCACCTCCTTAGATTTCTACTCAATACTTATGGCAATGTATCCCAGCATCCAATTAGCTTTTTTAACTGCTACAGCACAATGGCTAGAACCTGTGAGGGTTTGGTCAACAATCACTCCCAGATCTTTCTTGTGTGCGGCACATTCCAGTTTTAAACCTCTCATAAAGTAATCCCGTCTAATATTTTTATTACCTACATGTACAACTTTACATTTTGCTAGATTAAATTTCATTTGCCACATTTCTGCCCAATTCTGTATTCTATCCAAATCATCCTGAATCACTTTAGTGGACCCTAAACTATGTGCCAAACCCCCTAATTTAGTATAATCTGCAAATTCTACCAATCTGCTCTCAATATTCCTATCAAGGTCGTTAATGTAGATGAGCAACAGCAGGGGTCCCAACACCGATCCCTGGGGGACCCCACTCTCTACCATACCTAGCTCATTTTAAAAATTAGTCTCTTATGCGGTCCTGTATCAAATGCTTTCTGAAAATCCAAGTATATGATATCCTGTCCTGGTGGCCGCTTCAAAAAATTCCAGAAGGTTTGTTAGGCATGACCTTCCCTTCCAAAAACCATATTGGCTATCCCTCAATATACTTATACAATATTTATTGTATAATGTTGATTGTACAAACATTGGAAAATACAATGTTGCATCAAGCGAACATTATTTTTTCAAAAATCATCTAGTGAACATTATATTCATTGACTTTGACAATAATTCAATACCTGAAGCCACTTGCAAGTGTAATGTGAAAAAAATGCAGTATTGACCTTTTTTTGTTAAGCCCAGTCTGGAGCTAGGTTTGGGCATGTCCTGGGCATGTCTGAGAGGGGAAGTCCCAGAGAATTGAAAAAAGACTAAAAGGTGGGAGGGGACTGCAAAAGAGAAGATAAGGAGATAAATTAAGAGAGTAAAGTAGTAGGAGAAATTGCAAGGAGAAGGATACATTTGACCAGACCTGTCACTCTTTTCAAGACCAGTGAAGTTTTTTTGTGGATTTTTGCCTGTGTTGGAGCATTTCCCTGTCCCAGGACATCACCAAGCAACCCCATCTCAAGGGACTGTAAATATTTTTTTTCTTGTATATGTCAATCTTAGTCAGTAGTATAAATTGTAGGTTAGTTGTCAGTCTTAGTTTAATTAAATCTGTTGAAGTTTTAAAATTTTGTCTGTCATCCCTTGCAGTCTTAGATGTCATAGCAAATTGGGGCCATAACACAAGTCAGTATACATACCACAGAGCAGTGATGTTGATAGAGTCCCCGGGACCCACAGGTGGTGATTTGAGTGGGTCCTTGGGAAATGTAAAAGGTCCCCAATGAAAAAAAATGATTTCTTTCTATTTCTTATATTCTTCCATTTCTTAAATTGTAGTGTTAAATTCCTTTGATGGTGGTATGTATGATAGGGTTATAATCAACGGATATATTCATGTATTTTCAAAATGTAACTGAAATTAAACAAATAAAATTTGAAAAGTTAATTGCAAAACAACTGACATAGAGGCATGGCATACAAAATTCAAATAAAATACAATTTTTGTAGCAACATAAATGGGACCAAAAGAAATTATTAAAATTCAAATGAAAACAAAATGGTGTCTGCAGTACCAAAATAAATTTTATAAAAGTGCTGATTTTAAAACACAAACAAAACATTCTCATTACCATGACAGAGTCAACAAATAAATTGTCACCAAAATAACACTGAAAAATCTTCTTGTTTGAACATCAACTAAATCAAATGAGCTGAGTCAATCACTGTAATACTATTAGCAAAAAAATTAAGCTTTACTAACACAGTTAGCTGAGAAAAATAAAATGATGCAGATGTGTTTGTGGTGAGAGGGTTGAAACAGAGTTTGTTTGGCCCGCTGACAGCAATGTTTCTTTTGCTGCTGTGATTTAAAACAGGAGTTGTTCACTATGGGCCAATTTCACAAAAGGATTTTAGCGTGCGTAGAACTAACATGCATTTAAATTTAAACGCATGTTAAAATGCTGTTGTACGCGGACAGCTAAACGAACGTTTACACCATTTAACAAGATGGGATTATTGCACGTATAACTGCACGTGGATAACCTTGCGTTGAGCCCTCAGAGTAAGCAGCTGCGGTCAAATTATGACAACCAGCCATTGCATAATGGGCATTTCCAATTGTCGTTACCGGTTGATAACCCTGCATGTAAGGATAGTTGCGTATTTCGCACAGAGATGTAGGCCAAGAAAACGTGGCGATAATTTCACTTCGCTTCAAAGAATGTCAAGCTTTCTTTGCATGTCCTGTGGACGTGAGCAAGATGCTCACACATCCTTCACCAAAACAGTTTCATCCTCTGCATTTGTGGTGATTTCACACACTCGTTTGTGCTTTTATTATCGGTGAAGAGTAAAAATGCAGTTCGGCCTTCACTCACAGTAGCCTCTTTAGATAATATTAATGTAGATGTAAACAAAAAACGTGGCCTTGCAAAACCCCTCTATTAAGTGAATAAGAAGCTGAAGGAAGCAACTAATTTATGCATTCATTTCATTTATGCTTTTCTTTTCCTTTTCTTTTGCTCCTGAGACTGAATAAAATGAAAATTCATGCCAAACGCGAGATTAAGAAAATTATCTGCATGTAAACCTTAACAGGCATTTGTGAAATCGGCCCAATGTATAGTTTTTCATGGGAAAAATGACGTGCATCCCTGGGACGCATAGATAGTGAGTTTACTGCGTCCTTTCAGATTTTAATGGTCAGGGACACAGGACGCGTACCTAGCAAAATCTCTGACAGAGTGAATCCCAACAGTTTACATATTGGTGATATTGACTACCCGGCTTGTCTTTTAAAAAGACCTCCTTGTTTTTTGATATTTCATTTAGGCGGGAATTCCCGGGAAATGCTCCAAGTTCTGGCATGGGAAATGTCGGTAGTAAGATGTAATGGAGAAAAGAAGCCACTAGATGGTAGTATTGACCTTTTTTTGTTAAGCCCAGACTGGAGCTAGGTTTGGGCATGTCCTGGGCATGTCTGAGAGGGGAATGTCCCAGAAGGAAAAAAAAGGTCTAAATGTGGGAGGGGGCTGCAAAAGAGTATATAAGGAGAGAAATTGAGAGAGTAAAGTGGTAGGAGAAATTGCAAGGAGAAGGATACATTTGACCAGACCTGTCACTCTTACAAGACCAGTGAAGTTTTTTTGTGGATTTTTGCCTGTGTTGGAGCATTTCCCTGTCCCAGGACATTACCGAGAAACCCCATCTCATGGGACTGTAAATATTTTTTTTCTCGTATATTATCAATTTTGGTCAGTAGTATAAATTGTAGGTTAGTGTTAGTCTTTGTTGAATTAAATCTGTTTGAGTTTTAAGGTTTTGTCTGTCATCGCTTGCGGTCTTATATGTCGTAGCAAATTGGGGCCATAACAAATTGGGGGCTCAAGTCCGGGATAGACCATTGAAAATCTAACATTTCAAATTGTAAAATTGTTTTTTGAATTTTCCTGAATATATATATATATATATATATATATATATATATATATATATATATATATATATATACAAAACCCAAAACCAGCGAAGTTGGCACGTTATGTAAATCGTAGATAAAAACAGAATACAATGATTTGCAAATCCTTTTCAACTCATATTCAGTTGAATACACTGCAAAGACAAGATGTTTAATGTTCAAACTGAGAAACTTTTTTTTTTGTTGCCAATAATCATTAACTTAGAATTTAAGGGCAGCAACACTTTGCTAAAAAGTTGGCACAGGGGCCTTTTTACCAACATATGGCAACATATGTTGCTCCAAAACCTGGATGTACCTTTCAGCATTAATGGTGCCTTCACATATGTGTAAGTTGCCCGTGCCTTGGGCACTAATACACCCCCATACCATCACAGATGCTGGCTTTTGAACTTTGCGCCTATAACAGGCCGGATGGTTCCTTTCCTCTTTGGTCCGGAGGACACGACGTCCACAGTTTCCAAAAACAATTTGAAATGTGGACTCGTCAGACCACAGAACACTTTTCCACTTTGCATCAGTCCATCTTAGATGAGCTTGGGCCCAGCGAAGCCAGCGGCGTTTCCGGGTGCTGTTGATAAATGGCTTTCACTTTGCATTGTAGAGTTTTAACTTGCACTTGCGGATGTAGCGACGAACTGTAGTTACTGGCAGTGGTTTTCTGAAGTGTTCCTGAGCCCATGTGTTGATGTCCTTTACACACTGATGTCGGTTTTTGATGCAGTACCGCCTGAGGGATCGAAGGTCATGGGCATTCAATGTTGTTTTTCGGCCTTGTCGCTTACGTGCAGTGATTTCTCCTGATTCTCTGAACCTTTTGACGATATTACGAACCGTAAATGATGAAATCCCTAAATTTCTTGTAATAGCTCATTGAGGAATGTTGTTTTTAAACTGTTCAACAATCAGCTCACGCATTTGTTCACGAAGTGGTGACCCTCGCCCCATCCTTGTTTGTGAATGACTGAGCATTTCAGGGAAGCTGCTTTTATACCCAATCAGGGCACCCACCTGTTCCCAATTAGCCCATTAACCTGTGGGATGTTCCAAATAAGTGTTTGATGAGCATTCCTCAACTCTCTCAGTCTTTTTTGCCACTTGTGCCAGCTTTTTTGAAGCATTTTGCAGGCATCAAATTCCAAATGAGCTAATATTTGCAAAAAATTCCAAAGTTTACCTGTTCAAACATTAAGTAACTTGTCTTTGCCGTGTATTCAATTGAATAGAGGTTGAAAAGGATTTGCAAATCATTGTATTCTGTTTTTATTTACGATTTACATTACGTGCCAACTTCACTGGGTTTGAGTTTTGTAAAAGCATGAAAACATAGCCTACTTTTACTAATTACTCTCCATTCCCTGTGTGTGTGTGTGTGTGTGCCTACAGGATGACAGAGTGGCGCAGGGTTAGGAAACCCCACACCTCCACATCTGACTCCTAATATGGATCCTAATGTGCCCCAGACTGAAACCACTGAAGAAGATTAAGGTGTATATAGAGATAGATAGTTAGCCTAAGAGCATAATTGCCTATCTCATCTTATAAGGTTTTGAGAAAAAAAGGAAAATATGCATTTTTTTAACCAACACAAAAGTCCAGGCAGCTGATAATGTGAGGTTTTACGAAATGAACCAAGAGCAAACACCAGTAAAATGCAAAAAGGAGGCTTTATTTCTGAAGGGGGAAACCCCCCAACAGAGCTGGCAACAGTACAATGTCCGCAATCCAAAATCAGAATCCAAAGGGCGAAATCCAGAGTCATACACAGGGCACCAATCACAAAAAATCGTAGTCAGACAAAAGAGGTCCAAAAACAAGAATGCGGCAAAAGTACAGGGAGTAGGCAAAGCTCGATATCAAAGACGGTCCAGTCAGAAAGATAAACACTGAGAGATCAAGGCGAGAAACGTGGCACGAGAAAACTAGGGAGAGCAATCTGACAAGAGTGTGAAGCAAAGAGACATCTTATATACACATCCAGGAGAACACATGACCAGGGAGAACAGGTGCAATCAATGGTGACAATGATTAGGGAGAGACACATGAGGGATAAACCAATTACATGAATTTGGCTGTAGCCAAAACGCAGACAGGGATCACAAGACAAACCTAAGTACAAACAACAGCTCCGGTTAAGGAGTACTAAAGTGCCAAGATAAAAGAAAAGGAAAGCACAGAGTATAAGTGGAAAACCACAGAAACTTGCAGCAGAGATAATTAGGGATAGGCAAGGAGGCGGAGACTAGAATTGGGCGACAGCTGAGAGATCATTAGTCAATTAGTAAGTGCAGCTATACAATCCCAAGTGCTTGTTAGTAAGTTAGTCCAAATATACAAGGTTAGTGTGGGTTAGTATCTAGCAAAAACAATAAACTGTTAGTATGTGTTAGTAAGACAGTTAAAGAGAGAGGAAGGAAGAACACGAGATAATGAAAGAAGATTGAAACCCAGAAACCAATAAATCACCCTATAATAACTGTCATTCTTCACAGCCATTTACTGTCAATATGACATCAAACACCATGAATTTAACATGGAAACCCCCTTCATGTTTGCACTTTTTTTTATTACAACCCCAATTCCGAAATAATTGGGAAAAAGTGTAAATTGTGAATAAAATCAAAATGCAATGACTTTCAGATCACATGAGCCAATGTTATTTACAACAGAACACAGATAACATTTCAAATGTTGAAATGGAGACATTTTACATTTTAAGCCACAAAATGAACTTTTGTCAAATTTTCTGGCTGCAACAGGTCTCAAAAAAGTTTGGACACAGGTAAAAAAAAAGGTCTGAAAAAACAATTATTATATAAGAGAATCAGCTGAAAGGAGATTTATCTCATAATTAAGTTAACTGGCATCAGGTATGTAACATGATTGGCTATGAAAGGGATGTCTTAGAGAGGCTGAGTCTCTCAGAAGTAAAGATGGCCAGAGGCTCTCCAACCTGTGAAGGCTTATGTAAAAAAACTGTGTAATACTTTAAAAAACAATATTCCACAACGTCAAATTGTAAAGGCTTTGATGGTCTCATCATCGACAGTGCATAACATCATCAAAAGATGAAGAGAAATTGGAAGAATCTCTGTGCATAAGGGACAAGGCCGAAGACCTTTACTGGATGCCCGTGATCTTCGGGCCCTCAGACGCCACTGCATCACTCACCGGCATGATTCTGTCAGTGACATTACTATATGGGCCGAGCAATACTTCAAGAAACCACTGTCTGTAAACACAGTCGCCGTGTCATCCACAGATGCCACCTAAAACTCTATCATGCAAAAAGGAATCTATTGTTGAGCATGATCCAGAAGCCCCGCCATGTTCTGTTGGCCAAGACTCATTTAAAATGAAATGTAGCAAAAAGGCAAAGTGTCCTGTGGGCAGACGAGTCCAAATTTGACATTCTTGTCGGAAATCATGGGCATCATGTGCCCCAGGCTAAAGAGGAGAAAGACCACCCTTCCTGTTATCGGCGGTCAGTTCAAAAGCCAGCATCTCTGATGGTATGGGTATGTATTAGTGCACATGGTATGGGACACTTGCATATTTTAAAAAGCATCATGAATGCTGAAAGGTATATAAAGGTTTAAGAGCAACATATGCTCCCCTCCAGACGACATCTATTTCAGGGAAGGCCTTGTGTATTTCAGAAGGACAATGCAAAACCAGGTACTGCAGCTATTACAACAGCATGGCTTCATAGTTGAAGAGTCCGTGTGCTAAACTGGCCTGCCTGCAGTCCTGATCTTTCTCCGATTGAGAACATTTGGTCCATAATTAAATGAAAAGTCCGTCAAAACCCAAAACTCTCCAGCAGCTGGAAGCCTGTATTAAACAAGAGTGGGGTCAAATTCCATTGGCTAAACTCATGAAACTTTCCTCTTCAATGCTCAGACACCTCCACTCTGTTAAAAAGAAGAGGGGATGCTACACCATGGTAAACAGGCACCTGTCCCAACTTTTTTGAGACCTGTAGTAGCCATCAAATTTGAAACGAGCTCATTTTGTTTATAAAATTGTAAAATTTCTCAGTTTCAACATTCATCTCAAAAAAATACTGGCTGCTGTGATTTGAAAGTCATTGCGTTTTGATCATATTTACAATTTAAACTTTGTCCCAACTATTTCGGAATTCGGGTTTTAGAATTCTGCAGTTTTACATCTTACTCTCTGTTGTCCAAATTACTGGCACAAACAATTTCATACTTCAGGCCAGTTGGACGCACATCAACAGGACTAAAAGAAAATGATAAAATTCAATGCGGTTCTTCGTCTGGTAACAAAACCTCGGTATACGATCAGGACATAAACAGGAAAAAAAAATCTATCAACTTTGTTCTGAGGTTCGTTCAGAATTTCTCTTTTTGGGAGCATTAAGAAACGCATGGGCATTATCTTTATTTGTGATTTATCCTCAACCCAGCACTTGAGGGGAACTTTTTCAGACGTGAGCACTCTCAAAACTTTTCTTAGTTGCATTCTAAATAAAGAGCTGGGCAGCATATGGATATTATATTGATATCATGATAAAATATTACAGCACCCTCCATAATTATTGGCACCCCTGGTTAATGTGTGTTCTTTAGCTTCTAATAAATTCAGTTTTTTTTCTAAATAATACAGGACCACAATGGAAAAAAAGAGGAAAATCCAACCTTTAATTCAAGCGCATTTATTCGGTAGGAAAAAAATACCACATTAAGAATGAATTATTTTGCATCAAATCATGTGTGCCACAATTATTAGCACCCCTGATGTTAATACTTTGTACAACCCCCTTTTGCCAACAAAACAGCACCTAATCTTCTCCTGTAATGTTTCACAAGATGGGAGAATACAGAAAGAGGGATCTTCAACCATTCCTCTTCGCACAATCTCTCTAAATCATCCAGCGACCTGGGTCCTCTCCTCTGCACTCTCCTCTTCAGCACACTCTACAGGTTTTCAATGGGGTTGAGGTCTGGGGACTGAGATAACCATGGGAGGAGGTTGATTCTTTGTCTGGTGAACCATTTCTGTGTAGATTTGGCCACATGTTTGGGGTCATTATCTTGCTGAAAGTCGCAGTGACGACCCATCTTCAGCTTTCGGGCAGAGGCCACAAGATTTTGATTTAAAATGTCCTGGTATTTCAAAGCGTTCATGATGCCATGCACCCTAACGAGGTTCACAGGGCCTCTGGAAGAGAAACAGGCCCACAGCATCACCAATCCTCCCCCATACTTCACAGCGGGCATGAGGTGCTTTTCTGCATACTCATCTTTTGTGTTCTGCCAGACCCACACAGAGTGTTTGTTGCCAAAAAGCTCTAACCTGGTCTCATCTGACCAAACCACACGGTCCCAGTTGAAGTCCCAGTACCACTTAGTGAACTCCAGATGTTTGCACGTATGATTGTGAGGGAGAAAATGTTTTTTCCGTGCATGCCTCCCAAAAAGCTTGTTGGCATGTAGATAGCACCTCATGGTTGTTTTGGAGACTTTCTGACCCCAAGATGCTACCATTTGTTGCAATTCTTTAACAGTGAGTTTTGGAGAATTTTTTATTTGTCTTTCCATCCTCCTCAATGTGCGTGGTGGCAAAATAACCTTGCGTCCTCGTCCAGGCTTGTTTACCACTGTTCCAGTTGTTTCAAACTTCTTTATGATTCCTCTGACAGTGGATATGGGCAGGTGTGGCTATTTTCTTGTAGTCATTGCCTGACTTGTGAAGGTTGACACACATCTGCCTTGCTTGAATTGTGTGTTCCTTAGTCTTTCCCATGTTGAAGAGTGGATAAGAGAAATGGCCTCTGTGTCACGTCATATTTATAAGGGAAAAAGGAGGTGATGAATTTATAAATAAATGTTCCTAGAATCTCTTATCAACTCTGTAAACTACTGTAGAAATGACAGAAATACTTCAATTACATTTATTAAATAGGAATTGTTAGGGGTGCCAAAAATTGTGGAACAATTGTGGATTTTATGAAAAATAATTATTTCTTAGTCAGAGATTTTTTCCCTTAAAATTCACTTGAGTTGAAGGTGTGAGAGTATGGTTCTGCAATAAAAATTGAATTTATTTTAAGGCTTTTGACACAACCAGGAGTGCCAATAATTATGGAGGGCGCTGTAGATGTAAGGCCGGGGTTTTAAACGGCATAAAATAGTGATCTGGCATAAGTGTCATCACTTCTGGTTTTCATATTTATAGAAATTATGGTCACACTTCAGTTGAAGTGTTGCTCATAAAGAATACATAAGCAAATGTCATGCTTTGTAAAGTGTGAAATAAAACATCCTTATTCAGCATGTGATGCCAGATGTGATATAACTAACACTGTCACTTAGCCATTGGCTAAATGCTTTCAAGGGTGACATTTTCAGCTAAGTGACATTGTCATTGTCACATCTGGCGTCACATGCTGAAGAAGGATGTGTTATTTCACCCTTTACAAACCATGACATTTACCTATGTATAATTTATGAAGACATTATGTCTCATTTATGAAGGCATTATACATGCTGTATAAAGCCTTTATAAACAACACTTCATCTAAAGTGTGACCAAAATTACCAATAGTTACCTCTACATTAACGCCTCAATACCGTTATCAAGGTATTCAGAAAAAAATATCATGATATTTGACTTTGGCTGTATCTCGGAGCCCACACATGACTTAAACAGAAACAAAACTTTCTGCTACTGTAAGCCCTGGTTTCCGTGCCAACCCTTTGTTTCCTCAGAGAGGTCAGCAGGAAGAAGTGAGTGCTGCTCCTGATGGTCACTGTGATGCCCAAACGCAGCCACTCTGGGAGGTGGTCCCGAACCACGGGACCAATGAGCCCAGGACACTAAAGATCGTGCTGCGGAGGATAAGACCAGAGAAACAACATCAGGAAAGACCTGAGCCATACAGACCTGCCTCCCAGCCAATCAGCTGTGCTCACTGTCCACCAAAGAAACGCTGAAGCCCTGACTGATTCTCCATGTAAAAATGCAACACGTTCAACTAATGCGAACACTGAGCTGTTTTATTCAGATAGTTTCAATTTTCTCCTAGAAACTTTGACATGTGTGTATGTTTTGTGATCAAATTAGTGTGGTTTCATTTTTATATTCAGTATCATTTTTTGTATATTTATTTTTTATATTTATTTTTTAAAAATAAATGATAAAAAAAAAATCAGTGTGGTTTTAAGTTAGGTTAGCCATTTCTGCATGTTTCATTATCCAGTTGGTTTCCTGAAAAGACAGAAGACTTATAAATACCTCATCAGGCTCTGCAATAAATACAGGAACACAATCAAACTTGTTCGTAGATGGTCAATTTAAAAAAATAAAAAAAGACAGGCAGCACCTTTCTGAAAATCGTTGAGAGACTTTTCCACAGTAAGGAAAAGTTCTACAACCAGACTTGATGGTGAGAGTAATTTACTCGATGGTTACTCAGCAAAGAGTTATAGAGAACAGAACACTGCAAAGAGCGCAGCAGAATTAACAGGCGGGACTGTGTTACAAAGAGCGCAGCTGAATGAACAGGCAGGACTGTGTTATGAAGAAAAGAACAGCAAAGAGCGCAGCTAAATGAACAGGCAAGACTGTGTTACAAAGAAAAGAACAGCAAAGAGCGCAGCTAAATGAACAGGCAAGACTGTGTTACAAAGAACAGAACACAGCAAAGAGCGCAGCAGAATTAACAGGCAAGACTGTGTTCCAAAGAACAGAACACAGCAAAGAGCGCAGCTGAATGAACAGGCAGGACTGTATTATAAAGAACAGAACACAGCGACTGTGCGGACGCTGTAAAAGTGGGAGGGGCAGCGATTTCTCCCTGCATTACACAGCATTCCCTGCATTCTTGACTCAAACTAAGGATGTCCTAAAATGCCAGAAGGGACAAGAATCACTGAGATATGTCTCGTACTCAGTAATTCAGAAATAATGAAATGAATGAATCCAAAAACTATGCTTACATGAATGATGATAGAGCCAAAATTTTGCTAGCAGCAAAGAGGTAGAAGCAATACAAAAATATTCACTCAGATATTAGTAAGGGACTGATCACACCAAATGCCCTTTATCGGCGCAGGGCACCATTCTTGTTCATATTCTCAATGATTAGGCGCGTTCTGGACGCTGCTTTTGCGCACCGGGCGCCTCGTGCGTTAGTGCCCCCGGCGCCTTGCTGTTTATTGATGCGTTTCTTTTCGAACATAGTCCCAATTTGAGCCGCTTCATCTCATTGTTTTCCCTGCTGTCTAATCATGTGACAAGAACTGAAATCAGTTCGCTGACGAGTTCGTTGAAACGGTTAATTTCAGAATGCCAGAGGCGCCTGGCATTTCCAGGCCAATAAACCGCTTTCGGTGTGATTGACCCCTAAGGCTTCACTGTTGAGCCGTGGAGTGCTGACCTCTCACCATACTGTGACATCACTAATGCCCTCACCATAGCTACCTTCACCAAAAATCTCCTCCCCCTCTCCCAGCAAACTCTGGTCAGTACAGGTCAGCTAAAAATAAGCTTTAACTTTGAACCCAACCAAAGACACTGGGCCAGCTTCTTTAGTCCATAAAGACACTTCCCCTTTCTCAGCTGAGTCAGAGGTCAGCAGCATCTCCCACTGGCTAATCTGTTCCCACACTGCAATTTCAGCAGCCGCTTTGGATAACATCAGTTTGTCCTGACGCTGGCTGAAATCACATCACATCACATCAGAATACAGACATTTATCTGCTACTTCCAGCCAAAGAGAATCACCGCTGATCTGACCAAGCAGGGGTCAATTACCCAAGAGTAATACAGGCTTAAGGGCCAAACAGCTGCACTGGACTTGGTGTGACTACACTGGACCTTGAACCAGCGACCTTTGGAGTCATAATGATTTGAGGCATACAGTTGCCGTATGTGTGCCCATTCTCCAAACACCATCAGGTTCTGTAATGGCGCTCGTTGTCCGATTTGATTCTCTACTTCACTGGGAGAGCAGGAAAGAGCATCTCAGCTCATTTAGTGACTCCGTGACTAACGTCGTGCTAACGAGGCTAACGTCATTAAGCACTGAGCGAGGTCTTCCCTCGCTGGTGTGCAGAGACTTCAAGAACGGGCAAGTACCGCCAAACACACAGGTGTTCCTGACAGCTCAGCTGCTGACAGGGCGATGCCATGTGGTGCTGTACTGCACGGCCATGCTGAAAATCACCCTCCCCTTACGTGTCTCAGACCACTTCCATCGCCGCTGAAAATAAACTGATGGCGCAAGGCTTTGCCAGTATCACACATTAAAACTAATGTTGGCTCTTCCTCACCCTGTCGACCTCGTAACAAACGGTATGAACCTCAGTTTAACTGCAGCAGTTTCACGAGTCCACTTTAGACAGAAAATATGTTAACAAGGCAAATAACAACACCACTTCGGAGCAGTTTAGCAAATTACCGCAACTTTCAGATCCCCACTATTTTGAAATACACTGAAATGTACTGCAAATATAACAAGAACGCACTGGGAGCACAACATTCCCTGCTGGAGTCGAGACTGTGATTTATGCTTATCATCAGTCTATCTGCAGTATATGTGCACAGTTTCAGGAATGTCCTATGAAAACTGTAGGAGGAGTTGATTTCACCAGCCAAATACCTTCCGATTCAGACCGACAGATAGACAGACAGACAGCACAATGACATAATCCCCTTTTTGGGCATTCACTCAGTAAGGGATAAGATGTCTATAATTACAAACTCAATTCCGAAATAGTTGGGACAAAGTGTAAATTGTGAATAAATTCAAAACGCAATGACTTTCAAATTACACCAGCCAGCATTATTTTGGAAGAGGTGTTAATGGCCAGTAGGTTGCGATCTTCCCTCTGCTGGAATAATCCCCAATGCCCCAGTGCAGTGATGGGTACACTGTACCGAAGGAGATGCCGTCTATCGGATGAGACGTTACAGGCCTAGAAATTCCCAGTTTGCTTTCAGCAGCATTTCTAAAAAGAAATGCTGTGGAGATGAAGGGCTCTCCACAGCATTTTTGCGTTCTACTACTACAGCAAAAAAAAAATGCTGAGGAGATTACGTGCTCTCCACAGCAGTTTTGTGTTCTAACTGCAGCAATTCCCAACTCTTCCCTACTCAATTCGCATTCTACACAAACATGCTACACGTCATTGGAATATCCTCATTATGCACTGTTCATTTAAAAGATAAAAAGTATACTTTCACTTCGTTACTTTGACACAGACCACTTCGTTACACGTTAGGCATTAAAATATGAATGTAATTCCTCATTTAAGGATTATCTGCATATGGCGCGTTCGAGTAGAGCAACGGTGTTCGTAGGGTATCTTAGCCGCTTTGTGCAGATGTTGCTGCCAGCGGACATGGAGCCGCAAATTTATACACGCAGTTACAATATTGTAGGCCTATCACTAGATGGCACACTCGGATCAGTTATTGAACTGTACATTAAACAGATGCCAAAGAATGGGGATGAAGAAGAAAGACAAACACGATTTTTTCGCCGGAAAAAGGTTGCCGTCGTTTAATAGTACAATCGGCGGCGATTCTGTCGAATTTGGGAGCAAATGCCGCGAGTGCCGTCGTATATTTCCAGGCCCGCGTTAAACCGAGGTCCTGACTCAATGTGGTCAGCTGACACGCTCGACAAGATTGCCTCAACACTCGCAACCGTATACAGTACACTCAAACAAGCATACAGAGAATTCATAGTCTCGCCCATAGTTATCCGCCAACATGATGACCTTGACCTTTGACCTATGACCTTAAAATGTATGTCATGCCGAAAGACTCTCACAAGGAACCCTCCTGTGTAATATGAAGGCAATCGGCCTCGCGGTTCCAGAGATATCAGTCCGGACAGACACACACACACACACACACACACACACACACACAGACACACGAAGCGATTACAATAGTCTCGCGAAACCCCTTCGGGGGCTCGACTAATAATTTGAGAATTCAAAAATAAAATAAAATAAATAAATAAAGATGTGCACTGAAACCGGTCTGTCCTCATTTTTGAAGTGATAGACTTGTTTTTTTATCAGACTGTTCGATTCAAATTGTAATATTAATGCAACTTTATTCACAAACAGGCAATTATTTGCACCCCAACCTGAACACAAGGGCATACGAACTGGCCCGGCAGAGCTGGCGATCGCCGGCCCAATATTTTCCAGAATACACCCCTCCCCCTAGGCTACAGGTTTTATCTTGCAAACTATCCCCAGATACCTGGAGAAGGTGGGCGACGTTCGTAAGCCTGGGCACAGGCTGCGGCTCTGCCCCTGACGCCGCGCTCTCCCCCAGCAGCCCGAATGCAACTGTCTACTTGCTTGGTTGCAGTTGGTAAAATAATTTCAGAATTCACCCTTGTCATCGCAAACGAAGGTGAGCTCGGGCTCATCGATACTGCTCCGATAGCAATTGATGTCTGAGATGGATGGAAGAATCCGAACGGATCCATGTATTTTAAGAGTAATGATTGTTTAGAAATGATGGCGACCTCGCATCGTTCGGCTGATCGCAATTGATTTCGGCGCACTGTATGCGGCACATTTTGTACTGTCTCAGGAGGAATATTGTCTCGTACCTGCCTAATTAGCTCACGCCCCCCCTTAAAAAAAGGGATTGATAACTTGACACCCAATCACAAAATATCATGAACACTCCCGCAGTAACGTAAGAGGACAATTTCATGAATCTGATAAGTTGGCAAAGCATCAATTAGTAGATCAAATGTCTTTTACTAATATTTTGAGAGGTGGGGGAGCGCCCCTCCACTACACCCCAGCGTATGAGCCCAGAGCTGCAACAGACTGGCATACTGTGCACTAACACACGATGCAAAAGGTCTCAATGTAGGCCTACTGACGGATCGTAGACACGTCACAATCGTTCACGGTCTAATACCGTCATGTCGCAAACCCCTGTTCTAGAATTCTGCAGTGACTCAGACTGCTGTTTGTCACAGTGACTGTTATGAGAATCACAGAAGCAAGTTCCATTTTACTGTCTCTTATCCAAATTACTGGCACAAAGAACTTCATACTTCAGGCCAGTTGGAAGCACTTCAAATCTCAAACACATTTGAAAGTGATTAAAAACGGCTCTTGCAAATTAACAGAGATGGTGAGTACTTCATAGTTCGACGGTGGCTTCACTACTTTAAAAAAAAACATTTTATGTGTAAACAAGTGTCCTGTCATTAGATTTAGGCAAATGCTACCATTTGCCTCAAGCAAACAGTCACTCGATGATAGCTGCTCATAATGTGATGCGAGTTAGCGTTCGTTCCATTAATCTGAGGCTTTGAAAACGGCCTTAGTAAAATTGTTATCAAAAAAATAATAATGTCCTCACACTGGCACATCCCCCCAGAAAGAAAAATATGGTTCATAAGAAAACAGGACGAAAAGAAAATGATTAGATTGAACGTGGTTCTTCATCTGGTAACAAAACCTTGGTATTTCAGCTGTACATGAACAGAAAAAATCTTTATCAATTTTGCTCTGAGGTTCGTCCAGCATTTGTCTTTTTGGGAGCATTCAGAAACGCATGGGCATTATCTTTATTTGTGATTTATCCTGGACTCAGCACTTGAGGGGAACTTTTTCAGACGTGAGCATTTTCATAACTTTTCTTAATCGCATTCTACATAAAGGGCTGGGCAGTGGGCAGCAGATGGGTATTATATTGATATCACGATAAAATAGGCCTATTAAAAGTCCGGGATTTTAAATTTCATGATCAGGCATAAGTGTCATCTCTTCTGAATTTCATATTTAGTGAAAGTACCAATAGTTATCTCTACAATAACGCCTCAATACCGTTATCAAGGTATTCGGTCAAAAATATGATATTTGACTTTGTCTGTATTGCGGAGGCCACACATGATGTGAACAGAAACAAAACTTTCTATTACTGCAAGCCATGGTTTCCATGCCAACCCTTTGTTTCCTCAGAGAGGACAGCCAGAGTGGGAGGTGGTCCCAAACCGCGGGACCGATGACCCCACGACAATAAAGATGGTGCTGCAGAGGGTAAGCCTTTTCCGGTGTTACAGATACGCAGAGATACAGGACACTGCCTCCACAGAAGCACTGTTCTGCCCCGCTGAGGCGCCACCTCAATCACACACAGGCCACGGTATCTCTATAATAACTTCTGTAATTCTTCACAGCCATTTACCGTCAATATGACATGAAACACCATGAATTTAACATGGAAACCCCCTTCACGTTTGTACTTTTTTTATTACAACCCCAATTCCGAAATAGTTGGAACAAAGTAAATTGTGAATAAAATCAAAATGCATTGACTTTCAGATCACATGAGCCAATGTTACTTACGATAGAACATAGATAACATTTCAAATGTTGAAACTGCAACATTTTACATTAAATCCACAAAATGAGCTTATTTCCAATTTTCTTGCTGCAACTGGTCTCATAAAAGTTCGGACACAGGCAAAAAAGACAGGCTGAGAAAACAATTAATATATAAGAGAATCAGATGAAAGGAGATTTAACTGATAATTAAGCTAACTGGCATCAGGTGTGTAACATGATTGGATATGAAAGGGATGTCTTAGAGAGGCTGAGTCTCTCAGAAGTAAAGATGGCCAGAGGCTCTCCAACCTGTGAAGGCTTACGTAAAAAAAACTGGATTACTTGAAAAACAATATTCCTCAACGTCAAATTGCAAAGGCTTTTAAGGTTTCGTCATTTACTGTGCATAACATCATCAAAAGATTCAGAGAAACTGGAAAAATATCTGTGCATAAGGGACAAGGCAGAAGATCTTTACTGGATGCCTGGGATCTTCGGGCCCTCAGATGCCACTGCATCACACATCAGCATTATTCTGTCATTGACATTACTAAATGAGCCCAAGATTACTTCAAGAAACCACTGTCTGTAAACACAGTCCGCCGTGCCATCCACAGATGCCATCTAAAACTCAATCATGCAAAAAGGAAGCCATTGTTGAGCATGATCCAGAAGCGCCGCCGTGTACTGTGGGCCAAGGCCCATTTAAAATGGACTGAAGCAACGTGGCAAAGTGTCCTATGGTCAGACGACTCCAAATTTGACATTCTTGTGGGAAATTATGGCCGTCGTGTCCTCTGGGTTAAACAGGAGAAAGACCACCCCTCCTGTTATCAGCGTTCAGTTCAAAAGCCAGCATCTCTGATGGTATGGAGATGCTGTTCTAGAATTCCCTGTTCTAGAATTCTGCAGTGACTCAGACTGCTGTTTGTCACAGTGACTGTTATGAGAATCACAGAAGCAAGTTCCATTTTACTGTCTCTTATCCAAATTACTGGCACAAAGAACTTCTTACTTCAGGCCAGTTGGAAGCACTTCAAATCTCAAACACATTTGAAAGTGATTAAAAACGGCTCTTGCAAATTAACAGAGATGGTGAGTACTTCATAGTTTGACGGTGGCTTCACTACTTTAAAAAAAAACATTTTATGTGTAAACAAGTGTCCTGTCATTAGATTTAGGCAAATGCTACCATTTGCCTCAAGCAAACAGTCACTCGATGATAGCTGCTCATAATGTGATGCGAGTTAGCGTTCGTTCCATTAATCTGAGGCTTTGAAAACGGCCTTAGTTAAATTGTTATCAAAAAATAATAATGTCCTCACACTGGCACATCCCTCCAGAAAGAAAAATATGGTTCATAAGAAAACAGGACGAAAAGAAAATGATTAGATTGAACTTGGTTCTTCATCTGGTAACAAAACCTTGGTATTTCAGCTGTACATGAACAGAAAAAATCTTTATCAATTTTGCTCTGAGGTTCGTCCAGCATTTGTCTTTTTGGGAGCATTCAGAAACGCATGGGCATTATCTTTATTTGTGATTTATCCTGGACTCAGGACTTGAGGGGAACTTTTTCAGACGTGAGCATTTTCATAACTTTTCTTAATCGCATTCTACATAAAGGGCTGGGCAGTGGGCAGCAGATGGGTATTATATTGATATCACGATAAAATAGGCCTATTAAAAGTCCGGGATTTTAAATATCATGATCAGGCATAAGTGTCATCTCTTCTGAATTTCATATTTAGTGAAAGTACCAATAGTTATCTCTACAATAACGCCTCAATACCGTTATCAAGGTATTCGGTCAAAAATATGATATTTGACTTTGTCTGTATTGCGGAGGCCACACATGATGTGAACAGAAACAAAACTTTCTATTACTGCAAGCCCTGGTTTCCATGCCAACCCTTTGTTTCCTCAGAGAGGACAGCCAGAGTGGGAGGTGGTCCCAAACCGCGGGACCGATGACCCCACGACAATAAAGATGGTGCTGCGGAGGGTAAGCCTTTTCCGGTGTTACAAATACGCAGAGATACAGGACACTGCCTCCACAGAAGCACTGTTCTGCCCCGCTGAGGCACCACCTCAATCACACACAGGCCACGGTTTCTCTAGAATAACTTCTGTAATTCTTCACAGCCATTTACCGTCAATATGACATGAAACACCATGAATTTAACATGGAAACCCCCTTCATGTTTGTACTTTTTTTATTACAACCCCAATTCCGAAATAGTTGGAACAAAGTAAATTGTGAATAAAATCAAAATGCATTGACTTTCAGATCACATGAGCCAATGTTATTTACCATAGAACATAGATAACATTTCAAATGTTGAAACTGCAACATTTTACATTTTAATCCACAAAATGAGCTTATTTCAAATTTTCCTGCTGCAACTGGTCTCATAAAAGTTCGGACACAGGCAAAAAAGACAGGCTGAGAAAAAAATTAATATATAAGAGAATCAGATGAAAGGAGATTTAACTGAAAATTAAGTGAACTGGTATCAGGTGTGTAACATGATTGGCGATGAAAGGGATGTCTTAGAGAGGCTGAGTCTCTCAGAAGTAAAGATGGCCAGAGGCTCTCCAACCTGTGAAGGCTTACGTAAAAAAAACTGGATTACTTTAAAAACAATGTTCCTCAACGTCAAATTGCAAAGGCTTTTAAAGTTTCGTCATTTACAGTGCATAACATCATCAAAAGATTCAGAGAAACTGGAAAAAATATCTGTGCATAAGGGACAAGGCCGAAGACCTTTACTGGATGCCTGGGATCTTCGGGCCCTCAGATGCCACTGCATCACACATCAGCATTATTCTGTCATTGACATTACTAAATGGGCCCAAGATCACTTCAAGAAACCACTGTCAGTAAACACAGTCGCCGTGCCATCCACAGATGCCACCTAAAACTCTATCATGCAAAAAGGAAGCCATTGTTGAGCATGATCCAGAAGCGCCGCCTTGTACTGTTTGCCAAGGCCCATTTAAAATGGACTGTAGGAATGTGGCAAAGTGTCCTGTGGTCAGACGACTCCAAATTTGACATTCTTATGGGAAATTATGGCCGTCGTGTCCTCTGGGCTCAGCAGGAGAAAGACCACCCCTCCTATTATCAGCGTTTAGTTCAAAAGCCAGCATCTCTGATGGTATGGGGATGCATTGGGGCATATGGCGTGGGACACTTGTATGTTTTTAAAAAGCACCATGAATGCTGAAAGGCATTCAAAGGTTTTAGAGCAACATATGCTCCCTTCCAGTCGACATCTTTTCCAGGGAAGGCCTTGTGTATTTCAGCAGGACAATGCAAAACCACATACTGCAGCTATTACAACAGCATGCCTTCGTAGTAGAAGAGTCCATGTGCAGAACTGGCCTGCCTGTCATCCTCATCTTTCACCGATTGAGAACATTTGGCGCATAATAAAACAAAAAGTCCGTCAGAGGAGACCCAAAACTCTCCAGCAGCTGGAAGCCTGTATTAAACAAGAGTGGGATCAAATTCCAATGGCTTAACTCAAGAATCTTGTCTCCTCAATGCCCAGACGCCTCCACTTTGTGCTACAAAAAAGAGTGGATGGTATACCATGGTAAACAGGCCCCTGTCCAAACTTTTTTGAGACCAGTAGCAGTCATCAAACTTGAAATGAGCTAATTTTCTGGACAAACTGGAAAGTTTTCTCAGTTTCAACATTTGTTCTGTTATATCTGTTCAATTGTGAATAAAATACCGGCTGGTGTGATTTGAAAGTGATTGCGCTTTGATTTTAATCACAATTTACACTTCGTTCCAACCATTTCAGAATTGGGGTTGTAGAATTCGGCAGTGACTCAAATAGCTGTTGGTGACAATGACGGTCATGAGACTCACAAAAGCAAATTCCATTTTACTGCCTGTTGTTCAAATTAATGACACAAAGAACATCATATTTCAGGCCAGTTGGGAGCACTTCAAATCACAAACAACTTTGAAAGTGATTAAAAACTGCTCTTGCAAATTAACAGAGGTGGTGAATACTTCATAGTTCGATGGTGGCTTACTGTCACTTTTACACATAAAATGTGTGTTTTTTTTTTTCAAGTTTCCCTGGTCTTATATTCAGAGCCAATCCAGTTCGGAAAATAACTCTGGGAGACAAAAAGTGAAAAAAAAAATGAATAAATGAAACCCTTCACGAAGTATTACAAGAGAGGAACACCATGCCCTGATAAGGTGGGCATCACGTTCCCTGCTGAGGTGCAGGAGGAACAATACTTCATGCAGACTTCAGAAGCTGAGGAGGATTTAGCCGTCTATCAGGAATCACAATACCCTATCATTAGATTTAGGCAAATGCTACCACTTGTCATAAGCAGTCACTTGATGATAGCTGCTCATAATGTGATGCGAGTTACTGTTCGTTCCATTAATCTGAGGCTTTGAAAAAAAATTGTTAAAAATAATAATAATAATGCCCATACACAACCACATCCCTCCAGAAAGAGAAAATATGGTTCATAGGAAAACAGGACAAAAAGAAAATGATTAGATTCAACGCGGTTCTTCGTCTGGTAACAAAACCTTGGGGTTTGATCAGTACATAAACAGAAAAAATCTTTATCAATTGTGTTCTGAGGTTCGTTAAGCATTTCTCTTTTTGGGAGCATTAAGAAAGGCCTGGGCATTATATTTATTTGTGATTCGTCATCGACCCAGCACATGAGGGGAACTTTTTCAGACATGAGCATTTTCAGAACTTTTCTAAATCGCATTCTACATTTTGAGCTGGGCAGCATATGGATACTGTATTGATATCTTGATAAAATATTTAATATAAGTCTGGAATGATAAATATCAGAAAACTGATCAGGCATAAATGTCATTTCGTCTGGTTTTCATATTTAGTGAAAGTACCAATGGCTATCTCTACAATAACGCCTCAATACTGTTATCTCGGGACTCGGTCAAAAATATGATATTTGACTTTGTCTGTATCGCGGAGCCCACACATGATGTAAACAGAAACAAAACTTTCTACTACTGTAAACCCTGGTTTCCATGCCAACCCTTTGTTTCCTCAGAAAGATCAGCAGGCGGAAGTGAGTGCTGCTCATGATGGTCGCTGTGCCGCCCAAACGCAGCCATTCTGGGAGGTGGTCCCAAACCACGGGGCCGATGACCCCAAAACAATAAAGATGGTGCTGCGGAGGGTAAGCCTTTCCCGGTGTTACTAATACACAGAGATACAGGACACTGCCTCCACAGAAGCACTGTTCCGCCCCACTGAGGCGCCACCTCAATCGCACACAGGCCACGGTATCTCTAGAATAATCTCCGTAATTCTTCACAGCCATTTACCGTCAATATGACATCAAACACCATGAATTTAACACGGAAACCCCCTTCATGTTTGCACTTGTTATTAAAACCCCAATTCTGAAAGAGCAGGGACAAAGTGTAAATTGTGAATGAAATCAAAATGAAATGACTTTCAGATCACATGAGTCAATATGTTATTTACAATAGAACATAGATAACAGAAACAAAACTTTCTTCTGCTGCAAGCTCTGGATTCCATGTCAATCCTTTACTTCCGCAGAGAGGTCAGCAGGCTGAAGACAGCGCTGCAAAAAATCACTGTGCTGCCCCAGCACACCCAGTCTGGGAGGTGGTCCCGACCTGCGGGACCGATACCAACCAGAGGGCGCTAAAGCTTGTGCTGCGGAGGGTGAGAGCAGAGAAAAGACCTCTGCCGTACAGACTTGCCTCACTGCCACCAAAAAAAAGATACAGGGATGTGCTGCAGAAATCCTGAAGCCCTGATTGATCCGGAGTTACATGAGACAATATTCAAATGCAGTCAGGGAAACAGCTGCTCACAGTCCGTTGCATTTTCTCTTTTTGGGACACAATGAAAATTAAAATGCAACCTGTTGGCGTCCCATCAAGACGGGTCTTCCGCTAGGACGTCCCTCATTAGGTGCGCGAAGGAAACCATGTTCCTCATTTGCATACCAACCAATCAGCTTCTGGGTAGCGCTTGTACGCACAGAGGCTTACTGATACTGTCATGAGTGCGTTGAGATGTAAATGTAAATGCAATAGGCTGGGGGTGAAGTTTTGTGAATTGCATTTGAATATTGTCCATGTATTGCGGAGCGAGACTTTGAAAACAAAATGTCAAACAGCTTTCCATTATCATTTGAATATAGTCATAGATTTCCCACATGAGAAAATGAAAATGATAATTGAATTAATGCATTTTCAATTTAATATTATCTCAAATAACTCATACATAAGCGGACAATTATAATGCAACAGTGGGATTACATTTTCATTTGAATATTGTCTTGACATGTGTGTATGTTTTGTGATTAAATCTATATATTTTTTTTATTATTTATTTATCATTATTTTTAATACATTTTTTTAGATTTATTTTTAAATAAAAAATAAATTGTGAAAAAAAATCTGAGTGGTTTTAATTTAGGTTAGCCATTTCTGCATGTTTCATTGTCCAAATTCCTGAAAAGACAGAAGGGTTATAAATACCTAATCAGGCTCTGCGATAAATACAGGAACACAATAAAACTGTTGTTCATAGATGGTCAATTTAAAAAAAAAAGAGAGAAAAAAAAAGACAGGCAGCATCTTTCTGAAAATCTTTGAGAGACTTACCACAGTAAGGAAAAGTTCTACAACTAGACTTAAGTGTGAGAGTAATTTAGTCGACGGTTACTCAGTGAAGAGCACAGCTGAATGAACAGACAGGACTGTGTTATGAAGAACAACACAGTGACTGTGCAGACGCAGGAAAAGTGGGAGGGGCAGCGATTACATTACATTACACAGCATTCCCTGCATTCTTGAGTCAAACAAAGGATGTCCTAAAATGCCAGAAAGGAAAAGAATCACTGATATGTGTCCCTTGCTCAGAAAGTCAGAAATAACTAAATGAATGAATCCAAAGACTATGCTTACATGAAAGATTATTGAGCCGAAATGGTGATGTTTGCTAGTAGCAAAGAGGTAGAAGCAATACTGAAATATTCACTCAGATATTATTAAGGGGCTGATCACACCTAATGCCCTTTATCTGCGCGGGGCGCCCTTCTTGTTAATATTCTCAATGATTAGACGCGTTCTGGACGCTGCTTTTGCGCACCTGGTGCCTTGTGTGTTAGTACCCCTGGCGCCTCACTGTTCTTTGATGCGCTTCGTATCAAACATAGTCCCATTTTGAGGCGCCTCGATAAAAAGCCGCTTCACCTCATTGTTTTCCCTGCTGTCCAATCATGTGACAAGAACTGAAATCAGTTCGCTGACTAGTTCATTGAAACGGTTAATTTCAGAATGTTCGCAAAGAGGAGTGACAGGAACGTTACTTAGCAACACAGAAAAGATGCGTCCAGCACCGTTTTACAAGGTTGGCTTCAAAATAACAGGTCAGAGGTGCCTGGCGTTTCCAGACCGATAAAGCGCTTTCGGTGTGATCGACCCCTAAGGCTTCACTGTAGAGCCGTGGAGTACTGACCCCTCCCCATGCTGTGACATCACAAACGCCCTCACCATGGCTACCTTCACCAAAAATCCCCTCCCCCTCTCCCAGCAAACTTTGGTCAGTACAGGTCAGCTAAAAATAAGCTTTAACTTTGAACCCAACCAAATACACTGGGCCAGCTTCTTTAGTCCATAAAGACATTTCCTCTTTTCCCAGCTGAGTCAGAGGTCAGCAACTTCTCTCACTGGCTAATCTGTTCCCACACTGCAATTTCAGCTGCTGCTTTGGATAACATCAGTTTGTCCTGACGCTGGCTAAAATCACATCACATCACATCAGATTACAAACATTTATCTGCCACTTCCAGCCAAAGAGAATCGCCGCTGACCTGACAAAGCAGGGGCCAATTCCCCAAGAGTAATACAGGCTTAAGTGCCAAACAGCTGCACTGGACTTGGTGTGACTACACTGGACCTTGAACCAGCGACCTTCGGAGTCATAATGATTTGAGGCATACAATTGCCGTATGTGTGCCCATTCTCCAAACACCATCAGGTTCTGTAATGGCGCTCGTTGTCCGATGTGATTCTCTACTTCATTGGCAGAGCAGGAAAGAGCATCTCAGCTCATTTAGTGACTCAGTGACTAACGTTGTGCTAACGAGGCTAACGTCATTAAGCACTGAGCGAGGTCTTCCCTTGCTAGTGTGCGGAGACTTCAAGAACGGGCAAGTACCGCCAAACACACAGGTGTTCCTGACAGCTCAGCTGCTGACAGGGCGATGATATGTGGTGCTGTACTGCACGGCTATGCTGAAAATCACCCTCCCCTTACGTGTCTCAGACCACTTCCATCGCCACTGAAAATAAACTGATGGCACGAGGCTTTGCCAGTTTTACACATTAAAACTAATGCAGGCTCTTCCTCACCCTGTCGACCTCGTAACAAACGGTACGAACCTCAGTTTAACTACAGGAGTTTCACTAGTCCACATTAGACAGAAAATATGTTAACAAGGCAAATAACAACACAACTTCGGAGCGGTTGAGCAAATTACTGCGACTTTCAGATCCCCACAATTTTGAAATACACTGAAATGTTCTGCAAATATAACAAGAACGCACTGGGAGCACAACATTCCCTGCTGGAGTCGCGACTGTGATTTGTGCTTATCATCAGTCTATCTGCAGTATATGTGCACAGTTTCAGGAATGTCCAATGAAAACTGTAGGAGGAGTTGATTTCACCAGCCAAGTATCTTACATTTCGGACAGACAGACAGACAGCACAATGACATAATCCCCCTTTTGGGCTTTCACCCAGTGAGGGATAAGAAGTCTATAATTACATATATGTGTATGTATGTATGTATGTATACACACACCCACTTCTCTGTGCTCTAAAGCAGAACATTCACTGTCATGATACTATCTGCTGCATGAGCTGCAATTATCCTGCTCCGTTTGGAGGGTGAACAGAGTACAAATGGGCTGTATCACAATCAGGGACCAAAGTTTGTCTCACAGATCCCCAAAAATCAAATGTGAAATACAGAATTAAATTGATGCCCATTTGCTCACGTGTTGTTGAAAACATGCTGAAAACTTTGGAGCGTTGGGTTCACAGGTTCTCCTGAAATTCATACAAATGACAATTTGCCCATTTCCACCCTTTTAACCAGTTCTGGAGAAGACATGTTTTTGACAGACAAAGAACGTATGAAGAGTTTTATCACAAAACAGGTTAACTCCACTGATTCTGAATTCAGAAAAAATGGCTTTCTATGTAATTACTATTTCTGTAAAACTTTAAATTATGGTCTTTTCTACTATTGTATGAGCCAAATGGTAACCAATTGGCATATTTATTTCAAATCCAGCCACGGGAATATTCTTGAAACAAAAAACAGTTTTTTTTTGCATAACGAGTTAAATCCATAGCTTGCTTTTATTACAAAAAGGGTTAAATCCAATCGAGTAGGTATGTTTCTTTGTAGTAGTGTCGGGCGTTGCTGAGGAAGCACGACAGCTTACAGCGAGAGAGACATGAACATCTCTGCAGCTCCACACTCCACAGTACCAGCAGAGAGTTTATTTATGCAGCTAGAAAGTCAGTCTAACCGGCATATCATACAAATACACTGGTGTCAGAGTAAGGGCAGAGTAACCTAATCCACTGGCATAGTAAATCTGCCCAAGATTCTGAAACCTAAGCCCATGAGGTAAATGTAACCCGAATCCCATCTCTAATTCAAACATGAAGGTGACACAAGTGTTTTAAGGTTGATAACTGCACCCTTAATATTGTAAACAAACCAAAGCTGATATATTGTCAGGATATGCTTCCTAAACAACCCAACAACTTGGGCAATAGGGTCATTCCATTAGAACTCAACCAGAAGTCCCATAATGACCGACTCGGATTTGGCTAAAAAAGTTTGTACTGGTATCGTAACATATATCATGAACATGTGTAAAATATTTTGTCAAAATTCTAAAGGGTTTTTGTGCTGTGGCTCTTCAAAATAGCGTGGTATACCCCATTTTTCACCCTTGCCAATCTCGCATGTTTAATAACAGCCACATTTGGATGCCAATATCTTAAGAATGAAATGAGTTGTGAGTTTGAAATATGGCATAGTACGTAACTAGCACCCAGGCTTTCAGGATCTGTCATCAGAAAAGTCCTATCTCCACTAGTTTTTGAGGTATTGGCCTCCAAAGCAGTGGTTTTATGTGCGAAAATGAAAATTTCAATTTCAAGGGGCAACTGTCATGCTACAATAAATCACAACCGTTTATTGGGGCTACATTCCTTCTATTTAGGCAGATGACTATCTGTAGAAAGTTTTTGGACAGTATTGAAATCATAATTTAGGAGTAAGGGAGCTCCAAAAATGGCCCCAATTTGTTATTACATTTACAACACTACAGCAACAGCAACAGCAAAGGATGACAGACACAGTTTTTAAAACTTATGCACATTTAATTATCAAAGACAACAATTAACAATAACAACTAGATTAGATATATACAAAAAAACAGAAATATTTACAGTCCCTTTTGTAGGTTGCTTGGTGATGTCCTGGGTGAGGGAAAAACTCTAACACAGGCAAAAATCCACTAAAAGCTTCACAGGTCTTGAACAGAATGACAGGTCTGGTCACATGTATCCTTCTCCTTGCAATTTCTCCTACTACTTTACTGTCTCAATTCTTTTCCTTATATACTCTTTTGCAGACCCCACCCACATTTAGACCTCTTTTTTTTTCGGGGACTTGCCCCAGACATGCCCAGGACATGTCTAAACCTAGCTCCAGTCTGGGCCAAATAAAAGAAAGGTAAATACTGCCATCTAGTGGCCTCTATTCACATCACACCTCCATTCCAAAAGGGAAAAATTTTGACTCATAAAGGCAAAATTTTTCTTTTCAATACAAAATGGTTAAGTGGATACTTGTCTATATATACACATCATACATTATTCAAATAAACACGTGACATATATATACATATTCAAACACGGGATAAGAAATCGGCAATCACATTGTCAGCACCCTTTACATGCTTAATTTCCAAGTCAAACTCCTGTAAAATCAAACCCCAATTCAACAATCTCCGATTCTTGTTCTTCATCTTACTCAAAAACATTAATTGTTTGTGGTCAGTGTACACAATGTTATGGCCCCAATTTGTTATTACATTTATAACACAACAGCAACAGCAAGGGATGACAAACACAGTTCTAACAACTAAAACACATTTAATTTTTAACAAAGACAAAGACTAATAACAACCTACAACTAAAGACCAAGATTGATAAATAAGAAAAAACAGAAATAATTACAGTCCCTTTTGTAGGTGGCTTGGTGATGTCCTGGATAAGGAAAAATAATGCTCTAACACAGACAGAAATCCTCAAAAGAAACTTCAGGTTCTGAACAGAAATGACAGGTCTGGTCACGTGTATCCTTCTTCTTGCAATTTCTCCTCCTACTTTACTGTCTCAATTCTTTTCCTTATATACTCTTTTGCAGACCCCACCCACATTTAGACCTCTTTTTTTTTAATTTTCAGAGACTTGCCCCAGACATGTCCAGGACATGTCTAAACATGACTCCAGTCTGAGCTTAACAAAAAATAGGTAAATACTGCCATCTAGTGGCCTATATTCACATTACACCTCCATTCCAAAAGGGAAAAATTTTGACTCATAAAGGCAAAATTTTTCTTATCAATACAAAATGGTAAAGTGAACACTTGTCTATATATACATATCATACACATTCAAACACGGGATAAGCAATCAGCAATTACATTGTCTGTACCCTTCACATGCTTAATTTCCAAGTCAAACTCCTGTAAAATCAAACTCCAATTCAACAATCTCCGACTCTTGTTTTTCATCTTACTCAAAAACATCAACGGATTGTGGTCAGTGTACACAATCATTGGCTTTTGTCCTGTACAAACATAAACCTCAAAGTGTTGTAAAGAAAGGACCAGAGCCAACAGTTCCTTCTCTATTGTGGAATAGTTCCTTTGGTGGCGATTGAACTTCCTGGAGAAGTATGCCACGGGATGCTCAATGTCATCAGAGTCACTTCTCTGTAGGAGCACAGATCCACAAGCTTGGTCGCTAGCATCGACCGCGATGGAGAACGGTTTGTTGAAGTCAGGAGATTTGAGCACGGGGAAGTGACACAGCAGAGACTTCAGGTGATCGAAGGCTCTCTGGCATGCATCATCCCAGGTGAACTTTACGCCTTTCTTCAGTTGGTTAGTTAGACTGAGAGCAATCTCAGCAAAGTTCTTGCAGAACTTGCGGTAGTACCCGATCATTCCAAGGAAGCGGCGCAAAGCTTTTTTGTTGTCAGGAACTGGAAAATCCATGATGGCTTGGACTTTAGCATTTATGGGTGCCACCTTACCCTGGCCTATGACGTAGCCAAGATAGGTGACAGTAGCACAACCAAAGTCACTCTTGTTCAGGTTAACAGTCAGGTTAGCCTGGGTCAGGTGCTGGAACAACGTCTCTACATCTTTTAGATGTTCTTCCCAGGAGTCACTCCATGTGATCAGGTCATCGATGTACGCACCCGTGTGTGGCAGTCCGGCGATTGTAGACTGTATCATCCTTTGGAACGTGGCTGGGGCATTTTTCATGCCAAAGGGTAGGACTTCATATTGGTACAATCCAGATGGTGTGGCAAAAGCCGAGATGCTCTTGGCCCTCTCAGTTAAAGGCACACACCAATAACCCTTCAATAAATCAATCTTGCTCAGAAACTTTGCTTGCCCTACACTATCAATACAATCATCAATCCTAGGTATTGGAAACACATCAGTTCTAGTTACAGCATTGACTTTGCGATAATCTGTACAGAATCTAGTACTTCCATCAGGTTTTGGAACTAGCACACAGGGTGAATTCCAATCGGAGTTGGAGGGTCTGATAATATCATGTTTTAACATGTACTCAACCTCTTTCTCAGCAATCTTTCTCTTTTCAGGATTCATCCGGTATGGATGCTGTTTTATTGGTTTGGCATCACCAACATCTACATCATGAGAGGCTACAGTAACTCTCTTTGGAACATCAGGAAACAAATCCTCATATTTCTTGATCAACCTTTCAAACTGATCTCTCTGTGAGGGTTCTAAGTGCTGGAGTTTTACATCAAGATTTTGCAACACTTCAGAATTTGACAATTTACATGAAAGAACTTCAGCTTTAATTCTAGGTTCATCATCTTGAAACTCCCCCTCATCTTCACACGTTTTGACCATTGGAGAATCTGAAGTGACAGCTGCAACCCTAGCATTTCTGTCATGATAAGGCTTCAGCATGTTAATGTGACACAATTGTTTTGGTTTTCTCCTATCTGGAGTCTTCACTATGTAATTGAGATCATTGAGTTTTGTCAGAATTTCATAAGGACCATGAAATCTAGCCTGCAATGGATTGGACTGCAAGGGAAACAACACAAGGACCTTGTCTCCTGGTTTAAACTCACGGCTTCTAGCCTTATGATCATACAAAGTTTTCATTTTTCCCTGACTTGATTTCAAGTTCTCTTTGGCAAGGTCACAAGCTGCACGCAATCTTTCCTTGAACTTGCTAACATAGTCTAACAGACTGATTTGCGGCTCTTCCTCTTGCCATTGTTCACTCAATAATCGCAAAGGTCCTCTCACTTCATGACCAAACACTAGCTCAAATGGACTGAATCCAGTAGACTCCTGCACTGCTTCTCTAGCTGCAAACAACAGCAAATGAACCCCTTCATCCCAGTCTTTCTCATGGTCATAACAATGAGTCCTCATCATTGTCTTGAGAGTGGAATGAAACCGCTCTAAGGCACCCTGACTTTCTGGATGATAGGCACTAGAAAGAATCTGCTTTGCACCTAGTTCATACACAACCTGCTGAAACAATCCTGAAGTGAAATTGCTACCCTGGTCTGACTGAATTTCCCTGGGAAGGCCAAACAACGTGAAGAACTTTATCAAAGCCTTCGAGATTTCAGTTGCCTTGATGTTACGTAGAGGTATGGCTTCGGGGAATCTGGTAGATGCACACATGATTGTCAACAAGTACTGATTTCCAGATCTAGTCTTGGGTAATGGACCAACGCAATCAACAATGACCCTAGAGAATGGCTCCCCAAATGCTGGGATAGGCTGCAATGGAGCTACAGGTGGGTCTAACTGGTGTTTTCCAACTACCTGACAAGTGTGACAGGTTTTACAAAAGTTGGAAACGTCTTTCCGAAGCCCAGGCCAAAAGAAGTGTTTCATGATCTTATCAACAGTCTTGTTAACACCAAGATGACCTCCTAAAGGTAAACTATGAGCCATTGTTAAGATCTCATTCCTATAGACCTTCGGAACAACAATTTGCCTGACCACTGCCCAATCTGCATTGGCAGGGATATCAGGAGGGCGCCACTTCCGCATCAACACACCATCCTTGAGATAATACCCAACTGGAACTGCATCTATTTCTTTTTCAGGAAGGGCTCTCCTCTTTAGTACACCAATTTCAGGATCAATAGTTTGCTCCTCAATCAACCGCTTTCTGGACAGAGACAAGTCTCCAGACACATCAGAATCACCAGACCCATCCGGCTGGCTGAATAGAGAACTGATAAAAGTATCTGATAAGTCCTCAAACGGAGAAACCATAGTAGGCCAATCAGAGTCATGAGGCGAACCACCTGAGTCCTGACTATTCAATGTACTGGACGGCACCACAACATCATCTTCTTTAGCCTTCTTGGCCATAGCACGAGTCACTGCGCAAGAAGGATACAGAGATGGGTCCTCATCCCCATTTTCAGTGCTCGGCTGTGAAGTAAGATGTACAGGGGGAACCACTTTGCCCCCAGCCAGGTCATTGCCTAGCAACAGAGAAACACCCTTTATAGGTAGACTTGACATAAGTCCCACCTTTACCTGTCCTGTAACTAAATCTGACTTCAAGAATATAGAGCGCAGGGGTACAGATACAGTCCTCCCTTCAATACCTTGTACAAGTATGAAATCCCCTGAAGCGGTCTCATCACGTAACTCCAAGGAGTCCATCAACAAAAGTGACTGAGAAGCTCCGGTATCCCTTAGGATATATATGGGGACAGGAGTAGTATGCTCATTTAGAGCCACAAATCCCTCTGACACAAATGGAAGAAATTCCTCCCTCACAAAGTCAGCTGTATTAGGCTTTTTAGCCCCACAAGAAGCAGGCAATTTAGCAGATTGGTTATCTACTACAGGGGTTTCTAACCTTGTTTTCACAAAGGCATTTGGTTTGGTATCCTTTTCTTTTTCTTTCTTAGCTTTAAGGAACCAACAGTTAGTTGTAACATGACCAGATTTCTTGCAATAACTGCAAACTAGACCACTTTTGTCACTGTCAGCTTTCACACTTTGATCAGACCTGTTACTGGATTTCTGAGCACCATCACCAGATTTGTCTTTGTCTTTGGGTGAGGAATCTTGGGTATCACCGTAACCCTTTTTATGAAATTGGGACCATTTATTGTTACTGCTAGACTGAAATTTGGACTTATGAGTGAGAACATATTCATCTGCAAATTTGGCAGCTGATTGCAAGTTCAGTGCTTGCTTCTCATTAAGGTAGGTCTTAACATCATCCTTAACACCGTTCTTGAATTCTTCAACTAACACCATCTCTTTTAGTGAGTTGAAATCATCCTTGACCTCCATAGAAGTACACCAGCGCTCAAAGCAAACCTGCTTCTCATTAGCAAATTCAACATAAGTCTGATTCTCAGATTTCTTCAGAGCTCTGAATTTCTGTCGGTAAGCCTCTGGAACCAACTCATAAGCTCTCAAAATAGCCTTTTTGACAACCTCATAATCAGAGGAATCATCTGCAGACAAAGCCGAATAGGCTTGTTGAGCTTTACCCTTGAGGACAGTTTGCAACATCAGAGGCCAGTGTTCCTTTGGCCACTGGCAACTCTTTGCTACCTTTTCAAAACACTGGAAATAGTTGTCAACATCCTTTTCTGAAAATGGAGGCACCAGTTTTACCTCCTGACTGGCACAAAATTTATTTTTCATTGCTATTTTAATTTTTAGTCGCTCCATTTGGAGTCTTTCTTCTCTATCGAATTTCTCTAATTCAAAATCTCTCTGTCTCTGTCTCTCTCTTTCTGCTCTTTCCTCTTTCTCTCTCTCAAATTCTCTTTGTTTTTCTTCTCTTGCTAATTTTTCTAACTCAAACTGCCTTTGTTTTTCTCTTTCCTCCCTTTCAATCTCTAGCATTTTTAATTTAAGTTCCATTTCTATATTTGGATTTTCCACTGGAAACTGTTCCAGATCTCCTGGTGCAAACACATTTTCATCAATGTAATATTCAACTATCTCTCTAGCCAGTCTTGCTTTTCGCATGGCTGGTTTTACCTCTGTCAGCTCCAACTGTCTGCAAATTTCTAGCAGTTCTGTCTTTTTAAAAGACTTCAAAACCCCTACGGTTGGTGATGCCAAGAAATCATCCATTGCTGTTGTCAATATATATCTAGGAAAATTCACAAAAACAATTTCACAATTTGGAATGTTAGATTTTCAATAAATTACTCACACAATGGTCTATCCCGGACCTTGAGCCCCCAATTCGTTATGGCCCCAATTTGTTATTACATTTATAACACAACAGCAACAGCAAGGGATGACAAACACAGTTCTAACAACTAAAACACATTTAATTTTTAACAAAGACAAAGACTAATAACAACCTACAACTAAAGACCAAGATTGATAAATAAGAAAAAACAGAAATAATTACAGTCCCTTTTGTAGGTGGCTTGGTGATGTCCTGGATAAGGAAAAATAATGCTCTAACACAGACAGAAATCCTCAAAAGAAACTTCAGGTTCTGAACAGAAATGACAGGTCTGGTCACGTGTATCCTTCTTCTTGCAATTTCTCCTCCTACTTTACTGTCTCAATTCTTTTCCTTATATACTCTTTTGCAGACCCCACCCACATTTAGACCTCTTTTTTTTTAATTTTCAGAGACTTGCCCCAGACATGTCCAGGACATGTCTAAACATGACTCCAGTCTGAGCTTAACAAAAAATAGGTAAATACTGCCATCTAGTGGCCTATATTCACATTACAACAATCATTGGCTTTTGTCCTGTACAAACATAAACCTCAAAGTGTTGTAAAGAAAGGACCGGAGCCAACAGCTACTTCTCTATTGTGGAATAGTTCCTCTGGTGGCGATTGAACTTTCTGGAGAAGTATGCCACAGGATGCTCAATGTCATCAGAGTCACTTCTCTGTAGGAGCACAGATCCACAAGCTTGGTCGCTAGCATCGACCGCCATTGAGAACGGTTTGTTGAAGTCAGGAGATTTGAGCACGGGGAAGTGACACAGCAGAGACTTCAGGCGATCGAAGGCTCTCTGGCATGCATCATCCCAAGTGAACTTTACGCCTTTCTTCAGTTGGTTAGTTAGACTGAGAGCAATCTCAGCAAAGTTCTTGCAGAACTTGCGGTAGTACCCGATCATTCCAAGGAAGCGGCGCAAAGCTTTTTTGTTGTCAGGAACGGGAAAGTCCATGATGGCTTGGACTTTAGCATTTATGGGTGCCACCTTACCCTGACCTATGATGTAGCCAAGATAGGTGACAGTAGCACAACCAAAGTCACTCTTGTTCAGGTTAACAGTCAGGTTAGCCTGGTCAGGCGCTGGAACAACGTCTCTACATCTTTTAGATGTTCTTCCCAGGAGTCACTCCATGTGATCAGGTCATCGATGTATGCACCCATGTGTGGCAATCCGGCGATTATAGACTGTATCATCCTTTAGAATGTGGCTGGGGCATTTTTCATCCCAAAGGTTAGGACTTCATACTGGTACAACCCTTCTCCTATCTGGAGTCTTCACAATGTAATTGAGATCATTGAGTTTTGTCAGAATTTCATAAGGACCATGAAATCTAGCCTGCAATGGAAACAACACAAGGACCTTGTCTCCTGGTTTAAACTCACGGCTTCTAGCCCCATGATCATACCAAGTTTTCACTTTTCCCTGACTTGATTTCAAGTTCTCTTTGGCTAGGTCACAAGCTGCACACAATCTTTCCTTGAACTTGCTAACATAGTCTAACAGACTGATGTGTGGCTCTTCCTCCTGCCATTGTTCACTCAACAATAGCAAAGGTCCTCTCACTTCATGGCCAAACACTAGCTCAAACGGACCGAATCCAGTAGACTCCTGCACTGCTTCTCTAGCTGCAAACAACAGCAAATGAACACCTTCATCCCAGTCTTTCTCATGGTCATAACAATAAGTCCTCATCATTGTCTTGAGAGTGGAATGAAACCACTTCAAGGCACCCTGACTCTCTGGATGACAGGCACTAGAAAGAATCTGCTTCGCACCTAGTTCATACACAACCTGCTGAAACAATCCTGAAGTGAAATTGCTACCTTGGTCTGACTGAATTTCCCTGGGAAGGCCAAACAACGTGAAGAACTTTATCAAAGCCTTCGAGATTGCAGTTGCCTTAATGTTACGTAGAGGTATGGCTTCGGAGAATCTGGTAGATGCACACATGATTGTCAACAAGTACTGATTTCCAGATCTAGTCTTGGGTAATGGACCAACACAATCAACAATGACCTTAGAGAAGGGCTCTCCAAATGCTGGGATAGGCTGCAATGGAGCTACAGGTGGGTCTAACTGGTATTTTCCAACTACTTGACAAGTGTGACAGGTTTTACAAAAGTTGGAAACGTCTTTCCGAAGCCCAGGCCAAAAGAAGTGTTTCATGATCTTATCAATAGTCTTGTTCAGACCAAGATGACCTCCTAAAGGTAAACTATGAGCCATTGTTAAGATCTCATTCCTGTAGACCTTTGGAACAACAATTTGCCTGACCACTGCCCAATCTGCTTTAGCAGGGATATCAGGAGGGCGCCACTTCCGCATCAACACATCATCCTTGAGATAATACCCAACTGGAACTGCGTCTATTTCTTTATCAGGAAGGGCTCTCCTCTTTAGTACACAAATTTCAGGATCATTAGTTTGCTTCTCAATCAACCGCTTTCTGGACAGAGACAAGTCTCCAGACACATCAGAATCACCAGACCCATCCGGCTGGCTGAATAGAGAACTGATAAAAGTATCTGATAAGTCCTCAAACGGAGAAACCATAGTAGGCCAATCAGAAACATGAGGCAAACCACCAGAGTCCTGACTATTCAATGTGCTGGGCGGCACCACAACATCTTCTTCTTTAGCCTTCTTGGCCATAACACGAGTCACTGCGCAAGAAGGATACAGAGATGGGTCCTCATCCCCATTTTCAGTGCTCGGCTGTGAAGTAAGATGTACAGGGGGAACTACTTTGCCCCCAGCCAGGTCATTGCCTAGCAACAGAGAAACACCCTTTATAGGTAGACTTGACATAAGTCCCACCTTTACCTGTCCTGTAACTAAATCTGACTTCAAGAATATAGAGCGCAGGGGTACAGATACAGTCCTCCCTTCAATACCTTGTACAAGTATGAAATCCCCTGAAGCGGTCTCATCACGTAACTCCGAAGAGTCCATCAACAAAAGTGACTGAGAAGCTCCGGTATCCCTTAGGATATATATGGGGACAGGAGTAGTATGCTCATTCAGAGCCACAAATCCCTCTGACACAAATGGAAGAAATTCCTCCCTCACGAAGTCAGCTGTATCTGGCTTTTTAGCCCCACAAGAAGCAGGCAATTTAGCAGATCGGTTATCTACTACAGGGGTTTCTAACCTTGTTTTCACAAAGGCATTTGGTTTGGTGTCATTTTCTTCTTCTTTCTTAGCTTTAAGGAACCAACAGCTAGTTGTAACATGACCAGATTTCTTGCAATAACTGCAAACTAGACCACTTTTGTCACTGTCAGCTTTCACACTTTGATCAAACCTGTTACTGGATTTCTGAGCACCATTACCAGATTTGTCTTTGTCTTTGGGTGAATAATCTTGGGTATCACTGTAACCCTTTTTCTGAAATTGGGACCATCTATTGTTACTGCTAGACTGAAATTTGGACTTATGTGTGAGAACATATTCATCTGCAAATTTGGCAGCTGATTGCAAATTCAGTGCTTGCTTCTCATTAAGGTAGGTCTTAACATCATCCTTAACACAGTTCTTGAATTCTTCAACTAACACCATCTCTTTTAGTGAGTTGAAATCATCCTTGACCTCCATCGAAGTACACCAGCGCTCAAAGCAAACTTTCTTCATAATCATAATCAGAAGAATCATCTGCAGACAAAGCTGAATAGGCTTGTTGAGCTTTACCCTTTAGGACAGTTTGCAACATCAGAGGCCAGTTTTCCTTTGGCCACTGGCAACTCTTCGCTACCTTTTCAAAACACTGGAAATAGTTGTCAACATCCTTTTCTGAAAATGGAGGCACCAGTTTTACCTCATGGCTAGCCTGAAATTTATTTTCAGTTTCAATTTTAATTTTTAGCTGCTCCATTTGGAGTCTTTCTTCTCTATCGAATTTCTCTAATTCAAAATCTCTGTCTTGCAAATTTTTCTAACTCAAATTCTCTTTATTTTTCTTTTTCCTCCCTTTCTTTTTTCTCTTCTCTTGCTAATTTTTCTAACTCAATCTGCCTTTGTTTTTCTTTTTCTTCCCTTTCAAAATCTCTTTGTTTTTATTTTTCCTCCCTTTCAATCTCTAGCATTTTTAATTTAAGTTCCATTTCTATATTTGGATTTTTCACTGGAAACTGTTCCAGATCTCCTGGTGCAAACACATTTTCATCAATGTAATATTCAACTATCTCTCGAGCCAGTCTTGCTTTTCGCATGGCTGGTTTTACCTCTGTCAGCTCTAAATGTCTGCAAATTTCTAGCAGTTCTGTCTTTTTAAAAGACTTCAAAACCTCAACGGTTGGTGATGCCAAGAAATCATCCATTGCTGTTGATCTGTCAATATATTTATATAGGAAAATTCAAAAAACAATTTTACAATTTCAAATGTTAGATTTTCAATTAATGAATCACACAATGGTCTATCCCAGACTTGAGCCCCCAATTTGTTATGGCCCCAATTTGTTATTACATTTACAACACTACAGCAACTGCAACAGCAAGGGATGACAGACACAGTTTTTAAAACTTATACACATTTAATTATCAAAGACAACAACTAACAATAACGACTAAACTAATTTTCTGAACAAGATTAGATATATACAAAAAAACAGAAATATTTACAGTCCCTTTTGTAGGTTGCTTGGTGATGTCCTGGGTGAGGGAAAAACTCTAACACAGGCAAAAATCCACTAAGAGCTTCACAGGTCTTGAACAGAATGACAGGTCTGGTCACATGTATCCTTCTCCTTGCAATTTCTCCTACTACTTTACTGTCTCAATTCTTTTCCTTATATACTCTTTTGCAGACCCCACCCACATTTAGACCTCTTTTTTTTTTTATTTTCGGGGACTTGCCCCAGACATGCCCAGGACATGTCTAAACCTAGCTCCAGTCTGGGCCTAATAAAAGAAAGGTAAATACTGCCATCTAGTGGCCTCTATTCACATCACATAGCGTAGTCATTTACCCGGGACAAAAAAAAATTTCTATATAATTGTACATATGTCAATCATCTGGTCAAAAAATCAGATTGTTTTCTCAACTCCTTCATATGTAAATAATTATATCAATTATAGACACTTTTCGCCCTTAGACGACGTAACTACAGCTAACTATTGAGACTTCCTGTTTCTTATTAATAGTACGAGGCTACATGGAAGGTGTGCAAATGAGTGATGACTGACTGCTTTTGCTTGTATTACATCAGGTTATTAGGTATTTCATCAGCTAACCATGTATTGCATCATCTTTATTTCAGAATTGCATCAGCCAAACATTGAAAACAAAAGAAGCTTCATTCAGTTCATTGACAGTCAGCATGGCAACTGAGATGTGCAAAATTGGTGTTTCTCTGGGTGAGGAATGTCACAAGAGAACACACTGCGGAAAGACTGGTTTCATTAAAATAAGTGAACTTGAACCTGATGACAGAAGGATTCTATCTTGGCGGTGTGGCATGTCCTTTGATGAAGCCGACCAAATCTGTCTCCATCATGAAAAGGTTTATATAACACGCTTTGAAAGTATGTTGCGTGCATTTATGACAAGGATTGGTTTGTGGGCTGCTCTGTTGAGCGGTCAGATGAAAACTGTGATGTCTTTGTCAACTTCATGAAACATTCTAAGACTGGCCTTCTCTCATGGCCTCCTTCTGTTCGTCAGAATACCTGTTGGGTTCCATCCCAGAACATCATATGCATTGTGTCTGCACCACAGCTCCAGGGGCAGAGCGCAAGGTTTTATAAGCTTGCTGACCAAGATACTGAATCAGTTCAGAAGAAGCTTCCTTCATTTGGGCTATGAACTCAATTTTATCTACATTTTTGGATAAACTGACTAACTAAATTGAGGATGCCATCAAATCTATGTGTTCAGAGTAGAAATACCTCACATTTTCTGCATTTCCGACAAAAAAGTAGTTAAAACGCAAGCTGTAGTGGGGATAAAAAAAACGCCTACATTTCATAAACTTATTTTCATATGAAAGAGGTAAGAAAACAATCTGATTTTTTTGACCAGATGATTGACATATATATAAAATTATATAGAAAAAAATTGTTGTCCTGGGTAAATGACTACGCTATGATTGACTGTTAAAAATTGGCCTTAAATTGCATTTTTTCAGTCGGAGCCATTTTTGGAGCTCCCTTACTCCTAAATTATGATTTCAATACTGTCCAAAAACTTTCTAAAGATAGTCATGTGCCTAAATAGAAGGAATGTAGCCCTAATAAACGGTTGTGATTTATTGTAGCATGACAGTTGCCCCCTGAAAATTGAAATTTTCATTTTCGCACATAAAACCACTACTTCGGAGGCCAATACCTCAAAAACTAGAGGAGATAGGACTTTTCTGGTGACAGATCCTGAAAGCCTGGGAGCTAGTGACATACTATGCCATATTTCAAACTCACAACTCATTTCATTCCCAAGATATTGGCATCCAAATGTGGCTGTTCTTAATTAAACATACATGATTCGCGAGGGTGAAAAATTGGATATACCAACCTATTTTGAAGAGCCACAGCACAAAAACCTTTTAGAATTTTGACAAAATATTTTGCACATGTTCATCATATATTTTAAGGTACCAGTTCAAATTTTTTTAGCCAAATCCGAGTCGGTCAGTATGGGAGATTTCCAGACTTTGGTTGAGTTCACAGGGAATGACCCAATAGTGAAGAAGAGCGGCAATGAGTCGGATAATATTCACAGTATTTTCAGCATGAGGCATGTAAGATGGAGGAGTGCAAGGAAACAGGACAGTCTGACTCACCCCCAACAGACTGAATACCCCCCGCGACACAGCTGATGGCTGACGAGATGAGATCGGTCATGCAGCAGCCGATGAGGGCGGTGAGCGCCACGAGCAGTAAGTGGCCGCACCCCATGACCGTCACCACCACGCAGAAGCTCCACTCAACGTTCTGAATACATTGGTGCCAAGATGGCGACGTAACTTGTTGCACGCGGTAGAATTCTCTCCGAGAGTCTTTTTCGTATTTAGCGACTTTTACTGCTTTAATTAAAACTATTCTGGCTACAATAAATAAGATATTATTAACAAAGTCATCTACACTCACGGTGTTAACGGCAATAAAGTATTTTCACCGTTTCAGTCAGTGTAATTAGATGCAATCAGTCTGTAATGGCTAATAACATGGGAAACAAACGTAAATCTCACCCGAGTGTTACTGCTGTTAGCATACCTCTCCCTGAATCCCCGCTGAAGACCCCGGTCAGCAAATGCAGGAAAGTCCTCGACAACGATGAAATTGCTCAAAGCATAATTGTACAGTTGACGGAGGCGATAAACAAGAGAGCGAACGGACTACAAGCCGGAATCGAGAGTGTAAAGTTGTCAGTTGAATTAGTCGGTAAAACCGAACGAAAACTGGCCGAACTGGACATTACGGTGCTGGAACTTTCACGGCATAAACGACGATGGGACTTGCGGCTGTTTGGTGTTGCTGAAGAGGAGGGTGAGGACATTCGCAAAGGTCATTTCCATCTTTCAAAAAACGGCACCGGATCTCACGGATAAACTCCCCAATGTGATAGACACTGTCCACCGTCTTGGCAAACCTCACACGGACAAACAACGACCAAGAGCTGTAATATTGCAATTCACAATGAGGCATTACCGTGATGTCATCTGGAAAGCCGCGAAACACTCAGCATTCCTCCCAAGGATGTTTTATATTTCACTGGATATACAATTGGAAAATGGCCGCCCATTCATTTCAATGGAAATTGCTCAGTGGCGCAGCAATCCGACATGGGGGCCAAGCTTTCGGAGCCACGCGGACATGCGCTGTGTGATTTTTGCTCACACATGCGTAGTGTGGGGCTTATGAACGCGCTGGTATCCGAGGTGTCCATGACAACGGCTCGGGCTCGTGGAACTCCGACCTCGAGTGCGTGTTCACGATCACTTTTCACCGGAAATGGAAGTCTGTCCACTGCAGACTGCGCCCTGACGAAACATAGGCGCCGGTAAAGGTTTAATTATGGTTTGAGATACTATTTTAAAACACAAATGCAATAACAAATGTTAAAAACGACTTTGACAGGGAAGTAATACTATTGATTTCAACTCAAAAATCTCGGCAAAATAGTTGACTTGCTGTTGCGTAACTTTAATATGATGGCAGATGGCAAGGATACCCCAGTGCTCCACCCACTCACATCCGCTGCAGTGCTAAACTCGGAGGAGCGGGAACGCGCTTACATATGAGGACCCGTTGGTGTTCGCATAGCCTGAATATAAATAAAAGATTTTGTCTTTGCCGAGAACCGAGGCATTCATGATTTAAGAGAGAAAAATAAACCGTTTCGGTATGGATAATTTGTGGCTGTCAAAAAAAATTATTCACGAATTTATCAGCGTGTCTTTTTCAATTATCCCCTATGGAGAAATTTCTTTTTGGACCCATGGCATCACGTGACCTGCAATATCACATTCGCCGCTAGGACCATGGAGGATTATGTGGTCGACCCGAGTTGTGCGTCCAGATCTCCTTATAGGTCCATGATTCCTCCAAGGAAACAAGTTGCATTTCACGGAAGATTTCTCCCCAGAGGACAGGGCGAGACGTTCGCAACTGTGGCCGATGGTGGAGAAGGCCAGAAAGGAAGGTAAAATTGCCTATTTTGTCGGCACAAGAGCATTTATTGAGAAAAGGGAAATCTCCCTCTCAGTGGATCGATGAACTGGGAATCTATAGCGCAGGCTTGTCACCAGGTTCATTACCTCACGGTTGAACTATGAGAACTTTTTCGAACTCCCTGCACCACTTGGATTTTTAGTTTTAGTTTTTTATTTTTCTTTTTCCTCTCTCATGAACGGACAGTTCAGTCCTGCTCAGACTGTGTGACATTCACCACAAGCCTGTAAAGGTAATCTTTTGAGTTGTGTTAAGTTGTATTCACAATGAATATGAACAAATTCTACCTTATAGATATGGGTTGTAATCTAATTGAAAACTTAAATGTTTGTTTTCACGTTATAGGTGGTTGTTCAATCTCTTTACCCACTTTTTGTTGAAGCTTTAAGCTAACCATTTTGATTATCAGAAACTCGTTGCTTTATATGCAAAGTTGATGTATATTTTGACTTGATTTTTCGGAGAGCATTTTGTACTAAAGAGAATACCACTCTCCTGTGCTCAGGGTACTAAGCTACTTACCGTAACTACACTAGCCTAAAAGGCCTATTCTCTTTTCTTTCATTATTTCATCCCTTACAGTTATTTCATTTAATGCTCGGGGGTTATGAGACAAAGTAAAGCGAAAGGCTGTTTTTCTTTACGCGAAGAGTTTCAATTCAGATTTCTGTATTATTCAAGAGACTCATTCAGAGTTGAGTGATATAAACTTCTGGAAATCACAATGGGGCGAGGAGGTTTGGTTTTCCCATGGCTCAAGTCATTCCGCAGGTGTTTTAACACTAAGGGCTCTAATTTCCTGGCGCAGCGCAGGTGGCGTAGTGTGGCGCAGCCCGCGTAGTGGTAATTTCGTACGGCGCAGCCCGCGTAGTGGTAATGTCGTGAGATGCGCAGCCTTTGGTAGTGCGCCGAGATGGGTGTGGCGGCGTAGTAGGGGGAGGTGTCACATATTCATCAAGGCGCAATGACAATTTCGTAGAAAAATTATTCGCTGCAGTTGCGCAGAAAGCTCGCCAGCTCTAACCTGGTTCACTTTCTGCGCAGTGGTAATTTGGCTGACCGGCGCGCAGTGCGCACACGTCACCGAAACCTCTCAGGCAGGTTTCCAGAATGTCAGGCACATTTCAATACAGTGAATAATTACAGCAACCACTGTTTAATGTAACTATCTGAATCAGCACAAAAATTATAGTATCTATATCGATTGTCCTGATGTCATATCAAAGGCGGTTGGCACGCGTGATGGAAACTCGACCTGACTTAATCAGCGCTACTGAATCAATGATGCAAATCAAATCAATGACTTCACATCTTTCTCAGCCAACCACAAACTGCCTCGGCATCAGGCAGTGCGTATATAATGCTTGCATTCAATGCACGGTAAAGCCGCATACACACTGGACGCGAAACGAACTTTTCGCACGACTGATTACAGTCTAAGTCAATGCGAAGAGCCATCGATTTTTCTTGGTCTTTTATTTCGCCTATTTTCTTCCTTTGAAGATAGACAACAGTCTTTATTCGGTCTTTCTTTTGAAAGTTAGTCTGATGGATCGAACAGATTCACGCTTTATTTCCACAGCAGAGATAAAATAGTGCTTGCAATCAGAGAGCAAATCAATTCCATGACCATTGACAGTGTGAATAAATTATCGCATGCACGATCAAGACTGTCCAACGCCAAATGCAAAATACTCCATGTCCGGCACCCAGCAAAAAGTAAAAGTATTGATATGAGAACAGATTTATAACGGAATAAAGAATAAAAATACATATATATCACCAACCAAAAGAATGTCCAAAAAAGATGACCCGCAAATAAATTCATCGCAGTACGTGTTTGTTGGATGTTCTGTTGTTAAAATGTTCTGTTTATTCATTATTTCGTTATCAATCTCTTCTAATCGTCCTCTCTTTTTTTTGGCTGTCAGACACGGAGGCATTGTACATTGTCTCGCGCCAATGTCGACTCGCTTTATTGAGCGGAGCTTAAACAGAAACATTGATTGAAATTCTCGGTACTCATCTTGAAGAACTGAGCCCTCTTATCAAAACATTCACGTTTAATATCTAAAAGAGTCAGTGGATTTGAAGAAATTAAAAACAATAATAGACGGTCAGACACGGAGATATATTAAAATGCTGTCAGACTTTCGGACACAAGACACTGCTTGCAACGCAATCTGTCGAGCGAAAAATTCGTTTCGCGTCCAGTGCGCAAGCGGCTTAATACTAGGCTATTATTATTGTCACTTAGGTTTTATCGTCTTTAGTGGGGGAAAGTATTACAGCCTGATTGGTATGATCTCATACTGAGTTAAGATCACATATTGAAAATAAATGTGTATCGTATCTTGCATTGTTGTCCATTCATGTGTATCCCAAAATTTTAAGCAGCAACAGTTGGTAATAATAGGAACACGCTATCCATCGTTTCTCTTGCCAATGAGCAATATTTGACTCGGCTGTGTGATACCCAAATACGGCGCCTTTGCCAACTTGCGCTGGAAGACGGGGCAGAGGCGGGACAGAGGAGTACTTGTGCCAGGCTACGCCAAGCTTGAAATTGCAACATACGCCTGGACACACCCCGTTGGCGCGGCGCACCCTCCATTCGCTGCGCCTGCGCCTGGTCTATGAAATTAGAGCCCTAAAACACAAGTTCAATGGCAAAATTCTTTTCAGTTTGTCTGATCAGTTTCTTCTTTTAGTTATCTCACTAAACGAAGAACTAATTTTGCTTGGAAATATTTATGGGTATAATAACCAAAAAGAAAATACTGAATTAATGGATACATTAAATAATAACATTGCATATATAATGAGGAAATATACAAATATGAAACTCATTTTGGGTGGAGATTTTAATACAACAATGAATGATACCATTGATAGATGGCCTGCAAAACTAAATGCCAATCCTTATATTAATTTGATAGACTTTATGTGCAAATGAAATCTCCTAGACATATGGAATCCAAAGCTGATAGACTTTACTTGGGGAAATAAAACTGGCTGTCTTAGATCTCGCATCGATTTTTGGTTAGTGTCTCAATCCTTGCTGGAATCCACACTTAGAGCTGACCATCTGCCTGCACCATTGTCTGACCATAATGTTGTGTTGTTGGAAATAGCTGTGTCTTCCTATCATCAATCAAAACGAAATGCTGGATATTGGAAATTAAATAATTCATTACTAACCAATAAATCTTTAGAAAAGGTAATCTCAGAGAAAATAAACAAGTACTGGCAATTAAGTCTAACTCAAAATACTTTTACTTCAAACTGGGAATTACTTAAATTTGAAATCTCCAAATTAATGAGGAAGGCGGGGGCGGATTTGGTGAAAAACAATAAGAATAAAAAAAAAAAAAGAATCTCAAGTAATCGCTGATATCAAATTAAATAATTTAGCTCCTGATAATATGTCAGAGGATGACAAAGTAAAATTAGCAGAATTACAAACAAATTTAGATATTATTTGTGTATATAAAGCTAAAGGGGCTTTCATACGTTCAAGGCAAAAATGGATTGAAGAAGGAGAACGAAACTCATCATATTTTTTTAACCTTGAAAAACGTCATCAGAAAAATAACTCTATTAAAATTAAAAATAGACAATATAATAATAGAAGACCCCTTACTAATTTCAGAAAATTGTGAACAATTTTATAGGAAATTATATGAATCTAGGTCTTCAATCGATGACATACAAAATTTTCTCCAAAAATTAAAAGATATAAGAAAAATAAACAAAGAAAATAGAAGTAACTGCGATTTACCTATAACTGTTAATGATATAAATGAAGCTATAAACAAACTCAAGCCAAATAGATCACCAGGCACTGATGGTCTAACGGCTGAATTTTATAAAAAATTCTCTAACATTTTGTCACCCTTCCTGCATCGGGTATTTATGGAAAGTCTTAATAAAGGGCACCTTCCCCCTACCATGACGCAAGGTTTAATCAATTTGATCCCAAAACCACACAAAGACAAACTACTTATTGATAACTGGCGTCCTATCTGCCTTCTACAAAATGACTACAAAATAATTGCCACGTGTCTAGCCAAAAAAATTAAGACTGCTCTTATCGATATAATAGATCAAACTCAATCAGGCTTCATGGCAGGCAGACACGTAACCAATAATATAAGACATGTTTTAGACATTTTAGATTACTCAGACTTGGTGCAGGACGAGGGATTTGTTCTTTTCTTGGATTTTTACAAGGCGTTCGATACCATAGAACACTATTTTATGTTTAAAGCTATGGATTTTTGGTTTTGGTAGTACATTCTCAAACGCAATTAGAACACTATACAAAGATAGTAACTGCTCTATCAAACTTTCACATGGTACTTCCAAGAGGTTTAACATCAATAGAGGTCTCCGACAAGGATGTCCAGTTTCACCCTATCTATTTGTTCTAGCTGTGCAAATCCTGCCAAATCATATAAATAACAGTGGTATTATGGGTATATCCATTGCTGATAAAGTTTTTCTCATCAGCCAGCTAGCGGACGATACCACTTTATTTTTAAAGAACCAAAATCAGATGAAAAAAGCTATTGAAACAATAGGTATATTCTCTAAAGCTTCTGGTCTCTATTTGAACATAGCGAAGTGTGAACTGCTTCCAATTAAGAGTTTTGCACAAGACAGTATACATTACATACCGGTGAAATATACCGTTAAATACCTTGGCATAGTTATTAAAAAAGACCAGAATGCTAGAACCCAAGAAAATTTTAATCCTATAATTAAAACAATAGAACAGAGATTCAATCTCTGGCTTCAAAGGGACTTATCTATATCTGGAAGATCTCTCTTATCAAAGGTAGAAGGCTTGTCTAGAGTAATCTACGATGCCCAAGCAATGGATGTACCTATGGATTGCTGCACGAAAATAGACAAACTTTTATTTAATTTTATTTGGAAAAAGAAACCTCACCAAATTTGAAAAAATATAGTAATGGATAAGCCATTCTATGGTGGTATCAATGCCTTAGACCTCTGCACTTTAAATGTAACATTCAAAATGAAATGGATTAAGAATTTCTTCGTGAATTGGCAACAGGGGAAGCCCAAACAACCCCTGAAAGTTAATGATTGTTCGTGACCTGTTTTCAATCATTCATTTAAATTACAATAACAGAAACTCCGAAAACTCAACATGATCTGATGCGGCCAGTTTCATTAATAACGCATACCAGTCTACTCTCACGCATTTGGCATGAGTTTAAGAGGCATTTTTACGTTCCTCTGCTGTAGACAGCAATGATTCCATCAACGCGTATACAAGAGATTTTCGCGTGGAATTTTAGTACTTGTGGATGGAGGAGTTTGAAACAATGGAATTGCATAAAGACGTTTCAAATTATCTTATTTCGTTTAAACAATCATGAAATAAACAAACATTCCGACCAACATATCTTAAATGCATTGCTTCCAACCCCAACCCCCGAGTAAATAAACGCGTGAAAAGTCTGGAGTCGTAATCAGTATGCGTTATAAATGAAAACTGGCCACATCTGATAATGTAGAGAGTTTTCAGAGTTTCTGTTATTGTAATTTAAATGAATGATTGAAAACAGGTCATGAACAATCAGTCACTTTAAGGGATTGTTTGGGCTTCCCCTGTTGCCAATTCACGAAGAAATTCTTAATCCATTCAATTTTGACCTGTGGTGCATTGCTCTCAAGGGAACTTACTCCCTTTTCCCTTCTGCCTGCCTGTGGGCTATTGATTGATTGATTGATTGCTTTATTTCAGACCCATCCACAGGATGGTTCATATCACATAAAATACATAAACATTCACATAAAATACATACAAAAACTAGAAGAGCACTCAGAGAGCGCAGAACCTCCGAGGCCAGGGGGCTGCAAAGCCAAAAGCACGGCGATTGGAACTCCGGCCCATTGGAAAGACTTGAAATCTTGAACTTTGGAGTATATCTCAGCAGTACTTTGGCCTAGATATGCCAAAATTTAATCACCTCTTCCTTGACTTAATACCAACCTACCCTGAAAATTTCATTGAAATCCGGCCATTAGTTTTTGAGTTATCTTGTACACAAACAAACAAACCAACAAACAAACGGCACCGAAAACATAAACCTCCTTGGCGGAGGTTAATAAAAGGTGACAAAGGTTACAAAAAAAAGCCTCGTGTAGGCATGAGCGCCAATGACACCACATACTTGAACCAAACCTTACAGAGCTTTGTCTAGGGTTGCATAATGCAGAAATAATGACATTCCTGGACGTGTTTCCTCTACACATAAATCTGTACATCAGGTTACGAAGCACAGCAGGACAGGTAGGTATACCAGCATTTACAAACATATGTTGAGACTGCTGTTCTCATCCACTAAACTCTCATTCTCATGCAAAATTGCTGCATTATTCTGCTTTTTTAACATTTTCACATTTTTGGGTCACCATTGTCCCCATTTCTGGGTGATCACTGAGGCTTGAACTTTGACCTTGGTGGCACTCATCCCCTTTCACCTTTATTCCTCCAAATGCATTGATATTCACTTCATTCAAGTCTTTTCCTGAAATGGCCATTTTGTGATTTTCGCCACATATGGTGCAAATTGCACTTAGAAAAATTTAATTGGGGTACATTCTCCTGTGACCTCTTCGGCCGGCCCGTGGGTTCGTTCAAGGTGCCGACGTCACTTGATTTGTTGTCAACCTTTTAATCCCATATTTCATACAGTTTGTATCCATTTTGACAAAGCTCGTTCTGCTCTGCACCCCTCATGGTGCAATGCTGTCATTCATGTCTGTTCCCAATTCCTGGGTGAGCACTGAGGATTGAACTTTGACCTCGGCTCATCCTCTTTCACCTTTACTCATCCGAATGCCTCAAAATTCACTTCATTCAAGTCTGTTTCTGAAATGGCTATTTTGTGATTTTCACCTCATGCGGTGCAAAAATTACTCTTAGAAACATTTCACTGGGGTACATTCTCCTGTGACCTCTTCCGCCGGCCCGTGGGTTTGTTCACAGTGCCGACGTCACTTGATTTATTTGTTCAGTCTCTGTGCTGATTATTAGAAATATAAGGATTCATTTAAGATGAGAATTCCATCATGTGAAACCAAATTTTGGGCACACATTGGGCACGCATTTCGCTGTGATTTTCTGTTGAGCTCTGGCGTTTTTGGGTGATTTCAAATTATTTTGAGCAAGTCCTGGAAAATACACACACACACACACACACACACACACACACACACACCGAAATGTAATACAGAGATAGGTAGCAGGGAGTATTTGAGATAAAGTTTGTGTCAGTTAATTGGTGTGCAGGAAACTGCATTGGGTTGTCTGTCAGCTGAAATCCACCATGCTGACAAGTATAAAGACGTGGGTAACACTTTACAATAACCATCATTTATAAATGGTAAGTAGACCATCTAAAAATGGTTAACAGTTTCTTAATGTATAATCATCATTTATAAACAGCATAAATGGTAAATAGACCATTTATAAATAGTCTATTTACCAAATAATGGTTATTGTAAAGTGTTACCAAGAAGTGTTTGTCAGCAGGATGTACCACAGTCGTACAAAAATATACAAAATGTATTTATTGTGCACTCTGGGTGTAATCTGTGTCTCGCCCACCGGGGGGCAGTGTGTTGCCAGAATTTGATCAAAGTTTTGGACGATACCCATCCACCTCACATTCCTTAGTGCAGGTGATGGGTCTGGGGGGAGGGGTGCAGGTGATCCTTTTCTGTGGGTGAGAGGTGTGAATGGGAGTTTCTCAAACCTGCAGTAGAAGCCGTTCAGGTGGTTTGTTTTCTTACATTTCAAACACAAAGTAAAGACAAATCAACTTTTATATGAAAACATTTTATTTCATACAATACTTGGTATGAATGTGCAAAAAAATAAGGGCACACTTAATACTGTACATGACAGGCAAGCGATAGGGCACATTGTACTGATCCAGTGCCTGGACTGGGCCGGGGCTCAGCACAGACTGTACCCTAACTCTCAAGCCACTCCAGTTTAAGTCCTTCTCCCTTAAAAGACTACCTACACTGAAAAAAATTGGAATGCCATTACTTAAAAGAAAAGCTAGGAAAGTTTTTTCACACAGAAAGTGCTTTTAATCCTAACTCAGGATATTATGGAACATTTACTTACGAGAATCACTTATCACACACTTAAACCACTGTGGGAACGAAAGAGACAATTACTTGACTGTAAGGCATTGTAAGCATTAGAAAATCTGTATCAGGCCAAAACATCTCAATGGTCCATCATAACTTTTTATCTGTTGAAGGCAGCCTCTTGAAATTTCCAGATGTTTACTGCAGGTGATGGGTCTGGGGGGAGCGTGGAGGACGTTAAAGGATTTCCTGGTGTGGGTGAGAGGTGGGAATGGGAGTTATTCAAACCTGTAGTAGAAGCCGTTCAGGTCCTCTGCCAGTCTGCGGAGAATTGTTCAATACTGTGAAGGGAATTGTGTTCAAAGATCTGTGTTCAGGGAAAATATGTGATAAATCGAAGCATTTATTTTCTGACATTTTGCAAAGACCCCCCTTTAGAGAATTCTTAAGACCCTCTCTTTTGAACAAATTAAAAGTTATGAAGTGAAATCAAGTAATGATCATTTGACTTTTGTGGATCAAGTTTTCCAAATATTTTCAGTGATCCTGACCCTGGATGTACAAAATACATTTCAAACACAACATAAAGACAACAAAGTCAACTTTTATATGAAAACATTTTTTTTGTACAACACTCACCCAAAATAATGTGTAATGACAATAAAACACTGTCTACAAATACCATATTATGAATATGATTAATGGCATGATTGATTCTAGTAAGTAAATGTTACTTAATGTCCTTAGTAAAGATTACAAGCACACTGAGGGAAAAAAAAAAACTTTCCTAGCTTTTTTTTTTAAGTCATGGCACTCAAATTTTCAGTTCATTGACCCCATGATCAAATGGTAATTCAGAGGTCCTGCACAGACAGGCAGGCGCGTTGTTCTCATCCAACACCCGGACTGGGCCGGGGCTCAGCACAGACTGAACCCTAACTGTCAAGCCACTCCAGTTCAAGTCCTTCTCCCTTAAAACACTACCTACACTGAAGAAAATTTGGAGTGCCATTACTTAAAAAGCTAGGAAAGTCTTTCACACTGAAAGTGCTTGTAACCTTTACTCAGGATATTACGTAACATTTTCTTAGCAGAATCACTTATCACACATTTAAACCGCTGTGGGAACAAAAGAGACAATTACTTGACTGTAAAACATTGTAAGCAGTAGAAAATTTGTATTGTACTAAAACATAAGTGGTGAGCATATTTGGCTGCTAAAGAACTGACAGCTTCCTCTTCCTGGGTCAGGGCAAATATTTTCTGTTGGCTGACGCCAATCACCACTCTTGCATTGGATGGCTTTCTGTTCACCCACTGCCTGGAAAAGAATGGAAGAGGGGAAATGTACTAATGAATTCATTTCCAAAAAGACATTACAGTACATGTCAGGGGACAAATTCCTTCAAGCTGTTACACACTGAGTTTAAAGTGGTTGAAAGTCTGAAAAAAAAACTGAAACAAGACCTGTGCCATTTTGTAGGTCTTAGTGAGCAGATGAAGAAAATGCAAAAATAAAAAACTGTTGAGAATTTTTGGAGAAAATCCATTTTTTTTGTGGCAGTCATCTTGAATTACAAAATCCTAAGAAGGGGGTTAATAATTGCAAGCCATCATGTATTTTTTTTTTTCCAATAGTTTGACATTAGATAATCATACCACAGGGTCAAATTGGTGAAAATACAAAATGATTACCATGGTAACTGAATTTGTCAAAAATATTAAAATATTAAATCCCTGAATATAACCCATCATGTTGCTCAGCTTTAGTCCAGAACTACTTTTGTGAGGTAGGAATAATTGGCAGCTGATGACATCATGTATAATAGGCCTTTTCATTCATTACCCCAGCTGGAGTGGAAGTAGAAAGATACCCAGAAGCAATCCAGTGGCCAAGGAAGCCACATCTGGTGAAGGACGAATACCATAAACAGTTTGAGAGAAACAAATGTGTCAGCTTACTATGCAGAACTGATGTCTTAGTCCAGCTAATAACCATTTGCGTGAGTTCTTTAAGTGCCATGGTTGAGGATTGGTTAGATACTCTGAGCAAGCTTTCGAAGCAGTTCACGCTGACTTCAACATTCTGGGAGAGGCATCAGATAAAGGATAGCAGCAACAAACTATTTGGTTTGCGCTGAAAGCAAGCCGTCAAAGAGTACAATAGCGCACGACTAAGCATTACATTTAGATAGAACATTTTTGCCACGTGAGGGTTAAAGGAGATGGACTACTATTACTATTTTTCACATTCTTTTGATCGACAACCCTGCAGAGGAGACCTTCAGAAATAAATCACCAAAGAGCAGAAGTTTTAATCCTTTAACGTCAATGTGAAAATTTCAAGTTGGGTGCCGATGAAAAAGTGGATTTTCTCCAAAAATTCCCAGATTTTTTATTTTTGCATTCTCTATCTGCTTACTGAGGCCTACAAAATGACATGGGTCTTGTTTCAGTATCTTTTTTTCCCAGACACTCAAGCACTTTGAACCCAGTGTGGTTACTGAGTGGAACTTCGACAGAGTTGTTAAATTATCTGCCCTCTCACCCTCCCCCCACCAACAGAGGAGCAGTGTAAAGTAGTTGTGAAGCTGTAACCTTGCCCTCTCCTTCTCAGCCAAATTCAAATTCAGCTTCCTCTCCACCAACAAAGAGGTGCCTTTTTTGTGAGTGTATATTTTCAAAGATTGGCTTAAAATAATTTGAAATCACCCAAAGAAGGTCAGAGGTTAGCAGACAACCAAAGCCTGAATGTGTGGCTGACAGAAACTTTATCTCCAAATACTGTGTGACGTAGCGTTCAGAAGCCACAGGCAAGAGATGGAAATCCAAAAAAAATATGCCTTTAATGAAGTCCGAGTCAAAGCCAAAAGACACAAGAATTGCCAAGACACAATACGAAATCCAAAAACAGTCAACTAGACGGGCAGGGGTCAGAACCAGGGAAACACATGAGCAAAGGTACAAAAACGACAGGCAAAAAGTCACAGTCAATGAACAAAGCCAAGGGTCATACACAGGGCATCCAAACACAGAAATCGCGTCATACAAAAAAATAGGTGGAAATCCAAAAAAACAAAACAATACAAGAAGGGCAAGGGCAAGAGTCGAAGTCAGACAAACCAGTCGAAGGAAAACAATACTCAATAGCATACAAGACACTCTGCACAAACAAATATTGATCAACGTTATGACAAAGTCAGAACTGCAGTGAGGACTTTTAAATATATATGAGGGAATTCACATGCCGTGCAGGGAACAGGTGAGCTGGATCAGACTAATTACAATGGGAGAATCATGTGAGGGAAACCCTAACCAAGAAAATTGGCGAAAGCCAAGACACGGAAGGAATAATACAAACAGCCTATGACATTTAAACGGTTCCGGTCAAGGAGTTCTAAGTGCAGGAAAGTAATTAAGCACGTGTGAGAGATCTCGCAGAAACGCAGGGGGAGACAGGTAAAGCAGAGCAAGAGGCAGAGACTAGAACAGGGCGATTGCTGAGAGGGAATTAGTCTTAATTAGTAGCGGTGCAACTTTACAGATTAAACTAGCGTGCTCGTTAGTAGGTTAGTAATCTATGTACATGGATTAGTTGTGTTAGTAGACTATGATACAAAATACAAATATTAGTTTTGTTAGTAATCAGAACAGTAAGACGAAGGAAGTAAACGAGAATCGAAGGAATATATTAAACACCAGAATTCAGTTAAATCACCCGAAGTAAGTGCTTACACAGACCGGGAAGATGGACTGAACCAACTAGATCACAAGACAGGGCAGACAAGTGTAATGGAACTGAGAAATGGAATGAACTAAAAATGTGAGAATAACAATAACCAAAAAGAATAAATAAAAGACAAAATCATGAACACAGATCCTGAACATAAACATGAAAACAAACACGACAAAAAACCATAACCATGACAACCCCAGCACCCTCTCCCAATCACGCGCAGTGATGAAAGGACCGGCATTTATTATGGTACACTAGAGCCTAGTCTCATTCCAACTCGTTATATTCTGACCCTACCTGGCCAAGCGTCGATAGATGACGAAAAGGGAGGCTTTTGCTGTTCTTATTTGACGCCAGTTTAAAACGAACCCTACTGCCGAACCCCTAACCTTTAACCCGAACCCTAACCATCAAATAATGCCGCCAAAAGTCATTCCCTGTCGTATATCGAAGTTTGGTCAGGTGGTGTCAGAACAGGAAGTCAGTATGAGAAAGTGTTGTACACACCTCTAATCAATAGTCTCTCCACTGAAAAACTTTACAGTCGACCCAAACACTAAAGTTAGAGATTCAACTTTCTGACATCCCATCCCATCCCATCCCACCACGCCCCCCCCCCCCCAAGAGCAGCTCATCACAGCTGACCAACCTCCTGCAAGTAGTACAGAAACTGTTGTTCAACACCAGAAACCAAAGATAACACAAGCAAAACAACATTGCGAAACCTTGACAAGCCTAAATGATTCCCCCATCTGACAAAATCATCTTTTGATGATAATTTCTTGACGTCGCCAAGATAAATGGGCGGAATTTTTCCCATTTCTAATCATTATGTACTTGTGAGGATGTGATTCAGAATGTAAAATTTTGCTCTCTTGTAATGAAAAATAACTCTCATATACACACACAAACACACACACAAACACGCACACACACACACACACACACACACAGTCCTTATCAAATTTATTTGACTACCTGTCATAAAAATTGGAAAACACATATTTTAGAAATTTGTTTAAAAAAAAAAATTATTTAAAAATAAAAATGATGTTGTAATTTATTTGGCAAGTAACAATTTGAAAGAACTACATAGTCCTTATTTTCACATAAAAACTCAACCAAAAAAAAACGTATCATTTTGTATGGCCTCCTTTGGCCTTGATAACTACTTGCATTCTTGCATTCAACCACTAAAACTGATTTTTAGGTTCAGGAATGCAAGAAAATAACTGTTATTTGGCATCCTCATCAAAAAATGATAATGCACTTGACTATATTTGTTCAGTTTTTTTGTTAAACAGTAAATTCATTGATCACAACAATAATTGTATTTTAGCATTAAAAATATTTCAATTAAAGAGCTTGCCCATACTGGTGGATTAACCATTACAGAAACATAAAAAAAAGATTTTGGTAATGACCAAAACTGCTAATTTAGGGCAGCTGTGGCATAAACCTTACACTGGGCGGTGGTCTAATACATTTGCTAAGCACTGTAAATACGTCCTGGACCCAGATGCAGATTCTGATCCCTCCCATAATCTAATCATCTCTACGTTGGGCCAAGATCCACCTCTGGTAAAATTTTTCGTGGAAATTCGACGGCTAGATTCTGCATAATCCTGCTGAGTATCCAAAACACACGGCTGATCACATGAACTCCTTGGCAGAGGTAAATCCGCTGCACGGTTTTAATGGCTCGCGCATCATAGTTCGCATTGCTTCCCTTCTCGACACTGGACGATTGGACCTGCAATATTGTTTCTTATCACAAGGTGGCATATATTACTCAGAAATCAAATTAATCAATATGAAACTTAAAGGTGTGTCAATAAGAGCAGCTACAGGTGCTCAGAGTCCTTAAAAATACTTACATTTTAATCTGGCGCTTTCAAGGTTTGATGAGTGCTCGGATTTTGAATAAAGTGCTTTAAATGGCTTAAAATTGTGACTTAAATTGCAATTAATTCCATAATTAATTCCTATCTGACTGAGCAGTCGATAAATATGTAATTCACTTGATGAAAACTTCTTGAAAAAAGTGTTTGTGAGGTGCTGGAAATTTATTTTGTTAAAGGTGTAAGAACTCTCCTCCTGAGCTAATTGAGAAAGTGAATAAAATCAGTGTCCCTCCGAAACAAGAAAAGTTTCAGAAGAACATAGCGCTGTGTTCAAAGCATGCAGTGAAATGCTTGTGCTTTACTTTTTAAATAAATATTTTCTCTGCATGTTGTCTGTATGATCTGAAAGTATGTTGACTTGTTCAGAGTGTCACAGACTGAGCACAAGGATTCGGTTCCCAGTTTTCAAACCCCTGAATGATCGGTCTCAGAAAACATGACATGAGGAGTTGCATGGATACAGTCACCATTTTAATTTCCTTCAACGGCAGCCAAAACATAAAGACGGTATTGAGGGATTTTGGCACAAAAACTGTGAGAGCAGACTTTGATTAAGACACTGTAGATACTATTGACTCTTTATGTTATAATGGATTTATGCACGAGTGACTATTGGTGCAAAAATACTGTTTGAGTCCAACCACTCCGGCTTCGATAGGGTGTAGTTACTGGTGATGGTTGCACGGTTTACCACATCTTTTTGATTTTTCGTGGAACATAAGTCTTGACTCATTTTTAAGGTCCTGTGGATCTTTCATACATAATACTTCTGTTAACCCCTGTTGGTTCAGTTCCCGAAAAATGAGCTCTTTACGCTCCTGGGCAAAAAATGGACCAGGTCCCAGCCGAAAATAACAAAATGTGCCACTCCTAATGACCTCAACAAAAAATCATTGGCCAGAAAATTACCTCAAATTGCACAAATGCTGGTAGATAAACTAGCTTCGTGTGGGTTAGCTTTTCTCTTTGACTTCACTGAATGTTTAAGCTCCGTGGGTAAACTTACAGACAGCTTATCGAAGAGGAGTCAATGTTGTTCCACTCATTGTTGATGACGGCTTCGAACAGCTGAAAAAAATTTGAAAAACATTTTTTTGGTTTGTCTGAGTTTAATTTCAGCTCATAATATTTTCAGGGTTCTAATCTGTACTCTGAAACCTCTTCTACCATGTTACCTGTGGTAGAAATGCCCCGGTGGCCCTTTTTTGCCCTGGAGTGTACATTTGGCCACTTAAACACAGCCAACGTATAATTTACTGTATGAGCTCCTGTTTTCAACACCACTTAGCTAAGGTATACAAGCGAAATTTAAAGATAAAAGCCATTTCAATCGCAAGTCACTAATAATTTCTTCTAGGTTCATGCTGTAAATAGCTAAATATTTAGTTAGCTGGGAATTACTTTTGCCATTTTTCCTGTCATGTTTTAATTTACAACTCTAAGTACCTGCAATATTTAATTTCTGTGACACAATGATGATCAAAATAATCAAATGACATCTCTAGTACCTTATAACTCCTACACACTGTATTTACTCGCAAAAAAGAAAAATCGCAGATACAAATACTAATAAGGTGGATAAGAAAGTGACATTTGTTGATGACAAGGTTAATTGTTTTCACCGAGTGCATAATTGGGCCAGCCGGAAGTGACTACACCGCGACTTTGAGAATTCCTTAAAATTGATGGATTTTTTGCCCATTTCATAACTTTTGAGTGCATAGAGATATATAAATAATCATACAGAACAAAATAAACCAACAATCTCAGGTGGTGTGCCCCATGTTAGGGAACCTTTAAATAGTAAAATCAATGACTGAAATCATCATCGATAAAATTTATTGAAGCAAATTTCAACCAATAAAATGCTCCGTTTCATCGATCTTTGTTGTCAACTAACGCTATCCTAATGCTGCCGCAGTTAATTATTCTGGTTTAAAAATTTTTACATTAAAGGATATTGCCAAATGAACTAATCACGTTCATCGTAAGTCAAACTCTGATTTTGTAATCATTATATAATTTAATTTATTTATGTTATTCAAATTGTATTATTGTAAAAATGAAAGATTTGTATGATTATTTATTATACAAGTTACTATTTTACAGATTTGTATAATATTCATACAAATATTATCATAAACTTCTATTCATTATAGATCCATTATTTCAGTTGTAATTTACTTGTGCAATATCTGGTTTTGGTAACAGTTAATATAATGTGCGTCTCATAAATAACATTTCAAAAGGTACAGTGGCTCCAATAAGTATTTGTACACTACTTGAAAATTTGACTACATAACAGCTTTTGTATATTAGGCTAAATGCTTGCTACTGTGTGTAAAAGTGACTAAAATATTTGATAATCAATATGTTTTAAACAAATATTTAATGTCAAAATGGCATATTTGGTGAGACAGGCGATTATCTGACCCAATAAGTATCTGTACAGTTCCATTGGTGAGTCACAAAACTTATAATACTCACCTAAAATTGTCTCAAGATGTTTACAGGACATGGATTGACTCACTTGGTCTGATTTGGTCAAGCGTGAATACTGGACACTCCCTCTGTACACAGACTGGCCTATGTAAATGGACTGACCATGCCCATAATGCATTCCTGTGATATATGGCTAAGACAGGCAAGATACCCCGTCGATTGCGGGAGCAAATCATTCAGCTACATAAAGAAGGCCAAAGCACCAGAAAAATTGGAACTCGGCTATCGTACGCCACACGACCATGCAGTACATCATCAAGAAGTACAAACAGTCTGAACGCATAGCCAATGCAGCCAGGAAAGGACGTCCCAGGAAGACCAGCCAACACACTGACCGGTACATCTCCCTGCTGGTACAGAGGGAGAGACAGTCCTCGGCCTCCAGTCTTGCCACCAAAATGGAGGAAGCAACTGGAAGCCATGTTTGTGCCCAGGCCATCCGTAACCGGCTCCATTAAGCACAGTAGTGTACAAATACTTATTGGAGCCACTGTAAATCCATATTTTTTTAAGATTGGTTTGAGAGGAATATATGGTCTATAGTTGACTTGATGGACACGAATGGCAATTTCTTAACTTATGAACAATTCTGTATGAAATATACAGTGGCTCCAATAAGTATTTGTACACTTTTGCTTTCCTGGAATAGATATCATTGGAAGGAAGCATATGTTGCTCTGAAAACTTTATATACCTTTCAGCAACAAGAGGGGTGGTCTTTCCCATCTTAAGCCCGGAGGACACATTGCCAATGATTTCCAACAAGAATGTCAAATTTGGACTCGTCTGATCACAGAATACTTTACCACTTTGCTACAGTCCATTTTAAATGAGCATTGGCCAACAGAACATGGCAGTACTTCTGGATGATGCTCAACAATGGCTTCCTTTTTGCATGATAGAGTTTTAGGTGGCATCAGTGGATGGCACGGTGGGCTGTGTTTACAGACAACGGTTTCTTGAAGAATTCCTGGGCCCATTTAGTAATGTCAATGACAGAATCATGCCGGTGAGTGATGCAGTTGCGTCTGAGAGCCCGAAGATCAGAGGCATCTAGTAAAGGTCTTCGGCCTTGTCCCTTATGCACAGAGATTTTTCCAGTTTCTCTGAATGTTTTGCTGATGTTATGCACTGCTGATGATGAGACCTTCAAAGCCTTTGCAATTTGACGTTGAGGACCAACGTAATCCACAATTTTTTTTTTTTACATAAGCCTTCACAGGTTAGAGAGCCTCTGGCCATCTTTACTTCTGAGAGACTCAGCCTCGCCAAGACTTTTAAAGCCAATCATGTTACACATCTGATGCCAGTGATGCCAGTTAACTGAAATACTTGCTAAATGTTCTTTCAGCTGATTTTCTTTTATAGTAATTGCTTTTTCAGCCCTTTTTGCCTGTGTCCCAACTTTTTTGAGACCTGTCGCAGCCAGAAAATTTGAAATTAGCTTATTTTATGGATAAAAATGGAAAATGTCTCAGTTTCAACATTTGAAATGTTATCTATGTTCTGGTTTAAATAACATATTGGCTCATGTGACCTGAAAGTCATTGCATTTTGATTTTATTCAAAATGAATACTTCATCGCAACTATGTCGGAATTGGGGTTGTATTAATCTGAGATTGAAGCACTCCTTAAATTCATTTAAAATACCATCATCCTGAATAAAATGGACAAAATGCAAGACGTAATCCACAATAATACAGTTGGTACATAACATAACATAACATAACATAACATAATATAACATAACATAACATAACATAACATAACATAACATAACATAAATGGCAAGAACACGCCTTTCAGCCCAACTAAGCTTGCCAGTTTCTTCATACTATTGTGAATATATCCCTTCAGATACTGAATGACTCAATGGTATCTAACTTTAAGTCAAGCCTGCTCTTGAAATCCCCCAAGGTCTCTGCCTCAACAATATGGTCAGGCAAGCTATTCCGCATTGAAATTACTCTTTGGGTGAAGAAATATTTCCGAATATCAGTGCTAAATTTACCTTTGGTCAACTTCCATTTGTGACCCCGAGTTCTACTCACAACACTTGGTCGAAGGAATCCTACATAATTCACTTTGTTAATCTTTTTAACATATTTAAAGACCTCAATCAAATCACCCCTAAGTCTTCTTTTCCTAAAGCTAAAGAGATTAAGGATCTTCAGCCTCTTCTCATAGCTTTCATCTTTTATACCTGGAATAAGCTATCTTTCTTAAAGTATGGTCCCCAGAACTGTACACAATACTCCAGATGAGGTCTAACGAACGTGTTGCACAAAAGAAGCATCACCTCCTTAGATTTGTACTCAATACTTTTGGCAATGTATCCCAGCATCCAATTAGTTTTTTTTACTGCTACAGCACAATGGCTAGAACCTGTGAGGGTTTGGTCAACAATCACTCCCAGATCTTTCTTGTGCGCGGCACATTCCAGTTTTAAACCTCCCATAAAGTAATCCCGTCTAATATTTTTATTACCTACATGTACAACTTTACATTTTGCTAGATTAAATTTCATTTGCCACATTTCTGCCCAATTCTGTATTCTATCCAAATCATCCTGAATCACTTTAGTGGACCCTAAACTATGTGCCAAACCCCCTAATTTAGTATAATCTGCAAATTCAACCAATCTGCTCTCAATATTCCTATCAAATGCTTTCTGAAAATCCAAGTATATGATATCGTAAGCCCTGCTCTGGTCATAAGTCCTGGTGGCCGCTTCAAAAAATTCCAGAAGGTTTGTTAGGCATGACCTTCCCTTCCAAAAACCATGTTGGCTATCCCTCAATAGACTTATACAATATTTATTGTATAATGTTGATTGTACAAACATTGGAAAATACAATGTTGCATCAAGCGAACATAATTTTTTCAAAAATCATCCAGTGAACATTACATCATTGACCTTGACAATAATTCAATACCTGAAGCCACTTGCAAGTGTAATGTGAAAAAAATGCAGTATTGACCTTTTTTTTTAAGCCCAGTCTGGAGCTAGGTTTGGGCATGTCCTGGGCATGTCTGAGAGGGGAAGTCCCAGAGAATTGAAAAAAGACTAAAAGGTGGGAGGGGACTGCAAAAGAGTATATAAGGAGAGAAATTAAGAGAGTAAAGTAGTAGGAGAAATTGCAAGGAGAAGGATACATTTGACCAGACCTGTCACTCTTTTCAAGACCAGTGAAGTTTTTTTGTGGATTTTTGCCTGTGTTGGAGCATTTCCCTGTCCCAGGACATCACCAAGCAACCCCATCTCAAGGGACTGTAAATATTGTTTTTCTTGTATATGTCAATCTTAGTCAGTAGTATAAATTGTAGGTTAGTAGTGTAATGTGAATATAGGCCACTAGATGGCAGTATTTACCTTTTTTTTGTTAAGCTCAGACTGGAGTCATGTTTAGACATGTCCTGGACATGTCTGGGGCAAGTCTCAGAAAATTAAAAAAAAGAGGTCTAAATGTGGGTGGGGTCTGCAAAAGAGTATATAAGGAAAAGAATTGAGACAGTAAAGTAGTAGGAGAAATTGCAAGAAGATGACCAGACCTGCCATTCTGTTCAAGACCTGTGACGTTTCTTTTGTGGATTTCTTTGCCTGTGTTTGAGCATTTTCTTCATCCAGGACATCACCAAGCCACCCCACCAAAAAGGGACTGTAATTATTTCTGTTTTTTCTTATTTATCAATCTTGGTCTTTAGTTGTAGGTTATTATTAGTCTTTGTCTTTGTTAAAAATTAAATGTGTTTTAGTTGTTAAAACTGTGTTTGTCATCCCTTGCTGTTGCTGTTGTGTTATAAATGTAATAACAAATTGGGGGGCCATAAGAAATTGGGGGCTCAAGGTCCGGGATAGACCATTGTGTGAGTAATTTATTGAAAATCTAACATTCCAAATTGTGAAATTGTTTTTGTGAATTTTCCTAGATATATATTGACAACAGCAATGGATGATTTCTTGGCATCACCAACCGTAGGGGTTTTGAAGTCTTTTAAAAAGACAGAACTGCTAGAAATTTGCAGACAGTTGGAGCTGACAGAGGTAAAACCAGCCATGCGAAAAGCAAGACTGGCTAGAGAGATAGTTGAATATTATATTGATGAAAATGTGTTTGCACCAGGAGATCTGGAACAGTTTCCAGTGGAAAATCCAAATATAGAAATGGAACTTAAATTAAAAATGCTAGAGATTGAAAGGGAGGAAAGAGAAAAAGAAAGGGAGGAAAAAGAAAAACAAAGAGAATTTGAGAGGGAAGAAAAAGAAAAACAAAGGCAGTTTGAGGTAGAAAAATTAGCAAGAGAAGAAAAACAAAGAGAATTTGAGAGAGAGAAAGAGGAAAGAGCAGAAAGAGATAGACAGAGACAGAGAGATTTTGAATTAGAGAAATTCGATAGAGAAGAAAGACTCCAAATGGAGCAACTAAAAATTAAAATTGAAACTAAAAATAAATTTTGTGCCAGTCAGGAGGTAAAACTGGTGCCTCCATTTTCAGAAAAGGATGTTGACAACTATTTTCAGTGTTTTGAAAAGGTAGCAAAGAGTTGCCAGTGGCCAAAGTAACACTGGCCTCTGATGTTGCAAACTGTCCTCAAGGGTAAAGCTCAAAAAGCCTATTCGGCTTTGTCTGCAGATGATTCCTCTGATTATGAGGTTGTCAAAAAGGTTATTTTGAGAGCTTATGAGTTGGTTCCAGAGGCTTACCGACAGAAATTCAGAGGTCTGAAGAAATCTGAAAATCAGACTTATGTTGAATTTGCTTATGAGAAGCAGGTTTGCTTTGAGCGCTGGTGTACTTCTATGGAGGTCAAGGATGATTTCAACTCACTAAAAGAGATGGTGTTAGTTGAAGAATTCAAGAACTGTGTTAAGGATGATGTTAAGACCTACCTTAATGAGAAGCAAGCACTGAACTTGCAATCAGCTGCCAAATTTGCAGATGAATATGTTCTCACTCATAAGTCCAAATTTCAGTCTAGCAGTAACAATAAATGGTCCCAATTTCAGAAAAAGGGTTACGGTGATACCCAAGATTCCTCACCCAAAGACAAAGACAAATCTGGTGATGGTGCTCAGAAATCCAGTAACAGGTCTGATCAAAGTGTGAAAGCTGACAGTGACAAAAGTGGTCTAGTTTGCAGTTATTGCAAGAAATCTGGTCATGTTACAACTAACTGTTGGTTCCTTAAAGCTAAGAAAGAAAAAGAAAAGGATACCAAACCAAATGCCTTTGTGAAAACAAGGTTAGAAACCCCTGTAGTAGATAACCAATCTGCTAAATTGCCTGCTTCTTGTGGGGCTAAAAAGCCTAATACAGCTGACTTTGTGAGGGAGGAATTTCTTCCATTTGTGTCAGAGGGATTTGTGGCTCTGAATGAGCATACTACTCCTGTCCCCATATATATCCTAAGGGATACCGGAGCTTCTCAGTCACTTTTGTTGATGGACTCCTTGGAGTTACGTGATGAGACCGCTTCAGGGGATTTCATACTTGTACAAGGTATTGAAGGGAGGACTGTATCTGTACCCCTGCGCTCTATATTCTTGAAGTCAGATTTAGTTACAGGACAGGTAAAGGTGGGACTTATGTCAAGTCTACCTATAAAGGGTGTTTCTCTGTTGCTAGGCAATGACCTGGCTGGGGGCAAAGTAGTTCCCCCTGTACATCTTACTTCACAGCCGAGCACTGAAAATGGGGATGAGGACCCATCTCTGTATCCTTCTTGCGCAGTGACTCGTGCTATGGCCAAGAAGGCTAAAGAAGATGATGTTGTGGTGCCGTCCAGTACATTGAATAGTCAGGACTCAGGTGGTTCGCCTCATGACTCTGATTGGCCTACTATGGTTTCTCCGTTTGAGGACTTATCAGATACTTTTATCAGTTCTCTATTCAGCCAGCCGGATGGGTCTGGTGATTCTGATGTGTCTGGAGACTTGTCTCTGTCCAGAAAGCGGTTGATTGAGGAGCAAACTAATGATCCTGAAATTGGTGTACTAAAGAGGAGAGCCCTTCCTGAAAAAGAAATAGATGCAATTCCAGTTGGGTATTATCTCAAGGATGGTGTGTTGATGCGGAAGTGGCGCCCTCCTGATATCCCTGCCAATGCAGATTGGGCTGTGGTCAGGCAAATTGTTGCTCCGAAGGTCTATAGGAATGAGATCTTAACAATGGCTCATAGTTTACCTTTACGAGGTCATCTTGGTGTTAACAAGACTGTTGATAAGATCATGAAACACTTCTTTTGGCCTGGGCTTCGGAAAGACGTTTCCAACTTTTGCAAAACCTGTCACACTTGTCAGGTAGTTGGAAAACACCAGTTAGACCCACCTGTAGCTCCATTGCAGCCTATCCCAGCATTTGGGGAGCCATTCTCTCGGGTCATTGTTGATTGCGTTGGTCCATTACCCAAGACTAGATCTGGAAATCAGTACTTGTTGACAATCATGTGTGCATCTACCAGATTCCCCGAAGCCATACCTCTACGTAACATCAAGGCAACTGCAATCTCGAAGGCTTTGATAAAGTTCTTCACGTTGTTTGGTCTTCCCAGGGAAATTCAGTCAGACCAAGGTAGCAATTTCACTTCAGGATTGTTTCAGCAGGTTGTGTATGAACTAGGTGCAAAACAGATTCTCACTAGTGCCTATCATCCAGAAAGTCAGGGTGCCTTAGAGCGGTTTCATTCCACTCTCAAGACAATGATGAGGACTTATTGTTATGACCATGAGAAAGACTGGGATGAAGGGGTTCATTTGCTGTTGTTTGCAGCTAGAGAAGCAGTGCAGGAGTCTACTGGATTCAGTCCATTTGAGCTAGTGTTTGGTCATGAAGTGAGAGGACCTTTGCTATTATTGAGTGAACAATGGCAAGAGAAAGAGCCGCATATCAGTCTGTTAGACTATGTTGGCAAGTTCAAGGAAAGATTGCGTGCAGCTTGTGACCTTGCCAAAGAGAACTTGAAATCAAGTCAGGGAAAAATGAAAACTTGGTATGATCATAAGGCTAGAAGCCCTGAGTTTAAACCAGGAGAAAAGGTCCTTGTGTTGTTTCCCTTGCAGTCCAATCCATTGCAGGCTAGATTTCATGGTCCTTATGAAATTCTGACAAAACTCAATGATCTCAATTACATTGTGAAGACTCCAGACAGGAGAAAACCAAAACAATTGTGTCATATTAACATGCTAAAGCCTTATCATGACAGAAATGCTAGGGTTGCAGCTGTCACTTCAGATTCTCCAATGGTCGAAACGTGTGAAGATGAGGGGGAGTTTCAAGATGATGAACCAAGAATTAAAGCTGAAGTTCTTTCATGTAAATTGTCAAACACTGAAGTGTTGCAAAATCTTGATGTAAAACTCCAGCACTTAGAACCCTCACAGAGAGATCAGTTTGAAAGGTTGATCAAGAAATATGAGGATTTGTTTCCTGATGTTCCAAAGAGAGTTACTATAGCCTCTCATGATGTAGATGTTGGTGATGCCAAACCAATAAAACAGCATCCATACCGGATGAATCCTGAAAAGAGAAAGATTGCTGAGAAAGAGGTTGAGTACATGTTAAAACATGATATTATCAGACCCTCCAACTCAGATTGGAGTTCACCCTGTGTGCTAGTTCCAAAACCTGATAGAAGTACTAGATTCTGTACAGATTATCGCAAAGTCAATGCTGTAACTAGAACTGATGTGTTTCCAATACCTAGGATTGATGATTGTATTGATAGTGTAGGGCAAGCAAAGTTTCTGACCAAGATTGATTTATTGAAGGGTTATTGGTGTGTGCCTTTAACTGAGAGGGCCAAGAGCATCTCTGCTTTTGCCACACCATCTGGATTGTACCAGTATGAAGTCCTACCCTTTGGCATGAAAAATGCCCCAGCCACGTTCCAAAGGATGATACAGTCTACAATCGCCGGATTGCCACACACGGGTGCATACATCGATGACCTGATCACATGGAGTGACTCCTGGGAAGAACATCTAAAAGATGTAGAGACGTTGTTCCAGCGCCTGACCCAGGCTAACCTGACTGTTAACCTGAACAAGAGTGACTTTGGTTGTGCTACTGTCACCTATCTTGGCTACGTCATAGGCCAGGGTAAGGTGGCACCCATAAATGCTAAAGTCCAAGCCATCATGGACTTTCCAGTTCCTGACAACAAAAAAGCTTTGCGCCGCTTCCTTGGAATGATCGGGTACTACCGCAAGTTCTGCAAGAACTTTGCTGAGATTGCTCTCAGTCTAACTAACCAACTGAAGAAAGGCGTAAAGTTCACCTGGGATGATGCATGCCAGAGAGCCTTCGATCGCCTGAAGTCTCTGCTGTGTCACTTCCCCGTGCTCAAATCTCCTGACTTCAACAAACCGTTCTCCATCGCGGTCGATGCTAGCGACCAAGCTTGTGGATCTGTACTCCTCCAGAGAAGTGACTCTGATGACATTGAGCATCCCGTGGCATACTTCTCCAGGAAGTTCAATCGCCACCAAAGGAACTATTCCACAATAGAGAAGGAACTGTTGGCTCTGGTCCTTTCTTTACAACACTTTGAGGTTTATGTTTGTACAGGACAAAAGCCAATGATTGTGTACACTGACCACAATCCGTTAATGTTTTTGAGTAAGATGAAAAACAAGAATCGGAGATTGTTGAATTGGAGTTTGATTTTACAGGAGTTTGACTTGGAAATTAAGCATGTGAAGGGTACAGACAATGTAATTGCTGATTGCTTATCCCGTGTTTGAATGTGTATGATATGTATATATAGACAAGTGTTCACTTTACCATTTTGTATTGAAAAGAAAAATTTTGCCTTTATGAGTCAAAATTTTTCCCTTTTGGAATGGAGGTGTAATGTGAATATAGGCCACTAGATGGCAGTATTTACCTTTTTTTGTTAAGCTCAGACTGGAGTCATGTTTAGACATGTCCTGGACATGTCTGGGGCAAGTCTCAGAAAATTAAAAAAAAGAGGTCTAAATGTGGGTGGGGTCTGCAAAAGAGTATATAAGGAAAAGAATTGAGACAGTAAAGTAGTAGGAGAAATTGCAAGAAGATGACCAGACCTGCCATTCTGTTCAAGACCTGTGACGTTTCTTTTGTGGATTTCTTTGCCTGTGTTTGAGCATTTTCTTCATCCAGGACATCACCAAGCCACCCCACCAAAAAGGGACTGTAATTATTTCTGTTTTTTCTTATTTATCAATCTTGGTCTTTAGTTGTAGGTTATTATTAGTCTTTGTCTTTGTTAAAAATTAAATGTGTTTTAGTTGTTAAAACTGTGTTTGTCATCCCTTGCTGTTGCTGTTGTGTTATAAATGTAATAACAAATTGGGGGGCCATAACAGTAGTAAGTCTTAGTTTAATTAAATCTGTTGAAGTTTTAAAATTTTGTCTGTCATCCCTTGGAGTCTTAGATGTCATAGCAAATTGTGGCCATAACACAAGTCAGTATTCATACCACAGAGCAGTGATGTTGATAGAGTCCCCGGGACCCACAGGTGGTGATTTGAGTGGGTCCTTGGGAAATGGAAGTGGGTCCTTTGATGGTGGTATGTATGATATGGTTATAATCAACGGATATATTCATGTATTTTCAAAATGTATCTGAAATTAAACAAATGAAATTTGAAAAGTTAATTGCAAAACAACTGGCATAGAGGCACGACATACAAAATTCAAATAAAATAACATTTTTGTAGCAACATAAATAGGACCAAAATAAATTATTAAAATTCAAATGAAAACAAAATGGTGTCTGCCGTACCAAAATAAATTTTATAAAAGTGCTGATTTTAACACACAAACAAAACATTCTCATTACCATGACAGAGTCAACAAATAAATTGTCACCAAAATAACACCGAAATCTTCTTGTATGAACATCAACTAAATCAAATGAGCTGAGTCAATCACTGTAAAACTATGAGCAAAAAAATGAAACTTTACTGACACAGTTAGCTGAGAAAAATAAGATGATGCAGATGTGTTTGTGGTGAGAGGGTTGAAACAGAGTTTGTTTGGTCCGCTGACAGCAAGGTTTCTTTTGCTGCTGTGATTTAAAACAGGAGTTGTTCACTATGGGCCAATTTCACAAAAGGATTTTAGCGTGCGTAGAACTAACATGCATTTAAATTTAAACGCATGTTAAAATGCTGTTGTACGTGGACAGCTAAACGAACGTTTAAACACCATTTAACAAGATGGGATTATCGCACGTTTAACTGCACGTGGATAACCTTGCGTTGAGCCCTGAGAGTAAGCAGCTGCGGTCAAATTATGACAACCAGCCATTGCATAATGGGCATTTCCAATTGTCCTTACCGGTTGATAACCCTGTATGTAAGGATAGTTGCGTATTTCGCACAGAGATGTAGGCCAAGAAAACGTGGCGATAATTTCACTTCGCTTCAAAAAATGTCAAACTTTCTTTGCATGTCCTGTGGACGTGAGCAAGTTGCTCACACATCCTTCACCAAAACAGTTTCTTCCTCTGCATTTGTGGTGACTTCACACACTCGTTTGTGCATTCATTATCGGTGAAGAGTAAAAATGCAGTTCCGCCTTCACTCACAGTAGCCTTTTTAGATAATATTAATGTAGATGTAAACAAAAAACGTGGCCTTGCAAAACCCCACTATTAAGTGAATAAGAAACTGAAAGAAGCAACTAATTTATGCATTCATTTCATTTATGCTTTTCTTTTCCTTTTCTTTTGCTCCTGAGACTTAATAAAATGAAAATTCATGCCAAACGCGCGATTAAGAAAATTATCTGCATGTAAACTTTAACAGGCATTTGTGAAATCGGCCCAATGTATAGTTTTTCATGGGAAAAATGACGTGCATCCCTGGGACGCATAGATAGTGAGTTTACTGCGTCCTTTCAGATTTTAATGGTCAGGGACACAGGACGCGTACCTAGCAAAATCTCTGACAGAGTGAATCCCAACAGTTTACATATTGGTGATTTTGACTACCCGGCTTGTCTTTTTAAAAGACCTCCTTGTTTTTTGATATTTCATTTAGGGGGGAATTCCCGGGAAGTGCTCCAAGTTCTGGCATGGGAAATGTCGGTAGTAAGATGTAATGGAGAAAAGAAGCCACTAGATGGCAGTATTGACCTTTTTTTGTTAAGCCCAGACTGGAGCTAGGTTTGGGCATGTCCTGGGCATGTCTGAGAGGGGAAGGTCCCAGAAGGAAAAAAAAGGTCTAAATGTGGGAGGGGGCTGCAAAAGAGTATATAAGGAGAGAAATTGAGAGAGTAAAGTGGTAGGAGAAATTGCAAGGAGAAGGATACATTTGACCAGACCTGTCACTCTTACAAGACCAGTGAAGTTTTTTTGTGGATTTTTGCCTGTGTTGGAGCATTTCCCTGTCCCAGGACATCACCGAGAAACCCCATCTCAAGGGACTGTAAATATTTTTTTTCTTGTATATTATCAATCTTGGTCAGTAGTATAAATTGTAGGTTAGTGTTAGTCTTTGTTGAATTAAATCTGTTTGAGTTTTAAGGTTTTGTCTGTCATCGCTTGCGGTCTTATATGTCGTAGCAAATTGGGGCCATAACAAATTGGGGGCTCAAGTCCGGGATAGACCATTGTGTGGGTATATATATAAACAAAACCCAAAACCAGCGAAGTTGGCACGTTATGTAAATCGTAGATAAAAACAGAATACAATGATTTGCAAATCCTTTTCAACTTCTATTCAGTTGAATACACTGCAAAGACAAGATGTTTAATGTTCAAACTGAGAAACTTTTTTTTTTGTTGCCAATAATCATTAACTTAGAATTTAAGGGCAGCAACACATTGCGAAAAAGTTGGCACAGGGGCCTTTTTACCACTGTGTTACACCGTCTTTCCTTTTAACGACACTCAGTAAACGTTTGGGAACTGAGGAGACCAATTTTTGAAGCTTTTCAGGTGGAACTCTTTCCCATTCTTGCTTGATGTACAGCTTAAGTTGTTCAACAGTCCGGGGTCTCCGTTTTCGCATTTTACGCTTCATAATGCGCCACACATTTTCAATGGGAGACAGGTCTGGACTACAGGCAGGCCAGTCTAGTACCCGCACTCTTTTACTATGGAACCATGCTGCTGTAACACGTGCAGAATGTGGCTTGGCATTGTCTTGCTGAAATAAGCAGGGGCGTCTATGAAAAAGACGTTGCTTGGATGGCAACATATGTTGCTCCAAAACCTGTATGTACCTTTCAGCATTAATGGTGCCTTCACATATGTGTAAGTTGCCCGTGCCTTGGGCACTAATACACCCCCATACCATCGCAGATGCTGGCTTTTGAACTTTGCGCCTATAACAGGCCGGATGGTTCTTTCCCTCTTTGGTCCGGAGGACACGACGTCCACAGTTTCCAAAAACAATTTGAAATGTGGACTCGTCAGACCACAGAACACTTTTCCACTTTGCATCAGTCCATCTTAGATGAGCTTGGGCCCAGCGAAGCCAGCGGCGTTTCTGGGTGCTGTTGAAAAATGGCTTTCGCTCTGCATTGCAGAGTTTTAACTTGCACTTGCAGGTGTAGCGACGAACTGTAGTTACTGGCAGTGGTTTCCTGAAGTGTTCCTGAGCCCATGTGGTGATGTCCTTCACACACTGATGTCGGTTTTTGATGCCGTACCGCCTGAGGGATCGAAGATCACGGGCATTCAATGTTGGTTTTCGGCCTTGTCGCATACGTGCAGTGATTTCTCCAGATTCTCTGAACCTTTTGACGATATTACGAACCGTAAATGATGAAATCCCTAAATTTCTTGCAATAGCTCGTTGAGGAATGTTGTTTTTAAACTGTTCGACAATCAGTTCACGCATTTGTTCACTAAGTGGTGACCCTCGCCCCATCCTTGTTGGTGAATGACTGAGCATTTCAGGGAAGCTGCTTTTACAACCAATCAGGGCACCCACCTGTTCCCAATTAGCCCGTTCACCTGTGGGATGTTCCAAATAAGTGTTTGATGAGCATTCCTCAACTCTCTCAGTCTTTTTTGCCACTTGTGCCAGCTTTTTTGAAGCATTTTGCAGGCATCAAATTCCAAATGAGCTAATATTTGCAAAAAATTACAAAGTTTACCTGTTCAAACATTAAGTAACTTGTCTTTGCCGTGTATTCAATTGAATAGAGGTTGAAAAGGATTTGCAAATCATTGTATTCTGTTTTTATTTACGATTTACATTACGTGCCAACTTCACTGGGTTTGACTTTTGTAAAAGCATGAAAACATAGCCCACTTTTACTAATTACTCTCCATTCCCTGTGTGTGTGTGTGTGTGTGTGTGCCTACAGGATGACAGAGTGGCGCAGGGTTAGGAAACCCCCCCCCCTCCACATCTGACTCCTAATATGGATCCTAATGTGCCCCAGACTGAAACCACTGAAGAAGATGAAGGTGTATATATAGAGATAGATAGTTAGCCTAAGAGCATAATTGCCTATCTCATCTTATAAGGTTTTTAGAAAAAAAGGAAAATATGCATTTTTTTAACCAACACAAAAGTCCAGGCAGCTGATAAATCAGGTCAAAATATGACTTAGGCAATTATGCTATGAGGCTAACGAAATATTGTTTTTGTTGAAAGTGCATTTGACTCAAAAATGGTTATGTCTAGCATAATCAATCTTGTTTTCTGCGTCGTTCTAGAATATATTCCTGCGTCCAAGAAGTCAAAGACACTGGAAGATCTTTTTGGTGACACCTTCTGCACTCTGGACCCCAACCTGATGAAAATAAAAAACTCCAGAGAGTGAGCCCAGGCTTAAGTTGTGAAGTACAGAGAGTCAGCATCTTTGAACCGAGGTGGCAAGGCTTTAGACTGGTGGAAAACTCATCACATTGTTTCCTCTCTTGACAGATCTTGCCAAGACATACTTATGCATTCCTGGTACTAGCGTACCTTCCGAGCGTGTTTTTAGCACTGCAGGTGACATCGTCCGCTCTGTGTGCAGTGTCCTATCTTCTGAGCATGTTGATCAGCTGGCTTTCCAAAAGAAAAACCTCTCAAAGAAAACCAGTGAAAAACTTGTTTTGCTGTATAGCTTACTAAATTCACTGTTGGCATAACTCATTCTGCAGCCATGTTTACTTTGTTTGACTTTATTTTACTGGTGTAATGGACATGCAGTCTGGGCTATTGATTTTGCATGTTGCAAGTGGACTTTTGTTTGCACTTTGTGAGATGTTTACTGCATATGACTATTGTCAAAAGTTTTCAAAGACTTCTTTTACAAATAAAATGGTCAAATTATATTTTGTTTGCATTTGTGGCCCGAGTATCGTATCGAATCATATCGTATAGAATCGCGGCAAATTTTAAGTATTGGCTAAAATAATCGTTGTATGATCCTATCGTGATGAAGCTCTTGATTTAGACCCCTAGTATTTGATCTTTTCATCAAGCATTTTCAAAACTTTTCTACATATTGGGCTGGGCAGCATATGGATATTATATTGATATCATGATAAAACTAGGCTTATGCTGTCAGAGGCGACAGCTTGGAGTATATCCCCGAATGCCCCCAATTCTCCAATTCCTCAATCTTTGAATAGACCCAATCCAATATAAAGCCCCTCAGGTCATGACCTTTCATTTTAACTTAATTTCAGGTCAATCGGACAAATGTTCCTGAAGATGTGGCCAAATGGTAATTTTTCCATCACAAAGCGCCACCTGGTGGCAAAATATTGAACCATACAGGTATGATGTCAACATGTGACACGTTGTGAGGTCATGACCTTGCAGTTGCACATAGTTTCATGTCAGTTGGACAAATAGTTCCAAAGATATTGCAAAAATGGTGAATTTAATGTGACAAAGCTCCACCTTGTGTCAAAATTTTGAACCAAACAGGTATAATGTCATCGTGGGACACATCCTCAGGTCCTTTCATTTGCACTTGATTTGAGGTCAATCGGACAAACATTTCCAGAGATATGATAAAAACAGTGATTTTTTCAGTTTTTGGCCCATGGTGGCCAATCTATAAATTGTAAATTGTCCAAAATCGAATCAGTCCTTCCTCTTTATGATACTTACTTATATGCAAAACTTGGAATTTCTAATTGAAATATTACTGCAGTTACCGCGTTAACACGTAAATCAGTTTTTGGCCCCTGGTGGCCAATCTAGAGATCGTAAATTGTCCAAAATCGAATCAGTTCTTCCTCTTTATGATACTTACTTATGTGCAAAACTTAAAATTTGTAATTGAAATATTACTGAAGTTATCGCGTTAACACAGTGCGGTGGCAGCGGCGGTGGCGGCCAGACCAAAAACAAAATATCCCCGGAACGCCAATTGGGGAAATAACTAGAACGGGCACTCGGTAGAGCGCATACCTTCGCCGACGCCACTGAATCCCTCGCCACTGGCGTTGGTTTCATGCCGATTGGATAAAAATTGACCGAGATATGGCCGAAAGTCGGTTTTGACCTTTTCGTGGCCTTGACCTTGACCTTTGACCCGATCACTCCCAAAATCTAATCGATTGATCCTCAGGTCATGCCAAATCAACCCACCAAATTTTATGAAATTCCGTTTGGTACTTTTTGAGTTATTCGATACACATACACACAGACAGACACACAAACAAACTAGAACGGGCACTCGGTAGAGCGCATACCTTCACCGACGCCACTGAATCCCTCGCCACTGGCGTTGGTTTCATGCCGATCGGATAAAAATTGACCGAGATATGGCCAAAAGTCGGTTTTGACCTTTTCGTGGCCTTGACCTTGACCTTTGACCCGATCACTCCCAAAATCTAATCGATTGATCCTCAGGTCATGCCAAATCAACCCACCAAATTTTATGAAATTCCGTTTGGTACTTTTTGAGTTATTCGATACACATACACACAGACAGACACACAAACAAATAAATACACGGGGATCAAAACATTACCTTCGTCAGCGAAGTCGCTGGCGAAGGTAATAATAGATATCTGGGATTTTAAATATCATAATATCGTGATCAGACAAGTGTCATTTCTTCTGGTTTTCATATTTAGTGAAAGTACCAATAGTTATCTCTACAATAACGCCTCAATACCGTTACCAAGGTATTCGGTCAAAAATATCATGATATTTGACTTTGGCTGTATCGCAGAACCCACACATGATGTAAACAGAGATAAAAATTTCTTCTGCTGTAAGCCCTGGTTTCCATGCCAACCCTTTGTTTCCTCAGAGAGGTTAGCAGGCGGTCAGCAGTGCTGCTCAGACTCACTGTACCACCCAAATACAGCCACTTTGGGAGGTGGTCCCAAACCACAGGACCGATGACCCCACAAAGATTAAGATGGTGCTGCGGAGGGTAAGCCTTTCCTGGTGTTACTAATACGCAGAGATACAAGACACTGCCTCCACCGAAGCACTGTTCTGCCCCGCTGAGGCACCACCTAAATCGCACACAGGCCACGGTATCTCTATAATAACTGTCATTCTTCACAGCCATTTACTGTCAATATGACATCAAACACCATGAATTTAACATGGAAACCCCCTTCATGTTTGCACTTTTTTTTTATTACAACCCCAATTCCAAAATAGTTGGGAAAAAGTGTAAATTGTGAATTAAATCCAAATGCAATGACTTTCAGATCACATGAGCCAATGTTATTTACAACAGAACACAGATAACATTTCAAATGTTGAAATGGAGACATTTTACATTTTAAGCCACAAAATGAACTTATGTCAAATTTTCTGGCTGCAACAGGTCTCAAAAAAGTTTGGACACAGGTAAAAAAAAGGTCTGAAAAAACAATTATTATATAAGAGAATCAGCTGAAAGGAGATTTATCTCATAATGAAGTTAACTGGCATCAGGTATGTAACATGATTGGCTATGAAAGGGATGTCTTAGAGAGGCTGAGTCTCTCAGAAGTAAAGATGGCCAGAGGCTCTCCAACCTGTGAAGGCTTATGTAAAAAAACTGTGTAATACTTTAAAAAACAATATTCCACAACGTCAAATTGTAAAGGCTTTGATGGTCTCATCATCGACAGTGCATAACATCATCAAAAGATGAAGAGAAATTGGAAGAATCTCTGTGCATAAGGGACAAGGCCGAAGACCTTTACCGGATGCCCGTGATCTTCGGGCCCTCAGACGCCACTGCATCACTCACCGGTGTTGTGTTCCAGGGTTCTGGCCTTTGGCCAGAACAGTATTATTCTTGGTTTTAACAGTTTCATGTATCAAGATTCCATAGTTCATAGTTTCATAGTTCATGTCACAGTTTTTGCATTTCATGTTTCATAGTCCATGTTTTTACTTTTCCATGTTTTGTTTCATGCCAGGTCTGCCATGCCACTCCACCGCTTGTCTGCGTTCCGCCCCGTGCCTTCGTTGCTGCACATTTCGGAGCTCTGGTTGGCTTTGGTATTTCCCTCTTCCTTCTGTGCTGTGCTGATTCGGGGCTCTCTAAGCTTAATTGGCAATTAACTGTTTTTAAGTTACTAACATTTACTAACACTCACTGGGTTGGTGTAATTCTTAGATAGGCACATTACTAATACTACTAATTTAGACAGGGAGTTTATTGTCATGATTCCTGCTTTGCTATTTCAAGATCTTGCTGTGCTTTTCTGTTCTTAACATTCATGCTTGCTTCCAAACTGCATACTTAATTGGTACTTAAGCTGAGCACGCTCATTCTCTTAATGAGCAGGTCATGTCATCCAATCTTGTCCATGTCTTGATTTTGCCATGCCTCTTGTTTCTTTCTCTCCAGGTGTTACCCCTCATGTCATGATTTCCAAGCCTTTATCTGGATGCGGTGGAAGTTGGCTGGCAGACAGTGTCTCGCGTCTCATTGCATGTGCAAGTGTAGTCGAGTTCTTGTTGTCAAGATTCCCTAGCCTTTCTAGTTTCAAGTCTTGTCCCAGCCTCTTGTTTTTCGAATTTATATATAGTCTGGTTATTTATTTTTCTTGTGCTTCTTGCCTGGAGTTTCCAGTGCCTTTTTTGTTTTTTGCCTTTTGTATTTATTGTTTATAGCTCTGTGTAGCTTACCTCAGTTTGTTTTTTGCAACCCTTCGGGCCAAGTTTTTTGTTGGCCCTCGTGCCCGTTTTGTTTTGTTTATAAATAAATCCTCATTCCCTTTTCCCGCTTCTGGTGTCGACTGATTCCCTATCAACCGGCATGATTCTGTCATTGACATTACTATATGGGCCGAGCAATACTTCAAGAAACCACTGTCTGTAAACACAGTCGCCGTGTCATCCACAGATGCCACCTAAAACTCTATCATGCAAAAAGGAATCTATTGTTGAGCATGATCCAGAAGCCCCGCCATGTTCTGTTGGCCAAAACTCATTTAAAATGAAATGTAGCAAAAAGGCAAAGTGTCCTGTGGGCAGACGAGTCAAAATTTGACATTCTTGTTGGAAATCATGGGCATCATGTGCCCCAGGCTAAAGAGGAGAAAGACCACCCCTCCTGTTATCGGCGGTCAGTTCAAAAGCCAGCATCTCTGATGGTATGGGTATGCATTACTGCACATGGTATGGGACACTTGCATATTTTAAAAAGCATCATGAATGCTGAAAGGTATATAAAGGTTTAAGAGCAACATATGCTCCCCTCCAGACGACATCCATTTCAGGGAAGGCCTTGTGTATTTCAGAAGGACAATGCAAAACCAGGTACTGCAGCTATTACAACAGCATGGCTTCATAGTTGAAGAGTCCGTGTGCTAAACTGGCCTGCCTGCAGTCCTGATCTTTCTCCGATTGAGAACATTTGGTCCATAATTAAATGAAAAGTCCGTCAAAACCCAAAACTCTCCAGCAGCTGGAAGCCTGTATTAAACAAGAGTGGGGTCAAATTCCATTGGCTAAACTCATGAAACTTTCCTCTTCAATGCTCAGACACCTCCACTCTGTTAAAAAGAAGAGGGGATGCTACACCATGGTAAACAAGCACCTGTCCCAACTTTTTTGAGACCTGTAGTAGCCATCAAATTTGAAACGAGCTCATTTTGTTTATAAAATTGTAAAATTTCTCAGTTTCAACATTCATCTCAATAAAATACTGGCTGCTGTGATTTGAAAGTCATTGCGTTTTGATCATATTCACAATTTAAACTTTGTCCCAACTATTTCGGAATTCGGGTTTTAGAATTCTGCAGTTTTACATTTTACTCTCTGTTGTCCAAATTACTGGCACAAACAATTTCATACTTCAGGCCAGTTGGACGCACGTCAACAGGACTAAAAGAAAATGATAAAATTCAATGCGGTTCTTCGTCTGGTAACAAAACCTCGGTATACGATCAGTACATAAACAGGAAAAAAAAATCTATCAACTTTGTTCTGAGGTTCGTTCAGAATTTCTCTTTTTGGGAGCATTAAGAAACGCATGGGCATTATCTTTATTTGTGATTTATCCTCAACCCAGCACTTGAGGGGAACTTTTTCAGACGTGAGCACTCTCAAAACTTTTCTTAGTTGCATTCTAAATAAAGAGCTGGACAGCATATGGATATTATATTGATATCATGATAAAATATTACAGCACCCTCCATAATTATTGGCACCCCTGGTTAATGTGTGTTCTTTAGCTTCTAATAAATTCAGTTTTTTTTCTAAATAATACAGGACCACAATGGAAAAAAAGAGGAAAATCTAACCTTTAATTCAAGCGCATTTATTCGGTAGGAAAAAAATACCACATTAAGAATGAATTATTTTGCATCAAATCATGTGTGCCACAATTATTAGCACCCCTGATGTTAATACTTTGTACAACCCCCTTTTGCCAACAAAACAGCACCTAATCTTCTCCTGTAATGTTTCACAAGATGGGAGAATACAGAAAGAGGGATCTTCAACCATTCCTCTTCGCACAATCTCTCTAAATCATCCAGCGACCTGGGTCCTCTCCTCTGCACTCTCCTCTTCAGCACACTCTACAGGTTTTCAATGGGGTTGAGGTCTGGGGACTGAGATAACCATGGGAGGAGGTTGATTCTTTGTCTGGTGAACCATTTCTGTGTAGATTTGGCCACATGTTTGGGGTCATTATCTTGCTGAAAGTCGCAGTGACAACCCATCTTCAGCTTTCGGGCAGAGGCCACAAGATTTTGATTTAAAATGTCCTGGTATTTCAAAGCGTTCATGATGCCATGCACCCTAACGAGGTTCACAGGGCCTCTGGAAGAGAAACAGGCCCACAGCATCACCAATCCTCCCCCATACTTCACAGCGGGCATGAGGTGCTTTTCTGCATACTCATCTTTTGTGTTCTGCCAGACCCACACAGAGTGTTTGTTGCCAAAAAGCTCTAACCTGGTCTCATCTGACCAAACCACACGGTCCCAGTTGAAATCCCAGTACCACTTAGTGAACTCCAGATGTTTGTGCTTATGATTGTGAGGGAGAAAATGTTTTTTCCGTGCATGCCTCCCAAACAGCTTGTTGGCATGTAGATAGCACCTCATGGTTGTTTTGGAGACTTTGTGACCCCAAGATGCTACCATTTGTTGCAATTCTTTAACAGTGAGTTTTGGAGAATTTTTTATTTGTCTTACCATCCTCCTCAATGTGCGTGGTGGCAAAATAACCTTGCGTCCTCGTCCAGGCTTGATTACCACTGTTCCAGTTGTTTCAAACTTCTTAATGATTCCTCTGACAGTAGATATGGGCAGGTGTGGCTATTTTCTTGTAGTCATTGCCTGACTTGTGAAGGTTGACACACATCTGCCTTGCTTGAATTGTGTGTTCTTTAGTCTTTCCCATGTTGAAGAGTGGATAAGAGAAATGGCCTCTGTGTCACGTCATATTTATACCCAAGGGAAAAAGGAGGTGATGAATTTATAAATAAATGTTCCTAGAATCTCTTATCAACTCTGTAAACTACTGTAGAAATGACAGAAATACTTCAATTACATTTATTAAATAGGAATTGTTAGGGGTGCCAAAAATTGTGGAACAGGTGATTTTATGAAAAATAATTATTTCTTAGTCAGAGATTTTTTCCCTTAAAATTCACTTGAGTTGAAGGTGTGAGAGTATGGTTCTGCAATAAAAATTGAATTTATTTTAAGGCTTTGGACACAACCAGGAGTGCCAATAATTATGGAGGGCGCTGTAGATGTAAGGCCGGGGTTTTAAACAGCATAAAATAGTGATCTGGCATAAGTGTCATCACTTCTGGTTTTCATATTTATAGAAATTATGGTCACACTTCAGTTGAAGTGTTGCTCATAAAGAATACATAAGTAAATGTCATGCTTTGTAAAGGGTGAAATAAAACATCCTTATTCAGCATGTGATGCCAGATGTGATATAACTAACACTGTCACTTAGCCATTGGCTAAATGCTTTCAAGGGTGACATTTTCAGCTAAGTGACATTGTCATTGTCACATCTGGCGTCACATGCTGAAGAAGGATGTGTTATTTCACCCTTTACAAACCATGACATTTACCTATGCATAATTTATGAAGACATTATGTCTCATTTATGAAGGCATTATACATGCTGTATAAAGCCTTTATAAACAACACTTCATCTAAAGTGTGACCAAAATTACCAATAGTTACCTCTACATTAACGCCTCAATACCGTTATCAAGGTATTCAGAAAAAAATATCATGATATTTGACTTTGGCTGTATCGCGGAGCCCACATATGACTTAAACAGAAACAAAACTTTCTGCTACTGTAAGCCCTGGTTTCCATGCCAACCCTTTGTTTCCTCAGAGAGGTCAGCAGGAAGAAGTGAGTGCTGCTCATGATGGTCACTGTGATGCCCAAACGCAGCCACTCTGGGAGGTGGTCCCAAACCACGGGACCAATGAGCCCAGGACACTAAAGATCGTGCTGCGGAGGATAAGACCAGAGAAACAACATCAGGAAAGACCTGAGCCATACAGACCTGCCTCTCAGCCAATCAGCTGTGCTCACTGTCCACCAAAGAAACGCTGAAGCCCTGACTGATCCTCCATGTAAAAATGCAACACGTTCAACTAATGCGAACACTGAGCTGTTTTATTCAGATAGTTTCAATTTTCTCCTAGAAACTTTGACATGTGTGTATGTTTTGTGATCAAATTAGTGTGGTTTCATTTTTATATTCAGTATCATTTTTAGTATATTTATTTTTTATATTTATTTTTTAAAAATAAATGATAAAAAAAATTCAGTGTGGTTTTAAGTTAGGTTAGCCATTTCTGCATGTTTCATTATCCAGTTGGTTTCCTGAAAAGACAGAAGACTTATAAATACCTCATCAGGCTCTGCAATAAATACAGGAACACAATAAAACTTGTTCGTAGATGGTCAATTTAAAAAAATAAAAAAAGACAGGCAGCACCTTTCTGAAAATCGTTGAGAGATTTTTCCACAGTAAGGAAAAGTTCTACAACCAGACTTGATAGTGAGAGTAATTTACTCGATGGTTACTCAGCAAAGAGTTATAAAGAACAGAACACAGCAAAGAGCGCAGCAGAATTAACAGGCGGGACTGTGTTACAAAGAGCGCAGCTGAATGAACAGGCAGGACTGTGTTATGAAGAAACGAACAGCAAAGAGCGCAGCTAAATGAACAGGCAAGACTGTGTTACAAAGAAAAGAACAGCAAAGAGCGCAGCTAAATGAACAGGCAAGACTGTGTTACAAAGAACAGAACACAGCAAAGAGCGCAGCAGAATTAACAGGCAAGACTGTGTTCCAAAGAACAGAACACAGTAAAGAGCGCAGCTGAATGAACAGGTAGGACTGTATTATAAAGAACAGAACACAGCGACTGTGCGGACACTGTAAAAGTGGGAGGGGCAGCGATTTCTCCCTGTATTACACAGCATTCCCAGCATTCTTGAGTCAAACTAAGGATGTCCTAAAATGCCAGAAGGGACAAGAATCACTGAGATATGTCTCGTACTCAGTAATTCAGAAATAATGAAATGAATGAATCCAAAGACTATGCTTACATGAATGATGATAGAGCCAAAATTTTGCTAGCAGCAAAGAGGTAGAAGCAATACAAAAATATTCACTCAGATATTAGTAAGGGGCTGATCACACCTAATGCCCTTTATCGGCGCAGGGCGCCATTCTTGTGAATATTCTCAATAATTAGGCGCGTTCTGGACGCTGCTTTTGCGCACCGGGCGCCTCATGTGTTAGTGCCCCCGGCGCTTGCTGTTTATTGATGCGTTTCTTATCGAACATAGTCCCATTTTGAGCCGCTTCATCTCATTGTTTTCCCTGCTGTCCAATCATGTGACAAGAACTGAAATCAGTTCGCTGACGAGTTCGTTGAAACGGTTAATTTCAGAATGTTCGCACAGAGGAGTGACAGGAACGTTACTTAGCAACACAGAAAAGATGCGTCCAGCACCGTTTTACAAGGTTGGCTTCAAAATAACAGGTCAGAGGCGCCTGGCGTTTCCAGGCCAATAAACCGCTTTCGGTGTGATTGACCCCTAAGGCTTCACTGTAGAGCCGTGGAGTGCTGACCTCTCACCATACTGTGACATCACTAATGCCCTCACCATGGCTACCTTCACCATAAATCTCCTCCCCCTCTCCCAGCAAACTCTGGTCAGTACAGGTCAGCTAAAAATAAGCTTTAACTTTGAACCCAACCAAAGACACTGGGCCAGCTTCTTTAGTCCATAAAGACACTTCCTCTTTTCCCAGCTGAGTCAGAGGTCAGCAGCATCTCTCACTGGCTAATCTGTTCCCACACTGCAATTTCAGCTGCCGCTTTGGATAACATCAGTTTGTCCTGACGCTGGCTGAAATCACATCACATCACATCAGAATACAGACATTTATCTGCCACTTTCAGCCAAAGAGAATCACCGCTGATCTGACCAAGCAGGGGCCAATTCCCCAAGAGTAATACAGGCTTAAGGGCCAAACAGCTGCACTGGACTTGATGTGACTACACTGGACCTTGAACCAGCGACCTTTGGAGTCATAATGATTTGAGGCATACAGTTGCCGTATGTGTGCCCATTCTCCAAACACCATCAGGTTCTGTAATGGCGCTCGTTGTCCGATTTGATTCTCTACTTCACTGGGAGAGCAGGAAAGAGCATCTCAGCTCATTTAGTGACTCCGTGACTAACGTCGTGCTAACGAGGCTAACGTCATTAAGCACTGAGCGAGGTCTTCCCTCGCTGGTGTGCAGAGACTTCAAGAACGGGCAAGTACCGCCAAACACACAGGTGTTCCTGACAGCTCAGCTGCTGACAGGGCGATGCCATGTGGTGCTGTACTGCACGGCCATGCTGAAAATCACCCTCCCCTTACGTGTCTCAGACCGCTTCCATCGCCACTGAAAATAAACTGATGGCGCAAGGCTTTGCCAGTATCACACATTAAAACTAATGTTGGCTCCTCCTCGCCCTGTCGACCTCGTAACAAACGGTACGAACCTCAGTTTAACTGCAGCAGTTTCACTAGTCCACTTCAGACAGAAAATATTTTAACAAGGCAAATAACAACACCACTTCCGAGCAGTTTAGCAAATTACCGCAACTTTCAGATCCCCACTATTTTGAAATACACTGAAATGTACTGCAAATATAACAAGAACGCACTGGGAGCACAACATTCCCTGCTGGAGTCGCGACTGTGATTTATGCTTATCATCAGTCTATCTGCAGTATATGTGCACAGTTTCAGGAATGTCCTATGAAAACTGTAGGAGGAGTTGATTTCACCAGCCAAATACCTTCCGATTCAGACCGACAGATAGACAGCACAATGACATAATCCCCTTTTTGGGCTTTCACTCAGTGAGGGATAAGATGTCTATAATTACAAACTCAATTCCGAAATAGTTGGGACAAAGTGTAAATTGTGAATAAATTCAAAACGCAATGACTTTCAAATTACACCAGCCAGCATTATTTTGGAAGAGGTGTTGATGGCCAGTAGGTTGCGATCTTCCCTCTGCTGGAATAATCCCCAATGCCCCAGTGCAGTGATGGGGACACTGTACTGAAGGAGATGCCGTCTATCGGATGAGACGTTACAGGCCTAGAAATTCCCAGTTTGCTTACAGCAGCATTTCTAAAAAGAAATGCTGTGGAGATGAAGGGCTCTCCACAGCATTTTTGCGTTCTACTACTACAGCAAAAAAAAATGTTGAGGAGATTACGGGCTCTCCACAGCAGTTTTGTGTTCTAACTGCAGCAATTCCCAACTCTTCCCTACTCAATTCGCATTCTACACAAACATGCTACACGTCATTGGAATATCCTCATTATGCACTGTTCATTTAAAAGATAAAAAGTATACTTTCACTTCGTTACTTTGACACAGACCATTTCGTTACACGTTAGGCATTAAAATATAAATGTAATTCCTCATTTAAGGATTATCTGCATATGGCGCGTTCGAGTAGAGCAACGGTGTTCGTAGGGTATCTTCGCCGCTTTGTGCAGATGTTGCTGCCAGCGGACATGGAGCCGCAAATTTATACAGGCAGTTACAATATTGTAGGCCTATCACTAGATGGCACACTCGGATCAGTTATTGAACTGTACATTAAACAGATGCCAAAGAATGGGGATGAAGAAGAAAGACAAACACGATTTTTTCGCCGGAAAAAGGTTGCCGTCGTTTAATAGTACAATCGGCGGCGATTCTGTCGAATTTGGGAGCAAATGCCGCGAGTGCCGTCGTATATTTCCAGGCCCGCGTTAAACCGAGGTCCTGACTCAATGTGGTCAGCTGACACGCTCGACAAGATTGCCTCAACACTCGAAACCGTATCCAGTACACTCAAACAAGCATTCAGAGAATTCATAGTCTCGTCCATTGTTATCCGCCAACATGATGACCTTGACCTTTGACCTATGACCACAAAATTTATGTCATGCCGAAAGACTCTCACAAGGAACCCGCCTGTGTAATATGAAGGCAGTCGGCCTCGCGGTTCCAGAGATATCAGTCCGGACAGACACACACACACACACACACACACACACACAGAGACACACGAAGCGATTACAATAGTCTCGCGAAACCCCTTCGGAGGATCGACTGATAAATTGAGAATTCAAAAATAAAATAAAATAAATAAATAAAGATGTGCACTGAAACCGGTCTGTCCTCATTTTTGAAGTGATACACTTGTTTTTTTTTTTTTATCAGACTGTTCGATTCAAATTGTAATATTAATGCAACTTTATTCACAAACAGGCAATTATTTGCACCCCAACCTGAACACAAGGGCATACGAACTGGCCCGGCAGAGCTGGCGATCGCCGGCCCAATATTTTCTAGAATACACCCCTCCCCCTAGGCTACAGGTTTTATCTTGCAAACTATCCCCAGATACCTGGAGAAGGTGGGCGACGTTCGTAAGCCTGGGCACAGGCTGCGGCTCTGCCCCTGACGCCGCGCTCTCCCCCAGCAGCCCGAATGCAACTGTCTACTTGCTTGGTTGCAGTTGGTAAAATAATTTCGGAATTCACCCTTGTCATCGCTAACGAAGGTGAGCTCGGGCTCATCGATACTGCTCCGATAGCAATTGATGTCTGAGATGGATGGAAGAATCCGAACGGATCCATGTATTTTAAGAGTAATGATTGTTTAGAAATGATGGCGACCTCGCATCGTTCGGCTGATCGCAATTGATTTCGGCGCACTGTATGCAGCACATTTTGTACTGTCTCAGGAGGAATATTGTCTCGTACCTGCCTAATTAGGTCCCGCCCCCCCTTAAAAAAGGGATTGATAACTTGGCACCCAATCACAAAATATCATGAACACTCCCGCAGTAACGTAAGAGGACAATTTCATGAATCTGATAAGTTGGCAAAGCATCAATTAGTAGAATAAATGTCTTTTACTAATATTTTGAGAGGTGGGGGAGCGCCCCTCCACTACACCCCAGCGTATGAGCCCAGAGCTGCAACAGACTGACATACTGTGCACTAACACACGATGCAAACGGTCTCAATGTAGGCCTACTGATGGATCGTAGACACGTCACAATCGTTCACGGTCTAATACCGTCATGTCGCAAACCCCTGTTCTAGAATTCTGGAGTGACTCAGACTGCTGTTTGTCACAGTGACTGTTATGAGAATCACAGCAGAAAGTTCCATTTTACTGTCCCTTATCCAAATTACTGGCACAAAGAACTTCATACTTCAGGCCAGTTGGAAGCACTTCAAATCTCAAACACATTTGAAAGTGATTAAAAACGGCTCTTGCAAATTAACAGAGATGGTGAGTACTTCATAGTTTCTACGGTGGCTTCACTACTTTAAAAAAAAAAAAAAAAAACATTTTATGTGTAAACAAGTGTCCTGTCATTAGATTTAGGCAAATGCTACCATTTGCCTGAAGCAAACAGTCACTCGGTGATAGCTGCTCATAATGTGATGCGAGTTAGCGTTCGTTCCATTAATCTGAGGCTTTGAAAACGGCCTCAGTTAAATTGTTATCAAAAAATAATAATGTCCTCACACACATCCCTCCAGAAAGAAAAATATGGTTCATAAGAAAACAGGACGAAAAGAAAATGATTAGATTGAACGTGGTTCTTCATCTGGTAACAAAACCTTGGTATTTCAGCCGTACATGAACAGAAAAAATCTTTATCAATTTTGCTCTGAGGTTCGTTCAGCATTTGTCTTTTTGGGAGCATTCAGAAACGCATGGGCATTATCTTTATTTGTGATTTATCCTGGACCCAGCACTTGAGGGGAACTTTTTCAGACGTGAGCATTTTCATAACTTTTCTTAATCGCATTCTACATAAAGGGCTGGGCAGTGGGCAGCAGATGGGTATTATATTGATATCACGATAAAATAGGCCTATTAAAAGTCCGGGATTTTAAATATCATGATCAGGCATAAGTGTCATCTCTTCTGAATTTCATATTTACTGAAAGTACCAATAGTTATCTCTACAATAACGCCTCAATACCGTTATCATGGTATTCGGTCAAAAATATGATATTTGACTGTGTCTGTATAGCGGAGCCCACTCATGATGTAAACAGAAACAAAACTTTCTATTACTGCAAGCCCTGGTTTCCATGCCAACCCTTTGTTTCCTCAGAGTGGACAGCCAGAGTGGGAGGTGGTCCCAAACCGCGGGATCGATGACCCCACGACAATAAAGATGGTGCTGCGGAGGGTAAGCCTTTTCCGGTGTTACAAATACGCAGAGATACAGGACACTGCCTCCACAGAAGCACTGTTCTGCCCCACTGAGGCGCCACCTCAATCACACACAGGCCATGGTATCTCTAGAATAACTTCTGTAATTCTTAACAGCCATTTACCGGCAATATGACATGAAACACCATGAATTTAACATGGAAACCCCCTTCACGTTTGTACTTTTTTTATTACAACCCCAATTCCGAAATAGTTGGAACAAAGTAAATTGTGAATAAAATCAAAATGCATTGACTTTCAGATCACATGAGCCAATGTTATTTATGATAGAACATAGATAACATTTCAAATATTGAAACTGCAACATTTTACATTTTAATCCACAAAATGAGCTTATTTCCAATTTTCTTGCTGCAACTGGTCTCATAAAAGTTCGGACACAGGCAAAAAAGACAGGCTGAAAAAACAATTAATATATAAGAGAATCAGATGAAAGGAGATTTAACTGAAAATTAAGTTAACTGGTATCAGGTGTGTAACATGATTGGCGATGAAAGGGATGTCTTAGAGAGGCTGAGTCTCTCAGAAGTAAAGATGGCCAGAGGCTCTCCAACCTGTGAAGGCTTACGTAAAAAAAACAGTGGATTACTTTAAAAACAATGTTCCTGGTTAAGGCACTGCGCTGCAGTGCAGAGGTGATCACCACGTCGCGGGTTCGAGCCTCGGCGTAGCCATCGGCAGGGGTCGGCACCTTTTTCAGAGTAGCGCACAACTGGCTATCGCGCTACTGGGTTTACAAATTGGGAAGGGACTGCCGGATTTGGGTATTTGGGATTTTGGGCCAAAACAATTAAGATGGTGCTGCGGAGGGTAAGCCTTCCGGTGTTACTAATATGCAGAGATACAGGACACTGCCTCCACAGAAGCTTGTCATCGCGAACGAAGGCGAGCTTGGGCTCATAGATACTGCTCCGATAGCAACTGATGTCTGAGATGGATGGAAGAATCCGAACGGATCCATGTATTTTAAGAGTAATGATTGTTTAGAAATGATGGCAACCTTGCATCGTTCGGCTGATCTCATTTGATTTCGGCGCACTGTATGCGGCACATTTTGTACTTTCTCTGGAGGAATATTGTCTAGTACCTGCCTAATTAGCTCCCGTCCCCCTTAAAAAAAGGGATTGATAACTTGACACTCAATCACAAAATATCATAAACACTCCCGCAGTCACGTAAGAGGACAATTTCATAAATCTGATAAGTTGGCAAAGCGTCAATTCGTAGATTAAATGTTTTTTACTAATATTTTGAGAGGTGGGGGAGCGCCCCTCCACTACACCCCAGCGTATGAGCCCAGAGCTGCAACAGACTGACATACTGTGCACTAACCCACGATGCAAACGGTCTCAATGTAGGCCTACTGACGGATCGTAGACACATTATAATCGTTCACGGTCTAATACCGTCATGTCGCAAACCCCTGTTCTAGAATTCTGCAGTGACTCACACTGCTGTTTGTCACAGTGACTGTTATCAGAATCACAGAAGCAAGTTCCATTTTACTGTCTCTTATCCAAATTACTGGCACAAAGAACTTCATACTTCAGGCCAGTTGGAAGCACTTCAAATCTCAAACACATTTGAAAGTGATTAAAAACTGCTCTTGCAAATTAACGGAGATGGTGAGTACTTCATAGTTCGACAGTGGCCTCACTTCTTTACACGTAAAATGTTTTTTTTTTTTTCGAAGTTTCCTGTCATTTGATTTAGGCAAATGCTACCATTTGCCTCAAGCAAACAGTCACTTGATGATAGCTGCTCATAATGTGATGCGAGTTAGCGTTCGTTCCATTAATCTGAGGCTTTGAAAACGGCCTTAGTTAAATTGTTGTCAAAAAATAATAATGTCTTCACACTGGCACATCCCTCCAGAAAGAAAAATATGGTTCATAAGAAAACAGGACGAAAAGAAAATGATTAGATTGAACATGGTTCTTCATCTGGTAACAAAACCTTGGTATTTCAGCTGTACATAAACAGAAAAAATATTTATCAATTTTGTTCTGAGGTTCGTTCAGCATTTGTCTTATTGGGAGCATTCAGAAACGCATGGGCATTATCTTTATTTGTGATTTATCCTGGACCCAGCACTTGAGGGGAACTTTTTCAGACGTGAGCATTTTCATAACTTTTCTTAATCGCATTCTACATAAAGGGCTGGGCAGCGGGCAGCAGATGGATATTATATTGATATCACTATAAAATATTACAAGTCTGGGATTTTAAATATCATGATCAGGCATAAGTGTCATCTCTTCTGATTTTCATATTTAGTGAAAGTACCAATAGTTATCTCTACAATAACGCCTCAATACCGTTATCTAGGTATTCGGTAAAAAATATGATATTTGACTTTGTCTGTATTGCGGAGCCCACACATGATGTAAACAGAAACAAAACTTTCTATTACTGCAAGCCCTGGTTTCCATGCCAACCCTTTGTTTCCTCAGAGAGGACAGCCAGAGTGGGAGGTGGTCCCAAACCGCGGGACCGATGACCCCACGACAATTAAGATGGTGTTGCGGAGGGTAAGCCCTTCCCGGTGTTACTAATACACAGAGATACAGGAAACTGCCTCCACAGAAGCACTGTTCTGCCCCGCTGAGGCACCACCTCAATCGCACACAGGCCACGGTTTCTCTATAATAACTTCTGTCATTCTTCTCAGCCATTTACCGTCAATGTGACATCAAACACCATGAATTTAACATGGAAACCCCCTTCACCTTTGTACTTTTTTTATTACAACCCCAATTCCGAAATAGTTGGAACAATGTAAATTGTGAATAAAATCAAAATGCATTGACTTTCAGATCACATTAGCCAATGTTATTTAAGATAGAACATAGATAACATTTCAAATGTTGAAACTGCAACATTTTACATTTTAATCCACAAAATGAGCTTATTTCAAATTTTCTTGCTGCAACTGGTCTCATAAAAGTTCGGACACCTGCAAAAAAGGACTGAGAAAACAATTAATATATAAGAGAATCAGATGAAAGGAGATTTAACTGAAAATTAAGTTAACTGGTATCAGGTGTGTAACATGATTGGCTATGAAAGGGATGTCTTAGAGAGGCTGAGTCTCTCAGAAGTAAAGATGGCCAGAGGCTCTCCAACCTGTGAAGGCTTACGTAAAAAAAACTGGATTACTTTAAAAACAATGTTCCTCAACGTCAAATTGCAAAGGCTTTTAAGGTTTCGTCATTTACAGTGCATAACATCATCAAAAGATTCAGAGAAACTGGAAAAATATCTGTGCATAAGGGACAGGGCCGAAGACCTTTACTGGATGCCTGGGATCTTCAGGCCCTCAGATGCCACTGCATCACACATCAGCATTATTCCGTCATTGACATTACTAAATGGGCCCAAGATCACTTCAAGAAACCACTGTCTGTAAACACAGTCGCCGTGCCATCCACAGATGCCACCTAAAACTATCATGCAAAAAGGAAGCCATTGTTGAGCATGATCCAGAAGCGCCGCCTTGTACTGTTTGCCAAGGCCCATTTAAAATGGACTGTAGGAATGTGGCAAAGTGTCCTGTGGTCTGACGACTCCAAATTTGACATTCCTATGGGAAATTATGGCCGTCGTGTCCTCTGGGCTCAACAGGAGAAAGACCACCCCTCCTATTATCAGCGTTTAGTTCAAAAGCCAGCATCTCTGATGGTATGGGGATGCATTGGGGCATATGGCGTGGGACACTTGTATGTTTTTAAAAAGCACCATGAATGCTGAAAGGCATTCAAAGGTTTTAGAGCAACATATGCTCCCTTCCAGTCGACATCTTTTCCAGGGAAGGCCTTGTGTATTTCAGCAGGACAATGCAAAACCACATACTGCAGCTATTACAACAGCATGCCTTCGTAGTAGAAGAGTCCATGTGCTGAACTGGCCTGCCTGTCATCCTCATCTTTCACCCATTGAGAACATTTGGCGCATAATAAAACAAAAAATCCGTCAAAGGAGACCCAAAACTCTCCAGCAGCTGGAAGCCTGTATTAAACAAGAGTGGGATCAAATTCCAATGGCTTAACTCAAGAATCTTGTCTCCTCAATGCCCAGACGCCTCCACTTTGTGCTACAAAAAAGAGTGGATGGTATACCATGGTAAACAGGCCCCTGTCCAAACTTTTTTGAGACCAGTAGCAGTCATCAAACTTGAAATGAGCTAATTTTCTGGACAAACTGGAAAGTTTTCTCAGTTTCAACATTTGTTCTGTTATCTCTGTTCAATTGTGAATAAAATACCGGCTGGTGTGATTTGAAAGTGATTGCGCTTTGATTTTAATCACAATTTACACTTCGTTCCAACCATCATTAGATTTAGGCAAATGCTTCCACTTGTCATAACCAGTCACTTGACGATAGCTGCTCATAATGTGATGCGAGTTACTGTTCGTTCCATTAATCTGAGGCTTTGAAAAAAAATTGTTAAAAATAATAATAATAATAATGCCCATACACAACCACATCCCTCCAGAAAGAGAAAATATGGTTAATCGGAAATCAGGACAAAAAGAAATGATTAGATTCAACGCGGTTCTTCGTCTGGTAACAAAACCTTGGGGTTTGATCAGTACATCAACAGAAAAAATCTTTATCAATTGTGTTCTGAGGTTCGTTAAGCATTTCTCTTTTTGGGAGCATTCAGACAGGCCTGGGCATTATATTTATTTGTGATTCGTCATCGATCCAGCACATGAGGGGAACTTTTTCAGACATGAGCATTTTCAGAACTTTTCTAAATCGCATTCTACATATAGAGCTGGGCAGCATATGGATACTGTATTGATATCTTGATAAGATATTTAATATAAGTCTGGAATGATAAATATCAGAAAACTGATCAGGCATAAGTGTCATTCCGTCTGGTTTTCATATTTAGTGAAAGTACCAATGGTTATCTCGACAATAACGCCTCAATACTGTTATCTCGGTACTCGGTCAAAAATATGATATTTGACTTTGTCTGTATCGCGGAGCCCACACATGATGTAAACAGAAACAAAACTTTCTACTACTGTAAGCCCTGGTTTCCATGCCAACCCTTTGTTTCCTCAGAAAGATCAGCAGGCGGAAGTGAGTGCTGCTCATGATGGTCGCTGTGCCGCCCAAACGCAGCCACTCTGGGAGGTGGTCCCAAACCACGGGGCCGATGACCCCAGAACAATTAAGATGGTGCTGCGGAGGGTAAGCCTTTCCCGGTGTTACTAATATGCAGAGATACAGGACACAGCCTCCACAGAAGCATTGTTCTGCCCCACTGAGGTGCCACCTCAATCGCACACAGGCCACAGTATCTCTAGAATAATCTCCGTAATTCTTCACAGCCATTTACCGTCAATATGACATCAAACACCATGAATTTAACACGGAAACCCCCTTCATGTTTGCACTTGTTTATTACAACCCCAATTCTGAAAGAGCAGGGACAAAGTGTAAATTGTGAATGAAATCAAAATGAAATGACTTTCAGATCACATGAGTCAATATGTTATTTACAATAGAACATAGATAACAGAAACAAAACTTTCTTCTGCTGCAAGCTCTGGATTCCATGTCAATCCTTTACTTCCGCAGAGAGGTCAGCAGGCTGAAGACAGCGCTGCAAAAAATCGCTGTGCTGCCCCAGCACACCCAGTCTGGGAGGTGGTCCCGACCTGCGGGACCGATACCAATCAGAGGGCGGTAAAGCTTGTGCTGCGGAGGGTGAGAGCAGAGAAAAGACCTCTGCCGTACAGACTTGCCTCACTGCCACCAAAAAAAAGATACAGGGATGTGCTGCAGAAATCCTGAAGCCCTGACTGATCTGGAGTTACATGAGACAATATTCAAATGCAGTCAGGGAAACAGCTGCTCACAGTCCGTTGCATTTTCTCTTTTTGGGACACAATGAAAATTAAAATGCAACCTGTTGGCGTCCCATCAAGACGGGTCTTCTGCTAGGACGTCCCTCATTAGGTGCGTGAAGGAAACCATGTTTCTCATTTGCATACCAACTAATCAGCTTCTGGGTAGCGCTTGTACGCACAGAGGCTTACTGATACTGTCATGAGTGCGTTGAGATGTAAATGTAAATGCAATAGGCTGGGGGTGAAGTTTTGTGAATTGCATTTGAATATTGTCCATGTATTGCGGAGCGAGACTTTGGAAACAAAATGTCAAACAGCTTTCCATTATCATTTGAATATAATCATAGATTTCCCACATGAGAAAATGAAAATGATAATTGAATTAATGCATTTTCAACTTAATATTATCTCAAATAACTCATACATAAGCGGATGATTAAAATGCAACAGTGGGATTACATTTTCATTTGAATATTGTCCATAAGAAACCTTGACATGTGTGTATGTTTTGTGATTAAATCTATATATTTTTTTATTATTTATTTATCATTATTTTTAATACATTTTTTTTAGATTTATTTTTAAATAAACAATAAATTGTGAAAAAAAATCTGAGTGGTTTTAATTTAGGTTAGCCATTTCTGCATGTTTCATTGTCCAAATTCCTGAAAAGACAGAAGGGTTATAAATACCTAATCAGGCTCTGCTATAAATACAGGAACACAATAAAACTGTTGTTCATAGATGGTCAATTTAAAAAAAAAAAAAGAGAAAAAAAAAAAAGACCGTCAGCATCTTTCTGAAAATCTTTGAGAGACTTACCACAGTAAGGAAAAGTTCTACAACCGGACTTGAGTGTGAGAGTAATTTAGTCGACGGTTACTCAGTGAAGAGAACAGCTGAATGAACAGACAGGACTGTGTTATGAAGAACAGAACACAGTGACTGTGCAGACGCAGGAAAAGTGGGAGGGGCAGCGATTACATTACATTACACAGCATTCCCTGCATTCTTGAGTCAAACAAAGGATGTCCTAAAATGTCAGAAAGGAAAAGATTCACTGATATGTGTCCCTTGCTCAGAAAGTCAGAAATAACTAAATGAATGAATCCAAAGACTATGCTTACATGAAAGATTATTGAGCCGAAATGGTGATGTTTGCTAGTAGCAAAGAGGTAGAAGCAATACTGAAATATTCACTCAGATATTATTAAAAGGCTGATCACACCTAATGCCCTTTATCTGCGCGGGGCGCCCTACTTGTTAATATTCTCAATGATTAGACACGTCCTGGACGCTGCTTTTGCGCAACTGGTGCCTTGTGTGTTAGTGCCCCTGGCGCCTCACTGTTCTTTGATGCGCTTCGTATCAAACATAGTCCCATTTTGAGGCGCCTCGATAAAAAGCCGCTTCACCTCATTGTTTTCCCTGCTGTCCAATCATGTGACAAGAACTGAAATCAGTTCGCTGACTAGTCCATTGAAACGGTTAATTTCAGAATGTTCGCAAAGAGGAGTGACAGGAACGTTACTTAGCAACACAGAAAAGATGCGTCCAGCACCGTTTTACAAGGTGGGCTTCAAAATAACAGGTCAGAGGTGCCTGGCGTTTCCAGACCGATAAAGCGCTTCCGGTGTGATCGACCCCTAAGGCTTCACTGTAGAGCCGTGGAGTACTGACCCCTCCCCATGCTGTGACATCACAAACGCCCTCACCATGGCTACCTTCACCAAAAATCCCCTCCCCCTCTCCCAGCAAACTTTGGTCAGTACAGGTCAGCTAAAAATAAGCTTTAACTTTGAACCCAACCAAAGACACTAGGCCAGCTTCTTTAGTCCATCAAGACACTTCCCCTTTCTCAGCTGAGTCAGAGGTCAGCAGCATCTCTCACTGGCTAATCTGTTCCCACACTGCAATTTCAGCTGCTGCTTTGGATAACATCAGTCTGTCCTGACGCTGGCTAAAATCACATCACATCACATCACATCAGATTACAAACATTTATCTGCCACTTCCAGCCAAAGAGAATCGCTGCTGACCTGACAAAGCAGGGGCCAATTCCCCAAGAGTAATACAGGCTTACGGGCCAAACAGCTGCACTGGACTTGGTGTGACTACACTGGACCTTGAACCAGCGACCTTCGGAGTCATAATGATTTGAGGCATACAGTTGCCGTATGTGTGCCCATTCTCCAAACACCATCAGGTTCTGTAATGGCGCTCGTTGTCTGATGTGATTCTCTACTTCATTGGCAGAGGAGGAAAGAGCATCTCAGCTCATTTAGTGACTCAGTGACTAACGTCGTGCTAACGAGGCTAACGTCATTAAGCACTGAGCGAGGTCTTCCCTTGCTAGTGTGCGGAGACTTCAAGAACGGGCAAGTGCCGCCAAACAAACAGGTGTTCCTGACAGCTCAGCTGCTGACAGGGCGATGCCATGTGGTGCTGTACTGCACGGCCATGCTGAAAATCACCCTCCCCTTACGTGTCTCAGACCGCTTCCATCGCCACTGAAAATAAACTGATGGTGCGAGGCTTTGCCAGTATCACACATTAAAACTAATGTTGGCTCTTCCTCACCCTGTCGACCTTGTAACAAACGGTACGAACCTCAGTTTAACTACAGCAGTTTCACTAGTCCACATTAGACAGAAAATATGTTAACAAGGCAAATAACAACACCACTTCGGAGCGGTTGAGCAAATTACCGCAACTTTCAGATCCCCACTATTTTGAAATACACTGAAATTTACTGCAAATATAACAAGAACGCACTGGGAGCACAACATTCCCTGCTGGAGTCGCGACTGTGATTTGTGCGTATCATCAGTCTATCAGCAGTATATGTGCACAGTTTCAGGAATGTCCTATGAAAACTGTAGGAGGAGTTGATTTCACCAGCCAAGTATCTTACGTTTCGGACAGACAGACAGACAGCACAATGACATAATCCCCCTTTTGGGCTTTCACCCAGTGAGGGATAAGAAGTCTATAATTACATATATGTGTATGTATGTATGTATGTATGTATGTATACACACACCCACTTCTCTGTGCTCTAAAGCAGAACATTCACTGTCATGATACTATCTGCTGCATGAGCTGCAATTATCCTGCTCCGTTTGGAGGGTGAACAGAGTACAAATTGGCTGTTTCACAATCAGGGACCAAAGTTTGTCTCACAGATCCCCAAAAATCAAATGTGAAATACAGAATTAAATTGATGCCCATTTGCTCACGTGTTGTTGAAAACATGCTGAAAACTTTGGAGCGTTGGGTTCACAGGTTCTCCTGAAATTCATACAAATGACAATTTGCCCATTTCCACCCTTTTAACCACTTCTGGAGAAGACATGTTTTTGACAGACAAAGAACGTATGAAGAGTTTTATCACAAAACACGTTAACTCCACTGATTCTGAATTCAGAAAAAATGGCTTTCTATGTAATTACTATTTCTGTAAAACTTTAAATTATGGTCTTTTCTAGTATTGTACGAGCCAAATGGTAACCAATTGGCATATTTATTTCAAATCGAGCCACGGGAATATTCTTGAAACAAAAATCAGTTTTTTTTTGCATAACGAGTTAAATCCATAGCTTGCTTTTATTACAAAAAGGGTTAAATCCAATCGAGTAGGTATGTTTCTTTGTTGTAGTGTCGGGCGTTGCTGAGGAAGCACGACAGCTTACAGCGAGAGAGACATGAACATCTCTGCAGCTCCACACTCCACAGTACCAGCAGAGAGTTTATTTATGCAGCTAGAAAGTCAGTCTAACCGGCAGATCATACAAATACACTGGTGTCAGAGTAAGGGCAGAGTGACCTAATCCACTGGCAGAGTAAATCTGCCCAAGATTCTGAAACCTAAGCCCATCAGGTAAATGTAACCCGAATCCCATCTCTAATTCAAACAGGAAGGTGACACAAGTGTTTTAAGGTTGATAACTGCACCCTTATTATTGTAAACAAACCAAAGCTGATATATTGTCAGGATATGCTTCCTAAACAACCCAACAACTTGGGCAATAGGGTCATTCCATATGAACTCAACCAGAAGTCCCATAATGACCGACTCGGATTTGGCTAAAAAAGTTTGTACTGGTATCTGAACATATATCATGAACATGTGTAAAATATTTTGTCAAAATTCTGAAGGGTTTTTGTGCTGTGGCTCTTCAAAATAGGGTGGTATACCTCATTTTTCACCCTTGCCAATCTCGCATGTTTAATAACAGCCATATTTGGATGCCAATATCTTAAGAATGAAATGAGTTGTGAGCTTAAAAAGTGATATAGTACGTAACTAGCACTCAGGCTTTCAGGATCTATAATCAGAAAAGTCCTATCTCCTCTAGTTTGTGAGGTATTGGCCTCCAAAGCAGTGGTTTTACGTGCGAAAATGAAAATTTTAATTTCAAGGGGCAACTGTCATGCTACAATAAATCACAACCGTTTATTGGGGCTACATTCCTTCTATTTAGGCAGATGACTATCTGTAGAAAGTTTTTGGACAGTATTGAAATCATAATTTAGGTGTAAGGGAGCTCCAAAAATGGCTCCGACTGAAAAAATGCAATTTAAGACCAATTTTTAACAGTCAAAATCATAGCTGTTATGGCCCCAATTTGTTATTACATTTACAACACTACAGCAACAGCAACAGCAAAGGATGACAGACACAGTTTTTAAAACTTATGCACATTTAATTATCAAAGACAACAACTAACAATAACAACTAGATTAGATATATACAAAAAAACAGAAATATTTACAGTCCCTTTTGTAGGTTGCTTGGTGATGTCCTGGGTGAGGGAAAAACTCTAACACAGGCAAAAATCCACTAAAAGCTTCACAGGTCTTGAACAGAATGACAGGTCTGGTCACATGTATCCTTCTCCTTGCAATTTCTCCTACTACTTTACTGTCTCAATTCTTTTCATTATATACTCTTTTGCAGACCCCATCCCCATTTAGACCCCCTTTTTTTTTTTTTTTCGGGGACTTGCCCCAGACATGCCCAGGGCATGTCTAAACCTAGCTCCAGTCTGGGCCTAATAAAAGAAAGGTAAATACTGCCATCTAGTGGCCTCTATTCACATCACACCTCCATTCCAAAAGGGAAAAATTTTGACTCATAAAGGCAAAATTTTTCTTTTCAATACAAAATGGTGAAGTGGATACTTGTCTATATATACACACACATCATACATTATTCAAATAAACACGTGACATATATATATATACACATATTCAAACACGGGATAAGAAATCAGCAATTACATTGTCTGTACCCTTCACATGCTTAATTTCCAAGTCAAACTCCTGTAAAATCAAACCCCAATTCAACAATCTACGATTCTTGTTTTTCATCTTACTCAAAAACATTAACGGATTGTGATCAGTGTACACAACCATTGGCTTTTGTCCTGTACAAACATAAACCTCAAAGTGTTGTAAAGAAAGGACCGGAGCCTACAGCTACTTCTCTATTGTGGAATAGTTCCTCTGGTGGCGATTGAACTTCCTGGAGAAGTATGCCACGGGATGCTCAATGTCATCAGAGTCACTTCTCTGTAGGAGCACAGATCCACAAGCTTGGTCGCTAGCATCGACCGCCATTGAGAACGATTTGTTGAAGTCAGGAGATTTGAGCACGGGGAAGTGACACAGCAGAGACTTCAGGCGATCGAAGGCTCTCTGGCATGCATCATCCCAAGTGAACTTTACGCCTTTCTTCAGTTAGTTAGTTAGACTGAGAGCAATCTCAGCAAAGTTCTTGCAGAACTTGCGGTAGTACTCGATCATTCCAAGGAAGCGGCGCAAAGCTTTTTTGTTGTCAGGAGCGGGAAAGTCCATGATGGCTTGGACTTTAGCATTTATGGGTGCAACCTTACCCTGACCTATGATGTAGCCAAGATAGGTGACAGTCGCACAACCAAAGTCACTCTTGTTCAGGTTAACAGTCAGGTTAGCCTGGTCAGGCGCTGGAACAACGTCTCTACATCTTTTAGATGTTCTTCCCAGGAGTCACTCCATGTGATCAGGTCATCGATGTATGCACCCATGTGTGGCAATCCGGCGATTGTAGACTGTATCATCCTTTGGAATGTGGCTGGGGCATTTTTCATCCCAAAGGTTAGGACTTCATACTGGTACAACCCTTCTCCTATCTGGAGTCTTCACAATGTAATTGAGATCATTGAGTTTTGTCAGAATTTCATAAGGACCATGAAATCTAGCCTGCAATGGACCAGACTGCAAGGGAAACAACACAAGGACCTTGTCTCCTGGTTTAAACTCACGGCTTCTAGCCCCATGATCATACCAAGTTTTCACTTTTCCCTGACTTGATTTCAAGTTCTCTTTGGCTAGGTCACAAGCTGCACACAATCTTTCCTTGAACTTGCTAACATAGTCTAACAGACTGATGTGCGGCTCTTCCTCCTGCCATTGTTCACTCAACAATAGCAAAGGTCCTCTCACTTCATGGCCAAACACTAGCTCAAACGGACTGAATCCAGTAGACTCCTGCACTGCTTCTCTAGCTGCAAACAGCAAATGAACACCTTCATCCCAGTCTTTCTCATAGTCATAACAATAAGTCCTCATCATTGTCTTGAGAGTGGAATGAAACTGCTTCAAGGCTGTTACGTTCCCCAAATGCTTCAAGTCTAGGGTAAAGGGGAGTAACACAATATTAACTAAAACCAAACCCAGGAGGCAAAAGGAGGCAGGGGAAAGGTACAAACAATGAATAATTTATTAAACAAAAAGGTTCCAAAAGACAAAACAGAAGCTACAACAAATGCATGAAAAGGCCTCAGAAGAAACAGGCTACCACTAGCAAATGCTACAAAAACTATAAGACAGAGATACAGGACTGCAGACTAAACTAAAACCAAGATGACAGCAATTAAACAAAGACAAGAATCAAACACAAAATACCACACAGTTAGTACAGTCTCACCAATGTATATGTGCCACACAGGCTATCACACAGACAAATAGATACAAAAATGCACACACAGTGCTGGCTGCTAGATGTCAGAGAGCATGCTGGTGCTCCTTGGTTTTATGCAGCCCTGCTCCAATTATGCTGATGGGGCCCAGGTGGGAAGTGCCCAGGTGAGGGAGAGCTCCTGTCAGTAGCTGAGAGGGGAGGGGCAGCAACCTTGAGAGAACAGCACAGCAGGGGGAGACAAATAGCCACAACCCATGACCGTAACACCCCCCCCCCCTTAAGAGCGAACTTATCAAAGTTAGCAACACACATTCAAATGTAAGAGGCACCAACAGACAGGATATAGGGTGGATGACACCATGGCTCCAGCACTCATCTCACCCCCTGGAGAGGGCATCCGCTACCATGTTGTCAACCCCCTTCTTGTGACTAATTTCCAGGTTGTAGTGTTGCACCAACAGGGCCCAACGCATCAGCCTCTGGTTATGGTTGTACATCTGGGCTAGGAAAACAAGGGGGTTATGATCAGTGTACACAATTACTGGTCAGCTACTGGAACCTACATACACCTCGAAGTGCTGCAGAGCAAGAAGAAGGGCTAATGTTTCCTTCTCAATTGTTGACTAGTTTAATTGATGGTGTTTAAACTTGGCTGAGAAGTAGCTAACTGGGTGGCACACATCACCTTCACCATCCTGGAGTAGCACAGCACCTGCCCCGGTAGCACTGGCATCAATCTCCAACTTAAATGGGAGAGAGAAGTTAGGTGCGGCCAAGACAGGAGCACTGCAGAGGATAGACTTAGCGGACATAAAGGCACGTTCACATTCAGGATCCCACACAAATGGTACCTTTGGACTACATAACCTGGTTAGAGGGGCCACCACCACTGAGAAGTTTTTACAAAAACATCTGTAGTACCCCGTCATACCCAGAAAACGTCGTAGCTCCCGCCTAGTGGTGGGTGTAGGGAAAGACAGGACAGCTGTAACCTTAGCGTCTACTGGGCGCACACTCCCATGTCCCACCTGTTTGCCCAAATAGGTCACAGTGGCCTTACCAAACTCACATTTTGCCAGGTTGAGAGTTAGGGAGGCCTCAGACAGACGATGGAACACCAGGGCCAAGTTGGTCATGTGCTCTTCCCAGCTGCTAGAATACACCACGACGTCATCAAGGTACACGTTGCAGTGAGGGATGTCCCCCAAAACCAGGTGCATCAACCGTTGGAAGGTTGCTGGGGCATTCCTCATGCCGAATGCCATCACTGTATATTCTAAGAAATGGTCAGGGGTTACAAAAGCAGAGATTTCACAGGCCTGGGAGGACAGTGGCACTTGCCAGTAACCCTTTAAAAGATCCAGTTTTGTGATGTGGGTTGCTGGGCCAATACTGTCTATACAGTCTTCCATGCGAGGCAGAGGGTACGAGTCGGACACAGTCACAGCATTTACCCTTCTGTAGTCAGTACAAAACCTAAATGTGCCGTCAGGCTTGCCGACCAACAGACACGGGGAGCTCCAAGGGCTACAACTGGGCCTAGCTAGGCCATTGTCTAACAGATAGGTGGTCTCTTTTTTCATCATTTCCCTCTTAGTCACTGGACAACGGTATGCATGTTGTTTGATTGGAGCTGCGCTACCGACATCAATGTGGTGTTCTAACACTGTGGTACGAGAAGGTACATCCTGAAACAAAGTAGGATAAGATTCGATAAGACTGACTACATCATCCCGCTGACTGTCAGGAAAGTAGGATAACTGAGCTCTGAGGGTAGACAGGTAAGCTGTGTTCGTCAGCCTACCACACTGTAGACCATCAGGGAACACCTCCAAACCATCAGCCAGGGCTCCCACACCCAACAGAGAAGCAGAGGTCTTCTGGGGGGTAACAGGCTCCGGAGTATTTTCCTGCTTCCCCACATCAGCTTGTCTGGTGAGATAGGTTTTTAACATGTTAATATGACATAGCCGTGTCTTTCGTCTACGTTCAGGAGTGTGGATGATGTAATCTGTATCAGACACTTTCTTCTCTACCACATAGGGTCCTGAAAATCGGGCATTGAGAGCAGATCCTGGCAGGGGCAATAAAATCAGGACCTGATCACCAGGCTGGAACTGGCGCACTTGCGCCCGTTTGTCAAAACGGAGTTTCATTGCCTCTTGTGAGGAGGAGGGAGCATCCTTTGCTACTGCAGAGGCTCGATGCAGCCGCTCTCTGCACTGGGAAACAAAATCCAACACATTGGAGACAGGAGGGGAACTAGACATTAGCTGTTCTTTTAGTACTTTAAGTGGGCCACGCACGTTGTGACCAAACACAAGTTCAGCCGGGCTGAATCCCAGGGACTCCTGTTTTGCATCACGTATTGCAAAGAGAACAAAGGGGACGCCCTCATCCCACCCCCTCCCTGTTTCATAACAGTACTTTTTTAGCATAGACTTAAGTGTCTGGTGCCAGCGTTCAAGTGCGCCCTGCGACTCTGGATGGTATGCACTGGACACTGAATGGGAGACCCCTAATGTTTGCAAGGTTTGCTTAAAAGTCTTGGACAGAAAATTGGTTCCCTGATCTCTCTGAACAGTTTTAGGTAACCCAAAAGTTGTAAAAAACTTCAGCAGGGCCTTGGTGATGGCAGGTGCAGTGATTTTTCGTAAGGGGATAGCTTCCGGGAAACGAGTGGCAATACACATCACCGTTAATAGAAACTGATTGCCAGACTTTGTTCGGGGCAACGGGCCCACACAGTCCACTATGACATGGGAGAAGGGCTCACCAACCGCAGGTATAGGACACAGTGGGGCAGGAGGCACTCCTTGGTTCGGCTTCCCTACCATCTGACAGGTATGGCAGGATTTACAGAAACGCACCACATCAGCTTTCAATCCTGGCCAAAAGAAATGAGTTAGGATCCGATCATATGTCTTAGTAATGCCAAGATGGCCAGACCACAGACGCTCATGTGCAAGCTCTAACACATGCTGCCGACTTCCAACAGGCACTACTATCTGCTGCACTGTACCCCAGTCCCCACTATCTGCTGCTTTTCCTGCCTGAGAAACCCACCTACGCATCAGGACCCCATTATCTATCAGAAAAGACGGTTTCCCACCATGTTGAGTAGGGTCTTCACCAACTGCAGCATATAAATGGGCAAGGGAGGGGTCACTTTTCTGAGCGTGTATGAGCGTTTCACGAGTCAGAGGCAGAGCGTTCACAGAAGGACTATCCAGCCTGGTCACGTCAGATGCTTGGGTGGCACCATCCTGGGGCTCTCCAGTTGGGGACACCTTTTCCTCAGACAGCACAGAAGCAAAGAGGGAGTCAGACAAGTCAACATCCTGGACCTGCTTTCTAGCCTGGGCTCTAGTTATGAGGGCACTAGCAGTAAACACCTCTGGGTGGCACTCAGCAAGGTCGTCATGTGCAGAGCTAGGTACTTCAACCACCTCAGGAGAGGGATAAACTTTACCCCCAGCTATGTCATTCCCCATAATGAAATCAACACCCTCTATGGGGAAGTCAGAACGCACTGCCACAGGGAAAAACCCTGTGCATAAGTCTGACTGCACATGAATGCGGTGGAGGGGTGTGGGTACAAACCCCATTCCTATTCCCCTCACAATAGTGCTTACCCCACAAGCTGAAATGGCATCCAAAGGGAGAACTCTGGACAGGATAAATGACTGTGACCCCCCTGTATCTCGCAATACTGTGACTGGGCGCAGGTCTTCGGACCTGCCTGTAAGGGATACATAACCGGTAGACAGAAAAGGCTTGAAACATTCATCCTCTAATTTCTCAGTAGCCAGCTGGCTACTATGAGGTACTGTCTTAATCAGACCTATTCCTTTTGGTTTGGAAGGTTTGGAAACAGCTGACCCCACCGGGGCAGCTGCACGTTGTCGCTCCCATGCCCTGCATTCAGCCACTAGGTGACCAGGCTTGTGGCAAAAGAAACACTGTCTGGTTACCGGGGTAGGTTTATCACCACTTGTGTTCTGCGTGAATGCACGGGGCTGGGTGGTGCGTGATTCAGCACCTTTTGGCAACGCTGACAAACCTTTTAAGAAAGAAGGTTGCTTATTAAACACTGTTTTGTGCATGAGCTCATACTCATCTGCTAGAGTGGCTGCTTGCTGTAGAGTAGCAACTTTTTGCTCATTTAAATAAACAGCTGTTCGTTCAGACATACAGTCCTTGAAATCTTCTAACAGCACTAGCTCACGCAGTGAAGAAAACTCTGCTACCTTGTGTGACCCTTAGATATAAGAAAGGGCTTGGCTCCAACGTGCTTGACTACGCCACCTGGGGCCTTTCACACCAGGATATAATACAAGGGTAGGCCGCTTCACACATTTGAGACAAGCGGGTTCACCCACAGATGCGAGTAATGACAGAGACGTGATTTCAATTATGAAAAAAATGAACAAAATTTATTGATAAATAAATTCAGTAAAAGACAAATTGATCATTTATTTATTTGAGCCCTGGCAAAAAGAGGAAGGGGTAATAGCTGTCACCAGCTACACAACTAATGGCACAGAAATGGTATGGCAAAAACCATTGAGGGAGAAGGGGCGGTTACCTGTCTTGGAAAATGACCGACACCACTCGTGCGCTTGTTGCCAGTGCCTAACCACACACACGCACACATAGGCACTGCAAAATATGGATGTCACAGCAATAGTGGATAAAAGCATGCATAAGCACAATGGACAACCAAATGTGAATAATCACAACAAATGGTGAGTAAGTGCAAATTACCCCTATAGTAAAGAGCTACAGTGCGCAGTGCGTGAAGACTCGGAATCCAGCACCCTGTCCCGTAATCAGCTGCACTAATTTCTGGAGGAGGAAGGGGACAAGAGCTAATTAGTAAACTCAGGCAGCCAAATGCTGGGACAGCCAATACCCCATGATCTTAATGCCACAAGGGAAAGATCAGAAAAAGGCAGTTATAAAGGCCAGGTCCACTTATAAAATGGGAATTAATAAAAAAACACAAGGGCAAAAGCTAATATCATGCAAAACTTGCAGTAGGCAAAACAGCAGTGACAATTTCCCTGAAAACACAAAACAGTCCAAATTAGACATACATAAACACACAGCTAAAACACAGCCAGTGCCATAAATTACGGGGTAACATTATGAAATTATACCTCAGATATCACACAGAATACCAATGAAACCTGAGCAGCAATCGCTATTAACATACGTACCGACACCGTTGCAAACATCTTTTAGCTAAACAGAGACAAATGCATAAATCACAGGCGACTCATGATAACTTGCAAGAGCTGTACAATAATCAAACAGCAGTCATGTTCAACCGGACCGATACCAGTTCTGGGGTTACAAACAGCCCTTAATAGGGCGAAGTTACCTTTACGAATTATGTCTTCAGGCAATATTGCAGTTTCCTTTGCCGAGCGTCCTTTCACCTGAGACCTACGTTAAAACATGACTTAATTATCCGTGCGAACCCTCTGACCAAGGCAGCTCTTAATCAATAAAAATAGGCTGTAAATACCTTCAGTAGTGCTGTCAATGGAGCCGACTACTCGGAAGCGTCTGGCGACAGTAGAACGCCTATTGCCCACAACATCGCATTAGCCACGACCTTACACATATAAATAGCATAACGAAACAGATAAAACCAGGACGTACCTTTTACCGACCAACCACCCGGAAACACAAGTAACCGCCAAGTACGAGTAATGAATCTCTTCCAGCCTACTGGGGAGCTTCTTTTATAGAAACTGGCTAATCGATAACTAGCCACTGCCCGGCTAACTAGAGGGCGTGACAAGAGGAAGTGGGGCTACGGCACTCACAAGAGAACAAACCTCATGACAGCAGCCCTGCCTGTTACATTCTGCCCCCCCGTTTGTTATCAGCGTCCCGCAGATAAAGTAAAAAAAAGAAAATGCCACTAGGACCTCAAGGGAGAACACCAAAACCCCCACAGTATATACTTTTAACACCAGGGACGAAAAACTACGGTCACCCCACTGTTCGAGCCAACCACCCGAGAGTTCATAGCCCCATCTGCCCTACTCACCACTGACGCTGGAAGGTGATGAGGGTTTCCATGTGTTCCTGCTGTGGCCCGGGCAGTCCTCCGTGGAGCTATTAGACTAGTATCCTGGTCGACCCCATTGAGGGAAACTGGAGGCGGAGCAGGAGCAGCAGGTGGAACAGACCGAGCCACCTCCACTTGGGGTCTAGATGTATCCAACCATTCAGAACAAGGGGCAGCAGGCTGCTGGACCGGCCGCGCCTGACCTCGGGGAGAGTGGACAAGGAGCCACTGGCCATGATCGTCGTCTTCCACAGTTCCACTCAAGGCAGCCTGCGATTCTGGTGAAATGGAGGGACGCTCTGCGTTTCTGTTAAGGCGAACCGGCTTCAACATTGACTGATGCACCTGTCGAATCTGGCAGAGATCGTGCGTCGGCGCAACAGAGTACACCACCCCCCCAGGAGCGGGTGCACGGACCACTTGATGTACAATGGAGCTCCAGGCGTCTTGAATCTTTGTCCGCCCCCTCACGGTGTAATCTTTCAAATAAACCAGCTGTCCCACTGGCAACACGTCGCTCCGAGCCCCCTGGTCATGACGTTCCTTCCTCTTTAAGGCAGCTGCTTGCAAGCGCTCCCTGGCATTGTGAAAGGCTACGTCAAGCCGCCGCTGATGTTCTCGCACCCATTCATTCACCCGCCCATCCTCTGGCTCTCGCACCCTGCCTAGAAGAAAATCGACAGGTAGCTGCGGTTCTTGACCAAACATTAAGTAATGCGGCGACTCACCTGTTGACTGATGCACGGTCGTGTTGTAACTGAACACCAACTGGGGTAAGTACTCAGGCCAGTGGCTTTTTTGGTCCTTTGACAGGGAGCGTAGCAGGTCATGCATTGTGCGGTTGAATCTTTCACACTGGCCATTGCCCTGGGGGTGGTAGGGCGTAGTTCGGGTTTTCTGAACTCCATACAGATTACACAGCTGACAGACAATGGCATTTTCAAAACTGCGGCCCTGATCAGAATGGAGCCGAGCAGGGACACCGAATCGAAAAAACCATTCCCGAACAAGCACGCTCGCCACCGTCGTTGCCTTTTGGTCTCGGGTGGGCACTGCCTGTGTGAATTTAGAAAATACATCAGTCATAATCAAAACCTGCTCCCTACCATCCGTGGCAGGTTCCAAAAAGGTAAAATCCACTGCCAGTATCTGATTTGGCCGAGATGCCAAAAGATGCCCCATAGGTGCAGGGGGCATGGGCTGGGAGGATTTTGCCAGGGTACACCGAGCACAGTCCTGACACCACTGTTTAATGTCTGCTCCCATACCAGGCCAATAACATCTCCGCCGTACTAGCTCCGTGGTACGTTCAATGCCCTGATGACCGTGGTCATTGTGAAGCTGCTGCAGAACTTCGTTCCGAAGACATGCTGGCAATAAGAGCTGGAGAATCTCTTCACCCCCATCCGGCCTATGTATCCGGCGGTAGATTAATCCGGTGACTTCCACGATCCTGTCCCACTGCCGTAACAGCACACGAGTTGGTCCTGATAATCCTTCCCGAATGGTTGAATTTGGTGGCTCCTGGCCCCGCCAAAAAGGAAGGAAGGCACCAATGGTAGGGTCGGCCTCCTGAAGCATCCGCAGGTCACCAGGGTTACGGGAGAAAAAGACACCAATAGCAGTTTGGGTTCCCTGGAGCTGTTCTTGCCTTTTACCAGCTTGCCGCAGTGGCACGGGCAGGGCTGTCCCTACCGATAGCCCTGTGCTTAGCCGTTGACCCTCTACAGGAGGCTGTCTGGACAAGGAATCAGCATTTTTATTGGAGCGACCCGGCCGATATCTGATAGTATAATTGAACGCCGACAGTTCGGCTACCCATCGTTGCTCAGTGGCGCCTAACTTGGCTGTCTGCAAATGACTTAATGGATTATTATCAGTCCAGATAGTGCAGTGCTGACCCCACAAGTATTCCCGGAACTTCTCAGTCATTGCCCATTTCATCCCGAGAAATTCCAGCTTCATGGAACTGTAGTTCCTTTCTGCTGGGCTGAGGCTGCGACTGGCGTAGGCGATGGGCCGGACCTTGCCATCCTGTTCTTGGGACAACACGGCTCCAAGACCCGTATGACTGGCATCCACCTCAAGCAGAAATGGGAGATTAAAGTTAGCAAACGCAAGGGTGGGTGCACTCACCAATCTCCTCTTCAGCTCCTGGAAACTGCTCTCACAACCATCGGACCAAGCCTCATCCAGTCGTGTGCCTTGACCCTTCCGTATCTTTGTTCCTGTCAATTCAGCAACTAGGCGGTGTAATGGGGCGGCTAGTTTAGCGAATCCCTCCACAAATCGTCTATAATAACTGGCAAACCCCAGGAAAGACCGCACTTCTGAAACGTTAGTGGGACGGGGCCAGTTAGCCACAGCAGACACCTTGGCTGGATCTGTGGACACCCCTTCATGGGAGACAAGGTGACCGAGATACCGAACTTCTTTTCTGAAGAAACAGCATTTCTCCAGCTTCACCTTCAACCCTTCTTTCTGGAGACGGGTCAGCACCAGGTCCAGACGGCTTATCTGATCATTTATATTGGAAGAAAACACAATTATGTCGTCCAAGTACAGCAAGAGGGACTGACAATGTTGTGCCCCAAACATTCTTTCCATCAACCTCTGGAAGGTGCTTGGGGCGTTGCACAGTCCAAAGGGCATGCGGTTGAATTCGAATAACCCGAAGGGCGTGCAGAACGCAGTCTTCGGACGGTCTTGTTCACTTACAGGTACTTGATTGTAACCACTAGCTAGATCCAACGTGGAGAACCACTGAGCTCCACAGAGTGCATCCAGAGACTCCTCTATGCGGGGAAGGGGGAAGGCATCCCTCCGGGTCTTACTATTAAGCTGTCTGTAGTCGACACACATGCGGAGGCTGCCATCCTTCTTTCGCACTAGGACAATGGGAGAGGCGTAGGGGCTACTACTTTCCCGGATGATTTGGCTGTCTAATAGCTGACGCAAGTGGGCCTTCACTGCTTCGTAATCAGAGGGGGGGAGACGCCTATATCTCTGCCTAACGGGCCTATCATCAAGCAAAGGGATGTCATGCGATATAAGGTTAGTGCTCCCAAGGTCACCCTCAAAAGCAGAAAAAACAGACTCATGTTTGAGCAAAAATTCCCTTACATGATCCTGTTCTGACTCTGCTAACACTGATAGGTCAAGGGCCTGAATTTGCCGTTTCACTGAGCTAACCTGTCCAATGTGGGCCTGAACGGTAGCTGTAACAGCGTCAGACTCCAGGGGGAGTGCAGAAATCCCAGCCGGAAGACCCTCAACCATAGCATGAGCTAGCAGGCCTATAGCACTGCGGGGGTAAAGTATGGCATGAGTAAACCCCACATTAACAACAGGGATAAAAGCTGTACTTCGCTCTACATGAATCAGGGCGGGTGAAACAAGAAGGCCATCCGGTAATAAATTGCTTGCTGGCTCAAGCAAAACAGCCGGGGCATTACAAAAGTGGGAAGCACAGGTAGCCGCTACCAACTTAACAGTGCCAGCAGGTATGTAGATAGGCCTGCGACCTCTAACTTTGGCTACCCCCGTTCTAGCTTGAGGCGCTCCAAGCTGTGCTTGGTGGCAATGCTGTAAAGCATGTCGCCATGGGAGAGATGCATGAACCACCGGTGGGAGGTCGAACAGCGCTGGACCATGCTGCCCAAATAGTTCCTCATAACACTCACGAATTACGTTCATCCCGAGTACACCCGGCACAACAGGAGGTAAAGCCTGACCTGGAGGATCCTTGACCACTAACCAACCACGCTGAGGGATTATCTTACCCAGTACCTCAACAGTCAACTCTGCGTAACCTATATAAGGTATGTCTAAACCATTTGCAGCACGAAGCTGCAACCAATGACAATCTTTGAGCTTATCTTTAAAATGCTGGAGAAAGAAACTTTCCACAATCGTGGATACCATGGACCCTGTGTCCAGAAGACAGTTAACAACTACTCCTCCTAACCTGACAGCTACCTTAGGGCACTGTGCAACAAGGGAGGTTGCAGTATGACTGGCTGAGTTCTCATCCTGAGAGCCATTCAGGTCCCCTCCCAACATGTGGCTCTGCACGCTGGAGGGAGCTAGTTTCCCGCCGCCTGGGAAGGGGTAGCCGGACTAGCCCGAGCTTGGGACGGGCGTGCCATGTTCAGGGGTGAAACAACTCGCTCATTGTCACATTCCCTAGCATAATGACCTGGTTTCTGACATCGCCTACAAATAATGGGGGAAGGGTTTCGAGGCTTCACCGGATGCACTGACCCCTGTAAAATGGACAAGGCCCCAGTTAACTGGTTAATTTGGTCTTGCTGTTTTAACAGCATGGCACGCAACTCTGCCATCTCAGAGTTAGCTGAGGAGGGGGGATTGTTGGGCTGGGACCTTGAACACTGTATGGCACTGAGGGAGGGGACTGAATAGCTCCTACCTCGGGTGAAGTCATTAGGCCTACTTTCGCGCTCCCAGCGGATGGCTGCAGCACGCACCTCCAACATGGACAACTCTGGAGACTGCCGAACAAGCCTCTTCAATTCTCTGCGGAGATCAGAATCAATGACATGTTCCAAAAACTGGTCACGCATCAACTTATCAGAATGGGGTACTGACTCTGGGGAAACTTGCTTGATTTTGTCCATTAAAGAGAAGAGGGCATGGGAAAACTCTTGTAAGGACTCCTCATCTAGCTGTTTCCGAGAAAAAAAACTCTCCTGCAAGGCCACATAAGATTTCGAGCATCCATAGAGTTCCTTTAGAATAGTTATAATTTTCTCTGGGTCCTCCCTGTCAGCCCTTGGCCTATATCGTATCTCGTCCTTAGCCTCACCGTCTAAGTGATCAAAAATAAAATAGGCTTTATCAAGTGAACCCAAATGTCTTGCACGCACACAAGCATCTACCTCATGTACCCATTCGTCAATAGCGATACCTGCCCTACCCCTAAAAACAGGACATTTCCGTTCCCTAGGCAGGTACACCAATCGTTCCACGGGTACAGGGTCAGGGTTAGGGGCTTCATCCAAGTTGGCCCGCTGTTGTAGTAGGCGCTCCTTATCTGCTTGGAGCTGGCGAACCTGCTCTCTCAGTCGCTCCAACTCTTCAGCCATAGCTGAAACAGAACAATGTCAGTTACTTCTGCACAGGAGCTGGAAGCACGACAGCCTCCTGGGAGGACTCCTCCAAGTCCCACGACGTGCCAACTGCTGTTTTGCCTTGAATACCTATGAAGCTTATTGCCCGTCAAATAAGAAAAACAAAAATTAAATTCACGTCTCTGTTTACAAAGGATCCTGCCGACAACGCCAAAATGTGACCCTTAGATATAAGAAAGGGCTTGGCTCCAACGTGCTTGACTACGCCACCTGGGGCCTTTCACACCAGGATATAATACAAGGGTAGGCCGCTTCACACATTTGAGACAAGCGGGTTCACCCACAGATGCGAGTAATGACAGAGACGTGATTTCAATTATGAAAAAAATGAACAAAATTTATTGATAAATAAATTCAGTAAAAGACAAATTGATCATTTATTTATTTGAGCCCTGGCAAAAAGAGGAAGGGGTAATAGCTGTCACCAGCTACACAACTAATGGCACAGAAATGGTATGGCAAAAACCATTGAGGGAGAAGGGGCGGTTACCTGTCTTGGAAAATGACCGACACCACTCGTGCGCTTGTTGCCAGTGCCTAACCACACACACGCACACATAGGCACTGCAAAATATGGATGTCACAGCAATAGTGGATAAAAGCATGCATAAGCACAATGGACAACCAAATGTGAATAATCACAACAAATGGTGAGTAAGTGCAAATTACCCCTATAGTAAAGAGCTACAGTGCGCAGTGCGTGAAGACTCGGAATCCAGCACCCTGTCCCGTAATCAGCTGCACTAATTTCTGGAGGAGGAAGGGGACAAGAGCTAATTAGTAAACTCAGGCAGCCAAATGCTGGGACAGCCAATACCCCATGATCTTAATGCCACAAGGGAAAGATCAGAAAAAGGCAGTTATAAAGGCCAGGTCCACTTATAAAATGGGAATTAATAAAAAAACACAAGGGCAAAAGCTAATATCATGCAAAACTTGCAGTAGGCAAAACAGCAGTGACAATTTCCCTGAAAACACAAAACAGTCCAAATTAGACATACATAAACACACAGCTAAAACACAGCCAGTGCCATAAATTACGGGGTAACATTATGAAATTATACCTCAGATATCACACAGAATACCAATGAAACCTGAGCAGCAATCGCTATTAACATACGTACCGACACCGTTGCAAACATCTTTTAGCTAAACAGAGACAAATGCATAAATCACAGGCGACTCATGATAACTTGCAAGAGCTGTACAATAATCAAACAGCAGTCATGTTCAACCGGACCGATACCAGTTCTGGGGTTACAAACAGCCCTTAATAGGGCGAAGTTACCTTTACGAATTATGTCTTCAGGCAATATTGCAGTTTCCTTTGCCGAGCGTCCTTTCACCTGAGACCTACGTTAAAACATGACTTAATTATCCGTGCGAACCCTCTGACCAAGGCAGCTCTTAATCAATAAAAATAGGCTGTAAATACCTTCAGTAGTGCTGTCAATGGAGCCGACTACTCGGAAGCGTCTGGCGACAGTAGAACGCCTATTGCCCACAACATCGCATTAGCCACGACCTTACACATATAAATAGCATAACGAAACAGATAAAACCAGGACGTACCTTTTACCGACCAACCACCCGGAAACACAAGTAACCGCCAAGTACGAGTAATGAATCTCTTCCAGCCTACTGGGGAGCTTCTTTTATAGAAACTGGCTAATCGATAACTAGCCACTGCCCGGCTAACTAGAGGGCGTGACAAGAGGAAGTGGGGCTACGGCACTCACAAGAGAACAAACCTCATGACAGCAGCCCTGCCTGTTACATTCGCAGGCTGCACACCACCTGTCAAAGTGAATACTTTTTTCTCTGGCAAAGTCACTATAGGTCTGTCCGGCTGCTCTCCGGAGGCTACGGAAGCGCTGCCTGTAAGCTTCTGGCACTAGCTCATATACTTTGTAAATAGTGCTCTTTACTTTATCGTACACGAGACTGTCTGCCATAGAAAGAGCAGCACAGGCTTCCTGCGCCTTACCAATCAGCTTGCACTGCAAGAGAATGGCCCACATATCTTTAGGCCACTTTAGAGCAACAGCTATGCGCTCAAAAGCACCAAAATACGACTACACCTCAGACTCACGGAAGGCAGGCACCAAAGCAACATTTTTGGCTACATTAAATGCCACAGCCCCACCAGATGAAAAGTTTACACCAGGGCTAGACCACTGACCAGACGCGATCTGTAATTCTAACTGGCGCATCCTTACAGCAGTGTTCGCTTCACTGCGTTTAAATTCCAGCTCCCTACGAAGTTGAAACTCCCTCTCCCTTTCCTGCGCCTCTAGCTGAAGAAAAGCTATACGCACCTTTATTCGTGCATCGGTTGATGCAGTGGAAACCGATGACAAAGCATCATAGAGGGGAATTGTCATTGGCTTACCTTCCCTTACACCCACAACAGGAGGAGTCAGGCTTACTGGGGGTAGCTCATGTGGCACCACAGGATCTTCACCAGACTAGGTATCAGGTTTCCCCAAGTCTTCCTCCATCTCCCCACAACCTGCCCCCAGGGTTGCAGCATGAGGAACCTCCTCCTGTGGGGGGAGAAAACCACGCTCCACCAGCATTGTTAACAACCGCGCCCTTACATCCCTCTTGAGCAGTGACCGTGCCACAGAAATGCCGTAGTAATCACAGATCACACGTAGATAAGCCACCGTACAGCTATCCAACTGATCCACAGTTGGATTTGCCACAAACTCATTCAAGCTGAAAGCTGTCATTTTGGATGTCAAACAAATACACCACAAAATGACTTTCACAGAAAAGCTAAGGCCTACCACCCCCAGGGTGCAAACAGACACACAAACACGGAACCACTCTGACCAGCCCTATACTGAGCTAACTTCCTGGTACCTGCCTAACCCCCAACTAGTCCCTACCTATCTTCTGTGGTTTGTCGGGCACGAGGTTCAGAACCCCCAACAGGGAACTTGCATATCGCAACCCAGGATTCACCCCGAAAACAAGAAAGGAAAAACAACAAATGGGTGCCTGATGGAAAGGCTGCCAAGCAGGCCCAGCCGGACACCCCTGCCTATTACCAGGGAAGCAGCTCAAAATGGTGTCGGGCTAGACAGAGCAGAAATGCTATACACCCAAAGTGTACTGCACCAGAGAGGCGCCCAAAACCTAACTACGATAACAAAAAACTCAAGCCTCCAAAGCCAAAACTCCTGCGAGCCCCCAAATATGTTACGTTCCCCAAATGCTTCAAGTCTAGGGTAAAGGGGAGTAACACAATATTAACTAAAACCAAACCCAGGAGGCAAAAGGAGGCAGGGGAAAGGTACAAACAATGAATAATTTATTAAACAAAAAGGTTCCAAAAGACAAAACAGAAGCTACAACAAATGCATGAAAAGGCCTCAGAAGAAAACAGGCTACCACTAGCAAATGCTACAAAAACTATAAGACAGAGATACAGGACTGCAGACTAAACCAAAACCAAGATGACAGCAATTAAACAAAGACAAGAATCAAACACAAAATACCACACAGTTAGTACAGTCTCACCAATGTATATGTGCCACACAGGCTATCACACAGACAAATAGATACAAAAATGCACACACAGTGCTGGCTGCTAGATGTCAGACAGCATGCTGGTGCTCCTTGGTTTTATGCGGCCCTGCTCCAATTAGGCTGATGGGGCCCAGTTGGGAAGTGCCCAGGTGAGGGAGAGCTCCTGTCAGTAGCTGAGAGGGGAGGGGCAGCAACCTTGAGGGAACAGCACAGCAGGGGGAGACAAATAGCCACAACCCATGACCGTAACAAAGGCACCCTCACTCTCTGGATGACAGGCACTAGAAAGAATCTGCTTCGCACCTAGTTCATACACAACCTGCTGAAACAATCCTGAAGTGAAATTGCTACCTTGGTCCGACTGAATTTCCCTGGGAAGGCCAAACAACGTGAAGAACTTTATCAAAGCCTTCGAGATTGCAGTTGCCTTAATGTTACGTAGAGGTATGGCTTCGGAGAATCTGGTAGATGCACACGATTGTCAACAAGTACTGATTTCCAGATCTAGTCTTGGGTAATGGACCAACACAATCAACAATGACCTTAGAGAAGGGCTCTCCAAATGCTGGGATAGGCTGCAATGGAGCTACAGGTGGGTCTAACTGGTATTTTCCAACTTCTTGACAAGTGTGACAGGTTTTACAAAAGTTGGAAACGTCTTTCCTAAGCCCAGGCCAAAAGAAGTGTTTCATGATCTTATCAATAGTCTTGTTAACACCAAGATGACCTCCTAAAGGTAAACTATGAGCAATTGTTAAGATCTCATTCCTGTAGACCTTCGGAACAACAATTTGCCTGACCACTGCCCAATCTGCTTTGGCAGGGATATCAGGAGGGCGCCACTTCCGCATCAACACATCATCCTTGAGATAATACCCAACTGGAACTGCGTCTATTTCTTTATCAGGAAGGGCTCCCCTACTTTAGTACACAAATTTCAGGATCATTAGTTTGCTTCTCAATCAACCGCTTTCTGGACAGAGACAAGTCTCCAGACACATCAGAATCACCAGACCCATCCGGCTGGCTGAACAATGAACTGATAAAAGTATCTGATAAGTCCTCAAACGGAGAAACGATAGTAGGCCAATCAGAGTCATGAGGCGAACCACCTGAGTCCTGACTATTCAATGTGCTGGACGGCACCACATCATCTTCTTCTTTAGCCTTCTTGGCCATAGCACGAGTCACTGCGCAAGAAGGATACAGAGATGGGTCCTCATCCCCATTTTCAGTGCTCGGCTGTGAAGTAAGATGTACAGGGGGAACTACTTTGCCCCCAGCCAGGTCATTGCCTAGCAACAGAGAAACACCCTTTATAGGTAGACTTGACATAAGTCGCACCTTTACCTGTCCTGTAACTAAATCTGACTTCAAGAATATAGAGCGCAGGGGTACAGATACAGTCCTCCCTTCAATACCTTGTCCAAGTATGAAATCCCCTGAAGCGGTCTCATCACGTAACTCCAAGGAGTCCATCAACAAAAGTGACTGAGAAGCATTGGTATCCCTTAGGATATATATGGGGACAGGGGTAGTATGCTCATTCAGAGCCACAAATCCCTCTGACACAAATGGAAGAAATTCCTCCCTCACGAAGTCAGCTGTATCAGGCTTTTTAGCCCCACAAGAAGCAGGCAATTTAGCAGATCGGTTATTTACTACAGGGGTTTCTAACCTTGTTTTCACAAAGGCATTTGGTTTGGTATCATTTTCTTTTTCTTTCTTAGCTTTAAGGAACCAACGTTTAGTTGTAACATGACCAGATTTCTTGCAATAACTGCAAACTAGACCACTTCTGTCACTGTCAGCTTTCACACTTTGATCAGACCTGTTATTGGATTTCTGAGCACCATCACCAGATTTGTCTTTGGGTGAGGAATCTTGGGTATCACCGTAACCCTTTTTCTGAAATTGGGACCATCTATTGTTACTGCTAGACTGAAATTTGGACTTGAGTGAGAACATATTCATCTGCAAATTTGGCTTTGGCAGCTGATTGCAAATTTAGTGCTTGCTTCTCATTAAGGTAGGTCTTAACATCATCCTTAACACAGTCCTTGAATTCTTCAACTAACACCATCTCTTTTAGTGAGTTGAAATCATCCTTGACCTCCATAGAAGTACACCAGCGCTCAAAGCAAACCTTCTTCTCATTAGCAAATTCCACATAAGTCTGATTTTCAGATTTCTTCAGACCTCTGAATTTCTGTTGGTAAGCCTCTGGAACCAACTCATAAGCTCTCAAAATAACCTTTTTGACAACCTCATAATTAGAGGAATCATCTGCAGACAAAGCCGAATAGGCTTGTTGAGCTTTACCCTTGAGGACAGTTTGCAACAGAAGAGGCCAGTGTTCTTTTGGCCACTGACAACTTTTCGCTACTTTTTCAAAACACTGGAAATAGTTGTCTACGTCCTTTTCCGAAAATGGAGGCACCAGTTTTACCTCATGGCTAGCCTGAAATTTATTTTCAGTTTCAATTTTAATTTTTAGTTGCTCCATTTGGAGTCTTTCTTCTCTATCGAATTTCTCTAATTCAAAATCTCTCTGTCTTGCAAATTTTTCTAACTCAAATTCTCTTTGTTTTTCTTTTTCCTCCCTTTCTTTTTTCTCTTCTCTTGCTAATTTTTCTAACTCAAACTGCCTTTGTTTTCCCTTTTTCTTCCCTTTCAAATTCTCTTTGTTTTTCTTTTTCCTCCCTTTCAATCTCTAGCATTTTTAATTTAAGTTCCATTTCTATATTTGGATTTTCCACTGGAAACTGTTCCAGATCTCCTGGTGCAAACACATTTTCATCAATGTAATATTCAACTATCTCTCTAGCCAGTCTTGCTTTTCGCATGGCTGGTTTTACCTCCGTCAGCTCTAAATGTCTGCAGATTTCGAGCAGTTCTGTCTTTTTAAAAGACTTCAAAACCTCAACGGTTGGTGATGCCAAGAAATCTTCCATTGCTGTTGATCTATATATATAGGAAAATTTAAAAAAAAACAATTTTACAATTTGAAATGTTAAATTTTCAATCAATGACTCACACAATGTTCTATCCCGGACTTGAGCCCCCAATTTGTTATGGCCCCAATTTGTTATTACATTTACAACACAAAAGCAACAGCAACAGCAAGGGATGACAGACACAATTTAAAAACTTAAACACATTTAATTAACAAACAAGGACTTTTAAATAAACTACTACCTACACTAAAGACCAAGGTTGATTATACAACAACAAAACAGAAATATTTACAGTCCCTTTTTGGTTGGGTCCCTTGGTGATGTCCTGGGTGAGGAAAATTCTCTAACACAGGCAAAAATCCACTAAAAGCTTCACAGGTCTCAAACAGAATGACAGGTCTGGTCACATGTATCCTTCGGGCAATTTCTCCTACCACTTTACTGTCTCAATTCTCCCCTTTATATACTCTTTTGCAGACCCCTCCCACCTTTTAGACTTTTTTTTTCTTTGCTCTGGGACTTGTTTCAGACATGCCCGAAACATGCCCAAACCTAGCTCCAGTCTGAGCTTAACAAAAAAAAAAAAAGGTAAATACTGCCATCCAGTGGCCTATATTCACATTACAACACCCAATAACAAAATATCATGAACACTCCCGCAGTCACGTAAGAGGACCATTTCATAAATCTGATAAGTTGGCAAAGCATCAAATAGTAGATTAAATGTCTTTTACTAATATTTTGAGAGGTGGGGGAGCGCCCCTCCACTACACCCCAGCGTATGAGCCCAGAGCTGCAACAGACTGACATACTGTGCACTAACACACGATGCAAACGGTCTCAATGTAGGCCGACTGACGGATCGTAGACACATTATAATCGTTCACGGTCTAATACCGTCATGTCGCAAAACCCTGTTCTAGAATTCTGCCGTGACTCAGACTGCTGTTTGTCACAGTGACTGTTGTGAGAATCACAGAAGCAAGTTCTATTTTACTGTCTCTTATCCAAATTACTGGCACAAAGAACTTCATACTTCAGGCCAGTTGGAAGCACTTCAAATCTCAAACACATTTGAAAGTGTTTAAAAACTGCTCTTGCAAATTATTTTTTTTTAAACAAGTTTCCTGTCGTTAGATTTAGGCAAATGCTACCATTTGCCTCAAGCAAAACAGTCACTCGATGATAGCTGCTCATAATGTGGTGCGAGTTAGCGTTCGTTCCATTAATCTGAGGCTTTGAAAACGGCCTAAGTTAAATTGTTATCAAAAAATAATAATGTCCTCACACAGGCACATCCCTCCAGAAAGAAAAATATGGTTCATAAGAAAACGACGAAAAGAAAATGATTAGATTGAACGTGGTTCTTCATCTGGTAACAAAACCTTGGTATTTCAGCTGTACATGAACAGAAAAAATCTTTATCAATTTTGTTCTGAGGTTCGTTCAGCATTTGTCTTTTTGGGAGCATTCAGCAACGCATGGGCATTATCTTTATTTGTGATTTATCCTGGACCCAGCACTTGAGGGGATCTTTTTCAGACGTGAGCATTTTCATAACTTTTCTTAATCGCATTCTACATAAAGGGCTGGGCAGTGGGCAGCAGATGGGTATTATATTGATATCACGATAAAATAGGCCTATTAAAAGTCCGGGATTTTAAATATCATGATCAGGCATAAGTCTCATCTCTTCTGAATTTCATATTTAGTGAAAGTACCAATAGTTATCTCTACAATAACGCCTCAATACCGTTATCAAGGTATTCGGTCAAAAATATATTATTTGACTTTGTCTGTATTGCGGAGCCCACACATGATGTAAACAGAAACAAAACTTTCTATTATTGCAAGCCCTGGTTTCCATGCCAACCCTTTGTTTCCTCAGAGAGGACAGCCAGTGTGGGAGGTGGTCCCAAACCGTGGGACAGATGACCCACGACAATAAAGATTGTGCTGCGGAGGGTAAGCCTTTCCCGGTGTTACTAATACGCAGAGATACAGGACACTGCCTCCACAGAAGCACTGTTCTGCCCCACTGAGGCGCCACCTCAATCGCACACAGGCCACGGTTTCTCTATAATAACTTCTGTCATTCTTCTCAGCCATTTATCGTCAATGTGACATCAAACACCATGAATTTAACATGGAAACCCCCTTCACGTTTGTACTTTTTTTATTACAACCCCAATTTTGAAATAGTTGGAACAAAGAAAATTGTGAATAAAATCAAAATGCATTGACTTTAAGATCACATGAGCCAATGTTATTTATGATAGAACATAGATAACATTTCAAATGTTGAAACTGCAACATTATACATTTTAATCCACAAAATGAGCTTATTTCAAATTTTCTTGCTGCAACTGGTCTCATAAAAGTTCGGACACAGGCAAAAAAGTGCTGAGAAAACAATTAATATATAAGAGAATCAGATGAAAGGCGATTTAACTGATAATTAACTGGCATCAGGTGTGTAACATGATTGGCTATGAAAGGGATGTCTTAGAGAGGCTGAGTCTCTCAGAAGTAAAGATGGCCAGAGGCTCTCCAACCTATGAAGGCTTACGTAAAAAAAACTGTGGATTACTTTAAAAACAATGTTCCTCAACGTCAAATTGCAAAGGCATTTAAGGTTTCGTCATTTACAGTGCATAACATCATCAAAAGATTCAGAGAAACTGGAAAAATATCTGTGCATAAGGGTGTTAAAGGAATTTTGATTTTACATTCCTGGTATTACCTTCACAAAAAGAAACTAAGACGACCCAGAGAAAAAAATCAGTCGGAGACAGAGAAGTAAATATCCAAGCCAAAGTCCGTTTACTTTTTTGCAAAAAAGGATCCCCATACAAAGTCAAGTCAGAATGGAGGATAAAGAGTTAGAAAGTTCTCTGGTATTTGTAGGGATACTCCATGGAGTTCTCCTCCCCCCGTGCTGATTTACACATCACGCAAGCCTTTGCAGTCGCTCGCAACTGCATCAAGTTGGTACGAAACCACGTCAAGTTGTCTAGGGATACACACACATCTTGCTAGGGAGGAGAGCACCTGCCTTCTCTCTCAGCTCTGGCTCCAGCTTATCTTGTTATGGATTCCGGAGCTTTCTATAAACACACAAACTTAGAGAAAGAGAAAAACATCTTGCCCTTGGTACAGACAATCAAGACTTCATGACTTTTGATAGGCTATATGTCATGACACACTAGTATGGTTTACAGGCCCCTGCTATATCAGAAATATGTAGACACACACACACTCTGGGCCTATGGACTAAAACAGAATATGAGCAAGCAAGGATAATCAATTAATAATTATTAATAAATCAATAAGCAATCAAATGGAATCAAATAAGCATTTAATAATGATTAAATGAATCAAATAAAAAAATGTTTCCACATTTCCCCCGTTGATAATTGATTATTCGCAAGCATGCCACTCTCATTTTCAGCATGTGATTCATTCACGGGGAAGATATTTCATCATACTGTATTACCATGACACTCCCTCCTTTTGTTCAAACAAACCCTCCAACTCAATTACATCGTTGTATGATTCCTTAAGCTCCTCGGGCAGAGTATACATCTCATTGTTGTCCTGTAATAGAAACATCTGATACTGTGGATTAGTAGTCAATACTCTTGATATCATTCCTTTAATTATGGTAATTCCACAGCAACTGCAAAAGAGCAGTACTGCAAATCCCCCAACTACAGAACCCATTACAGATGTAATTCCCGCTTTCCAACCCCAAGACAGAAGCCAGTCACTTAGAATTTGTCACTACTGGTGCAAGGTCTCGCTGTTGTGCATCAGATATGTCTTTCAAACGTTGCAAGGCTTTATCAATTACCCCTCCTGCCTCATCATTAGCTGGTATATAGGTACACACACTGGCCCAATAAGCTGACAGATCCCCCCTGTGCTGCTGTCAACAGATACAATAAGCAGAAGTAGCATCCTGCAATTCCAATTTGGACACATATTTTTGACCTCTTAGATCCTTTGAAAACTCCCATTCAGTGCGCAGTCCCCGGCTTGATCCCTTTCCACAGAGATCTCCACCCAGGCTCCCCCAGGTTGAGAACTCTGCTTTCTGCTTCCCAGTGTCTCCTTTTCAGAGCCCACCGATCACAGAAGCACCACTCGCTGACTGGCGCATTCGCTTTCACAGTTTCACCAGCCTCACCCGTTCACAGAGGTCGTCTCCATCGCCCCTCTGCTAGGTGTGGGCTGTCACCCACGTACCACTTGTTTCCCTCAACTTACATGCGACAAACACACCAATTAGATAGTACCATGGCAATATGTCAATTCATACTTCACCAGACACTACTTCACCAGACACGGGAGTCTTCAGTCCTCTCCCCAGCAGTATTTGCAACATTTCTGTTATCGGCTTGCGAGGGGGTGAATCTGCAAATTGCAACGCTTGGTAGATTGCTGGGGGTCCGGTTCCCAGAACCATCATCTGATCCCCCGCAATCTCACCCTGTTCGTTTCCCTCGAACACGCGCATTGCCTCCCACATAGTAGGACCTGGAGGAACCAACCCAAGCCCCAGTTTAGACATTATGTCCTTCCCCAGGAGGTTTACTGGGCACTGTGTGGACACTATTACAGAGCAGAGTGTAGCAATCCCCTCAGGATCCTCAAATTTGAGTTCCTCTGTTGCTACGCTGTCCCATTGCCCCATTCACAGCACAAGTTTGTGTCATATTAGTGCTGAGCCGATGTGAAAAAATTGCACTTACTTTTCTGATAACAGTTCAACATGCCCTCGTGTCACATAGAAAAGAAACTGGTGTGTCATTTACAATCAGGGTTTTCCAAGCACTCGTCGGTGCAACCATTAATGCAAACAATTTAATTACATCATAGGGAAATGGCTCCCCAGATGCTAACCCTTCCCCCAGGGCAGTTAATCATTCCGAATTGTTCCCGTCGCTTATTTGTGGATACCCAAACAAAATCAATAGTTTCCCCTGGCACCCCTGGGATACTCCCACAAACCCTGTGCCATTTCCTTCAACACATCGACTATATTAAGTGGGGGTAAACTGGGGTCTATTGAAACTAATCCATTACGTGCAGTAGACACTGCCATGGAGCATTTAGCTATACTGTTCAGATTCATTGTAGGCGCAACATATGTTTAAAAATGAACAGACACAGGGAGAGATAAGCCATTTTATTAAACCCTTTTTTTTTTTTAAATGAATAAGTCCCGGAGTCTCTACTGACTTGGAGCGTAATTAAACTCTTCACCGGGTTTGAGACGGGCGGGCTCTATATGCCACGCCCTCCTTTGTTGCCGGACTCCCTCCAAGTCTATCCTGACTCACCCAGATGTACCTATACACCCGCTGGAGGAGGAGATACCACCTTTACAATGTGACTGATGTCTCCACGTCTCCCTCTCCTGGATTTTTACTGCTGTCCGTGTGGTTAGGAGCACATGATATGGACCCTTCCATGCCGGTTCACTCCACTCCCATTTTTTTTCCTGGCACTCCGCACCAGGATCCAATCTCCAGGCTTTATCTCACCAGGCGGCAATTCCGCTACTGATCTGGGAGGAAGCACATTTCGCATCTCACTTTTGTTAGTCAACATTCTATTCATATACTCTGCCAGAGTCGCTTTTTCTACTTGTGTTCTCTGCAATAAATGTACTAACTCAAAAGGTTTCCCATGTACTACTTCATAAGGTAACAACCCCAACCCCAACCCCAACCCCAACTGTGGGGTTATCCTCATGCTAGTTAATATAAATGGTAGACATGCTACCTAATTCCATTTAGTCTCAGCCATGGCTTTGCGCAGTTTTGCTTTCAGGGTTTCATTAGTCCTTTCTGCCAATCCCGCTAATTGTGGATGATATGCCTAATGTTTTTTCAATTCTATTCCCAATTTTACTCCCAAACAAGCCAGTTCTTCATTTCTAAATTCTGGCCCATTATCACTATAGAATGCTTTTGGAATCCCCCACCTAGGAATAATTTCCCTACTCAGGATTTTTGCTACTGTGATTGCATATATAGCTTCTACCTCATTTAGCAAAGGTCACATCAATAATAACGCATCACTTCTTCTCGCTTCACACAGTGTTAAATGTATGAAATGTGTGGAATGGCCCAGTGGGTGTAGGGATAGCCCCCTTAGTCCCCCCTCTTGGTACATGGCAGTGCCCATGCACCAAATCTACAGCAATATTGAAGAGGGATTTTGGTAATATAGGCTTTCCATAGGGTCCTACCCACCCGCCATCAGTGTGTTGTGTCCCATGTGATGTCCATTGACATTTTTTTTTTCTCTTTTTTTCTTATGGGGGAGCAGCATCATGCTCTGCTCACCGCAGATCACATGAATATTCAGTCTTCAGATTGGTGTAATTGCCCCACAAGAGTGTTTTTGGCTGCCGCCCTTGTCTCTCTGTCTGCAAACGCGTCAGCCAAACTAATTTGGTGAACATTTTTGGTGTGAGCTATCAGCTCTGTGCTTCTACAGGGTGAGTAGAGGGCCACTATCAACACAGCTATCATGAGTCCAGACAGCATATCCAACACATGGGTTATCGACATTTGACACCAACCCATCAACAAAGTATTCAATATCAAGTTTTTTTAGTGGGGTCACCTAAGTCCAGGACATGCAGTATTATTAGATAGAACTCCTTTTACACAATGGAGAATACATTTTTTTTCTCTCTCAATGAATTGTGATTAAGCACTCCACCTCAGTCTAGGGTTCCACCAAAAGCAGGGAGGAAATACACAGTCAGGGCTTATTAGCCCCAACCATTCTTACATTTTCCCTCATCATCAGCAGAACCGGGTGGAGCCACTTTAGACCATGTTACAATTTGCAAAAAATAAATAAATAAAGTTCAAATTTTTTTATACTTTTATTCACAAAAATGGCTACACATACAATATTAGTTTTCACTTTCGGCTCCTAGCACATTAAGCGCTTCTCTCATTCAGTCACTTTTTGTTTGACTCACTTAATCAAAAACATATTTAGAAATCGCAAGCAAAGTAATATGTGATCACGTTACTAGTGGACTTTTTCAATCATATGGTGGTCCACCTTTTGAATTTAGTCTTGCGTTAATACTTCAAATTGGATTTCCCCAAATCTATTTTAGAAAGTAAACTTCTAAGCTGAAAACCACACAGTGGAATCCCCAGCTGGCCAGTTCATCACTTATCTTCAGCAGTGCTCTCTGTGGTAAAGTTCCAAGAGGAGTTAGAGACAAACAATAATGAACAATTTTGTTTTAATTCAACTCGTTCGGATCATTCCCTGTAAAAATTAAATAAACAGATTAAGGTTCACTTCTCAGCTCCTTTGCCATGAAGACACTCATTGACAATACCTGTTCAAAATGGACAAAAGATTTTTAATTGCATTTCTTTTGTCAGGAAAGCTTTCAGTCACATTTCTTCCACTTAATGCTTCCCCTTCTAAAGATCCATGATTCCCTAATCCCACAATACTTCATTTGATTGATTTTTTTAAAATATCAATTTAATATATACCATTAAATTTCATATTATATTTTGTATTTACTGGCACTTTTCTGATCATTTTACCTTTTTTTCCCACTTCAGATAGCAATTGCAATTTTTCAATGCTTGATAGAAAAACCTCTAAATTGAATTTGGCACACAGTCTCTTATTGTATACAGTGTTACACAGTATTTTGGTAAATTTTGAACATACTGTGTTATTCTTGTTTCCACATTCACTTCATTTTCTTTTCAGAGATATGCTTCTAGCACACCAATCTCACACAGCCTAATTATTTACAGAAAAGTGCTTAGATTTTCTAGCTCTTTAAAAATATTTCACAAATTAATAGTGTAAATAGTGTCAATAATTCATGCTCATAGAGGATATGACTGGTAGTTTTCTCTGCAATGTCTTACTACTGCCAAATATTAGAGCATTTAAATCACTATGTCCTGCATCCTAAGGAAGTTCAGTTAGCCACAACATTAGAAACACTTTTCCACTTTGGTGCCATTGCTGTGCACTTCTGCAACTTCATCCCTCTACAACTCCACAGCCATTAAAATGGCTAAACTCCTGCTCTCTGTTTACCATCCAAATTAATGCCACTTACTTTAACCAACCACAGCCATTAAAATGGCTAAACTCCTGCTTTAACCGACTCCGCTTACACCAACTTCACTTACTCGGACCAACTAATTTCACTTACTCTGATCAACTTCACTTTTTATCAATCCTGCAATTACTCTAAGAATTCCATTAAATACTGTAAATATTGACTAATCAACAGGCACCTTTAATTATTTTTGAATAAAAGCTAATTTCATTGTAGATTTATATGAGCACTTAATGGAATAGAATGACAATTGAATTCAATCTAACAGATAGAACTAACAAATATGCCAGCAATGCAGCTGTCTACAGGCACTCACAGAGTTCGGTTCATTCACATTGATTTCCACACAGAAACACAATCTGAGCTCAGAGCATATACACTCATAAACACACACGCACACACACACCTCAGTGCACTTTCCTCTCTCACATTCATTCACATTGGAAAAGATCCAAGGATCTAATTTTCTTATGATCTGACCCACCATTGTTGCTTTGATAACATACACAGACAACGCTGTATTTTAACTAAACCCAAATTCCTTTGCTCACAATGATTCACTGAATCATTATGTCAACTTTCTTCACACTCCTCAGTCTAAGACCCAGAATGATTCCCTGAACCATTATGTCATCTTTCAACAAATTGCCCAGTCTCAGTCAACGCTTCGTCATCATCAGTCCCAGAAAAGCAGACCTTGCAACAACAACCACCACAGTAACGCTATTACTGTTCATCAGTCCGATGATTGGCAATATTACTTTCTCTGCCTCACAACAACTAAGCCGAATTCAGTAAAAATTCCGTCACTCACCCGCACCTCCACTCATTTTTTGGAGAACCCCCCGTTTCTGACCTCCTACACACCCCAATAGGGCCTTCACAACCGCCCCGGGCTGAGGTCTCTCCACAACGTCCCCTGGACGACCGTGCGCACGGTTTTCAGTCGGCGCTGATTCTCCAGGGAGTGCAGGTGAGATATTGGAATTCCGGACATGGCCCCCAATGTTAAAGGAATTTTGATTTTACATTCCTGGTATTACCTTCACAAAAAGAAACTCAGATGACCCAGAGAAAAAATCAGTCGGAGACAGAGAAGTTAATATCCAAGCCAAAGTCCGTTTACTTTTTTGCAAAAAAGGATCCCCATACAAAGTCAAGTCAGAATGGAGGATAAAGAGTTAAAAAGTTCTCTGGTATTTGTAGGGATACTCCATGGCGTTCTCCTCCCCCCATGCTGATTTACACATCACGCAAGCCTTTGCTGTCGCTCGCAACTGCGTCAAGTTGGTACGTAACCACGTCAAGTTGTCTAGGGATACACACACATCTTGCTAGGGAGGAGAGCACCTGCCTTCTCTCTCAGCTCTGGCTCCAGCTTATCTTGTTATGGATTCCGGAGCTTTCTATAAACACACAAACTTAGAGAAAGAGAAAAACATCTTGCCCTTGGTACAGACATTCAAGACTTCATGACTTTAGATAGGCTATATGTCATGACACACTAGTATGGTTATGCAGGCCCCTGCTATATCAGAAATATGTAAACACACACACACTCTGGGCCTATGGACTAAAACAGAATATGAGCAAGCAAGGATAATCAATTAATAATTATTAATAAATCAATAAGCAATCAAATAAGCATTTAATAATGATTGAATGAATCAAATAAAAAAATGTTTCCACATTTCCCCCGTTGATAATTGATTATCCGCAAGCATGCCACTCTCATTTTCAGCATGTGATTCATTCAGGGGGAAGATGTTTCATCATACTGTATGACCATGACACTCCTTCCTTTTGTTCAAACAAACCCTCCAACTCAATTACATCGTTGTATGATTCCTTAAGCTCCTCGGGCAGAGTATACATCTCATTGTTGTCCTGTAATAGAAATATTTGATACTGTGGATTAGTAGTCAATACTCTTGATATAATTCCTTTAATTATGGTAATTCCACAGCAACTGCAAAAGAGCAGTACTGCAAATCCCCCAACTACAGAACCCATTACAGATGTAATTCCCGCTTTCCAACCCCCAGACAGAAGCCAGTCACTTAGAATTTGTCACTACTGGTGCAAGGTCTCGCTGTTGTGCATCAGATATGTCTTTCAAACGTTGCAAGGCTTTATCAATTACCCCTCCTGCCTCATCATTAGCTGGTATATAGGTACACACACTGGCCCAATAAGCTGACAGATCCCCCCTGTGCTGCTGTCTACAGATACAATAAGCAGAAGTAGCATCCTGCAATTCCAATTTGGACACATATTTTTGACCTCTTAGATCCTTTGAAAACTCCCATTCAGTGCGCAGTCCCCGGCTTGATCCCTTTCCACAGAGATCTCCACCCAGGCTCCCCCAGGTTGAGAACTCTGCTTTCTGCTTCCCAGTGTCTCCTTTTCAAAGCCCACCGATCACAGAAGCACCACTCGCTGACTGGCGCATTCGCTTTCACAGTTTCACCAGCCTCACCCGTTCACAGAGGTCGTCTCCATCGCCCCTCTGCTAGGTGTGGGCTGTCACCCACGTACCACTTGTTTCCCTCAACTTACATGCGACAAACACGCCGATTAGATATTGCCATGGTACTATGTCAATTCATACTTCACCAGACACGGGGGTCTTCAGTCCTCTCCCCAGCAGTATTTGCAACATTTCTGTAATCGGCTTGCGAGGGGGTGAATCTGCAAATTGCAACGCTTGGTAGATAGCTGGGGGTCCGATTCCCAGAACCATCATCTGATCCCCCGCAATCTCACCCTGTTCGTTTCCCTCGAACATGCGCATTGCCTCCCACATAGTAGGACCTGTAGGAACCACCCCAAGCTCCAGTTTAGACATTATGTCCCTCCCCAGGAGGTTTACTGGGCACTGTGTGGACACTATTACAGAGCAGAGTGTAGCAATCCCCTCAGGATCCTCAAATTTGAGTTCCTCTGTTGCTACGCTGTCCCATTGCCCCATTCACAGCACAAGTTTGTGTCATATTAGTGCTGAGCCGATGTGAAAAAATTGCACTTACTTTTCTGATAACAGTTCAACATGCCCTCGTGTCACATAGAAAAGAAACTGGTGTGTCATTTACAATCAGGGTTTTCCAAGCACTCGTCGGTGCAACCATTAATGCAAACAATTTAATTACATCATAGGGAAATGGCTCCCCAGATGCTAATCCTTCCCCCAGGGCGGTTAGTCATTCCGAATTGTTCCCGTCGCTTATTTGTGGATATCCATACAAAATCAATAGTTTCCCCTGGCACCCCTGGGATACTCCCACAAACCCTGTGCCATTTCCTTCAACACATCGACTATATTAAGTGGGGGTAAACTGGGGTCCATTGAAACTAATCCATTACGTGCAGTAGACACTGCCATGGAGCATTTAGCTATACTGTTCACATTCATTTTTGGTGCAACATATGTTTAAAAATGAACAGACACAGGGAGAGATAAGCCATTTTATTAAACCCTTTTTTTTTTTTAAATGAATAAGTCCCGGAGTCTCTACTGACTTGGAGCGTAATTAAACTCTTCACCGGGTTTGAGACGGACGGGCTCTATATGCCACGCCCTCCTTTGTAGCCGGACTCCCTCCAAGTCTATCCTGACTCACCCAGATGTACCTATACACCCGCTGGAGGAGGAGATACCACCTTTACAATGTGACTGATGTCTCCACGTCTCCCTCTCCTGGATTTTTACTGCTGTCAGTGAGGTTAGGAGCACATGATATGGACCCTTCCATGCCGGTTCACTCCACTCCCATTTTTTTTCCCGGCACTCCGCACCAGGATCCAATCTCCAGGCTTTATCTCACCAGGCGGCAATTCCGCTACTGATCTGGGAGGAAACACATTTCGCATCTCACTTTTGTTAGTCAACATTCTATTCATATACTCTGCCAGAGTCGCTTTTTCTACTTGTGTTCTCTGCAATAAATGTACTAACTCAAAAGGTTTCCCATGTACTACTTCATAAGGTGACAACCCCAACCCCAACTGTGGGGTTATCCTCATGCTAGTTAATATAAATGGTAGACATGCTACCTAATTCCATTTAGTCTCAGCCATGGCTTTGCGCAGTTTTGCTTTCAGGGTTTCATTAGTCCTTTCTGCCAATCCCGCTAATTGTGGATGATATGCCTAATGTTTTTTCAATTCTATTCCCAATTTTACTCCCAAACAAGCAAGTTCTTCATTTCTAAATTCTGGCCCATTATCACTATAGAATGCTTTTGGAATCCCCCACCTAGGAATAATTTCCCTACTCAGGATTTTTGCTACTGTGATTGCATCTATAGCTTCTACCTCATTTAGCAAAGGTCACATCAATAATAACGCATCACTTCTTCTCGCTTCACACAGTGTTAAATGTATGAAATGTGTGGAATGGCCCAGGGGGTGTAGGGATAGCCCCCTTAGTCCCCCCTCTTGGTACATGGCACTGCCCATGCACCAAATCTACAGCAATATTGAAGAGGGATTTTGGTAATATAGGCTTTCCATAGGTTCCTACCCACCCGCCATCAGTATGTTGTGTCCCATGTGATGTCCATTGACATTTTTTTTCTCTTTTTTTCTTATGGGGGAGCAGCATCATGCTCTGCTCACCGCCAATCACATGAATATTCAGTCTTCAGATTGGTGTAATTGCCCCACAAGAGTGTTTTTGGCTGCCGCCCTTGTGTCTCTGTCTGCAAACGCGTCAGCCAAACTAATTTGGTGAACATTTTTGGTGTGAGCTATCAGCTCTGTGCTTCTACAGGGTGAGTAGAGGGCCACTATCAACAAAGCTATCATGAGTCCAGACAGCATATCCAACACATGGGTTATCGACATTTGACGCCAACCCATCAACAAAGTATTCAATATCAAGTTTTCATAGTGGGGTCACCTAAGTCCAGAACATGCAGTATTATTAGATAGAACTCCTTTTACACAATGGAGAATACATTTTTTTTCTCTCTCAATGAATTGTGATTAAGCACTCCACCTCAGTCTAGGGTTCCGCTAAAAGCAGGGAGGAAATACACAGTCAGGGCTTATTAGCCCCAACCATTCTTACATTTTCCCTCATCATCAGCAGAACCGGGTGGAGTCACTTTAGACCATGTTACAATTTGCAAAAAATAAATAAATAAATAAAAATTTTTTTTATACTTTTATTCACAAAAATGGCTACACATACAATATTAGTTTTCACTTTCGGCTCCTAGCACATTAAGCGCTTCTCTCATTCAGTCACTTTTTGTTTGACTCACTTAATCAAAAACATATTTAGAAATCGCAAGCAAAGTAATATGTGATCACGTTACTAGTGGACTTTTTCAATTATATGGTGGTCCACCTTTTGAATTTAGTCTTGCGTTAATACTTCAAATTGGATTTCCCCAAATCTATTTTAGAAAGTAAACTTCTAAGCTGAAAACCACACAGTGGAATCCCCAGCTGGCCAGTTCATCACTTATCTTCAGCAGTGCTCTCTGTGGTAAAGTTCCAAGAGGAGTTAGAGACAAACAATAATGAACAATTTTGTTTTAATTCAACTCGTTCGGATCATTCCCTGTAAAAATTAAATAAACAGATTAAGGTTCACTTCTCAGTAACTTTGCCATGAAGACACTCGTTGACAATTCCTGTTCAAAATGGAGAAAAGATTTTTAATTGCATTTCTTTTGTCAGGAAAGCTTTCAGTCACATTTGTTCCACTTAGTGCTTCCCCTTCTAAAGATCCATGATTCTCTAATCCCACAATATTTCATTTGATTTATTTTTTAAAAATATCAATTTAATATATACCATTAAATTTCATATTTTGTATTTACTGGCACTTTTCTGATCATTTTACCTTTTTTTTTCACTTCAGATAGCAATTTTTCAATGCTTGATAGAAAAACCTCGAAATTGAATTTGGCACTATTAAAGGAATTTTGATTTTACATTCCAAGTATTACCTTCACGAGAGAAAACTCAAGACGACTAAATCAGTCGGAGGCAGAGAAGTTAATATCCAAGCCAAAGTCCGTTTACTTTTTTGCAAAAAAGGATCCCCACATACAGAAGCTCAGGTCAAAGTAGAGGATACACAATTAGAAAGTTCTCTGGTATTTGTAGGAATACTCCATGGCGTTCTCCTTCCCCCGTGCTGATTTACACATCACGCAAGCCTTGCGTCACACGCAACTGAGTCAAGTTGGTACGTAACCACGGGATACACACACATCTTGCTAGGGAGTTGAGCACCTGCCTTCTCTCTCAGCTCTGGCTCCAGCTTATCTAGTTATGGATTCCGGAGCTTTCTATAAACACATAAACTTAGAGAAAGAGAAAAACATCTTGCCCTTGGTACAGACATTCAAGACTTCATGACTTTAGATAGGCTATATGTCATGACACACTAGTATGGTTATGCAGGCCCCTGCTATATCAGAAATATGTAAACACACACACACACTCTGGGCCTATGGACTAAAACAGAATATGAGCAAGCAAGGATAATCAATTAATAATTATTAATAAATCAACAAGCAATCAAATGGAATCAAATAAGCATTTAATAATGATTAAATGAATCAAATAAAAAAATGTTTCCACAAGGGACAAGGTCGAAGACCTTTACTGGATGCCTGGGATCTTCGGGCCCTCAGATGCCACTGCATCACACATCAGCATTATTCTGTCATTGACATTACTAAATGGGCCCAAGATCACTTCAAGAAACCACTGTCTGTAAACACAGTCGCCGTGCCATCCACAGATGCCACCTAAAACTCTATCGTGCAAAAAGGAAGCCATTGTTGAGCATGATCCAGAAGCGCCGCCGTGTACTGTGGGCCAAGGCCCATTTAAAATGGACTGTAGCAATGTGGCAAAGTGTCCTGTGGTCAGACGACTCCAAATTTGACATTCTTGTGGGAAATTATGGCCGTCGTGTCCTCTGGGCTAAACAGGAGAAAGACCACCCCTCCTGTTATCAGCGTTCAGTTCGAAAGCCAGCATCTCTGATGGTATGGGGATGCATTGGTGCATATGGCGTGGGACACTTGCATGTTTTTAAAAAGCACCATGAATGCTGAAAGGCATTCAAAGGTTTTAGAGCAACATATGCTCCCTTGCAGACGACATCTACTCCAGGGAAGGCCTTGTGTATTTCAGCAGGACAATGCAAAACCACATACTGCAGCTATTACAACGGCATGCCTTCGTAGTAGAAGAGTCCGTGTGCTGAACTGGCCTGCCTGTCATCCTCATCTTTCACCGATTGAGAACATTTGGCGCATAATAAAACAAAAAGTCCGTCAAAGGAGACCCAAAACTCTCCAGCCGCTGGAAGCCTGTATTAAACAAGAGTGGGCTCAAATTCCAATAGCTTATCTCAAGGATCTTGTCTCCTCAATGCCCAGACGCCTCCACTTTGTGTTACAAAAAAGAGTGGATGCTATACCATGGTAAACAAGCCCCTGTCCAAACTTTTTTGAGACCAGTAGCAGTCATCAAACTTGAAATGAGCTCATTTTGCGGACAAAATGGAAAATTTTCTCAGTTTCAACATTTGTTCGGTTATCTCTGTTCAATTGTGAATAAAATACTGGCTGGTGTGATTTGAAAGTGATTGCGCTTTGATTTTAATCACAATTTACACTTCGTTCCAACTATTTCAGAATTTGGGTTGTAGAATTCGGCAGTGACTCAAATAGCTGTTTGTGACAATGACGGTCATGAGACTCACAAAAGCAAATTCCATTTTACTGCCTGTTGTCCAAATTAATGACACAAAGAACATCATATTTCAGGCCAGTTGGGAGCACTTCAAATCACAAACAACTTTGAAAGTGATTAAAAACTGCTCTTGCAAATTAACAGAGGTGGTGAATACTTCATAGTTCGATGGTGGCTTAGTGTCACTTTTACACATAAAATGTGTTTTTTTTTTTTTTTTTTACAAGTTTCCCTGGTCTTATATTCAGAGCCAATCCAGTTCTGAAAATAACTCTGGGAGACAAAGAGTGAAAAAAAAAATGAATAAATGAAACCCTTCACGAAGTATTACAAGAGAGGAACACCATGCCCTGATAAGGTGGGCATCACGTTCCCTGCTGAGGTGCAGGAGGAACAATACTTCATGCACACTTCAGAAGCTGAGGAGGATTTAGCCGTCTATCAGGAAGCACAATACCCTATCATTAGATTTAGGCAAATGCTACCACTTGTCATAAGCAAACAGTCACTTGATGATAGCTGCTCATAATGTGATGCGAGTTACCGTTCGTTCCATTAATCTGAGGCTTTGAAAAAAGCCTTAAATTGCTAAAAAAAATAATAATAATGCCCATACACAACCACATCCCTCCAGAAAGAGAAAATATGGTTCATAGGAAAACAGGACAAAAAGAAAATGATTAGATTCAACGCGGTTCTTCGTCTGCTAACAAAACCTTGGCGTTTGATCAGTACATAAACAGAAAAAATCTTTATCAATTGTGTTCTGAGGTTCGTTCAGCATTTCTCTTTTTGGGAGCATTCAGAAATGCTTGGGCATCATCTTAATTTGTGATTCGTCATCGATCCAGCACGAGGGGAACTTTTTCAGACATGAGCATTTTCAGAACTTTTCTTAATTGCATTCTGGATATTGTATTGATATCTTGATAAAATATTTAATATAAGTCTGGAATGATAAATATCAGAAAACTGATCAGGCATAAGTGTCATTTCGTCTGGTTTTCATATTTAGTGAAAGTACCAATTGTTATCTCTACAATAACGCCTCAATACCGTTATCTAGGTATTCGGTCAAAAATATGATATTTGACTTTGGCTGTATCGCGGAGCCCACACATGATGTAAACAGAAACAAAACTTTCTACTACTGCAAGCCCTGGTTTCCATGCCAACCCTTTGTTTCCTCAGAGAGGTCAGCAGGCGGAAGTGAGTGCTGCTCATGATGGTCACTGTGCCGCCCAAACGCAGCCATTCTGGGAGGTGGTCCCGAACCACGGGGCCGATGACCCCAAAACAATTAAGATGGTGCTGCGGAGGGTAATCCTTTCCCGGTGTTACTCATATGCAAAGATACAGGACACTGCCTCCACAGAAGCTTGTCATCGCGAACGAAGGCGAGCTCGGGCTCATCGATACTGCTCCGATAGCAACTGATGTCTGAGATGGATGGAAGAATCCGAACGGATCCATGTATTTTAAGAGTAATGATTGTTTAGAAATGATGGCAACCTCGCATCGTTCGGCTGATCGCATTTGATTTCGGCGCACTGTATGCGGCACATTTTGTACCGTCTCTGGAGGAATATTGTCTAGTACCTGCCTAATTAGCTCCCGTCCCCCTTAAAAAAAGGGATTGATAACTTGACACCCAATCACAAAATATCATAAACACTCCCACAGTCACGTAAGAGGACTATTTCATAAATCTGATAAGTTGGCAAAGCGTCAATTAGTAGATTAAATGTTTTTTACTAATATTTTGAGAGGTGGGGGAGCGCCCCTCCACTACACCCCAGCGTATGAGCCCAGAGCTGTAACAGACTGACATACTGTGCACTAACACACGATGCAAACAGTCTCAATGTAGGCCTACTGACAGATCGTAGACACATTATAATCGTTCCCGGTCTAATACCGTCATGTCGCAAACCACTGTTCTAGAATTCTGCAGTGACTCAGACTGCTGTTTGTCACAGTGACTGTTATGAGAATCACAGAAGCAAGTTCCATTTTACTGTCTCTTATGCAAATTACTGGCACAAAGAACTTCATACTTCAGGCCAGTTGGAAGCACTTCAAATCTCAAACACATTTGAAAGTGATTAAAAACTGCTCTTGCAAATTAACGGAGATGGTGAGTACTTCATAGTTCGACAGTGGCCTCACTTCTTTACACTAAAAATGTTTTTTTTTTTTTTTTACAAGTTTCCTGTCATTAGATTTAGGCAAATGCTACCATTTGCCTCAAGCAAACAGTCACTCGATGATAGCTGCTCATAATGTGATGCGAGTTAGCGTTCGTTCCATTAATCTGAGGCTTTGAAAACGGCCTTAGTTAAATTGTTGTCAAAAAATAATAATGTCTTCACACTGGCACATCCCTCCAGAAAGAAAAATATGGTTCATAAGAAAATAGGACGAAAAGAAAATGATTAGATTGAACGTGGTTCTTCATCTGGTAACAAAACCTTGGTATTTCAGCTGTACATAAACAGAAAAAATCTTTATCAATTTTGTTCTGAGGTTCGTTCAGCATTTGTCTTTTTGGGAGCATTCAGAAGCACATGGGCATTATCTTTATTTGTGATTTATCCTGGACCCAGCCCTTGAGGGGAACTTTTTCAGACGTGAGCATTTTCAGAACTTTTCTTAATCGCATTCTACATAAAGGGCTGGGCAGTGGGCAGCAGATGGATATTATATTGATATCACGATAAAATATTACAAGTCTGGGATTTTAAATATCATGATCAGGCATAAGTGTCATCTCTTCTGATTTTCATATTTAGTGAAAGTACCAATGGTTATCTCTACAATAACGCCTCAATACCGTTATCAAGGTATTCGGTCAAAAATATGATATTTGACTTTGTCTGTATTGCGGAGCCCACACATGATGTAAACAGAAACAAAACTTTCTATTACTGCAAGCCCTGGTTTCCATGCCAGCCCTTTGTTTCCTCAGAGAGGACAGCCAGAGTGGGAGGTGGTCCCAAACCGCGGGACCGATGACCCCACGAAAATAAAGATGGTGCTGCGGAGGGTAAGCCTTTCCCAGTGTTACTAATACGTAGAGATACAGGACACTGCCGTAATTCTTCACAGCCATTTACCGTTAATATGACATCAAACACCATGAATTTAACATGGAAACCCCCTTCACGTTTGTACTTTTTTTATTACAACCCCAATTCCGAAATAGTTGGAACAAAGTAAATTGTGAATAAAATCAAAATGCATTGACTTTCAGATCACATGAGCCAATGTTATTTACGATAGAACATAGATAACATTTCAAATGTTGAAACTGCAACATTTTACATTTTAATCCACAAAATGAGCTTATTTCAAATTTTCTTGCTGCAACTGGTCTCATAAAAGTTCGGACACATGCAAAAAAGGGCTGAGAAAACAATTAATATATAAGAGAATCAGATGAAAGGAGATTTAACTGAAAATTAACTGGCATCAGGTGTGTAACATGATTGGCTATAAAAGGGATGTCTTAGAGAGGCTGAGTCTCTCAGAAGTAAAGATGGCCAGAGGCTCTCCAACCTGTGAAGGCTTACGTAAAAAAAACTGTGGATTACTTTAAAAACAATGTTCCTCAACGTCAAATTGCAAAGGCTTTTAAGGTTTCGTCATTTACAGTGCATAACATCATCAAAAGATTCAGAGAAACTGGAAAAATATCTGAGCATAAGGGACAAGGCCGAAGACCTTTACTGGACGCCTGGGATCTTCGGGCCCTCAGATGCCACTGCATCACACATCAGCATTATTCCGTCATTGACATTACTAAATGGGCCCAAGATCACTTCAAGAAACCACTGTCTGTAAACACAGTCTGCCCTGCCATCCACAGATGCCACCTAAAACTATCATGCAAAAAGGAAGCCATTGTTGAGCATGATCCAGAAGCGCTGCCGTGTACTGTGGGCCAAGGCCCATTTAAAGTGGACTATAGCAATGTGGCAAAGTGTCCTGTGGTCAGACTACTCCAAATTTGACATTCTTATGGGAAATTATGGCCGTCGTGTCCTCTGGGCTAAACAGGAGAAAGACCACCCCTCCTGTTATCAGCGTTTAGTTCAAAAGCCAGCATCTCTGATGGTATGGGGATGCATTGGTGCATATGGTGTGGGACACTTGCATGTTTCTAAAAAGCACCATGAATGCTGAAAGGCATTCAAAGGTTTTAGAGCAACATATGCTCCCTTCCAGACGACATCTTTTCCAGGGAAGGCCTTGTGTATTTCAGCAGGACAATGCAAAACCACATACTGCAGCTATTACAACAGCATGCCTTCGTAGTAGAAGAGTCCGTGTGCTGAACTGGCCTGCCTGTCATCCTCATCTTTCACCGATTGAGAACATTTGGCGCATAATAAAACAAAAAGTCCGTCAAAGGAGACCCAAAACTCTCCAGCCGCTGGAAGCCTGTATTAAACAAGAGTGGGCTCAAATTCCAATAGCTTAACTCAAGGATCTTGTCTCTTCAATGCCCAGACGCCTCCACTTTGTGTTACAAAAAAGAGTGGATGCTATACCATGGTAAACAAGCCCCTGTCCAAACTTTTTTGAGACCAGTAGCAGTCATCAAACTTGAAATGAGCTCATTTTGCGGACAAAATGGAAAATTTTCTCAGTTTCAACATTTGTTCGGTTATCTCTGTTCAATTGTGAATAAAATACTGGCTGGTGTGATTTGAAAGTGATTGCGCTTTGATTCTAATCACAATTTGCACTTCGCTCCAACTATTTCAGAATTGGGGTTGTAGAATTCGGCAGTGACTCAAATAGCTGTTTGTGACAATGACGGTCATGAGACTCACAAAAGCAAATTCCATTTTACTGCCTGTTGTCCAAATTAATGACACAAAGAACATCATATTTCAGGCCAGTTGGGAGCACTTCAAATCACAAACAATTTTGAAAGTGATTAAAAACTACTCTTGCAAATTAACAGAGGTGGTGAATACTTCATAGTTCATAGATGGTGGCTTAGTGTCACTTTTACACATAAAATGTGTGTTTTTTTTTTTTTTTTACAAGTTTCCCTGGTCTTATATTAAGAGCCAATCCAGTTCGGAAAATAACTCTGGGAGACAAAAAGTGAAAAAAAAAAAAAAGAATAAATGAAACCCTTCACGAAGTATTACAAGAGAGGAACACCATGCCCTGATAAGGTGGGCATCACGTTGCCTGCTGAGGTGCAGGAGGAACAATACTTCATGCACACTTCAGAAGCTGAGGAGGATTTAGCCGTGTATCAGGAATCACAATACCCAATCATTAGATTTAGGCAAATGCTACCACTTGTCATAAGCAGTCACTTGATGATAGCTGCTCATAATGTGATGCGAGTTACCGTTCGTTCCATTAATCTGGGGCTTTGAAAAAAGCCTTAAATTGTTAAAAAATAGTCATAATAATAATGCCCACACACAACCACATCCCTCCAGAAAGAGAAAATATGGTTCATAGGAAAACAGGACAAAAAGAAAATGATTAGATTCAACGCGGTTCTTCGTCTGGTAACAAAACCTTGGGGTTTGATCAGTACATAAACAGAAAAAATCTTTATCAATTGTGTTCTGAGGTTCCTTCAGCATTTCTCTTTTTGGGAGCATTCAGAAAGGCCTGGGCATTATATTTATTTGTGATTCGTCATCGACCCAGCACGAGGGGAACTTTTTCAGACATGAGCATTTTCAGAACTTTTCTAAATCACATTCTACATATAGAGCTGGGCAGCATATGGATACTGTATTGATATCTTGATAAAATATTTAATATAAGTCTGGAATGATAAATATCAGAAAACTGATCAGGCATAAGTGTCATTTCGTCTGGTTTTCATATTTAGTGAAAGTACCAATGGCTATCTCTACAATAACGCATCAATACTGTTATCACGGTACTCGGTCAAAAATATGATATTTGACTTTGTCTGTATCGCAGAGCCCGCACATGATGTAAACAGAAACAAAACTTTCTACTACTGTAAGCCCTGGTTTCCATGCCAACCCTTTGTTTCCTCAGAAAGATCAGCAGGCGGAAGTGAGTGCTGCTCATGATGGTCGCTGTGCCGCCCAAACGCAGCCACTCTGGGAGGTGGTCCCAAACCACGGGGCCGATGACCCCAAAACAATTAAGATGGTGCTGCGGAGAGTAAGCCTTTCCCGGTGTTACTAATATGCAGAGATACAGGACACTGCCTCCACAGAAGCACTGTTCTGCCCCACTGAGGTGCCACCTCAATCGCACACAGGCCACGGTATCTCTAGAATAATCTCTGTAATTCTTCACAGCCATTTACCGTCAATATGACATCAAACACCATGAATTTAACACGGAAACCCCCTTCATGTTTGCACTTGTTTATTACAACCCCAATTCTGAAAGAGCTGGGACAAAGTGTAAATTGTGAATGAAATCAAAATGAAACGGCTTTCAGATTACATGAGTCAATATGTTATTTACAATAGAACATAGATAACAAACAAAACTTTCTTCTGCTGCAAGCCCTGGATTCCATGTCAATCCTTTACTTCCACAGAGAGGTCAGCAGGCTGAAGACAGCGCTGCAAAAAATCACTGTGCTGCCCCAGCACACCCAGTCTGGGAGGTGGTCCCGACCTGCGGGACCGATACCAATCAGAGGGCGGTAAAGCTTGTGCTGCGGAGGGTGAGAGCAGAGAAAAGACCTCTGCCGTACAGACTTGCCTCACTGCCACCAAAAAAAAGATACAGGGATGTGCTGCAGAAATCCTGAAGCCCTGACTGATCCGGAGATACATGAGACAATATTCAAATGCAGTCAGGGTAACAGCTCCTCACAGTCCGTTGCATTTTCTCTTTTTGGGACACAATGAAAATTAAAAAAGCAACCTGTTAGCGTCCCATCAAGACGGGTCTTCTGCTAGGACGTCACTCATTAGGTGCGCGAACGGAAACCATGTTCCTCATTTGCATACCAACCAATCAGCTTCTGGGTAGCGCTTGTATTCACAGAGGCTTACTGTCATGAGCGCGTTGAGATGGAAATGTAAATGCAATAGGCTGGGAGTGCCGTTTTGTGAATTGCATTTGAATATTGTCCATGTATTGCGGAGCGAGACTTTGAAAACAAAATGTCAAACAGCTTTCCATTATCATTTGAATATAGTGACAGATTTCCCACATGAGAAAATGAAAATGATAATTGAATTAATGCATTTCAATTTAATATTATCTCAAATAACTCATACATAAGCGGATAATTATAATGCAACAGTGGGATTACATTTTCATTTGAATATTGTCCATAAGAAACCTTGACATGTGTGTATGTTTTGTGATTAAATCAATGTTTTTTTATTACTTATTTATCATTATTTTTAATACATTTTTTTAAGATCCATTTTTAAATAAAAAATAAATTGTGAAAAAAAATCTGTGTGGTTTTAATTTAGGTGAGCCATTTCTGCATGTTTCATTGTCCAAATTCCTGAAAAGACAGAAGTGTTATAAATACCTAATCAGGCTCTGCGATAAATACAGAAACACAATAAAACTGTTGTTCATAGATGATCAATTTAAAAAAAAAAAAAGAGAGAAAAAAAAAAGACCGGCAGCATCTTTCTGAAAATCTGTGAGAGACTTACCACAGTAAGGAAAAGTTCTACAACCAGACTTGAGTGTGAGAGTAATTTAGTCGACGGTTACTCAGTGAAGAGCACAGCTGAATGAACAGACAGGACTGTGTTATGAAGAACAGAACACAGTGACTGTGCAGACGCAGGAAAAGTGGGAGGGGCAGCGATTACATTACATTACACAGCATTCCCTGCATTCTTGAGTCAAACAAAGGATGTCCTAAAATGCCAGAAAGGAAAAGAATCACTGATATGTGTCCCTTGCTCAGAAAGTCAGAAATAACTAAATGAATGAATCCAAAGACTATGCTTACATGAAAGATTATTGAGCCGAAATGATGTTTGCTAGTAGTAAAAAGGTAGAAGCAATACAGAAATATTCACTCAGATATTATTAAGGGGCTGATCACACCTAATGCCCTTTATCTGCGCGGGGCGCCCATCTTGTTAATATTCTCAATGATTAGACGCGTTCTGGACGCTGCTTTTGCGCACCTGGTGCCTTGTGTGTTAGTGCCTCCGGCGCCTCACTGTTCTTTGATGCGCTTCGAATCAAACAGTCCCATTTTGAGGCGCCTCGATAAAAAGCCGCTTCACCACATTGTTTTCCCTGCTGTCCAGTCATGTGACAAGAACTGAAATCAGTTCGCTGACTAGTTCGTTGAAACGGTTAATTTCAGAATGTTCGCAAAGAGAAGTGACAGGAACGTTACTTAGCAACACATAAAAGATGCGTCCAGCACCATTTTACAAGGTTGGCTTCAAAATAACAGGTCAGAGGTGCCTGGCGTTTCCAGACCGATAAAGCGCTTTCGGTGTGATTGACCCCTAAGATTTCACTGTAGACCCGTGGAGTACTGACCCCTCCCCATGCTGTGACATCAAACGCCCTCACCATGGCTACCTTCACCAAAAATCCCCTCCCCCTCTCCCAGCAAACTGTGGTCAGTACAGGTCAGCTAAAAATAAGCTTTAACTTTGAACCCAACCAAAGACACTAGGCCAGCTTCTTTAGTCCATAAAGACACTTCCTCTTTTCCCAGCTGAGTCAGAGGTCAGCAGCATCTCTCACTGGCTGATCTGTTCCCACACTGAAAGAGAATCACCGCTGACCTGACCAAGCAGGGGCCAATTCCCCAAGAGTAATACAGGCTTAAGGGCCAAACAGCTGCACTGGACTTGGTGTGACTACACTGGACCTTGAACCAGCGACCTTCGGGGTCATAATGATTTGAGGCATACAGTTGCCATATGTGTGCCCATTCTCCAAACACCGTCAGGTTCTGTAATGGCGCTCGTTGTCCGATGTGATTCTCTACTTCATTGGCAGAGCAGGAAAGAGCATCTCAGCTCATTTAGTGACTCTGTGACAAACGTCGTGCTAACGAAGCTAACGTCATTAAGCACTGAGCGAGGTCTTCCCTTGCTGGTGTGCAGAGACTTCAAGAACGGGCAAGTACCGCCAAACACACAGGTGTTCCTGACAGCTCAGCTGCTGACAGGGCGATGCCATGTGGTGCCATGCTGAAAATCACCCTCCCCTTACGTGTCTCAGACCGCTTCCATCGCCACTGAAAATAAACTGATGGCGCGAGGCTTTGCCAGTATCACACATTAAAACTAATGTTGGCTCTTCCTCACCCTGTCGACCTCGAAACAAACGGTATGAACCTCAGTTTAACTGCAGCAGTTTCAATGGTCCACATTAGACAGAAAATATGTTAAGAAAACAAACGAGAACACCACTTCGGAGCAGTTGAGCAAATATCGAATTACCGCAACTTCCAGATCCCCACTATTTTGAAATACACTGAAATGTACAGCAAATATAACAAGAACGCACTGGGAGCACAACATTCCCTGCTGGAGTCGCGACTGTGATTTGTGCGTATCATCAGTCTATCTGCAGTATGTGTGCACAGTTTCAGGAATGTCCTATGAAAACTGTAGGAGGAGTTGATTTCACCAGCCAAGCATCTAATGTTTCGGACAGACAGACAGACAGCACAATGACATAATCCCCCTTTTGGGCTTTCACCCAGTGAGGGATAAGAAGTCTATAATTATACATATGTGTAGGTATGTATGTATGTATGTATACACACACACACACGCACGCACGCACGCACGCACGCACACACGCACGCACACACGCACGCACACACGCACACACCTCTGTGCTCTAAAGCAGAACATTTACGGTCATGATACTATCTGCTGCACGAGCTGCAATTATCCTGCTCCGTTTGGAGGGTGAACAGAGTACAAACGGGCTGTTTCACAATCAGGGACCAAAGTTTGTCTCACGGATCCCCAAAAATCAAATGTGAAATATAGAATTAAATTGATGCCCATTTGCTCACGTGTTGTGGAAAACATGCTGAAAACTTTGGAGCGTTGGGTTCACAGGTTCTCCTGAAATTCATACAAATGACAATTTGCCCATTTCCACCCTTTTAACCAGTTCTGGAGAAGACATGTTTTTGACAGACAAAGAAAGTTTTTTCACAAAGAGTTTTATCACAAAACAGGTTAACTCCACTGATTCTGAATTCAGAAAAATGGCTTTCTATGTAATTACTATTTCTGTAAAACTTTAAATTATGGTCTTTTCTACTATTGTACGAGCCAAATGGAAACCAATTGGCATATTTATTTCAAATCCAGCCACGGGAATATTCTTGAAACAAAAAACACTGGTTTTTTTTTTTTTGCATAACGAGTTAAATCCATAGCTTGCTTTTATTACAAAAAGGGTTAAATCCAATCGAGTAGGTATGTTTCTTCGTTGTAGTGTCGGGCGTTGCTGAAGAAGCACGGCAGCTTACAGCGAGAGAGACATGAACAACTCTGCAGCTCCACACTCCACAGTACCAGCGGAGAGTTTATTTATGCAGCTAGAAAGAGCTTTACACACACAGTACACCAGATGAATAAAGCTTACGTAGTGTGGTCTGTAGCTTTATACAAATAACAGAATCTACGGAAAGAAGGGAAGGGTGTCAGCGGACATCATTAGGTAAAATACACGTTATTGAACCCCGTGGGGTAATTTGTCCTCTGCATTTGACCCATCCTATGGTTAGGAGCAGTGGGCAGCCACAGAGCAGCGCCTGGTGACCAACTCCAGTTCTAAAGCCAGTTCCTTGATCAGGGGTACTGGCAGGAGTGTTCCTATGATGTATGTTTTTGTGGGTGGGGAAACCGGAGTACCCGGAGGAAACCCACGGGAACACGGGGAGAACATGCAAACTCCACACAGAAAGGCCCCAGGCCGGAATTGAACCCACGACCTTCTTGCTGAGAGGCGACAGTGCAAACCACCATGCCGTCAACATGAGACCATGATGACAATTCCGGAAGGTGTGGACAATGAGGGGAAACCATTTGGCCTCCATTCGCAGTACAACTGACTTCTGACAGAGCAATAAGCAATATCCTATATCCCTGAACAGTATGTCCAAAATACTGAGCTATTTTCTGCACTATTTATGTGTCACACTCAACACATGTAGCCTGAGGCATTAGGAATGAGCTTCATGTAAACTTTGGGGGAGACCCCCGCTGGACCACCTAGTCTCGTATTAAAAGTCAATCCAACCGGCAGATCATACAAATACACTGGTGTCAGAGTAAGGGCAGAGTAACCTAAGCCACTGGCAGAGTAAATCTGCCCAAGATTCTGAAACCTAAGCCCATGAGGTAAATGTAACCCAAACCACATCTCTAATTCAAACAGAAAGGTGACACAAGTGTTTTAAGGTTGATAACTGCATCCTTATTATTGTAAGCAAACCAAAGCGAATATATATTGTCAGGATATGCTTCCTAAACAACCCAACAACTTGGGCAATAGGGTCATTCCATATGAACTCAACCAGAAGTCCCATAATGACCGACTCGGATTTGGCTAAAAAAGTTTGTACTGGTATCTTAACATATATGATGAACATGTGCAAAATATTTTGTCAAAATTCTAAAGGGTTTTTGTGCTGTGGCTCTTCAAAATAGGGTGGTATACCCCATTTGTCACCCTTACCAATCTCGCATGTTTAATAACAGCCACATTTGGATGCCAATATCTTGAGAATGAAATGAGTTGCGAGCTTAATAAGTGATATAGTACGTAACTAGCACCCAGGCTTTTAGGATACTGTCCAAAAACTTTCTACAGATAGTCATGTGCCTAAATAGAAGGAATGTAGCCCTAATAAACGGTTGTGATTTATTGTAGCATGACAGTTGCTCCCTGAAAATTGAAATTTCCATTTTCGCACATAAAACCACTACTTTGGAGGCCAATACCTCAAAAACTAGAGGAGATAGGACTTTTCTGGTGACAGATCCTGAAAGCCTGGGTGCTAGTTACATACTAAGCCACTTTTCAAACTCACAACTCATTTCATTCCCAAGATATTGGCATCCAAATGTGGCTGTTCTTAAACATACACAATTCGCAAGGGTCAAACATGGGGTATACCACCCTATTTTGAAGAGCCACAGCACAAAAACCCTTTAGAATTTTGACAAAATGTTTTGCACATGTTCATCATAGGTTTTAAGGTACCAGTTCAAATTTTTTTAGCCAAATCCGAGTCGGTCAGTATGGGAGATTTCCAGACTTTGGTTGAGTTCACATGGAATGAACCAATAGTGAAGAAGAGCGGCAATGAGCCGGATAATATTCACAGTATTACGCATGTAAGATGGAGGAGTGCAAGGAAACAGGACAGTCTGACTCACCCCCAACAAACTGAATACCCCCCGCGACACGTCTGATGGCTGACGAGATGAGATCGGTCATGCAGCAGCCGATGAGGGCGGTGAGCGCCACGAGCAGTAAGTGGCCGCAGCCCATGACCGTCACCACCACGCAGAAGCTCCACTCAACGTTCGGAATACGTTGGTGCCAAGATGGCGACGTAACTTCTCTCCGAGACTTTATATCATACTTAGCGACTTTCACGACTTAATTTAAAACTATTCTGGCTACAATAAATAAGATATTATTAACAACGTCATCTACACTCACGGTGTTAATGGCAATAAAGTAATTTCACCGTTTCAGTTAGTGTAGTTAGATGCAATCAGTATGTAATGGCTAATAACATGGGAAACAAACGTAAATCTCACCCGAGTGTTACTGCTGTTAGCATACCTCTCCCTGAATCCCCGCTGAAGACCCCGGTCAGCAAATGCAGGAAAATCCTCGACAACGATGAAATTGCTCAAAGCATAATCGTACAGTTGACGGAGGCGATAAACAAGAGAGCGGACGAACTACAAGCCGGAATCGAGAGTGTAAAGGAGTCAGTTGAATTTGTTTTTACAGAGGTGAAGGATCTGAAAGGTAAAATGGAGGACACGATCAACAGAGTCGGTAAAACCGAACGAAAACTGGCCGAACTGGACATTAAGGTGCTGGAACCTTCACGGTATAAAGGACGATGGGACTTGCGGCTGTTTGGTGTTGCTGAAGAGGAGGGTGAGGACATTCGCAAAGGTCATTTCCATCTTTCAAAAAACGGCACCGGATCTCATGGATAAACTCCCCAATGTGATAGACACTGTCCACCGTCTTGGCAAACCTCACCTGGACAAACAACGACCAAGAGCTGTAATATTGCAATTCACAATGAGGCATTACCGTGATGTCATCTGGAAAGCCGCGAAACACTCAGAATTCCTCCAAGGAAACGAGTTGCATTTCACGGAAGATTTCTCCCCAGAGTACAGGGCGAGACGTTCGCAACTGTGGCCGATGGTGGAGAAGGCCAGAAATAGGCCCGGAGTGGCTAATCGGGAGGACCGTGACAATTCCCGGTGGGCCGGTCTGATGTTTGGGCCGCTATTCACTTTTTTGGGGGGGGTGGGGCTGGTGTTCAGTCATGGCACTGGGTTGATCATGAATGCTGATACCGCTGTGCCTGGGCCGTCTCTGCCTCTTTTTTTTTTTTTTTTTTTGGCAGACGCACCCTGACGTAACACGTCCGCGCACTCAGTCAGTGGTGTTTGAAAGATGGAAAACAGAAAGAGCGCGGGTGGCGCGGAGAAGGCTAGAATTAAAAAGAGAAAAGCTCTGGAAACAGACACAGCCAAATGTGAAAATATGGGCAACTATTTCATTAAAACGAGCTCGCGGTTTGAAAGGACAAATGAGGACGATGAAATGGGTAAGGCACGATGTTGAACTTTGCCTGCAAACCACCGTTCACGTTTATTAATTATCAAGTCAATGAAATGTGTGGCGTTGTGGCATATAACATAACGTTATATCATTTAAACTAGAAAAGCACTCGGAGAGCGCAGACCTCCGCCAAGCACATTTCCCTCCATATTGCGACTTCCACCATACATATTAGTCTTACATTAATTTTATCTTCATTTTTAGATTCCTTGACCACAAAAACATGGCAATTTGATTCATAATGCTATTTCAATATTAGTTCCACAGCGTCTTGGCTGTTTAAAGATGTCTGTTGCATGTTTCTAGCTTCATTTGTTTTTTTTTTTTCTTATGATGCAAGTTTCAAAGATCTAGTTTGAAACGAAGCTTCCTGCCGAATTCGGGTGTTTGGGAATGGCGCTACTCTTAAAGCTTTTTAATCATGCGGTTCAATAAAGACCTTAATTAGTAAAATCAGGTTCAGCACTAACCGCGGGATCGATGACCCCACGACAATAAAGATGGTGCTGCGGAGGGTAAGCCTTTCCCGGTGTCACTAATACGCAGAGATACAGGACACTGCCTCCACAGAAGCACTGTTCTGCCCCGCTGAGGCGCCACCTCAATCGCACACAGGCCACGGTTTCTCTTTAATAACTTCTGTCATTCTTCACAGCCATTTACCGTCAATATGACATCAAACACCATGAATTTAACATGGAAACCCCCTTCACGTTTTATTACAACCCCAATTCCGAAATAATTGGAACAAAGTAAATTGTGAATAAAATCAAAATGCATTGACTTTCAGATCACATGAGCCAATGTTATTTACGAAAGAACATAGATAACATTTCAAATGTTGAAACTGCAACATTTTACATTTTAATCCATAAAATGAGCTTATTTCAAATTTTCTTGCTGCAACTGGTCTCATAAAAGTTCGGACACAGGCAAAAAAGGGCTGAGAAAACAATTAATATATAAGAGAATCAGATGAAAGGAGATTTAACTGATAATTAACTGGCATCAGGTGTGTAACATGATTGGCTATAAAAGGGATGTCTTAGAGAGGCTGAGTCTCTCAGAAGTAAAGATGGCCAGAGGCTCTCCAACCTGTGAAGGCTTACGTTACAAAAAAATTGTGGAATACTTTAAAAACAACGTTCCTCAACGTCAAATTGCAAAGGCTTTAAAGGTTTCGTCATTTACAGTGCACAACATCATCAAAAGATTCAGAGAAACTGGAAAAATATCTGTGCATAAGGGACTAGGCAGAAGATCTTTACTGGATGCCTGGGATCTTCGGGCCCTCAGATGCCACTGCATCACACATCAGCATTATTCTGTCATTGACATTACTAAATGGGCCCTAGATTACTTCAAGAAACCACTGTCTGTAAACACAGTCCGCCCTGCCATCCACAGATGCCACCTATAACTCTATCATGCAAAAAGGAAGCCATTGTTGAGCATGATCCAGAAGCGCCGCCGTGTACTGTGGGCCAAGGCCCATTTAAAATGGACTGAAGCAAAGTGGCAGTGTCCTGTGGTCAGACGACTCCAAATTTGACATTCTTGTGGGAAATTATAGCCGTCGTGTCCTCTGGGCAAAACAGGAGAAAGACCACCCCTCCTGTTATCAGCGTTCAGTTCAAAAGCCAGCATCTCTGATGGTATGGGGATGCATTGGTGCATATGGCGTGGGACACTTGCATGTTTTTAAAAAGCACCATGAATGCTGAAAGGCATTTAAAGGTTTTAGAGCAACATATGCTCCCTTCAGACGACATCTATTCCAGGGAAGGCCTTGTGTATTTCAGCAGGACAATGCAAAACCACATACTGCAGCTATTACAACAGCATGCCTTCGTAGTAGAAGAGTCCGTGTGCTGAAATGGCCTGCCTGTCATCCTAATCTTTCACCGATTGAGAACATTTGGCGCATAATAAAACAAAAAGTCCGTCAACTTTGAAAGTGATTAAAACTGCTCTTGCAAATTAACAGAGGTGGTGAATACTTCATAGTTCGATGGTGGCTTAGTGTCACTTTTACACATAAAATGTGTTTTTTTTTTTTTTTTTTTTACAAGTTTCCCTGGTCTTATGTTCAGAGCCAATCCAGTTCTGAAAATAACTCTGGGAGACAAAAAGTGAAAAAAAAATGAATAAATGAAACCCTTCATGAAGTATTACAAGAGAGGAACACCATGCCCTGATAAGGTGGGCATCACGTTCCCTGCTGAGGTGCAGGAGGAACAATACTTCATGCACACTTCAGAAGCTGAGGAGGATTTAGCCATCTATCAGGAATCACAATACCCTATCATTAGATTTAGGCAAATGCTACCACTTGTCATAAGCAAACAGTCACTTGATGATAGCTGCTCATAATGTGATGCGAGCTACTGTTCGTTCCATTAATCTGAGGCTTTGAAAAAAGCCTTAAATTGTCAAAAAAAAAAAAATAATAATAATAATGCCCCCACACAACCACATCCCTCCAGAAAGAGAAAATATGGTTCATAGGAAAACAGGACAAAAAGAAAATGATTAGATTCAACGCGGTACTTCGTGTTGGAAACAAAACCTTGGCGTTTGATCAGCACATAAACAGAAAAAATCTTTATCAATTGTATTCTGAGGTTCGTTCAGCATTTCTCTTTTTGGGAGCATTCAGAAAGGCCTGGGCATCATCTTAATTTGTGATTCGTCATCGACCCAGCACATGAGGGGAACTTTTTCAGACATGAGCATTTTCAGAACTTTTCTTAATTGCATTCTACATATAGGGCTGGGCAGCATATGGATATTGTATTGATATCATGATAAAATATTTAATATAAGTCTGGAATGATAAATATCAGAAAACTGATCAGGCATAAGTGTCATTTCATCTGGTTTTCATATTTAGTGAAAGTACCAATGGTAATCTCTACAATAACGCCTCAATACCATTATCTAGGTATTCGGTCAAAAATATGATATTTGACTTCGTCTGTATCGCGGAGCCCACACATGATGTAAACAGAAACAAAACTTTCTACTACTGTAAGCCCTGGTTTCCATGCCAACCCTTTGTTTCCTCAGAGAGGTCAGCAGGCGGATGCGAGTGCTGCTCATGATGGTCACTGTGCCGCCCAAACGCAGCCACTCTGGGAGGTGGTCCCGAACCACGGGGCCGATGACCCCAAAACAATTAAGATGGTGCTGCGGAGGGTAAGCCTTTCCCGGTGTTACTAATATGCAGAGATACAGGACACTGCCTCCACAAAAGCACTGTTCTGCCCCACTGAGGTGCCACCTCAATCGCACACAGGCCACGGTATCTCTAGATTAACCTCTGTCATTCTTCACAGCCATTTACCGTCAATCTGACATCAAACACCATGAATTTAACACGGAAACCCCCTTCATGTTACTTGTTTATTTCAACCCCAATTCTGAAAGAGCTGGGACAAAGTGTAAATTGTGAATGAAATCAAAATGAAATGAAATGAAGCGAGGTCTTTCCTTGCTGGTGTGCAGAGACTTCAAGAACGGGCAAGTACCGCCAAACACACAGGTGTTCCTGACAGCTCAGCTGCTGACAGGGCGATGCCATGTGGTGCTGTACTGCACGGCCATGCTGAAAATCACCCTCCCCTTACGTGTCTCAAACTGCTTCCATCGCCACTGAAAATAAACTGATAGCGCGAGGCTTTGCCAGTATCACACATTAAAACTAATGTTGGCTCTTCCTCACCCTGTCGACCTCGTAACAAACAGTACGAAACTCAGTTTAACTACAGCAGTTTCACTAGTCCACATTAGACAGAAAATATGTTAACAAGGCAAATAACAACACCACTTCAGAGCAGTTGAGCAAATTACCGCAACTTTCAGATCCCCACTTTTTTGAAATACGCTGAAATGTACTGCAAATGTAACAAGAACGCACTGGGAGCACAACATTCCCTGCTGGAGTCGCGACTGTGATTTATGCGTATCATCAGTCTATCTGCAGTATGTGTGCACAGTTTCAGGAATGTCCTATGAAAACTGTAGGAGGAGTTGATTTCACCATCAAATACCTTTTGATTCAGACCGACAGATAGACAGACAGACAGCACAATGACATAATCCCCCTTTTGGGCTTTCACCCAGTGAGGGATAAGATGTCTATAATTACAAACTCAATTCCGAAATAGTTGGGACAAAGTGCAAATTGTGAATAAATACAAAACGCAATTACTTTCAAATCAGACCAGCCAGCATTATTTTGGAAGAGGTGTTGATGGCCAGTAGGTTGCGATCTTCCCTCTGCTGGAATAATCCCCAATGCCCCAGTGCAGTGATGGGGACACTGTACTGAAGGAGATGCCGTCTATCGGATGAGACGTTACAGGCCTAGAAATTCCCAATTTGCTTACAGCTTAAATTCTTAAATTCTTTCTAAAAAGAAATGCTGTGGAGATGAAGGGCTCTCCACAGCATTTTTGTGTTCTACTACAGCAAAAACATGCTGAGGAGATAACGGGCTCTCCACAGCAGTTTTGAGTTCTAACTGCAGCAATTCCCAACTCTTCCCTACTCAATTCGCATTCTACACAAACATGCTACACATTATTGGAAAATCCTCATTATGCACTGTTCATTTAAAAGATAAAAAGTATACTTTCACTTCGTTACTTTGACACAGACCACTTCGTTACACGTTACGCATTAAAATATGAATGTAATTCCTCATTTAAGGATTATCTGCATATGGCGCGTTCGAGTAGAGCAACGGTGTTCGTAGAGTATCTTAGCCGCTTTGTGCAGATGTTGATGCCCGCGGACATGGAGCCGTAAATTTATACACGCAGTTACAATATTGTATCACTAGATGGCACACTCGGATCAGTTATTGAACTGTACTTTAAACCAGATTCGAAAGACTGGGGATGAAGAAGAAAGTCAAACAAGATTTTTTCGCCGGCAAAAGGTTGCCGTCGTTTAATAGTACAATCGGCGGCAATTCTGTCAAATTCGGCAGCAAATGCCGCGAGTGCCGTCGTATATTTCCAGGCCTGCGTTAAACCGAGGTCCTGACTCAATATGGTCAGCTGACACGCTCGACAAGATTGTCTCAGCACTCGCAATCGTATCCAGTACACTCAAATAATTTGAGAATTCAAAAAAATAAATAAATAAATAAAGATGTGCACTGAAACCGGTCTGTCCTCATTTTTGAAGTGACAGACTTGTTTTTTTTTTTTAATCAAACTTTTCGATTCAAATTGGAATATAAATGCAACTTTATTCACAAACGGGCAATTATTTGCACCCCAACCTGAACACAAGGGCATACGAACTGGCCCGACAGAGCTGGCGATCGCCGGCCCAATATTTTCCAGAATACATCCCTCCCCCGAGGCTACAGGTTTTATCTTGCAAACAATCCCCTGATACCTTGAGAAGGTGAGCGACGTTCGTAAGCCTGGGCACAGGCTGCGGCTCTGCCCCTGACGCCGCGCTCTCCCCCAGCAGCCCGAATGCAACTGTCTACTTGCTTGGTTGCAGTTGGTAAAATAATTTCGGAATTCACCCTTGTCATCGCTAACGAAGGCCAGCTCGGGCTCATCGATACTGCTCCGATAGCAACTGATGTCTGAGATGTATGGAAGAATCCGAACGGATCCATGTATTTTAAGAGTAATGATTGTTTAGAAATGATGGCGACCTCGCATCGTTCGGCTGATCGCATTTGATTTGGCGCACTGTATGCGGCACATTTTGTACTGTCTCTGGAGGAATATTGTCTAGTCCCTGCCTAATTAGCTCCCGCCCCCCCTTAAAAAAAGGGATTGATAACTTGACACCCAATCACAAAATATCATGATCACTCCTGCAGTCACGTAAGAGGACAATTTCATAAATCTGATAAGTTGGCAAAGCGTCAATTAGTAGATTAATTGTCTTTAACTAATATTTTGAGAGGTGGGGGAGCGCCCCTCCACTACACCCCAGCATATGAGCCCAGAGCTGCAACAGACTGACATACTGTGCACTAATACACCATGCAAACGGTCTCAATGTAGGCCTACTGATGGATCGTAGACACATTATAATCGTTCACTGTCTAATACCGTCATGTCGCAAACCCCTGTTTTAGAATTCTGCAGTGACTCAGACTGCTGTTTGTCACAGTGACTGTTATGAGAATCACAGAAGCAAGTTCTATTTTACTGTCTCTTATCCAAATTACTGGCACAAAGAACTTCATACTTCAGGCCAGTTGGAAGCACTTCAAATCTCAAACACATTTGAAAGTGATTAAAAACTGCTCTTGCAAATTAACGGAGATGGTGAGTACTTCATAGTTCGACAGTGGCTTCAGTTCTTTACACGTAAAATTTTTTTTTTTTTTTTTTTAAACAAGTTTCCTGTCATTAGATTTAGGCAAATGCTACCATTTGCCTCAAGCAAACAGTCACTCGATGATAGCTGCTCATAATGTGATGCGAGTTAGCGTTCGTTCCATTAATCTGAGGCTTTGAAAACGGCCTTAGTTAAATTGTTGTCAAAAAATAATAATGTCCTCACACTGGCACATCCCTCCAGAAAGAAAAATATTTTTCATAAGAAAACAGGACGAAAAGAAAATGATTAGATTGAACGTGGTTCTTCATCTGGTAACAAAACCTTGGTATTTCAGCTGTACATGAACAGAAAAAATCTTTATCAATTTTGTTCTGAGGTTCGTTCAGCATTCGTCTTTTTGGGAGCATTCAGAAACGCATGGGCATTATCTTCATTTGTGATTTATCCTGGACCCAGCACTTTAGGGGAACTTTTTCAGAACTTTTCTTAATCGCATTCTACATAAAGGGCTGGGCAGTGGGCAGCAGATGGATATTATATTGATATCTCAATAAAATAGGCCTATTACAAGTCTGGGATTTTAAATGTCATGATCAGGCATAAGTGTCATCTGTTCTGATTTTCATATTTAGTGAAAGTACCAATAGTTATCTCTACAATAACGCCTCAATACCGTTATCAAGGTATTCGGTCAAAAATATGATATTTGACTTTGTCTGCATTGCGGAGCCCACACATGATGTAAACAGAAACAAAACTTTCTATTACTGCAAGCCCTGGTTTCCATGCCAACCCTTTTTGGTTCCTCAGAGTGGACAGCCAGAGTGGGAGGTGGTCCCAAACCGCGGGACCGATGACCCCACGACAATAAAGATGGTGCTGCGGAGGGTAAGCCTTTCCCGGTGTTAATAATATGCAAAGATACAGGACACTGCCTCCACAGAAGCACTGTTCTGCCCCACTGAGGCGCCACCTCAATCGCACTCAGGCCACGGTTTCTCTATAATAACTTCTGTCATTCTTCACAGCCATTTACCGTCAATGTAACATCAAACACCATGAATTTAACAAGGAAACCCCCTTCACGTTTGTACTTTTTTTATTACAACCCCAATTCCGAAATAGTTGGAACAAAGTAAATTGTGAATAAAATCAAAATGCATTGACTTTCAGATCACATGAGCCAATGTTATTTACGAAAGAACATAGATAACATTTCAAATGTTGAAACTGCAACATTTTACATTTTAATCCTCAAAATGAGCTTATTTCAAATTTTCCTGCTGCAACTGGTCTCATAAAAGTTCGGACACAGGCAAAAAAGGGCTGAAAATACAATTAATATATAAGAGAATCAGATGAAAGGAGATTTAACTGATAATTAAGTTTACTGGCATCAGGTGTGTAACATGATTGGCTATAAAAGGGATGTCTTAGAGAGGCTGAGTCTCTCAGAAGTAAAGATGGCCAGAAGCCCTCCAACCTGTGAAGGCTTACGTGAAAAAAAACTGTGGATTACTTTAAAAACAATGTTCCTCAACGTCAAATTGCCAAGGCTTTTAAGGTTTCGTCATTTACAGTGCATAACATCATCAAAAGATTCAGAGAAACTGGAAAAATATCTGTGCATAAGGGACAAGGCCGAAGACCTTTACTGGATGCCTGGGATCTTCGGGCCCTCAGATGCCACTGCATCACACATTAGCATTATTCTGTCATTGACATTACTAAATCAGCCCAAGATTACTTCAAGAAACCACTTTCTGTAAACACAGTTCGCCGTGCCATCCACAGATGCCACCTAAAACTCTATCATGCAAAAAGGAAGCCATTGTTGAGCATGATCCAGAAGCGCCGCCGTGTACTGTGGGCAAAGGCCCATTTAAAATGGACTGAAGTAATGTGGCAAAGTGTCCTGTGGTCAGACGACTCCAAATTTGACATTCTTGTGGGAAATTATGGCCGTCGTGTCCTCTGGGCTAAACAGGAGAAAGACCACCCCTCCTGTTATGAGCGTTCAGTTCAAAAGCCAGCATCTCTGATGGTATGGGGATGCATTGGTGCATATGGCGTGGGACACTTGCATGTTTTTAAAGAGCACCATGAATGCTGATAGGCATTTAAAGGTTTTAGAGCAACATATGGTCCCTTCCAGACGACATCTATTCCAGGGAAGGCCTTGTGTATTTCAGCAGGACAATGCAAAACCACATACTGCAGCTATTACAACAGCATGCCTTCGTAGTAGAAGAGTCCGTGTGCAGAACTGGCCTGCCTGTCATCCTCATCTTTCACCGATTGAGAACATTTGGCGCATAATAAAACAAAAAGTCCGTCAACTTTGAAAGTGATTAAAACTGCTCTTGCAAATTAACAGAGGTGGTGAATACTTCATAGTTCGATGGTGGCTTAGTGTCACTTTTACACATAAAATGTGTTTTTTTTTTTTTTTTTTTTTACAAGTTTCCCTGGTCTTATGTTCAGAGCCAATCCAGTTCTGAAAATAACTCTGGGAGACAAAAAGTGAAAAAAAAAAATGAATAAATGAAACCCTTCACGAAGTATTACAAGAGAGGAACACCATGCCCTGATAAGGTGGGCATCACGTTCCCTGCTGAGGTGCAGGAGGAACAATACTTCATGCACACTTCAGAAGCTGAGGAGGATTTAGCCGTCTATCAGGAATCACAATACCCTATCATTAGATTTAGGCAAATGCTACCATATGTCAAAAGCAAACAGTCACTTGATGATAGCTGCTCATAATGTGATGCGAGTTACCGTTCGTTCCATTAATCTGAGGCTTTGAAAAAAGCCTTAAATTGTTAAAAAAAAAATAAAAATAATAATTATGCCCACACACAACCACATCCCTCCAGAAAGAGAAAATATGTTTCATAGGAAAACAGGACAAAAAGAAAATGATTAGATTCAACGTGGTTCTTCGTCTGCTAACAAAACCTTGGCGTTTGATCAGTACATAATGTGATGTGAATATAGGCCACTAGATGGCAGTATTTACCTTTTTTTATTCAGCCCAGACTGGAGCTAGGTTTAGACATGTCCTGGGCATGTCTGGGGAAAGTCCCAGAAAATAAAAAAAGAGGTCTAAATGTGGGTGGGGTCTGCAAAAGAGTATATAAAGAGTACAATTGAGACAGTAAAGTGGTAGGAGAAATTGCAAGGAGAAGGATACATGTGACCAGACCTGTCATTTCTGTTCAAGACCTGTGAAGTTTCTTTTGTGGATTTTTGCCTGTGTTAGAGCATTTTTTTTCCCCTTACCCAGGACATCACCAAGCCACCCCAACAAAAAGGGACTGTAAATATTTTCTGTTTTTTGTATTCAATCTTGGTCAGTAGATTAGTTAGTAGTTAGTTTGTCTTTGTTAAAAATTAATTGCGTTTAAGTTTTTAAAACTGTGTCTGTCATCCCTTGCTGTTGCTGTTGCTGTTGCTGTTATGTTGTAAATGTAATAACAAATTGGGGCCATAACAATAAACAGAAAAAATCTTTATCAATTGTGTTCTGTGGTTCGTTCAGCATTTCTATTTTTGGGAGCATTCAGAAAGGCTTGGGCATCATCTTAATTTGTGATTCGTCATCGACCCAGCAGATGAGGGGAACTTTTCAGACATGAGCATTTTCAGAACTTTTCTTAATTGCATTCTACGTATAGGGCTGGGCAGCATATGCATATTGTATTGATATATTAAATATTTTATCAAGATAAGTCTGGAATGATAAATATCAGAAAACTGATCAGGTATAAGTGTCATTTCGTCTGGTTTTCATATTTAGTGAAAGTACCAATGGTTATCTCTACAATAACGCCTCAATACTGTTATCTAGGTATTCGGTCAAAAATATGATATTTGACTTTGTCTGTATCGCGGAGCCCACACATGATGTAAACAGAAACAAAACTTTCTACTACTGCAAGCCCTGGTTTCCATGCCAACCCTTTGTTTCCTCAGAGAGGTCAGCAGGCGGATGTGAGTGCTGCTCATGATGGTCACTGTGCCGCCCAAACGCAGCCACTCTGGGAGGTGGTCCCGAACCACGGGGCCGATGACCCCAAAACAATTAAGATGGTGCTGCGGAGGGTAAGCCTTTCCCGGTGTTACTAATACGCAGAGATACAGGACACTGCCTCCACAGAAGCACTGTTCTGCCCCACTGAGGCGCCACCTCAATCGCACACAGGCCACGGTATCTCGAGAATAATCTCCGTAATTCTTCACAGCCATTTACCATCAATATGACATCAAACACCATGAATTTAACACGGAAACCCCCTTCATGTTTGCACTTGTTTATTACAACCCCAATTCTGAAAGAGCTGGGACAAAGTGTAAATTGTGAATGAAATCAAAATGAAATGACTTTCAGATCACATGAGTCAATATGTTATTTACAATAGAACATAGATAACAGAAACAAAACTTTCTTATGCTGCAAGCTCTGGATTCCATGTCAATCCTTTACTTCCACAGAGAGGTCAGCAGGCTGAAGACAGCGCTGCGAAAAATCACTGTGCTGCCCCAGCACACCCAGTCTGGGAGGTGGTCCCGACCTGCGGGACCGATACCAATCAGAGGGCGGTAAAGCTTGTGCTGCGGAGGGTGAGAGCAGAGAAAAGACCTCTGCCGTACAGACTTGCCTCACTGCCACCAAAAAAAAGATACAGGGATGTGCTGCAGAAATCCTGAAGCCCTGACTGATCTGGAGTTACATGAGACAATATTCAAATGCAGTCAGGGAAACAGCTCCTCACAGTCCGTTGCATTTTCTGTTTTTGGGACACAATGAAAATTAAAATGCAACCTGTTGGCGTCCCATCAAGACGGGTCTTCCGCTAGGACGTCCCTCATTAGGTGCGTGAAGGAAACCATGTTTCTCATTTGCATACCAACTAATCAGCTTCTGGGTAGCGCTTGTACGCACAGAGGCTTACTGATACTGTCATGAGTGCGTTGAGATGTAAATGTAAATGCAATAGGCTGGGGGTGAAGTTTTGTGAATTGCATTTGAATATTGTCCATGTATTGCGGAGCGAGACTTTGAAAACAAAATGTCAAACAGCTTTCCATTATCATTCGAATATAGTCATAGATTTCCCACATGAGAAAATGAAAATGATAATTGAATTAATGCATTTTCAATTTAATATTATCTCAAATAACTCATACATAAGCGGATAATTATAATGCAACAGTGGGATTACATTTTCATTTGAATATTGTCCATAAGAAACCTTGACATGTGTGTATGTTTTGTGATTAAATCTATATACTTTTTTATTATTTATTTATCATTATTTTTAATACATTTTTTGAGATTTATTTTTAAATAAAAAATAAATTGTGAAAAAAAATCTGAGTGGTTTTAATTTAGGTGAGCCATTTCTGCATGTTTCATTGTCCAAATTCCTGAAAAGACAGAGGGGTTATAAATACCTAATCAGGCTCTGCGATAAATACAGGAACACAATAAAACTGTTGTACATAGATGGTCAATTTAAAAAAAAAAAAGAGAAAAAAAAAGACAAGCAGCATCTTTCTGAAAATCTTTGAGAGACTTACCACAGTAAGGAAAAGTTCTACAACCGGACTTGAGTGTGAGAGTAATTTAGTCGACGGTTACTCAGTGAAGAGCACAGCTGAATGAACAGACAGGACTGTGTTATGAAGAACAGAACACAGTGACTGTGCAGACGCAGGAAAAGTGGGAGGGGCAGCGATTGCATTACATTACACAGCATTCCCTGCATTCTTGAGTCAAACAAAGGATGTCCTAAAATGCCAGAAAGGAAAAGAATCACTGATATGTGTCCCTTGCTCAGAAAGTCAGAAATAACTAAATGAATGAATCCAAAGACTATGCTTACATGAAAGATGATTGAGCCGAAATGGTGATGTTTGTTTGTAGCAAAGAGGTAGAAGCAATACTGAAATATTCGCTCAGATATTATTAAGGGGCTGATCACACCTAATGCCCTTTATCTACGCGGGGCGCCCTTCTTGTTAATATTCTCAATGATTAGACGCGTTCTGGACGCTGCTTTTGCGCACCTGGTGCCTTGTGCGTTAGTGCCCCTGGCGCCTCACTGTTCTTTGATGCGCTTCGTATCAAACATAGTCCCATTTTGAGGCACCTCGATAAAAAGCCGCTTCACCTCATTGTTTTCCCTGCTGTCCAATCATGTGACAAGAACTGAAATCAGTTCGCTGACTAGTCCATTGAAACGGTTAATTTCAGATTGTTCGCAAAGAGGAGTGACAGGAACGCTACTTAGCAACACAGAAAAGATGCGTCCAGCACCGTTTTACAAGGTTGGCTTCAAAATAACAGGTCAGAGGTGCCTGGCGTTTCCAGACCGATAAAGCGCTTTCGGTGTGATCGACCCCTAAGGCTTCACTGTAGAGCCGTGGAGTACTGACCCCTCCCCATGCTGTGACATCACAAACGCCCTCACCATGGCTACCTTCACCAAAAATCCCCTCCCCCTCTCCCAGCAAACTCTGGTCAGTACAGGTCAGCTAAAAATAAGCTTTAACTTTGACCCAACCAAATACACTGGGCCAGCTTCTTTAGTCCATAAGGACATTTCCTCTTTTCCCAGCTGAGTCAGAGGTCAGCAACTTCTCTCACTGGCTAATCTGTTCCCACACTGCAATTTCAGCTGCTGCTTTGGATAACATCAGTTTGTCCTGACGCTGGCTAAAATCACATCACATCACATCAGATTACAAACATTTATCTGCCACTTCCAGCCAAAGAGAATCGCCGCTGACCTGACAAAGCAGGGGCCAATTCCCCAAGAGTAATACAGGCTTAAGGGCCAAACAGCTGCACTGGACTTGGTGTGACTACACTGGACCTTGAACCAGCGACCTTCGGAGTCATAATGATTTGAGGCATACAATTGCCGTATGTGTGCCCATTCTCCAAAAACCATCAGGTTCTGTAATGGCGCTCGTTGTCCGATGTGATTCTCTACTTCATTGGCAGAGCAGGCAAGAGCATCTCAGCTCATTTAGTGACTCAGTGACTAACGTCGTGCTAACGAGGCTAACGTCATTAAGCACTGAGCGAGGTCTTCCCTTGCTAGTGTGCAGAGACTTCAAGAACGGGCAAGTACTGCCAAACACACAGGTGTTCCTGACAGCTCAGCTGCTGACAGGGCGATGCCATGTGGTGCTGTACTGCACGGCCATGCTGAAAATCACCCTCCCCTTACGTGTCTCAGACCACTTCCATCGCCACTGAAAATAAACTGATGGTGCGAGGCTTTGCCAGTATCACACATTAAAACTAATGTTGGCTCTTCCTCACCCTGTCGACCTCGTAACAAACGGTACGAACTTCAGTTTAACTGCAGCAGTTTCACTAGTCCACATTAGACAGAAAATATGTTAACAAGGCAAATAACAACACCACTTCGGAGCGGTTGAGCAAATTACCGCAACTTTCAGATCCCCACTATTTTGAAATACACTGAAATGTACTGCAAATATAACAAGAACGCACTGGGAGCACAACATTCCCTGCTGGAGTCGCGACTGTGATTTGTGCGTATCATCAGTCTATCTGCAGTATATGTGCACAGTTTCAGGAATGTCCAATGAAAACTGTAGGAGGAGTTGATTTCACCAGCCAAGTATCTTACATTTCGGACAGACAGACAGACAGCACAATGACATAATCCCCCTTTTGGGCTTTCACCCAGAGAGTGATAAGAAGTCTATAATTACATATATGTGTATGTATGTATGTATGTATACACACACCCACTACTCTGTGCTCTAAAGCAGAACATTCACTGTCATGATACTATCTGCTGCATGAGCTGCAATTATCCTGCTCCGTTTGGAGGGCGAGCAGAGGACAAACGGGCTGTTTCACAATCAGGGACCAAAGTTTGTCTCACGGATCCCCAAAAATCAAATGTGAAATATAGAATTAAATTGATGCCCATTTGCTCAAGTGTTGTTGAAAACATGCTGAAAACTTTGGAGCGTTGGGTTCACAGGTTCTCCTGAAATTCATACAAATGACAATTTGCCCATTTCTACCCTTTTAACCAGTTCTGGAGAAGACATGTTTTTGACAGACAAAGAACGTATGAAGAGTTTTATCACAAAACACGTTAACTCCACTGATTTTGAATTCAGAAAAAATGGCTTTCTATGTAATTACTATTTCTGTAAAACTTTAAATTATGGTCTTTTCTACTATTGTACGAGCCAAATGGTAACCAATTGGCATATTTATTTCAAATCCAGCCACGGGAATATTCTTGAAACAAAAAACAGTTTTTTTTTGCATAACGAGTTAAATCCATAGCTTGCTTTTATTACAAAAAGGGTTAAATCCAATCGAGTAGGTATGTTTCTTTGTTGTAGTGTCGGGCGTTGCTGAGGAAGCACGACAGCTTACAGCGAGAGAGACATGAACATCTCTGCAGCTCCACACTCCACAGTACCAGCAGAGAGTTTATTTATGCAGCTAGAAAGTCAGTCTAACCGGCAGATCATACAAATACACTGGTGTCAGAGTAAGGGCAGAGTAACCTAATCCACTGGCAGAGTAAATCTGCCCAAGATTCTGAAACCTAAGCCCATGAGGTAAATGTAACCCGAATCCCATCTCTAATTCAAACAGGAAGGTGACACAAGTGTTTTAAGGTTGATAACTGCACACTTAATATTGTAAACAAACCAAAGCTGATATATTGTCAGGATATGCTTCCTAAACAACCCAACAACTTGGGCAATAGGGTCATTCCATATGAACTCAACCAGAAGTCCCATAATGACCGACTCGGATTTGGCTAAAAAAGTTTGTACTGGTATCTTAACATATATCATGAACATGTGTAAAATATTTTGTCAAAATTCTAAAGGGTTTTTGTGCTGTGGCTCTTCAAAATAGCGTGGTATACCCCATTTTTCACCCTTGCCAATCTCGCATGTTTAATAACAGCCATATTTGGATGCCAATATCTTAAGAATGAAATGCGTTGTGAGATTAAAAAGTGATATAGTACGTAACTAGCACCCAGGCTTTCAGGATCTGTCATCAGAAAAGTCCTATCTCCTCTAGTTTTTGAGGTATTGGCCTCCAAAGCAGTGGTTTTATGTGTGAAAATGAAAATTTCAATTTTCAAGGGGCAACTGTCATGCTACAATAAATCACAACCGTTTTTTTGGGGCTACATTCCTTCTATTTAGGCAGATGACTATCAGTAGAAAGTTTTTGGACAGTATTGAAATCATAATTTAGGAGTAAGGGAGCTCCAAAAATGGCTCCGACTGAAAAAATGCAATTTAAGACCAATTTTTAACAGTCAAAATCATAGCTGTTATGGCCCCAATTTGTTATTACATTTCCAACACTACAGCAACAGCAACAGCAAAGGATGACAGACACAGTTTTTAAAACTTATGCACATTTAATTATCAAAGACAACAACTAACAATAACAACTAGATTAGATATATACAAAAAAACAGAAATATTTACAGTCCCTTTTGTAGGTTGCTTGGTGATGTCCTGGGTGAGGGAAAAACTCTAACACAGGCAAAAATCCACTAAGAGCTTCACAGGTCTTGAACAGAATGATAGGTCTGGTCACATGTATCCTTCTCCTTGCAATTTCTCCTACTACTTTACTGTCTCAATTCTTTTCCTTATATACTCTTTTGCAGACCCCACCCACATTTAGACCTCTTTTTTTTTTAATTTTCGGGGACTTGCCCCAGACATGCCCAGGACATGTCTAAACCTAGCTCCAGTCTGGGCCTAATAAAAGAAAGGTAAATACTGCCATCTAGTGGCCTCTATTCACATCATATAGCGTAGTCATTTACCCAGGACAAAAAAAAATTTCTATATAATTGTACATATGTCAATCATCTGGTCAAAAAATCAGATTGTTTTCTCAACTCCTTCATATGTAAATAATTATATCAATTATAGACACTTTTCGCCCTTAGACGACGTAACTACAACTAACTATTGAGACTTCCTGTTTCTTATTAATAGTACGAGGCTACATGGAAGGTGTGCAAATGAGTGATGACTGACTGCTTTTGCTTGTATTACATCAGGTTATCAGGTATTTCATCAGCTAACCATGTATTGCATCATCTTTATTTCAGCATTGCATCAGCCAAACATTGAAAACAAAAGAAGCTTCATTCAGTTCATTGACAGTCAGCATGGCAACTGAGATGTGAAAAATTGGTGTTTCTCTGGGTGAGAAATGTCACAAGAGAACACACTGCAGAAAGACTGGTTTCATTAAAATAAGTGAACTTGAACCTGATGACAGAAGGATTCTATCTTGGCGGTGTGGCATGTCCTTTGTTGAAGCCGACCAAATCTGTCTCCATCATGAAAAGGTTTATATAACACGCTTTGAAAGTATGTTGCGCGCATTTATGACAAGGATTGGTTTGTGGGCTGCTCTGCTGAGCGGTCAGATGAAAACTGTGATGTCTTTGTCAACTTCATGAAACATTCTAAGACTGGCCTTCTCTCATGGCCTCCTTCTGTTCGTCAAAATACCTGTTGGGTTCCATCCCAGAACATCATATGCATTGTGTCTGCACCACAGCTCCAGGGGCAGAGCGCAAGGTTTTATAAGCTTGATGACCAAGAGACTGAATCAGTTCAGAAGAAGCTGCCTTCATTTGGGCTATGAACTCAATTTTATCTACATTTTTGGATAAACTGACTAACTAAATTGAGGATGCCATCAAATCTATGTGTTCAGAGTAGAAATACCTCACATTTTCTGCATTTCTGACAAAAAAGTAGTTAAAACACAAGCTGTAGTGGGGATAAAAAAACGCCTACATTTCATAAAATTATTTTCATATGAAAGAGGTGAGAAAACAATCTGATTTTTTGACCAGATGATTGACATATATGTAAAGTTATATAGAAAAAAATTGTTGTCCTGGGTAAATGACTACGCTATGATTAACTGTTAAAAATTGGTCTTAAATTGCATTTTTTCAGTCGGAGCCATTTTTGGAGCTCCCTTACTCCTAAATTATGATTTCAATACTGTCCAAAAACTTTCTACACATAGTCAGGTGCCTAAATAGAAGGAATGTAGCCCTAATAAACGGTTGTGATTTATTGTAGCATGACAGTTGCCCCCTGAAAATTGAAATTTTCATTTTCGCACATAACAAAACCACTACTTTGGAGGCCAATACCTCAAAAGGAGGAGACTAGAGGAGATAGGACTTTTCTGGTGACAGATCCTGAAAGCCTGAGTGCTAGTTACATAATATGCCACTTTTCAAACTCACAACTCATTTCATTCCCAAGATATTGGCATCCAAATGTGGCTGTTCTTAAACATACACGATTCGCGAGGGTCAAAAATGGGGTATACCACCCAATTTTGAAGAGCCACAGCACAAAAACCCTTTAGAATTTTGACTAAATATTTTGCACATGTTCAACATATATGTTAAGGAGCCAGTACAAAAACCAAATCCAAGTCGGTCAGTATGGGAGATTTCCAGACTTTGGTTGAGTTCACATGGAATGACCCAATAGTGAAGAAGAGCGGCAATGAGTTGGATAATATTCACAGTATTTTCGGTATGAGGCATGTAAGATGGAGGAGTGCAAGGAAACAGGACAGTCTGACTCACCCCCAACAAACTGAATACCCCCCGCGACACGGCTGATGGCTGACGAGATGAGATCGGTCATGCAGCAGCCGATGAGGGCGGTGAGCGCCACGAGCAGTAAGTGGCCGCACCCCATGACCGTCACCACCACGCAGAGGCCAAGATGGCGACGTAACTTGTTGCACGCGGTAGAATTCTCTCCGAGAGTCTTTTTCATATTTAGCGACTTTTACTGCTTTAATTAAAACTGTTCTGGCTACAATAAATAAGATATTATTTACAACGTCATGTACACTCACGGTGATAACGGCAATAAAGTATTTTCACCGTTTCAGTCAGTGTAGTTAGATGCAATCAGTCTGTAATGGCTAATAACATGGGAAACAAACGTAAATCTCACCCGAATGTTACTGCTGTTAGCATACCTCTCCCTGAATCCCCGCTGAAGACCCCGGTCAGCAAATGCAGGAAAATCCTCAACAACGATGAAATTGCTCAAAGCATAATCGTACAGTTGACGGAGGCGATGAACAAGAGAGCGGACGGACTACAAGCCGAAATCGAGAGTGTAAAGGAGTCAGTTGAGTTTGTTTTTACAGAGGTGAAGGATCTGAAAGGCAAAATGGAGGACACGATCAACAGAGTGGGTAAAACCGAACGAAAACTGGCCGAACTGGACATTAAGGTGCTGGGAACTTTCACGGTATAAAGGACGATGGGACTTGCGGCTGTTTGGTGTTGCTGAAGAGGAGGGTGAGGACATTCGCAAAGGTCATTTCCATATGTCAAAAAACGGCACCGGATCTCATGGATAAACTCCCCAATGTGATAGACACTGTCCACCGTCTTGGCAAACCTCACCTGGACAAACAACGACCAAGAGCTGTAATATTGCAATTCACAATGAGGCATTACCGTGATGTCATCTGGAAAGCCGCGAAACACTCAGCATTCCTCCAAGGAAACAAGTTGCATTTCACGGAAGATTTCTCCCCTGAGGACAGGGCGAGACGTTCGCAACTGTGGCCGATGGTGGAGAAGGCCAGAAAGGAAGGTAAAATTGCCTATTTTGTTGGCGCAAGAGCATTTATTGAGAAAAAGGAAATCTCCCTCTCAGTGGATCGATCAACTGGGAATCAATAGCGCAGGCTTGTCACCAGGTTCATTACCTCATGGTTGAACTGTGTGAACTTTTTCGAACTCCCTGCACCTCTTGGATTTTTATTTTTAGTTTTTTATTTTTCTTTTTCCTCTCTCATGAACGGACAGTTCAGTCCTGCTCAGACTGTGTGACATTCACCACAAGCCTGTAAAGGTAATCTTTTGAGTTGTGTTAAGTTGTATTCACAATGAATATGAACAAATTCTACCTTATAGATATGGGTTGTAATCTAATTGAAAACTTAAATGTTTGTTTTCACGTTATAGGCGGTTGTTAAATCTCTTTACCCACTTTTTGTTGAAGCTTTAAGCTAACCATTTTGATTATCAGAAACTCGTTGCTTTTTATGCAAAGTTGCTGTATATTTTGACTTGATTTTTCGGAGAGCATTTTGAAAGGCTGTTTTTCTTTATGCGAAGAGTTTCAATGCAGATTTCTGTATTATTCAAGAGACTCATTCAGAGTTGAGTGATATAAACTACTGGAAATCACAAATGGGGCGAGGAGGTCTGGTTCTCCCATGGCTCAAGTCATTCCGCAGGTGTCTTAACACTAAAACACAGGTTCAATGGCAAAATTCTTTTCAGTTTGTCTGATCAGTTTCTTCTTTTAATTATCTCACTAAACGAAGAACTAATTTTGCTTGGAAATATTTATGGGTATAATAACCAAAAAGAAAATACTGAATTAATGGATACATTAAATAATAACATTGCATATATAATGAGGAAATACACAAATATGAAACTCATTTTGGGTGGAGATTTTAAAACAACAATTAATGATACCATTGATAGATGGCCTGCAAAATCAAATGCCAATCCTAATATTAATTTGATGGACTTTATGTGCAAATTAAATCTCCTAGACATATGGAGATTAAAGAATCCAAAGCTGATAGACTTTACTTGGGGAAATAAAACTGGCTGTCTTAGATCTCGCATCGATTTTTGGTTAGTGTCTCAATCCTTGCTGGAATCCACACTTAGAGCTGACCATCTGCCTGCACCATTGTCTGACCATAATGTTGTGTTGTTGGAAATAGCTGTGTCTTCCTATCATCAATCAAAACGAAATACTGGATATTGGAAATTAAATAATTCATTACTAACCAATAAATCTTTAGAAAAGGTAATCTCAGAGAAAATAAACAAGTACTGGCAATTAAGTCTAACTCAAAATACTTTTACTTCAAACTGGAAATTACTTAAATTTGAAATCTCCAAATTAATGACGAAGGCGGGGGCGGATTTGGTGAAAAACAATAAGAATCTCAAGTAATCGCTGATATCAAATTAAATAATTTAGCTCCTGATAATATGTTGGAGGATGACAAAGCAAAATTAGCAGAATTACAAACAAATTTAGATAATATTTATATATATAAAGCTAAAGGGGCTTTCATACGTTCAAGGCAAAAATTGATTGAAGAAGGAGAACGAAACTCAACATATTTTTTTAACCTTGAAAAACGTCATCAGAAAAATAACTCTATTAAAATTAAAAATAGACAATATAATAATAGAAGACCCCTAACTAATTTCAGAACATTGTGAACAATTTTATAAGAAATTATGTGATTCTAGGTCTTCAATCGATGACATACAAAATTTTCTCCAAAAATTAAAAGATATAAGAAAAATAAACAAAGAAAATAGAAGTAACTGTGATTTACCTATAACTGTTAATGATATAAATGAAGCTATAAACAAACTCAAGCCAAATAGATCACCAGGCACTGATAGTCTAACGACTGAATTTTATAAAAAATTCTCTAACATTTTGTCACCCTTCCTGCACAGGGTATTTATGGAAAGTCTAAATAAAGGGCACGTTCTCCCTACCATGACGCAAGGTTTAATCAATTTGATCCCAAAACCACACAAAGACAAACTACTTATTGATAACTGGCGTCCTATCTGCCTTCTACAAAATGACAACAAAATAATTGCCACGTGTCTAGCCAAAAAAATTAAGACTGCTCTTATCGATATAATAGATCAAACTCAATCAGGCTTCATGGCAGGCAGACACAGAACCAATACTATAAGACTTCTTTTAGACATTTTAGATTACTCAGACTTTGTGCAGGACGAGGGATTTGTTCTTTTCTTGGATTTTTACAAGGTGTTCGATACCATAGAACACGATTTTATGTTTAAAGCTATGGAGATTTTTGGTTTTGGTAGTACATTCTCAAACGCAATTAGAACACTATACAAAGATAGCAACTGCTCTATCAAACTTTCACATGGTACTTCCAAAAGGTTTAATATCAATAGAGGTCTCCGACAAGGATGTCCAGTTTCACCCTATCTATTTCTTCTAGCTGTGCAAATCCTGCCAAATCATATAACTAACAGTGGTATTATGGGTATATCCATTGCTGATAAAGTTGTTCTCATCAGCCAGCTAGCGGACGATACCACTTTATTTTTAAAGAACCAAAATCAGATGAAAAAAGCTATTGAAACAATAGGCATATTCTCTCAAGCTTCTGGTCTCTATTTAAACGTAGTGAAGTGTGAACTGCTTCCAATTAAAAGTTTTGCACAGGACAGTATACATAACATACCCGTGAAATATACCGTTAAATACCTTGGCATAGTTATGAAAAAAGACCAGAATGCTAGAAACCAAGAAAATTTTAATCCTATAATTAAAGCAATAGAACAGAGATTCAATCTCTGGCTTCAAGGGGACTTATCTATATCTGGAAGATCTCTCTTAACAAAGGTAGAAGGCTTGTCTAGAGTAATCTACAATGCCCAAGCAATGGATGTACCTATGGATTGCTGCACGAAAATAGACAAACTTTTATTTAATTTTATTTGGAAAAAGAAACCTCACCAAATTAGAAAAAATGTACTAATGGATAAGCCATGCTATGGTGGTATCAATGCCTTAGACCCCGACACTTTAAATGTAACATTCAAAATTAAATGGATTAAGAATTTCTTCGTGAATTGGCAACAGGGGAAGTCCAAACAACCCCTGAAAGTTAATGATTGTTCGTGACCTGTTTTCAATCATTCATTTAAATTACAATAACAGAAACTCCGAAAACTCAACATGATCTGATGCGGCCAGTTTTCATTAATAATGCATTAATAACAGTTTTCATTAATAACGCATACCAGTCTACTCTCACGCATTCGGCATGAGTTTAAGAGGCATTTTTACGTTCCTCTGCTGTAGACAGCTTCTATCAACGCGTATACAAGAGATTTTCGCGTGGAATTTAAGTACTTGTGCATGGAGGAGTTTGAACCAATGGAATTGCATAAAGACGTTTCAAATTATCTCATTTCATTTTAACAATCATGAAATAAACAAACATTCCGACCAACATATCTTAAATGCATTGCTTCCAACCCCAACCCCCGAGTAAATAAACACGTGAAAAGTCTGGAGTCGTAATCAGTATGCATTATAAATGAAAACTGGCCACATCTGATAATGTAGAGAGTTTTCGGAGTTTCTGTTATTGTACTTTAAATGAATGATTGAAAACAGGTCATGAACAATCATTCACTTTAAGGGATTGTTTGGGCTTCCCCTGTTGCCAATTCACGAAGAAATTCTTAATCCATTTAATTTTGACCTGTGATGCATTGCTCTCGAGGGAACTTACTCCCTTTTCCCTTCTGCCTGCCTGTGGGCTGTTGGTTGGTTGGTTGATTGATTGATTGATTGATTGATTGATTGCTTTATTTCAGACCCATCCACAGGATGGTCCATATCACATAAAATACATACACATTCACATAAAATACATACAAAAACTATAAGAGCACTCAGAGAGCGCAGAACCTCCGCCGCCAGAGGGCAGCAAAGCCAAAAGCGCGGCGATTGGAACTCCGGCCCATTGGAAAGACTTGAAATCTTGAACTTTGGAGTATATATCAGCAGTACTTTGGCCTAGATATGCCAAAATTGAATTACCTCTTCCTTGACTTAATACCCACCTACCCTGAAAATTTCATCAAAATCCGGCCATTAGTTTTTGATTTATCCTGTACACAAACAAACAAACGGCACCGAAAACATAAACCTCCTCGGCGGAGGTTAAAAAGCCTAGTGTAGGCATGAGCGCCAATGACACAACATACTGGAACCAAACCTTACAGAGCTTTGTCTAGGGTTTCATAATGCAGAAATAATGACATTTCTGGACGTGTTTACTCTCCACATAAATCTGTGCATCAGGTTACGAAGCACAGCAGGACAGGTAGGTATACCAGCATTTACAAACATATGTTGAGACTGCTGATCTCAACCACTAAACTCTCATTCTCATGCAAAATTGCTGCATTATTCTGCTTTTTTAACATTTTCACATTTTTGGGTCACCATTGTCCCCATTTCTGGGTGATCACTGAGGCTTGAACTTTGACCTTGGTGGCACTCATCCCCTTTCACCTTTAGTCCTCCAAATGCATTGAAATTCACTTCATTCAAGTCTTTTCCTGAAATGGCCATTTTGTGATTTTCACCACATACGGTGCAAATTGCACTTAGAAAAATTTAATTGGGGTACATTCTCCTGTGACCTCTTCCGCCGGCCCGTGGGTTTGTTCACAGTGCCGGCGTCACTTGATTTATTTGTTCAGTCTCTGTGCTGATTATTAGAAATATAAGGATTCATTTAAGATGAGAATTCCATCATGTGAAACCAAATTTTGGGCACACATTGGGCACGCATTTGGCTGTGATTTTCTGTTGAGCTCTGGCTTTTTTGGGTGATTTCAAATTATTTTGAGCAAGTCCTGGAAAATACTCACACACACAACAAAATGTAATACTGAGATAGGTAGCAGGGAGTATTTGAGATAAAGTTTGTGTCAGTTAATAGGTGTGCAGGAAACTGCATTGGGTTGTCTGTCAGCTGAAATCCACCATGCTGACAAGTATAAAGACGTGGGTAACACTTTACAATAACCATCATTTATAAATGGTTAGTAGACCATCTAAAAATGGTTAACGGTTTCTTAATGTTTAATCATCATTTATAAACAGCATAAATGGTAAATAGACCATTTATAAATAGTCTATTTACCAAATAATGGTTATTGTAAAGTGTTAAGAACAAGCAAAGGGAACTCGCACACCTGTATGCCGATGCAATGCTGTTTTATTGCATAGAAGGGGAAAAAAAAAAAGAAGAAAAGTGCTACCCAAGTGAGGAGTGCAAACGTTTCGGTCCCAGTCAGACCATCATCAGTGCAAACATTAAAAATGAAGAACACGCCCTTATATAGGTTAGGCCACGTATACGGAAGACAGGTAGTAGGTATACAACCAAGCTTGATTCCAGGCTAGGGTTTGTGGCTGGAGACATCCTATCAACAGTACCGCACCTTTCGTGGTTAAACCTATGACCTTGATGGTAAATACCATAAGGGACTACATAATAATAATAAGAAAAAATAATAATGAGGATAATAATAATGAAAATAAGAATGATAAGAATGAGTACATAAAAATGAATCATAGCGAAAAACACCTGGGGGGGGGGGGGTGGTTATATATCAAAACAATAAATATCATCAACAACAGACAATAGGCGCAAGATGCAAGTATAAAGGCTATTTATAGAAAACAAGTTAAATCAAAGTCATCGTTCAGTCCATTTGGTTGCAGTGTTTTTAAATAAAAAATCCATTTGGCCTCACATCTCAGTAGAGATTGGCTAGAGCAGCTACTCCTACGGTTGGGGAGAACTCTATCAATGCCAGCAAACTTCAAGTCCTTGGCCGAATGTTTGACATCATTGAAGTGCCTTGCAACCGGCGATTTGAGGTCCCCCCTGTTTATTGCGCTCCGGTGTTCGTTGAGACGAATTCTCAACTGTCTGCGAGTACATCCAACATATTGAAGACCACAGGGACAGCTAAGGAGATAAATCACATTCACAGAATTGCATGTTATGAATTGTCTGATGGTATAGCGTCTTCCTGATGAAAAACTGGTGAAGTGGTCTGTTTTATGGATGTTGTTACAAGATGCGCAATTACGGCAGGGGAAAAAACCTGTGATGTCATCCAATGGTGCAAACGGGCGTTTGGAGTGATCAAAAGTATCTGAATGCACGAGCCTGTCTTTTAGGTTCGAGGACCTGGAGTATGTAAAAAGGGGCAGGTGAGAAAAGAGTTCAGAGCAGAACGTATCAGGATGGAGGACATGCCAGTGTTTTTTAACAATGTTTTTTATCTGGTAGCTGAATGGTGTGTACGTGGTGCAGCAGATGAGAGGAGGGTCCTTGCGCGGTGGTTTCGCACCTGGACGAGTGCGGCATGAGTTACCCTCAGATTTCGCCCGGTCCAAGGCAGAATCGAGGACATCGGTGGCATAACCTCGCTGGACGAACTGTTCGTACAACTTGTCAGCCTCTTTATGAAAATCATCATCCCTTTGACAAATCCTCCTTACGCGTAGGAATTGACTAAAGGGTAACCCACGCTTGGTGGGCTCAGGGTGAAAACTGGAAGCATGCAAACAACTGTTTTTGTCTGTGGGTTTTCGGTACAATGTAGTGAAAAGTTTCCCATCTTTACGTATAACCCAAGTGTCGAGGAAATGTATTTGACTCTTGTCATATTCCAGACTGAATGCAATGGTATCAACAAGGCTGTTCATATAACGGTGGAAATCTTTTAGTTGTTCTTCTGTGCCTTTCCATACTACAAAAAGGTTGTCTATGTAACGCTTGAACATCACAATGTTGTCAATAAAAGGGTTATTTGTGTGTACGTGTTTGTGTTCCAAGAAACCCATGAACAGATTTGCATAGTCGGGAGCGAATGTTGCGCCCATCGCTGTCCCTCTGATCTGAAGGAAAAAGTCATTGTTAAACAAGAAATAATTCTTGGTTAGAACCAATTTTGCCATTTCAGTCAGAAAATTAGTTGGCGGAGAACGTTGGGGGCGCGTGTTAAGAAAAAACTGCAGCGCTGCAAGGCCGATGTCGTGGGGGATATTGGTGTAAAGGCTTGTGACGTCCATGGTGATTAAAAATGTGTCACTTTCCCCTATATCAACTTGTGCCAGTGTTTCAATGAAATCCCCTGTGTCCTTGAGGTAGGAGGGTAAGGCCTCCACAAGGGGTCTTAGGTGCGCATCAACGAACTTCGAGAGGGGTTCCGTTAGTGAGCCTACGCTCGACACGATAGGGCGACCAGTAGGGAATGTATTGTAAGCTTTATGAACTTTCGGTAGTATATAAATGACAGGAATGGTTGGGTTGTCAGAGGAAAGGAATTTCCTCTCTTGTATATTGACAAAACCCTTCTCAAATGCATCATTAAGAAAAATGTCAATTTCCCTCTTGTAGGCTGCTGTGGGGTTGTTTAGTAACTTTTTATAAGAGTCAGCATCTGACAGTTGCCTTAACACTTCGTGTTCGTAATCAGAACGATTCATGCTGACCAGACCCCCTCCTTTGTCGGCACTCTTGAAAATGACGTTATTGTTCTTAGAGAGGGATGACAGCGAACTTTGTTGTTCTTTGGTGCAATTATGCCACTTCGGTGTAGCAGATGCAGATGAATACATGGACTCAATATCCCTGTCAACCAATTTACAAAAGGTGTCTATGGCTGCATTGTTAACTGGTGCTGTGAAAGTGCTCTTAGGTCTAAAAGCAGTCACAGGCGTTGCAGATGTCTCTGCGGTAACAGCAGTCAGTGGGGAAGCAACTCTGTCCTTACGAAAAAAGTATTTTAATTTAATGGCACGGTAGAATTTGAAAAGTTCAACTTTTGTTTGGAAAGAGTTGGTCACAGGGGTTGGAACAAAAGAGAGTCCTTTATTGAGAAGACTAATCTCTTCTTGGTCGAAGTTTGCATCCGAGAGGTTGAATAGTAGTTCACATACCTCCGGTCTCTGTTGCTCCGTCTCGTTGGAGCATTGTAGGTCCTGGCTGGTCGAGATCTTGAATCCACTCTTGCTCCTCCTGCCCCTCCTGCCCCGCGCACGGACGGCGCGGTCAGCTGGCGCGGCTGTGCCTCACCACGAACGTGTGGTAGGTCTAAAAAATCTACGTCGGAGTCGGAGGGCAGCTCTGAAGCGCTGGACTCAGATGTTGGTGCGTCTCTGGAACAGATGCGCCTCTGGGTCGAATCTTTGTTCTCTTTGAGCCAGGGATACACGTTGTCGTTTTTATAATCCAATGTGTCTCGTTTAAACTTATTGTAAAGTGTTACCAAGAAGTGTTTGTCAGCAGGATGTACCACAGTCGTACAAAAATATACAAAATGTATTTTTTGTGCACTCTGGGTGTAATCTGTGTCTCGGCCACCGAGGGGCAGTGTGTAGCCAGAATTTGATCAAAATTTTGGACGATCCGCCTCACATTCCTTAGTGCAGGTGATGTGTCTGGGGGGAGCGGGGAGGACGTTGCAGGATTTCCTTGTGTGGGTGAGAGGTGAGAATGGGAGTTATTCAAACCTGTAGTAGAAGCCGTTCAGGTCCTCTGCCAGTCTGCGGAGAATTGTTCAATACTGTAAAGGGAATTGTGTTCAAAGATCTGTGTTCAGGGAAAATATGTGATAAATCGAAGCATTTATTTTCTGACATTTTGCGAAGACCCCCCTTTAGAGAATTCTTAAGACCCTCTCTTTTGAACAAATCAAAAGTTATGAAATGAAATCAAGCAATGATCATTTAACTTTTGTGGATCAAGTTTTCCAAATATTTTCAGTGATCCTGACCCTGGATGTACAAAATACATTTCAAACACAGCATAAAGACAACAAAGTCAACTTTTATATGAAAACATTTTTTTTGTACAATACTCACTCAAAATAATGTGTAATGACAATAAAACACTGTCTACAAATACCGTATTATGTATATGATTAATGACATGATTGATTCTAGTAAATAAATGTTACTTAATGTCCTTAGTAAAGATTACAAGCACACTGAGGGGAAAAAAAAAAACTTTCCTCGCTTTTTTTTTTTAAGTCATGGCACTCAAATTTTCAGTTCATTGACCCCATGATCAAATGGTAATTCAGAGGTCCTGCACAGACAGGCAGGCGCGTTGTTCTCATCCAACACCCGGACTGGGCCGGGGCTCAGCACAGACTGTACCCTAACTGTCAAGCCACTCCAGTTCAAGTCCTTCTCCCATAAAAGACTACCTACACTGAAGAAAATTTGGAGTGCCATTACTTAAAAAGCTAGGAAAGTCTTTCACACAGAAAGTGCTTGTAATCTTTACTCAGGATATTACGTAACATTTTCTTAGCAGAATCACTTATCACACATTTAAACCACTGTGGGAACAAAGGAGACAATTACTTGACTATAAAACATTGTAAGCAGTAGAAAATTTGTATTGTACTAAAACATAAGTGGTGAGCATATTTGGCTGCTAAAGAACTGACAGCTTCCTCTTCCTGGGTCAGGGCAAATATTTTCTGTTGGCTGACGCCAATCACCACTCTTGCGTTGGATGGCTTTCTGTTCACCCACTGCCTGGAAAAGAATGGAAGAGGGGAAATGTACTAATGAATTCATTTCCAAAAAGACATTACAGTACATGTAAGGGGACAAATTCCTTCAAGCTGTTACACACTGAGTTTAAAGTGGTTGAAAGTCTGAAAAAAAAACTGAAACAAGACCTGTGCCATTTTGTAGGTCTTAGTGAGCAGATGAAGAAAATGCAAAAATAAAAAACTGTTGAGATTTTTTGGAGAAAATCCATTTTTTTTGTGGCAGTCATCTTGAATTACAAAATCCTAAGAAGGGGGTTAATAATTGCAAGCCATCATGTTTTTTTTTTCCAATAGTTTGACATTAGATAATCATACCACAGGGTCAAATTGGTGAAAACACAAAATGATTACCATGGTAACTGAATTTGTCAAAAATATTAAAATATTAAATCCCTGAATATAACCCATCATGTTGCTCAGCTTTAGTCCAAAACTACTTTTGTGAGGTAGGAATAATTGGCAGCTGATTACATCATGTATAATAGGCCTTTTCATTCATTGCCCCAGCTGGAGTGGAAGTAGAAAGATACCCAGAAGCAATCCAGTGGCCAAGGAAGCCACATCTGGTGAAGGAAGAATACCATAAACAGTTTGAGGGAAACAAATGTGTCAGCTTACTATGCAGAACTGATGTCTTAGTCCAGCTAATAAGTTCAACGACGAAAACACCAGCAAGCCATCCAGCCACACCCTTCACAAATGCATTTGCAGCAATGGGAAAGATGGTCACTTCCTGCTTTGGACAAAGCCTAAACAGTGGATGGGAAGACCATTTTGTCGACTTCTGCGAGGCCTACGCGAAACTTGGCATCTTGATCTCATCCAAATTCCACATCATCAGAGACCATTTGCGTGAGTTCTTTAAGTGCCATGGTTGTGGATTGGTTAGATACTCTGAGCAAGCTTTCGAAGCAGTTCACGCTGACTTCAACATTCTGGGAGAGGCATCAGATAAAGGATAGCAGCAACAAACTATTTGGTTTGCGCTGAAAGCAAACCGTCAAAGAGTACAATAGCGCACGACTAAGCATTACATTTAGATAGAACATTTTTGCCACGTGAGGGTTAAAGGAGATGGACTACTATTACTATTTTTCACATTCTTTTGATCGACAACCCTGCAGAGGAGACCTTCAGAAATAAATCACCAAAGAGCAGAAGTTTTAATCCTTTAACGTCAATGTGAAAATTTCAAGTTGGGTGCCGATGAAAAAGTGGATTTTCTCCAGAAATTCCCAGATTTTTTATTTTTGCATTCTCTATCTGCTTACTGAGGCCTACAAAATGACATGGGTCTTGTTTCAGTTTCTTTTTTTTCCCAGACATTCAAGCACTTTAAACCCAGTGTGGTTACTGAGAGTAACTCAGTGTTGACAGTGTTGTTAAATTATCTGCCCTCTTACCCTCCCCCCACTAACAGAGGAGCAGTGTAAAGAAGTCGTGAAACTGTAACCTTCTCCTCTCCTACTCAGCCAAATTCTAATTCAGCTTCCCTTCCACCAACAAAGAGGTGCCTTTTTTGTGAGTGTATATTTTCAAAGATTGGCTTAAAATAATTTGAAATCACCCAAAGAAGGTCAGAGGTTAGCAGACAACCAAAGCCTGAATGTGTGGCTGACAGAAACTTTATCTCCAAATACTGTGTGACGTAGCGTTCAGAAGCCACAGGCAAGAGATGGAAATCCAAAAAAAATATGCCTTTAATGAAGTCCGGGTCAAAGCCAAAAGACACAAGAACTGCCAAGCCACAATACGAAATCCAAAAACAGTCAACTAGACGGGCAGGGGTCAGAACCAGGAAAACACATGAGCAAAGGTACAAAAATGACAGGCAAAAAGTCACAGTCAATGAACAAAGCCAAGGGTCATACACAGGGCATCCAAACACAGAAATCGCGTCATACAAAAAAATAGGTCGAAATCCAAAAAAACAAAACAATACAAGAAGGGCAATGGCAAGAGTCGAAGTCAGACAAACCAGTCGAAGGAAAACGATACTCAATAGTATACAAGACACTCTGCACAAACAAATATTGATCAACGTTATGACAAAGTCAGAACTGCAGTGAGAACTTTTAAATATATATGAGGGAATTCACATGCCATGCAGGGAACAGGTGAGCTGGATCAGACTAATTACAATGGGAGAATCATGTGAGGGAAACCCTAACCAAGAAAATTGGCGAAAGCCAAGACGCGGAAGGAATAATACAAACAGCCTATGACATTTAAACGGTTCCGGTCAAGGAGTTCTAAGTGCAGGAAAGTAATTAAGCACGTGTGAGAGATCTCGCAGAAACGCAGGGGGAGACAGGTAAAGCTGAGCAAGAGGCAGAGACTAGAACAGGGCGATTGCTGAGAGGGAATTAGTCTTAATTAGTAGCGGTGCAACTTTACAGATTAAACTAGCGTGCTCGTTAGTAGGTTAGTAATCTATGTACATGGATTAGTTGTGTTAGTAGACTAGGATACAAAATACAAATATTAGTTTTGTTAGTAATCAGAACAGTAAGACGAAGGAAGTAAACGAGAATCGAAGGAATATATTAAACACCAGAATTCAGTTAAATCACCCGAAGTAAGTGCTTACACAGACCGGGAAGATGGACTGAACCAACTAGATCACAAGACAGGGCAGACAAGTGTAATGGAACTGAGAAATGGAATGAACTAAAAATGTGAGAATAACAATAACCAAAAAGAATAAATAAAAGAGAAAATCATGAACACAGATCCTGAACATAAACATGAAAACAAACACGACAAAAAACCATAACCATGACAACCCCAGCACCCTCTCCCAATCACGCGCAGTGATGAAAGGACCGGCATTTATTATGGTACACTAGAGCCTAGTCTCATTCCAACTCGTTATATTCTGACCCTACCTGGCAAAGCGTCGATAGATGACGAAAAGGGAGGCTTTTGCTGTTCTTATTTGACGCCAGTTTAAAACGAACCCTACTGCCGAACCCCTAACCTTTAACCCGAACCCTAACCATCAAATAATGCCGCCAAAAGTCATTCCCTGTCGTATATCGAAGTTTGGTCAGGTGGTGTCAGAACAGGAAGTCAGTATGAGAAAGTGTTGTACACACCTCTAATCAATAGTCTCTCCACTGAAAAACTTTACAGTCGACCCAAACACTAAAGTTAGAGATTCAACTTTCTGACGTCCCATCCCATCCCATCCCACCACGCCCCCCCCCCCCCCAAGAGCAGCTCATCACAGCTGACCCACCTGCTGCACGTAGTCCAGAAACTGTTGTTCAACACCAAAAACCAAAGATAACACAAGCAAACCAACATTGCGAAACCTTGACAAGCCTAAATGATTCCCCCATCTGACAAAATCATCTTTTGATGATAATTTCTTGACGTCGCCAAGATAAATGGGCGGAATTTTTCCCATTTCTAATCATTATGTACTTGTGAGGATGTGATTCAGAATGTAAAATTTTGCTCTCTTGTAATGAAAAATAACTCTCATATACACACACAAACACACACACAAACACGCACACACACACACAGTCCTTATCAAATTTATTTGACTACCTGTCATAAAAATGAGAAAACACATATTTTAGAAATTTGTTTAAAAAAAAAAATTATTTAAAAATAAAAATGATGTTGTAATTTATTTGGCAAGTAACAATTTGAAAGAACTACATAGTCCTTATTTTCACATAAAAACTCAACCAAAAAAAAACGTATCATTTTGTATGGCCTCCTTTGGCCTTGATAACTACTTGCATTCTTGCATTCAACCACTAAAACTGATTTTTAGGTTCAGGAATGCAAGAAAATAACTGTTATTTGGCATCCTCATCAAAAAATGATAATGCACTTGACTATATTTGTTCAGTTTTTTTGTTAAACAGTAAATTCATTGATCACAACAATAATTGTATTTTAGCATTAAAAATATTTCAATTAAAGAGCTTGCCCATACTGGTGGATTAACCATTACAGAAACATAAAAAAAAGATTTTGGTAATGACCAAAACTGCTAATTTAGGGCAGCTGTGGCATAAACCTTACACTGGGCGGTGGTCTAATACATTTGCTAAGCACTGTAAATACGTCCTGGACCCAGATGCAGATTCTGATCCCTCCCATAATCTAATCATCTCTACGTTGGGCCAAGATCCACCTCTGGTAAAATTTTTCGTGGAAATTCGACGGCTAGATTCTGCATAATCCTGCTGAGTATCCAAAACACACGGCTGATCACATGAACTCCTTGGCAGAGGTAAATCCGCTGCACGGTTTTAATGGCTCGCGCATCATAGTTCGCATTGCTTCCCTTCTCGACACTGGACGATTGGACCTGCAATATTGTTTCTTATCACAAGGTGGTATATATTACTCAGAAATCAAATTAATCAATATGAAACTTAAAGGTGTGTCAATAAGAGCAGCTACAGGTGCTCAGAGTCCTTAAAAATATTTACATTTTAATCTGGCGCTTTCAAGGTTTGATGAGTGCTCGGATTTTGAATAAAGTGCTTTAAATGGCTTAAAATTGTGACTTAAATTGCAATTAATTCCATAATTAATTCCTATCTGACTGAGCAGTCGATAAATATGTAATTCACTTGATGAAAACTTCTTGAAAAAAGTGTTTGTGAGGTGCTGGAAATTTATTGTGTTAAAGGTGTAAGAACTCTCCTCCTGAGCTAATTGAGAAAGTGAATAAAATCAGTGTCCCTCCGAAACAAGAAAAGTTTCAGAAGAACATAGCGCTGTGTTCAAAGCATGCAGTGAAATGCTTGTGCTTTACTTTTTAAATAAATATTTTCTCTGCATGTTGTCTGTATGATCTGAAAGTATGTTGACTTGTTCAGAGTGTCACAGACTGAGCACAAGGATTCGGTTCCCAGTTTTCAAACCCCTGAATGATCCGTCTCAGAAAACATGACATGAGGAGTTGCATGGATACAGTCACCATTTTAATTTCCTTCAACGGCAGCCAAAACATAAAGACGGTATTGAGGGATTTTGGCACAAAAACTGTGAGAGCAGACTTTGATTAAGACACTGTAGATACTATTGACTCTTTATGTTATAATGGATTCATGCACGAGTGACTATTGGTGCAAAAATACTGTTTGAGTCCAACCACTCCGGCTTCGATAGGGTGTAGTTACTGGTGATGGTTGCACGGTTTACCACATCTCTTTGATTTTTCGTGGAACATAAGTCTTGACTCATTTTTAAGGTCCTGTGGATCTTTCATACATAATACTTCTGTTAACCCCTGTTGGTTCAGTTCCCGAAAAATGAGCTCTTTACGCTCCTGGGCAAAAAATGGACCAGGTCCCAGCCGAAAATAACAAAATGTGCCACTCCTAATGACCTCAACAAAAAATCATTGGCCAGAAAATTACCTCAAATTGCACAAATGCTGGTAGATAAACTAGCTTCGTGTGGGTTAGCTTTTCTCTTTGACTTCACTGAATGTTTAAGCTCCGTGGGTAAACTTACAGACAGCTTATCGAAGAGGAGTCAATGTTGTTCCACTCATTGTTGATGACGGCTTCGAACAGCTGAAAAAAATTTGAAAAACATTTTTTTGGTTTGTCTGAGTTTAATTTCAGCTCATAATATTTTCAGGGTTCTAATCTGTACTCTGAAACCTCTTCTACCATGTTACCTGTGGTAGAAATGCCCCGGTGGCCCTTTTTTGCCCTGGAGTGTACATTTGGCCACTTAAACACAGCCAACGTATAATTTACTGTATGAGCTCCTGTTTTCAACACCACTTAGCTAAGATATACAAGCGAAATTTAAAGATAAAAGCCATTTCAATCGCAAGTCACTAATAATTTCTTCTAGGTTCATGCTGTAAATAGCTAAATATTTAGTTAGCTGGGAATTACTTTTGCCATTTTTCCTGTCATGTTTTAATTTACAACTCTAAGTACCTGCAATATTTAATTTCTGTGACACAATGATGATCAAAATAATCAAATGACATCTCTAGTACCTTATAACTCCTACACACTGTATTTACTCGCAAAAAAGAAAAATCGCAGATACAAATACTAATAAGGTGGATAAGAAAGGGACATTTGTTGATGACGCAAAAATGAACACACAAGGTTAATTGTTTTCACCGAGTGCATAATTGGGCCAGCCGGAAGTGACTACACCGCGACTTTGAGAATTCCTTAAAATTGATGGATTTTTTGCCCATTTCATAACTTTTGAGTGCATAGAGATATATAAATAATCATACAGAACAAAATAAACCAACAATCTCAGGTGGTGTGCCCCATGTTAGGGAACCTTTAAATAGTAAAATCAATGACTGAAATCATCATCGATAAAATTTATTGAAGCAAATTTCAACCAATAAAATGCTCCGTTTCATCGATCTTTGTTGTCAACTAACGCTATCCTAACGCTGCCGCAGTTAATTATTCTGATTGGTTTAAAAATTTTTACATTAAAGGATATTGCCAAATGAACTAATCACGTTCATCGTAAGTCAAACTCTGATTTTGTAATCATTATATAATTTAATTTATTTATGTTATTCAAATTGTATTATTGTAAAAATGAAAGATTTGTATGATTATTTATTATACAAGTTACTATTTTACAGATTTGTATAATATTCATACAAATATTATCATAGACTTCTATTCATTATAGATCCATTATTTCAGTTGTAATTTACTTGTGCAATATCTGGTTTTGGTAACAGTTAATATAATGTGCGTCTCATAAATAACATTTCAAAAGGTACAGTGGCTCCAATAAGTATTTGTACACTACTTGAAAATTTGACTACATAACAGCTTTTGTATATTAGGCTAAATGCTTGCTACTGTGTGTAAAAGTGACTAAAATATTTGATAATCAATATGTTTTAAACAAATATTTAATGTCAAAATGGCATATTTGGTGAGACAGGCGATTATCTGACCCAATAAGTATCTGTACAGTTCCATTGGTGAGTCACAAAACTTATAATACTCACCTAAAATTGTCTCAAGATGTTTACAGGACATGGATTGACTCACTTGGTCTGATTTGGTCAAGCGTGAATACTGGACACTCCCTCTGTACACAGACTGGCCTATGTAAATGGACTGACCATGCCCATAATGCATTCCTGTGATATATGGCTAAGACAGGCAAGATACCCCGTCGATTGTGGGAGCAAATCATTCAGCTACATAAAGAAGGCCAAAGCACCAGAAAAATTGGAACTCGGCTATCGTACGCCACACGACCATGCAGTACATCATCAAGAAGTACAAACAGTCTGAACGCATAGCCAATGCAGCCAGGAAAGGACGTCCCAGGAAGACCAGCCAACGCACTGACCGGTACATCTCCCTGCTGGTACAGAGGGAGAGACAGTCCTCGGCCTCCAGTCTTGCCACCAAAATGGAGGAAGCAACTGGAAGCCATGTTTGTGCCCAGGCCATCCGTAACCGGCTCCATTAAGCACAGTAGTGTACAAATACTTATTGGAGCCACTGTAAATCCATATTTTTTTAAGATTGGTTTGAGAGGAATATATGGTCTATAGTTGACTTGATGGACACGAATGGCAATTTCTTAACTTATGAACAATTCTGTATGAAATATACAGTGGCTCCAATAAGTATTTGTACACTTTTGCTTTCCTGGAATAGATATCATTGGAGGGAAGCATATGTTGCTCTGAAAACTTTATATACCTTTCAGCAACAAGAGGGGTGGTCTTTCCCATCTTAAGCCCGGAGGACACATTGCCAATGATTTCCAACAAGAATGTCAAATTTGGATTCGTCTGATCACAGAATACTTTACCACTTTGCTACAGTCCATTTTAAATGAGCATTGGCCAACAGAACATGGCAGTACTTCTGGATGATGCTCAACAATGGCTTCCTTTTTGCATGATAGAGTTTTAGGTGGCATCAGTGGATGGCACGGCGGGCTGTGTTTACAGACAACGGTTTCTTGAAGAATTCCTGGGCCCATTTAGTAATGTCAATGACAGAATCATGCCGGTGAGTGATGCAGTTGCGTCTGAGAGCCCGAAGATCAGAGGCATCTAGTAAAGGTCTTCGGCCTTGTCCCTTATGCACAGAGATTTTTCCAGTTTCTCTGAATGTTTTGCTGATGTTATGCACTGCTGATGATGAGACCTTCAAAGCCTTTGCAATTTGACGTTGAGGACCAACGTAATCCACAATTTTTTTTTTTTACATAAGCCTTCACAGGTTAGAGAGCCTCTGGCCATCTTTACTTCTGAGAGACTCAGCCTCGCCAAGACTTTTAAAGCCAATCATGTTACACATCTGATGCCAGTGATGCCAGTTAACTGAAATACTTGCTAAATGTTCTTTCAGCTGATTTTCTTTTATAGTAATTGCTTTTTCAGCCCTTTTTGCCTGTGTCCCAACTTTTTTGAGACCTGTCGCAGCCAGAAAATTTGAAATTAGCTTATTTTATGGATAAAAATGGAAAATGTCTCAGTTTCAACATTTGAAATGTTATCTATGTTCTGGTTTAAATAACATATTGGCTCATGTGACCTGAAAGTCATTGCATTTTGATTTTATTCACAATGAATACTTCATCGCAACTATATCGGAATTGGGGTTGTATTAATCTGGGATTGAAGCACTCCTTAAATTCATTTAAAATACCATCATCCTGAATAAAATGGACAAAATGCAAGACGTAATCCACAATAATACAGTTGGTACATAACATAACATAACATAACATAACATAAATGGCAAGAACACGCCTTTCAGCCCAACTAAGCTTGCCAGTTTCTTCATACTATTGTGAATATATCCCTTCAGATACTGAATGACTCAATGGTATCTAACTTTAAGTCAAGCCTGCTCTTGAAATCCCCCAAGGTCTCTGCCTCAACAATATGGTCAGGCAAGCTATTCCGCATTGAAATTACTCTTTGGGTGAAGAAATATTTCCGAATATCAGTGCTAAATTTACCTTTGGTCAACTTCCATTTGTGACCCCGAGTTCTACTCACAACACTTGGTCGAAGGAATCCTACATAATTCACTTTGTTAATCTTTTTAACATATTTAAAGACCTCAATCAAATCACCCCTAAGTCTTCTTTTCCTAAAGCTAAAGAGATTAAGGATCTTCAGCCTCTTCTCATAGCTTTCATCTTTTATACCTGGAATAAGCTATCTTTCTTAAAGTATGGTCCCCAGAACTGTACACAATACTCCAGATGAGGTCTAACGAACGTGTTGCACAAAAGAAGCATCACCTCCTTAGATTTGTACTCAATACTTTTGGCAATGTATCCCAGCATCCAATTAGTTTTTTTTACTGCTACAGCACAATGGCTAGAACCTGTGAGGGTTTGGTCAACAATCACTTCCAGATCTTTCTTGTGCGCGGCACATTCCAGTTTTAAACCTCCCATAAAGTAATCCCGTCTAATATTTTTATTACCTACATGTACAACTTTACATTTTGCTAGATTAAATTTCATTTGCCACATTTCTGCCCAATTCTGTATTCTATCCAAATCATCCTGAATCACTTTAGTGGACCCTAAACTATGTGCCAAACCCCCTAATTTAGTATAATCTGCAAATTCAACCAATCTGCTCTCAATATTCCTATCAAATGCTTTCTGAAAATCCAAGTATATGATATCGTAAGCCCTGCTCTGGTCATAAGTCCTGGTGGCCGCTTCAAAAAATTCCAGAAGGTTTGTTAGGCATGACCTTCCCTTCCAAAAACCATGTTGGCTATCCCTCAATAGACTTATACAATATTTATTGTATAATGTTGATTGTACAAACATTGGAAAATACAATGTTGCATCAAGCGAACATAATTTTTTCAAAAATCATCCAGTGAACATTATATTCATTGACCTTGACAATAATTCAATACCTGAAGCCACTTGCAAGTGTAATGTGAAAAAAATGCAGTATTGACCTTTTTTTTTAAGCCCAGTCTGGAGCTAGGTTTGGGCATGTCCTGGGCATGTCTGAGAGGGGAAGTCCCAGAGAATTGAAAAAAGACTAAAAGGTGGGAGGGGACTGCAAAAGAGTATATAAGGAGAGAAATTAAGAGAGTAAAGTAGTAGGAGAAATTGCAAGGAGAAGGATACATTTGACCAGACCTGTCACTCTTTTCAAGACCAGTGAAGTTTTTTTGTGGATTTTTGCCTGTGTTGGAGCATTTCCCTGTCCCAGGACATCACCAAGCAACCCCATCTCAAGGGACTGTAAATATTGTTTTTCTTGTATATGTCAATCTTAGTCAGTAGAATAAATTGTAGGTTAGTAGTGTAATGTGAATATAGGCCACTAGATGGCAGTATTTACCTTTTTTTTGTTAAGCTCAGACTGGAGTCATGTTTAGACATGTCCTGGACATGTCTGGGGCAAGTCTCAGAAAATTAAAAAAAAGAGGTCCAATGTATTCAGAACGTTGAGTGGAGCTTCTGCGTGGTGGTGACGGTCGTGGGGTGCGGCCACTTACTGCTCGTGGCGCTCACCGCCCTCATCGGCTGCTGCATGACCGATCTCATCTCGTCAGCCATCAGCTGTGTCGCGGGGGGTATTCAGTCTGTTGGGGGTGAGTCAGACTGTCCTGTTTCCTTGCACTCCTCCATCTTACATGCCTCATGCTGAAAATACTGTGAATATTATCCGACTCATTGCCGCTCTTCTTCACTATTGGGTCATTCCATGTGAACTCAACCAAAGTCTGGAAATCTCCCATACTGACCGACTCGGATTTGGCTAAAAAAATTTGAACTGGTACCTTAAAATATATGATGAACATGTGCAAAATATTTTGTCAAAATTCTAAAAGGTTTTTGTGCTGTGGCTCTTCAAAATAGGTTGGTATATCCAATTTTTCACCCTCGCGAATCGTGTATGTTTAAGAACAGCCACATTTGGATGCCAATATCTTGGGAATGAAATGAGTTGTGAGTTTGAAATATGGCATAGTATGTAACTAGCTCCCAGGCTTTCAGGATCTGTCACCAGAAAAGTCCTATCTCCTCTAGTTTTTGAGGTATTGGCCTCCAAAGTAGTGGTTTTATGTGCGAAAATGAAAATTTCAATTTTCAGGGGGCAACTGTCATGCTACGTTTTTTTATCCCACTACAGCTTGCGTTTTAACTACTTTTTTGTCGGAAATGCAGAAAATGTGAGGTATTTCTACTCTGAACACATAGATTTGATGGCATCCTCAATGTAGTTAGTCAGTTTATCCAAAAATGTAGATAAAATTGAGTTCATAGCCCAAATGAAGGCAGCTTCTTCTGAACTGATTCAGTATCTTGGTCAGCAAGCTTATAAAACCTTGCGCTCTGCCCCTGGAGCTGTGGTGCAGACACAATGCATATGATGTTCTGGGATGGAACCCAACAGGTATTGTAATGTGAATATGGGCCACTAGATGGCAGTATTTACCTTTTTTTTGTTAAGCTCAGACTGGAGTCATGTTTAGACATGTCCTGGACATGTCTGGGGCAAGTCTCAGAAAATTAAAAAAAAGAGGTCTAAATGTGGGTGGGGTCTGCAAAAGAGTATATAAGGAAAAGAATTGAGACAGTAAAGTAGTAGGAGAAATTGCAAGAAGATGACCAGACCTGCCATTCTGTTCAAGACCTGTGACGTTTCTTTTGTGGATTTCTTTGCCTGTGTTTGAGCATTTTCTTCATCCAGGACATCACCAAGCCACCCCACCAAAAAAGGACTGTAATTATTTCTGTTTTTTCTTATTTATCAATCTTGGTCTTTAGTTGTAGGTTATTATTAGTCTTTGTCTTTGTTAAAAATTAAATGTGTTTTAGTTGTTAAAACTGTGTTTGTCATCCCTTGCTGTTGCTGTTGTGTTATAAATGTAATCACAAATTGGGGGGCCATAACAAATTGGGGGCTCAAGGTCCGGGATAGACCATTGTGTGAGTAATTTATTGAAAATCTAACATTCCAAATTGTGAAATTGTTTTTGTGAATTTTCCTAGATATATATTGACAACAGCAATGGATGATTTCTTGGCATCACCAACCGTAGGGGTTTTGAAGTCTTTTAAAAAGACAGAACTGCTAGAAATTTGCAGACAGTTGGAGCTGACAGAGGTAAAACCAGCCATGCGAAAAGCAAGACTGGCTAGAGAGATAGTTGAATATTACATTGATGAAAATGTGTTTGCACCAGGAGATCTGGAACAGTTTCCAGTGGAAAATCCAAATATAGAAATGGAACTTAAATTAAAAATGCTAGAGATTGAAAGGGAGGAAAGAGAAAAAGAAAGGGAGGAAAAAGAAAAACAAAGAGAATTTGAGAGGGAAGAAAAAGAAAAACAAAGGCAGTTTGAGTTAGAAAAATTAGCAAGAGAAGAAAAACAAAGAGAATTTGAGAGAGAGAAAGAGGAAAGAGCAGAAAGAGATAGACAGAGACAGAGAGATTTTGAATTAGAGAAATTCGATAGAGAAGAAAGACTCCAAATGGAGCAACTAAAAATTAAAATTGAAACTAAAAATAAATTTTGTGCCAGTCAGGAGGTAAAACTGGTGCCTCCATTTTCAGAAAAGGATGTTGACAACTATTTCCAGTGTTTTGAAAAGGTAGCAAAGAGTTGCCAGTGGCCAAAGGAACACTGGCCTTTGATGTTGCAAACTGTCCTCAAGGGTAAAGCTCAAAAAGCCTATTCGGCTTTGTCTGCAGATGATTCCTCTGATTATGAGGTTGTCAAAAAGGTTATTTTGAGAGCTTATGAGTTGGTTCCAGAGGCTTACCGACAGAAATTCAGAGGTCTGAAGAAATCTGAAAATCAGACTTATGTTGAATTTGCTAATGAGAAGCAGGTTTGCTTTGAGCGCTGGTGTACTTCTATGGAGGTCAAGGATGATTTCAACTCACTAAAAGAGATGGTGTTAGTTGAAGAATTCAAGAACTGTGTTAAGGATGATGTTAAGACCTACCTTAATGAGAAGCAAGCACTGAACTTTCAATCAGCTGCCAAATTTGCAGATGAATATGTTCTCACTCATAAGTCCAAATTTCAGTCTAGCAGTAACAATAAATGGTCCCAATTTCAGAAAAAGGGTTACGGTGATACCCAAGATTCCTCACCCAAAGACAAAGACAAATCTGGTGATGGTGCTCAGAAATCCAGTAACAGGTCTGATCAAAGTGTGAAAGCTGACAGTGACAAAAGTGGTCTAGTTTGCAGTTATTGCAAGAAATCTGGTCATGTTACAACTAACTGTTGGTTCCATAAAGCTAAGAAAGAAAAAGAAAAGGATACCAAACCAAATGCCTTTGTGAAAACAAGGTTAGAAACCCCTGTAGTAGATAACCAATCTGCTAAATTGCCTGCTTCTTGTGGGGCTAAAAAGCCTAATACAGCTGACTTTGTGAGGGAGGAATTTCTTCCATTTGTGTCAGAGGGATTTGTGGCTCTGAATGAGCATACTACTCCTGTCCCCATATATATCCTAAGGGATACCGGAACTTCTCAGTCACTTTTGTTGATGGACTCCTTGGAGTTACGTGATGAGACCGCTTCAGGGGATTTCATACTTGTACAAGGTATTGAAGGGAGGACTGTATCTGTACCCCTGCGCTCTATATTTTTGAAGTCAGATTTAGTTACAGGACAGGTAAAGGTGGGACTTATGTCAAGTCTACCTATAAAGGGTGTTTCTCTGTTGCTAGGCAATGACCTGGCTGGGGGCAAAGTAGTTCCCCCTGTACATCTTACTTCACAGCCGAGCACTGAAAATGGGGATGAGGACCCATCTCTGTATCCTTCTTGCGCAGTGACTCGTGCTATGGCCAAGAAGGCTAAAGAAGATGATGTTGTGGTGCCGTCCAGTACATTGAATAGTCAGGACTCAGGTGGTTCGCCTCATGACTCTGATTGGCCTACTATGGTTTCTCCGTTTGAGGACTTATCAGATACTTTTATCAGTTCTCTATTCAGCCACCCGGATGGGTCTGGTGATTCTGATGTGTCTGGAGACTTGTCTCTGTCCAGAAAGCGGTTGATTGAGGAGCAAACTAATGATCCTGAAATTGGTGTACTAAAGAGGAGAGCCCTTCCTGAAAAAGAAATAGATGCAATTCCAGTTGGGTATTATCTCAAGGATGGTGTGTTGATGCGGAAGTGGTGCCCTCCTGATATCCCTGCCAATGCAGATTGGGCAGTGGTCAGGCAAATTGTTGCTCCGAAGGTCTATAGGAATGAGATCTTAACAATGGCTCATAGTTTACCTTTAGGAGGTCATCTTGGTGTTAACAAGACTGTTGATAAGATCATGAAACACTTCTTTTGGCCTGGGCTTCGGAAAGACGTTTCCAACTTTTGCAAAACCTGTCACACTTGTCAGGTAGTTGGAAAACACCAGCTAGACCCACCTGTAGCTCCATTGCAGCCTATCCCAACATTTGGGGAGCCATTCTCTCGGGTCATTGTTGATTGCGTTGGTCCATTACCCAAGACTAGATCTGGAAATCAGTACTTGTTGACAATCATGTGTGCATCTACCAGATTCCCCGAAGCCATACCTCTACGTAACATCAAGGCAACTGCAATCTCGAAGGCTTTGATAAAGTTCTTCACGTTGTTTGGTCTTCCCAGGGAAATTCAGTCAGACTAAGGTAGCAATTTCACTTCAGGATTGTTTCAGCAGGTTGTGTATGAACTAGGTGCAAAACAGATTCTTTCTAGTGCCTATCATCCAGAAAGTCAGGGTGCCTTAGAGCGGTTTCATTCCACTCTCAAGACAATGATGAGGACTTATTGTTATGACCATGAGAAAGACTGGGATGAAGGGGTTCATTTGCTGTTGTTTGCAGCTAGAGAAGCAGTGCAGGAGTCTACTGGATTCAGTCCATTTGAGCTAGTGTTTGGTCATGAAGTGAGAGGACCTTTGCTATTATTGAGTGAACAATGGCAAGAGAAAGAGCCGCATATCAGTCTGTTAGACTATGTTGGCAAGTTCAAGGAAAGATTGCGTGCAGCTTGTGACCTTGCCAAAGAGAACTTGAAATCAAGTCAGGGAAAAATGAAAACTTGGTATGATCATAAGGCTAGAAGCCGTGAGTTTAAACCAGGAGAAAAGGTCCTTGTGTTGTTTCCCTTGCAGTCCAATCCATTGCAGGCTAGATTTCATGGTCCTTATGAAATTCTGACAAAACTCAATGATCTCAATTACATTGTGAAGACTCCAGATAGGAGAAAACCAAAACAATTGTGTCATATTAACATGCTAAAGCCTTATCATGACAGAAATGCTAGGGTTGCAGCTGTCACTTCAGATTCTCCAATGGTCGAAACGTGTGAAGATGAGGGGGAGTTTCAAGATGATGAACCAAGAATTAAAGCTGAAGTTCTTTCATGTAAATTGTCAAACACTGAAGTGTTGCAAAATCTTGATGTAAAACTCCAGCACTGAGAACCCTCACAGAGAGATCAGTTTGAAAGGTTGATCAAGAAATATGAGGATTTGTTTCCTGATGTTCCAAAGAGAGTTACTAGAGCCTCTCATGATGTAGATGTTGGTGATGCCAAACCAATAAAACAGCATCCATACCGGATGAATCCTGAAAAGAGAAAGATTGCTGAGAAAGAGGTTGAGTACATGTTAAAACATGATATTATCAGACCCTCCAACTCAGATTGGAGTTCACCCTGTGTGCTAGTTCCAAAACCTGATGGAAGTACTAGATTCTGTACAGATTATCGCAAAGTCAATGCTGTAACTAGAACTGATGTGTTTCCAATACCTAGGATTGATGATTGTATTGATAGTGTAGGGCAAGCAAAGTTTCTGACCAAGATTGATTTATTGAAGGGTTATTGGTGTGTGCCTTTAACTGAGAGGGCCAAGAGCATCTCTGCTTTTGCCACACCATCTGGATTGTACCAGTATGAAGTCCTACCCTTTGGCATGAAAAATGCCCCAGCCACGTTCCAAAGGATGATACAGTCTACAATCGCCGGATTGCCACACACGGGTGCATACATCGATGACCTGATCACATGGAGTGACTCCTGGGAAGAACATCTAAAAGATGTAGAGACGTTGTTCCAGCGCCTGACCCAGGCTAACCTGACTGTTAACCTGAACAAGAGTGACTTTGGTTGTGCTACTGTCACCTATCTTGGCTACGTCATAGGCCAGGGTAAGGTGGCACCCATAAATGCTAAAGTCCAAGCCATCATGGACTTTCCAGTTCCTGACAACAAAAAAGCTTTGCGCCGCTTCCTTGGAATGATCGGGTACTACCGCAAGTTCTGCAAGAACTTTGCTGAGATTGCTCTCAGTCTAACTAATCAACTGAAGAAAGGCGTAAAGTTCACCTGGGATGATGCATGCCAGAGAGCCTTCGATCGCCTGAAGTCTCTGCTGTGTCACTTCCCCGTGCTCAAATCTCCTGACTTCAACAAACTGTTCTCCATCGCGGTCGATGCTAGCGACCAAGCTTGTGGATCTGTGCTCCTACAGAGAAGTGACTCTGATGACATTGAGCATCCCGTGGCATACTTCTCCAGGAAGTTCAATCGCCACCAAAGGAACTATTCCACAATAGAGAAGGAACTGTTGGCTCTGATCCTTTCTTTACAACACTTTGAGGTTTATGTTTGTACAGGACAAAAGCCAATGATTGTGTACACTGACCACAATCCGTTAATGTTTTTGAGTAAGATGAAAAACAAGAATCGGAGATTGTTGAATTGGAGTTTGATTTTACAGGAGTTTGACTTGGAAATTAAGCATGTGAAGGGTACAGACAATGTAATTGCTGATTGCTTATCCCGTGTTTGAATGTGTATGATATGTATATATATAGACAAGTGTTCACTTTACCATTTTGTATTGAAAAGAAAAATTTTGCCTTTATGAGTCAAAATTTTTCCCTTTTGGAATGGAGGTGTAATGTGAATATAGGCCACTAGATGGCAGTATTAACCTTTTTTTTGTTAAGCTCAGACTGGAGTCATGTTTAGACATGTCCTGGACATGTCTGGGGCAAGTCTCAGAAAATTAAAAAAAGAGGTCTAAATGTGGGTGGGGTCTGCAAAAGAGTATATAAGGAAAAGAATTGAGACAGTAAAGTAGTAGGAGAAATTGCAAGAAGATGACCAGACCTGCCATTCTGTTCAAGACCTGTGACGTTTCTTTTGTGGATTTCTTTGCCTGTGTTTGAGCATTTTCTTCATCCAGGACATCACCAAGCCACCCCACTAAAAAGGGACTGTAATTATTTCTGTTTTTTCTTATTTATCAATCTTGGTCTTTAGTTGTAGGTTATTATTAGTCTTTGTCTTTGTTAAAAATTAAATGTGTTTTAGTTGTTAAAACTGTGTTTGTCATCCCTTGCTGTTGCTGTTGTGTTATAAATGTAATAACAAATTGGGGGGCCATAACAGTAGTAAGTCTTAGTTTAATTAAATCTGTTGAAGTTTTAAAATTTTGTCTGTCATCCCTTGCAGTCTTAGATGTCATAGCAAATTGTGGCCATAACACAAGTCAGTATTCATACCACAGAGCAGTGATGTTGATAGAGTCCCCGGGACCCACAGGTGGTGATTTGAGTGGGTCCTTGGGAAATGGAAGTGGGTCCTTTGATGGTGGTATGTATGATATGGTTATAATCAACGGATATATTCATGTATTTTCAAAATGTATCTGAAATTAAACAAATGAAATTTGAAAAGTTAATTGCAAAACAACTGGCATAGAGGCATGACATACAAAATTCAAATAAAATAACATTTTTGTAGCAACATAAATAGGACCAAAATAAATTATTAAAATTCAAATGAAAACAAAATGGTGTCTGCAGTACCAAAATAAATTTTATAAAAGTGCTGATTTTAACACACAAACAAAACATTCTCATTACCATGACAGAGTCAACAAATAAATTGTCACCAAAATAACACCGAAATCTTCTTGTATGAACATCAACTAAATCAAATGAGCTGAGTCAATCACTGTAAAACTATGAGCAAAAAAATGAAACTTTACTGACACAGTTAGCTGAGAAAAATAAGATGATGCAGATGTGTTTGTGGTGAGAGGGTTGAAACAGAGTTTGTTTGGTCCGCTGACAGCAAGGTTTCTTTTGCTGCAGTGATTTAAAACAGGAGTTGTTCACTATGGGCCAATTTCACAAAAGGATTTTAGCGTGCGTAGAACTAACATGCATTTAAATTTAAACGCATGTTAAAATGCTGTTGTACGTGGACAGCTAAACGAACGTTTAAACACCATTTAACAAGATGGGATTATCGCACGTTTAACTGCACCTGGATAACCTTGCTTTGAGCCCTGAGAGTAAGCAGCTGCGGTCAAATTATGACAACCAGCCATTGCATAATGGGCATTTCCAATTGTCCTTACCGGTTGATAACCCTGTATGTAAGGATAGTTGCGTATTTCGCACAGAGATGTAGGCCAAGAAAACGTGGCGATAATTTCACTTCGCTTCAAAAAATGTCAAACTTTCTTTGCATGTCCTGTGGACGTGAGCAAGTTGCTCACACATCCTTCACCAAAACAGTTTCATCCTCTGCATTTGTGGTGACTTCACACACTCGTTTGTGCATTCATTATCGGTGAAGTGTAAAAATGCAGTTCCGCCTTCACTCACAGTAGCCTTTTTAGATAATATTAATGTAGATGTAAACAAAAAACGTGGCCTTGCAAAACCCCACTATTAAGTGAATAAGAAACTGAAAGAAGCAACTAATTTATGCATTAATTTCATTTATGCTTTTCTTTTCCTTTTCTTTTGCTCCTGAGACTGAATAAAATGAAAATTCATGCCAAACGCGCGATTAAGAAAATTATCTGCATGTAAACTTTAACAGGCATTTGTGAAATCGGCCCAATGTATAGTTTTTCATGGGAAAAATGACGTGCATCCCTGGGACGCAAAGATCGTGAGTTTACTGCGTCCTTTCAGATTTTAATGGTCAGGGACACAGGACGCGTACCTAGCAAAATCTCTGACAGAGTGAATCCCAACAGTTTACATATTGGTGATATTGACTACCCGGCTTGTCTTTTTAAAAGACCTCCTTGTTTTTTGATATTTCATTTAGGGGGGAATTCCCGGGAAATGCTCCAAGTTCTGGCATGGGAAATGTCGGTAGTAAGATGTAATGGAGAAAAGAAGCCACTAGATGGCAGTATTGACCTTTTTTTGTTCAGCCCAGACTGGAGCTAGGTTTGGGCATGTCCTGGGCATGTCTGAGAGGGGAAGGTCCCAGAAGGAAAAAAAAGGTCTAAATGTGGGAGGGGGCTGCAAAAGAGTATATAAGGAGAGAAATTGAGAGAGTAAAGTGGTAGGAGAAATTGCAAGGAGAAGGATACATTTGACCAGACCTGTCACTCTTACAAGACCAGTGAAGTTTTTTTGTGGATTTTTGCCTGTGTTGGAGCATTTCCCTGTCCCAGGACATCACCGAGAAACCCCATCTCAAGGGACTGTAAATATTTTTTTTCTTGTATATTATCAATCTTGGTCAGTAGTATAAATTGTAGGTTAGTGTTAGTCTTTGTTGAATTAAATCTGTTTGAGTTTTAAGGTTTTGTCTGTCATCGCTTGCGATCTTATATGTCGTAGCAAATTGGAGCCATAACAAATTAGGGGCTCAAGTCCGGGATAGACCATTGTGTGGGTATATATATAAACAAAACCCAAAACCAGCGAAGTTGGCACGTTATGTAAATCGTAGATAAAAACAGAATACAATGATTTGCAAATCCTTTTCAACTTATATTCAGTTGAATACACTGCAAAGACAAGATGTTTAATGTTCAAACTGAGAAACTTTTTTTTTTGTTGCCAATAATCATTAACTTAGAATTTAAGGGCAGCAACACATTGCGAAAAAGTTGGCACAGGGGCCTTTTTACCACTGTGTTACACCGTCTTTCCTTTTAACGACACTCAGTAAACGTTTGGGAACTGAGGAGACCAATTTTTGAAGCTTTTCAGGTGGAACTCTTTCCCATTCTTGCTTGATGTACAGCTTAAGTTGTTCAACAGTCCGGGGTCTCCGTTTTCGCATTTTACGCTTCATAATGCGCCACACATTTTCAATGGGAGACAGGTCTGGACTACAGGCAGGCCAGTCTCGTACCCGCACTCTTTTACTATGGAACCATGCTGCTGTAACACGTGCAGAATGTGGCTTGGCATTGTCTTGCTGAAATAAGCAGGGGCGTCTATGAAAAAGACGTTGCTTGGATGGCAACATATGTTGCTCCAAAACCTGTATGTACCTTTCAGCATTAATGGTGCCTTCACATATCTGTAAGTTGCCCGTGCCTTGGGCACTAATACACCCCCATACGATCGCAGATGCTGGCTTTTGAACTTTGCGCCTATAACAGGCCGGATGGTTCTTTCCCTCTTTGGTCCGGAGGACACGACGTCCACAGTTTCCAAAAACAATTTGAAATGTGGACTCGTCAGACCACAGAACACTTTTCCACTTTGCATCAGTCCATCTTAGATGAGCTTGGGCCCAGCGAAGCCAGCGGCGTTTCTGGGTGCTGTTGATAAATGGCTTTCGCTCTGCATTGCAGAGTTTTAACTTGCACTTGCAGATGTAGCGACGAACTGTAGTTACTGGCAGTGGTTTTCTGAAGTGTTCCTGAGCCCATGTGGTGATGTCCTTCACACACTGATGTCGGTTTTTGATGCCGTACCGCCTGAGGGATCGAAGATCACGGGCATTCAATGTTGGTTTTCGGCCTTGTCGCATACGTGCAGTGATTTCTCCAGATTCTCTGAACCTTTTGACGATATTACGAACCGTAAATGATGAAATCCCTAAATTTCTTGCAATAGCTCGTTGAGGAATGTTGTTTTTAAACTGTTCGACAATCAGTTCACGCATTTGTTCACTAAGTGGTGACCCTCGCCCCATCCTTGTTTGTGAATGACTGAGCATTTCAGGGAAGCTGCTTTTACACCCAATCAGGGCACCCACCTGTTCCCAATTAGCCCGTTCACCTGTGGGATGTTCCAAATAAGTGTTTGATGAGCATTCCTCAACTCTCTCAGTCTTTTTTGCCACTTGTGCCAGCTTTTTTGAAGCATTTTGCAGGCATCAAATTCCAAATGAGCTAATATTTGCAAAAAATTCCAAAGTTTACCTGTTCAAACATTAAGTAACTTGTCTTTGCCGTGTATTCAATTGAATAGAGGTTGAAAAGGATTTGCAAATCATTGTATTCTGTTTTTATTTACGATTTACATTACGTGCCAACTTCACTGGGTTTGACTTTTGTAAAAGCATGAAAACATAGCCCACTTTTACTAATTACTCTCCATTCCCTGTGTGTGTGTGTGTGTGTGTGTGTGTGCCTACAGGATGACAGAGTGGCGCAGGGTTAGGAAACCCCCCCCCCTCCACATCTGACTCCTAATATGGATCCTAATGTGCCCCAGACTGAAACCACTGAAGAAGATGAAGGTGTATATATAGAGATAGATAGTTAGCCTAAGAGCATAATTGCCTATCTCATCTTATAAGGTTTTTAGAAAAAAAGGAAAATATGCATTTTTTTAACCAACACAAAAGTCCAGGCAGCTGATAAATCAGGTCAAAATATGACTTAGGCGATTATGCTATGAGGCTAACGAAATATTGTTTTTGTTGAAAGTGCATTTGACTCAAAAATGGTTATGTCTAGCATAATCAATCTTGTTTTCTGCGTCGTTCTAGAATATATTCCTGCGTCCAAGAAGTCAAAGACACTGGAAGATCTTTTTGGTGACACCTTCTGCACTCTGGACCCCAACCTGATGAAAATAAAAAACTCCAGAGAGTGAGCCCAGGCTTAAGTTGTGAAGTACAGAGAGTCTGCATCTTTGAACCGAGGTGGCAAGGCTTTAGACTGGTGGAAAACTCATCACATTGTTTCCTCTCTTGACAGATCTTGCCAAGACATACTTATGCATTCCTGGTACTAGCGTACCTTCCGAGCGTGTTTTTAGCACTGCAGGTGACATCGTCCGCTCTGTGTGCAGTGTCCTATCTTCTGAGCATGTTGATCAGCTGGCTTTCCAAAAGAAAAACCTCTCAAAGAAAACCAGTGAAAAACTTGTTTTGCTGTATAGCTTACTAAATTCACTGTTGGCATAACTCATTCTGCAGCCATGTTTACTTTGTTTGACTTTATTTTACTGGTGTAATGGACATGCAGTCTGGGCTATTGATTTTGCATGTTGCAAGTGGACTTTTGTTTGCACTTTGTGAGATGTTTACTGCATATGACTATTGTCAAAAGTTTTCGAAGACTTCTTTTGCAAATAAAATGGTCAAATTATATTTTGTTTGCATTTGTGGCCCGAGTATCGTATCGAATCATATCGTATAGAATCGCTGCAAATTTTAAGTATTGGCTAAAATAATCGTTGTATGATCCTATCGTGATGAAGCTCTTGATTTAGACCCCTAGTATTTGATCTTTTCATCAAGCATTTTCAAAACTTTTCTACATATTGGGCTGGGCAGCATATGGATATTATATTGATATCATGATAAAACTAGGCTTATGCTGTCGGAGGCGACAGCTTGGAGTATATCCCCGAATGCCCCCAATTCTCCAATTCCTCAATCTTTGAATAGACCCAATCCAATATAAAGCCCCTCAGGTCATGACCTTTCATTTTAACTTAATTTCAGGTCAATCGGACAAATGTTCCTGAAGATGTGGCCAAATGGTAATTTTTCCATCACAAAGCGCCACCTGGTGGCAAAATATTGAACCATACAGGTATGATGTCAACATGTGACACGTTGTGAGGTCATGACCTTGCAGTTGCACATAGTTTCATGTCAGTTGGACAAATAGTTCCAAAGATATTGCAAAAATGGTGAATTTAATGTGACAAAGCTCCACCTTGTGTCAAAATTTTGAACCAAGCAGGTATAATGTCATCGTGGGACACATCCTCAGGTCCTTTCATTTGCACTTGATTTGAGGTCAATCGGACAAACATTTCCAGAGATATGATAAAAACAGTGATTTTTTCAGTTTTTGGCCCATGGTGGCCAATCTATAAATTGTAAATTGTCCAAAATCGAATCAGTCCTTCCTCTTTATGATACTTACTTATATGCAAAACTTGGAATTTCTAATTGAAATATTACTGCAGTTACCGCGTTAACACGTAAATCAGTTTTTGGCCCCTGGTGGCCAATCTAGAAATCGTAAATTGTCCTAAATCGAATCAGTTCTTCCTCTTGATGATACTTACTTATGTACATGACTTGAAATTTGTAATTGAAATGTTACTGAAGTTATCACGGAACAGTGATTTTTTTAGTTTTTGGCCCCTGGTGGCCAATCTAGAAATTGAAAATTGTCCAAAATCGAATCAGTTCTTCCTCTATATGATACGTACTTATATGCAAAACTTGGAATTTCCCATTGAAATATTACTGCAGTTATCGCGTTAACACGTAAATCAGTTTTTGGCCAATCTAGAGATCGTAAATTGTCCAAAATCGAATCAGTTCTTCCTCTTTATGATACTTACTTATGTGCAAAACTTAAAATTTGTAATTGAAATATTACTGAAGTTATCGCGTTAACACAGTGCGGTGGCAGCGGCGGTGGCGGCCAGACCAAAAACAAAATATCCCCGGAACGCCATTTGGGGAAATAACTAGAACGGGCACTCGGTAGAGCGCATACCTTCGCCGACGCCACTGAATCCCTCGCCACTGGCGTTGGTTTCATGCCGATCGGATAAAAATTGACCGAGATATGGCCGAAAGTCGGTTTTGACCTTTTCGTGGCCTTGACCTTGACCTTTGACCCGATCACTCCCAAAATCTAATCGATTGATCCTCAGGTCATGCCAAATCAACCCACCAAATTTTATGAAATTCCGTTTGGTACTTTTTGAGTTATTCGATACACATACACACAGACAGACACACAAACAAACTAGAACGGGCACTCGGTAGAGCGCATACCTTCACCGACGCCACTGAATCCCTCGCCACTGGCGTTGGTTTCATGCCGATCGGATAAAAATTGACCGAGATATGGCCAAAAGTCGGTTTTGACCTTTTCGTGGCCTTGACCTTGACCTTTGACCCAATCACTCCCAAAATCTAATCGATCGATCCTCAGGTCATGCCAAATCAACCCACCAAATTTTATGAAATTCCGTTTGGTACTTTTTGAGTTATTCGATACACATACACACAGACAGACACACAAACAAATAAATACACGGGGATCAAAACATTACCTTCGTCAGCGAAGTCGCTGGCGAAGGTAATAATAGATATCTGGGATTTTAAATATCATAATGTAGCGCCCCTAAGCCACTAGTGAGGCATGTAAATAGGAGTTACTTACCTATTGGGCGCCCCGAGTTCATTAGCCTTAACAATAACACCAATGTTTAAGTGTGGGGTTTTGCTGTGTTCCATAGTTAGGCTACTAGTATTACTGTGACACTGTATTTAAACAAATGAGGAATTTCCACAAGGAATTTAAATTAAATAAAAGCTTTTACTTTTTTAAGTTGACTCTTTTGTTAGAAAGACAAAAAATACAAAAATAATATACATGAAATAATGTCTTCCTTCAATATTTTACCCTTGGTTTCAAATAGGCTATTGTGCCTTTTACACAAAACACACAGCGCCCTTGGCACTTGAAAATGCAAAATACAAATCACCGTCAGTTCAATAAACCCCCTACTGCCGGCAGTATAACCAAAACACAAATGTCACCGTGGTGCAGGCCTGTAACGTGGCTCGTGTGCGGTGAGACCAAACCAAGCGGTCGCTTCGCTCCAAGAGCAACTGAAACGTAGACAAGGTACCTCCGGCTTTGGAGAGTAGCAACGGGCCCTTGCGGTAACACCCGCGAAGCTCTCAAGGTCCTCGTGAATCTGGAAGCGCCTACGTTGAGTCTCCTTTCCTTCCACCTTGTCCAGCTGAATGGCGGATTCTCCGTCGTCTCCCCAAAATGGCGATTAGGCGTCCTCCCCTTGAGGCAGGCTACTCCCGGTATATAGACTCACGTTACGCAGCGGCTGATATTAACTGTATTTTCAAACCGAAAATTTATATCAGTTTAAAGTCCCCTTCTATAGGCTACAAACGGACATTAACTGCGTACATTTATATCTATAACCATCACGGAGACAGACTAGCCGCCTGCTTCCACCATCTTCCCTCTTCTCTCACAACTCCCCCCATCCCCGTTCCAGCCGCTTCCGGTTCAAAGGTCACCACACATTTAACGAATCAGAATGTATAGAAAAATAAAGTCACATATTCAAAAAATCAAATAAAATACAGGCCTTAATAAAATAAACCACATTCATATTCAAAATTCACATTGTATAATATCTTGCATTTGAAAATAAAATAAAAGAATATAGCACAGGGCTACACTCTCCCCCCCTTAAATGGTTTTCATGCCCCTATGAAACCAAACTCGTGAACAGGAAACACAAACTAGGGAATGTCTAACCAATCTTTATGACTACACCCCTATGAACTATAGTCAAAGGCTGGTCTCTAGATCTTCCAGCCTCATCATAAGTCAGTCTTATAACAGGTTTTATAGACCTTTTCTCTCGTCTAGGGGAGGTTCTCTGAGGTTGAGCTTCCTCAGCAGCTAATACAGGAGAATTTCTCTCAGACACAGTACCATCTCTATACTCAACAGGTGTCTCTGCATCATTAACAGTATTCACGTCCCCATCATTGTCACTCGCGTCTGGAATGACACTTTCAGCATCGGAGATCACAACAGGCTCATTGTCACTTTCAGCATGTTCAGACACACTCTCATGCTCATCAGCAGTATCCACTGCTGGCATCACTTTGTCATGGACCCTCTCAGAGACATGATCCCTAAGATCATCAAACGCTGACCTCCATCTGAATACGGGCCGAACATCAGACTCAGAGTCACTTGTCTCTTCGTCCACTAAGGGACTTGTGATCTCTCGAGGTTCCAAACTACTTGGCCTCCGGGACACAGACTTTTTCTGAGTCCTAGTTACAGGTCTCCTTGTAGGCTCTGGAACATCTGACTCCTCAGATATCCTAACCAAACTACCAATCGGCAGAATGTTGTCTCGGTGAATGGTTCTAAGCTTCCCCTTACCACTCTCTGTTTTCACCCTGTAGACAGGCAAATCAGGGAGCTTCTCCACCACCACATAAGGTAAAGAGTTCCACCTACTCTGCAACTTATGTTTCCCCTTTAACCCCAAGTTCTTCAAGAGCACCCGATCACCCCCGTCTAAAACCTGGTTGCGTAGGACTCTCTCATAGTTCTTTTTGTTTCTCAGGTGAACCTTTGTTGCAGACTTTGCAGCCAGTTCATAAGCACTCTGTAAGTCCTTCTTCAGTTCCTCCACATAACGTGAATGACTGACAGCTTCCTGTTCATCAGTGCCAAAGCACACATCAATAGGCAATCTAGCCTCTCTGCCAAACATGATGTAATAGGGTGAAAACCCTGTGGCATCATTCTTAGTGCTATTGTACGCATGTACAAGCTGGCTCACATGGCGACTCCACTGACGCTTATGCGTGTCCCTCAAGGTCCCTAACATAGAGAGTAACGTTCTGTTGAAACGCTCTGGTTGCGGGTCTCCTTGGGGATGGTAAGGAGTCGTCCTGGATTTACGGATCCCCAAAGTCCTCAGAAGCTCCTTAATCAATCGGCTTTCAAAATCTCGGCCCTGGTCCGAATGAATTCGGGCCGGGAGGCCATAATGAACAAAGAACCTCTCAACCAAGACCTTAGCGACTGTCACAGCTCTTTGGTCTTTAGTAGGGTATGCTTGCGCATAGCGGCTAAAATGATCTGTGACCACCAGTATGTTCGCGAACCCACTGGAATCCGACTCTAAAGACAAAAAGTCTATACAGACAAGCTCCATAGGACCACTGGAAGTTATCTGGTGTAACGGAGCGGCTCGTGGACAGGGACTCTTCCACGTTACACACCTCCCACAGTTTCCTATGTACTTCTCCACAGTTTGGGCCATTTTCGGCCAATAGAACCTGTCTCTTATCAGATCTACCGTCCTCTCTACCCCCAAGTGCCCCATATCATCATGCAAAGCACCACACACCTGCATTTTGAACTTCTTGGGTAGTAGAAGCTTGCGTTGCTCTTTTCCAGAAGCTTTAAGTGTCACTCTGTACAACAATCCATCCTGAATTCTCAATCTCTGAGCTTCACGCTTCAACAAAGCTACCTCAGGATCAGAGTCACTGGAGTTAGACGGCCACCGGCCTGTGTTCAAGGCCTCTCTAGCTACTCTGAGCACGCTGTCCTCTAGCTGGGCCTTTTGCAAATCCTTACGGGTGAACTGTTCTAGTTGACCCAAATTAAGATGGGTTGCCAATGCATACAGCCCAGGAACACCTTCAGCAGGAACTCCTAGCCTGTCGGCAACACGCACATCACTATCGGGTGACACCGGTGTGTGCACACACACACGACCACAAACAGCCTTCACATCACCCTGGGAAAGCTTCTTCCAGGGCTCAGTGTCTTCATCAATGGAGTTACGGGAAAGCAAATCAGCGTCCACATTTACTCTACCAGGGCGGTATTTGATCTCAAAATCATACGTGGCCAGAGCAGCTAACCATCTATGCCCCGTAGCGTTGAGTTTCCCTGTTGTCAACACGTAGGTGAGCGGATTATTGTCCGTCATCACAGTGAATCTCACCCCATAAAGATAATCGTGGAATTTATCCACCACGGCCCACTTAAGGGCTAGAAACTCAAGCTGGTGTATGTGATACTTCTGTTCAGCGGCATTTAAACCTCTGCTGGCAAACGCGACGGGCCTAGGGCCCTCGGGATGCACCTGATTTAAAACAGCGCCCAGCCCTTTAAGGCTAGCGTCAATGTGCAACACATAAGGCATGTTCGGGTCAGCAAAGGCTAAGACCGGCGCGTTAGTAAGGCGCTCGATGATCTCATGAAATGCCTTTGTACATGCATCCGTCCATCGCGGGCCAAACGGTTCAGTCTCTTTGTAGTAGTGCTGGTCCTTCACAACACTCAGCTTTTTGTCTTTCCTCACAGGAGCATAACCTTTAGTGAGGTCAGTCAGTGGCTTAACTATGGAGGAATAGTTGGCGACAAATCTGCGGTAATAACCACAGAAGCCAAGAAATGACCTCAAAGACTTCAAGTCTGTAGGCTGTGGCCACTGGGTTACAGCTTCCACCTTAGATGGGTCCGTGGCAATCCCGTCGGCCGACACTATATGCCCAACATATTTCACTCTAGGCTGACAGAACTGGCACTTGTCCAGCGACACCTTTAGACCCACTTCCTCGAGGCGGTCTAGGACCTTCAAGAGCCTCTCCTCATGTTCCTCCAGTGTAGCGCCAAACACAATCAAGTCGTCCAAATAAACAAGGACTTGAAGCAAGTTCATGTCCCCTACGGCCTTTTCCATTAAGCGTTGAAATGTCGCAGGGGCCCCCATAACTCCCTGCGGCATTCGCTCAAATTGGTAGAAGCCGAGAGGACAAATAAACGCGGTTTTCTCCTTGTCCTCCTCCGCCATGGATATTTGGTAATAACCACTATGGAGGTCTAACACTGAGAACCAGCGGCTTCCCGCCAAACAATCCAACGCATCATCAATGCGCGGTGTCAAGTACTGATCAGGTATTGTCTTACTATTCAGAGTCCGGTAGTCGATGCACATACGCACTCTACCATCCTTTTTCCTCGCAATCACTATAGGTGACGCGTACGGACTCCGAGACTCCTTTATCACCCCTGCAGCTAGCAGGTCTTGGAGGTGCTTCCGCACATCCTCAATGTCAGCAGGCGCTAGACGCCTGGACCTCTCCCGAAATGGTCGGGGGTCAGACAGACGAATGTTGTGTTCCACTCCCTTGGCTAAGCCAACCTCCCATTCATGGAGTGAAAACACATTACGCCGGCAACACAACTTCCTCTTAAGCCTCTCCTTCCATTCCAGAGGAATAGGTGAATTGCCAAAATCAATCAAGGACGGGTCCACCTCATCAGACGTCGGACATCTCACTAGTGAACTTGCCAACTCAACAGTCTGAACTTCACCCAGAAATGTACCGGGAGATATACTAATCTCCTTCATTGTCTCATTCTGTATTAACAGGGAGAAACAGCTAGGGTCAATGGCACTAACTGGGGCTACCACCGGCTGAAATATCACACCTTGAGGCAATGGTGTGGCATCACCCGCCTCCACTACAACGATGCCTTTAGGTTCTGACTGGCAAAAATCCACCTGACATGGTACCCAACGACTCTCTTGGGGTCGAAGGATCAGCTGATCAGGGCCCTTCCATCTCACCAAGCCCACCGTGTCATGTGGGTCCACTTCGCTAACGCTATGCAAACCAGGCTCCTTCTTAGGCCCCACACTGCCGACATTCAATGCACGAGCCAGATCTTCACTCTTGGAATGACCACATAGAGCAGCAAGCCTATGAAACAAGCTAGCATTAGTGCCTAGAATGACTGGGACCCCTGTTTCTTGGAAAAACACTGAGTAGTCTCACCCTTAGGCTCTCCTTCAGATCCGTGCCCATCTTTGGCTTTCTTAAGTGAAGCTATAAGCCTCCTAATCACCTTTTTCTCATTCTCCTCAGATGAGCACTTAGTAGCGATATGCCCGTCTTCCCCACATCTGTAGCAGAAGCGGTCGTCGCCACCTCTACGACTCTGTACTTGCCCAGGTGAACCACAATCAGCAGGCTTAGTAACAACAGCGGCAACTGCGGCTGCTGGCTCAGCTACGTTAACCTCCCTAGCCTTTAATTTGTTGTTCCACCTTCTGACATTTTTACTCAGAGCAACAGCTTCAGGCCTATTTCTAGATTGGGAAGTCTGGGCTGTCGACACAGAAGTAACCGCTCCCTCAGTGGAGGACTGTTTCTTACCCATCTCAATCACTTGGGTTCTTAAGGCTTTAAACTCAGCCTTCAGCCCCTCAATGTCCACCCCTTTCTCTGCAGACTCATCCCCAGTAGAAACACTCTGAACGCAAGCGTTTACTCTCTGTCGCGTTCGCTGGTGCTCTTCCTCTGTTCTGATCTCAGAGAGCAAATCAAGAAAATGGGGCGGATCATCACGTCTCTCCTTTAACCGTAGCTGCAACAACATTAAGTCTGAGTCAATTGCACCACGAAGTAATTGCTCTACTCTCACTCTGTCTTTATCTTGTGCCACAATCCCACCTTTCTTCACTACTTTGGCCAAAGAAGGTTCAAGTCTGCGAACGTAGTCAGACAGCTTCTCTCCAGCCTTCTGCTGAATGAGGCGAAAAGAGAAATAAAGGTCCTCAGCAGACTCGGCTGAACCAAATGCGCTATCCAGCGCATCAAGAAACTCCGCGGCAGTGGCTCCCTGCTTACTGAAGCGCAAAGACTTCACCACCTCTAAAGCAGGACCTCTTAAACACTCTAAGATTCGACGTCTCTTCTCCTGTTCAGTCAAATCGCTCTCCTGAACCATTAGAGTGGCCTGTTCAAGCCAATACTCCATAGACTCTTCCCCTGCGGGAGTAGGAGTGATGCCTGAAAAAATGCGTAAGCGGCGATAACCATAGCCTTCAGCCTGGCTTTTATTAGTTCGGCTGACTACATCGACCATAGCCCGGAGAACTGACTCGTCAGGTTCTCGCGCAGGGGTAAAAGGACTGTAACAACCTTGCAAATCAGCCATTGTTCTCCCTTCGGTTGTCAAAAATTCCCTCAACCGGACAGAAAAATCATCAGAAGGAGCTTCAATAGGGGCTTGTTCCTCTGTGACAAACCGAGGAAGCTCATTATCAGGAGCTTGATCAGCTACTATGACCCTCCACACAGCCTCACCATCCACAGGCCTAACGTCAGGGGGAGCCAAGCTAGGATTGACAACTTCTCGGCACTCACAGAGAACTAATAGGCCAGCAGCATCACTGCTAAATCTCCTGCCCCTCACTCTAACACGTCCCCAACAACGGACAGTATGTAAAGCTTCTTCAATTTGGCCCACTGCAAGATCTTCACTAACCCCAACCACCAGTATAGCATGGCTGACGTTAATATTTTCCCCCCTGCACCAATGTATCAATTCGGTCTGGTAATTCGGCTCCATTACAGAAAAAATAAAGTCAGTTAACAGAAAACTATAGCTAAAAAACACTAGAGCAAAGAAAACTTAACATTACCCTTCAAAACCCCGATCCCAGCGGTGCCTCCATTTTATGTAGCGCCCCTAAGCCACTAGTGAGGCATGTAAATAGGAGTTACTTACCTATTGGGCGCCCCGAGTTCATTAGCCTTAACAATAACACCAATGTTTAAGTGTGGGGTTTTGCTGTGTTCCATAGTTAGGCTACTAGTATTACTGTGACACTGTATTTAAACAAATGAGGAATTTCCACAAGGAATTTAAATTAAATAAAAGCTTTTACTTTTTTAAGTTGACTCTTTTGTTAGAAAGACAAAAAATACAAAAATAATATACATGAAATAATGTCTTCCTTCAATATTTTACCCTTGGTTTCAAATAGGCTATTGTGCCTTTTACACAAAACACACAGCGCCCTTGGCACTTGAAAATGCAAAATACAAATCACCGTCAGTTCAATAAACCCCCTACTGCCGGCAGTATAACCAAAACACAAATGTCACCGTGGTGCAGGCCTGTAACGTGGCTCGTGTGCGGTGAGACCAAACCAAGCGGTCGCTTCGCTCCAAGAGCAACTGAAACGTAGACAAGGTACCTCCGGCTTTGGAGAGTAGCAACGGGCCCTTGCGGTAACACCCGCGAAGCTCTCAAGGTCCTCGTGAATCTGGAAGCGCCTACGTTGAGTCTCCTTTCCTTCCACCTTGTCCAGCTGAATGGCGGATTCTCCGTCGTCTCCCCAAAATGGCGATTAGGCGTCCTCCCCTTGAGGCAGGCTACTCCCGGTATATAGACTCACGTTACGCAGCGACTGATATTAACTGTATTTTCAAACCGAAAATTTATATCAGTTTAAAGTCCCCTTCTATAGGCTACAAACGGACATTAACTGCGTACATTTATATCTATAACCATCACGGAGACAGACTAGCCGCCTGCTTCCACCATCTTCCCTCTTCTCTCACAACTCCCCCCATCCCCGTTCCAGCCGCTTCCGGTTCAAAGGTCACCACACATTTAACGAATCAGAATGTATAGAAAAATAAAGTCACATATTCAAAAAATCAAATAAAATACAGGCCTTAATAAAATAAACCACATTCATATTCAAAATTCACATTGTATAATATCTTGCATTTGAAAATAAAATAAAAGAATATAGCACAGGGCTACAATAATATCGTGATCAGACAAGTGTCATTTCTTCTGGTTTTCATATTTAGTGAAAGTACCAATAGTTATCTCTACAATAACGCCTCAATACCGTTACCAAGGTATTCGGTCAAAAATATCATGATATTTGACTTTGGCTGTATCGCAGAACCCACAGATGATGTAAACAGAGATAAAAATTTCTTCTGCTGTAAGCCCTGGTTTCCATGCCAACCCTTTGTTTCCTCAGAGAGGTTAGCAGGCGGTCAGCAGTGCTGCTCAGACTCACTGTACCACCCAAATACAGCCACTTTGGGAGGTGGTCCCAAACCACAGGACCGATGACCCCACAAAGATTAAGATGGTGCTGCGGAGGGTAAGCCTTTCCTGGTGTTACTAATACGCAGAGATACAAGACACTGCCTCCACCGAAGCACTGTTCTGCCCGCTGAGGCACCACCTAAATCGCACACAGGCCACGGTATCTCTATAATAACTGTCATTCTTCACAGCCATTTACTGTCAATATGACATCAAACACCATGAATTTAACATGGAAACCCCCTTCATGTTTGCACTTTTTTTTTATTACAACCCCAATTCCAAAATAGTTGGGAAAAAGTGTAAATTGTGAATTAAATCCAAATAACATTTCAAATGTTGAAATGGAGACATTTTACATTTTAAGCCACAAAATGAACTTATGTCAAATTTTCTGGCTGCAACAGGTCTCAAAAAAGTTTGGACACAGGTAAAAAAAAGGTCTGAAAAAACAATTATTATATAAGAGAATCAGCTGAAAGGAGATTTATCTCATAATGAAGTTAACTGGCATCAGGTATGTAACATGATTGGCTATGAAAGGGATGTCTTAGAGAGGCTGAGTCTCTCAGAAGTAAAGATGGCCAGAGGCTCTCCAACCTGTGAAGGCTTATGTAAAAAAACTGTGTAATACTTTAAAAAACAATATTCCACAACGTCAAATTGTAAAGGCTTTGATGGTCTCATCATCGACAGTGCATAACATCATCAAAAGATGAAGAGAAATTGGAAGAATCTCTGTGCATAAGGGACAAGGCCGAAGACCTTTACTGGATGCCCGTGATCTTCGGGCCCTCAGACGCCACTGCATCACTTACCGGCATGATTCTGTCATTGACATTACTATATGGGCCGAGCAATACTTCAAGAAACCACTGTCTGTAAACACAGTCGCCGTGTCATCCACAGATGCCACCTAAAACTCTATCATGCAAAAAGGAATCTATTGTTGAGCATGATCCAGAAGCCCCGCCATGTTCTGTTGGCCAAAACTCATTTAAAATGAAATGTAGCAAAAAGGCAAAGTGTCCTGTGGGCAGACGAGTCAAAATTTGACATTCTTGTTGGAAATCATGGGCATCATGTGCCCCAGGCTAAAGAGGAGAAAGACCACCCCTCCTGTTATCGGCGGTCAGTTCAAAAGCCAGCATCTCTGATGGTATGGGTATGCATTAGTGCACATGGTATGGGACACTTGCATATTTTAAAAAGCATATTGAATGCTGAAAGGTATATAAAGGTTTAAGAGCAACATATGCTCCCCTCCAGACGACGTCCATTTCAGGGAAGGCCTTGTGTATTTCAGAAGGACAATGCAAAACCAGGTACTGCAGCTATTACAACAGCATGGCTTCATAGTTGAAGAGTCCGTGTGCTAAACTGGCCTGCCTGCAGTCCTGATCTTTCTCCGATTGAGAACATTTGGTCCATAATTAAATGAAAAGTCCGTCAAAACCCAAAACTCTCCAGCAGCTGGAAGCCTGTATTAAACAAGAGTGGGGTCAAATTCCATTGGCTAAACTCATGAAACTTTCCTCTTCAATGCTCAGACACCTCCACTCTGTTAAAAAGAAGAGGGGATGCTACACCATGGTAAACAAGCACCTGTCCCAACTTTTTTGAGACCTGTAGTAGCCATCAAATTTGAAACGAGCTCATTTTGTTTATAAAATTGTAAAATTTCTCAGTTTCAACATTCATCTCAATAAAATACTGGCTGCTGTGATTTGAAAGTCATTGCGTTTTGATCATATTCACAATTTAAACTTTGTCCCAACTATTTCGGAATTCGGGTTTTAGAATTCTGCAGTTTTACATTTTACTCTCTGTTGTCCAAATTACTGGCACAAACAATTTCATACTTCAGGCCAGTTGGACGCACGTCAACAGGACTAAAAGAAAATGATAAAATTCAATGCGGTTCTTCGTCTGGTAACAAAACCTCGGTATACGATCAGTACATAAACAGGAAAAAAAAATCTATCAACTTTGTTCTGAGGTTCGTTCAGAATTTCTCTTTTTGGGAGCATTAAGAAACGCATGGGCATTATCTTTATTTGTGATTTATCCTCAACCCAGCACTTGAGGGGAACTTTTTCAGACGTGAGCACTCTCAAAACTTTTCTTAGTTGCATTCTAAATAAAGAGCTGGACAGCATATGGATATTATATTGATATCATGATAAAATATTACAGCACCCTCCATAATTATTGGCACCCCTGGTTAATGTGTGTTCTTTAGCTTCTAATAAATTCAGTTTTTTTTCTAAATAATACAGGACCACAATGGAAAAAAAGAGGAAAATCTAACCTTTAATTCAAGCGCATTTATTCGGTAGGAAAAAAATACCACATTAAGAATGAATTATTTTGCATCAAATCATGTGTGCCACAATTATTAGCACCCCTGATGTTAATACTTTGTACAACCCCCTTTTGCCAACAAAACAGCACCTAATCTTCTCCTGTAATGTTTCACAAGATGGGAGAATACAGAAAGAGGGATCTTCAACCATTCCTCTTCGCACAATCTCTCTAAATCATCCAGCGACCTGGGTCCTCTCCTCTGCACTCTCCTCTTCAGCACACTCTACAGGTTTTCAATGGGGTTGAGGTCTGGGGACTGAGATAACCATGGGAGGAGGTTGATTCTTTGTCTGGTGAACCATTTCTGTGTAGATTTGGCCACATGTTTGGGGTCATTATCTTGCTGAAAGTCGCAGTGACAACCCATCTTCAGCTTTCGGGCAGAGGCCGCAAGATTTTGATTTAAAATGTCCTGGTATTTCAAAGCGTTCATGATGCCATGCACCCTAACGAGGTTCACAGGGCCTCTGGAAGAGAAACAGGCCCACAGCATCACCAATCCTCCCCCATACTTCACACAGGCATGAGGTGCTTTTCTGCATACTCATCTTTTGTGTTCTGCCAGACCCACACAGAGTGTTTGTTGCCAAAAAGCTCTAACCTGGTCTCATCTGACCAAACCACACGGTCCCAGTTGAAGTCCCAGTTCCACTTAGTGAACTCCAGATGTTTGTACTTATGATTGTGAGGGAGAAAATGTTTTTTCCGTGCATGCCTCCCAAACAGCTTGTTGGCATGTAGATAGCACCTCATGGTTGTTTTGGAGACTTTGTGACCCCAAGATGCTACCATTTGTTGCAATTCTTTAACAGTGAGTTTTGGAGAATTTTTTATTTGTCTTACCATCCTCCTCAATGTGCGTGGTGGCAAAATAACCTTGCGTCCTCGTCCAGGCTTGATTACCACTGTTCCAGTTGTTTCAAACTTCTTAATGATTCCTCTGACAGTAGATATGGGCAGGTGTGGCTATTTTCTTGTAGTCATTGCCTGACTTGTGAAGGTTGACACACATCTGCCTTGCTTGAATTGTGTGTTCCTTAGTCTTTCCCATGTTGAAGAGTGGATAAGAGAAATGGCCTCTGTGTCACGTCATATTTATACCCAAGGGGAAAAGGAGGTGATGAATTTATAAATAAATGTTCCTAGAATCTCTTATCAACTCTGTAAACTACTGTAGAAATGACAGAAATACTTCAATTACATTTATTAAATAGGAATTGTTAGTGGTGCCAAAAATTGTGGAACAGGTGATTTTATGAAAAATAATTATTTCTTAGTCAGAGATTTTTTCCCTTAAAATTCACTTGAGTTGAAGGTGTGAGAGTATGGTTCTGCAATAAAAATTGAATTTATTTTAAGGCTTTTGACACAACCAGGAGTGCCAATAATTATGGAGGGCGCTGTAGATGTAAGGCCGGGGTTTTAAACAGCATAAAATAGTGATCTGGCATAAGTGTCATCACTTCTGGTTTTCATATTTATAGAAATTATGGTCACACTTCAGTTGAAGTGTTGCTCATAAAGAATACATAAGCAAATGTCATGCTTTGTAAAGGGTGAAATAAAACATCTTTATTCAGCATGTGATGCCAGATGTGATATAACTAACACTGTCACTTAGCCATTGGCTAAATGCTTTCAAGGGTGACATTTTCAGCTAAGTGACATTGTTATTGTCACATCTGGCGTCACATGCTGAAGAAGGATGTGTTATTTCACCCTTTACAAACCATGACATTTACCTATGCATAATTTATGAAGACATTATGTCTCATTTATGAAGGCATTATACATGCTGTATAAAGCCTTTATAAACAACACTTCATCTAAAGTGTGACCAAAATTACCAATAGTTACCTCTACATTAACGCCTCAATACCGTTATCAAGGTATTCAGAAAAAAATATCATGATATTTGACTTTGGCTGTATCGCGGAGCCCACATATGACTTAAACAGAAACTGATATGGAATCAGTGACACCAGATGCGGGAAAAGGGAATGAGGATTTATTGATAAACCAAAACAAAACAGGCACGAGGGCCAACAAAAAACTTGGCCCAAAGGGTTGCAAAAAACAAACTAAGGAAGCTACACAGAGCTATAAACAATAAATGCAAAAAGGCAAAAAACAAAAGGCACTGGAAACTCCAGGCAAGATGCTCAAGAAAAGAAAATAACAAGACTAAATATATATACACAAAACAAGAGGCTGGGACAAGACTTGAGACTAGAAATGCTAGGGAACTATGATAACAAGAACTTGGCTAAACTTGCACAAGCAACGAGACGCGAGACACTGTCTGCCAGCCAACTTCCACCGCATCCAGATAAAGGCTTGGAAATCATGACATGAGGGGCAACACCTGGAGAAGCAGAAACAAGAGGCATGGCAAGATCAAGACATGGACAGAGATAGGATGACATGACCTGCTCATTAAGAGAATGAGCGTGCTCAGCTTAAGTACCAATTAAGTATGCAGTTTGGAAGCAAGCATGAATGTTAAGAACAGAAAAGCACAGCAAGATCTTGAAATAGCAAAGCAGGAATCATGACAATAAACTCCCTGTCTAAATTAGTAATATTAGTAATGTGCCTATCTAAGAATTACACCACCCAGTGAGTGTTTGTAAATGTTAGTAACTTAAAAACAGTTAATTGCCAATTAAGCTTAGAGAGCCCCGAATCAGCACAGCACAGAAGGAAGGAGAAATACCAAAGCCAACCATAGCTCAGAAATGTGCAACAACGAAGGCACGGGGCGGAACGCAGACAAGCGGTGGAGTGGCATGGCAGACCTGGCAAAAACAAAAACATGGACAAGGAACATGAATAATGAAATGCAAGAACCTGATACAAGAAACTGTTAAAACTGTGACTGTGAACCTGAACATGAACTATGAACTATGAAACTTGGAACATGAAACTGTTAAAACCATAAGCAATACTGTTCTGGCCAAAGGCCAGAACCCTGAAACACAACAGAAACAAAACTTTCTGCTACTGTAAGCCCTGGTTTCCATGCCAACCCTTTGTTTCCTCAGAGAGGTCAGCAGGAAGAAGTGAGTGCTGCTCATGATGGTCACTGTGATGCCCAAACGCAGCCACTCTGGGAGGTGGTCCCAAACCACGGGACCAATGAGCCCAGGACACTAAAGATCGTGCTGCGGAGGATAAGACCAGAGAAACAACATCAGGAAAGACCTGAGCCATACAGACCTGCCTCTCAGCCAATCAGCTGTGCTCACTGTCCACCAAAGAAACGCTGAAGCCCTGACTGATCCTCCATGTAAAAATGCAACACGTTCAACTAATGCGAACACTGAGCTGTTTTATTCAGATAGTTTCAATTTTCTCCTAGAAACTTTGACATGTGTGTATGTTTTGTGATCAAATTAGTGTGGTTTCATTTTTATATTCAGTATCATTTTTAGTATATTTATTTTTTATATTTATTTTTTAAAAATAAATGATAAAAAAAAATCAGTGTGGTTTTAAGTTAGGTTAGCCATTTCTGCATGTTTCATTATCCAGTTGGTTTCCTGAAAAGACAGAAGACTTATAAATACCTCATCAGGCTCTGCAATAAATACAGGAACACAATAAAACTTGTTCGTAGACGGTCAATTTAAAAAAATAAAAAAAGACAGGCAGCACCTTTCTGAAAATCGTTGAGAGACTTTTCCACAGTAAGGAAAAGTTCTACAACCAGACTTGATAGTGAGAGTAATTTACTCGATGGTTACTCAGCAAAGAGTTATAAAGAACAGAACACAGCAAAGAGCGCAGCAGAATTAACAGGCGGGACTGTGTTACAAAGAGCGCAGCTGAATGAACAGGCAGGACTGTGTTATGAAGAAAAGAACAGCAAAGAGCGCAGCTAAATGAACAGGCAAGACTGTGTTACAAAGAACAGAACACAGCAAAGAGCGCAGCAGAATTAACAGGCAAGACTGTGTTCCAAAGAACAGAACACAGTAAAGAGCGCAGCTGAATGAACAGGCAGGACTGTATTATAAAGAACAGAACACAGCGACTGTGCGGACGCTGTAAAAGTGGGAGGGGCAGCGATTTCTCCCTGCATTACACAGCATTCCCAGCATTCTTGAGTCAAACTAAGGATGTCCTAAAATGCCAGAAGGGGCAAGAATCACTGAGATATGTCTCGTACTCAGTAATTCAGAAATAATGAAATGAATGAATCCAAAGACTATGCTTACATGAATGATGATAGAGCCAAAATTTTGCTAGCAGCAAAGAGGTAGAAGCAATACAAAAATATTCACTCAGATATTAGTAAGGGGCTGATCACACCTAATGCCCTTTATCGGCGCAGGGCGCCATTCTTGTGAATATTCTCAATGATTAGGCGCGTTCTGGACGCTGCTTTTGCGCACCGGGCGCCTCGTGTGTTAGTGCCCCCGGCGCTTGCTGTTTATTGATGCGTTTCTTATCGAACATAGTCCCATTTTGAGCCGCTTCATCTCATTGTTTTCCCTGCTGTCCAATCATGTGACAAGAACTGAAATCAGTTCGCTGACGAGTTCGTTGAAACGGTTAATTTCAGAATGTTCGCACAGAGGAGTGACAGAAACGTTACTTAGCAACACAGAAAAGATGCGTCCAGCACCGTTTTACAAGGTTGGCTTCAAAATAACAGGTCAGAGGCGCCTGGCGTTTCCAGGCCAATAAACCGCTTTCGGTGTGATTGACCCCTAAGGCTTCACTGTAGAGCCGTGGAGTGCTGACCTCTCACCATACTGTGACATCACTAATGCCCTCACCATAGCTACCTTCACCATAAATCTCCTCCCCCTCTCCCGGCAAACTCTGGTCAGTACAGGTCAGCTAAAAATAAGCTTTAACTTTGAACCCAACCAAAGACACTGGGCCAGCTTCTTTAGTCCATAAAGACACTTCCTCTTTTCCCAGCTGAGTCAGAGGTCAGCAGCATCTCTCACTGGCTAATCTGTTCCCACACTGCAATTTCAGCTGCCGCTTTGGATAACATCAGTTTGTCCTGACGCTGGCTGAAATCACATCACATCACATCACATCAGAATACAGACATTTATCTGCCACTTTCAGCCAAAGAGAATCACCGCTGATCTGACCAAGCAGGGGCCAATTCCCCAAGAGTAATACAGGCTTAAGGGCCAAACAGCTGCACTGGACTTGATGTGACTACACTGGACCTTAAACCAGCGACCTTTGGAGTCATAATGATTTGAGGCATACAGTTGCCGTATGTGTGCCCATTCTCCAAACACCATCAGGTTCTGTAATGGTGCTCGTTGTCCGATTTGATTCTCTACTTCACTGGGAGAGCAGGAAAGAGCATCTCAGCTCATTTAGTGACTCCGTGACTAACGTCGTGCTAACGAGGCTAACGTCATTAAGCACTGAGCGAGGTCTTCCCTCGCTGGTGTGCAGAGACTTCAAGAACGGGCAAGTACCGCCAAACACACAGGTGTTCCTGACAGCTCAGCTGCTGACAGGGCGATGCCATGTGGTGCTGTACTGCACGGCCATGCTGAAAATCACCCTCCCCTTACGTGTCTCAGACCGCTTCCATCGCCACTGAAAATAAACTGATGGCGCAAGGCTTTGCCAGTATCACACATTAAAACTAATGTTGGCTCTTCCTCGCCCTGTCGACCTCGTAACAAACGGTACGAACCTCAGTTTAACTGCAGCAGTTTCACTCGTCCACTTCAGACAGAAAATATTTTAACAAGGCAAATAACAACACCACTTCCGAGCAGTTTAGCAAATTATCGCAACTTTCAGATCCCCACTATTTTGAAATACACTGAAATGTACAGCAAATATAACAAGAACGCACTGGGAGCACAACATTCCCTGCTGGAGTCGCGACTGTGATTTATGCTTATCATCAGTCTATCTGCAGTATGTGTGCACAGTTTCAGGAATGTCCTATGAAAACTGTAGGAGGAGTTGATTTCACCAGCCAAATACCTTCCGATTCAGACCGACAGATAGACAGACAGACAGCACAATGACATAATCCCCTTTTTGGGCTTTCACTCAGTGAGGGATAAGATGTCTATAATTACAAACTCAATTCCGAAATAGTTGGGACAAAGTGTAAATTGTGAATAAATTCAAAACGCAATGACTTTCAAATTACACCAGCCAGCATTATTTTGGAAGAGGTGTTGATGGCCAGTAGGTTGCGATCTTCCTTCTGCTGGAATAATCCCCAATGCCCCAGTGCAGTGATGGGGACACTGTACTGAAGGAGATGCCGTCTATCGGATGAGACGTTACAGGCCTAGAAATTCCCAGTTTGCTTACAGCAGCATTTCTAAAAAGAAATGCTGTGGAGATGAAGGGCTCTCCACAGCATTTTTGCGTTCTACTACTACCGCAAAAAAAATGCTGAGGAGATTACGGGCACTCCACAGCAGTTTTGTGTTCTAACTGCAGCAATTCCCAACTCTTCCCTACTCAATTCGCATTCTACACAAACATGCTACACGTCATTGGAATATCCTCATTATGCACTGTTCATTTAAAAGATAAAAAGTATACTTTCACTTCGTTACTTTGACACAGACCATTTCGTTACACGTTAGGCATTAAAATATGAATGTAATTCCTCATTTAAGGATTATCTGCATATGGCGCGTTCGAGTAGAGCAACGGTGTTCGTAGGGTATCTTAGCCGCTTTGTGCAGATGTTGCTGCCAGCGGACATGGAGCCGCAAATTTATACAGGCAGTTACAATATTGTAGGCCTATCACTAGATGGCACACTCGGATCAGTTATTGAACTGTACATTAAACAGATGCCAAAGAATGGGGATGAAGAAGAAAGACAAACACGATTTTTTCGCCGGAAAAAGGTTGCCGTCGTTTAATAGTACAATCGGCGGCGATTCTGTCGAATTTGGGAGCAAATGCCGCGAGTGCCGTCGTATATTTCCAGGCCCGCGTTAAACCGAGGTCCTGACTCAATGTGGTCAGCTGACACGCTCGACAAGATTGCCTCAACACTCGAAACCGTATCCAGTACACTCAAACAAGCATTCAGAGAATTCATAGTCTCGTCCATAGTTATCCGCCAACATGATGACCTTGACCTTTGACCTATGACCTTAAAATTTATGTCATGCCGAAAGACTCTCACAAGGAACCCGCCTGTGTAATATGAAGGCAATCGGCCTCGCGGTTCCAGAGATATCAGTCCGGACAGACACACACACACACACACACAGAGACACACGAAGCGATTACAATAGTCTCGCGAAACCCCTTCGGAGGCTCGACTAATAATTTGAGAATTCAAAAATAAAATAAAATAAATAAATAAAGATGTGAACTGAAACCGGTCTGTCCTCATTTTTGAAGCGATACACTTGTTTTTTTTTTTATCAGACTGTTCGATTCAAATTGTAATATTAATGCAACTTTATTCACAAACAGGCAATTATTTGCACCCCAACCTGAACACAAGGGCATACGAACTGGCCCGGCAGAGCTGGCGATCGCCGGCCCAATATTTTCCAGAATACACCCCTCCCCCTAGGCTACAGGTTTTATCTTGCAAACTATCCCCAGATACCTGGAGAAGGTGGGCGACGTTCGTAAGCCTGGGCACAGGCTGCGGCTCTGCCCCTGACGCCGCGCTCTCCCCCAGCAGCCCGAATGCAACTGTCTACTTGCTTGGTTGCAGTTGGTAAAATAATTTCCGAATTCACCCTTGTCATCGCTAACGAAGGCGAGCTCGGGCTCATCGATACTGCTCCGATAGCAATTGATGTCTGAGATGGATGGAAGAAGCCGAACGGATCCATGTATTTTAAGAGTAATGATTGTTTAGAAATGATGGCGACCTCGCTTCGTTCGGCTGATCGCAATTGATTTCGGCGCACTGTATGCGGCACATTTTGTACTGTCTCAGGAGGAATATTGTCTCGTACCTGCCTAATTAGCTCCCGCCCCCCCTTAAAAAAAGGGATTGATAACTTGGCACCCAATCACAAAATATCATGAACACTCCCGCAGTAACGTAAGAGGACAATTTCATGAATCTGATAAGTTGGCAAAGCATCCATTAGTAGAATAAATGTCTTTTACTAATATTTTGAGAGGTGGGGGAGCGCCCCTCCACTACACCCCAGCGTATGAGCCCAGAGCTGCAACAGACTGGCATACTGTGCACTAACACACGATGCAAAAGGTCTCAATGTAGGCCTACTGACGGATCGTAGACACATTACAATCATTCACGGTCTAATACCGTCATGTCGCAAACCCCTGTTCTAGAATTCTGGAGTGACTCAGACTGCTGTTTGTCACAGTGACTGTTATGAGAATCACAGAAGCAAGTTCCATTTTACTGTCTCTTATCCAAATTACTGGCACAAAGAACTTCATACTTCAGGCCAGTTGGAAGCACTTCAAATCTCAAACACATTTGAAAGTGATTAAAAACGGCTCTTGCAAATTAACAGAGATGGTGAGTACTTCATAGTTCGACGGTGGCTTCACTACTTTAAAAAAAAAACATTTTATGTGTAAACAAGTGTCCTGTCATTAGATTTAGGCAAATGCTACCATTTGCCTCAAGCAAACAGTCACTCGATGATAGCTGCTCATAATGTGATGCGAGTTAGCGTTCGTTCCATTAATCTGAGGCTTTGAAAATGGCCTTAGTTAAATTGTTATCAAAAAATAATAATGTCCTCACACTGGCACATCCCTCCAGAAAGAAAAATATGGTTCATAAGAAAACAGGACGAAAAGAAAATGATTAGATTGAACGTGGTTCTTCATCTGGTAACAAAACCTTGGTATTTCAGCTGTACATGAACAGAAAAAATCTTTATCAATTTTGCTCTGAGGTTCGTCCAGCATTTGTCTTTTTGGGAGCATTCAGAAACGCATGGGCATTATCTTTATTTGTGATTTATCCTGGACCCAGCACTTGAGGGGAACTTTTTCAGACGTGAGCATTTTCATAACTTTTCTTAATCGCATTCGACATAAAGGGCTGGGCAGTGGGCAGCAGATGGGTATTATATTGATATCACGATAAAATAGGCCTATTAAAAGTCCGGGATTTTAAATTTCATGATCAGGCATAAGTGTCATCTCTTCTGAATTTCATATTTAGTGAAAGTACCAATAGTTATCTCTACAATAACGCCTCAATACCGTTATCAAGGTATTCGGTCAAAAATATGATATTTGACTTTGTCTGTATTGCGGAGCCCACACATGATGTGAACAGAAACAAAACTTTCTATTACTGCAAGCCATGGTTTCCATGCCAACCCTTTGTTTCCTCAGAGAGGACAGCCAGAGTGGAAGGTGGTCCCAAACCGCGGGACCGATGACCCCACGACAATAAAGATGGTGCTGCAGAGGGTAAGCCTTTTCCGGTGTTACAGATACGCAGAGATACAGGACACTGCCTCCACAGAAGCACTGTTCTGCCCCGCTGAGGCGCCACCTCAATCACACACAGGCCACGGTATCTCTAGAATAACTTCTGTAATTCTTCACAGCCATTTACCGTCAATGTGACATCAAACACCATGAATTTAACATGGAAACCCCCTTCACGTTTGTACTTTCTTTATTACAACCCCAATTCCGAAATAGTTGGAACAAAGTAAATTGTGAATAAAATCAAAATGCATTGACTTTCAGATCACATGAGCCAATGTTACTTACGATAGAACATAGATAACATTTCAAATGTTGAAACTGCAACATTTTACATTTAATCCACAAAATGAGCTTATTTCCAATTTTCTTGCTGCAACTGGTCTCATAAAAGTTCGGACACAGGCAAAAAAGACAGGCTGAGAAAACAATTAATATATAAGAGAATCAGATGAAAGGAGATTTAACTGATAATTAAGCTAACTGGCATCAGGTGTGTAACATGATTGGATATGAAAGGGATGTCTTAGAGAGGCTGCGTCTCTCAGAAGTAAAGATGGCCAGAGGCTCTCCAACCTGTGAAGGCTTACGTAAAAAAAACAGTGGATTACTTTAAAAACAATATTCCTCAACATCAAATTGCAAAGGCTTTTAAGGTTTCGTCATTTACTGTGCATAACATCATCAAAAGATTCAGAGAAACTGGAAAAATATCTGTGCATAAGGGACAAGGCAGAAGATCTTTACTGGATGCTTGGGATCTTCGGGCCCTCAGATGCCACTGCATCACACATCAGCATTATTCTGTCATTGACATTACTAAATGAGCCCAAGATTACTTCAAAAAACCACTGTCTGTAAACACAGTCTGCCGTGCCATCCACAGATGCCATCTAAAACTCTATCATGCAAAAAGGAAGCCATTGTTGAGCATGATCCAGAAGCGCCGCCGTGTACTGTGGGCCAAGGCCCATTTAAAATGGACTGTAGGAATGTGGCAAAGTGTCCTATGGTCAGACGACTCCAAATTTGACATTCTTGTGGGAAATTATGGCCGTCGTGTCCTCTGGGCTAAACAGGAGAAAGACCACCCCTCCTGTTATCAGCGTTCAGTTCAAAAGCCAGCATCTCTGATGGTATGGAGATGCTGTTCTAGAATTCCCTGTTCTAGAATTCTGCAGTGACTCAGACTGCTGTTTGTCACAGTGACTGTTATGAGAATCACAGAAGCAAGTTCCATTTTACTGTCTCTTATCCAAATTACTGGCACAAAGAACTTCATACTTCAGGCCAGTTGGAAGCACTTCAAATCTCAAACACATTTGAAAGTGATTAAAAACGGCTCTTGCAAATTAACAGAGATGGTGAGTACTTCATAGTTTGACGGTGGCTTCACTACTTTAAAAAAAAACATTTTATGTGTAAACAAGTGTCCTGTCATTAGATTTAGGCAAATGCTACCATTTGCCTCAAGCAAACAGTCACTCGATGATAGCTGCTCATAATGTGGTGCGAGTTAGCGTTCGTTCCATTAATCTGAGGCTTTGAAAACGGCCTTAGTTAAATTGTTATCAAAAAATAATAATGTCCTCACACTGGCACATCCCTCCAGAAAGAAAAATATGGTTCATAAGAAAACAGGACGAAAAGAAAATGATTAGATTGAACGTGGTTCTTCATCTGGTAACAAAACCTTGGTATTTCAGCTGTACATGAACAGAAAAAATCTTTATCAATTTTGTTCTGAGGTTCGTCCAGCATTTGTCTTTTTGGGAGCATTCAGAAACGCATGGGCATTATCTTTATTTGTGATTTATCCTGGACTCAGGACTTGAGGGGAACTTTTTCAGACGTGAGCATTTTCATAACTTTTCTTAATCGCATTCTACATAAAGGGCTGGGCAGTGGGCAGCAGATGGGTATTATATTGATATCACAATAAAATAGGCCTATTAAAAGTCCGGGATTTTAAATATCATGATCAGGCATAAGTGTCATCTCTTCTGAATTTCATATTTAGTGAAAGTACCAATAGTTATCTCTACAATAACGCCTCAATACCGTTATCAAGGTATTCGGTCAAAAATATGATATTTGACTTTGTCTGTATTGCGGAGGCCACACATGATGTGAACAGAAACAAAACTTTCTTTTACTGCAAGCCATGGTTTCCATGCCAACCCTTTGTTTCCTCAGAGAGGACAGCCAGAGTGGGAGGTGGTCCCAAACCGCGGGACCGATGACCCCACGACAATAAAGATGGTGCTGCGGAGGGTAAGCCTTTTCCGGTGTTACAAATACGCAGAGATACAGGACACTGCCTCCACAGAAGCACTGTTCTGCCCCACTGAGGCGCCACCTCAATCACACACAGGCCACGGTATCTCTAGAATAACTTCTGTAATTCTTCACAGCCATTTACCGTCAATATGACATGAAACACCATGAATTTAACATGGAAACCCCCTTCACGTTTGTACTTTTTTTATTACAACCCCAATTCCGAAATAGTTGGAACAAAGTAAATTGTGAATAAAATCAAAATGCATTGACTTTCAGATCACATGAGCCAATGTTATTTACGATAGAACATAGATAACATTTCAAATGTTGAAACTGCAACATTTTACATTTTAATCCTCAAAATGAGCTTATTTCAAATTTTCCTGCTGCAACTGGTCTCATAAAAGTTCGGACACAGGCAAAAAAGACAGGCTGAGAAAACAATTAATATATAAGAGAATCAGATGAAAGGAGATTTAACTGAAAATTAAGTTAACTGGTATCAGGTGTGTAACATGATTGGCTATGAAAGGGATGTCTTAGAGAGGCTGAGTCTCTCAGAAGTAAAGATGGCCAGAGGCTCTCCAACCTGTGAAGGCTTACGTAAAAAAAACTGTGGATTACTTTAAAAACAATGTTCCTCAACGTCAAATTGCAAAGGCTTTTAAGGTTTCGTCATTTACAGTGCATAACATCATCAAAAGATTCAGAGAAACTGGAAAAAATATCTGTGCATAAGGGACAAGGCCGAAGACCTTTACTGGATGCCTGGGATCTTCGGGCCCTCAGATGCCACTGCATCACACATCAGCATTATTCTATCATTGACATTACTAAATGAGCCCAAGATCACTTCAAGAAACCACTGTCTGTAAACACAGTCGCCGTGCCATCCACAGATGCCACCTAAAACTCTATCATGCAAAAAGGAAGCCATTGTTGAGCATGATCCAGAAGCGCCGCCTTGTACTGTTTGCCAAGGCCCATTTAAAATGGACTGTAGGAATGTGGCAAAGTGTCCTGTGGTCAGACGACTCCAAATTTGACATTCTTATGGGAAATTATGGCCGTCGTGTCCTCTGGGCTCAACAGGAGAAAGACCACCCCTCCTATTATCAGCGTTTAGTTCAAAAGCCAGCATCTCTGATGGTATGGGGATGCATTGGGGCATATGGCGTGGGACACTTGTATGTTTTTAAAAAGCACCATGAATGCTGAAAGGCATTCAAAGGTTTTAGAGCAACATATGCTCCCTTCCAGTCGACGTCTTTTCCAGGGAAGGCCTTGTGTATTTCAGCAGGACAATGCAAAACCACATACTGCAGCTATTACAACAGCATGCCTTCGTAGTAGAAGAGTCCGTGTGCTGAACTGGCCTGCCTGTCATCCTCATCTTTCACCGATTAAGAACATTTGGCGCATAATAAAACAAAAAGTCCGTCAAAGGAGACCCAAAACTCTCCAGCAGCTGGAAGCCTGTATTAAACAAGAGTGGGATCAAATTCCAATGGCTTAACTCAAGAATCTTGTCTCCTCAATGCCCAGACGCCTCCACTTTGTGCTACAAAAAAGAGTGGATGGTATACCATGGTAAACAGGCCCCTGTCCAAACTTTTTTGAGACCAGTAGCAGTCATCAAACTTGAAATGAGCTAATTTTCTGGACAAACTGGAAAGTTTTCTCAGTTTCAACATTTGTTCTGTTATATCTGTTCAATTGTGAATAAAATACCGTCTGGTGTGATTTGAAAGTGATTGCGCTTTGATTTTAATCACAATTTACACTTCGTTCCAACCATTTCAGAATTGGGGTTGTAGAATTCGGCAGTGACTCAAATAGCTGTTTGTGACAATGACGGTCATGAGACTCACAAAAGCAAATTCCATTTTACTGCCTGTTGTTCAAATTAATGACACAAAGAACATCATATTTCAGGCCAGTTGGGAGCACTTCAAATCACAAACAACTTCGAAAGTGATTAAAAACTGCTCTTGCAAATTAACAGAGGTGGTGAATACTTCATAGTTCGATGGTGGCTTACTGTCACTTTTACACATAAAATGTGTGTTTTCTTTTTTCAAGTTTCCCTGGTCTTATATTCAGAGCCAATCCAGTTCTGAAAATAACTCTGGGAGACAAAAAGTGAAAAAAAAAATGAATAAATGAAACCCTTCACAAAGTATTACAAGAGAGGAACACCATGCCCTGATAAGGTGGGCATCACGTTGCCTGCTGAGGTGCAGGAGGAACAATACTTCATGCACACTTCAGAAGCTGAGGAGGATTTAGCCGTCTATCAGGAATCACAATACCCTATCATTAGATTTAGGCAAATGCTACCACTTGTCATAAGCAGTCACTTGATGATAGCTGCTCATAATGTGATGCGAGTTACTGTTCGTTCCATTAATCTGAGGCTTTGAAAAAAAATTGTTAAAAATAATAATAATAATAATGCCCATACACAACCACATCCCTCCAGAAAGAGAAAATATGGTTCATAGGAAAACAGGACAAAAAGAAAATGATTAGATTCAACGCGGTTCTTCGTCTGGTAACAAAACCTTGGGGTTTGATCAGTACATAAACAGAAAAAATCTTTATCAATTGTGTTCTGAGGTTCGTTAAGCATTTCTCTTTTTGGGAGCATTCAGAAAGGTAAATATAAATATTTAATATAAGTCTGGAATGATAAATATCAGAAAACTGATCAGGCATAAGTGTCATTTCGTCTGGTTTTCTTATTTAGTGAAAGTACCAATGGCTATCTCTACAATAACGCCTCAATACTGTTATCTCGGTACTCGGTCAAAAATATGATATTTGACTTTGTCTGTATCGCGGAGCCCACACATGATGTAAACAGAAACAAAACTTTCTACTACTGTAAACCCTGGTTTCCATGCCAACCCTTTGTTTCCTCAGAAAGATCAGCAGGCGGAAGTGAGTGCTGCTCATGATGGTCGCTGTGCCGCCCAAACGCAGCCATTCTGGGAGGTGGTCCCAAACCACGGGGCCGATGACCCCAAAACAATTAAGATGGTGCTGCGGAGGGTAAGCCTTTCCCGGTGTTACTTATACGCAGAGATACAGGACACTGCCTCCACAGAAGCACTGTTCCGCCCCACTGAGGCGCCACCTCAATCGCACACAGGCCACAGTATCTCTAGAATAATCTCCGTAATTCTTCACAGCCATTTACCGTCAATATGACATCAAACACCATGAATTTAACACGGAAACCCCCTTCATGTTTGCACTTGTTATTACAACCCCAATTCTGAAAGAGCAGGGACAAAGTGTAAATTGTGAATGAAATCAAAATGAAATGACTTTCAGATCACATGAGTCAATATGTTATTTACAATAGAACATAGATAACAGAAACAAAACCTTCTTCTACTGTAAGCCCTGGATTCCATGTCAATCCTTTACTTCCGCAGAGAGGTCAGCAGGCTGAAGACAGCGCTGCAAAAAATCACTGTGCTGCCCCAGCACACCCAGTCTGGGAGGTGGTCCCGACCTGCGGGACCGATACCAACCAGAGGGCGCTAAAGCTTGTGCTGCGGAGGGCGAGAGCAGAGAAAAGACCTCTGCCGTACAGACTTGCCTCACTGCCACCAAAAAAACGATACAGGGATGTGCTGCAGAAATCCTGAAGCCCTGACTGATCCTGAGATACATGAGACAATATTCAAATGCAGTCAGGGAAACAGCTCCTCACAGTCCGTTGGATTTTCTCTTTTTGGGACACAATGAAAATTAAAATGCAACCTGTTGGCATCCCATCAAGACGGGTCTTCCGCTAGGACGTCCCTCATTAGGTGCGCGAAGGAAACCATGTTCCTCATTTGCATACCAACCAATCAGCTTCTGGGTAGCGCTTGTACGCACAGAGGCTTACTGATACTGTCATGAGTGCGTTGAGATGTAAATGTAAATGCAATAGGCTGGGGGTGAAGTTTTGTGAATTGCATTTGAATATTGTCCATGTATTGCGGAGCGAGACTTTGAAAACAAAATGTCAAACAGCTTTCCATTATCATTTGAATATAGTCATAGATTTCCCACATGAGAAAATGAAAATGATAATTGAATTAATGCATTTTCAATTTAATATTATCTCAAATAACTCATACATAAGCGGATAATTATAATACAACAGTGGGATTACATTTTCATTTGAATATTGTCCATAAGAAACCTTGACATGTGTGTATGTTTTGTGATTAAATCTATATATTTTTTTTATTATTTATTTATCATTATTTTTAATACATTTTTTTAGATTTATTTTTAAATAAAAAATAAATTGTGAAAAAAAATCTGAGTGGTTTCAATTTAGGTTAGCCATTTCTGCATGTTTCATTGTCCAAATTCCTGAAAAGACAGAGGGGTTATAAATACCTAATCAGGCTCTGCGATAAATACAGGAACACAATAAAACTGTTGTTCATAGATGGTCAATTTAAAAAAAAAAGAGAGAAAAAAAAAGACAGGCAGCATCTTTCTGAAAATCTTTGAGAGACTTACCACAGAAAGGAAAAGTTCTACAACCAGACTTAAGTGTGAGAGTAATTTAGTCGACGGTTACTCAGTGAAGAGCACAGCTGAATGAACAGACAGGACTGTGTTATGAAGAACAGAACACAGTGACTGTGCAGACGCAGGAAAAGTGGGAGGGGCAGCGATTACATTACATTACACAGCATTCCCTGCATTCTTGAGTCAAACAAAGGATGTCCTAAAATGCCAGAAAGGAAAAGAATCACTGAGATGTGTCCCTTGCTCAGAAACTCAGAAATAACTAAATGAATGAATCCAAAGACTATGCTTACATGAAAGATTATTGAGCCGAAATGGTGATGTTTGCTAGTAGCAAAGAGGTAGAAGCAATACTGAAATATTCACTCAGATATTATTAAGGGGCTGATCACACCTAATGCCCTTTATCTGCGCGGGGCGCCCTTCTTGTTAATATTCTCAATGATTAGACGCGTTCTGGACGCTGCTTTTGCGCACCTGGTGCCTTGTGTGTTAGTGCCCCCGGCGCCTCACTGTTTTTTGATGCGCTTCGTATCAAACAGTCCCATTTTGAGGCGCCTCGATAAAAAGCCGCTTCACCTCATTGTTTTCCCTGCTGTCCAATCATGTGACAAGAACTGAAATCAGTTCGCTGACTAGTCCATTGAAACGGTTAATTTCAGAATGTTCGCAAAGAGGAGTGACAGGAACGTTACTTAGCAACACAGAAAAGATGCGTCCAGCACCGTTTTACAAGGTTGGCTTCAAAATAACAGGTCAGAGGTGCCTGGCGTTTCCAGACCGATAAAGCGCTTTCGGTGTGATCGACCCCTAAGGCTTCACTGTAGAGCCGTGGAGTACTGACCCCTCCCCATGCTGTGACATCACAAACGCCCTCACCATGGCTACCTTCACCAAAAATCCCCTCCCCCTCTCCCAGCAAACTTTGGTCAGTACAGGTCAGCTAAAAATAAGCTTTAACTTTGAACCCAACCAAATACACTGGGCCAGCTTCTTTAGTCCATAAAGACATTTCCTCTTTTCCCAGCTGAGTCAGAGGTCAGCAACTTCTCTCACTGGCTAATCTGTTCCCACACTGCAATTTCAGCTGCTGCTTTGGATAACATCAGTTTGTCCTGACGCTGGCTAAAATCACATCACATCACATCAGATTACAAACATTTATCTGCCACTTCCAGCCAAAGAGAATCGCCGCTGACCTGACAAAGCAGGGGCCAATTCCCCAAGAGTAATACAGGCTTAAGTGCCAAACAGCTGCACTGGACTTGGTGTGACTACACTGGACCTTGAACCAGCGACCTTCGGAGTCATCATGATTTGAGGCATACAATTGCCGTATGTGTGCCCATTCTCCAAACACCATCAGGTTCTGTAATGGCGCTCGTTGTCCGATGTGATTCTCTACTTCATTGGCAGAGCAGGAAAGAGCATCTCAGCTCATTTAGTGACTCAGTGACTAACGTTGTGCTAACGAGGCTAACGTCATTAAGCACTGAGCGAGGTCTTCCCTTGCTAGTGTGCGGAGACTTCAAGAACGGGCAAATACCGCCAAACACACAGGTGTTCCTGACAGCTCAGCTGCTGACAGGGCGATGATATGTGGTGCTGTACTGCACGGCTATGCTGAAAATCACCCTCCCCTTCCGTGTCTCAGACCACTTCCATCGCCACTGAAAATAAACTGATGGCACGAGGCTTTGCCAGTTTTACACATTAAAACTAATGCAGGCTCTTCCTCACCCTGTCGACCTCGTAACAAACGGTACAAACCTCAGTTTAACTACAGGAGTTTCACTAGTCCACATTAGACAGAAAATATGTTAACAAGGCAAATAACAACACCACTTCGGAGCGGTTGAGCAAATTACTGCGACTTTCAGATCCCCACAATTTTGAAATACACTGAAATGTTCTGCAAATATAACAAGAACGCACTGGGAGCACAACATTCCCTGCTGGAGTCGCGACTGTGATTTGTGCTTATCATCAGTCTATCTGCAGTATATGTGCACAGTTTCAGGAATGTCCAATGAAAACTGTAGGAGGAGTTGATTTCACCAGCCAAGTATCTTACATTTCGGACAGACAGACAGACAGCACAATGACATAATCCCCCTTTTGGGCTTTCACCCAGTGAGGGATAAGAAGTCTATAATTACATATATGTGTATGTATGTATGTATGTATGTATACACACACCCACTACTCTGTGCTCTAAAGCAGAACATTCACTGTCATGATACTATCTGCTGCATGAGCTGCAATTATCCTGCTCCGTTTGGAGGGCGAACAGAGGACAAACGGGCTGTTTCACAATCAGGGACCAAAGTTTGTCTCACGGATCCCCAAAAATCAAATATGAAATATAGAATTAAATTGATGCCCATTTGCTCACGTGTTGTTGAAAACATGCTGAAAACTTAGGAGCGTTGGGTTCACAGGTTCTCCTGAAATTCATACAAATGACAATTTGCCCATTTCCACCCTTTTAACCAGTTCTGGAGAAGACATGTTTTTGACAGACAAAGAACGTATGAAGAGTTTTATCACAAAACAGGTTAACTCCACTGATTCTGAATTCAGAAAAAATGGCTTTCTATGTAATTACTATTTCTGTAAAACTTTAAATTATGGTCTTTTCTACTATTGTATGAGCCAAATGGTAACCAATTGGCATATTTATTTCAAATCCAGCCACGGGAATATTCTTGAAACAAAAAACAGTTTTTTTTTGCATAACGAGTTAAATCCATAGCTTGCTTTTATTACAAAAAGGGTTAAATCCAATTGAGTAGGTATGTTTCTTTGTAGTAGTGTCGGGCGTTGCTGAGGAAGCTCGACAGCTTACAGCGAGAGAGACATGAACATCTCTGCAGCTCCACACTCCACAGTACCAGCAGAGAGTTTATTTATGCAGCTAGAAAGTCAGTCTAACCGGCATATCATACAAATACACTGGTGTCAGAGTAAGGGCAGAGTAACCTAATCCACTGGCAGAGTAAATCTGCCCAAGATTCTGAAACCTAAGCCCATGAGGTAAATGTAACCCGAATCCCATCTCTAATTCAAACATGAAGGTGACACAAGTGTTTTAAGGTTGATAACTGCACCCTTAATATTGTAAACAAACCAAAGCTGATATATTGTCAGGATATGCTTCCTAAACAACCCAACAACTTGGGCAATAGGGTCATTCCATTAGAACTCAACCAGAAGTCCCATAATGACCGACTCGGATTTGGCTAAAAAAGTTTGTACTGGTATCGTAACATATATCATGAACATGTGTAAAATATTTTGTCAAAATTGTGAAGGGTTTTTGTGCTGTGGCTCTTCAAAATAGCATGGTATACCCCATTTTTCACCCTTGCCAATCTCGCATGTTTAATAACAGCCACATTTGGATGCCAATATCTTAAGAATGAAATGAGTTGTGAGTTTGAAATATGGCATAGTCCGTAACTAGCACCCAGGCTTTCAGGATCTGTCATCAGAAAAGTCCTATCTCCTCTAGTTTTTGAGGTATTGGCCTCCAAAGCAGTGGTTTTATGTGCGAAAATGAAAATTTCAATTTTCAAGGGGCAACTGTCATGCTACAATAAATCACAACCGTTTATTGGGGCTACATTCCTTCTATTTAGGCAGATGACTATCTGTAGAAAGGTTTTGGACAGTACTGAAATCATAATTTAGGAGTAAGGGAGCTCCAAAAATGGCTCCGACTGAAAAAATGCAATTTAAGACCAATTTTTAACAGTCAAAATCATAGCTGTTATGGCCCCAATTTGTTATTACATTTACAACACTACAGCAACAGCAACAGCAAAGGATGACAGACACAGTTTTTAAAACTTATGCACATTTAATTATCAAAGACAACAACTAACAATAACAACTAGATTAGATATATACAAAAAAACAGAAATATTTACAGTCCCTTTTGTAGGTTGCTTGGTGATGTCCTGGGTGAGGGAAAAACTCTAACACAGGCAAAAATCCACTAAAAGCTTCACAGGTCTTGAACAGAATGACAGGTCTGGTCACATGTATCCTTCTCCTTGCAATTTCTCCTACTACTTTACTGTCTCAATTCTTTTCCTTATATACTCTTTTGCAGACCCCACCCACATTTAGACCTCTTTTTTTTTTTTCGGGGACTTGCCCCAGACATGCCCAGGACATGTCTAAACCTAGCTCCAGTCTGGGCCAAATAAAAGAAAGGTAAATACTGCCATCTAGTGGCCTCTATTCACATCACACCTCCATTCCAAAAGGGAAAAATTTTGACTCATAAAGGCAAAATTTTTCTTTTCAATACAAAATGGTTAAGTGGATACTTGTCTATATATACACATCATACATTATTCAAATAAACACGTGACATATATATACATATTCAAACACGGGATAAGAAATCGGCAATCACATTGTCAGCACCCTTTACATGCTTAATTTCCAAGTCAAACTCCTGTAAAATCAAACCCCAATTCAACAATCTCCGATTCTTGTTCTTCATCTTACTCAAAAACATTAACGGATTGTGGTCAGTGTACACAATCATTGGCTTTTGTCCTGTACAAACATAAACCTCAAAGTGTTGTAAAGAAAGGCTACTTCTCTATTGTGGAATAGTTCCTCTGGTGGCGATTGAACTTCCTGGAGAAGTATGCCACAGGATGCTCAATGTCATCAGAGTCACTTCTCTGTAGGAGCACAGATCCACAAGCTTGGTCGCTAGCATCGACCGCCATTGAGAACGGTTTGTTGAAGTCAGGAGATTTGAGCACGGGGAAGTGACACAGCAGAGACTTCAGGCGATCGAAGGCTCTCTGGCATGCATCATCCCAAGTGAACTTTACGCCTTTCTTCAGTTGGTTAGTTAGACTGAGAGCAATCTCAGCAAAGTTCTTGCAGAACTTGCGGTAGTACCCGATCATTCCAAGGAAGCGGCGCAAAGCTTTTTTGTTGTCAGGAACGGGAAAGTCCATGATGGCTTGGACTTTAGCATTTATGGGTGCCACCTTACCCTGACCTATGACGTAGCCAAGATAGGTGACAGTAGCACAACCAAAGTCACTCTTGTTCAGGTTAACAGTCAGGTTAGCCTGGTCAGGCGCTGGAACAACGTCTCTACATCTTTTAGATGTTCTTCCCAGGAGTCACTCCATGTGATCAGGTCATCGATGTATGCACCCATGTGTGGCAATCCGGCGATTGTAGACTGTATCATCCTTTAGAATGTGGCTGGGGCATTTTTCATCCCAAAGGTTAGGACTTCATACTGGTACAACCCTTCTCCTATCTGGAGTCTTCACAATGTAATTGAGATCATTGAGTTTTGTCAGAATTTCATAAGGACCATGAAATCTAGCCTGCAATGGAAACAACACAAGGACCTTGTCTCCTGGTTTAAACTCACGGCTTCTAGCCCCATGATCATACCAAGTTTTCACTTTTCCCTGACTTGATTTCAAGTTCTCTTTGGCTAGGTCACAAGCTGCACACAATCTTTCCTTGAACTTGCTAACATAGTCTAACAGACTGATGTGCGGCTCTTCCTCCTGCCATTGTTCACTCAACAATAGCAAAGGTCCTCTCACTTCATGGCCAAACACTAGCTCAAACGGACCGAATCCAGTAGACTCCTGCACTGCTTCTCTAGCTGCAAACAACAGCAAATTAACACCTTCATCCCAGTCTTTCTCATGGTCATAACAATAAGTCCTCATCATTGTCTTGAGAGTGGAATGAAACCACTTCAAGGCACCCTGACTCTCTGGATGACAGGCACTAGAAAGAATCTGCTTCGCACCTAGTTCATACACAACCTGCTGAAACAATCCTGAAGTGAAATTGCTACCTTGGTCTGACTGAATTTCCCTGGGAAGGCCAAACAACGTGAAGAACTTTATCAAAGCCTTCGAGATTGCAGTTGCCTTAATGTTACGTAGAGGTATGGCTTCGGAGAATCTGGTAGATGCACACATGATTGTCAACAAGTACTGATTTCCAGATCTAGTCTTGGGTAATGGACTAACACAATCAACAATGACCTTAGAGAAGGGCTCTCCAAATGCTGGGATAGGCTGCAATGGAGCAACAGGTGGGTCTAACTGGTATTTTCCAACTACTTGACAAGTGTGACAGGTTTTACAAAAGAAGGAAACGTCTTTCCGAAGCCCAGGCCAAAAGAAGTGTTTCATGATCTTATCAATAGTCTTGTTAACACCAAGATGACCTCCTAAAGGTAAACTATGAGCCATTGTTAAGATCTCATTCCTGTAGACCTTCGGAACAACAATTTGCCTGACCACTGCCCAATCTGCTTTAGCAGGGATATCAGGAGGGCGCCACTTCCGCATCAACACATCATCCTTGAGATAATACCCAACTGGAACTGCGTCTATTTCTTTATCAGGAAGGGCTCTCCTCTTTAGTACACAAATTTCAGGATCATTAGTTTGCTTCTCAATCAACCGCTTTCTGGACAGAGACAAGTCTCCAGACACATCAGAATCACCAGACCCATCCGGCTGGCTGAATAGAGAACTGATAAAAGTATCTGATAAGTCCTCAAACGGAGAAACTATAGTAGGCCAATCAGAGTCATGAGGCAAACCACCTGAGTCCTGACTATTCAATGTGCTGGGCGGCACCACAACATCTTCTTCTTTAGCCTTCTTGGCCATAGCACGAGTCACTGCGCAAGAAGGATACAGAGATGGGTCCTCATCCCCATTTTCAGTGCTCGGCTGTGAAGTAAGATGTACAGGGGGAACTACTTTGCCCCCAGCCAGGTCATTGCCTAGCAACAGAGAAACACCCTTTATAGGTAGACTTGACATAAGTCCCACCTTTACCTGTCCTGTAACTAAATCTGACTTCAAGAATATAGAGTGCAGGGGTACAGATACAGTCCTCCCTTCTATACCTTGTACAAGTATGAAATCCCCTGAAGCGGTCTCATCACGTAACTCCAAGGAGTCCATCAACAAAAGTGACTGAGAAGCTCCGGTATCCCTTAGGATATATATGGGGACAGGAGTAGTATGCTCATTCAGAGCCACAAATCCCTCTGACACAAATGGAAGAAATTCCTCCCTCACAAAGTCAGCTGTATTAGGCTTTTTAGCCCCACAAGAAGCAGGCAATTTAGCAGATTGGTTATCTACTACAGGGGTTTCTAACCTTGTTTTCACAAAGGCATTTGGTTTGGTGTCATTTTCTTCTTCTTTCTTAGCTTTAAGGAACCAACAGCTAGTTGTAACATGACCAGATTTCTTGCAATAACTGCAAACTAGACCACTTTTGTCACTGTCAGCTTTCACACTTTGATCAGACCTGTTACTGGATTTCTGAGCACCATTACCAGATTTGTCTTTGTCTTTGGGTGAATAATCTTGGGTATCACTGTAACCCTTTTTCTGAAATTGGGACCATCTATTGTTACTGCTAGACTGAAATTTGGACTTATGTGTGAGAACATATTCATCTGCAAATTTGGCAGCTGATTGCAAATTCAGTGCTTGCTTCTCATTAAGGTAGGTCTTAATATCATCCTTAACACAGTTCTTGAATTCTTCAACTAACACCATCTCTTTTAGTGAGTTGAAATCATCCTTGACCTCCATTGAAGTACACCAGCGCTCAAAGCAAACTTTCTTCATAATCATAATCAGAAGAATCATCTGCAGACAAAGCTGAATAGGCTCGTTGAGCTTTACCCTTTAGGACAGTTTGCAACATCAGAGGCCAGTTTTCCTTTGGCCACTGGCAACTCTTTGCTACCTTTTCAAAACACTGGAAATAGTTGTCAACATCCTTTTCTGAAAATGGAGGCACCAGTTTTACCTCATGGCTAGCCTGAAATTTATTTTCAGTTTCAATTTTAATTTTTAGCTGCTCCATTTGGAGTCTTTCTTCTCTATCAAATTTCTCTAATTCAAAATCTCTGTCTCGCAAATTTTTCTAACTAAAATTCTCTTTATTTTTCTTTTTCCTCCCTTTCTTTTTTCTCTTCTCTTGCTAATTTTTCTAACTCAATCTGCCTTTGTTTTTCTTTTTCTTCCCTTTCAAAATCTCTTTGTTTTTATTTTTCCTCCCTTTCAATCTCTAGCATTTTTCATTTAAGTTCCATTTCTATATTTGGATTTTCCACTGGAAACTGTTCCAGATCTCCTGGTGCAAACACATTTTCATCAATGTAATATTCAACTATCTCTCGAGCCAGTCTTGCTTTTCGCATGGCTGGTTTTACCTCTGTCAGCTCTAAATGTCTGCAAATTTCCAGCAGTTCTGTCTTTTTAAAAGACTTCAAAACCTCAACGGTTGGTGATGCCAAGAAATCATCCATTGCTGTTGATCTGTCAATATATTTATATAGGAAAATTCAAAAAACAATTTTACAATTTCAAATGTTAGATTTTCAATTAATGAATCACACAATGGTCTATCCCAGACTTGAGCCCCCAATTTGTTATGGCCCCAATTTGTTATTACATTTACAACACTACAGCAACTGCAACAGCAAGGGATGACAGACACAGTTTTTAAAACTTATACACATTTAATTATCAAAGACAACAACTAACAATAACGACTAAACTAATTTTCTGAACAAGATTAGATATATACAAAAAAACAGAAATATTTACAGTCCCTTTTGTAGGTTGCTTGGTGATGTCCTGGGTGAGGGAAAAACTCTAACACAGGCAAAAATCCACTAAAAGCTTCACAGGTCTTGAACAGAATGACAGGTCTGGTCACATGTATCCTTCTCCTTGCAATTTCTCTTACTACTTTACTGTCTCAATTCTTTTCCTTATATACTCTTTTGCAGACCCCACCGACATTTAGACCTCTTTTTTTTTTTTTTTTCGGGGACTTGCCCCAGACATGCCCAGGACATGTCTAAACCTCGCTCCAGTCTGGGCCTAATAAAAGAAAGGTAAATACTGCCATCTAGTGGCCTCTATTCACATCACATAGCGTAGTCATTTACCCGGGACAAAAAAAAATTTCTAAATAATTGTACATATGTCAATCATCTGGTCAAAAAATCAGATTGTTTTCTCAACTCCTTCATATGTAAATAATTATATCAATTATAGACACTTTTTCGCCCTTAGACGACGTAACTACAACTAACTATTGAGACTTCCTGTTTCTTATTAATAGTACGAGGCTACATGGAAGGTGTGCAAATGAGTGATGACTGACTGCTTTTGCTTGTATTACATCAGGTTATTAGGTATTTCATCAGCTAACCATGTATTGCATCATCTTTATTTCAGCATTGCATCAGCCAAACATTGAAAACAAAAGAAGCTTCATTCAGTTCATTGACAGTCAGCATGGCAACTGAGATGTGCAAAATTGGTGTTTCTCTGGGTGAGGAATGTCACAAGAGAACACACTGCGGAAAGACTGGTTTCATTAAAATAAGTGAACTTGAACCTGATGACAGAAGGATTCTATCTTGGCGGTGTGGCATGTCCTTTGATGAAGCCGACCAAATCTGTCTCCATCATGAAAAGGTTTATATAACACGCTTTGAAAGTATGTTGCGTGCATTTATGACAAGGATTGGTTTGTGGGCTGCTCTGTTGAGCGGTCAGATGAAAACTGTGATGTCTTTGTCAACTTCATGAAACATTCTAAGACTGGCCTTCTCTCATGGCCTCCTTCTGTTCGTCAGAATACCTGTTGGGTTCCATCCCAGAACATCATATGCATTGTGTCTGCACCACAGCTCCAGGGGCAGAGCGCAAGGTTTTATAAGCTTGCTGACCAAGATACTGAATCAGTTCAGAAGAAGCTGCCTTCATTTGGGCTATGAACTCAATTTTATCTACATTTTTGGATAAACTGACTGACTAAATTGAGGATGCCATCAAATCTATGTGTTCAGAGTAGAAATACCTCACATTTTCTGCATTTCCGACAAAAAAGTAGTTAAAACGCAAGCTGTAGTGGGGATAAAAAAAACGCCTACATTTCATAAACTTATTTTCATATGAAAGAGGTGAGAAAACAATCTGATTTTTTTGACCAGATGATTGACATAGAAATAAAATTATATAGAAAAAAATTGTTGTCCTGGGTAAATGACTACGCTATGATTGACTGTTAAAAATTGGCCTTAAATTGCATTTTTTCAGTCGGAGCCATTTTTGGAGCTCCCTTACTCCTAAATTATGATTTTAATACTGTCCAAAAACTTTCTAAAGATAGTCATGTGCCTAAATAGAAGGAATGTAGCCCTAATAAACGGTTGTGATTTATTGTAGCATGACAGTTGCCCCCTGAAAATTGAAATTTTCATTTTCGCACATAAAACCACTACTTTGGAGGCCAATACCTCAAAAACTAGTGGAGATAGGACTTTTCTGGTGACAGATCCTGAAAGCCTGGGAGCTAGTTACATACTATGCCATATTTCAAACTCACAACTCATTTCATTCCCAAGATATTGGCATCCAAATGTGGCTGTTCTTAAACATACATGATTCGCGAGGGTGAAAAATTGGAAATACCAACCTATTTTGAAGAGCCACAGCACAAAAACCTTTTAGAATTTTGACAAAATATTTTGCACATGTTCATCATATATTTTAAGGTACCAGTTCAAATTTTTTTAGCCAAATCCGAGTCGGTCAGTATGGGACATTTCCAGACTTTGGTTGAGTTCACATGGAATGACCCAATAGTGAAGAAGAGCGGCAATGAGTCGGATAATATTCACAGTATTTTCAGCATGAGGCATGTAAGATGGAGGAGTGCAAGGAAACAGGACAGTCTGACTCACCCCCTACAGACTGAATACCCCCCGCGACACAGCTGATGGCTGACGAGATGAGATCGGTCATGCAGCAGCCGATGAGGGCGGTGAGCGCCACGAGCAGTAAGTGGCCGCACCCCATGACCGTCACCACCACGCAGAAGCTCCACTCAACGTTCGGAATACATTGGTGCCAAGATGGCGACGTAACTTGTTGCACGCGGTAGAATTCTCTCCGAGAGTCTTTTTCGTATTTAGGGACTTTTACTGCTTTAATTAAAACTGTTCTGGCTACAATAAATAAGATATTATTAACAAAGTCATCTACACTCACGGTGTTAACGGCAATAAAGTATTTTCACCGTTTCAGTCAGTGTAATTAGATGCAATCAGTCTGTAATGGCTAATAACATGGGAAACAAACGTAAATCTCACCCGAGTGTTACTGCTGTTAGCATACCTCTCCCTGAATCCCCGCTGAAGACCCCGGTCAGCAAATGCAGGAAAGTCCTCGACAACGATGAAATTGCTCAAAGCATAATCGTACAGTTGACGGAGGCGATAAACAAGAGAGCGGACGGACTACAAGCCGGAATCGAGAGTGTAAAGTTGTCAGTTGAATTAGTCGGTAAAACCGAACGAAAACTGGCCGAACTGGACATTACGGTGCTGGAACTTTCACGGCATAAACGACGATGGGACTTGCGGCTGTTTGGTGTTGCTGAAGAGGAGGGTGAGGACATTCGCAAAGGTCATTTCCATCTTTCAAAAAACGGCACCGGATCTCACGGATAAACTCCCCAATGTGATAGACACTGTCCACCGTCTTGGCAAACCTCACCTGGACAAACAACGACCAAGAGCTGTAATATTGCAATTCACAATGAGGCATTACCGTGATGTCATCTGGAAAGCCGCGAAACACTCAGCATTCCTCCCAAGGATGTTTTATATTTCACTGGATATACAATTGGAAAATGGCCGCCCATTCATTTCAATGGAAATTGCTCAGTGGCGCAGCAATCCGACATGGGGGCCAAGCTTCCGGAGCCACGCGGACATGCGTTGTGTGATTTTTGCTCACACATGCGTAGTGTGGGGCTTATGAACGCGCTGGTATCCGAGGTGTCCATGACAACGGCTCGGGCTCGTGGAACTCCGACCTCGGGTGCGTGTTCACGATCACTTTTCACCGGAAATGGAAGTCTGTCCACTGCAGACTGCGCCCTGACGAAACATAGGCGCCGGTAAAGGTTTAATTATGGTTTGAGATACTATTTTAAAACACAAATGCAATAATAAATGTTAAAAACGACTTTGACAGGGAAGTAATACTATTGATTTCAACTCAAAAATCTCGGCAAAATAGTTGACTTGCTGTTGCGTAACTTTAATATGATGGCAGATGGCAAGGATACCCCAGTGCTCCACCCACTCACATCCGCTGCAGTGCTAAACTCGGAGGAGCGGGAACGCGCTTACATATGAGGACCCGTTGGTGTTCGCATAGCCTGAATATAAATAAAAGATTTTGTCTTTGCCGAGAACCGAGGCATTCATGATTTAAGAGAGAAAAATAAACCGTTTCGGTATGGATAATTTGTGGCTGTCAAAAAAAATTATTCACGAATTTATCAGCGTGTCTTTTTCAATTATCCCCTATGGAGAAATTTCTTTTTGGACCCATGGCATCACGTGACCTGCAATATCACATTCGCCGCTAGGACCATGGAGGATTATGTGGTCGACCCGAGTTGTGCGTCCAGATCTCCTTATAGGTCCATGATTCCTCCAAGGAAACAAGTTGCATTTCACGAAAGATTTCTCCCAAGAGGACAGGGCGAGACGTTCGCAACTGTGGCCGATGGTGGAGAAGGCCAGAAAGGAAGGTAAAATTGCCTATTTTGTCGGCACAAGAGCATTTATTGAGAAAAGGGAAATCTCCCTCTCAGTGGATCGATGAACTGGGAATCTATAGCGCAGGCTTGTCACCAGGTTCATTACCTCACGGTTGAACTATGAGAACTTTTTCGAAATCCCTGCACCACTTGGATTTTTAGTTTTAGTTTTTTATTTTTCTTTTTCCTCTCTCATGAACGGACAGTTCAGTCCTGCTCAGACTGTGTGACATTCACCACAAGCCTGTAAAGGTAATCTTTTGAGTTGTGTTAAGTTGTATTCACAATGAATATGAACAAATTCTACCTTATAGATACGGGTTGTAATCTAATTGAAAACTTAAATGTTTGTTTTCACGTTATAGGTGGTTGTTCAATCTCTTTACCGACTTTTTGTTGAAGCTTTAAGCTAACCATTTTGATTATCAGAAACTCGTTGCTTTATATGCAAAGTTGCTGTATATTTTGACTTGATTTTTCGGAGAGCATTCTGTACTAAAGAGAATACCACTCTCCTGTGCTCAGGGTACTAAGCTACTTACCGTAACTACACTAGCCTAAAAGGCCTATTCTCTTTTCTTTCATTATTTCATCCCTTACAGTTATTTCATTTAATGCTCGGGGGTTATGAAACAAAGTAAAGCGAAAGGCTGTTTTTCTTTACGCGAAGAGTTTCAATGCAGATTTCTGTATTATTCAAGAGACTCATTCAGAGTTGAGTGATATAAACTTCTGGAAATCACAATGGGGCGAGGAGGTCTGGTTTTCCCATGGCTCAAGTCATTCCGCAGGAGTCTTAACACTAAGGGCTCTAATTTCCTGGCGCAGCGCAGGTGGCGTAGTGTGGCGCAGCCCGCTTAGTGGTAATTTCGTACGGCGCAGCCCGCGTAGTGGTAATTTCGTGAGATGCGCAGCCTTTGGTTGTGCGCCAAGATGGGTGTGGCGGCGTAGTAGGGGGAGGTGTCACATATTCATCAAGACGCAATGACAATTTCGTAGAAAAATTCTTCGCTGCAGTTGCGCAGAAAGCTCGCCAGCTCTAACCTGGTTCACTTTCTGCGCAGTGGTAATTTGGCTGACCGGCGCGCAGTGCGCACACGTCACCGAAACCTCTCAGGCAGGTTTCCAGAATGTCAGGCACATTTCAATACAGTGAATAATTACAGCAACCACAGTTTAATGTAACTATCTGAATCAGCACAAAAATTATAGTATCTATATCGATTGTCCTGATGTCATATCAAAGGCGGTTGGCACGCGTGATGGAAACTCGACCTGACTTAATCAGCGGCAACTGAATCAATGATGCAAATCAAATCAATGACTTCACATCTTTCTCAGCCAACCACAAACTGCCTCGGCATCAGGCAGTGCGTATATAATGCTTGCGTTCTATGCTCGGTAAAGCCGCATACACACTGGACGCGAAACAAACTTTTCGCACGACTGATTACAGTCTAAGTCAATGCGAAGAGCCATCGATTTTTCTTGGTCTTTTATTTCGCCTATTTTCTTCCTTTGAAGATAGACAACAGTCTTTATTCGGTCTTTCTTTTGAAAGTTAGTCTGATGGATCAAACAGATTCACGCTTTATTTCCACAGCAGAGATAAAATAGTGCTTGCAATCAGAGAGCAAATCAATTCCATGACCGTTGACAGTGTGAATAAATTATCGCATGCACGATCAAGACTGTCCAACGCCAAATGCAAAATACTCCATGTCCGGCACCCAGCAAAAAGTAAAAGTATTGATATGAGAACAGATTTATAACGGAATATAGAATAAAAATACATATATATCACCAACCAACAGAACATCCAAAAAAGATGACCCGCAAATAAATTCATCGCAGTACGTGTTTGTTGGATGTTCTGTTGTTAAAATGTTCTGTTTATTCATTATTTCGTTATCAATCTCTTCTAATCGTCCTCTCTTTTTTTTGGCTGTCAGACACGGAGGCATTGTACATTGTCTCGCGCCAATGTCGACTCGCTTTATTGAGCGGAGCTTAAACAGAAACATTGATTGAAATTCTCGGTACTGATCTTGAAGAACTGAGCCCTCTTATCAAAACATTCACGTTTAATATCTAAAAGAGTCAGTGGATTTGAAGAAATTAAAAACAATAATAGACGGTCAGACACGGAGATATATTAAAACCCTGTCAGACTTTCGGACACAAGACACGGCTTGCAACGCAATCTGTCGAGCGAAAAATTTGTTTCACGTCCAGTGCGCAAGCGGCTTAATACTAGGCTATTATTATTGTCACTTAGGTTTTATCGTCTTTAGTGGGGGAAAGTAATACAGCCTGATTGGTATGATCTCGTACTGAGTTAAGATCACATATTGAAAATAAATGTGTAACGTATCTTGCATTGTTGTCCATTCATGTGTATCCCAAAATTTTAAGCAGCAACAGTTGGTAATAATAGGAACACGCTATCCATCGTTTCTCTTGCCAATGAGCAATATTTGACTCGGCTGTGTTATACCCAAATACGGCGCCTTTGCCAACTTGCGCTGGAAGACGGGGCAGAGGCGGGACAGAGGAGTACTTGTGCCAGGCTACGCCAAGCTTGAAATTGCAACATACGCCTGGACACACCCCGTTGGCGCGGCGCACCCTCCATTCGCTGCGCCTGCGCCTGGTCTATGAAATTAGAGCCCTAAAACACAAGTTCAATGGCAAAATTCTTTTCAGTTTGTCTGATCAGTTTCTTCTTTTAGTTATCTCACTAAACGAAGAACTAATTTTGCTTGGAAATATTTATGGGTATAATAACCAAAAAGAAAATACTGAATTAATGGATACATTAAATAATAACATTGCATATATAATGAGGAAATATACAAATATGAAACTCATTTTGGGTGGAGATTTTAATACAACAATGAATGATACCATTGATAGATGGCCTGCAAAACTAAATGCCAATCCTAATATTAATTTGATAGACTTTATGTGCAAATGAAATCTCCTAGACATATGGAATCCAAAGCTGATAGACTTTACTTGGGGAAATAAAACTGGCTGTCTTAGATCTCGCATCGATTTTTGGTTAGTGTCTCAATCCTTGCTGGAATCCACACTTAGAGCTGACCATCTGCCTGCACCATTGTCTGACCATAATGTTGTGTTGTTGGAAATAGCTGTGTCTTCCTATCATCAATCAAAACGAAATGCTGGATATTGGAAATTAAATAATTCATTACTAACCAATAAATCTTTAGAAAAGATTAATCTCAGAGAAAATAAACAAGTACTGGCAATTAAGTCTAACTCAAAATACTTTTACTTCAAACTGGGAATTACTTAAATTTGAAATCTCCAAATTAATGAGGAAGGCGGGGGCGGATTTGGTGAAAAACGATAAGAATAATAAAAAAAAAGAATCTCAAGTAATCGCTGATATCAAATTAAATAATTTAGCTCCTGATAATATGTCGGAGGATGACAAAGTAAAATTAGCAGAATTACAAACAAATTTAGATATTATTTATGTATATAAAGCTAAAGGGGCTTTCATACGTTCAAGGCAAAAATGGATTGAAGAAGGAGAACGAAACTCAACATATTTTTTTAACCTTGAAAAACGACATCAGAAAAATAACTCTATTAAAATTAAAAATAGACAATATAATAATAGAAGACCCCTTACTAATTTCAGAACATTGTGAACAATTTTATAGGAAATTATATGAATCTAGGTCTTCAATCGATGACATACAAAATTTTCTCCAAAAATTAAAAGATATAAGAAAAATAAACAAAGAAAATAGAAGTAACTGCGATTTACCTATAACTGTTAATGATATAAATGAAGCTATAAACAAACTCAAGCCAAATAGATCACCAGGCACTGATGGTCTAACGGCTGAATTTTATAAAAAATTCTCTAACATTTTGTCACCCTTCCTGCATCGGGTATTTATGGAAAGTCTTAATAAAGGGCACCTTCCCCCTACCATGACGCAAGGTTTAATCAATTTGATCCCAAAACCACACAAAGACAAACTACTTATTGATAACTGGCGTCCTATCTGCCTTCTACAAAATGACTACAAAATAATTGCCACGTGTCTAGCCAAAAAAATTAAGACTGCTCTTATCGATATAATAGATCAAACTCAATCAGGCTTCATGGCAGGCAGACACATAACCAATAATATAAGACTTGTTTTAGACATTTTAGATTACTCAGACTTGGTGCAGGACGAGGGATTTGTTCTTTTCTTGGATTTTTACAAGGCGTTCGATACCATAGAACACTATTTTATGTTTAAAGCTATGGATTTTTGGTTTTGGTAGTACATTCTCAAACGCAATTAGAACACTATACAAAGATAGTAACTGCTCTATCAAACTTTCACATGGTACTTCCAAGAGGTTTAACATCAATAGAGGTCTCCGACAAGGATGTCCAGTTTCACCCTATCTATTTGTTCTAGCTGTGCAAATCCTGCCAAATCATATAAATAACAGTGGTATTATGGGTATATCCATTGCTGATAAAGTTTTTCTCATCAGCCAGCTAGCGGACGATACCACTTTATTTTTAAAGAACCAAAATCAGATGAAAAAAGCTATTGAAACAATAGGTATATTCTCTCAAGCTTCTGGTCTCTATTTGAACATAGCGAAGTGTGAACTGCTTCCAATTAAGAGTTTTGCACAAGACAGTATACATTACATACCGGTGAAATATACCGTTAAATACCTTGGCATAGTTATTAAAAAAGACCAGAATGTTAGAACCCAAGAAAATTTTAATCCTATAATTAAAACAATAGAACAGAGATTCAATCTCGGGCTTCAAAGGGACTTATCTATATCTGGAAGATCTCTCTTATCAAAGGTAGAAGGCTTGTCTAGAGTAATCTACGATGCCCAAGCAATGGATGTACCTATGGATTGCTGCACGAAAATAGACAAACTTTTATTTAATTTTATTTGGAAAAAGAAACCTCACCAAATTTGAAAAAATATAGTAATGGATAAGCCATTCTATGGTGGTATCAATGCCTTAGACCTCTGCACTTTAAATGTAACATTCAAAATGAAATGGATTAAGAATTTCTTCGTGAATTGGCAACAGGGGAAGCCCAAACAACCCCTGAAAGTTAATGATTGTTCGTGACCTGTTTTCAATCATTCATTTAAATTACAATAACAGAAACTCCGAAAACTCAACATGATCTGATGCGGCCAGTTTCATTAATAACGCATACCAGTCTACTCTCACGCATTTGGCATGAGTTTAAGAGGCATTTTTACGTTCCTCTGCTGTAGACAGCAATGATTCCATCAACGCGTATACAAGAGATTTTCGCGTGGAATTTTAGTACTTGTGGATGGAGGAGTTTGAAGCAATGGAATTGCATAAAGACGTTTCAAATTATCTTATTTCATTTAAACAATCATGAAATAAACAAACATTCCGACCAACATATCTTAAATGCATTGCTTCCAACCCCAACCCCCGAGTAAATAAACGCGTGAAAAGTCTGGAGTCGTAATCAGTATGCGTTATAAATGAAAACTGGCCACATCTGATAATGTAGAGAGTTTTCAGAGTTTCTGTTATTGTAATTTAAATGAATGATTGAAAACAGGTCATGAACAATCAGTCACTTTAAGGGATTGTTTGGGCTTCCCCTGTTGCCAATTCACGAAGAAATTCTTAATCCATTTAATTTTGACCTGTGGTGCATTGCTCTCAAGGGAACTTACTCCCTTTTCCCTTCTGCCTGCCTGTGGGCTGTTGATTGATTGATTGATTGCTTTATTTCAGACCCATCCACAGGATGGTTCATATCACATAAAATACATAAACATTCACATAAAATACATACAAAAACTAGAAGAGCACTCAGAGAGCGCAGAACCTCCGCCGCCAGGGGGCTGCAAAGCCAAAAGCACGGCGATTGGAACTCCGGCCCATTGGAAAGACTTGAAATCTTGAACTTTGGAGTATATCTCAGCAGTACTTTGGCCTAGATATGCCAAAATTTAATCACCTCTTCCTTGACTTAATACCAACCTACCCTGAAAATTTCATTGAAATCCGGCCATTAGTTTTTGAGTTATCTTGTACACAAACAAACAAACCAACAAACAAACGGCACGGAAAACATAAACCTCCTTGGCGGAGGTTAATAAAAGGTGACAAAGGTTACAAAAAAAAGCCTCGTGTAGGCATGAGCGCCAATGACACCACATACTTGAACCAAACCTTACAGAGCTTTGTCTAGGGTTGCATAATGCAGAAATAATGACATTTCTGGACGTGTTTATTCTACACATAAATCTGTACATCAGGTTACGAAGCACAGCAGGACAGGTAGGTATACCAGCATTTACAAACATATGTTGAGACTGCTGTTCTCATCCACTAAACTCTCATTCTCATGCAAAATTACTGCATTATTCTGCTTTTTTAACATTTTCACATTTTTGGGTCACCATTGTCCCCATTTCTGGGTGATCACTGAGGCTTGAACTTTGACCTTGGTGGCACTCATCCCCTTTCACCTTTATTCCTCCAAATGCATTGATATTCACTTCATTCAAGTCTTTTCCTGAAATGGCCATTTTGTGATTTTCGCCACATATGGTGCAAATTGCACTTAGAAAAATTTAATTGGGGTACATTCTCCTGTGATCTCTTCGGCCGGCCCGTGGGTTCGTTCAAGGTGCCGACGTCACTTGATTTGTTGTCAACCTTTTAATCCCATATTTCATACAGTTTGTATCCATTTTGACAAAGCTCGTTCTGCTCTGCACCCCTCATGGTGCAATGCTGTCATTCATGTCTGTTCCCAATTCCTGGGTGAGCACTGAGGATTGAACTTTGACCTCGGCGGCACTCATCCTCTTTCACCTTTACTCATCCGAATGCCTCAAAATTCACTTCATTCAAGTCTGTTTCTGAAATGGCTATTTTGTGATTTTCACCTCATGTGGTGCAAAAATTACTCTTAGAAACATTTCACTGGGGTACATTCTCCTATGACCTCTTCCGCCGGCCCGTGGGTTTGTTCACAGTGCCGACGTCACTTGATTTATTTGTTCAGTCTCTGTGCTGATTATTAGAAATATAAGGATTCATTTAAGATGAGAATTCCATCATGTGAAACCAAATTTTGGGCACACATTGGGCACGCATTTCGCTGTGATTTTCTGTTGAGCTCTGGCTTTTTTGGGTGATTTCAAATTATTTTGAGCAAGTCCTGGAAAATACACACACACACACACACACACACACACACACACACCGAAATGTAATACAGAGATAGGTAGCAGGGAGTATTTGAGATAAAGTTTGTGTCAGTTAATTGGTGTGCAGGAAACTGCATTGGGTTGTCTGTCAGCTGAAATCCACCATGCTGACAAGTATCAAGACGTGGGTAACACTTTACAATAACCATCATTTATAAATGGTAAGTAGACCATCTAAAAATGGTTAACAGTTTCTTAATGTATAATCATCATTTATAAACAGCATAAATGGTAAATAGACCATTTATAAATAGTCTATTTACCAAATAATGGTTATTGTAAAGTGTTACCAAGAAGTGTTTGTCAGCAGGATGTACCACAGTCGTACAAAAATATACAAAATGTATTTATTGTGCACTCTGGGTGTAATCTGTGTCTCGCCCACCGGGGGGCAGTGTGTTGCCAGAATTTGATCAAAGTTTTGGACGATACCCATCCACCTCACATTCCTTAGTGCAGGTGATGGGTCTGGGGGGAGGGGTGCAGGTGATCCTTTTCTGTGGGTGAGAGGTGTGAATGGGAGTTTCTCAAACCTGCAGTAGAAGCCGTTCAGGTGGTTTGTTTTCTTACATTTCAAACACAAAGTAAAGACAAATCAACTTTTATATGAAAACATTTTATTTCATACAATACTTGGTATGAATGTGCAAAAAAATAAGGGCACACTTAATACTGTACATGACAGGCAAGCGATAGGGCACATTGTACTGATCCAGTGCCTGGACTGGGCCGGGGCTCAGCACAGACTGTACCCTAACTCTCAAGCCACTCCAGTTTAAGTCCTTCTCCCTTAAAAGACTACCTACACTGAAAAAAATTGGAATGCCATTACTTAAAAGAAAAGCTAGGAAAGTTTTTTCACACAGAAAGTGCTTGTAATCCTAACTCAGGATATTATGGAACATTTACTTACGAGAATCACTTATCACACACTTAAACCACTGTGGGAACGAAAGAGACAATTACTTGACTGTAAGGCATTGTAAGCATTAGAAAATCTGTATCAGGCCAAAACATCTCAATGGTCCATCATAACTTTGTATCTGTTGAAGGCAGCCTCTTGAAATTTCCAGATGTTTACTGCAGGTGATGGGTCTGGGGGGAGCGTGGAGGACGTTAAAGGATTTCCTGGTGTGGGTGAGAGGTGGGAATGGGAGTTATTCAAACCTGTAGTAGAAGCCGTTCAGGTCCTCTGCCAGTCTGCGGAGAATTGTTCAATACTGTGAAGGGAATTGTGTTCAAAGATCTGTGTTCAGGGAAAATATGTGATAAATCGAAGCATTTATTTTCTGACATTTTGCAAAGACCCCCCTTTAGAGAATTCTTAAGACCCTCTCTTTTGAACAAATTAAAAGTTATGAAGTGAAATCAAGTAATGATCATTTGACTTTTGTGGATCAAGTTTTCCAAATATTTTCAGTGATCCTGACCCTGGATGTACAAAATACATTTCAAACACAACATAAAGACAACAAAGTCAACTTTTATATGAAAACATTTTTTTTGTACAACACTCACCCAAAATAATGTGTAATGACAATAAAACACTGTCTACAAATACCATATTATGAATATGATTAATGGCATGATTGATTCTAGTAAGTAAATGTTACTTAATATCCTTAGTAAAGATTACAAGCACACTGAGGGAAAAAAAAAAACTTTCCTAGCTTTTTTTTTTTAAGTCATGGCACTCAAATTTTCAGTTCATTGACCCCATGATCAAATGGTAATTCAGAGGTCCTGCACAGACAGGCAGGCGCGTTGTTCTCATCCAACACCCGGACTGGGCCGGGGCTCAGCACAGACTGAACCCTAACTGTCAAGCCACTCCAGTTCAAGTCCTTCTCCCTTAAAACACTACCTACACTGAAGAAAATTTGGAGTGCCATTACTTAAAAAGCTAGGAAAGTCTTTCACACTGAAAGTGCTTGTAACCTTTACTCAGGATATTACGTAACATTTTCTTAGCAGAATCACTTATCACACATTTAAACCACTGTGGGAACAAAAGAGACAATTACTTGACTGTAAAACATTGTAAGCAGTAGAAAATTTGTATTGTACTAAAACATAAGTGGTGAGCATATTTGGCTGCTAAAGAACTGACAGCTTCCTCTTCCTGGGTCAGGGCAAATATTTTCTGTTGGCTGACGCCAATCACCACTCTTGCATTGGATGGCTTTCTGTTCACCCACTGCCTGGAAAAGAATGGAAGAGGGGAAATGTACTAATGAATTCATTTCCAAAAAGACATTACAGTACATGTAAGGGGACAAATTCCTTCAAGCTGTTACACACTGAGTTTAAAGTGGTTGAAAGTCTGAAAAAAAAACTGAAACAAGACCTGTGCCATTTTGTAGGTCTTAGTGAGCAGATGAAGAAAATGCAAAAATAAAAAACTGTTGAGAATTTTTGGAGAAAATCCATTTTTTTTGTGGCAGTCATCTTGAATTACAAAATCCTAAGAAGGGGGTTAATAATTGCAAGCCATCATGTATTTTTTTTTTTCCAATAGTTTGACATTAGATAATCATACCACAGGGTCAAATTGGTGAAAATACAAAATGATTACCATGGTAACTGAATTTGTCAAAAATATTAAAATATTAAATCCCTGAATATAACCCATCATGTTGCTCAGCTTTAGTCCAGAACTACTTTTGTGAGGTAGGAATAATTGGCAGCTGATGACATCATGTATAATAGGCCTTTTCATTCATTGCCCCAGCTGGAGTGGAAGTAGAAAGATACCCAGAAGCAATCCAGTGGCCAAGGAAGCCACATCTGGTGAAGGAAGAATACCATAAACAGTTTGAGAGAAACAAATGTGTCAGCTTACTATGCAGAACTGATGTCTTAGTCCAGCTAATAACCATTTGCGTGAGTTCTTTAAGTGCCATGGTTGAGGATTGGTTAGATACTCTGAGCAAGCTTTCGAAGCAGTTCACGCTGACTTCAACATTCTGGGAGAGGCATCAGATAAAGGATAGCAGCAACAAACTATTTGGTTTGCGCTGAAAGTACACCGTCAAAGAGTACAATAGCGCACGACTAAGCATTACATTTAGATAGAACATTTTTGCCACGTGAGGGTTAAAGGAGATGGACTACTATTACTATTTTTCACATTCTTTTGATCGACAACCCTGCAGAGGAGACCTTCAGAAATAAATCACCAAAGAGCAGAAGTTTTAATCCTTTAACGTCAATGTGAAAATTTCAAGTTGGGTGCCGATGAAAAAGTGGATTTTCTCCAAAAATTCCCAGATTTTTTATTTTTGCATTCTCTATCTGCTTACTGAGGCCTACAAAATGACATGGGTCTTGTTTCAGTATCTTTTTTTCCCAGACACTCAAGCACTTTGAACCCAGTGTGGTTACTGAGTGGAACTTCGACAGAGTTGTTAAATTATCTGCCCTCTCACCCTCCCCCCACCAACAGAGGAGCAGTGTAAAGTAGTTGTGAAGCTGTAACCTTGCCCTCTCCTTCTCAGCCAAATTCAAATTCAGCTTCCTCTCCACCAACAAAGAGGTGCCTTTTTTGTGAGTGTATATTTTCAAAGATTGGCTTAAAATAATTTGAAATCACCCAAAGAAGGTCAGAGGTTAGCAGACAACCAAAGCCTGAATGTGTGGCTGACAGAAACTTTATCTCCAAATACTGTGTGACGTAGCGTTCAGAAGCCACAGGCAAGAGATGGAAATCCAAAAAAAATATGCCTTTAATGAAGTCCGAGTCAAAGCCAAAAGACACAAGAATTGCCAAGACACAATACGAAATCCAAAAACAGTCAACTAGACGGGCAGGGGTCAGAACCAGGGAAACACATGAGCAAAGGTACAAAAACGACAGGCAAAAAGTCACAGTCAATGAACAAAGCCAAGGGTCATACACAGGGCATCCAAACACAGAAATCGCGTCATACAAAAAAATAGGTGGAAATCCAAAAAAACAAAACAATACAAGAAGGGCAATGGCAAGAGTCGAAGTCAGACAAACCAGTCAAAGGAAAACAATACTCAATAGCATACAAACTCAAATACTCTCTGCACAAACAAATATTGATCAACGTTATGACAAAGTCAGAACTGCAGTGACGACTTTTAAATATATATGAGGGAATTCACATGCCATGCAGGGAACAGGTGAGCTGGATCAGACTAATTACAATGGGAGAATCATGTGAGGGAAACCCTAACCAAGAAAATTGGCGAAAGCCAAGACACGGAAGGAATAATACAAACAGCCTATGACATTTAAACGGTTCCGGTCAAGGAGTTCTAAGTGCAGGAAAGTAATTAAGCACGTGTGAGAGATCTCGCAGAAACGCAGGGGGAGACAGGTAAAGCTGAGCAAGAGGCAGAGACTAGAACAGGGCGATTGCTGAGAGGTAATTAGTCTTAATTAGTAGCGGTGCAACTTTACAGATTAAACTAGTGTGCTTGTTAGTAGGTTAGTAATCTATGTACATGGATTAGTTGTGTTAGTAGACTATGATACAAAATACAAATATTAGTTTTGTTAGTAATCAGAACAGTAAGACGAAGGAAGTAAACGAGAATCGAAGGAATATATTAAACACCAGAATTCATTTAAATCACCCGAAGTAAGTGCTTACACAGACCGGGAAGATGGACTGAACCAACTAGATCACAAGACAGGGGAGACAAGTGTAATGGAACTGAGAAATGGAATGAACTAAAAATGTGAGAATAACAATAACCAAAAAGAATAAATAAAAGACAAAATCATGAACACAGATCCTGAACATAAACATGAAAACAAACATGACAAAAAACCATAACCATGACAACCCCAGCACCCTCTCCCAATCACGCACAGTTATGAAAGGACCGGCATTTATTATGGTACACTAGAGCCTAGTCTCATCCCAACTCGTTATATTCTGACCCTACCTGGCCAAGCGTCGATAGATGACGAAAAGGGAGGCTTTTGCTGTTCTTATTTGACGCCAGTTTAAAACGAACCTTACTGCCGAACCCCTAACCTTTAACCCGAACCCTAACCATCAAATAATGCCGCCAAAAGTCATTCCCTGTCGTATATCGAAGTTTGGTCAGGTGGTGTCAGAACAGGAAGTCAGTATGAGAAAGTGTTGTACACACCTCTAATCAATAGTCTCTCCACTGAAAAACTTTACAGTCGACCCAAACACTAAAGTTAGAGATTCAACTTTCTGACATCCCAACCCATCCCACCGCCGCACCGCACCCCCCCCCCCCCCCAAGAGCAGCTCATCACAGCTGACCATCCTCCTGCAAGAACAGAAACTGCTGTTCTACACCAGAAACCAAAGATAACACAAGCAAAACAACATTGCTAAACCTTGACAAGCCTAAATGATTCCCCCATCTGACAAAATCATCTTTTGATGATAATTTATTGACGTCGCCAAGATAAATGGGCGGAATTTTTCCCACTTCTAATCATTATGTACTTGTGAGGATGTGATTCAGAATGTAAAATTTTGCTCTCTTGTAATGAAAAATAACTCATATACTCTCATAACTCTCACATAACTCTCTGACTGAGCAGTCGATAAATATGTAATTCACTTGATGAAAACTTCTTGAAAAAAGTGTTTGTGAGGTGCTGGAAATTTATTGTGTAAAAGGTGTAGGAACTCTCCTCCTGAGCTAATTGAGAAAGTGAATAAAATCAGTGTCCCTCCAAAACAAGAAAAGTTTCAGAAGACATTGCACTGTGTTCAAAGCATGCAGTGAAATGCTTGTGCTTTACTTTTTAAATAAATATTTTCTCTGCATGTTGTCTGTATGATCTGAAAGTATGTTGACTTGTTCAGAGTGTCACAGACTGAGCACAAGGATTCGGTTCCCAGTTTTCAAACCCCTGAATGATCGGTCTCAGAAAACATGACATGAGGAGTTGCATGGATACAGTCGCCATTTTAATTTCCTTCAACGACAGCCAAAACATTAAGACGGTATTGAGGGATTTTGGCACAAAAACTGTGAGAGCAGACTTTGATTAAGACACTGTAGATACTATTGACTCTTTATGTTATAATGGATCTATGCACGAGTGACTATTGGTGCAAAAATACTGTTTGAGTCCAACCACTCCGGCTTCGATAGGGTGTAGTTACTGGTGATGGTTGCACGGTTTACCACATCTTTTTGATTTTTCGTGGAACAGAAGTCTTGACTCATTTTTAAGGTCCTGTGGATCTTTCATACATAATACTTCTGTTAACCCCTGTTGGTTCAGTTCCCGAATAATGAGCTCTCTACGCTCCTGGGCAAAAAATGGACCAGGTCCCAGCCGAAAATAACAAAATGTGCCACTCCTAATGACCTCAACAAAAAATCATTGGCCAGAAAATTACCTCAAATTACACAAATGCAGGTAGATAAACTAGCTTCGTGTGGGTTAGCTTTTCTCTTTGACTTCACGGAATGTTTAAGCTCCGTGGGTAAACTTACAGACAGCTTATCGAAGAGGAGTCAATGTTGTTCCACTCATTGTTGATGACGGCTTCGAACAGCTGAAAAGAATTTGAAAAACATTTTTTTGGTTTGTCTGAGTTTAATTTCAGCTCATAATATTTTCAGGGTTCTAATCTGTACTCTGAAGCCTCTTCTACCATGTTACCTGTGGTAGAAATGCCCCGGTGGCCCTTTTTTGCCCTGGAGTGTACATTTGGCCCCTTAAACACAGCCAACGTATAATTTACTGTATGAGCTCCTGTTTTCAACACCACTTAGCTAAGGTATACAAGCGAAATTTAAAGATAAAAGCCATTTCAATCGCAAGTCACTGATAATTTCTTCTAGGTTCATGCTGTAAATAGCTAAATATTTAGTTAGCTGGGAATTACTTTTGTCATTTTTCCTGTCATGTTTTAATTTACAACTCTAAGTACCTGCAATATTTAATTTCTGTGACACAATGATGATCAAAATAATCAAATGACATCTCTAGTACCTTATAACTCCTACACACTGTATTTACTCGCAAAAAAGAAAAATCGCAGATACAAATACTAATAAGGTGGATAAGAAAGTGACATCTGTTGATGACGCAAAAATGAACACACAAGGTTAATTGTTTTCACCGAGTGCATAATTGGGCCAGCCGGAAGTGACTACACCGCGACTTTGAGAATTCCTTAAAATTGATGGATTTTTTGCCCATTTCATAACTTTTGAGTGCATAGAGATATATAAATAATCATTCAGAACAAAATAAACCAACAATCTCAGGTGGTGTGCCTCATGTTAGGGAACCTTTAAATAGTAAAATCAATGACTGAAATCATCATCGATAAAATTTATTGAAGCAAATTTCAACCAATAAAATGCTCCGTTTCATCGATCTTTGTTGTCAACTAACGCTATCCTAACGCTGCCGCAGTTAATTATTCCGATTGGTTTAAAAAATGTTTACATTAAAGGATATTGCTGAATGAACTAATCACGTTCATCGTAAGTCAAACTCTGATTTTGTAATCATTATATAATTTAATTTATTTATGTTAAAATGTATTATGTTTATATTATTATAAACGTATAATAATGTAATATAATATAATAATGTATTATGTATTATGTATTATAATGTAATATAATAATGTATTATTATTTATATTAAAATGTAAATGTATATGTCAAATTGTATTATTGTAAAAATGAAAGATTTGTATGATTATTTATTATACAAGTTACTATTTTACAGATTTGTATAATATTCATACAAATATTATCATAGACTTCTATTCATTTTAGATCCATTATTTCATTTGTAATTTACTTGTGCAATATCTAGTTTTGGTAACAGTTAATATAATGTGAGTCTCATAAATAACATTTCAAAAGGTACAGTGGCTCCAATAAGTATTTGTACACTACTTGAAAATTCAACTACATAACAGCTTTTGTATATTAGGCTAAATGCTTGCTACTGTGTGTAAAAGTGACTAAAATATTTGATAATCAATATGTTTTAAACAAATATTTAATGTCAAAATGGCATATTTGGTGAGACAGGCGATTATCTGACCCAATAAGTATCTGTACAGTTCCATTAGTGAGTCACAAAACTTATAATACTCACCTAAAATTGACTCAAGATGTTTAGAGGACATGATTGACTCACTCGGTCTGATTTGGTCAAGCGTGAATACTGGACACTCCCTCTGTACACAGACTGGCCTATGTAAATGGACTGACCATGCCCATAATGTATTCCTGTGATATATGGCTAAGACAGGCGAGATACCCCGTCGATTGCGGGAGCAAATCATTCAGCTACATAAAGAAGGCCAAAGCACCAGAAAAATTGGAACTCGGCTATCGTACGCCACACGACCGTGCAGTACATCATCAAGAAGTACAAACAGTCTGAACGCATAGCCAATGCAGCCAGGAAAGGACGTCCCAGGAAGACCAGCCAACGCACTGACCGGTACATCTCCCTGCTGGTACAGAGGGAGAGACAGTCCTCGGCCTCCAGTCTTGCCACAAAAGTGGAGGAAGCAACTGGAAGCCATGTTTGTGCCCAGGCCATCCGTAACCGGCTCCATGAAGTACAGTAGTGTACAAATACTTATTGGAGCCACTGTAAATCCTTATTTTTTGAAGAATGGTTTGAGAGGAATATATGGTCTATAGTTGACTTGATGGACACGAATGGCAATTTCTTAACTTATGAACAATTCTGTATGAAATATACAGTGGCTCCAATAAGTATTTGTACACTTTTGCTTTCCTGGAATAGATCTCGTTGGAGGTAAGCGTATGTTGCTCTGAAACCTTTATATACCTTTCAGCAACAGGAGGGGTGGTCTTTCCCATCTTAAGCCCGGAGGACACATTGGCAATGATTTCCAACAAGAATGTCAAATTTGGACTCGTCTGATAACAGAACACTTTACCACTTTGCTACAGTCCATTTTAAATGAGCATTGGCCAACAGAACATTGCAGTACTTCTGGATGAGGCTCAACAATGGCTTCCTTTTTGCATGATAGAGTTTTAGGTGGCATCTGTGGATGGCACGGCGGGCTGTGTTTACAGACAGCGGTTTCTTGAAGAATTCCTGAGCCCATTTAGTAATGTCAATGACAGAATCATGCCGGTGAGTGATGCAGTCGCGTCTGAGAGCCCGAAGATCAGAGGCATCTAGTAAAGGTCTTCGGCCTTGTCCCTTATGCACAGAGATTTTTCCAGTTTCTCTGGATGTTTTGCTGATGTTATGCACTGCTGATGATGAGACCTTCAAAGCCTTTCCAATTTGACGTTGAGGAACAACGTAATCCACAATTTTTTTTTTTTACATAAGCCTTCACAGGTTAGAGAGCCTCTGGCCATCTTTACTTCTGAGAGACTCAGCCTTGCCAAGACTTTTAAAGCCCATCATGTTACACACCTGATGCCAGTGATGCCAGTTAACTTAAAAACTTGCTAAATGTTCTTTCAGCTGATTCTCTTAAATATTAATTGCTTTTTCAGCCCTTTTTTGCCTGTGTCCCAACTTTTTTGAGACCTGTCGCAGCCATAAAATTTGAAATTAGCTTATTTTATGGATAAAAATGGAAAATGTCTCAGTTTCAACATTTGAAATGTTATCTATGTTCTGGTTTAAATAACATATTGGCTCATGTGACCTGAAAGTCATTGCATTTCGATTTTATTCACAATTTATACTTCATCGCAACTATGTCGGAATTGGGGTTGTATTAATCTGAGATTGAAGCACTCCTTAAATTCATTTAAAATACCATCATCCTGAATAAAATGGACAAAATGCAAGACGTAATCCACAGTAATACAGTTGGTACATAACATAACATAACATAACATAACATAACATAACATAACATAACATAACATAACATAAATGGCAAGAACAGGCCTTTCAGCCCAACTAAGCTTGCCACTTTCTTTATACTATTGTGAATATATCCCTTCAGATACTGAATGGCTCAATGGTATCTAACTTTAAGTCAAGCCTGCTCTTGAAATCCCCCAAGGTCTCTGCCTCAACAATATGGTCAGGCAAGCTATTCCACATTGAAATTACTCTTTGGGTGACGAAATATTTCCGAATATCAGTGCTAAATTTACCTTTGGTCAACTTCCATTTGTGACCCCGAGTTCTACTCACAACACTTGGTCGAAGGAATCCTACATAATTCACTTTGTTAATGCCTTTAACATATTTAAAGACCTCAATCAAATCACCCCTAAGTCTCCTTTTCCTAAAGCTAAAGAGATTAAGGATCTTCAGCCTCTTCTCATAGCTTTCATCTTTTATACCTGGAATAAGCTATCTTTCTTAAAGTATGGTCCCCAGAACTGTACACAATACTCCAGATGAGGTCTAACGAACGTGCTGCACAAAAGAAGCATCACCTCCTTAGATTTCTACTCAATACTTATGGCAATGTATCCCAGCATCCAATTAGCTTTTTTAACTGCTACAGCACAATGGCTAGAACCTGTGAGGGTTTGGTCAACAATCACTCCCAGATCTTTCTTGTGTGCGGCACATTCCAGTTTTAAACCTCTCATAAAGTAATCCCGTCTAATATTTTTATTACCTACATGTACAACTTTACATTTTGCTATAAATTTCATTTGCCACATTTCTGCCCAATTCTGTATTCTATCCAAATCATCCTGAATCACTTTAGTGGACCCTAAACTATGTGCCAAACCCCCTAATTTAGTATAATCTGCAAATTCTACCAATCTGCTCTCAATATTCCTATCAAGGTCGTTAATGTAGATGAGCAACAGCAGGGGTCCCAACACCGATCCCTGGGGGACCCCACTCTCTACCATACCTAGCTCATTTTAAAAATTAGTCTCTTATGCGGCCCTGTATCAAATGCTTTCTGAAAATCCAAGTATATGATATCCTGTCCTGGTGGCCGCTTCAAAAAATTCCAGAAGGTTTGTTAGGCATGACCTTCCCTTCCAAAAACCATATTGGCTATCCCTCAATATACTTATACAATATTTATTGTATAATGTTGATTGTACAAACATTGGAAAATACAATGTTGCATCAAGTGAACATTATATTCATTGACTTTGACAATAATTCAATACCTGAAGCCACTTGCAAGTGTAATGTGAAAAAAATGCAGTATTGACCTTTTTTTGTTAAGCCCAGTCTGGAGCTAGGTTTGGGCATGTCCTGGGCATGTCTGAGAGGGGAAGTCCCAGAGAATTGAAAAAAGACTAAAAGGTGGGAGGGGACTGCAAAAGAGAAGATAAGGAGAGAAATTAAGAGAGTAAAGTAGTAGGAGAAATTGCAAGGAGAAGGATACATTTGACCAGACCTGTCACTCTTTTCAAGACCAGTGAAGTTTTTTTGTGGATTTTTGCCTGTGTTGGAGCATTTCCCTGTCCCAGGACATCACCAAGCAACCCCATCTCAAGGGACTGTAAATATTTTTTTTCTTGTATATGTCAATCTTAGTCAGTAGTATAAATTGTAGGTTAGTTGTCAGTCTTAGTTTAATTAAATCTGTTGAAGTTTTAAAATTTTGTCTGTCATCCCTTGCAGTCTTAGATGTCATAGCAAATTGGGGCCATAACACAAGTCAGCATACATACCACAGAGCAGTGATGTTGATAGAGTCCCCGGGACCCACAGGTGGTGATTTGAGTGGGTCCTTGGGAAATGTAATAGGTCCCCAATGAAAAAAAATGATTTCTTTCTATTTCTTATATTCTTCCATTTCTTAAATTGTAGTGTTAAATTCCTTTGATGGTGGTATGTATGATAGGGTTATAATCAACGGATATATTCATGTATTTTCAAAATGTAACTGAAATTAAACAAATAAAATTTGAAAAGTTAATTGCAAAACAACTGACATAGAGGCATGGCATACAAAATTCAAATAAAATACAATTTTTGTAGCAACATAAATAGGACCAAAAGAAATTATTAAAATTCAAATGAAAACAAAATGGTGTCTGCAGTACCAAAATAAATTTTATAAAAGTGCTGATTTTAAAACACAAACAAAACATTCTCATTACCATGACAGAGTCAACAAATAAATTGTCACCAAAATAACACTGAAAAATCTTCTTGTTTGAACATCAACTAAATCAAATGAGCTGAGTCAATCACTGTAATACAATTAGCAAAAAAATTAAGCTTTACTAACACAGTTAGCTGAGAAAAATAAAATGATGCAGATGTGTTTGTGGTGACAGGGTTGAAACAGAGTTTGTTTGGCCCGCTGACAGCAAGGTTTCTTTTGCTGCTGTGATTTAAAACAGGAGTTGTTCACTATGGGCCAATTTCACAAAAGGATTTTAGCGTGCGTAGAACTAACATGCATTTAAATTTAAACGCATGTTAAAATGCTGTTGTACGCGGACAGCTAAACGAACGTTTAAACACCATTTAACAAGATGGGATTATCGCACGTTTAACTGCACGTGGATAACCTTGCGTTGAGCCCTCAGAGTAAGCAGCTGCGGTCAAATTATGACAACCAGCCATTGCATAATGGGCATTTCCAATTGTCCTTACCGGTTGATAACCCTGTATGTAAGGATAGTTGCGTATTTCGCACAGAGATGTAGGCCAAGAAAACGTGGCGATAATTTCACTTCGCTTCAAAGAATGTCAAGCTTTCTTTGCATGTCCTGTGGACGTGAGCAAGATGCTCACACATCCTTCACCAAAACAGTTTCATCCTCTGCATTTGTGGTGATTTCACACACTCGTTTGTGCTTTTATTATCGGTGAAGAGTAAAAATGCAGTTCGGCCTTCGCTCACAGTAGCCTCTTTAGATAATATTAATGTAGATGTAAACAAAAAACGTGGCCTTGCAAAACCCCTCTATTAAGTGAATAAGAAGCTGAAGGAAGCAACTAATTTATGCATTCATTTCATTTATGCTTTTCTTTTCCTTTTCTTTTGCTCCTGAGACTGAATAAAATGAAAATTCATGCCAAACGCGAGATTAAGAAAATTATCTGCATGTAAACTTTAACAGGCATTTGTGAAATCGGCCCAATGTATAGTTTTTCATGGGAAAAATGACGTGCATCCCTGGGACGCATAGATAGTGAGTTTACTGCGTCCTTTCAGATTTTAATGGTCAGGGACACAGGACGCGTACCTAGCAAAATCTCTGACAGAGTGACTCCCAACAGTTTACATATTGGTGATATTGACTACCCGGCTTGTCTTTTTAAAAGACCTCCTTGTTTTTTGATATTTCATTTAGGCGGGAATTCCCGGGAAATGCTCCAAGTTCTGGCATGGGAAATGTCGGTAGTAAGATGTAATGGAGAAAAGAAGCCACTAGATGGCAGTATTGACCTTTTTTTGTTAAGCCCAGACTGGAGCTAGGTTTGGGCATGTCCTGGGCATGTCTGAGAGGGGAAGGTCCCAGAAGGAAAAAAAAGGTCTAAATGTGGGAGGGGGCTGCAAAAGAGTATATAAGGAGAGAAATTGAGAGAGTAAAGTGGTAGGAGAAATTGCAAGGAGAAGGATACATTTGACCAGACCTGTCACTCTTACAAGACCAGTGAAGTTTTTTTTTGGATTTTTGCCTGTGTTGGAGCATTTCCCTGTCCCAGGACATTACCGAGAAACCCCATCTCAAGGGACTGTAAATATTTTTTTTCTCGTATATTATCAATTTTGGTCAGTAGTATAAATTGTAGGTTAGTGTTAGTCTTTGTTGAATTAAATCTGTTTGAGTTTTAAGGTTTTGTCTGTCATCGCTTGCGGTCTTATATGTCGTAGCAAATTGGGGCCATAACAAATTGGGGGCTCAAGTCCGGGATAGACCATTGTGTGGGTCATTTATTGAAAATCTAACATTTCAAATTGTAAAATTGTTTTTTGAATTTTCCTATAAATATATATATACAAAACCCAAAACCAGCGAAGTTGGCACGTTATGTAAATCGTAGATAAAAACAGAATACAATGATTTGCAAATCCTTTTCAACTCATATTCAGTTGAATACACTGCAAAGACAAGATGTTTAATGTTCAAACTGAGAAACTTTTTTTTTTGTTGCCAATAATCATTAACTTAGAATTTAAGGGCAGCAACACATTGCTAAAAAGTTGGCACAGGGGTCTTTTTACCACTGTGTTACACCGCCTTTCCTTTTAACGACACTCAGTAAACGTTTGGGAACTGAGGAGACCAATTTTTGAAGCTTTACAGGTGGAACTCCTTCCCATTCTTGCTTGATGTAAAGCTTAAGTTGTTCAACAGTCTCCGTTTTCGCATTTTACGCTTCATAATGCGCCACACATTTTCAATGGGAGACAGGTCTGGACTACAGGCAGGTCAGTCTAGTACCCACACTCTTTTACTATGGAGCCATGCTGTTGTAACACGTGCAGAATGTGGCTTGGCATTGTCTTGCTAAAATAAGCAGGGGCGTCCATGAAAAAGACGTTGCTTGGATGGCAACATATGTTGCTCCAAAACCTGGATGTACCTTTCAGCATTAATGGTGTCTTCACATATGTGTAAGTTGCCCGTGCCATGGGCACTAATACACCCCCATACCATCACAGATGCTGGCTTTTGAACTTTGCGCCTATAACAGGCCGGATGGTTCCTTTCCTCTTTGGTCCGGAGGACACGACGTCCACAGTTCCCAAAAACAATTTGAAATGTGGACTCGTCAGACCACAGAACACTTTTCCACTTTGCATCAGTCCATCTTAGATGAGCTTGGGCCCAGCGAAGCCAGCGGCGTTTCCGGGTGCTGTTGATAAATGGCTTTCACTTTGCATTGTAGAGTTTTAACTTGCACTTGCGGATGTAGCGACGAATTGTAGTTACTGGCAGTGGTTTTCTGAAGTGTTCCTGAGCCCATGTGTTGATGTCCTTTACACACTGATGTCGGTTTTTGATGCAGTACCGCCTGAGGGATCGAAGGTCACGGGCATTCAATGTTGTTTTTCGGCCTTGTCGCTTACGTGCAGTGATTTCTCCAGATTCTCTGAACCTTTTGACGATATTACGAACCGTAAATGATGAAATCCCTAAATTTCTTGTAATAGCTCATTGAGGAATGTTGTTTTTAAACTGTTCAACAATCAGCTCACGCATTTGTTCACTAAGTGGTGACCCTCGCCCCATCCTTGTTTGTGAATGACTGAGCATTTCAGGGAAGCTGCTTTTATACCCAATCAGGGCACCCACCTGTTCCCAATTAGCCCATTAACCTGTGGGATGTTCCAAATAAGTGTTTGATGAGCATTCTTCAACTCTCTCAGTCTTTTTTGCCACTTGTGCCAGCTTTTTTGAAGCATTTTGCAGGCATCAAATTCCAAATGAGCTAATATTTGCAAAAAATTACAAAGTTTACCTGTTCAAACATTAAGTAACTTGTCTTGTCTTGTAACTTGCCGTGTATTCAATTGAATAGAGGTTGAAAAGGATTTGCAAATCATTGTATTCTGTTTTTATTTACGATTTACATTACGTGCCAACTTCACTGGGTTTGAGTTTTGTAAAAGCATGAAAACATAGCCTACTTTTACTAATTACTCTCCATTCCCTGTGTGTGTGTGTGTGTGTGTGTGTGTGCCTACAGGATGACAGAGTGGCGCAGGGTTAGGAAACCCCCCACCTCCACATCTGACTCCTAATATGGATCCTAATGTGCCCCAGACTGAAACCACTGAAGAAGATGAAGGTGTATATAGAGATAGATAGTTAGCCTACGAGCATAATTGCCTATCTCATCTTATAAGGTTTTGAGAAAAAAAGGAAAATATGCATTTTTTTAACCAACACAAAAGTCCAGGCAGCTGATAAATCAGGTCAAAATATGACTTAGGCAATTATGCTATGAGGCTAACGAAATATTGTTTTTGTTGAAAGTGCATTTGACTCAAAAATGGTTATGTCTAGCATAATCAATCTTGTTTTCTGTGTCGTTCTAGAATATATTCCTGCGTCCAAGAAGTCAAAGACACTGGAAGATCTTTTTGGTGACACCCTCTGCACTCTGGACCCCAACCTGATGAAAATAAAAAACTCCAGAGAGTGAGCCCAGGCTTAAGTTGTGAAGTACAGAGAGTCTGCATCTTTGAACCGAGGTGGCTTTAGACTGGTGGAAAACTCATCACATTTTTCCTCTCTTGACAGATCTTGCCAAGACATACTTATTCATTCCTGGTACTAGCGCACCTTCCGAGCGTGTTTTTAGCACTGCAGGTGACATCGTCCGTTCTGTGTGCAGTGTCCTATCTTCTGAGCATGTTGATCAGACTTCTTTTACAAATAAAATGGTCAAATTATACTTTGTTTGCATTTGTGGCCCGAGTATCGTATCGAATCATATCGTATAGAATCGCGGCAAATTTTAAGTATTGGCTAAAATAATCGTTGTATTTTCTGGCTGCAACAGGTCTCAAAAAAGTTTGGACACAGGTAAAAAAAAAGGTCTGAAAAAACAATTATTATATAAGAGAATCAGCTGAAAGGAGATTTATCTCATAATTAAGTTAACTGGCATCAGGTATGTAACATGATTGGCTATGAAAGGGATGTCTTAGAGAGGCTGAGTCTCTCAGAAGTAAAGATGGCCAGAGGCTCTCCAACCTGTGAAGGCTTATGTAAAAAAACTGTGTTATACTTTAAAAAACAATATTCCACAACGTCAAATTGTAAAGGCTTTGATGGTCTCATCATCGACAGTGCATAACATCATCAAAAGATGAAGAGAAATTGGAAGAATCTCTGTGCATAAGGGACAAGGCCGAAGACCTTTACTGGATGCCCGTGATCTTCGGGCCCTCAGACGCCACTGCATCACTCACCGGCATGATTCTGTCAGTGACATTACTATATGGGCCGAGCAATACTTCAAGAAACCACTGTCTGTAAACACAGTCGCCGTGTCAACCACAGATGCCACCTAAAACAGCTGGTTTTCCAAAAGAAAAACCTCTCAAAGAAAACCACTGAAAAACTTGTTTTGCTGTATAGCTTACTAAATTCACTGTTGGCATAACTCATTCTGCAGCCGTGTTTACTTTGTTTGACTTTATTTTACTGGTGTAACGGACATGCAGTCTGGGCTATTGATTTTGCATGTTGTAAGTGGACTTTTGTTTGCACTTTGTGAGATTTTTACTGCATATGACTATTGTCAAAAGTTTTCAAAGACTTCTTTTACAAATAAAATGGTCAAATTATACTTTGTTTGCATTTGTGGCCCGAGTATCGTATCGAATCATATCGTATAGAATCGCGGCAAATTTTAAGTATTGGCTAAAATAATCGTTGTATGATCGTATCGTGATGAAGCTCTTGATTTAGACCCCTAGTATTTGATCTGTTCATCAAGCATTTTCAAAACTTTTCTACATATTGGGCTGGGCAGCATATGGATATTATATTGATATCATGATAAAACTAGGCTTATGCTGTCAGAGGCGACAGCTTGGAGTATATCCCCGAATGCCCCCAATTCTCCAATTCCTCAATCTTTGAATAGGCCCAATACAATATAAAGCCCCTCAGGTCATGACCTTTCATTTTAACTTAATTTCAGGTCAATCTGACAAATGTTCCTGAAGATGTGGCCAAAATGGTAATTTTTCCATCACAAAGCGCCACCTGGTGGCAAAATATTGAACCATACAGGTATGATGTCAACATGTGACACGTTGTGAGGTCATGACCTTGCAGTTGCACATAGTTTCATGTCAATTGGACAAATAGTTCCAAAGATATTGCAAAAATGGTGAATTTAATGTGACAAAGCTCCACCTTGTGTCAAAATTTTGAACCAAACAGGTATAATGTCATCGTGGGACACATCCTCAGGTCCTTTCATTTGCACTTGATTTGAGGTCAATCGGACAAACATTTCCAGAGATATGATAAAAACAGTGATTTTTTCAGTTTTTGGCCCATGGTGGCCAATCTATAAATTGTAAATTGTCCAACATCGAATCAGTCCTTCCTCTTTATGATACTTACTTATATGCAAAACTTGGAATTTCTAATTGAAATATTACTGCAGTTACCGCGTTAACTCGTAAATCAGTTTTTGGCCCCTGGTGGCCAATCTAGAAATCGTAAATTGTCCAAAATCGAATCAGTTCTTCCTCTTGATGATACTTACTTATGTACAAGACTTGAAATTTGTAATTGAAATGTTACTGAAGTTATCGCGGAACAGTGATTTTTTTAGTTTTTGGCCCCTGGTGGCCAATCTAGAAATTGAAAATTGTCCGAAATCGAATCAGTTCTTCCTCTATATGATACGTACTTATATGCAAAACTTGGAATTTCCCATTGAAATATTACTGCAGTTATCGCGTTAACACGTAAATCAGTTTTTGGCCAATCTAGAGATCGTAAATTGTCCAAAATCGAATCAGTTCTTCCTCTTTATGATACTTACTTATGTGCAAAACTTAAAATTTGTAATTGAAATATTACTGAAGTTATCGCGTTAACACAGTGCGGTGGCAGCGGCGGTGGCGGCCAGACCAAAAACAAAATATCCCCGGAACGCCATTTGGGGAAATAATAATAGATATCTGGGATTTTAAATATCATAATATCGTGATCAGACAAGTGTCATTTCTTCTGGTTTTCATATTTAGTGAAAGTACCAATAGTTATCTCTACAATAACGCCTCAATACCGTTACCAAGGTATTCGGTCAAAAATATCATGATATTTGACTTTGGCTGTATCGCAGAACCCACACATGATGTAAACAGAAATAAAAATTTCTTCTGCTGTAAGCCCTGGTTTCCATGCCAACCCTTTGTTTCCTCAGAGAGGTTAGCAGGCGGTCAGCAGTGCTGCTCAGACTCACTGTACCACCCAATTACAGCCACTTTGGGAGGTGGTCCCAAACCGCAGGACCGATGACCCCACAAAGATTAAGATGGTGCTGCGGAGGGTAAGCCTTTCCTGGTGTTACTAATACGCAGAGATACAAGACACTGCCTCCACCGAAGCACTGTTCTGCCCCGCTGAGGCACCACCTAAATTGCACACAGGCCACGGTATCTCTATAATAACTGTCATTCTTCACAGCCATTTACTGTCAATATGACATCAAACACCATGAATTTAACATGGAAACCCCCTTCATGTTTGCACTTTTTTTATTACAACCCCAATTCCAAAATAGTTGGGAAAAAGTGTAAATTGTGAATAAAATCAAAATGCAATGACTTTCAGATCACATGAGCCAATGTTATTTACAACAGAACACAGATAACATTTCAAATGTTGAAATGGAGACATTTTACATTTTAAGCCACAAAATGAACTTTTGTCAAATTTTCTGGCTGCAACAGGTCTCAAAAAAGTTTGGACACAGGTAAAAAAAAAGGTCTGAAAAAACAATTATTATATAAGAGAATCAGCTGAAAGGAGATTTATCTCATAATTAAGTTAACTGGCATCAGGTATGTAACATGATTGGCTATGAAAGGGATGTCTTAGAGAGGCTGAGTCTCTCAGAAGTAAAGATGGCCAGAGGCTCTCCAACCTGTGAAGGCTTATGTAAAAAAACTGTGTTATACTTTAAAAAACAATATTCCACAACGTCAAATTGTAAAGGCTTTGATGGTCTCATCATCGACAGTGCATAACATCATCAAAAGATGAAGAGAAATTGGAAGAATCTCTGTGCATAAGGGACAAGGCCGAAGACCTTTACTGGATGCCCGTGATCTTCGGGCCCTCAGACGCCACTGCATCACTCACCGGCATGATTCTGTCAGTGACATTACTATATGGGCCGAGCAATACTTCAAGAAACCACTGTCTGTAAACACAGTCGCCGTGTCAACCACAGATGCCACCTAAAACTCTATCATGCAAAAAGGAATCTATTGTTGAGCATGATCCAGAAGCCCCGCCATGTTCTGTTGGCCAAGACTCATTTAAAATGAAATGTAGCAAAAAGGCAAAGTGTCCTGTGGGCAGACGAGTCCAAATTTGACATTCTTGTCGGAAATCATGGGCATCATGTGCCCCAGGCTAAAGAGGAGAAAGACCACCCCTCCTGTTATCGGCGGTCAGTTCAAAAGCCAGCATCTCTGATGGTATGGGTATGTATTAGTGCACATGGTATGGGACACTTGCATATTTTAAAAAGCATCATGAATGCTGAAAGGTATATAAAGGTTTTAGAGCAACATATGCTCCCCTCCAGACGACATCTATTTCAGGGAAGGCCTTGTGTATTTCAGAAGGACAATGCAAAACCAGGTACTGCAGCTATTACAACAGCATGGCTTCATAGTTGAAGAGTCCGTGTGCTAAACTGGCCTGCCTGCAGTCCTGATCTTTCTCCGATTGAGAACATTTGGTCCATAATTAAATGAAAAGTCCGTCAAAACCCAAAACTCTCCAGCAGCTGGAAGCCTGTATTAAACAAGAGTGGGGTCAAATTCCATTGGCTAAACTCATGAAACTTTCCTCTTCAATGCTCAGACACCTCCACTCTGTTAAAAAGAAGAGGGGATGCTACACCATGGTAAACAGGCACCTGTCCCAACTTTTTTGAGACCTGTAGTAGCCATCAAATTTGAAACGAGCTCATTTTGTTTATAAAATTGTAAAATTTCTCAGTTTCAACATTCATCTCAATAAAATACTGGCTGCTGTGATTTGAAAGTCATTGCGTTTTGATCATATTTACAATTTAAACTTTGTCCCAACTATTTCGGAATTCGGGTTTTAGAATTCTGCAGTTTTACATCTTAGTCTCTGTTGTCCAAATTACTGGCACAAACAATTTCATACTTCAGGCCAGTTGGACGCACATCAACAGGACTAAAAGAAAATGATAAAATTCAATGCGGTTCTTCGTCTGGTAACAAAACCTCGGTATACGATCAGTACATAAACAGGAAAAAAAAATCTATCAACTTTGTTCTGAGGTTCGTTCAGAATTTCTCTTTTTGGGAGCATTAAGAAACGCATGGGCATTATCTTTATTTGTGATTTATCCTCAACCCAGCACTTGAGGGGAACTTTTTCAGACGTGAGCACTCTCAAAACTTTTCTTAGTTGCATTCTAAATAAAGAGCTGGGCAGCATATGGATATTATATTGATATCATGATAAAATATTACAGCACCCTCCATAATTATTGGCACCCCTGGTTAATGTGTGTTCTTTAGCTTCTAATAAATTCAGTTTTTTTTCTAAATAATACAGGACCACAATGGAAAAAAAGAGGAAAATCCAACCTTTAATTCAAGCGCATTTATTCGGTAGGAAAAAAATACCACATTAAGAATGAATTATTTTGCATCAAATCATGTGTGCCACAATTATTAGCACCCCTGATGTTAATACTTTGTACAACCCCCTTTTGCCAACAAAACAGCACCTAATCTTCTCCTGTAATGTTTCACAAGATGGGAGAATACAGAAAGAGGGATCTTCAACCATTCCTCTTTGCACAATCTCTCTAAATCATCCAGCGACCTGGGTCCTCTCCTCTGCACTCTCCTCTTCAGCACACTCTACAGGTTTTCAATGGGGTTGAGGTCTGGGGACTGAGATAACCATGGGAGGAGGTTGATTCTTTGTCTGGTGAACCATTTCTGTGTAGATTTGGCCACATGTTTGGGATCATTATCTTGCTGAAAGTCGCAGTGACGACCCATCTTCAGCTTTCGGGCAGAGGCCACAAGATTTTGATTTAAAATGTCCTGGTATTTCAAAGCGTTCATGATGCCATGCACCCTAACGAGGTTCACAGGGCCTCTGGAAGAGAAACAGGCCCACAGCATCACCAATCCTCCCCCATACTTCACAGCGGGCATGAGGTGCTTTTCTGCATACTCATCTTTTGTGTTCTGCCAGACCCACACAGAGTGTTTGTTGCCAAAAAGCTCAACCTGGTCTCATCTGACCAAACCACACGGTCCCAGTTGAAGTCCCAGTACCACTTAGTGAACTCCAGATGTTTGCACTTATGATTGTGAGGGAGAAAATGTTTTTTCCATGCATGCCTCCCAAACAGCTTGTTGGCATGTAGATAGCACCTCATGGTTGTTTTGGAGACTTTCTGACCCCAAGATGCTACCATTTGTTGCAATTCTTTAACAGTGAGTTTTGGAGAATTTTTTATTTGTCTTACCATCCTCCTCAATGTGCGTGGTGGCAAAATAACCTTGCGTCCTCGTCCAGGCTTGTTTACCACTGTTCCAGTTGTTTCAAACTTCTTAATGATTCCTCTGACAGTAGATATGGGCAGGTGTGGCTATTTTCTTGTAGTCATTGCCTGACTTGTGAAGGTTGACACACATCTGCCTTGCTTGAATTGTGTGTTCCTTAGTCTTTCCCATGTTAAAGAGTGGATAAGAGAAATGGCCTCTGTGTCACGTCATATTTATAAGGGAAAAAGGAGGTGATGAATTTATAAATAAATGTTCCTAGAATCTCTTATCAACTCTGTAAACTACTGTAGAAATGACAGAAATACTTCAATTACATTTATTAAATAGGAATTGTTAGGGGTGCCAAAAATTGTGGAACAATTGTGGATTTTATGAAAAATAATTATTTCTTAGTCAGAGATTTTTTCCCTTAAAATTCACTTGAGTTGAAGGTGTGAGAGTATGGTTCTGCAATAAAAATTGAATTTATTTTAAGGCTTTTGACACAACCAGGAGTGCCAATAATTATGGAGGGCGCTGTAGATGTAAGGCCGGGGTTTAAAACGGCATAAAATAGTGATCTGGCATAAGTTTCATCACTTCTGGTTTTCATATTTATAGAAATTATGGTCACACTTCAGTTGAAGTGTTGCTCATAAAGAATACATAAGCAAATGTCATGCTTTGTAAAGGGTGAAATAAAACATCCTTATTCAGCATGTGATGCCAGATGTGATATAACTAACACTGTCACTTAGCCATTGGCTAAATGCTTTCAAGGGTGACATTTTCAGCTAAGTGACATTGTCATTGTCACATCTGGCGTCACATGCTGAAGAAGGATGTGTTATTTCACCCTTTACAAACCATGACATTTACCTATGTATAATTTATGAAGACATTATGTCTCATTTATGAAGGCATTATACATGCTGTATAAAGCCTTTATAAACAACACTTCATCTAAAGTGTGACCAAAATTACCAATAGTTACCTCTACATTAACGCCTCAATACCGTTATCAAGGTATTCAGAAAAAAATATCATGATATTTGACTTTGTCTGTATCTCGGAGCCCACACATGACTTAAACAGAAACAAAACTTTCTGCTACTGCAAGCCCTGGTTTCCATGCCAACCCTTTGTTTCCTCAGAGAGGTCAGCAGGAAGAAGTGAGTGCTGCTCCTGATGGTCACTGTGATGCCCAAACGCAGCCACTCTGGGAGGTGGTCCCGAACCACGGGACCAATGAGCCCAGGACACTAAAGATCGTGCTACGGAGGATAAGACCAGAGAAACAACATCAGGAAAGACCAGAGCCATACAGACCTGCCTCCCAGCCAATCAGCTGTGCTCACTGTCCACCAAAGAAACGCTGAAGCCCTGACTGATCCTCCATGTAAAAATGCAACGCATTCAACTAATGCGAACACTGAGCTGTTTTATTCAGATAGTTTCAATTTTCTCCTAGAAACTTTGACATGTGTGTATGTTTTGTGATCAAATTAGTGTGGTTTCATTTTTATATTCAGTATCATTTTTTGTATATTTATTTTTTATATTTATTTTTTTTTTAAAAATGATAAAAAAAAATCAGTGTGGTTTTAAGTTAGGTTAGCCATTTCTGCATGTTTCATTATCCAGTTGGTTTCCTGAAAAGACAGAAGACTTATAAATACCTCATCAGGCTCTGCAATAAATACAGGAACACAATCAAACTTGTTCGTAGATGGTCAATTTAAAAAAATAAAAAAAGACAGGCAGCACCTTTCTGAAAATCGTTGAGAGACTTTTCCACAGTAAGGAAAAGTTCTACAACCAGACTTGATTGTGAGAGTAATTTACTCTCAGCAAAGAGTTATAAAGAACAGAACACAGCAAAGAGCGCAGCAGAATTAACAGGCGGGACTGTGTTACAAAGAGCGCAGCTGAATGAACAGGCAGGACTGTGTTACAAAGAACAGAACACAGCAAAGAGCGCAGCAGAATTAACAGGCAAGACTGTGTTCCAAAGAACAGAACACAGCAAAGAGCGCAGCTAAATGAACAGGCAAGACTGTGTTACAAAGAACAGAACACAGCAAAGAGCGCAGCAGAATTAACAGGCAAGACTGTGTTCCAAAGAACAGAACACAGCAAAGAGCGCAGCTGAATGAACAGGCAGGACTGTATTATAAAGAACAGAACACAGCGACTGTGCGGACGCTGTAAAAGTGGGAGGGGCAGCGATTTCTCCCTGCATTACACAGCATTCCCTGCATTCTTGAGTCAAACTAAGGATGTCCTAAAATGCCAGAAGGGACAAGAATCACTGAGATATGTCTCGTACTCAGTAATTCAGAAATAATGAAATGAATGAATCCAAAGACTATGCTTACATGAATGATGATAGAGCCAAAATTTTGCTAGCAGCAAAGAGGTAGAAGCAATACAAAAATATTCACTCAGATATTAGTAAGGGGCTGATCACACCTAATGCCCTTTATCGGCGCAGGGCACCATTCTTGTTCATATTCTCAATGATTAGGCGCGTTCTGGACGCTGCTTTTGCGCACCGGGCGCCTCGTGCGTTAGTGCCCCTGGCGCCTTGCTGTTTATTGATGCGTTTCTTATCGAACATAGTCCCAATTTGAGCCGCTTCATCTCATTGTTTTCCCTGCTGTCTAATCATGTGACAAGAACTGAAATCAGTTCGCTGACGAGTTCGTTGAAACGGTTAATTTCAGAATGCCAGAGGCGCCTGGCATTTCCAGGCCAATAAACCGCTTTCGGTGTGATTGACCCCTAAGGCTTCACTGTTGAGCCGTGGAGTGCTGACCTCTCACCATACTGTGACATCACTAATGCCCTCACCATAGCTACCTTCACCAAAAATCTCCTCCCCCTCTCCCAGCAAACTCTGGTCAGTACAGGTCAGCTAAAAATAAGCTTTAACTTTGAACCCAACCAAAGACACTGGGCCAGCTTCTTTAGTCCATCAAGACACTTCCCCTTTCTCAGCTGAGTCAGAGGTCAGCAGCATCTCCCACTGGCTAATCTGTTCCCACACTGCAATTTCAGCAGCCGCTTTGGATAACATCAGTTTGTCCTGACGCTGGCTGAAATCACATCACATCACATCAGAATACAGACATTTATCTGCTACTTCCAGCCAAAGAGAATCACCGCTGATCTGACCAAGCAGGGGTCAATTACCCAAGAGTAATACAGGCTTAAGGGCCAAACAGCTGCACTGGACATGGTGTGACTACACTGGACCTTGAACCAGCGACCTTTGGAGTCATAATGATTTGAGGCATACAGTTGCCGTATGTGTGCCCATTCTCCAAACACCATCAGGTTCTGTAATGGCGCTCGTTGTCCGATTTGATTCTCTACTTCACTGGGAGAGCAGGAAAGAGCATCTCAGCTCATTTAGTGACTCCGTGACTAACGTCGTGCTAACGAGGCTAACGTCATTAAGCACTGAGCGAGGTCTTCCCTCGCTGGTGTGCAGAGACTTCAAGAACGGGCAAGTACCGCCAAACACACAGGTGTTCCTGACAGCTCAGCTGCTGACAGGGCGATGCCATGTGGTGCTGTACTGCACGGCCATGCTGAAAATCACCCTCCCCTTACGTGTCTCAGACCGCTTCCATCGCCACTGAAAATAAACTGATGGCGCAAGGCTTTGCCAGTATCACACATTAAAACTAATGTTGGCTCTTCCTCGCCCTGTCGACCTCGTAACAAACGGTACGAACCTCAGTTTAACTGCAGCAGTTTCACGAGTCCACTTTAGACAGAAAATATGTTAACAAGGCAAATAACAACACCACTTCGGAGCAGTTTAGCAAATTACCGCAACTTTCAGATCCCCACTATTTTGAAATACACTGAAATGTACTGCAAATATAACAAGAACGCACTGGGAGCACAACATTCCCTGCTGGAGTCGCGACTGTGATTTATGCTTATCATCAGTCTATCTGCAGTATATGTGCACAGTTTCAGGAATGTCCTATGAAAACTGTAGGAGGAGTTGATTTCACCAGCCAAATACCTTCCGATTCAGACCGACAGATAGACAGACAGACAGCACAATGACATAATCCCCTTTTTGGGCTTTCACTCAGTAAGGGATAAGATGTCTATAATTACAAACTCAATTCCGAAATAGTTGGGACAAAGTGTAAATTGTGAATAAATTCAAAACGCAATAACTTTCAAATTACACCAGCCAGCATTATTTTGGAAGAGGTGTTGATGGCCAGTAGGTTGCGATCTTCCCTCTGCTGGAATAATCCCCAATGCCCCAGTGCAGTGATGGGTACACTGTACTGAAGGAGATGCCGTCTATCGGATGAGACGTTACAGGCCTAGAAATTCCCAGTTTGCTTTCAGCAGCATTTCTAAAAAGAAATGCTGTGGAGATGAAGGGCTCTCCACAGCATTTTTGCGTTCTACTACTACAGCAAAAAAAAATGCTGAGGAGATTACGTGCTCTCCACAGCAGTTTTGTGTTCTAACTGCAGCAATTCCCAACTCTTCCCTACTCAATTCGCATTCTACACAAACATGCTACACGTCATTGGAATATCCTCATTATGCACTGTTCATTTAAAAGATAAAAAGTATACTTTCACTTCGTTACTTTGACACAGACCACTTCGTTACACGTTAGGCATTAAAATATGAATGTAATTCCTCATTTAAGGATTATCTGCATATGGCGCGTTCGAGTAGAGCAACGGTGTTCGTAGGGTATCTTAGCCGCTTTGTGCAGATGTTGCTGCCAGCGGACATGGAGCCGCAAATTTATACACGCAGTTACAATATTGTAGGCCTATCACTAGATGGCAAACTCGGATCAGTTATTGAACTGTACATTAAACCAGATGCCAAAGAATGGGGATGAAGAAGAAAGACAAACACGATTTTTTCGCCGGAAAAAGGTTGCCGTCGTTCAATAGTACAATCGGCGGCGATTCTGTCGAATTTGGGAGCAAATGCCGCGAGTGCCGTCGTATATTTCCAGGCCCGCGTTAAACCGAGGTCCTGACTCAATGTGGTCAGCTGACACGCTCGACAAGATTGCCTCAACACTCGAAACCGTATCCAGTACACTCAAACAAGCATTCAGAGAATTCATAGTCTCGTCCATAGTTATCCGCCAACATGATGACCTTGACCTTTGACCTATGACCTTAAAATTTATGTCATGCCGAAAGACTCTCACAAGGAACCCTCCTGTGTAATATGAAGGCAATCGGCCTCGCGGTTCCAGAGATATCAGTCCGGACAGACACACACACACACACACACACACACACAGACACACGAAGCGATTACAATAGTCTCGCGAAACCCCTTCGGGGGCTCGACTAATAATTTGAGAATTCAAAAATAAAATAAAATAAATAAATAAAGATGGGCACTGAAACCGGTCTGTCCTCATTTTTGAAGTGATAGACTTGTTTTTTTTATCAGACTGTTCGATTCAAATTGTAATATTAATGCAACTTTATTCACAAACAGGCAATTATTTGCACCCCAACCTGAACACAAGGGCATACGAACTGGCCCGGCAGAGCTGGCGATCGCCGGCCCAATATTTTCCAGAATACACCCCTCCCCCTAGGCTACAGGTTTTATCTTGCAAACTATCCCCTGATACCTGGAGAAGGTGGGCGACTTTCGTAAGCCTGGGCACAGGCTGCGGCTCTGCCCCTGACGCCGCGCTCTCCCCCAGCAGCCCGAATGCAACTGTCTACTTGCTTGGTTGCAGTTGGTAAAATAATTTCAGAATTCACCCTTGTCATCGCTAACGAAGGTGAGCTCGGGCTCATCGATACTGCTCCGATAGCAATTGATGCCTGAGATGGATGGAAGAATCCGAACGGATCCATGTATTTTAGGAGTAATGATTGTTTAGAAATGATGGCGACCTCGCATCGTTCGGCTGATCGCAATTGATTTCGGCGCACTGTATGCGGCACATTTTGTACTGTCTCAGGAGGAATATTGTCTCGTACCTGCCTAATTAGCTCCCGCCCCCCCTTAAAAAAGGGATTGATAACTTGACAGCCAATCACAAAATATCATGAACACTCCCGCAGTAACGTAAGAGGACAATTTCATGAATCTGATAAGTTGGCAAAGCATCAATTAGTAGATTAAATGTCTTTTACTAATATTTTGAGAGGTGGGGGAGCGCCCCTCCACTACACCCCAGCGTATGAGCCCAGAGCTGCAACAGACTGGCATACTGTGCACTAACGCACGATGCAAAAGGTCTCAATGTAGGCCTACTGACGGATCGTAGACACATTACAATCGTTCACGGTCTAATACCGTCATGTCGCAAACCCCTGTTCTAGAATTCTGGTGTGACTCAGACTGCTGTTTGTCACAGTGACTGTTATGAGAATCACAGAAGCAAGTTCCATTTTACTGTCTCTTATCCAAATTACTGGCACAAAGAACTTCATACTTCAGGCCAGTTGGAAGCACTTCACATCTCAAACACATTTGAAAGTGATTAAAAACGGCTCTTGCAAATTAACAGAGATGGTGAGTACTTCATAGTTCGACGGTGGCTTCACTACTTTAAAAAAAAAAAAAAAAAAACATTTTATGTGTAAACAAGTGTCCTGTCATTAGATTTAGGCAAATGCTACCATTTGCCTCAAGCAAACAGTCACTCGATGATAGCTGCTCATAATGTGGTGCGAGTTAGCGTTCGTTCCATTAATCTGAGGCTTTGAAAACGGCCTCAGTTAAATTGTTATCAAAAAATAATAATGTCCTCACTGGCACATCCCTCCAGAAAGAAAAATATGGTTCATAAGAAAACAGGACGAAAAGAAAATGATTAGATTGAACGTGGTTCTTCATCTGGTTACAAAACCTTGGTATTTCAGCTGTACATGAACAGAAAAAATCTTTATCAATTTTGCTCTGAGGTTCGTTCAGCATTTGTCTTTTTGGGAGCATTCAGAAACGCATGGGCATTATCTTTATTTGTGATTTATCCTGGACCCAGCACTTGAGGGGAACTTTTTCAGACGTGAGCATTTTCATAACTTTTCTTTATCGCATTCTACATAAAGGGCTGGGCAGTGGGCAGCAGATGGGTATTATATTGATATCACGATAAAGTAGGCCTATTAAAAGTCCGGGATTTTAAATATCATGATCAGGCATAAGTGTCATCTCTTCTGAATTTCATATTTACTGAAAGTACCAATAGTTATCTCTACAATAACGCCTCAATACCGTTATCATGGTATTCGGTCAAAAATATGATATTTGACTGTGTCTGTATAGCGGAGCCCACTCATGATGTAAACAGAAACAAAACTTTCTATTACTGCAAGCCCTGGTTTCCATGCCAACCCTTTGTTTCCTCAGAGAGGACAGCCAGAGTGGGAGGTGGTCCCAAACCGCGGGATCGATGACCCCACGACAATAAAGATGGTGCTGCAGAGGGTAAGCCTTTCCCGGTGTTACTAATACACAGAGATACAGGACACTGCCTCCACAGAAGCACTGTTCTGCCCCACTGAGGCGCCACCTCAATCACACACAGGCCATGGTATCTCTAGAATAACTTCTGTAATTCTTCACAGCCATTTACCGTCAATATGACATGAAACACCATGAATTTAACATGGAAACCCCCTTCACGTCTGTACTTTTTTTATTACAACCCCAATTCCGAAATAGTTGGAACAAAGTAAATTGTGAATAAAATCAAAATGCATTGACTTTCAGATCACATGAGCCAATGTTATTTATGATAGAACATAGATAACATTTCAAATGTTGAAACTGCAACATTTTACATTTTAATCCACAAAATGAGCTTATTTCCAATTTTCTTGCTGCAACTGGTCTCATAAAAGTTCGGACACAGGCAAAAAAGACAGGCTGAGAAAACAATTAATATATAAGAGAATCAGATGAAAGGAGATTTAACTGAAAATTAAGTTAACTGGTATCAGGTGTGTAACATGATTGGCTATAAAAGGGATGTCTTAGAGAGGCTGTGTCCCTCAGAAGTAAAGATGGCCAGAGGCTCTCCAACCTGTGAAGGCTTACGTAAAAAAAACAGTGGATTACTTTAAAAACAATGTTCCTCAACATCAAATTGCAAAGGCTTTTAAGGTTTCGTCATTTACAGTGCATAACATCATCAAAAGATTCAGAGAAACTGGAAAAATATCTGTGCATAAGGGACAAGGCAGAAGATCTTTACTGGATGCCTGGGATCTTCGGGCCCTCAGATGCCACTGCATCACACATCAGCATTATTCTGTCATTGACATTACTAAATGGGCCCAAGATTACTTCAAGAAACCACTGTCTGTAAACACAGTCCGCCGTGCCATCCACAGATGCCACCTAAAACTCTATCATGCAAAAAGGAAGCCATTGTTGAGCATGATCCAGAAGCGCCGCCGTGTACTGTGGGCAAAGGCCCATTTAAAATGGACTGTAGCAATGTGGCAAAGTGTCCTATGGTCAGACGACTCCAAATTTGACATTCTTGTGGGAAATTATGGCCGTCGTGTCCTCTGGGCTAAACAGGAGAAAGACCACCCCTCCTGTTATCAGCGTTCAGTTCAAAAGCCAGCATCTCTGATGATATGGGGATGCATTGGTGCATATGGCGTGGGACACTTGCATGTTTTTAAAAAGCACCATGAATGATGAAAGGCATTTAAAGGTTTTAGAGCAACATATGGTCCCTTCCAGACGACATCTATTCCAGGGAAGGCCTTGTGTATTTCAGCAGGACAATGCAAAACCACATACTGCAGCTATTACAACAGCATGCCTTCGTAGTAGAAGAGTCCATGTGCAGAACTGGCCTGCCTGTCATCCTCATCTTTCACCGATTGAGAACATTTGGCGCATAATAAAACAAAAAGTCCGTCAAAGGAGACCCAAAACTCTCCAGCAGCTGGAAGCCTGTATTAAACAAGAGTGGGATCAAATTCCAATGGCTTAACTCAAGAATCTTGTCTCCTCAATGCCCAGACGCCTCCACTTTGTGCTACAAAAAAGAGTGGATGGTATACCATGGCAAACAGGCCCCTGTCCAAACTTTTTTGAGACCAGTAGCAGTCATCAAACTTGAAATGAGCTCATTTTGTGGACAAAATGGAAAATTTTCTCAGTTTCAACATTTGTTCGGTTATCTCTGTTCAATTGTGAATAAAATACTGGCTGGTGTGATTTGAAAGTGATTGCGCTGTGATTTTAATCACAATTTACACTTCGTTCCAACCATTTCAGAATTGGGGTTGTAGAATTCGGCAGTGACTCAAATAGCTGTTTGTGACAATGACGGTCATGAGACTCACAAAAGCAAATTCCATTTTACTGCCTGTTGTCCAAATTAATGACACAAAGAACATCATATTTCAGGCCAGTTGGGAGCACTTCAAATCACAAACAACTTTGAAAGTGATTAAAAACTGCTCTTGCAAATTAACAGAGGTGGTGAATACTTCATAGTTCGATGGTGGCTTAGTGTCACTTTTACACATAAAATGTGTGTTTTTTTTTTTTACAAGTTTCCCTGGTCTTATATTCAGAGCCAATCCAGTTCTGAAAATAACTCTGGGAGACAAAAAGTGAAAAAAAAAAATGAATAAATGAAACCCTTCACGAAGTATTACAAGAGAGGAACACCATGCCCTGATAAGGTGGGCATCACGTTCCCTGCTGAGGTGCAGGAGGAACAATACTTCATGCACACTTCAGAAGCTGAGGAGGATTTAGCCGTCTATCAGGAATCACAATACCCTATCATTAGATTTAGGCAAATGCTACCACTTGTCATAAGCAAACAGTCACTTGATGATAGCTGCTCATAATGTGATGCGAGTTACCGTTCGTTCCATTAACCTGAGGCTTTGAAAAAAGCCTTAAATTGTGAAAAAAAATAATAATAATAATAATGCCCACACACAACCACATCCCTCCAGAAAGAGAAAATATGGTTCATAGGAAAACAGGACAAAAAGAAAATGATTAGATTCAACGCGGTTCTTCGTCTGCTAACAAAACCTTGGCGTTTGATCAGTACATAAACAAAAAAAATCTTTATCAATTGTGTTCTGAGGTTCGTTCAGCATTTCTCTTTTTGGGAGCATTCAGAAAGGCTTGGGCATCATCTTAATTTGTGATTCGTCATCGACCCAGCACATGAGGGGAACTTTTTCAGACATGAGCATTTTCAGAACTTATCTTAATTGCATTCTACATATAGGGCTGGGCAGCATATGGATATTGTATTGATATCTTGATAAAATATTTAATATAAGTCTGGAATGATAAATATCAGAAAACTGATCAGGCATAAGTGTCATTTCCTCTGGTTTTCATATTTAGTGAAAGTACCAATGGTTATCTCTACAATAACGCCTCAATACCGTTATCTAGGTATTCGGTCAAAAATATGATATTTGACTTTGTCTGTATTGCGGAGCCCACACATGATGTAAACAGAAACAAAACTTTCTATTACTGCAAGCCCTGGTTTCCATGCCAACCCTTTGTTATCTCAGAGAGGACAGCCAGAGTGGGAGGTGGTCCCAAACCGCGGGATCGATGACCCCACGACAATAAAGATGGTGTTGCAGAGGGTAAGCCTTTTCCGGTGTTACAAATACGCAGAGATACTGGACACTGCCTCCACAGAAGCACTGTTCTGCCCCACTGAGGCGCCACCTCAATCACACACAGGCCATGGTATCTCTAGAATAACTTCTGTAATTCTTCACAGCCATTTACCGTCAATATGACATGAAACACCATGAATTTAACATGGAAACCCCCTTCACGTTTGTACTTTTTTTATTACAACCCCAATTCCGAAATAGTTGGAACAAAGTAAATTGTGAATAAAATCAAAATGCATTGACTTTCAGATCACATGAGCCAATGTTATTTATGATAGAACATAGATAACATTTCAAATGTAGAAACTGCAACATTTTACATTTTAATCCACAAAATGAGCTTATTTCCAATTTTCTTGCTGCAACTGGTCTCATAAAAGTTCGGACACAGGCAAAAAAGACAGGCTGAGAAAACAATTAATATATAAGAGAATCAGATGAAAAAAGATTTAACTGAAAATTAAGCTAACTGGCATCAGGTGTGTAACATGATTGGCTATGAAAGGGATGTCTTAGAGAGGCTGAGTCTCTCAGAAGTAAAGATGGCCAGATACTCTCCAACCTGTGAAGGCTTACGTAAAAAAAACAGTGGATTACTTTAAAAACAATGTTCCTCAACATCAAATTGCAAAGGCTTTTAAGGTTTCGTCATTTACAGTGCATAACATCATCAAAAGATTCAGAGAAACTGGAAAAATATCTGTGCATAAGGGACAAGGCAGAAGATCTTTACTGGATGCCTGGGATCTTCGGGCCCTCAGATGCCACTGCATCACACATCAGCATTATTCTGTCATTGACATTACTAAATGAGCCCAAGATTACTTCAAGAAACCACTGTCTGTAAACACAGTCCGCCGTGCCATCCACAGATGCCACCTAAAACTCTATCATGCAAAAAGGAAGCCATTGTTGAGCATGATCCAGAAGCGCCGCCGTGTACTGTGGGCAAAGGCCCATTTAAAATGGACTGTAGCAATGTGGCAAAGTGTCCTATGGTCAGACGACTCCAAATTTGACATTCTTGTGGGAAATTATGGCCGTCGTGTCCTCTGGGCTAAACAGGAGAAAGACCACCCCTCCTGTTATCAGCGTTCAGTTCAAAAGCCAGCATCTCTGATGGTATGGGGATGCATTGGTGCATATGGCGTGGGACACTTGGATGTTTTTAAAAAGCACCATGAATGATGAAAGGCATTTAAAGGTTTTAGAGCAACATATGCTCCCTTCCAGACGACATCTATTCCAGGGAAGGCCTTGTATATTTCAGCAGGACAATGCAAAACCACATACTGCAGCTATTACAACAGCATGCCTTCGTAGTAGAAGAGTCCGTGTGCAGAACTGGCCTGCCTGTCATCCTCGTCTTTCACCGATTGAGAACATTTGGCGCATAATAAAACAAAAAGTCCGTCAAAGGAGACCCAAAACTCTCCAGCAGCTGGAAGCCTGTATTAAACAAGAGTGGGATCAAATTCCAATGGCTTAACTCAAGAATCTTGTCTCCTCAATGCCCAGACGCCTCCACTTTGTGCTACAAAAAAGAGTGGATGGTATACCATGGCAAACAGGCCCCTGTCCAAACTTTTTTGAGACCAGTAGCAGTCATCAAACTTGAAATGAGCTCATTTTGTGGACAAAATGGAAAATTTTCTCAGTTTCAACATTTGTTCGGTTATCTCTGTTCAATTGTGAATAAAATACTGGCTGGTGTGATTTGAAAGTGATTGCGCTGTGATTTTAATCACAATTTACACTTCGTTCCAACCATTTCAGAATTGGGGTTGTAGAATTCGGCAGTGACTCAAATAGCTGTTTGTGACAATGACGGTCATGAGACTCACAAAAGCAAATTCCATTTTACTGCCTGTTGTCCAAATTAATGACACAAAGAACATCATATTTCAGGCCAGTTGGGAGCACTTCAAATCACAAACAACTTTTAAAGTGATTAAAAACTGCTCTTGCAAATTAACAGAGGTGGTGAATACTTCATAGTTCGATGGTGGCTTAGTGTCACTTTTACACATAAAATGTGTGTTTTTTTTTTTACAAGTTTCCCTGGTCTTATATTCAGAGCCAATCCAGTTCTGAAAATAACTCTGGGAGACAAAAAGTGAAAAAAAAAAATGAATAAATGAAACCCTTCACGAAGTATTACAAGAGAGGAACACCATGCCCTGATAAGGTGGGCATCACGTTCCCTGCTGAGGTGCAGGAGGAACAATACTTCATGCACACTTCAGAAGCTGAGGAGGATTTAGCCGTCTATCAGGAATCACAATACCCTATCATTAGATTTAGGCAAATGCTACCACTTGTCATAAGCAAACAGTCACTTGATGATAGCTGCTCATAATGTGATGCGAGTTACCGTTCGTTCCATTAACCTGAGGCTTTGAAAAAAGCCTTAAATTGTGAAAAAAAAAAATAATAATAATAATGCCCACACACAACCACATCCCTCCAGAAAGAGAAAATATGGTTCATAGGAAAACAGGACAAAAAGAAAATGATTAGATTCAACGCGGTTCTTCGTCTGCTAACAAAACCTTGGCGTTTGATCAGTACATAAACAAAAAAAATCTTTATCAATTGTGTTCTGAGGTTCGTTCAGCATTTCTCTTTTTGGGATCATTCAGAAAGGCTTGGGCATCATCTTAATTTGTGATTCGTCATCAACCCAGCACATGAGGGGAACTTTTTCAGACATGAGCATTTTCAGAACTTATCTTAATTGCATTCTACATATAGGGCTGGGCAGCATATGGATATTGTATTGATATCTTGATAAAATATTTAATATAAGTCTGGAATAATAAATATCAGAAAACTGATCAGGCATAAGTGTCATTTCCTCTGGTTTTCATATTTAGTGAAAGTACCAATGGTTATCTCTACAATAATGCCTCAATACCGTTATCTAGGTATTCGGTCAAAAATATGATATTTGACTTTGTCTGTATTGCGGAGCCCACACATGATGTAAACAGAAACAAAACTTTCTATTACTGCAAGCCCTGGTTTCCATGCCAACCCTTTGTTTCCTCAGAGAGGACAGCCAGAGTGGGAGGTGGTCCCAAACCGCGGGACCGATGACCCCACGACAATTAAGATGGTGTTGCGGAGGGTAAGCCTTTCTCGGTGTTACTAATACACAGAGATACAGGACACTGCCTCCACAGAAGCACTGCTCTGCCCCGCTGAGGCGCCACCTCAATCGCACACAGGCCACGGTTTCTCTATAATAACTTCTGTAATTCTTCTCAGCCATTTACCGTCAATGTGACATCAAACACCATGAATTTAACATGGAAACCCCCTTCACCTTTGTACTTTTTTTATTACAACCCCAATTCCGAAATAGTTGGAACAATGTAAATTGTGAATAAAATCAAAATGCATTGACTTTCAGATCACATTAGCCAATGTTATTTACGATAGAACATAGATAACATTTCAAATGTTGAAACTGCAACATTTTACATTTTAATTCACAAAATGAGCTTATTTCAAATTTTCTTGCTGCAACAGGTCTCATAAAAGTTCGGACACCTGCAAAAAAGGACTGAGAAAACAATTACTATATAAGAGAATCAGATGAAAGGAGATTTAACTGAAAATTAAGTTAACTGGCATCAGGTGTGTAACATGATTGGCTATTAAAAGGATGTCTTAGAGAGGCTGAGTCTCTCAGAAGTAAAGATGGCCAGAGGCTCTCCAACCTATGAAGGCTTACGTAAAAAAAACAGTGGATTACTTTAAAAACAATGTTCCTCAACGTCAAATTGCAAAGGCTTTTAAGGTTTCGTCATTTACAGTGCATAACATCATCAAAAGATTCAGAGAAACTGGAAAAATATCTGTGCATAAGGGACAAGGCCGAAGACCTTTACTGGATGCCTGGGATCTTCGGGCCCTCAGATGCCACTGCATCACACATCAGCATTATTCTGTCATTGACATTACTAAATGGGCCCAAGATCACTTCAAGAAACCACTGTCTGTAAACACAGTCGCCGTGCCATCCACAGATGCCACCTAAAACTCTATCATGCAAAAAGGAAGCCATTGTTGAGCATGATCCAGAAGCGCCGCCTTGTACTGTTTGCCAAGGCCCATTTAAAATGGACTGTAGGAATGTGGCAAAGTGTCCTGCGGTCAGACGACTCCAAATTTGACATTCTTATGGGAAATTATGGCCGTCGTGTCCTCTGGGCTCAACAGGAGAAAGACCACCCCTCCTATTATCAGCGTTTAGTTCAAAAGCCAGCATCTCTGATGGTATGGAGATGCATTGGGGCATATGGCGTGGGACACTTGTATGTTTTTAAAAAGCACCATGAATGCTGAAAGGCATTCAAAGGTTTTAGAGCAACATATGCTCCCTTCCAGTCGACATCTTTTCCAGGGAAGGCCTTGTGTATTTCAGCAGGACAATGCAAAACCACATACTGCAGCTATTACAACAGCATGCCTTCGTAGTAGAAGAGTCCGTGTGCTGAACTGGCCTGCCTGTCATCCTCATCTTTCACCGATTAAGAACATTTGGCGCATAATAAAACAAAAAGTCCGTCAAAGGAGACCCAAAACTCTCCAGCAGCTGGAAGCCTGTATTAAACAAGAGTGGGATCAAATTCCAATGGCTTAACTCAAGAATCTTGTCTCCTCAATGCCCAGACGCCTCCACTTTGTGCTACAAAAAAGAGTGGATGGTATACCATGGTAAACAGGCCCCTGTCCAAACTTTTTTGAGACCAGTAGCAGTCATCAAACTTGAAATGAGCTAATTTTCTGGACAAACTGGAAAGTTTTCTCAGTTTGTTCTGTTATCTCTGTTCAATTGTGAATAAAATACCGGCTGGTGTGATTTGAAAGTGATTGCGCTTTGATTTTAATCACAATTTACACTTCGTTCCAACCATTTCAGAATTGGGGTTGTAGAATTCGGCAGTGACTCAAATAGCTGTTTGTGACAATGACGGTCATGAGACTCACAAAAGCAAATTCCATTTTACTGCCTGTTGTCCAAATTAATGACACAAAGAACATCATATTTCAGGCCAGTTGGGAGCACTTCAAATCACAAACAACTTTGAAAGTGATTAAAAACTGCTCTTGCAAATTAACAGAGGTGGTGAATACTTCATAGTTCGATGGTGGCTTAGTGTCACTGTTACACATAAAATGTGTGTTTTTTTTTTTTACAAGTTTCCCTGGTCTTATATTCAGAGCCAATCCAGTTCTGAAAATAACTCTGGGAGACAAAAAGTGAAAAAAAAAAATGAATAAATGAAACCCTTCACGAAGTATTACAAGAGAGGAACACCATGCCCTGATAAGGTGGGCATCACGTTCCCTGCTGAGGTGCAGGAGGAACAATACTTCATGCACACTTCAGAAGCTGAGGAGGATTTAGCCGTCTATCAGGAATCACAATACCCTATCATTAGATTTAGGCAAATGCTACCACTTGTCATAAGCAAACAGTCACTTGATGATAGCTGCTCATAATGTGATGCGAGTTACCGTTCGTTCCATTAACCTGAGGCTTTGAAAAAAGCCTTAAATTGTGAAAAAAAATAATAATAATAAAAATGCCCACACACAACCACATCCCTCCAGAAAGAGAAAATATGGTTCATAGGAAAACAGGACAAAAAGAAAATGATTAGATTCAACGCGGTTCTTCGTCTGCTAACAAAACCTTGGCGTTTGATCAGTACATAAACAAAAAAAATCTTTATCAATTGTGTTCTGAGGTTCGTTCAGCATTTCTCTTTTTGGGAGCATTCAGAAAGGCTTGGGCATCATCTTAATTTGTGATTCGTCATCGACCCAGCACATGAGGGGAACTTTTTCAGACATGAGCATTTTCAGAACTTATCTTAATTGCATTCTACATATAGGGCTGGGCAGCATATGGATATTGTATTGATATCTTGATAAAATATTTAATATAAGTCTGGAATGATAAATATCAGAAAACTGATCAGGCATAAGTGTCATTTCCTCTGGTTTTCATATTTAGTGAAAGTACCAATGGTTATCTCTACAATAACGCCTCAATACCGTTATCTAGGTATTCGGTCAAAAATATGATATTTGACTTTGTCTGTATTGCGGAGCCCACACATGATGTAAACAGAAACAAAACTTTCTATTACTGCAAGCCCTGGTTTCCATGCCAACCCTTTGTTTCCTCAGAGAGGACAGCCAGAGTGGGAGGTGGTCCCAAACCGCGGGATCGATGACCCCACGACAATAAAGATGGTGTTGCAGAGGGTAAGCCTTTTCCGGTGTTACAAATACGCAGAGATACTGGACACTGCCTCCACAGAAGCACTGTTCTGCCCCACTGAGGCGCCACCTCAATCACACACAGGCCATGGTATCTCTAGAATAACTTCTGTAATTCTTCACGGCCATTTACCGTCAATATGACATGAAACACCATGAATTTAACATGGAAACCCCCTTCACGTTTGTACTTTTTTTATTAAAACCCCAATTCCGAAATAGTTGGAACAAAGTAAATTGTGAATAAAATCAAAATGCATTGACTTTCAGATCACATGAGCCAATGTTATTTATGATAGAACATAGATAACATTTCAAATGTTGAAACTGCAACATTTTACATTTTAATCCACAAAATGAGCTTATTTCCAATTTTCTTGCTGCAACTGGTCTCATAAAAGTTCGGACACAGGCAAAAAAGACAGGCTGAGAAAACAATTAATATATAAGAGAATCAGATGAAAAAAGATTTAACTGAAAATTAAGCTAACTGGCATCAGGTGTGTAACATGATTGGCTATGAAAGGGATGTCTTAGAGAGGCTGAGTCTCTCAGAAGTAAAGATGGCCAGATACTCTCCAACCTGTGAAGGCTTACGTAAAAAAAACAGTGGATTACTTTAAAAACAATGTTCCTCAACATCAAATTGCAAAGGCTTTTAAGGTTTCGTCATTTACAGTGCATAACATCATCAAAAGATTCAGAGAAACTGGAAAAATATCTGTGCATAAGGGACAAGGCAGAAGATCTTTACTGGATGCCTTTTTTTTTTTTTTTTTTTTTACAAGTTTCCCTGGTCTTATATTCCGAGCTTATATTCTTTATAATAACTTCTGTCATTCTTTTCAGCCATTTACCGTCAATCTGACATCAAACACCATGAATTTAACACGGAAACCCCCTTCATGTTTGCACTTGTTTATTACAACCCCAATTCTGAAAGAGCAGGGACAAAGTGTAAATTGTGAATGAAATCAAAATGAAATGACTTTCAGATCACATGAGTCAATATGTTATTTACAATAGAACATCGATAACAGAAACAAAACTTTCTTCTGCTGCCAGCCCTGGATTCCATGTCAATCCTTTACTTCCGCAGAGAGGTCAGCAGGCTGAAGACAGCGCTGCAAAAAATCACTGTGCTGCCCCAGCACACCCAGACTGGGAGGTGGTCCCGACCTGCGGGACCGATACCAACCAGAGGGCGCTAAAGCTTGTGCTGCGGAGGGTGAGAGCAGAGAAAAGACCTCTGCCGTACAGACTTGCCTCATTGCCACCAAAAAAACGATACAGGGATGTGCTGCAGAAATCCTGAAGCCCTGACTGATCCGGAGATACATGAGACAATATTCAAATGCAGTCAGGGAAACAGCTCCTCACAGTCCGTTGCATTTTCTCTTTTTGGGACACAATGAAAATTAAAATGCAACCTGTTGGCGTCCCATCAAGACGGGTCTTCCGCTAGGACGTCCCTCATTAGGTGCGCGAACGGAAACCATGTTCCTCATTTGCATACCAACCAATCAGCTTCTGGGTAGCGCTTGTACGCACAGAGGCTTACTGATACTGTCATGAGTGCGTTGAGATGTAAATGTAAATGCAATAGGCTGGGGGTGAAGTTTTGTGAATTGCATTTGAATATTGTCCATGTATTGCGGAGCGAGACTTTGAAAACAAAATGTCAAACAGCTTTCCATTATCATTTGAATATAGTCATAGATTTCCCACATGAGAAAATGAAAATGATAATTGAATTAATGCCTTTTCAATTTAATATTATCTCAAATAACTCATACATAAGCGGATAATTATAATGCAACAGTGGGATTACATTTTCATTTGAATATTGTCCATAAGAAACCTTGACATGTGTGTATGTTTTGTGATTAAATCTATATATTTTTTTAATATTTATTTATCATTATTTTTAATACATTTTTTTTAGATTTATTTTTAAATAAAAAATAAATTGTGAAAAAAAATCTGAGTGGTTTTAATTTAGGTTAGCCATTTCTGCATGTTTCATTGTCCAAATTCCTGAAAAGACAGAAGGGTTATAATAATAATAAATCAATTTTATATAGCGCTTTTTTGGACACTCAAAGACGCTTTACAATGGAGGTATTATTCATTCACACTCTAATGGTGGTAAACTACGTTTTTGTAGCCACAGCTGCCCTGGGGCAGACTGACGGAAGCATGGCTGCCAGTATGCGCCTACGGCCACTCACACACAGTTATATATATATATGCCTATATTGCATGTTTTGGATGGGTGGGGGAAACCGTAGTACCCGGAGGAAACCCACGCGAACTCCACACAGAAAGGCCCCAGGCCGGATTCGAACTCACGGCCTTCTTCCTGTGAGGCAGTAGTGCTCACCACTATGCCACCATGCCGCTGGTATAAATACCTATAACACAATAAAACTGTTGTTCATAGATGGTCAATTTAAAAAAAAAAAAGAGAGAAAAAAAAAAGACAAGCAGCATCTTTCTGAAAATCTTTGAGAGACTTACCACAGTAAGGAAAAGTTCTACAACCAGACTTGAGTGTGAGAGTAATTTAGTCGACGGTTACTCAGTGAAGAGCACAGCTGAATGAACAGACAGGACTGTGTTATGAAGAACAACACAGTGACTGTGCAGACGCAGGAAAAGTGGGAGGGGCAGCGATTACATTACATTACACAGCATTCCCTGCATTCTTGAGTCAAACAAAGGATGTCCTAAAATGCCAGAAAGGAAAAGAATCACTGATATGTGTCCCTTGCTCAGAAAGTCAGAAATAACTAAATGAATGAATCCAAAGACTATGCTTAGATGAAAGATTATTGAGCCGAAATGGTGATGTTTGCTAGTAGCAAAGAGGTAGAAGCAATACTGAAATATTCACTCAGATATTATTAAGGGGCTGATCACACCTAATGCCCTTTATCTGCGCGGGGCGCCCTTCTTGTTAATATTCTCAATGATTAGACGCGTTCTGGACGCTGCTTTTGCGCACCTGGTGCCTTGTGTGTCAGTGCCCCTGGCGCCTCACTGTTCTTTGATGCGCTTCGTATCAAACATAGTCCCATTTTGAGGCGCCTCGATAAAAAGCCGCTTCACCTCATTGTATTCCCTGCTGTCCAATCATGTGACAAGAACTGAAATCAGTTCGCTGACTAGTCCATTGAAACGGTTAATTTCAGAATGTTCGCAAAGAGGAGTGACAGGAACGTTACTTAGCAACACAGAAAAGATGCGTCCAGCACCGTTTTACAAGGTTGGCATCAAAATAACAGGTCAGAGGTGCCTGGCGTTTCCAGACCGAAAAAGCGCTTTCGGTGTGAACGACCACTAAGGCTTCACTGTCGAGCCGTGGAGTACTGACCCCTCCCCATGCTGTGACATCACAAACGCCCTCACCATGGCTACCTTCACCAAAAATCCCCTCCCCCTCTCCCAGCAAACTTTGGTCAGTACAGGTCAGCTAAAAATAAGCTTTAACTTTGAACCCAACCAAATACACTGGGCCAGCTTCTTTAGTCCATAAAGACATTTCCTCTTTTCCCAGCTGAGTCAGAGGTCAGCAACTTCTCTCACTGGCTAATCTGTTCCCACACTGCAATTCCAGCTGCTGCTTTTGATAACATCAGTTTGTCCTGACGCTGGCTAAAATCACATCACATCACATCAGATTACAAACATTTATCTGCCACTTCCAGCCAAAGAGAATCGCCGCTGACCTGACAAAGCAGGGGCCAATTCCCCAAGAGTAATACAGGCTTAAGGGCCAAACAGCTGCACTGGACTTGGTGTGACTACACTGGACCTTGAACCAGCGACCTTCGAAGTCATAATGATTTGAGGCATACAATTGCCGTATGTGTGCCCATTCTCCAAACACCATCAGGTTCTGTAATGGCGCTCGTTGTCCGATGTGATTCTCTACTTCATTGGCAGAGCAGGAAAGAGCATCTCAGCTCATTTAGTGACTCAGTGACTAACGTCGTGCTAACGAGGCTAACGTCATTAAGCACTGAGCGAGGTCTTCCCTTGCTAGTGTGCGGAGACTTCAAGAACGGGCAAGTACCGCCAAACACACAGGTGTTCCTGACAGCTCAGCTGCTGACAGGGCGATGCCATGTGGTGCTGTACTGCACGGCTATGCTGAAAATCACCCTCCCCTTATGTGTCTCAGACCACTTCCATCGCCACTGAAAATAAACTGATGGCACGAGGCTTTGCCAGTATTACACATTAAAACTAATGCTGGCTCTTCCTCACCCTGTCGACCTCGTAACAAACGGTACGAACCTCAGTTTAACTACAGCAGTTTCACTAGTCCACATTAGACAGAAAATATGTTAACAAGGCAAATAACAACACCACTTCGGAGCGGTTGAGCAAATTACCGCAACTTTCAGATCCCCACTATTTTGAAATACACTGAAATGTACTGCAAATATAACAAGAACGCACTGGGAGCACAACATTCCCTGCTGGAGTCGCGACTGTGATTTGTGCGTATCATCAGTCTATCTGCAGTATATGTGCACAGTTTCAGGAATGTCCAATGAAAACTGTAGGAGGAGTTGATTTCACCAGCCAAGTATCTTACATTTCGGACAGACAGACAGACAGCACAATGACATAATCCCCCTTTTGGGCTTTCACCCAGTGAGGGATAAGAAGTCTATAATTACATATATGTGTATGTATGTATGTATGTATGTATACACACACCCACTACTCTGTGCTCTAAAGCAGAACATTCACTGTCATGATACTATCTGCTGCATGAGCTGCAATTATCCTGCTCCGTTTGGAGGGCGAACAGAGGACAAACGGGCTGTTTCACAATCAGGGACCAAAGTTTGTCTCACGGATCCCCAAAAATCAAATGTGAAATATAGAATTAAATTGATGCCCATTTGCTCACGTGTTGTTGAAAACATGCTGAAAACTTTGGAGCGTTGGATTCACAGGTTCTCCTGAAATTCATACAAATGACAATTTGCCCATTTCCACCCTTTTAACCAGTTCTGGAGAAGACATGTTTTTGACAGACAAAGAACGCATGAAGAGTTTTATCACAAAACAGGTGAACTCCACTGATTCTGAATTCAGAAAAAATGGCTTTCTATGTAATTACTATTTCTGTAAAACTTTAAATTATGGTCTTTTCTACTATTGTATGAGCCAAATGGTAACCAATTGGCATATTTATTTCAAATCCAGCCACGGGAATATTCTTGAAACAAAAAACAGTTTTTTTTTTGCATAACGAGTTAAATCCATAGCTTGCTTTTATTACAAAAAGGGTTAAATCCAATTGAGTAGGTATGTTTCTTTGTAGTAGTGTCGGGCGTTGCTGAGGAAGCTCGACAGCTTACAGCGAGAGAGACATGAACATCTCTGCAGCTCCACACTCCACAGTACCAGCAGAGAGTTTATTTATGCAGCTAGAAAGTCAGTCTAACCGGCATATCATACAAATACACTGGTGTCAGAGTAAGGGCAGAGTAACCTAATCCACTGGCAGAGTAAATCTGCCCAAGATTCTGAAACCTAAGCCCATGAGGTAAATGTAACCCGAATCCCATCTCTAATTCAAACATGAAGGTGACACAAGTGTTTTAAGGTTGATAACTGCACCCTTAATATTGTAAACAAACCAAAGCTGATATATTGTCAGGATATGCTTCCTAAACAACCCAACAACTTGGGCAATAGGGTCATTCCATTAGAACTCAACCAGAAGTCCCATAATGACCGACTCGGATTTGGCTAAAAAAGTTTGTACTGGTATCGTAACATATATCATGAACATGTGTAAAATATTTTGTCAAAATTGTGAAGGGTTTTTGTGCTGTGGCTCTTCAAAATAGCATGGTATACCCCATTTTTCACCCTTGCCAATCTCGCATGTTTAATAACAGCCACATTTGGATGCCAATATCTTAAGAATGAAATGAGTTGTGAGTTTGAAATATGGCATAGTACGTAACTAGCACCCAGGCTTTCAGGATCTGTCATCAGAAAAGTCCTATCTCCTCTAGTTTGTGAGGTATTGGCCTCCAAAGCAGTGGTTTTATGTGCGAAAATGAAAATTTCAATTTTCAAGGGTGACTACAGATGACTATCTGTAGAAAGGTTTTGGACAGTATTGAAATCATAATTTAGGAGTAAGGGAGCTCCAAAAATGGCTCCGACTGAAAAAATGCAATTTAAGACCAATTTTTAACAGTCAAAATCATAGCTGTTATGGCCCCAATTTGTTATTACATTTACAACACTACAGCAACAGCAACAGCAAAGGATGACAGACACAGTTTTTAAAACTTATGCACATTTAATTATCAAAGACAACAACTAACAATAACAACTAGATTAGATATATACAAAAAAACATAAATATTTACAGTCCCTTTTGTAGGTTGCTTGGTGATGTCCTGGGTGAGGGAAAAACTCTAACACAGGCAAAAATCCACTAAAAGCTTCACAGGTCTTGAACAGAATGACAGGTCTGGTCACATGTATCCTTCTCCTTGCAATTTCTCCTACTACTTTACTGTCTCAATTCTTTTCCTTATATACTCTTTTGCAGACCCCACCCACATTTAGACCTCTTTTTTTTTTCGGGGACTTGCCCCAGACATGCCCAGGACATGTCTAAACCTAGCTCCAGTCTGGGCCAAATAAAAGAAAGGTAAATACTGCCATCTAGTGGCCTCTATTCACATCACACCTCCATTCCAAAAGGGAAAAATTTTGACTCATAAAGGCAAAATTTTTCTTTTCAATACAAAATGGTTAAGTGGATACTTGTCTATATATACACATCATACATTATTCAAATAAACACGTGACATATATATACATATTCAAACACGGGATAAGAAATCGGCAATCACATTGTCAGCACCCTTTACATGCTTAATTTCCAAGTCAAACTCCTGTAAAATCAAACCCCAATTCAACAATCTCCGATTCTTGTTCTTCATCTTACTCAAAAACATTAACGGATTGTGGTCAGTGTACACAATCATTGGCTTTTGTCCTGTACAAACATAAACCTCAAAGTGTTGTAAAGAAAGGCTACTTCTCTATTGTGGAATAGTTCCTCTGGTGGCGATTGAACTTCCTGGAGAAGTATGCCACAGGATGCTCAATGTCATCAGAGTCACTTCTCTGTAGGAGCACAGATCCACAAGCTTGGTCGCTAGCATCGACCGCCATTGAGAACGGTTTGTTGAAGTCAGGAGATTTGAGCACGGGGAAGTGACACAGCAGAGACTTCAGGCGATCGAAGGCTCTCTGGCATGCATCATCCCAAGTGAACTTTACGCCTTTCTTCAGTTGGTTAGTTAGACTGAGAGCAATCTCAGCAAAGTTCTTGCAGAACTTGCGGTAGTACCCGATCATTCCAAGGAAGCGGCGCAAAGCTTTTTTGTTGTCAGGAACGGGAAAGTCCATGATGGCTTGGACTTTAGCATTTATGGGTGCCACCTTACCCTGACCTATGACGTAGCCAAGATAGGTGACAGTAGCACAACCAAAGTCACTCTTGTTCAGGTTAACAGTCAGGTTAGCCTGGTCAGGCGCTGGAACAACGTCTCTACATCTTTTAGATGTTCTTCCCAGGAGTCACTCCATGTGATCAGGTCATCGATGTATGCACCCATGTGTGGCAATCCGGCGATTGTAGACTGTATCATCCTTTAGAATGTGGCTGGGGCATTTTTCATCCCAAAGGTTAGGACTTCATACTGGTACAACCCTTCTCCTATCTGGAGTCTTCACAATGTAATTGAGATCATTGAGTTTTGTCAGAATTTCATAAGGACCATGAAATCTAGCCTGCAATGGAAACAACACAAGGACCTTGTCTCCTGGTTTAAACTCACGGCTTCTAGCCCCATGATCATACCAAGTTTTCACTTTTCCCTGACTTGATTTCAAGTTCTCTTTGGCTAGGTCACAAGCTGCACACAATCTTTCCTTGAACTTGCTAACATAGTCTAACAGACTGATGTGCGGCTCTTCCTCCTGCCATTGTTCACTCAACAATAGCAAAGGTCCTCTCACTTCATGGCCAAACACTAGCTCAAACGGACCGAATCCAGTAGACTCCTGCACTGCTTCTCTAGCTGCAAACAACAGCAAATTAACACCTTCATCCCAGTCTTTCTCATGGTCATAACAATAAGTCCTCATCATTGTCTTGAGAGTGGAATGAAACCACTTCAAGGCACCCTGACTCTCTGGATGACAGGCACTAGAAAGAATCTGCTTCGCACCTAGTTCATACACAACCTGCTGAAACAATCCTGAAGTGAAATTGCTACCTTGGTCTGACTGAATTTCCCTGGGAAGGCCAAACAACGTGAAGAACTTTATCAAAGCCTTCGAGATTGCAGTTGCCTTAATGTTACGTAGAGGTATGGCTTCGGAGAATCTGGTAGATGCACACATGATTGTCAACAAGTACTGATTTCCAGATCTAGTCTTGGGTAATGGACTAACACAATCAACAATGACCTTAGAGAAGGGCTCTCCAAATGCTGGGATAGGCTGCAATGGAGCAACAGGTGGGTCTAACTGGTATTTTCCAACTACTTGACAAGTGTGACAGGTTTTACAAAAGAAGGAAACGTCTTTCCGAAGCCCAGGCCAAAAGAAGTGTTTCATGATCTTATCAATAGTCTTGTTAACACCAAGATGACCTCCTAAAGGTAAACTATGAGCCATTGTTAAGATCTCATTCCTGTAGACCTTCGGAACAACAATTTGCCTGACCACTGCCCAATCTGCTTTAGCAGGGATATCAGGAGGGCGCCACTTCCGCATCAACACATCATCCTTGAGATAATACCCAACTGGAACTGCGTCTATTTCTTTATCAGGAAGGGCTCTCCTCTTTAGTACACAAATTTCAGGATCATTAGTTTGCTTCTCAATCAACCGCTTTCTGGACAGAGACAAGTCTCCAGACACATCAGAATCACCAGACCCATCCGGCTGGCTGAATAGAGAACTGATAAAAGTATCTGATAAGTCCTCAAACGGAGAAACCATAGTAGGCCAATCAGAGTCATGAGGCAAACCACCTGAGTCCTGACTATTCAATGTGCTGGGCGGCACCACAACATCTTCTTCTTTAGCCTTCTTGGCCATAGCACGAGTCACTGCGCAAGAAGGATACAGAGATGGGTCCTCATCCCCATTTTCAGTGCTCGGCTGTGAAGTAAGATGTACAGGGGGAACTACTTTGCCCCCAGCCAGGTCATTGCCTAGCAACAGAGAAACACCCTTTATAGGTAGACTTGACATAAGTCCCACCTTTACCTGTCCTGTAACTAAATCTGACTTCAAGAATATAGAGCGCAGAGGTACAGATACAGTCCTCCCTTCAATACCTTGTACAAGTATGAATTCCCCTGAAGCGGTCTCATCACGTAACTCCAAAGAGTCCATCAACAAAAGTGACTGAGAAGCTCCGGTATCCCTTAGGATATATATGGGGACAGGAGTAGTATGCTCATTCAGAGCCACAAATCCCTCTGACACAAATGGAAGAAATTCCTCCCTCACGAAGTCAGCTGTATCTGGCTTTTTAGCCCCACAAGAAGCAGGCAATTTAGCAGATCGGTTATCTACTACAGGGGTTTCTAACCTTGTTTTCACAAAGGCATTTGGTTTGGTGTCATTTTCTTCTTCTTTCTTAGCTTTAAGGAACCAACAGCTAGTTGTAACATGACCAGATTTCTTGCAATAACTGCAAACTAGACCACTTTTGTCACTGTCAGCTTTCACACTTTGATCAGACCTGTTACTGGATTTCTGAGCACCATTACCAGATTTGTCTTTGTCTTTGGGTGAATAATCTTGGGTATCACTGTAACCCTTTTTCTGAAATTGGGACCATCTATTGTTACTGCTAGACTGAAATTTGGACTTATGTGTGAGAACATATTCATCTGCAAATTTGGCAGCTGATTGCAAATTCAGTGCTTGCTTCTCATTAAGGTAGGTCTTAATATCATCCTTAACACAGTTCTTGAATTCTTCAACTAACACCATCTCTTTTAGTGAGTTGAAATCATCCTTGACCTCCATTGAAGTACACCAGCGCTCAAAGCAAACTTTCTTCATAATCATAATCAGAAGAATCATCTGCAGACAAAGCTGAATAGGCTTGTTGAGCTTTACCCTTTAGGACAGTTTGCAACATCAGAGGCCAGTTTTCCTTTGGCCACTGGCAACTCTTTGCTACCTTTTCAAAACACTGGAAATAGTTGTCAACATCCTTTTCTGAAAATGGAGGCACCAGTTTTACCTCATGGCTAGCCTGAAATTTATTTTCAGTTTCAATTTTAATTTTTAGCTGCTCCATTTGGAGTCTTTCTTCTCTATCAAATTTCTCTAATTCAAAATCTCTGTCTCGCAAATTTTTCTAACTAAAATTCTCTTTATTTTTCTTTTTCCTCCCTTTCTTTTTTCTCTTCTCTTGCTAATTTTTCTAACTCAATCTGCCTTTGTTTTTCTTTTTCTTCCCTTTCAAAATCTCTTTGTTTTTATTTTTCCTCCCTTTCAATCTCGAGCATTTTTAATTTAAGTTCCATTTCTATATTTGGATTTTCCACTGGAAACTGTTCCAGATCTCCTGGTGCAAACACATTTTCATCAATGTAATATTCAACTATCTCTCGAGCCAGTCTTGCTTTTCGCATGGCTGGTTTTACCTCTGTCAGCTCTAAATGTCTGCAAATTTCCAGCAGTTCTGTCTTTTTAAAAGACTTCAAAACCTCAACGGTTGGTGATGCCAAGAAATCATCCATTGCTGTTGATCTGTCAATATATTTATATAGGAAAATTCAAAAAACAATTTTACAATTTCAAATGTTAGATTTTCAATTAATGAATCACACAATGGTCTATCCCAGACTTGAGCCCCCAATTTGTTATGGCCCCAATTTGTTATTACATTTACAACACTACAGCAACTGCAACAGCAAGGGATGACAGACACAGTTTTTAAAACTTATACACATTTAATTATCAAAGACAACAACTAACAATAACGACTAAACTAATTTTCTGAACAAGATTAGATATATACAAAAAAACAGAAATATTTACAGTCCCTTTTGTAGGTTGCTTGGTGATGTCCTGGGTGAGGGAAAAACTCTAACACAGGCAAAAATCCACTAAAAGCTTCACAGGTCTTGAACAGAATGACAGGTCTGGTCACATGTATCCTTCTCCTTGCAATTTCTCTTACTACTTTACTGTCTCAATTCTTTTCCTTATATACTCTTTTGCAGACCCCACCGACATTTAGACCTATTTTTTTTTTTTTTTTCGGGGACTTGCCCCAGACATGCCCAGGACATGTCTAAACCTCGCTCCAGTCTGGGCCTAATAAAAGAAAGGTAAATACTGCCATCTAGTGGCCTCTATTCACATCACATAGCGTAGTCATTTACCCGGGACAAAAAAAAATTTCTAAATAATTGTACATATGTCAATCATCTGGTCAAAAAATCAGATTGTTTTCTCAACTCCTTCATATGTAAATAATTATATCAATTATAGACACTTTTTCGCCCTTAGACGACGTAACTACAACTAACTATTGAGACTTCCTGTTTCTTATTAATAGTACGAGGCTACATGGAAGGTGTGCAAATGAGTGATGACTGACTGCTTTTGCTTGTATTACATCAGGTTATTAGGTATTTCATCAGCTAACCATGTATTGCATCATCTTTATTTCAGCATTGCATCAGCCAAACATTGAAAACAAAAGAAGCTTCATTCAGTTCATTGACAGTCAGCATGGCAACTGAGATGTGCAAAATTGGTGTTTCTCTGGGTGAGGAATGTCACAAGAGAACACACTGCGGAAAGACTGGTTTCATTAAAATAAGTGAACTTGAACCTGATGACAGAAGGATTCTATCTTGGCGGTGTGGCATGTCCTTTGATGAAGCCGACCAAATCTGTCTCCATCATGAAAAGGTTTATATAACACGCTTTGAAAGTATGTTGCGTGCATTTATGACAAGGATTGGTTTGTGGGCTGCTCTGTTGAGCGGTCAGATGAAAACTGTGATGTCTTTGTCAACTTCATGAAACATTCTAAGACTGGCCTTCTCTCATGGCCTCCTTCTGTTCGTCAGAATACCTGTTGGGTTCCATCCCAGAACATCATATGCATTGTGTCTGCACCACAGCTCCAGGGGCAGAGCGCAAGGTTTTATAAGCTTGCTGACCAAGATACTGAATCAGTTCAGAAGAAGCTGCCTTCATTTGGGCTATGAACTCAATTTTATCTACATTTTTGGATAAACTGACTGACTAAATTGAGGATGCCATCAAATCTATGTGTTCAGAGTAGAAATACCTCACATTTTCTGCATTTCCGACAAAAAAGTAGTTAAAACGCAAGCTGTAGTGGGGATAAAAAAAACGCCTACATTTCATAAACTTATTTTCATATGAAAGAGGTGAGAAAACAATCTGATTTTTTTGACCAGATGATTGACATAGAAATAAAATTATATAGAAAAAAATTGTTGTCCTGGGTAAATGACTACGCTATGATTGACTGTTAAAAATTGGCCTTAAATTGCATTTTTTCAGTCGGAGCCATTTTTGGAGCTCCCTTACTCCTAAATTATGATTTTAATACTGTCCAAAAACTTTCTAAAGATAGTCATGTGCCTAAATAGAAGGAATGTAGCCCTAATAAACGGTTGTGATTTATTGTAGCATGACAGTTGCCCCCTGAAAATTGAAATTTTCATTTTCGCACATAAAACCACTACTTTGGAGGCCAATACCTCAAAAACTAGTGGAGATAGGACTTTTCTGGTGACAGATCCTGAAAGCCTGGGAGCTAGTTACATACTATGCCATATTTCAAACTCACAACTCATTTCATTCCCAAGATATTGGCATCCAAATGTGGCTGTTCTTAAACATACATGATTCGCGAGGGTGAAAAATTGGAAATACCAACCTATTTTGAAGAGCCACAGCACAAAAACCTTTTAGAATTTTGACAAAATATTTTGCACATGTTCATCATATATTTTAAGGTACCAGTTCAAATTTTTTTAGCCAAATCCGAGTCGGTCAGTATGGGACATTTCCAGACTTTGGTTGAGTTCACATGGAATGACCCAATAGTGAAGAAGAGCGGCAATGAGTCGGATAATATTCACAGTATTTTCAGCATGAGGCATGTAAGATGGAGGAGTGCAAGGAAACAGGACAGTCTGACTCACCCCCTACAGACTGAATACCCCCCGCGACACAGCTGATGGCTGACGAGATGAGATCGGTCATGCAGCAGCCGATGAGGGCGGTGAGCGCCACGAGCAGTAAGTGGCCGCACCCCATGACCGTCACCACCACGCAGAAGCTCCACTCAACGTTCGGAATACATTGGTGCCAAGATGGCGACGTAACTTGTTGCACGCGGTAGAATTCTCTCCGAGAGTCTTTTTCGTATTTAGGGACTTTTACTGCTTTAATTAAAACTGTTCTGGCTACAATAAATAAGATATTATTAACAAAGTCATCTACACTCACGGTGTTAACGGCAATAAAGTATTTTCACCGTTTCAGTCAGTGTAATTAGATGCAATCAGTCTGTAATGGCTAATAACATGGGAAACAAACGTAAATCTCACCCGAGTGTTACTGCTGTTAGCATACCTCTCCCTGAATCCCCGCTGAAGACCCCGGTCAGCAAATGCAGGAAAGTCCTCGACAACGATGAAATTGCTCAAAGCATAATCGTACAGTTGACGGAGGCGATAAACAAGAGAGCGGACGGACTACAAGCCGGAATCGAGAGTGTAAAGTTGTCAGTTGAATTAGTCGGTAAAACCGAACGAAAACTGGCCGAACTGGACATTACGGTGCTGGAACTTTCACGGCATAAACGACGATGGGACTTGCGGCTGTTTGGTGTTGCTGAAGAGGAGGGTGAGGACATTCGCAAAGGTCATTTCCATCTTTCAAAAAACGGCACCGGATCTCACGGATAAACTCCCCAATGTGATAGACACTGTCCACCGTCTTGGCAAACCTCACCTGGACAAACAACGACCAAGAGCTGTAATATTGCAATTCACAATGAGGCATTACCGTGATGTCATCTGGAAAGCCGCGAAACACTCAGCATTCCTCCCAAGGATGTTTTATATTTCACTGGATATACAATTGGAAAATGGCCGCCCATTCATTTCAATGGAAATTGCTCAGTGGCGCAGCAATCCGACATGGGGGCCAAGCTTCCGGAGCCACGCGGACATGCGTTGTGTGATTTTTGCTCACACATGCGTAGTGTGGGGCTTATGAACGCGCTGGTATCCGAGGTGTCCATGACAACGGCTCGGGCTCGTGGAACTCCGACCTCGGGTGCGTGTTCACGATCACTTTTCACCGGAAATGGAAGTCTGTCCACTGCAGACTGCGCCCTGACGAAACATAGGCGCCGGTAAAGGTTTAATTATGGTTTGAGATACTATTTTAAAACACAAATGCAATAATAAATGTTAAAAACGACTTTGACAGGGAAGTAATACTATTGATTTCAACTCAAAAATCTCGGCAAAATAGTTGACTTGCTGTTGCGTAACTTTAATATGATGGCAGATGGCAAGGATACCCCAGTGCTCCACCCACTCACATCCGCTGCAGTGCTAAACTCGGAGGAGCGGGAACGCGCTTACATATGAGGACCCGTTGGTGTTCGCATAGCCTGAATATAAATAAAAGATTTTGTCTTTGCCGAGAACCGAGGCATTCATGATTTAAGAGAGAAAAATAAACCGTTTCGGTATGGATAATTTGTGGCTGTCAAAAAAAATTATTCACGAATTTATCAGCGTGTCTTTTTCAATTATCCCCTATGGAGAAATTTCTTTTTGGACCCATGGCATCACGTGACCTGCAATATCACATTCGCCGCTAGGACCATGGAGGATTATGTGGTCGACCCGAGTTGTGCGTCCAGATCTCCTTATAGGTCCATGATTCCTCCAAGGAAACAAGTTGCATTTCACGAAAGATTTCTCCCAAGAGGACAGGGCGAGACGTTCGCAACTGTGGCCGATGGTGGAGAAGGCCAGAAAGGAAGGTAAAATTGCCTATTTTGTCGGCACAAGAGCATTTATTGAGAAAAGGGAAATCTCCCTCTCAGTGGATCGATGAACTGGGAATCTATAGCGCAGGCTTGTCACCAGGTTCATTACCTCACGGTTGAACTATGAGAACTTTTTCGAAATCCCTGCACCACTTGGATTTTTAGTTTTAGTTTTTTATTTTTCTTTTTCCTCTCTCATGAACGGACAGTTCAGTCCTGCTCAGACTGTGTGACATTCACCACAAGCCTGTAAAGGTAATCTTTTGAGTTGTGTTAAGTTGTATTCACAATGAATATGAACAAATTCTACCTTATAGATACGGGTTGTAATCTAATTGAAAACTTAAATGTTTGTTTTCACGTTATAGGTGGTTGTTCAATCTCTTTACCGACTTTTTGTTGAAGCTTTAAGCTAACCATTTTGATTATCAGAAACTCGTTGCTTTATATGCAAAGTTGCTGTATATTTTGACTTGATTTTTCGGAGAGCATTCTGTACTAAAGAGAATACCACTCTCCTGTGCTCAGGGTACTAAGCTACTTACCGTAACTACACTAGCCTAAAAGGCCTATTCTCTTTTCTTTCATTATTTCATCCCTTACAGTTATTTCATTTAATGCTCGGGGGTTATGAAACAAAGTAAAGCGAAAGGCTGTTTTTCTTTACGCGAAGAGTTTCAATGCAGATTTCTGTATTATTCAAGAGACTCATTCAGAGTTGAGTGATATAAACTTCTGGAAATCACAATGGGACGAGGAGGTCTGGTTTTCCCATGGCTCAAGTCATTCCGCAGGAGTCTTAACACTAAGGGCTCTAATTTCCTGGCGCAGCGCAGGTGGCGTAGTGTGGCGCAGCCCGCTTAGTGGTAATTTCGTACGGCGCAGCCCGCGTAGTGGTAATTTCGTGAGATGCGCAGCCTTTGGTTGTGCGCCAAGATGGGTGTGGCGGCGTAGTAGGGGGAGGTGTCACATATTCATCAAGACGCAATGACAATTTCGTAGAAAAATTCTTCGCTGCAGTTGCGCAGAAAGCTCGCCAGCTCTAACCTGGTTCACTTTCTGCGCAGTGGTAATTTGGCTGACCGGCGCGCAGTGCGCACACGTCACCGAAACCTCTCAGGCAGGTTTCCAGAATGTCAGGCACATTTCAATACAGTGAATAATTACAGCAACCACAGTTTAATGTAACTATCTGAATCAGCACAAAAATTATAGTATCTATATCGATTGTCCTGATGTCATATCAAAGGCGGTTGGCACGCGTGATGGAAACTGGACCTGACTTAATCAGCGGCAACTGAATCAATGATGCAAATCAAATCAATGACTTCACATCTTTCTCAGCCAACCACAAACTGCCTCGGCATCAGGCAGTGCGTATATAATGCTTGCGTTCTATGCTCGGTAAAGCCGCATACACACTGGACGCGAAACAAACTTTTCGCACGACTGATTACAGTCTAAGTCAATGCGAAGAGCCATCGATTTTTCTTGGTCTTTTATTTCGCCTATTTTCTTCCTTTGAAGATAGACAACAGTCTTTATTCGGTCTTTCTTTTGAAAGTTAGTCTGATGGATCGAACAGATTCACGCTTTATTTCCACAGCAGAGATAAAATAGTGCTTGCAATCAGAGAGCAAATCAATTCCATGACCGTTGACAGTGTGAATAAATTATCGCATGCACGATCAAGACTGTCCAACGCCAAATGCAAAATACTCCATGTCCGGCACCCAGCAAAAAGTAAAAGTATTGATATGAGAACAGATTTATAACGGAATATAGAATAAAAATACATATATATCACCAACCAACAGAACATCCAAAAAAGATGACCCGCAAATAAATTCATCGCAGTACGTGTTTGTTGGATGTTCTGTTGTTAAAATGTTCTGTTTATTCATTATTTCGTTATCAATCTCTTCTAATCGTCCTCTCTTTTTTTTGGCTGTCAGACACGGAGGCATTGTACATTGTCTCGCGCCAATGTCGACTCGCTTTATTGAGCGGAGCTTAAACAGAAACATTGATTGAAATTCTCGGTACTGATCTTGAAGAACTGAGCCCTCTTATCAAAACATTCACGTTTAATATCTAAAAGAGTCAGTGGATTTGAAGAAATTAAAAACAATAATAGACGGTCAGACACGGAGATATATTAAAACCCTGTCAGACTTTCGGACACAAGACACGGCTTGCAACGCAATCTGTCGAGCGAAAAATTTGTTTCACGTCCAGTGCGCAAGCGGCTTAATACTAGGCTATTATTATTGTCACTTAGGTTTTATCGTCTTTAGTGGGGGAAAGTAATACAGCCTGATTGGTATGATCTCGTACTGAGTTAAGATCACATATTGAAAATAAATGTGTAACGTATCTTGCATTGTTGTCCATTCATGTGTATCCCAAAATTTTAAGCAGCAACAGTTGGTAATAATAGGAACACGCTATCCATCGTTTCTCTTGCCAATGAGCAATATTTGACTCGGCTGTGTTATACCCAAATACGGCGCCTTTGCCAACTTGCGCTGGAAGACGGGGCAGAGGCGGGACAGAGGAGTACTTGTGCCAGGCTACGCCAAGCTTGAAATTGCAACATACGCCTGGACACACCCCGTTGGCGCGGCGCACCCTCCATTCGCTGCGCCTGCGCCTGGTCTATGAAATTAGAGCCCTAAAACACAAGTTCAATGGCAAAATTCTTTTCAGTTTGTCTGATCAGTTTCTTCTTTTAGTTATCTCACTAAACGAAGAACTAATTTTGCTTGGAAATATTTATGGGTATAATAACCAAAAAGAAAATACTGAATTAATGGATACATTAAATAATAACATTGCATATATAATGAGGAAATATACAAATATGAAACTCATTTTGGGTGGAGATTTTAATACAACAATGAATGATACCATTGATAGATGGCCTGCAAAACTAAATGCCAATCCTAATATTAATTTGATAGACTTTATGTGCAAATGAAATCTCCTAGACATATGGAATCCAAAGCTGATAGACTTTACTTGGGGAAATAAAACTGGCTGTCTTAGATCTCGCATCGATTTTTGGTTAGTGTCTCAATCCTTGCTGGAATCCACACTTAGAGCTGACCATCTGCCTGCACCATTGTCTGACCATAATGTTGTGTTGTTGGAAATAGCTGTGTCTTCCTATCATCAATCAAAACGAAATGCTGGATATTGGAAATTAAATAATTCATTACTAACCAATAAATCTTTAGAAAAGATTAATCTCAGAGAAAATAAACAAGTACTGGCAATTAAGTCTAACTCAAAATACTTTTACTTCAAACTGGGAATTACTTAAATTTGAAATCTCCAAATTAATGAGGAAGGCGGGGGCGGATTTGGTGAAAAACAATAAGAATAATAAAAAAAAAAAGAATCTCAAGTAATCGCTGATATCAAATTAAATAATTTAGCTCCTGATAATATGTCGGAGGATGACAAAGTAAAATTAGCAGAATTACAAACAAATTTAGATATTATTTGTGTATATAAAGCTAAAGGGGCTTTCATACGTTCAAGGCAAAAATGGATTGAAGAAGGAGAACGAAACTCATCATATTTTTTTAACCTTGAAAAACGTCATCAGAAAAATAACTCTATTAAAATTAAAAATAGACAATATAATAATAGAAGACCCCTTACTAATTTCAGAACATTGTGAACAATTTTATAGGAAATTATATGAATCTAGGTCTTCAATCGATGACATACAAAATTTTCTCCAAAAATTAAAAGATATAAGAAAAATAAACAAAGAAAATAGAAGTAACTGCGATTTACCTATAACTGTTAATGATATAAATGAAGCTATAAACAAACTCAAGCCAAATAGATCACCAGGCACTGATGGTCTAACGGCTGAATTTTATAAAAAATTCTCTAACATTTTGTCACCCTTCCTGCATCGGGTATTTATGGAAAGTCTTAATAAAGGGCACCTTCCCCCTACCATGACGCAAGGTTTAATCAATTTGATCCCAAAACCACACAAAGACAAACTACTTATTGATAACTGGCGTCCTATCTGCCTTCTACAAAATGACTACAAAATAATTGCCACGTGTCTAGCCAAAAAAATTAAGACTGCTCTTATCGATATAATAGATCAAACTCAATCAGGCTTCATGGCAGGCAGACACATAACCAATAATATAAGACTTGTTTTAGACATTTTAGATTACTCAGACTTGGTGCAGGACGAGGGATTTGTTCTTTTCTTGGATTTTTACAAGGCGTTCGATACCATAGAACACTATTTTATGTTTAAAGCTATGGATTTTTGGTTTTGGTAGTACATTCTCAAACGCAATTAGAACACTATACAAAGATAGTAACTGCTCTATCAAACTTTCACATGGTACTTCCAAGAGGTTTAACATCAATAGAGGTCTCCGACAAGGATGTCCAGTTTCACCCTATCTATTTGTTCTAGCTGTGCAAATCCTGCCAAATCATATAAATAACAGTGGTATTATGGGTATATCCATTGCTGATAAAGTTTTTCTCATCAGCCAGCTAGCGGACGATACCACTTTATTTTTAAAGAACCAAAATCAGATGAAAAAAGCTATTGAAACAATAGGTATATTCTCTCAAGCTTCTGGTCTCTATTTGAACATAGCGAAGTGTGAACTGCTTCCAATTAAGAGTTTTGCACAAGACAGTATACATTACATACCGGTGAAATATACCGTTAAATACCTTGGCATAGTTATTAAAAAAGACCAGAATGTTAGAACCCAAGAAAATTTTAATCCTATAATTAAAACAATAGAACAGAGATTCAATCTCGGGCTTCAAAGGGACTTATCTATATCTGGAAGATCTCTCTTATCAAAGGTAGAAGGCTTGTCTAGAGTAATCTACGATGCCCAAGCAATGGATGTACCTATGGATTGCTGCACGAAAATAGACAAACTTTTATTTAATTTTATTTGGAAAAAGAAACCTCACCAAATTTGAAAAAATATAGTAATGGATAAGCCATTCTATGGTGGTATCAATGCCTTAGACCTCTGCACTTTAAATGTAACATTCAAAATGAAATGGATTAAGAATTTCTTCGTGAATTGGCAACAGGGGAAGCCCAAACAACCCCTGAAAGTTAATGATTGTTCGTGACCTGTTTTCAATCATTCATTTAAATTACAATAACAGAAACTCCGAAAACTCAACATGATCTGATGCGGCCAGTTTCATTAATAACGCATACCAGTCTACTCTCACGCATTTGGCATGAGTTTAAGAGGCATTTTTACGTTCCTCTGCTGTAGACAGCAATGATTCCATCAACGCGTATACAAGAGATTTTCGCGTGGAATTTTAGTACTTGTGGATGGAGGAGTTTGAAGCAATGGAATTGCATAAAGACGTTTCAAATTATCTTATTTCATTTAAACAATCATGAAATAAACAAACATTCCGACCAACATATCTTAAATGCATTGCTTCCAACCCCAACCCCCGAGTAAATAAACGCGTGAAAAGTCTGGAGTCGTAATCAGTATGCGTTATAAATGAAAACTGGCCACATCTGATAATGTAGAGAGTTTTCAGAGTTTCTGTTATTGTAATTTAAATGAATGATTGAAAACAGGTCATGAACAATCAGTCACTTTAAGGGATTGTTTGGGCTTCCCCTGTTGCCAATTCACGAAGAAATTCTTAATCCATTTAATTTTGACCTGTGGTGCATTGCTCTCAAGGGAACTTACTCCCTTTTCCCTTCTGCCTGCCTGTGGGCTGTTGATTGATTGATTGATTGCTTTATTTCAGACCCATCCACAGGATGGTTCATATCACATAAAATACATAAACATTCACATAAAATACATACAAAAACTAGAAGAGCACTCAGAGAGCGCAGAACCTCCGCCGCCAGGGGGCTGCAAAGCCAAAAGCACGGCGATTGGAACTCCGGCCCATTGGAAAGACTTGAAATCTTGAACTTTGGAGTATATCTCAGCAGTACTTTGGCCTAGATATGCCAAAATTTAATCACCTCTTCCTTGACTTAATACCAACCTACCCTGAAAATTTCATTGAAATCCGGCCATTAGTTTTTGAGTTATCTTGTACACAAACAAACAAACCAACAAACAAACGGCACGGAAAACATAAACCTCCTTGGCGGAGGTTAATAAAAGGTGACAAAGGTTACAAAAAAAAGCCTCGTGTAGGCATGAGCGCCAATGACACCACATACTTGAACCAAACCTTACAGAGCTTTGTCTAGGGTTGCATAATGCAGAAATAATGACATTTCTGGACGTGTTTATTCTACACATAAATCTGTACATCAGGTTACGAAGCACAGCAGGACAGGTAGGTATACCAGCATTTACAAACATATGTTGAGACTGCTGTTCTCATCCACTAAACTCTCATTCTCATGCAAAATTACTGCATTATTCTGCTTTTTTAACATTTTCACATTTTTGGGTCACCATTGTCCCCATTTCTGGGTGATCACTGAGGCTTGAACTTTGACCTTGGTGGCACTCATCCCCTTTCACCTTTATTCCTCCAAATGCATTGATATTCACTTCATTCAAGTCTTTTCCTGAAATGGCCATTTTGTGATTTTCGCCACATATGGTGCAAATTGCACTTAGAAAAATTTAATTGGGGTACATTCTCCTGTGATCTCTTCGGCCGGCCCGTGGGTTCGTTCAAGGTGCCGACGTCACTTGATTTGTTGTCAACCTTTTAATCCCATATTTCATACAGTTTGTATCCATTTTGACAAAGCTCGTTCTGCTCTGCACCCCTCATGGTGCAATGCTGTCATTCATGTCTGTTCCCAATTCCTGGGTGAGCACTGAGGATTGAACTTTGACCTCGGCGGCACTCATCCTCTTTCACCTTTACTCATCCGAATGCCTCAAAATTCACTTCATTCAAGTCTGTTTCTGAAATGGCTATTTTGTGATTTTCACCTCATGTGGTGCAAAAATTACTCTTAGAAACATTTCACTGGGGTACATTCTCCTATGACCTCTTCCGCCGGCCCGTGGGTTTGTTCACAGTGCCGACGTCACTTGATTTATTTGTTCAGTCTCTGTGCTGATTATTAGAAATATAAGGATTCATTTAAGATGAGAATTCCATCATGTGAAACCAAATTTTGGGCACACATTGGGCACGCATTTCGCTGTGATTTTCTGTTGAGCTCTGGCTTTTTTGGGTGATTTCAAATTATTTTGAGCAAGTCCTGGAAAATACACACACACACACACACACACACACACACACACACACCGAAATGTAATACAGAGATAGGTAGCAGGGAGTATTTGAGATAAAGTTTGTGTCAGTTAATTGGTGTGCAGGAAACTGCATTGGGTTGTCTGTCAGCTGAAATCCACCATGCTGACAAGTATCAAGACGTGGGTAACACTTTACAATAACCATCATTTATAAATGGTAAGTAGACCATCTAAAAATGGTTAACAGTTTCTTAATGTATAATCATCATTTATAAACAGCATAAATGGTAAATAGACCATTTATAAATAGTCTATTTACCAAATAATGGTTATTGTAAAGTGTTACCAAGAAGTGTTTGTCAGCAGGATGTACCACAGTCGTACAAAAATATACAAAATGTATTTATTGTGCACTCTGGGTGTAATCTGTGTCTCGCCCACCGGGGGGCAGTGTGTTGCCAGAATTTGATCAAAGTTTTGGACGATACCCATCCACCTCACATTCCTTAGTGCAGGTGATGGGTCTGGGGGGAGGGGTGCAGGTGATCCTTTTCTGTGGGTGAGAGGTGTGAATGGGAGTTTCTCAAACCTGCAGTAGAAGCCGTTCAGGTGGTTTGTTTTCTTACATTTCAAACACAAAGTAAAGACAAATCAACTTTTATATGAAAACATTTTATTTCATACAATACTTGGTATGAATGTGCAAAAAAATAAGGGCACACTTAATACTGTACATGACAGGCAAGCGATAGGGCACATTGTACTGATCCAGTGCCTGGACTGGGCCGGGGCTCAGCACAGACTGTACCCTAACTCTCAAGCCACTCCAGTTTAAGTCCTTCTCCCTTAAAAGACTACCTACACTGAAAAAAATTGGAATGCCATTACTTAAAAGAAAAGCTAGGAAAGTTTTTTCACACAGAAAGTGCTTGTAATCCTAACTCAGGATATTATGGAACATTTACTTACGAGAATCACTTATCACACACTTAAACCACTGTGGGAACGAAAGAGACAATTACTTGACTGTAAGGCATTGTAAGCATTAGAAAATCTGTATCAGGCCAAAACATCTCAATGGTCCATCATAACTTTGTATCTGTTGAAGGCAGCCTCTTGAAATTTCCAGATGTTTACTGCAGGTGATGGGTCTGGGGGGAGCGTGGAGGACGTTAAAGGATTTCCTGGTGTGGGTGAGAGGTGGGAATGGGAGTTATTCAAACCTGTAGTAGAAGCCGTTCAGGTCCTCTGCCAGTCTGCGGAGAATTGTTCAATACTGTGAAGGGAATTGTGTTCAAAGATCTGTGTTCAGGGAAAATATGTGATAAATCGAAGCATTTATTTTCTGACATTTTGCAAAGACCCCCCTTTAGAGAATTCTTAAGACCCTCTCTTTTGAACAAATTAAAAGTTATGAAGTGAAATCAAGTAATGATCATTTGACTTTTGTGGATCAAGTTTTCCAAATATTTTCAGTGATCCTGACCCTGGATGTACAAAATACATTTCAAACACAACATAAAGACAACAAAGTCAACTTTTATATGAAAACATTTTTTTTGTACAACACTCACCCAAAATAATGTGTAATGACAATAAAACACTGTCTACAAATACCATATTATGAATATGATTAATGGCATGATTGATTCTAGTAAGTAAATGTTACTTAATATCCTTAGTAAAGATTACAAGCACACTGAGGGAAAAAAAAAAACTTTCCTAGCTTTTTTTTTTTAAGTCATGGCACTCAAATTTTCAGTTCATTGACCCCATGATCAAATGGTAATTCAGAGGTCCTGCACAGACAGGCAGGCGCGTTGTTCTCATCCAACACCCGGACTGGGCCGGGGCTCAGCACAGACTGAACCCTAACTGTCAAGCCACTCCAGTTCAAGTCCTTCTCCCTTAAAACACTACCTACACTGAAGAAAATTTGGAGTGCCATTACTTAAAAAGCTAGGAAAGTCTTTCACACTGAAAGTGCTTGTAACCTTTACTCAGGATATTACGTAACATTTTCTTAGCAGAATCACTTATCACACATTTAAACCACTGTGGGAACAAAAGAGACAATTACTTGACTGTAAAACATTGTAAGCAGTAGAAAATTTGTATTGTACTAAAACATAAGTGGTGAGCATATTTGGCTGCTAAAGAACTGACAGCTTCCTCTTCCTGGGTCAGGGCAAATATTTTCTGTTGGCTGACGCCAATCACCACTCTTGCATTGGATGGCTTTCTGTTCACCCACTGCCTGGAAAAGAATGGAAGAGGGGAAATGTACTAATGAATTCATTTCCAAAAAGACATTACAGTACATGTCAGGGGACAAATTCCTTCAAGCTGTTACACACTGAGTTTAAAGTGGTTGAAAGTCTGAAAAAAAAACTGAAACAAGACCTGTGCCATTTTGTAGGTCTTAGTGAGCAGATGAAGAAAATGCAAAAATAAAAAACTGTTGAGAATTTTTGGAGAAAATCCATTTTTTTTGTGGCAGTCATCTTGAATTACAAAATCCTAAGAAGGGGGTTAATAATTGCAAGCCATCATGTATTTTTTTTTTTCCAATAGTTTGACATTAGATAATCATACCACAGGGTCAAATTGGTGAAAATACAAAATGATTACCATGGTAACTGAATTTGTCAAAAATATTAAAATATTAAATCCCTGAATATAACCCATCATGTTGCTCAGCTTTAGTCCAGAACTACTTTTGTGAGGTAGGAATAATTGGCAGCTGATGACATCATGTATAATAGGCCTTTTCATTCATTGCCCCAGCTGGAGTGGAAGTAGAAAGATACCCAGAAGCAATCCAGTGGCCAAGGAAGCCACATCTGGTGAAGGAAGAATACCATAAACAGTTTGAGAGAAACAAATGTGTCAGCTTACTATGCAGAACTGATGTCTTAGTCCAGCTAATAACCATTTGCGTGAGTTCTTTAAGTGCCATGGTTGAGGATTGGTTAGATACTCTGAGCAAGCTTTCGAAGCAGTTCACGCTGACTTCAACATTCTGGGAGAGGCATCAGATAAAGGATAGCAGCAACAAACTATTTGGTTTGCGCTGAAAGTACACCGTCAAAGAGTACAATAGCGCACGACTAAGCATTACATTTAGATAGAACATTTTTGCCACGTGAGGGTTAAAGGAGATGGACTACTATTACTATTTTTCACATTCTTTTGATCGACAACCCTGCAGAGGAGACCTTCAGAAATAAATCACCAAAGAGCAGAAGTTTTAATCCTTTAACGTCAATGTGAAAATTTCAAGTTGGGTGCCGATGAAAAAGTGGATTTTCTCCAAAAATTCCCAGATTTTTTATTTTTGCATTCTCTATCTGCTTACTGAGGCCTACAAAATGACATGGGTCTTGTTTCAGTATCTTTTTTTCCCAGACACTCAAGCACTTTGAACCCAGTGTGGTTACTGAGTGGAACTTCGACAGAGTTGTTAAATTATCTGCCCTCTCACCCTCCCCCCACCAACAGAGGAGCAGTGTAAAGTAGTTGTGAAGCTGTAACCTTGCCCTCTCCTTCTCAGCCAAATTCAAATTCAGCTTCCTCTCCACCAACAAAGAGGTGCCTTTTTTGTGAGTGTATATTTTCAAAGATTGGCTTAAAATAATTTGAAATCACCCAAAGAAGGTCAGAGGTTAGCAGACAACCAAAGCCTGAATGTGTGGCTGACAGAAACTTTATCTCCAAATACTGTGTGACGTAGCGTTCAGAAGCCACAGGCAAGAGATGGAAATCCAAAAAAAATATGCCTTTAATGAAGTCCGAGTCAAAGCCAAAAGACACAAGAATTGCCAAGACACAATACGAAATCCAAAAACAGTCAACTAGACGGGCAGGGGTCAGAACCAGGGAAACACATGAGCAAAGGTACAAAAACGACAGGCAAAAAGTCACAGTCAATGAACAAAGCCAAGGGTCATACACAGGGCATCCAAACACAGAAATCGCGTCATACAAAAAAATAGGTGGAAATCCAAAAAAACAAAACAATACAAGAAGGGCAATGGCAAGAGTCGAAGTCAGACAAACCAGTCAAAGGAAAACAATACTTAATAGCATACAAGACACTCTGCACAAACAAATATTGATCAACGTTATGACAAAGTCAGAACTGCAGTGACGACTTTTAAATATATATGAGGGAATTCACATGCCGTGCAGGGAACAGGTGAGCTGGATCAGACTAATTACAATGGGAGAATCATGTGAGGGAAACCCTAACCAAGAAAATTGGCGAAAGCCAAGACACGGAAGGAATAATACAAACAGCCTATGACATTTAAACGGTTCCGGTCAAGGAGTTCTAAGTGCAGGAAAGTAATTAAGCACGTGTGAGAGATCTCGCAGAAACGCAGGGGGAGACAGGTAAAGCTGAGCAAGAGGCAGAGACTAGAACAGGGCGATTGCTGAGAGGTAATTAGTCTTAATTAGTAGCGGTGCAACTTTACAGATTAAACTAGTGTGCTTGTTAGTAGGTTAGTAATCTATGTACATGGATTAGTTGTGTTAGTAGACTATGATACAAAATACAAATATTAGTTTTGTTAGTAATCAGAACAGTAAGACGAAGGAAGTAAACGAGAATCGAAGGAATATATTAAACACCAGAATTCATTTAAATCACCCGAAGTAAGTGCTTACACAGACCGGGAAGATGGACTGAACCAACTAGATCACAAGACAGGGGAGACAAGTGTAATGGAACTGAGAAATGGAATGAACTAAAAATGTGAGAATAACAATAACCAAAAAGAATAAATAAAAGACAAAATCATGAACACAGATCCTGAACATAAACATGAAAACAAACATGACAAAAAACCATAACCATGACAACCCCAGCACCCTCTCCCAATCACGCACAGTTATGAAAGGACCGGCATTTATTATGGTACACTAGAGCCTAGTCTCATCCCAACTCGTTATATTCTGACCCTACCTGGCCAAGCGTCGATAGATGACGAAAAGGGAGGCTTTTGCTGTTCTTATTTGACGCCAGTTTAAAACGAACCTTACTGCCGAACCCCTAACCTTTAACCCGAACCCTAACCATCAAATAATGCCGCCAAAAGTCATTCCCTGTCGTATATCGAAGTTTGGTCAGGTGGTGTCAGAACAGGAAGTCAGTATGAGAAAGTGTTGTACACACCTCTAATCAATAGTCTCTCCACTGAAAAACTTTACAGTCGACCCAAACACTAAAGTTAGAGATTCAACTTTCTGACATCCCAACCCATCCCACCGCCGCACCGCACCCCCCCCCCCCCCCCAAGAGCAGCTCATCACAGCTGACCATCCTCCTGCAAGAACAGAAACTGCTGTTCTACACCAGAAACCAAAGATAACACAAGCAAAACAACATTGCTAAACCTTGACAAGCCTAAATGATTCCCCCATCTGACAAAATCATCTTTTGATGATAATTTATTGACGTCGCCAAGATAAATGGGCGGAATTTTTCCCACTTCTAATCATTATGTACTTGTGAGGATGTGATTCAGAATGTAAAATTTTGCTCTCTTGTAATGAAAAATAACTCATATACTCTCATAACTCTCACATAACTCTCTGACTGAGCAGTCGATAAATATGTAATTCACTTGATGAAAACTTCTTGAAAAAAGTGTTTGTGAGGTGCTGGAAATTTATTGTGTAAAAGGTGTAGGAACTCTCCTCCTGAGCTAATTGAGAAAGTGAATAAAATCAGTGTCCCTCCAAAACAAGAAAAGTTTCAGAAGAACATTGCACTGTGTTCAAAGCATGCAGTGAAATGCTTGTGCTTTACTTTTTAAATAAATATTTTCTCTGCATGTTGTCTGTATGATCTGAAAGTATGTTGACTTGTTCAGAGTGTCACAGACTGAGCACAAGGATTCGGTTCCCAGTTTTCAAACCCCTGAATGATCGGTCTCAGAAAACATGACATGAGGAGTTGCATGGATACAGTCGCCATTTTAATTTCCTTCAACGACAGCCAAAACATTAAGACGGTATTGAGGGATTTTGGCACAAAAACTGTGAGAGCAGACTTTGATTAAGACACTGTAGATACTATTGACTCTTTATGTTATAATGGATCTATGCACGAGTGACTATTGGTGCAAAAATACTGTTTGAGTCCAACCACTCCGGCTTCGATAGGGTGTAGTTACTGGTGATGGTTGCACGGTTTACCACATCTTTTTGATTTTTCGTGGAACAGAAGTCTTGACTCATTTTTAAGGTCCTGTGGATCTTTCATACATAATACTTCTGTTAACCCCTGTTGGTTCAGTTCCCGAATAATGAGCTCTCTACGCTCCTGGGCAAAAAATGGACCAGGTCCCAGCCGAAAATAACAAAATGTGCCACTCCTAATGACCTCAACAAAAAATCATTGGCCAGAAAATTACCTCAAATTACACAAATGCAGGTAGATAAACTAGCTTCGTGTGGGTTAGCTTTTCTCTTTGACTTCATGGAATGTTTAAGCTCCGTGGGTAAACTTACAGACAGCTTATCGAAGAGGAGTCAATGTTGTTCCACTCATTGTTGATGACGGCTTCGAACAGCTGAAAAGAATTTGAAAAACATTTTTTTGGTTTGTCTGAGTTTAATTTCAGCTCATAATATTTTCAGGGTTCTAATCTGTACTCTGAAGCCTCTTCTACCATGTTACCTGTGGTAGAAATGCCCCGGTGGCCCTTTTTTGCCCTGGAGTGTACATTTGGCCACTTAAACACAGCCAACGTATAATTTACTGTATGAGCTCCTGTTTTCAACACCACTTAGCTAAGGTATACAAGCGAAATTTAAAGATAAAAGCCATTTCAATCGCAAGTCACTAATAATTTCTTCTAGGTTCATGCTGTAAATAGCTAAATATTTAGTTAGCTGGGAATTACTTTTGTCATTTTTCCTGTCATGTTTTAATTTACAACTCTAAGTACCTGCAATATTTAATTTCTGTGACACAATGATGATCAAAATAATCAAATGACATCTCTAGTACCTTATAACTCCTACACACTGTATTTACTCGCAAAAAAGAAAAATCGCAGATACAAATACTAATAAGGTGGATAAGAAAGTGACATCTGTTGATGACGCAAAAATGAACACACAAGGTTAATTGTTTTCACCGAGTGCATAATTGGGCCAGCCGGAAGTGACTACACCGCGACTTTGAGAATTCCTTAAAATTGATGGATTTTTTGCCCATTTCATAACTTTTGAGTGCATAGAGATATATAAATAATCATTCAGAACAAAATAAACCAACAATCTCAGGTGGTGTGCCTCATGTTAGGGAACCTTTAAATAGTAAAATCAATGACTGAAATCATCATCGATAAAATTTATTGAAGCAAATTTCAACCAATAAAATGCTCCGTTTCATCGATCTTTGTTGTCAACTAACGCTATCCTAACGCTGCCGCAGTTAATTATTCCGATTGGTTTAAAAAATGTTTACATTAAAGGATATTGCTGAATGAACTAATCACGTTCATCGTAAGTCAAACTCTGATTTTGTAATCATTATATAATTTAATTTATTTATGTTAAAATGTATTATGTTTATATTATTATAAACGTATAATAATGTAATATAATATAATAATGTATTATGTATTATGTATTATAATGTAATATAATAATGTATTATTATTTATATTAAAATGTAAATGTTTATGTCAAATTGTATTATTGTAAAAATGAAAGATTTGTATGATTATTTATTATACAAGTTACTATTTTACAGATTTGTATAATATTCATACAAATATTATCATAGACTTCTATTCATTTTAGATCCATTATTTCATTTGTAATTTACTTGTGCAATATCTAGTTTTGGTAACAGTTAATATAATGTGAGTCTCATAAATAACATTTCAAAAGGTACAGTGGCTCCAATAAGTATTTGTACACTACTTGAAAATTCAACTACATAACAGCTTTTGTATATTAGGCTAAATGCTTGCTACTGTGTGTAAAAGTGACTAAAATATTTGATAATCAATATGTTTTAAACAAATATTTAATGTCAAAATGGCATATTTGGTGAGACAGGCGATTATCTGACCCAATAAGTATCTGTACAGTTCCATTAGTGAGTCACAAAACTTATAATACTCACCTAAAATTGACTCAAGATGTTTAGAGGACATGATTGACTCACTCGGTCTGATTTGGTCAAGCGTGAATACTGGACACTCCCTCTGTACACAGACTGGCCTATGTAAATGGACTGACCATGCCCATAATGTATTCCTGTGATATATGGCTAAGACAGGCGAGATACCCCGTCGATTGCGGGAGCAAATCATTCAGCTACATAAAGAAGGCCAAAGCACCAGAAAAATTGGAACTCGGCTATCGTACGCCACACGACCGTGCAGTACATCATCAAGAAGTACAAACAGTCTGAACGCATAGCCAATGCAGCCAGGAAAGGACGTCCCAGGAAGACCAGCCAACGCACTGACCGGTACATCTCCCTGCTGGTACAGAGGGAGAGACAGTCCTCGGCCTCCAGTCTTGCCACAAAAGTGGAGGAAGCAACTGGAAGCCATGTTTGTGCCCAGGCCATCCGTAACCGGCTCCATGAAGTACAGTAGTGTACAAATACTTATTGGAGCCACTGTAAATCCTTATTTTTTGAAGAATGGTTTGAGAGGAATATATGGTCTATAGTTGACTTGATGGACACGAATGGCAATTTCTTAACTTATGAACAATTCTGTATGAAATATACAGTGGCTCCAATAAGTATTTGTACACTTTTGCTTTCCTGGAATAGATCTCGTTGGAGGTAAGCGTATGTTGCTCTGAAACCTTTATATACCTTTCAGCAACAGGAGGGGTGGTCTTTCCCATCTTAAGCCCGGAGGACACATTGGCAATGATTTCCAACAAGAATGTCAAATTTGGACTCGTCTGATAACAGAACACTTTACCACTTTGCTACAGTCCATTTTAAATGAGCATTGGCCAACAGAACATTGCAGTACTTCTGGATGAGGCTCAACAATGGCTTCCTTTTTGCATGATAGAGTTTTAGGTGGCATCTGTGGATGGCACGGCGGGCTGTGTTTACAGACAGCGGTTTCTTGAAGAATTCCTGAGCCCATTTAGTAATGTCAATGACAGAATCATGCCGGTGAGTGATGCAGTCGCGTCTGAGAGCCCGAAGATCAGAGGCATCTAGTAAAGGTCTTCGGCCTTGTCCCTTATGCACAGAGATTTTTCCAGTTTCTCTGGATGTTTTGCTGATGTTATGCACTGCTGATGATGAGACCTTCAAAGCCTTTCCAATTTGACGTTGAGGAACAACGTAATCCACAATTTTTTTTTTTTTACATAAGCCTTCACAGGTTAGAGAGCCTCTGGCCATCTTTACTTCTGAGAGACTCAGCCTTGCCAAGACTTTTAAAGCCCATCATGTTACACACCTGATGCCAGTGATGCCAGTTAACTTAAAAACTTGCTAAATGTTCTTTCAGCTGATTCTCTTAAATATTAATTGCTTTTTCAGCCCTTTTTTGCCTGTGTCCCAACTTTTTTGAGACCTGTCGCAGCCATAAAATTTGAAATTAGCTTATTTTATGGATAAAAATGGAAAATGTCTCAGTTTCAACATTTGAAATGTTATCTATGTTCTGGTTTAAATAACATATTGGCTCATGTGACCTGAAAGTCATTGCATTTCGATTTTATTCACAATTTATACTTCATCGCAACTATGTCGGAATTGGGGTTGTATTAATCTGAGATTGAAGCACTCCTTAAATTCATTTAAAATACCATCATCCTGAATAAAATGGACAAAATGCAAGACGTAATCCACAGTAATACAGTTGGTACATAACATAACATAACATAACATAACATAACATAACATAACATAACATAACATAACATAACATAACATAAATGGCAAGAACAGGCCTTTCAGCCCAACTAAGCTTGCCACTTTCTTTATACTATTGTGAATATATCCCTTCAGATACTGAATGGCTCAATGGTATCTAACTTTAAGTCAAGCCTGCTCTTGAAATCCCCCAAGGTCTCTGCCTCAACAATATGGTCAGGCAAGCTATTCCACATTGAAATTACTCTTTGGGTGACGAAATATTTCCAAATATCAGTGCTAAATTTACCTTTGGTCAACTTCCATTTGTGACCCCGAGTTCTACTCACAACACTTGGTCGAAGGAATCCTACATAATTCACTTTGTTAATGCCTTTAACATATTTAAAGACCTCAATCAAATCACCCCTAAGTCTCCTTTTCCTAAAGCTAAAGAGATTAAGGATCTTCAGCCTCTTCTCATAGCTTTCATCTTTTATACCTGGAATAAGCTATCTTTCTTAAAGTATGGTCCCCAGAACTGTACACAATACTCCAGATGAGGTCTAACGAACGTGCTGCACAAAAGAAGCATCACCTCCTTAGATTTCTACTCAATACTTATGGCAATGTATCCCAGCATCCAATTAGCTTTTTTAACTGCTACAGCACAATGGCTAGAACCTGTGAGGGTTTGGTCAACAATCACTCCCAGATCTTTCTTGTGTGCGGCACATTCCAGTTTTAAACCTCTCATAAAGTAATCCCGTCTAATATTTTTATTACCTACATGTACAACTTTACATTTTGCTATAAATTTCATTTGCCACATTTCTGCCCAATTCTGTATTCTATCCAAATCATCCTGAATCACTTTAGTGGACCCTAAACTATGTGCCAAACCCCCTAATTTAGTATAATCTGCAAATTCTACCAATCTGCTCTCAATATTCCTATCAAGGTCGTTAATGTAGATGAGCAACAGCAGGGGTCCCAACACCGATCCCTGGGGGACCCCACTCTCTACCATACCTAGCTCATTTTAAAAATTAGTCTCTTATGCGGCCCTGTATCAAATGCTTTCTGAAAATCCAAGTATATGATATCCTGTCCTGGTGGCCGCTTCAAAAAATTCCAGAAGGTTTGTTAGGCATGACCTTCCCTTCCAAAAACCATATTGGCTATCCCTCAATATACTTATACAATATTTATTGTATAATGTTGATTGTACAAACATTGGAAAATACAATGTTGCATCAAGCGAACATTATTTTTTCAAAAATCATCTAGTGAACATTATATTCATTGACTTTGACAATAATTCAATACCTGAAGCCACTTGCAAGTGTAATGTGAAAAAAATGCAGTATTGACCTTTTTTTGTTAAGCCCAGTCTGGAGCTAGGTTTGGGCATGTCCTGGGCATGTCTGAGAGGGGAAGTCCCAGAGAATTGAAAAAAGACTAAAAGGTGGGAGGGGACTGCAAAAGAGAAGATAAGGAGAGAAATTAAGAGAGTAAAGTAGTAGGAGAAATTGCAAGGAGAAGGATACATTTGACCAGACCTGTCACTCTTTTCAAGACCAGTGAAGTTTTTTTGTGGATTTTTGCCTGTGTTGGAGCATTTCCCTGTCCCAGGACATCACCAAGCAACCCCATCTCAAGGGACTGTAAATATTTTTTTTCTTGTATATGTCAATCTTAGTCAGTAGTATAAATTGTAGGTTAGTTGTCAGTCTTAGTTTAATTAAATCTGTTGAAGTTTTAAAATTTTGTCTGTCATCCCTTGCAGTCTTAGATGTCATAGCAAATTGGGGCCATAACACAAGTCAGCATACATACCACAGAGCAGTGATGTTGATAGAGTCCCCGGGACCCACAGGTGGTGATTTGAGTGGGTCCTTGGGAAATGTAATAGGTCCCCAATGAAAAAAAATGATTTCTTTCTATTTCTTATATTCTTCCATTTCTTAAATTGTAGTGTTAAATTCCTTTGATGGTGGTATGTATGATAGGGTTATAATCAACGGATATATTCATGTATTTTCAAAATGTAACTGAAATTAAACAAATAAAATTTGAAAAGTTAATTGCAAAACAACTGACATAGAGGCATGGCATACAAAATTCAAATAAAATACAATTTTTGTAGCAACATAAATAGGACCAAAAGAAATTATTAAAATTCAAATGAAAACAAAATGGTGTCTGCAGTACCAAAATAAATTTTATAAAAGTGCTGATTTTAAAACACAAACAAAACATTCTCATTACCATGACAGAGTCAACAAATAAATTGTCACCAAAATAACACTGAAAAATCTTCTTGTTTGAACATCAACTAAATCAAATGAGCTGAGTCAATCACTGTAATACAATTAGCAAAAAAATTAAGCTTTACTAACACAGTTAGCTGAGAAAAATAAAATGATGCAGATGTGTTTGTGGTGACAGGGTTGAAACAGAGTTTGTTTGGCCCGCTGACAGCAAGGTTTCTTTTGCTGCTGTGATTTAAAACAGGAGTTGTTCACTATGGGCCAATTTCACAAAAGGATTTTAGCGTGCGTAGAACTAACATGCATTTAAATTTAAACGCATGTTAAAATGCTGTTGTACGCGGACAGCTAAACGAACGTTTAAACACCATTTAACAAGATGGGATTATCGCACGTTTAACTGCACGTGGATAACCTTGCGTTGAGCCCTCAGAGTAAGCAGCTGCGGTCAAATTATGACAACCAGCCATTGCATAATGGGCATTTCCAATTGTCCTTACCGGTTGATAACCCTGTATGTAAGGATAGTTGCGTATTTCGCACAGAGATGTAGGCCAAGAAAACGTGGCGATAATTTCACTTCGCTTCAAAGAATGTCAAGCTTTCTTTGCATGTCCTGTGGACGTGAGCAAGATGCTCACACATCCTTCACCAAAACAGTTTCATCCTCTGCATTTGTGGTGATTTCACACACTCGTTTGTGCTTTTATTATCGGTGAAGAGTAAAAATGCAGTTCGGCCTTCGCTCACAGTAGCCTCTTTAGATAATATTAATGTAGATGTAAACAAAAAACGTGGCCTTGCAAAACCCCTCTATTAAGTGAATAAGAAGCTGAAGGAAGCAACTAATTTATGCATTCATTTCATTTATGCTTTTCTTTTCCTTTTCTTTTGCTCCTGAGACTGAATAAAATGAAAATTCATGCCAAACGCGAGATTAAGAAAATTATCTGCATGTAAACTTTAACAGGCATTTGTGAAATCGGCCCAATGTATAGTTTTTCATGGGAAAAATGACGTGCATCCCTGGGACGCATAGATAGTGAGTTTACTGCGTCCTTTCAGATTTTAATGGTCAGGGACACAGGACGCGTACCTAGCAAAATCTCTGACAGAGTGACTCCCAACAGTTTACATATTGGTGATATTGACTACCCGGCTTGTCTTTTTAAAAGACCTCCTTGTTTTTTGATATTTCATTTAGGCGGGAATTCCCGGGAAATGCTCCAAGTTCTGGCATGGGAAATGTCGGTAGTAAGATGTAATGGAGAAAAGAAGCCACTAGATGGCAGTATTGACCTTTTTTTGTTAAGCCCAGACTGGAGCTAGGTTTGGGCATGTCCTGGGCATGTCTGAGAGGGGAAGGTCCCAGAAGGAAAAAAAAGGTCTAAATGTGGGAGGGGGCTGCAAAAGAGTATATAAGGAGAGAAATTGAGAGAGTAAAGTGGTAGGAGAAATTGCAAGGAGAAGGATACATTTGACCAGACCTGTCACTCTTACAAGACCAGTGAAGTTTTTTTTTGGATTTTTGCCTGTGTTGGAGCATTTCCCTGTCCCAGGACATTACCGAGAAACCCCATCTCAAGGGACTGTAAATATTTTTTTTCTCGTATATTATCAATTTTGGTCAGTAGTATAAATTGTAGGTTAGTGTTAGTCTTTGTTGAATTAAATCTGTTTGAGTTTTAAGGTTTTGTCTGTCATCGCTTGCGGTCTTATATGTCGTAGCAAATTGGGGCCATAACAAATTGGGGGCTCAAGTCCGGGATAGACCATTGTGTGGGTCATTTATTGAAAATCTAACATTTCAAATTGTAAAATTGTTTTTTGAATTTTCCTATAAATATATATATACAAAACCCAAAACCAGCGAAGTTGGCACGTTATGTAAATCGTAGATAAAAACAGAATACAATGATTTGCAAATCCTTTTCAACTCATATTCAGTTGAATACACTGCAAAGACAAGATGTTTAATGTTCAAACTGAGAAACTTTTTTTTTTGTTGCCAATAATCATTAACTTAGAATTTAAGGGCAGCAACACATTGCTAAAAAGTTGGCACAGGGGTCTTTTTACCACTGTGTTACACCGCCTTTCCTTTTAACGACACTCAGTAAACGTTTGGGAACTGAGGAGACCAATTTTTGAAGCTTTACAGGTGGAACTCCTTCCCATTCTTGCTTGATGTAAAGCTTAAGTTGTTCAACAGTCTCCGTTTTCGCATTTTACGCTTCATAATGCGCCACACATTTTCAATGGGAGACAGGTCTGGACTACAGGCAGGTCAGTCTAGTACCCACACTCTTTTACTATGGAGCCATGCTGTTGTAACACGTGCAGAATGTGGCTTGGCATTGTCTTGCTAAAATAAGCAGGGGCGTCCATGAAAAAGACGTTGCTTGGATGGCAACATATGTTGCTCCAAAACCTGGATGTACCTTTCAGCATTAATGGTGTCTTCACATATGTGTAAGTTGCCCGTGCCATGGGCACTAATACACCCCCATACCATCACAGATGCTGGCTTTTGAACTTTGCGCCTATAACAGGCCGGATGGTTCCTTTCCTCTTTGGTCCGGAGGACACGACGTCCACAGTTCCCAAAAACAATTTGAAATGTGGACTCGTCAGACCACAGAACACTTTTCCACTTTGCATCAGTCCATCTTAGATGAGCTTGGGCCCAGCGAAGCCAGCGGCGTTTCCGGGTGCTGTTGATAAATGGCTTTCACTTTGCATTGTAGAGTTTTAACTTGCACTTGCGGATGTAGCGACGAATTGTAGTTACTGGCAGTGGTTTTCTGAAGTGTTCCTGAGCCCATGTGTTGATGTCCTTTACACACTGATGTCGGTTTTTGATGCAGTACCGCCTGAGGGATCGAAGGTCACGGGCATTCAATGTTGTTTTTCGGCCTTGTCGCTTACGTGCAGTGATTTCTCCAGATTCTCTGAACCTTTTGACGATATTACGAACCGTAAATGATGAAATCCCTAAATTTCTTGTAATAGCTCATTGAGGAATGTTGTTTTTAAACTGTTCAACAATCAGCTCACGCATTTGTTCACTAAGTGGTGACCCTCGCCCCATCCTTGTTTGTGAATGACTGAGCATTTCAGGGAAGCTGCTTTTATACCCAATCAGGGCACCCACCTGTTCCCAATTAGCCCATTAACCTGTGGGATGTTCCAAATAAGTGTTTGATGAGCATTCTTCAACTCTCTCAGTCTTTTTTGCCACTTGTGCCAGCTTTTTTGAAGCATTTTGCAGGCATCAAATTCCAAATGAGCTAATATTTGCAAAAAATTACAAAGTTTACCTGTTCAAACATTAAGTAACTTGTCTTTGCCGTGTATTCAATTGAATAGAGGTTGAAAAGGATTTGCAAATCATTGTATTCTGTTTTTATTTACGATTTACATTACGTGCCAACTTCACTGGGTTTGAGTTTTGTAAAAGCATGAAAACATAGCCTACTTTTACTAATTACTCTCCATTCCCTGTGTGTGTGTGTGTGTGTGTGTGTGTGCCTACAGGATGACAGAGTGGCGCAGGGTTAGGAAACCCCCCACCTCCACATCTGACTCCTAATATGGATCCTAATGTGCCCCAGACTGAAACCACTGAAGAAGATGAAGGTGTATATAGAGATAGATAGTTAGCCTACGAGCATAATTGCCTATCTCATCTTATAAGGTTTTGAGAAAAAAAGGAAAATATGCATTTTTTTAACCAACACAAAAGTCCAGGCAGCTGATAAATCAGGTCAAAATATGACTTAGGCAATTATGCTATGAGGCTAACGAAATATTGTTTTTGTTGAAAGTGCATTTGACTCAAAAATGGTTATGTCTAGCATAATCAATCTTGTTTTCTGTGTCGTTCTAGAATATATTCCTGCGTCCAAGAAGTCAAAGACACTGGAAGATCTTTTTGGTGACACCCTCTGCACTCTGGACCCCAACCTGATGAAAATAAAAAACTCCAGAGAGTGAGCCCAGGCTTAAGTTGTGAAGTACAGAGAGTCTGCATCTTTGAACCGAGGTGGCTTTAGACTGGTGGAAAACTCATCACATTTTTCCTCTCTTGACAGATCTTGCCAAGACATACTTATTCATTCCTGGTACTAGCGCACCTTCCGAGCGTGTTTTTAGCACTGCAGGTGACATCGTCCGTTCTGTGTGCAGTGTCCTATCTTCTGAGCATGTTGATCAGACTTCTTTTACAAATAAAATGGTCAAATTATACTTTGTTTGCATTTGTGGCCCGAGTATCGTATCGAATCATATCGTATAGAATCGCGGCAAATTTTAAGTATTGGCTAAAATAATCGTTGTATTTTCTGGCTGCAACAGGTCTCAAAAAAGTTTGGACACAGGTAAAAAAAAAGGTCTGAAAAAACAATTATTATATAAGAGAATCAGCTGAAAGGAGATTTATCTCATAATTAAGTTAACTGGCATCAGGTATGTAACATGATTGGCTATGAAAGGGATGTCTTAGAGAGGCTGAGTCTCTCAGAAGTAAAGATGGCCAGAGGCTCTCCAACCTGTGAAGGCTTATGTAAAAAAACTGTGTTATACTTTAAAAAACAATATTCCACAACGTCAAATTGTAAAGGCTTTGATGGTCTCATCATCGACAGTGCATAACATCATCAAAAGATGAAGAGAAATTGGAAGAATCTCTGTGCATAAGGGACAAGGCCGAAGACCTTTACTGGATGCCCGTGATCTTCGGGCCCTCAGACGCCACTGCATCACTCACCGGCATGATTCTGTCAGTGACATTACTATATGGGCCGAGCAATACTTCAAGAAACCACTGTCTGTAAACACAGTCGCCGTGTCAACCACAGATGCCACCTAAAACAGCTGGTTTTCCAAAAGAAAAACCTCTCAAAGAAAACCACTGAAAAACTTGTTTTGCTGTATAGCTTACTAAATTCACTGTTGGCATAACTCATTCTGCAGCCGTGTTTACTTTGTTTGACTTTATTTTACTGGTGTAACGGACATGCAGTCTGGGCTATTGATTTTGCATGTTGTAAGTGGACTTTTGTTTGCACTTTGTGAGATTTTTACTGCATATGACTATTGTCAAAAGTTTTCAAAGACTTCTTTTACAAATAAAATGGTCAAATTATACTTTGTTTGCATTTGTGGCCCGAGTATCGTATCGAATCATATCGTATAGAATCGCGGCAAATTTTAAGTATTGGCTAAAATAATCGTTGTATGATCGTATCGTGATGAAGCTCTTGATTTAGACCCCTAGTATTTGATCTGTTCATCAAGCATTTTCAAAACTTTTCTACATATTGGGCTGGGCAGCATATGGATATTATATTGATATCATGATAAAACTAGGCTTATGCTGTCAGAGGCGACAGCTTGGAGTATATCCCCGAATGCCCCCAATTCTCCAATTCCTCAATCTTTGAATAGACCCAATACAATATAAAGCCCCTCAGGTCATGACCTTTCATTTTAACTTAATTTCAGGTCAATCTGACAAATGTTCCTGAAGATGTGGCCAAAATGGTAATTTTTCCATCACAAAGCGCCACCTGGTGGCAAAATATTGAACCATACAGGTATGATGTCAACATGTGACACGTTGTGAGGTCATGACCTTGCAGTTGCACATAGTTTCATGTCAATTGGACAAATAGTTCCAAAGATATTGCAAAAATGGTGAATTTAATGTGACAAAGCTCCACCTTGTGTCAAAATTTTGAACCAAACAGGTATAATGTCATCGTGGGACACATCCTCAGGTCCTTTCATTTGCACTTGATTTGAGGTCAATCGGACAAACATTTCCAGAGATATGATAAAAACAGTGATTTTTTCAGTTTTTGGCCCATGGTGGCCAATCTATAAATTGTAAATTGTCCAACATCGAATCAGTCCTTCCTCTTTATGATACTTACTTATATGCAAAACTTGGAATTTCTAATTGAAATATTACTGCAGTTACCGCGTTAACTCGTAAATCAGTTTTTGGCCCCTGGTGGCCAATCTAGAAATCGTAAATTGTCCAAAATCGAATCAGTTCTTCCTCTTGATGATACTTACTTATGTACAAGACTTGAAATTTGTAATTGAAATGTTACTGAAGTTATCGCGGAACAGTGATTTTTTTAGTTTTTGGCCCCTGGTGGCCAATCTAGAAATTGAAAATTGTCCGAAATCGAATCAGTTCTTCCTCTATATGATACGTACTTATATGCAAAACTTGGAATTTCCCATTGAAATATTACTGCAGTTATCGCGTTAACACGTAAATCAGTTTTTGGCCAATCTAGAGATCGTAAATTGTCCAAAATCGAATCAGTTCTTCCTCTTTATGATACTTACTTATGTGCAAAACTTAAAATTTGTAATTGAAATATTACTGAAGTTATCGCGTTAACACAGTGCGGTGGCAGCGGCGGTGGCGGCCAGACCAAAAACAAAATATCCCCGGAACGCCATTTGGGGAAATAATAATAGATATCTGGGATTTTAAATATCATAATATCGTGATCAGACAAGTGTCATTTCTTCTGGTTTTCATATTTAGTGAAAGTACCAATAGTTATCTCTACAATAACGCCTCAATACCGTTACCAAGGTATTCGGTCAAAAATATCATGATATTTGACTTTGGCTGTATCGCAGAACCCACACATGATGTAAACAGAAATAAAAATTTCTTCTGCTGTAAGCCCTGGTTTCCATGCCAACCCTTTGTTTCCTCAGAGAGGTTAGCAGGCGGTCAGCAGTGCTGCTCAGACTCACTGTACCACCCAATTACAGCCACTTTGGGAGGTGGTCCCAAACCGCAGGACCGATGACCCCACAAAGATTAAGATGGTGCTGCGGAGGGTAAGCCTTTCCTGGTGTTACTAATACGCAGAGATACAAGACACTGCCTCCACCGAAGCACTGTTCTGCCCCGCTGAGGCACCACCTAAATTGCACACAGGCCACGGTATCTCTATAATAACTGTCATTCTTCACAGCCATTTACTGTCAATATGACATCAAACACCATGAATTTAACATGGAAACCCCCTTCATGTTTGCACTTTTTTTATTACAACCCCAATTCCAAAATAGTTGGGAAAAAGTGTAAATTGTGAATAAAATCAAAATGCAATGACTTTCAGATCACATGAGCCAATGTTATTTACAACAGAACACAGATAACATTTCAAATGTTGAAATGGAGACATTTTACATTTTAAGCCACAAAATGAACTTTTGTCAAATTTTCTGGCTGCAACAGGTCTCAAAAAAGTTTGGACACAGGTAAAAAAAAAGGTCTGAAAAAACAATTATTATATAAGAGAATCAGCTGAAAGGAGATTTATCTCATAATTAAGTTAACTGGCATCAGGTATGTAACATGATTGGCTATGAAAGGGATGTCTTAGAGAGGCTGAGTCTCTCAGAAGTAAAGATGGCCAGAGGCTCTCCAACCTGTGAAGGCTTATGTAAAAAAACTGTGTTATACTTTAAAAAACAATATTCCACAACGTCAAATTGTAAAGGCTTTGATGGTCTCATCATCGACAGTGCATAACATCATCAAAAGATGAAGAGAAATTGGAAGAATCTCTGTGCATAAGGGACAAGGCCGAAGACCTTTACTGGATGCCCGTGATCTTCGGGCCCTCAGACGCCACTGCATCACTCACCGGCATGATTCTGTCAGTGACATTACTATATGGGCCGAGCAATACTTCAAGAAACCACTGTCTGTAAACACAGTCGCCGTGTCAACCACAGATGCCACCTAAAACTCTATCATGCAAAAAGGAATCTATTGTTGAGCATGATCCAGAAGCCCCGCCATGTTCTGTTGGCCAAGACTCATTTAAAATGAAATGTAGCAAAAAGGCAAAGTGTCCTGTGGGCAGACGAGTCCAAATTTGACATTCTTGTCGGAAATCATGGGCATCATGTGCCCCAGGCTAAAGAGGAGAAAGACCACCCCTCCTGTTATCGGCGGTCAGTTCAAAAGCCAGCATCTCTGATGGTATGGGTATGTATTAGTGCACATGGTATGGGACACTTGCATATTTTAAAAAGCATCATGAATGCTGAAAGGTATATAAAGGTTTTAGAGCAACATATGCTCCCCTCCAGACGACATCTATTTCAGGGAAGGCCTTGTGTATTTCAGAAGGACAATGCAAAACCAGGTACTGCAGCTATTACAACAGCATGGCTTCATAGTTGAAGAGTCCGTGTGCTAAACTGGCCTGCCTGCAGTCCTGATCTTTCTCCGATTGAGAACATTTGGTCCATAATTAAATGAAAAGTCCGTCAAAACCCAAAACTCTCCAGCAGCTGGAAGCCTGTATTAAACAAGAGTGGGGTCAAATTCCATTGGCTAAACTCATGAAACTTTCCTCTTCAATGCTCAGACACCTCCACTCTGTTAAAAAGAAGAGGGGATGCTACACCATGGTAAACAGGCACCTGTCCCAACTTTTTTGAGACCTGTAGTAGCCATCAAATTTGAAACGAGCTCATTTTGTTTATAAAATTGTAAAATTTCTCAGTTTCAACATTCATCTCAATAAAATACTGGCTGCTGTGATTTGAAAGTCATTGCGTTTTGATCATATTTACAATTTAAACTTTGTCCCAACTATTTCGGAATTCGGGTTTTAGAATTCTGCAGTTTTACATCTTAGTCTCTGTTGTCCAAATTACTGGCACAAACAATTTCATACTTCAGGCCAGTTGGACGCACATCAACAGGACTAAAAGAAAATGATAAAATTCAATGCGGTTCTTCGTCTGGTAACAAAACCTCGGTATACGATCAGTACATAAACAGGAAAAAAAAATCTATCAACTTTGTTCTGAGGTTCGTTCAGAATTTCTCTTTTTGGGAGCATTAAGAAACGCATGGGCATTATCTTTATTTGTGATTTATCCTCAACCCAGCACTTGAGGGGAACTTTTTCAGACGTGAGCACTCTCAAAACTTTTCTTAGTTGCATTCTAAATAAAGAGCTGGGCAGCATATGGATATTATATTGATATCATGATAAAATATTACAGCACCCTCCATAATTATTGGCACCCCTGGTTAATGTGTGTTCTTTAGCTTCTAATAAATTCAGTTTTTTTTCTAAATAATACAGGACCACAATGGAAAAAAAGAGGAAAATCCAACCTTTAATTCAAGCGCATTTATTCGGTAGGAAAAAAATACCACATTAAGAATGAATTATTTTGCATCAAATCATGTGTGCCACAATTATTAGCACCCCTGATGTTAATACTTTGTACAACCCCCTTTTGCCAACAAAACAGCACCTAATCTTCTCCTGTAATGTTTCACAAGATGGGAGAATACAGAAAGAGGGATCTTCAACCATTCCTCTTTGCACAATCTCTCTAAATCATCCAGCGACCTGGGTCCTCTCCTCTGCACTCTCCTCTTCAGCACACTCTACAGGTTTTCAATGGGGTTGAGGTCTGGGGACTGAGATAACCATGGGAGGAGGTTGATTCTTTGTCTGGTGAACCATTTCTGTGTAGATTTGGCCACATGTTTGGGATCATTATCTTGCTGAAAGTCGCAGTGACGACCCATCTTCAGCTTTCGGGCAGAGGCCACAAGATTTTGATTTAAAATGTCCTGGTATTTCAAAGCGTTCATGATGCCATGCACCCTAACGAGGTTCACAGGGCCTCTGGAAGAGAAACAGGCCCACAGCATCACCAATCCTCCCCCATACTTCACAGCGGGCATGAGGTGCTTTTCTGCATACTCATCTTTTGTGTTCTGCCAGACCCACACAGAGTGTTTGTTGCCAAAAAGCTCTAACCTGGTCTCATCTGACCAAACCACACGGTCCCAGTTGAAGTCCCAGTACCACTTAGTGAACTCCAGATGTTTGCACTTATGATTGTGAGGGAGAAAATGTTTTTTCCATGCATGCCTCCCAAACAGCTTGTTGGCATGTAGATAGCACCTCATGGTTGTTTTGGAGACTTTCTGACCCCAAGATGCTACCATTTGTTGCAATTCTTTAACAGTGAGTTTTGGAGAATTTTTTATTTGTCTTACCATCCTCCTCAATGTGCGTGGTGGCAAAATAACCTTGCGTCCTCGTCCAGGCTTGTTTACCACTGTTCCAGTTGTTTCAAACTTCTTAATGATTCCTCTGACAGTAGATATGGGCAGGTGTGGCTATTTTCTTGTAGTCATTGCCTGACTTGTGAAGGTTGACACACATCTGCCTTGCTTGAATTGTGTGTTCCTTAGTCTTTCCCATGTTAAAGAGTGGATAAGAGAAATGGCCTCTGTGTCACGTCATATTTATAAGGGAAAAAGGAGGTGATGAATTTATAAATAAATGTTCCTAGAATCTCTTATCAACTCTGTAAACTACTGTAGAAATGACAGAAATACTTCAATTACATTTATTAAATAGGAATTGTTAGGGGTGCCAAAAATTGTGGAACAATTGTGGATTTTATGAAAAATAATTATTTCTTAGTCAGAGATTTTTTCCCTTAAAATTCACTTGAGTTGAAGGTGTGAGAGTATGGTTCTGCAATAAAAATTGAATTTATTTTAAGGCTTTTGACACAACCAGGAGTGCCAATAATTATGGAGGGCGCTGTAGATGTAAGGCCGGGGTTTAAAACGGCATAAAATAGTGATCTGGCATAAGTTTCATCACTTCTGGTTTTCATATTTATAGAAATTATGGTCACACTTCAGTTGAAGTGTTGCTCATAAAGAATACATAAGCAAATGTCATGCTTTGTAAAGGGTGAAATAAAACATCCTTATTCAGCATGTGATGCCAGATGTGATATAACTAACACTGTCACTTAGCCATTGGCTAAATGCTTTCAAGGGTGACATTTTCAGCTAAGTGACATTGTCATTGTCACATCTGGCGTCACATGCTGAAGAAGGATGTGTTATTTCACCCTTTACAAACCATGACATTTACCTATGTATAATTTATGAAGACATTATGTCTCATTTATGAAGGCATTATACATGCTGTATAAAGCCTTTATAAACAACACTTCATCTAAAGTGTGACCAAAATTACCAATAGTTACCTCTACATTAACGCCTCAATACCGTTATCAAGGTATTCAGAAAAAAATATCATGATATTTGACTTTGTCTGTATCTCGGAGCCCACACATGACTTAAACAGAAACAAAACTTTCTGCTACTGCAAGCCCTGGTTTCCATGCCAACCCTTTGTTTCCTCAGAGAGGTCAGCAGGAAGAAGTGAGTGCTGCTCCTGATGGTCACTGTGATGCCCAAACGCAGCCACTCTGGGAGGTGGTCCCGAACCACGGGACCAATGAGCCCAGGACACTAAAGATCGTGCTACGGAGGATAAGACCAGAGAAACAACATCAGGAAAGACCAGAGCCATACAGACCTGCCTCCCAGCCAATCAGCTGTGCTCACTGTCCACCAAAGAAACGCTGAAGCCCTGACTGATCCTCCATGTAAAAATGCAACGCATTCAACTAATGCGAACACTGAGCTGTTTTATTCAGATAGTTTCAATTTTCTCCTAGAAACTTTGACATGTGTGTATGTTTTGTGATCAAATTAGTGTGGTTTCATTTTTATATTCAGTATCATTTTTTGTATATTTATTTTTTATATTTATTTTTTTTTTAAAAATGATAAAAAAAAAATCAGTGTGGTTTTAAGTTAGGTTAGCCATTTCTGCATGTTTCATTATCCAGTTGGTTTCCTGAAAAGACAGAAGACTTATAAATACCTCATCAGGCTCTGCAATAAATACAGGAACACAATCAAACTTGTTCGTAGATGGTCAATTTAAAAAAATAAAAAAAGACAGGCAGCACCTTTCTGAAAATCGTTGAGAGACTTTTCCACAGTAAGGAAAAGTTCTACAACCAGACTTGATTGTGAGAGTAATTTACTCTCAGCAAAGAGTTATAAAGAACAGAACACAGCAAAGAGCGCAGCAGAATTAACAGGCGGGACTGTGTTACAAAGAGCGCAGCTGAATGAACAGGCAGGACTGTGTTACAAAGAACAGAACACAGCAAAGAGCGCAGCAGAATTAACAGGCAAGACTGTGTTCCAAAGAACAGAACACAGCAAAGAGCGCAGCTGAATGAACAGGCAGGACTGTATTATAAAGAACAGGACACAGCGACTGTGCGGACGCTGTAAAAGTGGGAGGGGCAGCGATTTCTCCCTGCATTACACAGCATTCCCTGCATTCTTGAGTCAAACTAAGGATGTCCTAAAATGCCAGAAGGGACAAGAATCACTGAGATATGTCTCGTACTCAGTAATTCAGAAATAATGAAATGAATGAATCCAAAGACTATGCTTACATGAATGATGATAGAGCCAAAATTTTGCTAGCAGCAAAGAGGTAGAAGCAATACAAAAATATTCACTCAGATATTAGTAAGGGGCTGATCACACCTAATGCCCTTTATCGGCGCAGGGCACCATTCTTGTTCATATTCTCAATGATTAGGCGCGTTCTGGACGCTGCTTTTGCGCACCGGGCGCCTCGTGCGTTAGTGCCCCTGGCGCCTTGCTGTTTATTGATGCGTTTCTTATCGAACATAGTCCCAATTTGAGCCGCTTCATCTCATTGTTTTCCCTGCTGTCTAATCATGTGACAAGAACTGAAATCAGTTCGCTGACGAGTTCGTTGAAACGGTTAATTTCAGAATGCCAGAGGCGCCTGGCATTTCCAGGCCAATAAACCGCTTTCGGTGTGATTGACCCCTAAGGCTTCACTGTTGAGCCGTGGAGTGCTGACCTCTCACCATACTGTGACATCACTAATGCCCTCACCATAGCTACCTTCACCAAAAATCTCCTCCCCCTCTCCCAGCAAACTCTGGTCAGTACAGGTCAGCTAAAAATAAGCTTTAACTTTGAACCCAACCAAAGACACTGGGCCAGCTTCTTTAGTCCATCAAGACACTTCCCCTTTCTCAGCTGAGTCAGAGGTCAGCAGCATCTCCCACTGGCTAATCTGTTCCCACACTGCAATTTCAGCAGCCGCTTTGGATAACATCAGTTTGTCCTGACGCTGGCTGAAATCACATCACATCACATCAGAATACAGACATTTATCTGCTACTTCCAGCCAAAGAGAATCACCGCTGATCTGACCAAGCAGGGGTCAATTACCCAAGAGTAATACAGGCTTAAGGGCCAAACAGCTGCACTGGACTTGGTGTGACTACACTGGACCTTGAACCAGCGACCTTTGGAGTCATAATGATTTGAGGCATACAGTTGCCGTATGTGTGCCCATTCTCCAAACACCATCAGGTTCTGTAATGGCGCTCGTTGTCCGATTTGATTCTCTACTTCACTGGGAGAGCAGGAAAGAGCATCTCAGCTCATTTAGTGACTCCGTGACTAACGTCGTGCTAACGAGGCTAACGTCATTAAGCACTGAGCGAGGTCTTCCCTCGCTGGTGTGCAGAGACTTCAAGAACGGGCAAGTACCGCCAAACACACAGGTGTTCCTGACAGCTCAGCTGCTGACAGGGCGATGCCATGTGGTGCTGTACTGCACGGCCATGCTGAAAATCACCCTCCCCTTACGTGTCTCAGACCGCTTCCATCGCCACTGAAAATAAACTGATGGCGCAAGGCTTTGCCAGTATCACACATTAAAACTAATGTTGGCTCTTCCTCGCCCTGTCGACCTCGTAACAAACGGTACGAACCTCAGTTTAACTGCAGCAGTTTCACGAGTCCACTTTAGACAGAAAATATGTTAACAAGGCAAATAACAACACCACTTCGGAGCAGTTTAGCAAATTACCGCAACTTTCAGATCCCCACTATTTTGAAATACACTGAAATGTACTGCAAATATAACAAGAACGCACTGGGAGCACAACATTCCCTGCTGGAGTCGCGACTGTGATTTATGCTTATCATCAGTCTATCTGCAGTATATGTGCACAGTTTCAGGAATGTCCTATGAAAACTGTAGGAGGAGTTGATTTCACCAGCCAAATACCTTCCGATTCAGACCGACAGATAGACAGACAGACAGCACAATGACATAATCCCCTTTTTGGGCTTTCACTCAGTAAGGGATAAGATGTCTATAATTACAAACTCAATTCCGAAATAGTTGGGACAAAGTGTAAATTGTGAATAAATTCAAAACGCAATAACTTTCAAATTACACCAGCCAGCATTATTTTGGAAGAGGTGTTGATGGCCAGTAGGTTGCGATCTTCCCTCTGCTGGAATAATCCCCAATGCCCCAGTGCAGTGATGGGTACACTGTACTGAAGGAGATGCCGTCTATCGGATGAGACGTTACAGGCCTAGAAATTCCCAGTTTGCTTTCAGCAGCATTTCTAAAAAGAAATGCTGTGGAGATGAAGGGCTCTCCACAGCATTTTTGCGTTCTACTACTACAGCAAAAAAAAATGCTGAGGAGATTACGTGCTCTCCACAGCAGTTTTGTGTTCTAACTGCAGCAATTCCCAACTCTTCCCTACTCAATTCGCATTCTACACAAACATGCTACACGTCATTGGAATATCCTCATTATGCACTGTTCATTTAAAAGATAAAAAGTATACTTTCACTTCGTTACTTTGACACAGACCACTTCGTTACACGTTAGGCATTAAAATATGAATGTAATTCCTCATTTAAGGATTATCTGCATATGGCGCGTTCGAGTAGAGCAACGGTGTTCGTAGGGTATCTTAGCCGCTTTGTGCAGATGTTGCTGCCAGCGGACATGGAGCCGCAAATTTATACACGCAGTTACAATATTGTAGGCCTATCACTAGATGGCAAACTCGGATCAGTTATTGAACTGTACATTAAACCAGATGCCAAAGAATGGGGATGAAGAAGAAAGACAAACACGATTTTTTCGCCGGAAAAAGGTTGCCGTCGTTCAATAGTACAATCGGCGGCGATTCTGTCGAATTTGGGAGCAAATGCCGCGAGTGCCGTCGTATATTTCCAGGCCCGCGTTAAACCGAGGTCCTGACTCAATGTGGTCAGCTGACACGCTCGACAAGATTGCCTCAACACTCGAAACCGTATCCAGTACACTCAAACAAGCATTCAGAGAATTCATAGTCTCGTCCATAGTTATCCGCCAACATGATGACCTTGACCTTTGACCTATGACCTTAAAATTTATGTCATGCCGAAAGACTCTCACAAGGAACCCTCCTGTGTAATATGAAGGCAATCGGCCTCGCGGTTCCAGAGATATCAGTCCGGACAGACACACACACACACACACACACACACAGACACACGAAGCGATTACAATAGTCTCGCGAAACCCCTTCGGGGGCTCGACTAATAATTTGAGAATTCAAAAATAAAATAAAATAAATAAATAAAGATGGGCACTGAAACCGGTCTGTCCTCATTTTTGAAGTGATAGACTTGTTTTTTTTATCAGACTGTTCGATTCAAATTGTAATATTAATGCAACTTTATTCACAAACAGGCAATTATTTGCACCCCAACCTGAACACAAGGGCATACGAACTGGCCCGGCAGAGCTGGCGATCGCCGGCCCAATATTTTCCAGAATACACCCCTCCCCCTAGGCTACAGGTTTTATCTTGCAAACTATCCCCTGATACCTGGAGAAGGTGGGCGACTTTCGTAAGCCTGGGCACAGGCTGCGGCTCTGCCCCTGACGCCGCGCTCTCCCCCAGCAGCCCGAATGCAACTGTCTACTTGCTTGGTTGCAGTTGGTAAAATAATTTCAGAATTCACCCTTGTCATCGCTAACGAAGGTGAGCTCGGGCTCATCGATACTGCTCCGATAGCAATTGATGCCTGAGATGGATGGAAGAATCCGAACGGATCCATGTATTTTAGGAGTAATGATTGTTTAGAAATGATGGCGACCTCGCATCGTTCGGCTGATCGCAATTGATTTCGGCGCACTGTATGCGGCACATTTTGTACTGTCTCAGGAGGAATATTGTCTCGTACCTGCCTAATTAGCTCCCGCCCCCCCTTAAAAAAGGGATTGATAACTTGACAGCCAATCACAAAATATCATGAACACTCCCGCAGTAACGTAAGAGGACAATTTCATGAATCTGATAAGTTGGCAAAGCATCAATTAGTAGATTAAATGTCTTTTACTAATATTTTGAGAGGTGGGGGAGCGCCCCTCCACTACACCCCAGCGTATGAGCCCAGAGCTGCAACAGACTGGCATACTGTGCACTAACGCACGATGCAAAAGGTCTCAATGTAGGCCTACTGACGGATCGTAGACACATTACAATCGTTCACGGTCTAATACCGTCATGTCGCAAACCCCTGTTCTAGAATTCTGGTGTGACTCAGACTGCTGTTTGTCACAGTGACTGTTATGAGAATCACAGAAGCAAGTTCCATTTTACTGTCTCTTATCCAAATTACTGGCACAAAGAACTTCATACTTCAGGCCAGTTGGAAGCACTTCACATCTCAAACACATTTGAAAGTGATTAAAAACGGCTCTTGCAAATTAACAGAGATGGTGAGTACTTCATAGTTCGACGGTGGCTTCACTACTTTAAAAAAAAAAAAAAAAAAAAAACATTTTATGTGTAAACAAGTGTCCTGTCATTAGATTTAGGCAAATGCTACCATTTGCCTCAAGCAAACAGTCACTCGATGATAGCTGCTCATAATGTGGTGCGAGTTAGCGTTCGTTCCATTAATCTGAGGCTTTGAAAACGGCCTCAGTTAAATTGTTATCAAAAAATAATAATGTCCTCACTGGCACATCCCTCCAGAAAGAAAAATATGGTTCATAAGAAAACAGGACGAAAAGAAAATGATTAGATTGAACGTGGTTCTTCATCTGGTTACAAAACCTTGGTATTTCAGCTGTACATGAACAGAAAAAATCTTTATCAATTTTGCTCTGAGGTTCGTTCAGCATTTGTCTTTTTGGGAGCATTCAGAAACGCATGGGCATTATCTTTATTTGTGATTTATCCTGGACCCAGCACTTGAGGGGAACTTTTTCAGACGTGAGCATTTTCATAACTTTTCTTTATCGCATTCTACATAAAGGGCTGGGCAGTGGGCAGCAGATGGGTATTATATTGATATCACGATAAAGTAGGCCTATTAAAAGTCCGGGATTTTAAATATCATGATCAGGCATAAGTGTCATCTCTTCTGAATTTCATATTTACTGAAAGTACCAATAGTTATCTCTACAATAACGCCTCAATACCGTTATCATGGTATTCGGTCAAAAATATGATATTTGACTGTGTCTGTATAGCGGAGCCCACTCATGATGTAAACAGAAACAAAACTTTCTATTACTGCAAGCCCTGGTTTCCATGCCAACCCTTTGTTTCCTCAGAGAGGACAGCCAGAGTGGGAGGTGGTCCCAAACCGCGGGATCGATGACCCCACGACAATAAAGATGGTGCTGCAGAGGGTAAGTCTTTTCCGGTGTTACAAATACGCAGAGATACAGGACACTGCCTCCACAGAAGCACTGTTCTGCCCCACTGAGGCGCCACCTCAATCACACACAGGCCATGGTATCTCTAGAATAACTTCTGTAATTCTTCACAGCCATTTACCGTCAATATGACATGAAACACCATGAATTTAACATGGAAACCCCCTTCACGTCTGTACTTTTTTTATTACAACCCCAATTCCGAAATAGTTGGAACAAAGTAAATTGTGAATAAAATCAAAATGCATTGACTTTCAGATCACATGAGCCAATGTTATTTATGATAGAACATAGATAACATTTCAAATGTTGAAACTGCAACATTTTACATTTTAATCCACAAAATGAGCTTATTTCCAATTTTCTTGCTGCAACTGGTCTCATAAAAGTTCGGACACAGGCAAAAAAGACAGGCTGAGAAAACAATTAATATATAAGAGAATCAGATGAAAGGAGATTTAACTGAAAATTAAGTTAACTGGTATCAGGTGTGTAACATGATTGGCTATAAAAGGGATGTCTTAGAGAGGCTGTGTCCCTCAGAAGTAAAGATGGCCAGAGGCTCTCCAACCTGTGAAGGCTTACGTAAAAAAAACAGTGGATTACTTTAAAAACAATGTTCCTCAACATCAAATTGCAAAGGCTTTTAAGGTTTCGTCATTTACAGTGCATAACATCATCAAAAGATTCAGAGAAACTGGAAAAATATCTGTGCATAAGGGACAAGGCAGAAGATCTTTACTGGATGCCTGGGATCTTCGGGCCCTCAGATGCCACTGCATCACACATCAGCATTATTCTGTCATTGACATTACTAAATGGGCCCAAGATTACTTCAAGAAACCACTGTCTGTAAACACAGTCCGCCGTGCCATCCACAGATGCCACCTAAAACTCTATCATGCAAAAAGGAAGCCATTGTTGAGCATGATCCAGAAGCGCCGCCGTGTACTGTGGGCAAAGGCCCATTTAAAATGGACTGTAGCAATGTGGCAAAGTGTCCTATGGTCAGACGACTCCAAATTTGACATTCTTGTGGGAAATTATGGCCGTCGTGTCCTCTGGGATAAACAGGAGAAAGACCACCCCTCCTGTTATCAGCGTTCAGTTCAAAAGCCAGCATCTCTGATGGTATGGGGATGCATTGGTGCATATGGCGTGGGACACTTGCATGTTTTTAAAAAGCACCATGAATGATGAAAGGCATTTAAAGGTTTTAGAGCAACATATGGTCCCTTCCAGACGACATCTATTCCAGGGAAGGCCTTGTGTATTTCAGCAGGACAATGCAAAACCACATACTGCAGCTATTACAACAACATGCCTTCGTAGTAGAAGAGTTTGTGTGCAGAACTGGCCTGCCTGTCATCCTCATCTTTCTCCGATTGAGTACATTTGGCGCATAATAAAACAAAAAGTCCGTCAAAGGAGACCCAAAACTCTCCAGCAGCTGGAAGCCTGTATTAAACAAGAGTGGGATCAAATTCCAATGGCTTAACTCAAGAATCTTGTCTCCTCAATGCCCAGACGCCTCCACTTTGTGCTACAAAAAAGAGTGGATGGTATACCATGGTAAACAGGCCCCTGTCCAAACTTTTTTGAGACCAGTAGCAGTCATCAAACTTGAAATGAGCTCATTTTGTGGACAAAATGGAAAATTTTCTCAGTTTCAACATTTGTTCGGTTATCTCTGTTCAATTGTGAATAAAATACTGGCTGGTGTGATTTGAAAGTGATTGCGCTGTGATTTTAATCACAATTTACACTTCGTTCCAACCATTTCAGAATTGGGGTTGTAGAATTCGGCAGTGACTCAAATAGCTGTTTGTGACAATGACGGTCATGAGACTCACAAAAGCAAATTCCATTTTACTGCCTGTTGTCCAAATTAATGACACAAAGAACATCATATTTCAGGCCAGTTGGGAGCACTTCAAATCACAAACAACTTTGAAAGTGATTAAAAACTGCTCTTGCAAATTAACAGAGGTGGTGAATACTTCATAGTTCGATGGTGGCTTAGTGTCACTTTTACACATAAAATGTGTGTTTTTTTTTTTTACAAGTTTCCCTGGTCTTATATTCAGAGCCAATCCAGTTCTGAAAATAACTCTGGGAGACAAAAAGTGAAAAAAAAAATGAATAAATGAAACCCTTCACGAAGTATTACAAGAGAGGAACACCATGCCCTGATAAGGTGGGCATCACGTTCCCTGCTGAGGTGCAGGAGGAACAATACTTCATGCACACTTCAGAAGCTGAGGAGGATTTAGCCGTCTATCAGGAATCACAATACCCTATCATTAGATTTAGGCAAATGCTACCACTTGTCATAAGCAAACAGTCACTTGATGATAGCTGCTCATAATGTGATGCGAGTTACCGTTCGTTCCATTAACCTGAGGCTTTGAAAAAAGCCTTAAATTGTGAAAAAAAATAATAATAATAATAATGCCCACACACAACCACATCCCTCCAGAAAGAGAAAATATGGTTCATAGGAAAACAGGACAAAAAGAAAATGATTAGATTCAACGCGGTTCTTCGTCTGCTAACAAAACCTTGGCGTTTGATCAGTACATAAACAAAAAAAATCTTTATCAATTGTGTTCTGAGGTTCGTTCAGCATTTCTCTTTTTGGGAGCATTCAGAAAGGCTTGGGCATCATCTTAATTTGTGATTCGTCATCGACCCAGCACATGAGGGGAACTTTTTCAGACATGAGCATTTTCAGAACTTATCTTAATTGCATTCTACATATAGGGCTGGGCAGCATATGGATATTGTATTGATATCTTGATAAAATATTTAATATAAGTCTGGAATGATAAATATCAGAAAACTGATCAGGCATAAGTGTCATTTCCTCTGGTTTTCATATTTAGTGAAAGTACCAATGGTTATCTCTACAATAACGCCTCAATACCGTTATCTAGGTATTCGGTCAAAAATATGATATTTGACTTTGTCTGTATTGCGGAGCCCACACATGATGTAAACAGAAACAAAACTTTCTATTACTGCAAGCCCTGGTTTCCATGCCAACCCTTTGTTATCTCAGAGAGGACAGCCAGAGTGGGAGGTGGTCCCAAACCGCGGGATCGATGACCCCACGACAATAAAGATGGTGTTGCAGAGGGTAAGCCTTTTCCGGTGTTACAAATACGCAGAGATACTGGACACTGCCTCCACAGAAGCACTGTTCTGCCCCACTGAGGCGCCACCTCAATCACACACAGGCCATGGTATCTCTAGAATAACTTCTGTAATTCTTCACAGCCATTTACCGTCAATATGACATGAAACACCATGAATTTAACATGGAAACCCCCTTCACGTTTGTACTTTTTTTATTACAACCCCAATTCCGAAATAGTTGGAACAAAGTAAATTGTGAATAAAATCAAAATGCATTGACTTTCAGATCACATGAGCCAATGTTATTTATGATAGAACATAGATAACATTTCAAATGTTGAAACTGCAACATTTTACATTTTAATCCACAAAATGAGCTTATTTCCAATTTTCTTGCTGCAACTGGTCTCATAAAAGTTCGGACACAGGCAAAAAAGACAGGCTGAGAAAACAATTAATATATAAGAGAATCAGATGAAAAAAGATTTAACTGAAAATTAAGCTAACTGGCATCAGGTGTGTAACATGATTGGCTATGAAAGGGATGTCTTAGAGAAGCTGAGTCTCTCAGAAGTAAAGATGGCCAGATACTCTCCAACCTGTGAAGGCTTACGTAAAAAAAACAGTGGATTACTTTAAAAACAATGTTCCTCAACATCAAATTGCAAAGGCTTTTAAGGTTTCGTCATTTACAGTGCATAACATCATCAAAAGATTCAGAGAAACTGGAAAAATATCTGTGCATAAGGGACAAGGCAGAAGATCTTTACTGGATGCCTGGGATCTTCGGGCCCTCAGATGCCACTGCATCACACATCAGCATTATTCTGTCATTGACATTACTAAATGAGCCCAAGATTACTTCAAGAAACCACTGTCTGTAAACACAGTCCGCTGTGCCATCCACAGATGCCACCTAAAACTCTATCATGCAAAAAGGAAGCCATTGTTGAGCATGATCCAGAAGCGCCGCCGTGTACTGTGGGCAAAGGCCCATTTAAAATGGACTGTAGCAATGTGGCAAAGTGTCCTATGGTCAGACGACTCCAAATTTGACATTCTTGTGGGAAATTATGGCCGTCGTGTCCTCTGGGCTAAACAGGAGAAAGACCACCCCTCCTGTTATCAGCGTTCAGTTCAAAAGCCAGCATCTCTGATGGTATGGGGATGCATTGGTGCATATGGCGTGGGACACTTGCATGTTTTTAAAAAGCACCATGAATGCTGATAGGCATTTAAAGGTTTTAGAGCAACATATGCTCCCTTCCAGACGATATCTATTCCAGGGAAGGCCTTGTGTATTTCAGCAGGACAATGCAAAACCACATACTGCAGCTATTACAACAGCATGCCTTCGTAGTAGAAGAGTCCGTGTGCAGAACTGGCCTGCCTGTCATCCTCATCTTTCACCGATTAAGAACATTTGGCGCATAATAAAACAAAAAGTCAGTCAAAGGAGACCCAAAACTCTCCAGCAGCTGGAAGCCTGTATTAAACAAGAGTGGGATCAAATTCCAATGGCTTAACTCAAGAATCTTGTCTCCTCAATGCCCTGACGCCTCCACTTTGTGCTACAAAATAGAGTGGATGGTATACCATGGTAAACAGGCCCCTGTCCAAACTTTTTTGAGACCAGTAGCAGTCATCAAACTTGAAATGAGCTCATTTTGTTGACAAAATGGAAAATTTTCTCAGTTTCAACATTTGTTCGGTTATCTATTTTCAATTGTGAATAAAATACTGGCTGGTGTGATTTGAAAGTGATTGCGCTTTGATTTTAATCACAATTTACACTTCGTTCCAACCATTTCAGAATTGGGGTTGGAGAATTCGGCAGTGACTCAAATAGCTGTTTGTGACAATGACGGTCATGAGACTCACAAAAGCAAATTCCATTTTACTGCCTGTTGTCCAAATTAATGACACAAAGAACATCATATTTCAGGCCAGTTGGGAGCACTTCAAATCACAAACAACTTTGAAAGTGATTAAAAACTGCTCTTGCAAATTAACAGAGGTGGTGAATACTTCATAGTTCGATGGTGGCTTAGTGTCACTTTTACACATAAAATGTGTGTTTTTTTTTTACAAGTTTCCCTGGTCTTATATTCAGAGCCAATCCAGTTCTGAAAATAACTCTGGGAGACAAAAAGTGAAAAAAAAAAATGAATAAATGAAACCCTTCACGAAGTATTACAAGAGAGGAACACCATGCCCTGATAAGGTGGGCATCACGTTCCCTGCTGAGGTGCAGGAGGAACAATACTTCATGCACACTTCAGAAGCTGAGGAGGATTTAGCCGTCTATCAGGAATCACAATACCCTATCATTAGATTTAGGCAAATGCTACCACTTGTCATAAGCAAACAGTCACTTGATGATAGCTGCTCATAATGTGATGCGAGTTACCGTTCGTTCCATTAACCTGAGGCTTTGAAAAAAGCCTTAAATTGTGAAAAAAAAAATAAATAATAATAATGCCCACACACAACCACATCCCTCCAGAAAGAGAAAATATGGTTCATAGGAAAACAGGACAAAAAGAAAATGATTAGATTCAACGCGGTTCTTCGTCTGCTAACAAAACCTTGGCGTTTGATCAGTACATAAACAAAAAAAATCTTTATCAATTGTGTTCTGAGGTTCGTTCAGCATTTCTCTTTTTGGGATCATTCAGAAAGGCTTGGGCATCATCTTAATTTGTGATTCGTCATCAACCCAGCACATGAGGGGAACTTTTTCAGACATGAGCATTTTCAGAACTTATCTTAATTGCATTCTACATATAGGGCTGGGCAGCATATGGATATTGTATTGATATCTTGATAAAATATTTAATATAAGTCTGGAATAATAAATATCAGAAAACTGATCAGGCATAAGTGTCATTTCCTCTGGTTTTCATATTTAGTGAAAGTACCAATGGTTATCTCTACAATAATGCCTCAATACCGTTATCTAGGTATTCGGTCAAAAATATGATATTTGACTTTGTCTGTATTGCGGAGCCCACACATGATGTAAACAGAAACAAAACTTTCTATTACTGCAAGCCCTGGTTTCCATGCCAACCCTTTGTTTCCTCAGAGAGGACAGCCAGAGTGGGAGGTGGTCCCAAACCGCGGGACCGATGACCCCACGACAATTAAGATGGTGTTGCGGAGGGTAAGCCTTTCTCGGTGTTACTAATACACAGAGATACAGGACACTGCCTCCACAGAAGCACTGCTCTGCCCCGCTGAGGCGCCACCTCAATCGCACACAGGCCACGGTTTCTCTATAATAACTTCTGTAATTCTTCTCAGCCATTTACCGTCAATGTGACATCAAACACCATGAATTTAACATGGAAACCCCCTTCACCTTTGTACTTTTTTTATTACAACCCCAATTCCGAAATAGTTGGAACAATGTAAATTGTGAATAAAATCAAAATGCATTGACTTTCAGATCACATTAGCCAATGTTATTTACGATAGAACATAGATAACATTTCAAATGTTGAAACTGCAACATTTTACATTTTAATTCACAAAATGAGCTTATTTCAAATTTTCTTGCTGCAACAGGTCTCATAAAAGTTCGGACACCTGCAAAAAAGGACTGAGAAAACAATTACTATATAAGAGAATCAGATGAAAGGAGATTTAACTGAAAATTAAGTTAACTGGCATCAGGTGTGTAACATGATTGGCTATTAAAAGGATGTCTTAGAGAGGCTGAGTCTCTCAGAAGTAAAGATGGCCAGAGGCTCTCCAACCTATGAAGGCTTACGTAAAAAAAACAGTGGATTACTTTAAAAACAATGTTCCTCAACGTCAAATTGCAAAGGCTTTTAAGGTTTCGTCATTTACAGTGCATAACATCATCAAAAGATTCAGAGAAACTGGAAAAATATCTGTGCATAAGGGACAAGGCCGAAGACCTTTACTGGATGCCTGGGATCTTCGGGCCCTCAGATGCCACTGCATCACACATCAGCATTATTCTGTCATTGACATTACTAAATGGGCCCAAGATCACTTCAAGAAACCACTGTCTGTAAACACAGTCGCCGTGCCATCCACAGATGCCACCTAAAACTCTATCATGCAAAAAGGAAGCCATTGTTGAGCATGATCCAGAAGCGCCGCCTTGTACTGTTTGCCAAGGCCCATTTAAAATGGACTGTAGGAATGTGGCAAAGTGTCCTGCGGTCAGACGACTCCAAATTTGACATTCTTATGGGAAATTATGGCCGTCGTGTCCTCTGGGCTCAACAGGAGAAAGACCACCCCTCCTATTATCAGCGTTTAGTTCAAAAGCCAGCATCTCTGATGGTATGGAGATGCATTGGGGCATATGGCGTGGGACACTTGTATGTTTTTAAAAAGCACCATGAATGCTGAAAGGCATTCAAAGGTTTTAGAGCAACATATGCTCCCTTCCAGTCGACATCTTTTCCAGGGAAGGCCTTGTGTATTTCAGCAGGACAATGCAAAACCACATACTGCAGCTATTACAACAGCATGCCTTCGTAGTAGAAGAGTTCGTGTGCTGAACTGGCCTGCCTGTCATCCTCATCTTTCACCGATTAAGAACATTTGGCGCATAATAAAACAAAAAGTCCGTCAAAGGAGACCCAAAACTCTCCAGCAGCTGGAAGCCTGTATTAAACAAGAGTGGGATCAAATTCCAATGGCTTAACTCAAGAATCTTGTCTCCTCAATGCCCAGACGCCTCCACTTTGTGCTACAAAAAAGAGTGGATGGTATACCATGGTAAACAGGCCCCTGTCCAAACTTTTTTGAGACCAGTAGCAGTCATCAAACTTGAAATGAGCTAATTTTCTGGACAAACTGGAAAGTTTTCTCAGTTTGTTCTGTTATCTCTGTTCAATTGTGAATAAAATACCGGCTGGTGTGATTTAAAAGTGATTGTGCTTTGATTTTAATCACAATTTACACTTCGTTCCAACCATTTCAGAATTGGGGTTGTAGAATTCGGCAGTGACTCAAATAGCTGTTTGTGACAATGACGGTCATGAGACTCACAAAAGCAAATTCCATTTTTCTGCCTGTTGTCCAAATTAATGACACAAAGAACATCATATTTCAGGCCAGTTGGGAGCACTTCAAATCACAAACAACTTTGAAAGTGATTAAAAACTGCTCTTGCAAATTAACAGAGGTGGTGAATACTTCATAGTTCGATGGTGGCTTAGTGTCACTTTTACACATAAAATGTGTGTTTTTTTTTTTTACAAGTTTCCCTGGTCTTATATTCAGAGCCAATCCAGTTCTGAAAATAACTCTGGGAGACAAAAAGTGAAAAAAAAAAATGAATAAATGAAACCCTTCACGAAGTATTACAAGAGAGGAACACCATGCCCTGATAAGGTGGGCATCACGTTCCCTGCTGAGGTGCAGGAGGAACAATACTTCATGCACACTTCAGAAGCTGAGGAGGATTTAGCCGTCTATCAGGAATCACAATACCCTATCATTAGATTTAGGCAAATGCTACCACTTGTCATAAGCAAACAGTCACTTGATGATAGCTGCTCATAATGTGATGCGAGTTACCGTTCGTTCCATTAACCTGAGGCTTTGAAAAAAGCCTTAAATTGTGAAAAAAAATAATAATAATAAAAATGCCCACACACAACCACATCCCTCCAGAAAGAGAAAATATGGTTCATAGGAAAACAGGACAAAAAGAAAATGATTAGATTCAACGCGGTTCTTCGTCTGCTAACAAAACCTTGGCGTTTGATCAGTACATAAACAAAAAAAATCTTTATCAATTGTGTTCTGAGGTTCGTTCAGCATTTCTCTTTTTGGGAGCATTCAGAAAGGCTTGGGCATCATCTTAATTTGTGATTCGTCATCGACCCAGCACATGAGGGGAACTTTTTCAGACATGAGCATTTTCAGAACTTATCTTAATTGCATTCTACATATAGGGCTGGGCAGCATATGGATATTGTATTGATATCTTGATAAAATATTTAATATAAGTCTGGAATGATAAATATCAGAAAACTGATCAGGCATAAGTGTCATTTCCTCTGGTTTTCATATTTAGTGAAAGTACCAATGGTTATCTCTACAATAACGCCTCAATACCGTTATCTAGGTATTCGGTCAAAAATATGATATTTGACTTTGTCTGTATTGCGGAGCCCACACATGATGTAAACAGAAACAAAACTTTCTATTACTGCAAGCCCTGGTTTCCATGCCAACCCTTTGTTTCCTCAGAGAGGACAGCCAGAGTGGGAGGTGGTCCCAAACCGCGGGATCGATGACCCCACGACAATAAAGATGGTGTTGCAGAGGGTAAGCCTTTTCCGGTGTTACAAATACGCAGAGATACTGGACACTGCCTCCACAGAAGCACTGTTCTGCCCCACTGAGGCGCCACCTCAATCACACACAGGCCATGGTATCTCTAGAATAACTTCTGTAATTCTTCACGGCCATTTACCGTCAATATGACATGAAACACCATGAATTTAACATGGAAACCCCCTTCACGTTTGTACTTTTTTTATTAAAACCCCAATTCCGAAATAGTTGGAACAAAGTAAATTGTGAATAAAATCAAAATGCATTGACTTTCAGATCACATGAGCCAATGTTATTTATGATAGAACATAGATAACATTTCAAATGTTGAAACTGCAACATTTTACATTTTAATCCACAAAATGAGCTTATTTCCAATTTTCTTGCTGCAACTGGTCTCATAAAAGTTCGGACACAGGCAAAAAAGACAGGCTGAGAAAACAATTAATATATAAGAGAATCAGATGAAAAAAGATTTAACTGAAAATTAAGCTAACTGGCATCAGGTGTGTAACATGATTGGCTATGAAAGGGATGTCTTAGAGAGGCTGAGTCTCTCAGAAGTAAAGATGGCCAGATACTCTCCAACCTGTGAAGGCTTACGTAAAAAAAACAGTGGATTACTTTAAAAACAATGTTCCTCAACATCAAATTGCAAAGGCTTTTAAGGTTTCGTCATTTACAGTGCATAACATCATCAAAAGATTCAGAGAAACTGGAAAAATATCTGTGCATAAGGGACAAGGCAGAAGATCTTTACTGGATGCCTTTTTTTTTTTTTTTTTTTTTACAAGTTTCCCTGGTCTTATATTCCGAGCTTATATTCTTTATAATAACTTCTGTCATTCTTTTCAGCCATTTACCGTCAATCTGACATCAAACACCATGAATTTATAACGGAAACCCCCTTCATGTTTGCACTTGTTTATTACAACCCCAATTCTGAAAGAGCAGGGACAAAGTGTAAATTGTGAATGAAATCAAAATGAAATGACTTTCAGATCACATGAGTCAATATGTTATTTACAATAGAACATCGATAACAGAAACAAAACTTTCTTCTGCTGCCAGCCCTGGATTCCATGTCAATCCTTTACTTCCGCAGAGAGGTCAGCAGGCTGAAGACAGCGCTGCAAAAAATCACTGTGCTGCCCCAGCACACCCAGACTGGGAGGTGGTCCCGACCTGCGGGACCGATACCAACCAGAGGGCGGTAAAGCTTGTGCTGCGGAGGGTGAGAGCAGAGAAAAGACCTCTGCCGTACAGACTTGCCTCACTGCCACCAAAAAAAAGATACAGGGATGTGCTGCAGAAATCCTGAAGCCCTGACTGATCCGGAGATACATGAGACAATATTCAAATGCAGTCAGGGAAACAGCTCCTCACAGTCCGTTGCATTTTCTCTTTTTGGGACACAATGAAAATTAAAATGCAACCTGTTGGCGTCCCATCAAGACGGGTCTTCCGCTAGGACGTCCCTCATTAGGTGCGCGAACGGAAACCATGTTCCTCATTTGCATACCAACCAATCAGCTTCTGGGTAGCGCTTGTACGCACAGAGGCTTACTGATACTGTCATGAGTGCGTTGAGATGTAAATGTAAATGCAATAGGCTGGGGGTGAAGTTTTGTGAATTGCATTTGAATATTGTCCATGTATTGCGGAGCGAGACTTTGAAAACAAAATGTCAAACAGCTTTCCATTATCATTTGAATATAGTCATAGATTTCCCACATGAGAAAATGAAAATGATAATTGAATTAATGCTTTTTCAATTTAATATTATCTCAAATAACTCATACATAAGCGGATAATTATAATGCAACAGTGGGATTACATTTTCATTTGAATATTGTCCATAAGAAACCTTGACATGTGTGTATGTTTTGTGATTAAATCTATATATTTTTTTATTATTTATTTATCATTATTTTTAATACATTTTTTTTAGATTTATTTTTAAATAAAAAATAAATTGTGAAAAAAAATCTGAGTGGTTTTAATTTAGGTTTCATTGTCCAAATTCCTGAAAAGACAGAAGGGTTATAATAATAATAATGCATCAATTTTATATAGCGCTTTTTTGCACACTCAAAGACGCTTTACAATGGAGGTATTATTCATTCACACTCTGATGGTGGTAAACTACGTTTTTGTAGCCACAGCTGCCCTGGGGCAGACTGATGGAAGCGTGGCTGCCAGTATGCGCCTACGGCCCCTCTGACCACCACCAACCATTCACACACAGTTATATATATATATGCCTATATTGCATGTTTTGGATGGGTGGGGGAAACCGGAGTACCCGGAGGAAACCCACGCGAACACGCAAACTCCACACAGAATGGCCCCAGGCCGGATTCGAACTCACGGCCTTCTTCCTGTGAGGCAGTAGTGCTCACCACTATGCCACCATGCCGCTGGTATAAATACCTATAACACAATAAAACTGTTGTTCATAGATGGTCAATTTAAAAAAAAAAAAAGAGAGAAAAAAAAAAGACAAGCAGCATCTTTCTGAAAATCTTTGAGATTTTACCACAGTAAGGAAAAGTTCTACAACCGGACTTGAGTGTGAGAGTAATTTAGTCGACGGTTACTCAGTGAAGAGCACAGCTGAATGAACAGACAGGACTGTGTTATGAAGAACAACACAGTGACTGTGCAGACGCAGGAAAAGTGGGAGGGGCAGCGATTACATTACATTACACAGCATTCCCTGCATTCTTGAGTCAAACAAAGGATGTCCTAAAATGCCAGAAAGGAAAAGAATCACTGATATGTGTCCCTTGCTCAGAAAGTCAGAAATAACTAAATGAATGAATCCAAAGACTATGCTTAGATGAAAGATTATTGAGCCGAAATGGTGATGTTTGCTAGTAGCAAAGAGGTAGAAGCAATACTGAAATATTCACTCAGATATTATTAAGGGGCTGATCACACCTAATGCCCTTTATCTGCGCGGGGCGCCCTTCTTGTTAATATTCTCAATGATTAGACGCGTTCTGGACGCTGCTTTTGCGCACCTGGTGCCTTGTGTGTCAGTGCCCCTGGCGCCTCACTGTTCTTTGATGCGCTTCGTATCAAACATAGTCCCATTTTGAGGCGCCTCGATAAAAAGCCGCTTCACCTCATTGTATTCCCTGCTGTCCAATCATGTGACAAGAACTGAAATCAGTTCGCTGACTAGTCCATTGAAACGGTTAATTTCAGAATGTTCGCAAAGAGGAGTGACAGGAACGTTACTTAGCAACACAGAAAAGATGCGTCCAGCACCGTTTTACAAGGTTGGCATCAAAATAACAGGTCAGAGGTGCCTGGCGTTTCCAGACCGAAAAAGCGCTTTCGGTGTGAACGACCACTAAGGCTTCACTGTCGAGCCGTGGAGTACTGACCCCTCCCCATGCTGTGACATCACAAACGCCCTCACCATGGCTACCTTCACCAAAAATCCCCTCCCCCTCTCCCAGCAAACTTTGGTCAGTACAGGTCAGCTAAAAATAAGCTTTAACTTTGAACCCAACCAAATACACTGGGCCAGCTTCTTTAGTCCATAAAGACATTTCCTCTTTTCCCAGCTGAGTCAGAGGTCAGCAACTTCTCTCACAGGCTAATCTGTTCCCACACTGCAATTTCAGCTGCTGCTTTTGATAACATCAGTTTGTCCTGACGCTGGCTAAAATCACATCACATCACATCAGATTACAAACATTTATCTGCCACTTCCAGCCAAAGAGAATCGCCGCTGACCTGACAAAGCAGGGGCCAATTCCCCACGAGTAATACAGGCTTAAGGGCCAAACAGCTGCACTGGACTTGGTGTGACTACACTGGACCTTGAACCAGCGACCTTCGAAGTCATAATGATTTGAGGCATACAATTGCCGTATGTGTGCCCATTCTCCAAACACCATCAGGTTCTGTAATGGCGCTCGTTGTCCGATGTGATTCTCTACTTCATTGGCAGAGCAGGAAAGAGCATCTCAGCTCATTTAGTGACTCAGTGACTAACGTCGTGCTAACGAGGCTAACGTCATTAAGCACTGAGCGAGGTCTTCCCTCGCTGGTGTGCGGAGACTTCAAGAACGGGCAAGTACCGCCAAACACACAGGTGTTCCTGACAGCTCAGCTGCTGACAGGGCGATGCCATGTGGTGCTGTACTGCACGGCTATGCTGAAAATCACCCTCCCCTTATGTGTCTCAGACCACTTCCATCGCCACTGAAAATAAACTGATGGCACGAGGCTTTGCCAGTATTACACATTAAAACTAATGCTGGCTCTTCCTCACCCTGTCGACCTCGTAACAAACGGTACGAACCTCAGTTTAACTACAGCAGTTTCACTAGTCCACATTAGACAGAAAATATGTTAACAAGGCAAATAACAACACCACTTCGGAGCGGTTGAGCAAATTACCGCAACTTTCAGATCCCCACTATTTTGAAATACACTGAAATGTACTGCAAATATAACAAGAACGCACTGGGAGCACAACATTCCCTGCTGGAGTCGCGACTGTGATTTGTGCGTATCATCAGTCTATCTGCAGTATATGTGCACAGTTTCAGGAATGTCCAATGAAAACTGGAGGAGGAGTTGATTTCACCAGCCAAGTATCTTACATTTCGGACAGACAGACAGACAGCACAATGACATAATCCCCCTTTTGGGCTTTCACCCAGTGAGGGATAAGAAGTCTATAATTACATATATGTGTGTGTATGTATGTATGTATGTATACACACACCCACTACTCTGTGCTCTAAAGCAGAACATTCACTGTCATGATACTATCTGCTGCATGAGCTGCAATTATCCTGCTCCGTTTGGAGGGCGAACAGAGGACAAACGGGCTGTTTCACAATCAGGGACCAAAGTTTGTCTCACGGATCCCCAAAAATCAAATGTGAAATATAGAATTAAATTGATGCCCATTTGCTCACGTGTTGTTGAAAACATGCTGAAAACTTCGGAGCGTTGGGTTCACAGGTTCTCCTGAAATTCATACAAATGACAATTTGCCCATTTCCACCCTTTTAACCAGTTCTGGAGAAGACATGTTTTTGACAGACAAAGAACGTATGAAGAGTTTTATCACAAAACACGTTAACTCCACTGATTCTGAATTCAGAAAAAATGGCTTTCTATGTAATTACTATTTCTGTAAAACTTTAAGTTATGGTCTTTTCTACTATTGTACGAGCCAAATGGTAACCAATTGGCATATTTATTTCAAATCCAGCCACGGGAATATTCTTGAAACAAAAAACAGTTTTTTTTTGCATAACGAGTTAAATCCATAGCTTGCTTTTATTACAAAAAGGGTTAAATCCAATCGAGTAGGTATGTTTCTTTGTAGTAGTGTCGGGCGTTGCTGAGGAAGCACGACAGCTTACAGCGAGAGAGACATGAACATCTCTGCAGCTCCACACTCCACAGTACCAGCAGAGAGTTTATTTATGCAGCTAGAAAGTCAGTCTAACCAGCATATCATACAAATACACTGGTGTCAGAGTAAGGGCAGAGTAACCTAATCCACTGGCAGAGTAAATCTGCCCAAGATTCTGAAACCTAAGCCCATCAGGTAAATGTAACCCGAATCCCATCTCTAATTCAAACATGAAGGTGACACAAGTGTTTTAAGGTTGATAACTGCACCCTTAATATTGTAAACAAACCAAAGCTGATATATTGTCAGGATATGCTTCCTAAACAACCCAACAACTTGGGCAATAGGGTCATTCCATATGAACTCAACCAGAAGTCCCATAATGACCAACTCGGATTTGGCTAAAAAAGTTTGTACTGGTATCTTAACATATATCATGAACATGTGTAAAATATTTTGTCAAAATTCTAAAGGGTTTTTGTGCTGTGGCTCTTCAAAATAGCGTGGTATACCCCATTTTTCACCCTTGCCAATCTTGCATGTTTAATGACAGCCACATTTGGATGCCAATATCTTGGGAATGAAATGAGTTGTGAGTTTGAAATATGGCATAGTCCGTAACTAGCACCCAGGCTTTCAGGATCTGTCATCAGAAAAGTCCTATCTCCTCTAGTTTTTGAGGTATTGGCCTCCAAAGCTGTGGTTTTATGTGCGAAAATGAAAATTTCAATTTTCAAGGGGCAACTGTCATGCTACAATAAATCACAACCGTTTATTGGGGCTACATTCCTTCTATTTAGGCAGATGACTATCTGTAGAAAGTTTTTGGACAGTATTGAAATCATAATTTAGGAGTAAGGGAGCTCCAAAAATGGCTCTGACTGAAAAAATGCAATTTAAGACCAATTTTTAACAGTCAAAATCATAGCTGTTATGGCCCCAATTTGTTATTACATTTACAACACTACAGCAACAGCCACAGCAAAGGATGACAGACACAGTTTTTAAAACTTATGCACATTTAATTATCAAAGACAACAACTAACAATAACAACTAGATTAGATATATACAAAAAAACAGAAATATTTACAGTCCCTTTTGTAGGTTGCTTGGTGATGTCCTGGGTGAGGGAAAAACTCTAACATAGGCAAAAATCCACTCAGAGCTTCACAGGTCTTGAACAGAATGACAGGTCTGGTCACATGTATCCTTCTCCTTGCAATTTCTCCTACTACTTTACTGTCTCAATTCTTTTCCTTATATACTCTTTTGCAGACCCCACCCACATGTAGACCTCTTTTTTTTTTTTTTTCGGGGACTTGCCCCAGACATGCCCAGGACATGTCTAAACCTAGCTCCAGTCTGGGCCTAATAAAAGAAAGGTAAATACTGCCATCTAGTGGCCTCTATTCACATCACACCTCCATTCCAAAAGGGAAAAATTTTGACTCATAAAGGCAAAATTTTTCTTTTCAATACAAAATGGTTAAGTGGATACTTGTCTATATATACACATCATACATTATTCAAATAAACACGTGACATATATATACATATTCAAACACGGGATAAGCAATCGGCAATCATATTGTCAGCACCCTTTACATGCTTAATTTCCAAGTCAAACTCCTGTAAAATCAAACCCCAATTCAACAATCTCCGATTCTTGTTCTTCATCTTACTCAAAAACATTAACGGATTGTGGTCAGTGTACACAATCATTGGCTTTTGTCCTGTACAAACATAAACCTCAAAGTGTTGTAAAGAAAGGACCGGAGCCAACAGCTACTTCTCTATTGTGGAATAGTTCCTCTGGTGGCGATTGAACTTCCTGGAGAAGTATGCCACGGGATGCTCAATGTCATCAGAGTCACTTCTCTGTAGGAGCACAGATCCACAAGCTTGGTCGCTAGCATCGACCGCCATTGAGAACGGTTTGTTGAAGTCAGGAGATTTGAGCACGGGGAAGTGACACGGCAGAGACTTCAGGCGATCGAAGGCTCTCTGGCATGCATCATCCCAAGTGAACTTTACGCCTTTCTTCAGTTGGTTAGTTAGACTGAGAGCAATCTCAGCAAAGTTCTTGCAGAACTTGCGGTAGTACCCGATCATTCCAAGGAAGCGGCGCAAAGCTTTTTTGTTGTCAGGAACGGGAAAGTCCATGATGGCTTGGACTTTAGCATTTATGGGTGCCACCTTACCCTGACCTATGACGTAGCCAAGATAGGTGACAGTAGCACAACCAAAGTCACTCTTGTTCAGGTTAACAGTCAGGTTAGCCTGGTCAGGCGCTGGAACAACGTCTCTACATCTTTTAGATGTTCTTCCCAGGAGTCACTCCATGTGATCAGGTCATCGATGTATGCACCCATGTGTGGCAATCCGGCGATTGTAGACTGTATCATCCTTTGGAATGTGGCTGGGGCATTTTTCATCCCAAAGGTTAGGACTTCATACTGGTACAACCCTTCTCCTATCTGGAGTCTTCACAATGTAATTGAGATCATTGAGTTTTGTCAGAATTTCATAAGGACCATGAAATCTAGCCTGCAATGGAAACAACACAAGGACCTTGTCTCCTGGTTTAAACTCACGGCTTCTAGCCCCATGATCATACCAAGTTTTCACTTTTCCCTGACTTGATTTCAAGTTCTCTTTGGCTAGGTCACAAGCTGCACACAATCTTTCCTTGAACTTGCTAACATAGTCTAACAGACTGATGTGCGGCTCTTCCTCCTGCCATTGTTCACTCAACAATAGCAAAGGTCCTCTCACTTCATGGCCAAACACTAGCTCAAACGGACCGAATCCAGTAGACTCCTGCACTGCTTCTCTAGCTGCAAACAAGAGCAAATGAACACCTTCATCCCAGTCTTTCTCGTGGTCATATCAATAAGTCCTCATCATTGTCTTGAGAGTGGAAAGAAACCGCTTCAAGGCACCCTGACTCTCTGGATGACAGGCACTAGAAAGAATCTGCTTCGCACCTAGTTCTTACACAACCTGCTGAAACAATCCTGAAGTGAAATTGCTACCTTGGTCTGACTGAATTTCCCTGGGAAGGCCAAACAACGTGAAGAACTTTATCAAAGCCTTCGAGATTGCAGTTGCCTTAATGTTACGTAGAGGTATGGCTTCGGAGAATCTGGTAGATGCACACATGATTGTCAACAAGTACTGATTTCCAGATCTAGTCTTGGGTAATGGACCAACACAATCAACAATGACCTTGGAGAAGGGCTCTCCAAATGCTGGGATAGGCTGCAATGGAGCTACAGGTGGGTCTAACTGGTATTTTCCAACTACTTGACAAGTGTGACAGGTTTTACAAAAGTTGGAAACGTCTTTCCGAAGCCCAGGCCAAAAGAAGTGTTTCATGATCTTATCAATAGTCTTGTTAACACCAAGATGACCTCCTAAAGGTAAACTATGAGCCATTGTTAAGATCTCATTCCTGTAGACCTTCGGAACAACAATTTGCCTGACCACTGCCCAATCTGCTTTGGCAGGGATATCAGGAGGGCGCCACTTCCGCATCAACACATCATCCTTGAGATAATACCCAACTGGAACTGCGTCTATTTCTTTATCAGGAAGGGCTCCCCTCTTTAGTACACAAATTTCAGGATCGTTAGTTTGCTTCTCAATCAACTGCTTTCTGGACAGAGACAAGTCTCCAGACACATCAGAATCACCAGACCCATCCGGCTGGCTGAATAGAGAACTGATAAAAGTATCTGATAAGTCCTCAAACGGAGAAACTATAGTAGGCCAATCAGAGTCATGAGGCAAACCACCTGAGTCCTGACTATTCAATGTGCTGGGCGGCACCACAACATCTTCTTCTTTAGCCTTCTTGGCCATAGCACGAGTCACTGCGCAAGAAGGATACAGAGATGGGTCCTCATCCCCATTTTCAGTGCTCGGCTGTGAAGTAAGATGTACAGGGGGAACTACTTTGCCCCCAGCCAGGTCATTGCCTAGCAACAGAGAAACCCCCTTTATAGGTAGACTTGACATAAGTCCCACCTTTACCTGTCCTGTAACTAAATCTGACTTCAAGAATATAGAGCGCAGGGGTACAGATACAGTCCTCCCTTCAATACCTTGTACAAGTATGAAATCCCCTGAAGCGGTCTCATCACGTAACTCCAAAGAGTCCATCAACAAAAGTGACTGAGAAGCTCCGGTATCCCTTCGGATATATATGGGGACAGGAGTAGTATGCTCATTCAGAGCCACTAATCCCTCTGACACAAATGGAAGAAATTCCTCCCTCACGAAGTCAGCTGTATCTGGCTTTTTAACCCCACAAGAAGCAGGCAATTTAGCAGATCAGTTATCTACTACAGGGGTTTCTAACCTTGTTTTCACAAAGGCATTTGGTTTGGTGTCATTTTCTTTTTCTTTCTTAGCTTTAAGGAACCAACAGCTAGTTGTAACATGACCAGATTTCTTGCAATAACTGCAAACTAGACCACTTTTGTCACTGTCAGCTTTCACACTTTGATCAGACCTGTTACTGGATTTCTGAGCACCATTAACAGATTTGTCTTTGTCTTTGGGTGAATAATCTTGGGTATCACTGTAACCCTTTTTCTGAAATTGGGACCATCTATTGTTACTGCTAGACTGAAATTTGGACTTATGTGTGAGAACATATTCATCTGCAAATTTGGCAGCTGATTGCAAATTCAGTGCATGCTTCTCATTAAGGTAGGTCTTAACATCATCCTTAACACAGTTCTTGAATTCTTCAACTAACACCATCTCTTTTAGTGAGTTGAAATCATCCTTGACCTCCATTGAAGTACACCAGCGCTCAAAGCAAACCTGCTTCTCATTAGCAAATTCCACATAAGTCTGATTTTCAGATTTCTTCAGACCTCTGAATTTCTGTCGGTAAGCCTCTGGAACCAACTCATAAGCTCTCAAAATAACCTTTTTGACAACCTCATAATCAGAGGAATCATCTGCAGACAAAGCTGAATAGGCTTGTTGAGCTTTACCCTTCAGTTTGCAACATCAGATGCCAGTTTTCCTTTGGCCACTGGCAACTCTTTGCTACCTTTTCAAAACACTGGAAATAGTTGTCAACATCCTTTTCTGAAAATGGAGGCACCAGTTTTCCCTCATGGCTAGCCTGAAATTTATTTTCAGTTTCAATTTTAATTTTTAGTTGCTCCATTTGGAGTCTTTCTTCTCTATCAAATTTCTCTAATTCAAAATCTCTGTCTTGCAAATTTTTCTAACTCAAATTCTCTTTGTTTTTCTTTTTCCTCCCTTTCTTTTTTCTCTTCTCTTGCTAATTTTTCTAACTCAAACTGCCTTTGTTTTTCTTTTTCTTCCCTTTCAAAATCTCTTTGTTTTTATTTTTCCGCCCTTTCAATCTCGAGCATTTTTAATTTAAGTTCCATTTCTATATTTGGATTTTCCACTGGAAACTGTTCCAGATCTCCTGGTGCAAACACATTTTCATCAATGTAATATTCAACTATCTCTCGAGCCAGTCTTGCTTTTCGCATGGCTGGTTTTACCTCTGTCAGCTCTAAATGTCTGCAAATTTCTAGCAGTTCTGTCTTTTTAAAAGACTTCAAAACCTCAACGGTTGGTGATGCCAAGAAATCATCCATTGCTGTTGATCTGTCAATATATTTATATAAGAAAATTCAAAAAACAATTTTACAATTTGAAATGTTAGATTTTCAATTAATGAATCACACAATGGTCTATCCCAGACTTGAGCCCCCAATTTGTTATGGCCCCAATTACATTGTTATTACATTGTTAATTGTTATTACATTTACAACACTACAGCAACTGCAACAGCAAGGGATGACAGACACAGTTTTTAAAACTTATAAACATTTAATTATCAAAGACAACAACTAACAATAACGACTAAACTAATTTTCTGAACAAGATCAGATATATACAAAAAAACAGAAATATTTACAGTCCCTTTTGTAGGTTGCTTGGTGAAGTCCTGGGTGAGGGAAAAACTCTAACACAGGCAAAAATCCACTAAGAGCTTCACAGGTCTTGAACAGAATGACAGGTCTGGTCACATGTATCCTTCTCCTTGCAATTTCTCCTACTACTTTACTGTCTCAATTCTTTTCCTTATATACTCTTTTGCAGACCCCACCCACATTGAGACCTCTTTTTTTTTTTAATTTTCGGGGACTTGCCCCAGACATGCCCAGGACATGTCTGAACCCAGCTCCAGTCTGGGCCTAATAAAAGAAAGGTAAATACTGCCATCTAGTGGCCTCTATTCACATCACATAGCGTAGTCATTTACCCGGGACAAAAAAAATTTTCTATATAATTGTACATATGTCAATCATCTGGTCAAAAAATCAGATTGTTTTCTCAACTCCTTCAAATGTAAATAATTATATCAATTATAGACACTTTTCGCCCTTAGACGACGTAACTACAACTAACTATTGAGACTTCCTGTTTCTTATTAATAGTACGAGGCTACATGGAAGGTGTGCAAATGAGTGATGACTGACTGCTTTTGCTTGTATTACATCAGGTTATTAGGTATTTCATCAGCTAACCATGTATTGCATCATCTTTATTTCAGCATTGCATCAGCCAAACATTGAAAACAAAAGAAGCTTCATTCAGTTCATTGACAGTCAGCATGGCAACTGAGATGTGCAAAATTGGTGTTTCTCTGGGTGAGGAATGTCACAAGAGAACACACTGCAGAAAGACTGGTTTCATTAAAATAAGTGAACTTGAACCTGATGACAGAAGGATTCTATCTTGGCGGTGTGGCATGTCCTTTGATGAAGCTGACCAAATCTGTCTCCATCATGAAAAGGTTTATATAACACGCTTTGAAAGTATGTTGCGTGCATTTATGACAAGGATTGGTTTGTGGGCTGCTCTGTTGAGCGGTCAGATGAAAACTGTGATGTCTTTGTCAACTTCATGAAACATTCTAAGACTGGCCTTCTCTCATGGCCTCCTTCTGTTCGTCAGAATACTGTTATGGCCCCAATTTGTTATTACATTTATAACACAACAGCAACAGCAAGGGATGACAGACACAATTTAAAACTTAAACACATTTAATTAAACAGAGACAATAACAACTAACTAACCTAAAGACCAAGATTGAATTATGTACAAAACATAAATATTTACAATCCCTTTTCGTGGGGGTGGCTTGGTGATGTCCTGGATGATGAAAATGCTCAAACACAGGCAAAGAAATCCACAAAAGAAACGTCACAGGTCTTGAACAGAATGGCAGGTCTGGTCATCTTCTTGCAATTTCTCCTACTACTTTACTGTCTCAATTCTTTTCCTTATATACTCTTTTGCAGACCCCACCCACATTTAGACCTCTTTTTTTTAATTTTCTGAGACTTGCCCCAGACATGTCCAGGACATGTCTAAACATGACTCCAGTCTGAGCTTAACAAAAAAAAGGTAAATACTGCCATCTAGTGGCCTATATTCACATTACACCTCCATTCCAAAAGGGAAAAATTTTGACTCATAAAGGCAAAATTTTTCTTTTCAATACAAAATGGTTAAGTGAACACTTGTCTATATATACATTTCATACAATATTCAAACACATGATATATATATACACATTCAAACACGGGATAAGCAATCAGCAATTACATTGTCTGTACCCTTCACATGCTTAATTTCCAAGTCAAACTCCTGTAACATCAAACTCCAATTCAACAATCTCCGATTCTTGTTTTTCATCTTACTCAAAAACATTAACGGATTGTGGTCAGTGTACACAATCATTGGCTTTTCCCCTGTACAAACATAAACCTCAAAGTGTTGTAAAGAAAGGACCAGAGCCAACAGTTCCTTCTCTATTGTGGAATAGTTCCTTTGGTGGCGATTGAACTTCCTGGAGAAGTATGCCACGGGATGCTCAATGTCATCAGAGTCACTTCTCTGTAGGAGCACAGATCCACAAGCTTGGTCGCTAGCATCGACCGCGATGGAGAACGGTTTGTTGAAGTCAGGAGATTTGAGCATGGGGAAGTGACACAGCAGAGACTTCAGGCGATCGAAGGCTCCCTGGCAGCCATCATCCCAGGTGAACTTTACGCCTTTCTTTAGTTGGTTAGTTAGACTGAGAGCAATCTCAGCAAAGTTCTTGCAGAACTTGCGGTAGTACCCGATCATTCCAAGAAAGCGGCGCAAAGCTTTTTTGTTGTCAGGAACTGGAAAAGTCCATGATGGCTTGGACTTTAGCATCCATGGGTGCCACCTTACCCTGGCCTATGACGTAGCCAAGATAGGTGACAGTAGCACAACCAAAGTCACTCTTGCTCAGGTTAACAGTCAGGTTAGCCTGGGTCAGGCGCTGGAACAACGTCTCTACATCTTTTAGATGTTCTTCCCAGGAGTCACTCCATGTGATCAGGTCATCGATGTACGCACCCGGGTGTGGCAATCCGGCGATTGTAGACTGTATCATCCTTTGGAACGTGGCTGGGGCATTTTTCATGCCAAAGGGTAGGACTTCATACTGGTACAATCCAGATGGTGTGGCAAAAGCAGAGATGCTCTTGGCCCTCTCAGTTAAAGGCACACACCAATAACCCTTCAATAAATCAATCTTGGTCAGAAACTTTGCTTGCCCTACACTATCAATACAATCATCAATCCTAGGTATTGGAAACACATCAGTTCTAGTTACAGCATTGACTTTGCGATAATCTGTACAGAATCTAGTACTTCCATCAGGTTTTGGAACTAGCACACAGGGTGAACTCCAATCGGAGTTGGAGGGTCTGATAATATCATGTTTTAACATGTACTCAACCTCTTTCTCAGCAATCTTTCTCTTTTCAGGATTCATTCGGAATGGATGCTGTTTTATTGGTTTGGCATCACCAACATCTACATCATGAGAGGCTATAGTAACTCTCTTTGGAACATCAGGAAACAAATCCTCATATTTCTTGATCAACCTTTCAAACTGATCTCTCTGTGAGGGTTCTAAGTGCTGGAGTTTTACATCAAGATTTTGCAACACTTCAGTGTTTGACAATTTACATGAAAGAACTTCAGCTTTAATTCTTGGTTCATCATCTTGAAACTCCCCCTCATCTTCACACGTTTCGACCATTGGAGAATCTGAAGTGACAGCTGCAACCCCAGCATTTCTGTCATGATAAGGCTTCAGCATGTTAATATGACACAATTGTTTTGGTTTTCTCCTATCTGGAGTCTTCACAATGTAATTGAGATCATTGAGTTTTGTCAGAATTTCATAAGGACCATGAAATCTAGCCTGCAATGGATTGGACTGCAAGGGAAACAACACAAGGACCTTTTCTCCTGGTTTAAACTCCCGGCTTCTAGCCTTATGATCATACCAAGTTTTCATTTTTCCCTGACTTGATTTCAAGTTCTCTTTGGCAAGGTCACAAACTGCACGCAATCTTTCCTTGAACTTGCTAACATAGTCTAACAGACTGATATGCGGCTCTTTCTCTTGCCATTGTTCACTCAATAATAGCAAAGGTCCTCTCACTTCATGACCAAACACAAGCTCAAATGGACTGAATCCAGTAGACTCCTGCACTGCTTCTCTAGTTGCAAACAACAGCAAATGAACCCCTTCATCCCAGTCTTTCTCATGGTCATAACAATAAGTCCTCATCATTGTCTTGAGAGTGGAATGAAACCGCTCTAAGGCACCCTGACTTTCTGGATGATAGGCACTAGAAAGAATCTGCTTTGCACCTAGTTCATACACAACCTGCTGAAACAATCCTGAAGTGAAATTGCTACCCTGGTCTGACTGAATTTCCCTGGGAAGGCCAAAAGAAGTGTTTCATGATCTTATCAACAGTCTTGTTAACACCAAGATGCCCTCCTAAAGGTAAACTATGAGCCATTGTTAAGATCTCATTCCTATAGACCTTCGGAACAACAATTTGCCTGACCACTGCCCAATCTGCATTGGCAGGGATATCAGGAGGGCGCCACTTCCGCATCAACACACCATCCTTGAGATAATACTCAACTGGAACTGCGTCTATTTCTTTATCAGGAAAGGCTCTCCTCTTTAGTACACAAATTTCAGGATCATTAGTTTGCTCCTCAATCAACCGCTTTCTGGACAGAGACAAGTCTCCAGACACATCAGAATCACCAGACCCATCTGGCTGGCTGAACAATGAACTGATAAAAGTATCTGATAAGTCCTCAAACGGAGAAACGATAGTAGGCCAATCAGAGTCATGAGGCGAACCACCTGAGTCCTGACTATTCAATGTGCTGGACGGCACCACATCATCTTCTTCTTTAGCCTTCTTGGCCATAGCACGAGTCACTGCGCAAGAAGGATACAGAGATGGGTCCTCATCCCCATCTTCAGTGCTCGGCTGTGAAGTAAGATGTACAGGGGGAATTACTTTGCCCCCAGCCAGGTCATTGCCTAGCAACAGAGAAACACCCTTTATAGGTAGACTTGACATAAGTCCCACCTTTACCTGTCCTGTAACTAAATCTGACTTCAAGAATATAGAGTGCAGGGGTACAGATACAGTCCTCCCTTCTATACCTTGTACAAGTATGAAATCCCCTGAAGCGGTCTCATCACGTAACTCCAAAGAGTCCATCAACAAAAGTGACTGAGAAGCTCCGGTATCCCTTAGGATATATATGGGGACAGGAGTAGTATGCTCTTTCAGAGCCACAAATCCCTCTGACACAAATGGAAGAAATTCCTCCCTCACGAAGTCAGCTGTATCAGGCTTTTTAGCCCCACAAGAAGCAGGCAATTTAGCAGATTGGTTATCTACTACAGGGGTTTCTAACCTTGTTTTCACAAAGGCATTTGGTTTGGTAACCTTTTCTTTTTCTTTCTTAGCTTTTAGGAACCAACAGTTAGTTGTAACATGACCAGATTTCTTGCAATAACTGCAAACTAGACCACTTTTGTCACTGTCAGCTTTCACACTTTGATCAGACCTGTTACTGGATTTCTGAGCACCATCACCAGATTTGTCTTTGTCTTTGTCTTTGGGTGAGGAATCTTGGGTATCACTGTAACCCTTTTTCTGAAATTGGGACCATCTATTGTTACTGCTAGACTGAAATTTGGACTTATGTGTGAGAACATATTCATCTGCAAATTTGGCAGCTGATTGCAAATTCAGTGCTTGCTTCTCATTAAGGTAGGTCTTCATATCATCCTTAACACAGTTCTTGAATTCTTCAACTAACACCATCTCTTTTAGTGAGTTGAAATCATCCTTGACCTCCATAGAAGTACACCAGCGCTCAAAGCAAACCTGCTTCTCATTAGCAAATTCCACATAAGTCTGATTTTCAGATTTCTTCAGACCTCTGAATTTCTGTCGGTAAGCCTCTGGAACCAACTCATAAGCTCTCAAAATAACCTTTTTGAAAAACTCATAATCAGAGGAATCATCTGCAGACAAAGCCGAATACGCTTGTTGAGCTTTACCCTTGAGGACAGTTTGCAACAGCAGAGGCCAGTGTTCCTTTGGCCACTGGCAACTCTTTGCTACCTTTTCAAAACACTGGAAATAGTTGTCAACATCCTTTTCCGAAAATGGAGGCACCAATTTAACTCATGGCTAGCCCGAAATTTATTTTCAGTTTGAATTTTAATTTTTAGTTGCTCCATTTGGAGTCTTTCTTCTCTATCGAATTTCTCTAATTCAAAATCTCTCTGTCTTGCAAATTTTTCTGACTCAAATTCTCTTCGTTTTTCTTTTTCCTCCCTTTCTATTTTCTCTTCTCTTGCTAATTTTTCTAACTCAAACTGCCTTTGTTTTTCTTTATCTTCCCTTTCTTTCTCTCTTTCTTCCCTCTCAAATTCTCTTTGTTTTTCTTTTTCCTCCCTTTCAATCTCTAGCATTTTTAATTTAAGTTCCATTTCTATATTTGGATTTTCCACTGGAAACTGTTCAAGATCTCCTGGTGCAAACACATTTTCATCAATGTAATATTCATCTATCTCTCTAGCCAGTCTTGCTTTTCGCATGGCTGGTTTTACCTCTGTCAGCTCCAACTGTCTGCAAATTTCTAGCAGTTCTGTCTTTTTAAAAGACTTCAAAACCCCTACGTTTGGTGATGCCAAGAAATCATCCATTGCTGTTGTCAATATATATCTAGGAAAATTCACAAAAACAATTTCACAATTTGAAATGTTAGATTTTCAATAAATTACTCACACAATGGTCTATCCTGGACCTTGAGCCCCCAATTTGTTATGGCCCCAATTTGTTATTACATTTATAACACAACAGCAACAGCAAGGGATGACAGACACAATTTAAAACTTAAAACATTTAATTAAACAGAGACAATAACAACTAACTAACCTAAAGACCAAGATTGAATTATGTACAAAACATAAATATTTACAATCCCTTTTCGTGGGGGTGGCTTGGTGATGTCCTGGATGATGAAAATGCTCAAACACAGGCAAAGAAATCCACAAAAGAAACGTCACAGGTCTTGCACAGAATGGCAGGTCTGGTCATCTTCTTGCAATTTCTCCTACTACTTTACTGTCTCAATTCTTTTCGTTATATACTCTTTTGCAGACCCCACCCACATTTAGACCTCTTTTTTTTAATTTTCTGAGACTTGCCCCAGACATGTCCAGGACATGTCTAAACATGACTCCAGTCTGAGCTTAACAAAAAAAAGGTAAATACTGCCATCTAGTGGCCCATATTCACATTACAATACCTGTTGGGTTCCACCCCAGAACATCATATGCATTGTGTCTGCACCACAGCTCCAGGGGCAGAGCGCAAGGTTTTATAAGCTTGCTGACCAAGATACTGAATCAGTTCAGAAGAAGCTGCCTTCATTTGGGCTATGAACTCAATTTTATCTACATTTTTGGATAAACTGACTAACTACATTGAGGATGCCATCAAATCTATGTGTTCAGAGTAGAAATACCTCACATTTTCTGCATTTCCGACAAAAAAGTAGTTAAAACGCAAGCTGTAGTGGGGATAAAAAAACGTAGCATGACAGTTGCCCCCTGAAAATTGAAATTTTCATTTTCGCACATAAAACCACTACTTTGGAGGCCAATACCTCAAAAACTAGAGGAGATAGGACTTTTCTGGTGACAGATCCTGAAAGCCTGGGAGCTACTTACATACTATGCCATATTTCAAACTCACAACTCATTTCATTCCCAAGATATTGGCATCCAAATGTGGCTGTTCTTAAACATACACGATTCGCGAGGGTGAAAAATTGGATATACCAACCTATTTTGAAGAGCCCCAGCACAAAAACCTTTTAGAATTTTGACAAAATATTTTGCACATGTTCATCATATATTTTAAGGTACCAGTTCAAATTTTTTTAGCCAAATCCGAGTCGGTCAGTATGGGAGATTTCCAGACTTTGGTTGAGTTCACATGGAATGACCCAATAGTGAAGAAGAGCGGCAATGAGTCGGATAATATTCACAGTATTTTCAGCATGAGGCATGTAAGATGGAGGAGTGCAAGGAAACAGGACAGTCTGACTCACCCCCAACAGACTGAATACCCCCCGCGACACAGCTGATGGCTGACGAGATGAGATCGGTCATGCAGCAGCCGATGAGGGCGGTGAGCGCCACGAGCAGTAAGTGGCCGCACCCCACGACCGTCACCACCACGCAGAAGCTCCACTCAACGTTCTGAATACATTGGTGCCAAGATGGCGACGTAACTTGTTGCACGCGGTAGAATTCTCTCCGAGAGTCTTTTTCGTATTTAGCGACTTTTACTGCTTTAATTAAAACTGTTTTGGCTACAATAAATAAGATATTATTTACAAAGTCATCTAAACTCACGGTGTTAACGGCAATAAAGTATTTTCACCGTTTCAGTCAGTGTAATTAGATGCAATCAGTCTGTAATGGCTAATAACATGGGAAACAAACGTAAATCTCACCCGAGTGTTACTGCTGTTAGCATACCTCTCCCTGAATCCCCGCTGAAGACCCCGGTCAGCAAATGCAGGAAAATCCTCGACAACGATGAAATTGCTCAAAAAAAAATAATCGTACAGTTGATGGAGGCGATAAACAAGAGAGCGGACGGACTACAAGCCGGAATCGAGAGTGTAAAGTTGTCAGTTGAATTAGTCGGTAAAACCGAACGAAAACTGGCCGAACTGGACATTACGGTGCTGGAACTTTCACGGCATAAACGACGATGGGACTTGCGGCTGTTTGGTGTTGCTGAAGAGGAGGGTGAGGACATTCGCAAAGGTCATTTCCATCTTTCAAAAAACGGCACCGGATCTCACGGATAAACTCCCCAATGTGATAGACACTGTCCACCGTCTTGGCAAACCTCACCTGGACAAACAACGACCAAGAGCTGTAATATTGCAATTCACAATGAGGTATTACCGTGATGTCATCTGGAAAGGCGCGAAACACTCAGCATTCCTCCCAAGGATGTTTTATATTTCACTGGATATACAATTGGAAAATGGCCGCCCATTCATTTCAATGGAAATTGCTCAGTGGCGCAGCAATCCGACATGGGGGCCAAGCTTCCGGAGCCACGCGGACATGCGCTGTGTGATTTTTGCTCACACATGCATAGGGTGGGGCTTATGAACGCGCTGGTATCCGAGGTGTCCATGACAACGGCTCGGGCTCGTGGAACTCCGACCTAGGGTGCGTGTTCACGATCACTTTTCACCGGAAATGGAAGTCTGTCCACTGCAGACTGCGCCCTGACGAAACATAGGCGCCGGTAAAGGTTTAATTATGGTTTGAGATACTATTTTAAAACACAAATGCAATAACAAATGTTAAAAACGACTTTGACAGGGAAGTAATACTATTGATTTCAACTCAAAAATCTCGGCAAAATAGTTGACTTGCTGTTGCGTAACTTTAATATGATGGCAGATGGCAAGGATACCCCAGTGCTCCACCCACTCACATCCGCTGCAGTGCTAAACTCGGAGGAGCGGGAACGCGCTTACATATGAGGATCCGTTGGTGTTCGCATAGCCTGAATATAAATAAAAGATTTTGTCTTTGCCGAGAAACGAGGCATTCATGATTTAAGAGAGAAAAATAAACCGTTTCGGTATGGATAATTTGTGGCTGTCAAAAAAAATTATTCACGGATTTATCAGCGTGTCTTTTTCAATTATCCCCTATGGAGAAATTTCTTTTTGGCCCCCATGGCATCACGTGACCTGCAATATCACATTCGCCGCTAGGACCATGGAGGATTATGTGGTCGACCCGAGTTGTGCGTCCAGATCTCCTTATAGGTCCATGATTCCTCCAAGGAAACAAGTTGCATTTCACGGAAGATTTCTCCCCAGAGGACAGGGCGAGACGTTTGCAACTGTGGCCGATGGTGGAGAAGGCCAGAAAGGAAGGTAAAATTGCCTATTTTGTCAGCGCAAGAGCATTTATTGAGAAAAGGGAAATCTCCCTCTCAGTGGATCGAAGAAACTGGGAATCTATAGCGCAGGCTTGTCACCAGGTTCATTACCTCACGGTTGAACTATGAGAACTTTTTCGAACTCCCTGCACCACTTGGATTTTTAGTTTTAGTTTTTTATTTTTCTTTTTCCTCTCTCATGAACGGACAGTTCAGTCCTGCTCAGACTGTGTGACATTCACCACAAGCCTGTAAAGGTAATCTTTTGAGTTGTGTTAAGTTGTATTCACAATGAATATGAACAAATTCTACCTTACAGATATGGGTTGTAATCTAATTGAAAACTTAAATGTTTGTTTTCACGTTATAGGTGGTTGTTCAATCTCTTTACCCACTTTTTGTTGAAGCTTTAAGCTAACCATTTTGATTATCAGAAACTCGTTGCTTTATATGCAAAGTTGCTGTATATTTTGACTTGATTTTTCGGAGAGCATTCTGTACTAAAGAGAATACCACTCTCCTGTGCTCAGGGTACTAAGCTACTTACCGTAACTACACTAGCCTAAAAGGCCTATTCTCTTTTCTTTCATTATTTCATCCCTTACAGTTATTTCATTTAATGCTCGGGGGTTATGAAACAAAGTAAAGCGAAAGGCTGTTTTTCTTTACGCGAAGGGTTTCAATGCTGATTTCTGTATTATTCAAGAGACTCATTCAGACCTGAGTGATATAAACTTCTGGAAATCACAATGGGGCGAGGAGGTCTGGTTTTCCCATGGCTCAAGTCATTCCGCAGGAGTCTTAACACTAAGGGCTCTAATTTCCTGGCGCAGCGCAGGTGGCGTAGTGTGGCGCAGCCCGCGTAGTGGTAATTTCGTACGGCGCAGCCCGCGTAGTGGTAATTTCGTGAGATGCGCAGCCTTTGGTAGTGCGCCGAGATGGGTGTGGCGGCGTAGTAGGGGGAGGTGTCACATATTCATCAAGACGCAATGACAATTTCGTAGAAAAATTCTTCGCTGCAGTTGCGCAGAAAGTTCGCCAGCTCTAACCTGGTTCACTTTCTGCGCAGTGGTAATTTGGCTGACCGGCGCGCAGTGCGCACACGTCACCGAAACCTCTCAGGCAGGTTTCCAGAATGTCAGGCACATTTCAATACAGTGAATAATTACAGCAACCACTGTTTAATGTAACTATCTGAATCAGCACAAAAATTATAGTATCTATATCGATTGTCCTGATGTCATATCAAAGGCGGTTGGCACGCGTGATGGAAACTCGACCTGACTTAATCAGCGCAACTGAATCAATGATGCAAATCAAATCAATGACTTCACATCTTTCTCAGCCAACCACAAACTGCCTCGGCATCAGGCAGTGCGTATATAATGCTTGCGTTCTATGCTCGGTGAAGCCGCATACACACTGGACGCGAAACAAATTTTTCGCACGACTGATTACAGTCTAAGTCAATGCGAAGAGCTATCGATTTTTCTTGGTATTTTATTTCGCCTATTTTCTTCCTTTGAAGATAGACAACAGTCTTTATTCGGTCTTTCTTTTGAAAGTTAGTCTGATGGATCGAACAGATTCACGCTTTATTTCCACAGCAGAGATAAAATAGTGCTTGCAATCAGAGAGCAAATCAATTCCATGACCATTGACAGTGTGAATAAATTATCGCATGCACGATCAAGACTGTCCAACGCCAAATGCAAAATACTCCATGTCCGGCACCCAGCAAAAAGTAAAAGTATTGATATGAGAACAGATTTATAACGGAATAAAGAATAAAAATACATATATATCACCAACCAACAGAACATCCAAAAAAGATGACCCGCAAATAAATTCATCGCAGTACGTGTTTGTTGGATGTTCTGTTGTTAAAATGTTCTTTTTATTCATTATTTCGTTATCAATCTCTTCTAATCGTCCTCTCTTTTTTTTGGCTGTCAGACACGGAGGCATTGTACATTGTCTCGCGCCAATGTCGACTCGCTTTATTGAGCGGAGCTTAAACAGAAACATTAATTGAAATTTTCGGTACTCATCTTGAAGAACTGAGCCCTCTTATCAAAACATTCACGTTTAATATCTAAAAGAGTCAGTGGATTTGAAGAAATTAAAAACAATAATAGACGGTCAGACACGGAGATATATTAAAACCCTGTCAGACTTTCGGACACAAGACACTGCTTGCAACGCAATCTGTCGAGCGAAAAATTCGTTTCGCGTCCAGTGCGCAAGCGGCTTAATACTAGGCTATTATTATTGTCACTTAGGTTTTATCGTCTTTAGTGGGGGAAAGTATTACAGCCTGATTGGTATGATCTCATACTGAGTTAAGATCACATATTGAAAATAAATGTGTATCGTATCTTGCATTGTTGTCCATTCATGTGTATCCCAAAATTCTAAGCAGCAACAGTTGGTAATAATAGGAACACGCTATCCATCGTTTCTCTTGCCAATGAGCAATATTTGACTCGGCTGTGTTATACCCAAATACGGCGCCTCTGCCAACTTGCGCTGGAAGACGGGGCAGAGGCGGGGCAGAGGAGTACTTGTGCCAGGCTACGCCGAGCTTGAAATTGCAACATACGCCTGGACACACCCCGTTGGCGCGGCGCACCCTCCATTCGCTGCGCCTGCGCCGCGCCTGCGCCTGATCTATGAAATTAGAGCCCTAAAACACAAGTTCAATGGCAAAATTCTTTTCAGTTGTCTGATCAGTTTCTTCTTTTAGTTATCTCACTAAACGAAGAACTAATTTTGCTTGGAAATATTTGTGGGTATAATAACCAAAAAGAAAATACTGAATTAATGGATACATTAAATAATAACATTGCATATATAATGAGGAAATATACAAATATGAAACTCATTTTGGGTGGAGATTTTAATACAACAATGAATGATACCATTGATAGATGGCCTGCAAAACTAAATGCCAATCCTAATAATAATTTGATGTGCAAATGAAATCTCCTAGACATATGGAATCCAAAGCTGATAGACTTTACTTGGGGAAATAAAACTGGCTGCCTTAGATCTCGCATCGATTTTTGGTTAGTGTCTCAATCCTTGCTGGAATCCACACTTAGAGCTGACCATCTGCCTGCACCATTGTCTGACCATAATGTTGTGTTGTTGGAAATAGCTGTGTCTTCCTATCATCAATCAAAACGAAATGCTGGATATTGGAAATTAAATAATTCATTACTAACCAATAAATCTTTAGAAAAGGTAATCTCAGAGAAAATAAACAAGTACTGGCAATTAAGTCTAACTCAAAATACTTTTACTTCAAACTGGAAATTACTTAAATTTGAAATCTCCAAATTAATGAGGAAGGCGGGGGCGGATTTGGTGAAAAACAATAAGAATCTCAAGTAATCGCTGATATCAAATTAAATAATTTAGCTCCTGATAATATGTCGGAGGATGACAAAGTAAAATTAGCAGAATTACAAACAAATTTAGATTATATTTATATATATAAAGCTAAAGGGGCTTTCATACGTTCAAGGCAAAAATGGATTGAAGAAGGAGAACGAAACTCAACATATTTTTTTAACCTTGAAAAACGTCATCAGAAAAATAACTCTATTAAAATTAAAAATAGACAATATAATAACAGAAGACCCCTTATTCGATCGCGCTACAGGGTTACAAATTGGGAAGGGACTGCCGGATTTGGGTTAAGAATATCAGCTTTGTTCGTTGCTCCAGCGCCTCCTGTTGGCCAGACGGGCGCTCGTCAGGAAGACTCTGGGTTTGTTCACGTCCGGGTATCCTCCGCCCTCGTTCGGAACTTACGAGGATTCGACCAATGAGTGAATAAGAATCAGTGGCTGACGGACATGTGCTTCGGAGGAGAGCCGTGAGCTGTCTTCACTATCCTGAGTTGGCAGCAAGGGGTCGCATACGAGCAAGCTTTGTACATAGTTCACTCATTGGGCATTCCAGATTCGGGTGGGATTGGAGATGCCAAATTAAAAAAAAAAAAAAAAAGACCCCTTACTAATTTCAGAACATTGTGAACAATTTTATAAGAAATTATATGAATCTAGGTCTTCAATCGATGACATACAAAATTTTCTCAAAAAATTAAAAGATATAAGAAAAATAAACAAAGAAAATAGAAGTAACTGCGATTTACCTATAACTGTTAATGATATAAATGAAGCTATAAACAAACTCAAGCCAAATAGATCACCAGGCACTGATGGTCTAACGGCTGAATTTTATATAAAATTCTCCAACATTTTGTCACCCTTCCTGCATCGGGTATTTATGGAAAGTCTTAATAAAGGGCACCTTCCCCCTACCATGACGCAAGGTTTGATCAATTTGATCCCAAAACCACACAAAGACAAACTACTTATTGATAACTGGCGTCCTATCTGCCTTCTACAAAATGACTACAAAATAATTGCCACGTGTCTAGCCAAAAAAATTAAGATGCTCTTATCGATATAATAGATCAAACTCAATCAGGCTTCATGGCAGGCAGACACATAACCAATAATATAAGACTTGTTTTAGACATTTTAGATTACTCAGACTTGGTGCAGGACGAGGGATTTGTTCTTTTCTTGGATTTTTACAAGGCGTTCGATACCATAGAACACTATTTTATGTTTAAAGCTATGGAGATTTTTGGTTTCGGTAGTACATTCTCAAACGCAATTAGAACACTATACAAAGATAGTAACTGCTCTATCAAACTTTCACATGGTACTTCCAAAAGGTTTAACATCAATAGAGGTCTCCGACAAGGATGTCCAGTTTCACCATATCTATTTCTTCTAGCTGTGCAAATCGTGCCAAATCATATAACTAACAGTGGTATTATGGGTATATCCATTGTTGATAAAGTTTTTCTCATCAGCCAGCTAGCGGACGATACCACTTTATTTTTAAAGAACCAAAATCAGATGAAAAAAGCTATTGAAACAATAGGTATATTCTCTAAAGCTTCTGGTCTCTATTTGAACATAGCGAAGTGTGAACTGCTTCCAATTAAAAGTTTTGCACAAGACAGTATACATAATATACCGGTGAAATATACCGTTAAATACCTTGGCATAGTTATTAAAAAAGACCAGAATGCTAGAACCCAAGAAAATTTTAATCCTATAATTAAAACAATAGAACAGAGATTCAATCTCTGGCTTCAAAGGGACTTATCTATATCTGGAAGATCTCTCTTAACAAAGGTAGAAGGCTTGTCTGGAGTAATCTACAATGCCCAAGCAATGGATGTACCTATGGATTGCTGCACGAAAATAGACAAACTTTTATTTAATTTTATTTGGAAAAAGAAACCTCACCAAATTAGAAAAAATATACTAATGGATAAGCCATGCTATGGTGGTATCAATGCCTTAGACCTCTACACTTTAAATGTAACATTCAAAATGAAATGGATTAAGAATTTCTTCGTGAATTGGCAACAGGGGAAGCCCAAACAACCCCTGAAAGTTAATGATTGTTCGTGACCTGTTTTCAATCATTCATTTAAATTACAGTAACAGAAACTCCGAAAACTCAACATGATCTGATGCGGCCAGTTTCATTAATAACGCATACCAGTCTACTCTCACGCATTTGGCATGAGTTTAAGAGGCATTTTTACGTTCCTCTGCTGTAGACAGCAATGATTCCATCAACGCGTATACAAGAGATTTTCGCGTGGAATTTAAGTACTTGTGCATGGAGGAGTTTGAAGCAATGGAATTGCATAAAGACGTTTCAAATTATCTTATTTCATTTAAACAATCATGAAATAAACAAACATTCCGACCAACATATCTTAAATGCATTGCTTCCAACCCCAACCCCCGAGTAAATAAACTCGTGAAAAGTCTGGAGTCGTAATCAGTATGCGTTATAAATGAAAACTGGCCACATCTGATAATGTAGAGAGTTTTCGGAGTTTCTGTTATTGTAATTTAAATGAATGATTGAAAACAGGTCATGAACAATCAGTCACTTTAAGGAATTGTTTGGGCTTCCCCTGTTGCCAATTCACGAAGAAATTCTTAATCCATTTAATTTTCACCCGTGGTGCATTGCTCTCAAGGGAACTTACTCCCTTTTCCCTTCTGCCTGCCTGTGGGCTGTTGATTGATTGATTGATTGATTGATTGATTGATTGATTGATTGCTTTATTTCAGACCCATCCACAGGATGGTCCATATCACATAAAATACATACACATTCACATAAAATACATACAAAAACTAGAAGAGCACTCAGAGAGCGCAGAACCTCCGCCGCCAGGGGGCAGCAAAGCCAAAAGCACGGCAATTGGAACTCCGGCCCATTGGAAAGACTTGAAATCTTGAACTTTGGAGTATATCTCAGCAGTACTTTGGCCTAGATATGCCAAAATTTAATCACCTCTTCCTTGACTTAATACCCACCTACCCTGAAAATTTCATCGAAATCCGGCCATTAGCTTTTGAGTTATCTTGTACACAAACAAACAAACCAACAAACAAACGGCACCGAAAACATAAACCTCCTCGGCGGAGGTTAATAAAAGGTGACAAAGGTTACAAAAAAAGCCTCGTGTAGGCATGAGCGCCAATGACACCACATACTTGAACCAAACCTTACAGAGCTTTGTCTAGGGTTTCATAATGCAGAAATAATGACATTTCTGGACGTGTTTACTCTACACATAAATCTGTACATCAGGTTACGAAGCACAGCAGGACAGGTAGGTATACCAGCATTTACAAACATATGTTGAGACTGCTGTTCTCAACCGCTAAACTCTCATTCTCATGCAAAATTGCTGCATTATTCTGCTTTTTTAACATTTTCACATTTTTGGGTCACCATTGTCCCCATTTCTGGGTGATCACTGAGGCTTGAACTTTGACCTCGGCGGCACTCATCCTCTTTCACCTTTACTCCTCCGAATGCCTCAAAATTCACTTCATTCAAGTCTGTTCCTGAAATGGCTATTTTGTGATTTTCACCTCATGCGGTGCAAAAATTACACTTAGAAACATTTCACTGGGTTACATTCTCCTGTGACCTCTTCCGCCGGCCCGTGGGTTTGTTCACAGTGCCGACGTCACTTGATTTATTTGTTCAGTCTCTGTGCTGATTATTAGAAATATAAGGATTCATTTAAGATGAGAATTCCATCATGTGAAACCAAATTTTGGGCACACATTGGGCACGCATTTCGCTGTGATTTTCTGTTGAGCTCTGGCTTTTTTGGGTGCTTTCAAATTATTTTGAGCAAGTCCTGGAAAATACACACACGCACACACACACACACACACACACACACACCGAAATGTAATACAGAGATAGGTAGCAGGGAGTATTTGAGATAAAGTTTGTGTCAGTTAATTGGTGTGCAGGAAACTGCATTGGGTTGTCTGTCAGCTGAAATCCACCATGCTGACAAGTATAAAGACGTGGGTAACACTTTACAATAACCATCATTTATAAATGGTAAGTAGACCATCTAAAAATGGTTAACAGTTTCTTAATGTTTAATCATCATTTATAAACAGCATACATGGTTTGATCATTTGATCAATTTGATCCCAAAACCACACAAAGACAAACTACTTATTAATAACTGGCGTCCTATCTGCCTTCTACAAAATGACTACAAAATAATTGCCACGTGTCTAGCCAAAAAAATTAAGATGCTCTTATCGATATAATAGATCAAACTCAATCAGGCTTCATGGCAGGCAGACACATAACCAATAATATAAGACTTGTTTTAGACATTTTAGATTACTCAGACTTGGTGCAGGACGAGGGATTTGTTCTTTTCTTGGATTTTTACACGGCGTTCGATACCATAGAACACTATTTTATGTTTAAAGCTATGAAGATTTTTGGTTTCGGTAGTACATTCTCAAACGCAATTAGAACACTATACAAAGATAGTAACTGCTCTATCAAACTTTCACATGGTACTTCCAAAAGGTTTAACATCAATAGAGGTCTCCGACAAGGATGTCCAGTTTCACCCTATCTATTTCTTCTAGCTGTGCAAATCCTGCCAAATCATATAACTAACAGTGGTATTATGGGTATATCCATTGCTGATAAAGTTGTTCTCATCAGCCAGCTAGCGGACGATACCACTTTATTTTTAAAGAACCAAAATCAGATGAAAAAAGCTATTGAAACAATAGGTATATTCTCTCAAGCTTCTGGTCTCTATTTGAACGTAGCGAAGTGTGAACTGCTTCCAATTAAAAGTTTTGCACAAGACAGTATACATAATATACCGGTGAAATATACCGTTAAATACCTTGGCATAGTTATTAAAAAAGACCAGAATGCTAGAACCCAAGAAAATTTTAATCCTATAATTAAAACAATAGAACAGAGATTCAATCTCTGGCTTCAAAGATTAGAATTATAAGGATTATTAGAAATATAAGGATTCATTTAAGATGAGAATTCCATCATGTGAAACCAAATTTTGGGCACACATTGGGCACGCATTTCGCTGTGATTTTCTGTTGAGCTCTGGCTTTTTTGGGTGATTTCAAATTATTTTGAGCAAGTCCTGGAAAATACACACACACACACACACACACACACACCGAAATGTAATACAGAGATAGGTAGCAGGGAGTATTTGAGATAAAGTTTGTGTCAGTTAATTGGTGTGCAGGAAACTGCATTGGGTTGTCTGTCAGCTGAAATCCACCATGCTGACAAGTATAAAGACGTGGGTAACACTTTACAATAACCATCATTTATAAATGGTAAGTAGACCATCTAAAAATGGTTAACAGTTTCTTAATGTTTAATCATCATTTATAAACAGCATACATGGTAAATAGACCATTTATAAATAGTCTATTTACCAAATAATGGTTATTGTAAAGTGTTACCAAGAAGTGTTTGTCAGCAGGATGTACCACAGTCGTACAAAAATATACAAAATGTATTTATTGTGCACTCTGGGTGTAATCTGTGTCTCGCCCACCGGGGGGCAGTGTGTTGCCAGAATTTGATCAAAGTTTTGGACGATACCCATCCGCCTCACATTCCTTAGTGCAGGTGATGGGTCTGGGGGGAGGGGTGCAGGTAATCCTTTTGTGTGGGTGAGAGGTGTGAATGGGAGTTTCTCAGACCTGCAGTAGAAGCCGTTCAGGTGGTTTGTTTTCTTACATTTCAAACACAAAGTAAAGACAAATCAACTTTTATATGAAAACATTTTATTTCATACAATACTTGGTATGAATGTGCAAAAAATAAGGGCACACTTAATACTGTACATGACAGGCAAGCGATAGGGCACATTGTACTGATCCAGTGCCTGGACTGGGCCGGGGCTCAGCACAGACTGTACCCTAACTCTCAAGCCACTCCAGTTTAAGTCCTTCTCCCTTAAAAGACTACCTACACTGAAAAAAATTGGAATGCCATTACTTAAAAGAAAAGCTAGGAAAGTTTTTTTCACACAGAAAGTGCTTGTAATCCTAACTCAGGATATTATGGAACATTTACTTACTAGAATCACTTATCACACACTTAAACCACTGTGGGAACGAAAGAGACAATTACTTGACTGTAAAGCATTGTAAGCATTAGAAAATCTGTATCAGGCCAAAACATCTCAATGGTCCATCATAACTTTGTATCTGTTGAAGGCAGCCTCTTGAAATTTCCAGATGTTTACTGCAGGTGATGGGTCTGGGGGAAGCGGGGAGGACGTTACAGGATTTCCTGGTGTGGGTGAGAGGTGGGAATGGGAGTTATTCAAACCTGTGGTAGAAGCCGTTCAGGTCCTCTGCCAATCTGCAGAGAATTGCTCAATACTGTGAAGGGAATTGTGTTCAAAGATCTGTGTTCAGGGAAAATATGTGATAAATCGAAACATTTATTTTCTGACATTTTGCAAAGACCCCCCTTGAGAGAATTCTTAAGACCCTCTCTTTTGAACAAATTAAAAGTTATGAAATGAAATCAAGTAATGATCATTTGACTTTTGTGGATCAAGTTTTCCAAATATTTTCAGTGATCCTGACCCTGGATGTACAAAATACATTTCAAACACAACATAAAGAACAAAGTCAACTTTTATATGAAAACATTTTTTTTGTACAACACTCACCCAAAATAATGTGTAATGACAATAAAACACTGTCTACATATACCATATTATGTATGTCATTAATGGCATGATTGATTCTAGTTAGTGAATGTTACTTAATATCCTTAGTAAAGATTACAAGCACACTGAGGGGGAAAAAAAAACTTTCCTAGCTTTTTTTTTTTAAGTCATGGCACTCAAATTTTCAGTTCATTGACCCCATGATCAAATGGTAATTCAGAGGTCCTGCACAGACAGGCAGGCGCGTTGTTCTGATCCAACACCCGGACTGGGCAGGGGCTCAGCACAGACTGTACCCTAACTGTCAAACCACTCCAGTTAAAGTCCTTCTCCCTCAAAAGACTACCTACACTGAAGTAAATTTGGAGTGCCATTACTTAAAAAGCAAGGAAAGTCTTTCACACTGAAAGTGCTTGTAACCTTTACTCAGGATATTACGTAACATTTTCTTAGCAGAATCACTTATTACACATTTAAACCACTGTGGGAACAAAGGAGACAATTACTTGACCGTCAAACATTGTAAGCAGTAGAAATTTGTATTGTACTAAAACATAAGTGGTGAGCATATTTGGCTGCTAAAGAACTTACAGCTTCCTCTTCCTGGGTCAGGGCAAATATTTTCTGTTGGCTGACGCCAATCACCACTCTTGCATTGGATGGCTTTCTGTTCACCCACTGCCTGGAAAAGAATGGAAGAGGGGAAATGTACTAATGAATTCATTTCCAAAAAGACATTACAGTACATGTAAGGGGACAAATTCCTTCAAGCTGTTACACACTGAGTTTAAAGTGGTTGAAAGTCTGAAAAAAAAACTGAAACAAGACCTGTGCCATTTTGTAGGTCTTAGTGAGCAGATGAAGAAAATGCAAAAATAAAAAACTGTTGAGAATTTTTGGAGAAAATCCATTTTTTTGGTGGCAGTCATCTTGAATTACAAAATCCTAAGAAGGGGGTTAATAATTGCAAGCCATCATGTTTTTTTTTTCCAATAGTTTGACATTAGATAATCATACCACAGGGTCAAATTGGTGAAAACACAAAATGATTACCATGGTAACTGAATTTGTCAAAAATATTAAAATATTAAATCCCTGAATATAACCCATCATGTTGCTCAGCTTTAGTCCAAAACTACTTTTGTGAGGTAGGAATAATTGGCAGCTGATTACATCATGTATAATAGGCCTTTTCATTCATTGCCCCAGCTGGAGTGGAAGTAGAAAGATACCCAGAAGCAATCCAGTGGCCAAGGAAGCCACATCTGGTGAAGGAAGAATACCATAAACAGTTTGAGGGAAACAAATGTGTCAGCTTACTATGCAGAACTGATGTCTTAGTCCAGCTAATAAGTTCAACGACGAAAACACCAGCAAGCCATCCAGCCACACCCTTCACAAATGCATTTGTAGCAATGGGAAAGATGGTCACTTCCTGCTTTGGACAAAGCCTAAACAGTGGATGGGAAGACCATTTTGTCGACTTCTGCGAGGCCTACGCGAAACTTGGCATCTTGATCTCATCCAAATTCCACATCATCAGAGACCATTTGCGTGAGTTCTTTAAGTGCCATGGTTGAGGATTGGTTAGATACTCTGAGCAAGCTTTCGAAGCAGTTCACGCTGACTTCAACATTCTGGGAGAGGCATCAGATAAAGGATAGCAGCAACAAACTATTTGGTTTGCGCTGAAAGCAAACCGTCAAAGAGTACAATAGCGCACGACTAAGCATTACATTTAGATAGAACATTTTTGCCACGTGAGGGTTAAAGGAGATGGACTACTATTACTATTTTTCACATTCTTTTGATCGACAACCCTGCAGAGGAGACCTTCAGAAATAAATCACCAAAGAGCAGAAGTTTTAATCCTTTAACGTCAATGTGAAAATTTCAAGTTGGGTGCCGATGAAAAAGTGGATTTTCTCCAGAAATTCCCAGATTTTTTATTTTTGCATTCTCTATCTGCTTACTGAGGCCTGCAAAATGACATGGGTCTTGTTTCAGTTTCTTTTTTTTCCCAGACATTCAAGCACTTTAAACCCAGTGTGGTTACTGAGAGTAACTCAGTGTTGACAGTGTTGTTAAATTATCTGCCCTCTTACCCTCCCCCCACTAACAGAGGAGCAGTGTAAAGAAGTCGTGAAACTGTAACCTTCTCCTCTCCTACTCAGCCAAATTCTAATTCAGCTTCCCTTCCACCAACAAAGAGGTGCCTTTTTTGTGAGTGTATATTTTCAAAGATTGGCTTAAAATAATTTGAAATCACCCAAAGAAGGTCAGAGGTTAGCAGACAACCAAAGCCTGAATGTGTGGCTGACAGAAACTTTATCTCCAAATACTGTGTGACGTAGCGTTCAGAAGCCACAGGCAAGAGATGGAAATCCAAAAAAAATATGCCTTTAATGAAGTCCGGGTCAAAGCCAAAAGACACAAGAACTGCCAAGCCACAATACGAAATCCAAAAACAGTCAACTAGACGGGCAGCCCCAGGAAAACACATGAGCAAAGGTACAAAAATGACAGGCAAAAAGTCACAGTCAATGAACAAAGCCAAGGGTCATACACAGGGCATCCAAACACAGAAATCGCGTCATACAAAAAAATAGGTCGAAATCCAAAAAAACAAAACAATACAAGAAGGGCAATGGCAAGAGTCGAAGTCAGACAAACCAGTCGAAGGAAAACGATACTCAATAGTATACAAGACACTCTGCACAAACAAATATTGATCAACGTTATGACAAAGTCAGAACTGCAGTGAGAACTTTTAAATATATATGAGGGAATTCACATGCCGTGCAGGGAACAGGTGAGCTGGATCAGACTAATTACAATGGGAGAATCATGTGAGGGAAACCCTAACCAAGAAAATTGGCGAAAGCCAAGACACGGAAGGAATAATACAAACAGCCTATGACATTTAAACGGTTCCGGTCAAGGAGTTCTAAGTGCAGGAAAGTAATTAAGCACATGTGAGAGATCTCGCAGAAACGCAGGGGGAGACAGGTAAAGCTGAGCAAGAGGCAGAGACTAGAACAGGGCGATTGCTGAGAGGGAATTAGTCTTAATTAGTAGCGGTGCAACTTTACAGATTAAACTAGCGTGCTCGTTAGTAGGTTAGTAATCTATGTACATGGATTAGTTGTGTTAGTAGACTATGATACAAAATACAAATATTAGTTTTGTTAGTAATCAGAACAGTAAGACGAAGGAAGTAAACGAGAATCGAAGGAATATATTAAACACCAGAATTCATTTAAATCACCCGAAGTAAGTGCTTACACAGACCGGGAAGATGGACTGAACCAACTAGATCACAAGACAGGGGAGACAAGTGTAATGGAACTGAGAAATGGAATGAACTAAAAATGTGAGAATAACAATAACCAAAAAGAATAAATAAAAGAGAAAATCATGAACACAGATCCTGAACATAAACATGAAAACAAACACGACAAAAAACCATAACCATGACAACCCCAGCACCCTCTCCCAATCACGCGCAGTTATGAAAGGACCGGCATTTATTATGGTACACTAGAGCCTAGTCTCATTCCAACTCGTTATATTCTGACCCTACCTGGCCAAGCGTCGATAGATGACGAAAAGGGAGGCTTTTGCTGTTCTTATTTGACGCCAGTTTAAAACGAACCCTACTGCCGAACCCCTAACCTTTAACCCGAACCCTAACCATCAAATAATGCCGCCAAAAGTCATTCCCTGTCGTATATCGAAGTTTGGTCAGGTGGTGTCAGAACAGGAAGTCAGTATGAGAAAGTGTTGTACACACCTCTAATCAATAGTCTCTCCACTGAAAAACTTTACAGTCGACCCAAACACTAAAGTTAGAGATTCAACTTTCTGACATCCCATCCCATCCCATCCCACCACACCCCCCCCCCCCCCAAGAGCAGCTCATCACAGCTGACCAACCTCCTGCAAGTAGTACAGAAACTGTTGTTCAACACCAGAAACCAAAGATAACACAAGCAAAACAACATTGCGAAACCTTGACAAGCCTAAATGATTCCCCCATCTGACAAAATCATCTTTTGATGATAATTTCTTGACGTCGCCAAGATAAATGGGCGGAATTTTTCCCATTTCTAATCATTATGTACTTGTGAGGATGTGATTCAGAATGTAAAATTTTGCTCTCTTGTAATGAAAAATAACTCTCATATACACACACAAACACGCACACACACACACACACACACAGTCCTTATCAAATTTATTTGACTACCTGTCATAAAAATGAGAAAACACATATTTTAGAAATTTGTTTAAAAAAAAAAATTATTTAAAAATAAAAATGATGTTGTAATTTATTTGGCAAGTAACAATTTGAAAGAACTACATAGTCCTTATTTTCACATAAAAACTCAACCAAAAAAAAACGTATCATTTTGTATGGCCTCCTTTGGCCTTGATAACTACTTGCATTCTTGCATTCAACCACTAAAACTGATTTTTAGGTTCAGGAATGCAAGAAAATAACTGTTATTTGGCATCCTCATCAAAAAATGATAATGCACTTGACTATATTTGTTCAGTTTTTTTGTTAAACAGTAAATTCATTGATCACAACAATAATTGTATTTTAGCATTAAAAATATTTCAATTAAAGAGCTTGCCCATACTGGTGGATTAACCATTACAGAAACATAAAAAAAAGATTTTGGTAATGACCAAAACTGCTAATTTAGGGCAGCTGTGGCATAAACCTTACACTGGGCGGTGGTCTAATACATTTGCTAAGCACTGTAAATACGTCCTGGACCCAGATGCAGATTCTGATCCCTCCCATAATCTAATCATCTCTACGTTGGGCCAAGATCCACCTCTGGTAAAATTTTTCGTGGAAATTCGACGGCTAGATTCTGCATAATCCTGCTGAGTATCCAAAACACACGGCTGATCACATGAACTCCTTGGCAGAGGTAAATCCGCTGCACGGTTTTAATGGCTCGCGCATCATAGTTCGCATTGCTTCCCTTCTCGACACTGGACGATTGGACCTGCAATATTGTTTCTTTTCACAAGGTGGCATATATTACTCAGAAATCAAATTAATCAATATGAAACTTAAAGGTGTGTCAATAAGAGCAGCTACAGGTGCTCAGAGTCCTTAAAAATACTTACATTTTAATCTGGCGCTTTCAAGGTTTGATGAGTGCTCGGATTTTGAATAAAGTGCTTTAAATGGCTTAAAATTGTGACTTAAATTGCAATTAATTCCATAATTAATTCCTATCTGACTGAGCAGTCGATAAATATGTAATTCACTTGATGAAAACTTCTTGAAAAAAGTGTTTGTGAGGTGCTGGAAATTTATTGTGTTAAAGGTGTAAGAACTCTCCTCCTGAGCTAATTGAGAAAGTGAATAAAATCAGTGTCCCTCCGAAACAAGAAAAGTTTCAGAAGAACATAGCGCTGTGTTCAAAGCATGCAGTGAAATGCTTGTGCTTTACTTTTTAAATAAATATTTTCTCTGCATGTTGTCTGTATGATCTGAAAGTATGTTGACTTGTTCAGAGTGTCACAGACTGAGCACAAGGATTCGGTTCCCAGTTTTCAAACCCCTGAATGATCGGTCTCAGAAAACATGACATGAGGAGTTGCATGGATACAGTCACCATTTTAATTTCCTTCAACGGCAGCCAAAACATAAAGACGGTATTGAGGGATTTTGGCACAAAAACTGTGAGAGCAGACTTTGATTAAGACACTGTAGATACTATTGACTCTTTATGTTATAATGGATTTATGCACGAGTGACTATTGGTGCAAAAATACTGTTTGAGTCCAACCACTCCGGCTTCGATAGGGTGTAGTTACTGGTGATGGTTGCACGGTTTACCACATATTTTTGATTTTTCGTGGAACATAAGTCTTGACTCATTTTTAAGGTCCTGTGGATCTTTCATACATAATACTTCTGTTAACCCCTGTTGGTTCAGTTCCCGAAAAATGAGCTCTTTACGCTCCTGGGCAAAAAATGGACCAGGTCCCAGCCGAAAATAACAAAATGTGCCACTCCTAATGACCTCAACAAAAAATCATTGGCCAGAAAATTACCTCAAATTGCACAAGTGCTGGTAGATAAACTAGCTTCGTGTGGGTTAGCTTTTCTCTTTGACTTCACTGAATGTTTAAGCTCCGTGGGTAAACTTACAGACAGCTTATCGAAGAGGAGTCAATGTTGTTCCACTCATTGTTGATGACGGCTTCGAACAGCTGAAAAAAATTTGAAAAACATTTTTTTGGTTTGTCTGAGTTTAATTTCAGCTCATAATATTTTCAGGGTTCTAATCTGTACTCTGAAACCTCTTTTACCATGTTACCTGTGGTAGAAATGCCCCGGTGGCCCTTTTTTGCCCTGGAGTGTACATTTGGCCACTTAAACACAGCCAACGTATAATTTACTGTATGAGCTCCTGTTTTCAACACCACTTAGCTAAGGTATACAAGCGAAATTTAAAGATAAAAGCCATTTCAATCGCAAGTCACTAATAATTTCTTCTAGGTTCATGCTGTAAATAGCTAAATATTTAGTTAGCTGGGAATTACTTTTGCCATTTTTCCTGTCATGTTTTAATTTACAACTCTAAGTACCTGCAATATTTAATTTCTGTGACACAATGATGATCAAAATAATCAAATGACATCTCTAGTACCTTATAACTCCTACACACTGTATTTACTCGCAAAAAAGAAAAATCGCAGATACAAATACTAATAAGGTGGATAAGAAAGTGACATTTGTTGATGACAAGGTTAATTGTTTTCACCGAGTGCATAATTGGGCCAGCCGGAAGTGACTACACCGCGACTTTGAGAATTCCTTAAAATTGATGGATTTTTTGCCCATTTCATAACTTTTGAGTGCATAGAGATATATAAATAATCATACAGAACAAAATAAACCAACAATCTCAGGTGGTGTGCCCCATGTTAGGGAACCTTTAAATAGTAAAATCAATGACTGAAATCATCATCGATAAAATTTATTGAAGCAAATTTCAACCAATAAAATGCTCCGTTTCATCGATCTTTGTTGTCAACTAACGCTATCCTAACGCTGCCGCAGTTAATTATTCTGATTGGTTTAAAAATTTTTACATTAAAGGATATTGCCAAATGAACTAATCACGTTCATCGTAAGTCAAACTCTGATTTTGTAATCATTATATAATTTAATTTATTTATGTTATTCAAATTGTATTATTGTAAAAATGAAAGATTTGTATGATTATTTATTATACAAGTTACTATTTTACAGATTTGTATAATATTCATACAAATATTATCATAGACTTCTATTCATTATAGATCCATTATTTCAGTTGTAATTTACTAGTGCAATATCTGGTTTTGGTAACAGTTAATATAATGTGCGTCTCATAAATAACATTTCAAAAGGTACAGTGGCTCCAATAAGTATTTGTACACTACTTGAAAATTTGACTACATAACAGCTTTTGTATATTAGGCTAAATGCTTGCTACTGTGTGTAAAAGTGACTAAAATATTTGATAATCAATATGTTTTAAACAAATATTTAATGTCAAAATGGCATATTTGGTGAGACAGGCGATTATCTGACCCAATAAGTATCTGTACAGTTCCATTGGTGAGTCACAAAACTTATAATACTCACCTAAAATTGTCTCAAGATGTTTACAGGACATGGATTGACTCACTTGGTCTGATTTGGTCAAGCGTGAATACTGGACACTCCCTCTGTACACAGACTGGCCTATGTAAATGGACTGACCATGCCCATAATGCATTCCTGTGATATATGGCTAAGACAGGCAAGATACCCCGTCGATTGCGGGAGCAAATCATTCAGCTACATAAAGAAGGCCAAAGCACCAGAAAAATTGGAACTCGGCTATCGTACGCCACACGACCATGCAGTACATCATCAAGAAGTACAAACAGTCTGAACGCATAGCCAATGCAGCCAGGAAAGGACGTCCCAGGAAGACCAGCCAACGCACTGACCGGTACATCTCCCTGCTGGTACTGAGGGAGAGACAGTCCTCGGCCTCCAGTCTTGCCACCAAAATGGAGGAAGCAACTGGAAGCCATGTTTGTGCCCAGGCCATCCGTAACCGTCTCCATTAAGCACAGTAGTGTACAAATACTTATTGGAGCCACTGTAAATCCATATTTTTTTAAGATTGGTTTGAGAGGAATATATGGTCTATAGTTGACTTGATGGACACGAATGGCAATTTCTTAACTTATGAACAATTCTGTATGAAATATACAGTGGCTCCAATAAGTATTTGTACACTTTTGCTTTCCTGGAATAGATATCATTGGAAGGAAGCATATGTTGCTCTGAAAACTTTATATACCTTTCAGCAACAAGAGGGGTGGTCTTTCCCATCTTAAGCCCGGAGGACACATTGCCAATGATTTCCAACAAGAATGTCAAATTTGGACTCGTCTGATCACAGAATACTTTACCACTTTGCTACAGTCCATTTTAAATGAGCATTGGCCAACAGAACATGGCAGTACTTCTGGATGATGCTCAACAATGGCTTCCTTTTTGCATGATAGAGTTTTAGGTGGCATCAGTGGATGGCACGGCGGGCTGTGTTTCCAGACAGCGGTTTCTTGAAGAATTCCTGGGCCCATTTAGTAATGTCAATGACAGAATCATGCCGGTGAGTGATGCAGTTGCGTCTGAGAGCCCGAAGATCAGAGGCATCTAGTAAAGGTCTTCGGCCTTGTCCCTTATGCACAGAGATTTTTCCAGTTTCTCTGAATGTTTTGCTGATGTTATGCACTGCTGATGATGAGACCTTCAAAGCCTTTGCAATTTGACGTTGAGGACCAACGTAATCCACAATTTTTTTTTTTTACATAAGCCTTCACAGGTTAGAGAGCCTCTGGCCATCTTTACTTCTGAGAGACTCAGCCTCGCCAAGACTTTTAAAGCCAATCATGTTACACATCTGATGCCAGTGATGCCAGTTAACTGAAATACTTGCTAAATGTTCTTTCAGCTGATTTTCTTTTATAGTAATTGCTTTTTCAGCCCTTTTTGCCTGTGTCCCAACTTTTTTGAGACCTGTCGCAGCCAGAAAATTTGAAATTAGCTTATTTTATGGATAAAAATGGAAAATGTCTCAGTTTCAACATTTGAAATGTTATCTATGTTCTGGTTTAAATAACATATTGGCTCATGTGACCTGAAAGTCATTGCATTTTGATTTTATTCACAATGAATACTTCATCGCAACTATGTCGGAATTGGGGTTGTATTAATCTGAGATTGAAGCACTCCTTAAATTCATTTAAAATACCATCATCCTGAATAAAATGGACAAAATGCAAGACGTAATCCACAATAATACAGTTGGTACATAACATAACATAACATAACATAACATAACATAACATAACATAACATAACATAACATAACATAACATAACATAAATGGCAAGAACACGCCTTTCAGCCCAACTAAGCTTGCCAGTTTCTTCATACTATTGTGAATATATCCCTTCAGATACTGAATGACTCAATGGTATCTAACTTTAAGTCAAGCCTGCTCTTGAAATCCCCCAAGGTCTCTGCCTCAACAATATGGTCAGGCAAGCTATTCCGCATTGAAATTACTCTTTGGGTGAAGAAATATTTCCGAATATCAGTGCTAAATTTACCTTTGGTCAACTTCCATTTGTGACCCCGAGTTCTACTCACAACACTTGGTCGAAGGAATCCTACATAATTCACTTTGTTAATCTTTTTAACATATTTAAAGACCTCAATCAAATCACCCCTAAGTCTTCTTTTCCTAAAGCTAAAGAGATTAAGGATCTTCAGCCTCTTCTCATAGCTTTCATCTTTTATACCTGGAATAAGCTATCTTTCTTAAAGTATGGTCCCCAGAACTGTACACAATACTCCAGATGAGGTCTAACGAACGTGTTGCACAAAAGAAGCATCACCTCCTTAGATTTGTACTCAATACTTTTGGCAATGTATCCCAGCATCCAATTAGTTTTTTTTACTGCTACAGCACAATGGCTAGAACCTGTGAGGGTTTGGTCAACAATCACTCCCAGATCTTTCTTGTGCGCGGCACATTCCAGTTTTAAACCTCCCATAAAGTAATCCCGTCTAATATTTTTATTACCTACATGTACAACTTTACATTTTGCTAGATTAAATTTCATTTGCCACATTTCTGCCCAATTCTGTATTCTATCCAAATCATCCTGAATCACTTTAGTGGACCCTAAACTATGTGCCAAACCCCCTAATTTAGTATAATCTGCAAATTCAACCAATCTGCTCTCAATATTCCTATCAAATGCTTTCTGAAAATCCAAGTATATGATATCGTAAGCCCTGCTCTGGTCATAAGTCCTGGTGGCCGCTTCAAAAAATTCCAGAAGGTTTGTTAGGCATGACCTTCCCTTCCAAAAACCATGTTGGCTATCCCTCAATAGACTTATACAATATTTATTGTATAATGTTGATTGTACAAACATTGGAAAATACAATGTTGCATCAAGCGAACATAATTTTTTCAAAAATCATCCAGTGAACATTATATTCATTGACCTTGACAATAATTCAATACCTGAAGCCACTTGCAAGTGTAATGTGAAAAAAATGCAGTATTGACCTTTTTTTTTAAGCCCAGTCTGGAGCTAGGTTTGGGCATGTCCTGGGCATGTCTGAGAGGGGAGGTCCCAGAGAATTGAAAAAAGACTAAAAGGTGGGAGGGGACTGCAAAAGAGTATATAAGGAGAGAAATTAAGAGAGTAAAGTAGTAGGAGAAATTGCAAGGAGAAGGATACATTTGACCAGACCTGTCACTCTTTTCAAGACCAGTGAAGTTTTTTTGTGGATTTTTGCCTGTGTTGGAGCATTTCCCTGTCCCAGGACATCACCAAGCAACCCCATCTCAAGGGACTGTAAATATTGTTTTCCTTGTATATGTCAATCTTAGTCAGTAGTATAAATTGTAGGTTAGTAGTGTAATGTGAATATAGGCCACTAGATTTACCTTTTTTTTTTGTTAAGCTCAGACTGGAGTCATGTTTAGACATGTCCTGGACATGTCTGGGGCAAGTCTCAGAAAATTAAAAAAAAGAGGTCTAAATGTGGGTGGGGTCTGCAAAAGAGTATATAAGGAAAAGAATTGAGACAGTAAAGTAGTAGGAGAAATTGCAAGAAGATGACCAGACCTGCCATTCTGTTCAAGACCTGTGACGTTTCTTTTGTGGATTTCTTTGCCTGTGTTTGAGCATTTTCTTCATCCAGGACATCATCAAGCCACCCCACCAAAAAGGGACTGTAATTATTTCTGTTTTTTCTTATTTATCAATCTTGGTCTTTAGTTGTAGGTTATTATTAGTCTTTGTCTTTGTTAAAAATTAAATGTGTTTTAGTTGTTAAAACTGTGTTTGTCATCCCTTGCTGTTGCTGTTGTGTTATAAATGTAATAACAAATTGGGGGGCCATAAGAAATTGGGGGCTCAAGGTCCGGGATAGACCATTGTGTGAGTAATTTATTGAAAATCTAACATTCCAAATTGTGAAATTGTTTTTGTGAATTTTCCTAGATATATATTGACAACAGCAATGGATGATTTCTTGGCATCACCAACCGTAGGGGTTTTGAAGTCTTTTAAAAAGACAGAACTGCTAGAAATTTGCAGACAGTTGGAGCTGACAGAGGTAAAACCAGCCATGCGAAAAGCAAGACTGGCTAGAGAGATAGTTGAATATTACATTGATGAAAATGTGTTTGCACCAGGAGATCTGGAACAGTTTCCAGTGGAAAATCCAAATATAGAAATGGAACTTAAATTAAAAATGCTAGAGATTGAAAGGGAGGAAAGAGAAAAAGAAAGGGAGGAAAAAGAAAAACAAAGAGAAGTTAAGAGCGAAGAAAAAGAAAAACAAAGGCAGTTTGAGTTAGAAAAATTAGCAAGAGAAGAAAAACAAAGAGAATTTGAGAGAGAGAAAGAGGAAAGAGCAGAAAGAGATAGACAGAGACAGAGAGATTTTGAATTAGAGAAATTCGATAGAGAAGAAAGACTCCAAATGGAGCAACTAAAAATTAAAATTGAAACTAAAAATAAATTTTGTGCCAGTCAGGAGGTAAAACTGGTGCCTCCATTTTCAGAAAAGGATGTTGACAACTATTTCCAGTGTTTTGAAAAGGTAGCAAAGAGTTGCCAGTGGCCAAAGGAACACTGGCCTCTGATGTTGCAAACTGTCCTCAAGGGTAAAGCTCAAAAAGCCTATTCGGCTTTGTCTGCAGATGATTCCTCTGATTATGAGGTTGTCAAAAAGGTTATTTTGAGAGCTTATGAGTTGGTTCCAGAGGCTTACCGACAGAAATTCAGAGGTCTGAAGAAATCTGAAAATCAGACTTATGTTGAATTTGCTAATGAGAAGCAGGTTTGCTTTGAGCGCTGGTGTACTTCTATGGAGGTCAAGGATGATTTCAACTCACTAAAAGAGATGGTGTTAGTTGAAGAATTCAAGAACTGTGTTAAGGATGATGTTAAGACGTACCTTAATGAGAAGCAAGCACTGAACTTGCAATCAGCTGCCAAATTTGCAGATGAATATGTTCTCACTCATAAGTCCAAATTTCAGTCTAGCAGTAACAATAAATGGTCCCAATTTCAGAAAAAGGGTTACGGTGATACCCAAGATTCCTCACTCAAAGAGAAAGACAAATCTGGTGATGGTTCTCAGAAATCCAGTAACAGGTCTGATCAAAGTGTGAAAGCTGACAGTGACAAAAGTGGTCTAGTTTGCAGTTATTGCAAGAAATCTGGTCATGTTACAACTAACTGTTGGTTCCTTAAAGCTAAGAAAGAAAAAGAAAAGGATACCAAACCAAATGCCTTTGTGAAAACAAGGTTAGAAACCCCTGTAGTAGATAACCAATCTGCTAAATTGCCTGCTTCTTGTGGGGCTAAAAAGCCTAATACAGCTGACTTTGTGAGGGAGGAATTTCTTCCATTTGTGTCAGAGGGATTTGTGGCTCTGAATGAGCATACTACTCCTGTCCCCATATATATCCTAAGGGATACCGGAGCTTCTCAGTCACTTTTGTTGATGGACTCCTTGGAGTTACGTGATGAGACCGCTTCAGGGGATTTCATACTTGTACAAGGTATTGAAGGGAGGACTGTATCTGTACCCCTGCGCTCTATATTCTTGAAGTCAGATTTAGTTACAGGACAGGTAAAGGTGGGACTTATGTCAAGTCTACCTATAAAGGGTGTTTCTCTGTTGCTAGGCAATGACCTGGCTGGGGGCAAAGTAGTTCCCCCTGTACATCTTACTTCACAGCCGAGCACTGAAAATGGGGATGAGGACCCATCTCTGTATCCTTCTTGCGCAGTGACTCGTGCTATGGCCAAGAAGGCTAAAGAAGATGATGTTGTGGTGCCGTCCAGTACATTGAATAGTCAGGACTCAGGTGGTTCGCCTCATGACTCTGATTGGCCTACTATGGTTTCTCCGTTTGAGGACTTATCAGATACTTTTATCAGTTCTCTATTCAGCCAGCCGGATGGGTCTGGTGATTCTGATGTGTCTGGAGACTTGTCTCTGTCCAGAAAGCGGTTGATTGAGGAGCAAACTAATGATCCTGAAATTGGTGTACTAAAGAGGAGAGCCCTTCCTGAAAAAGAAATAGATGCAATTCCAGTTGGGTATTTTCTCAAGGATGGTGTGTTGATGCGGAAGTGGCGCCCTCCTGATATCCCTGCCAATGCAGATTGGGCAGTGGTCAGGCAAATTGTTGCTCCGAAGGTCTATAGGAATGAGATCTTAACAATGGCTCATAGTTTACCTTTAGGAGGTCATCTTGGTGTTAACAAGACTGTTGATAAGATCATGAAACACTTCTTTTGGCCTGGGCTTCGGAAAGACGTTTCCAACTTTTGCAAAACCTGTCACACTTGTCAGGTAGTTGGAAAACACCAGTTAGACCCACCTGTAGCTCCATTGCAGCCTATCCCAGCATTTGGGGAGCCATTCTCTAGGGTCATTGTTGATTGCGTTGGTCCATTACCCAAGACTAGATCTGGAAATCAGTACTTGTTGACAATCATGTGTGCATCTACCAGATTCCCCGAAGCCATACCTCTACGTAACATCAAGGCAACTGCAATCTCAAAGGCTTTGATAAAGTTCTTCACGTTGTTTGGTCTTCCCAGGGAAATTCAGTCAGACCAAGGTAGCAATTTCACTTCAGGATTGTTTCAGCAGGTTGTGTATGAACTAGGTGCAAAACAGATTCTTTCTAGTGCCTATCATCCAGAAAGTCAGGGTGCCTTAGAGCGGTTTCATTCCACTCTCAAGACAATGATGAGGACTTATTGTTATGACCATGAGAAAGACTGGGATGAAGGGGTTCATTTGCTGTTGTTTGCAGCTAGAGAAGCAGTGCAGGAGTCTACTGGATTCAGTCCATTTGAGCTAGTGTTTGGTCATGAAGTGAGAGGACCTTTGCTATTATTGAGTGAACAATGGCAAGAGAAAGAGCCGCATATCAGTCTGTTAGACTATGTTGGCAAGTTCAAGGAAAGATTGCGTGCAGCTTGTGACCTTGCCAAAGAGAACTTGAAATCAAGTCAGGGAAAAATGAAAACTTGGTATGATCATAAGGCTAGAAGCCGTGAGTTTAAACCAGGAGAAAAGGTCCTTGTGTTGTTTCCCTTGCAGTCCAATCCATTGCAGGCTAGATTTCATGGTCCTTATGAAATTCTGACAATACTCGATGATCTCAATTACATTGTGAAGACTCCAGACAGGAGAAAACCAAAACAATTGTGTCATATTAACATGCTAAAGCCTTATCATGACAGAAATGCTAGGGTTGCAGCTGTCACTTCAGATTCTCCAATGGTCGAAACGTGTGAAGATGAGGGGGAGTTTCAAGATGATGAACCAAGAATTAAAGCTGAAGTTCTTTCATGTAAATTGTCAAACACTGAAGTGTTGCAAAATCTTGATGTAAAACTCCAGCACTTAGAACCCTCACAGAGAGATCAGTTTGAAAGGTTGATCAAGAAATATGAGGATTTGTTTCCTGATGTTCCAAAGAGAGTTACTATAGCCTCTCATGATGTAGATGTTGGTGATGCCAAACCAATAAAACAGCATCCATACCGGATGAATCCTGAAAAGAGAAAGATTGCTGAGAAAGAGGTTGAGTACATGTTAAAACATGATATTATCAGACCCTCCAACTCAGATTGGAGTTCACCCTGTGTGCTAGTTCCAAAACCTGATGGAAGTACTAGATTCTGTACAGATTATCGCAAAGTCAATGCTGTAACTAGAACTGATGTGTTTCCAATACCTAGGATTGATGATTTTATTGATAGTGTAGGGCAAGCAAAGTTTCTGACCAAGATTGATTTATTGAAGGGTTATTGGTGTGTGCCTTTAACTGAGAGGGCCAAGAGCATCTCTGCTTTTGCCACACCATCTGGATTGTACCAGTATGAAGTCCTACCCTTTGGCATGAAAAATGCCCCAGCCACGTTCCAAAGGATGATACAGTCTACAATCTCCGGATTGCCACACACGGGTGCATACATCGATGACCTGATCACATGGAGTGACTCCTGGGAAGAACATCTAAAAGATGTAGAGACGTTGTTCCAGCGCCTGACCCAGGCTAACCTGACTGTTAACCTGAACAAGAGTGACTTTGGTTGTGCTACTGTCACCTATCTTGGCTACGTCATAGGCCAGGGTAAGGTGGCACCCATAAATGCTAAAGTCCAAGCCATCATAGACTTTCCCGTTCCTGACAACAAAAAAGCTTTGCGCCGCTTCCTTGGAATGATCGGGTACTACCGCAAGTTCTGCAAGAACTTTGCTGAGATTGCTCTCAGTCTAACTAACCAACTGAAGAAAGGCGTAAAGTTCACCTGGGATGATGCATGCCAGAGAGCCTTCGATCGCCTGAAGTCTCTGCTGTGTCACTTCCCCGTGCTCAAATCTCCTGACTTCAACAAACCGTTCTCCATCGCGGTCGATGCTAGCGACCAAGCTTGTGGATCTGTGCTCCTACAGAGAAGTGACTTTGATGACATTGAGCATCCCGTGGCATACTTCTCCAGGAAGTTCAATCGCCACCAAAGGAACTATTCCACAATAGAGAAGGAACTGTTGGCTCTGGTCCTTTCTTTACAACACTTTGAGGTTTATGTTTGTACAGGACAAAAGCCAATGATTGTGTACACTGACCACAATCCGTTAATGTTTTTGAGTAAGATGAAAAACAAGAATCGGAGATTGTTGAATTGGAGTTTGATTTTACAGGAGTTTGACTTGGAAATTAAGCATGTGAAGGGTACAGACAATGTAATTGCTGATTGCTTATCCCGTGTTTGAATGTGTATGATATGTATATATAGACAAGTGTTCACTTTACCATTTTGTATTGAAAAGAAAAATTTTGCCTTTATGAGTCAAAATTTTTCCCTTTTGGAATGGAGGTGTAATGTGAATATAGGCCACTAGATGGCAGTATTTACCTTTTTTTTTGTTAAGCTCAGACTGGAGTCATGTTTAGACATGTCCTGGACATGTCTGGGGCAAGTCTCAGAAAATTAAAAAAAAGAGGTCTAAATGTGGGTGGGGTCTGCAAAAGAGTATATAAGGAAAAGAATTGAGACAGTAAAGTAGTAGGAGAAATTGCAAGAAGATGACCAGACCTGCCATTCTGTTCAAGACCTGTGACGTTTCTTTTGTGGATTTCTTTGCCTGTGTTTGAGCATTTTCTTCATCCAGGACATCACCAAGCCACCCCACTAAAAAGGGACTGTAATTATTTCTGTTTTTTCTTATTTATCAATCTTGGTCTTTAGTTGTAGGTTATTATTAGTCTTTGTCTTTGTTAAAAATTAAATGTGTTTTAGTTGTTAAAACTGTGTTTGTCATCCCTTGCTGTTGCTGTTGTGTTATAAATGTAATAACAAATTGGGGGGCCATAACAGTAGTAAGTCTTAGTTTAATTAAATCTGTTGAAGTTTTAAAATTTTGTCTGTCATCCCTTGCAGTCTTAGATGTCATAGCAAATTGTGGCCATAACACAAGTCAGTATTCATACCACAGAGCAGTGATGTTGATAGAGTCCCCGGGACCCACAGGTGGTGATTTGAGTGGGTCCTTGGGAAATGGAAGTGGGTCCTTTGATGGTGGTATGTATGATATGGTTATAATCAACGGATATATTCATGTATTTTCAAAATGTATCTGAAATTAAACAAATGAAATTTGAAAAGTTAATTGCAAAACAACTGGCATAGAGGCACGACATACAAAATTCAAATAAAATAACATTTTTGTAGCAACATAAATAGGACCAAAATAAATTATTAAAATTCAAATGAAAACAAAATGGTGTCTGCAGTACCAAAATAAATTTTATAAAAGTGCTGATTTTAACACACAAACAAAACATTCTCATTACCATGACAGAGTCAACAAATAAATTGTCACCAAAATAACACCGAAATCTTCTTGTATGAACATCAACTAAATCAAATGAGCTGAGTCAATCACTGTAAAACTATGAGCAAAAAAATGAAACTTTACTGACACAGTTAGCTGAGAAAAATAAGATGATGCAGATGTGTTTGTGGTGAGAGGGTTGAAACAGAGTTTGTTTGGTCCGCTGACAGCAAGGTTTCTTTTGCTGCTGTGATTTAAAACAGGAGTTGTTCACTATGGGCCAATTTCACAAAAGGATTTTAGCGTGCGTAGAACTAACATGCATTTAAATTTAAACGCATGTTAAAATGCTGTTGTACGTGGACAGCTAAACGAACGTTTAAACACCATTTAACAAGATGGGATTATCGCACGTTTAACTGCACGTGGATAACCTTGCGTTGAGCCCTGAGAGTAAGCAGCTGCGGTCAAATTATGACAACCAGCCATTGCATAATGGGCATTTCCAATTGTCCTTACCGGTTGATAACCCTGTATGTAAGGATAGTTGCGTATTTCGCACAGAGATGTAGGCCAAGAAAACGTGGCGATAATTTCACTTCGCTTCAAAAAATGTCAAACTTTCTTTGCATGTCCTGTGGACGTGAGCAAGTTGCTCACACATCCTTCACCAAAACAGTTTCATCCTCTGCATTTGTGGTGACTTCACACACTCGTTTGTGCATTCATTATCGGTGAAGAGTAAAAATGCAGTTCCGCCTTCACTCACAGTAGCCTTTTTAGATAATATTAATGTAGATGTAAACAAAAAACGTGGCCTTGCAAAACCCCACTATTAAGTGAATAAGAAACTGAAAGAAGCAACTAATTTATGCATTCATTTCATTTATGCTTTTCTTTTCCTTTTCTTTTGCTCCTGAGACTGAATAAAATGAAAATTCATGCCAAACGCGCGATTAAGAAAATTATCTGCATGTAAACTTTAACAGGCATTTGTGAAATCGGCCCAATGTATAGTTTTTCATGGGAAAAATGACGTGCATCCCTGGGACGCATAGATAGTGAGTTTACTGCGTCCTTTCAGATTTTAATGGTCAGGGACACAGGACGCGTACCTAGCAAAATCTCTGACAGAGTGAATCCCAACAGTTTACATATTGGTGATATTGACTACCCGGCTTGTCTTTTTAAAAGACCTCCTTGTTTTTTGATATTTCATTTAGGGGGGAATTCCCGGGAAATGCTCCAAGTTCTGGCATGGGAAATGTCGGTAGTAAGATGTAATGGAGAAAAGAAGCCACTAGATGGCAGTATTGACCTTTTTTTGTTAAGCCCAGACTGGAGCTAGGTTTGGGCATGTCCTGGGCATGTCTGAGAGGGGAAGGTCCCAGAAGGAAAAAAAAGGTCTAAATGTGGGAGGGGGCTGCAAAAGAGTATATAAGGAGAGAAATTGAGAGAGTAAAGTGGTAGGAGAAATTGCAAGGAGAAGGATACATTTGACCAGACCTGTCACTCTTACAAGACCAGTGAAGTTTTTTTGTGGATTTTTGCCTGTGTTGGAGCATTTCCCTGTCCCAGGACATCACCGAGAAACCCCATCTCAAGGGACTGTAAATATTTTTTTTCTTGTATATTATCAATCTTGGTCAGTCGTATAAATTGTAGGTTAGTGTTAGTCTTTGTTGAATTAAATCTGTTTGAGTTTTAAGGTTTTGTCTGTCATCGCTTGCGGTCTTATATGTCGTAGCAAATTGGGGCCATAACAAATTGGGGGCTCAAGTCCAGGATAGACCATTGTGTGGGTATATATATAAACAAAACCCAAAACCAGCGAAGTTGGCACGTTATGTAAATCGTAGATAAAAACAGAATACAATGATTTGCAAATCCTTTTCAACTTATATTCAGTTGAATACACTGCAAAGACAAGATGTTTAATGTTCAAACTGAGAAACTTTTTTTTTGTTGCCAATAATCATTAACTTAGAATTTAAGGGCAGCAACACAATGCGAAAAAGTTGGCACAGGGGCCTTTTTACCACTGTGTTACACCGTCTTTCCTTTTAACGACACTCAGTAAACGTTTGGGAACTGAGGAGACCAATTTTTGAAGCTTTTCAGGTGGAACTCTTTCCCATTCTTGCTTGATGTACAGCTTAAGTTGTTCAACAGTCCGGGGTCTCCGTTTTCGCATTTTACGCTTCATAATGCGCCACACATTTTCAATGGGAGACAGGTCTGGACTACAGGCAGGCCAGTCTAGTACCCGCACTCTTTTACTAGGAACCATGCTGCTGTAACACGTGCAGAATGTGGCTTGGCATTGTCTTGCTGAAATAAGCAGGGGCGTCTATGAAAAAGACGTTGCTTGGATGGCAACATATGTTGCTCCAAAACCTGTATGTACCTTTCAGCATTAATGGTGCCTTCACATATGTGTAAGTTGCCCGTGCCTTGGGCGCTAATACACCCCCATACCATCGCAGATGCTGGCTTTTGAACTTTGCGCCTATAACAGGCCGGATGGTTCTTTCCCTCTTTGGTCCGGAGGACACGACGTCCACAGTTTCCAAAAACAATTTGAAATGTGGACTCGTCAGACCACAGAACACTTTTCCACTTTGCATCAGTCCATCTTAGATGAGCTTGGGCCCAGCGAAGCCAGCGGCGTTTCTGGGTGCTGTTGATAAATGGCTTTCGCTCTGCATTGCAGAGTTTTAACTTGCACTTGCAGATGTAGCGACGAACTGTAGTTACTGGCAGTGGTTTTCTGAAGTGTTCCTGAGCCCATGTGGTGATGTCCTTCACACACTGATGTCGGTTTTTGATGCCGTACCGCCTGAGGGATCGAAGATCACGGGCATTCAATGTTGGTTTTCGGCCTTGTCGCATACGTGCAGTGACTTCTCCAGATTCTCTGAACCTTTTGACGATATTACGAACCGTAAATGATGAAATCCCTAAATTTCTTGCAATAGCTCGTTGAGGAATGTTGTTTTTAAACTGTTCGACAATCAGTTCACGCATTTGTTCACTAAGTGGTGACCCTCGCCCCATCCTTGTTTGTGAATGACTGAGCATTTCAGGGAAGCTGCTTTTACACCCAATCAGGGCACCCACCTGTTCCCAATTAGCCCGTTCACCTGTGGGATGTTCCAAATAAGTGTTTGATGAGCATTCCTCAACTCTCTCAGTCTTTTTTGCCACTTGTGCCAGCTTTTTTGAAGCATTTTGCAGGCATCAAATTCCAAATGAGCTAATATTTGCAAAAAATTCCAAAGTTTACCTGTTCAAACATTAAGTAACTTGTCTTTGCCGTGTATTCAATTGAATAGAGGTTGAAAAGGATTTGCAAATCATTGTATTCTGTTTTTATTTACGATTTACATTACGTGCCAACTTCACTGGGTTTGACTTTTGTAAAAGCATGAAAACATAGCCCACTTTTACTAATTACTCTCCATTCCCTGTGTGTGTGTGTGTGTGTGTGCCTACAGGATGACAGAGTGGCGCAGGGTTAGGAAACCCCCCCCCTCCACATCTGACTCCTAATATGGATCCTAATGTGCCCCAGACTGAAACCACTGAAGAAGATGAAGGTGTATATATAGAGATAGATAGTTAGCCTAAGAGCATAATTGCCTATCTCATCTTATAAGGTTTTTAGAAAAAAAGGAAAATATGCATTTTTTTAACCAACACAAAAGTCCAGGCAGCTGATAAATCAGGTCAAAATATGACTTAGGCAATTATGCTATGAGGCTAACGAAATATTGTTTTTGTTGAAAGTGCATTTGACTCAAAAATGGTTATGTCTAGCATAATCAATCTTGTTTTCTGCGTCGTTCTAGAATATATTCCTGCGTCCAAGAAGTCAAAGACACTGGAAGATCTTTTTGGTGACACCTTCTGCACTCTGGACCCCAACCTGATGAAAATAAAAAACTCCAGAGAGTGAGCCCAGGCTTAAGTTGTGAAGTACAGAGAGTCTGCATCTTTGAACCGAGGTGGCAAGGCTTTAGACTGGTGGAAAACTCATCACATTGTTTCCTCTCTTGACAGATCTTGCCAAGACATACTTATGCATTCCTGGTACTAGCGTACCTTCCGAGCGTGTTTTTAGCACTGCAGGTGACATCGTCCGCTCTGTGTGCAGTGTCCTATCTTCTGAGCATGTTGATCAGCTGGCTTTCCAAAAGAAAAACCTCTCAAAGAAAACCACTGAAAAACTTGTTTTGCTGTATAGCTTACTAAATTCACTGTTGGCATAACTCATTCTGCAGCCATGTTTACTTTGTTTGACTTTATTTTACTGGTGTAATGGACATGCAGTCTGGGCTATTGATTTTGCATGTTGCAAGTGGACTTTTGTTTGCACTTTGTGAGATGTTTACTGCATATGACTATTGTCAAAAGTTTTCAATGACTTCTTTTACAAATAAAATGGTCAAATTATATTTTGTTTGCATTTGTGGCCCGAGTATCGTATCGAATCATATCGTATAGAATCGCGGCAAATTTTAAGTATTGGCTAAAATAATCGTTGTATGATCCTATCGTGATGAAGCTCTTGATTTAGACCCCTAGTATTTGATCTTTTCATCAAGCATTTTCAAAACTTTTCTACATATTGGGCTGGGCAGCATATGGATATTATATTGATATCATGATAAAACTAGGCTTATGCTGTCAGAGGCGACAGCTTGGAGTATATCCCCGAATGCCCCCAATTCTCCAATTCCTCAATCTTTGAATAGACCCAATCCAATATAAAGCCCCTCAGGTCATGACCTTTCATTTTAACTTAATTTCAGGTCAATCGGACAAATGTTCCTGAAGATGTGGCCAAATGGTAATTTTTCCATCACAAAGCGCCACCTGGTGGCAAAATATTGAACCATACAGGTATGATGTCAACATGTGACACGTTGTGAGGTCATGACCTTGCAGTTGCACATAGTTTCATGTCAGTTGAACAAATAGTTCCAAAGATATTGCAAAAATGGTGAATTTAATGTGACAAAGCTCCACCTTGTGTCAAAATTTTGAACCAAACAGGTATAATGTCATCGTGGGACACATCCTCAGGTCCTTTCATTTGCACTTGATTTGAGGTCAATCGGACAAACATTTCCAGAGATATGATAAAAACAGTGATTTTTTCAGTTTTTGGCCCATGGTGGCCAATCTATAAATTGTAAATTGTCCAAAATTGAATCAGTCCTTCCTCTTTATGATACTTATATGCAAAACTTGGAATTTCTAATTGAAATATTACTGCAGTTACCGCGTTAACACGTAAATCAGTTTTTGGCCCCTGGTGGCCAATCTAGAAATCGTAAATTGTCCTAAATCGAATCAGTTCTTCCTCTTGATGATACTTACTTATGTACATGACTTGAAATTTGTAATTGAAATGTTACTGAAGTTATCACGGAACAGTGATTTTTTTAGTTTTTGGCCCCTGGTGGCCAATCTAGAAATTGAAAATTGTCCAAAATCGAATCAGTTCTTCCTCTATATGATACGTACTTATATGCAAAACTTGGAATTTCCCATTGAAATATTACTGCAGTTATCGCGTTAACACGTAAATCAGTTTTTGGCCAATCTAGAGATCGTAAATTGTCCAAAATCGAATCAGTTCTTCCTCTTTATGATACTTACTTATGTGCAAAACTTAAAATTTGTAATTGAAATATTACTGAAGTTATCGCGTTAACACAGTGCGGTGGCAGCGGCGGTGGCGGCCAGACCAAAAACAAAATATCCCCGGAACGCCATTTGGGGAAATAACTAGAACGGGCACTCGGTAGAGCGCATACCTTCGCCGACGCCACTGAATCCCTCGCCACTGGCGTTGGTTTCATGCCGATCGGATAAAAATTGACCGAGATATGGCCGAAAGTCGGTTTTGACCTTTTCGTGGCCTTGACCTTGACCTTTGACCCGATCACTCCCAAAATCTAATCGATTGATCCTCAAGTCATGCCAAATCAACCCACCAAATTTTATGAAATTCCGTTTGTTACTTTTTGAGTTATTCGATACACATACACACAGACAGACACACAAACAAACTAGAACGGGCACTCGGTAGAGCGCATACCTTCACCGACGCCACTGAATCCCTCGCCACTGGCGTTGGTTTCATGCCGATCGGATAAAAATTGACCGAGATATGGCCAAAAGTCGGTTTTGACCTTTTCGTGGCCTTGACCTTGACCTTTGACCCGATCACTCCCAAAATCTAATCGATTGATCCTCAGGTCATGCCAAATCAACCCACCAAATTTTATGAAATTCCGTTTGGTACTTTTTGAGTTATTCGATACACATACACACAGACAGACACACAAACAAATAAATACACGGGGATCAAAACATTACCTTCGTCAGCGAAGTCGCTGGCGAAGGTAATAATAGATATCTGGGATTTTAAATATCATAATATCGTGATCAGACAAGTGTCATTTCTTCTGGTTTTCATATTTAGTGAAAGTACCAATAGTTATCTCTACAATAACACCTCAATACCGTTACCAAGGTATTCGGTCAAAAATATCATGATATCTGACTTTGGCTGTATCGCAGAACCCACAGATGATGTAAACAGAGATAAAAATTTCTTCTGCTGTAAGCCCTGGTTTCCATGCCAACCCTTTGTTTCCTCAGAGAGGTTAGCAGGCGGTCAGCAGTGCTGCTCAGACTCACTGTACCACCCAAATACAGCCACTTTGGGAGGTGGTCCCAAACCACAGGACCGATGACCCCACAAAGATTAAGATGGTGCTGCGGAGGGTAAGCCTTTCCTGGTGTTACTAATACGCAGAGATACAAGACACTGCCTCCACCGAAGCACTGTTCTGCCCCGCTGAGGCACCACCTAAATCGCACACAGGCCACGGTATCTCTATAATAACTGTCATTCTTCACAGCCATTTACTGTCAATATGACATCAAACACCATGAATTTAACATGGAAACCCCCTTCATGTTTGCACTTTTTTTTTATTACAACCCCAATTCCAAAATAGTTGGGAAAAAGTGTAAATTGTGAATTAAATCCAAATGCAATGACTTTCAGATCACATGAGCCAATGTTATTTACAACAGAACACAGATAACATTTCAAATGTTGAAATGGAGACATTTTACATTTTAAGCCACAAAATGAACTTATGTCAAATTTTCTGGCTGCAACAGGTCTCAAAAAAGTTTGGACACAGGTAAAAAAAAGGTCTGAAAAAACAATTATTATATAAGAGAATCAGCTGAAAGGAGATTTATCTCATAATGAAGTTAACTGGCATCAGGTATGTAACATGATTGGCTATGAAAGGGATGTCTTAGAGAGGCTGAGTCTCTCAGAAGTAAAGATGGCCAGAGGCTCTCCAACCTGTGAAGGCTTATGTAAAAAAACTGTGTAATACTTTAAAAAACAATATTCCACAACGTCAAATTGTAAAGGCTTTGATGGTCTCATCATCGACAGTGCATAACATCATCAAAAGATGAAGAGAAATTGGAAGAATCTCTGTGCATAAGGGACAAGGCCGAAGACCTTTACTGGATGCCCGTGATCTTCGGGCCCTCAGACGCCACTGCATCACTCACCGGCATGATTCTGTCATTGACATTACTATATGGGCCGAGCAATACTTCAAGAAACCACTGTCTGTAAACACAGTCGCCGTGTCATCCACAGATGCCACCTAAAACTCTATCATGCAAAAAGGAATCTATTGTTGAGCATGATCCAGAAGCCCCACCATGTTCTGTTGGCCAAAACTCATTTAAAATGAAATGTAGCAAAAAGGCAAAGTGTCCTGTGGGCAGACGAGTCAAAATTTGACATTCTTGTTGGAAATCATGGGCATCATGTGCCCCAGGCTAAAGAGGAGAAAGACCACCCCTCCTGTTATCGGCGGTCAGTTCAAAAGCCAGCATCTCTGATGGTATGGGTATGCATTAGTGCACATGGCATGGGACACTTGCATATTTTAAAAAGCATCATGAATGCTGAAAGGTATATAAAGGTTTAAGAGCAACATATGCTCCCCTCCAGACGACATCCATTTCAGGGAAGGCCTTGTGTATTTCAGAAGGACAATGCAAAACCAGGTACTGCAGCTATTACAACAGCATGGCTTCATAGTTGAAGAGTCCGTGTGCTAAACTGGCCTGCCTGCAGTCCTGATCTTTCTCCGATTGAGAACATTTGGTCCATAATTAAATGAAAAGTCCGTCAAAACCCAAAACTCTCCAGCAGCTGGAAGCCTGTATTAAACAAGAGTGGGGTCAAATTCCATTGGCTAAACTTATGAAACTTTCCTCTTCAATGCTCAGACACCTCCACTCTGTTAAAAAGAAGAGGGGATGCTACACCACGGTAAACAAGCACCTGTCCCAACTTTTTTGAGACCTGTAGTAGCCATCAAATTTGAAACGAGCTCATTTTGTTTATAAAATTGTAAAATTTCTCAGTTTCAACATTCATCTCAATAAAATACTGGCTGCTGTGATTTGAAAGTCATTGCGTTTTGATCATATTCACAATTTAAACTTTGTCCCAACTATTTCGGAATTCGGGTTTTAGAATTCTGCAGTTTTACATTTTACTCTCTGTTGTCCAAATTACTGGCACAAACAATTTCATACTTCAGGCCAGTTGGACGCACGTCAACAGGACTAAAAGAAAATGATAAAATTCAATGCGGTTCTTCGTCTGGTAACAAAACCTCGGTATACGATCAGTACATAAACAGGAAAAAAAAATCTATCAACTTTGTTCTGAGGTTCGTTCAGAATTTCTCTTTTTGGGAGCATTAAGAAACGCATGGGCATTATCTTTATTTGTGATTTATCCTCAACCCAGCACTTGAGGGGAACTTTTTCAGACGTGAGCACTCTCAAAACTTTTCTTAGTTGCATTCTAAATAAAGAGCTGGACAGCATATGGATATTATATTGATATCATGATAAAATATTACAGCACCCTCCATAATTATTGGCACCCCTGGTTAATGTGTGTTCTTTAGCTTCTAATAAATTCAGTTTTTTTTCTAAATAATACAGGACCACAATGGAAAAAAAGAGGAAAATCTAACCTTTAATTCAAGCGCATTTATTCGGTAGGAAAAAAATACCACATTAAGAATGAATTATTTTGCATCAAATCATGTGTGCCACAATTATTAGCACCCCTGATGTTAATACTTTGTACAACCCCCTTTTGCCAACAAAACAGCACCTAATCTTCTCCTGTAATGTTTCACAAGATGGGAGAATACAGAAAGAGGGATCTTCAACCATTCCTCTTCGCACAATCTCTCTAAATCATCCAGCGACCTGGGTCCTCTCCTCTGCACTCTCCTCTTCAGCACACTCTACAGGTTTTCAATGGGGTTGAGGTCTGGGGACTGAGATAACCATGGGAGGAGGTTGATTCTTTGTCTGGTGAACCATTTCTGTGTAGATTTGGCCACATGTTTGGGGTCATTATCTTGCTGAAAGTCGCAGTGACAACCCATCTTCAGCTTTCGGGCAGAGGCCACAAGATTTTGATTTAAAATGTCCTGGTATTTCAAAGCGTTCATAATGCCACGCACCCTAACGAGGTTCACAGGGCCTCTGGAAGAGAAACAGGCCCACAGCATCACCAATCCTCCCCCATACTTCACAGCGGGCATGAGGTGCTTTTCTGCATACTCATCTTTTGTGTTCTGCCAGACCCACACAGAGTGTTTGTTGCCAAAAAGCTCTAACCTGGTCTCATCTGACCAAACCACACGGTCCCAGTTGAAGTCCCAGTACCACTTAGTGAACTCCAGATGTTTGTACTTATGATTGTGAGGGAGAAAATGTTTTTTCCGTGCATGCCTCCCAAACAGCTTGTTGGCATGTAGATAGCACCTCATGGTTGTTTTGGAGACTTTGTGACCCCAAGATGCTACCATTTGTTGCAATTCTTTAACAGTGAGTTTTGGAGAATTTTTTATTTGTCTTACCATCCTCCTCAATGTGCGTGGTGGCAAAATAACCTTGCGTCCTCGTCCAGGCTTGATTACCACTGTTCCAGTTGTTTCAAACTTCTTAATGATTCCTCTGACAGTAGATATGGGCAGGTGTGGCTATTTTCTTGTAGTCATTTCCTGACTTGTGAAGGTTGACACACATCTGCCTTGCTTGAATTGTGTGTTCCTTAGTCTTTCCCATGTTGAAGAGTGGATAAGAGAAATGGCCTCTGTGTCACGTCATATTTATACCCAAGGGGAAAAGGAGGTGATGAATTTATAAATAAATGTTCCTAGAATCTCTTATCAACTCTGTAAACTACTGTAGAAATGACAGAAATGCTTCAATTACATTTATTAAATAGGAATTGTTAGTGGTGCCAAAAATTGTGGAACAGGTGATTTTATGAAAAATAATTATTTCTTAGTCAGAGATTTTTTCCCTTAAAATTCACTTGAGTTGAAGGTGTGAGAGTATGGTTCTGCAATAAAAATTGAATTTATTTTAAGGCTTTTGACACAACCAGGAGTGCCAATAATTATGGAGGGCGCTGTAGATGTAAGGCCGGGGTTTTAAACAGCATAAAATAGTGATCTGGCATAAGTGTCATCACTTCTGGTTTTCATATTTATAGAAATTATGGTCACACTTCAGTTGAAGTGTTGCTCATAAAGAATACATAAGCAAATGTCATGCTTTGTAAAGGGTGAAATAAAACATCCTTATTCAGCATGTGATGCCAGATGTGATATAACTAACACTGTCACTTAGCCATTGGCTAAATGCTTTCAAGGGTGACATTTTCAGCTAAGTGACATTGTTATTGTCACATCTGGCGTCACATGCTGAAGAAGGATGTGTTATTTCACCCTTTACAAACCATGACATTTACCTATGCATAATTTATGAAGACATTATGTCTCATTTATGAAGGCATTATACATGCTGTATAAAGCCTTTATAAACAACACTTCATCTAAAGTGTGACCAAAATTACCAATAGTTACCTCTACATTAACGCCTCAATACCGTTATCAAGGTATTCAGAAAAAAATATCATGATATTTGACTTTGGCTGTATCGCGGAGCCCACATATGACTTAAACAGAAACAAAACTTTCTGCTACTGTAAGCCCTGGTTTCCATGCCAACCCTTTGTTTCCTCAGAGAGGTCAGCAGGAAGAAGTGAGTGCTGCTCATGATGGTCACTGTGATGCCCAAACGCAGCCACTCTGGGAGGTGGTCCCAAACCACGGGACCAATGAGCCCAGGACACTAAAGATCGTGCTGCGGAGGATAAGACCAGAGAAACAACATCAGGAAAGACCTGAGCCATACAGACCTGCCTCTCAGCCAATCAGCTGTGCTCACTGTCCACCAAAGAAACGCTGAAGCCCTGACTGATCCTCCATGTAAAAATGCAACACGTTCAACTAATGCGAACACTGAGCTGTTTTATTCAGATAGTTTCAATTTTCTCCTAGAAACTTTGACATGTGTGTATGTTTTGTGATCAAATTAGTGTGGTTTCATTTTTATATTCAGTATCATTTTTAGTATATTTATTTTTTATATCTATTTTTTAAAAATAAATGATAAAAAAAAATCAGTGTGGTTTTAAGTTAGGTTAGCCATTTCTGCATGTTTCATTATCCAGTTGGTTTCCTGAAAAGACAGAAGACTTATAAATACCTCATCAGGCTCTGCAATAAATACAGGAACACAATAAAACTTGTTCGTAGACGGTCAATTTAAAAAAATAAAAAAAGACAGGCAGCACCTTTCTGAAAATCGTTGAGAGACTTTTCCACAGTAAGGAAAAGTTCTAAAACCAGACTTGATAGTGAGAGTAATTTACTCGATGGTTACTCAGCAAAGAGTTATAAAGAACAGAACACAGCAAAGAGCGCAGCAGAATTAACAGGCGGGACTGTGTTACAAAGAGCGCAGCTGAATGAACAGGCAGGACTGTGTTATGAAGAAAAGAACAGCAAAGAGCGCAGCTAAATGAACAGGCAAGACTGTGTTACAAAGAACAGAACACAGCAAAGAGCGCAGCAGAATTAACAGGCAAGACTGTGTTCCAAAGAACAGAACACAGTAAAGAGCGCAGCTGAATGAACAGGCAGGACTGTATTATAAAGAACAGAACACAGCGACTGTGCGGACGCTGTAAAAGTGGGAGGGGCAGCGATTTCTCCCTGCATTACACAGCATTCCCAGCATTCTTGAGTCAAACTAAGGATGTCCTAAAATGCCAGAAGGGACAAGAATCACTGAGATATGTCTCGTACTCAGTAATTCAGAAATAATGAAATGAATGAATCCAAAGACTATGCTTACATGAATGATGATAGAGCCAAAATTTTGCTAACAGCAAAGAGGTAGAAGCAATACAAAAATATTCACTCAGATATTAGTAAGGGGCTGATCACACCTAATGCCCTTTATCGGCGCAGGGCGCCATTCTTGTGAATATTCTCAATGATTAGGCGCGTTCTGGACGCTGCTTTTGCGCACCGGGCGCCTCATGTGTTAGTGCCCCCGGCGCTTGCTGTTTATTGATGCGTTTCTTATCGAACATAGTCCCATTTTGAGCCGCTTCATCTCATTGTTTTCCCTGCTGTCCAATCATGTGACAAGAACTGAAATCAGTTCGCTGACGAGTTCGTTGAAACGGTTAATTTCAGAATGTTCGCACAGAGGAGTGACAGGAACGTTACTTAGCAACACAGAAAAGATGCGTCCAGCACCGTTTTACAAGGTTGGCTTCAAAATAACAGGTCAGAGGCGCCTGGCGTTTCCAGGCCAATAAACCGCTTTCGGTGTGATTGACCCCTAAGGCTTCACTGTAGAGCCGTGGAGTGCTGACCTCTCACCATCCTGTGACATCACTAATGCCCTCACCATAGCTACCTTCACCATAAATCTCCTCCCCCTCTCCCAGCAAACTCTGGTCAGTACAGGTCAGCTAAAAATAAGCTTTAACTTTGAACCCAACCAAAGACACTGGGCCAGCTTCTTTAGTCCATAAAGACACTTCCTCTTTTCCCAGCTGAGTCAGAGGTCAGCAGCATCTCTCACTGGCTAATCTGTTCCCACACTGCTATTTCAGCTGCCGCTTTGGATAACATCAGTTTGTCCTGACGCTGGCTGAAATCACATCACATCACATCAGAATACAGACATTTATCTGCCACTTTCAGCCAAAGAGAATCACCGCTGATCTGACCAAGCAGGGGCCAATTCCCCAAGAGTAATACAGGCTTAAGGGACAAACAGCTGCACTGGACTTGGTGTGACTACACTGGACCTTGAACCAGCGACCTTTGGAGTCATAATGATTTGAGGCATACAGTTGCCGTATGTGTGCCCATTCTCCAAACACCATCAGGTTCTGTAATGGTGCTCGTTGTCCGATTTGATTCTCTACTTCACTGGGAGAGCAGGAAAGAGCATCTCAGCTCATTTAGTGACTCCGTGACTAACGTCGTGCTAACGAGGCTAACGTCATTAAGCACTGAGCGAGGTCTTCCCTCGCTGGTGTGCAGAGACTTCAAGAACGGGCAAGTACCGCCAAACACACAGGTGTTCCTGACAGCTCAGCTGCTGACAGGGCGATGCCATGTGGTGCTGTACTGCACGGCCATGCTGAAAATCACCCTCCCCTTACGTGTCTCAGACCGCTTCCATCGCCACTGAAAATAAACTGATGGCGCAAGGCTTTGCCAGTATCACACATTAAAACTAATGTTGGCTCTTCCTCGCCCTGTCGACCTCGTAACAAACGGTACGAACCTCAGTTTAACTGCAGCAGTTTCACTCGTCCACTTCAGACAGAAAATATTTTAACAAGGCAAATAACAACACCACTTCCGAGCAGTTTAGCAAATTACCGCAACTTTCAGATCCCCACTATTTTGAAATACACTGAAATGTACTGCAAATATAACAAGAACGCACTGGGAGCACAACATTCCCTGCTGGAGTCGCGACTGTGATTTATGCTTATCATCAGTCTATCTGCAGTATATGTGCACAGTTTCAGGAATGTCCTATGAAAACTGTAGGAGGAGTTGATTTCACCAGCCAAATACCTTCCGATTCAGACCGACAGATAGACAGACAGACAGCACAATGACATAATCCCCTTTTTGGGCTTTCACTCAGTGAGGGATAAGATGTCTATAATTACAAACTCAATTCCAAAATAGTTGGGACAAAGTGTAAATTGTGAATCAATTCAAAACGCAATGACTTTCAAATTACACCAGCCAGCATTATTTTGGAAGAGGTGTTGATGGCCAGTAGGTTGCGATCTTCCCTCTGCTGGAATAATCCCCAATGCCCCAGTGCAGTGATGGGGACACTGTACTGAAGGAGATGCCGTCTATCGGATGAGACGTTACAGGCCTAGAAATTCCCAGTTTGCTTACAGCAGCATTTCTAAAAAGAAATGCTGTGGAGATGAAGGGCTCTCCACAGCATTTTTGCGTTCTACTACTACAGCAAAAAAAATGCTGAGGAGATTACGGGCTCTCCACAGCAGTTTTGTGTTCTAACTGCAGCAATTCCCAACTCTTCCCTACTCAATTCGCATTCTACACAAACATGCTACACGTCATTGGAATATCCTCATTATGCACTGTTCATTTAAAAGATAAAAAGTATACTTTCACTTCGTTACTTTGACACAGACCATTTCGTTACACGTTAGGCATTAAAATATGAATGTAATTCCTCATTTAAGGATTATCTGCATATGGAGCGTTCGAGTAGAGCAACGGTGTTCGTAGGGTATCTTAGCCGCTTTGTGCAGATGTTGCTGCCAGCGGACATGGAGCCGCAAATTTATACAGGCAGTTACAATATTGTAGGCCTATCACTAGATGGCACACTCGGATCAGTTATTGAACTGTACATTAAACAGATGCCAAAGAATGGGGATGAAGAAGAAAGACAAACACGATTTTTTCGCCGGAAAAAGGTTGCCGTCGTTTAATAGTACAATCGGCGGCGATTCTGTCGAATTTGGGAGCAAATGCCGCGAGTGCCGTCGTATATTTCCAGGCCCGCGTTAAACCGAGGTCCTGACTCAATGTGGTCAGCTGACACGCTCGACAAGATTGCCTCAACACTCGCAACCGTATACAGTACACTCAAACAAGCATTCAGAGAATTCATAGTCTCGTCCATAGTTATGCGCCAACATGATGACCTTGACCTTTGACCTATGACCTTAAAATTTATGTCATGCCGAAAGACTCTCACAAGGAACCCGCCTGTGTAATATGAAGGCAATCGGCCTCGCGGTTCCAGAGATATCAGTCCGGACAGACACACACACACACACACACACACACACACACACACACACACACACAGAGACACACGAAGCGATTACAATAGTCTCGCGAAACCCCTTCGGAGGCTCGACTAATAATTTGAGAATTCAAAAATAAAATAAAATAAATAAATAAAGATGTGCACTGAAACCGGTCTGTCCTCATTTTTGAAGTGATACACTTGTTTTTTTTTTTATCAGACTGTTCGATTCAAATTGTAATATTAATGCAACTTTATTCACAAACAGGCAATTATTTGCACCCCAACCTGAACACAAGGGCATACGAACTGGCCCGGCAGAGCTGGCGATCGCCGGCCCAATATTTTCCAGAATACACCCCTCCCCCTAGGCTACAGGTTTTATCTTGCAAACAATCCCCTGATACCTGGAGAAGGTGGGCGACGTTCGTAAGCCTGGGCACAGGCTGCGGCTCTGCCCCTGACGCCGCGCTCTCCCCCAGCAGCCCGAATGCAACTGTCTACTTGCTTGGTTGCAGTTGGTAAAATAATTTCAGAATTCACCCTTGTCATCGCTAACGAAGGCGAGCTCGGGCTCATCGATACTGCTCCGATAGCAACTGATGTCTGAGATGGATGGAAGAATCCGAACGGATCCATGTATTTTAGGAGTAATGATTGTTTAGAAATGATGGCGACCTCGCATCGTTCGGCTGATCGCAATTGATTTCGGCGCACTGCGGCACATTTTGTACTGTCTCAGGAGGAATATTGTCTAGTACCTGCCTAATTAGCTCCCGCCCCCCCTTAAAAAAGGGATTGATAACTTGACACCCAATCACAAAATATCATGAACACTCCCGCAGTAACGTAAGAGGACAATTTCATGAATCTGATAAGTTGGCAAAGCATCAATTAGTAGAATAAATGTCTTTTACTAATATTTTGAGAGGTGGGGGAGCGCCCCTCCACTACACCCCAGCGTATGAGCCCAGAGCTGCAACAGACTGACATACTGTGCACTAACACACGATGCAAAAGGTCTCAATGTAGGCCTACTGACGGATCGTAGACACGTCACAATCGTTCACGGTCTAATACCGTCATGTCGCAAACCCCTGTTCTAGAATTCTGGAGTGACTCAGACTGCTGTTTGTCACAGTGACTGTTATGAGAATCACAGAAGCAAGTTCTATTTTACTGTCTCTTATCCAAATTACTGGCACAAAGAACTTCATACTTCAGGCCAGTTGGAAGCACTTCAAATCTCAAACACATTTGAAAGTGATTAAAAACGGCTCTTGCAAATTAACAGAGATGGTGAGTACTTCATAGTTCGACGGTGGCTTCACTACTTAAAAAAAAAAAAAAAAAAAACATTTTATGTGTAAACAAGTGTCCTGTCATTAGATTTAGGCAAATGCTACCATTTGCCTCAAGCAAACAGTCACTCGATGATAGCTGCTCATAATGTGATGCGAGTTAGCGTTCGTTCCATTAATCTGAGGCTTTGAAAACGGCCTCAGTTAAATTGTTATCAAAAAATAATAATGTCCTCACACACATCCCTCCAGAAAGAAAAATATGGTTCATAAGAAAACAGGACGAAAAGAAAATGATTAGATTGAACGTGGTTCTTCATCTGGTAACAAAACCTTGGTATTTCAGCCGTACATGAACAGAAAAAATCTTTATCAATTTTGCTCTGAGGTTCGTTCAGCATTCGTCTTTTTGGGAGCATTCAGAAACGCATGGGCATTATCTTTATTTGTGATTTATCCTGGACCCAGCACTTGAGGGGAACTTTTTCAGACGTGAGCATTTTCATAACTTTTCTTAATCGCATTCTACATAAAGGGCTGGGCAGTGGGCAGCAGATGGGTATTATATTGATATCACGATAAAATAGGCCTATTAAAAGTCCGGGATTTTAAATATCATGATCAGGCATAAGTGTCATCTCTTCTGAATTTCATATTTAGTGAAAGTACCAATAGTTATCTCTACAATAACGCCTCAATACCGTTATCATGGTATTCGGTCAAAAATATGATATTTGACTGTGTCTGTATAGCGGAGCCCACTCATGATGTAAACAGAAACAAAACTTTCTATTACTGCAAGCCCTGGTTTCCATGCCAACCCTTTGTTTCCTCAGAGTGGACAGCCAGAGTGGGAGGTGGTCCCAAACCGCGGGATCGATGACCCCACGACAATTAAGATGGTGTTGCAGAGGGTAAGCCTTTTCAGGTGTTACAAATACGCAGAGATACAGGACACTGCCTCCACAGAAGCACTGTTCTGCCCCACTGAGGCGCCACCTCAATCGCACACAGGCCACGGTTTCTCTATAATAACTTCTGTCATTCTTCTCAGCCATTTACCGTCAATGTGACATCAAACACCATGAATTTAACATGGAAACCCCCTTCACCTTTGTACTTTTTTTATTACAACCCCAATTCCGAAATAGTTGGAACAAAGTAAATTGTGAATAAAATCAAAATGCATTGACTTTCAGATCACATGAGCCAATGTTATTTATGATAGAACATAGATAACATTTCAAATGTTGAAACTGCAACATTTTACATTTTAATCCACAAAATGAGCTTATTTCCAATTTTCTTGCTGCAACTGGTCTCATAAAAGTTCGGACACAGGCAAAAAAGACAGGCTGAAAAAACAATTAATATATAAGAGAATCAGATGAAAGGAGATTTAACTGAAAATTAAGTTAACTGGTATCAGGTGTGTAACATGATTGGCGATGAAAGGGATGTCTTAGAGAGGCTGAGTCTCTCAGAAGTAAAGATGGCCAGAGGCTCTCCAACCTGTGAAGGCTTACGTAAAAAAAACAGTGGATTACTTTAAAAACAATGTTCCTGGTTAAGGCACTGCGCTGCAGTGCAGAGGTGATCACCACGTCGCGGGTTCGAGCCTCGGCGTAGCCATCGGCAGGGGTCGGCACCTTTTTCAGAGTAGCGCACAACTGGCTATCGCGCTACTGGGTTACAAATTGGGAAGGGACTGCCGGATTTGGGTATTTGGGATTTTGGGCCAAAACAATTAAGATGGTGCTGCGGAGGGTAAGCCTTCCGGTGTTACTAATATGCAGAGATACAGGACACTGCCTCCACAGAAGCTTGTCATCGCGAACGAAGGCGAGCTTGGGCTCATCGATACTGCTCCGATAGCAACTGATGTCTGAGATGGATGGAAGAATCCGAACGGATCCATGTATTTTAAGAGTAATGATTGTTTAGAAATGATGGCAACCTTGCATCGTTCGGCTGATCTCATTTGATTTCGGCGCACTGTATGCAGCGCATTTTGTACTTTCTCTGGAGGAATATTGTCTAGTACCTGCCTAATTAGCTCCCGTCCCCCTTAAAAAAAGGGATTGATAACTTGACACTCAATCACAAAATATCATAAACACTCCCGCAGTCACGTAAGAGGACAATTTCATAAATCTGATAAGTTGGCAAAGCGTCAATTCGTAGATTAAATGTTTTTTACTAATATTTTGAGAGGTGGGGGAGCGCCCCTCCACTACACCCCAGCGTATGAGCCCAGAGCTGTAACAGACTGACATACTGTGCACTAACACACGATGCAAACGGTCTCAATGTAGGCCTACTGACGGATCGTAGACACATTATAATCGTTCACGGTCTAATACCGTCATGTCGCAAACCCCTGTTCTAGAATTCTGCAGTGACTCACACTGCTGTTTGTCACAGTGACTGTTATCAGAATCACAGAAGCAAGTTCCATTTTACTGTCTCTTATCCAAATTACTGGCACAAAGAACTTCATACTTCAGGCCAGTTGGAAGCACTTCAAATCTCAAACACATTTGAAAGTGATTAAAAACTGCTCTTGCAAATTAACGGAGATGGTGAGTACTTCATAGTTCGACAGTGGCCTCACTTCTTTACACGTAAAATGTTTTTTTTTTTTTCGAAGTTTCCTGTCATTTGATTTAGGCAAATGCTACCATTTGCCTCAAGCAAACAGTTACTTGATGATAGCTGCTCATAATGTGATGCGAGTTAGCGTTCGTTCCATTAATCTGAGGCTTTGAAAACGGCCTTAGTTAAATTGTTGTCAAAAAATAATAATGTCTTCACACTGGCACATCCCTCCAGAAAGATAAATATGGTTCATAAGAAAACAGGATGAAAAGAAAATGATTAGATTGAACGTGGTTCTTCATCTGGTAACAAAACCTTGGTATTTCAGCTGGACATAAACAGAAAAAATATTTATCAATTTTGTTCTGAGGTTCGTTCAGCATTTGTCTTATTGGGAGCATTCAGAAACGCATGGGCATTATCTTTATTTGTGATTTATCCTGGACCCAGCACTTGAGGGGAACTTTTTCAGACGTGAGCATTTTCAGAACTTTTCTTAATCGCATTCTACATAAAGGGCTGGGCAGCGGGCAGCAGATGGATATTATATTGATATCACTATAAAATATTACAAGTCTGGGATTTTAAATATCATGATCAGGCATAAGTGTCATCTCTTCTGATTTTCATATTTAGTGAAAGTACCAATAGTTATCTCTACAATAACGCCTCAATACCGTTATCTAGGTATTCGGTAATAAATATGATATTTGACTTTGTCTGTATTGCGGAGCCCACACATGATGTAAACAGAAACAAAACTTTCTATTACTGCAAGCCCTGGTTTCCATGCCAACCCTTTGTTTCCTCAGAGAGGACAGCCAGAGTGGGAGGTGGTCCCAAACCGCGGGACCGATGACCCCACGACAATTAAGATGGTGTTGCGGAGGGTAAGCCTTTCCCGGTGTTACTAATACACAGAGATACAGGACACTGCCTCCACAGAAGCACTGTTCTGCCCCGCTGAGGCACCACCTCAATCGCACACAGGCCACGGTTTCTCTATAATAACTTCTGTCATTCTTCTCAGCCATTTACCGTCAATGTGACATCAAACACCATGAATTTAACATGGAAACCCCCTTCACCTTTGTACTTTTTTTATTACAACCCCAATTCCGAAATAGTTGGAACAATGTAAATTGTGAATAAAATCAAAATGCATTGACTTTCAGATCACATTAGCCAATGTTATTTAAGATAGAACATAGATAACATTTCAAATGTTGAAACTGCAACATTTTACATTTTAATCCACAAAATGAGCTTATTTCAAATTTTCTTGCTGCAACTGGTCTCATAAAAGTTCGGACACCTGCAAAAAAGGACTGAGAAAACAATTACAATATAAGAGAATCAGATGAAAGGAGATTTAACTGAAAATTAAGTTAACTGGTATCAGGTGTGTAACATGATTGGCTATAAAAGGGATGTCTTAGAGAGGCTGAGTCTCTCAGAAGTAAAGATGGCCAGAGGCTCTCCAACCTGTGAAGGCTTACGTAAAAAAAACTGGATTACTTTAAAAACAATGTGCCTCAACGTCAAATTGCAAAGGCTTTTAAGGTTTCGTCATTTACAGTGCATAACATCATCAAAAGATTCAGAGAAACTGGAAAAATATCTGTGCATAAGGGACAGGGCCGAAGACCTTTACTGGATGCCTGGGATCTTCGGGCCCTCAGACGCCACTGCATCACACATCAGCATTATTCTGTCATTGACATTACTAAATGGGCCCAAGATCACTTCAAGAAACCACTGTCTGTAAACACAGTCGCCGTGCCATCCACAGATGCCACCTAAAACTATCATGCAAAAAGGAAGCCATTGTTGAGCATGATCCAGAAGCGCCGCCTTGTACTGTTTGCCAAGGCCCATTTAAAATGGACTGTAGGAATGTGGCAAAGTGTCCTGTGGTCTGACGACTCCAAATTTGACATTCTTATGGGAAATTATGGCCGTCGTGTCCTCTGGGCTCAACAGGAGAAAGACCACCCCTCCTATTATCAGCGTTTAGTTCAAAAGCCAGCATCTCTGATGGTATGGGGATGCATTGGGGCATATGGCGTGGGACACTTGTATGTTTTTAAAAAGCACCATGAATACTGAAAGGCATTCAAAGGTTTTAGAGCAACATATGCTCCCTTCCAGTCAACATCTTTTCCAGGGAAGGCCTTGTGTATTTCAGCAGGACAATGCAAAACCACATACTGCAGCTATTACAACAGCATGCCTTCGTAGTAGAAGAGTCCATGTGCTGAACTGGCCTGCCTGTCATCCTCATCTTTCACCGATTGAGAACATTTGGCGCATAATAAAACAAAAAGTCCGTCAAAGGAGACCCAAAACTCTCCAGCAGCTGGAAGCCTGTATTAAACAAGAGTGGGATCAAATTCCAATGGCTTAACTCAAGAATCTTGTCTCCTCAATGCCCAGACGCCTCCACTTTGTGCTACAAAAAAGAGTGGATGGTATACCATGGTAAACAGGCCCCTGTCCAAACTTTTTTGAGACCAGTAGCAGTCATCAAACTTGAAATGAGCTAATTTTGTGGACAAACTGGAAAGTTTTCTCAGTTTCAACATTTGTTCTGTTATCTCTGTTCAATTGTGAATAAAATACCGGCTGGTGTGATTTGAAAGTGATTGCGCTTTGATTTTAATCACAATTTACACTTCGTTCCAACCATCATTAGATTTAGGCAAATGCTACCACTTGTCATAAGCAGTCACTTGACGATAGCTGCTCATAATGTGATGCGAGTTACTGTTCGTTCCATTAATCTGAGGCTTTGAAAAAAAATTGTTAAAAATAATAATAATAATAATGCCCATACACAACCACATCCCTCCAGAAAGAGAAAATATGGTTCATAGGAAATCAGGACAAAAAGAAAATGATTAGATTCAACGCGGTTCTTCGTCTGGGAACAAAACCTTGGGGTTTGATCAGTACATAAACAGAAAAAATCTTTATCAATTGTGTTCTGAGGTTCGTTAAGCATTTCTCTTTTTGGGAGCATTCAGACAGGCCTGGGCATTATATTTATTTGTGATTCGTCATCGACCCAGCACATGAGGGGAACTTTTTCAGACATGAGCATTTTCAGAACTTTTCTAAATCGCATTCTACATATAGAGCTGGGCAGCATATGGATACTGTATTGATATCTTGATAAGATATTTAATATAAGTCTGGAATGATAAATATCAGAAAACTGATCAGGCATAAGTGTCATTCCGTCTGGTTTTCATATTTAGTGAAAGTACCAATGGTTATCTCTACAATAACGCCTCAATACTGTTATCTCGGTACTCGGTCAAAAATATGATATTTGACTTTGTCTGTATCGCGGAGCCCACACATGATGTAAACAGAAACAAAACTTTCTACTACTGTAAGCCCTGGTTTCCATGCCAACCCTTTGTTTCCTCAGAAAGATCAGCAGGCGGAAGTGAGTGCTGCTCATGTTGGTCGCTGTGCCGCCCAAACGCAGCCACTCTGGGAGGTGGTCCCAAACCACGGGGCCGATGACCCCAGAACAATTAAGATGGTGCTGCGGAGGGTAAGCCTTTCCCGGTGTTACTAATATGCAGAGATACAGGACACAGCCTCCACAGAAGCACTGTTCTGCCCCACTGAGGTGCCACCTCAATCGCACACAGGCCACGGTATCTCTAGAATAATCTCCGTAATTCTTCACAGCCATTTACCGTCAATCTGACATCAAACACCATGAATTTAACACGGAAACCCCCTTCATGTTTGCACTTGTTTATTACAACCCCAATTCTGAAAGAGCTGGGACAAAGTGTAAATTGTGAATGAAATCAAAATGAAATGACTTTCAGATCACATGAGTCAATATGTTATTTACAATAGAACATAGATAACAGAAACAAAACTTTCTTCTGCTGCAAGCCCTGGATTCCATGTCAATCCTTTACTTCCGCAGAGAGGTCAGCAGGCTGAAGACAGCGCTGCAAAAAATCGCTGTGCTGCCCCAGCACACCCAGTCTGGGAGGTGGTCCCGACCTGCGGGACCGATACCAATCAGAGGGCGCTAAAGCTTGTGCTGCGGAGGGTGAGAGCAGAGAAAAGACCTCTGCCGTACAGACTTGCCTCACTGCCACCAAAAAAAAGATACAGGGATGTGCTGCAGAAATCCTGAAGCCCTGACTGATCTGGAGTTACATGAGACAATATTCAAATGCAGTCAGGGAAACAGCTGCTCACAGTCCGTTGCATTTTCTCTTTTTGGGACACAATGAAAATTAAAATGCAACCTGTTGGCGTCCCATCAAGACGGGTCTTCCGCTAAGACGTCTCTCTTTAGGTGCGCGAACGGAAACCATGTTCCTCATTTGCATACCAACCAATCAGCTTCTGGGTAGCGCTTGTACGCACAGAGGCTTACTGATACTGTCATGAGTGCGTTGAGATGTAAATGTAAATGCAAATGCAATAGGCTGGGGGTGAAGTTTTGTGAATTGCATTTGAATATTGTCCATGTATTGCGGAGCGAGACTTTGAAAACAAAATGTCAAACAGCTTTCCATTATCATTTGAATATAATCATAGATTTCCCACATGAGAAAATGAAAATGATAATTGAATTAATGCATTTTCAATTTAATATTATCTCAAATAACTCATACATAAGCGGATAATTATAATGCAACAGTGGGATTACATTTTCATTTGAATATTGTCCATAAGAAACCTTGACATGTGTGTATGTTTTGTGATTAAATCTATATATTTTTTTATTATTTATTTATCATTATTTTTAATACATTTTTTTTAGATTTATTTTTAAATAAAAAATAAATTGTGAAAAAAAATCTGAGTGGTTTTAATTTAGGTGAGCCATTTCTGCATGTTTCATTGTCCAAATTCCTGAAAAGACAGAGGGGTTATAAATACCTAATCAGGCTCTGCGATAAATACAGGAACACAATAAAACTGTTGTTCATAGATGATCAATTTAAAAAAAAAAAAAAGAGAAAAAAAAAAGACAAGCAGCATCTTTCTGAAAATCTTTGAGAGACTTACCACAGTCAGGAAAAGTTCTACAACCGGACTTGAGTGTGAGAGTAATTTAGTCGACGGTTACTCAGTGAAGAGCACAGCTGAATGAACAGACAGGACTGTGTTATGAAGAACAGAACACAGCGACTGTGCAGACACAGGAAAAGTGGGAGGGGCAGCGATTACATTACATTACACAGCATTCCCTGCATTCTTGAGTCAAACAAAGGATGTCCTAAAATGCCAGAAAGGAAAAGAATCACTGATATGTGTCCCTTGCTCAGAAAGTCAGAAATAACTAAATGAATGAATCCAAAGACTATGCTTACATGAAAGATGATTGAGCCGAAATGGTGATGTTTGCTAGTAGCAAAGAGGTAGAAGCAATACAGAAATATTCACTCAGATATTATTAAGGGGCTGATCACACCTAATGCCCTTTATCTGCGCGGGGCGCCCTTCTTGTTAATATTCTCAATGATTAGACGCGTTCTGGACGCTGCTTTTGCGCACCTGGTGCCTTGTGTGTTAGTGCCCCTGGCGCCTCACTGTTCTTTGATGCGCTTCGTATCAAACATAGTCCCATTTTGAGGCGCCTCGATAAAAAGCCGCTTCACCTCATTGTTTTCCCTGCTGTCCAATCATGTGACAAGAACTGAAATCAGTTCGCTGACTTGTCCATTGAAACGGTTAATTTCAGAATGTTCGCAAAGAAGAGTGACAGGAACGTTACTTAGCAACACAGAGAAGATGCATCCAGCACCGTTTTACAAGGTTGGCTTCAAAATAACAGGTCAGAGGTGCCTGGCGTTTCCAGACCGATAAACCACTTTCGGTGTGATTGACCCCTAAGGTTTCACTGTAGAGCCGTGGAGTACTGACCCCTCCCCATGCTGTGACATCACAAACGCCCTCACCATGGCTACCGTCACCAAAAATCCCATCCCCCCCTCCCAGCAAACTCTGGTCAGTACAGGTCAGCTAAAAATAAGCTTTAACTTTGAACCCAACCAAAGACACTGGGCCAGCTTCTTTAGTCCATAAAGACACTTCCTCTTTTCCCAGCTGAGTCAGAGGTCAGCAACTTCTCTCACTGGCTAATCTGTTCCCACACCGCAATTTCAGCTGCTGCTTTGGATAACATCAGTTTGTCCTGACGCTGGCTGAAATCACATCACGTCACATCAGATTACAAACATTTATCTGCCACTTCCAGCCAAAGAGAATCACAGCTGACCTGACCAAGCAGGGGCCAATTCCCCAAGAGTAATACAGGCTTGAGGGCCAAACAGCTGCACTGGACTTGGTGTGACTACACTGGACCTTGAACCAGCGACCTTCGGAGTCATAATGATTTGAGGCATACAGTTGCCGTATGTGTGCCCATTCTCCAAACACCATCAGGTTCTGTAATGGTGCTCGTTGTCCGATGTGATTCTCTACTTCATTGGCAGAGCAGGAAAGAGCATCTCAGCTCATTTAGTGACTCCGTGACAAACGTCGTGCTAACGAGGCTAACGTCATTAAGCACTGAGCGAGGTCTTCCCTTGCTGGTGTGCAGAGACTTCAAGAACGGGCAAGTACCGCCAAACACACAGGTGTTCCTGACAGCTCAGCTGCTGACAGGGCGATGCCATGTGGTGCTGTACTGCACGGCCATGCTGAAAATCACCCTCCCCTTACGTGTCTCAGACCACTTCCATCGCCACTGAAAATAAACTGATGGCACGAGGCTTTGCCAGTATCACACATTAAAACTAATGCTGGCTCTTCCTCGCCCTGTCGACCTCGTAACAAACGGTACGAACCTCAGTTTAACTGCAGCAGTTTCACGAGTCCACTTTAGACAGAAAATATGTTAACAAGGCAAATAACAACACCACTTCGGAGCAGTTTAGCAAATTACCGCAACTTTCAGATCCCCACTATTTTGAAATACACTGAAATGTACTGCAAATATAACAAGAACGCACTGGGAGCACAACATTCCCTGCTGGAGTTGCGACTGTGATTTGTGCGTAACATCAGTCTATCTGCAGTATATGAGCACAGTTTCAGGAATGTCCTATGAAAACTGTAGGAGGAGTTGATTTCACCAGCCAAGTATCTTACGTTTTGGACAGACAGACAGACAGCACAATGACATAATCCCCCTTTTGGGCTTTCACCCAGTGAGGGATAAGAAGTCTATAATTATATATATGTGTATGTATGTACACACACACACACACACACACACACACACACACACACGCACTACTCTGTGCTCTAAAGCATGATACTATCTGCTGCACGAGCTGCAATTATCCTGCTCCATTTGGAGGGCGAAGAGAGTAAAAACGGGCTGTTTCACAATCAGGGACCAAAGTTTGTCTCACGGATCCCCAAAAATCAAATGTGAAATATATAATTAAATTGATGCCCATTTGCTCACGTGTTGTGGAAAACATGCTGAAAACTTTGGAGCATTGGGTTCACAGGTTCTCCTGAAATTCATACAAATGATAATTAGCCCATTTCCACCCTTTTAACCAGTTCTGGAGAAGACATGTTTTTGACAGACAAAGAACGTATGAAGAGTTTTATCACAAAACAGGTTAACTCCACTGATTCTGAATTCAGAAAAATGGCTTTCTATGTAATTACTATGTCTGTAAAACTTTAAATTATGGTCTTTTCTACTATTGTACGAGCCAAATGGTAACCAATTGGCATATTTATTTTAAATCCAGCCACGGGAATATTCTTGAAACAAAAAACACTGGTTTTTTTTTTTGCATAACGAGTTAAATCCATAGCTTGCTTTTATTACAAAAAGGGTTAAATCCAATCGAGTAGGTATGTTTCTTCGTTGTAGTGTCGGGCGTTGCTGAAGAAGCACGGCAGCTTACAGCGAGAGAGACATGAACAACTCTGCAGCTCCACACTCCACAGTACCAGCAGAGAGTTTATTTATGCAGCTAGAAAGAGCTTTACACACAGTACACCAGATGAATAAAGCTTACGTAGTGTGGTCTGTAGCTTTATACAAATAACAGAATCTACGGAAAGAAGGGAAGGGTGTCAGCGGACATCATTAGGTAAAATACACGTTATTGAACCCCGTGGGGTAATTTGTCCTCTGCATTTGACCCATCCTATGGTTAGGAGCAGTGGGCAGCCACAGAGCAGTGCCTGGTGATCAACTCCAGTTCTAAAGCCAGTATCTTGGACAGGGGTACTGGCAGGAGTGTTTTCCTATGATGTATGTTTTTGTGGGTGGGGAAACCGGAGTACCCGGAGGAAACCCACGGGAACACGGGGAGAACATGCAAACTCCACACAGAAAGGCCCCAGGCCGGAATTGAACCCACAACCTTCTTGCTGAGAGGCTACAGTGCAAACCACCATGCCGTCAACATGAGACCATGATGACAATTCCGGAAGGTGTGAACAATGAGGGGAAACCATTTGGCCTCCATTCGCAGTACAACTGACTTCTGACAGAGCAATAAGCAATATCTAATATCCCTGAACAGTATGTCCAAAATACTGAGCTATTTTCTGCACTATTTATGTGTCACACTCAACACATGTAGCCTGAGGCATCAGGAATGAGCTTCATGTAAACTTTGGGGGGGACCCCCGCTGGACCACCTAGTCTCGTATTAAAAGTCAATCCAACCGGCAGATCATACAAATACACTGGTGTCAGAGTAAGGGCAGAGTAACCTAAGCCACTGGCAGAGTAAATCTGCCCAAGATTCTGAAACCTAAGCCCATGAGGTAAATGTAACCCGAATCCCATCTCTAATTCAAACTGAAAGGTGAAACAAGTGTTTTAAGGTTGATAACTGCACCCTTATTATTGTGAACAAACCAAAGCTGATATATTGTCAGGATATGCTTCCTGAACAACCCATCAACTTGGGCAATAGGGTCATTCCATATGAACTCAACCAGAAGTCCCATAATGACCGACTCGGATTTGGCTAAAAAGATACCAGTACAAACTTTAACATATATGATGAACATGTGCAATATTGTGTCAAAATTCTAAAGGGTTTTTGTGCTGTGGCTCTTCAAAATAGGGTGGTATACCCCATTTTTCACCCTTACCAATCTCGCATGTTTAAGAACAGCCATATTTGGATGCCAATATCTTGAGAATGAAATGAGTTGTGAGCTTAAAGAGTGATATAGTACGTAACTAGCACTCAGGCTTTTAGGATCTGTCACCAGAAAAGTCCTAGCTCCTCTAGTTTTTGAGGTATTGGCCTCCAAAGTAGTGGTTTTATGTGCGAAAATTTAAATTTTCAAGGGGCAACTGTCATGCTACAATAAATCACAACCGTTTATTAGGGCTACATTCCTTCTATTTAGGCACATGACTATCTGTAGAAAGTTTTTGGACAGTATTGAAATCATAATTTAGGAGTAAGGGAGCTCCAAAAATGGCTCCGACTGAAAAAATGCAATTTAAGGCCAATTTTTAAACAGTCAAAATCATAGCGTAGTCATTTACCCAGGACAACATTTTTTTTTTTTTTCTTATATAATTGTACATATGTCAATCATCTGGTCAAAAAAATCAGATTGTTTTCTCAACTTCTTCCTGCACATTTCAGAGTGGTCTTTTATTGTGGACAGTCTAAGGTACACCTGTGCACTAATCATGGCGTCTGATGAGTATCTTGATGTGGCACACCTGTGAGGTGGGATGGATTGTCTCAGCAAAGCAAAAGTGCTCACTATCACACTATCACCCCCCCCCCCCTGTCTTTATACTCTTATTTTTAATGGTGTAGAAGAGTAACGTAAAACATTTATACATCAGCACATGGATTTATATAGGTAATCACATTTTGTGAAGCCAGGAAATGTCAGTGGTGAAACTGAATGGGGTTGCCATTCGAAGAAATGGAAAAATTTGTCATCGTAGCTGCTGAGGTGTCCCAGACCAATGTGTTCGTAGTGCTGAAACCTCTGTGGGAACAAGAGACAATTACTTGACTGTAGAACATTGTAAGCAGTAGAAAATTTGTATCATACAAAAACATAAGCGGTGAGCATATTTGGCTGCTAAAGAACTTACAGGTCAGGGAAAATGAGGCCACCTGCATAGTGGCTGTTTCGTGTTGGCTAACGCCAATCACTACTGTTGTGTTGGATGGCTTCCTGTTCACCCATTCTGTCACCTGGAAAAGAGGGGAAATGTCTTTTTGGAAATCAATTCATTAATACATAACAGCACATGCAAGGGGACAAATTCCTTCAAGCTGTTACTGAGGGGAACTTTAACACTGTCAAATTATGTTCCCTCACCCTGCACCCCCACCAACAGAGGAGCAGAGTAAAGTAGTTGTGAAGCTGTAACCTTCCCCTCCCGAACTCAGCCAAATTCAAATTCAGCTTTCCCCTCCACCAACAAAGAGCGGTCTTTCACTCCAATCTCACACCTCTGATCAAGCAAAAAAATCACAGGTTATTGAAAACTCCACATGCAGGGTTGTCAGAAATGGGACAATACAAAATGCATAGCAAAGGCAAAGATTTACCTTGTTTTGCCCACGTCCCTTGAATGGGTCTTTGAGACAGGCTTCTTCATGGTCTGCAAAAACTCCTTGAAGGCCTGGAGGTTGTCACAGAGGTCCTTGTCCGTGGTCGTCAGATCCAGCCTGGTTCTCAGGTAGTCGACAAACCTGATCATGTTCTTAATGTAATCGATGATTGTGGCTGCAGTCATTTCCGCACGGCGCAGGCTGCTGATGTACTCCCAGGTTTGTCGGTTCTTAAGTCCATGGTTGGTTCATTCCCGGTCAGCTGCAGGTACTGCAGGAATTGTGACTCGTCGACCTTTGACTAGAAATGATGGGAAAGAAATATCAACATTAGCATCATACAAAGAAACTTGGTGTGTAACAATGTAAAACAATGAAAAAAAATAAATAAATAATAATCCCAGGTGAGGCTGCACCGGATCTATTGCTTGGCTGATGCCTTTGCCTCCTGCACCTCCACTGCCATTTCTTCTGGCGCACTGTTCATACGCAGCCTCGCCAGATGGACTGAAAGTTTGTCCTGTGGCTTGTGGCACCGTAAGCAGTACACGTAGTTGCATTCAGGGATCCTAAAAGATAATGAGAAAAACATGGTCAAGTCATGTGTTATATATGAGTCATTCCGTGTCAAATCAACCGAAGACTGTTGCTCGACCAATTAACTAAGCAAAGTTAAGGTCTTCAAAATCATCCTCCTCCATTCGACAATTGCTTTCACCCCCTTCCCCTTTACTTTGCTCAGTTTGCAATCAAACGGTTGATTTGCTCAATGAACAATTTTAAATTGGTTTGTAGTCTAATTTATTTAGATATCCATTTAGATATCAGACATTTTTACATTGCATGCATCATGCACATGAATGCATGTGGCAGCCACAGTGACGTTATGATCTCGCAACTTCTCATGCCAGGTGTGGCCTTAATGGCGGCCTCCTGGAAACGGCAATTCCGGCTAATTAATGGTAATTTAAAAGAACAGGGGGTATGTATGGACAAATAATCGACCGTGGATATTATGTTGGAGTTAATTACTATAAAATTTAGTCCCCCTTTAAAAGATTAAAAGAAATGTTGTGTGCTAAAATGTACAAAAGAAGTACAAAGGTGTAATTGCTTTTGAATCTTTGATAAATAAATAAATGAACAATGGTCTGTTTTATTGTTTCTTGTTAATAGAGCATGCAGTAAAGCAGCTGTTCTCAACCTTGGTTTCTTAAAAAAGGAAATGGGCAATCTGTAAGGGCTTTTGCCTTGCAGCCCCTCCCCTGTGGCTTTCTCTCACCTCCACCTTAACGAGCTGCACCAGTTGCTTTTTAAAGTGGAGGTGATTATCTGAAGTATAAGGGCTGGCAGTTGCCAGTTCTCATTGGCACTGCATTTTGGTCACATTGATGTGTGTGATTTTAACCCCAATGATAAGGTGATGCTGCTCCCTGTTTTTATCTTTCTCTCTGTGTATGGGTTTTTTTTTTTTAACTATTTATGAAATCTCCAGTTTGTACCAGCCTGGCATTTGGGTCCTGCATCACTTTAGGTCCATGGTCCTAGCTCCTGCCAGACAGCAGTTTAAATCCGGAGGAAGGAGAAACAATGACACAATCCACAAGCTCACAACACATTTTTGAATATTCACCTATGAAATTATTATAATGAAGTATAGGGTCCCCCAAAACATGTCCCTGTAAAGTGGGGTCTTTGTATAAAAAGGTTGAGAATCACTGCAGTATAACGTACTTAATGAACCAGTTCAGCAATTTAACCTTCGTCTGTATGTTTTTGATATGTTTCATTTAAATAATGAATCATTTTACTCCATTTGGTGTGTTAAAGTTCTGCGGGGGTTGCTCCAAACTTGTCTATTATTGGCATCACTGCCATTCAGGCATATGGCAGTGAAATCACTGACTAGTAGACTACTTTGGCATGCTCCTTGTTGAACTATACCATAAATCAGGTAAACAAGAGCCATCTGGCAATGGCGGATCCCCCCCGGTTGTAGGTTGTGCAACAACCTTAAAAAGGCACATCTACACATCATGATTGACGTGTGTCAAGTTTGGTGAAGCTAGCACATATAGATTCCGAGATATGGCCCGGACAAACTCATGTTGACAGACGGACAGAGCGATAGCTATATCATGAGGCATATTAAAAACATCCAGAGGAGGGTTGAAAAGAATTGAAATGGCCCTTTCATAATAACATTGTTTCAATGTATAATGCAATGCATACATATAGTTGAATCAAAGCAATTCTACATTCTTTCAATGTTGATCAAATCATAGTTGAATCAAGGTTGATTCATTGTCAGAATTGATTAGAAATTCAATGTTATTTCCATGTTGATCATAGCGAGCACCTTCAATGTTTTGTTCAATATCTGACATCAATGTTGATTGCAGTCTTCAGCCTGACAATATCACAATGTTGATTCAATCACTTTTTGCTATCTGGGAGAGCACTACTACTATGTACGTTTCATTTTTCCTCTTGCAATAGTGACGTTTGGTAGCTGGCATTAAGTTCAGTAGGTCAGTGATTGTTTTCAGATATGAGCCGAGCGCCCACTGGCGGTGAAAGCGATGTTCACACAACACAGTGACTGTGTTCACATGGACTTGAGTATTCCAATCATGATTGGGGTCTTAAGTATCTTGTTTATGTGTTTGTGCCTGTAAACATCACATTCCGATTTCAGTAGCCAGGATATGCGCGTATCCCAAACTCCAGAGAACTCCAGAAGAAAATGAGATCTTAAGAGGTGTATATGCCCTATCCCAGTCTCTGCCAAAAGCCAACGACCTGCTGACCTGGCCTCCGTTAAGTGATGAGCTGAGGACATGTTTAACTAGAGCACTCGGAGAGTGCATACCTCCGCCAAGGCCCAGTCGTCCCCCCAGTAGCTTCAGTCACTCACAAAACATTTACTGGTCATTTCGCGTTTAGCATATTAGGGTTTCTTGACCATGAATTCCTCTATTAATGAACAAAATTATTATTAGCAATTATTGTTAGAGTTTGCAATTATTAGCATTTGCTAAACCGTAACAACGCATTCACTAAAACAGCGGCCTTATTTACAAACCGAAAACAGGCGGTCTTGAGATTTTTCCAAACAAGTTCACATCAGAGGTGTCAGCGGAAGTGCAGAGGGAATGGGCAGAAATGTTTAGGATCCCGGCACGTCCGGTTCAAGGAACAAAGGATCGAGAATCAGAGTTTGTGTGACCTCTAATGTGCATATGCCATACTCACACTCACTCGCACATGCACAGTCATACACGCACGCACACACAGACACACACACACACACACATACATGAGCACAATGCTCACATACACTAGCAACCACACACACCAACGAATGCACATGTGCCATAATTGTACACATACATGCATGGACACATATTTACATATTTATATGGCCACACATACTATATATCCTTACACATATGCATGCTCACACACAAGCTTGCACAAATGCACGCCTACATTCACATAATTACAGGCATGCATGCCCACATGCACACACACATAGTCATACACATTTATGCTCAGATTCTTGCCTTCATGCTCACACACATCTCTAACACTCGGCACTCTGCTCTCATCGTTGCGCAACTCCTCGACTTTGAATGTGGCACGGTTGTAAATAGAAGCAACATCGATTTCCGCAGTCTCCGTAGTTTTGGTAGTCTCACCTGCAGTCAGTGTCTGGTACGTTCAGCTGGAAGTGAGGAAGAACTCACTTGCTACTGCTTTTATAACAAAACTAGTTGCATGTTTCTATCCCCATTTGTAATGATACAATCACTCATTTATTATGACCCCTCTGAAAATCCAGATTTTTATCCGTCAGGTCCGGGAGAATCAACAGATCCGGAACATAACCTTATATTTGGCAGCCCTCACGGCGATGTATTCCTCTGAATATAAGTAACAAATAACTCCCTGTATTTTTAAAGTTATTGGCCAAAATGATAAAATGTGCCCTATCTTGCAATGTTTAAAGATGCTTCAAAAAATTCCTGGATACAGAATCCCTAATGGATCTGGCCCAAAATCTAATGAGATCTAAGTTAGACCAATTCCCACCAACAGTGAAAATTTAATGTAAATCTGTCCATTAGTTTTTCTGTAATATTGCTTACAAACTTCAATGATTACATAACCTCCTTGGCGGAGATAATAATTGCAGTTGCTCTTGTCTCCTGTTGCTGGAAATGAGGTGGATAAACTATATCTGCATCGCAGTGTTGGCTTTTAATAGTGCTAATTCCAGTTAGACACAGTGGTTGTGTATTTCTCAGATTTCAAAATTGCCCTGTTTTTTTTTTTTTTTTGTAAAAAATGATCACTGGCACCTTTGCATGTAATTGGAATCCTATGTAACTGGCATTTATGTCTCCCAGGCAAATTTGTCCCTAGTCATTTGTCCCCCATTGAGCCTAGGACATAATGTCTCCGGAGATATTTTTTCCTGGTTAATTGAACCCCACAAACATTATTTTCTAGGAATTTTTATGCCAGAATTGTCATGGTATGGTCCTGCAATCCGGCGGGCACTGGGACCATGTACCCAAAAGGAGAGGAAGGGACCCACTAGCACAGGCTGATATAAAAATTGACAAACATTTAATAAACATACAATTAAAAATGACAAAACAGGGGAGCAGCAGCAAAAAACAGGGCTCTAAAAACCAGAATGAAGCTGCAACTGACTACTGGCAGTGGCAGTGCTTAAATAGGCTGCCTTCACCTCCTCCTCAACAAGCCACACTTGTTGCCCGTTGAAGTGGAGACGAAGACAGAAGGAGAGGAAGAGACTACAAGGCCAAACCATTACAAGTGTAATGTGAATATAGGCCACTGGATGGCAGTATTTACCTTTTTTTTCAGCTCAGACTGGAGCTATGTTTAGACATGTCCTGGACATGTCTGGGGCAAGTCCCCGAAAATAAAAAAAAGAGGTCTAAATGTGGGTGGGGTCTGCAAAAGAGTATATAAGGAAAAGAATTGAGACAGTAAAGTAGAAGGAGAAATTGCAAGAGGAAGGATACATGTGACCAGACCTGTCATTTCTGTTCAAGACCTGTGAAGTTTTCTTTTGTGGATTTTTGCCTTTGTTACAACATTTTCTTCATCCAGGACATCACCAAGCCACCCCACCAAAAAGGGACTGTAATTATTTCTGTTTTTCTTATTTATCAATCTTGGTCATTTAGTTGTAGGTTATTGTTAGTTATTGTCTTTGTTAATTAAATGTGTTTAAGTTTTTAAAAACTGTGTGTCATCCCTTGCTGTTGCTGTTGTTTTAAATGTAATACCAAAGTGGGGCCATAACACAAGAATAGGATAAATTGCCTGCATAGGAAATTATATCCTAGACATTTTCTTAGCAAATATTATCCCCACTAGGTAGACAATTATTACAAGTAATAAGTAGTGAAGACATAATTTCCTGGGGACTTTATTTACAGCAGTAACAGTCACTTTTGTCCCCGTATACCTATTGTCTCATTACATAACAATGATGGACAGCAAACTTCGATAATAGAGTTAATCCACAGATGGTATGTTGTGCACAGAATTTTAGTAGATATATTTTTATTCCAATTATCAGGAATGGTTAGGTCTATGTATAAAATTAATCAATTTCATATAATTTTCAATAGTGTTGTCTATATATTTTAAGCATTGCCAGTTGGTAAGAAAGTGTGGCTGCGCAACATGATCAGGGGTTCGAGACGATTGTGGGTGAGCGAAAGTACCATTTGATGCTGTCTTTGTGAGCAACGCATGCGTGCACACGGGCTCTACAGAAAACCCAGTTTTGGGTCACGTGGTGCGGGTTGCCCAATCACAGAATGGGTATCTCTCACACAGGGACGTGCGGTCAGGGTAGGCAGTGACTTCTCCTTTTTTAATCGCAAGATTTTGTCAACCTGTTTCCACGTACTATGTCTGATTGTCAATCAATCAATTCAACCTTTTTTATGGCAAATTAAGCCTGAAATGATTAAGAGGTGATTGAGACAAAAGGATTAATTTACCTTTGTTTTGATTGAGGCTGCAAGGAAGTAAATCTTATTTAATTAGGAAAAAATCTCAACTCTCTCGGTAATTCAATATATTGTTTTGGTCTTCTGTTTATCGGATTATGTAAGAAGATGAAAAAAATTCCCTATTTTTTAAAAATGGCATTAAAAAGTACATGTTTAAGGGGGAAATATTATCGTAAACATATTGAACACACATTGAATGCCGCATAAGAAAGGTTTTAATGCACTGCCCGGCCAAAAAAAAAGTCGCAGACTGACCTACCTCACATCTGTGAGATACTCCTCTTTACTCCTGTCAGTAGCCCTGGTCTTCTCTTTCCTTTGCCTAGTCCACCTATAATATTCAATTTGCATATTTACAGTTAACCATGTAACATAATCCCGCAGCCTTTTAATTTTGTTCTTCTTTGTAGTTATCATATTAGTATCCTTTACTTTCTATTAATTAAGGCGCAGGTGCTCTGTGCAAGAGCATATTGAGGCAAGAAAATACTGGATTCTGCATCGTCATTCCAGAGTGTATGTCAGAAAATAGTTCATATTTTGAAGATTGCCATAGAAATGATTTTGTAAAATATGTCCCACCTTCATTTTCATTCTAAAGGAATACTCCTAATACTATTTCAGCCAGGAATGACAGACGGTACAAAATCATGAATCAGTATGTTTTGGTCTGATTGGTGATACAAACAGCAGAAGTGTACATTGTGGGGTGGGGGCTGGGACTTCTGCTTGCCCATCTACAAAGGTCACCGTGCACCACTGCTGTTGGGCCACCATCTCATCCACTCCCTGACCTTGTTTACCCATGATGTAGCATAACCTTGCCTGAGCAAGACCTCAAAGACAGAACTTTACCTCTGTATTGGTGGCATTTATATAAAAAAAGAGATTAATAACGCATTCATTTTAATATTATAAATAGTTTATTTTATGTATTGTTCTCTACAGAGATCTAGCTCTTCATCTGTAATCTTAAAGATGACCAGCAACCTAAGCTTTGACTGCTCGGGTGCCTGGGTATTCAGATGTGCCTGATTAAAAATGATAAAAATACTTCCTTTTGGAGGGGAGGTGCTGCCTTCTAGTGGTGAGCAGGCTGTACAGCAGTATTGTTCTCTGTCCAACATCAGCAGGAAGTTTCAGAGATGCAACTTCAGCAACGACAAACGAAAATGAAGCCACTGAAAGCAACGAATTTGGTGCACTAGGCCAGCAGTGTAAGTCCTGGGGACCATCTGAATAGTGTTCTGAAAAGGTATTTGCACCCTTCCCGATTTCAAGGCATCAAATCACACATTTATGATAGTTGGAAATTAGTCTTTTACATTGCTGAGGAAGAATTGTGGCCCACTGTTTGCAGAATTGTTTTAATACAGCCAAAATTCAGTACAAACTTCCTGTTTAAGGTCATTCATCAGCATATGAATGGATTCAAGTCAGGATTTTGATAAGGCCACTCCAAAACCTTCATTGTGTTTACATAGCTATGCTTGCCCTGCAGAGTTCCATATTGAGATAACTGTTCCATTACAAATGTTTTTTCATTGAAAAAATAGGAGAAAAATAACTGTTGAAATTAAAGAATTAATTGAGTTCTAATTTTTAAATAGTGGATGCACGGTCACTACAAATAGGCATTTGGTAGTTTACGACAAATTAAAAGATAAGACAACTGTTATACAGTCAAAATTGCACAGGGTAATAGGGGGAAAATGACCATCATCTTTAATTCTGTCAGTTGAATAATGCGTACCCTTCATGCAAATATTTGCAATAAAGCACAATGTTCATCCTACATAGCAGACAGTGATAACAATTTTGGAAAATGTCACAAAGAGGAAACAAATCCTTTTAAGCATAGAAAGGAACTCAAGTAAAAATGAACAGCTGTTCAAAATTGGGATTTCAATTGTGGTTGGGAAAAAAACTATATACACAGTGGGACCGATGTTGAGAACCATCTCAGAAAGAATGTGACCTGTTGTGCGTAACATGTTACATCATCACATTTTACATTTCTCCTTGATTAATTTGTGCCACAAAATTGCTATAAACATGCCTAAGACTTGCACAGTGCTGTATGCATATATTTTCTCATTTCTGTTGCTCCAGCAACAATAAAGGATGCATGAGGCTGGAAACAGCTCTGGTTCAACATATTATTTAATCAACAACATACCAATGCAGTCGCATCACTCAGTAAATATACATTGATACTCTACGCCGCGCCTATGATACATACTACATGTGCACAAACACAATGTATCAGATTACCTTTGAGTCTGCATACTGTGTGCATTTCAGAAGAAAACATGCAACAGCTTTTAACCCTTTCTTGCATGATGGGGGGGGGGTTGCTTACTTTAATAAGCTCTATGCAACAAAGGCTTGAACAAAAAAAAGGATACTCAATTTGTTAGTAGGGTTTAGTCTGATTGACTACTTGATTACATTAGTCTGAGGGATTACTTAATTAAATTGAAAAATGCATTGATTTATCATGGACCTTTGCACTAACACATATAGTGCTGTGAAAAAGTATTTGCCCCCTTCCTGATTTCTTTCTTTTTTTTTGCATGTTTCTCACACTTAAATGTTTCAGATCATCTAACAAGTCTTTATATTTCACAGGGATAACCTGAATAAATACAGTTTTTAAATGATGATTTCATTAGTTAAGGGAAAAAAGCTATCCAAAACTTACCTGGCCCTATGTGAAAAAGTAATTACCCCCTGAACCTAAACCTACCCTTGACGTCAACAGCTGCAATCAAGCATTTGCAACTGTCAATCAGTCTTTCGCCTTGCTGTAGAGGAATTTTGGCCCACGCTTCTTTGCAGAATTGTTTTAATTTAGCCACATTGGAGGTTTTTCGAGCATGAACGGTCTGTTGAAGGTCATGCCACAACATCACAATTGGATTTAAGTCCAGACTTTGACTAGGCCACTTCAAAACCTTCATTTTGTTTTTATTAAGCCATTCAGAGGTGGACTAGCTGGTGTGTTTTGAATTATTGTCCTGCTGCATCACTCAAGTGCGCTTGAGCTTGAGGGCACAAACTGACTGTCGGACATTCTCCTTCAGGATTTTCTGCCAGAGAGCAGAATTCATAGTTCCATCAATTACGGCAAGTCATCCAGGTCCTGAGGCAGCAAAGCAGGACCAGACAATCACAGTACCGCCACCATGATTGACTGTTGGTATGATGTTCTTTTTATGAAATGCTGTGTTAGTTTTACGCCAGATGTAACGGGACGCATACCTTCCAAAAAGTTCAACTTTTGTCACATCAGTCCACAGAATATTTTCCCAAAAGTCTTGGGGATTATCAAGATGTTTTTTGGCAAATGTGAGACAAGCCTTTGTGTTCTTTTTGGTCAATGGTGGTTTTCACCTTGGAACTCTCCCATAGATGACATTTTTGTCCAGACTCTTTATCATTATTAAATCATCAACACTGACTTTAACTGAGGCAAGTAAGGCCTGCAGTTCTTAAGATATCATTCTGGGTTCTTTTGTGACCTCCTGGATGAGTTGCCGATTCACTCTTGGAGTAATTTTGGTATGCCGACCACTGCTGGGAAGGTTCACCACTGTTCTAAGTTTTCTTCATTTGTGAATAATGGCCCTCACCATGGTTCGCTGCAGTCCCAAAGCCTTAGAAATAGCTTTGTAACCCTTTCCAGACTGATAGATTCCAAAAAAGAAAAAAGATTGTTGCGCTCAAGTCAACAAAATGAACTGATGAGTACTACAGGTGCGTAGAGCTGATTTAGAAGTGTGCTGACCGCACACTGTGACAAAGGAAAACATCAGTCTAGCCTGTAAAAAAAACACAATTATGGCAGCTCACATGCCAGTGACAAAAAGTGTTACAAAAAATAAAAAATAAAATAAAGTGAAAAACCAAACGTTTCGGTCCCTAGCAGACCATCAAGAGGAACATGTTCATAATCAGTATATGTCTTGAGCCTTTGAGTAAGCAGTAAAGCAATTTTCCTTGCCATAGATGTTCTGTTTGTTCTTTTTACAGACCCTACAAACACTTTGGTCATCCTCTTACATTAAAGAAATATGACATTCAACAGCTTATAGCTTGTAAATCTACTCATGTAATATACAGAATGTTATTGGTTGTCCTTGCCCTCTGCTTTATGTTGGTAAAACATCTCGCCCTCGGCGTACAAGAATTATTGAACATTATTGCGCTGTAACTCGACAAGATGAAAAATCTCCTGTATTTTGTCATTTTAAACAGGCAAATCATGGTATTTCAGATTTGTATTTTTTCGCTATTGAGAAGGTTATGCCTCATCGTAGAGGTGGTAACCTAGAGGTTAGGTTACTCCAAAGGGAAACCTTTTATGTTTTTGATTTTCAGTCTTTATTTCCAGGAGGGATGAACGAGGACCATAATTTGTCATGTTTTTTGTAAGTCATCTCTAGTCATGCTGCATTGACTTGTCTTCATTAGCTGATATTACAATTATGCTATGTATTGGGTTAGACTTCTTGAATATTTTTTACAATCTTTGCTTTGTCTTGCTTAATGCATTTCTCTTCAATAGGCTTTAATATTTCTGTCATCCTTGTTCTCAGATGTTTAGGGTGTGATCTCCTTGCTTTATTGCATACTCAAAGGCTCAAGCCATATTCTAATTATGAACATGTACCTCTTCAGAGCATTGTTTATATACATTTTCAATTTCACAAGCATGTAATTTAGATGAAGTTGTGATAATGAACAAATTCATTTGCATCCTAATCTTTCTGATTGGAAATTCCAATGACGAATTCTACTAATTGTTTAATTGTCTGCCTCTGACACAGGTGATTGCTTTAATCTTGAGAGGACACACCCAATGGTATTTCTCAATTTATGTGCTTGTGACTGCTTCACCTTTAGCACTGATGATGCTCTGCTAGTGACAGAAATGTTTGGTTTTTCACTTTTTTTTGTGCACTTGTAACACTTTTTGTCACTGGCATGTGAGCTGCCATAATGGTGGTTTTTTACAGGCTAGACTGATGTTTCCTTTGTCACAGTGTGCGGTCAGCATTTCTCTTTTTTCAGCCTGATAGATGTCAATGACTTTGTTTCTCATCTGTTCTTGAATATCTTTAGATTGCGGCATTATGTATTGCTTTTTGAGATCCATTAGCCTACTTCACTTCGTCAGACAGGTTCTATTTAGGTGATTTCTTGATTCAACAGGTCTGGCAGTAAACAGGCATGAGTGTGGTTAGTATAATTGAAATAAAAAATGTGGTTAATCACAGTTAATTCCTGATTTAACAGGGGGGAGCAATTAGTTTTTCACATGGGCCCGGGTAGGTTTGAATAGCTTTTATTCCCTCAATAAATGAAATCATAATTTAAGAACTGCGTTTTGTATTTACTTGGGTTGTCTTTGTATGATATTAAGATTTGTTTGATCTTAAGGAAGGGGGCAAATACTTTTTCAAGGCACTGTATTTACATGCAAAAACATATTACTCTGACTATTTTGTATTCTCTATGTAATATATGGTATTTTTTAATAAAAACAAAAGCAGGAATATAAAAAATGTGCAAATAAAAATTAAGGTGAGTGTAGTTAGATATGCATTCCTCATGTGTATCATACAATGACAGAAACATAACGGCTCTTAATCTAAAAAATACTGACTGTTCCGCAGTTAGCTACAGAGTAACGGCAGTAATGTCGATCTTTTCTGCATACAACTTACATACTGTGAATGTATTACATTGATTCCTGTGACATACATACAGTAGACATCTAGCTCATAATATAGCTCATACTACCCTTGAAACAATTTCAAATGCCTTCTGGCACAGATACATGTGCAAGCTGTCTTTCTCAAAGTTCACTGCGGCAATGGTGTTCTGTGTCGGCTGTGAATGTCATTCAGGACCACATCTCCGTTGGTTTCTTCCAGAGCAGAGATCTGCCTGTCTTCATATATACCACCTACAACAGGTGAAGACACTTTCAGATAGGCACACATCTGCAATGAGCAGCATTATTCATTTGACAATGACACATTTCTTGCTCTGTTTGTCTGAGTCAATCACCAGGTCGGAATCCAACTGATTATGTGAGGTCTGACAAAAAAGACTCAAAGAGGTCGGGGGCATGGGGGCTGCCAAGGCCACAATTGGAGTTGAGGACCAACACCCTGATGGGCATTCAAGGGGGAAAATCTGCCTTGATGCGTACAGAAATTTGTATTCATAAACTGTTGAGCAACACAAGTTGTAGTGTAAATGAGTAAGCAACAGAAAAATTATAGTCATAAATACGTGAAATACTGATAATTTCTTAATATTTTTATTCTTATATTAAAAGTACCTAATCTGTCAGATTTTCATAAAGTAATTCCACTTACATCATCAAAGCTAAGGAAATGCTGATTTTAAACAATAAACAATAATAACTTTACCTTTAAAATGATGCTGGTGGACATATTTTGGGCTGGTTTGGGATGAACTGGGTAGTCTTACTTGACATCCATAATTTGCATTTGTTAAGTGCGCACCTAGTGTTAAAGACTAGTCTGTGTATTCAGAAAAACATTCCTTGACTTTTAAAACATTGATTGACATGCATTTTGGCCATTCTCATTGAGAGGAGGGGGCCACGGCCATGTTGTCACACCAATTCCTGGCGTAGGCCGATACCATAGACCAATTATAGAGATGGACGATGCCTCCCCACTTCCTGGCACCATACAAGAATGGTGGCAAAATATCCTTTGTAAAGACGCCGCCATCTTGCACAATTGAAGCCAGAGTCTGCACAGTAGTGATGTCAGGGGGTATACATACCTTAAAAAGTGGGAAAATTACGATAATCTAAAGCAAGGAATATTATCTGTCAATGCGGTCAAGTGTAAAGCCAATTACAAAATCTGGAGCACCTTGCTATATTACTTAGGCCCCTTCACAAAGAGCTAAAGGATTATGCCACAGGTAAATATACTGATATTGGATCTTGCTCACAGTAAAAATGTATACATTCTTGCGCCAGACCAGTGACATCACCAATGACCAGCAAAAATGTAGTAAACTCCAAAAAGCTCATAAAATATGTTGCATTTCATGAGTTAATAAATACTCTAGATATTGATCTGGTAGCTCGCTATGGAACCGGAACGTTGCAGGCAGAAGGCAGAAAGTCTTCAAAACAAGCAGGAACTGAAGATGGCATCACCAGGGAAGATACCCAGTGTCTGTGGACGTCTATGTATCACAGACTTCATGCAGTCACTGCAATCTTTTGAGAGTGCAAGCTCAGAACAAGGGTAAAGCAAATCCAAATATGTGCTTGTTTGGAATTTTACTGATGAGCACCTTGCTGGCCAAAAGAAGGCTATTGAGCAACAAACAATGCAGGCCCTAACCAACTGTATGCCTCCCAATATCCGCAACCGCATGAAGCCAATTATGTGCTGCTTTCAAAAGGCTACAGGCTACATCTGGCACTGGCATGGCTCAGATTAGAACCCGAGGCGAGATGATCACGAGTGGACCGCAATGCAGCACCTGTACCGAGTAAGCAAAAGGTGCAGTATTTTCTAAATGGTCCTCTGACAGTCGGCTCTTAAATCTCATTGCCATTGTATCCTTTTAAACTCCAAGTGATAAAGTACCGAACCAAAATGAAAAACTGTCACTGTCTAATGAAATATGTTGTTCACAGAATGTTTACTGTTTAAAATTTTTTTTCAAATTAATTTGCTCCATAGGCCGCATCTTGGCTATAGGACTCTCTATCCCTGGACTTTTTCGTCCATTAGGAATTTATGTCCCCAGACTCTTCGTCCCGTGGTCTTTTCATTTCAGACTTGTTGTCCCCAGTTTGTTTGACCCCAGTGATGCTTTGCTCTTTTCCTGAATTATAACCCTAACCCTAACCCCTATATCAGTGATCCGTCCGTCGTCCTTCCGTTCCTCTGTTTGTCAATAAGGGTGGCACATTTCATTATCATTAGGGGATGAAAAGTCCAGGAATGAACAGTCCTAAGGGATGAAGGGTTTGGGGATGAAAAGTCCATGGGGATGAAAAGCCCGGGGACAAAAAGTCATATATAGTGTGTACACAGAGCCGTCGCAAAGGCTGTGCGAATTGTACGACCACATAGGGCCTCGCGCCTTTAAGGGGCCTCGCTGCCGGTGTGTGATTTTTTTTTTTTTGAAATAAGCAAATAGCCAACATATTTTACATCACTGCACTTGACTCATCATGCTCCTTATATGACAATTCTCTGTGTCAGTTTCATTATTTACCATTTCATCTCGATAAAAGTTTACCCAGATATTTTTTTTTTATGTCGTCATACGTAACATGCTCTGTCTCACTGCTCACTCACCTTTCCTAACTGTGAGATTGCTCTCAGTGTCTTATTGACGATATCAATAATTGGCATCAGGGTAGCGAAGCTTTTCAAAGTTATTGAAAACAATTTTAGGAACTCCATGTCGCAGGAGAGACTATGTGGGCTCGCTCTTCTGTCTATTGAAAAAGACGTTGCATCCAAGCTGGATTATAAGGATTTAGTTGCGGACTTTGAGGCTCAAAAGGCAAAGAAAGTGACCATCACCTAATCAATGAATGGTGAGCAGTAATCTGATGTTTTAAAGTTATAGGCTACTGCAGCAGAGCATTTGTGACTGACAAGTATGAGAAAATATACTGCATTGTAATCAAATGTTAAACTGTCGCATTTTTCAGCGGATACTACGCCTTTGTTAATCTAAAATTTTTCCAGAGAAATGAGTCAAAATAAGCAATTGTTACCAGTGAGTGTGAGTCATTAGGTATTAGCGTTTGCTGAATAGTAATTTGTGACGCGCTGTAGTACTTCAACATGCCAATTTAAAGTGAAAGCTGAGCTGATCTGATGATAAAAGCCAATTGTTGTGCAGTTGATTTTTTTACCTTTGAAAGTTTATGATATCCAAAAAATCATAGTTGAAATTATTGCCACAGTAATGCTGTTTTAGTCTAAAAATGAATGTTATTTCACCGGGTGTAACTAGAACAGCTATGTGCTTGCAGCCTGACATGATTAATGCACGTGCATGTGAGCAGGGTCTCGCACATGAAGTCAGAACAGGGCCACGCACCCCCTCTGCGATAGCCCTGTGTGTACACATACATACACACACATATACATATATATATATATATATATATACATATATAGTCCTATATAGTATAGCTATAATTTATTAGGTGTTCTATCTTAAATCTGGCACAAAAGCGGCGCCAAGTGCAACCCAAGTCTATTAACTAGTTTATGACTGACGGAGTTCTTGTTCTCCCATCCTGTGCTCAGGCTGCTTGAATAGCAAATATACTTGTGTCAAACTGAGCACTAATGGGCATGTTGGTTTTGGAATGGTCAGGCACATTGTTGGCATGTTATTATCTTGAGGCAGAACAGAGCCATTACACGATTGACCAACAAAATTCTGGTCTAAAATCGATTGTTGGTTTTTTAAAGGGCAAACTCATCAAATTTTTTCAAACAAAAAATAATCTTGTACATATCTGACAAAACAGTCTATGAACAGTATTCTACTAATTAAATGCCCCAAATTTGCAGCTTTTTCTCAAAAATGAGCCTTTTATTGAGGTTTGAGTGAAGATTTCTGAAAACAAAATGAAGACTGACCCAAATTTGCCAATTAGCAGATGTGATGTAGCGGGAGGTGTTCCAACATTTGAAGTCAAGCTGAAAATTTGGAAAACAAGATGTTGTCAAAGAATAATTATTTCCATAAATTGTTGAAAACAAATATTTTTTTTTACATCACAGGGGGAAAAGGAACAACATGATATGGTGCACTGAAACTACTTACTGAGAGTTTTATTAAGCTATGATGAGAAGGTGTCCAAAAATAGGTAACCTACATACATGAAGACAACAAGCAACTTTCATTTTCAATATGAGAATGAGAATACTCAACAAACAACATGGCCCATGCAGATCCCTGTTTGCACAGCTGACTGGCTAGCATTACAAAGCTATTCGCTAACAAATATTAAGTTACACATGCAAAAGTTGTCCTCAAAACTTAAAATTATTAGTTTAATGACAAAAAGCATTAGCATGCTAGCTAGTGAGTTATTCATCCTTTTGACTTGCAGATATTAGACGCTTAATGTTACTGTTTTTCAAATTGCAGCTCCTGGTCTCGTTCCAGCTTCATTATCATGGCCAAATTTTCAATTTTACCCAAGGTCTCATGGTGGAAGATGGATTTAGTTTTGTTTTGAGTCATTCGCATGACATAGTTTCTCTACTCATTTTACGATTATTAAATGAGAGGTTATTAAGCGGTGCCTTGGAAGGAAAGGAAATTCTTTACATCATCAGCTCTCTGGTTTTATAGCCAGCTAGCCATATTTGATAAACCCTCTACAGCAGTAACTCATGAATGCAATATGAGTTTCATGGCTTTTTGGAGTTATTGGTGTTTCTGCAGGTCATCAGTGATGTCACTTGCTTCAGTCACTGGCACAGTAAACATCTTCACAGTGAGCAAGATCTCAAACCGGAATAGTGAGATTTTTTGACAACTTTCCTTGTACAGCCTCTAACTTCACAATATTTAAATGTTAAATGCTAAATCTAAATAAGAAATGTGAAATGCAAATGTTACATTTAGCATTCAACATTTAGATTTAGTATTTAATTTTAACATTTGAAATTTTTATTTAGATCTAGCATTCAACATTTACATTTATCATTTAACATAGATTCAACATTTACTATTTAGATTTAGGATTTAACCTTTAGATTTCACATTCACTATTTGGATTTAGCATTTAACATTTAGATTTAGTTTTTAGTATTTACATTTAACGTTTATTATTTAGATTTAACATTTAATATTTAGATTTAGTATTCAACATTTACATTTAGCATTAAACATTTAGAGTGAAAGTTAGATTTACCATTTAAATTTAATGTTAACACTTCATTTAGAATATTTTTGAGATAAAAACAAAATATTGACAAAGTTCACAAATATTGCTGTAAATCTGGTCGGCCGGCAAGGGTCTCTCTGCGTGGAGTTTGCATGTTCTCCCCGTGTTTGCGTGGGATTTCCTCCAGGTAGTTTGGTTTCCCCCATCAAGAAAAATATGTATTATAGGAACAGGCCTACCAGTGCCCCTGACTAAGGAACTGGCTTTAGAACTGGAGTTGGTCCCCGGAAACTGCTCTGTGTGCTGCCCATCGCTCCTAGCAACAGGATGGGTCAAATGCAGAGGAAAAAATTACCCCATGAGCTTCAATAAAGTATATCTCTTTCTGACCTATATTTCCTGATCTGTAAGACCGCTTTTTGTAACTCCTCCCTAATTATCTACAGTAGTGCATATGCATTTCAGCAGAATATAGTTTGATGATATCTGCATACTTTTGAACTGACAATGACTTCCTTGGTCCAGTATATCTAGCCCTTAATATCCTTGGTATTTATCTCACCAATGCCATTGGATTGTATGTTACTATCACTGGCCAGGAAGGAGCTGCTGGAGGTGTTGCTTGATTGCAGGGAGTTGGAAGACCCGAAGAAAGTTGTCTTGTTTACTTTGTGTTCGCTGGCTATCCTGCGGTGGGTAGCAGTGCGGCTCCACTCTGAGGCAACAGAAGACAAGCAGATGTTGAAAGGGGGACCTGAGAGAGTTCAGTGAACTGGGGCGTAACAAGAGATCAATAATCCAGCAGGGGAATGCACAAGCTATCCTCAGTAAACTAGTTGCTCTCTCCCTGGGTTATCACTTGTTTTTATTAATAATTATCTGCATTATACAATGTCACTTCCGCTATCTAATCTAAAGCTATTTCATTCAACATTGATTCCATGAAAATTTTTATTTTTGTGCATTATTCTGTAATCCTTTAGCCTTGAGGGCATCAGTCAATTGTGTAATTAATGTAGTTTATTTTTTGATTGTGTGAGTGTTGTCAAATGCTCCATTGTTTCTGTGTATTGTCTGTATGTGTTTGTAGTTTTTCATGTTGTCACAGCTGTTGTACATGCAAAACAAATACTCATCTCTGGGCAGTGAAGTATTATTATGATTATTATTGTTATTTTTTTAAAAGGTGTTGCCCTGATATGGATGACGCCAGTGGTCAAACCTGTGTTCTCAAATGGTTGCAATTTTCTGCAGCACAGGTAGACCTTCCACTGCCGGCGTACATTCTCCTTGATGGCACAGTGGAAGATGAAGATAAAAAAGCCTGTGCACCAAAGCAAAATTAGCATATTCTTGAATACTGTACTGTGAGAGACCAATTTATGAAAAAATTATTGCTCAAGGCAAGCTTCAGAAATTTACAGAAAGCACTCACTTGGGCAAAGGTGCTAACAAGAAAGTTCTGCATCATGTGAGATAATGATCCTGTATGCCTAACTGTTTGAGTGTTGTCACTGCGAATGAGCGGACTGGATGTAGACATCTCACCTTGCAAGGAATTGAAGATGGCAAACAAGTACATGAAGGCCAGGTTGACGGGTCCCCATGCAAAAAAAGCGAAGCCCCATGCGAGCCCTAGGAGGATGGTGAGCCCAACCACACTGCGCACGTTCTGCAGTGTGGAGTGATGTTGGCTGTTGTGGGGATTCTGGCGCTTGATGCGGTACAGCTGCACTATGACCACCACAAACATGGTCAGATTCACCAGGAAGACCAGGCAGAAGTAAGTCACTACAGCCACATAGAAGGCCACATCATTCACCAGCCAGCAGCTAAAGAAGAGAGTGGAAAAACATCGCTGTTTGGCAAACTAATTCCTCTATATGGACCATTTGTAAAATAATCCTAGTGCTTGTATACATGGACTACAAACAGCACTCACTCAAATGTGAATCAACAGATGGCAGAAAAAACTATTCTTATTGGCATGGACTGCATGATAGACCAAGCAGGAAAGAAATGTCAGGCATTGTGCAGTGAATAAGATGTCAAGATGAGATTATTTTCAGTGGATTTGTTTAGGATACCAGATTTAACACCCCATTTTAGCAAAACATAAACTGGCGAATAGAAAAGTATGAATAATTGATAGAAGTGTTAGATCATGAAGAGTTTCTCATTATTCTTAGAGTCAATTAATCCCTGTATTCATGCATGCTTTCAGTGGCTGCAGATACTGTGTGCTGTACTTCCACTTACAACTCCATTCCCAAAAAAGTTGGGATGCTGTGCAAAATGTGAATAAAAATAGAATGCAATGATTTGCAAATCATTTAAACTCAAAATGTAATGAAAATAGTACAAAGGCAACATGTGAGAATCTGAGAAATCTTATTGTTTTTTTAAAGAATATATGCTCATTTTAAATTTGGTGCCTGCCACAATATTTTAAAAAGTTGCCACAGGGGCATGCTTACCACTGCGTTGCAACATAACTTCTTTTAATGACACATAAGCATTTGGGAACTGAGGAGACCAAGTTTTGAATGCAACATGTTTTCCCATTCTCGCATAATATGGGCTTTCAACTGTTTAACACCATGTGGCACTCAGACACTTCTACTACTGAGTCATGTTGTTGTAATATTTGCATAATGTGGTGTTTTGCATTGTCTAGCTGATAGAAGCGAGGACTTTCCTGCAAAAATCTGGAGGGCAGAAAATGTTGCTCCAAAACTTGTATATATCGTTCAGCATTAATGGTGTCTTCACAGAAGTACAAATTACCCATGTGCACTTAGGCAGCCCCAGACGATAATGGATGCTTACTTTTGAACTGTGCGCAGTGACTAAGCCAGATGGGCCCCCTCCTCTTTGGCCCGAGAATGCGTCGTCCACGATTTCCTTAAGGAATTCCACATTTCCATCAGTCAAACCTCAGGACAGTTTGTCACTTTGCCTCAGTCCATGTTAAATGAGTTAGTGCCCAGGGAGGGTAGCAGCATTTCTGGATCTTGTTTACGTATGGTTTAATCCTTAATTAGCTGTGAGTTGTTCTACCTGGTGTGGGGTTTTTTTTAGCATCATATAACTTTTCCAGTCTATTTTTGCCCCATCACAATTTTTTTTTTAAATGTGTTGCTAACATCAAATTCAAAATGAGCAAATATTATCAAAAAATAATAGAATTTCTCCATTTCAATATTTTTTTTTTTTTTTTTGCTATTAGTATCACTTGGTGCAATCTTAAATTAAAGATAGGATTTTAGTGATTTGCAAATCTTTGCATTGTACCTAGCATCCCGACATTTTCTGAAATAGATTTGTATGTCACGTCAGCTCTTCAGCATTCACTGAAATTGTAAGCAGATATTTGTACTCTCAACGGGCCTGCCTGCAGTTATTGCATTCTAAGAACCGTGTTTGTCATATTGTTTAATTTACCAGAGAATAACAAATGTGACTTACAATTCATCCGTGGAGCCATCAGGAAACTTTCCATAAGAAATTAGTCCATAGTTTCCTTTATCAATTGCAATTACAATAATGACCACAAGGAGGGGTATGCCTAATGGCAGCAAGAAGGAAATAATTTTACAAAAATTGCATATAAATCATTGAACAATGACCAGAAATACCGCCAGCAATTGTTACAAAAAGTTAAAAAAAGAAATGGTTGGAATAGTGCAAACAGACACAAACAGCAAAATGTGTGCCAAAATAAAATAAAACCTCTTCAACCTCAGCTTCCCCCAGAGGTAATGCTGTGTTACAAGAGTTACAGAAGAGCCCCATTTGGCGCTGGTGGGGAAAGTACAGGGAAGTGCTTGGGAAGTGCAATGACATGAAAAAAAAAAATATTATATGGCTGCGAGACAAAAGTAGTTCCCACAATTTGGTTAATCCGTGGCCGCGAGCTATAACACGTTCCCTCAATTTAATTAACTCCTTCCCACAATTTAGCAAATTTGCGGCCATGAAATACAACTCCTTCCCATGATTTAGTTAACTCATGGCCACGACATATAACTTGTTCCCTCAATTTTGTTAATTTAAATTGAGGGGACGACTTGTATCTCGTGGCCGTGTGAAAGCTAAATCACGGGAATGACTTGTAACTCGTGGCCACAAAATGGCTAAATCGTGGGAATGACCTGTATTTTGTGGCCACGAGAAATAAATAAGTTGTGGGAACGAGATAGCTAAATCAAGCGAATGACTTATATCTTGTGGCCATGTCTTATATTTTTTTCATGTCATTGCACTTCCGATGCTCCGTAGGAAAGGGTTATACGCTTTCATTATGTATTTTTACCAGAACTGCCACACCTATTTGAACTTCATACCAAAAAGCTATGCTATTCGGTGGGGCCAATGGATGACTTACCCCAACCTGCAAGAGAGAATTTCAGCATGTATCTGGATACATATGTGTTGAAGACCTTTATAAGAGCCAGGTACATATGAATTGCTTCCAGGCACATCCAGGTAAATGACACCAGCAAGAAGTAGTGCAGGAAGAAGGCAGTTGAGATGCAAAGGCCATTGGCCTCAGGGTATAGTGCCAACCATGAGTCTAGCAGGAAGGTGAGATTTAACAACAGCAGTGCTGTGCAAAGCTGAATCAGAATCTTGGAGGGTATGTCTTTTCGCAATTTCCTGTGCAATAAAATGCAAAAAACAAAGAAGCATACAGTAAAATTGTATGTCAATTGGAGACTGATACAAATTTTGTTACAGCGGAAAGAGCAGTATTCTACTTGTTGCATAAATATAGAACAGGAATAAAGGTTTGACCAATCCACTGAGATGTTTCAATAAATGGAACGCTTGCTATACCTCTGGCTGTACGCATCATTATGTTTTGCACTATTAAGTTATTAAAAGCCTTGCTGAGGTAAGTGCTGCAAGAATTGAGAGGCTGAATTACTAACTCAAAGGCCAGATAGGTAAGCAGTGTGATGGAGATGAAGATGGCAGAGATCCCGCAGCCAATATTGGTGATGAAGGTAAGGATGACCGCCTGTACAGGATCTGTTATGCCGTCTCTTGAAATATCCTGCAATGGTAATGTTGCCAGTTAGACACAAATCATTCTATATCCATCAGAATCTGCTAAGCCGTCACTAAATGGTTCATTAACACATGGGAATTAAATATTGACGGTGTAAACTCATGAGTTCCAAAAGACTAAGCGAGCTTGTGACTGAGATGCAATTTGAACGTATGAGAAAGTTGATAAATTTTACTAATGATATCATTCAATTTGCCAGGTTGAGACAAATGCACCAAGAGCACTGCAAAGCTGGTGAGGTGGTTGCAGCTGCAGCTTGTCTCCTCATCTGTAGAGTTTTCAACTGAGCAGCCACTTGGACTCCAACCTCCGGATCCATCTGCCAGAAAATGGTACCAAGAAAATAAATGCATGAAGTAAAATAGAAAACTCATATCAACTGACAGACATCAGACGAATCTGCAAAAACTGGGCTGTTTTTTATTCCAAGAAAATAAAATTTAGTAAAAAAAAAAAACAGTAAAACTTACCATTCCAGCTGATGTCCCAGAAAACACATGAAGCAACAAAGTTTGCCTATGAGAACAACAGAAATTAAGTCTGTTTTTAAATCTGGCATTTTTTTAAAATCCAGTAAATGATTAACGAGATAAGTTAAGTCTGTGTTGATTGTGTATATCAGAATTTAAAGGAATGTGCATCTCCTGCAAGCAGCGAGGGAAGAAAGGCACAACTAAACAAAAAATGCCAACTACTGCCAAAAATGTACAATAATTTATTGTCATTTATCACTGTAATAGGTCTACAACAAGGTTTTCTGGTCAAAATGTCCTTGGATGAACAGAACTTACAGGGACAGGTTCAATGTTCCTCAGCTTGATGAATATTTTGTCTGTTAGGTTACTAATTGATAGGTTTGCCACAGTTGCTCCTAGAATACCACTGTTCAGTCTACGTCCTTGAAGGTTTCTGTCCTGGAGAGAAAGAGATAACTTTTTTCATCTAAATTCAGTGAACATTAATCTTCTGCAGTTAATTCAAGTCAAAATTACTGAAGGGTCATTCCACATGAAGTCAACCAGGGCTCCCACGGGCACAGTCATGGATTTTTTTCAAACTTAGACAGAATGTTGCTTTGGGTACCAAATGAAGACATGCAATCGGCTCACTACTTTTGATTTCCGGGGGGGGGGGGGGGGTTGACAGTCTGTAACTCAAGAACTAATAAAGCTAACCCCAAGATTTTTTCAGGACTTTTTCTAGGCACTGTACTACCTTCTCTAGCCAATCAAAGTAGTTTTAACCTTTTTATTGTGGTTAATTGTAGTCCGCTTTGTTCGGGCTGGTGTGAAAGCTCATCCGAACTCTGGTGCAGACCAAACAAGCAAACTTCGGTCCGCTGAAAACCGTAGGTCTCTGTCTGCTTGCAAGAGAACGCTGGCGCGGTTTGCTTACAGTGGGAAATGCAAACGGACTATCCAGCGAACCAAAGAAAGGAAGTGGCTATTCGATGAGTCGGGTTTTCTTCCTCATGCTGTTTTCTTCCTGGTCAGTGCTGGTTTTGGGGAATACCGCCCCAAATATGCAGCTGTTGTAACTGCATGACGTTGTCCAGGCGGTTTGGTCTGCTTTGAAAAGTGCAGCGTGAAAGTGAATCTAACCAAATGAAGGTGTGATGATTTAGCGTTCCCTGCCCATTCGAACCGAGTCCCCGGACTATCCTGGTGTGAAAGCATTATAAAACAGAATTAGAGGACCACCTAAACTAAACATACTCTGATCGTCAAAGGGTGCATGATCTGTTTTTGCGATGTTATATGCCTCAGGTCGGATTGTTAGAAGTGGGTATGGATGGTGGCCGTCTTAGGTGAACTGAGGTGGTAAAGTGGTTCAGCATGCGAGGGCAGGTCTGCTCCTGGGCTCAATAGGGTCCATATGGCATTTTTTTAAGTCCTGTAAATGATTAAAAATTGGTGTAATACAGCCATGTCATAAAGGTTTGATATTACACGCGTGTAATACAGCTTTCTACTGCTGCAATTGGTCAGATTCTGTCCATTGGGAAGCCTCAATCAAAATCTTTACAATGGTAACATTACCAGTCCTGCAGGTAACCGTTAACCATCGTTAGCATCAGCATCTGGTGGTCTATTCTAGTCAATGGGATGAATGATTTGCTAGCTAGCATGCTAATGCTTTTTGCCATTGAAGTAATAAGTTACTTGAGTCACTGTTATAGCAGAAACTTCAATTTATTAATTTAAGGGCGAAACACATTAGCATGCTAGCTGGCAAAGGAGGTTTTGCAGGGTATAGGCGAATTTGCCCTCAGCCAAATTTGAGCCATCATCTGGTTATATGTACCTACTTGTGGGACTGTCCAGAAAATACAATGAACAAAAAAATAAACACCCCATGTCAAATTTTTGAGTTTTTATTAACATTATGGTTATGCAATATATGAAGCGAATCAAAATTCTTTTTTGTTAATGACTAATCTTCAGATCACCACCCGTTACATCTTGATATTGGCATCTGCAAAGGAGTGACAATCCTTTGAACACTTTGGGGGTCATGTTGAAGAAATTGAATGTTCAATATCTTGTGTGTCCACCATTTGCTTCTCACAGCAACACATCCCCTTCGCATGGAGTTGATCAGGTTGTCTATCGTGGCCTGTGGAATATTATTCCATTCTTCCCGGAGAGCCACACGGAGCTGGCGAACATTATCCGGAACTGGAGCACTGTTGCGGACACATCGATCCAGAAAATTCCAAAGATGCTCTATGGGCGACATGTCCAGCGAATACGCAGGCCAGTCCAAAACTGGAATGTGCTCTGCTTCAAGGAACTGCATACAGACCACGCATGGCATACATGATTCCCAGTAGGTGCCTCAAGCAAATCTAAGCTCAATGTCATATTAAGAAAGTTATGGCACATTTTTGCATTTGGCCTTGACCTTGAGGCCCAAGGTCAAATGTGACTGACTCATAATGTTCGGCATACCTGATTCCCTATAGGTGCCTCACACATACCTAAGCTCTAAATGCTATATTTAGAGAGTTATAACACATTTTTGTCATTTGACCTTGACCTTGAGGCCCAAAGTCAAATGTGACTGACTCACAATGTTCGGCATACCCGATTCCCTATAGGTGCCTCATGCATACCTAAGCTCTAAATGCTATATTTAGAGAGTTATAGCGCATTTTTGCCATTTGACCTTGACCTTTCAGCTCAAGGTTAAATTCGACCAACCAACAACGCTCGGCAAGCATGATATGCTGTACATGCTCAATTCATATATATATTCTATAAATGCAATAATAAGCAAGTTACGGCACATTTTGTGGCAAAACCTCCTGAAAAATGATGAAGAGATGCGGTGCCTAGGTGGCGCTATGAAGGAGCGATTCAAACAAAACGCCGTTTACAACTGTTGAAGCAGGTAAAGATACAGATTCCATTGTTGCGAGGAAAAAAAAATTAATCAGTTAGTTTTTGAGAAAATTGCACCTAAGTGCCAAAAATGGCCATTTTTGACATAAAAATGGCCGCCAAATGTAAACGAACGATTCAATCAAAAAAGTTTTTGCTCAAGCATTAACTTGATGGCCCATTTGATCACATCCTCAAATTTAAAAAAAATTCATCATTTTTGAGATACGGCTTTAAACGGATGATGCCACCAGATGCAAAGTGACGACAATAGGTTACTGGCCTACTTTACTGGGTAGGCCAGTTACCACCACCTACACAGTGGGCAAAACCAACCCAGACTCTCCTGGTAGCTAAACCAGAACCCGTCTTGAATGGTAAGCCCCTCCCTCAACAGACAATACCATCATAACAAATTTACAAATCATTTAATCCAGCATGATAAAACATTCCCCTCATTTCCCATCATTAGACCACAATTTTGGCTTTGTATAATATACTTAAAAACTTCCACAAGTGTCCCCCTTTTTATGTTAAAGGCATTTTATTAATACATCCACCCCCACACATAGTTGCTCCCTACTGCAGAGCAAGTGCGCAGGCGTGGCAATTTCAGGCACTTGAAAAGACACCGCAATACGTTGCCTCAGTTTGGGTCCTGATACTTGGGTCAAGGAAACACGGAAACATAAGACAAACGCAGAAGACGAACCAAATGCAGACGACAAATAACATGGATGTTATGGATAACCAAAACCCTATGATAAGTGAAATAAAAGGTGCATCTAACTAGTCAATCAGTGTATGTCTTGTGTTTAGAGCTGTATACAGCGTATATATGTGTAAATGAAACCATCATTTATATTTGAGTTAGTTTATGTGTGCACCCACTAACTAAAACAAATATATTACTGCTAAAGAAAAGGGAAACAATACTCCTTGCTTGGACACAGACACTAGTGCTACACCCGCAATGTATATATGAGTGCAGTGAGTGCTGCCAGTGGTTTACATGCGTAAAAGCGCTACTGGAGGTTAGCGAACGAACCCGCGGTCGTACCTATGTTGCAACCATTTCAGCTATAATGAGCTAATGGTACCCCAAATAATTTCTGAAGCAAGAATTGAAATAAAATTTTTATCTTCATTTTATGTGTGAGTAGAATTTATTTATTTATTTATTTATTTATTTAAACTTATGGCTAGCTGGCTAGCTGCTTGTAATTCAAGGTTTACCATAGCCATCCTGATCACAGAGCTTGCTTGCCACATTGATTAGTAAGAGTAAGTCTTTAGTCTTTGCTCATAATGTTGCATCTGATGACATTTTGTTCAGTGTGGCTTTTTGCCTCAGTTTTGGCATTTTCCTACTCTCTTTGAAGCTCAAATATTGAATTCTAAACCTTAATAAGGGTAACACATAAATAGCCAGATTTGGCTTCTGCACAAAGGGGTTAATATAGACAGAAAGTAACAAAGGACCCAAAACAGTCCCCTGGGGATTCCATTAATTGTGTTTACTCACTTAGAAGTGAGCCCATCAAATTTGACATACTGAGACCTTCCAGAGAGAGAGAGAGTCCACAAAAACATCCCCCTGTCTGATCAGATATTCTAGAACTGGTCTTTGTTTCAGAATAAGGTGGTGAACAGTACCAACAGCTTTGTACAGATCTATGTACAGAGCTGCACATCTCTGTTACTAATCTAATAAGCAAATGATGTCATTCAACACTCTCATGGTTGAAATAATAGTGCCATTTTGTTTTCTGAAGCAAGACGGATAATTGGATGGAATGTCATTTTTGCATAAAAATCCTTCAACTTTTCACTTACAAGCTGTTAAAGGATTTTGGCCTGAACTGAAAACTTAAAGATGGGCCTATCATAATTTAATGAAGTGGCATTCCCCCCTTTTAGCTTAGGGAGAACAAATGCTGATTTCCATATTTTGGGAATCAAAGTAGTGCTTATTGTTGAGTCGAAAAGATAGGTAAGTTATTGAGCTATAACATTGGCCGCAACTCTTATTAAGACCAGCTCTACATTGTCAGGACCCACACATTATGGTATCTCACCTGCTTTAAAACTTTACGCACTTCCTTGACTGAAAATGGAAAAAAAAACATAAGGTTTTTTTTATGCCAGTCTTGCTCAACTCAGAAACTGTTGTGTTCACAGAAGCAGAGTTATAGACAGAATCAAATACAGAGCCAAAGGACAACTACTCTAATAAAGCAGTTCAACATAGTAGATCTGTCCTATACAGTGCCATTTGCTGTTGTGCTATAGTAGATCTGTCCTATACAGTGCCATTTGCTGTTGTGCTACAAGGCAGTAGCTCATTACATTTTCCAAAAGCAGAGAAAGATTTAATGGCTTTCCAAAATTTCTTAAGATTTTTCAAAGTTTTAGTGGCAACTGAAAGATAACCTCAAAATCTGAGTACTTTCATCAGTGATGTGCAGTAGTTTCTTAGGCGCCTAAAATGGAACCGGTCCATCTCAGACCCTGTCTTTCTAGCCATTGCTGAGGCCTTGTTTGTCTCATGTAGGAGACAAGATAACTCTGCCGTGAACCAGGGGTTATCCTGGTGCTTCCCCCTGAATTTACACAGAGGAGTATGTCAATCAATAATGGCCACGTTTCCCAGTTAAGAGCGTTCTTAAGGAGTTAAGAAGGCTCCAAAGAAGACTTCAGCAAAGAAGGAGCCTTAAGATAAGAGTGTTTCCCAGATGTGTTCTTAGTGCCCCTCTTAACAAGTGTCTCTGTGCCCTTTCTAACTGCCTTCTTAACTGGAGCTCAAGTGATCAATCGATGCCAGAGTAACCGATTGTTCCACATACTTTCGTGCACACAAATGAGGTTTTGATGTAACAAGTGGCGTATAATATTAAAAATGAACGTGCGTAATGCCACTGCGCATGCAGCAGAATGTCTGAAAACGAACGGACGCAAATAAAGACCAATAACACATAAGAATCAGAATAATAAGAATGAAAACATAAAATTAAATCATAACATTACATGAGTGAAATCATATAACATGACATGATACTGTACCTCATGTAATGTCATACTATTTAATTTTATGTTTTCTATCTTATTTTTCTGATATAATTCTGCATATACTTATCCATTTACTTTGTGGCTCTTAGGGATAGCAGAAAAGGTTATAGGCTTTGCTGCTATCCCTAAGAGTAACAGCTGATATGATGCTTGCCGTACGGCATGGTGGCAGTGGGCTTATTTTATTAAGTGTTTTATTAACTGCTGCGTGGGGTTCAAGTTGGGGTGGTGGTGGAAATATTAGGGAAAGTATTAGGGAAATACGGTAAAATATTTCTACACATGGAACCATAGAGGAGGGTAGGGCTGTCACCTTTTTTAAAAAAAAAAAGAAAAACAACTTCTAACGAATTTAGAATATGACAACGTGATGTTCAAAACTATGTTTTTGTAGGTTTTCATAAGTTGTAACCAGTTAGATTTCTGCTGTCGGGAGAGGAGAGGGGAGCATTTCTTCAACGTTGGTCGCACTATTAAAATCTTCTGGAGTCAAGGATCTTAAACTTGGCGCATTTTAACATATTTAAATGTTGATTTGCACACAATAAGTATTAAAATTATTATTATAATGATCAATTTGACAAAACAGAAATTTATGAGGGGGGGCCTACCTGATGACCTCTGATCTTCCTGGCTGCAGACATTTAGCTAGAGCAGGCTTTGAATTGGTTGGTCTGCTGGGTAATAAGGCAATTTAATTTATAGCTGAGTGCTTAGAGTAATAGAAGGAAAAGTCTTCCTGACTTGAGTTTTGTAGCATACGACATTGACTATGTTCACAAATTCCCTTTATTATGATTATCTCATGTTTACTTTTGCAATTGCAATTTTATAACACTGAATCTTTGTAAAATGCTTATTCTGGTTTCTAATAACTGGAATAAGGGCTTAATCAGGTAATGCTTACAGGGGTAAGGTGTTAACATGAGTTACCAGAACACTTCAATACCCGCGTCAATAACCGGAATCAAACGTAGTCAGTGAAGCCTGATGGACACTGCATGGCTTCCGAGTTTTCCTGAGGCTTTTGATGGACTACCTGTCTAAACTTATGCAATTTGTGTTTGTAATACAGCACCCTCCATAATTATTGGCACCCCTGGTTAAGATGTGTTCTTTAGCCTCTAATGAATTCGGTTTTTTTCTGAATAATATAGGACCACAATGAAAAAAGAGGAAAATCCAACCTTAAATTCAAGTGCATTTATTCAGTGGGAAAAAAATCCCACATTAAGAAATAATTTTTTACATCAAATCGTGTGTGCCACAATTATTAGCACCCCTGATGTTAATACTTTGTACAACCCCCTTTTGCCAACAAAACAGCACTGAATCTTCTCCTATAATGTTTCACAAGATGGGAGAATACAGAAAGCGGGATCTTCGACCATTCCTCTTTGCACAATCTCTCTAAATCATCCAGCGACCTGGGTCCTCTCCTCTGCACTCTCCTCTTCAGCTCACTCTGCAGGTTTTCAATGGGGTTGAGGTCAGGGGACTGAGATGGCCATGGGAGGAGCTTGATTCTGTGTCTGGTGAACCATTTCTGTGTAGATTTGGTAACATGTTTAGGGTCATTATCTTGCTGAAAGACCCAGTGATGACTCATCTTCAGCTTTCTGGCAGAGGCCACCAGATTTTGATTTAAAATGTCCTGGTATTTCAAAGCGTTCATGATGCCATGCACCCGAACAAGGTTCCCAGGGCCTCTGGGAGAGAAACAGGCCCACAGCATCACCAATCCTCCCCCATACTTCACAGTGCACATGAGGTGCTTTTCTGCATACTCATCTTTTGTGCTTCCCCAGACCCACTGAGAGTGTTTGTTGCCAAAAAGCTCTATCTTGGTCTCACCTGACCAAAGCACAGTCCCAATTGAATTCCTAGTACTGCTTAGTGAACTCCAGACATTTGCGTTTATGATTGTGAGTGAGAAAAGGTTTTTTCCGTGCATGCCTCCCAAACAGCTTGTTGGCACGTAGATAGCGCCTGATGGTTGTTTTGGAGACTTTGTGACCCCGAGATGCTACCATTTGTTGCAATTCTTTAACAGTGAGCTTTGGAGAACTTTTTATCTCTCTTACCATCCTCCTCAGTGTGCCTGGTGGCAAAATAATTCTGCGTCCTCGTCCAGGCTTCTTTACCCCGTTCCAGTTGTTTTAAACTCCTTAATGATTCCTCGGATAGTAGATATAGGCAGGTGCAGGCGAGTGGCTATTTTCTTGTAGCCATTGCCTGACTTGTGAAGGTCGACACACATCTGCCTTACTTGAATGGTGTGTTCCTTTGTCTTTCCCATGTTGAAGAGTGGATAAGAGAAATGGCTACTGTGTCACATCTTATTTATACCCCAGGGAAACAGGAAGTGATGATTTAGGAATTAAATGTTCCTAGATACTCTGATCAACTTTGTAAACTACTGTAGAAATGACAGACATACTTCAATAACATTTAATTCCAAGGAATTGTTAGGGGTGCCAATAATTGTGGAACCGGTGATTTTATGAAAAATAATTATTTCTTAGTCAGGGATTTTTTTTCCTTTAAAATTCACTTGAGTTGAAGGTTACATTTTTCTACAATTTTCAGTGTGAGATTATGCTTCTGCAATAAAAATTGAATTTATTTTGCAGCTTTTTACAAGACTCATTTAAATTTTTTCAATTTATGTTTTCATCTCCCTGTTTAATTTTTCAGTGTATGTAAATGACTGAAAGCAGATTTCTATGTCCCTGGTGATTCAACCCTCTACACCACAATTAAACGTAATATATATGAACAAAAAAACAGGCAACTAAATAAGAAAATCATATACAGGTGCTGGTCAACGAATTAGAATAATTTGAAATAGTGCAATCGTAAAATTTTTTTAAGGCATTTTTTGTGCCGAAAGCAAATCAGGTGTTCACCGCGCCTGTCCTACTTGTTAGAGTAATCACAGAACTCGCTACCTGTAAAAAATTTGCTCAGCTGAGCTTTCCAAAAGGCCCATTTAGGCCATTTAACTGTGACACTGTTGTTTCATTGAATTTGAATAATTCATAAGTCATTTCATTGAATTCTGATTGAGCAGTCCAATGTGAAACAATTAGGTAATAACTGAAAATCTAAATTCTTTTTTACTTATGAGAAGTCAAGGAAAGAACAGCAAAAACTAACCTGGTACACAGTGCTCTTCTGGTAAAAGTTGAACTGGACCCCTGGACCCATTTCATTGAATTAGAATAAGTGCTCGAATTTTTGTTTTCTGTGAAGAGTGTTCACTGTGCAGTATGAAGTCAGGGTTGAGTAGAATTTCTAAGTTGTAAAATCAATCATGGGTAAGCAGCGCGACCTCTCAACCGGAATAGTGGCTCAAATTCAAGCCTTTCACCAACAAGGCTTGACCCAAACTAAAATTGCTGAGCAGCTTGGCATCAGCTAGTCTTCCATCTTCAAATCTCTCAAGAAAGACTGCAGCAAGCGCACCAATTGTTCTGGCGTCCGAAAAACTCCAGCTCGCGACAACAAACAGCTGGGAAAGATCGCAGTCAGCAACCGGTTCAAGTCCATTTCCGAGCTCAGCGACTTGTGGAACGAGCAGACCGGCGCTAACATCTCGAGATCAACCACTTACCTTCGTCTGCGCGAACTCGGCTTCAAGTCTCGCGTTCCAGCAGTAAAACCGATGCTGAACAAGAGACAAATGGAGAAACGGCTGAAGTGGGAGCACGGCGAGTGGACTGCTGAAGACTGACAGAAAGTGGTCTTCAGTGACGAATCACGCTTTTGCATCTCCTTCGGTGACCAAGGTCCTCGTGTCTGGCGTCGTGGTGGCGAAACCTACAACCACGAGTGCGTGAAAAGATCCGTCAAGTTTCCCCAGAGCGTTATGGTCTGGGGATGCATGTCCGCTCGGGGTGTAGGGAAACTCTGCTTCCTCAAGAAGACTGTCAATGCTGCCGCATAAAAAGATGTTCTGGAAACATTCCTGATTCCGACTGTTGAGGAACAGTTCGGCGAAGAAGACCTCATATTTCAACAGGATCTTGCACCGGCTCATGCGGCAAAGTCGACCAAAGATTGGTTCACCGAAAAACAGCTTGAAATTTTGGCATGGCCGGCCAATTCGCCTGACCTCAATGTCATTGAAAACCTTTGGGCCATCGTCAAGCGGAAAATTCACAACAGAAAGCCGACTACGCTGGACCAACTGAAGCAGAACATTGCCACTGCCTGGGAAGCTGTGAGTGCGGAAACTTGTGACAAACTGGTCAAATCGATGCCGCGGAGACTTCAGGCAGTCAAACAAGCCAAGGGGGCAGCCACAAAATACTGAGAAAGTGATGATTCTAATTACAATAAAAATTATTCTAATTCAGTGAAACGGTTTCTCCATTATTCTAATTCAATAAAACAGCAGAGTCGCAGTTAAATGGCTTAAATGGGCCTTTTGGAAAGCTCAGCTGAGCAAATTTTTTACAGGTAGCGAGTTCTGTGATTACTCTAAAAAGTAGGACAGGTGCGGTGAACAACTGATTTGCTTTCTGCACAAAAAATGCATTAAAAAATTTAATGATTGCACTATTTCAAATTATTCTAATTTGTTGACCAGCACCTGTATTATTTTTTTGAAAATATAGGAAATTATAACAACTGCATACAAATTGTACAGTTCAGACAGCTAATCAGCTGGTCTTACCATCAGAGGTATAATAATTTTTTTTCAATGCCTTACAAACACACACACAAAAGACTATTGACTCATTCCTTAATAATATCCAGCAATTTTGAACCGTAAGCCATACATTCTGATTGAGCAGTCCAATGTGAAACAATTAGGTAATAACTGAAAATCTAAATTCTTTTTTACTTATGAGAAGTCAAGGAAAGAACAGCAAAAACTAACCTGGTACACAGTGCTCTTCTGGTAAAAGTTGAACTGGACCCTGGAGGCCAGAAGCTGCTGCTGGGGGCTGAGGCCACTTGTAAAGTTGGGGGGCAGCGTAATGGAACCCTGTGGGGAGCTGGATATCTGAGCCCTGACAGCACTGTTGATCTGTGAGACAGTAAAATGGCATAAGAAATGTCAAAACATGCGTCAAACATGTCAGCACACTTTCCCCTGAACCAACTTATTCAAACAGTATGTATCCCAAATACACATTGACACACATTCAATTATCACAAGCATGTACAAATCGACAAATCCAATGCAAGTGGTTGTTTCAGTGGAATCAAGTATATCTAAACTTGAATCAGACATAAAAGCAAATACTGTTCAACCAAAATAGGCATCAAGCAGTTATCTTTCAAAATAGTGCAACACTAGTGATAATAAGAACCAGGAACACAGCATAAAAAAAGCAAAATTTTGGATGTTTGGCACTGCATTACAAGGACTATATTTCACAGTGATGTGTAATGCAAATAGAAGCCACTAGATGGCAGTATTGACCTTTCTTGTGTTAAGCCCAGACTGGAGTTAGGTTTGGGCATGTCTTGGGCATGTCTGGGACAAGTCCCAGAGAATAAAAAAAAAGTGGTCTAAATGTGGGAGGGGTCTGCAAAAGAGTATATAAGGAGGAAAATTGAGGGAGTGGGGTGGTAGGAGAAATTGCAAGGAGAAGGATACATGTGACCAGACCTGTCATTCTGTTCAAGACCTGTGAAGCTTTTAGTGGATTTTTGCCTGTGTTAGAGCATTTTCCTCACCCAGGACATCACCAAGCAACCCACCAAAGGGACTGTAAATATTTATGTTTTTGTATATAATCAATCTTGGTCTGTCAGTAGAGTAGATAGTAGTTGATAGTTGTCTTTGCTCAATTAAATGTGTTTTGGTTTTAAAATTGTGTCTGTCATCCCTTGCTGTCATAAATGTAATAACAAATTGGGGCCATAACAGATGTCATAGATTAGAAAGTACAATAACACCAGTCACTGTAAAGCCAGGACCACATGTAAGAAAACTCAGGAACAGAGCAGCAACTTGTCAAATGCATGCACATGCAATAAATAAATAAAATTAAATAAAAAAAACCCTTGGTTCAGTTTGGATGTTATTGGAAATTTGTCATCATGGTTTGTGTGATTGGGCTCTGAGATTCAGGGAGGCCTTGCAGGTATTGGGTTTGAGGCATGGTCATACCTGTACATTGGAGGGGTTTGTGATGGAAAATGTTGTCCCTGGAAAGTTGGAGCCATCCACTTTCTTCACAGCCAATGCAACTGAATCAGACAAAATGGTCTCTCCCTCTCGTTGAAGAACCAGTTTCAGTCCAACAATATCCACCAATCCTATTATCCTGACAGAGATAAGGAGGGCTGGGTTATACAGTCTTTTCTCTATAGGTATGTACTGAATAACACATTCCGTGCATGTCAACAGAATGGATTCCTTCGTAAAATAAAGAACACTTAAATGTTCAGAGTTGCAGGCTTCACGTGGTTAATGATACTAGGGAATAATTATGAATGCTTTTATTTTGTAATTTTCTGCAAAATTTATTTTCCTTGAACAATGCTTCCACGTAAACATAATTTTAATTGCTCTGTATATTTAATACTTTTGAGTTTAGAACACGTTTGTATTGTCAAAACAACAAAATGAAAATATTTCCGCATGTTAGCTTATGAAAATAAACAGTAAACAGTGTCTATACATTGTTTTAACAGAGTCACAGTCAGAGATTATTGTGACTGATTTTGACTATCAGATAAATCTGGTGGCATCTATAGTCGAAGCCAGAGATCCGATGCCATCCGTATGCAGCCATCTGTATAACTTGGAGAGTGTACTGTATGTAGTTTATCCTTTTTGTTTTTGAATTTATTCTTCTGGGGTGAGCATAAATGCCACTGGATTTAGCGTTCTGAAAGTTCTTAGAGAGGACGAAGGAAAACACAAAGCAATAGCAGGGAAATGGTGGTGAAAATAATACTGCTGGAGTGACATAAGACCTCCTCTATATCAGAGGACACGAAAAGTTTTTAACAGGAGAAAATACAGGAGATGGCTGCAGTAGCCAAGCTGGTTCTACTCACTTTGGCTGCTAACTTTGAAATTGAATTTCTTACCGACTTATGTATTTCTCTCGCAATCTGATTACTTCACGTGTGTATACAGAGTTATAAGATTATAACCAAATTATTATTATTATTATTTTTGCATTAAACAGAATTTTTATTGCATCTATGTAAATACACTCATTGATATCCCACCTAGAGGAAGAGGAGGCCAGGGTGTCAACAGATGCATTGAGGAGATTGCTGACAATGGTGACAGCGGTGCGTCCAAGGGCCAGGCTAACATTAGGCCCAGACAGCAGGCCCTCCAACTGATTGACAAGCTGTTCCACCTGGGAGGAGTTAAGGGCCAAGACGTCACGAGTGAGATCCAGCAGTTGCTCGGCCTGTGACTCTGCATCTGTGGTCGTAGAGGGAACTGCAATTTGGGTAGTGTTTCCAGTGTTGAATGGTAATAACCCAGTCACAGTCGTTGGATCAGGCACCCCAGTTGTGTCCGGTGGAGGCTCAGTTTTGTTGAAATGGATGGCTGGAGATGTCAAGTTCTGTAAGGGGTCTAATGTTCTGTACTGTATTGTGGTGTTTGGTGAGAGGGTTGTTACTTTATGGAATGGAACATCTGGCATACACACTTCAGTTAGGGGTACACCCAGAGTTTCGCCGCTTTTGCTGAAGAGAGAACATGTACATCTTGGTTAGACACTTCAAAAATGTTCTAATTTTACAAAATATGCCATGGACTAATTTTACACTGATACGAAAATAAGACATCAACTGATAATGATGGGATTGACATGATTATTGTGGGGGAAAAAAAAAACTATTGATTATATAAGTACACCGTTAAGTTATATTTTCAATCTTTGTTTTTGTTCTGGGGTATTTCTAGGTTATTCCACTTTTTAAAACAGGAGATAAACACAGCTTTAATAATTACAGACCATTGTCCTTGCTTTCACATTTTTCAAAAATACTTGGAAAACTGTTCATTAAAAAATTTTATACTTTTATTGAAAATAATAAATTACTGAGTGACAGTCAGTATGGCTTTCGGGCAAACAGATCCATATCATTAGCATTAATGAACACAGTGGAAGAAATTACGTCAACATTCGAGAGTAAGAAATACACAAAAGGGGTTTTCATTTATCTAAAAAATGCCTTAATACAATAGATCATAAAATCCTCGTATCTAAATTGCATACTAATGATATAAGAGGAATACCTCAGGATGAGATCAGCAGGTTTTGGATAATAGACAACAATATGTACATTTTGCTGGTATTACATCTGATCATATGAAGATTAAATGTGGAGTCCCACAAGGTTTAGTCTTGGGACCTAAACTCTTTATTTTATATATCAATGACATCTGTGATACATCAAAATTATTTAGGTCTCCAAGACGAAAGTCGTGGAGACCTATTGTTATCGTCCTGTTTTTATTCTTATAATTTGTACTTTTTTTGTGTTCTTTCGTTTGACGTAACTACTGGGCCGATTTTTATTAAATTTTCAGGGATGATAGAGCATAATGAGGTGTCGGCACGTCACCTAAAAAATTTTTTATTTTCACTCTGCATCAAGGGGGATAACTCAAAACGTAAAAATCTTTGAACCTCAATAGCTTGAAAACTATTCAAGATAATTTCACAAAACTTTCACCAAAATGTAGAGGACATCATTCCCCATCGATTGCACCCATAGCGCTTTCTGAGCGCCTGACTAGATTTTTCGCTATTCCGAAAAAACTGAAAATCTTTCGACATTTTCAAAATTTGACGGAGGTCCTCTTTAAAAATCTTCTTCTCACTAACGGCTAGAGTGACAAATATGTGTAATAGCTCAAATGAAAACATAGAATTCTCTACAAAGTTATCGAGGCATTTTTCTATTTCTTCTTAGAACCTGAATTATCTTCCTTTGAAAATGGCTCTTGTCGGAAAGTGAAATTTCTGGTGTCATATTCCAATGCTTGTAGCTCAGTAACAAAACATGATATTTCGTATTAAATGGTATCAAAATGTTCCTAATATATAGATCTACAATTTCTCTGATATGCTTTATTATATAAATGTGAATATTTTAGCTGTAAATTGAGTATAAATGAAAATCTTTGAAATTTTGCGATTTTCAGGTTTTCTGAGGGTGGTTGAGTTGGCAATTTTCTACTGCAGCAACCGATAACGATAACTGTGTGTTTCATAGCTCATTTTGAAGAAGATACATATATGAATTTAGGAAAATTACTTGAAAAATCATCAGTCACGGTGTTCTGCTCTTATATTTGCTTGAAGAACCCCTAAAACCGAAAATCTCAATTTTGAGGGAACTTCGGAGGATCATGACTCATTATCTAATGATCCAATCGAAGTATTGTTAACATCATCACATACGCCAATACAAGCTCTACATTTCAAGCTTTACATATGTTGTACCCTATGACTAAAATGTTGATATTTATGCCATAAAATTTATTAATATCATGATGGGGTCCGGAAATTGGAAAAAAATTGCTGATCACCTCATTGTAACTCTAAAGGATCATAACTCACTGAATTTGTGTGGACTACTCTATAGAAACCATTTGACCGAATTGAACGACATTTTGAGGGATGATAGACTGTTATGTAAATTCTAGAATTGCGAGGCCGGATTGTACATTTTCACTCTTAGTCAAGTGAAAAAAGTGAAGAAGCATCAAACAACTTCAAGTAGGAGCCTATTTTGAGTTTACCATTAATTCAAATGTTCAGGTAAGATAGACTGCTACTTAACTTCGTGAATCACAAGGCCCTGTTTTGAATTTTTATTCTCCGTCAAGTGAAAAAAGTGAAAAGTGATAGATTTTGTGTGGAACCGTTGGTCCAAATTAAATTAACTTTTCCGGGATGAAAGAATGCTACCTAACACAGTGAATGAAGGAGCCTGGTTTCATATTTTCAGTCTCATTCAAGTGAAAACACTGAAAATGCGACATTAGTTTGCTTCAACAGTGCCTTCCTGAAAATAAGGCTATTCTTTCTTCTACCATACATAAATAATATTTCACTATTTATTCTTCCATTGCAGAATGTACGCAAAGGACAGTCATGTCATTAACCGTAAGTGTTGTCGGCGACAACCCTAGTTACAATTTGTGTTGTTTGCAGATGATACTATTTTTTTTTGGTCAGGAAAAGATTTGCAAATGTTGATAGAACCTATTGCAAATGAAATGGTCAAGCTCAGAAAAAGGTTTGACAATAAGTTATCATTAAACTTGAACAAAACAAAATTCATGGTTTTTGCAAATCAAACGTTGCAATAACTGGCAATGCGCTATTCACATTGCTGAGGAACAATTTTGGCCCACTGTTCTTTGCAGAACTGCTTTAATTTAGCCACATTGGAGGTTTTTCAAGCATGGGCGGCCTGTTTAAGGTCATGCAACAGCATCTCAGTTGTATTTAAGTCTGGACTTTGACTAGGCCACTCTAAAACATTCACTTTGTTTAAAGCCATCCAGAGGTGGACTTGCTGCTGTGTTTCATATCATTGTCCTGCTGCATAACCCAAGTGCGCTTAAGCTTGAGGTCATGAACTGATGGTTGGACATTCTCATTCAGGATTTTCTGGTAGAGAGCAGAATTCAAGGTTCCATCAATAGTGACTTTTCCATCGATTGAACGCGAACCACGTTCACGTCAACTGCAGGCGACTGTCAACATGTTCACTGCTCATGATGACCCACCGCTGAAATAATTTTCAATTCCAGTCGACGTGGAGTCAACATGATGATGTCATGCATCACGTGATGAAACATCTCGCGCAACTCCCATACCGTACCATCATGGTGAATCTTCATCGAGTCCGAGAAGCGATCCTCTTTGCATATTTCAGCGTTGTGCTTGACGATGATGAGTTTGTGCTACTATATGAAAGCACATTCTAATGTCATTACAGTAGCTCCACATGTTTATTTCTTCTTTGATCAGTTTGTTTAGTCTGTATGTCTACCTGTGTGTGGTGTTAAAATGCTGGGAAAATAATATTAATGCAAAATGCGTCTGTCTGAATCATGGATACTATACACGGTACCCTAGAGACTCGAACGTAACCCTAGGCCTTGGGTTTGAATAAGCACTTCCCTTTGCCGACATAATCGAGACAAAAATCTAACAAGGCTAACTTAGTGTAGTATGCTACTTTAATAAGAGTTCTAACAAGTAACAAAGTCATAGATCTAGTTTATTAACTATGTAAGTAACTGCTAAGTTGGGTCCTTTGCCGAATGCCTGCCCATGCCCTTAGCCTTGGCTTAGCCTGGCTGGGCTTAGCATTGCATTTGCTGCAGTTGCATGGTAAATACGCGTATGTAACTGAAAAAGTGAAACTGAAAGCGAAGCGTGAGCGTCCCAGGGTTACACCGAAAGTTGAAAGTATAACAGTAAATTTATTTGATGTAAAAAAATGAACTTACTTGAAAATTGCTTAGATTTAGCAGGATCTTTTCCGCGGTATTGTCCATCTCGAGAAGAGTATGACCTCATACAGTCAACGGGGTGAGCAGATTTTGGTCGACGGTGAAAACCGGGGTGAACGCGTTCTCAAATTTGGTGGTGAACAAGGGGTTGACGTTCCCGCATGCGCAGTGCTTGGAAATTACGTCATCTCAAGACGTCGAATATGTCGACGTGAAAATCAAAAAGTCCAGGTCCAGGTTCTGAAGCAGCGAAGCAACCCCAGACCATCACCCTACCACCACCATATTTGACTGTTGGTATGATGTTCTTTTTCTGAAATGCTGTGTTAGTTTAACGCCAGATGTATCAGGACACAAACCTTCAAAAAAGTGCAACTTTTGTCTCCTCAGTCCACAGAATATTTTCCCAAAATCTTGGCTATCATCAAGATGTTTTTTGGCAAATGTGAGACGAGCCTTTGTGTTCTTTTTAGTCAGTGGTGATTTTCGCATTGGAAGTCTCCCATGGATGCCATTTTTGCCCAGTCTCTTTCTTATTATTGAATCATGAACACTGACTTTAACTGAGGCAGGTAAGGCCTGCAGTTCTTTAGATGTTGTTCTGGGTTCTCTTGTGGCGTCCTGGATGAGTCATCGATTTGCTTTTGTAGTCATTCTCGTAGGCCGAACATTCCTGGGAAGGAATTTGTGAATAATGGCTCTCACCATGGTTCGCTGGAGTCCCAAAGCCTTAGAAATGGCTTTCTAGCCCTTTCCAGTCTGATAGATGTCAATGACTTTGTTTCTCATCTGTTCTTGAATTTCTTTAGATTGCGGCATTGCGTTTTGCTTTTGAGATCCTTTAGCCTACTTCTTTGTCAGACAGGTTCTATTTAGGTGATTTCTTGATTCAACAGGTCTGGCAGTGATTAGGCCTGAGTGTGGCTAGTGAAATTGCACTCAAAACATGTGGTTAATCACTGTTAATTCATGATTTAACAAGGGGGGGAATTACTTTTTCACATAGGACCAGGTAGATTTGGATAGCTTTTTTCCCTCAATAAATGAAATCATAATTTTAAAACTGCATTTTGTATTTACTTGGGTTATCTTAGTCTAATTTTAGAATTTGTTTGATGATCTGAAACATTTAATTGTGGAAAAAAAATAAATAAATAAAAATCAGGAAGGGGGCAAATACTTTTTCATGGCACTGTATATAGCCTAGAAAATAAAAGCAATTGTTCACAAGTCACTATATTGCTCAGTAAAATAACCTGCTAGTTTTTTTTTCTAAATCTTCCCTGAGCTCAAAAATAGCCAGGTTAATGGCTGTCGTAGTAACTAGCCACTGAAGGGAAGGGGCATTACCTTTAAAGAATTATTCGTTAAACTGGCCTGCCTGCAATCCAGACCTGTCACCCATGAAAAATATTTGTCACATTATGAAACAAAACATATGACCATGTGATGGTGTACCTGTTTAGACGCCAAGAGCAGTAGCTCGAAATAAAAGTAAAATCCAGCAGCGAGCTGAGAGGCTAAATCAAATGGAAATAACGGTGCTTGCGCTACCAACAGACCTAACGCTGTCTGTGGTAGCCAAAAGGCGAGCTCAACAAAATACAAAAGAAAAGAGAAAACAACCCAGAATAAATCCCTTACTACCTATCACTATTACTTTAAAGCAGCTAAGATCCTGCCTATACTCTCACTTCTCACACTAATACTTTAATGCAGCTAAGATCCTGCCTATACTCTCACTTCTCAAAATACCTTACCGGCTCAAGCGTCAAGAGCAAAATGACACTCCAGCAACACGAACGAGGAAAGGCAGGAGCTTAAATAGAGTCCGGGCAACGCCCCCAATCAATGCCAGCTGGCTAAGGAATCCGATGGTGAGCAAAACGATATCGTCCCGGACGAGAGTAACAAAAGGAGCCTACAAGGCTCCCAAAACCATGACAGACCAAGGAGGCCACATAATGTTGAGCAGCTGAAATCCTACATCAAGCAAGAATGTGAAAACCAAACAAAACTAAAAAGGTTGACCTCAGGCCGCCTTGCACTGAACTGTCTGGTAGTTTCGCTTTCCGAAACTGGGTCATGGACCCCATTTAACTTATGAGACAAATTATTTGCTTCACATTTTTTACTCGAGCCATACAAGAACTTTTGAAGCTGACCATACTGTACTGCAAGTATATAATAACAAAGCAAATTTACACTGTGCCGCACGCTGTTTCTTCTCACCTAGGCTTACCTAAAAAAACTGATTGAATCATTAGCCAAATAGTAGTCAGGCACAGGTCCTCTAACCACTAAGTACTGAAGCTAATTTTCTCATTAGCAGATAAGCATTTCCATTTAATTTGAATACTGTAAGCAGACCAGTTAGCTTTTTCAAAATTTTGTGCCGTTGACTTTAATCTTCGGTTTAGCTAAGGACTCAACATCTCAAACTGTCACCAGGTACAAGACCAAAAGCTTTATCATGGTATGAGGTTATGTCAGTGACCTTGGCAAAGGTAACCTGCCCTTCAATTAAGGAACCATTAATGCTAAAAGTTACGCTGAGATTTTGGAGCAATGTATGTTACCTTCTAGACGACATTTTCTTCAGGGACGCCATTGCAAATCTTAACAAGACGATGCAGCGCCACATTTTGCGTATATTACAAATGGCTGCGTAAAAAAGGGTGCAGGTGCTGGACTGGCCTGACTGCAGTTCTGACTTAATCCCAATAGAATATATGTGGCATATTCTGAAATGCCAAACATGACCATGAAGAGCCTGTACTGCAGCACACCTTAAGACTTGTTTTCAGGAAGAGTGGGACCAAATGACATTAGAACCCCTGAATAATTCAGTCCCTAAATGTTGGTTTAGTATTTTGAAGTGGAATGCAACATTACAAAGCTGTTAAAAAAGAAATCTATAAAATTCATGTGGCGAAAGATCAAATGTGCTGTTGTATTGTTTTCGATTGAATGAATGTAATATGATTATTGGAATTATTAGCGAATTTATACTAAAATAATGTAAGATACTTCAATATTATTAACATATTGGAATATATCACCAAATTATGTACATCTTGTACCACCCAGGTGGTTTTAGGAGAGCATTAAGTTGTCAAGAAGTTGTCCATGCTATACAAGTCAAAGATAATTTTGATAATCATTGCTTTTAATTTGTAATAAAACACATCATCCCAGTTTTTTTCTGATTTGGGCCTGTTTTTCAACTCTATCCATTCATTATAAATGGATACTGACAGAAGAAACAATCAGCATATTTTAAGATGGGTGATGCTGTACTAACCAGTTGAAGCATATAATGCCATTGTTCCGACAGATGTGAGAGTATTCATAACTCGTGCTAATCCAGGTGAAATTGGCTATTGACAAAGTGTCCGCAGATCCTGCAGGCCACCCACATATTGCTGGCGAGGAAGGACAGGACACAACATCAATAAAAGGGAACTAGAGAGAGAATTCACAGGAACAACCAGAGTTCCTGCATGCCTTTCACTGTAACACTAACAAACAAACATTCATTCACAAAAACAATCTCAAGTATGCAGTGAGCACAATTCTTGCTGGCTTACCAACTCGTGTGAGGGAGCCATTGAAGAATATTCCATCTTTTACTTCAATGAGAGACACAAGAGTAGCTCTCAGCTCGCAGATGTCCACTGCCTCGGCTAACTTTAGAACCACTGTACAGTTGTTCATCCTTCAAGGGAAAAAGAGACCACAAAAAGTATGAAGGGAAGAGAGTGGCAGATTGGTAAGAAAGTGAAATGGGGGTGCAGAGCAGGAGGTATACAGAGGGGAAAGAAGGAGACACTGGCTGAGTATCATCAACCTCAAAGTTTCTTGTGCATATAATGACAACTATAGTTGCATTTAAATTATGATAAACTGTAACCACCTTGTTGTTACTCTCATAAAGAAAACAAAACAGTTTAGAGTTTTTTTTTGTTGAGAATTTGTTTCCATGGTAGCTGGAAGCAACTTACTGTGCCCCCATGCCAAAGCATTCCTAAAAAAAATAAATAAAAAATACAGGCTTTACCACACGTGCCTTCATCCTGCAAAAGGAAACAGTCTTACAGTTCACAAGTAAAATAAAATAAAATTAAAAAAATACCTGAAAGACTTGCAAGATGCCAGGAATCTCTGTGCAATGACTAAAGAAAGAGGTAATAATAGTGAAGTTGTTTTAATGATTTCAAAACAGAGAAAAAGGTCACCAATTTTTGTTTGCCTTGATTACATTATGTCATCTGTGTATGGGTATTAATGTAGCACAGGGGTGGCCAGCGTCTGATCCTGGAGAGCTGCAGTGTCTGCTGGTTTTCAGTGTTACTCAGCACCTAATTGATGGATTAGAACAGTTGATTACACAGTTACCTCATCTCACCTGGGGCCTGTACTACGAAACAGTATTTGGGATTTGGGCTTTGCAAGGTAACTTCAGGATTAATCCTGGGTTTTCAGCATTACTAAGGCCGTTCACGTTTTACCGGGTACATCACCATGGTAACTTATGCTGTACGCCTAACCTGCTCCAGCGCAGGTTAAGTTTGAGACAATAAGCGGGTATGATAATGAGCGCACTGCCTACTAACCATTCAATTTTCTTGGAAATGGGCGGCCCATTCCCAGAAGATCCTGTAGACCTTGGTGCGCATGTAAGGGTCTATTCTCCCATTTCCGCGTAAGTCCTTTTTTACGTGATTCGAGTTAAGCGCTTTTGAGTTACGCGTGTTCTCCCATACTCGCTTCGATCACGCCCACAGCGCTTAACTTCAGAATGTAGGCGGCCTTATGAAAGAGGTGCGACTAATCCAAAAGAAAGGCAGACTCGGTACGAAGCTCATTGATTATGGCTGTCAGGGAAACATGGAACAAGGATTTTCTGATTAACCCTGAATATGCAGTTGTGGTCCATGGAAAACTCAAACAAGACTTTAAATTTGAATGTCTTTGGCCTGCTGATAAAACCTCGTATCTCCAAATTGACAAGAAACAAAAACTCGTATGTACACTATTCTTACATGCAAAATTTGACATTTTTTACATTTTATTTATATTTCAAATTATATTTATCAATTTATATTATTTTATTATTTGTTATTTTATTTTTATTTTTATTTTTCATTTTCCTGTGAAGTTTATCATTTTGAAGATTAAAGGTTTTATTGGCAGGCTGACAATATGCCGCTGTAATAGTAGGCCTATGTATGTCTGTGCCAATTACAAGAAGTAATGCAGACATCTCTTTTTTATTTCTTATTCTAGCCACCATGGCATTAAAGCTTTGCAAACAAACAAATTGCCGCGATAATGAAATAACAAATAACGAATTTAGCGCTTCTTAACCAGAACAACCAGCGCATTGAAAATGTGCCCCTCCTACACCAGCCTGTTTGTTCTGTGGAAGACAGGGAAGAAGCCAAATAAAGAGAATATTCTTGTCACAAAAAAATAACAATCAAAGGCAGTTTATATGATATAATTTAGAAATTGCGCACTTGAAATCTCAAACTACTCCGATGTCAGGTTTGTAACTAAAGAACATGGCAACGCTTTAACAAAGGATTCTTACGCGGTCAGCCCTCCACCCAGAAACCGCCTCAACAATCACACAATTCCACATCCAAAGCCTATTATGTCCCATTTGATTGAACTTGCGCCTTGTACTTTATGATAATCCATTATTCCATTTACTGATAATGATTCTTCCCATGTCGGCTATTCTTTATTGGCTAAAATGGTTAAACAAATGGGTAGTGCTTTTATTGGCCAGGGTAGGGCTCAATCTAGAGTATTTAATAATCTTTATTCATACATTAAAATACATAGTATTATCAATGGTAAAAACAAACAAACAAATAAATAAATAAATAAACATATTTAGATAGACACTGGTTAGTTAATATAGATATCCTCAATTACAAAATCAATCTCCTCCCAAGTGAGAATATCACAATTTTTTAGATTGTCATGAACATATAGGGCAGTCAAATTTGTGACTAGAACATGAAGACAATGACGGCGACGTTGCTGAAAACCAAATTTCACAGATGAGGAGTTAGAGGTATTGGTGAAATCAGTGAAGAGGCACCACGAGGTGTTGTATGGCAAGGCGGCAGTGAAGGCTGATCCAAGGAAGAAAGCTGTGAATCGTTCTGGATGTTGCTTTGGTGGGGATATGTAAGCGCAGTGTCCCCGATTGAAAGCATAAATGGAGAGATCTGCGGGGCCGCTGTAGAATCCAGGCTCTCTGCACACTGGAGAAGTGTGCACACAACAGGTGGTGGGCAACCATCATCCCCTGTGCATTTCACTGCACTGGAGGAGGAGGTGGCATCCACTCTTTCTGCAATGGAAGTGCATGGAGAAGAACTTGGACTGGACAGGATGAAGAAGGGTTACGTAAAATGGTTGTTTATAATGTTATAATTTATCATTGTGATAAATACTGGAAACAAGCTTAGGTTTCAAATATTCATTGCATTTTTTGGCATTTCAAGCAGTTGCACAGTACATAGGCGTTATGGGCCGAGCCAGGGAATTTTGCGCAGATGCTTAATATGCACATATCATGATCGCACACAACCTGAACATTAATGCTGTGCCGATGTCTACGGTCTCTGTACATGTTCTCACAAGTGAAAGTGGTTCTGATTGCAACGTGAGTACAATCAATGGCTACCCCAACACTGCGAAACCCAGAGACCCGGTAGAACCCCCCTTAACCCTCTGTCTTTCAGCGGGTGTTTCGGGGAACTTTATGAAGTGGCTGATGTGGTGCAGCATAGCATCAATGAACCATGTCAGACACCTTGACACAAAGGCCTGTGATATGTGCATGACATCACCAGCCACTCTCTAGAACGACCCAGATGCCAGGAGCGACAGCGCAGTTGTGACCTTGATGACCACAGGTATGTTTTGTGGATGATTGCTGCGGCTGGAGAGCTGTTCATCCAGAAGTCGGCAAAGATAGATGATCTCCTCATGGTCCAGACGAAAGCGCTGGATGCACTCGGTGTCTATTAGTCCCAGGATGTCCAAACGAAGCAGATATATGCGTGGTCATCTTCGAGCTCGGCGCGCTCCTCTAACTCTATCCCAATCACGCAAGAGTGCAAGCAAATGCAGGACTGGCATTTTGGTTTTAGATTTTGAGGGCATGGTAGAATGATGGAGAACAGGCTGTTGCGTAATATCTTGTGATGATTTTGGTTGATAATTTATTATGGTTATGAGACATGTAGTTTAGAAATTAGGATGAACAATCAAATATTGAATGTCTCAACCTTTACCATGTTAAATAAAATAAAATAAAAATGTTAAAGTTCGACCTACAACCGACATCAAACGCAATATTCTATTTGGCCTTGTTGGTGCTTGACCTTAATACAGCCCTTAAAAGTGTTTAAGAGAAAAAGCGCTGAACTGAAAAAGCGCGTAAGCCAGGGGGGAATACGGTAAGTGTTATTTGCCTGAGAATCGCCCAGATTTCGGCCTTGCTCCGCCCAAAGTGCGTAACTGGCCTCGGGGCATGTAATGCACAGACTTAAGTCCAGGGGAGAATACACGTAGGCTGAAAACCGCGGTGTAGCAATGCGCTTTTTTCGACTTATGCGCATGAGAATAGACCCTGTAGTGAGAGGAGCTCTTTGGAGAGAAAGAATTCAGAGATTGCCAAAATCCCTTTGATTACTCTGACGATGTCTTGTATGAAAAATATACTGTACTTTTCAAAAGTTTTAAGCACATTTAACACAATTCAGTGAGGCAAAGATGCTTCCAAAAATATTTAAATTTAACGTTTCTAAATATTGAAAAGCATACTATAATGTGCTGTGAATGGTTAATAACCTATGCACATTGTGCCTAAAACTTTTGCATGTTGGCCCTTGAAAAGATATAATCAATTAATTATTGCAATGTGAGGGGTGTACTCACTTTTTTGAGATACTGTATATATAGAGTGACTACCTTCAGCTTAAAAATTTTGGGCACTGCCTGCAGTTTTCTAGTTTGATAAGATCATTGGCTGTTTGGTTGTTCTGAACATACTGGAGAACATGCTACAGGTCCTGACTTGCGTCTGTCTCCCCAGGTATTCCCAAACAGCACGATGACGTTGAGATCAGGGCGTCGTCACAGCATATATTTTTTTTATCAATTGTATTTTGTGAAACACAAATTTCTTTTGTAAGATTTTTTAAAATTGAAATTTGATGCTTCAAATGTGCTTTTTGTTATTTACAGTACCACCTAACATGGAGAACCAAAATAAACATCCAACATAAAATTTAAATAATAATAAAAAAAATTACATTTGCGGAGTACTCTAGGTTCTCTTCTTTTCACTCTACCAGGGTTGCAGCTGAATTGATGAGGCCAAAATTGTCATACACGCCATTAGAATAGAATTATGCAACGCTTTCATTTTATGGGACACAAAAATGTTAATATGCTCAGATCTACCCGTGTCCTCAGGACAGGGAAGTAATTTTATAATCACGCTTACTTACGAATCAACACAGTTGGTGATTTTTTGCCACCTTTCCTCGCGACTTTTGGCAGCTGCAACGGTGTTGCTTTTGGCCTAGATAATAGGCTTATATTCCTCATATTCTGTTAACACGATTGCTTGCTCCTCCATAGTGAAGTACACTGCTTGGCTAGATTTTCCCATGTTGGTCATTTGCAGAAAACACCGCCCCTTTTCTGTGAGCACGCACAGAGCTAGATTGGAAAACCCATGGTTGACTTACCGAGTTGATAACCACCTTAGTATGACTGCTTATCGGAATTGCAGATGTCTGGCTAAGTGAAGCCTGCTAACCAAAAGAGATCCAGGGCATGTTGAACACACTTCGCAGTACAGTCCCCAGGTGTGATAAGTATGTAATCAACTACTTTCCTTCATCAATTAAGTAATGAGTAACACTAAAATCCAGCAGACACTGCGTGTCATGGTTATGGTTTTTGGTCATGTTTATGTTCATGTTCTGTGTTCATGATTTTGCCTTTTATTTATTCTTTTTGGTTATTGTAATACTCAGGTTTTTAGTTCATTCCATTTCTCAGTTCCATTGCACTTGTCTCCCCTGTCTTGTGATCTAGTTGGTTCAGTCCGTCTTCCCTGTTTGCGTGCTCACTTACTTCGGGTGATTTAAACGAATTCCGGTGTTTAATGTATTCCTTCGATTCTCTTCGAAGGTTTACTTCCTTCGTCTTTCTGTTTCTGATTATTAACAAAACTAAGATTTGTATCTTGTATAAGTTGCACTGCTACTAATTTAGACTAATTCCCTCTCAGCAATCGCCCTGTTCTAATCTCCGCCTCTTGCTCAGCTGTTCCTGTCTTCTCCTGAGTTTCAGCGAGATCTCTCACACGCGCTTAATTACTTTCCTGCGCTTGTTATCTGTGCACTTAGAACTCCTTGACCGGAGCTGTTTAAATGTCATAGGCTGTTTGTGTGATTCCCATCCGTATCTTGGCTTTCGCCAGTTTCTGTGGTTAGGGTTTCCCTCATGTGATTCTCCCATTGTAATTAGTCTGATCCATTTCACCTGCTTCCTGAATAGCATGTGACTTCCCTCTCATCTATTTAAGCAGTCTTTTCACAGCCAGCTCCTTGTCAGAACTTTGATCAATATTTCATTGTGCAGAGCGCCTTGTATGCCACTGAGTTTTTCTTCTACTGGTTTGTCCGACTTCGATTCTTGCCATTGCCCTTTTTGTATTGTTTTTGTCTTTCTGGATTTCGACCCATTTTTGTATGACCACGATTTCTGTGTTTGGATGCTCTGTGTATGACCTTTGGCTTTGATCATCAACCATGACTTTTTGCCTATCGTTTTTGTACCTTTGCTCATCTGTCTCACTGGCTCTGACCCCTGCCTGTCTAGTCGACACTGTTTTGGGATTTCGTATTGTGGCTTGGCAATTCCTGTATTTTTTGGCTTCGACTCGGACTCCATTAAAGGCATACGTTTTTTGGATTTCCATCTCTTGCGTGTGGTTCCTGAACACTACGTCACACTACGGCTCTCCGGAACCAGGGTTTGCCACCCCTGGTGTAGCGTCAAGACTGTCATTGCATGACTATATATGATCTTTATTTAACTATACATATAATACATGCTTATGCCTCTGTTGGGGTCTCTAGTGTGATAAAGTACATAATTTATGTGCTGCTGATGGTTTAAAAGACAGAGGGAAGGAACGTACTCTGTTTTGTTGCAGGTCGGTAGGGTTGAATCAAGGTTGCGAATCTAGGAGATAAAGAAAGGTCAACTAAATTATTCTTGTCTTTGAAAAAAATACACAAGCATGCAAACAAATACGGATATACATGCACACACACGCGCACACACACACACACAAGCATACGCGCGCGTGCGCGCACACACACACACACACACGTACGCACGCATGGCCGCAACACACGCACACACATCTTGTACTTTTATGCTTGTGAGGACATTTCATTGACTTCCATGCATTATTTCTGTGCCTCTACAGCCTTTCCCTAATCCTAATCACTTGAGCGCATCTTGCAATCCCAAAATTATTGCATACTTTATTCAGGGAAAAAAATATATGCTACAAAAAGGTGCTATAATCTAATGAGCTCTGCAATTATAAACTTGAAAATTGTGCGAGCACACATGTACCAATGTAGAATTAGTCTGGTTCAGATTAGCATTGAGCAATATAAGATATCAGTGCATTCAATAGTAATATCCATAATCGTTATAGACCGGGGAGTTGCATACTATCTGGAACTTACCAAGGATCTAACTTCTGTGAATGTAATGGTAGAATCAGTAATCCCCAGGGTCAGCGTATAATAAGCAGCTATGAGAATGAGGCAAAGACCAAAATGAATAGTGAGAAATGGAGTTGCTAACACTGGTTAAAGGTATAGTCTCATTCAATACAATTTGCCGCTTAAATAATTCCCAGATAACAAATACATTCAACATTTAACCTTCTCCGGGCAATTAAACCCCCATGTAATTCAGAAATTGAACAAAGAGTGCTAGCAATCAGGCTATTCTCCCTTAAATGCAGCATACCATTTTATTACAGCAGTATCTTTTTCAGCCCTTTGCTCTGACCTCAAGCCAGCAGCTCTGCATATACGCTTCATACGACATACGCAAAGCACAGTCGACGTCTTTCCATTGCAATTTTAGTGAAATGGACAAAATCTCTCTTGCATGCGTCAGCGTCGACAGACTTACAAATGCTTACAAAGAAGAAAACAATCCCCTTTTCCATCCGCCAAAACTACAGAAATGAAGGCGTTCACGTTTTCTACTCAGGACTGGCACTAGAACTGGAAATTGGAGGGGCACAGATACATCCCTTTATGACAACAATTGGTCCTAGTTAGTTCTCAATCATTTTCCTTTCTTGACACATTTTCCAATTATAGCAATAATCAATCGGCAATTGCAGACACGGCTTCTATCCCCATAACTTAACATAACATAACATGACATAACATGACATAACATGACATAACATAACATAACATAACATAACATAACATGAGTGGCAAGAACAGGCCTTTCAGCCCAACTAAGCTAGCCAGTTTCTATCTATCACTGACGAAATGATGTGGTAAATTCAGTACAGAGAAATTATTTATTTATAAATAGGCCTATGCTTTATGAATGACAAACTGCTTTGGAACTTCTATGCTACCTTTTCGGCACATCAAGCGATCTAACCTGCACTTCACAATCATTTAAATTGTTGAAATGAAATAAAAGATCATTTGAAACGTCTTGCAATTTCATAGCCTCCAACCCCTAAGAGGAGAAAAGAGTGAGAAGTCCAGAGTGATAATTGGATTCCATGCTACAATGCACGTGAAACTGATTAACTTCCATGCACAAGGACTTAAATTCTGCGTGACAGTCTCTTAAATGAGCTTTGATTGAATAATAACTGATCTGCGTTCCAATGAAATATCGCCTTTCACTCTTGGTACAGCGTGGGTTGATTGAAAAGTGGGACTCAGCAATTAAATATTGTTATGGCCCCAATTTGTTATTACATTTACGACAGCAAGGGATGACAGACACAATTTTAAAACTTAAACACATTTAATTAGACGAAGACTTTTAACTAATCTACTATCTACTCTACTGACCAAGATTGATATATACAAGAAAAAAAATATTTACAGTCCCTTTGGTTGGGTTGCTTGGTGATGTTCTGGGTGAGGAAAAATGCTCCAACACAGGCAAAATTCCACAAAAAGCTTCACAGGTCTTGAACAGAATACTACTACTACTTTACTCTCTCAATTTCTCTCCTTCGGGCGGCACGGTGGCACAGTGGTTAGCATTGCTGCCTCACAGCAAGAAGGTAATGGGTTCGAATCCGGCCTGGGGCCTTTCTGTGTGGAGTTTGCATGTTCTCCCCGTGTTGCGTGGGTTTTCGCCGGGTACTCCGGTTTCCTCTCACAGTTCAAAGACATGCATATCAGGCTAATTGGAGACACCAAATTGCCCATAGGTATGAGTGTGAGAGTGAATGGTGTGTGTGCCCTGCGATGGATTGGCAAACTGTTCAGGGTGGGTCCCTGCCTTTGCCCGTAGTCAGCTGGGATAGGCTCCAGCTCGCCCCGTGACCCTAGTATAGAAGCGGGTATAGAAAATGGATGGATTTCTCTCCTTCTATACTCTTTTGCAGCCCCCTCCCACCTCCCAGACTCTTTTTATTCTCTGGGACTTTCCGTCTCAGACATGCCCAGGACATGTCCAAACCTAACTCCAGTCTGGGCCCAACAAAAGAAAAGGTCAATACTGCCATGTAGTGGCTTTTATTCGCATTACAATATAATTTTGTTTTCCAAATTAAAAAATTCAATCATCACTTTTGTTATTAAGTGTAAAACTGCTGACTGCGGCTTGAGAACGAGATATGCCACTATAAAGCGTGAGCCTTGACAGGTATGCAATTTTGAATATCATTGATTTAAATGCAACAAATTAGGCATCCAAATGAATGATTGCCGTCTTTCCTTATCAGGGAAAAGAAGGAAAACAGGAAAAAGGCCTGTTGGTGTGAATTGTTTTCGGACTAAATGTATTGTAAATTTAGAAAATAATTGAGTGCAAGATAGGACTAATAACTGTTTTAAAGGGATGTACCAGTGCCCCTCAGTCTCCAGTTCTGGGGCTGGCCCTGTTCCTACTTCCTGTCCAATGTTAACAATCTATTGCACAACAAGCGATACTTCTTTCGGGAATACATGGAGAACTGTCTGGGAATCCTTCTTTGTATTATTAGAACAGCCCATGGCCATACACCTCGGTATTGTTCGTATTGATAGCCGGATATCACATTACAGATGTGTAATGTTGACCATCCTCAGTGCAAACAGGAAATGGGGAGAGACGCCCTTATATAGACTGTGTCTAGTTGACGGCAGATTTGTCAATCAAACAGCCTAGTTAGGTTGGAGTGTTGTCCTGACATTTTAGAGGGCACCATACACCTAGTAGTGGTTAACAGACTATGGTCTAGATAAATATACAATAATGAAAAATAGATCAGAAAAGGAAAAAAAGGAAAAAGTAAATAAATAAAAACTCTGCACCCAAAAGGTTTAAATGATGAATTTGATTTAACATGTTTTCTGTAGGTCCATATTGTTTTTGCGCAATAGTATTGGTTTCTGGTATGATTATCTTAAATTATCATTTAATACTCTCCATGTCTGCATATGTACCACTAAATTGTATATAATCTATACATTTATTTACTTTTCCCTTTTTTTTCTTTTCCGATCTATTTTTCATTATTGTATATTTATCTAGACCATAGTCTGTTAACCACTACTAGGTGTATGGTGCCCTCTAAAATGTCAGGACAACACTCCAACCTAACTAGGCTGTTTGATTGACAAATCTGCCGTCAACTAGACACAGTCTATATAAGGGCGTCTCTCCCCATTTCCTGTTTGCACAGAGGATGGTCTGATTGTTACCGAAAACGTTTTGCACCGCACGCACTTTGCACTCTCTCATGTAATAAGACCTAATTATTTTTTGTATTGGTTATTCTGGTGTGCGAGTTTCTTTTGATTGATGGACTAATTACGCTCTTGGAACCTACGCACCCACCAGGCCTGAAGTCTTTGGCGCGACACCCAATTTGCTTAAGACGTGTAATGTTCCCATCCAAGCAGAAGCAGAGAGCCGTGATGACGTCACGATTTAGAGTGCCCCTAGCGGTATTTCCTCAAAAACACCATCTGCTATTAGTGTCATGGTGGGTTCCATAAACTTATCCAAAACATTGAAACAATTCGATAGGATGACTCCACATGAAAAATTTCCTACACGATTGATTAAGTATATTTATGCAACTATTGAGTGCGACTTGCTGTACCATGACAGTAGTCCTTTCAGGAGCCTGGTGTACATAGAGCTGAACTGCTTACCTGTTTCAGCACAGAAAGCAGAACAGTCACAGCCATGCTTCTCTTTACCTGAAACCCAGAGAGCAGGCATTTCATCACATGTTCAGCTCTTATCGGCAAAAACTGCATAAATAAAAGACCAGTTTTGCTTAGTAATCATGATTGACAGCCATATTATTTCTACTGTAGTTTTGGATAGGAATCATTGTTTATTCTGCGTGATGTAGCTGGTCAATATTATTGAATGAGAAAACATAATACCTATAATGCCTCGTTTACACTGCAAGCAGAGAGAAGGTTCTGCAACCCCTGGCAAAAGTTATGGAATCACCACACAAAGGATGTTCATCCAGCTGTTTTACTTCAAAGCAAATAAACAAATCGCAGATATGTTCACAAAATTTTTGTTTATTAGCTTAACATTCAGGCGTCGTGAAACACACCTAAAACAAATTAGATTATTTTAATTGATAGGGTTTTTTTTTCATTATCAAGTAGAGGAAAAAATTGAATCATGAAACATTGGGGGAAAAAAATTTGTCTTGTAATTGGCATTTCTAAAATAAAAATGAGCTCAAAGCTTAATATGCTAATTAGTCTGCAGTTAAAAGAGAGTGCATATTGACCTTAACAAAGTGTTGCACTTGAATAATTAAGAAGAAGCATGGTATTAACAAGAGCTGGCTATTGAAACAATGGAAATGATCATAAAGCTGCTCTAAGAAGGAAACTGAACACGTACAGAGGCAAGTAATGTTTGTTGTTCCCTGTCAGCAGTGTCCAAAATTTGGTGCAAGTATGAACAAAATTGGAAGTTTAAAAAAGAAAAACAATTGGGGAGACCATGGAGGACGTCAAAGCATCAGGACAGAAACTCAAAGCGATATGCCTTGAAAATATATAATGCACAACACAATGAAATGATCCTGAACTAAAAGGTGTTACAATCAAAGGCTACCAGCCTGGGAGTGGATGAAACTGGTTTAAATAAACAGAGAGTAAATAATCAATCTACATGAACCAGGTGTGAACAATGGCCAAAAGCATAATTGGATAACGGGATTGGGCAGGTAGCCAGAGGGAGCAGGGGAGAGGTGTCACACCAGACAGTCATTACCTCAGCTGTCAATAGTTATGTTTCCATTTAACTTTGAAGCAAATCTTGTGAATATTTTGAAAAAAAATAAGTGCAAATTAAGTGCGTTTCCATATGTTTGCCTCAAGCATTTGAGAGCAAATAAACAACACGACGTAGGCAGTGACGTGCGTGCGTACGTATGTCAGATAAACACGTACGTACGTCTTTGCAAGGCAACCTCAAAAGTGAAAAGGGAGAACGGTCTGTGGAGCAGTGTAAATGAGCTATCGTCTATAGGGCAAATGCTCGCTATGTCAGAGTTTATTCGAAAAACGCGTTTCCATTTCAGATGATGCACATTAACTATTTTTCGCATAAGTCAAAATCCACCTCAAGCAAACATAAAAACTTTTTTTTGCAAATCGGAGGAGTTATGGGGTTTCCATTACCTTTTTTGATGCAAAACTTCAAAATGCGCATTAAAACAGGTAAATGGAAACACCGCTATTGTGCAGGTGTATGTTGAAATTTTGGACCATTTTAACTGATTCCATCAATATAAAATAGGTTAGGTGATGATGAAGTCATTTTTAAAGATGACAATGCATCTTGTCACAGAGCAAAGAGTGTGAAAATATGCCTTTCTAAAAGAAAAACCAACTCAATGACAAGGTTAGCAAACACTCCGGATCTCAATCCAATTGAAAATTTATGGGGGTAATTTAAATAAAATATGGTCCACGACAAAGCCTCATCTCGAGAAAGTTGGAACCAGCTTGATGGAGAATATTCAGTATTTTTTCAGTAGTGATGTCCATGCCTCAAAGAATTCAGGCAGTTATAAAAGCCAAAGGAGTTACAACAAAGAAATAAATTCAGATTTTTTTGTTGATGATTCCATAATTTTACCCCGACTTGATACATGAAAAAAGATGTCATTAATTGTGTCTTATGTATGTACATTTATGTAGAATAGTCTAGTGTATGTTTTGTGGAACAGTCTTGAAAATTCAGAATATTTCTGGAAAGTTCTGGCCACAACTGGACTATATAGACACAAAACTAGAAGCGGTTACATATGGATGGAAGGTTCTCAAGCAAGACACAGATAACAAGAAGACTGTGGAAACATCGGGAATGTTCTTTTGGGTATATCAGGGCTATTCTACAACGGCTGGTGTGGGTGCAGGTTTTCTCACCTACTAAGTGCTTACACACCTGATACTACTAATCAATCTCTTTAGCTAAGACTCTTGGGGTTGAGTAGTGGTGTCAGGTGTGTAAGTGCTGGGTTGGAATGAAAGCCTGCACCCACACCAGCCCTTGCGGGATAATGTTGAATAGCCCTGGGGTATATAAATACTTGTGGACTTGTGAGGCAGTTAATCTTCGATTTAGCAGTTCTTGAATGCATTACAACAGGGGTCCCTAACCTTGTTCCTTGAGGGCTACCATCCTTAAGGTTTTCACGCAAACCAATGCAAAGCACACCTCATTTCCCAGCTGGAGATCTTGATGAACTGCTAATTAGCCAGAGTAGGTGTGTTGAGTCTGAGTTAGAGTAAAAGTACAGGATGGTAGCCCTCTAGGAACAGGGTTGGAGACCCATGCATTACAACATTAACTCAGCAAATCTTGGATTCTGTCAAGCCTCTGTTTCTTTTTTTTTTTTTTTTTTTAATAATTTGGCATCTCCAATGCAATCCGAATCTGGAATGCCCAATTGGGAAACTATGTACAGGGCTTGCTCGTATGCAACCCCTCACTGCCAATTCAGGAGAAAGGGATGGTTCACGGCTCTTCTCCGAAGCACATGACCATCAACTACTGCTTCTTTAAACTCATTGGTTGAATCCTCTCAAGTTCAGAACGAGGGCGTAGGATACCTGGACATGAACAAGCTTAGAATCTTCCTGACGAGCGCCCGTCTGGCCAACAGGAGGCTCTTGAGCAACGAACAAAGCAACCATTTTTTATATTTCCCTTCCCGGCAGTTCTTTCCCAATATGCATCCCTGAAGCGCACTGGCCAATTGTGCACTACTCTGAAAAAGCTGCCGACCACGGCCAGCTGGAACGACGGGGACTCGAACCCGCGCCGTGAAACTTGTGTTTGTAATTCTACATTGCAGCTCATTCAGTTTTCCTCCTCAACTACATCAATGGACACAGAAATTCCTGGACTTCTTGGAAATTCTTTGACCTTCTTGGATCTCTCATTTGGCACGATTCCGTCATTGTATTGGGACAATTATTATCTTGGACCTTGTACCTTGTAACTGGGTGAATAATGACCATTTAATTTAATATTAAGTTGGTAATTGTGATTTGGTCAATGTAAGTTCTCCTGTAGCAGTGGCCGGGAAACAAGGTTGAGTCTATGAAATTTCTAATACATATGTCTACTGCCTCTGTAATGTAGCAGATGTCAGTGATCATAGTTAAGTCTATGATTGACTATAGTCAGTAGTTCGTGGTAAGTCTTCAAGTTGGTTAAAAATCTTTGGTCTGTAATCATGACTGAGACCATGTAATTGCTAATTTGGCTGTGATCTACACTCACTGTCATCTGAAGTGCAGTTTTCAAAGCCTGGGTCAAGAGATTCCACTGGGATGACCACTGTTTCTGGATTCCTTTCACTGAAATGTACATAAAAACAGATACTGGCATAATAGGCATGCAGACAGACATGCAAGCATTAACACGGAAAAATATTGTATGCCTTATGGTATATCTATCAAAAATGATGATTAACTATACAGCCTAAATCCTAACCTCTGATTTTGTGGTCTGAGTATGCAATAAAAATGCATTGTCTAGCTGTGCACCATGGTTGTGATGTAATAGATTGCTAATCGCTCAAGTAAAATTGGTTAGATAATCCTTCCATTGGGCCTTACCAAGTAACAAGTCCCTCACTGTTACAGACATATGAGGATGGGAGGGTGGATTCGCATTTCTCAAACACACCATTATCAGGCATGACTTCTCTGGTGCACAGTCCCTTGCCTGCATGGAACGAAATAACCCAGTTATATCCTGCAACATTGTAATGACAATGCCATCCTGTTTAGCGCTGCCAGACTGAACTATCAAGGTTACTGTACTACCTAATGCAAAATATAATCCCATAATTATTATTGTGTTCATAAAGTTGAAGAATATAAACAAGAGTAAAGAACACTGAACAAAAATATAAACGCAAAAAGTGCTTTTTTTCAAAAAAAATTTTTATCAATCAGCAAATATTTCAACAAAACAATTATTATTTTATTCTTGCCTTAATATTCAAGCAACAGAAACATGACTAACAATTTACTGTACACAATTCATGAGTTATCACAGCCTGAACCCACTAGGGGTCAGCGGGCAGAATTCACAGCACTCAGTAATGAGTGTGCCCACCATCGGCATCACGTAAAGCAGTGCACCTCCGCAGCATGGAGTTCACGAGGTTGTCAATATTGGCCCGTAGAATGTTGTCCCATTCCTCCTGCAGCCCAACTTGGAGCTGGTGCACATTTTCTGGAACCAGAACATGTCTGAACCCCTGATCCAGAAGATCCCAAATTGGCGACATATCGGGTGAATATGCTGGCCAATTAACAACAGGGATATCCTCCTCATCAAGAAGATCCAGGCAGTGTGTAGCTGGGCATTAGTGTGCTGGACTGTCACGCAACGGTATGACTATGGGAAGGGAAAGCTGTCCATGGCATATGCCTGCCCATATCATTACACTTGCACCATCATGTGTCACCTGATGCACAACATTGGCATTAGTGTAATGCTCGCCCATATGTCGCCATACGTGTTGTCTGCCATCAGCGCTGTACAGTTGGAATTGTGATTCATCACTGAATAACACGGTCCTCCACCATGCATGACTTGTGATATCTGTGGCATTGTGACTTGTGACAAGTGCACATTTTGCAGTGGCCCTTTACTGACCCTGGTGCAAGGAGTGCCTGTGTATTGGTCACGCTGACTGACCAACTCAATGTTATGCTCTATGCAGCTCAGGGGCAGAATAACTCAATGAGTGAGTAATATCACAGGGAGTGCTCAATGAGAAGTGGGTCGCAAGAATTTAGCAAAACGATATCATTCAGTACACCAATAAACACTGTTTGTGGGAATATTTCATTATAGATCAATTTAACTCAGCATTTTTGGTCCGTGCATTTATATTTTTGTTCAGTGTAGACTGTGCTTGCACTCAAGAAAAAATATGTGTAGCCACTGTGGCTAAAGTCAGAAAAAAATTGTTTAGCCACAATGTTGGTGCTCTGCACATAAAATTTTGTTAAGAAGAAATGTCTTGTGTAGGTTCCACATCTGTACTCTGAAAAATAATAATAATATTATGACATTCGTGTAAAAGTTCCCACACGTGTGCCATGTTTGCACATAAAATTTCTAGTAAATTCCTCAGACTTGCAAGTTAATAAAAATTGCAAGAGGGGCATCATCATATAGTTTAAGGACATTTTTTACATTAAAATAAAATCATACAGGAAGGAACAGACGTGTCAATGATCAAACGTAATAATAATAATAATAATAATAATGACTACTCACTCGTCGTATGAGTGTCAAGAATACATGTTGTTCAAATCTACAGAAGGCCCTGTTTAAAGCAGTGATGTGCCGTTGGAGGTAAGTTAGGTAGGCAGAATCCTCACCGTTATACAAACGATAACTCTATTATTTTGCTTGATTAGCAATCTGAAAGTTAATTAACTAATTTACAAGACTAAACAGAAGAATGGTGTGCCAGTTCCATCCATGATATTATTGCACAGTGCATCGAACTGAAAATGCTCACGAGACAAGAGACAAGTTTGTTCATATTTTCTTACAGGAAGCTAACGCAATGTCATAAACAAATATTAAAACCTGTCTTATGTGGCGTTCAATGTGTGGTCAATATGTTTACAATAATATTTCCCCCCATAAACACGCACCTTTTTCATGTCATTCTTAAAAAATAGGGAGTTTATTTTCAGTTTTCATTCATAATCCGATCAACAAAACATCAAAACAGTATACGGTTTTACGGAGAGATTTGAGATTTTTCCCAATTAATTATTAAGATTTACTTCCTTGCAGTCTCGATTCAAAGCATCACGGTAAATTAATATTTTTATCACTATCACCTCTTAATCATTACAGGCTTAAATTGATTGATTGAAAATTAAGCTAGGAACGTGGAAGCAGGTTGACAAAATCTAGCGATAAAAAAGGAAAAGTCACTGTCTACCCAAACCACATGTCCTTGGTTAACAGGTATGGCATTGTACAGTTTTGCAGAATTTGTATGCATAAAATGACCTTATTTTGTGTAATAAGTACAAAATATCTCATCCCAATCTTTTGTTATAACTTGTAAATATTCGATCATTCATCTACACATGTAGACTTGTCGCACGCCGTAGAGGAAAAGGAGCGAATGAGATAAAAATACCGCACTCTTTTGATTGGGCAAAATGTTCAGAAATGCTGAGGTTGGGTGTACTCGGATGAGCTCCTCCGAAAAGGAGGCGCATTTGCTTTTCCTTGTTTATCGCTCAAAGAAAAGCTGCAAAAAAAATAATAAAAAATTCAGTAGGTTTTAGCTTTGCCACAGTGGCTAAATAGACAAAGAAAGCCATCGCCATACAGAATATGGCTACGCCTATAGCGATCTGGCAATTGGCTAGCGCAAGCACAGATAGATTATATTTTGCAGTCTTGCACAGAGCACCTTAAAAAATAGGCACATTTAGAAACTTTGCATAAAACAATTCAGCAAACTTTCAAGCTGGAAGAACACTTAGTATCATGAGTAAAGAAAGTGCAAAAGCAGTTAAAATTCCACTGAGGCCTTCCAGTGTTTGTCTGTGATATCCCGCTTCATTTGCCTGCCACTCACCCACTCTCTCCACATTCCCCTCAACATGGGCCTGGATGGATTTACTGTTGGTCTCCAGTGCCTGGTGCAGCACGCAGGCATCTATGCGCCGGCTTAACTGGAGGAGCACCATGCATGTTTGGGTCTTTTTGGGACTGCAATCAGGACAGAAGTGTTGGAGATAGAAGGCTTTTCTCAGAAACGACTAAGTAAGCCCACTATTCCAAATACTGACCCTTTATTCTCTTTGACTTTACATTCGACTTCAATCCCCTAAAAAGGAGAAAGTGACACTGTGATTCCCTTACACATCCTGTATGTGCACATGGGCGTATGTATGCATGCGGGCGCACACGCAAATGTGCCCACACACATGTACACACACACAAACACACACATACAGGCAGGCATCAAGACATTAACTATAAGTTAATGAATTCTGGACCACTCCCAAAGTAGAGGAGAGTATTGGGTGGGATTGCGGATAGGAGCTCGGGCGGATGGGAGATCAGGGCGGGTTTGTTGTTGGACTTAGTCTGTGATTGTGTGGACGTTGGGCGCTCCCCGGGTGGGGAGACTCAGGGTGGGGCTTGCATCTCTTGTTGGAGTCGGTGTGGCTCCCAAGTCCCCCGGGGTCTCAGGTGGGGGCTGTTTCTTGCTTCCTTCTTGGAGAGGGGAAGGGTGGGAGGGACGTACAAACAAGACAAGCAGGGATTGTGGAAATGTTGGAGGTATATATAGGCGTAAGGACGAATAGGAAGGCACATTGGGAGTGGCCCTGTTCATTAACCTATGTTATTGGGACACTTCTGTAATAGTGTTGGAGATGAAGGGTTGATTTAACTAGGTAGCTTAGAGGACATGAGAAAACGTGAGAAAAATAGTGAATAAATGGAATTTTGTTGCGCAAGATACCCTCACCTGAAACAGGGACACATAAGTTTCGTTGTCATTCTTGCATATTTCTTCTTTCCTGCTGAACATTAATGTCAGTGCACTGAAAAACCTTCACAGAGTATTGTCTTTTTTTCAGTTTTCAAAATTGATATTTTTAATTATAGCCTGAAATGTCGTTCATGTTAAGCATATTTCACAAATTATTTGTCTGCGTGCACGTATCACCGGCATGCAATTTGTTACAGTCACAAAATGTTCACAGAGCGATGAATCTTGATCAAATTTCCTTCGGCAAAATGCCCAGAATATACTGCGCATAAAAAGTAGTGAGACCTTACTCGAAAACAGCTGAGAAATTCAACCAAGATTACATTGAATTGGTTTACCTGACAGATGAGACAGGTGAGCAGGCTCGCACATTGGACTGCACACAAGTGAAGTTACTGAATGCTCTTTGGAGCTGGAAGAGAACATCAGTGCAATGTCACATCTTCTGATGCAATCAGAGTGGATTCATAACTAATTCAGAATTGTTAGTAAAAGAGGCCCATGAACATCCACACCCAGATCTTGATGTCTTCAGTACTTGATGGATTCCTCTTGGACTGTACTGCCAGGACCATCCAATAGAAAGCAGCTGCAACCCAGAAATGCAGACAATCCTTAGACAGCTTGCTTAAATATCTGCTAAAAAGCTCACAATGTGCTATCATTTAGCACACAGTAATTGTAAATGCTGAAATAATCAACAATTAAATGGTCATTTTTAGTTCTCTATGATAAACCCCTTGCAGTCATTGACTGTTTGAAGTCTGGTACCCATAGCCTGGCTTCACTGCTGCTGTCTTTAGTGTCTTCAGCAAGATAAATGCACATACAATTGGATTCATTTAATACAACTGGCCTCTGAACGGTAGAACATTTTACTTCTTTGCCTTATGTTTTGCGTTGTGTTTTCAGTATGCTTCCAAGTCACCAGCCATCTGCACTGTAAAGCAGTTCTGATACATTTGTATCAATCTAAAACATATCATATATGTCTAAAGAATTCAGAATTCTTCCTCCCGCTTTTGTTAAACAGTCTCATCACGAGTAGATACAGGGGAACCAGCTCAATTAGCAGCCATAAATGCCCATACACAGCCATTCTCCACAGGGGAGGTGGTATGCCTCAGACCATCAGTACTTCCTCCTTTTCTCCATATCCCTCTTTCTGCCATCTTTCTGGTCTAAGTTGACCTTTTTTTTGTTTATTTGTAGGATGTTGTTCCACATCTATACAGGCATTTTTAGTTATCTTTGGTGAATTTCCTGTTTTTTTGGCTTTACCAATAGTTTACATTTTAAAAATCAACCCTCTGTGTTTAAGTCATCTACTGATTGCTGACTTTGGCACTAATAGGGCTACCTCCAAGAGTAAGATATTGATCTGGTCAACTGTTTTGAAGGTTTTTTTTTCTGAATCAGGGAAACAAATCTTCTTTCATCCTCCACAGTTGTGGTTGCCCTGGCCTTTTTGTATTCCTGAACTCACCAATGCTTTCTTTTTTTTCTTAAGAATAACTAGGAAATGTTCAGTTGGCCACCCACATCTAATGGTTTCTTTTCTTCTCTGATGGGTTTGTTATGATTTTTTGCCTTACTTTACAGGGACTGACAGCTCGTTGGATTTCAATTTGAGAGAAAATAGCAACAGATTTCAAATGAAAATGTAACTCTTGAGATGAACTGTAGACCTTTCATGTGTACATTATAAATGACATTATTTGGGGGAATTAAACACACCTAACCATGGAATAGCTGAGCATCAAATTGCCCAAATACTTATGGTCTCCAAGAACGGTAGGAACTCTTAAAAGTGCTGTAATTCCTACACCATCTACCCAATTTCTGATGGTTAAACCCTCAAAATCTAAGAGAATGCCCTTACTTTGAACGCATATTTATTATTTGCTTTGAACGGTCATATTCTATGGTCGAAAGCAAAAATAATAGCACTTGTCAATGTTCAAATATTTGTGGAACAAACTGTAAGTTAGGTGAGTTACAAAAATACACTGACCAAAACTTCCAACGCAACACTCGGTTTTATTGCAACACATGTCATTTTCTTATGATAAATTTAACAATACATGACAAATATTAAGATTCAAATCAAAAATACAGTTTTAGAGTCAGGATTGAAGAATAGATTTTTCCTGGTTTCCAATTCATTGCATCAGTTGAGGGCGCAATTCTGCATCACCGAAGTCAGTATCTTGTATGGCCTCCTCTGGCGTCACACACAGCCTGGATTCTGCTGTGCGTGGAGTCAATCAAATGCGAATTTCAGCCTGTGTGATGCAGTCCCATTCCTCCTGGAGTGCTTGACGCACCTGCTGGACTGTGGCTGGTTCTGGATCACGCCTTCTCACACGGCGATCTAGGATATCCCATAGATGTTCTATAGGGTTTAAATCTGGGGAATACGCAGGCCAGTCAAGACAGTGAACATTATTCTGCCTCAGGTAGTCCTGATAGACTCTGGCGACATGTGGTCTTGCGTTATCCTGTGGCAGCGTGAGGAGATAGCGATGGACGAGTGGAACTGCGACAGGGGTAAGGATGTCGTCACAGTAACGGGCCGCACTGAGGCTTCTATCAATGAAAATGAGGTCTGTCTTGTGTCTACTGCTTATTCCAGCCCAAACCATCACACTGGGTCCACCCCAGCGGTCACGCTGCAGGGTGGTAGCGTCAGTATAGCGTTCCCGTCGCCTACACCATACACGCAGTCTTCCGTCAGACACACTCAACTTGAACCTCGATTCATCAGAGAAGAGCACCCTGTTCCACCTGAGAGCATTCCAGCCCAAATGTGCCCTTGACCATCGCTGACGGACGCAGCGACGTGCAGGAGTCAACACCAAACCACGGCGGGGACGTCAGTTGTGCAAGTCGGCTTCACGCAGGCGGTTGTGTACAGTTTGGTCGCTAATCCAGTTCTGGTGACGACCTCTGGTCTGAGCAGCAGTGACTGTAGCTGGCAGGAAGCGATTGCGTAGGTGCTGGAGGTGAATTTGGTGATCCTGCTGAGGGGTGGTGACACATGGTCTGGGGGCACGTGGTCGATCAGCGGTGCTTCCTGTTTCATTATACCGGCTCCAGAGACGTGATATGGTCGACACGTGGATGCCCAGGTTCCTTGCAACCCGTCTTTGCGACATTCCACCAGTGAGCATACCAACGGCTCGCTCTCGCTGATTTTGACCTAGGCGCGGCATGGTCACACGTTGACCCAGGATAATGCAAAGGAATATTTAAGTTGCCCATTGCTACGGCTATTTATTGACCAAATTCTCGATGGATTGGTCAATGAGTTCTACTCAACCTGATGGGATAGGCAAAATTCTTAACAACGTGCAATCAAGTAGAACGAGCTGCCCACTTGACAAAATCAAAACAATTTTCTGAGTTTTGAAGTTGTAGTTGATGTATCATGGCTCAAAACCAATATCCCATTTTATGTACACCAAATATTTCAAAATTGTATGTGTTGCGTTGGAGGTTTTGGTCAGTATATTAAATTCAGTGCAGAGTTAGTGATATAAGTGGAAAACCTTTTGCACAACCTAAATTCCACAAGAATTGGGATAGTATGAAAAATGCTAATAAAACAGCATGAAGTGATGTTTAAATACTTTTTCACTTGCACATTTAAACATTGCACCAACAGACATTTCAATTTCAAATGCATTGATTTTTGTAAATTTTTGCAAATTCTGGATTTGATGCCTGCAAAAAGTTCCAAAACAATTTGGAAGGAGAATGTTAAGACTGGAAAAGTACAGAATGCTTAAGAAAAAACACATTTCACATTTCACATGTAAAAAGGTTTAAAAATATCTTTTAATCCTCTCGTGTCCTTAATCAATTCCTCCCCTGTTACAGCAGTTTGCAGGTGTTTTCATGGTTTTATCTCCTGTATTTGATTTATTGTCTCATTTCCTGCCTTGATCCCGGGCGTTAGCATTTGTATGCCTCCCCCCTTTTGTGAATTCCCTGTCAATAAAAGTTCATCTTGATTTCTGTATGGTTGCTGCCGGATTGTCAAGTTTTACACCCTACAAAGGCTACAAGTCAGTTTGTGTCTTCTAGAACTGAGCTAAGCTCCTCTACCATGTGTTTTCAATAAATTAGCGACAAAGAAAGATGTAATTCCTCCTCAGAGTCTTCTTAATTGGAACAAGTTCCCAAGCCTTTATATCCATCAGTCTCCAGGATTGCAACCATGTTCTTGTTAAAACACTGTTGCTGTCTGTTCCTCTGAGTCAGTTTATAGGAATACATTCCAAGCCTTCAGAGGTCTGCAAGATTGGGACTGTGAGTCAAAAGCATGCTCTCTTTGGGTCTACTGTCAAGCGATCCTGCTTCTGCAAGGGGGATTCATCATCTGGCTTCTGCCCCAGGATGGCCACTGGCCTGGACACAGAGAAGCCCCTGCCCTCTCCAGTCATTAGAAATGGAGCTGGACTACCCCTCCATTGTTCTGGGCTACAGTTTTTCCCTCTTATTCCTGTATTCCTCTTAATACATCATCCCTTGTCGATTGTATCCTTCATCTGTATTTGGTGTCTTTTCTGGATTACAAAACAGGGAACATGTGATTCAGTTGTGATTAGGTATAAAATGAATGGTTAAAAAGGCATAGCCATCTACCAACATGAGGGTTTGTCACTGCCAAAAGCTGCATCAACAAATAATCATTTTAAGAACAATTCTTTGCATGTAATTGCAATTCAGGGATTTTACCAGTGACATTCCATAATATAGTGAAAAGATTCTGAGAAACCTGAGAAATCTTTGTGTTGAAAAGACAAGATTGAATACCAAAATTGGGATGAGACCTTAAAAGCCTCAATTTGACGTTGAGGAACATTGTTTTTAAAGTAATCCACAATTTTTATACGTAAGCCTTCACAGGTTGGAGAGCCTTTGGCCATCTTTACTTCTGAGAGACTCAGCCTCTCTAAGACATCCATTTTATAGCAAATCATGTTACACACCTGATGCCAGTTAACTTAATTACTTGCTAAGTGTTATTTTCAGCTTTCTTCACTTGCTTTTATTAATGGCTTTTTCAGCTCTTTTTTGCCTGTGTCCCAACTTTTTTTTTTCCTGACCTGTTGCAGCCAGAAAATTTTAAAGAATCTCATTTTGTGAATAAAAATGTAAAATATCTCAGTTTCAACATTTGAAATGTTATCTGTGCTCTGATGTAAATACTAGCATATTGGCACACGTGATCTCAAAGTCATTGAATTTTGATTTTATTCATAATTTACACTTTGTCCCAACTATTTCGGAATTGGGGTTGTATATAGAAGCCATCCAGAAGCAACCCCTGACTTCTCTGGGCACGTGCTCATTTGAAATGGACTGACGTGAAGTGCATAGGAGTGCTGAGGTCTGATAAATTCATCATTCAAACTGATTTCAGAAATAATCAATGTCATGTTCTTGGGATCAAAGAGGTGTGGGACCATTATCCTGACTATTATCAGTGACATATTCAAAAGTCAGGGACTGTCATAGCATGGGGCTGCATTCATGATCTTGGCTTGGGCCCATTCGTGGAAACACAATTGACTCAGAGTGTCACACCAGGGTAACACTAAGCTACACTCTGCTGGTAACACTGACGTCATAGTCAAATAGTCTGGGTATTAGTCGGGCCTACCTCCAGCCAGGACCAGTGGTCCATTAACTTGAGGCTGATTAGGTGACCATTCACATCAAATGTGTTTTATCGGCGTGGAAACATAAGTTGTGTCTGTCCTGATTATTTGAAGCCTACAAAGTAAAAAGTGCTGAATGTCTCTAATCTGCAGTTGTCATGTAACACTCCAGTCACTCACTCTGCTAACATTTTGAACAATGTTAATGGCTGTATTTGTATTGTATTTTCTCAATAATGCACAACAGGAACAACAGACCAGTGTTCAAGCAAGAAACTAAGTCAGTTGAACTTGATGAAATTTTGAGATCCTTTCCTTCAGTTAAAAAAAACAAATACACACAGTGAAAATTTTTTGCAATAATTTGACAGCAAATACTGCCTTTCCAATTAAAGCCTTTATCCTGATGTGTTTTTTTTTTTTGTTTGTTTTAATGGTGCTAACTGAGGTGCACAAGTTAAAAACCATAATGTACATATGAACTTTTATTACGAGGCTTAATAATATCCAATAATTCATAAAACGTTTTGCAATTACCAAGTAATTTAATTACATGATAGTGTGTTGTATTATTAGTGAACAGTACAATCATTATTTGGTAATTCATAAGCAGGCTTGATAGTTTGCTTGCAGGGATCAACCCATGGTCTGAAGGCAGCCACACAGTGAAATCGACAAAGAACAGAAACCAAATTCGAGATGGCTGCCATGATGGCCACGTTGAAAATTGCTGCGAACTAATTTTTGAAAGAACCCCCCCCCCCCCCAAGTTCAACAAACAAAGCAAATTCAAATTTGTTTGGATCATTCATTGTCCTTAAAATCGATTTATACCAAATTCAAGATGGCAGCCACGACGGCCAAAATTGAAAATTGCAGTGTTCCCATTTCTTAACTCATTCACTACGGAATACTTTTATATAAAATTGTTGCGTTTGTACGGAATACTTTTCCTGAAAATTACACAATATAAAGTATTGAAGTACAGGTGGCCCATGTCTGCGATCATCAACTGATTTTGCGTTTTGGCATCATAGGCAGCAGCTTGCCATAGGGAATAAGTTAAAATACCCATCCTTCTAATACCCCCAACAAACACAACAAATTCAAATAGATTGAATCAGCTTTTCTCCTCAATCTCAAAAAAAAAAAAACCAAACTGAAGATGGCTGCTTTGATGCCCATATTGATAAGCACAGCTTACGCCTTTTAAAAAGGAACCTTTCTCCACCCACCACTAACACACACGCCAACTTGGAATTTTATTGGGCCATCCGTTCTCCTCAAAATTGACAGAAACCTAAATAAAGAGGACTGCATTGTCTGCCATATGGAGAATCACATTGCTCACATCTTCAAAAGGAACCTTTCTCTTCCTGCCACAAATGCACACAGGAAATTTGAATTTGATCAGATCATCCAAATATCCACAAAGAAGACTACGAGGTCAATGAATTGCAGGGTTTACAAGGATGATATTGGAAAGGGGAATAACTCTTGCTGAAAACATCTCAGAGGTCTGAAAACACACATGCATACCTACACCATATATGATTATGCAACTTCAATTTGGAAGCAAACCAAAGCAAACTTCAGAAGGAGTCATATTAACAAAAAAAATAAAAAATCGAAAAAGAAAACCAACACGGACAGACAGTGCCAAATCATGAAATAGCAATAATTACAGCTGATTTGTTATGATTCTGCCTGCAGTTTTTTTCTTGTGTCTCTCTTGAATTGTGTTTCAGCTCCATTCCCGTGGTCTGACCATTGATTCCCTCTTTCTCTGCCTCCTGTGGTGTCGTATGACAGCCTTGAGCATGCCTGAGGCTCGTTGTCCAATCACGTTTCCTCTTTCGGTTTTGGCTTGGGCATTTCATTCATTGCTTCCACCTGAGCTTAATTCTGGGTCTCGCAAAACTCTGAGTGAACGTGTTCTCTGAAAACTCTTGAGTGAATGCTTCCTCTGATAGGGCCATTACTAACTGTACTAACCAGCACTTATTTAAGAGTGTGTACATATTTCGTCACGTAGTTACTAACCTAATTGACTAATTAGTGAGTGCAAGCATTTGTAGCTTCTGTAAATGCCTTCCTAAGCTTTCCCTGATTAACTGTGTTTAAAGCTATGCTTTTCATTGCTGTTTTCCTGGTGCTTTTTACTAAATATAAACAGTCTGGTTTGATTGATCATCTCAGCATCTGGTCTCGAGTCATCATTGTTAACCCGATCCTTATGAATTTGTTTATTAATCCCATGTGTTTCTGTTTCCAAATAAGATTGCCTTCCATATCCCCGCCACATCCCATATCCCTGGGTCCTGCACCTGGTGTCCACCTGACCCATTCCTATCATGAGGAGCATATTAAAAAAAAACAAACTACGTAACCCACTGATGAAAAGGGAGAGATCTGAAAAGTTTCCAAGAGCAGGGTTAAGGGATTAGGTGAGGCAATAAGTAAAAATGAGTTTACTCACATTCGTTGGCACATAAATCAGAAAAGCTGCAATTCAGCAGAGGGCCTGAAAAACAAAAATGGGAAAAGAGTAAAGATGAGTTAATGCAGCCATTAAAATTAGTAACCATACATGACAGTGTGGAGATTTCCTGTGTTTTGACATGAATAGCAGCCCTACATGTGTAACAACAGGGTTTGAACCTGGCTGGTTAGTGGTAGCCTTTCCAATTTTGTTATGACGTTCCTGAAAATTGTTGGCGTTTTGTGACACATGGCTAAGAATCTTCTGGTTCTTCAAAACCAGTGAAGAAATAATATAATCGAAGTCACAATGTAATAATGTAATGCAATGCAACTCAAATCAAAGCAGAGCTTTTCAAACAAACTCAACATCTGCCAGGCCTAATGCAGGATTAAATTCAATATCCACTGAAGGTAATTAATACAATGACAACTGTCAACTAAAAAATAATTTGAGTTTCCAAAAGGGCCCAACTCCAATGACTGAGAGGTCTGCATATCTTATAACAAAGTAATTTGTTAATTTAGCCAAAAGTATCCTAACGATGCCCTCTTGAAAGGAAATCCTGTAGAAATATATGGGTTATAATATCAGGGTAAAAAAAATAATATTTGCCTTTGCTGGAAAAGTGTTCCGTGGAGTTGGACCCTTTGGAAACTAAAGGATTCAATTATCTGCCATCTCAGCAAATGCTGCCTCAAATAAAAAGGATCCCATATTTCCCTCAACTTCACAAAGGAAGACAGGTAAAAGTGAAAATCATGCCTGTCATACAGAACTACAAACTCTGGCATGCTGAAATGACAGATTAGTGTGTGTATGCAGTGCTATCAGTGCCACACACTTGTACAGTCGATGAAAACATTCAGAGGATAAGGACGAATGACCCTTCAATATGATGCAAGAAAAGTACTGTAATAATAACCCTTCTGTTGTTATTATGCTTATTTGATTGTAAAGCTCATATTGGGTTCAGTAAACTACAAGCATTAATTTTATATTTTAAAATAGAACTAAAATGGCACTCAGAGTACAGACCTCTGCCAAGGCCAGAAGTCCTCTCTTGTACGATGCGCAAATCTGCAAGGGCAACCACTGTAAATCTACAATTGGCTAAGTTTTGTCAATTGAACTTCACTACCATAAAACTGATTTTAAAATGTATGGCATTTACTCGGACAAATGCCCTATCTTGCAATCCCGTGACGGTGAAGAATCCTTGAAAAAATTCGTGGATCTGGATGGTGATCTGCATCACCAGCAAAATCTAACTGATTGTTCCAAGGGCCATACCCTGTCCCTCCAAAAAAACGGAATCAAAATCATTCAATTTTTTAAAATTTATTCTCTGAGGTCATGTGGTCAACAAATACCTCAAAACATGTCTGAAACTGTGACTTACTGTTTGTCAGAGGCTCCACTGACATGCCTGAAAGTGCTACTTGGGATGTGGCTGGAGATCTTGTGAAGGGAATTGACTGTGATGAGCTGGATGTGAGCTCAGTGGCAGTTATAAACCTGGTTGGAGATTCTGTGTAAGATTCAGATAGAGTAGATGCCTTTAATGTGCTTGAATGTGGTGTGAGGGCTGTGTGTTCAGTAGATGTCATAACTGTGGTTGAGGGTTGAGTTGATGCCGTGCTCTCTGGGGGTGTATTGATTATATGTTTTCCTAATGTGGATTGAGTAGGTATGTGGACTGTTGTCGAAAGTTGTGCAGATGACATGGGTTGAGTTGTGAGGACCGTGGTAGGAAGTTGTCTCAAGGGTGTGGATTGAGATGTAACTAATGTGTTTGACCAGGTTGTCATGGTTGGAACTGTCGTGGGAGATGTACTGGACAAACGTCTCGGGACAGTGGATGAAGTGCTTGAGAATTGAAAAGGAGCCGAGGCAGCAGGTGCAGATTCCTCAATCACTGAAAGAAGAAAACACACACACACACACACACACACACACACGCAAGTCAACTCCGGTGTGGTCGAGTCATGCAGACCAGCCCAATTACATCACGATATTTGCCACGATTGATTCAATCTTTCAGCACTCTCTTTGCATCTGAGACCATAGCAGGACAGAACAAGAGGAAAGTAAAGGCAGATACAGATTAAGAGGAAGTGATTGACACTACACACAAACGCTCTGAGCAGAAAATTATATACTCAGCAACAAAAGTTTCTGTGACACCATTTATGTGTATGTTATAAATGACACGCAAAGATCTCAATGCAATCAATATGTTTATTTAACAGGAGAAACACTGACTTTTCAGTGCCAACGTCACTCAAAACGAAAAATGTCATTTTCATGCGTCATGAAGCACTTGTCTGACGTCTAACCAATTGTGACCTTCACACTTCAATACCGGGTGTGACTTCCTCGCGCCATGATGCAAGCAACGCATCTCCGGCGCATGGACCGAATCAGATGTGCCAGAAATTGCTGTGGGATGTCATTCCAAATCTGACGTAGACGTCGCCATTCCTGGAGTGTAGCTGGCAGGTTATCCAACCGCCGCAAACGTCGATCCATCTCGTCCCAAAGATGCTCGATTGGGGACATGTCTGGGGATCTGGCTGGCCATGGCAGGACATTGACATGTTGTTGCATCAGATACTGCTGTACAATCCTTGCAGCGTGTGGTCTGGCGTTATCATGTTGCAGCGTTATTCCGGGACCATGTTGCATCAAAAACGGTACCACCAATGGCCGTAGCACTTCATCGCGATATCTTTGACCCGTCAGATTTCCATCAATAACAAGCAAATCTGTTCTGTTTCTAGCCGTGATCCCTCCCCAAATCATGACACTACCACCTCCAAAACGATCAAATTCCTGAACACAGTTGTTGGCATAACGTTCTCCACGTCGACGGTATACACGTAAACGACCATCACATCGGTTAAGCATGAATCTTGATTCATCAGTGAAGAGTACAAGATCCCACTGACGTTGGATCCACCGTCGATGTTGTTGTGCCCACTGTAGACGCAGTCGTCGGTGTTGTACTGTGAGTATTGGAAGTCTTGCTGGCCGACGTGGGACAATGCCAAAATGACGGAGACGGCGACGGATTGTCTGTGCAGACAGTCGCCTCAAACCAGGTATCGTTCTTGCAGTTATGGTTGCAGGTTGGAATCGATTTCGGAGATGGGTTGTTCGAATCCAGTTGTCCTGTCTGGGAGTGGTTACTCGTGGACGGCCGCTGCGAGGACGGTCTCTGACATGTCTTGTCTGCTGATGACGCTGCCATAAGTTCCAAATGGTGTTTCGGTGGACATTCAGGCGATGAGCAACTTCCCTCTGCGAGGTTCCGGATTCAATCATCCCAATGGCCCTCCACCGATCATTTTCAGACAGTCTTGGCATTTAGAGGGTAGAGTTCCTGATCCGAAATGGCTGTGTTTTCGATAAGTGATGCTTCCGTCGTTCATCAGGCACAATGTGAACATTCCAAAAATTCTCCTCTTTTATTGCCATCCACAAGCATGATTTACGCACATTTTCACGTGCAAAGTCATTTTCTCGCATTTTCAAGATTTCCATTTCAATGTTGTGTTTACGTGTACTGTTTCAGTCTGATATCACCATATATGACAATTTCATAATTGCGTTATGAAAAATAATTAACAATATTGGTGTCACAGAAACTTTTGTTGCTGAGTATAAATGTTTTGTTATAACTGCAGCACATGAAGAATATAATTGCTCAACACATCAGTGAAAATTAGCACACAAATTTCAATCATTTCAACAATCAACTACATCCATAATTCCACACCACCTTATTTTCTCAGTTCATTTCCCCAAAGCTGTGCTACATATACGGCAAAATATGTGTTCAGCAATCTTGGTTGAAAAATTAGTTAATACCAAGAATACAGTATACTGTATTACCGAAGGCAACAGGATATCAGTCAGTCATGGGACGTACCAGAAGCTCAAAAATGTCTTTGTTACCAGCATTGAAATGCACGTGAGAGCCATTCAACGAGAATGAAGTACCTCAAAAGGATGGTGATCAGATCCAAATCACTGCATGTAAATGCATCTTGAAAGTATTGAATTGGTCCAGCAGTAATCCTATTTATGATTGGTCATATGATCTTGTTCGTCTCAATCGTACTAATTCACTAGGAGTTGGACATATACAAAGCAACTTATTTCATATAAATGTAATTAAATCTTTCAAATACACAGCTTCAAAACAGATCATTTTATCACACCTTACATAGAGTAAATAGTTCAAAACTACCAATTGTTGCGCATCAAATCTGTAAATGGAAAGGGGAGTCTGGTCACATTCTCCATTTTAACATACTTCCTCGGGATGGTTAAGAGTGTTTCCTAAAGGCCCTTCTGGTTTACACACCCATACATTCAGTATATCTGCTCCATGCTGCATTCAGTCATTCAAATTTCAGGGAAAGAAAATGTTATGCAAGAAAGGAGGAGGAGCGTAAGGGCTTTGACTAGAGCAAAAAGATACATTTATACTGCCAGTTTTACCTTGGCGTCTCACCCGCTTTGGACCTAAAGGATTAAATAAGACATCAGCATGAATCACACTAAATGACTGACTGTTCAGAAACATTGAAAATGATCTTTCATACCCATAGTGCTCCTGATCTGATGATAACTTTAAAAAGGTATTGAGCTCCAAGATGCATTTTACCTTGTTGAAAAACTACTTATTGATCTAAGAGACACAACACAGGGAGGATTTCCAGTTTGAGTGTATGATTCTTGTTGTCCAAATGCTTGGTTTGGACACATTCTCAAGCTCATGGTTTCAAGCAAGGAAATACACTTTCAAGTCAGTCTGAATACTTGCACAGAAAATCATAGGTGCGATGTTAATAGCAGTCTACACAAGGGGTCGTCAGTCTCATCCAGAAAGGGCCAATGTGGGTGCAGGATTTCACTCCAGTTAGTTAGAATGTACTAATCTAAGAATTCAGCAAAGATTCTAGAAGTTGATTGCTTGAATCAGATAAGTCACTGCTTAGTTGGAATGAAAGTCTGAACCCACATGGGGCCCTTTCAGGATAAGATTGAGGACCCCTGGTTTACACAAAAATGGAGGAGTAAAGTCGATGTTTGCTTAAATTAGCCTAGTAGATTATAACTCTGCTACTGCTGCAGCTTAATTTTATGCCGAATGATGACCGATGGTAAAATGATGACCGATTTTACCAATCATAATGAGAACCTGAGCAACAAAATCAGTGGTGATGCCGCTGTGAAGGGTTTTCTTTGCCTTTAATTTTACTGAACTTATAGTCAATAAAGTCTGATTTATTCAAAGCCAATCAACAACACATGCACAGTGCACTTATGTTGTTCAGTTTATGTTTTCCCATTGTGCCCAGTCGAATTGTACCACCCGAATTCAAAATAAGTTTGGATGCTGTGTAAATTGTAAATAAAAACAGAATGCAAATCTCATAAACCCCCATTTTATTCACTATAGAACATAGACAACATATCAGATGTTGAAAGTGAGACATTTCTTTAAAAAATATCAGCTCATTTTGAATTTGATGGCAGCATCACGTCTCACAAAAGAAAGGAAGGGGCAATAAAAGGCGGGTAAAGTAAGTGGTACTAATAAAAAACAGCTGGAGGAGCATTTTGCAACTAATTAGGTTAACTGGCAACAGGTCAGTAACATGACTAGGTATAAAAAGGCAGAGTCTCTGAGGAGTAAAGATGGACAGAGATTCACCAATCTGCAAAAAAACTGCCTGTAAAAATTGTGGAACAATTTCAGAAAAATGTTCCTTAATGAAAAATTGCAAAGACTTTGAATCTACAGTACATAATATCATCAAAAGATTCAGAGAATCTGGAAAAATCTCAGTGCGAAAGTGAAAAGGCCGAAGGTCAATAATGGATGCTCATGACCTTCGGGCCCTCAGGCGGCACTGCATTAAAAACAGCCGTGATTCTGCACTGGAATACCCTGCATGAGCTCAGGGACACTTCCAGAAATCATTGTCTGTGAAAACAGTTTGCAATCTACAAATGCAAGCTAAAGCTGTATCGTGCAAGAAGAAGCCATATGTGAACAAAATCCAAAAGCGCTGCCCTCTTCTCTGGGCCAAAGTTCATTTAAAATGGACTGCGGCAGAATGGAAAACTGTTCAGTGGTCAGATGAATCGAAATTTGAAATTCTTCTTGGAAACCATGGATGCTGTGTCGTGTGGTCTACAGAGGAGAGGGACCGTTCAGCTTGTTATCAGCGCACAGTTCAAAAGTCTACATCTCTGATGGTATCGGGTTGCATTAGTGCCTATGGCGTGGGGAGCTCACACATCTGGAAAGGCATTATCAATGCTGAAAAGTATAAAGAGGTTTTACAACAACACATGCTCCCATCCAGGCAATATCTCTTTCAGGGAAGGCCTTGCATATTTCAGCAAAACAATGCCAAACCACATACTGCATCCATCACAACAGCATGGCTTCAGAGTAGAAGAGTCTGAGCACTGAACTGGCCTACCTGCAGTCCAGACCATTCACTAATAGAAAACATTTGGTGCATCATAAACAAAAAATCCGGCAAAGAAGACCCAGGACTGTTGAGCAGCTAGAAAACGACATCTGACAAGAGTGGGACAACATTCCTCTCCCGAAACTTCAGTAATTGATCTTTTCACTTCCCAGACGTTTACAGACTATTGTTAAAAGAAGATAGGATACTAAACAATGGTAAATGGGCCTTATCCCAACTTTTTTTTTTGATGTTTCTGCCATCAAATTCAAAATGAGCCAATATTTTTCATGAAATGGTAAAATGTGTCATCGTCAACATCTGATGTGTTCTCTATATTCCATTGTGAATAAAATGTTCGTTTATGAGATTTGCAAATCATTGCAATCTGTTTTTATTTACATTTTACACAGCATCCCAACTTTTTTGGAACTGGGGTTGAATGTGCATTGCCCGTCATTTAGTTTTTCTGTTCTGTTATGAATTCCAGTGATACGTTGTTATTTTACGTACACTATCAGTTCACCATGAGTGTTACTGTTGATGTGAATGGTGCAGGGGAGAACAGGGCAATAACAGTCTCACTGATTGATGGCACTGTAGCTTTTTAAGATGCCATTCTATGTCAAAGCCCTTCTAGATTTGGATGAAGGTGCGGTACCCCTTTAGGGTGCACTTAAGAAATACCCCCAATATTATTCAATGACGAATTTATCAGTGAAAAACACATTTTCAACACGCACGTCATTCCCCGCTCATCACGGGGTAATAATGGACACCCCATAGGGTAACAACAGACGGCATGAAGATTATTGGTTAAATTAGACACTGTGTAACAAATGAGTAAATCTTTATTCACAAGGCAAATAAACTGAAAAATTATAAACAGTGTTGAACATTGAATAACCACATTAAACAGTATAGCATTGGTCTCCAACATAAGTCGCTGGAAATGTTCTTCCTTGACAACTGTAAAAAGTGGAGTACAAAAGACGCTTTCCTGCCACCTTGAGGTGTCTCATGAAATTAAACCGAAAACTGAAATATGATCGCAAAAGTGTCCAAACCCAATGATTCAAATGAGGGTCGAGGCATGTCAAGAGTAAGTGTATGATACAGTCGGGCTCAGCCTGTCAGCAGAATGCCAAAATCTGGTCTCCCCTCATTCAAAATTTTGGGCAATAACGTTATATGTGCCAATTTTACAGAAATCAAGATTTGGATGGTTTTGATTATTGCTTTTCTTTATTTATGCAACAACAAAACGTGCTTTACAATGTCATCCTGGCCAGTTCGCAACATTGACCTGTACGCAACATTGCCACACGGCGAAAAGTGTCATACCATAAAACATGAGATTGACATTTATCAAGTTATTGCGCTGAACCCTTCAATTATTTTCTCTTCGGTGTACTCTTAACTTTTATGTTGCTGTAGTGTACTAAACTAAATGTTTTGACTGCTAGCCTATTTCCTTAAAACTTTTGAGCAGAGAGAGCAAATCAGGGTGCATTAGTTTTTACTGAACAATTTGCGCCGGAAGTGGCCATTTCGAAAATTGCATCGCGCCTCTGAGCTCGTAGAGGTTGTAGGTTGGAGTACTCACCACAATGCAGGCTTTCATCTTGCAACGGGGGATGATTTCCCATGTCCCACTGCTCCCACTTCCATGACACCACATTCCCGTCATCACAGGCACCATGCTTACTGACGTTGTCCCAAACACGGAACAGGTATAGTTCAATTGCTCCAGCCGCTGAGTTGCTACCAGTGCTCCGGTGCTTGGACCCAAGGACCAATTCACCAGCAGGTGGGATATTCTCGCCGGACGCAGTGTGGACAGAAGGGGACCCGTCCACTTCCAGGCTGACACGGCGACGGCTTGTGTCTCGCTTGAGGCAGACATGGTACCATCTCGAGGAGTGCAGGCGGACGGGGAAGCTATGCTTAAAACCGAGCAGCCAAATATACAGGTTGTGTTTGTCCCCTTTTAAGGCCAAGTCATACTTAGATGCATTGGGGCGGCTGTATGTGTAGGCCGTCCACTCACCAGGCACTATCACCTGCACGCGCATGCACACTGTCATGTGTGTCAGTAGTGGAATTTGGCTCTTGTCCAGCAAAGTCCAGTGATCCCCACTGCTCTGAGAGAAATTGACCTTGAAATTATGCATGAAGCTGGCCTCAACTGAAGGAGTTGATAGATGGGGGAAGGTAAAGCAGGGAGAATTGAAAAGAGAGAAGATATTTTCACTCACAACTCAGAATCTGATATAAAGGAGGTTTACATCATTATTAATCATATCAAAGGTAATATAATGCAACTTAGTCATCTGCTTTTGCATTTCTATACCATCGTCTCTTCCATTGAATTAGATCTAAGACAAAATATCCGCAGTGGAATGGCAATATCCTTTGTTGATTTTATTTTCTTCCACAACTTAAGTAGAATTCCAGTATACTATACACTCATTTTAACAGGTGTATCTATATGTAAAGCAAATAGCCTGATCTAGATCAACATGGTCCTCAATATATAGGACATGCAAACGAAGAGAAGTGGTTTAATTTTTTGTGCAATTAAATGTTAGTACAAGCATTAACTTAGCAACTATGACGATGGTATGATTGTTGGTGGGTCTACCATGTGAGATAAAGTTGCCTTCCTGGGATTTTAATAAAATAAAAATAAGAAATCATCTACAGAGTTGAAGTTCTGCTGGTAGGTTAAACTAGTTAAAAGCCGCAGAATGGTCACAAATGCTAAAATATATCCTGCGCTGGACCGTAACTCGTCAGTTCGACCGTCAAAAAGTATAAAAATTGAAGTAAAATGGGCTGCAAAAAGTGGTGGACTAGCCATCGGGCGCACCAGGACAAATCCCAGTGGGCTGGCATGCAATTGGGCCGGTTTATCATTTTCGTTGGCCTGACTATTTACAGGTCCTATTTTCCTATCAGGAAACAGAAGCACATCACGTATTGGTGCAAAGCTATCAAATAAAACATGTTAATGGTGAAAGAAGGGGTGCCTGCACACTTACTCCAAGCCTCCCTTGTCCTCTTTGGTCAGGAAAATATGGAGGCTTTTTTCTTCCATAAACCATTTGAAATTTTGGCAGATCGAAACACACAACAAGCTTCCACTGTGCCACTGTCCATCTCAGATCAGACAGAGCCCAGAGGAGTTGGAGGCACTTATAAGCAAAGTGGATGTATTGTCTATGGCGCATCGTAAAGGTAATGTCAAAGAGCTGTGTCACAACTACTGTGCATACTTACCGCTTTGAACAAAGTAAATCCGCTTGATTCCAAGTGCAAATCTAGGTTCGTCCAAGCAAATCTGTTATTGTTTTGAATTGTATTTGTATATTTTAGTTAGTCGGGCATTATTCTTGTTATATTTATTCTCGTATTGTTGTTATATACCTTCCAGCCTAGATAATATTCACTTGGTTATGAAGAAGTATTATTTATTTATCGTGGTATCATTCACAAGTTTTGCTTACTTAGTTGCCAAGTCTGTATTTTTTCAAAAAATGTCTATAGACCCCAGGAAGAATAGCTGTGGCAATGCCACAGCCAATGAGGCTCTAAATAAAAAAATAAACAATAAACATTTTTTTTTTTAAATATCTTGAAAATAATCTTTCACATCACCATTTTTTCTTTTTTTATTGTTTGCTTTTGTGAGTGCTGCAATTTATCATTGAATAGGCCTAATAAGTAACAAGCAGAGGGTACGCACATTATGCACTCGCTGACAAAAGCGCATAATACGCATAAAAATGTTCCCTTAAAATTGCAGGGGAAAACTGACTGCTGACTGCAGACCAGGTTTTTGCTAGTCAATCATGCAAGAGCTTTGCGCTGCTGGCATTGCGCCTGACCACACCTCATTTTAAGACCAACACACCCATGGGCACTCAATTTGGCGCAAATGAATTGGCAATTTATGCAGTGAGGTCGCTGGACGAGAAATAATGTTTTGTGCCCCACTGCATTAGGTGCAAGATAGAGGCCTAAGTCTGTTTTGTAGGAATCGTATGTCTAGAGATCTGCTCAGTTTCTCAGGACGCCAGCCTCATGTTAATTGTGACGCACCGTTCAGGAACCACTCGCGAGAGGCAGAAATCCAAAAAACCGTATGCCTTTATTGGAGTCCGAGTCAAAGCCAAAAAGCACAGGAATTGCCAAGCCACAATACGAAATCCAAAAACAGTGTTGACTAGACAGGTAGGGGTCAGAGCCAGTAAGGGGAAAGAACCAGCCACATAATTTCATGAAACGAGTGGAGGCTGTTTTATAATGCAACTGTAGCCGACTATTAATGTTATGATTCTGCCTGTCCGCCATGTCTCTAATCTGCCTTGCCATGTCCATGATCTGCTTTGCCATGTCTGGATTTGGATCTTTGCTATGTCTGACTATGGCATGGATTATGTACACTGAAAAAAGTGATTTTGACCCCTAGTAAATGTTCCATATATTAATTAAGCATATTTTAATAGAAATAAATGTGTTATTTAACTCCACTTAAAAAATATAAGTAATTTCCAATAGTCAACATAATAAAAATATCTAGCTTCAGATAAAAATATTTTGTGCAACCACTTACCTTAAAAAAATTATGTTCATTCAGAAAACATTTTTTTCAGTGTATTTATTTGCAAAAAAGAAATACTTAAATCCCATTGATCATGTTCAATTTAAGAGGTAGGCTACTCATGAATGTTTTCAGCAGTGCTATGCTTGGTGCTGGAAATGGCTCTCGTTCCTTTTTGATAATTCTGTTGTTTGAATGATGGTGGTTGGAATAGACTAAGCCTTCTCAGAACAAGGTTGCCTTGCTGCTTGTTCAAATAACTGACCGAATTGTAGCTGCAAGTAATGTGAACATAAATTGTTAACAAGCTGCTGACGTTCTATCTGTTTTGATAGTCCATGCCAAAACTTCATGCCATGTTATCACTGTACAATTTCAGGTCATCAGATGATTGAGCACACCTGAGACCAGAGTGCTCAGCTGATAAAAAGTTGCCTTAGTCAGTGACGGCTGTTGGCTTGCTTCTAAAGTCTTCCACTTCCTGCTTCCTAATCTCCTTGCCACTCTTGATGGCAGCTTTACTTCTGCCTTTGTTTTGCAAACTAAAACTGTTTTGCGTGTAGCCAGCTTGTGTTGTCTCCCTTTTTGTTGTAGTTCTTGTGCCGACTGTGACACCAATTGAAGTTATGCTTTGCAAATATTACAGAGCATTCACCAAACAAATGATCAACCGGCTGCAAACGCTAGCTACTGGATTGCTCAGCAACTTAATATTTTGTATTTTGTCAACTGGACGTACTGTAGTTCCAACCAATATTCTCCACTAAACAATGTAGGTAATGCTTAAAGCATAGATCAGCCACCCTTTTCAGTACTAGAATTTCTGTGATCGTGCAGGTCGTACTGTACGTTGCAAATAAATGAACTGAATATCTCCATTACCTTTCCCACTCGGCATGTTTTCCATGTAATTTTGGCAGACAACATTTTTGCGTAGTTATACGTGTCAAAGTGCCCTGTTGGGAAGCACTGTGATTGCTGAGCACTTTGCATGACAAGTAAGCAATAAAATGTGTACCATCATTGAGCTCACGTCCTCAAGCGGTGGCTTATCTCGTGCACGCCCAGCAATGTAAGAGCACGGAGGCATGTTGCTGAGTTAGCAAGCATTGCGGATACTTCACCAATATTTACCGCACTTCATCAAACTGTAGCTCATGTTTTGGTCATCTGCCCAACGTATCCTTTATGTAACATTGCTTTGCCTCTGTCTACTCTGAATATGTCCAATATCCTCTGACTCTGCCACTCACCTGGTTGAGCTAAATGCCCCAAAGGCCCATGGATATTAGCCTCAGGGCTTTGGTTTATGCCTCCATCATTGGTTTTGTGTGGGATTTGTACAGAATTCTCAACATTCAGATTCATGCACACATATCTGTAGTCCACAATTATAGTATATTTTTCCTTTTTCTTGATATATCAACTTCAATTCACAGAGTACATGGCATTGTCATATCACAAAATATTTCTTTTAATATTTTACATCAATGGAATCGAGAACTTGGAGACACCATTGCTGGTAGTCTTGTCATAGAGTATGTACAGTCATAACCCTGAAACTGCTGCCACTGGCTGCTCTTCACTAACTGCCTGATTTTGTGTTGTCTCTCTGTGTCCTCTGCCTAAGTGCTGCCTGTTCACCATCGATACAGTCCGGTCCATGGTGCAAATCTAGCTGATTCCAAATCCAGGACTGCCTTTTTCAACTGACTTTCTGAACATGTTGGTAGCAATGAACTGATACCCTGGACCAGTCAGAGGAGAACAGGCTTCCCCTCTTAAGCCTTGTTCCTGCTAATTTATTTTCATATTTTGTTCCACATAGGGAGTTTTTCCTTGCCAATGTCAATGCAGGCTTACTTTTGAGGGGGTTCTGACCAGGGCTTACTGTAAAGTGGATTGTGGCAATACACTGTAAAATGTGCTATTCTGATGAAACTTAAGATTTCTCCTGTATTATGGACTTCAGTGGAAATGACTCCCACATAGTGACTCTACACGCCGCACTCCTTTCGCATTGGTGCAGCTTTAGTTGTCTCAGTTCCTACTCTTTAGGTCTTGGGACATTGTCTCTGCCCTGGAATCAAGGACATAATTGAGGCTCAAAAATCAATGAACAAGCTTGTGTACGTTGATTGAATGTTTCAATTTTTCTTATGTATTGCATGTTAAAATACATTCTCATAGCTAATGCCTTCATTCATTTCTGGCTCGAGTGTCACATAGAACATCTTCCAATACACATTAGCAGGGCCATAAAGCAACACTGGACTGTACAATGCCAAATAATCCATCACTATATACAGACTACTTGAAAAGTAGCATATTTCTCTTTCAAGAGAAATCATGCCAGCCGCCAGGCTGTCGCTACACATTCAGTAGTATACTTCAAATAGTACAAGTGTCTTGATTCGGCTTCAAGAGAAATCGTGCCAGCCACTGAGCTTGACTACACCGAACACTTCATAAAAACAATTTCTCTAGTATCGGCTTCAAGAGAAATTGTGCCAGCCGTTAGGTTGTCACTATATGTAGTAGACTTCATGTAGAATGTTTCTCTTGTATCAGCTTCAACAGACATTGTGCCAACCGTCAGATTGTTACTATATATAGTTCACTTCTTATTGCACAATTATCTTTTATCGCCTTAAGAGAAATTGTGTCAGCCAATGGGCTACCACTTCACATAGAGCATTTCAAATGGCACTTTTCTCCTGCATCAGGTTCAAGAGAATTGGTGTCAAGCCACTGGACTGTGACTACACTGCTCATAATTTATTCTGTAGTTCAAGCTAGCCTATGCCTGGCATGGCTCTGTTTGGCCAGGTTGGTCGCTGCTATTTGCCTTTGGTTCCATGTTCCATGGATCTCTCAGAACAAGGCATGTTCCCAGACCCAAAGTATGCATGTATGCCTGTATGTCTTCAATAAAACCTTTCTCTTTTGACAAAGTGGTCCTCTCTGAAATGGAGCTTTGACGTAATTTCTGAAAGGCCACGGAGTCAAGCTGTTTTATCAATGTAGAGCTTCAATGTGCTGGAGTGTCATCAGGCGCACATGACTGTCTTCTGACTTTGCCATCAGATGATTGCTTGACCAGTAATATGCAGATTTATTTAAGCCTGTATCCTGAGAGGCAGCTCCTCGCCCCGCTTGCTTCACAACTTTCCTCCACCCCAACTCCACTCGTCAAGTATAGCATTGACTATTCCTGTTTCTTATGACTAAGTCTCTGATCTATAACAATATCTCTTCCTTTTTTGTCGTTGTTGCTGCAGGCCATGTTCAATGGGGCGTTAGTTGCAGCTCCCTGCCTTTGTTTCCACATTTGGATGAGCAAGGATCTCTCAGATCGGAGCCATGTCGCGAAACCCAATGTATGCATGTATACCATATAATCTTTTGTCTTTTGACAAAGTGGTCCTATCAGAATTACTATATTTTAAAAATTGTAATGGAACAGTACAGATGAAGGTACTGTATCTCATCAATGGCTCGTTTGAATGACATAGGCTCTGTTTCTTTTGTGAACTATTGTTGTTAAATGACAGTGGAAAAATCATGGCAATCACTAGATGAATGACTAATACAGAAAAAAAGCACTCAACCTTTTTTCTAGTCCTTTAAATGAATTTCTCTGTAGTTGTTTTGGAAGTTTCCCCTTTTAAAATAGTTGCCCCACAGGTTTTAAGGAACAGTTTAAGACTGCAGAGTAGGAATGTAGAGCGATGCCGTAACTTGCAGAGTGCGATTATGCCACGAAGGAACACAGTACCTTAGATTATGTTGACATATTAACACAGGGTTTCACATGCGTAGAGGGCCTCTTTTGTTACTCACAACTGCAGTATTTGTTTCGTTTGAACCAGGAACTTCAGGTATTCAAATAATTGAGCTGATTATATCAGTGGGTATGTAGTGATGGCTGATTCTAATTCTTTTTTTTTTGTGATTTTGTAACTCGGACTCCTCAGAAATGTTTTACAACATGCTTACGTTCCATACTCATGCAAAAACATAGACACCATATGGGTGCTTTGTTATTAGCTGGAAGACTGTTCTCTGACAAGGGAATTTATTTCAATATAGTTTGTGGTTTTGTTGTTTTTAAGACAGTCAGCAGCACAACCACTGCCAAAATATTCTATTCCTAAATTCTTTCAAAATGTCTCAAGAGGTCAGAAAGGTTTTGGGACAAAAGGAAAGGAAAAAATTGATTGTAAAAAAAAATAGTAAACTAAGCTGAAATATTTTTTTCCACTTAAAAAATAAAGATTTGGTATTATAAGGGTTTGGCTCAGTGAGCTGATCTGCCGGGCTAAGTATTGATTCGTTTTGTGACTCTAGGTATGGTGATTATAAATTATTAAAATATCATACAACCACATTTCCAAAAAAAAAAAAAAAATTTAGGACAGCATGAAAAATACAAATCAACAAAAAAACAGTCAACATAATTTACTGGACAGTGTCACATTTTTATTTTGGTTCTACGCTCGAACATTTTGAGGATGAAAGGGTACAATAACATTGAGATTGAGCTGACTATCAGCTTTAATGTGTGGGTGTTTTCATCCATACAGGATGAACCATTTATAAATGAAAATGCCTTTTGTTCAACCCCATTTCTAAAGACATTTGGACAATATCAAAAATGCAAATAAAAATTTCCATATTCATATCAAATTAAGAAGCAAGGTCATGCATGTCCAAAACAAAACAAAACAAAACAAAACAAACAACAACAAAAAAAACAAGCTTAAGGTAAAACAATATATATTATGTACAGTGGGCTCCAAAACTCCTGTCACCCCTGACTGGCAGTTTACAACTAATATTTCTATTAATACTTCTATAAAAAAAATTCTAAAAAAGTATATTTATAGAGAAACTCTAAAAACCAACATGTGAGAAACACTGTACAATATTAATGTTCCAATGAAATCATCCAAAATATTTTGCTGATTTTATTAAAAATCAATTTCCTCCAAATCAAGGTCTCACAATTAATGGCACCCTTAAAGATTATTGTAAATAACATCTCCCAAAATTAAACCTGGTATTAAATTCCACTTATTTATGATTTATCCAAGTGTTAAGGAACTATATTGAGTCATTACATCACTTCCTGTTTCACTAGGGTAAAAAATGAGGTAATACACATGCAATATCTCTTTGTCATCCAACATCATGAAGAAAAAAAGTCAAAAAGAGATGATACTGCACTTTTGTTGTGATTCTGGTTTTGCCTTGCCTTACCATGTTCTGACTGCCATAGGTGTATTTTGATTCCTTGCCTTGTCTGACTATTCCTTAGGATTATGTATTGTGTATTTGGTCGCTTTTCTTTTCATGCATTGTCTTTGTTTAGATTTTTCCAGGTTTTACTGATAGCCATAGTTTTTATTCCAGTCCATTTTTTGATTTTCCATGTATTGTACTTTGTCTCCCCCTGTCTTGTCTTTCCTCTTGTCTTTGCTCACAGCCCCAGTAATGGGTGCCACTCCTTCGGGTGATTTATTGGTTTCTGGTTTCAATCTTCCTTCCCCATCTCGTTTACTTCCTTTCCCTTGCTTTTTCTATATTACTAACACATACACACCGTTTGTTGTTTTTGTTAATTTACTAACCAAGACTAACATTGTATATTAGACTAACTTACTAACGAGCACTCGGGATTGTATAGCTGCACTTACTAATTGATTAACAAGCTCTGAGCACTCGCCCTATTCTAATCTCCGCCCCTTGTCTCTCCGTAATCTTCACTGCTGCTCTTCACCGCACTGCTTTGTCAGATCGTTCTGTCATGCTTACTTGTGCCACGTTCATTTCGCCCTGTACCCATTGTGATTATCTTTCTGACTGGACCGTCCTTGACTATCGATTTTTGCATTCTCCCTGTACTTTGCCGCCTTCTTGTGTTTTGATCCTTTTTTGTCTGACCGTGATTTTTGTGATTGGTGCCCTGTTTACGATTCTGGATTTTGGATTGTGGACTCTGTACTGTTGCCTGCTCTGTTGGGGGGTTTCCCCCTTCAGAAATAAAGCCTCCATTTTGTATTTTACTGGTTCTCATGAGTGGTCCATTTCGTAAATCCTCACAAATTTAGGATAAAGAAGGGAGGCGAGCCTGCACCCGTCTACATTAATAGGGACTGTGTGGACAGAGTACACTCCTTCTAATTCCTGGGCACTCATTTCCGAGGACCTCAACTGGACAGCCAACACCAGTGCGACCATAAAAAAGGAACTGCAGCGCATATACTTTCTGAGAATACTCAGAATGCACAACTTAAACGGTGAACTGTCGTTGGCCTTTTATCGATCTGCTATAGAGAGCATCCTATCTTACGGCATCTCAGTGTGGTATGCAGGGTGCTCAACCTCAGACAGAAAGGCCCTGCAGTGAGTCATGAAGGCCGTACAGAAAATCATTGGCCCACCCTTGCCCTCCATAGACGACATTGCCAGCTCACATTACCACCGCAGAGCCATAAGGACTCCGCACACCCTGCACATCACCTGTTTGAACTGATACCATCAGGCAGATGCTACAACAAGCACACAGATCTAGATTCAGGAACAGATTCTTCCCCACAGCTATTCACGCCTCAAATTCTCTTTGTTTCTGAGTTCCGTACTTCAACCCCAATTTCAAAAATGTTGGGATGCTGTGTAAATTGTAAATAAAAATGGAAAGCAATGATTTGCAAATCTCATAAACCCGCTTTTTTTAACAATAGAACATAGACAGCATATCAGATGTTTAAAGAGAGACATTTTACTAAATCATGAAGAATATTAGCTCATTTTGAATTTGATGGCAGCAAAGTAAAAATGGACGTAGATTCACCAATCTGCAAAAAAAACTGCATCTAAAAATCGCACAACAATTTCAGAAAAATGTTCCTCAAAGTAAAATTGCAAAGACTTTGAATGTACAGTACATGATATCATCAAATATTTCCAAAAATCTAGAGAAATCTGTGTGCAAGGGACAAGTCTGAAGGTCAATATTGGATGCTCGTGATCTTCGGGTGGTAGGGCGGCACTGCATTAAAAACAGGCATGATTCTGCACTAGAATACATTGCATGGGCTCAGGTACACTTCCAGAAATCATTGTCTGTGAACACAGTTCGCTGTGCAACATACAAATGCAAGCTAAAGCTGTATCATGCAAAGAAGCGATATGTGAACCCAATCCAGAAATGCTGCCATCTTTTCTGGGCCAAAATTCATTTAAAATGGACTGATGCAGAATGGAAAATTTTTCTGGGGTCAGATGAATCAAAATTTGAAAGTCTTTTTGGAACCCACGGACGCTGCGTCGTGCGGTCTACAGAGGTGAGGGACCATCCAGCTTGTTATCAGCGCACAGTTCAAAAGCCTACATCTCTGATGGAGTCAGGTTGCATTGGTGCCTATGGCGTGGGAGCTCACACATCTGGAGAGGCATTATCAATGCTGAAAAGTATGAAGAGTTTTTATAACAACAAATGCTCCCATCCAGACATGTCTCTTTCAGGTAAGGCCTTGCATATTTCAGCAAAATAATACCAAATCACAGACTGCATCCATGAGTAACAGCATTGTTTTGCAGTAGAAGAGTCTGAGCACTGAACTGGTCTAACTGCAGTCCAGACCATTCACTAATAGAAAACATTTGATGCATCATAAAATGAAAAATCTGGCAAAAAAGACCCAGGACTGTTGAGCAGCTACAATCCTACATCTGACAAGAGTGGGACAACATTCCTCTCCCAGAACTTCAGCAATCGGTCTCCTCACTTCCCAGACATTTACAGACTGTTGTTAAAAGAACTGGGGATGCTAAAAAATGGTAAACATGGCCTTATCCCAGCTTTTTTGAGATGTGTTGCTGCCATCAAATTCAAAATGAGCTTATATTTTTTCCTGAAATGGTAAAATGTCTCAATTTCAACATCTGATATGTTGTGTTGTGAATAAAACATCAGTTTATGAGATTTTCAAATCACTGCATTCTGTTTTTATTTACATTTTACACAGCATTCCAACTTTCTTGGGATTGGGGCTCGTAATGCATTTCAAAATAAATCATAACTTATTTCTATCTGGATTCTATACATGCGTTACTCAGTGCACTTTTCTGCTCACTGCATTTTTATCCTGTGTATTGTATATAAGTAAATTTTATTGAGGTTTTTTATTTTTTGATGCTGTTTTTATTGATGGCGTGAGTGTGTTTATTGATGCGTCATGTGGAGCTGCACTCTAATTTTTTTGTATGCTTTGCCAACAATGACAATAATGCTGTCTACATTCATTCCACAGCTGCAGTTTGCTCTCCAGGATACTGAGATGGATGGTGAGAGAAGCAACAAAATCCCAAAGGATCTCCGTGAAGGAATTGCAGGCCTTAGTGGCATCTTGGGGTCACCAGGTTTCAAAAAGCACCATCAGGCGCCACCTCTACAACCACAGGGTCTTTTGAAGGATTGCCAGAAGAAGCCTTGTCGGACCAGAAGACACAGAATCAAGCACTTGGAGTTTGCCAAACGCCATTTAAATTATGACTGGGAAAAAGTGATTTGGTCAGGTGAGACCAAAATTGCACATTTCGGTCAGATACAGCATCAGCACGTTTGGCGTCAAAACAGAGATGCATACAAGGAGAAGCACCTCATAGCCGCGGTGAAACATGAAGGTGGGTCAGCCATGTTTTGGGGCTGTTTTAATTCAAGAGGTCCAGGGGCACTGGTTAAGATTAATGGCATGATGAATTCCACTGAGCAGCGGGATAGTTTGGCTTAAAATCTGGTTGCCTCCGTCAGAAGGCTGGGATTTGGCTGTCGGTGAACTTTCCTCCAAGACAATGACCCAAAGCATACCTCAAGATCCTTACCGAAATGGTTCAGCAATAACAAAATCACTGGCCATCTCAGTTGCCAGACTTCAGTGCAAATGAAAACATGTGGGCTGAGTTCAAGAGGGAAAATGACAAATGAAAACCCAAGAATGTGAAGGATCTTGAAAGGATTAACTTGGTCCAAAGTCCAAGTGTGTGAAAAGACTCCATGCTGTAATCCTTGCCAGAGGTAGTTGCACCAAGTGCTAAATGAAGGATGCAAATTATTATGAATTAATAATTATGAAATTTCGGTTTTGTTATGACTGTAATGATTTTGGTTGTTTCCATTGAAATATTAATTATTTCACACATATTGGTATATTCCATTTCTCTATAATTATATTGTCTATATATATTTTTTTTTTGTTTGTGCATTGCCAGTCAGGAGTGCCAGAAATTTGGAACCCCTTGTGTGTGTGTGTGTGTGTTTGTGCGCATGTGTGTGTGTGTGTGTGTGTGTGAAAAAGTATTTGCCTCCTTCCTGATTTCTTAATTTTATGCATATTTGTCACACTTAAATGTTTCAGATCAGCAAACAAATTTTAATGTTAGACAAAGATAACCTGATTAAATACATAATGGAGGTTTTACCTGTCTCTATGTGAAAAATAATGCCCCCCCCCCTTGTAAAATCATGAATGAACTGTGATTAACCACATTTTTTGCGTTCAATTTCACAAGCCACACCCAGTCCTAATTACTGCCAGACTCGCTTTATCAAGAAATCATTTAAATTGAACCTTTCTGACAAGATGAAGTAGGCTAAAAGATTTCAAAAAGCAACACATCATGCCGTGATCGAAAAAAATTCAAGAACAGATGAAAAACAAAGTCATTGACATTTATCAGTCTGGAAAGGGTAACAAAGCCATTTATAAGGCTTTGGGACTTCAGCGAACCACAGTGAGAGCCCTTACCCACAAATGTAAAAAAATGTAGAACTGTGGCGAACCTTCCCAGGAGTGGCCGGCGTACCAAAATTACTCCACGACTCATCGACGACTCATCCAGGAGCTCAGAAAAGAACCCAGAATAAAAACTAAAGAACTGCTGGCCTCACTTGCCTCAGTTAAAGTCAGTATTCATGATTCAACAATAAGAAAGAGACTGGGCAAATATGGCATCCATGGGAGAGTTCCAAGGCGAAAACCGCTGCTGACCACAAGAACACAAAGGCTTGTCTCACATTTGTCAAAAAACATCCATATGATTCCCAAGACTTTTGGGAAAATATTCTGTGGACTAAGGAGACAAAAGTTGAACTTTTTGGAAGGTGTGTGTCCCGTTACAACTGATATAAAAGTAACACAGCATTTCACAAAAAGAACATCATACATCATACCAACAGTCAAAGAGCAGCTTTGCTGCTTCAGGGCCTGGACGACTCTTGTCATTGATTGAACCATGAATTCTGCTCTCTACCAGAAAATCCCAAAGGATAATGTCCGACCATCAGTAAATGACCTCAAGCTCAAGCGCACTTGGGTCATGCAGCACGGCAATGACCCGAAACACACCATCAGTCCACCTCTGAATGGTTTTTAAAAATACAAAGGTTTTGGAGTGGCCTAGTTGAAGTCTGGACTTAAAACCAATTGAGATGCTGTGGCATGACCTTCAACAGGCTGCTCATGCTCGAAAACCCCCCAATGTGGCTGAATTAAATTAATTCTGCATGGAAGATTGGGCAAAATTTCTCTGTAGCGATGTGAAGGACTCAATGCTTGACTGCAGTTGTTGTCGCTTAGGGTGGCACAACCAGTTATCAGGTAGGTTTGGATAGCTCTTTCCCTCAATAAATGAAATCATCATTTAAAAACTTAATTTTTTCTTTACTTGGGTTATCCTTCTCTAATACTAAAATAAGTTTGATGATCTGAAACATTTAAATGTGACAAATACGCAAAAAAAAAAAAAAATCAGGAAGGGGGCAAACACTTTATATATATATATATATATATATATATATATATATATATATATATATATATATATATATATATATATATATAAATACACACACATATACACAAACACACACACAAGATCTCTCTTTCATGTTCTTTAATACAGCAAAGCCAACAACAAAGTTGTAAAAATCAGCCCAAACAGCACTTCACAGTGAGTCAAGTACAAGGCTACAGTACTGGCATAAACACGGACGAATACGGACGTCAAATTTTTTTTTCTGTCCTCGGTCTCAATCTCCAATGTTCTCAAAAGGAAGAAGAAGAAGAAGAAGAAGAAGAAGTTGTTTTTCTGGCCTCTCGTCCAGCCAATTGTGGAAGAATTTAAAGTAATGCAAGTAACTTGATAATTTATTTGTAAGTAACAGTAATCCGATTGCTTAAGTTATCAAAGTAATACGATATATTACTGCGTTACTGATAAATGTAATCTAATTAGAGTAACAAGTTGCTTTGTAATGCATAACCCCCGACATTGTGCATGCAGAATGTGCTTTTGCCTTGTCTCGCTAAAATAACTATGGGCATTGCTGACAGATGTCTTGAAGGTTGCACATGTTGTTCCAAAATCTCAGTGTGATGTTCAGCAATAATGGTGCCTTCGCAGAAATCCAAGGTACCCTAAGGGCTCTGGGGCAACCTTAAGCTGTGACAGTGCATAGCCTTTGGACATGCAGCCAGTAACATCCTGGATGTTCCTTCTTTTCTTTGGTCCAGAGCATAGCGCCATTCATTTCTTCAACAACAAAAAAAAAAAAAAACTAAATATTGATTCATCTAACCACAATACACATTTTCATTGTGTGATTGTCCGTGGCAGATGCCTCATAGCCCAGAGTCATCAGCGTTTCTGGGCTGTGTTAAGCCTTCCTTTTTGCATAGTGAAGTTTTAACTGGCATTTGTGAATGTAACCACATATTGCAGCTCTTTTCAAAGATGTGCCAAAGTAATTCTGATATCATGTGGTTATATTACAAACAAAGACATGACAGTTCTTAATGCAGTGCTGTGTGAGTGATTGGACATCACAGGTATTCAGCTTAGGCTAATGCCCTTGCCCTTCATGCACAAAAATTCTTTTAGATTCCTTGAAATTTTAAATATATTATGCACTGTAGAGGGTGAAATATCTAAATCCCCTCCTATCTTTATGTGGAGCATTGTTTTAAACCATTAGAACCCTAAAAAAACTGTTTAAAACTTAAAACCTTACTTGCATTTATGGTCAAATTGGCGATTTGCAGTCCATCTTTGCTGCTGAAGGACTATGCCTTTCCTGGACACTGCTTTCGTATCTCATCATGATTACTGTCACAACCTTCATCTAATGCCATCTGTTCCTCCTCCTCTTCAGAAACTTGCATTTCTATTAGGAATATGTCTCCTGTGATTAATTGAAATCTCACATGTATTCCCCTCTCCAGCTGTGTCTCATTTCATTGTTTCTTCCTGATGGCTCTGTGATGTGTAATTAAACCTCCTGCTTTCAGTTGCAAGTTGCAGGATTGTAATTAGACATTTGAGCTAAGAAACAGTCAGTATTCTCCGTAAAAACTCCTCATCGTTATTAAGCGTAAAACGAAGATTCTCACCTCTCTTAAAAAAGAAGGTGTTGAGATTGCATTATTGCAGGAAACCCATTTGGAGGATAGAATCTTAAATTTAAACGAGACTGGGACGGCGATACCTTTTTTTCATCCTACACCTCAAACAGCAGAGGAGTGTGTATTCTAATAAATATCAAATTACCCTTCAAGCTTGAATCTTGTGTTAAAGGCACTAGTGGACGCTACGTTATAATTAAAGGGCTACTATATGGAGAATCTATCTCAATTCTCAACATATATGCTCCACCCAATCACCCTACTGATTTTATTACGAAGGCATTTTTGGAGTTTGCTGAACTCGAGAATGTTCTATAGTAGGTGGAGATTTTAATTGTCATTTGAATCCATCTCTGGATAAACTGCCAGCAGAAACTGGGGCCCCTTTAAGAAGAGCTAGAGCATTGGCAGCTACAAGTGAAGAGTTTGGATTTGTTGACATCTGGAGAACTGTGCATCTTGATTTAAAAGAGTTCACTTTTTTCCCAACGTTCACAAAATTAGCTCCAGAATAGACTACTTCTTTATCCCCAAGTTAATGTTACCTTTCGTGGTGTCTTGTGAAATAAGGATTATTTCTCTTTCTGATCATAGTCCAGTATTTTTACAGCTGCTGGTTAATGGGAAGCAGAGATTCTCTAACTCTTGGAGGTTTAACCCAAACCTACTCAGCGACCCCAACTTTATTTTGTACTTTGTCAAAATTTTAAATCTTTTACTCAATAATTAAAACGTCTGATGTATCTCCCTCAGTACTGTGGGAAACCTGTAAAGCGTATGCAAGGGGCTTAATTATCTCCTACACAAGGAGTAAAAAACGCAAATCTCTGGAAGCCCAAAGGAAATTAGAGGGTGAACTGTTCAATCCTGAAAAGACGTATGCTAAATGCCCATCCGAGGTTAATATGAAGGCAATGTTGGCCACAAGAGCATCTCTAAATTTTCTTCTTACCCATAGAGCCGAGCAAGGTATCAGATTTGTTGAACAAAGACTATATGAGTGTGGCAATAAACCAAATGAATACCTTGCAAGACCAGTTAACAGAAAAAGCGATTCTCAGGCAATTTCATCTATTAAAGACACAAATGGAATTAGTAAATTTGACACAAACAAATTCATATTGATAAATTCATATCCAAACTGACTTTACCTAGATTAGCAGATGAACAAAGACTAGAACTGAATAAACTAATTATGAAACAGGAGGTTCTGGAGGCATGGCAGACCCTACAGTCAGGAAAAGCCCCAGGCTCCGACGGCCTTAGCTAGGAATTCTATAAAGAATTTAAGTCAGGAACTTATGGACCCCTTTCTTGAGATGCTAGATGATGTATTTGTTAAAGGATCCTTACCTAGGTCCCTTACTGAAGCTAATATTAGTCTTATACTTAAAAAGGGGAAGCCAGCTGATGAATGTGCATCATATCGCCCTATTAGCCTCTTAAATGTGGATTTAAAAATACTCTGCAACATACTAGCACAACGACTTGAGAAAGTTCTTCCCTCCATTATTAATGTCGTTCAGACAGGATTTGTTATTGGTAGGAGCTCTTATAATAATATGAGAAGGCTGTTGAATGTAATTCAACTTTCACATCAGCAAAAACTGGCCAGCATGGTAATAAATCTGGACGCAGAAAAGGCCTTCAGCAGAGTCGAATGGCCTTTTCTTTTTTCTGTTCTTGACACTTTCGGGCTGGGAGACGCGTTTTGTGGTTGGGTTAAATTATTATGTAACAGACCACTTGCAGCTGTTCGGATTAATGGGCAGACCTCTTCTTACTTTTCCCTGGGCAGGGGGACCAGGCAAGGGTGCCCGTTGTCCCCGCTGCTGTTCGCGATAGCTATAGAGCCCCTTGCAGAAACTATAAGGAACAACCCAGACGTTACTGGAATCTCTGCTGGTGGAAAAGATCACAAAATAGCCTTATACGCTGATGATATTTTGCTTTTCTGTACCAATCCACGGACATCTGCTCCAGCTGTTTTGGAAGTAATACGCCAATTTAGTGAGTTCTCAGGGTACAAAATTTGTTTTTCAAAATCTGAGGCTATGCCTCTGGGCAACCCGCGCTGCCCTACTTCATCTCCATTTAAATGGTCACCCCAAGGTTTCACTTACCTGGGATCTCATTTACCCCGTCATTAGACACACTGTACAAGGCTAATTTTAAACCTCTTCTAAAACGCATCAAAGACAATTTAGACAGGTGGGTATCTCCACCATTGTCTATGTTGGGGAGGGTTGCCTTGCTTAAAATGAATATCTTGCAGAGACTTCTTTATCATTTTCAGATGGTCCCTATCTTACTTAGTAATAAAATTATCAGAGGGGTGAACAGCTGTTCTGTCTCCCCTGGCCCCCGCTCACTGCAACATTGATTTTGCTCCAGCTTGCTCAGATGACGGGTTTAATATATGGAGAGAGAGGGATTCTAACCCTGGGGCATTTGTTTCAGGAAGGAGTGATGCTCCCGTTTACAGAACTTGAAAATAAGTATGATCTACCCCCAAATAATTGCTTCAGATTTTTTCAAATTCGTAGCTTTATTCAGGATAAAAGCAGCCATGTGTTTGACTGCCAGACTTCGAAAATGGAACGTTTACTTCTAAATAGAGGCAAGAAATCAGTCCTTGGCCAGGGGTATGCTGAACTTAACCTTGCTAGTGTTATGACTACGGACTATCTGCGACAGGTGTGGAATAATGATTTCGATCTTACAATGGATGAAACAACATGGGCAGAAATTTGGCAATTGGCCAAGGAGATCTGTACATGTAACAGAACCAGAGAGAGCCAGTTTAGGATATTGCATTGTTTACAGATTACCCCCCAGCTAAGACATAGAATCAACCCAAGTTTGTGAGAAATGTGCTTGAAGTGTCATATTGAGGTGGGAAATTATAGGCATTGTGTTTAGTCATGTGTGCATAGTAGGGGGAACTGGGGTAAAATTACTGACAAAGTCAATTAGATTTTTGGTGTCCACCTATACCCAGGGCCTGAGGCGCTGCTCCTCGGCTTACCCAGCCCTCAGATTAAAGGTTCTTATCAAAGAAGGCTGTTCAATAGTCTCACATTCACTGCCCGGAAGAATATACTGCTTAAATGGATTGATAATACACCTCTTACAACTATAGGAAGGCATAAACTGATATTTGAGTTAATGCCAATGGAATATTTAACATACAGATTCAAATGTAAAATGGCAGCGTTCTTTAAGACTTGGGCACCCTTCTTTAGATATGCCGGTAAAAGACACACAGATACCGTTTTAAAAGGAATGGTTGACTGCAACACGGATAATTGGCAAAATGACATCTTTGGGTCATAATGTCACATTTCTGCTTGCTTGGTGATAAATCGTTATTTATTTTTCACTCAGGTATTTTGTTTTATAAAAGTTGTTGGAAATTTTTTAATACTTTAATTTCTGAAAGTATGCATCCTGTTTTCACTTGTTTTTTCAAGACTATTAATTGTTGTATCATCGCTGTCAATTGTAATATACTGAGCACTCTTATATGCATATGTTTATATAGGTGCAATGACACTCCCCTCCATATACCTACACACCTGTAATAAATAATTTTTCTAAATAGGTAGTGGGCTACATATCTTATGCCAACAGATCTCAAGAAAATGTGTAACTTTTGTGGCCTCTGTTTGTTTGCTTGTTTGTTTGTAGTGTGTGTTTTGTATGTTTATGGGAAAAATCTAAATTAAAATATCTTTTAAAAAAAAAAACTGTTTTGGTGAGTTATAATTGATTCTTATACAGTGAGGAAAGTGTTCGTACAAGCTTGCGTTTCCCTGTAGGTGCTTGGAGGTGGAAACAGCAAGCTTTCTGCTGCAGGGTGAATGTTCTGACAGTATAATCAGACTTTTTTTTTTCAAAAATGAGTAGAAAAATTGACTAAATTCTAAAAAAATTTTTTTGGTTTGGAGAGGTTACTGGAGACCATTGATAATCCATCCGTGCCTATATTGGTAAACTCCTACTAAATTCCACTAGAAAATCATTGATTCATATTGAAATTCACAAGTCAAAAGATCTGTGTTAAAAATATGATTATTATCCCCCGCCAACACGAAGTGGGAGGGGGATATAGGTTTGACCTCCGTCCGTCCGTCCGTCCGTCTGAGATAAAGGGGACAGCTTTACTCAGAAACTACTACAGATACAGCAACCAAATTTGGTGTGTAGCTTCAGACCATAAAGGCCTTGATTGAGTTTGAAAATGAGAAGCGCACGATTGGCGGGGGATGTTGTAGACCATGTCGACTTGTTTTATCATCTGACACAATGTATAATTCTGAGGGCTCAGAAAGCATGGACAACTGATAGCAATCTTATTAGGCTCATAAACAGTAGATAATTTTGAATATCATGCTCAGATAAAGCATACTCAATGTCAAGGGGTTCATGACCCCTGAAATGTATTATTTTAACTCTTAGCCATTTTTCAATTTTTCTTTTTTTAATTTATAATTTCAATGCAGAATTTTCATGAAGATTGTTTTTGTGTTTACTGGGCCCTTATTCTGTCCTATTTTATTTAAATAGACTGAAACATGATGCATTTCTAAATACTGCAAGTGTCTTGTTTCATTTGAGCCATTTTGCCCCTCTCTGAGAAGTGCAAATCTTGAATTATAAAGCCTTATAAGGTACTGCATAAATAGCATGATTTGGCCTCTGCGTAAAGGGGTCAACCATTTGATTATGAGACTTTCTTCAGAGAGAAACTAAGCTGATGAGTCTCCAAAATCTTAGATGAATAAAGACAAAAAATTATCTTACCTGGGACAGCAAGACACTGGAGGACAGAAAGGAGGACATAGCACATGGATTTACTGTTTGTTCTTTTCCATAAACCCTGGCCTGTGCAAGACATCCCTCTGTAAGACAAAAGCCAGGAAATGTTATTTCTGTTCCAGCAGAGTGCAGCCAAAAAGGTTGAAGTAAGCTACAAACCCATTTCCAGAAAAGTTGTAACGCTGTGTAAAATGTAAATAAAAACAGAATACAATTATTTGCACATCATTTAAACCCTACAGATAATTTTGAATTTGATGCCAGCAACATGTTTCAAAAACGCTGGGACAGGGGAAACAAAAGATTGGAAATGTATTATAATGCTAAAACAATACACCTGGTGGAACATCTCACGGCTAATTAGATTAATTGGCAAGGGGTCAGTGACATGGACAGTGGTGAAAAGTGCATTTCAGGGAGGCTAAGTCTTTCAGAAGGTGTTGAGGGCTCCACTCTGTGACAGACTGCATGGGAAAATTGTTTAACAATTTAAGAATTAAATTGCAAAGAAACTGAGGATTTAATCATCCTCAGTAAAATTATTCAGAGAATCAGGAAAAATCTCCGTATGCGAGGGACAAAGCCAAAAACCAATATGAATGGCTGTGATCATCATACCCTCAGGTGACACAGCAACAACAAACAGGAGTCCGCAGTGCAAATCAAAGCCTGGGCTCAGGAACACTTCTGAGGACCATTTTCGGTGACCACAATTGGTATTGCACCCACAAATGCAAGTTAAAACTAAATAAAAATATGAAAAGGAAAGGAAATAAATAAATAAACAAGATCCAGAAATGCAGCTGCCTTCTCTGGGCCTAAGCTCATTTATGATGGCCTCAGTTGAAATAGAAAACTATCCTGTAGTCTAACCAATCATAATTTGAATTTTTTCTTTTTGGAAATCAAGAATGCCACTTCCTCCAAGCTAAAAAGGAGAGGGAACATCCACCTTCAGCACTCAGTTCAAAAGCCAGCATCCATGATCGTAAGAGGGTGCATTACTGCACGTGGCATGGGTAACTTGCACATCTGTGAAGACAGCGTTAGTGCAGAAGAATATACATAGGAGTCATTCCATGCCAAGACACCTAAATTTCAGAACTTTTTTCCAGCTCAGGTAATTCGTTTTCCGAAAAAATTCATGCTGGTACTCCTGCCTGAGGAATGAAAGCAAGCCAAATCTTAATGGTATATTACAAATAGTTTTTGAGTTATGAATTTTTGAAATATCAGAATCCCTTTATTGTCATTGTCATGGTTGACAAAGAAATTAGGTACCATCCTTCAGTGCAGTACAGAGAAAAAAAACAACATAATAAATAATAAAATAAAATAACAACTGTGGTGTCGTCCGGAAATTTGACGATGGGGTTGCTGTGGTGGGCGGGGGTACATTTGTGGGTGTAGAGGGAGTGGAGCAGGGGGCTCAACACAGCTGGTGCTGAGGCTAAGTGCTGTGGAAGAGTGACGGCCCACTCTAACCCTCTGAGTGCAGTCTGTCAGAAAGTCTTTGATCCAGCTGCAGGTGGAGTATAGGAGTCCCAAGTCCGACAGTTTGGACACCAGTCTGTGGGACAGGATGGTGTTAAAAGCATAGCTGTAGTCTATGAAGAGCAGCCGTGCGTAGTTCCCCTTCTGCTCCAGAGTATGGCAGCGTGGTGTGGAGGGTTGTAGCGACGGCGTCCTCTGTGGACCTGTTTGCCCAATATGCAAACTGGTGAGGGTCGAAAGTGGGAGGGAAAAAGGATGTGATATGACTCCGGACCAGTTTCTCAAAACACTTCATCACCACAGGGGTGAGTGCCACTGGCCGGTAGTCATTGAGTCCAGCAATGGTTGCTTTTTTGGGCAGAGCGACTGTAGTGGAGGCTTTCAGGCAGGGTGGTACAGTAGATTGGGACAGGGACTGTTTAAAAATCCTTGTGAAGATCCCAGCCAGCTGGTCTGCACAGACCTTTAACACCCGTTCGGAGATGCCATCGGGTCCAGCGGCCTTCCTCGGGTTAACAGCCCGCAGCGTTCGCCTCACCTCCCATTCCTCCACTGTGAGGATGAAGCTGCTGTGGGCTGCTGGATGATGTGTGCCTGCCTCTGGTGGCTCTAACTCAAAGCGGGCAAAGAAGAGCTCCTCTGCCAATGAGATATCGCCACCAGCAGCACCGAAATTAGTCTTGTGATTGGTGATGTGCTGGACTCCCTGCCACACCTGCCTGCTGTTGTTGCCGTCCAGGCGGTCCTCAATCCTCCTCCTGTAGTTCGATTTTGCCTTCCAGAGGCCTCTCTTCAGATTGGCTAAGGCCTCACTGTTGAGAGCCTTGTCTCCAGACTTAAAGGCGATGTTTCTCCTCTTCAGCAGCTGCTGGACCTCCCTTGGTCACCCAGGGCTTCTGGTTGGGGTAAATGCGAACGGTTTTGTCCACTATTTTATTGTCTGTGCAGGTCTTAATGTAACACAAGACACTGTCAGTGAACACCTCCAGGTCTTGGTGTTCGAAAATGTTCCAGTTAGTCCTATCAAAGCAGTCCTGTAGCTGCTGAGAGGTTCCCACAGGCCAGGTTTTAATAGTCTTTGTGGTAATGAGGGGAGCAGGAATAAAAAGCAGCGACAAGTGGTCAGACTGGGTTAAGTATGGCAAGGATGTGGCCCTGTATCCCAGCTTGATGTTGCTGTACACTTTGTCCAGTTTGTTAGCTCCCCTGGTCACACATTTCACATGCTGGTGAAATTTAGGGAGTATTGCTTTTAAATCCGCATGGTTAAAATCCCCCAGCTACGATACACACTGCGTCAGGGTACATGCTCAGCTGCTTGCTAATGTTGCTATGTAAAAAACCGAGGGCGCGTTAGCATTAGCATCAGCATCCGGTGGAATGTAAACAGCAGTGAGCATGACCACAGTAAACTCCCTGGGAAGGTAAAAGGGCCTGCATTTAAAAGACATATATGCCAAGTCCGGGGAACAGTGACTGTTCACAGTTACTGTGTTTGTATACCAGTTGGTATGAATATAAACACAGACCCCCCCCCCCCCCCCCCCCCCTCCCCCTCATCTCTGGTTCTGTTGTGACACTGTGCCAAGTAGTCTGCTAGCTGGATAGCAGAGTCCGGAATGAATGAATGAAGCCAGGTTTCTATAAACAAAATGACATAGCTATCCTTCATGGAGTTCGTAGCAACCTGAAGTCTCATCTCATCAATTTCGTTGACGAGGGATCGGTCGGTGGTAACGAAGACACCGGAAAGCGGTGGTTAATGTGGCTGCTTCCATAGCCTCACCAAGGGCCAGTCCTGCAGCCCCGCCTCTGTCTCCTCTCCCTCCGCCACCTCCACTTCCTGCCTGCTGGGATGGTAATCCACTGGGAGCCAGGGCTCCTCGCTATATCTATTGGGATGTTTTGTTGTCACACAAACTCGGCTGTGATGCTCCGTTTTTTGCAAGTTCCGATCTTCAGAAGATCATGCCGGCTGTAGATGCTGATCGCCCGAAAGAATGTGAACGAGACGACAATAAACGTACATACATAAAGCCAAACAAAGCACTGAAAGTGAGAGCACTGAGCCGGTGCAACTGTAAGCGCCGCTATCTTCCCCCAAAAATGACAAATGACAAAAATTACAAAATTTGCACTATTTTCACCGAGAAAATGTCTTTCTTTTAAGCCGCCCTGGGAACAATCATTTAACTGGAAAAAGCTGAAATCTTTCATTTAAGTCCCATGTTATGATTCATATTTGACCCTTTCAATACAAATCCCTGTATTCTATAGGGTTTTAAAATGAACATAGTTGGTTTTCCTGCTCGAGTGCCTAAATGTCAATACTTAAAATTTAATATCTCAGCAAGTTTTGAGAATTCTTGCCCCAAATTTTATAATTATACAGTTCTAGCATAGATCTTTAAAGGGGACCTAATATGCTATTTTTCCAAGTTTATAGTTTGGTCTTTGACTCCCCTAGAGTACTCCTGATCGGGCAAAGTAAAGAAAAGGGTACTTATTTCGCTCGTACTGCCATCCTCAAAAAACCCCATTTGTAGTCCATAGAAGTCTCTGCCTGAAACGCCTCATTGGGGTGGCTCTTCCGCTATTGCCCCCACTCCCCATGTGCCCACTTTCTTCTGACTGGCCAGCTCTGTGGAGGGCGGACCTAAGTGGGACGATGTAGTGTCACAGTGAAACGTGAGACAGGTCTGCTGTCTGAGCAAAGGAATCAGCGGGGAAATTCTTCTATGAAAAGCAGTACATGTGTATAGATCTAATTAAATTAACTTGTTCTGATAAACGCAACGGCGAAAGTGGAGGACACAGTGCGAAAGTCCGGCAGCTCAAGCACAAATTTGCTATGGGCTACAGTTTGCTATGGCAACAGTTGGTGAGTACAGCGGTTTTACTACTCCTAGCTAGGATGCAGGGAAAGCTAGAATCCACCCCATATAGACACATTTGTAGAACGGGTCGACATGTCCAAGTGTAGACCAGACACCATAGAAGTTTAGAGGGAAACATGGACAGTGAGGGGCAGCTTAAAGTGGACCAACAGCTTATGTACTGCTTCGGTATGTACAAAACCGAAAACCAGTAAAGTTGGCACGTTGTGTAAATCGTTAATAAAAACAGAAAACAATGATTTGCAAATCCTTTTCAACCAATATTCAATTGAATACACTGCAAAGACAAGTTACTTAATGTTCAAACAGGTAAACTTTGTAATTTTTTGCAAATATTTGCTCATTTGGAATTTGATGCCTGCAACATGTTTCAAAAAAGCTGGCACAAGCGGCAAAAAAGACTGAGAGAGTTGAGGAATGCTCATCAAACACTTATTTGGAACATCCCACAGGTGAACGGGCTAATTGGGAACAGGTGGGTGCCATGAATGAGTGTAACTAGTTCAGGCAGGAAACTCGAGAAGAGCTACATCAGCTGACAGCAGCCTGGTAAGCTACCAGCATGTCAGCATCAGCAGGCACACAATTGGAGGATACACATCACGAGGTCATACAGCGGTCTATTTGTAAGACGTCAAGCTCATTTGCTTCCGCTGCTGTTTGCAATGACTTTTCATGCTATGCAACATGCTGTTTAGTTTTTTTGCTTGCCACCTCCACCCCAGCCTCCACCTGTTTGGTTCTGCTCACATCGGGGGATTTTGATTTCTGTTCACGACTATGTTTGTATGTTTGCTGTGCCTAAGTGGGACATTCCTCCAGAGCAGAACCGCCGCCAAAATACAATGTAATGCTTATACCCATGAATAAATTGTTCTATATATTTTATTGAAACATGAGTTTTCCTGACTGAATTGGGTATAATAGCAGCTTCCCTGAAATGCTCAGTCATTCACAAACAAGGATGAGCAAATGCGTGAGCTGATTGTCGAACAGTTTAAAAACAATATTCCTCAACGTGCTATTGCAAGAAATATCGGGATTTCATCATCTACGGTCCGTAATATCGTCAAAAGGTTCTGAGAATCTGGAGAAATCACTGCATGTCAGCGACAAGGCCGAAAACCAACATTGAATGCCCGTGACCTTCGATCCCTCAGGCGGTACTGCATCAAAAACCGACATCAGTGTGTAAAGGACATCACCAGATGGGCTCGGGAACACTTCAGAAAACCACTGTCAGTAACTACAGTTCGTCGCTACATCTGCAAGTGCAAGTTAAAACTCTACAATGCAAAGCGAAAGCCATTTATCAACAACACCCAGAAACGCCGCCGGCTTCGCTGGGCCCAAGCTCATCTAAGATGGGCTGATGCAAAGTGGAAAAGTGTTTTGTGGTCTGACGAGTCCACATTTCAAATTGTTTTTGGAAACTGTGGACATTGTGCCTCCGGACCAAAGAGGAAAAGAACCATCTGGACTGTTATGGGCGCAAAGTTCAAAAGCCAGCATCTGTGATGGTATGGGGGTGTATTAGTGCCCAAGGCATGGGCACCTTACACATATGTGAAGGCACCATTAATGCTGAAAGGTACATACAGGTTTTGGAGCAACATATGTTGCCATCCAAGCAACGTCTTTTTCATGGACGCCCCTGCTTATTTCAGCAAGACAATGCCAAGCCACATTCTGCACGTGTTACAACAGCATGGCTCCATAGTAAAACAGTGCGGGTACTAGGCTGGTCTGCCTGTAGTCCAGACCTGTCTCCCATTGAAAATGTGAGGCGCATTATGAAGCGTAAAATACGACAACGGAGACCCCGGACTGTTGAACAACTTAAGCTGTACATCAAGCAAGAATGGGAAAGAGTTCCACCTGAAAAGCTTCAAAAATTGGTCTCCTCAGTTCCCAGTGTTAGTCTTGGTTAGTAATTTAGCAAAAACAATGAACTGTTAGTATTGGTTGGTAATATAGAAAAAGCAAGATGAAGGAAGTAAACAAGAATGGAAGGAATGGTTGAAACCCAGAATCCATTAAATCACCAAAGTGTGGCACGCAGTACTGGGGCTGAGAGCAAACACATGACATAAGACCAGACAGGGGGAGACAAAGTGCAATGCATGGTAAAAACAAAAACGTGGACCGGAATCTAACTGCAGGAATGGAATATGGCAAAATACAAAACATGGAAAAACTAAACTAGACAATACATGAACAAATCTAAGCAACCAAATCACAATACATCATCCAAGGCATAGTCAGACATAGCAAATATCCAAATGCAAACAAGGCAAACAGATCAGGGACATGGCAAAGCAGATCACAATCATGACAGTCAGAGCAGAATCATAACAAGAACTTGTGTACAAAACAAGCAAATGAAAAAAAATGTTTTAATTCAGGGTCACCTGTAAAATAATAATAATAATAATAATAATAATAATAATGATTAGGTACAGGTGAGTGACAACAGAGACATACTAAAATGTGAGAAAAATGGCCAGCAAGAAAGAAAAAAAATGTTATTTTGATAACGCTACCATAACCCCTTGAATAATATTCTATAGGAGTGAAAAGAACTTGCTTCCGCTTGGCTGATGATTGAAGGTCATTTTGGATATATGGAAGAAATTTGGATTAATTATAGAAGGTGACAACATCATCTGTTGCTTTTACTGCTACTTAAAAGTGACATTTTTTAAAGCTGCATCGCTTGTCTGCCAAACTGTAAGTAGTAAACACATTTCAAATGAAATGCATTTTTGTATTTGATAATGGAAGCGGGACAGATGGGTTGCAGGTCTTGTATTAATGGATTGGGTTGGACTCAAGATTGATTTTTCAGATAACAATCGGGTGCTGTATAGTGTAAAATGGGAGATTGGGGAGGTGCAGACGTAGGGATAAGAGGAGTGGAGGGCGGGGGACAAGTGGCAACGGAGGCACAGAACACAGCCACAATTCAACTCAGTAATTATGACTAACATATTATCATATGTTTTTTGCTAAATCCAGATTTACAGAGATACTGTTGTTTTAAGGGGGTAAAATATTCCTTTGATTTCAAATTTTGCGTTGTAATTCATAGTCTCAAACCACATGCTGCTTTATGCATCAATATTCTGTGCATGATAAACTCAAATCTTCACCAAAAATACACTGTTCTCCACACTGGCCTCTGATCACATCTTCCTCTAGTTTGGTTTTTGATTATTACCCCGTTATGTGGAACAAAGGCAGTGCTTTGTAAATACTCAAGACGGTCGGTAGTAAGTGTATTTGTATATTAGTTTTTAACTTTCATTTAGTTTTGTTACGCCAGGAGCTGTGATGTCATCAGATGTGTTTACTGCACTTTCAAGGCGATCTGCTCCAGTGAAATGAAAGGCTCCCTCCACTGTTCACATGCCATTTCATGTTCTGCCATTTCCTGACAGTGCACTGCTTTAATCCTCAAACCTATACATTTCTTCAACCTTTTGTCAGTTTTCTTTTAATTACCTTATATAACACTGGATATGAGTGTGTCTCTGTATGTGTGGACAGAACAGAATGAAAAGAAATTATACAATTATCTTCTTCTCTATATTAAATCATTGCCTCTCCATTGTGATTGTGTGTCCATGTGCCTTCTGCCACTGGATCTAATATGATCCTCACTTGTCACAAATTTTAGAATTATACTGAAATAAAATTGCTTCGTGTTCTCCACAGTCAAAATGTTCCACTGAAAGAAAGAAAGAGCTTAACAGCATTCATAAAGTATATGTCAAGATAGCCTTTACTGACCCTTAGAATGTGCTAATGTGCTTAGAGGGAAGACTGTTGGGTAGAGAAGAGAATAGAAGAGAAGGTGACATTTTTTCATATGAAAAATGAAATCAGAGCACATTTTTGCAAACCACAAAAAGACAAAAATGAATACAATGAGTTGTATGCAGACGTCTAGAGAAAAAAAAATCCTTATGAGAGTGCATGGTTTCAAAATCAAAGCATCCGTAAGATTTTTCATCATTCTCACGAATATTATTACTCATATCAGAACTGAATGGAATTTAAATCCCTTATAAAACGTTCCTGCCTCCCTTTTTTCTCATTCAATAATAAAAGAATTGACTCACTTTCTGCCAATCTTTTCAATTCCCTAGGGAACTCACCAGCAAAAGAAAGGCAGGAAGAAAGCGAGCAAGAAAAGAAAGGATCACCTGAACATATGTAATTCCTTGAGAAATAAGTTCTGCATTTTTGTTCCATGCAAGATGCAATGCTGGGAATTGTAATCATATTCAACACATATTGGGCTACTTGTTACTAGATAGCGGACAAGGGAAAGGCTATATCCTAGATCCAATGTCCAAAGACACATCTTCAGTTCTTCGTCTAAAAAAAGCTTTTTACGATAACTTTTTGTGAGTTGTTCTACAGCGTTCTAAAATCCTTCAGGTCATATTTTCGCAATTACTCTTTTTATTATGAGTAGGCTATTGCTCTGATTAGCACTGATCACGTAATAATAATAATAGATCAGACTGATTGAAACAGAAATATACGACAGAATTACACATCACATCTTGAATATGGAATACTGCCAATTAAAACTTCTTGTGACGATGAAACACTTCAGCTGGGCTCTCTCCCGTTAATCTTAGTGAACTGCAAACGGAAGACAACCAGTCACTCCTTTTTATTACTCTCTGTGTTAACTTCAAATGTTGTCTTACTTTTAATTTACAACTACAGGTGCATCAAATGATCGAACTATATGACTAATTAACACCAACAAACGGTAATGAGCTTTGGAACTCATGATTCAGGGCAATTTCAACTGATGAGTTTGCTCACTTCCCTTTAAGGATGGAGAATCACTTACCCTAATGACAGCGACCCGTGGAACGCGGTACGGTCCACTACATCCTTCATAGAAAATTAAACGGTAGTTTCGACCCACAAGAAGAATCGGTTTTCATTGGCGTTGCAGTCCGGTCTTTCCTTACGTACCACCAACTCAATGAGTTAGATGACGCCTGCCTTCTCTATAGTAATCCGACTTAATTATGCTTGATGTCGGAAATGAACTTGCCCATAAAAAGCAACAGCGCTTTTCTCTCGGCAGCATTCGAAGTTTTCCCGAAATTTATGTTAGGCTCCCATAGAGAGTAGAACTGGCGTAAAGCGACACTCCCCTGACCAAAGAGACATAAACCACAGGCACGCCTTCCTAACGTCAGTTACTCAGGAAGAGAGCAGTAAACAAAGGTGAACTGTCATTTGATAAAGAAGTGGATTTTTTTTCTTTATTCTATCGGTCGTCAACAGATGTTTGAAACATTACTTAATTTATTGCCCTCTTTCAAATCAAAAATATCTGAAGGCTGTTTTCTGCGATGGTGGAACAAAATTAAATCGATAATGGAGAACAATGGCTATGATTCTGGCCCTTGCCCATAAGAGATCATATCCTCCCCTGTTCATCACAGAAATCCAAAACGCAGATCCTGGACACTGAAGATAAAAGGCTGATTACTGACAAGACAAGACCACTGTCCCTCAGCCATTGCCATGGTAGCACAACTGTTGTTTCCAGGGATTACCCCCACCTCACAGAGGAGGATACGCAACAGGAACCAGGATTAGCATTTTTCAATGCACCGCATTGTTTCTGTGCCAGTGGAGATGCTTGTCCACATGAAGTTCGAATGACTCTAAAACTATATACAATGTGATATCAGTGGGGGAAAGACTGATAATATAATTTTCCTTTTCAGTAGAATGAAAGGTCACATATTTGCTTTTGTTCAGTTTTAGAGATCAACCTTGACCTATAGGCAATCTTTACTGACCTTAATGATGTCACCAATACGAGATTTACAATACAGAAGCCCATCTAATGTAAGATCATTGCTGTCTTAACAGATTGAGTAGCTGCAGATTTTGAGTATCAGCATCCATTTTCCTAAATGGCCATCATGAGCACCGGCATCCTCCAGAGTTGAGTGCTTGAGCCCATTTTCTCTTAAAACAAGACTGCGCAGCCGAGTTTATGCTCCATTGTCATGTTAGCAGATGTCAGCACCGTCTTCGATCTCGGATGCAGTTCTAAGCTGACGGGGAGAGTCTTAGCGACACAGCATAAAAAAAAACAAACTTTAGCCGCTAAACTAGAGTGTTCAGGTGAACACGTGTCGCCTGCGAAGCTTTAGTTTGAAAGTGTGACTACCAACTGAAAGTGTGACTACCGGACAGACAGACAGATGGACGGACAGACAGACTCCAGACAAAGTTATCCCTATGTGCCGCTATGGTTCGCAGGCGACACAAAAACCATGGAGGAAGTGATACTGAACCTCCGGATGGCAGGGAGAATACCGCCCTATAAAAATTAATGGGTCCTCAGTTGTAAGAGGGAGCAGTTTCAAGTAACCTCAGTGTCCACATTACTTTTTAAAAGCATTTCTTCACCACCATTCATTCCCCAAAGTTCTCTTTAATTGAATGTTTACAGATTTCACTTCCACTGTCTATATAGAGTGTTTTTTTATATATATATATAGTTCGATACATATGGTTTCAGGTGCATTTTACCATGTATATTGTCTGAAATTATATTTGTTGTATTCATCATGCGTTGGTTGTATCATATGATATTGTCAGAGCCCACATATTTCATTGCAATTGTTCCAATTTCCGCACATCAAATAACATTTTAAATTAAATGAAATGAACTGGATTAAGTGTCTGAAGCTACTGTTGAGCAAATGTATTACTCCATGGCCTGCCTAAAACAGGTTAGGTGGCTTTTCTCCACAGCATAAATATTTGTAGCCATTAAAAAAAGATTAGATTGGCACACGTGGTCTCTTTTTTTGTACAAGAGGGTTTGACGCATTTGACGCATTGATTTTCCTACTTTTTCCGTTCCCACGCACTGAAATCAGAAGCTTAGCCAGGTCAACCTGTTTTACAACTGCTGCATTGATTTTCATGCTTCCAAATGGAAGCAACCTCAACTCCTGTCCTCACCTGTGGTCCAGGCCACAGCCAATGTTCTTTGCATTCTTTGCAGGCCCTTAACAATGTCTTGACGACACTACGTGACGCTAGAATTCCATGAATTTCTCACATCACGGTGCCTCTGCAGGTAGGTATGGAAAACAAGAGAAAAAAGATCAGCAAGAGATAAAGACTAAAATAGCACTTCGCTCTGCATCTATCAGCTATGCTATTTGTCCTGCATGTGCAATGTGGAAAGCAAAGGTACTGGTTCAGTGATTTAAATTTTGTTGTTTTGCCACTGCACAGCATCAGATTGGAGCAAAATGATAACTTGGAGGTCAACATGCTGACATTAAGCTTCAATTTGTAGATATTTATATCCGCACGAGGTGATCAGATTGAAAATTCCAGCCCTTTTACTCATAGCCTCCAAAAGTACGGGAATAAAACTAATAATAAAAAATACCTGAAATTATGTCATTGTATTTAGTGCGTAGCTGCAAATCCACTGTGTTCAATGTCTGCAATCCATCGGCAAATGTAAAAATCCATCTTCAGTCCCAATTTGTTGCCAAAGTTTTTTTGACTTGTGCTATTTGTGTGACCTAAGAAAATGATATGTTCAGTAGCACACAGGAACTGGTGATTGATTGACCAGTCAAAAATATTAAATTTTTCGCCTTTGAAACACTCCTTGGTTGAGATAACAGTACGTCTGTTGTCAAAGTCTTGCAGCAAGGTGCAGTATCATCAGGGGTGTAAAGTCTGGGTTCAGAAAGTAAAAATCCTCCCCAGAACTTTATTCCAACCTCCTGGATTTACTTGGGGCAGCAGATAGAGCCAATATGAGTGATCAGCTCATTCTGTGGGAGGGAGAAAAAGTTGGCAGGACTTTCACTTTCTGACCCCTGGATTTTACACCTCTGAATACCACCAAATGAGTAACACATATTTGGTTAGATCTGCGCTGATGAAATGCATCTGCTTACTTCAAAATCCTTGCTGATGCTCTCAGTAGTAAAGTCACTGATGAAGACGAGTACTGACGGCTTTTATATGTGCCATATGGCAGCTTGAGCCACAACTTTCACCGTGTTCCACAGAGGAGGAAGTGCTTTGGAGAACGAGAAGTTCCTTTCTTTTGTCAAACTCACCTTTTTCCATCACATTGGTTCAAGTCAGTAGCGTTCTTATATGACATATTTGTTCCAGATTCCAACAGTTTCCTTACAACACATTTTAGCCAACCCTAACCGAGCCGTTCTGTCATTGAACTATACCTTTGGTTTTTTCAGAATCGTTTGAGCTATTTCTGGTGTTGTCCAGTCATCTACTGACAATGACTGTCCTTGATACAGACAGTATATGGCTAAAGTGTAACTCATTTGTTCCAAATTTGTATATATATAAATATATATATATATATATATATATTTTTTTTTTTTTTTTTTTCCATGATTGGAAATATTTATCAGTCGTCCATATACAGTGGCCTTCAGTTGCCAACAAGGTAATTTACCATTTCTGCTCACCCTTGCATTCTTAGTATGTTTGAAAACAGAAGTTGATTTTAAAACACTCAATGTTTTCGAGAAATGTATTCCAATATTGAGCCTTTCAATGCACTGCTATACTGATGGTGAGACTTATTTAGTCCGCATGTAGACCTTCATATTGGGCATGTTATAACGCTTCAGCTTGAGTGTTTGCATAAACATCTGTCATTTTTATCTGAAAATATACTGTCTTTTAATGAATGTCTGATCTGGAGCTGAACATGCACAATTCCGACTATAATTTGGACTGTCCATCAAACTATTTGTGAGTGTCTTTATTAAAACTGTTTACCGGCAATTTGGGAAATCAAGATAATCATGGCTGAAAAGACAATTAGAACCACTCAGCTGATTGATGGTATGATTATGTTGTGATGAGTTATTATTATCATGAAACTGGCCTGGATTGTTTGGACCTTAAGTGCCAGTCACAGGCCAATGTGGTCTGGCCCAAACCTCTTGTTTAGCACAGACACAGTTGGTATGACATCTTTGATGCTCATTTGCTGTGGCAGTCCAGCTTAAAATGAGTCTTAATTAGTGCACTGTTGGCAGCTGAGTGCATTGAGCAATTTTCAAAGAGTTGTCAATGTTATCACTACTTGTGGAATGTTCCTGTATTCATTCCTTTAGTTGGATAAAGGCGCCAACACCAAGAGTTAAAGTACTATTTGTTGACCTTAGTGGGAAATGTCAAACATTTCAGAACAAAGGTAACACTCACATTCCGCCAGATGTAAGATGACCTACTGAGAACAAAAGCCAAAAGGTATTTCCATCATTCTTTCATGCCATCATGAAGCATAGCAGTATAACTGCACCCTGACAGAGAGATGAATGCATGTATGTTCATGCGCACTCTCACATTCACATGTCCCTGCTGCTGAGTGCATTTCTATTTTTGCCTCTTGCGTTTGCACGAGCGTGAATATGTGCTTGTGCATAAGCTTGTGCTTCTGTGTGCAAGAGACAGACAGCAGGAGAGAGATTAAGGAGTGGGGGTTATATACTCACTGATTTTGCATCAGTATAAGGTTACCTGGGTTAAACTGAGACCCAGACCTCCTGATTATCAGGGTTATCAATGGCCCCACAGACAGCTCCTGCTTGACCAAGATAATGCTCTTCACCACAAGCTGCTCCTCCCCCTCTTCAAACCCTCTTCGTGGACTGAGGAAAATCTTCGGAGATGAAAACGAATACACGTGTGCCGGGGTGCAAGGAGAAGGCAGAGAATACTGAGGGGAGGAGGAACGGGGCTAAAAATGGTGTGTAACAGACATTTTGCGGAGTTCAAGTGGCCACAAAATTTAAAAACCTTTTTTTTTTCTCCAACAACAGGGAACAAAAAATATATGAAAGACTGAGAGAAACCGGATGAATTTGCTTTTATTTGAGCTGAATGGGATTTCAGAAGTCCAAGCTGAATCAGAAACAAGAGGCACTAAAGTAGAAGCCATATTTCTGTTTAATCAAAGTGTGACAGTTGGAGGGTCCTGTCACAAGGAATGTCTCCTAGTAAGTACGTGCCCTGGCTACCTTGCCAACGAGCCTGGCTCTTTGGTGATGTGGGGAGTGTGTTTGACCATTATTCAGGAGTCTGGAGGTTCAAGTCCCAGCCCGGGCCTTCCTTTGGCCGGCTACAAGTGCACCTGAATCCTGCATGAAAACTGAGGCTCTTAAGAGCATGGCAGGAAAAGGAGAAAGAGGAATACCAAGGAGTGAGTGACAATTTGACACATTTTTTTGTGGCCATGTTCAGAAAGACATTTTTTTACGACCTACTGCACAAGAATATACAAAATCCTAAATACTACTTGCAATTGTAGAATAAGCCGCAGCCAATTTGTGACAGTCACCATGTTGTGTTTGACACAATCGCATGACCACCAAGCTATTAGATTAAGATATTAGATTAGCTATTAAGATCACTTGGGTCAAGGTGGGAGGTTACAATTGATCATGATGCACTGTACAATACAATTCACCTCAAAGATAGCTTTTGCAGGCAACTGTGAAATTTGGCAAGTGTAGTATTTCATGTAGGTATCTTTGTCATATTGTTAAATTTCATGCTGATGTCACACTGTGTACTACTACTTTTTTTTTTGCAACTTTTCGCCATGATCAGAAATCAAGCTGTGTGTGGTTGGCAATTCCAAACATGGTCATCCTCTTTCTCAACTGCACAATGCAAAAGCAGCAAAGCAGAGTGGGGGACTTGGAGCAGCAGGAACATAGGAAATCGAAGGGGAAGAGCATTCATAATAACCAAAAATGTTTTCATTTAAATGCAAGAAGCATAAAAAATAAATTTCTATAACTTGACGCTGTTAAGATTAATGAGGGCTATGATATAGTTGGGATTACAGAGACATGGCCGAGTGAGGAGGATGGAGATGAATATAATATAGAAGGTTATAAGCTCTTTGGGAAGGATAGATGTAATAGGCGAGGAGGGGGTGTAGCACTCTATCTGAACAAAGACATAAATGTGCAGGAAATTCCTGAAATTGAACATTCCTTGCCCTGTGAAGATATCTGGGTTAGGCTCATTGGCAAACACGAGACAGGTTTAAACATAGGAGTATGCTACCGACCGCCAGCTTTGGACAGTATTGTCAATGAAATGCCCTTTAAAAGGAGAACTCCAGAGTGAAATTGACTTGGGGTGTATTGAAACGAGTACTAACTTTTGTCGAATACCCCACCTCCGCACGCACGCAGCATTTCGAAATACAAGAAGTCGATTGACAAGCACGAACGAATAGGAAGGATAGGGGAACAGATTGCAATCTCTTCGTTCATGCTCATCAATCGACTTGTCGTGACTTTCAAGATGGAGGCGACTGGAAACTACCTCGAGGTACTGTTTGCATAAACAGTCTTTTTTAATAAACTACCTGTGCATTTTCAAAGTTCTCAGTGCCTCGTTTTAAATGTCAGGGCCCTCAGAATTCTACCAATGAAGTGTGGAGCTACTTTGAGCCTTGTAAATGATGAAAAAATAGCGATTTAATAGCGATTTCTTTGCATGGCAACGCTCTGCCCCATTCACTACCATTGTAAGCCTGTTGGGAGTTTCGGTTAAAAAGCCATGTATCTTGAAATGTAGCATGTGTACGGATGTGGGGTATTTGACAAAAGTAAGTACTCGTTATCATGTTTCAATACACCTCAAGTCAATTTCACACCGGACTTCTCCTTTAAGAGGATTAGCCATGCTTGTAGAGGAAGAGGGACTATTATTATGGGAGACTTGAATTTTCCTGGTATCGACTGGGAAATGGTGAACGGACAGGTTAAAAGGGAGGAAGAATTTTCAGATGTTATAAATGACGATTTTTGGTGCAATATTATTTGGTGCAATAAACCAACAAGAGAGAAGGCAATTTTAGATTTAGTGCTTTGTAATGACCGGAATAGAATTAGCAATGTTGAGGTACTGGAACCACCTGGGACTAGTGATCACTCCTACTGTTAATTTTAATGTTTCATGGGAAGTTAAAAAGGTGTCTTCGAAACCAAAATGTTCAATTTTAGGCCTGCAAACTTTGACAGGATGCGCTCATATCTAAGTGAAATAAAATGGGAAACACTCCTGGACTGTGAGTCTGTAAATGAGACGTGGGAAAGATTTAAGGGGGTTTTACCTGATTCACGATGCAAATTCATTCCAAAGTTGTCCAAAAGTAAGCTGAAAAAGCAGAATCCTCAGTTGATGACCACAGCTATTTGTTGGAGTTGGAGGGAAAAGAGGAAACTTTTGAAGATTACATAAAGGATAACAATGAGAATGCTATGGCTGAATCCTGTAAAATACGGGCTGTGGGTCAAAAAAGAGCTGAGCAGGGGTGCCCCAGTGGCTCATTGGTAAAGTGCACGTACCATAAGGCAAAGTCCTTCCCGCAGCAGCCTGGGTTCAAATCCAGCCCAGGCAATTCACTGCATGTCTTCCCCACCCTTCCTGTCCATCTCTAGTGCACTGTCAAACAAAGGAAAAAAATCAAAAAAAAAAAAAGCTGAGGAATGCCAGAAAACTGTATAAAAGGTAAATTGCGAAAGGGGCAAGAACTAATCCTAAGTGCTTCTTTCAGTATTATAGCAGAAAAAGTCAAGGAGGAGGTTAGTTGCAAAAAGAATAAAGATGGATTGCTGCTATATGATAACAAGGATATTGTAGATACCTTAAACAGTTAATTTGTAGAGAATTTTACCTCTGAGCGGGTTTTTACTCGACCAAAGGGCATGTCCAATGCTCAAGATTATTTGGCGGACATTGAGGCTAGGGATATTGAAGTAGTAGACAAGTTGCATAAACTAAAGGCAGATAAGGCAGCGGGTCCTGATGGCTTATATCCTAGAGTGCTCAGGGAAGTTAGTGAGATCTTCTTTAAACCGCTCTCCGCTATCTTCAGATGGTCTTCAGAAACTGGAGAAATACCAAATGATTGGAAGCAGGGCAATATTATACCAATATATAAGAAAGGGCACCGTGCTGAGCCAGGAAACTACAGGCCAGTCAGTTTAACTTGCATTATATGCAAAATACTGGAATCTATCATAAAAGAGGAGCTGGAGTTATTTCTTGAACGTAATAATATCTTGAGGGATAGTCAACATGGTTTCTGTAAGGGAAGGTCATGCCTGACAAACCTTCTGGAATTCTTTGAAGAGGCCACCAAGACTTATGATCAGAGCAGGGGTTATGACATCATATACTTGGATTTTCGGAAAGCATTTGATACAGTACCGCATAAGAGACAAATTTTCAAAATGAGCTCCGTTGGAGTTACAGGAGGTATTCTGGAGTGAAATCGAGACTGGTTACAGGACAGAACACAAAGAGAAGTGGTTATTGGAATCTCACCAGAGCTAGGTATGGTGGGAGGTGGAGTCCCTCAGGGATTGGTGTTGGCACCCCTGAATTCCTCATCCACATTAATGATGTAATTCTCTTGATAGGAATATTGAGAGCAAATTAATTACATTTGCAGATAATACCAAATTGGGAGGTTTGGCAAATAGTTGAGTGATTCAGGATGATTTGGATAAAATTCAGAATTGAGCAGAAAAATGGCAAATGAAATTTAATGTAGCGAAATGTAAAGTTGCGCATGTTGGTAGTAAAAACATTAGACAGGATTACTTCATGGTAGATTTAAAACTGGAATGTGCTCCACATGAAAAAGATCTGGGAGTGATTGTTGACCAGACCCTCACAGGTTCTAGCCATTGTGCTGTAGCAGTTAAAAAAAGCCAATCGGATGCTGGGATAGGGGAGACTGGGGTTTGATGAGCCATGGGGGCCAATGAGCCATATCACTATTTTGTGATCAATCAATGACAGAGCTGCTTAAAATAAATGGGCCATTGACTGATAAGGCATGGGGATAAATGAGCCGTATCACTATTTTGCCTATTTTAAACGCCTTTGGCATCAATTGATTCCAAAATAGTGATATGGCTCATTGGTCCCCATGGCTCATCGGACCCCAGTCTCCCCTACATTGCCTAAAGTATTGAGTGCAAATCCAAGAAGGTGATACTTCTCTTGTGCAACACATTTGTCTCAGACCACATCTGGAAAATTGTGTACAGTTCTGGGATCATACTTTAAGAAAGATATAGAGGCTCTAGAAAAAGTTCAGAGAAGAGCCACTAAGCTAATTCCACGTATAGAAGGTGAAAGCTATGAGAAGAGGCTGAAGATCCTTAATCTCTTTAGTCTTAGGAAAAGGAGACTTAGGTGTGATCTGACTGAGGTCATTAAATATGTTAAAGGGATTAACGAAGTGAATTATGTAGGATTCCTTCGGCCAAGTTTTGTTAGTAGAACTCGGGGTCACAAATGGAAGTTGACCGAGGGTAAATTTAGCACTGATATTAGGAAATATTTTTTCACCCAAATAGTAATTTCGTTGAGGAATAGCTTGCCTGACTGTATTGTTGAAGCAGAAACCTTAGGAATTTTCAAAAAAATTTTTGACTTAAAGCTATTATTCATTGAGTATCTGAAGTGATACATTCACAATAGTAAAAAGAAACTGGCGAGCGTTGTTGGGCTGAATGGCCTGTTCTCACCACTCATGTTATGTTATTCATCAGCTGGAACACGCGGAACTTCTGTTGCGGTCTGTCCAGGAGATGAAGTCATGACATGGTAACAGGAACTGTTCCTGTTTTTTTTTTTCTATGAGTGTATTTCTGACCAGTCACTTCAAGCTTCTAGATATTAGATATTTACTGAAGTCATTCCCCATAATGGTTGTGTAAATAGCATGAAAAACATAGAACCGTACAAGCTATTGGAAAATATCATACTCCATTTTTACATTTTTTCAGTTGATCGTAGATAAGGAGGCCTTTTTTAGAATGACGAAAGAATACCTTTGATCTGAGGCAGAAAGACAAGGACAGAGAGAGATGTGCTTGGTTTTGCTGATAAATGTAAAGTCATGCCATGCACAACCCAGGACCATTTCAAAACTGTTATGTTGTTTCCATGGGAACGAGAACAGATCAAAAATGTTCCCGCACACAACATGGTGGAAATTTTACTTTTGGTAATAATACCTGGAGGCACACCCCCACACTTGCTCACTTCACATGAAAAAGAAGATATCTGATATCTGAGCATTATCTGTAGGTTAGCATCATTTTTTGTTGGATAAACGCCCAGCCTCATTTGGTTACAATACCAGTTTATCTCACACCCTGGGCCAGGTGTGTCCACCTTCCCCATATTAAGTCAGGTTTGCCAAAACCAATGTTGCAGCAGACCAAAGATCCTATCTGAGGCCCACAGCGACAACAACAATTCATTGGAAATGGGCACATTTTTTAGCTTATTTGGTTCTGTTGGCCAAGTCAATCATTACATCTGAATCTAACTGAGCATGCATTTTACATGCTGAAGAGAAGAGAAAGGTCTCGCAACAAGCAGAAACTGTTGTGATTCTGATTATGCTCATGTCTTGTTTAAGTTCAGTGCCAGGCTTTGCCATGTTTATGGATTTCTGTGTTTAGTGACCTTCGGTCTGACTGACCATTCTTAGGATTATGTATTGTATTTTTGTAGTTTGGATTTCCTTGTTTTATTATTTTTCATGTTTAGATCATTAGTTATCTTGACATGTTTTCCTTTCCATGCATTGCACTTCGTCTACCCTGTCTTGTCTTATGTAGGTCTTTGCCCACAGTCCCTAGTCTTGCGTGCCACTCATTTGGGTGATTTATTGGTTTCTGGGTTTGCAATCTTCCTTCATTATCTCGTGTGCTTCCTTCCTCTCTCTTTTACTATCTACTAACTGTACTAACAGTTTATTGTTTTCAATAATTACTAACCCTTATTAACATTTTATATTTTTACCAACTTACTAACATGTACTCGGGATTGTATAGCTGCACATACTAATTGACAAACGATCTCTCAGCAGTCACCCAATTCTAATCTCCGCCTCCTTGCCTATCCCTAATTATCTCTGCTGCAGTATTCCACTTATAACTCTTGCTCTCCTTTTCTTTAGATTATACACTTTAGTACTCCTTAATCGGAGCTGTTGTTTGTTCATAGGATTGTCTTGTGATCCCTGTCTGCGTCTGCGTTCAAACTTTTATTCAAAAATGAACAAAACTAACTGAATTTAATGAAGATCAAAAAAAGAATAACTATTCTTACCTGAAATATTTTTTACAAAAATGTGTGCCGCAATAATTGGCACCCCTTGAAAATAAAACTAATTGAAGTAGTTCCCATTCATATTTCACTTTACCATACTGATTAGAAAAACTTGCATATGATCTCTCATAATTTCATGTTTTCCTGAGGTATAAATATGAGGTAATAAATGGCCCAGTTTTCCTGTTGTCTATCACAATGACAAAGATCAAAGAATACAGCAATGAAAAATGGTGAGCAAGAGAGAAGGGTAAAGTTTTAAGAAATTGATAATACGTTGAATATACCCATTGTGATCATCATGGCAATAATTAAAAAGTTTAAGGCTAATGGCAATGTCTGTTTGGAAGTGAACAAGCGCCTATTTGAATAGATTCATTGCAAGGAGGATGTTTCAAATGGTAGAAGAAACTCCAAAGACCACAAGGTTGGATTCTCCAAGGAGAATTGCAGACAATCTGGGGTGAGAAAATCTCCAGAAGTATGATCAATCAGCATCTACTCAACAACAAGATGGCTGGGAGGGCTGCCACAACAACAACAAAAACCTGTTATCATCATCAAAAAAAAAAAACCTGATATGCCCATAGTTTGTAATACATTGATGGAACTTCCAGTGGGATTAGGTTCTATGGTCAGATGACACTAAAATAGAGCTCAATGGCAAAAAAAAAAAAAGCCAGAATTGGGTTGGGCATAAAAATAAAATTAGCCATTCAGTAAAGAACCACATCCTTACTGTAAAGTTTGGTGATGGAGCTCTGATATTGTGGTCCAGTATTTCTTTCAAGGGACCAAGACAATGTGGTAGCATTCATAATGAATTCCATCAAGCACCTGCATATATTAAATGAAAATGTGACTGCCTCAGCCAGACAGCTTAACCTGTGCTGTGGTAGGATCATTCAACAGAACAAATCAGAGCATTGAAATGAACATAGAAATGGTTCACCAACCACAGAATCAAGGATTTTTAATGGCAATCCCTGTCCCAAGGCCAAGAATCAATAGAAAACCTGAGGAACGAAGAAGAAGGGGATCCATAAACCTCTACATTTGAATTTGGAGGATTTAGTGAGATTCTACATACAGCACTATTCACTGATTCCTTACCAGGTCTTATCCAACCTTAATGTAACCATAAAAGAAGACGTGAAACAGATATATTGGCATTGGGAGGCAGCACAAAGTTTCAGATGAAGGGGATCCGATAATTGTAGCATATATTTATAAATATTTGTTTAATTGTAATGATAAATATGTTCAATTCTTAATTGTATTTCAATTAAAGGCTACAATTTCTGTTAATATTATGAGTTGAATATCAAGAGCATAATCAATAAAGGCATTTATTAATAAACACATTTGTCCACATTTACCAAGAGTGCCAATATTAGTTGAGGGTATTGTAAATGCAGATGAAAAAAAACTGGTATAAATTCAGATGAATTTAATTACTCATATAATCAAGATTCAGCTAATGCTCGTTGCATGGAAAGATCTATAAACTGTTTAGAAAAATATCACATTTTAATTATTTATGTTAAAAGAAATATTAAAATGCACTCCTTTGGTAAACTATGCTGTCATTTATAATGCACTGCTCTAGTCTATACAGTTATAAAAAACTGTTTTAATTATAAGTATTCAAAACCAGTAATCAATCCTGCCTGGACAATTTGCTGCAATTTTGGGTGATCCGGAATAACAACGACCACCACAACATCCGAATTACGTATTCTGTGCGATGATTCAGCTACCACTGAACACTAATTTCTTTGACCAGTTGGTGAAGGCAGCAGTTCTCCCCTTATACGCTCAAGTGCCCAGCCACCATTAAGACTGCAAACCCACAACCACCATTCCCAGTTATGTAGCTTTGGGTTTGAAATAAATGAAATGTTAATGGATTTAGTATTTGTTTTATCTTTATTGCAGATCCAATTAATTTGCTGTGACCACCTCAGAAAGCCTGGCTGATGGTTTGCTTTGTCCTAGCCCACTCCAACCCTCACTTTCATAACTGAGACTGCAGCACTAAGTGCTGGAGCTTATTGTAAAATGTGTTGGTGCTTCCTCTCATCTCTCCGGCACAAACACATCAACCATCAGAACACAGCCCACGCAAGAGGGAAGCACTTGGCATTTGAACACAATCAATAATACAGTATACAGACCACATATCTTCCTCCTCAGCCACACTTCCTGTCAGTCAAGTGAATGTCTTTTCATTTGTATGCGTCACCATCAGTGGAAGAGAGAGAGAGAGAAATACAGAAGTGGTATGTTGAAGTATGGAAGAATATTCAAAGTAACATAATGTTTGAGATGGGAAAGTAGAAGTCACATCTCCAGATTAAATTTTAGACTAATGACCAACCACTGGGGGGCATTTTATACCTTGTATGTTTTATTGCACTGTGCAATTTTAAAAGAAACAGTTTTTTTTCATTACTTTCCTTTACCACAATTACCAACCATTCATGCATATCACTACTGGGAAAGCGTAAGTTTCTCCAACTGAAGAAATGTCAACTGTCACCCAAAAAAATGTTCTTGGGAGAATGATAGTTCATGTTAAGAGATAAGATGGTGTAAAGCTGTGATTTCAAAGGTATCAGCAGTGTGGAAGGTAACATGAGTCCAATCAGTATTTGAGGAATTCAATATTTACAGTTCATATACATTGCCGTGAAAACGTATTTTCCCCCTTCCTGATTTATTTTTTTTTGCATATTTCTCACATTAAATGTTTCAGATCATCAAACAAATTTTAATATTAGACAATGATAACCCGAGTAAATACAAAATGCAGTTTTTTAAATGATGATTTCATTTGTTAAGGAAAAAAAGCTATCCAAACCTACCTGGCCCTATGTGAAAAAGTAATTGCCCCCTAAAATGTAAACTCACCCTCGGCGACAACAACTGCAACCAAACGTTTGCGATAACTGGCAATGAGTCTTTCACATCGCTGTGGAGGAATTTTGGCCCTCTCTTCATTGTGGAATTGTTTTAATTTCGCCACATTGGAGGGTTTTTGAGCATGAACGACCTGTTTAAGGTCATGCCACAGCATCTCAATTGGTTTTCTGTCTGCTCCAAAACCTTCATTTTATTTTTTTTAAGCCATTCAGAGGTGGACTTACTGGTGTGTTTCCGATCATTGTCCTGCTGCATAACCTAAGTGCGCTTGAGCTTGAGGTCATGAACTGATGGTCAGATATTCTCCTTCAGGATTTTTTAGAAGAGAGCAGAGCAGTGGTGGGCAGCTTTTTCAGAACACAGTACAATTGGCTAAAGCGCTGTAGAGATGCAAATTGAGAAGGGACTGCTGGGAAGGGAAATTAAAAATTATTGCCTTGTCAGTTGCTCAAGCGCCTCAAGCTGGCCAGCCGGGTGCTCGTCAGTGAGATTCTGAGCTTGCTCATGTTCGGGTATCCTCTGCCCTCGTTCTGAACTTGCAATAGTTTCGACCAATGAATGTAAAGATGCAGGGGCTGACAGGCGTGTGCTTCAGGGTGGGAGCCATAAACTCTCTCTCCCTCCTGAGCGGGCAACAGGGGGTTGCACACGAGAAAGTCTTGTACATAGTTCTCGGATTGGGCATTCCAGATTCGGGTGGGATTGGAGATGCCAAATTTATGAAAAAAAAGGGGGGGAAAAAAGTTAAAGGGCAGTATAGGGGTGCAGTAACCAATATTGTCCTGGGTTCAAATCCAACGTAAGTCTTTTTGTGTCGAGTTTTTTTGTCCTCCCAGCATTCACATAGGGATTTTCTAAGATACTTGAAAACATAAAATTGCCCACAGGAATGAGAGTATGAGTGAACTTCGATGGGTTGATGAACTGTCCATTGTATTCGGGGGTTAGATAATGGATGAGATGGAAGAATATAAAAGAAGTTCACAATAATCTGTGAAAAGCACTATACAAATAAAATTGAATTGAATACATGCACAGCAATAATCTTCAGAGGGGTAATATCACATGCTGAAATCAAAGTATAAAAAATAAATGAGAGGAAACTACAAAATTCTGGTAAATTATTTCCTGATATGGACACTTATTTCCTGATATGGAGACTATAATTGCCACAATGCATCACAATGAAATGTAATTAGATCACTGATGAGCAGCTACCTTATAAATATTTTTTTCTTGATAAGTAGATATTTCCGATGCAGTTTTAGTGAATGATCATTTAATATGCCGATGCAAGAAAAAAAAAAAAAAAATGTTCACCAAAAAACTGAATATTTGCACGGCACCAACTGACCAATACCTCTGCCCCTCCTTTCCCAAGTGATTAGTTAAAATGTATTTGTGCATGTGCCCCTCCTACACCAGCCTGTTTGTTACGTGGAAGACAGGGAAGAAGACAAAGGGAACATTCTAGTCACACAAAGACAACCAAAGACAGTTTATATGATCTCATTTAGAAATAGCGCACTTGAAATCTCAAACTACTCATGGAAGGACATGGAAACGCTTTAACAAGGATTCTTACCCCGCACACGATCATCTCCCCGCCCCAAAACCGCCTCAGCAATGACGGAATTCCATATCCATAGCCTATCATATCCTATTTGATTTGAGCGACACATTCACTTGAATTTGTGCCTAATACTTTATTATAATCAATTATCCCATGATTCTTCCCATGTCGGCTATTCTTGATAGGCTAAAATTGATTAACAAATGGGTAGTGCTTTGGTATTGGCCAGGGTAGGGCTCAATCTAGAGTAGCCTATTTAATAATATCTTTATTCACACATTAAAATACACAGTATTATCAATGGTAAAAAAAATTACAGAGACACGAGTTAGTTAATACAGATATCCTCAATTAGAAAATCAATCTCCTCACTCGTGAGAATATCACAACTTTTTAGATTATCACGAACATATAGGGCAGTCGCATTTGTTAATAGAACATGAAGACAATGATGGCGACGTCGAGCCAAAGGCGAAAACAAAATTTCACAGATGTTGGTGTTGTATGGCAAGCGAGCACTGAAGGCTGATCCGAGGAAGAAAGCTGCGAATCGTTCTGGATGTGGCTTCGGTGGGGAGATGTAAGCACAGTATCCCCGATTTAAAGCATAAATGGAGAGATCTGTGGGGCGCTGTAAAAGCCAGGCTCTCTGCACACCGGACCAGTCTGTGTGGGCAAGTAGTACAACAATTTGAAAATACCATTTCTTAATGTAAAATTGCAAATAATTTGGCAACTTCATCGTCTATGGTACATAATATCATTAAAATATTAATTCATTAATATTAATCCCCGTACGCAAGGGGCAAATCCAAAAACCAATATTGAATGGCCCTGATTTTCAGGACTTCAGGCCATACGGTATTAAAAGCAGGATTCGGTGGTGGGAATCCCTGCATGGTCCCAGGAACACTTCTGAAAACTACTGACAGCAGACGCAGTTTGTTGCAACATTCAAAAATGCAAGTTAAAACTCCACTGTGTGAAGATAAAATCATATGCTTGTAGTTATGCATGTGACTTCACAGTGAATGAAAGTGACTTCACAGTGTGGTTACACCCCCTGAAGGTGCTTTCGCATCAGGTACCTGGGACCGGATCGGAGTACAGTGGAACCCAAAGTCCAGCTCATTTGATAAGTGTAAACACATGTCTACCATACTTGGGCACAGCCAGAGAGTCTGCTTGAAGAAGGTGGTCTCCAGTACGGTTCATGCAGACTTGCACTAAAAGCAAAAGCAACTGTACCTAAACCCAGAAGTGGACTGCTTTGTGACATCTTATTCAAACAAGCATGGCCATGAAAGGATCTCTTCGTTCCATCAAAGATATTAAATACCGTTTTACACCTGTTGTTCACTGTACTGTTGTTCGATTGGCTGTACAAATAGGCCATGGTTACACTTGCAACTTTTTTCATTCGATCATGATGGACGCATTAACTGTCAGCTAGTCTGTTCGCTTCGGGATCAGACCCTGCATGCATTGAGATCTGATCAGCCAGACCACAGGCGGACATGGGGCATGGCTCGCATAGAGTTCAGATCTCGGTGAGGTGTGGATGGCATGTGGGCACAATCCAGAGAATTTACCAAACCCTGGACTTGTTGTCTTCTCGCAATACGGGATTACTACGGGAGGTAAAATCATTTTGTTATATTGATATTTATCACTCACCAATAAAATATTCAGCATCTTTCATTTATATTTTTTGAAATTATGTACATTTTTGTCAGTATTTATTCAAAATAAATATATATAAAAATAAATTATATAAAAACATCCATGATGAGTAGCCTTGTGTTCTATGAATAGAAAGCGCGTGAGTGGCCAGATGGTTTATCTTGGGGGACAAAAGTTGAATTTTGCCAACAAATTGAAGTACGACCAAGTGTCAAGGCTTTTACATGCCTCCACTTTGTTTATTTCCCCAGCCTAGAAATCAGATACATGTAAGTGTCAAGACATACAATTCCTGGTCACCTGTTAATGCCTATGGACTACTAGTTCACTACTAGTTCAAGTTGTCAGAATCATTCTCAAGTCCAACTGTACACATAATAATGCATTATAACACCAGTTTGGCTGATTCTCCTGTTAGAGGCAGCAATGTTGCAGTATGTTTTGCCACTCATTCCGAATGAGAATGTTTTGTTGAAAGAGTGAGGTCAATGCAAACCTTCTATACACAAGATGCAGAAATGCTGCTGCTTTCTCTGGGCTCAAACTCATCCAAGATTGATCGAGGCAAACCGTCCTGTAGTCCCATGGGGTAATTTACCTTTTGATCTATCCTAGAATCTTAAGATCAGTGGGCACTCACAGTGTAGTGCTTGGGGACTCAGAGCCTTGGTCACTAGCATTGGTAGGAGTGTTCCTATAGAGCATAATTTTGCGGGTAGGGGAAACCGAAATATCCCGGCAAACATGGAAAGAACAAGCAAACTCCACGCAAAGAGATCATGGCCGCCCATGACTTGAATCCGGAACCTCCTTACTGCGAGGCAGCAATGCAAACCACTGTGCCACCATGCCGTCCTAATGCTGAACAATACAGGTTTTGGAGCAACATTTTTTGCAAAAAAAAAAAGAAATAATTCTTAAATCCATCAAACTAACAAACATTTTCTGTCATATTTACAGAGCATACTCACATTTGTTTTTTTTTTTTGTTTTTTTTTAAGAGCAGTTATTTGGCTATAATGAGTTCGCAGCTGAGTGGCCATCCAAGTTCCCAAAGATGTCCTGCACTTTTGGCTTGCTTTAGATCAACTTTTTTGCCCAATAAGTTCCAAAACAGCTCGTCTTTAATTTGGCTGTTGGACAATGAAAGAGCTTGTTTGTCTGCTTAATTTGCTAAATATGGCTTTCTTTGGACCATATTCAAACAAGTAAATAATTCTCTTTTAACTTCTGAGTGTTTACCTCTTACCAGATTCAATTTGAGATTATATAGAGAAGTAAAGCCATTTAAATTTCTCAAAAAACACAGCGCTGTGTCATTAGCAAAGCGTGTCTAAACTTTTGACTGGCACCGCATACTACCATTGGGATGTCTTTTTCAGGAAATGCTCTGGTTATTTCAGAAAAACAATGCCTAACACCACACTCATCAAAATTACAACAACATGGTTCCATAGTAAGAGAGTTTCAGTGCTAAACTGGCCAACCTGCAGTTCAGACCTGAAACCCACTGAAAATATTTGCTACATTATGAAACTAAAAATATGGCAAAAAAGATTGCAAAGTATTGAGCAGCTGAAATCCAACATCAAGCACGAATGGGAAAACTAAAGCATTTGGTCTCCACAATTCCTAAATACTGACAGAGTGTTGTTAACCTTTTCCACTCCGGACTTGCCATCGGAGTGATTATTACTCGGCTCTCACCTCACCTTAAAGCGGTTTACTTCCCCAAACCCATTCTCAAATACACTTCCGAATTAGCAACTAAGCGTAACTTCTTTCAGTTGCGAGGATCAATCCGTAGAATTGCTGTCTATTTCCCCTCAGCTTACATTATTGTTCATTGCAATAGTAAACAAGTATTTTCCAATTAATACTAATGATGACATAAAACATCAACATCTTTCAAAGCTACAGAATTTCAGTTGCTCACAGAACGGTATATATTTTTTTCTGCGTCAGTATCCAATAGTCTTGTTACACCTATGAAAACGTTTCAAAAACATGGTTTTGCTGACTCTGGTCCACATATTAAGTTTGCTTATGTAAAAATAAAACTCCGTCAACAACCAGTGACATTTCCATAATGCAAATCAACCTGTTTCTGATTAAGAATCAAACAATTCATTGAATTAATGTACTGAGCGAATAGGCTACCAATTAGCTGCATAGCCATCAATGATTAAGACATATAGCTTTGGGTCAAAGAGGAGGCTACAATATGAGATTGCATGGACGGCATTAACTTAAATTTCCCGAAATTCCATCTTAAATAGAATGTAATATTCTAAATGCTGCTGAAGGGGGTAGTTAGATAAGGTTGAGATTTTGTTTCTGATGAATTAAGTAATTAAATAATTACAACTAAAACAATTTCATTTTGTAATATTCTAACAACTTTCCCAGTAACTGGACAATAAAGACTTCATCAATGATTTTGTGACCATGACAGATTGATATACACCATGCATTTCAAATGCATGCCACGCATCAAAATTTCACCATGCACGAATAACCAATTTAATAAATTATTCAAATACCAATGCCTTGATGTAAGAAGCATTAGCAATTTAATTAATTAAGCGTTATAGCATCTCAGCAAGGAGTGTGCAACTGCTCTTCACCACAAATATAGTCTATTCTTTTGAATGCTCAGAACAGAGGAGGGCTGAAAAAGCAACTAATATATAAGAGAATCAGCTGAAAGAACATTTAGCAAGTAATTAAGTTAACTGGCATCAGGTGTGTAACATCATTGGCTATAAAAGGGATGTCTTAGAGAGGCTGAGTCTCTCAGAAATAAAGATGGCCAGAGGTTCTCCAGCCTGTGAAAGCTTGCGTAAAAAATTGTTGAATACTTTAAAAACTATGTTCCTCAACGTCAGATAGCAAAGGCTTTGAAGGTCTCATTAGGAGGGGCTGGAATGTTCTGAAAACGAGCTTGGCATGAAGGTACCCTAAAGAAATGCATTTCCTTGCGATGAACTCTAGGGGCTGGAATTACTATATTATACGTAAATAGGGACACAAAACAAAACTGTGTTAAAATGAGGAGTAACAATCAGAGGAAGAGAAAGGTCATTAAATTGCCAATTGCCATTTTGCTGTCCTATTTTGAAATGATAATGGATAATCCATGAGACCAACAGCTGAAACAAACAAATGAAGGAAGATCTGGAGCTTTGGAGAGGTTTCCAAACACAAAAGTGATTTTTACATCAGTGTGATGTTATGAAACAGGCAGTGAAAGAAACCTGGACATATACGCATTGCACATAAGATTACCTTGATCATCTTTCATTCTTGCAGATAAGAAAACTTGTAAGATCAATCACCCTCATAATCTGACCCAGATGCAAAATCCTCTTAGCCGTCTTGTCAGATGGCCGATGGGTGAGGGAGACCTTGCTTTCTCTTAGGGTGGTTTTACAAGACAACTAATCAATAATCTTTCACATATCCAGACTTCAGTTAACTGGTGTCAGCACTCAGACTAACATCACTGTTGTTGAACCGGCAGCCTAATTTTCTCTTAGCCCGCTCGCTCATTCTAATTTCCCCCATGCACATTTCTTTCCCTGAACTATATATATTTGTGACCAGTCTCCATCGCTGCAAGCCTCAGCTACACTTTAGTGACCTGATTCATGAGGATGCAGGCATCTCTCAGACCGTGGTGATCTGGTCAACCACACTGGTGCCATCCACCATCTCCACACACTCAATCTCATCCCTGGTCTCTGCCCCTTTCTTGTCTTTCCGCTTCTTCTTAGAAGGGGGCAGGAAGGTGAGTAGGATGGGCAGTACAGCAAGGCAGTGGAAGAGGGTGATGACTGAGGTGAGGAAGAGGCAGCGGAACAGCGTGCTGGTGAGGTTGGAGGGCACAGTGGCTAGGGGCAGCAGGGCGGCACCATGGCATAGGCAGCTTTGCAGTACAGGCACGCCGTGGCGCTCCAGCGCCAGCTTCACCCAGCGCGAGCGGGTGCCCTCACGCCCCAAGGCAAAGGTGGATAGCAGCGGACTGCATGAATCCACTGCGTAGTTCATGCTGTGGATCAAGCACAGCACTGAGACACAGTCCATCTCCACCCTCCACATGGTCATGAAACCGATCACGCCGAATGTCACTGAGATCGCAGTCACTGTCAGCCACACATTAACCAGCGAATCGGCCACCAGGAAGGCAGAAAAGAAGAGAAGAAAGAGGGCAGCGATGCAGGAGTTCTTGAGAGGAGCCCCAACTGAGGAGGCATAGCGGTCCATGTATACGAAGGAGGGGTTGAAGACAATGAACTTGATGCGGGAAGTGAGCGAGAGCTGGCGCAGTGTGTCCAGCAAGATGCGCATTTCTTCCTGCTTGTTCTCGGTGGTCTTGGCCACCAGGAAAATGCGGGAGGCCACGATATCCACCTCGGAGTCAGACTGTCGGCTGAAGATGATGTCATCTGAGAAATGCAGAAACTGCGGCTGTCTGAGGAAGCCAGAGCGAAGGCGCTCGGTGAAGTCATGCTTAGGCAGGCTGGTGCTCATGTTGAGGTCGCGCAGATAGCCTAGGTAGCTCTCAAACCAGGAGATCCGCTCAAAGCCTTTGACATATTCTAGCAGGTCCTCCTGAACGCTGGCATTCCAGTATTCGATGGACTCATAGATGTAGAAGCCGATGACAGGGCTGTAGTTACTGAAGTACTTCTGCTGTGCCCTGGTGTAGGCAAGGGTGCTGGTCTCTATTGCGACTACACTGCTGAGGTCTGGGCCCTCACTCACTTGCAGGAAGCCCATTAGCGCAAAGGAGATGTAGATCAGGTAGAAGAGGACTACAAAGGGCTTGACATAGGTATTGGTGATCCACACGCAGTAGTGACGTTTCATGAAAGCCACTAATGTATGGCTCTTGTAGGCACGCAGGTCCCCCAGCTCTGATGCTTCTTCATTGAAATGCGTGAACATGAGGAACCGATACCAGGCTGGCTTCTGGAGCAGCAGCTCTGGTTTGGGCACTTTCTTACAGAACAGGCTATGTTGGTAGTTGTTCTCCATGTACCCGGTGAACACCAGGTTGGAGCCAAAGAAAGTGAGGATGTAGAGGTAGTTAAAGAGCACGGAGATGCAGGTGTTGCGGCAGAAGAGGCGCACAGCCTCGATGTTGGTGAAGGGGCTAGCTCCAATGCCGAAGGTGACCAGGTACAGGGAGGTGCTGGCAGTGAACGGGAGCATGCAGTCTGAAAATACGGCTGCCACACGCTCCTTCACGTGTTGGTCTTCCCGTGTACGCCGCCATGACGACAGCATCTCAAAGGTTCCAAGTAGGCCATGACCTGGTAAAGGAGCAAATACCACAACTGTTCAGCACTTAAGATTTCAAATACAATTAGTAACTGGCATAGATATGCATTACTATAAATCTAGGAGAACACATCCTAAATGTTGCTGATGACTGTGCACATACACTCATGTGCAAAATCATGCACACACAAAAACAACAACACACAAAACACACAAAACAAAGGAAAAATTCATGACAATCAACTCTACAGGGCTCAACCAGGCAATGGAAAGTGTAGTCGTATCATGTCAGAGCACAACTGGTATTAATACAGGCAACAGGACTGTTGGACAATTTCAAGACAGCATAAGTAGTACCCCCCTGCCCCACAGTCCAAATTGCCCTGTCTCCCATAGGCATCCTTCACAAACATGGAAGCTCATTTTGTTGATGAATACATTTGTAAGGAAATTAATTCTTAAATGAAAGGCTTTTGACACATGTACTAAGCGGCATTAAAAATGCAATAAGCAACAATGTACCAAATTTTGCGCAAATAATGTATTAAGGACAAAAAAAATAAAAGAATATTTAAAGTAGAGTATTAGCTCACAAATGGTCAATTGTAACAAATGGGTAAGACAGCAGGACATGCGCCAGCAACAGTAGCCCAAAATGATCCGCAGAGAGGAGAGTGAGCAGAGATGTTGTGTGCATTGCTCAACATTGACCCTGGCCTGTGATCCATCAAGACCATCCCAACAAGCGCACTAAATAAAGAGATACCTTCATCCCAGAGCCATCTTCACACCGTACGGGAGCTGATACGGTCACACCGTCTTCTGGGAACCTCGGCAGTGGTCAGCGCTGCTGGACGAAAGTAGCCGCTTAGATGGATCACACAAATGCTACAATCCTTAGCACACATGGTCACACGTAGCTGCCAAGACCGTGGTTGATCTCAGGTGCTTCCTGTCTGCGTATATCGCATTTGCAGACGTAAAACAATCGCACAGTGCACTCCAAAGTGTGCCGCAACTCTGGCTGCATTCATTCCGACCATCAGCTTTACAATCACTTGATCCCTGTTTTGTTCTGTCATTCGAGGCATCATGACTTTACACACGTGACGTTTTTAAGCCAGGATTTCTACAGCCTGGGTTAATGTTAAGCAATGCAAACATTTCTTTGCTCATTCAGGGAGTGGCTCACAGATCGTACTATTGTCGCCTGCACGTTCTTCTGCCGACTTACCGATTTGTACGTATCCACCATTTGTGAGCTCATACTCTAATACTCAAATCCTTATATTTATTTATTTTTCCTTATTACATTATTTGCAAAAAAGTTTGGATATTGTTGCGTTTTTAATGTCTGTTCGTATAGATATACTGTAAGTGCTAAGGTGCAAGCAGATGGCCCCTGTATCGTAATTATATCCCCGAATGGCGTTCCTGGAATATTATGCTTTTGGTCCGACCACCGCCGCCGCCGCCGCACTACGTGTTAACACGATAACTCCAGTAATATTTCAATTACACATTTAAAATTATACACATAAGTAAGTATCATAAAGAGGAAGAACTGATTCGATTTTGGACAATTTATGATGTCTAGATTGGCCACCAGGGGCCAAAAACTGATTTAGGTGTTAACGCGATAACTGCAGTAATATTTCAATTAGCAATTCCAAGTTTTGCATATAAGTAAGTATCCTAAAGAGGAAGAACTGATTCGATTTTGGACAATTTACTATTTCTAGATTGGCCACCAGGGGCCAAAAACTGAAAAAAATCACTGTTTTTATCATATCTCTGGAAATATTTGTCCAATTGACCTCAAATCAAGTGCAAATGAAAGGTCATGACCTGAGGATGTGGCCTACGATGACATTATACCCGTTTGGTTCAAAATTTTGACACAAGGTGGAGCTTTGTCACATAAAATTCACCATTTTTGCTATATCTTTGGAACTATTTCTCCAATTGACACAAAACTATGGGCAACTGCAAGGTCATGACCTCACAATGTGTCACATGATGACATCATATGTGTGTGAAGTCACACATTCCTTAAGTAAATATTTTTGATATTCTCATGGGCTTATGGGATAGTCGCACTTCTGGCAGTTTGGACCAGGCAGGATGGCCTTTGTACCGGACCAAATGTGCGTCGATGAGCCCATCGATGAATGCCCAAAACCTTGTTGCCGGTTCATGGTTTGTCCCTTCTTCGACCACAATCAGTAGGTACTCACATCTGCTGACAGGGAGCGCCCCAGAAGTCTGGTCAATTCAGAGATGCACTAACTCACTCGTCCAGCCATGAAGATTTGGCCCTTGCTTGTCAAAGTCATTCAGTTCTCATTTCTCCCACATTAAACATGTCGACTACAAGAACCAACTCTTCACTTTATGTCTAAAGTCTGTCTGCAGACTTGGACACGTGCTGTGGTTACGAGAGAAACAACATTACTCCCTGCAACTGTGAGTGGTTTAAATGTTTTGGCTCATTTCTGCATGTTCCCCATTAATACCTTTATTTCTATCAAAACAATATTCATGGTTTTCCCACAGGAATGAACAAGACAGTCCAGTCAGCTGCGACTGCATGAGCGTAGCCCCTGAAAGCCCACTTCTCCCCTTTTTTGCACATTATTCAGCATATACTGTCTCCCTGACAACCAAAATCGATAGGTATCATAAGAGAAATATATCACATGTCCATACCAAATATGAAAGTAATCCGTCCAAAATTGCAGCCTGTACTGCGCCCACAACGAAATCTCAAAGTTTTGCCACTAATTTGTATATTATGCAGCCAATATTGTCGCCGTGGCAACCAACATTGATATGTGTCATAAGTGAAGTGTATCACATGTAATTACCAATGGTGGCTGGTAAACTGCTGTAGTCAGCAATGAATCGATCAATGCAAATGCAAGAGCAAATGCAAAATTCTCGCGCGGGACTGAAGTCCTCGTGCATGGAGGTTAATCAGTTTCATATGCGATTATGACTCCAGACTTCTCACGCCTTTCTTTACTCGGGTTGGAAGCAATGCATGTGTTTCTTGATCGTTTAAATAGTTGAAATGAAATAAGGAAGCAATGGAAATACATAAAGCCATTTCAAATGATCTTATTTCATTTAAACTATTTGAACAATCATAAAACACATGCCTTGCTCCTAAACTCTGAGAAAAGAAAAGAGTGAGAAGTCCTGAGTCATGATCGCAAGTGAAACTGATAAACCATGCACAAGGACTTCAGTTCTGCGTGAGAATCTCTTTCATATGCGTTGATTGATTAATTACTGACTACAGCTGGGGAACGTAAATATGCCATTAAAACAAATGCTGAATGCGTGAGGGTTGACAGGTATTCGTTGATAATGAAAACTGACCACACCTGACAATGTGAAGAATTTTCTGAATTTCTTGAATGGTAATTTAAAGCGACACTAAGTAACTTTTCAACGTTCATATAATATTTTCAGAACTTCTGCGATGGTACATCGACTTACAGCAGGTTGAATGACACCTCTGTCATGTCGTCTGTATCACTTTCACTGGCACTATGCAGTTTCGAGGTGGATGGTAGGGACCCCTCCACACAAAAAATACAAATTTTTTGTATTTCCGATAGCTAACGTTAGCATTATCATTGTGATTTGAGCATCGCAAGCGATGACAGCAAACTGCAAATATAAATTTTTGAGTAAAACATGTACCTTCCTCCTGTGGAAAAGTACCAAAGATGAAAGATCAGTCATACTGAATCATTGTGGGATTTTCGTCTCAGTTTGTATGTACTTGATCAAGTAGTTTCTGATGCGTCAAACCGCATTGCTTGCTCTAAATAACCAGTAAAAAAAAGAACCCGTGTGCATTGAGTTATGACTGTTCACAGTCCTGCTTATCACTAGCACATTGTGCTGAGTGTAGCTAAAATTACAGGGATTGTTGCTTGTTTAAACATTTCTTATTTTTAACATCATCATATGATATCGTTTAGCCACAATTAGATACATTACCTCATCACTATTCATCCCTCAAACAGCCGCAGGAAACAGAAACGTAGTTTGTACTTGGACCTGTCTTTTGTTAATTTCCAAAACAACTGCATGTGAATGGGATATTAGGATGTTTACGACACTACGCGCTGCTGCTCATGGGAAATGGGGTCTTCCTTCAGGCAAAACACAACTGCTTTGGTCCACAGGCACCGCCGAACTCAAACAAAAATGAAAGGTCCCTAGTGTTTTTTTAAATAAATGATTGAAAACAGGCCACGACCAATCATTAATTTTAAGGGATGGTTTGAGTCTCCCCTATCGCCATTTCTCCAGCCACCACTGGTCTATACCAACTATGAAAGTAATCGGTCAAAAATTACAGCCTGTACTGCATCCATAAGGAAATATCTGTTTTGTCACTAATTTGCATATTATTCTGCCAATAATGTCACTATGGCAACCAAAATCAATAAGTGTTGTAAGTGAAGCATAACACATGTCCAAACCAAATATGAAAGAAATCAGTCAAAAATTACAGTCTGTAGAGCATCCACAAGAAGGTGTCTATGGACGAGGACACAGCGGCGGCGGCCGAGATGACACGTGAATCCATAGGAGTTGCCTGACTTTGTCTGGGGGCTACAATGAAGCTTGGAAGTTGTGTAAAACGTGAATGAAAATAGAATACAATGATTTGCTAATTATTTTTGATCTACAGGTATATTCAATTAAGTACACTGCAAAGACAATATATTTAATGTTCAAACTGATAAACTTTGGTGTTTTTTTTTTGGAAATATTCACTCATTTTGAATTTGATGCCTTTAACAAAAAACCAATAAAGAAAACCTAAAAAACAAATGAAGCTGGGACAGGGGCAACAAAAGACTGGCAAAGTTGAAAAATGCCCCCCCCCCAAAAAAAACCACCTGTTTGGAACATTCCACAGGTGAACAGTTAATTAGAAACAGGTGAGTTTCATGGTATAACAGGAGCATCCCTGAAACTCTCAGTCGATCACAAGCAAGGATGGGGTGAGGCGTTATGATTCTGCTCTGTTTGCCATGTTTTGGATGTTCTGCCTGTTCTCTGTATTGCCTAACTATGCCTCGGATTATGTACTGTGATTTGGTTACTTAGATTTGTTAATTTATTGCCTAGTTTAGTTTTTCCATGTTTTGCATATTACCATAGTTTCATTCTGGCCCATGTTTTTGTTTCTGCCATGCATTGCACTCCCCCTTGTCTTGTCTTTGCTCACAGCCTCAGTACTGTGTGCCGCACTTTCGGGTGATTTCATGGTTTCTGCAATTTCAAACATTCCTTCCAATCTCATTTACTTCCTTCGTCTTACTTTTCTATTTTACTAACCAATACTAACAGTTTGTTATTTTTGCTAAAGTTACTAACCTTAACTAACATTGTATATAATACTAACTTACTAATGAGCGCTAGGGATTGTACAGCTGCACTTTACTAATTGATTAACAAGCTCTCAGCACTCGCCCTGTTCTAGTCTCCGCCTCTTGCCTTCACTCAATTTACTTTGCTGTGCTTCTAGCAGATTCTCTGCACCTGGCTAATCACTGTTCTGCTACTCATTCTGGGCACATGGAACTCCTTAACCGGAGCCATATTCATGTCTATAGGATTGTCTCGTGATTCCTGTCCATGTTTTGGCTTTTGCCTATTTCATGTGATTAGGTTCGCCCTCATGTTTGCTTCCTTTGTAATCAGTCTGACTTCCTACACCTGTGTGTTGTTAAGCATGTGACTTCCCGTGAGTGTATATTAGGAGTCTTTTCACAGCACTTCCTTGTCAGAACGTTTCTCTTGTTTACCTGTGCTGCTATTTCTTTGCCTTGCACTCATAGTGTTACTCTTCTGACTGAACTGTCCGACTTACGATTTTTGTCTCTGCTCTTGGGTACTATTGTCTGCATCTGTTCACGAATCCCTTTTGCCCGACGAGTTTTGTGATTGCTGCCCTGGTATTCGACTCTGTTTACACCCCCTAGATTTTGGCTTTTGCTTCTCTGACATGCCTGTGTACTGAACCTTTTTTTAACCTGACCACGAGTATGTGATTGGCACCCTGTTTACAGTTCTGGATTTCGCCCTTAGGATTCTGATTTTTGGATTGTGAACATTGTGCCGTAGCCTGCTCTGTTGGGTCCTTTTTTTGGAAATCATGGACGTTGTGTCCTCTGGGCTAAGGAGGAAAAGGATCATCCAGATTATCAGCGCAAAGTTCTAAAGTCGGCATTTGTGATGGTATGGGGATGTGTTCGTGCCCATGACATGGGTAACTTGCACATCTGTGAAGGAACCAATAATGCTGAAAGGAATACGCAGGTTTTGGAGCAACATATGCTGCCATCCAGGCAATGTCTTTTTCAGGGACATCCCTACTTATTTCAGCAAGACAATGCCAAGCAACATTCTACACGTTACAACAGTGTGGCTTTGTAGTAAGAGTGTGGGTAATAGACTGGCCTGCCTGCAGTCCAGACCCGTCTCCCACTGAAAATACGTGGTGCATTATAAAATACGACAAAGGAGACCCTGGACTGTTGAGCAACTTAAGTCGTAAATCAAGCAAGAATGGGAAAGAGTTCCACCTACAAAGCTTCTACAATTAGTGTCCTCAGTTCCAAATGCTTATTAAGTGTAGTTAAAAAGAAAGGTGATGTTACACAGTGGTAATCATGCCCCTGTCCCAGCTTTTTGGAATGTGTTGCAGGCATCAAATTCAAAATAAGTGAATATTTCCAACAAAAAAAAGGTTTCAGTTTTACATTAAATATCTTGTCTTTGTAGTTTACTCAATTGAATATAGGTCAAAAAGGATTTGCAAATGATTGTATTCTGTTTTTCATCACGTTTTACACAATGTCCCAACTTCATTGAAAGTGGGGTTTGAATACCAAGATTTTTCCTGTGCCTCGGGATTTGGCTGATAAAAGCGGTCTTCAATGAAGAGTTAAGAGCAGATCACTGATCCTGATCCAGTGTTCAATTGAGTTCCCTTGTCAAATTTTGTTTCTGCGAGCAATGCAATGACATCCCTAAATAGTGTAGAGAGCGAATCTACATTTTACTCTGAATTCGAATGCAGAACACATCGTGAAAGCATGAGGTAATAGTGTGATCACTGCTGAGCAGAAGCAGCAATAGGCCTATATTGCCGAAGGACAAATCGCAAGAGATGGCAGTGTATCAAAGTTCATCGCTTTAAGAGGCGTCATTTATGATAACTTTCTATTCAGCGAGCTGATTCATCAATGCCCATTGAGTTATTTCTTTGATTTTCTGATGATTTTCTAGCTGATTATCTCAAAGGGAGTACACGATTTGACGCGGGAGCAGAATCAGACACAATACCGGGCTCCATGAAATCCACTTGTTTCCTCTTCACAAAATTCACCAATGCCTTCCAAATTTTTATTTTATTTATTAATTTTTTAGGGGGGGGGGGATTTATGGGCCATGATGTCTCTGCTTGCATCAGCCTTAAGCTGCTTTCACAGCGGACGCGAAACGATTTTTTCGCACGACAGATTACATTCAAAGTCAATGCAAAGACGCGAATACACGGGTTTCGCGTCCGGTGTGAAAGCGGCTTTATTGTTGCAGCCGCAAAGAAGGCAGGTAGTTGGCATTTTCCCCAAATGAATAATCCTCAGTTACAAATCACTGAGTCCTATGCCATTGACAGTGTATTGGCTAGGTTCCTCCCGTAACGTCATCGCCAAAGACGGCCGAAAATAAATTCTTTCCAAGAAGATCGCGATTTGCAGCGAAAAAAAAAGAGAATGAATTTGAAACGGCTGATTAAAATTTTTAATGACCAATGCAAAAAAGGTGCATTTATATAAAAGATTCTGTGGTCCAAATCTTATTCTTGGATGAACAAGCGATTTCAGTTGCCTTCAAATAAAATATTCTTCCCACGCTGTGTAAAAACTGAGTAACAACTTCCGTGACCCCCTGGCAGGGATGTCAAGTACCTGGGCGTTATCATGTCATTGTGACCCCAAGAAGAGGACTATGACAGGTAGACAGCCTTTCTCGAATCTTTTCCTCTGCACTGATAATGTTTATACAGTTTCCTGGCTGATGGAGCACTATACATGCACTATACATGGGGCTCATGAATAAATTAATCAAAGACTAGCCAATGAATGGATTTATCAATAACTAAAAAAATGGATGCAAGACTGCTGCATGACAAGCAGCTCCTGTTAAAAGACTGCATTGATAGATGGATGTGAACAAGCAATGTCTCAGTCTCACCCAACATGATGAAGGGGATTCCGAGAAAAGTGGAGTTGTATTTGCCACCAGCAAGGTTGATAATGCCAGCAGAGGTCAGGGTAGCCAGGCTGACGCTCACCAGAGCCAGTAGCCCCAGCCAGGGCTTGGTCCGCACGCAGTCCCTCATGGAGCAGCAGAGCACGGCCAGTGAGGCGCACAGACACAGACTGACCAGCAGAGGGCACTCTGACACCTTTGTAGTTTTCTGAAAGTCTCGCTGCAGGGAGGCGGAGGTGAATGGGTAGAGGGTGATCTCGGGGTGCCCCTCCTGGTAGTGCTCCAAAACACGGCAGAACTGTGCCTCCCAGCGTGTGGCAACCATATCGTTGAGTGGGTTTGCCACCTGCAGATGGTAGGTAAGCTGCAGGGCCCGTGCAGAGCGGACATACTTATGAACACCAAGCTGCACCCCACCCAGCTGGTGCCCGATGTACGCCTCACGGCCGTCCGGCAGCAGGATGAAGGGGAAGCGCAGGGGTGGGACCGAGCGGTTGTAGGCCCACGCAGTTCTGAGGTCCTCCAGCATGTGCAGGATATCGTCTGTGATACAGCTGCTGTTGTCATCCAGTACACAGAGGTGGGAGAAGGTGTAGTTAAAGCCCAGCATGTGCACCTGCATCATAGTAACAGCACTATGGAGCTGTAACAGAGAACACAAAATCTTTGAAATCAAGACCTCCCTCTTTTCTGCCATGGGGTAAAATCTATTTTCAGAAAGTAAAAGTCCAGCCAATTTTCAAAAATGTGGCCCAACCACCTGCATTTATTTTGTAGCACCCCTCCTACAAGCTACCCTACGTGGGTTAGGCCAAGGTAGAAGACTAGGTCTTTCATTATGAAGTTCTGGTGTGTATACTGCCTAGCATTACATAAACAGAAAGACCTTACATCATAAAATGTCAGCAAGATAATCTACAATTCTTTTCTTTCTCGACATTCCTATGTATGCAGTCCTTTGCATCTTTTCTTTAGCTTTTTATAATTCCTCTGTTAAATTAAGAACTTTTTCCAATAAAGCTTTATTTCAAAAATTTTGCACTTCTTTAGGCAGCTGAAGAAAACAAAGTCGACTCATCCAATAGCCATCTGCCTTCATGTGCAGAAATGTCACATCATAAAAGTAGTCAGCTTATAATGGCAGTTTTCTCAGACTGCCTTACAATAAAACTGGCAGATGTGAATTTCCATTCAGCTGATTTAGAGAGCTAGCTGAAATTCAAAAGACTTTCAGAAACTGGAATACTTTTCTCATACCTCCTATGAGTTTAATTTTCAGGAAATTACTGAGTTGAAATGAATAGGCCCATGCAGTTCTGAGATCTTCCAGCATGTGTCTTGAGATGAATATATGACCGGAAACAGCCTTATCTTTCTCTGTCACACAACAGAACACTGGGCAGACCTCCACACTTTATTACCCAAGTCAAAGAGAAACTGTTAAATGAAAGATACCAGTTTCTGGTGGTTCAGCACTGTGGGTTATTTCAAAATGTAATACCAGCAAACTATCATATTGTAACTGTATGAAGACACCAAAGGGCTGAAAGCCTTAAAGGCAGTCAAACGATTCCAATGAATTGGGTATCTTTTCCCAGCCAAAGAGCAACATGATGCTCACAGACATTGGTGCCAACTTGGGTTTAATATTGGGGGGTAACATCTGATGACATCATCATGCTCTCAGTACATTTGTTTCAGTCCAATGTTGTCCTATGCCTGCCAATAAAGTCGCTATGAACAGTAATTCAGGAATTATTCATTTACCTGTACAGCCCAATTCCAAAAAAGTTGGGATGCTGTATGTATTGTAAATAAAATATAATGCAACAATATGCAATTCCCATAAACCCATATTTTATTCACAATAAAACATAGACAATATATCAGATGTTGAAAATGAGACATTTTACCATTTCGTGGAAAATATTAGCTCATTTTGAATTTGATGGCAGCAACAGATCTCAAAATAGTTGGGAGAGGGGCAACAAAGGCTGGAAAAGTAAGTGGTTCTAATAAAAACAGTGGAGGAGCATTTTGCAGCTAATTTGGGGTCATTCCATGTCAAATCATCCAGGGGGTGCCAGGTCACCTCCTCAAAACTTCAAATATTATTCAAATTTTGAAGGGCTATGACTTGAAATCTATTTGAGATACTGGCCTAATATTTGCCATTTTTTATATTTTGTGTGAGTACTTACTTGTGAATTTTTGAGGATGTGACCTGAAAAATTTCTCAAAATCTGGATGATTCTAGATGGAATGACCCCTTGGTTAACTAGTAACACGTCAGAAACATGACTAGGTATAAAAAGTGCATTTTAGATTCTCTTCTGAGTCTCTCAGAGGTAAAGATGGACATAGATTCACCAATCAGCAAAAAACTGCGTCTAAAAATTGTGGAGCAATTTCAGAAAAATGTTCCTCAGTGTAAAATTGTGAAGCAATTTCAGAAAAATGTTCCTCAGTGTAAAATTGTGAAGCGATTTCAGAAAAATGTTCCTCAGTGTAAAATTGTGAATAAAAACAATTTTAAAACAGGCATGATTCTGCTCTGTAATACACTGCATGGGCGCAGGGACACTGCCAGAAATCATTGTCTGTGAAGACAGTTCACCGTGCAATCTACAAATGCAATCTAGAGCAGTTTCATGCAAAGAAGTAGCCATATGTGAATAGGAACCAGAAATGCCACCTATTTCTCTGAGCCAAAGCTCATTTAAAATGGACTGAGGCAAAATGTAAAACTGTTCTGCGCTCAGGTTAATCAAAATTTGAAATTCTTTTTTGAAATCACGGACGCAGTGTTGTGCGGTCGAAAGAGGAGAGGGACCATCCACCTTGCTATCAGCGTACAGTTCAAAAACCTTCATCTCAGATGGTGTCACGTTGCATTAGTGCAGTGGTTCTCAAACTCCGCTCCGGCAACCCACTGTGTATGCTTGTTTTTGTTCCGACCACAGTTGCAATCTTAGGACTTTATCAAGCTGTTGGTTTGCCTTAATTAGGTGCGTTCATGTTTAGAGCAGTTATTTGTCCTCTTAAGCCACATTTGACTAATCTACACATGCCATGAAGAATTAAAATTTCATATGCACAATGAGATATGTTAGAAACCAGTATGAATAACTGCAGAGGGAAACAATTTGACCGAACGTTTAATCAACATGAACAGTCAATACGTTCCTCATTGGTGAAACTGTTAACATATGGTTTCAAAAACCAACAATTTATTTGGCAAACAGTAAAGTCACATCTGTTTTGTTTCATGTTCATTCTATTAAGTTCAGGCTAATTATTTTGAAAGAATTCAAAACACCTGTGTTCAGCAACCCAATTTGGAGCTCATGGATTTTCTCAGAGTCTAGTTTGATCCGTTTAGAGATTTTTTTTTTTACCTGCAAATCCTTACAATATGGAAAAATAAGCATAACATGCTTGAGGGTTTTTATTCTTCATGGCACAGTGGATATGTCCATAAAATGCAGCAAAAGGTGGTAAATAACTGTTCTAAACATGGAATGCAGCTAATGAAGACAAATCGAGGCTTTGTTAAAAGTCTAAGATTGCAGTTGTGGTTGTAACAAAAACCAGCATACACAGTGGGGCACCAGGAACAAGTTTGAGAACCACTAAATTAGTGCTTATGGCTTGGGGAGTGTACACATCTGGAAAGGCATTATCAATACTGAAAAGTAGACAGAGGTTTTACAACAACATATGCTGCCATCCGGACAACGTCTCTTTCAGGGAAGGCCTTGCATATTTCAGAAAAAACATGCTAAACCACATACTGCATCCATCACAACAGCATGGCTTTGTAGTAGAAGAGTCTGAGTGCTGAACTGGCCAACCTGCAGTCCAGACCATTTACCTATAGAAAACATTTGGCGCATCATAAAATGAAAAATCTGGCTTAGAAGACCCAGGACTGCTGAGCAGCTAGAATCCTTCATCAGACAAGAGTGGGACAAGACAAGAGTGGGACAACATCCCTCTCCCAAAACTCCAGCAATCGGTCTCCTCACTTCCCAGACGTTTAAAGACTGTTAAAAGAAGAGGGGATGCTACACAATGGTAAACATGACCCTGTCCCAACTTTTTTGAGATGCCTTTCTGCCATCAAATTCAAAATGAGCCAATTATATTTTTCATGAAATGGTGAAATGTCTTATTTTCAACATATGATATGTTGTCTATGTTCTATTGTGAATAAAATATGGGTTTATGAGATTTGCAAATCATTGCATTCTGTTTTTATTCACGTTTTACACAACGTCCCAACTTCAATTTGAATTGTGTTTTGTACATCTGAAAACAGTGTAACCACATTCCTCTCCCAAACCATAGTGGGGGTGGCGTACATCATTTTTCAGCCAATCAATTTCATCACCACTTCACCACCTATTTCTATATGGTTTGGGAATCGCAAATTCGCAGACATGTGCAAAAAAAAAAAGGGCTGAATCTCCCAAATCAACAGCACTGACCACAGCATATCATGATTGAAAATGGAAATCTATTGTAAACTTATTGTAAAATTACAGTTAAAATAGCTGGCAAAAAGGTGCAAGTCCATAACAAAGTATATCCGTCTCACTCATTCCTTACTGCACTGGTCGCATTTTAAAAAGACACGGTCATCGTGAACCTAAACACAAACTCCAACTTTAGCTCTTTGCAGACACGATGTCAGGCATTGCGTTTAATGTATACTATAGGCTACCGTCTGCTTCACTTTTCTCCTTTGGAATGAGTGTTTTTTTTTTTTTCTTTTTTTTTTTTTGATGGAGATGATAAAGATGAATATGGTGGTTGGACACTATTCCGTGCCAAGACAATACATGCGTCCCCGCCATCCGTCATGGCTCCTACCTCAAGAATTTGATCCACATGATTTGGATCCAATACGTTCCCTCGGCCTGCGGCTACTATCACTTTGCCGTATCTCCCTGGAGTTTGGAGGTCCGAGTAAAGGGTGTGTCTAGACCTGTTGACTGGAAAAAGGCTGTCCACCAATTTGCCCTCGATTCTGGCCAAACTGTGTTTGGGGGCGAGTAGATGTTCCATGTTTTCCTCGACGCGGTAGCGACTGAAACTTGCGCCCAGCAGGATGGAGACAAGAACCGGCGCAGACAGGAAGAACACTGGGTGGTTGGCTACAAACTGGCCGAGTTTGTAGAAAGACGACTTCAACCCATCTTGTAAAACCTGCCGCAGCATCCTAGACTGCAGCCACAACGGGAGTGAGAGGAAAGGCCTGCGGGATCCGAGCCTCTCCCACCGCCGAGAAACCACCATCGGGGGGCTCTATCATAAGGAAACCCAGTGCCAGAGTGTTACAAGCAAAGGTGGCACCTTGAGTCAGATCAGTTCCACGCCAGTTTCAGTGGTCAGGCGAGGACAACATTTGAAAAGCATACTCTGCCTCATACAAATCCTCAAAATAGAGCGAACTGAACAATCTAATTAAAAATGAAAACAATACATTAGGCTACTTATCATACCATTCCATTTTAAACAACCGCAGGCGGCCTGTCCACATCACTTGTCAAACCAAGTATTTGCGTAAGCAGCCAAAAGTTTCGCAAGCATGTGTTCATTAATGAATTAAAAGCGCATGGACAGGCGAAAGTGAGACACGTAAGAGACTTTACAACTGAAGTTAGGCGCATAGTTCTTGGCCGACATACGTATGTTTCGACATAGACTGCAAATGTGAAAATAAACAACGTGTGCAAATGTCACTACTTCGCGTCGGCTATAGGCCATTTGCCGACAATGTGGTCAATTTTGAGCTGCAAATAATAATTCGGTCAAACAGAGCAGGACACGTTTGTTTACATCAATATATTTGAAAAGCAGAAAAATGGCCAGCTTCGGAGCCTTACGGAAGTTTACATTGTTAACAAAACGAGCAATCGCGCGCTAAACAGCGTATTTTGAACTGTCAATGTTGTTTTCGATCACATCTCAATGAACGCGCACTGAATGGAGCTTTGCTGAAAATCTTTGTTTTTCAAATGCTACATAGGCTAATGGAACAAGGCGGAGGCATTCGATATAACGGCAACCAATACGTTTGGTAAGTCAAAGAGTAATTCCAGAATATCTCAAAGGAATACCTCGACAATGCGCTGATTTGGCGCATCAATTTCAGTTTTCCACCGGCATCCCCCCATTCATATGGATGAATTCATACGTAGCCGATAATTTCACCGGTGCAGTCTTTTTATTGCTCACATTGAGAATCGTTGTCCACAAAAGAATCTGAATTTTTATCAGGGGCTAAATATTCAAACGACTGGGGAACAAGTCACCCCAAATAGATGCGTTATTTTCCACTTGTGTGACTATCCAGCAATCCTCTAGCGTTGGCTGTTTGTTCGTAGGCTAAGGCTGCGTTCGAGTTGCATCTCAGCTACATTCTGTCTCTCACATCGATGATCGTTGGCAAGAGACGGTAAATCACTCTGCTTTGATCTTCATGCAGTACGGGCTGCTTTTAAAGGAAGTAGCCTATTTAGCCAGAGAAACTGTGTCGCTGGGTTGGCTACGTTCGAGATAAGCCATCGCATCCCGCCTCATTTGCGGTCAGCGACGAGAATGCGCATTTTTTTGTGAAGGCTATGTTTATGTTCTGGTCGATAGTCCTTTCGTCGTTGCAGGAGTCATCGAGCAAGCCAAGTGCTGAATCACCGGTCCTTCTGAAAGAGTGGTGTTTTACCATCAACAGCATGTGGCATCAAAATCTGGCCAACCTATTCCAACCCATTTTTACATTATTGCACCCCATCGCACGCATCCAAGTGGTCTCTAAAGATTGACAGATCTGCCTGCGTTTTTATTTTCAGTGTGAGCGCAATTCTGTTCTTGATTGAATTTTCTTATCACTTATAAGGAATAATTCTTTGTTCAAACACAAGAAGAAAGTTTCTCATGGTCACACAAGCATATTAGACAGTCTTTGCCAGCCCACCCTCCAAATGCCGTGACAGCATAATTCCGAACTAGAGTAATGATGAGCGTTTAACTAGTGACACTTGATGGAAGAGTTGACATCATTTTTAATTACTGCGATCACAGGAACAACTAGGTTTTCAAAATGTATCGAAGAATAAAAATTCAACACCGACAGATGCAGTAAGAGAGGGAACTCGCAAATATTCGCCGCGGTTAAGCCAGTCTGTGCTTTTAAAAACACACTCAAGCAAGCCCTCTGACAGTTTTATGGTGGGATTACTGGCTGTCAGATGTTGTAATAGCGTTCGGTGTTAGATTTCAAAATAAAAGCCCATGTATCATGGGTCTCAAACTGGTGCGTAAAGGGCCCAGGAGCTGCAGGTTTTTTAAACAAGCTGGAGCACTCTTGATATTACTAATTTAAACAGCTGATCTCAGCCTGCACAGTTGATTAGCTGTATCAGGTGTGCTTTTGCACAGTCGGAATGAAGATCTGCAGGCCTTTGGCCAGTTTTTCATGGACCAGTTAAAAAACCCAGCACATAGAATCTAAAAAAAAAAAAAAAGAAACAACTTTCTTTGCAAAAGAATGCGAACTGCAGACCTCATATGTAAATGCAACAGTGGAATTTCTAAATTAATGCTCAAAAATTGTGTCACGGAACACAATTAGGAGGCAAATTTTTTCTTGCACCGATTTATCTCAGGCAGGTAGAACTTCTTGTCAGAGTTCAACTGCAAAGTCTGTCGACCAAACATGTCAATATCAAATTAATATTGCGGAAAAATCTATACTGTGATGAAAACTAAGCGGTCGGTTCCACTGAGTAATTCCACTTCAGACATAGTGCTGAACCTCAGTTTGCCAAAGAAAAAGATCAATTTGATACGGAATTTCAAAATTTATGCCCTTTGATAATGGTCATTAAATATAAAATGTATGCAAATGTAATACTGTTTCAATGAGCACATCCTCAGTTTGCACAAAGTAAATCCATTCAAGACAGTCAGTACACTGAAGTGCAAGTATCAGATCAACCTCACGGATTTCCAAATTTATGACCTCTGAAAATTGGTATTGGAAATCATTTGAATTATAGCCATGCTAACAGTCTCATATTGTTGCCGTGTTTTTGTCATGACCATTTTCTAATCATTACTGGCTACACTATGGTCATGCAGACTCTATGAAAAAATATTTTGATCATTAATGAGACAAAGTAGCAGGATTTTGGGAGCGATCCCGCATTAATGGTGAAGTTACTCCCAGCCCTGTCGGCACATTTCTGAATCCAAGGACTTCTTTTCTACTGGGTACAGTGCTTAGAGGGGACATTTACTGACCCTGTACTGACTTCAGCTCAAATGTACAATAACAATCAAACATTTTTTTTATCCAGTTTGGTTTTAATGAAAGTCATTTACTGTAAGTTCTGAGAATAGCCTCAAATGGCACAAAATGGCATTGAGGAGTCACAATATACAACGCCTGGCCAAATAAAAGTCATCACCTGGATTTAACTAAGCAAATAGGTTAGAGCCTTCTATTGGATAATTACTAAAATGATTCACATGTTTCAGCTAGCAACAAGTTATTTAACCCTAACTGATGCAGTGAGTAGCTTCTCTTTTCTTAAATTACCGTGTTGGAAGACATATCCCGTGGTCATGGAAAAGATGTTACTCTGTTTGTTTAAATGAAATAAGATCATTGGAAGCAATGGAATCGCCAAAAGACGTTTCAAATGATCTTATTTCATTTAAACTATTGAAACAATAATGAAACACCTCAATTGCTTCCAACCCCTGAGTAAGGAAAAGTGTGAGAAGTCCTGAGTCATAACGCAGGTGAAACTAATAAACCTCCGTACACAAGGACTTCAATGCCGCTTGAGAATCGCTAAGATATGCGTTGATTGAATAATTGCTGACTACGGCAGGGGAAAGTAAATATGCCGCTAAAACTTACCCTGAATGCGTGACAGTTCACAGGTATGCGATATTAATGAAAACTGACCAGTGACCACCCCAGATAATGATGAGTTTTTTGAGTTCCTGGAATGGTAATTAAAATGAATGATTGAAAACAGGTCATGACCAATCATTATTTTTAAGGGATGGGTTTAAGCTTCCGCTATCACCAGTTCACCATTAACAATAATAATGTGCAAAGAATCTGTGAATTTAAGGAATTCAATTCGTTGTGTACTTAATTTCCAAAAAAAAAAAAAAAAGTTGTGACCTTGAAGTCTGTGACACATTGACATCATCAGACATTGGGTATTTTCCCTGGTAATGGTCTGCCCATCTTTTGGTCTTCAGCAGCATGTAAAATGCATCTTTTGCTACATCGAGGTCTGGTGAATAACTCGGCCAATAGAATCAATGTAACAAAAAAATGTGTCACTGCACAATGAGTTACAGTGCTCACTGTATTTGAACTGATAAGTGATCACATTCATGCCCACACAGCATGTTTTTCATTGGTAAATTACCACCTCACATTACTACGTTTTTAACACTAAATTCAGTAAAACACGTGATGCATTTTGCAGTGCATCTCTGTAGGCCTATTCTTTTAATGCTATAATAGAACACATCATGGTCATCACATACAGCAAGTCATTCATTATGCTAGCATTCGGGTACTATGATATGAGCCTAAGATAAGCGAAATGTTCTATAGAAGCTTCACTGTCACTGATTTCCCACAGCTCTGCATTTTGTATGTTATTTTTGGTTTTTGAGTGAAATATGCATGAGGCAAAGTTTGCTGGCAGGCTCTTAAGGGACTGAAAAGTGTTTGAGTTGCTTGTAGTGTCTCCTCCCTGAGTGCTCGGGCCCCTTGAGCACCATAACAGCTCCTCGACTCACCTGCACCGAAATTCATGAAATATTTACTCAGATAATATCTCTCTCAGCATTTAAAAAAAAACATAAAAAAACTATTTAAACCCGCCATGAACAATTGATACAAAGAACTGCTTCAAGCAGTCGAAGAATGTAAAAATTGTACATGAAGCTGAGCAGATGCAGTGAGCTCTTCCCATACAGAAATAATCCCTCTCAATCATCACTCCTCAACCACTAGAAGTATGCGGCAGTGTCTGTATCTGCAGTGACATTGCCGATTGCCTGTATTTTCTTATTTTTCTCAGTACAGTACATCTTTGGGTGTCAGACTTTGGGCAGCAGGTGTAGAGCACCCAGCCAATAAGTGAGCAGGGTGTGAGGGTCTAGCAGTCTAGCACTCCCTGGCGTCGTTTGAATGTTATGTTTACACACCGCAACTGGCATATCCTACTCTGTACTCCTTTAGGATATAATACTTCAATATCTACCACAGATCTGGGAAAAAAAAACAAAACAAAATACAAAAAAAGTCAAGCAAAAAATCACATGGGGTAATAAGTTTCCTCTTGAATATAACATTGAGTTACCTCCACCTGAATTTTGCACCTGACATCTACAACCCCAATTCTGAAATAGTTGGGAAAAAGTGTAAATTGTGAATAAAATCAAAATGCAATGACTTTCAGATCACAAAAGCCAATACGTTATTTACAGTTGAACATAGATAACATTTCAAATGGTGAAACTGAGACATTTTATATTTTTACCCATAAAATAAACAGGTCTCAAAAAAGTTGGGACACAGGCAAAAAAGGGCTGAAAAAACAATTAATATATTAGAGAAGTTCTTTCAGCTGAAAGAACATTTAGCAAGTAATTAAATTAACTGGCATCAGGTGTGAAACATGATTGGCTATAACAGGGATGTCTTAGAGAGGCTGAGTCTCTCAGAGCTAAAGATGGCCAGGGGCTCTCCAACCTGTGAAGGCTTGCAAAAAAAAAAAATTGTGGATTACTTTAAAAGCAATGTTCCTCAACGTCAAACTGCAAAGGCTTTGAAGGTCTCATCATCGACAGTGCATAACATCATCAAAAGATTCAGAGAAACTGGAAAAATCTCTGTGCGTAAGGGACAAGGCCAAGGCCATGATCTTCGGGCCCACAGATGCCACTTCTTCACTCACCGGCATGATTCTCTCATTGACATTACTAAATGGGCCCAGAAATACTTCAGGAAACCACTGTCTGTAAACACAGTCTGCCGTGACATCCACAGATGCCACCTAAAACTCTATCATGAAAAAAGAAAGCCATTGTTGAGCATGATCCAGGAGTGCCGCCGTGTTCTGTGGGCCAAGGCTAATTTAAAATGGACTGTAGCAACGTGACAAAGTGTCCTGTGGTCAGACGAGTCCAAATTTGACGTTTTTGTTGGAAATCATGGCCTCCTGTTATCAGCGTTTAGTTCAGAAGCCAGCATCTCTAATGGTATGGGGGTGCATTTGTGCACATGGTGTGGGACACTTGCATGTTTTAAAAAGCACCATGAATGCTGAAAGGTATATGAAGGTTTTAGAGCAACATATGCTCCCCTCTAGATGCTATCTATTCCAGGGAAGGCCTTGCTTATTTTAGCAGGACAATGCAGGACCACATACTGCAGCTATTACAACAGCATGGCTTTGTAGTCGAAGAGTTTGTGTGCTGAACTGGCCTGCCTGCAGTCCTGATCTTTCACCAATAGAGAACATTTGGTGCATAATTAAACGAATAGACTGTCAAAGGAGACCCAAAACTCTCCAGCATCTGGAAGTCTGTATTAAACAAGAGTGGGATCAAATTCCAATGGCTAAACTCAAGAAACTTGTGTCCTCAATGCCCAGACGCCTCCACTCTGTTAAAAAGAAGAGGGGTTGCTACACCATGGTAAACAGGCCCCTGTCTCAACTCTTTTGAGACCTGTAGCAGCCATAAAATTTGAAATGAGCTCATTTTGCTGAGAAAAATGTAAAAATTTTCAGTGTCAACATTTCTGACGTTATCTCTGTTCTATTGTGAATAAAATACTAGCTGTTGTGATTTGAAAGTCATTGCGTTTTGATTTTATTCACAATTTACACTTTGTCCCAACTATTTCGGAATTGGGGTTGTATCTTCATTTCCGTTAGGATAGTTTCACAAAACACTCTAAATAATCTTTTTTCAGTTAGAGTGCTTGTAAGGGGGGGCTCTCAGAGGTCGACAGAAAGCATTCTGACACCCTAGACATGTTTTACATAGCAAGCAAAGGTTTCATGGGACATTAATCACAACTGCTGTGGCTGTTCATGAAGAATACAATAGCATTTTGTGACCTTTTCTACACCAAGAAAAATGAAGAGTGAGTAGAAAATAGCCAAATCTGTATATGCACATTCAGCTTTATCTTGATCGCTCAGAAATACCATGTGAATGAAAGAAATCTGCATTTCAATGGTGGCTCCCTGAAAGCTGTAAGGGTGCAATTCCTACTTACTCAATAGATATCATATGCTCATAATCACTTTTATTTTCAACTATTACAGGGCATTGCACTACTCCAGAAACAAGCTGAACCCCGCGTGAATCTGTGACCTGCAGCTGTCACAGACAGGTTTGCTCTGTTCACTTTGTTGCACTGGACTGGGTCTCGTTCCTGAAATTACAGATGCTAACTTACATAGTTGGAACCAATGAGGGTGAATGGACAAACTATGCAAGTTGCTAACTTGGTTAGCAGCCATGCTTTTGGGAAACACACCCCTGGTCATGATCATAATACGGACAGTTTGTTTAGTGTACAGATGGGCGGGCTATAAAAAGGCCAAGGATACTAAAGGCATAATTTTTCTACTCTTTTCCAGTAAATACAGTAAAACGGCCCACTGCAAATCGTGATATATATGGTAGACTTACACATATACAGTACCATTCAAAATTTTGGACACACTTTGCTAATGTCACAGCACGCAGTTTTTAGAGAAATGTAACCACCTGAACATTTCTATATATTCTAAAATGGAATCTGGTAAGAATTCCCAAAGAAGCCATATTTTGCAAAGTAAGCAGACAAATGAGCACTTTCCATTTTTCCACAGCCAAATTAGAGACAAGCTGTTTGGAATTTATTAGGCAAAAAAATCCATGAAAAGTGCAGCACATCTTTTGGAACTTAGACGGCCGCTCAGCAGCAAATTCATTATAGCCATATAACTGCTCTAGTAAAAAAAAAAAAAATGCAAGTATGCTCTACAAATGCTGGATAGTTTGATGGATTTAAGAATTGGATCTTTTTTTCCAAAACAAATGGTGCCTATTTCTTTATTTAACATGTCTTGAAAGAAAAATATGGGTATGTCCAATCTTTTGACTGGTACTGTACAACCCTATTTCCAAAAAAAGTTGGGAGGCTGTGTAAAATGTGAATAAAAACAGAATACAATGATTTTCAAAACATTTGAACTTAATATTTACTTGAAAAAGACAATATATCAGATGTTGAAACTGAGATGTTTTATCGTTTCTTCAAAATATGAGCTCATTTTTAATTTGTTGCCAGCAACACGTTTCAAAAAAGTTGGCACAGGGGCTGAGTCGTATCATGTCTTCTTCAATCAACACTCTGTAAGCATTTGGGAATTAAGGAGACCAACTTCTGTAGTTTTGTAAGCAAGATGTTTTCCCATTCTTGCATTGTTTTGGATTTCAGCTGGGCAATACTTTGCAGCCTCCTTTGTCATATTTTTCATTTCATAATGCACCAAATATTGTCAGTCGGTGACAGGTCTGGACTGCAGGCACCCAGACTCTTACTAAAGAGCCATGTTGTTTTAATACGTGCAGAGTATGTGTTTGGCAATGGTGTCACTGAAATGAGCAAAGCCTTCCCTTAAAAAATAGCGGAAAAGCCTCTGCTCCTGCTTGGCCAAACGAGGGCAAAATGAAATGCCCCCTATTGGTGAAAGAATTGGTCCAATTGGGCTGAAAATCGAACGTGGTTTAGACCTTATGAGGCTATATACACATCTGAAATATACTCTTCCAAAAAAGAAACTATACATTGTTTTTAGCATCAATTTATTATACATGAAATTTTGACAAATGTGGAAAACATATTGAAAAGAAAGTGTAATCAATAATTCAATATTTGTATAGTTTCTTTTTTGGAAGCGTATATTTCAATATGTTTTCCACATTTGTCAAAACATTTCATGTATAATAAATTGATGCTAAAAACAATGTATAGTTTCTTTTTTGGAAGAGCGTATAAAAAGGATCCGTGAAAAACTGAAGACGCCAGAGAGCAGACAATCCAAAAGTTTACACACGCATGCATAGATGCATGACAGACCACCACTAAGGACCCCAAGCATAACATAAGCCCCTTGGCCCTTTTGGCCAAGTGGGCAAAAAATTTGAGCATGAAGTTTTGCAGAAAAAACTCCCTGGTGGCCACACCAAGAATCGCAGCATGCCCAAAATTAAACTGGAGCTAGATCTTGGGCCTATAGACATGTATATAAAATATGAAAAGGATCCGTTGAAAACTGAAGGCACCATTGCACTGAAAGAAAATCTGTGCATTTTACGACCTTTGACCTACATAAGCTTAAAATTTATGTCAGATCTAAAACCCATTGCATATATGATGGACCCTTGGCAGAACAATCAAAGGAAAAAATTTGAGCGCCTTAGCTCATAGAATTAGGGAGCTAGAGCTGTTTGAACTTTTGCAGAAAAAGCCGCCTGGTGGCTAAACCAAAAATCACAGCACAATGAAAATCGAAGTCAGGCTAGTTCTTGGGTCCATATACATGCATGCGAAATAGGAAAAATATCCATTGAGAATTGAGGGCACTACACGCTGAGACAAAATCTGAACATTTTATGATCTTTGACCTATATAATCTTTAAAATTAGGTCAAATTAGAAACCCATTACAAAGATAATGAACCCTTGGCAGAACAACCTACAGTAAAAATTTGAGCGTCTTTGCTTGTAGAGTAAGGGAGCTTGAGCTGTTAGAATTTTTGCAAAAAAGCCGCCTGGTGAACAAACCAAGAACCGCACCACGCCCAAAATCGAACTCGGGCTAGATCTTGGGCCCATATCCATGCTTATAAAAATTGAAAAGGATCCATAGAATCCTCATCATACAGGTGTACCTTAATACATTCAACTGATAATGTTATGGAAATATTATTTAAAACATACACAGACCACAACCTACAAATCTTCATCACTTTTAAAAAATTTCTGCTGAGAAGAAAAACAGAGTCTGCGCAGCTTGACACCCTGCTCATCAGCTGCCAATCAGGGATGAAAACAGTTTTGGTTGCAAAGGTGAAACTGCCGTACCAGGTGCCCCCAGCAGCATAGAGCCACCAGGGAGTGCCTTGAAAAGGATCATCGCTGTATGAAGCTAGTTTTCACTCACGGGTGCCTCAGAATCTGACTCCATTGAGGCGTTTCACTTACGCAGCTCATTTCCTCACCGCACGCGTCAGGGGAGGAGGGGAGCATCGGAGGTCAGGCAGTGGGAAGAGGGTGGGACTTAGGAGGGAGGTGGAGTTGTTCATGTTCAAATTTTTCTAAGTGCTGTGAGACATACCAGAAAGGTAAGAATTACTTTAAGCAAACATTTTTCCAAGATATTCACTTTTTAAAATAATAATGACGATCAAAATAATTCTGTAAGAACTTGCAACTTAAAACACTGCGTTTCTGTAGCATCGCATCAGTGGTTGCTATGGCAACAGCTGTTTTAGTGAATATATAGATACTGAGAGAAACAGTTATTGAGATAACAGTGTTTGGTCATAATTTCAGCTGTAACGTGAAGGAAAAAAATTCCTAATGTCACTACAGAGCCTTTTTTTTTTTTTTTCCCCCAGATTTCTATGTTCTAGTATTGATTTTGACCCCCCAAATCAATTTCGGCGGGAAACAGCTAATTAAATTTGCATATTTTGATTTACTCATATTCAGAGGTACATTTAGCAAAAAGAGCTCTGTACAGACATAGATCATCACAAAATTAAGAAAATTGCCAAATATGAAGTTAATTGTATTTACAGTTGCCGAGAAATCTGTATTTACTTGTTGCAAATCTGAATTTTTAGAAAAACGTGATTTTAGTTCGGCAGTAATAATGTGATTGAAGTTTGACTGCAATGTTCTCAGGAGGAATACATTTCGTTTTTTGGATTTTTTTACCTCCTTAATAGGCACTAGCCAGCATTTTTTACTCTGTTTCACAGGTTTTCTGTCTATTTCTTGATAGTCTTTCATTGAGTGTGCCCCTGCCATTATGCCCAGTTTCATAAGAATAGAGGCAATTTCTCTTTGGCCATCATTGAAAGTCACCACATTCATAGCTGTTCCAGCCTTGAAGACAGTGTTCGTGACGAATGTTTCCTTCGGCACATGACTCCATATAACAGACTACTTGAGGGACTACTTCATGTTCCTTCTTCAAAACTAAAGTTTTGAACCAAAATTGGCATTTTGCTTAGCTATAGGTCCCCTTAAAACTCTTTTGGAACCAATTCCATGTCCTAGGAGCATAAGGGCTAAATGTAGTCTTTCCAGCTTTATTTTTGACTTGAGGGACCTCAAAAACCAACCTATCCTGAGACCTTGCCTGGTAATCACTATAATGTCATGTGATGAAAGATGTCAGGTAATAAGGACACTTATGAAAGATTGCTGTATAAAAAAATGTCAGCCAGGGCTGCTTTCTCCTGGTAGCCAGCGATGGACAGTGCCTGACTGAAGCAGTGAACAATGATACTTCCCAAAATCACCCCCTGTAATAAGGCAAAGTGCTGCATGATAGAACATGTCAACCCATTTCAAGGTTGTTGGGGCAGCATGCATATAGATAATATTGCCACAATCAAATACTGACAGGAAAGTAGACTGAATTAAAAGCTTTCTATTATCAAGCGAGTGACAGGAACTTTTTCTGTTAAAGAACCTAATTTTTTGTCCTCACTCATAAAAATGTGTTTTAAATGTGTTTGTATGATGGCACTTGCTCAATATCAGGGCCATTCAACATGCAAATTTTGAATGTACTTTCCCCTAATTGAATGAGATCTAGAGAAATGCACATGAAGAGTTTGTTTCCAAAATGCAATATACCCATTTCACTCATTTTGAGCATATCAGCTTTCATGTTGATGCCTATTGTATTTTATTGAAAAACACAAACTTTGATCATGAAAAAATGAAATGAAAAAATACACCTTATAAGTATGAATTTCTAAACATGGATTTTTGCACCATGTCTAACAAGCACAGGGCTATTTTGGGGAAGTTACCTCATGTTACTTGGTGGTGTTCGTTAAGGGTGGAAGACAATTGAAATAAAGACTTGACCAGATTGTGGTTGAAATATAGTAAATTTATAACAGACAAAGAGTAAGAGTACAAACTGCAACAGTGGGATGTTCTATCACAGTTCAGAGAGCGCACTGCCTGGGCGTTGCCCGGATATCAGTTCTTATAATCCACAGTCCTTTAGCTGTACATCAATTGGCTGTAGATCTGTCAATAACCATAGTCTAATCAGCTCCCGCCTTTCTACGTAGTATTGTCCAGTCGGCTTTAGACAGATCATGGGAAGGCGGTTTTGGGATACCTGATGCCACTTTGGACAGCGCTTAGGGCGTTTTCTTTCTTGGCAGAAACTTTGCATTCCTGTGCCACTGTTGACCTTGGTCCTCTGTACAGTTCCACTCACACACAGACACACATTCTGGATAAATGGGTTTATAAGCTTTGGGGTATTGACATAAAAGATGTTTTAAGCAGGAAAAGATAATAATATTACAGAAGATGGTTTGATAATAATACTGATGATAATAAGATGATAAGAATACAAAAGATGTTTTGTATTATTCCACACTATCGCTTAATGACCGCGGTTAGTGGTTGAATGCAAGAATGCAAGCTGTTATCAAGGCCAACAGGGGCCATACAAAGTATAGTATTTTTATGTGTGAATAAGGACTATTTAGTGGTTTCAGTTTGTTATTTGCCAGAGAAATAACAAAATAATTTTTAGTTTTATACAGTTTTTGACAAATTTCTCAAATATTCGTGCCTTCTCTCCCTTTTTCTGACAGGTGATTTAATAAATTTGTTAAGCACTGTACATTACCCCTTCAAGTCAGAGATTGTTGTAACAAAGAAACAACGAAAATTAGAATTTTCGAAAATTAGAAAATTAGAAAATCATGATAAATATTGTGAACATTGCGCTCTTGCAGTGGCTTTCACCATTCGTTTTTTTGTAGAGCTGGGAGGTCTGAGTGGTGGTCTGTGCATAAATACAGAGGGAATCGCATCTTCCCTCCGAATCTTCCGTAGCTTTGTCCCCATATACCAAGTCCTTACATCATCCACGAAGTCCTTGGGCACTAAGTGGTCGCTACACACCATATTGTCACGGCTGTACTTGAAAGTCTTTACATTGAATTTTTTGAGCTTTAGGGGAGCAATCAATTCCCTACTTATTTTTGGCCTCTTCAATGGATCAGGAATGGCATGAAAAATCTTTCCACCGCATTTAATGCTAGCATTTGTACACCCGTACACTTGGCAGTAAACCATGATGATCGCATGAAGACAACATTCTAGATCTACCTCTGCCGCATCATATTTTGGGAGATGCCTCGACAAAATGCAAAACATGGCCGCATCCACGAGGAGATGACATTTTTGGAACCTTTCGACAAACTCAAGCTGTGAACTCACAGCACTAAACTTGACGATAGATACATCAATTTAAAAATTGTTCTTTGTTCTCGAGAATATGATGCATAGAAATCCTGAGGTTCGGTTTCCTGTTAACTGTCACTGGGCACTAATTAAGGCCCTACGGAATTTTCAAACAAATTTGGAATCCTTTATTTGGGCATTTGAAATGTGGTATACCAATCAGGGCCAAAAGTGGGAAAATGAAGGTGACAGTTAAGAGGTCAAGTGTTGTGAAAAGGAGTGGCATTGATACTAAGTGGTCAATATTTTGCAGGCACATTATGAAATATTTAGCAAGTACTTATTTTGAACAGTTGGTTTCAGGCACTACATGCCCTGCCCAGCTATTGGTGACCATAACATGACCATGACATGACATGACTTGATTGGGGAAAACAGGCCGTTCAGCCCAACTAGGCTCGCCAGTTTCTTTTTACTGTTGTGAATATGACACTTCAGATACTCAATGACTCAATGGCATCTAGCTTTAAGTCAAGCCTGCTCTTGAAAATTCACAAGGTTTCTGCCTCAATAATATGGTCAGGCAAGCTATTCCACATTGAAATTACTCCTAGGGTGAAAAAATATTTCCTAATAACAGTGCTAAATTTACCCTTGGTCAACTTCCATTTGTGACTCCGAGTTCCATTAACAAAACTTGGCCAAAGGAATCCTACATAATTCACTTTGTTAATCCCTTTAACATATTTAAAGACCTCAATCAGATCACCCCTCAGGCTCCTTTTCGAAAGACTAAAGAGATTAAGGATCTTCAGCCACTTCTCATAGATTTCATCTTTTATACCTGGAATTAGCTTAGTGGCTCTTCTCTAACTTTTTTTAGAGCCTCTATATCTTTCTTAATGTATGGTCCACAGAACTGTACACAATACTCCAGATGTGCTCTGACGAATGTGTTGTACAAGAGAAGTATCACCTCCTTGGATTTGTACTCAATACTCTTGGCAATGCATTGCAGCATCCAGTTAGCTTTTTTAACTGCTACGGCACAATGGCTAGATCCTGTGAGGGTTTGGCCAACAATCACTCCTGGATCTTTTTCATGTGAAGCACATTCCAGTTTTAAACCTCCCATGAAGTAATCCTGTCTAATGTTTTTATTACCTACATGTACAACTTTACACTTCGCTTCATTAAATTTCATTTGCCACAATTCTGCCAAATTCTGGATTCTATCCAAATCATCCTGAATCTCTTTAGTGGACTCTACACTATTTGCCAAACCTCCCAATTCAGTAACATCTGCAAATTTAACTAATTTGATCTCAATATTTCTGTGAAGGTCATTAACATAACTGTCATTGGGCCTTAATTAGGGCCGGGCCAAATGTGAGAAAATGCAGGTGACAGTTAATGTAGATGAGGAACAGCTGGGGTCCCAACACCGATCCCTGAGGTGCCCCACTACCCACCATACCTAGCTCAGATGAGATTCCACTGACCACCACTCCTTGTGTTCTGTCTTGTAACCAGTTTTGAATCCACTCCAGAATACCTCCTGTAACTCCAATGGAGCTCATTTTAAAAATGTCTCTTATGCAATGCTGTATCAAATGCTTTCTGAAAATCCAAGTATATGACGTAATAACCCCTGCTCTGATCATAAGTCTTGGTGGCCTCTTCAAAGAATTCCAGAAGGTTTGTCAGGCATGACCTTCCCTTCAGGAAACCATGTTGGCTATCCCTCAAAATATTATTACATTCAATAATTCCAGCTCTTCTTTAATGATAAATTCAAGTATTTTACAATGCAATGCAATGCAAGTCAAACTGACTGGCCTGTAATTTCATGGCTCTGTACAGTCCCCTTTCTTATATATTGGTATTATATTGCCCTGCTTCCAATCATTTGGTATTTTTCCAGTTTCGAAAGACCATCTGATGATAGCTGAGAGTGGATAAGAGATGATCTCACCAACTTCCCTGAGCACTCTAGGATATAAGCCATCAGGACCCGCCACCTTATCTGCCTTTCGTTTATGCAACTTGTCTAATACTTTGTTATCCCTAACCTCAATTTCCGCTAAATAATCTTAAGCATTGGACATGCCCTCTGGTCAAATAAAAACTCCTTCCGAGATAAAATTCTCAAAAAGTAACTGTTTAAGGTATCTGCAGCGATCCATCTTCATTCTTTATGCACTTAACCTCCTCTTTGACTTTTCTTTTTCTGCAGCAGTACTGAAAGAAGCGCTTACGGTTTACTTTTTACCCCCTCTGCAATTTGCCTTTCACACAGTCTGTTAGCATTCCTCAGCTCCCTTTTGACCACAGCCCAAATTATACATTGTTCAGCCTTAGTATTCATTGTTATCCTTTATGTGCATCTCCTAAAGTTTCCTCTTTTCCCTCCAACTCCTACAAATAGCTGTGGTCATCTACTGAGGATTCTGCTTTTTCAGCTTACTTTTGGGCACCTTTGGAATGAATGTGCACTGTGTATCAAGTAAAACCCCCTTAAATCTTTCCCACATCTCATTTACAGACTCACAGTCCAGGAGTGTCTCCCATTTTATTTTGCTTAGATGTGAGCGCATCCTATCAAAGTTTGCTCGCCTAAAATGCAAAATTTTGCTTTTCAAAGACACTTTTTTTTAACTTCCCATGAATCATCAAAATTAAGAGTAGAGTGATCACTAGTCCAAAGTGGCTCCAGTACCTCAAAATTGCTAATTCTATACTGGTCATTACAGAGCACTAAATCTAAAATTTCCCTCTGTCTTATAGGTTTATTAACATACTGCACCAAAAAATTGCCATTTATAACATCTAGAAATTCTTACTCCCCTTTACCCTATCCTTTCACCATTTCCAAATTGATACCAGGATAATTGAAGTCTCCCATAATAATAATAGTCCCTCCTCCTCAACAAGCTTGCCTAATCCTCTTAAAGAGCATTTAATTGACAATACTGTCCGAAGCTGGCGGTCGATAGCATATTCCTATGTTTAAACCTGCCTCGTGTTTGCCAATGAGCCTGACCCAGATATCTTCACTGGGCAAGGAATGTTGAATTTCAGGAATTTCCTGCACATTTAGGTTTTTGTTCACATTGAGTGCTACACCCCCTCCTCACCTATTACATCAATCCTTCCTAAAGAGGTATAACCTTCAATATTATATTCATTTATACCCTCTTCGCTAAGCCATGTCTGTGCAATCCCAACTATGTCATCGCCCTCACGAATGATAATGGCCTCAACTTCTGGAAATTTATTTTTTATGCTTCTTGCATTTAAATAAAAACACTTCAGCTTATTGCGAATGCTCTTGCCCTTCAATTTCCCATGTGCCCGCTGCTCCATGCCCCTCACTATGATTTGCTGCTTTAAAAATATACTATCAATAGTGCATGTAGCGCTGTCTGTTTCCATCTGGGCAGTCTGCATTTCCCTTGAACCAACAAGGTCCAAAATTTAATCCAGTGATCCTTGGACCATCGCACACCTTTCCCAAAAGGTTTGTGCCATTTGATCAAACCATATTTGCAGTACACGGCTGACAGATACACACACAAACAAACAATCCCAAAAACAATATCCCTCGTGCCCTTTATCGGGCAGAGTAAAAGTCAGTAAAACTCATATGGCATGGCAAATAATTTAACATACTTTCCCAACTTTTAAGGATATGTTACTAGTTCACGTGAGTACTGGCAGAGATCAAACCTTTAACAACAAAAGTAGTTCCCTGTCAAAAAAGTAAACCAATAAAAGAGGTCATCTTACATTTCAGTTTTTGATATGGTGAAGGTGATTTAACATGCACAAAAGTAATTCAAATGACATCAGGCACAGTAAGTCCGGGAGCCAAACCCCTTTTCTTCCAGTAACCTGGAATTGTCGGAAAAAGTTTTTTTCTCTATTGATTCTGGTACTTTTGGGGTTAGTTCTCAACTTCCAGGTGGGTAGACTTTCGCTTCCCTTGGGCAATTTCAGATATTGCCCACTTCATGCCCAAATACGTTGAAAATTGACAAAAATAGCTTTTTTCAATAATTCACGTATTTATAGCCATAAAAAGTGATTTATTTTGCAGGATTACAACAAACATAGAGCTGTTTCCACTGCAGACCCTATTTACAGAAATAATATTGCATATCAACCCATTCCTATCCAGTTTTAGATTGATGTGAAGATGTATGAACTCCTCATTTCCTTAGTTCCATACATCTCCAGTAGATGGCCTCCAGAGGCCAAGTGAATCTAGTTCATTAGCATTACAATAGATGGCCATGGAGCAAATGACATAAAAGCAACTGTAAAGAAGCATTCTAGAATAATTGCAAATTTGCTTCCCGCTCATGCATTGTCAGGTTGCGACACGGAGGCATGCCTCTACGGCATCGGAAAGGGTACAGTAGTCAAGGAGCTTGAACAAGGCCATGATTTGTCAGCAATCGGGGACATTGACAATGAGTTCGAAAATGTCTTGAGACAGTCCACAGCATTAATTTCTGCCTGCTATGGAGTCAAGAGTGATTCGATGTCCGAGACACGGCTGCATGTTTGGCATGCAAAAAATGGAAAAGGCAAATTTTCATCCCCCAAACTATGCTCCTTGCCCCCCATAACAGAAGCTTTCACCGAAAATGTAAAAAGGGCACATCTCCAGGCCACGCTTTGGTGAAATCTTCAGCATAGTGACCCACCTGACGTGGACAGTGAGGACTTTGGGTGGAAGAAAGACATGAAGAGCCTAACTCTAAGTCCTGTTGCCACATCAGATGGTGTCAAATGCGCCCCGGACTACATTCTGAATATGATTCGCAGTGGCTGCAAGAGTGTGACCCCTTGCAGGTCAAAGAGATGCAGTTGCCATCCGCCTGCCACACCATGCACAGTATTCAGCGCATGCTACTCCATTGGATGCGCTCGCCTGCAATAGGTTATTGAACTAGAGTACGTTTGGTGTTTGAGGGAAACACAAATCTCCACTGAGAATTTAAGGTAAGTACAAATAATCACCATGTTTTATATTTAAAAAGATGGATTGTAACTATCAATTCTATTTCAGATGATGGGGAGAAAAGCTTAAAATGCATTTCATGTTTTGTGAACTCAATAATTAAACTAAATGAAATGAAATAAACTAACAATGTGGCTGCCCTTCAAAGGATCCTTAATCGCGGTGGATTTTGTATTCATGAAATAAATTTTTAGATTTTGACTGTTACATTGCAATATTAATAAAACTATTTTTTGATTGTCGCATTGTGAAATTCTCCATGACATTACAATTCATTTGTTTTATGGTATTTTCCAGAGTATATCCAGTCAGAGGTATCAGTAACTCCAGAGCCCTCAGTATCTTAAAATTGTGATAAGCCCAAGGATTTCACAAGATGGCAAAATCCTTTTGAAAGGCGCAAAAGAACAAGCAGAAGCCCAGTGGCTCATAAGGAAAGAATTAAAACCTGAACATATCAGCACTGATCGGCATATGTTAAAATTTAATAAATAAGACTCACCAAAAAAAATCATTCCATTGGGAAAAATGTGCATATGCATGCTAAATACAATAAAACCTTAAATTTTCAGATGTGCATCAAACAGTTTCACAGAAATGCACAAAAACTCAAGGAAGGAAAATGCTGCAAGAGGCTGAGAAACCAGCAGGGAACACGAAGCAGGAACTTGATTACATGCAAGTCTTCACAGTTCAGCAAAAAGAAAACAGTTGAAAAACTTACGACCCATTTCCCTTTTAAAGCATATACTACACATCAACTGCCGTGGGCGGGATCACTGAAGAGCCCAAATCCCAGAAAATTAGAGAAGGCATCCCCAAAGTTGATCCTGGTAGGGAAGCACCATGAATCAGATCACATTCCAGCCAAAGTTACAGATAAAGGAATTTACATGGGAAAAATAATTAAAACTACTAAAAAAAGCTATAAAATCAAATAAATTGGAAAGGTAATCAAAACTGGTCCTACGGCCTCTTTAAACTTACAAATGATCAATAAAGTATCCGACAGGAGCAGGAGTTTGGCTTGCTCTGTGCAAAATGCTGAGTCACTCTCCATCAGTGTATCAACCAGCTTCCACTCCAGGCTGCAAGCCAGCAAACCCCCACTCAGCAACCCAGAGGCACTCAAATACATTTCCCAAACCAAGCTCACACAAAATACATTCTTTTTACTTCCAGCGCAAGGTAATAACAGTGAATGCTTAAAGCTAGCAGGGCCGACAAGAGAACGTAAAAAGCATAATTCCTCTTCAGTGCCGTGGAAATCCAACAGTAATTGTCTTGACTACAATCCAATATGCAGGATTTGGGAGACGGAGGATTTTATTTCTTCCAGATAGTATAAAAAACCCATCTGTGAGAGTCAGTTAAGAAAAAAAAATTAAGCAGAACAATTTCTGGGCTTGTCTGAGCTGCATTGAGATGCATTCACCCGTGTACCCGTGTACCTTCCAAAACACAATCATGGACATAGTACGCTAATACACAGTAGTACTCACTCTTGCCCTCCGCAAGATGCAGTACCTAATTCAGCATTTACCTTATCATTTAAACCAGAGGGTCAGAAAAGCGAATTCTCTTTAGGGTACAACAAGTTTGTTGCTGATTTTAAAGTGAAAAACCCCATGGAGACCAAACCCATTTGAGAATGAGACATCACCAGCCAAAGATCGCAGCATTTGCCTTTCTCCAAAATACCAAAGGGACATTCCCAAGTGGAATGTCATCCCCAGGAATAGAAGTTCAAGGGAACCCGTAACTCAGCTGGTCTGTCACTCTGCAACGCCCATTTAGGAGTATGGTAGCAGTCTGAAATAGAATACCATAGCAGATGATGTCCTTAAGGCTCCTTTTAAACTTGGTATTAAAATGCGTTTTATTGTGATCGGATAACAATCAGAGCGCGTTTGACCACATACGTTTACACCAGAGGTCTATGCGGCTGTAAAATCAGTAGCCACATCCGCACTGCCCCCGCAATGTTTCCACTGCCTCCGCAGCGCATCCCCTATAATTTTCTGGTCCATGTCTGCTGCCGAAGCGCAGCGGCAGGGCTTACGGCTGAAGCCACGCTGTAGCTATGTTAATTTTCACAAAACAGATCCACAGCCGCAACAAGCTTTACTTCAGCAGCACCTTATCCGCATATATACGAAATATTGATGATAATACAGGGCTCGAAATAGCGGGTGCATAGGTGCACGTATGTACCCGGTTTTCGGCAAGTGCACCCAAAATTTAAAGTCGGATGCACCGCCTGCGCCTAGAAAAATCGGCCCCTGACATAAACCCTCTTTCTACAAATGTGCACATCCTGACCTGGAATGATAAATTTTATCGGTAAGGGACGAGAATTAATGATAAAAATCGATGGGCTACAAGACTGTGGAAAACGATTGGTCTGAGGCCGCGTATGTGTTAACATAGGATGATCGCGTAATGTACATTTCTCATCAAAGACTTTCCCTGATCCAGGATCAGCGAATCTGTGGGATATCTGCCCTCCACAGCACCAGGGGACGCCGCCAGCACAGACCACGACTCGTACCAATGGGACTTCGTCCTAACATGAGAAACAAATGACGTTTGATTGGGTAGACACCACTGATCTACATAGAATAACTACATATACATATATGTAGTATAGTTCTTATACAGTATATAGATCAGTGGTAGACACTTGAAATTATGCACGCGCATACTCGGGTAGACACTTGGGAAATTGTATTTGAGATTCATGTTTGAAGATCAATTCTCGTTGGTTGATGTATACACTTACTCGTATGTAATTTATATAGCTGCGGGGTAATAAATAAAATCTGACAAAAAATACTTCGATTAAATATAATCTAGAAGAGGGTCTTAATTACAGAGTTATGAATAATGGAAAAAACATAAAAACAGCAAAAAGCAGCACTGTTGCTGCTATTGAGGCCAGAGAGGTCCTATGATGGAGTTGTAGAAAATTACTTTAGTTTCTCAGCGAAGTCAAACAAAGTGAAATTAAATAATAGATTGAATATTTTCTGACTGTTATAAATAACAATAGTACACTCAGTTTTACCGATTTCTTGGGTTTTTTTTTTTTTTTTTTGTATTTTTTCCATTATTTTTCTTATATACAGCATGATTTCAATAAAATCTTATCCCACTAATAATCCTACCCTGTTGCACCACTGCAAATTTACAGTAGTCCTATGGCATATCAAAGAATCTGAGTTTAAGAATATTAGTTTATTCATTTTGTACTGCTACAAAGCGGCTTTTGTATTGAATTAAGGAAGTTTTAGACTGTGCACCCATTTTCAAAATCCTACTTCGAGCCCTGTACTACACTAAGATTTGCCTTTATTATCATATCCTTTAGTCCAAAATACAATATGATAATTATCTAACAAACTGTCAAGTTACTTAGTTTGAATGTGTAATACAAGGAAGGTTTCCGAGAAAACCTGTCCCAATTGCAAATCCCATACACCAGTCGACGAACAGAAACAAGGTCCATAACTCCTTAAAAATTAATTTCTCAGAATCAATTGTTGAAATCATTCCGTAGGGTCATCACTACTGGCCACATACAAAATTTCATTCACGTAGGTGCAATAGTTTCTGAGAAAACTTGTTCCCGTTGAACCCAGACGGACGGACGGACAGATGGACAAGTGCCATTCCAATATCCCCCGATCCACTTCGTGGTGGGGGATAATCATGAGGTAGAGGTTTTACGACAACATCTCTTTCAGGGAAGGCTGTGCATATTTCAGCAAGACAATGCCAACCCACATACTGCATCCATCACAACGACATGACTTCACTGTAGAGGAGTCCGGGTGCTGAATGGTCTGCCTGCAGTCCAGACCTTTCACCAATAGAAAACATTTGGCGCGTCATAAAATGAATAATCTGGCTTAGAAGACCCAGGACTGTTGAGTAGTTAGAATTCTACATCAGACGAGAGTGGGACAACATTCCTCTTCCAAAACTGCAGCAATTGGTCTCCTCACTTCCCAGATGTTTAGACCGTTGTTAAAAGAAGAGGGGGTGCTACACAATGGTAAACATAGTCCTGTCCCAACATTTTTGAGATGTGTCGCTGCCATCAAATTTAAAATGAGCTAATGTTTTTCATGAAATGGAAAAACGTCTCACTTTCAACATCTGATATGTTGTCAGTGCTCTATATTGGAAAAAAATGTGGGTTTGTGAGATTTGCGAATCATTGCATTCTATTTTTAATTCACATTTTACACAACATGCCAGCTTCATTGGAATTGGGGTTTGTAAGAAGGAGCTGAGGAAGAATCACGATAAACTGTGGCAAAATCGCAAAAACTTTTTGCCACAGCCGACCACAAGTCGCCCGCAGATGCAGCCGCCACGGACTAACATGCGTTTCCAGCTTCCACATTCCAATCCAATCACAATCCGTCTCTCTGACCTCACACCCTTCTTCTGCAAATATTTCTGACAACAGACAACGTCACATCCTGCGTGTCATGTAACCATAGCAACGTATCATCCATGTTTGTCTTCGTTTTCTTCCCTCTCGTACAGTGGCGCTCTTCGCTTATGCATTTCTGCCCACGGAGCTACAGTCCTCGCTTATGCGTTTCTGCCCAAGGAATTGTTTTTTGCGGACTGGAGATGCATTTACATTTACATTTGTGTTCAAAGTGGTCAGAATCTGTCCCTGACCACCTTCAGAAGTGGTTTGAAAGATGGTTTCACAATCCATCCTCAATGCGTTTTCAGCGCATTGACACCCGCACTTTGATGTGGTCAAGCGCTATCCGAGTGCAATCCGATCACAAAAAAACGTATTAATACCAGGTGTAAAAGGGGTCAAAATTTTCATGAAATTTGGGCAATATGTGACCACTTGAGTTGTCTGTGGGAGGACTGTGAAAGGTCAATGAATGGCAATTTTTCAGAAATTGTGAAACCCAGCCAATCAGATGTAGGCACATTCTGTTGACTACTCATATAAAAAGGTTCAGCTTTTTATCAATATTGGAACAGTCAAAAATGGCTCAGTTCAGTTTTTCTACTTGACCACCTTGCTACACACACATTTGGGGGTGGGGGGCTGGAATACCATCGCAAGTAGATTTTGTGCAAAAGATGTTGCATACCCGTTTTGATCGATATTTGTGGCCACAACAGGTTACAAGAGGGTCACATGGTTGTTCAGAGGAAAGACCACATAAGTTGAATTTTACATCATCTGCTAAACAATGACCAGCTGAGTTGAAAATGCATTCAGCCCAATTTCAAAAGCACACCATACCCACATTATATCACAGTCCATGAGTGTGGTTCTAAATGTTGATCCTGGGGACCTCCTGTATGTGCTGGTTCTCTGACCAGCAGCGATTGCAATCAGTATTTAAAACAGCTGTTAATTTTTTTCCCAAAGCAGCGTTTTGATATTTATCCTGTTAAGGCAAATGGCTATAGCTGGAAGCCATGTAGGATAAAACTTTTGCCTTTTTACAAACATTAGTAAAAAAAAAAAAAAGTACACAATTTTGACCGACCGAAATAAAAACAACGGTGGATCAAGAGAGTTATAAAAAAGTTGCTGAATACAACTTCTTTCCTTTGTACACTAAACACATTTGGCTGGTTATCATTGATCTTGGCTTTTAATTTATCATTGACAGCCAATGACATACTGACCTAAGGTCCACACTTTTACCTGTAGATTACCAATTAATAACCCGATAAACATGAATAGTGCAATTAAGAGAAATGACCACCTTGTTGAATTCTGGAATTGCATATGTGGTTGGAACAAAAACCAGCAAACACAGTGGGTCCCCAAGACTGACATTGAGACCCACTGGTCTGTGACACTAAAATATAAGTGCATATGTGAGCGTAACAATATGTAAGCGTACAAATATGACTGAGCAGTGTTACTTGAAGGATACAACTCCATGTACGATGGAACACACACAACCTCCTTAGAGAAATCTACAGGAGAGCTCAGTTTCTCCAGAAGCTCCTCGTATTGACTTAATGCCACAGTCAGGTTTACGCAGTTCCCCTAGAAATGACAAGAGCACAGGCCATAATTCACATAGGGAATGCACAATCCTCAAACTTTACAGCAGGCAAGCACATTCATAGGTGCCACCAAGTGCTAGAGCTATTACTGAATTACCTTCATATTTTGTAAAAGGTGCCCCAATGCTAAATGATTTTAGGGCTCAAGCCTTGAAGGTATCACTGAATGAAAGTATGTGCAAGGGCCTGTAATGGTGTCCGATCCTTTCTTTTAGAGGGGTTGCAAATTTTGTTTTGGCTAATCAGGAAATGACGAGGTGTTAAGAAAAATGGGTTTCGTTGTCACACAGGTTGATCGTCGCAGTGCCACAGTCTTGATCAAACGTACATAGGGGATTTCTTCTTAAATGTTGATGCAATAGAAATTGAGGTGAGCTGAAAATAGTGAGGCTCAGAGCCCTTCAACTGATAATTGGTCTTGGCCCGTTTTTCAGTAATTTTTTTAAATTAACTTTACGTGAGCACCAAGAACACTCATGGACGGATGGACGCACGGAAGGACGGACGGAGGTCAAACCTATATCCCCCTCCCACTTCGTGTTGGCGGGGGATAATAACCCCAAATTCAATTATCATTGTGATTTAAAAGAGGTACTAAGATGTTCATCTTTTGCTCTTGACATGGTTGTAGAATTTTGTATCTACCGGTTGTCATTTTTCCACAACTCATGAAATTTGTTGAGTTCTCAAAAATGTTTTCAATTATTTGGAGAGCTGTAAGGCTTAGAGTGGAGCACTTTTCACATGCAGTATGAACAACTCAATCCGTAAATTACCCTCATTTACAACATGCTCACCTGCGTAAAGTATTTACCACTGGGTCGTAAAACTTTGATTGACAGATCCAAAATCAGCTGCAGGAATTCCCAGGTAGAATCTGTTAGGATACAAAATGTGACATGAGCAAGATGACAAACACCTTGCCTACCATTCTTCTAGGTAGTTTGTCTGACATACAATCTCTGCTATGCTAAATGTATTTTTAAGGTAGAAATTTAAATTGAATTGAAATATTTGGTGGCAGTTTGAACAGGTTTCACCATCTTCAGAACAAGATGTGTTTGTGAAACACTGATGCCCCGGTACATAACATGCACATGCTAACCATAAAAGGCCTGTCATGAGTCAATCAAAGGTTAAAGGATAAGGTCACAAGGTCAACATTCATGACCTCATCAGAAAGGCCTTATCCTAAGTAATACATGTGCCAAGTATCAAATGCCTATTACTAGCTAATGAGAAGTTATGGTCCATGTTAAAGTTTTTGTCACCAGACGTCATGCTCCAAGGTCAAGGTCACAAGGTCAAAAGTCATGACCCAATCCCAAATGCCTTCTCACAAGCAATGCATATGCCAAGTATCAAAGTCCTATCATGAGCCGATCAAAAGTTATAGCCATGGCAAAGTACGGACAGACAGACGGACAGGTGAAAAACTATATAACTATATAAAAGTACCTCCTTAAACAGGTAAATTCCTTGTATTCTAATTACAGCGATTAAAAAAAAACATTTGGAATAGAGCAGTAGCGATTAATCGATGAATGGATGGAACAAAAACTAGTTGCCAAGTAAGCTGTATTTTGATCATCAATAAATCGTTTCAGCAATTTTTCCAGTAAAAATGTCAAATATTTGCTGGTTCGAGCTTCTTAAATGCACAGATTTTTGGCTTTTCTTCGTTATTTATGGGGGTAAATGAAGAGTTTGTGGGTTTTGGACTGTTGCTGCACAAAAGAAGCGATTTGATGACCTCACTCTTACCCCTATTCCACCAAAAAGAACCTGGTGCTAGTGCCAGTGCATAATTGGTTCTTCAGAAGCTGTTTGCTTTTCTATCGCCAAGGAGCTCAGAGCCACACGATGACGTCACTATGTCACTGTATATGTGTCTGCCCCCTGTTCCCAAAAGTCTTATGGAGAGCGAGACAGTTATTTTAATAACAGGTCTAGACCTATTGTTGTGCCCACGCAAGGCAATAGTTAATTCATCAGTTCATTGCATTATTACACAAGCTTTTTTTTTTCCCCCCACCGTTTGAATCAGTGGCGTAGCCAGACCTTAAAAAAGGGTGGGCCCTAAACCTCTCTTAAGAAAAATGATTAGTTCTGACTCAATTGCAAACATTTTTAATAATTATAATTAACATTCAATCCAAAAACACTCCGCACTATCAGGTGTTGCTTGTTCACCTCCTTAAGGCTAAAGGACAATCATTCCTTTTTGGACGCGCAATTTTGTGCATTTCAGATCTCTGTCTTTGATTCAATTTAGAGAGTTTAATTGATCATGAAGCACAGGTTAGATCACCTGACGTGCCAAAAAGGTAGTGCGGAAGTTCCAGAGCAGTTTACCTCCCGAAAAGTAGCCAATAGGCCAACTTATGAGAAACATATTTTTTTCTGATCGGAATGATGCCTTCATGCCTTGTTAATTAGTCGCCCTTAGATCGCATCACGAAAGAAGCCGTGTGTTTAATTGCCTATTGATTATTCTTATATATGGAAATTATTTTAACAAGGGAAAATGACTGAGAACAAGTTAGGACTAATAATTGAAGTACACTACCTGACAAAAGTATTAGGACGATCCTCATTCTCACTCAACCTTTGATGTACGTGCTATATTACACATGTGAGCGTTGTAGGAATTTAATGGTGTCCTAAAATGTACATGTAAACATCACAGAACATTATTTGAACATTTGGGGATGCTACAGATATACAAATTGGCATATTTTTTCTCTGCATAAAAAACTCTCACTTTGGGTCTGTAATAAATAAGAGATATTATAATAATATAGTGCTTGCAAGATGGTAATCTTCAAATTAACAAGTTTGGAATTGTGTCTTTGTTATAATGGAAGACCACGGCTACTATTAGTTCAATCAATATGATCAGGTGTGGCACATGGGGTGATTTTGATTCTCTATAAAAGGAGGGTCAAGACTTAGAATAATTCAGTTTGGTGTATCCAAAATGGGGTCTGTATTTTTATTTGAATAAACAACTATTTCCAAATATGATACATTCACTATTTTCAACTGCACTGTAAGAAAATCACACACATAAATAGTGACGTCCTAATACTTTTGTCAGGTAGTGTAAAGTGATGTTGTCTGGCCACTCAATTTTCAGTTTTGGCTACGCCACTGATTTGAAATGCACAAATTTGTGTGTCCGAGTGAATGATTTTTTTCCTTAACGAGATGAATAAGCAACATCTGAAAGTGCTTTTTGGGTTGAATGTATGAATGTAGAGTGTTTTCGGGTTGAATGTACAGTTAATTAAAAAAAAAAAAGATAGCATACGAGTCAGAATAACGGTTTTAAAGAGATGTTTAATGCCCCTCCCAATTCTAAGTTCTGGCTATGCCACTGCCGCAACTTAATTTTATATTGGCGTCAGGTATACGAGAACGATGCCCTCTATGAGGGTTTCGGCTAACCGTAGTTGTCCCTCCTGTTAGGGTCTCAGTAAGCAACCCAACTGTATCGTAAACTGCGACTTTAACCATAGCTTACGGGAACATGGGCCCAGAGTCCGAAAATTTAACTGTGGAGTGTTTGGGCTGGTCTTGTTGGTCACAATAAGCCCGCCCCAGCCCCTGACATAATCGGTGCCTGGCTCTAGACCAGGCTCTGTCTCTGAACTAGCACTGGAACCAGCTCGGAGGAAAAGAGGCATCTGTGCTTGAGAAACTGCGATGAGCAGTTTTCATTATTTTTTTGACATGTTATTGAAGAAATGGTAAATTGATTATTCGTGAAAAAAATTGACAGACTAATCAAAAATTAAAATACTATATAATACGTCTCAGTACAGCTCCAATTTGGAGTGATTTTTCTTTTTCCCCTTTTCACAAACACTAAAGCAACTTTCCACCGCTGGGGAGTTTTTTCCCCCTCAACGCATAAATGCCTGCAGCATCAGGTGACCGATGAGCAAGTTCTGCTGGTCTCACAGTTGTGACCCCACCCCCTGCTTACTCTGAAAACTTTACCAGCCCGTCACAAGCCACGTTATGGCCACATATGCGAGGCATGTGCCTGTACTGAATTTTTCCATTATAATAGTTCGGGATTGTCACGGTTTACAGTATTATCACAAAAAGAACTCAAGTTCATTATCTCTTGTTTTTGGACAACAACAACAGTTTTTTTTTTTAATTAAAAGTTTGAAGCATAATATGGTAGCAATATTGCCTAATTAACAATTTACAAATACTAATTAACAGCCAACCACAGTAAACCTACATCCCATCTAAGGGTAAGATTTAGTGTAAATTTGCCTAACCAGAAAATACACTATGAAAAAGCTAAATCGCGCAACAAACTGTAAGCTAGACAGTGAAATGTGAAAAAAGCAGCCATCCCGCAACAATCTGCTCTAGCCGTGTGGCTGAAGCGAAGCAGGTGTGGGCTTGTTTAGTGCATGGATGGGACACCACCTGGGAAAAAAAAAAGCTGCTGCTGGAAGAAATGTTGTTGGACCAGCGGGTTGTGATCCTCCCTCCGGTGGAATAATCCCCAGTGCAGTGACGGGGACACAGTACTGAAGGAGAGGCTGTCTTATGGATGAGACGTTATACCGAAGTCCTGATCCACTGTGGTCATTAAAGATACAATGACAACTCGTCAACAAGAGTGGGAGGTTCCCCAGTGCCAAGGCTAAAATTCCCAACCTGGCCCTTCCAACCTACCACCTGCTCATCCCATGATCTAATTTGGCTAAGCAAATTGTCCTCTCCCTCTCAACCCCAAGCCCCACGGTTCCCTTAGAAAAGAGATTTTGATTTCAATGGGACTTCCCTGCTTAAATAAAAGATAAATAAATGAATAAATAAATAAACGAACAACCTCAATGAACTAACTAAATACTATCATGAATGAAATAAATGTCATGATGCTTTCAAAAGGAGTCCTAAAATGCTGGCCACTCTGCTGGGTAAAAACGCTATAAATGTTGTGTTTCCCATTCAGATACTCTCCATTCATTATTTCATTCAATGATATTCTTAATTTGTGAGAACAATTTTATGAATGCTTCACTGATGAAGGAATGGAAACTAATGTAAATAATAATTAACATATAGATGTTTCTTTCAAGGGATAGTTTGGATTTTTTTTAAATGGGCTTCTATGAGGTACAACCCCAATTCCAAAATACTAAGGACGAACTGTAAATAGTGAATAAAATCAAAATGCAATGACTTTCAGATCACATAAGCCAAAATGTTATTTATAATAGAACAATATTAATATTTGTGAATGTTGAAACTGACACATTTTACATTTTTATTCAAGAAATTTGATTCTTTCAAGTTTTCTGGCTGCAACAGGTCTCAAAAAAGTTGGGACACAGGCAAAAACAGGGCTGAAAAAGCAATTAATATAGAAAAGAATCAGCTGAGAGAACATTTAGTAAGTAATTACATTAAATGGCATCAGGTATGTCACATGATTGGCTATAAAAAGGGATGTCTTAGAGAGGCTGAGTCTCTCAGAAGTAAAGATGGCCAGAGGCTCTCCAACCTGTGAGGGCTTGCGTAAAAATATTGTGGAATGCTTTAAAAACAATGTTCCTTAACATTAAATTGCAAAGGCTTTGAAGGTCTCATCATCGACAGTGCATAACATCATCAAAAGATTCAGAGAAACAGGAGAAATCTTGCGTAAGGGACAAGGCCGAAGACCTTTACTGGATGCCCATGATCTTCGGGCACTCAGACGCCACGGCATCACTCATCGGCATGATTCTGTGATTGACATTAGTAAATGGAACCAGGAATACTTCAAGAAACCACTGCCTGTAAACACAGTCCACCGTGCCATCCACAGACGCCACCTAAAACTCTATCATGCAAAAAGGAGGCCATTGTTGAGCATGATCCAGAAGCGCCGCCATGTTCTGTGGACCAAGGCTCATTTAAAATGGACTGTAGCAAAGTGGCAAAGTGTCCTGTGGTCAGTCATTCTTGTGGGAAATCATGGGCGTTGTGTCCTCTGGGCTAAAGAGGAGAAAGACCACTCCTCCTGTTATCAGTGTTCAGTTCAAAAGCCAGCATGTTTGATGGTATAAGGATGCAACAGTACATACGGTGTGGGACACCTGCATGTTTTAAAAAGAACCATGAATGCTGAAAGGTATATAAAGGTTTTAGAGCAACACATGCTCCCCTCCAGATGACATCATTCCAGGGAAGGCCTTGTGTATTTCAGCTGAACAATGCAAAACCACATACTGCAGCTATTACAACAGCATGGCTTCGTAGTAGAAGAGTCCGTGTGCTGAACTGGCCTGCCTGCAGTCCTGATCTTTCACCGATTGAGAACATTTGGCGCACAATTAAACGAAAAGTCCGTCAAAGGAGACCCAAAACTCTCCAGCTGCAGGAAGCCTGTATTAAACAAGAGTGGGATCGAATTCCAATGGCTAAACTCAAGAAACTTGTCTCAATGCCCAGACGCCTCAACTTTGTGTTGAAAAGAAGAGGGGATGCTACACCATGGTAAGCAGGCCCCTGTCCCAACTTTTCTGAGACCTGTAGCAGCCATCAAATTTTAAATGAGCTCATTTTGCGGATGAAATTGTAAAATATCTCAGTTTCAACATTTGCTATGTTATCTCTGTTCTATTGTGAATAAAATACTGGCTGGTGTGAGTTGAAAGTCACTGCATTTTGATTTTATTCAAAATTTACACTTGTCACAACTATTTCAGAATTGAGGTTGTATGGTTGTACCCATAGTCAATGTATTAACTACAGCAGATGGTGGTGAGCAGGCCCCCGGGAAGGAGAACCCAGTGGGAGAAAAGAAGAACAAGGACACCTGCTAAAGACATGGCCAGAAACGGAGTGTATTTTAACCACCTAAAAGTAGACGAACCCAAAAAAAAAAAATCAATATTAATTCGAATGTACGCCATGCCTAGTTTTTGTTCTCCTGCTTTACTTTGCTGTCAAACAACTTCTTTTTTTTTTTTTGCGACACCTCCGGTATTTCTACATACTGCGTTTACACTGCAAATCACCTGCTTGGGTCAGAGAGAAGCCGTTACGATTGCAAGATCAGCCCGCATTTTCACTTCACAGTATAATCAAAGTGACACTATATGCAGTGAAATCTATATGGTGATCAGGCTGGCTAAAACAGCCTGGAAAAGCACAAGCACATACCATTTTTCCTCCTGGATAAGTGAAGCTTGGAAAGGAGTGCTGTGATGAGACTTGAGCTTCACATGCTAATCAATCAATCAATCAATCAGCCATTAGCACGACCACCGGTAGCAAGATAAAAATATGATCTTGGCATGGATGACCTGTCCCTAATTCACAAAACTCTTTTACCAAATTTTATGGATCTTAGCACATTGTTTACCATCTTAATTTCTATTGTTGCTTTTACTTAATGTGTTTTATTATTTTAATGGCAATTTTATGTAGCACTTTGCAGTGTCAAATGTAAAGTGCATTAGAAATAAAAAGTATTATTATTATTAAGTTGCTTATCGAGGAGTTGACAATAGTGTCACTTTGATTATACTCCAATGTGAAAATACGGTCTGATCTCACAATCGAAACAGCTACTCTCTGACCCAAACAGCTGATCTCTGATCTGCGGTGTAAACAGAGTGTGTGGAATGCGGAGGAACACCGTAAGTGCTGCGGGTAGGGACATGCACTGCAACAAAAAAAGGAGGCAGTCTGATGGCAAAGTAAAGCAGTGAGGAAAAAAAAAAAAAACAGACATAGTCTACACTTGAACTGATAGATTATTTTTGGTTTGCTGGTACTTTCAATAGCATTAAATAGGCTGAAAACATACTTTTTCTTTATGAATAAATAAAGTGTGAATTAAAGATCAAATTCTTTTCAGACTGAGTTTATATGCCAAGAGAGGCACGTCCAAGCTGTATTTCCAAGAACTGGACAATGTTTGTTGATGTAGTTAATTCAGATTCATTTTGTGAAGTGGGACTTGTTTTAAGAAAGGGGCTGTACTTAAGTAATACACACCAGGGCATAGGTTATCAACTGTGAATAAATATATATTTTGCTTCCACATATTTTTGTATCTCCCATCCTTGTCTCAGTCCTCAAGCTGGGCTGCGATAAGACAAAGACAGAAGTATCGACTACCTTCTTCAGGCGCAGTAGAAATAGGAACTGCAGTGAGGTCATTGATGACATAATCAAATGTCTTCCCCTCTTTTGCAAACTTCTTTAGCACAGGGACACAGTCCTCCACCAACACCTGGGAACAGAGGGGAGGTTGGGGGGAACATTGAGGGAAGAAAACAAAAGACCAAAATCAAGGACAAGGCAAAAGATAGCAGGGGAAATGTTCTTAGTCGCACAAGCATAAAAGGTGTATCTGCCTTCCTCAGGCCAAACCACTTCATCCAACACTTCATCCTTCTCCCACCCAAAAGGTACCACACCTCATAGCAGTCCCCCTTCAGATTGTCCAAGACATTTCCGCAAGTCTTCCTCATGTGCTTTCGACACCCGTCAATCACCATCTGGTCGATGTGGAAACTCAGTCAAGGATGAATACACAATGGAGCACAGGATAGAAGGTTGCGCAGTGATTAATACTGGTTTATAGTCACAGTGGGAGTCCCAGTGGTCATTGAAAGGATATCTCCACCATGGTAATCATCTTTGGCTTAAGTTTGACAGCCTCACAGAGGATGCCGCCATCACCTCCTCCCAGGATTAGCACCTCCTTTCCCTCATACTGCTCCTTTCCAGCCCCCATGATAGTCTGAGTGTAGGCCAGGTCACTCTCAGCAAGGTCTGAGGGGAGAAGACAGCGTGCATGTCCCAACAGGTAAACACTCTGCTCCCAGCGTTCTCACATACTTTCATACAAAGACTGCCATGTGTGAGAACTTTAACATGCAAATTTAACAGCTAAATCATCTCATGTCTCAGGACTCCATACTTCATTTCATTGCAGACACACTGATGGAACTGTGAACTCCACATGCTGTGAGCTACAGTTGGAAAGACAACGCAGACCCTGGGATAGACATAGACATTGTTGCAATTTCTTTTTTTCTTTGTTTCTCTCGTTTTTTCTAACCCCAACAGTCAATCTACTGTAGGAGCAGCCGACCGTGGAACGGGCCCAAGGTGCATTGGTATTTGTTCTAACCACCCAATTTAGACCCAAGAAACCAGGTGAGATAAATTTAGCTACCCCAGATCTACTGGGTTACAAAGAGGAAGACTCACAGTGATAAGTTATTGCATGAAGGGTGGAAATCATAGATATATGTAACAGATGGCCTAAGGTCACAACTGATGAAATTGATCACACAGATATAAGTGTCTTAGACTCACTGATGTAAGTAGAGATACAACAGCTAGCAGAGATGCAAAAATGTAATCAGCTGTGAAAGAGGTCAACAAAACACGATGCAAGCACTCACTGATATCTCCATTGAGGATGAGAATGTTCCCAAACTGAAGCGAATGCAGGATCTTAATGCTTTGGTAGACAGAATCCTTTTCATACACAACCTCATCAATGTCATACTCCACCAGCCTGCCGTCAGCTGTGGGCCAGTACCGATCCACCTTTGCCCCCCGCTGCAACGCTGGGAGCCTTGAGAACATGGTACCAAACAAACAGAAGTCAAACGCAAAGGAAAGCCGCACAGCATCACCCTCAAAATCACAATGTGAAAAAACAGAACATGCAAGGAGACTTGAATAACATAGTGAACACAGATACAATAGTAAATTGCGTATTCATACATTTGCATGCATCAATTAAAATAGAATACATCAGAGGTAGCCTTCAAGAAAAAAAACAACCAAAAAGCCTGAAGTTCAGTTCATACCTTTTAATCCTCTTGATATTCCCATGCAGAATGGTTTTCAGTTTTTTTTCCAGTGTATTTAACAACTGAGGAGAAAAAAAAATTCAATGGCAAGACTGGTTGTGCGCATCACACTCTATGCTCTGAATTCTCCAGTGGGCCAAGGATGCTCTCCATCACTTACATGGTCTACTTGCATGAGGTCATCTGCTTCGTAGCACTGCAGGTCAAGTGTCACCAGCCCATGCTTGTGGATCCGTAGGACAACAAACCTGCACAAACATTTGATTGGGTGGATGAAGACACCACAAATGGTATGAAATTCACAAAAATATTCCAAAGACAAGGACAGGGAAAGACACCTTTATCAAGTCACCCAACTCCACACAAACATCCCGAAATAAAAATAAATAAATAAATAAAATCTTATCCAAATAACGTCTAAGGGAGCTGTGCTACAACTTTGCCATAGACATACAGTAAATGCTGATGTCTCTTAAGTAATTTTTCCTGTGGACACGCTAGCCAGTTGAGAAGTCTTTGAGACTGAAATGCCCAGCATCCAAACCCGGATACAGAGCCAAATTTCATCTGCCACCTTTATCCAAGATTGATCTAAAATGATCAGCTGGGCCAGCTCAACAATTTCATGCATGCCACAGAGTGTGAAAGGATTTTATTTCCTGAACTGTATCACATAGTACAGCAGTACGGAAGCAGCAGTATTTATTATGTTTCTCCATTAAGGCATTCTGCCTTTTCATTTATTTTAGTTACTAGCTGCTACCCGCTTTGTAGCCCATGATTTTGTCGCTTTTAGATCGCATGAGAAAGAGAAACCGTGTCTTCAATTGCCACTTGATTATTCTTGAATTGGAAAACGTGTTAATCAAGGGAAACCATATAGAATCAGCCAGGACTAATTTTTGTCAATAATTGCAGCTGAATTTTCAGGTCTAACGCCAGCCCTGCGAGTGTTCAACTGTCAAATTTGAATTTGGGAACTGTCATGTTCGACTAATCAGAATGCTGCATTCGTGGACGAACGCGGTGCCCTCTCAAAAGCCTGGCTTTCGTGCAGGCTCTCTCATCACTCCCTCGGCCCCATCGCAAACAAGAGAGCCTGCTCGCAGGTTACCTCAACGCACGTTCGTAAGGACACTGCGGCTCCTAGCGATGCAACCAGATATTGCTACACGCATCAGGTTATATAAGTTTACCCGCTACCCGGAGTGAAACTGCCATTTTTTTTGCCTGCATGACCGTTTTTCAAAAATCGGGCGACGTCAAGTCTTTCCTGGTGTCCAAGTGGATATTCACACCAAATTTGGTGACAATCGGTAGAGAAATATTGGAGAAAAACGTGTACATACACACACACACAGACAGACAGACAGACAGACAGACAGACAGACATCGACCTCAAATATATTATAGATTTTACAAAATCTGCGTTTTGCTTCAGGATTTTTTTTCCAAAGAATTGTATGGCACTGTGTTTTACATTATAACTTTAAGCCTCAATCTGAAGAGCATTTTGAGTCATTATATGCACTTCTTCATTGCCAATCACCCCTGCTCTGAAGCAGAGCTTGAACTGGCTTCTCAAACGTATTTGTCAAATGATTAGCCAAAAAGCAATGTCAATTAGTCAAATAACCTTACCCCTAATCACTTTTTTATCTGATGTCCAGTTGTGAGGGTCTCTAATACCAATGGATTTCTTGTAGGTTTTGTTGCACCGTCGTTGTATTATTTTGATCATGCTTTTACTTACAACCATGTGCTGTTAAATGTCATATCTGACCGTGTGCTTTTCTCTGTCCTCGGGGGGAATCACACAATCAAACATCCTTTGATGCGAGCCTTGGCTAATATTTGGGGTCAACAGACTGGTAAGAGTGAAAACTTATGTAGACATTGGGCAAACCTTTCAATTTTCCTGGGCAGCATGATCGAGTGCTAGGCTGGCCCGGTCACATAGGGTGCAATCTGTAATGGCTGAATGCGACGTTCAAAGCGACGTGTTTACTCCATAAAAGACCAGAGTTGTGCAGCTGCAATTCATCCAGGCTTAGAACTGAACAAAGGCCTGCACAGCTGTGTGTGCTGCAGTGAGCACAGAAAACAGGAAGTAAACCCTAAATCCCTTAAATCAGATAGGCAAAGTCCATTGTAATAGCAAGCCATGATGCGAGCCCAGCTGCTAAACCCGGCCATTGTTGAGTCAAGGAAACACTTAAACCGGCAATCCAGAGCTCTCATGGTGGACATGTGACACCATGACACTGCCAGAACGAAAGCCCCACTTTCAGCTAGGATGGCAAAGGGGATGGCATTTGCATGATAAAGGCCCCAGCGCCTCATGCTATGATCTCAACTCCGAGACTTTCTTTAGGCAAACATTTTCTCACAGTTTGGGAGACTTTTTGAGACAATATGACAACATTAGCCAGCAGATCTACTTCAAAAGTATAACCTCGTTTTGGAGAAGAAAGGGAAAGGTATATTGCAGGAATAGAGCTGGTGACAGAGGAAAAACAAATCTTTTAAACAGAGGGTAGTGCAAGACTAGGGACTTTCTAAGGATAAAGAGAATAGGCTTCAGTGCTCAATTAAACAGGCAGATAAACTATGGAGCAGGTGGATGCAACCTGGCTCAGCCCTGTCTCAACAGAAGCACTGGGATACTGGAAGGAAAAAAATAAACACAACAGGATTAAAACTCAGTTAACAGTGAACAGTGAAAAAGAAAATCACATATTCATGGAAACTACAAAGCTTCATAATTTTGATTCGTAATGCGCCATACGTTCTGCATTGCACACATATCAAGACTGCAGGCAGGCCAATCAAATGCCCACACTCCGATAACACAGCCATGGACTCAGTCTGTGTAAAATATGGTTTGGTGTTGTCTTGCTGGAAAATGGAGGGAACTAAAGTCTAGATGGCAATATATGTTGCTCCAAAATATGTATATAGGGTAATTCCATATAAACTTTCCCAGCTGACGTGATAAATTCTGCTAAAACTTTGCACATAGTGGGATTAATCTCTTGAGATATTAATTATGTCAAATTTAGTTTCATTGTGAAACTGGGAAGGCCATGGTACCCACTTGGCTCAAGAGGGGGTCATTTTATTGAATATCTGTGAGATTTTGGGAGCATCTCTGAAGCTACAAAAAATAAAGTTCTAATGGGCCTAGGCTAGTAAACAAATGCCGGATGAACAGACACCAATATTCTGTTGAGGAAACATCTGTCATTTTGAAGTTACCTGCAATAATTTTTATGCACTGGGGCTCAAAATTTAGCAAAATCATAAATCTTGATTTTTTTTGTCTTTAATGGCTGATAATTTCTGAATAAAGAATCAAACTTTTCACTCATACACCAAATATCATACCTCTGAGTCCATAAATGTTGACTTGTGCATAAATGTGCATTTTATAAAATAATGTTTGAATACACCTTCGATGCCATTAAACGCTGTGCATCCACAAAAATACCATATTTTCAAAATTTTATTTTGAGAAAATAAAGCAGAACACGATCACAAATTTTAAATATGTTAAAAACAGGCATCTAATCTTCCGAAAACAGTAAATTTGATGTGGGTGGATGGTGTCTTTTTGGTATAAAATGCTAAAAATAGCACAAAAGCCTTGATATTTCCTAGATTATTCATATGAGAGGGGCAGAATGGGAATAAAAAATACACAACATATATGGGAAGTTGCAGGTGCAATACCAACTCCCTGTTTTTTAAATTAGGCTTCAAGTAACTTTAAGCACCCAAAAATATACGATAAACTGAAGGGACACCTTTATAAGTCCATATTTCTCAAGTTATAGTAGCAGATTTTCACCCCTGAAAATTTTTGGTACTTAGCTGAAATACTTTTTGAGATATGGCAATGTGAAAGTGGCTCCTCAGAAACTGCTGTTCAAAAAGGGCCGGAACTTAGTTGAAAAAATATTTTTTTTATGACAAAACTGTTAAGAGTTGAGAGCTAAAAATTTGGATTTCTCCAATTAGGAGGTGAATGCACCAGCTGAAATTTTTTCAGCCAATCTAAGATGGCCAAGTGGGAACCATTTGGACAGTTGGCATGGAATGATCCAAATGTGTCAGTCAACAGGCCTTAATTTGTCAAATCTGCGTTAACAATTTGCTGTTCACGTGAATACTCAACCATGTTGTGCAAAAAAACCACCGTTATGCAAAATAAACTTTGCCTGACAAATCATTCGTATCCTTGGTTATGCAAATATGAAAGGTTTCAGTTAATTCTGCAGTTATTGTACCGAAAGGAGTGACTGGAGCTGCAGGCATTCTGAGCATATGGTAAGATCACCATAACTGCAACGCTGAACTGTCACTGGGCCGAGCTAAGGAGTTTTTAGCGTAGGTATGCCATGTACAACTAGTAGGAATGCATGGCAGCAGGATTCTCAAAAGTGGGAGCAAAGATTAATACCTTGCAGAAAATAATGAAGAAAAAGAAAAGGAATTAAGTGATCTCAAATAAGACAGAAATTAGCAGTCGTGCAGCAATTTATTAAATGAAAAACTTAATTTGGTCACAGAGAGATAGGACTTATGGGTCGGGGTCACATCAGAACTGTATCCTCCAAAAAAACCCGCAGGGCTCACAGTTGATCTGGTCCTTCAGGACCGACAGCCTCGTGCACCACCAGCCCCCTCCCCCAGCGAAATTCAAACTCAGACTAGGTTGTTACACACTTGGGAGCAAATGAAAATGCTGCAGTGGTTTTGTCACACAAAGCCATGTCTCTGACCAACTTGACTGCAGCAACCAAAGAACTATGAAATTTGACCCCTAATGGCAATAAGACCAAGAACTTAATTTAAATTAGATGAACTGATCGGCTACTTTCACAGGACATACACAGTATTGTCATATGCTGTTCACTCTACCATAAATGGCTGAATGACAAAATGGAGATGGCAGAGATGAAAACTTGAGCTTGGGCCAGTTTTTTAGAGTCCAGTGCAGTCATCAGACTTGAAATAAGTATATATTTTCAATATATTATTGTAATCAAAAGTTAAGGTATCAAATGTGTTGTTGTGTTTCCAACATAGGAAAGGGGAGTAGACCTTTCAACCCACCTCTTTTTGACCTTACTTGCTTCTTCCATAGTATGCCAAATTTTTCAAATTGTGGGAGAGTGGGGTCAATCTGTTGCCTCCTGATTGACCACCTCAGATTTGCTTCAAATTTACAGAACATAATGTATGTGTATCAAGTATATTATGTGCAAAATTTTAGACCCGTACGGGGTGTGAAATGTTGGAAAAAAGATGTGTGGCAACAATAACTACACAGAGATAAATTTGTAGAGCAATGACTGAAATTTGTATGGCACTTTCTTCTAACGTTTCTTCTAATCAATGAGCATGTTGGCCTACTACTATGCCTGTCATTAATCTAATCGGGGTTAATGTACAACCCAAATTCCACAATAGTAGGGACTTGGTGTAAATTGCAATGACTTTCAGATCACACCAGCTAGTATTTTGTTCACAATAGAACAGAGAAAGCATTGCAAATGTTGAAACTGAGAAATGTTACAATTTTACCCACAAAATGAGCGCATTTCAAATTTGATGGCTGCTACAGGTCTCAGAAAAGTTGGGACAGGGGCCTGTTTACCATGGTGTAGCCTCCCCTCTACTTTTTAACACAGAGTGGACTTTGCTACAGTCCAATTTAAATGTGCCTTGGCCCACAGAATACAGCGGGGATTCGGGATCATGCTCAACAATGGCTTCCTTTTTGCATGATAGAGTTTTAGGTGGTATCTCTGGATGGCACGGCGACTGTGTTTACTGACAGTGGCTTCTTGAAGTTTTCCTGGGCACGTTTAGTACTGCCGAATCATGCCTGTGAGTGGCGTCTGAGGGCCCAAAGACCACGGGCGTCCAGTAAAGGTCTTCAGCCTTGTCCCTTACGCACAACAATTTTTCCAGTTTCTCTGAATCTTTTGATGATGTTATGCACTGTCGATGATGAGACCTTCAAAGCCTTTGCAGTTTGACATTGAGGAACATTGTTTTTAAAGCATTCCACAATATTTTTACGCAAGCCTTCACAGGTTGGAGAGCCTCTGGCCATCTTTACTTCTGAGAGACTCAGCCTCTCTAAGACATCCCTTTTAAAGCCAATCATGTTACACACCTGATGCCAGTTAATTTAATTACTTGCTAAATGTTCTTTCAGCTGATTCTCTTATATATTAATTGCCTTTTCGACCCTTTTTTGCTTTTGTCCCAATTTTGAGACCTTGCAGCCAGAAAATTTGAAACTCATCTTGTGGATAAAAATGTAAAATGTCTCAGTTTCAACACATGAAATGTTATCTATGTTCTATTGTAAATAACATATTGGCTCATGTGATCTGAAAGTCATTGCATTTTGATTTTATTCACAATTTACACTTTGTCCAAGCTATTTTAGAATTGAAGTTGCACATAAACATACAATCCTATTTATATTAAAGATCTTATTAATACTGATGTCCTGAAATAAATGTATTACAATGATGCTGTCCTAAATTGAAAACTTGACTCTGTCAACATATTAACTAATGTATTTTTATTGAGGTATTGTAACTACAATTATTATTATTATTACTACATTTCCATGAATGCATGTGAAAGAGAAATATGATACCTTGAGGCCATTTAAACAGCAGAATTTTTCAATAAGTCCATTGCATTATTTGGACTGATCCAACATAGCCTTTTTTTGGCATCTCCAATCCCAACCTAATCTGGAATGCTCAATCCGAGAACTATGCACAAGATTTGCTCGTATGCAACCCCCCATTGCCAGCTCAGGAGAGAGAGACGGTTCGCGGCTCTCCTACAAACACGTGCCTGTCAGCCTCTGCATCTTTACACACATTCGTCAAAACTATCACAAGTTCAGAACGAGGGCGGAGGATACCCGAGCATGAGTGAGCTTAGAATCTCACTGATTAGCGCCCGGCTGGCCAACAGGAGGCGCTTGAGCAACGAGCGATGCAATTATTTTTAATTTCCCTTCCCAGCAGTCTGTTCCCAATTTGCATCCCTACAGCGCTTCAGCCAATCGAGCGCTGTTTAGAAAAAGCTGCGGACCACTGCTGGTTGGTACGACCGGGGATCGAACCCGCCCAAAGCCTTTTAAATAATGTTACATTTCTTAACTTAAAGACTCTAATTAACATTGCATAGCCCACTAGCTTCCAAACCATAGTACTCGCTAGTTGCTTGTCTGATGATGACAGGTGATTCTTAACGTCAAGTCACGGTTTTGCAATAAAACGTTTGAAAAGTCTTCCTAAATTCCAGGACAATTTCGTATGACACTGTGAAGGAAACTACTGAAGCGCATCAATAGGTATTGAATAGTAGGGTAATGACATTGTGTCCGTCAGTGGGGTCTTTTGGTAAGCTCAAACAAATTTTAACCATAAACATACTTGTGATAGCATATTCATTTAACACCAATCTTACTGCGTCCGTGTCCCCAGGGATTGCATTGGATCGGAAGCAATGGTGATAATGGTTGGTCAGTCATGCTGGTTTTCACACTGATGCTGCTATTCTGACTGGAGAGTCTGCACAACATGCAGCATGAAGTTTACTTTGACCCTGTAAGTCTTGTTCACAACTATTTGTGGGCCAAATGGCCATGACAAAATTTAAATAAAAGACAGTTTTAATAACATTAACCGAATCGATATCGGATCGAATCGAATGGCGATAATTGATTCTGAATCTCAGATCATCTTGACCCATCGTAGAATTTCATCAGGATTTACCTAGAATATATGGTAAACTCTTTAGAAGAAATGTTTCATTAATATTCAACGCAAAAAAAAACAATTACTCTATTAGAGGAGCTGTCATTTCAATGGTTGTATGGAATCAGACATGCATCGATCTCTTCTGGGCTAAAACATTGGTTGTGGTGATGATGATGATGACGATGACGATAAAGCACACACCTGCCATTCTTTCCAATGAAGGTAGCCAAGTAGCCATGGCCTTCAGTGTCGTGAGTAGTTTCTGTCATTTCTTGTTCCTGAAATATGGACTGTAATCCACACACGACTGCGGAAGTGTCGGCTGGAAAGTGCAGGACAGCAAGAACAGAAAGAACAAGAAAGAATTCAGTGAGCATGAAATTATGCTAAACTAAACATACAGAAGGAGAGACCAAGTTACTTCCATTATGGCCAGGAATCTTAGCCAAGATGAGAATGCATGTGCAGTCTCACAGAGGTTGAAAATGAAGAATGAAAAGTATCAAATAAAGGCATTATTTAACATAAATAAATTCCAGTTGTCAACTAGCCTCAAGGCTAAGAGTGAATCAGGAAGAACCTGCACAAAAAGCTAATAAATAGCACTCATAGTTCTATTCTTTTTATTCAATTATTTTGGATCATTCATGACTTGTATATAATTACTCAATTAAACTATATAATTAACTCAAATAAAAATTAAACTGATAGCAAATGCAATCACTATTCATCATCTCATCATTGCAAAAAAGGCATAGTAAAAAAACAAGAAAACCATTACCACAAATACCACAACTTAATTTTATTGATTTCATTCAACGATATTTTCTCAAAGCACAATACAAAAATTAAAACTGCAAATCCCCGCCAGCATGCTTTGCTTCAAGGAAAAAAAAAAAAAAAAAAACCCATTTGGATTCAAATAAGCAAATACTCAAGAGCCTATGATTGAATCATTTTTGCAATGATTAGTGTGTTCCAGGTGGCAATTACTATTTTAATCCTGACTAATTCAGTGATTAATTATTCACCTAAATTATTCTTTTTCAAACAACCATATTGGAAGAGACATCTCATGGTCATTGAAAAGATGCTACCATGTTTACCGTGAGGGGCAAATTACTGGCCAGCATCAAGCAAAGAAAACAGCTAAGGAGATGGCTGAAATCACTGGTGTAGATCAGTGAAGTGATGATGGCACGCTGATGTCAGAAGTAGAAGTTCCCACTGATTTTACACAAACTTTTTACAATAAGCACTTCCAGTCATTTTCAAACCTCCATCAATTTTGACAATTTCTGTCATATTTCCAAATAATGTCATTTCTCTTGACCAGTCAACTATAATTTCAATCATTTTAATTTGTCACCACTATGCTAACCCTCTCTGTAGTCTAAAAACTACAAGTCCCATGATCCTCCTGATTTCCAGACAGAACAAGTTCATAATGCTTTAGAAATTCCCAGCACCTTGCCATAGCAATTTGTTTGCTCAGCCTGGTGAGACTATGCTATTTAGTTAGCCACTCTGCATTCTACTTAGTTATGCTCATTTCGCTAGATATTAAGTTTTGCAGCTAGTGCCAGTTTACTTTTATAGCCAGGCATCTTCGTCCAACATTTCTCTGCTTAAATACTCTGTAGCTAGCAAACAAGCTAATCAGCCTTGGCAACCCATTAACTGACCAAGACAAATAGCCAATTCATGTTTACTCGCTCATCTAACGCTAGTTAAGTACCAATATCATTGCTATTCACCGTTTCTAGTGATTTAAATTCACCAAGTAAGGCTAGCTGAGCAAGCAAAATAACTGTTGGCCGCTAACTTAGCCTGTGAGCTAGTTTACCGACTTCCGTAGTTGGCCAACATCATATCTGGTGCATGTAAATGCCAGTTAGTGAAATACTTGTGGCTGAACACCTGCAAAGTAGCCAAATAATGGCTTTTCACTGTTTTTATTGACTTAACTAGCTCACTAGTGAGGGTAGCAAACTAGCTAGCTCTTTCACTTGCTTAGCAAGTTATCTGTGGCGAATAATCAAAATAATCACTATTAAATATAACTTAATTTATGGACTGATTTGTTTTGATTTCTTTGAATGCGTTGTAACTGACATCTGGTGAAAATTTCATGTCAGTCGTCCCAATGCTTTTTTTCCCCACTGCATATTTTACACAGCAAGGCAACTTTTTTGGAATTCAAGCTGTAGTTATTTTACCCTCAAATTCAAATTCACGTCACCTCGTGGTTTGGCATTGGTATAAAAGCGTGCATCAAAAATAGACCATGAAATGCATTTTACTTCTTTATACCCTGTTACACAGAGGCCAAAATAATTGTGTGCATGTAATCAGTGTGTTAGATTATTAATATTTATTATTAATATTATTATTTTATTTATATAATAACTGTTAATATCAATTATTAATATTTACACATTGAGAAACGGGAAAACACAGTTGTTTTTGTGATATGAAGCACGATATTTGCTCACGCACGTTCATAGACTTGTATCATTAGGAAATAAAACATACTTCCATTCATTTTTATAATATTTTTACCACTGTTCTGGTGTCTTTTTTTCTCCTCTTTTATTCTTCTTCTTCTTTAGTGTCCAGACGGGTATGTTCCCTTCATCATTTTGCTGGACGACAGCTTTGAAACCATAGCCTATTCAGTGAAAATTTTACTTTTCCAGCTGAAAGTTGATGCTCATTTGTAATGATTTTTGAAAATATTGGCGATAAAAATGAATGGGCAAATGTAAAACATTTCTCAAAAAACTTAAGTGTTCAACTCAAGCAACTAGATGCATTGCAAACTGTACACATCTTCGTGCATTTATGCATCACATGCAACTACTGAAAACCAGTAGCTCCTACCTCTTATAATCAGTAGCATAATTATGCTAGCTAGGTAGGGAACTCTGACTTGAGCCACACAAAAAACATGTGGAGTTACTGAGTGAATTTGTCTCAAATTGCTTGCCTTTGTAAGCGCAGATCTATGTTGTCCCTTATCAGCCCATTTTAACCAGTGCATAACCAATTATTGGAACATTCAAATATTGGAGCAAGAATGGGCTTGTTCGCGTAAGAATTCCAAAAATTTGAGCTTTGGATCTGGTTAAGGACTTCTCACTTCTTGTAACTCGTGCACTTAATTGGAACGTCAGTGAGTTTGGTTGGTGAGCCATGGTTCTCCTGATTCGCCATAACTCCTAGAGGGGCCCCATTTGGGGGGCTTTTGGGACAACGTCCGTGGTGTGCTATAATGTCTTCAGGCTAAATTAGGCTTTGATAAGTCATTGCAAAATGTGCCAATATGAGTGGCCATCGGGCACCCCTTTTTTCAATTTTCTTTTTTTTTTTTTTGGGGGGGGGGGGCTTCCTCTTCTGTTTTGATGCGTATTTCATGTCCACGATGGGGACGGTGTCATTGCGAACCCAGATGAAATGCAACATTTTTTTACTTACAAAGTTTTTAAAATGATAGTTAAAAAAAAATTATTTTAGGGTGGGGAGGTTCCATTGGGCAGGGTGCCCCTCCAAAACAATGGTAGGGGAAAGACTGAACTTGCATCACTAACACACACCGAAACTTTACAATACACTGCACACAGCCACTTGGTAAAACAATATGAGATCTGATTCCAGTGCCAGCTACGCAAGAGTTCTGGGCACGTATTAAGGACTATTAAGTCCATCCTCCAGTCCACTTATTTGGCTGCTACTTTAGACAAATGGGAACTTGATTAATAGAAGTCCAATATCACTTTGATGACAAATAACTGAATTACTAACTTGATAGGGCCCACATACCAAGCAAAAGATGGTCATTTTGTGATCCCTATTTGTGGCCAAGTGATTATTACATGCATTACACCATGAACAGATTCAATTTAGGCACACTGGTACCTGTGTTATTCAAGGTGTAGAATGGATTAAAAGTTATCCCAGCATAAGGCCACTATGAATTCATGCCTACACACCTAGATGTTACCTCATTTTGGCTTATACTGTAAGACATGACTTGCACGAAATGAATCCACACTCAATGTCGCATTTGTCCTCTGTCAATTAGTAATATAATTTTGACAAACAATAATTTTGACTGAAACTCACAAGAACTGTCAGATAGAAGTAACAAGAAATGTACATATTTACATTACATGTATCACATTTCCTGTGATTTGAACATTATTGCCATCTAGATAAAATTTTACATGAATAACAAACTGGCTGTGGGCAAAATGTGTAATAGGCAAGCATATGTCAATATGAGGAATATAATGCCATAGTTTTGGCTAAATAATCAGTAAAAGTTTTCAGATTCAACTACAAAACCCAAAACCAGTGAAGTTGGCATGTTGTGTAAATTGTAAATAAAAACAGAATACAATGATTTGCAAATCCTTTTCAACCTATATTCAATTGAATACACGGCAAAGACAAGTTACTTAATGTTCGAACAGGTAAACTTTGCAATTTTTTGCAAATATTAGCTCATTTGGATTTTGATGCCTGCAACATGTTTCAAAAAAGCTGGCACAAGAGGCAAAAAAGACAGAGAGTTGTGGAACGTTCATCAAACACTTATTTGGAACATCCCACAGGTGAGTGGGCTAATTGGGAACAGATGGGTGCCATGATTGGGTATAAAAGCAGCTTCCCTGAAATGTTCAGTCATTCACAAACAAGGATGGGGCGAGGGTCACCACTTCGTGAACAAATGCGTGAGCTGATTGTCGAACAGTTTCAAAACAACATTCCTCAACAAGCTATTGCAAGAATTTAGGGATTTCATCATCTTCGGTCCGTAATATCTTCAGAAGGTTCAGAGAATCTGGAGAAATCACTGCACGTAAGCGACAAGGCCGAAAACCAACATTGAATGCCCGGGACCTTCGATCCCTCAGACCGTACTGCATCAAAAACCGACATCAGTGTGTAAAGGACATCACCACATGGGCTCAGGAACACTTCAGAAAACCACTGTCAGTAACTACAGTTCGTTGCTACATCTGCAAGTGCAAGTCAAAACTCTACAATGCAAAGCAAAAGCCATTTATCAACAGCACCCAGAAACGCCGCCGGCTTCGCTGGGCCCAAGCTCATCTAAGATGGACTGATGCAAAGTGGAAAAGTGTTCTGTGGTCTGACGAGTCCACATTTCAAATTGTTTCTGGAAACTGTGGACGTCGCGTCCTCCGGACCAAAGAGGAAAAGAATCTTCCGGACTGTTAAAGGCGCAAAGTTCAAAACCCAGCATCTGTCATGGTATGAGGGTGTATTAGTGCCCTATTAGGTATTAGGTATTAAGTTAGTATATGGATTTAAGAATTAAATCTTTGTTTGCAAAATAAAGTCTGCTTATTTCTTTATTTAATATTTACTGAAAGAAAAATGTGGATGTGTCTAAACTTTTGACTTGTACTGTATAGACCACAGACGATGTTAAAGATTTAAGATTTTGTGATATTTCAAGCTATGATGTACTTTGGCTCATTTTAACTGGCCCTACCTATATGTTTATGAATATTGCTTTATGATGGTCTTATAGCTTTTCTCACATTTCATTTGTATTTTTTTGGTCTCATCACAATTCATTAGGCTGTTGCCATGTTATTTGTGATAATCAATACTGAGAGTTTCTGTCTTTTCACGACAATTTTATGCCATTAAAAGATCAGAGGGCCGTCCATTAGTGGGTGAATTTAAGAGTGAGAATTTCGATACAGGTCATTTAATCACAAACAAAAATAAACATAGGCCTGAAAAACTTCATTCCACCATTTTATAATTTCTCTCAACTTGTCACAGAATGAGGTTATAAAAGGCTTAAAATGACTGAACCCCAAAGTGATCTTAATTACACATATATTACACATAATAACATCATCATAAAGAAAACTGCATAAAAATCAGTCGAGAGCACATGGAGATTATTTCATCCGCAAGTTAGGCAAAAAGTGTGCTAAGACCATAAAGAGCTCCCTCTATATCCATGCCCCTGAAAGAGCCCAACCCGAATTTATGCTAATTAGGTAGAGGGCTAACTAAACTGTCATATACTGTAAAACATGCTGGGCTGCTGAGGGCGCTGCCTGTAAATCCCTGATAAAAATGAGTCGTGTTGGCTTGGGTAGCTGATGGAAGCGCCCTTCACTCCCCACGGAAACTTAAATTTCCAAAAAAAAAAAAAAAAAGAAAAAAAAGAAAATTTTTCAGAACGACCTTTAATTGCGTACACATCCATGAAAATTAGTCAGGGCCGTCGTGGGCGCACTGAGATATAGGCTCCTAAAAGTTAATTCTCTTTAACGGCTGATCAACCCCCAAAGTTTCTGGGGGTCCAAGCAAAAAAATTAATGAGTCCAGAGACCTCAAAATTTGGATTTTGCTATTTGAGGCAATTACCTTCAACAGATCAAACAATTAGGAAAATCCATGACTATAATGTATCATCCCCTAGTGCATTACTGGGCGAATCTTAGAAAAATATATATATTTTTTTTTTAAATGTAGCGTTTCGGACACTAAGTGTGCTTTGAACACTACAAAAGTTTATATTGTAATGTGAATATAGGCCACTAGATGGCAGTATTTATCTTTTTTTTGTTTAGCTCAGACTGGAGTCATGTATAGACATGTCCTGGACATGTCTGGGGCAAGTCTCAGAAAGTTAAAAAAAAGAGGTCTAAATGTGGGTGGGGTCTGCAAAAGAGTATATAAGGAAAAGAATTGAGACAGTAAAGTAGTAGGAGAAATTGCAAGAAGATGACCAGACCTGCCATTCTGTTCAAGACCTGTGACGTTTCTTTTGTGGATTTCTTTGACTGTGTTTGAGCATTTTCTTCATCCAGGACATCACCAAGCCACCCCACTAAAAAGGGACTGTAATTATTTCTGTTTTTTCTTATTTATCAATCTTGGTCTTTAGTTGTAGGTTGTTATTAGTCTTTGTCTTTGTTTAAAAATTAAATGTGTTTTAGTTGTTAAAACTGTGTTTGTCATCCCTTGCTGTTGCTGTTGTGTTATAAATGTAATAACAAATTGGGGCCATAACAATTGGGGGCTCAAGGTCCGGGATAGACCATTGTGTGAGTAATTTATTGAAAATCTAACATTCCAAATTGTGAAATTGTTTTTGTGAATTTTCCTAGATATATATTGACAACAGCAATGGATGATTTCTTGGCATCACCAACCGTAGGGGTTTTGAAGTCTTTTAAAAAGACAGAACTGCTAGAAATTTGCAGACAGTTGGAGCTGACAGAGGTAAAACCAGCCATGCGAAAAGCAAGACTGGCTAGAGAGATAGTTGAATATTACATTGATGAAAATGTGTTTGCACCAGGAGATCTGGAACAGTTTCCAGTGGAAAATCCAAATATAGAAATGGAACTTAAATTAAAAATGCTAGAGATTGAAAGGGAGGAAAGAGAAAAAGAAAGGGAGGAAAAAGAGAAAGAAAGGGAAGAAAGAGAAAAAGAAAGGGAGGAAAAAGAAAAACAAAGAGAATTTGAGAGGGAAGAAAAAGAAAAACAAAGGCAGTTTGAGTTAGAAAAATTAGCAAGAGAAGAAAAACAAAGAGAATTTGAGTTAGAAAAATTTGCAAGACAGAGAGATTTTGAATTAGAGAAATTCGATAGAGAAGAAAGACTCCAAATGGAGCAACTAAAAATAAAAATTGCAACTGAAAATAAATTTCGGGCTAGCCAGGAGGTAAAACTGGTGCCTCCATTTTCGGAAAAGGATGTTGACAACTATTTCCAATGTTTTGAAAAGGTAGCAAAGAGTTGCCAGTGGCCAAAGGAACACTGGCCTCTGATGTTGCAAACTGTCCTCAAGGGTAAAGCTCAACAAGCCTATTTGGCTTTGTCTGCAGATGATTCCTCTGATTATGAGGTTGTCAAAAAGGTTATTTTGAGAGCTTATGAGTTGGTTCCAGAGGCTTACCGACAGAAATTCAGAGGTCTGAAGAAATCTGAAAATCAGACTTATGTTGAATTTGCTAATGAAAAGCAGGTTTGCTTTGAGCGCTGGTGTACTTCTATGGAGGTCAAGGATGATTTCAACTCACTAAAAGAGATGGTGTTAGTTGAAGAATTCAAGAACTGTGTTAAGGATGATGTTAAGACCTACCTTAATGAGAAGCAAGCACTGAACTTGCAATCAGCTGCCAAATTTGCAGATGAATATGTTCTCACTCATAAGTCCAAATTTCAGTCTAGCAGTAACAATAAATGGTCCCAATTTCAGAAAAAGGGTTACGGTGATACCCAAGATTCCTCACCCAAAGACAAAGACAAATCTGGTGATGGTGCTCAGAAATCCAGTAACAGGTCTGATCAAAGTGTGAAAGCTGACAGTGACAGAAGTGGTCTAGTTTGCAGTTATTGCAAGAAATCTGGTCATGTTACAACTAACTGTTGGTTCCTTAAAGCTAAGAAAGAAAAAGAAAAGGATACCAAACCAAATGCCTTTGTGAAAACAAGGTTAGAAACCCCTGTAGTGGATAACCAATCTGCTAAATTGCCTGCTTCTTGTGGGGCTAAAAAGCCTAATACAGCTGACTTTGTGAGGGAGGAATTTCTTCCATTTGTGTCAGAGGGATTTGTGGCTCTGAATGAGCATACTACTCCTGTCCCCATATATATCCTAAGGGATACCGGAGCTTCTCAGTCACTTTTGTTGATGGACTCCTTGGAGTTACGTGATGAGACCGCTTCAGGGGATTTCATACTTGTACAAGGTATTGAAGGGAGGACTGTATCTGTACCCCTGCGCTCTATATTCTTGAAGTCAGATTTAGTTACAGGACAGGTAAAGGTGGGACTTATGTCAAGTCTACCTATAAAGGGTGTTTCTCTGTTGCTAGGTAATGACCTGGCTGGGGGCAAAGTAGTTCCCCCTGTACATCTTACTTCACAGCCGAGCACTGAAGATGGGGATGAGGACCCATCTCTGTATCCTTCTTGCGCAGTGACTCGTGCTATGGCCAAGAAGGCTAAAGAAGAAGATGGTGTGGTGCCGTCCAGTACATTGAATAGTCAGGACTCAGGTGGTTCGCCTCATGACTCTGATTGGCCTACTATGGTTTCTCCGTTTGAGGACTTATCAGATACTTTTATCAGTTCTCTATTCAGCCAGCCGGATGGGTCTGGTGATTCTGATGTGTCTGGAGACTTGTCTCTGTCCAGAAAGCGGTTGATTGAGGAGCAAACTAATGATCCTGAAATTGGTGTACTAAAGAGGAGAGCCCTTCCTGAAAAAGAAATAGATGCAGTTCCAGTTGGGTATTATCTCAAGGATGGTGTGTTGATGCGGAAGTGGCGCCCTCCTGATATCCCTGCCAATGCAGATTGGGCAGTGGTCAGGCAAATTGTTGTTCCGAAGGTCTATAGGAATGAGATCTTAACAATGGCTCATAGTTTACCTTTAGGAGGTCATCTTGGTGTTAACAAGACTGTTGATAAGATCATGAAACACTTCTTTTGGCCTGGGCTTCGGAAAGACGTTTCCAACTTTTGCAAAACCTGTCACACTTGTCAGGTAGTTGGAAAACACCAGTTAGACCCACCTGTAGCTCCATTGCAGCCTATCCCAGCATTTGGGGAGCCATTCTCTAGGGTCATTGTTGATTGCGTTGGTCCATTACCCAAGACTAGATCTGGAAATCAGTACTTGTTGACAATCATGTGTGCATCTACCAGATTCCCCGAAGCCATACCTCTACGTAACATCAAGGCAACTGCAATCTCGAAGGCTTTGATAAAGTTCTTCACGTTGTTTGGCCTTCCCAGGGAAATTCAGTCAGACCAAGGTAGCAATTTCACTTCAGGATTGTTTCAGCAGGTTGTGTATGAACTAGGTGCAAAACAGATTCTTTCTAGTGCCTATCATCCAGAAAGTCAGGGTGCCTTAGAGCGGTTTCATTCCACTCTCAAGACAATGATGAGGACTTATTGTTATGACCATGAGAAAGACTGGGATGAAGGGGTTCATTTGCTGTTGTTTGCAGCTAGAGAAGCAGTGCAGGAGTCTACTGGATTCAGTCCATTTGAGCTAGTGTTTGGTCATGAAGTGAGAGGACCTTTGCTATTATTGAGTGAACAATGGCAAGAGGAAGAGCAGCAAATCAGTCTGTTAGACTATGTTAGCAAGTTCAAGGAAAGATTGCGTGCAGCTTGTGACCTTGCCAAAGAGAACTTGAAATCAAGTCAGGGAAAAATGAAAACTTGGTATGATCATAAGGCTAGAAGCCGTGAGTTTAAACCAGGAGAAATGGTCCTTGTGTTGTTTCCCTTGCAGTCCAATCCATTGCAGGCTAGATTTCATGGTCCTTATGAAATTCTGACAAAACTCAATGATCTCAATTACATTGTGAAGACTCCAGATAGGAGAAAACCAAAACAATTGTGTCATATTAACATGCTAAAGCCTTATCATGACAGAAATGCTAGGGTTGCAGCTGTCACTTCAGATTCTCCAATGGTCGAAACGTGTGAAGATGAGGGGGAGTTTCAAGATGATGAACCAAGAATTAAAGCTGAAGTTCTTTCATGTAAATTGTCAAACACTGAAGTGTTGCAAAATCTTGATGTAAAACTCCAGCACTTAGAACCCTCACAGAGAGATCAGTTTGAAAGGTTGATCAAGAAATATGAGGATTTGTTTCCTGATGTTCCAAAGAGAGTTACTATAGCCTCTCATGATGTAGATGTTGGTGATGCCAAATCAATAAAACAGCATCCATACCGGATGAATCCTGAAAAGAGAAAGATTGCTGAGAAAGAGGTTGAGTACATGTTAAAACATGATATTATCAGACCCTCCAACTCCGATTGGAGTTCACCCTGTGTGCTAGTTCCAAAACCTGATGGAAGTACTAGATTCTGTACAGATTATCGCAAAGTCAATGCTGTAACTAGAACTGATGTGTTTCCAATACCTAGGATTGATGATTGTATTGATAGTGTAGGGCAAGCAAAGTTTCTGACCAAGATTGATTTATTGAAGGGTTATTGGTGTGTGCCTTTAACTGAGAGGGCCAAGAGCATCTCTGCTTTTGCCACACCATCTGGATTGTACCAGTATGAAGTCCTACCCTTTGGCATGAAAAATGCCCCAGCCACGTTCCAAAGGATGATACAGTCTACAATCGCCGGATTGCCACACACGGGTGCGTACATCGATGACCTGATCACATGGAGTGACTCCTGGGAAGAACATCTAAAAGATGTAGAGACGTTGTTCCAGCGCCTGACCCAGGCTAACCTGACTGTTAACCTGAGCAAGAGTGACTTTGGTTGTGCTACTGTCACCTATCTTGGCTACGTCATAGGCCAGGGTAAGGTGGCACCCATAAATGCTAAAGTCCAAGCCATCATGGACTTTCCAGTTCCTGACAACAAAAAAGCTTTGCGCCGCTTCCTTGGAATGATCGGGTACTACCGCAAGTTCTGCAAGAACTTTGCTGAGATTGCTCTCAGTCTAACTAACCAACTGAAGAAAGGCGTAAAGTTCACCTGGGATGATGCATGCCAGAGAGCCTTCGATCACCTGAAGTCTCTGCTGTGTCACTTCCCCGTGCTCAAATCTCCTGACTTCAACAAACCGTTCTCCATCGCGGTCGATGCTAGCGACCAAGCTTGTGGATCTGTGCTCCTACAGAGAAGTGACTCTGATGACATTGAGCATCCCGTGGCATACTTCTCCAGGAAGTTCAATCGCCACCAAAGGAACTATTCCACAATAGAGAAGGAACTGTTGGCTCTGGTCCTTTCTTTACAACACTTTGAGGTTTATGTTTGTACAGGACAAAAGCCAATGATTGTGTACACTGACCACAATCCGTTAACGTTTTTGAGTAAGATGAAAAACAAGAATCGGAGATTGTTGAATTGGAGTTTGATTTTACAGGAGTTTGACTTGGAAATTAAGCATGTGAAGGGTACAGACAATGTAATTGCTGATTGCTTATCCCGTGTTTGAATGTGTATATATATATCATGTGTTTGAATATTGTATGATATGTATATATAGACAAGTGTTCACTTTACCATTTTGTATTGAAAAGAAAAATTTTGCCTTTATGAGTCAAAATTTTTCCCTTTTGGAATGGAGGTGTAATGTGAATATAGGCCACTAGATGGCAGTATTTATCTTTTTTTTGTTTAGCTCAGACTGGAGTCATGTATAGACATGTCCTGGACATGTCTGGGGCAAGTCTCAGAAAGTTAAAAAAAAGAGGTCTAAATGTGGGTGGGGTCTGCAAAAGAGTATATAAGGAAAAGAATTGAGACAGTAAAGTAGTAGGAGAAATTGCAAGAAGATGACCAGACCTGCCATTCTGTTCAAGACCTGTGACGTTTCTTTTGTGGATTTCTTTGACTGTGTTTGAGCATTTTCTTCATCCAGGACATCACCAAGCCACCCCACTAAAAAGGGACTGTAATTATTTCTGTTTTTTCTTATTTATCAATCTTGGTCTTTAGTTGTAGGTTGTTATTAGTCTTTGTCTTTGTTTAAAAATTAAATGTGTTTTAGTTGTTAAAACTGTGTTTGTCATCCCTTGCTGTTGCTGTTGTGTTATAAATGTAATAACAAATTGGGGCCATAACAATATCAATATGGAGCATGTGTGTAAAAAAACTGTCAGAGTAATATAATAACATCATTTAACAGGTAGAAATGAGGCATATAATAGACACATAAAAATGGTAAACTGCCGCATCTTTTGACCTTGCAACTGGACACATTGCAGACACTATACAATTAACTATTTGGACATTCACAAGACCCATAAGATGTTGGCAAATGAGCTAAGGAACTACTAAAGTTTGGAAACTAATAAAATCTTTACTGTAAACAGTATGCTGTTAGATTTTGTTGTTTTTATTGCCTTTATAATGATATGTCATTCCGAAACTATGATTTTTTTTTAATCACCAGAGATGGTTCATTCAGAGGCTCGTGGTTATATCAATTTTCTTCATATCGATATGACAAACTGCAAAACAAACCATAAATAATCCTGTTAACCTTATCATAGTAAAACTCATGCCATTAAAATAATATACAGCTTTGCAAGAAAAAAAGTAAAAGCGACAAATTGCAAATGCATAACACGCTTATATGTATTGTTTCCATAACCATAAACAGGCGTCTTTTTATATAATTGTCATCGATTGTGAAATTTTGGTGTTAATCCAATACATTACCAAGATGTCAAAACTCAAAGGAAAGTTTTCTTCAACTTGATAGTCTGTACTGTCACATAACATATAGCAAAGGCATAATACGAATGGACACCCTGATCTTGACTGACATCATTGCAAAACAAAGATGGCAGGAATGGAATCAGATTATGATTTGCAGTCAAGTAGACTCACTTTCTTCAGATGTAAAATAATTCTGAGCACATGCAGTTATCGCGACGCACTCCTTGAAACAACACTTCCCTCAAGAACTCAGGATCAATGAAGTGTCGGAAATGTGTAGCGTGCAGCTAAATCCTGATTTCCATGCCGGTGTTCTGTCAAATTTTGCTCCCTTGTCAAAAAATCCTACCTTAATGCAAAGCGATCGTAAAGTCTTTGTTTTCGCCTTGATATTGCGATATGAATGAGGTTGCAATAGTAACTTCGTTATTTGTTAGCTTATTATAACAAAAGCTGATGTCATAATGAGTGGGAAAAGTTTGTTTGAAGATATATGCCCATATACGCCATTATCATCTAATTTCTGCATTTTCAGGAAGACCCAGCGTGTACATGCAAATATATGTACGCTTACAGGTCGAAATGCACACTGAAAATAAATCTATTTAATGATTTTTGAAGATACTTAAGATATGAGCGAAGAAACCGAAACAGCCCGAGATTTCAGGTTTGCGCAAGCGCAGAACCGCGAGGTAGCATATTTTGATAGGTATTTTGATTTTGTCAGAACACCGGCCAGATTATTGGGCAATTTGTAAAATGTTAACTACCCATATTTTTTTATATTCACAAGCACATTACCCCAGAAGTGAGAACTGGCTGGCTAATTTACTGAATCCAATATTACCAAATCATGACAGATGATTTGGAAACAAAACAGCCCATTTATCCAGCTAACATATCAGTACTGAGATCCATAATAGCAAGTGCATTGCTAAAAATAAGAAACAGTAAGTGAGCAAGGACACAGTTGGGTAAAATCGGGCTGACAAAACTAGCGAGTTACGAGCTGAGACGGCTAACGTTCATCCATTGACCAGAAAGTGAGTTGAAATGTCATTTCAAAACACAAACACGTTGCATATTTTATAAAGTGTGTTATGCAGAATGCATATTGCACCAACGTGCTCAGTTTCCATCACTTCATGATAGCACTGTAAGTTAACTACATTAAACATTAGACTGTACCAGCCGTTTGTCCATATCAGGTAACGTTAAAGAGAAGCTAGCTAGCAAGCTAACATTAGATAGCAGCAACTGCAATCCAAGCACATGCTGCAGTCAGCTCCGGACAGAGGGAAAGCCTCCTCGAGGTTGACAAGCTAGTCATAACATGGAAATTTCTGGTCGATCATTGATCACTTATCAAATTAATTTAGGGAGAAAAAAAATGAAGTACACCATTATTTACAATCACTCCAGTTTTTTTCTATCGGTACATATTGGTGAATAAAAGTCAAAAGTGCACGAGCTAGACACTGCAATAAAATAGATTATCTCAAATAGCAGTAGCTTCCTGCTTTTAAAAAAGACACCGCAGAGAGAGGCTCTTGTGCAAGAGACCAAGGCCCATGGTACGCCCATAATAATGTCACAAGCTTCCCTTGCAGACGAATTCAAACAATTGTGGATACCTGATTGAGAGAGGCAGAAGTCGAGAATATAGTGTCGTACGGCCATGATGAAGCGTAGCTGTTTTCCATGCCTGGTGCACACAGCCGGTCTGAACTCATAAGCCAGCCCTCAGGCCGCGGAAATGCGCCGGGACAAGATGCAGAAGGCGGGACTTCACAGTGTGCTCAATCGATATTTAAATTATAAATCTGCTGAAGCCGAGCAAAACGTTAACAGGAATGAGTGAAATGACCAAATAAGTAAACTGAGACTATGATACCCACTTCGGGGATAGTACTTCCAAATCTCTTGGGTGGGATGTGATGAACGCATGGTGCAGAATCATTTCATTCAATCCCCTAGAAGTTATATTTTTGCAAAGTACACGATGCAAATATTAGATACTAATTGTCGCCCAATTGCTGTAAAAAAGGGTCATATTTATTGTATACCATGTAGGCCTATACTCGGTAAACATGCAGTGACATGCTTTTATGTCATGGGCATTTAATGTTAACAGTTAATATACTGCTTTCAAAAAGTAGGAAAACATGAAAAGAAAAGACAACTTTGAAAATTTAATTATTTCGAATTTTAAATCTGTTATTTAATTGGTGAGCAATTCAAGATGAATTTCATGACACTTTATCATCACTTTCTATAAGTTATTGAGAATTTTTTCTGGGGGCACAAAATGCCACATGGGGTGGTATCCCAAAAGTCACAGAGTGATCAGTAATGAGTCCACCATTAGCATCCATACAAGCATAATACCTACGCAGCATGCTCCGATTGAGATGGCCAATGTCAACTTAAGGAATTCTCTGGCACTCCTCCTGAAATGCCGCACCCAGCTGTAACAAGTACCCACAGGATGCATGCCTCCATTGTACGCGCCGTGCCAGCTTATCCCATATTGCGTTCTTTGGTGTAGAGGTCAGGGGACATCACAGGCCAGGGCAAGATTTGGATGTAGTACCTTTGGAGCTGGTCGAGGATGACCCTTGCACAATGAGCTCTGGCATTATTATCTTGGTAGATATATCCAGGTCCATGACAGCTTGCAAACGGCAGCACATGTAGAGTGATGTTGTCACGATAGTACACCCCTGTAACTCTCCCCAGGCAGATGTGGAGGTGCTGCCTGTCATAGTGACCCCACCCCACACCATTACTGACTCTCTCCCATACTAATCATGTGGAATCATAGCATCTTGCTAAAGACGTTCACCTGGGCGATGCCAAACACGAGGATAACTAATTGCTGAACATTACACGTGACCATTGGGCTCCGCTCCATCGTTGATGCTGTTGACACTACTGTCTCCTTGTCTACTAATGACAATCTGAGAGGGGAAACGGGATACTTTATGGTCGCCTTGCATGCAGTTGTCAGTATGCAGAGGGTTTCGTATAGTTTGTGTTCAGATGAGGTTTCCTGTAGCCTGTAGATGCCTTGTTGCAGCAGTAATGCATTCAGTCACATGTCACGCAGGGCTCTATTGACAATCTGGTGGTCATCTCGCCTGGTTATGCATTTTGGATGCTCTCTTCATGGTCTGTCCTGTCTGGGTTCTTCCGCACTGGTGCATCCCTTTGACCTGCAATCTTTCTTCTTCCCGGAGTCCTCTCATCATCAGAAGTGGTGACATGATGGATGAGTGTGGTTCTAGGCATGCTTTTATACCCATATGTGCACAAAAAGCATGTGCATGACAACATTTGCACTTTGAAGGCATGATGTTACTTTTCACATGCACCAGGTGCATTTGGGTGCCCTGTTTCTGCAAAATTTGAAACCTAGTGGTTTATGGGATATGTACTGAAATGTGCCATTGAATAACCACAAACATACTCAAAAATCTCACGAACATCTAAATTCCGGTGCTTTCCACAGTTTGTTGAATTGGAATATCCCCTATATCCCATATCCAATATCCCCCCCCCTTTTTGGCCCTTTTGGCCAATTTAACAAAATTGCAAGTTCCCACCTCGACAATGCCAAACCATGTTTTATCTTAAATTTGTCACAGATATTCTCCAAACTTTTAAGGTATTACATTTGCCTTTTTGCAATAATCTTTTAGTTGGAAGCATTTAGTTAAATTTAGTTTTTTTCAACATAATATAGGACCACAATGAAAAAAAAGAAGAAAATCCAACCTTTAATTCAAGTGCATTAATTCAGTGGGAAAAAAATCCCACAATAATTATTTTACATCAAATCTTGTGTGCCACAAGTATTAGCACCCCTGATGTTAATACTTTGTACAACCCCCTTTTGCTAACAAAACAGCACCTAATCTTCTCCTATAGTGTTTCACAAGATGGGAGAATACAGAAAGAGGGATCTTTGACCATTCCTCTTTGCACAATCTCTCTAAATCATCCAGCGACCTGGGTCCTCTCCTCTGCACTCTCCTCTTCAGCTCACTCCACAGGTTTTCAATGGGGTTGAGGCCTGGGGACTGAGATAGCCATGGGAGGTTCTTGATTCTGTGTCTGGTGAACCATTTCTGTGTAGATTTGCCCACATATTTAGGGTCATTATCTTGCTGAAAGACCCAGTGACGACCCATCTTCAGCTTTCGGGCAGAGGACACCAGATTTTGATTTAAAATGTCCTGGTATTTCAAAGCGTTCATGATGCCATGCACCCTAGGAAGGTTCCCAGGGCCTCTGGAAGAGATACAGGCCCACAGCATCATCGATCCTCCCCCATACTTCACAGTGGGCATGAGGTGTTTTTCTGCATACTGATCTTTTGTGTTCCGCCAGACCCGCCAGTGTTTGTTGCCAAAAAGCTCTATCTTGGTCTCATCTGACCAAAACACATGGTCCCAGTTGAAGTCCAGTACCGCTTAGCGAACTCCAGATGTTTGCGTTTATGGTTGTGAGTGAGAAAAGGATTTTTCCGTGCATGCCTCCCAAACAGCTTGTTGGCATGTAGATAGATGATGGTTGTTTTAGAGACTTTGTGACCCCAAGATGCTACCATTTGTTGCAATTCTTCAGCAGTTTGCTTTGGAGAACTACTTATTTCTCTTATCATCCTCCTTACTGTGCGTGGTGGCAAAATAACCTTGCGTCCTCGTCCAGGCTTGTTTACCACTGTTCCAGTTGTTTTAAACTTCTTAATGATTCCTCTGACAGTAGATATGGGCAGATGCAGGAGAGTGGCTATTTTCTTGTAGCCATTGCCTGACTTGTGAAAGTCAACACACATCTGCTTTACTTGAATGGTGTGTTCCTTTGTCTTTCCTATGTTGAAGAGTGGATAAGAGAAATGCCCTCTGTGTCACATCATATTTATACCCCAGGGAAACAGGAAGTGATGAATTGCTAATTAAATGTTCCAAGATACTCTGATCAACTTTGTAAACTACTGTAGAAATGACAGAAATACTTCAATTACATTTATTTCCTAGGAATTGTTATGGGTGCCAATAATTGTTGATCGGGTGATTTTATGAAAAATAATTATTTCTTAGTCAGGAATTTTTTTTCCTTAAAATTCACTTGAGTTGAAGGTTACATTTTTCTACAATTTAAAGTGTGAGAGTATGCTTCTGAAATAAAAATAGAATTTGTTTTAATCTTTTAACGCAACTTTACCAGGGGTGCCAATAATTATGGAGGGTGCTGTATACCTAAACACACACCACCAAAATTTCATGGTATTGCTGTGGTGAATCCATAATGGTACACTGTTGCCTCAAGGCAACATGCAATTTTCCGCAATGGTACGTTGTTGCTTCAGGGCAGCAACTGCATTTTAACAAGTTTCCATTATTTATTTAGCAGATGAAGTGCATTAGACCATCTTAAATTAAGCTTTACTCTCCTGCTATCTGAATATATTTTTTCCCAGACGGTAAAAGGCCCAGGACACTATATTTTCAGACAATTTTTGCGGAGCAAAATGGCAAAGCTGTTTTCTCTCAGAAAGTCTGCAAAAAATTGATTCTGTATGGCTTCCAGAAAGTTATGTGACAAAGTAAAGCATTGTTATTGCTTCTGTATGGTCTTCCCTTGTTTTCAAAGCATTGCATCATTAAAGGGGATGCATTGTGGAGATACCACAGGCCAAAAATGGGTTTGTTGCCTGAGGGCAACATAGTACCATAGAGAGTTAAGGGCCTTCCAGCTAAAAGAACCCAGCAAAAAGGCAACTGAGATATCTTTGAAGTTTGGAGAAAATCCGTGACAAACTTAAGAAAAAAAAATGGTTTTGAGTGCCCCCTATTGGCAAACTTCAAGGTTGTCCCAGATGGATAACTACATTCTGTTAATCTACCCTCCCTACAGATTCACTTTCAATAAACTTTGAACTGGGACGCCATTGAAGTTCGGAATCATAGAGGTGGGAACTTGCCATTTTGTCAAGTTGGCCAAAAAGGGCCAAAAAGAGGGTCACTTTAGCTCGGGACAGAAGGAGTCGACATAGGAGCGGTTTGGGTTTTGAGGTTCGGGTACCATACCCATCTCAAAAATAAAATATCAGCCAAATTTGGGGCATCAACAATTCTGACTGCCTAAACTTCTCAAAATTGGCTCTTAAATGGTTTCGGAAATAACTTATTGTGAACCAAATTGTAGTTTGTTTGGCACCTCAAATTCCAATTTTTGGCATTTTAGACTATGTTTGAGGCCCTCCCAGTCCCTGCGCCTTCAAAAATCCCATATCGGGTTACCCATATAGGGTTAATGAGACAAAAATTGTCATAGATGTTTATATCATGAGTAATAGAGATATAGTGGAACACAATAAAACAAGTTCCAAAAAATCCATCAAGGGCGCACCGAGGTATGGCCCGATGAACATCGCCCTAAATGGTGTTCCATGCTGTAAAAAGTGCCCTCTATACACAACCGCCCTCATTAAGCCTCGCTGTTAACGTTATTTTTAAACCTAGAAGTCCCCTATATGTCTAAATAAACATAAACCAGCAAGGCTTTTTGAGAGTGCAGGAACTGGGAGGGCCTCAAACATGGTCTAAAATGCCAAAAATTGGGATTTATTACCCTCAAAAATTCTAAAGTTATTTGGAACTACTCTGCTCCTATATCAAAATATCACAAGATGAAGGATGGGTTTTTGAGGGCGCACGAAGAGGACAGTCCAGAGGACAATGTCCAATTTTTGACTTAGGCCCCATTTAGGCCCTTCGGACCCCTACCCTAATAAGGGCTGGATTTTTCAACTGGAGGGGTCTTTCGGTCAGTTTGTAGGATATATCTACCCACAAAAAAAGTTTAATTGTGAAACTGAATGGTGATGTATCACCCCCGCTATATATTGGGTGAATCTTACAGAATCTGGCTCTTAAATTGATACTCTCTATGATATGCTCTATGATATTGAAAATCCAACATGAAATTAAAGAAATATTTTGCTAAAACTTTGACTCAGCATAGTGCAACTGTAACCCAAACACAAGGGGCTGAACACTTCAGGCATGTGCAAGGCCCATTTTTAATTCCGGCATCTGCGCTCATAAAATGGTGAATGACCATGCAGTTTTTTGCTTGAGTTCAGTTGGTCATAAAATGACAGGATAACTGTCTGTAAGATTGAGGAAAAAGTTCCTGTCCTGAAGGGCCACAAACTTAGTTTCTCGGTCAGTGCTTAATCAATTTAGAGGATGTCTTCTCTTGAAATCACTACGGCTGATTTCCTACATCCAAATCAGTTGATAACAAGACATTAAATAGAGCCCCTTGGAACAAGAGTGGTCTGACTCGCTTTTTTCATTTTTCATTTTGAACCACAATTGCACTGAGCACTTTATGCATTCTTGAACTGAGGAAAATATCCCTCAACCATTGTATAGTACTTTAACTACACTGAGTTAATCCATTATTGCACTAGACAGATTGACCACTTAGGAATCAGTTTAAAATTAGTGTTTAAAAAAAGACAACTATGGAGTTAGACCACTTTTGTTCTCAGGGGCTCAACTAAATCCAGAATAGCCTACTCTGTTGCCCTCCTCAGAAAGGGGTAAGATGCAGTGTATCACCTCTATCTTTATATTTATTTATTTATTTATTTAATCCCAAATGTTTAAAAGGTACGCATCTTTCTCCATGTAAAGTCAGTTTACCCTGGTGAATAAAGTTAAGTTAAATTTGTAATAGATGGAATGTACGCTAAAGGCGATGGTTCAACGCATTCATTAATCGCTGGTCAAAAGTGACTCATTCCCGTGTGATTCGTTGGAGCATTTTTCTCTTTTTTGATTATAATAAAAATGAGAACAGTTTATGATGCATTCAGCTAGATATCAAAAACAGGAATGTTTGAATCCAGAGGGTCGCTGTCAAGTTTCAGTGTTATGTGATCTATATCACACCAATGAGGCTGCATAATAAAACCAGGTCCTCAATGTCAGGGCAGCGGGTACGGCACGGACCCGTATCTCTAGCCAGTATACTAAAGGTAAGGCAGCGGTATTATCAGCCTCTCGTCTCATTCTATCCCAGGTAAAGGTACGGGCGGTTCCGTACCGACTACCGTTAGCTGTTGTAGTAAACATACGGATGGTATGTCCTAATGAATTTGGCATGTGTCATCCGAACCAGGCAAAATTTCTTAAATTCCATTGAAACTTGAAATATAATTGTTATTATTTTACCATATATATGTTTGTATGGATCTAGCATTTCCGTTTCTTGATGTAGCTCATAAGTACTCGCGGCAGGAGCAATATTCGACTAGAGGTCTATGTAGCCTGACAATCATCAGACGATCGTCTAAGAAATCTAGCTGTTCTCAGTATTGAAACAGTGTGCAAAACAGCTAGATTTGGATATGTTTGTGAGACGATTTTCTGCACAGCACAACAATCATCATCTGAAGCTCTCTTAAAAGAGATAGCCAACATCAGTCCTGGACTGTGACTCATGTACTTTTGCTGTATTCTGAGGTACTTTTGTTTCATTAGGCCTAAATATTCACTCTGCTATATCTTGGAAGGCATAATAATACAGTGCATCTGGAAAAAAGGAAACTGGGAATAAAATGAGAAGTATACTGTTGAAACTTCAGTCTCTATAAAAATAATTAGGACTATTAATTACACAACTGAGTACTTTTTCACATCATACAAAGAGCACAAAATTAGTCAGGCATCGCTGCCAGAACTCATTGTTCTCTTGCCAGCAGCACGATTTGTGCACATCATGCAGCTGATAGGGTTTACATTTAAAGCAGTACACATTACACAAGCTAAAGCACTAATGACCCCGACAATGAAAAGTTGAAACTGAACATCCAGATTCATCCATGTTTAGGCCTGTCATCATTTTATGTAATCTGGGGCAAAGTGGTAACTGAATCACTCCAAAAGTGTCCTTGTGCAGTTGAGTGTGGCACAACCTCCACTCACTTGACATCATTAAATACTAGACATAGTTATATAACACCAAATGCCATTTTTAATCAAAGAATGTTGAGTAATTTTTATAGAATTAACCATTTATTCTTGGTTTCCTTTTTTTGGGACACACTGTACAATAAATACATAGAAGAATATTTTTTCTGAAATTGCTCCCCAATTTTTAGACACAGTTTTTTTGCAGATTGGTGAACCTCTGCCTGTCTTCACTTACAACATCTGATATTTTGCTCTATTGTGAATAAAATATGAGTTTATGAAATTTGCAAATCATTGTTTTCTATTTTTATGCATATTTTACACAATATCCCAACTTCATTGGAATTGGGGATGTCCTAATACCGCACTGAGGACGTCCCATGCCACCCCTCCCAGACCTCTTGCAACCTTTTGCCTCCCCATCTTCTAGATTCCCCACTGCTTTTGCAGAAATTTCATTTTCTGAGAGCATGAGGAAAAAATACGCTCAAATCACTCCATGCAAAGTCACGCTGTTAATATTTAGCCAAACTGAATGCCAAGCGTAATGTTGGTTAAACTGGTATGGTGAGCACTGTAGAAGGCTAGCTAAGTGCCACTCTCATAACTAAGCTAACGTTACTTAGCTAGTGTGCTCGCAGTACCTTTCCATAGCCATTTTGTGACATCATTTTGTTAGCTAGCGAGCTAATGTTAGCTAACCACTCAGTTGACAGTGGAAGAAAACTGTGATTTGGCATTTGTTCCATATTTTAACACTTTATTGTAGTAATTTTCCCATAGCCCAACTCATGATGTGAAATCAATACAAACCGCTGCTAGTTCAAACATGAAAGTGAAAGCTTGACCGCAGTGTGAGTTATCTGAATGATGGCATTACTCTTCTGGCACTTACGGAAAGTACATTGGTTTTCTATTAAATTGTACAATTCAGTTATGTGATGAACATCATCTCATACTCTCGGTCCAGACCTGATCGGGCTACCGCTAATGCCTCGATAAACAGAACCACTGGAAACGTGTATTGCGATCATAAAACCTCTGAAGTTTTGGCCCTTCAGGAAGATAATCTTTCAGAAAATGATGAAAAGTAAGATCAGGGTGCAATCGGTGTCCCCATTTCACTGTGGGACACAGCATTGAAATGCTAATCTGGATGCGACCATTCTTAGTTTTGCTATTCAAGCCTCGTTTTGACATTGGAATGCGCGGTCTGCATGGAATATAAGAGTGGTCAATAGAGGAGCATATGATTATCTAACCTTTTCCTAAGTTTTCAGACTGACATACAGTCTCTATACATGTTAGTGTGTTTTATCGGGGAAGCATGCTGGGGTTTTCAGAATCCAGCATTTATAACGGCTCAATATACACTTCTTCCAAATCAGCAGTACATGCAGTTTCTATGCAGTTTTTTTTTGACTTGGGCTGGTAGGCCACTAGTCTAAGTTTCGGCTCTGTTCTTCTTCTTTTTCTTTTTCGGGATCGCGATTGTCCTGCTCATGCGCGTGCGCACTTTCGCGATTGCCGCTGGCCTAGATCCAACCCGAGTACAGGCTCTGAGGAGCCTCTTGTTCTTTTTTTTTTTTTGCAGCCTAAAAAATATAAGCATTTTGAACAGTTTATTCATAAAACCAGGCTATATTTGACACGGAAACACAAGCTTCAAAGCACTTCAAATTCACATTTTTTTACAGAGGGAACAACATGTACAAATATTTTATACAAAGTCACATAATTTGCACAAAAGCAAGGCAAAAAAAATCCCACTCACACTGAGGTTTACGAGCCTTGGAATACAAAATGACTTGGCAGCATTCAGATAAATATCTCACATACAAAAATAGACCCTTTTTAGTTCAATATATGTTTTAACAATAGGTTCTAACTAGGTTCATTATTGCCAACTCATACCCATCTTTGTCCATGCAAGAAGGAAGAACACCAAATTTAGGAGAGAACAGTGCACATTTTCACAAGAGCCAGGAGGAGAGGTGCAACACAGAGGACTCAATGTGGGTTCTCCCACATATGACATTGCACAGAGCAAACAGTGGGAAACTTTACCTTTCAATATCAATATTATATTAGATAATTACGGTATATTCTCAAACATGTCAGGTGTGTTACAACCCCAACTCGGGAAAAGTTGGGACAGAATCAAAAATGCGCATAAAAGCAGTGATCGCTAGTGCTCAGTTCCCACTGTTGTGTGCTCCGTTACGAACGCCGCGATTGGCCATTCGAAGTTGATTGTAGAACTTCTTCTTCTTTCACACCGGACGCGATCGAAATTTTTGCGCAAAAAATTAATTTGATTTGCATTTCATTTCATTTATTTATAATATGCATCAATTCCTGCCCATCAGGCTAGCAAGTCATTCCAGAAAAAGCTGGGACAAGGACATTGCAGGACTAGTGATGAGGTAAAAGAGCTGAATGATGATGGGATTAGAGGCAGCTGATGACTGTAATCATGAATCGGTACAAATGCGCCATCTAAAAGAAGCCTCCTCCTTCAGGAGCAAAGATAGCCAAGAACTGCCAATCTGCCCACAAATGCATGAGAAAATCCTTGAAAGCTTTTAAAACAATGTTCCTCAATGACAGATAGGAAGGGATATACACTCAGCATTACACAGCATAAAAGATTCAAGGTATCTTTGTGAAAGGCAAGGGTGCGAGCCAAAGGTGAATACTTGTGATCGCCAATCATGCAGACGGCACTGCATCAAGACCTTTCATTCAAAATGCAGTTTCTGAGGCAAAAAAAAAAAAAAAAATCACATGCACTGTGGAATGTAGTTTGTTCAGCCTGGGCTGAAATACCTGTTTGTACATGCCAGAAGTTGGTTGACTCGATGCAACGCAGATGCGCAGTTATCAAAAACAATGGTTAAGCAACTAAATATTAGTTCAGTAATTTAAAGTGAAGTTAAATCGTGAGTTAAATTTAGTGTTTAAGTTTGAATACAGAATTATCAACACCGCTATTTTTTTGAATAGATTAATATGTCTTTTCTTTGCTTCCTGTAAAAGAATAACCCAGACTGGATCAAATTTGCTAACGTTTTGATTTGATATTAAATGTGTAATGTTTCCACTACATTTGAAATATGGAGCTGAAATCTATTTAAAAATTTGCACTTTATTCACATTTTTAGTGTACTGCTATTTTTTTAAACAACTGAACTGTGCAAAAAAGGAGGCCTTATGTTTACAATGTCTGAAACAAGCACTATTAACATCTGCGATGGATGGACAATCACATGGTGAAGACATGTATTGTGGTCAGACAAATCAATACTTCAGGTCTTTTTTTTTTGGAGGAAATGAGCAACATGTACACCAGACCAATTGAAGTAAAGTAATATTTAGCATTTGGAGCGCAATTGTTAGATGTCCATTTTAGAGGTTTTGAGAAAAATTGATTTTTAGGTTTCCAAGTGTTCTATTAAACCAGGTATTTCATTTCATTTTTTTTTTTTACCAGTCACTCTATGCTGCATGGTTCAGAAGTATGTTGAACACCTATGTTTTCACAGAAGTGTAACCGCAAAATCATGGTCAAAATTGCCAAAAATGGACGTCACCTCAGTGCTCCAACAATGCCAGCACATGATGTGTCATAACACAATGATGACTGGTTGAAGGTAAGTTCCTTTGCAATGGAAGACAGACTATTCTGCATTAAAATTCAGGTTTATTCATCAAAATGTCAATTTTGACTTAATTTTATTATTTTTTTTTTAATTTAGCATCTCCAATCTCACCCGAATCTGGAATGCCCAATTGGCGAACTATGTACAAAGCTTGCTCGTATGCGACCCCTTGCTGCCAACTCAGGATAGTGAAGACAGTTCACGGCTCTCCTCCGAAGCACGTGCCCGTCAGCCACTGCTTCTTATACACTCATTGGTTGAATCTTCGCAAGTTCAGAGCGAGGACGGCGGATACCCGGGCATGAACAAACTTTGAATCTTCCTGACGAGCGCCGGTCTGGCCAACAGGAGGCGCTTGAGCAACGAACAAAGCTGTTTATTTATATCCCCTTACCTGGCAGTCCCTTCCCAATTTGAATCCCTGTAGCGCGATGGCCAATTGTGCGCTAACTTGAAAAAGCTGCCGACCACTGCCGGCTGGTACGACCGCGGCTCGAACCTGCGACGTAATAGTCACTTCTGCACAGCAACGCAGTGCCTTAACCGAGTGAGCTACCCGGCAGCTCAATTTTTTCTTAATTTAAGCAGGGTTTGTTGGACATATCACAAAATGAAAATGTGAATTCTGAGTAAAAATGAATGCCGATGGACATTGTGCTCCAAGGATTAGCTGATAGCTGTGACAGGGGGTAAAAATCTCAAAACCACAAAATTTGGACATATAACCATTGTGCTCCAAACCCTCGATTTCTAAACTGTCACCAGGAAAAAGTCCAAAAACCATTTTCTTTCAGGGTAGGAGTTGTGTCAGTGCCCTTGGCACGGACAGCTTGCACTTCAAACATATCATTAGAACTGAAAAGTACACTGAGATTTTGGAACAAAGTATGCTGCCTTCCAGATGATATCTTTTTCGACATCCATGTATATTTGAACAAGACAATGCAAAACCGCAATTCAGATGCATCACAAAGACTTAGCTGTGTAATAAGAGGGTTCGGGTGCTGGACGGGCCAGTCTGCAATGCCGACTTGTTCCCGAAAAAGAATATGTGGCAAATTTTTGCAACGCAAAATGGGCCAACAAAGACCCTAAACTGTTGCACGCCTCATGACTTGCAGGAAGAATGGGACTAAATTACACCTACAACACTTGGTGCTCTAAATTTGCAGACCAGGCGCTGGCGCGGCGAATGGAGGGAGCGCTGCGCCAACGGGGTGTGTCCAGGCGTATGTTGCAATTTCGTGCCCGGTGCAGCCTGACACAAGTATTCTTCTGTCCTGCCTCGGTCCCTCCTGCCAGTGCAAGTGGCAAAGAGGAAGAAGAGAAGGCGCGTTTGGCCGAGTCAAATCTTCACCAATCAAATGAGCTCCTCTCCTCACCTTTAATGTGTTGGAATATAGAAGCCTCTGTCCTATATCTGCATGATGCGTTAATGTTGCATTTTACTTCGCTGCTTCAGGCATGTTTTCTGCACCTTACGTCTATATTAAGCATTACAAATATGCGTTAGCTGGCTAGCTTGGGCATTTGTGAATTATTACCATTTGTGAACTTGAATGGAATTTAAAAACGAAACTACGTCAGATCATTCAAACATATGAAGTTGGAATGAAATTTGACGGTTGCTCATTCATTTCTTCTGCCTGCATCATTGGAAAGCAAAACAATGGATAGCATGTTCCTACTATTACACCCTGCTGCTGCTTAAAATTTTGGGATAAAATGCATGGACAACAATGCAAGATACATTACACATTTAGTCTCAATATTCTCAGTATAATTTATATTCAATTCTCAGTACGAGATCATAGTAATCAGGCTGTATTCCTTGACAACAATAGTACTAAGCCGCTTGCACACTGGACGTGAAAAGAATTTATCGCGCGACAGATTACATTCAAAGTCGATGCAAAAACGTGAATACACGTGCGTATTCGCGTCTTTGCATTGACTTTGAATGTAATCAGTTGTGCGAAATATTCGTTTCACGTCCAGAGTGAAAGCAGCTGAAAGGCACATACCCACATAGCCTACACACGCACTCATGCGGCCATAAGTACACATCTCTCTCTCTCTGAGCTGACGACAGGACAATATAGATACTCTTATTTACGTGCTGATTCAGATAGTTACATTAAATAGTGCTTGATGTAATTATTTATTGCATTGAAATGTGCCTGACATTCTGGAAACCTGCCTGTGAGGTTTCGGTGACGTGTGCGCACTGTGCGCCGCTCAGCCAAATTATCACTGCACAGAAAGTAAACCAGGTTGGAGCTGGTGAGCTTTCTGCGCAACTTCATCAGCGACTATTGCTAAAAATTTTCACTGCGTCTCCCCCTACTACACCGCCACACCCATCTCGGCGCACATCCGTCTACCAAATTGGCAAAGTGGCTGCGCACAGTGTTGCACTGCACAAAATTACCACTGCGCAGGCTGCACCAGACAAAATTACCACTGCGTGGGCTGCGCCACGCTACGCCACACTGCGCCACCCTGAGCTGCTCCAAGAAATTAGAGGCCTTGGTGTCAATTGGTGTCTTCACTCACTACATGTTTTAGTGTTATGAAAAAGAATAGCAATATAACATAGCAGTAAATGCTGTCCAGTCCAAACTTTTTTTGAAATATACTGTATTACAAGAATCTCGATTGACATGTGTTTGTTTAGCGGAATCAATAAAACATGGCGAAACATCAGCTAATGCGCTGATGTATTGTTTTCATAGTCAAGCAGGTCAATGATAATTTACGAATCACTGCTTCCAGTATTAATTTAAATTGAAGATACCATCCCGACCTTTTCTGATTTGGGGTTGCACTGGTAAGTCATTCTTACTTGATTTCAAATAGCTGGATTGATTCTTCACTCCTCAAAATCTAGAAGACTGAAAGGAAATAAAAGATCACCAGATCGCAAAAATATTCCTTCGATTTCCTTTCCAAGTACCTCATTGTGTGCATTTCTCCTTACAAGTGTAATGAAGGCAGTCGGTTTATTTTATGTTTTTAAAGCAAGTACAGATAATCGTGTTCAGCAGCGGTGGGCAAAGCCGATCCTCAAGGGCTGTAGAACATGCAGGTTTTTGCTTTCCCAAAATACCCTGGCTCATTTAGCTAATTATATACACCAATGCCAGTTCACATATAGATTAGATCACAAAAACACATCTGATATGCAGTTATCAGCACTGATTCATGAGTAACTCAAGCCTTTAGCCCCAGTGTCAACTCACATAAATAATCAAGCTGATTAATTAAGAGCAGAAGCTGGCATGAAATCTTGTATAAGTGGTATAGCCCTCTATGTACACCACCTGCATTACAGTACTACCTGAAAGCTTGGAATATGGCAATGGATAATAGAAACTGTTATGACATCTGGATTTACCAAAGAATGTTTTAGCAAATAACTGTTATATATAACAAAGATTTACGGAACAAGTCAGAGCCAAATGTTCCCACTTAGAGGGCTGCCCTTGAAACAGAGCTATTTGTTCTTCAAACCGTTCTGGGAAGCCAGAGTGAAGTATAGTTCCGCTCAGATCAAGTGTGTGCAACTTGGGTCGCGAGAATGACCTGGCCTGCTTTTTCATTTGTACAAAAAAAGGCCAACTCTAACTAACGTGGTCAACCAGATGAGTTGAGTTAATTCCTCAATCAACTGCAAAGGTTGATCAACTCAGCTTGGGATGAGCAATGCAACAGCAGAACAGCGCACATGGTGGCTGTCCAGGACTAACACTGCAGACTCCAGATCACATTCCAGCCTACTGTAGACCCCTGCACATCCATCTTCAGCTTTCCTGTGCTTCCCTGAAGCAGATGACCAACAAAGACTGGACACAGCCTGGGGCTTTTGATTGTTTGAGCGTGGAACTACTTTTTTGCAAGAGAGCAGTAATTTTAACACTGCTCTCCCTGAAATGGGGACAATCAACCGCTTGTTTTCCTCTCAAAGGAGGGTTTATGAACAGTTCCAGTAATAAAGAATAAATATGGAATAAATCTGAATATGAAAATAGTATTTTCCTTGAGGGATGCTAAAGCAACACTCCACTATCTATGAATGAGAAGAACAAAAATGTGAAAAATCTATTACTGTGGAATATTTAAAAGTGTTGGTTTGAATTGTACTTAATATGAAGGCACTGTCATATGACTGTGACCTTGCATTTTGACTGTCACAGTGACCCACCACATAGGGTTGTCTCCCAGATAAGAGCAGGCTGTGCAAATCATGTAATCAATGTTTTATAATCAGCTGTTAGTATCACCACTGCCATTATCATTATTAAAGGATTTACAGTTTAAAATTGGGAAAAAAACTGTTTCAATCTGTAGAATAATAGACCAGTGAGGCATGGGAATGTGTGAAATTTGTTCAGACGCACACATACACACACACACACAATGTTTGCTGGACCTGGGGGCAGAGACAGCTTTATTGCGTCTCCCTCCGCTGTTCCAACCAGGCACATGCCTGGGGTCGACATGAGGGAGGCCATTCAGTCCCTTGGGTCCAGCAGCACTGAAGTGTATCCAGGGGCCCCTTTCAGTACCTTGATGGTGGCTCTGTGTCGGGGAGCTGTACATCCTGCAGAAATCACAAATAAACATGGGCGTGCATGAGGAGTGATTGTGCGCATAGATGAACAAGTATGGACAAGTATTAACACACGCACCATTGTGAAATACAGTATTAACAAAATACATTAAAAAAGTCACACTCTTGATTACAGTATGCATTCCCTGTGGCATCATTCTGATAACTTACGCAATGCCTGTCCCACCAGGAAAGAAAAAGTCCATTGATGGAAAAACCTGGTCATTCAGTATCTGCAGGCAGTCAGCTGACCTCATTTTTTGGACACGTGTTTATCCTGAACTTATGCCAGACCAACTGAAGCAACCCCAGATCATAACACTGCTCCCACAGGCTGGTATGGTAGGCACTACGCATGTTGTCATCTTACCCTGATGCACCCATCAATCTGGAACAGGGTAAATCTGGACTGATCAGACCACAGTGACTTTTTCATTGCTCCAGAGTCCAATCTTTATGTTCCCCAGCAAACTAAAGGCTTCTTCTCTGATTAGCCTCACAGATAAGTGGTTTTCTTAAAGTCCCAATCCCTTTTGAGTTCTCTTCCCATTGTGTGTGTGGAAATGCTCTGGCTTTCACTATTAAACATAGCTGTAAGTTCTACAGCTGATTTTTTACAATTTAATTTCAAACGTTCAAGTGATCTCCGATCATTTTCATTCAAGATTTTCTTCAGACTGCATTTCTTCCTCAGGTACAAACCCTGCGATAATATTACCCAAATAGTGCAAGTTAGTATGATTACAGGATTAGTATATTAGTATGGATTAGTAGATAGACTAGACAAAAACAGAGTGTTAGTGGTAGTATTACTTGATTAGTCATTAGTGTTGAAGGAAGCAAACGAGATGTGAAGGAGAACTAGGAGAAATCAGGAGAAATCAAAAATTATAAAAGGAACAGGAGGGCATTTAGTCTGTAGGCCTCATAAGCAAATGGCAAATTGGTTACATAGAATAAAGATCAACAAATATATATACATATCTTATTTACGAATAAAGATTTTAGTCGCTGTACCATACAGTATTCTAGACAGCTGGGAAAATGTGTTAGATACAGCAGTCCCATGGAACCAAGTTTTCAAAATCCTTAACAGTACATCACTTGATCCAAGGATTAGATATTTTAATATAAGCTAATACATAAGTTTTAGCAACTAAAAAGATGTTAAATATCTTGGGAATAGAGTCATCACCCCTTTGCCGATTCTGCCAGGAAGAAGTGGAGTCAGTAGACCATTTATTTTGGTACTGTCCTACAATAGCCTTATTTTGGATGAAGGTACAAGGCTGGATATCTCAGTACAATAGCATACAATTCGATTTATTTAAAGTGTTACTGGGTGATGTAACAAAAGGAACATACCTAATATAATTATATATTTAGCAAAAATATTTATTTTCGGACATCTGTGGAGGCTTAAGAATTGAGAAATTCAAAGATTTTCTCCAGTATTACAATAGAATTGAGTGTGTGATGGCCCAGGAAACAGGACTTGTAATTTATGCCAAAAGATGGGATAAAGTAAGGGAGGCTAAAGGTTGGGAATAATGAGAGATGAAATAGGTGAGCTAATAATGACTAATGCGAAAGGTAGAAAAGCATTGTGAATGAAACTGTTTTTGTAGGGAGCCAATTATGATTAAATTTATTTTGTATTAAATGATTGTAATAATTTTGTTTTTTTTCCCATCAAAACATTAATTAAGTAAAGCATTTTCACACATATTGGTACATTTCTCTATAATTATTTTGTTTTCATTTATTTTGTTTTGTTCGCACATTGCTTGTCAGGGGTGCCAGTAATTTTGGAGCCCACTGTATAATGAGAACGGACCAGGCCCCAGAAGTGAGTCTTGTGAGATAACCTTTTTCATTTGTAAAAAATCATATTTCACATTTCCAATTGCCACAGATTGTTGTCTGTCCATAATATAACTCTGAAACCATTTACAGTATATTCATCATATCCAATATTATACAGTCTTTTTATAAGCAAAGCATAATCAACTGTAAAAAAGAGTGATGTTTCTTTCCATCTAAAGCCAAAATAATATAATTTGAAACGAGTGGCGGCAGTAACAGTGCTACGCTTTTTTTGAAAACCCAATTGGCACGTGTGTGAGGTTTTACGAAATGAACCAAGTGCAAACACCAGTAAAATGCAAAAAGGAGGCTTTATTTCTGAAGGGGGAAACACCTCAACAGAGCAGGTGACAGTACAAAGTCCACAATCCAAAATCAGAGTCCAAGGGGCGAAATCCAGAACTGTAAACAGGGCACCAATCACAAAAATCGTAGTCAGACAAAAATGGGTCAATAAACAAGAATGCGGCAAAGTACAGGGATCAGGCAAAGCTTGAAGTCTAGGACGGTCCAGTCAGAAAGATAAATCACAATGATACAAGGCGAGAGAAACGTGGCACAGGTAAACAATGGAAGAACGATCTGACAAGGAAGTGCTACAAACAGACATCTAATATACATATCCGGGTGAGCACATGACAAGGGAACACGGGTTCAAACAATGGGAAATGATAATAATGGGGAGACACATTGGGAACAAACTAATTACAAAAAATTGGCTGTAGCCAAAATGCAGACAAGGATCACAAGACAAACCTATAGGCAGACAAACAACTCCAGTCACGGAGTACTAAAAGTGCATAGCTTAGAGAAAGGAAAGCATGAAGCAGTTTGTGGAGACCCACAGAAATCGCAACAGAGATAATTAGGGAAAGGCAAGAGGTGGAGACTAGAATAGGGCGAATTCTGAGAGATAGTTAGTCAATTAGTAAGTGCAGCTATATAATCCCGAGTGCTTAGTTAGTCAAAATATACAAGGTTAGTGTTGGTTAGTAATTAGCAAAAATAACAAACTGTTAGTATGTGTTAGTAAGATAGCAAAAGTAAGAGGAAGGAAGAACACGAGATAATGAAAGAAGATTGAAACCCAGAAACCAATAAATCACCGAATGAGTGGCACGCAAGACAAGGGACCGTGAGCAAATACAACACTCAAGACAAGACGGGGGAGACGAAGTGCAATGCATGAGACTGGAAACATGGCGTGGATTAAACAGAACTAAAACATGGAAAATAATAAAACATGAAATCTAAAATACCAAAACACAATACATAATCAAAGAATGGTCAGACATAAGCAATGAGCAAGAAATACATGGGTCAGTCAAAACATGGCACAAGGCCAGGAAAAGAACTAGAACATGAACATGGGCATAAACATGGAACATGGCATGGTAAAGACAAGAATCACAACAACGAGATCCGTGATGCTTGATATGTGAATATCATTAGATCCAGAATTTCACAATGACCTTGTATGATCAGAGAACACTACTCTCGCCAGCCTGCTGTGCTTAGACCTCGCTGTTGCTGACCATACTGTCATCTTATTTTATGTGCCTGTCCCTTTGCCACAACAGAGCACAAAACGCACCATCACTTTCAGGAACATTAAGACAGTGTGTACATCCGCCCTTAACAGTGTGATTGGGTCTCAATTAGGCCCCTATCCCTCTAACACTACAGTGGATGGCCTGGTAGCCCACTACAACAGCACCTTATGCCGCAGTCTTGATCCCCTCGCCCCCCCTAAAAACCCAGACTGTCTCTTACACCCGTCCTGCTCCATGGTTCACCCCTGAACTCCATACCATGAAGGCTGCTGGTCCTCGGCTAGAGAGACTCTCTAAAAGGACTGGCCTCACTGTCCACCTGGCTTACAAAGACCATATAAGGTCCTACAAAGAGGCTCTGTCCCACACCAGGACTCAATATTACTCCACCCTAATTGACGGTCAACAAAGTCAACAAAGGTTGCTATTCTCCACTATCAACCAACAACTCCACTCCCTCCATGGCCCTCATCCACCTGATTCCCTTGACCTTTGCTCCAAGTTTGTGGCACATGCGCGAGCGGCAACGCTGTCCTTTCACGTCTCCTGCTACCTGTAATTTGTTTGTTTTTAATGTAGCTTCTTTAGATGCCACCATAACATCGATGTCTAAGTAAGCTTCAATTCATGACCAAGCAGGTGCTACAATGTGGTCAAAATCAGTGTTTTTGCTGCTGATCCTGATTATTGTCCGGACCGAACTTGCTCAACATGCCATCAGTCTTAACTTCTACACGCACACCAACCTCCTGACACGGATCGCCTACACCCGGGACTTTCTTTTCAATTTCGGACTTTCCTCAACGCGTCCTTGCTTCTGGGACACATCGCTGTTACCACTTGAGTGTGTGAGAGGCAACAACTTTTAATCAAGGAGGCGCGGAAGAAAAGGGGGGATTCGGGATTAAAAAGCAACCCTACTGACAAAACCTTCCAACTGTCTTGCTCGGTAATGTCCAGAGACTTTTGAATAAGTGGACGAGCTGTGGGCCTGCGCTCAGTGTCTTTCGGACTACCGGCAATCCTGCCTTATCTACCTAACAGAGAGTTGGCTGATGGAGGCGGACCCTGACTCTAAAGCTGATTTGGAGGGCATTGGACATTGAATTATTAGCGTTGTGTTTAAGGCCATATCATCTGCTTAGAGAGATACATCAAATTAGACTATTTGTCATGTATACTGCGCCCTCCGCTGATACACAGACTTCGGCCTCTTTGATCCACGAACTTGTGGCCTAAGCAGAGGCAGAAGCCTCTGATGCCGCTATCTTAGTGATGGGAGATTTCAATCTGTGCAGTTTAAAAGAGCACCTTCCTGCATATCAGCAATATGTGACTTGCCCCACTCGCAATACAGCTTGCCTTGATCTGTGTTATGGAAATATCCAGGACGCCTTCTACTCGATGGCACTGCCGAGTCTAGGAAATTCGAACCATAATAAGATCAAATTGTCGCCAGCATATGTGTCACGGTTGCGTCGTGAAAAACCTAAAAAAGACGAGATAAAAGATTGGACCACTGCTGCAACAGATACACTACGGGACTGTCTAGAATGCATAACATTCTGCGAAGACACAATAATTCCTGAAAAGACGATCAAAATGTTTCCCAACAATAAGCCCTAGATTACTCCAGAACTCGAACAACTTCTTAACCAAAAAAGGTGACTATTTAAATCAGGTGGAAGTAAGGAAGAGAAAGAGAACTGTCGAGGAAAATTAAAGGAAAGATTATGGATTGCAAAACGGCATATAAACATAAACTAGAGGGCTTTTTCAGAAATGACGCTAAAAAAGCATGGCAGGGATTTCAGGCAATTACTGGATACAAGCCTAAGAGGAATCTGATGGCAGCGGACAATGAACATGACATGGCAAATGACTTGAATGACTTTTATTGCAGATTTGATAAAGAGGATTTTAGTGATGAACAAGATTTGGTTTTTAAGGAAGTCAGTAGCGTGAACATTAACATCTCCATAGAGGATGTTCGATTTCAAACATGTAAACCCCCACAAGTCTGGTGGACCTGATGTTGTTAGTAGAACTAAAAGTGTGTGTGGATCAGCTCACGCAGCCCTTCAACAGGCTGTTCCAGCTGTCACAAGATACAGGGGTGGTACCTACCCTGTGGAATAAATAGTGCCCGTACCTAAAAATAATAGACCTAGTGAACTAAATGACCTTTGCCCTGTTGTCTAGACATCCACAGCAATGTATTATTTTGAAAAAATAATATTGAAACACCTACTCTCTGAGGTAGCACCATTTTTAGACCCAAATCAATTTGCATGCCGTGCACAAAGGGGGGTGGAGGATGCATTGCTCACTTTGACAAATAATGTCTATGAGCACCTTGAACAGGCAAAAAGCCTGGTTAAGATTGTTTTAATAGACTTTAGCAGTGCTTTTCAACGCAATCCAACCCCACCTGATGGTAAAAAAGATGGCAACCAATCGCAGCCAACAAGTTATATTTAATTCATCAATCTCATCTCTGAAAACTATCAATACAGGAGCAACACAAGGGTGTGTCCTGTCACCGGTATTATACACCCTATCTACTAATAATTGTCAAGCAGCCTCCCTAGATCACACTTATTTTAAGTATGCTGATGATGCAGCAATAGTAGGTTTCTTAAATCCAATCCCTCAGAACTAGACAACTTTCTTGAGGTAAACGTAAAGAAAACAAAAGAGATGATCATTGATTTTAGCAAGAAGGGGATTGTACTTCCCTCATCAGAGATAAATGAGGAGTCAGAGGAGAGGGTCTGCTCATATAAATACAAAAGTATTTAGGTGTTGAAATTAACAACAAACTCAATTTTAAGGAATGTGCTCAGAATAAGACCAAACAACTGCAGGAAAGGATGTATTTTCTTGGTAAGTTTAAACAGTTTGGGACGGACCTGTGTATTTTAGAGTTGTTTTATAAAGCCCTCCTACTGAGTGTCCTCTCCTTTGGCCTTGTGTGCATCTTTGGAAACATGTATCGTAAGGACCAGAATAAGCTCAACCGTATGGTCAAAAGGGCCAGCAAGACCATAGAAATCGATCAGGTATCTGCAGCCAAATTATACGATGATCTCATCATTAAAAAGATAGATCAAATCTTAAACGACCCAAGCCATCCTCTCCATCAGAAATTTCAAAGTAGTAACAGGTCAAGAGGTAGAATTCTGCAACGCCCAATCAGAACCTCAAGGTAAAGCAAGTCACTTGTGCCTACAGCAATTAGGTATATAACAATAGACACAAGGAAAACTCTTCAATAAATATCCAAAAAAAAGTGCTTATTTATTTATTTACTCAGACAAACCATGGTAAGATGTGATCACTGTATGCTTTTCAGTACTTTATGTCTGTCTTGTCTTTTGATTTTGATTTTCATACCATCGCTGTAGCAATGGGGTGTGAGAGCTGACCAAATGAATTTCCCGTGTGGGATAATAAAGTTTAACTTGAACTTGAAGTTCCTGTCCTTCTTTCAAGCTAAGTGGCATTCCAGCCGCCAGCAGCTTCTAGCCCATGTTTCCCCCACTCCACTTGCACCTTGACTCCAACAGTCACTTCTCCTGCTACAAGCCCCTTGAAATGCTGCCTTTCCATCTTCACACTGCAAAAAGTGAAAGATAAAAATATTAGGTAAGATGAATTTACTTATTTTAAGACTTAAAACACTTATTTCTATCACCATTTTTCTTAGACAAAAAATTGTCCTGATTTGAGGTCATTTTGACTAGCTTGCCAATGGAATAAAAAAACAAATTTCACTTTTCAAGCAAATATAATTTATTTTAAGTTACTATTTGCTTGACAGGTGAAAATTTCTTATTCCATTGGCAACTAGTCAAAATGTCCTCAAAATCCTTTGTCCAAACAAGAAACATTGTGATAGAAACAAGTGTTTTAAGTCTTAAAATAAGTAAATTAATCACACCTAGTATTTTTTTCTTCCACTTTTTGCAGTGCACACCTGTGTATGCCCTTCAGGTTGCCAAGCTGATCACCTAAGTCAAGGCCTCCACCTGCTCTCTGGACACTATGCCCACAGCTGTGGTCAAGGCATCCCTTTCCACCATTTCCCCATCATAGTGGACATTGTCAATTCCTCCATGTCATCTGGCATTTTCCCATCTTCCCTCAAAACTGCCTCAGTTACCCCTATTTTCAAGAAGCCTGGTCTGGACCCAACCGACCTCAACAATTATCGGCACATCTCCAACCTTCCTTTCCTTAACAAAATCCTAGAAAGAGCAGTTGCCACCCAACTCCACCATCACATGTCCAACTATGAGCTCTATGAACCCCATCAGTCTGGTTTCCTGGTGCACCACAGTACCGAGGCTGCCCTCATCAGACGGTGTGTCTTCATTAGAACAAAGTTTCAAATTAGCTAGCTATTTTGCAGTTTTGAAATTAGCCCAATGTCAAATTAGCTGGCTATTTTGTAGTGAAGATGCAAAGAGCCCGCTAATTTGTTCGGGAAATTTTACTGAAAAATCTTGGTCTGGTTCGCAAATTAGCCAGCTATTTGTGTTGCCTCTTCATTTCTTGAGCGGAGGGCTTTCGGGCTAATGGGGTTGCAAATTTGTGCTATCGGGCTAATTTCCTTAACTGCAAAATAGCTCGCTAGTTTAACTTTGTTCTGATGAAGAGACACCTAGTGTCACCAACGACCTCCTCATCGCCGTGGATTCAGGTCACATTAGTTTACCCATCCTCGTGGACCTCTCTGCACCATTCTTCACATCAGTCCGACTACCTTGGCCTCACCCATACAGCCCTCTCTTGGTTCAAGTCCTACCTGTCTGACCGAGAGTAATTTGTGACCTATAGTGGCTGCAGTTCTCCTGCTGCAAAAGTTAGTCGAGGTGTCCCACAAGGCTGAGTGCTTAGCCCACTTCTCTTCAACATCAACCAGCTCCCACTAGGTGAAATCATCCGCCACCATGGTCTTTGGTTCCACACTTACGCTGATGACACCAACTCTATGTCAGTATAAAGCAGGGAGTCGGCAATAGGCGGCCCGCCGAACCTTCTAATCCGGCCCGCGACTGAGTTCTACTAGTTTATGTACTGTATCTCGGTCTTTTTGTGCGCCTGTAAGTCAATGTGCTGGGACATGGAAACATGTAAAGTGTTTGTGTGAGCCTGCGAGCCTCTGCACTGGGATAAGGAAACACCCGCCTCCCCAAATCACTAAGCGCGACAGTTTGGGGAGCGGGTTTTCCCTGCCTGCCTGCAAAAGGATGATTTTGGCCGCCGCCTCAGTTCAACTGAAGCATTCGGAAGAAGCGCTTTTTGCGCGTGCTCAAACCCATTCTCAAAAGCCGTGGCGGTGCACATTTGATGCAACATTTGATGCGTTGTTTTTTCGTGCAAGTCCGCGGCGCACAGCTGCACGAACCTGCTTCTCCCCCGGTATTGTGTCCCGGAGCTTTTCCTTGTTTGAAATGTGAAGAAAGCCCATGTGAGGAAAAACGTCGCCTCCGAGATGTAGAATGAGTTTTATAGAAGAGAAACACATATTTCAGGACCACTGACTTGTATCCTCAGAACAGACATGTCCTTGATTGTCAGCCTCCTTTCATATTAAGCTGAACATCAGCAGTGTAAGCTCCAGCATATGTAAATGACGATATAATTGGTCAAGATTTTTCATTTTATATCATACAAAACACCAAAGATGTGTATAAATGAAATGATGTGCTTACAAGTAAAATAAAATTTATAAAACGGGCGCTTCCCATCCTTAAATGTGATTGGCTGAGCCGCGTTCCATGTCGGTATAAAATTACTGTAACCCACTGTGGGAGGCCGCAGCACAATGTATCCCTGCGCGCAACGAACTGGTGTGCACTCAGCTGACTTGTTAGGATACGTTTGTTTCAAGACTTAAAGCTTGCTATTTCAGTCTCCGCGAAGTTTAGCCTTTAAACCAGATAACCAGTTGGCTATCTACCTAGCTAGCTATTGCATTACAATGTTCGATTTCACTTTTGTGTTGAAGCTATGTTGCTAACTTGCTCGTTATTTCAGTAGCCTATTAGCGATAAATTGTTGACTTTTTCTTATGTGTTTATTTTACAGGCTGTGCGTAGGGTAACCACATCCATTGTAGTGAACGCTACCTAGTTGACAAACTGGCTAGCAAACTAACGTACAATTCGACATATTTTACTGGGTACCGGCAAGTGTGGAGGACAAAAGTCAATCGTTTCCTACTCTCGCTGCTGGTAGTAATGATTTGGCCGATCGGCGCAAGTTGAGAACGAAGAAACTCGGAAACCTAAACGAACGCAATAATTTTAACGGGGTCTTCGAGAGGCCGAAGGAGACATTGAAAATAGTCTGCTTTCATAGTATATCTGCATTGGCAAGCCCAGATAGCCTGATATGACATGATAATGGCACTAGATGAAAAAGCAATCTTAGCATCTTGTTGCTAGCCAACCATTCTGTCCACTCTTTCTTGCTTGGTGGAAGACGTTCTCAATTTTATTGTTGCATTATTACCAATAAATTGTCGATTTTTATTTGTGTTGTGTGTTTATTTAATGGGCTATATGTAGGGTAACCGTTTTATTAAAGGAATAAGCCCCTTGAAGCAGTGGGTTACAGTGATTTTATAACGGTGGAGGGGCACTCTAAGGCACTCCGCAGCGCCTCGGGACTTATTCCTTTCATAAACGACAATAATAATCCATCCATTTTCTATACCCGCTTATTCCTCACTAGGGTCACGGGGCGAGCTGGAGCCTATCCCAGCTGATTACGGGCAAAGGCAAGGACCTACCCTGAACAGCTTGCCAATCCATTGCAGGGCGCACACACCATTCACTCTCACACTCATACCTATGGGCAATGTGGTGTCTCCAATTAGCCTGATATGCATGTCTTTGGACTGTGGGAGGAAACTGGAGTACCCAGCGAAAACCCACGCAACACGGGGAGAACATGCAAACTCCACACAGAAAGGCCCCAGGCCGGATTCGAACCCACAACCTTTTTGCTGTGAGGCAGCAATGCTAACCACTGTGCCACCGTGCCGCCCCATAATGTCTGGCCCTCGAGGTGTCTGTTGAGAAAAAATGTGGCTCTCCGACAAATGTAATTGCCTACCCCTGGCATAAAGCCATCTATCCACCTCCCACCTCAGTCTCTCGTTAACAGTCTCAAGGATATAAATACATGGATGACATCTAATCTGCTCGAACTAAACACTAATAAAATAGAGCTTATGGTTGTGGCTCCCTAGGCACTTCTCCAGAAGGTTGGAAATCTGCTCCTCAAGGTGGATGGTTCCTCAACCTCTCCATCCACTGAGGTCTGAAACCTGGGTGTGATCCTGGACTCCACTCCTGGACTCATCATTCCAGGTTCATGTAAAATCTGTCACTAAATCTGCTTTTTATCACCTGAGGAACAATTCCAGACTCCTGCCATCACTCTCTGACCCTGTGGCAGAGAAACTCATTCATGAATTTGTCATTTCCCGCCTCGATTAGTTCTAGCAAAGCCCTGGACAGGCTCCAACACGTCTAAAACTGCTGCCAGGGTTCTCACCTGCTCCAAGCCCTGGCAGAACATCACTCCTGTTCTCATCCACTTCCACTGGCTCCAAGTCAACTCTTGCCTCACCCACAAAATTCTCCTTCTCACATACAAGTTCCTCCATGACCTTGCTCCTCAGTATCTGACAGACCTTCTCCACCTCTTTACCCCAACCCAGACTTGCAGACTGCAGTCTTCAGACACTGACCTCCTCCACATTCCCCACTCTCCCCTCCGAACTCTTGGGGACAGGGCCTTTTGTGTTGCGGCCCCCACCCTCTGGAATTCTGTTCCAGCTGAGATCCGCAATGCTCCCTCTTTTGACATTTTCAAAAAAAAAAAAAAAAACTCTTTAAACTCATCTGTTCACCATGGCGTTTGAACTCTAATTACTTACACATTCTGTATTTGCTGTTGGTGTTATTGCTTGTTATGTATTGTTGCTCCTGTTGTTTCTGTTATTTTATCTGCAAAGCGACCTTGGGCTCCGTGAAAGGGGCAATATAAATTAAATTTATTATTATTGTTATAATTATTAATGATGGACTTAAGGTTGATGTGCTTCCAGCCCCTTTACAGGTGTTTTTTTTTTACTTTATGAGGGGGGAAACCATGTGAAACTACAAAATAGTAATCATAATCAAAATCATTAATCAATGACTGAGTATTTTCACATAATAAAAACGTGACTGAAGGGGAAGTTTAGATATGTTTTCCTTTGCACTGTTTTCAACTAAATGAGGGTAAAACCATATTTACAAATCACATGATTTTATTTTTTTACGTGCATTTTACAATTCTTGTGGAACTAAAGATAGTACTTACAGTGCATTCAAAATTCTACACATACATACACCTGCATGAAAACCTATCCAGGATAAAGTAATTTCAGTGTGATAACTATGTTTGGCCACATGGTGGGACTCTTTGCTCTGGGAATACTTATGAAACGTCCCAATGAGGCGATAAATTGTGGAATGCACACAGAGAGGGGAATGACTTTATCTTATGCATTCACTAACTAACAACTTTATCTCAAGCACACTAACACACACAAGCTGAGAATCATATTTATGCTTACGACCATTTGGAAACTTTCTATTTTGGGAAACTTTTCAGTCTGTGGGGCCTTGACCACGTGACACCAACAGTGCATGGAGGTGCATTTTCTTGTAGCCTTATGGGAAAGACACAGGAAGGTAGAAGCCACGTTTTGAGGTCAACCGAGACCCTCCAATTACAGCCAGACATATAAAAAGATCAAACTGACCTTGAGTGAACTCTGAAGTATTTGCAGGCGGTGAAGCTTATCATTGAGCTGCTGATTGTTACAGCGTCTGACGAAGGAACGCTTGTACTCTAGTTTAGTAGACATTCTGTGCTGGCCCATTGGAGACAGGTTGGCTCGTTCCAGAGCTCTGTACAGGTCCTGAAGGGAGTCCGCATGCTGCCTGTCTTCCTGTGCATCACCTGAAGCGAGCCAAAAAGGATGATTTAGAAAGAATTTTGCCATTCTTAGCCTCCACTCTTCTCATGGTGCCTACAGAGCCCAACCTGATACTTCACTCCTGACCACAGACTGTATAAAAAGATGGACGCAGCACCCAGGTCTCAGGAGTGGTGTCTCTGCCGAAGTCTCTTATACTTGCATTCTATTTAATCGCCAGCAGATGGCGACGTCGGTGGTTGCAGAAAGAAGTTCAATGCTATCGAAGTCTATGAGAAAATGACCCTACTTTCCCACCTGATATGTTATTTCAATAATGATTTTTCCTCATTATTTAATTGTATCTACCGCAAGTTTCAAGTCTCCTTCGATATATCATTATGTTAATTTTTGTAAATTATGGTCCAAAATAGCCTAGAATAAAGGATAAAGCCAGATATGCTTCATGGGGCGTGGCTATCCTCTGGTCCTCGTCAGATGGGGTCAGATCCACACGTGGATCCACCACTCGCTCCTCCCTGGATGCTCAATTCATGCTCTCGTCCAAAAGAAATAACATCTAGTTTCAAAATGAAAAAATGGCACTGTTCAAATTGCCAAAATTGAGGCTTCTTAAATGGTATGCTGAAACCAATGGGTGAGGTCACGGTTGCTACGTCCATCTTTTTATACAGTCTATGCTCCTGATACAGAATATACAATCAATATGTTGTCAGTGAGGAGGGCCTCTTACACTCGCTTCAGCCAGGCAGGAGGATCAGGGTTATCAGAGTGACAAAATCCAGAAACTATTTTTCATTCTACTTCTATCAGAATCCAGTCTATTTTTCCCCAATGTTTTTGATCTTCTCCCCAACACTGCCAACAGAAGTCAATCATTTTTACATTGCAGCTGCATTTACCCTTTGTTGCATAGCTTACGTACAAATATTTGCACCTCCAAGTACGTTGTATGTTAAAATTGCATATGTAATGTTCTTTAGGGACTATTTGATGGGATTTGGTGCAATATTGTTTCTGGGAGGGGTACTACTGGGTGATCAGTCTGTCCATTATTTTGGCCATTATGGTAGAGGGAGGCACACCGCCATCCAGTATGAAAGATGAGCAGTACTCTCGACATAGCTTATTTGAGCTATTTGCCAGGCATGGAAAAAGTCCAATTTTTTTGACAGCAAAAATCAGGTGTTTTCCAACAAATACACATGCATTACAAAGCTTAAATGTTTTAGTGTGTGCTGTGTGATGCATTTTCGTCCTCCGATACGAAAAAGTTTGTTCAAACCTTGAACAATATTAGAATATTTCTCACTTTCCTCAATTCACCTCTTAGTCGCGGAGGCTGCAATTGTGATTGTCTGTGATCAATCATGTGACTAATCACAAAGGGACCAACTGGGGAAATTCTGAACTGGAAATGACAAAGTAAAATGTATATGAAGTGTTTTCAGGGTATCTATGAGCCTGGACAACATAAACCCCACTTAAACTGTGTTCAAAATATTGGATAACATGCAACAAAGGGTAACACCTACCTTGGAATTATATGCAGTGATCATTTCACTTCACATAAATTGCTTGAAAGCTACATAAAATTAGACCATATAACTGGAAACTGAAATAGTTAAATCTGCTTTTTGGTATCAGGAAAGACACGACAGCATATCAGATATGCAGATGTGGCTCCAGATAATATAAAGCATGCCGGCTCCATCAGCATAGTTGCACGGATGTTACAATACCAAACTTTGGTAGTCAATCCCAATTCTAGTGTAATATAAGCATTTTTAGGACCTAATTCGATACCACAGCTAAAAAAGAGTGCCCGTGCACTTCAGCATATTCCTTCGACCTATTAAAAAGGTGAGTTTGGACTTTCATAAAACAAAGAAAACAATGACATACAATCTTCAAATATTTAACAGTAGCAGTTAACAGTTAAACAGCAGCTTCCGAGTCTTTTGTATCCATCAGTAATGAACAATGTTCCAGCTGCATTCAGTGGGCTATGTATGAACGTCGAGTGGGTGTAAAAGGAGCTTGAGATACAATTCTGAAAGAAAATGTAGTCATGCAGTTGACTTTACTGCAGTGGTAACAAAAAAAACAAGAAGTACAAATGAATTTTAAGTGCTTGATTGCGCTATTGGGCTTGTGTATGATTTTATTTGTGTGGGTTCCAATCATATCTGTAGCTTGAATAAATTTATATTTTTCATTTGCACATTCAGAGAGAATTGAATTCATTATGATCTGCGGCTCCGAAATCTTTTGCGCGCTCAATAAATGTCAGAAGTCAAAATAGAAAATGAAGTCTTCAAGAGAAGCATGTTCTGAATCGCCATCAACTTGATGGCCAAGTTTCGTCACTGTAAATTCACCAATATAAAAAATAAGCAGAGCGAAGTTATAAAATAGTTAATATACCTGCTCTCCTTGCAGTCAGTCATGAAAAGGTACATCCAGTACCGCCCATACCGTAAAAAACGAGCACCATAACATTTACAGAATTTCAGCAGTAACTTGGCATCGATTTCTGTGATATAGTGCCAGTGTGCTGGCTAAGTTCAGACTCATCTCAAGAAGCATTAGAAAGATAGTGAAGCCAGTTCTCTCCATTGTGATTTTACCTCTGGCTCGGCTCTGCCCCTGCAGGTACTGCTCTGTGTCCCTGCCCGCAGTGGAGCTGGCTGACGCTGTTAGGAGGGCATACAGATCCCCATCCCGGGGTAGAGTGAAGCTTCGGGGTTTCTCCCTGCTCCCCAACAATTCTCGCAACCTCTGGCCCTCAGGCTGGGGGAGGGGGCCGTAGTGATCCTGCACGATGCTACGCTGAGCTGGGAGTGTGGACTGGCGTCTTGAATCCGGGGACAAGCCTCCGCTTTGCCGTCGCAGAGCAGGATCATCAGGGGCGGGTAGGGTCTGCAAGTAGTGGAGGCCCGAGCTGGTCAGGGGCGTCTCAATCAGGTCTTGCCAGGAGCGCCGCTGGCTAGTGGAATTACGAACTGGAGAGCTGCTGCAACTGCCCTGGGGGGCCGGGCTGTGGTACTCCTCCCTCGGAGAGTGGGACACTTCCGCAGAGGGCAAGCAGCCATGTTTGGGCTCCAAGTATGGGCTGTCGTCATTCATCTGTGGGAGAGGATGACTCCCATCAGCGCATATCAGCTCGCTATGTCACCTGATCAATTCTGTTCTGTGTTGTCACCTGAGCAATTCTTCCCCTTTCCCTTCATGTCAAATTCAGGCATGACTGTATGCGGTTGGCTCTGAGGCATGACTGTATGCAGTTGGCTCTGAGGTATGACTGTATGCGGTTGGCTCTGAGGCATGACTGTATGCGGTTGGCTCTGAGGCATGACTGTATGCGGTTGGCTCTGAGGCATGACTGTATACAGTTGGCTCTGAGGCATGACTGTATGCGGTTGGCTCTGAGGCATGACTGTATGAGGTTGGCTCTGAGGCATGACTGCATGCGGTTGGCTCTGAGGCATGACTGTATGCGGTTGGCTCTGAGGCATGACTGTATGCAGTTGGCTCTGAGGCATGACTGTGTGCAGTTGGCTCTGAGGCATGACTGTATGCGGTTGGCTCTGAGGCATGACTGTGTGCGGTTGGCTCTAAGGCATGACTGTATGCAGTTGGCTCTGAGGCATGGCTGTGTGCGGTTGGCTCTGAGGCATGACTGTATGCAGTTGGCTCTGAGGCATGACAGTATGCGGTTGGCTCTGAGGCATGACTGTGTGCGGTTGGCTCTGAGGCATGACTGTATGCGGTTGGCACTGAGGCATGACTGCATGCAGTTGGCTCTGAGGCATGACTGTATGCGGTTGGCTCTGAGGCATGACTGTATGAGGTTGGCTCTGAGGCATGACTGTATGCGGTTGTTCTCTGAGGCATGACTGCATGCGGTTGGCTCTGAGGCATGACTGTATGCGGTTGGCTCTGAGGCATGACTGTATGCAGTTGGCTCTGAGGCATGACTGTATGCAGTTGGCTCTGAGGCATGACTGTATGCGGTTGGCTCTGAGGCATGACTGTATGCGGTTGGCTCTGAGGCATGACTGTATGCGGTTGGCTCTGAGGCATGACTGTATGCGGTTGGCTCTGAGGCATGACTGTATGCAGTTGGCTCTGAGGCATGACTGTATTAGGTTGGCTCTGAGGCATGACTGTATGCGGTTGGCTCTGAGGAATGACTGTATGAGGTTGGCTCTGAGGCATGACTGTATGCGGTTGGCTCTGAGGCATGACTGTATGCAGTTGGCTCTGAGGCATGACTGTATGCGGTTGGCTCTGAGGCATGACTGTATGAGGTTGGCTCTGAGGCATGACTGTATGCGGTTGTTCTCTGAGGCATGACTGTATGCGGTTGGCTCTGAGGCATGACTGTATGCGGTTGGCTCTGAGGCATGACTGTATGCGGTTGTTCTCTGAGGCATGACTGCATGCGGTTGGCTCTGAGGCATGACTGTATGCGGTTGGCTCTGAGGCATGACTGTATGAGGTTGGCTTTGAGGCATGACTGTATGCGGTTGTTCTCTGAGGCATGACTGTATGCGGTTGGCTCTGAGGCATGACTGTATGCGGTTGGCTCTGAGGCATGACTGTATGCGGTTGGCTCTGAGGCATGACTGTATGCGGTTGGCTCTGAGGCATGACTGTATGCGGTTGGCTCTGAGGCATGACTGTATGCGGTTGGCTCTGAGGCATGACTGTATGCGGTTGGCTCTGAGGCATGACTGTATGCGGTTGGCTCTGAGGCATGACTGTAAGCGGGTGGCTCTGAGGCATGACTGTATGCGGTTGGCTCTGAGGCATGACTGTAAGCGGGTGGCTCTGAGGCATGACTGTATGCGGTTGGCTCTGAGGCATGACTGTATGCGGTTGGCTCTGAGGCATGGCTGTATGCGGTTGGCTCAGAGGCATGACTGTATGCGGTTGGCTCTGAGGCATGACAGTATTAGGTTGCCTCTGAGGCATGACTGTATGCGGTTGGCTCTGAGGCATGACTGTATGCGGTTGGCTCTGAGGCATGACTGTATGCGGTTGGCTCTGAGGCATGACTGTATGCGGTTGGCTCTTAGGCATGACTGTATGCGGTTGGCTCTGAGGCATGACTGTAAGCGGGTGGCTCTGAGGCATGACTGTATGCGGTTGGCTCTGAGGCATGACTGTAAGCGGGTGGCTCTGAGGCATGACTGTATGCGTTTGGCTCTGAGGCATGACTGTATGCGGTTGGCTCTGAGGCATGACTGTATGCGGTTGGCTCTGAGGCATGACGGTATGCAGTTGGCTCTGAGGCATGACTGTAAGCGGGTGGCTCTGAGGCATGACTGTATGCGTTTGGCTCTGAGGCATGACTGTATGCGGTTGGCTCTGAGGCATGACTGTATGCGGTTGGCTCTGAGGCAGGACTGTATGCGGTTGGCTCTGAGGCATGACTGTATGCAGTTGGCTCTGAGGCATGACTGTATGCGGTTGGCTCTGAGGCATGACTGTATGCGGTTGGCTCTGAGGCATGACTGTATGCGGTTGGCTCTGAGGCATGACTGTATTCATGGCTCTGAGGCATGACTGTATGCGGTTGGCTCTGAGGTATGACTGCATGCGGTTGGCTCTGAGGCATGACTGTATGCGGTTGGCTCTGAGGCATGACTGTGTGCGGTTGGCTCTGGGGCATGACTGTATGCGGTTGGCTCTGAGGCATGACTGTATGCGGTTGGCTCTGAGGCATGACTGTATGCAGTTGGATCTGAGGTATGACTGTATGCAGTTGGCTCTGAGGCATGACTGTATGCGGTTGGCACTGAGGCATGACTGTATGCCGTTGGCTCTGAGGCATGACTGTATGCGGTTGGCTCTGAGGGATGACTGTATGCGGTTGGCTCTGAGGCATGACTGTATGCGGTTGCCTCTGAGGCATGACTGTATGCGGTTGGCTCTGAGGCATGACTGTATGCGGTTGGCTCTGAGGCATGACTGTATGCGGTTGGCTCTGAGGCATGACTGTATGAGGTTGGCTCTGAGGCATGACTGTATGCAGTTGGCTCTGAGGCATGACTGTATGCGGTTGGCTCTGAGGCATGACTGTATGCGGTTGGCACTGAGGCATGACTGTATGCGGTTGGCTCTGAGGCATGACTGTATGCGGTTGGCTCTGAGGCATGACTGTATGCGGTTGGCTCTGAGGCATGACTGTATGCGGTTGGTTCTGAGGCATGACTGTATGCGGTTGGCTCTGAGGCATGACTGCATAAGGTTGGATCTGAGGCATGACTGTATGACGTTGGCTCTGAGGCATGACTGTATGCGGTTGGCTCTGAGGCATGACTGTATGCGGTTGGCTCTGAGGCATGACTGTATGCGGTTGGCTCTGAGGCATGACTGTATGCGGTTGGCTCTGAGGCATGACTGTATGCGGTTGGCTCTGAGGCATGACTGTATGCGGTTGGCTCTGAGGCATGACTGTATGCAGTTGGCTCTGAGGCATGACTGTAAGCGGGTGGCTCTGAGGCATGACTGTATGCGTTTGGCTCTGAGGCATGACTGTATGCGGTTGGCTCTGAGGCATGACTGTATGCGGTTGGCTCTGAGGCATGACTGTATGCAGTTGGCTCTGAGGCATGACTGTATGCGGTTGGCTCTGAGGCATGACTGTATGCGGTTGGCTCTGAGGCATGACTGTATGCGGTTGGCTCTGAGGCATGACTGTATGCGGTTGGCTCTGAGGCATGACTGTATTCATGGCTCTGAGGCATGACTGTATGCGGTTGGCTCTGAGGCATGACTGCATGCGGTTGGCTCTGAGGCATGACTGTACGCGGTTGGCTCTGAGGCATGACTGTGTGCGGTTGGCTCTGGGGCATGACTGTATGCGGTTGGCTCTGAGGCATGACTGTATGCGGTTGGCTCTGAGGCATGACTGTATGCAGTTGGATCTGAGGTATGACTGTATGCAGTTGGCTCTGAGGCATGACTGTATGCGGTTGGCACTGAGGCATGACTGTATGCCGTTGGCTCTGAGGCATGACTGTATGCGGTTGGCTCTGAGGGATGACTGTATGCGGTTGGCTCTGAGGCATGACTGTATGCGGTTGCCTCTGAGGCATGACTGTATGCAGTTGGCTCTGAGGCATGACTGTATGCGGTTGGCTCTGAGGCATGACTGTATATGGTTGGCTCTGAGGCATGACTGTATGAGGTTGGCTCTGAGGCATGACTGTATGCAGTTGGCTCTGAGGCATGACTGTATGCGGTTGGCTCTGAGGCATGACTGTATGCGGTTGGCTCTGAGGCATGACTGTATGCGGTTGGCTCTGAGGCATGACTGTATGCAGTTGGCTCTGAGGCATGACTGTATGCGGTTGGCTCTGAGGCATGACTGTATGCAGTTGGCTCTGAGGCATGACTGTATGCGGTTGGCTCTGAGGCATGACTGTATGCGTTTGGCACTGAGGCATGACTGTATGCGGTTGGATCTGAGGCATGACTGTATGACGTTGGCTCTGAGGCATGACTGTATGCGGTTGGCTCTGAGGCATGACTGTATGCGGTTGGCTCTGAGGCATGACTGTATGCGGTTGGCTCTGAGGCATGACTGTATGCGGTTGGCTCTGAGGCATGACTGTATGCGGTAGGCTCTAAGGCATGACTGTATGCGGTTGGCTCTGAGGCATGACTGTATGCGGTTGGCTCTGAGGCATGACTGTATGCGGTTGGCTCTGAGGCATGACTGTATGCGGTTGGGTCTGAGGCATGGCTGTATGCGGGTGGCTCTGAGGCATGACTGTATGCCGTTGGCTCTGAGGCATGACTGTAAGCGGGTGGCTCTGAGGCATGACTGTATGCGGTTGGCACTGAGGCATGACTGTATGCCGTTGGCTCTGAGGCATGACTGTATGCGGTTGGCTCTGAGGGATGACTGTATGCGGTTGGCTCTGAGGCATGACTGTATGCGGTTGCCTCTGAGGCATGACTGTATGCAGTTGGCTCTGAGGCATGACTGTATGCGGTTGGCTCTGAGGCATGACTGTATATGGTTGGCTCTGAGGCATGACTGTATGAGGTTGGCTCTGAGGCATGACTGTATGCAGTTGGCTCTGAGGCATGACTGTATGCGGTTGGCTCTGAGGCATGACTGTATGCGGTTGGCTCTGAGGCATGACTGTATGCGGTTGGCTCTGAGGCATGACTGTATGCAGTTGGCTCTGAGGCATGACTGTATGCGGTTGGCTCTGAGGCATGACTGTATGCGGTTGGCTCTGAGGCATGACTGTATGCGGTTGGCTCTGAGGCATGACTGTATGCGTTTGGCACTGAGGCATGACTGTATGCGGTTGGATCTGAGGCATGACTGTATGACGTTGGCTCTGAGGCATGACTGTATGCGGTTGGCTCTGAGGCATGACTGTATGCGGTTGGCTCTGAGGCATGACTGTATGCGGTTGGCTCTGAGGCATGACTGTATGCGGTTGGCTCTGAGGCATGACTGTATGCGGTAGGCTCTAAGGCATGACTGTATGCGGTTGGCTCTGAGGCATGACTGTATGCGGTTGGCTCTGAGGCATGACTGTATGCGGTTGGCTCTGAGGCATGACTGTATGCGGTTGGCTCTGAGGCATGACTGTATGCGGTTGGGTCTGAGGCATGGCTGTATGCGGTTGGCTCAGAGGCATGACTGTATGCGGTTGGCTCTGAGGCATGACTGTATGCGGTTGGCTCTGAGGCATGACTGTATGCGGTTGGCTCTGAGGCATGACTGTATGCGGTTGGCTCTGAGGCATGACTGTATGCGATTGGCTCTGAGGCATGACTGTATGCGGTTGGCTCTGAGGCATGACTGTAAGCGGGTGGCTCTGAGGCATGACTGTATGCGGTTGGCTCTGAGGCATGACTGTAAGCGGGTGGCTCTGAGGCATGACTGTATGCGGTTGGCTCTGAGGCATGACTGTATGCGGTTGGCTCTGAGGCATGGCTGTATGCGGTTGGCTCAGAGGCATGACTGTATGCGGTTGGCTCTGAGGCATGACTGTATGCGGTTGGCTCTGAGGCATGACTGTATGCGGTTGGCTCTGAGGCATGACTGTATGCGGTTGGCTCTGAGGCATGACTGTATGCAGTTGGCTCTGAGGCATGACTGTATGCGGTTGGCTCTGAGGCATGACTGTATGCAGTTGGCTCTGAAGCATGACTGTATGAGGTTGGCTCTGAGGCATGACTGTATGCGGTTGGCACTGAGGCATGACTGTATGCGGTTGTCTCTGAGGTAATATGCAATTCAAGGGAACCTCTAAGTCTAATTCTAAGCGAAGATGACATAACTACTTTGTTTTAACAAGCATTTCCTCAGAGAAAAACATTCTACATTCACGGCCCCGTGTTGATTTCGAAGTAAGTACAAGGAGACTTAGAGGACATCCTTTTTGTTTTGATGAATTCAAGCACTTACTGAGATCAATTGCCATTATCATTACAGCAATCATCTATGAATGAGGATTTGTAGACTCAGCTCACGTTTCCCCCAGCCAAATACTAAATAGTCACAACCTTTTCATGCCATTGTCTATGTCGGTCATTGGAGCTAAGTGGATTATTTCACCCTCGGTTGAACAGTGTGAGAGTCAATGATGAATAACTTTTCTCCAACAGTTTTTGAAAGGACAAAATTTGTTGGAATTTTTCCAAAAGAAAATTATTCTCAAGGACTCAGCCTCTCTCCCTCTCTGCAAAGCTCTTAATTTAATAGACAGCAGGACAGAGGGACTGAGAAAGTGAGACAAAGAGGCAGTTAGTCTGGGAGAGCTGTAGACAATGAGACAAAGCTAATTAAAGCACTCATGCCACTTAGACATAAGAGGGGCCCTCAAGTAGGATTATCCACAGAGCTTATGAATTTTTTTTTCTTTTCAACCATTTCCTGGTTTTCTTAGACATAAGCTCTGTTTAACAAGAGAGAAGTCAGAGAGGAGACAAGCAGGAAAAGAGTGCAATGCAAATGACATTACCCTAAAAGTTGTCTACTGCTCCGGCAAAACATATCTGGTAATAGATTCATAGCCTACAAATTTGAAGATTATACAAAGTTCAAGAGGGCAGGGTTGCATTATTTTTTTTCCCCTCCAGTAAGTGTACACACAGCGCTCATCATCGCGGCCTTCATTTTCCCCTCTGACCCACAGAGAAAAGAAGTCCATCTTTACAATTCTACTGCCACACTAATAGCCTAGATTTAGCTGCAAAACAGTAGCTCAAGCAAAACCAACTCAATCAAGTAAATTGATCATGCATCTTTACAGAATAATCTCAGTGTAGCACTGAACCCATTACTGTCACAACATGTGCCATTAACTTGTTTCTCCCTTGTTCCAGCAGTCTGCATCTGTTTGCAGATTTGTCTCCTTCAATTGATGTCCCCCCTCTTGGTCTCAGGTGTTGTCATTTGTATGCCTTGCCCCTTTTGTGATTGTCCTGTCTATATAAGTTCATTGCGGTGTTAGCGAGCCAGCTGGATTGTCATGGCTCATACCCTACAAAGCCTTTCAACCAGGCTGTCTTCTCGTACTGAGCTAAGCTTTTGTTCCATGCAATTTTGGAAAATTAATTATAGAGAAAAATGTAATTACTCCTCGCCGTTTGATTAACAGGAAAAAAGCTCTCAAGCCTTTATATTGGCCTCCAAAATTGGGACAATGTTCTTGTTAATCCTCTGTTCCAGCCTGTTCCTCTGAGTCAGTTTATTAGGAATGCCTCCCAAGCCTTCTTCAGTCTCCAGGATTGGGACTGTGTTCCTACTAAACCCTTCAGTTCTACTGTCGGGCACTCCTGCTTCTGCAAAGGGGATACACCACCTGCCCTCTGCCCTCGGACAGCCACTGGCCCTTTTTGGAAAATTAACAGAAAAGAAAAACATTATTACTCCTATGAGTTTTATCAATAGGAACAAGCTCACAAGCCTTTATATCGGTCTCCAGGACTGGGACCTAGTTCTTGTTAATTCAATGTTCCTGCCTGTTCCTCAGAGTCACTTTATGAGCCGTCACTGGTCTCCAGGATTGGGACTGCGTTCTACTACTTCTTTTCTACTCACAAGCAGCCTTGCTTCTGCGAGGGGGATTTACCACCTGGCTTCTGCCCCAGGACAACCACTGGCGTAGACTTTCCCCCACCCTCTCCAGTCATTTCCGACTTAGCTGCACTGCTCCTCAACAGTTATGGGCTACAGCCTTTCCCTCATCTATTACTGTACTCCAGTTAATAAACACTCCCATGAGGATTGCATCTTGAATCCGCATTTGGTTCCTAAGCTGGATCTCAACACATTACATTCATTTGAACTGATAAACTTCAGTCCCAACACACAGAGACACAGGCGGTTATGCGAACTCACTGAGCTGGCGTGCGGGTATGTGCCGTAAGGGGGTGAGCAGTCCCAACACACAGAGACACAGGCGGTTATGAGAACTCACTGAGCTGGCGTGCGGGTGTGTGCCGTAAGGGGGTGGGCAGTCCCAACACACAGAGACACAGGCGGTTATGAGAACTCACTGAGCTGGAGTGCGGGTATGTGCCGTAAGGGGGTGGGCAGTCCCAACACACAGAGACACAGGCGGTTATGAGAACTCACTGAGCTGGAGTGCGGGTATGTGCCGTAAGGGGGTGGGCAGTCCCAACACACAGAGACACAGGCGGTTATGAGAACTCACTGAGCTGGAGTGCGGGTATGTGCCGTAAGGGGGTGGGCAGTCCCAACACACAGAGACACAGGCGGTTATGAGAACTCACTGAGCTGGAGTGCGGGTATGTGCCGTAAGGGGGTGGGCAGTCCCAACACACAGAGACACAGGCGGTTATGAGAACTCACTGAGCTGGAGTGCGGGTATGTGCCGTAAGGGGGTGGGCAGTCCCAACACACAGAGACACAGGCGGTTATGAGAACTCACTGAGCTGGAGTGCGGGTATGTGCCGTAAGGGGGTGGGCAGTCCCCACACACAGAGACACAGGCGGTTATGAGAACTCACTGAGCTGGAGTGCGGGTATGTGCCGTAAGGGGGTGGGCAGTCCCAACACACAGAGACACAGGCGGTTATGAGAACTCACTGAGCTGGAGTGCGGGTATGTGCCGTAAGGGGGTGGGCAGTCCCCACACACAGAGACACAGGCGGTTATGAGAACTCACTGAGCTGGAGTGCGGGTATGTGCCGTAAGGGGGTGGGGGGCTGTCTTGTTTGGGCGTAGATGGAGCGTCATTGTCCTCTTGGTCACTTTCACTCCAGTAATCTACAGGATGAGAGATGGAGTAATGGGGAGGAAAACAGAGAGAGTATTTGAAGCAGTGCAAATCTAACATTCACCAGCAGGTCAATCCAGCTTTCTGCTTTCTGCAGTTACCTTGATCCTGTCTGATCATCTCTCTCTCCATGTAGCCCCCCGCTGCCATGCTGAGCCGACTCAGCCACCTGCCAAGACACAGGAAACAGGAAGTAAAAGAGAAACAGACATAGGGAACAGTGATGTCCGATTAAATATACCTAACTGAGTGAAACCTGGAACAAATCACTCAGTAGTTGAGGCTCGAAGAGGGTGAGGCTGAACCAAAACGATAAAATTGTTCACTTGATGCTTCTAAGATATACCTGCTGGCATTAAGGAAGGCATATTGGGTTTTGGTCAACGAAGCACATGATCCTGTAGCGTTTTCATACAGCATTTAACATACAATATTTGTATGGGATTTATTCACCTCCAAGTAATGATGTATGGGACACCACCATTTTTCATATATTGCTATCAATTGTGAAATTTTGAGGAAATGTTCAATCAGAAATAAGGTGCAAGTACACTAAATTCTTACAGGCAAATAATACCTCCTGCTACTACCAGTTAATCGGCTGACTTTAAGTTCACAAAATCAACCTTTCGACATTGGAGGCCGGCAAGATTTTACAATTGAAATTCATACTCTTTCCCTGGGTTGTTCATATGTGTTCCAAGAAGTACACTTATGATATGTAAATATCTACAAATACAGTCATCAGAAAAAGAAAGTACATCCTCTTTCAGTTTTATAGTTGTATGTATCAAGACATTGAACAAACCAGCTTATCAGGTCCTTAAATTAGGTAAATCTAACCTCAGATGTTAAACAACAAACAACAGATTCCACTGTCATTATTTATTAAACCACAATTCTGCCAAAAAGTCATGTGTGAAAAACTAAGTATACCCCATGATCCAATAGCTAGTTGAGCCACCTTTAGCAGCAATAATTTGAAATAATTGTTTTCTATATGCCTCAAACAGTCTCTCACATCATGGTGGAGCAAGTTTTCCCCACTTTTCTTTCTAAAATTGCTTCAGGTCATTGAGGTTTCAGGACAATTGCTTATGCTCAGCAGTCTTAAGGCCCCACCACAGCATTTCAATTGGGTTGAGGTCTGACCTTAACATGGCCACTGCAACACCTTGATTTTATTCTTTTCCAGCCATTATGTCATACATTAGCTGGTGTGCTTGGGATCATTGTTCTTTTGCATGCCACAAGTGTGGCCAAGCTTTAGCTGTTGCACTATAGATTCATATTTGACTCCAGAATACTTTAGTACACAGAGGAGTTCATGGTCGACTCAATGACTGCAAGATGCCCAGATCCTGTGACTGCAAAATGAGCCGAAATCATAACCCCTCCACCACCGTGCTTGATAGTTGGCATGAGGTGTTTGTGTTGATACGCGTTTGGTTTGCGCAAAGCATGGCGCTGTGCATTATGACAAACAATTCCACTTTAGTCTCGTCTGTCCAGAGGACATTGCTCCAGAAATCTTTTGGTTTATTCAGATGAAACTTTGTAAGCCTCAGCTGTGTCATCACGTTCTTTTTGGAGAAAAGAGGCTTTCTCCTGGCAATCCTTCCAAACAAGCCATTTTTGTTCAGTCTTTTGTGAATTGTACTATCGTGAACTTTAACAATTAACACGCTAACTGAGGAATATATAGTCCTAGATGTATAACCATAATTCCGAAATAGTTGCGACAAAGTGTAAATTGTGAATAAAATCAAACCGCAAAGACTTTCAAATCACACCAGCCAGTATTTTATTCAAAATAGATAGGCTTCCGGCTGCTGGAGAGTTATTGGTCTCCTTTGACGGACTTTTCATTTAATTATGGACCAAACGTTCTCGATTGGTGAAAGACCAGGACTGCAGGCAGGCCAGTTGAGCACACGGACTCTTCTACTACGAAGCCTTGCTGTTGTAATAGCTGCAGTATGTGGTTTTGCATTGTCCAGCTGAAATACACAAGGCCTGCCCTGGAATAGATGTCATCTGGAGGGGAGCATATGTTGCTTTAAAGCCTTTATATACCTTTCAGCATTCACGGCGCGTTTTAAAACATGCAAGTGTCCCACACCATATGCACTAATGCATCCCCATACCATCAGAGATGCTGGCTTTTGAACTGAACGCTGATAACAGGAGGGGTGGTCTTTCTTCTCTTTAGCCCGGAGGACAGGACGCCCATGATTTCCAAGAAGAATGTCAAATTTGGACTCGTCTGACCACAGGACATTTTGCCATTTCGCTACAGTCCATTTTAAATGAGCCTTGGCCCACAGAACATGGTGGCGCTTCTGGATCATGCCCAACAATGGCTTTCTTTTTGCATGATAGAGTTTTAGGTGGCATCTGTGGATGGCACGGTGGACTGTGTTTACAGGCAGTGGTTTCTTGAAGTATTCCTGGGCCCATTTATTAATGTCCATGACAGAATAATGCCAGTGAGTGATACAGTGGTGTCTGAGGGCCCGAAGATCACAGGCATCCAGTAAAGGTCTTCGGTCTTGTCCCTTACGCACAGAGATTTGTCCAGTTTCTCTGCATCTTTTGGTGATGTTATGCACTGTCGATGATGAGACCTTCAAAGCCTTTGCAATTTGACGTAGAGGAACATTGTGGAATACTTTAAAAACAAGTGATGGCGCAAGCCATCACAGTTTGGAAAGCCTCTGGCCATCTTTACTTCTGAAAGACTCAGCCTCTCTAAGACATCCCTTCTATAGCCAATCATGTTACACACCTGATGCCAGTTAATGTAATTACGTGCTTGATGTTCTTTCAGCTGATTCTCTTACATATGAATTGGTTTTTCAGCCCTTTTTTGCCAGTGTCCCAACTTTTTTGAGACCTGTTGCAGCCAGAAAATTTGAAATAAGCTCATTTTGTGGATAAAAATGTCTCAGTTTAAACATTTGAAATGTTATCAATGTTTTATTGTAAATAAAATATTGGCTCATGTGATCAGAAAGTCATTACATTTTGATTTTATTCAGAATTTACACTTCATCCCAGCTATTTAAAAATTGGGTTGTAGTGATTGGGTTTTGAGGAATTTCTCTAGGCATTACACAGTCTGATCTTGGGGCGAATTTACTGGGATGTCCACTCCTGGAAGATTGGCAACTGTTGTGAATGTTTTCCACTAGTGAGGACACTGGAGAATGATGGACTTCGAATTGTTTGGGAATGGCCTTACAACCCTTCCCAGATCGATGGGCAGCAACTAAGATGATTACTGGTGTCTTTCCCTCTTGGCATTGGGAACAAACATATCTAAATGCTCCAGACCAGCAAAGTGCTAAAACCTCTGCTTTTATACAGGTGGTCACACTTGCTGATGATCAATTTATCAAGTGCATTTGATCACCTAGCAGCCAATTACCTTATTATTTCTAATGGAAGCAGTAAGGGTGTACTTAGTTTTTCTCACATGGCTGCTGCATTTTGGCTGAACTTCTGCAATAAATAATGGAATGGTGGAATCTGTTGTCTGTTGTTTTACACCTGAGTTCAGATTTACATAATTTTAGGACCTGATTAAGACCAGCTTATTTTTTTATTATGTCCATAGAACTTAAAGAGGATCTAGTTTCTTTTTCGCATGACCATATGTTAATCTAAGAGGGTAATCCTTAATTTGAAGACAACTGTCCCCCTTCCATTTAATTCAGAATATATACAGTACAGGCCAAAAGTTTGGACACACCTTCTCATTCAATGCGTTACCTTTATTATCATGACTGTTTACATTGTAGATTCTCACTGAAGGCATCAAAACTATGATATATGTATCGAACAGATGTCCAATAGGGCTGTCGGCTGTATATCATCCTGACTTCTGCACAAGACAACTGATGGTCCCAACTCCATTGATAAGGCAAGAAATTCCACTAATTAACCCTGACAAGGCACACCTGTGAAGTGAAAACCATTTCAGGTGACTGCCTCTTGTAGCTCATCAAGCGAATGCCAAGAGTGTGCAAAGCAGTAAGCAGAGCAAAGGGTGGCTACTTCGAAGAAACTAGAATACAAGACATGTTTTCACTTACAGGTATTTCACACTTTTTTGTTAAGTAAATAATTCCACATGTGTTCATTCATAGTTTTGATGCCTTCAGTGAGAATCTACGATGTAAACAGTCACGAAAATAAAGGAAACACATTGAATGAGGTGTATCCAAACCTTTGGCCTGTACTGTAATTTCACAGCTATCTCTGATGAAACCAGAAACATGGTAACAAATACCATGAGTGAATAACCAAATGAATAGCATGTTGCTTTTAAGGCCTCTTGTGTCCACAGTAAATAAATACTGCAGCATGAACGCTTTACAGAGCTAAGCACAAAGGCCTCATTAACTTGGTAATAGCTGACTTGAGTAATGACCAAATATCTGGAGGGAAATGGAACATCGTGGCATGACAGTTATCTCTTTTAATAGTCCTGAATTCAGTAATTAAGGGAACAGCTAGAAGGTCAATGAGGTTCAAGTGAAAACCTGCGATGCTTTATTTTATTCCAGACTCAGATCCATTGCAGCTCTGCCCTATGGGCACAGCTGTATCTGTGTCGCCAATTCCTTGTGTCTTGCAGGGAATTTGTCTCACCTGTTCATATCATCCATGCTGTCTGCTGCGAAATAAAAACTCTTGATCTTGGGATGGCAGGCCTTGAAGGCACTGAAATACACAGAAATAAATAAATGATCATAACACACTGGCATTCACAAGGACAAACACACAGCTGCACACGACTCATGCAGAATGGAGGCTAAATGCTGGGGTAATTAAGCAATTAGTGACTGTGAGAAGTGAATCTTCCTCGCCGCTGAGATGGACCTGCCCAAGTTGCCAAGTGTTCCCTAAGTGCCTGTGAGTCTGTTTGTGTTTCTGCGTGGACTCACAACTTCTTACGACACTCAGTGGCGCGATCAATGTTGAACTCTGGGAGGCTGACGAAGCCCTCGGCCTTCTCATCCTGTGAAAGAGAAGCAAACAAATTCCGTCACTTTACACCAATCTGTCATTGTAACACTAACTTTCCTTGATGAGTAAAATGTTTATACAAATTTTAGACACAAAATAAATGTTGAAAGCACGTGAATAAACATTTCACACCATGGGATAGGACCATTTGCTTAGTATTCAATGTGTTGGGTTAGGTATTGTTAGCGGAAGGTTAAAGGATACACAGGCAAAATTAAATAGTAACTGGTCCATGGTGTACCGAAACACTTGAATGCAAGCTATGATTAATTATCATTGTCAAGTCGAAAATTATGCTTACATCACTACTTCCTTGTTGTAATTGTAAAATTCCATATTCCAATGCAATTAAATAGCAGAACTAAAACTCGTTTCAGATAGATGATGGACATTCAAACATATGAAATATTGTGATTGTTGTTTTTAGCATTTTAACATTTGCAACATTAGAGGAAAGAGTCCAGTTGAAATGGTTTTTGGTGAGGCTGCCCTTCAGTTCGAAAAAAATGTATTTCATGCAATATTTTATAAAAAATATAAATATTTCATGGCCAAAAGAATTTACATTTGGCTAATGAATATGGTACAGTGATTACTCTCCAAAACAAATTCCTCTCTATTGCTGTAACAGCATTTTCTCACATGCAAAAAAATTAAGGCCCAGACAAGATGTTTGCCCATTAATTACCAGTAGAGACTGATGTAAACATGTTTGGATAGAAATGTGAGCAATTCATCATCTCATTTCTCTGCAAAATGCTGTAATAATCAGATTGAGGGCGCTGAAAGGAGCTGTATCTGGAATATTACGCATGCACAGAATTAGCGCAAGCTCAGATCAGAGAATCTGCTTGACTGCAGGTCATAATCTGATTCAATCTTTGCCAATGTGTCTTCTTTCTGCATTGTATTCACATATTTTTTGTAACTCAGGCATTATGCCTTTTATACCATCTTCTTCTATGATTATTTGTGGTTGGCAAACCAGTTTGCATTATTCATATCCTTTAGCTAATGCGCTAAAATAGCCCTTTGAATCCTTGTATTTCCATGGAGAATTCCCTCATATAAAAAGCATCATGCCTCTGAAACAAAATTATATAAATACAATGCAAATCAATGACGGATTCGCAAGGATGGAAGTAGATTTTTACTTGAGGTTAAGCGGGGGTACTTAGCACAAAGTTGTGAGCATGGGCAGTAACTGTGACACAGCTCCTTTACCGCAGAGGCCATCAGGTCTACTCATCGAGTCAACATTATATTAAACCCACAACTATCAAACTGTGATAAATATAAAAATAAATGTTTTTCATCTTACAAAAAACTGATCCAGATCATTGATTCACTAAAGTAGCCACCTTTTGCCAAAACTGCTGAGCAAACTCATGGTGTTTTTAATATAAACAAGACAGTTGTATGGTTCTGAAAGTTCAAACCCAACACCACCACAGATTTTCTAATGCCTGCACTGCACTTGCCAATTCCTTCTTTGTGTTTTATTTTTGCCCCAGTCGTCAAAACAAATAGATTGTACTTCCTCTGTTTGAAAATGGCGAAATTAGTCAACCTGTTCATTTCACCAAATGTGGCTCTTTTCTCCTAATCTCCAAAATTAGGCTAAGTACTGTCCAGTGAAATTATGTTTTTTGACTTGTTACAATTGACATCTTACGTTGAGCCACTTCAGGTTATTAACAAACTGCTGCTGATTTACCACAAAAACATGAAAAAAACATCACTGAAGTGTTCAACCAACATTGCTTAGTATTAGGGCTGTTCCCGAGGAAAACAAACCTTAGTCGAGCAACAGTCGACCATTTTTTGTCCTGATTGGAAGTCGAACAATAGACTCGAACAATACTACCAAGATATTATTAATAGCAAAATGTCTAAAGGAATTACTCACAAAATAAATTGGACAAAACAAATCCACACATAATGCCTGACATCACGGCTCATAAATTGCAATGCTGAAAGGACATACAGTAAATGGCTCTCTATCGTAAAAGCAAACCCTTCTCAGCCACTTGCCATTTTAAAAGTTCTGCCAATTCATGAAAAAATTAAATTGTGTAAAAAAATCTCAAATTGTGTAGGGCCTATGCCTAGTCAATATTGCGCGAGGTCAAGTTTTACATGAACATGCAAAAAAAAAAAAAACAAGTTTTATTTGATGAGGTGGCATTCATTTTTTCTTACAGATTACACTAATCAGACTGGCTTCCGTGAGAAGACCATCAGTTATCTCTCTCTTCTTCCCTTCTCTCAAAGAGTAGCGTACTTCAGTTCCAAGTTTATATTAAACCTGAAGTTGCAGTGGGACTGTCTGCAAAGTAATGGGGATAAATACCGTTTCAAATGTCTCCCTTCAGCCCAACGCAGCCGCCCCTCATAGATGCTCACAGACATTGAAGAGGATCTTAGGAAAGTTAAGAACCTCAAAATAGCAAAAGGCACATCTGCACGACCAGATGCAAATGCGTATAACTTTCCATGGAAATATATCAAACAGTTTCTGAGTTATGGTCTGGTAATGGTGGGAATGCTGACACAGACGTGTACGCACACGCGTAACCGGACACAAACAATATGTCACCCCCTTCCGGCGAGAGACATAATAAAATGAGTAATTTGAAAGAAAATGGCAGAAGGCACATGTACGTGTCACGTTGAAAGCCTGTGCAATGTCTGAGGCACATATATGAAGAGTTGGAATGTAAAACCCACAAAGTCCACTCAACCTCTTGCGTATTAAATTGCGTTTTTTTTTTTTTACTCAGCGCTGAGAATATCTGAAAAGGTTTCCGAGTTACAGCCCAGTGTAGCAGGCTAGAATATAACCCTGGCTGTAACTACACCTGAAACAGTGGGAACCCTGATGCGGACGTGAGTGCGAACGCGAATACAGATGGGAAACCGTACAAAAACAATTTGTCTCCCCTCCCTGCTGGGAGGAGACACAGCCAAGTAGCCTATAACTAACAAAGAAAACATTAAGAGCTAACATATAACAATCGAGCTTAGATGTTCACCTATAAAGCATGTAAAATACATTAATGAGCAAAAATTTTATACAGCTGACTTACTATTCTCCAGTTAAATTTTGTAGGGTGACCCCTATCTTGTCTCATGTAAAAAAACATTTTTTGTTTCAAGGTTTTATTGCTCAAATATGGAAAATTAAATACTAATAGTATTTGAACAGAGAGAGAAATGTGAGAAATATTATTTGTGGTGTTTGTATGATGAGTTAGTCTCTATTCATGTGCTGTGTTAAGTTAGGTGGATCAAGAATTTTACCATGCAGTTAACACGTAGACAAACAAAAGCACCTAAAATGGTATTTTTAAAATTTCCAGCCCTCAATTTCACGATCAGTGGACGTCATGATACAGTACATTTTCAATTTCCCTCAGAAATGGTCCCCCAGTAAACATGATTTTGCAGTCTCAGACAGAAATATTCACTGCTTTAAAATGGCTAGTGAACATGGGATGAAATAGTGGTGTCCCCATAATATTGAACACAAGTATAGGTAGTGTTTGTTGTTGAACTGACGTTAGCAAAATGTTGGTTGAAAAGTCATTCCAGTTTTTTTTTTTTGGATAGTCTAACCTGCAACTAAAATGAATTACTGCCATGCTCCAGAATTTTTCTTTCACATAGTGTTCCAAGGCTGTATCAAAATGAGCAAGTAAAGTATGTCCTGATCACTATTCTACACTGAAGGTCAGGGAAAATCTCAGGCCGCAGTTAAAATTCACATTCGCATGCCTATATGAAGGATACAATGTGGATGTGAAAGGGGGTGTCACTCGTGTTAGTTTTACATATTATTATATATATATACAGGTATTAGTTTAGTTAAATTATCCACAACACCTTAATTGCTAGATTTATTTATTTTAAAAGAGAACATAGGCTTAGTTAAGAGTGAAGTGCTGTCACTGCCTTACCCACAGCATCCAGAGAAAATTATTCTTTGGATATTGATTAATTGTGATTGCTTGACCAAGACAAATCTGGGTCGGTGGTCAGGCCATCAACAAAACAATCGACCAGCCGACTAAATGGAGTCAGCCCAACCAGGTATTATTCTTTTCTGAAGTAGGGGACAGTATAACAAGCAAAGCTGGGTCCGAGACTGGATAGGAAAATGTGACTGCACTCACCTCTTCATTCATGTACCAGTAGAGACAGGCATCCTTCAGGATGAACCAGTACTTCTTCCACTTCTGGGAGAAGTAGCTCCGAGCATCCCTCTTCTTCCACAGCCAGCCTTCACAGTCTCCATGTCCCAGGTCTTTGCAGGAGATTCTACGCTTACTGAGAGAGGATAAGGGCCCTATGACAGGGAGGATATGAAATCATACAAATTGAAGACCACCATTTAGTTCTGTACAGTTTAGAGGAGAGTTTAGAGGAGCAAGGAGTTCCACAGCCAAAACAGTTTGACAATAATGCCAATATATGCTTCTGACACATGACGGTTGTGCTTGCATTTGTCACAACATCAGGGAGTACAAGTAGCCACGGGGGATTCTTTCAGCCAACATACAGTATTTACAACCTCCTCCATTTCTCAATTTTCCCCCCTTTGTTTAGAGCACCCCCGCTCCCACACATAGATGACAACCAACATGACTGCCTATATCGCCTAAACATACAAACTGCGAAGTGCACATCATGTCAGCCACAGATTTCTGTTCTCAGCTTGTGCGCTGTCAGAAATGACTAGTTTCGTGGTAACATTGTCACTCCATAAACTACCAGAGTTAGTCTGATTGGCTGAATTCCTGCACATTTCTGGTTTCTGCGGTGATCAAGTTTAAAGACAGCTGTATGAAAACAGAAAAGGTAATAGGTTGCCAGCACAGCAAACAACTTAATCTGTAAAAATGAATGAATCTCCAGGATTTAAAAGTGTGCGATGTACATGGAAATCTGTCACAAAAGGAGGTGCAAGAGTTTTATTTAACTGGGTTTGTTTGATTAAAAAAAAAAATCCCAGCTAGTTTCCCAATGGGGGACTGTAAAAGCATAATGTCCCAAGCGACAATTCAGTATTTACTCAGTTCGTTGCTTCTAAATCTCTACACACAAAATGTACAGCCATCAAAGACAGATTTCTGTGGCCTCTTCTTTCCCACTGAGGGATGTGCAGTTTTACTCAGAGAAAGTTAAACTGTTTCTTGCAGGATTTAGCCTTTATTGAGTCTGAAATGTATTTTGTGAAGCAGGGGTTTAAGCCCTGTATCTGTATCAACTGTATCAAGAAGACCTAAAATAACGAGCATGTAAATGGTCCAATCACAAGCCGTAGTTACCTGGCCTCCCCCCCTAGGGGGGAGGGCAGGTTAAGCAATGATCATGTCTGTGTGTGTGTGTGTGTGTTTCTGTCACTCTGTCTGTCAGCCCGTGGCCATTACCTGGGCCCCCCCTAGGGGGAGCCAGGTTAAGCAATGATCATGTTACAAGGAGAGTTAGCTAGCTAGCTGCCCGGGATAAACTACGCCATGCCACGGGGACCAGCGCATTGTCCGTCTGTCCTCGTATTAAAATGGAGGCCGCTGTAGCTCGTAGGCCTATTTGCTTGACGCCTGAGGAGCCTGGATTGTCGTGTATTATATTGTTTTCTATGTCTGCTTAGGTTGTCTTTGTATTATTTTTGCAAAATGAACATTACGAAAAATTTCTGTCAACGTTTGTGCTGTATGTATGATTGTGTCTGTGTGTGTGTCTGTCACTCACTCTGTCTGTCAGCCCTGTCTGTCAGCCCATGGCTGGGGCCAGGTCTGCTATCTCTGATTGCCTTGTTTTAGTTGTGATGCTAAGGGGTGGGCAATATGCACATGACATTACTTCTACATTGTAGTCAAGAGTCTGGTCCTGCGAAGCGACAGGTGCCCTCAAGGGCTGAGACTTGATAGGCCAAACTGCAGAGACCAAAACCAGTCATAGAAGAAATAAGAGTTCATGTCACAAAGCCCAAAATTAAGATGAAATATTGGATGAGGGATAAGGAATGATCACACAGGGGAGTGAAGTCCTGGAACCTAATAACGGGAAGAACAACAGGAATTAAGACACCATGCAGACAGTGAAATCCAGAACAAGAATCCTCCTGATACCAACGAAGGTGATAAAGGGAAGCAGGACACAAGAGAAACACAGGGAGCTCAAAAGCAACAGAAAAGGAGAGACAGGGTAACCAAAGACACACAAACAAGTCAGAGCACACAAAATAAAGGGTGTTCCCGATAACAAAGGTTAATGAACAAGACCACTCCCAATGTGCCTTCCTATTCGTCCGCACACCTATATATACCGCCTTCATTCCCACAATCCCCGCTCCTCTCTTTTCCTCGTCCCTCCCACCCTTGCCCTCTCCAAGAGAGAAGCAAGAAACAGCCCCCACCTGGGACCCTGGGGGAATTAGGAGCCACATGGACTCCGACCAGAGACGCGAGCGCCACCCTGAATCTCGCCACCTGGGGCTCCCAATGTTCTCACAATCACAGACTAAGTCCTTACAACATCGCCTTCGCCCCGATTCCTTATCCATCGTTCCACAGAATACCCTCCTCCACTTTGGGAGTGGTCCAGGATTCATTAACCCCAGAAAATCGAGCAACAGCACAAGAAAACACAAAGACTAAACCACAAGAACATGCTTTAAACAGTGTGAGGAATAGAATAGATCAACAGGTGATACAAATATATATTTGAATGATTGGAAGGAAGGAATGGAGAGGTAAAAGACATAAATGGTAACACTGGGGTGCCACATGAAGAAACAGTCAAACTAGAGCACTCAAATAGGGGTCCATCCCAGCACAGATGTATCCCGTGACACAGACCCTTCTCCCCTTCAACTGGAGCCCTATACTGAGAGAGTTGCGACACCTTAAATTTGCATGCCATGTCGGGGCTTATTAAACCGAGTCGTTTCAGTTATATATCAGAACAGTGTAAATTTACAGAAGACTTCAAACTAACGGGGACTTTTCTTGACTAAATTCTTGCTGGGTTTTCTACCCTTTCTATCAGTGGTCTTGGATTAGCTAAAGTGGTCCATTTTGATCCAAGTGCTAAACCTACACGCTCACGATATCCCTGAGATACAGACATACATTTGTTGCACAGAGTCAAGTGGCTTTTACAAGGATATGTTAAACTAGATGATTGAACTCATTAGCCACTGGTTCACAACTCTCAGGTGAATGCCTTTCGTCTCTCTCCTTTTTCAGCAGCTTGCATGTCTGTATGAAGTATGTCTCCTTTCATTGCTTTGCGAATCAAACGTGCCCGAAATGACACCCATGTACCAGGTGATGCATAATTTTTGGTAACCTCGTAGTCGTACTTCTCTCAATATACGCCTCTGGTCTCAGCACCCCCACACACAACCTGAATGACAAACTGAGATAGCTGTTGTTTGTGGCATCTTTTTAAAGCAAGTGTAAAGAGAGATCACCAAAAAAGAGCCGACTATAATGAGGAAATTTTGAGCGTTTTCTGCAGCGAACGCAGTGGCGGCTTTCTTTGAAAACCATAGTATCCTGGAAAGTCTAATAGGGGATACACCTAACAGTCACCTTCAGACAATTAAACTGAAACTTTCCCCACCCTTAAGCCAAATGCTCAACATCCTAATGTAGAAACAGATTGTCTGTTTGCTACATGCTCTATGTAATGTAATAAGAGGACTTGCCAAAAGCCTAAAAAATTCATTAGTGCAAGGGCTTTTATACAAGCCCAATTAGAAGAGTATCCACGGTCGTAGTTTGTTTTGTGGTAAGGGCCCTTTCAACCACCCAAGGAACAGCTACCTAAAGACAAAACCAGAAAAGACACTGAAATCAAGACAATGAAAACTGACCAACATTGAAAAACTAATGTACAGAATATAAAGTGGCTCTCACCTTTATTCTTCTTTGATCTTGACAGCAGCGAAGACCGATGAAATGTCTGTAAAAAAAAAAAAAAAAACAGCGGAGACCAAATAATTTTTCTCAAACAGTATTGCTGATACCCAACGTAAGGGGTAGCATATACTATCAGGTACATAAATACTTGGAAAGCAACAGTTATTTTTAACCCCTTGTCACTCCGACGGCCTGTCTATGGGCCGTCAGGGAAGTTAAAAACAAGAACAGCTTTCAATTTACTTCAGGTGTGTCTTGGATAGGCATTTTAGGCAAATGTTACCGGAGTGAGAAGGGGTTAATTTAGCTGTCTGCAACAAAATATGTGGGTTCAAATTCAATGATGAACATGAGCTGAAATTGCAGTTTTACAGCTTTATTTTGAGGCTAATTATATCCAAATAGAGTGAACGGTAGTGGAATTACAGTAGTTTTTAGATGTTGCCCCCTACCTATCCCCTTTTAACCACTCAGACTATAATTTTTACTTGAATTTCCCCATACGTTGGTTCAAAGTTAGAAAAAGCATGTTTTCCTCATTGAAAGACAAAGGGCTCTAATTTCTTGGTGCAGCGCGGGGTGGCACAGCCCACGCAGAGGTAATTTCGTGCAGTGCAACACCGTGCGCAGCCACTTTGGCAATTTGGTAGATCGACGTTCGCCGAGATGGGTGTGGCGGCGTAGTAGGGGGAGGTGTCACATATTCATCAAGACGCAGTGACAATTTCGTAGAAAAAGTCTTCGCTGAAGTTGTGCAGAAAGCTTGCCAGCTCCAACCTGGTTTAATTTCTGTGCAGTGGTATTTTGGCTGACTGGTGCACAGTGCGCATACGTCACCGAAACCTCACAAGCAGGTTTCCAGAATGTCAGGCACATTTCAATGCAATACATACAATACATTACAGGAAGCACTATTTAATGTAACTATCCGAATCAGGACATAAATTATCGTATCTATATTGATTGTCCTGATGTCAGATAAAACGCGGTTTGCACACGTAATGGAAACTCCACCTGGCTTGATCAACGCAGCTGAATCTGTGATGCAAACTAACGACTTCACATCTTTCTCAGCCAACCACAATTTGCCAATATATATATATATATATAAATTGCTTGCATTCTATGCACTATGCCTGCGTTCTAAGCACACCGGACGCGAAAAGAATTTTTCGCAAGACTGATTACAGTCAAAGTCAATGCAAAGACGCAAAAGTCGGGCAGGGTTTTAATATATCTCCGTGTCCGAAAGTCATAAAAGTTCATATTTTTCAAGTATTCCAGGAATTATTAGATGTGCAAAATTGCCCATGTTTATGTTCAAACTTCACAAAATGCAAATTGATATCTATCGACTTTCATTGGTCTTTTTAATCGTGTGTTCTCTTCTGTTGAAGATAGGCAACAGTCTTTATTCGGTCTCTACATCTTTTTATATACATTTACTGAAATTCAGCAAGACATATTTAAGACCTTTGGAAACCTCCACTTGGCCTTTGGTTCCACAAATTTTGAATAAAGCAGCTACATTTGATGAACCCCCTTTTGCAATCATAGTTGAAAAGGTTAAGGGACTAAAGTAATTGGACACCCGGTCGCCTGAGTAGTACTATTTTCTCATTCAAATTACATACAAGCAAATAAAAGACCTAGAGTTGATTTCAATTGTATTCTCTTCAATTAGATTCTATTACTTTTAACTTACTATAAAGACAAAGCTAGTAAGGCAGCCATTCATTAGCCTAGAAAATCTACAACTCTAGTTCAGAAAAGTTTCACATCATGGAAAATGCAAATAGCAATAAAAAAGAGATGATTTAAAAAAGTGTACTATGGTGAAAATAGCACAACAGCACATAACTTGATTTTCTAACTTGTGAACTGAATTGCTCATAGGAAATACAGAATGTGATGAAAGCAACAGAGTCACAAAAAAGTTTGTGCAGTGCAGTTTACCACTGTGTAGCAACACCATTGGAACTACTTAATCGATCTAAGTGCAAATACATCTTCGCTAGTTTAACGGCGAGTTATGTGAGCGCAAAGTCTGGTACATGGTTGAAAGGGGTTGTACATAATCCCTCAGTTAATCATAGGTGTGTTTTGGGCTTAACATTAAATAACCCAATCAGAGCGTTATCATCTGTTCCCTTCTCCGAGTGAGATTCTACCATGATAATTAGCTATAAACAGGCCGTATTTACCAAAAACTCCTCTCTGTGGAGGAAACGGGTCTACTTGCGTGTGAAGTGAAAGCTGATGAGCGAAAAATTGCTGAAGGTATGGGAACGTGATCACAGAGATCACAAAATATCGTGCAAATTGTTTTTCCCAAAGGTTAAAAATTATCATAGTGAATCCCCAAGGCCGCATTTGAATTTTACATAATAGTTCATTACATTACATTTTGTGCATAAAATAAGCAAATGAAAAACAGTTTTAATTCAGGGTTGCTGGTAAAAAATAATTTCATGCAGGTGGGGGAAAAAAAGAGAAATTAAAAACAGCCAGCGAGAAATTAACAAAAATAAATTTATGTTGATTACGTTCCCCTAACCCCCTTGAATAATATCCAACACGAGTAAAAAGAACATACTTCTGCTTGGCTGAAGATTGAAGATCAAGTCGCTTGTATAGAGGAAATTTGGATGAATTGCAGACAGTGCTAATAATGTCATTCAGTGCTTTGCTGCTACAGTAAAATGCTGCGTTTTAGGGCTGTTCATTTCTTGGCCAAACTGCAATGTTTTTCAAATTTTTCTGAGACGGTATGGTGCAAACTTTCAGAAAACTGGTCCACTTGGCATGGAATGACCCTAATTCATTATTTCGTTGACAAAAGACCTTCAGAAGGACTGACAGGTACCTGCGAACCCTTCAGAAGGTCATAGCCAGTTGTCAATTTGACAAAACTGTTGACATTTTGAAGGCTGAAATCTTACTTCATATATTTTGCGCCTTACGTGAATACAGTGATTAGAACTTTAAGGGTTAAAAATGGCTTTACTATTTATTTAACCAGGGAAATGTCAGTGAGATTAAAATCTGTATTTCAAGGGAGCCCTGGGGGTTGAGATGGAGAGCCAGAGGACAAGTTACATAGCCGATGATGATTAGGCGGCAGAGTGAGGTTGGGTATTTAGTCATGACGCCGGGGAACCCCCTAATCTTGTTGAAGGAGGTCATAGGATCTTTAATGACCACAGTGAGCCAGGACTTCGGTTTAATGTCTCATCTGAAAGGCAGTGTCTCCATATCACTCCACAGGGGTACTGAGGATTATTCCACTGCAGGGAAGATTGTAATTTACTGGTCTCCAGCATCTCCTCCAGCAGCAACGTGGGTTTCCCTGCTGGTCTCCCATCCAAGCACTAACCAAGCCCACACCTGCTTAGCTTCAGTCACATGACTTGAGCAGATTGAGTAGTGGTATGGCTACTGGTTTACACTGACTGGGGCTTGGTGACATTACCGAAATGCAGATTAGCTCTCAATCTGCAAGAGTCAGAAGGGCAAGGTATTGTAATCAGTTAGTTTGTTTCTTTGTGTCTCCATGTCTTATCAATCCACCATCTATACAGTCGCACCGATTGACTTCAACCTTCCACAGTTGGTAGGCAATAGTCCTTAGATGACCTGATTAAATTTTGGGGGTGATCGGGTCAAGATCAAGGTCAAGGTCATCGGAAATGTCAAAACTTTCTTCATCTCATTGTCCTCAAACCAAAACTAAAATGTGCATCTTACCATTCCACTTCCAACGATATGTTGCGTGATTGGGTAGTCTCTGTAGTGGTTGGGGGTTAAATGTCAGGGGGGTCATGGTCATCCAAGAAAATTACATATTTTCCATTATGAATCAAAAATACTTGCAGATAGACAGATGTTTACTATTTTGACCAAATAGAAACTCCTATATGGGCTTTTATTTCACACCATGACCTCTGACCTTAAGGGTCATAAAAAGGTCTGACTGAAGTCCACAGACTTTCAAAAGACAATACACTGAAAACAGTTAAGGTCACTCTTATAAAACTGATTCGGTATGAAAAGCACTAAAATAAATGCTGGCGGGTGACGTTAGTTTTGCCTGGCAACACGTTGTATCTGAAGCGCTCCAAACATTCTCTCTATACTGATCAACAAAAGAATTGGAAATTGATATAAGACTGAGTAGAAACTAAGAATGTGAGTAATTATTCTAATAATCTCATTTATTATTAGCGTGTACTCATTTACAGTCATTTCTTCAAAAACTGCTTTGTTTGCAGTGTACTCGGTGACCAAGTGAGGACATTAACTAATTTGCGTTTCCTATTCGCGATTGAACAGAAAATTACGCAGTTTTAGGCATGATATGATATCCTGATAAATTTGCGGATACTGTATCTTGCAAGCTGAATAGTGAATCACATGGATGTAGATGGACTACATTCCCCCAGGATTTAGTGCATTCTAAGAACATTCAATGACCAGAATTGAGCAGAATTGCACAGGCGTGCAAAAGATCACACTGGCCATTATGAAATGTATTTTTTAAATATCTGATTTATTCAGTAATAATCTTTTACATTGTAATCTTTTTTTAATCGTTTGCATGTCTGCGCGCTGCTGTTTGTCCCAGTGTGTGTACCAAGCCGAGGGTACACACATTGTGGACTAGCCTACAAAGGCACATAATAGTTTATTACTAATGCGCTCTTGGAATAGAAACTAAAACCTGACTATTGACTTTAGACCAGGCTTTTGTTAATGAATCATACAAGAGCTTTATGCTACCTCAAGATAGCATCACACTAGCAGAATTCCGGACCACACCTCATTTTAAGCTCAATTTGTCACAAATGTATTTGCTATTTATGCGGAGCAGATGCTGGATGGGAAAGTGGTATCTGCATCCGTCGTAAAGTAGCAAAGACACTTGCTTTACACTTTGCACTTGGTGTAAGATAGAGGCCCAAAACTCTACCAACCAACCAGTGGCGCATATTTATCACTCACTCACTCACTCAGTCATGAACTTTTCTGGTTATTGGGCTGGGCTTTGCTTTGCTACGGCCCAGCAAAAAAGAAAGAGGTCATCACCAAATTCGGCATTTTTTCCTCCGCCAATTTGGAGAATGGTGAGACATTATGTTGCCAGGCAGTGACACCACTGGAAAAGTTTTCCCCATACACACTGCTCATAAGGATCAGACAAGACCATTTCTTCATTTCGCCTTGTCCGGTATTTAACCACAACTAACAGTGACCACTTCAAATGAGTAAATAATTGTGTAGGATATCAGCCACATACTGGATACCCTTAAAAGGTTAATTGAAGCACCTATTACGATCACACTTGACTTGACTTGACTTGTGGGGTTTTAGTAATCAGTGCTTCAATTACGTGCAAGGCTAAATTTGCAAAGCAAAACTCACTGAAGTGATAAAGGAAATGAATGGTATCACAATGACAGTAAATGCTTTGTTACCATGGACTTGATTCACTGTTTGTAATTAAATACAGTCAATAGTCGTAAAAGATTTAAAACTCAGTGATTGAAAGGCCACTGTATAGCCACATAGGGCAGATTAACAACACACTTGAGAAAGCCTATGAATATAATACTGTATTCTCTCTCTGATGGGTTTCAGAATAAGTGAGTTGGAAACGTATCACTGCATGAATAAAGCAACATATTTCAAAGGCGTTTCAGTGCAGCTGCCAGTATTATTTCCTTCAACCAAATCATTTAACCTTGCAGCTCAATACCTACAAGAGCGCATTCATTCCCAAAGACATATGTGCACAACACAACCATTCAACCAAAACATCTGAAAACACTGCTGCAGTACCAAATTAGAGTGGATATCTTTCATAAAAAGCTACCTCAAGGATGACTTTATGATCATGGGCATGCATGCAGTGCTGTGACAAATTATTTGCCCCCTTCCTGATCTCTTCTATTTTTGCATATTTGTTGCTCTTAAATGTATCAGATCATCAAACTGGCCAGGGGGAGGGGAGGATCTGATAAAAGGTGCCGCATCATACTTTAGTTTCCCCACTGCGTTCAATGGAAACCCCCCAACTACAGGGGCCTTAATGGCCCTAACACTGTACCTGCTGAAGCACCAGAGGCCCTGGGGGTCAGCCCAAATTCTAACCACCAGGGGTCTGGAGAGCCTCACATTGTAAGCACAAAGGGCCCACAGGGGCCTGACATTGCCAAGACTGTGGATAGGGGCCCCCAGTGGTTAGCTCATACTATAAGTAGCCATAGGTCAGTTAATAGGGACTTTAAGCAACAGCGGATTTTACGACGGCTACGGAACCTGATCTACAGATCAGGTCTACAGATCTACACTCCGCTGATCGAGACCTAAGCCGGTGTGCCGGCGCTGCTTACCATTGCAGGCCGATCTACTACGTGGAAAGAAGCAATCACAAGGCTCAGGAGGTATAGAGTCTAGGCTAGGAATTGGAAGGTTCCTGGTTCGATCCCCGGCTCCGCTAAAGAACGTGTCAAAGTGTCCTTGAGCAACACACTGAACCCCGTGTGTGATGTGCAGGTTGGCGCCTTGCACGGCAGCCTCCGCCATCAGGGTGAACGAGAGGCATAATTGTAAAGTGCTTTGTATCATCAGACTAGAAAGGCGCTATATAAAATGCATTCCATTTAAGTTGCAGCGAACCTTTCCCACAGATACTGCATACTGGATGTATATTCCTCTGTAAAAAACCATAGTGAACTTTTTTCTGCTGAAGAGCCTCCCCTCATCCTTGCCTTACATACAAAATACACAGTATTAGTGCATAGTACATAATTCTCTCTGTACGCTATAAATATCTGTATTTACTCCCATGTACATTAGTCTTTATTCTACTGCTGTGCATATATGGAACACATATGCTGTATATACATACATATATATACAGTATATATGCACACTCCCATGCACTTTACCATTCACTCACACTCTGATTAGATCATTTAGATGTGTGTTTAAATTGTCAAATTTTATGTCTTTTTTAATTGAATTGTTCTAAAAGTTAATAAAAAAGATGCACATTATGCTCTGTACCTGTACAGTACTTGGCAGAATGACAACAAATTTGAATAATCTAATATTAACAGTTTCCCATTTCCCCTGAAGCCATATCATCTGCCCCTTTTGCCAGTGAGAGTGGAACAAATAAGCGCTCACACTAAGTTACAGTTGCAATTACAGTTCTCACTGAACTAACTGCTTTGTTAACAAACTTTATCAAGACCTGCCGTTGCTTAAAGTAACAACTGGATTTGACGGCAACAGCACCAGCCTCAGGAGAGATTTATTTCTGGGTGCCATAGCCGTCGCAAAATCTGCCGTTGCTTAAAGTCCCTAATGTATTGTGTTCGGAGGACCATCATGGCATTGAACTTCCCACAGAAGACTTCGGCCTCATGTCATGGGTACCCTGAGGCGCGGAGGCCCCTTGGGAGTCCGAGGCCCCAGGGCACTGGCCCCACTGACCCGGTCTATAATCCAGCCTTGATTAGTTTTGCAGGGGCAATTATTTTTCTACGTGGGTGGTATAAATTTTGAATAATTCTTTACCTTCAATAAATCAAATGATCATTTAAAAGCAGCATTTTGTGTTTACTCATGTGGTCTTTATATTAAATTGACTAGCATGAGCTGAAACACCAAAATACGACAAACAAGCAAACATGGAAGAAGGGGTCAAATACTTCTTCACAGCGTTGCATGTATGAATATGCGAAACAGTTTCTGTGATCGTATAAGTGGGTGCGAGCTTCAGGTTGGTGTACCTGTATGTACAGCGCCCTCCCTAATTATTGGCACCCCTGGTTAAGATGTGTTCTTTAGCTTCTAAAAAATGCAGTTTTTTTCTAATATAGGACCACAAAGAAAAAAAAGAGGAAAATCCAACCTTTAATTCAAGTGCATTTATTCAGTGGGGAAAAAATCCCACATTAAGAAATAATTCTTTTACATCAAATCATGTGTGCCACAATTATTAGCACCCCTGATGTTAATACTTTGTATAACCCCCTTTTGCCAACAAAACAGCACCTAATCTTCTCCTATAATGTTTCACTAGATGGGAGAATACAAAAAGAGGGATCCTCGACCATTCTTCTTTGCACAATCTCTCTAAATCATCCAGCGACCTGGGTCCTGTCCTCTGCACTCTCCTCTTCAGCTCACTCCACAGGTTTTCAATGGGGTTGAGGTCTGGGGACTGAGATGGCCATGGGAGGAGCTTGATTCTGTGTCTGGTGAACCATTTCTGTGTAGATTTGGCCACATGTATCGGGCCATCATCTTGCTGAAAGACCCACCTTCAGCTTTCGGGCAGAGGCCATCAGATTTTGATTTAAAATGTCCTGGTATTTTAGCGATCATGATGCCATGCACCCTAACAAAGTTCATAGGGCCTCTGGAAGTGAAACAGGCCCACAGCATCACAAATCCTCCCCCATACTTCACAGTGGGCACGAGATACTTATCTGCATACTTGTCGTTTGTGTTCCACCAGACCCACTTAGAGTGTTTGTTGCCAAAAAGCTCTGTCTTAGTCTCAGCTGACCAAAGCACACAGTCCCAGTTGAAGTCCCAGTACCGCTTAGCGAACTCTAGATGGTTGCGTTAATGATTGTGAGTGACAAAAGGTTTTTTCCGTGCATGCCTCCCGAACAGCTTGCTGGCATGTAGATAGCGCCTGATGGTTGTTTTGGGGACTTTGTGACCCCAAGATGCTACCATTTGTTGCAATTCTTTAACAGTGAGCTTTGGAGAACTTTTTATTTCTCTTACCATCCTCCTCACTGTGCGTGGCGGCAAAATAACCTTACGTCCTCATCCAGGCTTGTTTACCACTGTTCCAGTTGTTTTCAAATTCTTAATGATTCCTCTGACAGTAGATATGGGCAGGTGCAGGCGAGTGGCTATTTTCTTGTAGCCATTGCCTGACTTGTAAAGGTCGACCCACATCTGCCTTACTTGAATGGTGTGTTCCTTTGTCTTTCCAATGTTGAAGAGTGGATAAGAAAAATGGCCTCTGTGTCACATCTTATTTATACCCCAGGGAAACAGGAAGTCATGATTTACTAATCAAATGTTCCAAGATACTCTGATCAACTTTGTAAACTACTGTAGAAATGACAGAAATATTTCAATTACATTTAATTCCTAGGAATTTTTAGGGGTGCCAATAATTGTGGAACAGGTGATTGTATGAAAAATAATTATTTCTTTGTCAGGGATTTTTTTTTCCCTTAAAATTCACGTGAGTTGAAGGTTACATTTTTCTACAATTTTCAGTGTGAGAGTATGCTTCTGCAATAAAAATTGAATTCATTTTAAGATTTTTAACACATCTTAACCACGTGCCAATAATTATGGAGGGTGCTGTATGTACATTATTATTATTATCAGTAATAATTTCAGAGAAACATTCTCTCTTCAGGTCTGCAAGGTGTGACCTTCAGACCTTTGTCGATGAGTGCAACTTCCTGGCAGAGATCTTCAGTATTTTAGATTTAAAAGCACCTGACATGAAAGGCTGACTGCATACGGAGAAAAGCAGTGTGACAGATGACCCTGGAAAAAGTCACCATGAGCCAGGTCTCTGCACTGGCTTGGCCACGCACAGCTGAGTTTTTCTCAGGCTGCCTATATATAGAGACCTGTTTGGCAGGCCAGGCAGAGCCTGCTGAGCAAAGACATAACACACTGATTTGTCTCTCCAGCTGGGAAGAGACGGAGCACTGAGACTAGGCTCCGCAAGAGCGGGATGGAAAGAGAAAGGAATCGAGAAGTGCCAGATTCAGTTCTGCTTTCTTCCAGATGGTGCGATAACAAGTTCCAGAGAGGCGTGTGCGGTTTGAAATCAGAGTGGTTGATAAAGCCCAAGATTTTGGGCCCATTGGAAGTGGTTCTTCTTAAAAGTGACATTCTCAGTTCATATTCTCATAATGTCTGAACTCAATGGGCTGATTTAATTCCTTGCTACCCTGTCAAAAATAAAGGGTATCCCAGTGAAATTCCACACCAGGTGTTGGAGTTAATTTTAACTCCCCTCAGATTTTACCACCAGGGAATCATGAATTAGGAGTCATTTTTCAAAGGGCGTATTTTGACTACCTGGAGTAAATAAAAGGAAATATTTATAAAATTTGGTTCCTAGCTCCTGTATTTATTTATTTTTCATCAAAAGAATTTTAACTGCCAAGAGTCAAAATTCGCATCTTAAAAAAAAAAAGACTCGCATTCATTTGAATGAGTATTTTAATGGTTTTTCTTTCCAGGAATATTTTCATTCCTCGAGGGTAATGTCTCTCTTTTATGCTAACAGTGTTTAGTCCTCCTGTCATTTCAACAAGGCTGTCATTATGTTTATTGTGAAAGTTAGTGTTTACCATTGCACATGTTGTGAAAAAAATTGTTTGCCCCCTTCATGATTGCTTCTATATTTGCTCATTTGTCATCCTTAAATGTTTCAAACAATTCAAAACAAACTAATTTTAATATAAGACAAAGACAATGTGAGTAAACACAAAATGCAGATCTCAAAAGATAATTTTATTTTTTGAAGGAACAGAGTTATCAGAGTTATTTTTTGCAAACATTGCTTTTCCAAATGTTTTAACTCAACCACAACGGAGGGTTTCCAGCATGACCTTCCTGTCTTAAGTCAGGCCAAAGCGTGTCAATTGGATTCAAATCAGGACTTCAAAACTTACATTTTGTTTCTTTGAGACTTTCAGAGGTGGTCTTGCTTGAGTGCTTCAGATCACCTTCCTGCCCCATTACCCGATGGCACTTAAGCTTTAGGTCACAAACTGATGGCTGGACATTCTCCCTCAGGAGCAGAATTCACGGTTTCATTGACTATGGAAAGTTGTTCAGGTTTTGAAGCAGCAAAACAAGCCCAAATTGTCACACTAAGACTACCGTATTTGATTTGTATATGTTCTTTTTGTGGAATGCTATGCCAGCTTTACACCAGATGTAACAGGACCCATGTCTTCCATAAAGTTGCACTTTTGACTCAAAATGCGACAAAATATCAACCAAAGTGTCTTAGAGGTCATCAAGATATTTTTCAGAAAATTTTTGTGAGACAAGTCTTATACTTTTATATACTTTTTGGACAGTAGTGGTTCTTGCCTTGCACCTCTCCCATGAATGCCATTTTTTATCACTTTTGCGGACACTGACCTTAACTGAGGCAACTGAGGCCTATAGTGTGATGGCTGGTGTGTTGAGACGCCAAACGCAGCGGGCGGAAAAAAAGGAAGTCACGTAGATTGAGAGAGAGACAAACAAATCAAAGAAGAGAGAGACTTGCGCTTCCAACGGACCTAGATCTCGTCCGAGTGCAAGGCAGCAGAGCGAGCTCGACAGAACGAATAGAAAAGGAAAAAAATCTCGGAAACAGAGATAAAAGGAAATAGCACAAGACGGTGCCCAGAAAGAGGAGAAACAGAAAGATTCCCTTGTTATCTAGAACTTTTCCTCTTTTGTAGCTAATACCTCAATAAATGTCTTACTAGAGACCTTACCGACTAAAGTGCAAACATAACACTGGCACTCTAGCAAGAGCAGTGAGGCGGAAGTAGGGCTTATATAGAATCCGGACGACGCCCCTAATTAATGCCAGCTGGCCCAAGAATCCGATAGTGGGCAAATCGATATCATCCCGGACGAGAGCAACCGAGAAAGCTCTCAAAGCCTCCAAAAACCTTGACATATAGTTCTTGATTTGTATATCTTGGTTCTTTTGTGACCTCCTGGATGAGTCGTCAATATGCTCTTGGAGGAATTTTGCTTGGCCACCCATTCCTGAGAAGGTTCACCACTGTTCCAGGTTTTCCCCATTTGTAGATAATGGCTCTCACCATGGTTTCCAGGAGTCCCAGAGCCTTAGAAATGGCTTTCTTACCATTTATATACCTAAAGATGTTAATTAATTTGTTTCTCATCTGTTCTTGAATTTTGTTAGATTGCAGCCTGATGTGCTGCTTTTTGCCTACTTCACACTGCCAGACACGTTCTGTTAAAGTCATGTATAGATTTAACAGGGCAGGCCGCATTCATCCCTGGATGTGTTTTGTGACATTCAACCCAATTATCAAGTAAATTTGTTTAATTCGTATATTTAGCAACCAGGTAAAGTAAGGTTGAATTGCTTTCAACTGTCAATTAATGAAATCATCATTTGAAAACTAAAGTTTAAGTTTACTCTGGTTATCTTAGTCTCGTGTTTAAATGGGGTTGATGATCTAAACTTTTTAGCACAAATATGCAAAAATAGGAGAATTGGGAATGAGGCGAATACTTTTCCACAGTATAGTGCATGAATGTTAATATCCTTCGCCATTGCTTCTCCAAACACAATTCATACTATAGGAAAAGACACAGAGCTGTGTCTTGGCAAAGGGAGGTAGCCCAAAGAATAAAATGAAGGGGATCAAATAATTGAGGCACACGTTTTTGAGAAAAAAAAAACTTTTTTTTTCATTTTCATCATTATTTTTCCTTTCAATCATTGCATTTCAATTAAGAGTTATGCTTTTGTTCATATTTCAAATCAAACGTCAAGATGCTAAACAATATAGACATTAATTAATTACTGCTTCTGTTCATATTTCAGGTGCCAACTTTGGCGGTGGGTACTACATTATGCATACATAATAGAATATGGACAATGGACTACATTTTAATGTGAAGTGTCATACAGTGCTACCACCCCTCCGCTTCAACATCCTTCAGTTTAATTGGCCAAGAACTGTTCTCTCCCTTTATTTTGCACTTAATTTTGGCTGCTATACCTCAGTCGGGTGGATGCTGCACAATGGTGGTGTTTGTGGTGAGTTTGTCCTTCAACAACAGCCATGTTTTCATTTATTGTCAAGTGAATTTTAGCAAACTTTTAAATGTCGCAAATAAAGAATTGCGAATTAGGCACGTTTCCATCACCAAGGCTCCACAAAGCAAAGTTCTGTCAGACAGAGGCGGAATAGGCTATGCTACGCACAGCTGCAATAAACAGAGATGAATAAGAGATTGTGAACTGGAGATAGGTGATCGGTCAGGTGAGTTACCTGCTCACTATTTCAAAACTTATTCTGCAAGGGTTTTCTGTCCCTCATTAAATGCAAATGGACCCTTCTTCAAAATCTGCAAAAACCACCTCAATCATGTGTAGAAACTTTTCTTCAAAATTTCCATCAACCTTTTCTAACTTAAAAACGCACATGAACATACCTTAATGGAACCATGGCAACGCTGAAGTGTTTTTACTGTGCAAAAGACCACATAGCTGCAAGCCTTTATTATAATCAGTGATAAGTGACTGTGTTTCTGATTGGGGGATGAATAATCCACATCGTGTTTATGTTGTCATAACATAATGGAACCATTCATGGTGCGATTGTGTCGATCACAACAGATGAGTGATTAAGCCTGACTGTTTGAATTAATATGTGCAAGCCTGGACTGCAACTAATGCAAGAATACTAATTGGTGGCTCTATTGTGGAGCAGCCCCAGAAAAAGGCTACACAAAAGGCACTGTGTGGGCTGGGGAGCTGGACACTCACATGGTAGAGGGAGCTTGACTCAGAGCTGGGAGTGGACATAGACTCTTGTCTCAGCATCTCCATCTGTAAGGAGGGCAGCTGGTCATAGTTGCTCGGGCTGGCACCCCTGTCCCCCTTCCTTCTCGACCATTTGCGCCCTGTTAAGTGCTCTTCGGTGGGAGCCTTGTCCACGCTCACATAGCGCAGAAGGGAGTTCTCTGATGGGGACACAGGAACTGTGGTTACCCCAAAAACAAGAAATTCTGCCAATGCAGCATTCATTTATCTATTTAGTAGTTTATTTGGAAAGGAAAAAGCATCTGCCCACAAGAGACTTTTCTCAAAAGATTACCATACTCTTAATTCATGTAATACATAAAACATGAAGATAAATCACTCAAATCACTTTACACACTAATATTTGTTCGGCCACCTTTAGGTTACATCACGGCGCACATTGGTTGTGGTATCGTTTTGACATTGCAATATAATGTTACAATATTTGAGGAGTCCACTTGCAAAGCGTTCTAAGTCAAGTCGGTCGTTTTTTTAAAGAAAAATCTGATCTTTTGGTAGGTATAGAAATTATATTCCATAGATACCAAGTTTCAATATACTGAAACTATTAGCCTTGCACACATGACTTTGATTTTGCAACACAAAGTTGCACAGTGGTTGAATAGCTGCTATGACAATGACAACATAAACATGAGTCCATGGGTTCAAATCCCCCTTATATGGTGTCACTATCATCACACTTTTCTGAACTGCCCAAACCAACAAACTCGAACCCAATGTTACCACATCCCCCATCTTAAATTAGAGAAAGCAAAAGCTGAACAGGATATAAAAGCTCGACTGCGATTGGTTCCTTCTAGAAAATGAAAACGTAATCACGTTTCCACATTGGCTGATGACTTAGCAGAATTTGACAGTTTTCCTCCTTGACTTGGCAGGTTTTGACAGAGTTTTGCTTTTTCTGTTACAATGTATAACATGATTTAGTAGGTTTTGAAAGTAGAGCTATCGGTGGGACATGTGCAGGTGCCTGAAAAAGAGGCTGAGGGAGATAACTCCCTTATTTTGAATTTATGTTCAAAACATGACTTAGCAGGTTTTGCAAGTAGACTCCTCATTTATTTCCGACCTTATTTGCATACACTTTTGGCCAACACATTTTATTGACGATGGGTGAGTTTATACCCTCTCCTTCAGCTCTTTTCCCAATAGACTCCCCACTCCCTTTACTCTTAATTCCTACAAATGACGACCCTGAGGTAGGTCAGGTCTTGGCTGAACACCGTCCTGCTGCAGTAAAATGTATTCAGCAGACTACCTGAATATACTGAACGACCAACAACACATCAATTGACCCTTATTCATCCCCGAGGGCAAAGGCATATTCCAGGATGACAATGGCAGGATTCATTGTGCTCATTTTGAGAAAGAGTGGTTCACTGATCATGAGCAATCATTTTCACACATGATTGGCCACTTCAGAGACTGGACCTGAACCAATTGAAAGTCTTTGGGATGTGCAAGAGAAGGCTTGACTCTTTTTCCCATAATGACTACATATGACCCCAAAGTGGATGTGAACTTTTAACTTCAATAGTACTGTGTAGCATTTTCCCTAGCCAGTTGAAGCAACCCCAGATCATAATACTAGGTCCATAGACTTGTACAGTGGGTATTATGCATGATGGGTCCATCGCAATACGGGTTTCCTTTCTTACCCTGGTGTGCCAAACACTCTGTAATCAGGTAAATCTGGACTCATTAGACCACATGACCTTTTTCCAGTACCATTCAGTGCAATCTTTTTGCTTCCTTGCAAATTTAACACATTTTTTTCCCAATAAGCGCCACTAACAAGTGGCTTTCTTGTGGCCACGCAGCTGTATAGCCCCAATCCTCTAAATTCTTGTTCTATTGTGCAAGTGGCAATGCTCTTACCTTCATAATTCAACATACCCACGAGTTCCATGATTTATTTTTTAAAAATGAGGCCTCACCGAGCATCTTGGATCAGAACCAGACACGATCTTTCTCCAACTCATTTCCTCCGCGAATTTGACAGTTCGCCACTATCGTTCCATGTTTTAAAGTAGGTATGTAGTGATTTGAAACTTAATGAAAAATTGTCCAATTTGGTATCACCCGAAAGGGCATGCAACACTCTCTCTAACTATCAACACTTTTCAGCCCGAGAATAAAGTAATATGGATGGATGTAAAACAGGCTTTTAGCAACCCTCAATTTCATTCTTGAACAGCACTATGAATCAGGCCAAGAGCTGTGACGTCACATACTTTCGTATGTATGTGTATTTTACATAGGCTATATTTAACTGGTAGTTGCCGAGAAGTAAAAAACGTTCTCCGCCCACCTGTGCAGAGACAGATTGTCAATGTTAGCAAGTCTGCCAGGCGAACGGGTCTTTGTGATCTAGACAGTGGTGCTCCTACAATGGAGGAATCTACCAATTAAGAGGAAGCAGCGAACACATAGTGCTGTAACAGAACAAGAGGCAAAGAAAAGGGGATGGTTTGTTTATTTTTCCTGGTTTGCTGCAGTTTGCGGTAATTCCTCATGCAAATCACACACATTATTGCCCATCATAAAATTTCAATCAACTTGGAAAATCTTTTGAAGCAGCAAAATCACCGAACCAGGGTACAGGTACTAGAGTATATTTTCTTGCCGTACTACTCATGATACCATCCAATAGCAATTTGCCATTAACGTGCTTCTGCAATGTTTTCTGCTAATTCACAAACTTCACCCAAGTTTCTCGCTGGTGAATAGAATAATCACAGTTCTGACACCAATCAAATCATTAAGAAACATTTACGGAAAACAATTAATCTGTAATAGCACCAGTCTGTGAGGTTTTACGAAATGAACCAAGAGCAAACACCAGTAAAATGCAAAAAGGAGGCTTTATTTCTGAAGGGGGAAACCCCCCAACAGAGCTGGCAACAGTACAATGTCCGCAATCCAAAATCAGAATCCAAAGGGCGAAATCCAGAGTCATACACAGGGCACCTATCACAAAAAATCGTAGTCAGACAAAAGAGGTCCAAAAACAAGAATGCGGCAAAAGTACAGGGAGTAGGCAAAGCTCGATATCAAAGACGGTCCAGTCAGAAAGATAAACACTGAGAGATCAAGGCGAGAAACGTGGCACGAGAAAACTAGGGAGAACGATCTGACAAGAGCGTGAAGCAAACAGACATCTTATATACACATCCAGGAGAACACATGACCAGGGAGAACAGGTGCAATCAATGGTGACAATGATTAGGGAGAGACACATGAGGGATAAACTAATTACATGAATTTGGCTGTAGCCAAAACGCAGACCGGGATCACAAGACAAACCTAAGTACAAAGAACAGCTCCGGTTAAGGAGTACTAAAGTGCCAAGATAAAAAAAAAGGAAAGCACAGAGTATAAGTGGAAAACCACAGAAACTTGCAGCAGAGATAATTAGGGATAGGCAAGGAGGCGGAGACTAGAATTGGGCGACAGCTGAGAGATCATTAGTCAATTAGTAAGTGCAGCTATACAATCCCAAGTGCTTGTTAGTAAGTTAGTCCAAATATACAAGGTTAGTGTGGGTTAGTATCTAGCAAAAACAATAAACTGTTAGTATGTGTTAGTAAGACAGTTAAAGAGAGAGGAAGGAAGAACACGAGATAATGAAAGAAGATTGAAACCCAGAAACCAATAAATCACCCGAATGAGTGGCACACAAGACAAGGGACCGTGAGCAAAGATACACACATGACAAGACAGGGGAGACAAAGTGCAAAGCATGGAAATGAAAACATGACATGGAAACCAAATGATCTAAATATGAAAAACAAACAAGAAATCTAAATTGCCAAAACACAAAACACAATCCTAAGAATAGTCATAAGGCAGGCAGTGGTCACTATACACAAAAAGCATACATGGCTGAGCCAGGCACAGAACTTAAACATGACAGCAGAAATCAGAATCACAACACAGTCGAATGTCGCCATTGCAAGCAAGATGTCAAATTTTTTCAACCCCTGCTTGACTTGTAAATCGAATATAGACAGCAAGTTTGAGCAGTTAGTAAGCCCAAATCCAGACAATTGTGATGCAAAACAGCCGCCCACCAGTTCCACTGTCCGAGTTTGGGATTTGATAAAGTAATCTGGGAATTATGTAATGTGCATAAAACATTCATTTCGCCCTGTAACCATTGTGATTATCTTTCTGACTGGACCGTCCTTGACTACCGATTTTTGCATTCTCCCTGTACTTTGCCGCCTTCTTGTGTTTTGAACCTTTTTCGTCTGACTGTGATTTTTGTGATTGGTGCCCTGTTTACGATTCTGGATTTCGGCCATTGGAGTCTGATTTTGGATTGTGGACTCTGTACTGCTGCCTGCTCTGTTGGGGGGTTTCCTCCTTCAGAAATAAAGCCTCCATTTTGCATTTTACTGTTTCACGCAAGTGGTTCATTTTGTAAATCCTCACATATCCTCCGTTAACCTTGATTACAGCCTGACATGTCCTATGCATTCTTCCTAGCAGTTCAAGGAGAGAACTTCCTGGTAACTCATTCCAGACTTTCAAGAGTTCCTTCATGAGCTCTTCAGAACTTGATGGGTGCACTTCTCTGACTGTCCAGTCAAGTTCATCCCACAACAACTCAAAAAGTGACAAATCTGGTGACTGTGGGAGCCGCACCATCCTCTGAAGTGCTCCTGCTTCTTTTTGTCAAGATATCTTTGGCACAGCTTGGAGGAGTGCTTGGGGCCATTGTCCTGCTGAAGCACAAAGTTCTGACCAACCAGTATACTTGTGTTAAGGTTTGCTTAGAACAAAGTACATTCAGTTTGACCAACAAGTTTTACAAAAAAGTTATTATTGGCACAGCTATTAACCCAAGTCTGTGGGGTCTAATCCAGGCTAAAGAGGAATACGTTGTGACAGTTGAATTTCAAGATGTACAGTTGTAAGCAAACAACATTTTTAGTCAATACAAGTCTCCCTCGAGCATTTTGTGTGCCTTTGTCGCTCAAAATTAACTTCAAGATGACAAAAACCAGCCAAATTCTGAAAATGCAAGGTTTTTGTAATATTTTGGTCTGTAGTGTATATCAATAAAAATGAAATAAAGTCTGTTGAGCATGAGTGTACACATAAGATTAGACTAGTCAACAGACAATTATTTGATATGGCCACCTGACAAGACAGCCCTGGTCACAAATTAATTTTGTGCAGTACATCCTTCAGCTTTCACCAAATCAGTGTGCAGCTTGAGCGCCCTCATACTCATTTAAAGGGCATTGAAAGGAAAATCTATACTCCTAAACTCCGTCCTGGACCCCTATGCCATAGAGTATATCACAATATATCAATGTAAATAAATAGAACCACTGAAACACTGCCAACTGTTCTCACTTCCCGATTCACACTGAGATGTGAGATGCTAGAATTGCACCATTATAACAGAATGCTTTCATACGCTTACATAACAATCTCAGAATATTTCAGTATTTATAGAGATCGAAAATATGAGAAAGAGATAAATAATGTGGGAGAGAAAGAACACATTATATCATAGAAGGGCAGTGAGAGGGGAACCAGGAGGGGTGACTACGAGGGGTAATTGCAGGTCTCCTGTTTTTAAAAGTATATCGTTGAAACTTGTATATTCAGTGTGGTCTGGAGTTGGACTTCTTCAGTCACTACTACATCCAGATTATAGTGCATTTAATTCCTTAACCCTATCTGCACGGGGGGCTTTTTATTCCCGCGCCGATTTTCACGTTGTATAATTTCTGAACGCCTTGATTTAAGAACACCAAACTTGGTGACTTGCCTGGGAACAATTTTATACCAATAAGTCAAGTCCACCATCTTCGCTGTTTCCATGGCAACAGTTCTCTAACAGGTATGTCTGACAAAATATTGCCGATTTCGGTTTCATCAATGTAGTTTTCAGATTCTCTTTTTAACATATACTTATTCCATTATATTTACAGTATCTTACGTAATGTTTGCTTTGTTAAGTAGAATTAATTTATGCTAATTTGATGATGTCATTGAATTTACTTTATTTTCCTATCATGAAAGCAGCTACTACCAACAAATAGACATTTTTCTCCATTATTAAGGCTCTTTAAGGCTCTTTAGGCTCTATATTGAAATCAATATTCTAAACACAAAGAAGTTGATGATAAGAATAGAGCAAGTTCTGCTGATGCAAACCTGTAATCCTTAGTTTACTTTCATTTCTTTCTGACCTGAACTTCTAAGAAAAACATTCTGACTAAATGAAAAACTAGTTTCACAGAACATAAATAGATTTTTGTGTATTTTATGGCCTCTCAGAGCTGTTGCATCATGGGATAAAATTAGCAAAGTAATCTGGGTCATAATGATGTCATAATGGGTTATAATAATACCAAAATGATTGCAGTGATTTAGTTTTACGTGTGCATCATCCCCTGCAAATTTGGTAGTCATACGCCATGTTGTTTACGAGTTACACCCCCCCCCCAAAGAAGCCCCAAAAAGCCTGGTCTACATAGGGTTAAATGTAATTATTGATTTGTCCTGGTTCTCATCCCCAGTATCAGATACACAAGTTGCGTGAGCAGTCAATTTTAAGCATAAAAATTTCAGATATTATTATTTGAATATGGGCAATGTAACCCAATCCTCAAAAGAATTTTGGGGGCAAACATGCTTTGGAAGTTTGACTAGGCAGCATTCTATGAGAGTGCCTACTGCAGAATGGAGCTATACTGTGCATTTTAAATGATATGTCAGGGCAAGGAGCTAATATCTCCATCATGTGATTGAACAGAAGAATTCCCGGCTGATCTGAGCGACTGGGGCCCATTAGGGTATTACAGTCAATTTTTTTTGCTTGCCCTTGGTAAAACTAGGATTTGAATCATATGACCTGGCTGCCATATAAACTGCCAATTGCTGTCCAGATAATGTATGCAAAGGCACAATGATCAGAGCACTTTTTATCTCAAAGGGACAAGCTGTGCTACGGAAAAACACAGTCAATAGAAGAAGAGAGATTGAGATAGTTTGAGAAAAGAGAGATGAAGGTGAAGTGTCCTGACGGTTTTCGGAGAGGAGAGCTGTCAGTGATAAGTGATGGGCATAGACAGACCGGCAGCTGCAAAATCTGCAGCCATTCTGGAGCCCAATTCCAGCGCTTGCAGAGATATAAAATTACAATAATGGTTGTACCCCAGTCGAGTGACTGTTAAATCAATGAGGAAAACTTGATGCAGATTGAGTACTCTGAACAAATCCAAATGAAATATAATATCTAGTCTAACCCAAAGCGCCATTAAGCGGAGGGCCCAATTGATAGGAACTGGAAGTGCTTCAACCACAGAATTAAATTAAGATTTTGTGTTTCAGTCTTTTCTACACTGTATTCAGTACGCATTTAGAGGGACTTCTTAAAAAAGTACATTGTTGTTTGTAGCTGTAGTGCAGGACTGGTTCTTAAACAGTTAGATGTTTACCACTATTGAACACCTTTGCCAGAGGAAATAATGAAAGAAATGGAAGGTGAGGGAAGAGGCAAGAGGACTATTTTGAAAAAATTATGGAAAATTTTTCAAAAACGTCTTCACTGCTAAAAGATGTGAATTTATGACAAAAGTATATAAAGAATTCTCAGACAAAGACTAGACTCATTCTTAGCAAATATAAATATAGGGATCAAAAGACTATTTATAATAGATTATACATGCTCTGGTTTTATTGAATATAAAATGCTGAGTTTTATGAAATCATCAATGCTCCTAACACACAAATTAGATATTTAACAAAATTTTTTGGATATATATCCAATTCGTGCGTTAGGAGCATTGATGACCATTTAGCATTTAGACTAAAATCTACCATCACTAACCCCATTCTGCAATGGGCAGGAAAATTGACACTTGACACAACTGGTTACAAAGTGCAAGCTAATTGCTATTTGGCACCATTCAGGGAGTCAGAGAGCAGACAGAGGTAAAGGCCACTTTGATTTATTGGTCTGAGCCAGTAGGTGGCTCACAACTGAATAAAGAGGGACGGAGAGATACAAAAATGGATGACGCAGCACTTATTACAGGGAAAATGCCATTCAACAAAGGAAAAATGTTTAGATGACAGTAGAGGAGTTGTAAGGGCACTTAGAGAGGCACAGGAAAAGGAGGGGTTTATGAGGGAAAGGGAGAGGCGTACATGATGTGCCATGTTGTTTCTTCCCTCTCAGTTCAGCTAACATTAAACAACACATGATGTCACAACTCACGACTGAACCAAATTACACCAGAACAGGGGATAATTACAGGACAAGAAAGAGCAGATGATCATTTTCCTTTCCCTCATCCTGCCTTAATCCCACTCTTCCCTCCTCCCTCTCCTGTCCCCTCCACCGCCGCACTCACCTCTCCTGCTCTCTTTTCTTAGCTTGGCAGGGTCCTCATAGTCTCCCACCCATTTGTACTCAACAGGCATGGAGATAGGCCTCAGTCTGCCTGAGTGAGAAGTACACCCACACACACTCACTAAAAATATGCTACACCTACATGCCGCGTATGTCTACTGTTCGAACACATTCAGTGCATTTTGTAGTAAACGCATCAGTAAATGCAAATTGTTTTTTGATTACTAGTTTGAGTATATGTACATCTGAGCATACAAAGACACACGCAAAGGACACAGACGAGCATGCACTCAAACACAAACCGATAAACAGGACGTACCATATGCAGAATTGCCGTCCTTCTGACCCTGAGATGGACTCTGGGTCTTGTCATACTCATAGCAGTACAGCACAGTGTCATCGTCTATCAGAGTGAACTGCTTTCTGTACTCCTGGTCCAGGAAGGAGTTGGGAGACTCAGAACCCTTTGCGACTGGAACGCCGCCGTGGTGATGAGCCATTTCCTCGCCAGGCAAGTTCCCCTTCTCATCCCTGCACAAAAAAAAAAAAAAAAGCTCAGGTGTTTTATCATGGATGCCCACAGAGGTAAAGCATTGAGCCAACAAATTCATGACCTACTGAAAAAGGATCAATACAGCCATTAGGTAAATAAGTACATGTGCAGGAATGAATCCGTGCGCGACAATACTGGATTAATCATCCAAATACGCAACTGCACGGGTATATACAGGGCAGGGTTGGGTTCAATTAATTTTTTCAATTACTTTCGGAACAGAATGTTCTATTACAATTACACTTACTTTTCGATAAAAAAAAATCTACAACCCCAATTCCAAAATAGTTGGGACAAAGTGTAAATTGTGAATAAAATCAAAATGCAATGACTTTCAAATCAGACCAACCAGTATTTTATTCATGATAGAACAGGGGTAACATAGCAAATGTTGAAACTGAGAAATTTTACAATTTTATTCACAAAATGAGCTCATTTCAAATTTGATGGCTGCTACAGGTCTCAAAAAAGTTGGGAAAGGGGCCTGTTTGCCAAGGTGTAGCATCCCCTCTTCTTTTTAACACAGAGTGGAGATATCTGGGCATTGAGGAGACAAGTTTCTTGAGTTTAGCCATTGGAATACAGGCTTCCAGCAGCTGGAGAGTTTTGGATCTCCTTTTACAGACTTTTCGTTTAATTATGCACCAAATGATCTCAATCGGTTCAAGGTCAGGACTGCAGGCAGGCCAGTTCAGCACAGGGACTCTTCTACTATGAAGCCATGCTGTTGTCATAGCTACAGTATGCGATTTTGCATTGTCCTGCTGAAATATATAAGGCCTTTCCTGGAATAGATGTCATCTGGAGGGGAGCATATGTTGCTCTAAAACCTTTATATACTTTTCAGCATTCATGGTGCCTTTTAAAATATGCAAGTATCCCATACCATATGCACTAATGCATCCCCATACCATCAGAGATGCTGGCATTTGAACTGAACACTAATTATAGGAGGGGTGGTCTTTCTCCTCTTTAGCCCGGAGGATATAACACCTATGATTTCCAACGAGAATGTCAAATTTGGACTCGTCTAACCACAGGACACTTTGCCACTTTGCTATATTCCATTTTAAATGAGTCTTGGCCCACAGAACATGGTGGCGCTTCTGGATCATGCTCAACAATGGCTTCCTTTTCGCATGATAGAGTTTAGGTGGCATCTGTAGATGGCACGACGGACTGTGTTCACAGACAGTGGTTTCTTGAAGTATTCCTGGGCCCATTCAGTAATGTCAATGACAGAATCATGCCGGTGAGTGATGCAGTGGTGTCTGAGGGCCCGAAGATCACTGGCATCCAGTAAAGGTCTTCGGTCTTGTCGCCTTATGAGATTTTTCCAGTTTCTCTGCATCTTTTGATGATGATATGCACTTTCAATGATGAGACCTTCAAAGCCTTCGCAATTTGACATTGAGGAACATTGTTTTCAAAGTATTCCATAATTTTTTTATGCAAGCCTTCACAGATTGGAGAGCTGCTGGCCATCTTTACTTCTGAGAGTCAGCCTCTCTAAGACATCCCTTTCATAGCCAATCATGTTACACACCTGATGCCAGTTAACTTAATTACTTGCTAAATGTTCTTTCAGCAGATTCTCATATATTAATTGCTTTTTCAGCCCTCTTTCGCCTCAGTCCCAACTTTTTTGAGACCTGTTGCAGCCAGAAAACTTGAATTAAACTCATTTTGTGGATAAAAATGTACAAAAAAATGTCTCAGTATCAACATTTGAAATGTTATCTATGTTCTACTGAATATAACATATTGGCCAGTGATCTGAAAGTCAGTGCATTTTGATTTTATACACAATTTACACTTCGTGACAACTATTTCAGAATTGAGTATTAAAATTAAATACCAATTATTAAAATTACTGTAATTGTAATTGAAAAAAGTAATTGAACCCAACCCTGATACAGAAACCACTGATTTTTGACCTTCAGTTACCATTTTTTCACTAAAATTATTTTCGCTTTTCTGAAGGTTTACCTTCCCCTTTGTTGCAAACTGGGCCTGTGCAATTTTAAAAGGTGCAGAAAGAGGTAAATGCTCATTAATCACAATTGTTATACACCAGTATAAAATTACATATTAAAGAGATGTTCTATATTTCATATGTTTTGAATGATTTAAAAGTAGTATTTTGTGCTTCCATATGTTCTCCTTGTTTAATGTAACATTTTTTATGAAAATCTGCCACCCATCAGTGCAACAAATAAGCAGAAATTGAGGGTATCAGAAGGAGAGAAAATACATTACGAAGGTCCAGTAGATGCACAGACAGGTGACAAATGAAACTGGCAAGTTGACAGTAAACTGGCATTGATTTTGACTGCCATCCCTGCAAAAGCAGGAGAGCATTAGAGTCATGTGAAACACAGGGCTGCTCACCGGGGGGTGTAGGGTTCTGCAGGAGGTGGAGGGATGAAGAGGTCCTGGAGTGCGGAGTTCTCCTGTCTGGAGGGAGTGCTGTAGGTGCTGGAGGGTGTGGCCACACTGCTGGTGGGGCTCTGTGGGGCGACTGGCTGTGAGGGCAAACAAAAAGAACTAATCAAAAACATAACAGCAGAAACACAAGTTCAGGCTTCTGTACTGGAGAGAAGTGTCATTCTAACACCAAATAAAAAACTCAAAACTTCTGCCCAAGTAAGAATAATAAAAAAGTGGTGTTGCGCCAGTAAGGCAAAAAATTGCCCATGAAAGCTTTTGATTCCTTGCCATATTAACTGTCTGAAGAGATGTATGCGGGCCTAGAAAATGCATTTGCTTTTTGTATCGTATGTGCCAGGGCAGATGTGGGCAAAATTTAGAAATTTTAGACCCCCCTAAATCCAACATATGGGGATAAATCATTGAATAACTTCCAATTATTACAGTGCTAGTTCTAAAATGCATTACTGTTATTGTTTCTGCCATCCCAAGGAACAATTTGACACAAAACATGGCTTAATTGCTTTGAAAATATGAGACCCAGGAGGAATCGAAGCCGTAAAAAACATAATTTGGCTAGAGTTTATCACAAATTGTAAGTTTAACATTAAAATTGATATAGTTCCCAAAGTGATCCACCCTAAATATTTGGTAGAAAAAAGTAGATGCAGTATGCAAAGTGCGTTCGCACAAAGTTTCAAGAAATTCTTTCACCGGCAACAATGTAGTAGGACGGCTGCATGTACACCATCCTTGGAAAATAGAAGAAAATCAAAAAAGCCATTTTGAGGCAAAGGCAAACTAGATCATGAAAACAGTGAATAAATAGGTCACAGTGGATCCAGTATTCCCCATTTAGAGCCTTTACCATCATAGGAATAATTATAAAAAGCAGAGATTATATCTAGATCTCTTCTGGATCAGATCTCCGTTGTAAATTTCTAGCATGTATCATGTGTATTGTGTATTATAAATATGAAAGATTTATGGTCAGCAATGTTATGAAAGGTGGAGATTGCTGGTCTCGGAATGAAAGGATTGATCGCTAACTTTCTCTTTGCTTGGTTGTATGGAAGTTATTTTATTAAAAGCAGTCATACAAAAGATACACAGATGATTTAGTTACTGACACAGTTGTGCTCAAAAGTTTGCATACCCTAGCTGAATCTGTGAAATGTAGTCATTTATTTTGAAAATATCACTCATCATGCAAAAAATGTGTCTGTTTTTGAAGGATAGTGATCTCGTGAAGTCATTTATCATCACATAGGTGTTTGGCTCCTTTTTAAATCATAATGATAACTGAAATCATCCAAATAGCCATGATTGTAAGTTTACATACCCTTGAATGTTTGACCTTGTTATACTGACACAAGGTGACACACTCAGGTTTAAATGGCTATTAAGAGTCAATTTTCTACACCTGTGGCTTTTAAAATTGTTACTAGTATCTGTGGATATTAAATCATTAAAAGTTTAATAGAAGTTGACAAATATAATATGTCATATCTTATTGAGTTTGTTAGCTCCAGAGTGGATGCACTAATCTGGCTAGACACTGAGCCATTGGGAGCGGAGAAGATCAGACCTTTGTAAGAAGGTAGGTCAACTTTATAAACATGGGAAAGTATATAAAAAGAGATCCAAAGACTTGAAAATGCCAGTCAGAACTGTTCAGTCCGTGATTAAGAGGTGTAAAATTAGGGGATACGTTGATACCAAGCCAAAGTCAGAAAGGCCAACAAAGCCCAAACTGCCAGGAGAATTGTTCAGGACACAAAGAAAAATTCACAAGCTGCTGCCAGCAAAATACAGGGTGCTCTGGAAAAAGACAGTGTGGTCATTTCAAGGAGCACAATAAGGAGGTACTTAAACAACTATAAACTGCATGGTTGAATTGCTGGAAGGAAACCATTATTGCACCAATCCCACAAAAAAGCTTGCCTTAAATATGCCAGACAAGACCTTGAAACACCTCAAACTTCTGGAATACTATCATTTGATGTGACAAGACCAAAGTAGAACTTTATAGTCACAACTATAAGCGCTATGCTTGGAGAACAGTCAACAAGAAGGCCCACGGTGAAAAATATACCATTCCCACTGTAAAGCATGGCAGTGGCTCTCTGATGTTTTGGGTGTGAGTAAGTTCTAAAGGCACAGGGAATCTTGTGAAAATTGATGGCAAGGTGAATGCAGCATATTATCAGAAAATACTGGCAGACAATTCTCATTCAAAAGCTGCCCATGGGACACACAAGGAATTTCCAGCATGACAATGATCCAAAGCACAAGGCCAAGTTGACCCTCCAGTAATTACAGAGGACAAAGGTGAAGGTTGTGGAGCGGCCATCACTGTCTCCTGAGCTCAATATCATCGAGGAGCCGCCTTGGGGAGATCTCAAACATGCAGTTCATGCAAGACGACCAAAGAATTTGCAGTCGCTGGAGGGAGTTTGCAAGGTAGAATGGGCAGCTATACTATCTGAGAGAATTAGGGGCCTCATTGACAGACAGCTATCACAAAAGACTGCAGACTGTTATTGATGCTAAAGGGGCCAATACATAGTATTAAGAACTAAGGGTATGCACACTTTTGAACAGGGTTAATTTCTTTTTTTTTCCCCTTATTGCCATGTTTTATTAACGGTTGTTCCATTCTATGCGACCTACAGATATGAATCCAATAAGAAATAAAAGCAATGTGTTTTAAACTGGCTATTCGTGTATCCTTTAAAAAATGTAACCTATTTTACAAATTCAGCTAGGGTAAGCAAACAGTATATACCACAGATGCATAATGTCACATTTCATTTATTGTCATTCTTTCTTTGGCTAGGTCAAATGATCGTTTTTCAATGCTCGGGCTTATTTTCAATTTGAAATACACAATTTTCTTTGCAGCAAGCCTTCATATTCTGGTAGGGAGAGCACAGAGTAGTACACATTCAGTTTCTAAACACAACCTCAAGCAGGAGCATAACTTTATTCAGAAATCAAGAGAAAAGGATGAAATAGATGCAAGTTCACATTGCGCCCATGGGCTACAATAAAGAACTAAAAAAAATTATGGTTCAACAATAGCAGCAACTATTTTTGTGGCCAAAGTCCAAAAAAAAAAACACCTCTATAGTATAAACATTTTGAAAGGCTGTATGAGGAGACAATAAAAAATCGTTTTCCAAATATCGAAAGAACTATGACCAGGACAAAGTGCTGATGTCAGATGAGACGAAAATGGAAATTTGGAAGCAAAAGGACTGCATATAGAGGAATGCATAACTTGTTCCGACAGTAAAATATATAAGGGCCATTAATGTCTTAGCCTTGTTAGGCTGCCAGTGGTCCTGAGGCATTTGAGAAATTTGGGGAAAATCTGGTTGTGGCTGCGATGAGGCTTCGGTGGGTTTTCCAGCTGAACAATGACATAAAAGTTACTCGAAAATCCACATATAAAATGCCATATGGAAACAACACCCCTTGTCCGCAAGGGCCATCTTAGTCTTTGGACTATTAAAGTCCTGTAGTTCGATCTGAAAACATAATATATGAGTGATTTTGAAAATTTCCACATGATGAAATGGTCAAAATCCCTCCAAGCATGCCCTCTCACCTTATCATCAATAACAGAAAATGGCTCAGAGCTGCCATCTTTGCAAGGGAGGTTCGCGTAAAGTAGTAAACCAGGGGTGGCAAAAATCTTGGTTTTCAGAAAAAAATGTCATCATTTAATTAGAAATTAGTGATAATAACTACACTGAAATAATAGGATATAGTATTGATATGTTCGAACTTAGCATATGGACAATTGCCTGTGTTGTATATGTACCCATTTCCTTCATTTCAGTCATGTGATAATATTTCTAAACCTGACTGTATATACATAGCAGGGCTGCCCAAATCACAGTCCTCCAGGGCCAAGAACTGCTGGTTTTCCACACTTCCTTTATACTGGAGTCAGGTGTGACGGCAGTCGGGCCAATCAGTAGCAATACCTGTTCACTCCATTGCCCGGACGGAGAGAGAACCAGGATTAGGATTTGAGGGCCAGATTTGGAGAGCCTTGATAAATAGCTCTTTCATGCTTTTGGGTGGCCTCTGACATCAAGGATTTAGCTGACCCTTAGCAATGAAATTTGCTAGTTATTGCACCAGTGGTGAATCTTGTAAATATGCAACCCTTAGTTGGTATTTAAAAAAATCTAACTGGCCATGGCAGACAGTGTCAACTTAAATTCTGTGACGGGAAACCATCACCATGGTCCTAATCACCATAGCATTCAGTTTATGAATCAGAGAAACCCACCAGAGTGCAGTTTTTTGAATGGCAAGCATAGTAGCAACAATATTCTGAATGAAAAACCCAGCTAGGAATTCAACGTTATATTCAAGAAAACCCAAGCAGTTGCTCGTTCAAAAAAAATATCCTTCTTTGCTCAGACAGTGCAAGTGCTGCATTCACTATAGTTTATAAAGCAGCGTTGAATAGGCTCTAATAAGCCTTCAAAGTCAGAAAAAAGGATGCAATTCTGGAGAGTGTTTCTGATACCTTCCCCCTGCGCAAATTTGAGAGGCCCCACTACACCCATACCACTGCTGTGTGAAAGGCAGCCCCGCACAGCCAATAACCTATGGGACGTAACTAAAGTGTGCGTGCGTGTGTGTGTGCGCTTGTGTGTTTGTTTGTTTGCTTATGTGCGTGTGTGCTCATGGGTGTTGGGATGGGTGGTGAGAGGGAGAGAGCCCAGGGGGAGAGGCCACGTGTCAGCGCAGTGATATGCAGTGGGATGTAGCGCAGTTTGGGATGACCTGCGAGTGCCGTTCTGGGAGGCGTGGCAATCAGCCAGAGCCCTTTTCCCCTCCACACGGCCCTCAGCTTAAAGAATGGGACAGTCCCTGCACCCCCGCTCTCTCCTGACCGCCATTACACCTGCTGCCTCACTAATTACTCGGAGCGCGTGCAACTGCTCCTCCTGCCTCAGTCATCTATCACCGCATGAACGCGGGATTTTCTACACATCAGCTTTCCAGGAAGAGAGAATATGAGCTGCTGGGAATGTGCGCAAAAAATGAGCAGTTTTTGAGCACACCTACTAATAATGAGCTATTTCTACATAATGACTGAAATTTACAAACTTCTGCACAGCGGTCTGTTCACAGAGCTTTATTCCTTCATTAGTTCATTCATTCATTCTCAACCCTTAAAATCTGTCCTTTAATATTCATACATTGCCCCTCTCCTTTGCCAGTGGTGCACTTAATATGCACTAAACTGTATTAGTGCATCCACCGTTCTGCCAGCATAATACCCCTTCAGAATGTTGCTAGGGCAACAGCATGTTGTGCTCTCCTGTTTTGATACCCCAAACCCTGCGGTAAACACAGAAGTTTGGTAGGTTTACCAGGAGCTCAGCACACAGAGAGATTCATCTCAAAGAGAAAACAAAAAGAAATTAGCGCTGAATTAAATTCATAAGTTGGGTGTCGAGAGCTGGAACAAATAAGTCCCCACTTCTCAAGAGATGACTATTTTTTATCTATATCCAGGCTAAGAGTTGTGTTTTCTACAGCTAAATCACTTCATTTGCTTGTCATTCGCAATATCTTTATTTCACTCCAGTAATCAATTCCACAGCAATCACACACATTCATCACTTTGATGATGTAGTCAGAGCTTCAGTCCTTCACTGGTTGACCTAATCACCTTATATTCTTGATAATACAAAACCAGAGGATGAAATTTGGCAGCCTGACATTTACTTTAGCATTGGAAAATGGAAATGAAGTGAACAAAGGCAGGGAGACAAAACTATGAAAAGACTGATTGGAGTGATTACGGAGTTACCCCGTGTAGTATAAATACAGACACTGAAAAGGTTATTGTTATTTTAGCTGTCTACCATAGCACAATGGAGTCCGAATTAATTCATGAATATGAGGGTAATTGAAGTATAATTTGAGTAGATTTACATCCAAATTGGGTGAATGGCATTATAATTGCAGCATTTTTTGCATGTGCCACAATCCTCTCCCCCCACCCTCATTCAAGTAATTGAAGAACTGACTGTGATGCTTGTGGCGAACTCATCTGCTGCCGATCTGAAGCGCAGCACCTCATCTGAAGAGCTGAGGAGACAGGCATGGGCATATATGTCTGCCAATGGAGCTGGTTCTCTTGAACTTACTAATGAGGTGAGTGCTGACGAAAGCAGTAGTTAATTCTGAATTATACAAGGCTATTTTGTCAGGTGAGAGCCATCTTCTTCCAAATGCACTTACGTTGCTTCACTACTCATATGGACAAAGAATGACCAGATTCAAACTGTGAGGGCTGAGAGACTTTTCACTTGCTAAAGGTAAACCTGCCTGCAAAACACCCCTAAGACAATCAGGAACTGAAAAACAATTGCCATGGGTGCGTTGCCTGCCAAAATTAATTCAAGTCTGACCAAGCGATCCCTCGAAACTCGCCCTTTTATGTGATTGGCTCTAAAAATCCCATGTACTGATTGTTTAATTTGTCCGGGCCGGAAGACAATGTTCATTCTGTTTATTATTGCTGTTCCTGAGCCTGGGGCGCAGAGAGAGGCTGGGTTTCTCCTCTGATGTCAAGACCCAGATAGCAAGCACCTCCCCGGCTCTGAGCCGGATCAGCTGGAGTCGGCACAGAGCCAGGGCAGATCCGGAGCGAAGGCGCTTGCTATCCGGGGTGGCAGTCGTGCCAAGATGTGAGGTGAATATACGAAAGCTAAAAATTAGCAAAAGTGTCCTGGATCGTATAGCTGACCCCAGCTTTTTGCGGAAAGTCCACAAATGAAGCAGATCTTGACTCTTTCATTACAAATGCACTGTGGTGACGTAGAGGCAAAATAATGCAAACTGTGTCGCTGTCCAAATTCTTTTGTACCCGACTGAGATCCGGCATCCAATCAGCTGCAAGAGCAGTTTCTGAGGACAAGCTGTGTGATGAACACTAAATAGCATGAACAGAGCGCCCGGCAGCAGAAGCATCTCATTTTGGTCCAGAGAAGAAGACTTTCCTACCTGCAGGGCAAGGGGCTTCCATCTCATATTCTTAAGTAAAGCTGGGGCAGAAGTAAGTGTACTCTGGGGTCGTTTCTTCACGGTTAATGTCACACCACTGGGGTCTCCACGCAAAGAGTTTACCAAGTTTTTCAACTGCCATCCCACCTACAATGACAGAAAAAAACACAGAGTCAAGACAGACATGGCCAAAAATTCAATCACACACAAAACATATCATGATCCTGGGATTGCTGACAGTGTCGTCTTTAGCAGGAATTTGCCATTGCTGTTCAGTTGTTTGTTTTGGGGGTTGTCATTTTTGGTTTTGTACCTTCATTTTTTTAATTTGGTGTTTTATGGTGTCAGTTCTTTTTTTTCTTTCTTCTTACAAAGTGTAAAGTTTTGAGTCACTAACACAGATGTTTTCACTCTGTGACCTGCACATTAATAGTAGCATCTGTCAGGGACTGAAGATGAAAATTTGCTTTAGCTATATCTGGTGCAATACATGCCATATGCATTGTCCCAACTAAATAATCGACAAAAATATAAAATGTAAAAAAAGTTAGGCTAGCAAAACCTTGCATACTAGATGTTCAGCAAATGGCATTTTAAACAGAAGAGAACAATCTTGTCGATTTCAGGGCAACTATTCATCCTGACATTTAATATGAAAATGGAACTGAGAAACAGAGGTGCATATTTCTCTCTCTAACGGAGGGCAGGCTGGTCAGAAATGATGATCTTGCGTTGCTTGACACAGTTCTTTACAGTCCACCCCATTCATGGTCTTAGAAGGAAGAGCATCTTTAGTCACACAACCGAACGGACAGACAAGGATACATACACACACACGCACACACGCATACACAGACAAACACACGTACACACAGCGACCCCATTCCATTTCATGTATAATGAATACTTCTGGTGTCACACAGCTTTTTGCTCTGCTCAGTCCCACTTGGATATTTGAAAGTCACCATTATGAAAATATATTTCTTAATATTAAAATCCAAATTAGTATGACACTTCCCACACCTTTCTCACAAATAAAACATATGAGTCAAAAGATATTTGAAGTACCTATTACTAAAACCCCATAAGTCACACTTGACTTGACTTGCGGGGTTTTAGTAATCAGTGCTTCATTTGTGAAGTCACACACATCAGTACTTCAAGCAGCAGCCATTGCTCACGCTATATTCTCTGCGTGGTGTCTGTCTAACCCACATAATTCACCAACTGATCATGAATGTACAAACCTGCCTCTCAACGAAACTCTAATGTACATACGGCGGCTGCTGAAATGGCTCTTCATACGTGATTTTCATGGGTCTGCGGGAGAGTTTCTTGGCTAATCACTAGTCAGAACAGGGTGCAATTCCCTTCACATTATTCCCTTTGACAAAAATTCCAACGGCTAATAAAGACTAAAAAAAGACTAATCATTGATTAAACAATGAAGATAATAGTCTATACATTAATTGCAAGCATATGGACAAACTATTCATTATTGTCATGGTTCTGGTTTTTGATCATGTTTCATGTTCTGGTTTTGTGTTCATGATTCTTGTCTTTCATTTATTCTTTTTGGTTTTTGTAATATTCAGGTTTTTGGTTCATTCCATGTTTCAGTTCCATTGTCTCCCCTGTCTTGTTATCTAGTTGGTTCAGTCTGTGTGCTCACTGACTTCGGGTGATTTAAATGAAGTCCGATAATTAAAAATATTCCTTCGTATCTCGTTTTCTTCCTTCACCCTTCTGTTCTGATTACTAACAAGACTAACATTTGTATTTTGTATTATAGTCTACTAACACAACTAACCATGCATATATATTCGATTACTAAATTACTAATGAGCACTCCAGTTTAAGTTGTAAAGCTGCACCGCTACTAATAGAGTAATTACCTCTCCGCAATCGCCCTGTTCTATTCTCCGCCCCTTGTCTATCGCTTTGCTCTCCCAGAGTTTCAGCGAGAATCTCTCGCACGTGCTTAATTACATTCCTGCTCTTGTTACCTGTGCACGTAGAACTCCTGGACCGGAGCTGTTTCAATGTCATAGGCTGTCGGTGTGATTCCCGTTCGTATTTTGTATCTTGCCAATTTTCGTGGTTAGGGCTTCCCTCATGTGATTCTCCCGATGTAATTAGCCTCATTTCCCACAGCTGATCTCTGTATAGCATGTGACCATTCCTGTGTGTATATTAGGAGTCTTTTCACTCACAGCTCTTGTCAGAACGTTGATCAATATTTCTTTGTGCAGAGTGCCTTGTATGCCATAGATTATTGTTTTACTACTGGATAGTCTAACTTTGATTCTTGCCATTGCCCTTTTTGTACTGTTTTTGTCGTTCTGGATTTCGACCTATTTTTGTATGACCACGAGTTCTGTGTTCGGATGCCCTGTGTATGACCATTGGCTTTGCCCATCGACTACGACTTTGCCAGTCGTTTTTGTACCTCTGCCCATCTGTCTTACTGGTTCTGACCCCGGCCAGTCTCGTCGATACTGTTTTTGGATTTCGTATTGTGGCTTCGCAATTCCTGTGTTTTCTGGCCCTGACTTGGACTCCAATAAAGGCATACTTTTTTTGGATTGCTGTCTCTCGCGAGTGGTTCCTGAACGATACTTCACAATGATTTGGGTGAATTATTTTTATTTTCCTTAGTTTTTTTATGAAGTGAAGTAAATGAGTTTTTTTTTTTTTTTTTTTTTCCAAAAAATGAATCAAAATATTGGAAACACTATTTATGATTATTTATTTTTTTCATGAAAGACGATGCAAACATTTTAAAACAATATTTTGACTTTTCTCCTTGTGTTACATTACAAGAGGGGAAACCATTTAACCCTTTTAAAGTGAAACATTTTAAAAGATATCATCTTTTTCTGTGTTCCCAAATGAAAAGCTTACTGAACCAAATACATAAGGCCTATTTTGAGGGCACTATCCTCTAATTTTCTGGAAATGTGCTTATGTTGTACAAGGCTAAAGAACAAGTAGTACTACATCAACTCGAACAAAAATGATTTTTTTTTTTCTTACTTTGCAATTTGTTTGGTGCTATCAAGTTAATGAGGCAAATATGCAAAAATAGAAGAAATCTGGAGGGGCAAATATTTTTTTCACAGGACTGTATGGATAATTCAATGCGTTATTGGTCAAATGCAAACTGTTTTCTTCATTTTAATCAAGGATGCCAATAATTCTGCACCATCAAAAGGCTAAATTTGCTTCTGATTCATATTCACCTATTTAGCAGATCACTTAATCTGTGGGAATCAGTGGCACATCTATCCCTTAACTGAGCGATGGATTTGAACAGAAATACTGAAGCAGGCAATTCTTAGCAGGAAGTATTATGGCTCTTGTCTTGTAGGCAATAACCAAAACCACAAATAACCAGCAATGTAGATTTCTTTGATTGTTTGACAAATGATTATTTATTGATAAAAATTAATAGCTTTGTCAATCCACATAAAAGTCATCGTTACAGTTCACATTTATTAATATGCTACAGTTGACACCATTCAACAGCGGCGGCTCGTGAACTGGCAATAGGGGAAGCTCAAACAATCCCTTAAAATTAATGACTGGTCATGACCTGTTTTCAATCATTGATTTAAACTACCATAACAGAAACTCCAAAAACTCTCTACATTATCAGATGTGGCCAGTTTTCATTAATAACGCATACTGATAATGACTCCAGACTTCTCACGCTTTTATTTACTCAGGGGTTGGGGTTGGAAGCAATGCATTTGTTTCATGATCGTTAAAACGAAATAAGATAATTTGAAACGACTTTAAGCAATTCTATTGCTTCAAACTCCTCTATGCACAAGTACTTAAATTCCACGCAAAAATCTCTTATATACGCGTTGATAGAATAATTGCTGTCTACAGCAGGGGAACATAAAAATGCCACTTAAACTCATGCCGAATGCGTGAGAGTTGACAGGTATGCGTTATTAATGAAAACTGGCCGCATCAGATAATGTTCAGTTTTCAGAGTTTCTGTTATTGTAATTTAAATTAATGATTGAAAAAAGTTAATGAACAATCATTAACTTTAAGGGATTGTTTGAGCTTCTCCTGTTGCCAATTCACGAGCCGCCACTGCCATTCAATACACCAATCAACTATGCACCGTTGAAAAACAGGTCAAAAACGCACTTCCACAATTCACTAAAATATAGCATCCATTTCCAAAGATTATAAGCAAACTTAGTGACACTGAACAAGCATGAATTCTGTCACACTGCGTTTCATTTCAGCAGCTCAATTTTGAGATATATCACTTTCAATGGATATATGAGAATTCCAACGAGAATATTTGCACCTTGATGACAAATCATTCACACCTCTTTTCATATACTCCTACACAGGCGATACCTCAGAAGGTGATAAAACAGAATTTAAATGCCATATGCCAAGGCACTGAGTGTGATTAATGACTCATGCATACCACAGTTTGGTGGTTGACCTGGATGACCTCATCCCCAGCGTGAATCTTCTTACAGCGGTCAGCTGGGGACTGAATGTGTCAAAGAAAGAGAAAGGTGAGAGAAAAAAAGCTTGATAAAAGATGAAGAACCCCAGTCATGTGCACATAGAAGCAGAAGAAAAGAAAGAAAAGAAAAACCAGATATATCAAAAACAAAACGGGCCATTCATTATATGTATTCAACAGAATGTTAAAAAAGTATAACTATATAAGTAGATTTGAAAGATTCTTACTCCTTCTGTTGTCCCAGTGATGACATGCAATCCATCATAAGTTGACTTGATGTACATGCCCTGTAAAAATATACATTTTGAGGTAATTGTATAGCTTGTGAAAAATCATACTCAAATATTCACATGTGCAAGCACTGCCAACGCTAGGCGCCCGCGCGCGCGTGCTTGTGTGTGTGTGTGTGTGTGTGTGAGAGTGAGTGGAGCTGGAATAAGGGGGTATTGCCATGGTGGTAGAATTGAATCATCTGGGCTGTCTCTTAAATGCTCTAAAATCTGGACCCTCACAGCCTAAATAAATAAAAAAACAAAAATAAGACCGGAAACAACTGTCATTTTACCAAGCGCCAGACTTAAATTCACACTTTTGCATGAAGCAGTCCAGGCCAGGAAACACTAAACGTTTCCAGAGATAAAAATAGCTGAACAGTAAACTTTACTTTGGCACTGAACAGATAAAACGGCGAGAAAAGATTATTGGTTATCAAAGGGAATTCTCAATAAAAAATACCAACTACAATAAAGTTGACAATACAGTGTCTAGATCAGTAGGATAGGAGCAAAATGTGTTTTAATAGAAAAACAATAGATAGACAAAAAATAGAAAAACAATTCACCCACGGTAAAATATTTGCAAATCAAGAGAGAATTATGGTGTGAATTATGCATTTTAATTTACTACATATGATTCTGTATTTCCTGAAGTTATTTTCTGATGTTGTACTTACTGTGTTATGCTACTTAAATTGATATTACCTTGAATGACTCCAGATTCATATTTTACATATTTTAAGAACAACCTCTGGATACCTTTGAGGGAGAACTCTTGAGTGTTATAGAAAAACCAAGCAAGTCTAATTTTGGTCAAAACTAAGTTAAGACCATTTTTATATTTATTAGGCTTTGCCTCATCATATACAGTAAGATACAAGAAAAATAGTCATTGATTTCCTATTTTTCCTGTGGCCAAACCAAGCAAGTCATCAGTACGTAATCAGTTGTGAAGTAAAAATCAAGCAAGTTGATTTTCCATGGTTCTTCCACAAAAAATTCTCTATTTTTTAATGATAAATGATTAATGATTTTTTAATGTGAAAAACCAAAGACACAAACAAATGTTAAAGATCAGTCTGTCAGTCAACGGGGTGAACCTGTGGAACACTTGTTCTGTAAACCTTAAAGGAGGAGACAGCACCTCAGCAAAGTATATGGAAAGTATGTGGAAAGTATAATTTTTGTAGTGTCTAAAGCGCATAGTTTTATAAATCTGAATTGGATAGTGATCCAGTCCGACGCAATTTAAAACCGGCGAGTCTTCAAATCGGCGTCAATATCAGGGGGCAGACATTTTTACTTGGGGAATCTAAGGCCGCGTTCGGAATGCACACTTGTCCTCTCGCTCGCTTATTCTCTTTATATTGTTTTCAATGTAGAACATTCACTACATAGTGGCCTATATAGTGGGTGAGTGCAACCAAAAACTTTATCCAATCAAACGCCAGTTTGATGCTTGTGGTGTCAGTGTTTCTCTTTCGTGACGTCAGTTGTTCTCTTTCCTTTCATTCGGGCCGTGGAGTTGTTCACAGGGCCTTCAGTAAGCTCACCCTTTACGGCTTGACTGCCCGCAAGCTGTTTTTTCATCTAAGCTGGCCAGATAAACAATCAAACAATTATCGACTGAGCAACCAAGACCAATACATGACCAAAATTAGAAATGGTAATGAAAAAGTGAATGTCTATTGCCTACATTTATATGATTGATATGGCATTGAGAGGATGGCAGTAGAAATGCAAAAATCCAAAACTTTTGCTGAGTTTGCAGCATTTATTTTAGCCATCCTTATGATTGTCACTCAGCAGTGCAACGTGCCGTCAACACCCTTTACCTGCAAATACATTCAGAATATAGACTGGATTCTCGTGGCTTATGTCTTAATGAGCCGCGCAAACTAATTTATGCATATCTGTGTTGCTACACGAGCGCAGTAATCATAAAGACGCTGATATTTTATGTCGTCATTTATGCGCAGAAGAACACGCCTCATAATTTTGTGGTGCAATGCACAGTAATGCCATCGAAAATAAATTAAACGGTGGTCGGTTTTTAACAATTAGTCTGAGCAACTGTGGCTAATTGAGAGATGTAAATTGCAAGAGGTTTAGGTTATTAACCATTTAAAGGTGAGGTTTCTGAAGATCAAATTCAAAATCAGAAGATTCCCCAAGTAAAAATGTCTGCCCCCTGATATTGAAGCCAATTTAAAAATGCATCGCACTGAATTATTATCAAATTAAAATATGAATTTTAGACACTTCAAGAATTCTGCTTTCCACTGAAATATACTTGGCCGAAGTGCGGTCTCCTTCTTTAAAACATGCAGTACACAGAGCAGGTTCCAGAAACTTTAGAAGAATAATTGCATTATGCAATACATTATGGAAAAAATAAGTTATTGTAAGTACTGTATGTTAATACTAGTAATGACCGTAAAGTCAACTTTAACTTTTCTGCTTGCTGTTGCCATGACCATGTTTTTCTGATTATTATGATCTTGTAAAGTAAGAGGGATAGGTGTTAATAAGCTTCAGCTTCATTCTACAGCCTTTTGGTTTGTTACCATTACTTTTTTTTCTCATCTGTCTTTGTATACTGTTTAGTCTATCAAAAATTAACCAAAATAAAAACCTATCCATCAATATTTTTATAATTATAATAATGCTCAATTCAATCAATTGGAGCTATTTGAACAATCAGAGTTATTTTATTTTGTGGCTCATTTTGCACAGCATCAAAATATGCATACTTTGGCACGTGCTAAAATTTTTATTTAAAACTAGGAGGCTTATGAGTGCAGCATGATGCAGTATGATTGCTGTTTCAGTGGCAGACTTTACCAGTCCATCAGTGGGGTTGATGTTGGTCAGCTGAACCACTTCCAGGTGGGCAGACTGAGAAACTAGTGGGTCAGAGGATAAGGAGATGATATGGTCGCAGACTCCAGACAATGTCTTGCACTGCATAAAGAGAACACACACACACACTCTCACTAATGCACACACAAACAAGCGAAAATATACAAATTAACTAATTTATTTATTGTGCCTTTCTAGCTAAGAGGTAAATAACACACATGCATCTCCCACATAAAACATGCTGACAACTGCCATGAAAATCAGGCTGACACATTATGTGGGTGGTTGCGCGCTGTACAGTTGTAAAGCACGTTTGCTGTCTTTGTTCTTCAACAGCCTGGGATGTTGAGCGTTTACTCCAGTTGCACGCTCCCTGGATCAGTTTACGCTTGATTATGCGACACAGTTTAACTCAGGCACACAAGCTGAATGGCCGCTGCCTTACGTACTGCTCTGCTCATTTCATTTCTCGTTTTGACTAAAGTCTTGATTTATGGAAGACATTTCTCAGGTACGTGGAGTCAGGCACCTCTTTACATTGCTGAAATCCCTGAATTATGCCACCAGGTCCCTGCTCATTTTCCTCTCATGAATAAAAATATAGTCCCAAGTCATGAATTTGAGTCAAAGCAAGGTGAAAAGGTCAACTACAGAAGTACAAAGGTTCCTGAGAGCCATTTGAGCTTTCAAAGTGAACCTTTTCAAAGCTTCTCCTGCACTTTAAAGTAAAACTCTTAGCTTATGCTGGCCAGTGCTGTCCATTTTTAACTAATTATTTCCAGAGAAAGTCAAGAAAGCTCTGTGATTGGACAAAACATGAGCAGAAGATTTGGAGTGTGCCTCGGAGTTGAAGAGGGGCTGAAATGGAGCCAAGAGCCGGGGCTTCTCAGCGAAGGAGCTGAAGTTCACCACCAAAGAAAACACACCCACTCTACAGCAACCTTCACCCAGCAAAAATAGCTCTCTTCCAGCCACATCCCACACAAAAAGCTCTATTCTTGGTTTGCCTTTAGTCATAAATCATATCCATGTTCCAGCCACTCCCGCACTTTTTATATAAACTGTTAATTTATTTTTGCGAATGTTTTTTAGCTGTGGCACCTTCCACAGGATCTATAAAAATATTCAGAGCTGACGAGATATCACATGTATGAATGTGAAGTTGAGATTGTGTATTAATTTTTTTAAATCCATGAGAGCACGACATGCAGTGATCTTGAACTATACATTAATGCTGATTTTCACAAAGTGACAGAGATTAACATGTTATCAGCCCAATTGCCTACATATATTGATAAAAACTGTAAAAGAGATACATGGCCAGTGGCACTTATGACATCAACAAAGTACACAGCACAAAAATTGAGAATATTTTTACAACAGCTAAACGTGGCCATCCCTGCTCCTCAAAAAAGTGCAAATGTGTAGTTCACTGAGGATCCAGGTCAATCCAGATCAATGTAAAACTTCAAAAAGAAACATTGTCAAAAAAACTCAGAACAAGAAATAATCAAAATAAATGCCCAATTTCATCAACTACTGCAGAAAACTACTGACGGGTAGGCAATGTCCTGTAGGCTAATGAGATTCTTTTGCCTCAGTTCTGGAGGGGTGCACACCTCTTGTTCATGCTGGCGCATAGTATTTGCACCATCACTTTTACCATTATGTTGGGCCCCGGTGAGATTCAAAAAGTAAACGCACAAGAAATTCACTTACCACATGCAGAATCTTGTTCTCTGTTTCGTACACTGTGCAATCCTGCAAAATAAAAAAGACTGTGCCAAATCATCTCAACCCAAAAGCACTTTATTCAGTCCACTGATGCATTGTAGATCCCATGTTACAGGTGTACGGAGCACAATACCCGTAATTACCCTCCACAGATATGCAGTCGCTCATAACCACAACAAAACGGGGTGCCAACAAAAGCTGGCAAAACCACAAATATCTCAGGCATTTACCCAAATTAAAGCAGGTGCCTGAACATTTTCGACAGCCAAAGTCTCCTCTTTTTTTTGGAAAACACCTCTAACTTATTTTCTGAGATCAGCGATGGGAGACTGCTCATGTCTCCCGTCTGCTGATGGAGCTGATTTCGCTATACGCCTGCCAACTTTGCTCAAATCTGGCTGAGATATATGTCAGCATTGGTAAAGTTTGCGAGCTGGACACAGGTCAGTATGACAAAAGCAATTACAGAGAGGTACCTGCATAAGCATGCCAGCCTACTAAGAACCACGGCGTATGTAAACAACAGAAGTACGGAAGGACTTCATAGGTGAACTCGTGGACGTCTGCATATGTTTGGAAGAAACTGAACAGGGGGACACATTGTTGGTAGAGTTGAGATTAAGTTCCACTTTGAATTCTGCATCGAATGTTTCCAGAGACAGACTAGTGTCCTATGAACACAAAAAACACTTTCTGTGTTAAATTTGTGACTTCACTAGAAAACTAGAATGTTCATTTTCAAATTTAAAGTCTATGCACCATATGCAATGATGAGTGACATGCTAATTTATAGAAAGTAGTGTTTCAAGCCTCCATTTGTGCAAATAGAACCCACACTTCAGCAGTCACCGCCTTGCTGAGGCTCCGTCACCATGGTTACAGGCCGTCAGACTCCTTCGGGTGTGACCTTGTTTCTGAGCTCAAGTCGACCCCTGACAGAACCACTTTTCCGACCCAAAGCTCAGTCCTGCCTGGAGCACTGCCCTGAATACAAACCTTCAAGCTGGTATTGTATTGCAGCCCAGGGTTGTACCTTAAAAGGCTGAATAAAGCATGGCCACAACAATGATTTAATCCAATGAAGACTAGGTCTTTTTACTTCTTACCCCCCAGATTTTGTGCTGTTCAAGAACTCTATCAGCTTGAAGAATGGATTTTTCCGGAATTTTTTTTTTTTTTTTACATTGTAAGTCAGTGTTCTACAGTAGACCTCCGTTCATCATATCAGCAGTGCAATGTTCTACAAAGCACAAAGAACATGATAATAATATATTCGTAACGATATTTCTGAAAGGGTTAAGAATGTGCACTGTGTAAAATCGGTTTGGGCAAAAACAGTTCTTTGTCCTCAACAGCATACCCAGGCTCAGTTGCAATGTCAGGATTCTCAGTGAGTGCTATTCAGTTAAATGATAATCAGGGAATTAGTGTTTGGGATATTGTGATAAGTTCAGGCCTCGGAATTATCGTAGCTTTTGCAAAACGCAAGATTTAACAGGTAGTAGAGTCCTACTAATTCTGAATTTTGGTTGGGTCAACCTGCAGTAGAGGGTGAGATCTGCAAATGCAGATGGCATCTTTTTTTTTTCTACCCTGCCAAGCCTAATACAAAAAAACGTAAACCAGCAGGCACAACATAGAAGCTCAGAGCTCAGAATCACTGCAGACTGGCTGAAGAGGCTGAACAAAAAAAAAACAGAATTAAATTGAATTATAGGCATTTACAACTCTGTCTGTCCTACCACTGCAACAGTAGGGAGAGAAAACGATGCACACTAATGATAAATCACTTGAGAGCCTCTGGCCTCTGTGGCAACAACTGAATGACTGTTCCAACAATATTATTTTTCGTTATCCTCCGAGTCCTAACTATGAAGAACCAGCACTGGAAATTGCTCAACTGACATTCAGCATATAACCACATTGTTGTGGTATTCCTTCCCTTAAAACAATACTGCTACCAGATGAAGGAGAGACAAACAATTCATATCCCAGCCAAGTAGAGACTGCTAGCCTCTGAAACAGCCCTGAAACCCACCCACAAAAATACAGTGAAGTCATGAGGTTTTTGGGCTGCGCCCCATTGCCCTGGCTCAATTTCTTGAGCCCGGGGCTCCGGGAAATGTCATTAGTGGACTAGGGCTGTGAAGTCTGCCCCAGAAGCACACAATAAGCCTCAATCCACTGGGGTGAAATTGGCTTAAATTACCCATGGCAAAACTGCCTTCAAACTTCACACCAGTTGCTTACAGATTAACAACTGCTGTCGGTAACATATATGCCTCCCTGAAGATATATATGCCTTTTGCAGATGCTGTGTGAGTCGCAAGAGTTTGGCTCAAAGTTGCTGGAGGACTGCACATGCTCTGCTGCAGAGCTTACTGTCTGAATGCATAGGCCTGGCAGTGAAATGAGAGAAAGCAGTCACACTTCTTTCCCTTTGTCATAAGTTGCTCAAAATCGCATTAGGACATGCGACATTAATGGAATACTCTGTCTTGGCTGAAGCAGGTATTGATCCAACCCACTGCGCAACTCCTAGCTTTTCACCCCAGGGAATATAAAATGTGATTCTTCCAGTATCTCGCCACACCACTGCTGTGCATTCATCTGCGTTAATGAGGGCGGTATTTGGTAGCAAGAAGCTGAGATAATGAGAAATTTTTAGAAAGCCAGATAGAATGGCAGTCGGTAGAAGCAAAGGGTAATTCATTCTGGGAATAGCTGAATAATATATATATTTTTTTGTTTAAAAGTATTACAGCGAAAATGTACCAGCTGCATAATGGTCCAGACTGTGTTTCACCAACACGATTGTGAGAGGTTGATACAGTACCTGCTGTATGACGGTGGAAAATTAATTTCTGCCTGTAAATGTGTGAGAGCATGAAGTGTGTACCTGCTGTACGATGGTTGTGAGCTCCAGACACAGCTGGATTACATTGTTCCTCGTTCCAGAGTAGTCTGTCACTGCTGCAAAGGGAGACCTGAAAAAGAAGTAGCACCTGGAATCAACTGTTAGTAAATTCTTATACGGATTCTGCAGTTTAATCCAAAAGTGTAATGCGGAGTTACACATGATAAACAAATTATAATCATTTACAGAAGTATAGGAAATGTTTTGCAACAGTACTGGCCTTGAGATCACTGGTCACATAATCTGCGAAAATGTATATTTCAGACAAGAGGGAAGCAAAAATACATTTTTAAAGATAATGGAGCATTATGCAGCTTTCCCTACTGTCTTTCCAAAGTTAATTTCTCTCTACAATCTCCAAAATTGGGACTAAAATGCACGGTACTTATTTACAGCTCTAGAAATCAATACTTGCTTCTTCACTGCATACTTGTCATCACATCGTTCCTCTCCTACTCTTGTATTTCTACGTTTTCTAAGTTTCTGCCAAGAATTACAGTATTATGGTACTAATGGCTGGAGCATATTCCCTGTTTTGGGCAACAAAGTTAAATCCAGGGAATAACCATTACAGGAATTTAGCAATCAAGTAGAATTAATCTTTAAGATATAAGTTGCTTGACTAATAATGCGGAAAGGACTTACATTTCACAGAATTATACTCCCCCTTCACAGCTATAGGGCCACCTAGCAAAATGTCTTCCTTCCAGAAATTTAAATCAGGCCCTCAGTAATACAGTATTTAAGTGTGATAAATATCTGTTATTTCAACTGGCACATGTGGCAGTCAAAATATATTATGTTGTTTGATTAACATTTTGTTATGTTTGATACACTTTTTTTAAATAAGAATCATTTTAATAAGAACCTGAGGCTGAAAAACACTCCAAAATTAAGACCATGTTAAAACACCCTCAGGCTGAGATTGAGTATTGAAGTAAGCAACTTGTATCAATATATTAGAATCGATAGACTTTTCACAAAAATGTAAAGTAATGAATTATCAGGTACTGAAAATGCTAATTATACAAAAAAATACAATGCCTTATGTCTTAACTCATAATGAAAAAAAGTTATTTTTAGACAGAATTATACACTGAAAAAATAAGAACACTTTAAGGGCATTGGGCCTAAAATTCACAAAAAACTGAACAACATTCAGACTTAGCCCCCCGAATAGACATTCTTATATGAAAAAAGAGAGTAAAACATGTCTTGGACAACCATCCACCCATCTATCCATCTCTTTATGTAATATAGATGAATTATTTTATTGGATTTTTATGTGCAGTATCAAGTTTGCCAATTATTTATAAAGCAAGCTGGTTATAATTGCCTATAAATTTGGATGATGCATAGTTACTAGTAGAAAATTCAGTACTAAAGATCCTGAATCCACCACTGGCTATCCTGACTCCATTCACTGCAACAATTTAAGCAGCCATCTTATGTGTCTCTCAACCTGTTGCCACATCCTTTTTCACCAGAGGCATCAAATGCATCCGTCCACCAGTGTAGTTGTCCCCTTGCTGCAACCAACATTTTGTAATACATTTAGTCAACTTTTAAACTGTTTTTATGTTTTTTTTTCTCATCAACTTTCACACCAAAGATCAGCGGTGCACAAAGTTCTTAATATATTTCTTTCATAATATAAGCTGAATTACAAAAAAGGCTCAAGATCGGGGAGGCGATTGGAGTGGCAGGCCCAAAAACAAGGCGGCAGCAGCCAGCCCTGACTGTCTCGTCAAACCACCCCTGCACTGACAGATGTAATGTACTAATTTGGTACGATAGAAACTACTCCCAGAGGCTAAAACATATATTTCTGTCAAATGCTTTCCAAGCATCTTGGCTGGCTTTTGTGAAGTTCAATTTTGTTTTAAAAATGGTCAATGAGATATAAATTTTTCATCAGCTGTTGTTTCAATAGAGAAAAGCTACTACATGTGCGATTGCCAATTAGCTGAAGATACAGAGATGTGAATTACTAACTCGAATATAGAGTTCACATTGAGTTTTATCACGACAGGAATAAAAGAAGAAGGCCCAGATGCACAACTGCCCCAAAAGTCAAGTAGTGTCGGTTTGAGAAATGGCTATGCCACAGCTCCTTGGCAAACAGCTTCATTGTAGAGTATACCAGCCAAATGTCACCATATCGTTAGCCTAATAGCATAGTTGCCTGAGTTATATTTAAACGTTTTCGGAAAACAAGAAAAAACACAATTTTTAGCAAGCACATTGGTATTTTTTTTATATTGCTCCGCCAAAAAGTAGACACTATGATAGTCATTACCACCCAAGACTTTGTGCAGTATGTCTCTGTTCCCAAAGGAAATGGCAAGGAAAGATTTAGATGCATGGGAGGCACCCTGACACTCTTTTATTTGACGTTTGCAAGGATAGCTTTTTTGTAAAACCTGTTTTGACAAGGCATTACGAGCTATGAGAAGTGAAGCATACTGCTGAAATGATTCATATTTCACAAGTAGCTACCCCCTTTACAGCTTTATACCAAAAATGCAATTCTGCAAATCCTTCCAAAACACTTTTGTGAAATGAGATCCTAATTATTTCCATAGAAATTAATCAAAAGGAATTTTATTAGAAATTTCAAATTCATTCTCCTATCTTTGTCACAAGAAAGCTGCACTAGTTAATAACACAACAGATGTCCTTGTTATCATACAAATGGCACACTCCTGTCAGCAGCAGATTTGAAGGCATGGAGTCAACACTGCCAGCTTACTGGATTAAAAGAGTGAGTCACAAACCCAATATGGATGAGTGCTCATCAGAGAGCTCCTGCTTTCATTACTGAGGAAAGCTAGCACCACCTGGGGTTCTGTTATCTGAGGCTGCCGTGCCAGTTTCTGTTGGAGTTCATCCACCCAGAACTGTTTCTGGTTAACTTTACAAACAAACTACACAAAACATTAAATTACCACACAGCCCATGTTGACTTCGTAACTGGGTCATTAGTCATACGAACAAGGCTTTCAGCACTCCAGAGGCATTTAGCAAGCATTGCTCAGAAGGAACTGAGTAGCTGGTAACTCACCAAGATTGCAAACTAGGAGAGAGACTCTTAGTTGAGTGTAACTAATTGGCTGTTGGTGTGAAATGTTAAGACGATGTCAAAGATATGTGAGGGCAAAAACAAAAGGATTTTAAATGCGGAAGTGTGAGAGCATAAAAATAGCACTTTGCGAGCCTAACCTATCCAGCCATGCCAGAAGGCTTTTGGCTGCGCCAATGAGGTCCACCACAGACGTGAGAAAGTCATTGGGCAGTTTGCGTGAGGTTCGGCCTTCGTAATGGCCACTCCGTCGGCGACCCATGATGAAGTTCTGCAGGTTTTTCGCTGAGGCGTTGAGCCTGTGGGAGAGTGTCTTCAAGTTTTCTGTTTCCAGGCCATAATTCTACAAAACACACAGAACTGATTATCAGGATTCAAGGAGGAACGAGAGACTAAAACTGCATAAAGCTTCCAAATTAAGATGGAATTATCCTCTCATCTCTCATCGACTGAGGACAGCCTGCAGAATAAATTAGATAGCACAGGTAAATAAGGTTTCCAGGTTCTGCAGAGTGCCATCTGGTGGAGCATATCACTTACTGTCGGGAATAAACGTGAGTTGCTTATTTAAAAGGAGATGTGCAGCCAGGCAGGCATTGAACATATTTTTTAGGCAGGGCCATACACATCATAATGACAAACAGAATGCTGTGCTTAAAAACAAATCATGCTCCACAGGTCTTGTGATTTGCATTAGCATGCAATCAATGAAAATGTGTTCTTATACTGTTACATTGATTTATACACCTATTTCCAAGGTCTAGTTTCCCATGAGAACAGCAAGATGGGGCGCATGTAGGAACATACATCTTCTTAAATACTGCACAGCTCAGAAAGGGCACAGTACAAAAAAATGTGAATACAAATGGAATGAGAGATTTTATGACTCAATAGAGTCATTTACTCAGAAAATGCATGGGTCTCAAATGTCAAGTTAGTTAATCCCCCTCCAAGTAAACCATGCCCACTTCCCAGAGATCCTGTCTCAGAACAGCTCTTTGTACAGCACACCTGAGTTTTCAGCGACAGTTTGATTCCATCCTGCTTCTCCTAAACTATTTACCATACATAAACTTTAATAGTGGTGTGGTAGTTATCGCACATGTCAAGTTTGGAAACTGATGGTGTTGCAAACAAAACTCAAGTGCTTAGCCAAAGGCCACTATTCATAGAAATTACCGGAAATAATCTTGGTGTAATTGGTTGGGCCAAATGAAGTGCGCATTGGAGCTTACTTTCACTTCCAATCTTATTTGTCCTTGTTAGTGTTGTTCATAAATCTATGAGTGCAGTTGCACACAAGTATTCAGTCTGAGACTCTGACTGAGGCTGCGGATACAAACCCTGCCCCTCAGGGAGACCTCGCTGAGATTAAACCCACCAGAGCACACAGCAGGTCAACTGCCTCAAGGATGAGCTCTTGGTGTCCAATGCGAGACACTCCCAAGTCCTCCAGTTCCTGGTGCGTGATCCTCAGCAGCTGGTCCCCGCCCACCTTCTCCCGCTCAAAGTTCTGGATGTACTGCTGAAGACAGTCATCCAGCCCTGAGGGAGACGGAGCGACAGAAATAAACAGACAGACATGACACTCTCACAAGCTCTGCTCTCCTTTCAGTAAGACTTCAGAAAAGACAATTAAAGATTCAAAATATGACAGAGTACATCCATCACCCAACACAACCCACAAATTAAACAATCATTGACCCTCAGAGAGACTCTTGTCTCTTTTCTTAGTAAAGGGAGGTATTTCATAGACCTCCTTATAAGCAACACAATTTGCAAGCCGATGCAGCACGACTGAAAAAAAAAAAAACACTTGAATGTTATTCATAAACGATTAGCAAACAAGTTAAACCCAATGGTACGGAGGGTGCTCCCTGATGAATGCTTGATTATTTTGTTGATCCCACCAGCATCGGAACTTAATTGATTTCAGTGAGATAAAAGATCAGTAACTTTATTAATTTCAGTGAGATAAAAGATCAGTTTTCTTTTCCTGCGCAAAACACAGTCAAAATATTTCATATTTATTGGAAGGAACATTGGGGCACAGAAGAAAAATCCAAGACATCAAAGAGGGAGGCATCGAGTTTATCGGAAGTATTCATTTTCAATCACAAAAGAAATTAAGTATTTCACCAATTATACAGAAAATTTCAGGCCAAGACTGCCTACGCAAGACTGGGTCGCATTTTCTGTTTTGCCATTTTGCTGGACCAAGCTTAAAATCAACCAACAGCTCAGCACCATCCCTGTCTCCTCCATATTTACTATGTGGTCCTGATTATTATTATTATTTATTTAACCAGGGAAGTCCCGCTGAGATTGAAATCTCTTTTTCAGGGGAGCCCTGGGGAGGGAGAGGGCAATTTGCACAGCCAAGTAGATCAGGGGATGATTAGGTGGCAGGTCGAAACTTTAGCCATGACACCGGGGAACCCCCTACTCCTTTAGATGAGTGTCATAGGATCTTTAATGACCATAGTGAGTCAGGACCTCGGCTTAACATCTCATCTGAAAGACCGTGTCCCCATCTGCAGTGGGGCATTATTCCACCAGAGGGGAAAAATCACAATCTACTGACCCTCCAATACCTCTTCCAGCAGCAACTTGGGCTTTTAGCTAGTCTCCCATCCAAGTACTGGCCAAGCCTACACCTGCTTAGCTTCAGCCACATTGATGGTGCAGATCGAATAGTGGCATGGCTGCTTATTTACCTAAAGATGAGGGCTGGGCAATATGACCTTAAATTCATTTCCACAATAAGGCTTGAATTTTGGTCCAGAACAATATACTGTGTATGTACATAAAGACATATATACTTTTCTCCTCATTTCAACAGCATGTCCTTTAAAAGGATTACAAATCCCAATAAAATTAGGGTATGAGCCAACAGAGGTAATAGAGTGGACCCCAAAACCAGTCATCCTAAAACCTCTGATATGATACAGTCTACGTAATGACTGTTGGACAAAGATGGGTTCTGACAGCCAGTCTCACAATCCAGTCTCACTTTGTGGACAAGATACCAGCTTGATTCAACACATATGTGACTAACGCATATAAAAGCGACAAATAAGTCAATGAAATAATGATTTGAATTCATGAAATAATTTTCATAACTTACAAGTACAAAACAACTTCAACCTCCCATCTATCACAAGGGATGCAAACTGTTTACCAATCCTTGTTTCTCATGATTATAACTCGGTGATACACAAATAGTACCCAATCTATAGGAATGAAGCAGTCAAATAATTGTTCTATGAGGTAAAAAAAAATCTATAAAAACAATTTTTCGACTATGGTAAGACCTCCTAAGCTTGCCTCTCTTGAAAATGTATTTTTGTGTGGCCAACAGCGTGAGCAACTGTGTGGTTTATTATTTTCAGAAACATTGCTAAGAAAATGTGCTTAGCTGGAGATGACACAGTATGCAAGAAACATTGGCGTAAACAATGCCTCCCATTAATACTGGCATCCTTGGTAAATGAGAGTAAAAATAGTTATGAAAAAATGCTGTTATTGTTTATACTCTTGATAATTAATTTACAATATAAACAAATATATGGGCTTTAATTGAAATAAAATGATTGAAAGAAAAAGTATTTTAAAGAAAGAGCAATGTTTTCCAAAAACATATATCACTAATTTCACGATCATTAATACCCCCATGAAATCTTACTGAAGTGTATTCCCATTCATATTTTACTTTGAGAAGTTCACCATAGCAACTAGAAAACACAAAAATAAAGTCACTCATCATGGCAATTGTGGAGATGGCAGTAAAAAAACAGCAAAATACCCATTACAACTATTTGAGCTAAAACTAAGAGGTTTGCCTGAAAGAGGAGAGGTTCCTATTTTGAACAAGAACACTGAGAGGGATGGATCAAGTGGTAAAGGACACCTAAAGGATCATAGTTGGAGAATTATACATGTCTTGGGGTCAAACAAACTCCAAAACTAGTCAGAGGTTATTTAAACAACTAAAAAATGTTTGAGAGATGTTCTTTGGGACCAGGTTCCTTGGTCAGCAGAGAAGTTAATACTACTCTTTTGACAATACTTATCTGTGGTGGGTTTGCGTAAAACAACTATGGCCATTCTATAAAGAACCTTGTGTCAACCAAAACATACTGAGGTGAATAATTGCTGCTGTTGGGCTGTTTTTCCTCTAAAGGCCCAAGAAAACATGTTAGGACTCATGGTATCATGTATTCCAGCAAGTATCAGCATATATTAAATAAAACCCTCTCCGCTTCGGACTGAAAGTCAATATGAGTGGAGGCAATGGACATATGGGTAATTATTGTACAAACAAAGGAAATTTCAAGATCTGCAAGTCTACACACAGCATAACAAAGAAGTGGTGTATTTGAATTATGCTACCCAAGAACTGAAATACAGTAAAAATTAAAGCATGAAGCTCTTCCCCAAAAAGAGAAAAATCCTCCTTTTTGCACCTCCTGAGATATAATTAGACATGACACATAAGCATCAATTACTGTTAAATGAAACCTATTTCCCTTGAGTGCAACCCATTACTGCAGGCAATCATCATATAATAATGCAACAGTAAGCTCAATTAGCTCAATAGCCAGAGAGTTTAAAGCATTTTCTGTCCTCATTTTAAAAACAACAGGACCAAGGACAGCTCCCTTGTTCACAGTAGACGTTAGCTGCGCTAAAACGCATGAGATACTGCAAATTGCGCGCGCAAACGCACACTTGAGTGAACGATACGTGTGAGTGTGCACGCTAGAGTTGAGAGTCTGCGTGCATTAATATTGTTTTGTGTGAGTGTGCGCAAACGCTCGAACGTGTGAACTTTCACAGACGTGAGTCGCTTGCAGGAAAAATTCAATGGCAAGATTTATGAGATTAATTAATTTGGCTTATTACTGCGAGAGGACGGATCCATTGGGATAATACATTCACTCAAGGAGCAAAAAAAGGGAAGGAATTGGGCAGCAAGAGAGAGAGAAAGCAGTAATGTGGGGGGGGGGGGGGCGGGACGCGGACAGCGAGGGAGACAGTGAGACAGACACACACTGACGCAGACAGAAAGAGAATAAGACTGTGAGAGAAGGGGCCGTCTCTAGGCAGGCAGTGGTGTCCTGACAGCTTTGGCACACAGCTGTGTAAATACCATCAGTCACTGTCTCCGGCAGTGTCTTTCTCCACAAGCCACGTCTTAGAGAGCAAAAAGTGACATACTCACACCCCAAAAGCCATACAGTGGCCATTGGCACGGGGATGCATACCCACTGACATGGCTTGGAATTCACAATGACTTTTTAGTGCAATTTGCAGTGCCTACTGCATTCATGGAAATGTTCATCTCTGGAAGATGAAAAGGCAAAATGTCAGTCAAACGTTTACGGACCGTGACAGTTCCACGAATGAAGTACACTAAACTGACTTTATTCATGATGATGCTCATATTTCCAGTTTCTCTTGATCCCTTAAAATTGGGGATGTGAAAGTATAAAAAAGGCTACAATTCCGACACAGATCAGTCGCTATCAATGTAATACCATGACATTAAAGCTGACTGTTTTTACCTTAACCTACTTAATTATAATGATTCTTTCATTTTAAATCCTAAGCGCTGAACTACAAGGCCACAACAGAAAATTAGGTCAATATTTCCTACTTTTGATGGGGAGTGTATCTGCCAGGTAGAACACAGCTCGCCTGTGGTGCCACAGGGCCAATAAAATGTTGCTGTCATCATATCAACACAATCTAAGACACACCTGTTCACAAGGATGCTGTCTGGCTCTCTTTACATGCGGAGGAAGTCTTCTGTCAGCAATAAACTCTGTCTCATGTCTTCATTCATAATATCGAACACGACTTGTAAATGCCTATATTAGCATGCTGAGGCATAATAGTGCATTTTTTCAGTGCTTATTAAATGTAGTAAAAAATTGGATTCTTAACAGAAAACAGCAATGTAATACAGCATCAAAAGTAACACAAAAACGATTATAGTATTCCGGGGTAGTAAAAAGACACAGTAATAAGATATGTAAAATGGATTATTATATACAGGATTTAAGGACTACAGCTGTCCCAGGAATGCAGCAGGCATATTTTACTGTCAGATCTGTAATGCTTCCTTCATCTTCTTGTTTATGCTCCAGGCATGATTGGGAAGTTTGGAAACTCTACTTATTCACTGTTGGAAGGAACCAATCTGTACTTTCAAAGCGTTTACGATGTTTGCATGCAGGTTATCTCAATGTTCTTGCCAAAAGATTAAAAAAACAGCCTGAGAAAAAAAAAAATCAGCTCGTCCTCAAGCTACTGTCTCCTACTCATATCATGCCCTCCTCATCTCATACTGCATTACAGCTGTCTAGCTGATGCTTTTGTTTGATACAACTTACAATTGATTGGACTACGCAAAAAACAGTCCCCTCTTGGAAATGTGAGACCAAGTCCAAGTCCAATATTTTCAGTATTTGGGACAACACTATGGTTTGAACCAGTAGTCAAACACCTTAAGCTATACGTTGACTACTGATAGGAGAGCAATACAGCAAAACAGAAGCAACCATTCAGAGAAGTAACATTAATGAAGTCACATGCGGCTAAAAAATAAGCATCCAATGCTTTGTACACTACCCGTACGAAAAAAAGTCACCATTAGGATTTAAGACCCTAAAGCCTAACGTCCCCCTAGCAGTAAGGCTGGTGTTATGGGTCTTCCATGGTGTTCTGTGAGCCTCTGACCCTCAAACGCACAATTGCTTTCAAGCTGTCCCCGTTTAAGATTGTTTGCTTCATAATCACACAATGTTTTACTGAATAATCAAGACCCAGTATGAGCCTGTAATTATTAAGGCATTATTAAGAAATTATTAAGGGATGAATAAAAAAAACAAATAATCAATTCATCCAATACTTTCTCTGAATTCCATCTTCCATTTTAGCATTTTTTTTTTCCACCAGTGCAACATGATTTATTACCTGGCCCCTCCCCTAGGGGGCCAGGTTAAGCAATGATCATGTCTGTGTGTGTGTGTGTCCGTCACTCTGTCTGTCAGCCCGTGGCTGGGGCCAGGTCTGCTATCTCTGATTGTCTTGTTTTAAGATTGCACTTCACCAAAATGTTTTCAGTGTTCGGCTACATTTGCAGGGAAGGACAGTGACACATTTGGTACCACGATGCAATAATCATTCATTTATTAAATCACCAATACTTCTTAAAACAATGCGTGGGTAATAGAATAATTTCGAAAACTGGTTATTAATGCATTGTGAAAGTTCAATGCATGGCATGCATTTGAAATCATGTAAAATCAATAAAATCATTGCAATCACTAATGAGGTCTTCATAGTCCAGGTTCTGGGAAAGTTGTGGCTTCAATATGAGATTGTGTGCGGGGCAATTATCTAATTAATCAATTATAAACAAAATCTAAACCTTATCTACATTCCATCAGCAGCAGCATTTACAAAATACATAACGTTCTATTTAAAGATAGAATTAAGAGAAATGTCAGTGAATTGCCATCCATCTAATCTCATATTGTGGCCTGCCTATTTGACACAAATAAATACGTCTTGATCATTCATGGCTTATTGGTTTCCTATTTCTCAAAAAATTATTTCAATTAATTTTCCAGTTCTCAATCAGAGACAGGTTGAGAGTAAACCAGCATTATGGTAATGACACTGATCGTAGACAGAGTTTTATTTTTATTTTAGCAAACTTAACATGCATACCTGAGTCAGCAAAGCTGCATTTTTACATTTTTTTCCTCAGGGAATCAAGCCAATCAGACACCGCCGCAAAAAATTAAATAAATTAAATAAATACCGTTTTGTGAGCTACGGGAATTTAGAAGCTTCAAAAGGCATTGATGTTTCATGACACCACTAACAACAGTGGTGGCTTCAGACCTGGGAATCGGGGGGCACAGAAAATCCCTTTAAAACAATTACTAGAAAAAAACAGGTGCTGCTGCCTCTCCCCGCTTCTGTAAGAGGACAATCATTCATTTGGACGCGAATTTCGTGCATTTACATCAGCGTTATTCCAAATTGCATACCTGTTTACCATCACGTATATGGCTTGAGTCTCCAGCTCTTTATATTTAATTGCCGAGTCCCACTTTTAAATCAACCCACGCTGTACCGAGAGTGAAAGGAGATATTTCACTGGAAGCGGATCAGTCATTATTCAATCAACGCAAATTTAAGAGATTCTCCCGTGGAAATTAAGTCTTTACGAATGGAAGTTTTTCAGTTTTTAAACGGTGAATTTAAATGATCATGAAGCACAAGTTAAATCACCTGAAGTGTGGAAAGGGTAGCATGGAAGTTTCAGAGCAGCTCGTCTTTCGTAAAACACAGGCCAATTAAAAAGTAACTTATTTTTCCATACGGCATTTAGCCCATTATTTCATCACTGTTAGATGAGGTGAGAAGCAGTGTTTTCAATTCCCACTGGATTATTACTATAATTGGAAAATATGTCAATGAAGGAAAATGATTGAGAACTAGTCGGGACCAATTGTAGTAATAAAGGGATGTTTTGTGCCCCCCCACTCCCTGTTCTGCCGCCGCCGCAGGATAGGGAACTGCTTGATAACCACTGCAATGAACTGTGATGCAAGCTGTAGGGAAATTGACAGTAATTCTTTTGATTGATCCTCGCAAATGAACAAATTAACACTTATTTGCTAATTAGGAAACGTAAATGGGGATGGTTTGGAGAAGTAATGCACTTCAAGGCGACGTTAGAAGAGGGGTAGAATCCCTCCGATGGCAAGTCTAGGGTGGAAGAGGTTAAATAAACAAATAATCAAGTGCCTATGACTGAATAGTTATTGCTGTAATGAATATGTTTCAGCAGGCAATAATTCTTTAAATCCTGACTGATTGAGTGCGCAATTTCTCATTTCTTCAACAGCTATGTCAGAAGACGTATTTCAAGGTTGTTGAAAAGATGTTTGTGTCATATTTTGGGAAAATAAAACCCTCAATCATGGTTGAGTTTGTAGGGGCTTCCATTTTTTTTGCTGACTGGAGTCAGCCTGTAACACAATGCATGCCAGAAACACACCATAAGACCTGCCGTTTTGGAGATGCGCTGACCCGTCACAATTTGGCCCTCGTCAAAGTGATTCAGATCCTTACGCTTGCCCATTTTTCCAGCTTTCATCACATCAACTTCAACAACTGACCGTTCACTTGCTGCCAAATAGAGCTCACTCCTTGACAGATGGAATTTAACAAGATAATCAATGCTATTCACTTCATACCTGTCAGTGATTTTAATGTTGTGGCTGATTGGTGTACGGTCCAAAAACTTAGAGTAAATGAAGACACCAAACACAAATACCCTGATGTGTGTGCACAGACACACAAAATGAATGCCCAGAGGAGGTAGTCAGCAGAAGAAAACACAATGAGGCAGAAGCAGAGAGGATTACAGAGCACAGAGACTCTACCCAGGGGATTGTAAACAAACAGAGTACTGTACGATGATAAGAGTATTAATTGGTTGTTAATTACGCTGCAGCAGCTGAGTCATGGTGGCAATAGTACTCTGTTTGCCCTGAGAGGGACATTCAGCAATTATATTTGTTATCAGCCCCTAATTCATCACTGTCAAAAGCCGGACACATGTAGAACAGACACACTTTTTTTTCCTCAGCCTACGCAGCCTAATAGACACAAGAACCCATGGAGGCACACATAGACTGTCAAAGAGCTGCATCTTGATGGATATTTTTAGCCGCCTAGCCTCGACACAGAGGGACAGAAGATATACAATCTGAACACTAAAATTGACGACAAACATTCCCGGAAAATAGCATTCCACGGCCTATAAGGATGAGAACTGTAACCACACTGTATGTATGCACAACCACTAAGAGGGAATGAAAAGGAATCAGGGTGCTGGAACAGAGCTGCGTAACAGAAGGCCGATTCCTCCCACTCTCAATTTTATGTTCAGAAACAGAGATGTTCATATCAAAAATAAGTCAGAAATGATCGACCCAAATTCCAAAATGGTTGGGACAAAGTGTAAATTGTGAATAAAATCAAAACGCAATGACTTTAAAATCACACCAGCCAGTATTTTATTCACAATAGAACGGAAATAACATCGCAAATGTTGAAACTGAGGAATTTCACAATTTATCCACAAAATTAGCTCATTTCAAATTTGATGGCTGCTACAGGTCTCAAAAAAGTCGGGACAAGGGCCTGCTTACCATGGTGTAGCATCCCCTCTTCTTTTTAACACAAGAGTGGAGGCGTCTAAGCATTGAGGAGACAAGTTTCCTGAGTTTAGCCGTTGGAATTTGATCCCATTCTTGTTTAATACAGGCTTCCAGATGCTGGAGAGTCTTGGGTCTCCTTTGACTGACTTTTCTTCAATTATGCACCAAATTTTCTCAATCGGTGAAAGATCAGGACTGCATGCAGGCCAGTTCAGCACACGGACTCTTCTACTACGAAGGCATGCTGTTGTAATAGCTGCAGTATGTGGTTTTGCATTGTCCTGCTGAAATACACGAGGCCTGCCCTGGAATAGATGTCATCTGGAGGGGAGCATATGTTGCTCTAAAACCTTTCTATACCTTTCAGCATTCATGGTGCATTTTAAAACATTCAAATGTCCCACACCATATACATTAATGCATCCCCATACCGTGAGAGATGCTGGCTGAACGCTGATAACAGGAGGGGTGGTCTTTTTCCTCTTTAGCCTGAAGGATAAGACGCCCATGATTTCTAACAAGACTGTCAAATTCGGACTCACTGGTCTGATCACAAGATGCTTTGCCACTTTGCTACAGCCCATTTTAAATGGGCCTTGGCCCACAGAACACGATGGATCTCCGGATCATGCTCAACAATGGCTTCCTTTTTGCATGATTGCGCTTTAGGTGGCATCTGTGGATGGCATGGCAGACTGCGTTTACAGACAGTGGTTTCTTGAAGTATTCCTGGGCCCATTTAGTAATGTCAATGACAGAATCATGCCGGTGAGTGATGCAGTGGCGTCTGAGGGCCCGAAGATCACGGGCATCCAGTAAAGGTCTTTGGCCTTGTCCCTTACGCACAGAGATTTTTCCAGTTTCTCTTTTGATGTCTGACAGGGTTTTAATATATCTCTGTGTCTGACAGTCTATTATTGTTTTTAACTTCTTCAAATTTACTGACTCTTTTAGATAATATATGTGAATGTTTTGATAAGAGGGCTCAGTTCTTCAAGATGAGTATCGAGAATTTCAATCAATGTTTCTCTTTTCTCTTTTGATGATGTTATATACTGTCGATGATGAGACCTTCAAAGCCTTTGCAATTTGGCATTGAGGAACATTGTTCCACAAAAGTATTCCACAATTTTTTTACGCAAGTCTACACAGGTTGGAGCGCCTCTGGCCATCTTTACTTCTGAGAGACTCAGCCTCTCTAAGACATCCCTTTTAAAGCCAATTATGTTACACTAATGATGACAGTTAACTTATTTACTTCCTAAATGTTCTTTCAGCTGATTCTCTTATATATTAATTGCTTTTTCAGCCCTCTTTTGCCTGTGTCCCAACATTTTTGTGACCTGTTGCAGCCAGAAAATTTGAAATTAGCTCATTTTGTGGATAAAAATGTAAAATGTCTTAGTTTAAACATTTAAAATGTTATCTATATTCTATTGTAAATAACATATTGGCTCATGTGATCTGAAAGTCAATGCATTTTGATTTAGCTCAGAATTTACACTTCGTCCCAACTATTTCAGAATTGGGATCATACATCTGAAATACACACATTCTCACAGGCAGGCTAGAAGCCTTATTATGCTGCAAAAACCCTCCAGGAAATGTCAATAACAGTCCTGGAGTGAGCCGTGAGAAAAAGGCCTGTCTCTGAAACCTGTTCCAGGGAAGAGGGGCCCCAGCCAGGGTATTCGCTCATCTGAAAAGCTGCTGCAACGTCCATCCAATCCCATTGAATACAAGTTCTGTTGAGAGGCTTTAAAAGGCCCCACAGCTGGCATTGCCAGCATGGAAGTACTTCAGGCACTACACATTTGACCAGCCTAAGGGTGCTGACTCTCACCCCTTCATTTCAGTCAGTTTGTGCTTCAGTATGTGAAAACTTGAGTGCATCAACATGTTTGGCTGTGAACAGCTGGGATTGCGTTTGAATGCACCTATTCAAATGTTAAATACAAATTTACATCATCAAAAATGAACAAACAGGTAGCAAATTTATGGAAAAACCTGAATAAACGTGCGAATAAACAGAAAAAATGCAGATGGTTATAAGTGTTCATTTTCCTGGCGTGCTTTGGTGCCTTCTTGGTGCCTTAAAGCAGAGGTAGGCAGTTTCCTGGAAAAGGCAAAGAATGCCCAAATTTGCAAACACAGCCTTCCTTCTGCAGCTCTCAGCTCTCCCCTCTCTATCCCAAGCCCCTCCCACATGACAAGCACGGGAATATGGACGTGGTTTAAATACGCATGCAATGCTGGCATGATCAATAGGCTTGACCAGCAGCAATCGCCAGTAAGCTTGGGTTGTCCTATCACTTTATTTGTAATCTTCAATTGTAATGGCTAAGTCACAGGTAAAAAATTGCTGTCAGAAACAACAATTACTAACCCTTAACAAATCTAAAAATGCAAAGAAACAAACAAACAAACAAATGTTATTTATGCACAGTGTAAATTAAAATAATGAAAAGACTGATGGCAACAAAAGCTTAAGTAATGTTAACTGATATAACTTAACTGTCATTGTGAGTTTTTGCTTTATTGACCAAATAACAGTCTTACAATCAACATACAAATCAATAAAGTAAACTGTCGTAGGTAGATCCAATATTTTCCTTTGCTACCAATGCACTAGCTTGCAAGCAAGTTGTGTCACTAACATTTGGCTGTTGTGTCCAATTCAGTCACCCCATCAAACCCAAATATGATATCCAGAAAAAGCTTACATAGCACCTGTTGATTTTTTAAAAATCTGACAGCAAAACAGGTTCCTTGTGCGACCACTAACAAGCAGGAGAGTTCCATATTGCAAATGGACAAAGCACTGCAGATGGCAAAGCACCGGAATTCATCACTTTTAGTGGCGTCATCTTTGCCATCATTTTATGAGAGTGAGCAGATTCCTAAACTCCCATTACGTTACCAATTACATGATTTTGTTAAATAACAGGGTGAAAGGATCGTTTGAGCCTAAACACGTTGGTTATTATCTGCTTTGAGCACATCCTGCTCTATCAAATCTTAGCTTAATGATTGTTTAATTACAACAAAGAAAGTGAAAAATTCCCAAAAAAATCCGCAAATGAATAACGTTGATTGAAATGGAATTTTGCGTTTAATTTCTGTGTAAGTACTGCATGCAGCAATGAGATAGTAGATTCAGGCCATAATCTATGCAGCAAGTTAGCATGAAATGGCTACGTTTTATGTTCTATAAAAAAGAAATGGATCTATATCTAGATGTACAAAAGTACTTTTTTATAACGCTGACTTTAGACCAGTACACTTCCCTTCCGAAGATGACGTACACAGTCACAAAACTCAAATTCGTGGTATGTGAATTTTTTTTTAGGGGCGGAGCTGAGGAAGTTAGAAAGTACACACAAATTTCCATTTATTTCTCAAAGTAGTGATTTCACGAATAATACACAAAAAATATCAATCAGTATAAGTATAAACATATAAAAATGAGAAAAATTATTTTGATTACATGGGACCATTAATTTGTTACTCATCTGTTCTATATTGGCACGCACCTGTCCACTTCAGACTTCTGGCCATGTAACAATGTTATAAATTATGATAGCAGCAAGTGAAGTTGACTCTAATTGAGTGTGATTTCAGGCATTGCTAGTTTAAAATCACAGTCATAAATTTTGCCGCAGACATGGCTAAATTCCAATTGAAACACACAGCCAGTGTGTTTAACTCTTAAAACTTGTGATACTGAATTGGCAGCTGCCTAACAAACGAGGCGAGCGAGTGGGAGGAAAAGTGAAATGATATTAATAGATCTCAACACAAAACAAGTATAAATGATATGCAAAAGGCCAGTGTAACTCAGCTGTGTGCACAAGCAGCAAACATCTGCATGAAGTCATGCTGCAATGCAAAGCAGCATTTCACCTCTCACAGTTCTGCTCACGCCACCATACGGTCTGGCTGGTAAGAATTCAGTTTGAAAAGCTCAAGACTTAGTAACTCTGGGATACTGTCTCTAAGTCCTGGGAATGCCAAGCAAAGTCAAAGCAATCAAGCATGTGCTATTGAATAAAATGTTAACTGTGGAACTGTGGAACTATCCCTCCATCTAGCTCCTCTGCCATATTCTACCTTTATCTGAGTCAAAAGGTTGGGAACAAACTCATGTTTCATTGCTCAGTCTAAAGTTAGATTTGAGCGGTTAAACCTCTGCAATAACTGTGAATGGCACAGGGCAATTTGTAAGAAGTCTGAAGTTAAAAAAAAGAATAATTTGCTCCATAGGACAGTCGCCAAAATTTTGGGACAGATAAAAAATCGATATTTGTAAAAATACAAAGACTATCGCATTCTTTCCATTTTACATCCATCCTTGACTTAAAATCAAGGTAATTTAGGAATTGTTGAACAGAGAAGTCAAGAAGACACAAACTACAAGTGTAGCACAGCCGTGGGAACTTCTACTGTCCTGCTGGAGTGAACTCTTGCTATTTTTACCTCGGCCAAGAAGGTTATCCTTTTACCGGCGTTGGTTTGTCTGCCTGCCTGTCAGCCTGTTTGTCTGTCTCTGTCTCTTGTTCATGACATGACCAAGAGTAAAAGATTCTGTTTATCACATAACTGACTTGCGTGATATAATGGAAAGCAAATCTAATTTCCCTTAGCGCTCATTATATGCTTGCAGTGCACTAACTACATTGCTCTGCTTAGTCAGTCTCTAAGTCACAGAAATTCGCGGCTGAACGAGCTACGGTTTGTAAATTCAGTCAACTGAGTAGCTAGATAACGTGAGTTCACTAGCTAATAAACGGATGTTACATAATGGTTTTGAAAAAGTATTGCGTACACGCTACCTAAGTAAGTACCTTAGTGACTAGCTAAGTAACGTGAACTTGGTCATGCGAGTGGCGTTTAACTAGCCTGCAACTGCCCAGAACCATACCGATTTCACCGACGTTACACTCGGTATTAAGTTTGGCTAAGTATAATCAGGGAGACATAATGCAAAGCAATTTTTTTCCCCCCTACAATCAGCCAATGAGATATTCGCAAAAGTGATATTACCCTCAGGTAATATCAAAAATATGCAATGAACTAGGCTATGGGAAAAGTATGTGATAAACCTTAAATTTTTTATGGGCGATGTTCACTCTGCAAGATTTCGACTGTGCTGCCTTGGCGGAGGTTTGCACTCTTGAGTGCCTTAGTGATGAATTAAAGATTTAGATTTTTTTGAAATATAAAACTTATTGTTTTTTTTCCAAACGATTGGTTTTCTTTTTTTTTTTAAATGGAGATGGGTCCTAACCTTTGACTGGCCTGTACATCCTTAAAAATGCCTGTCTGAGTCTCAGAGTGTAAGTGTGCATATGACTGTGTGTGTGTATCTTCCGTGTCAGAACAATGCTTCCACATGGTGACTCTTTGAGGCCAAATGGTTGTAAAAACCCTCCATGGGGTGATACGGCCGCCGGCTCAGTTAATCCTCCATCCTTGGCTGCTTCCTGTCTAATCTGAACATGCTCCCGGATCACAGGCCACAGTCTCCTGCCGACCCCACCCCCTCTTCTGATCCTCTTAGCATCACACCTCTCTTCATGCAGCCAGCCTGCTCCCAGAGGACTGCAGAATTTCTGTACTCTGTTGAACATCTGTACACCCTGGATAATATCCATCAACAGTATGTGTACACATAACCCATGATACCATGAAACACCAGAGTGTTAACACCCAACCCATGATAATATCCAACACCTGCAAGTGTGCACCTGATGCGCGATAATATCCAACACTGGTGTGTACACCTGCAGCACAATAATATCCAATTCCAGTGTATACACCGGACGCACAATAATATCTAACACCAGTATGTGTACATATGACCCACAATAATGTCTCATACTATTAATGTGTGCCCATGACCCAAGACCATATCGCATAACAGTATGAATACACATCAAGGATGTGAACAAATTGCTGATTTGTTCATTGTCAATCTCTCGGTCAACAATTATGTAATGAAAATTTGTTTAAAAAAGAAAAGGGATATTACCAAGCCAACAGCTCAAAATTTCAGAGGGACTAGGTAGGGCATGTTGTCATTCACTTTACCAATCAGCTGAAATGATGGCATGCTTACAAAAGAATACCATTTTGAATTAGCTCCAAAAATAAACACTGCACAGGGTAAACTGTGGTTTGTAAATTAGCATGACTTGCCAGCATTATGTTCAGTGATCTATGTTCTTAACAAGCGAATCACAGCTGTCCAGACTAAGCAAATAAAGATGTAGTAGCTTAAATTGTTACAAATTACACACTTCCCATGAACCCCAACAGGAGGTTTGTCCAATTTAGCTTGTGAAAGTAGTATACTCCTACCATTGCTTCACAGTTAGAAGTATCGAAAGTTGATTTTAACCCTTTGTTGCATGTTGTCCAATATTTTGAATACACGTCAAGTGGGGTTTATTTTCTCTTGGCTCATAGATACCCTGAAAACACAAAATGTATATTTTACTGGACATTTTGAGCTCTAATTTCGTAGACCAGGCGCAGGCGCGGCGAATGGGGGATGCGCCGCGCCAACGGGGTGTGTCCAGGCGTATGTTGTAATTTCGTGCCCGGCGTAGCCTGGCGCAAGTACTCCTCTGTCCCGCCTCTGTCCCTCCTTCCACCGCAAGTTAGCAAAGACGGCAACGCAGCCGAGTCAGATCTTGCTCATTGGCAAGAGAAACGACGGATAGCGTGTTCCTATTATTACAGCCTGTTGCTGCTTCAAATTTTTGGATTAACATGCATGGACAACAATGCAAGATACGTTACACATTTATTTTCAATATGTGGGGCTCTAATTTCCTGGCGCAGCGCAGGTGGCGCAGCGAAGCGCAGCCCGCGCAGTGGTAATTTCGTAGGGCGCAGCCCGCGTAGTGGTAATTTCGTGAGGCGCGCAGCCTTCGGTAGACCAAGGTGCGCCGAGATGGGTGTGGCGGCGTAGTAGGGGGAGGTGTCACATATTCATCAAGACGCAGTGACAATTTCGTAGAAAAAGTCTCCGCTGGAGTTGCGCAGAAAACTCGCCAACTCCAACCTGGTTTAATTTCCGTGCAGTGGTAATTTGGCTGACCGGCGCAGAGTGCGCACACGTCACCGAAATCTCACAGGCAGGTTTACAGAATGTCAGGCACATTTCAATGCAAGAAATAATTACAGGAAGCACAATTTAATGTAACTATGTGAATAAGGACATAAATTATTGTATCTATATCGATTGTCCTGATGTCAGATTAAAGGCGGTTGCCACGCGTAATGGAAACTTGACCGGGCTTAATCAACGCAGCTGAATCTGTGATGCAAACTAACGACTTCACATCTTTCTCAGCCAACCACAAACTGTATATATATATATATATATATATATATATATATATATATATATATATATATATATATATATATATATATATATGTATGTATATATCGAATGCTTGCGTTCTATGCTCATTAAAGCCGCTTGCACACTGGACGCGAAACAAATTTTTCACCCGACTGATTACAGACAAAGTCAATGCAAAGACGCGATAGTTGGACAGGGTTTTAATATAGCTCCGTGTCCGAAAGTCATAAAAGTTCTAATTTTTCCGAGTATTCCAGGAATTATTAGACGTGGAAACTTGGCCATTTTTGTGTTCGGCCTTCACAGAATGCAAATTGATAGCTATCGACTTTTCTTGGTCTTTTTAGCCTATTCCTCTGTTTTCTTCCGTTGAAGATAGCCAGCAGTCTTTATTCGGTCTTTCTTTTAAAAATTAGTCAGATGGACCGAACAGATTCACGCTTTATTTCCACAGCTGAGATAAAACAGTGCGTGAGCAAATCAATTCCATGACCATTGACAGTGTGAAGAAATTATCGCATGCACGATTAAGACTGTCCGACACGAAATGCAAAATACTCCATGTCCACCAGCCAGCAAAAAGTAAAAGTATTGAAATGAGAACAGATTTATAACGGGATATCCAACAAAGATGACCCGCTAAAAAATAAATCCCAGTGTTCATTGGATGTTCTGTTGTTACAATGTTTCTTTTTATTCTTTATTTCGGTATCAATCTGTTCTAATCGTCCTCTTTTTTTTTTTTTTAGCTGTCAGACACGGAGGCATTGTACATTGTCCCATGCCAGTGTCGACTCGCTGAGCAGAGCTTAAACAGAAACATTGATTGAAATTCTCGGTACTCATCTTAAAGAACTGAGCCCTCTTATCAAAACATTCACGTTTAATATCTAAAAGAGTCAGCAGATTTGAAGAAATTAAAAACAATAATACACTGTCGGACACGACGATTTATTAAAACCCTGTCAGACCTTTGGACACAAGAAGCAATCTGTCGAACGAAAAATTCGTTTCGCGTCCAGTGTGCAAGCGGCTTAATACTAGGCTACTATTATTGTCACTTCGGTTTTATCGTCTTCAGTGGGGAAAAGGAATGCAGCCTGATTGCTATGATCTCGTACTGAGTTAAGATCACATATTGGAAATAAATGTGTCACGTATCTTGCATTGTTGTCCATGCATGTTAATCCCAAAATTTAAAGCAGCAACAGTTTGTAACTAATGGGAATACGCTATCCATCGTTTCTCTTGCCAGTGAGCAAGATTTTACTGGGCTGTGTCACCTTCTATATTCTAACACATTAAAGGTGAGGTGAGGAGCTCATTTGACTGGTGAAGATTTGACTCGGCTGTGTTATACCCAAACACGCCTTCTTTGCCAACTTGCGCTGGGAGGAGGGGCAGAGGTGGGACAGAGGAGTTCTTGCGCCAGGCTACGCCGGGCACGAAATTGCCACATAAGCCTGGACACACCCCGTTGGCGCGGCGCACCCCCCATGCGCCGCGCCTGCGCCTGGTCTACGAAATTAGAGCCCGTGATCTTAACTCAGTACGAGATCATAGCAATCAGGCTGTATTCCTTTCCCCCACTAAAAACCATAAAACCTAAGTGACAAGAATAGCCTAGAATTAAGCCACTTGCACACTGGACGCAAAACGAATTTTTCGCTCAACGGATTGCGTTGAAAGCAGTGTCTTGTGTCCGAAAGTCTGACAGGGTTTTTATATATCTCTGTGTCTGACAGTCTATTATTGTTTTTAATTTCTTCAAATCTACTGACTCTTCTAGATATGAAACTTGAATGTTTTGATAAGAGGGCTCAGTTCTTCAAGATGAGTACTGAGAATTTCAATCAATGTTTCTGTTTAAGCTCTGCTCAATAAAATGAGTCGACATTGGCGCGGGACAATGTACAATGCCTTTTAACAACAGAACATCCAACGAACACTGCGATTAATTTATTTGCGAGTCATCTTTTTTGCATGTTCTGTTGGTTGGTGATGTATATGTATTTTTATTCTTTATTCCATTATAAATCTGTTCTCACATCAATACATATATTTTTTGCTGGGTACCGGACATGGAGTATTTTGCATTTCGCGTCGGACAGTCTTGATCGTGCATGCGATAATTTATTCGCACTGTCAATGGTCATGGAATTGATTTGCTCTCTGATTGCAAGCACTATTTTATCTCTGCTGTGGTAATAAAGCGTGAATCTGTTCGATCCATCTGACTAATTTTCAAAAGAAAGACCGAATAAAGACTGTTGCCTATCTTCAAAGGAAGAAAACTGACAAATAAAAAGACCAAGAAAAGTCAATAGCTCTTCGCATTCAGTCTGTAATCAGTCGTGCGAAAAATTTGTTTCGCGTCCAGTGTGCAAGCGGCTTTACCGAGCGTAGAACTCAAGCATTATATATGCACTGCCTGATGCCGAGGCAGTTTGTGGTTCGCTGAGAAAGATGTGAAGTTGTTAATTTGCATCATTGATTCAGTTGCGTTGATTAAGACAGGTCGAGTTTCCATCACGCGTGCCAACCGCCTTTGATCAGACATGAGGACAATCGATATAGATACTACAATTTAGGTGCTGATTCAGATAGTTACATTAAACAGTAGTTGCTGTAATTATTTACTGTATTGAAATGTGCCTGACATTCATGCCTGTGAGGTTTCGGTAACGTGTGCGTACTGGGTGCCGGTCAGCCAAATTACCACTGCACAGAAAGTGAAGCAGGTTGGAGCAGGCAAGCTTTCTACGCAACTGCAGCGAAGACTTTTCTACGAAATTGTCAGTGCGTCTTGATGAATAAGTGACACCTCCCCCTACTACGCCGCCACACCCATCTCGGCGCGTGTTCGTCTGCGCACGGTGTTGCACCTCACGAAATTACCACTACGCGGGCTGCACCATGCTACGCCACCTGCGCAGCGCCAGGAAATTAGAGCCCATTCAGATAACAATTTCCTCAATAGGTGCCTCTCTGATTAGTCACATGATTTACCAAGAACAATCACAATGGCTGCATCCACAAGCAAGAAGTAAGTTGACGAAAGTCAGAAATAGTCTTATATTGTTCAAGTTTTGATCAGACTAAATACATTATATAGCACAAACTGAAGACACATAACCTATGTAATGCATGTCTATTTTTTGGAATACATCTGAGTCTATGCTCTATCAAAAATATTGGACACTATGCATACCGAGTAAGTAGCTCAAATAAGGAATGTCCAGAATACTGATAGATCCTCATGTATACGGGTCATTCCACGTCAGATCATCAAATGGGTCTCACCACCACCTTCTCAATTTTGCTAATTTTTTTGTATGCAGCTGTATAAATTTATATCGTTCACAAATCCAAAATTTCAGTTCATTCAGACCAAAAATGATTTTTTGGTGAATTATTTTCTATAATATATATATACTATATACAAAAGTATATTAAATATATAGTATATTTCTCTACTTAAAATATTTACTTATTTTAAGTAACTATTTGACAAGTGAAATTTACTTCCCATTGGCAAGCTAGTCAAAGTGACCTCAAATCAAGGACAATTTTTTTGGCTTACTGAGAACAATTGTGATAGAAATAAGTGTGTTCAGTCTTAAAATAAGTAAGTTCAACTTACCTAGTATTTTTATCTTTCATTTTTTTGCAGTGGGTGTGTCCATTGCAATGTAAACTGCTGAACCAATGTAAATTACCTACAATTGGTAATTCAGTGGCTCGGTTGTAAGGGACTTAGGTTGAATCAGAGCATCGCAGGTTCAAGTCCCACCGTGACCAGTCAGTACAGACTGTGGACTGAGTGCTGGAGAGATACCAGTTCACTTCTGGACACTGATGAGGCACCCATGAGCAAGGTACAAAACCCCATGAACTGCTTCCTGGGCACTGCATATGGCGGCCCGATGCTCTAAGTGTGTGTTCATCACTCACTGCTCCTTGTGTGTAATTGTTTGTGTATGTGACTGAGTGTTTGTGTGCACGTGTTCTTTTTCGTGCAACAAAGTGAGAACCAGAGTGTGGACATTGTGACTTATTAATCAAAATTAGCTAAGGTTAGGGATAGGTCAAGGTCAGGGTAAAAGTTTGATTATTACTTATTGCTAAGATTGGGGAGAGACTATAGCTGTCAGGTAGCTCACTCTGTTAAAGCACCACATTGCTAAGCAGAAGTGACTATCACGGCGCGGGTACAAGCCCCGGTCGTACTAACATGCAGTGCTCCTGTGATCTGGAAAAACCAAGTGAATCTATCAATAGCAAGGATTCTTGCAACTGAACAAAAAGGTTTGGATTCTGAACTTTTTCTAACCAGAAAAAATTATAGTAACCTGATTTTGACAGTTCATATAACACTAATAGCTATTGTGTTAAGATTCTCACCAGTTTTAATTAGCGCAAATGAGGGTCAAACTCAGTTTCTCCCAAAAGTGAAAAATGTACTAGGTTTTTCCTAATCACAGGAGAGAGGTCGGCAGCTTTTTCAGAGTAGCGCACAATTGGCCATTGTGCTACAGGGATGCAAATAGGGAAGGGTCTGCCGGCAGTGGCAGTTTTACATGGGGGCCTACAGAGGCCTGTGCTCCCCCGCCGATGTCCTGTGCCCCCGTGCTGGCCCCTGCGCTGACTGAGCAATAAAATTATACTGTATATTTTTTACGATGATATGCGCTTGAGCAAACAGCGAACCTAATGTCACTCAACATTCTACACGGACTGATTAGAGCGACACACCAAAGTGTGTTGGCTACCTGCGTTTGCTTTCACTGATCTCAATACGTTGGCTAGGATTTGAATATGAACGCGGGAACCAGCAAGAACAACCTGTTGCAAGAAACGAAAGTAAGCTAAACGACTGCACATTATAAAGTAATTTGTTGTAGACGTGGCCGTGTTACTGTTGTTCCCCATTTCGGCAACGAAAACTTGTTGTTGAGTTTGTAAATGTCTCTTAGAATTACGTTACGAATCACACTGGGCAAAGTACTTATGAAAAGTTCCACACGATGGTGTGATGTTAACCACTAACCTCATCTGACTAGGCTGTTCCATTTTTTAAAACTAGGCTTATGCTGTCGGAGGCAACGGCTGGGGGTATATCCCCGAACAATTCCCCAATCCTTGAATAGACCACAAATAGACTTTCATTTGAACTTAATTTCAGGTCAATCGGACAAATCGCTCTGAAGATATGGCCAAAATGGTCATTTTCCATCACAAAGCGCCACCTGGTGGCAAAATATTGAAGCATACAGGTATGATGTCATCGTGTGACATGTTGTGAGGTCATGACCTTGCAGTTAGTTGCACATAGTTTCATGTCAATTGGACAAATGGTTCCAAAGATATGGCAAAAATGGTGAATTTTATGTGACAAAGCTCCACCTTGTGTCAAAATTTTGAACCAAACAGGTATTATGTCATCTTGGACACATCCTCAGGTCATGACCTTTCATTTGCACTTGATTTGAGGCCAATCGGACAAATATTTCCAGAACGCCATTCGGCGATCGGGGATATAATAAGAAGTCCCAGAAACAATAAGAAGTGTGCGAACGTACGCTGCACATTAGGCACACAAAATTATATTACATCATATCACCATCAGAGTAACCAAATACATTGCAGAAATATCTCTGTCAGTCAAAGAGATCAACCTGACTCAGTCCAACACTCTCTCTCCATATTCTCCTACCTTTCATTCCATAACTCAGCTCCTCCTCTCTTGAGCTCTGGTATCTCTCCGCTGGCTCGTTTTTCTCTTTGCCAATATACAGAGCCTTAACTCTACACCAAATTTGTACGACATTTTAACAACCAGCAACCTGTTTTTCTTGCAGCTAATTCCCACCACTACGGTCTTGGACAGTAAAGCCAAATGGTTCCCAAGGCATCGAGTTAACAAGAAGCATAAGGGCCCAGAAATGTCACTCAGCAAAGAGAGAAGCAATCGGGAACAGAAAAGACCGATGAAGTAGAGAAGCATCACAGAAAGGTCAGACGGTCCTATTCTTCCATTGCTGCCCGACTCTTTTGTAAAGCATCAAGTTGAGCAAACAAAACATTCACTATCTTGCCTTCACACTGTCTGATCTGCAATACAAGTCAAACCAAATTCAGAAGCCACAGATTTCAGTTTTTATGTGCATTTTCCATTCTGTCCCAACATTTTCCGAGTTGAGGCCGTACATGGTTCGAGCATGTTAAATATAAAAAGCTAACAGGTCTTTAGACAAAAGGCTACATTGTGAGAAAATCCATTCATCTTTCAGTACCTTTTGCGTTTGCTTGCACAATTAAAATCTCCTTTTCAGAACCTACACTGAGGATAAAAACAACAAAGATGACAACATCTATATTTCATGAGGAAAAAAAGAGAACATTTTTCTTTTCCTAGAAAGAGTTTACAAAGATCAGAGAGGATGTAAATCAAATGATACTGGAAATAATCAAACTGACATTTTTCACACTTATTTTCAGAACAGGTAGTTTAGTGCTTGTATTTCTCTTGCAGCTTTTAGTGAATTGCGTGCTCAAAGGGCCAGTCCAGCAAATTCTATAAGGTTTTTTTTTGATGTGAAATGGAGCTGTTTACTGCATCTTTTCTCAACTGCATCTGGTCAGTAATGCTGTGGAGATGTTTGTTTGACTGCAATGGGCAGTGACTGCACTGGGGGATACCTCTTCAGTAGAACTGCAGCATTGGGCCGTGACAGTGCTAGAGTGGCCCTGTTCCATTGAACTACTGCATCAGGCTGAGCTTACGCTGGAATACGCCTGTCCTTGGACCGGCTGTTTAGAATCACGATGCATCTCGCAGCTGACTCACCACACTTCCACCCACCTTTTGAAATATTTTTACCAGAATTTGCCGGACACCAGAGGCAGAGCTAAGCCACAAGCCAACACAAAATGGAGAAAGAATGAAGATTACAAGGAGCTAAGGGATATATGCATGACGACAGCATCAGAGTACAAGAGGGTGGAGGGAGAGAAGAGACAAAAGAGGGAGAGAAAGGGGTTGAGGGACTCGGTCTCTTGGTATTTTATATAAAAGTAGTGAACGGCGAGAGAAGTAACAGATAATTACACTCTGACATTCAAATTCATACGATTTTTTATTTCTTTCCAAATCCAGGTGAGCCAGACAATACTAGGCTGTGCCCTTTTCTGACTGGCTGACAGACCAGTATAATTAATTAAAACATGCAACAATGGCTTGTATCATGAAGGGTTGGGGGGGGGGGGTGTTAGTGCCAAGTTGGCGTGCTCCCGTACTACCAACAGCGGGGGAAAAAAGTGAACGTGTCAACATTTTTCTCAGGAAATATATTTCTAATGGGGTATTGACATTAAATTTTCACCTGACGTCGGCAACAACGCAGGTAATCCACACAAAGAAATCAAAACGGATAAGTCCAAAAATTAAGTTAAGCGGGAGCGAGGTGGCGTGTCCCCTCGCAGAAGCAGGATGCCTGACAGCAGAACCAAAGGGTTTGGCAGGAATGCAGTCCCGATCCTGGTGACCAATGAAGCCTTTGGAGGTGTTCCTAATAAATGACTCAGGGACACAAACTGAAGGAGAGGATTAACAAGAGCATGGTCCTAATCCTGAGGAGCGAGATAAAGGTTTGGGAGCTTGATGCTATTAGTATGACTACAAAGACTGACTGTGTGTTTCTTTAACTTTCATTTATCAAAACACACAAAAGAAGTGCACAGTTCAGATGAAGAGGATATAAACTGACTGGAGCGCTCATTTGCAAATAACGTGTTACAATCAAGCAACTGTGCTAAACACAATAGAAAGCTTATATAACCCAAAACACCTGTGAGCAGGGGGGGGGGATTAGACAATGAATCAATTAAAGGAGACAAAACCACAAAACAACTGTTGGCTGCTAGAGACAGGGAGGAACCAATTAAGGAAACACAAAGGGTGAGACAGGTTTATGTGCAACTAACTTATTCAGAACCTACACTTTGAAACTATGCATGGGAAATATCAGAGACATTCTGCTTTAATACACCTGTTCCAGGACAGCTAGACCACAGATCAGTGTAAAGGTTGGTGACTGAGCAAACTCCAGTTCAGAGGAAGCTGAATATACTGCAGCACAAGCCAGAGGGCCAAAGGGAGATTCTAGGCTGCTGCTGCAGCTGAAGCATACAAATCATTGAGCTCATTTATGTGGGAACACTTCGCATGAGAGACATACCACTGGGCATTTGCACCAGCGATACACCCTGGCACCTGCTGCTGAATCCCAGAGGCATTTCTCAAAATGTGTGTCCATGGGTGAGTATCTTAGGATCGTGCCACCAACAGGCACATTCAAATAAGGGAATCATGCATTTGACAAAAATTTCAGGTCAGTGCCCGCTTTCAAACGTAAACGTGTTATCCTAGCACTGATTTTTGGAAATGCTGTATGTGTGTCCATGCATGCGCACACGGGGGTTGTCGAATGAGTAAGGCAGACCACTCGGAACAGTAGATGATGTCACTTTTTTGCAGTGCAACTCATTTAAGATGAAAGCTCAGCAGAAATTCAGCATTCAGACTCCATATCATTAGGTTAGCCACATCTAACTGCATTATGTAATAGACTTCTGCTTGATAAATGATAAAGCAACGTACAGCTCGGGTAGGTATGGAGGCCTAATGAGTATCTGCTCCCAGATATAATTCTTCCATTTGACTGGGGGCAATGGATAGAATCTATATTATAAGTCTGAGCAGAATTTGACCTGAATCAAAACTCAATTACCTCCTCAGAGTTCTGGCTTCAGGATAACCACTGCATCTGACGTGATTGGATCACTGCGCTTTGAATGCTGACTTGCTGAGTAGCTAGCGCTGTTACCAAGATCCAGTGTGGCATGCAACTGAGCGATTCAGAGTGCAATTACGAGCAAGGCTGAGAGCAGGGATTAAATTCACGCTCATGCCACACGTGACATGTGACAAGTGGCAAGGCCTAGAGCACCAAGGCATATGCGTGCAAGAAGGCATTCGGTAACATGCCTCAACCACTCATCACAGACTCAGTGGTCTCTCTCAAACACCTGTCTCTCTCCCAACCGAAGCCAGTGCGATTATGACACACCAAACAGACCACTACGGGGTCCACTCATCATTAGAATGACTGGTTTCTGAGTGTAGCCTCGAGCAAATTATTTAAATTCAATTTTCTCAGGATGTATCTAGTGATGTAAATCAACTGTGTGCACAGAATGTTAACACAGTGAATCCTTGCAGATAAAAATATTTCCTAACGGCCTCCACGCTCCAAATGAAAAAACAGCTTGTAAGGAGAGTGCCATTGAGAGTATTATAATATTGTGACGAATGCAACACTGCATTACTACCATTGCAGCATTTATACCTGCAAATGAAACTGCTTCACCCAATGCATTCAAGAGCATTGGCAGGGGATCTACTGATATAGCTACAGACAAGCAATGGACTAACATGAACAGCAATATATCAAACAATGAATAGCACTGGTCAACACAGACAGGAAAGATACAGGACAAATATGATCAAGGGTTAACAAAAGCGCACTGAATTAATACAAATGCCATGATGTAACAAGTGCAACTGAATTAATTGATCTAAATTGTATTTCAGTTTTTGATGAATAATTTCATCAGGGACGTCTCGCATGCCAAACATCACACACAAATACTGTACATCAGCATGTTTCTGGAGACAGGCATGCCGGTAGGGAATATGTGGAGAAACGTGTGGCATAAAGTGAGGAACAATGCAATCCAAAAAACAATTTATTTAAACCAGAATAGTAAGTGGACTGCATTCGTAAGACAGTGGCAAGTCAATTTGACAGCTCAACCAATGTCGCACAAAAATGCTTGTTTGCTGATCCAAATGGTCTCTGAACGAATTATACTGTATGTTGAAAACCAACATAAAGCCTCACGTAGGCATAGGACTGGATGAACTCTCACACAAGGCTAAAAATAGAGTCCATAGTGCTGAGCTCCCTTACACGCGATGCTAAATTACACCACAGACAGATGGAATGGTGAGGTGGCGCTGTAGCATGCAACGGAGTGTAGGATGGCTGATCGCCTCGTGACTTAGACGTACTTGGTAGAGGTGAACTATAACAGTTTTGCAGCTCTCTGTTTGGCTCTTCCAGATACGGGAGGGCACTCTTAGCATGTGATTATACTACAAAGGCTGGTACAAATTCTGTCCAGTAGCAGCCATCTGCATGCTGTCCCACCCTGAAACCCGACACAATAGCCTAGTTTAAAAATAAAATCTAAACAAAGAGTCAGTTTGCATGAAGAGTGTGATTGAACGCTTTATTTCTGTGGCATGGAATGCTTCAAGATCTTACACTAAACGCCACGGAAGAGGGCTTTGTTATGACGTCACTTGAAGCACAACTGCTAACCCCACAGTGCGTGAAAACCTTTGCACTTTGTACGAACTCCAGTGGAGCTAAAAGATCTGGCTCAGCAGGTTGAGAGATAGACAAAGAGAGAAGAGAGCGACAGATTTGAAGAAACTAGGAAGCCTGCAGGTAGGTTATTGAGTGAGCAGGCTTGAAGAAACCACATAACACAGAATATAAACTGCATTTATAGAAAAAAGAATAGAAAAAAAAACACGGCAAGCCATTAAATAAAACTGGAACTTTATAAACCCATCCACAACCTTTGAAAAGCATTTCCCTAAAGGAAATAAAAGTAGAACAAAACTTCGACAGCTCTTCACTAGAATAGTGACTGGGCACTGTTGTGTTTTCCTCAACCTACTAAAGTTCTGACACTTGCAGAAAACACCCTCAAACACATCCCTGCCCTCCTTGGCTGCACTGGTTGCTGGCCTCTCTATAAAGCTTTTTGTATGGAGGAAAAATCTCTATGAATGAATTTTAATAAGACTTCAAATCGTAGGGGTTCAAGACATGACAAGAAGGTCTGGGGAACAAATTTTCAACTTCCATTAGCTCTATGCCCTTGAAGAGGCGGCAGCATATAACACTCAACCAAAACAATGTAAGTAGTGGCACAAAAACAAATCAAGAACTGCAATGTCTCTAATGGAAGACAGTAACTTCCAGTCGCATTTATATACTGTACGTACACCAATCAGCCATAACATTATGATATTGTACGGGCTCACGACCAGACCTCAGAAGGTACTTTGTGGTATCTGGCACCAGGATGGTAGCAGCAGGTCCTTTAAGTCCTCTAAGTTGCAAGGTGGGGCCTCCATGGATCAGACCTGTTTGTCCAGCTCATCACACAGATGCTCGATTGGATTGAAATCTGGGGACTTTGGAGGCCACGTCAAACCCGTGAACTCGTTGAGTTCCTCAAACCATTCCTGAACCATTTTTGCAGTGTCGCAGGGTGCCTTACCATGCTGCAAGAGGCTGCTGCCATTAGAGAATACCACTTCCATGAAGGGGCTTACTTGATCTGCAACAATATTTAGGTAGGTGGTAGGCATGGGCCGGTATGAGATTCTGATGGTATGATAACCTTCAGCAAAAATATCACGGTTTCACGGTATTGCGGTATTGCAATTACAGCTCTAAAATGTATTATTTTGAAATGTCTAGGGAAAAAAATACAACTTTGTTCCACTGAGCACAATCTATTTTATTTTCAAATATAGAATACTTGGTATATTAGCAAACGTGTACCAAGTTAAAATAAATAAAAAAATTTAAAAAAATCATTTTTATTTTATTTAGAAGGATTCAATAATTTAATTTAACCTTAATCTGTAATGACAGTTTTGCTGTAATGACAGCAAAAATGTGTGTGCTTTGGTAATATGGTACTGGTTTAAACATAAATTTTAGCACAGTATTACATCATCTAATTGATTTTATGTAAAAAAACATGCCACCACACTTGCTACTACTACTACGAATAATATCAAATAATACTACAATATTGATTCTATTATTGCAATGTTAATGCATACATACACACATAAGGAGAGAGAGAGAGAGTGAGAGAGAGAGTGCGAGTGTGTCGACTCCTGCGTTTACTTTATGCACACACACACACTTGCTCTTTCTCCAAACAACACAAATAGTCGCAAAGCCCCAAAGAGTCTGCAGGCTGTTTTAAAAAATACCAATGGTGGAAGACTTAAACAAAGCTATAGACGTGATACCAGCTAAGTTTATTTTTAGCACTACAGTGAAAGTACTTATTTCGCAGAAAATTAATAGCTACCTACTTCTCTGCTCTGTGAAGTAGCATTAGAGAGGAAACTAGCTGATGTTAGCCATGTTAGTTAGCCACGATAACTGCCTCGGTAGCACGACTAGCATTTATTTCACCAATGCTAGACACGCTAACTCTCGTAGGTGATTGCAAACATTCATTTCAAGACAGCGTTAATGTTACCTTGAATTTGGCAAAGAGTGATGGGTGGTTCTCCCAATCATATTTGCAGTATTTCTTCCTCTGGCAGCCACTCTTCGCAAGCACATTTGCATGACGAATATCCTTCCTCCACCAAGCCATGGCTGTCTGTGTTTTTTCGGTACCCAAAAAACTCCCATAGAGAGGCCAAGACTAACGCATATGGCGCGAGTCTCTCCTCTTTGTGGCATTGAAGTTCCTGTGACGTAGTCAGCAATTATTCTATCAATGTGCACTGAAGAAATTCACTCGCGGAATTTAAGTCATTGCGCATTAAGTTAATCAGTTTCAAATGCTTTAAGGTGGATTTCCCCACTAGTGACATGGAAATCGAATATGACTTGGGAATCCTCAGGCTTGTCTTCATGAAGGCGTTTCATATGGTCTTATTCCATTTAAACAATTTAGACTTAACAATCATGAAACACGTGCATTCATTGAATAATTGCGGACTATGGTGAATGAGCCAAAAAAATGCGTGAGACCTACGGCGAAAGCGTGAGACTTGGCTTTTTCAACGGGAGAAAAAATTTCGGGGGGGTTCACCTCCTTTGGCCGTCATACACAGAGCTCACCGACTGCTTGCACCAACAACCGGGGGGGTCACGTCACTCTACGCTGCACACTGCCTGAGGGACTCCTGACCTGCACTTTCTGTCTTTGATGACTCATAAAAAACTGCTCATACCGCAGGAACAGTATGATGGAAAATTTTAGTGGTTTTGAAACCTTTTTCAAACCACTGTATACCTTGAAACCGGTAACTGGCCCATGCCTAGTAGGTGGTACCTGTCAAAGTAATTTCCCTGAGAATGGCAGAACCCAAGGTTTCCCAGCAGAACATCACCCAAAGCATCACACTGCCTTCGCTGGCTTGCCTTCTTCCCATAGTGCGTCCGGGTGCCAGGTTTTCCACACGTAAGTGATGCACATGCACCAGGCCATCCACATGATGCAAAAGAAAATGTAATTCATCAAACCAGGCCACCTTCTGCCATTTCCCCGTGCTCCAATTCTGATGCTCATGTGCCCATTGTAGGCACTTTCGGCAGTGGACTGGAGTCAGCATGGGCATCCAGACTAGTCTGCAGCTACGCATGCCCATATGCGACAAACTGAGATACACTGTGTGTTCTGACACATTCAATCAGAATCAGCATTAACTTTTTCAGCAATTTGAGCTACAGCAGCTCTTCTGTCGGAGCAGATCACATGGGCTAGTCCTCACTCCCCACGCGCATCAAAGAGCCTTAGCCGCCCATGACCCCGCCGTTGGTTCATCAGTTTTCCTTTCTTGGGCTAGTCTTTGTAGGCACTGACCACTGCAGACCTGGAATGTCCCACAAGACCAGCAGTTTTTGTGGTACACTGACTCAGTCAACTAGCCATCACAATTTGACCCCTGTCAAAGACTCTCACATTCTTACACTTGCCCATTTTTCTTGCTTCCCACACATTTAATTTTGAGGACAAAATATTCACTTGCTGCCTAATATATCTCAACCACTGACAGGTGCGATTGTAAGAAAATAATATACAGTACAATTATTGACTTCAGTTGAGGTGAATTCAATGATTTATCCACTAGGACAAGTGATATTCACTGAAGTGCAGCCTCAATTAATTATATGTCACTACCGGTGTACATTCCATCCAAATACAACCATTTTTTTTTATTTCTGCCTGTATACATTTTCCCATTCAAAGAAAATACCTACAAAGAAAAAGAATTTTGACCTCACTGGAGCAGATTCATTTTCAAAAAATGAGCAAATAAACAAAATTATAAATGCAAAGATAAGGTAAAAAAATGTGCAAAGTAAAAAAAGACAAAAAAAAATCCCAGCTATTATTTATACAAGAACAATGCTTCTACTGCCTAGAAAGAGTGCCTGATGATCCGAGGTTTGAAGCCGGGTCTCCCACAGGATAGCACACAGCCTTAGCCAATACTCTAGTCAACCAATTTCCTCCTGTCGCATCGCAAATATGAAGACTGAGTCAATAAAACTCGTCATGCACCCAATTTAGTGTTTCGTATTGCTGCACTCTCTCAGTGCTTGTGCGTAATGGCACGAGGATTCTCAGTCAGAAAACTGAGAACTTTGAAAATGACTGTCAAATATTTAGTGGATAATTATAGTATAAAATACTAAAAACAGACCAGTAAAGCATTTATATTGTTGCGCTTTTTGCGTACATGTACATAATGGTGCATGGACTCTCAGTTAAACACACTCAGAAAGCAAGGCTCTATCTCAGGATAGGTTTGGGTGATTAAGGCAGTTGAAGGCTTGTTGAAAACGTCACAGCACATAGAATAAAATGGCAGAAGTCAAACTGATAGCATCGCAAGCAGATCACAAAGAGGAAAATTGCGTGCACTGCAAGCGGAATGCTCAGCACCTGATCTCATTGGAAGCAGTGCCCCGGGGGTAAAAAAATGCATGAAGACTGGCAGATCTAGTTTCAAAATTACATGGACACATTAGGCTAACAATAGTCAGTGTAGATTAATCCTCATGCACAATTTTTTTATGAGAAAATATCAGATTAAAAAAAAAATTTTGCTCATTGTTGTAGAATGTAAAGTTTATGCCTGCTGTTGTTTGAGTTTGGTGTCAGTTTAAAACAGCATGGCTTATATTTTTGGATTCTGTGGACTTTCCACTTTCATTTGATGAATATTTTGTAGACACTCTAGCAATCGAGCACTGGAATTATTTTATCCCATGTTTTGCTACATGCTTATTTACTTGGTTGGTATTTGAATTGTTTTCGATTGAGGTAAAAATAGTCATCATGCTTTTTGCCGAGTTTCTTCCTTTTAAGTGCATATGCTGCATGACAATGTTGCTATGAGGAAACATGCTGTATTTATAATGTTTATAGATTGCCCCCAGTATCAGGGGTTTTCAGGTTTAAGAGGTTAATGTTAACCTTTATGATTATGACATAGCTGCCAAAATTTCCACAAAGATAATTGAGAAGCCATCGCACCAAGTCAGCTAAAACATGTCATCTTCTTCCTGCCCATGAATACATGACAATTGCACATATTGTTTTAATTTTATTTCAAACATCTTGGAATTCTCTCCTTTTCTCAGCACTAATTTTGCTGATCAAATTTTGGTATCAAAAAGGGTCTGATACAATTATAAGAGTCCATGCAGTTTCCACAACCAAAGCGTGACCAAAATAACAAGATCACGAATACAATTGGCAAAAATGAGCTCTTTTCTCTGCAAGGTGGCAAAGCTGGTCCTGCAGAGATAAGGTGAGGAGCTCGGACATCCAGAGGGGGCTTGGGTAGAACTGCTGCTCCTCCATGCTGAGAGGAGTCAGTTGAGGTGCCCCAGGATAAGTGGTGGAAAATGGATGGATGATGGAGTCCGCACATATTGTCTGATTTTTACTACATTCAATATTGGACTCAAGGATTTTCAAATAAGTTAGTAAATAATCATATTATATATATTACAATAATAATATAATAATCATTAATTCAGTTCACAGTATTGATTACAATTATTTCATTGCTAAATTTCAATGTTGCAAATTAATTAATCTTAAAGGCTGACTGAGGATCCAGATTTTAACCGAACAACGATCATAACATTAAAATTTTTTAAATAACCACTAACTACTAATCCCAGTCTGACACCATAGTTTGGGGTAAAAATATTACATAAATGTATAACAAATATTGATCGATGTGTCATAGATTAAGTGAGACATCCATGCAAAATTTTTATTTGCGATCCCTGGAGATTTATGGTCAAGATGAGCGACAGTGCCCATGGCACTATTATGAATACATTTCTTTGGGGTAGGTAAGTCCGCAAGCTCAACCAAGAACATGTTTTGAACATAAAGACGCCGCGACTAAATGAACACATTTGACCACAGGATGGAATCCTCTTTGCGATAGACAGGTTGGTTTGTTTATCTCCAGTTTGAACGCTGAGCAGAGAGGAACAAGATGAAGCTCACATGCACAGCAATGCAGCAAACCAAGAGCAGCACAAAACTAATGCTGTACACAAAGAATCAACCCCAGGGGGAAAAACAGAAAGAGCAAAAGAGAGAGCGAGAGAGGAGAGAATGAGTCGGGGGGGAGGGAGAGAGAGCATTCAGCTCCCCATTTTCTCTCTAAGAGGATCATGGGTTTCATGAATTCTATCACATTTCACTGACAGAGATTGACACACTGCTTGTAGTACAACCAGGAGCACAGCTTACTGCTCTGCCGAGGACATCATTAGGGCTCGAGCACCGACCCTATTGTAACTGTAATGATTATTATTATCATTCCCAAAAATCGCATTTTTCAGGCCTTTCCCATGGGCAGCAAGTCATCAAAATTGGCACATGCAAAGAGTTTTCCAAAAATTTTAGATTTTATTGCTTATCCACATAGACAGATCAAAATGGCTCCCAAGCGCCACCTTGAATTTTCCAAATTCAATGGAAAATTGGTAGAAATATGCTTAACCTACAGTCACAAAAACTTGCCAAATGATGTACTGTATGTTACGACCCAGCCTAGGTAAGGCGGCCACAGGTAGATGACAGAGGGAAGATCGGGCAGGGAAAACTGCAACAAACACAAAACTGCAGGCTGAATAGAGGCTCCGGTCCCTATACAGCCTAACCAAAGCTAAATTAATCCTACAGCTGGTCCTCAAAGGTTTGCTGGGCACGGGGTGGCTTTTAAACACATAACTCCCAAATACACAGTCCACGAGTGAAGACTGAGAGGGAATAGTGTACCCCTAATGGAAACAAGTTTCCGCCCGGCATCACCTTCAAAAATAACAAAGGGAAAATAAGAAAGAAGTGTTGGGATGGAAGGATCAGGAATTCCAGCAGGGAATATAAGCCTGTAATTAGGAAGAAATTAGCCTAGATTGACAATGTACTTAATAATGATATTGTGGGGAATAATAAAAAACACATAATTAATTGATCCAATACTTTCTCTGAATTCTATCCCCCATTTTGGATATTTTTTTTCAGCAGTGCAGGCTAATTTATTTTAAAATTGCACTTAATCAAAACGTTTTCAACATTCAAAAGAATAGGCAACATTTGTGGGCAAGTGCAGTAGTACACCGGTTGCAGCGATGTGATAAAAAGTAATTTATTAAATTACCAGCGCTTCTTGCGTTGATGCATTGAAATCAAATAATTTAAGAAGTTGGTCATTAGTGCAACATGAAAGTTTGGTGCATTGCAAGCATTTCAAATCATTTAAAATGCATGGCATGTGATGGGATTTTATGGCAGCAAAATCATTGATGAGGTCTTAGTAGTCCAGCCTCTGGGAAAGTGGTAGGAAGGCCACAATATGAGATTAAATGAACAGCAATTACCTAAGTAATTAATTAGAAGTGAAAACTAAACCTTATCTAAATACCATGTACAGTAGCATTAACTACAACCCCAATTCCGAAATAGTTCGGACAAGGTGTAAATTGTGAATAAAATCAAAACACAATGACTTTCAAATCACACCAGCCAGTATTTTGTTCACAATAGAACAGAGATAACATGGCAAATGTTGAAACTGAGAAATTTTTCAATTTTATCCACGAAATGAGCTCATTTCAAATTTGGTGGCTGCTACAGGTCTCAAAAAAGTTGGGACAGGGGCCTGTTTACCGTGATGTAGCATCCCCTCTTCTTTTTAACATAGAGTGGGGGCATCTAGGCATTGAGGAGACAAGTTTCTTGAGTTTATCCATTGGAAGTTGATCCCACTCTTGTTTAATACAGGCCTTCCAGCTGCTGGAGAGTTTTGGGTCTCCTCTGGCAGACTTTTTGTTAAATTATGGGCCAAATATTCTCAATCGGTGAAAGATCGGGACTGCAGGCAAGCCAGTTCAGCACATGGATTCTTCTACTACGAAGCAATGCTATTGTAATAGCTGCAGTCTGTGGTTTTGCATTGTCCTGTAAATGAGCCTTGGCCCACAGAACACGGCGGTGCTTCTGGATCATGCTCAACAATGGCTTCCTTTTTGCATGATAGAGTTTTAGGTGGCATCTGTGGATGGCACGGCAGACTGTGTTTACAGACAGTGGTTTCTTAAAGTATTCCTGGGTCCATTTAGTAATGTCAATGACAGAATCATGCCGGTGAGTGATGCAGTGATGTCTAAGGGCCCGAAGATCACGGGCATCTAGTAAAGGTCTTCGGCCTTGTACCTTAGGCACAGAAATGTTCCCAGTTTCTCTGAATCTTTTGATGATGTTATGCACTGTCGATGATAAGACCTTCAAAGCCTTTGCAATTTAAAATTGAGGAACATTGTTTTTCAAGTATTCCACAATTTTTTTATGCAAGTCTTCACAGGTTGGAGATCCTCTGGTCATCTTTACTGCTGAGAGACTCAGCCTCTCTTAGACATCCCTTTTATAGCCAATCATGTTACACACCTGATGCCAGTTAACTTAATTACTTGCTAAATGTTCTTTCAGCTGATTCTCTTGAGTATTAATTGCTTTTTCAGCCGTTTTTTGCCTGTGTCCCAAATTTTTTGAGACCTGTTGCAGTCAGAAAATTTTAACTTGGCTCATTTTGTGGATAAAAATGTAAAATGTTTCAGTTTCGACATTTGAAACGTTATCTATGTTCTATTGTCAATAACATATTGGCTCATATGTGATCGGAAAGTCGTTGCATTTTGATTTTATTCACAATTTACACTTCGTCCCAACTATTTCAGAATTGGGGTTGTACATGACATTGTACTTCAAAATGAAATTTTGAGAAATTTCACTTTATTGCCGTCAATGCAATTTTTATACGGGAAAACTTTACATGCGAGCCTAAGTCGGCAAAACCGCATTTTTTAAAACGCTGTCTTGGGTGCATCAAGCCAATCGGACACTGACACACAAAATAATATATACTGTTTAGTGTGCTACAGAAGCTTCAAAGGACATTGACAATTTTTGTCACTATTAATGTGGACAGGAAAATACTTGATCATTATTGCTAAGAACAATAATCCAAGCTGAAGGGAGATGGACAGTAATTCTAGCGATTCATCCTCGCAACTGAAAGAATGAACATTTGTTACTAATTAGGAAGGGTAAATGGGAATGGGTTTGTAAGAGGGATGTGCAATAAGGCAAGGTGAGAGCAGGGAAATCATCCCTCTGATGCCAAGTCCCAGGTGGAAGAGGTTAATTGCCATCCATGCAATCTCATATTGTAGCCTTTCTCTGATGCAAAGCTATACGTCTTAATCATTAATGACATTGCAGCTTATTGGTAGCTTATTTGCTCAGTAAATTAATTCAATTAATAGTCTGATAATTAATTGGAAACAGGTTGAGAGTTAACCCGCATTATGGTAATGTCACTGGTTGTGGACAGAGATCTATTTTTACATGAGCAAACTTAACACGCGGACCAAAGTCAGGAAAACCAGATTTTTTTAGAATGCTTTCTTAGGTGTATCGAGCCCATTAGACACAGAGGCAAAAAAAAACCTTTTTGTGAGTTGTAGGAAGTCAGAAGCTTCAAAAGACATCAATGTTTTATGTCAACATCAATGAGGATAGGAAAATGCTTTAACTCTTGCAATGAACAATAATGCAAGCGAGGGGGAAATGAACAGTAATTTTACTGATTTCTTCTCACAACAAATAAATGAACAATTAATTGCTAATTAGGAAATGTAAATTGGAACGGGTTTAGAGAAGCAATGCACTTTAAGGCCATGTACAAGCAGGGCAATAATCTCTCCAATGGCAAGTCCAGAGTGGAAGAGGTTAAGAGTGGGTGTTTTGAGGAGGATAATGCTGCCACTACAACATGGTTTAAAAGTTTTCTGATGGGCAGTATCACTTCCTGGTTCATTCTGTCTTGCAGTGTTAGAGAGTTCACAGGGCACTTCAGCACAATGAACAATTTTATGCAGCACTTGAGGGTACCAGGTCTCACTGCTGCTTGCATGGGATAACTCAGAGGGCTCTGCTTTACACCTGGTGCAAAGCAGTGCCTAGTATGATTCAAGTGTCTTTGCTAGTTTATAACTGGTGTAGTTGTCATTTTCCCTTCCAGTGCTCAGGGAGCATAAATAACAAGTGAATTTGCACCAAAATCAGCACCATGGGCATGTTGATCTTAAAATAAGGTGTGGTTAGGCGCATTGTTGGCATGTTGCTTTCTTAAGGCACCAGAAAGTGATTGCGTGATTGTTCAAAAAGAACTTGGTCAAAAGTCAATTGTCAGTTTTTGACTGCTATTTTAAGGGCATATAATAGAGACAGTACTGTGTGCCTGAGTGGGCGAGTACATGCATGTTTAAGATTATTATTGTGTGAATCAAGAAATTTAAAAAATAGAAGTCATAATGGCAAGAGTGATCAATTGCACGCCCATGCAACAGTGTGCCCAATCACTGAATGTCCTGAAGTACTTAAACCACAACTGAATGCACAACATCCAGATTTGACGTGCGTGCAAGATTATATATTCAGGTATTTTCAAATTATTAAAGATAAAGCCATGACTCCTTTATACCGACAAACTCTGTCATTCCTGCAGTCTTCTAGGTGATCCCCCTTGGAGAGGTATTTGTTAGGGGACCATTAAACGCATGGCATTTCAGCTTAAAATTGCATGAATTTCCATTCAGTCGAAAATACATACTGTAATATGCTGAAGGACAAAGGAACCCAAGTTAACAAGTTAGTAAAAGGTCGCCTATCATGCTGATCCTTCTTTTAATACATGTGTTGAATGAGGCTGTAGCACCTCGGCTAACTTAGCAACTAGTTACTGTTGCTAATGTTCGTGTCCAAAATATGCCAGAGTAAATAATATCAAGGAGACATTCAACAGAAGGTGTGTGAACATGAACCTCATTTGAAGCTCACTTTTTACGCTTATTTGTCATTTAGATGGTTGGTGCAGCTGTTCACGGTAAAGGAACTTACAGTCTGTAAAACCTGTATTGCAGTGTAACGTTTGTCTATGTCTGTATGATGACCACTCGGTTACTACTGCATGTTAGTTTGCATTCTGTGCCACTTAAAAAATGCTTCTGGCTAATTTATATGCAGTAATTCAGATTGGTATGCTTGTGTTACTTTGATTAGCATCAAGGTGGTAGTTTCATCATAAGGTAGCCGCTACAGTTGAAGCTAACCGGAGAGGTGTTGTGCATGTCTGCAAAGTTGGGCTGATAAGGCAGCAGTTGACCAGCTGTAGGCTTTGGAGAGCTCAGGTTACATGTTTGGGTTTTTTTACTGCTGCTGTGAAATGATCGTTTTACTTATCCATGACCGGGGTCAGCCGAGTACTTGGTCATTGTGTGGGCTAGCTATCTGATCCTACCGCATTATAACGTGTCTGGTATAACAAATGATTTCTATGCATTGCCATGGCGGAATTTCATCCACCTTTTTAAAATTGTTCTGGCTAATAAAAAGCTGAAAAAGAACTGGAGGTCAGATACAGATTTCCAGTAGAAGTTATCGATTCGCTAGCTCCACATAAGCAATGCTTACACTATTTGTGTGAGGTTATGCACAGGAACCAGACGCAAGAACCAAGTAATCCAAAAAGCTTGTGTTTTATTAGAAAAGGGGGGCGAACCCCCGCTGAGCAGGAGGCAACAGTACAAAGTCCACAATGCAAAAATCAGAATCCTAGGGACGTAATCCAAGTCGTAATCAGGGCAGCAAACATAAAACTCGTGGCAGGGCAAAAAAGGTTCGATACACAGATGCAAACAAATCCAAGACAAAGACGAAATCGTAATGAGGTACGGTCCAGTCAGAAGTGAATCACAGAGAGTACAAGGCATAAACAGTCGCAGCCCAGGTAAACTAGGAGAAATGTTCTGACAAGGAGCTGGTTGTGAAAAGACTGCTTAAATAGACAGAGGGGAAGTCACATGCAACAAAGGGAAACAGGTGAACTGGATCAGACTAATTACAAAGGAATGAACATGAGGAAGTTCCTAATTACAACAAATTGGCAAAAGCCAAAACGCGGACAGGGATCACGAAGACAGTCTACGGACAGACATATGGCTAAGGAGTTCTACCGTGCACAGAAAAGGAAAGAGAACAGAGTTTAACAAGCGCGGAGGTTCCACTGAAACTGCAGCAAAGTAAATTAAGTAAAGAGGAGAAGCGGAGACTAGAATAGGGCGAATGCTGACAGTTCGTTAGTCAATTAGTAAAGTGCAGCTATACACTCCCTACTGCTCGTTAGTAAGTTAGTACAATAAACAATGTTAGTTTTGCTTAGTAAGTTTAACTAAAACAACAAACTGTTAGTATTGTTAGTAATATCGAAAAGCAAGGTGAAGGAAGTAAACGAGATGAAATGATTGAAATCCCAGAATCCCATTAAATCACCCGAAATAGTGGCATGCAATACTGGGGCTTAGTGATCACAAGTCCAGACGGGGGGAGACAAAGTGCAATGCATGGTGAAAAACAAAACATGGACCAGAGTAATACTACAATGATGGAATTTGAAAACAAAACGGAGACAAGACGAAAACAAAAACATGGCCAGGCATCTAAATCCCAATACAAAATACAAAGCAAGGTCAGACAAAGCAGAGATCATAATCAAGACATGATAGAATCATAAATAAACATGGCAAACAAGGCAGAATCACAACAATTTGTGTGTTTTTGCTAAGAACTCATTTAGTAGCTTGGTGTCGGAGTTGTGTTTCCTCCGGATAGCTAAGTGGGTATATAATATGACTATATAACAGTACACCTACAATCACATGCATGCAACGCAAGACAGTATGAGCAAAACACTAAAATTTCAACTTTCCACTCATTTTAAACCTTGCTGCAATACTTCAATTGCTTCCTCCTCCCATTCTGGGTCAGATTCGGGATCAAACAAGTACAGTCTTACAGCAATAGATGCTGCGGACAGCTGTCCTGAAATACCTGCCATCTTGGTTTCCTGGTTTTTCAGGTCTGCACCCTCCCCCAGAATCGAAGCAGCCATGCAGCCAATCAGAGTAGTGCCTCATTAGCATAGCCTCCCAGCCCACTCAAAACAGATCGCATTTCAGGCTGGCAAGTCGGAGTGAGAGAAGAGGTCTCACTAGGCCTGAATGTGTGCTAATTTTTTGTAACTGAATTCTTAACATTATTTTAAAGACCCATTGGACATACTTTAAACAACTAAATGCAGCATAATATGGGACCTTTAATGTACTCACATGGACCCCCAGACGAAGTGACTGCAAACAAAGACATTTTTGAAGAATAAGTGTAAATGTGCATGTGTAAATCATGATTAATAAGGTTTTTTGAATAATTACAAAACATTCTTGGTTTCTGGTTAGTCTTGTTTTAACTTGCATTTATTTTGTTGCTCAGTATACACAGAATCTTTGTCCGTACTTCAGACTTTATGATAAGTCAGGTCTGGCATGGATCAAGCTGTTACCCGGAATTATCTCAGAATGAATTTTGAATCCGACCGATTCCATGAATACAATACATGCCACCTTTCCCAACCGCTACTGCAATCAAATACACAACTCCCTATTTTGTTAGAAATGTGCTTATTATAATTTAAAGTTAGGCTGACAGACGAAGGACTCTCAAAAGGCAGCATTAAAGCGATGGATGAAATTGTGATCGCCTTCTATAAACATTCCAAATTTCAAAATTTCTTCCATATATCCAGTCAAGGTATTTCCTGCATACATCAAGGATGAGATGTCAACAATACAGTAATCACCAGCATTTTGTGTCATCTATGTTGATCCATTTCTTTCCCGGGTAGCAGTTTTTTAAATATTCATTTTATTCATCAAAGCTAGTCAGAGTTGTACTTGCTTGTGAGCTTTAGTTCATTGTCTGGATTGTCTTGCCACAAAACCCGACTGCGCTTGAGCTTTAGATCATTACCGTGATGGCTGGACATTATGCCAGATGTACCTGGACCCAAGTCTTGCTAAAAGCTGCACTTTCAACTGATCTGTCCACAGAATATTACCAAGATATTTTTAGCAAATGTGAGCCAAGCTTTTGTGTTCTTTTCGGTCAGCAGTGGTTTTTGCCATCCAGCTTTCCAATGGATATCATTCTCGCCGAGTCCCTTTAATACAGTGGAATTGATAACGCTGAGGCAAGTGAGGCTTGCAGTTCTTTTGATGTTAGTCCGGATTCTTTTGTGACCCCCCTGGATGAGTCGTTGAGGCACTCATGTACAAATTTTGATGGGCCAGCCATTCCCAGGAAGGTTCACCACTGTTCCAAGTTTTCCCACATTTGTCAACAATGGCTCTGACAGTGGTTTGCTGGAGTCTCAGACTCATAGAAACGGCTGTGTAACCCTTTATAGTCTGTGGGTGGCTGGTGTCCCAGAGCCTCAGAAATGAAGCTCTAGAAGAAGTTCAGTCAAGATGACTCCTTTTGCATGCGTTAGCCAGTTTATTTTAATTCAATCTGCTATCACTCTTCTAACACATGCTCTAATAGTTCCAGCTGTGATCATGTGGGGCAGTCAATTGAGTCAACAGCTAATCAAATCCATCAGATAATACTGCAACACACTTACGTTGTTGGCCTATTCTCTCACTGCTGTCTTTTTAAATATGACTCTCTCTGCTTTGAGTACATGCAGGCTGCCCTTGTGTGCACCCTCCACCTCCCCATCACTGCCCAGCCTTCGCAGGTTAATCTGCTTCATCATCTTCATCAGCCTATCAGTCATCAGCCACCGCTACCACCACCACCATTATCTGGACTACATGGGGGGATTTATGCTGCTGCACCTCAGGCCAGAGGCTCCTCAACTGCTAAATCTCCCTGTCCTGTCCAAGCCCCAAAAACTTTAAGGTTATCATCACAGCCAGTAATCTGTTCATTCTGCAATCTGAAATAAATGATTACCTTTATGCAATTCATTGGTCTGTCCTGATTGAAATAGCTTTGTAGCCCTTGCTAGACTGATAGATGTCAATGACCTTGTTTCTCATCTGTTCTTTCATTTCTTTCAAATGGGGCATCATAAAAGGCTTTTTGTAGTTTTGACAGTCATGGAGCACAGACTGGATGGCCTGCATTGCTGCATGCGCCGCAAGGCAAATGCGGACCTTGATAAAGAAGCTCATCTTTTTTTGGAAGAAGGATGGAACATCCATTCAAATGAATTTAGAATTTAATCGCCGCAGTGTTGCATTGGGTGGGAAGCTGTGTATTTAACTGCTGATGAATAGCTCTGATCGCTGGAAAGCTTGTTGATCAGGCAAGTTGGCTTATGGGTTTTAGGGGATTTTTCTTGTCTCCTCTGGTTTCAGGTGAGTAGCTGACCCTATTATATGTGTGTATGTGTGTATATGATTATATGAGATACGTGTGTTAACAATTACATGTTGAATTATTAATGAATTACTGTATAATAGAATGTTATTAATGTGGACTCTTACAAGATCAGCCAATGTTAAACCCAAATTTATCAAATTAACTAAGATTATGACTGATAACATGTATCCATGTTATGATGCAACATGTATGCACCAGGCAGGAGGGTATCTACGATGCCACTGATTTGAATTAAGCGCAAACATCATTTTCAAACAGAAGCCTTACTACAGTAAACAAATCCTTTATTCACATTAATAAGCCATGTTTATTCGGCAAATTTACGAGCAAAGCTATGCAGAGATTCAATAACTTCTAGGAATTAATTTGTTCTCACAACATAAGAAAGAGAGCAACCTTAGAAACTTAGTGGAAATAATCCAGTCGGCTGCATTGTTCTTTCATGAGTTGGAGTTGTGCCTTAAATATGGAAACGTGGTTGTAGAGGAATGAAATAATGGATGCAATTTAAAAATTATATGCTATAATGTAAAAAAAACAGGTATTGCCAGTAGCCAGGATGGTCCATCAAATGTAGGATTTTCTGCACCCCTATTAAATACTGACAGCCCAGCTAAGAGCTCTAAAATCAAATCTGGAGATAGTGAATCTTGGGAGCACAAATGGTTCTGGGCGGTAGGAACATGCCATGATCACCAACATGGAAACTAGTAGTTTTGTGGCCATAATCCATACTAGCCAAGCTCAGGCATTTGGAGCAGGCCTGTGCACTAAATTTGTAAGCAAGACAGTCCTCAAGATAGAACAACCACATGCCATACATATGTTAGCGTCCATCTGCACTGACAAACAAATTAAAATGACAGCTTTAAGTGCCTGCCTATCTGTCTACCCAGTTAGTTTTTCTCCTCCTGAAAAAAGACTTTCTCTAGTCTACATATATCTGAAGGTCACGGTCAGTACGAGAACCATCAGCAGGCATGCAACTCCAGACCATAACAGCAAGGCAAGTGAAGAGAGATCTCCCACCATAGCAGAGAATAGAAACCATTCAAGTTTAAAGCATTGGTGCTAGCATTCCAGGCGACTAATGGGATACCCTCAGCCAGATCTTCAGAAGATCATAAGACCCAACACACCTGCTAGACTTCTCCATTCTACGACTGCTGTTGACTGGTACTTCCCTCACTCTGTTTCGGTGCAGCCCGGTCATGTCTCTGATCTGTTATGGCTCCCATCTGCTAACCACCTTCAAGCCGAGTCTGAAGACTCACCTGTTCCGACTTTACTCTACCCCTAACCTAATGTCGTTACTGGTGCTAGATCTCGTCATTAATAGAATGGTGTTTTAGCTTAATTAATTGCTTTATTGATTAGTTTTACTTTCTTTCACAGGTCATTTATACGCATTATCACTGCTGGTATTTACGCTACTTCCATATTGGGTTCTCCCACTCCTAGTCCTTTAAAACTACCTTTGTGTTGTGCGTCACTGTGCTTAAGAGCGTCTACTATATGGCAATAATATAATGTAATGTAAGTCATTTAAAAATACAGACACCAATGGAAACATATTCCATCAGCAAACACTTTATTCCTTTGTTTCTGCCAGTAGAAAGGAAAAACGTGAAAGGTTTCCGGCATAAATTTCACAATTTATTATGGAGGCCGAGTGTCATTTATGTTCGTCCGTCAATACTGTGTATATGCACGAGCACTTGTGCGTGCGTGTGTGTGCGTGTGCGTGAGTGTTTGTGTGTGCGCGTGAGTATATGCATGGGCTCAGATACATGTACATGAGCAAATGGGTACTCAAAAAATGTGTCAGTCTATTCGAGCACAGAAATCTGTTTTATCATTTGTTCCTACAAATGCAATGTCACCAAAAATTGAACTCTGCACACAGGTTAATCAGGCGAATCAAACCCCTGGTTCAACCACACACATGTAAGCCTGAGTCATCCTGCGTGTTGAGCTAGTGAACCTCAGTCTTTCCCATTAACTGTTAATAAATCTCATTGCTCCCCTTGTCACAACACTTATTACAAATTATGCCGGGTTCAACCAAAAATCTGGAATTTCTAAATGTAAACGGTGACGTCTTCCCGGTGGACCTGGGTCCATGTACAGTGGAACAACAGAACAACCATGTGAGTGCTGATTCACACAACAGTTATTATGGTGCAACAACAAATTCATAATATTCCATTTTAAAACAATGAAATAACGAAAAATAAGTTTTCAGTGGAACTGTAGAAATAAATTAATTTGCACTTCATGGTCACTATAACAAGGGTTTCCGAGACTGACATTGCAGTTATATGCCCATAAAGTATGTGCATTGGTCTGAGCTAGTCTGATAAGAGCTATTGTTCCACTGTTTGCAACAAATCAGCGCACGTGAGAATACTCCACCAACGCACGTTCACTAAATAAACCGAGTCGAATTACAGCGCAGCATGACACACTATCAACAGATCGCTTCCTTAAGCGACCACAGTGACAGTAAAATATATCTGCGCACATGTGCATATGTACAGTCAATAGACACTGCGTGCGAGGGCAGTGTAATTCAGTGCAATTATCTGTCAAACAGAGCGACGGGAGCGGGGAGAAGATTTGTTCAATCCAATATTCAGTTGAAAGTGCTCGCGCGTTGAGCGGATTTTTCCTCAGCAGTCTACGGTATTTATTTATTTGTTCTTTAAAAAAATCAATCACATTTGCTGAGGACAGTTAAGCCACTGTTTACGTGTGAAACGGAATCACGAGGCTGAACCTTGCACTCATCAAGCTGTTTCCAGACTGTGATATTCGCAATTAAAAATCATTGCTATTTTGAATAGAACGGAATTGTGACGCGCAGGAAAAGAAATACGCGATATCCCCCCTACGGTCTCATCAGTTCCCCAATAACAAATTGCAACAATATTTGTTATTCACAGCACAATATTTCATACATTTGTCTTCTCAGTCTCTGCTATCCTTACCTTTCATCCAGCTCACCACTTGGCTTGGTGTCCACTTACTTACTGGTTCCATAACCAAAGCCATCGCTGGTCTGCGTAATTTCCACCGAATGTCAACGGTGAATGGAACGTTCAAATGCCACCAATCCCGCTGAGATAATTTATTGCTTGAGCAGTCTTCTTTTAAAATAGTTTTCTTTTCCGAATGCTAATGGTAGCTGAGCTATCCTCCACACCGTTCGGTCAATGTTTCCCAAGAGCAGAAATGAGACGCTAATATAACGCTTTGGCGGGCCTCATCAGTCTGAGCGAGAACTTGCGCATTCCTTAGTCTTTGGCTGTTATGTGCGCCTCGGTAACTCTATTATTTGTCACTCAAGGCAGTTTTTCACCCCGTCTTTGTATCCCCTTGTCCATTCTTATTTGTTTTGGATCCTCATTTACATTTGGCACGGAGGCCAAACTAAACGAAACATATCTAGCCTATCGACTCTTTTCACGGGTTTGTTTCATACCGCACACCCTTCCTCCGGCTGTACATGCTTGTCCTGTAGTGCCGTTGCCAGTCTGTCACTGATTGCCAACCGCGCTCTCAAAAGCCTCATTCCCTCACTCTGCTCTCCCCCTCAAGCCTGACTCCCCTCGCTGTCTCTCCACATCAAGAGAACGCAGCCTGGCGGAAACGACCAGTGCTCTGCCTATATAGTAATGCATTTTCGCTTTCCCTACGTGTCCTCTGGAATTCCCGATTAATTCCTTCTTAATAAGATGTATTAAGTAAAAGCTCGCGATCTGTGGGCATGTATTGAAGGGGCACTCTGATATTCCCTATTTTTTATTGAAAATTCTGTTTTAACTCCACCAATGAAATTATATGCGCGCTGATCGAAAGATGGAAATTCAACCAGTGTGGAAATTCATTTGAATATCGGAAATGTGTAATTTAGCTGAATATGTCGGCGCCAACTGAGACGAGAATCTCTTAGTCGATATAGAGCCGCCTTCTTAGGATCTAGCGTCTGGGAGTCTGTGCGTGTGTGGAGCCCTCGTACGTCCCCATGATATTATATGGTAAAAACCTTATTCCTTGTAAGCGATCGCAGATCAGAAGTTTGCTCTTAATGGCTTATTCGGGAATCAGTCAGTCCCGTGGGTTGAGTCGAGATGATAACCCCGCAAAGCAGATTGCTCGAGAATAGACCTAAAATGGTTCACCAGAGGAGACTGAACTAGACGACCTCGCATCACGGCGATCAGGGGTCTCCACACTATGAACGGTTTGTCGGCACAGAAATGACGCGTTGGCTTACGCCCATTTATTTGCTGGCTTCGAATTTATGAAAATGATCCTGGCGATTTTAACGAAGATAATGCACATATGAAAAAAATTCTAAAAGCATATGTAAGAGATGTACTGTATATTCGAAAAATAAAACGAATGCAAAAATGCAACAAACTATTTTAGAACATATGTCAGGAACACACCGAGTAAGGCATAATATAGGGTTACGTCGAATAATTTCGGGCATTACTTCTTGGCAGGGGCAGAAACCACTTGTTGGAGGCCTGAAGATAATTAGGCAGGTGACCATGGCAAAATGTCATTTTAAGATTTCATCACATGCGATGTAGGCTATCAAGAACTTTATGTATATTCAAAATGATAAAGCATTTCTCTTTTTATAAATAACATCATAGTCAAACAGATATCTTTCATGATGTCAAGTATTTTAATGCATTTAATCAGTCTGTCTAATACTCATGCTAATATGAATGGGCCTACGTAAACCCTAGCTAAAGACATTTTACATTAAAATTGATGGAGATGAAGTGGCATATTTTCTTTTAATATTGTAGAAAATATCCTTCCTTTTGCTTTCCTGTTGTGGAAATTTGTGGGAAATATGGTGACTGATCAAATGTTCAAGGAAGCTAATCTTGAATACATTTCCCGAAATCGCAGAAGCTAACTTACATAGTTGACTGACTGTGAATGGACAAACTATGTAAGTTGCTTACTTAGCAACTACGCTTTTGGGAAATGCACCCCTCGTTAGCTAGCCTTTCCCAGTGCCATGCCTTTATTGAAAATGTCGGACAAGCATCAAAGAAAACAACACAAAAATGGGAGCAAAAAAAAGTAGAGAGGAAGAGGAGGTGAGGATAAAATTGCCCAAATTGAACTGGTTAACAAGGAATGCCAACCGCCTGTTGGTAGGCTGATGTTTCCCAATTAGGCTGTCTAGATAGCTAACAACGTTAGCTAATTTGCTAACTGGCTGCCAAGAGCAACTGCTAACATCCCACTTAGGTTTATTATTTTCAGCTTGACCATTTTGCCTCCTGAAGACAGTCAGCAGGTGCATATAGCATTAGCTACATAGCTAGCGACCAATTTTTGTACAGAGTTCAAGTGGACACTGAATTGGAGAATTTTAGTTTTACAACAATACACTGAATGCAAATTCACATTACTCAGATATTTTTTAATCTTTCAAAGTTCCTGGCTAGCTATTTAGCGAATAAATTATACTGATAGAAACATCGGCTAATAATGCAACATGCTATCATGTACTCAAAAAGTAAATTGCAAAATTATTTATAAATTGTAAATTGTTTGACACTGTCAAGGTTCATAATGAATGTAAATTACAGTACATCAGCGAATTTGTTAGCTTGTATTTGTTTTTATTAGATGGCTGGCCTGATAATTTGTAGCTCAACATTTTGAGAAGCTATATTACATTGGGCTATTTATCTTACATAAGGCAGAGACTGAAAATCTAAGACTTTATGCACATTGTGCCTCTCCTAATACACAAACTGATGCAATGCCTTTATATTTTGCCAGTATATTGCTGTCAGTGTGTGCATTCATATATAGAACTAATTGGAATTGGATCAGGTTCATATTTAGTGAATGAGTGTGATTGGGGAGCCATCATCACATGCTTCCACCACTGCGTCACCACAGGCTCTTTAAATATTAGCAGCCCAAATGCAAACATTTTCTTTGCCTTGTTGCTGCAAATGTCATATACATGAAATCATAATTTTTATTGGTCTGCAATGACTAAGATGAGCTGTGCAAAGATTCAAAAGTTGCTGTTCCCTTGCAGGCAAGCCACAAGGCATGTTGAATTTCTCTTTCTGTTAATAAGAGTAGGCTACTGCAGCTAAAATTATGAGGGTAAAACACCAAAATGGTTGTAAGATGTTGTTTTCATTTACTTACAGTAAGTAAACTGTAAACTCAAAAAACAGTTTGACTTACAGTCAAAATATTACTTCTAATGACAAAGGGTTTTAAGTGACTGTCCCATTTTATTCGAATGCGTTAAGTGACATGGAAAAAAAAATCGAGCTAATATGGTGCACTTTTCTGAAGTGAATGGTGTATGTTTTAAGCAGTGACATTCCCATTTCACCTTACTCACTGTCCCATTTTACATGAACATGCAATCGGAGTGAGGTTGGGGTTCTTAATTTGTTTGTGTTTGAAGGTCCAAAGTTTCTGAACTATTTTATGTGGCAACATATTTGCTTTTGAGAAATTTAGCAGAGATTCAAAACTAGTTTTCAAAGTAAAATTTTAGGTAGTCTTCATAATATTGGGTGGTTTTATTCGAAATTTACCAAAAAGTGTCCCAAATTACCTGACTTCACCCTATTAAAGTTTTTGAGCAAGTTTCCCAAAGAACAGACAGTCTGAATTGTGGATTTGGCCGACAAAATAAATGAAGTTTGTATGAGCATTAATAATTTTGTGAGTGATAATATACCTGTGGTAGAATATGCTTACTGGAGCTACATTAAAGTGTGATGCCGTGGGCTTGCCTGAGCCCCAATTTATATTTATTGCATATGCTATAAGGTTCCAATGGATTGTATCCAGAGCAACCAAACTGGCTGCATCTGTACATCTGCCACCCGAATGCATCTCATGCTCTTGTACACATCCAGATGCCAGCAGATGGAGATTTAAAAAAGAAACAAAAAATTTCGCTCTTCCCCCCTCCCCCAATCCCCAGCCTGTCTGACATCTGGTACATAGCACTGTTTGCTTGGATGGTGTGAAGAAGTGCGTTGAAATGGTTCAAGGAAATTTTTATCTCATATGTTTTTTTTTTGTGATCCTGGAACATTTAAAGCTGTTTGCAAGTAGTGAACTCAAAGCAAGGCTAATTGCAGAGGCAGGCCTCATCAGATTACCACTCTTTTCACTGAGTTTCATTTTAAAGTGAGTCAGCCATTTTTAGTAATCCCAGCAGCTGTTCTTACACTCCCCTCAGTGTCTGTGACTGGCCTGTTGACAAACTTGAGAACCTTTGAAGTGCGAGTGTGACCTCAGCTTCATTGAAGCCATACCGCAATAGATTTCAAATATCTTCATTAAATAATAGACTTCAGAAGGTGGGACAGTGCCAATAAAATCTGTACTCTGTACTTTGTAATATTAATATATAATATGCAATATTGATATGTTGGATAATGTTTCCATTTCTTTAATTCTTTCTTTGGCCCTATCTATGGAATGGGAGGGAAAGAAACCACATGTCCTGGAATGACCTGAATTTAAGTATAAAGTAGTCTTTAGATTTGATCCGTATCATATGATGGGCTCTAATTTCTTGGTGCATCGCAGGGTGGCGCAGCGTGGCATAGCGTGGCGCAGCCCACGCAGTGGTAATTTCGTCCAGTGCAGCCCGTGCTGTGCAATACCGTGCGCAGCCACTTTGGCAATTTGGTAGACTGACATGCGCCGAGATGGGTGTGGGGGCGTAGTAGGGGGAGGTGTCACATATTCATCAAGACGCAGTGACAATTTCGTAGAAAAAGTCTCCGCTGGAGTTACGCAGAAAGCTCGCCAGCTCCAACCTGGTTTACTTTCTGTGCAGTGTTAATTTGGCTGACCGGCGCACAGTGCGCACACGTCACCGAAATCTCACAGGCAGGTTTCCAGAATGTCAGGCACATTTCAATGCAATAAATAATTACAGGAAGCACTATTTAATGTAACTATCTGAATAAGGACATAAATGATAGTATCTATATCGATTCTCCTGATGTCAGATTAAAGGCGGTCGGCACGTGTAGTAGAAACTTGACCTGGCTTAATCCACGCAGCTGAATCTGTGATGCAAACTAACGACTTCACATCTTTCTCAGCCAACCACAAACTGCCTAATATATATATATATATATATATATATATATATATATATATATATAGTTTTTTTTTTTTTTGCTTGCGTCCTATGCTCAGTAAAGCCGCTTGCACCCTAGACGAGAAACTAATTTTTCGCACGAGTGATTACAGTCAAAGTCAAGGCAAAGACGCGATAGTCTCTAATAGGAATTATTAGACGTGCAAACTTGGCCAAGTTTGTGTTCCACCTTCACAAAATGCAAATTGATAGCTATTGACTTTTCTTGGTCTTTTTAGCCTATTCGTCTGTTTTCTTCTGTTGAAGATAGACAACAGTCTTTATTCCGTCTGTCTTTTGAAAATTAGTCAGATGGATTGAACAGATCCATTCACGCTTTCTGTCCACAGCAGAGATAAATTAGTGCGTGAGCAAATCAATTCCATGAGCATTGACAGTGTGAAGAAATTATCGCATGCACGATCAAGACTGTCCGACACGAAATGCAAAATACTCCATGTTCAGCAGCCAGCAAAAAGTAAAAGTATTGATATGAGAACAGATTTATAATGAAATAAAGAATAAAAATATATCACCAACAAACGGAACATCCAAAATAGATGACCCGCAAATAAATTAATCGCAATGTTAATTGGATGTTCTGTTGTTAAAATGTTTCTTTTTATTCTTTATTTCGTTAAAGAATTGCACTGTTCTAATTGTCCTCTTTTTTTTGGCTGTCAGACACGGAGGCATTGTACATTGTCTCGCCCCAATGTCCACTCACTTTATTGAGCAGAGCTTACACAGAAACATTGATTGAAACTCTCGGTACTCATCTTGAAGAACTGAGCCCCCTTATTAAAACATTCATGTTTAAAATCTGAAAGAGCCAGTTGATTGGAAGAAATTAAAAACAATAATCGACTGCTGGACACGGAGTTATATTGAAACCATGCGACTGTCGGTCACGGAGATATATTAAAACCCTGTCAGACTTTCAGACATGTACATACTGCGTTCAACGCAATCTGTTGCGTGAAAAATTTGTTTCGCGTCCAGTGTGCAAGCGGCTTAATTCTAGGCTACTTATTTTCACTTAGGTTTTATGGTTTTTAGTGGGGGAAAGGAATACAGCCCGATTGCAATGATTTCGTACTGAGTTAAGATCACATATTGAAAATAAATGTGTTACGTATCTTGCATTGTTGTCCATGTATGTTAATCCCAAAATTTTAAGCAGCAACAGGGTGTAATAATAGGAACACGCTATCCAACATTCCTCTTTCCAATGAGCAACCGTCGTATTTAATTCCAGCTTCATAAGTTTGAATGATCAGACGTTGTTTCGTTTTGAAATTCCATTGAAGTTCGCTAATGGGAATAATTTGCGAATGCCGTAGCTAGCCAGCTAACTTATATCCGTAATGCTTAATATAGACGTAAGCGGTGCAGAAAACATGCCTTAAGCAGCAAAGTAAAATGCAACATTAACGCATCATGCAGATATTGTGAGGTTGCGTTCAGGAACCAGTCGCGAGAATCCAGGATTGCTGGGAAAGTGATTTTATTGAGCGAGGGGGAAAACCCCCGCAGGGCCGAAGGCAAGAGTACAGACTCCACAATCCAAAAATCACAATCCACAGGGCAGAATCCAAATCGAAAAACCAGGGCAGCAAACACAGAAATCGTAGTCGAGCAAAAATGGGTTCTTAAACAGAAGTGAATTGAGGTACCAAAAAACAGAGCCAAAAATCGAAAGTCAGACGGTACAGTCAGAAGAGTAACACTGTGAATACAAGGTGAAGACGAGAGCAGCACAGGTAGACAAGAGAAACGTTCTGACTGGGAACTGCTGTGAGAAGACTCCTAATAAACACACAGGGAAGGTCACATGCTATACAGAAAACAGATGCAGGAAGTCAGACTAATTACGAAGGAGGGAACATAAGGGAGAACCTAATCACATGAAATAGGCAAAAGCCAAAACGTGGACAGGGATCACGAGACAGCCTATAGACAGAGATATGGCTCTATTTAAGGAGTTCTAACGTGCATAGATAATGAGAGAAAGGACAGCGTGAGCAGGTGTAGAGGATCCACTGAAACACAGCAGAGAAGATTAGGGAAAGACAAGAGGCAGAGACTAGAACAGGGCGAGTGCTGAGAGCTTGTTAATCAATTAGTAAGGTGCAGCTATACAATCCCTAGTGCTCGTTAGTAAATTAGGATTATATACGAAGTTAGTCTGGGTTTTTAACTTTAGCAAAAATAACAAACTGTTAGTATTGGTTTGTAAAATAGAAAAGCAAGGCGAAGGAAGTAAACGAGACAGGAAGGAATGGTTGAAATCCAGAAACCATTAAGTCACCCGAAGAGTGGCACGGGATGCTGGGACTGTGAGCAATGGCAAGACAAGAGACCCGACAAGGGGAGACAAAGTGCAATGCATGGCAAAAACAAAAACATGGATCGGAATGTAACTGCAGGAATGGAAAATGGCAAAATACAAAACATGGCAAAACTAAACTAGACATGAACATAATCAAGAGTCCAAATTACAATACATAATTCAAGACACGGTCAGGCAATGCAGAGATCGAAATCCAAACAAGAAAGAACATAATGAAACATGGCAAAGCAGATCAGGGACATGGCAAAGCAGATCAGAATCATGACAGACAGAGCAGAATCATAACAAATATAGGACAGAGGCTTCTATATTCCAACAAATTAAAGGTGAGGAGAGCAAATTTTAAGCACCCAGAAATATATGATGAAAAAATGGCACACATTCATGAGTTGGAGTAGCAGATTTTCACCCAAAAGAATTTGAAGGTCCTAACTGAAATGCTATTCTAGATATAGCCATGTGACTGTGGCTCCTCAGAAATCGCTGTTCAAAAAGGGCTGGAACTCAGTTGCAAATCTATTTTTTTATGACAAAACTATTAGGAGTTGAGAGCTAAAATTTTGGATTTCTTCTATTAGGTGTTGAATACACTCGCTGCAATTTTTTCAGCCAAATCTGAGATGGTCAAGTGGGAGCCATTTAGATATTTGAAATGGAATGACCCCATACTGATCCTCGGTTTACCCTTAAATTTCAGCTGGTTGCAGAATCAAACAAGTTAAACAAAATGTGAAATTACTCAGCAAATTAAATGGTTTTTAGTCATTATCTTGACAGTAGTTCTTTTTCTGCCTGATAAAGAAAACCATGCTTCTAGCAATACTCCAGAATATTCAGCAGGCTAGTATTTATTAACAGCTTAGAGCATCAAAATTACAGTCAGGAGGTAAACTCAGCTATAACTTTTCCTGAAAAGCGGGAAATGAGTCATTTCCCACAGTGCCTAAATTTATGTTCAAAATTGTCAAGTTCCCTACCCAAAAGAAATGAACAAACATTTTTTGTACCCAGAGGACTGGCCAATAAAAGCAAGTTTCCCTGACTGATTGACTAACCATGTTGAAATGCATGAATTAGGTTTATGCAGTTTGCATGTAGACAAATGCCCATAGAGAGAAGGCTGTGCCACCTCCATTGATTGCAATGGACTTTAAAATGAGTACAGTGCTGTGGTCTGATGATCAGGGGGCAGTGGGAAGGCAATAATTAAGGTTGAATCTGTAGACATATATACAACCTCAATTACCGAGGAAAAATGTTTGAAATATTAATGAAAACAGCAAGCACTGATTAGCAAATCCATTCTAAACTGAATTCAACTGAAAAAAGTACAAAGAATAAGTAATGTCTTCACTTATGGTTCTTGTTTTTGAAAATAATGAGCTTTTTTGAAATGTGATCTTGCAATCTTTACTTGTACAATAGGGATAGTTCTCTTGATTTGTGTACTATTTTTTAATCCATCTCTCTGGCTGTGAGCATTTGCTCAGTGATGCAGTGATTTCACTCAGTACATGGGTGTGGCATTTCCAGACGGTGATCAGACAGAATGAGCAGTACCCAGACACTCCTTATACTGGGGACAATAAAAGGCCATCCCAAAATGTCAAATTTTGTCAAAAGTCATCATGTCTCAGATGTATCAGGCCATGCGGGAACGTGCCATTGGCATGTTGGATGCAGGGATGCCCACCAGACCGGTCGCTGTGCAGCTGAATGTTAACTATCGCATGATAGGCCGTTTGAGAGTTTGTTTCCTACAGATGGGCAGTGCTGTAAATTGACCTCCACGTCGGCCACGTGTGACCACACCAGCACAAGATCACTACATCCAGCTCGTCCACCTGCGGGATCGGCTCAGATCAGTGACACGCACAGCGGATGAGACTGTTGGTCTGCACAATAGATGCATCACACCACAGACAGTCCGTAACCACCTGCGAGAAGCCAACTTGCACACTCGGAGTCCTCACTGTGGTCTGGATCTCACTGCTGCCCGGCGTTGGAACCAACTCGCATGGGCAAACGCGCAAGTTCGATGGCCCTTGGCACGCTGGAGAAGAGTGCTGTTCACAGACGAATCCCGTTTCCAGTTTTTTGTTAATAAAAACTCAAAAATTTGACATGGGGCATTTATATTTTTGTTCAGTATATTTACTTTCAGCAGTGAGTAATTAAGTACAGTCAGGGATCAGTAACTAGTAACTAGTAATGTGTAATGCATTACTTTTTTAGAGCAACTACTGCTCATTTCATAATTGAATCAACTGTTACCTACCTGTTCACCTGTTCATTGGTGGAATGTTCAAAACTGGTGTTTTTCTGAAAATTACTCAATAAATTTAGTCTTTCCATTCCCCTTTTGTTTTGGAAAGTGCAGCAGGCATTAAATTTGGAATTTGCCCATATTTACAAAAATCAATAAGTTTTTTTTAATGCGTTTTGCATACTGTCCCAATTCTTCTGGAAATGAGGTTTTATATAGATGCACCTGACCCTGAAACATAAACTGTACAGCCATGTTGGAATGGTCAAATTAATAAAAAAAAAATCTTACAGCTCAATATAATAGCTTATTGTATCCTTGGAGGAGTCGGAGATACTATGGATCAGTGATGGTTACACCGCATCCTCCTCGTCCGTGGAGATTTCTTGTGAGCGCTTTATATGTCATAGTACATTATGGATTAATTTCACATTTGGCAAGAACTTTTGGTATGATAAGCTCAAGAAGCCTATCAATTTTCGGAGTGATTGCTTTAGGGCGTCCAGGGACACACGTTGACCTGTGGGCAAACGATTGTGTACTTTTCACTCCTTTCTTTCCTTTCTTGTGACTATCCTTTAAATGGCTAAAAGTTTGCCATTACTAAACTTCCAATCTGTTAAATTAGATAGACAGTCCATAGCCGCCAAAATTATTCCTGGAATTCGAATTCGGACATCAGCAGGGGTAAAGACCACCATCTAAGGGGTAAAGACCATCTAAATGATATTAATAACCAATTCAAACAATTCTATACCACTCTCTACAGTTCAGAACCATCTAGGGACCTGTCGCATTTTTGTGAGTTTTTGGACAGCTTGACAATCCCAGAAATTATTCCTGTGGATCGGGCACAGATAGATAGAGAAATATCAATGGAGGAGGTTGTACAAGCGATAAAGTCTATGCAGAGCAACAAAGCACCGGGTCCAGATGGTTTTTCAATTGAGTTATATAAAGAATTTGTAACCAAATTGTCGCCAATACTTAAACTGTTGTATCGGGACATTTTTAATCAAAGATAATTACCCCAGACTATGACGCAGGCAATTATATCAGTGTTACTTAAAAAGGATAAAGACCCCCTATTGTGTGGCTCATATCGTCCAGTAAGCTTGTTGAATTGCGACTATAAAATTCTTACAAAAATTTTGGCTGCTCATATTGAAACTGTAGTCCCAACGGTTGGTAACATTCGACAGAACAGACAGAAGTAGTGATTTTTTTGGACACCGAGAGGGCATTTGATCATGTCGAGTGGCAATACCTATTTCCGCCTCTGGGAAGTTTTGGCTTTGGTCCATCATTTCTATCATGGATCAAAATATTGTGTCATTTGCCAACAGCTGCAGTCCGGACAAGTAATATAATTTCGGACTACTTTCAGTTTCACAGGGGCAGCAGGCAGGGCTGCAGCCTCTCTCCCTACCTGTTTTACTTGGCGATTGAACCACTCGCAATAGCCCTTAGGGCGGAGGATGGTATTAAGGGTATTTCTTGTGGGGAGATGTTTCACAAAGTGTCACTTTATGCCGACGACTTGATATAATATATATCCACCCCAACTCAATCTATCCCAAAACTATTACTCATTTTGGATCATTTTGGCCACCTGTCGGGTTATGATATAAATTATTCAGAGTTTGTTATTTCCAGTTAATGATAATGTCAGCGATTATTCTAGCTTTCCATTCAAACTTGAAAAAAATGTATTTACATATTTGGGAATCAAAGTCACTCATTCGATGGGAAGGCTGTATAATCATAATTTTAAAACATTATTGGAGCAGACATCACAAGATTTCAGAAAATGGTCAGCATTACCAATTTCATTAGCATTAGCTGCATCAATATAGTTAAGATGACAGTCCTACCTAGGTTTCTTTGTTTTTCAAATGATCCCCATATTCATACCAAAGGCATTTTTTCAACAACTAGATAGGCTAATTTTGTAATTTATTTGGAATAACTCAAATCCCAGGATGAAGAATATGTATTTAAAGGTTCCTAAAGAGGCAGGGGTCCTAGGCTTGCCTAACTTTATTTTTTATCATTGGGATGTGAATATTGTGAAATTTTTACATTGGGTCTTTACATAAGAGAATAAACAGAGCACAGATTGGGCGCAGATGGAACTTTTATTTAATCCATTGCTGATACTGACCTTCCCATTATATAACCTTAACATACAAATTGCAAACCCAGTGGTTAAAGTCTCACTTAGGTTATGGTTACAGTTTAGGAGACACTTTGGATTGCAACCAGCCAGTTGCTTTTTCCAGTAGCGAATAATTTTTTATTTCTAGCATCTGTGTTGGATAATGCGTTCCAACACAGGCATAGAAATGGGTTGGTGTTTTTCTGTGATTTATTTACAAATGGTACATTCTCCTCCTTTGAAACATTTACAAAAGATCATAACATTCCCAGATCCACTTTTTTAGGTGAGGTGCCTTCAGATAAGTAGTTTTACGAAGAAAATGTTTCCCTCATTTCGTCATCTACCACCAAAAAGTCAGTTAGATGTTATTCTGGAGTTAGACCCCTTTGAGAAGAATCTTGTGTCTGTACTTTATACATTGATACAGGGACCGAAGCCCATATCCTGGGACAAAACAAAAATATCAGGGGAAAAGGATTTGGCGGTATAGAGCTCTCGGAGGAGGTGTGGCAGGATAGTCTAACTCGCATACATACTTTGTCATTGTGTGTACAACACTGGTTAATTCAGTTTAAGGTGCTCCACCGTCTTCACTACTCGAGACAAGTTGGCTAAAATCTTTCCTATTACAGATTCCGACTGACAGAGACGTCATCATAGTCCAACCTCAACAGGACATATGTTTTGGACATGCCCTTCCCTTAATAGCTACTGGGGACATAGTTTTGAAGTATACATATTTGTAAACGGAAAATAAATCCTGACTGTCATACAGCTATTTTTGGCATAGTTCCGTTAAACTGCAGTCTTACAAATTTAAAAGCGAATGCTTTGGCATTCACATCATTGATTGCTCGCAGACTTATTATCCCCTGCTACGAAGAGGGATATAGGTTTGAGCTCTGTCCGTCGGTGCGTCCGTCCGTCCATCCGTCCAAAAAGGGGGCAGCTTTTCTCAGGAACTATTAGAGATAGGACAACCAAACTTGGTGTGTAGCTTCAGACCATCAAGTCCTTGATGAAGTTCGAAAATGAGGTTCAGGCATTTGGCGGGGGATGTTGTTGACCATGTCTACTTGTTCTTTTTAACTGGAAGTCAAATAAAGTCCCATCATTCCTACAGTGGCTGAGGGAGGTGCTTTCCTTTTTGCCGTTAGAAAAGCTTCGATATAAAATAAGCAAAAGCCGCAGAGACCTGGAGCGCTTTCATAGATTTCATCAAAGATTTTCCCTTCCATTGACTAATCTGTTCACCTGCTGTAGTTATTACGTAAATAGATTTTTGTGGATACTGAAACTTGAGTCAAGATATGAATTGTGATAAGGAGGCCCTGTCTCCAAGGCTTGTCACTGGGGCAGTACCCTCAAAGGTACTGCTGTTGTACCTTAGAAGTGGGTTTTCATTTGTTTTGGAACATAAAAGTACCTTTTAGACCCTAAAAAGGTTCACACAGGTACCTTGAGGTCCTATAATTAGCCCTAAAGGGTACATAAGTGCTGAATGTACCTTGGGGAACAGAAATGGACTCCTGCTGTACCCCTATTTCTGAGTGTGTACATAATATATTGTGAAGCAAAAATGTTAAGAGACCCATCCCCATGCTATGACAGTTTAAAACATCAACACTTTGCTAAACAAAATTAAATGCCAATTAATAGTTTTACGCATACTGAACTGATATGGAGGGCTGTTATCTGCAAGAGAAAATAAACTGCTCCATGTATTACCAAGTACTTGGCCTTGGATAACAAAGGAATCACCTGATGTAACAGTGAACCACTGAAGTCGCCGCAGTTTCAGAAGTCAAAAACAGGTTAAAAAAAGAGTTATAATGCTCAAATGAAAAGAGCACGCCTTCTAGAAAAGACTATCGACACATGAATTTCACGAGTTTGTCTTGGGATGAAATTGATTATAATTACCAAACTCGGCAAGACTTAGTAACTTTCAAACATGACTATCTTCATACACTTTGAAAATGTAACACTACATTCTTCAGGTGAAATTAACACATTCATTATTGTAATACTCTGCCAAGAAGGCTTATCAACATTGCTGAACCAAAGTAAACATGGGGGAATTCCTGAGTTAAATAGAACCAGGCTGAGTGTGACTGTAGTGCAGGTGTCACAGATTGGCATCTGATGGAAGGGGTTTTTTAATCAACACTGGACTAAGACAAGACTGGACTAATATCTAAATTTTTATGAATTTGTGGGTCAGTTTGGTTTTGCTGCAAGGTATCCAATTGTTCTCTCCCTCTCCACCTCAAGCCCCAGGGCTCCCTTGAAAAATTGATTTCAATCTCAAAGGGAGTTCGCTGGTTAAATGAAAGATAAATTAAAAATTATATAAAAAAAAATCACACAAGACAGAAACATTTGGGTCAAGAGAACAATTCACATAGCCCAATGATTTGCATTTTCATTGTTTTATGAGAATCTAGGCAAAAATCACAGAGTATCTCCTGCATTAGCAAGCTTACAGCTCCTTCTGGCTAAACCTGCTTCAAACTAAATCAAGCTTGCATGGTTTTGTTTTATTATGTACAGTATTTATTTAGAGTATTTCAAATTCATTTTGGGGCAAAAGATGATTTTGGTTTGAACAAAATTGTACATCAGTGTTTTTCTCAGCAGAATAGCAGTTAATTGACTGAGATTAAAAACACACTAGTGAAATTGAACTAAAGTTACGTCAAGGCTTGGTAACATGCTGTTGGTTCCCTCACCTGGACACCATATCTCATCGCATTCAAAGATTCATATCACCCCCTTACCCTTTGCTGACACACAAAACAACATACATCTCCACCTTGGGTGAGCGATGATGAATTCCCAACAGTTAAAGGACTCTCCATTATATCTGAGCCCAAAAAGCCCCTGATTTAAGACATGAAGCTCAGCCCCCTCATCCATACTTCATTCCTGTGGCAGATGGGCGGCAGATCACTGCCCCATGCCTGGAGACATTCAGATTGGATCCTTTATGCTACAATAAATCACACAGGGAGAATGTAGAGTTCCCAGGGGGAGGAGAGGGGCTGTAGGAATCAAGACTCTTCATGAAGGCAAACCTCGTAATTCTGAGATATGGTAAATGAGTATGATTTCACCATCCTTATATATGTGCTTATTCAAATTTAACAGGAAAGTCTTGTGGCATTTCATTTCAAATGAGCAATGAAATTGTGTTCAAAAATCAAGTTTTATTTTTATTTGCATTCCCACGTGGATAAACATTGAGACATAATTCACATAGGGCAAATATAATACAGTTTACAAAAACAGAGGTATATAGAGGAAGTACATGCTGTTTGTATAAGACAGATTAAACCTCATTCCTGATTTATTTTCTTGCAAATACAGTATGTCAAACACTGTTTCTCCATTTGTATATCCTTTGATTTTCGCAACTGTTCATCCAACTTCAAACTTGGGGGGTGTTTTGCTGAGGATCCAAGGAAGTGCGTGTTTTGAGAGTGAAGTTGTTTGACTCAGCGGTTTTTGAGGATTCTCAAGAAAGCTGCAAGCAGCTATGCTACGCAAGCAGCAATGATGGAGAGTATGAAATTGGCCAGTTCAAACAGGTATGTTTTTAACGGGAACTAGTCTATTTTAATTGAAGGGTTAGTGACACATGCCCACAGACTTTTTGCAAATAAATCTTACTTGCCGTGGTGAAATGATATCTTAACCCATGAAAGGGATGTTGGAACGATGTGACAAGAAATATTAAATTTTAACTTTCCTGCTGGAAATCCCGCCCCAATATTTGACAGAATGAGCAGGGTGTGTTCGCTTGAGTGGTCCTCAATCAAAAAGAGACATATTAAGCACTGATCAAAAAAAAAAAAACCCGCAATAATAATGCATTAAACTCTATACATAAATGTTGCAACATCACAAAAAAGAAAAAATCTTGTTGCCCTATTTATATATTACACTGCAGTAGAAATAAAGATTCACAGCTTTTTGTATCCGGAGAAAGCAAGTTTACACATTGTACTATAGTAATATAATAATATTAATACTTTTGTTGTTTCTAAAGGGGAAAAATTCAAAAGGAAAACACTCCAAGCAATATTCCAAGTGCAGAAAAGGCCTTTATTTCAGATGTTGATAATGAGAGACATATTCCTAGTCATTCAATCTTTACACAATAGTAAATAATGAGACCAAGCCTGGTTACACCAGGACAATCTGTTTATTAGGCCGGGGACAATGAAAGTCAAAAACATCCTGTGAGGTTGCGTTCAGGAACCAGTCGCGAGAATCCAGCAATGCAATGAGTGATTTTATTGAGCGAGGGGGTAAACCCCTGCAGGGCAGAAGGCAACATATAGTCCACAATCCAAAAATCACAATCCACAGGGCAGAATCCGAGTCGAAAAACCAGGGCAGCAATAACAGTAATCGTAGTCGGGCAGAAAAAGTGTTCGTTAACAGATGCAGATAAAGGTACCAAAACAGAGCCAAAAATCAAAAATCGAGGACGGTCCAGTCAGACTAAGAGTACAAGGTGAAAATGAGAGCAGCACAGGTAAACTAGGGAAACGTTCTGACAGGGAACTGCTGTGAGAAGACTGCTAATATACACATACGGGAGGTCACATGCTAAAAGAAAACAGGTGTAGGAAATCAGACTATTTACAAAAGGAGCAAACATAAGGGAGAACCTAATCACATGAAATAGGCAAAAGCCAAAATGTGGACAGGGATCATGAGACAGCCTATAGACAGAACACACAGCTCCAGTTTGGGAGTTCTAACGTGCACAGATAATGAGAGAAAGGACAGAGTGAGCAGGTGTAGAGGATCCACTGAAATGCAGCAAAGAAGATTAGGTAAAGGCAAGAGGCGGAGACTATAACAGGGTGAGTGCTGAGAGCTTGTTAAGTAAGGTGCTGCTATACAATCCCTAGCGCTTTTTAGTCAGTTAGTATTATAATCAATGTTAGCCAAGGTTAGTAGTTTTTGCAAAAACAGCAAACTGTTAGTATTGGTTTCTAAAATAGAAAAGCAAGGCGAAGGAAGAAAACGAGATTGAATGGAATGTTTGAAATCCCAGAAACCATGAAATCACCCGAAAGTGTGGCACACAATACTGGGGCTGTAAGCAATCACAAGACATGAGACCAGACAGGGGGAGACAAAGCACAATGCATGGCAAAGGCAAAAACATGGACCGGAATGAAAACAGAAAAGTGGATAATGGCAAGGATACAAGATGTGGCGATTACAAAAACATGGCAAAACTAAACTAAGACAAAACATGAACATAAGCAGGCAACCAAATCACAATACACAATACAAGGCATGGTCAGGCCATGCAGAGATCAAAATACATACAAGACAGAATCATAACACATCCACATCATAGGCCTTTTAATTAGTGTTATGATTCAGTAGTTTTGTTTTCTGTTCCATGTCATGTTTTCCCTGTTTCCTTGTGGTTTCCATGATTGTATTTTTTATCTCTGCTTATTTGTCTACCTTTCCTTTTGCGCATCTCCTCCCTTCTGTTCCTGAACTTTCTTTTTATTTGATGAGCATTTACTTGGGTCGTCTCACGTCACGCCCCACCTTTGCTGTGTCTCTCTTGTTTCTCCCCACCTGTTTTGTATTGGTGAATTTGATCTGCGTGTTCCCTTATTCTTTCAGTTACTGCGTGGTTGTCCCATTTGCGTCTGCTTCTGTGATGTTTAAGTCTGCAGTGTTGTAGTTCTGCTTGCGTATACTCTCTGTTCCTGAGGCAATCTGAATTCCAATTTGTCCATGAGCTCCCAGATTTGACTTTGTTGTTCACCTCCTGTCTTTGCCCGGACTTCCTTCTCCCAAAAAACCAACATGTGTTTAAGTTCCACGGTCCAACAAACAACATTTTGCCCATGAAATGCCCTTTCCTTCATAATTAATCATAGTAATGAGTTCTATTGTTGATTTTTTTTTTAAAAGATGAGACTTTACTGAGCATTGTAGAGATCTCAGATTAGGATCAATCATGATTTTTCTCCAACCCATTTCTTCTGCGAAGTTGACAGTCCACTGCTATCCTTTCGGGTTTAAATAAATTGTTTGACAGTTCCTGACCAATTCCAGTGATTTCATCAATCTTCTTAGCTGTTTTTTTGCTTTATACTAGCTGATCATTTGTTCCTCTTAAAACACAGTAACATCTTTTCAACGACTTGGAGATACGTCTTTCAGCATGATTTTTTTTATGAAATGAGAAATTCCATACTGAACTAGTCAGGGGGAAAACATGTTTATCACTCCAGTAATGATTCAATCATAGGCTCTTGAGTATTAGCGTTCTTACTTATGAATGGCGACTTTTTGTTTTGGACAGGCAATGTATATACTGTATACAGTATATGAAGAGTTCCTCGCAAAACACATTATATCCATTTCAAGTGATTTTAGAAACATGCTAATTTTTGTCATGGGAAAAGACAACTTTGAATTTTTGAGCCAAGCAGCTCAAAAAGACTACCAAAAAGATTTTGCAAGACTATATTGTAAGCTGTGACTTAGTGTGCCTAAGTGAGACCAAGACAGATCTGATATCATGTGATACTCGCAATAAGTTTGAAATATTTTCTGCACCCAGAAAAGGGTCTAATATGCCACATGATGGGAAGCATGGCTTAGCCATTTTAGTCAATTTTAAGATTGCTAAGTGGTGCAAGGTTATTTCGAATGAGAGGTATGAATGTAACAATATTATATGGATGATGATTGGCCAAAAGGCCGTAGGCATCAAGTTTATTTTGGGTGCTGTGTATATCCCGCATGAGGGTTCTATTTATTATGATAATCATGTATTTGAGGAAATTGTTGATGAGTATGCTAGTATCTTGGCTGAGTACAAAGTCCCTGTGTGCCTCATTGGGGATTTTAACTCGAGGACAGGCAGGTTGGATGATTTTATGGATATTGATGATGTCACTAGTGATGAGACTGATGTAACTTTATATGAACATGGTATAAGCAAGTCAAAGAATGAATTGGAAGCTCTTAACATCTGCACAGAAAAGTATAACCTGGACAGTGCTGTGAATAATAATGGAAAATTGCTTATTGAAATGTGTCAAACATTGGATCTACACATTGCTAATGGTAGGTTTGGTCAGGATTGTGGGATTGGTAAAACCACCTTTGATGATGCCAGCACTATAGATTGTTATATTGTCATCCTCACTTATGCCATATGTATCTGATTTTGAGGTAGACGTGTTGGACAAACTCATGTCTGATAGGCATGAACCCATTCGCCTAATGCTTCAATCAAGTAACACTGATATTCCCAGGGAAACTCGTAAGGGTAATACTAGCAGTGTGGTGGGTGAAAAAGTATCATGGTTACCCGACAAGGTTGATGAATTTGTTGGCTGTCTAAGCCTAGATACCATTACTGAGTTGTCCAGTGAACTTGATAGGATGGTGGATGTAGGTGTAGTCATCAATCAGGTGCAAATGGATAATATAGCAGGCAAGCTTAAAGGTATTTATATGAAAGCTGCAGATAAATGCGGAAAGATTAAATCTTTTAGAAATCACGTACGCCTCCATAAGAGAAAAAATCAGCCTTGGTTTGATGTGGTCTGCAGGTCAGAGAGGAACTAATATGTTAGAATTAAAAATATTTACCAGAGAAATCCATCTGAGGTTAATAAGGCGCAAATGTTCGATGTGAAAAAGCAGTATATGAAGATAATTAAGTGTAGCCAAGTGAGGTATTAACAGCAATTAAATGTTAAATTATCAGGATTGAAGAGTTCCATTTCTAGAGAGTACTGGAATATTATAAATACTAAGTCTTCTGTGAAGGGTAGCTCAGATGAAATTTCACTGGTACACTTCTACCGCCACTTTAGGGACCTTAGTCAGGTGGATTTGTCCATTGTCGAGAAAGGCAGTGAAAATGTTGATCCCAGAACTATATAACATTCAGTCATTGAATATATTAATGATTTTTTCACTGAAGAAGAAGTAAGAACTCAGATAAAGCAGCATAAAAATAACAAAGCCAGTGGCTGTGATAAAGTGCTAAATGAATTTATAAAAGCGGGGTCAGTGGAATTGGTGCCTTTTCTCACAAAAGTGTTTAATTTAGTGTTAAAGTTGGGAGTTTTTCTACGGAATGGTCGGTTGGGCTGATTATGCCTTTATATAAGGGTAAAGGCGATATGTTGAATGCAGACAACTATAGAGGTATCACTCTACTTAGGTGTATAGGTAAACTTTTTATGTCAATAATTAATGAGCGTTTGTCGTCATATCTCAGCAGTGCTGCCGTGCTTGGCGATGAGCGGGCAGGTTTTAGAGCAGGTTACTCTACAACAGACCATATATTTACATTGCCTAGCATTCTTGATTTTTACTTACACTACAAGAAACGGGTTTTTTGTGCTTTCATTGTTTATAAAAAGGCTTTTGATTTGGTTGATAAAACACAGTTTTAGGTAGAAATAGAAATTTTGGGAGTGAAAAAATTTTTTTGGGTGTGCTGATAATTTTGTGTTAATTGAAAACAGCGCGGGGGGGTTTTACCCTCCCACAGGGGGGGAAATTTTTTAAGAACAGGGCCTAAATGGTGCATTCTGAAGACAAAATATTACATTTCAGCACAAGACATTGGCTTAGTTTTTTCTTCATTACATTGGTATATTGTTATATTTTCTATTGTCAATGCATTCAACACCTTTTCTAGCTTTGGCGATAAAAAGATGGATTTAGCCAAAATTAGCAACTGACAAGGTGAGAGACAAATTATTAAATAAAGGAATAAGTCCCGAGAAGCAGTGGGTTACAGTGATTTTATAACGGTTTAGGGGCGTTCTAAAGCACGACGCGCAGCGGGGTGCCTTAGTGCCCCTCCGCAGATATAAAATCACTGTAACCCACTGCTTCAAGGGGCTTATTCCTATTATAAAACGGTTACCCTACATAAAATTAGCCCATTAGATAAACACACAAGAAAAAAATCGACAATTTATTGGTAATAATGCAACAATAAAATTGAGAACTTCTTCCACCAAGCAAGATAGGGTGGACAGAATGGTTGGCCAGCAACACAGACGCTAAGATTGCTTTTTCATCTAGCGCCATTGTCATGTCACATCAGGCTATTTGGGCTCGCTAATGTAAATATACTATGAAAGCAGGCTATTTTGAATGTTTCCTTCGGTCTCCCGAAGACCCCGTTAAATAATTTTACGTTCGGTTTTCAAGTTTCCTTGTTCTCAACTTGTGCCGATCGGCCAAATCATTACAACCAGCAGCGAGAGTAGGGAACGATTGACTTTTGTTCTCCACACCTGCCGGTGTCCAGGAAAATATGTTGAATTGTGCATTAGTTTGCTAGCCAGCTTGTCAACTAGCTTGACCCCGTTAAATAATTTTACGTTCTTTCCAGTTTTCGAATTTCCTTGTTCTCAACTTGCGCCGATCGGCCAAATCATTACAACCAGCAGCGAGAGTAGGGAACGATCGACTTTTGTCCTCCACACTTGCCGGTGTCCAGGAAAATGTTGAATTGTGCATTAGTTTGCTAGCCAGCTTGTCAACTAGCTAGCGTTCACTACAATGGATGTGGTTACACTACACATAGTGCATAAAATAAACACACAAGAAAAAGTCAACAATTTATCTCTAATAGGCTACAGAAATGGCGAGCAAGTTAGCAACATAGCTGGCATCGCAAAAGTGATATCGAACTCTGTAATGCAATAGCTAGCTAGGTAGATAGCCAACTGGTTATCGGGTTAAAAGGCTAAACATCGCTGACACTGAAATAGTGAGCTAAAAGTCTTTAAACAAACGTAACCTAACGAGTCAGTTGAGTGCAGAGAAGTTTGTTGCGCGCAGGGATATTTTGTGCTGCGGCCTGCCACAGTGGGTTACAGTAATTTTATACCGGCATGAAACGCGGCTCAGCCAATCACATTTTAGGATGGGAAGCACCCGTTATATAATACATATTTAGCACGGCTTTGGTCAAGCCGTGCACCATTTTTTTGTACGACTCGCTAGCTAAAACTGAGTGATAGAAGCTGTCCTCAGAGTAAACTTATCACTTCACACATCAATGGCAGAATTTTAACTGTAATTTATAACATGCGAAAAAAAAATTGCAAAATCATGTGTTTTTAACAGGGGTAATATTTCTGAAATCTTTCTATGCAACATTGGAGTCAGACAGGGTGAGAACTTGTCTCCCCTACTTGTTGCGATCTTTTTGAATGATTTTGAATTTTATATTAGCAGGAGGTATAAAGGCCTATCTTTCTTGGCAGATAAATTCAGAAGTGATCTCAGTGATGAAGACAGAATTATATTATATTATATGGTTGTTTGCTCTCCTTTATGCAGACGATACTATCATACTTGCGGTGCCTGAAGGTGAATTGCAGTCAGCCTTAAATGCAGTGGAGGAATATTGTCGAATCTGGAAATTAAATGTTAATAAAACTAAAATAGTAATTTTCTCTCGAGGCAAGGTGCAAAAACATAGTAAATTTACTTTTGGAGATTTTGAGTTACAGGTTGTCGTTGATTATGTTTATTTGGGGATAACCTTTAATTATACTAATCGATTCTCTAAGGCCATTAAGACACAGGTTATCCAGGGAAGGAAGGCTCTATTTAGTATGATAACCAAAGTACGCGACTGTCTTTCTGTAGAGACCCAGCTGGAACTTTTTTATCAGCTGGTTGCACCCATTCTAATCTATGGCTCAGAAGTTTGGGGTCACGAAGATATCACTATAGTTGAAAGCTTCCATCTAAAGTTTCTAAAGAGGTTGTTAAAAGTCGAAAAGCATACTGTTAATTGCACGGTTTATGGTGAACTTGGTAGATACAAGATATCTTGGAAAATTGAATGTCGGATGATAGGTTTTTGGTGTAGGTTACTAAATGGAAGTCACAATAAGCTGTCTTTTCTATATGTACAGGCTGCTGAGATCGCATTTTGATACGGGTGTTAACAACTCAGAATATTCAAGCATAGTATTCAGCTGGAGGGATATTTTGAAAATTTAGATGAACCTCTGAGGAGCTATTTGACTAAGTTTAGGTGCGGTGCTAGTGGCATTCCTGTTGTCACGGGACGATATCAAGATACAGAGTATCAGGACCGTATTTGTCTGCTTTGTAACAATACACAGATTGGTGATGAGTTTCACTACCTGTTTGAGTGTGACTACTTTAGCGTGTCCAGAAGGAAGTACCTGCTGGCTTATGCCAGGGTTAGGCCAAATGTTTATTAGATGGATTCGCTTTTGAAATCATTGGTGTTCAGCGAAATCTTGCCAAAATGCGTAAGGATATTATCCTTACTTTTAAACGTCCGTAGTACTTGATTGAATGTTTTATTTTCCCAATCATCTGTTGTATTTAAATAGTTTCTTTCCATAAAAGTAGTTCATGGCTATGTAAATATATCCAGTCTGTATATATCTGTATCTATTTGTACAACAGGCTGTGCCTGCACTATGTATTGGATGCTGAGTCCGATGTGTCATGTTTGCTTTGTATATACCAGCTGTGTGCTGCTGATTTGTTACTGGAGCTGCCTAGGCCAGTTGCATTATGTATGTATTTCAATGTATTTTTTTACTACTCATTTCTCACTTACTGTTGTGTTCTGGGGTCCTGGGCCTTTGGCCAGGACAGTATTGTTTATGGTTTTAACAGTTTCATGTTCCTAGTTTCATAGTTCATGTCCATTTCTCATGTCTCAGTTTTAACAGTTTCTTGTATTAGGATTACTCATTTCAACATTCATGTTTATTGTTCATGTTTTTACTTTTCCATGTTTTTGTTTTTGCTAGGTCTGCCAAGCCACTCCACCGCTTGTCTGCGTTCCGCCCCGTGCCTTCGTTGTTGCACATTTCAGAGCTCTGGTTGGCTTTGGTATTTCCCCCTTCCTTCTGTGCTGTGCTGATTCGGGGCTGTCTAAGCTTAATTGGCAATTGACTGTTTTTAAGTTACTAACATTTACTAACACTCACTGGGTGGTGTAATTCTTAGATAGGCTCATTACTAATATTACTAATTTAGACAGGGAGTTTGTTGTCATGATTCCTGCTTTACTATTTCAAGTCTGCTGTGCTTTTCTGTTCTTAACATGTTTGCTTCCAAACTGCATACTTAATTGGTACTTAAGCTGAGCACGCTCATTCTCTTAATGAGCAAGTCTTGTCATCCAATCTTAGTCCATGTTCAATGATCTTGCCATGCCTCTTGTTTCTCCTTCTCCAGGTGTTGCCCCTCATGTGTTCTGATTTCCTAGCCTTTATCTGGATGCGGTGGAAGTTGGCTGGGAGACAGTGTCTCAAGTTCATGTTCAAGTTCCATTGCTAGTTTCATGTCCTAGGTTCCTGTGCTTTTCATGACTTCAGTTCTTGGCTTCTTGTATATAGCATTTTTGTTTTCCAAGCCTAGTCTTGTTAATAGCCTTAGTCTCGTTATTCATTTCTGTTCCTGTTTATTTCCCTGGAGTTTCCAGTGGCTTGTTTTTTGTTTTCTGATCTGAGTTCTCAGCTCTGTGAAGCTTTTCTTAGTTTGTATTTTGCAACCCTTTGGGCCAAGATTTTTGTTGACCCTTGTGCCAGTTTTGTTTAATTTCAATAAATTCCCTTTCCCTTCCACCTTGCATTTTGTGTCTTCCTGATCACGCATCACTTACCCCTGGGGGTGTCTTATGAGAATTAAATAAATAATAAAAGGCTCATCAGGCTGGTGCTTAACTCTAGTTTCTGTAGCATGAAGCAATGAGGAGTATTGCTGGATGGGATTTTAGTCCATCGTATGTTACCCCCTCAGCTCTTAGTCAGGTTTCCCCGACAATTTGCAGGTACCCAATTAAATACCTGATGGAGTGAGGCATTGTGGAAGTGAAGTATTTCTGCCCAAGCGTACACTATGAACTATTTGAATTCCAAAGCTTTTGACCCCAAGCCAAGCAAATTGCATTCCACCACCACGTTGTCCCCTTCTGCATTGAACAGCTTTCTTGTGTGCAAATAAGTTTAAACAAGTCAAAGCACTATAGCTTAATGAAATTCAATCTGAGAAATTAATTTTGTGAAAAAGTGAACTTTGTTGTGATCATTAGGCACATCACAATATGTTATAATTTAGTATATGTCATGGTTTTGTGGGGGTTGCTGCCTGCGGTGTAATTTTTTTCGCCACCTGAGGTCTATCCTGCTCTCTGATCAGGTGCTTGATTGCTTGTTTTTTGCAGCTGTGGAGAGACTATTTAAGAAGCTCTTCCACTGCTGTTTGGTGCTTTTGTGTGAAGTCCTTTGTGTTTAGTTCGAGGAAACTCCTTGAAAGAGTTTAGGATCTGGTCTTTGTCCATCCTATTTATTATTGGTTCGTCTAATATATTGTTCTGTTCATCAGAGCTAATGTTCAGTCCCACAGATGGTCTTGTTTGTCGGAGCATTGTCTTTGTTCACAGACCTCTGTTGGTTCGCTCCTGTTCCAGCTGGAGGGAGTGGTTACTCTGTCTCTAACGAGAAAGCTGATTCTCTGGGAGGATTTTTGCTCATCATTTCTAGGTTGTATTTTTTTTTTTTGGAAGAATTGCTAGGGAGTTACGCTCCTTTTTTCTGTTACTGTTTCCCCTATTACTGGTTACTCACATTGCATGGGTGGATTTTAGAACCCCTATCTTGTGTTGCGTCTGTGCCTCCGTCCCATTCTCCCACTCACAGTATATGTAAAATTCAATGTATTTCTGAACAATTCGAGAAAGTTCTAGGTACAACTGCACTATACTGGCACAAGACTAGAAGTGATTACATGTGTATGGAAGGTTCTCATGCAAGACTCTGATATCAAGAAGACTGTGGAAACTTCTGGAAAGTTCTTTTGGATGTATAAGTACTTGTGAGGCAGCTAATCTGAGATCTACCAGTTCTTGGACACATTACAACATTTATTCAGCAAGTTTTGAATTCAGTCAAGTCTGTGTTTCTTATTCTATTATTTCTTATTCTACATCATTGGCCATTTTCCTTCTCAATTACAACCCCATTTCTGAAATAGTTGGGACAAAGTGTAAATTGTGAATAAAATCCAAACACAATGACTTTTAAATCACACCAGCCAGTATTTCATTCACAATATAACATCCATTTTCTATACCTGCTTATTCTTCACTAGGGTCACGGGGCAAGCTGGAGCCTATCCCAGTTGACTACGGGCAAAGGCAGGGACCCACCCTGAACAATTGCCAATCCATCGCAGGGCGCACACACCATTCACTCTCACACTCATACCTATGGGCAATTTGGTATCTCCAAAATGCCTGACATGCTGTGGGAGGAAACCGGAGTACCCAGCGAAAACCCACGCAACACAGGGAGAACATGCAAACTCCACACAGAAAGGCTCCAGGCCGGATTCGAACCCACGACCTTCTTGCTGTGAGGCAGCAATGTGCTGCTGCAGGTCTCATTGTCTGGGCTGTCTGGGCATTGAGGAGACAAGTTTCTTGAGTTCAGCCATTGGAATTTGATCCCACTCTTGTTTAATACAGACCTCCAGCTGCTGGAGAGTTTTGGGTCTCCTTTGACGAGCTTTGTGTTTAATTATATGCCAAATGTTCTCAATCGGTGAAAGATCAGGACCGCAGGCAGGCCAGTTCAGCACACAAACTCTTCTACTGTGAAGCCATGCTGTTGTAATAGCTGCAGTATGTGGTTTTGCATTATCCTGCTGAAATACACAAGGCCTTCCCTGGAATAGATGTCGTCTGGAGAGGAGCATATGTTGCTCTAAAACCTTTTGTATACCTTTATGCATTGATGGTGCTGTTTGAAACATGCAAGTGTCCCACACCATAGGCACTAATGCATCCCCATACCATCAGGCTTTTGAACTGAACGCTGATAACAGGCGGGGTGGTCTTTCTCCTGTTTAGCCCGGAGGACATGACGCCCATGATTTCCCACAAGAATGTCAAATTTGGACTCATCTGACCACAGGACACTTTGCTACTTTGCTACAGTCCATTTTAAATTAGCCCACAGAACACGGCAGCATTTCTGGATCATGCTCAACAATGGCTTCCTTTTTGCATGATAGAGTTTTAGGTGGCATCTGTGTATGGCACAGCAGACTGTATTTACAGACAGTGGTTTCTTGAGGTATTCCTGGGCTCATTTAGTAATTTCAATTACAGAATCATGCCAGTGAGTGATGCAGTGGCGTCTTGGGGCCCGAGGATCACAGGCATCCAGTAAAGGTCTTCGGCTTTGTCCCTTACGCACAGAGATTTTTCCAGTCTCTCTGAATCTTTTGATGATGTTATGCACTGTCAATGATGAGACCTTCAAAGGCTTTGCAATTTGACGTTGAGGAACATTGTCTTTAAAGGTGCCCAGTGTAATGGACAGCCAAAAAATTTAATTCATACTCTACTTACTCCAAAGAAAAAGGGGGCAGTATACCTGCAGAAAGTGAGTTGGTCTGCCCTAGCGTAACAATTGAGAAACGGCACAGTCTCCCCTCCCATCAAGCCTACTGTCCTTGATTCGCCCCCACCTTCCCAACGACCCCATAGCCAACTATCTACAGAGGGGGCCGCTCTGACTCCAGAACTCTGAGATATAAACACAAGAACGAATGTCAGTTGATGTCAAGTGATTCTGTACTATGACATCTTCAAGCTACTCCCCTTCACCCGATCCAGTAAATATGTCCAAATTACGTGTCATTGTTCATTCGAAATAAATTAATATGCTAGATAACATTCGTTGCTGTTGAGCAAGCTTGCATCAACGTAACGTGAGCCAATGTTAAGCGCTAATGCTGAACCAACATTTGCGTGAATAAATCTATCTAATGCTGGACTTTACCATAACCAGTCTGATCCCAAAATCAGCTGGCCAGTCGATCGCCACTGTTAGTTGACCATCACTTTACCATACGTCATCAAAACAGTTATAGCAGAGTTCAAAATTATGAAGTAATCTTAGCTGCAAGTAAAACTAGGGATAAGATTGTTTCAGAACGTTATGTATGCTGCCTGCCTGATGATAATTTCACAGTATGCTACCAGTTTGCCTGATATGCAGTCTTCATTAGCTAGACCTCTTCTAGCAATCAAGTATCATTAGTCACAACTAAACATTCTGTCATGTTTCATTACATCATCCGCAGTTTTCCATTACGTTTTGTGCGTTCATTTAGGGTTCATTATCATTGAAGCCATTTCAAGCTTCGTAGCTAATGTACCTTCCACACGATTGACATCAGATTCTAGTACGCCCTCAAGCTGAAGCCGTACGATTTATTCATGCACTGCAGTTTGGCTGGTTATTATGTTGCCCGCATACTGCCACCCTTGGCCAAAACTGGTATTATGACATAGGACGGTGTGCAGTTAGTGATTTAACGTGCTAATTCAGGTTGATATCTCTGCAGCACAATGCCTTGTCATCTTTTTTATGACATCATTGCCCTTATTTCTTCTCATTCTTTTTTTGTGTCTAGCTCATTTTTTGGATATTTTGACCTCAATTCTTACACAGGGCACCTTTAAAGTATTCCACAATTTGTTTACGCAAGCCTTCACAGTTTGGAGAGCCTCTGGCCATCTTTACTTCTGAGATGCTCAGCATCTCTAAGACATCCCTTCTGTGGCCAATCATGTTCCACACCTGATGCCAGTTAACTTAATTACTTGCTAAATGTTCTTTGAGCCGATTCTCTTATATAGTAATCGCTTTTTCAGCCCTTTTTGCCTGTGTCCCAACTTTTTTGAGACCTGTTGCAGCCAGAAAAATTGAAATAAGTTCATTTTGTGGATAAAAATGCAAAATTTGAAATGTCATCTATGTTCTATTGTAAATCACATATTGGCTCGTGATCTGAAAGTCATTGCATTTTGATTTTATTCACAATTCACACTTTGTCCCAACTATTTTGGAATTCTACATCACTGGACACAGAAATTCTTCGAATTCTTGGAAATCTTTGGACTTTTTTAGATGTTTTCTTTGGGACCATTCCATCGTCGTATTGAAACATTTTTTGGGATTACCTTAGACAGTACCATGCAACTGGGTGAACATTAACCATATACTTTAAAATGATTCATTTGATTGATCATCTTAGTTTTAATTTTGCAAAGAAGCTACTGTTAATTGAGGATTTCTTCATTAATACATTTTAAAATCAGCACCCTGGTCCTTTATTCATGACGATTCCAGTGTGTATAGAATAAGAAGAATTCCTATATATTACAATATCCAAAGAAATGTTTCTTTGCCACACGGCATAACTGTTCCGTTTCTTAAAACTGGGGAATAAGTGTACTTTATTTTGACAGTTTTTTGTAATAGTTGTCATGTCAGTGTAATATGAACAAATATTACAATCCCAATTCCAAAAAAGTTGGGATGCTGTGTAGAATGTAAATAAAAACTGAATGCAGTGATTTGCACATCTCATAAACTGACATTTTATTTACAATATAACATAAACAACATATCAGATGTTGACAGTGAGACCTTTTACCATTTCCTGAAAAATGTTTACTCATTTTGAATTTGATGGCAGGAACGCATTTCAAAACACTTGGGATAGGGCCATGTGTACCATTGTTTAGTATTCCCTCTTCTTTTAACAACAGTCTGTAAACGTCTGGGAAGTGAGACCAATTGCTGAAGTTTTGGAAGAGGAATGTTGTCCCACTCTTGTCAGATGTTGGACTGTAGCTGTTCAACAGTCCTCAATCTTCTTTGCCAGATTTTTCATTTTACGATGCACCAAATGTTTTCAAATAGTGAATGGTCTGGACTGCAGGTAGGCCAGTTCAGCAATCAGACTTTTCTACCGCGAAGCCATGCTGTTGTGATGGATACAATATGTGATTTGGCATTGTTTTGCTGAACTATGCAAGGCCTTCCCTGAAAGAGACGTTGTCTGGGTGGAAGCATATGTTGTTGTAAAACCTCTAGATACTTTTCAGCCTTTCCAGATATGTTAACTCCCCACACCATCGACACTAATGCAACCTGATACCATGAGAGACGTGCGCTTTTGAACTGTACACTGACAACAAGCTGGATGGTCCCTCTCCACGACAAGGCATCCGTGGTTTTCATAAAGAATATCAAATTTTGATTCTTCTTTTTTTTGTGATCAATTTTTAAATGGTTTTTCCATTTAGTTTAAAACAAAGAGATGTGGCAAGCATCAATTGGACAATAATGGCAACAGTAACGAGAAAAAAGAATGGTATTGTAGCATAACAAAGAAAAATAAATAAATAAATTTAATAATAATAATGAAAAATAAATAGACAACCGCCCTCCCGCCCCCCGAATCTCAAGGGGTCCACAGGCATTGTCTATATAAATTGCTCTGATGTACATACCAACACATATGTGAACACACATACAAACACATTGTAATTCCGAGCTTTTACGCAATACTGTCTATACTGTGTGTCAATACCAATACTATCCTCAAAACCCAATGCCTATAGGGCCCTTGAAAGGGGGCTGGGCCTCTTAGATGGAGTCAATATCTTGAGAAACTCAATAATCTTTATCAAAAAACAACTAAATAGAAAATGAGTAAATAAAACCAGGAGAGAGAAAAGAAAAAAAAAGGAAAGGAAAAGATAAATGAAAAAAATATATACAAGGAGTGCCACATTCCCCCCCCCCAGCCACAGGACCCAAAGTATGAAGAGGAGATGGTTACAATAAAGATTTTAGAATGAAGATTACATCATCCCAACAAGAAATGTTTTCAGGTTTGGCTCGGTGCAAGTTAGCTGCCCAATGTTCCGTTATGGCTATATCTATGAAATCAAGCAACCATTTATATAAGGATAACAAATGAGGGGGTTTCCATCTACATGCTATCTGCCTTTTAGTGGCTGTGAGACCAGCCTAAAAAAGGCGTTTTAAATTAGCAGGTAGGTTCAAACCAGAAAAGTCATTAAGTAATAAGATGGTAGGCGAGTAAGGAATCTGCTTAGACAATATTATGGACAGCACACTACAGACATTCTTCCAGAAAACCACAACACCTGGGCACTCCCGAACCATATGGAAAAAGGTGCCTAAGCTCTTTTGCGAACACAGAGTGCAATTAGGAGAGGGAGAAGCTTTAAATTTGAACAAACTGCGTAGAGTGAGATATGACCTGTGTATGAAATTGTAATGAATAATTCGGTGGTTGGGGTTTCTGGAAGAAAAAGTTTTGCCAGATCAGGTGCCAGTCCAGATTATTGTCATCAGATGGGAGGTCCTGCTTCCAAATTCTGTCAAGACAGAGTGGTCTGTTTGATGACTGCATCAAAATGGCATAAACAGTGGAAAGCAGACCATTACTCCCAGTCAGAGCCTTATGAAAAGGGTGTAAACCTAGTGTGCCATCCCAAGGCACCCCATAAGTACGCATTGCAGTATGCAACTGAAGATATAAGAAAAAGGAGGAACCAGGCAAGTTAAAAAGTTCCTGAATGTCTGAGAATGAGTGGAGACCTTCAGCCCCAAAAATATCAGATAATGTAAATACACCGTTATTTGCCCAACTGGAAAAATATATAGGACGCCCTCCCAGCCGGAGACGAGAGTTAAAAAATATGGGTGACTGGAGATACCAATTGGGAGACACTTTACAACATTTTTCAACCGCACTCCAAGTGGAAATTTAACTGGTGACGATAGACCCAAATTTCAGCTTAGATTGTTTAATAGAGGTATTGGAGTAAATAAGATCTTGTAATCGATGGGGCTGAACAATACGTTCCTCAATGGGACGCCAAGATACACAAGATGCTGTGTCAAACCAAGTGGAAAGAGGGCGCAACACAAAGGATCAATGATAGAATTGAAAGTTTGGGAGTCCTAAACTGCCAAATTTCTTTGGTCTCTGAAGGACAGATAATTTATTTCTGGGTCTTTTGATTCTTCTGATCACGCACATTTCCCATTCTACCTTGGTCCATTTTAAATGAACTTTGGCCTAGAGAAGATGGTGGCGTTTCTGGATCATGTTGAAGTATGGCTTCTTCTTTGCATGATACAGCTTTAGTTTGCATTTGTAGATTGCACAGAGAAATGTATTCACAGACAATGATTTCTGGAAGTGTTCTGAAGCCCATGCCATGTATTCCAGTGCAAAATGATGCCTGTTTTTGATGCAGTGCCGCCTGAGGGCCCGAAGATCACGAGCATCCAATACTGACCTTTGGATTTGTCCCTTGTGCACAGAGATTTCTCCAGATTCTCTGAATCTTTTGATGATATTATGTACTGTAGAGTCAAAGTCGTCGCAGTTTTACTTTGAGGAACATTTTTCTGAAATTGTTTCACAATTTCTTGATGCAGTGTTTTGCTGATTGGTAAATCTCTGTCCATCTTTACTTCTGAGAGACTCTGCCTCTCTAAAATGCTCTTTTTGTACCCAGTCATGTTACTGCCCCGTTGTCAGTTAACCTAATTAGTTGCAAAATGCTCCTCCAGCTGATTTTTAATAAGTACCACTTACTTTTCCAGCCTTTCCTTGCCCCTTTCCCAACTTTTTTGAGATGGGTTACTGCTATCAAATTAAAAATTAGCTAATATTTTTCATTAAATGGTAAAATGTCGCACTTTGAACATCTGATATGTTGTCTATGTTCTACTGTGATTAAAATGTCAGTACATGAGATTTGAAAATCATTGCATTCTGTTTTTATTTACAATTTACACAGCATCCCAACTTTTTTGGAATTGGAGTTATAAATGGATGCCAACACTTGATAAAATTTTCCCTAAAACACACAAGGACTGGCCTTACCTCTATTTTTGGCAAACTTCTAGCTCGTGTAAAGAGGTCATGGTAAGAAAGAAAATGTATGGAGCCAATGCCTTTACCTCCACCAAACGCCTCTCCCATGGTCTCATGATTACCCACAACTGGTTGATTGGTTTAGGTTTTTATGGTTTTCTTCTTGATGTGTTCTACATCACATAAAATAACTAGAAGAGCACTCAGAGAGCGCAGAACCTCCGCCGCCAGGGGGCAGCAAAGCCAAAAGCACGGCAATTGGAACTCTGGCCCATTGGAAAGACTTGAAATCTTGAACTTTGGAGTATATCTCAGCAGTACTTTGGCCTAGATATGCCAAAATTTAATCACCTGTTCCTTGACTTAATACCCACCTACCCTGAAAATTTCATAAAAATCCGGCCATTCGTTTTTGAGTTATCTTGTACACAAACAAACAAACCAACAAACAAACGGCACCGAAAACATAAACCTCCTCGGCGGAGGTTAATTATTAGAAACCTTTCTGTCTTATTCTTTCCATTCTTGTGTTATAATTGCCAGATTATCACCTTGTCGTAGTTTATTCTGCTACCTGGGAACATCATCTCAGCACCTTGGAGTCAGTTTTTTTACACCTCCAAGAAGCTTCTTTAACTCTTAACCTTGAGAAGTGTGAGTTCGGACATGGAACCATTACATATTTAGGGAAAAAGGTGGGTCAAGGGTTTGTTTGTCCGGTGGATGCTAAGGTTGAGGCTATTAAAGGCTTCCCTATTCCCAGGACCAGGAGAGAACTCAGGCGTTTTCTGGGAATGGCTGGGTATTACCGAAGTTTCTGTAGAAATTTTTCGTCCGTCGTTTCGCCACTCACCAACCTCCTACGCGCCTCTCAAAAATTTACATGGTCCCCTGACTGCCAGCGTGCCTTTGATTCTGTCAAAAGTCTGTTATGTAATGCCCCAGTGTTGTCTGCTCCTGATTACACCCGGCCATTTATGTTGGAGGTAGACGCCAGTGGCACGGGAGCTGGAGCAGTACTATTTCAGGAGGACATGCTTGGAATCGCTCACCCAATCTGTTTCTTTTCAAAGAAATTTAACCGATATCAGTTGAACTACAGCACCATTGAGAAGGAAGCTCTGGCACTCTTACTAGCTTTACAGCATTTTGAAGTGTATCTAGGGTCTAGTCCAGAACCCATCCTAGTCTATACTGACCATAACCCAATTGTTTTCCTCCAACGCATGTGCAATGCTAATCAGCGCCTCATGCGTTGGTCCTTAATCATTCAAGGCTTTAACCTGAGAGTTGTCCACAAAAGAGGGTCTGAAAACATTGTTGCCGATGCACTATCACGCTGCTACTCTTCGTAGAAAACCTGGAAGCACAGGTTTTCTCTTTAGGATGGAGGTGTTATGACCTTTGCCCTAATATTGGTTCTGCTTGGGCCTGAATGGAACGTTCCACTTCCGGGGGCGGGGCGATACGTTTATAAGGGCGCCACGTGCACTCCTGTGGAAGACTAGCTCTTCTTCCATTTGTAAATTAGCGTTTCTAAACTGTGAGTATTTTGATTGCCTTCTGTGTTGGACCGGTTTGTTTTGACCTACGATTCTTGCCTTGCCCTGCATATGGTTTGTTTGGATTCCTGTGTTTGACCCTTGGCCTGTCGCTCTGTGACTTTGATTTTTGCTTTTGCCCTTCCATCTGGTTGCTCGGTAATAGATGCCCGGTTTTTGACGTTGATTCGCGTGTCCGACCACCTCGCTCGTCTCGCCCTTTCTGTGCGCTGTTCGGTTACTCTGGTTAGCTAGGGTAGTCCCAGCTGGATCTTACTATCCTTCCATCGGGATACCTCTTTATTGTTTTGCTTTGTTATTTTCCCTTTATTATTTTTGGAGGTGACTCTGGGTGGAAACTTGTTTCCGAAGGGGGTACACGATTCGTTCGCTCAGTCCACGCTTCTGGACGGAGCGTTCTGGAGTTGCGTGTTTAAAAGCCGCCCCGTGCCTGGTAAACCTTCGAAGACTAGCGGTAGGTTTTAGTTAGCTCTGGTTAGGCAGTATAGGGACCGGAGTGCTGGGCAGCGTTCGGGTTTTTTTGTACTTGCCACAGTTTTCTCTCCCCGTGCTTCCTTCATTTATCTATCTGTGGTCGCACTACCTAGATCGGGCCGTAACAAGTGGGGGCTCGTCCGAATTCATTATGGCCGAATTCAACTTGGAGGAATTTACTATTTTTCCTACTAAGGAGAAATTCGACCAATGTAGGAAAAATGATTTGTTGACGATTGCCGACTTCTATAATATTTCGGTGCCGCGGAGTAAAACGAAGCGGGAAATAAAGGCAATTCTAAATAAAGAATTGGTGGATCAGGGATATTTACCTGAGAAAGATGTACTTCCGAGTGTTATACCGGAATGGGCAGCAGTGGAGAATCCAGCTGTGGCAGATAAACTTGCGGAGGATAAAGCTGGGGACGGCACTCCGTGCTTTATAGATCAGGGTAAATCCTACTCTTCTGTAGAAAACCCCATGCTCCAGCTACGTTTGAAAGAACTAGAGCTGGAGCTTAGCAAACAAGAGTATCAGAATCGGTTGCTGCAACTCCGAGCTTACGAGATGGAAACTGACCGTCAGATAAAGCTAAAAGAGCTTGAATTGCGGGCTCGGGAATTGCAGCCAGCTCCAGTGTCTCTGAAATCTCGAGTCGATTCTCCTGTTGTCGCCTCTCCATTGCCTGCCAGTGTGTCTCCCTCTCGTGGTCAGGGAGCTGTTTCGCAAAATACTTCTGCAATAGCCTCGGTAGATTTCGATCTGAGTCGGCAAATTCGTTTGGTACCCCCGTTTAGGGAGAGTGAAGTTGATAAGTACTTTCCTATATTTGAAAGAATTGCAACCACTATAGGGTGGCCGGAAAGTACTTGGACACTATTGTTACAATGTAAATTTGTTGGGAAAGCTCAGGACGTTTGTTCATCGTTATCTCTAGAGGATAGCATGAACTATGAAAGAGTGAAAACTGCAGTGTTGCGAGCGTATGAACTAGTGCCTGAAGCGTACCGACAAAGATTCCGGAGGCATGTCAAGGCCAGCAATCAGACTTTCGTTGAGTTTGCTCATGAAAAATCCGTGCTTTTCAACAAGTGGTGTTCGGCGAGTGAGGTGGTTTCAGTGGAGCAACTGAAAGACTTAATTTTGCTCGAGGAATTTAAAAATTGTATTCCCGATAAAATCGCTGTTTATTTAAATGAGCGGAAAGTATCTACCATTGAGCAAGCGGCCGTTTGTGCCGACGAGTTCGTTCTCACACATAAAGCTGTATTTTCGTTTTCAAAAAGTGTTGACGGGAATCGCAGTTCACAGAATGAAAGTTCAGTGAAAGCGTCTAAACCCGCAAGCAACTCCAGTGAACAACCGGAGTGTTTTTACTGTCATGAAACCGGACACTTTATTGCCCTTTGTCCAGCGCTGAAACGTAAAAATCAGAATTCATCGCAATCGGGGCCTAAAAGTGTTGGGCTCATTAATTCATCGTTTTGCTCAGATGACGAGAAACACTCCGAGACGTCTGTTGACTGTTCTTTCCAACCATTTATTATCGATGGCAAGGTATCTTTGTCAGATTGTGAGTCCGAAGACGTGCCGGTAAGGATACTGCGCGATACTGGGGCTGCTCAGTCTTTTATATTGGAGGATGTGTTACCATTTTCTGAACGTTCCAGTTGTGGTGCTGACGTGTTAATTCAGGGCATTGAGCTGGGTGTAATGAGAGCGCCTTTGCACAATATTGTATTGGAATCTGATATTGTTTCTGGCGTGGTGAAAGTTGCGACCTGCTCCCAATTACCGGTTAAAGGCATTTCGTTTATTCTGGGCAATGATTTAGCGGGGGGAAATGTGTTCTCCCTCCCTGAGGTTTCTCACGAACCCAACATGTATTGCAGCGAGGATTATGCGGCTTTAGAGTTCCCCTCTGTTTTCCCTGCATGTGTGGTCACCCGAGCACAGGCCCGAAAGTATGGGAATGCAATTGATTTGTCTGAAACGTTGCTAGAGGCGGACTTGTCCCAGTATGCGGGTGCAAAAGGGGATCCTGACTTGACTGGCTTGGCTGAGGTCTGCTCAGAGACGACGCCCACTCAGAATAACTCTGAATTGTCGCAGACATTCGGTAGTGTGCAATTGGCTGATGCTCAGCGAGCAGATGGTTCGTTGCATAAATATTTTGCTGCAGCTGAGGATGATTCTGTGTTGCCATCCAATTCAGTTTCTTATTTCATTGAGAATGATGTACTCATGCGCAAATGGACCCCTTCAGACTCTGAAGAGTGGAACTCAGTTGTTCAAGTAGTGGTTCCTACTCCCTATAGACAGCAAGTGCTGAAGGTTGCTCATGACCATGATCTTTCTGGTCATCTTGGGGTCAGGAAAACCTATGACCGCCTTTTGAAACATTTCTTTTGGCCTGCCATGAAGTCTGACGTATCTCAGTACTGTCGATCCTGTCATATTTGTCAATGTGTGGGAAAGCCTAATCAGGTAATTCCGCCTGCACCGCTTAAGCCAATTCCAATTATGAATGAACCATTCGAAAGGATCTTGATTGATTGTGTTGGACCGCTCCCGAGAACCAGATCTGGAAATAGTTATTTAGTTACGCTCATGTGCACTGCAACTAGATTTCCCGAAGCCATTCCCCTCCGCACCCTTAAAGCTCAGGCTATCGTAAAAGCTCTTATTAAGTTCTGCACTACATTTGGTCTCCCAAAATATGTACAGACAGATCAAGGGTCAAACTTCACGTCTAGATTATTTGCAAAGGTGATGAAACAGTTTAATATTTGCCATCAAACATCTAGTGCGTATCATCCAGAGTCTCAAGGAGCTCTGGAAAGGTTCCACCAAACTCTGAAAACGATGCTCCGGACATACTGCCTTGACCAAGGGAAAGACTGGGATGAAGCAGTTCCCTTTTTATTATTTGCCGTCCGTAACACAGTGCAGGAATCCCTTGATTTTAGCCCCTCTGAGTTAGTTTTTGGGCACACGGTACGGGGGCCGCTAAAGGTCCTGCAGGAACAGTGGTTGGGGACTAATCAAAGCCCATCTCCTTCCTGCAGCATTTTGGATTATGTCAGCACTTTCAGAGAACGATTACATGCAGCCTGGGAATTGGCTAAACATTCTTTAAGTTCTTCCCAGGCCCAAATGAAGTCCCGCTTTGACCAAAAATCGGTTCAACGCTCATTTAATGTTGGGGATTCAGTCTTAGTGCTTCTTCCGATTCCTGGGTCCACCCTCCAGGCAAGGTTCTCCGGGCCCTATATAATACAAAAGAAATTAAGTGATACCGACTACATTGTCAAAACTCATGACAGGAAACGCAAATCCCGGGTCTGTCACATCAACATGTTGAAGGCCTATGTATCGCGCTCGGAAGATGCAAAGCCTTCCGCACCCTCACCAGTCGCCCTTATTTCAACTCCTCATGTTGATGTACCAATGTCTGATTACTCCCCTGAAGTGGATGGATTAGGCCAGACCTGCGCCTGTCTGTCCCCTGCTCGGTTACTCAACTCAGAAGCGCTTCAAGCGCTCGCATTAAAGCTGTCTCATTTACCAGAGAATGCACAGGCTGATGTAACACGGCTTATTGGGAAACATTTGTCATTGTTTTCAGATATCCCCTCGAGAACCACAATACTGGAACATGACATTGATGTGAGTGGTCATAAACCTATCAAACAGAATGCATATCGTGTTAACCCTACAAAACGGTCTATTATGAAAAAGGAAGTTGAGTATCTTCTAGAAAATGGTCTTGCTGTTCCCAGTTCGAGTCCTTGGTGTTCTCCTTGTGTGTTGGTGCCCAAGTCCGATGGCACCTTTCGCTTTTGTACCGACTATCGCAAACTTAATGGTGTGACAAAATCTGACTCCTTCCCTCTTCCACGAGTGGAGGATTGCATTGATAGAATAGGAACTGCTAAGTTTGTCACAAAACTTGATTTATTAAAAGGCTACTGGCAGGTTCCTTTGACTGAACGTGCTTCGGAGTTGTCAGCATTTGCTACTCCAGATGCCTTCATGCAGTACACGGTAATGCCATTTGGAATGAAGAATGCGCCAGCCACATTTCAAAGGCTAATGAGCAAAGTTTTGGCTGGTATTGATAATTGTGAAGCTTATCTCGATGATGTCGTAGTTTATTCTGCTACCTGGGAACATCATCTCAGCACCTTGGAGTCAGTTTTTTTACACCTCCAAGAAGCTTCTTTAACTCTTAACCTTGAGAAGTGTGAGTTCGGACATGGAACCATTACATATTTAGGGAAAAAGGTGGGTCAAGGGTTTGTTTGTCCGGTGGATGCTAAGGTTGAGGCTATTAAAGGCTTCCCTATTCCCAGGACCAGGAGAGAACTCAGGCGTTTTCTGGGAATGGCTGGGTATTACCGAAGTTTCTGTAGAAATTTTTCGTCCGTCGTTTCGCCACTCACCAACCTCCTACGCGCCTCTCAAAAATTTACATGGTCCCCTGACTGCCAGCGTGCCTTTGATTCTGTCAAAAGTCTGTTATGTAATGCCCCAGTGTTGTCTGCTCCTGATTACACCCGGCCATTTATGTTGGAGGTAGACGCCAGTGGCACGGGAGCTGGAGCAGTACTATTTCAGGAGGACATGCTTGGAATCGCTCACCCAATCTGTTTCTTTTCAAAGAAATTTAACCGATATCAGTTGAACTACAGCACCATTGAGAAGGAAGCTCTGGCACTCTTACTAGCTTTACAGCATTTTGAAGTGTATCTAGGGTCTAGTCCAGAACCCATCCTAGTCTATACTGACCATAACCCAATTGTTTTCCTCCAACGCATGTGCAATGCTAATCAGCGCCTCATGCGTTGGTCCTTAATCATTCAAGGCTTTAACCTGAGAGTTGTCCACAAAAGAGGGTCTGAAAACATTGTTGCCGATGCACTATCACGCTGCTACTCTTCGTAGAAAACCTGGAAGCACAGGTTTTCTCTTTAGGATGGAGGTGTTATGACCTTTGCCCTAATATTGGTTCTGCTTGGGCCTGAATGGAACGTTCCACTTCCGGGGGCGGGGCGATACGTTTATAAGGGCGCCACGTGCACTCCTGTGGAAGACTAGCTCTTCTTCCATTTGTAAATTAGCGTTTCTAAACTGTGAGTATTTTGATTGCCTTCTGTGTTGGACCGGTTTGTTTTGACCTACGATTCTTGCCTTGCCCTGCATATGGTTTGTTTGGATTCCTGTGTTTGACCCTTGGCCTGTCGCTCTGTGACTTTGATTTTTGCTTTTGCCCTTCCATCTGGTTGCTCGGTAATAGATGCCCGGTTTTTGACGTTGATTCGCGTGTCCGACCACCTCGCTCGTCTCGCCCTTTCTGTGCGCTGTTCGGTTACTCTGGTTAGCTAGGGTAGTCCCAGCTGGATCTTACTATCCTTCCATCGGGATACCTCTTTATTGTTTTGCTTTGTTATTTTCCCTTTATTATTTTTGGAGGTGACTCTGGGTGGAAACTTGTTTCCGAAGGGGGTACACGATTCGTTCGCTCAGTCCACGCTTCTGGACGGAGCGTTCTGGAGTTGCGTGTTTAAAAGCCGCCCCGTGCCTGGTAAACCTTCGAAGACTAGCGGTAGGTTTTAGTTAGCTCTGGTTAGGCAGTATAGGGACCGGAGTGCTGGGCAGCGTTCGGGTTTTTTTGTACTTGCCACAGTTTTCTCTCCCCGTGCTTCCTTCATTTATCTATCTGTGGTCGCACTACCTAGATCGGGCCGTAACACTGGAGATACCAATTGGGAGACACTTTACAACATTTTTCAACCGCACTCCAAGTGGAAATTTAACTGGTGACGATAGACCCAAATTTCAGCTTAGATTGTTTAATAGAGGTATTGGAGTAAATAAGATCTTGTAATCGATGGGGCTGAACAATACGTTCCTCAATGGGACGCCAAGATACACAAGATGCTGTGTCAAACCAAGTGGAAAGAGGGCGCAACACAAAGGATCAATGATAGAATTGAAAGTTTGGGAGTCCTAAACTGCCAAATTTCTTTGGTCTCTGAAGGACAGATAATATATTTCTGGGTCTTTTGATTCTTCTGATCACAGCACATTTCCCATTCTACCTTGGTCCATTTTAAATGAACTTTGGCCTAGAGAAGATGGCGGCGTTTCTGGATCATGTTGAAGTATGGCTTCTTCTTTGCATGATACAGCTTTAGTTTGCATTTGTAGATTGCACAGAGAAATGTGTTCACAGACAATGATTTCTGGAAGTGTTCTGAAGCCCATGCCATGTATTCCAGTGCAGAATGATGCCTGTTTTTAATGCAGTGCCGCCTGCGGGCCCGAAGATCACGAGCATCCAATACTGACCTTTGGATTTGTCCCTTGTGCACAGAGATTTCTCCAGATTCTCTGAATCTTTTGATGATATTATGTACTGTAGAGTCAAAGTCGTCGCAGTTTTACTTTGAGGAACATTTTTCTGAAATTGTTTCACAATTTCTAGATGCAGTGTTTTGCTGATTGGTAAATCTCTGTCCATCTTTACTTCTGAGAGACTCTGCCTCTCTAAAATGCTCTTTTTGTACCCAGTCATGTTACTGCCCCGTTGTCAGTTAACCTAATTAGTTGCAAAATGCTCCTCCAGCTGATTTTTAATAAGTACCACTTACTTTTCCAGCCTTTCCTTGCCCCTTTCCCAACTTTTTTGAGATGGGTTACTGCTATCAAATTAAAAATTAGCTAATATTTTTCATGAAATGGTAAAATGTCGCACTTTGAACATCTGATATGTTGTCTATGTTCTATTGTGATTAAAATGTCAGTACATGAGATTTGAAAATCATTGCATTCTGTTTTTATTTACAATTTACACAGCATCCCAACTTTTTTGGAATTGGAGTTATAAATGGATGCCAACACTTGATAAAATTTTCCCTAAAACACACAAGGACTGGCCTTACCTCTATTTTTGGCAAACTTCTAGCTCGTGTAAAGAGGTCATGGTAAGAAAGAAAATGTATGGAGCCAATGCCTTTACCTCCACCAAACGCCTCTCCCATGGTCTCATGATTACCCACAACTGGTTGATTGGTTTAGGTTTTTATGGTTTTCTTCTTGATGTGTTCTACATCACATAAAATAACTAGAAGAGCACTCAGAGAGCGCAGAACCTCCGCCGCCAGGGGGCAGCAAAGCCAAAAGCACGGCAATTGGAACTCTGGCCCATTGGAAAGACTTGAAATCTTGAACTTTGGAGTATATCTCAGCAGTACTTTGGCCTAGATATGCCAAAATTTAATCACCTGTTCCTTGACTTAATACCCACCTACCCTGAAAATTTCATAAAAATCCGGCCATTCGTTTTTGAGTTATCTTGTACACAAACAAACAAACCAACAAACAAACGGCACCGAAAACATAAACCTCCTCGGCGGAGGTTAATTATTAGAAACCTTTCTGTCTTATTCTTTCAATTCTTGTGTTATAATTGCCAGATTATCACCTTGAGAAAAAAAAATGTACCAAATGTGAGTTTCTCCCGTTAAAAAAAAAAAGGATTGTTGTCATTCAAATTAATGGCTCGCACAAATCATCTGATTTAAATATATACAAATTTTTGGATGGGTTTAACAAATATGTTGCATAGGTGTGTGTGGGATGTGTTTACAGGTCTACCTTCGTAATAATACTGTCTGTAATAAATCTAATAAGATACTTGTATGGTATTGTCTCATCTTGAAGAATCAATTCATATATAATTTTTCATTATTGATTTATGTTTTGTTTTGGCAGCTCATTTAACCCTTTCATGCGTGAATTATGATAAATCCAGGCAGGATTTTTTTTACCAATATGCAGCAGTGCCCAAAGTTGCAGGCATATAAAGAGAAAAAACACTTTTAAACAGCTGTACACAGTAGTGACCTCTATGCATGAAAGGGTTAAAATAGTCATTTAATTTCACAAAAAAATAGGTGTTTTGATTTGTGAGTTGTATTGAAACATTTGATTCATGATTCACTCATGGTTAAAAAGATATTAAATTCCATTGTACAAAAGGTATGTAAACTGTAAAGAGCTGAATGCAAGCAAGCACAATGTGAGTTTATTGCTTCATACTATTTCTGCCTATGATTTTTGTCTGTGACTAATTCCTCAAGCTCTTTTAGATGGGAACTTTCTTTCAAGAAGAGATGGTTGGGAGAATTGATGGTTGAAGAGTAATTCAATTACCTGGAAAAAAAGTGAAAAGTTGTGCTTAAGAGCACCACACAAATACAATCTAGCTCCTGGTCAGATGTTGCAAGCTGACTGGAGTCAGAAAGTTAGATGATTTAAAATCACACCTACAGGGTATAACAAAAGAAGGAAGTTTTTCATTCTTACTCGGTTGGGAAGAAATAAAAAATAAGTTAATATTCTGGGTAGAGAACAGTGACTGATTTTGGAGCGTGGTGAGTCAAGATCACCTTACCAGAACAAAGTCTGAGTAATGAAATACATTAGGAGTATTCCATCAAAACAGTGAGAATATTTTGGCCTAACGTCAGGGATTTTGCTAGATTTGGAGTATACTGCAGATGTCAAAGACTAAAAAATGGCAAATAGACACCTTTTGGCAGACTACAGGTTTCTGAGATATTGGTAGTTGTTTTTTCCAAAGGCCACAAACTGCCTTGAAATTGGTACGAAGAGGGGCCTCTGGGTGGTTCATAGCAAAGATGTTTGATGGTGAGCCTTTTGCTTGGGTGTTCAAATACCGGCCACACCATTACCGGCTATGGCCGGAGGTCTGCATAGACAAGGCAACAATTGGTGGAGCCTCACTGGGGATAATAAGGGTGAAGCCCGTTAAAATTTGTTAGTTCATCGCTTTGTAGGGGAATGGGCCATTTGGACCCATATAAGTCAGACCCTGACCAGTTGGACCCATGACCCTAATTGTTTGGACCCCATACCATTGGACCCCAGGCAAGATGGACCCTAAACCACTTAGACCCCAGACCAGTTGGACCCCTGACTAGTTGGGTTCAGGTTAGGTTAGGGTTAGGGTCTGGGGTCTGGGGTCCAAACAGCATGAGGGCCAACTGGGTAGGGTCTGGGGTCCAAGTGCTTTGGGTCCAAATGGCCTGGATTCCAACTGGTACTGAGTCCATTTAGCTAGGATCCAATTGGTATGGGTCCAACTAGTATGGGGTCCAAACGACCTATACCTGCTTTGTAGCAACCACTTCTGGTCAGCCAGGCACACAAACCTGTTCAAACTAAATTAAACTATGTGATCCTTTGAAGGCATAAGCAGAGTGTAACTGGTGGTGGGACTGCATCGTGTGAAAAACAAGGCATAGTCGTCACATGTGTCAGAGAAATCACACGCCATGGCATCTTCCTCCTGAGTCGATGGGAGCAGCTCATTTTGAGGCGGGCTAAAAAAGTTTAGCTTTATTCAGGCTGGAAAAAAGTGGAGGGAAATTTTAAAAAAGCTGCGAAAAGTATGAAACTGTAGATTTCCAGATTTTGAAATGGAACACATGATTTTCCACTTTAAAATTTAGGGGACTGATCACAACGTTCAGTGTGATTTAAAAAATTCTCGAGGCTAGTACCCTAACATTTCAGTAAGTGAGTGAGCTCTGCCAAGAGAACAAACAATCACATTGTGTTAGATTTCTTCTGTGTCCATCAGTTCCTTGAGCGTCTTGAGTGAAGCATAATGGGCAACTTAAAAAGGAATCATCAGTGCAGTGAAGGACAGAGCCTCAGTGAGACGAGCAGCAGGCCGTTAATTGTTTTAATAATGGCTTCTTTACACAGCATGGACACTGAAAAATTGGTCATAAGGCATTGACAACAGAAATGTCATCAATCCAGCAACACTGCCCCGGAATTAGCCAGAATTAGCCAAGAAATATCAGGATCTTGGACACCATTGTTTATAAAACACAGAAACTGTACAGTGCATCCTGAATACTTACAATTCAACCAGAAACCACATCTCCAAAAGGGATTTACTGTAGCCGTCGCACGCACTATAAAGATGAGAGCAATTCTATAAGATTTTGCTGCCTTTTTGCAGAAGTGTTTTTGCAGACTGTAAATTCAGCCTAAATAAACATGGAAGGTTATGAAGTTACGCTGTTCCAGCCTCCAAAATAAAGGGTGGAAGATCAAAGATATCATCAAAGAATCAAGAGATAAATGTTAAATCATGATCATAATCCATGCACCTGCAACAGGATTTCCAACCCTCCAAGGTCCAACCAACAGAGGTGTAAATGGCCTGTATGAATAGTTATATCATCAGGAGAGGGTCTTTAGGGTCTTTTGGCACAGCCAACAGAGCATTTGGAGCATATCGGCCAGGAAATTGCGGGATCACATGTTCCATGTAAATGTGAGCAATCAAACACTGCTGTTCTGTCAGGTCATTTTTGATGTGATGAGTTTCCTGGTCTTCTCTGTAGATGTCCGTAAACAGTTGCAGCTTGGCATTTGATCGGCACAGTGATTGTCAGGCTGTCCCTTGGTGTTGCCTTGATGACTCCAGCCCCTTCCTCTCAACCAAGCAACGGTGTTTCCATGAATAACATTACCCACCTGTCAAAAGGAAGCATTCTGGCAAGATGCAATGTCTCAGAGAGAATTTACTTTCTCCTTCAACGTCTATGCCGTTTTTTCCATTAGCTCTCAGTTCTTTCTTAATACATTTTTTATGGACCCCCGTCTACTACTGAGGTATTTGTTATGGTACAATGGATTACCTGAGCCAAGTGTGTGGAAATTACACCAGGATGTGTTCGACAGCCTTAACAACAAGACAGGTGCACTTCAGTGATTGTAGTTGCTAGAAAGTACATTAATTTAGCTGATTTCTTTTAAATGTCTGCAGACCCCTCTACCCCTCTCACAACAGCCCGATGCATCTCATGATTTATGTCACTATCCCTCTTTACATTAAAGAACATGACTGGAGAGACAGGCCTCACTGCTGTCATGGCTGTGATAAGCTCCCACCTGGCTCACTGCCACTGTTACAATCCGTGTAAAGTGTTTACAAAGCTTTTCTTCATTTTCCCCAATGCTTTTGTTCCGTTATTTACCATGTACATGACTCATATTTCATGAGGCCTGCGGTAATTTTCGCTCCAGTGCTGGTGGGAGGGGTTCAGCGCGTAGTACATGTGGCCTTTCATGGAAACACTAAGCCATTGCTATGGCGATGAGCCGTGTAGGATATTTTACAATGATAAAAGCGTACAATTCCAGTATAGACCTCATTCTAAAAGTCCTGATTGGAATACTGAATTTACTTCACTACATTTATATAATGTTCTGCTACTGGGCACCAAAGGTGCCGCTAAATCAATCCTCCCGAACGTTTGATTCAATTCCCTAAGTTCACTAAATCAATAAGTAAATCGATAGATAGATAAATAGATAGATAAGAGCCTTCCTCGTACACTGAGAATACATAAGAACTGGGGGCCCTCTGAGGTCACAAAGCCACAACAGCAATGCTGATATTGTTTTCAGAATAGCAATATTCATCATAATGCACGCAGTGTACTGTATTGTAATGCACTGAGTAAATTCTCAGACCACACCCATTTTCTCTACATAGCCTTTTTTATCTCAAATACTCACCTGCAATGTTTCACAACAGCATTTGTAAAACGTTGTGATGTTACTGTGTTCACGAAAATTACCCGAAAACAGACACACCCATATATTATAAACATGTACAAAATAATCAAAACAGTTTTCATTGTAGTTACCAGCCGCGATAGTAATGGTGGTATTGTTTTCAGTTGGTCTGTGTGAGAGAGTCACCTGACCAAACGTCATCAAGACTAGTCTGAAACCACCACAGAACTGCTACACATTATTTCAGTACTTTTGCCGGGGTTTATCTGTCTTTTTGTCTGTGTTCCTGTTTGTGGACAATTCTTGAGTGCATGATAGCATCACAACCTTTCAAGATGCAATTACAAAACTTTGCTGTCCAGTTGGAATTGAAAGGGAGGCTGAGTTCAAAGATGGTTGTGGTCTGAGTTCGTGCTTTTTGAATGTGTTGTGCTGAACTGCAAAACTGAAAACAACTCCAGCATCACTGTTGCAGCTGGTGCAATCCCAGATGCTGTCTAGATTTACAGTAGTTTTAGAGTAGCTTTTTTGTTGTTTGCCATGATCACACACACACACACACACACACACACAGCGATCAATTGAAAATAATACCAGCCTTGCTGTTGTTGTGGCTGGTAATCGTTATCATAACTGGTAATCCCTATCGCGCCTGGATCTTAATGAAACAAGTGTTCTGTCGTCTGCCAACTGAAAATTTCAAATATTCAAGTTTCTTTTCAGTCACTCCTTCATTCCAGCTCAAATACACCCGTGGAATAGCTCTGAAAGGCAGTGTTAATTGACTCAGATGTGCATGTTAGACAATGGGCAGCAATAGAAAAAAATATATAGCTATAATAGAGGAAGGAATGAACGAAACCTCCAAAGCACATGCATTCATAATCTTCACTTGCTTAACTGCCGAGAAATATTTCCAGAGCCTTTCAACTCCCCCCACTGGTGAAGAGAACACAGTGCCTCTAAAAAACTAAAAGTATACTAAAATACTTTGCTCTAGTTGAGCAAAGGTACAAACACATTTAGAGGCCACAGTTGGAAGCTTAAAGAAATCCTTCTCTGCCACAACCCACCAGTTAATTCCTTTCATGTCTCTTCCTACTCAGCAACTTGAGTGTCTATTAGAAGTATGAATCCTTTAAATTGATCTACATCTTTTGTGTTTGCCTCTCTCTGGCTGCTTCTCATCTTACGGTTATTTCCTAATGACCATGTGAGTGGTATTTAAGCCCCCTGTTTTGTGTTGCAAGTCGCTGAATTTTAATTTGGACTATAAGTCCCGTACACACGGACAAATTTTATCTGCCACATTTTCTTTGGCTCATTTCTTTGCCGATTTGCTTGTGTGTACGCACCATCAAGTTTTCTTTGCTGACAGGTGTGACAGCTAACGCCGACAGAAGGAAAGAACGACAAAATTTTCTCAGGTAGGCTGCATTAAATTGCAAACGTATTAATACTTGCATGAACTATCATTGTCCATTGTGTACTGTATTTTCAAGAAGATTAGAAATGATCCAATCAAAACTTCCTGAAATGTATCCCTTGAAAGTAAATTGTACGCTATACCTTCAAGGTGAGGAGCAATGAAAATTGACGCGGGGGGCTTGTTTTTATCCTTTTAATCAGGGCTGGATAGTATCTTGTACAGGCATTCCTGTGTCTTCTGTTCATCTAATAATGTACTAACTGCTCTATCTGACCAGTATGAAGCCATGATGAACTCAAAACTGACGGATACAGCAACATTTTGCACAATCAAAATTGGAGGTGATGTCATGGCTTGGATGCATGTGCAAAAATTTGTCAATTTTAATTTGCCTGCGTGTACACAAGGGCAAATAGATTTGCAGGAAAGCTGGGTGCCTAGTTTTTGTGATATTTTCTTTGTTATAGAAAAATTTTACAAATTTCCTTGTACTCATGGGCAAAGAAAACGTGTCCATATGTATGGGGCTTTATGCTTTGAGCCAGTCAGTATTCCTTATAGAAACTTTGTTTTTGTACTTTAACACCCCAAAGCCCAATGTCCCCCTAGTAATAATGCAGGCGTTGCAGAACTTTCAATGGCCTGCAGTGAGCCTCTGACCCTAAAAAGCATATTTGCTTTCAAGCTGTTCCTGTTTAAGATCCCTATAATCACACAATTTATTTACTGAATAATCAAGACCAATACATAAATAATGAAGAAATGACAAAGATCATAGATAGGCTACATTGACAACGTACTTAATATTGCAGGGATGGAAATAATAATCATAATTAATTAATCCAATACTTTCTCTGAATTCCATCTCTCATTTTGCATTTTTTTTTCAGCAGTACAACCAAATTTATTTAAAGATTGCACTTAATAAAAATGTTTTCAGCATTCAAAAGACTATGCAACATTTGCTCTGAAGAGCAGTTGCACAATCCTTGCCGTGCCATAATTATTTGTTCATTAAACTTCCAATGATTCTTACATTGAACCGTTGGTAGTTGAATAATTTAGTAAATTGCTTATTAGTGCTTGGCAAAAGTTTGACGCATGACATGGATTTAAAACCATGTAAAATGCATGTCATGCGTCAAATTTTCATAGACACAAAATCATTGATGAGGACTTTGTTGTCAAGCCTCTGGGAGTGTTGTAAGAGGGCAACAATATAAGACTGTAAGAACTGTTATTATCTTATTAATTCATAAGAAAGGAAATCTAAGCCTCATGTGGCTACCATTTTCAGCAGAATTTACTAAATAACATTCTATTTTAAGATGGAATTTTGAGAAATTTAAGTTATTGCCATCCATGCAATCTCATTTTGTAGCCTTCCTCTTTACTTAATTAACTCAAACAAACTTCCGACCCTAATCAGGGTCCAGGATTGAGTCTGCGTTTTTATTAACCCTTCCAAGTCTGTTCTGTTGTCCACTTTATTAGGAACAAGCTCCCAATCCTTCTACGGTCATCAGGATTGGAACAGAGTTCCCCTCAAGCTACTTCATCCTCCTGTGGGACAATTCGGTGCTGGCGAAGTGTGCGCTCCACCTGACTGCTGTCCTGGAAACCACTGGCCAGTAATTGACAGCACAGCATCACCCACAAAATCTGTACTGATTTGTGCTATCCTATGTCAGGGTCCTATCCTATGTCTCTGTCCCCACCTCTTTCTCTGGGGCTCCATCCCCAAATTACCATATAAGCTGCCAAAACTACCTATTGGATGGTGCTCTGCCTCTGCACTTGATTCCTGGTCTGGAATATGACATTCCCCTATGAGTATAAATTATACCATCGCAAGTATTTTAAGTTTCCTACGATCTGGTGACAATACTTGCTAGACCTCAACGGAGTTGGATTTCAGCCACTCAGACTGCTTTGCTTGCCTATTCTTCGTATTGTCCTTGTCAGTCATCTGATACTGGCACTTTGGCTGGACAAATGAGACATTAGTCTCTTCTTAATGCAACAGCACGGCATAGTGTGGGATTCCACAAATATGAGGACCATTTTGATCATGTCATATCCTCTAATGTGGTGAGGGGTCTGCAGATTCAAGTGGTCCTTTCAGGATGTCATCTTGCTATGATAGGCTTACCAGATCTAAATGACCCTGTTTATGTGCACTGGTTTGTTCTTGAATGACTCCAGGCTCTCACAGGAGCAGCATTACTCTGAAACAAATGTTGGCACCTAATGTATCCATGCTGACCTTAAAAGAAGGCAGCAAACCTGAGAACAGAAAGCAAATTGAGGGGGACCTAGATTTCCGTCCGTGATCAGGTGCTGTACGAATTACAGCTCTGTCATTGGATTTTGTTTTTTGATGCAGCTTTCTGTTCCTGTTCAAGTTTTCAAATTTTTATGCCCCCCGTAAACGAAGTTTCGGGGGCATATAGTTTTTCACCTGTCCGTCTGTCTGTCTGTCCGTTCGCACTTTGCCATGGCTATAACTTTTGATCGGCTCATGATAGGACTTTGATACTTGGCATATGCATTGCTTGTCAGAAGGCATTTCAGATGGGGTCATGACTTTTGACCTTGTGACCTTGACCTTGGAGCATGATGTCTGGTGACAAAAACTTTAACATGGGCCATAACTTTTCATTAGCTAGTAATAGGCATTTAATACCTGGCATACGTATTGCTTAGGATAAAGCCTTTCTGATGAGGTAATGAATGTTGACCTTGTGACCTTGACCTTTAACCTTTCATTGACTCATGATAGGCCTTTAATGGTTATCATGTGCATGTTGTGTACGGGGGCATCAGCGTTTCACAAACACATCTTGTTTTTCTAAATGTACAGTAAGTATCAGGAAAGAATTTTGTTCATTACAGTTTCTCAGAAACTGCCGATTGTTCTACATGCCAAAGAATTTTTTAAAACCTCATGCCCGGTGTGAGCACCATTTGAACACAGCACTCATTTCTTCATGGACAGCACAGCCATTTCTGCATGTGATATAAACGGGTTAACATTTCTTCCAAACAAGAAAAGAATCCAATTAAGAAAAAAATAAAGGCTTGTTAAAATAATGGGGTTGGAATGGGATTTGGAAAATAAACAAGAATGCACCAGGGTACTTCAGAAATTAGTTTAAGAGCCAAACTAGTCGTTCATTAAAGTATCCTTTTAACTTACAATAAAACCTTTAAAAAATTTTTTTTATTGAATCCAGTTCATGCCGCATTTTGAAATAAGAAAGAGTACAGTGTCATGAGAAAGTATTTACATTTACAGTTATTTTTGTTTTATTTTGCATGTTTCTTTCACATGGTTGTTTAGATTTTCAAAGCTGAAAGGGGACCCATTATGCCACTTCCTTTAAGTTGGAATGTTCTTGGATGTCCAAAAGGGAAATGTATGAACTTCTTTGCAAAAAAAAAAAATTCCATGATTTCTTGGCAGTTTGATTCCTGTCATTCCAATAGACTGTATACAAAGATGGACAATATGCCTTCACTACATAATGCTGTGGAGAAATCAAGGCAAAATATCCTTCATATGAACGCTGCTATCTTGCACATTTGGAGCTAGGTTCTGCGCAGTCTTCATCGAGGGGTTCAGCCTCTGTATCCTGGTCCCTCCTTTACAGCCGCCCAACTCAGTCACAAGCCCATCCTCTGAACTTCCTGTGTAGCCAGGCTGGCTGTTTCAGAGTGAGCTGTCAACGCTGCTTATTGTACACGGACTACATGACTCTACACCTGATTTCCTCTGGCCTGTATTTCTCGGTTCTGCCGTTCTTTTACTAATGTATTTGTTTGACATTCCCTTGTTATTTGGCCTTGTCTGTTTCAGTTGATTAGTTAATTATCCAAGTGCTTTGTTTTCATTCCATCGTGGTCACCCTGAATTTCTTCTTGTATTCCTTTCAAGTGATTACTGAATTAGCCTGTGCTTTTCTGTAAGGTTTATTTTTCTCTTACTCACGTTGCTTCAATTCCATGTTCGTCTCACTTTTTCTTATCATCTTACTTCTGTTTACCTTTCCTTTGCGAGTGTCATGCCTGCAGTCTCAGCTGATTGATTTCCCCTCATTATCGCTGTCTGTATCAGTTTTGGTTTTGTATTGTTGATTGATTTAAATTATTATGTAATTGTCACATTCCTTTACTGCATCCCGTGTTTATTCCTCAGGCTTTTTCCACCCATGTGTTCCATTATTACCTGATGTCTCCGTACTATTTAGTTCACCGCTTGTCCATCATTGATTCCTGTCCAGTGCTCAGTGGGCCTGTCTGCTTGATTATCTGGGTTATTGATCCTGTTTTGCCCCAATTTCTGACTCTTGGAATTTCCCTGTCTTAGACCTTCAGCCAGTTCTCTGAGAGTGACTTTAGATTCTGACTTTGTACTTCATTCTGTCTGTTCAGTCTCAACCGCTGCCTGCCCAGCTTTGATTCCTGTTCCAGTACACTTTGGTTTTCCTATCTGTCCTGTTTATTTATCATCCTGACTCCTCTCCACAGTTCCTTGACCGAGACAGAAAACTGCACACAGTTCAAGGGAAAGGCACTTGGAGGTTTTCAAGTTACCTTTGAAAATGTTTGAGTGAACTCAATGTCCTTCAATATTTAATGAGCTCAATGGCGATTAATAGTGACAGGATTGTTATGGCTTGAAAATTCTGACAAACAACATATCTAATCACTACAGCTGCAAAGTATTGTGGTTCATAATCTGTAATTCCTTTCCTCCAAGGTTAGTCATATGTTTCCTTGCTGGAAGAAAGCAAGGCCATAAGAAAGGCAGTACAGATGCTCTTTGATTTGGCTACCAGCTAAACAATTTCTGTTTGTGGCCATTATCAGGGAATGTTCCTTGCTTGTCAGAGAATTTGGATACAAACTTATCTCCAAATGGAGGAAGCTTGGAAGCATAGTGAATCTTCTGAGGCATAGTAGCCTATGAAAATTCCTTCAAAAGTATAACTATTTGTGCAGGATGTCAACAAAGATCCTAGAAAACCATTTTAGAAACTAAAAGCGCTGTTCACCCCAGATATGGTCAACTTTCATTATTCTTCCAGTAGAAATAAAACTGGGCAAAAAGGCATGCATGAAAGAGTAGAAAGGCCAGAACCACTGCTAACCAACTGTAACATAAAGGTTCTTCTCACATTTACCAAACAGCAGCTTCATAACCCCCAACCCTTCTTGAATGATAAGTCAAATGTTTAGCTTTATGGAAGACATGGATTCAGTTACTGTTCTGTTCTGGTAGAAACCTAGTATTTCCACAATGACAAGATCATGCCAGCAACCAAACATAGTGATGGTAGTCTGATGATAGGAAGATGATTTGCTCCATCAAGGTCTGACGGTCAGGCACAATTGCAGCAAGACAGTGATTCAAAGCACAAAAACTAGTTCATCTCTGAATGGTGCAAAACCCACAAAAAAAAGATGTTGGAGTCAAATTCTGATCAAAGTCTTGACTTTACCCCCATTGAGATATGATGGAAGGCCCTTAAATGGACACCTCAAAATCAAACACCATCAATTATAGCTGAATTACGGCAACATTACTGAGCCAAAATTCCCCCTCAGTACGTGTATTTGCATCTTTGCATTGACTTTGAATGTAATCTGTGTGCAAGCGACTTAAGACTGATCCTCAGTTATTGTAAGATTGGAAGCATGTGGTTGCCATTTGCTGCCGCTACAGTGCCCGCCAGAATTATTGGCATTCATCAGTAAAAGTGAGCAAAGCAAGATGCGAATACAACCCCATTTCTGAAAAAGTTGGGATGCTGTGTAAAAAGTAAATAAAAACAGAATGTAAAGATTTGCAAATTGTTTTGAAAATAGTACTAAGATGACATGTTAGATGTTTCAACTGAGAGATTCTATTATTCTTGAAAAACATCTGCTCATTTCAAATTTGATATCAGCTACATGTTTTAAAAAAGTTAGAACAGTGGCAGCAATAAACTAGAAAAGTTGAACAAGCATTGGCCTGGATGGCCAGTAGGAGGCACTTGAGCTAGAAAAAATGCAAACCCAAACCAACTGTATCTCTCTCATAACCCTGAGTGACAAAAAGTCGCTCTTTGTCGCGACTCACTGCTCTCAAGAGGTTGCTGGCCGCAGTTGGTACTGGTATGGCAGGATTCGATCCAAAGCTGTAGAGCCGTAAGCTGCACCTTGTGTGTCAACCCAGCCTCTGCAATAACTTCTTTCAATTAACTCAAGGATTGTTTAAAAATAAAGTTGTGTACTTACTGATTTTATCCTAATCTTCTGTTGCATCTTGCATGTAAACAATCAAGAAGAGGAGAAATAAATTTTTCACCGCATAATGCTAGGTTTAAAGTCCCCTGTAATTTTAAGTACATCCCCAATTTTAAAAAGTAGGAATGAAGTGTAAATTTTGAATAAAACCAAAATACAATTACTTTCAGATCACGTGAGCCAATATGCTATTTACAATAGAACAAAGATAACTTTACAAATGTTTAAACGGAGACATTTTACATTTTTATCCACAAAATGAGCTTATTTCAAATTTTCTGGCTGCAACAGGCCTCAAAAACGTTGGGACACAGCCAAATAAGGGCTGAAAAAGCATTCAATATATAAGTGAATGAGCTGAAAGAACATTTAGCAAGTAATTAAGTTAAGTGGGATCAGGTGTGTAAAATGATTGGCTGTGTAATGGATGTCTTAGAGAGGCTGAGTCTCTCAGAAGTAAAGATGGCCAGAGGCTCTCCAACCTGTGAAGGCTTACGTAAAAAATTGCGGAATACTTTAAAAACGATGTTCCTCAATGTCAAATTGCAAAGGTTTTGAAGGTCTCATCATCGACAGTGCATAACATCATCAAATGATTCAGAGATACTGGAAAAATCTCTGTGCGGCAGGGACAAGGCTGAAAACCTTTACTGGATGTCCGTGATCTTCGGGCCCTCAGACACAACTGCATCTCTCACCGACATGATTCTGTCATTGACATAACTAAATAGGCCCAGGAATACTTCAAGAAACCACTGTCAGTAAACAGAGTCTGCCGTGCCATCCACAGATGCCACCTAAAACTCTATCATGCAAAAAGGAAGCCATTGTTGAGTCAGATCCAGAAGCGCCGCTGTGTTCTGTGGGCAAAGGCTCATTTAAAATTGACTGTAGCAAAGTGGAAATGTGTCATGTGGTCAGATGAGACCAAATTTGAAATTCTTGTTGGAGATCATGGGCGTCATGTCCTCCGGGCTAAAGAGGAGAAAGACCAGCCCTCCTGTTATCAGCATCAAAAGCCAGCAGCTCTGATGGTATGGGGATGCATTAGTGCATATGGGCTGGGACACTTGCTTGTTTTAAACAGCACCATCAATGCAAAAAGGTATACCAAAGGTTTTAGAGCAACATATGCTTCCCTCCAGATGACATCTATTCCAGGGAAGGCCTTGTGTATTTCAGCAGGACAATGCAAAACTACAGACTGCAGCTATTACGACAGCATGGCTTCGTAATAGAAGAGTCTATGTGCTGAACTGGCCTGCCTGCAGTACTGATCTTTCACCGATTGAGAACATTTGGCACATAATTAAACAAAAAGTCCGTAAAAGGAGACCCAAAACTCGCCAGCAGCTGTAGGCCAGTATTAAACAAGAGAGGGATCAAATTCCAATGGCTAAACTCAAGAAACTTGTCTCCTCAATGCCCAGACACCTCCACTCTGCGTTAAAAAGAAGAGGGGATGCTCCACCATGGTAAACAGGCCCCTGTCCCAACTTTTTGGAGACCTGTAGCAGCCATCAAATTTGAAATGAGCTTATTTTGTGAATAAAATTGCAAAATTTATCAGTTTCAACATTTGCTATGTTATCTCTGTTCTATTGTGAATAAAATACTGGCTGGTGTGATTTTAAAGTCATTTTGATTTTATTCACAATTTACTCTTTGTCCCAACCATTTCAGACCTGGGGTTGTATAAATGTAGGCAATAGGCATTCATTTTTTCATTATTTCTTCTTATTATAGGTCATGGATTGGTCTTGGTTGCTCAGTCGATAAATTGTTTGATCATTAATCAGGCAAACTGGAATGAGAACAGCTTGAGGACAATCAAGTAGCAAAGAGTGAGGTTACTGAAGGCCCTCAACATCTGACGGCACACCGCTGATACCAAGAAATGCAATGGATAACTCGGAATATATATTGGATATGAGTGGTCTTCATTAACTTGGGGCAGAGCAGTCATGTTTAGAAATGCTGGAAGCATAAAAAATAAACTCAAAACTTGAGGCCGTCTTGATTAGCGGGGGAAATGACATAGTAGGGGTTAGAGAGACATGGTTTGGTGAAGATGATGGGGATGAATACAATATAGAAGGTTCCAAACTCATGACGAAGGATAGATCCAATTTAAGGGGATGGGGGTGTAGCAGAGGCAGGCCTAAACATAGGAGTGAGCTTCCAACTCCTCGCTCCAGACAGCACAGCAAATGCAATGCTCTTTGAGATGGGTAGGCAGGCTTGTAGGGGTGGTAGGCCTATTATAGCTGACTCCAGTTACCCTCCTATCGACTGAGAAATGGCATAAGGACAAATAAGGTGAAGAATTTCTAGATGTTATCAATGACAATTTTTTGGTGCAGTATGTCACTTAACCCACAAGGGAAAACATAATTGCAGAGCTCTGCATACAACCTAGATAGAATATGCAATGTAGAGGTAGTGGAGCCACTAGGGAATACTGATCATTCCACTGTTTGTTTTGATGTTTCATGGCCAGTTTAAGTTCCCTGAAGTCATGGCCTTTAATAGTTACTTTGTTGAGAGTTTTAAGAAGGAGCAGATTTAGTGGAAAATTTAGCGGAGATGATTTAGCGGAAATTGAGATGGGTGATAAAGAAGTATTAGAAAAATTGCAAATTTAAAGACAAATAAGGCAGCTGGGCAGATGGCTTATACCTAAGAGTTCTCATGAGCAGGTGAGATAATCTCCTTTTTAGGTGGTCTTTTGAAACTGGAGAAATACCAGATGCAGGGCAACATAATATCAATATACAAGAAAGAGGCAGGAAACTGCAGGCCTGTCAGATTGACTTGCAGTACATGTAAAATACAGGAATCCATCATAAAGGTTAGCTGGAATTATTTCTTGAATGCAATAATATCCTGAAGGATAGCCAACATAGCTTCCATAAGAGAAGTTCATGCCTGACATACCTTTTGGAATTCTTTGATGAGGCCACAAAAACCTATGATCTAAGCAGGGCCAATTATATACTCAGCAACAAAAGTTTCTGTGACACCATTTGTGTGTATGTTATAAATGACACGCAAAGATCTCAATGCAATCAATATGTTTATTTAACAGGAGAAACACTGACTTTTCAGTGCCAACGTCACTCAAAACGAAAAATGTCATTTTCATGCGTCATGAAGCACTTGTCTGACGTCTAACCAATTGTGACCTTCACACTTCAATACCGGGTGTGACTTCCTCGTGCCATGATGCAAGCAACGCATCTCTGGCGCATGGACCGAATCAGATGTGCCAGAAATTGCTGTGGGATGTCATTCCAAATCTGACGTAGACGTTGTCGCAATTCCTGGAGTGTAGCTGGCGGGTTATCCAACCGCCGCAAACGTCGATCCATCTCGTCCCAAAGATGCTCGATTGGGGACATGTCTGGGGATCTGGCTGGCCATGGCAGGACATTGACATGTTGTTGCATCAGATACTGCTGTACAATCCTTGCAACGTGTGGTCTGGTGTTATCATGTTGCAGCGTTATTCCGGGACCATGTTGCATCAAAAACGGTACCACCAATGGCCGTAGCACTTCATCGCGATATCTTTGACCTGTCAGATTTCCATCAATAACAAGCAAATCTGTTCTGTTTCTAGCCGTGATCCCTCCCCAAATCATGACACTACCATCTCCAAAACGATCAAATTCCTGAACACAGTTGTTGGCATAACGTTCTCCACGTCGACGGTATACACGTAAACGACCATCACATCGGTTAAGCATGAATCTTGATTCATCAGTGAAGAGTACAAGATCCCACTGACGTTGGATCCACCGTCGATGTTGTTGTGCCCACTGTAGACGCAGTCGTCGGTGTTGTACTGTGAGTATTGGACGTCTTGCTGGCCGACGTGGGACAATGCCAAAATGACGGAGACGGCGACGGATTGTCTGTGCAGACAGTCGCCTCAAACCAGGTATCGTTCTTGCAGTTATGGTTGCAGGTTGGAATCGATTTCGGAGATGGGTTGTTCGAATCCAGTTGTCCTGTCTGGGAGTGGTTACTCGTGGACGGCCGCTGCGAGGACGGTCTCTGACATGTCTTGTCTGCTGATGACGCTGCCATAAGTTCCAAATGGTGTTTCGGTGGACATTCAGGCGATGAGCAACTTCCCTCTGCGAGGTTCCGGATTCAATCATCCCAATGGCCCTCCACCGATCATTTTCAGACAGTCTTGGCATTTAGAGGGTAGAGTTCCTGATCCGAAATGGCTGTGTTTTCGATAAGTGATGCTTCCGTCGTTCATCAGGCACAATGTGAACATTCCAAAAATTCTCCTCTTTTATTGCCATCCACAAGCATGATTTACACACATTTTCACGTGCAAAGTCATTTTCTCGCATTTTCATGATTTCCATTTCAATGTTGTGTTTACGTGTACTGTTTCAGTCTGATATCACCATGTATGACAATTTCATAATCACGTTATGAAAAATAATTAACAATATTGGTGTCACAGAAACTTTTGTTGCTGAGTATATTAAGCTGTATATACTTGGATTTTCAGAAAATGATAGTGCCACCTGAAAGACTAATTTTCGAACTAACAACCATCTGAATTATAGAAGGTATTTTGGAATGGTTTCCGAGCTGGCTATGGGACAGAACACAAAGATTGTGGTCAGAGGGATCCAATCCAGGCTAGGCATTGTGAGGAGCGGAGTTCCTCAGGGATTGGTTCTAGGACCCCCGATCTTGATCATCTACGTTAATGACCTTGACGGGAATTGGGATATTTGGTGAACAGCAAGCAGGGGTGGGCAACAAGGCCCACATCTGTCCCTGGTTTTCACTCCAACTTCAGGCCTTCAATTAGTTAATTTTTATAAGCCAAACCATTGATGAAATCTGATATTTCTGTAAATTCTCATAAATGTCCACCTAATTGCTCCAATTGCCCTATATGAAAAACAATGGTTCATTATGAGGAAATTCATGTTTCCATATACAACAAAACAGCTCAATTACTCAGGGTAATTGGTGGCAATAAAAACCTGCATACACAAAAGTCCTGCAGGCCTAGAAATGCCCACCCCTGGTTTAGAGTCCACTATAGTGATTCAGGATGATAAAAATAGAACTCCAAAGTGGACAGAAATGTGGCAAATGAAATTCAATGCAGCCAAATGTAAAGTTCTACAGGTCAGAAATATAAACATTAGATATAATTACTGTAGGAGAGGTTTAAAGCTGGAATGTGCTGCACTTGAAAAAGATTTGGGAGTGACTGTTTGCCAAACCCTTTCAGGTTCTAGCTAATGTCCTGTAGCTTTTAAAAAGGTCAATAGGACACTGGAATATAAAGCCAAAAATACTGAATATAAATCTGAGGTTATACACTGCCTAGCCAAAAAAAAAAAAAAAGTTGCACACTCCAATATTAATTTTTTGGACCCCCTTTAGCTCTGATCACAGCATAAATTTGTCTTAGTGTTTTGACGAACTTATGAAACATTAGAACATTGATTTCCGACCAGAGGTGCATTAATTTTTTGCCAGGATCTAGTACTGATGATGGGAAAGTTAAACAACTCCATCAAGCCTCCTCCTGCACATCCAGAAGACTTTCAATTGGCTAAGATCAGGGCTCTTCGGTGACAAATTCTTGAGTGAAAATGATTCCTCTTGCCATAATACCCTGGTGATTAAATTATTTTGCTGCACATTACCCAACCTAGACCTATCAAAATGAAGCATTTCCTGATGATAAACTGCCTTGAGGCCTGTATAGGGGGCACTATACATGACAGGTACATAATTTCATGGGCTTCATTTCTTACCCAGACACACCCACAGCATATCAGGGCTCCTCTGACCACTTGATCTCTTTGCACTGCTCCAGTCCAATCTTTATGCGCTCTAGCAAATACAAGCAGTTTTTTTTCCCCATAATTTGCCTCAATAAAAAGTGGCTTTTTTGTTGCCATGCAGCTGTGAAGTCCAAATCCTGCAAGTTGTCAAATTGTGCATGTGGAAACGTTCTTCCCCACACAATTTAACGTAGACCCGAGTTGAAATGTCAATTTCAGTGTCAAAGTTCCAAATGACAAAGTTCATGGTTGGCCTCTATCCATCCAGGTTTTCACAATGAGTTAGACAGTACTTAACCAAATTCTAGTGATTTTGGCACTTTTAGTTTTCTTTGCTTGATGCCAGCTAATAATTTGCCCCTCTTGAAACGCTAACATCTTTACAACAACCAAGGGATACATCTTCCAACGTGGCTGTACAAGAAATGAAAAGCTACACACTATACCAGACAGGGGTAAAAGAATTGCAGCCACTGAAACACAATCACTGTAATAATGATTCAATCATAGGTGCTTAAGTATTTGCTTATTTAAATCCACAGTGACATTTTTTGGCCAGGCAGTGCACTTCTCTTTTACAGTACATTCAACAGACCTCACCCAGAGTATTGTATGCAATTACTAGATACTAGAAAGGTATGGGGGCTTTAAAAAAGGTTCAAAGCAGAGGTACAAAGTTAATTCCTGGTATGAAAGATTAAAGCTATGAGGAGAGACTTAAGAATCTTAGTCTCTTCAGTCTTAGTAAAGGGAGACTTAGCTGTGATCCGATTAAGTATGTTCAAGGGAATAACGAAGACCTCAAAGTTGACTATGCATTACTTAAGCAAAGTTCGGTTTTCTGGGTCACAAATCAAAGTTAGTCAAAGGTAAAATTAGCACTGATACCAGGAAATATTTTTTGATGCAGTGTTCGATCAGTGGAATTCCCTTGCCTGGCCATTCCATGGAGGCAGAAACTCTGGGAGTTTTCAAGTTGAGGCTTGATAGAGTGCTAGATACCCTCTAGTCCTGGAGTATCTGAAGTGTTAGGTTCACATTAGTGATAGGAAAATGGTGGGCCTAGTTGTACTATCGTAACCGCAAGACTATCAATCAACACTGTTAGCGAGAAAGTGGGTTAAATGCATATGTATCTGACAGCTGTTGTCTAGCAGTAGCTAATAGGTAAACCAACAGGATGTCTTACATTGAAATATGACACCATGTCCCTCCAAGGTTTATACAACTAACAACCTAAAACAGTGCAGTAGGACATCAGAGGAAAATGGCCGCCATGTGAATAGAAATTCCTGTGCGTCAAGACATTTAGGGGTGTGCCTTGAGACACTGCAAGCATTCAATTAAATTTTATTTTAATGTTTTAAAGCTGATGATATAGTCACACCAATCCTCATAAATATTACTGTACATTTAAAAGAAACCCTAGGGAGTGATGGTACAGTATTCAGCATGTATGCAGAAGGAAAATCAATAGTATCAATAGTTCATGGGGCCTTTTCCTACTAAAGTAGGCTAAAACTGACATTGTTCTTTTTTTCCCCCCCACAACGAAAGAATGCAGCAGGATGAACAAAATAAAAATGTAACACTATTTTAGTTTGAAAGATTTTGTAATTAAATTATGGTTACAGTAGCAAACTTACAAAAATGCTTTTTTTCCCTCCATTGCGCCAATGAAACATAAGCAGTAGTTACACATTAACTTCTCAAACCTGCATAGCAAGATAACATAAGAAAAGCAATGTGTTCATCGTAGCATCCGGGGCACAGTTAGGATGCAAAGACAGAAAAGCAACATTTTCAGATGAACACATTCCAATACAATAGTACATGGAAATAATACAACTACAATTCAGATTCTCCAATCCATCCACAAACAAAACCTTGTACAATAAAGAAATAATAATAATAAAATTAATTTGTGTAAACTGTGGAACGCCCAAATAATCACAGGGGGAGGGGAAAAAAAAAGCATTATCCTCATTAAGACTAACTGATCAGAACAGAGATCCTACACATAGATGCTGAAGATCAGTTAAATTCTTGCTGAGCTCATGGAGAGTGTCTCTGGGTGTTGCCAAAGGCAATCCCTGCCGATGTCCATCATTTCGTATCCAGTATACGTGGGTGCTTCCAGTATAAAATGGCACATGAGCGAATGTCACAGGACATTACCCACTGCGCTCCACGCCTGATGTGCCTCCTGCGTCTATAATTCTACACAAAGAAAAGAAAGAGCACATGAATAAATGAAGCTCCACAATGACAGAGCCCACAATTCTGACTGCTAAATTGCAAATGAGCACCTTCGTAAAAGGAGTTTGTGCCCCCTTTGAGCGTAGGCATTAATTGAGGCATGAAAAAAATACCATGCTAATCGCACTTAAGACCCCTCGGCTGCACATGCAAGTTGAATCGGGCATTAGTTGGATTCTGATTGCAGAAATAATATATGTAACGAAGCCAAGCGCTGATATAAATAACCTTGCCGTGGCCATTTTTCATTTTTCACAATATGCCCCTGGTGGTAAAACTAAGAGTCGAAATTGGGTGGAATTCGATAGGTAGGTGAAAGATCCATAGACGTAAACTCACCGAAAAATGAGAAGGCTAGAAGCAAACCTGAAGGCGCTAGAGTGGTATCGTCGTTGAAAGTAAAGATTGCTAGCATTTACGCTATTCGACTTTAGGAAAACACTAAAAAATAGGTCAAATCAAAAATGTGTCTGATATATGATGAAGGGTGATGCCATGCATCTTTAGTAAAAATTAGAGTATCCTAGGTGAAATAAGGAAGCTATGGCAATTTTTCATTTTTCATACTAAGCCCCCTGGTGGCCAAACTAAGTCGAAATTGGCTGGAATTCGATAGGTTTGTGAAGCATCCGTAGATATACCACCCAACCAAAAATGAGAAGGCTCAAAGCAAACCCGAAAGCGCTAAAGCGGTAACGTGGTTAATGGACAGATACCGCTGGGGATGACGATACCCCTCGGTCAACTGATGGCCGAGGGGTAAGAACAAATGCTCTCCAACCAGTTATGTGCAAATGAGAAAGTAAGCCAACAGAGGCCGATCTCTACACTCACAGCGGCGATACGTGGGTCCTCGGTATCGCAGCACCTGCAGGTGGCGGTACTTGGACATGATGCTTTGACTCTTCCTGAACACAGGCTTCTGTTGGAACGGAGGGCGTGCCACCTGGTTGCCCTAATTTGGGAAGAGAGGTCTTATGAACTCATCACCAACAAAATGGCACATCCTAGAACAGCAATCACACAGTACCAAAGCCATGATGATAACATACCATCAGAGGCCTCTTAAAGTGCCCAAACTTCCCCAAGTGTGCTGGAGGTTCATGGAAAGGTCTGCGCAGGTGGTGTGGCGGTTTCTGGTACGGAGCGAACGAGCGGAAGTTGGGCTGTTACGATAAAGAGGCATGTCTTCAGTTACCGAATGCAGAAGCAAAACACCACTTTTGTTGCACTTTGTGCATGGTGTTTAAGCCCATCCCTGAGAACAGTACAGTTTTGGATATATTTTAAGAGAACAAAATGGATACTCAGCTATACGTATGGCAATAATGGGCTGTACTACACAATTCACACACACAATTAAAAAAATAATAATAATAAAAAAAAAATAAATAAATAAATATATACATATACATATATATATATACAAACAGGTGCGCTTGAAAGTTTGTGAACCTCTTAAAATTTTCTATATTTCTGCATAAATATGACCTAAAACATCATCAGATTTTCCCACAAGTCCTAAAAGTAGAGAAAGAAAACCTAGTGAAACAAATGAGACAAAAATATTATACTTGGTCATTTATTTATTGAGGAAAATGATCCAATATTACATATCTGTGAGGGGCAAAAGTATGTGAACCTCTAGGATTAGTGATTCATTTGAAGGTGAAATTAGAGTCAGGTGTTTTCAATCAATGGGATGGCAATCAGGTGTGAGTGAGCATCCTGTTTTATCAAAAGATCAGGGACTTATCAAAGTCTGATCTTCACAACACATGTTTGTGGAAGTGTATCATGGCACGAACAAAGGAGATTTCTGAGGACCTCAGAAAAAGGGTTGTTGATGCTCATCAGGCTGGAAAAGGTTACAAAACCATCTCTAAAGAGTTTGGACTCCACCAATCCACAGTCAGACAGATTGTGTACAAATGGAGGAAGTTCAAGACAATTGTTACCCTCCTCAGGAGTGGTCAACCAACAAAGATCACTCCAAGAGCAAGGCATGTAATAGTCCGCGAGGTCACAAAGGACCCCAGGGTAACTTCTAAGCTACTGAAGGCCTCTCTCACACTGGCTAATGTTAATGTTCATGAGTCCACCATCAGCAGAACACTGAACACCAATGGTGTGCATGGCAGGGTTGCAAGGAGAAAGCCACTGCTCTCCTAAAAGAACATTGCTGCTCGTCTGCAGTTTGCTAAAGATCACGTGAACAAACCTGAGGGCTATTGGAAAAATGTTTTGTGGACAGATGAGACCAAAATAGAATTTTTTGGTTTAAATGAGAAATGCCATTTTTGGAGAAAGGAAAACACTGCATTCCAGCATATGAACCTTACCCCATCTGTGAAACATGGTGGTGTTTCATCATGGTTTGGGCCTGTTTTGCTGTGTCTGGGCCAGGACTGCTTGCCATCATTGATGGAACAATGAATTCTGAATTATACCCGCAAATTCTAAAGGAAAATGTCAGGACATCTGTCCATGAACTGAATCTCAAGAGAAGGTGAGTCATGCAACAAGACAGCGACCCTAAGCACACAAGTCGTTCAACCAAAGAATGGTTAAAGAAGAATAAAGTTAATGTTTTGGAATGGCTTAGTCAAAGTCCTGACCTTAATCCAATCGAAATGTTGTGGAAGGACCTGAAGTGAGCGGGTCATGTGAGGAAACCCACTAACATCCCAGAGTTGAAGCTGTTCTGTACTGAGGAATGCACTAAAGTTCCTCCAAGCTGATGTACAGGACTGATCAACAGTTACCGGAAATATTAAGATGTAGTTATTGCTGCAAAAGGGAGTCGCATCAGATACTGAAAGCAAAGGTTCACATACTTTTGCCCCTCACAGATATGTAATATTGGATCATTTTCCTCAATAAATAAATGACCAAGTATAATATTTTTGTCTCATTTGTTTAACTAGGTTTTCTTTATCTACTTTTTGGCCTTGTGGGAAAATCTGATGATGGTTTAGGTCATATTTATGCAGAAATTTAGAAAATTCTAAAGGGTTCACAAACTTTCAAGCGCCACTGTATATTAGTGCTGTCAAGCGATTAAAATATTTAATCGTAGTTAATCGCATGAACATCCTAGTTAACTCATGATTAATCGCATTTTATTTCACATGAAAAACCATTGTAATTCTCTTAACAGCAAAAAGGTGAGTAGGCTTGCTTTGTACAAAAGGTTTTTTTTAATTATTATTAATGCAAAGCATCCATAACGACTCTATACGGTGTGTGATGGTACCTCTAGAAGGTGTCTCGTAACAGTTACGTCCAGTCGTTGGATGCAATGCGAATTATGTTCTGCAGACCTTCATCCTCCACAACACTAGTAGGCCTGCAGGCCGTAGCCACCCACTCAGCTATGGCAACGGTTAGCTTAGTTTTTGAAGCTAGATCCATTGGCCGCTGTCGGAAGCAGAAACTATCCAAACGTGTTTGCGTTTGGTTCTGAGGCGGAGGAGGTGAATCGACGTTGGTGGAGTGTTTGGCCATCAAATGATATTTTAAACTGGATGAGCTCCGATGGTAGCTAAGTTCACATTGGCAATAAGTGCAAATAACTTTAGTTCTCTCAACCGAGCCATCCTTTCCTACCTTAAATTTAAACTTCCCGTTCAAAAGTGTCCCTCCTACTTCCATGACTGTGGACCCGCAGCGCGCCAAAGAAGGTGGAATACGGTAACCATAGTAACCATAGAAACTCTTTGCGCTCGCTCTAGTAGTTGGGGTTCGAGTTTGTGTGATATTTGAAATCATATCCTCCGTTCCGCCACCATGTGCACGGGCGTGGTATTACAGCCAGTGTGCAGCGCTTATGAGAAACAATGGTCACAGCATTAATCTTGCGTTAAAAAAATTCTCGCCATTATCTATGAGCTTGCGTTAACGCGATAATAACGCGCTATTTTGACAGCACTAATATATATATATATATATATATATATATATATATATATATATATATATATATATATATATACATATACACACACACACACACATATATATACACATATACACACACACATATATATATACATACACACACACTATATACATACACATATACATATATATATATATATATATATATATATATATATATATATATATATATGAAGAGTTTGGTTCCAAAACGCAATAAGTGCCAAAATGACAAAAATTGAGATAATACCATAGAGCGATAGTCCTGCGCTTCTTACACATGATGCAAAAACCCGTCATTAGAAATGCATACTATACGGTGTATTTTTTCATGGTCAAAGTTTGTGTTTTCTGTAAAATGCAATAGGCGCCAACATAGAAAAAGCTGATTTACTCAAAATGATATATATATATATATATACACACACACACACACAAACATAAATGCTGCATTTATTTACCTGGGGTGGTCCCATTATTTTGCTTGGTTTAGCAGCCTTCTGGCCCAGAAGAGGCACATCAATCTGTCTAAAATGAAAACAGTGAAAATGCATGTCACATTAAATTGCACATGCACTGATACACGTGTAAGTACATGAAACCATCTGGAGAGATATGTTAACAGTAAACAGATGATTAAATATGACTAAGGTACACATAATGAAGGCTAATATGTAAAAGTTATCCCAGCTGCTAAGCCACAATGCTTGTGCTGAGTGCACAAGCAATGCTGCAATGTTCAACGAACAGTTCTTCTTAAAGGACCAATATGCAATTCTTTGCCGCTAGAGGGCGCTTAACAAAACAACAAGAGGCCAAGTTTGATGACGCAATGGGATTGTGTGGAATCATGGAGTTGTCTTCATAAATTTACACGCACTGCTGACAGCTCAATTTTCCGACGTGACTTTAACAGGAGCGGAGAAACCATGTACATGGACGAGATAAGGTGATATTTCTTTACTTTTATACAACTTCAACTTATTTCATTCAAATAAAAAACAAGTAGATCAGAGGGATCTAATAGCTGCGACCTGGCCTAGCATCCGTCACGTGGCCTAGTGTCCATGACTGGTGGTTTCTTGTACAAGTGTGACCTCGAAATTGGCAAATGACCTTGAAAATCTATAGGGAACCCTTCCTCTGTACCAAGAAGCTTGTTGTAAGATTTAATAGCCATCCATCAAGTTAAACTCGAGTTACGGTGCGAAAAGTGACATCCGGGCAAAATCGACACTTTTTTGACCGCTGTGACCTTGGGATTCGACAGATGACCTTGAAAATCAATAGGGAACCCCTCCTCTATACCAAGAAGCTTGTTCTAAGATTTCATAGCCATTCATTGCATTAAACTTGAGTTAAGGTGCGAAAACCGTCAAATCAGGCAAAATTGACACTTTTTTTTTTTTACCTGTGCGACCTTGGGATTTGACGGATGACCTTGAAAAACAATAGGGAACACCTCCTCTATGCCTAGAAGCTATTTCCAAAATTTCATTGTGATCCATGAATTCTAACTGGAGTTACAGTGCGAAAACCCGCAAACAAGGTAGTGACCTCTGAACTTGACCTTTGACCTCGACCTTGTGCATGGACATCACTTTGGTGAAGGTCAATAACTCCTGAAAATTCCATGATACGACAGGAACATGGTGAAAATGGTGTCACAGACGGACAGACAGATGGACAGACAGAAGCGTTCATAAAGCTGCTTGGTCGCAGCTAAAAATGTAAGGGATAGGGATAAGTCTGCTGTTTACAGCGCTTATGATGTGCTGCAGGTCAGAGGCTGAGATAAGGGGGTGGGGCCGGCTCATGTTGCCCATCTTTGTAGAGAATAATAACAGATGTGAACACTATTGCTGAATACAAATGCTCAAGGTAACAGATAGAGGAAATGCCACTGTCAGCTGGCAATGCACGCTTTCGGTTGCTCCTGCCACTATAGCTTCATTAGCAACGATGTGCACAACAGACCAGCTAGCCAGCGTTAAGCTGTCGAGACACGCTGACAGAACAAGCTGAATTGAGTATTCAAGGGAGCCGTGCTCTAACTGAAAGTAATGTTGCTAACGTAGCACTGACTTCTCATAAAGCACAAATGATGTGCTTGAACATATCAGCTTACAGTCAGTCATGAGGCATCACAAGAAAAATGATTTGAAGTGGAGAAATGTTAGGTTTATGTTATAACTTTGCTAAATTTGAACTTCTACTGCTGGTGTAATAGGCTGATTTGCCAACTATGTGAGGAAAAAATAAATAATAGCCTAACATGCACTCATTTTTTTCCCCTCTTATTAGACATTTAGTTGCAAAAAACCAAAATAACTAAAGTTTATTTAGTAAGGTAGCCAAGAACCTGAATAAAATTTGATCTACGACCATTTCTGGTGGAAAATTCTGTTCCTGACACAAAATGGCTACCATTTTGGCTTGAAACTCTTTGGCAACGGCGAAGCATGCGTGCATGGAGGGTGATTTTCTCGCCATTGTGCACTCTGTGTTGGGAGTGACGTCAAATATGCGAGGGAAAGAAACGATCCGTGTCCCTACATTGATAATGCAGGTTAGCTCTGTCTTTGATAATCACTGAATACATCACGGATAATGTAAGTAGACAACACCAAAACATATAACATACCTAGATATTTTATAGATCTTTGAATTGGGAAATTTTACATATTGGGCCTTTAAGCAAGACAACTGAAATGGAGCATAAAGCTGAAAGAAAAGCTTTTAACCATTAATCACAAATCTGTGGAAAAGCAAGGTTCATCAGGACAGACAAGTCCCTCTGGCAAAGAATTTGCCTTTATATGAAAGCAGTAGTTTTTAAACAAAAGAGACAGTCCGGTCGGCTGCGACTGCATGGGTGTAGCCCCGGAAAGCCGGCTTCTCCCCTTTTTTGCGCATTATTCGGCCAATATTGTCGCCATAGTAACTGAAATCGATAGGTGTCAAAAGTGAAGGATAAGAGATGACCATACCAAATATGAAAATCGGTCAAATATTGCGGCCTGGACTACGTCCACAAGGAAATCTGTTTTGCTATTAATTTGCATATTATGTGGAAAATACTGTTGCCATGGCAACCAAAATCAATAGGAATCACACGTGAGGTGTAACACATCCATAGCAAATATGTAAGTAGTCAAAAATTATACCTTCATAGTATTCACAAGGAGAAGGGTATGTTTGAGCACAAATTTGCGCATTATCCCTCCAATACTGTCGCCATGGCAACCAAAATTGATAGGTGTCATAAGCGAAGTGTTACACATGTCCATACCGAATATGAAGGTAATCGGTCAGGAATTGAGGCCTGTAATGCATCCACAAGGTCATCTGTGCATTTTATCACTAATTTGTAAATTATACAGCCAATACTGTCACCATGGCAACCAAAATCACAAAATGTCATAAGTACAACGGATGTCCATACCAAATATGAAAGTAATCGGTCAAAAATTGCAGCCTGCACTGCGTCCACAAAGAACTCCACGTTTTACCACTATTTAGTATACAAACCGCAATTCCAACATTGTGTAAAATATGAATAAAGACAGAATAGAATGATTTTCAAATTTCATGAACCCACATTTTATTCACAATAGAACATAAACATCTGATATAGATAGAGACATTTTACCATTTCATGAAAAATATTAGCTCATTTTGAATTTGATGGCAGCAACAAATCTCAAAAAAGTTGAGAGAAGGGCAACAAAAGGCTGGAAAAATGAAAGGTACTAATAAAACAGAGGAGTAGCATTTTACAACTAATCAGATTAATTGGCAACAGGTCAGTAACATGACTGGGTATAAAAATAGAATTTTAGAGACGCAGTCACTCAGAAGTAAAAATGGGCAGAAGCTCACCAATCCGCGAGAAAAAACATTCAAAGAGAATCTGGAGCATTCTGCGCAAGGGACAAGTCAAAAAGTCAAAATTGGATGCTCGTGATCTTCGGGCCCTCAGACGGCACTGCATTAAAAATAGGTGTAATTCTGCACTGGAATACACTGCATGGACTCAGGAATGCTCCCAGAAATCCTTGTCTGTGAACTCAGTTGGCCACGTAATCCACAAATGCAAGTTAACTCTGTATCATGTAAAGAAGCAGCCATACGATCCAGAAATGCCACCGTCTTCACTGGGCCGAAGCTCATTTAAAATGGGCAGAGGCAAAATGGAAAACATTTCTGTGGTCAGATAAATCATAATTTTTAATTATTTTTGGAAACCATGGACACCGTGTCATGCGGACTAAATAGGCAATCCAGCTTATCTGTGCTAAGTTCAAAAGCTTGCACCTCTGATGGTATGGGGTTGCATTAGTGCCCATGGCATGGGCAGCTTACACATCTGGAAAGGTGTCATCAATGCTGAAAAGACCAGGTTCTGAAATAGTCTTCCTGCAGTCCAGACCATTCACCAAGAAAAAAGATTTGGCTCATCACTAAACAAAAAATCTGGCTTAGAAGGCCCAGGACTGTTGAGCAGCGAGAATCGTACATCAGACAAGAGTGGAACCAACATTCCTCTTCAAAAACAATTGGTCTCCTCACTCCCCAGACATTTACAGATTGTTGTTAGAAGAGGGGATGCTACACAATGGTAAACATGGCCCTGTCCCTACTTTTTTGAGATGGGTTGCTGCCATCAAGTTCAAAATGAGCTAATTTTTATTTCATATTTTGTCTCACTTTCAATATCTGATATGTTGTCTATGTTCTATTGCGAATAAAATGTGGATTTTCGAGATTAGCGAATCACTGCATTCCGTTTTTATTCACGTTTTACACAACATCCCAACTTCATTGGAATTGGGGTTTGTAAGTATTAATGTTTACTACCACACCCCAACAGCTGTAGCTAGGTACACTTATCGCTTCGCTTCCTGTTTATTTTAACTGGGGTTGCTACGTTTCCAAAAGCATGGCTGCGAGCTAGGTTAACAACTTGACTACAGTTTGAAGCATATTTGACTCAATACAACTCCAGTTACACTGTTGGGTTCTCTCAGTGACAGTTCTCTCTTGGTTCCTTAGTCAACCAAGAAATTTATAGGCCACTAGCAAACAGATGAACCAATTAAACAACCTCACAACACCTGGCTGACCAGGTACAACCCAGAGCCATGTAGAGAGAGTGTCGTGTCAACTCCGTTCATTCCAATGGACTAATTTTTTACAGTAATGGCGGGTTGTGGAGTCTCCCAATAGTTCCCGGAAGTAGCGACAAAGACTAGTCCAGCAGCTGAGATGAAGCGGAATGAACCGTTCGTTCGTGATGATCTTTCCAAAAGTAAGACGATTAAAGAATTAGACTGTATATTGTCAGCACATTGGAGTTAAATTAAAAGTACAGTAAAGCATTTTCCTGGATTATCCCCTGCATAATTCGATATATTGAACGTTTAAGGGCAGAAAATTAGGCTAGGATACTAGTTAGGTACAGTTAGCGACACAGTTACTAGCGCTAACCATGAGCAGCAGCATAATGGAAAACTCCGTTCTCTCAGTGTCATTTCATCCGATGACGCGATATTAGAGAGAAAGACTTCTTAAAGTGATTTTTTAGCTGAGTGGGGTAGACGGGTGAAATGATAGAGAATTAATGTAAATATACTGAGTACAAATGAAAACGCACCACTCACGAAATCTGGAATAGCTCCACGGATTGATATGTGAAGTATATACGCATGATGCATTTGAGATAACGAATGATTTAAGACGACATGTAAAACATCATTCAATTTCATTCACGATAATGTTAATGCGCGAGAGAGGTTTAAATGGTGTAGGGGTCAAACAGGAAAGTCAATAACGGGTGTGACCGCCATTTGCATTGACACATGCTGTGCATCGTCATCGCATGGAGTTGATCAGACTCTGGATAGTGTTCTGAGGGATAGCATTCCACTCCTGAACAAGGGCAACCTCAAGTTCTGGGATGTTGTCCATCTGGCGTCGACGTGAAAGACGTCGTCCAATTTCATCCCATAAGTGCTCGATAGGGGAGAGGTCGGGTTACAGAGCTAGCCACTGAAGCACGGGGATGATCTGCTGTGCAAGGTACTGCATGGACACCCTTGCAGTGTGTGCCCTAGCGTTGTCCTGTTGGAACGTGTCGACATCGTGGTGTTGGTTGAATAACGGCACAACATGCTTCTGCAGCACCTGGTCCCGGCAGTAGACGCCGTTCACCCTTCCTCTGCAGACACGGAGAGGGGTTCAGTGACGGTAGCTTATTCCATCCCACACCATAACGCTGCCACCACCCCAACGGTCCGTTTGAACGACACAATCGGCGTTATAACGTTCACCACGTCTCCGCCAAACACGTATACGGCCATCTGCGTTCCTTAAGTGAAATCGTGACTCGTCAGAAAAGATGACACCGTGCCATTGTCGTAGTCGCCAATTCTGGTGCCCGTTTGCCCACTTAGACGCTGGTTTCGGTGACGATCCGTCAATATGGGGCCGAAATAAGGACGTTGTGCACACAGGCCTGCAGCTCGCAGATGGTTACGTACGGTGTTGGGGTGAATGAATCCACGTCGTTCTTGGACTTGAGCAGCCGTTCTTGTCGCTGGTAGTGTTCGGTCTCGGACATGATCCCGTACGATCTGACGGTCCTAACGTGCCGTTGTCACACGTTGTTGACCCGGTCGAGGACGGTCCCGAGTGCTCCCAGTTTGCAGAAACCTTAGATGGAGTCTTGCGATCGTTGTGTGTGCACAGTGTAGTCGTCAGGCAATTTCCCTGGTGCTGGCGCCAATTTGAAGCATGCCTATGGCAGGTTCCCGTTCAGGGGCTGTAAGTCACGGCATATTGTCGACGTTTCACAAGTGTCAGTGAAGAAGAGAAATTTTATTCGGATTCACATGCTTTTAAAGGCAATGTGTGCATTTTTCCCGTGGTGTGCATGCAAGATGTTGCGTTTTTGCAAAAAATTGCCTAGTGTTACAGTTTACTTGAGATTCTCGCATTTCTTGCACCTGGCATGTCGGGTGACGTCACTGTAGTGTTGTTGTTGTATAAAAATTATATTGAAGTTCATTTGAACTTAAATATTGACTTTTTTCAAGTGGTGTGTTTTCATTTTGTACTCAGTATATAATGTCAGACTGGCAATAGAAGTGGAGGTGGTGAAGTAAGGTTCTCTGAGTACAAGGTAGCCAATGTTAGGCATTATAATAAAGTTAACGTTACACAATGTTAAACCAGAAAGCCATTGGTTGCTGTGATACATCGCTATTAATATCGATTGTTCAAGCAAATTTCTTTAGTGCTATTCAATGAACCAAAATGTTATCTATAGTTAAAGTTTTTAGGATTTGAGATTCTATTGACCATTACTTGTCAAAAAAAAATGAAAACAAAAGTATTGGCCAAATAGGCCAAACAATTTGGAAAATTAAGCATAGAAGACTAAGCGGAGAGTCATACTGAATAGTATAAATATTGAGCTGTACAGTATTACTTGTCTGAAAGACTGCAAAGAACATGATCCATCTTTATACTAATTCCTGTTACATGTTACAGATGCCACTTACCATACTTTTAGCATCAGCAGCAAAAGCTGATCACAACTAAATGAGTTCCAAAAGCTAAGTTGGGAAACAAAGACCAGCCTCATCTCTCAGCACCATTTCCCACCCAAGCCCATATGGGCGTGTCTAACCCTTTCTCCTGACTTTCTCCCCCTCTCTCTCTTCCAGCAGAAGTAGTGCAGGCAATTCAATATGAGCCAAAGAAATCCCTGCAATGAGACAGACGACACTCACCCTGCACCCGAGTCTTAACTCCCTAAGCTGTGCAAGCCTTTCCCTGTTATTTACTTTTAATAAACTGGACAAAAAGCTTCCAAATCATGTGGTCTTTGGTTGTGAAAAAATGCATGTGCAGTGTTTGAATATGATCACCTCACATTTTTGTTGTTTTTGTAGTTTTGAACGATTGTTACATTTCTCCTGCTGAATTGAGCCTATAAACTGTACATTTGTACCAAACCCCCCTGTGATTGGAGCATCTCCACGCAGCACAGCAAACCATGGTAGAGATTATATACAAGGACAACATGGAGGAGAGGGCACAGAAACTGCCCCACATCCTCTTCATGTTTCTGAGTTTATTCAAGATTTCTTTTTCATGAAGTAATTGTAGGACATAAGAGCAGATTAAAAAGATATACAGAAAATGTGTGTGTTTGTATAACAATATAAGTTTGTATGTTAATGTGTCTTGTTCTGTCTGGATACATAGTGTTTAATGAGTCCTTCCTAAAAATATTATTGTACATGCAGGCCTAGATATAAATTTATCTTCTGCATGCAAAAAGTCAATGAAAAGGTTGTTTTGAACTTATGTAATGGTGTTTAGTGATAAGTGCAGATGTGCATAAAAATTATGAGTGGATAAATTATAATTATTACCAGTGGATTTTCTAAGATGCCAAACTGAACATTATGCTGCTTTTAATGATACAGTGACTAATTGTAATGTCAGGTGATACTCATTGATAGTCACCTGTCAGTCCTCTGTCCAGTCTGAAACTCATGACGATTATATTAGTTAATTACTAAATTGATAACTTAGATCCTCTTAGATGATTAAAACCCCAGGCAAATGAAGAAATGGTAGAAAATTAAACAATTTTGAAACGTTCCTTCCCCTCCCTCTGCAGAATAAACATTAGGATGGGATTGAACAAGCATTGTAGTCAAAAGCGAAAACCAACAATTCAAAGCAAATCGACAACAGGAACACGCTCTTTAAAATGACTAAATCTCATTTTAGTCAGCTTAATTATTTAAATAATTCTAAGGCACTAAAACTGCTCGAATACTGCCTATATTGAGTGCAATTGTTCAAAATTCTGCCATTTAATGTAGCTTTTTCACGGTTGTTTAACGTTGGGGTCACTTAAGTGAGACGGCAACATTCACTCAAACCTAAAATTTGTAAACAAGGCAGAAATAACACTATTTATTGACTAGTAATTACAGAGAATTGCAGGTATGTCTCTCTGCAGCCTATTTGACAGACGCATTCAAATTGCCCGCCAGCGACTTCCGGGAACTATTCGCTGTCTCCATGAACCACGTGACGATCGAGAATTTTGGACCTCCGTTGACGCGACTTTCTCCACATGGCTCTGGTGCAACCCATTTTGGAGACGGTGCATGAACTTTTGGGACACGGTGTACATTTACTAGATCCAACAATATGCCTAGTGCACACTGGATAATTTTCAAAACTTGAAAAATTTTGAAAATGTGGGAGACCACAGACTTGAGGACAGATTAAAATCACACACCAGACATTTCAGTCACTGACCTCGCACTTGACGTTATCGTACTAAAGTAGAGTAGTGATTTCAGGGACTCGCAGAAACTGGTGTGATCGGACAATAGTTAAGAACTGTCACATTTGGACGCATTAAAAAGACATGAGGACGAGCCATAATTATATGTAGTGTTTTTACCCAATGCTTGCATAGTTTTGCATCCAATATGATTTTTTTTGCGCGTTGGGTCATTTTCCTATGAAATGCCTTGCTTCAAACCAGTAAAATCGGTTGGCTTGATCCAGGTGAGAGACTTCCCACTGTCATCATCAAATTAATTAATTACATGTATTCAGAATCTGCTGATTACTTCCTCTCCTCTCAGATTTGACACTGCATATAAACAAACTCTACCAGTCTACCATTTTGAATATTTAATATTTAATGTACCCTTGACCGCTCAGGTAAAGCTGAGTGTGATGTCACGCCATCTTTTCTGACTGAGCCCATTGTTAGTGTCCATATATTGCCCTATATAATGAAAATGTACCTCTTCAGTCCACTGTACCGGCCCATGTCGTCATGTGACGATGAGGAGGTATTCTGAAGCTTTGAGAATCGTTCATTTAGAGTGAGATTTCCATGGGAACTGAAGAAGCTCTCTAGAAACAAAAAACAAAATTCTACGGTCAAGAAATCAGTATACAAGCTTTCAAATTTGAATGAATTGCTTCAGTGGACTTCAATGCCACTACAGAAATGCAATTCCATATAGCAAACAAAATAAAAGATGAAGGAAATCCACAGCATCGCTAAGAAAGCAGACAGTAGGATATATACACAACTACATACATATCCCAGTTCTCATGCACTAAATGAACTTTATCTAGAACTTGCTACTTGTTCACAAGGCAAAACATTCATACAATCACACCAAAGATTTCTAAGCACAAACCTTTGACTTGATGGAATAACATGAGTAGTTCTGGGCCAAAATCACCTGTTGTTTGAGACTTCTTGGCTCTGTCCCTCCAGGGGGGACCATTTCTTTCCTCATTACAGGACCCCAGGCCACGCTTAGACACTGTGACCAGATCCCGAGAAAGCTGCCGATCCGAGGGAGAGGAACTACAGCAAGGGCAGGGGCATGGCAGAATATGATTGACAGATGAGATGAGCCGCTCATAACATTTGCTACATCTGGGCAACTTGCAACATATCCCATCCTTGTTTTAATTGCATAATGACAGTACTACTACAATCATGCTGGAACAAGGCATTCAAATGGAGAAAACGACCCTGAACTGCAATTGCCTAAACATACAAATAAAAGCCTTTAAGATGGCTTCATAAAACATCAATTGCTTAGAGAACACCAAAAAGCGAAGACAAAATTAACATTCTGGGTGTACTTACGAAGAGGGTCTATTGTCTCCATGCCTCTGTAAGTAACATGTAGCAATTCTTACATGAATTGAAGGAGAGGAGTAGGGTCCCTTTTCTCAAGTGCAGCTTTTAAGATATGCCAACGTATAAGAGAGGACACAGGAAGTGGAATTTTTTGCGTTCACTGCGCAAAGCCAATGCTGTATTTGAATTGTTTGTCACCAGATATCCAACATTTCAAGATGACCAATTCAGAGGTTGATGCTCTTGCACAGCCATAGGAGCACTTATTTAAGCATTTCCATCTTTTTGCATCACTGACATTCCTGAAGCCCTTCAGAAGAAATTCTTCCATCTGCTTTAATCCTGAATGGGTTGCACCAGAGGTGATGACTCGCTGCTTTTGAAATTCCGTAACTGAAATTTTCTTGTTCACTTAAGAAACATGCATGTCTTCATGGGGGGGAAGGAAAAAAAAAAAAATCACTGGGATCTTCTTACTGAAAATCCTGACAAAATCCTGGCAGTAGCAGTTTTATTTTTTTGTTAATTTACTGCGCAATGCCGGTTGATTCTTCTAATGAATTCATCTGAAGGTTCTTTTCTTTGCAAGATTCAGTTCAATCTTCAGGCAGTTCAGAATTACTGAAGAAATAACAAATGTAGTCCAACTCGCACTATAATAAAGTAGTCCAAGTACTCCAAAATGACAGATATTCCAACACTGGCCTCAGGGCACCAACTGCACGCCAAAAGCGGCTTGGTTTTGCAACTTACAGCTCGATTCCTCTGTTCAGTGCCATTCAAATTTGGCAGACCAAGGCAACTAGGCAGCTTCTATTCCTCTGCTTATAACCAGGAGCATCAAAGTCCTGACTGGTTAAAACAGGATTGAAGCAAATTCCAAGAGCTGCAGCTGTGCATAATACAAATCATCTTCCACCTGTGACAGTTATAAGCTCCATGGGTTTGTTGCTTTTTAATGTTGTGATCTCCCGACTTACTTCAATTGCGTAAGAGAACTGATCATGAACGAGTAAGATGCTTCTGGGTTTCCCTTTGAGTGACTCTGGTCTGCATTTCTGTCATGCAATCATCTAGCTCATTCCATTATTCCCACATTCTCAGAGTTCCACAGTCTAGCTCGTAGTCAACGACACTTTTAGGCCTTCGTTCAGCTTGTGAAGAGGTTGACGAGGCCATAGATCCTCTAACTTCTAGCATCCCAGTGCATGCACGTAGCTTAGCTCTCCTTCAACCATCCCGGGTGCCATCTATTGATTTATTTTTCTTCATGTCGCTGTAATTTCCAGTCCACTGTATCCGTGTGCTCTTATGTTTATCATCACTGGAAACCTGGAACTTAGATGGCGAGTTCTCTTTCCATCAATTCATGCCACGAATTCCACGACAGAGCTTTCATTCAGATTTTAGTAACATCAATAAAATCACAAGCCAGAGGGGTAATTGCGCTAATCCTTCTCAAAACACGGATTTTTACATGTCCTCATCAGTGACTTGTCACTACTGCCACTTTCTCTAAAAATAAGCAAGGTGCTGTTGACCTCAAGATAGGTTAGTCAAGTAGCCACCTTTTTGTTTTGAAGAGACATTCCTCGAAGGCGGAGGGTGAAGGTTTTAGAGATCAGAGCATTTTCTGTTCTTTTTAGTGACCTACGGGTCTTTCCAGTACATTCCGTTGTGAAAGTTAAAACAAAAAGCAAACCCCAGCCAGATGAACTTATTTTCCCTCTTCATAAAAATTCCTTTTGCTGCAAAGCACGATGAGTGGAATCGTTTCTCCCACCTCAGGAGGGGGCTTGCACTATCCATTCTCTGGACACACAAAATAATGCAATGGGAAAAAGCTTCAGCTTTTTCAAGAAGCCTCATGCCCCGTCCCCAACATCATGGGAAATACCGTACCTGCGTGTGGTCAGAGTGTGGCGCGTGTCCACCTTGATTGTGAGTGTTTCGGTCTCCCTGGGCAAATGGGCTTTACTGTCTGGAGGGCAGGGCGTCTTGTGTAGAACCTGCTTCAGATGCCCCTTTTTCAAAGAGTGGGCCTTGGCCGCCTCAGGCTGCTCCTTCTGGAGTTTGACAGTTGATCGGGCTTTTCTGACAGAGGAACACGGCTTCTCCTCCACTTGGTCCTCCTCCTCCTCCTCCTCCTCTTTCAGCGGCGGTGTCTTGGGGTGCTTCGGTTTTGCTCTGATTGCAGTCTTGGGCTTGTCCTCCGTTTCGGACATGGCTCTCATAGTCCTCCCCTTCAGCAGGCGGCTCTTGTCTTTGAATGAAAGGCCACGGCCTCTGAAGCCCTTGGTTCTGAAGAAACACTGAGGCGTCTCCATCCTCATTCGCTTGGCACAGTCCTCAAACCCGGGACCTGCGGAAGGTGACCTTCCTTCTGGGTGCTTCCTCTTCATTGGCCGTCCAGTGGGTCTATCCTGGGGGTGGTGGTGCTGGTGCAATCTGGGAGGGAAAGAGGGGGAAGAACCAGCTTTCCATTTGGGGGATCTGTACGAGTGATGGGGGCTGTTCTGCTCCCCCCACTCCATGCTCCTCCTGTCCTCCATCCCATGCTCACTTTCACCGCGCTTCCTGGCCTCGCGTTCGGAGGACAACCTATACACATCCATCACAGAGAACACAAACATCTCATTATACTGCAGCTCTGGCTGTCTGAGGCCGTGCCAAAGAGGGGATATGCCTGCTCTAGCTCCTCCCCTTTCCCACACATGCCAGAACACATTCCTCCCACGTACTGTACAGGGCAGAAGGGATTTACCCCTTTATCAAGAACTCTTCAAAGCAGCAGCCAGCAACTACACCAAGCTACTGTGCGCACACTACACACTCTTATTGGTACTGCCAATGTACCATTGGTTATTGGGCCTCGCATGTGCGAGGAATAGATATATGCCCCATTTGTATCTTGTTGTTTTAATATTCTTTTTCTGTTTAATCATTTTTACCCAGCCTGCACAGCAGCTTCACTGTTGTACCTCTCAGGATATGAGCCTCTTCTGTGAAATTCCTCAGAATTCCTTTGTGGCGAGTTTGAGAACCGGCGCTCCCCAGATCGGGGGCGAGGGAACCCCCCGTTCCAGCGCTCTCCACGGGGCACACGGACAAAGTGCCTTTCTCCAGGGCAGCGGTCCCGGTTCCTGTCCTCCTCCGGAGGTCCTGAACGCCAGTGAGGACCACTGTGGGCCGCAGGGGACAAATGCCTCATGCCACTGTGGAAGTGGTGAGGTGAGGGGGACCTGTGCCCGGGGTGGAGCCCATGAAAGGGCGCCCGTGGGGAAAGCCTCTTGTGCACCGGGGGTCCATTTCCCGGGGTGCGCTGCCGAAAAGATGGCGGGGAGTGGCTTGTTCTGGTGGGAGATGGCTTCCTGTGGCCATGGTGGGTTTCTAGGGAGTGGCGGCCAGGCAAAGGGGCATGCCCACGAAAACGCCCGCGTCCTCGAGGACGCCACTGACCAGCCGGGCGCTGGAAGTGCTGAGGGGGCTCTCTCCACTCATTCATAAGCCGAGATCCCTTTGTGAAATGGGGAGGTCTCCCATGCGGGGCACCTCTGCCCCTGGGTGCCCTCCACTGAGGTGCCTTCGCACCCCGGAAGTGCCTCTGATCCCTAGTATGCAGGCCATCCTCATCCGCATGCTGCATTCTGCCATGAGGCTCATGGGAGCCATAGGAGTGGGAAAAAGGCCTGTGCATCAAAAACAAAAAATTCTTAATGCACTAATTACAATATATATATCAGATAGGGCAGTAACGATATTCAACCGCAATTTAAAACAAATTTATAATTTGTTTAAGCGTAAATTTAAGCGTAGCAAGACCACTTGGCACAATGGGGCAACATCCGAGCTTGCCCTTTTCATAGAATAATTTTCTGTATTTCTAGATGCTTAAAACAGAGGGTTATCTTAAATTATAAAGAAAGAGATTTGTTTCATCTTAAATAATCTCCTAAAAATGCTATATAAATTATCGCAACCGCACAAAATGACCAAATGTAAGCCCAAAAAAAAAAATCATGCAATCACGTTCATGCAAATCTGTGGTCGTCTATGGCCATTTGAATTTCAAAATGTGAATCAAACCTGTCAACTTAATAAAAAGAACTATCAAACCATTCAGAAAATAAAGCGAATCCACTGCTTGATTGCTAATTGAGCAAAGCGAATGGGGACAGGATTATCGTAACCTAATTAGTCAAAAGGAGAGGATTCTGTAGTTCTTCGTTTTGCTTTATTCAGAACGTCGCCAAAAATATGCAAGTTGTTCAGTTTTTTTTCTTTCTTCCTTCCCCAGAAGCATATCACATGTCCTCTGTTTGGTACATTAGGCAGCTGCTCGTTCAAGACTGCATCGTTGAATGAAGGAAAAGGGTAAGCTCTGATGTTAGCCCCATGGCAGCAGGTGATCTTACTACACTTAAAAAAAAAATAAATTGTGGTTGAATATCCATATATACTGCCCTAATATAAACAATTTTAAGTGCAACTGTTTACAATAGACATTACAGCTACATGTTACTTTAAGCAGTCGTTCTTTAAAAGTAAGGATTCAAAGAAAATAAGTACCCATCAAATTGGTCCGTTATGACAATTTCATGATATGTTGAAGGTATTAACTCATAAGAGGAAAAAAAAGTTTCATGCTACTTGATATTCGCTTTCCAAATGTTCTTTTTCGACCGTAACCAGTCCGCCGACAGTCTCATTTTCGGTGACGTCACGTATGGGTCATTTTCTCTGAAAGTAACCTGATGCTCCATAGTTATAATATAGTGAGCACTGAAAATTGTTTCCAATTTTGTTTTTAAAGCCTGACGAGTCAGAACTCTTCATAGATTTCTTCCAGATCAACCCAGTAGTTTGTACAAAACCCAAAACCAGTGAAGTTGGCATGTTATGTAAATCGTAGATAAAAACCAGAATACAATGATTTCAACTTATATTCAATTGAATACACTGCAAAGACAAGATGTTTAATGTTCAAACTGAGAAACTTTATTATTTTTTTTGCAAATAATCATTAACTTAGAATTTAAAGGCAGCAACACATTGCAAAAAAGTTGGCACAGGGGCCTTTTCACCACTGTTACATCGCCTTTCCTTTTAACACTCAGTAAACGTTTGGGAACGGAGGAGACCAATTTTTGAAGCTTTTCAGGTGGAACTCTTTCCCATTCTTGCTTGATGTACAGCTTAAGTTGTTCAACAGTCCGGGGTCTCCGTTGTCGTATTTTACGCTTCATAATGTGCCACACATTTTAAATGGGAGACAGGTGTGGACTACAGGCAGGCCAGTCTAGTACCCGCACTCTTACTACGGAGCCATGCTGTTGTAACACATGCAGAATGTGGCTTGGCATCGTCTTGCTGAAATGAGCAGGGGCGTCCATGAAAAAGACGTTGCTTGGATGGCAATGTATGTTGCTCCAAAACCTGTATGCACCTTTCAGCATTAATGGTGCCTTCACATATGTGTAAGTTGCCCATGCCTTGGGCACTAATACACCCCCATACCATCACAGATGCTGGCATTTGAACTTTGCGCCTATAACAGTCCGGATGGTTCTTTTCCTCTTTGGTCCGGAGAACACAACGTCCACAGTTTCCAAAAACAATTTGAAATGTGAACTCGACAGTGGTTTTTTGAAGTGTTCCTGAGCCCATGTGGTGATGTCCTCTACACACTGATGTCGGTTTTTGATGCAGTACCGCCTGAGGGATCGAAGGTCACGGGCATTCAATGTTGGTTTTCGGCCTTGTCGTTTATGTGCAGTGGTTTCTCCAGATTCTCTGAACCTTTTGACAATATTACGGACCGTAGATGATGAATTCCCTAAATTTCTTGCAATAGCTTGTTGAGGAATGTTGTTTTTAAACTGTTTGACAATCAGCTCATGCATTTGTTCACCAAGTGGTGACCCTCGCCCCATCCTTGTTTGTGAATGACTGAGCATTTCAGGGAAGCTGCTTTTATACCCAATCATGGCACCCACCTGTTCCCAATTAGCCCGTTCACCTGTGGGATGTTCCAATTAAGTGTTTGATGAGCATTCCTCAACTGTCATTTTTGCCACTTGTGCCAGCTTTTTTGAAATATGTTGCAGGCATCAAATTCCAAATGAGCTAATATTTGCAAAAAATAACAAAGTTTACCTGTTAGAACATTAAGTAACTTGTCTTTGCAGTGTATTCAATTGAATATAGGTTGAAAAGGATTTGCAAATCATTGTATTCTGTTTTTATTTACGATTTACACAACGTGCCAACTTCACTGGTTCTGGGTTTTGTAGTTTTTAAAGCAGAGCAGAGCTTGCAAAACCCGTCTGTGACATCACCCAAAACGGTTGTCACTCCTAGCATCACAGAAGTATTCTCGCTCGATAAAGTACTTTTCGTACTCTTTTCGTGCACGTTTCCATTTGCTCCTATCGATAATGAGACGGAATTACATTACATTGCATTTTTTGCATACCAAGCTTTCCATTGATGTCAAAATTGCCATATTTCAGTTTTTCCTTTGAATCCCTACTTAAATCATAGTGCTACCAACTGCCATTAGCAAGCAGTCAAATATCTCAAGAGAAGCATGATTTGCTTACTGTAGTAAATAACAGTCGAAGAAACGGGTATTAAAATGACTAGAACACACAGCTAGTCCAAGTATTACATATTACGCAGTTGGTACGGGTACGGCAGTTTTTCAATGCATTTCAACGCGGAGTACCGTAGTGTAGAGGTACGGCAGCCCCATTTCAAGCCCAGCCCTAACCTAACTCCAACCTCTAACCCTTCCCCAAACCATAATCCCGAATCCTTATCCTAATCCCTTGAAATCGACTGCAATCGACAAATAAAAACTGCCGTGTCTCTAGACACTGCGTACATATTAAGTGCATATCATCCACCAAACCATCATTGTCAAGTACTTCATATAGCCTAAGCAGTATTTTTGGTTTCCATGTTAATTTTGCGACTCAACTTGCCATTTAAAAACCTGTATTACTGGAACATTTAAATAGTTTTGCATACTTTATATGCAGTTATAACCTTGAGCTTTCTTTTAAAAACAGCAAGCAATTTAGATTTGACAGCTCATTAACTGCAATTTTTCATACCTGTACAGCAATTAAGGTAACCAGACACTCAAGTAGTTTTGAAGCACTTGACAGCACAATTATAGTTGAGAATGAATCCAACAATTCTTACAAGTGTTATTTTGGTACAACAGGCTTCTGTTAGATTTTCCTGCATCTACAAATTTACGTTTAAAGGAAACCTCTGGAACTTGAGAAATCTTACCTATTTTACATGTCAGATTATAATAAATACTTTGAAGCATGATCATGGCTTTCAGGCCTTTAGTTTTGATTTACTGCAGAAGCGAAGCCATTATCATGGTTTGAATTCCCTGTGGGTCACCATATTTGTAAGCTCGCAAGGCATCTTGAGAGTGTTGTCATCTGGTTACTTGACCACATAAAACACAACCTTCTGAAACACTCAAGTGAGAAAAATGTCATAAAAATAGCTGAAAACATCTTATAATGGCTCATATTTTGCCATATCAATTTAAACCAGAATATTCCTCAGGCACAGAAATGGAAAACTTGTCAAATATCAAATGACAACAAATCATGCTTGGAGAAAACTGTTACGAAGGGCTCAGTCAGAAAAGCTAGTGATGACTTTTGCAGTAAATAAAATCAAAACAGAAAGCAATGACAACCTTGAAAATATTTAGTCTGAAATGTACTATAGGTAAGATTTATCCAAATTCCACAGGTTTCCTTCAATGTAATAAAATAATTACGAAAGCATAAAACATGACACTCAACATAATTGGATTTTGTTGCCAATGTCTTTGCCCTAGTAAAGTTACATAAGCAATCCCAGTAAGTTACATCAGCATCACACACCAGGTTAACTTGATGAAAGTTGAGAAAAATTGCCCAGAGAAACTAAGGCTTGGAAGTTGGTCTATATGGCCCACTAGTATCAACCATGAAAACCTTTTAAAATTTCAAAAGTAAATTTTTGGAGAAATCTGCATTTTTAGAAAATCATGATTTTTGATACATTTAATTTTATTTTTTGAATGCATAACTCACAATTTTCCCCAAGCATTGCCTATTTATCAATTCAAAACTGCCCTCCATTTTTTTGCATGATCAAATAATTATGTAAGAACCCAATAGTTTGGGATAAAATGTTTAAAGGAAAGTTCTAACTGAGCTCAGACAAGGCATTCAGAGTCCTTTCGCATGTTGATCATAATCCACATGGCAAACGAATATCATCAATATCGTAATCAGTCAAAATGTGTTCATAAATTTTATCAGGCAAATTTTTGGTGATCTTGAAATTTCCTTTTTGGAAACAAACCAGGCAAACTTTCTCTCAGCATTCAACATGTAACATCTTTCAAGTAACTGGACACAAAGTGGTTGACACCAAATTTTGTACACCATTATGTAACATCATTACATCCTGGTGCAATCTATTGATTACATGTCCTTACCATTACCTAATGCTTATTATGCAATTCATAATGGGCCTTTTTCAGATGAAATGAGTGTGGGTCAAATTTGTGAAATTCAGTTAGAACTTTCCTTGAAACCATTAATCCCAAACAGGTCACTGTCCTGCAATGAACTGTTTTAGGTGTCAACTTTTGGGTTCTTGCATAATTATTTGATCATACAAACAAAATTGAGGGGGGGTTTGAATTGATAAATAGGCAATGCTTGGGGAAAATTGTTAGTTACGTTCCAAAATTAAGAAAGATATATCTCAGAATTCACAATTTTATAAAAATACAGATTTCTCAAAAATTTGCTTTGGAAATTTTAAACGGTTTTCATGGTTGATACTAGAGGGCCTTATAGAACAACTTCCAAGCATTAGTTTCTCTCGGCAATTTTTCTCAACTTTCTTCAAGTTAAAACCTGGTGTGATCAATGTATGGTGCAACCCTAAATCAGAAAAAGTGGGGGCGGCATCTCAATAACTGAACGTAGTGACCACTGAAGTTGGTGAAGTCAATACATGTAAAATAATGCCAGGACAGACGCTCATCAGGAAACCTGGATTAATAAATGCAAAGAATATTAAAGACATTTATTCAAGGTGAGTTAATAAAAATATAGCAAAATTTGCAATATTTGGCATCAATCATGTTTTTTTTTTTTTTTGATAGTCCTATCACTCAACTCCCCCAATTTGAAGCAATAATAGTGAAGCTAAAGTCATTTTTCAATATGTCCACTATTTTGAATATATAGGTCTATCAATGTTTTGCTGCAATCCAAAGACCCTAAATGGCATTTTCAAGATGGCCATAATTACAATACACCTGAATTAGATAGGAAATGAGCAATTAAACATTGGCAACCACTTTGGAATTCCAGTCTGGAGCTTTGAAAGAAATATCAGTGTTCTGATTGGTAAAATTTCTGTACACTCGTCGCTTCACTGACAAAGAGATGATGATTTTAAAATAAGCTGAAAATGTAGAGGCATATCCTAACGACAGAGGTCAAATGAAGGTCAGAATACACTGCACAGCAAAACCCAGAATATATTTATTGCCTTGTATGCAGCACCTACATACTGGACTTCAACTGAATCGCTGCAGAAATTGTTGACAAATGGGTCGACCGAGAATTTAAGATGGCTGCCATGGCATCAATACCCTAAAATCTAAACAGATTGCCTTGAACTAATTTTGATGTTGTCATGGGCATGACGCAGCTGGACATAAAGGCACAGACCTCGAATTGCGTATAACAGCTCACACTACAAACATTTTTTTCTCAATTTATCGTAATTTCAGGAGCAGACCAATAATCACACAAGCTTTAACCCTCTATTTCCGGCTAAGACAGACCAAGATTTTAACCAAGTTAACTTGACAAGTCTGCTAGGCCGCCCATCCCCTAGTAACCCTTGACGTTCAGTAACTTAACGTTAGCGAACTAGCGAGCATATTTACTTACCTGTGTTTTTGTCGAGGAGAACCGGAATAAGGCATGACCATCTTCAGCGTTCAAAGTGACCCCTAAAACCTCTTCTTGGGAGGGCGAGATAATCAATTAGCTACCTCACGTACTCTAACTGACCAAAACTTAAGCTAAGTTCTCACAAATATCTTTAACGTTACCCACTCAATTAACGTTAACTTGCAAAGGTCGCTATCGTATGATGACGGTAACCAAGCTAACTGTTAGCTACCTTGTAAATCCAGATAGGCTAAGTTTACCGTTCAACGTGAGTATACCGTATCGCTTCAAGCAGTAGCGCAGTTTGCTGCCCGCAAGCCAATTTTCCCTCGGTGCAAGTAGCTAACGTCAGCTAGCTAATATAACTACCTTAGTTAGCAGGCTAATGTTAACAGTTGGCCCCAGCCAGCAAACGTAACGTTAGCTAGCTTGCCATTTAGCTGGCTAACATTCTGAACAACTTCCCCTCCTGACCACAGGTCAAAAGCCAATTCACAACTCCAACCAATGTCGCCCGCTGCCAGAGGACAAATAAGCAAAGTCGATGTAAAATGCCTATCGTTGCCAGCAACTTATTTTACTAGCAAGCTACAGAGACAGAAAACAAGAGCTTAAACGAAACAATCGTCATTTAATCAAATCAAACGTCAGCGACTAGCTAACTAGATAACTATACTAATGTCGCTTAACGTTAAATAAAGCGAACAACATTACTCGCAAACAGCGAATGGGCGTAAGTTTAAAAATTAGGCAAAATGAGCGAGGCGAATCGCAGGCCTACGTTACCAGTTTCTAGCCGAGTGAACATACATTACGCAGCATAACTAGTCTCTATGACGCCTCTGTCCAACAAAATGTCTCCTCGGCTCATAGCTCGCAGGCCGCAAAATAGTGGGCAGGCATTAACGCTACCGATAGCGTGACGGCAATAAACGACTGCTAACAGCTGCCTAGTTTCGATACAGCGAATGTTGCTGAATAGCGTCAGTTTGCGAGATTGTTCAAAACTCCCGTTATAATGTTGATTCAAATGTGTAAAGCGCTTAACAAAACACCACCTTACCTCAACAAAACTAACAGTGCTCCATACTATTGTCAGTGGACCTAAATACGGAACTAGACGCAACTATCTTCGACAACAGGAACAATTCTTCTTCTTCTTCCTCTTCTTCTTTGAGTTTTGTGGAGGTGTGCAACAAATGCTCATTGCTGCCATCCGCTGTTCAGTTCTGGATCGTAATTAGGTACTCATAATTAAATTCTTCTGTGGAGACCAGTTAGATGTAGATACACCGACATCCTTTCTCTGAACAGTTTCCTCCTATGGTGGGAATAAATATCACATTGCAAAAGAACATGCTGCACACTCTCTGTTGAACCACACTCACATTTCCCATCATGGCGTTTGCCGATTAGAGCCAGCCCACTCCTTAACCCACAGAGCCAAAGTCTCATCCTCGTTATAATTACCGCATCTTTTCTTTTATCACATACTGGACCTGCTTCTCTTGCTACAGTTCCCTGATGAGCAGAATAAAATCTTCCTTTCCCCTCATTGTCCCATGATTTTTGCCACTTTTCTTTTATCTTTCTATTAATAACTTCCATATTATCCAGAACTCCATACATCATCTCAATGTCAATATTATCCTTCTGCAGAGCATCTCTTGCGAGTGTATCTGCCATCTCATTGCCCACATGAGCTGGAACCCAAATAAAACCCACCTCACAGCCCACCCAATGAATATTATAAGGCAATAGACATATTTCTGAAAGCAAATCAGGTCTTGACTTGGACTTCATCTCGTTGATTGTTAATAAAGCTGACAACTAATCAGTACAAATAACTGATTGACTTGGCCTTTTTTTTCTCCACCCACCTAAGTGCCCAAAGGATTGCCAAAACTTCTGCTGTAAAACTTGACATAAAATCAGGAATCTTGAAGCCCTTTCCAATTTCCTCCTTTGGGATAAAAACACCAGCAGCTACTCTTCCACTCTCTGGATCCTTTGATCCATCTGTACAAATTTTCATATGGCTATGCCACTGAGAGGAAAGCTGAGTTTGGACTTCCTCAACTACATCACAAGTCTTGCTCTTATCAAGAATTTTCAAATCAATATCAGGATATGGAACAGACCATAAAGGAATTACCGGCCAGCAAACTGGAGGGCACGCATTTAATATATTAACTTGAAATTCCTCTGCCATGGACTTCAGTTGTTCAGCAAAATTAGTTTTAATCCTTTTACCCAGATTTGAAAATGCCCAATGTGAACTCAACAGACACTTGGCTGGAAATATTTCATTTTGACCTTTTACCTTCATTAGATATTTCAGCCCTAATCTCATCCTTCTATGTTGTAGAGGCATCTCACCCATTTCTATTAAAAGCGCTGCCACAGGAGCTGCTCCACTACACACTCTCAGAGCCTTAGATTGAATGATGTCCAGCTTCTTAAGAACGGAAGGAGCAGCTGAGTCATATGCCAAGCAGCCACAGTCAATGACCGATCTGATCATGGCTCTATAAATCATCAGCAGAGTCATTGAGTCACATTAATTACTTTTTTACATTTTGAACTGATTTTCTGTATACGCTTTTTCCAGGTCATTTTCTCATCCATCCACATTCCAAGAAAGTTAAATTTATTAACTTTTTCAAGGTCATTTCCATATATTTTTAACCGTTGGCTTGGCAACTTCCTCTTAAATCCAAACACCATAAATTTCGTTTTATCAATTGAAATTCTAAAACTCCATTCATTAGCCCACTGCGTCACCTTTTCCAAAGCTTTTTGCACTTGAGAAAACACATAAGGAAGGTTCCTTCCCCGTTTCCAGATCGCATCATCATCCGCAAATAAAGAAACACCAAATTCCTTTCCCACCCTACTAAACATTCCATTTATTAGCACATTAAATAGGACAGGACTGATTACACTCCCTTGGGGGGATCCATTCTCAACATCTAACACCTCAGATAGTTCATTTCCAACCCTTGCCTGTATTGTTCTATCACACAAAAGGTTTTTAATTCAATTAAACATTCTCCCATGAATTCCAGCATTATAGAGTACAATTAATACAACATATCATAAGCCTTTTCAATATCAAGGAAAACAGCTACTACTGCTTAATAATTTAATATCAATATCTAAATTTAAAATAGCATTCATTGTTGACCTTCCCTGCCTAAATCCACTTTGGTATGGAACAAAGAACTCATTTGACTCCAATTTCTGGACCAATCTGTCTGTTATGTAATGTGAAAAAAATGCCACTAGATGGCAGTATTGACCTTTGTTTCGTTAAGCCCAGACTGGAGGTTTGGGCATGTCCTGGGCATGTCCGAGACGGAAAGTCCCAGAGAATTAAAAAAAAAATCTAAAAGGTGGTAGGGGTCTGCAAAGGAGTATATAAGGAGGAAAATTGAGAGAGTAAAGTAGTAGGAGAAATTGCAAAGAGAAGGATACATTTGACCAGACCTGTCACTCTTGTCATAACCTGTGAAGCTTTTTGTGGATTTTTGCCTGTGTTGGAGCATTTTCATTACCCGGAATATCACCAAGCAACCACATCTCAAGGGACTGTAAATATTTTTTTTCTTGTATATTATCAATCTTGGTCAGTAGTATAAATTGTAGGTTTGTGTTGGTCTTTGTTTGATTAAATCTGTTTGAGCTTTAAAATTTTGTCTGTCATCCCTTGCTGTCATAAATGTCATAACAAATTGGGGCCATAACAGTTAGCATTCGCTCCATTATTTTACATAATACAGAGGTCAAAGCAATAGGTCTATATGAACCAGGGTTATTAGGCTCTTTCCCGGGTTTTACTATTGGAATTATAACAGCATGTTTCCATTCTCCGGGAAGACATCCATTTTCCCAAACACTATAATACAAAGCCAACACCTCATCCAAAAGCATATCCCCTGCCTGTTGAAATAACTGATAAGCCAGTCCATCTCTGCCTGGGGAGGATTCTTTATCCCTCTTTACTGCCCTTTTTAGTTCCTCCATAGTAAAAAATAAATTGATAGGATCTGAGTTATCAGTATTATTATAGCCCCAATTTGTTATTACATTTACAGCAACAGCAACAGCAAGGGATGACAGACACAGTTTTAAAAAACTTAACCACATTTAATGAACAAAGACAATAACAAATAACTACTCTACTATCTATAACTAAATGACCAAGATTGATTAGAAAACAAAAAAAAAACCAGAAATATTTACAGTCCTTGTGGGTTTGCTGGTGATGTGCTGGGTGAGGAAAAGGCTCTTATACAGGCAAAAATCCACAAAAGAAACTTCACAGGTCTTGAACAGAATGACAGGTCTGGTCACATGTATCCTTCTCCTTGCAATTTCTCCTACTACTTTACTGTCTCAATTCTTTTCCTTATTTACTCTTTTGCAGACCCCACCCACATTTAGACCTCTTTTTTTTATTTTCGGGGACTTACCCCAGACATGTCCAGGACATGTCTAAACCTAGCTCCAGTCTGAGCTCAATATAAGAAAGGTAAATGCTGCTATCTAGTGGCCTCTATTCACATCACAGTATTAATTTGCAGTTTACCTTGTTGCTTTTCCAAAATCTCCAGTCTCATTTTCCTATTTATTTCACTTACATTATTTGAATTATGCACTTTCAGAAACTGATTCGCAAGTGAATGAGCTTTTCCTTTATTGTTTACAGCCTCAACACCATTACAGTTGAGAACAGGGATAGAAGCTTGCTGGTATGCGCCTGTCATTTTATGTACCGAATTCCATACTTTTTTGAGCGGCATCTCTCGTCCGAACTGTTCACAGAAATTTCTCCAACTTTGTTTTTTAGCTTCTTCTATTACTCATCTAGCTTTAGCTCTCTTTCTTTTTTATCAAGAACAGAACTCTCCATAGGGTGCTTTCTTAATATCCTATAAGCTCTGTTCCTCGCCCGAACTGCAAGGTTACAGTCTTCATTCCACCATGGCACCATTGTTACCCTTTGAGGGATCCTTTTCTTAGGAATGTTCTTGACAGCAGCTGATCGCACTACTTTAACAAGAGAACTATTCCACTCATCTACCCCTTTCTCACTTTCAATATCACATAAATTAAAATCTATACTCTCTCTAAACTTCAACCAGTTTGCCCTTTTGTAATTGAGCCTCACTGGAAGAATTGTAGGTTCTTCAATTAAGTTTCTACCAAACTTTCTAATTATGGGAATATGACCGCTGCCCATTGAATTCCGACTCATTATCTCCCACCAACCAATTGCTGCTAGATCTCTTGACGCAATAATAAGATCTATGGCAGATTCCGCTGCTCTTCCTAAATTATACCAGGTTGGACGCCCATCGTTTAAAACAACTAAATTATCCTTTTCTAAGGACTCCTCTAAATCTTTTCCATTTCTATCACTTTTCCTGCTTCCCCACAATTCATTCCTATCGGTTCCGATGAGCCTTCCCCTTAGTTTGGAAGCATTCATTTTCAAGATGCAAGCGCATTATTTGTATCAAAATGAAAATCAACTAGTCTGTGGAGTTAAGTTACTGCCAAAACCGAATATACAAATAGAACATGTTTTACAAATGCATTACGATTCACTGACGGACACAATGTGATTTACAAATGCGAAACTGAATCACGTGCAAACAAAGTGTGGTTTGCAAATGCAAAAAAAGATTTGCAAACAAACAGCGTGGTTTGCAAATATAAATATAGGGCACTGGCGGCCCCAGAAGCTCCCGCCCTTTAGGATAAACAAAATGTCAAAGATTTTGTTGACGGACGCACACACGGACAGACGCACGCACGGATGGAGTCTAAGGCTCCCGTGCCACTCCGGCGGCAGGAGCTAATTAGGAGCCAGTAACTGAAAATATTGATGAGATAAAGCAAATTGTCGAAGTTTTTGGTGATATTTTTAGGCCAGTGACTTTGAAAAAATAGGCTAAGGTCACCTTTCGGCACGTCATTTGTAGAACTTTATGAAATGCATGTTCAAATAAAAATTAGGAGCCCGTAACAGAAATAGTTGGTGAGATAAAGCAAAATGTGGAAATTTTTGGTGATATGTTTGGGCCAGTCACCTTGGAAAAGTAGGCCAAGGTTACCTTTAGCCAGGTCATTTGTAGGCTTTTATGAGATGCATGTCAAGGAATAATTAGGAGCCTGTAACTGAAATAGTTGATAAGATAAAGCAAAATGTCAAAGTTTTTGGTGATATTTTCTGGACAGTGACCTTGAAAAAATAGGCTAAGGTCACCTTTAGGCACGTCATTCATAGGACTTTATGAAATGCATGTCCAATAAAAATTAGGAGCCTGTAACTGAAATAGTTGATGAGATAAAGCAAAATGTGGACATTTTAGGTGATATGTTTGGGCTAATGACCTTGGAAAAATAGGCCAAGGTCACCTTTAGGCACGTCATTTGTAGGCCTTTATGCGATGCATGTCAAGGAAAAATCAGGAGCCTGTAACTGAAATAGTTGATGAGATAAAGCAAAATGTTGAAACTTGGTGATATTTTTTGGCCAGTGACCTTGAAAAAAATGATCCGAGGTCACCTTTAGGCACATCATTTGTGGGCCCTTATGAGATGCATGTCCAGTAGAAATTAGGAGGCTGTAACTGAAATCGTTGATGATAAAGCGAAATGTGTTGATGGACACACACACGCACACAAGCATGCATGCATGGACGGAGCCCGATACCATAGCTCCCACACCGCGCACGGCGGGAGCTAAATATGATTCACATACAAAGAAAGTGTGGTTTGCAAATGCAAAGATGACTTGTGAACAAACAGTGTGGTATGCAAATATATATATGTTTCACATATAAACAAAGTGTGGTTTGCAAATGCAAAAACGATTTGCAAACAAACAGCATGGTTTACAAATACAAAACACCATTAACAAAACAATATAATCTGTTTTACAAAACAAAAAGTACCAATCAGATACATGGCACTTCAATTCGTACGAGAAAATATTTCCAACAAGCACAAAAAATCAAGTGACTTTTGTCAGGTCTCTACCGGAGATACGGTGGTGCCGATTTTCTCACAAATGTCCAGATTTGGAGACCAATGTCCAAGCTAAGTTATTTGCCCTTCTCAACAGCAGGTGGTGCTATGAGTCCATTTCAAAGATCTCTAAATGGCACAACACCGGAGACTGCCCTGAAAGAATAGGCTAATATATCCCCCAGACACAGTACAGAAATCAAACTAAAGATTTTGAAGGCAAAGGGTGGGCCTACTATTGATACTCAATATCACCTTATGCAAAGGTTTCTGATGTTTTGCATCCACGGTTTTTCTATATCAAACAATCCCACATTCTTTACCAGTCTGGTCATTTAAAGTTAATGACCACGCATCAGACTCTTTTAAAGAAAGGGCACCGGTCATTCTGTAATAAAGGCAAAATCTTCGGGATCAAAGCCCCTATCTTTTAGTGACAATACTACAGTGAGCCAAATTGCTGGAGGAGGTACCACCGCAGAAATTCTTTAAATATTTTGGGTCAGAGAATACCCTGCACTCACTCCTGTGTATTTGATAGACCTGCTTGGTAGAGATTGAATTTGTAAATGCACACATGACAGTTTGACAGAATCACAGACTGAGAACTCTATGTGGCACCTCTATGCTGGGATCCAAACAGATGCCCAGGCACGCTTACAAGAAGAAGGAAAAAAAATGGACAAACGAACAAAACTGCACCTGCATGTAACAGTTGAGGAAGATATTGAGAAAATGAAAATTATGAAGGTGGGAAAAAGGAGAGAAAGAAAAAAAAGGGGTTTTTTTTTGGTCACATTGTTTGCGTCACATTTTTGGTATAAAACAAGATTTGTGTGCATTGTCTGTACAATTGAGGTCATCATAACAGCAGTTCTGAACATTTTTTGGGAAGTCCACCACATGTGTCTCTGTGCGAAGCCTCAAATAAAAATGAAAGGACACTGGGCCATGGGTATAACTCTGTTTGGACTCCATGGACTGGGAAAATATTCGCCCTCACTACGTGTCACTGCACAGCAGTTCCCAAACTTTCTGAGAGTTATTTGAAGCATTCATGAACTTGTTTGTGATGCTCTGACATGCCTGTACGTGACAGACTCTAAATTGACTGTGAATACCCTCTAGTCGGCGTGTTTATCGCATGTAAGTGTGAGGGCAACACATGGTATGCGGGTGACAGCCCCACACCTAGCAGAGGTGCGTGAGAGATGACCTCTGTGAACAGGCGAGGCTGGTGAAAACGGTCAGAAGTTTCTATACCCATAGCAAAGTGGGGTGGAGATCAGATAGTCAGTTCGCGCCCGGGTGGCTGACAACCACTACGGGATTCGGGGATCGCGATAGACTGGGTCATCGGCTGGTCAGCCGCAGATGGCAGCAACACCAGAAAGGTATAAGGGTGGCCGTCGTGCTCCGCTCAATGTACAGTCAGGCCACCACAAGCCAAAAGCGAATGTGTTAGTAGGCGAGTGGTGCTGCTGTTATCAGTATGCTTTAGCAGAAGGCAGACTTCTCAACCTGGGGGAGCCTGGGCAAAGATCTCTTTGGAAAGGGATCTAGCCTGGAACTGTACCCAAGGAGAGGGCGGATCGAAGGACCTGAGTGTGATGAGAAGGGAGGCCTCATGACCTTGGTGCTACTGCAGGAGCATGCTGGTTGACAGCGCCCGTTAGGTAACTACTCACAAAAGTTGGACACTGCAGCAAAGGGGCTTCCCCTTTGCCTTAGAGCTGTGGCAGTGGCTGCACTGGCACAGCTTTTGCCTCTAAGGCAACCCCCTCTCCAAAAAAAAAAAAAAAAAAAAATATATATATATATATTATTTGTTCAAATCAACAATGTCTACTGCAGAGTGTGCCAAGCGAGACCTAATAATAATAATAATGCATCAATTTTATATAGCGCTTTTCAAGGCACTCAAAAACGCTTCACAATGGATACGTTATTCATTCACTCACACATTCATGCTTTGAGGGTCGTAAACTACGTTTTTGTAGCCACAGCTGCCCTGGGGCAGACTGACAGAAGCATGGCTCCCAGTATGCGCCCACGACCCCTCCGACCACCACCAAACCTACCATGTAAAAGCTTAGCCCCACCAATTCATAAAATCTTAATCAGTAGTGACGTCCACGATGCCAAGGAAAACATTTTTCGTTCCCTGTAAATCTCGGGATTGGACCTCTGATCTGCACAGATCAGTGGAATGGACAAATGTCAGTGGCCGTGACCACCACCAACACACTCCAGCACAATCGATGACGGTGTACACACACACCAACAAAAAAACAAAACTCAACGAAGAAGACTCAGAAGCCTGCGTTTTGTTCTTTGATTCGTTAGGTGCATTGCAAATCGTTGACCACAGACAGTAGCTCACGCCTTGAGATGCACCCGGTGGGAGTTGGACGAGCGAAGAAGAGAGAGGCTAGCTAATTAGTGACGAAAGACATGCAGATTGATGAGGTTGACAGGGGAAATAGGAGAAGGAAAAAGGGTTATGAAGTGAAAATGGTGAAGATTCATTTGTGGTTGGAAAGAAAGCAGTGGGCGAAAAGCACGAAATTAACCATATTTTTGGTGATAATCACTACGTGGGGCAATTTGTTAGAAGTCAAACAGGAGAGGTGAAGTCAGTGAAAGTGTGTAGAAGTGGCATTGTAAATATTGTATGTCGTAATAAGAAACAAAGGGAAAAAGCTCTCAAACTTAAGGAGTTCGATTTTGTGCGAGTAGTTTGTTTTAAAATGAATCAGAGGTAGAATATGAAGGGAGTTATTGGGGGGTGGGCGGTCCCCGTATACTGTTCAAGTTGAGTGTTTTTTGGAGGTAGAAGGTGTATGTGGAGCTCGGCGGCTGAAAAGTCACCGAGAAAAGAAAGAACAAGACAGCATGTCTGTGCTGTTAGAATTTTAAAAAGAGTTTCCGGACAGGATCCTGGTGGATTACGTGAGTTATAAAGTGAGGGTTTTCGAGAGGACGCCACTACGGTGCTATTGATGCCAAAAATATGGGTATGTGGCAGCAGTGTGTAGATCAAGTTCTTTTAGATGGCGACGATGAGGAAAAATTGGGTGTAATGAAAAAGAATGCAATCTTTCAATAGATCAAGCTTTGTGTATTAATTGCGGTGGGAATCATGAAGCTGGAAGTAGACAATGTGAGCGGAGGAAATTTGAGCAGGTGGAATGGACACGGACTTAAAACAAGATGTCATACGCTGAAGCTGCTAAAGTTAAGGAAGAACTGTGGATAGTTAATCAAGAGAGCTGTAGTACAAAGGCCATGGCTAAAGAATCAAGATCTCACAGCGAATATATCAGTGTTCACAAAAGAAGGTTTTTAGCTTTTGTGGCAATGGCCATAAACCGTGCTAGCGAGTTAGAATCAAGAACGGATAGGATTAAAATGGTGGTACACGCAGCAAGGGAATTTCTTGGGGTAACTGATGTGAAAGGGGAGGACATCCAAGAGATTCTGGAAAAAGGGCTGGTTGGGAGAGGGAGCCAAATACAAACTGACTACTTGCGGTTAGGTTACTTATAGATAAGAGAATTGCAGATTTTTTTGTGTTTTTTTTTTTTCGCAACAATGAAAGCGATTATGTAAACTCAGTAGGTGGCGGTAATACACCATATGGTTTATTAACTGCGGTAAAACCCCAAAAAGAAGAAGAAGAGATGCACCCGATGTTTTCCGGAAGAGGAGAACGCCATGTCAAACTAACTAACGTTGACAGTTTGGTAGCCAGCATAGGCCGACTGGAGTTTGGCCGAATTCACTCTGGTTTGACTTGAGTGACCACGCAGAAAAACCAGTGACCGAATCACGGCGCTCCGACGGTTTGTCCAGTTCAAATATGGCGGCCCTGTGAATGTAAGTGTTGTTTGTGAAATGAAAATATGGCTATTTCTGTTTATCAACTAACACACCGTTTTTATAAAAATCCAGCTCTAAAAGTTGTGAGCAGAAGTCATGCGTTACATGGATACAGAAAATCAAATAAATGAACGGTAATTTAGTTCGAAATATCGATTGTAAAGTTGCTTTCACACCGGACGCGAATCGAATTTTTCGCACGACAGGTAACATTAAAAGCCAATGCAAAGACGTTGAATGTAATCTGTCGTGCCAAAAATTAGTTTCGCGTCCAGTGTGAAAGCGACTCAAGGGTGGGTATTATAAGTGCCACTCTCTTGTATTTCAAATATTCGATGGATATAACGCAAGGAGGCGTTCGAGCCAGTGCTGTTACCGTCGATACAAAGGCTTCGGAGCCTGTATCAAAAATGTGAAGCACTTCCCAACGGAGCTTCCTGTCGAGGCTTGTATCGTGTCGGCGAAATGACGTCAGTCAGTCGACTATAAAATGTCCCAGTTCTCTTCTGCACTTCGTGGGTTGTTGTCAGTATTTTAAATTTGTCAATGCGGTTTGCGAGTTTGTCATTGCGTGCGATGCGAGCAAGTTGTTTCCCGTTCCGGAATACTTTGATTTGATTTCACCGAATAAGGTCGCTTAGAGAGGCAATTAGGCCAAATTGTTCGACTATTACGTAATGTCATATTTTCAAACTTGTTCAAATAAGTAAATTTATTTTCATTTTATTGTTAGGGGAAACGCTTATTATTTTTGAACAAAAATATAAAGCTCTTTGTTTCACATGCGCATTCACTGCCCTCTCCCCTGTCCCCGAAAGTATCTTTTAGTTTCGTTATGACATAACATGTGGTCAAAATACTTCATTTTATTTTGCATTTATTGATTCTGCCACTTTCGTGATGAAGGCTTATGCTCGCCTACCATGTCCTACGAAGCACAATTCGCATGTGTTTTTATTGACCAATAGGGGTCTCTAGAGTGCATTCGAAACCTCAAGAAATGAACCACACTTCATCACATCTGGGCGGAAAGCTTCAACGCTTCATGGGGCTTCATCTCACCAGCACTAGTTCGAGCGATACTTGCAGCATGGCGCGCAGTGGCGTGAACCAGAGTCAAGTCCGGCTAGCGCCGGAAGTAGAGATGGCAATTTTGGCAATATCGGTCCAATTCCAACCTGCTCCCTGAAGACTCAAGCCCTGAGCCCTCACCGACTTAATTGACGTCAGCTGTAAGGGACTGAGTTTGAGAGTCTGAGGGGGCCCCAGATCCTATGAATTGGAATGGAACAGCACTTACCCCCTTTCACGTTACCAAACTACACGCAGTTGTGACAATCAACGTTAATACTTAAACGTAAACTTTTTCTTAATTGCTCCTTCCATTACATCGATCGGACCGCTCTTTGATTTTTTTTTTTTGTTTTTTAACATTTTCGGTATTCCGACGGCATCCCCCCCGTACTTGATTTCACAACGCTCTGAACTGTGGGTAATTTCCTTAGCCAAAGTCTGCATCGGTGTTGACTTACGGTAAGGGGGCAGTTAGTGCTCATTCATGGACTCACTGACTTGATGATCTGACAATGGAACAGCCCTCGCACACTCACAGACTTCCCGTGAACGCGCCTCTAAGTCAGTGAGTCGGATTGGAATTGGGCCTTCGACACGTAGGCTGCATCCAAATGTCCACACTTCTCCGTACTAGCAGACTCGCGGACTTTGCGGGCGCGTTCACGGGAAGTCTGGGAGTGCTGAGGGCTGTCTAAATCCATAATTGTTCCAGTCCACAAGGGGCCTCAAGCGGACTTTCTGCGGACTTCCAGAGTGTCTGCTTGGGGTGCAGACTTCAGCAGATTTCACTAGTGTAATTACCTGTAATATACTGCAATTTTTCCAAATTGCTGACAGTAAAAAAGCACAATCACATACACACAAACTAATTAGAAATTCATAATATTAAAATGTTACTTGAGTAATGTAAGCCAGATATAAAATTCAACATCATTCAGAAATACATGCTACAGAGGTAATCAGTATGCATTTGCATAGAAACGAGTGAATCCGACTCGAAGCCTGTCGATCAGCTCATTTTGTTATGCTGCAGACTGCCGCTCTTGCCGACTTAACATGATGATGGTGAAGACGTCACATTACATACGACTGAAGTCCGTGAGGGCTCAGTCTGCAAGTCCAGAGGGTAGAGATTTGGATTCAGCTGCAGACTGGAATGGTTTCGAACACGTTCAAAACTTCTGGGTTTGACACGGGTTTACGACTCTGATTCAAAACGTTTTCATGTGACTATTGACGTTTTCCCTGCTCTGCCCGGCAATGACCATATGTTTTGTTTCACTTCAAAAATTTTAATAGTTGCAGTAAAAGTTTTTGCCACTAGGCTGTGCACTTCTGAAATAAATCTGGTTTCGAAACAATTCGGAACATTTCGAAACAGTGGTCGTTTCAAAAGTTTCAAAACTGTTTCAAAGGTTCGAAATTGCCATCTCTAGCCGGAAGTCAGCCATACTTTTCGAGTTAGCTCGCTGGATTATTTTGAAATAATTCTGTTCTTAGCGAGTTGGATGTCAGTAGCGATATTATTATAGGTATGTGACCAAGAGAGATTGCCTTTGGCTGTAAATGGTCATGCTGCCGCTATTGAAATTCATTCATGCTTTCTTTCCTGAAATATTTTTTCTTTTGAAACATTTATTTCATTTTTTTGGTCTGTCTACCGCATTTGAGGTAACATTGACCTTAAATGAAAGGTTTGCAACCCACTTTTTTGATCTACTGCGACTGAAATGGGTCACAAAACAATTTGCAATTAGGGGTACTATAAAATTTTATAACTTTTTTCCTTCTTGGCCAATTTTCGTGATCTTGGGGTCAACTAGAAGTTCTTTTCGAGAGCTTTAAATTGGCAATTAATTAATTAAAATTAACTGAATTTGAATTAATTTGTCACATATCTAATTATTTTGAGTGCTAGTTCAAAGGTAAAATAAGTGGGCCAGCTACCTTGTTCAGGTTAGTTCAGCGTTACAGTGGCAAAAGGCAGTAACTCCAATCCATGACTATTGGAGTTAATGCCTTTTGCCATTATCAGGCTGAGCTGTGCCCCTCTAGAACTTGGCAGATCGCCTCTGCAACTTAAGATAATGTTGCCTTGCATAATCTAGCTGCCTTAGCTGTTTTTGTCCCAGTGTAACGTAGCTGTAGAAAACCAAATGAAAAATCTTAAATGAAGGATTAATCAGCTATGTTAAACTGCGTGTTCTGAATAAGAACTGTTGATGTTCAAGGCGATCACATCCCATGTATGAACAAAGTGACCATCTGTCACCAGCGAATAGTAAAATTTAATTGCCCATGAAAAAAAACTCACTTGACTGGCATCATTAGCTAAATGCATGCGTTAACCAATTGATGACAGTTTGCATGCATTTTTTTGGTGCAGTTATTTTATGAGAACTAACTTTGCTAGCTAGCTGATTAAGATGGGTCTATTCAGTAAATCAGGAGCTGAAGCTAGTTGAGGACTTGTTCCAGATTCGTCTGTCAATTTATAAGGAAAACATTTATTTATTACTCTGATTTTTCTTAGGAAAGATTTTCTGTATATAGCTATCATCTCTCGTTGTTTTTTGCTGTTACATTGCTGTGCCATGCTTCTTGCAAATAGGTAATTTCTTTGAAAATTAACTAAATCAGAAAAAATTTCCTGCTTGACCACCTCAAAATCAACCGATTTTCTTTGTACAACAATTTCAATATATTTAATGGGGGGGCCTTTGAGGGATGCATGTGCTCGGTTGCCGAGTGCTCTAGTTACTACAGGAGATAGCCTCTTGAAATTTCCAGGGAAAATGATTTTGTCAAGGAAGGAATCATGGCTAGAAAATGAGCCTAGTATCAAAATGTAGGTAAAAATGAGCATTCTATGCTATAACTTCCTAATAACAAACAAGTGTCCAACATGGTGATGTGAACCTTGTTGACCCAAAATGCACTAACTTTTCTCCAGTGATTCTTCAGAAAATAGACACTACATTAAGGGTAGCAATGCCTGTTTCTGTTACACTATAGATATTTCTGTCATGGATATTAAATCGGTCCTGTTTTGCTTTTGAATATCCCATGATTTTGATGCTCAAAGTTGGTTATAGAAGTTGTACTGAACAAAAACAACAGTTTGACTTTAGATTGTGACACCAGGAGTGTATGTGAGATTAATTTATTTGCAGTTTTTAACAGAGTTGAAATGTGTTTTTCATCCCTGGAAATTTCATATGGCTATCTCCTGTACATATGAAGTTAAGAGGGCTCAAAAATGCAAAAGAAGTAATGCGAATTAAGAAGCCTGAAATTTAGACCCACCCCTATGTACTTTGAGGGCCTATAACTCATAAAATATTAATAGTATGAAGGTGAAATTTAGCTTGGCATCATTAGATATACTGAAGTTATTGTACAAAAAGAAAATCAGCTGATTCTGAGGGGGTCATGTGGGAGGCACTGACTGATGTTTCGCGGAATGATCCAAATCTCAACTGGCTGCCCACTTAACTTTTCTTACTGGGCATTATAATTTGTCTTGTTTGTTGTATCATTTGAATGACCATTTAATCCATGGAATACCAAAAGACCATGACGGCTCTGGCATAGCCATCCATTCCTTTTTGAGGTGCCGCAAGAGGGAATACAAAGATGAGTCGTCTTGGTGATTATGAAGAGGAGAGACTTGGCTCTGGGATGAGTTGGAGGGGTCAGGGTGAGGAGGAGGAGGAGGAGGAGGAAGAAGAAATGGTTCCAGACAGGAATATCTTTCTGCTGCTTGGAGAAACATCACTAGGATCCAAGAGGTGAGAATAAATGGTCATGTGAGTTTGACATATAAAGTCGATTCAGTCAACTTAAGGAATGTGAAAATTCTGTTTTACTTGATATTTACAATGTAATACAACTCCCTATACCTTACTGCCTTGAAGAAACCCAACCCTGAACCCAATGTGTGGTTCATCTCGATTTATTTAGATTTCCTCAAACATCTAAGAGTCTTGTTTCCTGTGTGTAGGCTCCCAGACGAAAGACCTCTATCTCCAGCCTCAAGTTATGAGTCCATGACAAGTGATGCAAGGTCAATGCAAGACTATTACCTCAGTGATGACAGCGAAGAGTTTCCTCCATTCACCACAAAGTATTGCATTTTTTTTAAATTGTAAATGTGTATGTGTGAGATACTGGCAGTTACTGCATGTTAAATGATAGAATTTTGAATTTTCTCACTGTGAGAGAGACTATTGAATCTTTGTTTCTATTGACACAAATATGATTATTTTCTCCATAGTTAATTTGCCTTGCTTTTTCTTAAATTTATATTGCATTGTAATTGTTACAATGGACGAGTTTTTATGACAAAATGTCTAAGGGTGGTTGCAAAAGTATTTCTGACAGAGATTGCATTGACTGCTCGGTGTGCAAAAGTGTTAAGTACATTTTTTGCTGTAACTAATAAGTTACAAATCATTTTTCACATTGTTTCAAAGTTTTACATTGCTTTTTCTCAAAACCTCAAAAATGCACTGAACTTTCTTGTGCTTCAAGCAGTCGATATACTCATTGTTCTGAGGTTCAAACCCACAGAATGGTCTAATTAAAAGTAAAGTGATGTTCTACCTGCAGGAAATCAACTTTTTGTTGTCCTTTTCATAAATTTCATATCCGTGTTGCATGTTTCGTCCCATGAATAACAAAAGGTCGCAAGTGACATTCCAAATGAAACCTGTTTTTCTGCACCACAAAGCACCGCAGCCGCTGTAGTACTTTGTGGTGCAGAAAAACAGGTTTCATCAGGAATGTCACTTGCAACCTTTTGTTATTCGTGGGACGGTTAGCTGTCTTCAGTCTTGAACAAAACTGGTGTATAATGGAGAGTGATTTGATGGAAACTAATTTGTTGCACTGCATTTCTTCAGCACACGCATATTAATGTAGAGTTTAAGAGTTTGGGAAATGCTTGGTGTGTTTTTGTTAAAAGGATTCAGCTGGACAGGCCAGACTCTCCGCCATCCTCCTGTTCTGAGGCGAGTGATGCATCGAGTGAAGGTCCAGTCAGACCTTTCTCTATGGAACCAAGGTGATCACACTGAGGGGAAAAACATTATGTTTGTGGTGAAAAATTATGGGTATGAGGGGCTAGTTTACAATACCTGCTGCGCATTCTTTGCAAAGTAATATTTATGCAATTTAATGTAAAATCATTGGAGGTCTTTGTTCATTTTCTGACTTTGTGACTTTTGTTTTTAAAAATGTAGCATTTTATTCTTATTGATCACTATGGACTGACCAAATGTTTTAAATATTTTACAAGCTGAAGGATTTGTTAGACAAGCAGCGCAGCATGCGCTGGACAGTGCCAAACCAAAATTTGGCGCGTGAAGAAGCTTCAAGGGTCCGTAATATGAGCTCTAAATCTGAGATCTCACTTCTGAGACTACATGTCTGGTCCTCATGATCAAGGCCACTCAATGCCACATCAGTCCATCTGCTAAAATACCTGATGTTCTACTTTCTGATTCTGATTTCTTATTTCCCCAGATCACAGCCGCGGAAACGAGTGGGCTCGAACCGCAGCACCCAGTGGGTTCCCCTAGACAAAGCAGGGGTTAAAGACCTGCTTGGTATCACTGGAGATAGGCACCCTGCCATGAATTTGTCCTTTTTGTCAGAGGTGAGCTCTCTACAGTGGGCCTCAGAATTATTGGCACCCTGACTTAAAATGCAGAGACATTGCACAGATAAACTCAAAATACCAAGATGTGAGAAGAACGTTTCAATGTAACCAATGAAAAGTATTTATTCATTACCTCTGCCAAGGACGGTATGTTTTTGCCTGTGCTGGTTTGTCTGTCTGTTTGTGTAGAGACAGATGTGCGATTCATAGATGATTTTTATCTTACCGGCCCTAACATACGACTAGACCATATCTCCAGACTTGTTTTTCGGATTTTTGATTGAATCATTTTTGTCCATTTTATGGCCCTGTGAAATTTTGGCCCCAATGTTGAAGATGGGACTGAGAAATTTTTCAAAATTATTTATCAAAAACTGCATGATAAATTTTTAGCTTACTGGCCCCATGGGCTGATGAGGTATTGTCGTTGTATGGCGTCTGTCTTCCGGAACATTTTTTATCTATTTTTTTTTTTTTTTGGTTTGATGAATTTTTGTGTAAATTTGCCATAACAAACTACTAAACGATATCTCCAGGTGTTTTCTTTTTTTTTTTATTTGGATTTTTGATGTCCATTTTATGGGCCCTTGAAATTTTGCTGATAAAGATTAGTGTTAAAGACACTTATAGGAAGTCATATATGAACTTTCATTTGGTGGTCTTCAATTTGACCTTCAGTGACCCTTAACTTCATATGGTGAAATTTCAATGACTTTTCACCAAAACTACAAACCGCTATTCCAGTGAAGTTGGGACGTTGTGCTAAACGTGAATAAAAACTGAATCTGCAAATGATGATTTGCAAATCCTTTTCAACCTATATTCAATTGAGTACACTACAAAGACAAGATATTTAATGTTCAAACTGATAAACTTTATTGTTTTTTTTTTTTTTTGGGAAATATTTGCTCATTTTGAATTTGATGCCTGCAACACGTTCCAAAAATGCTGGGACAGGGGTATGTTTACCACTGTGATAGATCACCTTTCCTTTGAACAACACTCGATAAGCGTTGGGAACTGAGGACACTAATTGTAGAAGCTTTGTAGGTGGAATTCTTGCTTGATGTACAACTTCAGTTGTTTGACAGTCCAGGATCTCCGTTATCGTATTTTGCGCTTCATAATGCGCCACACATTTTCAATGGAAGAAAGGTCTGGACTGCAGGCAGGCCAGTCTATTACCCACACTCTTTTATTACGAAGCCACGCTGCTGTAACACGTGCAGAATGTGGCTTGGCATTGTCTTGCTGAAATGAGCAGGGACATCCCTGAAAAAGATGTTGGTTGGATGGCAGCATATGTTACTCAAAAACCTGAATGTACCTTTCAGCATTGATGATGCCTTCACAGATGTGCAAGTTACCCATGTCATGGGCACTAACACATTCCAAACCATCACAGATGCTGGGTTTGGAACTTTGCACTGATAACAATCTGGATGGTCCTTTTCCTCTTTAGTCCTCTTTATACACAACGTCCATGATTTCTAAAAACAGTTTGTAATCTGGACTCGTCAGACCACAGCACACTTTTCCACTTTATAATCTAGTTTTTTCTGGTGCATGTGATGGGTAAAAATCAAGGTTTTGTTTTACATCTTTTGTCCTTTGAAGCAAGTTATCGTTTGTAAATGTAATATCAATATTCCATAGTGTTTTCTATCTGAATTCTTGTTGAGGTGACACCACTGCATTGTAACTTACGCGTGAATTGTATTTTCTTCAGGCATTGAATGATTCTCTGCAAAAATTAAAGGAAGATGAACTGAGTTATTTCAAGAATATTCTGGTGGATCGTTACCCTCAAATCTTTGAGAGCTCTTTACTTCAGCATGGGGTACCAGAACTTGTTGGCAAGATGCTTGAGAGGTGTGACATGGAAGGGTCTCTGAAGATAACTGTGCTCACCCTGGAAGACATGGGACTCAAGGAAAAGGCAAAATCCCTGCAGGGCAAGTGCAAGAGAAGTATGATCTAGTCTATTTCATCTGCTTATTAAAATACCGGAGGTGTCACTGACAACAATGAAGAACTGATGCACAGTTGAACTGGGCCTAAAAATTAATGGCACCCCTGACTGGCAGTGCACAAACAATTCTTAGAGGAACTCTAACAACATGTGAGAAATACTGTACGATATTAATGTTCCAGTGGAACCAACCAAAATAATTTAATGATTGAATTAAAAATTCATTTCCTCCAAATCATGGTTTCTCAATTAATGGCAATGAAGAAAGGAGGAGACGCCTGCACACTTACTTCAAGCCACCGAAGAAAACTCTGATTAAAAAAGGACAACGTTTCGATCCGACTTAGATCTTCGTCTGGTCAAAATGTACATTTCGACCAGGCGAAGATCCAAGTTGGATCGAAATGTTGTCCTTTTTTAATCAATAAAGTTTTCTTTGGTGGTGTGAAGTAAGTGTGCAGGCGTCTCCTCCTTTCGTCACTGACGAATTTTATTTGATAGCCTTGCACCTATACGCGATGTGCGTGTAACTCTTTTAGTCACAATTAATGGCACCCTTAAAGATTATTGTAAATAACATCAACCAAAATTAACCCGGTATTAAATTTAGCGTATTTAAGTTTTTTCCAAGGGTGAAGGGATGATATTGAGCCGTGACATCACTTCCTGTTTCACTAGGGTATAAAAATGAGGTAACACTTGCATTATCCCGTTGTCATCCAACTCCATGCAGAAAACTAAACAACTGTCAGTTAAAAAGAAGCAGATGGTCATGGACCTTTAAACATCTGGTGATGGCTACAAGAAGATTCACAAACGATTGAATATGCCACTGAGCACAGTCGGGGCAATTATTGAAATATTCCAAGGATATGGTATCGTTGAAAACCTCAAGGGTAGAGGACACAACTGCATTTTGACCCCCTGGATACTGGGGAGGATAGTGAGAGAAGCAACAAAATGTCTAAGAATCACTGTGAAGGAATTGCAGGTGGCATCTTGAGGTCTCTAGGTTTCAAAAAGCTGTATCAGGTGCTTCCTCTGCAACCACAGGCTCTTTGGAGGGGTTGCCAGAGGAAAGCCTTTTCTGACCAGAAGACAGACAAGGGCTTTGAGTTTGCCAAGTGCCATTTAAATTATTATTGGAACAAGGTGCTTTGGTCAGATGTGTTTTGGTTTGAGTTTACACATTTTGGTCAGGTACAGCATCAGCATGTTTGGCGTTGAAACAGAGATGCCTACAAGGAGAAGATACTCACGGTGAGGTATGATGGTGGGTCAGTTATGTTTTTGGGCTGTTTTAATTCCAGAGGTCCAGGGGTACTGGTTAAGATTAATGGCGTAAGGAATTCCACCAAGTATCAGGATATTTTGGCTGGTAATCTGGTTGCCTCGGCCAGAATGCTGGGATTTGGCTGTAGGTGGACTTTCCAACAAGACAATGACCCAAAGAATTCCTCAAAATCCACACCAAAATGGTGCAATGGCCATCTCAGCTGTCACATCTCAGTCCATTTGAAAACCTGTGGGCTGAGTTGAAGGAGGGACTTGATTAACGCAAACCCAAGAATGTAAAGAATCTTTAAAGAAATCGCGTAGTGGAATGGTCCTTAATTGCCCCAAATCTGTGCCATAACCTTTTCAAAAATTACAGGAAAAGACTCCAAGCTGTTATCCTTGCCAGAGGTGGTTGCACTAAGTACTAAATGAAGGCTGCCAGTAATTATGAAACCTTGATTTTGTTGAAGTTTTTCTTCTATTAGATGATTATCATTTTGGTTGTTTCCATTGAAACATTAATAAAGTGATGTATTTCACATTTGTTTGTATAATCCATTTCTCTATAATTTACCATTTTTTTGTATTGTTTGTGCATTGCTTAGGGTGTCAGTAATTTTGGAGCCCAGTGCGTTTGTCGCAATGCTCTGGTTACTGTCAAGGAAAAAATGCTAATTGAATGGACACAACTTGCTTATTAACCCTATTCAGGACTTTTGTGGTTCAATGGACCCTAAGCACTTTCATTTATTATCTTTTTTTATTTAAATGACACGTGTCTGAGATTTCATGTAATCCTCCATGGTTCAGTCACACAAAATACAGAAAAGAGTGGCATTGCTAGGGCATGCACTTTTTGGGTAAATTGACTATAACACTCTGAATATACCAAAGATATCGCATTCTTCTAAGCAAAGCAGAAGGCACTGTGCCATTTTTATCCCCTTGAAAAGTTCTGGATACTTCCTGGCTAGAATATTGTTGCAGCAGCAGGATCATTGCTTGAGATTGGGAGGTCTTTATCTCAAGTAAGTTGCATAATTATCACAGACATAAAAATTTTTTATTTCTTGCCCACGGCCATGTTTAACCATGTAGCCCATGTTTTAACAGTATATAGCCCCCTTTTGATGGCTTACAACTTCTAATTTCACGTTACATACAAAGTTATATGGTCAGAGCGGTGCTTAATAGAACAGTGTAGTGCAGGGACCACTGTTCCTTCGCAGGTATACCAGGGCTGCTTTGATCACTTTGATACTTTGATCTAAGAGAAGGAGCATTAAACGTGCATCCAGCTGCAACGAGAAGATTCTTTCTGTGCCCATGTGAACAAGACCGGAAGACAAGGACCTGTTGCATTGAATGTGGAAACCATGTGTGTTGGGAGCATTGCCCAGATAGTGTTTTGTGTGATCAGTGCCTCGGAACTGTCGAGAGTGAGAGTAAACTCTACAGTAATTTCTGAGATTAAGTTTTAGTGCTGGGACACTTGCAGAAGCTGTTGTAATGAGATCCAAAGGACCCCAGAGATATTGCATCATATTTGCTGCTGAGAAATGTAGACCTAATGGAAGGCAGTACTAGACCGATATTTATTAGCATGCTGTGCAGTAGTTCTTAGTAGTTGAGCTGCAAATTTTCAAAGAAATTGTCATTTCTGGCTATAATGCCATTTTGTTGAATTTTTAGTTGACAACTGTGGGGCATTAGAAATGTGATAGTAGATTTTAGCAAATATATATAATTAAACTCAGTATTTTATGCAGTAAGTAACTCTCCTCTGAAAATAAACAGGTACTTTAAGCTGTATGAAGTGTTTATTTTAAGCTAAAATGAAAGTTACCTTTGAGTCCATTGGACCCCAAAAGACCATTAATGTAAGTTTTTTTTGAAGGTCCTGAATAGGGTTAATTACATGCTCTGATGGGGTAGGGAGAAAAAAAAAGTATTGAAATTGGCTAGGGTCATGTATCAGATGTCTAACTAGGAGTATGTGCATGTATTTGTCTTTGGCTTGACAGATGAAATGCAATATGACTTGAAGGCCAGTTTGAAGGAGAAGTACACCAGCATATATGAAGGATTGCCAAGAATAGGCAGTCCGGCCCTCCTCAAGAATATTTACACTGAGCTCGTCATTGCAAATGATGGACATGGAAGTATAAAAACTCAACACGAGGTGAGGCATCTTGGGGAAGTGGTGACGACCCGGAAAGAGTTGAGACTAATCAATGGTAGAGATGTATTTACCCCATTAGGTGGCTACTTGGAACACCAGCGATTTCTGCTTATGAACGGGATGCCTGGATCAGGAAAGTCATTTTGTGTGCAGAGATTCATACTTGACTGGGCTGAAGGAGAGCGCCATCAAGACATGTTTTTTGTCTTTCCGATTCCTTTTCGGGAACTGAATTCCCTGAAATCGGAGAAATACAGTCTGATCCAGCTCATTCACCACTTCTTTCCAGAAATGAAAGGGCTTGATTCCATCTGCTGTCTCGATGGCTACAAAGTTTTGTTCATCTTCGATGGCCTGGATGAGTGCGAATTCACCTTGGACTTCTTCCACACTGAGATGTGGTGCAATCAGACTCGGCCAACCTCGATGGAAATGTTACTGATTAACCTATTTAAGGGGAATATTGTCTCCACTTGTAATATCTGGATCACCTCCCGGCCAGCAGCAGCCAGGAGGATCAGTGCTAATTGCGTCCATCGAGTGGCTGAGGTTCAAGGGTTTAATGACACTCAGAAGGAAGAGTACTTCAAGAATACAATTGGTGATCAGGCTCTGGCAAACAGAATTATCAATCACGTACGGTCAGAAAAGAGCCTCAATATAATGTGCCATCTCCCAATCTTCTGTTGGACGCTGTCCGATTTGTTTCAGAGAGCAATGAGCATGCCTAATGGAGAAATCCCCAAAACTCTGACTGATGTATTTACATGGTTCCTGCTTATTCAGTTGAACATCAAGGCGCAGAAGTATCATGGTAAGGAGTTGAGTGAGATGTTTGAGAAAGAGAGAGAATTCCTGATGATTCTGGGGAAACTGGCATTGGAAATGCTGGAACAGGACCAGCTCGTTCTAAATGAAGGCCAGTGGGAAAAGACTGGAATTAGCCGTGAAGAAGCTGTGCGTTCTGGGCTGTGCACTGAGCTTTTTAAAGAACAGTTTGCATTGTATCGAGAGAAGATGTTCTGCTTCATGCATTTGACAATTCAGGAGTATCTAGCTGCTCTTTATGTATTTATGAGCTTTAAACACCGCAGCAAGAATGTACTTGAGAAATCTCACAGCAGCAAGTTAAGGATTTTCAAACCGACCTTGCTGGATGTGCACAAGAGTGCAGTGGATAGGGCCTTGCAGTGCCGGAATGGACAGTTTGACATGTTTCTTCGCTTCCTGCTCGGCCTTTCTCTGGAGTCCAATCAAGAGCACCTTCAAGGCATCGTGATGAAGGTGGGGGAAGGAACTCATCTTGAGAAAACAGCTCAGTATATTAGGAGTAAAATGAAGGAGAACCACTCAGAAGAGAGGCGAAAAAATCTGGCCCAGTGTCTTATTGAGATAAACCACTTCACTCCATAACCTGACTGTCTTTACTGATAGTTTTTCTTGAGCGTTGGGTACTGACCTCCCGGCTTATACCTAATAAGCGCATATTGTGTGTGCTCTGGATTGGATGCATGCCTGTGGACCGCAGTGCTGCAAGGTAGAGCTTAATACCTCTACTGGTATTGAACGCTGACCACTGCTGCTGATTCCTTGACAACAAAAAGTGGTGAACTCTTGATCCCAGTTTTATCAAAAAAAGATGGTAAATTCCTTGGCTACATTTGGATGCTAAAATGAGGTTGATCAGGTCAAATGTATCATGGGTTATTTGTAATTATGGCGCTCCTGGAGGGAAATGCACAGAAGTTTTTTTTTTTTTTTTTTTTTTTTTGTGCTGGAAAATTTGACTTTGGGTTGCCTGTACTCCCCTTCAACCACTCTTCATTTGAATCCAGATTGCAGTGTTACAGTGAATTTTTATTGTAGGAACATCACGTAATAGTTCTTAATGGCCGTCCTGTCTCTCTTTGAATTCTTTTGCTATGGACCTGCTATGAATTGAACAGGCACTATTTTCCTGCTAGCAAATGGAGTGTGACAAGGCCATGCACGTGTATAGCATTTCGTCATGGAATTTGATGTGCCTGTGCCCTTTAGGCTATCTGTTGAATCACTGTGCTCTGAAGTGGGTGGATCGGCACTGTTAAGGTGTGTGACAGAGAAGATCATATGGCACACTGCAATTCAGACGTTGGTATGGTTATGCTCAAATCTGGTCTCGAGTGCTGATTGATATCCACCAAACAGCAGAGCTTCTGGGCTTACAAAAGCAATGGCTTGGTCTCATTTGCAAGGAAGCTTCCTTAGTCGGACTGTCTCATTTCAGTAGGAGTCATGGGAAACATCCTGGTTTGGAACCGTGATTTGGTGAAATTTCAGGTGAACGCGAAGTGGTTCCAACACAGCGAAGGAAATCACAAAATGCCCTGACAATTTTTTCGGGTATTTTGATTTGGGGAGACAGGACAGCTACAGTAGATTTTTTTTTGACAAATATTGTATGATTTGATCATTAAATTTTAAGTTGATAATTTTTAGGGCCAGATATTGCTTGTATATGCACAAAATATCGGCTTTTATGTGAGAAAAGAAGTTGAATCAAAAATTTCCTCCATTTTCAAAGTGAAGAAGCTCTACATACAGACCAACAGGATGCTTATGTTTCCCATGGAAACTGCTGACGTTGTGGAATAAACCGCATTCGTCACAATGCTCTTCCTAGTTTGTGTTTCACGTAACCTATTGACTAACTGGTTCCTATTAAGGAAGGGACCTAACCAGGAACCAAGGTGATGGAAAGCCAAAAAAAGTGTCACACTATAAAATGGATCACATGCTGTGAAATTGTACTACCTAGAAACAAGATGAGGCATTTAAAGCTGTCTTTTACTTACACTAAGGCAGCTGCTACACACACTTGACTCAATAACCCCTGTGAAGCCATGCGTCTCAAACATTACAGTGCCCTGAAATAGTTGGGAGTGGGAAATGTATGGAGTGAGAACAATTCAATTGTTGTATTGCAGATTTAAATTTATGGAATTACTTAGTGGCTTTTATGATGTGGCAAAATGCATACATGCATGGATGTTCTTAGGTGGTACAATGCATAGCATATCTAGCTGCATGTAATAATGCCGTTATGGGTGAACCATGCATAAGATGATCTCTTTCACAGATCCAGCTCACAGTGGACAATATCAGTCCATATGTATCCTCTCATGCACTTCATCCAAGTGACCACTTATTCCTCAGATAGACCGCAGAAATGTGGAAGGGTTATGACCAAAATCATCTGAGTCTTTTTTGAATGACACATAAAGCTAGGTTCCGAGCAGAAATGAATAGAGACTGAGGATACTGTTGCATCTTGGTATGACAGAACAAGGCTGATAACGTGAAATTCTGCATTGTGAATGCTATAAGCTGGTCTAGGATTATGAAAATAGTTATGCCCCCTCCCCGGAGGGAAGGGAGATGTATTGTTTTTGTGCGGTTTCCCGTCCGCGTCGGCATTCCCGCTGTCTCCGGGCTGTAACTCGGAAACTGCTTAAGATATTTGCATCAAACCTTGCACACACTTTTACCGGTGTTTGTAGATATGCCTTTTGCTATTTTTGCTAAGATTACTTTTTATTACATTTTTCTTGTTTCCATGGTAACTGCTCAAACTTAGTCTCAAACTGAGGTTAGAGTTTGTTTCTGGGCTATATCTCAAAAAAACATTTACATCAAACTCTGCACTCTTCCAATATTGCATGTAGATATGCCTTTCGCTATTTTTGCTGCAATTACTTTTATTTTTCTTGTTTCCATGGCAACAGATTGAACTTTGTCTCAAAATTGAGGCATGATACATTTCCAGGCTGTATCTCACAAACTCATGAATATATTTACATTGCTCACACTATCAGGATGGTATGTAGATGTGCCTTTTGCTATTCTACTTCAAATTACCTTTTTATTTCTTCTTGTTTCCATGATAACTGTTTGAACTTGTTGTCAAATTGAGGTTAGGGTTTGTTTCTGGGCTGTATCTCAGAAAGTTTAAGATATTTACATCAAACTTTGCACACTTTCTCAGCATTGTATGTAGATATGCCTTTGCTATTTTTGCCAAGATGTCTTTTTATATTTTTCTTCTTTCCTTGCTAACAGTTTGGACTTGGTCTCAAAATGGGGGTGCAATTTGTTGTCTGTATCTCACAAACTAATTAAAGGAAAAGCAAACCTCTGGAGTTTTAGTGCATGCACAGAAATCACATATTAACAGAGATAACCTTGCCAAAGCTAAGCCTTGCTCATCCAACCAAACCTGTGTTTTTTGTTAATTTGAAAAATCAGCGTGGGTTCGCATTTTATATTAACCGGAAGTGACGTAGCAGCCACCCAGCATATTGTACACAAACCTTATACATAGTACATTCAGTATACGCAACGCGCAGCATACATGCAGTGATTGAGTATTAAAGTACGAATTGGCGTACTAACCACAAATGAAACCTTATTGGTATGAGCCTTAGTATTTTGAGGAGGAGCTACAAATGTAAAAGCAACCGTATTTGAGCGTGGAATGTGTTAGTTATGTGTTACGGCGCTCTTGTTCTAACAAACGCAGCGGCAACAGGATCTGTCCATTCAAACGAAGAAATTCAATGCTCGCTCGAAATTAAGATGAAAACATACTAGTACAACTGGATACAACGCAAGAAAACTCAGATTTATGGAATAATTTCAGTAGTTACATTCGCATGGTTATCACAGAACAATAGATCAGTGCCTTGACAAACTAGAGGAAATATGACTCTGATATTTGAACGTACAGGACACTGTGAAGATCGCGCAGCTCAAGTTATGAAAAAGATGAATTTTCGTTGTATGAGGCCGTGGACAGCACAATCGGCCAAGAACGCAGGGGAGTAAGAATTCCGTATTCAGCCTCCACCAATACCAAATAAAATCAGTACTTTTTCGGCTTACCTTGATATTTGGGTACCAAGAGGAAGATTCAGGTGATTTAAAAACATCGAGCATCCTGTTTAATTTCTCATGCTGCTATACGTGGTAATCCATGTAACTGATGACACACCGGGTTGCTAGGGCACGCGCAGCATATGCATTCACGGTAATAATATTCTAAATCCTTTCCTTAATAATACCTCCCCCCCAAAATATATTGGCGCCTCCTTTACTGGCAAATAAAAAGCCAAAAAAAAAAAAAAGGTTGGACATGGAATTCTTTCCACGCCAGAGTTTGCTGCTGCTTCTTTCTGTATATTTCCCCATTTTAAAATCACCAAGGTGTATACTTTAATGTGCTGTATCAATCATGACGGGTGGCTGCAACGTCATACTTATGCAGGTTCACGTGAAATTGTCGCTGACCAGGAAAGAGTGGCGCCCTGCATGAATTGATGAAATCATCGCCTTCCAATGGTATAATTGCATAATGACATATTAATCTTTGGTTTTGGATCAGAGGTGTATTTTTATAGCTAAACAGTCACTGGAATGACGCTTTGTGTCAGGGTTCTTTTTCCCTTTAATACATTTACCTCAGACATTGCATAGGCTTTCCTTCAAAATACTTGTTTAATATTTCTTGTTTCCATGGTAACACTTCAGATTTACTCTCAAAATGGAGGTAGGGTTTGTTCCCCAGGCTGTATCTCAAACTAATAAAAGATATTTACCTCAGACATGCATGTGCTGTTTGCCATTTTCCTTCAGATTGTGTTTGTTTGCCTTGTTCAGGCTTGCACATAAGTTATAAAATTAACAATCACGTTTTGAAAAAAAAATATTCAATTTTAAGTAATGGGTGTTTTTAATAAAGGAGGGGATGAAAGAAAAAAGGGGGGTGAGGGTGGTTGGGGGAGACAGCTGTTTTTGCTTAAAAACACTAGTTGGACTGCAATCCAAGCAATTCATGACTCAACTGTTTATAATTTCATTGCATGCAGGTTGAGGGCCATTTGGAGTGCTTTGTTCTACTTCGCTTTCATAAGTCTTTGGCCCGTATTCAGAAACAACACTCACATTAACCCTCCACTCACCATATAGCGAGTACGATTGAAATGTAACTGGCTTGTGAGAGATCGATCGACCAACCAACCACTTACCGAGGGAACGGTCCCACTCCTCGCCAGTTGCTATTCACAAACGCCACTCGAGCATAACTGACGGTAGTGGGCACTAGGTACCACAGGCGTTGCGTCGGCTACTGCAAAGGGACGCTCAATCCTCACCCTTCAGTGCTGAATGACCTAAACCTGTCGCAGTTTACTTTTCTTGATTAGAAAGTTTCTCAGACTAATTGGTAAAATGACAAAAAAAATTTTAATAGTGTTGTTATACATTGCTTCAAAATTGAGGCGTTTCTTTCGCTCATAAATGACGACTTAAATATCAGCATGACTTCATAAATTCTGTGGTCGAGTGGCTCGCGAAAGGCGCAGGACAGCCCGCGAGGCTCACTAAGCAACAAGCTGTGGAACGTGCCAGACATTTCCCTCGACATTCAGCAATTAAGAATGTAGAAAAGAATGGATTCTCGTGACTTACAGCTACATGAGCCTCGCAGACCAATCCACACGAGCCAATTGAGCACAGAATTATTTAAACCTTGAGTAAAAGAAAGAAAAGAGAAGAAAAGCGTGAGAAATCCAAATGCGTGAGAGTTGACAGGTATGCGTCATTAATGAAAACTGGCCACACCTGATAATGTTGAGAGTTTTTGGAGTTTCTGCAATGGTAATTAAATGCATTTAAAACACGGCAATAATTATCAGTGCTCACTCTAACTAAACAAGCAGATCTGGCAAAACATGATAATCCTTAGGATTATTGGAGTTCAAGTAAATAATATATTATTAAATGATTGAAAACAGGTCATGTCCAATCATTATTTTTAAGGGATGGTTTTGAGCTTCCCTTATTGCCAGTTCACCCATAGCCACTGGTGGGTATACAGATGCTAACCTCTAGTTCACCACAGTGCAGTTCGTAACCACTGAAGCCAGGTGGTCAGTCATCAAGTTACCGGCGTCGTTATCATCATTAAATTTAAAATTTGCGATTGTGTCGAGCACATGGCTGTCAATGATCCAGAGGTTCTAATGTTTGTAACCACCTGAACACCCTGACAACGAAATACCAGCGCAAGTCAGTGCGGCTCAAGGGAGGTGTTCCCTGCACTCAACCTTCACTCAGAAAGAGACGCCATTTTCAGTGTGAGTGAGGTTTCTGAAAGCAATTGAGTGTTAGGGCAACTTCTGCCTCATTTAGTATAACCCGACACTAAGTTTTCACACTCACTCAAACTCAATTAGTGTGTTGTTTCTGAATACGGGCCTTTGTCTTGCGTCAGAAATTTTACAGTGGCCGTTTACTCGGCAATGGTCAGTTGTAATTATGTGTAAACTACACAAGAAAAACATGAACCTATGAGAACGTTGTGGAACAAATATGTTGAAAGCACTACATGTCAGGTGTTTGATCGTAGCTTTGCATCATTGTCATTGTGGAGCTGACTTGCTTTTTAAGTGTGCAAATACAAATGGGGTGGTAGGCATTTGGTCTTTGATCTGAAATGATTGGGCTCACTTGGGGCAAGTGCTTCATTTTTAAAGGGATGTGAGTGAATGGATGCATTTGTGTTCTGATGTTATTATATCAGAAAATAAACATTTTTGCATACAAATGATGGTAGCAAACATGGTAAACTCATTTCAGCTGTCCAACCACCTTTGTTTATTCAAGTTTGCCTTTTTAGAGATGACAGTTGACACAGTCCCCACTGGATCTCAGCAACACAAATCTGATGCACAAGTGTCTATTTAACCAGAAATAGGTCTTTTAATAACTCAATAATAAAGGGGAAATTATTTTTTATCATTTTACATCAGCTTAATTGACAATATTGTAGCTTCACTCATGGCTGGAATGAAACACTTCACTTCCAATAACACTACTGCTTTACACACTTAAAATTCAGGACTTGCACATAAGACATAACGCCCATTCATAAAATAACATACACATTGCGGTTTCCTTAGAAGAAACAAACTGAGTATATTTCAATAAATAAAACATTTTATTACTAGTTTTAACAGAACAATGAGTCTGAATTTGACATTCATCTGAGCAGGCTGCTAAAAAATTCAGTGGTGGATTTTATTTCTTTCTGCAACATTATTTCCCTTTAACGCTCTGTAGACGTGTTTGCTTTTTCAATGGAGATGTCCTTGAAACTACAAGCAGAAATGGTGCAAGTATATTATACATAAAAAATTGAAATAAGTAGCTAGAAGTTTTTATAGTTGATTAATAGCATTTTAGTACATTGTGTTATGGAAACATTTGGGCTGAAATATGTTGCATGGCTGATCACAGGTTAACATTCAGATATTCCCCTTGAGTAGAGCTCTAGCAAGGCACTGGGCGGGGCGTGTATATTTCTCTCGCGATATTTTGCTTTATTCTTATTCACTCACTCACCACTTCAACACTTTACAGAACACACCCTGCTCAAGACAACTCAAAAGAATACATGATTTTGTGCACTGTAAATGTAATTTGGAGGATCAGCTGTGAAGCAGGATTGAGATGTAAGCCAATGCTATTTTAAATCTGCTACCACTGTATGTAATTGTTTACTTGCATCAGAATATCATTTTCCCAATGCAGCCTTGCCCCTCCCTTTCTGGAGTTGAGGAAGCTTCCACCTGCAGTGAACGCACCACCTCTCTTAGGCACGCACATGGACAAATACCATACTCCAGAGGTGAATCCCCCTCACAGAAATAGAATTGGATATTGAACTAAATTCTGCCCTTTTGTTCACGATGAAAAGATGCATGCTGAACATGCATACACTACATCTGAGCTTTAGAGTTGGCATGGTTTGCTCTATTTCACATTTCGGTTGACTCCTTCCCCCGAACACATGCTCAGAAGAGATACGGGGTATATTTACAGTTTTGAAAGATGGAGGCTGTTGGAAGAACCATTTGAGGGATGGAGAGAACGAGAAGGACAACAGGGCACCCTCAGGGGATCGCAAACTGCACAACCAAATCTTCTTTCGCATCAACCTTTATCTGGGAAATGGCACTGTGTGCATAGGCCGCTATCTTTGAAACCTGAAAAGTAAATAAATCAATTTAATACATCACATGCCTTTTTAAAATGGTTCCAGATTCTGTACATTAAAGTATTTGGTGCTTTATCAAGACTGACTGGGGTGTGTTTAAAGCAACCAAGGGGCATAAAAGTCATGCCCTTTAGTTACTTCGCTCTGATCCATGTCAGCCTTGATCGCAATCCATATTATGGAGATTAAAAGCTACTTCGTAAGATCTAATCAACTTTTTTTCTTTTTAAAAACAATACATTTGATTCAGTCTCAATGATGGAATTTATAGTATACCAGTTCAGTATGTTGCGATTGTGAATTTATCCTCCATATGCCGTTTTAACCCTTTTCCCGATAGACTCCCCCTCCCTTTCTCCATTGACTGCTCTTAAATTCTATGCACGCCATGCATTCCAATGCCAAAACGAGGCTTGACATGCAAAAGAAAGAATGGCTGTGTCCAGATCAGCGTCTCACTGTTGTGTCCTGGAGTGTAATAGGGACACTAGATTGCATAGTGATCTTATTTTTCATCCTTTACTGTAAGTTCATCTTCGTAGGAGGAGATGGTAGAATCAGATTAGCAGAGATTAAGGGCCGGAACTACAGGCACTGCTAGCACTTAAAAACCGAGGAAGTGCACCTTTTTCTGAGAAATTCCTACAAAAACTTACATTTAGGTTTGCTGAAGATTTGAGGCCAACTCGGTAAACCTCAGATACATTTTACTGAGGTATCCCCATATCTGTCCGGTTACTTAAGTTTGGACAACACCTCGATGTTCACTTTCTCTCAAGGTGCCCTCTTTTAAGAATTACATTGTGTATCTGATTTGTTTGTAAATTGGTGCTTTTGCAGGTTGAATATATTCTGAATACTGAACGTTCTTTTTTTTATTAATATAATGGTGGTGGTCTGCCATTTGTCAGTTCCTGTATGCAGCACAGACACAGCAGGCTGAACTACAGTACTGACCATTCCAAAGCTCCCACGAAATTCGCCGAATATTAATGTTTTTTCATACATCTGAAAATTTTTCGGTCTACCTAGGTAAAATTTTTCAGAGGTTAACAGAGTTGGCCTCAAGTCTTCAGTAACCCTTGGCGTATTCTAAGTTTTTGTAGGAATTTCTTGGAAAAAGGTGCACTTTCTTGGTTTTTAGGTGCTAGTAGTGAGGGGCTTTATGATCGTGATGCACGTTTCCTGCGGTTTTATTTATCGAGGCATTAGTGGTGGCCTGATCAGGTCACAACTGAGAGTGTAAGATTCAGCTTATCACATAACTGAATTGCGCTATTCAATAGAAAACAAATGTAATTTCTGTATGTGCCTGATTAGTAATTTCCAATTAAGGAGCACTGTGCTAACGCCACCACTCTGCGGTCAGGCCATCAGTTTGAACTGATATTTTTCATGTAATGAGTCGGGCTATTGGAAAAGTTAGGTGACAAAGAAAAATCTGGAACAAATGCCAAATCACAGTTTTCTTTCACAGGCAAGCCATTGCAAGCACCATGGACGCAAAGCCATGGTTACACGTCTCAAGCCTCACTTCGTGCAAAAATGAACATTCATGACCAGAGTATTAAGAGTGGCTAATAATGACCCCAAATAAATACTGCGGCAATATCAATGAAGACGACATTTGACGCCTAGATACCCCCATTTTCAGTCAATGGGGAGGCTAGGGAAAAGGTCCTGTGATATACATATAGGTGTCATTTTGGGGAAAAGATTTATACTCGTTATGTCAGGTGTGGTAGTCCAACTTAACGTTAAAATTTGCTGATTTTTATCAAGGTAGAGAACGTGCAATAAGCCACATTCCAGAGCGCACTCAAAAATGACTATGAATAATACAAACCGTACAAGTGTCAAATATCCAAAAAGCATCTTTCAAATTATGATGGTCTGAATTTCCATTTCAGGTGACATTTCAGATCACAACTAGGAAGTCGTCCTTTTCCAAGTAAGATTCTGCTGGCTTCTCAGAAAAATTAAGCCCTTGATGTGTTCCTGTTAAAACAGCTTCCTTTGGATATATGACATTCAGGAATTGTGTTTCCATTTGTACTAACAAACCAGTGACCACAGGAAGTCACTACGTTCCCCAACATTAAAAACATGCAGACAGATACTTGAAGGTTCAAGAAATACAAAGCTAACAGATGGGGCTGTAAGCCTGCCCAAGGGCTAGGTCAGATTGTGCAGGTAAAAATATCTGAAATTAGCTGTACCTGTTGCAGGTCCAGATGTGAAACAAGGTCACTTGCAAGTACTTTGTGTGGCTGACTTGTTAGGGATGGGAGAGTGGCGCGCTTTCTCTGGGACAACCCGTCACCCATGACTGCCAGCCTGTGACTACAATGCAAAAAAATCTTGTCAAATCAGGTCACTGGTTAATCCTGTTTCTGCAGCTTAATAAAAACCTAATGGAATTAGGGAGTGGCAAACTACCATTTTTCCAAGCAGAGTGTACTGTGATCTGCCTGTTTGTTCCCTCTCTAATCAACCAACTGAGAAATCCTAGGCACGTTAACCCTAATAGTTAAAAAAAAAAAAAAAACACGCTTACCTGTATTGTCGGGTTTTATCCATGTATTCGCGCTGCTCTATGCCTTGGAAGTCTGAAGCCGACACATCAATTATGTTTCTGGGATGTGGGGCGCAGACAGTACAGAGGGGAGAAAAAACAAAAGGAGAGAGTGAGGAGTTGAAATCTTATTAGTTACTACATATTCTGTGCTAAACAACACGTATGAAGACCAATACATACAGTGCCGTCTTTGCGAGGATGGATGAGAGGAGAGCTTGCTCATCAGTCGGGCAGGATTGAGGGCCATTGGGGTTTCTTTCTATGCAACTGACGGGTCTGCTGTCTTGATTTTGAGGCAGGATAAGAGGCTTACTCGGGTCATCCTGCAAAATTGGAGTTGGAAAAAAAACTGCAAACAATAAATATCTTACCACTGAGTATCTTACCTCCGAGTGGTTTTTAACAAAACACCTTATTTTCTAAAATGTAAAACTTCAAATAGACCTACTTATTTTAACCTTAGGTGTATAGACGTACACGTTCACCATACCCGTGCAATACTGGTAACTTTACTATTCAGCATTTTTGCTGCAGGGAAAAGTGCATTGAGAAACACAGACGCTGTCACACAGTGTCTTCTGCCTCTCTCGTGAATCACTTGTGGTGTGCCGCATTTCAGTGGTCAGATGACACAACGGACACATGTCATGGTCATGCGGATGAAAGCCATGTATTCCTAGATCTCTGAAAATTTTTATCAAGCAGAAATTTTCAGGCACTAAATGTACAGACAGTTCAAGTCAGTAATAACCAACAAATGACTAACAACGACAATAACGTAATAACGGGCTACGCGACAAGCAAGATTGCGAATATCATCGAATTTACAAACTGGCCTGGAGTTGGCCAAACAGCTTTTCACTCATCTTGTCCCCAGATACACTCTACGTTCCTTACATCTTTTCCATTACAATGAAGGCACCCTTAGGCCAGCCCATATTCTCGTTTAACAGCTGGTGCATGTTACAACAAATGAAGCGTATAAGGTTTACTAGCTCGTAAGAATGATTTCTCAATGCTGAACAGTACCGGTTCAATAGCCTCGGTCTCCGTGCCGTAACAGCAGCCCATGTCCACTTGGGTTTCGGGGCTGCCTACCAAAGGAATGAGTAACTATCATCAGCTTTCATTCTGGTAAACCCGTGAACGGAATACCGATGGGAAATGAAAGGATAGTTCCCCTCGAACCGCCTAACTTTCCTTAGGTTGACCAAACGAGGAATTCATATCATATGACCGATGCTCTGCAGCAAGAACACAACATCCGGCAAACGTCAAGCCACGTGACCAGGGACATAATGGCTGCGATCGAGTGTGGTGCAGTCTGCGGATGCGCGAGCTATATCTCTGTATGCGCGAGATTCCCTTAAAAAATTACACGAGAATCTTCTTCTTCTTTTAGTTTTTGGCATGTTTAAAACCTCTTTCATAAGTGCATACCGCCACCAACTATACGGAATTGTATACTTTATTCTATTGAACTGTTTTGCTTAAAAAAAAAACCTACTCACTAAACCCTATCTTTAACCATATCTCCTTCAAATATTCCACTACTGCTTACTGTGTGCCCTTACTTCTCAACAATCTGACCACCACCGAATCCCCTCTCCAAAACTTTCTGTATATGTTCTTTCTTTAACATCCACTACACTCAAAATCTCTCTTACTGCATCCACCGCCATCTTAATCCTCCCAGTTTTACTCTCTATCTTGTTAGCACAGTTTTGGATCATTGAAATTAAATCCAAAAATCTTCTTCTACCCATTCTAATGTCATCTTCCTCATATTTGTTTTGTTTCTTTTCTACTGCCTGCACTTTTGCCTGCTCTTTCCCTACGATTTCCTTTTTTCTCAAGGCTCTCTTAGTAGCTTATGTGCATGAAATTTTACCCTGTGCTCTTGCCTTTTCTACCTCTCTTTCCATTTTCCTTCTACCACACTGCAATGAGCCCATCTCATGATTCCCGCCTCAGTGAAAGTGTGCTTTTGCCATTCCACATTCATCCTCTATACATCCCTCTTGCCTACACCGTCTATACCTGTGCATCTCTCTTCTACAGACAGCCACCACGTGCCCATACTCCTGACCCCGGTAACAACGCAGCCCTTTCATATACTCTCACCCTGTAACTAACATAATCTACAAGTATTCTTTCTGGTAGTTCACAGTTGAACTCAAGTAATACAGATCAACTATCTTGCACCTTTCCCTCCCTATAGCTTCTCAGCCACTTTACCCCACACACTATCTCCACCTTCAAATCATCTAGTTCAATATGGAAAGGTACAGCACTAATAATGCCCTTAAAGGTTGGTTTTTTTTTTCCTCAAAGGAAAACTTACCCTTGTAATGCCATATTCTTTTGTTTTCAACATTTTATCCCACTGTGTCACTGTATGACATTCAACAATCACTAACCCTCCCTGTGACACCCTTACTGCTTTCACATATCCGATTTCTTTTTTCACAAATTTCCGAATGTCATGAGACATTACTAAAAAGATAGTTTGCTTCATCACCCTTTACATCTGCCTTGATTCCTCCAACAAATGTTTCTTCTTCGCTTTCGTGATCACTCCCTTTTTTTCCTTTTCTTTTTCACTCCCTCTGCCACATCAAAATCCATTTTTCCAAAATCATTCATCTGTGATCCAAAATCTAAACCAAAAGCCATGCAACTAAAATACAGCTGTTTCAGTGTATTCAGGTCAATGGTTGACTGAAGAGACAGCGCAAAATATCTGATTTATATTTTTCTGCCGCATCATACGGTACCCAAATGATATGATTTTCAGTTAGCAAAATCTCTTCCAATTATCTTTATGCCACATTGAAGTGACCATGATCAACATTTTAAAAAAGTGATAATAATGTTTATTGTGGTCTCTGCAGGATTGCCCTTCTGGCGTTGTTGGGAAACAAAGGGTAAACAATCATGACTACTTTCTGTCCCAAGTGGGCCATCATTAGTGTACTGGTTTGCACAACAAGAAAACCAAGGATACAATTAATAGAAAATAAAACAAAAGTTCAGTAATTTAACAATCCTGTGTTTGTGTTCAGATTTTGTTTGCAGAATGGTTCATGTTCCTTCCTGCGTCCTGATAACTATTTTGCGGCTACTTAGCTAGCAGAATTGCTACTTTTATAAAAAGAGTAGCAATTGCGTACCATTCTTGTGACTTGATTGACGGTGAATAGAGAAATTGTTACCTCCGCTAACAAAGCTGGGGCGGAGGTTATGTTTTCGCCCCTGCTTGTTTGTTTGTTTGTCTGTCTGTCTGTTTGTGAACAACATAACTCAAAAAGTAATGCACGGATTCGTCTGAAATTTTGTGGGTGGATTGCAATTACATCAAGGATGGACCCTATTGATTTTCACCACTATCAGTGAAACCTATGGTCGCCACTCATGAACATGAACATTTGGATTCTGCTGCCTTGGCGGAGGTTTGCACTCTTCGAGTGCCTCTAGTTACTCTTATAAATGGACTGGCCATGCCTAAATGATTGATTCACCATTTTTTTGCAATGAAAAGGTCTATACTTGCGACAGCAGAGGGCAGTGTAGTTCTGTCAATCTGGGTGTCCAAGTGCTTCTTCTTTTAGGTAGACAACATTACTTTAACTGCACATGGAATACTGAATTTCAGATTAGCACTGCATTAGCAGTTGTGCCAGTTCTCTTGGATGAGTAGGTTGACCAGCTTTGATGTCTTGAAATCCAGTCGGAGGATGAGAATTTTCCTTTTTTGGTGATGTAAAGGTAACCAATCTGTTCTTTAATATAATTTAATAGATATGACCAAAAATAAATAAATAAATAAAGTAAATGGTTCAATTATTAAATAAATGTTTTCTCCAAGAACGCTTGCAATCCCCCAAATATTGAATGTGAAAATAGTTTTTGCGACCCGCAAAAACTCCCCGTGCCACTTGAAACAACTCATTAGTATTCATGTATATGCAAAAATGATGTCACCTGAAAGCGGATGTGCGCGGTGGACGCAGAAATGAAGAGAAGTTGGCCAACAGCAAAATGCTGTGGCCAAAGAAATATCAAACTTTTAAAGCCAGGTTTGGAGATATTTCCAGTGAAGATGTGGCCAAACGTTTGCTGGATACGAAAGTAAACTTGATGCCTGGTGCAAAATGCCCGATTTCCCTGTTTCCTAGCACTTTCAGGTCGTAAATGTATTGAAATTGTCCCATATTTGTGACTAGACATATTTACAGTAATGAATTTCTAATGCATAAACGGAATTTATTTACTAGCAGTCGAATCTAATGACTGATCTGATGCAGTGGCGGTTCTAGCCCCGGGAATTGGGGGGGCACAGACACGTCCCTTTATGACAATTAGTCCTGGGTAGTTCTCAATCATTTTCCTTTACTGGCGTGTTTTCCAATTATCGTAATTGGCAACTTAAGACACGGTTTTTCTCCATATGCGATTGAACAGCGATGAAATCATGGGCGAAATTCAGTACAAAAAAATAATTTACTTATTAATGGGCCAGTGCTTTGCGTTGACTGATAAGGTCCGTGTTCCAATGAAATGTCGCTTTTCACTCTCGGTATTGCGTGGGTTGATTAACAAATAAAGGTGGCACTTGGCAGTTAAATAGGCAGTGTGCTGCTCAAGCTATTTGCTTGAGAGTCGACAGGTATGCAAATTTGAATAACGTTGATTTAAATACAGCAAATAAGCGTCCAGATGAATGATTGTCTTCTTACTTAATCGGGGAGAACAAGCAGCACCTGTTTAGTGTGGGGCACTCGCAGAGTGAACCTTTTGTTAATCATGAAAATGACTGAGAACAGGTCAGAACTAATGATAACTAATAACATGCTTTAAACGGATGTTTTGTCACAATTCTCAGTTCAGGTTCCGCCACTGTGCTAAATTAAGCCCATGATTTCATCGCTGTTCCATCGCATATGGAGAGAAACCGTGTCTTCAGTTGCTAATTATGATAATTAGAAAACGCGTCAGTAAAGGAAAATGATTGAGAACTGGCCAGGACTGATTGTCATAAAGGGACGCGTCTGCGCCCCCCCCAATTCCTGGGTCTAGAACCGCCACTAATCTGACGTGACTTTTCATGCAAATTGCTCATGCATATTAAGTGGTAGGCACGTCGAAATGGCTGCAGTCTAACAGCCACAATGGCTCATCATAATGGTCGAGTGATTGCTTTCATTCGAAAAAGCAATCCTTATTAGGGTCGAGGATGGCATTAAAACTTACACACAAATCTTTTTATTGGAACAGCCTGGCAAATTATGCGAAAATAAAGTTGAGGATAAGGAAAGAACTGGTTACCTTTAAACAGAATGATTTTATGAAGATGAGCCAAGAGAAGCACCACTGGGGAGTGCCTCATAGCCCCAGAGGAGAAGAACGCCACTGATATCATTATCAGAGGTCCAAGCATTACAAGTGCTGGAGCCCTATTGAATTGATTAATTTAAGGTTAATTGGAGTTTGTTACTCATTAGAATGGTGTTTTTTTAGCTTGCATTGTCAGAAGTTGTGGATAGTATCAAAAGCACCATTCCAATCTGCCTGTTTTTACGAAAACCTCTGTCGGGGTCCCTAGTGCACTAAACGATGGAGGTGAAAACATCGCAGTCTGTTGATTGGTTACGAGAGAATCGTCACTCGTGCTCAATAAGGACTAAACACAAACCTACCCCTCACATGGTTTACACAGCTGCTACATCCGGTAACAATCCCACCAACATTGAAGATGTCTCTGCGGTGGAAATGCAAACCAGACCTGGCATTTAGGTACTGGCCTGTACCAGTAATTTACCAGTTCTAAGGGTACTATACTGAAAATGTTTGGTGTAAATGGGGCTTAAATTGCCCATAGGCATGAGCGTGTGAGTGAATGTTGTGTGAGCCCTCATATATACTCGTAGTGTATGTTGCAAACAAATGTGCATTGATGTTTCTGATTGAAAACCCAATAAAAACTGTTAAAGAGGAATGTTGTGTGAGCCCTATGATGAATTGGTGAGCTGGCCAGGGTATGTCCTGCCTTTCTTCCATGGTCAGCTGAGATAGGCTTTAGCTTTCCTGTGACCCTTACAGAAAAGCAGTTCAGATAATAGATGGATGTTTGATGATACCTTCACCAGCAGAAAGTGGCTATACAGCAATGGTGCTTCTGGTAGTGGCAGGTGAAGAACTGAAAATAGAGGAGGAACAAAAATCCCCTTAAACAGATGATAACTTTTGACCCATTCTCAATCATTTTACTTTATTTGCAAGTTTTCCAATGATTGGAATAATGCATTCCCAGGTAATCACATAGCTTCTTTCTGAATGCAATGAAAGGAAGATTCAAAAATAAAATTAATGCAGAAAACTTGTTATTTTATTTACAAAGTATGGTTTAAGAACAAAACAAAACACTGATTATTTTCAGTGTTTGCTTGTGGCAACACTGGAAAAAGGAAAAGTGGCAACACCTGATAAACTTGAGTGTTTGAGTGTTTTGAGTTATTGCATGGTTAATCAAGGTGATTGAACCTAGGTCAAGATTTGCTGTCAGTTGAAAGAGATTTTTTTTGTTCCTCCTCTGTTTTCAGCTCAGCAGCCACCACTGACATGGGAGTACTGAAATATTCAGTTTTCTCACTCTACTCTGCATAGGTAAATAGGCTATGATAGTGGAGGCCTCATTCCAGGTGAGAATACAAAACTGTGAGAAAATTGAACAGCAAGAGCTCACTTCAATTCTCATTTTAAATCATAAGGGCAATGCATAAAAAGTGGAGAGCTGGAGGGCAGAGTGACGCAGAATGAGCCCAATAAATGGTACACGTCAGTGGAGCAGTTGCATGTCCTGTTATTAATAACTGCATTTGTGCACAAATAATGAAATACAACAACGCGATGAGGCACTAGGATCAGTGAAATGCTTTGGGGTAAGCTGATGCAATTTCAAAATATTCTTAATGTCAACATGTGCTAAATAGTGCGAAGTATCATGCATTGAATTTTAAACTAAGAATATTTTCCGGAAGGGCTGACACAGCGGAAATAACTGGATTCATCTTTGGTGCAAATTTGATGTGAATTAAGTTGGCTGTTTTTATATCAAATTTATTTTGAATGCAAATATATATTACATTACAGATTACATTACAGGTACTTAGCAGACGCTCTTATCCAGAGCGTCGAACAAAAGTGCATAAGAACAGTACAAAAGTGCAGACCTCCTAGGAGACAAGTAAAAGTGCTAACAGTAAGTGACAGAACACGTTCCATTGTTACAGATCTAGACTAATAACAAAAAGGCAAGGTCAAGGGCAAGTGAACAAAATGGCAACAAGGTTAAGTGCAGAGGCAAGTGCAGCAAAGAGCAATAAAATAAGTGCAATAGAAGGGCAACAGGTCAGGTGCAACAAAGGGGCAGGAAAATCAAGTAAACTGACAATAGAGTGCAACAAAATGAAGGGAAACCAAATCAAGTGATACAGACAGGAAGTAAGGTAAACAGAATTAAGTGCAACAAATCAAAAGGATGTAGGGGCAGGAATCAAGACAGTGGAGTAGGGGAAAGGTGGAGCCTGAAGAGGTGGGTTTTCAGGCGGTGCTTGAAGATGCTCAAGGACTCTGCCGTTCTGACCTCGATAGGTAGATCATTCCACCAACGAGATTGATTCATATGATTCATATATATACATATATGAAATATATATATGAAATATATACATATATATACATATATGAAATATGATTCATATACATTTACAGATATGGTGAATATGGTAGTAAACTGTTGCGAATGATTCAATTCACTAAACATTCTCTGTGGATTTGTGAAAGGAGGCAAATATTTAGTGTATCTAAAATCGCTTCATATTTATCTCTTGATAAATATATCGCCAGCATCAAAATTACAGTATATTTACTTCATGCGAAAACATGATGCATATTGAGGGTTTGGAGCACAATGGTTATATGTCCAAAATTTGTGGTTTTGAGATTTTTACCCCGTCACAGCTTTCTATCAGCTAATCCTTGGAGCACAAAAACTATATGTCCATCTGTACTCATTTTTAATCAGAATTCACATTTTCATTTTGTGATATGTCCAACAAAATCTGCTTAAATGAATTAAACATTGACATTTTGGTGAATGAACATGAATTTTATTACAGAATAGTCTGTCTTCCACTGCAAACGAACTTCAACCAATCAGCACTGTGTTATGTCGCATCGTGTGCTAGATTTGAAGCACTGATTACTAAAACCCCACAAGTCAAGTCAAGTGAAGTGTGACTTATGGGGTTTTAGTAATAGGTGCTTCAATTGTTGGAGCACTGAGGTGACATGTCCATTTTTGGCAATTTTGGCCGCGATGTTGCGGTTACACTCCTATGAAAACTTAGGTGTTCAATATACTTCTGAACCATGCAGCAAAAGAGTGATGGTAAAAAAAAAGAAAAAAAGATATAAAATACCAGATTTAATAGAACACTTGGAAACCTAAAAATCATTTTTTCTCAAAACCTCTAAAATGGACATCTAACCATTGCGCTCCAAACCCTTCATATGTAGTACACACAACCTTCACTAACTTCACAAATTTGATGTGAAATCATGTTCGCACTAAAGCAAACATAATCAAATAAGAACAAATGTGGTATTTACACTATATTTACATAACATTCACCTTCTGGTGAATTCAATTTTTCAAGCAGTGTGAGAGTAAAAGGAGTCGGACATGGTCAAAAATGCACAGCTACCACTCCATGACTGCTCGTTATTTTTATGTATAATGGGCGATGTTCTCTCAGTTGTGTCCTTACATTGAAAAGCAGCCTATTGGAGGCAGCATAGAACTGGGCAGTGGTGTGCATTGCAAAGGACTCTCACACACCATTTAGATTTCATACAGCAGCACGGCACGGATTCATTAAGATGTGCGATGAGGAAAATGTTTTTCCTTAATAGAGTGGTGCTGTCATGTGCAGGAAATGTACAATTTATACTTCTGCTTCTGACTTGGCTTATGCTGTCACCACAGCAGGGAGTCGAGTCTCTGTTGCCATGACACCTGCCTCAGTTGCCAGAATTTCAATTAACGTTTTATGCAATTTTTTTTTAGTTTGGTTTTGTTTTGGCAGCATGTAGCAAAATTAGTGATTGCATTGTTTCATATTCTCCGTGAATAAAGCAGTAATTAAGCAATTAAAACCTTGTAGATTTAGTGTGTATTTAAGGATGTTTGCTCAGCGAGTCATGAAATACATCTACATACGGTGCAACTGCATGTTATGAGACAACATTTCTCCACTGTTAACTTTATTTTACCAAAGATATTTACATATCTGAACAATAATCTTCATGCTCATATTATTGTCATGACCTTGTTCTCATTTGATGATTGATGTTGAAACCTGCCTTTTGAACTATGCATTTCATATTCAGGGAATTACAAATTTTGAATCAGCCATTGCATCATGTTACTGTGACCCCCAGAATTATTGACACCTCTCAGAGAAAATGAGCCAAAAAAGGTGCGAAAGAGTCTTTATTGTTTACGCTCATGATCTTTCATTCAAAATATTCACAAGAAGACTAGGTGAAGTATATGGGATGACTGTTGATAGTCAATATGTGAAATTCTGGGCAATTTATCACAGTGACAGTCAGTGGTTCATAATGTTAATACTGGTGTAGGTCTGCGTGAATCCACTGTCAGGGCCTCCTGATGACTGTTAGTGCCATAACAGTTTTAAAAAGAGCAATGGCAGATGGGGAAAGCACACTCAGCTGGCCAAACAATGGTAACATAATCACTCACTCACTCACTCACTCACTTAGCCACAAACATCCCAGAATGTAGAGCCAATGTAGCTTTCCTCTGGCAACCCTGAACAACTCCTCACAGTGTATAGAGTCAACATGCAGACACTTCCTTTTCTACAGTGATTGTCAACATCTGTTGCCTTAAACTTCTTAGTTATTGCCCTGATTACGGAAAAGGGTGTTTTCAACTTTGGAAATGTTCTTACATCCATTTCCTGATTTTGGCAACTCACAAACTTTTCATTGTGCATCGTCGCTGTATTTTTTGAGTCTTTCTGATAGTGATGAATGACAAAGGGTGCATCCAAATACCCATAATACCTATGCATGTGCAGAATTTGCTTTGACACATTGTCTCAACTGTCAATGTAGTAGGAACTGTATGTATGTATCAACTGTGTATGCACAAAATCTGACATACCAGATGGCTGCCATCTCACCCACCTGCTGACCTGGTGTACACGTGACATAACATAACCCTCCGCCCATGAAAATTTAAAGACACAACATTACCTTAGAATTGGTGGCATTTATAAATATTTTTGTGCTAATACTGGGTTTCCGGTAATTTTATATATCAGCTATTTCATGTATCGTATTCTACAGAAAGGTATTATTTCCTCTCTTGTCGTGAAAACAGCTTGTCATCTCAGTACCAGTGGCCTTATGGGATAGTGCAGTGTCATCCATCACATACAGCAGAATTCTGCCAAATGCAGTTGGCCGTCCGGGTATCGCTCACATACAGTTTGATCTATTCAGAGGTTTTGGACACACTACAAATTTCACATACATATTTTTGAGTTCAGTAAAATTGTATGGATATTCGGACCTGCCCTACAAGAATTTGGCCTGTGTCATTTCATATTTATACCCCAGTGAAACAGGAAGTCTGACCACTTAAGAGTTCAGAATCAAACAGGCTGTCACGATCCATACAAGGAACCAGGTGCAGACACAGGGTACAATTCAAAGACAATACTTATTGATAAGAATACATTAATACAGGTGGTGTGGCCAAAGCCCAGACCTGTACTGTGAGCGGAGCAGTCAAGCTTAGTAGGTGTTAACTGGAGAGGGTAGTGGGCATTTCTGTGCCTGGCTAATGCCCCTCTCGAGGTAGAGGCCAGGTGGTGAATTTTCTGATCAGGAAAGCAGGACCAACTGACAACAGGTTTCGAAGAGGTTGGCAGGAATGCAGTACGCACTGGTTTTTTTCCCGCTCTGGTTTTGGGCTCAGATATAACTCATGAACATATGACCAATCATTTCTCGTGTCAGACCCACATCCATTCTGAACATATGGAATTATGAAGTTAGCACTTGGAAGCCTTTTGGCATGAATTGGCTGTATTGCAGAAATCTTTTGTTTTTGTTGCTTGCCACGCTATTTCAGACCACCGTTAACATGATTAAAATAACTTGTTGGGAATTTCTATGAATATGATCAACAGACAGAGCTTTTATATGCATTTCATTTCAGGCGCAGTAAAAGGAATTTTAACTCGCCTTGAGATTATGATCTCAAACTAAACATTAATATAAATATGGATCTAACTTTACCACTAGTATGAGAGTTGTTGTCTCCATTAGAGTTGTATTCATTTGTCCTCTAGGCACAGATTCTGAGAGGGAGCCAGGAAGGAAATAATATGGATCCTCTGCCACAAAAGTATATCAGCTGGAGATGAAATCTGGCAACTGTTTAACTTCTGAGACTGGAAAGCAGGCAACATGATTTCTAAGGAAATAAGCAGAGCCAAAATTACCGTAATACACAGACATGTTTTTCTTTCAGGCAAGATTTACTTAAATGCCAGATTTTTGGTATACAAGTTTTCATTGCTGAGACACCCACACACCAATACAAATATGAACTACTTTACAATGCTTTAAAGAGGCATTGAATCCAACAAATCACTACAATGCAGTGCATTTGAAATTACATTAAAGTGAATACAATGCTCTTGGACCTCCATTTTATCAATACAATTGCTGACCTACCTCAAAAACAACTTTATTTAACTCTTGAAAAAGTGGAAAATGCCCACAAATGCGATTATGCCGTGGCCATGGCGCCCTGAACCAGTGTGGGGAAATGAATTTGCGTCCTGGAGACTGATGAAGGCTTGGGAGGTGTTCCTAATAAACTGGCTAAGAGTGAGAAACTGGAACAGATAATTAACAGGGAAGCAGTTTCAATCTTGGAGACCCATATTATGCCTTGGGGGTTCGTTCCAACTATTAAGACTCCGAAGAGTAATTACATTGTTCTGTATCATGAAAGTATCGATCAAAAAACACTCAAAAGAAGAGCTTTGCTCAACACTAGGGGCCAGTTGTTCAAAGGTAATCTGATTGGATTTTGGTCATCGGATTAGATCAAATCTTGAAAATGGGTTGTTCAAAAGGGAAAGACGGATTCTGAAATCGGATTAGTGTTGTGTTCTGGGGTCCTGGCCTTTGGCCAGGACAGCATTTATGGTTTTAACAGTTTCATGTTCAAGATTTCATAGTTTCATAGTTCATGTTCATAGTTCATAGTCACAGTTTTAACAGTTTCTTGTTTAGGATTTACATTTCATAATTCATGTTCCTTGTCCATGTTTTTACTTTTCCATGTTTTTGTTTTTGCCAGGTCTGCCATGCCACTCCACCGCTTGTCTGCGTTCCGCCCCGTGCCTTCGTTGTTGCACATTTCAGAGCTCTGGTTGGCTTTGTGGTTTCCCCCTTCCTTCCATGCTGTGCTGGATTCGGGCCTCTCTAAGCTTAATTGGCAATTAACTGTTTTTAAGTTACTAACATTTACTAACACTCACTGGGTGGTGTTTTTCTTAGATAGGCACATTACTAATATTACTAATTTAGATAGGGAGTTTATTGTCATGATTCCTGCTTTGCTATTTCAAGATCTTGCTGTGGTTTTCTGTTCTTACATTCATGCTTGCTTCCAAGCTGCATACTTAATTGGTACTTAAGCTGAGCACGCTCATTCTCTTAATGAGCAGGTCATGTCATCCAATCTCTGTCCATGTCTTGATCTTGCCATGCCTCTTGTTTCTCTCTCTCCAGGTGTTACCCCTCATGTCATGATTTCCAAGCCTTTATCTGGATGCGGTGGAAGTTGGCTGGCAGACAGTGTCTCGCGTCTCGTTGCATGTTCAAGTTTAGCCAAGTTCTTGTTGTCAAGTTCCCTAGCATTTCTAGTTTCAAGTCTTGTCCTAGCCTCTAGTTTTGTGTATATATATTTAGTCTGGTTATTTATTTTTCTTGATCTTCTTGCCTGGAGTTTCCAGTGCCTTTTTGTTTTTTGCCTTTTTGCATTCTTTGTTTTTTAGCTCTGTGTAGCTTACCTTAGTTTGTTTTTTGCAACCCTTTGGGCCAAGTTTTTTGTTGGCCCTCGTGCCTGTTTTGTTTTGGTTTAAAATAAAATCCTCATTCCCTTTTCCCGCATCTGGTGTCAACTGATTCCATATCAATTAGATCATGTAATCCAATCCTAGTTTAAATCTGGATCAAACCTTCAGTTTGTGTTGTTCAAAGCATTTCAGTAGGATCTGGATAACTTTGATCCCAAAAAGTAGGATTATCCTGATCCCAACAGGGGGTAGGATTTCAAGGTGGATTTCAGGAAGAAAATGTAGCAAAACTGTACAATTGGTCAAATGATCAATTTGTATAATTTTGTGTATATACTTTTATATTTTGCACTTGATTTGTTGTTAGTGATAAAGTACATAAAGTAGACATAGGCTACCAATTACCCCTTTCAGTATAGTAAAGTAAAAATAAAATAAAAATGATCTTGTTCCCAAGACATAAATGGATTTCCCCAAACAGATTTGAATAACAAACAAAAATAATATATTCAGTATTTCTGTGATTCATCACTGCATATTAATTGAAAAACATTCATCAGCGATGACCCTGTCAAAAATAATTTCTAACAATTGCATCCCTCACTACACGTCCAGTCAGTCCCTCATCCTGACAGAACGCCAGAGGTTGGTCTGGTTCTTCAGCGGGCTCAGGTACATCACAAACATCATCACAGAGAGGGATATTGCGCCTGGTAGCAATGTTGTGCAGGACAATACATGCAAGTATTATGTTGCATGCTCCCTGTGGTTCCACTCGCAAGTAGTTAAGGCATGCAAAGCGTCTCTTCAGAACTCCATTTAAATGCTCAATTGCACATCTTGTTATGCAATGAGCAGTGTTGAAGCGCGCCTGCGCAGGTGTGGTTGCTGCAAAAAAAGGAGTCATCAGCCATGGTAAGAGTGGATAGGCACTGTCTCCTAATATTAAGCCATCCGGTCGGTTGGTCTGGAGCTCTCTGTATAATGCGCTCTCCCGCAGGATACGTGCATCATGGACAGACCCAGGCCACTTCACAACGCAGTTTGTGATGATGAGGTCAGCATTACCCACAAGTTGGATGTTGATGCTGCGCCTCCCCTTTCGGTTGATGTACTCCCATTCCCTCTCATGAGGTGCTTGGATATGCACGAGTGCAGTCAATAACTCCAATAGTATTGGGCATATTCCCCAAAAGAAAAAAATTGTGCTTGGTCTGGGCAATCTGGTCATCCTTTGGAAGTGAGACAAACTGACTGACCAGGCTGGCCAATGCAGTTGACACAGCTTTTACTACATCACTCACAGTTGATTTGTCCACTCCAATATTGTCACCCACAACTTGGTAGAAAGTCCCAGATGCATAGAAGTGCAGAGCAATTAGGACTTGTTCTTACACTGACTGACTGTGACTCCTTTTTGTTCTCCGTTGAAGTTTTGGCCTGACAAGGTCTGCAATGTACTTAATATCAGCAGTCCCAAAGCGAAAGCGAGCATACAGTTCTTTAGTGGTGTACTGCTCCAGTGGCTTTGCACGCTCAACGTACACCCTTTGACGGTACCCTCTTCCACCAAAATGGTGGTAGCGATGGACAATACCTGCCATGTCAGTGCCTCTCTGTAAGTCCTCTGAGTAAGGCTTAATATAAGATGGCTGTCAAAAACCCGCCCACTCATCAGCTGACGCGTTTTGGCTTGTGATCAATTACCTCAATCATGCTCAAGGCCTATAAATACTGAGCTCACTACAACAGATGAGGTGGAAACATGGACTCAAAAGGACCCAATTTCACTGTGGCAGAAACCCATGCACTGCTGGAGGGTGTGAAGTGTTATTATGCCTCAATAGTAGGAAGTTCTGTTGTAGGTGGAATGGTGACAAACAAAAGGAAGAAAGACATCTGGATTGAAATCATGCAGAATGTCAATGCAATGGGGTCTGGCCAGAAGAGGACCTTGGAGCAAGTAAAATTCAGATGGAAGAATCTGCGGGCCAGAGCCACAAAGGACCTTGCTGAAGCAAAAAACACCCAAACAGGCAACAAACTCTTTAAGAAAGGTGAATACACAGATGTGGTTTTGGACATTATTGGAGGCGAGAACTCTAAAGCTCTGCATGGGATTGAAGGTGTTGTTGGTGATGGTGAGCCTACAACTGTAGAGGAAATTGAGCCAGTTCCCCTCAATGCAGAGGAAACATTTATTCTGGATCTCAGCCCAATTACTGCAGAACAACCTGGACCTTCACCTGTAGAGCCACCAGGCACAGGAACTCAGAAAAGAGGCTTGAAGCGTCCATTGCCAACTAATAATGATACCTACAAATTGCTCATTAAAAGAGAAACTGAAAGAGCAGAAGCACAGATACTCCTGGCAGAGGAACAAATCAAGCTGGCCAAACTGCATCAAACCAGGGCTAAACTTCAGATCCGCCTCCTAAAAGCCAGGCTTGAAAATGCTGGTCTCTCATACTCCGATGAAGAACTCTGAACATTCTTTATTTAATGATTGGACATCTAGCCTTTTTTCAATTTTTTCAAAAATATCCACAGTGTATTTGTTGTTGGTCAGATGAGTGATCATAAAAAGCATAATATAGAAGTGGATGTTGATTTTTTTTTTTTTTTTTTTTTTTTTTTTGTGTTTTGTCTCAAAATAAAAAGCACTTAGTGACCCCATGTTGGCTGTTTTACCTGTTCTTTACATTGCTGGTAGCCCACATTGTGTTATGTTTTCCCATTTAGAGCACTGGCAATCCGGATTTGGTAATCTCAAAAACTGTGTATCTGGATCAGGATGATCCAATCCAATGTTGCTTTGAAAAACCGGCATAAAAGTAAGACGGATTACCTGATCCTGGATAGCAAGAAATGGGATTTCCAAATCCGGATAATTTTTATCCAGATTACTTATTTTGAACAACTGGCCCTAGAAGATAAACTGTAGGTTTTGGTAACAAACAATCCACCAACACTACTAGACAGAAAGAAAGCTTTTTTTACTCAGACCACACACTCAAGGAGTGGTTCACATAATGTATTTCACATGGGCGTGGGGAAGAAGACAAGACCAAAAATCAATTAAAGGGGACAGAACCACAAAACACAGTTGCTGGAAAGGGGAGGGAGACAATTCAGGACAATGAGGGTTGGGAGTGGACTGCTGTGACACTCACATCAGAGGAATCTACAACCCCAATTCCAAAAATGTTGGGATGCTGAGTAAAATGTAAATACAAACAGAATGCAATGATTTGCAAATCTCAAACCTACATTTCATTCAGAATAGAACACAGACAATATATCAGATGTAGAAAGTGAGATTTTGTAACAATTCATGAAAAATATTTCCTCATTTTGAATTTGATGGCAGCAAAATGTCAAAAAAAAATTAGGAGGGGCCAACATAAGGCTGGAAGAGTAAGTGGTACTTATTTAAAAAAAAAAAAAAAAACAGCTGAATGAGCATTTTGCTAATAATTAGGTTAATTGGCAACAGGTCAGCAACATGACTGGGTATAAAAAGAGCATTTTAGAGAGGCAGAGTCTCTCAGAAGTATAGATGGGCAGAGGCTCACTAATCTGCAAAAAACTGCATCTAAAAATTGTGGATAAATTTCAGAAAAATGTTCCTCAATGTAAAATTGTGAAGACTTTGAATCTGCAATACATAATATCATCAAAAGATTCAAAGAATCTGGAGAAATCTCTGTGTGCAAGGGACAAGTCCGAAGGTCAAAATTGGATGCTTGGGATCTTCGGGCCCTCGGGCGGCACTGCACGAAAAACAGGCGTGACTCTGCACTGGAATACACTGCATGGGCTCAGGAACGCTTCCAGAAATCATTGTCTGTGAACACAGTTCACCGTGCAAACCACAAATGCAAGTTAAAGTTGTGTCCTGCAAAGATGCAGCCATATGTGAAGAGAAATGTCACTGTCTTCTCTGGGCTAATGCTCATTTAAAATGGACTGAGGCAAAATGGAAAACTATTCTGTGGTCAGATGAATCAAAATTATAATCATGTGCTGATCAATGCACATTATAGCCGATGAATTTTCCTAATGAATGAAAAAAGAATTTGTTGAAATTGATGTCATACTGCCGAGATAAGAAGATATTTGTTCAAAAAATATGTTCTGAAATGGAGATTTCCAACGACCACATGTGTAAATGATGGTACTTTTGACAAAGTTCCCTGCCATGAAACACAAAGGGAATTTGCTGAAATTTGTCCAAGGGTATCGCCAACATTCAATAATAAACCAGGATGTGTCGACACCGGTTACATCTTCATCCAAACACTCGCATCAACCGACCATTGTAAACCCTAAAATGGGGTGAGTTGATACAAAATGGATTGTGTGAGTATGGCTCTTCTAGTTTAAGTTTTTTCAGTAATATAGTTATTAACTATGACCCTTATGATGTTTATGCTTAAAATTAGTGCCTATTTTTAGATCTTGAAAATGAAAAATGATAAATGTCTGCACAGTGGGTTGGAGCTCCCAATACCTTATTGATTGGAAAAGCAGGCAACATTTCAACCCAGCAAGGTCTTCATCAGGCAAATGGCTTACATGACCCATGGACAGGTATATATAAAGGCAGCAGGCCAATGACATCATCATGCTGACATGCACTCAATAATACATCGTCAAGATTCATCATATAAAAAAATACACAATGTAAGCAGACATAACATAGCATACAACAAGAGATGTAATGACATTTTTTGTATTAAAAATAAATGACAAATGCATACAGAAGTACCAGTCAGGAAGGCAAAGGACAGTCACAGAATGGGTTTTATGTCAAATTCCTCATTCAAACCTTTAGGAGACATGGTCTTAAGAAAATAAATCCAATAAGTTTCTCGTTGGAGGAGCCTTCTTTTGAGACCCACCCCCCGTGTTTCTCAACTTTCTCAATTTTTGCCTCTGAATCTCCATGGTAGAAATGTAATGTCTGAGACTGATGAAATGCTCTGAGGATTGGCGATATGGTCAATTTCTGTGATTTTAGAATTTTGGGATAATGAGGAAGGTGATTAAAAAACATATTTTTGCTCAACAATACGAAGTACTCCTCTCATAAAATGACTCATCAATTTGCTACAGCCTAATGTGTTAATGAGTAACCCCACAGCACAGGCCAATACAAAAATTTGAATGATTAAAATGTGTGAATCATACAAGCTTTTTTTTTTTTTGTTAAAAAGAATGAACCATAAGAAAGAGAACATAGAAACACAGAAAGAACGACCCTTAGGCTTCTATGAACTCAAGAGCATACCACAGTGACCCTGGGCATAGCCTAATCAAATCACCAGGCTCAAATTTGGTGTTGTGGCATGGCATTCTTTTTTTTCTATCAGTCAGTATTGGAATCGAATCCAATCGAATCTGGAATTGGAATCCAGAAACATTGTACTATATTTTCTTTTCTCATTTAATGCCAAAGAGGCTTCTGAACAGGAGGCCCAGTCAGTGGAACTCTAACCTTTTTACCTGTAATGTTATTCACAATCTGTGAATATACTGTCTTCTTAATGGAAAGAATACATGGCTACATCCTCACTTGCCTTTCCAGCTCCAATTAGTGCTCTAAAAGCTCAGAACATTTGCAGCATCTCCATAGCAACCACATTTTTGTGTGTGAAATCCATCCCTGTAAATGGTAAGGAATTTGAGAAAAATCGATTTCCAGCATTTCCGTTGCTGAATTAGTTCTGAGGCTTGAAGGGAGACAGATAGGGAAATGATTCTGGCTGCTGTAGGGAGCAGGACTCCTCATCTTGAGCGCTTCACACATTCTGTCTACCCATTGGTTTTATTTTCAAGGCCTGACTCTATGAGTTACTCTGAGGAGGAGCGGATCCCAGGATCGAGGGGAAGATGCCTACAGCAATGCAAAGGATTTGAGGACCTGAACAGATAGCAATCGGGCGGCATTGGAATAGATTTTTTCCGACTGTCAGAGCACTGATTTTGGTTCCATTTAATTTCTCTGGAAAAAAGTTCCATTTACTCCCCACGCCAGTGCTGACTGTGGCCGCCATCTTCTGATGGTTACATATAATTGGCTTTGCGCTGCTCAGGGAATGGGAGGGACACAGTCGGCTGGGCTGAGCACTGTTCCTTGCTCAAGCACCTGCTGCGGGTCATCTGGGGGCTCATCAGTAACATTCTAGGCCGGCACATCTTTGAGATGCCTCTGCCCTCAGAATGAGTTTGAGCCCGAATCAATTTGTTGCACACATTAAGACCTTGTTTTTTTTTTAAATTTAAATGTTTTAATTTGCTTAATTAAAGTTACTTTATGCCTGTTTGCAAGGCATGTTTGTAACACTCACGTTTTATAGATCATCTGCAAAATGTTTTTTTATGGATATGGATGTTTCATTTACAACATGCTGAAACCAGCGTACATGAATCCAACATCTTTGTTCCATGACTACTCAAAGGTACAGCTGTGATTATACACCGTCATGATCCAGACAAAGAACCACAAGCACAGAGAAAGTACAATCCAATAGTCGGGTTTATTGATAGTCATATGGTAATGACTGTGAGGGACGGAGCCCAGAGCAGAGCAACATGGTTCAAGTCAATTCAATTCAATCTTTATTATCCCCCAAGGGGGCAATTTATGTGCAGCAATGAGTGATCAATTGAAAAAGGATCATTCACACAAGCACACATACAAGCACAGTTCAGATGGTAGTGGCCTTTAGTGTAGGGCATGTCCACCCCTGGTCAGTGGGGTCTCGAAGCAGTAACCAGATGAAGATCTCTCTCACCAGGGCAGAATTGTTAGATGGCATGACTGGATAGTTCAGCAGGAATGCAGTTCCAATCCCAATGACCACAGAAGGTTGCGGAGATGTTCCTAATAAATTCGGCAGAGGAATAGAGTTAAGAGTAGTTCATCGGAATTCATTCGGCTTGGGAGCTTGTTCCTATAAATAAGACCAGGAGGAGTGCTTCCACATTTAACTATCATTAAAGGTCACAAACAATTTCCATAGATGATAAACTCAAAATCAGGAAGATACTGGCGAGTTATTTCAAGAGCACACTGTATAGCAAGTGACAATCCAGCAACACTCTTAGCAATGGTTTGTATTAGGGGTCTCAACGTTTACAATTTTTTCTACACGTGTACACGGGACTACTAACCGACGTGTACCCGGTTATACGTTCGGAGATTCATGAGCTTTTTCTATCGCAGTTGCGCTGAATAACCACAGAAAGTAGAATGAGTTGAAAATAAAATCCGCTATCATTTTGAAAGATAAGAAAACATACAAATGAAAGCTGAAAAAGGTTTAACCTTCTTTTTTAACCACCGTTTTAACTTTTGCTCACTTTTGTACATTTTTTTTAAACTTAAAGTGCAAACTGCATCCCTCTCTCGCAACGGGAGCTGCGTCTGAATTTTAATATGCGTCTCACAGTAAAAGTAATCTGCAATTGGCGAGAGAAAGCAACTCAAAAAGAAGCCAAAGTAAGCTGAAGTGAGAGGAAAAAACTTCAACCTTTTTTCCACAAAGTTAAAAAAGTAGAGGGGGACTCTCATAATTATTCACTAAAATTGGCTAAAAAAATGTGTTTTCTTCCTCCTTTTTAGACGCGAGGATGTGTGATCAGGTCGTGAAAAGCCGACAGAACACCAACCAACAATATAACGTACAACAACACGCAACAACATAGGCTAAAATAACAAGCCATCAACAGTTTTTGTTTTCAGCTGCACGATATTTGCACATGGACAAGATGATGAGCGCAGCGCTCTTCTCAAGTCCTCCGCAGCCTATTCTTGATGTGGTGCGACACTGGCGGTGGCTGCGGGTTTTTTTTTTTTTTTTTAAATCAAGGTAACATTGCGCCCCATGCATCTGTATGCGGATAACTGCACTAGTGGGAACATTTAAGTGTATTGTTAGATAATGTTGTTATCTGAAGCTTTCAACATTATCACCCAGAAAAATAGGCAACTGTATATATTGGTGAGAAATGAACGAGGAGGAAAAAATTGTGTACACAGTTATTGATTTTTCTAAGCAGTTATGATTTGTTATCCATGTAACCGTTTACACGTGTAGATGTTGACACCCCTAGTTTGTATATGCTATTTACCCATAAGGGAATGGGGAACACACAGGCATCACACCTGGCAGGGGTGGCACGCAGGACATCGAACCAATCAAAAGACTATATATCTAAAAGACTCGCGAGCTGCTAAATGTAAGGAGACACAAAGAGAATTCACGCGAAGACTGTGACAATTCATTAAAATTATTGATTTAGTTTTATTGCAGTGACACTTCAAATTACTACTTTAAGCTGTAATTCATATTTGTATTCTCATCAGTTAATTCTCCATGGTTGTGGCACATAGGCTAGTCGTGCAACATTTTCAAGATGAGGGACAATTGTATTCCACTGACACCAGTCATGATAATTACTTTTTATCCCCATGACGGGCGACAGCCCAAAGGGAGGATTATGACATGGCACCCTCCACCCGTCCGTCTGTCCACATCGGAAAGTACTTTGTGAAATCAACTCCTCTTACAGTTTTCATACGACACCTAAGAACCTATGCCTGTCTGCTGCATTAGACGGCTGATACACATATCACAGTAGAGACTCCAGTGAGGGATGTTGTGCTCTTAGAGCGCTCTTGTTATTTTGGTTTTGTTGGTCTTCCTCTAAAATTGTGAGCATTTATTCTCTATAGCTGAGCATTAACGTGATTCAAATGAGCAGATTTCACATTTGGCTTACACATCGCCGAAGACAAAGATTTCAAATTCAGTTCACCCTCAGTGCTGAGCAGTCCACATTTCCACATGAACAATAATTGCCATTATCTGTATTACAACTGCCAGTGTATAAGACAATTTTGGATGTAACTGTGGAGAGGCCAAGCTTACTGCAAACGCAAAACAATTTTTTTTTTTTATGGCAGAGAAGTATAATGGTCAATGACGGCGGAGTAAATCGCTAACTAGCTAAAACAGTAGCAGTGAAGGCCTGACAGAGCCTCACAAAGCAAGAAACTCAGCATATAGTGATGTCTATGCATTCTACTCTTTAGCAGAGGTGGAAAATCCAGGGGTCAATAAATAAACAACCTGCCATGTTTTTCTCCCTCCCACAGAATGTGCTGATCATTCAATTTAGCTCTATCTCCAGTCAACAGTAAATCCAGGTGGTTGGAATAAAGTTTTGCAGAGGATTTTTATTTTCTGAATCCGGACATGCCAACTGTGCTCTTCAGGCAGCCACGAACTGCTGAGGATTTGAGACCAATCAGTAAAAATGAAAATATAATTTATGAATATGTAATACATTTTTTGAGACCCTAAATGTATGTGTTTGTGTATGGAGTTACCAGCTGGGTAAAGAATTCGATGGCCCAGGAATTCAATATCGTCCCCGGGACGAGAGCCACAAAGAAAGGTCCAAACAACATGCAAACCTCACAAACCATGACAGCCCCCCCCCCACAGAACAGCCCCAGAAGTTCTCAGAGAGGTAGGGTAGGATATAGGATATCCCGAGAGGGGACCCAGCACCCCCCTTCAGGACCAAAGCCCTCCACAACCCACATGCCTCTCAGCTAAAATACAATGCACAGTGTAAACCAGCCCTCCTTCAATAATACGCGGCGGCGGGGATTTGTTGACCGGAGCCAGGACACAATTGCTAACCGGTTTGTTCCTAGAGACATGGAAAGAGGGGTGGATCTGTAAGGATCTAGGGGGCTTCAACTGGACTGTGACCGGATTGATCCTTCGCATAATTTTAAAAGGACCAATCAAGCTGGAAGCCAATTTCCTTGACTCTACTCTCAAGGGCAGGTCCCGCGTGGAAAGCCAGACCCTTTGGCTAACCAGATAAGATGGGGCTGAATGACGCCTTCCATCTGCGGTGGTCTTTTGTTTCCGTCCAGAGCACAACAAAGAGGAACGGACCCTGGCCCAAACTGACGGACAACGCCGATCAAAGTAATTAACTGAAGGAACCTCTGAATCCCTGTCAGCCTTAGGAAACAGTGGAGGCTGATAACCTAACTGAGCCTCAAATAGGGAATGACCTGTGGAGGAGTTACCCAGTGAATTGTGGGAGTATTCGGCCCATGCTAAAAACTGACTCCATGAAGATGGGTTGTCAGCCGCCAAACATCAAAGAGTATTCTCCAAAGACTGGTTGGTTCGCTCAGTCTGCTCATTGGTCTCTGGGTGGAAACCCGAGGAAAGGCTCACGGTGGCCCTGAACTGGTTACAAAATGCACTCCATGGTGAGGGGTGGGAAGTCTTGTTCCTTGTGCAAATACTGCACACCGCTACAAACTCCTGGATGTCCTCCATCATGCTGGGTCATCAAAAATGTTGGGCCAAGATCTGCTTGGTCCGATGAACCCCCGGGTGACCAGCCAGACGGGAAGAGTGCCCCAACTGGAGAGCTTGAGACCACACTGCTAAAGGAACAAATAAACAGCCAGGCAGCTCCCAACCAGGATGGGGATCATTTTTCGGCCATTTGGCCACCAACAACGACCGGGACAAGTAGGCGCATGGGTGCAACTTCTTGTCCCGAACGGGGCGCTGGGACAAAATGGCACCTACCCCGACTTCTGATGCATCCACCTCCACAACAAATGGGAGGGAGGGGTCGGGCAAAACGAGAATGGGTTCTGAGCTAAATCATTTCTATTACTCCTAAAAAGCAGCCTCAACTGCCGGAGACCAAGCAAATGACGAGGAGGTATTCTTCTTAGTGAGCGCGATAATGGGGACAGCTACCATGCTAAGATTATGGATAGACCTCCTATAAAAATTCACAAATGCTAAAAACCATTGCACCTCCTTAACGTTTTGAGGGGCAGGCTAATCCCTGACCACTGACACTTTGTCAGGATCCATGCGCACCGACCCTTCTGAAATAATGAAGCCAAGAAACAAAACTGTCTTGGCATGAAAAATGCATTTCTCAACCTCGACAAAAAGCTTGGCTTAGAGGTGGGCCTCAAGCACTTCTCTGACATATTGTTTATGCTCAGAGAGAGATGAAGAGAAAATCAGAAGATCATCAAGGTAGACAAAGACGAATCTCTCCAACATCTCTCGGAGGATGTCATTAATGAGTGCCTGGAACACAAAGGGGGTGTTAACCAGCCAATCCAAACGGCATGACCAAATATTTGTGGTACCCGCCATGCATATTAAATACCATTTTCCACTCGTCCCCCTCACAGATCCGAACCAAGTTCTTAGCATCCCGGAGGTCTAGCTTGGTAAAAAACAATGCCTCCTGCAGCCGTTCAAATGCGGAGTTCATCAACGGAAGTGGGTATCAGTTTTTAATAGTGATATTATTCAGGCCCCTGTAATCAATACAGGGTCTCAGACGGCCATCTTTTTTTTTCACAAAAAAGAACCCCATTCTGGCAGGAGACATGGAGGGCCGAATAAATCCATTAGCCAGAGCCTCTTGAATATATTCTCGCATAGCCTTCCATTCAGGCCCTGACAGTGATTTAGGACGTGTGAGAAAATCCTTTGTACATTTGTGAGAAAATCCGCGCCACCATATCACCGATAGAAATGTGCCAAAAGTCATGATTTTTTTGTACTTGTAGAAAATATTTCCTCTTACGAATAGAAGTGCTGTGTATTTGAAATAGATTTTGTATTTGTGAAACGGAATACGTTAGTTTGTTAATGGTGTTTTATCTGCTCCCACACTGTTTGTTTGCAAATCGTTTTTGTATTTGCAAACCACACTTTTTTTGCATGTTAATCAAATTTATATTTGCAAATCACAGTGTGTTCGTTATTCGTAGTTCGTAATTTAACTTCCATTTTTGTGGACCTATATATTTAAATGGTTGCAATGGTTGAAATTCCACATATTTTAAGGCTTGATATTTCAGAAAATAATTAATCATTTTACTGGGTGATTTTCTTCCAGCTATACAAATGAAATTATACACACTTTTTGTATTACCTGTGCATTAATCACATCTGTGGTTACAGTAAAGACCTCAGAAAATGTATGAATAATGTTTCCTTATCAGTAAGCCAATGGTGACAGAAATGTCTTTTGACTATTTTAACCCTTCTCTGCAAATGTAGATACCCACAGGCATGGAACTGCCCTATTTATGCACGCAGTTACACTATACTATCAAAAGGTTGTGCACCCGAAACATTTCTTGAATATGCATGAAGAAACTGTGCCTGTAAACAATTTAGAATATGGATGAGTTAAGTCCCATCCCTGTTACCCAGGAATTGCATGAATTAAACTCCTCAGCCAAGCCTGATGAGAAAACTGCATAATAATCTTGCTTATAGTATCTATCCAGCAGTTAATAAAAATTATTTCCTGTGGCAGAAAAAAAATTGTCTTTTGTTGCAACAAATTGGGCTGCTGTGTAATAGACCAAAGGTATCCCAATTAAGTTGTAAAAAAGCAGCCTTCTGAAGCAAAAATTCAACATATTATTGATAATATGTTATTCTACTATCAATTATAGTAATCAGATTTTAAAAATGCATGGTTCTTTACTATTAATTGATGCATGGATTTGTCCCTCAAAGAATTCAGTTCTCACTTAAATCCTCATGCAATATCTCACTGAAATCCAGTCGCTTTAATCCTAGCTCTGGCTTACCTGCGGATGACACGGCACAGCTAAAATCCATGCCCACATAAAACTTTCCCGGTAATTATCTATAGACTGACACATTTTTATCAAATTCCAGATGGCATAAAGTTGGGATAGTAGTTGAAAGACATTGACTGGACTCTCAAAAAAGTATTTAAACCCTTCTATAACAGCAAGTTAGATCATGTCTCCTCAAGTTTGCGCAACTGAAAATGACATGATGGAATTGAAAGAATGACTTCCAAAACTAACCGTTCAGAGCTCAGGTTACATTTATGAGATGGAAATGAGATAAATACATGGATAATGGGAGTTACCTCAAATGGAACAGGACTGGAAAGCTGATAACATTGATTCTCTGGATGAGAACTTCAACAATGGAGAGTTTTTCTTCATTAAGTGTAAGTTCAATAAGTACTACGGAGTATATTTCACTTATAGCTGGCTAACTAGCTGGCTAGCTGTTTTTTTATTTTTAGTTCACCATAGCCATGATCATCACAGAGCTTGTGTGCCACATTTGTTAATAAAAGTAAGTGTAAGCCCTTGTTAATAATACAGCAAGTGGTTACATTTTGCTCAATGTGGCAATTTGTTTTTGAATTTATCCTATGTTCAGCAAAATAGAATGGCAAGGTTTTTTTTTCTCGCTCATTTAAATTATGAACAGGTCGAAGACTTCAGTAGACCCCCTGCTACATTCGTTGCACCATTTCTGTTCAATCTAGGATAGCATATTGCCTGCTTTTTTCTGATTGTGGAATATCTGTTTTGTGTAAATATGGCATATTTCAGATATTACTGTGTTAGTGAGTCATAAAGGGTGTGGAAAGTGTTTATACAGGCTTGTGTGCTCATAGGTGGAAACTGCTAGCCTTCCGTTGGTTTGGATATGTTATTGGTGACCATTGATATGCACCCAGGCCTATATTGATAAACTCAATTTAAATTCCACTAGAAAATTATTAATTCATATTGAACTTCCTGAGTCAAAAGTTGATTTATGTCATAAATATGATTAGTTTAGTATTTGACAGTGAACAATGCTTAGGGCTCTGAGTGCATGGGAAGCCACTTGGAGAGCTGTCTAATTTGGCCCATAAACAGAAGATGATTTTTTTTTGTTAACACACTCGGATGAATTACACTTGTGATCAAGGAGTTGATGATCCCAGGAATGTATTGTTTTAACTTCTAGCCATTTTTCTATGCTCAGCATATGTTTTTACAATTTCAATGGTGAATTTTCAAGACACTTTTTTTGTGTTTGCAGTCCTTTTTCTCTACAAAAATTATCAAAATGAACTGAAAAGCTGATGGAATTCTAAATGCTACAAGGGCCCTGTTTCAGACAAGCCATTGTCCTGAAACTTAAATCATGAATTAAAAAGCCTTGATATGGGATCAGTAAGACACCAGATGCGGGGAGAAGGGAATGAGGATTTATTTCCAAACAAAAACAAAACAGGCACGAGGGCCAACAAAAAACTTGGCCCAAAGGGTTGCAAAAAAACAAACTGAGGTAAGCTACACAGAGCTATAAACAATAAATGCAAAAGGCAAAAAACAAAAAGGGCACTGGAAACTCCAGGCAAGAAGCACAAGAAAAATAAATAACCAGACTATATATATAAATTCAAAAAACAAGAGGCTGGGACAAGACTTGAAACTAGAAATGCTAGGGAATCTTGACAACAAGAACTTGACTACACTTGCACATGCAATGAGACGCGAGACACTGTCTGCCAGCCAACTTCCACCGCATCCAGATAAAGGCTTGGAAATCATGACATGAGGGGTAACACCTGGAGAGAGAGAAACAAGAGGCATGGCAAGATCAAGACATGGACAGACATTGGTGGACAAGACTTGCTCATTAAGAGAATGAGCGTGCTCAGCTTAAATACCAATTAAGTATGCAGCCTGGAAGCAAGCATGAATGTTCAGAACAGAAAAGCACAGCAAGATCTTGAAATAGCAAAGCAGGAATCATGACAATAAACTCCCTGTCTAAATTAGTAGTATTAGTAATGTGCCTATCTAAGAATTACACCAACCCAGTGAGTGTTAGTAAATGTTAGTAACTTAAAAACAGTTAATTGCCAATTAAGCTTAGAGAGCCCCGAATCAGCACAGCACAGAAGGAAGAGGGAAATACCAAAGCCAACCATAGCTCAGAAATGTGCAGTAACGAAGGCACGAGGCGGAACGCAGACAAGCGGTGGAGTGGCATGGCAGACCTGGCATGAACAAAAACATGGAAAAGTAAAAACATGGACAATGAAACATGAAATGCAAAAACTGTGACATGAACTATGAAACTATGAACTATGGAATCTTGATGCATGAAACTGTTAAAACCATAAATGCTGTCCTGGCCAAAGGCCAGAACACAACAAGCCTTAAATAGGGTAACGCATAAATAACCAGATTTGGCTTCTGCGCAAAGTGGTTAAGATACATGATTAAAATTTGGCATTGATTTCATTGGTGCCAATCATATTTTGAAAATATTATGGACCTGGAGGTCATTTGGGAAGCCTCTGGTGATTTGGCCTGGATTCACATTGTATTTGTTGGACTTCACCATCTTACTCAAGTCCTGACAGAGACAGGTGATTTAATTTTGATATTGCATGCCGCTCATTTTATTGCAACCAGACAGAGGCAAATCAACCCGACGACTACTTTAATACGCGGAAAACTCATGTTATTGGCTAAGTTGTCCAATAGGTTTCAATATGGTCAGCTTCTCCCATGTTTCTGATTTTAAAAATTTGCGTGCAAGTCATATTGATCACAAATTTTATTTTCCAAGCAGAGACGCTAGAATTGAAAGATAAAAATAACAATGAGGAAAGTGGACGTTCCACTGAAGCAATGCATCAGGGCATGGAAAATTGGAAAACGATGTAAAATTGTTGCAGTTGTACAAAACTTAATTATTTACCCGAGGGCAAACAACCGATTTCTTTTTTGTGCTTGCTAATGGACAAGATCTTTGAACATCTCTAATATATCATTATCATCGCGGCATTGCTTTCTGCGCTTTTTCTTTGTCTTTGCTCATCAACAATATAGGACAGCCTGCGAACTAATTGCTTCTAAGCAAAATCACTCTCTGAGCAACGCCGAAATGCGTCGACAGTACTACTTAACTGTTCAAGAGAACAAGAGAGGAAAGAAAGGGAATGCGAATATGAATTTTGAACTTGATATCGAGGACTGTTCAAATTAACGAGCGGCAGAAAAATATCTCAATTTTTATTGCGTTTTCTGACGACTATCATCCCTAATAGAAACGAGACAGCAACACCAGACCTCTTTCGACAAATAGGCATAAAGGTTTATTGCCCGCATATTTCTCAAACAATGAATAGAGATATTATGAGTGGTATGAAAATGAACACACCCAGAAAATGCTGTTAATCGCGAATCCAGACATCTGTAGCAAGCCTAAATCGAAACACGAACTGAGCTGCATGCAGCGGGAAAAAGCGGCTCCAGTTATTGCAGCCTCTCCATCGATCCGGCGGTCAGCCGAGTCCCGTGAGGTTTACAAGGCTTTCACGTACTCGCATCAGTCCGCGTGCTTCAGATATGCTGCATTAGGCTCCGTTACAGCATCTCGTCCAATCCTCTCCAAGCATCAGGAGCGAAGGACAGATCAGTTCAAACAAGCGCACACCCACTCACTAAAACATCAGCGCTGTGCCTCCGCTGGCACAGTCAAATCGCTGAGACTCCATGCGGACTTGAAGTTGGAGCTTCGTTTTACCTCACACAAACAAAACTCATATGGAACCGCTTCAGCCAGACATCATGTGAAATGGGCCAGGCGTGCGGACACTCTCTGCTGTGCCGTAGCCAGCAGTACCGACCTGCAGCATCAGATATGTAAGTGCGCTTACGGCGGCTTTTTTAGGTACATTATCCAGAAGGTGGTGAAAGAGGTGCTCAGATAAAGCAGTTGTGAATCATTATCGTCTATTCTACACTTAGAAAGTCAAACAAGGTCAACTATTTGTTAAAAAAATAGGTTAAAAGCTGAATGCGAGCAGACTCGCCGTCGCAAATAATACTACGCTAAATTATAATATTGTGAGCACTCTGGTGCCAAAGCAGCGTTGTATTTTTAATGGAATGAATATTGTGCCATGTTCATAACGTTTTCATGGGTATTTCCGTGTCTTAGACTGTTGTCAATAAAATTGTCGGCTTCATTGCTTTTGTTTATGTGAATGCTGATGACCAGAAGTTGCGCTGCATTCCTGCAGCCAGTGTTTTCATTTATATACATGCTTTGTGCTCACTGAATCTTACTAGTCAATACTGCTCAAGTGTGTTTCATATTAAATCCAGCCTTTCCTCACTGCAGCGGTGGCTGTTTTAAATCAAATCTACATTTGGAATTTCATGAAATTTAATGGTCGAAAGTTACAAGTTCTATCACTGGTTTTTCTCTGACCAAATGTGAAAAGACAGGCTGTCCGCCTCACTCAGGAAAACACATTACAAGGGTTGACGCATTTTAAATGAGCTCCCGCCGCCCATCTAATGAACACTGGCCAGCATCCCTATCCTACTCAAATCACTTGCTTGGCAGAATCACTGCTAATTGGCTGAGCCTTTCTCGCCGAGGTCCCCCTGAGTCTGTGAATCCTCAGCACCAGAAGAACCTCTCCGTTCAAGACGGATGGAGTTTCCCGACTGCATTGGGTATTTCTGTGCTCAAGCATGCATTCAGAGTCAATATTGGCTATCTCATTCAATTTTCAATGGCATAGTGGCAGTTCTTGTGTCTGGTCTTGGAGGAGTAAATATTCCTGTGATTAAGTGCAGAATTATGATGTAGTGTGCTTGCACAGACTGCTTTACTGCTCAGAATTTACACTGCAGCTTAAAGGTGACAGGCATCCCCTTAAAGTTCCTGAGCAAAGGTTTCAGTATGTTGTTCTTCTAAGGTTTGTATGTTATTTTGTTATTCTGTTTTTATCTCCTTTTTGGGGCTGTGATTTCACTTGTCCTGCTATGGCAGGTCATTCTGGTAGATGAGAAATTGTTACTTCACCCCACGGAGTGAGCGTGAAGTAGGGTAGAGTGGGGTAAGATGCCCCCCTTAAGCAGGAATGTTCATAATTGACGATAAACAACATGTACTAATTATTTTTTTCCTTGAATGGATAGTTTGTAAAGTTGGCTACCACATCTAAAAAGATTTATGACATAGTCACTTTCGAAATATATATATATTTTATGTTTAATTACCTTTTTTTTTTTTTTTAAAGGTAACCTTACCCTACCCCTGGAGTAAGATGCCCTTCTGGATGGGGTAAAATGCCCCCTATTTATACTCTGCCAAAATAAAAACTTCACACTTGTTTGGAGGTCGATAAGTTGAAGATACTAGAAATGAGGTTTTAAATAATGATTTTATTTAATTCTGTACTCATTAAAGATGGTTTACCATAAAAATAATGTCCATAATGTAACCAGTTCCACCGGAAATGCTAGGAAATGTCCAAGAGTAAAAATGGTAAGTTACCACTTGAATAAGAGCAGTGCGCATGTGATTTCGTATGGTTTGGGCATTCACACCTCCAAACAATTCATTCCTAGTGGACGTTGCAGTGACAAATTGATTATGCAAATGACGTAAGACAGTTTGTCGGTCTTCTGCTTTTGACGTCACACGTGGGCTACCAGAACAAGGTCGGTCAGCTGTGGTGCCAGTTGTTTGGAGACGTGTCTGAAGATCATGGATAGTCTGTCGACTGCATCCCATAACCCTTGCAACGTCAGTGACGGACGTTTCCGTATTCAGCATGCCAATGGCACGTTCACGCTGAATGTTTGACAGCCATGGCTTTGAAAATCAACAAATAATTAACTGTAAAAACTTGTTTTTCCGAGATGTCACTCTAACGTGCTAACGTGAGCTCAGTTGCACATCTCTCATATGGTCACGTTACTAGGAACACGAGAAAATATGGTTTTAGCTTAAAGTACGCTCGCACGTGCTACGTACCTGTGCACGTCGGAGTTCATGTGTGTCATGATGTCTTTGACAACGCATTTACCCCTAGTGATAATAAAAACTGTTTTATTAAAAGTTTTAAGAAAATATTTACAAATTTATGAGTGTGAAGTTTCTTTTTTGAATGAGTATAGAATAACTTGTAAAACCTAACACATACTTTTAATTGCATTTCACGTGAGTAATTATCATATTATAGCTGTCTTAATTGGCAGGTACAGATCATACAGAAGATCAACATCTTTTTAGATATTTCCTTGCTAAAGAAATGAGGAAAGAAAGAGGTACATTCTCCTAAACTTAACTTTTTATTAACTGACTAAACACCAATGCACAAGTGATGGCAAGGTACTGTTGGCATTAAATGCATCAAGGAAAAGATGGTTATATCTTGTGGAATACTAAAAAAATATGAGGCACCACATTAGATAAACATGTAGCGGTATAGAATGCATATGAGTATCCATGAAAAGTCATTAAAACTAACAGTGACCATAATGCATTTCACCCAATATATTTCATTTTAGGCCCTCATTGATGCATATATGATTCATTATTGTGTAACTCCATATGGCCCTACTTGTAACGTGTATGGATACACTTAACTTTCCATTCCCAAGTTCTTTATAAAAATCATCATGTCTGATATATAATTCCTATAAATAGAGCATTTTTTGAGGAAAAAAAACTCAAAATATGACTCTAAATGGGGCAAGAGGCCTTCCTTCCCTAGGGGCATCTTACTCCAATTCAGAAAGGGCATCTTACCCCCAGCACTATCATTTTGGTTTTGGCTCATTAACCCCAATTTCTCCTATTATCGCCACACAGGACCCCCTTTCTTACATAGAAGAGGCTTCAGAGAGTTACACTGACATGTCCTGCAGACTCCTGAAGCATTCAAATACTTCTGGCAAAATGACTCATTCGGTCATTTTTTATAAGAAAGACCCTCAAAACACAAACACTTTGAGTGCTCACATGTCACCTGCTCTGGTGACTCATCTGTTGCTGAGCATTTCCCTCCAGGTGGCAGAGCATTTATATAAATCAAGAGCCACCTACTCAGCCCAGCTGAAATTAAATTATAAGCAAAGGGCATCTTACCCTCAGGGGCGTCTTACCCCGCTCTACCCTAAGGTTTTTAGTGGCACTGTGCGTTTGTTTGTTTGTCTGTCTGTCCGTGTTTCTGCACTTGCCAATATTTGCGTGAATGGGGTGAAGTCTGCCATCTCTGATTGCCTTGTTATCCCCCGCAGGGCGAAGCGGGGGATATAGCATTGGGCTCCGTCCGTCCGTACGGACACATAAAATTGAGGCGGCGGGGGATATTGCCATGTTAGTGGCAAACACTTATTTTCAGTTGAATAACCCAGTTAAAAAAAAAACTGTATGTTATCAAGGTATGAGCATTTATTTAGTATATATTTATATGTATATATTTTCTTTAGATGTGTTTTAAGTTCAGCTTGCAAAGGACAACAATTCTCTGAACCTCTTTTCTAAAAAGCAGTTTTACTGAGAAGATATCGCAAAACGATGGATCCTTCTGATGTGTTTTGATGAACTTAAAATGCTTCAACTTTGCTGAAATGTGATGTGACAGTATTGTTGTATACATCAAAATAATCCAAGTCAGCAAATGCACACAAACTTGCGATTATCTCCTTTTGCAAAAGGCAGTTTTAAAAAAAAAAATTCCACTCAAAGTGCATAAAACAAACTGTTGTGCGCTGAGATGTGTGTTGACTGTTTGGCAAAAACCTTAACTGTGGTTCAGTCAGCTGCCTATCATATTTGTAGCATGCGACATCCATGTACTCCCCGAGTCAAACAAAAATGCCCCTAGTTCTATCCTGCCATGCACTGTGGTGAACATTGTCATCAGTACATACGGCGATTTTTAATGAGAGTGTGCAGTCTGCATAAATTAGCTAGTTAGATGGCGAATATGGACAAGAATAAAACAGCAGAAATGCTTCAGTGAATGTTGCCCTCCAGTAAAACTAATCCTATTGGAATAGGGCAGAGGATGTACAAATTATGAAATGGTACTTACCTTTCCAATGGAAAGGAAGTAATGTTGAAGCTGTTTGTTTTGCATCTGACGTCTTACCCTTTTTGGACATAACTAATTTAGACTCTGTTACATAATGATGATCTTCGATTTATTTTGTTGATGAAAATGGAAATTGGGCATATTTAGTACAGAAACAATAGTAATTTGGCACAAGAATTTGGACAGGATACTCAAAGCAGTTCCATTTATGGCACATGCCTGTGTCTACTGCTAAAGTTCAGAGGATCTAGTCAGATCATAAAGCTTGTGTGTGTATGTTACTTACTTGCATAATTCTCCTTGTTCCTGAGAGAACATAAGGCTGAGGTGCGTTGCCTCCACTTTGCTATCTTGTCCGATCTGTTGCCTTTCGCTATAGCAGTAACCGATTTGTCGTAGCTCAGCCACGACAGTCCTTCACCAGGTGGTTGTTGGCCTTCTTACTTTTCTCTTTTCAGGTAGTATCCATTTGGGCTGTGCTCTGTCCAACCTGAGCTCATGACCCAACCATCTAAATCTGTGGCGTGTGATTTCTCCTGCTATACTCAGGCTCTCTGTCTTTCTAGTTCTTCATCGGATATTACCTTTGGCTTGGAGATGGCACAGATCTGTCTTTAGCGGCTGTTGTGGAAGGACTCAAGCTTCCTACTGCCAAACTGGATGGCTGTCCTACACTCTGATCCATAGAGGAGGACAAATTTGACATTTGAGTTGTACTCACTGATTTTGTTGTCATAAGACGTCCCGATGGGATGGAGTCTTGCAAATGCTGCTTTTGCTTTTCCAAGTATTGTATTGATGTCCATATGTACGCCGTTGTCTGTGCTGCTGACACTGCCAAGATATGCAAAATCTTTGATGGATTTCAGATTGTCGGCATGTACTGATGTTCTTCCTCTAGTATTGATTGACATTCCTTGTGTTTTGGCTTGGTTGATATTTAGACCAAATTGCTTTATCCTGAAGGTGGTTCTGTGTAGAGCAGGGGTCACCAATCTTTCCCAGAATGGGGTGGTTTGGGTGCAGGCTTTCATTGCAACCAAGCAGCTACACACCTGATGCTACTAATCAAGGTTATTAGCAAAGAGTTCAGGGGTTAATTAGTATCAGGTGTGTAATTGTTTGGTTGCAATGAAAGCCTGCACCCGCACCGGCCCTTTCTGGGAAAGATTGGGGACCCCTGGTGTAGAGGATAGCAGTTCACGGTCATCTGCGAAGTCAAGCTCTTTCAGGTATGAAAAGAGAGTCCATTGTCCACCTCTTGGCCTGTCTGCTATAGTGTTCTTCATGATCCGGTCAGTGGTGATATAATATCCTGTGTATTACATATAGTACAATGTAGCCTATGGATGATCTTATTTAATTAATTATTTAATAATTCCTGAATAGGCTTTATGTCTCAGTCTTGATTTGTTAGTAAATAAACCAGGGGTAAGGAACCTTCTCCTGACAGAGCCACTGTGGGTGCTTTCATACCAACCAGGCTGCTGCACACCTGATTCTACTAATCAAGGCCCTTAACAAAGATTCCAGAGGTTGATTAGTAGAATCAGGTGTGTAGCAGCCTGGTTGGTATGAAAGCCTGCAGCCACTGTGGCTCTTTCTGGAGAAGGTTCCCTACCCCTGAAATAAACTGTTTTATTATTAATCAGGCAATCTTAAATGTGAATAGGGAGAGAGCAATTATGCTTTAAAGGTGAGTGGCTTAACATGCTCTATGTAGCCTTTTCCAAGATATGCGCAGATGGCCAGGGGTACTCGGGTTGAAGAGGTTGAGTAATTATTTATTTTTTGTAATTTTTTTTATTTTTTTAATTTAAATAATGACTTACTGGACCTTTGAGGTTCTATGCTTTCATATTAAAAGAACAGGATTTTTTGGCACTGAGCAGAATTCATGGTTCAATAATAGCAGGTCACCCAGGCCCTGAAGCAGCAAGCAATTCCTACAGCATCACCGTACAACTACCATGTTTGATTGTCTCTGACGTGTTTTTTTTTTTTTATTTATTTATTTATTTTTTTTTATTGTAGGATACTGTGTTAGCTTTATGCTAAACGCTACTGGGCCAATGACCTCCAAACCATTCAATATCTGCCTTACCTTCCACAAAACGCAACCAAAAAAGGCTAATGTGTCATCAGTGTATTTTTAAAGATGAGCCTTTGTGCTCTCTTGGTAAGTAGAAGTTTCCACCATGGAACTCTCTCATGGATAGAATTTTGCCATGACTTTATCTAATTGTGGAATTATGAATGCTGACATCATCTAGGTAGGGCAAGGGCTGCTGTTCCTCAGATGTTCTCTTATGTTCGGGGTTCTCTTATGACTTCCTAAATTAGGCATTGGTGCATTCTTGGAGGAATTTTCATTGGTCGGCTGTTCCTGGGAAGACTTCAAAGTTCGTTTCAGTCCCAGAGCCTGAAAAATTGTCTTTCTGCAGGGCTGTGCTGTTGCCTCATTGTCAGAAGGTCATTGGTTGAAATCTATTCTGTGCCCTTTTTGGGTGGAATTTGCATGCTGTCCCCATATTAATAGCAGGTTTTCAGGTATCTCAGCTTTCTCCACTGTCCAAAGACATCCATGCTGGGCTAATTTGTGACTGGCCCATGGGAACGCATGTGAGTAAATGGTGTTTGATCCCTGCCATAGTTTGGCAGACTGTCCAAGGTGTGTCCCTGCCTCATCCATTTTATGATGGAACAGGCTCCAGCTGTGCAGTGACCCTGCTCAAGAATGAACGTGTTAGACAATGGGTGGATGTACTTTCTGTGTCTCTCACGTCAGCTGGAGTCCTTTATTCCTGTGGTTTTACTCGTGCACATTTGACAGAAAGAAGCAATATGATGTGGGCAGAATTTTCTAAAAGCAACATCCTTAGGAACATTTTGAGTGCACATGATTGGGGTTGAAAGTGCCTCTGCACTCTCTACAGAGAGCCACACCTCTGATAGGTCTTCTATTATCAGTGGAAAAATGCAGAGATCCATCCGGCAATATAACATGGGAAATCTGGGAAATTCATTTTTTGACTCCGGGATGGACTCCATTAAGAGTCCTGAGGTAAAGTTTTTTTTAAATTTTTTTATGAAGCAGTAATAATTTGGAAATGGTGAAATCACTGCTAATTCCAGGAACAACTTATGACACTTTTCCATGCATGTGGTACAACAATCTCACGCAGGTTATTTCTATTCTGTTCAGCCCTTATTCATCTAGTATCTGTCTTCTTATAATTGCTGTCTTGGTTTTACTAGAGATTTGTAAAAACCTGCTTACAACTTTTCAATATCCATCACGATTTATTACTCGCAAAACTAAATTACAAATTGGGCCACAAATGCCCTTGTTTTATACAGGATGTCGTTGGTTCAGTTTAATCCATTATTTTTCTAAGATCTGCATTTTTCTACTTTTCAGCTTAGTGTTACATAGTATCCCATGTGTTTGAAATTATACTGTAGATGTAATGAGGCAAAATCTCCATCCTCCTTGAAATTCAAAAGTGATGATTTTTCTTCTTGTATTTGGACATCCAAATAAGACAAATGCAAGTCTGCAACAGTTGCACCTACGTAAGTGCTGCATCCACGCATGTCTGCATTCACACACACAACCTCGCAAATACTTGACTTCGATGGTCAGACTCATAGGTAGAATGTTGCAGTTGCTATGGGGTGAGCAAATCCTAGTGGATCAATGAACGGACCGATGTATGTGAGCCAGTGAACTGATGGACTAACAGAATGAGAAACAAGGCTGCCAGTTGCAATGAGAAATTTTATACTTCCCTTAGCATCATGTTATTTTTAACTTCCAGATGCATCCTAAGTGTCTCGGAAAAAAAAAATGGGTCAGGAGTTATGACAAGGGGCGTGGCTCACACATAGGGGACTGAAACGGGAACCTATGCTGAGTGGAATGATGGCTCCGACAAGTGTTATGAAAACAGATTTGTGAGATATGAGAGGGGATGTGGCAAAATTGTGTGTGCGTTCGTGTGTCTGTGTGTGCGCGATTTTATCTCCTCATGTTTCTGGTGAGATTTTCTCAGACGTAATTTCAATTGAAATCATTGCGTCCTCATACACTCCGCAATAGCTGTTCGGCTGAAATCAATGACATCTCATCAGTCCATTATCTAACTTGCTCGTGCCTAGTCAAGGCTTCTGGCCATGGGGGTGGGGTGGCTGGGATTTATTCCAGCAAATAATGGGAGAGTGGCAGAAATACTTCCTGGACAGTTCTCCATTGGAGGGCCGCTCAGTGACTCACCTATCCCTCAGACACTTATGCCAGTGAGTAATTATACTCTCCAGTTCGCCTTACATACGAATCTTTGAAGTGTGTGTGGAAACCAGAGTACCCAGAGTGTACCATCATAAATACTGGATTTGAATTTTCCATCTTTTTGCTATTAAGCAGCAATGCTACCCACTGCACCTCTGCACCACCCAGTAACATTTCTTTTTTTGGTAAACTCATTTCCTCTGTATAAGTACTTAAGCCAATCATAGTATGACTTGCCAGAAAGAAGCTAGGTGACTCAGTTCCATGTGGCAAAGTCATGCGCTGAAGCAAATCGCCAGCCCTTTTCCAAATCAGATCAGCTGAGAGTGGGCGAGTCAAGGAAAATAATGCAATGAGCCCTGTCTTTTTCAATTGCAATGGTACATCCATGGAAAATGGACAGAGAGCATGCCAGCCCTTACCAGTGCAATTAGGCTCTTGCTTTCTTTTAAGCACCCGGAAAAAAACTATGTACAGCTTTCTCACTCAACTCCTTGCAATTCAGCTATGCATCCTTTGGGTCAATAAGTGCCTGACATTTTACACTCATCAGCACCTAACTATGAAGCCACAAGATTGAAAATCTTCCAAATATACAAGTGCTGTTTTCATGGACCTCAGTGAAACCGATGAAAACATTAGCACAGAGCTGTGGAGCTGGATACTTTACTTTTTAGAGACCGGTGTCAGGTTGATAATGACATGACATCAAGTCCCTTCACTCCCACCACAAGAAATGCTCTTGCAACCTCTCATCTCAATATTCATGAGTGGGCTTGGATCTAAAAATAACTGTAACAAACTGTTTGATCACACCAATGCTCCATAGTGAAAGACCTCAAAACTAGCAGTGAACTGTAGTAGTGGAACCAGACAGAGAGCTTCTTCATTAACTTCACAGCAATGACCTGTCTCTTCCACTTAAAAAAGAGGAATAATTGTTGACTTCAAGCAAAATCTAACTTTAATTCCCCCCAACTGTATCCATGACATTGAACAATTAAATTTCCTGGCATCTCCATCAGCAGTACCTTAAAATAGTTCATATTTTTTTTAATGAAGCCTAAAACATAATGTATGACCTCTCAGAGCCGGCTCAAGCCTCCATGGGGCCCTAAGCAAAATTTGATTAATATTTTAATAATTAATTTATGATTTAATAATTAATTAATTATATTGATTAATGATGATTAATACACCTATTATAAACTCATTGCAGCAGTGTTACACAACAAGCCCCGCCCCTCGCACATACTTTCACCTACTTGTACAAAATTCGAAAGGGATCTATTGTGGGTCAGTGGCAATCCCTATTCCGAATTTGGGGTGAATGTGCCCATTAGTTTTGCTGCTAGAGTGTTAACAAACAAACAAACAAACACAGAAACAAAAGCACAAACAAACACAGAAACAAACCAAACCAAAAACAATACCCCTTGCCGGCAGACACATCTGCACAAAAGATACCCTGCCGAGCATGTCGTTCTTCTCAAACACGCCTAATCCAGACAATCCTTAAATGATGAATTACGGTCATATTTTAATTTATAACGAGTATCGAAGTGGCCAGTGTCAAAATAACAAAGTAAAAGTATACTTTTTATCTTTTAAATGTAGCCTAGCTAGTAGAGTAAAAGTCTCGTTAAAAAGAAATTGCAGATATTATTCCATATATTTTTTTAAACAAATTTAATATAATCTTCTGATCCCTTATTAGTCTGTTTGACATTTTGCATGTTAATCGAATGATTTATGTACCTGCCCATTTCCATATCACAAATTGTTATTTATACAGTGCTGTGAAAAAATATTCACCGACCTCTTGATTTCTTTTTTTTTTTCTTATAACCCAAGTAATTACAAAATGCAGTTTTTAAATGATGATTTCATTTATTGAGGGAAAGAAGCTATCCAAATCTACCTGGCACTAAGTGAAAAAATAATTGAGCCCCCCCCCCATTAACTCATGAATTAACAGTGATAAACCACTTTTTTTTTTGTTCAATTTCACTGGCCCCACTCAGGTTTGAATACTGCCCGACCTGTTGAATCAAGAAATCACGTAAATATAACCTGTCTGACAAAGTAAAGTAAGCTAAAAGATCTCAAAAAGCAACACATCATCCCGCGATCTTTAGAAATTCAAGAACAGATGATAAACAAATTCATTGACATCTGTCAGTCTGGAAAGGGTAACAAAGCCATTTCTAAGGCTTTGGGACTCAACCGAACCATGGTGAGAGCCATTATCCACAAATGGAGAAAACCTGGAACAGTGGTGAACCTTCCCAGGAGTGGCCTGTCCTGGTTTTGCCCCCACCGGCAGAAGACATGAAGCCGGCGGGCACTGGGACCATGTACCCAACACCAAGGAAAGGGACCCAAATGTACAGGCTGAGTAAAAATATAAATAAATATTTAATTCAAACAATAAAAACAGAGAGGAGCAGCGGTAACAAACAACAGGGCACCATAACACACAGAATGTAGCTGCACTGCCAAACTGCCAGTGCAGTGCTTAAATAATCCATCCTGCACCTCCACCTCTACAAGCAGCAGGTGTGGCTCGTTGAAGCGGAGGTGCAGACAGGAGGGGGGAGGGCCTGCAGAGCAGGACCATCACACCATTAAGTTCCAGCAGCAATGACCAGTCAAAATAATACACCGTTTGCATCGTGTGCCCATTTGCTTGTGTTTTTACACCACAAACGACCTCTTATCCCATCCATAATATTTACTTTTTTGTGGATGATGTCTGATTTTCATGGTTGCAAAAGCAAAATACTGTAAATTCCATCTGGCACTGAAGTGAAAAAACTTCAAGTTGAGCTCAAATATCCTAGTCTAGTGCAATTTGAAAAATTTTTGAGTGCAGTCTACATACTAGATGTGATTAAAAGAAATGTTAGATTTGCTTTGAGATCTTTTGTATAACTAACAGCTCTTAAAACCCTAACCCCTTTCTGCAGATGTAGATGCGTCTATAGAACTGCAAATTTAAGCATTTAGTTACAGTATTCGACCACGAGCAAGCACCCCCGGATCAGCTATTGATTTAGATTTAGAGTATGGGGAAGTTCCCCCTCCAATCCCTGTTTTTCAGGAGTTGCATGAATTAAACTCCTCAGCTAAGCCTGATGTGCAAACTGGTCAATATCCTTGCCCATAGTATCAATCCAGTAGTTTCAAAAAATTATCATTTGCGACAGAAAAAAACTTAGTACTCTGTAGCAACCATTTTAGCTACAGTGAGCCAACAGTATTCCAATTAGTGGTTAAAAAAATACGTTTTGTGAAGCAAAAAAGTCCGACATAGTATTGATTCTCTCACATTCTACCGTCAATTACAGTCATCACACACAAAATATGCGTAGTTCCCTCCCATGGATTAACGCGTAGATCCCTCCATTGACAAATTCAGCGTTTCCTTCTATTCACCCAAGTATTGGTGTCGATAGCCAGTCACTCAATTATATACTCAGATTCATCTGCGTAACTCTACTGTCATAGTTCACGCCCTCGTGAAGCTTCCCGGTAACGATGTATTGATAGACTCGTTTCTTATCCAATTCCCGAGTGTTTAAGCTTTCCTCAATAATTGAAATACATTGATCAGACAATAAGAATAGGATACAAAGCTAAGCGTAAAAGTAAGGTCGGTTGTATTCTTTGAATGTTGGCCACGGTTGCGCAGCTGAAAATGATGCGATATCAAAGAAACAAAGACACCCGAAACCGACCTGAAGTGTTCAGTTTCATTTACGAGATAGATGTTTTATGGACACGGTCAATGGGAATGATTCCGAATGAAACAGCACTGGAGGGTTCCTTCTACCCGATACATCTGTCTCTGGAGGAGGGCATCAATGAAGAAAACAGGTTATACTTCTACTCTGTTTGCATTTTGCTCAACATGGCTTTTTGCTGTAGAATTCATACGGTGTTTAGAGACATCGAATGCCGAGGTTTTCGTTTCTCCAAATGCATGCAGCCCACACACGTCGGTAGATCCCTCGGTGCTTTCATTACACAATTCTGTTGAATATGGAGGCATATGTCATTTGATTTTTCCTGAAAGTGAATTTCTGTTCTGTTAAAATAAGGTATATTTCAGAATTCAGATAATACTGAGTTAGTGAGTTTTTACCCTTATAAGGCGTAAGGTTATGAGCTCGGATGTGAGAGCGGTTAGCTTTTCATTGCAGCGTGTTATAGCTGTTTAATCAGGACTTTATTTAATGCTTGGGGGACAAATAGAAAAATGGACAATATTGATAACTTTATTATGTTGAAAAGTTATGTTTTGTGTTTGGAGAGGTTACTGGTGACCAATGATGTTCAACTGCACTGATATTGAGAAATTCATGATAAACTCAACCAGAAAATCATTAGTTCATGCTAAATTTCATCCCCCAAAAGTTAAATTGTGTTAAATATATGATTAATGTATGATTCGACAGTGAACCATTTTGATGGATCTCAGACTTTGGGGAGACACCTGGATAGCTGTCTAATTTGGCTAGCAAGCGAGTAATTTACAATGTAATGTTCAAGATGAATTGTGGTCAAGAAGTTTATGATTCCAGAAATGTATAGTTTAAGCCCCAGCAGTTTTTCAATCGTCAGTATTATTTTTTTTGCTATTAAAAAGTTGAATTTTCATGAAGATTTCTTGTGTTTGTAGCCCCTTTTCTCCACCAAAATCATAAAAATAAACTGAAATACGATGGTAGTCTAAATGCTTCAAGTGTCTGGACTCAATTGAGCCAAAGTTTTTCTGTCTGTAAAGCTGCAATCTTGAATTTTAGAGCCTTAAATCAGGTGACACCTAAAAAGCCAGATTTGGCTTCTGCGCAAAGGGGTTAATGTACAATGTTTCCCACAGTTTTTTTTTTTTTATTTTTTGCTTTTTTTGATTGATTGAATCAATCTTCTGGTGCAATCTTTGAGGAAATAAAGAGGGTGGATTTATTCACAACTCTGCTGATTTGTAAACAACCAAGTCACGGCCATTTTGTTCTTTGTGTCATACAATAAGTTTCACATTCTGCAGTCTGCATTTTTCTCCTCAGAAATAGGTCCAGACAGCACCTTTTACCATGAACAAGCAGGTTTCGGGAGCATTACCACAACCTGCAATACAGCTGTTTTTGGAACATCAGCTAGCATTATGTACTGGAGAACAAAATATCAAAAACACTTACAAAAACCGAGTATATAGCAACTTATAACAATTTTGCTTCAAAACATTCTCAGTCTCTCTGAGAGAACTGCCATAAAATTTTGAAAATGAATTGCCCATATGACCAGAAGGTCAGTCTCGAGCATGTTGAGGATGGTTGTGGTGCTCTAGTTTCCTCTGATTTTAATTTTGAATGTTATATTTTCCTGATAAGATTCCTCTCTCTCTGAAATCTTTTTTCAGTGGCTGACCTACATTCTACTCACTAATCCAATGTAATTTAAGAGTAAACAAAGAGAAAATAATTGTCTTGAGCCAGAATCCACAATCCTTGCAAAAAAGATGCATTTAGCTAAAATCCGGTGTGGAACTATGTTGTGTTTTCTTTCTCCAGCTCCATGAAATTTACATTGGGTCTGCTCACAAACACAATTGTCCACCTCCTATCAATTCACCTTTTCAATTTTGTTTGTCCTCTACTGAACTACAAACAAAGTTTTAACAAAAAAATTGAGACCCTGGTAAGCAGTCACACAAGTGTCAAAGATGGTTAGATGAGCAAAATGTTTTCCAAAACAGAAACAAACAACAGCATAGTAGAGTGTTAATTGTCTCTTGATAGCTATCTGAGCAGTGAAATGCTGGCACTGCTCTGATGCAGTTATTCAACAGTCCTATTTTTGTCTGGGCAATATGCTGAATTTTCAACATAAAATCAATCAGTGTATAGTATCTGATAGTAATTCCTTATCCAATTCAAGGATGCAGGAACTAGATGTGGGTCATTTGGGCTTTTGTTTTATCTTCAAGATGCAGAGTTGATGGCTAAAAGATGGTAATTTTGTTATTCAATCATCCTTTTGTTTGGTATGACTGCCACATTTTTTTCTTGCTTTTTTCACCAGGATGTGTCCCCACACCTCATTGGGGACGACAGGTTATCAGAGTGACATGCTTTAGGAGGATTGAGAATTAAAGATGGAATGATGAGACATGTAATGTTTTGTTGAAGGGCGAAATAGCAGTGTTCTAGGTTTTATTTCTCACTGTACTGATTTTTAGCTTTTTACGGTTCTGTACGATATACTTGTTATATTTGGATCAACAGAGTGCTAGCATGTGGCTGAACTGGGCTAAAAAAAGGGGGGGCTGTTGTTATTAACTTTATTTTAGAAAACAGTTTTGGAATTTTGATGCTCTGAACCTATGCAATGAAAGCTTGAGCAAATGAAGGTTGGGCTTGTAAAACATTTTTGTCTGATTCACCATAGCGCCACCAGTTGTTCAGTCTTTGTCATCATCTAAAACATGCATCAGCTCAGCAGTCCAAACAACAGTTTTAACAAGTCCAGCAAGTAACTTTATAATAATAAAAAATAATTAAAAAAGTAAGTAAAGAATTATCTCTATTACAATTAAATTATGAATCATGCTCTTGCAGTATCATAATAGTGCTATATTATTTCCTGTGTCGCAATCTCCATCACCATGTAGACCTCTTTATGAGGACTACCCTGCTTTCACAGGGGTAATTTAACACCTTGCAGATAAACTACTGGGGCAAATAAATCGCTTTATTCCTATGCGGAGACTGAGCTGGAGTAAATTGGTTCTTACCGTCCACTGTTAGCAAAATCTAGATGAAGCAGAAGACTGAAAACAAAACGTGGAATAGCCATGGTAACAGATCGCAATGAGCTCAATACTACTGGAGAAGGCCTTGATGACAAATGAAGTGTGGGCGTGGAAAAGGAGAATGCAGTCTGCAAATGCAGACTAAGAAAAAATCTAAATTTAGTTGGACAGAACTCCCTGCTTCCCTGCAACATAAGAATGACCAGTGGGGGGAAAAAAAATCATCATACAGAATACATTTTTGAATTCCAAACATTTAGCTGTCCAGTTTTAAAGTCAACATCATAAAAAAGCCAGCCATTTTGATATTTTTTGCGATTAGCACAGTATGAGTGTCGTTATGATTGTTTGTTCAGGCAGTTTACATTTAAATGCCACCTTAAATTAGTAATGTGGTGGAGCTATCATGGGATTGTACAAAAACTGCACAGCATTATTGCCTGGCATTGCAAAACCTTTATTTTAGTCATACTGCTTTGTTCAGACATTTTTAAAAGCTGAGGATGATCTACTTATAGATAGGTAAAATCTTGCCTGATCAAGAGAATTAAGGTGGTCTTATGGCCAGTGTTAAATTTGTAGGATTTGTTTAATTTGGCACAACACGATGTGTCATTTCAATGTGCCAATGACCTGACACATTATTTTTGACCGTCAGACATAGTAGAATTGTACACTTCTTTTGATTAATGCATTGATACAAAGTATGCCATGGTTAGTATTAATATTATTTTTGTATGTACACAGATATTCCCAGTTAGTCCTTTGGAAAGTGATTTCAATAAAGTCTGATTCAGCTACCTTTTGGCTGTCTGCCATGACAATGTGAGACTATTTGTCTTCAGACCCTGTCCATTCCATACTCTCCTTTGCCCTGCAGTAATTGGTCATTGCTGTACATACCTTACAGAATTTCCAGATTTCTAAGTATTCATCTTTAGACTAATGATGAAATATAATACATGGAGTAGCCCACTCTGTAAAACAGCGGAGGAGAAAAGACCGCAGAAAACTTGATTGTTTTTTGTTCATCCCGTGGGGATGATAAGTGGTAATTATCACTCTATGATATGTGGCGTTTCAGTTAAAACTCTGGGCTAAGCAGTAATTATATAATGGCGATGAGTGATTAAGCTGCTGTGTACTGTAATTAAAAGTGAAGAGATTTTGAAGCATTGTGTAGCAGTGCTGAGATATATCTGTGTACACAGTGATCATGTGAAGTAAATGATGAGGGAATAAGGGAACACTAGAAAAACACTTGGAAACGCCGCATGGCTCCCGCAGAAATTCCAGTGCAGTGTGTGGATGGGCTCCATAGTCTATGATGGAATTCATTTGACGGTGCTCATTGTGCTTTGTAGTTCCACAAGGCAGTGCACATTTGGCTGCAGTATTGTCCGTTATGGGTACCATTTCTGCTAGCATGCTAAAATCATATGGTGACGTGGAAAGGTATTTGCTCCCTTCCTGATTTATTGCATATTTGTCACATTTCACATTTTCATATCAAACAAACTTCATAAATGTGCCCTTTCTCCCCTCCCTGAAGACAACCAAACTGTTTAGTCCACTGCAGGGACCTGCTTCCATCAACTCAAATGGAAGATACTGTGGGTACTGCGGCTAGTGTTTCCTCTTATTCTCATAACAACTAGCCCTTGCTTCTTTCGCACTATGCAGTCACGCCGTCAATTACATACTGTCAATGCCATGGGAGGATAATGCAGTTTGTGAACAATTTTGCTATTACAGGGACTTGCACCTGTTCCGCCAGGAGTGGCCACTATAGAGCAAAGAGACTACCTGATTTGCACTGGCTTAACGCCTATCTTCAGGCATGGCAGAGCCAATTGTTTTCTCGCTCATGTAGACCTAAAAATCTTAAGCAAAACATCATGTTGTCAGTCTGTGATGTGAAGTTCAAGTGCAGTTGGCTAATGCTGCAAGACAATGATCTGATGCATAAGAGCAGGTTCACCAAGGAACGGCTCAAAGGAATCAGACCTAAGATTTGAGGTGCTTAATCAAAGTCCTGCCTAAAACCCATTAAAATCCTCACATGTGCAACTTATATAGGCACTTAATTCTCAAAAAAAAAAAACCCAGCATTGTGGCTGAATTAAGTCAACTCTGTTGGGAAGACTAGGTCCAAATTCCTCTTCAGTATTGTGAGAGTCTGATCCTTGGTTTTTGCATTGTTTATACCAGCGAGTTAGTGAGTTTCCAGCAGCCATACCACGATTCAATCTGCTCCAGCTGCATGACTGAAGCTAAGCAGGTGTGGGCTTGGTTAGTACCTGGATGGGAGGATCACCAGGGTAAACCGAAGAGGTGTTGGTGGACAGTAGGTTGTGATCTACCCTTCGGTGGAATAATCCCGGTGTAGTGACAGGGACACTGTACTGAAGGAGATGCCATCTTCCAGATGTGACATTCCACCGAGGTCCTGACTCTCTGTGGTCATTAAAGATCCCATGACACTCTTTGATAAGAGTAGGGGGTTCCCTGGTGTCATGGCTCAAGTCCCGACATAGCTATTTTATCCTGCTACCTATTTGTAATTATCCCCTGATCTAATTGGCTGTGCCCTCCCCACCTCTACCCCCAGGGCTCCCTTGAAAAAGAGATTTAAATCTCAGTGGGACTTCCCTGGTTAAACAAAGGTTAAATTATTTTGAAAAAGTTTTGATCAGGGATTATGCTTTCTGATGGGGGATACCTTCAGTTACATGGGTGGGATTACATTTTTCCTTCAAACTAAATGATCATTTGAAAACTTTATCTAGCTCGTGTTTTCCTTGTCTTATATTACATTTTTGGATGGCAAAATTTTTTTTTTTACTTGTTGGTCGGCAGCTCTGGCGCCGTATGGGTCTCAGGTGCAGCGCAATTGCCTTTGCTTGGGCAAAAGGGGGAATGGCAAATGAGAGGCATAATGCAGGCACTGTGTGTCAATGTACTATGGATGGTCATACTGTATCTGAATGAGGCATCTGGGAACAAAGTTTGATGAAGGCTTTTGAGTTCTTGCATTGAAGCGCAGTTGACTGAGGTGCAGGCTGTTTCACAGTTTCATTTAATGGGTTATTCAGAGTGGACCATGAGAGCTGTTTTTACTCTTTCTCCTCACACAAGAACACTTTGTACCTCCCAAGCCCCAGTGCATATACTGTACCTGTTGATAAAGTACAGGATTAAATTGTGGGATGCTCGGCAGCGCTTCTTACATGGAAGGTCATCCTTTTTTAATCCATGCGCTCCCAGTGCTTTTTGAACCATGGGGCCCGGGGGTTTACCCTGTTTAATGGGTGAAAGTGGATCAGCTCAATTCCCTGCTGTCTGTCGAGATCACTGAGTCAGCACAGAGAGCTTATTTACAGGCCAGCAATAAAGCCCTGGAGTGTGAGTTCAGTCAGTCCACTTGAAAATGACACTGACTCGTCAGCAGCCCCCCAACTAGGACAGACTGCATTTGCATGAAAGGCAGGGCATTTACAGAGATAAACATGAGACATAGAGAGGCTGAGCAGGAGTGGAGCTCTTGTCCTTCAGTAATGTTAATATGAAAATAAAAAAAAAATAAAAAGGAAGAGGAAATAAATTATAGCACAGGAAACAGACTGAACATCTAGTATTAATGTATTAATGGTTCATAATTCATTGCTTGCTCACCCAAGAACTTTTATTTTCCATATGCAGTCATGAGAAAAAGAAAGTACACCCTCTTTCAGTTCTATGGTTTTGCATATCTGGAATATACACTGCTCAAAAAAATAAAGGGAACACTAAAATAAGACATCCCATGATCCTATGTATGACCTCCCTACAACGCCTGGGCATGCTTTTGATGAGGTGGAGGATGGTCTCCTGAGGGATCTCCTCCCAGACCTGGACTAAAGCATCCGCCAACTCCTGGACAGTCTGTGGTGCAACGTGGCGCTAGTGGATGGAGCGAGACATGATGTTGCAGATGTGCTCAATTGGATTCAGGTCTGGGGAACTGCTGACACACTCCAGCCACATGAGGTCTAGCATTGTCTTGTATTAGGAGGAACCCAGGGCCAACCGCACCAGCACATGGTCTCACAAAGGGTCTGAGGATCTCATCTCGGTACCTAATGGCAGTCAGGCTACCTCTGGCGAGCACATGGAGGGCTGTGCGGCCCCCCAAAGAAATGCCACCCCACACCACTACTGACCTACTGCCAAACGGGTCATGCTGGAGGATGTTACAGGCAGCAGAACGTTCTCAACGGCGTCTCCAGACTCTGTCACGTCTGTCACATGTGCTCAGTGTGAACCTGCTTTCATCTGTGAAGAGCACAGGGCGCCAGTGGTGAATTTGCCAATCCTAGTGTCCTCTGGCAAATGCCAAACGTCCTGCACAGTGTTGGGTTGTAAGCACAACCCCCACCTGTGGACGTCGGGCCCTCATACCATCCTCATGGAGTCAGTTTCTGACCGTTTGAGCAGACACATGCACATTTGTGGCCTGCTGGCGGTCATTTTGCAGGGCTCTGGCAGTGCTCCTCCTGTTCCTCCCTGCACAAAGGCGGAGGTAGCGGTCCTGCTGCTGGGTTGTTGCCCTCCTACGGCCTCCTCCATGTCTCCTGATGCACTGGCCTGTCTCCTGGTAGCGCATCCATGCTCTGGACACTACACTGACAGACACAGCAAACCTTCTTGCCACAGCTTGCATTGATGTGCCATCCTGGATGAGCTGCACTCCCTGAGCCACTTGTGTGGGTTGCAGTGTCCGTTGCATGCAACCACTTGAGTGAAAGCACCGCCAGCATTCAAAAGTGACCAAAACATCAGCCAGAAAGCATAGGAACTGAGAAGTGGTCTGTGTCACCACCTGCAGAACCACTCCTTTATTGGGGGTGTCTTGCTAATTGCCTATAATTTCCACCTATTGTCTATTCCATTTCCACAACAGCAAAATTGAAAATTTTGAAAATTGAAATTGATTGTCAATCAGTGTTGCTTCCTCAGTGGACAGTTTGATTTCACAGAAGTGTGATTGACTTGGAGTTACATTGTGTTGTTTAAGTGTTTCCTTTATTTTTTTGAGCAGTGTAGTTATTCCAGGTGAATTTGTCCCGAAAAATTGCAAGGTCCCGAATTTCATTAACCCTTTTAATTCCCACTCCATTCAGGTTATAATAATAAAAAAAAAAAACAGGATTTAATTTCCTTGAAATAGAAATCAGTTGACACTTGGAAGGGCTGAATTTGAGAGCCCACTTGACACACCACTGTTTTATGATGGCCCGACAATTTTTCAATACTTCTATAACACTTGGCATCATCAGCATACAGTGCACACTGAGTACCCACATCCAGGACATCAGACATGTCATTTTCTATGCAACATAAACAAAAGAGGTTCCAATACACACTCTGGGGAACCCCCGAGACCACAGGTAGGTATGATGAAGCATAGCCTTCTAGGACAACTCATTGTTTCCTCTCTGTAAGATAAGACCTGAGCCACTCTAAAAGTCTTCCATTAATACCAAATAACTGAAGTTTCTGAATAAGTAAACTGTGTGGCACACTATCAAAGGCCTTGGCAAAATCTCATACAGGACATCAACCTGACCACCCTTATCCAAAACCTGGCCTATTTTATGCAAAACATCTACAAGCTGGGTACTGGTAGACCGCCCCCCTCCTGAAGCCATGTTGAGACCGGTGCGTCAAGGGTTGAAGAATAAGAGATATTTGGTTAAATACGCACCTCTCCATAACCTTGGATACCATGGTTAACAATGACACTGGACGGTAGTTTGACACCATTTCACGGTCGACCTTTTTAAATATAGGCATGACATTGGCAAGTTTCCAGCTATCACGTAGGGTATATATCTGCATAGAAACATTAAAAATTACTGCAAGAGAATGACACAGCACACCTGCGCACAATTTCAGTATCCTTGGTGAAACATTATCTGGACCACATGCCTTAGAGGCATCCAAATTCGATAACACATCAAAAATATCGTCAAACTGAAAATATAAACATTCCTGATCAGGGTTTGAAATTAGAGGAATATTTTTAGTACTGTTGTTGTTGTTGTTGTTGGTACACATGATTTTTTTCCCTTCACTAATAAGTTAACCAATGAATGGATTTCACATAGATGTGGCTATGAAGAATCACAGTTCCGTTTTGATGAATCAACGAATCAGCAACGGAACATGGTGGCCTGTATAGCACTGAAACATGGAGTTCTCTTCTCGGAAAAATTTCAGGAATATGCATTGACTCGCTCAGCACAGCCTGGCCACTGAGACTGCACACCTAACACCAGCAGAATGTTATCAGCAGGAGACTGAGGGTGCAGTATTTTATTATAGAAATGCATGTATCCTTAGGAAATTTAACCGTTTGCATAATGTTTTAAATAACAGATGATGTTTCCTTATTTATTTTGGACGTATATTGTACCGTATCAAATCATGTAACAGGTCCTTGTCTAGCCCCGAGGGAGGACATGATCAGTGGACTTTGTCTTCCAGTTTGATTAAATGTACACTACAGGTCAAAATATGACGAAATCCCGCATTTTTCAGATTTTGGCTGTTTTTTCTTAGCCTAAAGTATATTTTCAGCAACAAAAAAAAAAAAACAGAATAACACAGAAACACAAGAAATGTGCAAAATTATTTGCTAAGAGATATACATATTCAAATTCGACTTACTACAAAGTATCCTCCCTTTGCCGTGATTACAGCCTGACATATCCTGTCAGCTCTTTCCAGTAGTTTAAGGAGAGAACTTCCTGGTAACTCATTCCGGGCTTTCAAGAGTTCCTTCATGAGCTCTTCAGAACTTGATGGGCGCGCTTCTCTGACTGCCCGGTCAAGTTCATCCCACAGCAACTCCAGTTGAATTTGAAGATATACAGTAACTTTAAGATCACAAAAACCAGCCAAATTCTGAAAAATGCAAGGTTTTCAAAATATTTGGGCCTGTTGTGTACTCCTCAGCAAACAAGCAAAATGTAAAGCGCAATAGTACTGAAATTTCAGCAAAACACTGTGTTTCCAGCCTGCGGAACAAAGAAGTTCCCTTCCTGATTTCTTGACTGTTTACCAGAATGAATTATTGCAAAGACAATTTAGTAAGCACGAAACGCAATTTACAAATGATCATTTCATTTACAGAAGGAAAAAAAAAACTTTCTGTCAAACACCATTTCCACCTTTGGGCTATACATTCACATTTACTCCATAATTGATTTAAATCATGTTACAAGTTGCTGTGATTGTCACCCACAATCTTGTATAAACTGTATGTGGCAAGGGGATAGCTGCTCTACGTGCTGCACCATGCCTTGCTCAGTGATTCATGTATTTATCGAGAAATAAAATTTGATTGGGTGGCAGTGACTGAAGGAGGGGAGAAATAAAGGCAAGAGTTAGAGTAATAGGAGGAGAGAGGGAGGAGGCAGGGAAAGGCAATGTGTGAAAGAGAGGCTGTTGGCCTTGATTTTATTGTCACCTTGCCCGCATCCCAGGCAGAGAGCACTTCTTGAAGCCATTGCAGATGAAGGTGAAAGCAACACCTCAACTACAGAGAGAGTGAGAAAGCTGTCAGGCACGTTTGTGAGTCACTTGAAGTGCACTCACGAACACACCCCGCACATGCACCATCACTTACACACTGCATCCACTGTCAGATAAAGCGATAGGAAGCGGAGAAAGGAAGGGAGGAAAATAAAAAATGGGGCGGAGAGATGCATCAATGGACGGAAGAGATGTGTCGAAGGGGGAGGGACAAGGTAGTCGACAATGCTACAGCAAAACGTGCACAAAAACGGAGTACAAAAACACACTGCACGTGCCCATACATCTGTGTTAAACGTTTCTATTTACATTGAGGAAAACAGGGGTAGGACGCGAGAGAGAGAGAGGGAGAGAGGGAGTTAGGAAAGGTAACTTAGCATCAGGATGATTCTTACGCTACAACAGATTCTCATTTCACTCATTCACATTTACAGAAGGGGGCAGCAGGTGTTCCTGAGGGCGGAGGAACAGCGGTCAGGCACAGACTCCCTGCAGGTAGGCCAGAATTTCTCTCCGTCTCCCCACCTTCTCGTTCACTTCTTCTGCTTTGCCGGATACATCTACATATGGGCTGGTGCTGATAACGTTCTACAGGTAGTGGGCGTTGTGATTCATGGACGCGTTTTCAAATGCCCGTACGCCACCTCCATATCACATCAGACCTTTCACCACCCTCTTATTCTCTGAAAAGCCTGTAAAGGAGTCGTTGTTCACAGTCGGTCCAAATATGGCTGTTCAGAAGCTGGCTGTGAGCACGATACAAAAAGCTGTTGGGAAATGAACAGGCAATTGTGACTGGTTTATAAACATGTCTGTAAAGGGGCTGTTGTTTGTTATTGGTATATAAATCTGTGGAAAAAGAGTTGACATTTTCGATTGGTATGTAAACCTGCCTGAGGAGGGGCTGAATATAAACCTGTCAGCAAAAGAGTTGGCACGTGTGAGTCACATATAAGCCTATCTAATTGTTACAGAAAGCAGTCTGTGAAAGGGGGGTGTTTGTGAGTGGTATATACACGTAGCTATAATTTACAAGTGTAAAAGATGGAAGAGTTCGATTTGTAACACCAGGAAGATTTATACATCTCTTGATTTATGCATTTCTGTTTTCACACATGCAAGGGTCCATACATGCAGTAAATTTGCATATACATCTCTGACAATGGGGCTGGTGTATATTTGATTTATGCATGAAACAGCCTCAGCATGTCAGAATGTTATAATGGGACAGAATGTGTGATTGAAATATACACACCTTGCTAAGCAGGGACTGTTTTGTGCTCGCACTCCTTTTCAACCCAAAGTCAAATGTTTCATCAGCGTACAGTATATTTACTTGAGTGTCTGTGCAGTGGGATCACAACTCCGTAGTACTCTTGCCTAGCTAGTTGAACTGAGAGACCAAACTTTCCTGTTTGACTGGACAGATGACATTACTGTTTGCCTTTCTTCTAAAAGCTGAAAGTGTAAGGGAGAGCTGCTCTCACTACGAAGTCTTTAGAAATCCAACTGAACCTCATTCCATTCCAATCAAATCATAGCTTTTCTCTCCACGGATAAACACTGGTCAACATAAAACAAATCTGCTTTTTGCTATCTGATACAGACCATGCCGCTGTCTTGTAATTAACTGGCTGCGTGGTATATTTTTTTACTTGTATTAGACCTGTCACATTTACAAACAAGCCGGGTCCCATTTCAGGAAAAGGAAGAGTCATTGCGCAAATAGACTCTAATATTTACTTTCAATATAGTGTCATGCAATATCAAATCAAATTAGAGAATAATTTGCAATATTGCATCCCTGAGATAAATATTCAAAGCGTAGATGGTTTTAAATGTTTTATAGCACATTAGTGTAACTTTGTGTATATTTATCATATTGTTCATGATGTCCGCACACACTATCATCCAGTATATAGCAGTTTACGGTACACCATTTCACATCATTTAAACAGCTTAGTGCTGTCATTTCCTGTGTGATGCTCCAGTTGTCTGCTCTGCCTTACATGAAAAAGACTCATGTTCCACAGTTTGAGTGTGCCAGACTGTGTTTACATAAATAGTGCAAAATTGCTTCTGAGTTTGATATTGTTCACACCATTTAAACCATTTCTACATAAATAACTATACAGTATATGTAAATACAAATAACAAACACACTGCTTCCCTTCGTGTAATATTTTTTTTCCCATTCATACCTGTTAATTTATACATAATTGATACGAGATCAAGTAGACACCAGGAGCGAGGTGAAGGGGAATATGGAATTTATTAAAACAAAAGCAAAACAGGCACAAGGGCCAACAAAAAACTTGGCCCAAAGGGTTGCAAAAGACAAACTAAAGATAAGCTACACAGAGCAAAGAACTAAAGAGCTAAAAAGGCAAGAACAAAAAAACCACTGGAAACTCCAGGCAGAAATCCAAGAAAAATAAATAACAAGACTATGGCTATATATACAAGGGCTATGAACAAGACTTGGAAGCGTGAACATGAGCGCAGACTAGTACATGAAACGAGACTTGAGCAACAAAACTTAAATTAAGACACTGTCTCCCAGCCAACTTCCACCGCATCCAGATAAAGGCTGAGAAATCAAGACACATGAAGGGCAACACCTGGAGAAGCAGAAACAAGAGGCAGGGCAAGATCATGAGACATGGACCAAGATTGGATAACAAGACTTGCTCATTAAGAGAATGAGCGTGCTCAGCTTAAGTACCAATTAAGTATGCAGTTTGAAAGCAGCATGAATGTTCAGAACAAGAAAGCACAGCAAGATCTTGAAATAGCAAAGCAGGAATCATGACAACAAACTCCCTGTCTAAATTAGTAATATTAGTAATGTGCCTGTCTAATGAATTACACCTACCCAGTGAGTGTTAGTAAATGTTAGTAACTTAAAAACAGTTAATTGCCAATTAAGCTTAGAAAGGCCCGAATCCAGCACAGCATGGAAGGAAGGGGAAATACCAAAGCCCACCATAGCTCAGAAATGTGCAACAACGAAGGCACGGGGCGGAACGCAGACAAGCGGTGGAGTGGCTGGGCAGACCTGGCAAAAACAAAAACATGGAGAAGTAAAAACATGGACATTGAACATGATTTATGAAATGCAAAGACTTGACACAAGAAACTGTTAAAACTGTGACTATGAACATGAACTATGAAATCTTGAACATGAAACTGTTAAAACCATAAGCAATACTGTTCTGGCCAAAGGCCAGAACCCCGGAACACAACACATAATACCCGTAAGCTACAGATTTTTCTCCATTTACACAGCTTACGGACGTACGAATAAAGTGCTAAAGATTTTATTATTAGAAAAGAATTTCATTCAAAATATTAATGATTGGAGGCTATTCATTTTGACAATGAGGAAAGAGCACATGAACACATGCAATGGGGAAAAAAATAAAAACCGCGAATGCCTGTTTTTGTGGCACAATTTGCCACTGGCAACTGTGGACCACTTTTCGGAGCTTCTACCACGAAGATGAAACCTACAAAATCTCTAAAAGCATCAGCTACAAATACACAAACACAGCACTAATTATCAAGAAGAGCTTAGTTCCTGAGGCTGCACATCATTGGCTATTGTGGTCGTTGCTCTTCTCCCTCATGACTGACGCATGGAACGATAAGAATATGGATAAGAAATTGGCGATTTTGGTCAAGACTTTCACAGGATTATCAATGAAATGACATTGGGGATCCTGAACATGCTCTTGTGTAATATTGGCTCAAGTATGGCAATTCTTGCTGTCCTGGATGAGGCTTTAAGATTTTTTTTTTACTGACTTGAATACAAAGCTTTTATTAACTTTAAAAAATATTTTTTACAAACTTTTCATCCTCCTTTTATAATTTCATGTATTAAAAGATAATACTCAAAGAATACTCTAAAAAACTCTTACTGGTTCTTGTCTCTGCTTACCCCACTTTGGGACCTCCCGCTGGCCACCAGGTTTCACATCTTCCCACCTTTCACCATCCCTTTGCCAACGGGCCAGCCCAGGCTCCCTGTGAGCCAAATGTTAGTCCACCTCTCCCACTCATCACTGTGCACGACTTGGTTGGGCCAGACAGCGTCAAGTCTCTTCTAAGGGGCGTTAATGTTTCTCCAGATAGGACAGCCCTGTCCCCTCTTCCTCTGTCCTCATTGCTCATCATCAGTAATTCAATTGTCAGGAATGTCCATTGTGACCCACCCCATTCCAGGTGTCAAGATTTCTGATATTTCAGCACAGTTACCCCGCATTTTCACAATTTACCCTCATATCTAAATAGTCAATATTCATGTTGGCACCAATGATGCCACGCTTATACTGTCAGAAAATTGAAAACACAATCGTATCTGCCTTCTTAACTAACTCAAAGATAGTGAGAAGCATGTTTTTGGCTTTTGTACACACCCCATATTGAACAGTCATGGGATATTTCAGCTGGTTGTTAAGCCTCCACACCGGTCTTCAGGCTGCTTGCATTTCACAGACCTTCATTTTGATTGACAGATTGTTCAGATTGTTGATCTTGTTCTGGGGGCACAAGCTTCTTTGAACAGAGAGAGAGTCCACTCCAGCTTTGAGGGCAGATGTGCACTGCCTGCGAGCATTCTTCATACTAACAACACTGCCCAACATGTATGACTAGCTAATGGGCTCAAAGTGATGATATGTTTTAACCTTTCTTACTCACCTCCCTCAAGAACCGTGTGCCTCACGAGCTCCCTCTATCGACGCAGATCCTCTCAGTTCTTTAATTCTGCATCATGCAAGCGAGATTGTGTGACTAGTCACGCCCTTAGAATTACAGGGTTCCAACTGACATTTTGTTCAAAATTGAGTTAACTATTGCACATAATTGGTAAAAAATTGTTCTCTCATAATTAAGTATGGATTTTCATTTAGTTTGTTAAATTGGGTTCAGATCAGCATGACAAAGTTCCAGTTCTCTAACTGTACACGGAGCAGCCAAACAGCCAACAAGCAAATTCCCCAAAACTGTATAAATGTTAGTTGGAACCCTGGAATTCTAAGGTCCTGTAGTAAGGTTTTAGCAATGTGCTTGTTGTAATTTAACTTTCTCGTCACTTAAGAATTAAAGACTGCAATTTTTTTTTCATATTCCTATCTCTTTATATTAAGTCTGGTACAAGGAACCAACTGCACATAGTCCAAAATGCAAAAATCGTGGTCTTTATTACAGTCCGAGTCCAAAGCCAGGTAAACACAATGACAGTACAGAAGGGTAATCCAAAAAACAGAGTCCAAAGACAAGCAGCGGTTCAAAAGCCAAAAAGCGCAGGTAACGGTACCAAACCGTAGAGTCTCCGAAATCCGAATTCAAAAGCCAGCGTAACAATAGGCCTACATGGAAATCGTGGTCGGGCAGAAAAAGGGTCGCAATCAGTAGGCAAATAAATCCAGGCAGGCGCAGACAGAAATTGGAATCGGGCAAAAGGGTGTCATAGAATCACAAATAAATCAGTGGCGTACAAGGAGCTCGGCACAGGAAAAGTTGATCACAGTCTGACAAGAGCGAAGCAGAAGTGACGGACTATATATACACAAGGGAGGTAACGAGCTAGGTGGGGCAACAGGTGTGAGGAATAATCTAAACATTAACTGAGAGGGGAAAACACAAGAGGTAATTAAACAATGCAAAATGGGAAACAGTGGCAAAGAGTAGTTTTCACAGGACAAATTGAGCATTGCGATAGTTCAGACAGGCAACGGAGTCACACCTTAAACTTAAATCCCCTAACCAGTGGCCCATCTGGGGCAGCTGCTCGCTCAGCCCAAGCTGTTCAGCATAACTAGCGATTGGTTGAGGCAAGTGCCTCTTGCCCAGCTCAGGGCCCAGCTGACTGCCTTGGTTGATGGCACGGCCCAAGCTGTCTTGCCTAGCTCACTCATTGCTTGAGGCAAGTGCCTCTGGCTCAGCTGATTGCCACAGCTGATTGTGCAGATCAGCAAACTACCCAAGCTTCTCAATTGGATGAGATCAAGCACAGCGCTTTATTTAAAGGTGACCTAATATGCTATTTTTCCAAGTTTATATTTTGGTTTTTGACTTCCCTAGAGCACTCCTGATCGCGCAAAGTAACAAGAGCCATCTGGCAATGGCGTATCACCCCGGCCCCCCACATTCATGGATTAACGGCTCAAGAAATTCCTAAATACCAAAAGGCACATCTACATGGCATATCAGATCTACACACCAAATTTTGTGAAGAAATATTGAACGGTTTTTGAGTTATGCTCCAGAAATGAAATTAATACGGACGTACGGACGAACGTACGGACAGATGGACATGGCTATCGTTTTATCCCCCCGTATTACACGCAGGGGGGATAAAAAAGGGTACTTATTTCACTCATACTGCCATCCCCAAAAAAACCATTTGAAGTCCATAGTAGTCTCTACCTTAAACGCCTCATTGGGGTGGCTCTTCTGCTATGGCCCCCACTCCCCGTGTGCCCACTTTGTTCTGACTGGCCAGCTTTGTGGAGGGCAGATCTAGGCAGGACAAGGCAGCAGAACGCAGTTTTCCTGGTCCAACTCCAGAGTGAAAATGAAGCGTCTTCTGCAATCTAGCGCAGTACATGTGTATAGATCTAATGAAATTAACTTGTTCTAATAAACGCAACGGTGAAAGTGGAGGACGCAGTGCAAAAGTCTTGCAGCTCAAGCACAAATTTGCTATCTGCTACAGTTTGCTATGGCAACAGTTGGCGAGTACAGTGGTTTTTCTACTCTTAGCTAGGATGCAGGGAAAGCTAGAATCCACCCCATATAGACACATTTGTAAAACGAGTCGACATGCCCAAGTGTAGACCGTAGACCGTAGAAATCCGGTGGGTCTGAGTTAAGAGGGAAACATGGACAGTGAGGAGCAGCTAAAAGTGGACCAACAGCTTATGGACAGCTTCGGTGTGTATAAAGACCTGCTGGTTCTTGTGCATAGCTGTAGTGTGTTGTCAGCGTGGAAACAAACAGCTTCCATGCTGGAATATAACAGAGGGGCGAAAACTCCAAGCTAAGCGGCCTTTTCGGAAATTACCCATGGTAATCGTTAACTTATTGCTTCAGAATGACCAGCTTTTCCTGGAGGAAAATGGACACATTCTTGCTAGCGTGCGAGAGCTAGACAGAGCTCCGGTGATGCCATGAACATAATACAGGTTTTACAGACCGTAAGTTCCGTCTGCATGAACCGTTGCTTATGTGGAGCTAGCGAATCAATCAGTTTTACAGGAAAGAATGTAATATTCAATCGATGGCAATGCAGAGAAATTGTTTGTTATACTGGACACGTTATAGCCTTTGCGCTTCCCTATTGCTTTCACCGGTAGTATAAGAGAGCTTGCCCAGACATTGGAGATGTATCAGGCTGACCCTAGTCATGGATAAGTAAAGCGGTCATTTCATAAGCACCCAAAAATGCACCCCAAGCTCTGCAAAATCTACGTCCGGTCTAACTGCAGCCCAACTCGGCAGACACATACAGCGCCTCTCCGGTTAGCTTCAACTGTAGCGGCTACAATCAGGCAATGTTATGATGAAACTTTCACATTGATGCTTACGGAAGTAACACAAGCATACCTGATCATAATTGCTGCATATAAGTTCACCAGGAGCATTTTTAATTAGCGGAGCACCGGAACTATCATGCAGTCCCTGATAAGCGGTCATTACTTTGAATGTAATCTGTCGCGCAAAAAATTCGTTTCGCGTCCGGTGTGAAAGCGGCTTAACGTGCCCATAACGTGTATTCGCGTCTTTGCATTGACTTCGAATGTAGGCTAATCTGTCCTGCGAAAAAAATTTTTCGCGTCTGATGTGAATGCAGCTTTATGGATAGTATGCAACAGCTAGAGAGAGCTCGGTTATGTTATGAAAATAAGACAGGTTTTGCAGACCGTAAGTTCCGTTAGCGCGGACAAGTTGCTTATGTGGAGCTAGCGAATTGATCACTTCTACAGGAAAGAATTACTTATTTAATCTCCGCCTTTTCCAGTTTTTTATTAGCCACAACAACTTCTAAAGGGTTATGAAATTATGGCAAGGTAGTGCAGAGAAATGATTTGTAAAACAGTGGGGCTTCTGCATTTTGCTTTGCTTTCATGGTAGCACCAGAGAGCTTGCTCAGACATTTGTGAAGTATCCGGCTGATCCCGGCCGGAGTTGGCCCAACGTCACACGCCAACGATGGGCCAACGTCATTTTGGCTGCCGGGGACACGTTGGGCCAACATTGTGTTGCCAACGTAAGTGAAAAGGTTGGCAAGAAGTTGGCTCATAACCCATTACTGAGGGAAGGATCACAACAAGCCCACCAACTTGAATTGGTCTCCTATCCAGGAACTAACCAGGCCTATACCTGCTTAGCTTCAACAACACACAGGAGAAGATCAAATACTGCCAATTAATAATCAAGTCATTACGCTCAAACAATTATACAACTTAATTACAACATCAAGAACAATAATAATGATGATAAAAAAAAATTAATAATAGTAATAATAGCTAGCTAAATGGGGCCAACCTCAGACAACCAACAACCCCTCCTTCAAATAGCAGAACATCCTTTTGTTCTCCAACATGGGAACTCCCACTTTTATTGTTGCCCAACCTATTTATTTGGTTGTTTGCTTTACGTTTGTTCAATGTTGGCCCAACGTTGGCAATGGTTGGCAGCGTCAGAGTTGGAATTCCAACTTTGGGTCAACATTGAACCAACGTTAGTTGCCCAACATATTTATTTGGTTGTTTGCCTTACATTGGTTCAATGTTGGCCCAACGTTGGCAATGGTTGGCAGCGTCAGAGTTGGACTTCCAACGTTGGGCCAACACTAAACCAACGTTAGTTGCCCAACCTATTTATTTGGTTGTTTGCCTTACGTTGGTTCAATGTTGGCCCAACGTTGGAATTCCAACTCTGACGCTGCGAACCATTGCCAACGTTGGGCCAACGCCTGCTATGCTATCTGGGTAGTGGCTGCAATCAGGCAACGTTATGATGATACTGCCACATTGATGCTTACCGACGTAACACAAGCATACAGATCAGAATTACTGCATATAAGTTAACCAGGAGAATTTTTAATTAGCACCACGCGTAAACTAACATGTAGTAGCTGGTAACCGAGCGGTCATTATCACAGGGACAAACCCTTGCAATACAGGTTTTTACAGTCAGGTCTGTTACTCTAAGTTCTGTTACTGTGAACAGTTGTTCCAAGCATCCAAATTACAAACAAGTACTAAAAGTTAGCTTCAAATGAGGTTTATGTTCACAAACCTTCTGTAGAATTTCCCCTGATATCACTCTTGCATGTTTAGGACACAAACATTAGCAACAGTTACTTGGCTACGTTAGCCGCTGTGCTACAGCCAAAATCAACTGGCTATCACATCAGGTTGGCTTTTGCAGTAAAAGCAACTTACAGCTTCTGTGTCTGTGAGTCATGGACAGTCACGACCGAAACAGGCTTTGTCATCAGATCTTGTTCAAAGCCTGCGTTTGAGGTCAGTTGTTAGTGCTAACTATCGCTAGCGGTCCTGCTAGCCACCCGTAGCATGTTAGCTTCACTTACATTATTTGCTGTTATATGGTTACTTACAGCTTGCGGCTCCGAGCGCTTGATCGATGCAACTGCTTCAGGTTTGAGAAGCAGCTGAAAGGCTTATCCAGTGTTGAATGATCCTTTATTGACAAAGCTGTCTTTGGTGAAATGCTGAGCACAAACAGCTAAAGTTCCCTTTGGCCGTGGCTGTTTGCTGCCTGCAAACAAAAAAGCTACCCACTGATTTCTGGTGGCATCGTCTTTTGGAAGAGGAATATTTGTTTTTTTTTGCGTCCAGAAGTAAATGGACAAGTAACTTTGGGAGAGATACTGATAAAATTGCACCTCAAATGATCTGCGGTTCTTCTTTTGTATTTCCAAAAGTGTAGACACTACTAAGGCATAGTATGACCTGCCCTTGTTAGTGCCTGCTGGAATTGTTTCTGGTGTGGGCAGGTCCAGCGTAGTGGTTGGGTCTTGCTAGGTCTGAACTAATTGGACGGCAGAAACTGACGTCAGGTTTTTCTTGAGAGGAGCTGTTCAGAGAGGATATCACACTCGCAAAATCACATTCTTGGATTACGGCAAAATCCCTGTATCTTATGTTTAGAAACTTTTCAGAGGTTGAGCACGGACAACCAACATTATAATATCACTAATATTTATTAAAAGAAGGATCAGCATATTAAGTCCCCTTTAAAGATTTTCTGCCACGGAATTATGAGTTGAACTTATTTTATGTAAATTTTCTTTCTGAATTCGAATATGACCATGTTTTTGCCTAAAATCATTCCATAATGCAGAAATCTAAACAAAACGACTATGTTTGGAAATGGCCCTAAAAATTCATTTTTTTTCCGCAGTTTGGGTGTGACATATACTCGGGAACGCTCAGCCCTACCCCCCAACCTGGCATTCATAGATCCTGCATACAATCCTCACCTATACCCATCGCGCTTCCTGTGAAATTGACCAACATTGTTCAAAAAAAGGACAGTGTACAATTATGACGAGCAATCAGAAGAAGAAAATATTTCAGGTGAAATAGAGGCTTGTGGCCTCTGATTCGCAAAAAAGAAATAATGAAAAACGTTTTTACGCTCGCTTGAGGTGGATTCTCACTTTCGCTTTTTTTTAAAGATTATTTTATGGGAATTTTTCCTTTAGTTGACAGTTACACAGTGTGGAGAGACAGGAAGGTTGGGAAGAAAAATTGGAAAGACATGCAGCAAATGACCTGTGTCAGAATCGAACCCAGGTCGCTGTGGGAAGGACACAACCTTTATGGTATGCGCGCTTAGACCAATCAGCCACCGGGGCGCTCCAAGGATTCTCAATTTTGTGAAACAGACTTAATACGCATAATCTGAAATGGAAACACATTTTTCTAATAAACGCTGATGCGGAGGGTTGGCTCCGATAAAGAGCAGGCACATGGCTACTTAATGCACGTTATTTTGTATAAGTAGCCATGTGCTTTCTCAGACCGTGTAACTCTACACTGTCCACATTACACTTCCGCATATGCTTCACTCAGAGATAAAGTGCCTTTTTTGAGATTATCCAAGATCAGTAGCACGATCTAGGTGTACAGCCATGAACAGTGGGCAATGCCAGACTGAAAACACAGTCTGACCATTCTCCATTTTCGCATTTGAGGTTGCCTAGCAAGAAAGTTGGTTTGTGTTTATCTGACAGGTACACACACAGATCACCGCCTACTTATAGTTGTTTATTTGCTCTCAACCGCTTGAGGGAAACATATGGAAATGTTAGCGAATTTTCACAAGATTGGCTTCAAATTTAAATGGAAACATAGCTAGTGACTGCTGTCGAAAATATATTTGCAGCTTCTCTGCTGCTCCTCTTCTTGGTGGCTCTCTGCTACATTGACTTCAATTCACCGTCAAAGTACCCAACTTCACCGTAGGAATCGCATGAGGATTTAATATTCGCTTTCTCCTCATATTAAAAGCTCTGTAGGCTGTCAAAGTCGGAGTCCTGGAAGTGGTCACTGCAAATTACGCTCGACTCATTAGTTCCGTGCCACTTGGCTCGAGCACTTTCGCGGCCCAAAGTTGTCTTCGAGCCTTATCCTTAGGGAAAGTGTGAACGCTTACCGTGTCTTTGCTTGTTTTGCTACAACCCCCCACGATACACCGACCTGGCATTTCAAGTATTGAAGCAATTTTCATATATAAAATATTTCGCGAATACACACTGCCAAGCCCACCCTCTTCCCATCTCCACCTTGTTTCTGTCCATGCCTGCTCTGTTCTGGGGGGTTTAATTTGCTGCTCTCCCTGCCTTCCATGTGGGCATTCCATGTGTGCATATGGAAGGGCAGGGAGCTCCAGAATAGAACCATACCGCCCAAATGTATTAATGCCAATTCTAAATTAATTTTCTACATTGACAAAGTTGCCTTGACTGAAACAGATTAGTATAAGGGATAGTTGCAAAGTCTCTGCAGAAACTAAGGCAAAGCACTGGGAGAGCAAAGAGGGCGGAGTTACAGATTAGTGTGGAAAGTGGAGAGAATTAATTAGTAGAGTTAGTCGTCTGTGCAGAATTAATAACACCCAATGTGCAAGTTAGTATGTAAGTGATTTACAGGATTAGTATAATACTAAGGATAGATAAAACATACTGTGATAGTGTGATTAGTACTTAATTAGTAAATAGTGTTGAAGGAGGTACATTGTAAACAAGGCATGAAGGAACTTGCGAAACAACGGAAACTTCTGAAACATCCGAAATGTGACAGCTGGCAGACAAGGGCGTGCACTGGCAAAGAACAGAGCAATGCAAGACATCACAGGGGAAAACAATGTGCTTAATATGGCAGATAATAAAAAATGCATGAAGTAAACAAACCAAGTGGAAATAAACATAAAACCAGAACAGGCAGAGCATGCAGAACGTAACAGTTTAAATAATAAGCTAATCAAAACTCTTGATGATAACTTTATTTTCCTTGCTGCTCAGAAACTCCAGTCAATAGTTTTTACATCCAGACTGATCAATAAAGGGCTGGAGGGAGAAACCTACAAAATTTGAGTACTGTAAACTGTAATGCAACCAAGTCATTTAATCATTGAAACATGGTTCGTACAAAATGTTCCCTATCAAATATGTGTTCTTTTACCTGATAAAATTCAACAGATTTCCAGTGCACTGCTTGATACTTACCCGGTGACATCTAAAGTATGGGCATGCATCGATTGGTAAGACTGTCATTCATTTAATAAATCATCAACCTGTTTAATCCCACTGGTTACATTTATAACTGATTATTTATTTATTTTTTTATTCATTTATTGATTTTACTTCTAGAAGCTCTAAAAGTGTTGTTGTTGGCTTTGGGCAAAACATAACTTTATCATCATGAAATCAAAAAATGCATTCAGTTTATGTGTTAGGGAGGTCTAAGGAGTAAAATGTATGCACTAACATTGCAAGGAATATTTTGGGATGAAACAAGTTAATTAGAAATAAATAATTTAAAAAAAATGATGGATAATTTTTATGTCAAGGAACCATCTACCCATGATTTATAGGCTGTGCTTTCCTCTTAACCTCTTTCACTCAGGATTTGTTGTCAGAGGAATTATTGCCTGGTTTGCTTGCTTATTGTTCCGAACCAAGTTCAGGTACCGCTTCCAATCTGAGCCACACTTCAGCAAATCAGATTGTACCTAACTGGAATTATTAGCCAATCAGATTGTACATGACTGGAATTTTTTCCTAACTTGGTTATGATAAATAATCTGGCGCCCAGCTGTCACCTCGCCTTGAAGTGCATTGCCTCTCAAACTCGTTCCCATTTAGGCTTCCTGATTAAGATCTTAGCGCTAGTTTTTTTCACTTGCCAGGATCAATCGGTAAACATACAGGAAGAGGAGAACCAGCCAGGGAAGGTGTGAGAAGTACATTGGTTTGGGGGTAAAAGTAGGAAGAGCTGTGCTTGAAGCCATTTGGCACAAGACTTCTTGCTGCGGTGGCAGACGAGGGCAAACAGGCTGTTCAGTCACTGAATACAAACATTCAAAACTGCAGCACGTCTCTCCAATTGGAGATTTTAAGTGCCATTGTAGCACATTTGCCTTCATTGTCCACCGTCGGTATATCATGAGTTCTAAACATCTGTATGATGAACAAGGCTCCTAGCTAAGTGGCTACACTGGACATTAATCATGTTTAAAAAAATGTTTTTTCAAGTCAAATTTGAATGTTGGGGCTTACGGACACTTTGATACACTGCACAAGCAGTATGGAGGCATTTTGTTTTGTTTTTTTTTGTTGTTTTTCTTTGTAACTTCAAAAGTGTTTTGAGGACAAAAGAATGCACGGACCCTTTGATTAGCCTGGGGGTGAGTAGATGATGAGTGAATTTCATTTTTGGGTGAACTATCACTTTAAGCCCTGAATTGCAATGGAAAAGCCAAGTGGGCTCCTGGGCTATGTTTCAAAAGGTCTTAGTTCTGATTGAGGAAACATGGCAATGAGGGACTAACTGATCTTATAATAGTTGGCAATCCCATGTGGATGGTCTTCCGAGTGAGCTGCCACTGAGGACATGAGGCATGATAAATTTAGAGTCAGCCCTTTTCTCCCACAGCCTGGGGCAAGTGTCCACCCCCTGATGGCACAGTGTGAATGATGTGTGCTGTGCATTGTCTAGAATGGAGTCTCTCCTCAACGATGGTGTGGGTTCATTTACAAAAACAGCCTCAAGGAAATTTCACAGAATATGCTGTGGATCAGAGATGGAGCAATAACAATATGTTACATCCTGCTATGGATAGTTAAAAAAGTGAAAGAGTCGAAATTGGTCTGCACAGAAATTTGATGCTAATATAAATTTTGTGCTGAATACATATTCTGCCATATCATATAAAAGTCAGGTTTCCTAGTATGTAAACCTCAGAATTTGTCATCCTCTTAGAAGACAGCAGTATTAACACAATGGGCTCAGACAAAAATTTCTGTGTATTAAACTGATTTGTTCAGCTTTCTGAATTTCATGCAGTTCCAATGTATGTGAACTGTCAAAATAAATAAATGAAAAGCCAATCAATTGTTTTTCAGGCTTCAAGTGAATGTGACAATCAAGTAGACAAATGATGACAGACAGTGAGCAGGCATCATCTAGAAATGTAATTGAAGCTGATGTTTGAGGACATATCAGATAAAAGTCATTTTCTTCAAGCATCAATCATAGTGTGACCCTTCAATTTTCCAGGGAAGGGATTGAAATTTTTTCTACGAATATTACATTTTGCTCTGTCATTTCTTTCAAAATCAATGCTTTTCCATGTCCTCATTGATTCACATGCTGTTAGGCAAGGTTACTCATGCCAACAAATAAGTTTCTATGGCTCAATTTGTTCTACTTTTACTCTGGACATTCACTGCAAAGATTCTTATGAGGCTGATTCAACATAGATTTTTTAAAATAAAGTTTATACCAGTTTAAAATGACATGGTTGCTAAGAGATCACTATATTACTGTTTGGTTGCCATGTTGTTTCTTTGTTGTTGGCAGAAAATTACTTGGTTTTCATTATTTGTTAGCAATATTTGTTATTTGCTAATAACAAATAATTTGTTATTTGTTAATATTTGTTAGAAATCGGTGATTTATATGTTTTTTTTTAGTATGTTTTAGTAGTTTTAGTTTACTATTTATTTATTTATCATTTTTATTTGTTTTAGAGTATGTATGTTTCTGAAAGATTGCGCTGTCTTTGGTCTTCAGTGTCTTCCTCTCGTTTCTGTCTCCTGGAGTCTTGTCTTTTTCATCACACTCTCTTCCCTGTATTTCAGTTAGGTATTTCCACATCCTTCTCTCTCGCTGTTCTCATTGACTATCCACACCTGAGAGTAGTTTAGTGAGGCATGGGTGATTAGTTAGATTAGAGTTAGAACTCCACCCTTTTCCTCTCTCTCTCCTATCACCGTCCTTGCTTTTCTAGTTCCACCTCTCTCTACAGCTGTCCTGTGTTTAGCTGGGATTCCACTTAATTAGTTTTTTGTATTTAAGACCCACTTTTTCCTCAGTTTCTTGTCGACTCGTTTCTTCCCATAGCTCGTCTTGGTCAAGTCTCGGCTCTGCGCTTTTCTGGTGTCGATAGTTGATTGCTCGTTTCTTGTGAATCTCCCGTAAGTCTCGTATTAGATTGTTTGTATTACGTTGTGTGATTGCAGATTGATTGATTAGTGCTCCGTTCTCCCTTATTCCCATTTTGTACCCATCTGTTTAGTTTCTCCCGTGTTCTCCCTTATCCCATCCTACTCCCTTTTTCCTTCCCCTTCCATTCCCTTAGCTCAGCCCTGCTTGTTCCCTGACTTCGATTCTGCATTACTCTGCTTGCCTGGTTATTGATCCATTTCTGTCCCTGACCATGAGCTTTGTCAACCCTAATAAACGCCCTGCGGATGCTGAACTGCACTTGGAGTCTAAGCCCGTTCCTTTCAATATTGCCATTAACCCTTTTTTAACCAGCGTAGCATATCTGCTGCATGAAGTAAAAGGGTTAACAGCCTGGACACCCTGTTGGTTTTGTTTCTTATTGCCAAATAAACATTTGAGAATAAGCTGAATGGTATGTCACTAATTTTTATTATTATTATCATACGCCCGTCTAAAGACGGGACGTATTATGTCATCACCCCCGTCCGTTCGTCTGTCCGTCCGTCCGTCTGACTGTTGTCTGTTAGCAATTTCTTGTCCGGGGCATAACTCCTGAGCCGCTTGAGCTACATTCGTGATACTTCACATACACGTGCACCATCACTAGGCGCTGTGTCGCGCACCATGATTTCGTTCACCTGGTCAAGGTCAAGGTCACCGGCAAAGGTCAAACGTCACATGGGGCCCAGATGGGGCTTGTCCGGAGCATAACTTCTCAACCGCTTCAGATACATCCATGATATTTCACATACACGTGTACCATCACTGAGCGGAGTGTCGCGTACCATGTTTACGGCCCTCCCTCCAAGGTCAAGGTCACGGACAAAGGTCAAAGCTCATATGGGGCTGTTGTCTGTTGGATATTGGTATCATGTTGTCTGTCCACTTCCTGATCCATGTTCATGACGGGCGTATTATGCACCGTTGGCGGTGCTCTTGTTTCATTAGCATTATTTCCCAATGTAGCTGATTTGCTACTATTTGGTAAGGTGGGCCAAATGTGTCAATTTTTTTTTTGGTTTACTGTTTTTCAAATAATGGCCCAAAATAAACATTTTTGCATAGGGAAATTAACTCAATTGGAAATTGGTTTGGTTAATAGAGATTTAAGGTGCTGGCATGTGGTTACAAAGGGTGTCACCAGGTGGTTGTAATGGTCATACTTGTTGCTATGGTGTACTTGGTGGCTGATTGGGTTTAATTAGACATTTGCTGGGGTGTTACTGATTTCTTAGGTCATACTACACTCATACTATACTGCCAGGCCAACAATTTTTTAAATACAACCCCAATTCTGAAATAGTTGGGACGTAGTGTAAATAAAATCAAAATGCAATGACTTTCAGATCAGATGAGCCAATATGTTATTTACAATAGAACATAACCTTTCAAATGATGAAACTGAGATATTTTACATTTTTATCCACAAAATGAGCTTATTTCAAATTTACTGGCTGCAACAGGTCTCAAAATTTGGGACACAGGCAAAAAAGGGCTGAAAAAGCAATTCATATATAAGAGAATCTGCTGACAGAACATTTAGTAAGTAATTGACTTAACTGGCATCAGTTGTGTAACATGATTGGCTATAAAAGGGATGTCTTAGAGAGTTTCTCAGAAGTAAAGATGGCCAGAGGCTCTCCAACCTGTGAAGGCTTGAATAAAAAAAGTTGTGGAATACTTTGTTACTCAACATCAAATTGCAAAGGCTTTGAAGGTCTCATCGACAGTTCATAAAATCATCAAAAGAATCAGAAAAACTGGAAAAATCTCTGTGCGTAAGGGACAAAGCTGAAGACCTTTACTGGATGCCTGGGATCTTTGAGCCCTCAGACGCCACTGCATCACTCACCGGCATCATTCTGTCATGGACATTACTAAATGGGCCCAGGAATACTTCAAGAAACCACTGTCTGTAAACACAGTCTGCTATGCCATCCACAGATGCCCCCTAAAATTCATCACGCAAAAAGCAAGCCATTGTTGAGCATGATCCAGAAGCGCCGCCATGTCCTGTGGGTCAAGGCTCATTTAAAATGGACTGTAGCAAAGTGGCAAAGTGTCCTGTGGTCAGATGAGTCCAAATTTGATATTCTTGTTGGAAATCATGGGCGTTGTGTCCTTCGGGCTAAAGAGGAGAAAGACCACCCCTCCTGTTATCAGCGTTCAGTTCAAAACCCAGCATCTCTGGCAGTATGGGGATGCATTAGTGCATATGGTGTGGGACACGTGCATGTTTTAAAAAGCATCATGAATGCTGTAAGGTTTAACAAGGTTTTAGAGCAACATATGCTCCCCTCCAGACAACATCTATTCCATTTTGTGGATAAAATTGTAAAGTTTCTCGGTTTCAACATTTGCTATGTAATCTCTGTTCTCTTGTGAATAAAATACTGGCTGGTGTGATTTGAAAGTCATTGTGTTTTGATTTTATTCACAATTTACACTTTACTTCAACTTCACTTTACTTTGGAATTTGGGTCGAAAATAAATACTTAATACAAAACAAAACACAACACCCACCCCACTCTGAGCGAGCATTACACAACACCCACCCCACTCTGAGTAAGCATTACCCAACACCCACCCCACTCTGCGTGAGCATTACCCAACACCCACCCCACTCTGCGTGAGCATTACTCAACACCCACCCCACTCTGAGCGAGCATTACCCAACACCCACCCCACTCTGCGTGAGCATTAACCAATGCCCACCCCACACTGAGTGAGCATTACCCAACATCCACCCCACTCAGTGTGAGCATTACTCAACACCCACCCCACTCTGAGTGAGCCTTACCCAACACCCACCCCACTCTGAGTGAGCATTACCCAACACCCACCCCACTCTGAGTGAGCATTACCCAACACCCACCCCACTCTGAGTGAGCATTACCCAACACCCACCCCACTCTGAGTGAGTAATACCCAACACCCACCCCACTCTGAGTGAGCATTACCCAACACCCACCCCACTCTGAGTGAGTATTACCCAACACCCACCCCACTCTGAGTGAGCATTACCCAACACCCACCCCACTCTGAGTGAGCACTCTGTTGCAGGGACAGTGATGACAGCCAGACTGATGAGAACATGTAAATGATTGCCACAATCATAGGCAAGCCCTGTCAGGTGTAACTATTATTTTGGCGACCGTCCTGTTACATGTAAGTAAGGTACTTGAATGGCCAGTCATGCCACTTAACTATTCTGGGACCTGTGCGTGTCATCTGTTCTTTTTTCCATCGTCAGTCACCAAGTACAATCACTGACAACAGACTATATCCGGAATTGTGGGACATAAAATTTATTAATTTTTTTTTTAAAGTTTCTTGATGTTCCAATGTTGTAAGGTTCCTTATTATGAGTTTTTGTTCTTATTTTTCCGTCTCTGTAATGTCATTAATATAAAAATAAAAGCATTTTTGTGAGGTACAATTCAGGAACCACTCGGGAGACAGATCCGAAAAACGTATGCCTTTAATGGGGTCCAAGTCAAAGCCAAAAAACACAGGAATTGCCAAGCCACAATACGAAATCATAAAAATTGTGTCGACTAGACAGGCTGGAGTCAGAACCAATAAGACGATGGGCAGAGGTACAAGAACGATAGGCAAAATGTCGTAGTCGATGAACAAAGCCAAGGGTTCTGACAAGAGCTGTGAGTGAAAAGACTGCTAATATACACACTGGGAAGGTCACATGCTATGCAGGAATCAGGTGTAGAAAATCAGACTAATTACAACGGGAGAATCACGTGAGAAGCCCTAACCACAAAAATTGGCGAAAGACAAGACACGAACAGGAATCACACAAACAGCCAATGACATTTAAACAGCTCTACGTGCACAGATAACGAGCGCAGGAGAGTGATTAAGCACGTGCGAGAGATTCTCGCTGAAACTCAGGAGAGGACAGAAACAGCTGAGAGGCGGAGATTAGAACAGGGCGATTGCGGAGAGGGAATTAGTCTAAATTAGTAGCGGTGCAACTTTACATATTAAACTAGAGTGCTCATTACTAAGTTAGTAATCTTATATACATGGATTAATTGTGTTAGTAGACTATGATACAAAATACAAATGTTGGTCTTGTTAGTAATCAGAACAGAAAGATGAAGGAAGAAAACAAGAATCAAAGGAATATTTTAAACACCGGAACTCATTTAAATCATCCGAAGTCAGTGAACACACAGACAGGGAAGACGGACTGAACCAACTAGATCACAAGACAGGGGAGACAAGTACAATTGAAAGGAGTAATGGAATGAACTAAAAACCTGAGTATTACAATAACCAAAAATAATAAATAAAAGACAAAATCATGAACGCAGAACCTGAACATAAACATGACCAAAAACGATAACCATGCCAATTTTATGTTCTAAATACGGTACTGACTGAAAATGAATTTGGATATTTTTACTTTTTATGTGATGACCGAGTTGAAATTGGTTACCCTTTTAACAAGACGGGTCTTGCTGGGAAGGGTTTGGGTATACTCAAAACTTGCTGGCACTTCAGTTTTCGAATAGCGGACCCTTCTAGATTCAAGAAAAGGTTAATCGAATGTACCGTATATTGGCCTTCGCATGAATATTTAGATTTTTTCACCCCTTAAAAAGGGTCTTGCTGGCAAGGGTTTGGTACACTCAAAACTTGCTGGCACTTCGGTCTTCAAGTAGCGGGCTTATTGCTTCAAGAGAAGGTAAACCACATGTTTGTCGGCTGTCACATTAATATTTGGCTTTTTTTTACCCCTTTAAGGCTCACTGTCCCCGCAAAGGTTCAAGCTGAAATTGCTGGCATTGACAAATTTAGGATGCCACATCATCACCCCACAAGCACATCTAGGTGATTTCATCGTCGGCGTTCACATAAACAAAACCTCTTTTGGAACCCTGTAAAAAGGGTGCCGGGGTGAAACACGCAGGAGTCCAGCAGCCAGCAATGGTGATTTATATACATCACGTAGAATAGCTTCACTTGTAGGGGTCAAATCTTTTTTCCCTTTTCACATAAATAAAATGAGCCAGCTCCTGGACTACAAGTTACTATCATTTAAGGATACATTTCACTAAATAAAGAGTTTCTACATATAAATACTGACTGGTTCAAAGCACAATAGCGACATCAGTCCAGCAACAAAGCAGGGGCTTTAAATTCACATAGCAGCTATCAACGAAACAAGACACAGCCAGAGATTAAGGCACTCGTGAGACAGAAACCAATTAAAGGAGTCATTACCTCATATAGACTTGCAAGTTGCTATATTGAAGGAGAAATGGAAGGCATTCACAAAAGGGTTGTGACAAGTATGACTTGCTCTTTAAAAAAATTAATTAATGAAAATAATATATCATGTTATTGATAGTCATGGATGGCGATTTGGTACAGTAGTGTGCAGTGATAATAATAAAATGAGGATAAATCAGAAACCAAGTACTATTTAAATATTTATTTCACGTAATATTTGATAATGTAGATGAAAATAAGTAAATTGATAACATATATACTGTAATAAAAACAAAAATAACAATGTCTTTTTGAGCGAAAAAGTCCATTTCTAGTGTGGCCACCCTTTGCTTTGATTCCAGCATTTAATCTTTCAGGCATAGTTTTCACATATTTTTTAGGTCCTCAGTTGCTAAACAATTCCATATGGTTTGAAGTTCATTCCAAAGAGATTCTTTCGATGTTACAACAGATTTGTTCAATGGGATTAAGGTCTGGACTTTGAGCTGACCAAGCCATTACTTTTATAAGGGTCATTATCTTGTTGAAAATAAAATCCCCGACCAATGAGTTTCTTTCCAGATGGCAATGCTTGCCTCACAAGGATGCTGTGATACTGCTTTTGAACCATGATTTTTTCTATTTTAATGAGATCACCAGCTCCTTTTGAGCAAACTGAACCCCAAACCATAATATTACCACCTCCATGTTTTACTAAAGGGGCTGTACAGTCATTTTTGAAACGTTTTCAGACTTTACGACACACATAAGTTCTGCATTTGGGTGAGACAATTTCAAATTTTGAATGATCAATCCAAAGGACGTGTTACCAGTGCATTGCTGCCCAGTTTTCGAATTTCTTGGCAAACTCAAGTCTTTGATCTTGTCAGCTCTTGGCAACAACACGACCAATCAGAACATTTTCACACAGGTATCTGGAAATAGTGGATCTTGAATATTTCATCTTTTCACCTCTGGCGCTATAAATATTATCACAGAATTGTCGTGCTGTCAACACCGCCAGTAGTTTTTTTACTTTTCATATACAGATAACAAACATCAGAGACACTTAACTTTCGTCTCGCACCTTTATTGCCACTAGTTTTTAGTGAACCGGTCTCCTTGAAACGCTTGATGGTGTTAATTATACAGTAGTGCCATGGCAGCATTTAACGTCTTCAGCATCATGTAAGGCCACAATGTGGCTACGAACAGTCTCTGGGAGCTCCTCCCGTCGTGCGATTGTGTTTCATACTATGACACTGCTGAGAGTTCATGTTACCTTATATACTGGAAAAACTGACCATCGGAGTTAATTTTGCTGAACAATGTTGCCTCAAACCAGTTTAAAACAATTTTTTTTGTCAATAATAATAACCTTCAAACATGCATTCAGGCCACGTAAAAGTCAAAAAAATAAAATTTGCAACACCTTTCTATTGTGGTAAAAATGAATATTTTCAGTTTTTTTTTTGTTTATTAACCTTATTTTTACCTCAGTATACTTGGGGGAATGATTTTTTGTTCTCATTGCCTACAATAGTATTTTTGAATAAATTTTGCCAAAAAAAATTGAAGCGAAGTAATATTTTATTATGAAATATTTTAGATGAAAGTGGTGATGTAATCACTGCACACTACTGTATTTCAATCAAATTTATCTCTCTGGCAGAAAAATCATATTTTCATCTTTAGGTGAGCCAGCATGTCTCGCAAAACTGTATAGACAAAAACTAATCTTGATTTATTTGTATTTAATTGAAATATGCATAAGAAATTGTATGGCCATTGTATTCTATGAATTATGAATATTGCCCTATAAGACCTATGTGACTGTCAACAAAGCAATACTTGCTATCTTTATCACCTTTATTCTTATTCTTTTTTTGCTCCATATATGCTTCCTAATTTTGTTTTTATATGATGCACTTTGTGCCACATATGTATACGAACAATGTATTATTATTCACTTAATAAATAGTGCTGTAAAATTGTTTTCCACTTTCTTCAGCATGGGTTGCTTTTCCCTCTGTTTAAGGATATAAAAGCTGAATGAAGAGGCCAAATTTGCACAGTATCCGCTGACTGCTTGAGGACCAGCTGGTGCACTTGCAGTAAAATAACGTCTCTGTGCCTTGCTTTTCAGAGCTTTTTTTCTGCCTATACAGATTATCTGACAGAAATAGAACTAAAAGCCCTTCATCAAAAATGTTTTTAAAATCTCTAAGCTCACAGAGGGACATTAATGATGATGAAGAAACTGGGGCTCTCTTACCCTGAGGAAACTGCTTATAACACTCATGCATTTTCTTCTAATCCATATATTTTGAGCCTGAGAATGAAATCTAATCTTTGGAAGAATTCAAATTTAGAAAATGTGATTTGGTTGTAAATCAGAATCATCAATGAATTACAAAGAGCTATACTAGGGTGCGTTTCCCGGAAGCGTAGTGGCTAACTAAGTTAGCAAGTTACAAGGTTTGTCCATTCACAGTCAATGGGTCCAACTATGTAAGCTAGCATCTGTGATTTTGAGAAACGCACCCCTGAATGATATCCATGTCTTGATTAATATCTTCACATTTTGCTGATGGGACAGTTGTGAATGATCAAATCAGAATGATGGCATATCCACTTTGCTGTCTGACGTGATGCTTGTTATAGTTGTAAAATCGCCTTTGGAAAAATCATGAAAAACAATAAAGAATGAATGAAGTGGGGAAAACTTTGCATTTGACCATTTGAACCATTTGAATGTGTGTATTGTACATATTTTTTGCAAAACCTTATGTTCTTGTTCGCTACAGTGTTTCACAGAATGTTCTGGAACTAGAGCTTGTGTCTGGTAACCATGCTTGTACCAGACACCACTTCAAAATCTGAACAAAGGAAAAAGGTTCATGGCAAGGACTGAATGTATCTGTGACTTGAAATGACTTGTTCTTCTGCGATTGATTTAATAGAGGCAGCAGTGCACTTTTAGAGGAGAGAAATTGAAAGATCTGGACAATGCAGCTCAAAGACGGAGAACACACGGGTCCCGAGCACACAGAAGAATTGATCTTTTCTGTTAATTATGCAACAAGAATACTGATATGGATGGGATCATTCAAACAATATAGAAATGTGATTTTCATTTTCCCCCCTTTTTTCTCGTTTGACTTAATCAGAAGAATGGTACACAGTGTGTGGCTCTTTAAGGTGCCAAAACAGCAAAATTAACAAACTCTTGTAAGTGCTGTGCCTGTTTATAAAAGGAATAAGTTTGCCATGCTCTTTGTATGTTGAGAGAAACAGTGTTTTCCCTCAGATTTGGGTCAAGATCAACTTATCCAGAAATGTAACTTGTTTATCACAGCTATTCCTCTTCGCACTTCACTGGATTGTGGTATAAACATATTTAGAGGGTCCTTGGCTTTCAGGTTACCATGATTTTCAACAGTTTTAACTGCTTGGAACAAAGACTGCATGTCTTGAGCTCACCAACTGAATTATTTCTCCTTCAGAATGTACAAAATTGTTGATTTGGCCACATGCAATGTGTTTTGTAGCTATCTGTCTGGTATCTGCTGGAATTTTTTTTTTTTCAGCATAATAATGGCTTGCTTCCCTGGCACTGTCTGCTTTTTAGGCTTTTTATTGACAAAACACATTAGCGGTTAACTTTTACTCTGCCAATTGTACAATTACTTTTGGTCATTTAAAAGAAACGGGGGGCGAAAGTGCATATACGCAAACAAAAGGTGCATAATTCCCACACTGTTCAATTGATTTGTGCACTGCTTGGCCAAAGATTTCATTTGATTGCTCCATAATTTCTCTGAACCGAGACCTGACCAACTGACCCAACGCCAGGTCAAAGGTTACCTTTGCTGTACTTTTTCTGTGCGAATAAATTTTTATTATTATTATAACACTGCATTCAGAGGCTTGCACAATGAACACTATGCATGATGGATGCGTTGCTTCATAGACTTCCCTGGTTACCTTGACATGCCCATTTCACTAAAGTAAGGTAACTCTGGAGCTGCAATGCGTTTCCCACCACAGAAAAAAGAATAGGAATGCAAATAGTATTTTGTTTTACCTCCTGTGACCACGAATGAATCACTGATTATCCCCAGCTCAGAAGTGGTTAAATCATATGAATGCCAGTCATGGTGATTTATCCATATTGACTGTGAAACAACTGCTGTCTTATATGACTAAAACAAGAATTATGAGAGAATATCATTCACAGTACAAACATTGTATTATTTCAATTCTACCAGATTTTTGTAACGCGAATAAGTTAAATTTCACTTGGTTGAGATGAATTTATTATTCCTCTTCTGACTGCTGTTGAATGTGACGTGGAGCATCAAGACGCACTTCGCCTTTCATTTTCGCATTTTGCCTATCTTTGTACAACTACCTTTGTCCTACCGAAGCTTCAGCTGTGCTGGGCAGGAGATGCAGTTGTACTGCTGTTTCAGTGCTGAACAACGGCAGGCCGGCTTTCTGAGCTCGACAGGGGTTGGTGTGTCTGCTGTCCTCTCTGTGGGTAGATCTCGTTCAGTAATACATAGCTTTTAACACAGGTAGAATGGAGACGACGTGACTTCCAAACTGATACTTGAGTTCCATCCAGGACACGCTCACATTTAACCATTTACTACAGGGCTAATCATCTGGTAATGTGTGTTTTTTATCTTGGCTTGGTCTTTTTATCTTTACTTGTCTTGCAGGGGCTATATTCGCCATTCATCTGGGCTAAGCATCCCCGTAATCATATAAAAAATTTTGTCCTGTGACCAGCAATGTGCCGTATTCTAAAGATCCTGGATTCTGAGCAGAAAATAAACCTGATCAAAGAAAGAGGAAAAAATGCACAATTGTGAACTTTTCAGAACCTGCCAGTTAAGGAATTTTTATTCTGTCAAAGAACAATGCTTCTCTCCCAAAAGGATTCATATCAATGTTCATTTAAATTCAAGGAAGTCCAATATCTATTTTTTCTTGAAACTTGATTCAGTGCCAACTTAAATCCATCCAGACATTCTGTTGTAAGTCCTCACAAAGAAATCCAATCTGCCATGTTAGACACTTCTCCATAACACTGATCATCTCTGCTTTAATTTCTGTGTAACCTTGAAAACGTTCAGGCCTTGCAAATTAAGGCTGGTAACTGTATTTATAGTCAATTTAGTTTGATTGTCCTCATCACGGCGATAGAAAGAGCGGTGCCGTATCGCACCTGAGTTCATATTCTGGTGACACAAGTGATTCTTTTTTCACAGTTATTCAAATGATTCATTGTCATGTAGTGAATAGACGAGTTTGAAAAGATGCTGCATGTGTGTGTTAGAGGCCTTTGAATGATGCAGAATGCATGTCAAATTACTGTGAGATAACATATCAGTTGTAGAATGGCTGCAAGAAACTCATCATTTTGAATGTGTAAATGGGATGCACTGTTTACAATCTGGCAAACAGCCATCTTTCATTTTCAGCTGGATATTCAGTTTACTAACACTGAATGCATGCAATATAAAAATCTTTATAAGCTGATAGGTATTTATGGATCCTGACAATACCATTGCAGATAAAATGGATGAAAAGAGATCATAAAATGGATAAATAAGTCTTGGCAATGTCGATGTAAAAAAAAAAAAAAAGACAGATTCCAGGAGACATTTATGGCTGGATTTTTCTGTACGCACAAGGTCTGACCATGGGTGCATCGGAAAATTTCTGCATCTATTCCAATTATTCACCAGCTACAAAGGCTAATTGGTCATATACTGCCGCAGCATCAGATTTTGAGGACGTAGTACTATTTCAGATTGAGGGAGATCTTTTGCAAATTTTATTGTATCGGTGTGAATGACATTGAGATGAAATTCAGTTTCTCCTGACACATTATGCCACAACTTGTGAGAACCACTTTGATCTTTATATGCAACCTATTTTATGGTTTCACCAGTGAATGCCTGCAAACACATACTCAAAAAGGACTAAACAGCCAACTATGTCTATCGTGGAAAATGGAATGATGTGTTCCGTAATTAAAGTTTTTCATATAAATAATTTGCAGTGCGCTGACAAAGTATTTGGTGTATGTAAGGCCAGAGTTAGAGACACTTAACAAACGATCAAAGCACAACAGTTCATGACAGCTCATGCTCAAAAGTTATCAGCTTACTGGATTTTATTTTATTGTCCCCACTGAGTTTAAAAAGTAAAATTTTGGAAACACAATTACTGTCAATGAATGTACTGTCTTTGGCATTCATTCAAAAATGTAACATACGGTAACCACCAGAAAACCTTTTTCTCAGCAAATTGTGGCAGCAAAATGTGGTCATTTTTTATGCCGCTGGTTCATGCCAAACCAGAATAATCACAATCGGCTGTGAACTGAGCAATGTGTACTTCGGAATATTATTTGGAAATTGATAAGGTTATTATTTTTGCTGTTTCCCAAAAAATATTGTTGTTGAAGTTTAATTATGAATGTGGGCTAAAAAGTGTAGATTGTCAACTATAATTTTAGGGAATTGATATCCAAATTTTGGTTGAGGCAGTACAGAAGCAGAATTTTATATGGGCCCACTGCTTTGTAAGGGGCTAAATGTGATTGTTCAACTGGGCCAAGAGAAGGCAGCGGTGTTTCTGGATCTTGTTATGGTTCCATCTTTGCATTGTTTTATGGATGCAGCGACAAACTGTGTTAACTGACATTGGCTCACAGCGGTGTTCCTGAACTCCTGCAGTGATTTCCGCCACCAAATCTCTGTTTTTAATGCTGTGCCACCTGAGGGCCTGAAGATGATGGGCTTTCAATGCTGGTTTTCAGTCTTGTCCCTTGTGTACAGAGAATTTTTCCTCTGAAATCTTTTCATGATATCATTCACTTTGAGGGACGTTATTCCTAAATTGTCGAACTATGCGTCCACGCAGTCTTTCAGAGTGGTGAAGCCCTCGCTATCTTTACCTTTGAGAGAGTCAGCCTCTCGTAGATGCTCTCTTTGTACCCAAACATGTTCCTGACCTGTTGCCAAGCAACCCAATTAGCTGTGAGAGGTCTTACTTTTTTGAAACATTGCTGCCATCAAATTCAGAATGAGCACTTATGTTTTTCAAATTTCAGTCAAATTTCTCATTTTCAACATTTAATATGTTGTCTTTGTACTGTTTTCAATTACATATAGGGATTAAATTATTTGCAAATCATTGAATTCTGTTTTTATTTACATTTCACAAAGCATCCCAACTTTTTGAAATGGGATTCTAGTTTATCACATCATAAAAAACAACTCTAAAACAACTGCTCGGCTGTGATTAAGCAGACATCTGGTCAGTTTAAAATAGATTGCAGGCACCTGGACAGATTTGGAGGAACAGTGCAATGTTGCGCATAGAAAGTCAGTCTGTTTTCTTAGCATGATCTGTTTAACACAGTGTAACCCAGGATAATGGATCACACAGGGCATATTACCATAGACAAGGCAAGGCAGAGCGTATCTGAACTGCCTGTATCACTGGGAATGCCAGGCATCAGTAGTCAAGTTTCCATTTTGCTATACTTGTGCGCATTTTTTAAAAAAAGCACCGGAAAAAGCAGATGGAAATCGCAAAATCCAAAAAAAACTTCCTCTAAGTCGCATAAAAGTTTATACGCTTGCTTGAGGTGGTTTTGCCGAATGCAATTAAGAGTTAAAGCGCAAAATGTGGGATGGGAACAGGCCGACTAAGTTCTGACATAGCTGTCTTGCTGGTGCTGCATGCATTAGCATTCGACTCTGTCTCCGTCTCCAGACAGTCAAATATAGTAATCATTAACTGAAAGAAAAGCTCCATGATGATTAGCTGAATTGCATGCAACTCTTGTAGCCCTCTCTCCATTTTACAGCATCTCATTTCTTCTCCAATTGTTTCTCTTGCATTTTGTGACCTCTTCTTCTGCTATTCTATCATGTTACAAATGTCCTACTCCACCATCTTGTGGTAAACCTGGCCTAGTTTATTGGAGTTTATTCGCTCCATTGAATGGAATTAAATGACATTAAATGGAAATATGACTAGTGTGCACTGTCCTTTTTTATGCTATTTGAGTTAAGCGCTTTTGAGTTACGCGTATTCTCCCCTACTCGCTTCGATCAAGCCCACATCACTTAACTTCAGAATGTAGGCGGCCTTATGAAAGAGTAGTGACTAATCCTAAAGGAAGGCGGACTCGGTACAAAGCTCATTGATTATGGCTATCAGGAAAACAAGGAACAAGGATTTTTTTATTAACCATGAAAATGCAGTTGTGGTCCATGGAAAACGCAAACCAGACTTTAAATTTGAATATCGTGGGCCTGCTGATAAAACCTCATATCTCCAAACTGATAAGAAACAAAAACTCGGATGTCCAATATTCTTACATGCAGAATTAAACTTTTTTATTTTAAATTATATTTATCAATTTATATTATTTTAGAATTATTTTTTAATTCAATATTTATTTTTTATTTTCCTGTGAAGTTTATCATTTTGAAGATACAAGGTTTTATTAGCAGGCCGACGATATGCCGCTGTAATAGTAGGCCTAGCTATGTCTGCGCCAACTACAAGAAGTAATGCTGACATTTCCTTTTTTATTTCTTATTCTAGCCTCCATGACATTAAAGCTATGTAAACAAACAAATTGTTGCGGTAATGAAATAATAAATTAGGAAATTAGCGCTTCTCAACCAGCGTAATCAGAGCATTGAAAATGTGCCCTTCCTACACCAGCCTGTTTGTTCTGTGGGAGACAGGGAAGAAGACAAAGGGAACATTCTGGTCACACAAAAATAACAATCAATGACAGGTTATATGATCTCATTTAGAAATTGCGCGCTTGAAATTTCAAAATACTCCGATGTCCGGTTTGCAACTAAAGGACAAGGCAATCCTTTAACAAACAAAGGATTCTTACCCCGCACAGGGAAAAATCTGTGGGGCGCTGTAAAAGCCAGGCTCTCTGCACACCAGAGAAATGTGCATGCAACAGGTGGTGAGCAACCATCATCCCCTGTGCATTTCACTGCACTGGAGGAGGAGTTGGCATCCATTCTTTCTGCAGTGGAAGTGCATGGAGAAGAACTTGGAGTGGATATGGATGAAGGAGAGTTACGTAAAATGGTCATTTTTATTTGCCTATACTCAAAGTATCACTGTGATAGATACTGGAAACAAGCTTAATTGTTTCAAATATTTATTGTAGGCATCATGAGCTGAGTCACGGAATTTGGCGCAGATGCTTAATATGCACGTATCATGATCACACACAACCTGAATATTAATGCTGTGCCGATGTCTACGGTCTCTTTACATATTATTATTAGTGGAGGAGGTTCTGATTGCAATGTCAGTACAATCAATGGCTCCCACAACACTGGGGAACCTGGCGACCCGGTAGAACCCCTCTTAACTCTCCGCCTTTCAGCTGGTGTTTCGGGGAACTTTATTAAGTGGCTGATGTGGTGCAGCATTGCGTCAACCAACTGTGTCAGACACCTTGACACAGACGCCAGTGATATGTGCATGACATCACCAACGACCCAGAATCCAGGAACAACCGCGCAGTTGTGACCTTGATGACCACCGGCATATTTGTAATGCGTTTGTAATTGAACTAATTGGAGAACAGGCTGTTGCGTAATATCATATGATGATTTTGTTTGATAATTTATTATGGTTATGAGAAATGTAGAATAGAAATAAGGATGAACAATTGAATGTCTCAACCTTTTCCATGTTAAATAAAATAAAATTAATGTTAAAATTTGGCCTATAACCGACATCAAACGCAATATTCCATTTTGCCTTATGTTGGCGCTTGACCTTAATACAGCCCTCAAAAGTGCTTAACAGAAAAAACGCGTAAGCCAGGGGGAGAATACGCGAGAGTGTTTTTTAGCTGTGACCAAGCAGCTCTATGAACGCTTCTGTCTGTCTGTCCGTCTGTCTGTGCCACCTTTTTGACCATGTTCCTGTCGTCGTATCATCATGAAATTTTCAGGAGTTATTGACCTTCACCAAAGTGATGTCCATGCACAAGGTCGAGGTCAAAGGTCAAAGGTCAAGTTTACAGAGGTCACGACCTTGTTTGCGGGTTTTCGCGCTGTAACTCCAATTTGGAAATTTTGGAAATAGCTTCTAGGCATGGAGGAGGTGTTCCCTATTGTTTTTCAAGGTCATCCGTCAAATCCCACGGTCACAAAGGCAAAAAGAGTGTGAATTTCGCCCGATTTGACGGTTTTCGCACCGTAACTCAAGTTTAATTCAATGAATGGCTATGAAATCTTACAACAAGCTTTTTGGTATAGAGGAGGGGTTCCCCATTGATTTTCAAGGTCATCTGTCGAATCCCAAGGTCACACCGGTCTAAAAGGTGTCAATTTTGCCCCGATTTCACAGTTTTCGCACCGTAACTCCACTTCAACTTGATGGATGACTATTACATCTTAGAACAAGCTTCTTGGTACAGAGGAAGGGTCCCCTATTGATTTTCAAGGTCATTTGCCAATTTCGAGATCACATTTGTACAAGAAACCACCAGTCATGGACACTAGGCCACGTGACGGATGCTAGGCGAGGTTGCAGCTATTAGATCCTTCTGATCTACTTGTTGCATGAGAAACGCCCAGAAACGCCCTGATTTTGGCCTTGCTCCGCCCCAAGTGCGTAACTGCCTTCAGGGCGCATAATATACCGACTTAAGTTGAGGGGAGAATACACTTAGGCTGAAAAGTATGTAGCTACGCGCTTTTTTCGACTTACGCGCATGGGAGAATAGACCCCTTAGTGAATAATCAGATTGGTATTTTCAAACAACATAAATGCTCTGAATTTCTTTCTTTAATGTGATAAATTAAAATTAGATGTTTTTTTAATGTCCACAGAATAAAGACAAATGCCTTAACAAACAAAAGTTAATTAGAGTTGTGCCGCCTTCTTGAGCATAAAAAAGAGACTCAACATACACTGGCAGTATTGGTATTGGCGTTTACACAACTTTTTTACTACCGCTCTTTTTATCATGATCACTAGTGACTATTGCATAATGCATGCATGTGTTTAAATTTTTGCAAAAGACCCACTCTTATTGACGGATCACATAAGTGGTAGATGTACAATGTATTGCATTTGGTAACGACAGTCAGACCATTGATGTTTAAAGCTGAGCTCTCACAATGCTAGGTTTCTTCTGCAGAGGGGTTTAACAAAATCTTTTTCTCAGTCCTCATTTGTTTTAGCATGACTTTTACCTTGTTTAGTCTTAACCACTAAGTGCAGATATTCAGCAATTATTCTCCTCCAACTGATTATCTGAAATGATCTCATTAGAAGTTAATAATTGATATCATTTTTGAGTGACGCATACATTTATATATTTGAGTTATTTTTGTGGCATGTTGCAAACATAATGTCAGTGGAAAAACAGAGGATGCACAGCAGGGTCTAGTCTGCTGACAGAGGTGTAATCAGACTGTGCTGTGCTGATAATAGGTTTCTGATTATCTTAGGCTTTCTGACGCCGGTCACATCCATTCTGTCTCATAATAAGGCCTGTTAATCCTCACAGTGATTGGATCCTTTGTTCTATCCTTTTCTGAAGAGCCCCTTAAAAATCTTCAAAAGACCTTGAAATTTCAGCCTTGTCCTGCCTCTATTTCATGAAAAGAGTGTTTACACGTGTATTTTGCTGAGCTTCACTGACGTAGCCGTACCTTTCTGTTTGTAAGTGGACTTTCTCATACAATTTCATTGCTAAATGCTACCTCGAGCATGCAAGTGTTTTTTTTTTTTTTTTAAGTTCAGGGCACTTCCTGTCTAAGGAGGTAATTTTTGTAAAAGAACGCATAGCTTTGAACTTACCAAAGGTTCTTGTTTCAGTGACTGTATTAGCATTGTGTGGACGGAACTTAAAGAAAATGATGCAGACATTTTGAAGTTAATTTTCGCTATGTTTTTCAGTACTGTGAACACAAAATCATTATGTTTGCTTGCACATTTTTTGAGGTAATCGGTTTCCACAAAACAATTGAGTTCACCACACTATCTGGGTTTACAGTGTGTTACACACTTTGCCCTACACTTTCAGCAGTTTTCCTCAGCATCCCTGTATTATTTGTTCAAAATCGTGTTGTCCTACATCACAGTGGCCACATGCCAGCTTGAGGCTGAGAAAACCTACTAAGAGGTAGGGCTGTTTTTATTGGGGATTTACTGTATAGTAGCTGTCAATATTAGGCTCCTCAACTTGCTGAAATACATTCCTCTCACAGTGGCAATCCAGGAGGACTCCTCTTGTTCTTTGATTTTTGTTTCACCTCCTTAATACCAGTGATTTCCTGGCTATTGACTTTTTATCTGACTGTGTTCATGCTCCTTCACTGGCTAGACACAGAAAAACTAATGGGGCCTTTTCTTTATATGTGAGACCTTCCAACCACTGATTTTACGAGGAGAGTATACAGATGTGTGATTCTATGAAGTTTTATGTGACAGTGTATTTATGAATGCTTTGTAGAGCGCAATATGGTAAATATCATGCAATTAATTTATGCAAGTTTTGGAGACAAACAGACTCCTGTAGGATTTGCCCTGGTCTGTTGTCTGGTTTATACATTGCAGTGAAAACTCAGGCTTTGCAAAAAATTATTCATACATTATTGATATCGTTTAAACACAGACATGTAGGAGCATTTACTGCAATGTATAAAACATGCAGTATATTTTGCAGCAGATCATATGTTTAAACAAATCATTTTGCATCTTCTCATTTCAGCTGCATCAAAAGCCATATTCTGAAAGATCCTTACTGAAGCAATATTCACTGAGGGGTTTAACAAAAAGCACTCTTAAATGACATTGTCATGGTTTTGGTTTTTGGTCATGTTTATGTTCTGTTATTGTGTTCATGATTATTGTCTTTTATTTACATTCAGGTTTTTTGGTTCATTCTATGTTCAGTTCCATTGCACTTGTCTCCCCCGTTTTGTGATCTTGTTGGTTCAGTCCGTCTTCCATGTCTGCGTGCTCACTGACTTCGGGTGATTTAAATAAATTCCGATGTTTAATATATTCCTTCGAATCTCGTTTTCTTTCTTTGCCCTTCTATTCTAATTACTAACAAGACTAACATTTGCATTTTGTATTATAGTCTACTATCACAACTAATCCATGTATATATAAGATTACTAACTTACTAATGAACACTGTAGTTTAAGTTGTAAAGTTTCAACGCTACCAATAGACTAATAACCTCTTCGCAATCGCCCTGTTCTATTTTCCGCCCCTTGTCTGTCGCTGTCCTCTCCTGAGCTTCAGCGAGAATCTCTCGCACGTGCTTAATTACTTTCCTGCTCTTGTTATCTGTGCACGTAGAACTCCTGGACCGGAGCTGTTTAATGTCATAGGCTGTTTGTGTGATTCCCGTTCGTATTTTGTCTCTTGCCAATTTTCGTGGTTAGGGCTTCCCTCATGTGATTCTCCCGATGTAATTAGCCTCATTCCCCACAGCTGATCTCTGTATAGCATGTGACCTTTCCTGTGTGTATATTAGGAGTCTTTTCACTCACAGCTCTTGTCAGAACGTTGATCAATATTTCTTTGTGCAGAGCGCCTCATATGCCATTGATTATTGTTTCTCTTCTACTGGATAGTCCGACCTTGATTCTTGCCATAGCCCTTTTTGTACTGTTCTTGTCTTTCTGGATTTTGACCCATTTTTGTATGATCACAGGTTCTGTGTTTGGATGCCCTGTGTATGACCATTGGCTTCGCACATCGACTACGACTTTTTATGCCCCCATAAATGAAGTTTCGGGGGCATATAGTTTTTCACCTGTCCGTTTCTCCGTCTGTATGTCTGTCCGCACTTCAACATGGCTATAACTTTTGATCGGCTCATGATAGGACGTTGATACTTGGCATATGCATTGCTTGTGAGAAGGCATTTCAGATTTCGGGGGCATATAGTTTTTCACCTGTCTGTCTGTCTGTCTGTCCGCACTTCAACATAGCTATAACTTTTGATCGGCTCAGGACAGGACTTTGACACTTGGCATATGCATTGCTTGTGAGAAGGCATTTCAGTTTTCGGGGGCATATAGTTTTTCACCTGTCCGTCTGTCCGTCCGTTTGTCTGTCCGCACTTTAACATGGCTATAACTTTTGATCGGCTCACAATAGGCCTTTGATACTTGGCATATGCATTGCTTGAGAGAAGGCATTTCAGTTTTCGGGGGCATATAGTTTTTCACCTGTCCGTCTGTCCGTCTGTCTGTCTGTCCGCACTTTAACATGGCTATAACTTTTGATTGGCTCACAATAGGCCTTTGATACTTGGCATATGCATTGCTTGAGAGAAGGCATTTCAGATGGGGTCATGCCTTTTGACCTTGTGACCTTGACCTTGGAGCATGACGCTTGGTGACAAACTTTAACATGGGCCTCGGGGGCATCAGTGTTTCACACACACATCTTGTTGCCTCTCGTTTCTGTACCTCTGCCCATCTGTCTTACTGGTTCTGACCCCTGCCTGTCTAGTCGATACTGTTTTTGGATTTCGTATTGTGGCTTGGCAATTCCTGTGTTTTCTGGCTTTGACTTGGACCCCACTAAAGGCATACGTGTTTTGGATTCCTGTGTCTCGCAAGTGGAACCTTAAATCGTACCTCACAGACATGCTTACAGTACAGATACAAGGAGAATCTTGCACTTAAAACACAGGTCACTTCAAGGGGAAATGCCAAAATAAGTGAGTATTCTCAACACAGCTGCAGTTTATTGATCACACAACACAATGAATAATGGTATTAAGACATCTAACTGAGAAGAACCTGCCTTGATTATGCCCTATGCCTTGTACATGCAAATATTCTTAATATATATATATTGAACAAACTGCAAAACAAATGATTTTATGCAATTTCTCTATTAGCTGAGTGCAAATAAGAATTTTAAAGCATGGTTTTCAAATGTCACTGTGATATTTCCTGAGCAATGCAAAAAAAATATATATATATATACAATTTAAAAAAAAATCATATGTCATGGAAATACATAAATCAAAGTAAAACGCTCTAACATAGTTAATTTCCTGATAAACTAATTTAGTAACAGATTTTCTTGTATAAAATGGGACATCCCGGTCTGAATCCAGTCTGATTCCATTAACTTATCTGTAGATATTGCCTCGCCATATTTTTGCACAACAGAACACTGGTGGAAAGTGAGTTGAATAAGTTAATATGTATTTGTTAAAGCTATGCATCCATTCATCCGGGCTGGTTTGGAGACACTGGAGCCAATGCTGGCATACATGGGTGAGAGCTTACCCCAGACAGTCAGCCAATCAATCACACGGATCAGGCACCATGCATTCACTAATTCAATCCTGTGGGCAACTTTGGGTCTCCAGCTGCCTGTGCTCTGGCTGTAGGAGGAACAAGGTGAGAGCAGCCAGCCTCCGCACAGAAAGGCCCCCTGGGCCGGATTTCAATCAGCAACTTTCTTGCTGTTGGGCAACAGTGCTTCCCACTGCTCCATTGCAATGAACCTATATCACATAGGTCCCATATCCTGCAGTTTTCACCCTTCAAAGATTCTAAGTTTGTGTCCCGAATCACTATAATCAGCCCTTACTTTCTGTATAGGTCATTGTATTCAGTGATCGTTTCTAAGCCTCATGTTGTCAGTTAGCTTGTACTCTCTAGAAGTCCAGGTTTTCACAGAACTTGTCCACAGCCTGCTGTATTCTTCTGGGGGTACAGGATTTCTGTGCTGAGTGTAGCTTCTGCAGTCTGACTGCAGTCTCTCTTAGCCTGGCTGTACTCTACAGTGCATGTGTCTCCTGTGTGTATGAGCAACTGGAGAGACAGCCCTGTTGGAATAACATCCATGGCTCATACCTACTCCTGCTGATACCTCCGTTACTTTCCTTTGTGCCTGTGCTGCTGCTGCCACTGAGACAGGGAGACGGCTGAGAAGAAGCACAGGCATGTGAAACTGCCGAGGGATGTGTCACTGACTCATGCAATCCAATCAAATGCTGCAGGCATGTTATAAATATTATTATTATTATTATTATTAATAATTGGATAAACTTATCATTTATTATCTGGTGAAGGGAAAAAAGCCCACGTTTTATCTATGATGGCAACTTTCTCATTGTAATTGTAATGTTTGTTTAACAGACCTATTAGGATGACCTATTTAGTTTTAGAATTAAATTAGTGTCTTTATACTCGTTTGAATTATTTTTTTATCGTAACATGTTTGCCATAATACTCTTAAGTCTGATGAAGCATCATGTTCACATTGCAATGTAAATTGGTTGAAAAAAATAGTTTTTATTTTTTCTTTCTTTCCAGAAGAACGTTGAGGCTAATTAACCGAAAGAGGAAAGTATTCACACTCTCAATTCTATTCCTCCATCCATGTAGGCTGATGTCATTCAGCTGCTTTGTGGAACTACTGTGGAGCAAGTCCCTACCGCTTGATATATAGGCTGTGTATGTATTTTAGACTCATTGCTGGGACAAGTTTGACATACAAAATCTTCCAAATGTAGTTTTTATCATTTTTCTGTCAAAAATCATACTAACAAGTTGGTCACAGGTTGGACAAAAATAACCCCTTGGGTGCAATCAGACTTTTTTCACTTTTTTATACAAGCCCTAAATTAAAATAATGCATTTCTCTTTGTCAAATTTAAACATTTTCACTCAGATCTGACCAATTATTGAATATGCATTACTGACACATTGACAAACCAGTTAACATGCTGGAGCCATTCCACAGCCTCCACACTAACTAGGTCATTAAAATAGACAAGCTGTCTGTAAAATGAAGCATATCATTTCACTCAGATGTTTGCACACACATCTAATTTCTACCTTGACAGCAATCAACCTGAGCGTAAATATCAGCCCACTTGAATTATACAAGAGGATCTCATTTAAATTCTGCTCTGTACAGGCAGTGTTCTCTCAGCTGTGCTAAGTAGGATGCTCATGAGTGCAAAGTAAATTTTTGTCTGAAGTTGTGAAGCCATGTTATGAATCGAATGACACAATACAGAAGATGTTTTAACATTTCCTTTCATGAAAAAAGCTGAATGGGCACCATGAAACAATGCTCCTGATGCAGTTTGTCCTTGCCTCTTTGGGCCTGACCATTGGCATTGCATCTGTTCATTTTCATCAAGTATTCCTGTTTCATGTTCTTTTTCTTTCATTTTTCAAAGAGTTAAAGTTTTTGTTTATGCATTGAAATTAATTACCTCCGCCTAGTTGTCATTTAATAGCTTTAATAATTTTACTTTTATTTTCATTTTTATTTTTAAAGTTGAACTTCAACCTCTTGTCCAAAAGAAATCACCGATATTCGCATCTTAGCATTGACTTTGAATGTAATCAGTTGTGCGAAAAATTTGTTTTGCGTCCGGTGTGAAAGCAGCTGAAGAGCGACACAAAGTACTTCTTATTTCAAGTGTCTGGGGAAAATTTTGAGGTTTGGTTTTGATCACGTGGTCTCATTGAACCTCACAGGGTATTTCAAGCATTCTTCTTAATGCCATGAACTTACTGTGTAAGTGCAACTGAAGCAACTTGTCCTAAAAGTACTTATGTCACAATTTGGACAAGTGAAGCTCAGCATGAAAATATGTTGTGTTTGTCTAGCCAAGGCTATACATGAAGACCCCAGTGCTAAAAGTACTGAAGTTACTACGCGTTCATTTCGGCAAAATCAAGGCAGTGGGGTTCGGCAACTATAGCATTAGCCTCTTCATTTGCACACACAAATCACAAAAGCAATTAACATGCTGCAAGCTGACGCAGAAGGGAAGATATGCAGGTTTTATCCCATAACAGCAAATAAGGATGAAAGCTCAGGGTTGGAAGAAAAATCCTGGTTTTTTGCCAGAAGAGTGGTGAGAAAAAACTTCTCTGAGGAAAGAAATTTTTGGAGAAACAGAGCTGTTGCGGGGGAGCGCATCCTTTGCTGGACCGCAAAACGAATGGTCATTAAATACAAGTTATAAGAAGTTAATTACATATTATTAGTCGTCTGAATAGGTCTCAGTACATTCTGGATGAGGTAGAAGGACTGTTGCGCTCTGGTAACCCAAGAGTATGTCAGGGAATATAATGGTGATGAAAGTCCATTAGATGGGGAGAGAAGCCGGTTTAAAGGCTTAAAGTTGAGGAGTATTTTAAAGTCAATGTGAAATTGAATTTAAACTGCGAAGAGAGGCTACAGCTGGGGTAATGTGGACAAGATTTTTGCTCTAATTTGCATACAAGCAGCTGCAACTTGAACAAGCAGAAATGGAGTTAATCTGGCATTTGCACATCCAGATAGGAGGGCATTACAATAGTCCAGTCTGATTGTGACAAAATTTGGGACTAACTTTTCAGCATCATACTTTGAAAGAAATTTCCTGAGTCCTGAGTTGGGTCACAAGTTGAGCTTACACCTATAGTATATTTCTTTTAGAAGTGTGGTGCCCAGATCAGAGGACACGCATTGTTGATGTGGAATTAAGTGCACGGTATTGGCCGCGATGAGTCACAAAGTTTTTCAGACAATAAATCATTTTTAGGAACCAGATCTGCTCCTTCATGTGTGGGAAGGATGGCATCCGTTTTAATAAAGACCAAAGCAATGTCTGAATCTGCTTCCGAACTGCTGTGCTGGCAAATCATGTAGCCTACTGTCTACCAACTGCACACCAGATTGCAGATCGTTTTTTGCAAAAGTAAGTTGAGATAACTGGATTGTAACTTTAATCCCCAGATTAGCCACGTATTTTGATGGTTTGGATACTGCATTCGATAACACTTTTGAAGAGGTAATCCATTCTCAGAGATGAAGGGGCTAATGACTCATGAAGATCTTGGATGAAGAGGCAGGTGCTTTTTGTCTGAGGAGCAGACAGCTTATTCAACACATCCATCTTACTGGACTGTCAAACGGCGCATAGTAGGCTCTGATATGTGATGTGTATTAGGGTAGGCCATACAGGGAAACCATGTAGATGTGGGTATTATTTTGGTTTTTTAAGCGCCCGGGTAGTTGACTACTTTCTCATCTAGTCAGTTGGCATACAAAAGAGTGAGCAGGTGAGCCACTTCGGACAAGCCTCAGGCCTCAGCCGAAATGTGTTCACAAATACGAATGTAGCCCATGTTTTTAGAAGCCACCACTCCAATACCCAGGGCCTAAGTGATACTAATATGCTATACATCACCTCACCTCACTGCATGAGGATAGGCCTGGATAAAATTACTGACCCCAGCATCTGCTGTGCAAGCTTACGAACAAGTTTAATTGCTAACTTTATCATTTTCGAACGTCAAACTCACAGCACACCTGCTGAGGTAGCCAACATGCCGCAGCATGGAAACGTCATTAGTTGATAAGATAGTTGACGTTACAACCTGAAATAAGAAAAAAATTGGGATAGTGTTTTAAAGCTAAAATTGACAGCAGTGATTTACAAATAATGTTTGACCTGTATTATGTTGAAAAGAATACAGCCGGACATTATTTTATGTCTCTCAACATTAAATTTAACTTTTCAAAATAGGTGTTTTCTCGAATTCTTGGGAAAAAAAAGGGGGGGGGGGGTGAGGGGGCAAAGGGTTGCTGCTGGAATTTCTGGTAAATTGGGCTCAAAAACAGCAAGATTTTTTGATGTAGTAAATATAATGGTTTCAATGATTAGGGAAACATATGCCCAACACCAAAAAAACTGCCATAACAAAAATTAACTATGGCAGCAAGTGCAAGTCAAAGTTCTCCTTCAGTGACAGATAGACCCTAGGTTGATGGTCACAGACTACAGCCCTAAAAATCACTGTGCTGTGTTATGTTATAAAAAGCTATCTGCTGCATTGGAGTGCAATGATCACAATGTTTTTGCAATTGCCAGGAAAACTAAAGCCCCCAACATAAAGCAGGAGTAAACAGGAAAAACTGAAAAATGCATTTAAATTATCACATAAACATTTCTTCACTCATGATAGTAATAAAGTCGTAAGTAATACTTGATGGCCCATTCTCAAAGAACATCAGCTAGTTAAAGTATTAGAAGCCTTCTGTGAATTATTTATGCTAACTGCTTGTAACCATGCACCTGAACAAAAGCAAACTGTCAGAAATTATAGCCCTGCTGTCTGGCGAAGCATTCAGTGAATGCATCAAGGGAGTGCTCAGCATAACAAAGCCAAGGAGGCTGCAATAAGACCTAGTTATTCATTGTGTTGGCAGATCTATTGCAGTCCAATCGGGGCACTGTGTACAAAAACTGTAAGTGGTGTGTAGAAATATGCTATGCTGTCTTTATTATATCAAATTGTTACTTTTTATTTTCCATAATTGTTTAACTTTTGGCAGCACCAGCCACCTCTTTGCTACAATTGCACTATGTTCTCAGTTAACCACCTTGGCTATTTAAGGGTATGCAGTTTATATTTGCATTTAAGAATCGTGTTTAATTTTAAAAGTTTGTCCAACAGCGGAGCCTTACCACCAGCCTATTCCAGAACACAACACTGCCTCGCAGTATAATACAATGACATCTATAATTTTTGTACATTTTTCGCAGGATGCTTTTCTCAAGTTGGCCTCTGTGACCAAGAGCAGCTCTTTGCAAGATGTTGTCAAAGACACACTTCAGGCTGTCCTCTCAAAAGTGGTATGTTTACTGTAATGATCCAGCTTTCTCAAGTGTTGACACTACAGCAAAACATTTTGAATGTCCCTGATTGCAAGAGGTTATAGATGGAAAAGAAAAATATAAATACTTTTTGTTCAAAAAATGAAAAAAAAATCAAAGGCTTTGACTAAACAATATAGCAATTATTTGCCATAACTGCTGAGCATATTCATTATAGTTATATCCGCAAAGAAGGCATATGTTTCTGAAAGTTGAAGTTATGGTGGAAGTTCCAACAGATTCACTTGACTAGTGGGTTGCTTTATTTTGATTAATCCATACAATATGCCACAAATCAGTATGATTTTACTGCTTTTGCTGGAAATTGGAAGTGTTTCACTGGCTTCGAAAGTTATCTGTCATTTGAACGGGCATTATCATCTGTTATTGGCACCGTAGATTATGACTAGTAGGGCTCTACTGTCCCGACTAGTACCTGGAACGGGTCGTTATCATCCATTGATATCGCCGATCAGTTAGATGGAAGTGGGATTTTCTGACCCATTGACCGTGCTGCAGGGAGTGACATAATGTGAACATATAGAGTGACAGCTGGCTGAACATTGGGGCAGTTGGATGACATTCGGTATATCTCATTTCGGTAAGGGAAACATAGTCCTCGGATGCAACGAGCACCATTTTGCGCATGGATACTGCCACTTCGGTGGTCATGTGATGTCGTCGGTGTAGTTTGTCTGTTCACAATGGGGTCTATTCTCCCGTGCGCGTAAGTCGAAAAAAGCGCGTAGCTACGCGCTTTTCAGCCTACGCGTACTCTCCCCTCGACTTAAGTCTGAGCATTACGCGCCCCGAAGGCAGTAACGCACTTGGGGCGGAGCAAGGCCAAAATCGGGGCGTTTCTGGGCGTTTCTCATGCAAATAACACTTACGCGTATTCTCCCCCTGGCTTACGCGCTTTTTCTGTTAAGCGCTTTTGAGGGCTGTATTAAGGTCCAGTGCCAACATAAGGCGAAATGGAATATTGCGTTTGATGTCGTTTAAAGGCCGAATTTTAACATTAATTTTATATTATTTATCATGGTAAAGGTTGAGACATTCAATATCCGATTGTTCATCTTTATTTCTAAACTACATTTCTCATAACCATAATAAATCATCAAACAAAATCATCATATGATATTACGCAACAGCCTGTTCTCCAATTAGTTCAATTACAAACAATTACAAACATACCGGTGGTCATCAAGGTCACAACTGCGCTGTCGGTCCTGGCATCTGGGTCGTTCCAGTGAGTGACTGGTGATGTCATGCCCATATCACAGGCGTCTGTCTCAAGGTGTCTGACATAGTTGGTTGACGCTAAGCTGCACCACATCAGCCACTTTAAAATTCCCCGAAACACCAGCTGAAAGACGGAGGGTTGGGGGGGGTTCTACCGGGTCGCCAGGTTCTCCGGTGTTGTGGGAGCCATTGATTGTACTCACGTTGCAATCAGAACCCCTTCCACTAATAAGAATATGTACAGAGACCGCAGACGTCGGCACAGCATTTATGTTCAGGTTTTGTGCGATCATGATACGCGCATATTAAGCATCTGCGCCAAATTCCCTGGCTCGGCCCATAACGCCTATGTACTGCGCAACTGCTTGAAATGCCAAAAAAATATATATATACTATAAATATTTGAAACCATATTAAGCTTGTTTCCAGTATCTATCACTGTGATACTTTGAGCATAAGCAAATAAATATGACCATTTTACGTAACCCTCCTTCATCCATATCCACTCCCAAGTTCTATGCACCCCCACTGCAGAAAGAGTGGATGCCACCTCGTCCTCCAGTGCAGTGGAATGCACCGGGGATGATGTTTGCTCACCACCTGTTGCGTGCACACTTCTCCGGTGTGCAGAGCCTGGCTTTCACCCCGCAGATTTTTCCGCGTGCGGGGTAAGAATCCTCTGCTTGTTAAAGCGTTGCCTTGTCCTGTAGTTGCCAACCTGACATCGGAGTATTTTGAAATTTCTAGCGCGTAATTTCTAAATGAGATCATATAAACTTTGTTCGTTATTTTTGTGTGACTAGAATGTTCTCTTTACTTCTTCCCCGTCTTCCACGGAACAAACAGGCTGGTGTAGGAGGGGCACATTTTTAATGCTCTGATTACGCTGGTGGAGAAGCGCTAAATTCTTTACATATAAATTTCATCAGCGCGGCAATTTGTTTGTTCGTATAGCTGTAATGCCATGGTGGGTAGAGTAAGAAATAACAAATGTTTGCCAGGAACATGGCAATATCCCCCCGCCGCCTCAATTTTATGTGTCCGTACGGATGTACGGAGCCCAATGCTATATCACACGCTTCGTGCTAATCGCGCGGCGGGGGGGAGATGTCTGAATTATTTCTTGTGATTGGTACAGACATACATAGGCCTACTGTTACAGCGGCATATAAAACCTTGTATCTTCAAAATGACAAATTTCACAGAAAAATAAAAAATAAATATAAAATTAAATAATCAAAAAATAATATAAATGGATAAACATAGTTTAAAATAAAAAAAATGGTTAATTTTGCATGTAAGAATAGTGGACATACGAGTTTTTGTTTCTTTGGAGATACAGGTTTTATCAGCAGGCCCACGATATTCACATTTAAAGTCTAGTTTGCGTTTTCCATGGACCACAACTGCATTTTCATTGTTAATCAGAAAATCCTTTTTTCCATGTTTCCCTGACAGCCATAATCAATGAGCTTCGTACAGAGTCTGCCTCTCTTTTGGATCAGTCACACCTCTTTCATAAGGCCGCCTACATTCTGAAGTTAAGTGCGGTGGGCGTGATCGAAGCGCGTAGGGAGAATACGCGTTACTCAAAAGCGCTTAACTCGAATCGCGTAAAAAAGGACTTGCGCGCTAATGGGAGAATAGACCCCAATGTGAATAACAAAAAAGTTTCATCGTATTTGACAATTGTATTAATTATACAGAACCCAAATGGAAGGAAATTGTGAATAATATTCATGAGCACCTCCAGAAGACTATTTTGCACTAGTATTGATAGTCTAAGGAAAAGAAAATCACACCCCTTATCTGATACCCCTCACTTTTAAGCAAGTCTCACAATAATGAAATTCGTTCCCAACATGGTGTTCATTACATTGGTGGTTATTTGTGTACAGAAGTACCTGAGGTGTTCTAAATAGTTGGGTGGGTGTGTTCAGAGAATTTCCCCATAAAATACTTGAGCGCAGTCCTTGCCTTTAGCAGCTTGGCATTTATTAGTGTGCAGTATGATTGCCCTTTAGAAGAGTGAACTGTTTTACAAAAACATGATCGCCTTTCCCCAAATCCTAAGTTCAAACCTTAACCTCTCAACAAGCATGATAAACATTCCCTAACCCTGAATTCTAACCTTAAACTTTTAAAAAACGTGATCCACTTTTCGCAACTGAGAACCCTGACCTTAACCCTTGCCTAACTCTGAAACATAACTTTGAAGTAATGAAAAGAACTATGTCTGAGCTGCTTGTAGTAGGTACAGTAGGGCCCTACCAGCCCATACCTAACCCACTAATAACAGATGATAACATCTATTCAATGGACTGATAATATTCTAAACCAGTGAATCATCATTGATGAATTGTCAGTATGGCTTCTTTATCAACTCAAAAATGTGGGCAACGATCTTGTGACATTAGAGATCCTTTTTGACTTTTCGCTTCTCCATTTATGGTTAATTGGTTCAAATTTTAAGGATTATCTAAAAACCTACTGACACAACACCACCCCATGATGGGAATTTGAGATCCCTGTTAGACAGGAAATAAATTAGGATACCCAAGATTTTGTATCACTGCAGTAGGGTGTCGATTTAAAGGGAACAGCTCACCCAAGAACAAAGCTATTTCAATTAAAAGAGGAATTTTCACTGATTATAATGATCTATGGAACCCCCCTAACCACAATACACTAGAGCAATATAAATTGTGATTTTCTTGTCGTAGTTACAGCCTTCTCAATGCAGACTGGAGGCCGCTGTCATTGTGAGCCTCAAAGGATTCTGCGATGTATTGTATGTAAAAGCGTTCTCCAGCCCTTAATAAGTCAGTGTAATTTTAGGACAACTGTTATGAGTGAGAAACCAAAATTACTTTGTTTTGTAATAATACAAGGTAATTTGGTCATTATAAAATAATTTATAACCAGAGAAATATCCAAAAAGTAAAGAAAAATTTGATTTTTATGATATCAAGCAATATTCAATGGTATGGGATGAATACTTCTCTAGCTAGCATGATATTGATTTTCGCCATTAGTAAATTTAAGCATCTACCATAACAGTTACATGAGTAAATCTTTGCCCTCATGGCCAAAATCATTAGCATGTTTTCATAACTAATTATTTATCCCATAGATTTGGATAAACCCTTTGCAGTAAACCATGATGATCGCATGTAAGCAACATTCTAGTAATACATCAGCTATGTCACATGGTGGGGGGCGGGACAGAATGCAAGAATATGGCGGCCTCCGTGTGGAGCAGATGATGCAAGCAGTCTGATATTTTTGGTATCTTTCGGCAAGCTCTAGCTGCACACTCACAGCACCAAATTTGATGATCGATGCATCAAAGTAAATATTTCTCTGTCCTCGAGAATATGATATATAAAACTTTCTCGAGGTTCAGTTCCCTTTCATTTTCACTAATGGCAATCAATGCAAGAATCAGTTCAGGGAGAGTTTTTCAGATCTCCAGATATTTTTTGGAAGAGGGCCATACCTGATCTATGGTTTCTACCATTTCTCACACTTTCAGTTTTCATCCATGTCAGAAACTAATAACACACTGAAAGAACTGGCTTGTGACGACACTACTTCATTATGTAATTGCTTACTTTAAGAGGGACTAAACTGATCTTTCTGTCCTTCCCTCAGGAAGATGTTTTTATCTACTTTCTGAATGTGGACAGCGGTCACCTGCTGTGTGAGTCTCTGCCCCATGAGTTGCTTGATGAAGAAAAGGTCAGGTAAGGGGCATGACTATGGAGTGTGTTGGTTCCCTTCCAGTGGGAAGATAATTTCCACTTAGTGATCAAGCACAATTTGGTCATTGATCAGGAAGACCAGGGCTCACTGAAAGAATCAACACCTGAAAATTCAGACAATCCTGAACTCGTATTCATCTTAAAATGCATAAACCTGAAGATGCAACCTACAGATGTACAAGTTCCAAAGCTGGAGCAGTTTTGACAAATGGATGAGAAAAATAGTCATAATATGTACCATTACTGTACTTACGTACAGCTCAACATTTGGAGCAGTGTATGTAACCTGTAACCTGACGTGCCTGAACTCCTTCTAAGTAAATAAGGTGACATGGTGAACAATGCAGCCAAGAGCTCACGTTAAGCCAAAGCCCGTCAGCACTGAAGTTAGCCATAGAGTTTACTAATTCTATTTAAAGTTAGCTAACTTAGCAATGTAAAAGATGACTATACATTAATCTCCGGCGAAGTGACAAGATGTCGCCTAAAACACGATGTTGACTTCGCTTGGAACAAATGAAGACATCCTTGTTTACCTTTGTTTGCTACGTTAAGCTGATGGTGGGGTCATCCGCATAGCTTTTAGCTGCTTTCACACTGGACGCGAAACAATTTTTTTGCACGACAGATTACATTCAAAGTCAATGCAAAGACGCGAATACACGCGTTTTGTTTAAGGTCACTTCGCTGGAGATTAATGTAAAGTCATCTTCGCGTATTCGCATTTACTCTGAATGCAACCTGTCATGCGAAAAATTTGTTTCGCGTCCGGTGTGAAAGCAGCTTTATACATAGGAGACGCTTCTCTCGGTTATGATGTGGCTTTGGGAAGGGTATAAAATACACCCCATCACCCAGCCTCTCGGGATACCTCGTAGCGGCGTTAAATTTACCCCAAGCACAGAGTTTGACCGTTTCTTTACTTTTTAAAACCCCATGAAAGCGAACGATTCGGAATTTCCATAATTTATTTCAATGGAAGTTCAGACTCAGAATGTATGAGTATAGGGGGAGGGAATGCGCACTGTGATTGGTTCATTGCATTTGAGGGCGGGGCTTAGTCATAGGTCAATTGAACCCCAAACTCCCGGGTAAGAGTCAAACACACTGACCACATCGCCAAAGAGCCTGGCTCGTACTTATTAGATGGTATTACTAGTGACAGGACCCTTCAACTGTCACATCTCTCCCCCTTTTTCGGGAGTTTTTCCTAATACTCCATGCCTTACGCATCCTGCCAATTATGCCAGAATGTAGCAGTCCGAAGGAGGGCCCAGGTGGGGAATTGAACCCCAGACTCCCGGGTAAGAGTCAAACAGGCTGACCACATCGCCAAAGAGCTAGGTTCGTTGGCAAGGTAGCCAGGGCGCATACTTATTAGGAGGTATTACCAGTTACAGGACCCCTCAACTGTCACATGAAGACTAAATGACATGTTAAGACAAACACTTTTTGCAGTCAATCACTTAGCCACCTAGTCTTCATTTACAAACATTTTAGAAAGAATGGGTCACTCTGAAGAGCTCAGTGAATTCAAATGTGGTGCTGTCATGGTATGCCACCTTCGCAATTATTCAGTCTGTTAAATTTTTTCCCTGCTAGTTATTCCACGGTCAACTGTAAGTGCTATTATTGCAAAAGTGGCAAAATCACGAACGGTCTGTTGACTGAATAACTGCAGACTTCCAAACTTCCTCCGGCATTAACATCAGCACAAAAAACTGAGCTCTGGGAGCTTCATGAAATGGGTTTCCCTGGCCAAGCAAACGTATGCAAGTCTTACATCCCCAAGCACAATGCTAAGTGTTGAATGGAGTGGTTTAAATAAAACCACCACTTGACTCTAGAGCAGTAGAACTGTGTTCTGTGGAGTGACGAATCATGCTCCTCCGTCTTGCAGTCTCATGGACGAGTTTGGGTCTGGCTGAAGCCAGGGGATTGTTACCTGCCTGACTACGTTGTGCCAACTGTAAACTTTGGTGAAGGTAAGGGGTTGGTTTTCAGGGGTTGGACTAGCCCCACTAGTTCTAGTGAAGGTAAATCTTAATGCTTCAGCATACCAAGACGCTTTGGACAATTCCATGCTTCTTATTTTGTGGGAACAGTCTGGGGAAAGCCCATTTTTGTTTCAACATGACTGTGCCCCAGTGCTCAAAGCAAGGTCAATCAAGACATGGTTTAGTGAATTTGGTTTGTTGGAACTTTACTGGCCAGCACAGAGTCCTGAACTGATCCCCATCTAAGACCTGTGAGATGAACTAGAACAGAGACTGGCAGCCAGGCTTTCTTGTCCAACATCAGTGCCTGACCCAATGCTCTTTTGGATGAATGGACAAAACTTCCCACACTCAATAATATTGTGGAAAGCCTCCCCAGAAGAGTGGAAGCTGTAATAGCTGCAAAGGGGGTGACTGACTCCATATGAATACCCTATGGATTTAAGATGGGATGCCATAAAAGTTCCTGTTGTTGTAAGTGTCCCTATATTGTTATCCATACAGTGGAGGTTGGAGAAATGAGTAAGAGATGGTGAAACTTCAGACATACTGTGACTATGCACTCACTGCTACCTCATACAATTCTGACATCTCTTGGTTCTGATGCTGTGGCGCTGTTGTGTTTTCTTTTCATTTGAACCTCGGCTCTCTCATTCTGATATCACAGAATTCTGCCCTCCGGCATTCTAACATTTAAAGGTCATTATAAGATCATTCCCATTCTGAAAAGATTAAGAGCAAAAGGCATAGCCTGTGTGCAGCAGCAGTCTGTTGGCAGTTAACAAAGGCCTTCGGGAACCTCACTTTACAATTCTTAATAACCTTAACCTTTCGCAATTTACTCTTCCTGATTGGCAACAGTAGCTCAGGTTTATTTGTAAAACTGACAACAGTCTAATTTATTTTTGATAGCCCGGTCATGCACTGCACCACGAAATTATGAGGTGTTTTCTTCCACATATAAATGATGACGTAAAATATCGATATGTCTTTATCATTTCTGCGCTCATGTGGCTTGTGAAACAGCACAGATTTGCGTAAATTAGTTTAAGAGGCTCATTAAGCAATAAGCCATGAGAATTTGTTCTATATTCTGAATGTAAAGGGCGTTGTTAGGCATGATGCACAGCTAAGTGACAATTGTAAGGATGGTGAAAATAAAAGCTGCAAAGTCAGCAAAAGTTTTGGATTTTTGCATTAATATTGCCATCCTTACAAATTAACAATTATATAAATGTAGGCAGTCGGTGTTTACTTTTTCATTACCATTTCTTATTATAGATCATTTATTGGTCTTGGCTGTTCAGTCTATAAATTGTTTGATTGTTAATCAGGTGAACTTAAAGGAGAACAGCTTGAGGGCATTCGAGTGGTAAAGGCTGACGTTACTGAAGGCCCAATAAACATCTGATGACACACTGCTGCACATGAGCGATCATTAGTATTAGGACACTGTTATTCGAATGAAATTACTTGTTTGCAAAAGACCATTTTTTTTCATACCTCGCTGTTACCAAGTTCTGTATTTCTTCATGTTTTCTCCCTTCATTTATGAAAAGGGAGAGGGGGTGAGTGTCCCATCTTCATTTTAAAAATGAAACAAAGATCATTCATTTGAGTTATCTGCTGCTGGGAAGATGGTGACAGTACTGGTGAACCTCCTCTATCTTTGGATCAATCTGATTTTCTCAACTCCAAAACGTACAACCCCAATTACATAAGATGTTGTGTAAAAAGTAAATAAAAACAGAATCACTAAAGCTCTATATCTGAAAATGGTTCAAAGACAACATATTTGGGCCCGTATTCACAAAGCATCTTATCTTACCGCGAGGAGTACTCCTCAGTCGCGCTAAAACATTTTATGTGGGAGTAAAATCTTAATAGGTGCGCACACCAACAAAGGTGCGCATCTTCAACTCCAACGTTAAAAGCGTCCTTCTCTATGGTTCAGAGACTTGGCAAATGACAAAAAAGATGATGCAGAAGATCCAGACATTCATTAACAGCTGTCTGAGGCACATCTTTAGAATCAGTTGGCTAGATAAAATCAGCAATAAGGAGCTGTGGCAGACAGGGAAGCCCAACTGGAGCCATGACCAGTAACTGCTGCTGGCCCAGTTGGTGCTGGAGCAAAAGTATGTTATCAAAGGGAAATTTGGCTTGGGGGTAAACAGGAAATCCAAGTGGGATGAGAGGGATAATATCAGCCCACAGATCAATGCCTCGGTGTCTCGGACGGCGGACTAGTTTTAAGCTCTCCCAGAGCTACTTTTAGACCTAAAATGCTTTCTGAATAACACTTAGTGAAAATAATTAGGAGTCCTTAATTTACAAGTGACACGCCCATTTTTTAAAAAGAAATATGCTGATTTCGAATTTGATGCCAGCAACATGTTTCAAAAAAGTTGGAACAGGGGCATGTTTACCACTGTGTTGCACCACCTCCTCTTTTAACAACATTCTCTTAAGTGTATGGGAACTGAGGAGACTGGCTGTTGCAGTTTTGACAACAAAATGTTCTCCCATTCTTGGTCGATGTTGGATCTCAGCTTCTTAAGACTTCATCGCCTCTGTCTTTTGTCATATGTTTTGTTTATAATATTCCAAATATTTTGAATGGATGACTAGCCTGGACCGCACTTAACACCTAGACTCTTTTACTATGGAGCAATGTCATTGTAGTGCAGGCATGGTGTGGTGTTTGGCATTGTCTTGCTGGAATAAGCAAGGCCCTCCCTGAAAAGACGTCCGGATGGCAGTGTATTTTGCTCCAAAACCTGTATATATCATTAAGAGTTAATATTTCCTTCATAGATGTGTGAGTGAACCCATACCATGTGCACTAATGCACCCCCATACTGTACTTTTTCTGTACTTTGATGTAGTCAAGCGTTGTCCAATTGCAATCCGATTACAAAAAATTCATTTCAATACTAGATGTAAAAGGGGTCTTATTGTTACTTTCCTTGTGACAATAACTGTCTCTTAAGTCTTGCCAAAACTTATATTGGCGGGTATACAATACAAAATGCAACAGCCTGAACAACCTCAAAATGGGCCACAAAATTAACACAAAGGTGGGATCTGGTATCATATACAACAATAAAATAATTTTTTGACTGGCCTCTGCAAAGTTGGCTTCTGTTCTCACTTTGTGAACCAATTTTTTGTGGGAGTGCGAGGTTTTATGTGTTGTGGAGGATTTTCTCAGTTTGAGTCGTAATAAGAGAGTCTTAGAACAGGTTAGAAGAAACATGATCAACCATTTATTGCAATATAATTCTGCAGAATGAGAGCGCGAACTGGGACTGTATGTGTACAGTAGTCAGAGGTCGGTCTCTGCTGAATAATTTTCACAAGCAATTCTTATACCCTTCTAGCCAGGCATCCTTCAAGCAATCAATCACAAAATTACACAAACATTTTATTCTTTGAGGATTCTGCTCTAGGGATGCGCTTAGAGGAGTCGCATCTTGTGCTTAGGGGCTCAGTTTCAAGGCCTGGTACTGATAGAAACAATTCTGTTATCTTGCAAAGTTGGGACATTTCCCAGACATGAGTCGATAACTCCTATCCAGGTGCATGCACCCCTCCTATCAGTACTTTCCCATTGACAGTTTTCTTGGAGCCTAATGCTGAGAACAAAGTAAGCAGTTACATTTCTAACAATCATACAAAATATATGTATATTTTTTAAGCAGTAAAACTATAATTTAATACAATCAAAGTGCACCAAACACTACAACAAGGAATTTTAAAACTATAAAAGTAACAACAAAAATTCCTTCACAGTGCTTCGTGTGTTGTTGTGATTATGTATTTTAAGCTTCTATGACCTTTGAGAAGAGTTGCTCCCTGTTAACTTTTGACCCAGTTTTCCTTGTCCCAATTCAGTAGCGCCAGATCATGGTGTAGGGAGCAGAGTTGCTCAGCTTGCTCCTCTGGAAGATTCTCATGCATTTCATCGGTGTGCGACATTTCACCTCATTTTTGTTTGTTAACAAAATTTGCTTAGATTTCCAAGACAGGTTCCCTGCTATCACATATTGTTAATATACATCAGGGGTATCAAACTAACCGTAAAAGGGCCAAGAGGCTACAGGTTTTTACTCCAACAATGCAGAAGCACACCTGATACAACTAATCAGTTGTGTAGGCCTAGATCAGTTTATTAAATCACTGGTTTGAGGTGAGCTTCTGCTTGGAAGGATTGAAAACCTGCAGCCTCTTGGCCCTTTTACGGGTCAGTTTGACACCCCTATTATACAGTATTCTACCATTCATTCCAGCGAATTCTGCATTTTGATTGGTTAACACCAGGAGTCTATTCACCGATAAACACCTTGGCTTGCGCTTCGTTATGGGCCGTTTCACGGTGCACAAATGTCATTGTCACGAAAGATTAAAGCCATTTACTTTTGTTTGAGATAATATCACTTTTATTAGGGGTTTTATTTGCAGAAATACAATGAAACGGCCTAATGCAATGAAATGAAAGGCTTTCTGACTAGCAAGTGAGCTAACGTTAGTTTGCTAGCTAGTTCGCTAGCCTAGCCTACTTAGCTAACCGGTGTTTGGTGCATGTAATGCAAAAGATAATCAGCGAATAGCCATTATTTTGTCAACAATCTTGGCTCGAGTTGAACCGCGAGTATTTAGCTTGATAACTGGCATTAACATGAATCAAATAGTTTATAGCATCGCTTAGGTTACAGTATTGCATTGAAAAAATCCCTGACAGGGGCGTGGCGTGTTATGGGGGTAGCTACTTAGTCTGTTCAGTGCGCATTGATGCTACAGTTTAGCTCCTTCACTAGTTAGCGAATTTTGCCATAAAAAAAGGGCCATTAGTATTTTCGTTGGGGTGTTGACAAGAGTCATGGTAGAATGGAGATAAACCTACAGTTTTTTATTTTTTTTTCGAGCTCTCAGTATTTATCAGAATCTGTACACCAGGAAATTTACATTTGAAATGAAAAAAATGAAATGAAATTTATAGGTGTCTATCCGATGATAAACACCTCATGTTTGAAAAAAATAAAAAACTGTAGGTTTATCTCCTGATTATACTATAACTTTTAAATAAAACCAACTGGAGAGCACACTTTAGAAACCTTAATAGTAGTTGTGGGTTGAATGTAGTGTAGTGCAGTGTTTCCCAACCCAGTCCTCGGTGCACACCAGTCAGATCCAGGTTTTCGTTGTGTTTCACCCCTGATGCAGATGACCAAGCCCATGATTAGCCACATCAGGTGTGCTTAAAATGGCACACTACAAATACGTGGATCTGACTGGTGTGCCCCGAGGGTTGGGAAACACAGGCATAGAGGGTTGTGATGTTCAACTTTGGCAATATCTGCAGCCTTACCTTCAAGACATAGCTCCACTCACCAGAACTGCTCCAATCTACAAGTGCATTCCTCTGCGGTCATCTGTAGCACACTAGTTTCCATTGTTGACAGGCAATTGCCCATGACACGATAACGCTGAGGGTGGAACTTTGCTCGAGATCACAGAGTGACGATTACAGATAGAAAAGGCGGCTGCATTACAGCCAAAATAGCGCATAAAGTATTAAAATTGACCAACAGCCTCCTCAAAACATTTTATATGACCTTTGATTTATGACTAGGGGGGTCCCACTATAATGGGATCAAATTATCTGGAAGGTTGATAATCAGTCAAAGCTTAGTCACGAGTCAAAGGGCACATAAAATGCCCTGTAGAGCTTGTAGGTCAATTTTAATACTTGCATTAGATTCCTTGACTTAAACGTTGTAGAGTTTGAGTGATAGGGGTTACTGCTGAATGGTCAAAGATCAGAGGTCACAAAAAACGTGACAGATATGAAGATTTTGTAAAGGTCCTAAAGTCAGTGTAGAGTAAGGCTGTTGCATATAGTTTCAGAGCAATGAATCCAGACAGACGCACAGAGACATGGCCTAAATCAATAGTCTGCTGACCTACCCTTCGGGTGGCAAGGGACTAAGATCAATCCTGAGAACCAACCAAAACCATAAGAAACTAGAAGAGCACTCAGAGAGCGCAGAACCTCCGCCGCAAGGGGGCAGCAAAGCCAAAAGCACGGCGATTGGAACTCCTGCCCATTGGAAAGACTTGAAATCTTGAACTTTGGAGTATATCTCAGCAGTACTTTGGCCTAGATATGCCAAAATTTAATCACCTCTTCCTTGACTTAATACCCACCTACCCTGAAAATTTCATCGAAATCCGGCCATTAGTTTTTGAGTTATCTTGTACACAAACAAACAAACCAACAAACAAACGGCACCGAAAACATAAACCTCCTTGGCGGAGGTTAATGATAGATTTGATTTAGAATAAAAATGAAATTTAGAAAATGGAAAGGGTAAATGAAACACACACAAAACCTCTCTCTCTCTCTCTCTCTCTCTCTCTCTCCCTCTGTCCTCTCAGAGATGTTATCACTCAGCAGCAGAGGGTTCAGTGTGATGGTTTGTCTCCATCAAAGCTTAAGGAGGGAGAAAAAAGCTGCCTGGCATCACCTCTACCACCTGACAAGCGAGGTTATTGCGCGTCTCTGTGTCCACTTTTGTCTGAATATATGAATGTGACTGTACATGCTTGTGTTTGCGCTGAATCGGGGAATTTTATGAACTGTTGCTTGCAGGTATGTTCTTATCATTATCCCAGCTCAGAAATCTGTGTTCATTTTTCATTATCTTAAAACACCCCACCTCAGTTTTACCATAAAAATAAACATGTAATAGCAACACTGAGTTCTACTTCTGGGCAGGTCCACTTCCTGCAGTATTGCAGTGCCATTACATGGCCTTTCCTATTGGATTTCATTCCACGAAACACACCTGCTATTCTTCTCTCCCCAGTGCTGATCATTCCTCTCAAGGACCAAGACAAAAGCAATGTCATGGCCCTGCTCTTGGTAAGCACGTAAATCTATTTTCATTTTGGCAAGACCAGAGTTATATTCTGCTTTTGTTAAGCACAGTTTTATTTCTGCTTTGGGTAAGGACATAGCTCTATTACATCACCACGCCAGCTACATTTCTCCCTTTTGCCTTCCCTTTCATGGCCAGGCTGAATCCTTCGGCAACTGGGACCTAAAAGTTGGCTCTTATCTCAGTTGCCACAGCCACTAGAAGCCCATGGTAGCAGTCATTCCAAAAACAGGCTGGGATAGCAAGAGAAGTAAATGTTTCCTAGTGCAGTATGTATTCATTATACAGCCCCAATTGAACAGGATAGTAAACTTTAAAAGAAACTGGAATGAATAATATCAGAAAAATGCTGTCAGTTTAATCTCTTCTCCTGGGATCCCTTGTCGGTAGCGCCTCATTAGTTCCTGCTCAAAAATCAGATAGATTGTCTGTGACTGGTACTAATGGGGCTGAGAGGGAAAGGGAGATAAAGGGGGAAGGCAGATATTACGACCATTGTCTTTAGGAGAGCCCCATGATTCAATAAAGGATGGGTTTCTATGACAACACGGAACCATTAAAAGACAGAGTTAAAGATTGACATTTCTGGTGATGAGTTATGGTCCCCAGATAAAGCTCGAAGAGAAGTGTCCTTAGAGTTTCCTCTTTCTTTTTTTTCTGTGGCTCACAGGTGCGCTGCAATCTGCTGACTGAAGTGGAAGAACAGAAACTTGACATCCTGGAGAAACATGTAACGAGAGCAGCCTCTTTTCGTTGCTGTAAATGTATTCTACTCAAAAACACTCGGCTTTCCTGTAACATTTTACCTTCCTGAACAGCTGAAACTGTGTCATTGTGAAGATATGGCATTGGAGTTGTTTTTTTTTTTGTTTGTTTGTTTTATTGTTTGTCAATACAGCAAATGTTTACGATTGTTGGCCGCAGTCATTGGCTGTAAATAGCTATTTCAAACTACTCGGAAAGTAAAAAGTGAAAGTTGTTGCCCGCAAAACAAGTAGGAGCCGAATGTAGCAGTCGAATATGCACAGTACGTGAGAAGAAGCTCCTTATCATGACTATGGCTCATGGATTGCAAGCAGTCTTTGCATATTAAGGATTTACTCACTCTGCATGCAAAGATTGCTAACAAGGATTTACCCAGTGAATAAATAGTCTATGCCATGCCCTCCAGTTACGACCATTAAAGTGTACCTGTCTGAATGATGACATCTGTGTCTGTACTAGGTCACTGTGGCCTGCAGGAGAGTTCAAAAATTGCAGACAGGCACTCAGAGTCCACACAGATCTCCTGTCCCATATATCAGACAGTCCCAGAATTCCCTGGCCACCCCAGAGACGGTCATGCCTGATGGGAGCTACAGCGCACTTGACTGCAAGATCCTGCAACTGTGTGGTATGGTAGTACAACAATTTTTTAAACGGACAAGTCAAAAAGCCAGCTGCCAACTGTCGATATAATAGCATGCAGTGTTGATACCTCATGCATGGTGCCGTTACCTGCACTGCTCTCATCAAAAAAAAAGTCCTGTGCTGATTTTGAAAACGTAACACATTTAATTCCATTTAAATGACATCAGTTATGGCAGCTAATACACCTCAGCCTATATTGATGTCGAGCTCTCAGTTCAGATAAGTACTGATCTTGCTTACTTTCTTTAGGGGAGCTGTATGACCTGGATGCCTCCTCGCTCCAGCTCAAAGTCATCCACTATGTAAGTATGCTAAATCTGTTTTGAGAGAGACGAAGAGACAAGCCTATAACCCTACCAAGGGCCTAATATATGGAGAGAAATATTCAAACTCTGGACACCATTTTTTTATGGCCTCAGCATTATATCAAATGGAAAAATGGATAGATTTTGAACATCATTTTACACATTTCCCTGTAATCCAGCATGACATATTTGGGATTGTTGGAAAGCTTGGGATCTCCACTGGAGTTTAAGAGTCATATTCTGAGAGAGTGGCACTGGCAGTGGAGTTGACATCTCAGAATTGCATGAAATTTGGCAGAATGGTGCCCATACATGTGTAACGGGAAATCCTGGAATTTTAGCTCACAATTTTTATTGATATGGCTACAGTGTCCCCCAGAAGTGGAAAAGTCAGGTACCAAATTGAACATTTTTGAGGAAAAATACCCATTTTTGAAAGAATATTGTAGATAACTGCTTCAATGTGCCATAGAAGTCACAATTGTATTTGATACTGGGATACCCAAAATTTTTAATGTAAAAATGACACCTGGTTATCATGTTGGTTATACGTGCAGTGACAAGAAATCTGTGTACAAGGGGAAATTTTTTTTTTTTACAAATTCAGGCTTATTTTAATTTTTAAACCAGACCAGTGCCAAATTCATCTTATCTGTTTCATTTTCAGCCATTAAAGGTGAGAAAAATTTTGAGGTATTTGGCACTTTTTCCAGATATTTGCTCCCAAAGTTTGGTACAGGCTAATTTTTTCCTTTTTGTACAGTGGATTAACATTAATAACTAGACACCTGTGGGGGTGGGTAGACCATTAATTAGAGCCTTCTATTGGGCTAAACTAATGACACCAGAAACGTCTTAGGCACTATGCTCCATCTTGGAGCAGCGGCTACAGACATTTCGACAAAATCTCCAAGATCTGAGCTGTCCACTTCTAAGTGGCGCTGTAGCCATATTGATATAAATTGTGAGCTCAAATCCTGGAATTCTCTGTTACGCGTATATCGGCACCATTCTGCCAAATGTCGTGCAATTCTGAGATATCAACTCAACTAAGCTTCTCAAAAGTGCCATTCTCTCAGAATATGGCTCTTAAAATATCCCTGAAGTTTCAAAGGTTTGAATACAGCAGCTGAATTTGACAGATCGATAAACACAGGTTTTGTGGGAATATTGCTCTTAACAACCAATCGTTCCGCTAGAAATTTGCAAGAATTAAACCAATTAAATAATTAAGTACGGGATGGTTAGTGGTAAAATTGTTGGTAAACTTGCAGAAAGCTTTTTACAGAAACAAGGCAATCAGAGATAGCAGACCTGGCCCCAGCCACGGGCTGACAGACAGACTGACAGAAACACACACACACACACACACACACACACAGACATGATCATTGCTTAACTTGGCCCCCTAGGGGAGGGGCCAGGTAATAAGAGTTGAAAAATGACATCTGATCGCTCCGAGTCTTCAGCTGTGGGAAGCAAGCCTCTCTGCATTATTCTCCTGTCCTCCAAACTGCCTCTAGACTTTTCCTAGGGATTGAGCCCAGTTTACTCCCGCAAAAGCTAATGGACATATCATGGCAAAGATCTCAGTAGTACATTTGTTTAATCATCCGTAATCGCTGTATGTGACCAATGATTTGTTGTGAAGACCATTGAAAACTTTAGATTGGACTTGCCCATATTTGCCCCGGAGTGTACATATGTCTCTATTTTACACTGTTGCTCTGTAACCTTACCCAATATGTAATTGCCTTGGAGGAAGAGAGGTGAAATGGCGAAAGGCCAGAGAACCCACATACGTCCTCGATAGAGTCACAAAGTACAGGCTCTGACTGACAGCTGCTAAGTTGGCACTTTTTCTTCCCGTATCTATCTAGGCTCCCCAGATATTTTCACCTTCATGATACCACCCCTACCAGCCTGTCAGCAGATGGATTATTCAAGAAGCTTTCCAATTTAAGTTGGCTATTAGGTTATCAACTTTTTTTTATGGCATGGTAACATGACACTCTTTGATGTGCAGTGAAATGTAGGGATGAATCTTCCCTGCTCTGTGCTGTACAGCAGAGGTGTTATTGCAAGATTGATGCTCTTTTCCTGAAGCAAGTTGCAGTGCTGTGTTAGCTGATATCATTCTTCAACAACCAGGGTCGTGTCTTTCCCTCTTAGATGAGATTGGCTCAGGCTATGCAAACTATGAAGCATGATTTTAACTTAAGCATGTACTCCAGCCTGGATTAATCATGAACTAAATATAAAGGCAAATGGTCGTTGGTTATTCACTGGCTATGACAAAGCCGATCAGTCCTGTAAACCTGTGACTTCACTGTAAATACAAAATCTTACCAAGCATTACATTATGGTATTTTGACTTAAAACACTCTGAGAAAAAGATGTGCCTCTCATTTGAGGTCATTTTGACTAACTTCCCGATATGTCCATGGGGTAAGTGAAATTATACTTACCCCATGGACAAATGTAGAAATATATGTAATTATCTCACATCAGTGGCAGAATTTATTTCTTTTTTATTTATTTCAAAAAAAGGTAATAGATATAACTTTTTTAATTCAGCATACAATATTAAAATACTTTGTAAGATTTTGTTTTCTAAATGTTCTTCTGGGATATGCACAGTCCAAAATGTTATTTTTGATTTACTGTAAGAGCTGTTTATCTCTCTAAGATTAAATTTGCTTTTGCGGCATGGAGAGCATAGCCGGTGTGTTTCAGTGTGATAGGCTTCTGTTGTCTGAGCGGCACAGTGATTTTCCAGCAGTCAGCATCCGCACAATCCTTTTATATTGATTTTTCTCTCTTAAAAACATGAGAAGACTCTAATGGAAAGCCCCAGGCATGGGCAATTTAGTGCTGTCCTGCTGGGCTCTGACCCATCACATTTCGGCTGCCTGTCTACCGTGTCTTGATAAAGGTTTTTAAGGCCAACTCAAGTGTGTTTGCCGACTCTGCTTCTCTCTTGTTGTTGTGAAGAAGGAAAGCAGTGGTGAACGAAGCAGGGAGCTCTCTCTCGAGGAAAGGAACTGTTCGTGTTGTGCCTTCCGTTCAATTGAGCTTATGATCGGCAAAGAGCTATCATATGAGCCCATCCCTCTCTGGGATTTCCTGGTCATCTAATACTGTGGTTTGCGTGCCTGGAAATTGCTGAAGCAAACTGAAATGGTTGCATGATGCTTGATATGCCAGGGAAAACCAGTAGTATAGAGGAAAGCAGCTGTATAGGTTGGGCCCCAAAATAATCAATTTGATAGCTACATTTTAAGCATGCTGTACTCCCAACCCATCATATTGTCATGCAAACATCGTCACATGACGAATAAGAGTTCTTTGGAATTGTTATTTGATGCCATTGCTCAGTGGGATTGGGGGAAGGGAATCGTAATTTCATGAATTTAATTAATTGATCTGGGATTATGATGAGGGAAAGATTTCTTTAGTCGGTGCATCTCGTGGGTGGGGTTGGGAGTGCACTGGTTAGTGCTGTTGCCTCACAGTAAGGAGACGCTGGGTTCAAGCCCAGGCTGACCAAGACCTCCCTTTGCTTGAAAAGCATATAAAAACTAGACAGTCCAGTCGGCCGTGACCGCATGCAGGTATCCCCGAAAGCCCGCTACTGACCTTTTTTGCGCATTATTTGGCCAATACTGTCACCATGGCAACCAAAATTAATTGGTGTCATAAGTGAAGTATAACACATGTCCATACCAAATATGAAAATAATTGGTCAAAAATTACAGCCTGTATAGCGTCTACAAGGAAGTGACTTCGGACGTGGCGGCGGAGACGACAAGCATGAATCCATAGTAGCCGCCTGACTTCGTCTGGGGGCTACAACATGATTAGGGACAGGGAATTATAATTTATTCCACTGGTCTGTGATGAGGATGAAGTAAATGCTCTTGTCATATAGTGAGGCTAATACGTCAATATACGTACCCATGACCATTTTGGGCTGATAATGGGTTGATTTTAAATGTTTATGTTTTCAACCTACTCTGATCCTGTCAGCTTAGTATTGAAGTCTGTCCGTACCTATGATGGCCAAAAGTCACTCCATTTTCCATCGTACTATGACAACTGAAAAGATGTGCCCAAAAGTTGATATATGACTTGGGAGTGAGAGTGGCTAGAGGTTTTCTTGGTCTATATGAGCTGGTTTATCTGTTTTTGAGTGGCTCACTGACTCCATGCAGTATCTAGACTGTGCGAATCCTCTCCCTCATAAATACTCCTGCTGTCGATGATCTCCGCTGGCTTCCTCAGACTCAACATTTGGGGAACGGTACAGTAAATGGCACCACAAGTCAAGGCTATCTTAAATCACAGTGTTTTGCTCAATCGTGCTTGTGTGGGTCTGTGGATCAGATGCTCTCCTATGAGCTGCACTCCTCTCTGACTGCATGAGACTTGGCCCAATCCTGCTTCCTTCACCCGTGAAGAACCAATTGCAATTCTGAAAATTACTACCTGCTACCTGGTAATAACAGAACCCAAACATATTTTCTTGTCTTAAGCCAGCCTTTATGAAAACACCTTGAGCAAAAATAACACTAGAATGAATCATCAAAGTAATTCCCTATTGTGTGAGACTTAGGAAAGGGCATGTTTGATGCTTGATGGATTCAGACTGGCAACACAACTCTCTGGCTTTCCCCTGCAGGTTTTTAAAAAACCTCATTAAATCATTAAACACCTCCTTTTTCTGTGTTTTCCCCTCAGTGTATGGACCTGGAGGTGGTGTTTGCTTACAGACAGCAACAGCCGTGGTGTTATCATGACTCATTTTAATGCGAATGAATCTCCCACAGCTTGGTGCCAGGGACTGCAAATCTTGCTCAAAGCGGAGCCAAGTGCCTGTTTCCAGTTTACTGTGATTAGGCACTGGCCATTTTTGAAGGCGGACGGAATGTCTGTGCTTATCAATCGATTTTTTTAATCGAGTACTTGAATTAAATTCGATTTTTTGTTTTGGCAAGACTTTGATTTGTGGAGTGTTTAATCATTTCTTGGTTGGTTCGTTGATGTATTGATTGATTGGCTCATTAGGTGGGGAACTGATCGATTTACGACTAACATTATTAATTAATGACCTGGCTGCTTCATTAATTATTATTGAACAAATGATCTCTTGGTTAATTAAAGAATGGATTTGTGTATCTCCACAGTTACAGCAGGAGACGCAATCACTTTGCTGTTGTCTGCTGCTGGTTTCTGAGGACAACCAACAACTTTTCTGTCAGGTACTGCAGTCTTGTGGTTGGAACATTATCAACAACTCTGATTTTCAGATCAATAGTATTTCACAGTCATGATTTTATTTTTCTTCCAGGTGGTGGGTGATAAAGTACTGGAAGAGGAAATCTGTTTTCCAGTAAGTGGCATTAGGTTGGAGCCACGCACTCAGTTTCATTTGAATTTATTTGAGAGGGATGCAGTTCACTAGTTTAACCTCCTTCACTCTGTACACACGCATAAGATGTCCTTGAATGTGCAGCTATCCTGTGGTTTGTAATTGGGCAGTTACTCAGTGGTGATAATTGGACAGCTCCCCTGTCAATCACTTCTGAGTAGCTTGTAATTGGCTAACTCTTTGTTCTGGCTGGGGACCATGATGAAATTAGTCTCTCCCTGCAGTTGTTAGCTACGGGGCAGGTTGCATGAGAAGACCATGAGATTGCTGATGGTCGCCAGTTTTCTCGTTGTTGATTTTCATTTCCTCTCTCACAGCTGATGACAGACATAAAATCTGAATTAGAGAGTCATTTACAGCATCTAGAATGGTGCCAGTTTCACTGAGCTCTTTTATTTCTTTGTGCAATGCATCACAGTTAACATTTGGCCACCTTGGGCAGGCAGTAGAGAAGAAGAAGTCCATCTCTTTGCAAGAACTCAGTCCAGTGAGTATGTAACAATGGACATCTCAGTGTCCATATCCTTTCCTCTCCAGATTCCTCTTTTTACCTTCAAACACTACATGTCACAGATGGCAGAATCTCATAAAATATTTAAGCGTTTCAACAGGTATACAGTATAGGTGACCTTCAGTTAAAACGTCAGCAGTGCAGCAGTGAAAGGTGCAATCTAATGCCTATGGGATAGAGGGGAGGATGGAATTACATTAAAAACAACAGAGAATTTTTTGGAGAGAAAAGCCCCCCCTACACCCATGGTGACAATGCCTGAGATCATACAAAAGAGATCAAAGTCATTCATTGTGTCAATCTCATGATATCAAATAATTTTCTTACATTTAGGCCATACAAATTGTATTTAAATATTGCAATTCCTGGTAAAATAAAATATTTGCAAATATTCACAGTGGAAATCAGACAGCATGGTGTCCACTTTAGAGCGCAGGGCCTGCTGTGAAAGATCACTTTGTCATGTTGTCATATATTGTCACACACTGCAACAAATTGTGTCACCTTTATCCTCTCTGGAAGGAGGAGCACCAGCAGCTGAACGGCATGCTGGGATTTGAGGCAAAATCGATGCTGTGTGTGCCCGTCATGAGCCGAGCCACCTCGCAGGTCGTGGCCCTGGCCTGCGCATTCAACAAGACGGGCGGAGAGACGTGAGTGGGGGAGGGATGAGGAGGCGACTCACACGCACTCACTTCCCCACTGAAGTCACACTTCGTTGGTTACGCCGCAAATCCAAATGACAGTGAGTCACTCAATAGAGAGGAGTGCAACATAATTAAAATCAACTATATAATTAGCCAAATTTGAAACTGCACTACATTCATACCAGGCATGTGAAAACTCATTCTGAGTGATTGTGCTCAACCCCCTAGTGACAGATGTAATGTAGTTATGTTGCTAACGACGGTCTGCAGTGTCACAGAGCTTAGTCAGCGCTTTAACAGCCCATCGCCAGTTGTGACTAATTTAATGCCCCTTCTGTCATCTCAGCTTACAAATGAGCTGTTTTTCAGTTATGGTGTCCTCTCTGGTAATCATGACGTATGCCGTGTTAATCCAAGAGTAGCCTCCACTGGTGAAATTCAGATCCCATCATGTATTTATGATGTTTTCATAGGAGCAGAAATAACGAATTTTGCCCTATCGATCACACTCTACCACACATTCTGAATACGATTGATGATGAAGTGTTTGGCCTTTTTGATCGTCTGATCAGCTCTTGCATGTCTTCCAGGCATTAGGCTAACATCTGATTACATGTCTGTTGGAATGAGTGAAAGGGCTCGTTATGATGCACTCAGTTTAACTGCACGTAACCTGTAACCTGGTATTTCAAGTAGAATTCAACTAGAAATGTAATCAGTCAGTATGAATGCCATTGAATTTATTCTCTAATTTATTCTCATTTCGGGAACAGTTTCTCTGTGTACATTTAGAATGATTCTGATGAACACATTTTTTATTTTATGTTTGTACTCCAGTGAGCCAGAACATTATCACCACTCCCAGAATAATAGAGCAAAACTAGAAAAGCACTCAGAGAGCGCAGACCTCCACCAGGGGCCAGCAAAACCCAAAAGTACGGCAACTGGAACTCCGGCCCATTGGAAAGACTTGAAATCTTTGCCATATATCTCAGCAGTACTTTGGCTTAGATATGCCAAAATATAATCACCTGTTCCTTGACTTAATACCCACCTTCTCTGAAAATTTCATCAAAATCTGTCCATAAATTTTTGAGTTATTTTGGAAACCAACAGACAAACAAACAAACAAATAAACAAACCCAGGCAAAAACATAACCTCCTTGGCGGAGGTAATAACTTTATTATATTGAAACAATGCTGCATGCCATGGTCTGCAAACTGACGGTTCTCATAATGGATACGAGAGAAATGAGACCTGAGCGACTTTGACTAGGGTCTAATCGTCCTGGTCTTAGGACTAGCTCAGAGAGTCTTGAAAGAGACAAGGCCCATTGGTCAACAATGATGCCTACCTACTGACAGTGGTCCAAAGAGGGACAAATTAGGAATGGATCACAGTGTTTTTGGGCTGATGGCACATTACCACTTGAGTGCAACGAAGGAAATCCTATCGATCTCAATTCAACAGAATGGCTTTTGTGACAGAAGTCGCAGGAAATTTGAAGGAATGGGATAAATGTGTCAAAACACGTAGAGCAGTGTTCAGCAGCGGAAGCCCAGAGGAAACGTCAATTGCTCAAGTCTAGAATCACCCTTCCTCCGCCTGACAAGGACTATATGCGGCCTAACGTTCCACACCCGCATCGGCCTGATTGGCCACAGCCGTAATCACTGCACCTAACTCCCACTCTCCTACGGGGGATGTACTTGGTCTTCATCGTATTGATGGTCGAACGACTGAAAAAAAATGGGGCTTTGCGGCAGATCAGTCAGAGAGCCCATTCTAACACACATCCACCATCAAAAATGCCTACAGTGGGCACACAAATGTAGGAACTGGACCTTAGAGAAATGGGAAAAGGCCATCCTGTTCCATTTTCTTTTACATCATGTGCTTCAGCTGAGTATATGTGCCCAGGTTACCAGGAAAAGAGATGACACCAGAGCACACTGTGAGAAAAAGATAAGCTGGCAGAGGGAGTGTGATGCCTTAGGAAATATTCTGCTAGGAAACACTGGGTCCAGGAATCTGTGTGAGTTTGACAGAGCTGTTTTGGCGGCAAATGGGAACCAACAGGCTATTATGCAAGTGGTCAATAAGTGGCTTATCACAATACACAGTGTGTTTGTGTTTTATAGATACACTGCACTGTCATTTTAGTCTATGGATATTTATTTAATTCCTGGACACATTGCGTGAGAGGAGAACTGGAATATTCTCATTACATTTTTTATTTTTTCCCATATATTTCTCCACATAAAATCTTCATTTCGCGATGGGCTATATGTGTAATGTTACGAGCAGCGGCATGCCGTCAGATGTTTAGAGGGCCTTCAGCAACCTTACCCCGCATGATGGTCCTCAAGCTGTTCCAGTTTAATTTCGCCTGATTAACAATCAAACAATTTATTGACTGAACTACTAAGACCAATACATAATGACCGATAATAAGATATGATAATGAAAAAGTGAATGCCTATTGCCTACATTGATATGATTGATATGGCATTGTAAGGATCGCAGTATGAATGTGAAAAATCCAAAACTTTTGCTGACTTGACTGCATTTATTTTCGCCATCCTTACAACTGTCACTCAGCTGCGCATCAAGCCTAACATCGCCCTTTAGCCGTGGCTACATTCAGCATAAAGAGCAGATTCTCGCAGCTTATTGCTTAATGAACCTCAAAAACTAATTTACGCAAAACTGTGCTGTTTCATGAGCTATATGAGCGCAGAATTTATAAAGACATATTGCTATTTTATGTCTTCATTAATGCACAGGCAAAAATGCCTCAGAATTTTGTGGTGCAATGTATAGCAATGCCATCAAAAATACATTTGACTGTCGTTCAACCAATTAGTCTGAGCAACTGTTGTCAATCGGGAAAAGTAAACTGCGGGAGGTTTAGGTTATTCAGCATCGAAAGGTGAGGTTTCCAAAGGCCTTTGATAGTGCTGACGAGCCGCTTTTGGTTACAAGTAACTCTTGACTCAATGTGGAAACATTGCCCTGTGATAAGTGAGAAAAAGATAAGTAGATTTCAAAATGTTTTGAATAAAAAGTGTGCTTTTCCCGAGATTAGGTACTCTCAGACGGATGAGTGGAAGATCCAGCATTGTTTCAGCTACACATCGTCAGTCCTGACCAGCACTCTTGCCTTTCAGAAAGAGCGGAAACTCAAGTCTGAGTGTCAGGTGATTAAAACGCTCTTATCCCTCCTCTGTCGCTCAAGTGATGGTAGTACAACTGATCCAATATTTTTCTGGTTCAATTTGGATGAGATGTGACTGCAGTTTTAATGAGGACCATCTACCATGATACACCTTCATCTTTCTACATAGTCAACTGAGATTCGCCTTAATTTCACCATAACCTTATAGATGTGTATTGTCTTCACATAATTGTCTACCCACTGCTCTATTTAGATGCACATAACTGCACCTTTTTATGTCCAACATGCACTGCACCCACACCACAAGCCATCGGTTTTTGTTTGCATTCGTAGGCGCTGCTGCAGGTTGCCAAAAACCTCTTTACACATCTCGGTGAGTACACTGAGTCCACCGAATGCAGTTCTCCTCGTCTGACCTTTTCTTCTCTCATCTCCAGTTATGGCTGCTTCTCTTGAAGCTTACAGTTAAAACTGCAGAGGTTCATTATGTTTGGGGCTGTTAATGTTAATTTTTCCACAGATGACGTGTCCGTGTTGCTGCAGGAGATAATTGTGGAAGCACGAAACCTGAGCAATGCAGAGATGTGAGTGCAAACATACGCATGATGAACATACATATGAAACAAAGATCACCACGCAAAACGTGGTAATACGCCCACATGGCAGCCTTATCGTATTATTTGACTACAAAATTTTCCAGTTATCGCCAAAATGAACAGAGATCCTCTTCAAATCACAATGGACCCACAAAATAAAAAATGAAAGGAATCCAACAAAAATAGTTGTCTGTACAGTGAGAACACTAAATAGTAGCCGGTCCGACAATCCGACCGATGGAGCAATGGTCGGACAGGAGTAATCACAATATACGCCCATCTGGTGGCATGGGTGTATTAAAAACTCATCAGGTGAAAACTAGTAAAGGACTATAATGACCTCATGAGCATTAAAATTATTTCCAATGGGTTCTCTCTCACCAGATGAAGTAATTTATTGCGAACCTCCCTATCTTCATACATTCAGTAATGAACTTATATTGAGGGCAGAACAACTGAGGTTGTGACATAAGCACCCCTTTTTAAAAGAAGTTGGCGCAAGTTTTAGTCAGAGCCAATTGTTTATGGGTCTCTGGAGAAAAATAAAGGATCAAAGGAAGGGTACATTCACATGAGTTAGAGTGGGGCCTAATTGGTAATGTCTCTGCCTAGAGTCATGTGGAGTGAAGAGAATAAAAATGAACCTTGATAAGGCCTTGGAGATAGGCTTTATTGATTTGTCAAGGCAGTAAGTGATTGAACCAGCAAGTACACTTATCAGATTTCAATTCACTAGTTTTGCCATTCTTATACCATGCAGGTATGTTTTAAATGTGGATGTTAAACAATCCCACCTAAGAGAACAGCCTTTACCCAGTAAATTCAGTCAATATAAAATGTACAGATATTGAAAGCAAAAATGTAAAACGTTTGCAATGCTTTACCAGCACCTGCAGATGGAAAGCAGTTCACTGCAAGTATATTATACCACCTCTTGAATTCACTCATACATTTTCATTTTATGGACCGTTGCTACAAATCAATTTTCATAAAACAATATGCAGCATATTTCATTAACAAGTTTTTTTTTTATGCGGAAATCAATTTTATCTGTTTGCACAGTTGTAGTGGTTAGTATGAAATACTTCCGCGACTTTTCTTGCTGAATAATTGATATTCACCTGATATGTTGTTTTTGAAAGAATTGCCTTTCTCAGAAATTTCTCACAATGTCGGTTCTTCAATAAGTCACTTTATTCACATTCATTTTGAATGAGAATATCCCCAGTCTCAGTCCACTGAATGTTTCAGCACTTTTTATGCAGTGACCTTAAGGGCCTTTGTTCTTCCATATAAAAAGATAAGAGTCTGTCAATGCAGAACTTTGATTGGGGTAACAGTGAAATGAGACAAGGACTCTCTGTAAAGGCCTTGATTTTTTTATTGCAGAAGTCTTAATCTTTGAATTTTAATAGCCAGTTCACCACATTCAAAAAATTCAAAAATCATGAAATATTGATTATTTTTAACAGATTCGTTTGTCTTTGGCATCTCCTTTTATTTTCAAACAGATAAGTGATAGCTATCTGTAGCTATCTGGTAAATGGATTTTCTGTGGCTAACTGAAGTACCTCTCTCCAGGGCTGAAATAAACTGCACCATTTGGGAATCAAACCCATTTGCTTTTATCACTTTCATCACTTGGGTTTTGGATTAGGCTCATCCATTAATTGATTCGGGCAAGACGCTTGGAAATTAACAGACTCATCCTGGAAATCAATATTAATTGTTGCAATAGAAGTACAAATGACAGCTGAAGTTGTTTATTATTAATAATAATAATACTAATAATAATAATCTTTTGAAGTTGTCCTACTTGTCCTTCCTCACAGCTGTTCTGTTTTCCTGCTGGACCGTGTCAATCATGAACTGGTCGCTAAGGTGTTTGATGGGGGTGTGGTAAATGAAGATGAGGTATGTTACTGAAATTCACCTCATTAAACACCCATGTCATTGACATTCACGGCTTTCAATTTATACAACGATTGTCATTATGTGGTTAAATTCTGAAATTTGAAGCAGCTGGAAAAATTGGAAAAACAACAAATTTGACACAATCATTACATTTTTAGTTGTAAGATACGGTAATCTGCACTGGTGATGCCGTTATGTTTTCTGGTCATTCTGTCCTCTGTAACAGAAAGAATTTCGGATCCCTGCTGACCAGGGAATTGCAGGACATGTAGCCACCACCGGGAAGATCCTGAACATAAAGGATGCGTACTCACACCCACTTTTCTACCGCGGCATGGACGATAGTACAGGGTTCCACACCCGGAACATACTTTGCTTCCCCATAAAAGATGAGAAAAATGGTAAGTTCATTTAATTACTATCATTCCACATTATAGATTATTTTACTACATGGTCTGTGTTATTACTCATATCGTGCATACTGCAGAGCTGCAAGTGCTCCTCCTCAATGACCTCTGCTCCACACTGCTGCTCAGACCTCTGCTGCTCTGACCTCTGCTCCACACTGCTGCTCTGACCTCTGCTCCCCTCTGCTGGTTTGACCTCTACTCCGCTCTGTTGCTCTGATCTCTGTTCCACACTGCTGCTCTGACCTCTGCTCCCCTCTGCTACTCTGACCTCTGTTCCACATTGCTGTTCAGATCTCTCCTCCGCTCTGCTGCTCTGACCTCTGCTCCACACTGCTGCTCTGACCTCTGCTCCCCTCTGCTGCTCTGAATTCTGCTCTACACTGCTGCTCTGACCTCTGCTCCCCTCTGCTGCTCTGACCGCTGTTCCACACTGCTGCTCTGACCTCTGCTCCCCTCTGCTGCTCTGACCTCTGCTCCCCTCTGCTGCTCTGACCTCTGCTCCCCTCTGCTGCTCTGACCTCTGCTCTACACTGTTGCTCTGACTTCTGCTCCCCTCTGCTGCTCTGACCTCTGCTCCGCTCTGCTGCTCTGACCTCTGCTCCCCTCTGCTGCTCTGACCTCTGCTCCGCTCTGCTGCTCTGACCTCTGCTCCGCTCTGCTGCTCTGACCTCTGCTCCGCTCTGCTGCTCTGACCTCTGCTCCGCTCTGCTGCTCTGACCTCTGCTCCGCTCTGCTGCTCTGACCTCTGCTCCCCTCTGCTGCTCTGACCTCTGCTCCCCTCTGCTGCTCTGAATTCTGCTCTACACTGTTGCTCTGACCTCTGCTCCGCTCTGCTGCTCTGACCTCTGCTCCGCTCTGCTGCTCTGACCTCCGCTCCACTCTGCTGCTCTGATCTCTGCTCCGCTCTGCTGCTCTGACCTCTGCTCCACACTGCTGCTCAGACCTCTGCTCCCCTCTGCTGCAAAAAAATGACATGATGAAACATCAAACCATGATGCTGAATTTTGCTTGAAATTTTTTTTTTTTTTCCCTGCACAAATTACAAAAGGTGGCTTCTTTTCCTCCGATGTCAGACCCAAGCTTAAATAATACTACTACGTGAGCTTCTACTAGTTGTGTGACCATCCAACTGTATCGCAAATCGTGAGCGAATTTTTGTAGATGATGTGCATTTGCGCGCGTTTCCATCCACTAAAGTTTGCATTTGCTTCACAAGATAAACTGTACGTGCCTTTAGGTGATGATAATTCTGGAGTCACTTGCCATTGCCTCTGCAGAAGAAGACAGCACATGTGATGATGTCAATAAGCTCGACGAATGAAAAGGAAAATAAATGGGAAAGCTAGTGCCAAAAATAAATGAAAGTGGCGAAAGAGAGAAGAGATTGCAATCTAGCTATCTAGCTTGCGGTTACAAATTCCTCAGTGTTACAGCTAGCACACCAGTGAAGCAGGCTAGCGCTACTGTAATAACCACTTGGTCGCAAGCTAAAGGCATAACAAAATCCTTAATGTTATACCTCGCTCACTAGTATAGCGAGGTAGCAAACCACCCAGCTAGTTTGCTAACGAGGCTTCAGTATACCGCATGCATGCAGCCGTGGGGGGACCAGATTTTACATGACACCGGCGCCTCCTCGCCTTCCCTACACATGAGAACATGGGTGAGCAAAAGTGACGTAGTTACGAAACGTCATCATTTATTTTCATAACTTTTCCGCTGACTCCTTTCCACTGCAATAACGGGCATTTATCTTCATCGATGAGGCAAATTTTCCACCTCCTTTTTATGCATAAAATAACTGATGCCATATTTCGAATTTATGCACATCTTGGGGGTTTCCATTCTGGTTTTTTGAAGAATGCACATTCAAATGGGTGGATGGAAACACGACTACTAACACAAAAGCTAGAAATAAACCAAGAGAGATGCGGTGCCTATGGCACTATTTTTTCTTTCACCGAATTAAATTTTTGTCTTCCTTTTTTGTATTCTCCCTTTTTACTTAATGCAGAGGTTATCGGAGTGGCTGAGCTTGTCAACAAAACCAATGGTCCGTGGTTCAACCGATTTGATGAAGACTTGGCCACGGCCTTTTCGATATATTGTGGTATCAGCATTACCCATGTACGTGTGTTCATATTTATGCTGATTTTACCAATTTTACTTCTAACACTGATAATATCATTAGAATGCATAGACTGCTAACAATGCGCATTCATATGTGTTGTAGTGTTAGTGTTCAGAATTAAAAACAAATATCCCTCAATATCAATTGTCGCAGAATCTAAAATGAACCTTTTCCAGTTGCTGAAGTGTTAACTACAATAACGCTGTTGTATCAATACAGCTATACAGAAGCAGCTTTTGAAATTTGTGAGCCAGTTGTTATTTTTAACAGTAAAGACTATTTCAAGCATTAGATCGGGCAAAAATATGAAGATTTCATTCAAAGATGCTGATCACTACCTTGGAAGGTTTGCCAAAACTGGACCTAACCAAGCCAGAAAGAGTAATTTAAGGCCCAGACACACAAGAGCACAAGTACATCAAAGTCTCTATTTTGAGCGAAGGATGCCCTGTGGGTTCCCAGCTGGCAGCGTAATCGAGCTGTAACTGCCAAACATCAGCATGTGCCATACTATGCAGAGAAGACTCTGGGATGCTTGAATAGCCTGAAATAGTTGCACAGATAGCCTTTATCTCTCAAAATAACTAATAACTGGGCAACGCATTTCAAAAGAAAGCTGTTTCATAATGGCTATTTTCATGCTCAAGTGTCATTGCCTTGGATCTTGTCCCTACTAACTGAAATATATTATAGCTGCTGCTGCAGTTAACATGATGAGAGTAGTTTCTCTAGTGCCAAGTAGCTCATTAGCACAATTGCATATGGATGGGCTGATAAAGTGTGTTTTTAGAACCCTGGAGTATTGGGTGTTGAAAATTAGGCTTTGCAGTCAAAATAAAGCCTGAAATAAAAAAGAAACATTGATTTCAATAATTAATTAGTAATTTGCAATGCCATACCCAATTTAATTGGAGGTGAGTAAAAGCATTGATAACAATATCTGCATTGTTTTTTCTCAACAGTCTTTGTTGTATAAGAAAGTCCATGAGGCACAGTTCCGAAGTCATCTTGCAAATGAAATGATGATGTATCACATGAAGGTAAAAATGCTCTATCAGGAGTCCTCGCATTTCTATGAATGAGAGCCATTGCCTTGTGGAGAATACAAGTTTTAAACAGTCCTAACATTACACGGTAAATCTGTATGATGATAAAAATCACACAATATTAGCATGCATGTTTATCCTTCACAAGAAATCTATCAAAAGAATTGCTGTTGAGATCAATGGCATTAATTTAACACTCTTCTTGAACTCATTTGCACCCAGATTTAGCCTATTTATTCACACGGACCTAATCGCTGCACAGTAGAAACTGGGCAGGCATATGCTTTACTTGGATCCTCTTGCACTCAATGCAAACACTCAGATTTGACGGGCCTGTTGACCGCAGTGTTATCTTGAGCTTTGATTTTTTCCACTTCAATGTCAGTTCCGAAAGATCAGCAAATAAAAGTTTGCCAGAAATGCAAATAGACTATAGACTGCAGGCCCTTTTGTTTTGATCAGTCGAATCATTACTTATAACCTACAAACATATATCTTATTGTTTGAGTTGGAAATCGATATATGTTTATTTGATTTCCGTATTTTCAATAGTTGAGATGGTTATCAATGGTAAAATTTGTGCTTGTAGTCTCCCATTTGCTTTGCCACACTGGGCCACCTTGCGAGCTACATAAAATCATTAGGTAGTTTACTCGTCCAGACAATACTGGCAGAGTTCAGCTAGCTACATAGCATCTGTTAGCTAGCATAGTGGTAAGACTGGCTGTTACCTAGCTACCATTTTTAAGAAGGCTATGACTTAGCTTGCTCGCGGATTGACAAGTTGATGGCCCGCCCAGCAAACGAGTTTCACCTGAGTCTGGATTTTTCAGGGGTTCAATGTAATCCTCTATGCTTTTGAATATCAGTAACTATGATGGCAAGAGAAATTATCCAGGTTACGCTAGCAGGTGCACGTCCTGGAACTGAGATGTTGGAGAGGCCAGTATAAGTAACTCACCGGGGGCCGATTGCACCAACCGTCCTAAGTGCTATCCCAAAGTTACGCACGAAAATCAGTTGCACTAACGATGACTTACGACAAGCCTTGTCCTAACTGCTGTGTCGTAAGACAAATTGGTGCAATGGCTATCAACGGCGAAAGGAGGCGTTGCAACTACACAAGTTAGGACACAGAATTACTACAGAAACCTTTGTATGGTGGGAGGTGACTTAAGTGTGCTGCGATCTTCATATAAATCTTTTTCTTTTCAATTTATATGCAATAATCTCCTAAAATTGCCTCAGTGAGACCACGCAACTGTCTACATACCCCACAGCGGCAAGTGGTCACGCTTTTAAAAAATTCATGCTTTAACATTGCCACATCCCAACTCTGAATTTCATCTCTCATTGTCGCATTTTTAGGACATTATTACAGATTAATTAAACATAGAGAGATTCATTTTAAGATTGCTGTGGATTTTAGGCATATAAAAAATACACAAGGTGTAAAACATTCTGTATAACAAAAGAAACCTGACATTGAGATATAAATTATTGCAATCGCGTGAAATGGCCAAATTTAAGCCCACAAAAAATTGTGCAACCATATTCTTGCAAAACTGTGCTGTTCTATGGTCATTTCATTTTCAAAATGCGATAAACATGCTATCTTATTAAATTGGAGTATCTACTTATTCAGTTTATTAAATAAGCAAATCTACTGTTTGATTACTGATTGAGCAAAGTAAATGGGTATAGGCTTAGAGTAGCCTAACTGGTGAAACAGAGACGATTTTGTAGCTCTTTGCTTTGCTCCATTCAGTATGTTGCCGAAAAATACTGATGTCAGTCAAGTTTTTTCCAGAAGAATTCCACACGCCGTCTGATGTTTGGCACTTTCTGGGTCATTCATTCAAGACTGCACCGGGATGCAGTTTTTTTTATATTTTTTTTTTTGCCATCCTGTTTGCTTGTCCCATGGGACAGCAGAATGTTGTGTCTAAAGGCATTAGTCCCTTTGACCAAGGAAGATGAGCTGGAATATTATAGAAATGATATAGGAGACTATTGAGGTGTTTTAAAATTTTGTTACATAAACATTTTCCTACAAATTTAAACTGTGCTTAATGAAGCGTTTCAGTCAATATAACTAAATCTAACAAATCAGCAGTTATTACAATGTGGCAAACATTATCATGGAAACATGTTTTTCACTTTACATGGAGCTAAGATAGGTACTGAATTATATTAAATGTTTGCCAATAATTTATGTTTTACAACGCATAAACATACACTATCTTTAAGAAGGAGTAAATATTTACCAGTAAGCCTGACTCCAATAACTAAGCAATATGTCAACAGATAGCAGTTGAAGACTTTTCAGATGGTATTTAACTAAATTTAACCAAAAAAATGTTCACTATTAAATTACATTTTGAATGCAGGACTTGTATCTTAATGAAGTTATTTCTTAACATGACACTATTAACATCACAGAATTAAACACTTTTTTCTAACCAGTCATTAGAGCACAAGTGTCTGTAGGCCTAGCTACATAGTAAAAACCGGCATGTTTGGGTTGGTGCCTCTGCATGAGTCATTTAAAATTTAAATTGCTTAACCTAATATGTCAACTACCAATTTGTAGACCGACAGACCTGGGCAGTGAGGTTCCGGAGGTGAAATCCCAATGACATTCAGTGACTGGGATTGCGACTATGAGGTATAATGTTGTAAACATCGAGGGCAGGCTGACCATGATCCAGGAGACTGTAAAAGAATGATAACTGCTCCTGTAGAAACTAAAAGGCCGCATGAAATCAACCTTGTTTCGGGGGGCGGGGTGTGAATAAAGTTCTATACATGTCACAGAGAAGTACTGCATTACCCACAATCCTACGCTGTTACCTTGGAAACGTTAAATAAATCTGTGAATGTCTTTGTCAGCTAGTGAGTTAGGTCAGTAACGAATGAAGCACTGACGATGTCACTAACTACAAACAATATGAAACACTAAATATACTTATGTCACAAACTAGCATATATTACTACCATACATTACATTTGCAGGGTTTGCGAAATTTACATCAGAAAAACGTCAATCATGTCACAACCGTTTCAGTGATAAGGCTAAAATTTGATGTGTGAGCTCATTGACTGATTGACTAAAGAACAGAATCAAAAAAAGTAATTTTGGCAGAAATCGAGAAAATGACGTCACAGTTTTCTCATACTTACGTCAGAGTGACGTTGTGGTGACCCCTCACTGCAAGAACCGCGTTGCGTAGATGAAAAGAATGGCGATAGTTTCAATTCTCTTGTTTAATTAGAAACAAAGTTTTGGATCAAAATGTATTTTCGACCTTTTTTGTGACCTTGACCTTTGACATAGAAACTTTAAAAATTATAGGTTTTTGGCGAGTAACCTTTGCTAACAAGTCTCCAAGATTTGTTTATTGGTGCAGAAGGGCAAAAGGGTACGTGACTAACAAACTGACAAACTGACGTCTAATGCAACTGACTGATATACTTGCCAAATTTATAATAATGATAATAATAATAGTAATAATTATTATTATTATTATTATTATTATTACTTGCTGAATTGATTTTGCTGTTGATTTTGGCAAGTAACAATTAGGAAAGACACACAGGATCTGACTCAACTTGGCTAAACATGACTGCTACGAAGCCACATGTTTTTTTTCAGTATAAATAAGACTATGCTTCGCAGGCAAAAGAACAGAAATAACAATGTCAGAACCTACAGTTGATAAAAATATTAAAATATGATATAAAATCTCATAATATTCAGTGCAAGAAATTGCAAAACAAGTTTTTTCTTGCAAATATTGTCATGAGAAGATGTAATTAACCAAAAATATGGGCTGCACTGAAACTGGTTGAAGTTGACTGAAAGGGGTTTGAATAATTCACAATATTCTATGACAGGGCTATTCAACCGTGTAAGAGAGGGCTGGTGTGGGGGCAGGCTTTCATTCCAACCATGCACTGACACACCTGACGCCACTAATCAACCCTGTTTGCTAATGAGCTTGATTAGTAGTATCAGGTGTGTAAGTGCTTGGTTGGAATGAAAGTCTGCACCCACACCGGCCCCCGTAGGACAATGTTGAATAGCCCTGTTCTGTGATATGACTAGTCTTGTCCATTTTCTCTTGAAACTCTCCAAGATTTTTCCTTTATTATTCCATATTTTTGGACATGCCCCTGAATGCGTTGATTTTAGACTGCTATATTTCAAACCATTTCCATCGTATTAGACCTACCCCTTGACCCATCCCCTCTTAAAACACAGCACTTTTTGGGCTGTTATTTCAAGCCATAATTTTTTAGAATGAATAAAGCTGACTGTGAAGCCGTTGTGACACTTATTGTGGGACAGGGACTTGTTGCATTTTCCAAAACTAGAGAGTACTCTCAAGTACTTTCAGTAAGGGTCCATTTCTAAATTTCTGGCAGTCTTGCATCACGGAACACAGCACGAGGGGCAATCCTTGAATTTTTGTTTTATCTCTGTGATTTTGCACTTTGTCCTGCAGCAATGCTGCGTAAGCTGTTTTTCATGATAACAAAATAATTTTAACAAGCAGTTAATTTTTGTTCATTTGGCGCTTTTGATGTTAGGAGGGATTTCTTAGTGTCTTAATCAACATTATACCAGGAATAGCTTTGCAGCTCTACAAAGAATATGTGTAAATTCAGATCATATTTTGCTTATTGTATTATGGAAAAGAATTAAATTAAAAGAAGAAACTCAAAAGACCTGAAGTCTTTAGGCACCATATAAGTTTCCATTAAAAAATCTTTATTCCTGTATCATCAACACAATGCAGGTTTGCCTCATTATCATTAACTTCTCTTTGAATAGTTCATTATCTCCCTGATTGTGAAGATTGGTCCCTATGCGCTGAACTTCTCCAAAGTCCACTGAGTTAGTTCAGTCTCATTTTGATCATTTAGGGATAATTTTCTTCCTATGCAAGTAAATGTTTGCAGTATGGCCCAATGAGCATTACATGTCCATAAACATGTTCTTGCTCATGTCATGTATAAGCTATTTCTGAAATAATGTAATTTAAGTAATCACACATGAAAAGTTTGCTTGTTAAAATAATTTGATTGTCATTGTAGTTGAAACCACAGGTTGAAGATAAATGGCAGTACTCATCTTAAGCCCCAGTCACATATTCACCGATTTGGGATAAGACGCCTGTACGGGTGCAAATTTCGGTGAAAATTGGCAAAACCTTGCATTGGCTGCAAAAGTGCTGTGATTATCTGGCGGGTGTCTTGGTTTTCTTTCCTCACTGTACTGCGTATCAGGAGCTTTTAGCGTGGAGTTAAAAATCCTCAATGAGTCTTAGAAATTTTTTGTGACCTTAAGTCCATAGACACGTCATACACAGCATTGCACAAGCTCAGCACAGCCCTTGCAGCATACAGTACAGCCCTCAGTAAAAGTAAAAACTAGTGCGCTAGCAGTGGGCAAGTTAATGTGCTAGCTTCTACTGGCTGACGCGCAAGGCCCGCTGGTCACACCTAAATTGTACTCAGAATGTAGTCCAGCAGTATAGCGATCAAGTCCAGTTGCGCTCTAAGCACAACCAGCCTGCCCGTTTCGCTTTAGCTGTCCCCGCCTTTTTGAACAATTAAATGTGTCATTGGTTATTGATATCTAAATGATGATAGCATAATTATTTCAATATTCATGTCCTCTTCGGAGACAACTCTTGAATTCACATGAAAGAAAAAAGACAGATTCATGTGGAAAACAGAAAGGAAGACGACAGAACAAATTATTTTATTTTGAAAACAGGCGTCAAGTATTGTATTTTTTATATCAAGCTGAATCCCTGTCCAAATGAAAGTTAGAATTGAAAGCTATATTTGTTTTCTGTCTAAACTGTCATTAATTGTATTGCCCCCCCCCCCCCCAGGTATACCCCTGCTTGCCCTGCAAACCGAAAATGTTGCAGTGATATGTCCTCAGTGATGCGTCTGAGCTAGGCGTGAACTAGCGCATTAGGCACATGAACTAGCGCACTAATTTGACTTTTACTGAGGGCTGTACTGTATATATGGATGCCGTCCGATTGGGGGGTGAAATTTCATCGTATAAGTATCTTCAGATGTCCCTGTGAGTATTTCAAAAATATTATGCAACATTAGTTTTTTAGCTAGCAAGCTAACGATAGCTAGCTACTCAGTTAACTGAATTTACCAACCATTGCTAGATTGACTGTGTTAGCACAGCGATGGAGTTAGCTCAGTGCTAACAAACAATTGGCCTGAATGGAAATTAAATTTGTTTTTATTAAAATTACATAATTCAGCTATGTGATAAACAGAATATTATACTCTTGGTCATGTCGTTACAAAGTTCTGAAACTCGTTGAGTATATTTTAGGTTTGTTGCAAGATCACATGATTTCTGGGTTAGTGTTGGACAATTCAAGTTCTTGGTAAAACTCATGTCTGTCGTGTCACAGCTTGCTCACAACTACGTTCCTCAGAGAGTCACTCATCACTCTGAATTCTGTCACTGTCGGACAGACCTAAGAGTGAGAGGTGAATTCTCTTGGCAAAGCTAAGCCTGCCAGATGTCTGCAAGAGATTCATCAGACTTAGACCTATGAGGGGATGTTAGGTTGTCTTCTTGTCTGCTCATAGTGAGGAGTAATAAACACAGCAATGTTCCCCAGGTGTCAGAGGAGGAAGTGGTCAAGCTGCTATCTAGTGGGTCCAGGCCAGTGAGTGAGATACACCCATATTTTGCTGAGTTTAGCTACACTCCACGATCACTGCCAGATGAGACCACACCGTCGGTGAGTTCAATCCCACAAAGTTCTGCTGGACGTCAGATGGCCCAGGTGTGTGTGTGTGTGTGTGTGTGTGTGTTTCTGTTTGGCCTCCCTCATCTCTCTATTCTCTTATCCCCAGGGCATTCTCAGCATGTTTGAGGACATGGGTTTCATCAGCACCTATAAGATCAACCTGCAGACACTGGCCAGGTAAGGTTCTGAAACATGAATACGTATGTATAAAAGCACATGCCCACACACCTATGAATTCCCCACTGTGCAAGCATGCACTATGCAAATACAATTGCTGGATGAATTTTGTATGTTTTTGGCATTATATTAACCTGACAGCATTCACACTATTGTTTTTCATGTCGGCCATTTTCTTTATACTTTATACTACAGCTATTTTTTTACTCCGTCATTCCTTTAGCTAGAAACATCATTCAAACTGTAAAATGTTAAGCGACGCTTGGATAATTTTTTAACCATTCAACTTCTTTGTAACTTCTATCATTTTCTAATTATAATTCTTAATTTTTTTTTTTTTTTACAATTAATTCTGGGAACTTAGAGAGTGGAGACCTCACGGCTAGAGCGACAAACATCGACAAAACGTACCAAGAGTTTTCTCTTAAACTTGCTCTAACTCCCACAGTTTTCACTTTGCGTAAATATTTTTACATCCAAATTGTAGCAAAAGTTGTGCTGATCACTAAAATGTAACCCTGATGGCAAAATTCTTCAGGTCCATATCTGGCCCACACCTGCCCACACCTGACATGTTCATTTGGCCCACATACCGCATGGAATGATGGCACTTGTGCGCTCCGCTCCCGTTTGCCAGAACTTGGCCACAACCAAGCCATCACAATGCCAGATGTCAGCCAAGAACATATGATGCAGCAAATGTGGGCCTGTTTTGGTTCACTTACAGACTGACCATTGTCACTCTGCCAAATATTTGCCAATTGTGGGCCATATTTCTTTTGTGATATTCGGGCCAAATTCAGCATTTACCATATGGGCTACTTTAGGCTCGCATCTATTTTGTGCGGGCCAAAAGAATGCCAGAGGTGCCGGATTGTTGCCCGATGTTGCCCACACCCGTATGCTATCTGGGAAATATGGAAGCAATTGGACTAACGGATTTGGTTGTCTGACCCAAAAAGCAACAGGACCGCTCACGGAAGCTCCATTAACTCCTATGTTAAATGCGGCCAGAAAATGCAGTTTGCAAAGGCTAAACACACAGTTTTTTAACTTGCTTGTGTTTCCATATTTTTTGCACTACGAACACTATTTTGACATTTATTACTCAGCTTACTCTCCTCTTTCGTATGGTACATCCATTTCCTAGATTAGACTTACCATTTTTCAGTTAGAAGTCGCAATCTGTAAGAAACGCCTGCTCCAAGATCTCCATTGCACAAAATGACTCGGCCAAACTAAAATACCGTATATGACCAAATAATCGCCCGCGTGCAAATACGTGCCTGTATGCAAAGAGCCTCCGGGGGTCTGGCCTCATTTTGCGTATTAAACGCCAGTTCAATTAAAAGCCTGGGCAATTATTCACACTATTGTATATAAACATCTGTGTTACCCCATGTTGTGGTAACACAGTTGCTAAAACAAGCTTTGGTTTATCTTTGTTGGATATCTGATGTCTATAAAGATGTGGGGGGGGAACAGTCTTTGGCACAGAGATATAAAAACACTGGAGTTGACAACGTCACTGGCTGGACCAAAGCGCACTCGGCACACGTTTCCGTAAAAATGGCAAAGCAGAAAAACAATAGCTCGAGATCCTATTCCAGCATATAGCCACAAGCAACTGTTTTCATTCTTTGCTCAGCTTTCTGTTTTTTTTATAAACATTCAAGTATTCGACATAATTCAAATATTATATTTTCAAGGCAGCTATTCAGTGTGGCATCAGCAAAAATTCAAACATTCAAATCATTCACACTTTATTGTATTCAAGACAGCATTGCAGTTGGGGTTCAGCGTGCAGCATTCACTCTCGCTATTTCTTCAGGAATTGCCTCTCTAGTCTCTCTTTACAAAAGGCTCTAAAGTACATTTTTTCTTCCTTGTCTGATGAAAACGGTCATGAAAGGAGGATAGATTTCATAGTTTTTCATCTCAGCCCCTATTCCTTATATACTTCTCCATGTCTCCTTTATGCCCCGCGCTGATCTCGCTCTACATTGCAGCTTTGCGATTCCCCTCACAGTGGAGAGTGACAGGAGAAAATCCTGCATATCTGATAGCATTGCTGAATCCATTGCAATGAATTATACAGTGTGTCAATACCCTGACAAGACTAAGCAAATGCCTAATGTTTATTAGATTACCGAGGAAATACTGAGCTCACAATCTGAGATGTAAAACTATGCAAAAGACTGCCAGTACACAGTGACTTCAGCTGTTACTGATAAGTACTTTATTATGTTGTTAAAAACATAAATAAATAAAGAGTGTGTAACATGAATCCTGAAAAAGTCGGCACATTATAGAAAATGCCAATAAAAACAAAAAGGACTGATTGTGATTTTAATCACACTTGTGAATAGAGTGCGACATTGGCAAGTGTGAAAATTAGTGGCACAGAAGGAATTATGGCTAGAAGATGAGCCTGGTATCAAAATGTAGATCAAAATGAGATCTTTCATGTGCCGTAACTTGATTTGATCATCAGCCTGGCCCATATGGTAATATGACCCCTTGAAGTTTCCCCAACTTGCACTTTTTCTTGATTTCTCTGGTGAGTTACAAGAAAGCACATGACACATCCATGGTTCCAGTATTTGTTTTTGCTACACTATATTGCAGTTATTAAAATGGTGCAGTGTTGCTATTGAAAGTTCCGTAGTTCCCATGATATTGAAGTTTAAAGTTGGTTGCAGCACAAATCATGTTGAAGATAATCCAGATTTTGATTGTGACAACTAGAATGGGCATACAGTTATTTCATTGCAGTTTTTAAATCGTGCTGCAATATATCTTTCAGCTCTGAAAATTTCATTTAGCCATCCCTGATAGACGTGAAGTTACGACGGCTCAAAAATGTTAGAAAAAAATGACACTGTGACGGTGCGTTCAGGATCTACTCACGAGAACAGGAATTCCAAAAATCGTAAGCCTTTATTGTAAAAAGGGTCGGCACCAGAAGACACAAGAACTGCCAAGCCAAAAACAATATTCAAAAAGCGAAGTCGAAAAGACAGGCAGGAGTCAAAACCAGTCAGGCAGATGTGCAATAGTACCTAGACAGTAAGCCGAAAATCGTAGTCAAAATCCAGAAAGGCAGGTCATACTTTAAATAGACGAGGGAAGTCACATGCTATGCAGGAACAGGTGAAATGGATAAGAACTAATTACAAAGGTAAGCACACATGGGGAGGTCCTAAAACAAAACAATTGGCAAAAGCCATGACACGGACTGGATCCATGCAGACAACCTATGACAGATAAACAGCTCTGGTCAAGGAGTTCTACATGCACAGACAAAGAGTATAGGATGGCAATTAAGCACGTGCGAGAGATCTTGCGGAAACGCAGACAGATGCTGGGAAAGGAAAGCAAGAGGCGGAGACTAGAACAGGGCGATAGCTGAGATTGAATTAGTGGTAATTAGTAACGGTGCAGCTTTACAAATTAACCCAAGTGCTCATTAGTAAGTTAGTAATATATACATGGATTAGTTAGGTTAGTAAACTATGATACAAAAGATAAATGTTAGTATTATTAGTAATCTAGGAAAGAAAGGCAAAGGAAGTAAACGAGAATTGAAGTAATAATATGAAACACCAGAAACCATTGAAATCACCCGAAGCAGGTAAGCACACAGACTGGGGAGACGGACTGAACCAACTGATTACAAGACAGGGGTGACAAGTGCAATGAAACCTAGGATGGTCAAGAACAGAAAACTGGAATATATAATAACCAAAAAGAATAAAGAAAAGACATGATGATGAACACATGGCATGACATCAAAACACAGAACCATAACAGACACAAGTTAGAAAGCACAAAGTTTTGACCTACAGGTACTTTTAGAGCCTGTAACTCAAAAAAATATTCACAAGATCAAAGTAAAATTTGGCAAGGATCAATTAAATATACTGAAGTTATGGTACTCGAAGAATCAGCTCATTCTGAGGTCGTCAGGTCAGGTTGCTATAATCATTGAATACCATTATTACTACCTCCAGATTACTGCGTCACAATACTCGCTCTTATAGCGTGAGTGATCATTCCCTGTTCTCCAGGCATCTTGAAATCCAGCAAAATTGCTAAAATCCTCCTCTTCCTCAAACATGTCTCTCACCCGCTGAGCTTTGGCTTGGGGGTCAGCAGTTACATCATAATCTGGGTCTGAATCTTCTTGTTTTTGTCGGAGTAACTACTGTATTCGGCATCAATGTTGCTCCCCTCGCTCAGGTCATCAGCCATTGTTACTGTCCGAAATGCAGCTTTGGAAACTTTAACACAAATGCGAAAATGGATTTCACGTTCCCCACATCTATTCATCCAATCTCTTTTTTTTTTTATTCAGCCAGTCTCAATGTATTTCTTGGGTCATGTGTCTGGAAAACAATGATACCATCTAAGATGCACAAACATCTCAACCAGTCTTCAAGAGAGAAGCACGCCGATGTCGCACCTGGTCCCGGGGGGAAATCTTTATAACATACGCGCAATCCATTTAGGTTGACATATATTTAATAGAATCAAATTTAGATCATTATATGTTTTAGGTGAATTTTAATTATTGGATTATTTAATTTGTTGTTAAAAATACTATTGTTCAATCAATCCCAATAAAGACTATTTAACTCTGAAGGATCACATTTAAGTTGATCTAATGGTTCTTCAGTTTCACTGTTGAAGTTCTTTTTACAAACTACTTTTTGGTAGCATTTCTTCAATTGTTGGGCCAAAGTCAGCTATTCACACACGGCATAGCACCGCCCCTTACCAGGCGTTTAGTGGGCATTATTGCCTATGCTCATGACAATGTGCCACGTGCCTCCAATTTATGATCAAATGGGATTAATCATTTAGCACCCATGGGTTAGAGCAGATTAGGATTGTAAGAATGTTTGGTGCATCAGGAATTGACTTCTCTTATGGAGTTGACCTGATTTTTTCTCTTGACAAAACTAAAGAGAAAATATCAGAGAATTAAGAGAATGTTGCTGTATGAGGCCTGAAAAGAGTTGTATTGTTTTTAATATAGTAAAGAATGAATGGACTTTTCAAATCATTCTTCTTTGATTAGTTTTTTCCATAATGTGCCAAATTTGGGTTGTACCACAGTATCTATCAACCAAGGAGACCCGCAGATAGTGCCATTCCAATTCTGCGACCCTAAAATTCTGTCATTTGAGATTATTTACGACGTATTATGATACCTTCAGACTTGCATTTGGCCGATTGATTGTAGCTACTGATGTCTGTTGCATTGCTGGTCCCACTCTTAATCCATATATTGTTGTGTTGCGATCAGTAACCAGATGCGAGAACCAGGAAATGCAGTGGAGCTCGTTTTATTGGTAAAGGGGGGTGATCCCCGCAGGGCGAAAAACAGTACAAAGTCCACAATCCAAAAGTCGAAATCCAGTTGGGCAAAAATAGTATCAAACCAGGGCAGCAATCACAGTAATCGTAGTCGGACAGAAATGGGTCTGGTACACAGGAATAGTACTATCAGAGAGACAAGCCAGAATCCACAGGACGTAATCCGAGTCGTTACCAGGGCAGCAAACAGATCTCGTAGTCGGGCAGAAAAATGATCAAAACACACAGATGCGACAGTAATCCAAAATCACAAAGGCAAAAATCAAAAGTCGGGCAATGCAGTCAGAAAGATAAACACTGAGAAATCGAGGCGAGAAACGTGGCACAAGAAAACTAGGGAGAACAATCTGACAAGAAAGTGAACCAAACAGACATCTTATATACACATCCTGGGTAAACACATGACCAGGAAGAACAGGTGCAACCAATGGTAACAATGATCAGGGAGAGACACATGAGGAATAAACTAATTACATGAATTTGGCTGTAGCCAAAACGCAGACAGGGATCATAAGACAAACCTAAGTACAAAACAACAGCTCCGGTTAAGGAGTACTAAAGTGCCAAGATAAAAGAAAAGGAAAGCACAAAGTGTAAGTGGAAATCCACAGAAACTTGCAGCAGAGATAATTAGGGATAGGCAAGGAGGCGGAGACTAGAATAGGGCGACTGCTGAGAGATCGTTAGTCAATTAGTATGTGCAGCTATACAATCCCAAGTGCTAGTTAGAAAGTTAGTAAGAATATACAACATTAGTGTGGTTAGTAATTAGCAAAAACAATAAACTGTTAGTATGTGTTAGTAAGACAGTAAAAGAGAGAGGAAGGAAGAACACGAGATAATGAAAGAAGATTGAAACCCAGAAACCAATAAATCACCCGAATGAGTGGCACACAAGACAAGGAACCGTGAGCAAAGATACACACATGACAAGACAGGGGAGACAAAGTGCAAAGCATGGAATTGAAAACATGGCATGGAAAACTAAATGATCGAAACATGAAAAATAATAAACAAGAAATCTAAACCACCAAAAACACAATACACAATCCTAAGAATGGTCAGACAGGCAGTGGTCACCAAACACAAGAATCCTAAACGTGGCAGAGCCAGGCACAGAACTTAAACATGACAAGCAGAAATCACAGATCACAACATATATTTGATGTGTTAGGAGCCTGGCAGAGCTCACCAGAACTCCCAGCTGAGCCAAGGTTTTGTCTTGGGTCACTCATGAGAAAATTTGTCATGGTTCCATTCTATGTAGCCCTTTAAAATGAACTGTTTGATTAATGTGGTATAATCACCAACGAACTCATTCACTCTTGCATACATGTATTTTTGGCAGGTTTTGTCTGATGGTGAAGAAGGGCTACAGAGACCCTCCGTACCACAACTGGACGCACGCCTTCTCTGTGTCCCACTTCTGCTACCTGCTCTGCAGGAACCTGCAGCTCACCAACTACCTGGAGTATTTGCTATTACCCTATTTTCACTTGAATTTTTTTAAACATTCAGTATCATTTATGGCATTTTCAAATATCTTGACTGAGCTCCCAAATTTAAACTGCAGTTTCACTATGCTTTCTGTATAAGGTTGTCCTGAATATGGTGATCTCTTGCATATTTTAACTGTGTTGTGCTTATTTTTAAGAAATAATGAAGATGAGTTTAAACTTTTAAAAGATGCCGCTAGCACTAGCGGTGAAATGAAACTTGGTCCTAAAAAGGCTCAACAGATTTTCTGTTTGTTTCCTGCAGTGGCATTGAAATACTTGCTCTCTTTGTGTCATGCATGTGTCATGACCTTGATCATAGAGGAACCAACAACTCGTTCCAGGTTGCATCGGTGAGGGCTCTGCTAACTATTGTTTCTTCTGGCATTATTGGTGGTTAAGGGAAAAGGAGTGATTTGAAGGTTGTGTGTTTTCTCTCTCCCTACTGTTCTTCAGCAATCAGTGTTGGCTGGACTGTACAGCTCAGAGGGCTCTGTTATGGAGGTAATGCTTACATCTCTGTCAACCTAACACAAAGATAGACGAGTAAATGAACAATAAATTGTGGGCTGAGAATTAACTGGACCTATCCCCACTTTTTACAAAATGGAGAAAATGGGATATGAAACTTTTCTGCATCCTAATTTCTCACTCCAAGTACACTTTTCAGGTATTTATATTCAGGGGAGTATTGAGAGTGAAAGTCAAAATGTCATGCAGTTCTACCTTTCATAGAATGATTTTAGGTAGGGCATCTGGGAAAATGAAATGGAGACAGACCTTTGGAATTTTCAAAATGTCATACATTTTGCTGGTATATGGTTCTATCTCCGAGATAGCTCCTTGTATTTTCAGAACTGTTTAGCCACAAAGTTGTATTTCCAGCCTTGTGGGTTAAAAAAAAAAGAACACAACAATGTAACTCTTACCATATTTGTAAATTACATGTTCATGGTAAAAGGTAAAACAGAATTTGAAAGAAAAACCGAGCATCTCACAATAATAATTATGGAAAATGGGCAGCCGCCTCCTGTTTGAGTTCAACGCTTCTCATGGCTTAGGAGTTAAAACATCTACCATTACACACAGGGGCGGACATTATATTCAGGGGGCTCCCCACAAAGGTCGGGAAGGGGCCCCCCCCCGCGTGGAAAATTTTTTTAATGATTTTTAATGATGTTTTTACGGTATTTTATGCTGTTTTCTCATGCTTTCAAATTGTGTGTTTTTTGTGTTGGGTCAGGTGTCTTAATTAAAAATGCCATCCCCCAGCTCAATACATATTCTGAAATAGTGATGATTTAAGAAGAACTTGACAAGACAATGAAGAAGAGCAGTTGAATTTAAATTTAATCATACACGTCCTGTCCTGTCTGCTCACTTGGCTCAACTGTAATCAAAAACAGCTGTTAGTTATGAGAGTTTGTTTTAACAGAAATAGCCTGTGTATTATTTATATCACCAATAGTCGCAGACAACACACTTGCACACACACACCTACCTACAGCAGAACTAGCAACTATACTTTCAGTAACTTGTAACAAGGAGGAGAACTGTTCATTGTGTTCAAGTGGAGAGGAGGAAAGACCTATTAGCCAGATAAGATGTCTCTCATGTCAGCCATTTTCATGAAAAATGCATATCTACAAACTCATTATCAAGGTCAGAGCTTTTCAACCTTTTTCATCTGAGCCACAGATCACCATTTGAATTTGACGAAGTTTAACAATAATCTGTAAATAATAATAACTCAAATACTGAGAGCATAAATGCAAATTGAATGTGCATATACATGTAAATTGCTAATGCTAGGAGCTAAATTATGGTAAGGGTTCATTTGGTTACCAACTCTCCATATTAGCTGAGGACCAGTCCACCTGGAAACCCTGGACCACTGTTTGAAAACCAAATAGGTCATTATGTTATTTCATATTTTGTGCTATCATGACAAATCACTGATTTATCATGATGGGATAAATTATGAAATAAAATATCACCTACATTTTGCCATAAAGACCCTAAACATGTTTGCACCAACAACACAACAAAAGACAAAAAAGAGCCATGCAACGCCACAGCCCACATAGCAACAGTTAGTCCCCCCAGGAATCCGCGATTCCGCGATCGCGGAATTTTCCGCAGATTTCAAAGCCCTCCGCGGAAATCAAAGCAGTCTGCGGAATATAGGGCGAGGTGCAGAATTTTATATTTTACATGCATTTTTCATCCCGGCCGCTAGATTTTGCGGTCAGATAAACGAGATCTAAGACTCACAGCTGGTGCTGCCGGTTACGGAAACTGATTTTTTTCCGCTGTATGCAGCATAAACTATATGAAAAGATGGACGCAGCACCCTGATTTGAAAAAAGAAGCCCATGTGGAAGTACCGTAGAATGGAATTCTATTTAATGGCCAGCAGATGGCGACGTCAGTGGTTGCAGAAAGAAGTTCAATGCAATAGAAGTCAATGAGAAAATGATCCTACTTTCCGACCTGATTTTTAATTTAAATAATGATTTTTCACATCATTTTATGTTAGCTATAGCAAGTTTCAGGTCTCCTTTGATATATTATGACATTCATTTTCGTGAATTATGGTCCCATATAAACTAGAATAAAGTATAAAGCCAGAATATGCTTCTGGGGCGTCGCTATCCTCTGGTCCTCGTCCGATACGGTCAGATCCAGAGCCACGTTCCTCTCCGGATCTTCGATTCACTTCTTCATCTTCGAACCAGTGGGTGACATCACGGTAGCTTCATCCATCTTTTTATACAGTCTATGTTATGCAGTAACGTTCACAATATCCTGAGGATACAGTGAAGAGTGTACACTTTGTTTAAAACTTTACTTTGATCTTTGGCACTTGTTCAGTTACTAAGCCTCGTTCACCCATAGTTTGGTGAAATGTTTTGCACTTTATAAGTTATGCAAATAAATCTGCTCAAGAGGGACAAAAAGAATGTTGATGCTGCTTATTTTATAACCACAATGTTTCGCAGTGTTTTGGTATTGCAAATAATTTCATAAGAAAATTTCATTATTACATAAATTTGCTTTATAACTGGTCATTTTAGGTTTTTTTTTAATGCCCGCGGAAAATCAACTTTCAAGCCGCGGAATCAAGAATTGCCCTCCGCAGAATCAGGAATGTTCTCCGCGGAATCAACACTTTTTCTCTGCAGATTCCTGGGGGGACTAAACAGTGCAAACTGTGCAGTGCAACTTTGCCAACCAGCAACAGCAGCAGCAGCATTTAAATGTATTTTTATAATTACTATTTACCACTCACCAGCTAACTGAGGAGGACGATGGATGAGAGCGACTTTTTGCCGACGCGACGTTCGCTCACTTCCCCCGCGCGCTGCCTGGCGTTCCTCTTTCCTCTCAAAGGTGCCGGTGCGCGTTTCAAAACAAGAGCCTATTTAACTTTCTATTATCCTATCGATCATTCACCACACGTTTTATTTTGAAAATGTACCGGAAATAGTAGTAGTAATTGATACTGCTTCATGTTGTCAGGACAGTGGGGGAAAAAACGAACCAGCAGCAGACTGAAACGTAATTATTAAGCAGCCCAGCAGGGGGCCCCCCTCTGCCTCGGGGCTCTACGCAACTGCGTAGTCTGCGTAGAGCAAATGTACGCCTCTGATTACACAAAGAATGAACTGGTTCTAAGTCAAACATCTCTGAGTACTGTTGCAGAAAATGATGATGCAAACAAACTTTCTATTGAGCAACTACTCTCAACTAGTACAACAGTATGTCCATCATATTGTACTTGTTCATATGCACACACATGCAGTCCATAAAATATGAGATGGTACCACTTGATTTTCATTCTTAAATGGCCCCCTGGAATAAGACAAATGAAGAGTTTCAAGACAGATAAACGCTTCATACAAGGGCTATAGTACCTATCTCTCTAAAATATCCCAGATTTCATCATCTTACAACCTTCTATTTGATATATTAGAGGGTTTTTGCATCGAAATGGTAGAGTGATGAAACTTTTGCTCATCTTGTCATCCTGATCATGTGACCCTATATCCAGCGCCTTGATTTGACAAAGTGGACGTAGAACTTTTTAAACTGAAACGGACTGCAAATTTCTACAAAGTACAATGCATTTTCTGGATGTTTCTCCCAGCTGCCCTCTATTATTGAAAAATGACATCGAGATATAGTGCCTGTTAATTCTGAGAATATTTCTATGGTCGAATATAATTTTTGATGAAAAGTGGAGATAGGCCCAGTAAATCCTCAGCCCACGTAATGCTAATCAGAGAACAGGATATACTTGTGGCAAACCCACATGATAAATGTTTTTCAGTGTTTGTTGATGTGTGATGATGTTAAATCAACTGTTGTGACTGAAAATAGAATTCAGATGTTCTTCTGGGTTTTATAGGATGATGGAAAGAAGAAGCCTGTCGCATTTTATCTTATCCAGAGCTCATCTTATATGCTTTTTATAGATGTATCTGAATTCTCTTAAGAGTAAAGAACTTAGTAATGTAACTTTCCTTTATAATGAACATGAACTGGAAATAGTTTTGCTGGTAACCATGATTAGGGGTGAATTGTCTGTGTCATGAAGGAAAAGAGGGCGTTAGCTCTTCTGTTGCTTCCTTCCAGCAAGAAAACAGAGGACTAACCTTGGAAAAAAGGAATCATATATTTTGAACCACAATCTTTTGCAGCCATAGTGACTGGATACGTCATTCATTGTAGTTTTCCTGTTAGATCAGTCACAACATTATCAATCGCCATGACTCATTGAAGTAAACAACATCACATTTTTCTCAAACAGGTCTTAGGGTAACTTTTAAATCTCCGTGCAACCTTCCCTTGACCCGTGTGATGTTTTATATCGAAATGAAAGAAACATGGAGGAGAAGGGGAAAGTGTGTTTGGATGCATCCAGGTTTTCCTCTTTGATTCTGCTGCCACCTAATGAACAGTTGGTGAGCTACAACCTTAATGTTTCATCATTTACTGTATTTCTTTATTTTGGCAGAGACATCACTTTGCACAAGCAATTGCTATCCTCAACACCCAGGGCTGCAACATCTTTGAAAAATTCTCTAGAAAGGTCAGTGATATAAAAATGAAAAAAAGTAATGCATGTATTATTTTGGAGCAATGTGAATAATGCTACTCATGTTTACTGATGCGCTTTTGCCTCACCAGGATTACCAGAGAATGCTGGACTTAATGAGGGACATCATTCTTGCTACAGATCTTGCTCATCACCTGCGAATTTTCAGTGACCTGCAGAAAATGGCTGAAGGTCAATTTCAGTGGCAATACAATTTTTTAAGACTAATAACAAATTAAAAAGTCGCAAACAAAAACATCTTAATAGGTGGCATGAAGATGAGAAGTAACTTAATTCAGTTCTCATAACATATAACATAAAGCTAAACATGATGTACCTTGGAAGGGGGGAAGAAGAGGGTCATGCAGTACTATAACCTATTGATTGATTTTTCGTTGATATTGATTTTTTTTCAAGGCCATAAAGGAGCGACTTACTCTCCGATAACTCATTTTAGTTCATCATGGCCTCGGTGTGAGGTCTTGTATTTAGGGCAGCACTGGGTTGTTGAATTGGAACAGATTTGATTTAACTGGATCTGAAACAACCCTGTCAAAATATCAATACTTAATCTGCAGCTTGCCCAGCAAAGACATACCGCGACATTTGAGGGTGAGGTTGTACAGATATGAACAGAGGATTAGACAGAGCACAAAGGCTGGAAGAATTGTTTATGTCCTCATGGATCCCCTTTATCTGAGCTCTTCTCTATCTGGCTTCTGATGCATCTCAGATGGTTACAACCCAAAGAACCGTCAACACCACAGCCTCCTGCTCTGCCTGCTCATGACCTCCTGTGACCTCTCAGACCAGACCAAGGACTGGAAGACAACCAGGAAAATTGCAGTAAGTCAGGCCACTCCCTGATCAATGAGTGCTTAAAGACACTACTGTACGCGGGGGAAAGATATTTCATTTTAGCAATATGTTCTGCATGATCAGTATGACTGAGATGAAAACCTTATTCCATTTTTGTCTTTATAAAACGACAATCCATCTGCTCTGCTTCTGCTCTTATCCTCACATTACAAGTTATTTTATTTTTAATGGATGTAATCCACCAAAAAAGCTGACAGAATGCAAAAAGGCATGCATAATACCATCTGGAGAAATATAGAGCTATAAATCAAATTCATGAAGAAACTAATTGCACAACATTTGAACCCAGAATTAAAACGCCTGAATGCGACATAATGTCATAATTCTAAAATTGCTCTTGTCTTTCCATTTTAACAAAGTAGGCATTAAAATGTTCAAAAATTTAAATTGCCTAAAGGCTAACAGTGCTGGAACAACTGCGGTGAGCACCATAATTCATTGCTTTTTTTTTGTTATCGTGGTTCTGTTGGCTGAAGCAATCACGGGATTTGATTCGTAATGAACATGCATTTAACATACTGAAGAGGAGACTGAAGGTCACCAAAACAACAGGAACTGAAGATGGCTGCAGTACAGGCAGAACATCACCAAAGAGGATGACCAGTCCTGGTGATGTCCATGCGTCACAGATTTTAAGCAGTCATTACAACAAAGGTTATACAACCAAATATTAGAAATGATTACTTTATTCTAAGTTATGTTAAACTGTCGAGTATGTTTTGATCTGTCCCAAAAAAGGGGGGAGGGGACTATCTTCAAAAGATGCTGTCATTTCTGAAAGGTTATGAAAACGCCCTCATCCGCACTACGTCCTTATTGTCATTGTATTTTTTTACACTAAAGCAGCAACGTATCGAACCAAAATAAAAAAGTGTTACTATCCAATGAATTATGATGCTCTCTGTATAAACTGAAATCACACACATCCACATTTTGAAATGTAAGTAGCTGCACATATACAGTGGACTCCAAAATTACTGGCACCCCTGACTAAATGCACAACACAATACAATATAAAAAATATATATAATTATAGAGAAACGGACTATACCAACCTATGTGTAATACTTTATTAATGTTTCAATGGAACAATTTACATCATAACCATCATTGAATCCAAAATAAATTTCAACAAAAGCAAGGTTTCATAATTATTTGTACCCTTTGTTTCGCACTTAGTGCAAACACCTCTGGCCAGAATAACAGCATGGAGTCTTTTGCTATAATTTTTGACAAGGTTAAGCCACACAACTAGGGGGATTTTGGACTATTCTGCCAAGATTCCTCACATCCTCGGGACTGCATTGATCAACGGCCCTCTTCAACTCAGCCCTCAGGTTTACAATTGGATTTAGGTCTGGCGACTGAGATGGCCATTGCAGAATGTTGATTTTGTTGTCACAGAACCGTATCTATGTGGATCTTGTGGTATGCTTAGGGTCATAGTCTTGCTGGAAAGTCCATCTGCACCTAAGTCCCAGCCTTCTGGCAGAGGCAGCCTGAATTCATTATGGCTTGAAGCATAAAGACTTAACCAGCGGCCCTGGACCTCTTGAAATAAAACAGCCCCATAACATGGCTGAGCCACTGTCATATTTCACAGTGGGTATGAGGTGCTTCTCCTTGTTTGCATCTCTATTTTGACACCAAATATGCGGATGCTGTATCTGACCAAATCCTGCAATTTTGGTCTCCTCTGATCAGGGCACCTTGTTCCAGTCATAATTTAAATGATGTTTGACAAACTCCAAGTACTTGCTTTTGTGTCATCTGGTCAGAAAAGGCTACGACCCAAGAGCCCGTGGTTGTGGAGGTGGTGCCTGGTGGCGCTTTTTGAAACCTGGTGACCCTAAATTGCCACCAAGGCTTGCTATTCTTTCACAGGGATTCCTGGGGATTTTGATGCTTCTCTCACCATCCTTCTCAGTATCCTGGGGGGCAAAATGCAGTTGCATCCTTGACCCTTCAGGTTTTCAACGGTTCCATATCTTTGGAATTGCTTAATAATTGCCCTGACAGCGCTCAGTGGCATGTAAAATCGTTTGTGAATTTTCTTTTAGCCATTACCGGATTTATGAAGGTCTATGACTATCTGCCTCCTTTGAACTGAGGGTTTTAATTTCTTCATGGTGTTGGATGACGGGGATACTGAATGTGTATTACCTCAGTTTTATTCCCTAGTAAAACAGGAAGTGATGTAATGGCTCAATATAGTTCCTTAACACTAGATAAAACTTGAATAAGTGGAATTAATACCTGGTTTTATTTTGGTAAATGTTATTTGCAATAATCTTTAAGAGTGGCATTATTTACAAAACCTTGATTTGTAGGAAATTTTAAGGATTTTTAATGAAATCAGTAAATGAATTTGGTTGGTTTCTTTATAAATATATTGTTTAGAATTTTTTTATTGTTTGTGCATTTCCAGTCATGGGTCGCTGATTTCATTTGTCGCTAATGAGCCTTCCTGCTATTTTTATCCACAAAGATACTTGAACTAAGAAGTCCCTTTTCTTTCAATAGGAACTTATTTACAAGGAATTCTTTTCTCAAGGTGACTTGGTGAGTACACTTTTTTGATAGAGTGGAATAGGGATCGGGGTATGAGGAGCCACGGGGACTTATGTGCTAAATCACATATTTGTAATCAATACATGTGAAATCTGCTTAAAATAAGCAAAATAGCGATATGGCTCATGGGGACCTATGGGGACCAATGAGCCATAGTACTAATTTGCCTAATTTAAGCAGCTCTAACAACTATTGATTACATATATGTGATATGGGTCATTGGTCCCCATGGCTCATTGGATCCCAGTCTCCCCAACTGCTTATGTATTCAAATATTAGTTGGAAGTTCCCCGATGTGATGCATTATTTCTTAAATCAATGGTCTGACTTACTAAGTCATGGCGCTCTTTTCTGTTCTAGATTTTGTATTGATCCTTAAATAAATAGTTTATATATTTTGGTATTAATACCATTTGTTAATGTCATCTGCCTACATATTTTGTACGGATTGCATAGAAATAATGTTCTCATGAACAGTGGCATTCTAGTGTGTTGTTAATGTGCTTTCCTGTTCTTTGAAAACTGTGTGCATGTGTGTGACTGCAGGAAAAGGCTATGGGAAACCTCCCCAGTGAGATGATGGATCGAGAGAAGGCATATATTCCCGAGTTGCAGACCAGCTTCATGGAGCATATTGCTATGCCCATCTACAAGTGAGAGGCCGATTCGGTGGATATGTGTTGTATTTGCATTCAGGCTTTGTAATATAAGAGAATTCTGCCTGTAGCTGAGCAAATGACTCTGAGCAACATGACGATGAGATTATGTTACTTCTGTAAACACAACGACCCAGACATTTTCTCCCTATCTGCAGTAAATAATGTTTCATATTTATTCAACTCTGATCCAGTATTTTACACTGGCTATACATGTAAATGCAACTGAAGCTAAATTAACTCTGAGCCTTGTGTCTGTATCCTTCTTCCAAAAGGCTGCTCCAGGACATTTTCCCTCGGTCGGCCGAGCTGTACGAGAGTGTGGCTGCAAACTGCGAGCAATGGACCCTGGTTTCCCACAAGTTTAGCATCCGCGGACTGCCTAGTAACAACTCACTGGACTTCCTGGATGAGGAGTGTGAGCCGCCACAGGAGGAGGGGGGTGGCGATGGATTGAGGACGAATGGCTTCTCGGAGTCTTAAGGCTCCTTTGAAAATGAAGGGGACCCACAAACCTTTTGACAAAGACACAGACGGACATCATAAAATGTGTATTTGCTGCAATCTGTACCGCTAAACTTTTGTGATGGAGAGAGGTTGGCTGCATTAATCTCACAAATATTTTTGAAGTTATGGTTGTCCTGCAGTCATTCAAATGGGCGGTAGCTTGAAGGCACTGTCCTAAAGCAGAAGCAAATATGTGAGATTGTCTGCAAACCCCCCGTGAATCTTTATCAAGTGCTGTGACTTGTGACTCGTGGCGAAAACTTGACTTGAATGATTATTCTTGTGCAATGAATACAAAATATTGAGGATTCTAAATTGCATGCGGTTGAATTCTATTTTACATTTTATCAAAAAGATACATTCTTAACACCAATTTCTCACTTGTTCATGTATAAGGAGCGGTAGTTTTTCATTGGGTTCATTTGGGAAAAGCGCAGTTATCATTTTTGATATTGTTGTGCTCTCCTAATGAGAAATCAAATGACAATCAAGTTTACACCAACCAGTGGCAGCTGGTGAGCTGGCGATAGGGGAGTCTTAAAACAGTTCCTTAAAATGAATGATTGGTCGCGACCTGTTTTCAATCATTCCTTTAAATTACCATTACAGAAACTCTGATTACTTTCAACACTATCAGATGTGGCCAGTTTTTGATTATAAAACATGCCGATTACGACTCCAGGCTTCTCACGCTTTTCTTTACTCAGGGATTGGAAGCAATGCATGTGTTTCATGATTGTTTAAATGAAATAAGATCATTTGAAATGTCTTTATGCAATTCCATTGTTTCCAACCCCTCCAGTGCACAAGGACTTCAGTTCAGCGCGAGAATCTCAATCTCGTACATACGCGTTGATTGGATAATTGCTGACTACAGCAGAGGAAAGTAAATATGCGACTTAAACTCACACCGAATGCATGAGAGTCGACAGGTATGCGTTATAAAGGAAAACTGGCCACACCTGATAATGTTGAGGGTTTTCAGAGTTTCTGTAATGGTGATCTAAATGAATGATTGAAAACAGGTCATGATCAATCATTAATTTTAAGGGATTGTTTTGAGCCTCCGCTATCGCCAGTTCACCAGCCGCCACTGACACCAACATACTATATATGCTGCCTGGGCAGTTTTTCTTCTCATGCAAGCAAACAACAAGATTCAGGATTCGGGTGTTATATTATATTCAAGGGTGCAGCACTTGGTATAATTCCTGGTTTAGTGAAATATAATTCATCATGAAATTAATTTATTTGAAAGTCAATTTCATAGATCATGTCAAAGATCCTTCCCTCTCCTCCGATGAAATAATCTTATTGACAGCAGAGTATGAAATCTCTTCCGCGTTCAATCGCTGACAGAACAGCATTGCATTGCTCCCTCCCCATTGTTCGACTGACTCGAAAACACAAGTTGGTCCACATAACAGAGCTCTTCTTATGTTGTATGTCGATTTTATGAAGGTGGTTGGAAATATGTTTTTGAATAAGCTCTGCAGGCTCTGTCATTATAATTTATCTGACAGTTTGTATGGGATCTTGGCTTGCCTTACCATGGGTTGAATTGCCTTTGGAGTTTAAGACTCAGTGTTTGCATATATTTGCATGGGTGCAGTATATGCGGTTTAGCATTTACTGGAGATGTCTTATATTTTCTACAATAGGGAAAAATAAAAATAGGGAGAATGGTTATTGATGTGACAAAAAAAGCCTTTATTTCTCTGATTGATATGTGTGGAATACATTGATTCCAGTATTCTGGTGCTTGAATTTTATTTCAGATTAGTATGGGATACTATCGCAGTAGAAGTGGCCATGTTATTGTAAATACTTGTGAATATGTCATGATGTCACTAATGCTGTGCTTAGTGTGAATATTAAGTGTGTACAGGGTATATAGTGAGATTACTAATGAAATATAATCATGAGAACTGTTTAAAATCTCTCTGATGTCATGATGAGAATGTAAGGAATATGGGCCAAATCCAGTAATGTAGTCATGTCAATATGTTTCATCAGGACAAGCAGATAAAAGGACAAAGATAATATATCTGTCAAAGTATTTGTCAGGTAGTACTTATAAAAATTATTGCCCCTTTCATACAAGTGGCCCTGCATGGCACTGATCTGATTATCACAAAGGCTCTTAATAATGTATGTATGAAAGTGTCAATAATTTAAATATTAATATTTTAAGTAGAAAAAATAAGAGTCTGAATTTTTAGATGGTACTTGTTTTGTCTCAAGTTTTAACTTATATTTTGAGAGGAAAAGCCTTCAGGTGTGTCTGTGGATGCTTACATTGAATCCAAGATGACTAGGTCTTTTTTGAATATGTATTCTAGTCATTTTCAGGACCTCGCCATCAATTAGCAGTCGTAATTGTGACACCAAGTATAACAATGTTAATCTAAGAACTATAATTTGTGATGTTACATTTTCAGGGTTTAAATGATACAAAATTATTTTGTCACTAAATTTGCAACACGAAAGGCATGCTATGCCATAAAATATATTAAATATGTGCAGAACAGTGCAACACTTCTATAGAGATGAAACATTAATCAAACACGATGTCATGTATTCAGTAATTGTGTAAAAGGTAATGGAATTGGAACTGGCTGATTTATCATGGTCCTGCATAGTCTTTCTTTGATTTCATGGATGCCAAGTCAAAGAAAACTTTGAATGAGCTAACATGTCTACTGGCTCTACATTTTGCAGTAACAGCCAGTCTTGTAATGCCATGTCAATGTTGCTAGCAAGTGCAGTCCTGAAGCGCTTTAACTGAAAATTTATTTGAAAATACTGGGGATTTAATAGTTCTCTGGTCCAGTTTAACACATTCAATGTGCTGCAATGGATGTGTACTTAACAGAACATTGTCACAGAATTCAAATTTCGATACTTCAATGAACCATTGTTGCATCTTTCTCACCTTGTTTTTAATTATAGTTTAGCCTCATGGTGCACTATACAGCCAAAAGTGTGGAGGCACTTTACTGAAACCTCATTGACCTCTTTGATTTTAAAACTCTAAATATCCAACATTTAGAATAAATGAAAGAATAAATGAATTAATTTATTGCTCAGTAAGCTGATAGGACAGACTCTCAGCTTTCATTTGAGGACAATTCGTACAATCACAATTCCCAAATTGTTGGGACAAAGTGTACATTTTTAATAAAATCTAAATGCAATGACTTTCAGATCACATGAGCCAATATGCTATTTACAATAGAACAAAGATAACATTTCAAATGTTGAAATTGAGACAGTTTACATTTTTATCCACAAAATGAGCGAATTTCAAGTTTTCTGGCTGCAACAGGTCTCAAAAAAGTTGGGACACAGGCAAAAAAGAGCTGAGAAAGCAATTCATATACAAGAGAATCAGCTGAACGAACATTTAGCAAGTTAACTGGCATCAGGTATGTAACATGATTGGCTATGAAAGGGATGTCTTAGAGAGGCTGAGTCTCTCAGAAGAAAAGATGGCCAGAGGCTCTCCAACCTGTGAAGGCTTGTGTTAAAAAAATTGTGAATTACTTTAAAAACAATGCTCCTCAACATAAAATTGCAAAGGCTTTGAAGGTCTCATCATCGACAGTGCATAACATCATCAAAAGATTCAGAGAAACTGGAAAAATCTCTGTGCGCAAGGGACAAGGCCAATGACTTGTACTGGATGCCCGTGATTTTCGGGCCCTCAGATGTCACTGCATCACTCACCAAGATGATTGGGTCATTTACATTACTAAAAGGGTCCAGGAATACTTAAAGAAACCACTGTCTGAAAAATCTGCCCACCGTGCCATCCACAATGCCACTTAAAATTCTATCATGCATAAAGGAAGCCATTGTTGAGCATAATCCAGAAGCACCACCATGTATTGTGGGCCAAGGCTCATTTAAAATGGACTTTAGCAAAGTGGCAAAGTGTCCTGTAGTTAGACGAGTCCAAATTTGACATTCTTGTTGGAAATCATGGGCGTCGTGTCCTCCAGGCTAAAGAGGAAAAAGACCACCCCTCCTTTTATCAGTGTTCAGTTCAAAAGCCAGCATCTCTGATGGTATGGGGATGCATTAGTGCATATGGTGTGGGACACTTGCATGTTTTAAAAAGCACCATGAATGCTGAAAGGTATATAGAGGTTTTAGAGCAACATTTGCTCCCCTTCAGATGACATCTATTCCAGGGAAGGCCTTGTGTATTTCAGCAGGCCAATGCAAAACCACATACTGCAGCTATTACAACGGCATGGCTTTGTAGTAGAAGAGTCCGTGTGCTGAACTGGCCTGCCTGCAGTCCTGACCTTCCACCGATTGAGAACATTCGGTTCATACTTAAATGAAAAGTCCGCCAAAGGAGACCGAAAACTCTCCAGCTGCTGGAATCCTGTATTAAACAAGAGTGGGATCAAATTCCAATGGCTAAACTCAAGAAATGTGTCTCCTCCATGCCCAGATGCCTCCACTCTGTGTTAAAAAGAGGAGGGAATGCTACACCATGGTAAACAGGCCCCTGTCCCAACTTTTTTGACACCTGTAGCAACCATCAAATTTGAAATGAGCTCATTTTGCGGATAAAATAGTAAAATTTCCCAGTTTCAACATTTGCTATGTTATCTCTGTTCTATTGTGTATAAAGTACTGGCTGGTGTGATTTGAAAATCATAGCATTTTGATTTTATTCACAATTTAAACTTTGTCCCAACTACTTCGGAATTGTGGTCGTACAATGCTGCACCATTTGGAAATGTTTACCTTTGCTGTTTGTGTCCCCTACATCTCCCCCCTTTGACAAGTCCAATTAGTTTCAATGTAACCTTCAGTAAGGGAGGGGGTGAAGGGATATACAGAGTGATACGGATTTGAATTGCAATTCCCACAAATGAAAGCTGTCTCTCTCTATTGGGCCATACTGAATAATTAATTCTAAATTCAATTTCAGTATTAGGTATAGAAAATTTGAAAAGGACCTTTCTCAATGCACATCAATGGGGGTTTAGAGTTGCACCACATATTTTTTGGTGAACAAGTACAGTGTCTTTTATTTTCTTCTTGTGACCGTGACCAGGAATGAGCAGCTAACACAGTTGATAGAAGATGGATATTTTGTGTCAATCTGCCTTATTATTAAATGAAATTGACATCTACTGTGGACATAACTTTGGATGCTCCAAGATTTGTTCCTTTTTACTTTATTAAAATGTGCACATCTGTGCTTTTTAAAGTGTATACATTTGAATGTGTTTCCTGTTCAGAGAGTCATTGGGTGACTATTGGTCAAAATTTTGTCGATAATTTGTCAGTGCCAAATACGTGACTATGTAATTAATTTCTCTCACTCTTATCTCACAAATTTTATAACAGTAGAATACTGAATGTTTTCAGATACTTTTTCATATTTTTCATTGGCTTTGACCGATGTGGCTTCATTGATGAAAGGATGCGCAAAACATTGCAATGTGGAAGTTGACTTTAATTGATTCCTTGACTTGATTGTACAGTTCTCTAACATTCCAAAAGTGATAGGAAAACAAAATTTTAGAGACTCTTGGACATTATATGCCAAGATCCTGAATTATGAGAATTCAACCTGAATAAATCATTCAGTCAAGTAACTCTGAGACTTTTTCTTCCTAATAGAATTTTATTTTGTCCTCGACAGTGCAAAACAATTGTTTAAATTAATTTCATACTCTGTTACAATTCATAGATATTCTGTTTACTTGGTAAAGCGTGGCTATAAGTATTAAATATGTAAAAATTAAATAAACAAACCATTTTTGTGAAATGAATTTAACAAATATAATGTTATGATATCAAAAATATTTGGTTATATTAAACAATTGTAATATGAATTTTAACCTCAAGCGACCAAGTGTTTTAACCCCTTTATGCAGAATACAAATAATGCCAATTTTTCCTGTTATGCTTCAGCCTATTTAGGCTTTATAACTCAGTATTTCTGTCACAGAGACTGGAAAATTATTCCAGTGAAGCAAGACATTTGGAAATACAATTACAGAGCGACTGAGGAATTACATTTTGGAATTTATGGACGCCGGCATCTATATCTGCGCAAAGGGGTTTGAAGGGTCAAAAATGACCTCACTGTGTTTTATGAAAAAATTCTTATTTTTAATGACTATTTTTGTGTTCATCATATCCATACAGCTTAATTTATGCTAGGCAAATATAATTGAATGATCTAATGTAATTAACTTAAGGTTTTGATTGATTTTTTTCTGTGCAAAGAATGATGGAAAGTTGTGTGGGGTCATTTATGACCCCTGAAAATGCATATGTTCTTCCTCCTTTGATCATGATTTTATGGTAATGATCAACTTTTATTCACTAATTTGTTAAATTTTGCTGCAAACCTTGCCATCAGATCCAGAATAACATGACATACAGCTATTTTTACCACTGCCAAGGAAGTGATGTTTTCATTCGCTAATTGCCAAAATTGTTTTATATTTTAGTCAGTTTCTTTACTATGTTTGTTAATCTGTTAGTCACACCCTTAACTGCCCTTTGTCTTGCAGTGATTTTCTTTGTTTTTATATCATTGAGTCCAAAAGTGTGTCGACTAGAAGCCTATACTTTTGTATATAAGTCATTGTTCTATGAACGATCTTTCATTTATGTGTCTGTCTGTCACCAACTTTACCCCAAAGACTAATGGTGCTATCTGCACCAAAATTTACACGGGGGTAGATATTGGTCCCAAGACCAAATCATTCAAATTTGATCTCAACTGGACAAAGTACAAAAAAATTTACATATAGGCCCAATTCATGGGATGAATGGATTAAGTGAGTTATTTTTGTCGTTTGATGAATGTTATGTACTCTCTGGTGCAGTCCACATTTTCTGTCTTTATGAGGAAATAATAATTTGCTTTGGAGGAGGTATGCAGCCTCTGAGTGCTCTTTCATCAACTTACAAAACCAGTCCTCTATCTCAGGGATCCTAAATGACCCCACACATCTTTCAGTTGAGCCCCTTAGAGCTAGAGAGGTCCAACTCATTTTTTCAATTTTACATTTTGGACCACAATTGCGCTGAGCACTTTATGTGTTCTTGGAGAGTAAAACATATGACCCACCTAACTGCATAGTACTGGAATTACACTGAGCTAATCCATTTTTGCTGTTAACAGATTGAAGACTTGGGAATCATTTTTCAGATTAGAACTTAAAAATGACAAATTTGGATTTAGACTACTTTTGTTCTCAGGGTCTCAACCTTGACACACTAAAAACCTATGAAAAGTTAGAAGAGGAATAGCTCAACAAACTTATGGAAGGAAAGATCTTTCTATTTCAAATATCAAAACGGGTCTGGAATCGTAAATGAGCCCACCTGGTTGCTTGGGGGTTGAAGTGCAATACAAAAAACCCATCAGGTTCATTTATCTTTGGGTATCAATGTGCTACCACAATGCTAGAAAAACCTCAAAAAATAATATGGTTATATGATCAAAAAAAAAAAAAAAACTTTGACCTGGTTATCTCACTCGGTCACTCTCACTTGGTTAAAGCGTCGAATTGTGGAGCAGTAGTGACAACCATGGTGCGGGTTCGATCTCTGGTCGTACCAGTCGGCAGTGGTCAGCAGCTTTTCCAGAGCAGCCTATAATTGGCTTTTGTGCTGCAGGATACAAATTAGGGAGGGACAGACGGGTTGGGGTATCATAAAATAGACGCTTTGTTCATTGCTCAGGCGCCTCCTGTTGGCCGGCTGTGCGCTCGTCTGTAAGATTCTAAGCTTGCTCATATTTGGGTATCCTCCACCCTTGTTCTGAACTTGCAAAATTTTGACCTGTGAGTGTAAAGAAGCAGTAGTTGACGGGCACGTTATTTGGAGGAGAGCCCGGAACTGTCTTTGCTCTCCTGAGATGTCAACATGGGGTCACATACGAGCAAGCTTGTACATAGTTCTTGAATTGGGCATTCCAGATTTCAGGCACAACCCTTTTTTGATTCCCTTTCATGTCTTCTCCCATGCAGCAGCTTGTGTGTCTTTTAGACATATTGTCTCTTTTGATTGGCCTAACATCATTCGTATTTCCCATTCCCTTACACATTTATATTGTGCTGTGAAGAAGTATAGGCCCTTCCTGATTTCTTATTTTTTTGCATATTTATCACGCTTAAATGTTTCAGATCATTAAACAAATTTTATTACACAAAGATGACCTGAGTAAATACAAAATGCTGTTTTTAAAAAATGATTTCATTTATTTAGGGAAAAAACCTATCCAAACCTACCTGGCCCTATGTGAAAAAGTAATTGCCCCCTAAACCTAATATGTCACTGTTGGCGGCAACAACTGTAATCAAGCATTTGCGATAACAGGCAACGAGACTTTCACATCTCTGTGGAGGAATTTTGCCCTGTTCTTCTTTGCAGAATTGTTTTCATTTTCAAGCATGAACGGCCTGTTTAAGGTTATGCCACAACATCTCAATCAGATTTAAGCACGGACATTGACTAGGCCACTTCAAAAACTTCATTTTATTTTTTTTTAATCCATTCAGTGGTGGACTTGCTGGTGTGTTTCGTATCATTGCCCTGCTGCGTAACCCAACTGCGCTTGAGCTTGAGGTCTCAAACAGATAGTCGGACATTCTCCTTCAAGATTTTCTGGTAGAGAGCAGAATTCATGGTTCCATCAATTATGGCAAGTCGTCCAGGTCCTGAAGCAGCAAAGCAGCCCCAGACCATCACACTACCATCATCATGTTTGACTGTTGGTATGATGTTCTTTTTATGAAATGCTGTATTAGTTTTACGCCAGAGGTAACGGGGCGCACTCCTTCCAAAAAGTTAAACTTTTGTCTCGTCAGTCCACAGAATATTTTCCCAAAAGTTTTGAGGAACATCAAGATGTTTTTTGGCAAATGTGAGACGAGCCTTTGTGTTCTTTGTGGCCAGCAGCGGTTTTCGCCTAGGAACTCTTCCATGGATGCCATATTTGCCCAGTCTCTTTCTTATTGTTGAATCATGAACACTCACTTTAATTGAGGCAAGCGAGGCCTGCAGTTCCTTAGATGTTGCTCTGGCTAGTGAAATTGAACTCAAAAAATGTGGTTAATCACTCTTAATTTGTTAATTTGATTTAACAAGAGGGGCAGTTACTTATCACATAGGGCCAGGCAGGTTCACCTGGTTTTTTTCCCTCAATAAATGAAATCATGATTTAAAAACTGCCTTTTGTATTTACTCAAGTTATCTTTGTGTCATTTTAAAATGTATTTGATGATCTGAAACATTGCGCCCTGCGATGGATTGGCAAGCTGTTCAGGGTGGGTCCCTGCCTTTGCCCGTAGTCACCTGGGTTAGGCTCCAGCTCGTCCCGCGACCCTAGTGAGGAATAAGCGACTATAGAAAATGGATGGATCTGAAACATTTAATTTTGACAATCAGGAAGGGGGCTTCACGGCACTGTATATATACCCCTACTTTGAAAGTGCAAATTACTGGACTGTCACTTGCTAGATGCCTTTCAGCAATCAGTCAATATTTTGCTTGTAAAAGGTTAGAATTTTTGGAAATTATTTGTAACTTTTAATGATTGTTAAATGCAGAAGTATTCTTCCTAGTCTTACTAATAGGAGTAAGCCCCCAAGCCTTTCTCTCAGTCTCCAGAATTGGGACTTCATTCCTTTGAACTGGTCGGGCCATCCAGTTTTGCTCTGGCGATTGTATACTCCATCTGGTTACCGCCCCGAGAAGCCGCTGGCCTGGCACAAGCAGGCCCCCACTCTCAAGCCTTCTCCGCCTGAACTGAACAATGCCAGTCTACTCTGAGCTCTGTTCCTCTGTCATTACCATATAACTATCAATAAACCCTACCATGGAATTGTACTTAATCTCTGCATTTATTTATTTTTACTTATTTTATTATTAACCTTTACTTAACCTGGTAATTAGCCCATTGAGATCAAGGATCTCTTTCACAAGGGAGACCTGGCCAAGTAAGGCAGTAACACATTGTACATCGTACACAACACTGAAAAGCAAAAAGGAGCAACATAAAGAGCATAAATACACATAATAAATAGTAATCATAAAAAATGCCAATTTTTTTTGATCACACCAATGACAATTAATTGCAGCAACACTGTCCAGTGGATTTACGCTCAAGGTCCTTTAAAATCAAAGCGAAGGCATCATAAGAAATTAATTCTGGCAACTTTTAATCTTTTTGGGGTGTGTTCCATGTAAAAGGGGCAGCAAATTTGAATGTTCTTTTCCCCAATTCAGTGCAGACACGTGGAACAGTCAACTGCAAGGCATCCTTTGAACGCAGGCCATATTGGCTTTGGCTTCTAAGGATATATGTTCACAAATAAGAAGGGACCAGCCCAAGGAGAGTTTTATAAATAAAACTCAACCAATGCATACGTCTGCATACATACAAAAGAGGCCAATCAGATTCTGTATACAAGATACAATGATGGGTGAGCTGTTTACAACCAGTGACGAATCTGAAAGCACAAAGATACACAAAATCCAATGATTGCAAACAGTGGGCACAAGCACCCATGTACAACACATCCCCCACAGTCTATCAAAGGCAAGAATGTTGATGGTACAAGATATTTTCTGGCTCTAAATGTAAAACAGGATTTGTTTCAAAAATAGAAACTAATTTCACCTTTAGATTAGAAACCAGATTGGCACTGCGAGACCTAAAAGATAACTGTCGGTCAATGACAAAGCCCAAGTGCTTATAACTGGATACCAGTTCAATTACTTCTCTTTGAGCGGTCAGAGAGTGAGGAAGATTCTGTGGTAATTCGGCACAGTTACATCATAAGTTTAGTTTTGTCCACATTTCAAACCAATTTTAGTTTCTTTAATGAAGCTGAACAACATCAAATGCAGATTGTAAAACACTGAACAAAAATATAAACGCCCCATGTAAAATTTTTTTGTGTTTATTAACAAAAAACTAGAACCAGGATTCGTCAGTGAATTGCACTCTTCTCCAGCGTGCCAAGGGCCGTCGAATGTGTGCGTTTGCCCATGCGAGTCAGTTCCGACACCGGACAGCGGAGGGATCCAGACAACAGTGAGGACGCCGAGCGTGCAAGTTATCTTTTCGCAGGCAGTTACAGACTGTCTGTGGTGTGATGCGTTTATTGTGCAGAGGCTGCTTATTACTTTATTTTGCAAACAAAGATCTGATTCTTAACTCTATCAAACTAACCACTGCACTTTTTTTAACAAGAGCAGTCATATGACTATAATGAATTTGCAGCAGCACGTTTGTCTTACTTCCCAAAGACGTGCTGCACTTGAGGCGGCTTTTCATCAACCTTTTCGCCCAATAAGTCCCAAAACCGCTTGACTTAAATTTGGCTGTTGGAAAATAGATGGAGCTTAATTGTCTGTTTACTTTGTAAAATAATACCAGTCAAAAGTTTGGACATACCCACATTTTTCAGGTAATCAGATAAACATGGTGTGTGATGTTGGGGAGTACATAATGTGAACATGTTACCCGCTTTTTTCCCCCCCTTTCAGGTAGAGCTCTCAAATACACCTTGATGCAAACTGTTAAGTTTTAACTGGAGACTTCCCAGAGGGTGCCAAGATGGTGGCTTGGCGAGACACTAAATTTCAAGCTCCGCTGGCAAAATTTGTTTTAAAAAATCTAATAGAGATTTCTTTTTCTTCTGGCTCTGCCGCTGCCATGATTTTCTCAGTGTCTAATTTGATCTGTTTTAAGATGTTGCCTGAAAGTGCCTGCGATAAGGAAAAATAAACACAATATGATATAGGGCCTCATAATATTCATGGCACTCGTGGACACTTCTGTGACAATGTGGCTTAAGATGGTAAATAACTACTCTAAACAAGAAATGCACCTAATTACAACAAATTAACAGCTCATCAAAATCTTACAACTGAGACTGGAACAAAAAGCGGAATACATGGGGGGTATGCAGGACTGAGTTTGAGAATCACTGTTAGAATACAGGATTCAAAAGCGCATGCACAATATGATTTTTTTCGGCTTGCACTCAGGAAGAATGGGGATAAAATCTCCTGATCCTTTCTGTATTTAATGACAAGTGCTACAAATGTCATCCCAACGTCTAAACTATTGAAGTAGTGCACAAGTGAAATGTATAAATCTCAATAATAAACAGCAGTAATACAATTGCAAGTTTACTACTGCAAGAAATATTACAGAATTAGAAAAAAATTATATACAAGATAGGCATAATAGGCTCTGCCTACCTTGCTAACCTAGACCACAGACCACTGACACTAATATATCCCACAGTAAGTGATACTAAAACCCCTGGCAAAAAGTATGGAGTCACGACACTTAGAGGATGTTCAATTTTCATCCAGCTTTTTTACATCACGGAAAATAAACACTTCTTTAAGGTCAGCAAGTACTCTCTTTTAAATGCATTCAGACTAATTATCATATTCAGACTGGCATATCTTTAAGTAATGCCAGTTACAAGGTGATTGTGATTCATGAAGCCAGACTGTTCAGCGATTGAACAAAAATTGTTTTGCGTTATACAGTTGTGCTCAAAAGCTTGTATATCCTCGCTGAATTTGTAAAATAGATAACATCTTTTAAAGAAAACATGAATGGCCAGGCAAAACACATTTCTTTTATTTCTGATTGGATTCATATCCAACTGTAGGTCATGTAAATTGGCACAATCATCAAATCAAACATGCCAATAACGGAAAAAATGAAATGAACCCTGATCAAAAGTGTGCATACCCTTAATTCTTAATGCTGTGTATTGCCCCCTTTTGCATCAATGACAGCATGCAGTCTTTTGTGATAGTTGTCAATGAGGCCCCTAATTCTCTCAGGTGGTAGAGCGGCCCATTCTTTCTTAAAAAATGCCTCCAGCTCCTGCAAATTCTTTGATCGTCTTGCATGAACTGCACGGTTGAGATCTCCCCAAAACGGCTAAATTATATTAAGGTCAGGAAACTGTGATGGCCACTCCAGAACCTTCACCTTTCTCCTCTGTAACCACTGGAGGGTCAACTTGGCCTTGTGCTTCGGATAATTGTCATGCTTGACAGTACCATGCCCAGCTTTCGAGCAGAAGAATGCAAATTGTCTGCCAGTATTTTCTGATAGCATTCTGCATTCATTTTGCCATCAGTATTAACGAGATTCCATGTGCCTTTAGAGCTCACACACCCTCAAAATATCAGAGAGCCACCACCATGCTTTACAGTGGGAATGGTATATTTTTCACCATGGGCCTCTCCAAACATAACACTTATGGTCATGACCATAAAGTTCTATTTTGTTCTTGTCATCTAAATGACAGTATTCCAGAAGTTATGATGTATATCAAAGTGTTGTCTGGAATATCTTAGGCAGGCACTTTTGTGAGAATGCCGTAATAGTGGCTTCCTTCTAGCAAGTCGACCATTGTTGATAAGTTCCTGGTCATTGTACTCCTTGAAATGACAACATCATCTTTTTCCAGAGCATCCTGAGGTAGCTTGTGGATTTTTCTTTGTGTCCGAAACAATTCTTCTTACAGTTTGGGCTGAAATCTCTCTTGACCTACCTGGCATTGGCTTGGTATCAACATATCCCAAATTTTCCACCTCTTAATCATGATCTAAACAGCACTGACTGACATTTTCAAGTCTTTAAATATCTTTTTATTTCTTTTCCCATCTTTAAAAAGTTGAACTACTATTGAAGGAAGGTCCTTAGGCAGTTCTTTTCCACTACCCATAGCTCAGCATCTAGCCAGATTAGTGCATCCACTCAGGAGCTAACAAACTCGATGACTATACACTGACACTAGTTACAATTCAAAAAGCCACAGGTATGGAGAATATCCCCTAATAGCCTTTTCAACCTTAGAGTGTCACCTCATGTCTATATAACAAGGTCAAACTTTCAAGGCAGGCAAACTTTTGATCAGTGTCGTTTGGGTGATTTCAGTTATCATTATGATTTACAAAGGCGCCAAACGCCTGTGTGATGATAAAGGATGATCACTATCCTTAAAAAAGACAAGTTTTTTGCATGATGAGTCATATTTTCAAAATAAATGGCAACATTTCAAAACTTCAGCTAGAGTATGCAAACATTTGAGCACAACTGTATCTGCAATTTGTACATTAGTTCTGAAGTAAAAAAAAAGCTGCATGAACATCGTCAAAGGGTGGTGATTTTTTTTTTTTTTTTTTTGCCAGGGGTTGACAGCAGAAGTGCTGTCTCAAGTCTCCATCAAGAGACTCCACCGCGGCTGCCCCCAACAAAGCTGAGACAGGATGAAAACAAACCACACCCCAGTCAATATCGGGAACGCTGGGAAAATATGGCAGCTTCCTGTCCTTACAAAGTCCCAGTCCACTGATTGAAATCGAAACTATTTTTATTCAGTTGCCGTCCGCACGCACCTGAGACGGGATACTGGGGTTTGTCTTCAGTGATAAAATGGAGAAGAGCGGAAGTATTGACAGCCTTGGGTCGAAACGGTCCTCTTCCAGGCAACCGAGTGTGGATTCGCTGTCCAGGTGGGGCTTACACAGCTAGCCAGTTAACAGCTAACGTTAGCTGAAGCACTTGATCGCAAGATGGTTTAGCTTAGAGTCTATGAACAGCCGGTTAAGAAGCTAAACTAGCGTGCCAGTTAGCCATGTACTTACCTAGATTGCTACAGTACTTTCTTGTGCTAACTTTTACCACGTGTAATTCAACAGTAAGACGAAAAACAAAAGATTAATATCCTAGCTTGGTAGGTTACTTATTATGTAACGTTAGTTTTGTACATTCTGATTAGTTTCGCATCTAATATTATCACCGATCCAGCTCCCGGATCGTAGAAAATTCATGTGAAGGCAGCAGATGTGTGGGCTTGCTGGATAGATAGTGTTTGGTTTCGCCAAAGATGGTGATTCTAACGACAACTCAAAACTACCAAATGGACACCTGACGGCCAGGGTACATCATCACTCAGTTCAGGATGATAAACAATTCTTGGATTGAGTTGTCTGTCCCCTCAGTCCAAGAATTGAGTAGCATCCCGAACTGAATAACTCTTAATGCGTAAAATTCTGAGTAACAAAGCCAAGAGACTCATTATGTGCAGATCGTTAGGAGTAGTAACGTTGATCTTCATGGGAGCCTGTACGCAGCCCATTACGATAAATTATGTACTCACTGATAATATTATAAAGCTTCCCTGACTTTATCCTGCCCAAACTAGCTACTTAATTTGAATTAAGTAGCGTTTAATTTCTGAAACGGACCTTAATTTTACTTTGTAACAATATTTAAAGGGTATGTCACCAAATCTTACAATGTGCTTCCTTTTGTTGCGAAATTCGGGCGTTGAAGGGGAGAGTAATCGACCGAGAATCGCATACATTTCTATTTAAAAACCAATTAAGTTTAATAAAAGGAATAAGGTCAAAGAAAGGCATATAAAGGAGTGAAATTTTGGTTTTGGTTACATAGTGACCTCTAAAATTGGACTGACATCTTGTCTCCAATGTTCTACGAGTGGAAATGTTGCAAAGCACAACTGCAAATCATACGTGGGCTTGAAATGTTAAATTAAAATTAAAACCGACAGTAATGATTTATAAATTACCTTTAAATGGTATTTAAGATGAAAACAATAAAACTGCTCATTATTTGATGTTTCACCGCACAAATTTTATTGATCTCCCCCCCCCAAACACTACACATTTCAGTTTTGATTCTTGCAACAGTTTTCAAAAAAAGTTGGGGTGGTAAAGTATTCACCACTTTGTGACATTGTCATTGTTTTTCAGTACACTTAAAAATGTTCAGGGACTGAATTAAGACGGCAAGTAATTGTATCAGGTGTAATTTTGTCCCATCCTGTCCTTTAAACTAGCCTGAGGGTGTGCAGCGGTACAGGAAGGTGGCATACATTCTTAACTGGGGACAAGTGGGGTCTACAGGGCCCAGCACCCACACCCTTGTCTTAGACAGCCATGTTTTTGTATTGGCTCCAGTATGTGGTTTTGCTTTTTCTTGTTGAAATATCCATGGGTGTCCCTCAAAAGGATGTGTGTTGAAGGAAAGCACTTAAAATCTCAGTGTAATTTTGAGCATTAATGGTGCCTTAACGGAAGTGAAAATTACCCTTTGCTAGAGCACTGACACAACCCCATAACTGACAGAGCATGTCTTTTGGACTTTTTGCTGGTAACAGTCTGGACGTTCCTTTTCTTCTTTGGTCCAGAGCACTCATTGTCCATTTCTTCTTCTTCTTCTTCAAAAAAAAGGTGAAATATTGATTTGTGTGAACACAACACAACTGTTTGATGGTCCATTGCAGATACATCTTAGCCCAGAGAAGTAAGCAGCACCTGTGCACACTTCATATAAGGCTTCTGTTTTGCACATTAAAATGTTTTAATTGGCACATGTGGGTGTAAAGTTCTGCAAGTTTTCCTTTTCGAACAGTAAAGTTTTAACTGGTATTTGTGGACGTAACTGCATATTTTTGTACTTTACGTAGCTTTGCTAAACTAATCCTGAGCCTGTTTATATTACTTAGAGATAAATGATGGCTCTTGATGCCGTGCCATCAGAGTGATTGGACACCAAGGGTATTCACCTTAGGCTTGCGCCCTTGCCTTGTTCATACACAAGTCTTCCTGATTCTTTGAATCCTGTAGTTATGTCATGCACCTCAGAGCGCTGGCAGAGCCTGAGCTGAAAACAGGGTTGACATAGAACTGCCCTTTTAACCAATTATTAGTTCTGACTTTTCTCAATTGTTATTTCTCATTAGCAGTGAGTTCACTCTGACAACACTTCATGCTATCAAATGTATTCAGTTCTCCTAGTTTAGGTAGGATGTAATTGGACTCTCAATTTGTTGCATATCGTTCATCGTTATTCAAAATTGTGTGAAGGAGACTCAGATCTTTTTTTTTGATCTTTGGCCCATCTTTGCTCCTGAAACGCAAAGCCTAACCTGGATGTTAATTTTGTTCCGAATCATTATGACATGCTTACATGACCTGTTTGCATGTGACATTGCATGTGACATAATGACATAAGTTTTCAAATTTTTTCCTCATTACTAGTCCTAAATTAACTGTCCCATTCATTTATTTGGAATGTGTTCCAGGCATAAATGATTGGAATGGATTTATATTTACAAATAAAATTCAGTTAAATCAAGAATTAAATTGAATAAATTTAAGACAACATTTTAGATGTCTTTGCTTCATATTGTCTGCAATGAAATACAAGTAGAAATAGCTGCTTTCTTTTTTTTGTGCATTTTCCATACTCTTCCAACTTTATCCAGATTAGGGTTTTAGTTTGCTAGACAGCTTGGCCTACTGATCTTCAGTGGCAGAATATATGATAACACAAATTTAATTCTTTGCCCCAGAACACATAAGCATTAATGTAAAGCTTCCACTTGATTCGTTGTGTTTGGTCGTAGCCTTTACCCCAAATTGCCCATTTTCATATGAGGCTGAACAACCCTATGCAAGGCCGCAGATCAATGCTCCTTTATGAGTGTGTATATTGATGTTTGCATTGCTCGCATGTTAATGTCTTCTGTTTTTTTTTCCCCCCTTATCATCTGCGTAGTACCTCCACTTCTCGATCCGACCGATCAACGCACGCCAAGCCCCCCTCGGCTCTTTCATCAGACTCTGTGTCTACTTCCACGGACTTATCCCCCGAACAACGGGTGGGTCCTTGGTCATCTGCTTCAATTAAGTTTCTTATCATTCATGCTGAGGGAAAAACCCCGTGTTCCTTGGGCTCTGCAGTGCCCCCATTTTAATGCTTGTTTCATAAAATTGAATCCTGCTTGCTGGGAATGTATATTTAGGAGCAGCAGTGAGATATATTGGTGTGCTTACTGTCCTGAGTCTCTTTCCTCATTTGCTCCTTGTAAAAGACAGGAAGATGTATGTAACGGAGTTCATTTGATTAATTGGTCACAGATCATCAGGTGTGATTGTGGTTGGTCAGTACTGATCCTGAAGACACTTTTTTTAAATGATTTCTTCTCTCTCAGAGCCGGACAAAAGCAGATGCCAAGGTAATGTTTCACGGAGCCTCATCTCCCTCCCCAGCACATTGTTGTTTGTTTGATCAAATTGGCAAAGGAGCTGCATGCTTTTTATATTAAGCAGCTGTCTGTCTCTTATCTGGAGTTCTCGGTGTGACCTATAATTACAGTGAGGTTCATTAGCATTTGGATAGTGATGCAGTTTTCATCATTTTGGCTTTGTTTGCCACTGCAGTGAAGTCTTGGGTTAATTTGACTGTGTGCTTCAGGTCATTGATCATCTCTGGAGTGAAGCGCTGTGTTTGCGTAGTGTCTAAGGGCGCTTTAAACGGACCAGAGTTTGCTTCGTTTGGACAGATGTGAAAGCTCATCCGAACTGTAATGTGTGGATCAAACAAGCAAACTCTGGTCCTCCTAAAAATGTGGGTCTCGGTTCGCTTACTGTGGGAAATGCAAACGGACTATCCAGCGAACCAAAGACAGGAAGTGAACCAATGAGACATGCTGGATCGCTCGCTGCCTTGCGCTGCTGCTCATACTGGGCAGCTTCTTGGGAGAAGCCAATTAAGTTTGAACACTCAAGTAAAAACAGAAACCCCAAGACTGCATACATTTGGTGTTGCTCCATAGTTTGTTTTTGTTTTTGTTGTGAACAAGCTGACTGAAGGGTATGGATTTCCGTTCTCAGTCCTGGCCAATCGATGAGCTGGGTTTTCTTCTTCATGCTATTTTTTTTCCTTCCTGACCAGCACTTGTTTGGGCAATACCACCCCAAACGAACAGCTGTTGTAACTGCTTGACGTTGTCCAAGCGGTTTGGTCCTCTTTCACAAGTACAGTGTGCTTTCCCTGCCAAATCGAACGGAGTCCCCGGACTATCCTGGTGTGAAAGCGCTATTAGAAGTTCCAAGCCCTAAAAGCTTTTTCTGAGGCTCCTCCTTTTTTGTTTTAGCTGTAGGGCTACCTTTTGCTGAAGATGTTTATATTGGTTTAATGGCTGACTCCAGTTCTGTTTTCTGACACTAGATGCTCAGGGATGCTAGTAAACTTGCACAAGAAGAACTGCAGTTGCTTCCACAGGAGAATGTGCAGGATACAGGTAAATTTCTCTAGTGGACACTCGGGCAGCTTCTCTGACTAATAAGTGTATGCTTTTAAAAGCAAAATTTTTTTTGTATATAGTGTTGGTCAAACACTTCTAATAAGTCATTTGACTGTTACTGTAACCTTTCTATAATGTCACAGCAGACTTGTTGAGAAATCATGGGGATTTAATGTTGCTGGGGTAATTGATTTTTCTCTCCTACATAAATGTATGTGCAGTACTGCCTTCCAAACTGTTTCCCCTTTATTCTGCAGCCAAAGATGTCACTTACATCTGCCCCTTCCTTGGTGCCATTAGAGGGACAGTGACTGTTACCAGTTACAGGCTGTTCTTCAAATGCACAGATAGGGTATGCTTGTTAAATGGGATTAAACAGAGTTAAAATGGTGTGCATACTGACTATTATTCGTATCTAAGAGATGTTTTGATGTCTGGGTTCACAGGACCCTGCCTTTGTCCTAGACCTCCCTCTAGGCGTGATTAGCCGTGTGGAGAAGATTGGCAGTGCATCAAGCCGTGGTGAGGTGTCCTACGGCCTGGTGTGCAAGGTTAGCATGAAAAGCAGTGGACTTTATCTATGTGCAAAACCTGTCAGTCATGCGCCGATGCTTCAGGATCTAGCTTGTGTTTGTGTTTGTGTGCGTGTTTGTGTTTGTGTTTGTGTTTTTTGAATGCATCAACTTTTATGACTATGGTTCTCAACTTTTTGGCCCTGATTGATAGCAGGGCTTGACCTGGAGACTTGTGATGGTTATATTGTGCTATGGTTCTAGAAGCTCAAAATGCTCACCCCTGGTTATGCAGTTACTATCTCAAACAATGCTCTTGGAAGATTGAGGTCATGCAAGTCTGTTTACGGCCTTGTAACCCGCCAAACTCTCTCCTCAGGATGTTCGTAATCTTCGTTTCGCTCATAAACAGCCAGACGACACACTAAAGAAGTCAATATTTGAGGTTTTGATGAAATATGCATTCCCAGTCTCAAATGGCCTGGTAAGACATTTCCTCTGTTCCTCTGTGGCTAATGTTCTCATTGCATTCCGTTACTCACTGGAGGATTTTTTTTTTTCTTTCCAGCAAATGTTCGCCTTCGAATATGGGCAGGTTTTCCCTGAAAATGGATGGAAAGTGTATGATGCACTCTCAGAATACAAGAGACTGGTGAGCGGAGCTCTGTGCTCCTCTGTTGTTTCTCCCTGAGGTCCTTTGATGTTACACCGGCTGCTTTTGTGTTTTGCTGTTATGTGTACATCACGGTGTGGTTAAAAGGAGGCGATTTTAAAGATTTTTTTTTGTCTGTATGTGCATGTAAGGTAATGAAAATGTATGGATTTTCAATGATCAGTAATTAGCTTGCTTGTGTTCTGGGTGTGCTTGGCATGGCAGGGCCTACCCAACGAAAGCTGGAGAATCACTAAGGTCAATGACCAGTATGAGTTATGTGACACTTACCCAGCCTCCCTCGTGGTGCCAGTCAACATTCCCGATGAGGAGCTGAGGAGAGTGGCGGCCTTCAGAGCTAAGGGCAGAATTCCAGTAAGCCCCGCCCCTTTATATATATTTACACAACCTGCTGCCTTATATGGTTCACTGCCACAGTCATCACTATCCAGTACTTCCTCCAGTTCTTCCCCTGTAGTGAGGTGTATCAGTCATGTTGCTGGTGTTTTCTCTGCCTCTCAGGTGCTCTCCTGGATACACCCGGAGAGCCAAGCTACAGTGACGCGCTGCAGCCAGCCCATGGTGGGCGTCAACGGCAAGCGAAGCAAGGAGGACGAGAAGTACCTGCAAGCCGTCATGGATGCCAATGCCCAGTCTCACAAGCTCTTTATCTTTGATGCGCGACCTAGTGTCAATGCTGCAGCAAATAAAGCAAGTTCCCCTCTGCTCCCTTACCTATGCTTACCCATTATGGAGACTATTGATTACCGCCGACTGTCTGTTGCATTGGAACCACTGAGAAGCCTGGTTTCTTTGAAAAATGTCTTTGTGGTAGGTATGTTTAGATAGATTTACGCACCCAAGAAAATCTGTTCCAGATGAAAGGGGGCGGGTACGAGAGCGAGGATGCGTATCAGAATGCCGAGCTGGTGTTCCTGGATATACACAACATCCACGTGATGCGCGAGTCACTGCGCAAGCTAAAGGAGGTGGTGTACCCCAATATTGAGGAATCCCATTGGCTGTCGAACCTGGAGTCCACCCATTGGTTGGAACATATAAAGGTGAGGGCAAATGGGCTTGGGAGGGGTAAGTTGGAGCAGAATGAATAAAAAAAGAGGAAGGACGTCATTAGTGGCTGATTTTGTACTTCACAAGAAAAGAAAGGCCTCTAAACATTGGTAACAGCTGTGAAGATTGAAAATGAATAAATAAATGCAACAAAAGGGGTATTTGTTGTGGAAGAACCCTATTTGGAAGAACTCAGTACTGAAAGGTGCTCCGTTGTTGTCTCATTATGTGACCTGTCTGATTCCGTTCAGCTGATCCTGGCAGGGGCCTTGCGTATTGCAGACAAGGTGGAGTCTGGGAAGACATCGGTGGTGGTTCACTGCAGTGATGGCTGGGACCGCACCGCTCAGCTCACGTCTCTCGCTATGCTGATGTTGGATGGCTACTACCGCACCATCCGTGGCTTTCAAGTCCTCCTGGAAAAAGAGTGGCTGAGCTTTGGCCATCGCTTTCAACTGGTATACCGTCCTTGAACCTCCTCCTGTTTTAGGCTGTGTTACCATATCATCCACACCATGGCAGCTCATGGCATTCTGTCACAGGTCACGTGACCATTTCCATCAGTCATGAAGAGCATCCCATTCCTGTTGCATGCTAAGTGACTTTGCCCATCACTCCTTCAGTTTCAGTTCTTCTTACAGGCCATGCAGTTATCTGTTTGACTCAATCAACAGAGAGGCAGTGTCATTATTCCCCACCGCAAAACATGTGGGGCTACAGGAAGATTATTGTCTGTCATGCTTTATTCCGGGCCAGAACAGTTAAACCGTTCAGTACTTACCAAAATTTTTAAATATGGCTTCAACTTATTGTGCAGATGTGCTTCTCATACTTTTGTCTGACCTTCTGTCCGTCTGTCTGTCCCTCTACCACATGTTATTTCATTCATAAGGCCAGATATCATCCATCCCATTATAGGGGATCTGAGTACTTCATACTTGTTTCTTTTCCTGCAGTTTTGGGTTTAAGTTTTGTATGTTTGAAAGTATTATGTTTTTTATATTTACATAACTATGGTCAAGGCGCATTATAAAAATATCTTGGTGTTATTTTTCCGGTACGAACCTGGATTGCATTTTTTTTTTTCCTGCTCATCACCCAGAAACACATTAGCTGTAGTTACGTCAGTGTTTTTAATGTAATGGTGTTCTTGGTGTATGAGTCGGTATAATATCCAATCTTGTGAAACTTCAACCCATGAGCTTGTTGCAAGCATGCCTTGTCTCTGCATTGGGTACACAAGTTCTAAAAAGGCTGCTTAAATCTGTTTGTCTCATTATTTCCTTGGGGCCACTTCTGGACACCCTGGCACTTGTGCTTGCTCAATTCAAGCATACGCTAACTGTGCAGTCCTTTCAGATTCTAGGCAGGGTGTGATTGGCTGTGCGCTTCCACTGTGAGAGGAAGCAAGAGCTAGTGATCAAGTGAGCTGAGGAATCTCCTGTTACTGCCTGAGTCACTTTGGTCGCTTTAGTGGATCAGGCCATTCAGCTGAGCTCTATGTGGGGGGGAAAAATGGGGAAAATTTTCACAATTATGCCTGCATTACTTCTTCCAATATTCTGTCATCGTTTTGGGGCAGCGGCGAACATTAAGGTTTTCATTTGAACTCCCTGTCCATTGCAGAGGATTGGTCACGGAGATAAAAACCACACGGATGCAGATCGCTCGCCTGTCTTTGTCCAGTTTGTTGATTGCGTGTGGCAAATGACCAGGCAGGTAAGGGACCGACTCGCAGCTTTTGCTGAAACCATTCCATTTGTCTCCCAATTCTTTATATCAGGGGTTCTCAACCTCATCCAGAAAGGACTGGTCTAGAGGCAGGCTGTCATCCCTACCAAGCAGTTACACACCTGATTCATACAAATCAACCCCTACAGTCTTGACTACTTACCTTTATTAGTAGAATCAGGTAGGTAACTGGTTGAGATGGAAGCCTGCACCCTCAATGGCCCTGTCTGTCAATGGCCCAGGTTAAGAACCACTGCTTTACATGGTAAGTGCATATTTAGCTCTTAAACGTGAGTGTTTTTGTTTGTAGTTCCCTGCAGCCTTTGAATTCAACGAGTACTTCTTGATCACCATCTTGGACCACCTGTATAGCTGCCTTTTCGGGACTTTCCTGTGTAACAGCGAGCTGCACAGAGTAAAGGATGTAAGCACAACCTCCATCCTGTTATACACTGTGGTTACCTGGAACTCTTTGAGTGCCATTGTTGCTATTCATACTTGTTCACCAAAATTTTTCTTATAGGCATGTCATCAGTTAAAAGATTAACATAATTACAGAGGCAACAATAGTGACGGCATTTATAATGTTGAATTTACTACCTGCAGAATGTCCACAGGACCGTACGTCTGCTTATGTAATGAGAAGCGTCACTAAATTGCCTGACAATTAATCTTTCAACAACAGTAGTGTGCAGTGATGATTATACACCTAACAAAATGAAGATTAATCAGATATCAAGTTACTTTTAAAGCATTTATTTCATGTAATATTGGATGATAGAGATGAAAATAAGCAAACAGATTACGTATAGTAAAAACTAATATATTAATGTCTTTTTGAGAGAAAAAGTCAATATCTAGTATAACCACCCTTTGCTTTGATTAAACATTTAATCTTTCAGGCATAGCTTTAACATCTTTATTTCCTTACTCACTAAACCATTCCATATGGTTTGAAGTTCATTCCAAAGGGATTATTTTGATGTTAAAACAGATTTGCTCTATCTGATGAAGGTCTGGACTTTGAGCTGACCAAGTCATAACTTTTATGTCACCAAATGTTTCTTTCCAACTGAGATCTTTCTTGCGCAGCTTATGTGTGTTTTGGGTCATTATCTTGTTGAAAATAAAATCCCCGACCCATCAGTCTCTTTCCAGTGTAATGTGAATATAGGCCACTAGATGGCAGTGTTTACCTTTTTTTTGTTAAGCTCAGACTGGAGTCATGTTTAGACATGTCCTGGACATGTCTGGGGCAAGTCTCAGAAAATTAAAAAAAAAAAAAAAAAAAAAAAAATTTGTTATGGCCCCAATTTGTTATTAGATTTACAACGCAACAGCAACAGCAACAGATGACAGATACAGTTTTAAAACTCAAACACATTTAATTAAACAAAGACAATAACAACTAACTAACCTAAAGACCAAGATTGAATTATAACAAAAACAAAAAGAATTATTTACAGTCCTTTTTGTGGGGTGGCTTGGTGATGTCCTGGGTGAGAAAAATCCACAAAAGAAAACTTAACAGGTCTTGAACAGAAATGACAGGTCTGGTCACACGTATCCTTCTTCTTGCAATTTCTCCTACTACTCTACTGTCTCAATTCTTTTCCTTATATACTCTTTTGCAGACCCCACCCACATTTAGACCTCTTTTTTTTTTTTTTTTTTTTTTTTTTTTTTTAATTTTCTGAGACTTGCCCCAGACATGTCCAGGACATGTCTAAACATGACTCCAGTCTGAGCTTAACAAAAAAAAGGTAAACACTGCCATCTAGTGGCCTATATTCACATTACACCAGACAGCAACACGTGCCTCACAAGGATGGTGTGATTCTTCTTTTGATCCATGATTCCGTTGATTTTTATGAGATCAGTCTCATTTCAGACAGGCTGAAACCCAAACCATAATATTACCACCTCCATGTTTTACTGAGGGGGTTAGACGGTTATTTTAAAAACATTCTTCAACTGCGCCGTGCACATGTGTTCTGTGTTTGGGTGAGAATGTCGATTCACTGGTCAAAAGGACTTGTTCTCATTGGTGTCCAGTCTTTGAATTTCTTGACTAGTCTTTTTTTTTTTTTTTTTTTTGATATTGCCAGCTCTTGGCAGCAACATGACCAATAAGACCAATTTCACACAGGCATCTGGAAATGGTAGATCTTGATACTTTCATCTCTTCTTTTCTGTCACTATTATTGTCATCACGGAGTTGTCGTGCTGTCAACCGCTGTTTTTTTTTAACTTGTCACAGGCCGATAACTAACATCAGAGGCACTAAAATTCCGTATGAAATTCCACCCTCATATGACGAATAAGTTATTCTGTGTATCATTATTTGGTGTCAGAGTGTGATTTCAACCACCAACACCATCTATAGTGAACTCATGAGAGTTGACCTACTTACCGGAATAAGTATTATGTTTGAGAAATATGGGCCAAAGGGTCCATTTTTCAAAAATTCAGTTCACACAGAAGGAGCTGGATAAGCTAACTTTTTACTGGCCCTAAAGTTGGATAAGGGGTGTAAGTTGGTCATATTTAAAAGCATATTGTCTATCTCAGGTGGAGACATGGTGACATTATTGCCTAAAATGAGGGTTCTGAAGAGTCCTTTTGTCCCGTGAACATTTTTGGGATCCCCCCCATAACCCCACCAATGATCTGGTATCCCTAAAAATCATCTGAGTTACAGTAATGTCGTCTCATGTGATGTTGTCAAAAAGCCCTCAAACGCACACATCTCAATTACCTGGACCCTCCAATATCCCAAAAATCATTATCGCATGAAACAAAATCCAGTTTTAAAGGGCTAATATTGTATACAATGGAACTAGTGTCCCATTCGTAAGCATTGGTTCCAAGAGAGGAGGCAATCAATGACCCCTTCATCAATTTTTAGCCCTGTAGCTCATGTAAAACAGAAGTTATGGGTCCCTAGATATGGTAACTAATTAAGTGCAGGAAAAAGTGGGCCCAAATTTCCCAGGGACATATCGCTGAATTGACTCAAGGCATGAAGCTGAAATTTGGGATTCCTTCATTTGGCATGGAAAACAAATTTTAGAATTTTTTTCTGTCAAATCTGAGTGATTACACTGGGGAGGGTGTGTGAATTGACATGGAATGACTCTTGCGGGAATAATTTTTTTTTTTGCTCTCATTGCCTACAATAGTATTTTCCAATATATTTTCACCAAAAAATTATGGAGAAGTAATATATTAGGACCCCTTTTAGATGTAAATTTTGGTGCTTAGTTATCACTGCTCACTACTGTACATCACTAACTAGAAGCACTCAGCAGCCGCATACCTCCGCGAATGCATTTGTCACCAAGTGCTGAACAAATATAGCCATGGCACTTATTTGAATTCAAATCCACCCTAAAATTTAATAAATTGTTCCTGGGCCCATGGCTCAAGCTTTCACAAAATGGCCTCAAAATTCATTGATAAACAAACAAAAAAATTAGCAGACCTGGGTGAATACATAACCTCTGCCCAACGTCATTGGCTAATGTAGGTAAATAGAAAAGCTTGTGTATGTATTTCTAAGGCTCTACTGAGCATCACAGATGGTTAATTAATGGAGAAATGCTGTAATAATTGTCTATCAGACACTGTTAAACTAATGGTTTGCAGTCTTACTTTATGCCCTCATAGGATCTGCCAAAGAGGACAGTCTCACTGTGGTCTTACATAAACAGTCAACTGGATGATTTCACAAATCCCCTGTATGTCAACTACTCCAACCACGTGCTCTTTCCAGTGGTCAGCATGCGTCACCTAGACCTGTGGGTGGGGTACTACATCCGCTGGAACCCTCGTATGAGGCCACAGGTGAGCTTGAGCTCCGGGGCCTCCGTTGGCCCACTTTCAAATTTTCACAATATTGAGCATAATCAGCAGAGCTGTCGTTTGTTGTCATAGCAACGTTTCAATATGTCCCCCTTTCTTCTTGCATGATAAAGAGGCGCGTTTTGTCTCAACTCACGATCACGGATTTTCACGATCAATCCGTGTGCCCTGTGTGTACAGCCCCAATCTGTCAGAAATGGAGCATGACTGAAGTTAAAATATCTGCCCTGTATTTTACCCAATGAAGTTGTGTATCTAGCATGATAATTACCCCTCAGCCCCAAATAATTCGGGCTGTGGGGTAATGTCATGACGTGAGGTGTCTGTCCATCCGTCCGTCCATCAATCCACAATTGTAATCCGTGCATTAAGTTAAAAAAAACACCACAGCTGATCAACATTATTTTTGGTGTGGGTGTTGGGAGTGGGTAGCTTCACAAGCCAATCGATTTTCGTTGCGCTCCAATGTCTAATGTGGTTGTCACGGCTGCCATCTTGAATTTGCATTGCGCACATTCAGTCAAAAACGCCAGTGCCGATCAACGCCATTCTTGGTGTGGTTGTTGGGAGTGGGTAGCTACAGAAGCCTGTTGATTTTTGTCGTGCTACGATATCTAATATGGCAGCCACGTTTGCCATCTTGAATTTGCATCCACGGCTGAGGGGTAACGCACGCTTTGCGGGGCTGTTTATTCTGCTTTGAAATGTCCTAGTTTGGGGGAAATTTTGGCAAAGGTTGTTGTGCTCACTCTAGATAATCTGTCATGTAATGTCAGAACTTTAGGTGTGTTGAGTGACCTTTTTTCCCCTCCAGGAGCCGCTGCATCAGCGGTACAAGGAGCTGCTGGCCAAGCGTGCGGAGCTTCAGAAGAGGGTGGAGGAGCTGCAGCGAGAGGTGACCAATCGCTCCGTCTCCTCCTCCTCTGAGAGAGCAGGGTCTCCCACGCGCTCCGTCACGCCCGTGCAGACCTTCGTTTGACAGGACAGAGGCGGGAGCTTGCACCCGGAAGTTTCCTCTGGCCAGTAGACTGTTCTTTTCAGGGGGCCACTCTGTCTTTATCACAGAGACAGAACCTCGCTCGTTCCGGAGTGGTCTGTGGCTACAGCTCCCGGAACCCCTGAAACCAGAGTTGAAGTGGACCCAAGGTTCATCCACTCAGTGCCACCAATAGCCTCACACTATAGCCTTGCTTTAATGCTGATAACTTTGTGGATGGGAGATGTCTGCACAATGTCTGCACCCTCTGCTTTATTACACAGTTGTTATAGTAACAGTATCTACTACTACAATTTGTAAGTATACATGTATGCATTGCTAGCATTAATAATGATATTTATTCTTCCATATAAATTGTGGAAACAAGAATTAAAAGTTCAGCGCGGACATTGTCAAATGTAAATGTGCTTTATTGAACACATTTAAAGTAAGATGCAGATCACCTCTGGTCTGTTTGGTGTCTGCTGAAAAGTACATTCACTTACTAGCCTAATATTGTCAACTACTGAACAAATTCCTTAATATTCATTCAGTCAAATTGGATGGGTTCTAATTGAGGCGTGTTATCTGTGCTGCACTGGGTTTAAGTTTTTCGCAGTGTCAAACTTTGAAATTTTATTCCCGTTCCTATTTGGTTCCCTTTCTGTTATCTACATTAGACTATAGGTCTGCCGAAGGCCGTTGCTGCTTAATAGCACTGAGATCTACTGCGTGTTCGATTATGGTCGTTGGCAGTATGAATAGAATCTTTGCAATGGTGAATCTATTACAACCCCAATTCTGAAATAGTTGGGACAAAGTGTAAATTGTGAATAAAATCAAAATGCAATGACCTTCAAATCACACCAGCCAGTATTTTATTCACAATAGAACAACGATAACATAACAAATGTTGAACCTGAGAATTTATCTACAAAATGAGCTCATTTCAAATTTGAAGACTGCTGCAGGTCTCAAAAAAGTTGGGAAAGGGGCCTGTTTACTATGGTGTGGCATCCCCTCTTCTTTCTAACACCAAGTGAAGGCGTCTGGACATTGAGGAGACAAGTTTCTTGAGTTTAGCCATTGGAATTTGATCCCATTCTTGTTTAATACAGGCTTCCAGCTGCTGGAGAGTTTGGTCAGGACTGCAGGCAGGCCAGTTCAGCACACAGATTCTTCAACTGCAAAGTCATGCTGTTGTAATAGCTGCAGTATGTGGTTTTGCATTGTACTGCTGAAATACACAAGGCCTTCCCTGGAATAGATGCAGTCTGGAGGGGAGCATATGTTGCTCTAAAACCTTAATATACCTTTCAGCATTCATGATGCTTTTTAAAACATGCAAGGGTCCCACACCATATGTACTAATTCATACCCATTACCCACACCATATGTACTAATTCATACCCATTCCATCAGAGATGCTGGCTTTTGAACCGAACGTTGATAACAGGAGGGGTGGTCTCTCTCCTCTTTCGCCCGGAGGACACAACGCCCATGATTTACAACAAGAATGTCAAATTTGGACTCGTCTGACCACAGGACACATTGTTTTTAAAGTATCCCACAATTTGTTTTCGCAAGACCTTCACAGGTTGGAGAGCCTCTGGTCATCTTTACTTCTGAGAGACTCAGCCTCCCTATGACATCCCTTTTATAGCCAATCATGTTACACGCCTGATGCCAGTTAACTTAATTACTTGCCAAATGATCTTTCAGCTGATTCTCTTTTCTATTAACCCTATAATGCGCAGACACAGACCTCACTATCAGAAAAATATGACCCTGTAATATTTTTGAAGTATTGAAGGGTAGTATTCAGATTCACTGTTCATCATTAGGTTTTTTTGACAGCAAAATATACATCGCTGAACAGAACTTCTAATTCCGGGAGTATCATATCTGATTCAGCCAAAAATCAGCAACCCTCCAGAACTCAACACTCGAAATTTCAAATTATATGCTCTCTACTATCTATAGCTCTCCCTTAACATGTATAAGAATACGTTTTTGTGTAATGTTTACCTTGAATGCCGAACTTCACTGCCAAAGTCCATGGAAATCATGAATTCCCATTCACATGGGAGCTACTACCTTGAAGTGAGTGACTAGGGAAGAGACTCCTGTTATCTCACTTCTTCCTTCCTGGTGGCAGCACTGTGTATCCGGTATGATGCAGTGAGCAGTAGTGGTTGCATCTTACCAGGTTGGCCTGGTCCTTCAAATTTGGCGTATCATATATGATACAGGGGCATTATAGGGTTAATTGCTTCTTCAGCCCTTTTTTGCCTGTGTCCCAACTTTTTTGAAACCTGTTGCAGCCAGAAAACTTGAAATATTTTACATTTTTGTCCACAAAATGAGCATGTCTCAGTTTCAACATTTGAAATATTGTCTATGTTCTATTGTGAATAACACATTGGCTCATGATCTGAAAGTCATTGCATTTTGATTTTATTCACAATTTACACTTTGTCCCAACTATTTTGGAATTGGGGTTGTACAATAGAAATACATTCCAGGCTTGAATGCCCATGAATATATGCAAATTGAGACGCGAAGAGCGATTATCATACATTTTGTCAGAATATAGGCTGTACAGGGGAGTGTGGTCAGTCAGTAAAAGGTCTGCCAAACACGACTGGGAAATCAGTGGGAAGTGGGACTGTACAGCAAATTAAAATTGTGTCCCGGAGAAAGGCATTTTTCCCCACCCACGCCAGCCTTTTATAATTTAAAGGCTCTTATTGTGACATTTTGATAATATTCTAAGATGCGTGGATTAGTTTACTTATCATTCCTCAAAACTGATTTTTTTTTGTTGAAATGTGTCATTTGCACTGAGGGAATATGTACTTTGTACTTATTATTAGATGTTGCAAGCAACTTAAAATGCAGCTAGCAATATTGGGAGTTGGCTGTCGGGCCATGTAAGCAATGTATATTCATTTTGATAAGTCACAACACTATATTGGTTACGGCAGTAATAAATATTATGGTAAATGCATTAATAACATGGATCTAAATTGGCATTTAAAATAGGCTTTCATTTTATTTGCTCGTGATAGATCTTTTGCATAAAATAAGTGTTTTATTGATTAAAGAACTCAGAGAACTTTCATGATGCTGGTGTATCTCTGGCACCATCCATGATGGAAAACACATTTTGCAGGAATTAATATTTATCACCTTCAGAATTGAGTTAGTCGCCTGGCTGCAATCCTTGTATTTTAATGTCTGAGAACTGAACACTCTCACCTCTCTCTGAAGATAATTAAATTGTATAAATGTGAGCTTATTTGGATTCATAGAATCTAGACATTCAATGGAGGACTAACTTAATTACTTCCATGGTAGAAATGCCCTGCCTTTATGGCTGGGTAAGAGGAGCATTATTCACTGTACTGTTAAAAGTGTCACTGTTTACCTTAGTTTGTTCAATAAACATTATAAACATTATGTAATCACAGTATTTGAACATTAATCGAATATTTATTAATGCATAGCTGAGGAGTTGCATTATTTTGCATAGGTTCCTGTGACCAGCTAAATATTCAGTCTACCTTCAGATATCCGTAAAATACAGATACCTAGTAACAGTGCATAGTACCTGTTGCTGGTATTCAGTTTGACTGCGATACTAATTGGATTGAAATGTGTGTTTAATGGCTAATTATTTGGCTAATATTAAGAAAGGACTGGTTTGGCCTAATATTAAGGGCAGACTAAAAGAAACTGAACAGAATGATTTTATTCACTTTTTAAAAGATACAATTCTCTTGATTGAAATGTTTCAGAATGTTGGATTGTGTTTGTGACTGATAAGGCAATAATCATCTCATATTTTCTACCCAGAATTTGCATTCTGGGGCAGGATCAGAAAAAAACCTTGTGTTTCTTGGTCATCGTTGACTGAATCCCACTGTTGGACAAAAAAATGGCCAAATTTGTTTTTATTCCCTGTGCTATTGATCAGAATTCATCAGACTGGCATTCAATTCAAAAAGTGTCAACAAATATTTTTTTTCTGTAATCTTCCTCACACTAAATGTCCATTCCTGAATTGTTGAACCATTCCTGAACTGAACTGTTGAATAGTTTTTTTTTTTTTTTTGGTTAACAGTATGTACTAAATAAAGCCATTCGGAAAACGTTTTTATTTGTGATGGATTTGGGCACTCTGTGACTGTTGTGCTTAATTTTTCTACGTAAATGTATCCTGAATTTGAATTATTGTATTTGATCATTTGCACACCTACTGTAATTATATCCCCGAACTCCGAATGGCGTTCCCGGGGGATATTATGTTTTTGGTCCGACCGCCGCCGCCGCGGCACTACATATTAACGCGATAACTTCAGTAATATTTCAATTACAAATTCCAAATTTTGCACATAAGTAAGTATCATAAAGAGGAAGAACTGATTCGATTTTGGACAATTTTCGATGTCTAGATTGGCCACCAGGGGCCAAAAACTGATTTCAGTGTTAACGCGATAACTGCAGTAATATTTCAATTAGAAATTCCAAGTTTTGCATATAAGTAAGTATCATAAAGAGGAAGAACTGATTCAATTTTGGACACCTTACAATTTCTAGATTGGCCACCAGGGGCCAAAAACTGGAAAAATCACAGTTTTTATCTCTGGAAATATTTGTCGGATTGACCTCAAATCAAGTGCAAATGAAAGGTCATGACCTGAGGATGTGTCCCATGATGTGTCCCACATTACACCTGTTTGGTTCAAAATTTTGACACAAGGTGGAGCTTTGTCACATAAAATTCACCATTTTTGCTATATCTTTGGAACTATTTCTAATTGGCATGAAACTATGTGCAACTGCAAGGTCATGAACTCACAACGTGTCACATGATGACATCATACCTGTATGGTTCAATATTTTGCCACCAGGTGGCGCTTTGTGATGGAAAATTACCATTTTGGCTATATCTTTAGAACCATTTGACCTGAAGTCTATTCAAGGATTGGGGAATTGGAGGATTGGGGGCGTTCGGGGATATGCCCCCAGCCGTCGCCTCCGAAGGATAAGCCTAGTTCCTGCATTTGGTGCCAGATTGCATTTGTTGCTCATTTCAGGTGTGAGAATATTTAGTTCGTGAAATAAGTGGCATAGACTTCATGCTTCTGGTATGCCTGGACGATACAACCAGTTTAGCCTACTCATATTTTAGATGACTGCTTCTTCAACTTGTTAATATCTGAACAAAAATTAGAAACACTTTATGATGCTGTGATGCAAATCATAAATGTTGCGCCACCCCATTAAAAAAAAAAATAAAAAAATTTGGGATGGTATGGCAACTAAGCTGTGGTTTGCACTTTGCACAGGGGGATCAAAAATTACTGGCACCTCTCACTGGTAATGCACAAACAATACTTTTAGAAAAAAAATGTGAAAAATACATTTATAGAGAAACTCTAAATAATAGCATGTGAGAAATACTGTGCAATATTAATGTTCCCATGAAACCAACCAAAATCATTTGCTGATTTCATTAAAAATCGATTGCCTCTAAATCAATTGCAATTAACGTCACCCTTAAAGATTATCATAAATAACATCTACCAAAATTAGCCCAGGTATTAAATTCTAATTTAAATTCAAATGAGCATATATTTTTCAAAAAAAAAAAAACTCAGATTCAACATCTGACATGTCTTTATACTATTTTCAATTGAATATTGAGTTTTAAAAATTTGCAAATCATCTAATTCTGTTTTTATTTACATTTTACGCAGCGTCCCAATTTTTTGCAAGCGGGATTGTAAGTGTGAGGAACTGCTGTATATTGAACAGTTACATGTCTTCTGGTTTCTGGAATGGCTCCAAATACCATGAAAGATGAAAGTGCAGTATTTCTATTGTAGTGTGTTGGAAATAACTTTTTCTTGAATAAAAGGGGAAATTTGTTACAGATGAAATTAAAGAATAAAGTAACTTCTATCTGATTAATCTAAGGACAAGTCAATACTAAAACTCGCCATTCATTAGATCATGAAAAAGACCAAGCAAATTATGGGTGAAATTGTTCATTATTTATCCCCCCCATGAAGTGGATGGGGATACAGGACTGTCATTCCACATGTATCTGTCTGTCTGTCTGTCCATCCATCTGTCAGGCGTCTTTTCCGGGCTAGAACTCCTAAACCATTCAATATTTTTAATGAAATTTCCTCAATAGATGCATTTTATTGTGTATGTGCGCCTTTTCAAACTTCTGTTCGTCCTCCTGTCCTATAAGTAATATGAACGGGTGAAACATCTTTCTTAGCCCTAGTCCTGCCTCTAGGCTAATGCTTTATGAGGATCAGCATACAGGGAAATTGCTACCCGGCCTGGAACAATATACTGTATCGACGACCGGCACACAGGGAGACGGGTGTGGGTCCTCCATATATCAGTGACTGGCAGGACTTGGATTAATTCACCTGGATGGGTTTATAAAGAAAGTGCAAGAATGATAGAATCACTCATTCAAAACCTTTAAGCCCATTTTTAAGCCCTAAACCATTTCTTCCATAGTCTTTAATACAAGTCAAAGATTATTTCCAAATGACAGGTTCTTTATTTGCATTTTCCATTCTGACCAAAGTGTTTCGTAATGATGTATCTATCAAGGACCTATCAAATATATCTCCAAGCACAGAATGTGTAACCTATAATATGGCTGTCTAACATTATGTAATGTCCAGAATGTGGCTTTTCTTTGTCTTGTTGAAATAAGAGGGGACATCCCCAAAAAAGACAGTCTAGAACAGTGCTTTTCAGACTTGGTCTTGGGGAACCACTTTGTTAGTTTTTTTTTCCCCCCGAACCATAATTGCAACATCAAAATTTCAGTGTTAGTTGTTTTTAGACGCATTATTCATGTTTACAGGGATGATTTCCTTCTTGCGTTGTACTGTCTTTAATTTAGTACAACTCAAAAATTATTTCCAAATAACAGGTTTTTTTATTTGCATTTTCCATACTGGCCCAAAGGACCCATCAACTTCATCTCCAAGCACAGAATGTGTAATCTATAATATGGCAGTCTAATGTGATGTAATGTCCATAATGTGGCTTTTCTATGGGTTAGTGTTTACAGTAGCCGTGCCAAGAACCTGAATGGTGCTCTAAGTCCCAGTGTAGCCACAATAAACTTGACCAATGCTGTCAGTGGACAATAGCAGGGTATATTCCCAAAAACAATAGCATTCTCCCCATGGGAAAAATTCATAATTTGGCCTAGTGAGGGCACTACAGGAAAGGGTATTGTTTCCTTCACTCCAACAATGTTGCAACAAATTTTACCCAATTCCCATAAGAACAGTTTGACTGACAGCATTTTTGAATACGTTTCGTTTTGCCTTAGGGTGCTGCCACAGAAATGGTCATGGTGTCACCGCAACATGCCCAGTAAAGTTGATCTGATTCCCATTAAAACAGTTTGACTTATTACATTTGGAAATGTAGTCAAAACTAATGATGGTTTGACAGTAAATGTAGTAGAGCCATAGAAGTCAATATATTTTCTCCTTAGCGCACCAGGAATCTTTACAGCAGATTTAAGAGGATTCCAATCAAAACTGTTTGAGTAATTGCATTTTTAAAAATGAAAAGTTTGGCATTGTGGTGCTGCAACAGGGATGGTCATAGGGTCACCAAAATCTCCCCAGTAATACACCTGGAACAATCAGAGATGGTTTGACAGATTTCCCAGTAAGACTGCGTCAATGCATGTGGCAATGTTAAATTTGGCCCAGTGGAGGCACAACAGCAGACAGTCACCGCAACCAATAACTTGTTCCTCTGTGCATGAGAAATGTTGGAAGCAAATTTGACATGATTCCCATGAAAGCTATTCAGATTATTGCAACTTCTAAACATCAAAATTTTGGCCTGTATGTTGCGCTACAGTAAATATTGTGGAGTGACTCACATCAATAAGCCCATCAAAAACATTTGAGTTATCTGTAAAATTACAATCACTCTAATAAGAAAGATGATTTAAAATTTTATCCATGCATGTCACATCATGTTGAACAGCACAATTAATTGGGTTATCAAAATACACATCAAATAAAAATTGATTGTTATCCATATGATGATCGGCAATAGACTCCATAATACCTTCATCAGTCTGGGACGGGTGGTGTGTTCATGGCATGGACTGCTATCTTATTTAAGTCTGGGCGTTCAAATATATGTACTCAAGTTTGATTTCATCTAATTTTCATTGGGGTTTTGAACTTTGGTTCGTCTTGATGTCCACTTTTATGGAAGCCCAAAACTGCCAAAATTAAAAATAAATAAAAATATAAATAAATGTATAAATTAATAAATAAATACTTTTTTTTTACTCATTTATGTATTTCTATATTTATTTCCATATTCATTTATTTCTTAAATCATTTCCATTTATATTTATTTCCTAATTTATTTATTTCTGTATACACTTATTCAGGTATTTATTTATTTCTCAATTTATTTATTCATTTATTTATTACAGAATACAGCAATACAGAAATAAATAAATACATATAAATGGAAATAATTTAAGAAATAAATGAATATGGAAATAAATATAGAAATAAATAAATGAGTTAAATAAAATTAATGTATAAATTGGTTTCATTTAAGAATATGTTTTTTTTTTATTTCGCAATTCTATTGCATTGAAATGTATTTATTTATTTATATATATATATATATATATATATATATATATATATATATTTTTTTTTTTTTTTTTTAATTTTGGCAGTTTTGGGCTTCCATACACTTTGGTCTATTAAATCAAGAAAAGAAAAAAAATGGGTGTAGAATTTTTGAAGGAAATGTACTTTACTCTGATTGGTGTGCATAATTCAAAAATGTAAATTCCCGCCTATCGGTGGTTGGCTCTCAGCTGCTTCCTTCCGGTGCGTTTGAAGACGTGAAAACAAAAAGAAAAAAAAAAAGAAGTAGAAAAAAGGAAAGAAGAGGAGAGAACAGGGAAGACGTGAAAACTCATTTTATGAACTGGATTTGGATTTTAATGGAATTTGTTGAGGAAATGAGACAGATATGTTTGCCGCATAACTTTTGATTGCGAATTCAGCAGTCTATCTTGTGCATTTCAATGATAAATTTCAGAATGTGGTCCTTTTAACGCGCACTCATAGCTTATCAGCGAGCTAGCTCGGTAGTTGTTGCTTAGCCCTGGTCATTTTATTTTATTTCACTGCCGATCATAATGGCTACAACTGCCCTGTACGCCTGCACGAAGTGCAACCAGCGGTATCCGTTTGAGGAGTTATCACAAGGACAGCAACTGTGCAAGGTTTGGAAACGTGTCGGAGACGATCAATGTTATTGACATCAGAACATCTCATGTGTATTTCAGACGGTACCGGGGATGCGTGTTGCCTGAAGTAGCTACATTAGCTAACCTATCAGTCTGTACAGTCCTTGGTCTGTACTCACAGTTCCCCCCACAGGAGCAACAGCGAGTGTTACGCTGCGTTCACAGCGGACGCGAAACGAATTTTTCGCGCGACTGATTACATTCAAAGTCAGTGCATCTTTTCGTTGACTTTGAATGTAATCTGTCGTGCGAAACATTCGTTTCGCGTCCAGTGTGAAAGCGGCTTTATAGCTCTGCCAACCGATTGCTCCGGTCTGTTACGTAATGTCTTTACTTTGTGTGAACCTAACATCTCAAAGCGAAATCCCCACGTGTAAATATAATTTGATAGGAAATCGGTCCGATGCAGCGGCTGGTTCGTCTGTATAGTTAAGGACAGCTCTGACATTAGCTTTGCTTAACTTCGTGATTCACTGTCTATGCATGTTGGCCAACATTCCTTATTGCAACGTGTTGTCAACCTCTCCACGATACATTTTCTCGTTAGTTCATGTTGGCTTTTTTTATCATCCGGGTTCACAAAGATAGGCGTTGATGTAACCTGTCTGCGGGGTAAGTTACTGTATGTGCGGTAGATGGTCGCTTTGCACGTTTTGAACAAAATCCTTATCATAGCTATTTAGATAAAAGACCAAGCAAATCACTATGATTCAATTGCTTAATTTCGATTGAAGTACTGAGAGCTAGGAACACCTAAGATCTGACTCACTGTAAATGGTAATGGCAAAGTGACTGAAGTTACTGGGAATGCAGCATGAAATTCTGGTTTGGTTCAAGGGGGGGATGTAGCGTAATGACTACAGCTTTCTGTGCCTGCTTTTCAAACTAGTATGGCATTGAACTTGAGTTGATTACTCTTTCTACAAGTGTGCCCTTTAAAGTCTCACACACGGTTGCATTTTTGCGTTTGTTTTGTGTCAATATAGGAGTGTCGAATAGCACATCCCATGGTGAAGTGTACATACTGCCGGTCAGAGTTCCAGCAGGAAAGGTAAGGCCCACTGTCCTGAGGCCTCTTGCATGGTTATGGTCTAATTCCCAACTGTCGGGAGTTTCTCTAATATGTTTCTACCCATTTTAAACAGCAAAACGAACACCATTTGCAAGAAGTGCGCTCAGAATGTCAAGCAGTTCGGAACGGTAAATGCTAAATATTTTTTATTTCTTGTTGTGCGTTGTCCTTCCCTGTTGTCCTTTCCCCAACGGAACTTTGTTTCACTGCTGGGGCAGCTTTTTCATGCCCTTCCAAGATTATAAAGTGTCCGGCCCTGTAATTCTCATATTCACTGCTGCATTGATTTTGGTGTTTGGGCCATTCTTTGAGAAGTGAACCAAAATGTCACACACGTGACCAGATGTCATCAAATTAAGAAATACTTTGAAAATTAATTTAAGGTATCAAATTTATTCCTTACTGTCTTCCACACCCCAAAACTATGAACATTCTAGATTTTTCAACTTTGCAGAGTTTATGAAGTCAAATGAAGTTATGAAAAACCTGTTTCCATGTGAAGTCACACATGTGACCAGTCGTATTTGAACTCTGACCTTAAGTAGTTAAAGTTAATGTAACAATTACAATTTTTTACTTGGTAGACTTTGATTAGCAGTACTCCTATATAAGGTCCACAATCATGAACCTCCAATGCTTTTTTAATTGGAGATTTATTCTGCTATTGCGTTTTTGGTCTCGCACGTGACTAAGAATGGCCTATTTCCTATCTACTGTCTGATTATTTCCACAGCCCAAGCCATGCCAGTATTGCAGCATCATAGCTGCATTCATTGGGACCAAGTGTCAGCGTTGCACCAACTCTGAGAAGAAGTATGGGCCCCCGCAAACCTGTGAGCAGTGCAAGCAGCAGTGTGCTTTCGACCGTAAAGAGGAGGGCAGGAGGAAGGTACATTCTGTAATGTATGTACAGTATGTTGATGTTGAGACACCCAGTGTGGGGCTAGTCATGAGCCCACCCTAATTTATCTTTTAAACCTTCTCCTTGTCCTCAGTGGCTTTTTCTAGAGTTTTGGCATGCCTATACTACCCCAGATCAAAAACAGTTGGGACAGCATTTGAATGCTGAAAGCAATAATTTGTAAATTATTTTTGACCTGTATTGTATAGTAAATAATACAACACACTATTTGACATTTCACTGATCAAACTTTTTTCATTTTTCAAGTTAAATCATTTCAGTTTTGATTCTTGCAACTTATTTCACAGTACTTTTTCTCAACTCCTAATAAACGTTTAGGGATGGAAGACATTGAACTATTAGGTCTTTCAGGTGTAATTGTGGCCCATTCCTTCTGCAAACAAGTCTTAAGGTGTGCAAGAGAATGGGGGTCTTTCTTGCATTATGCATTTTTAAAATGTGCCACGCGTTCTCAATTTGGGACTGCAGGCAGGCCAGTTCAGCACCCCATACCCTTTTCTTTTGCAGCCATGCCTTTGTAATATTTGTGGAATGCTGTTTTGCGTTGTCTTGTTGAAATATGTGTGGGTGTCTGGAAAAGAAGGGATTTTGAGGGCTGCGTATGTTGCTCCAAAATCAGTGTGCTCCTCAGCATTTATGGTAGCTTCAGAGAAGAGCTGCACAATGAATTGCAAAAAGATGGCAATCTCCATTCTGACACCTGTGTGATCTCGTGTCTGAATGGTGATGGTTCTACTGTTTTTGCAATGGAGTTACATTGTAAGAAGTGCTGCATAGCTCTCCCTATATGCTGCCATGCAAACGCAAGAGAGACATTTGCCTTCAACGAGGCTGGTTGACAGACTCTTAACCAGTCTTTTTCCTGACACTCAGCAAATTGCATTAGACTATGCATTGTTAAGAGCCAGCCTGCAGAAGAAGCCATCTTGTCTCACTTGTGTTAAATTCCTCAAAGATTAAACAGTCCTCTCAGTTCTCCTCCATGTTGTAAATAAAACTTGGGAGGATATTTCAAATCTGAATTCGACTGTGTTTCCATCAGCTTTGAGAATAATGCAACTCTGAAAGTATCAACTATATGGAAAAAAAACTAGATATGAACAGAAATGAAAATGATATGTCTGGCCAAGAGCTGTCTCAGTTCCATTTATTACATAAAAGTATCCATAGTTCATTGTATCCTTTAATTGTCATGGCATTCTTCAATTCCTGGAAAGTTCATGTATTGCGCTGCTGCTTATTTTCCTCTTCAGTCCATTGGTCCTGTCCGTCTTAGGCCTTGTTTCGCATCCACCTTCAGAATAGAAATAATTACCCAGTGCACAATTTTATTCCCTTCAAATCAAATGTATGATTCAAGAAATGCCTTTCCATCATAATTAGTGGTATTTGTTGTCAATCAAGAATCTACCCACCTCTGAATGACTACAGGCTAGACTTCTTTGCAAAGAACCTTAAAATACTTTACTGTTATTCAGAAAAGGCCTCGTCTACTTTTGTCATTAATTTTATTGATGTAACTTAATGTGCAAATTCATCAAATTTCCTAAAATAAAAATAAATCGGGTGCAAGCTTGACCAAACAGTTCATGAAGTATCCTGCTAATTAAATGCCCCAAATTTGCCACTTTTTCTCTCAAAAATGAGCGTTTTATTGAGGTCCCAGTGGAGATTTCCATAAACAAAATGAAGATTGACCCAAATTTGCTGATTAGCGGGCGTGGCGTACTGGGAGGTGTTCCAAACGCGGAAGTCAAGCAGAAAACAAGATGTTGTCAAAGAATATTGTTTCCATAAATTGATTAAGACAAACATTTTTCACGTCAGCGGGGAAAAAGGAACGTGACAATCAGCCTGTAGTGCACCAAAACTGCGAACTGTGAGTTTTATGAGGCCATGATGAGGAAAGGTGTCCAAGAATAGGTTGCCTAAATAGATGATGACTACACAAGACCTCAAAAGTCTATTAATGCTGATTCCACAGTGCACACCCGACGAATAACATAGCCCATGGAGGTCAAATGAGGCCCTGTTTGCACAGCTGGGTGCGTTTCCCGAAATCACTGATGCTAATTTACATAGTTGGATCCACTGACTGTGAATGGATGAACTGTGCTTTTGGGATACGCACCCTTGGCTGGCTACCATGCTTAAGCTTTTTGCTATTAAAGTATTCAGTTACATGTGTTACAGTTGTTGTACACAGTGGGTTTTAACCATAAAAAAAGTCAGAAAAAATTCTAATGGCATGAAACCAATGATATGTACTCCAGAACATGGCGTAGAATACATATATGAAAACAGGGGGAAAAGCCGTTGGGAAATTTTTGAGAAACGTGATTTTCGGAAGTTGCCATTTTTGAACTTTGAGAAATTCAAAAAAGTTTTAAAATCCCCAAAAATGAGACATCAAAGGGTCAGTTGTGGGCGTAGTCTCTTCGCTATTGATTCCACAGTGGTTATGTCACATTTCATGGGCCATAGGTCATTGCACAATTGCACAATTAGCCTTATTATGACTGGGGATGGGTAACATTTATTATATCATCATTGATTACATCAGACTTGCCTACATTCACAAAGCTAGGCCCTCCTTATATTTTGCATTGTCCCTGAATTCGGTCCTTTTCCCTGACACATGCAAGGGGCTGACAGCAAATATGGACCACTGCACAGCCCGCACGAAAGTTTGTATTCTCCATTTCCGAAAAGGAAGCACAAGCCCCACCTTATCTCTGCCATCCATGATCTGATATCGGAGTATGATGTTGATGACAGACGCCTCCCTACAGCTCTCTGCAGCCCCTGTACCACTGCCATCTATGTCAAGCAACGAGGAAAGAAGGGAGTAAAATTCAGGTGCCTTAGCCAGATTTAGGTCGTCCGCATTTAATAGCAGCTTTGATCTGCTTGGCTTTGCTTCCATTTGATTTGGGAACCCAAGCAGATTCATCTTTGATTACAACAACATTCTCAAGCTGGCTAAGGCTCCTGAATTTTACCCCCTCCTTTCCTCGTTGCATTGCATAGATGGCAGTGGTACAGGGGCCGCAGAAAGCTGTAGGGAGGCGTCTGTCATCAACATCATACTCCGATATCAGATCATGGATGGCAGAGATAAGTTGGGGCTTGTTTCCAATGGAATAGCTTCCTTTTTGAAACGGAGAATACAAATTTTCGTGCAGGCTGTGCAGTGGTCCATATTTGCTGTCAGCCCCTTGCATGTGTCAGGGAAAAGGACAGAATTCAGGGACAATGCACAATATAAGGAGGGCTTAGCTTTTTGAATGTAGGCAAGTCTGATGTTATCAATGATGATGCCCATCCCCAGTCATAAGGCTTATTGTGCAATTGTGCAATGACCTATGGCTCATGAAATGTGACATAACCACTGTGGAATCAATAGCGACGAGACTACGTCCACGAATGACCCTTTGATGTCTCATTTTTGGGGATTTTAACACTTTTTTTTAATTTCTCAAAGTTCAAAAATTGCAATTTCTGAAAAAGCACGTTTTTCTCAAATTTCCCGTTTTCATATATGTGTATTCTGCACCATATTCTGGAGTACATATCATTGGTTTCATGCCATTAGAATTTTTTCTGACTTTTTTTTATTGTTAAAACCCACTGTGTGTGGAAACTTGAATCTATTATTTAAATGGCGAAAACCCTTAGCATGCTAGCGAGTGAAATATTCGTCCCATTCACTTGCACAGACTAGAAGCTTACGCTTTTTTCATTCTCCAGTTGCTGCTCCTGGTCTTGCTCTGGCTTTGCTATCATGGCCCAAGTTTCAATTTTACTCCGGCTCTCGTGATGGAGGATGGATTTAGTGTCATGTTTTGCATGAAAATGGTCTCTACACTAATTTTAGAAAGGGTTTATTTTCCTGCTTTTCTGAGCTTAGAATAGATGGGGAAGATGGAGGACTCAAACGGAATTAGAATTTTTGGAATTCATATGGCGCACACAATGTTTTGGACTGCGCTGTGTTTTAATGTTCTCGAGTAATCACAGTGCAGCATTGGGCAAAGTTTCAATACATTGGCGATAAGGTCAATCACCCAGCTGAAAAGCGTTTATCAAAATAAAATGCGTCTATAATTGGCAAATTTTGGCACAAGTTGCCCAAGTTCTTCAGATAATGTTTGTTTGCACACTGCCCGAACAACACCTAGAACTCAGATCACCTTGTTTGCACAGAGTCACTGTGATTGGCTAGTTATGTGCTAGCTGTCCTTGATTGGTTGTTTGTTTCAGACCACGTCCCAATTTCTAAAACATGAAGTACAGAGGCTCAGGCGTTCAACTGATGCAAAATTTTCTGAAGAAACCCTTTGAAGTTACTGACACAGAACAGTCGAAATTGGTTATGTCAACTCAAAATTCTATTGAAATGGTACTGCGCACTGCTGCTGTTATCAGCTGTGATTTTTCTATTATTCCTTGTCGTCTTTGTTTTCATTATTCCTATTATATACTTACAGCTGCACTGTGTATTAGGCACTGCAGAACAACAACTTCTTATTATTATCATAATTAATAATAATAATAATAATAATAATAAAAAATCTGCTTTGTTTTATGTGTTAGGTGGATGGGAAGCTGCTGTGTTGGCTCTGCACGCTGTCATATCGCCGAGTCTTACAGAAGACCAAGGAACAGAGGAAAGGATTAGGCCCCTCTCAGTCCAACTCTTCTCTCAGCGAGAAAGAGCACCACTCCCGACACCACCATCACCACCACCACCATCATCAACATCAGCACCGGCACAACAGCTCGCAGAATAAGTACGCCCTTCTCCCATTAGACAAGGCAACCCTGTCTGTTGTGTCATATCCTCCATCTCTGCTCTAGTCTTTTCAAGCGTCACTGCAGGGTCAAATTTATTTCATTTCAACCCTTCCTGCTTGGGTTTTCAGCACTTTTCTATCTACTTATGAACTTTGCGTTACACATTGAATGCATTTACACGCACAGTTAAGTCCAGCTATGGTAATACCTCGATTTATCCATCTAATTGGATTAATGCCTTTGTCCCAGTTTACATGCTCAATAGAGGAATGGGTTGGGTTTATTGACCAAAGCATGTCTACCTCCGCTACGATCGGTGGCGATCCCTCTTTCAGCTTGTTTGCGTTGAACCTTTGTCTGGTTGACCTAGTACGTTACAGACCAAAAAATCAACAAGGAAGTTGGCAGGTGGCAAACTGGTAGCATGTCGAGTGGCGAGAACATGGACAAGTTTTTGGCCCTGCACATTTCATATGGACTGTACGCTATGCTGTTCGTACAGTTGAGATGCACGCTATCCCTGGTGGTTATGGCATTAGCCAACGCAAGGTGGCAATGCCGCTAAGCTCTATTTTGTGCCCTGTCTACTACACTGGAGTGTGTTCCCCGTAGTTTGTCCATTCACAGACTGCAGTTCCAACCATTTAACATCTGTGTTTCGGGGAACATTCTCCAGGTTGATTCAAGCGCTTTGTAACAGAAACCAGAAGAGGCAATTGCTTCACCGACCCTTGATGAAGACCCTTGCCTCAATCCCTGCCCTGATCTACGATTTTCCCAAGCTGTGCTTTTTCCCAAATTTGATGTTGGAACTCAGACTTTAGCTAACCATAATATTCAGTCTACTTTGTGTGTAAACATCTGCTTCATGTAATTTTAAGAAAAACACTTTGAGACCCTCTCGTTCATGTGCGTGTACACAAATTTTAAATTGGCATGGCTGGATATGTTGTGTGTTCTGCAGACTCAGTAGCAGCCTCAGTCCGGAGCAGGAGCCTGCACTGTGGAAGCAGAGGTGAGTCACAGAGCCACTTCGTCTGCTCTGGCCTGCAGGTGTGGGCTTGGGTAGTGTTTGGATGACAGATCACCTGGGAAACGAAGTTGCTGCTGGAAGTGGCGTTGAATGGCTGGTAGATTTCCATCTTCACCCTGGTCAAATGATCCCGAGTGCCATAGTGCAGAGATGGGGACACTGTACAGTAGGAGACGCTGTCTTTTGCATGTGATGTTAAACCGAGGTCCTGACTCACTGGTCACTTACAATCCCATGGCGCTTTTTAAGAGTAGGTGTTTCCCTGGTTAAATTCCCGGCCTGACTCCGCATGCCATCTACTCATCCCTTGACGTAATCGGCTTTGTGCTCTTCTTTGGTGGGGCTAAGTATTAAAAGCATAATTCATGTAATGCAGGAAAAAAAATGAAATCCAGTTTAAAATTACTGTTTTTTTTTTTTCATGTTTTCTAATGACTGAGGGCTTAATCTTGTTTCATCGGCAAAATTAGCTCAAACACTGCAGTAATGTTTTTGAACAAACTTGCAGTTTGTAAAATGTTTTATTGCATGAGTTTTGATATTTTAGCTGCTGCTCTGTGATCAGAAGATGGCATTGACATTTGAATAACTTCAGTATGGCAGGTGATTGCTGGCTATCTGATATCTGGGATTATGTTCTGTAACAAGCCCCAGTGTGTATGGCAAAGTTTCATTTGCCAGGTTTGGTCATAAAATCTAATGACAAAGCTGTCCCTTTTTCTTCTGAATCACCGGCATGTCTTTTTTTTTTTTTGTGTTAATTCAGCCATAAGTCATCGTCGATCCAGAACGACACCCCAAAGAAGAAACCCAAACTAGAATCAAAGCCGTCAAATGGAGACAGGTGTGTTTTTCACTTGGTTACGTTTGCTGAAAATGGCTGCTCCCGCAGTAACGGTGACAAAGGTATGACCTCTGTCCTTTCCCTTTCTTTGGACTCCTTGCCTGTCTCTTCTTCCTCCTGTTTTAGTTGGTCATCATCTCTTTCTTTGTCTACAGTAGCTCCATCGCTCAGTCAATGGACTCTGGAGGAACAGATAATTTTATCCTGATAAGCCAGTTGAAGGAGGAAGTGATGTCGTTGAAAAGACTTCTTCAGCAGAGGGATCAGACTATACTGGAGAAGGACAGGAAGGTGAGTTTCAGATGCATTTGAAAATCCCACAGAATGACACCAGTGTGACCAAAGGTCAGTAAAATCCAGCAGTTCACTGAACTTTATCAGCAGAATTGATCTATATCAGAAGAACTTTGATGCACGGCAGGTAATCATCACCTTGTAATACAGTGGTAACCAGCCCTTTTCCTGATGATCTTCCATCTTGTTCATTCTTACTCCCAGAAAAAGAATATCTCTCTCAGCAGCTCGAGATCTTGTTCAGCTGATGACCGGTAGAGCTGGAGGCCACTTTATGGTTGATGTTAGAATCGTTAGCATGTTGGATCATCGGAAACTGCTGGGTTCTGTGATTGTAGGTTTTCACATTGAGCTGGTCGCCTCCAGACACTGCTTCTGAGCACCAGCTAGAGGAAAGAAATAGCAGCAAAAAAATTAAAATATATCAATGTTTTATCTTTTGTTTCCCAGCTGACGGAGCTGAAAGCTGACTTCCAGTACCAGGAGTCCAACATGAGAGGGAAAATGAACAACATGGAGAAAGCGCACAAAGAAGCCGTTGAGCAGCAGCAGGTTAGTGGTGGAGCGCTCCTGTCACAGAGCTGACCTGACTTGTGGTTATGGGTGTATGTCATGAAGGGAGTAAGGGATCTGCAAAAAATTGGCCAGGCTCTGGGATCATTACCACTGAATTCGTTTTGGGTTTTAAGCAGCTGAGGTCCTCAATCTAAGCACTGAGAGGAAATAATTCTGTCATTCAATGTGCTGTCCCTCCCAGTTACCCCCAGGTTTTTTGCTTTGAGGGGGCGGGGACTGGGCTGGATGTGTGTGGTCTGTGGGTGGGGTCCTCGCAAGAATCATATTTATGTGCTCACATATTTTATTTTACAATACAACTTTTTTACTTACAAACCTTATTTCATTCATTTCGTTCTTCTTTATTATTATTATTTATTCATTCATTCATTTACCCGCTACATTTGGTCTTGTGGAGCTATGCAGAATATTTACTGAAACCAAGGAGAAATACGTGCTTCAGCTGACGAACTGCAGCCGAAAACCGATGGCTCTCAGAAAAAAAGGGGAAATATGATCAAATATCAAAGGAAAGAGTCCAGGAGCGCACGGTTATAATTTGCGTTTTATTGTAGTGCAGGCGACTGATGTTTCGACACAAAGTCTTACTCAGAGTCAACAGAGAGCCAAGACTAGAATATACTGTTAAATATCCCTCCACTGTATGAGTGACAATTTCCCATTGGACAAAGTGAATACATTCAAATAATATTGCCGATGACCCTAACACACACACTCGAATGAATACAGGTAAGATTTCCCATTACTAAACAACAATATCTCATTGGTGGGAGAAGAATTCACATTGTGAATTAAGAAAAATTAAAAAAAAAAAAAAAAATCACACATTGGAATATATAAAGCAGAACAAAACAATTTCAAGAAATGGGGCAAATAAATTTTCTCATTCAAACCAAAAGTCTCTACAGGAATATATTTTAACTGAGATTAGTTTCCTCGATTGAACCATCTACGAAGAGGACAGCGGCACATTACAGACTACAATTTTTCGTAAACCTCTGTGGAAGAGCCGACCTTATTCACCCCAGTCGGCTGATTAAGAATATCCCCATTGGTCAGTTTCTTGGATTGCATAGAAATTGCAGCTCCTATTTTGATTTTCATGCTAAAGCAGTTGATATGAAGGAGCGCTTTCGAGCCTGGGGCTACTCTAATGAGTGTATTGATTTTGCCTGTTGTAAAGCAATGCACTCGGAAAGACACGCCCTCTTGTCAAAAAGAACCAGGGGTCAAGATGCCCCTCGCCTCAGAATAGACCGAATACACAGAATACACCGCTATGGCAGGTGGGATTAAACTTGTTGTCCTGAAACGCGAGAGTATCCTCAAAATCGACACACCTGTTAAGGAGATTTGTGTTCAACCCTCTCGCGTTTCCTTTTGGCGTGCACGTGATCTCCGATCAGCTGGTCCATTCTAACATTTGTACGCCACCCCTCTCTTCCTGGCTTCCAGCTCAACCCATAGGTTTTACCGCTGCGGGCACTGTCTGTACCCACGGCTCAAACTCCTCTGGCATAAAAGAATTCACACACCCACGCGCGGGCAAGAAATTTTAAAATAAATTCCTTTACCAACTGTAAGAGCACTCATGTGATTTGCAGGTTAAAATGCCCATGCGGTTTAGTGTAAGTGGGGCAAACCAAGCATTGCCCTGCATTTCTTCTCATTTCACCCATATGTGGCTGGGATTGACTACTGCTCCCCCATGATCTTTGTGAGGAAGAAGTGGTATTGTTATTGGACGGTAGTTTTGGGGCTCCCCGATGAGTCACCGACATTGTCGACAGTCAGCAGCGAAAATCGATTCCAGTTTTGATGTTCTTGATGATCGAAAAAAATTACATAGGCCTACCTTAATCCATGACGAATTCTGAAATTAAGTATTTTATTGACCCAAAATTTATGTTATACTTGCGTTTTGAGCGACAAAGTTATCAAGTAGATGTCACCTTTATATTTCTCTCCTCACTCGTCCAGAGCCATCAAATTTGTTGGCCATGTCGCTAGCCATTTAGCTAGTTAATGCGATGTCTGACAATAAAGAGAAATACACAGTCATCTGAAGGAAAGATCTGTCTTTTTATGATATTGTAATGAACAAGCTGACACAGAAATAATGGAAAATGCAAGTGAACCGAGCTATTGCTGGGCTGCAGGAGAGTGGTGTTGGTTTACAGTTGATTAGTTTGAAACTAAAATTTATCACTTTACACTCGATTGTTTTGTCGTATTTCCCAGAGCTATATATTTAAGCATTATTAAACATTATTCAACGTCATGTTACCTCTTGAGATTGCATGCTGTCGTCCCGTGGGTCAGTGTACTGTATTTTCAGACTGACTTCCGTAAAGTATGAAAGAGGGCCTCGTTTTCAAGGCACTTATACTAATAAAGTACCCATCTACATTGCTGTTCTTGAAACGAAGTGGTTTTTATCGGGGCTTTGCGAAGAGTAGATTCTATGCTGCCGGAAAATCAAAATGCTGTATTTCTGGAAATAAATGCCACCAAGCAAAGAAAACAAATTTATTATAACCACTGTTTACAGACAATGGTAATGGAAGAAAATGGTCTAGTTTTCGACGCTGGTGCTGAGTGGTTATGGATATTGCTGTAGTCGGATAAAAATAGGCTTCCAAAACTACTTATGTGCTTTTTCCTTGAATAAGCCCTTTAAATATTGTTTCTTGGAATAATTTGTCCAGAAAAATTCATGAAATTTATTATATAATCCAAAATAATACACACTGATAAAGTGCCGTCTGGTGGATGGAAGTGAACACCTTCCACTTGAAAACAGAAGGAAAAAACTTCGAGCTAAACTTAACCAGGTTTTTGACGCATATGTCGAAAACCTAAAGCATGTCCAGTAAATGATGATATTGGTTTGAAAGGGAAAATGTCCTATGTCAAGCTACAGGAATGTAAGTCCGTATCTGTGACGCAAGTTAACTAGTATCTGTGATCCAGTGCTCAATTGGATGGACGTCACATCAATATCTGGGCAAATGTAGTTTCAATGATTTGCTGTATTCATGTTCCACACTCTATGAAATCATTTATAACTCAAGAATTGAATCAGATTTTGTGTCCGAGAGTCAATTTAGAAAATTATAACCGATTCCCAACACTATTGGATGAATTAGTGGGACTGCCCTGGTTAGCTAAAATTGACTGTTGGTTATAGTGCTGAGTCAAGGTGGCAGTAAATAATTAGTTTGTATATAGGGCATGTTTTTCGCTTGAGAAATGCTACCTTGATTTGTTTTGGTGATCCTGCTGTCATAGATGCAGCAGAATAATGAGGTCTTTTCTCCCCTCCTGCTGTAGGCCAAGAACAGAGAACTGCTGAAGCAGGTGGCTGCCCTGTCAAAGGGCAAGAAGTTTGACAAGTCAGGGAGTTCACTTCTGCTGTCCTGAACTCGCCAACCAGATCATCCATACCTCCTCCTCCTCACCGACACACTCCTTTGCACAAATATAGAGTGGTGCAGAGATGGCTCTTTGTGTAAAACTGAACCCCTATGGAGATCATATTTATTTTTGTACTCATTTCTTTCCTTGGTATCGCAGTATTTTTGTTGAAATCGTGGAGGGGAAGCTGCAGCCGGCATGAACTTGAATCAGGAGTGCTGTCAGTCCCCACACTCACACCTATGCATTTTCATTTACATGCGCACTTGTACCAACACATGCAAGCGCTCTTCGATACAGTGGATGGCACAGACTCTTGCTCACGTCAGGAGATGGAACTTGGAACCATTCTATATTCGGCAACTGTTTTACCGTAAAACCACAATGTTCGAGTGGAGCCCTCCATTGTGAAATCCTTTTATTTGCGGTGAAAATAATTTTTAATGTGCTCATCATCCTTTGCAAGGAGTGCACTGGTAAATTTACGCTTTATGCAGGCGGCGCAAATGTTTGCTGCACTGTGTTGGGGTAAATGGTAAGTTGGGTGGATCTGTCATTATCGCGGATCTCGGAGCATTTTCCTTTTTTTGGCTACTCGGCTGTTTTTAACAGAACTCCTCATATCCTGCATGTTGATGCGCATTTTGATATTTTTTTAATCCCCATGTGTTTTCTGCGGAACATTTAATGTGTCAAGATTCAAATTTGGATGAGTCTAAATGTAAATTAACTCTGGAGACTCTACCTGCGGCATCAATTATGCAACTGGAGCTAGTATGACGACGGCTTCAGCTTCAGAGGAAGCAGCAGAGTTTTTTGCGGACACCTCACTTTTCTGCTCTATTGTGGAAAGAACTGTTACGCAGCATGACCTGCCGCAGGAGGACTTACTTTGTGGTCTAGTACTGTACCCTAATTTTTAGACACATTTTGAAAATCAAATGTAAAGGTTTTGAAGTTTAAGGCCTTTGTGTATTTAAAACTTGTTACTTGTATCTGGTCTTAGTAAATGTAAGGATATTATATTGAACAGTATACTTAAAAAAAAAAAAAAAAAAACTAGGTGAATTTTATATGTAGATGGAGAGTTGGAGGGGGGGCTTTACCTGAAGTTGTATCACACATCCACTTTTGTACTTTTTTGTCTCATGTTTCTGAAGTATTAAATTTGTTTAAATGCCCTCTTCAATCAGTTTTTTTTTTTAACCCCTGCAAAACTTAAACTGTTGCGTGCTATCCGTCTGTCCAATAGAACTGCATTTACTGTATATAAACCTAATTTACATATGTGCTGTTAGATGTTCTTTGGCTAGACTTGGAATTGCTTAGATTTGATGATTCTTTACTAAATTGAATTTGCTATGGATATTCATTCAAAAGTGAATTTTATATGGGCTTAATCTTTTTCAGCTGCACAATCTGTGTGATGTAACCACACTGCTCCTGGAGTGACCCTCTTACATTCAAGCTGCAAATCTTTCCGCTGAACCGATGATGTAACTTGGCTGGGCATGAGAGGTTTAATGTTTGTTCCCAGCTTTTATACCAGATAACATGTCCTTCAGAATGAGTTGGTTTTAGGACTTTAAAAAGGCGCTGGAATAATGGAAAATTCTTGCTTTTGTGTGCCTACCACTAGGTGGCAAAATTGGTAAACACTGAAGCAAGCCTCTCTTTCTGGTAGAAGCTGAGCTTCATAACCCATCATCATCGGGGGAGCGTGCATGTGGCTCTAGAAGTTCTATTGGGTCCATCAAATGCTGCAGGCAACATTTAGTTAATTTTCTCTAATTGTTCATGTCCTGCCAGGTTTATGTTTTACTGGCCAGGGGTGCGTTTCCCAAAAGCGTAGTTGCTAACTTAACTTGCATAGTTTGTCCATTCACAGTCAATGGGTCCAACTCCTGAAGTTGGCACCTGTGATTTAAGTAAGTGCACCCCAGAGTGCTGGAGTTGATGGTGTAGTGCTTTTTTTTTTTTTTGGAGGGGGGGATAGGTTGGTCCATGTAAATAATACTCGGCAACAAAAGTTCCTGTGACACTAATTTTCACGAGTTGTCCGTAAGAACAAAAATGTCTGGTGTTTAAATCTGTTATAAAAGTATGAAAACAAGTCACATAAACACACCTGCTGCAGAAAAGCATGCCTTGAACGCAGAAGGTGACTTTTATGCAAACATCATGCATTTGATGACCTCAACTTTGATATTAAAGCACGTGTGTTGTAGGGATTCAATATGTGTTGTTCCTGCTAGTATTGACAACTGCCACACGGAAAAACAACACGTTTCCATCCTTACTCAGTGTGAAGATGCCACGCCGATCTGAAAATGAACGTCTCGGGGCCATTGGTGTCCTTGAAGCAGGATCGTCTCAGCGGGATGACGCAAGACAATTCAATGCGCATAGAAACACCATTTGGACTTTATTGCAATGTTGGCAACAAACAAATGCTGTCAGAGACCGTGCTCGATGTGGCAGGCCACCTGTACAAGCGTCAGGCAGGATCGTTGGATTTGAACCACACACCAGGGAAATCCATTCCAACCTGCAGCCAGAGCCATCCTAGGACTTTGGCATATATTGGCACAGACTGTGCATCGCCGCCTCAGACGTTTCGGGATTGTCGCCAGAAGACCCGCCGGATGTCTGATTTTGACCCACAATCGCCGACAGTTGTGTCTACAGTGGTGCAAGCAGTGTATAGGTCGGACAGCCATTCAGTGGAGACAGGTGCTGTTCACTGACGAGTCTCGTTTTAACCTCCGCCACAGTGATGGACGCAGACGTGTTTACCAACCTCAAGGTGAAGGTTACGCTGAACACTGTGTCATGGAGCGAGGCTGTTTTGGAGGCGGCAGCAGCATTATGGTATGGGGTGGGATCAGAGCTCGACAGAGAACCTATTTCATAGTGGTTGATGGCAACCTCACTGGACAGCGTTACTATGACAAGATCATCAGTCCCATTCTGCTGTTTTTGCGTCGACATGGCCCTGATTTTCTCTTTCAACACGACAACGCCCGACTGCATGTGGCTTGAGTTGTGCAACAAACACTTCCAACAGAACAACGCGAATGTGATCCCTTAGCCTGCTTGCTCTGCGGACCTCTCTTGAATCGAGCCCGTGGGACGAGATGGAATGACGTCTCCGATGTTTACCGCGTGCCCCAGAGACACTCAAGGAACTTGGTGACAGGATCATACAGATATGAAATGGTATCCCACAGGACTTTTAGAGACGTCTGATTAATTCCATGCGAAGATGATTTGTTGCTTGCATCAAAGCCAGAGGGGGACACATGCATTACAGATGTGTGAATTGTTATTTGCGCTTGTCCATGTTTCTCATGTCATGATGTCATAACTGTAACCAATATGGCTTATTAAACCTGTTAACTCGTAACAGGAGTCTGTTATTTATTGGAGCCACAAATTATTTTTAGATTTAGGGATGTACCTTGTTTAAGATTCAATTTTGTATAGAGTCACAGAAACTTTTGTTGCTGAGTATACATGGCATAAGTGAGTGTCATTTAGAAGTTGCACAAGGCAACATTTACTGTTTACGTGAAACAAGGCCTTCTGTGCCTGATTTGTAAGGGCCACATCTGAACGAAGGGTGCAACCTATTCATTGATTTGGGAATCACATACCCTTTATAGTCGGCAAATAAACCTTTTGTGTAAAATGAAGTAATGCAGGAATAACTGTACAATAAGTGCATCTGATTGACTTGACTGTCTTTACCCCAGCCTCTCAAGTAAAGGGAGGGGGGTAAATGAGCAGTTCACCTTCGAGAACCGTGATTTAATGATCCCTGAAGTAGTGAATCTCATAATTAAAGGTATCAGTATGAATAATGCATTGCGAATCAAAATACTAAAATAGTGTTATAACTTGCAGGCAAACATTTTAAGTATTAACAGTGGGCTCAAAAATTACTGGCACCCCTGACTGGAAATGCACAAACAATTCAAAAACATATACAAACAATATAATTACAGAGAAACGGAACATACCAACGTGTGAAATACTTAATCACTCTTAAAATGGTAACGACCAAAATCATGATCATTTAATACAAAAATTTCAAGAAAATCAAGGTTTCATTGGCACCCTTCTTTTATTTGTGCGACCACCTCTAGTAAAAAATTACCAGCTGGGAGTATTTTCCTGTAATTTTTGACAAGGTTAAGACACACGTCTGGGGGGAATTTGGACCACTGCTCTCAGCAGATCTTTGTATCTCCGTTTGAATGCCAAATATGCAGATGCTGTATCTGACCGAAATATGTAATTTTGTACCCAAATGACTAAAGCACCTTGTTCCAGTCATAATTTAAATGATATTTGGCAAACTTCAAGCGCTTGCTCCTGGTTCATTCCATGTCAGTTCAAACACCCCCCCAGTGACATCTCACAACTTAGACTGAAAATAAATAAAATTAGTTTTTGACCCCAAATGAAGGAATCCCAAATTTCAGCTTCATACCTTTAGTCATTTTGGCATTATTGCCCTAGGAAATGTGGGTGCCACGCCCACTTTTTTTACTGCACTTAATTTGTACCCATATCTGGAGACCCATAACTTCTCTTTTATATGAGCTACAGGGCTAATCATTTATTGGGGCCATTGATTGCCTCCCCCTTGGAACCAATGCTTGCACAATGGATACTTGTTCCACTGTATACAATATTAACCCTTTAAAACTGGATTTTGTTACATGCGATAACGATTTTTAGGATATTGGGGTGTCCAGTTAATTGAGGTTTGTGCGTTTGAAGGCTTTTTGACAACTTCTTTATGAAATATGATGGCATTTCTGTAACTCAGATGATTTTCAGGGACACCAGATGATTGAGGTTATGGGGGGGTCCCAAAAATGGTCACAGGACAAGCGGACCCTTCAGACCCCTCATTTTAGGCAATTATTTCACTGTCTCCACTTGAGATAGACAATTGAAGCACTGATTACTAAAACCCCACAAGTCAGGTCAAGTGTGACTTATGGGGTTTTAGTAATAGGTGCTTCAATTTGCATTTAATATGACTAACTTACACACCTTATCCAACTTTAGGGCCAATAAAAACTTGCTTATCCAGCTCCTTCTGTGTGAACTGATTTCTTGAAAAATGGTCGCTTTGGCCCGCATTTCTTAAAAAATGTCCTGGAAGTAGGTCAACTCTGATGAGCTTAGTTTTGATAGTTTTGTTGGTTGAATTCACACTCGAATATCAAAAAATGATACACAGAATAACTTTTTTATCATATCAGGGTGGAATGAGTCATAATCTACTTGGAGATTCACAGCAAGCAGTTCATTGCTTGAATGTTGATACAAAGATCAAAGGGCACTTTAATCACTGCTTTCAGTATCAGTTATCATTACTGTAACTGAGAAAAGGTAGCCAAAGGTGGCATTTGCCAAAAAGGCAGTATATCTTCAAGTTATTTGTTTAAGCCAGGTGATATTTATTTGTAGAGTTTTTACCTTGATGTGACAATCAAATAAGCTCTTCTGCACATCATTTTGGGGCTTTATATACATGTTGAATCTTATTTAACTGCAGCAATAGTTTTGCTTATTTCCGAGATGCACAAAGTTTCAAAAGGTAAAGTCAGCCTTGAAAGGGTTAATAATGACTATTTGTAAAGGATTTTCACCTTGCTGCAACACTTAAAAATAATTATCAAATTTTTAAAAACAAAAAACTGAAATATCGCATTGATATACGATACGTAAGTGCTCAGACCCTTTGTTATGGCATTTGAAAATTAACTCAGTTGCCCTCCGTTTCTTCAAAATGTTTCTACACCTAGATTGGAGTCTGCCCGTGGAAAATTCTATTGAGGAGACATGAATTGGAAAGAAACCCATCAATATAAGGTCTCAAAACTGTCAATAAATATCAGAGCAAAAACCAAGCCATGATTAAAACAACTTCCTGCAGAGTGCAGAGACAGGATTGTGTTGGGGCACAGATATGGGGATGGCTACAAAAAATTTTGCTGTTTTAAAGGTTCTCAAGACCACAGTTGCCTCCATAGTTCTTAAATGGAAAATTAAAAGAACCAAGACTCTTTCGAGAGCTAGCCACTTGGCCAAACTGAGAATTTGCGGGAGAAGGGCTTTGGTAAGAGAGGTGACCAAGAACCTGATGTCACCCCGGCTGAGCTCTAGAGATCCTGTGCGGAGATGGCAGGAACTTTTAGAAAATCACAACCATTGCTGCTGCACTCCAGTGACTCCCGAGTGGCCAGGTGGAAGCCTCTTATCAATGAAAGACACATGAATGACCACTTGCAAAAGTTTGCAAAAAAGCGCTTTAAAGGACACTCTGACTGTGAGAAACAAGATTCTCGGGTCTGATGAAATCAAGATTGAACTGCTTGGCCTCAATTCTTGCATCATGTATGGTGGAAACCATGCTATGCTCATCGCCAATACCATCCCAACGGTCAAGCATGATGGTATCAGCATCATGTGGTGAGGGTGTTTTGTACTGCTTTTTGCTTACTTCACATTGCCAGACAGATTCTATTCAAGTGATGTTCCGACTCAACAGGGCAGGCAGTAATCTTGCCTGAGTGCATTTAGTGAAACTGAACCCACTCATCCATTAAATTTGTTGCTTGGCTGATTTAGGCATAGGCGTAGTTATGGGTAGGTATGGTCAGTTCAAACAGGGAAGGAATATCCAAACCAACTTTCGATCAATAGGGAAAACAAAAGAAACAAATGTAACATGCCCTAGTGCAATGTATTGCTAGTGCATCTGTGGATGGCGGCTTTGTCCAATTCAGTCAGTTGTTTAATCTAAACTGTTTATCTCAGCTGTAGTCATGTAACTAATGTTTCAAAAAAACAAAAACACTACAGGGCGCAGAATAGACAAGGTTGTGAACTGGCTAGCTTGCTAACATAGCTATATCCACGCAAAAAGTTACACTGTCCTCTACTACCAGAATTGAGTGGGTTTTGTGAGTGCGCAGAGGTGATTTGCTGTGGTCAGTGCTGGTTGCGCAAGGTGAACGAATTTCAAACATTAGTTCATGTTGAAAAACTCACCCATACATGGTGGAAATACCGAGGATGTGGTTGCTCCTGAGTCTGCGTGTGCTGGGTATTCGTGGTCAAATTGCATCTGAGGCTGTGGAAAAATGATCAGTACACTTGTCTAAGGACAGAGAAAGATCGACAATTATAATCAGGCTGGGGTGAATTAATAAATTTAGCATGATACTCTGCACGGATTACCATAAGGTCCGTTAGACATACAGCGCCCTCCATAATTATTGGCACCCCTAGTTAAGATGTGTTAAAAAGCCTTAAAATAAATAAAATTTTTATTGCAGAAGCATACTCTCACACTGAAAATTGTAGAAAAATGTAACCTTCAACTCAAGTGAATTTTGAAGGGAAAACAATCCCTGACTAAGAAATAATTGTTTTTCATAAAATCACCTGTTACACAATTATTGGCACCCCTAAAAATTCCTAGGAAATAAATGAAATTGAAGTATTTCTGTCATTTCTACAGTAGCCTACACAGTTGATCATAGTATCTAGGAACATTTAATTAGTAAATCATCACTTCCTGTTTCCCTGGGGTATAAATATGATGTGACACAGAGGTCATTTCTCTTATGCACTCTTCAACATGAGACAGACAAAGGAACACACCATTCAAGTAAGGCAGATGTGTGTCAATCTTCACAAGACAGGCAATGGCTACAAGAAAATAGCCACTCGCCTGCACCTGCCCATATCTACGGTCAGAGGAATCATTAAGAAGTTTAAAACAACTGGAATGGTGGTAAACAAGCCTGGAAGAGGACGCAAGGTTATTTTGCCACCACGCACAGTGAGGAAGATGGTAAGAGAAATAAAAAGTTCTCCAAAGCTCACTATTAAAGAATTGCAACAAATGGTAGCATCTTGGGGTCACAAAGTCTCCAAAACAACCATCAGGCACTATCCACATGCCACCAAGCTGTTTGGGAGGCGTGCACGGAAAAAACCTTTTCTCACTCACAATGATAAACGCAAACGTCTGGAGCTCGCTAAGCGGTACTGGGACTTCAACTGGGATCATGTGCTTTGGTCAGATGAGACCAAGATAGAGCTTTTTGGCAACAAACACTTTAAGTGGGTCTAGCGGAACACAAAAGATGAGTATGCAGAAAAGCACCTCATGCCCATTGTGAAGTATGGGGGAGGATCGGTGATGCTGTGGGCCTGTTTCTCTTCCAGAGGCCGTGGGAACCTTTTTAGGGTGCATGGCATCATGAACGCCTTGAAATGCCAGGACATTTTAAAACAAAATCTGGTGGCCTCTGCCCGAAAGCTGAAGATGGGTCGTCACTGGGTCTTTCAGCAAGACAATGACGCTAAACGTGGCCAAATCTACGCAGAAATGGTTCACCAGACCAGGGGCGTAATTTAGGGGGGGGGGGGGGGGGGGGGGACACAGGGGCAGCATGAAAAGGCAGCATTGGACCCCCCCCACTTTTCACAGTTTTAAAACTAATGTTTTAAAACAAAAACTTGGCACGCACTAAGACCTCGGGGAAATGATACCCGCTCAAGCTGCCAGTGGCCAATCCAGTTCAACTTTCCTTCCCTTCTTCTCTCCAAGTCCCGCCTTTCATTCAAACAGACAGTAGGCTTTGCCAGCATGTAAGAAAAAATACTTGCGAATCGCAATGTGTAAACCACCTAATCACCGAAGACCGATGACATAAGATTTTATATGAAGAAAAAACTGCGAGTCAAATTAAACCAAATTTACGAATGCATATTTTGCGGGGAACTGCTTTTTTCCCCTCTTACATAGCTAGCTACGTGGATAAACAGTATTAGGAACGCCCTTAAACGATGTAGCTGAGTTGGGGGATTGATTGTTAGAGTGAGCTGCTTGGCAAACAAATACGAATATTGTCAGGGCTCTCATTTCAATAAGTTCACACGCTCTCACGCCAAAAATGACATTTTTCACGCTGAGAAGCGATAAACTCGCCGTATATTATAAGTTAGACTGTATATAAAAGATTAATAATCTATGAATGGATGAGGCAGACGGCTCTGCTTGAATCAGCAACCTATCAGCCAATCAGAAAATAGTATTTCTTGTTGCCAGGTGAAATAGCAGCGCCGTAATCACGTCTTCCACACGCGCGCGAATGCTATTGTGTGCACGCGACAGAGAAGCGCTGGAAGTGGAAGCCCGAAATCAGGTAATCACTTCATCGCTTTTTTTTCCCATCAACGGCTTATTAAAGTCGAGGAACTATGTAGGATATTTGCTTTATGAATCATTTTTACCTCAATTTAACAGCTTTGGACGGCTATGGTTGGATGAATTGACTTGTAACTTGTTACGGGGAGAGTGGGGGCTCTCTGCCCTCGATGTAGTGTATTTTGGCTGAAAACAAACCCTGCTACGATCCGGTGTCAGAGGTGGTACCGCAACATCTCTTGTTTGTGACTGACAAAACGATACAAATACACAAAAGAATAATTTAATTTAGCCTTTATTATACTGGGGAGTCCCAATGAAATTAAAAAAAGCACAGATATTGGGGGGAATGAAGAGTCACTTCTTATTTCAGTTTACTGGCAGTTGTGTGAATATTCAATAACTGATCCTGGTGTGTCATCTAGTGGTAGAATATTGTAACTGCGTGCATAAATATGCAGCTCCACGTCTACCGGCGGACACATCTGCACAAAGATACACCGTTGTTCCTCTCGAACACGCCAAATCCAGATAATCCATAAATGATGCATTAAATTAGTATTTTGATTTGAAACAAGCAATTAAGTTGCCAGTGTCAAAGTAACGAAGTGAAAGTATACCACTTAAATATTGTAAGGAAGTACATGTACATCGTACTATGCATCTTTGAAAATGGGAGTATCATGCAACCCCCCCGCCTCCCCCCGAAGAAAATCTTACTCTAGCCTGCATTCAAAACTTGGGAGCCCTGAAATTGTTTCATCCTCGGTCATGACAATTCAGATCCAGTGAGGTGCCGTTGGAGGTCAGTTAGGGGAGGCAGAATCCTCACCTTTAAACTAACGATAACTCACTATTACTTTGATTAGCAATCTGAGGATTGATTAACTTACTAGACTAAATGGCGGAAATGGCGCGCCAGTTCCGTCCACAACATTATTACTCAGTGCATCGAATTTAAAATGCTCACGAGACAGCAAATTTGTTCATATTTGCTTTCAGGAAGATAACGCAATGCCATTAACAAATATTAAAACCTTTCATATGCGGCATTCAATATGTGGTCAATATGTTTATGATCATGTTTTTCCCCTTAAATACGTACTTTTAAATGCCATTCAAAAAAAAGGGGAGTTTATTTCCAGTCTTCTTTCATAAACCGATAAACAAAAGGTCGCGGAATTACTGAGGGAGTTTTTATTTTTATTTTTTTATAATTAATTATTAAGATTTACATACTTGCATTCTCGATTCAAAGCGTAGACGTAATTGATTTTTTATTTTTTTTTTGGTCACTATCATCCCTTATTCGTTAGAGACTACATAAAGCCTATGCTAGTTCTTAATTGTTTGGTAAAGAAAAAAAGTTAAAATTGACCGATTGTCAATTAGGCATAGTACATGGAAACATGTTGACAAAAATCTAGTGATACAAAGGAGTTACTGCCTCCCCTGACCGCACGTCTCTGTTCAGATCTGACCTGGGACTGCTCTACAAAGCAGGATTTGACATTTTCGAGGTTTTCAGAACCACTTCAGTGGTTTATTTCTTACCGGGTTAAATCAGCATGTTGACCTATGCCAGTGGTTCTCAAACTCGGTCCTGGCGCCCCACTGAGTATGATGATTTTTGTTCCAACTACTTTTGGAATCGTAAGATTTTAAGATTTATCTGTTAATTTGTCTTAATTAGTTGCATTCCATGTTAAGAGCAGTTATTTACCATCTTAACCTGCGTTTTGATGGACATATCCATTGTGCCATGAAGAATAAAAACCCTTAAACATATTGTGTGTATTTCCTATAATGTGAGGATTTACAGGTGAAAACATTATTAAACAGATCAAATTGGACTGATAAAATCAGTAAGCTCCAAATTAGGTTGCTCATAGTGGTGTTTTGAGTTCTTGCAAAATGATTTGCCTGAGCTGAATAAACATGACTCAAAATTGGCGCGCCTCAGTTTGCCAGTAAATAATTAGTGCTTGCAACCATGTGTCTACAGATTTATTGATGAGAACCTATTGTTTGTTGATCAACCAATTGTTTACATTGATTAAATGAATGGTTAAATTTTTTCCCTCAGCAGTTATTTGTACTAGTTTTTAATATATCTCAATTTGGATATGAAATTTTTATTCTTCATGGAATGTTTAGATCTGTCAAATGTGGATGAAGAGGATGAAGAACTGCTGTGAATGTAAATGCGCCTAATTAAGACAAATCAACAGCTTTTTAAAATCCTAAGATTGCAATTATGCCTGAAACAAAAACCAGCATACATAGTGGGGCGCCAGGACAGAGTTTGAGAACCACTGATTGCTTAACATTTAACCTGCACCAAAGCTCAAATGTGTGATTTCCAAACAAGATAGGAAGGGAGAAGTTTTGACAACTCTGATTGGCTGAAAACAAGTTAAAGCCAACTTTGCAGGCAATAAGCTTCTCGGGAGGGCGTACACACTGGTAGGGGGAGGCACTAGCCCTCTTATGATTGGTTGCTTTCAATGCGATCACGCCCACATAACCTCTAACAGCTTCTTGTTAGCTGAACACAGCAAGCATGCACTTTGGCTAGAGACATTGTTAAAGGAATTTTAACATTATATTCCTCGTATCACCTTCACGTAAGAAACCCAGACTACTCAGGGAAAAAATCAGTCAGAGGCAGAGAAGTTAATATTCAAGCCAAAGTCCGTTTACTTTTTTGCAAAAAAGGATCCCCACATACAGAAGCTCAGGTCAAGATGGAGGATAAGGACAGTTTCTGATTCTGTGGCTTTTATAGGAAAGCGTATTGTTGTTCTTCTCCCCCCCGCGCTGTTTTACACATCATGGCATCTGCTGGAATGCTTTCGCAGACACGCGTAGTCCACGTCAGGCGCGTAGCCCACGTCAAGCCACCCCGTGGTACGCGCAACAGGCAGGTGGTTTTCTTATCATCTCCTAGGCCTATCTCACCCAGGCTCCCCCGTGTCCATCTCCTGGTAAAACAAAAGACTAGGAGAGACACACACTGCTCTTGTTTATGGTCCTGAGGTCTGCTTGGTCCTAGATAAGCTACATGCCATGATGCACTGGAATTCACAGTTATGCAGGCCCCTGCTAAATAAAAAATATGTTAGCACACACACACTGGGCCTATGATCTGAAACAGAATTTGTGCAAGCAAGGATAATCAATTAATAATAATGAATCAATAAACAATCAAATGGAACCAAATAAGCAATTAATAATGATTAAATGAATCAAATAAAAAAAATGTTTCCACAGACATTATCATTAGCTACCTTATGTTGTTCCATATACAATTGTGAATTACATTATTGTTGAGATTATATAGCCATCTAGCTAGCTAGCCCATGTTAGTTAAGAAAAAGCTTTGAAAATAATTGTCATATTTAAGCGATGTGATGTGGTTTTTGCCCTAACTACCAAGCTTCAACAGTCATTACACTGGCGTTAACTGTTTTCCTGGGGTGTTTGGAGATGAAGCACGTGACTTACAACAGTTGTCTAGCACAGAGAACCTGAGGGGGCGCAGTTTTGAAAAAATTCCAATGTCAACATAATGTGGCTTTAAAAGCCGCTGGGCTCAGGTTCTAAGTAAATACATACTTTGATATTCATGTTGCTTTGATGGCAGCTATCAGAGTACTGTTATTGCAAATTGTTACTAAATTTCAGCAATGGGTGAAAAAATATGTGAGATTAAGTAGTCACCCCCATAACCCCGCGCACACCTTGATCCAGGGTGGTTTTACTGTGCTGATTTCCACCTTATGGGGTACACCAATATTTTTATCAATTTCATTAGTCTTTGATGTATTTTGTATTAAATTTATTTATCACTCAAAAAATATGGTTGTTTTGTTCTACTTCAGAACTAAAGCACTTTTGAGAATTTGCACGAGAAATGTGTCCCCCCCACCTTTGAAATCAAAACTACGCCCATGCACCAGACACAGAATCAAGCTCCTCCCATGGCCATCACAGTCCCCAGACCTCAACCCCATTGAAAACCTGTGGAGTGAGCTGAAGAGGAGAGTGCACAGGAGCGGACCCAGGTCGCTGGATGATTTAGAGAGATTGTGCAAAGAGGAATGGTCGAAGATCCCTTTTTCTGTACTCTCCCATCTTGTAAAACATTATACGAGAAGATTAGGCAAAAGGGAGTTGTACAAAGTATCAACATCAGGGGTGCTAATAATTGTGGAACACATGATTTGATGTAAAAGAATTATTTCTTAATGTGGGATTTTTTTTCCCACTGAATAAATGCACTTGAATTAAAGGTTGGATTTTCCTCTTTTTTTCCATTGTGGTCCTATATTATTTAGAAAAAAACTGAATTTATTAGATACTAAAGAACACATCTTAACCAGGGGTGCCAATAATTATGGATGGCGCAGTATGTTAGATAATTTAATTTTTCTATTGTAATTCGTGGTTAGACTGCATACTTTCGATGGAAAATATCTTGCTTTTGTAGCAGTCCGAAGGAGGGCCCGAGGGGGAATTGAACACCAGACTCCCGGGTAAGAGTCAAACACGCTGACCATATCGGTAAATAACCAGGCAGCATACTTATTAGGAGGCATTTCAAGTGACAGGACCCTTCAACTGTCACACTTCCTTTTTCTTGAGATGTATGAGCAAAATTATGATCAATCAAATTTTCAAGTAGGCTATTTTCACTCACTATAGCAGCCTTTCTCAGTGTCTTAACATGACTGAAAAAAGAAAAAGCATACAAATGACAGAAAAAGTAGAAAGGAAGATGAAGCAAGGATAAAACTGCCAGAAGTCGGGGACAATTTTTGTGTCATTGTGCGATGTGCAGCAAAATGACTTGTTTGGGGCTGCATGCCACTGATTTATGATTTCCAGATTGACCATTTTGCTGATGCAAGACAGTCGGCAACTGGATTTGAGTACCTAGTTACCACCCAGTTTTTGTCTGAAGACAGAGTGGACACTGACTTGGAGATTTTACATTTGCAAGAAAGCATTTAATAATATAAACATTTTGTTTTGCTGTGCTACAAATTTGAGAGGGGTTAGAAAACAATTCTTCAAAAATTCTCAGTGTTAACTGCTGTCTAACGTATGAGGGAACCGACTTTAATTGGCTGGAAAATGATGTTCCTCATTTGCATACCAACCAATCAGCTTCTGGCAGTGCGTGCATGCATTAAAGAGGCTTTCTGAAAGTTTCTGGTACAGTCATGGATGGCTAGACGTCTAGGCGAGCCGTCGTGTATCAAATTACGTTGCTCTTTGGATACAGTCACCTGCCAGTAAGCTAACAAATGTTTACAAAGGAAAATCCTTGTGAGTAATCATCATTTTCCAGCGATATGATTTGTTTCTTGCCCGAACTTTACTAACTTTGCCAGCTGTAATAGGCATGAACTTATCTGAGGTTTCGCGGCAGTTCCATGCGTTATGCATTATCTAGTTGCACTTGCTATTGCGTAATGCGTTACTCTTGATTATAAAGCTACCATCTTCTTACCTTGCTGATGCTGGTTCAGGGAAATCTTTGTAATCATTGTTATATTATGGCGATATGATTTGGTTTTTGCCCTAAGTGTGAGAATTCTGCATTCGACCTCCACTTTTTGCGGCTTTAACTCTGAATCGCCAACTCAAGTTGGAGAGTGCCGTTTGAGACTATATTTTAATGGAAATGGATCCTTTCACGTCTCTGATCAGGTGACAGCATCATATACTACAGTATGAGACAGCTGTACTTGCAGGCTACAAGTGGTTAACAGATTTGGGTCATTCCATGAAACAGAGAGCCAGAGACCCTACATTATTCACAAAATTGGATGCCACTTGTAGAAAATCCCATGCATGAAGGCCAGAGTATACAAAAGGAGAAGTATATAAAAAAGCTAACGCAGGCAATATAATTGGTCTTCTGAAAAAGATAAATAAAAAAAAAACTGCATGTCTTTGAAAAACTTGTGGATAAAAAGTGTCCAAATTTGTGACATTCATTGCCTTCAGACTTTGAATGTAAAATTCTCAGAATTTTTAAATATGGCTTTTTAATGGCTTGCTTTTTGCATGACAGAGTTTTAGGTGGCATCTGTGAATGGCACAGAGGACTGTATTTACAGAGAGAGGTTTCTTGAAGTATTCCTGGGCTCGTTTAGTAATGTCAATGACAGAATCGTGCTGATGATTGATGCAGTGGTGTCTGAGGGCCCGAAGATCACAGGCATCCAGTAAAGGTCTTTAGCCTTGTTACTTATGCACAGAGATTTTTCCAGTTTCTCTGAGTGTTTTTGATGATGTTATGCACTTTCGATGATGAGACCTTCAAAGCCTTTGCAATTTGACATGGAGGAACATTGTTTTTAAAGTATTCCACAATTTTTTTTGCGTTTTTTTTATGCAGGCCTTTACAGGTTGAAGAGCCTCTGGCCATCTTTGCTTCTGAGAGACACAGCCTCTCTAGCACTTCCCTTTTATAGCCAATCATGTTACACACCCGATGCCAGTTAACTTAATTACTTGCTAAATGTTCTTTCAGCTGATTCTCTTATATATTAATTGCTTTTCAGCCCTTTTTTGCCTGTGTCCCAACTTTTTTAAGACCTGTTGCAGGTTTTAAATAAGCTCATTTTGTGGATAAAAATGTAAAATGTCTCAAAAATGTTATCTGTGTTCTATTGTAAGTAACACGATGGCTTGTGATCTGAAAGTCAATGCATTTTGATTTCATTCACAATTTACACTTCGTCCCAACTATTTCGGAATTGGGGTTGTAGCTTTTCAGCCCTGTTGCTGTTCCTTATGTCTAAATGAGCAACAGCATACCCGGCTACTCTAATGTTAGTAGCATGTTTAGCCAGCATATTTACATTAACAGGCAGTGTGGGGATCTTCTAGTTGTGTGTTCATCATGGCATGTTTGTGCTTTATCAGCACGTTGCGACATGTTAAATGGGTCAAATTATGTGCTTTGTTATTATACGTCGAGTCTGCTGTTGGAGTGACGCCACAATAGTCTGACAGTGACTTCTCACAGCCATAACCACAGACTGAGCTTTTTGCTGTATTTTGCTGTGGGGTTGTATAAGCTAATGTCTGTTGCACTTCATAATAGTCAGAGAGATCAGATGCATGTTCTCAGTTGCAATGGCAGTGGCAGACAAGGTCAAGTTGAGCAAATGTGTTCCTCATCTATTGCTCATATTTTAGGCGAGTGTGTGAATTGCACTTTAATAGGTTCTCAGAAATAAAGCCACAAAGAAAGAATGTTTTGTTTCTTGACTGTCTTAGAGTGATGAACATTGACTCTACTCACTGTTACCACTTTATATGTGTTTAAAGCACTATTCTTAGTAGATCAGCCAGTACAGCCTGACAGAATTGCATCTTCATGTATGGGTAAGTCTAGGCTAATGCTATCAAACTGGTAAGGAATCTTGTTATTATACAAAAGTGTTGAGAGTTAACTGTTGCTTTATGAATTGCAACACAACCTGTCAACCTCAGTTACAATTTCCTATATCTGTATTGGCCTAATTTAATATTTTTAAGTCATTATTTTTTTCGAGTGAAATTAATAACTAAAACTGGACTAAAACCCTTTTAGTTTTTGTTGACTAAAACTATCAAAGATAGAAATGACTAAAATGTGCCTAAAACTAAAAGCATTTTGTCCAAAAGACTAAGACTAAAACTAAATAAAAAAGGGCAGCCAAAAACAACACCGGTGGGAACTTAGTGCAATGTTGAGCTTCAAAGAAAATGAGCAAGGCATTTCCAAGTCTGAATAGTACAGCCGTTAATTGTTTGACTGGCATCAGACCATCATGTTAGTTAGATTACCACTTAGCAAGCTATCCAGCAAGCAAATAAATCACCATGGTCATCATGATGGTAACAGTTGCTCATAATGCAACATAATATCACGTAATTAAAGGAGCTGTGTCACAATTACTGCAAATGCTCACGACTTTGAAAGTTACGAATCCGCTCAACAGCAAGTCAGAATCTAGAAGGTATTCTCCTTTTTCCGTGACTGTTGGCAGTTGGCAACCAGCTTACATTATTCGCATCCCTTGACTAAAGCTTAAAATAGTGCTTTGAATCTTCAAATTTCCATTGAAAGCCCCTTAATATAAAAATAACAATTCCAGCGTGACATATATGAATACAATGAAAAGTGAACATAGATTGTGTGATGAACCATGGCTGAGGGGGGATTCAAAGGCTGGGAAGAACTCGCTCCTGCTCTGCTGAGTTAGATTGTCACAGTGTTGAGAGGAGGAGATGCAGGGTAGATAAAGTGTTCAGGAGATGGACTCAAACTTGGGGGCAGCTCGACAGTAGCTTAACCATGAGTAACACCCTGCAAGATTCCCACCATTCTCATTTCCCCCTCCCACACATAATCTGCACAATACCAGATCCTTATCTCATCAGGTCGCATGCAAATGCTCGTCATGTTGATTTCAGAGAGCTTGTATCATCCGTTTACATGCAAATACTCATTATTATGCTTGTTACATAATCCTGGCAAGGATGGACTCAGATTATGACAGCTCCTTTAAGTTACTCAGGAATTGTCAAAGGTTTGGTCAATGGTTCAGTACTGTTAAGCTTCAAGAAATGTTTGAAATATAAATAAAAGTTAAGTCATATTCAGAAACCTAATCAATAGTATTTGGAGACAATATACCAAAAAAAAGGATACGAATATGACATCTATCTACAACTCCATTTCAAAAAAAGTTGGAATTCTGTGTAAATAGTAAATAAAAACAGAATGTAACAATTTGCAAATCTCATAAGTCTGCATTTTATTCACAATAGAACATGGACAACATATCAGATGTAGAATATATTATACATAATGGTACATTTTACCATTTCATGAAAGATATTAGCTCATTCTGAATTTGATGGCAGCAACACAACTCAAAAAGGTGGGAGAGGGGCAACAAAAGGCTGGAAAAGTGAGTGCCACGAATGAAAAACAGCTGGAGGAGCATTTTGCAACAAATTAGGTTAATCGGCAACAGGTCAGTAACATGACTGCGTATAAAAACAGCAGTTTAGAGAGGCAGTGTCTCTCAGAACTAAAGATGGACAGAGATACAAATCTGCAAAAGATTACTTAATGAAATTCACTGAAATATGTGAATGCACTGAAAATGAAAGTTTGTTATGGTGTTTAAAGGTAGCCAATTCATTCCCTTAATGTCTACCCTTCTATCACGTAATTTGCCAAGCTGTTCCAATAAAACGATTAGTAATACTGTCATCCTCGACCCCTAAGAAGGATAAACTCTGAAGGAAAGCAACTCTCGACTGTTACGACCAGCCATTGTGGCTGCTGGACCGTGGCCATTTCGACGTGCCTACTTAAAATGCATGAGCGACTTGCATTAAAAGTCACGTCAGATCATCAGATTCCACTGCTAGTGAATAAATTACGTTTATGCATCAGTAATTCATCACTACCCAGACAGCAAGCTCCTCCGCTCCGGATCTGCCCCAGCTCTGAGCCGGATCAGCTAGAGCCGGAGCAGGTCCGGAGCGGAGGTGCCTGCTATCTGGGTATAAATATGTCTAGTAATAAATGTGGGACGATTTCAAGTACATGAACGATCTGAAAGTGCTAGGAAATGTGGAAATTGGGAAATTTTGCACCAGGCATCAAGTTCACTTACGTATCCAGCAAAAGTTTGGCCACATCTTCATCGGAAATATCTGCAAACCTGGCTTGAAAAGTTTGCCAGTGATCACTTATTTATCCTGGTCTTCAATCAATCTTCTTTCTGGCCTTTTCTAGCACTTTCACGGGCCGAATTAGTCAGATATTTCTTTGGCTGCAGCATTTTGCTGTCAGTCAACTTCTCTTCATTTCTGCGTCCACCACGCACATCCGCTTTCACGTCTCATCATTTTTGCATCCTCCTGAATACTAATGAGGCATTTCAAATGGCACGGGGAGTTTTTGCGGGCCGCAAAAAATATTTTCATATTCAATATTCAGGAGATTGCAAGTGTTCTCGGAGAAAACATTTATTTATTTCCATTTGTTTTGGTCATATCTATTAAATAATATTTTAAAAAATGGAGCACATTGGCTACCTTTAAGCTTGATATGCTTTATCAGCCATGGTGTTTGGTAGCGTTTTTATTACAGTATGTAGCCTTTTTTCTGAATTTTTATTCAGGGTGCCATCAATTGTATCATCATGTATCTATCGTTATATGGTTCTCAGTCCTTCAACTGGCAGGAGACCAATAAAAACACAAATAACTGCTGACATTGTCAATGTCCAGAACAGAAGTTCTGCCTTATATTGGGCATTTCCTATTAAACCAAGACCTCAAGCTGCAGCCTGGGAGGGCCAGCCAGGGTCTGCATTTTTTTTTTTTTTATTTTTTGTGGATTTGTTTAAATATGCACCCAGTTTATGCGTTCAAAACAATGGGTGTAATTTGTCCTACTGTCCTACTCTGTTTTTACCGTTTCCAAAACGGTAAATCCAAATCAGAACTGCTGATTTGGGAGGCGAGGAGGAGAAGCACACTGATGTACCAGGGACGAACTTTGAGAGTTGATGAGGACCATTCTTCAGAATAGGTGAACCAGCAAAAAGAGTGCAAGTCAGTGATGACCTCTCTGTACAAGAAGGGATTGAAGCCATCGCTCCTTTACCCGGCCAGACTTTGCATCACACAGACTGACGGATCTCGTATCCGGTTCGGATCAGTGGCCGAAGCGGATAAATTTATCAAGCGACTCTCCACAACTCTTCATAATTACAGGTATCATTTGCGATCAGTGCGTAGAAGTTATAGGTTGGTCCAGATCGGAGAGACTGATCATTGTAATTATTTTAAGGTTTATTGCTGCTGTTTTGTTTGCAGTCCTCTCTCTGAATGTATAACTCATATAAAGGGAACCAGGTATTTAATTCCGATTTATTTTCTTTTTTTTTTAAATTTTATTTAGAATTCTCTCTATACTTGTTCATAATTAGCCTTGATGTTATTTAATAGTTTGCAATTCAGAGGTCAGGACAAGAGTTGTAGACTGATTAAGCTTTAGAGCAATATGTACTACACTGTGATAGCTGTCTTGGGGGGGCTGTGTCATGTTTGCAGCGTGCGCTAGGTGGATTAAATTGGCTAGGCACTTGGATTGTTGTTTGATGGTTATTTTTAATGAGTTTTCTAAAAGAATTGAGAAAATATTTGGCACACCGGCAGGCTGATTTTCTTAAGGATGCTGCCTATGAAATAAGTCCCTGTATATATCTGTGCAGTTAACTTAGCTGCTTTAGCAGCGTGGGGCATCTTAGTTAGCAATTCGGCTGATTATTTGATGCTATCTCAATTAAGTGAGTTAAGAAGCTAATAACTTAGCAATCAAACTTGATTGTGTAATGGGGGATTATTCAGGAGATTTGCGTTTATCCACTACTTTAATTTAACACTCGAAATTTAGTCACTGGTAGCTGCCTTCATGTCTTTCACTATATATGCTGCATGCTTCCAGCTTGGTTGGAGTGCACTTTTTTTTTCTTTTTGTACATTTTTTAGGGAACATCCCCATTAGCGGCTGGCAGCTATAAGAATCAAGTTTGTGTTCTAGGCATGTGATGGTGACGCTGCTCCTTTAGGTCCTAATGCTGTTCGTTTTTTTTTTTAAATTCATATTCAACTATACTTGTAGGTAATTTTCTCATTTATAAAATGGGTAATATTATGTACCAACAATGCGGGTGAATAGAGGTTTAGACTAGGATAAGAGCCGTAAATTGGAAGCATTTACCTTAGTCAGGGAAGGTGTGTTGTTGGTTCTTACAGCTGATGCCTCCTTAGGGGTTGGGAAAGGTTTTTTCATGTTTTGCTGTCACTCAGAGCCAAGTGGTTTACCTTGTTTACTTGATTATTTGGTTCAAAATGTATTTTTTGGTTAATATGTGTCTATTTTTATGTAACACAGAAGCAGTATGAACAGTGATCTTACATTTATCAGCTGGAATGTCAAAGGTCTGAATCATCCAGAGGAAAAAAGCCTTGTTGCCTCTAAAACATATGAGGGTGGAGATTGCTTTTCTTCAAGAAACCCACCGTCGAAGGTCGGATCATTTTCTTATAAGGTGTGGGTGAGTGGGGTAGTATTTCCATTCCACATTCAGGCTAAAGCAAGAGGCTTTGCCATATTGATAAATAAGGATGTTTCATTTACCCCTTTTGCTTCTATAGCTGACCAAAATGGACGCTGTATTTTAGTTACGGGCCACCTTCATACAACTACGAAGGTCATATTGGCTAATGTATATGCTCCTTATTTTGACGACACTTTTTTTACCATCTTATTCAGTTACTCCCGGATTTAAATTCGTATTCACTTATTATGGATGGAGACTTCAAATTTTGTTTGGACCCAGAGATGCATAGGTCATCAGCCTCAAAATCGGCCTCCTATTTACAGTCCTTCCTTTTAGAATTTGGTATCTCGCACATTTGGTGTTTCCTATATCCAAAAAGTAGAGAGTACTCCTTTTTTTCTCATGAATATCCTACATATAGCAGAATCGATTATTTTTCCACAGATAATAGATCGATCCTCTTTATTCGATCTTGTGAATATTAAGCTATAGTAATATCTGATCATGCACCACTAATACTGAGACTAAATTTACCCAAAAAAAGAGCTACTAGAAGAAATTGGAGGTTCCACTTTTTTTTTAGATATCAATATGACCGCAGATGTTTCAGTTTCAACTGTTTGGGAAACACTTAAGGCTTATTTAAGAGGTCAGATTATATCTTTAATAGCGAAGAAGAAAAAGAACTCTGAAGCTCAATAGTCAAGACTTTGTAAACAAATACATGAATTAGATCAAAGATATGCCCAAAATCCATTGCCAAGTTTATATAAACAACGACTAAAACTGAAAGTAGATTATGACTAAGCCTACTCGGATCATGTTGAGAATTTACTGCTCAGGAATAAAAGTACTTTGTATGAACATGTTGAGAAAACAGAAAATTCTAGCTAGACAGCTGAGGGGCACTAGAGCCAAACAAATTATCAATGACCTGATTTGTCAGGATAGCAAGGTTACTGCTGACCAACAAGAAATAAAAAATATATTGATGGAGTATTATAATAAACTGAATACCTCTAATAATTTTTCCAATTTTAATTCCATACAAGACTTCTTTAATGGTGTACATATTCCATCTTTGTTAGCAGATCAGGTTTCTTTTTTGGATAAACCAATCGCTCAACAAGAAATAACAGAAGTAATTAATCATAACAAACTCGAAAAGCGCCAGGTCCAGTTAGCCTGCCTAGTGAATTTTACATAAACTTTTCAACACAATTAACCCCTAACCTGGCAACCATGTACTCAGAATCCCTGAAACCAGGATCCCTCCTGTTACTCTAAACCAGGCATGTAGAACCTTATTGGCCAAAAAAATAAATAAATAAATAAATAAAGATCCTCTGGATAGTGGACATAGAGACCTATATCTCTTTTAAATACTGACTATAAGATACTAGCCAAAGCATTGGCTCCCCGCTTGGAGAATGCCCTGCCTAGGATTATATTGCTAGACCAGAGAGGCTTTGTCAAACAAAGGCGTTCCTTTTTTAATATCCGACACCTGTTTAATATCATATACTCTCCTTGCCAAACTGAATCAGAATGAATTTGACAGAGCCGAATAGGACTACCTCTTTGAGGCCTTGAGGAGGTTCAGTTTCGGGCCAACTTTTATATCTTGGGTCAAATTACTGTACAGCCGCCCCTCAGCTATAGTTTTGACAAATAAAGTATATTCTAAACCTTTTGAATTGCACCGTAGAACCCGCTAGGGCTTCCTCCTGAGTCCTCTTCCTTTTACTTTGGCTATTGAGCCCCTAGCTTTAGCTATAAGGTCCGATCAATCAATACCGAGCATAAATAGAGGGAAAATGGAACCCAAAATGTCCCTTTATGCTGACGACCACCCTCTTTTTTTGCCTAAGGTGGAAACAACAATCCCTGTAGTCCTTGATTTTCTACAACGGTTTGGGGACATCTCCGGTTACAAATTAAACTTGCATAAAAGTGAGCAGATTCCTTTAAATATGGATATCTCAACTCTTGAGAATATTAGGTTATCTTTTAAAATAACCATGGATAGTTTTACTTACCTTGGAGGGATAGTAAAAAAGAAATTTACAAACCTATTTTAGTAAAATTTTACTAAATTGCTATTACGAAGCAGGACTTGGCTAATTGGTCCCCCCTTCCCCTTTCACTTATGAGCAGAGTTAAGAATTAAGATAAATGTTTTCCCAAAGTACCTATACCTTTTCCAATATTTACCTGTATTTATTCCCGGTAAATATTTTAAAAAATCGTATTCAATAATATCATCATATATTTGGAGTGGTAAGAAACCTCGTCTTCATAAGGTTTACCTGAAAAGAGCAAAACAAGATGGAGGTATAGCCCTTCCAAATTTTCGATTCTGTAACTGGGTGGTCAATCTGCACTGCATATTTTACTAGGTACGTTATCATTTAGTTAAAAATTGTTGTACTTGGGTTATGATGGAAACTAATCTTTGTGACTCCATTTCTCTGCCAGATTTAATAGGTATGTCAATGCCCTTATCTTTGGATATGTCCAATTTCAACCATGTAATCGACCATTCACTTAGAATTTATTTACAATTCAGGAAGCATTATGACCTACAAGATATATGCCTCTTCAGCCCAGTGGCATTTAATCACCTGTTCCTACCTTCAATTTATGATACGGCATTTCATATGTAGCATGAGAGAGGTCTGAAATGTTTTAATGACCCTTCTATGGAAAACAAATTTGCCTCTTTTGAACAGTTATCCAAGAAATTTAATATACCACATTTCCAATTTTTTAGATACTTTCAGATTAGAAATTATATTAAGGGTGTTATTTCACAATTTCCTAACCCACCTCCAGATAATACGACTGAAACTGTCATGTCCTTAAATCTAGTAGACAAAGGTGCAGTCTCACGTATACTTGGGATAATTTCTAAATTAGATTGTCCTCCTATATCTACAATTAGAGCTAAATGGGAACAAGATCTTCAAACTGCAATTGATAAAGGAGCCTGGTATAAGATTATAAAAAGAGTGCATGCTTCTTCTATTTGTGCCCGACATTCTCTGATTCAATTTAAAGTGGTACATCAGGCACAGCTTTCATAAACCAAGCTATCTAAGATATACCCACAAATAAATCCTATATGTGACAGATGTAAGTCTTCAGAGGCTACATTGATTCACATGTTTTGGCTCTGTCCCAATTTATAGGATACTGGAAGGTGATTTTTGATGCGCTCTCTACACTTTTTAAGGTTAAAATGGAACCAAATCCTTTTATATCACTGTCTAGAATTATTAAGGGATGCTGCTACCGGTTGGGGGCCATAAAGTTGTTGCCTTTACTACTCTCTTGGCACGTCGCCTGATACTTTTGAGAAGGCTGATCCACCCTCAGTGTCCCATTGGATTACTGAGGTGATGTTTAACATAAAACTTGAGAAAATTAGGGTATACATTACGGGGATCTGAAAATATTTTTTTTAGAACATGGAATCCTTTTTTGACATTTTTTGACAAAACCTCGGCATATGTACAGGAATAAAAAATGCAGGCATCATGTTTTGAGTGGTGTTGTGCGTATATGTATGGATATATGATATATATGTATATGTAGTTTTGTATGTATGTATGTTTGTTTGTATGTATGTGTGTGTGTGTGTAAATTTTTTCTTCCCCATTTTTTATTTATATATTTAATTTTTTTTAATTTACTCATTTACTTTGATATCTCAAGCCATGACATGCTGCTTCTGTGTAACCCTTAACTATGACTTCAAAGTTTTTTTTATTTCTGAATTGTACCTTACATTAGTAAGCGATTCTATGATCTTTGTCTATACTGTGATACAAGAAGACTATGATATATATTTATTATTGTTATCTCTTTTTTTCAACTCATTGTTATTATTTTTTTTTTTCTTTTTTATTATTATTATTTTTTTTTTTTTACAAAATTGAACCATATTAACATTGTTGGGTGACAGCTAGGGATAGGGGTTGTACGTGTATATCATGAAATTCACTAAAAAGAATCAATGCAAAACAAAATGAAGATCTATCAGAAACCAAGTTCGATTCAAATATTTATTTCATGTAATATTGCATCATATAGTTTGTAGATGAAAATAAGTGAACAGATAACTATTTGTGGTGAAAATAAAAATAATAATGTCTTTTTGAGAGAAAAATCAATATCTAGTGTGGCCACCCTTTGATTTGATTCCAGCATTTAAGCTTTCAGGCATAGATTTCACACATTTTTTATCCACTCATTTGCTAAACCATTCCATGTGGTTTGAAGTTCATTCCAAAGAGATCTTTCAATGTTACAACAGATTTGATCAAATTGGATTAAGATCCGGACTTTGAGCTGTAGAAGTCATAGCTTCTATGTCACCAGATATTTCTTTCTGACTGAGATAATTCTTGCACAACTTAGAAGTGTGCTTAGGGTCATCATCGATCCATCCATTTTCTATACCCGCTTATTCCTCACTAGGGTCGCGGGGCGAGCTGGAGCCTATCCCAGCTGACTACGGGCAAAGGCAGGGACCCACCCTGAACAGCTTGCCACTTAGGGTCATCATTTTGTGGAAAATAAAATCCCTGACCCATCAATCTGTTTCCAGGTGGCAATGCATGCCTTCTAATGATGCTGTGATTCTGCTTTTGATCCATGATTTCGTTGATTTTGATGAGTTCACCGGCTCCTATCGAGCAGACTGAGCCCCAAACAATAATATTGCCACCTCCATGTTTTACTGAAGAGTTTAACAGTCATTTTTAAAATGTTCTCCAACTCTGTTGTGCATATATGTTCTGCATTTGGGTGAGAAAATGTCTAATTTTGATTCATTGGTCCAAAGGACTTGTTCCCAGTCCATTGGTGTCCAGTCCTTGAATTTCTTGACTCAAGTCGTTTCTTCTGGAATTAGCAGATGTTGACACTTTCATCTCTTCACCTCTGGAGCTATTAATATCATCGCAGAGTTGTTGCGCTGTCCACTGCCTATTTTTTGTTACTTGTCATACACAAATAACGAACATCAGAGGCTCTTAACTTCCGTTTTGCACCTCTGTTGCCACTAGTTTTCAGCGAATTGGTGTCTTTGAAACGCTCAGTGGTGTTTCTTACAGTGCCATGGCAGCATTCTATGTCCTCAGTATCATGTAAGGCTACTGTGCAGCTATGTGCAATCTCAGAGAGCTCCTTCCGTCGTCCCATCGCGTTTAACACTGTGACACTGCTCAAAGTTCATGTCACCACATACACTGGAACAAATTACTGTCTGAGGTAATTTTGCAGAATAATATTGCCTCAAACCAGTTTAAACACATTTTTTTGCACGAATAATCATGGAATGAGCCTTCAAACATGAATTAAGGCTAAGCAAATGTAAAAAAAAAAAGAAATAAAATAAAATAAAAAAGCTGTTATACCTTTCAACTGTTGTAAAAATTGATGTTTTCAGTGTTTTTGCTTATATTCCATATTTTTATCTATTTTATTTTATTTTATACTTGTGGGAATGATTTTTAGTTCTCATTGTCAATAGTAGTATTTTTCAGTTCGTTTTCACCAAATTTTTTTTGAAAAGTAATATATTAGGACCCGTTTTAGAGGAAAGTGGTGATGTATAACCATCATCGCACACTATTCACGCTCTCTTTCTCTCTCTCTCTCAAATTTCAAATTCAAATTCAAAATGCTTTATTGGTCTGACAAAGTTTTAGATTTGTGTTGCCACTGCAGGCTATTCTCTCTCTCTCTCTCTCTCTCTCTCTCGCTCTCTCTCTCTCTCTCTCTCTCTCAATAACCCCCTTGGACCTTTACCTTCAGACCATCGACCATAGTCAGCAATAAACAACCTACTGTAAACCTTATATAACTTAATGGCTTTATATGGGTGACAAAATATATTTCCATGCATATCTCTGTACAGTATCAGGCATAGATAATAAATAAAATGTGGTAAAATGAAAAGTCTCATGAGAAATGTGGTAATTCCTCCTGGAATTTGAGGGCCATTTAACAGCTATTCCACCCACCTTCTCCATCTAAAAAATCAGATAAAATAATTTGCATGACGAAAAGTATGCATACAGTCTATGTTTGACAGTCAGTGGCTGTTTTTTTAAGCTTCATAATTTCACCAAGGGAAAATGACCGTGTAGCGTACAGTTATAATTCAGATGACTCTTCCTCAGGTGACATTGTCTAGTTTGTTATGTCTTTCCACTGTAAAGGAAATGGATATATTTATTCTGTAGCTTTTTCCCTCAGTCGAAGTAAATCTGTGCATCAGTGGCTTGTAAATTTTGGTGCGTTGCCTTACTTCTCATGAACATTACTTAATGACCTCAATCTTTCCTAATCATAAGCGAGCAAGAAACTGCCCTGTTCAAACTGTAACTTGTAGGACTGCTCAAACCATTGCTTTGCATTATGGCACTTTATTATGTTATGAATCTTTTTTTTGTACTCAAGGTACAATCCCAACACGCAACACTTACACTCACAGTCACAATTCATAATGTACACAAGTATTCAGTAATAAATCTAACATTGTTCTCATCACAATTACAATCTCTAGAATTAATAAAATCAGATATTATGCCTGAAATCGTTGTGTCGTGACCATCTTCCTTTTCTTAGTGTGGATCAGTCCATATTTAAACAACAGGGATCCATAACTGAAAGATTTTTGCATACATCTGACTTGACATTCAATCGTCAGCCAAGAAGACACAAGTTCTTGTCACTTCTGTTGGATATTATTCAAAGGGTTTCAGTAGCATACACAAAGTAACATTATTTTTCTTTCTTCCTTGCTAGCTGTTTTTCCCACTCATTTTCATTTTTCTTGGACTCGCACCCCTGCCCCCACCCCAGCACAAATTTTTTTTTTACACCTGTAACGCTGAATCAAAACCTCTTTTTAGATCGCTTGTTTAATGCGCCAGACATAATGTAACGTAATAAAAAGGTCAAATGCGGCCCCAGGGAATAAACTATGATTGTTTTTAACATATGGATATGATTAAACAATTTTCTACTATATTTTAACATATTCTTATTACATTTTTGGGGATCGGTGTGATAAGGTCACTATACCGTCAGCAATGGTTTGCTTACACGCTTTCAGTTCATGCATGTGACGAGTGCCAGCTGTAGCTCGTCATCTCAGCCTGCCAGCTTAGTTTCCCGCCACTCTAACCAATCATTCAATCACTAGTTCAGTCTTTCCTTTGGCTTTTGGAGTTTTTCACCCACTCCACTCTTAAGTTCCTGCTTTGCTCAGTCATTCAGACCATTCACTTCCCTATCTCTTAGCTGGTTTGCTTTTCTCTCTTTCAGGAGACCAAATTCTCTCTATTTTAGAGAGCTTGCACTTTCGTGCCTCTAAATTGCTTCTTCTGAATTTAGAAGTATCTGCGTCTCTGCGAGTTTTACTTCTCATTTGGGCTTTTCTGTATTCTCCCTTTTGGAGTTTTGTAAGCTTGTTTCTGTTTTGTATTTTGACTTACCATGGCCATTGTTTCTATGTGGTTGCCTGCCTGTTTAAACTTTGTGCAATAAACAATATCAGTAAACCAGTCATTTTGCCTGTCACTCTGCACTTGGGGTCTCCCCCTCTTTCAACATGTTAGAGCGCATTAATTTACCCATTTCCTCCACAGAGGATATTTTTTTTTCCTGCTACTTGAAAAATCTGCCCATATAATAGCTATTTGCCGAGGTGAAAGCCCACCTGGCTGGGAATAGGAGATAAACCAGAGTGTTTTTTCATGTTTTGCACAAAACACACCCATGATAAATTAAGAGATTAATTACAAGCCCTTTGAACCATGTGCCTTACTTTGCGCTCAGATTACCCACCGTTAAACTAAGAAAAATAGATTTGGACATGACCTGAATGCACTTGGCCCACACACTTCAGACCATACCTGTAGATTGTTAAAATAGGGCCCTATGTCTTCTGTGTTATAATACAATGCTACCTCAGTTAACAATCAGTTTGTAGACACATCATGATTAAGTCGATACACCAAGGAAAACTTTCGTTTAATTTCAACACATTCTCATATTTCAGTGATTTTCAATGAGTAGACTTTTCATCAAAAACATACAGTGAAGCATTTGCCCCTTTCCGATGTCTTCTAGTTTTGCATATTTGTCACGTAATATCACGCGATATCTATTCACCTTTTCATCTATGTTCGAACCCAGTGTTTCCCAACCCTGTTCCTGGAGTACCCCTACATATTTCAGATGTCTCCTTGATTTAACCGGTTTACCAAACGTATCGTAAGTGCTTGTTGTAAGACACCAAACTTAGGACAGCGCTGAGACATGCCGAAACTGCCCTTTCACCAAAAACTCTTATGCGTGTCATAAAATCCGTATCTTAAGATATGTCTTAGGACATGTCCTAAATGATATACACAAACGTCCCTGGCCGTGAAGTCCTGACTGGTGTCTCCAACTTTAGGAAGGTCAAATCTGAGTGTCAAATAGTAAATTTTGGATGGTGTAATGTATGTATGTATGTATGCATGAGCAGTTTACATGATATGTACAGTAATATATAAATAAACATTAGTATCATGGGATGAACGGAGCTAAGACGGCTACATATAGCTCACACAAAGGCAAAGAGGTGGTTTTTCTCTGAAGCATAGCAAAAAAAATAAAAATAAAAAACAGCATCCCAGTGCAGTCTTGAATGAATGACCTAGACAGTGGCAAACATCAGAGAGCATGTGAAATTCCTCTGGAATTTACTTTGTTAAATCAGTAATCAAGCAGTAGATTTACTTATTTAATAAGTTGAATGAGTAGATACTCCCAATTTATCAAGACAGCATGTTTCTCTAACGCATTTTGAAAATTAAATGACCATAGAACGGCACAGTTTTGCAAGAATCGTGATTGCACGATTTTTTGTGGGCTTACATTTGGCCATTTCGAGCGATTGCGATTATTTATATCCCAATGTCAGGTTTCTTTTGTTACACAGAATGTTTTCCACCTTATGTAATTTTTATATGCCTAAAATCCACAGCGATCTTAAAATTAATCTTTATGCTTAATTAATCTGTAATCTCCTAAAAATGGTGCAGCGAGACATGAAATTCAGAGTTGGGATGTGGCAATGTTAAACCACGATTTTTGAAAAGCGGGACAACTTGCCGCCATGGGGTATGTAGACAGTTGCGTGCAATTTTTGAAATGTACATACTTGAAGTGGTCTCACTGTAGCAATTTTAGGAGATTATTACATATATTAAAAAGAAAGAGATTTATTTTAAGATCGCAGCAAACGTATGTGAACTTCCACCATACGTAGGTTTCTGTCGTAATTCCGTGTCCTAACTGTGTTGGTGCAACGGCTCTTTTCGCTGTTGATAGCCGTTGCTCCAATTTTTCTTACGACACAACACTTAAGACAAGGCTTTTTTCAAGTCATCGTTGCTGCAACCCATTTTCGTGCTTAACTTTAGAACAGCACTTAGGACGGTTGTTGCAACCGGCCCCAGATGCCAGTTAACTTAATTACTTGCTAAATGTTCTTTCAGCTGATTCTCTTATATATTAATAGCCTTTTCAGCCCATTTTTGCCTGTGTCCCAACTTTTTTGAGACCTGTTGCAGCCAGAAAATTTGAAATGAGCTCATTTTGTGGATCAAAATTGTAAAATGTCTCAGTTCCAACATCTGAAATGTTATCTAGGTTCGATTGTAAAGCACATATTGGCTCATGTGATTTGAAAGTCATTGCATTTTGATTTTATTCACAGTTTACACTTCGTTCCAACTATTTCAGAATTGGGCTTGTACTTTGAAGCCAGCAATGGAATGAAAACAACTTTCGTGTCTGTCTTTTTGTGACATTGGGGTCTATATTGCTTTTTACTCAATGAATGGGCTTTACTTTAATGAATCCAAATTACCTTTGTAATTTAGTTCAACAGGTCATGTGAGTATTCCCCCTTATTAGCACTGCATTGGACATATGAGATCAGTGACACTAAGCAGGGTAATGTGCTTCAGTCTCATAGTAATGAAATCAAATGTTATATTAGACGCTACCAGTTTGCCTCGAGCAAAGGTCAAAAGATTACCTTTAAAAGGTTCTCTGCACACTTCTATCATCAAAATCCTGCATATTCATGGCATGCATTTTCTTATATATTTTTTTCAGTGTTTCCATAAAATTTTATCTGTGCACTTTTACATCATGAAAAGAGAGAAGAATTGAAAGCATATTTTTCCTTTCATTTTACTCATTTACAAGATGGGAGGGAGAGAAACGAGATCCTTGTGATAAAGGTGGACTTCGGACGATGAGTGGATGCAAAATAAACTTGATAACCTTTTAATAAGCTTGTAAAAAACTTAATGAACCCAATTTAAAGTGAAAAAAAAAACTAAAATATGATTTAAAACTATTTTTATATTTTTTTTCTTATATCAAGCTCAGATGGGATAGATGTTATTAAGACAACTGAGTACTTTTTCCAAAAACACAACCAGGTTGAACGCGGATAAGACTTTCCCTCACGGAGGTCTTAGATTACTTCAGTCCAAATAAAAACTTGAGATGAACAGAATCTCAAACTAATGCACAATCCAATCAGGCTCAATCAATACAAATCTTTATAATTCAACCAGGGTCTGAATGAAGTCTGATAATTAAGAGATGAATTGATCTAAAACCGATGGCTGACCTCTTATTTTTTTCTTCTCCACAAAATAAGTTTATTCAAGAGTACTAGTTGTATATTTCTTTTAAACTAAAAATATGAGAGTATGCCATTACCTTTCAAGTATACTCCTCCAAAAAAGAAACTATACAAATATTGAGTTATTGATTACACTTTCTTTTCAATATGTTTTCCACATTTGTCAAAACATTTCATGTATAATAAATTGATGCTAAAAACAATGTATAGTTTCTTTTTTGGAAGAGTATACTTATGAGATATACTCAGCAAAATTACTCTATAGTATACTCGGCTTAAACAGAAAGTATACAAAAACATCTCATCATATTTTGCCTATACTTGCACTTGATCTTTTGATTGAGATACATTTAAGAAATGTATAATGAAGTTATCTTGCATTAAACAAGAGTGGGATCAAATTCCAATGGCTAAACTCAAGAAACTTGTCTCCTCAATGCCCAGACACCTCCACTCTGTGTTAAAAAGAAGAGAGGATGCTTCATCATGGTAAACAGGCCCCTGTCCCAGCTTTTTTTTGAGACCTGTAGCAGCCATCAAATTTGAAATGAGCTCATTTTGTGGATAAAATTGTAAAATTTCTCAGTTTCAACATTTGCTATGTTATCTCTGTTCTATTGTGAATAAAATACTGGCTGGTGTGATTTGAAAGTCATTGCATTTTGATTTTATTCACAATTTACACGTTGTCCCAACTATTTCGGAATTGGGGTTGTAAAAAGAAAACTGATTAAGAAAGCAAATTATCAAGCAACAGCATGTTGGTAACAGAAATAAGGTATTTGATTATAAATTATGCCTTTATTGTTTAAAAGGCAGTGTCAACCATTCTGGAATGGCAACAAGATGAAAATGTGGGCATTTTTATGCTTTTGAAAGACATATAATAAAAAAAAAAACCTTTGTGTGTGTGTGCATGTGTGCGCGCGCGCGCGTGTGTGTGTGTGTGTAATCTCTTTGCACATTTTCACTGGGGACTGCTATTGATGAAGGAATGAAGACATTAGATGTGAAATCCATGGTCAGATATCTCCCAGCACAATGATCAGACAGACAATTAAATTTTCAGTTTGTCAACTCAGGGGTTGTAGTCTATGGCCGAATGGCTCGGGCTGAAATAGAAGATTTATACTACGTCTGGTGGTGGAAAAATAGAATCAAGAATCAAGATCATTCACTGCAATTGTGAAGGTACAAGGGAGGAGCATTCACCATGAAAGGGGCTTCTGTTGTACAGTGAAGTATTTGTTCTATATTAATAGCACAGTGTGTGGGAACAGTAGAGCTAAGAACATTGCAGTGGTTTGTGTTCTGTTATTATTTGGAAAATGTGCAAAGCTGATTCACTTCACATCATTTGCAGGTAACTGGAAAGTGATCAATCTTGATTATTTCAACATATTGTTTTGTGATGTAGTTGACAGAACTATGGTCAAGACTTTGATGTGTACTAGAGCTTGCATTTTTAGCTGTGTATTCCCAAGTGTAAACAAGGAAGGACATCTGAGTACTGAAGTGAAACTAGACAAATCCTGTGGATAGATGACAGCAGTGTATGTCCCAATACTAGAACATTCTCCCCAAAAGCAAAATTCATAATTTGTGTTCATGCTACATAAATGGGTATAGGGTCTAGATTTTTCTAAAATCTGTATTTGTTGTTTTTCATGTTTTGCCTCTGTGTTTTGTGTGTTTATTATTTTTCTTGGTCATCTTATGTCTACTGTGTTTCCTTAGTTACTATGTTTATTTTCTAGGCACGGTATTTTCACTCCCATTCTCTTCCCGTGGGATTTTGTTTTCTCCTTCACTCCCGCACTCGCCCTCCCCATACTGCATTGTAATTAGTCCAACCTCATTCCCTTGTTTGTAACCATGCCCCTGCCATGCTTTCCTCAGCCCTCGCACCTGCACTTACTTCCTTATTAACTTTAGTTTTCCCCTTTCATACTCCTCTGTGTCTCGCAGTCTTTGCGATTTTGTTTTCCATTTGCCTGTCTGGGTGAGTCTGGTTAATCACCTGTGTATTCTCGCTTTTCAGATGACAACTTCGGGCTTACAGTTCATAATTTGGATCTCCCTTTAGTTTGGCAATACTCCTGATTGGTTTTTGACCTGTGGACTATTTACTGATTATGACTTGGAGTCCTCTGTCTGTAGAGCAAGTCTCTTGATCAGCTTTGACACGGATTGTCTGACCACAAGTTTGGCTCAGAATAAAAACCTTGAGCTGATCTACTGCCTGCACCTGTGTCCTGAGTTCCCTCATTCTCAAAGAACATAACTAGGAGAACTACAGTGGGCTTCTTGACAGAAATTTTTAGCTGATGCCCAGAAGAATTCTTTGACCTATTGAATTTCTTGAAAAGGTTAAGTTTAGCTGAAAGGTGATGCTATACAGGAATTGTCATACTGTTCCCAGAACCATAGGATTGGTCTATAATGTTCCAGAACCTTCAAAGAAAAGTTTATCTGATTTGCATTAGAGCAGTTTGACTCATTGCACCTGGTAATGTAGTTAAATGGTGGCGCTAAAGTGAAAGTAATAGAGCCATGAAAATCAAATAAGGTTTATTTCGTATGGAATGCTGATGGCAACTTTTTCAAGATTTCCTTTAAAACTGTTTGTCTCAATGCTTTCAAAAGAATGCTAGAAGAAAGGTCATAGGGTCACCGACATCACTTCAGGACATCTCATACAGGAAAGGAAATCATGGCATGACTCGCATCAAACTGTGTTAGTTATTACATTTGGAAATATTACATTTGGCCCTACACTTACACCAGGCTGTAAGATCACTATTGATTTACTAAACACTACCATATGGACCTTCCTGGTGACTAATGCTGTAGCAGGCCCCACTGGCACTGTTGATGCATGCTCACTGCCACCGGTTCCTCACTGATTTGCCTAACACTGCCACCAGTGAGTAGTCATTTGGTCTTTCAGCTCCTGAAAGAATGCACTGATCTGGCTAGACATGGAGCTACGGAAAGGGGAAAAGGACTGTCTAATGACCTTCGTAATAAGGTAGTCAAGGTGTAAAAACATGACCATGTTTTTCTTTTCTGGTCTGATACAGAAGAAGTTAAACCTTTAAGGTAGCTTAACTTCTTAAAGATGGGAAAGGACATTAAAAGATATCCAAAGACTTGAAGATGCCTGTCAGTAGTGTTTAGTCTGTGATTAAGAGGTGGAAAATTGGGGATATGTTGATACCAAGCCAAGGTCAGGTAAGTCAAAAAAGGTTTAAGCACAAATTGCCCCAAGAATTGTTCAGAACACAAAGAAAAATCTGCTAGCTACCTCAAGAGAAATACAGAATGCTCTGGAAAAAGATGCGGTCATTTCAAGGAGTGCAATAAGCTACATGGTCGAGTTGCGAGAATGAAGCCATTATTGCGCCAATCCCACAAAAAACCCTGACTGAAATATGCCAGATAACACCTTGACACACCTCACAACTTCTGGAATATTGTTATTTGGAGTGACAAGACCAAAATAGAACTTTATGGTCACCACCATAACTGCTATGTTTGAAGAGCGGTCAACACCATTCCCACTTCAAAGCATGGTGGTTACTTTCTGATGTCTAGGGGGTGTGTGAGCTCTAAAGACACAGTGAATCTCGTAAACATTGATGGCAAGATACAACCCCATTTCTGGAATAATTGGGAAAAAGTGTAAATTGTAAATAAGATCAAAATGCAATGACTTTCAGATCACATGAGCCAATATGTTATTTACAATAGAACATAGACAACATTTCAAATGTTGAAACTGAGACATTTTACATTTTTATCCACAAAATAAGCTCATTTCACATTTTCTGACTGCAACAGGTCACAAAAAAGTTGGGCTGAAAAAGCAGTTAATATATAAGTGAATCAGCTGAAAGAACATTTAGCAAGTAATTAAGTTAACTGGCATCAGGTGTGTAACATGATTGACTATAATAGGGATGTCTTAGAGAGGCTGTGTCTCTCAGAAGTAAAGATGGCCAGAGGCCAATGTTCCTCAATGTCAAATTGCAAAGGTTTTGAAGGTCTCATCATCGACATTGCATAACATCATCAAAGGATTCAGAGATACTGGAAAAATCTCTGCGTAAGGGACAAGACCGAAGACCTTTACTGGATGCCAGTGATCTTAGGGCCCTCAGCCGCCACTGCATCATTCACCGGCATGATTCTGTCATTGACATTACTAAATGGGCCCAGGAATACTTCAAGAAACCACTGTCTGTAAACACAGTCTGCTGTGACATCCACAGGTGCCACCGAAAACTCTATCATGCAAAAAGGAAGAATTGTTGAGCATGATCCAGAAGCGCTGCCATGTTCTGTTGGCCAAGGCTCATTTAAAATGGACTGTAGAAAAGTGGCAAAGTGTCTTGTGGTCAGACGAGTCCAAATTTGACATTCTTCTTGGGAATCATGGGCATTGTGTCCTCCGGGCTTAAGTGGAGAAAGACCACCCCTCCTGTTATCAGCGTTCAGTTCAAAAGCCAGCATCTCTGATGTTATGGGGTTGCATTAGTGCATATGGTATGGGACGCTTGCATGTTTAAAAAAGCACCATGAATGAGGAAAGGTATATAAAGGTTTTAGAGCAACATATGCTCCCCTCCAGACGACATCTATTTCAGGGAAGGCCTTCTGTATTCCAGCAGGACAAAGCAAAACCACATACTGCCGCTATTACAACAGCATGGCTTCATTGTAGAAGAGTCCCTGTGCTGAACTTCCCTGCCTGCAGTCCTGATCTTTCACTGATTGAGAACATTTGGCACATAATTAACGGAAAAGTCAGTCAAAGGAGACCCAGAACTCTGCAGCAGCTGGAAGCCTGTAATAAAAAAAGAGTGTGATCAAAACTCAATGGCTAAACTCAAGAAACTTGTCTGCTCAATGCCCAGACACCTCCACTTTGCACCATAGTAAACAGGCCCCTGTCCCAACTTTTTGGAGACCTGTAGCAGCCATCAAAATTGAAATGAGCTCATTTTGTGAATAAAATTGTAAAATTTCTCAGTTTCAACATGTTATCTATGTTCTATTGTGAATAAAATACTGGCTGGTGTGATTGCATTTTGATTTTATTCACAATTTACGCTCTGTCCCAGCTATTTCAGAATTGGGGTTGTAAATTCAGCATATTATCAGAAAATACTGGCAGACAATTTGCATTCTTCAGCACGAAAGCTGCGCATGGGACACACTTGGACTTTCCAACATGACAATGATCCAAAGCACAAGGCCAAGTTAACCCTCCAGTGGTTACAGAAGAGAAAGGTGAAGGTTCTGGAGTGGTTATCACAATCTCCTGACCTCAATATCATCGAGCCGCTTTGGGGAGATCTCAAACATGCTGGTCATGCAAGATAACTAAGGAATTTCCAGCAGCTGGAGACATTTTGCAAAAAAGAATACGCGTGCCACCTGAGAGAATTAGGGGCATCATTGACAACTATCACAAAAGACTTCATGCTGTTATTGATGCTAAAGGGGGCAATACACAGTATTACTAACTAAAGGTATCCACACTTTTGAACAGGGTTCATTTCATTTTTTCCCCCTATTGCCATGTTTTATTTGATGATTGTGGCATTCTACATGACCTACAGTTGGATATGAATCCAATAAGAAACTAAAAAATATGTGTTTTGCCTGGCCATTGATGTTTTCTTTAAAAAATGTTACCTATTTTGCAAAATCAGCCAGGGTATGCAAACTTTTGAGCACAACTGTAACATCATTAAAAGATTCTGAGAATCCAGAAAAATCTCTTTACACACGGGACAAGGCCAAAATCCAATTTTGAATGGCTATGATTTTCAGGTCCTCAGGCAGCACTCCATTAAAAACAAATGGGATTCTGTAGTGGAAATCACTGCATGGCCTCAGGAACACCTCTGTAAACCATTGGCAGTATACACATTTTATCACAGCATCCAAAGGGTATTGGCATGCATCTTCCTGCATTTCTGCGAGATCTCTCACATGTGCTTAATTGAAGCTCTGATTACTAAAACCCCACAAGTCAAGTCAAGTTTTAGTAATAGGTGCTTCAATTACTTTCCTGCACTCATTGTCTGTGCACTTAGAACTCCTTGACCGAAGTTCTGTTTATCTGTCATAGGTTGTCTGTGTGGATCTTGTCCGTGTATTGGCTTTTGTCAATTATTTGTGGTTAAGGGCCTCCCCATGAGTGCTTCCCTTTGTAATTAGTTCTTATCCATTTCACCTGTTCCTGCATAGCATGTGACATCCCTCGTCTATTTAAAGTCTTCACTGCAGTTTGTTCCCCGTCAGAACGTTAATCAATATTCCCTTGTGCAGAGTGCCATGTATGCCTTTTGTTTATTGCTTCTCCTATGACTATTTTTGTCCGACCTTGAGATTGCCTTGTCCTTGCTATTCTTGTTTGTGCCTGTTTGGATTTTGGCCCATTTTCTGTACGACCAGGATACCTGTTTTTGATGCCCTGTGTATGACCTACCCTTCTGGATTCTGACTACGATTTTGGATTCCTGTGTATGTACCATTGCACATATCCATCTCTGATTCTGACCCCTGCCTATTATTTTGAGTTTGCTTTTTGGATAATGTTTTTGGCTTGGCAATTCCTGCGTCTTCTGGTCCCGACCCATTTTGCAATAAAGGCTTAAAATTTTTGGAATTTCTGTTCTCGCGAGTGGTTCCTGAACGCACCGTCACAGAAATATGCTATTAGGGTAGAACACAAGGGCCTACTCTAATAAACCTGAATCCCAAATTACCACTATGCTGTCCCAAGTTACCAAACATGCCAAATGAAAGTTTTTGTCAAGAGCAAAATGGTGAGCCATGTTTTGTAAAAATGTTGTAAACTCTTAATTTCTTCATAAAAAAAGTCGATACCTTGAAGAATGGGAAATGTGGGAAACGAGTGTTACGACCCGGTCTATGGCAGGCAGCAACAGGCAAAGACAGTGAGGGAACGACGGGCGGGGAGAACTGTAAAAGGCACGAGTAGCACGCTGCTCAGTTACTCTGGTCCCTATTTGCCTAACCAGAGCTAAACTATTCCTACGGCTAATCTTCAAAGGTTCGCCGGGCTCGGGGCGGCTTTTAAACACTGAGCTCTCGAACTCTCAGTCCGCAAATAAAGACGAGAGAACAAATAGTGTACCCCCTATGGAAACAAGTTTCCGCCCAGAATCACCTTTAAAAATAATAAAGGAAAAATAACAAAGCAAAATAACAAAGAAGTGTCCCGATGGAAGGACTGTGAGATCCAGCTGGGAGCACGCTGACTAACCAGAGTAACCCTAACAGCGTACAGAAAAGGGTATGACGAGAGGGGTAGTCAGATATAGAAACCGAGGTCAAACACCGGGAATTCACTAAGCAACCGAACCAAAACGCAAGGGCTAGAATTCTAGTCAAATGGGGCAGGCCAAGGGTCAACCACCACAATTCAAACAAACCAATTAAAGGGCACGGCAAGAATCATAAATCCAAAGTCAACAAAGAAGGCAGAAAAAAATACAGATCGTTAACGCTAGTAATAAATTGGAAGAGCTAGTCTCCCTGGTTTGACACTAGACCGCGCCTTTTCAAGGGGCAAACCAGGAAGGGATGTATCAGACCTTAGGCGAACCAAAAAAAAAAAAAACAGAGCTAACAGATTTCAAGCTCAGATTTGCAAAATGTACGACAGGGGTCTTAACAACGAGTGTCTGTAAACTTTGGCTGTATCGCAAGCCCCTAATTGACGGACAGTGGACAAGATCATTACTCTAGGGGAGGGGTTCCCAGACTCAGTCCTGGGGCCTCCCTGTGTATGCTGGTTTTTGTCCCAACCATAATTGCCATCATAGGACTTTAACAAGCTGTTAATTTGTCCAAATTGGATGCATTTTAAATAAGTTATTTGCTGTTTTAAGCCAAATTTTTATTGAAATATCCATTTGTGCCATAAAGAATTAAAGACCAAATAAAAGACACTTGCATATAAAGTTTTTTTTTTCTGTGTGGCAAGCTATTTCAAGCAGTGGCATAGCCAGCGGGTGTGCCAAGACAAGTCCCTTTATGACAGCAATTAGTCCTGGCTAGTTCTCAATCATTTTCCTTTATTGACGCGTTTTCCAAACATCGTAATTAGCCAGTGAAGACACGGTTTCTCTCCATATAGGATCTAACAACTTTGAAATCATGGGCTAAAATCAATACAGCAAAATAATTAACTTATTAATAGGCGAATACTTCGCGTTGATTGAACTGGTCCATGTTCCAATGAAACGCGGACTCGGTATTGTATGGGTTGATAAAAAAAAGTGGCACTCGGCAATTCAACAGGCTATAAAAAGCGTGCGGCTTCAGCTATTTGCATGAGAGTCAACAGGTATGCAATGTTGAATAACTTAGATTTAAATACAGCAAATACGCTTCCAGATGAATTATTGTTGTCTTACCTAATCGAGGAGAACAAGCAGCACCTGTTAAGTGTGGAGTGCTCTCGGAGTGAACCTTCTGTTTTGAAAATGACTAGGAACAGGTCAGGACTAATAACTGTTTTAAACGGATGTTTTGTGCAACCCAGTTCTCTGTTCTTGTTCCACAACTGTACTGAATTTTGCCCATGATTTAATCGCTGTTAGATCGCATATGGAGAGAAATCGTGTCTTCAGTCGCAAATTACGATAAGTGGAAAACGCGTCAATAAAGGAAAATGATTGAGAACTAGCCAGGACTAATTGCTGTCATAAAGGGACGTGTCTTGGCCCACCCGCTGGCTACGCCACTGATTTCAAGTAATAACATTTTAAACAGATCAAATCAAGTACTGAGTAAATCAGTAACCTCCAAATTAGGATGCTGAAGACAAGTGATTAGAATTCTTTCAAAATAATTTGCTTGCACTCAATCGCAAAAACATAACATATAACAGGTTTGACTCTGTCGTTTACTTGTTTAGTAAATTGTTAATTTTTGCAACCATGTGCCCACAATTTCACTAATTGGGAACCCATTGATTTTTTCCTTTGATCAGGTACATTTTTTCCCTCTTTTTATGCAGTTATTACTCATATATTGCAATGTCTGTATACATATCTTTCAAAATACTGTTTGTCAAGAGAGTATAAATTGCTGCTCTGAACAAAAATGTACCTAATTAAGACAAATTAACAGCTTGTTAAAATCCTATGATTGTAAACCAGGGTGGAGCAAAAACCAGCATACACAGGGAGGCCCCACGCCAGGACCAAGTTAGGGAAACCGTGATCTCGGGCAAGCAATATCAGGGCTGAAACTCTGGAATTTCATAGAAGGCGTGTAATACCTCCCTAAGCACCGCCCCATTGGAAAGTGGGCGTGCTGTGACTTGCAGCGGACTGAAGTAACTCGCTCCCGGAAAATCTGGCGCTGTGTTGAGTGGGGGAGCGAGGGCGAAGTTTGACCATCTCTGCTGGTCTGCGATTGCCTTCGTTCTCAGCAATTTCAACAGCTCCCCACCACCAAACAGCCACAATCCCAAATACATAACTAACGCCGCAGGATGCAATGTATTTACTATTTTAAAGTCTAGTTTTAAGCTGTCGCCAATTATTAAAGATCCCGTCATAACCTATCAAAATGAACAGCAGTGTCGACTTCCAGTCTTCCAACCAACATCGCGTCTGCCGGGAAGTGAGCGCTCTACAGGTATTTTTTTCCCCATATAAATATTCCCCTTGCTACTTGTTGCGCCATGTCTTACGACTTTCTTCTCGTTACGAGTGAAAGTGGGTAGTGAAGATTAAGAAAAATATAATGGTGACTGTGATGCTAGGTCGTGGCCAGTTATTGCGCTGTTGCTTTGCCTGTTGGTTAAGGAGAAAACATGGGCATGGTAAAAAAAAAAAAACTAAATAAATAATAATAATAATAATTTAAAAAATTATGAAGCTCACTATGGAGCCATGAAGTGTTTTTTTTCTGGACAACGGTTAATGTATGGATTGAAACAATTCCGAATAGATTCTTAGAGCTTTTTGTCTGTGGCAATCAGGCCTACTGTCCTTCCTTATATTCTCCCGGAGACTTGCAGTCAGTATTTATTTATTTATTTATTTATTTATTGTCGAGTTTTGTCATAATGTTTGACTTCCCCTTGCCACCTTTGCCGTTTTTGACACCGGCGCGCCTGTGTTCCGGGCACTAACTTGGCCTTTTTGCTTTAGTTTGGAGAATTTTCTCGCGAAGTGCTGCTCTCCTGCGCAGATTCATCCTGATAATTAGTATTTAGACAATGTTACTGCCTTGCCTTCGAAGATGCTTTCGTTGTTGTAGTTCCGAGCTCTCAAGTCGAAGCCATTGCTTTGGTGCGCTCGACTTTTTTACTGCCCCCTGTTGGTTGCATTTCATCTTGCCAGACTGCTTATCAGCTGTTAAATGCGTTGTACTAATACTATGCAAATATGTCTACTCAACTGCCTTCCTTTGACTTTTTAATACCTTTTTATTGCAGTTTCTTTTACAGAATTGAATTCCTTGTTTGCGCTTGTGCTGATTGTGCATGTAGACGTATTTTTTGGTTTCTGTCTTGTGCTTGAAATTAGTGCCTCACTATTCCACACTTCTCCTGGGCCATGGCGATGTCGATTGTGTTAAAGCGAGAAATGCCAACTGCTATTTTCAACAAAACGCTGGGGATTTTACCCATACAATGATTGCAAATTTGTGTTTTGTTTTGGTCTGTAGCTGTTGGTTGATTTAAACAGTTACACAATGCATTAGATTAGTTGTGAACTCTGTCTGTCATCAGTAGGTCAGAAGTGGTTCAGTCCTATCAGCTGATAGGGAAGCGGTTTCAATGTTCAATTATGCTACATATACTGTGGGTTCCAAAATTTCTGGCACCCCTGACTGGCCACCCACAAACAATACAAAAACTTAAATAATATAATTATAAAGAAAGAAAAATACCAAATTATTTATCAGTATTTTGATGGAAACAGCCAAAATTATAACAATCATTTAATACAAACTAAATTTCAACTAAAGCAAGGTTTCATAATTATTGGAACCCTTCATTTAGTACTTAGTTCAACCACCTTTGGTAAGGATGACAGCATGGAGTCTTTTCCTGTAATTTTCAACAAGGTTAAAGCACACACTTGGGGGGTATTGGACTATTACCCTAAGCAGATCCTTTCAAGATCCCTCACATTCTTGGGTTTGCGTTTATCAACTGCCCTCTTCAACTCAACCCACAGTTCTACAATTGGATTGAGGTCTGGCGACTGAGATGGCCACTGCAGAACATTGATTTTGTTGTCACGGTGCCACCTCTGTGTGGATTTTGAGACGTGCTTTGGGACCTTGTCCTGTTGGAAAGTCCACCTCCGGCCAAATCGTAGCCTTCTGGCAGAGGCAAGCAGATTGTCTGCCAAAATATCCTAATACCTGCTGGAATTCATAATGCCATTAATCTTAAGAGCCAGTTTTTCTAAGATTCAGGCAGTTAACCAATAGGAGGTGATATAAGATGGTGTCAGATTTGCTTACTTTTTTTTTTGGTGAAAGATGGTTGGTTCAGTAGAAAAACTGCAAATTTTTAGGTGCCAATACCCTTTGGTTTCTTTTTCAGGGGTACCAAAAGGGCCAAAGATTCAGAGATGAGAAATGAGCGCCGAAAAAAAAATTCAGTTTAGAAAAGCAATTATATCATTGTGCTAAAAATAGACCACATTCATTTTCACATATCTGTGTGTAGGGCTCGCAGTATTCTAAAACTTCGTGTGGACAACACAAATCAACACAAATTATGCACGGGATGTTGAGGGCGCTAGAGTATAGGTGGCGCTCCAGTCAGGCAAACAGTGAAATTTGGCATTTTGGAAGGGCCGTGCGGTCTCTGTATGACCGGAGCAGGAGCTTGGTTCGCATTGCCGGCAGTAAGTCAGACCTGTTCCCGGTGCATGTTGGACTCCGGCAGGGCTGCCCTTTGTCACCGGTTCTGTTCATTATTTTTATGGACAGAATTTCTAGGCGCAGCCAGGGGGCGGAGGGAGTTCGGTTTGGGGACCACAGGATCTCATCTCTGCTTTTTGCGGATGATGTTGTCCTGTTGGCTCCCTCGAACCAGGACCTTCAGCATGCACTGGGGCGGTTTGCAGCCGAGTGTGAAGCGGCTGGGATGAGAATCAGCACCTCCAAGTCCGAGGCCATGGTTCTCGACCGGAAAAAGGTGATATGTCCCCTCTGGGTTGGAGGAGAGTTCTTGCCTCAAGTGGAGGAGTTTAAGTATCTTGGGGTCTTGTTCACGAGTGAGGGAAGGATGGAGCGTGAGATTGACAGACGGATCGGTGCAGCGGCAGCAGTAATGCGGTCGTTGTACCGATCTGTCGTGGTGAAGAAGGAGCTGAGCCGAAAGGCAAAGCTCTCGATTTACCAGTCAATCTACGTTCCTACCCTCACCTATGGCCATGAACTCTGGGTCATGACCGAAAGAACGAGATCTCGGGTACAAGCGGCTGAAATGGGTTTCCTCCGCAGGGTGGTGGGCCGCTCCCTTAGAGATAGGGTGAGGAGCTCTGTCACCCGGGAGGAGCTCAGAGTAGAGCCGCTGCTCCTCCACGTCGAGAGGGGCCAGCTGGGGTGGCTCGGGCATCTTTATCGGATGCCCCCTGGACGCCTTCCTGGGAAGGTGTTCCGGGCATGCCCCACCGGGAGGAGGCCTCGGGGAAGACCCAGGACACGCTGGAGGGACTATGTCTCTCGGCTGGCCTGGGAACGCCTCGGGATACCCCCGGAAGAACTGGAGGAAGTGTCTGGGGAGAGGGAAGTCTGGGCATCCCTGCTTAGACTGCTGCCCCCGCGACCCGGCCCCGGATAAGCGGCAGATGATGGATGGATGGATGGATGGATGGATGGAAGGTCAAAGTTCTCCATGCGCCCGCATCCGATTTTAATGACACCTTTTCTGTTGTGTAGCCCTATATGTTTAATAACTGTGATGTGAAGATTACTCTGGGTTTCTGTTGCATTAACCCTTTACAGTCTGGTCATTCAACATGAAGTCAAGCAGAGGTCCCCAGGTCACGGTCTCAGATTTGGCTCAAAATTATTTTGGAGTGCTTCTATATTCATAATGAACATATGTAAAATTTTAGCATCCTACTCCAAGGTAGTTTCCGAAATATGGCCCCCTAAAAATTGGGGGCCCCGGCCCCTTTTTGCCCCCACGAATTGTGAATGTTAATTTATCGGGATTTTGGGGGCCAATATCTTCGAAAGAAATCGTAGGTATGGGCTGAAAATTGCAATCCAGGTAATTTGGGTCTTTCATAATCTCTTGTCAAAATTTATCCATCATTTTTCATTTTCAAGACATTGGCCTTTCAATTATGAAACTTTTTATGGGCAGAAATAAAAAAAATTCTGTTTTCAAGGGCCACGTATGAGACCAGAATCCCTTACAGAGGCTAAATTGTGCTGGATTCCTTCTATTTTAGGATAGGTTTGTCTGTACAAGAAATAGTAACTGCACCCAAGGCATAATACTGGAAATAGGAGACCCTGAAAAGGGTCCCAGCTTTTTTCAGCCAATTTTGGATTGGCAAGTTCACAATGTGGGCAGTTACCCATGGTAATGAAACTTGTCCTCCATCAATGTATATGTCTTGGCTTTATTTGTTTAGAATTACAACTTGTTTTCTCATCTCCTAATCATGTTATCAATTTTAGGCATTTTGGGGTAAACGCATCCATTATTATCCCTTTAGTTCTGCAACTAGAAGTTTTAAATATACAATGCCTACTCATAAACTGAAGTTACATCACTTCCTATGATAATCTGAGCCAAATATTAGTCGATGATCGTGGAATATTCTTTTACTTTGGTTGAGTTCATGTGGAATGACCCAGTCCATCTGAGTAAGAAAGGTTTACAAAATTGTACACTGACACTATAATTGCATTTCAAAACAGAATTTTTTTCTGCGCTCATTTCTTATCTCAGAATCTTTCGCCCTTTTAGTACCCCTAAAAAAGAAAACGAAGGGTATTGCCACCTAGAAATGTGTAGTTTTTCTATTGAACTAACAATCTTTCACCAGCAAACATTTTAGGTAAATCTGAGACCGTCACATATCACCCACTGCCTGATTCTTAGAAAAACTGGCTCTTAACCAGTGGCCGTGGACCTCTTGAATTAAAACAGCCCCAAAACTGTATGTTGACTGTTTGCAGTGGGGGAATAAACAGTCCAGTGAATGAGATGCTTGTGGCAGTTGTGTATTTCACTGGTAGGCCAGCACACTGGAAATAGTCCTCAGAAAACTGGCGCTCCTCAAATATGAACTCCAATTTTATTTATTTATTTATTTAACCCTTATTTAACCAGGGAAGTCCCGTTGAGATTGAAATCTCTTTTTCAAGGGAGCCCTGGGGGGGGGGGGGGGGGGGACAGAGGAATTGCACAGCCAATTAGATCAGGGGATGATTAGGCGGCAGATCGAAAGAGCCAGGTTGGGATTTTAGCCATGACACCGGGGAACCCCCTACTCATGGTATGATCATCAAGCAGCTGTTATGTTTGATTTTGAAAGAAGTGGAAGCCATTTATTTGGCTTATGATGGAATGTGGCAAAGAGCTTATGTAAGTAGCAGATAAGACCTAGCTGATAATGCCCTCATGAGGGCACAACAAATTGGACATGGTAGAGAGAATTCTAAATTGCAGTTCTGAAGTGTGATCATTTTGGTTAAAAAAATGATACTGAAGTCAGAGCAGGAACTTTTTACAGCACGGCTAAGTATGTCAATAAGACAGTATTTTGGTAGTTATTTATCTTTGAGTCCAATAATTTTTTTAATGGGATCTTTGGGTCATGAAAATGAATGTAAGAAGGTCAAACAAATATATGGACCAAACAAAGCTTGTGAAAATATGAACTATTAAGTTTTCATTCTTGATTTGAAAGTATCAAATGTGCAAAATAATGAGGAGATTATCTTAAGTGTGCGAATAGCATTTCAATCAGCTGCAACACTTGTAAAGCTTTAGTTGCTTTAGCTACTTTCACTCTTTCATCTATTTTATCAGTCAAGCTCAGAATTTTTGCTAATCCTGCATTTTTAATTTTTCAGGCTCAGAATCTTTGCTAATACTGGAATTACAATCTTTCCGTCATTTACTTTCTGCTGTGAAAAGCTCAAATTGAAAGAAAACCATCCAAGTTGAAGAGATGGATTCATTTTCCTTGGTGCTGTGTCTTTGCATACTGGTCTAGGAATGGCAGTATGCTAGTTTGGCACTACTTGGTCATGTTAGTTAGGAGAATGTATTTAATTTTCTTTGGTTTTCTATGTGAATCAGCATTAGGTAATGCATATAATCCTCACCTGGCATGGGTGAACTTATATCATATCTGTCTGGGTGACCAACTACGGGAATCCCCCAGTCAGATATAGCAAAAAGTGGAAGTAAAAGTGGAGGGGTGAAGGAATGTCTTCCCCTTTGTGACTGTAGCAGGATTAATTTAATTTCCCGTGGTTGCTCGTTATTCAGTGTTGCGCAAAAGGATTTTTTCTATTTTTTCGTATTTGTTAGACTTTTTTTTCAGATAATCTTAATGTTAAATAAAGATAACGCAAGTAAACATGAAAAAACGGTTTTTTTAGGATCATGTAATTAATTTAAGGAAAAAAGTTACCCAGCCTCACTTGGCCCCATGTGGGAGAAAAAAGTAATTGCCCCCTTAGTTACTAAATCAAGCAATTAAACAAATTTAATTGAGAACTGGGTTTAGTTTCGCTTGGCATTATTCCCACCAGCCTAGCAGAGTAGACACATCACTTAAATAGACCCTGTCTGGCAATGTGAAGTCAGCAAACAGCAGCTTATGATGCTGCAACCGAACAAAATTTAGGAACAGATGAGAGACTAAGTCATTGACATCTATTACTCTTGATGGGATACAAAGCCATATATAAGTCTTTGGTACTCCAGCAAATCGCAATGAGAGCAATTATCCCAAAATGGAGAAAACTTGGAACCATTTTGAACCTTCCAAGGAGTGGCCAGCCCACCAAAATTCCTCAAAGAGTACATTGAAGACTCATCCTGGCGGTCAAAAAAGAACTCTGATTAACATCTTAAGAACCGCAGGCCCCACTTACCTCAGGCCAAGTCAGTATTCATAATACCACAATGGGAAAGTGACTGGGGAAAAAATGGCATCCATATGAAAGGTGAAAAGTACCGCTGACCAATATGTACACAAAGTCTCCTGTCCCATGTGCCAAAAACATCTTGATGACCCCCCAAGACTTGTAGGATCATTTTCTGGCAACTGATGAGTGAAAACTGGAACCTTCTGTAAGGTGAGGTGTAAAGGGACCCATACATTAAGCGACACTGAATTCCACAATCAGAACATCATACTAACAGTCAAACATTGTGGTGGTAGTGTGATGGTCTGGAGCTGCTTTGCTGCTTCGGGACCTGGGTGACTTGCCATCATTGATAGAATCATAATTTCTGCTTCACCTCTGAACATCCATGTCTGACTGCCTCAAAAGGAACAAAATGATGGTTTTGTAGTGGCTAGTCAAAGTCTGGTTGAGATGCTGTGGCATGACCTTAAACAAGCTGTTCATGCTGGAAAACCCTCCAGTGCGACTGAATTAAAACAATTCTGCAAATTTCCTCCACAGTGATGTGTAAAACTCATTGCCTGTTATCACAAACTTTTGATTGCAGTTGTTGGCGCCAAGGGTGGCACAACCAGTCATAAGGTTTTGGTTAGCAATTACTCTTTCTCATGGGTCCTGCAGGTTTTAAAATAACTCTTTGCCTCTGCCAAACTAAATGGGTGGCACAGTGGCACTATGGTTAGCACTGCTGTTTTGTAATAGAGGTTCGCGGTTTGAGCCCCAGCCCTCCAGGGCCTCTCTGTTTGCGTGGGTTTCCTTTGGGTACTCTGGCCTCCCCCACCCAGAAAAACATGCTTCATAGCTTCACTCCTGCCAGTACCCCTGACCAAGGAACTGGCTTTAGAACTGCAGTTGGTCCCCAGGTGCTGCTCTGTGGCTGCCCACTGCTTTTAACTGTAGAATGGGTTAAATGAAGAGGACAAATTACCCCACGGCAGGGGTGGGCAATTCCAGTCCGGGAGGGCCGGTGTGCATGCAGGTTTTTATTTCTATCATTTACTTTTGACTGATTTAGTTAACTGCATCCACACATATAGATTTGTGCGAAGATTAGATCGAAGAAAAATGTTTCATGTACGGAGACAAGAACAGTCTTTGGTGGTCATTCATGATAGTTTAAAGAAATATACCTGAAATGTCAGGTTTCATAAATAGTTTTGGCTAATTTAGATAATCAACGAATTGAAGGCCAGACGTTTGTGTGAAAACCAGGGACGGATACGGCCCTCGTTGCCCACCTCTGCTCTACGGGGTTCAGTAAAATATATCTCAATTGATCATTTAAAAACTGCATTTTGTGATTTCTCATTTTGTCTTTGTCTTATATTACAATTATTTGGATGATCTGAGAAATTCAAAAAAAGACGAACAGAAATAGAAAACAGGAAGGGGGCAAATACTTTTTCACAGCGCAGTAAGTGTGCAGTATTAGCGTCAGCAATGGTACGGAATGTGCTCTTTCTGCTTATAGACCCAAGAACCTACGTACATTGAATCATCATAAAAAACACTGTGACAACAAAAAGATAAAACGAGTGATCTTGCATGTACTATCTCTGGATGTGTAACAGACCAGAGTAACCTTTGCATTGCAGCCACAATGACACTGACTAATTTTGTGACTTGACTTTTCAAAACATCATTGCAATGTATGTGGAAAACCAAAGATTTGCTCAGTGCAAACTAAACACATTCGCTGCGGTGGCAATCTGCACAGGTAGGTAAATTATGGGCAGACTGTTACATGGTCTAGCATTATCTCTATCAAACGCCTTTGTCAGCTCAGTAAACAGTCTGGTTTCCTTTGGTGGTACGATAATGGCACACTTCTGAAATCCTAGTGCAACAAGCAAGGTCTACAATCTGTGAAGCCAGCAGGCTTGCACAGTTGCCTCTGAAATCTTGCATTCCTGCCAAGACTATATTTATTTGCTTGCCCCATGCAGCCCTCTAAATTCCTTTCTGTTTGTCGCTGAAGTATTCAACAGCGTCAAATCTGCTGTGAATGCCTTACAGTTAATGTCATTAAATTCTCCAAGGCTAATTAGGGACAGTTTCTGTGCAATGCTGGCTCCCTAGTTTGGTTTTAGTGGAGTCTTCAAAGTTAACTGATAACTCCTGTAGCGCTCTATGGCCTACATTTTTGCATACTTGCTGGCCACTTCTTTCAGAGGAGAGTACATACTGTACTGTGGCCGCACTGTTCTTTGCACAAGTGCACCAAACAAAGCATGACTCCTCATATCTTCTCAGGCATGTGTGATGACCCGTTTAAAGGTGACCCTATAGGGCATCAAGAGGTACAGCCATGCGATGAAGCACTTTCTGTCTCCCTTCTGCAAGTGTTTGGCTGGAAGTGGACAACCTAGAGATTTTCATATTGGTGAGGTTTGAAGACAAATTATAATTACACAGCTTTTGTAAATCTCAATTTCCAGCAACGTTATCTTGCTGTTGCTCCACTGAGACTGCTGCCATCACCCTCCGTGCTCTCAGTGATTGGTTTAAAGTGCAGCTATAAAGTGGTTCAGCTGAACTCTGAGAGGTGTACTCAAAGTTGAGCAGTTTTAAATGGTAAAAGGCTGTTTTGATTGCTACCTATTATCTAATTCCTGCCTTCCAGGTCAGGTCAAGAATGAGTGATCAGATGCTGACAACAGTTCACCTGATGAAGAGATCAGTCGACCTCACCAACTGCCCAGATGATTCTTTAATCAATTGGCAGCAATCTTGACTAAATGGTTAATGTTCAACTTGGGTTATCAACAAATGTATTAGTGAATATCTTATGAAGAATTGAAAAGTAGTATATTTCGAATAGGAGAGTGGTGTCTCTCACCACAAAGGGCACTTTAAATAAGCACATGATACCAGGGTTGTGCAACTGGCTGTAGTTGCTGATAGCAGCCTGAAGCTGTGCCATGCATATCGCAATGGCTGCTCTCCCTCAGTTGCCGCCAGAAAGCAAAGTATCTCAAGGATTTTTTTTGCTCCAACGGGCACCATCCCACATTTTCACTTGGCACTCAATTTTGCCATCCCCTTATCTTTTTAGTGCCTCACACTATCTCCTTGTCCGTAGCCAGCATTGTGTTTGGCCTCAAACTTCTACCGTTGCCCTTTTGCATTCTGTTAACCTGGTCCTTTTGCATTTCGAAAATGTCTTATTTCATAAAGATGTCTGTGCTTATGGAGAAATTTGGATGCTAATTGTATGGGGCTTGACAAATGGCATTCAGCTACGTGCTAAAAAAACCCTGGTCTGGATGGGGAAGGAGTGGGGTGTTCATGAGGAGGAGGAAAGACTAGGTCTGCCCATCAGTGTTGTTTACAGAACAGTGGAGAGAAATAAAGAAGAGAGACAAGAAAAAATAGGTTTCAAAACGGAACAAATCTGTCAAGACTTAAAAGCATGTGGGAGGAGCCAAGAAAGAAATGTTTTACTGGAATGGATTGTGTGTGTGTGTGTGTGTGTGTGTGTGTGTGTGTGTGTGTGTGTGTGTGTGTGTGTGTGTGTGCGCACGCGTACCCACATTAAGTTGTTAAATTATTGATTTTTTTTCTCATAATTAAATCATATTGCAATTCACTGTGGACATTGCCTTGTATGGGCATGTGATCTTGGATAACTAAGTGATGTCACCACATGAACGCATTGTTTTCTCTTTGCACAGAGCTCCCACGTCTGGAGCTTAAACAGGATTTTTATCCTCCTCTCACCCTCATAGCCAACTATCACTCTGTGTGTTGTCTAGATGATGGGTTTTCCCCTTCAAAGTTCCGCTTCAGTATGAAGAGGAACGTAGCTTTTGTTGTGAGTTTCATTTTGTTTTGACAGTCCTTCTGTTTCTCGCCTGAAACAGGAAAAGGGACTGAGATCACGATGTTCCTCCAGCGGTCCCTGCGCATTCATTCCAGAATATGAGGTCAGTAGAAGGCGCTATCGCTTCCTGAGCAACTCGCTGACGCAGCTTGGCAGTACATGCCCAAGCCTGCTTTAAATGATAGCAAAGATTGCAGAAGTTTATACATTTACATTGACTTTCACACAGCAAGCAGATAGTCTCATCAAAGTTAAATTGACTGCGAAGTGTGTTTCAGGCTCTTCAGTTTGTAAGTTTGTATTAAGTTATTCCTCCAAGTACTTTACTGATGTAATTTCAACGGCAATTATTGTTCCTCTGCAATTTGCTGGCAGGCCTTGATCACTTTTTGCTATAATGGGTGCTCTCCTACAGATGTTGGAGGAGATGCCTGTGGATGCCTGTGCTGAGCTACTATTGGTTGAGGCATACTCCCCATGCCCAGGATTGGACCGTCTGACCCAGGTGATGGGCTTGCACCCTCAGTATCTGAAGTCCTTCCTGCAGAGCCACTTCTACCTTCTGTGGATGGATGGGCCCCTGCCCTTGCACTGCCGCCAGTACATTGCCATTATGGTGAGTCTCTTTTGGCTTGATTTGCTGTGGCACTAGCTAGAAATTTTGAAAACCCGTTACTTATGTTGTCGGGCAAATGTTTCAATGTCTCAAAAATGTCTCAAAAACTAGCAAAATTTTATGATGACATAAAATGGGGAGGTTTTAGATATTGGATTGAATTGACAAGTTCATACGATGTTTAGTTCTCAAGATATCGCTGAGAAATGATTCATGTTTTTACAAAGTTACATCAAGACGGTACCTCATATCGTCCCCAAAATTTGAGCACTTCCATAACATAATACTGCCTACCTCCTTGTAAAGTTTGGTCTGACCTGTTGTTTAATTTCAAAGTACGTAGCGGATGAAACTTATTGATTTTGATTGCTCAGTTTCTTTTACTGTTGTGCCACCATTGGTTGAAACTGCATTTGCAAGAAGTTGAAACCGTTCCAATGAGAGTCAGATTAACTTTTCTATGGATGTCTTGATGCATGAAGGAGTAATGCACCAGTGTTGGAGCTGCTTTATTGGCTTGAGACATGCAGGCTTTTGCAACGTGATCAAATGCAGTAAAGTTTAGTTCTGCAAAAACATAGGGTTTCTAAATGAGAGCAGCACAAAACTAGTGTATCAGAGACAGTGATTTTAATCAACCCTACAAAGGGTGTATAGATTGTATACCATGTCCATAACGTGTATTTGCTGTGAAGATATTATAATTGAAAGTTGCGAACACAGCTGGTTTGTGTTGCACTACCAGGTATTTTAGGTGGGCCCTAGGCCCTGTGGTTCCTCATGACCAGGTAGGATGTCTGTTGGGGTAAAGCCAGCGATTTATGACATGGGCCTGACCCCTACTTCTTCCCTTCACCAGGCAGCTGCCCGGCACCAGTGCACCTTCCTGGTGAACATGCATGTGCAGGAGTTTTACCGCATCGGTGGGCCTGTGGAGTGGCTGAGGGGCCTGCAGTATGCCCCTGAGAAGATGAGGAACCTCAATGACATCAACAAGATCCTAGCACACAGACCTTGGCTCATCACCAAGGGCCACATGCAGGTAACGAGCACATGCACACACTGTGCGTACTTACACATACACACACACACACACACACACACACACACACACACACACACACACACACACACACACACACACACACACATCCACGGGCAGATGTAAGCAAGGTTGCAGGCTCACGCGAACAATTTCGACTACAAAAATTCTCACACATGATCAAACACACCCCCATTAAGGTACTAGTGCACACATGCAAATGCTCTTTAACCCCTTTGCGCAGATTACAAATAATGCCAATTTTCTCCTGTCACGCATGAGCCTATTTAGGCTTTATAACTCAGTATTTGTGTCATAGAGACTGGAAAATTATTCCAGTGAAGCAAAACATCTGGAAATTCAATTACAGAATTATTTAGGAAATAAATTCTGGAATATTCGGACGCCGGCGCCTATATCTGCACAGATGGGTTGATATGAAACAGCCCTCTCCTCATGTGTACTGTCCCTCTGTCAGAGTCTTGTGAAGACTGGGGAGAACAGCTGGTCCCTGGCAGAGCTGGTCCATGCAGTGGTCTTGCTGGCTCACTTCCATGCACTGGCCAGCTTTGTGTTTGGCAGCGGCATCAGTCCGGAGGGTGAGGAGGAGGTGGATAACCAGGCCTTCCAGTCTTTCTGCAGCTGCTCCTGTGACCTCGTCAATGGCAGTTGTCTGGAGCCCGAGGTGGTTCTCAGTTGCAGCCCTGAGGTGAGCCATAATATAGGGACTTGGGTAGGGAGCAGTTACTGGCGCTTCGGATCTTGCCGTTGCATGGCATGGTCACAGCCAGAGAAACTACTTTTTTTCTTGTCACTTTTTTCATCATCGTTGTTTTTGTTTAAAATGAAGCACGGCTGCATGACTTGTTGTGCAATTTCATTTTTGCTGTCTCGTTTCCTCCTGTACGATTAGAGACATGCCAGAGTCCTCTGTCATTTGGCACAGTGGACTCGCAGAATCCCCAGCAATAATTCTGTCTATTATTAGGCTGGATGCCCTGAAACAGGCATCATTATTACTCCTTTGCTCATTCGATGAAGTCAAAGTGTGAGCGTGTCAGTTTTAGAAAGGACACTGTTGTACGGGTTATGATGGTTGCTCTCACACTGAAGCGATGGTGTTAATGATTGAGAAGTACCTCCGTATGGATGTAACTATTGCTGTTGTCAACATATTTCAGTTGATGGACTCAGTTAGTGAACTGGAGGCCTTAATGGACAGAATGAAGAGACTCCAAGAAGAACAAGAAGAGCAGGAAGCCTCCCAGGAGGAGATGGCCACTCTGTTTGAGAGGGAGAAGAAAGAGAGCCTCCTTGTGGGCTCTGGAGGTACTGCAGGCTTTAAAACATGTATTCTGCAGCAGTTTAACGGCGAAGCAATTTTAAAATATTCCTTATTCTACCTGCTGGGTTGTAGGATGTTATCATTATGTTCTAAGGACAGTTAAGGACCACATATGAATGTAGTAAAGAAGAAGATGCTGAGGTGTATATGCTAAGTAATAAGCATTTGTTTCATGCTTCCTTGGTTACTATCAGTTTTCAAGGAAGAGTTGGTGCCTAAATCAAAAGTCTCTCGATTTGTGGAGGATTCTTCCTTCCGGTATCAGGACTTTGCCAGACGTGGGGAAGACGACCTTCCGACTTTCCGAGCTCAGGTGAGACAGGTGTTTTTTGCATTGAAGTGAATTGAGACTTGTCACTGCTGCTCTGGACGCTACTCCACACTGCTGCTCTGATCTCTCTCTTTCCACACTGATGCCCTTACCACAGCTCGCGATAAAATTGCTGTCTCTCTCTCTCTCTCTCTCTTTATTTATTTATTTATTTATTTAGCGTGCTTGCTCTTTGGACAAAGACAAACGCACAGACTTGTTCTCTCTCTTTCCTGTAGGATTACTCGTGGGAAGACCATGGCTTCTCACTGGTAAACCGGCTGTACTCTGATATTGGCCTCTTGCTGGATGACAAGTTTCGCACAGTGTGCAATCTGACATACTACAACATGGCAACCCACGAGGATGTTGACACCACAATGCTCCGCCGTGCCATTTTCAACTATGTACACTGCATGTATGGCATGAGGTAGGAAAAGGTCTATTACATGATGCCCAGCCCATGAGTAAACAAAGTAATATGAATAGATGTTAAAAATGTGCAAACTGCCGCAAATTGTCCCCGTCAAAAATTATAAAAATTTTTTTGACTACTTCTCCTTCCATGGTCATGGTTTACCTGTGAGGGGCCGTGCTGAACTATGTTAACCCTAAAAGTGCTAAGCACTGCTGTAGTCACACAAGGCGCAAAATATATGGGGCAAAATTTTAGATTTCACCTTCAAAAGGTCAACAATTTTGTCTATTTTCAGTTGGCAAAATAGTTGGCAGTGACTTTCAAAAGGGTTCACAGGTACCTTTTTCAACTAAATAATGAATGATTAACTTTTGGAGGGATAGGTTGAGTAAAAATTAGGCACTTTAAGGGTTAATGAAAAAGGAACTCTCTGCTGAGTGCCTGGATTTTCACTATCAAGGGTCCATGAGCTATGAAGGGGGGTGTGGCTAAAGTGTAGGTGGCGAGTCAAAATATTACCAGTAAAAAGGGAAGACTGCTGAGTTCATTGATGCCCTCCAGAAGAGTCTACAGCAAACGGTTCATGAGTTATGAAAGGGGTCATAGCTAAACTACAAGGGCGGGGGTTGGGGTTAACCATCATCGATGAAAACAGAGCTCTGCTTTGTCCAGTGATGCCTCCCACAAGTCATTATGACTAGACTGCCTGTGACCGGTTTGGGATGAATAGCAAAATATTTCTCCGCTTAGAATTAGCCGATGCAGCCTGAGCTACTGACTTTTGTGGCCTGGCAGAACTACTGAGGCTCCATTATCATTCAAGAGATTTAAGATGGATTTCAGTTTATTAATGGGTTTATTAATGCCTAAAAAAGCAAAAGCTTTTCATTGAAATTCATCATTAGGTTCTTGTTTTGAGATATTAAGGCTACCCTGTTTGTAGTAGATCTGATGACTTATGAGACACTTCTATTGATTTAAAATAAATAATGAAGATGTTTGTAATTTAGACTTCCGGCTTTCGCAACATTCTTCTTCTCAGCCAAATTCTAGGGCCTCAAGTAATTGGACAAACTGACATATTTATAAGTACAATTGTAATGTTTGGGTGGTAAGTCCTGTGCAGTTAGTGGCTGTTTGATGACTTGGCATCTCTAGCTGCTCGGTTTCATCCCTAGTAATGCTCTGACAGAGCTGTCCTCTGGTCTTGCTTGCTAGTGGGTGTTTTACCGTCCGTTTTGCCTTCAGCAAATGAAAGGCATGCTCAGTTAGATTCAGACAAGTTTTGTTTTCTACAGACATTAACTTAAGATGAAGAGAAAATCTTTGAAGTATTTTGATGTTGGTAACTGCAGTCTTGTGCCCTCATAACACCATTCATGTTCAACTCAATTCACTGTCCATGCGTCAGTATCAAAAGGCTCCAATTTTGGTACCCATTGTGTCATTTCAATCAAGAGATGTTCTGTACTTCCCATGATTGTTCTTTAATCAAGGGTGTTCTTGCCTTCGCATTTAGGTAAGAGTGGTCGAGATGTAAAGGTGTCATGCAATGATTTCCTCTTTGCAGGTATGATGACTACAATTATGGGGAGGTCAATCAGCTATTGGAACGCAGTCTGAAGATGTATATCAAGACTGTGACTTGCTACCCAGAGAGGACCACCTGTCACATGTACCACAGCTACTGGCGCCAGTTCCGACACTCCGAGAAGGTAAAGGCACAGTGTGTGCATCACATATGTGCGCAGTAACATCAAGGCGCGCAGTAACTTCACCTGCTGACACAAGACTGTTCTGCTCCAGTTCCCATGTGCTTTTCCTGATTAATAAACCTATATGACTGTGGAGTATTTTGCCACGAATGGCGTAGCTGTGGCATGCATAACTGACTTCATCTGCATGATTTTGGTCATCAAAAAAGTCCTCGTTTTTTGATTAAATAACCACATGGTTTCACCAGTGCCGCTGTCGATTGTTGACGGTTAAAGGTGTATTCTCACCCGGCCTTACAACTCAGACCTAATGCTTTTTCTTTCGCTGGACGGTTTACAAACAACTTTTTTTGATCAGTCCAAGAATTATTTTTGACTATCTCTAAATTAAGGTGTGCTAAATGTGCACACTCTTTGTTTCTTCGTCTTGCAATCATTGACCCCTCCTTGTCTCTGTGCCAGGTGCATGTGAATCTGCTGCTGATGGAGGCGCGGATGCAGGCAGAGCTTCTGTACGCCCTGAGAGCCATCACTCATTACATGACCTGAGGCTTCTGCCTACATAAACCCTCATGTCACTGTCACTGCTGTTGGCCTGTTTGGATAAAATGAAGGAAATATTCATATTTTTCCAGCTTGCAGTTTCCCCCTCTAATTTTTCTGGAGTGATGCACAGCACCCACTCTGTGCTATTTTGAAAGGAAGTTAAAATCAAAATATCTGTGGGGTAATGTTAAAATTGTCTTCCTTATCTTCATGTTAATTAACCTGCGGTTGAACACCCAACCTCTGAAGACATAGAAGTAACCCCACTTATCAAACTAATTCCACGGTTTCAAATTGCACATTTTGCTTTCACGTGAAAGTTGACCATCAAATTAGGAAAAGTAATCTCTTTTAGAAAAAAATTTATTTCATGTGATTTTTATGTCCTTATTTTTTCATTGTGGGAAAGTGAAAATTTGAGGCGTAAAAATGTTCAATCCACCCGTAAATTTGTTTTTATTTTGGTTAAATTTGCATCTAGAAACTATTTTCAAGTATGAATAGTCAAATATAACAATTTTCTTTGAAGGATTTCATTTTATTTTTGTGGACTGCATTCAAATTCTTGTTATATCTCAACCCCTTTTATGCATAATACAAATAATTCCAATTTTGCTGTTGTGCATGTGCCTGTTTAAGGCTTTTGAACTCAGTATTCAGTAGGGCTGGGTTAAAAAAAATCGATTTCCCGATCCAGATCGATTTTTTTAATTTAAATTTTCGATATCGATTCATTTTATTCAAAGATCGATCTTTTATTTGGGTATTTCCATCTTGCTTGTGATATTCAATAACTGATCCGGGAGTGCCATCTAGTGATACAATATTGTTCTGCATGCATAAATTTGCAGCTCCATGTCTGCTGGCGGACACGTCTGCACAAGGCGCTTAAGATACCCTGCCGAGCACCGTTGTTCTTCTCGAACACGCCAAATCCAGATAATCCTTAAATGATGAATTGCATTCATATTTTAATTTGTAACGAGTAGCGAAGTGGCCAGTGTCAAAGTAACGAAGTAAACGAAGTATACTTTTTATCTTTTAAATGTAGTAGAGTAACAGTCCCAGTACCCCTCAGGTACAAATACTCAAAATATTAAAGTAATTCATTTCCCGACGTAACGGATGATAATGAATAAGTTAATTGCACGTCGAGGTATTTTGACTACGTGCCATAAATGTACAACGAGCTGTGTTTCATTGATAGAAAGCATGCTGCAACTGCGAAACTACCTGTTGATGGTAAAAAAAAATAAAAAGTACTGTGATCCGTACGTAACTGCAGTGGACACGACTGGTTACGCACGGAACGGTAAATTGAGGACGGATTTTCAAGCTACAAGTAATGATGAGAGAACAAAGTCAACGTTGGATATAAATTTTGGTATCAGATCTTTATTTTAAGCTCAACTACATGTGTTGGGAGATACGCTTTCAATAACAGCGTCGGGTAGAAGTTTAGTAATAGAACGTGCCAATTTTCGTCCACCATTTCAACCAGTTTTCGAATTTAAAAAATTACATTTTATTTTCTTTGTCGGATCTATGGTAATATTCATTTCTATACAGTTGAACATGTCCATGTGGGGTATTTTGGACAAGGATACTGGTTTAAATTCAATAACATTTACTGGAAAATGAACTTGCAAAGTGAAGCATGTAATATTGACCCAGTTTCAGAGAATAGTAGCCTACTGTTAAATCTATGTTGCACTTCATGTTGATCGATCAAATGTGTTGGTCAGTTTGTTTGGAAAACAATTGGAAAACAAGTTTGGGGCCACTTTTTAGTGTGAACTTTAGTATTTGAAATATTGTGCCTAGTTAGAGGGTTTCTTATCAATAATTCAACTGAAATATCTGAAATATCCTTCAATGAATCGATATTGGATCGAATCGAATCAAATCGGAAATTGAATCGAATCGGGCCCTGGTGAATTGAAATCAAATCGATTCAGGAAATCAGTGGCAATACCCAGCCCTAGTATTCAGGTCACAGAGACCGGCAAAAATTATTCCAGTGAAGTAACACATTTTGAAATTCAATTACGGAATTATTTGGCTATTAAATTTCAAAATTTACAGATGCTGGTGTCTATATTCGCACAATACTGCCTATGTACAACAGCGGTGTGATTTACTGGCAAATGCTCACAGTTGTCCTGTCGAGCTGAAATTCCTAAAGCTTAGCATGCTTTTCCAGCACAATAATGGCGCATATTCCAATGTTTTCAAAAAACACGGAATATTGTTGTCAGTATTCAATTGATGCTGCAGATTTGTCACCTGATAAATTTTGCAGGTAGCATTCAGCATCACTGGAATGTGCCTTGCATTACCAGCTGTATATGGCAAGCCAGGGAGTATAGAAAATAGGTTTTGCAATGAATAATGAGCATTAAATAAATTTTTAAATGCACAATAAGATGGGAGAAAAATCCTCACAATAAGAAATGTCTTGTCCGCAGGTAGTTTTCACTGCTGTTTTATTAACATCAGTAATGTTGCATTTATCAAAAGTGAACCCATACTACCTTTTCAATAATTCCATCTTATCTCTCTCATTTAGTAGCAATTTGGATGCTTTGCATCATCTGCCTGAACTCAAAAGGTTGCAGATGTAACACTCAGTGTTGTCAATGTGCTTGATGAGCTGTGGTAAAAGGAAGAGGAAGATAAAGGCTGAATAAATTTTGACTGGATTGAAAACCAGTTGCATTATACTGAAAAACTGGAGACAATCAAGTGCTTTTGGTTTGTGTAGGATTTAGACTGAACAAAGTATTTGTCAAGTATAACTGCACAGTACAAAATTGAACCAAAATATTCTGAACAGAGACTGTAGCAGGTCTGAATAGAGTGGGCTTGGAGGGACTATGCCTTTATTTATATAAAAACATGCAATCCTCTCCTGCCGTATAAGGTAATGTCTGTTAAAATGTGCAATATTCATATTTCTGTTTTCAGGTTTAGAGTTTAAAGACTGCCAAAATTAAGCTTAGATTTGATTTAGAAATATGTATTCCTCAAGATATGGCCTAGAAATCAATGAATGTGACAAAACAAATGTGAAATATCTTTTCCTTTTCGAATTTTTCTATTAATTTTTGTACTTTCTTTTGACATGTCGTATAAACCATTTATCACTTGTTAGACTATTGATCGTTTATGAGCAGTGCCTTTTTACCTTTTAATATTCCTAACCATTTTTAAACATTTTCAGTGTTACCATAGAGGTTGGTTGCATTCTTTGCAGATTTTTGTGAATTTTTTGAATCTCTGAAACTACACCACTGCAGTGTAATTTTAATGATTTAATGGGCTGTCAATATTTGTTTGTTACTGCAATGGATTGGCACATAGTCTTTTCTTGTGACTAGAAAATGACAATAATGGCTTGAATGCATGAAATGGCTCCATATTTAACTCTGGGATTACCATCATTTAACTGAAATTAGGCAACACTGACATTTTACTGACCATTTGTGACACAGAAATTAATTTAACATTTTGCTGTTGAGTTATATCATTGCAGGTTTTGTCCCAAGCAACACTGTAGAAATTATCTGGTACATATTGTGATACACAATTCTATTTCCCTTCAAATCAGAAGGGCAGAGACCATCAAATCCTGTCCTCAAGTCCATATCTGTAGTTTTCTTTTCTCCTTTAATGCACTTGAACTATTAGAGCTGCTGATTGGCCTGACTGTCTGAAAACTTGGCTTCCAGGTGATGGGAAAACCAACAGTTATCAGCCTTCACTTACCATGAATTGAAGATCCCTGAATTAGGGTTATGCATGTGTCCCTAGTGTTTAGATCACACTAATGAAACTGGAATTGAAACTGTCATCACCACAGCTTCTTTACTATCTGAATGATGTCAGTGTCCAGGGAGGGAAGGCACTGATCTGGAATTTGCACTGGAAGAGATGGAATGCACTTTTTTTGCATTAACTTGTCTCACATATTAAGAAAACATTATTATTATTATCATTTTAGTTTAAATTTTGCTTCAATTATGTTGTAATATTGCTCTTGGCAAATACACCATTTATAAATGAAGACCACGATGGAAAAATGATCAGTGACATTTTCACGTTGTGGAGAAATGATAAATTCAAAATGATTTGAGAAACAAAGCACTGAAGAAATATGCAAAAAATATATGAAGTATTTTAATAATATATAATATTATTATATATCATTATAAATATAATAATATAATATGTATAACATATACAAAAATGCAAAGTTTGGACTGATCATTTTTCCTTTGTGGTCTTCAAATAAATGGATGTGCTTGTGTTTGCTGTTCTCACCAGAAGAAAGAAACAAAATTTGCGATAAAGAGAGGAGTAAAGATATAGGGGACTCTGCTTCGAATGCCTGAAAAACTTCATTCAGTGGATGGGGAACAAAGAAAACCAAATTCTGATGTTTTCATTTTTACCCTTTCAGCGCCGTGGGCAACTACAGTCGCCCAATGATGTAAGATATGAAAATCAGATGCTGTTGAAAACATCATGTGGCAACTTGATTAATTTTAAACAAGTTGCCGCATGATAGGTTTTCAACTGCTCAGGATAACTACATTTTTATTTCCTTAAATTTATTCAGCGCTCAAAGCGTTAACACTGAAGCAGAATTGGGTTGTTGGTTTGTGTCATACAAATGCATCTAAATGGAATGAACTGACATTGAATTAGCTTGTCCTATTCGTGGAATAAAAAGTTTCCAAAAAACTTCAGATTGTTGTTATGTTTAGCTCTGTTTCTGAGAGTCTGTTCACTGAGGTGTTTTGAAATTTTAGGGTCAATGCAATGCCAAGGCCGTGTCGTCTCAAGCTCAGGAGCTTGGGGTCTATCATCTTATGATTCAACAATAGAGATGTGCCGACTAATTTCATTCATTTATACACATACCATTGTGCATATCCAAACATTTGCTAGAATTTGTTTTAAAGTACTATTATCAATAAAGAGTGATTGGTTTACAATATTAAGCTGAAATTTTTGGTTAATTAATAAAACCTATTATTCCATGTTCAAGAATGCAGGAGAACTACAGTTAGCTTTGCTCATAGATTTGTTACAGCATAAGGAAGAAAAATCTAAAATAAATCTAAAATGGCTTTAAGAGATTGTATTCCATACATATTTAATGTAGCATGATTGCTAAGAACAAGCCATGCAGCACAAGAAGGTTAGCCATTTAGCCCATCAATCAGGTGTACCTAGCATGTATTTATACTATTTTAATAACACAAAATAATATTTCTGAAGCAACTGCTACTCTGCACAGCACCCATGTTTTTCCTGAGGACCGACATTTTAAAAGCTCTGTTTCACAAGAAGACTGTTTGAGTGGACAAGAGATTGGAAGTAGTTAAGAGATGGGAAATTACAGATGGCTGAGTTTGGAGAAAATTGACTATGATGTGGAGGGAGTAAAAGGGAAAAGGAAATGAAAATTAAAATATTTGTCGTCAGATTGAAGGTGGCCGTAATTAGTGGTGAAGCAAATCGTGTTTTTAGAGATGCCCGGCTATCGGGAAGTTTTTAAAATAATAAATAAGGGATGTGAAAGTAAAAAGGGTGTCATAGGAGGAATTGTGATTTTGGGTTGCCAAACAATGATCAGAGAGGTAAACCCATGAAAATAAAAATTTTTGACATCACAAGGGTAGTCTGGCCCCTTTTCCCAGAGAGCAAAAAAAAAACCCAATCATTAAAGGAGTGATCAAAGGTGTTCCACTTCCAGTTGAGACTGATTTGTTCTTGCAGGCAGAGAGTGTACGGGACAAAGTGGCTGAGAAGTCATAGGGATGGAAACGTGCAGGAAGTTGATCTGTGTTACTAGAGTTCAACAGTGAGCATTAATTAGGTGAGGGAATGCAAAATTTGAGTGGACTTGGGTGTTACTGGTGTGGCAGCAGTTTGTAGAAGGGGTAGACAGTAGCTGAAAGTGAGGGTTGGAAAAGGGTGGATACAGGAGTGAGTGTGGTTTGTCAGAAGTCTGTCTTCATTGTGAGAGCAATCATGAAATTAGTTAACTGCCTATGAGGGAAGAAAAATGGAGAAAGAGGCAGAAAAGACCCGAGTTTGCAGTAATTTTTCAATGGTGAGCCTGAGGCAACCATGAGAGAGATGATAGGAAAGGAGGAGGTGGGAAAGAGCAAGTCAGAGTTCAGGGAGCGGAAAAGAGACAACAGGGATATGATAGGGTTATTTTCAAAGTGGAATTGAGAAGTTTATTTGCTTTTATTGTGATGGTAATAAATTTTGCCAATGAGACTGAAAGCAAAATGGAAATAATGTGTGTTGATAGACACAACAAGACAGCAAGAGAATTTTTGAATATATCAGATATGAATAAGGAGAAACAAGGACTTTTGAAGACAAGATTTGGTAGGGTCAGACTTCAGGGAAGTAAAAGTTGGAGGAAAATGTGACTTTGGGGTGAATGTGATTAAATATATGGTTTGTTTATTTGTTTGTTATTTTGCAGAATTATTCTCACGTTGGGAAAATTTACTCAGTAGGTGGCGGTATATGAACCTCAGAGCGGTAAACTAAACCTACAAAGAAGAGGAAGAAGGTTGTTGGTATGTCGTACTTCCTCGCCGTCGCGTAGCGGAGTTGGGTATCTTGGTAATAATTATTGTATGCAGATTTCTCTTGAACGTACAAAATACTTCAATATAATGTAACTAAACACCTTAACTGTGTTCTAGAGTTCATTTTTAGTTATTGGTGAGCTGCACTTTGGGGCCAGTGGGCAATCAATTGATCAAGAATGATAGCCTAGCGAAAAACCGAGCTAACCAGCTAACGTCGTTTTGGCCAATATCAGTTAACGTTAGCTAGCTAATATGTATAATAGCCTGCTAGCTAGCCAATAGGTGCAGCGAATTTCTGGTCACTATCATCAATATTGAGGCTGCGCAATCTCTGATTTTCGCTGGATATCGTAGTAACGTTGTATTTCATTCTTCGTCAAATCTTAGTAGCTTGCAAAAACATTACCTGGCGATGATATTACTTCTTAATTAAGTTTGTCTTTGAGTGAATGAACGAACATCTTTGCTAGCTAGCTCGATAGTTGCTTCTCATTCATCGCTGCTTAATTGTATCATCCTTATTTGACTCTTTGTAATATCATTTCAGGTCGTGGAAAGATGACCACAGCGGCGAGACCGACGTTCGAGCCCGCGAGGGGTGGTCGGGGAAAGGGAGAAGGAGACCTCAGCGCCCTTTCCAAGCAGTACTCCAGTCGAGATCTACCGGGCCATACGAAGATTAAATACAGGTGACGTGATGGGGAAGGGAGCAGTCTGGTTTAAGGTGTTGTAATTGTACAATTGCTGAACTCAAAAGTGTATAGCAAATTAATACTGCAGAAATTTGACGTTTTAATTCGGACGTCAAAATGGATTTTTTGGACCAGATGGCGTTCCACGGTACTGTGCTTTGTTTACGTGTAGAATCACGTGACATCGCCCTTACCTTCGCTGATAAGTGCCAGGCAGATAAAACAACAACGGAAGCTTGCCAGTCTACAGCCTTTGTCTGATGCAAAGTTATCAACTTTTATTCTTAAGAATTTAAGTCCCTTTGTCACAGAGCAAAGACCTTCATCAAACTAGGGCTGTTCATTGCCTGGCTTCCCTTGCTCAGGCCTTCGCAATGCAGCTGAGGAATATTTTCCCGAAGGCCTGACAATGGTGCCAAAACGTCAATGTTAATTAAGGTAGATGTATTGATAGTCATGGCATGTTAATCTAGGGGCAAGACTTGAGTTTTGTTTTTTTTTGTCATGTTTGTTGTAAAATTTTGGCTGCGCATACACATGGCCAGTTTGAATGCTGCTTTCATGTTTAACAATGTGAAATAAACACTTTGATTATGCAGCTTGTTTTGTTGGTTCAGTTTTAAGGAGCTGTGTCAGAATTACCGCACATATTCAGAATCTTGAAAACTAATGGAAGGAACATACTGCAGCAGCGTGAATCAAATTCACTTATGCATGTTTTCACATTAAAATGACTAGCAGGTCCACAGAACTGGAAGTATGCGGCTTATGTTTGAATGATTTGGGAGCTGTTACCAGTTTTTAAGTTTAAGTAGCAGACTAACGCAGATCTCTGTGATAACCTGTCATATCATGTGCAAATTTTGTTAGCTAAGTGGCTAGCTACTTAAGTCACTTCATTTAAATTGCATCATTATATAATTGGCTGAATTACAAGCTAATGTTCCCTACGTGGCTATTGTGGTTACACTACATGGCAAACTACGCAGATATTCTCAAAAACCTTTAATTTCCCACGTAAATTTGTTTGCAAAGATTGCTAGCAAGCCAACGAAATGTTTGCTTAATTCCTCTTAATAAAATCATAAGACAACTAGTCAAACAAGTAGCTAACATTAGCTACGTTGCTATCATGAATGCGCTACTTTGCTGGCTACACAGATATTCACACTAACTTTTTATTTCACAGGCAAATTTGTTGGTTTAGTATTCACTTGCATACCCACTGAATTTAAAAATCAATCAGATGACAAGCTGAATTGTGAAATAATCTTAGCAAAGTAGCTATCATAGCTATGCAACGAAGCTAGCTGTGCAGATATCCATAAAGGAGAGATATTATTTTATGATGTTTTTTTGAGGTTGGCTAACTAGCTTACAAATTTCATGTCCTTCAACTAAAGTGCAAAAATAACACTTTGAATCCTGGAAATTCCATATAACATGCCTAAATATAAAAAGCATAATGCCCCAGTCACTAATATATATAAATACAATGGTAAAAGAAGACTGATTGATTAGGATGGAATCAGATTACGATTTGCAGATAAGCAGAGTCACTTTCTTGGGATGTAAATTCTGTGCATGCGCAGTAGTCATGACACCGCTCCTTTAATCGTTGATCCGCAGACAGCCTACCCAGGATGCCCCAGAGGAGGTTCGTGCCCGTGACTTTCGCCGTGAGCTCGAGGAGAGGGAACGTGTTGCAGTTAGAGAGAAGACTAGGGAAAGGGGACCCAGGGGTAAGTTTACTTCATATCTTCCTTTTTTTGGCACTGAATCAATCCCGTTGTGTCATTTCTGATTTCTATCGTATTTGAAGCCTCAGGAGGTGGTATGTTCATTTATAATTGTTTGAGGAACATCATCTTGTGCTTTTAGCTGATGTGATTGCAATTTTGCTGTGAATCACAGTTGTTCATTGTGTTTTGTCCCCAGAACACACCACATCGTCCTCATCCTCCTCTTCGTCAAAGAGGCCCCGGCTAGACCAGATTCCTGCTGCTAACCTGGATGCTGATGATCCCCTGACGGATGTAGGTGCCCTTACTGCACTGCTTCTCTGCAGTCTTGAACATACCAAGGGGATCTAGCTAGAACTGGCAAAAGGAAATTTGTTCATTGAAAAATTCCTTGTTGTTTTAGGTAAAATGTAGAAGTTCCATAAAATGCTGTTTTATATGCGCGTTTCTCGCTGACAGTACCTGTACACCCATGCCATAATGTTCGCTGCGAGTGCCATACAGGCCTGAAATGGTTGGTACTACGTTCAAGTCGGACATTTCTGTGGCACCTCGGGCGGTAGAAACAAGTGTTATTTTCAAAATAACTGATGATTAGTTTTCCCATTTAGAGTTCTTTCCAGATCAGTTTCTTTTTTGAAGGAGCTGTAATTGATTATCAGTCAACATTTCTATCAGATGTGGCCTCCGTTGTGTTCGAGATGACTTGGATTCTTGCTGTTCACCTAGGACCATTGACTTTTTGACAATTTCAGAAGGTCCAAATATCATTTCAGCTGTAGGTGCTAATATAACTTCTTTTTAAAGTGAGTGCATGACGCAGTATGAGTGCGGTCGTGCTGATCGCGAGCAATGGAGAGTCAGTAGCTATGCATATGACCATTGCCAAATGCGACTGATTATTAAATGCTGATAATATGGATTTTGTGTCCCACATCTGTTTTGCATTGTTCTTGCTAGCTATGTAGGCAATTCGTGTTGGACAGATATTGCAAATCTAGCCATTTTTCATCATGCATGCAAATATAAAATGACTGTTGTGATTGCTGTAAGCCTCAATATTATATGTGCGTGTTTCGCTGACCGTACCAGTACACCTATACTACATAAAATAGTTCCTTTTTTTTTTGTTTTAAACGAACCAAATAAATCAATATGAAATGTTGAATTAGAACTTATTTTGCCTCTCAAATGAATACAAAAAATGGGGCATGTGATGCATAGTTTACTGTGCTCGTGTTTGTAGCGTCTGGGGAATTTCAGAACTCGTTGGGACGCGGAGGGATGTTTACCGCACGAGACAGAAACCCTCCGCGGCCCTACTCATTCCGAAATTTCAAATTTTTGCTGAACTGGTTGCTTAACCTGGCAGGATGATGAGGAGGAAGACTCCGATGAGGACAGCGATGATGATGACACTGCCGCCCTGCTGGCAGAGCTGGATAAAATCAAGAAAGAGCGGGCTGAAGAGCAGGAGCGCAAGGTAAGCAGCAGTTTGCCCACCCCTTATGCAGTGTGACTGTCAAATCAGGTGCCCTGTCCCTGCACAGGCAAACCGAAGGCCAGGACTTAAAAGCATGTATTGTAAATAAAGTCCATCTTGGCAGTCACTGTGACATTTTGCTCTTAGTCTCACTCAGTAAATGGAGCTCACAGTTGATGTCTGCTGGATTCAGAGGCTCACCTGAGTGGTGTTTTGTGCAGGAGAGAGAGCAGAAGGCAGAGGAGGAGCGCATTCGAATGGAGAACATTCTGAGTGGGAACCCGCTCCTCAACTTGGCTGGGCAGCAGCAACAGATAGTGCCGGCCCCGACTGCCTTCACTGTCAAGAGGAGGTAATGCAGTGCACAGATCCGCTCATGGTCATAATATTGCATCCTTTCTGGAATAGTTTATGGGTTTATACCGTGTTGTGCTGACCTGGGTAGTAAGCAGGATGTCCGATCACCTTCCTTGTGTGTTTTATGATTTGTGTTTATGGCATTTATGAGTCCACAGTAGTGATGCGCGGGTCGGCCCGGAACCCGAGGGTCCCGCGGGTTGACCCGCGGGTCGGGTCAATATTTTAATAACATTTAGCGGGTGCGGGCGGGTTGGGCCAAACAGTGGCGACATCTAATTCCCACGAAATTGCAAATGAAAAGTATAATAGGCTATCGGCCACTTGAGGGCTCTAGACATACAGCCTAGATAATATGCTATTGTCAAACGATGTAACGCTACCTTAAGCAGGATAGAATGCCAATTGTACCTCTCCCTCTTCCTACTCTCCATGTACACGCACTCACTGGTGCACGGCTTAATCCTCCACGGTTAGACTAAGGATCTAAAGGTTGAATTAAAGCTCATCTTATAAATCATTCTGCAGTCAGCACCAAAATATTAGGCTATATAGTAGTAGTAATTTTATTGACCTGTGGGTCCAAACAGCACAGACAAAACATTTTTTCGCCACTTTACAGTGAAAGGCATATCACGATTCTTATTCAAAAATAAAATCAACTTGTTGAGGAGCTTGCATTTATCAGCTACGTGTTCTCTAACAGCAGAGTGTGTGCTGCCATCGTCAGTAAAAACACTTCTTAGATATACATATCTATAACACCATTCTATATCACATATCACCCAAACGAAGAGGTAGGCCTAACTTATCATTACTGGAGCATGTATGGTCATAAACTTAGTCTTGCTCTTATTAATTTCCATACCATGAGACAAAGAATAATCGTGTAAAACTCCATGGTGGCCAAAGCAGTCCTCGGCGTCCCAGCAACTAGCGCAACAAGCGAGCGAACCTTCAGTTTGGCTGGCCGTTTCCAGGAAGCGCGCCGTAATCGCTTAAACCCTGGCACTGTTGACACGATTTTGTTTTTGCATAGTATGGGAAAAAATACGCCCTGGCCTACAATTTAAGCTGTGTTGAAAAAATACCCTTTAAGCCCCCCACAAAGCAATCATGAAATAAATATACAAGGAAAATAAAATTTCCTCATAGACGGGATATTGCAACATTGAATGGAAGAGTAGGCGATAGCTTCAGTGCGCCACTGTCATGTTAATTTTGTTCCAATAGAACAGCCCGTTTGCAATATTTTGCCTGATGCCATTTCGTTTGGTTGCAAAGATCAAAAATCACGGTAAGGTTCAATAGACAGAGCCTCAACTTTGTATTAAGAATTCCAGCCAAAAGCCAAATGTATGTTGTGCTCCACTCAAATCCATAGTGTAACAGAGGAATCGTTTTTTTTTTCCATTGCAAATCATGTCACACAGACCCTGTATTCTTTTTCTCTTGCCTCATTTTTGTGTCAGGTCGGGTTGGGCTCGGGTTGAAAATCAGTGCGAGTTTTGGCGGGCGAGCGGGTCGGGTTAGCTGTCACGTCGGGTCGGGTTGGTGCGGGTGTTAAAAAACTTCGACCCGCGCATCAGTAGTCCACAGAGTATACATTTAGGCTATTTTTCCTGTAAACACGTTTGAATTTGCTCAGAGACGTCATTCATTCAGTGCAGTGGGCACTAGCACTTCTCCTGGGGATTGACCTCCCTGCTCGCTCTCACTCCAGCCCTATTTTGATACACTGACTCTACTGGTGTCTTGCTGCTGAATGAGGAGGGCATTGTTAGAGTTGGTGTAAAAGTGCACAGGTTGTATAGAACTTCAAGAAAAGAGTTGGCAACAGCTTATTCAGTGTAAATCTTCCAACAGACATTCAAGTGGGGTTCTGAAAGAAATTATTTTAAATAATTCTGTCTGTGAAGTTTACTTTATGCCTGCATGGTGTTGCCAAACTAGATTAGCATAAGTGCAGATCTTCACTCGATAAATAAGTGTCCTCTCTCACCAGGTGGGACGATGATGTTGTGTTCAAGAATTGTGCAAAGGGCGTTGATGACTCGAGGAAAGAGAAACGTTTCGTCAATGATACGCTGCGATCTGAGTTTCACAAGAAATTCATGGAAAAATACGTGAAATGAAGATGTGGAGCACACATGGAGGATGTGGGGATGTTGCTCGCGGACTGGTTAATGGGTGAAGTCTGGGTGAACATTTAATTTATGGTAAGAATCGCAGATTGAAAAGGGTGGACTTACCTTTCTCAGAAGAAGTGCTGTTAACTCCACAACTCTGTTTTAGCTTTTATCATCAGATTTCGGCTGCAGTTCAGTTCTGTATTTTACTTGACTGGTGAGCAACCAATTGTACCTGCATGTAAAATATTGACCACTTGACTTCAGATGGGACATGCCATTTTTTGAATCAAAATGGTTTGGTTTTGCCCTGGCTTGGCTGAAAATGAATTGGAAATTTTTGTTTGGTTAATCTACATTTAAGGGGAAAAAAGGAACTTCCCCCTAAATTGATCATTATGCTTTGTAGTATACATTTAATTTGTCATTTCGTTTTTCTCTCTTTTGTGGAAAGTTATCAAAACCTGAAATAAAGATACATTTTGTAAAATGTGAGCATTGCTGATTTTCAGTAGTTTAAGACAAAATGCTGGCCACATTTCATTTTTAGAGTGCTCATTGTATTAATAAATGCAATCGGGTACAAAATTATTGGCACCCTTGATATTTTTAAGAATAATAAATGTCCTCTTAAAATGAAAAATATGGCTAATATACCATCTGTTAAGTTAAATAAATGGGAAAACTACAATATTTGAATACTTTTATTTTTGTTTACAATAGTGAGTCTTGTTTGTGATATGGTTTGAGGACCTGTTTGGAAGGATTTTGATCATACCTCCACGGTAATAATAAGACCATTCACATTTTTTGGTTTGCATGCAAGACTCCACTTGTTCGCTCAGACCATGGGAGTTAGATGGGATTTCTGTCTGGAGACTGGGATGGCCATTGCAGAATGAAGATACTGTTTTAACTTGGGCCATTTCTCTGAGGATTTTAATGCATGTTTGTGGACATTTTACTGCAGAGAAATGCAGCTTGGACCATGCCTCCGTCTCTTCGCATAGACTGCAGTTTTCTTTTACTACTTAGTCATTATGCCATTGCATTTGGAAAATCTGTCCAAAACATCACCTTAATATTTAACAGTAGATGTGAGGTTTTTCTCCTCATGCTTTGTGACCAAATGTTTTCACGGAAAGAATGCCCAGAAATGTCAAATCTGTCCTTGGTCTCCTAACTAGCGCATCCTTGCGATTATAATTATAAACCCCCCCCCTAATGCTGGTTTCATGTTGGGGCCTCATGCAACCTTGACAAAAATGGATTGGCATGGAGGTGGTATGATTAGCCAGACTTGGTTTTTAGATTGAAAACTGTATTTTTGTGAACAATCAACAATGCACAGAGATGTGTTGTATTTCATACCAGTTTTCCCTGCTAAAGACATACATTTACCGGTGTTCAACCAATTTAACAGTGTCATTTCAAGTAACTATATTTAGTGCCTCATGTAGGCGACCATAAAACACCCAAGTGTGCAGCACTGTGGATGATTGAAATTTGTTTTTGCTACAAATGTAGTTGCATGTCCCTTTTTTTAATTTAGAACATTAAAAAGGGCACTAACTTGTGGAATTGTTTTTGTCTCAGCTGGAAATGGAGAAATAAAGTTTGAACCCTCATGTGTTGTAATGAACGAACCGTTCTTGCTTTGAGGCCAGTTTGATTCCTGCAATGTGAAACTACATAAGATGTTTGTCTTTGTAACTCAGTGTTAACCCAGTCTTCTGTCACCACCTTCATGCCTTGCTACTGATCATTTTAATAGCCAAGTAAATAAAACCCAAATCCCCCATCCCCTTATACATCAAGGATTGATTTTACATGATTATAGTGAATTGAGTATGACCAAATGTGAAATTAATGAGATATTAATTTGAAAATACCCTCAGTATCAGACAAAACTACAAAAGCAAGATCTAAATGATTAAATAATAATTGATCCTGGGGTAAAAATGACCTTAACACTACCAATGCTTACAACATGCACAGGGCATTCTTTTTATAGCTAATTTCAGGTTTTTTCTGCAAAGGAAGGGAAAAAAATTTATGTTCACCATGTTTTCAGAGGCAGTGTACATAGAATTGGGTCAAACTGACCCCAAACATAATTAGCAGGGTTAAATTTTCCTCTTAAATTCTTTAAATTCAACAACCTAGAGAAAATAAGAGATTGAATATTTACTGGGGTAACCAATGAAAAACAGTGCAATGATAATTACCTATAATTCTCAGATAATTTTCTGATCCATTAAAAAATGTAGTTTTCTGAGACAATCATGCAACTCTGACAATGAATTTTCCAACAAAAGTATAGATATGTATCAAGCAGAAAGTTCAGTAATTCTGAAGTGCCAAACTAATAAAAATTAGAAAATGGCTAGTATTCAAATGTATTTGAGTCAGTAAAGGCAGTTTTTTTGCAAACATACTCTTCCTGTGAAGCCTACTATTGCAGTGCACTTGACAAAATCATAGTGACCTCACCTAGAACAATCTTATTACAAGTTCAGTGCATTTGACATATATTATACATGCTCTAAAACATTGCACACGCTATTAACCAAAACAAAGTCAATTGTAATTTGTTCTTCATTGGAGTGCAGCATTCTTCAAACAGTTCCTTCACAAATTATTTATTGAACTCAGATTTCACCTATCTGTGACAGCAGTTCTTGATTCATCTCTCCCATTTCCTCCAGTCAGCAAGTAGAGGAAGTATCGGATACAGCATATGGCTTGAAAATCAGTGCAAGTTTTAGGGGGGCGGGCGGGTTGGGTTAGCTGTCATGTCGGGTCGGGTTGGTGCGGGTGTTAAAAAACCTCGACCCGCGCATCACTACACAGTATAGATGGCAGCAAACATCTTGAATACCCTAAAAAATTTTAATAAATAGATAAATACCCAGCTACCCCCCTGACCGTCCCCCTACCCCCAAAAAGAAAAAAAATAAGGTCTGTAAACAACACAGTATGTCCAACATCTCCATTGAAAATGCAGAATGTTTTTAACAAAAGCATAATAGCTGCTGCAGTTTTGATGCACTGCCAATGGCAGTGCCGCATTTCAGTTATTTTTAGAAAGAAACAGTAGAACGCTCTGTTGACGACATTTCATGTATGCTGTCCTGAAGAAGCACTTCTCTTTTGTTAGGCTCACCTCCAGTGCTTTCACTGGACATGGAGTTCACCTGCCACGTTGTTAGAGCATCTGGTGTTAGCCAGTAAAGGTTAGATCACTCTTTGACGCACCGATTTCTCGTCACAGGATTTTTCGTCCTTTCCTTTCTTATCTTCCAGTAAAAGGGTGGTGTTATCTAGGGTAAGACAGAATTCTGCATGTTACATTTTGCTAATTGTATTTGAATATCTAAACTAATGGGCAGCACTACTGGCAAACATTCAGGGTTCAGGCAGTGACATTCTTCAGTGGAGGAAATAAAATTTTCTGACTTTCCTTTTTGATGCAGTCCTATATATTTTTGTTCATAAAAAAAGACTGATTTACCGATTTGCTCATTTTTTACAGTGCTCAGAGCACTCGAACCAAGCAAATAAGCTGGCTGATACGTGTTTAAAAATGCTCTGTAACTCAATTAGCTCCCAAGCATTTACACATTTTCCTTTATCAATGTATCCCAATAAAATAAATGGAGAGAAAGTATAATGGCTGCAAGTTAATTTATAGCTTACAGTTATTTTGTCTCAACTATTTATTTTTCCAAGTTAATGACTGATTTTGGGCTGCCATGCAGTTCTGTGGCTGGACAACACTTAGCACGTTTGAGTGTGCATAATTACCTTTCTGCTCTGTAGGGCTGTCCTCCTCCTTGGGCTCTGGTTTTGTTGAGGCCCGCGCTTTTCCATCTACAACATCAGTCTTGACTTGGCTGAGAGTGCGCAGCAGGCACATGGTGTCCAAACCTTCCTCTCCGCCTTCCTGGATCAGCTGAAGCACTTGAAGGCACCTATACGACTTCAGTTCGCTCAGATTCTCCTCCAGGAAGAGGAGGTAGACGCTGAGGTCATCGTAGAGGGAGGTGGTCAAGTCCCAGATGCCGAATGTTGGTAGTGCCTCGTAGGGCCTGAGGAAGGCGGAGCTCTGCCGAGCAGGTATGAGAATGGTGTATATGATGACGGGCGCCAGTAGGGCGTAGACCGCCAGGTTGATACAGCTGAGCAGCTGGAAGACACCCACAGCCACCAGCTTGCACTGCATGGCATTTGGGATGGAAGTGGCATCATGGAGGATGCCTGTGCGAATGTTGCATGCGAACTCATCTGTGACGGAGGCCAGATTGATGTAGTAGCCCAGGTAAATGCAGGCAAGCAGGAGGTTGATCAGGGTCAGACCACGACAAATGAGATACTTGATGACCAGGCTTCGGGTGGCCCTCTTGGTCTTGAGGTACTGCTCAACTAAGGGGTACTTGAAACAACCTTCTGCCAGATCCATGATGCTGCTGTATAACAGAAATCAAGCAAATCATGTACATTCTTGATTATTGGAGGTACTGTTAAAATTACCATTCAACAACAGCCAAATTTATTTCAGTACAGAGGATCATCAAGAGGAGTGGAATCTGTGGCTTAATTTTGGATATGAATTATTGTATGACTCCCCACAGGGCCACAGACACAAAACGCTTTCAGGACACACTGTGGTCTTGTCAAATTATTCTTTAATCATTTCTCCCAGGTTTGCAACAAAGTGAACCAAATGTGCATTCCTTCTCTGAATGGAATTAATTACTTATAGTGAAGGATGAAAATCTATCCTTAATCAAGACTTCAGGCAATAAAAGAACAATCCACTGATTCCCAGCTCTCTCACTGTTTAACGTTGTTGTCGATGAAGTGAGGGCAGATTCATTGTGCTGCAGAATTTTTGGGGTCATAATTAAACCTGTAAGGCTGATAGATATTTGGACATTGACAAAGTTATGGCAATTTTAGTTGTTTACCAAAACATTTACGACTTGAAATTAAATTCTGCCAGATACTCCACAACTCATTGGACGATACATCAAAATGAAAATAGACAATAACAAGAAGCATACTGCAAAAGCTGACCAAGACTTTTTAAGGCGTGGATATGCAGAACAGATTTTTCCTGGTTTCCAATTCATTGCATCAGTTGAAGGTGCAATTCTGGATCACCGAAGTCAGTATCTTGTTTGGCCTCCTCTGGCGTCTCACACAGCCTGGATTCTGAGATGCATGGAGTCAATCAAATCCCGAATTTCAGCTGTGTGATGCGGTCCCATTCCGCCTGGAGTGCTTGATGCACCTGTTGGACAGTGGCTGGTTCCGGATCACGCCTTCTCACCCGGCGATCCAGAATATCCCATAGATGTTCTATAGGGTTTAAATCTGGGGAATACGCAGGCCAGTCAAGACATTGAACATTATTCTGCCTCAAGTAGTCCTGATAGACTCTGGCGACATGTGGTCTCGCGTTATCCTGTTGCAGCATTAGGCGATGGCGATGGACAAGTGGAACTGCGACAGGGGTAAGGATGTCGTCACGGTAACGGGCCGCACTGAGCTTTCCATCGATGAAAATGAGGTCAGTCTTGTGTCTACTGCTTATTCCAGCCCAAACCATCACACTGGGTCCACCCTAGCAGTCACGCTGCAGGATGGTATCGTCAGTATAACGTTCCCGTCACCTACGTAAAGTACCATTGAGAACTTGTTTCTGTTTTTTACTGACAGCTAGGCAAAATGCTAGATAGAACAGTTACAAGTGAGGTGAGATAGAGAGAAACATGGCAAAGCCCCTGTAGCAACTTTGGGGTGAAGGGCCTTGCTCAAGGACCAGCAAGTTTTCAGATACCAGATGGCCGTATACGTATACACTAAGCTACCCTGTCCTCCCTTAGTCCAATGTCTTTTTGACTCCGTATGACTTGGGGGCTAAGAGTAATAAGAGATTCAAATACATCTGACATTACCTGTCACACCTGCTTGGGAAATTGGTATTTCATTTCAGCCTTGTACCTAACAAGTTTGTCCCAAAGATGTTTAATGTGAAATCTAATCAAATTTGATCAATATTTGTGATCGGAAGGAGATGCAGGTAATTCAAATGGGTGTCTACGGGTGAAGGAATGTCGAAGGTCACAAAACTGTCATCTTCCAGAAATTATCAAAACCCTTCAGTTATATCTTGAGACATGTTGCGTACTACTAACAAACCATGTCAGTTGTTCATCTATATTTAAAACATTTAAAATAAACAACCTCAGTTTTTCAACATGACGACCCTCCCACAACCACTTTTGGGGGTGCAGTGTTGAAATGCATTCCCAAACTAGATAACTGTGTCACCACAGGGACAGGGAGATGTGCTTCTCTCCGATCCCCATCAGAGATCACTTGCACGTTTTTACAGTCGCTATGTTACTGTTTTTACTCTTGGCTGCTGGTGGCCATATTGGATGTCGGAAATTGCTGAAAATTGATATGGAGCATTGTCAAATATACATCTTTCACTGCGCAAATTTAGAAAAAAATCCTATGAACATTGAAGCCTCCAGAGCCTGGAACAGAAAATCTCTGCGAGTGCAGCGGTTAACCCTAACTAACCCTAACCTGGAACTAAACCATAGTATCTCAAACAAGATTGGTCAAATTTGATTAATATTTGTGACTGCAATCGGCTACATGTTGAATTGTTTACGAATGACAGAAGGCAGACGACGGACAACAATGGCAGACTACAAAGTTTACACCGTTAAATAACTCGGCTGGTCGACGACAAGAATTCAGGTAAAAATGGTTGTCATTCCCAAATGGTTCATACTGCACAATATTTTTGAGAAAATCTTCAAATTACAGCCAGAAGTCAACACTTCAAGCCTACTCTTCATTTTAATTGTTACATCTAAAATCCACTGTGATGATGTACACAACAAAAATGTTACAAATTTTGTCATTGTCCAAACACAAAGTGGCCTGATTGCATATTGTTCAGTAAAAACACCAGAAGTCCACAGTAATATCACTTCGAACTAAAAATTCATACCATCATCTGGTCAGATCCACAAAAGTGTTTAGTATGGCAGGCAAGCAAAGGTGAATCTTGCATTATCCCAAATCCATTTCTGGCACAGCATTGGATAGCTGCATTACATTATACCTGTGGGCATCTGCAGGTGCATCACTGGTCTCCTGATTTGACATCAGGCTCTTGGCCAGCTTTATGGCTCGGTTGTATGTGCGGTCAAGCTCCTCCATGATGAAGTTGAGATCAGAGAAGAGATGAGGTGCAGCCGTGAAACGCCAAAACAAAGCAGGGACGTACATTAGAATAGCCACCAGCAGTAGGATATAAGGGAAGAACTGTAGGAAAAATTGGAAAGAAGAACATTTTAGCTTTATTAATGAATCCATCCATCCATCGCCAAAGTCTCTTATTCCTGTTGAGGGTCATGAGTGGGCTGGACATTCTCAACATCTTGGGGGTGACACACAGGAATACACCCAGTACAGTCCGTTAAATTACAACCCCAATTGCAAAATAGTTGGGACGAAGTGTAAATTGTGAATAAAATCAAAATGCAATGAGTTTCAGATCACATGAGCCAATATTTCATTTACAATAGAATATAGATCACATTTCAAATGTTGAAACTGAGATATTGTACATTTTTACCCACAAAATAAGCTTATTTCAAATTTTTTGGCTGCAAAAGGTCTCAAAAAAGTTGGGACACAGCCAAAAAAGGGGCTGAAAAAGCAATTGATATACAAGAGAACCAGCTGAAAAGAACACTTAGCAAGTAATTGACTTAACTGGCATCAGGTGCGTAACGTGTTTGGCTATAAAAGGGATGTCTTAGAGAGGCTGAGTCTCTCAGAAGTAAAGATGGCCAGAGGCTCTCTGACCTGTGAAGGCTTGCGTAAAAAAATAGTGAAATACTTTAAAAACAATGTTCCTCAACGTCTAATTGCAAAGGCTTTGATGCTCTCATCATCAACAGTGCATAACATCATCAAAAGATTCAGAGAAACTGGAAAAATCTCTGTGCATAAGGGACAAGGCCGAAGACCTTTACTGGATGCCCGTGATCTTCGGGCCCTCAGACGCAACTGCATCGCTCACCGGCATGATTCTGTCATTGACAAAACTAAATAGGCCCAGGAATACTTCAAGAAACCACGGTTTGAAAACCCAGTCCGCCGTGCCATCCACAGATGGCACCTAAAACTCGATCATGCAGAAGGGAAGCCATTGTTGAGCATGATCCAGAAGCACCGTTGTGTTCTGTGGGCCAAAGCTCATTTAAAATGGACTGTAGCAAAGTGGCGAAGTGTCCTGAGGTCAGACGAGTCCAAATTTGACTTTCGTGTTAGTCATGGGCGTCATGTCCTCCGGGCTAAAGAGGAGAAAGACCACCCCCTCCTGTTATCAGCGTTCAGTTCAAAAGCCAGCATCTCTGATGGTATGGGGATGCATTAGGGCATATGGTGTGGGACACTTGCATGTTTTAAAAAGCACCATGAATGCTGAAAGGTATATAAAGTAGAGCAACATATGCTCCCCTCCAGATGACATCTATTCCAGGGAAGGCCTTGTGTATTTCAGCAGGACAATGCAAAACCACATACTGCAGCTATACTCAGTCCATATGAAAACGCACCACTCACGAAATCTAGAATAGCTCCACGGATTGATATGTGAAGTATATACGTATGATGCATTTGAGATAATGAATGATTTAAGAAGACATGTAAACATCATTCAATTTCATTCACGATAATGTTAATGCGCAAGAGAGGTTTAACTGGTGTAGGGGTCAAACAGGAAAGTCAATAACGGGTGTGACCGCCATTTGCATTGACACATGCAGTGCATCGTCGTCGCATAGAGTTGATCAGTCTCTGGATAGTGTTCTGAGGGATAGCATTCCACTCCTGAACAAGGGCAACCTCAAGTTCTTGGATGTTGTCCATCTGGCGTCGACGTGAAAGACGTCGTCCAATTTCATCCCATAAGTGCTCGATAGGGGAGAGGTCGGGTGACAGAGCTGGCCACTGAAGCACGGGGATGTTCTGCTGTGCAAGGTACTGCATGGACACTCTTGCAGTGTGTGCCCTAGCGTTGTCCTGTTGGAACGTGTGGACATCGTGGTGTTGGTTGAAGAACGGCACAACATGGTTCTGCAACACCTGGTGCCGGTAGTAGACGCTGTTCACCCTTCCTCTGCAGATATGGAGAGGGGTTCTGTGACGGTAGCTTATTCCACCCCACACCATAACGCTGCCACCACCCCAACGGTCAGTTTGAACGACACAATCGGCGTTATAACGTTCACCACGTCTCCGCCAAACACGTATACGGCCATCTGCAACAGATTTCATACTGGGCCAAGGCCTATTTGTCTGCAAAGTTTAGTATTGGTATTGGGGTTGGTATTGAAATGAAAGTTATAGAGGGAATGCAGGCAATCAAACAAACAAACTGAGCTGATCAATATGATTGTCGAAACTGAAAGTTCCTGCCAGGAAATATTCCCTCATTTGGTATGAGATTTAGTGATTGTGACATTTTGGTCCTCATGAAAGCATTTAATGACCCTAGAGCCCAGGGGGACTTGAGCCATTGTCATCCTGGAAGAGGCCACTACCATCTAGGCAAAAATGCTTCATCATAGGATATAAAGGTAATCAACCAAAATAACTTGGCATTGATCTGCAGTGACACTTTTGCCTTTAAGGGGACGAATGGACCAAATCCATGCCAGGAGCATCTTAGTTTGTTTTGTTTGACCTTGCATTTATTCTGTTTTTTCTCCTTTAATTTGTTAATCGTCTGTACATATGTGCAGCACTTCCCAGCAGTTAATACATTAATCACTTTTTTCCTTTTATAATTGGCAACCACTGCTCACAATGCAATCAGTTAAAATGAGGTCATAGTCAGTCAGACACAAGATGCATTGTCTTCCCGAATTCCTGATGTCACCTCAATTCCAGTCTGTCTGTGCTGATGTTAAGCTGAGTCATAAACAAAATTTACAGTCTTTGCTTGCTGAAGACTACGGCAGGTCCAGGCCCACAAATAGGACTGTTACAGAAGCACTGAATCAGCAGATAAACATATTTGTACCCAGATGAAAAACAATGGGTAGATATGAGTAAAAGCCATTTTCCACAGATGATGATTGACTCTACGTCAAATGCCCTGCTAGCCACATCTCCAAGTAAGAGCAGAATTAAAGAAACATCAAGGCCTAAATATCTGGTTCTGGCCTTTATGTTTTATTTTCTTGCATTATCTTTCATTTTTATTTTCAGCCTCATTGAATGATATGGGAATGCAAATAAAAGAGAAAGCTGTTATCTGTTGATCTTCTTTGACCTATATTTGACCAGTATTACTTTGAAAACAGTACAAAAAATAGACAGCATTTAATTTTTTTCAATGATCAAGTTAATTGTGTGTTTTTTTAATATTCTTGTTCTGAAACTGATGCCTGCAATACTAAAGAATTTGGAGTAGGGCAATATGAGACTTAGTCATGGAATGTAAAAAGAAATAGGTGAGCAGATGCTGAATAGGTGACACAATCATGCTTCGATAATTGCTATTTGTACCCTCAAGACAAAAAAGAGGATCCACAAAAACTCTGTTGTCTATAAGCAAGGATTGGTCAAAGCTACTTGGTGAAAAACCACAGGAACTTGTGATCCAACAGTTTAAGAACAGTGAACCTGCATAAAGGGTGATGTTGAAAACAAATTCTGAACGCCTCTGACCTTTAATACTTGAGCTGGTACTATACAAAGAGGAAGCCATATGTAAACAATGTCTCGAAATGCCTCCATCTTCTTGAAGGTCAAACTTATCAGAGATAAACTAACACACAGCAGAAATGCCTGCTTTGGATTGAGAAATCAACAATTTAAAATGAATTATAGTAATAATGACCATTGTGTTGTCCAGGCCAAAAACAACATTCTCTGGTCAGGTGAAATGTTTAATAAATTTGCCAAAAATTCTTAATGTCTGTTTTAGCATTGTCACGATAGGGTATTGAGTGTAGACTGAGGGGAAAATTAATGTAAATGATTTTAAGCAAATGGCAGCAACATAACAAATGTGAAAAAAGTGAGGGGGTCCGAAAACTTTCTGAATGCAGAGAACATCAAAATCATCATTCAGAATCTTAGAAACAGAATCAACTACTTGATAACCAAGTAGTTCTGGTCAAAATGTCAAGTTATAGCCTCAATCAAAACATTTTAACAGTGGTGTTCACTCACCTATATTTATCACTGGTCCCTGCCTCTTCCTAATATGTGCCCTGGTAAACAACATACGATCATAATAATCCATTAAACTTGATTTTGAAATATCATTATGAAATTAGGCCTAAAGAAAACTAATTTGAACTTTTTTATTCGCTGTTTATTTTAATATGATTTTCTGAAGAAACACAAGACAATCTCGCACTGAAGATTAACTTAAAAGACTCCTAAACCCATTTTCCCATATCCTAGAGCTTCGCTGGTCAACATTTTGTCACTTGGAAGGTCGCCAGTGATTTCTGTGACAAGCCATGGCTTACTTGCTGCTCCAAAGCAGCCGAAATTTGCTTTCTTTGTAGGGTGGCTGGGCAGACCCATAGTGATTGAGTGAGGAGCTCTGACATCTGAGAGAGGCTCAGAGTAGAACCGCTGTAGAGTAGAACCTCAGCCTTGACAGGAGTCAGTTGAGGTGGCGCAGGCATCTGGTTCAAATACCTCCTGGATGCCTCCCTTTTGAGAATTCCTGGGCATGCCCAACTGGGAGGAGGCCACATGGATGAAATAAGTTTTGAATAGTTTTTACTTCAAAAAATAACATTATCATTTAAAAGCTACATTTTGCTTTTATTGACCTCGCCTTGATTTTATATTAAAATTTGTTGGATGATCCGGAACATTTAAAAATGACAAATAAGCAAAAATGGACAAAATCAGGAAGGGGGCAAATGTTTTTTCATAGCCCTGTATGACTTGTATAATATGGTAGCAAATATATTGTGTAATTACCCCTTTCCTATATCTTCGCTAAAATTACTGATGAGTTTCTTTGATTATTTGTATGTCAAGTTTTCTTGTTTTAAACTGGGCATTTATGAATGGACATTTTTAAAAAGCAGGAGTAACAATAGAAAATATTGATTTTGTCCATGGAAATATCATTATTCATTGTTGAAAATCAATGATTTGTGAAAAAGTAGTTTCCCTGATGACAACTTGAAAAGGGCTAAAAATACCCTTAACCTCTTAAACTCCAGGGTCCCCCAATTGGGGGACCCCGAGACTCACCGCAGCAAAATACCTACAACGCCGCGCTAATTAAGTAGCAATATAGTCATATTACACATCAAATGAAACAGGAGAGCCTCTGCTACAAGCACATAGAAGTCATTTTTACATGCACCAAGCACAACTCAAACGCCAAGGATATTAATGTTCAAATATCAAAATCCGAGTAGCGTCAGAAAATCAACCCTCTCTCCACATTTCCATGTCTCCCCCTCTGATACTTCATGCTACACAAGCAGAGATATACTCTATTCATTTTGGGTATGTCATTTTCGAACAGAAACCTAAAAAAGAGGCTGGGGCTTAAGAGGTTAAAAGCTATTTCATTAAAGAAGTTACATTTCAAATGGCTAAGATGGTTATTTATCGCTCAGGGACTTGCCTGGACAAAACTCTGCAACAGCTGCCTTGGCTAATTTCACTGCCTCTGAGCCTGAGCCAACAGACTAACGGCAGTAACCGAACAGCACGGGCTGAGACAGATCTGAGCATCTGCCCACACACCATGCTGACTGACAAGGAGCTGGGCAGTGAAATGATGAGAAGATCATTTCAATTCACTAATGGCGATGTCCGGAAATTCAGTCATTGTGGAATCACCACGATTTATTAGTATTAATTATTAATTTGGTGTTATATATGGCATGACCATGCCATACACTATTGCAATAAGATTTGAATTGATAATTATGACAATAGCTACCGACCACTGAGCAAGACAACAGTCCTTCAAAGGGTGAACACACACATTGATCTCCACTCCCACAATCACACTTGTGGACAATACAGTATGTCCAGCTGACATTACCTGAATGTGTTTAGTCTTTGGACTGCTGTAGAAAACCAAAGGAAATCCACATGCACTAGGAGCAAGGAACTGACTGAACACAGATGCACCCGCCCATGACCACTTCATGTTGTTAGGGAGTAGTGCTACCCATTTACACCAAGGCACTGCCCCCCTCTACATGCAAGTGGAGCTTCTACAAAAGCAGTGACATAAAATGTAGTGTATCATCCTAAGATATTGCCATAAGAATCTCCAAAGCTGTTGCATTACTGCATTTTTTGGGTATAAACAAAAATCCAAACTCATAGGACAAAGGTCAGAGAGCAGAGCTGTGAAGAAGTGTTTGCCCTACTGCCAATTTCTTCTATATTTACACATTAGTCACATTTCAAAGTTTTAGATCATCAAACTGATTTCAGTTTCAGACAACAATAATCTGAGTAAACTCAAAATGTTTAAGTTTTTCAATGATGATTTCATTTTTTTTCAAAAAAAAAAAACACTATTTAACAATATTTTAGTTACTAAATCACCCAGTTAAATGAATTTCATCGATAATTGAGTCACTTTCACTGGACACACCCAGGCATGATTATTGCCAGCCCAAAGGGTGGGTGATGTATTTATCGTGATTATTTTTAGAACTGTAATAATAACTGCTGACATACAATCTTGCTCCTTTCATTTTATACGAATCATTGCTGATGCAATCTTGAACATCAATGGCCGTATGAAATGATTCTGGAAAAGAACTTCACTAACTTCAGCAGAGCAATGTCTGTAGAATCATTAACTTTTCACCGACAATTGCCCTCACTCTGTTTCAATTTACTTTGCTCATTTGGCAATCTAACAGTTGATGAACTCAATTACTAATTTAAAAATTAAATTGGCAGGCAGTCCAATTTATTTAGATCGCATTTTTGTTTGTCAGGTTTTGAAATTTAAATGACCTCGAAACTTCACAAATTAGCCTGAATATGTTTGCAAAATTATTTCTAATTTTACACTAAGCCATTGAGTGTGAATGTGGAAAATAATTTGTCATGTTTTCAACCTTCACAGTTAGTTTTTTAGACGCTCAAAAGTCGCCAAAATCAAAAGCTATTATTTACTCCATTCTTAATCAATCTTTTTCAACTATCAAATTAAAAAATACCACAAGTTTTTGGCACATATTTGCCTGAACGCGTTTGCCAGGTTTTTTGTGCATTTGATCATTTCATGCAATGTGAAAATAATGTCTCTTTCATGTATGCTTAACATAATGTTTTCCACTCTGCTTATATTTTAGACGCTTAAAACCTGGGACATTTTAAATGAATTTATTTTCAATTAATCTTTAATAATACGTAAAAATTCCATTATGAAAGATGGAATTCGGAGGACGGAAGAAGTATTCAGCTTATTGGCATTCTCTCAATCTAACAGTAGCTGAGCTAGGTCTGCTTCTCATCATCACTTCTTAATAATAATTTTATCACCCACAACTAGTCAGGTCTGTTGTATCTCGGCATCACTTAGATAGAGCCCGTCTGCCGATTGGAATAAGCAGCACATAATGCCGCAATCTACATCAATTCAAGAACAAATGAAAAACAAAATTGTTGGCTTCTATGACTCTAAAAAGGGATACACAGTCATTTCTAAGGCTCTGGGACTCCACACAGTAAGTGTCATTATCTACAAATGGTGAAAACTTTAAACATTGGTGAACCTTCCCCAGAGTGGGTAGCCCACCAAAATTCCTCTAAAAGTGCAACAATGACTCAGTCTGAAGGTTAAAAAAATCCAGGCTAACATCTAAAGGACTGCAGGCCTCACTTGCCTCAGTTAAGGTCAGTGTTCATGATTCCACAATAAGAAAGACTTGGCTAAAATGGAATCTATGGAAGAACTGGAGAGCGAATATTCCTCCAAAGTGATGCAAAAGATTCCTTGCCAGTTACCCCTAACATCTTACAGCAGTTGTTACTGCCAAGGGTGGCACAACCAGTTATTAGGTTTAGGGAAGCAATTATTTTTTTTCTCAAGGGTCATACATGTTTTGAATATCTCTTTACTTTGAAGAAGTGAAATGACCATTAAAAATCTGCATTTAATGTTTACTCAAACCGCCTTCTTTTTTGTTAAAATTAGTTCTGAAATGATCTGAAATATTTACAACTGAAGAACAAGCAAAAATTGAAGAAATCAGGAAGGGGACAAATACTTTTTATATAAAAATCTACCTAGGTGGTTCTATGGGCTACCAAAGACTCACATGGCAGAATGTATGATAGTGAAAAATTCTGACCGTTGCAAGAGATGTTTTGCAACTTTGGTGCATGGCCCCTAATAATATGCCTCAAGAATAAAGAATGAGCCCAAGATATCACATTTACGAAACGATAGAAGAAATTTTCATTTAATCTGAGCCTTCGGCAAGGAATAAATGAAAATGACTGTTTGAGTTTCATTAATTTAATATCTTGGGCTCACAAATTTGGGATCCTATTGCAATGTATATACAATGTCAGCATTGTATTATTTGGAAAATGGGGAAAAAAAGCAGTAGCTTCTAGTTGGCGGTCTATTCAAGTCAATGAGATGAATAATTTGCTGGTAAGCATGCAAATGCTTTTCAACGATAAATTAATATATTAAAGTTTCAACGATAGCAGTTACACCAGAAACTTATAACATTAATGGTGAAAAGTGTTAGCATGCTAGCTTGCAACTTATGCAATTGAATAGAATAGACAGCCATCTAGAAGCTAACGTGAGGGATGGTTAACAATTACCAGCATGATTAGTAGCATTACTGTTGCAAAGATATTGGCTGAAGTTCACCAGTGAATGGAATCTGACCACTCGCAATGGAAGAATCATTTATGGAATAACTACAAATTCCATGTCAAATGGCATATCCTACAAGTGAGAGATACAGAATTCCAGCTTTTCAAAAAAATTACCACATAGGAAGAGGCACACACAGGCATACATTTACTGAACAGAAATTAAAATCTTGATCCTCCCCCTTGCAGGTTCTTGGTAAAAATGAAGATAATATAAAACATAGAGGGGGATGCTTCTTAGCTTTTATTTCTTTCAGCAGGCCCAATTTTCAACTGACAAAATGCTTAACTTCTCACTACTTAATTTTTCTTTGATAGTCTTGCACTTGCACAATGCGGTGTCTCAATCTTTTGAGATCCAACTACCAACTATCTCTCAGGCTGGCATTCCAAAAAATATTGTACAGCACGGCTTTTTGCTATCCCTCGACTGGAATGCTCTCTTCTTAGTCCAAAAGCAAATAGCTGGGAAATGCATTTCACAAATTAATTATAAATTCTTGCCTTTATTCCATTTTTATGGTCTCATTATGATTGATTGGCAGAAAAAGTGGAACTTATGAAGATAGGCAGGTTACGATAAGATAGTATACCCTTTGAAACCAGAGCAGATGTATTCATGAAAGATCAAAGCAGAGGTGGCATAAAATACTATTTTGTGCATCGTGGTGGGGTCATGTGGTTTACTGTAAGATGTAGAATCGTTGAATATGGATGCAGAAGCGGGCGGCCAGCACATACCTTGTGCAGCCAGAGAGGAGCATGGCCATCCTCACTGCTGTTCTGCACGGCTGCCCAGCAGAAGGAGTCCACGTAGGCTGCCTGGCGCCAGGAGAAGTTTGTGGGAGCGAAGCAGCTGATCTGGGTACCTATAAACCCAGGGGACCGAGCACAATTAGATTGATGCAGGTGCGGAAGCACTGCGCAAAAGTCAAATCTCGCCCGTCTCAGAGCACTGATGACAAGGATCCTCAGATTACACTGAAACAGTAAAATGTTCACACCTTTCTCAATCTGTATTTACTGGTAAGGAAGGTTACAATTTGACACAAGTTTGGTGACAAGACCTCCACTTCAACCTCTGCCACCTGGGACTTGCCATTGGAGGGATCATAGCGCTGCTCCCACCACACATTAAAGCACATTACATCTCCAAACACGTTCCCATTTACATTTCCTCATGAGCAACTAAGTGTTAAGTTTAGTTCAGTTGCGAGGATCAGTTAGTAGAATAGCAGACCATTTCCCCTCATTATTGTTCATTGCCATAGTAATCAAGCATTTTCCTGTCCACATTTATGGTGACATAAATCGTTTATGTCTTTCGAAGCTTCTGAATTCCTTTAGCACACAAAATGTTATATATTCTTTCTTTCTGCCAGTTGGCAGAAGGTTATGCGATCAGTGCCGTTTGTCTGAACAGGATAACTCATAAAGTAATGAGCGGATATCTCTGAAATTTTGTGGGTGGGTCGCCATTACATCAGGGATAGAATCTGTTGATTTTCACCACGATCAGTCAAACAATATGGCCGCCATGGCAACAAACAATACTGCCCCACAAAGCCTAAGTGCAGTAACTACATTTTTGGTAAAAATATGAGTTACAGTTTTGGGCCTGAAAGTATACTGAGGTCAGGATTTATTTGGACAGAAATTATACCATGGTGAGTCCATTAATCATAATCTATCATAGAAGTGCTGACTATTTACTTGTTGGGACAGCAAACAAACTCTGAGTCCATTTTTCAGGCATTCCAGGCATTGAAGGCACAAAGGAAGATGAAACAGATTTCAGCTTAATCAGTTTTAAATCTGTAAAAGTTTGTGTACCCTAAGCTACCCCTGCAACCACTGAATCTTCAGGCTGATACAAGAGGATACAGGATGCCCAGAGGATAATCATCCATTGTAGCATCTGACAGAGCAAAATTTATGAGGACACCAAATCCTGTTGTTGCAAGATGTTTTTGGATGTTTTCAGGTTTAATTATGTCCTTTTGATTCCAGTGAAATTACAGATCTCAGGTGAAACTGAATTAATAGCATCTACTAGTTTTATTACATTTTTAATTTTGGAAAGTTTGTGAATTCCGCAGTTGACATTTAATAATGACATGCTTGCATTCTTTGAGATCTGAGAGGGAATTATTTTTTCTGCCCAAAGCTCTTTTCCTCAAGAGTTGTACTTTTTGAATGACTTTTCAGGAAGAATAGAGTACCGTGTCAAACTGCATTTTTGGGATGATACTCACATGAATTCACGTTCACAGCCCTCTAACTAGAGATGTTATTCAGCAAGATGCGTAATCATTTGGGAGGTTTTCTGGAGTTAGCAGCATTTGATGACTTGAACATGGTGGGTTTGTATGAGACCATATTACTAAAAGAAAGTAACACTGATTTAAGATAAGAATATGAAATGGTCTTACATTGGGTCAATAGGCCTGAGGATATTTGTTTGAGTGCTTATGTAACTTCCAGGATGAATCGTTAATACGCTCAAGAAATTTTCGGAGGCCAGCCACTCCTGGGAATGTTCACAACTGTTCAGGGCTTTCTGCATTCGGAAATAATGGCTCTAAATGTGATTTGCTGAAGCCGAAGAAATGACTTTTAAAGCCTTTCAAGACTGATATGTTTCAGAACCTTTCTTTTTAATCTGTTCCTCGATGTCTTCTTATCACAGTACTGCTTGCTGCTCATTCAGACATTTCAACCCACTTCATATTGCTGGAGGGTTCTATTCGAGTCATGATTAGAGCTGACTGGGCTGGCAGGAACTGAGCCTGGGTTTGACCAGTCTAATTGAACCCACCCTTTAATCAAATAGGGTTAATTGATTGATTGAGCAACAATAACTGAAAAAAAAAAAAAACAAACAAAGTCGCGGTTGGTTCAATGTTTTTTTTTTCCCCCTCACTCCAATAGCTGAAAATAATTATTACTTTGTTCATTTAAACTAAACTTTCTAACTTCTCTTTAAATATCAATCTGAAAAATACAGGTTTAACTGAATAGATTGTTTACATTGAGTCAATATCAACCTATTTTGTGTGAACAATTAGTTTATTTATGTTAATCCATTTAATTTTTTAACCCCTCTGTGCAGATTTAAACGCCAGCATCTGTAAATTCCAGAATTTAATTGCTACATAATTCTGTGACCGAATTTCCGAATGTCTTGCTTCACTGGAATGATTTTCCAGTCTCTGAGACACAAATACTGTGTTACAAACCTTTGAATAGGCTCAGGCTGAACAGGAAAAATTGGCATTATTTGTATTCTTCGCAAAGGGGTTAAGTGTAAGGGACAAATAATTTTCTTCACAGGGCTAGATATTTTAATGTGTTTAATGAGTTTTGATTCATCTAACCTGAATTATTCATTTAATTCAGAATAGATTTTCTCCAAATCAAAGTTTCACAATTTATACCACTCGAAAAGATGATTATTACTCAAATCTACCGTATTTAAACCAGGAATGAAATTCAACTTATTTAAGTTCATGTAAGTTTGAAGGAACTATACTGTGTTATTACATAGGGTAAAACAAATGAGGTGCATGCAAAATCTCTTTTTCATCCCCCTACATAAAGAAAGCAAAATGGAAGCAGGCTCAACAGAGGCAGGTGGCCATACATCTGGAAATGAACTCAAGAAGATCCGCAAAAGATCAAATATACCGTTATTTAGAAATCAGAAAAAATTATGGAATACTTGAGCACCAGACCAAAAAAAATGAAAAAACACATCACCCCTCCCCCAAGTACAGGAAGGAGGATGGTGAGAAAAGTAAAGGGGGAAAAAAGAAAGTACTCAAGAAGCAGAGAAAAAATGGGACAACATTACAGGCCTTGATAGAGTCTTGTGGTGGCCAGGTTTCAAAAAGCACCATTAGATGCCATCACCATAACCAAAGCTTCTTGGAAATAATCACAAAAAAACCTACTCAGGCCGCAACAACAAAGATGCAAATACTGGTACTTTGCCAAAACAACACTTAAATCACGACGTGATGAACACGCTGAGATCAAATAAGAGAAAAACTGAATGCTTAAAGGCCAGATGCAGCATTAACACATGGATATGAGCACAAGGAAAGGCTCCACTCATGGTGAAATACTGTGATGGCTCAATGTTGTTATTTAAACTTCTCAAGTCCAAGGCACTGGTTAAGATGAAATGGATTCAACATGTATAAGGAAATTTTGTATGAAAATCTACTTGCTTTGGCCAGTTGGCTGTGGTTTGCCCATGCGTGTACTTTGCGGTAAGACAATGACCCAAAACATGCCTAAAAAAAACCTTGCAGAAATTGTTCCTCAGAAAAAAAATCAATTTCCATCGATGATCATCTTAGTAAATGGACTCAAATCCATTAAAAGCCTGTGCACTGCACTGAAAGGGGCATCCAACTGAGAATTTCAGGTCAGACCAGCCACAGTTCTAAGCTAGTATAAGAGGGTCTAAGGAGTGTTTTCGGTACCCCTAGCTGGACATAGGCTGGTCTGCGATGAATTAAAGCTGATCAGTGGTGATTAAAGCAGGTAGAGAAGGCTGGTGTCAGATGGTACCAGGATGGCCGACCAGACAAAACAGCCCAAACACAGCTTAAAACAGCTTGCCCAACCTAGGCTGGTTGAAGATGGAATTTTTAGCAGGCCAAGGGATAATCTCAAATCTGTGAATGTGACTTGTCATAAAATGATCTAAATTGAGGAATGGTCCAAAATTCTTCCAAATGTGTGCCTTAACTTTGTCTAACAGTCTCAGAGAAGACTCCATCCTGTTATCTTTGCCAGATGTGGCAGCACTAAATACTGAACCAGGGTGCCAATAATTACAAACATATTTTTTTGATAAAAATGTTTATTACATGTATATTTTCCGTTGGTTCCAATAGAAAATTAATAAACTACAATATTTTTGCATCAAGGCGTTAACAGCTTGTCTCCGTAATTCACAGTATCTTATGAGATTTCCAGTTCACTGTATGTTAGTTCCAATTTACAAAAAAACAATTATTAAGGAAATTATGTGATTTGTCGTATTGGCACCATGACGACCGAACAGTTAACCAAACAATTCAAGGCCTAGGTCGTAAACGAACAACGCATGGCAAAGGGCTAAGCGCGTTCGTCCTTCCATGCCTAGCAGTCAGCAGAACCTTGTGACCATTTTAATTACCAGAGGACAATGCTCAATGCTCTCACCACATGCAGTGCGTCAAATTGCAGAGGCAGAAAGAGATAATAATAAAGGGGTTGGCCAAAGACTGAAATCACCAGACATAATTTTGCAATCAGAAGTTCTGGTGGCACCAACCAGACGTTCAATTACAGTACAGACTAATGGAAATTTCGTTTCAAAGTAATGAACTCCCCTAAGAAACCGCTACATTTGAGTCACAGAGGGATTAGAGCGTGTAAACAACACAGAACCAACATCAAGATGCAGATCTTCAACGACAGCCCACTGTTATTTGTACTAGCCAGTTTATTCATTATGACTGAGTCTTCGTTTACAATCGGGATATAACATAACATACACTCACCCACTGAAACCTCCTGAGCAAACGCGAGAGAGATTAGCAACAAAGGCAACCCGACTGCAATAAATGTGACTATTTTATCCACGGCCAACTCTAGTCGCACTCCTTTGTATTTCGTCTCCGATGGTTCTTTGAGCAAAAAATCAGAGAAAACATATTCCGTTGCAACGCGAGCAATTGCCATAGTTAGACAAAGCAAGCTTCAAGCACCACTTGCTGTTTACAGGGACGTCCCTGACAATGTCCCTGATGCGTCAGCCGGTTTAACCCCTTTTAAAAATGAAACAAAAGTTTCCAGGTTCTCTTTTAAATTTGGTCTGCATTAGAGCAGGATGTATATATATTTGAAAATATTTTTTTACAAATGTGCATTTTTTTTTTATAACATTTACATCAGTAACAATAGAAGCGGCACGGTCAACAAGTAGGCAAGCGAACCAGCGCTCCTCCGTGTCCCGTTTCTTGCCTCTTTCCCTGAAGGGGCGGAGAAACGTTAGGGGCGGGTCTGAAGCAAAAAGCGGAGGGCAGGGCATGAATCCTCTCAAATAAATATGATTTACAAATTGGCTCCAAATTGTATATACAGCGGGGAAAATAAGTATTGAACCGTCATTATTTTTCTCAGTTAATATATTTCTAATAAGGCTGCTGATATGAATTTTTTCGCAAGTTATCCACACATAGGCTACAAAGAAATCAAAACAAATAAGTCCATTAATTAATAAAGTGGAATGAAACATGCTTGAACATGCTTACTGAAATTTATTTAATACCTAATAGAAAAGCCTTTGTTAGTAATGACAGCTACAAAATGCTTCCTGTTTGGTGAAACTAGTCGCATGCATTGCTCGTGTGAGATTTTGGACCTCCATTCCACACAAACTGTCCTCAAATTTTGAAGGTACCGGGGGCCTCTTCTATGAACTCTGATCTTTAGTTCGTTCCATAGATTTTCATTTGGATGCAAGTTGGGTGATTTACTGGGCCATTCCAGCAGCTTTATTTTCTTTCTCTGAAACAAATTGAGAGTTTCCTGGCTGTGTGCCGGTGATTATTGTCTCGCTGAAATTTCCATCCTTGTTTCATCTTCAGCATCCTTGTAGATGGCAGCAGATTCATCAAGAATGTCTTGGTAAATTTCTCCATTCATCCTTCCTTCAATTATATGAAGGCTGCCAGTACTATGCTGAAAAACAGCCCCACATCAAGACGTTCCCACCTCCAAACTTCACTGTTGGTATGGTGTTTTGGGGGTGATGCGCAGTGTTGTTTGTCCTCCAAACGTGATGTGTGCTATGACATCCTAAGAGTTCAATGTTGGTCTCATCTGACCAGACTAAATTCTCCCAGTATTTCATAGGCTTGTCCAAATGTTGTGCAGCAAACTTTAAACGAGCATCAACATGCTTTTTCTTCAGCAATGGAGTCTCGCTCAGTGAGCATGCATAAAGGCAACGGTGGTTGAGTGCATTACCTACTGTTTTCTATTAAATAACTGTACCTGCTAATTCCAGGTCTTTCTGAAGCCCTATGCGAGTGGTCCTTGGCTCTTGGACAGCTCTTCAGATTATTCCTTTGACTCCTCAGTCAGAAATCTCACAAGGAGCAGCTGGTCGTGGCCTGTTTATGGTGAAATGATGTTCTTTCCACTTCTGGATTATGGCCCCAACGATGCTCAATGGAACATTTAGGAGTTAAGAAATTCGTCTGTAACCATTGCCATCGGAATGTTTTATCACAAAAAGGTTCTGAGAGGGCTTTTTGCTATTACCCTTCATGAGATGCTACTTGTGTGATTCCTTGGTAAAGAGAAACCTTTTTATAGGCCAGTGGTTCCCAAAGTGGGGGCGCAGGACAATTGCAGGGGGGGGGGGGGGGGCGCGGGGTGCGGGAGGCAAATTTTTTCCCTCACTAGAGTTCCGGACACCAACAGAAAATTATTTGCATACAGCAAATCGGAAACCTTGTTCCGGACCACTGAAGGAGTGTCTTGAGACAGTGTAATTTCAGTACGGTATTTTGTATTTTGACACAGTACGGTCTCGGACTGCACAGACCATTCGCTGCCCAGAAATACTACGATTACATTGTAAATGCCCGCCTTACTTTCAGCATAACTGTTGGCCAAATCATTCATCTAGCCTGCCATTTTCATTAATAATTTGTTATGAATGTAGTTGTTCAAATATTTGAAGCTGGTAAAATGAGGTGGTTACAATCAATGTTGTCTAGTGATACCCAACTCGTCGCTTTTTTATCCTGCACTGATCTGGTATATTAATAATAAACTACGAAGTCACACCGAACAAAATCCGATGAATTCAAAGCAGGAATAACCGAGATTGTGTCATCTTATTCCCGATAATTTTAATGCTCTGTAGGCCGACAGATTATTTTTATTCAGCCGCGCTACTGAACGTTACAAACATATCGGCAGGTTTTGCAAGTGGTGTTCATGAATTTTTTTTCGCACTTCGCTGTCGGCGGTTAATATGGGTTGATTATGGTGCTTTCTTTCTGCATCATAGAAACATAATTTTAAGTAGACGGCTGTACTCAGGCAGAGGGGTGTGATACAGCCTAATGATTTTATACTTTAAAAGAGGTTTTGAATTATTAAATCTTCGTGTCCTTCATTTGAAAATTACGGTGGCCGTTTCCAAACCTGCCAATCATTTTTAATGTTTCCAGTTAAGCTAGACAAAAATCATCTGTTCACAGCATTCGTATTTTCTGTAACAAGCTGACACAATCTCAGTTATTTTTACTTCGTAAGTGCAAGGCTAGTGAAGCGAGAAAAATTTCAGTCTCGAGGCACTCCTTCAGAGGTTCGGCACAAGGTCGCTGATTGGCTGAATGCAAGTACGTTTCTGTTGGTGTCCGGAAAATGCATAGCAATGTTGTTGAATATTAAAAAAAGAAACCTGTTACACTGAAAATAATTACACAGTTAAGGTGCTTGAAAAGAGTTACACTTAAAATAATAACACCGTAGTGGTTTCTTATTTTGTTATTTATTTCTCATTCCAAAAGTAGCCTAGTTGTAGTTTATGACAACCTACAGTCTATGGCGGTTTACTTTTATTAATTAAGAAATGTTCTTATTTACCAAAGGGGGGCCCAGCAGAGAAAGTTTGGGAACCATTGTTATAGGCCATCAATTAGGATTAAACCAGTTGATATTAATTTGCACTGATAGGGGGCAGGTAAGTACTGACAGACTTCAGCTGGTTTCTTGGCTTTCCATGCCTTTTTGCACCTCCTTTTCTTCATGTGTTTCATACTTATTCCCTGTGTCATTCCAAATTATCACACATAACTCATAGACTTATTTGTTTTGATGTCTTTGTATGTGTGGATTACTTGTGGTGAAAATTTCATGGCAATAGCCTCATTAGAAATATATTTACTGACAATTTATTTATTGTCTACCACAGCATAATGAAGTCGAAAGGAGGTCTTTCACGGTATAGGGGAAAATGCCCACAGCCCAATGAGAACAAGCTTTTGATATTATGAAACACATCTGGTAACTCCACGGAAAACAAGTTTAATATGCCTGATTTGCATACAGGAAGTGAACTATGGCCCACTTAGTACATGCTCTATTTTTATGAGACAATGCTCAGAAAAGTTCATTTTTGAGCATGTTACCAAGTCCAAATATGTTCAATTATTAGTTTATTAGCTTCAGCCAATGGAGTCCTTACATCTAATATTGTGTGTCTATCCTGGATAAAGACAAGAAAAATATTATCTATATCGATTTACAGCTTCAATTCTTGCATCCAATGAGTTCTGGATCATTCTGGAATGTGATTAAATGATTTTTAAATGCACTTGGACCCATGAGTGTACAGATTTTGGAAGTCACTTAATTTTGACCAAGAGATACCTTGATCACACCTAGAACCTTAAACTCGAATTGTTCGTGCATTTCAGAAAATGTCAGACAAATGTATTATTTCTAGTTGTAAGGTTTGGCTTAAGGATAGTTCTATGTTATGTAAGGGTTCTAGATTGGTTGGATCCCCCGAAGGGTGGCTTTATGAAATGTTGTCCATAAATGGTTTGAAGATCTCGTCAGGTGATAGGTTATAACAGAAATGTTAACGGTCTTTATTGCGCAAGTGTCACCGGGAAGAGAATGATATTCTTGATGATGACCATGATGAATCACCTTCAGAACAAAGTTTTCTGGAAGATGTAGTTAGAGGCGAAGAGCCATTAAGCACAGATAATGTTGTTCCACCATGCTTAAGTGTAGACGATTTGATGTATGGATCGTCATCCCATCAAAAATGTTCTATTTGTACAAGTAACAATGACAAGTGTGTTGTGTTGCCAAAACAAGCTCGTCTCTCACTAATAGTACAATACAACATGGGTGTGTCTAATGATCCAGTGAAGCGATACTACTGCAGATGTCCAGCACGGAATAGAACAGCTGGCATGTGTGCTCCTGTCGCTTCAGTATTGTACTACATTGGATATTACCAACACATTCCTCAAAATAAACCTCTTCAATCATCTTCTCGGCAATATACCACATCTTTCAAAACAAATTCATTAACTGAAAATGACTAGTTCCATACATATCTTACATATAAAAAGGTTGCCTTTACCAAAATTTTGGACTTAAATGCAACATCATGAACACATTTAATCACATTCCCGAATGATCCAGAACTCACTGGATGCAAGAATTGAAGCTGTAAATTGATATAGATAATATTTTTCTTGTCTTTATCCAGGATAGACACACAATATTAGATGTAAGGACTCCATTATAGCTTGCTAGTTGACATGATCCGGAATGATCCAGAATTAATTCATTCCATTTTGAAGCCATAATACCATTCTTTTTTAGTTATTACTTGTGATTTTGAGTACATATCAACTATTTTGGGTAAAGGTTGATAATCTTATCCTATTTAAAACAAACTGCTCATTCTGACAAATGAGAGTTCCTTTGATATATTGATCTCTGGATCAATGTTACCAGTCTCGAAAGTTCAAAAAAATTATACAGGATTTATACAACTATATAGCGCAACTTTCTACAAAAAATTTTTAGGTGGGGAAGAATGGGAACCTACTGAAATAAGCAAAAGAAAAATAAGATTTCTATGAAATTTTGTGATAAAATTGACAAATTCTTGAGTAAATCATCTACAAAACCCAAAACCAGTGAATTTGGCACATTATGTAAATCGTAGATAAAAACAGAATACAATGATTTGCAAAACCTTTTCAACTTATATTCAATTGAATACACTGCAAAGACAAAATGTTTAATGTTCAAACTGAGAAACTTTATTTTTTTTTGGCAAATAATCATTAACTTAGAATTTAAAGGCAGCAACACATTGCAAAAAAGGCACAGGGGCCTTTTTACCACTGTGTTACATCGCCTTTCCATTCAACGACACTCAGTAAACGTTTGGGAACTGAGGAGACCAATTTTTGAAGCTTTTCAGGTGGAACTCTTTCCCATTCTTGCTTGATGTACAGCTTATGTTGTTCAACAGTCCGGAGTCTCCGTTGTCGTATTTTACGCTTCATAATGCGCCACACATTTTCAATGGGAGACAGGTCTGGACTACAGGCAGGCCAGTCTAGTACCTGCACTCTTTTACTACAGAGCCATGCTGTTGTTACACGTGCAGAATGTGGCTCGGCATTGTCTTGCTGAAATAAGCAGGGGCGTCCATGAAAAAGACGTTGCTTGGATGGCAACATATGTTGCTCCAAAACCTGCATGTACCTTTCAGCATTAATGGTGCCTTCACATATGTGTAAGTTGCCCATGCCTTGGGAACGAATACACCCCCAAACCATCACAGATGCTGGCTTTTGAACTTTGCGCCTATAAACAGTCTGGATGGTCCTTTTCCTCTTTGGTCCGGAGGACACGACGTCCACAGTTTCCAAAAACAATTTGAAATGTGGACTTGTCAGACCACAAAACACTTTTCCACTTTGCATCAGTCCATCTTAGATGAGCTTGGGCCCAGCGAAGCCGGCGGCGTTTCTGGGTGCTGTTGACAAATGGCTTTTGCTTTGCATTGTAGAGTTTTAACTTGCACTTGCAGATGTAGCAACGAACTGTAGTTACTGACAGTGGTTTTCTGAAGTGTTCCTGAGCCCATGTGGTGATGTCCTTTACACACTGATGTCGGTTTTTGATGCAGTACCACCTGAGGGATCGAAGGTCACGGGCATTCAATGTTGGTTTTCGGCCTTGTCGCTTACATGCAGTGATTTCTGCAGATTCTCTGAACCTTTTGACAATATTACGGACCATAGATGATGAAATCCCTAAATTTCTTGCAATAGCTCATTGAGGGATGTTGTTTTTATACTGTTCGACAATCAGCTCACGCATTTGTTCACTAAGTGGTGACCCTCGCCCCATCCTTGTTTGTGAATGACTGAGCATTTCAGGGAAGCTGCTTTTATGCCCAATCATGGCCCCCAACTGTTCCCAATTAGCCCGTTCACCTGTGGGATGTTCCAAATAAGTGTTTGATGAGCATTCCTCAACTCTCTGTCTTTTTTGCCACTTGTGCCAGCTTTTTTGAAACATGTTGCAGGCATCAAATTCCAAATGAGCTAATATTTGCAAAAAATTACAAAGTTTACCTGTTCAAACATTAAGTAACTTGTCTTTGCAGTGTATTCAATTGAATATAGGTTTAAAAGCATTTGCAAATATTTGTATTCTGTTTTTATTTACGATTTACACAACGTGCCAACTTCACTGGTTTTGGGTTTTGTATAACTTTTTTGTTGTGGGGTTTCTGGATTTGCATTTGGTATCAAAATATGCAGAAGGTCTTGCTGAAGCTAATAAACTACAAAACCCAAAACCAGTGAAGTTGGCCCGTTATGTAAATCGTAGATAAAAACAGAATACAATGATTTGCAAATCCTTTTCAACTTATATTCAATTGAATACACTGCAAAGACAAGACGTTTAATGTTCAAACTGAGAAACTTTTTTTTTTTTTGCAAATAATCATTAACTTAGAATTTAAAGGCAGCAACACATTGCAAAAAAATTGGCATAGGGGCCTTTTTACCACTGTGTTACATCGCCTTTCCTTTTAACGACACTCAGTAAACGGTTGCGAACTGAGGAGACCAATTTTTGAAGCTTTTCAGGTGGAACTCTTTCCCATTCTTGCTTGATGTACAGCTTAAGTTGTTCAACAGTCCGGGGTCTCCGTTGTCGTATTTTACGCTTCATAATGCGTCACACATTTTCAATGGGAGACAGGTCTGGACTACAGGCAGGCCAGTCTAGTACCCGCACTCTTTTACTACGGAGCCATGCTGTTGTAACACGTGCAGAATGTGGCTTGGCATTGTCTCGCTGAAATAAGCAGGGGCGTCCATGAAAAAGACGTTGCTTGGATGGCAACATATGTTGCTCCAAAACCTGTATGTACCTTTCAGCATTAATGGTGCCTTCACATATGTGTAAGTTGCCCATGCCTTGGGCACTAATACACCCCCATACCATCACAGATGCTGGCTTTTGAAGTTTGCGCCTATAACAGTCTGGATGGTTCTTTTCCTCTTTGGTTCGGTGGACACGACGTCCACAGTTTCCAAAAACAATATGAAATGTTAGATGAGCTTGGGCCCAGCGAAGCCGGCGGCGTTTCTGGTGCTGTTGATAAATGGCTTTCGCTTTGCATTGTAGAGTTTTAACTTGCACTTGCAGATGTAGCGACGAACTGTAGTTACTGACAGTGGTTTTCTGAAGTGTTCCTGAGCCCGTGTGGTGATGTCCTTCGCACACTGATGTCGGTTTTTGATGCAGTACCGCCTGAGGGATTGAAGGTCATGGGCATTCAATGTTGGTTTTCGGCCTTGTCGCTTACATGCAGTGATTTCTGCAGATTCTCTGAACCTTTTGACAATATTACGGACCATAGATGATGAAATCCCTAAATTTCTTGCAATAGCTCATTGAGGGATGTTGTTTTTATACTGTTCGACAATCAGCTCACGCATTTGTTCACTAAGTGGTGACCCTCGCCCCATCCTTGTTTGTGAATGACTGAGCATTTCAGGGAAGCTGCTTTTATGCCCAATCATGGCCCCCAACTGTTCCCAATTAGCCCGTTCACCTGTGGGATGTTCCAAATAAGTGTTTGATGAGCATTCCTCAACTCTCTGTCTTTTTTGCCACTTGTGCCAGCTTTTTTGAAACATGTTGCAGGCATCAAATTCCAAATGAGCTAATATTTGCAAAAAATTACAAAGTTTACCTGTTCAAACATTAAGTAACTTGTCTTTGCAGTGTATTCAATTGAATATAGGTTTAAAAGCATTTGCAAATATTTGTATTCTGTTTTTATTTACGATTTACACAACGTGCCAACTTCACTGGTTTTGGGTTTTGTATAACTTTTTTGTTGTGGGGTTTCTGGATTTGCATTTGGTATCAAAATATGCAGAAGGTCTTGCTGAAGCTAATAAACTACAAAACCCAAAACCAGTGAAGTTGGCCCGTTATGTAAATCGTAGATAAAAACAGAATACAATGATTTGCAAATCCTTTTCAACTTATATTCAATTGAATACACTGCAAAGACAAGACGTTTAATGTTCAAACTGAGAAACTTTTTTTTTTTTGCAAATAATCATTAACTTAGAATTTAAAGGCAGCAACACATTGCAAAAAAATTGGCATAGGGGCCTTTTTACCACTGTGTTACATCGCCTTTCCTTTTAACGACACTCAGTAAACGGTTGCGAACTGAGGAGACCAATTTTTGAAGCTTTTCAGGTGGAACTCTTTCCCATTCTTGCTTGATGTACAGCTTAAGTTGTTCAACAGTCCGGGGTCTCCGTTGTCGTATTTTACGCTTCATAATGCGTCACACATTTTCAATGGGAGACAGGTCTGGACTACAGGCAGGCCAGTCTAGTACCCGCACTCTTTTACTACGGAGCCATGCTGTTGTAACACGTGCAGAATGTGGCTTGGCATTGTCTCGCTGAAATAAGCAGGGGCGTCCATGAAAAAGACGTTGCTTGGATGGCAACATATGTTGCTCCAAAACCTGTATGTACCTTTCAGCATTAATGGTGCCTTCACATATGTGTAAGTTGCCCATGCCTTGGGCACTAATACACCCCCATACCATCACAGATGCTGGCTTTTGAAGTTTGCGCCTATAACAGTCTGGATGGTTCTTTTCCTCTTTGGTTCGGTGGACACGACGTCCACAGTTTCCAAAAACAATATGAAATGTTAGATGAGCTTGGGCCCAGCGAAGCCGGCGGCGTTTCTGGTGCTGTTGATAAATGGCTTTCGCTTTGCATTGTAGAGTTTTAACTTGCACTTGCAGATGTAGCGACGAACTGTAGTTACTGACAGTGGTTTTCTGAAGTGTTCCTGAGCCCGTGTGGTGATGTCCTTCGCACACTGATGTCGGTTTTTGATGCAGTACCGCCTGAGGGATTGAAGGTCATGGGCATTCAATGTTGGTTTTCGGCCTTGTCGCTTACGTGCAGTGATTTCTCCAGATTCTCTGAACCTTTTGACAATATTACGGACCATAGATGATGAAATCCCTAAATTTCTTGCAATAGCTCATTGAGGGATGTTGTTTTTATACTGTTCGACAATCAGCTCACGCATTTGTTCACTAAGTGGTGACCCTCGCCCCATCCTTGTTTGTGAATGACTGAGCATTTCAGGGAAGCTGCTTTTATACCCAATCATGGCACCCACCTGTTCCCAATTAACCCTTTCACCTGTGGGATGTTCCAAATAAGTGTTTGATGAGCATTCCTCAACTCTCTCAGTCTTTTTTGCCATTTGTGCCAGCTTTTTTGAAACATGTTGCAGGCATCAAATTCCAAATGAGCTAATATTTGCAAAAAATGACAAAGTTTACCTGTTTGAACATTAAGTTACTTGTCTTTGCAGTGTATTCAATTGAATATAGGTTGAAAAGGACTAGCAAATCAATGTATTCTGTTTTATTTACGATTTACACAACGCGCCAACTTCAACGGTTTTGGGTTTTGTAATAATTGAATATTTTGACTTGGTAACATGCTCAAAAATGAACTTTTCTGAGCATTGTCTCATAAAAATAGAGCATGTACTAAGTGGGCCATAGTTCACTTCCTGTATGCAAATCAGGCATATAAAACTTGTTTCCCGTGGAGTTACCAGATGTGTTTCAAAATATCAAAAGCTTTTTCTGATCGGGCTGTGGGCATTTTTCCCTATACCGTGAAAGACCTCTTTTCATGGACCTTTATGGCTGCAAATGTGACTGACTTATCTTGTATTTCTTGATGATATGACTGCTGAATTGTATTATTATTATTATTATTATTGTTTTATTACTTGTTCAGATTCATCCAAATGCTTCAAAAGTCATGGCATATCAGATCACCATGCAACTGGACAATGACTGGAAACAGAGTGTGAAAAGAACCAAAGAATTCTTTAATGCATAGAAGTGGATTTTTACGATGAACAAGCCAATCACCTATATTGAATAGAGCACTTGAATAGAGCACTTCACTTGCTGAAGGCAAAACTGTGGGAACAAGAACAAGCAGGAACAGGCAGAGCATCACTAGGGAGGAAACCTAACATCTAGTGTGCTCTACAGGGTCTAGACCTCACATACTCAGTGAGTACAAAAAGGATTGGGTGGCAGGGCAGCCTAGTGCTAGGCTGCTTCATTAGTAATTCCAGAGAGTTGCTGGTTCAATTTCCCCAAAAAACTCTGTTGACTGGCCCTAAATTCCCAACTGCTCCCTAAGCCTTCACCTGAGCCTTTTCTCTGTCCCACTGTACTTGCAACTGTTCTAGCCAGTGTTTTTTCCAGGGAATAGAAAAAAAGAGAAACACTCTTGACAGAACCTCGCCAGATAAAGGCATAAGAAAGTCTTAAGAATGAGTTAAGTGTATGCATTTAATTATTCAAAAAATGACCATTACATTTATAATTACATTAATTTGTCCTTTCACTTTCGAGCCCCCAAAATTGGAGGGCTTTGTGTTAAATTGATCACGATTCCACAAAGATTCATGCAATAATTAAAATTCTAAAATAAAGCCAAAAGTCTACACTTCAAACCCATCTTTATGTTTTAATTTCAAAGCCTCTGTGGTGGAGTGGAGAGCCAAAATGATGTAAGTTCTTAGTCTCATTGTTCATGTCCAAAACTAGAACATATTCAGATTAAATTGAAAGGACTGACATATTGACTGAGTGTCTGTAATTTGAACATTTGTTTGAATTTCAGAAATGTTCCATGCCTCTGACAATCCTTGCATTAATAAGAAAGGCTCTACTTGTTGTGCCCACCTTAACTGTGGACATGCACAGACCCCTACCCACTGTGGCCACTTGATTGTATCTACTCATGTAGCAAATTAATTGTTACTCATTTAACATATTGGGTGTCTCATAATGATGACAAAAATTATGACTGAACTTATAGTTCAGGTAGGACTATAACTATTTGGACTGCGGCACAATGATGTTTCTTTTAAAATGTAGAGAGTAGCAGAGAAAGGCTAATAAGGATCTTCAGGGTCGCTATAAACCCCCTGTCCTCTGACCAGTGGCCAAACGGGGAGATTTTCATTGCAGGAGCAGCTGAGGAATGAAACCAACACAGAAACAAGCCTGTCAATCTAACAATGATATTTTGAAATACAACTCTCAGTTTTACACATCAGACTTCCCAAATAAAAACTGTAGTAGTCTTACCATTATTAGGGAAACTCCCACCTGTTGAAAAAATATGGCATTACTCATCTCATAAAATCAGAATGAATCATTTCATACAAGGATCTGCTGACTGGATGCTCAAACTCTTTACGAAAGACAGCTGGACCCTAGAGTTCATGATTACTGCTGTTTCTCTAAAGACAAATAAAACAGTACAGTTGATACCCATTAAAAGTACGCTACCCCACTATTCAAATACATTTTTTGGTCATTTTTTGAACGACGTAATCAGCTGGAGAAGATCAGATATCTATGCTGTTGGCAGTGCGCCATGTTTGTTGGAATCGAGATAGCTTGCCACGTCACCCAGATGCCGGAACTCTTGTGCGCGCAGAGGTTAAAAATACAATGAGAGTTGAGAAGTGTTGTACCGGTAAGCATATTGTTTATGATAAATTTTGTTTTTAATATTGCTGAGTGTTGTACCAGTGATGGTTTTTACATTCTGGAGTGAACGGTCTATATGATAGTTATTCGTATAACGACAGCAATAAATTATAAGTTGACATAAGATTTGGAGAGCCAGCCTGTTCCATCTGTAACTGATGCTGTTGTTTCTCCAGCTAAACAATGGTTGACTGGCAGTTGGGTTTGGGGACCTGTCGGTGACTAAATTCCATTGGCACGGTATCATCTTTCAAGATCTTCCGATATTTACTGTGATAAACTTGATTCAATTCCATATTTTGTGTAAAAACACACTCCTTGAAACAAACAGGACATTGTCACAAGATGCAGTTTTTGACTGGCTAAAATATAAGGAAGGTAGCTTTAATGAACTTGTGCGAATGAGTTGTATTTCAGAGGTTTGACGTTTGATTAATTGGTGCTTAAAAATTGCAAAAATTCAGGAAAAAAATTGTATTTATGGAAAGATAAGTATATGTACTTTCATTGGGTAAGAGCTGCAACAAATGTTTTCTTTGCCTTCAAGCAGCTCTTGATTGTAATTCCCTTAATTGGTGGAATAATATCTCGGGTTTAAAGGTAAACTTTCTGAAGAAAGTTTTCAAAAAGGGTTTGCATTATGGATTCTGCATGATGAAAAATGATTTGATGGGGGAAACTTCACACTTCTCCACTAATCTTAGATGGTTTCATAAAGAAATGAACACAGGTCTCCGATAGAGACATGGAACCTGAGGCTCAGAGGCTTAAATCCAGTTTATTCCTACAGCAAATGCCAGCAGAGATCACAAACCATGTTGTCTAGCTGCTCAGCCCCTCACCTGCCCTGCTCTTGATGGTGAAGACAGTTTGCATTCCAGCATGAACATGGTCAGCTACATGACAGTGGAGGAGCCAGACCCCTGGGTTCTGGGCGATCATCTCCACTGTCTGAGAGGTTCCCGGGAACACGTCAAAGACATCCCCTCTGTGCGCCAAATCAGTCTAGAAGGAATGTCAGGGGAAAAGGGGAAGAAATCAGATCAGTTTAATATATTCATAAGATGAATATAAGTCCTCTCCAACATAAACTGAGCACACACTCAGAAATGTCATTGTCAATGACCGACTGAATATTTAGAGCCTGGATTTGAGATTGAGTGAAAGAGCACTTTAATTTAAAGTGTTTTCCTCTTTGGCGCATTTTACTGATTTATAGCGTCTGCATAAACACTGTGTACTGCATTTCGCTGATCCTCTTAATGCGATAGGTCAATTATTGAAGAGAATGCTGCACGCTGTGCAACATTTTTGCAAGCAGCTGACTGAATTACTACACTAATTAAAATGAGAGAAAATGAACCACAAATAAACTAATAATTGCCAAGGAATTTACCTTACATGAGAGAAGGCTTACATATCCAGATTTTAACCACAGGTATACTAATAGTAACATAATTTGCATCTTTCATCTTCCAAGCCACTGAAACACTTTGGGAACTTTGACCTGCACATAGGACTTATGCAGATGCCAAAAGAATGTGCAGAAAGTATGTGTGGAAATGAACTCATTTATGATGGTATGTGCAATTGCCCATGGCATTGGACCATGCAAATACCCTATAAATTGAAGCCTGTCCGTGGAAATGGATTGTGTGCAGATCCACCTCATTGCCCATCCCATGAAGATACCAGCTTGTTTTCTCTCCAAGCATAATCGTCAACCCTTGAAGATTACCATAAAGTTGCCCATTGATGCCTGCAATGGGAGAGGAGGAACAGAATCCATATGCAGCACAGACATTACAGTAAGTATGATTTCTTGCATGCAGTCAATCACTGAATCGCAGACAGAGGTTGTCCTCTGCAGTGTCACACCGTGCATTTGGTTGCCTTCTATGAACTCGTCAGTCATAGTGAAGCTGCCGGGGTCTTTCTTCAGGTAGGTCTGGATGTTATCGTTCAGGTACCAGGATAAATTTTCATTAAAAACCATGAAGAGCAAGACAAACTCATTCTCCACATCTCTCCTCCTCCTGTTTTTATCCAATGTCCCCTTCCTACAGACCACCAAAGGCCCAAATAGCCCACTGGCTGTGTCCTGAATGAAAATCATATGTCCAATTAGTACAAGCTGCTTGCTATGTCCAGCATAAGAAATCACATAATTAATTAGTACCAGCAAGCTGCATGTATCCTACATCATAAACAAAGAGTCTAGCAGCACCATTGATCTGGTCATGTTGCTCAAATATCCATTTGAGCTCCTCTGTTGCCACATTAAGAATTTTTTTCAACGGCATGACAGCTCACATTTTTATAGCAAAAAAAAAATTGAACATACTGCGTTATCGGAATTATAATACTTATTATGACTTGAGACTTTAAGCTGACCACTAACCTTAACATAGTCAACAGTTGAGTAATAGGAAAATGAGATGCAGTTGGGGTCTGAACTTCCAGGACCTGATCTTTCTGGTAAGTCCCATTGATACTGTTGCATTCTGCCTTTTGTGCATATAAAAAGAAGAACTAGATGGATGGATTTTACATATGTCATAGTAACTGCATATGAATTACAGTTTTCAGCAATGCATATGTTTCTTGATCATTTTTTGAGAATGTGACTGATTCTGATACCAGCACTCAGTCTGGTCTCTCACCTGGTGGGACAGCCGTTTGCTGACCAGCCAGCGTCTTTACTCCTTGGGAATGCATTGAGAATGGGCGGGTAGCCATGTTCTTGAAACTGACCAGAACTCTCTCTCCAACCTCCGCCCTGATTATGGGACCTTCAGTGGAATATATTATGCACAAACCACTCACAGCTTTGGTTCTCAAAAAATAAATTGGAGATATTTATTTAGAGAGCATTTTTCTTTTAAACCAGATTAGCTGAAATTATGCATGTTTTTTAGGTTGAAAATGTGCATGCAGTTATCCTTGACTGAACTTGAATTACGTAGCTAATTTTTAAAAGATTGTTGAAAATGAAATGAAAAGTAGATGTACCCAGAATCTGAAGATGTTCATCTTGCGGCAGCCTTGGTTTCCTTGACGTGAATGTGGCATCAGTGTACTCCCTGTACACCACCTTCTTATACCTGGAGCCGATACGATTCTCACCTCTTCCGACAAAAATGCTCCCAGGACTGTAAGAGATTTTAGCAATAATTAAAGTCAGGACTCTGATGTAGTGAGTTTGGTTGATGAAGCACAATTTATGTAATTGATAACAATTGATTTGAGACATTTTAAAACCCACAAAAAGCATTCAAGCAAAGCGCTAGACCACCACAAGCCGCCGTGAATCTTCATATATGTTGTAGATTCCACAAGCCTTTGGAGCACTACAGGAGGGATGGAGTGCCGATCTCTTGAAGGTATTCCCTCATTTGGTGTTTTATGATAGTAGGTGGAGAGCACTGTCTTTCACATTGGTCCCAAATCTCTCATGTGCTCAATTTGCTGGAGAATTTCTGATTGCGGTGACCATGACCATAAAACACAAATCATTTTTAAACCTGCCAGTGACCCATCTTGCCCTGCAGATGGAGACATTACCAACTTTTAGATATCTCACGTTCTCTTGTTCAACTGCCCCGGTCAACAGTGTTAATGACATGCATTGACTGTCATTAATATGTGGAATTGAAGATGCTGCAACTACCATTTTGGTGTTTTCAGACATGTCGACCACAAGGCCACTCAATGTCACAAATATAGGGTCCTTCCAGTCTCAGAATTCAGGGTCTGGATGGCCTGTTTGAGTCACAAAGTAGAGCAAATTTTTGGTGATTTATGATCCTTATGATCCAGACTGTGTAATGGTTGAGGTGTGGTCCTGCTCCTGAAACTCTGTAAACAGCTTTGAGTTTGGAGCAGGATTCGCAGAAGAGAGGAAATTTGGAGAGTTGGTCATGGGTTGTGCATATAAGATTAAATGGATCGTTGAGACAGACTATTAAGCATGAGACAGGGTTATGTGATCAGTGAGTAGAAGATGAAACGGCTGAACATGTGCTGATATTCTGTGAATTATATGATCTGGACAGTGAGAGGTTGTTTGATAGGACCAAAGAGACAGGGAGGGAGTAGGGTATAAGGGGGATATTGGAGGACAGTATGGGAAAAGAGGTCGTAGGTCAGGCACTTTTTACTCTTCTCAAAACAACAGAATTGGGAAAAAGAAGTAATATTGGTACACCATGTCCGGCCTCACACCCCAGCACAGTAAGTAGCGGCGTATGCACCTTGAAGTTTCGCCAACCAAAGCCAAAGAAGAAAAAGAGCATGTCAGAGCCAGATTGTCTTGTGTCTGCTGCCAACTCACTCGCCTTTTCTTTGTGTGCTTCTAATTCCTGCCTCCAGCCCTTCGTGTTCATGTGTGTCTCAAGTCAGTCTACCTCACTTATTTCCAGGATTCCAGTCCTCACCTCCCCCGCTCACCTTAAGACTAACTTCCTTATCTTAACCCTGGCATAGATCTTCGACCACACTCTGCCCATCCCTCCAGATTCTGGCTGGTGCTGTTTGGCCCTTGCTTGTCTTCCACCCATGACTGCATGTTTTGCTCTGCTCTCTCCACAGTGAACCAAATTTGGAATGTTGAATTCTCTATTGAATAACTGGTTTCACTATCACGGGTCTCCTAATTGACTCATTTGGCCTCACATTCCAGACAAATAGCATTTGCTATGTATTTGCTGTCAGACTGTTTTTTCATCCGACTGGGTCTGGTCATGTCCTGCACTGACATTCTTTGACACCAGAGGAAGAGGTCAGGTTGCTGATAAATTTATTGTATATACAATTCTAATGCATTAGTGTTTAGGGCATAAAATTAACAAAAAACACACATCATTATTCTCATTTAATTTCCTATTCATTCATATTTTTCTCATGAATCCTAATGCCAATGTCACTTTGAACTCTGTTTCTAATGCCACACTATCCAGGGGCACATTTCCCAAAAGCGTAGTTGCTAACAAAGTTAGCAACTTACAAAGTTCGTCCATTCACTGTCAATAGGCCCAACTACATCAGTTAGCATCTGTGGTTTTGGGAAAATGCACCCCAGTTCAGCTGTCGTTGTGACTGACTCTCCAGCCATCTATCTGTGGCTCAATTCTGAGTCCTCATTCAAAGCCACTCCAATCTTTTTCTGCCATCTTAGTCCAAAATCTCCCCTGTGGGAGCTCTTTTAAACAAGTTGCCACATGATAGGTTTTCATCAGCACCTGGTTTTGATAGCTTACACCATTTGGCAACAATAGTTGCCTATGGCGTTCAAAGGGTTAAGTTTTATTTATTTATTTATTTTTAGTACTTTTATTATTATTTTCATTTATATTTACTGTCTTTTTATGTGTGCATGCTACTGAGGGACAACTGAATTTCCCCATGTAGGGATTAATAAAGTATCTATCTATCTATCTATCTATCTATCTATCTAAGTGAAAAAATAAAATTTAGTTCAAAGGGGCAGCAGATGGTGCACAAGTCCAATATAGTAGACCTGGTCAGGGGGTGCAGTTTGGGTGAATGGTACCTGCTCTCCTCAGTAGCACCATTTGCCTGCAGTTCCCAGCTCCTGCTGGGGGAGTAGTCCCACTCAGTCTCCTCAGCAGCGATGAAGTACTGCACCACGGGAGGGGGGGCCTCCGTCTGCGGCGCGTCCTGCCCCCTGCACTGTGACACCCGGTACAGCTGCCTCATCCCAGACAAGTAGTGATCAGTGGTCATGCAGCTCACCTCAAATGTCCCTGTCAAGCAGAGCACAGAGTACTGTGTGCCAAATCACAAACCTTACACAACCTGCTTTGTGGTCGCTTCTCTATTTGCATGCATGTGTGAGTAACAAAGCAGTTGCTAAAGACAGTGTATCTGACTTATAAAAATAAATACATTAATGCCAAAACATAAATAAACTGATTCTTACACACAATCAATATACAGTATTAGTAAGAATGACAGACGGTTTTTTTAGAACAGATTGTGGGTCTTTTCACAAGTAGGGTAAAATGTGAATACAATTTTATGAGTCCACAGAAAGAGAGGACTCACTTAATTCTTTTTTTTTTTGTTGTTGTTGTTGTAAAAAACATCTGACCAGGGCAATATTCATTCACAGAGCCTGGGATTTAAGGGTTTGCCCATAGTAGATCTCAGAGGGTTAGCAGCCCCTGTTTGGAGCAGGACTACGGTCATCTCTTCTCCTCACTCACCTGCGGAGTCTGGCTGCATGGAAACAGTCACAGCAGTATGAGGAAACAGTCCCACGGCATCCCTGTTCATGCCCTCCCACTGGAAAGTGTTGCCCCGGAAATAAACCCCGTGTACGTCTACTTCAGTTCCCAGGCCAAACACATGCCAGGTCACGCGATCCCCAAAACAGAGGTCCAGACCCTGCAGGTTCCCATACATCAGTCCATTGACCCCTGTGCGATACACACAAATAAACATTCTGATCATTCAACATCGTCAAAGCACAATGAACACAAAACAAAGTGTGAAATAAACTCAAGATTAACTTAATTACCTGTGTGCTCTACCTTAAATCTATTATATAAATTCTTTGATAAATGTTAACCATTTTATTAAAAAAAAAAGTCTTTTTAAGCTTTTGAGGTATGTTTGAGCGTGATGTTGGAATGTGTCTGAGCCTTAGATGCTTAAAAAACAATATTGAGGAAATATGTAATCTTGTAAGCGTATGACTGGACACCGATAGTTGAACATTGGTTAAAGTACCATGCATGTTATTGCTCTCTATAAAGTCCTCATTTGCCACATTTGATACGCTGGTCCCAAACATGCGGATATTCTCCTCCAGGTACCAGCTGAGGTTTTCATCCATCACTGAGAAGAGCATGAAAAGCTCTCTGTCCACACCCATCTGAAATTCATCATGCAAAACCAATGTAACAAGGTCAACACCTCCAACGCTCAATACCATTTTTACACCGGCATATACAGACAGGTGAGAAATTAAAAAAAAAAAATCCAGAGAAATGTGTGAAGGAACATTTTGAATGTACTTTTGTAGATACTTCCAGAATGGTATACTGCATGACTCAACAAGGCAGTTTACATCCTACGATGCCCTATGGCATGTAAAAAAATGCAAGTAAAAAAGGACAGTCATCCATGACTTTGGGTTAAGGTAGCAAGAGAAAAAGCTTTAAGACTTTGAAAGAGGCTTCATTGAGCAGAATTCATAACTGCTGACCTTCCTATCTGAAAGAGTGACGGAAATAAAATCTGCTTTCAGTTCAAAGGGGAAGATATGAGTGAATTGGGCTGGAAATTGAGGTAGAAGTGCACATTTGATGACTATGATGGTCATGAATAAGTGCTGTATATACGAAAAAGCAGGAGACCATTCTTCCTTGTGTGACAAAGACTGTTAACACAGGAAACAGTCAGAGTATGTCCTCATGAACAGACTCTCAACAATTAAGTGAGAGGGCTATCTATCATAGTGGGATTGCAGTGCATTATCCACTTATGACATAGTCATAGTTTGCTTGTCCCCTATAAAGATAAGTGTTCCATCAAACAGAAAATAAATACTTATTTGTTATCACTTCTATCTAATGATGAAACATTTTATCCTGATGGTAATAGTCTCTTCCAGGATTACAATTGCCTGAACCACAGGGCATGAAATGGTACTTTGAGTTTGAATTGAAGTGAATCATAAGCTCTGGCCTTCAAAGTCACCACTGTATATCTGATTGGTTGATACGGCTCTCTTTGGACCAGTGTGTTAGACAGCACTCTGCACCACCATCAAAACTCCAAATGGAGGAATTTTTAAAAAACAATAATGGTGTTCCATCCCTCCTGTAATGTTCAAGAGACTTATTAAATTTACTCTAAGGTGCAATGAAACTGTTCTGTTGGCCGGTGGTGACCCAACAACTGAAGCGGACACCTCATGTTGTTTATTCATCAAATGTTTCAGGCATCTGCACTTTATTATCAAGCTGTTTCCAATTTGAGCTTCTGTTTCTGTGCTGCCCCCACACTGTTGTCAAAGATCATTCCCGTCACAGCCTGCTAACTTTAATCACTTGTTTCACGAAACCCCCGTCTGCACTGGTGCAAAGCAGCTGCTCTCTTTCTCTTTTAGCATAATGTAACGAGAGCTGTGAAACGGGTGAGCGTCAGGACAGCAGCTGAACAGACGGCAGGCCAGGACACATGCTAAAGGTCTGTCCGGGACAGTTAACTCCTGTGTTTGCCTCCATCTTCTGCACCCCCCTGGCGCAGACAGTAGTTCCCTCATGCTTCAAGAAATCCATCACAGTGCCTGTGCCCAAAACTAACAACCTAGCCTGCCTTACAGACTATCACCCCATATAGCCCCAATGTCCGTGGCGATGAAGTCCTTGGCTTTGAGAGACTTGTGAAAGATCTGCTCTGCTCTCCACCCTCGACCCACTCCAGTTTGCCTACAATTCGAACGGTGAGACCCAGCTATACCATCACACAGGTATTGCACTATGTGAGATCGCCGCTCATGGACTAAATTTCGAAATTAAATACCAAAGTCCCTCACAGCCTGACCACCAAACAATGGGGCCTGGGACTAGTCTAGGACATTTTGACTGGGAGACTTCAGAGGGTGACCTTTAACACCATCGCTCTCAATACAGGGCCCACCAAGGGTGTCTTCTGAGTCTTCTGCTTTATTTATACCATAATTGCGGCTGTACTGCCATTTACAGCTCCAAATGCATGGTTAAGTCAGCTGGTGATACAATCATGTTCGGCCTAATCTCCCACAATGGCAAGAAAGCATATCTGGATGAGGTGGAAAGCTTGGTGCTGTGTGACCAGACCAACTGCCTACCCTTGACCATTGGAAGGACTTAGAGGAGATGGATCTCAGGTGCAAAAGCTGTCAGCGAAGCAGCTACACTGCACAGTACATCAGCTGAAACATGGTGCCATGGTGTTCACATCACCAAGTACCTCTCTTGGACAAATCACAATATTCTCCCCATGAGCAAGGCAAGGTATAACCTTCACTTCCTTAGAAAACTTAGGAATAGTAAGGTTTCCCCACACATTGCAAACACATTTTACAAGGAGGTAATGAGGGGCATCTAGACAAGGAGCATCAGTTAACAGAGCGCATCACCAGGACATCACTGCCCTCCCTGACGGACATCATCAATGCTAGGCAGTGCCAGACCAGGCCTCTCAGGAACATAACGACTCTGCATCAAGCTGATGAGGTTGCTGAGGTCAGCTAAGCTGCAGGACCCATGCTGAAAAACTCACAGGCCATAAGACTGGTGAGCTATACACTCCTTTAAAGAAAACTAATTATCCAACCTCTCTCTCTCTCCTTCTCTTTCTCTGTCTGTCTGTTTGTCTGCCTGTCTGTTTCTCTCTCTCTCTCTCCCTTTCCCCCAGCCCAACTTTTAAAAATTATTGCCACATTTACTTTCAATAAGAGAGGCACATGCAATGGCCTGAAAAGACAAAAAAAGATGGAATTTGGGCTGATAATATTTTCAATTGAACATTCCTACAATGCATCAATAGCCCAGTTGTTTTTACTGTTAAAGCCCTGCAGCAGAGGTGCATAATCCAGGGTTCAGAAAGTAAAAATCCTACCATGTTTTCATTCCACCCGTAAACTCCTGTCAGCAGATTTCACTTGTTAGTTTTACCTCCCAGCTGAAGAATAGTGTCAGCTGCCAGGTCTTTTGTGGCTGGAACAATATTCTGAGAAGGACTTTTACTTTCTGAACCTGGATTATACACCTCTGCCTGGCAGCATAGCCAAAATTAATGAATGTTTCCGACTGTGCTATTTATAGACATAAATATTCAGTGCACACAACCCCAGCTCTGAAAAAGTTGGAATGTATGGGAAATGCACATGAAAACAGAAAGCCGTGATTTCTAAATTTACTTTGACATGGCAAAATAGCCAAGTAGTAAATACTTTACGATTCAAACTTCTGTAAAATATGTTGTAAGAATCAAAATTGAAATGAGTGTTTATTTTGCAAAATCAATAAAATTAATTTGCTAAACATCTCATAATGTGCTGCTGCATTATTTTCAACGTAATGCGGGTCAATGATTATTTACAAATCACTGCTTTCAGTTTTAATTGTAATTTAATGTATTTTCCCAATTTTTTCTGATGTGGGGTTGTCCATGGGCAACTACTGGCTGTTGATGTTTCGACAAAGTTGGACTTATCTATGTCTGTGAGAGGAATGTTAAAAAGTGAGAAGAAAAATATAGGATCTCATTTAAACCCCAAATTAAATTGTAGTTGAACAAAGAGAATGTTATAACTATAGAACAAAAAGCCACCAAATGAAATAAACAGGAAAATGAACAAGTATTTTTGCACGTCAGCTGAAGCTACTTACATCTTTGTAAGTTTGAACACCCTGTATAAGTGAAGACCGTGGATTTATGGCTTAATGTCAGTACATGGCATGTTGCTCTAAGAGTTATGACTAATATATTGCATCACATGTATGAGCCAGGCGTAAGCGTCCACCAAATGGCCCAATAAAACAGAGACATGCTGGCACTGTCCGAATGTGCCCTCTGATACTGAAGAATAGGGGGAGCGTTTTAAGACATTACCTGAGACCCACTCTCATTCAGAGCATCCCTTTTACACACCAGCAGAGGGCCCACCAGTCCAGAGCTGGTATCTTTGACTGGGTCGCTAGCTGAGTAGTACAAGTAGGAGATACAGGCTGGGTCAGTGGGAGAAGGGCCTTCCTTCACCCTCCAGCTGTATGTGAACATCTCACCAGGACGCACACGAGCTCCATCATTGGGAATTCCTGGGAATACCACCCATACAAACTGTGTTTCAACACAATGGTGTATTGCCCACTGACGCAAAAACAAAACATTTACACGACATAGTAAAAACATTACCATGATGAGAGAGTTCTGAGGTGAGAAAATAGTGCCAACATTTGAGAGTATTGAAATGCATTTTACCATATAACCAGCAAATAATTCCAGTATTTTTTATGATATTGTTGATTGGTGTGATGCTTTCTGACACCACAGAAAGAGTATGTATAAGGCCTCACCATCCTGGTAGCTGGCCCCTTCAAAAGCTTTTTCATACTGTAGGCCATGAGGCTGAATGCTGTAATTCCTTTGGGCCTTGTTCATAAATGTCACCAGAAGGTGGTCACCTGTTTCAGCTCGGATCACTGGGCCTGAAGAAATGAGTCAGCAGCATTGCTACGAGATATAGTCATTTCCTGGGATCTATATCTTAAAATATGATGTGTGTGTTTGTACATGTACAGTATGTACTGTATATTGGAACAGATAGTCATGAGTAAGAGAAAATTAAGCACAATATTACATCACTGCACAGCGCAGTCAGTAAGTTTTGGACAACAACACCATTTTTAAAGAGTTATAATTCCCACATGGTTGACTCCAATAAAAGTGGAGAATATTTTGTATAATGAGAGGGTGTTTACATCGATGTACAGCAAATTTCACAGCAGCTACATGGCAGCAGTTCAAATACTTACGAACTGCAATGCACAGCATATCGATACAAAACTGCATGTTGGGTCAGTTCATACAAGTGCAAGGGACTTGATCTTTTATTGAAACCAAAAGTATCTAACAGGTTTACCTAGAATGCCAAGGTGTCTGTCTGCAGCAGTCTGCTCCACCTTGGTAGTGAAGTTTTCATTGGTATAGGCCACGTAACGAACCTTCTTATACACCCCTCCCAACCGACCTCCTTGCTTTCCAAAGAAAATTTCTGACTGACTGTCAGGAGACACACAGACACCAGTTAAATATAGCCACCAAAGTTCCAACATGACTATTGCATATTCATAGCAACAGGAGACTGCGAGCAATAACATTTGAGTCAACAGCAATTAAAAAAAAAAATCAGTTTAATCAATTAGGAACAGTTTTGAGGGGAACGTGTATCAAAAGTAATGCATTGCATGATATTACTTCCCTTAGTAACAAGGCAATATGAGGAGATGCTTTTTTATATCGCGTAATATTTATTACATTTACTTTGTCAAATAACCCATTGATTTTGTGAATGTTTCCGTAGAGTTATTTTTGAAATTTTTATAGATTTACCCATGTGACAAAAATCTTTTGCTTTGAATGCCAACTGCTGGATGACATCACACTTCCTGCAACAAACAGCTATACATTCACATTTCCCAAGTGTACATGAGCCTCTTAGAACAAGAATGGTCCAACTCCTTCTTTTTCATTTTTCATTTTGAACCACTATAGTACTGAACACTTTATGCGTTCTTGAAATTTGGAACACATGATCCACTTTTGTAGTACTGAAACTACACTGAGCTAATCCTACATATGTTGACCACTTGTAAAGGTTGGTCTTCTGAGACACCAAATGCTGTGGCCGGAATGAAAGGAAGAATAGTAAAATAAGAGACAAACATGGACAGAAATCAGAGAGGGAGACTCGCGCTTCCAAAGGACCTAGATCCAGTCCGAGTAAAAATCAGAAAGCAATGCAAGCTAGACAGAATTAAATGAAAGGGAAAAATCACGGAAACCAAGATAAAAAGAATTAGCACCTGACGGTGCCCAGAAGGAGTTAAAACAGAGAGAAAGATTCCCTTGCTAACTAGCACTTTCCACTTTTGAAGCTAATTCCTCAAAGTGCAAACAAAATACCGACACTCTGTCAAGGCCAGCGAGGCAGAACTTGGGCTTAAATAGAATCCGGGCGCCGCCCCCAATTAATGCCTGCTGGCCCAAGAATCCGATAGTGAGCAAAATGATATCGTCCCGGACGAGAGCAGCAAAGAAATGCCACCGCCAGCCTCCAAAACCATGACACCACTTAGGAATCATGCTTAAATTGAAACTTTAAAAAAGACAAATATGGAGTTCGACCACTCTTGTTCTCAGGGGCTCATATATGCCCAGTACTTCATTTCCATCGTAAAAAGATGTCAAAACAGCAGCATCAAATGCAACCTGTGCAACAAGGTACTCTCCACAGCAAAACATAGACCTCCAATTCAAAGGGACAGTTCCTGAATTGCATTATGCAATATGTAATATCTTACTTTTTAAAAGTAATTTTCCCAACTATAACGACACAAAAAAAAAAACAAAAAAAAAAAAACTACAGACCTTTGAGCGGCAACCAAGGACATATTATTTGAAGGGTCAATTCCCAGTGGTGCATAATTCCACATTTGTTCCTCGGCAGCAATATAATACCGCCTTATTCTGCCACTAGATAGCGCTTCAGTGCCATTATTCTTCTCCCCACATTGTGAAACCTGGTAAAAGGCTTGCATTCCAGCTACAGGATAAAAAAAATAAAATATCAATCTCCGTAGGGAGACATCACATTATATTTAGGCCATTCAGCAAATCTCTTGTAAAGACTAAGTCTCTTCAAGCCTGTCTCCACACAGTGATCTCAGAAAATGGGAAGAATATTTAGATTCTAAAACAACCTTTTTGCGAAAGAAATGGTTTAACATCATGGAAGGATTTAAGGTTACAAGGATACTGCAGAATCTGAGGTATAAATTAAATACCTTCAGGCGGGAAATCAAGTTCTGAAATAAGTGCACTATATCACAGCTCCCCAGTAAACAAGTAAAAAATGTTCATTTCTGCTTTGGTTTTTGTCTGCATATTTTTCTTTGCTCTAAATGTTTGATCTTATCTTTGGGAGCTATTGGATGTCTACCATTCTCTAAAATTATTTTTTTTTTTCAGATAATTAGGTGCTGTGTATGTGTGTGTGGCTTCCATTTGTGTGCATTCATGATCTTTTCCATATATTCAGACGGCACTGCATTGCCTCTACCTTGTATGTGGTCATTGACCTGGCAACCGATCAGCCATTTTCCTGTGGTGATGGGCAACATTTCTACAGCAATGAAACTTGCTGGGAACAGGCTGATGACATCAGTACGATGACCCTGGTAAAGCAGTGTGTGCCCTTGGAAGAATACGGAGTGGATGACCACCTCGTTGCCCATGCCAAAGAGGTGCCAGGCCACCGTCTGATTCAAACACACCTCCACGCCAGGCAGGTTTCCATACAGGAATCCATTTATGGCTGGGGATGAGGAGAGAACAATGTAAATGGGCTGGCGAAAACAGAGAGAAAAGACTAGCATGTTCCATCTTCACTCTATCCAGTGGTTGGATTCTTTAGAAGAGAAAGGACCTGCATGTTTAAGACAAGGAAAATTCCACATGGAGGAGAAGCATATTTTTCCAGCTCATTGGTAACAGCTATATCCATCAGGCATGCAAAACGTAAGAAGTAATTTTTGCAGTGATTCAAGGAATTTTTGCTTCTTAAACATATAATTTCCCTGGTAGGAAAAAAACCACCACAGCAGGGCCAAATATGATGGCATATTTGAAGAAAGACCTTAAATCAGATCAACTGAACTGACACCATCAAAAGGAGTAAAAGAGAGGCCAACATCACCCACCATGCATTTTATTGGACTCCTGGAAGTCCTCATCATCAGGGTCCACGCCTGTGGGATCTGTGCAGAAGGTCCGGATGTTCTCCTCAAGGTACCAGCTGAGGTTCTCATCCATTACTGTGAACAACAAGACAAAGTCCTGGCCCACATCTGTCCGCCTCAGTGCGGTTGGAGTGCTTGGCACCTGCTGAAGGGTGCCTAGAAAAAGCAGAGGGATGGAAACACAATAATGATGGCATGTTGGATCTGTGTGGTGCAGTAGTGTGGATAGCAGTGTGAAGCCATGGCAGAGCAACAGTGTAAAGCAGTGGTCAAAGTAGAAATATGTTGATTAATCTGATATTCTGCGTGAATCCAGTAAAACTTTGAGATATAAAAAATGGTTTTAGGTGGTTAATAACTTCATGGGCCAACTGGTATTGAACATCTCCTGCATGTGGAGAATCTTCATGGTTTTGACTGTGCCAATGGCCACAATGGCGAGCAACAAGGTAATGCTTAATAATGCTGTTTCATGCTAACCGAGAAAGAGAGGCTGTTGGCCAGCCAAGAGGGTATCTCATCATGTGCCAGTGATCCCTGCTGGTCGACCGAGTGCTCTGACTGCCCACCGAACTGTCCATGAAGCGTTTTCCTCCTTTTTCCATTCCAGACTTTTGAGAAGGCTGTGATATATCAGCCTGGTATCACCATTATTGGGAATTCCAAATTGTTACTACTAAATCCCCTTTGCGCAGATGTAGATGCCAACATCTGTAAATTCCAAAATTTAATTCTTAAATATACTCAGCAACAAAAGTTTCTGTGACACCAATATTGTTAATTATTTTTCATAACGCAATTATGAAATTGTCATACATGGTGATATCAGACTGAAACAGTACACGTAAACACAACATTGAAATGGAAATCATGAAAATGCGAGAAAATGACTTTGCACGTGAAAATGTGCGTAAATCATGCTTGTGGATGGCAATAAAAGAGGAGAATTTTTGGAATGTTCACATTGTGCCTGATGAACCACGGAAGCATCACTTTTCGAAAACACAGCCATTTCGGATCAGGAACTCTACCCTCTAAATGCCAAGACTGTCTGAAAATGATCGGTGGAGGGCCATTGGGATGATTGAATCCGGAACCTCGCAGAGGGAAGTTGCTCATCGCCTGAATGTCCACCGAAACACCATTTGGAACTTATGGCAGCGTCATCAGCAGACAAGACATGTCAGAGACCGTCCTCGCAGCGGCCGTCCACGAGTAACCATTCCCAGACAGGACAACTGGATTCGAACAACCCATCTCCGAAATCGATTCCAACCTGCAACCATAACTGCAAGAACGATACCTGGTTTGAGGCGACTGTCTGCACAGACAATCCGTCGCCGTCTCCGTCATTTTGGCATTGTCCCACGTCGGCCAGCAAGACGTCCAATACTCACAGTACAACACCGACGACTGCGTCTACAGTGGGCACAACAACATCGACGGTGGATCCAACGTCAGTGGGATCTTGTACTCTTCACTGATGAATCAAGATTCATGCTTAACCGATGTGATGGTCGTTTACGTGTATACCGTCGACGTGGAGAACGTTATGCCAACAACTGTGTTCAGGAATTTGATCGTTTTGGAGGTGGTAGTGTCATGATTTGGGGAGGGATCACGGCTAGAAACAGAACAGATTTGCTTGTTATTGATGGAAATCTGACAGGTCAAAGATATCGCGATGAAGTGCTACGGCCATTGGTGGTACCGTTTTTGATGCAACATGGTCCCGGAATAACGCTGCAACATGATAACGCCAGACCACACGTTGCAAGGATTGTACAGCAGTATCTGATGCAACAACATGTCAATGTCCTGCCATGGCCAGCCAGATCCCCAGACATGTCCCCAATCGAGCATCTTTGGGATGAGATGGATCGACGTTTGCGGCGGTTGGATAACCCGCCAGCTACACTCCAGGAATTGCGACAACGTCTACGTCAGATTTGGAATGACGTCCCACAGCAATTTCTGGCACATCTGATTCGGTCCATGCGCCGAAGATGCGTTGCTTGCATCATGGCACGAGGAAGTCACACCCGGTATTGAAGTGTGAAGGTCACAATTGGTTAGACGTCAGACAAGTGCTTCATGACGCATGAAAATGACATTTTTCGTTTTGAGTGACGTTGGCACTGAAAAGTCAGTGTTTCTCCTGTTAAATAAACATATTGATTGCATTGAGATCTTTGCGTGTCATTTATAACATACACATAAATGGTGTCACAGAAACTTTTGTTGCTGAGTATAATTCTGTTATTGAATTTCCAAATGTCTTGCTTTACTGGAATAATTTTCCACAGTCTCTATGACACAAATAATGAGTTATAAAGCCTAAATAGGCTCATGCGTAACGGAAAATTTAGCATTATTTGTATTTTGCGCAAAGGTGTTAAAAAAGGAATGATAACTGCAGGCACAATAGTACAATACGAAATATTTATATCCCTGAACGCCATTATGTTTTTAGTCCAACCGCTGCCGCGCCGCCCTACGCGTTAACGCGATAATTTCAGTAATACTTCAATTAGAAATTTCATTTTTTGCATATAAGTAAGTATCATAAAGAGGAAGAACTGATTTGATTTTAGGCAATTTACAATTTCTAGATTGGCTGCCAGGGGCCAAAAACTGAAAAATCACAGTTTTTATCATATCTCTGGAAATATTTGTCTGATTGACCTCAAATCAAGTGCAAATGAAAGGTCATGACCTGAGGATGTGTCCCACGATGACATTATACCTGTTTGGTTCATAATTTTGACACAAGGTGGAGCTTTGTCACATAAAATTCACCATTTTTACCATATCTTTGAAATCATTTGTCCAATTGACATGAAACTATGTGCAACTGCAAGGTCATGACCTCACAACGTGTCACATGATGACATCATACCTGTATGGTTCAATATTTTGCCACCAGGTGGCGCTTTGTGATGGAAAATTACCATTTTGGCCATATCTTCAGAACCATTTGTCCGATTGACCTGAAATTAAGTTCAAATGAGAGTCTATTAAAGGTCTATTCAAAGATTGGGGAATTAGAGGATTGGGGGTAGTCGGGGATATACCTCCAGCCGTCACCTCCGACGGCATAAGCCTAGTTAACAAAAGTGAGCACTTCGTTTTGGCAAGTAGCAATAAACTGCATGAAATGGAGATAACCCAAAAATAAAAATTATGCTGCTATGTTCATTATTAGACAAAAGCATTGCATTAAATGCAACCAACTAATGATTTAATGGATGACATTATATCCTGCCTACACCTTCAGGCTCGGCGTCATTGATCATCCCAAGGGAAGCACATGAACAGAGCACTGAGAGGTAGCTTGTAATAACTGGATAAACACTATCAGACTGACATCACATGGCCTCATTATGGGATGCATGTAGATTGCCTGGGACCTTTCTTGCAAGTCAGGAGGGCCCCAATAAGGCCAGAGTAGATGTCTCTCGGGGCATCGACATGTGAGTGGTACGCCCATGTAAGGCAATTAGCATCCCCCTCCATCGGTGCAAATTCTGGCGTGATGATCCAGGTATAAGTGTGGTTTCCTCCTGGAGGGACAGTGTCATCCAGCTTCATCTTTCCTGGTGTCCCATCTGGATACAGAGCTCCTGAGACAAACCACATAATTACACAATCAATGCCAAAGTGCAGAGGGAGACTCCAAATTGCAGAGGAGTGATGCAATCACGCACCGCCATTTTCACCTGGTGCTTCTTACCACAAATCCTTGCATAATTGCAATACAATAATAGTAAAATTACTCCTCTTTCCACCTCTCATCCACGCATTTCATTCCAATCATGCAAACATTTATAAGAGTCCAATTACTCTCCAAAAATGCACTCCGTTCATGTTATTGAGCCCAGATAGCTCCGTAAGCATTTCATGAATGAGTAAAAGAGGTCAAACTCAATTGATTTTCGCAGGAAATCTAAAAATATTTTGAACCTTGTGTTCGTAAAAATCAGAATGGTCCTTTTCCGCTTTGGCCTTGAGAACATGATGTCCATTATTTACAAAAACGATTAGAGATGTGGACTTGGCAGACTCCAGCATACGTATTCACTTCGCCTCAGTTCAGACGCGCTCGAGCTCACAGAAGTTGGCAAAGTTTCTGAATGCTGTTGATGTATGGCTTTAGTTTTGTGCAGTACAGTCTTAACTTGCATTTGATGATACAGAGACAAACTGCGTTAATTGACAACGATTTACGGAAGCATTTACAAGAACTTGTGGATTTATATTCACTAAGCAGGTCAGTATTTAAGGCAGTGCTATCAGAGGGCTCAAAGGTCACTGGAGTGCTAGTTTTCAGCCTTGCCCTTTATGCACATAAATTCCTGTGGATTATCTGAATATTTTAATAATATTATGGTCTGTATATGATGAAATACCTGAATTCCTTGCAACTAGGCATTGAGAATCATTGTTCCTAAACTATTGGCATATTTGCTTGCCCAGCTTTATGTAAATCGGGGAACCTCAAACCGTCTTTGCTTGTGAACTACTAAACCCTTTGTGAATCCCTATTTTAGTGCCGACAATGAAAGGACCACCAGTTATCAGTTTATTATTTATTTATTTATTTATTTATTGAGAATTCCTCAACATTATCAGTCTTACATTGCCCAAGTCCCAACTTTTTTGGAGTTTGCTGCTGGACTTCATTGGAATAAGCATATACTGTAGCAGCAAAGGTCAATAAAGCTGATAAGGAAAAACCTTTAGAATTGTGCTTTTGAGTTGTTTTCAATTGAATATAGGAAAATGTATGAGTTTTATTTGCCTACTACATGGTGCGCAGCTTTATTGGGGCTGGCATTGCATGATGATCCTGATCTTTTATTGGAATATTTATACTAGCCAGTTAGTTTTTAGCAACTCTTTATGGTAGAATTGGGGTTTAAGGCCTGGGTCTATGAGAGGGTGCTCTGTGATACTGCCCTTTGTACAAGTAAAACAAGTACACAAATACAATTGAATTTAATTCAGCACACTTACATTCTTCGAAAAGCTGAAAGTTTATACACAGCTTTTGTTCTGAAACACTTTTCCGAGAAGAGTGCTTAGGGAGTAAGTGTTTGCACAGCTTATGTTTAGTTCTGCAACATTCCTGGTGTGTTAGGGTGAATGTTTACAAGGTGTGAGGTGGCTTGAATAAAACTTGTACACTCTTAGTGTCTGAATATTGATTTTACTATAAAGAGCATTGCAGCAGTTACCTTTAAACACTATTCAGCTTTGCAACTCCTTTTAGACAATAAACAGAATTGAAAATGTCTGCTCAAACAAATTCCCTTAGAAAGTTATAGACGTTCAATGAAGCTGACATTCCAAGACATACAGTATATCTGGAACATAACAAAAAATTTTAAAAGTGCGTTCTCATTAACAATAGCTGGAAAATCAGATGACCTAACATACAATAAATATGTTTGTTTAATGGGCTGTGACTGAAAAGAATTGCCCATGTGTTCTTGAGCATGCATATGCCTACCTTCAGATTCTTTTTCGTAGAACGTGCCATGCGGATGCAATGAGTATGGTCTGGAGGCAAAGTTTTTCATGCGGATTACCAAGATGTCGCCCACCTCTCCCCTTAAAACTGGGCCCAGAAATCCCAGCCAGTTGGGTTTAGGTTTTTCCTTGGAGTAGGTTTGGTCTGTGTACTCCCGGTACATCGCTTTCTTGTATACAGATCCAACTCTGCGTGGACCTTGCTGTAAAAACACGGATGCAAGCCTGGGGCATGATGAGGAGAAAGGCAAAAGAGGCAGAAAAGAGCATTGACTTGGGAAGATATTTTCAAAAAATAAGTAACACAAAGTAGCCCTGGCAGTAATCTGTCTTGATACAAAACATGAATGCAACATACTGTACACTATTAGTGGAAGAATATTTATTACATCCATATTAATTTCTCTAAAACACTATAAACAATGAATGCCATACTGTAACTCACTCATCTTTGATGATGTCTTTCCCAGTTATTAAATTTTGACTGCTTGGAGCATAGTTCCATCTCTCCTCTTTAATTCCAATGTAGAATGTTCTTGTGACGCTATAAACATCAGAGAATATCACACAAAGTGTAAAAAGAAGCAAAACCCAGGCGTGTTGCAGCCAGCCCATTGCATTGTCTGGTAAATGGCAAAGATCAGCAACAGTCATGTGTTGCGTTGCTTTTCACAAAGGAAACAGCACTACAGTCTCCTCCCCCTTCCCTGAAGGATATATTTTGTGACACCAGGTTATGCAGAGCAAACGAGAAGAAAAGATGAAGACATTGCAATGGCTGGATGTTGTTTATCACAAGCTCATAAAACTGCCTCAAATGACACATTCATTATAATAACAGATTGAGCGATAGTTTGGTGGTGTTTAATGAGATGTGGGACATCTTTACAGTTATTTGGCAAAAACTTGCAAATCTCAGCTGTGTAACCACTCCTTTACCGCTCCATAGAAAGATAAACCATCATTAGCTCACATGCTGACTACTCTTTGAATTCACACCCGAATTTCCTGTAATTGGCATAGAATGGGAAGAGAGTGAAAGCTTTGAACAATGGCTTTACATTACATTACAGGTACTCAGCTGACGCCCTCATCAAGGGCGACGTACAAAAGTGAAAAAGTTTAGTACAAAAGTGCTGAGCTCCAAGGAGAAAAGTAAAAGTGCTAATAGATGAGGTGACATGAGTAACACTAAGTGCAATTTGTAAAAAATTGAACAGTAGCCAACAGAAAGAAACCAGCAAAGTTAACAAAATAACTAAACAACAAAAATCAAGCATCATGGGCCGTGAAGTCAGGAGAGTTACACTGAGGGCAGTGAAGTAGGGGAAAGGTGGAGTCTGAAGAGGTGGGTTTTCAGGCTGCACTTGAAGATGCTCAAAGACTCCAACGTTCTGACCTCGATTGACAGATCTTTCCACCAATGGGGAGCCAGGTCAGACTGCAGTCTCGAGCAGGACCTGAAGTGGCAGAGTGAAGTGGTCTAGCAGTATTGCACTTACCAGCGGGACTCTTGTTATATGCAATGTTATTAGAGTCCATCATTTAAATTTAAACATTCAGGCTGTTTGAGAGTATTGATATGAAAAGTTTTTGTGCTTTCAGGCTTTCAAACTTCAATATTTCATGATGCAGACATATGTAATGTACATTGCAGTGAAAAAAAGTACAAACCCCAATTTCAATGAAGTTGGGATGATGAGTAAAACGTGAGTAAAAACAGAATACAACAATTTGCTAATCCTTTTCGATCTATATTCAATTTAGTACACTGCGAAGACAAGATATTTAATTAACTTTAACTGATAAACTTACATTTTTTGTTTAATAAACTATCATTTTTTTTTAAAAATACTCACTCATTTTAAATTTGATTCCAGCAACACGTTCCAAAAAAGCTGGGACAGGGGCATGTTTACATCACCGTGAATAAATGAAGTGACGTGAATTAAGTTTTGAAACAGCTCTGTAAATCCGAGTTAATTCCAGAAGTGTTCAAATTAAATCGACCTTAAGTGTCAAAATTGCCATCACTATTGTTCAGTTAATGCGAATAGAACCAGCGTGATGGTATATAATTTATCAGAAGGCAATAATTTAGTAATTTTGTAATTAAATTCAGACGAGTGGGAAAATACCCGTTGAGGGGGTGGTTAAGTAGTGTAGATATTCCTGCAACATAAGAGGTCCATGGTGTATCAACAACAAGGCTAATTCAGGAAGAGGAACATGCCTGGACCAATCAGACTGATTGGCCATTTATATGTGAATGGTAATTGAGCAATTTAAGACAGAAATTCACCCCCAGACACAAAACCACTGAGATTTCAATGTGTAGATGACTTTGTGAATTATAGCATCCTGAAGAACTCTCTTACCTCCCAGACAGACAAAGTTTTATGGCAATATAAGCACCTATTAATCTGACACAAGAAACAATTTCCTCTTCTCACAACATCTCCAGTATGTATTACAGCAAAATGAAAGGAGACAAATGAATATATTCCAAATTTCCCTATGGATCAGTACTAGAATGGTTATTGGTCTGATTGCGGTCATAGAAGGGAGCCAGGTGAAATAAGTAGGCAAGCTAGTCGAGAGAGTCCAGAGGCACAGACTGCTGCGGTCTACTGTGAAAAAATATTTCCCCCCTTCCTGATATACTCTATTTTTGCATATTAATCGCACTTATGTGATTCGTATCATCAAACTGATTATTTTAGCAGACAAAGATAAAAATGCAGTTTTTAAATGGTTGATTTCATTTACTGAAGGAAAAAAGTTATCCAATTGTATTCGCTATATGGAAAAAGTAATCGCACCCTTAGTTGCTAAATGAACCTAATAAAGAAATTTAATTGACAATTGGGTTCAATATCACTGGACACATCCAGGTATGATTACTGCCTGCTCTGTAAACATTACTTAAAGGAGCTGTGTAACGATTACTGCCGATGCTCAGAACATACATCCCAAGAAAGCAAATCTGCTCGACTGCAAGTCATAATCTGATTCCATCCTGATCAATCCATCTTCTTTTTGCATTGCATTTATATATTTTAGTTATTCCGGCATAATGCTTTTTATAATAAGGAGCTTTCTATAGAAAGTTGAGGATTCAAAGCACTATTTTAAGCTTTTGCCATGGGTTACGAAGAATGAACGCCGGTTGCCATGCCAATAATCAAAGAAGAAGAATACTAGCTTCTAGATTTTGGGTGCACTTCAATTTGCTTATTTGTTACGTCTTCTATCCTTTATTCTCCATTAACCTGGAAGTTTTTCCGTGAGTGTCCCTCCTCGCTGGGCGTCTCAATGACTTATTTGTGCTGGGAGAGAGAGGAGAAAGGAGAGAGGAGGGAGGATGGAGCCCAGGCAAGCCAATGAGCGAGACTACATGAGAGCAGCCTCCCTGAAACACTTTCAGTGGAAACCGATGACGTAAATCAGCATCAACATCAGCTGTCAGTAAATAAAATCGGCTGGACCAGAAAACTCATGGATTGGATCTTATTACAGTAAAGTTGGGGAACAAATAATATTTTGGTCTAACAAAATAAATTTGAAAAGGGGAGAGAACTATATCTTTTCTCTCCATTTAATCTTTCAAAACACCAAGTAAGAAACTTATGCACATGATCTTTATTGAAAACCACATTAAAGATGTTCAGTGTCGCCATAAAATCTTAATGCAACCTAATTCAATTGTTTGAATATAGTACATCAAGAGGTATGACACTCCCCTCCTTTCTACAGAGTACAATAAAGAATCACCTGTAACTCTACCATAAAAAGTAAAAAAAAAGAAAGCAAAGCAGGCCTGACCTTACACTTTCAAAAAAAATTGAAAATAATGATGTCTGAATTGTTAGTTCATTAATTATTAATTAATTTTCACACATAACAAACATTTGTGATAAGGCGAAAGGAAGTGTTACACCTAGTCGCCCAGTTCACTCACTGTTTGCGAGTGCTTGAAATTGAGGGGTGAAATAAACACGTGCCAATGTAGGCAACATCACCTGCCAAGAACAGTCGTCTTTCAGGCAAGTCACGGCTTATTGTTTATGCCGTAACTGAATTTAATTCCTTGTATTGGATTTTGAACTTGAATTCTTTGTGAAATGAATTAAATGAGATAAACTGTTATTTGTACAACTGGAATCCACTGATAAGTTATTAATATTAGATGTGTAATAAAATATGGACTGAATTCATATTGGAATTCACACAAAGGTAAATAATGCATGGAAAATGAACCAGATCATCAACATATTACATATACGGTACATATTACGTGGGCATCAGTTTAACATAGGTCTGTACAAATTTTCAAAAACTGCTACACTGTGAGATTACTAAGCCTGAAGGTATAAGTGACACAATCCATTAAATCCAATTTTATATACTTATTTAATTTTTTCATCATGGCTTGTGTTCTCGAATCAATATTGTCGACCAACTGCTATGGAGCACTTTCTCTCTAAACCAATCTCGTTGTTATTCTGTTACAATGACAATAAACTCATTCATTCTTTCATTCATCCATTCATTCATTCATTCATTCAATTATAAAGTTGTGATTTTAATATGAAAGATGTCTCTATTCAGGACTATTGTCTTATGTGCCATTTAAAAAAATTACTACAGTTGCAAGCTATAGTTATCCCATAGTAAATGTATGGTATTTTTGCCACCATAGTGGTAAAATAGTATTACTATAGTGATACTATGGTCATTCAAACTACAGTAATACAGTTGTGTGGACTATGATAATATGTTGACTGTGGTAATACTATAGTTGTACTGTGATGGCTATAGTACTACTCTAGTTATACAATGCAAACTGTGGTAATACTACAGTTATGCCAGTAATATTGGCTTATTACTAAGACATATGTTATGGCCCCAATTTGTTATTACATTTACACAACAGCAACAGCAACAGCAAGGGATGACAGACACAGTTTTAAAAACTTAACCACATTTAATTAACAAACAAAGACAATAACAACTAACTAACAACTAAGACCAAGATTGAATAAACAAGACAAAAAAAAAACCCAGAAATATTTACAATCCCTTTTGTAGGTGGCTTGGTGATGTCCTGGATAAGGAAAAATAATGCTCTAACACAGACAGAAATCCTCAAAAGAAACTTCTCAGGTTCTGAACAGAAATGACAGGTCTGGTCACGTGTATCCTTCTTCTTGCAATTTCTCCTGCTACTCTACTGTCTCAATTCTTTTCCTTATATACTCTTTTGCAGACCCCACCCACATTTAGACCTCGTTTTTTTATTTTCTGAGACTTGCCCCAGACACGTCCAGGACATGTCTAAACATGACTCCAGTCTGAGCTTAACAAAAAAAAAGTAAACACTGCCATCTAGTGGCCTATATTCACATTACACATAGCTATATGACATCTTCGTAAAGGTGGCAACAGTTGCTCTTAATAAGTGCATTACGAAAAAAATTGGTCCTTCATGTTCAGATTTACATTTGAATAGACATATTTTGGCACATTTTGCACAAAATTGCTTATGATCATCACTGCAAGTACAAGTCCTGGCAAAACTAAGGAAACTATAATGCGAAAACTTACTGAAGTGTTTGAGATCTTTCAAACACCACACAGTGTGACTTGGTTACATCTTCAGTGATTAACCCAGGGTCAAAGGGTGTTTCGGGTGTTTGACCATCACACACCCTCACCTGGGCGACCTAGCCAGGGGTGATCAGTCCCCAGCCAGTGACTAAGTAGCGTGCTATGCCGTGGATCGTTCCTCTTGATCCGCAACCACCTCAATGCTTTTTCAGCAGCATGCTAGCATCAGTGATGTTTCTGGTGGCCCTTCTCTCCAGCTAACCTCTAACTCCAAGGAGTCTGAATGCCCAATGCAGAGGCTGCCCTGCAAAGCCCTTGCAGCTAAACTCAATGGGCTCACTGCGGGCCTTCCACCCATTCCTCTTGAATTCCCCTGTGAGCTCAAGATATTTGGCCTTCTTGTGCACATGGAGCTCATCCATCCGCTGCTCCCAGGAGACAGTGAGTTACAATAGGACCACATGCTTGGAAGACTCTGATGTTAAGACCAAATCTGGCCTGAGTGACTTCCTTGCTATGTGTTGCGGAAACTTCATCTGTATCCCCAGGTCAACCTCCAGCTGCCAGTCTCAAGCTGAGGCTAGAATCCCAGTTGAGGCCCTGGGCTCTGGAAGTGGCTTTTCTCCAGCTCTAAAAAAGGAGATGTTTTGCCTCGTGTAGAGCTGGTGCTTGCTGGTTTGGATAACTGTGCAGATAGTGTCTGCTACTGCCATAAGCACCTGGTCATGGTGCCACCTGTACCTCCCCTCTCCCAGAGCTCTTGGGCAGCACCTCAGAATATGCTCCAAGGATCCTTTCCCCTGGCACAGTGGGCATGCAGGGGTGTAGCTAGACCCCATATGTGCTGGGAGAACATCATACACTGCCTGGATCAGAAACTTGAGACTGTCTGGTTCTGACTTCCAAAGCTCTGACCGCATGATCCTACGGGGCAGTCGCATGGTCCCAGTTAGTTCAGACACCCTGTCGACACATATGTAGCCACTGTTCTGGTTCCTCCTCCACCTGGATCTGAACCAGGATCAGCTGATGTTTCTGTCTCCTGTTGGCCTTGTCATAGCGAGGTCCAGTACAGCCACCAACCCCCCGCATGCCCACTCGCCACCAGGCCTACAAGGACGCTGTGCCTCAACTTTGCTTCTGCCTGGCCAACAGCCTTATGGGGCCACCACTTTCTGCCTGTATGCACTTCAATGTCTGCCGAGGAGACCTTAATGTCGGATGAGTCCCTGTAGAACAGTACCCCTCTGGTTCTTGAGACCTTGAATTCCTCCAATATGCTGGAGAGGCGGAGCTGCAACATGCTGATGTTTCAATGAAGTGTAATGTAGCTTATACTCTTTGTAAGGCCCAGCAACCTGCACAGAAACTGGGTGATGTTATGCTCAAAGCCTTCCACGATGGTCACTGGCACTTCATAAATAAGCAGTGGCCAGAGAGGCCTTATCAGTATGCCATGTTGATAAATCCATGCCTTAAACTTCCCTGGGAGACCTGACTTATCCAAAAAAATAGGGTCATAATTTGTAACTCAAAGTTGGTAAATCGAAGCTCGTAAATCTGGTTTGTGCTTGTAACTTTAGTGTCACATGCGAAGGAAGGAAATTTGTGTGTCCGCAACGTCGCTGTCACACACGAAGGTAGGAAATTTAATTACAAAACTATGGCACTGGTACGCTGTTTTATTATATTACTTTGTTATTTAATAAAATGATATCACATGGGTATACTACTCAACATTTGCTTTATGCAACAGTTGTTTCTACACCGATGAATGTGACCCTCTTTGTGCTCGAGTGATAATTACAGAGGTAAATCACTTGTCTCTGTAAAGTTTTGGATATCATCATTTTGGATCAATATTAACATGTTTTCAAGACTTCTTACTCACAGTTCGGATTTAAACAAGGCGTATCTACGACAATATGTAAAGCTATGTTTCTTCAGACCATTGATTACTATATCAAACGTGGCAGTGATGTTTTCAAATGTTTTTTGGATACAAGTCCAGTTTTTGATAAATTTCATCACAGTTAACTTTTTACATTGCTTATCCAGCAGAGACTACCTTTTCATATAATTTGTCTTCTAGCTGATAGCTACACTCGTCAGCAAATGTGTGTTTCATGGGACTTCTGTACGTCTGAATATTTTAATGGAGTTAATGGGGTTAAATAAGGGGGAGTCTTATCACCTGTTGTGTTTACAGTTTATATTGATGAACTGATTGTTTTGTTAAAAGAGTCTAAGCTTGGTTGTCATTTAAGTGCTTATTATATTGGAGCATTGGGATATGCTGATGACATCACTTCGCTCAGTCCCAGCCTACGTGCCTTACAGTCTATGGTTAACGTACACTCTAAAAACTAAAACCATGATTTACTTAGTTTTTTTGGTGAAACTTTTTTACACTAAGAAATATTTAGTCAATTTTAAAGCTGCAAAATCATGTAAATGTACCTTTTGTGTTGAGTAGGTATCAGTGAAAAAATTAAGTAGCTCTAAATAGCAACATTTAGTACAATAACATATAAAATTGAATAGATATAATTAAAATCCTGAGTCCAAGCAATAGTAATCTTCAGTCAAAACCACCAAAAAGTTGAGAAGTTAGAATTTAAATCCTAAGTTAAAGAAACAGTAACCCGAGGACAAAACCACAAAAAATAATGAGTAGATATACTTGAAATGCTAAGTAGATATAACTGAAAACAGCACTATTATTTGACAAAAAAAATGTCCTACATCTACTTACTGTTTTTAAAAGAATTTAATTTCAACAGAACTATCACTTTTCAAAATAAATATTTGAAATCTACGTAACTTGAAGAATGGTGTTTCAAAAAAGTATACCCAAATAAAATGATCATTTTTTATGAAAAAAACTTCATATTTTTTCAAGTATAATATGTCGTCGGAAAGGGCTGATTGAGCTCTTCCCAATGATGCCTAGAACATGCATTCATTTCTACAAGTGAATGAGCAGCAATGCATCTTTTGAAGGGCATCCAGATCCTTACTGTACCAAATCTTGTGTTCTTCATTACGAAGAATTGGGAAGAGAAATAAAACAAAAAGATTGAGGAAGATTATTCATTTATTCAGTGAAATGTTCCCCAGAGTAGATTCATGGCCCTGGCCCCTCAACATGACCGCCCTCCCAATCAATGCATAGCTGGCATTGTCTGACCATGTTGCGGACATCTCGTTGGATCATTTGGTGATCATGGCGCAAGTTATCAACTGCCTGTGTGATCTTCTGCCTTAAATCATCCAGATTTGCTGGAGGTGTGGTGAAAACCTGTTCTTTCCATTAACCCCACAGGAAGAAGTCACAGGGGGTAAGATCTGGGGATTCCTGTGGGGTTATCTGAAAGATAAGGTTTCTCCTCCGTTTTTGACAATTGATGCCACACACTGAGGAAACATCCTTTAAACTAATCGACAGTGTACGCAAAACCTGGGTAACCTTGCCTTTTGTTTAAAACTTCAGACAGTTCACCACTTACCTTTGTACCATTTCAAGCTATTTGTTGGACTAGAACTGCATAATTTTCAATAATAAAATTGGAAAAATTGGGGTGTCCTAAAACTTTTGACAGGTAGTTTATACCTTGCCAAAGAAAAAAGCATTATGAGAGCATTTTGCTGAACATTAGCCGATACCTGCACATGCAGGTAACTTATCTGTCTTTAAACCTTGTTTGAGAGGTTTCCAGGGTCCAACTTCAGCAAACCTTATTGATGAACATTTATAGAACTGTAAACAGTCCAAAGTGCAATTTTCTTAACACTGGAAATCTCAAATCGAATGTAAACATCAGTTTAACTTTCTAACTGCTATACCTTGCCTCAGGAACTTCACATTTTAGAGCATCTTGCTGAAACAGCAGCTCAAGGCGACTAGATATGCTGGTAATTTTTCAGCCAACAACCTGGATGGAAAGGTTTCCAGTATCCAGCTCCAACAGTACCTTTTGGAATACCTAAAAACACTTGAGATTCCTAGGGTATGTCAGATCCAAGGCATAGGTCAGTCCCAACAGATAGCAGAAAGCTCTGCTGAGGATTTGAAATGATATGATAAATGACATTTTAACTGGTTGATGGAGTTATTTTTTCTGTTCTCCTGTAAATTTTTTTTACCTTGTTCCGTGCGTTAAACGTATTGTATGTGTATATTTAATGTACTAATATGACTACAAAATAAATATATGAACTACTATACAAGCTCAAAACTTTTTCACACACGGACAAAACCATTTCACAAGCTCAGAACCTTCTGGAAGAGGCTATTCGCCCCGCGGCGGTTCAGCACGAAAGATCAAAGTGCGGGGCGGATTATGAAATAAAATCCCTTATTGGCCCGGCTGCGGGGCAGATAGCCGATCTCTTTCCCCCCAATTCACGCCGTTGTGGGGTGAATAGGCTCTTACACACGCGCGAAACTATTCGGCAGGCACAAAACTTTATGACATACACAAACTATTTCACAAGCTCCAAACTTTTATTTTTTTTTTTGCACATGCACAAAACTACTTTACAAGCTCAAAACTTTTTTACACACGCACAAAACTATTGAGCCTAATTTGATTCCATACTTGTTTCAAAAGTTCGGAAACTGTTTCAAAGGTTGCCATCACAACCGAACGCTGATTCTCGGCCAAATTTGTTTTCAACACGAAGAGAAGTCCGCCGCTCTCCGAGGATAACTACGTAGTGTCCTGTTATAACCCCACTACGAACTTTCCCCTGTTGCGCGGAATCTGTCGTGAGCGCGCTCTCTATAGGGAATTTACAAGGCAGCATGGCTGCCTTCAGTAAGTCAATTCCACACAACTGCTACGAAATTGGACATACCTGGAACCCGTCGTGCACAGTTTCAACTGTACAGGTTATCGTAGGAGCCCTTGAGGTGTCCTTTAAAATATATGCACCTTTGTATCTTGTGAGTCAAAAGTTTCTTAACTTAAAAAAAAATCTTTGTATTCACCGAAATAATTCATTTTCAATATTTTGTTATCTTATATTTCGTAGGCTATTATGTTGAAGATTTAGCCATTTTTTGAGTTTGGTGTCAGTTTATTCCTGCGTAGTCTAAGTAATACTATGATCTCTAAATCGTCTATGGTGACATCGCACAGTCTCCTCTGTAAACCGTATAAAGCGAAAGTTAATTATGCGGCAGTTGCGCGTACCACATGATGCCTGCGCTTGTTGAATAAAGTAGCCACATGGCTCTATCTGTGATGGTACAGTCTTCCCTCGGGGATAAATACAAATTAAGGTTTAATTTACTAATGACTTTAAGCGGATTTATTTTTAAAATCTGAACATAAAATTGGTGTAATGTAACATGATATATTGCAGATTGCCGCTATCCTCCGGAGGAGAAAAAAGGATTACTACTTGAAACGACTGTTTCCCGAAATTATACAATCATCCTCATTTCTGACTGCAAATGGAGGACTTTACGCCGTATTTTTCTGCCTTCTCAGGTGGGAACTGCGCAGTCACCTCTTAAAGACCTGTTGGGTAATTGCCACTCGTCCACTGGTTTAATGATCGTTGAAAGTCCACCGATAAGAGTTACATGCATTATTTGGGAGCCTCTCAGTGAAGATGAGAGAATTCATATGACTGTGATAAACATACGGGTCTTGATAAATAGTAGTGAACTTTAGCATCACCCTTTTTATTGTTGTGCAAGTTGCTGAGCTTTGCTATGCTTTGAATGGGTGAAATCACCCCAACTATGTATGCACTGTTAAAGTTGCCTAAAATGCTAAGGGTTGTATACAGTGCCGTGGAAAAGGTATTCTCCTCATCCCAATTTCTCACTGTTTTTGCCTATTTGTCATATTTAAATGTTTCATGTCATCCAACTGAGTTTATATGAGTGAAAGACAACATGAGTGAACATAAAATGCAGTTTCTAAATGATCATTTCATTTATTGAGGGTAAAACGTTACTCAAATCCTATATCTCTAATGTTAAGAGATAAATACCCCTCCTTAAACCTAATAACTGGCTTTGCTATTCTTGGAAACAATGACTGTAATCAAACGTTTGCAGTAACCGGCCGTGAGTTTTTTAAAGTCTCTGCGGAGGAGTTTTGGCCCACTTCCTGTTGTCCCTTTAAATTTCACTCGTTTATTAGTCATTGAAGGAAAAGAAAGTTACTGTGGCTCAATTTTTTTTCATATTTTTATTGGCTATTTTACATTATCGTTCCCTGCCGCAGAGTGGATGGGGATATGGGACTGAGAGTTGACCTTCTGCATATCCGTCCGTCCCTCTGTCATGCTTCTTTTCAGGGTCAGGACTCCTAGACCGTCGGATATTTCTTTGTGAAATTTCAAATATGGACACATTTTATTGTGTACATTTGCCTTTTCATACTCCTGTCCATCCTTCTATCTCTCTGTCCGTCCCTTCTCTGCATTTTTTTCCAGGTTAGATATCAGCCATCCTGTTTATTCCAGCCCAGAACTCCTAAACCGTTAAATACTTCTCAAATTTAATATACAGTATAGTGTAAAACTGTGGAACATGTGGCATGTTTATAATCGAAACACCAGTGTGTAAAAGCTAAATGCCTGTTGAATATTTTTGTAAAAAGGTGTTCTCATTCACTAATGTTTTTTGGATGTTGCGATCAAGGTTCTTCATATTTGTTGAATGCACTTAAAAACTGAATCTAAACACTGTGAGATGTTTAAAAAGTGTTAGAAAAAAGTGTTTAGCATACGTTCAGAACTTAAACATTTGGTTTTGTGGTGTATGGCTACATCTAATTATGCAGATGTGCCTCCTCATACTTCAGTCCGTCTCTCTGTCCATCTGTCTGTCCTACTTTCATGTTCTGTTTCCAGGTCAGATATCAGCCATCCTTTGGCAGGGGATCTGATCATTTCATGGTTGTTTAATTATCTGTTTAAGGTAAAAAGTACTTCCCTTCAGCAAAAAAAAAAAAAAAAGTGGACGAAGTGCAGTACTATTGGTGCAATACAGTAGTGCAGCAGACACCCCCCCTGCCCCCGAGCCCCGCTCGACAAGACTTGGGGCACACAATCACACACTTGCTTTCAGCCCCAACAATAAATGAAGTCGCCCACTTCTCCAATCCTGGCTAAACTCTTGTGCATAACCCAACTGCACTTAAGCTTTAGATCACAACCGGCTGGCCCGATATTCTACTTCATGATTTTCTGGTAGAGAGCAGAATTCATGGTTCCATCCATTGTGGCAAGTCCTCAAGCAGCAGAACAGCCCCAGACCCACTGCCGTGTTTGACTGTTGGTACGATGTTCTTCTTGTGGAATGGTGTCAGCTTTATGCCAGATGTTGCAGGATCCGTGTCAACGAAAAAGTATCGCTTTTCATCAATCAGTCAACAGAACATTTTGGGGGTCATCTCAGGATTTTTTTCTCTAATGTGAGAAGAGCCTTTGTGCTCTTTTTGGTCAGCAGTGGTTTTGGCCTTGCAGCTCTCCCATGGATGCCATTTGTACTTGCTTTTTTCCTTAGTATAGAATTGAAGACTGCAAAGGAAAATGATCAGAGTCCAAATTTAGCATTTTTGCATATTTAATACATTATTAACAACTTGGCAACTTCGTTACTTGTTTCAAATGAAAATATACTCAGCAACAAAAGTTTCTGTGACACCATTTATGTGTATGTCATAAATGACACGCAAAGATCTCAATGCAATCAATATGTTTATTTAACAGGAGAAACACTGACTTTTCAGTGCCAACGTCACTCAAAACGAAAAATGTCATTTTCATGCGTCATGAAGCACTTGTCTGACGTCTAACCAATTGTGACCTTCACACTTCAATACCGGGTGTGACTTCCTCGTGCCATGATGCAAGCAACGCATCTCCGGCGCATGGACCGAATCAGATGTGCCAGAAATTGCTGTGGGATGTCATTCCAAATCTGACGTAGACGTTGTCGCAATTCCTGGAGTGTAGCTGGCGGGTTATCCAACCGCCGCAAACGTCGATCCATCTCGTCCCAAAGATGCTCGATTGGGGACATGTCTGGGGATCTGGCTGGCCATGGCAGGACATTGACATGTTGTTGCATCAGATACTGCTGTACAATCTTTGCAACGTGTGGTCTGGCGTTATCATGTTGCAGCGTTATTCCGGGACCATGTTGCATCAAAAACGGTACCACCAATGGTCGTAGCACTTCATCGCGATATCTTTGACCTGTCAGATTTCCATCAATAACAAGCAAATCTGTTCTGTTTCTAGCCGTGATCCCTCCCCAAATCATGACACTACCACCTCCAAAATGATCAAATTCCTGAACACAGTTGTTGGCATAACGTTCTCCACGTCGACGGTATACACGTAAACGACCATCACATCGGTTAAGCATGAATCTTGATTCATCAGTGAAGAGTACAAGATCCCACTGACGTTGGATCCACCGTCGATGTTGTTGTGCCTACTGTAGACGCAGTCGTCGGTGTTGTACTGTGAGTATTGGACGTCTTGCTGGCCGACGTGGGACAATGCCAAAATGACGGAGACGGCGACGGATTGTCTGTGCAGACAGTCGCCTCAAACCAGGTATCGTTCTTGCAGTTATGGTTGCAGGTTGGAATCGATTTCGGAGATGGGTTGTTCGAATCCAGTTGTCCTGTCTGGGAGTGGTTACTCGTGGACGGCCGCTGCGAGGACGGTCTCTGACATGTCTTGTCTGCTGATGACACTGCCATAAGTTCCAAATGGTGTTTCGGTGGACATTCAGGCGATGAGCAACTTCCCTCTGCGAGGTTCCGGATTCAATCATCCCAATGGCCCTCCACCGATCATTTTCAGACAGTCTCGGCATTTAGAGGGTAGAGTTCCTGATCCGAAATGGCTGTGTTTTCGATAAGTGATGCTTCCGTGGTTCATCAGGCACAATGTGAACATTCCAAAAATTCTCCTCTTTTATTGCCATCCACAAGCATGATTTACGCACATTTTCACGTGCAAAGTCATTTTATCGCATTTTCATGATTTCCATTTCAATGTTGTGTTTACGTGTACTGTTTCAGTCTGATATCACCATGTATGACAATTTCATAATTGCGTTATGAGAAATAATTAACAATATTGGTGTCACAGAAACTTTTGTTGCTGAGTATATTAATTGAATTCATCATTTACGGATTATCCGGATTTTGCGCGTTCGCGAAGAACAAAGGTGTATCTTTGTGCAGATGTGTCCGCCAGTGGACGTGGAGCTGCAAATTTATGCGCGCAATTACAATATTCCATCACTAGATGGCACGCCAGGATCGGTCGCGGAAGTTTTGTGCGCGTTGTAGGCTATTTGCAGAATGAATACTGACCGGGTTATCCGTCGCATCTCGTTGTCAGAAGTGGTAGCTCAAGTAGGCGAGCAATTAAACGTTGCGACGTACAACTATCTATCTTATATCTGCATTTTGCGTGTATATTTCCTTTTACTTTGCAACATCAAGCATTTTACAAGACAGATAACAGCTGTGCTAAGCGTCACGAATATGAGTTAGCTGGCCAGCTACGGCATTCGCGAGTGCTATTTCACATGAGCTTTGGAATTTGATTTCAACTTGCTAGTGTTTCCCCCTGGAGTAGTTGATAGATTTTGAAAAAGATAATGTTTAGCCATACTTGTACTTTTTTATTTCAGTGGGACTCCCCAGTATAATAAAGGCTAAATTAAATAATTCTTTTGTGTATTTGTATCGTTTTGTCTGTCACAAACAAGAGATGTTGCGGTACCACCTGACCTGTGACACCGGATCGGAGCAGGGTTTGTTTTCAGCCAAAATACACTACATTGAGAGCGCGAGTGAAGAGCGTGACTTGGCGCTGCTATTTTATCTAGCAACGAGAAATACTATTTTATGATTGGCTGATTGGTTGTTGATTCAAGCACAGCAGTCTCTTCACTGCAATGTTTTGAGATTACCGATGGCTGCGGACTGCAATGCTGTAACTCGGTTCTCGACTTGAGCTCTCTCGTTGTCTCTAGGCTACATGTAGGTTAAGTTGAATTTTTTATTTCGGTGACCATCTCTCTCTCTCTCTCTCAGGACATTTGACGTGTGTCTGTGGGGAAAATCTCTCTCACTCTCTCTGATTTATTTCACCTGTGCCTGCGGAGTCACCCATATATTTTGCACACGCCGACGATCAGACAAACACCACCTCGACTATAGACCTTGATAGCGGCTAGGCAGGATGAAGACCTCTCTGACGTCGTTGGATGACGTCACGGGCACCTAATTAACTTTGTGGCTGTGCAGCCACAGACGTTATTTTGTTTATTTATAGAAAAGATAAACTGCCTATATACATTTTTATTGATTTTAATGAGGTTATATAAACAAAATACACTTTTTAAAAACATGTTAAGTTTATTGTTCACAAACCCTTTAAATGGAGCCGTTTCTCGACCACATATCCAGAATTATCCAAGTGGAAATTAATAATGAGTTAATAAAGCACTACATAATGTTTTCATGGTGCTATTCACTTGTAATTGTCGCCTGCTGATTGGTCGATTGATCAGTGACTACGTTGAGCCGAGGCACCAATGCAGATTTACAAAATAGATTGTATTACAGTAAGGGCTTCTGGGTATCACCGGTGTAATGTGGGGGGAAAAAAGAGCCACTAGATGACAGTTTTGGCTTTTTTTTGTTAAGCCCAACCTGGAGCTAGGTTTTGGCATGTCCTGGGCATGCCTCAGAGGGGAAAGTCCCACAGAATTGAGAAAAAGTCTGGAAGGTGGGAGGGGGCTGGAAAAGAGTATATAAGGATAAAAATTGAGAGAGTAAAGTAGTAGGAGAAATTGCAAGGAGAAATTGTGGAAGGATACATTTGACCAGACCTGTCACTCTTTTCAAGACCTTTGAAGCTCGTTTTGTGGATTTTTGCCTGTGTTGGAGCAATATCCTGTCCCAAGACATCGCAACAAAGCAACCCCATCTCATTTACCAAGGGACTGTGACTATTTCATTTAATTTTTATATTTCAGTCCTGGTCAGTATTTATTTTATTAAATCTGTTAAAGTTTTACAAATTTGTCTGTCATCCCTTGCTGTCCGATATGTCATAACAAATTGGGGTTATAACAAATTAGGGCCATAACACTGGCCACACAGAACACATGCACGATCCTGATGCACAACGGACTCGAGACTTAATGAAGCTCATACATTAACTGGTTGACATGCTGGTCCCAGTTGTGCAGTAGCAGGAGGATCCACAAACCAAGGAGTTTGAGGCTAATTGTACCGTTAGAAAGTTCTGTTCTGTGAAGAAACAGAGGTGTTAACTGGTCTCTGTATCTGTGCGATTGTAGTCGTATCTCTCATGTTAGAATTGATAAACAATAAGAATTAGCCAGTTTTACACAGCTTTTTGTTTTATTGTCTGATTTTATTAAGTAGGAACACCACAATTACAGCAGAGGTGAAGACGCTGAAATGAAAATTATACTCTTGGTCTAAAGTGCTGGTTACAGGAGTGTATATATCCTCAGGGTGCTTGAGGATATATGCCTTGTGGTGTGGGCCAGAACCAAATGGAGTACCAGCTTTGTCCCTGATATTCCATGGCTAAACTTCTACATGTCGAATGATAATACCCCCTCAAGTTCTAGATTGGGACCCCCACACAAGTGTCCACAGGGTTAGGACCCCTGAGGAAAAATCCTAATGGAACTTTTTTCACTATGAGCAACAGAATTTCAAACTTGATATGACATAACACAATACAAGGACATAGAAAGCTGGAAATATATTCCGTTATTTGATAAAGTTCTATTCAAAGAGCAATCATCATAGCAGAGTATCATTCATTAGCAGTTGTACTGTTCTGTTTTTTTTTTTCTTCCACATACCTTTCAAATATTGCCGTTTTGCTGTCTATTCCACCGCCCCTACAGTGATCCTTGTGAACACAGCATAACTGTTGTTTTGTCTGACCCACCTCTCACTCGGTTTGTGCATTCAGGAAACTTCTGGGCCGGTTCTATTCGTGGTCTGCAGGATTCGGAGCAGCTCTGCCTGCCTCCTACCTTTCCATCCTGATTGAACGGAAAAGCAGGTCAGCCTTATACTGTTCCTGTCACTTGCACATGCTCTGCCCGCCCCGTTAACTATTGTCTAGATCGTGGCTGTGCACTCCTGCTGTGCACACTGCTTCACTGGCCACTGTGCCACACTGCTGCTGTGTGAGCCCATTGGGGCTCCAGTAGCTTGTCTGGACTGGAGCTCTAATCTAATCCATGCTTCGCACCGATTATGAACACAAATGCGCTGATTGTCCCCTATCATTCCCAATGCCACAGCATTTTGAATTTGAATGCAGCATTTTCAGATTAAGATGTGGAATATGAAAAAAAATATTTTAACTGGGGCATCAGCTACCATTAGTTTGGGTAAAATGCGCTTCAAAATTTTGACTTGCGGTAAATATATGCATGTGAATTCATGGACAAAAAAATGAGTATGCACAGAATTATTAGAACTATGCTGGGAAAATGACTCCTGAACGCAAATCACCAACATTGCCTTAACATTGTTGTAATAACTAATTCATGCTCATTTTGCTTAATCAAAGCCAAATGTTCGTGTTAAGTTCTGTAGCTGTACATCTAGGGCACCAAAATGTTGATGAATTTTCTACTGTTTTTGCACTCATATAAAAGCTGCTCCACAAATTTTCTAAGATTTTTTCTGGCGTGTCCACATGACCAATTCATGCCTTGAATTTAGGCATTTTTGTGAATTTTCTCATCATAAGTTACTCTTAAACTAGAGAGAGGAGATTGGATTGGGTTTAAGGGGCCAGTGTGCTGTAGCTGCTGAGGATGAGGCTGCAATATAAACTCCTGATTGTGCATAATTTAGTCAAGGGGACCAACTAAAAATGAAATAAAAATGTTGATTCTGTAAAAATTGTAATTTTCAACAGCTTATTACAGGAAAATCAAATGAGATATGCCCAATCTGATAACAGATTCATAAATATCAGGTAATTTTACCAATGTGCACCCATAGACATTAATTTTGGAGCACTGGTAAGTGTGTTTGTATCCCTTAAAAAATGGTTACAGGTCATGGCTACATTTGTCTGTGACGAGACAATTCCACCTTAAATTGGCAATTACTCTATGAAAAATTGTTGGAATTTAAGATTTAGGATTTTACCATTTGAAATGATGGCTAACACCCATGATTTTTTTTTTTTTTTTTTTGAGACGATGTGGGGCAAACTCTCCGTAAACTGGCCCACTTGGCATGGAATGACCCAGTTGAATGTCTTCACTCCTGGGAGAAACTGAAAAATACCCTTGTAGTTCAAGGTTTACCAGAAGCCCTGATAATGCATGGCTGCACAGAAACAAGAATAGTAGTTAAACATTCGTGTTCATTCACCATGTTAACAGCATGGTAGGAGTATTGTTTTTTTAAGAATAAGGACAAAAACTCAGATGGTTTCTACATGTAAACAAAGTCAGTTAGTCTGACCCCTGCTTCGCACTGTTCTTGCACTAACTGCTATTTTTTCTGCCTCTACTACTTAAACAATACTGACATTCCATATTTCTGGCCTCCACTCTTCAGACTTGACCACTGCCAGGTTAGCTGAATGTGAATTGAGTACATTTAGATTTTTGTTTTCAGTGACTTTTTGATTTTAATGACAGCATTGCACAATAAAACTGTCAAAGCAGAAGCATCATGTTTGTCTTGTAATGTCTTGCTTGTAGTTTAAAGTAAGACCGGTACCCTACCTAACTGGATTGACTGATTGATTTATGCCTTAACGAGGAAGAAAATCATGGCTTAAACAAAGTCTCTCCTAACTGGAGTTTCAATTACTTTATGTTAATAATTATAGGCTAGTAAAATCCACGAATTTCATGGAGCAATGGTCTTTGATAGCCATTTTTTTAGGTGACCACATAAGTCTTTGAATTTACAATTGGTATATTTGAGATGATACTTCTGATTGGGGAAATATCACCTGTTTCAACCTGACGATTTTTTAAAAAATAATTTCAGAACTCACTCAGTGAGAGAGATGTTGTTGCTGTGTCTTATTCTGAGTATAATGGGTTCATCTGGCAGATTTTGCCATAGTGCATTTTCTCATGTGTATCTAATTTGTAAATTTCTCTGTTTTTGCAGGAGAGGACTGCTAACCACATACATGGCAAATCTGGTATGTTTTTTTTAGTCCGGAAAATCCTCCAATGTGACTGAATTAAAACAATTCTCTAAAGAGGAGGAGGCTGAAATTCTTCTTCAGGACTCATTGCTGGTTGTCGTAAATATTTAGGGTGGCACAACCAGTCTTTAGGTTTAGGGAGGGGCAATTATTTATTAACATGGATGAGAGTTTTGGAAGGTGCCTAAAATTAAGTGTGTTGGCTTCCGCAATTTACAAAGGCTTTGAGTGAACAGCCTGTACTTCGGAAGCGCTGAAAATGAGTAGGATCGTCGGAGGGTACTGTTCGTATTGGAAAAGGCCTAGACAGCTCACAAAGGATAATTGCTGTTACTAAACTGTGTATTCAGGTATACAAAGAAATTAGGTGTATCGCTGTCTGCAGATGAGAGCACAACACTATTGCAGCAATACTACAAAGTTTTAAATTCAAAAATATATGTGAACTTTTTGCGAAATGTAGCTGCAGTATTGGTGATGTCAGAAACCACTTTGTTTTGACTTCTACTTTCGAATTGTACATTTTTAAAGCCAGCTGACTTTCAGTTTTGAACTCCCCATTGCCCTTAAATACATGCTGTTTTCTGTAACATTAGCAGGTATGCATAAATACCTTTAAAACTGTAATTAGTTACCATATAAAAGGCAAAATAATTTCCAAGCGGGAGATGGACTTTAGCTGTTTTGATTACTTTGGATTACTTTGCCTTCATGGAACATATTTTTGTCACTGTCATCTCATTAAACAGTGCTGGTTTTTGTGCAAGGCTCATGGGAGCATATTATATGTGAAAATTGTGGGACTTGACCAAAAAAAAGCAAACCCTCTATTGCCATGGAAACATGCTCACCAGTCCTGCAGTTTACATTCCAAGCTGATCCATCACAGTTGCCATGTCGACAGAGGGAGTGTCATGTTGTGAATAAAAATGTTGAACTTGTGCTGTATTTGTTCTGAATGCCATTTTGATCGGCCCCATTGGTCTGTGTGATTTTAGGCAACTGAAACAATATTTCGAATGGCAGTTCAAAGGGGATTAGTAAACCCCATAAAACATGGAGAGGTAAGTTTTTCTGGGCCTCTCAATCAGATGTCTGTTCAGTTTCTATTCCTGAACTACTGCGTTCTTAATGTGCTTAAACCCGTCACAGTCTTGCTTCAAGATGAATCGCTCTCTTCAAGCTGGAGTGAAACTGAGCAACCTTGAAGAACTCACTGATTTAATCACGACAGTTTCTTTTAAACTTTATTTTTTATAACTGAGATTGGGAGAACCATGACAAAGAAGACTGTTAATCCTATCATTCATCAATTAGTGTTGGTGGTCATGAGACTCTTACGTAAGCTGTCATGTTGAATAAGTTCACGATTACTTGACAAAATAGGAATGTGACTGTTCCACTACAGAGTTACATCTAAGCAACAACATTTTGATGTAAAAATGCTTACTATTGGAAGGATTGAGAGTATATATGCCACTTTGCCAAATGAATATGTGCACAGTGACCTCAGCCCCATTAAACCACATTGAGATCAACTGGGAAACTTAACTTAAAACCAGGCCTAATTTATTAATATTACTATAGTGCTAATTGATGATTTTTTTTCCCGCTGGTATGGAGTCTAGTCCCCGAAACAGTGTTCTAGCATCTAGTGCATAGCCTTCACAATTTAGCGGTTTCGAGTTAGTTGACAGTTATGGAAGCAAATAGTCTGCATGTAAACTCAATTTATTAAACTTTAGCTGAGCATATGTGTTGTCGCTTTTAATTGCTTGCATACAGTATTAATAAATGTAAACCAGGCGATATAATTTCCCATGATTTTGGAATGTTGGATATGTCGGTGTTTGTCCACATACAGTTAGCCATAGTATATGTGCTGTATGTCTATGTAACAAATGTCATTTTAAGTCTGGTTCACTAGAGGGAGCAGTAACATTTTTGATGTCTATTAGGTCTGTTGAAGCTGGTCTTTTATTTGTGGTTCCTCCTGGCCAAATTTTACCACTTAAGGAGGGACAGTGTATTCTTGATTCATGACATCTCTGTTCTACTCCAGATACTACTGTTCAGCTTGACTGCTTCAGTCTTCATGTTCTTTTTCCGGTAAGGCGGGAGCATCTGGCAGCGCGTTGCTCCCATCTGTTTACAGTCTCTTTGCTCATGAATTCTGTCTTGAAGAGCATAGAGCAGGTGAAGGCTGACTCATAAGTCATATTTTTGAGCAGCTCTACACTGCACATTCACTGGTCTATGAATGAGATCTTTGAATATTAATTATGCTTACAGTTGCTCTTGATCATGGAATGGGGTAGAAGGTGTCTACTTTTTGTTGAAAAATAAGTTTAATCTTATCTTTTTGTGGAAATTCTGATGCTTTCTAGCTTGTGAAATGTTGCATATTAGTAATACCTCAGAAAATGTGTAAAGAATGACCAAGTTACATTGAGTTTGAATTTTAAGAATGTACTTAAGAAACCTTGTCAGTCTTGTTATCATTCTTTTTAAGTGAATCATAATTATTTATTTTCTAGCAGCAAAGATGGGCTCCAGGGATTTGCCTTTTCTGCTCTCAAGTAAGTGTGTGGAACATTTTGTAGAGTGTCGACTATGACTTTGGTGGGTTGGTACCTCTGTGACAGCTTTGGGTTGGTACCTCTGAGACAACTTTGGGTTGGTACCTCTGTGACAGCTTTTAAACAGCAATAGTATGGAGCATGAAGCCCCAGTAGGTCTGTTGTCTTTCTATTTCTGGCCTCGTCATTGCTTTTGTGGGCCTTTAGCACAGATGTGGGATTGCTTAGGCAGCTGTGAATTGTGGAAAATAGCCTGCTTCAATTAACTTCTCTTTCAATGTGCCAACTTCGACATTCTGGGATAGTTTGAGCTGTCCTTTGAGCAGGATTGCTATGGGGTGGTAATATGCGTCTTTAGAAAGAGCTTAGGGTGACTTTTCCCCCTCCATCAAGGTTCATTGTGGGGAAAGAGGAGATTCCCTCACATCCACTGCAGGCAGAACATGCTGACGTCAGGACACCAGAGCCGGGCACCAGTGAGTCAGTCAGTAGGAGAGGGACATATCAGCCCCAGACTGACTCTAGCAGGACATCCATCACCACGCTGACTCAGAGACTGCTGGAGCCTGTGTGAGAAGTGCTGTCAAACTCATACTCACAAAACCAATATGCGAGTGCACACACTGGTGGCTGCGCTCACGCAAATGAAGGGTTCAGTGCAATAATGTTTCATGTGCAATTTAACAGAAATCAAGCTTTGTATGGTATTGCATATTGCTCTATTAATGCTTTACGCAGTCATCCTGACCAGTACACAACATTGGGACATGGTGAAAGTATATATTGTGTAAAACATGAGATTAGCATTTATCAAGTTATTGCACTGAACCCCTCAAGAGTTTCCTGTCTCCTCACTCCTGTTTCCTCTCTCCATTCCTCCTCCATCCTCTTTTCTCCACCTTTCTCCTGGGCCATCTTCAGGCAGATGGGTTTCCCTTTTTCAAGTTTGTTTCGGCCAAAGTTTTCTTTTCTGATAAGGGAGTTTGTCCTTGCCTATATGTCATCATTGACTTCCTCCTTGGGGGCTCAGGCCCGCGCCTTGTAATGCACACTGAGTCCATTTCAAGTCTGAAAAGTGTCATTTACAAATAAAAATAATGAAACTAAGTTGCCATTGATAAACATAATATATTTTTTCAGATTTAAACTTTGCATGTAATGGATTCACCTGTGCCTCACATGGGTTAATCCATTACAGGTAGTGACAGAGGGCACAGAGCCCCAGTTTATCTGATGTCTGACAGTTTCCAATGCTATAGGAGATTTTGGCATTGTTTCATTTATGTTAAGCGCTTTTTTGCCTCAGGGGAGGTATATGTATATTATTATTATTATTATTATTATTGCAGTTAGTGGTTGATTCAATGTCGTTTGTTTGTTTATTTCCTTTATTGGTTCCAGGTGCAAGCGTGGGCCCAGGCACCAATGTTGTCGACACTACCATGACAACTGCATCTCTTATTGTGTTAAAGTAAGACCATTGTACAGTGTCTGATGTTTACGTGGATCTTATTATATCAGATGCTGAATCCATTCATTGTGCTCATATGGTGGCGATTGGTGATTAATGGTCTCTGAGTATATTGTTGAGTTTCAGCTATGCACAGTTTCTGGTTTAATATTCACTATTATTCAGCAAAATATCACTCTGCATACAGGCTGGATGGCTGTAATTACTCAATTTGGTTCTTGGAAGATGTGGACATTGATGAGCACTAGATTTGCTGTCTGTGCTTGCTAATTTGTACATTTATTTGAATTCTGCTTTCTGTTTCAGGGGTTTATTCGAATGTTCAGTGTGGGTTATCTGATCCAGTATTGTCTGAAGGTTCCCTCAACATTTCAGCTGGCCTTCTCCAAACCTTCCCGCCTGTTGTCTCTGCTCTACGACAAAGAGAACTTCCAGCTCGGGGCATTCCTGGGATCTTTTGTTAGCATATACAAGGTGACTCAGCACCCTGATGCAAAATTTGAATCTAACCACTTCACCTGAATCCTCTCATTTCTTGTGTACAGTATTGGCCGCATAATGTGCAAATTTGTGGTAAAATATTGACATTTCCTTTTGGACGCAGTGCAGGCTGCAATGTTGGAACGATTCCTCTCATATTTGGTATGGACATGTGTTCTGCTTTAGTTATGACACTTAGTGCCATGGCAACAGTATTGGCCAAATAATGCGCAAATTTGTGGTAAAACATAGACATTTTTGGATGCTGTACAGGGTGCAATATTTGATTAATGCCTTTCATATTTGGTATGGACATATGTTATACTTCACTTATGGCACCTATCAATTTTGGTTGCCATAGCGACAGTATTGGCTGAATAATGTGCAAATTTGTGCTGAAACTGGCACTTCCTTGTGGACGCTGTACAGGCTGTAATTTTTGACCAGTTTCTTTCTTATTTGGCATGGGCCTGTGTTTTACTCAAGTTATGACACCTATCGATTTTGGTTGCCATGGGGACAGTACTGGCCGAATATTGCGCAAAAAAGGAGAGAAGCGGGCTTTCGGGGGCTACGCCCATGCAGTCGTGGCCGAACGGATTGTCCAGTTTATGCTAGAGTTTGTCTCTCCATGTTGAGCCCATTGGAAATTCATTGCCAAATTGGAATTTTGCAGTCTCATTTAAATTTAATTATGTGTACTGTCATGAAAGCAGAAACTATCAAAAGCACAGATGTCCAAATGAACAATGTTTTTCTGTATTTTTTAATCAGGATTTCCTTTTAAAATAAGATGTTTGCTTACAAAGTTAAAAGTATGGGCTACCCATAACATTTTACTACTGCTAACATGCTCGCAGAAAATAAGCAAGAGTGAGGGGCAATTTTACGAAATGGCATTGTGTTGGCAGCCTAGAGACGGTGACAGTATCCATGTCCAAAAAAAAATTCTGTTCAAATGGGAGATATGTAATTAGGATAATGATGCATCCAAAAATGTTTATTTACTTGCATACATTTGATTGCCTTTTTCAAGTCTGGCTACCTCTGTCTCTCAATAAGTGAGTTTATCTGCGATCCGAAATTGCTCTTTAGTTTTAACTTGTTACTGATCAAGACTGATCCCATACCAGAGCTCTGAGGACCCCAGATCACCTTTAGAGCAAAGACTACCCTGCCCTTCCTTTCACCGCTTTTTGTATGTTGTGTGTTAATTCCATTAATTTATTTAGTCAGTTATTCCTCCTCAGCGAAAAGAACACTTTGTCATCGTCAATGGATCCTAGTGAGCAATTCCCTATATCCTGAGCTGTACATGCCTTTGGTAAAACTGAATGATCTGTCGTTTCGTCTGATCCCTCTGTCAGGGGACCAGCTGTTTGCTAAGGTGGCTCCGTAACCTAGACGATGAGCTCCACGCCCTGGTTGCTGGTAAGCTGCCCTCCACCTTCAGAACAGTCTGAGTGTAAGGAATTGGTGTGTTGCATATTTCTCTAGACAAAGAGTAGGTGATCGCTTTAATAATTGTGATTTTATGCTATGATCTTATACAAACCATGCATTTTGGCAAATATCAGCACTACACCCATATTATATGCAGTAGAATGTGCATTGCCAGAACATTCTGTACTTGCTGATTCAGTTTAGACAATGCACTTTCGTAGGAGGCACCTTATGGTTTTCTCTGGTGGTGGCGGGTTGGGGGGTGTAAGTAGTAGGAGGACTGTTCGGGCTAAATTAGTCCCGCAGTTAATCCGAAAATAAAGCTGTTTACCAGATTTTCATTGGTATTCTGGTAGATGGTTTGCATTTGTAGGGAACGTGAGAAACCCTTAAACTGTGATTTCCTCCAAGTACTCATTACCCAAATACGCTTTACCTACATCTTTTTCTGTAGGATTTCTGGCTGGCGTCTCCATGTTTTTCTACAAGAGTACCTCCATATCCATGTATCTCGTTACCAAATTGGTGGAGGTAATCTTCTCTGTTTATGCTCTTACAAGAAAACAAATGATAACGGTAACTTAATGATTTTGGGTTCTATATCCGCAGCAGTTGTCATGGTGCTCCTATTAAATGCTACCTTCTGTTTGCTGCTTTAATTAATTATCATACTAATGCACGAAGGGGCCAAAACATTATGTCCACCTGCCACATGTACTTTTAGTCCCCTGCCTTTGCCAGTACAGCTCGACTCTGATGAGGCATGGACTTTGCAAGATGCCTGAAGATGCTTGTGGTATCTGGCACAAAGAAGTTAGCAGCAGATTCTTTAAATCCTGTAGTTGCGAGGAGGAGCTACCATGGATGGGACTTGTTGTTCAGCTTATCCCACAGATGCCAAATCTGACTGAGAAGACCATTGGGAGATTGGAGCAACACAAACTCTAGGCCATGTTCCTGAAGCACTGTACAAGTAGGCAATGTGCGTTATCCTGCTAAAAAGGCCATTGCCATTCGGGAACACCATTGCCAATGACGTGGCACATGTGGTACGCAACGATGTTTCGCTGCTGGCCTGTGCCACACTGAAGCCTGCATAAATTTAAAGGCTCCAGGGTTTTCTTGCAAAACATGGCCTAGAACACTCTGTTCCCTCCATCAGCTTGTGTTTTTCCCATTGTACATCCTGGTGCCAGGTAAATGGTCCATACTTACCCAGTCCTTCACATGATGTTGAGGAAAACAGGACTCATCTGACCAAATTATCTTCATTTGTTGCGCTAAAGTCCAGATCCAACGCTTGCATCCCCGTTGTAGATGTTTTCGCTGAAGGATAGTGGTGAACATGGGCACTCTGACTGTTCTAGAGCTACCAAGCTCCTTACGCTTCAGGGTGAGATGCACTGTGTCATGATACATTTTTCATGGAATCATCAGTAAAATTTCCTTTGACTTGTGCCACCTTAGCTGCTCTGTTAACTTGGACCAGACGGGATGGCCTTCATCACCCTTGCGCCTCAATAAGCTTTAGCACCGAACACCTTGTTGCCGTTTCCCTTCTTGGAGCACTATCGATACATACTTATCAGTGCTGTCTGGGACCTCTCAAGCCTTGCTGCTCCGGAGACGCTCTGGCCCATTAGCTTGGGAATAATGATTTGGCCCTGGTCAGAGTCTGTCGCATCTTTACTCCTGCAACATCCGACATGTTGACTATGAGAACTGAATGTTCAATTTATGTCAGACTTTGAAATGCACTGCAGGTCTGTTGATACAAGATAACGTTGTTTATGTTATGTGTAAGTGGTCACTATGTTTTGGGTCACCAGGATGTGCATAAGATGCAATTGTTTCTTACATGTTACTACTCTGTTGTTCACTACTCTGTTGTTCACAAAGTTGGAATAAAATATTTTTACCTCTTTTCATGAAGTGATTATGGCAATGATTTAGTCTTCATAGATAAAGTGTCTGAATACAAATTTATTCCAACATTATGGGCAACGGTTTATATGAGGCACACTAAGATTCATCATGAAGTATGTCCTCCTTACTTTGGACTCCATTTATATGATTTTTACTCTGTAATGGGTCTATGAGTGAAGAATGTTCACAATTCATTGCTTAGCTACTTTGATGTTATTTTTCTTTGAGGGAGGTAACCATTTCAGCGTATATCAGTGCATCGGGTAGGTGTATATAAGTGTGATATAGGTGTATATAAGTTTCAGTCAGCAGCCAGTTGTTTGTACACCTCAGGTTGGTAAACTGGGCAGAACTACTGGTGCTGAAATGCTGAGAGACTCAAAGGCCTCAAGGATAGTTTTGCTGTGTGTATTAAGAGAAGTTGGTGAATGCTAATAATAAGTGTTTGTCAATGTTTGTGTTCCTCAGACCATGTACTTCAAAGGCATTGAAGCTGGGAGACTGCCCTACTTTCCTCACGCAGACACCCTGATCTATGCTGTCTCTACTGCCATCTGCTTTCAGGCAGTAAGTCAAATGATATCCTCTGCGATGACGGATTGCTACTGCAGCCAGGTGGTGTCATTTCACTTGTCCATTGATTTGACCGGACTGCGCGCTGCACTTGATGATTATGCCTCCAGCTGACAAGATCAAAGCCCTGAAATGTTGTGTTATTTTGATCGTGGGTGCATATGTGAATGCCTGTGCTATGTGTTTACGGTTTTTGCAATGAATGCACAGCCACTTGATTTTGCTCCTCTTCTCCAGGCTGTGATGGAGGTGCAGAATCTGAGACCATCGTACTGGAAGTTCCTGCTTCGGCTCACAAAGGGCAGGTAGGTGTGCATGAGTCTGTGTACTCTGGAGTTATCTGTATACAAGTTGTTGCCCCAGTTGCAAATTCAAAGTAGGGGAGGTGAGTTCTAGAACAAACCTATATTGACTAACACCCTTTGGAAATGGAATTGTCCTTTTATACAATTACTTTATGACGTTCTGAAACCCTATTCGAGTGGGATCATTTTTCCATTTCAACATGTGCGTTTTAATTACTGGCATAGATATCAGTTATCTCATGTATCCCTTTGGGCGGGATTGGAATCTCTGTAATTTCTCACTATTACAGAAATGGGAAAGTCTCATACCTGCCTATATGTATCATGCATGACCATGTAACCATGTGACTCAGGGTGCTTCCAATACCAAATACGCCAAGTATGGATGTGCGATCTTGCAAAGAATATTCTTTTCAAGACTGTACGTCCAAGAAAAAAAGGACAGAGAGGCTGCTTAAATTTTTTTGCAGTGTAATTTGTTAGCCGTGATAATCATATTCCAAATTCAGAAACTTCTGCCTACAAAAATATGAATGGATCAACAGAACATAGATTTCCTCCACTGTTTTCTTGCTGACCTGCAGTAATCCATTTGCACAGTTCATTTAGCCTTGCCTTATGTAGCATACTAACAAAAATCGCCTTCAGACTGAGCATTTGTTAATGAGTGGGTTTTGGATTTACAGACCCCAATTCCAATTCCTGGGGGGGTGGGGGGGGGTGGTGGTTTTTGATACAAAATATGCTTACAAAATAGTTGTAAATAGTATGCTATTATTATGTTTAATGCTCAATGAACTTTGTAGACCACACTGATTGTCATCCTTATTGAGTTATTGATGTAGCTTGTCCTTGTGTTAGTAAATCTTGGAATTACAATGACCAGCAGTGACCAGTAACCTTGAAGTGATCTTTACCTGATAATATTAGAAGTGCATTATTGACATACTTTTATTTGTGTGTTTGACTGGTTACTGCAGTGTACACTAATTACTGAATATACTGTGCTATAGGCCGACTATTATACAACCCCAATTCCCCGAAATAGTTGGGACAAAGTGTAAATTGTGAATAAAATCAAAACGCAATTACTTTCAAATCACACCAGCCACTATAGTATTCACAATAGAACAGAGATAATATAGCAAATGTTGAAACTGAGAAATTTTACAATTTTTTCAACAAAATGAGCTCAATTCAAATTTGATGGCTGCTATATGTCTCAAAGTTGGGACAGGGGCCTGTTTACCATGGTATTGCATCCCCACTTCTTTTTAACACAGAGTGGAGGTTTCTGGGCATTGAGGAGACAATGCATCACACACACACTCAAGCGCCTACATGCACACATCTCTCTCTCTCTCTCTCTCTCTCTCTCTCTCTCTCTCTCTGGTTTGACATCAGAACATTCAATATATTTATAATAATTTATGTGCTGATTCAGATAGTTACATTAAATAGTGGTTGCTGTAATTATTTATTGCATTGAAATATGCCTGACATTCTGGAAACCTGCCTGCGCGGTTTCGGTGACGTGTGCGCACTGTATGCCGGTCAGCCAAATTACCACTGCACAGAAAGTAAACCAGGTTGGAGCTGGCGAGCTCTCTACGCACTTTCGGCGGGGCCTTTATCCACAAAATTGTCACTGCGTGATGATGAATATGTGACACTTCCCCCTACTACGCCACCACACCCATCTCGGCGCATATCCGTCTACCAAATTGCCAAAGTGGCTGCGCATGGTGTTGCACCACACAAAATTTCCACTGCGCAGGCTGCACCGGACGAAATTACCACTGCGTGGGCTGCGCCACGATGCGCTGCGCCAAGAAATTAGAGCCCATTGGCTCATGTGTTCTGAAAGTCATTGCATTTTGATATTATTCACAATTTACACTTCGTCCTATTTCGTAATTGGGGTTGTCCAAGTTCATACAATTGTTCATAAAGTTGTTCTCATAATTCATAGATAAACCTTTACTGCAAGTGTGTTAGGGAAAAACAAAGTAAAGAAATTGTGAAAAATGTTCAGAAAACTATTTGTTTTCCTTTTATGTGTTTTTCCCAAAATGAGTTGTTTATGACATCATAGTAATATCAAATTTATGTTACTCATGAGTTTATAACATTTATAATAATACTAAAATATTAATTGTAGCATCAGTAGTTCTAGAGGTCACAGATGTGGTGTTAGTTATGACGTCACTATGACGTCATATAATGTTGAAATGTGTTTTATTTGTGCTTGATTTGAAGACGTCTGTAGCTGTACACTGATACCAAACAAGATGAAGTTTATCGCTTAATTTCGAAATAATCGGGTCGGGGTTGTAGTCGAAAAAACCCTTGGTTGGACGAGGGTTAAAAGGGAGGCGTTTTACCAGTTCATGAGAAATATTAGCTCTTTTTGAATTTGATGGCTGCAACACGTCTCAGAAAATTTGGGACAAGGACAACAAAAGGCTGGAAAAGTAAGTAGTACTGATAAAAAACAGATGGAGAAGCATTTTGCAACGAATTAGCTTCATAGGCAACAAAAATGACTGGGTTTAAAAAGAGCATTTTAGAGAGGCAGAGTATCTCAGAAGTAAAGAGATAAAGTGCTGATGCTCACCAATCTGTGAAAAACTGCATCTAAAAATTGTGGAACAATTTCAGAAAAATGTTCCTCTATGTAAAATTGTGAAAACTTTGAATGTCCCATCATCTACAGTACATAATATTATCAAAAGATTCAGAAAATCTGGAGGAATCTCTCTGCATTAGGAACAAAGGTCAATATTGGATGCTCGTGATCTTCGGGCCCTCCGGTGGCACTGCATTAAAAACAGGCACGATTCTGCTCTGGAATACACTGCATGGGCTCAGGAACTCTTCCAGAAATCATTGTCTGTGAACACAGTCAGCCGTGCAATCTACAAATGCAAGCTAAAGCTGTATCATGCAAAGAAGAAGCCATATGTGAACACGATCCAGAAATGCTGCCATCTTCTCTGGGCCAAAGTTCATTGAAAATGAACTGAGGCAGAACAGAAAACTGTTCTGTGGTTAGATGAATCAAAATTTGAAATTCTTTTTGGAAACCACGTGTTGTGCGGTCTGAAGATGAGAGGGACCATCCAGCTTGTTATTAGCGCACAATTCAAAAGCCTGCATCTCTGATGGTCTGGGGTTGCATTAGAGCTCATGGCATGACCAGCTTACAGATCTGGAAAGGCACTATCAATGCTTAAAAGTAAAATGAGGTTTTACAACAACATATTGCTCCATCCAGACACCGTCTCTTTTAGGGAAGGTCTTGCATATTCCAGCAAGATAATGCTAAACCACATACTGCATTCATCACAACAGCATGGCTTCACAGTAGAAGAGTCTGGGTGCTGAAATGGCCTGCCTGCAGTCCAGACTTTTCACCAATAGCAAACATTTGGTGCATCATAAAATGGAAAATCAGGCAAAGATGACCCAGGATTGTAGAGCAGCTTGAATACTTCATCTGACAGGAGTGGGAGAACATTCCTCTGCTTAAACTCCAGCAACTGGTCTCATAATTTCCTAGACATTTACAGACTGTTGTTAAAAGAAAGGGGGATGATACACAATGCTAAGCGCAGCCCTGTCCCAACTTTTTTGAGATGTGTTGCTGCCATCAAATTCATAATGAGCTAATATTTTTCATGAAATCGTAAAATGTCTCACTTTCCACATCTGATTTGTTGTCTATGTTCCATTGTGAATAAAATATTTTTATGAATCCATTGCGAATCTCATATATTTATGAGATTTGCACATAATTGTATTCTGTTTTTATTCACGTTTTACACAGCGTCCCAACTTCATTGGAATTGGGGTTTGTAAAAGGCAAAACTAAAACATATTCACCATATGCAAAATCATCACTGGAAAAATTCCAGTTATGGCTTAAGGCAAATTATGTTCGAAAAAATGTGAATGTTACCCTTTGGTAATTATTTATTGTGAAGCCCTGGCTACCTCCAAAGTTTACTCTGTGCTAGGAAATGGCCTACAAAAATTGGTAAATTGTCCTGTCCATTCACCAACACATTTTGTAATCTACAAGATGGCCTACTCACTTTTACCCTTTTGAGGCACCTGAAGCAGACGATTGTTAGGACCTGATGTGTACACAACCCATTTTTGACATTTACCTATTTGTTTCTCATCTGCCTTATGCAAACAGATTTAGTCATCACTGGACATGTTAAATAGCTTCAAATGAAAATAAAATTAACTTTGTTATTTCATAATAATCAAAAGTTTGGAGGGAAAAGTTTAATTATAAGCATCGGTTTATGTTCTGAGAAAAATGAAACGATCGGTGAATGTCAGTAAAATGCATAATTACACCCCCTATAAAAACTAATCCTGTCTAACTAGGGCTTAAGAGGTAGATAATAAAGTCATGTTCAGTATGCATGTCAGTAAGGAATGTCATTTGATCTTAACGTGGTATATGAGATTCAATTAACCCAAGAGAAACTATCCACTACAATTTTTACTTTGATATATTGGCTGTCAATTGCTGAGGAATTACAAGACTATAATTTTTCTGTACTTTTCAATTTCTATCCGTAGATTGTAGTTACATATTTTAATCACACAACTGTGCCATTTTACAAGGGTCTCTATCTTGTTATCACACTAAGCAGACTTTATAAGATCTCTTATATGCACATTTAGTACTCTATATTTATAAACCAAACCTGAAAACTAAACTTTTTTTCCCTCTGTACTCTCAGATTTGCGCTGATGAACCGGAGAGTACTAGATTTCTTTGAAACTGAGGCATCACAGGAATTTCAAGACTTTATTCCTAAACTTGACCCCAGGTACACAGTGGTACCACGTGGAGTGGATGTCCAGCTCGAGTGAGGAGGGGATGTTGGGGGTTGAGGTGTATGGCAGTGGTCGTCATCTTGTCTGGCATGGCACCCCAGCGAAGGTCTGAGTTACTTCCTTGTGAATCAATTGTAGCGCTCATCTTAAGTGCCTATGATGAAATACACGAATGGCTCCATAGTAAACCTTATTGACAGTTTATCACATCAGCCTAAGGCCCAGTTGTGGGATTTAATATTTCTGCATTGCTGCTTTTATGCTGGTTACGTTTGGATGCAGCATAAATGGACAGTGCAGGCTGCAGCTATAATGGTACTTTTGACTTTTCAGGGTTGTGACAGAGTAGACAAGGTTGGAGACTAAAGTTGGATTACAACCAAAATATTTAATAAGTGTATAGCCTTGAATTAACAAAATATACTGGTGATGGTTTTCAAAGACTGAGAATTGAGAATGAAGGTATTGGTTTACAGAGGACTCAAACATTAACCTTGAATTTACTTGCAATGACTGCAGTGCAGATGTGTATGATGCATCATTTTTTTTTCTTTGCTCTTGTTTTGTTTGACAAACTTAACCTTTAAGATTGCTCACATCGTTAATTGTAAACACACAAGCCATTTAGTTTCACTCTTTTCACTCTAACAGTTTATCATCAGTAATGAGTATCTTCTCATAGCGAGCTTAGTGTGTAGGAAACCGAGATGGGATGTGGCCAATATCAGTCTGAAGTGCGTATGGATGGAGTTAATGAGTAGTTCTTAGCTGCAGATAAGGGAATAATTATAAATTTACTGTATTCAAGGCTGCTCTGCTCACAGAAGGGAGTGCGTTTTCTTGCTTTATTTTACATGGGGAGGCAACAAAAGGGAAAATATTCCACCAGTTCATGGTATTAGACCCTTTCTGCCCAGACTGTCTGTAATGATGGAAGGCAAGATGTCTGACTTCAGGTGTTTTCAGTATAAATGCAGTATAAATTACTTGCAGGCTTGTGAGACAATGTTTTCTTTGACTCTTGAATAGTGTTTAAACTGTATGTTCTGAAACCAAATGGTCTTTTAACGTCATTCAAAAATATTTCATAAATTTTGAAGAGATTTTCATCCTTGGTGTGTTTTCAGATATAAATGACTTGCCTTTGCAGAGGTATGACTCTAGCTTTTGTGTGATTGTTCTGAGCGGAAGATAAGTTAAAGGAGTTGATTCCTCCTACATTAGCAGATATTTCATGTTTGGCAACATGAGGGTGTAATGAATATTTTCATGTATGAAACAAATTTTTAAATAAATACGGCTGTGTTTTTTGTGGGAGTGCACTGTTGATATTTGTTGAAATGTATTAAATTCAGTCACAAACTGTATTTCTGTTGTCATTACTGGACAGGCTTTGTGATTCTGACTTGCATGTAAGAAACCAAATGACTGACTAGTGCAGCATTTATGGAAACTCCAGACTGGATGAATGTGTGCAAAAAGTAGCACATTCAATATATTCTATTACATTGAAGGGTTATGGTTTTAATAGAAATTCTCAGATGTTTGTTTTATTTCTCCTCATTGCTGACTATATTTACCATAGAAATCAAACCTAATCAAGGTGGGAACAAATTTCCCTGCTATGGTATTTTATTGCATTATTGTCATTGTATTATCCAAACACTATTTTTGTATCAGCTTTTTTTATTGGAATAATGGGTGCTATGTCACCTGTGAGGATATTGAATCAGTTTTACTTACTGATTGGAATGTATGTATTTTATTGTGTTTGGCCTGTTTTCATGTAATTCTTTAAATATCCTGCTGTGCAATCAGAATCATTATTTACAAATGGTTGTATTATAAAGAATAAAATAAAATGATAATAAAAAAACAAATATTGTGAAACTGTTGCGATTTTGAAAAGAATATTTATTTTAAATGTAAAAAGCTGCTGTCTTACCAATGGTTAGAGGACTTGAAAACGACAGGGTACGCAGGTTATTTTATTTCCATGTTTTATTTGCTTCCTATGAATGATGTTTACTTTCCTTCCAAATGATGTTTTTTTTCTTTGCATCCTTAAATGTCCTCCTCTTGGCAAAATTTGGTTGAGGTTTTTGTGTGTCAACTACCTGTTTATATGCCTGCCACGGGATCTCTGTGGGTTTCAAGTCAGGTGCCACTAGTGCTTTCGATCATTGTCTAGCTACATAACCCAACTGCTCTTGATCTTGAGATCCCGGCCTGATGACCAGACGGTGTCCTGCAGGATTTTCAGGTAGGGAACAGAATTCTTTGTTCCATCAATAACAGCAAGTCTCTCAGGCTCTAAAGCAGTGAAGCATCCTCACACCATCACACTACCACCTTCATGTGTGTCTGGTGGAATAGTTTCCTTTTTCTGGAGTGCAGTGCTTGCTTAGGGCCTGATGGATCAGAACCCATGTCTTCTATAAAATGGCACTCATCAGTCAACAAAACATTGTCTCAAAAGGCTTGGGGCTAATGAAGGTGACTTCTGTGTTCCATTCGTTCAGCCGTTGATTTCAACTTCAAACTCTTCCATCGATGCTAATTTTGCTCTGACTCTCTCTAACGGTGGCCCACTGGATACTGACTATCTTCGGCAAGTGAGACTGCATGATTGTCTTGCTTCTTCTATGACCTATCTAACGACTTGTCGGTATGTTCTTAGAGAAAGTCTGGTAGGCCAGCCACTCCTGAGAAAACTTGGAACAGTGGTGAGTTTTCTTTAGTTGGAGATAATAGCTGACACTATGGGTTGCACCAGGGTAATTCGATGTCAGACCTCCTTGGCCTGATATCCACCATCACTGATGTTTCTGAAACTCTATCCGATAATGTACTGTGATGGAAAAAGTATTCTTTCAATATAATAGTAAAGTTTTGTATGCACTGTCTGCTGTTACGGCAACCGTAACGCATTTATAATTGCACTGAAGTTAAGGTAGCCATTTGAGCATGCGCATAAGAGGACAATGATTAAGGGTTCGGTTAGTTGGTCGCAGTTATGGCAGGAAGCGCCCCCAAAAACATGCATGCGCAGAACGGGTGCCGTGACGGTAGAATTTGGCTTGCAATCACGGTTGCCGTAATTCTATCCTGTGTCTAATTTGTTTGGGCCAAGTCAGCCGCTTTTGACTGCAGATGTTTTTTTGTTTTTTTTTAAACTCTCAATAACTTTTCAATTACGACTCAGATTTTGGTTTGATTTGGCAGTATTACTGACTGTGAGAGACAAGGAATCCAAATCAACCATCACTCCACATGAAGCCTTTGAAACCCCTATATTGAATATTTCACTGGACTGTGTATAATTCAAATGCATTATGTGGGACGTAGCTTAGGGAGCTGAACTTCTCAAATTACGTAATGAACTTCTCATTTGATAGATCGTTCTCATTATGTTGTTTTTATCTGTCAGGAGAATGATCTCTTCATGTTTATCATGTTATGTTCATTATTGCAGCACTTACGTACATGTTCTGTCTACAACCCCAATTCCGAAATAGTTGTGAAGAAGTGTAAATAGTGAATAAAATCAAAATGCAATGACTTTCAGATCACATGAGCCAGTATGTTATTTGCAACAGAACATAGATAACATTTCAAATCTTGAAACTAAGGCATTTTACATTTTTGTCCACAAAATGAGCTTATTTCAAATTTTCTGGCTGCAACAGGTCTCAAAAAAATTGGGACAGAGGCCTGTTTACCATGGTGTAGCATCCCCTCTTCTTTTTAACACAGAGTGGCGGCGTCTGGGCATTGAGGAGACTAATTTTCTGAATTTAGCCACTGGAATTTGATCCCACTCTTGTTTAATACAGGCTTCCAGCTGCTGGACAGTTTTGGGTCTCCTTTTAGTGTGCTGTTCATATAGGATATTTGTTGGTATGAAAATGGATGTGCTCTGCAATGGATTTAGCCCAGAGAGAGCTGGAGATGAGATTGATCATTTTGCCATTAGCTGAATCTCCTTTCTTCAAGGATGGATTTAGAGTGCTCTATAATTGCAAATTAATATTAATTTGGATTAATACCTGCCACCAGGTACGGTCGAGAGCATGCTTAAAATGTATTTCCTCGAGGAGCTTTTATTTGCCATGGTGGATTATAAATGAATATAAATGGAATTCTGTTAGAGTATTTAAAATTTTATAGGCTTATTGATCTACTTGAGGCAAGTACAGCAGTGCAGTCTGAGAGTCCGTTAATGTACTAGGTTGCGTGTGGCTATCTGAATCTTTTTTTTTCAGGAGCTTTTACTGCAGTTAATCTGTCAGTTGTGCTAACCATTGCTGAAAATTGAGATATCCAGACCTGCACGTCATACTTAATGAGTCATATTTATTGTAGGAGTGCTAGATCATTTTTACGGACATTGTATGCCATTGTTGAGATCATATTTGTTATTGACTGAAATTTTATTTGGGGCTTGCTCCACTAGGGGCTGCTCTTTCATTGGGATATTATAATAAAGATATGCTGGTACTCAAACCATAAATGACTGAAAATCTGGCGGAACTTTTCAGCAGTATCTCTGTATCTTTTGAAGTCGATGCTTTTGTCCAGATGAACGTGTCCCCTGCCAAGGCACTGGTAGAATTCATTCTTGAGGTGCTGTATTTGGTTACTGTGACATTATTAATTTTCCTGTTCTTACAGACTCCAGAGAACATATCACTCAGCAGGGTCTGTGTTCCTTACAGCGTACAATAAAAATGCATTTTCTCGCGATAAATAGGAATGTTTGATTTAGGGCAGTTCAGGACATGAATGAAAGCTTCACATCATGCCTCGCTTTATTGTGTATGAGACAGTAGACTGGAGGTCTCAGTACTTTGCCTTTCTAGAGTGCAGTTGGTGCACATTTTTGAGCCCATAACCTACCCCAAACGTTGAACTTATTAGGAAAAACCAGAGAGTTATTTTTCGTAAGTGTTTTTCTAGTGAAGACTGCTGCCATTTCTTCAGCGGGCAAAACTGCAGCACTCGCATTGTTACAGGCTGGATTTAGAACAAGCACCAATCGCTCCTGGCACTTTCTGACTTTCTGCAATGAGTGAATGGGGGGGGGGGGGGGGGGGGGGGGGGAATGGTGGAAGTGGAAGGTTTGGTCTAAAAATTGGATGCTTTCATTCTGCCTCCAGATGAGAAGCTTCCCAGATGCTGTTTGTGCATATGTTTGTGCTTGTTTGTCACTGTCAGTCTCCTTGTTTGTCAACGTCTGTTTCTCTGTTTTTGTGCGTGACGGTTGTTCTTGGATGCAGCGCAGAGGAAGGTCATGTAACCTTGAACTCATCCTCCCACCACTCGCAGTATTGAATATGAAAAGAGCATTCATCTCCCCACAACGCACACACACGCCCACGTCTCTGACAGCTGACCTGCGCCTCCCTCCTGCCCACATCTCCGTGCTCCGCTGGTACAGCGCTCCGAGTGAAGCCGAGCGAGAGGGGGGGAAAAGCCAGGTTCGGACGCTCATCTGCAGCGCAGTGTTTGGCTCGACTGCAGTGCCGGCCTGCCCAGGTATTGAACGAATCTACACGTTGGCTGTCAGACCCTGCATGACTGAGGCTTCGTGTTTACTTTTCCTGGTTCCCATCGAGTAATTAAAAGACTGAGAACAGAAGGGAGAAGAGACCGCACTGCCAGCATCTGCTGGATAGGCTGCAGACATCTGTCATGCAGACTCCTGATCAAACCTTTCATCTTTCATCCATCATTTCATTGTAAAACCCACTTTGAGCCTGGTTTCAGCTTTCTTTAACAGGGATATTATGCTTTTGTATTGGTTTTTTTTTTGTTGTGTGTGTGAGCATAGCTAAGATTCTACAAAGTAGGAATATGAGTTATGTTGATGAAATCTGGATTGATATACGATGCAATCCTGAATCATAAATACAAACTTATGCTGTACTGGAAATTTTTACCTGTAAAATGCATCGGAACTGATACAAGCTGTGATTCACTGATGAGGATATACAACTGCAAATCAGAAAATGTTGGGACAGCATGTGAATTTAAGAATTTAACTGAAGCAGTGGTTTTTGTAAATGATCCTTGACATGTCTTGTGTTGAAAACAATGTAATAGCTCATTGTTCAATGTTGCACCACATGAATTTTATAGATTTTTCAAAATAATTGCTTATGTGAATTTAGATTTTTGCACCATATTTAAAAAAAGTAGGGACAGTTAAGTGATTACCAATTTACAACGTTCCCATTCCCTTTCACGACACTTGCATTAGCACCCTTTCTGTTTTTTTTTTTTTTGTTCATTTTTGCACATTTGTCACAATCAAAAATAATTTTAATTTTGGACAAAGTTTTTAGGAGATGATGTCATTTGTTGAAGAAAAAAGCTATTTCACCCTACCTGGCCCTATGTGAAAAAGTAATTGTTTCCTTAAGCTACTAAATTAAGCGATTAAGCTGATTAAATTGCTAACTGGGTCCAGTTTTGCTTAACAAACTCAGGCATGATTACAGCCATCACTTTAATAGAACCTGTCTGGGCATAAGAACCAGGCGAAAAGCAGCACATTATAAAAAAAATTCAAGAACAGATGAGAAACAAAGTCATTGGCATCTGTAAACCTGGAAAGGGTTACAAAGCCATTTATTTCTAAGGCTCTGAGACTCCAGCGAACAGCGATGGGAGCCTTTATCTACAATTGGAGAAAAATTGGAACACTGGAGAACATTCCTTGGAGTGGCCAGCTGGCCTGCCAGTCTAATTCTCTCTAGAGTGCATCAACGACTCATCCTGGACGTCACAGAACTTACACGAACATTTAGAGAACTGGAGGTTGTCTCATATAAGGTTGGAGTTTGCAATTCCACAGTAAGAAAGAGTATGGGAGATAACCACTGCAGACCAAAAAGAATACAAATGCTCATCTCACACTTTACAAAAAAACATCTTGATGTCCCCCAAGACTTTTTGGATTATAGTCTGCGGACTGATGTGTCAATAGTGGAAATTTTTGGTTGACATGGGTCTTCTTATATCTGGCGCAAAACTAAGACAGTATTACACAATAAGAACATCATACAACAGTCAGACATGATGGTGGTATGATGTTCTGGGGCTGCTTTGCTGGTTCAGGGCCTGGGTGACTTGCCATACTTAATGTAACCATGAATTCTGTCCTCTACCTGAAAATCCTGATGTTGAATGTGCGGCCCTCAGTTTGTGACCTAATACTCAAGCGTGAAACTTTAGGTCATACCGCTGGACATAATTAAATCTACCTCTGAATGGGTCAAAAGAAACAAAATGAAGGTTCTGGAGTGGCCTAGTCAAAGTGCTGACTTTGCTGCACTTTGCATGCTGTGGCATGCCCTTAACTCCTTTCTGCAGATGTAGATGCTCGCGTCTATGGAACTGCAAATTTAAGCACGCTGTTACTGTACTCGATCACTAGATGGCACCCCCATTTACTGAATATTCACAAGCAAGCAGACCTCGAATGCGGTTTTGAATGTGGGGAAGTTCACTCCATGCCCTGTTTTTCAAGAGTTGCATGAATTAAACTCCTCAGCTAAGGCTGATGTGCAAACTGGTCAATATCCTTGCCCATAGAATCGATCCAGCAGTTTAAAAAAAATTATCTCTTGTGACAGAAAAAAATCTTGGTCCTCTGTAGCAACAACTTAAGCTACAGTGAGCCAGCAGTATTCCAATTAGTGGTTCATAAAAATCAGTTTTCTGAAGCAAAAAATTTGACAAGGTATTGATTCTCACACATTCTACTGTCAATTACAGTCATCACATACATCATACACTCAGGCTCTTCTGCGTAACTGCACAGTTATACTTCACGCCCTCGTGAAACTAACAATGTATTGATTGGCTTGTTTCTTATCCAATTCCCGAGTGTTTAAACGTCCCACAATAAGTGAAACGCATTGATTGGACAAACACAGAACATACAAGCCTACACGTATCAGCAGCCTGGTTGTAGCCTGTCTTCGTTGCGCACATTGGACGGCTGAAAGAGACGCGATTTGAAAAAAACTGGCCTTGAAGTGTTCAGTTACATTTAGAGGATTTAAATGAGATAAGTACATGGTCAATGGGAATTATTTTGAATGAAACAGGGCCGGAGGGTTCCTTGTACTGGATACATCGGTCTCTGGAAGAGGGATTCATGAAAAAGGTTAGGCTGCTACTTTTGCTTTTTGTTTTGGAATGTATACCGTACTCATGAAGTCGAATGCCGAAGTTTTTTTCCTGTTTAAAACATGAACTGCCTGTGCATTTGGGTGGACCCCCTGGTACGTTCATTGCACCATTCTGTTGAATCATATAATTCTGTGATCTTCTCTGAAAGTGGAATGTCTCTTCTGTTAAAATAAGGTATATTTCAGAATTCAGATATTTCTGAGTTAGTGAGTTTTACTTTTTCCTTATAAGTGTTGAAATGAGTTTGTGAGCTCGGAAGTCGGAACTGGTAGCTTCCATTGCAGGATGAATGCTCTGACCATTTGATCAGCAGTTTATTTAATGAGTGTTTGTGCTGGCTTGGGGTACTTTGAAGAAAAATAGACAAAACTCAAAACTTTATTAGAAAAGGCATGTTTTGTGTTTGGAGAGTTTACTGGTGACCACTGACGTTCAACTGCACTGATATTGATACATTCATGCTAAAATCAACCAGAAAATCTTTAGTTCATATTAAATTTCATGCCTCAAAACTTTATTTGTGTTTATTACGTGATTATTTTATTATTTGGCAGAGTACCATTTTGAGGGATCTCAGACTTTGGGGAGCCACTTGGATAGCTGCATAATTTGGCTAATAGCATGTAGGCAATCTAGAATGTAATGTTGAAGATGAATTCTACTTGTGGTCAAGGAGCTTATGATCCCAGAAATGTATAGATTTAAGCTCCAGCAGTTTTTCAATCCTCAGTATTTTTTTTTTTTATACTTTCACTGGTGAATTTTCATGAAGATTTTTTATGTTTGCAGCCCATTTTCTCTATCAAAATCATGAAAATAAACTGAAATACAATGTAATTCTAAATGCTGTAAGCGTCTTTTCTGAGTGGAGCCGCATTTTCCTCTTTATGAGGCTTAAATCTTGAATTATAAAGCATTAAATTGGATAACCCATAAATATCTAAATTTGGCTTCTGCCCAAAGCGGTTAAACAGGCAGTACACACTAGAACACCCTCCAGCGTGGCTGAATTAGAGCAGTTCAGCGAAGATGAATGGGTCAAAATTCCTCCACCGCAATGGAAAAGACTTATTGCCACTTATTACAAATGTTTGATTGCCGTTGTAGCTGCCAAGGGTGGCACAACTAGTTCTTAGTTTTTCAGGGTCAATTATTTTTTCACATTGATAAGAGGCAATTCCTTTGCCTTCAATACACAAAATGATCATTAAAAAATTGCATGTAATATTAACTCACAATTTCTTTGTCTTAGTTGAATGATCTGAAACATTTATTTAAGCAAAACAGAGGAAATTGGAAAGGGACAATTTCACAACACTGTACTATATATCTAAGGGCACAGGCCATACCATGTTAGAGCATGGATTTCAAACTTTTTGCCAGTCGCTAGATGGCGCTTTTATTTTTTGGCGCTTGATGGCGCTTCTGACATTTGTAGACGTTGACGTTATATGACTGAAATTTAAGTGATGGTTCTTGGTGCTGTGCTATCGGAGTCATCAGACGTCACAGGTATTCAGTTTAAGCTTGTACCCTGGCCCTTTACAGTACATAAATTCATCCAGATTCCTTGAGTGTTTTAATTATATTATACATTCTAGGGGGTGAAATATCCAAATCCCTTCCTATCTTTATTTTTGTGACATTGTCTTAAATCCATTTAGTGATTTTCTTGTGTATTTATGATGGACAAATGGTCCATCTTTGGCTGATCTTAGGTTCTTGTGACTAGGACTTTTCTGGACACTGCTTTTTTACAAAATGATGATTAAAGTTCAAATCATATAGTTTTTCAAATGGTTTACCTCATCACTAGTCTGAAATTGCCCGTCACAGCTTATTTGCTCCACTGTGACCATAGTCAGCAGTCAGCGGAGCTTTTCTAATGCCAAGTCGTCCGGCGTCCATCTGTCATTCTGTCCAGCGTCAACTATTCACTTCAAAGTTGAATATCTCAATAACTGTCAGATAACTTTTGTTCTAATTTGGTGTGAGCCTTCTTTATGATATTCTGCATATACACTGTGAAAATTAGAAAATTCTACGACCTGGTTTTAGAGAAATTCAGCATGTTGGACTAAGAAAATCATTGTTTGTGCAAATTTTTCAGTCTTTCATTAATATCTCAAAAACTGTCTGATAACTCTTTGTCTAATTTCTTGTGAGCCTTCCTTAAGATTTCTGATGATTCCCTGCAAAAATGAAAATTCTTTGTCCCTGTTTTTGAGAAATTCAGCATTTTGGACTCAGAGCATCAGTGTTTGTGCTCATCTTTTCAGTCTTACATTAATATCTCTAAAACTGTCCGATAACATTTTGTCTACTTTGTTGTGAGCCTTCATTATGAGGTTCTGAATATCCCCTGCGAAATTTAGAAAATTCTGCCACCCGGTTTTTGTGAAATTCAGCATTTTCGACTTAGAAAATCAGTGTCTGTGCTCATTTTTTTCAATCTTTCTTTAATATCTATAAAACTGTCCGATAGCTTTTTGTCTAATTTGTTGTGAGCCTTCCTTATGATGTTCTGATTATACCCTGTGAGAATTAGAAAATTCCACGTCCTAGTTTTTGAGAACTTCAGCATTTTGGACTCAGAACATCAGTGTTTATGCTCATTTTTTCAGTCATTCATTAATGTGTCATATGTGTTCATATTGCAATACTTTTCAAGGATTTCTGAAATTAAGTTATGACAAGGACATTTCCGTCATCCTCAGCGGAGCTCTCTTGGCCGAGAGCCCTCTTGTTTGTAATGCATTACTGGCTTGAACAGCATGAATAGATGTACACAACAGGCCAAAAGTTTGGAGCCACCCTCAGATTTTGAATGGTGCACCAAGTGCAATGTGACCCCTTGGTTTGGGGGAAAGCATTTATACAGCATGCCTCCTTGTTACATAAAACTGTATGCATCCTTGTGACATAAAATCATGTGACACAAAGGCATTGGAACTCAATTACAAAACATAGTGGTCAGTGATCAATCAGTCAAGACAGCTTTGAAATGTGGTCTGAGGTCTAGAATTCACACAAAACCTATTGGCTTCCTAAATTTTATGCACTGAAGTCATTTCATGTGCAAAAAATAAGGAAAGAGCAGTTGGGATTTTTTTTTTAAACTGAGGGTGGCCCCAAACTTTTGGCCCGAAGTGTATATTTACCAAGTTGACAAGGCAGAAAATTAAATATCTTGTCTTCTTACTGTCTGCAATAAAATACAAGCCTAAGTAGATTTAGAAATCACTGCTTTCTGTTTATCATGAGAATTTTCCAAACCGTCCCAATTTTTATAAGTTGGCGTTGTATTCGTTCTCCTCAGCAAGAGTGCAGTTTCTAGTTTCAAGCGATCTCTTTTATTTTTAATAGCAGAGTGAAGCAGAACTTTTTCTGGCCATATTTAAGTGTATTTTATACTTGTTTAGCTGTTGTAATTGGTCATTTTGTCTTTTCAGAATTTTTTTCTTTCAGATGTAGTTTGAACTGAATATTAACGGATAACAGTTTTCAAAGCCTCGGGCCCCCTTGTCCCTGCGGAAAAGAAGTGCTCTTGTGCCACCACGTATGCTACACACACTTTTTGCTAATGACTAAATAACACAGGTTATGACCTCATACAGGCTCCTTCAGGTGTACTGGGTAAATAAGCATGACCTTTTGGAAGTTTTGGCCTGGAACAATTTTATGGCGGCATTGCAGCGCAGTGGGTCGCACCACTGCCTCATAGCATGAAGCTTGTGGGTTTGAATCTGGCCTGAGGCCTTTCTGACTGGAGTTTGCATGTTCTCCTCATTTGTTTTGGTTTTCTCTTGGTACTCTGGTTTCCTTCAGACATGCAGCCTAACTGGGGACTCTAAATTGCATGTAAGTTTCAGTGTGTGTGTGTGCGCGTGTTTGAATGGTGTGTGCACCCTGTGATGGTCTAGCAAGCTGTCTATGGTGTGACCCGGCTTTTCACCCAAAACAGCTGGGATAGACACCCTAGCGAGGAAGCAGTAGATGATGGATGTAGTATTGTGCTTTAATATCCCAGGCATGGAAATCGTGGAGTAACTGTCTCAACTACAGTGGTCTATTGCCTCATTTACTCAAAGAGCGGTGAGTTTCTTCCTGAAGTGCCTGAGCTGCGCTTATTGGCGATGTTTTCCCTCGTTGAAGAAGTTGATAGATTTTAGTAAAAAAATTTCTCTTAACCAGTGTTAGAGCCATGCGCACAGTTTTGCTGCATCCCATAGCATCAGCCAACTTCATTAGTGTTTTGCTAGCTGTGCTGCGAGCTTAATGGTGTTCTAATGCTACGAGGGTGGCTGAGCATAGGATTATTTGTAGATGACACTAATCACCACCCTGTAAGCTTCCGCAAGTGAAATAGCTGAATGCTGATTAATCCTCGTCTGACCTATGTGGTGCGGGCACAAGGATGACCTCATGCTGAATCCTTCCCTCTGTTGGGTGAACAGGCCCTCTTCCTCGCCTTAATTTATGCGTGCCTCATTTGCTCTGGCTGCTGATTTAATGGGCTGGCAGGGAGATCACAGAGAGACCAGAGAGATCAGAGAGACAGAGAGAGTTGTAGCTTTCCCACAATGCATGAGAAGGACAAGTCCCCCATGGAGTGTCGCCAAAGGGCGTGGGCTAGCCCAAACTTCCTACTCTGCTCCCTACAGGAAGCACTGTTCTCACACAGCCATCTGCTACCATGTGCCATCTACCCTCTTCCGACGAGAAACTTCCGGCAGGTGGGTTATTTATTTACAAGTCACTCAAAAAATGAAAACCACATCAAATTTCTCGTTTGCCAGTTGTTTTGGGAATGTGTCTGTGTTTAACTTCAGATGTTATTTCATGAACTAATGGCCACATTTTACATCAAACAAAAATACTGACATGCAGAAGATGTATTTGCAGTCAATTACAACCAGCAAAAATACTGTATAAGCTGTTACTATACACTGAATTATGCAAACAAAGGAATATGCCCCTACATACTAAAGAGAACAATACTATTGCATAGGAGGTGTCCCACAATCAATACTGGCAGAATTGCCCTGATTCCTTTTCATAAAGAATATTTTCCTGTTGTTATAATCCTATTCTGTGATCTGAAAGTGTTTTGAAAGCAGCCAGAAAGCAATACAACTCACAAATTATTTTTCAGTCTCCTCTTTAGCACCATACCTGTCTATCCTTTGCGCTGCCACAATGAACCATAAGGCCTGGGTACATATGAAACCAGAGATCAGTATAGGAGCTGAGATTAACCTTTTTTGCAGGATCATGAGTCAGGTTGGATCCTGGGATTGAGTCCGGTGAATCCTAAGAGAGCATTTGATGACCCTGCCGTTTCTCTAATTCTCTCTTTCCATTTCCTGCTCAATATCTTCCTTGCACCTTTTATTTTCTCCCCCTCCTAGTGAGAGTCACTGTTCATAAGGATGCATGGTGACATTACAGTGATGTAGATTAATCGTTGGTCGGTGTGGTTGAAAAGTGCACACTGACAGCAAAATCTGAGAGAAAATTTACTTTCCAGTGGCCAGGCCTGACAGAATAAGGTCACTGATACATCCCTAGGTGAGGAGGGACGGCACATTCACAGTATGGTGCATGTGCCTTGTTAGCGTGAATGTTTCCCCTGCTGAGTTTGTTTGGAGTGCGCGTGTGCATGTGTGTGTGTTAGTGTGTGTGTGTGTGTGTGTGTGTATGTGTGTGTGAGAGAGAGAGAGGATGTGCATACATGTGCATTGTTAATTTAATCTTTAATCTTTTAATCTTTTTAATTAAAAAGAATTGCTTCCTTCATGCCAAGTATGTAAATTGGTCTGTTATAAAGGTATCAGCTTAGCAACTGACAAATGCAATTTAAACATCTGATCTATTTTTATTTCATGCAGGAAAAATGGCCGACAGACATTATGACATGAGGACTCCTCATTAATTTCATTTACTGGAGTTGTTATTGATGAGATAATAATGCAGGCAGGACATGATAATTCCATCTTAATGGATCCGGCCTGGCAGACTCTCCGCTGGAGTTAGACCCTGAGGAACCCTCCTTTGCAATTAAGAGCCAGACTAATAATACTGAACTTCTCTATACAGCCCATTCAAATCAACAAAGCAAACAATATGGGTAGATATATGCAAGAACATTTGTTCATTTGCTTTACAAGTGTATGAAAATTCAAATTCTACTGATGTTTCATCTGATGGGAAAAAGTATCACCACTGTAACAGCAACTGCTGAGGCAACTATCAAATAATTCAGCCACCTTAAGAGTATTTTGGCCTTGGTGCATAATCTCATGCATTCACAACTTTCATATTTTACTGCACTGAATAAAAATTGCTTGTACTCTGGCAGATTAATGTTATCGATTAGCACAAACCCTCAATTCAAATTTTCAGGGACTTAACTTTCTGAAAAGTCTGAACTAAGGCAAACTAGACTGCTGAGCTGTAACTGCTCACTGAAGATACTCCAAAAATATGAGGGCTAAGACTGTACACATGCATGCAGTATCAGTGGTCAGCTCCCGTGTTCCCTCTACATTGATGTTGATGACAATAAGTCCTTATTTATTGCTTCAGGGAATGGCAATATATTGAAGGGTGATATTCAATGCCAAGACAAAAGTGGAGAGGATATATGATCAATGGCTCTGCTAGCCAAGGACACAGTAACCCCAGAAAGTTTTACAAATGTTCATGAGTGGCTTCATTTTAGCTTTGAGTTTTTAATTTTTAGTACAGAATAACTTAATTTGAGTAATTTTACTGACATATTTATTGATTAGTCCGATAAGGTCTGAGATCGTTGACAGGTTTATTATCTCATTAGTCTTCAACATCAAACTTGCATCAAATATCTCTCTGGCCAAACTGTCTGCGAGTTTTTCAGTTAACAGACGTTAATGAAGGTTGAAGGAGGTTGTGTGGGTGTGATCACTTTGAAAGTGACAAATCACAAGAAGGCTAGTGCCTCCCAGTGTTTCGGTCCCAAATTGTCGAAGTCAGGGGCATGCTCAAGATCAGCGTCTTACGGCTAGATCTCGCAACTTGAACAACTTGAGGGTTCTTGCTTGTTTTCCGACATGGCAGCCGACTAGGGTTTGCATCAAATTCTGTTGAACCAGGCATGTGGAAGAGGACATCTTGAAAACCAAGGCGAGACTGTTTGCGTATGTTCTCACTCGTCTACGCAAGATAAAGCGTAATCAAATCGTTTAAGAGGCAAGAACTTGTGGGCTCTTGCTCAACAGTGTGATCTTGAACATGGTCCAGGTTACTTCACACAAGTAGAAATAAACTATGAGAGAGGAGGTAACCTGAGAGAACTGGCATGCCCTTCCACGCAAACTGAACTTCAAGACGAATTTGCAAGAGCAAGAATTGCAAGAATTCCCTCGCGCACGCATGCCCTCCTGCTTTTCCAACGCTGAAATACTCTCACAGGTGTCTCAGCAGAATTATAGGTGAGGTAAATAAAAGACAAAAATTTCAGCAACTTTACTTTCAAAACTTTGCCTAGGTCATCCGTAGCAGACCCATTCATTCACTCCCTGTAATTATCTAACAACAATCTTGCAAGAAATGACACTGAAACCTTGAAAAACTTGAAGAATGTCATGCAGGGCTACTTCCCTCCCTTCGACTCCTCCTGAACAAATTCAGCTTTTTAATGTTAAAATGCTTCAAACAATTTTTACTAGAACCTTTTAATTTGATTCTAGAGGGATCACTCTGGAGTGATAACCGCCGTTGTTAAACACTTAGGGATACATCAAGGTACTGTATGTGTAATGTAACAACCCAGGAACCAGAAGCAAGCAGTTGCAGGAAAAAAAAAAAAAAAACGAAATCCTTTATTCAGTCCAAGTCCAGGCCAGAGATAGCAAACATACTGTGCCAAAAAACGCAATCCAAAGCTGTGGGTCGTGGGACAGGCAGAGTTCGGCAATAATGGATCAGATAGGCAATGGTACACGAACATTGGGCAGAAATCAGAGTAGATGAGACGTAGCAAAAATCCAAAAGCCATCGTAGTCAAGCAGCCAGGGTCAAAACCAGAACAATAAACAGATAAATCCAAAGGACACAGGCAGAAAACAGAAGTCGGGCAAAGGGAGTTTCAAATCACTCTAATAAACTGGTGTACGTGTCTCTCGGCACAGAATAAATTATCAACTTTCTGACAAGGAATTAACAGAAATGCAGGGGTTAAGGCCCCGTTTCTGCACACGCGGTTATTCTGACAAACGGAGACGTTTCCCTGCGTTTGTGCCCTTCGTTTACAGGCACACTGAGAATTCGTCTCTGAAAACGATTCTTTCTAAAAACTCTGGCCAGAGTGGAGATTTTGGAAAACTTTGGTTGCAAATTTGCATGTAAGCTGAGAAAAACAGAGTTTTAGGCAGCCGACATCAGGTGGTATTCATGGATGATCGTGATTCCTTTCTGTTGTTGCTATTTTCGGGATTCTGATTGGCTAACGAGGGCTTGAGCTTATCGTTACACTGCCACCTACAGGTTTGATATGCTCTTGATGGCATATACATGGGTACGTGTAAATGAAAACTTTTCTGAAAACTGATATGTGTGCATGATATTATTTTTGAAAACGAAGACGGTGAAATGATTGTTTATGAAAATAGCCCTGCCACGTGTAAACAGTGTTAATGCACCAAACAGAAGTCACATGCTATAGGGAAACCGGTGGTGGGAGTGACAGATAATGAGCAATGCAGGTGAGCACATAAGGGAACCCTAACATAATGACTGGCAAAAGCCAAGACACGGACTGGGAACACACAGACAACCTGTGACAGTTAAGGGCTCCAGTTAAGGAGTTCGACGTGCAAACATCAAAGAGTGCAGGATAGCAATTAAGCTTGTGTGAAAGATTGCGCAGAAACGTAGGGAGATACTAGGAAAGCAAAGCATGGGGCGGAGATAAGAACAGGGTGAGTGCTAAGGTTACGTTAGTAGTAATTAGTAGCGGTGCAGCCTTACAAATTAGCCCAAGTGCTCGTTAATAGTTTGTAGTATGTGCACGGGTTAATTAGGTTATGCCTAGGTCCCACTGGGGAAAAATCATCGGCGATGTGGAAATAGACAATTTTCTCCCCACGCTCCCCATGGCTTGCAACGCTCCCGAAGCTTCCCTGGGACATCGGGGAACCTGTTCCCGACGCCTCCCGAGGTGCATCAATTTCCATCGGGAGTGCATCGCCGAGGCAAAAAATGCCCAGTGGAACTGAGCCTTTAGTAAGTACTGTATAATGCACAATATAAATGTTAGTATTATTAGCAATCAAGAAAAGCAGAGCGAAGGATGTAAACGAGAATTGAAGTAATTCAGTGAAACACAAGAAATCACTGAAATCACCCAAAGCATGTAGTCACGCAGACGGGGGGAGAAGGAACTAACCACACTGATCACAAGACAGGGGTAGACACTGGTGCACAGGACAGAAAAAAAACAAATGGCAAAAACAGAAACTGGGATGTAGACTAATGATAAATGATAAATAATAATGAAAAATAACAAAATAGTGGGATTTGCCCATGCAGTATTTGTTTGGGCTTGTGACAGTGTCAGGGACACGAACGCAGCACAGGATTTTGGGGTGTTAAACTGAAGAGGGAAAAAAATGTAAGCGGTGTGGTCGTTTTTCACGGTGTCAAAAGACGATACTCAAAAAGCAGTATGCAACACCAGCAAAGTCGAGGTAATGCAAAGATGATGCATTGACGCCAATTGATGTTTGTTGGCGATATTGGTCACCATTTTACAAAAAGTTCTGCGTATTTTCTTCTAATAAACAGCAAAAGGTGGATTAAATATTAATATAGTGGATGCATTTGCCTTAGCTAGCATCCCGGTCTTTTAAAAAGTTCCATTCGGCTCTCTTTTCACGCTAGGTTGGTTTGGTTTGTTTCAGCTTCATGCTTGTTTTTCTCTGTTGCCGGTTGCGAGATTCCATAGAGATAGAGGGACATCATTCCAATCTAGCGTGAAAGAATCATACCAATGGTCGGAATGTGTTTTTAATTTCCCTATGTAATCTCGCAACCGATATGACAGTTAAACAAGCATGGAGGATCATATTCCAAATCACATTCCGACCATTGTTAAGATTCTTTCGCTAGATTGGTACGTTACATTCCTCAGTCTCCCTTTGGAAATTCGCAGCCGGTCCCAGAATTATTTCCTTAATCTATCTATTGAATCTCGCAACCGATAGGAGAGAAAATGAAGGGACTTGGAATACATCATCATACAGAGGTTTACATGTGCTTCATTGCAAACTTAAATCATTTTTTTTTTGAGGATTTGTAGTTTACTTGATTTTTCTTTTTTTTTGAACCGGGACTTTTACTTTTACTCAAGTCAGAAAAATTTGTTGGTCCACAATGCAGCGCGCGAAGCAAAATTTAAAAAAAAAAATGCCGGAGGGGCATCATCAGATGTTTAACAGACATTTTTGGGTTACCATTACCTTTGTAAGATATTTTTTAATATTAAAATCATACTGGAAGGAAGTGACTTGTCAATGATCGAACTTAATAATGATGACTACTCACTCGTCCTATGAGTGTCAAGAATACACGTTGTTCAAGTCTTTTCATATTTACTTAGAGGAAGCTACCGCAAACCATTAACAAATATTAAAACCTTATGTGGCGTTCAAAGTGTAGTCAACATGTTTACGAAAATATTTCCCTTCTTAAACACGTACTTTTTAATGCCATTTTTTTTTTAAATAGGGAGTTTATTTTCAGTCTTTTTTTCATAATCCGGTAAACAAAAGATCAAAACAATATACGGAATTACCGAGAGCTGAAATTTTTCCCTAATTATTTATTAAGATTTACTTACTTGCAGTCTCGAATCAAAGAATAAAAGGTAAATTAATCTTTTTGGCACTATCACGTCTTAATCATTACAAGCTTAATTAACCAGAAAAAAATGTCAAATTGACTGATTGACCATCATGCATCATAAGTGGAAACGGGTTGACTAAATTTTGCGATAAGAAAAGAAGTCACTGCCTACCCTTACCAGACGTCCCTGGTTTACAGGTCCCTGGCGACGTGGCAAATGGCTAGCACAAGCACAGCTACCGGTGGTAAAGGTTGCCAAAAAAGTAACACTGTTGGTTACTTGTGTTTTATGGAAGCCCTGTAACCTTGTTATTTGGAAGTAAAACACATTTTAAAAATAAAGATATCTTAAAATTCAGTTAGCATGATTTTCAGTCTGTACAAAATTTTATCATCACAAACATATTCATATCGGTAAATATCGGTTATCAGCCATAACAGCAATATTAGTATCGGATCTTGGTATCAGCCAAAATGTGCATCCCTAATTATTAGCCATGCAGAAATATCACTACTACCACTAACAGTGGTTTATTAGGTTATTGACGTCACACTGCTGTGTTATTGGTAGGTTTGGATTGCTTTTTTTCCCCTTAATAAATAAAATCATAATTTAAAAACTGCATTTTGGGTTATCTACTTGGGTTATCTTTGTGTAATATTAAAATTTGTCTGATGATCTGAAACATTTAAGAGTGACTAATATGCAAAAAATAAGAAATTAGGAAGGGGGCAAATACTTTTTCACAGCACTGTAGATAGCTAAAATATCTTAACCCTGGTGAAATAACTTTGGTTAGACAAAAGCTTATTGAAAATTATGTGAATGGTTAAGTTCCTATCTGAATATCTTAACCATGGTTATTATATGTCCATGGTTGGCAACCATGGCCATCCATGGTCTGCAGCCCAATTTACCATAGTTCATTAACTTGACCATGTTTTCACTTGACCATGGTTTGTTCATCCATTGTTCGTAACCAGGGTCGACCGTCCATCAATCCCTTAACCATGGTCAAAACCATTCCCCAACTTGGTTGAACCATGGTCAGCAATGGTCAACCATGGTCAACCATGGTCGTCCTCTCGCATGGGAAGTCACCCATTTAAAATATTTGTCATATGATAAACAACCAGAAACGCCCTCGTTTGAACACCCTCGGCTTGACTAATGAAGTTTCCCAGAACAATTACACAACCAGGTATAAACCCCCTAGCTCAAATGCTTCATCAAAATCAGTCCACGACAAAGTTTTTTTCAAAAACGCCAAAAATGCCATTTTTCCCCAAAAAATATTGTAATTGTAATTGTACTTTATTTATACAGCACTTTACAACAACCGTTCGTTGAACCAAAGTGCTTTACAATAGAATAATAAATAAAAGCAATTAAAAAAAAAAAAAAAAAAAAATGTATGAAAAAATCAAATAAAATCAAGTAGAAAATAAGCTAAAGTGTCATCATATCACTGGGTATTAAAAGCCATCCTAAATAAATATGTTTTCAAATTAGATTTAAAAAGGCTCAGGTCAGAGATCAGGCGCATTTTTGTGGGGAGTTTATTCCAGAGCCTGGGGGCAGCTACAGAAAAGGCTCTGTCACCCCAGTGTTTATAACGTGACCTGGGCACTTCCAACAGACGCTGGTTCGCCGACCTCAGAGCCCTATCAGGCTGCCGGACAGTTAAAAGCTCAGATAAATAAGCTGGGGCAAAGCCGTTAAGAGCTTTAAAAACAAACATTAAAAGTTTAAAATCAATTCTCTGAGGGACAGGAAGCCAGTGCAGTGAGGATAAAACAGGAGTGATGTGCTCTCGTCTGTTAGTGTTAGTTAAAAGACGAGCAGCAGCATTTTGAACAAGCTGCAGGCGACCAAGAGAAGCCTTAGAAAGCCCAACATAAAGTGCATTACAATAGTCTAATCTGGAGCTGATCAGAGCATGGATGGCAATCTCAAGGTCCTTGCGCCTTAAAAACATTTTAACTTTGGTCAGTAGACGCAACTGGAAAAAACTGGTCCTGACCACACTGTTGATCTGTTTATCAAATAACATCTTATTATCAAAAATCACCCCCAGATTCCTCACAACTGGGTTGAGCTTAGAAGATAAAGTGCCAAAGTCTGCTGACACAGTATCCCCAAACACAATACATTCAGTTTTGTCCTCATTTAACTTCAGGAAGTTTTGGGACAACCACTGTTTGATGTCGGCAATACAAGCGAACAAGGCATTTTGTGCACTGTCAGTATTTGGTTTCACTGGCAAATATATTTGTAAGTCATCTGCATAGCAATGAAAGGAGAGGTTGTGCCTGGCTATAATTGACCCAAGTGGCAGCATATATAAAGAAGAAAGGATTGGGCCAAGAATAGAGCCTTGTGGCACTCCACAGGAGAGAGGAACACTGGAAGAGGACAAGTCATCAAGCATAACAGAGAAGGTCCTACTGGACAGGTATGAAGAGAACCACTTCAGTGCAGTGCCACGGATGCCCACATAATTGTCCAGGCGTGACAGGAGGACTGAATGGTCCACCGTGTCAAAGGCCGCTGTGAGATCAAGCAGCATTAAAACAACAGGAGACTTAGTATCCACAGACAGCAAAATATCATTGTGGACTTTCACAAGTGCAGACTCAGTGCTGTGCCGCGATCTAAAACCAGACTGAAATTTTTCAAGAATACAGTTGTCATCTAAAAAGGACTGTAACTGTATAAAAACAACCTTCTCTAAAACCTTCGAAAGAAAGGGTAGGTGTGAAACAGGTCTAAAATTTGACAACACTGAGGGGTCGAGATCAGGCTTTTTAAGAAGGGGCCTGACCACAGCATGTTTAAAGGCAGCTGGAACAGTCCCAAGACTAAGACAGAAGTTAAAAAAGTCCAAAAGGCGAGGCCCCACAGTATTAAAAACCAGTTTCAACACCTTGGCAGGGATAATGTCCAAAGGGCAATTTGTAGATCTCAAGGATTTCACAATGTCACTGAGAGAGGAGAGCGAAGCCAACTCAAACTGGTCAAATACAGCAGAGTGAGTTAGAACAACATGCACAACCCTGTTCAAAGTCACATTAAAACCTGCACTGGTGTCTTGTCTGACAGAATCCACCTTGTCAACGAAATAACGAAGAAAGTTCTCACAGGTGTCAGTGGAGACATCAGTCAAAGCAGAAGTGCATGGATTAACAGCAGCATTAATTGTGTTAAATAACACCCTGGGACAATGACCGATCTGAAAAATTCTTTCCTGGCCTGGATTCCCTACATTACCGCAAATGTTTTGGCATGGGTAACTATAGTTTATTGATGCTCACTTTAGAGGTGCACACACGGACAGACAGACAGACGGACAGACAGACGACGAACTGATGACAATACCCTTCGGCCCAAAGTCGGGCCGAGGGTAAAAATTATGACAAAAGAGGCCATGAAGTGTTAAGTTCCAACATCAACCAAGAATGGGAGAACATTCTGCTGTCAAAACTGCGACATTTAGTCTCCTCAGATTCTAAACACTGAAGAGAGTGTTATTAAAAGAGGAGGAGATGCAACACCGTGGTAAACATGCCCCTGTTTCAACTTTTTTGAAAAATGTTGCTGGCATCAAATTAAAAATCGGCATATTCTTTTCAAACAACAGTAAAATTTCTCAGTTTCAACATCTGATATGTTGTCTTTGTACTGTTTTAAAATGAACATAGAGCTTGAATGATAAGTAAATCATTGCATTCTGTTTTTATTTATACATTACACAATGTCCCAACTTTTTTGAAAATAGGGTTGCACTTTGCATGTGTAGTATGTAAAGATAATTGGTGCAGACTGAAGCAACATTTCCAGTTTCTGTACATTCAAGGCTGTGATTATGCGCAGGGCTATGAAATGGAAATTGTTCTGGACGGTCATCTGACACAGGCTTGTCTAATGTAATTCAGAAGAAACACACAATACATCTGGGGCAATGGGAAGCTGAGGCTGTTTTATCTTTCTCTATCGGATTTCTTAGTTTTCTTTTTTCCTCCAAAACCAATTTACCATAATCCATGTCATTATCAATTTTTGCATTCGGGCAGTGTTCTCATGTCCAAGATATTGTCTGGAGGAATGAGGTTTAATATAGCAGGAAAATCTCAGTCAATTGCCTTGTTGTGTCTTACACATCCATTGGGAGAACCTGTTCATAGACCTGTCATTCCCCATTTAAATGTGGGTAATCGGTCCGCTGGTCAATGACTCAGACTAATTCAATTTTGTGTGTCATGCACCTTGGGGTCGTTGCTCTCATGTCTCTTTCATGCATTCACCTCTGTCACAATTTGAATATCCCAAGGGCAGCAGAACTGATTTTCTCTGGGAAGGCGGTAAAGTTTTTAGTTCTATTTTGCAGATAACTGATGCATTTGAAACCTTTTGATATATTTGGTTTGACATCTTGGATTTAGTCATCATATTTGCGTAGGTTGGCATGAAATAACATGGGTATATGCGCTGTTCCTTATGTGAATTTTAAGGTACGGGTGATGAGCAGACAAACACAAACAGAATGGATTCATACATTTTGACTGTTATCACTCAGTTAAAAAGTCATTATCGTCTGTTAACAGCAGAGTCATTGGTTTGGGATGGTAGGGCCCTACTCTATCTACTGCTACCCCACACAAAATATAATTATTTTTTCTGATGTGTCAGCGCTGTGGTTATGGTTTGGGTCAAGGTGTGGTTAAGGTAAGGGTTAGGGTCAGTGAACAGCGACTGAGGATTTTTAAACACGGTCTTGACTCACTGGTGGAAATGTTAAACAACAAAAGTCCTTGACCCAACCACCAGGACAATTCCTCCCTACTTAGACTTTTTCACGACATAAGGACATCTAATTTGGACTTATGCTATTAATCGATGATATTGACTCGGTCAACCTGCTAGTTGGTTGACTATCCCCTATTATCCCATACCTGTGACACTAAAAACAAATAATAATGCCCATTCAGTTGAGTGGTAACAGCTGAATCGGCTGATAGATTTAAGTAGCAATACTGTCCATGTTATCATATTAGGGATGTTCTAATCCATCTGTCAGCCCTTTGTGCAGAGGCACAGAACCATAGACATCTAAATGATGCCGTCATTGTAAATGCACCTGGAGAACACAGCTGTAGATTGAATGTTCATGAGGAGGTGGTGCCCAAGAACTATTAAAAAAATAGAATTTCTTATGTCTAAAATGATTAAATAAGTCTCATTGATCATATCTCCCCATAAAGCCTGATCTGCTACTAGCCTGGCATATGTGGCAACAGAAACTACCAGTATAATTTCATTATAAATAAGATGAAAAATATCTAACCTACCAGCAACAACATAAGTGAATACAGCAGTGAAATACTGCGTAGGGAATTTAAAAAATACACAATAAATTTCAGTGATGTCACAAGTATAAAAATCTCCCATTCAATATTAATATAAATATAAAGTGTTATAGGTGCTAGTGCTTTGAAGGGTCCCCTTAAAAATGCAGCATTATTTTTTCTCTTATTCGCTAACCTCCTGTAAAAAAAAAAAAAAAAAAAAAAAAAAATCATAAATAAGAAAAAAGAATCACGTCCGAAAATTGTCTTGCTCTGCACATCTCGTCCAGAAAGATTTTAATCACAGTTGTGGTAATAGGTATAGCTGTTTAATTTGTAGGCGACAACATTCGCTTTTAAATGGTGTATTGCTTCAATTACATTCTCGTTCCAGAGGGTCATAAACTACCATGTAAAGAGACCTTATTCTTTTCATTTTATTCTACATTATTAGTCTGTGCAGGATAATGATATTCAAAAGACATATTTGAGGCAAAATTACATTATCCCATCGTCCATTCCCCATTTACCAAATTAGTTTGAAGTTAAATTTTCCACTGTTATTGAGTATTAATGCTTACATCACAAATGCTCAGAAAGCCTGGATAAGATGAATACGAATGAGGCAAATGGTTATTAGTTCTGCTAGCTAGTTTCACATTTTTTCTGTTGTCATAGTTTTGTATGTTTGTTATGTTCATCAAAGACAAATTGTAGCTTTTTCCAGAATGGTCTATTTTCCCAGGTATCCAAGCTGCCCACCAGAGACCGGATACACTGATATTGTCAGAGAATTAGCAAGAATATGTGCTCCATCTGAAATTTGAGTTAATTTGCCGGTAGATTCATTGGAAATAGCAATATTTGCAAAACTTGCTCCACATCATGTCCTCTTCGTTTCAGAAACAGGGCAGCTGGGCTGACCCTTAGGGATTGGGGGAGGCGCTCGGACATCCGGGAGAATCTCAGAGTAGAACTGCAGCTCCTCTGTATCGAGAGGAGTCAGTTGAGGTGGTTCAGGCATCTGATTCAGAGGCCTCCTGGTCGCCACCCTTTAGAGGTGTTTCGGGCATGTCCATCTGGGAGGAGACCCCAAGGCAGAACCAGGACGCGCTGGAGGGATTATATCTCTTGGCTGGCTTGGTAACGTCTTAGGATCCCCAAGAAAGAGTTAATGGGTGTGGCTGGGGGATAATGGGGGATGCCTGGGCCACTCTAATTTGTCTGCTATCCCCAGGGACTGGCTCTGGATAAGCCATTTAGTCACGTTTGTGTTGTCACTGCATTCTTCATTATCTTCCTGATTTCTAGGATTGGCGGCCAATTGTACAAACCAACTAGGAGCTTGCTAATTCACATTCACATCAGTCTTTAAATGTTATCGATTAGGGACAATTTAGCTTTTTTCATGCCATTATATGGCCATTGAAATTTACTACTATGACATGCCCACAGAAGATATATTTTTCATGGCATGCATAGCTCTTTCTGATGGAATTTGATTTGAGAGTTTAAGTAATCCCACAGTATAAGCTCCCATAGAAAAATGAACAGCTTTCAGAAATTCAGAGATAGCCATTGCGGTTTATCTTTTTCGCCAATGAAAACTACAGGTCATCCAAAATTTTGCCAGAACACACACCTGGGACATGCTTACTTTCAAGAAGTAAGATTCTTGGGTGACATGTTGTTTTAGCTTTCTTATAAATAATAATTGATGCATTCTGCTAGCTTATAAGCAATATTCCGAGATCCGTAAAGTTCCACATCAACTTCTGACTTCTGTTGTTTTCATTTTTTGTCTATTCAGATTCACTTCAAAATGAATAATGAGACCAGAGCAACAAAGTGTGTTAACTTGACTCTAGTTCCACAAGCAGTATCTTTAACCTTAATTATAACAATGACTAATTACGATTTTGTACTTGGCCAATGCATTTTTATTATTTTTCATTGGGATAAAATACTCTAATTTCCCAGCGACCCATTTTTAAGCAACCAATGTACACTACCGCTCAAAAGTTTGGGATCACTTGCAAGAGGCCTATTATCAGCAACTATCAGTCCTCTGCATCAATCTCCTGGTATGGCTGCTAATTCAAGTTCAGCATACTCAGTAGCATTTTATAAGGCTAATTGATTATTAGAAAACCCTTCTACAAAATGTGTTGCACAGCTGAAAACTGTTGAACTAATAAGGGAGCGCAAAAGGGAGCATGGCATTCTTGAGGTTGCTTTAGTACCTGAAGCATCAGCAGTTGTTTGTTTGTTTACAGGCTCAAAATGGCCAGAAAGAAAGAACTTCCTTTAGAGACCCGTCAGTCAATTGTTGTGCTTAGAATAGAAGGCTATTCAATGCCAGAAATTGAAAACTTTAAATCTCTTACCATGCTTTCAACTACTCCCTTCAGAGAGCAGCACAAACTGGCACTAACAAGGACAGAAAAAAGGAGTGGGAGGCCCCTAAGCACAACTGTGCAAGAAGACAAATATCTGAGAGTGTGTAGTTTAAGACAAAGACGCCTCACAGGTTGTCAACTAGCAGCTGTGCAACACAGTTTCCGTCAAACACCAGTTTCAGTATCAACATTGAAGGTGGTTTTTTTTTTGTCAACATGTCAACATGTTCTGTTCATATATATGCTATATTTCCTATTCAGACTAATTTCATGTGTGTTTCCATGGAAAACAAGAAAATTTCCAAGTGATCCCAAACTTTTGAGCGGTAGTGTAGGAATTAGATAAGCAGATCAGATACGGCATTTAATTTTGCTCATGATGAAATGAGCATCATCAAAGGGATTTCCTTGGAGAGTAACATTTTGAGGTCATCCCCAGTCACAGGAGGTGGAGCTTAAGCTTACACAGTCCTTTAATTAGCAATAACAAGGCATCAGAGACCTGTGAGAAGACCAGGGAGACCATTATGTTGACACTGGCTCAGGTTTCCAATACATTGCATAATTCATTTAGCGGTTAGTTCCTCTCTGAACATGTTGATGAGAGAGAGGACCCAGCTGCCTTTGTCAGTCAGAAATGCAGGAGTCATTAGTCCATCACAGGCAGGACTGTTCCCACGAAAACAATATTTTGTATGTGTCTTTTAGGACCCACAGGATTTAAGTGGGAGACCAACAAGGCGGGTGTTGAAATACGGCTTGTTTATTGTTTATTTTGAGCTCTATTAGTTCTTTCATAGAGGAATTAACCAAAATCCCACCAAATGAGAACCTTAACCATGTCAAACAGTACAGGACAAGGCCCCATGCTTCTCTTTGTTAGTTGCACCAAGTGCTAAACCACTGGTGCTATTAATTTTGAAACCTTGATTGGTGGGAAATTGTTTTTTGAATTAAAGAAATAAATAATTCTGGTGGGTTTTATTGAAACAATAATATACAGTATTTTTCACATATTGGCATCTTTGATCATATCTTGATAATGTTTGTATTAAGTGCAGTACAGTGCAAACATTTTAGGCTGGCCACATCTGATGATGTTGAGAGTTATCAGAGTTTCTGTAATGGTAATTTAAATAAATGATTGAAAACAGGTCTTGACCAATCATTAATTTTAAGGGATTGTTTTTCAGACTCCACAATCGCCAGTTTCCCAGTCGCCTCTGATATGCACAGACTACTGTAATTAGATAATAAGCAACAGGTGAGAGTAATTGAGGAAATAAGGAGCAGGCCAGTGGTTAATACTCAGGATAAGTGGAATGCAGGCAGACCGAGACACCGTCTGTAAGGCCAAACCTAATTTGAGGAGGACATTGAGTCCAGCGGTAACTTACGGGAACGGGTTGCAGATTGTTTAAATACTTCAGATTCTCACAAATCCACCTCAGTCTGAAGACTGCCAGGATTGCAAAACATATTTCTTCAGTAATAAAACAACAGATACAATGTAATCGCATGAAAAATGTAACTTGTATTCTATATAAGAAGAATCGCGGAGTACATCACAAAAACTTGATTTGCATTAACACCAACTGTATCAATCTACCAATAAATAAATATTCTCTCAAAATTGGTCTATTAAATATTAGATCCTTGAACTCTAAAGCAGCTCTTGTGAACGAATTAATCTCTGATTGTTATCTTGACATACTATGTCTCACAGAAACATGGCTGAGACCAGATGAAAACGTATCTTTGAATGAAGCATCTCCACCTGGGTTTATATACACTCAAAACCCCCGCCTGGGCCGGAGAGGTGGTGGTGTTGCAGCTATTTATAGTGATTCCATTCACTCAGTGCCAAAACTACAGTATAAATTTGATACATTTGAGGTTTTAGCGATGAATTTTTCAGTGCTGGATATAGGTGCTGGCCCTGCCTCTGATCACCCTTTAGCTTTGGTGACAGTCTACAGGCCCCCTGGCCTTTACTCTGCCTTTATTCAAGATTTTTCAGAATTCCTTTCAGACTTAGTTTTAAGCTATGATAGAATAGTTATATTGGGCGACTTTAACCTGCACTTTGAGAGGACAGATGATTCTCGAACATCCGCATTCACTAACATTTTGGAGTCAGTTGGCTTCGCTCAGAGTGTTGTTGGCCCAACTCATTTTCATGGTCATACTTTAGACCTGATCTTAAGCTTTGGCATTAACATTGGGCCGGTCAGGATTCATTCACATAATCCCAGTTTGTCTGACCATTTTCTTATCACCTTCTGCTTACAATTGACCCACCCTGCATTGTTAGAAACTAGGATGTACACTGGTCGTACTTTTACTGCAACAACTTCTACAAAATTCACTGAGGTTTTCCCATCTTATTTTGAGCTTCCAGTCAGTGCCTCCTCTATTGACGATACTGCAGAAAAGTTTGCTGATGCTCTCCGTTGTACCCTTAATGTAGTCGCGCCACTGAAATATAAAAAGATTACTCAGAAGAAGAGGCCAGCCCCATGGTACACTGACCAGACAAGGACACTAAAGCAAAAATCTCGTCATCTAGAACGGAAATGGCGCTCCACTAAATTCCAGGTATTCCATAGTGCTTGGAAAGAGAGCCTTGTTGCATATAAGCATGCTCTTTCTTGTGCAAGGTCCTGTTACTTTTCAAATCTCATGCAGGAAAATAAAAATAATTCTCGATTTCTGTTCAAAACCGTGGCTAAGTTAACTAACAATCATGCTGCAAGTAACCCTCAAATTCCAGTCTCTTGCAGCAGTGATGATTTTTTAAATTTCTTTAATGGCAAAATTATTGGAATTAGAGAGAAGATCACTGCTTCCTTACCAGTTTGCGATGGCGTTTCTCATGATATGGAGTCTTGCACATTACACACAAACCAGTTTGAGTCCCTTTCTCCTATATCCCTGAGTGAACTAGCCAAATTAGTTGTTACTTCCAAATCATCTACTTGTATCTTGGATCCCATTCCCACAAAGCTAATGAAAGAACTCCTGCCCATTCTTGGCGGCCCAATTCTTCACATAATTAATTTTTCTTTGATTTCGGGTATTGTTCCCACTTCATTTAAGATGGCAGAAATCAAGCCGCTGCTTAAAAAACCAGATTTGGATCCCACAGTCCTAGCCAATTATAGGCCAATCTCAAACCTCACATTTTTATCTAAGATCCTTGAAAAATGTGTTGCCCAACAGCTCTCTTCTTTCCTGCAAACTAATGAGGTTTTTGACAGTTTTCAGTCTGCCTATAGAAAGCATCACAGCACCGAAACAGCCCTCACTGTTGTAGTAAATGATCTGCTTCTCTCTATGGATAGTGGCCGCATTTCTGTTCTCGTCCTTCTCGATTTAAGTGCCGCCTTTGATACAGTAGACCACCATATTCTTCTTCGTAGGTTGGAAAAATTAGCTGGTATTTCTGGACTTGCCCTTTCTTGGTTTAAGTCTTATTTGTCTGATAGATCTCAGTTTGTCCGGGTAAATAACAAGTGTTCAGAGTATTCCAGGGTTAACTTTGGAATACCTCAAGGATCTGTTCTGGGCCCTTTGCTTTTTTCACTATACATGCTTCCGCTTGGAAATATCATAAGTACACTTGATGTTAAATACCATTGCTATGCAGACGACACGCAGCTCTATATATCCTTTAAACCGGGTGAAAATGATCCGGTTACTAGATTAGAGATGTGTCTGAAAGCTGTTAAAGCTTGGATGACGCAAAATTTTCTTTCACTAAACCCAGATAAGACTGAAATATTGGTACTGGGTCCCAAATGTCTTAGAGACTCATTCGTTAAGTTCTCTCTTAACTTAGATGACCTCTCTGTTTCTGCCAGAGCTGTCGTTAAAAACCTTGGTGTGACTCTTGATTCAGAACTCTCTTTCCAGGCTCACATCAACAATATCATCCGAGTGGCTTTTTTCCATCTTCGAAACATATCTAAACTTAGAAAAATGTTGTCTCTTAAAGATGCTGAAAAATTGGTTCACGCATTTGTCTCTTCTCGGCTGGACTATTGCAATGTCTTACTGTCTGGTTGCACTAGCTCAGCCCTGAAACGTCTTCAATTAGTGCAGAATGCTGCAGCTAGGGTTCTGACTAGGACTAAGAAATATGATCATATTAGCCCGGTGCTCAAAAATCTTCATTGGCTGCCTGTAAAATTTAGAATTGAGTACAAAATACTATTACTAACTTACAAAGCCTTAAATGACTTGGCCCCGGAATATCTTTGCAGTCTTCTCATTCCTTACTCCCCACCAAGATTACTTCGTTCACAAGGTGCTGACTACTTGGAAATTCCAAATATATCTAGAATTACAATTGGAGGCAGAGCATTCTCTTATAAAGCACCAATTCTATGGAACAATCTCCCAAGACAAATTAGGGCTTCGGACACACTCTCTGTCTTCAAGAGTAGGCTGAAAACTTATCTTTCTAGTCAAGCCTATGATTAGTTCATGATTAGTTATGTGTTGGCTCTGGTGGGACTGACTACAACCTTGATTTATGACATGTTCACGATATTGGAAGCCAGTGTTATGTAAATCCATGTGGAACCGGTGGCACTGAGCCTGCATTGACGGTGCCAGTGGGGCTTGCTACAGCCTCAGTCACTGGGGAGGTCCATATGGTACTGGTGTAGTGTTAAGCAAGTCCACGTGGAACCGGTGGCACTGAGCATGCATTAACGGTGCCAGTGGGGCTTGCTACAGCCTTAGTCACTGGGGAGGTCCATATGGTACTGGTGTACTGTTAAGCAAATCCATGTGGAACCGGTGGCACTGAGCATGCATTAACGGTGCCAGTGGGGCTTGCTACAGCCTTAGTCACCGGGGAGGTCCATTTGGTACTAGTGTCTAGAAAATCTGAAGTGATCTTCCTGGAATAAGTGTAGGGCCTCTGTGCTGCTGGAAGTGGATGGAGCGGCGTTGACTGTTTCCTGACCAGTCAGCTCCTAAATTCTCATTTGGCACATGACACAGGACTGTATTTTTATTAATATGCAGTAGTTTTATCCAGTGCCTCACCCCACTTTTTTCTGTCTTTCTCCGAGGATCTTTCCCTCCACAACCCTGACTCCTGGACCATCCGAGCCCTGTCCCTCACCATGAGCGCTGGCTGCTGCTGTCCTGATCCAGTCCTGCACCATCCTTGGCATGCCACTTCCTCCAGCAACTGATAGCACTGTTTAGATGGACTTTTATGGAACTCTATTGTCATTATCTTCTTATTAACTAGCTAGCCCGCGGAGGATGGGCTTCCCCACTATAGCCGGGTTCCTCCTGAGATTTCTTCCCACTGGGGAGTTTTTTCTCACCACTGTTTTAGGATTTTTCTCCCTACCGGGAGTTTTTTGCCTCATTTGCTGTAGTGGGGAATAGGCTGGGCACTGCCCTTTCAGTAACTCATCTCTGACTGTAAAGCGTCTTTGTGACAGTTTATCTGTGAAAAGCGCTATACAAATAAATTGAATTTGAATTTGAATTTATATTAACAGCCAAGTATTGGTAATGACTTTCCAAATAATTTGTAATTTGGACTACTCTCATTCTTTTTCATCTGAGTACATGGGAGTATTGTAGTTGTAGTTCATAAACTATTTCTATGTCACCTGAAAACAATGCAGCTGTATATTCATGGAAGCTGCCCAAATTATGCAATGGCAGTCCAAAATTTGTGCATATCCTCTCCACAGTCACAGGCTGTCAGGACACAGAAGCTTTCTACCAAAAAGCTTTGAATTGCTGTGACAACCTAGTGAAAAATGATTCGCTCCCCTCCTGATTCCCTCAATTTTTGCATGTTTTTCACAGTGAACAGTTTCATATCGTCATAAAAATGTGATATAGTACGTGGAAACACAAACTATAGTTTTTAAATGATTTTTTTTTTCACTTATTGCAGGAATATGATTATCCATCCATTCTCTATACCGCATCTTCATCACTATGGTCGCGGGGGAGCTGGAGCCTATCCTAGCAGACTATGGGAGAAGGCAGGGACCCACCCTGGACAGCTCGCCAATCCATCGCTGGGCACACACACCATTCACTCTCACACTCATACCTATGAGTACCTATTTAGTGACTCCAATTAGCCTGATGTGCATGTCTTTGGACTGTGGGAGGAAACCAGAGTGCCCGGAGGAAACCCACGTGAACAAGGGTAGAACATGCAAACTCCACACAGAAAGGCCTCAGGTTAGATTCGAAACCATGAACACCGTGTCGCCCGAATATTATCATTAAGCATCTATTTTACCCAAATGTCGCAGCCTCCCTAGTCAAAGACATGCCAATCCAAAGCAAGCAAGAGTAAAGTAATTGCTGCTCTGCACTGAGCACTCAATTGCTTGTAGCTACGTAGCTAGCCAGCTATATAAGAGGAAAGCAAGTAGTTGCCCACAAAATTTGAATTTGAGTTGAGTTTAATGTGACTCGTTTTCCTTTAAAAATAAATCTTAGCCATGTCCTCCATCCTCTGTGGTTTAGGGGGTTTGGACATTGAGACTGACCAGCACTTTGGTTTATTAGATGCTGACTAAGTGTGGCTCCATCCATGGTCTGACTGAATGAAAGGCAGGACTTAGAGAGAACAGGGGAGGGAAGCTGAAAAGGACTGGCAGCTTCAGCGGGCGCTGTTTCCTCGAGGGCGCTGTTTCCTCCAAGTGCATGCAGGGTTTTTTTTTTTTTTAAAAATAAAACATTGGTTTTTCTGACTGTAAAAAAGGGGTGGGGGGGGGGGGGGGGGGACCCAATACTGTCTTTCCAAAAAGTGCAGGGGACATTGCTTTAGTGATTGCTTTAGGGCAGTGCCCTCCAAAATCCGGCCCTCGAATCCAAATGCAGACCTGGTTTTCCTTCCATCCAGGCAATTAACTGAACAATTAATGCTGCTGATTGAACAGATTGTCACCTCACCTGACTCCCAGGTAAAGGGACGGTGGAAAACCAGCAGTTCTCGGCCCTCGAGGACCGTGATTTGAGGAGCCCTGCTTTAGGGCATCTGGGGGTACATGTCGACCGGCTGGCAACCGACTGTCTAGTTTTAGAAGACATGGGCAAATGTACTACAAAAATATGTTAGCAACTTACATAATTCAAAACAGATCCATGTAGAAAGAAGTATGTTTCTTGCTACCATAGTTAGCAACTATACTTTTTGGAGACATACCCCTGGATGGGGCTTAATACTTTTTCATCTTTTTCATGGCATTATACATCCTTTCAGGGCAAACTTGATTCTGTGGAATTCTCAGAAACACAATACAAACTTTGAACACAAATAAAAACAACTAATAATGAGAAAAGAGACGGAGCAGGACATTTATTAATAATATTTATCACACATCCAGCAGGGAATTATACTGCTTGTAGTATGTAACCAGAAGCCCCTTTTGCACAGCTACTATTAACATAATTGGGCAGTTTGAGCACTTCAGCAGCAAAGCTCATCATGCACTTGAATTGACACCCAGTCACTGGAGAGCACAATTTTCCATTTGAAAGCTTCCATGAGTTTTGTCAGAAGTCAAAGCTGCCATTAACATGGACCACCTATACATTGTGCAAACTGTAGCAATTGTTTAATGTTAGTAAATAATCAAAAGACGTATCTGACCAAAATCAGTGCTTCACTGAGCATATTCTGTTGAATCGAGCACTTTACACGGAGCATCAGTGGATGACCTTGAATTCATTCCTTGAATAGAGACTATGAATGCGCATGAGGTTGTCACCTTGGTAACAACAACATAATGCTGTGCTGGGCTGGGACAAAACCTGCAACACAGCAAAGGGATCTTAACAGACCAGTAAGCTGGAATGACATACCAGACTCAGCATTCAGTCAGCTCAGCTCAGTCAGCATTCTGGATCCACTAATTCTGTTCACATTCCAAACAAGAGTGCAACTGTGTCTTCTCACGGCGATTGGATAATTCACTATAAATGCTTTAAGAAGGCATGGGGAAAAACAATCCCAACAATGTTGCAATTGAATGCACTTATGACTGAACTGGTCGCTTGCACCTAATTTATGGGAAACGAGATTTCAAGATCTACAGAACCAAGCTTTTTACGCAATATGCTTTCTTATAAATCACTGCACACAGGCACAGCATTTATGAAAATACACATAAACACAAGAATGTTTTTGATTGATAAAGCTGCAGAATCTTCATATTCAAAAGGGGTAATGACCTGTATTCTTGAGTTTTTTTTTTTAAAGGAATGAGTCAGAAAAGAGATTGGTGAGGTCACAGACATTAAAAAATAGCGAGAATAGCTATAAGTCTGTTTTTGAGATTAAAAAAAAATTCAACTCAATTTCGTGGTAATATCAATCAGGAAGCGTTGCGCTTAAGTACACATGAATGCATGTTTGTTTGGCACAGTTTGTGTTTGCCTGTCCGTGCATTCATTTCACCAAAGCAAGAGAACCTCAAAATACTCCTCCCATCAATAAATCATGCTTATTAGAACCTTCTAAGCAGTACCAACTCCTCGGTTGCGGACTGTGTCCTGGCACATAATAATAATAATAATAATAATGATGATGATGATGATGATGCAGCCTGTCACTGAAGATTAGTGCAACAAATCTCAAAATGAATGTGCATTAACAAGAGCATCAAGCCACTTTTCCTAGATGACATAAGAGAATATTACACAGGAATATGCTTGCATTTAAAAAGTGAGATAAAATCTTGCTCTAACTCCATGTCTGATAGAATATGAAAGAGAACCACATCCTGTCCCTAAAGCATTTGCACATCAGACAAGAATAGCAATTATGCTGAAACCAGTCAGGTATTAAAACGGCAAGACTGGTGGTAAGTGGACACATATGACTGCCACCTTATGGCTCAGATCGTCACAGAGCAACACAGTAGGGACCCAGACATAAGACAGCATTTCTTTAGCACTTAATTATACAGTGATGTTGACCACCTTCTGCCTCACGATCAGCATCCCATCACCCACTCGGTCCTACGATGTAAAACAGGCAGAGCATGTGCTGTTTCTTCTCGAGTTGAGTAACGGTGAAATGGTGTCCGGTACCACTGACTTGAGGATGTCATTCTCACTTGCAATGATGTACTTGACCAGGCAATTGGCTGCTTTATCAATGTTGATATTTTCCTGAGAGAGAGAGAGAGAGCACGGATAGATAAAGACACAAAGAAAGAGGGAATAGATCCAATGACTTTGGAGAACCATGATAAAAGCTTAACAGATACAATGCCGTACAAGAGACATAATAAACAAATAAATTGTGCTGAATAATGAGTTTTAAAACAAATTAAAATTGATATCCTCCTGAAATATGCTGTGCTAATTAAATCAATTGGGCTCGACAAGTGGTTAATTTAAGGATGTTCAAGGTAGCCATTAGGACTGTGATGAAAGAATGAGAATGCAATTTCTCTTTCATCCTTCCAGAACAGAATTAATGAGACACAGAAGGATAGCTCTAACTCTCCAGATATTTTTTGAATATAAATGTCAAACAATTATTACTTCAATATGCATGAGGTTCTCCATTGTGTCCCCCGCAGATCTTTGCACAGGGTTTGCACTTTGCAGACACGTGAGAGAAGTTAGACATGAAGCCGTTCTGCCAGAAAGCTTTCTGTAGAAAGCTTTTTGAAGATGTGGTTAACATTGTGAAAGGGTCTCTCTTCACCCAAAACCATGATCTTTTCCCAAACCTAACTAAATAGTTTTGGTGCCTAAACCAAAATAAATTGTTTTGTTGTCAAAACCAAACCAAAGGGTTTTGTTGCCTAAAATTAACCAAACTGCGACCAAGAACTGAAAGTAAAAAAATTGAAAACATTAAAAATTCTTACAGTAATAAATCAATATGTGGTTTCACATGGGAATCAAGCCTTATCAGTCTGCATGGGAGTCCTATGCTTAACCCATTTATCCACCACAACTTGCTGTTATGATCCAGACAAGGTGCTAGATACAGAGTAAGAGTTCAGTCCAAAAGCAGGGTTAATTGATAGGAATATGATAATGAGTGAGAGGGACGGAGCCCAGAGTAGCATGAAGACGGTTCAGTTCCGGTGGTTGATGAGCTTGGGTAAGGTGCCTGCCCTCGCCTAGCCATTGCATCCAGGGGCAGAAGCCAGATGGAGATCATCCTCACTAAAGCAGAACAATCAGACGGCAGGTAAGTTAAGTAGGAGTTAAGAAGGAACACAGCTCCAATCATGATGGCTGCTGAAGGTTAGGGAAAGGTTCCTAATAAACTGGGCAGAAGAACAGACTGAAGAGGCAGGTTAACAGGAATGTGGTCCCCATCCTAGAGACCGAGAAATAGGCTTGGGTGCTTGTTCCTGTTAAACAAGACAAAGAAGAGTACTTCCATATTTCACAATCATTAAAAATTACGATAATTTCTGAAGACAAATTCTCAAACTAGGGAGATGATTGACTGGTTGCTATAGGTAGAAAGCAAGGGAGAATCCAGAAACTCTCCAGACTCCAAGTAGTGCTTATTTACACAACAGGAATACATGGGAGTAGGGAACACAAATGCATAACACCTGCAGAGGAAGGCACACAAGACACTAAACCAACTAAAAATGACAATACATCTAAAAGACATGCAGGTTGCTGGATAGTAGGGATTGACATTCAGGGCTAATTTCTCCCAACAGCGGTGGACAGCAGATTCTCACAAGTCATCCTGCTTTAAACCATCCCCATGAGAGCTGACATGGGTATTCCACTGTTATTTTCCCTCCAACCAAAATATCCATGCCAATAAAGTTGAGGACATCAGGAGGTTATGAATTTACAAAAACATTAATCTTTTCAATCTAGAACGGGAGATAACTTAAATTCAGTCTAAATTATTTTCTGGATCAGGATAAATGCAGGCCAGTTTCCAGTGTGCAAGTACACACCGTGGCTTTTGGGGGAGCTCACTTTTTCGGCGGGGGGGGGGTGCCTGTTCGCGTCTGCTAACAGACAACAGACAAGACTTGGGGCTCATTTATTCTTCAAAAGTGCTGCATGCACGGACAGAAGCGGGCACCAGTGCTGCAGTAGTTGCCAATTCAATGTGCAACAAAGGAAGTTTGACTGTGGAGTAGAAATAGTCATCGATAACCCATCAGCACCACAAAATATAGAATGCTGCCATTCGGAATATGAAAGCAGCAAATCGGGCAACAAACAATTCAAAACAATTTACAACTTTCTGAAAAACCTTGTCTACTTGATCTGCAAATCAAGAACAGCTATGATCTGACTGACGAGCCAAAAACGTGATCGTGCTGCAGAACGTACTGATTAGAACCTGAAAATAAATGTGAAATGAAACATTGGAAGTGATGCAAATGTTTGGATATTTAAATAGTCAATGAGGTTACACTGCTGTCTCATGCGTAATTGCGCACGTGGGAGGAGATGCAAATGTTTCTGTTGCGGGGGAACGCTGCAAGTATTTACACTTAAAATATTTTCACATTTTAGTAAATAGGATTCATATTTTAATCACTGATGGTGTATTATTTCACCCGCTGCAACCAATTAATCAGAATATTAATCTTATGAGCCGGTGGATTATCAGAAGTGTCTGTGGATGTAACCGCAATCAGCTACCTGCCAAGTGAGTAAAAATAGATGTTTGAAGCCTGCTTTGGCAGTGTACAGTGTTACGTCTTGCCAATAACGCCATCTGAACACCTATCACAATTCAATGTTAAACATGAACAATTGGCAATAGCTTTTACCTAAACACAGAAGCGACATAAAATAAATCAAGTAAACTTTCCTGTTGTCTTTTTGATGTCTCTGCTTTTTGCAGACTACTAACCACGGAAAATAATGTGACTTGGCGTGGAAACTGCGAAGAGCTATGAAATTTTTTTGTTGTTTCTCCAATTGTGTGAGTGACATTCATGACATAGCGCCGCCACGCTTCGGCGGTCATGGCAAGAACAAACTAAATGAATCCTTAATCCCCGGCATAAATCATGCATCAGTAATTGCCATTTTAATGCAGCATCTATGATGAAATGGTGTGCAAAAATAACGTATTGTCAATATTTTGGAAACCCGACAAAATTTCACAAATTGTTTTTTCAGGGGAGCTCATGTCTTACTAAGGGGAGCCGAGCTCCCTCTAGCTCTCCCTTAGCTTGCACCCTGCCAGTTTCTCAGCTGGGGTAAATGCCAGCTTTCATAGCCCACAGGATATCTCAGACAGGTCAATGGAAAAAAACAATGGGTCTCGGGTTTTTGTGCTTCTTCCCCTCAGATGGAACTAATTCCGACCTACTTTCACTCACAAAGCAGCATCAGCACCACCTGACCCTCGATATCTTTCTCCTACCTGCATTTTTCTAAATTCCGACACATCTAGTAGGAACTGAAATGCAATTTGTCAACTCTAAACCTGACGGTTTTGAAATTTTTTTTTTATTTGCCATAGTTTCCCCAGCAAGATTGACTTGGGGCTTCACAGTTCCTCCACCGACCCTCCAACAGTATCCTACACCTTGGACAGTCGGGGACTCTGGGCTGTATATCTGCCGGTTCAGCTGGAGCTCGCGTGGAACCTGCACATATTGAGATCATAGTCCCTAACTGTTTTGCAGCACTATTTTACGGATCCACCCACTAAGGCAGGTGCTTCCAAATTGTTTTTGCTAGAAAAGTTTCATCATAATTCTCATGACATAAATGCAACACTTGTGAAAGCTAACGGCCCCTGATGCAAACGGGTGAGGTCAGCAATATCCTGTGTGAATGACATTTACACATGAAAAACTGTCCTTTTTATCATATCATTCAATGTTCGTAGCAGCTGAAGTAATCCAGGCATGCATCTGTACTTGTGCCTCTGCTTGTCATCTTTTTGAAAACGAGTACACAGTGACGAGTACACAGGACATTAAAGAATAGTCCTTTAAATCATTTTCCTCCAGTCTTCCGAAATTGATATTTACTAACTCATATACCACTATAAAGATACATTTTTGGTCTGGATTGACTGTAATGGATGACTTGCTTGCCAGCTTCAATGTTAGACGAGGCTGAAATGCTGAATCTTATATTCTGATTTCTATGCTTAGTTGCAGTTCAAGCATACAGAGATTGAAGGAATTCAAAGAATTCAAAAAATGTATCACATGTGACCTATGACAGCAAAATGAGTCTTAAGTCATGCCTCTGCATTTCCAGTAAATGCCTAATGGGTCATTCCGTGTGGTTTCACCAGATGGTGGTTGCCACACCGTTTTCAAATTAGTCTTAAATTTGTCACTTTGCCAATTTGTACAGTGATAGAAGACAGATGGAACTGTCTTTTAGAAAAAGTTGGGGTCTCTGGCACCTGTCTCACATGGAGATTTTTGCCACCAAAAACAGCCAATTAATAATTTCGTCCAACTTTGGGAGCTCATATTTTCCAAACTGAGGTACCTAGAAAGCTCCAGTTTGCTAAGTTATCACACACACTTGTAGAATGGAACCCAGGGGTATCAGAACACTTCTGTGCAGTATTTCTAGTACCCTTAAGGCCCCAAACCCCACTGGCGAGTAGGTTTTTCTTAATTTTTGGCATTTTTGGCAAGCCCCCATGGCCTGCAGAGTGTAGGGAAACACCTGGGGATGTTGGTGGAGCACTAGCTACATGCAGAGGCCTTGTATATCAACTTACAGCTCTCTGATATGTCTAGAGGCTGAGAACTAACCATTTAAAAATGCAAACCATTTAAAAATTGGCTATTTATAGCCCAAATTCTGAAAATTTCAGACCCCCATAACTCAGTAACTATTTGAGCTACAGGCCTACAATTTTGCATAGAAAGTACCTTTGTGACTATCTAGTGGCATGTAAATTTGAGACTAATTTGAAAATGGTGCAGCAACACTCCCAAGGAATATCTGGTCCTTTCACTTGGAATGACCCTAATATGTACACGAGGGCATAAATGATAAAAAAAAAACTTTTTTATCCATTTTCAGCCACTTAATAATGCTAAAATTCCACCTGATACACTTTCTTGGCGAGAAAATATTGATAAAGGGTCACAAAATGGGCTATTTGTAAACAGAAGTTCACTTTGTGATGGAGAAATTATCTGAAACAAAGCCATAAATTAACCAATTTCATCAATAAATTTGTTCACATTTTTGCAGGGGAATCCCCATCATCCATGTACCAATTAAAACATACGCAATCCCCACTTTCCATATATATCGTTTGTTATAACATGTCACAAACAACCAATAGCAGCTGTTGAAAGTTGTTAAAAAAATAAAATTAGCCTTGATGCTATGCTAGGGATCATGCATAGCCCCCAAGTGATCGCATATGGCGGGTCACACCCGCAAATCAAGAGCAAAGCCCGCAGACCTGCGAGGAAGTAAAATAAACCCGCTATCAGCACAAAAAATCAAAAGTTGATTTTCTGTTGCCCCCCAAATAATTACTTCTGACCAACAAATCTAAATTACTATGCTGCATTGTGTGTGATTTATCCAGTTCTATATGCATAGATGCAGGGATTAAATTGGGTCAGGGCTGTCCGGGAATCAGCCCAGCACATCTGTCAACATTTTTCTGTGCTGGGGGCTCTGCCTCTGCAGATGGGTGTTCACTATGTGTCATTATATCAGATCAGTGACTCTTCTATCAGACAGCGCAGGTGTATAATAATCTGAGGATAGTCATTATGGAGCAGCATTTGAATCCTTCCAACTTGGGACCCATGTTATGACCCTCGAATCCTGGCAGGTGATTAGTCTAAGCATCATTACAAAGCTTACAATGTCAGCTATACAATGGTGTGGAGAACTCCATTTTGAATTTTTGGTCATTAAAGGAGCTGTGTCATGCTTACAGCGCATACTCAGAGGTTAAAACCTATGCAAGTGAATCTGGTTAACTGCAAGTCATAATCTGATTCCATCATTGCCAATCCATCTTCGTCTTGCATTGCATTTATATATATTAGTTACTCTGGCATCATGCTTTTCATATTAAGGAGCTTTCCACGGAAAATTGAGGACTCAAAGTGCTATTTAAGCTTCAACCAAAGTTTACAAAGAATGTAAGCGGGTAGCCATCGCCAATAATCATAGAAGAAAAACTTTTTAGATTTTGACTTGCAGTTGAGGGGATTTACTTTGTTCAAAGTTGCAAGCATGTGTGGGACTTGTGACTCAACACCTTACAGACTAATTTTGCAATCACTTGTCACACATAAGAATGCATCTTAAATACCAGATTTAACAACACTTAAATGCTACCTGACAGCCCAAAATTTCTTTCTGATGGGTATTTCACTTAAGAGTTATTTGACCAAAAGGCTGGCTAAGCAGAAACTGGAGAAACATACAGCATGTAAAGTCAGGCCCTTTCTGTGCCTGCATTTGTTAGGTTGGTTTGTGACTTCTAATCCATGACCTCTGTTTAGTGCTGCAGGAATGTGGAACCTCCCTGTTAGAAGTGTAGTACTTTGTTTTGTCAGGACAGAAAAAGCACAGAGTCTTCTATAGGTATATGTTGAAAGGTACAAAAGAGTGCAAAGCAAGAAATAGAGATGGAAAATCCTAAAAACACTACCCTGAATCTAACCCTTCTGTCAGAATTCATTCCAAAGCCCCCTCCACAAATCTGTGAAATTCTAGAGGTCTTTGAGAAGAAGTATTTATCAATCAAATTAGATCCATATCTGCCCCAGTTTCTAATAATAAAGCCATCAACATCCTTCTTCCTCTTGAACACTGCTCCAAAGTGGGATTTAGAATCATTTGCAGGAATTATTTGTCACCTAATACATTAAGCTTTGATTTCATTAAAAAAAAGTTTAATTTCAATCCAAATGTCTCAAATGAGAAAGTACTTGGTAGAGAAAATATTTTTGAAGCATTGATTTTGTTTTTAGGGCCATCAGTTTTATCCCATCCTGTAATTTCCCATCACTGTAATTTTCCTATTATCAGTTAGGCAATGGTCAGTAAGTATCTTTATTTACCACATGTATTGCCATAATGCTTTCTTTCAAAAGGATTAAAGGCTTGAGACATCAAATGTTTCCTATTGTAGAACACATTCTTTAGTCACGCCTGGAATCAACACATCTCATCTGCTTCCGAATATGTTTCAAACTAATGACCCTGAACACCATGAATTAGAGTATGATAAAGGTTTCTAATACTTATTTGATTGTAAATGCATAATAAATTTAACTTTGACCAGGCAAGAAAAAAATTATAGCAAAATCATGTTCACAATCATGGTCAGGATCAACAAATTTGTCCCAATTGTGAGGAGAGGCAGTATTGCATCATTCATAAAATCTCCCTCCCTCTCCCACCCCCTATTGCATCAGTCAGAAAGAACCCAACATGCAGGATAACATGAAGTAGCTAAGGGGTAAACAGCGAAGCCGCCGCTAGTCGCCACCATTTGTGCCATTTAAAGTTTCAGCCAAAGCCAGCTAATAATTTTGTAAGCTAAATTGAGCCGCCATCTGATAAATTTTGGCTAAGCCAGCTAGAATTATTTGCATCAAATGATAATCGGGCAGAGTGTAAGCGAGCCCCACATAAACGGTACTTCAATGCTTGATTGTATTATTTTTTTATTTTTATGGTACGTCCATCATCCGTGCTACTGAGCATGCTCACTAACACATGCTCGCCCCACAATGCCCAGCATTCACTACTAGTTCTATCTATCACAGAGACATATGCTCACGAAAAATAGATAAACTAAATCAATTTTGCACATCGGATTCGCCACAGTCCAGAGCAGGGTAGAATCTCTCTTTATGGCACTGCCACAGTCTGGTGCTCATTGCTACGGTTTGATAAACAGGACTCACAGTGAATTGACGACCAATTAAAACTACACATTCTCAGATAGTGATGACAAAATGCTCCCATGCTCTACAGCTGCAATCGTAGACGGTAAAAGAAGCACTGCATTTTTTTCCCCACGTTAAATTGAAGTCAGCTGAAATAGCCAAAAGAGGCAAAAAATGTAATTTTGGCGATCTCACATACTGTCATAATTCCCACGTACTCAGACTTTTTTGTTAGATCTTCAGTTCTTGGAAGTGAGAATGCCGTTTTGTCAGGACTAGATTGTCGTTTTGTCAGGAGGTGCTGTTACATTTGTTCACACATTGTACTTGAAAATGCTTGTTTAGCTCTACTGACCTTCTGCTCAATGGCAAAATCTCATCAAAGGTGCATTATGGATGGCAGTTTGCACAAGTGGGCTAACCCACATTTTACTAGTTTGTAATAATGGGGTAATCTTTGTGTTACCATTAAATCTGTCGGGTCCAGAATGCTTGTAGTCGTGACCAAAAGTGGGTTAGCCCACTTGCGCATACTGCCATCCATTTAATGGTAATACAACGACCCATTTTACCCCTTTATTACAAACTAGCAAAATGTGGGTTAGCCCAATTGTGTATACTGCCATCCATATGATCACCATTATTCATGATAATGCAAAGTTCTAGTAAACAACTTGAGTCACTTAATTTTCACCTAACATAACCACTCATTTATGGATAGACATACAGACGCACATTTAACGAGTGAATAGGGCAATAAATATATTTGTTCGCAGTTGATACATCGTATTTGAAAATGTTTGGTACAGATATGACAAAAACAAAAGCATAATTTGTTAAAGTAAAATAAGTTTTTTTTAATCACATTGTATTGCATTTTGTGGAAATATATACACGTGTAAGCAATACATTGCTTGGAATTATTGAAATCTAGTAAATCAGCATAACATAGATATCTGTAGACATGAAGTGGCAGCTTCAGCCATTTGTAGCTATGAAAATTTTGCTGGCTGCAGCAGCCAGTTAGGTTTTGGCTGAGCCGGCTAGCCAGCCAAAAACGTCACCAGCCAGCCATTAATCTCAAAACAAATGGTTTTTGGGGTTACCTTAGCTGATGTCTCGAACCAGCCAACGAAGCCATTATCTTTGCAGAACTGGTCCATTTTGATGGCATTATTCATCAGCACATCTCTGCCCTGGTCACATTTGTTTGCAAGGAGGACAGTGGCGATGTTCTTGCCATTTGATAGAGTCAATTTTGAGTCCAAGTCCTCCTTCCACTTTTTCACACCTTCAAAGGTCGTTGGTCGGGTAACATCGAACACAATGAAAGCACCCATGGCCTCCCGGTAGTAGACTCTGGTCATATTTCCAAAGCGTTCTTGGCCTTCAAGGCAAAGCAAAAAGACAAACACATATTCTTCAGTCAGCTAAGTGTTTCAGTAAAATAAATTACTGACATTACTTTTCCACAGCACGAACTCTTTTCCACAGCACCGAGATCTTTACAATAGTTAAAAAAAAAAAAAACTCTTCAAAAAAACCCTTTCATAGTTACCAAGCAGCAGAGAAACCTTTTTCTATACAAATTGCAACCGGATTTGGTGTGAGAGACAAAGTATTCTAATTTTGGGTTGAGTTTCCCCACAAAAGATATGATATGATATATCCATAAGCTGTCAAACTGGCGCACAGTTACCACTTGCCAATAATAAAACCATCATTGCTCAAATGTATCGATTTCGACCATTATGAAAAAGAAAGTGGCATGAAGCACTGTGGCTCACCTGGAGTCCACAAAATTATTTATGGTTTAAACCCTCCAGTACTGCCAGCCATAGTTGGCACAGCCGAAGTGTGCGTTAAAAATCAATACAGCGCCATATGAGCATAAAGTAGTATACCATGTTGATCATTTTATACCATGCTCAGAGGACTTAGAGTACTTCTCTCTGGTTAAAAATCAACCATCAGAACAATAGCCAGATGCAAATCATAGAGAAAACAAACTGGCTTCTTTGCTTTCTGAAGAAGAGTTTAACTCAAAAGAACTTAAGCACAGTTGGTCCGGGAACAGTCTGAAGCCAGGTAGGAGCAAACTGGATCACAGGAGGGATAAGGAATCACAGGACGGAAATTTTTGGCATGCAGGTTGCTATCACCAAGACACATATCCATACCAATCTACAGCCCTCTACGTTGAGTAATAAAAAAACATGCCATCCTTTTCAAGGATTGGTACACCTGAGGCCATTTGACCTAGAAAATGGTCAAATTGAAGTCAAATCAAAAACCCGTCTGATATATTATAAAGGGTCATTCTATGTACCTCCCATAAAAATTTGAGCATCCTAGCTCAAGGCATAAGGAACTTATGGCCATTTTTCAATTTTAACAAAAAGGCCCCTGGTGGCCAAAAGAGGAAATTAATTTTAATTCTAAACACGTTGTGCACCCCTCTGGGTCACTACCTTTCATATACTTAAGTTTCAGGTTGATTGAGTTACCGTTTTGGACGGACGAAGGGATGGACAGACAGACACGCCAAACTGTTTTACAAGATCTCCTCGCTTTTTCGGAAGTGCAGAGGTAACAATAATTACCAATTACAAAAAGCTGAAGGAGAAACTGACAAGACTGTGAGGGAAAACAATGGAGATGCAGGATGTGACTGTGTCCCCCATACTCCCGAGAGGTTGTCACTTGGGAGTGGTCATGGACCAGGAAGGGGTCCAAGACATTCTGCTCTGCCACCTTGGAATGCTCCTTATGGCCATACCTCTTATGGTCCTGGAATCTCTACAGCTGTTAGTAGTTTGCGAGTACCAACAAATCCAGGACAGCCTGGACTCTCGGCCGATTTATGGTAAATTGGGCCCTGGAGACTTTCAAGCCTGGGAACTGCATTGACGTTTGATAAAATTCACTCTTCTCAAGCTTTAGGAAGAGCTGGTTCTCCAGTGGTCACTCGATAATTTAGCAGACGTGTCGAGTATGTTCCTCTGAAGTGCAGGAGAACACCAGAGTGTCATCCAGATAGACCTACACAAAGCGGGAGATCATATCATGGAGGACATTGTTGATCAGGTTCCAGATCACAGCTGGAGCATTGTGACGCTGAATGGCATCATCAAGTACTGTTTGTAGCCTGAGGGGGTGATGAACGCGGTCTTACACGTATCTCTCTTCCTGACTCAGACTAGGTGGAAGGCATTGCACAGGTCCAGCTTGGTAAGGAGGTGGCACACTTGGAAAATGGAGAAGGCAGAATCCATAAGCAGCTGAGGATAGCGATCCTTGATTGTGATGCTGTTCTGACCTCTGCAATCAATGCAAGGGCAGAGAAAACCATATTTCACACAAAGAAGTGGCCCACAGCGACCAGTGAAAACTAAGGTTAAATGATGCCGGATACCAGTCCCTTGGAAATATACTCCAGTGCTCTGAATTCTGGTGCCGACAAGGAGTACAGCCTGCCCCCAGCTAGCAACGTTCATGGGAAGAGATCAAGGCCACAGTCATATGGGTGGCGTGAAGCAAGTGACGTAGCTCAAGACTTGCAGATGGCCTGACAGAGGTCGTGGTAGATGGGGGTACTCCTTTAAGGTCTGGCAACTTCTTGAGGCTGGGAAGAATAAATGTACTTGGGCAAGAAGCAGAGTGCAGACAGGACTGCGAGCAGGAAGGACTCCAGTCAAAAAAGGTGCCATCAGACTAATTTTATGCAAGGATTACGCCTTTCTAGCCATAGTCTACCCAACACCACAGGGGCATGTGGTGATCCCATCAAATAGAAGACAATCGTTACTGGGAACTTTCATCAGAACTGGACTGTTGGCTTCAACAATGCGGAAAGTGGATGCATAATCTTCAGTGCAATTTACCTTGCTTTCGCCGGTTGTCTTCAGAAAATAATATAAATATTAACAGCAAATAAATAACAAATCCAAATTGATTTTCTTGCGGCCAAATTGCTTAAAGATTTGCATAAACCATGTCTTGTTATGATCCTGAACCATTTACCAGGGTATGTATTAGTCAAAAGGTGTGACCAGCAGTAAATATAGGTGAGTCAAGGCCACTGTTAAAATGTTTTGATTAAGGTAATAACTTGAATATTTTGACTGGAACAATGACTTGGTTTTCAAGAAGGGATGTCTCTAAAGCAGTGTTCCCCGACCCTCTCCTGGAGGCCCACCTGTCCTGCTTGTTTCAGATCTCTCCCTGCTCCAGCACAAGTGATTTAAATGATCAGGTTGTCATCAACCAGCTTTAGGGGGTGATTAACATCTGATCAGTTGAATCACTGCGCTGAAGCAGGGAGAAATGCAACAGGTCTCAAAAAAGTTGGGACACAGGCAAAAAAAGGGATGAAAAAGCAGTTAATATATAAATGAATCAGCTGAAAGAACATTTAGCAAGTAATTAAGTTAACTGGCATCAGGTGTATAACATGATTGGCTGTAAAAGGGATGTCTTCGAGAGGCTGAATCTCTCAGAGGTAAAAATGGCCAGAGGTTCTCCAACCTGTAAAGGCTTGCATAAAAAAAAAATATGGAATACTTTAAAAACAGTTTTCATCAAAGTTTAATTTCAAAGGCTTTGAGGGTCTCATCGACAGCGCATAACATAATCAAAAGATTCAGAGAAACTGTAAAAATCTCTGAGGGTAAGGGACAAAGCCGAAGACTATTACTGGATGCCCGTGATCTTAGGGCCCTCAGACGCCACTGCATCACTCACCGGCATGATTCTGTCATTGACATTACTAAATGGGCCAAGGAATACTTCAAGAAACCACTGTCTGTTAACACAGCTCACCGTGCGATCCACAGATGCCACCTAAAACTCTATCATGCAAAAAGGAAGCCATGTTGAGCATGATCCAAAAGCGCCACCGTGTTCTGTGGGCCAAGGGTCATTTAAAATGGACTGTAGCAAAGTCGCAAATTGTCCTGTTGTCAGACGAGTCCAAATTTGACATTCTTGTTGGAAATCATGGGCATCATGTCCTCTGGGCTAAAGAGGAGAAAGACCACCCCTCCTGTTATCAGCGTTCAGTTCAAAAGCCAGCATCTCTGATGGTATGGGGATGCATTAGCGCATATGATGTGGGACACTTGCCATGTTTTAAAAAGCATCATGAATGCTGAAAGGTATATAAAGGTTTTAAAGCAACATATGCTCCCCTCCAGACAACATCTATTCCACGGAAGGCCTTGTGTATTTCAGTAGGACAATTCAAAACCACATACTGCAGCTATTACAGCAGCATGGCTTCGTAGTAGCAGATTCCATGTGCTGAACTTGCCGGCCTGCAGTCCTGATCTTTCACTGATTGAGAACATTTGATGCATAATTAAATGAAAAGTCGGTCAAAGGAGGCCCAAACCTCTCCAGCAGCTGGAAGCCTGTATTAAACTAGAGTGGGATCAAATTCCAATGGCTTAACTCAAGAAACTTGTCTCCTCAATGCCGAGACGCCTCCACTCTGTGTTAAAAAGAAGAGGGGATGCTACACCATGGTAAACAGGCCCCTGTCCCAACTTTTTTGAGACCTGGAGCAACCATCAAATTTGAAATGAGCTCATTTTGTGAATTAAATTGTAAAACTTCTCAGTTTCAACATTTGCTGTTATCTCTGTTCTATTGTGAATAAAATACTGGCTGGTGTGATTTGAAAGTCATTCAAATTTTATTTACAATTTACTCTTTGTCCAAACTATTTCAGAAATGCGGTAGTAAATCGCATAGTGCCCCCTCAACCACATGGGGACCTTTGGATTTAGGAAGATACTATTCTTTGTACGCAAAGGCGAAAGGTAATTGCAGTCATAAATAGTAGTGATTAAGAAAACTTCATTTAAATGTGCACACCCCATTTAATAACTGTACAACCATTATAAGAGATAAAATTTCAGCTCTATTTCTCATTTAAATACATGATAATTTCATACGTGTGCACACCCGTAGCCCAATTGCATTCAAATCTCAAAATGTGAAGAATGAAAATTGAGGCATTTTGGATATGAGCATCAAATGAGAGCATAATATGGTCTTTGTGAGTGAGGTGACTCAGTAATTGTGAGGGGAGAGCTCCTCAGTGAATGGCTGAATGTCAATTAGTAATTTTTCAGTAAATCAGAATTTCCTGATATCCTTTGTTGACTGGTAGTCAAGAAAGCTAACATTTGCACTCCAAATCACAGAGTTTCATTAAAAATGAGGCTATTTAACAGGATTACAGTAAGTGCTGTATTTTATTAATAAGGTAAACAAGCAACTGTATTTGAGAAATATTACTGTTGTGAGACAAACATGAATGTTGCTGGATATTGAAACATTGGGCGACATGATTTAAAAAGCTCAGTTTGAATTTTGGATGCCTACTTCTTCCATTTTTTTTTACAAAAATCTGTGCATTGATCTGACGTCCACGGATACAGTATCTAAAGCTTGTACATGTTAATGCATTTTCAAAGGAGAGGGGAATGTCACTATAGACATGACTACATTAAAATAATATTTGGAGCAATTTATGAACACCAATACATGATTTTATGCCTGCATTACATCTGACGATACTTGCACACACTCTCAGAAAAAAGTACCTATTTGTACCTTTAGGGGTAAAAGGCTTGTCACTGGGGCGGTACCCTCGAAGGTACTGTTGTTGTACCCTCAGAAGTGGGTACCTATTAGTTTTGGAACATAGAAGTACCTTTTAGACCCTAAAAAGGTTCACACAGGCACCTTGAGGTCCTATAATTGGCCCTTGGGGGTACATAAGTTCTGAATGTACCTCAAGGAACAGAAATGGACTCCTGCTGTACCCCTATTTCTGGGAGTGCAGAGTAACTGCTACCTTTATTCCAATAATCCGTCAGCTGCAAGGACTAATTGGTATTTTCTGCTGAGACAATATGCAACTGGGCAGACAGGTAGATATTGAGGGTGTGGGTATAATCCAGGGATGTTTTCCAGGTAAATTAGATTGTAGCAGTCAATGAGTCATTTAAATGAGGTTATACATGGCAATATTTGGCATCTTTCTGAAACATAAGCCAGTCCGCACATGACTTAAGATAACCGCATCTAAAGTGAAGAACCCCATTTTTAATTTCACCAGACGCGTTGCTAATCATGCTTTGTAAACTGTGAGAGGATTAGGTAATTAAGCTTTGAAAAGTGAGGTTACCGAAGGCCTTTTGTTACCGTCAATGGACCGCTACTGGTAAAAACTAAGAAACTAACTGATGTGACCTGTCACCAAATCTGGCTTAAAGGACCAGTGTGTAGAATGGGGGGGGGGAACAGTCACATCAGCGTTCAGATTCTAGGCTGCAGCGCTCACTCACTCACGCTCACCACTCCCGGCGGCAAAAAGACGGTGGCCTCCGAGGTCCAAAACACTTTTGCGGAAATGGGGTCTTCCACAACTGGGATTTATACATGCAAAACGCCTTCTCTAGCTGGCTGGATTGTCCGGTCGGGCTGCCGTACCAACATGGCAGTGCAAGATGGCGACGTCTCCAAAGCAAGGCCCTTGCTATATGTATACACAACCACATAATTATAAGGCTATGAAAACCAAACAAATTTTATTTTATAGCGATTATACACTTATATAAACATATTAATGGGTAGTACATTCAGATTTTGCCAATAAACCAGGCCAAATATTACACACTGGTCCTTAAATAAGTTACTTGATTTAACTTCCCAATGTTAGCTTTGCTGCTAAATTTCACTATGCTACGTTAGAGTGTCAAGCATTTTATTGTCAATTTTCATTGGATTTTAAAAATTATTACGGGTTTTACAAGAAGCTGTTGGCCAACTAAGTGTAAACTGGGTAAAAGAGGGCTATATTTCATTTAGTCTTTTAAGAAATTCTGCAAGTAGTGAACTGACATGCTAAAACTTTTTCTTAATGAATAGTCATGTTAAAACTTTTTTCTTAACCATTTGCTGCAAAATGCATTGTGCCAGAGGATAGTAAAAATTTCTCTACTCCGCACGCCATTTTAAAACCCAAAGTTTCATCCTTCATCTTCCCTTCCTTCCAATGCACATGCCGCCATAGCAGTGTCAAGGGTATAGTAGGCTACATATTGAATTAGAACATATAATTAGTAGTTCGAACTCAATAATTTAATAATTTTTAAGAATGTTTCAACAAGTTCAAAATGTTGTTAAAATTCCAAATGAAAATTTTTAGCCATAGGGCAAACAATCTCAAATAGCTCATGTCCTCATAGTCCAGCCATATACCCAGTTTTAGTAAACCAGTTTTATATAGTCTAGGTTTTCCCACTACTATGAGCACTGGACAGCAGTTTTGTGTCTTGGGTCAGGTTTGGGTGGTTAGTAAGAAAAATTGTGCCCATGGAATCAATAGGCTACTGCTATAAAGATGCCATTGCAAGAAAGCACTCAATATATGAAAAACATAATAGGTTGATCCCATAAATCAACAGTTGTCTCTAGTTTCACAAATCATGTAATCTAAAATGCAGATTGTTTGCTTTGAACGCATGCCAGGTATAGCAAATGTGAAAATCCTTTAAGGCCCATCTCTTTTGTTAATGTCCACAATGGCTTCAGTGTGTCAGCATCTAAATCTCTCCCACATGAGGCAGAGCCACATGACCCAATACACACAAAGTCTAGAGTGGTGAAGCGTAAGCCTGGGGGGATGGGGGTGGGGATGGGGGTGGGGGTGAGGTAGTCCACCTCAAGGCTAAGGAACCTCAAGAGAGAAACTTGCTGATCAAAACAAAATTTCATGCTGGCAAGTACTACTTATGGTGAGTGCAGTCCACAAATCTTCATTAAGTTTCCCCAATTACGCTCTCTGACACGGAGCCAGGGTAAAAAGTGACAAAAAGTTTCAAAGAAGCTGTGCTGCTAAAAAGATATTCCAAATTCTCGCACAACCCACAATCTCATAACTATATTGTTCAAATGCTTTCCTGTCCACTTAAGTGCTGATCCTAAAGATTTAAATAGAAAATATTTGACCGTATTCAAACATAAATAGAATGGATTACAAAAACAAAATCAAAAAGGAAGGAAAAAGAGCAAGAGAAATGTAATAAATTTCACAATGCCCTTATTGCTCTGTCCCATGATTTTATTAAATAGTTTGTCCAATGCTAAGCTCAAGTTATTCAACTCATTACTCACGCCCGACGAGGCGGCGTGGGTATACAGTTTAGTACTGTCTGTCTGTCTGTCTGTCTGTGTGTGATTCTGTCCGTGCGACAGCTTGGCCACCACTGAAGCTAGGGTGACCAAACTTTGTGGGGTATATGATCCTAGGGTACCCTGTCCAAATTTGTATTTTGAGGTCGAAAGGTCAAAGGTCAAGGCCAACAAGAGGCATGGGTTAGCATCTCTATGGAGTGCGCATCATCTAGTTAAATCTGCAATACCTCACCGCAACTAGTACAACTGCCAGTCTTCAACTTCCTTATAGTTTTTAATGCTTGGGTCCCCTCAGTGATTGTTCATTACTGATATAAGCTCTCTCTTTATTGGATTTCTGGAATAAAATGGCAAGTCATTGTATGATAGAATATTATGGGGTTGATTGCAAATTTACCACAGCAAATGAACAGGCCTTTACCAGCACATAATGTCTAGTGTTCTCCGCCATTAATGAATAAACTGATTTTGGACATTAGTTTCATTAATTACCCGTGAATATGAACACATTTGCCGCGCAGGATATTCCAGTCACTTATACACCGCCTGGCGAAAAAAGCTCTCACACACGCCAATATTTCATTGGACCCCCTTTAGGTTTGAATACAGCATGCATTCACCATGGCATCATTTCAATAAGCTCATGGTTAGCATTGCTGCCACACAGCAAGAAGGTCGTCGGTTCGAATCTGGCCCGGGGCCTTTCTGTGTGGAGTTTGCATGTTCTCCTCGTGTTGCGTGGGTTTTCGCCGGGTACTCCGGTTTCCTCGCACAGTCCAAAGACATGCATATCAGGCTAATTGGAGAGACCAAATTGCCCATAGGTATGAGTGTGAGAGTGAATGGTGTGTGCGCCCTGCGATGGATTGGCAAGCTATTCAGGGTGGGTTCCTGCCTTTGCCCGTAGTCAGCTGGGATAGGCTCCCGCTTGCCCCGTGACCCTAGTGAGGAATAAGCGGGTATAGAAAATGGATGGATGGACTTGTGTTGCATTAATTTTTTTCCCAAAATCCAGTATTGATGATGCAAGAGTCAGACCGCTGCATAAAGTCTTTTCTTGTACATCTCAGAAATTCTCAACGGGGTTTAGGTGAGCCCGATGTATCCTGGAATTGTCATTTTGGAATATACCCAGGCCACCAGGGAATTAAAAAAATCTGATGGAAGAACCTGGTCATTCAGAACTGTATATAGGTCGTCAACTGACCTCATTTTTGAGCAGATATCATTGTTGAACCTAGACCTGACCACCTGACCAACTGAAGCAGCCCCGGATCGTAACACTGCCCCCCCTCCAGGCTTGTACAGTAGGCACTAGGCCTAATGGGTAAATCACTTCATCCAACTCTCTTCTTCTGATGCCCATCTCTTTTCAACAGGGTAAATGTGGACACAACAGACCACATGACCTTCTTCCATTGCCCCAGAATCCAATCTTAATGCTTCATAGCACACTGAAGCCTTTATTCCGATTAGTCTCACTGAGAAGTGGTTTTCTCAAAGCTACACAGTCTCAATCCATTAAATACTCTTTGCATTGTGCATGTGGAAGTGCTCCAGCTTTCACTATTAAAAATAGCCATGAGTTCTACCGTTAATTTTTCATGATTTGATTTCAAACATTTTAGTGACCTCCAATAATGATCATTCAAGATTTTTTTCCCCGGCCACATTCCTTCCCTGTAGGTTATAGTTCGCCACAATGCGTCCATGTTTTAATGACACGCTGGGCAATTCTTAAGCCAATTTTAGTGGTTTCAGTAATCATAGTTGTTTTGTTTTTTTTCTTTACTTTAAACTGGACAGCAATTTGAAAAAGGGGAACATCTTTTCCATGACCACAGGATATGACCTCCAACATGTTTGTTTAAGAAATTAGAACATAGCTACTCACTGCATCAGTTAAGGTTAAATAACTTGTTGCCAGCTGAAACATATTAATGGCAGCAGTAATTATCCAATGGAAGTCTCTAACCTATTTGCTTAGTTAAATCCAGGTGGTAACTTTTTTTTGGCCAAGCAGTTTGTGAAACATTAATTATAAAGACTTTTTCTGGAGACAATGTGGGAAAGGTAATGCAGCATGCACCCTCACAGTGACTAAACAAAGTTACAATAAAACATCAATACTTGAAAACATCACTACTCATCCTGAAGAAGACCAAAGTCGGGTTGAAAAATGTCGATGATTTTTATGCTGCTTCAGCCAATGCTTTTTTTTTTAAACTTTTAAAGGCTTTTTGATTATTTTACTCTTTAGACCTTTTTTGAGTACCTGGACATTGACACCTCGTTTTCACATACATGCCACGCAAATGTAAATCTCCAGATCTCCAGGCCGTGAAGAGAACTGATTGGTGCGCGCACACACACACACACAAAAAAAATAATAATAATAAACCCAATACAGCGGGAAACCATCTACAGTAACACCCTTCAACACACATCCACTTGTGGCTTTGTAATCTGTCATTCCGTCCAATGATACAATGATGATAAAAATCACATTTGTTAACCTAACTGCTGCGAGCTGTCTAGACTCATGGCCAAGGACACCAAACTTCCAATCTGATAGGCTATAAAACTTTTGGCAGAACTGCTGAATTAAAAAAATGTGAAGCAAACAAAACTATATTGAATAAAGTGAAAATCGAAAAGCGAACTTTTAAAATGGCAGGGCACAGAGCCAAACTACAACATATTCAGTATTTGTTCCACACGTGATTGTGTCACCTGTAGCTTGCATTACTGGTTTGCTCAAATTAAAAACAGGCAAAAACCTAACCTGGCCAATGCATCTTCATTTTGAGATATGTCTGTCCTTGAAGGCAATTTGTCTTTGACAGCTTTCAATTGCAGTCAGCTGTCAGACACCGTAAATGACACCAGCTCTCACCACTGCACTGCTCATTCTGAGTAGTCTATAAATTTTCTCTAGAACACCTTATTTATCACAGTAATTGCTAAAAATTTCAAAAAGCTTTTAGGTTACGCATTTGCTGTCTCCGATTTTATCACTCAAAAACAGTTGGAGGAGAATGGTGAAGAAGATGGGAAGCCAATAATGAGGGGGGTAAAAATAACATGAACAGTGGATTAATTGTAGGTGATACACGACTTAAAATTATGTTCACGTAAATGTAATTTAGCTCGTGTGATGTTGGTAACGCCTACATAAAACCACGAATATAATTTCGCACATTCTTCCATTGCTAGTTAAAATATCGAGGGGACAGGGTGAAGAAGAAACAGAAATAGAAACTTGTCCATATGAGAGATACAAAGGAGAAAGTGAAGGCTACGTGAAAAAGGGCGGAATAATACCTGCTATGTCCCATAACTGCAGACGGACGATCTCAGAGTCCCAGTTCAGAACTTTTAAGGCGAAGTCGACCCCAATAGTCGCTCTGTAATTCGTCGAGAAACTTTGATAAACATAGCGTTTGATGATGCTCGTCTTCCCTACACCCAAATCTCCGATTACCAGGATCTTGTACAAATGTTCTTTTCGATTATTCTGCATTACAGCGAATGTTGATGTTGAGCATGTTCTGAAAATCCTCAGCGATTAGGTTGTTGGAGTTAGGAAAGGGTTCCTCCAGAAAGCAACGCCCAGAAAGGTCCGGCTAGGGTAATGACAAAGTGCTGTGAAGAGACTCATGACTTGCCACCCGGGTCTACGCAACAGCAAAACAACCCCTAGTGAAAGTGCGGAATCACCGCTCTTTGAGGATGTTCATGCGGCTTTTCTTTACTTCATCACAAATAAATAATTCACTGATAGGACACAAAACTATTTTTGTTCAATAGCTCAACAGTTTGACTTCATGAAACACACCTCAAACAAATTATATTAGATTATTTGAATTAATGGCATAGTTTTTCCAGATCAAGTAAAAGAAAAAAATATGGAATCACTCAATTTGTGGGGGAAAAAATTATCATCAACCAAAAAAATCAGAATTCGAACTTTGTTGCTCCTCCTCAAGCTTTTATGACAGCCTGAGTTCTTTGAGGCATAGGCTTCACAATTAAAAAACTATATTCTCAAACATGCAGGTTCCAACTTTCTTGAATAGGCCTAGAGGTTGACAGATCAGTTCTGCATGATGAGCTCTTGTCATGGACCTTTACGTTATTTCCACTAAAAATTTTCAGCTGGACTGAGATCCAGACTGTTTTCTGGCCATGCCATTGAGTTGATATGCCTTTCCTGACAAATAGCCTGTTCAGTCTTTGCTCTGTGTCAAGGTGCATTGTCATCCTGAAAAATGACTTCATCATCACCAAACATATTTTCAACATGATTGCATGAGAAAATGGCACAAAATTTCATTGTACACCGGTGCATTGACTTGAGGTAATGATTGCCATCTCCCCTGTACCTGACATGAGACCCCATGTCATAAATGAAGGGGGAAATTTGCTTGGTTCCCTTTGGCAGTAATCTTTTTGTTTCATTTTGAACGATATTCAACAAAAGTTTAAGCATCATCGCCCTGGCCAATGCAGATTCGTGACTCGTCACTGAATTTCACCAATCATCCGTTCTTCATGAGTGCTTCTATTAAGTCCACTGTAACCTTGCTTTCTTCTGTTCAGGTGTTAGAGTTGGTTTTTGTTTCGCTGTTCCCATGTAAACCCCATTTCATTCAGCCAATTCCTCACATTTCTTTCACGAGCATTGACCTCTGTTTCAGCCCATTTGTTTTCAATTTCATTAGCTTCATAGCATAATTGTCTAATGTGGGAGTAGAACAACCATTTGTAAATGTTCAACCGCCAGACGATCAGATTAGTCGTCTTGGAATCTGTGTCAACCAAGTATCTCACTTGAACATGGAGGGGCTTGGTTGAAATTACTGTGAATAATGGGAATGGGAATAAATGAATAAAAAGGAGGTATTTACATATTATGGAAGCCCGTAGTGGACAATATTCAAATGAAAATGTAATCCCACTATTGCATTATAATTTTCCACTTATGAAGGAGTTATTTGGGACATATATGATTATATTCAAATGATAATGAAAAGCTGTTTGACATTTAATGTTCAAAGTCATGTTCCACAATACAGTGGACAATATTCAAATGCAATAAGCAAAACAGCACCCCCAGCCTATTGCATTTACATATTCGTGTCATCATGCTCTTTTAGGGTCAACATGATAATGAAAATACTGTTTTCTAATCACCTGGAAATAATAATGATATAATAATGATGACGACATTTGATATTTCATTTTCAAAGACTTATCCTGTAATACATGGGACAATATTCAAATGCAGTAAGGGAAACAGCGCCTCCCAGCCCATTGTATTTTCAAATACATGTCACCTCCCTCTTTTTGGGGCACAATGAAAATTAAAATGCAATCTGTTAGCGTCTCATCAAGGAAGGTCTTCCGCAAGGACGTCACTCATTAGGGACGCGAACGGAAACCATTTTCCTCATTTGCATACCAACCAATCAGCTTCTGGGTAGCGCTTGCACGTACGGAGGCTATGTCGACAGTTGTTCAAACCGACATAGTTCGAACTTCTGTGGTACGAACAAGGTACAACAATTTTGGGCAACTGTCGTACTTTAGATGTTAGTTAGTTTAGCGATGCATTGTATCATGTTATTTCAAAGCAAACTTGCATCATTGTTTGGGAAAGCCACCCCTGGTGTGCTACAGCACCTTTGTCCCTGGTCAGTGGATATATTATAAAGGGAAAATATAAGGAGAGAATACATATGCATCACTCAATGAATTGCAAGCTGTTTGCATGATAACTAAACCCTCAAGCCATTTTTGACCTTTGGAATAGAAATATTTGGGTTTTCATCTAATGTCATAACAATTGAACAAATACCACATAATAAACTAGTTTTGAACTTGCATCTCAAACCTAGAACACTGATAGAAAAATACATTGAATAAAAATCAACTTATTTTATCGTTTGACCCAGTTAAACACAAGCCATTATATCACTAAGGGATACTGAACCATGAAACCGTCATTATTTTGAAATGCATCCTGACACGATGATGCACGACCCTGATAATGAACCAGAAGGAGTCTATTTGGCAATAATATACATTTACATTTTTTTGTTATTTAAAATTGATTTTATTACTTCTAAAAATAGTCCGTTAGATTCTACAGTTGGAACTGTGTCACACTTATAGCAATTGTTTATTATTTAAAGCGGCGGTCTGCTCTTAAATAGGACAAAACGTAGACTGCAATAATTGACCCATTGGAATTGAGTATTCAAAAAAATCTGTGTAGTAATGGCAGTATAAAGTTATAATTGTCAAGTAGAAGTCAATGTGTCACGCCCTGGCACCCAAAGATGTTAATAGGGTGCCCGGCAAGGATTGGAGATGAGGATCCAAATGCAGGGATGTGGATTTTATTAAATAAAGAATGTGTATATTACAAAAACAAATACAAAACTTCAAGGAGAACTGAAAGGGAAGTGCAGTAAACTAAAGCGGGGACAGACCAAGGCTACCTCCCATGAGACTAAGCTTTAAATAGGAAAAGGAAATGATAATTAAAAAAGGAGAAACAGATGAAACAATTAACTAAGAGAACAGAGGCTCAATTGAATAATTGAATAAGGGCAGGTAGCCGAGACATTGGAATGACAAAGGGGAGGGGCATTATACAATGTTTTGATATCAGCATTACAGTATATTGACTTTTAACAGAATTGCATTTTTGGCTGTTTGAGTTAGAATTAATCTTATTTCATGAGTACATTCCTCATGATTTCCTTGCATGCACATACGTACGTGCATATGTGGATGAGTGTGGGTATTTGTGTAAGTGCTTATTTGTGTGTGCTCAATAAGTGTTCCTGCTTGGTGGCCGCTGTCAAATTTGGTGTTCCAATTGTAAATCTCTTACTTTCTAGGACTGGAGCTATTTTCCCTTCTTTTATTTTCTGTCAGACCAAATATCACTGTGACCTTTATTAGACAGAACTTTTCAGTCTCTCAGACATATTTTTTGGATTTTGCAGAGGCAGTAGATAGTTTTTTAATGTTGATATAAATCCTGATCTCAGATGGACTGAACGAGTATGATTGATGACCATCTGTATGTACAAGGAACAGAGAGGTTAATTTGACCCAAACTGAACTATGCCTATTGTTTTTAACCATTTCTCTTAGGCTCCCTTATACAACATGAACAACACTGTCATGTTCTGAAACCTGCAAAGTTTTTCCAATTCTTATATTTCAAGCATCTAAATAGGTCTCAGTCCAGAGCTGGACCATTTCTTCCCAGGTTTGTGCCTACATATCCTGCCCCTCTAAATGGCTCACTATATTTCTTTTTATTTGGACTTCCTTCTTTTACAATTTGATTACTACTTCATCTATAATTTGCTTAAGATGCATTGTTATTTTTGATTCTATTTCTGTGTTATGCTCTGTGTCTATACTTTGCTAGCCAGCTGCGGATGGGCTCCCTTTCTGTAGGTGAGGTCCTCCAGCAATTCCCATTAAAATTTTTTTTCTTGTGAAAATTTTTTTTCTTTGAAAGTTTTTCTACCTGCTGTTATTTCAGGCACTTGGCCCATATCAAAAACACCAATAAATATAAAACGTAAAAAATGTAAATAGGCCAACAGATAAATATACAATAAAATGTTAATACTCACTGTATTGAGTAGAATTAGAATTGAGAATTTGGAGTATAAATTAAATGCTTAATAATTGTCTAACTAAGTGATTAGTGCGATATTAAGAAAAGCAATTGTTTTCAAGGAAGGACTGAGGTACTGTCGCCTGAGTTTTCTGTAACTGATTCAGCTCACGAACTCTATCAAGCTCTCAACGTCAAGAATGATGTCGAATTACCTGGATATCTAACTATAACCCAGCTTGGTTTCATCCTGGGTGGCTTGCCTTTCATACAGTCTTCAAGCCAAAAAATACTGAGGTTCACTGGTGTTTTTTAGTCCCTTCGTTCTCAATGCTGACTGCATTACCACACAAACGCATTGCCAAGCTCAAATATTAACGCGAAACAGGGATTTTGTATTTTTCGCATTTTATTATTACCGAAGGGCTCTTCTGATTAAACACATTGTAAATACCCTATTTTCGTATTTTCCTTCGGTTGCTGTGCCTTGATCAACTGATTAAAGTTTAACTGCTTGTTTGAGTGCTTAGGACAGCTTGTTGGGGGAGGTACCGTGTTTAGTTCGCAAAGTAAACAACTTGTTTATTCGGTTCGTTTTAATTAAAGGGAACTGGGGCTTTCCTCTTTTCTTGGTTACCCGGGTTTGTATTTGCAGCAAGCTAGCTAGCTAAGCACTGTTTGCATTTTTGGGAGGGGATCTGAGATTTGGTATTTAGTAGGTAGGGCAGCAGTCACTGAGTCGTCTAATCGGTTAGGTTGGAATTTAAATGGTAAGTTTTACCGGAGTGCTCTGCCTCCTCCAGTTTCTCCTGGGCGTTGTATCCAGTCTGTTTTATCTGGGTTCTCAGCTAAGCCCTGTGATATTTTTAGGTTAGTATATTAATAGTACTGGGACTAGATAAACTCAAGTCGGCTTATTAGGAGTGCTTATTACATATAGAGTTTGGCTCAATTTAGTATTTCATTTCTGTTAACTGAAACTAAGCCCCTGTTAAAAGAGGCTTATAATCCATTTACATAGTTTCCCCGCAGTTTGTACTGTGACTGCTGCTTAGGGCTTCTTAGGTTAATAAGTTAATGAATTGTGGTTCCTCAGCTTCTGTCTCGGCATTCGTCATTTTCTTTTATCTAGGGTGAGCAAGGTCATTAGGTAGGGGGTTCAAAATGTGGCCTAAACTATGTGACGGTTGCAGGATGATCGTACTTTTGGAAAGAGATTTCCACGGTTGGTTTGTCTGCCACCGGTGCCAGCTAATTGAACATCTGGAGAGCAAGATCCTTGATCTTCAGGGCCAGTTGGCGGCACGACATAGTTCGCAATCAGTAGAGTTCCTAGAGGAACTAAGTAGTATGTAGTTTAGAGAAATGATATGTACGCCGAAGCAGGGTGGTACTGGGATCCCAGAGCAGGCAGGGAGAGAAAGTTGGGTGACTGTTGGTCGACAGCGCAGGAATGGGCGTGCACGCCGTACAGCAACAGCTCCTCCAGTGGTTGAGGTGTCCAACCGATTCCGGCCCTTGCAGGAACTCGAATTGGCCCTTGACCCTGAGAGTGAGGGGACTGATGAGCAGCAGAGCACCATGTTGGCCTCTACCCCTCAGAAAAGAGAGTTATTGATAGTGGGGGACTCAATACTGAGAGGAATAGATAGCTTAGTCTGTTCGCATGACAAGAACTCTCGTACGGTGTGTTGCAAGACCTCCTGGAGCATGCGAACAAGAGCGGGGAGGAATCCAGTTGTCATGCTCCATGTTGGGACAAATGACATAGGTAAGGGTAGTTTTGCGGTTCTGCAAGGCAAATTTGTGGAATTACCTGAGAAGCTTAGGAGCAGAACCTCAACGGTAGTGTTCTCCGGGATTCTACTAGTACCACGTGCAAGCAGAGGAAAGCAGAATTTTATCTGGAGGTTCAACACGTGGCTACGAACCTGGTGTAGGAAAGAGGGGTATGGGTTTATGGGGCACTGGAACTTTTTCTGGTACAGGGGTGACCTGTTCAAGCCTGACGGGCTGCACCTTAACCAGAGGGGTACCTTTGCACTAGGCCAGCGGATGTTGAGGGTAGCACAGGATTATTTAAACCAGGGACTTGGGGGGCAGGGAGGTTAGTGAGTGTTACACATAGGGAAATGCAGACTGCCCTGATGGAAGCTGACGGCGTTACGTGCACTATTGATGAAATACTTTTAAAGCAACAAAGCATAGTGGGGGGTGTGAAGCAGCGGCTGCATGGGAAATCAAGGGGGAAGAGCATTAGTAATAACCTGAAATGTTTTTATTTAAATGCAGGAAGCATAAAAAATAAATTTCCAGAGCTCAAGGCCGCTATGATTAGTGAGGACTGTGACATAGTTGGGATTACAGAGACATGGCTTAGTGAAGAGGATGGAGATGAATATGATATAGAAGGTTATAAGCTCTTTAGGAAGGATAGTTGTAATAGGCGAGGAGGGGGTGTAGAAATCTATGTGAACGAAAACATAAATGTACAGGAAATTCCCAAAATTGAACTTTTCTTGCCCTGTGAAGATATCTGGGTCAGGCTCATTGGCAAACACGAGACAGGTTTAATATGATAGTATGTTATCAACCACCAGCTTTGGACAGGACAATCAATGAAATGCTTTTTAAGAGGATTATGCAGGCTTCTAGAGGTGGTGGGACTATTATTATGGGAGACTTAAATTATCCTGGTATCAATTGGGAAATGGTGAAAGGACAGGGTAGAGGGGAGGAAGAATTTCTAGATCTTATAAATGATAATTTTTTTGGTGCAGTATGTTAATAAACCTACAAGAGACAAGGCAATTTTAGAGTTAGTGCTCTGTAATGACCCATATAGAATTAGCAATGTTGAGGTATTGGAGCCACTTGGGACAAGTGATCACTCTGCTGTTAATTTTGATGTTTCATGGGAAGTTTAAAATGTGTATTCAAAAACAAAAATTTTCAATTTTAGGCGAGCAAACTTTGACAGGATGCGCTTATATCTAAGTGAAATAAAATGGGAGAGGCTCCTGGACTGTGAGTCCGTAAATGAGATGTGGGAAAGATTTAAGGGGGTCTTACATACTTGAATCACAATGCAAATTCATTCCAAAGGTGTCCAAAAGTAAGCTGAAAAAGCAGAATCCACTGTGGATGACCAAAAGTATTCATAGTATTTTGAGGGAAAAGAGGAATCTTTAGAAGATGTACATAAAGGATAACAATGAGAACACTAAGGCTGAATACTGTAAAATGCGGGCTGCAGTCAAATAAGAGCTGAGGAATGCTAGAAGACTGTATGAAAGACAAATTGCAGAGGGGGCGAAAACTAACCCTAAGCGCTTCTTTCAGTACTGTAGCAGAAAAAGGAAAGTCAAAGAGCAGGTTAAGTGCATTAAGAATAAAAATGGATTGCTGCTATATGATAACAAGGATATTGCAGATGCCTTAAACGGTTACTTTGTTGAGAATTTAACCTCAGAGGGGGTCTTTACTCAGCCAAAGGGCATGTCCAATGCTCAAGATTATTTATCAGAAATTGAGGTTAGGGATAACAAAGTATTAGAGAAGGTGCATGAACTAAAGGCAGATAAGGCAGTGGGTCCTGATGACTTATATCCTAGAGTGCTCAGGGAAGTTGGTGAGATCTTCTTTAAGCCGCCATCTGCCATCTTCAGACGGTCTTTAGGAACTGGAGAAATACCAAATGATTGGAAACAGGGCAATATAATACCAAAATATAAGAAAGGGGACCGTACCGAGCCAGAAATTATAGGCCAGTCACTTCAACCTGCATTTTGTGCAAAATATTGGAATCTATCATAAAAGATGAGCTGGACTTACAAAACCCAAAACCAGTGAAGTTGGCACGTTATGTAAATCGTAGATAAAAACAGAATACAATGATTTGCAAATCCTTTTCCACTTATAGTCAATTGAATACATTGCGAAGACAAGATGTTTAATGTTCAAACTGAGAAACTTTATTTTTTTTGCAAATAATCATTAACTTAGAATTTTAAGGCAGCAACACATTGCAAAAAAGTTGGCACAGGGGCCTTTTTACCACTGTGTTACATCGCCTTTCCTTTTAACAACACTCAGTAAACGTTTGGGAACTGAGGAGACCAATTTTTGAAGCTTTTCAGGTGGAACTCTTTCCCATTCTTGCTTGATGTACAGCTTAAGTTGTTCAACAGTCTGGAGTCTTCGTTGTCGTATTTTACGCTTCATACGCCACACATTTTCAATGGGAGACAGGTCTGGGCTACAGGCAGGCCAGTCTAGTACCCGCACTCTTTTACTACGGAGCCATGCTGTTGTAACACGTGCAGAATGTGGCTTGGCATTGTCCTGCTGAAGTAAGCAGGGGCGTCCATGAAAAAGACGTTGCTTGGATGGCAACATATGTTGCTCTAAAACCTGTATGTACCCTTCAGCATTAATGGTGCCTTCACATATGTGTAAGTTGCCTATGCCTTGGGCACTAATACACCCCCATACCATCACAGATGCTGGCTTTTGAACTTTGCGCCTATAACAGTCCGGATGGTTCTTTTCCTCTTTGGTCCGGAGGACACGACGTCCACAGTTTCCAAAAAAAATTTGAAATGTGGACTCGTCAGACCACAGAACACTTTTCCATTTTGCATCAGTCCATCTTAGATGAGCTTGGGCCCAGCGAAGCCGGCGGTGTTTCTGGGTGCTGTTGATAAATGGGTTTCGCTTTGCATTGTCGAGTTTTAACTTGCACTTGCAGTTGTAGCGACGAACTGTAGTTACTGACAGTGGTTTTCTCAAGTATTCCTGAGCCCATGTGGTGATGTCCTTTACACACTGATGTCGGTTTTTGATGCAGTACCGCCTGAGGGATCGAGGGTCACGGGCATTCAATGTTGGTTTTCGGCCTTGTTGCTTACGTGCAGTGATTTCTCCAGATTCTCTGAACCTTTTGACGATATTACGGACCGTAGATGATGAAATCCCTATATTTCTTGCAATTGCTTGTTGAGGAATGTTTTCGACAATCAGCTCACGCATTTGTTCACTAAGTGGTGACCCTCGCCCCATCCTTGTTTGTGAATGACTGAGCATTTCAGGGAAGCTGCTTTTATACCCAATCATGGCACCCACCTGTTCCCAATGAGCCCGTTCACCTGTGGGATGTTCCAAATAAGTGTTTGATGAGCATTCCTCAACTCCGTCTTTTTTGCCACTTGTGCCAGCTTTTTTGAAACATGTTGCAGGCATCAAATTCCAAATGAGCTAATATTTGCAAAAAATTACAAAGTTTACCTGTTCAAACATTAAACAACTTGTCTTTGCAGTGTATTCAATTGAATATAGGTTGAAAAAGATTTGCAAATCATTGTATTCTGTTTTTATTTACGATTTACACAACGTGCCAACTTCACTGGTTTTGGGTTTTGTACAGTATTTCTTGAACATAACAGTATCTTGAGGGATAGCCAACATGATTTCCATAAGGGAAGATCATGCCTGACAAACCCTCTGGAATTTTTTGAAGAGGCCACCAAGACATATGACCTCAAATACTTGGATTTTCAGAAAGCAGTTTATACAGTACCACATAAGAGGCAAATTTTTAAAATAAGCTCCATTGCAGTTACAGGAGGTATTCTCGAAAGACAGCAAAGAAGAAAGAACTTCATTGACTAGGAAATATAAATGATCACGTCCGAAGTGGAGAAAAACAAAATATTTTTCTTTGGAAGCCTTAAAAGTGGCATAAAGGGAGCCCAGGAGGCTGCAGTTTGGAAAACTATTGATGGTGTGGAAAACCGCAGTGCAGCATACGTTTGATTTAGTTCATTAATAAATCAAAGCGACTATTCGCACTTGTGTGCCCAGATGCACATTTCTCCATTTCCCAAACTTATTTTAAGTGTGTTCAAAGCTAAAAATTTTTCCTTGGCCAAATTTATTTTAAGCGGTACTTTCTATAAGTGGCACTGGAATGGTTATCAACTGGCGCACTTACAAGTGTGGCCAAGAAAAAAAATTAGCATTGGCCATACATACAAGGGCGAATAACATCGACCTTAATAAATTCAATTTGTTATGATTCTGCTCTGACTGCCATGATTCTGATCTGCTTTGCCATGTCCCTGATCCGTTTGCCTTGTTTGTATCTTTGTTTGGACCTTTGCTATGTCTGACTATGCCTTGGATTATGTATTGTGATTTGGTTACTTATATATGGTCATGTATTGTCTAGTTTAGTTTTTCCATTTTTTGTATTTTGCCATATTCCATTCCTGCAGTTGCATTCCGGTCCATTTTTTTTGTTTTTACCATGCATTGCACTTTGTCTCCCCCTGTCTGGTCTTCTGTCATGTGTTTGCTCTCAGCCCCAGTACTGCGTGCCACACATTCTGGCGATTTAATGGATTCTGGGTTTCAACCATTCCTTCCATTCTCGTTTACTTCCTTCATCTTGCTTTTTCTATTTTACTAACCAATACTAACAGTTTGTTGTTTTTGCTAAATTTCTAACCAAGACTAACATTGTACATGGTACTAACTTACTAACAAGCACTAGGGATTGTATAGCTGCACTCTACTAATTGATTAACGATCTCTCAGCATTCGCCCTGTTCTAGTCTCCGCCTCTTGCCTTCACTGAATTTACTTTGCTGTGTTTCTTGCAGATTCTCTGCACCTGTCTAACCACTGTTCTGCCACTCACTCTGTGCACTTAGAAATCCCTAACCAGATCTGTTTATTCTGTCTATAGGCTGTCTTGTGATCCCTGTCCGCATTTTGGCTTTTGCCCTTTTCATGTGATTAGGTACTTCCTCATGTTCATTCCTTTGTAATTAGTTCGATCCAATCAACCCGTTCCCTGCATAGCATGTGACCTTCCTCTTGTCTATTTAAACAGTCTTTTCACTCACAGCTCTTGTCAGAACGTTGATCAATACGTCTTTGTGCAGAGCACCTCGTGTGCCATTGAATATTGTTTCGCTTCTGCTGGATAGTCCGACCATGATTCTTGCCATAGCCCTTTTTGTACTGTTTTTGTCTTTCTGGATTTTGACCTATTTTTGTATGACCACGAGTTCTGTGTTTGGATGCCCTGTGTATGACCATTGGCTTTGCCCATCGACTACGACTTTTTGCTTATTGCTTTTGTACCTCTGCCCATCTGTCTTACTGGTTCTGACCCCTGCCTGTCTAGTCGATACTGTGTTTGGATTTCTTATTCTGGCTTGGCAATTCCTGTTTTTTTTGGCTTTGACTCGGACCCCATTAAAGGCATACGTTTTTTTGATTCCTGTCTCTCGCGAGTGGTTCCTGAACTGTACCTCACACAATTTATAAATCCATGATATTTTATGTAATAAAGCCTACCTAATTGACAATCCAAATGCTTCAGATGTATGTAGAAAAAAGTGGTCCAATTTTAAGATCGCCACCAAAAACGGCCCAGATAGCAAGCACCTCTGCTCTGGATCTATGTCGACTCCAGCTGATCCGGCTCAGAGACGGGGCAGATCCAGAGCGGAGGAGCTTGCTATCTAGGGGGTTGCAGTGCCTAGCCTCAGCAGTGCACGGACCGGTGGAGGCCAACCAGACTCCAACCTCCAGCTGTCACCGTTTGAGGAGCGGATGAGTCCCCACCGCCTCGATCGGAGCTGCATGAGGGTAATTGTTAAAATACAGTCGGCAGAGATCACTCTTTCTTGTACTTTCAACAGTATTACTCTATGACATTTTATTGGGTACCTCACAAAACGAGCAGCCACTCGTCACTTTCCCGGAGGAGATCTTCTCTGTGCCGACAGTTCCTCTCTCATCGAACAGAAGCTTATTCCTCTGGCAATAGAAGATTTGCCATTGTGAAAATGTGATCACGGTCAAAGTTTTTGTTAGCTGATATATATAAAACTCAGGGTAGCAATTGCAAGTTGACCAAAGGTAAATTTAGCACTGATATTCAGAAATATTTCTTCACCCAAAGAGTAATTTCAATGTGGAAATTAGTAGCTTGCCTGTCCATATTGTTGAGGCAGAGACCTTGGGGGGTTTTCAAGAGCAGGCTTGACTTAAAGCTAGATACCATTGAGTCATTGAGCATCTGAAGTGATATATTCACAATAGTATAAAGAACCTGGTGAGTGTAGTTGGGCTGAACAGCCTGTTCTCGCCATTCATGTTATGTTATGTTAATTAGCTGGGGTGCTTGAAGACAAGGTTGATATAATGCCTCCAGAATGTACTGAGTGTGAAAGCATCCGAATGGGTTAACCGGGTGATGATGTTATTTTCAGAAGTGAAGATGCGTTGTACAAATGAGTGTGTTAACTTTCTTCTTCTAGCTTCAAATGTGTCTGCCACAGATGATACAAACATGTGGCTAGCACTTGCACTCATTCTATAAGCGAAAAGAATCCTGAAAGCTTTATTATAGGCTACACGTAGTTTACTAATAGCACCCAAGGTATATTGAGACCACAGTTGGGCACAGTACATCGGAGAACAATATGCATTGGACAGGATACGCTTAACTAGGAGAGGCAAACTGGAATTTTCGTGCCAGGGAATTGGCTCTATTATAGAAGCCTCTGATGTGAGAGCGGATCGATTAATCAACAGAGAGGTCCGAGGTAATCTGGTTTCCCAGGTAATTAGCAGATGAGCCATACTCTAATTTCTGTCCTGTAATGACTTTCTCAGCATCAACTTTGTCGACCACGATCCTAAAGGATGTATACATGTCGAAACGGGACTTCAGCTTCTCACAGGTTACCAAATCTGTTCCTTGATCGTGTAGATACTGGGATAAGGATTCCTCAGACGTCTCTGAACAAAGCCAGGACACGATCAACTCCATGGGTCTGGGTTTCGCCACTCGTAGCTGTCCACAGTTGGAGGCCCTGCCAATGATGGCATTACCACGTCGATGCCTACGAACAAGTAAAAAGCCTTTGTTCTCGTCAGAGGCGCCGGGGTTGCTACGTCGGGAAGCTGGCGTCACTACAGCCGTTAGGACTTTCAATTGTGGGCGCTCTTGGGGACGTGGGGTAGGGGAGCGTTCCCCTTTATCCTGAGCCACAGCAGATGCATAGGTCTCGATTCCATGCATCTCAGTTCGACCTCTAGTAGAGCGTAGGGTGGTGTCACGATGCTGTTGCACTTCTTTTAGGATGACAATCTCAGATTGGAGCTTCGCAATATTGCGTTCTGCGTCTGATATGGACTTAGCAAACTCAATTCTAAGTCTTAACACATCCTGAGAGGAGTCACGCATAACTGCCATCTCTTGTCATACAAGCTTTAGCTCTTGGAGGCACAGGGATGCACCTATGTTAATAAGGTTGACCGGGGGTAAGCGCAACATTACTGAGGCAAATGTCGGCACCTGGTCTGGGTCCATGGCGTGTAAAATTTTCAAAATGTCCGCCATGTTGGACGTACCTTTGCTGGCTCCCTGGCGTTTCCAGTACCTTTCACTGGGGTCGCACACCTCATAGAGGAGCCCTCGTTTTCCTCGTCCGTCTACGTCTTGCAGCGCACTTTAACAAGAAGATTGTTCGGGACGGCGTCCATTTTGTTCTCGACATAGCACAACAGATCATTGATAATGACACCAGAGACTGCACCTCCGGTAGAACCGTGACCCCTCTGATGTTGTGAACTACGACTTGTAGAGCATTCTGAGCACAACGTGACATCTCCCTGGATTAGACGGGCGTAGCCCGCCTAGCAAACCTCACAGTTTGGCATCTCAGTAGCATTATTTAGCGACCCAAACGTTGCCTTTCGAGATAATTGTAGCTCTATATGTGTGTGTGTGTATTTTTTAACCTTTTGTTGCATTTTTTCCAATATTTTTGACATATTTTATGCGGGGTTTATGCCATCTATGCTCATAGACACCCTGAAAAGAAAATAAAGGCAGACTGACCATTCTCTTGTACTCCATCTAAAAACAATATTGCACCAAATTCCAATCACATTTTCCCAAACATACACTTAATATCCAATTTTATCGCACTGGAGGCATTAGTTCATATGCAACAAAGGGTAAACCTTATCTGCATGGCCTCTAGGGGTTCAAGCCTGCTGATGACCCTCCTCTTACTCCATAAAATATAACATTTTGGTGACAATTTTCTGTAAAAAGCTGGTAGACACATCAGCAACGACTACTGTTCTCATTTGGGCCATTTGTTAAATATTTTAATTTGAAATGTTCAGGTTCACATTTTGCAACTCACTTCGGGGCACATGAGAGGGTAATTTTCAGGAACTATTACAGTGCTCTGGCAACGTGTATGGCCCCTTCCTGAGTTCTCCTATTTTTGCATACTTGTCATTTTTAAGTGTTTTATAGTCATCTAATTAACTTAAATGTACAAAAGTAAGACGATGTGAGTAAACACAAAATGGAGCTTTTAAATGATTTCATTTTTTGAAGTGTCACGACTTTGCTCTAAAGCCGTAACAAGGAGGGAGATGCACACTGATGCATTTAAAAAGTAAAATTCAACTTACCACACAAAACCAAATTTAACAAAAAGACAATGCAAATATGAGGTGTGAAAGTCAGTATCATCAGTAATGTAGGTGCGTAGATGCGTGCAAAGAATGGTGAGGCAATGTTATACACAATCTAACAAAAAAAAACACAACATCTCCCACAGATTCTATTTAAGTGATTTTTGGATTCAACAAAATCACGCATAGGTGTGTCTTGTGAAATTGAGCACAGTTATCAATTAAATTAGTTTAATTAATTGATTTGGTAACTATTACTTTTTCTTCTAGGGCCAGGTAGGCTTGGATAGCTATTCTGCTTTAAATGTGTGTACTTTGTGGCTTGGCGTTATCCCACAAGAACAAGCAGGTGAATCCCAGAGAAGGACAACTTTTAGAAAGCAGCATATGTTGTTCCAAATTGTGCATGATGTGCAAGTTGCCCACACTGTGAGCACAAATGCAGCCCTAGACCATGACAGCTTCTGGCTTTTGAAGATTTTGCTGATAAGTCAGGATGATCCTCCTCCACTACTACATGTCCTGATGACATGAAGATTATTATTTCCACAAAAAAATCTGAAAGTTGGGCTGAAAGAAGGCCACAGCACTTCTTCACACTTCACGCCTGTCCTTTTCACAAGTTTGAGAGGTTGCTGATGCCTCAGGATGGTGTTGATATATGGCTGTACCTTTGCACAATTGAGTTTTAACTTGCATTTTATGATGTTATACATACTGAATAATAATACTGAAGTATTACCTATTTGTTATCCATACATTTTAATTACATTATTCATGCCTATACGGTCAAATTATGCATTTCCTATACCGTCTTCCTGCATGTTCAGGTGGAAGAAGAGATAAAGAGAATAGAATTTGCATGAAGGGAGGAGTTTAATGGCAATAGCTGGTCTATTCCTCCAGATTCATGACCGTACAAAGACGCGCATGCTTGCACACAGACACACACGCGCGCGCGCCCACAGACACACACACTCAAATATTTCAAAACAAACACAGCAATTTTACAGTTATTACAATGTTTTGTCGTAACTGTGTGACCATTATTCAAATTATATGAATATCAAAAATGTGGTATATACACTACCTGCACTTAAATATTCTCTGAGGCTTCAACCTTACTTAATGAAAATGATGGACATCATTTTACAATCGACTTCATTTCTCTCCTTTCCACCACAAAATGTTATGGCAGCTTGTCGTTATTAGTCAGATGAGTGTTTCTAATCATACAGTCAGATCTTCCCCTCTCCGCCTCGTCATTGCAATTTGTAATAGCCAAATGCATAAATAGCAGTGAAGTGAGTGGTTGTAGATGTGAGGGGATTGGCAGGCTTGAGTGAAAAGGCTCACGCAGCCGTCCACCCACACACACGTGTGGCTGCGAAGCTCACTTTCGGAGATCAGAGAGAGAAAAAAAAATGGTTGCATCATACTGGCTTCAATGAAAGGACAGATTTTCCCGGGGAAAACTGTGCGCTGGGAGGGGAGGGTGTTGGGAGGCTTGTGGAGGTGTTATTAAATGAGTGTAAGATCCAAGTTCTCACCAGCAGAACAGCAGGCCCCAAATAGCTTGGCCAAATTGAGTACATCCCCCACACAAATTACATAACTCCATCTCTAACAATGCCAAGCTCTCGACAAAGATGCTTCAGCCGACCTAATTTAGCTTTAAGTATGGTTGCATGGAAAAAAAACATACCGAAGATTTTTTTTCAATATGTAGAATACGCAGCCTGAATCAAAAGGAGAGGATTTTTTTCCATCATTCCTCTGATTAAGTGAATGTGATCTCACTTCTGGAGGTTTGGAAGATTGAGTGGCTTAAGGTTTCTGCGCTATTTTTGAAAGCAGTCTTCAGATTGAAATCCCAAATTTCAAAATGAGGAGTTGTCATGTGATTTTAGAGTGGCCAGACATTCAACAACTCATTTGGAGTGTAATATGTATGGTTGTCCATTGGCGATATAAAGAAAAATTCTGCTACTGTATTTTATTTAGGTTTACAGTTTATCAAAACAAAAAACACAACGCCCAATCACCTTGGGTTTTCTCAGACAAAGAAAGATTGAGGGTACCTGTGTATTAATTAATGGTAGAATACATTAAAGAAGCATATAAAATTCATGATATGCCTGAAAGTTTTTTTCTACATGTCTTTATTTTAAATTAGATGACAGAAGGCAATTAATCCTGGTCTTTATTCATGTTGTAAAAGTTCTCTGCAGTGCAATAACACAAAATGTCTCTCAAAATAATTAATAGACAAATCCTGAAATAGGTCTCTAAACAACTGTAACAGTTTCATTCTGCATATAACAAATCTAAATTAATCTATTAAAAATGGTTCCCAACAGTGAAGAAAGTGCATTGACTATTACATCGCACACACCATACGATAAGACAGTTCACTGTCAGAAGATGAGACTGCAGAGCTAAAGAAAAAACATGGCTAATATTGAATCAGAAAACATTACAAAGGATTCCCAAAGATCAGAAACATGAATGCACTTTGATACAGATTAGAGTTGGCACTGAATTGTACTGAAAGGAACCTTTCCCTCCTTCCTGACCATTTTGTTGAGTTTGATATGAATGCTCAACGTATCATCTATAGCTTCCACTTTAAGCGAAGAGAGAATTTTTCTCTTACTCTACAAGTCTTTCTGTCTCATTCTGGAGTCCCATCTTTAAGAAATTATACATAAATGAAGGTTAATAGGACTAATCTACATGCTTATAGGAAAGAAAATATGTGCAACTTTCAGCAAAACTCAACAGCTGGAATAGGACTAAATGTATAGACAATATGAACCTTAATTTTCGGAGGTTTTTAACCACCTATGCTTTCTAAAATCAGTTACACCTTTAATGTTTTTGAAGAATAAATTGCACTTTTAAATTTACATTAAAAAAATTGATATATATTTTTTGTACAATTTTGTAAAACACCAGAAGGGAAAGTCCGTTTTTTAATTAAGGACATAAGTTCATTCTTATGTCCAAAAATAATAGAGTAAAGTAATGATAATGACAAAGATTACCCTTTTTTATATAGTTTTTCTTCCCATCATTATTATTATTATTGTTTTTGTTTTGTGGTTTTTGTTGTTTTGCTTGAGAAAAAATAATAAAAACAGATGATCTTCTGATCACAAATATGCTCAAACCCTATTACCTTTGGCACAAACATTCATATTTATATTTACAGCATTGCATTTAAACATTCATTTACACACATTTGCACTTTTAGGCTTGCTTACAAAATGATATTAAACTGGAAATCCATGAACTTTAAAAAATATAGGAATAAATACAGCTATTAATGAACAAATGCTTTAATCATGCCCCTTTATGTACATTACAGGATTCAATGTAGACTAAGAGTAATGTAGAAAAAATATCAACTCACTGGCATAATGGTGAAATTCAGTAACTCTGATGGCACAGCTTACATTCACTTGCTCATCAGTGCTGTTAATTTGTACATTTTTATTAACGAGTTTATAGAGGCCCAGATTGGCTTCTTGTGATTTTCTCACTGCGTATCAACTGTATGATATTATTCCAGCATGAACATGCTGATTTGCCAAGGAGTCATAGTGTGAAGACCCTGTACTAGCTGGGGAACTGTGCTTTATTCTCAGTAACTGAGGAATGCATCTTCTTAACAATTAATAATAACTTCACTTAAACAATGACAGCCTGAACACTTCACCCTCAGTACTGACTTCATTACCGTGTAGCAAATACAACCAACTGTTCCCCCACAAAAATACACTTCATTATATATATATAAGCAAACGTGAAACATTCCAGCATAAGACCAAACACTTATTAAATTGAATTGAACCACTTGATCCAAAACACTAATCGAGTAACAAGTTTTGGTCCCATATCATCTCACGATGAATACATTCATATTTTAAATAAACATTGAAGTATAATTTCTGAATTTTCAATAAAAAATTTTCAGTAGAGGAAAATGACCGATTAAAAAATAATAAGAGGATACCAGTGATAAATGTGTTCTGCTGTGTGGGGAATATCTCCTTTCGCGAGTTTGCAAAGCAGATTACTTGTTTTACATTGGGTCTGTGACAGAGAGGCCAATCACTCTGAATATTAAACTGCTCACCATGATTCTGACAGCTTCTCTCTTGCCCACAGAGCAGGGCTTGTGCTATTAATGCTGAGTGATAAGGGGTCACCAGTGCAAAAGCTAGTGGCCCAGTCCTAGCAGGATCTTAAAGAGACTCCTGAGTATCTGTGCACAGTAAGGCCACTTGTCTGCAGATTATTATCCGGACCGATTCTGTAAACTGTGTCACGTGAAAATTTGCCTCATTTGAGCTTTGGTCAGGAACTTTCTGACCACTCACCATTGTCCACTCTGCTGTAAACACAAGGGTTAGAGAAAACCTGGCGGGTGTTCGCTAATGTTTGCCTTTTTGCTGTTTGTTTTAGGAGTCACTGTTGCCCTGTCACTCTCTGAATGGCTTCACAATGACGATGAGCTCTGACTATAGTCCCGCAGGAACAGCTGATCATACCTCGGTGAGGATGGGGCACACAGGGCTGTTGCAGAGGCCGGCAACATTGGTAACCCGCTCCCAGGACCCACGGAGTCCCTGAAGGGTGACGGGGGCGTCAGGGTCGCCAGAGCTTCCTCTAAGTCAGTAGGTTTCATCCCAGTCGTAGAATCTGGCAGGGAATCTATGACCTGGAGCGGCGCAGCTTTGGCTAGGCTACGCATGCGCCCATTAGCCCCAATACCGGAGGTAGCCTGTACCTCCGCAAAGGTAGTGACAGAGGTGGGCAGCTGCATCTCGCGAGGGATGAGGAAGGTCGGAGAGCAGGGAGTGGTTGAGGTCGGCGTGGCCCCACAGGAGGGGGTCCCAGATAGCATCATGCTGTTGAGTTCACTGATGTTGGCGGTGAAGCGGTTCACCACACAGCTGATCTGGTCCATGATGGTGCCCTGGGAGGAGCCACTGCGCTGAGACCGCTCGCTGAGGTACGATGGCAGAGCTGCCACTTCCTCAACCTCCTCTAGATGGTGCCTTGGAGATGACCTCTGGCTTACCGTGCTGATGTGCGGAGGTGTTCGAGGGCGATACGTGACTGGGTAGCGCTGGTTTGTCTCAGACACCTCATATATAGATTTGGCTCCACCTTCATCTTTGGAGAAGGGCTTGATAACGGCCGTCTGGTTTGTCTCTCTCCTCTTGATGTGGACAGAGATGCGCTTCCACAGGTTGTAATTCTGGACTTTTTCATTCTGAGCCCAGGTCACAGTCTTCCCATTGGAGCTGTGTGGTGACAAATACACAGGTCTTACAAAATATTCTCTTGATATTCTAAACTCTAAAGTTTTACATATTCCCAACCAACTCCATGATCAATAAAAGCAAATTATAAAAAAATATTACATTTTTTTAATCAAAAACGTATTTATGAAATGATTTGAGTAATTACATGTGGCAAGTGGTAAATGGTAATCCAAGATGCAATTAAAAATAAATGTTGTCCTCCTTTAAACAAACCATTCAGGTTGTAATCAAGCCAATCTGTACAGTAGTCATTATTATTATTAGTATTGTTATTATTAGAAAAGGTTTGGACAGCAAAAAACTTTCAATGTTCTTTCAGACTCAAATTTCAAAATATCCAGTTTATCTTCTTAAATGTTTGAGGTTGTGACTTTTCAAATCTCTATATATTATTACAGTTCATGCATGCATGTGTCGTGACAGTGGCCCTTTAATTGATGCCATCTTGCCTTGGCCTCGTTTGACTCCTGCTTGCCTGATTGTATGAATAGGTCTCTATCTATTGCTATGGCCAACTGTCATGTCATAGCTTGGCGATGGAAAACCTTCAACTTTTAACTAAGAATTAACAAATATTGCTGTAATCACCAACAATCACAACTGCCATTTTAATTCTAATCACAGTAAAATCACTTAAAGCTATAGTCGGTAACTTTGGAGAAAAGAGTAAAAGAGAGTTTTGTTTTATAACACCTCCACCCCCCCCACCCCCCTGCTGCTTCTCTCCCTCTGATAGCCCTCTCTTCAAGCCCTTCATGCTCATTCCGGAGTTCAGTTCACCACCATTTATATGTAGAAACACGAGGAGCTCCAAGATGCAAAAGAGCAAACTATCCTTACCAACATGATATTAGCATTAACTACCAAACTTAGAAACTGGCCATACATGTTACAAAAGCTCCCTAGCGCGAAAGACAAAAATGTTTCTTATACTATCAGAGAGTACAAGATGAGAGGCTTGGCTCCTGAGATAATGACGCTCTGTGTCCAACCACTTGATGATGGAAGCGGACAGACTACAAAAAGACAAGCTTGATTGCGTCCCTATGGTAAAGTCCACTTTCCGGCAGCTTGCAAGCTCCCGACTGATCTGAGTTTATGTTCACTTTTGGTTTTTCATGGATTTTTTAAAATGTAAACTTGTCCTGTATGCTGTCGCTATGTGTGTATGATTCTATGTACCTAACTGGGAAAAAGAACTTCCTCATTGAGGATAAATAAACTATCTATCTATTTATTCTTTTTCACCCCCTCACCAGGCTAGGCTATGCCATGCAATGACACTACGCTTGGCTATTAAACACATGTAGGCACTGGTTATTAGAGCTGCAGTTGAAATGCCATTGACTGTACCATTACAGATGGATTGCTTTTATATTATTACTACTGGAGTCCAGTCACTGTGAAGAAGAATGCTTACAAGTTACTTATTAAAACACTGTCAGCAGATCTTCCAAACACTTATGACTGGTTACTCTGAGTTGCAATTTTTTCGACCAAATTCCACCACCTCCTTGGTTTCCTGCTTTTTTGCTACTGTCTGGTCTCTTTTACTACTGGTATAACAGTTATGTGGTTGTTGATAATGGAGAAACTGGAAGTACAGATGGAGAGATTTTGTCATGTCTGGATTTTCACAGGCCAGGTCTCCCATACAGAGATCCAAAAGTACTCTCAGACAACTGCAATTACTTATAGCTGAAAAGGTACGATGACATTTTTACAGAATAAAACACAAAAAGTTATTGACTGCAACTTGAAGCGCCTCTAGGAGCCAGGAATGGGTGATATTGGTCTTGACGATGGGAGAGAGCATGCGCAAAGCCGGGGGGGTGGGGAGGTCTGAAGAGTGTCTGCACGAGAAGTAAATGGCGCTCCCTCTGGCTCTGATTGGTTAATTTTCCTCGCTTTAGATTCCTGGCGATGCCACCGCAGATTCAGTAAAGTCGTTGGCATTTTCATCATTCATATTTGGACACTCAAGCGTCATTCGAGGCACAATAGAGAAAAATATACTTTCATTTGTGCTAATATGAAAGGCATAAACATCGTCTTTAAATCAACGCACAAATCAATCAACGAACATTAAAGTACATTAAACATTTTTATCACACCGTTTGACTTTCAATAGCATTTCTGGACCCCGTTAGTGCGATATGCTTACAGGCACAGCCTTAGTCTCAAAGTGTTTGTGATGATCCAAAGCACCAGGTGCCTCAGTGCTTGCAAGTTACAGGCAGGTAGACAGACAACTAGCAGCTGACAACAGCAAGTATATGAAAATTATTGTCTTTTTATTCACAACCCCCTACTATGCGCCGCTATAAATGGTAACACAACCAGCACCATGACACTTAGAATCCCTCTCAGTGTCTCTGTGTATAAATTGCCGTGAATATAATCTTCAAGGAAGTCTGATAATTTAAAATTCTCATTCTTCCAGGCCTGTGAAGAGCTGCAAGGTTGTCACTGAGTGATAATGGAACACAAAATCCTTTCTGACACAGCATGAGCTGGTGAACGAAATCAGTTTAATCCCTGGAAACCAAATTGTCATATGAGACAATTTTCTGATCACAACCATGAACATAACAAATCATTTCCACTGAAGCAAGAAAAATATTGTTTGCTTGGTGCGTTGGGGGGTGTTTGGCTCTGAAGATCATAGTAAATTTGCCAGGCATATCAAGGAGTTTAACTTGTACAATTCCTGAGGAACATGGATGCAAATCAGGTGTACGACCTGTTGACAGGATAGTGTAACTGCATGCATAAATAGAGTAGCTCCATGTCCGTGTCTACATCTGCACAATGGGTTTAATCATCTCAACTTAAATCCCTCTTTTGCATATCCAATGTAATTCTCACCCATATGAGACAAAAGAATATAAATAACATGTAAGAAAAATGAATACCAGTGCTCACAGAGTTCCTTCTGCTTACTAAAGTTAAATATAATGTTTATGAATATCCTACAAACTTGAAAGAAAATATATCATGAATGACTTTGAAGTATCATGCTTTAAATTTTTGTTAAAGTTCAGTATAAGTCATGGATTAAAGTAGTTTTTACTTACATCTGGGCAGACATACACAACAGGCCAAAAGTTTGGGGCCACGCTCAGATTTTCTATGGTGCAATGTGCAATGTGACCCCTTGGTTTTGGGGAAGGCATTTACACAGCATGCCTTCTAGTTACATAACATGATTTTATACCACTAGGAAATGAAGAATTTAACACAAAGGTATTGGAACTCAATTATAAAACATAGTGGTCAGTGATCAATCAGTCCGGACAGCTTTAAAATGTGGTCTGAGGTCTGGAATTCACCCAAAAACTATTGGCTTCCTATATTTTATGCACTGAAGTCATTTCTGTGCAAAAAATAAGGAAAGAACAGTTGATATGTGATTTTTTTAAAAAATCTAAGGGTGGCCCCAAACTTTTGGCCTGTAGTGTATTTCAGTAAATTCTGAGGTTCTCTACCCCAGCATATTGGTGGGATATTACTTACTTACATCCCTGGTTAACCTCCTTTTTCTTTTTTATGTCCTTGATATACAGTTGTAATCGTGTCATTTCATATGTGTCTTCCTATTTGAAAGATAATCTTTACTCAATTTAACCTACTTTCTTGTATGATCACGCACTCATTCAGTATTTGCACCGCTAATAGTTGCTATTTGTAGTTGATGTTGCTGTTGTATTGCAGTAGTCCTTCCTTTATAGTAACATTTATTTCTTTTTAATGGTAACAAAGTAATTTATATTTTGACTGATGCGCACCATCTGGCCTTTTGCAGTCAAACAATTAAATCACTGGCAGCTTGGTACATATGCGGAAAGATGTTCCTTTACCTCAAACACCCACAAAGTCCACAGTCTGCTGTCCATGATGTCCTACCTTAGTTTGTCTCCACCAGATCCACAGCGTCTCCACAGCTTGGCCATGCTGCTGGTGCGGCTGGCAGCAGAGGACGACTTGCCATCGCCCACGTGCATGCGCACAACGGTTGAGGTGGTGAAGGCGCTGCGCACGTTGCGTTCTGGCTTAGCCAGGATGATGTAGACCTTAGGCACGAACATGCAGCACAGCGCCACCGTGGCACTCAAGCTCACCGAGAAGCACATGGTGATGATCTTGTAGTTGCTGCCGAAGTAGATGGGCACGAAGGCCAGCCAGATGATGCAAGTGGTGTACATGGTGAAGGCGATGTACTTGGCCTCGTTGAAGTTCGCCGGTACGTTGCGGGTCTTGAAGGCGTAAAAGGTACAGCTGAGGATGAGCAGGCTATTATAGCCCAGTGGTGCTACGACGCCCAGGGTGGTCGTGTTGCAGATGAGGTTCACCTGTTGGATGCTGGGGTAGTCGTGGATGACCTCCGGCGGCTCCATGATGAAGAGTGCAACGATGATAGCGAGTTGGAGGATGATGAGGATGAAGGCGATGACGAGCTGGGCGCAAGCGCTCATGAAACGCGGCTTCTTAGTGCAGATCTTCTTCTTGCTGCCGGCTAAGATGCGGGCAATGCGGTTGGTCTTCGTGACCAGAGCAGAGTAGCTCATGGCGGGTGACAGGCCGATGCCCAATCTCTGCAGATAGCAGTAGACCACGTGTGGCTTGGCTATGAGGCAGAAGGTGCAGAGGTATCCCAGGCAGATGCCTGCCAGGATGATGTAGCAGAGCTCACGACTGGAGGACTTCACCACAGGTGTGTCTCGGAATTTGATGAAGATGCAGGTGACAAAGGAGGTGGCGAGGAGGCCGAGGCAGGCGAACACCACTGCTGCGATGGGCTCAGGGTCTCCCCAGCGAAGGTACTCCACAGGAATAGGGTCACATCCTGTGTGTTAAAAAAAAAAGCAGGGTTTGTGTGGGGTAAATAACACACACTCTTATTAAGTTTTCTCACCGAATTTGTGTTTTAGCATAGCCTTCCAGGCAAAGGATCAATTAGATGATGCATGTAATTACACTGAGAGACGGGGAAGCAATTTGATCTCAGATCCCTAAAAAGGTTTATTGAGTTTTTTTATTTTCATAAAAGTGGACTAAAAGTATTTAATTTTGGAGACTCATTTTTAGAGACTCCTCTTTTTTGCTTGTTATCCTCATCTTTGTATCTGTCTGTTCACTGGACCTGCTGGTTGTCCTAATTGTTGTGCCTGATTGGTGCACTTATTTAAGATATCTGGATATTTGGGGGAGAGAATACAGCGACACTACCTGCATAGCAGTCAGCTACTGTGTTTTTGGTTTTCTCCTTCTCTGAGGAAGTTTTGTCAAGTTTTCATGGATTTTATTTCATCTATAGTGAGCCCAAGGTCTGATTACCTATGGTGAAGTTAGTCTAGGAGGTCCTCTTTTTTATTTTGGCCAGATTTCAAGACTCTTGTCGGTCATATTGGAGTATTTTGTAAGAAAAGACATCTTTAGTTTTATTTTACTCGATTGTGGTCTGAAAATCTGTTCTATGTATCGTTGTACAATGGGCGAGGTTGGAGGCCAGGGAGCACAGAGGATGTAAACATATGTTAGTGTCAGAGAGATGCAATGAGGAGAAAGTTTCAAAGTACCCCATTGTTTTACAGATGTTAAGAACTGAGGATGGATAACTTTTATAACCTTTTATGTGTATTGCAAGGCTGACACGATTCTGTGGCACGCATTAGCAGGACTCAAGTCGTACCCGTGCGCAAACTAGTCGTAAACTGGCGTGAAGTGTGCGTAAACCCGTCGTGACTGCGTGCCATGTCGGGACGAGAATTTTGAAATGTTCAAAATTTTGGTCATGACAAAATTTCGCGACCGGGTTGTGAACTATGCGCAAACTGTTCGTGAACTCGTCGAGACGATGTGGGAGGATGCGTGCCAGTGCGTGCCAGTGCGCGCCACAACACGACAGAGCGACCAGAGGTCCAGGGATGAAGAGTCCTGCAGCCTCCAAAAATATACACAGGGGTCAATTCTCAGCTTCCTCGGAAACCCCAACCTTCCATTTTTACATAATTGCACATTCTGGAAGATTAAGCTGAGGATTAGCAGCCTTACCTGTGAGGTCATATGTGGGCCATGACCCAAGCTCGCAGGCCCGGCAAGTGTACTCATCAAAGACATACTCGTTCTCCTTGCATGGAGTGCAGGTCCAGCAGCAGCTGACTTCACCCTTGCGGATCACCTGAACATGTGGAGGAGATCTAACAGGTTACACCAGAGTCTCTCACAATGCATCACAGCCTAAGTTTTCAACACCGTTTGCCCCATCTCAGACAATAGGAACACGTGGAAACTGAGGTTTAAGGATGCAAACATGCATGGAAAAACAGCTCATGCCCAGTTTAAGTTTGATTGAATAAAAGCTAAATGAATTGTTACTTTTAAAGCTTTAATTATTTCTCTGAATGTATTGTGCAATGGTCATAAAATGCAACGAGAAATGTTTTCATTATTTTTGACCGTGGTATTTTCACATCGGCTTTATATTGAGCACCTACCTTGATCTGTCCCTTTTCACATGGATCACTGCACACCGAGCGGATAATAACGCTCGCGTTCGCCCAAATCTCATCATCATCCATCTTCAGACCAGTGTTGTCCCAGCTTCCGACATTAATATAGCTGAAGTCGTTCTCACCCACCTTCTTAAAATTCATGATCTCATACCTGGTGAAAAAAAATAACCAGACTTTCTAAATTTGAACTGATCCCTTCTCAGGCATAGTTCACACAAGCACATGGGGTAGGTTTTGGTCATAATTCCAAGCTCAGCTCATAACATTTCCTTAATTGCATTAACAGCGGGCTTACCTACCCTGATCCTTTTTCTGGGCCTTTGAAAAGCTGGATAAATTAAGGGATAGTACAAGTATATCACAATACCAAAATTGGGCCTCCAGCAGTCAAATTAGCTGTGGAGTCATCAATAACTGGAGTATTGAATATAAAAAACATGTTCAAACATGTTGTGCACATCATACACTATACAGCTACGAGTGAGTGGATACTTAACTGAAACATCATAGACGACACAGAAATAGAAAATGAACATTTATGGATTCCTAACTTCTGAATCTAGAATAAATTACTCAGTATGTTCTGAAAGGACAGACTTTCATCTTTCATTTCAGGGTATTTTCATTCAGTTCTGCTCCACAATTGGAAAACTCTTGTCCCACTTCTAGAGTACATGCTCCCTATACCACTATACTTAGTTTCAATGGGGCCTTAAATAAGCGATGGGACGAATGGCTAGAAAAAGTGCCGTAAAATACTGATGGTAAAACAGATTTGAATTGCAGTATTTTGAAACAAAAGCTGAATGTCTGTGCTATCAGGGCATGCTGACCAATTAAAAAAAATTCAGTTGAAATATCAGATATTTAGAATTGAAAATAATTATGTGCAATATGTCAATGAGGTTTAAGTGAAAAGTCCACTTTTGGTTATAAAGCGTATGTGGGACTAGAATCCATTACAGACCATTTGGAGCCTCTAAAATCAATGAAGAACATAAAATCCTTCTTGATGTACGTGAAAAACCGATTTAAAATCCTACTTCTCACTCACCTCCCTGGAGAGTCTCCATTCACATCAAACCGAATGACCTCTCCAGATACGCCCAAGAAGTTTGTCTTCATGAGGAATTCGAGCAGCTTGCTGCCATCAATGGGCTGCATGGCTTTGCAGAGACCTGTGTACCCAGGGCACAGTGCCCTTTGCATGTTGTGGAGGCCATGTGCCATGGAATAGATGGCATTGATGACAAAGCCCATTTTTGTATCCTGAGCGTATTGTTGGCGCAATGATTCTTTTCCTGACAGGAACAAGACAGTTCAAATCGGGAGTGTAATAATTCACTCACAAATAGGCAAAAGGGAATTTAACTGTTTGAAAACTTTTCACATTCAAATATAAAATGAGCATCCAGCACAACAAAACATAGACTTCAAGAACATTTCACAAATATTGCCGGAGCATTATTTATTTATTTAACTCTTTACCCCCTAGTAGCTATCTTAGACTGCTGCCCTAGCAGCCACTGACCCCTGTTGCCCGAAGACAATATGGCTGGTGTAGCTTTCTTAATACTAAATATTCATTAACCAAATTTTCAGAACTTGTTCCAAATAGTTTAATCCTTATTCACACCAAAAATTAATTCAAATTAAATTAAATTATATTGTCTTTTGTCCAGTTCATCACATAAACTATTTTCAAGTTTGTTTCTATTCAGTGTTTTACATAACATTGTGCTATCTGTTCGTTTCATCGGCAAATGTTTGGTATAATGAATCGATCAAATGGTAAAAGTCAATTTCCATCTTAGTTTCCTCAAGAATTGTTACTGGTCCGGGATTCCGAACAAAATCATCAATATCTTTAGCAGTGAGCTGATGTGTCCACATATCTGCATCTGGTTCCTGAGCTTCATCAACGCCGCCTTTATCGGCACTCGTTTGGCGAACTCTGAACAGTCTCGCTAGGGGTACATCCTCGTCACTGTCATCTAGATCGTCTTCGCAATCACTCAGATCGATGTCTGAAGCTTGCTCTAATAACCTATCAAGTCTATGCTGAGCTAACTTTAAATCATTTGCAGTAAAACCATCAAATTCTGACTCACTACCATTGCTAGAATCCATTTTCGTTTGTGAGAAAATCTCATTCATAAATTGCGTGAGACTTTGACCTTTATATTGTAAAATGACCAATGAACGGCATATCGTTTTCGGAAGTTGTATAAAGCTTTATTAGACCCTTTCTGATAGGCTGGTATTCAAGGTTTTCCTCTGGAATGTCACATCTCGGCCAATCACGCATCGTTTCACAACAGTTAAATACCACGACTGTAGTCGGGATTCGCCGGCAGAAGCGATCACGCCTGTATTCGGGACTCGCCTGCACAGCGACCTAAATTATCACAACTGTAGGTGGTATCAGGGAGTAAAGGGTTAAGACTTTATCAAGGGTGCCTGCTTATTAACACAAACAAACTGCTCCAACAAACAGTAAAGCTAGGCTGCAAAAAGTTTGAGCTGATGTTCAACCGAATCCTGGGGCGGGGCTAGAGGCCTTATTTCAGCGACTTAGATGGTGGCATGATGGCTGGTGCCAGAAAAGGTCCGGTGCCTAACACTTTCCAAGGGAATGTTTCTACAATTATTTGTGGAAAAAAAAATCCATGCCACAAAAGTTTTCAAGCAGTTCTGAAGGCCAAATGGGGTCGTAGCACGTACAAGATTAGTGTACCTATCATAGTGGCAACTACTTGTACAGAAAGGTATTGGAGTACATTTGTCCACTTTTATCAATTTAATACTTATTGTATTTACCTTTGAAGATATGGTTCAGTCCCGCTTAATTCGAACAGAATTTTTTTCAATTAAAGTCTTTTAATGAGGTAATATTTCTTTCAAATTATTCACACGGCAAGATTACTGTGTATGATCTCCTTTCAAATGCTGAGTAATGTTTGACCTTTGTAATTATACAACGTTGTACATTGCAGGCTATAAGCACTTGAACAGAATTCCAATATTCTTTGTTTTCTTTTTGAGCACAATGTCATATTGCATGATCTCAGGAATTACAGTCATTGTTTAATGCAGTAATTGGCCAAATACTTATGAAGAGCTTTGTAACTATAATTCAGTCAGGTACCTCCATCTAGAGTATCTGGTTTAAATATGAGCATGAGGATGTCATAACATAAACTTTTGCAGAAGGTTCCGCCATGGAGCTACTCCCTATCAGGCACAACAGTAATATACAAACAAAAACAAAATGTCACCATGTACATGAGGAGATATAAACATGACAGTCTCTGAACAAACTGCCATGTTGCTCTGCGAGTTGTCTCTCCCTGATTGGTGTCTTCTCCCTGATGTAGCCAAATACAGACTCAGCTGCTGTCAGTTGACAAAGATTTTGACATGCGTTTCCTGCCAGAACTAGTTTCACCTACTAATGTTCAAAACTGTTTGCATTGTTTTCAGAGCAATTTTGATTGCTGTTTAGTTTAATATTCCTTCGGAAAGGCCATGCAGCAGACGGCACTGGGAAATCAAACCCACGCACTCTTGAAGTGAGACCAGACACTGACCACTACATCCTCTCCAAAACATTAGAGATGGAAACACATGGCAACAGGAGCTGTAGATGTGATTTTACAGCCCACGGCCACCCACTCACCACTGCAGACACGTGTGTACTTTGTGCTCTCCTGTGAATGGCCCCTTAGGCGACACTGAAAGCGGTGTTGCCAGAACTCAGGAAACCAGGGGTTGCGCAGGTTGTTGTGAGGCCCGAGCTTCAGGTAGTAGTCATCAAACCACTTGACGTAGGCTGACTGTAGCTTGATGGTGATGCCGCCTGCTGCCTCCCTCTGATAGCCGTCTGTCACATCGTAGCGGTCAGCCCAGCCATCACTGTAGCGCATGAGACAGACATGGCAAGAGAAAATATTTTGAACAGGTGGCTTCGGAATGATGCCTACTGCTCCATCAATGAGCTCAGTTGGTTGCATCCCTATTGCCTTTTCCCCCAAAGAGTATGCCTTGAAAAATAACATGCGCAGTATTGGCATTTTTAAAGAATAAAAATGCCAATAAATAAATATATTAATCTATATTTATTTATTGAACTTACCAAGGTGAAATAAGCAAACTGTAAGAGCCTAATAGGAATTATTATTGGAAGGATAGCCTGCCCTGGCCAATATTTATGTTCATTATGGCTATAGATCACTCTATCATTAGAATCAGCCATATTAGAATTAGAGATGTATACAGTCAGTCAGTGACATTTTTGGTCATGAAAAGGAGGCAAACACATGGAGAATGAATTGCTTGCAAAAGTGAAATGTTACTCATCATTCTCTGTTGCTCGATGATAAACCTGCCAAAGGAGAGGGGATCTCTATACCTACAGGCAGAGAAAGTTAATGTGTGTCTTAATATTTCCTATGTGACAACAATTGTATTGTTGCCTTGTTTGTAACCCCACCCTCTTTTTCCCTGCAATCGCCTCCCTTCCTAGTCTCTTTCTTATTATGGAATAATGAACACTGGCCTTAACCCCATCAAGCTTATGTACGTGTCCATATATGGGTCTGTGCCAATGCAGCTGCTCTATTCAAACCTGTGGAACTTCAGGCCTATATCAAATTCTATTGGAAAATCTCTACTGCATTACTGGAAAATTTATATAAAATTAACTACATATTTTCCATTTGATGTAATGCAGCGGCCATAAAAACGTAGCATTCAGGGTTTGGATATTTGCATAAATATAGGCATTATATATCCTCAGAGAAGCAATGCAACCAGAAAATTTGACTTTGTCCTACAATATGAAAAAAAAAAAATCATTTTTTGACTTTGAATCTACTTAAGGGAAAACGTAAGAGAGAAGTGAGAGTTTAAGGGGATAACTGAGGCAAGTGCGCGCTGCAGTTCTTTAGATGTTAGTTTGGGTTCTTTTTAGACCTCCTGCAAGGGTAGTCAGTGCGCTCGAGCAGAAAATTTGGTTGGCCAGCCACTCCTGTGAAGGTTCACCACTGTGACTGTTAGTTTTTTCTATTTGCAGGTATGACCTCACCATGACTCCCTGAAATCTCAAAGCCTTAGAAATGGCTTTGTAATCTTTTACAGACTGATAGATGTCAAATTTTTCATAGCACCGTGCCTAACAGAGCCAGGTCTAGACATGCCCACTCTCCCACAGACACTCATATCAGAGACTGGACCTCCTGGCTGGAATACCATAATGGCATAACCCCCCCCCCCACATCATTAACTTTGGATTAGCAAAAGGAACCACCTTAGGTCATGATTAATGTGCACACTAAGTTTTGGGAAAATGGATTTCAACTTGCTCCGGAAACGAAATGTTCAAGGACGGACAGACAGGCAACCGCACCCATGCCTATTTCCCCTGGCATTATACGCCGGGGGGATAATTTAAAAAAGTATATGGGATGTTGGCTGTAGTACTCGTACGATAACTCAAACCATGCTATATTGTTCAACCAATGGCAGAAAATTGGTGTGTCTCATTCATGGGCTTGCACAATATGGTATTCAGAAGAATGCAACAAAGGCATTTTAAATGCAGTATTATGTCATTTTCTTTGAATTGCTCAAAAATGTTTTGCATCACTGTTTGTGAAAGCATACAGCTGAAATAATTAGCAGGCCTTTAGACGTAGCCGAGATACGACATTAAAGACATGTAAACTTTCGCTCCCTTCCTCTTTACACATGCACACACACACACGTGTAGGCATGCACACACATACACACACACACAGAAGAAAATAAACAACTGACTAGAAGAAAAAAATTGAAGGAACTCTTGATAGGTTCTTGGTGAAGTCTGTAGAAGATATTGCACAAAAAATAAACAAAGGTCCATCTGTGGAAGTACTTAAAGCTCAAAACATCATTTGGGGATGTCTTATAAAACTTCCAACTAGAGGCTCTAGAAAGCCTGAATCACTCACCTGTATCTATTCACCAGCTCACTTTCAAGATTCTATTGTCATCGATAGCCAAGTGTAACAATCTGATCCCTCCTCCCCACAATCCTTTGCTAAGATGACTGTATCAATGTACTGAGCATGACAGTGACCTATACAAATGTGTTTACTTGTTTTGGTAAAACAAACTCAGGAACAGTGTGTTCACAAGAATGTTACAGATTCCGTTAAAATGTCCCCTATCTCAACTTCGTTACAAGTAGCATAGCCCCTCGCTCCCTGCGTTAAACAAATAAACCACATTTGATGAAGAACCATTGAAAAGTACAAGTTCCGCTGTGTCTACAAGGTAGTCAATAGAGAGATGGGTTTCCATGACCTTGAGCAATTTCACTAGCCACACCTAGGCCTGATTACTGATTGACCTGTTAAATCAAGAAATCACTGAAATTGAACCTGTCTGACAAAGTAAAGAAGGCTACAAGATCTCAAAAAGCAACACATCATGCCGCGATCTAAAGAAAGTCAAGAAAAGATGAGAGACAAAGTCATTGACATCTATCAGTCTGGAAAGGTTTACAAAGCCATTTTTACGGTTTTGGGACTTCAGCAAACCACAATGAGAGCCATTATCCACAAATAGAGAAAACTCGTAACAGTGGTGAACCTTCCCAGGAGTGGCCGGCCCACCAAAATGAATCCAAGAGCGCATCGATGACTCATCCGAGAGATCGTAAAGAACCCAGAACAACATTTAAAGAAATGCAGGCCTCACTTGCCTCAGTTAAAGTCAGTGTTCATGATTCAACAATAAAGAGACTGGGCAAAAATTGCTTTCATGGGAGAGTTCCATGGCAAAAATCATTGCTGACCAAAAAGAACAGAAAGGCTCATCTCATATTTGCCAAAAAAAATCTTAATGATCCCCAAGACCTTTGGGATAATATTCTGTGGACTGACGAGACAAAAGTAGAACTTTTTGGAAGGTGTGCATCCCATTACATCTGGCGTAAAACTAACACAGCATTTCATAAAAATAACATCATACCAACAGTCAAACATGGTGGTGGTAGTGTGATGGTCTGGGGCTGCTTTGCTGCTTCAGGACCTGGACGACTTGCCATAATTGATGGAACCATGAATTCTGCTCTCTACCCGAAAATCCTGAAGGAGAATGTCTGACCATCAGTGCATGACCCAAGCTCAAGCGCAGTTGGGTTATGCAGCAGGACAATGATCCAAAACACACCAGCAAGTCCACCTCTGTATGGCTTAAAAAAAAAAAAACAAAATGAAGGTCTCAGAGTGGCCTAGTCAAAGTCTGGACTGAAGGGGTCTTCAGGGTAAAGTGTAGAAAAAAACAAAACAATGTAAAACTAAGAAATAAACATACTCAACATGATTATAACCTCATATAATGTAGGACTTCGATAAAATTTACATAGTTGCCATGGAAACGGCACTTTAATGACAAAATCTGAATATATTTTGTGGTACAGTAGATTTTTTTGTTTGGAACATTTATGAATATGTAATGGGCTCTGTTATGTAACCATAACGGAAATCGGTTCAAACTTCAGTCCAAATTTCAAGTCAATCAGATGAATATTCATGATTTTATGAATGCCACAAGCTTGTGAATCAGTCAAAATTATGATTCTCGGTAACTTGAATTTGAAATCACAATTAACAATTGAGGCAGAGGAAAAACAAAGATTCTTGGTGTTTACTGGCATCTCACGACATTCCTTTATTATATTTATTTTATGTGAAAATCCAAAATATTGCAATTTTCAAAAAAAAAAGAAAATAATAATAAAATACATTTTTTAGCCTGAGGACCCCTTAAATCCGATTGAGATTCTGTGGCTTCTCCTAAAGAGACCGTTTATGCTCGAAAACCCTCCAATGTGGCTGAATTAAAACAATTCTGCAAAGAAAAGTGGGCCAAAATTCATCTACAGCAAGGCGAAAGACTCATTGCCAGTTATTGCAAACGCTTGATTGCAGCCGTTGTCGCAAAGGGCAGGTTTAGGTTTAGGGGGAAATTACTTTTTTACATAGGGCCAGGTAGGTTTGGATAGCATTTCCCTTAATAAATGAAATCATCATTTAAAAACTGCATTTTGTATTTACGTGGGCCTTCATTGTCTAATATTAACATTTGTTTGATGATCTGAAACATTTAAGTGCGACAAAAGTACAAAAAAATAAGAAGTCAGGCAGGGGGCAAATACTTGAGGGTAAAAAGACCTTGCCCTTCACTGCGAGTTTTACTCCGTGTTGAAGGCTGGATGGTGTCCTCTTGTTGTTTTGGATGTCAGGTGGTTAGGGTTGTCGTCTCATGGGCATTTCCCTTCTGTACTACCTTGCTATAGTCAAATACAACAAAAATCGTGATATTTGATGTTTTTATGGCCAATAACTCCAACAAAGAGCTATTGTACAATTTTAATCTTACGGAGACTTTTGTAGAGCTTTATTTGCTGATCACTTTAGCAATTGAAAGTTTTTACTCTATCTCTTATATTTTTCATTCTATAGGCCAAGAAAAAGCAAAATCGTCAAATTTGGCATTTCAAGGCCAATAACTCCAACAAGGAGACTTTTGTAGAGTTTCATCTGCTGATCATTTTAAGGTAACGGTTTTTTCTCTAGCTGCTTTACTTCCTGAGATATAGGTGGAAATAGATGGTTTTACCCCGATGTTCTTGTTGTATTTTTAGTAACACCGGCCATGTTATTCAGAGAGCGGGCATAATCGACTCAATTTTTAAAGTAGACATCCTAAGGATGCTTGTGGCTAATTTTAGTATGGATCTGTTCAGCAGTTTCAGCGGAGAAGATTTTTGAAAAATGTTAACGACAGACGACAATGATAGACAACAACGGACGCCAAGTGATGGCAATAGCTCATAATAGCTAAAAATAAAAAAGGAGCTGTAGACCTTTGTTCATCTTTTGCACAGTTTTTCTCAGTGGTCCAGCACCTGTCTTTAAGTTTATGGGATATGTGCTATTTAAAGTTTTGTGGATTTTGCAGCTATATCTAAACTGGGATGACACGTGTGCTTTACCCTTATGTTCCCTCCGCATACACAGTGAGAATTTATTGACATCCGTGCTGCTCAAGAGCACGTGTTCTACTCCGTTCTCACCTCCCACGGAGAGGAGGTGGCTGGTTATGCAAGAATGGCCCAGCTCTTTCAGTTCGTTCACACACAACTCCCACGCTGTGCGCAATGCCACCATTGCAGGAAGGAATAGAGCTTCAAAGGAATTGAATAAAAAACTCATGTGAAATACAACACTACTTATAGGAACCCTACAGTACACACTGATAAAAGAACATACCAGTGGCGAACAAAGAAGCAGCAGTCTGGTTCATATTTACAATGGCATACCAATCTGTTTTTCCATTTTTATCATGAGAGGGGAATTGAGAATCAGTCATCTGAGATTTAGATACCACTGTACATACCCAGGCAAACTATTTCATTCTGTTAAATTTATCTATCTATATTTTTGTTTACTTAATTAGATATTTGAAAAAATACATATATGGATCTAATTGGAACTAGTAATATAACCCCTTGAGGATATACAACAAAGCAAGATCAGCGTTACCCAAGGTTTCTTTGAATAAGCTGGCTCCACACCCTAAACTCACAATTAGACATACAGTACTATAAGGTAACATGGCAGGTAAAAAGACAGCCACCTTTGTGACATTGAAAACCCCAGCTGTAGGCTCAACCCTGCTGATCCACTAATCTTGCTTTTTAGTACAAGCTTTTGGCCCTGTTAACAGAAAATCAACCTTAGTAATCCCTCCTGAAAGGCTAAATAAACCTTATCCTGACTCAGCCTCATATTATTGAGACTAAGGGGATTTTGTAGCACAACTCATCGAAAGCCATCAATTTACAACACTATATAGTTGAATATACTCACAATCAGCGTATATAATATGCCTGTATCATTTTCTGCGGTTAACAAGATAATGTTTAGAGAGGCAGACGGCATCAGTTCAGAAAAAAAACATAAAATTTGATTCTTTCCTATTGGAAAATCTGTGGTATTAGATATTGATTAGCTGTGATTGTTGCAGCCAGGTACCAATATCTCCAAAAGCACTGCCCTCTTGGATTCTTCACACATAAAAGTATGTATTTAGAGTAAATGGATAATGGTGTGATAAACAAAACATACTGATGAGTGGCACTCTATTGAATGAAAATCATGTTGAGAAATAAGTACAAGGAGAATGGGCTGACTAGTTCAAGCTAAAAAAAAGGTGACAAGTGCGAAAATAACAGCTGTTTATAACACTGTTCTGCAGTCAGAACAAATTACCATGCGCATCCCTGAATGGTGACAACACACCAGTTCAAGAATAATATCTCCAACCCCAGGGGCAGTCTGCATTGATTCAGGGATTCACTGAACCCTACAGCAGCCAAAAATGTATGTGGGAATTTTATGAAGGTATTATTGGTATTAAAAAAAAAGGTTTGAGCACCTGTAATAGTGGAATTTGTAGTAGTGAATTGTGATTCGTATGTGTATCAGTAAATTTGAGGTCACATACTCTATGAGCTGTGTACTTGTAGTTTTTTTTCTCTCCAAAAATACAACACAGCGCTTACACATCCACAAATTCTTAATTACAGGTGCACAAATCCTATTTTACAAGTCACAGATTTAAAAAAACTGACATGCTCACATTTTTGCTTGTATTGTTAAAGTATATTTGGTGCAAAACATATTTGTGCACCTGTATCATACAATGTGAAGTTGTGGACAAAATTTGAATATGTGCAAATCTGAACGTGAATTTGTGCAATAAATGTTCAATGTATGTAAAATAATTCCTTACGACGGTTTTAAAACACAAATACAAATCGATAACTACAAGTGCTCGAATCTTCCCCATGAGTCACGGATTCTGTTTCCTTCAACAACAAATCACAAATTGCGCTTTTGTCTACATTGCGGTGTAAGGTACGGGAAGTGTCGTAACGTATCTGCACTCCAAGTCCTTTTGAAACAATATTCCCCCATTTTTGACAATTTCTGTCCGGATGCTTATAGCTATGTTAGCGTGCTGCAGGCTGTAATTGACAGGAGCAAATATTTGATTTTGCAATACTTCACGCAGAAAAAACTGGAAATGGAAATGTACCTGTAACTTAATTTGCTATTTAATATGGTCCGTGTATGTTCAAGATACAAAGTTACACTAGCTATGTGGTTACGTATGTTGACAGATAAATGGAAAGATAGAAGGGGACCTTTTGTGTCTGCTAGTCTTCGTTCAAAACGCAACTGCAACCCAGAATTTCAACGAAAAAGTATTCTAGCGTTCCCATTTTTCTGAGCCCAGGGCTCTCATCTGTCCCCTGTTTAGGCCTGCCAAAGAAAACTAGCAACTCAGAATTAAAAACATGCCACATTCCTGCAAAACTTTGCACTGCAACACTTTGAGGTACATGCATTTTCACCGGAACCGAACTCATAAAATCACTCGGCATGTTAAAACAAAAAACAAATCCAGAGACTAACCAAATGAATTTTTACACTGCGGTCAAGCTGTCACCAGTTTGGATAACGAAGGTCAAACTATCACCGATAAAGATGTGACGCTGAAATACAGCAGATAGAGCAGTAGCAAAGTCACTTGATACGATTGCTGTCAAAAATCGACTTGTGGAACGAAATAACATGGCTTATTCAACGAGAGTATGCAAATATTTTTTATATATTTCTTTTTTCACTAAATAGTTGACACTTTGTGCAGATTGAAATGTAAAATTTTGGTGAAGTGCTATTACTCCAGATCACTAGCAATAGACCGATCCATAGCTCCGCCCACCCCCTAAGAAGCGCTTCCTTTATAAAAATGGATCGCATTGCAAGAAAAAAAAGCAAAATGTGATGGCTGGTGGGTTAGAGACGCCAAACGCAGTGGCCAGAATAAAAGGGGAAACAGCAGTTGAGAGAGAGACACGAATAAAATAAGAAAGCGAGACTCGTGCTGCCAATGCACCTATATGTCGTCCGAGGCGAGGAAGCAAGGCGAGCTCGAGAGGACCCAAAGAATGGGAAAAGAACGGTAAGATTCCCTTGCTGTCTAGAACTTGTCCTCAAATATGCAACTAAACCCTGACCAACTCTCCTACTACAGATCTTACCAGCTAAAGTGCAAACATGACACTGACACTCTAGCAACGGAATTGAGGTGGAACTAAGAGCTTAAATAGAATCCAGGTGACGCCCCCAATTAATGCCAGCCAGCCCGGGAGTCCGATTGAGAGCAAAATGATATCGTCCCTGACGAGCGCAACAAAGAAAGCTCTCAACGCCTCCAAACCATGACACAAAAGACGAGGGTTATGATCATTTTTTATCTGGGTATATTCACGATGTGTCATCTTCTGTTATAAACGCCTGTGAAGTTGAAGCGAAATGCAAATCCTTTTGCTCAATGCTGAAGTCCCAGAAGCCACACTCATTGATAGTAATGATCGACAAGGAACAGAGGACCATTGTTCACAGCCAGTGCTCTTGCAAAGCAGGGTATGTAGCATTCAATTTACATATGGTGTGATAAGATCATATACCTTTTCTGGAGCACCCAAGTGTTATTTCCCAAGACAATCCTTGATTGAAACGGAGCTCTGTGCAAAGACTGCATTAATCATATCAGGTGTGTTTCTGCTCTGTTTGAGTGAAAACCTACAGTCTCTTGACCCTTTTACGGCCCAGTGCAAAGCCATCAAGAGGCATAATTGTTCGTAAACAAAGCGAGTTGAGCTTTCAGAATAATGAGTAATTATTAGCAAGTAAATTGCCATATCCAGCCCTCTCCCTCCTGAAAGTAGTGTTTACGACCCTGTCTGGGTATCTCGTGCCCGATTTACACTCACCGTAACAATACCGCTTTGCCATTGTGAGATTTAATTACTACAAAAAATGCAAAAAACAAATCGCGAATGTACTCTTCCCAATAGAGAAAGCCATTTGGATAAGTGTTTGTTTGTCAGAGGTTATGGCGAGCGCTAGCTGGGTGCGATCACGTGACTGCAGCCCTGGATCTCATGGGCTGGATAGGCCTGAGTGGGCTGTTCTCTGGATCGGTCTATTGCATGTCACAGTACTAGTGTTTCACTTTAAGCAAAAGACCAAAAAAAAAAAAACCAGGTCGATATTACTGTGGCATTAATGTTGGAACTGCCAACAAAATTAGTGTTTTGAGGCGGACCAAAAAGGAGAAAATTCAAGTGGGGACCCTGATACTTGAGTCATTCAAAATGTCTGTGGAAATTAGCGGTCACAAACCATACTGAATACGCAGTACTAAAAGCATGTTGAAAAAAGAGAGAATGCATGGATGAATCATCAAAGAAACAGCCATCAAAGTACAACTCTAATTCTGAAATAGTTGGGACAAAGTGTGAATTGTGAATGAAATCAATACGCCATGACTTTCAAATCACACCAGCCAGTATTCTATTCACAATAGAACAGAGATAACATTGAAAATGTTGAAACTGAGAAATTTTACAACTCTATCCACAAAATAAGCTCATTTGTTGTTTTCTGAACAAAATACGCGCATACTTTTGTTGAATAAACCTTGTTATATCGTTCCACTAGTTGATTTTTGACAATAATCATATTAAGTGACTTTGCTACTGCTCTATCCGCTGTATTTCAGCATCACATCTTTATCGTTGATAGTTTGACCATCGTTTTCCGAACTGGTGATAGCTCGACCGCAGTGTAAAAACTCGGCTGGTTTGTCTCTGGGTTTGTTTTTTTGTTTTAACAGGCAGAGCAATTTTATGAGTTTGGTTCTGGTGAAAATGTATGTACTTCTAAGTGTTGCAGTGCAAAGTTTTGCAGGAATGTGGCATGTTTTAAATTTTGAGTTACTGGTTTTCTTTGGCAGGCCTAAACAGGGGACGGATGAGAGCCCTGGGCTCAGAAAAATGGGAATGCCAGAATACTTCAATTTAAATTCTGGGATGCAGTTGCGTTTTGAAGACTAACAGACACAAAAGGTCCCCATCTACATTTCCATTTATCTGTCAAAGTATGTAACCACATCGAGTTTTTTCCATGTGAATTATTGTGAAATCAAATATTTATTCCGTTCAATTACAGCCTGCAGCGCGCTAACAAAGCTATAGCATCCAGAGAGAAATTGTCAAAAATGGGGGAATACTGTATCAGTGGACTTGGAGTGCAGATATGTTACGTCGCTTCCTGTACGCTCAAGCCCCTCTCCTTTGATTGGCTGTGGGACAAAAGTCCCTTACCACTGATTGGCTGAGGAATCAGTCGATCTCAGATTACCACCCACCTTTTGCTACATGGACTGAATGCACCGATAATTTTGAACCGCATATCTGAAATTCACATTCAGATTTGCACATATTCAAATTTTGTCCACAAATTCACATTGGTGCACAAATATGTTTTGCACCAAATATACTACAAAAATACAAGCAGTCAGGTTTTTAATCTGTGACTTGTAAAATAGGATTTGTGCACCTGTAATGATGAATTTGTGGATGTGTAAGTGTTGTGTTGTATTTGTGGAGAGAAAAAAAATCTACAATTACACAACTCATAGAGTATGTGACCTCAAATTTACTGATACACATACAAATCACTGTACACTACTACAAATTCCACTGTTACATGAGCTCAAACCTTTTTTTTACCCATAATACCTTCATAGAATTAAAGTTGTGTCTATATTTTTTATAATAAACCAGAACTGATGAGTTATTGTGATCGAAGGTCACGGGCATTCAATGTTGGTTTTCGGGCCTTGTCGCTTTCGTGTAGTGATTTTTCCAGATTCTCTGAACCTTTTGACGATATTACGGACCGTAGATGATGAAATCCCTAAATTTCTTGCAATAGCTCATTGAGGAATGTTGTTTTTAAACTGTTCGACAATCAGCTCACACATTTGTTCACTAAGTGGTGACCCTCGCCCCATCCTTGTTTGTGAATGACTGGGCATTTCAGGGAAGCTGCTTTTAAACCCAATCATGGCACCCACCTGTTCCCAATTAGCCCGTTCACCTGTGGGATGTTCCAAATAAGTGTTTGATGAGCATTCCTCAACTCTCTCAGTCTTTTTTGCCACTTGTGCCAGCTTTTTTGAAACATAATGCAGGCATCAAATTCCAAATGAGCTAATATTTGCAAAAAATTACAAAGTTTACCTGTTCGAACATTAAGTAACTTGTCTTTGCAGTGTATTCAATTGAATATAGGTTGAAAAGGATTTGCAAATCATTGTATTCTGTTTTTATTTACAATTTACACCACGTGCCAACTTCACTGGATTTGGGTTTTGTAGCAACACTGTCACCCACTCACGCCCACTTGAATTTGGCTCATTTGGCAACACTGTGGACAGCCACTCACGCCCAGATGAATTCCATGAACTAAGTTATTACATTATCAGTTGAGTGTTATTACATTATCAGGCAGACTCTTTTTATTACATTATCAGTCAAAATGTTATTACATTATTGGGCAGGCAGTTATTACATTATCGGTTGAAGTTATTACATTATCGGACAGGTCCTTTAGCTTGGCTTTAGGCGTCGGGACTAGGGGTGCAACGGAATGAGATTTTCACAGGATGATAATCATTTCAGAAAGTAAAACAGTGTTGCAGTATCATGACATATAGTATTTCAATACACAATCAGTAAGGCCCGAACACTGGCCAGAGCAAGGACCCTCTTGACATTGCTTAGTTTATTAAAAGCCCTCATTGGTTTTTCTATTATTGTTGTTATTATTATTATTATTGCACCAGCCCAAAGTTGGCAAAATTCTTCTTCTTTTCACTATTTCTATTATTATTATTATTATAATTATTCAGCCTTGACAGAAGGTGGGGTCAGAGCTCATTTGCAGACAAACGCTCAGTTCAAGGGTTTTAGATTTTAGTCATAAGTTCCGCTTCAGTAACGCACCGTAGAATTGCAGCACAAGCAAAATAATCCAAAGCATAATCCACTGACATTCCAAAGATCAATAGCCAATCAGAAGGTACACTCGGACATGGAATATAAAGGGCGAGTAGTGGCTGATTGAAGCACGTCTTAACCCTCTGGAAGTCAACTTCAACATCTTTAGTCCAGACGGTAGTGGTGGTGAGAGCAGTAAGGGAGCAGCAATGGGTCCATATTTAAAGTACATATGAACCTTCAGTAGAAATTGCTGAATCTCAGGAAAATTTGCAGCTCTCTTTGCATCTCTGATTCAGGCCACTTGACAGCTGCACAGACCTTGCTGTAATCCGTGGAGATGCTTTCTTTGGAGACTACGAATCCCAGGACACTCATAGAAGTTTGATGAAATTTACATTTTTCCACGGTGACAAACCAATGATTTTCTAAGAGATGTTGGAGGGCCTGGTGTGCATTTTGCATGTGACTACAGAATCTCAGGAGAAGATGAGGATTTTGTCAAGGTACACATGGATGAACTGGCCCAGCATGTCATGAGGCACATCATTAATCAGATTATGGAAGACCCCAGGAAAGTTTGAGAGCTCGTATGGTACACCCAGGCACTCATAGTAGCCTGTATGAGTGTTAAAATCTGTTTTGCATTCATCCCTTTCCCGGATTCTATCTAAGTGGTAGGCATTACAGAGGTCCAGGCTGGTGAAAATATTGGACCCCAGGTGAGACACAAATGGCGCAGACATTGCCAGTTGGGTAGCAATTCTTTATGGTTACATTATTAAGGCTTCAGTAGTCGATGCATGAGTAGACACCCCTGTCCTTCTTTTCAACAAATAAAAAGCAAACATCTGCAGGAGAAACAGAGGACAAATCATGCCCAATGCCAAGGATTCTTATGTGTGCCTCTCCCTGGCCTCAGTCTCTGGATGGGACAGTGAGAACAGACTTTTCAGAGAGGAGTAGTACCTGGTAAGAGATCAATGGCCCAGTCATAGGGACAATGAGGAGACAGTATGGTGGATAAGGATTAAAAGAATCCTTTCTTCAGATCACAGAACTCGGCTGGTACTTTAGACAGGTTAAGAGATAGCTTGTGAGAGGCTGGTTTAAGACTGGCTGACTGGGTCGCCTCAAGTAGGCATTTGTCTGCTCAGCTGGGACTCCACTCCAGTATCTGCAGATATTTTGAGTTAATGCAGAGATTGTGACAAGACAGCCAGGGATTGCAGAGGATGACTGGAGCTCTGGGATTGCACAGCAGGAGCCACAAATTCTCCTTTTGGTAGTTTCCAGATATGAGTGGTTTCAACAGAGTGGTGATGTGGGTGATGCAGGCAAGGGGGGATTTGAAGATCTCATGTGCTTGTATCGGACTTTTGAGAGCCTGGCATAGAAGTTGTAGTTGGGTGGCAAGCTGCTTGTGATTGAAATTGTAATCTGATCCAGAGTCAATCAGGGCCCTGATGAGAAGTTGGGTGATACCAATGCAGATTTGGATTGGCAGAAGTAATCATAGGTGCTGTGAATCGTCATGCTGAATTCCGCTTACCAGTAATCCCCTATGTAATGACCAGGCTGACCACAGTAAGGGCAGAGTCGGGAATTCATTCAGCACTGGCGCTTTGCTGGAGTGAGTTGGGTGCGGTTGATCTTTACAGGTTCTCTGGCATCAGGAATATATGAGATGGTTATTGGAGGTGCAGATGGATGCGCTGAAGCCAGAGCATATGAAGCGGATCCCGGAGATGAAGGACATCCTAAAAGGGTGCAGCTACGTTATTTGGGGCAGCTGATCAGGTGGTTATCAACTCAGATTGCCTGGTCAATGATTGTATCAAAGTCATTTGAGAATTTGTGAGTAAGCGATTAATCTTTAATCTCACTTGAGAGGCCATTGAGGAAGGCATCAAAGAGGGCATGGTTGTTCCAGCTGGATGTGGCAGTGAGGATCCTTGACTCAATGACATAAACACAATGACATAAACAGGTTGGGAACCCTGGTGGACTTGGCATCTTGCCACCTAATGAGCGTGGGTAGACTGATCGAAAACCGTCTTTGTCTCCTCCATGAAGGCTTGTAAGATGCTGCAGACAGGAGATTGGGCATCCCAGATGGTGGTTCCCCATTCTCTAGCATGGCCCATGAAAAGTGTGATTATATAGGCTATGCCAATAAGGTCAGTAGGGAACACCACATGTTGCAACTCGAAGGAGGACAAGCGCATGAGTTTGGGAAAACAGAAAGCATGTGGAAAGTGATAATGTGAAAGAAAGCAAAAGAACTATTACATGGAGCAACTAAAATAAACACCTTTTATTAATTTTATTAATATAGCCTTTTTCAAGAAGCTGGGAACATCGGTGAACCTCACTTTGGGATGCCACCCCAAATCGAATGGGCAGGCGGTGCAAACCATCCAGGATCTGGGGAGGTTCCTCCGAGCTTACTGCTATAACCACCAAAAGGACTGGGCTAAGTTCCTGCCCTGAGTGGAGTACATCCAGAAATTGCTCAAGAGCATCTCCTCATTTCTCATCCCTTTCTAGGGTGTGCTCCGTTGGCCACCTCCACTATGCCTGTGGGACTCCAGCCAGACTGAGGTGCCGGCGATAGATGCCTGGTTTCCGCGAGCAGAGAAGGTATGGGCCAACACCAAGATACAGATCCGCCGGGCACTTTGTCGCCAGAAAACTCAGGCAAACCAAAGTCGCCAACAAGCCCCCGAATGCCATCCAGGGGATAGGGTCTGGCTTTCCACTTGGGGCCTCAGCCTCTGCCTCCGCCTGCCCTGTCTGACGCCAAAAATGTCTGTTTAACCCCATGGAGGTGGAAATATTATGGTTGGGGGTTCAGTCTGCTCGGAAGGAGCCAATGATCTCATAATAACCAAACTGAATCATGGATCAAAAGGAGTATCGCAGCATCCTTGTGAGGCACGCATTGCCATTTTGGAAGAGACTGATTGGTCAAGGATTTTATTTTCAACAAGATAATGACCCTAAACACTCAGCCAGAAAGAAACATCTAGTGACATAAAAGTCATGACTTAGCCTGCTCAAAGTCTAGACCTTAATCCGATTGAGCAAATCTGTTGTACCATCGCAAGAATCTCTCTGGAATGAATTTTAAAGCATATGGAATATTTTAGCAAGTTAAAAAAAAATTTAAATCTATGCCTGAAAGATTAAATGCTGTAATCAAAGTAAACAGTGGCCACACTAGATATTGACTTTCCCTCAAAGAGACATTATTATTTTTGTTAGTGCTGTATATTGTTATTGGTTTACTTATTTTCCATCTATGTGATCAAATATTGCATGAAATAAATACTTGAATTGTACTTGGTTTCTGATTTATCTACATTTTGTTAACTGTAAAATCATCACTGCACACTACTGTAGTTACGATTAGTTATAATCACTTCACAGTACTTCTAGTTCTAAGATAAGATTCTATGTGAATACGGCCTCAATAATATCCTTAATGTGTGTATTTTAATTATGTTAGATTTAATTTCTGATGAAAAAGTGCAGTTTATCATACAAAAGTGCAACATTTTTTTCTGCTCACAGTTTTTCTATTTATAAACCACTGATCACATCAAAAGGCTGCAAGTCCTGCTGTGAATAACAGCAGTTTTCAAGGGCCCTTCCAGCTGATGAAGGGTCAGTAACGCCATGTTCTAGAACACTCCTCACTGTTGTTGAACAGTGGAGTGAGCAAGGACTGAATACTTGTGACCCTCACAGCCATATGTTATACAACACAGCAAGTGGGTGGTTACTGTAGCTTTTTCTTAACTCTATGCACAGGGTAGGGTAGGCGTGAACAACTAATCCTTTGGGGAAAATCAATACATTTAATTAATATTTTTATGTTTAACCGGAAAACAGAACAGATTGAGACATTTTGCTTTGTGAGGAAGCTATTACCCTTCGGTGTGATGGTTCTGCCCTGCAGTCCCTCCCCTTCCTGCTGTCTTCGCCTCCACTTCAACGAGCCACGCCTGATGCTCGTTGAAGTGGAGGTGAGGTTAAGAGTATTTAAGAGCTGCACTGCCAATTTGCAGTGCAGCTGCATTCTGGCATTTTAGCCTCGTATGTGTTGCTGCTGCTTCCCTGTCTCTTTGTCATTTTTAAAAAGTATATTCATTAAATGTCTTCTACTTTTCTTACCAGCCTCTGTGAGTGGGTCCCTTTTTCAGCCTTTGGGTACATGGTCCTAGTGCCCGCTGGATTGCTTGTTGCATCCGGCAGGGCTAAACCTCGACATTTAGTGCCTGAATTTCAAGTGACCTTCTGTAGAATACAGTTTTACAGAAAAAAAAAAATATTTTGTTCTTCTAAAATGTATACAAAAATATTCAAAAGCCCCAACAAGCCTTCTAGACTTCTAGAAAGCTGCTATGGGCAAATTTTGTAATCTACTGATTGCCTAAAGAGTCATTACTGATGTACTATTTGTGCCATCACTATTAATTATGGCAATCCATTACATTCACTGTGATGGGTGTTGAGTATTAGAAGCCAAATGCAGCGGCCAGAATTAAAAGGCAAAAACAGCTGAGAACGGGGAGACTCAAACAGAATTAAAATGCGAAACTCGCGGTACCAACAGACCTGGAAGTCGGCCGAGGTAGAAAGCAAGCGAGCTCGAGGGTATAAAAGGAAAAGGGAAAATAAAACAAAGATTGCCTTTCTCACTACCACTAATATGCTGCTAACGTCCCTAACAATTCTTACTGGCTAAAGCACAAAAGTAACACTGACACTAAAGCGGGTAACGCCCCCAATTGATGCTAGCTGGCCCAGGAATTCAATTGGGAGCAAAACGATATCGTCCCGGATGAGAGCAGCAAAACGAGATCTCAACGCTTCCAAACCATGACATTCTCAAATTACAAATTACTAAATCTTCTAAATCGAAGTCCTCTTAAAGACGCAAAACATATGAAAACTGTAAAGCCTGGCCTCCAGTGCCCTCAATCACCAGCCTATCAAAACCCAGCCGCATCCCCGGCTCTACCGCATCTGTTTCTAATTATGTCATTCAGTGCCTATGCCTATATAACCGCAAGCTTCACACACATTCAGTGCAAAGTCTCGTAAGCCTGTTGTTTAGCACTACTCGAGTAGACATTATAACCGTGTATTCACTTGTGTTTATTTCTAAAGCGCTGTTACGATTATGTTGGTGCAGCGCATTATTATATAAGTGTATTGGAACCTTGTTTCCTGTTTGTTTTTGCATTTGTCTTTTCTGCCTTGCTGTGCAGCAGAAAAGGCATGATAAAACCTATTTCATCTTCACATCTGAATCCAGTTCCGCGAATGCCATTTTTCAATGCACTTATTCAGTGCCCAGAAAAGGTCATCACAAAAACTAGGCACAAAACAAATCATCTGCAGTCCTGATCTTGACTTCTGACGACCCATTTTCTATGTCCACTGATCACTTCCATCAGTGGAATCAAGGGGAAGTATTATGCACCACGTCTGACTGTTTCTGTGTTGTTGAAAAACAGTGACATGTCATGTCTCAGAGTGAATCACTGCCATTGCATAATAATGCTCTGTTTAATTTCAGGAACGTAGGCGAATCAGTCACAGACTGAGGCGAGAGTGTTTGCAGGGGCCGTTGACTTTAAGTCTGGAACAGATACAGTCTTGGTTCAAGCATTCAGCGTTGGAAATTAAAAGGAAATAAGTAGCAGGCTACTTTGCAATCTTAAACCTAATTGGCAACTTTTGGTCCAACTCAATCATTTACTCACATCAAATCTGTGCTATAGAGAGCACAAATGCTGGGGGCTGTCTTCTGTGGTTCCACAGCTCAGATGCTCATTTGGAGAAGACAATGAACCAATCCCTGGCAGATCTTCAACTGATGCAACCATATCTCTTTAAATCCCAATGATTTCAAAAATCTAGCAACAGTATGGAATTTTATTGTTTAAAAAAATGCACATACGATAAAACATTGGCATTTCCACTTGATATGGTGAACCTGCAAACTGCATGCAGTTTAAATGTATTGATTTGTATTTAAAGAAAACCTCTGGCATGTAGAAAAATCTTATCTATTGTACTGGTCAGACTATATACAAATACTTTCAAGCAAAGTCATCGCTTTCTGAACTTTAGTTTTTTATTTCATTTGCTGCAAAAGTAGGGCTGTATCATGGTTTGAATATCCAGTGGCCACCATATTTGTAAGCTTCCAAAGCATCTTGGTAGTGTGATGTCATCTGGTTGCTTGACTGAAGAACACAAGCTGTCTGAAGCACTCCTGAGTGAGAAAAGCCTGATGAACTCTCCAAAAACATCCTAGAACGGCAGATATTTTGCCCTATCAGTTTGAGCCAGAGCTGTTTTTTCAGTCAATGTGTAGGATAGGAGTGTCATCAACAAGAACACGTTTCTCTTTTTAACTTCTCAGGTTATCTCTATCCGAACTCTTGACCAACTTAAATAGCTGAGATATGCATTTCAAACTCACAATTATGCCTGGGCAATTTTCAATTTGGTGACCTTTTCACATACATATATCGCCCAATGCCAGAGAAATGATTGTGAAGAACAGATCATGTTCTTAAATTAGCTGAGCAAAAAGTATTTTTTGGTAGTATACGTGATCAGTCATTTATGTTGCTGTGACAGCGGTAATGTGACAAAATGTAAGTGCGCGTGCAGCTTTGTATTTGACAATTTCCTGGTGAAAGAACATTTTCCTTTCCTCTGATTTTGTAATTTAGGCTTTTTGAGCGAACAAGGCAGAAAACCAACGCCAGTCTTACATATCTAACTTGACAAACGTGACAAAAAAGATCAGGATGATGAAAATGTGAACTCACGAATGTTCTAAATATTTCTTCCTGCACCACCACTGTCTATGATAGTTTTTTTGAACAACTTTCAAATCAGTGTGTCTCTTGGCTTTGCAGTGCTGTTATGGAAAATTGCGCTGTTAGCTAGAAGCAGGGGGGTAGCCAGGATTTAAACATAGGGCTCTAATTTCTGGGCGCAGCGCAGGTGGCGAAGCCTGGCGCAGCTCACGCAGTGGTAATTTCGTCCGGCGCAGCCCGCGCAGTGGTAATTTTGTGAGGTGCGCAGCCTTTGGTAGACGAACGTGCGCCGAAATGGGTGTGGCGGCGTAGTAGGGGAAGGTGTCACATACTCATCAAGACGCAGTGACTATTTCGTAGAAAAAGTCTCCGCTGGAGTTGCACAGGAAACTCGCCAGCTCCAACCTGCTTTAATTTCTGTGCAGTGGTAATTTGGCTGACCGCGGGCAGTGCGCACACGTCACCGAAATCTCACAGGCAGGTTTCCAGAATGTCAGGCACATTTCAATGCAATAAATAATTGCAGGAAGCACTATTTAATGTAACTATCTAAATAAGCCAGCAAAGGAAGTACTCGCACACCAAACAGATGGGCAGAAACTGCCACAAAAACTACTCAATATGCTGAGATGTACCAAAAAACATGAGGTCGCCTGCATTGCAGGATGTGCCAAAAGTGAATGCAGTCAGAAGTTTAAAGAATAGTGTTATTACTTAATGTACTTTTCAGATTAAGTACTCAAAACATTCTTAATTGAATTTACTTTGTAACTGCCGCAGCGCTGCAGAGAGAAGAAAGGCGTGTTAAACTTCCAATTGATTGTTGTAATCATAGGAAAACCTGATCATGCAAAATGACCAAAAAATGAAGACTTGACGTAAGGTCTGATAGGCCATGGAGTCAAGCCTACTAACAGAGGAGCAGCTTCTACCTGAGTGCACATGACTGTCATCTGACCTAGCTGCCTGATTGCTTGGCTGGTAATATGCTAGTCTACTTAAGCTCACCTCGGGAAGCTGCTCCTCAGTGCGCTCGCTCAACAAACCTCCTCATACCAATACCAATCTATTGTATTCATTAACCTGGCTCTCTTTGTCTAAATTTTCATTCTACAGCAATGTCTCTTTCGTGAGGTCATTGCTGCTGTGGCTCTGTTCCCTGGAGGAGGATTACTAGCAGCTCCCTGCCTTCGGTTCCTCGCTCGGACGGGCAGGGATCTCTCATAACAGAGCCATGTTGCCAAACTCAATATATGATTGTATGCCTGCATGTTGCAATAAATATTCCTTTTTTTGACGAAGTGGTCCTATCAGAACTGCTCATAATTCTATTATTCCAGGGTTTTTTGTGCCTCCTGTAAATACTGCAAAGCAGCCACCCCCAATCTACAAATTTTAAATGTGGCCTTATCCTTTATCTGTTATCCTTTCATCAGAATAAAATTGTATTTTCAACCTCCACCAATACCAAAATTGATACGGCAAAATACATGCCTTTCTAGGATGTTGGTTTTTTCTTTTTTTGGAAATTTCACAATGCTTTTCTTGCTCAGGAGTGCTTTAGACAACGCGCCTTACATGGCCAAGCAACAAGATGACATCACACTCTCAAGATGCTTGGCAAGCGTATAAATGTTTAAGCCCAAAAAAATTAATATAATGGCATGGCCTTATTTTTGCATTAAATAAATGCTAAAGGCCACAAAGCAATGACATTCTTTGAAAGTCTGACAAGTACGTAAGGTAAGAGTTATCTACATTCTAGAGGTTCCCTTTAAAATAAATGCTGAAGCTACAGAATATGGGAAATCTGGTCATCTTAAAATTTCACATAATTTTACATTTCTATTGCTGGGGAAATGACTATGTTTAACTTATCTTTATCGTGCCAATGACACCACCACCTTGTGCATGAAGGACAATGACTCAACACATTCTGACTCTGCTTATTCTCTCATGCACTCCAAATTCAGAGTGAAGTCTCCATCCATCACAGTCGCAGCTCCTCCTCCAAATTCTGAATGACAGTGACAGCTCCTCCTGCACATTTTGGCTGATAGCGACAGCTCCTCCTCTGCATTCTGAATGACAGTGACTGCTTGTCTTTCACATTCTGAATGTAAGTGACAGCTCCTCCTCCACATTTTGACTGATAGTGACAGCTCCTCCTCTCCATTCTAACTGACGATGACAGCTCCTCCTCTCCATTCTAACTGACAATGACAGCTCCTCTTCTCCATTCTAACTGACGGTCACAGCTCCTCCTCCATATTCTGAATGATAGTGACAGCTCCTCCTCTGCATTCTGACTGACAGTGACAGCTCCTCCTCTCCATTCTAACTGACAATGACAGCTCCTCCTCTGCATTCTGACTGACGGTCACAGCTCCTCCTCCATATTCTGAATGATAGTGACAGCTCCTCCTCTGCATTCTAACTGACAGTGACAGCTCCTCCTCCACATTCTGACTGACAGTGACAGCTCCTCCTCCACATTCTGACTGACAGTGACAGCTCCTCCTCCATATTCTGACTGACAGTGACAGCTCCTCCTCTGAATTCTGACTGACAGTGAAAGCTCCTCCTCCACATTCTGACTTACAGTGACAGCTCCTCCTCCACATTCTGACTGACAGTGACAGCTCCTCCTCTGCATTCTGACTGACAGTGACAGCTCCTCCATTGCCCAGTTTTTAAAGAGTGTCCATCTTCAAAGGCACACCCATGGAAATCCATGGAAAACTGATCTTAGTAAAATGGTACAATTATCATGCTGAATGCCAACAATTTGCAAAGCTCTGGTTATATCCCATTGTAAACTCTCAAGAGCAATCACTGATAACCATACGATTTGAAATTATTCTGCCCCAAACACTTTAAATTCTAACTTTTTTCAAATAACATAACTTACCATTAAAAAAAAACATTTTTGTGTTAGCAAAATATCACAAACTTCTAAATTGCCAGTGATTCGAAGCTTTTGAGCAGCAGTATACCTTGTAATTCAAATATTTTTTCTTCCCCAAGCTGCATGACAAATGTGCAAAGACACAATTCATACAGAAAGCAACTGAGCTCTGTGTATTAGTTATAATATCCATTCCAGATTCAAACAACATTAGAATAAAAGCATTATGGGTTAGAACACAGAGGACGAGCAGCCATAACCATTCCCCTGTTCAGTTCAGTGTGGAACTCATCTTTGTTCGCCAGCCATTTATTTCAGATGCTACTCATAACCAAAATGTTAATTTGTATGACTGTTCAAGGGGAACATATACAAGAGGCTCAGTCTCTTTTCACAAAGTATGAACTTATGACCCAGAGTCCACTTTTCCTCCTTCTACTGCAAAGTCCCAGCAGATGCTTCAATTATAGCCTGATATTGGTTTGACTTGTCAGAGGGTTGCAGGCGAGCAACCAGGCGGAGATAATTACAGAACAGGAGCAACAGTCAGTTGCATGGTGCTGCGGGCAAGGTCTCTCTCAGGCCTCATCAATGTCTGGAATCCTTTCAAATGTGACAACATAGCAGGGAGAAGACCCACGTCTGCTTAAATGAGGATATTTAGAGCGTGACACCATTTTCCAAAATAGATACTTTAAATATTAACTCACCAAGCACATAAACATCCCTTCCTCCAGTGGTGGCATTTTTTGTCTCTTCATATTGGCATGAAGTATTTTAACACATGCATTATTGAGTATTAATTTTGTGATTTTGTCTCATAAGCTGTTTTCTGCTTGATTTATTTCCAAGTATATTGACAGCATGGTTCTTGTTTTCAGTGATTCACTCTGTGAAATTCTGAGTGCAACAGTTGGACAGTGGGAGGAGCAATAGAATGAAAAATGGGTAATTCTAGAGGGGTTTCTGGGTTAAGTGTCATGGTTATGGTTTTTGTTCATGTTTAGGTTCAAGTGCGGTATTCATGATTTTGTCTATTATTTATTCTTTTTGGTTATTGTAATACTCAGGTTTTTAGTTCATTCCATTTCTCAGTTCCACTGCATTTGTCTCCCCTGTCTTGTGATCTAGTTGGTTCAGTCCAGTCTTCCCTGTTTGTGTGCACTTACTTCGGATGATTTAAATGAATTCCGGTGTTTAAAATTTTCCTTCGATTCTTGTTTACTTCCTTCGTCTTTCTGTTCTGATAACTAACAAAACCAACATTTGTATTTTGTAACACAACTAATCCATGTATATAGATTACTAACTTACTAACGAGCACTCTAGTTAAATCTGTAAAGTTGCACCGCTACTAATTTAGACTAATTCCCTCTCAGCAATCGCCCTGTTCTAATCTCCGCCTCTTGCTCAGCTGTTCCTGTCTTCTCCTGAGTTTCAGCGAGATCTCTCACACGTGCTTAATTACTTTCCTGTGCTTGTTATCTGTGCACTTAGAACTCCTTGACCGGAGCTGTTTAAATGTCATAGGCTGTTCGTGTGATTCCCGTCCGTGTCTTAGCTTTCGCCAATTTTCGTGGTTTAGGTTTCTCTCATGTGATTCTCCCGTTGTAATTAGTCTGATCTATTTCACCTGCTTCCTGCATAGCATGTGACTTTCCTCTGGTCTATTTAAGCAGTTTATTTTCACAGCCAGCTCCTTGTCAGAACATTGATCAAGATTTCATTGTGCAGAGCGCCTTGTATGCCATTGAGTATTGTTTTTCTTCTACTGGTTTGTCTGACTTCAATTCTTGCCATTTCCCTTTTTGTATTGTTTTTGTCTTTCTGGATTTTGACCCATTTTTGTATGACCACGATTTCTGTGTTTGGATGCCCTGTGTATGACCCTTGGCCTTGTTCATCGACTACGATCGTTTTTGTACCTCTTCTCATCTGTCTTACTGGTTCTGACCCCTGCCTGTCTAATCGGCACTGTTTTTGGATTTTGTATTGTGGCTTGGCAATTGTTTTTTGGTTTTGACTCGGACTTCATTAAAGGCATACGTTTTTTGGATTTCCACCTCTTGCGTGTGGTTCCTGAACGCACCGTCACATTAAGAACCTTGCTCAAGGGCCCAACAGGAGATATTTAACATTAGATTTCAGTATTCAAGTCAGAAACCCAAGCCTTACTCAGGGCCCAATGATACTGACAATAGAGGGTGAATTCACAGCCGCTAATATGCCGACTACACAGATTTCACTGTGCATGCAATTTCTACCAGATAACTCTTAAAAATGTCCATATCAGGGGCTATTAGGACTCAGACAGCGAGGTCCTCTCAAATCTTTCAAAATGTATAAATTCACACTTACTTTTAATTCATCTCTCTGTGGTCAGTCCTCACTCAAAGCACTGTGCAACCAGACTGATCCACAGGGAATCCAGATTTGAGCAAAAGCAGCGACAAAGAGTTGCCCCAAGAATCAATACAACCAGTCTAATAGAAGCACCCTGGCTCCATGGTAAGGGTACAAAGAATACTGTCACTCTATGGCAGGGGTGTCCAATCTTGTCCATAAAGAGCCGGTATGGGTGCAGGCGTTTGTTCTAGCCAGCAGTGCTACAGCACCTGATTCCACTAATTAACTAATCTGGACCCTGGTGGGTAGAATCAAGTATGTTCAAGCTTTAGAATTAAGCTTTAACAAAAACCAGCACCCACACCAGCTCTTTCTGGATTAGATTGGACACCCCTGATCTATGGGGTAATATCACCCTCTGTCTCTGACTCACATACCATTACCCAACATGCCCAGCAACTATTGGCAGAAGGGTTTTCCGCCTATTCCGCTCAATTTATTAGCAGTTATTATGTACATGCATGATTACACTATGAAATCCCAGCCTGAGCAAAGCTTTTATTTCTTAGGTTGGACACAATCCCAAAAGATCAGCGAACAGGAAGGCTGGGCTATGAACATAAGCCTTGTGTACCACTTTCCCAGCAAAATAAATATCAGCCTGAGGCCAAATTCTTCTCATGCATCATTTGCCTTTGCACCCATCCATGTATCTTTCTACTGAATCTCCTCTGCTCATTTACCACAGTGTATTATTTGAGTTTAACTCAATCAAAGAAAACATAACATTCTCATGGAATAAAAGGAGCTGCAAAAGTGTTGCTACGCTGCTGCAGAAATAATATGAGATGGATTTGTGGCAAGCAGTCAAAAAGGGCTATTTAATTTGAAAAAAGAAATAAAAACCTACGAGGCATTATAGGGCTAAATCTCCCTTTAAAAGGAGCGTGCAGGGCATACTGAGTGAAACAGCAAAAAGAGAGCATTTTCTATGAGCTGGTCTAATACCAAAAGCATTTCATATTAGAACGCTTAAGGGATAAAAGACCTTCACTTCAAGAGATGCAGTAATCCTGCTTGATCTGGCCTATGCATTAACCATTTGTAAATTTCAAAAATCACATCACATTCAATTTTCTGTCATTGTTATTTAGCCTCAGTTTCTTGTTCTCCTTCCCAGGGGCACAGAGAGTTTTGTAAAGCTTCTGTTTCATCAAAGTAGTGCCTCCAAGAGTTCATTGAACGTAATTTTGAGCAATCAAAGCAAATTAATAAAAAATTACACACACACACACACACACACACACACATATATATATATATATATATATATATATATATATTCAACCCGAATTCCAAAATAGTTGGGAAAAAGTGTAAATTGTGAATAAAATCTAAATGCAATGACTTTCACATCACACCAGCTAGTATTTTATTCCCAATAGAACAGAGATAACATAGCAAATGTTGAAACTGAGATATTTTATAATTTTATCCACAAAATTGGCTCATTTCAAATTTGATGGCTGCTACAGGTCTCAAAAAAGTTGGGACAGGGGCCTGTTTACCATGGTGTAGCATCCCCACTTCTTTTTAACACAGAGTGGAGGCGTTTGGGCATTGAGGAGACAATTTTCTTGGGTTTAGCCATTGGAATTTGATCCCACTCTTGTTTAATATAGGTTTCCAGCTGCTGGAGAGTTTTGGGTCTCCTTTGACGGACTTTTCACTTCATTATGCGCCAAATGTTCTCAATCGATGAAAGATCAGGACTGCAGGCAGGCCAGTTCAGCACACGGACTCTTCTACTACGAAGCCATGCTGTTGTAATAGCTGCAGTATGTGGTTTTGCATTGTCCTACTGAAATACACAAGGCCTTTCCTGGAGTAGATGTCGTCTGGAGGGGAGCATATGTTGCTCTAAAACCTTTATATACCTTTCAGCATTCATGGTGCTTTTTAAAACATGCAAGTGTCCCACACCATATGCACTAATGCATCCCCGTACCATCAGAGATGCTGGCTTTTGAACTGAACGCTGATAACATGAGGGGTGGTTTTTTTACTCTTTAACCCGGAGGACACAACGCCCATGATTTCCAACAAGAATGTCAAATTTGGACTCGTCTGACCACGGGACACTTTGCCAATTTGCTGCAGTCCATTTTTAATGAGCCCTGGCCCACAGAACACGGCGGCGCTTCTGGGTCATGCTCAACAATGGCTTCCTTTTTGCATGATAGAGTTTTAGGTGGCATCTGTGGATAGCACAGCGGACTGTGTTTACAGACAGTGGTTTTTTGAAGTATTCCTGGGCCTATTTAGTAATGTCAATGACTGAATCATGCTGGTGAGTGATGCAGTGGTGTCTGAGAGTGCGAAGATCATGGGCTTCTAGTAAAGGTGGGCCTTGGGCCTTGTCCCTACACTTTGTCCCAACTATTTCGGGAAATTGGGGTTGTAATTAGCCAAAGGTATCTCAATTAGGTAATGAAAAAATCAGTTTTCTGAAGCAAAAATTCAACATGGTATTGATACTATATCATTCTACGATCAGTTATTGTCATCAGATATTAAAAACATGTGATTCTCTTCCACTGAATTATTGAATTAATCACTGAAAAAAAAGAGTATATAAGGAGAAAAATTGAGGGAGTGGAGTAGTGGGAGAAATTGCAAGGAGAAGGATACATTTGATCAGACTTGTCACTCTTTTTAAGACCTGTGAAGCTTTTTGTGGATTTTTGCCTGTGTTGGAGCATTTTCCTGTCCCAGAACATCGAACAAAGCAACCCCATCTCTGTAACTATCTCAATTCTTTTTACATATTATCAATCTCGGTCAGTGCTTTATTTTATTAAATCTGTTTAAGTTTTAAATTTTTGTCTGTCATCCCTTGCTGTCTGATAGATTATAACAAATTGGGGCCATAACAATAGGAAGACTTTGATTGGACCCTCAGAAAAGTATATAAACCCTTCTATATCAGCAAGTTAGGTTGTAAGCTCTGAACTGTGCACAACAGAATGACATGAGTACAAATTAAAAACAGACTTCAACAACCAACCTAGAATTGCCTAGGTTACAATTACTTGATAGCAATTTGAAACCAACATGGATAATGGGAGTTATTCCAATTGGAACACTACTGGAGGGTATCTTGAACCGGAAAGCTCTGTTGCTCATTTTATCTGGAAGGGGACTTCAATAATGGAGAGTTTTGCTTCATTTTGAGAGAGTAGAATGGAATAGCATTCTTATGGCTAGCTGTTTTTTTTATTTTCTGTTTACCATAGCCATGACTATCACAGAGCTTGTTTGCCTATTGGTTAGTAACTGTTTAAACATATGATTATTTTGACTGTGTGTAATTTTGAGGGCCCTGACAGCATGGAGGGCCACTTGGAGAGCTAGTTTATTTGGCTCAGAAATTTAATAGGTTAGAAACCCCTAACCTAAATGAATTGAATTGAATTGAATTGAATTTAATTTAATTTAAAAAAAATCACAGGCAGATGATGTACACTTGTGGTCAAGGAGTTTTTGATTCCAGAAATGTATTGTCTTAACGCCCAGCCATTTTCCAACACTCAGTATTGTTCCTTTAAAATAATTTAATTGCTGAATTTTCATGAAGATTTTTTTGTGTCTGTGGCCCTTATTCTGAACAGAAATTATGACAAGAAACTGAAATACGGAAGAATTCTAAATGCCACAAGTGTCATGTATCATTAAAGCTATTTGCGCCATCTCTGTGAGGCTCAGATCTTGAATTATAAAGTCTAAAATTGGGCAATGTATAAATAGCCATATTTGGCATCTGCACAAAGGGGTTAAGCTCGTATGGAGTTTGGGGGGTGGTGGGGGATATTGGGGTGCACTGTTTTCTTCTACTTTATATAAAACATTTTGAATTAAGAAGAACATTTTGAAACACATCCTCATTAAAAAAAATAAGTAGTGGTACAATTGAAGTGCTGTAGTCCAGGAGAAACAAAAGCACTTGCTGGCAATAATTCTGGAGAATGATCAGAAAAAAAAAGCTGTGAAATTTAATTAAACCTGGAAGAGCTTGTTATTTGTAATTATTAGAGGCTCAAGCACAAAGTGCTGGAACCCTGTTGTGTTTGTAATTTTTATTACACAGCATCTTCAGACCAAGATCTTGAAATTATGCATAAAAGAAGTTGCTACATTCAAAGATAAGGTTCCATTAAGCTACTGAAATTTGTGGGCATGACTTCTACACTTATAATGAGCTATACCTCCTGCAAGGTCCAGGCATCACCACTTTAGATTTAGATTTAGTTTTAGGTATAAATCGATCCATTGGTGATGCTATCGCAAACAAATCCACATACCTCGTGAACCAATTGTCTGAAATCAAAATTTTGCATGGTACATGTTGGTCAAGGCTGCCATAGATGACTATAAGAAAAAAGGTGATTGCTCAAACAAGGTGTTGAACATCAGCCAATAGAATTCCAGTAACCCTTTATACGCGCTTTAGCTACCACCTATCACCAAGGAAATTCATATTATTGTTAAGGATTTGTAAAAGAGCAATCTTAGAAAATGATTTTGATTGGCCAGATGGTGGCAATATAGAGAGCCTAAATGCATTTTGGGCTCTAAGTTTTGAATTGTTTTGAATGTGAACATGAAACGTGTAAGGCAAGGTATACTCTGTACACTGATGTGCCACGAATGGGAAATTGTTTAAAAAATTCATACAATGTCTTCACTGCAACAAGATTGATAATTGCCTCATGTTGCTTGGACCCTGTAATTACAATTTGCAATTATACTGCTTACATTATTATTTCTGAAAGTAATAATCTCGAGGAGCTTAGCAAAGATAATGCAATTACCTGGAAACATAGGAGAAGTCATAGTGATAGCAAAATAATTATTATGTGGTAAGATAATTACTATCATTTGCAACCATTCACATAGGTTTGCAATTGAACCTTGTTATCATTACCAAGGTTCATTACATTACAACAATGACTTAGCACCACTTTAAGTTCGAACGGGAATTTCAGACATGTTTTTTAAATGTTGCGAGGGCATAGCACATGAGGTTTGAAGGAAGTTACCTGAATGGAACTCAGTGAAGACCTTGGGAAAGCAGAGGATGGACATGGTATGGTGACAGTATCTTCATCTGCTTATGAATGTTGGGTGATGGTGATGATCATGATGGTCGTTATAATGATGATGATTATGAAGTACAGTGGTGTGGAAGGTACGGGTCCCATCTCCTTAAACACTGTCAGATGAGGATGTTTCTTCAGAAGAGTCTTCTGAAATTCAGTGTCATGACAGTTCAGAATATGAGACAAATTGTCTGACAAGAAATTCCCTGGGCCCTTGGGATTTCAAGATAATTGCTAGACACAGGACATGATGTCAGACCAGAGGTCTACCTGAGCACAGCCCCTGCACAGAGTATTCCATTCCATCACACAGAGATGCACTGGCACGGAATATCAAAACCTTTCAAACTCTACCTGCAAGAAACCAGGCCAATAATAAACAAAGCAAAAAAAAAAAAAAACTTCATCCTGTCTCTGGAGGATTGGAACATTTTGTTTTCATTCATGTTTTTGTAGCAGTAGGAAGCCCAATCTTGATTTCACAACCATTGTCTCACAATCCCTCAACTCAGAAATATTTAAAAGGTACCTTAATACCTGGTGGGACATTTGCCAGACAAAATGCTTCGATTCAGAGCATTAAAATTTTTCACACCAATAAAAGATTTTCCCAAAAATGGTTACAAATATGGGTCCTCTCTGGACTCTGGAGATGAAGAACCCATTTTAAATATACGAGGCTGTAGTGTCTCAGAGTTTGTTCATGCATACCAGTACTGTCCCAATGAAGTCACTCTTATCCACTGACCTGCCCACCAGAAGGAACTCCCCCACCAGGTTCTGCCGCCGCATGGCCATGAGAATCCCACGCACCGTCATGCCCTCACAGAAGCAAGCCACCACGCGAGCTTTGGGCAGGTGGCTTCTCAGCTTCCCCAGGAGCCTGTCAAAGCTTTGCTCCCCAGCATTGCTGTAGATCTTGTCCGAATGTGCAATGCAGATCCCCTCTTTGGCAGCCATGTCCTTGAAGGCCTCCATGCCGCTTTCGCCATAGTTTCCTGTGGATGTAAAGGTGACGGATTATTGGCGGTTATAGTTACAGCGGACACCATTGGAATTTCAGCAGGAATATCTTGACAGGATAAACAGGCACTTTATAAATAATGTTTTTTAGACTACCATCATTTCATTGAGATTTTGCAATAACGAATCATACCCCAGCTCTCCTAGTATCACTCTTAGGCACAGATAAAACACACACTGTTGGTTTGATCCAAATTAAACCATCAGTCAGTAGTGTCTCCATTATCCCCATTACATGAGAAATCACGGGGAGACTCTCCTCATTTACATAAAAACCAGGTGACCTAGTTTATGCAGCTCTACTCTAAATTAGAGGCAAAGTCAATTTTAAAGATTTGAATACCTCGTATTTTCCATTTGAAAGGTACATGCTATAAATGAGTGCACTGTATGTGTGTCAATAATAATTACAAAATTTACATACAGACACATGGTTTGAATGATGTTTCCTTGATTTTTCAGAGCAGTAATTTCCATTTATTGCCCAAAACAACAAATTTCTTCGTTAATAATTGCTGCTTTAAAATCACATTTAAGGCTAGGACCCTCTGGTCTTAACACAAACATGAATGCTTGTTTGGATAAATTGTTTTGAGCTATATACTGTGTATATATACTTAGATACCATGCTTCGTTGAGATACCTGCAAGTTATATTCCGAGCAGACACAGGGAGAGCTAAGTATGTTGCACCCAGACACGTGCATTTCTAATATCGTCATCTTATTTGGGGTGGGAGCAGTTGGAAGCAGATTCAACACAATGAAGAAACGGAGAAGGCAATCGCACGCAAAAGGCAGGATAGCAGAAAAAATAAAATGCAGAAAATGGTTTGATTAAGCCTGAGTTCTTTATCCGACCAATTGTGTTTACTGCATTCACTCCAAATATTACTGTGATTGAATGCTTGTATGGAGAAACTGACTTGCGTGTAGTAAGAGCTACTCCCGCCCACATCCCTGTGGGCATAATCCTACAACTGGTAGTGTGGGTGGCAGGTTTCAGCTCACACACTTTAAAATCTGAGCTTCCACAGCTGGTTGTGTGCCTGGAGATTAAACTGCTTCCTGCTCTGGAGTGGGCGTCCGCCACTGGAGCACTTTTACTGATCTAGCACTCTGTGGAGGAGGAAGAGGAGGGGGCGGACTTGATGGAAGCAGGTGTAGACGGCATAAACTCAGTTGACTATCTGCATAAGACCGCACTGAACTTCCTCCCCTCCTAACTTCTTTGACTGCTCTAGAATTTGTTTTACTTAAACAAACAGTTACTCAGTATCGCCTGCTAGTCCACAACAGATTAAGCTGACTACTGGCAGGTTTTCATGAGCACTAAATTAACATGATAATTGACAGGGATTTGGTTTTCCAATTTACAGATATGCCTCATTTTATGGTTTAAAATAAATTCAATTAATCATTCACAACAACACATGCGAGAAGTCTATGTTAACCAGTGGGCCATTCTGCCACATCTACTCAATTGTAACACTGTAAATTCCTCCAGAATAGTTCATACCCACACATATTTAGCTCTATGTTACACCCAGGACAGTTACTATTTTCCCATTCATTGTCCATATTGTTTGAGCTGCTGGCATTTTGAAGAAACCAAAACCTCGGCATTCGATTTTGTTGAACACAGTATATATTCTAAAACAAAGAGCCACATTGAGCAAAATGCCACCACATGCAGTATTACTAGCAAAGACTAACGGTTACTCTTACTAACCAATGTGGCAAACAAGCTCTGTGATCATTATGGCTGCGTTAAACCGAGAATAAAAAACAGCTGGCCAACTAGCCATACGTAAGAAAAATATAAAATTGCAAATTCTCATAATATGAACAAAACCTTTCTTCATTGTATTCATCCTCCGGAGACATAGATATATTCGGTAGAAAGAACCCTCCAATCCTGTTTGACCAAGTCCTTGTCTCATTCAAATCCTGTAAATGTAAGTATGTAACTCAGGCCGGTTTTGGAAGTCCTTTTTTTCTAGCCATCTCTAGCAATCGCTTCATGAAGCTTTGAACCCTTTTGGACCATTGTATTGAAAATTGGTTCACTACTTGAAGCTTCATTCATTGAGCATGTGGGTGACATCTGCTGGCACAGCGGTTGTTGCACTGCCTTGCAAAGGACGCTGACGCACATTGTGTGTGCACTTCAAGTTTTGTTGTATTGTGAATAATACTTAAATAAAGCTTAATTCTAACTTCATTTTACATGTGTCTGTTGTTTTTCTTCCTTACCTTAAGAAACCATATAATATTAGCCAATATTATATTTTATTATATTATAATAAAATCAATTGCATCCACTGCCTCATTGAATCATGTAAATATTTACTGTCCAAAAACGTGTTGTATTTTATTATGTTTTTTGATTGTGCTTGGTGTATACTGGGTATGCTTAGGCATTTTTATTCAAAAATAATAATAACAGCGCTGTTTCATCCATCTTAAATACATTTGAATCGCGCCAATATTTCAAAGCTCCATACAGCTGATTCAGTCTGAATGAAGCAGTGAAGTGGTTCAAATGTCATCAGTCACGTGGTTTTTCCCAATATGAAGCAAGCTCCAGCATAGAACTTCAGAAAAATACCCTGTTGAGTTTAAAGCGTGCTTCGGAGCCTTAGTATCAGAAGTAATATCACTAGCAGTCGTGTCATTTTCAGCTGCGCAACTTTAGGAGCATATGACCTAATTTGTTGTCAGGCAAAGGATTAAATACTTTTTTAAGGTCCAATCAATGTGTTTTAGTTACTTTGGAAAGTTAAAGCTCTTTGGAATTGGATAAGAAACGTGTCAATCAATAGATCATTACTATGAATGCACTTTACGCAGATGAGCCTAAGTAAGCAATTGAGTGAGTGGTTAATCAATGAGAGTAGGTACAAGGATATAAGGGAGCACTGAATACGTCGATGGAGGAATTTACATGAAAATCTACAGTAGTGAATTATGTGTTTTTATATATATATAATTACTATAATTGATAGTAAAATAGCATAGTATCAATACCATATCAAATTTTTGCATCAGAAAACAGATTTTTCTTAACTACTTAATTGGGATACCATTGGCTCACTACAGCTACAGTGGTTGCTACAAAGGACAACAATGTTTTCTGTTGCAAGAGAAAATTTTATGAACTGCCGGATAGATACTATGGGTGAGTATATTGAGCAGTTCAGGCTTTAGCTGAGGAGTTTAATTCATGCAACTCCTGGGAAACAGGGATGGGTCTGAACTCCTCCATATTCTGAATCGTGTTTGGCTCGGCTTGCTAGTGAATATTCAATAACTGATCTGGATTTGCCATCTAGTGATGCAAAAGTATAACTGTGTGCATAAATAGAGCAGCTCCATGTCTACTGGAGTCTACATCTGCGCAGAGGGGTTAAGAGATCATTATTGGTTAAATCATGATATTTAAAAAATCCATGCCATAATGGTGAGTGCAACATCGAGCTGCATCACAGAATTCTTAGATGGATTTGAATCAGAAAGGAACCTATTATCCAGGTGATTAGTGATTCAAGATGCAAGGTTACCCATGTAGGTATTTGCAAATTATACCCAATAACACCATATCTCATTTTTGCAGTTTTCGAGGGGATCTCGACTGGAAAAATGGATGCTAGGGGGCAATGGTTTAGATATGGCATACAATTGTGAGAATATTTGTTCAATCAAAAACACAAAAAACACGTACTGTAATAAAAAATGTTTTGAGTACTTTAATGTGCATTCAGCTGATTGCATAAGCCAAGTCAGAAGCCTGCATGAGTCGACGCGTTAGCAGCATTTATCTGAAAATCAACTTTGAATCCAACGGATCCATTAAAAGGATTCATTATAATTCACCGTTTGGTTGATAAATGAAGCAGCCTTATACATTCCACTTGGCCTTTGGGATGAAATGTCAACAATCTGATATTCACAAGTAGTTTTTGTTCTTATAACATCTATGTTGTATATTTCTTGCCCTGTGTCAGTCAAGCAAAACATAGGCAAGTTAAATTTACTCCTGCTGGATATATTCAAGGGGTTGTGGACGCATGATCATAATGACGTTATTTTCTTTACTTTATTCCGAGCTGTTTTCTGTCATTCATTTTATTTTCTCTCGGCCCGTGTATTATATATATATTTTTTTTACTTGTGACCTGAATTTAAACTTTTTTCTTATCATTTGCTGGTTTCATACCCGCACATTCAAATGTGACCCCGGTGTTTCACTGTGTATGACGATTTTTATATCAGGCGATGCTTAAAACAACAGTATTTAAAGTACAGGTATTATGGTTTTTCACCATTTTAATATTGTTGTTTGAATTAAATAGTTTCTATATGCATCTGAAAGGTCTGTGTCGGAAAACAACTCTAAGTCACCCCCAGAAGAGGCTCTCTCTGCCACAAGAAACACATTGCTTCAGAGCTGACTGAAATGCCCTTATAGCTTCTGGCCATTTTTTTCATCAGTTGGTGATGTAAACAACTGAATTTTTGCGCCGAGCAGAAAGTTTGGCATGCCCTTGAATTAAGTGGGTTAAGCCCACAAGGCTACACCAGTATTTGTTTCTACCGCTCATTTGAGAAATCCGTTTATGGAAAGGGGTGTGACATTTCCAACCCACGCAAGAAGCAGTTGACCAATCACTAGTGAGTGATCAAAGTTGACCAATCACAGCACAGTGTAGTTTTCAGTAGAGCGGGGCCAGGACCTCAACAGAGTGTTTCACACACAGGTACTGCAGATATAGCCAGTATGAGAATACTCAAGTGTTTTTTTTAAGATGAAAAATTTAAACCCTTTTTAGTGGACATCAAGAATACAAGAATGACAAAAGAAAAGTAACATAATAGGTGCTCTCAAAAAATATACTCACTGTAAGTATTTTTGGGATTAATGGGATCAGGTTTCCATATTTTCAGCAATGGTTTCCTTTTAAAAATAGGGCCCGTAGTGTCTTTAATGAAGCATTCGTGCCAACACATCTGGTTTCATTATTTCAAATTTAGTGAGCTCAGTTTCTGACTCATCATATAATGACACTACCTGACCAAGCGATGATACAGGATGGAAAAGGAGGCTCTTGGCATCCTTATTTGATGCCAGAGTAAAAACAAACTTAACCCCCTAACCCAAACCCTAACCATTAACGTCAAATAAGGAAGCCAAAAGCCTAATTTTTCATTGTATATTGATGTTTGATCAGGTTGCATCACTATATGAGGAGACGAGATGAGATATGAGATGAGATTGATTAAGTACGTTCTAAACGCCTGCTTAGTCTCATAAACTTTGGTCACACATACATACTCAGTTTTTTTTAAACCAAATGGCTCACACAATTCAGAGAAAAAGGAAAAAAAAAAAAAAAAAGGAAAATTCAAAGCATTCATGTGCTGTCATATGCAGCTGTTCTGTAGTGCTGGCATGAGGCAATGACATGCAATTATGAATTCAGTGGTTCTTCTGTTGGACATTTAAATAATTCTACCAGGTGCAGGCAGTGAAGCATTGCTGAAAAATAATATAATCATAACCAATAACACATTCTATCAATAACATACAATTCTCACCAGAATTGTAGAAAAATAACTGAACATATATCCAAATTATTTCTTTAAGCAAATAAGAAATAAATGTCAATTCATAGGGCAGACAACAAAACACATGAGCAGCCCTCCCTGTAGAACATTTTGGCAGTCCTTTGAAGAGTTACTTCAAGGTCATTCAGAATTTACTCCTGGGGACTTCATGCCTGGAATGTTACTGCACTCACCAGCTGATAAATCAACTCCATTGTCTGGTGTTGGGTGTGGTATCAGAAAGACATCTCTGAGTTAAGAGGAATAGTTCCCTTAGTTGCCCATAGATCATTTCAGAGGCCAGATGGCAAGAGCCCTATACATTAGCTGCAAGCTCTAGCTGGAGCACTGGTAATTTTTCTCTATCTTTTATGCACACTGGGTATACTGTTTCAGCTCAGAAGCTAGTGGAAAATTTTTCATAGCTAACTGAATTTTGGATTGCACCAGGACCCTATCTGATCCCGAACCTGAACCAGGTCTAAACAAACTGTTCAGCCACAAGAAAGACAGCTTGACAAACATGCATATATTGAAATGAAATGCCTGCGTGAGCACAGACAGAGTAACTCCGGATAAGCACAACATCGAGCCTGGAGCATAAACCAACAGGATGACTCATAAAAACCCAACATGATGTGGGATTACACCGCATCATAAAACCAATGAAAAATAAGTCATAAACACCAGGTCCGCTGTGCCTCACATTAGAACTAAAAGGTACCAATGAATCTTCAGCCGAGAAATCCATTATATCTGCCAATAAAGATTTTACCCCCTAGTTACATGTAATGGGGCAGACTGCACCAGAGATTGAGTCTGAAAAATCACTAAATACACTCGTTCAGGATGGTGCCAGTCATTAAAGAGAGTGCTGATGTGAGTAATCTCACAGCGAGACAGGAGTTGGATGCGACCTATTTTCCCAAGCGTGCACAAACACGCTGGTAACTACGCAGAGCGGAAAGAAATGCAGGCTTGACCCTCAGTCATCAGTATTTCATGTGCTGCAAATTATTGAATCAATGAGCAAAATCAGCTCTTCAGCATGTTTGATGGTGAAACCCTTTAAAAAGGCACAAATTTGCTCACCCTGTAAACCGTTTTTTATTTTTATTAAAAGATACAAACTGATGGTGCTATGTTCACAAATAAAATATAACAGCATGTCTTTTTTACATGGGAAAGCATACCGTTATTTGTGGGGCACTCTTGAGATAATAATTAACTGATAACAAGAATGTAGGGGCAGTCCTTGAATGCAACAATTTGCAAAATGTTGTGGAACCTTGACACAGGATATATACTACAATAAAATACCAAATGTGCAAAATGAGTACACTACATACTGCTATAATTTATTGATATGGGACGATTGCAGGCTGCAAAGTTGCATTTTGTTCATGGACAGCATGTGTGAGCCCTTACAGTATGAGGTGAAGCAGCATTCCCTCAACATCTCAGGAAGTGACATTTTTAGCCTGGATTTTCCCCATTCATCCCAGAGTTCGCATGTTTGCAAGGCTGTATTGTGGTGAAGCCTGCAGGGTTTCACTGAGCATACATAATCTAATCCTTTTAAACAGCCAAAGAGTTGCCCAGCTGACACAATCAGCCCGCAGAATGACATACATTGTAAGCAGGAGAGTTTGAGTTCACGCGAAAATCCCAGCCTCATTTATCACCGATGAATGCCCTGGTATAAAGGCAATTTGACGCCGGCGCTGCATCATTGGCTAATTTCTGCTAAAATGAGAACAAGCCAGTAGAATAACACATAATTGAATGGCTGCAAACAATAATTAAGACAGAAGGTTCAGGCACACACTGACATCATTGGCCTTCTGACATCATTAGATGAAAACCATTTTAAAAGAAAAGTAAGGTTTTTCTTTTGGCGCTAATTATCAATGCATGAACCCACAGTGAGAATGTCAGGCATGACACAGCTGCACTGATGACAACCTGTTTCTACCTTAATGGATGAAGAAAAAAAATCAAACACTTGGCTCTTAAATGTATTATTCACCCCCTGTCACCGCTGCACACAAAAGCTTACAATGCAAACTAAATAGAAGAAATTAAAACTTTTTATATACTCAAAGTAATGAGACAGGAAGGAAGTGGAATTCTGTAATTTTAATATATCACCATACCCTTCCTGCTTGTGTATGTGGATAGGGTTGATTTCTGGATGGAAAGTGTTGGTGTGACTATTTTATGGCTATTGCAATAATAAGAAATTCATTGCAATTTACTAAAGAACATTTATTAGTTTCATGCCTTTTTCACGCGTAATGGGAAATACAGTCATAAGAGAAAGAAAGTACACCCTCTGTCAGTTCTGTGGTTTTATGCATCATGAGGTCACATAATAAATAAAAAATAAACTGGTCCTAATCAGGTCCTAAAATTATGTAAATCTAATCTCAGGTGTAAAACGGCACCCAACAGATTCCACCATGCCATTATTTATTTTACGAAAATTCTGCCAAAATGCAGAAGCCATGTTTGAAAAACTAAGTACAGCGCCCTCCATAATTATTGGCACTCCTGGTTAAGATGTGTTAAAAGCCTTAAAATAAATTTTATTTTTATTGCAGTAGCTTACTCTCACACTGAAAATTGTAGAAAAATGAAACCGTCAACTCAAGTGAATTTTAAGGGGGAAAAAATCCCTGACTAAGAAATAATTATTTTTCATAAAATCACCTGTTCCACAATTATTGGCACCCCTAACAATTCCTAAGAAATAAATGTATGACGTGACACAGAGGCCATTTCTCTTATCCACTCTTCAAAATGGAAAAGACAAAAGAACACACTATTCAATTAAGGCAGATGTGTGTCGACCTTCACAAGTCAGGCAATGGCTACAAGAAAATAGCCACTCGCCTGCACCTGTCCATATCTAATGTCAGAGGAATCATTAAGAAGTTTAAAACAACTGGAACAGTGCTAAACAAGCCTGGATGAGGACGCAAGTTTATTTTGCCACCACGCACAGCGAGAAGGATGGTAGGAGAAACAAAAAGTTCTCCAAAGCTCACTGTTAAAGAATTGCAACAAATGGTAGCATCTTGGGGTCACAAAGTCTCCAAAACAACCATCAGGCACTATCTACATGCCAACAAGCTGTTTGGGAGGCATGCACGGAAAAACCTTTTCTCACTCACAATCATAAACGCAAACGTCTGGAGTTCGCTAAGCGGTACTGGGACTTCAATTGGGACCATGTGCTTTGGTCAGATGAGACCAAGATAGAGCTTTTTGGCAACAAACACTCTAAGTGGGTCTGGCGGAACACAAAAGATGAGTATGCAGAAAAGCACCTCATGCCCACTGTGAAGTATGGGGGAGGTTCGGTGATGCTGTGGGCCTGTTTCTCTTCCAGAGGCCCTGGGAACCTTGTTAGGGTGCATGGCATCATGAACGCTTTGAAATACCAGGACATTTTAAATCAAAATCTGGTGGCCTCTGCCCGAAAGCTGAAGATGGGTCATCACTGGGTCTTTCAGCAAGATAATGACCCTAAACATGTGGCCAAATCTACACAGAAATGGTTCACCAGACACAGAATCAACCTCCTCCCATGGTTATCTCAGTCCCCAGACCTCAACCCCATTGAAAACCTGTGGAGTGAGCTGAAGAGGAGAGTGCAGAGGAGAGGACCCAGGTCGCTGGATGATTTAGAGAGATTGTGCTAAGAGGAATGGTCAAAGATCCCTCTTTCTGCATTCTCCCATCTTGTGAAACATTATAGGAGAAGATTAGGTGCTGTTTTGTTGGCAAAAGGGGGTTGTACAAAGTATTAACATCAGGGGTGCTAATAATTGTGGCACACATGATTTGATTTATAAGAATTTTTTCTTAATGTGGGATTTTTTCCCACTGAATAAATGCACTTGAACTAAAGGTTGGATTTTCCTCTTTCTTTCATTGTGGTCCTATATTATTTAGAAAAAAAACTGAATTTATTAGAAGCTAAAGATCACATCTTAACCAGGGGTGTCAATAATTATGGAGGGCGCTGTACACCCTTACTGCTTCCATAGGAATTAAGAAAGTACTTAGCAGCTAGGCATTGCTGATCAAATGCACTTGATTAATTCATCATCAGCAAGTGTGACCACCTGTATAAAAGCAGAAGTTTTGGCACTTTGCTGATCTGGAGCATTTAGGTGTGTGTTAACACAATGCCAAGAGGGAAAGACATCAGCAAACTTAGAGAAACAATTTTTCACGTCCATACAATTCAAAGTCCACCATTCTACAGTGAGGAGGATTATTCTCAAGCGGAAAACATTCACAGCAGTCGCCAGTCTTCCCAGGAGTGGACATCCCAGCAAATTCACCCCGAGTTCACCAGACTGTGCCAAGCGCAGAGAAATTGGACTAAAGACCTACGTCTAGAACTCTACAGGCCACCGTTTGCATGTTAAATGCTAAAGTTCACAACAGTGCAATTCGAAAAAGACTGAACAACCATGGCTTGTTTGGAAGGGTTACCAGGAGAAACCCTCTCTTTTCCAAGAAGAACATGGCAGCACGGCTTAGAATTGCAAAGTTTCATCTGAATAAACCACAAGCCTTCTGGAAAAATGTCCAGTTGTTTGGCTACAATGCACAGCGCCACATTTGGCACAAACCAAACACAGCATATCAACACAAACACTTCATACCAACTGTCAAGCATGGTGGTGGGGTGATGATATAGTATTCAGCTCCGTCCGTACGTCCGTCCGTCCGTCCGTCCCGAACATTGTCAGCGCGATATCTCAAGAAGGAGTCAACCTATTTCAATTCTTTTTGGTACCAACCTTCCTACTGGGAATGCGCAGACACCAGTCGGTTTTGGTGACCTAACGGCAGGGGATATAGTCACTTTAGTGACAAACTCTTGTTTGGGCTTGTTTTGCAGCCACTGGACTTGGGCACCTTGCAGTTACTGCGTCGACCATGAACTCCTCCATGTACCAAAGTATTCTAGAGTCAAATGTGAAACCATATGTCCCACAGCTAAAGGCTGGCTGCAGCTGGGTCATGCAACATGGCAATGATCCCAAGCCTGCCAACAAATCTATGACAGAATGGCTGGAAAAGAGAAAAATCAAGGTGTTGCAATGGCCAAGTCAAAGTCCGGGCCCCAACCCAATTGAAATGATATGGCAGGACGTTAAGATAATTGTGCATAAACCACTGCCCTCAAGCATCTTTAAACTGAAGCAATGTAGTAAAGAAGAGTGGCCCACAATTCCTCCACCATGACGTGAGAGAGAGATAAAATCATATAGAAAAGGATTAGTTCAAGTTATCGCTACTGAAGGCAGTTCTACTATTAAATCATGGGGTGTTCTTAGTTTTTCACAGATGACTTTTGGCAGAATTTTGGCTTAATAAATATCTGTTGTGGAATCTGTTGCGCGTTGTGTGACACCTGAGGTTAGATTTACCTAATTTTAGTACCTAATTAGGCACAGCTGATTTTTTTTTATGTCCTGGTATCTAAAACACTAGAACTGAAAGAGGGTGTACATTTTTTTCTCATGACCGTACATATTAAGGTTTATTTTACCGCATGGACTATGTTATTGATATTCAATGCAGCGCTTATGGTGGACTGGAACAGACAATTCACTTCACTCATTCTTCACGCCATGAAAATCTCTGGTGATATTTTATGCTAGTTATCACAAGCTGCAATCAATATTCATGCTCTAACTTTCATTCCAAGCATTGCGACACTCTGATGCATGTCAACATAAATGCTGTTGGAAGAAGCAAACATATTCTCCCACTAAGTTACAGTATATGTCATTGTAATGGCACAGTCCACTAAACATTTAAGAACAACAATGCTGGAACATTTCCATTGCGCTATGAATCTACTTTCAATTTTGGATTCACAACTTCTATTCTCAGAATGTAGAGTACAGTATGGTTCAGTTCTGTATTCAATGGGATTACAAAGCACTGTGGATGTCTGTGTGTGTATGTGCGTGTGTGTTGGCAAGCCACAGAGAGATACATGGAAAGACTCCAAATATGGTCGTATATTTTATTAATTTACCATTCTCTTCCAGGACATATCAGATATCACATAGTCAGCAGCACAAAGCATTCAAATCTGTGTTATTTTATTATAATGTCTGTTGCTACGGCATCCATGTTCATCACGTCAGCTGAGCAAGAAAACAGAGCGGCAAATCCTTGAAGAATTCTATCAAGGTCAGTCCTTGCACTGCTGCAGCAGAAACAAGAACTGATTGTTTATACAAATAATCTTTGCATGATTGCATGATGTTGGCATTTACTTGCTCTTCATGAGACTTCATTTACTGAGACATGATTTACACGGGTACGGGTAATGCCCTACTTTTTCTTCAGTAATGCTGCGGTATTTCATTGGTATAACTTTTGTACAAGATGGAAGAATTCTCTATTTCTGAGCCAAAAAAATTCAGAGAGAAACCACACATGAAGTGAAAACAGTCTGATGGATCCAGACTGTTCATTTTTAAAGATGAAAAGTATGCAGTGCACTGCATGCCATGGCTAGTGAACTTATATATACCCATACCTTCCATCCATCAGCTGAAACCGAGTGGCGATTTTTATAAAAATTTTATTTTTCTTTTTCTCACAATTTGGAATACTTAAAGCAAAATTCTTCTGGTCCATATCCGGCCCACACCTGACACCTTCATCCGGCCCACATACCGCATGGAATGATGGCACTTGGGCGCCCCGCTCCCATTTGCCAGAACTTGGCCACAACAAAGCCATCACAGTGCCAGATGTCAGCCAAGAATGATGCAGCAAATGTAGGCCAGTTTTAGTTCACTTACAGACTGACTGTTGTCATTCTGCCGAATATTTGCCAATTGTGGGCCATATTTGTTTTGTGATATGCAGGTCAAATTCAGCATTTACCACATGGGCTACTTCAGGCCCACATCTATTTTGTCTGGGCCAAAAGAATGCCAAAAGTGCCGGATCGTTGCCTGATGTGGCCCACATCTGTATGTATCTGGGAGAGGTTGCACAGATATGAAGACTACGATGGAAAAATGATCAAAGTCACATTTTCACATTGTGGAAAAATTAATTAACAATTAAAAACGATCTTTGGAACAAAGCACTGAAAAATATGCAAAAAAAAATAAAAAAAAATATATATATATATATAAAACATAGTAATATATAATGTTATCATATATTACTATCAATATCATAATAATATATGATATATATATATATATATATATATAATACAAAAATGCAACATTTAGACTCTGATCATTTTTTTTTCTTTGTGGTCTTCACATTATTTTGCAGACAATTCTTCACATTTAGCTTTAGGAGACAGACTGTAAATACCTACTTAATTATGAAGGCTAGGCTACAAACAGATGAGACATTGCCTGTCAAAATAAATACGAAGCTCCTTGGGCATCAACTAGCCAGTCACTCTCGGCCAAATGGGAAAGTATGAGGCAGTGGGAGAGGCCATTCTTTTCTTATCCTTCATAACAAGATCATTCTCACTGCTTAATACTTCAGCTATCTCCTGAAATCAAAAATGCAGTGCAGGGAAAAAATTGTGATAACGTAAGCATGTTTAAGCAACAAGGCTTTGCTAAAATATGAAACTACTTGTGGCATCTAACAAGAGTTTTTGAGCACAGCCAAGACTGAAGCATGAAAAAAATCAATTTACTGCAATAACCAGTGGGCACACTCACAGCTAATTATGTCATTATAAAGAAGTACAGCTGCTTTATTCACTGTGGAATGACTCAAAATGGAACACAGAGTACTCATCTGAACCTTAAACACTGAGCTTTTACACCAGTGTCATTCCGCACCCTTGTAATTAATGGAAAAAGACTGTGATTTTTAACCCATTGTAGTAATTAATGAAATGCTATAATTAACACATCATCTGGGCAGAGGTCCAAGCATTGACACAGAAATGTAAGGCCTTGAAGCAGCCATAGTAGGTTTAAATTCAGCTAAGAAGCATGGAAAGTAATGTAATATTCTTGAAAGGATGTGCTGTACTTGTCATAGTACTATTGAGAGAAAATATCTGCCTAGCAAAACTAAGTCAGATGTTGTTACTCAGGAATAAATTATGCGGCTCCCTTCAGCCAATTCAGCACAATAATGATAGCAGAATTGTTGCAAATTCTGAACGTGTAATCAGCTTTAAAATGGGGGTTTTGAATGCTCTGTACCACTCATACAACACATCATCTCTGCTCATAGGATGAAGAAAATTAATAATAATTGCGGTGATTAATGCATATTTTCAGCCTTTGTTGCAAGAATAAATCTGCATACCTGAGCCAGAGCCTGCTGCAAGTACTCAGCACAGTACAAAAGCTTACTCGTATAGTGTTCGTGCGAAGCTTTAAGTGGCTTGGCTCCTGAATATATCAGTACATTCATTCCTTACACCCCTCTAAGATTACTTTGCCCGAAGAACGTTGGCTACTTGAAGCTTTCAAATATATTCAGAGTCACAATGGGAAGTAGAGACTTCTCTTATAAAGCTCCAATCTTATGGAATAATCTCCCAAGGCATTTTCAACATCAGACACAGTGAACATTAACTCAAAAAATACTGCATTAGTTAGGCATAAAGATAAGGAATTTATCAGGAGTGTTAAATATATCTAAGTGGAACTGATCTGATGTGACTGAGCAGGCCTAAATGGTGCCAGTAGTGCTAGCTACACTGGTCACCAGGGAGGTAAGTATGCTACCAATAGTTAGTGCTAAAAAATGCACTTGGATTCTGTGGCACTGAGCACAAGTCAATGGTGCAGTTGGGGCTATTTACATCCTTAATTGCCATGGAGGTCTGCACGGTGCTGATATTTTGTTCAATGGGCACACTTGGGGCATATCAGTCCTGGAGCTTGATGTAAGTGGTCACATCGCTAGATCAAATGATTAGGACCAGCTGCTTCATAGTTAAAATAAAGAGTCATTTGGAACTGAACTTTAGAGACAGGAGATATTTTCATAACACTAACATAAAGCAGAGGACTGAAGCCAGCCTTACCCTCAGTGTGAATGGCCGACACGTAGGTCCAGTTGTAGCGCTTGACTATGTCCACCATGGCGCGGGCTTGCTGGGCATCAGAGGGTACCACTCTCATGAAATACTTAAACAGGGACTTGTCACTGAGGTCCATGCTGGTGGCAGAATAGGCAATTTGGGGGATGTTAAATAGCTGCAGCAGGTTCTGAACCTGGATAGCCACTGAACTGGATCCAGGTCCGATCAGGCCCACAATAGGTTTCTTCCCTTTCACGGGCCCGTCGCCAGAGCAGCGTGTCTGGCTCTCTTGCTCATCTGAGGGGATGAGAGAGTCCCGGATGAACTCAATGCTCTGCTCCAGGGCCACGGCTGAGTGCCAGCAGGAGTCTCGAATCTCACACCCCAGTGTGATGTTGGGCAGGATCTTTGAGTCGGCGTTGATGCGGTCCAGGGTGTGCAACATGGCCTCCACACGCTGGATCCCATACTGCTCTCGCACTGGCCCACACTTGCGCTCGTGTACCTTATCAGCTGGGGGCTGGTGGTGGACAGAGAACAGAGCCCCAATGATGATGTCTCCTGGGACATGGGCCAGCACCCGCCTCTCATTGGACTGGGCACCCACCAGGAGGTGGACATTTGCCATCCTGATGTCCAGCAAAATAAGGGTCAATAGCAAGAGGCTCATTTTATGATGTAAAGTCCAAAGTGGCACCAGCGCTCTCTTGCATTCAGCACAATTCCATCCCTGCAGAAAAAACTGAAATGCGGTATCCAGAGGAATATCAGTATCTTTTCCACATTGGATTTTGTAAAACTATCATTGCTCTAACATTTCCACATAGAACCCTGTGTAAGTAAGTCAAGGCAGAGTTTTGTCAGGAAGGTTTGTCCAGGAATAATGGTTTTCATAACCTGTATCAAGAGAATGGAAGAAATATTACAGATTTCCAACAGGCTGTGCATATGAATCATGTAAAATAAAAAATACAGGTATGGGTAAGTTCTTAAAGTTCTGGGGGGGGGGGAGTGGCCAAGGTTATAAAAATTATCAGCAATTAATTGCGTTCCTGTATGGTATGGAGTAGAACATGAAGAGGTGGGAAGGCAGGGGTCTTCTGAAAACTAATCACAACCAGTTGCAAATATCGATCCAATTACCTCTCTGGCCACACAGAAAATAGTAAAATTGCAAATGTTTAGGTGTCCAACCATTCTAGACAGTCAATTTGTGATGTTGTTCATGCAGACGCAATAATATTTCACGCAATAATTCACGACTAAACGCTCCATCTATCAATTGAGTGAGCTCCTTGTGGGATAGAAATAGCCTTTAAGTAACAATATTATGTAAGCGATGACTCGCCCTTTTGCAACAATGTCCTCAAGTATTCTATTTTTTTTTTCGTACTCAAAGTACATAGACATTCAATTATGTCGTGGCGAGTTTTTGAATTTTCGTCAAGCCTAAAATTTTACTGCAGTTTTAGGATCCCCGACAACAGAGAAAACACAGTTCAAAATGACAAGCAATATTTACAGGGTATGAGGGCATCTCCCCCGATTATTTGCGTTGCCTGATGGATCGGATGACCAAAGCCAGTGTAGTTTAATTATAGCTACGATGTAGATAGGCCATGCCTGTATAAAATTAGATTAAACCATGTTATTCAAGAATATGTCTCGCTTCATTTCCATAATTTTCACACTGAGCAATAGGCTATTTTAGTCACATTTATCTCAGAACTTAGCACAGAAATGCGTTGAGTGTTATGTTAATATGAATGGATGCGCCCAACCCAGAGGCTTGGCAACGAGTTGGCCCGAGGAGCCCAGCCGAGATTATGTTATGTTTTTCCTGAGGCTATAGGCACGCGTTGTACGGTCAGGAAAAGCATGGTCAGCATTCTTTTTCTTCACTTGTGGCTCGTTACGGTAACAACAAAATCAACGAAGGCGAAAATATGAGAGTCACTACGAACGCCGATGACCCCTAACAGTCGCTGTTCGTGGTACTGAAATCTTCAAAACAGCATTTCCATTTCACCCTCCGTTAAGAACTTTGCTGAAACTTTCGAGCAGTCAACGTCTTGACCACCGGATTCTGCGACAGATCATGGCTGTCGTGGCTGCGTCTTCAGCTGTTCCTAAAACAAAGGGATAGTCGGGAAAAGTTTAAACCCTTTCCATGCAAGGGGCTGCAAAGGAGCTCAACGGCCGTCTCGGTTATCGCCATCCCACTAACAGAACACGGCACACAACACCGTGACATGTCTCAACAGGAAGCAACGTAGTGAAATACAGGCGACTTCAGACGGAGTCGATCATACCAACATTAAAGAAATTAGCGACGTGTAGAGAGGCAACAAATACCAGCAATTAAGGACATTTGACTGCACCTCACATCAGAACGCGTATTACATTACCGATTGAATATTCATCTCCCTCCTGATATTTTTCCCCAAAAAGAGAGCTTGTCTGGCGGATAACAACCAACCTTGTTTATACTGCAGAATCCCTGGTAGTTTGAAGATGCGAAATCAAAACTCGTGGTATCGGGCGCCCCGCGACAATGGCATACCGGAGCCCAGCGCTTCGTTGAAATGAACATCGGCAGCTACAGGCTCTGTGCTGCCGGGCCAGCAAGAAGAGAGACAGTTTCCCGCTTCTACAGTCGCGGCATGAGGACGACTATCCAGACTGAAGTTCACATTTTTGCTACTGTCTTCGCCGGGAACAATGTTGCCGTATGCTGTGCCTACCCAACTTTAAACCCTTTCAGTTAAACCAAGATTTCAGCTAACAGTCCCTAACGAGTCCATTAAGAATGCTTCATAAACTGTTTTAAATGTTTTTCTGTTTTTTTTTTTTTTTAATTTATTTATTTTACTTTGCTATATGGCAAGTTAAGGAGACCTATAGCAATTAACGCTCCCCGATGATTAATTGAAAATATTAAGGACAGTCTCATTATGATAGTCTATATATTCGTCCTAATTTTAAAACGTTCAACGCTGAAAAATAGGCTACATTCGGAGATTTTGTACAGAGGGTACAAATTGAAGCTCTAATATAGAAAAATGAGTAGCCTATCGCAAAATTTCGCAAAGCATCAGCTAAATTCTTAGGTATTTCATGCATGTTTCCAAAGAGTTGGTCCTAAGACTGAACATACTATAGAATGCATTTGATTTAGTGGTGGGTTTATCACAGTAAAAAAATCTGATATTATACATATAATTAAAACCATTCGTTATCATTCAGAGCCTACCTGAAGGTTTTATGAGCTGTCAGATGCATCCAATGTAGCATATATGAATAATATTCGTTATGCGAAGACCTAAACATGACATTCCGCACATCACCATTAATCCACTTTTTACCATGGCAACAAAAACATCTCTTTTCTCTTTCCCTCACTCCGTTTCTCGCCCTCGCAAAGTGTTTCCCTTCCCCCACCCTCGTGGTGGTGACCGCGTTTTAGGTTTCTCGTTATGGTTCCTTTGGTATTTCGCCACAGCAGGCATTGCCTTTCTTTTTTTCTTTCAGCGTTAATAAACACGTGAAGGTTGATGACCTCGTTTGGTTTTTATACACAGCTTGTTTAATACCAATGAGGACAACAATTAAACGACTCCAGTCGCAGCGATAGCAGTTACGGTTTAAGCATCATGCTTTCCCACTCAGGGCTGCGAAACGAAAATTGAAGTAGCCTATGGAAAAGAATGTCTCATGAGAGAAGTAAATTATTAATATCCAGTTACTCCTATTGCTGATATTAGATAATAGTAAGGAAAACTATAGCCTACATGCAATGCAGCAGTTGAATATAACATCCAATCAAGAAAAGTAACAAACACATCTTTTACATTGCTGTACAAACTGAATGTGCGATTGATCCTCAGTTCAGGGTGACTTAGGCCTACTTGGTATTCGTGATTACACCAGTAATGGCTAATATGCATGGTATCCTACAATTATGAAACCACTGATAATCAAAGCAACGTTACCATGACTGAGACACGTGCAGTTTTTGACAAATGGATTGCCAACAAAATGTGCTTAGGAACGACTGTCAATGTAAATTGTTGCCACTTTTCTTCCTGTTTCTCGGTATAGCTAAGCTGTTCATAATTTTGCAGACTTGAATATGGTCGCACTAAATGCGCAGAAAGATTAGAAGTTTATCAATGTAAAAGTATGGAAAGTATGATTTACCCAGAACTTGGTGCATCATACACTTAAATGTGCAAAGAGGTGACCCCGCATGGGCATGGCACATCTGAGAACTAAAGAATGTTAATTGTAATTGAGTTCCTTTGTTTGTTTGTGTTTTTCCTAAATCACGAGAGGTAGCCTACATAATTAAACTATTTTCATAAACTTACTTTGCTTAATGGATGTGCAAATTTCCAGACCCAGCAATTGGGTTGCAGTGTTGGACAATTGAAGCACCTATTCCTAAAACCCCATAAGTCACACTTGACTTGACTTGACTTGTGGGGTTTTAGTAATCAGTGCCTCAATTGGTGGTAAAGAAGGCTTATAAGCCCAAGGTCCAAGATTCCATTCTCATTCACGACATCCATAACAGAGACGTTCGGGAAGTATTTCCAGCCTGAATGGTATAAGTGGGTATATTGAGATATATCATAAGTGCACATGCCCTGCCATTTAAAAAAAGTTGTTCAAAAAAGTTAAGAATGCGCTAAATGCCGTCATAAGAGGAAACTTGACAAAATTACAGAATTTAGCCTAAATAAAATTGATGTGACAATAATGTTTAGCTTCAAGCAGGAGTAAGATTAATAACTTCTTATTTAATTTTTTGACCCAGAAAAGGCGCAATTAAAAATGCTTTTGCGATGTTCTCAACCAAGACCTCCCACTGACGTTTTGCGTTGTGGCGCATTCTTCAGTTTTGTTTAAAATATTTGCATTCGTTAATTTCATAGGCTATTCAATTGGCCACTCCAAATATTGTTGATAAAATGCATTACACATCCACAAATTATGAGGAAAGTTTAACTGGGTTGCAATAAGCACCAAAGCTCCCCTCTCGCTTCCTACATGCCTACAGGGGTATGGGGATGGGGAATTAATAACGCCCGCAGGTCCCTCAGTTAAGTGGCACATTTCAGAAAATAAGTATACAGCGCCATCTTCTGGTACAAAATAGGCAAAGTTACACTATATGAATAATTGGTGGTATATCCTGGTTGCAAGAGTTGATTCTCAGAAAACCCACCACGCTTAAAGCCAGAAATAACCTGTCATCAAAAAAAACAAAAAACAAACAGAGAATGTTCATGGACAGAGAAGGTGGCTATAACTTGACAAGAGAGCTTAACTCCAGAAAACTCTGTGTTAAAACCAAAATGAAAAGTATGTGCACATCAATCTGTGGGGTAGATTTGGAACAGTTTGGAGCTGAAGCTCAGAGTACAAATATAAATCAGTTTAAAAGGATGTACAAAAAAATCTTTCTTTAAGGGGTATGTGGAAGATGAAGTGTGTTACTTGGGAGTAAGTAATCAGATGTAAATAAAATACCGTGCTAGTCGCACTTAAAACCCCTCGGCCAAGAGCATATAGTAACCCAGGAAATTTTTGCGGGCTGTTTAATTTTGCGGACTTTGCGAGTGGTTGTGATCGTCAAAAATAACCAGCCCACAAAAATTTCCAATCTAAGCAGCCATTAAAACTCCTTTCTTTTGTAAACGAGAGCAGTCCCATACTACCCAGCTCGAGGAGCTTTTTCTTACTGTTATGACTTGGAAAAATCACAACAAAGAAAACTGGCCAGTACAACTAAAACAAATTTATTCTTTACAAAAAAAGTTGTACAAAAATTATCCACTATTTAAATTCTCTAATAACACTGCCACGATTTAACTGTTGCCAAAACAAAACTCCGGTCTGCTCTCTTCTGCTGTCTGCTCTCTTTGTTGTCAGTCTCTCGTGCTTAAAATCACAGCCTTTATATAGTCTAGCAACCTTCCAGAAAGATCCACAGGATTCTAGGGAAATCCCGCCCCCTCCAAGCAGGAAAGTGCCAGAAGCTTCGAGAAATTACTAGACTTTTCTTAATGATTTTACAAGTACGCCACCAGATGGTGCCAATGAACAAAATAAATATAGCTGACCAGCAGGGCAGCAAAACAGCATGTAACAAATCTTCATTTACAAATGGAATATAAAGCTGTACAAAAAATTATCATACATAACACCTCCCCTCTTTAAGAAAAGAAAGGTTTGCTAAAAGCTTTCTTTTGTTAAAATTAACACAGTTTTATAATCAGAACAATATTGAACTTTACACAAACGTATTATTGATCATGATAACAATCATATACATAACAAACAGTGTAAGTCTCACAATCAAATAGAAAAGTAAAATTACGTTTTTCACAAACACGAAAAGAAATAAAATTACATGCGTGAAAGTGTATCTGGGATTACATTATCTTTTCCCCTGATGTGAGAAATGTCCAAATCATACTCTTGCAAAAGTAAACTCCATCTCAGTAATCTTTGATTCTTGTTTTTGATCTTGTGCAAGAATGTGAGGGGATTGTGATCACTGAAGACCTTGATGGAAGTAGCTGAACAAGTCAAATAGACTTCAAAATGTTGTAAAGCCAAAACAAGTGCCAAACATTCTTTTTCAATTGTTGAGTAGTTTTTCTGATGTTTATCAAACTTTTTGGAAAAGTAACAAACAGGATGATCTACTCCATCAGTGTCTTCTTGCAGTAAAACTGCACCTGCACCAATGTCACTGGCATCAACTGCCAACTTGAACTCCTTTTTGAAATTGGGAGATAAGAGAACTGGTGCATTTTTGAGAATAGCTTTTAGCTGGTCAAACGAATTTTGACATTTTTCATCCCAAACAAATTTTGCATTTTTCTTCAGTAAATTTGTCAAAGGTTCAGAGATGATCGAGAAATTTTTACAGAATTTTCTGTAGTAGCCATCCATCCCTAGAAATCTCATGAGCTGTCTTTTAGTTGTTGGCTCAGGAAATTCAGTGATAACTTTGACTTTTGCATCATCTTGTAGGATGACTTGACCCTGTTCATTTTCTAAGGGGCAGTCACAATCTTCGGAATTTTCCAGTTCAACTGTATTTACCACATTGACTGGCTTTTGCTGAGTGTCTCTATCAATGTATTCTTTCAGCATATTGATGTGACACATTTGTTTTTGTTTCCTCCTTCCAGGAGTTGAAATTACGTAATTTAGATCCCTGACCTTTTTGAGGACAGTGAAAGGGCCGAAATATCGGGCTCTTAGAGGGTTTCCAGGAACTGGCAAAAGTGCAAGAACTTTGTCACCAGTTTTAAAACTTCTATCTTTTGAATGAAGGTCATATCTGGCTTTCATTTTGCCCTGAGCTTCTTTGAGATTAGACTTAGCAAAGTCACAGGCTTTAGAGAGACGATTACGGAAGTCAGAGACATACCGAAGCAAGTTCATTGGGACATCATCTTCAGCGAGCAACTTTTCCTTCAGTAGCTTCAGAGGTCCACGGACTGTATGCCCAAAAACGAGCTCAAAAGGACTGAACCCAAGAGACTCCTGAACAGCTTCACGGGCAGCAAACAGAAGAAGATGGACACCTTCATCCCAATCTTTCTCTGTGTCAAGGCAGTAGGTCCTTATCATGTTCTTCAGGGTTTGATGGAACCTCTCCAAAGCACCTTGACTCTCAGGATGGTAAGCTGATGACCTGTATTGTTTAATACCAAGCTCATGCATAACTTGTTGAAATATGCCAGACATGAAATTTGATCCTTGATCAGACTGAATAGACTTAGGAAGACCAACAAAGCAGAAAAACTTAGTAAGAGCCTTGATGATAGTCTTCGCCTTGATATTACGAAGTGGAATTGCCTCAGGAAACCCAGTGGAAGCACACATGATAGTCAGTAAGTACTCACAACCAGACCTAGTCTTCGGCAATGGTCCGACACAGTCAATGATGATCCGACTGAAAGGTTCTTCAAAAGCGGGAATGGGCTTAAGTCGAGCCTTTGGAATATTTTGGTTCGGCTTCCCTACCATTTGACAAGTATGACAGGATTTGCAATACTCCTGTACATCAGACCTCATGGAAGGCCAGAAGAAGTGGTGTCTGACACGTTGAAGGGTCTTCTTGATACCCAAATGACCTGACATAGGATTGTCATGGGCCAGACTAAGAGTTTCTTGACGGTACGGCTTTGGAAGAACAATTTCATGGGTGATCATCCACTCTTCATCTGCAGGAACATCGGGTGGACGCCACTTTCTCATAAGCACACCATTTTTGTAGTAAAAACAGACAGGAACTTGAGTAGCCTCTTGTTCACTTGCAGCCTGAGGTAGAAGATGCGCTAGATCACGAGCTTGTTGTTGCTCATGAATAAGTTGTTTACGAGACAAAATGTCATTAGAATGACCTGACAAGGACAAGTCTGAAGATTTCCCAGACATCTCAGGACTGGAAGGTTCCTGATGAAAAGACTGCCCAATGAAGGTGTCAGCCAGGTTAAAGTCCAGGTCAGCAACATCCTGAATAGGCTTTTTGGCCATAGAACGAGTAACTGCACATGAAGGATAGAGGTCTGGAATTTCCTCCTCTATAGAGTCAGATTCTTGATGAATCAAAGGAGTGTCAGTTACAATAGGGTAGGGTACAACCTTATCCCCAGCAAGATCATTACCAAGAAGCAAATGAATGCCTTTGAAAGGAAGAGAAGACCTAACACCAACAGTAACAGGTCCAGAGACCAAGTCTGATTTGAGATGAACATTATGGAGAGGTACACTTGTAAAACCACATTCTACTCCTTGAATAAGGACATTAGCCTGAGTAGACGATTTGTCCGAGAAAGGCAGAATATCTGCAAGAATAAGAGATTGGGAAGACCCAGTATCCCTTAGAATTCGAACAGGAGCAGATGAGGAAAAATCATGCGAAAGTGAGACAGAACCATCAGTGATGAATGGCTCAAAACCCTCCATAACCGGATCAGACACAGAAGGTAGAAGATCAGGTGAACTGACCATTGATACAAGAGATTCTCTCTTTGTCAAAGCAGTTGGCTTGGTTTCTTCTCGTTGTTGTTTTTTCTTGAGAGCATAACACTCAGAAATAAGGTGACCTTGCTTTTTGCAGTAATGGCAAGACACAGAGGGTAAAAAACCGGAGGATTGCTTCTCACTGGAAGGTTTCCTTTCAGAAGTGGCCTTAGAATCATTAGAAGTGTTATTAGAAGTAGTCTTGGACTGAAACTTGCTTTGAAATTTAGAAAAAGTGGATTTTTGGACAAAAGAAGTCTTGTGAGTCAATGCATAACTATCAGCTAGCGTAGAAACATCTTGCAAAGTATTGGCTTGTTTTTCCTCAAGGAAAATCTTAATATCAGGCTGGACACACCTTTTGAATTCCTCAACCAGAATAAGTTGCCTCATTCTATCAAAATCTTTTTCAACTTTCATGGAATTACACCACTGATCAAACAACTGTTCCTTTAACCTGCCAAATTCAACATGAGTTTGACTGGCTTCCTTGCAAGAATTCCTAAATTTTTGCCTGTAAGCCTCAGGGACTAATTCATAACCCTTCAGAATGGCAGATTTGACAAAATCATAATCAGCACACTGTTGGACAGATAACTGGTTATAGATTTTTCTAGCTTTACCAGTAAGAACACTTTGTAACATCATTGTCCAATGCTCTTTTGGCCATTTCAAATTTTCAGCAATTTTTTCAAAATGGGTAAAGTATTGGTCAACATCATTTTCTAAGAAAGGAGGAACAAGTCTGATATGTTTAACCACATCAAAATGATCAGAAAGTCCAAATGATTTTGAAACAGTACCTGCTTCTATTCTCTTCATTTCCAATTCGTACTGCATTCTTTTTTCTTCTAGTTCTTTCTCCAATCTTCTTTCTTCTAGTTCTCTCTCCCTTTCTGACCTTCTTTCTTCCATTTCTTTCTCCATCCTTCTTTCCTCCTGTTCTCTTTCCTTCTCCCTCTCCAACCTTCTCTCTTCCAGCTCTTTCAGGCGCAGCTGAAATTCAAGTCTTTGCAGCTCCGTTGCAGGCACTTCCACAGCTTTAATTAATTCTGCTGCTTCTTCCCCAAAGATATCTTCATCGATGAAGTGTTGCACCAAAATGTTGAATATTTCTTGTTTCTTCATTGATGACCTCACATCAGATAATCCAAGGGTTGAGGCTATTTGGAGCAAGTCCTTCTTCTTTGCCAACAAAATTAATTCCTGGGTTGGAGTTTTCAAAAAACTTTCCACATCAAAAGTCATGATTGCTGGTTTTTAAACTAGTCAAAAGATTTAAAATAATACTTCTTCGGTGAATCCAATCTCGGTGGAACCTCCAATTTGTTATGACTTGGAAAAATCACAACAAAGAAAACTGGCCAGTACAACTAAAACAAATTTATTCTTTACAAAAAAAGTTGTACAAAAATTATCCACTATTTAAATTCTCTAATAACACTGCCACTATTTAACTGTTGCCAAAACAAAACTCCGGTCTGCTCTCTTCTGCTGTCTGCTCTCTTTGTTGTCAGTCTCTCGTGCTTAAAATCACAGCCTTTATATAGTCTAGCAACCTTCCAGAAAGATCCACAGGATTCTAGGGAAATCCCGCCCCCTCCAAGCAGGAAAGTGCCAGAAGCTTCGAGAAATTACTAGACTTTTCTTAATGATTTTACAAGTACGCCACCAGATGGTGCCAATGAACAAAATAAATATAGCTGACCAGCAGGGCAGCAAAACAGCATGTAACAAATCTTCATTTACAAATGGAATATAAAGCTGTACAAAAAATTATCATACATAACATTACTTAGACTGATTCCCTGCGTCATATTGCGGCGGGCCGGTGTATCACTACGCACAGGAACTATGACCCATTTTCTGTTATCGGCTATCGCCCTCTAGTGGCCAAACCGAGAATGGAAACGTGCCGATTTTTCAATAGGAAACTGCTTCAGCTGATGGTCAATTCACGCATGCATTTTGAAAAGGCTAGGTGAAAAATTGCATGCTGCAGAGCGTTAACGTCGTCAAAACCCACGTAAATGAACTTTGACCTCTGTGATCTTGATAAGTATGTCAAATCAAAAACGCGTATGATATGTGATTTTTCCTCACCGGGAGTACCTACCATAAAAATTTCGGTAATCTGCGACATATAAGTATTTAGCATGTATATATTATGTATTAGTATGTATATTTCTATGTATGTTTGCGTAATGTGTGTGTGTGTGTGTGTATATATATATATACACACAGCGCCCTCCATAATTATTGGCGCCCCTGGTTAAGATGTGTTAAAAGCCTTAAAATAAATTAAATTTTTATTGCAGAAGCATACTCTCATACTGAAAACTGTAGAAAAATGTAACCTTCAACTCAAGTGAATTTTAAAGGAAAAGAAAATCCCTGACAATGAAATAATTATTTTTCATAAAATCACCTGTTCCACAATTATTGGCACCCCTAACAATTCCTACGAAATAAATGTAATTGAAGTATTTCTGTCATTCTACAGTAGTTTACAAAGTTGATCAGAGTATCTAGGAACATTTAATTAGTAATTCATCACTTCCTGTTTCCCTGGGGTATAAATATGATGTGACACAGAGGCCATTTCTCTTATCCACTCTTCAACATGGGAAAGCCAAAGGAACACACCATTCAAGTGAAGCAGATGTGTGTCGACCTTCACATGTTAGGCAATGGCTACAAGAAAATAGCCACTCGCCTGCACCTGCCCATATCTACTGTCAGAGGAATCATTAAGAAGTTTAAAACAACTGGAGCAGTGGTAAACAAGCCTGGACGAGGACACAAGGTTATTTTGCCGCCACGTACAGTGAGGAGGATGGTATGAGAAATAAAAAGTTCTCCAAAGCTCACCGTTAAAGAATTGCAACAATTGGTAGCATCTTGGGGTCACAAAGTCTCCAAAACAACCATCAGGCGCTATCCACATGCCAACAAGCTGTTTGGAAGGCATGCACGGAAAAACCTTTTCTCACTCAAAATCATAAACGCAAACATCTGGAGTTCACTAAGCGGTACTGGGACTTCAATTGGGACCATGTGCTTTGGTCAGATGAGACCAAGATAGAGCTATTTGGCAACAAACACTCTCAGTGGGTCTGGTGGAACACAAAAGATGAGTATGCAGAAAAGCACCTCATGCCCACTGTGAAGTATGGGGGAGGTTCGGTGATGCTGTGGGCCTGTTTCTCTTCCAGAGGCCCTGGGAACCTTGTTAGGGTGCATGGCATCGTGAACGCTTTAGAATACCAGGACATTTTAAATCAAAATCTGGTGGCCTCTGCCCGAAAGCTGAAGATAGGTCTTCACTGGGTCTTTCAGTAAGATAATGACCCCAAACATGTGGCCAAATCTACACAGAAATAGTTCACCAGACACAGAATCAAGCTCCTCCCATGGCCATCTCAGTCCCCAGACCTCAACCCCATTGGAAACCTGTGGAGTGAGCTGAAGAGGAGAGTGCAGAGGAGAGGACCCAGGTTGCTGGATGATTTAGAGAGATTGTGCAAAGAGGAATGGTCAAAGATCCCTCTTTCTGCATTCTCCCATCTTGTGAAACATTATAGGAGAAGATTAGGTGCTGTTTTGTTGGCAAAAGGGGGTTGTACAAAGTATTAACATCAGGGGTGCTAATAATTGTGGCACATATGATTTGATGTAAAAGAATTATTTCTTAATGTGGGATTTTTTCCCCACTGAATAAATGCACTTGAATTAAAAATTGGATTTTCCTTTTTTTTTTCATTGTGGTCCTATATTATTTAAAAAAAAACTGAATTTATTAGAAGCTGAAGAACACATCTTAACCAGGGGTGCCAATAATTATGGAGGGCAGTGTATATGTATGCATACATATATGTGGGTGTCTGTGTGTGTGTGTGTGTGTGTGTGTGTGTGTGTTAATAACACTGCAGATACAATGGCTATATACAACCCCAATTCTGAAATAGTTGGGAAAAAGTGTAAATTGTGAATAAAATCAAAACGCAATGACTTTCAAATCACACTAGCCAGTATTTTATTCACATTAGAACAGAGATAACATAGCAAATATTGAAACTGAGAAATTTTACAATTTTATCCATAAAATGAGCTCATTTAAAATTTGATGGCTGCTACAGGTCTCAAAAAAGTTGGGACAGGGGCCTGTTTACCATGGTGTAGCATCCTATCTTCTTTTTAACTCAAAGTGGAGGCGTCTGGGCATTGAGGAGACAAGTTTCTTGAGTTTATCCATTGGAGCTGCTGGAGAGTTTTGGTTCTTCTTTGACAGACTTTTTGTTTAATTATTTGATCTCAATCGCTGAAAGATCAGGACTGCAGGTAGGCCAGTTCAACGCACTGACTCTTCTACTATGAAGCCATGCTGTTGTAATAGCTGCAGTATGTGGTTTTGCATTGTCCTGCTGAAATACACACGGCCTTCCCTGGAATAGATGTCGTCTGGAGGGGAGCATATGTTGCTCTAAAACCTTTATATACCTTTCAGCATCTATGGTGCTATTTAAAACATGCAAGTGTCCAACACCATATGCACTAATGCATCCCCATACCATCAGAGATGCTAGCTTTTGAACTGAACGCTGATAACAGGAGGGGTGGTCTTTCTCCTCTTTAGCCCGGAGGACACAACACCCATGATTTCCAATAAGAATGTGAAATTTGGACTCGTCTGACCACAGGACACTTTACCACTTTGCTAAAGTCCATTTTAAATGAGCCTTGGCCCACAGAACATGTTGGCGCTTCTTCATCATGCTCATTAATGGCTTCCTTTTTGCATGATAGAGTTTTAGGTGGCATCTGTGGATGGCACAGAGGACTGTGTTTACAGACAGTGGCTTCTTTAAGTATTTCTGGGCCCATTTAGTAATGTCAATGACAAAATCATGCCAGTGAGTGATGCAGAGGCCTCTGAGGGCCCGAAGATCACGGACATCCAGTAAAGGTTTTCGGCCTTGCCCCTTACGCACAGAGATTTTGCCAGTTTCTCTGAATGTTTTCATGATGTTAGGCACTGTTGATGATGAGACCTTAAAAGTCTTTGCAATGTGACATTGAGAAACATTGTTTTTAAAATGAAAACAGAGAGACCGGCTGTCACAAGAAAGTTAAAAAGCAGCCACAAAAGAGGCAGTCCGAGGCACTCTGAAATATATTAAAAGTCCTATATTCTGTATCGGGGACAAGCAAGGCGTTTTTGACTCACATAGTCTTCATCAGGGTAGTGTTCACACTAGTGCAGGTGTGTGGGACTTACAATGTCACTGATCATGTGACAAAGTCACATGGTCACATGTTACAGTAAACAATTCCAATGAGCACCAACATTAACACACAAGAGAAGCATCATCGCTCATTTACAAACGTTCATTTATAAAATAGTGAAATGCAATAAAAACAGACATAATCACCTGCCACAGAATTGAACCATCAAAGAAATCCCTCCACAGACAGAAAACATATCACACAATAACAAAAGATATCAATCTGCGGGAGGAAGAGTTCTAGAAAAAATAGAAAAAAACAGGCGAGGTCTATCAAACAAGGAAACAGTGACAATATGTCTCGCAGGGCTGGGGGTAAAGATAAAAAAGAAAGACAAAAGAATTTCACAAAAAATACATGCCCACGTAGTCCCTTATCATAAAGAAAGGGAACCTTATAAGAAGAAGGAAAAGTCATTGTCCTCACTGAGTCCTGGAAAAGATGTTGCTCTAAGTGTGTTAATCCAGAACGTTTCTCTCCTGAGTAGATGTTTGAGCCTGTCACCACCACGCACAGTCTGGGGAATCACTTCCAGGGCCATGATTCTCAAAGTGTCTGGACTAGGATGTCCAGCTATTTTGTAGTGCACCGCCATTGGATAGTTCGGATTCTGGATTCTGATGGCATGTTTATGTTCCACCAGTATGTCAGGCATCCTCCGTTTTGTGCGGCCCACATAAAAACATCCACACTGACATTCCAATCTATAGACGACAAAACTTGTATTGCAATTGGCAAAATGTCTGCAGTGAAAAATACGACCACTGGACACATGCTAGAAAGTTTTCGTCCTGTTTATGTTGTTACAGTGGTTACATGAGCTGCATCTGTGAGTCCCAGTGGGTCTTGGGAACCAGGAGGTGGACTTAGTTTGGTCAATAGCCACCTACCATCTTCTATCTCAGATTGTGGGGGCCCTCCTGAAAGAGAAAGATGGAGAACTGGGAAGTGCAACACATAGGGCAGGGTCACTGAGCAAACTGTCCCAGTTTTTGGTTATGATGTGCTTAATGTTACAGGCCTTGCTGCTGTATTTTGTGGTGAAGAAAACCTGGAGGGTGGACTGTGTGCGTGGGACTTTTTTAAAGAGTTGTTTCCTATCCAGAGATTGTGGTCTGGTGAGAGCTCGGTTGAGGATCTTCCTGGAATAGCCCTCCTGTTCGAAAGCCTTTAGCCCGAAATTCGAAATCTGTCTCTGTGTCACAGATCCTTCTCAGTCTTTGAAATTAGCCATATGGAATGTTATGAATCAGCCTCTTAGGATAGAAGCTGTCTGCCCTTAAGATGGTGTTTCTGTCACTGTTCTTCCTATATATGGACGTGTGCAGCTTTCCATGTTGATCCATAGTTATTTTCAGGTCCAAAAAATGTATTACAGTATTACTGTACTCCAAACTGAGTCTGATATTACTTGTAGAATTAGTAGTGTTGAGGTATTGGTGGAAGTCGATAAGCGCCGTTAAGATCCCATAAAGAAGAAAAAAAGATCATCAATGTATCTTCCATACCACATTATATTGTGCTTAAAGGGATTGGTGTCACTGTACACAAACCTTTCCTCCTATAGGCCCATGTACAGTCCAGCATAGTTGGGGGCATAGGCTGCACCCATAGCTGTGCCCTTAATCTGCCTGTAAAGCTGGTCCTGGAACAAAAAAATATTATTTTTAAGACTCCAGTAAGTTTCATGATGAAGTCAGTGGGAGGAGCTTCAGTGTTAGGCCTCTGGTCAAGAAAATGGTGTAGAGCCTCAAGACCTTCATCATGATCAGTGTTAGTGTACAGGGCTTTGACATCCATAGTGACCAAATAGGCATCGTCAATATATTGTATCTCCTCAAGTTTATTGAACACATGTGAGGTGTCTTGGAGGGATACTTTAGAGAACTGGTAAGTGGTTTGAGGAAAAAATCAATATATTTAGATGCTGGTTTGGTGACATCTATGCCACTTCTAATGGGCCTGCCCGGGGGGGAACCAAAGTTCTTGTGAACTTTTGTTAGGAGATATAATGTGGCCAGTCTGGGATTGTCCTGGAAAAGAAAATCATGTTCCTTAACAGTGATCCATTGTAATGGCCGGTAGTATACGAAGGCCAAGCACAACGACAGAGAGAAAGAGAGTAGCTCGAACACAGTACAAACACAAAGAATAAAATAGATCAAATGCAAGGACTCACGCTTCCAAAGGACGTATAATAGTCCTAACCACGGAAGCAAAGAGAGATGGAAAAAGGGAGAAGAAACTCCAATAATTAGAAAATAGAAAGTCTTACAAAACCTGACTACAGAAATCTTCGGCTATAGTGCGAAGCTAAACACAGACACTTTAGTGAAGGAGGCGTGCCGGACTTCCTACTTATATAGATTCTGGGAAAGTGCCGCCCCAGCTCAATCAACCAGCTGCATAAAGAATTCGATAGCCCAGGAATTCGATATCATCCCGGTACAAGAGCTGCAAAGAAAAGTCCAAACAACATGCACACCTCACAAAACATGACAGGACTCCCCCGAAAAACAGCCCCAGAAGTTCCCAGAGAGCCCCGCGCACAGAATTCTGATATAAGGGTAAGATCCAGGATATCCCGAGAAGGGACCCAGCACTGCTCCTCGGGACCATAACCCTCTCAGTCGACTAAAAACTGGGCTCCACGTCCTACACGCCTCTCGGCTAAAATACGAAGCACAATGTACAAAACCCAAAACCAGTGAAGTTGGCACGTTATGTAAATTGTAGATAAAAACAGAATACAATGATTTGCAAACCTTTTCAACTTATATTCAATTGAATACACTGCAAAGACAAGATGTTTAATGTTCAAACTGAGAAACTTTTTTTTTTTTTTGCAAATAATCATTAACTTAGAATTTAAAGGCAGCAACACATTGCAAAAAAGTTGGCACAGGGGCCTTAATACCACTGTGTTACATCGCCTTTCCTTTTAACAACACTCAGTAAACGTTTGGGAACTGAGGAGACCAATTTTTGAAGCTTTTCAGGTGGAACTCTTTCCCATTCTTGCTTGATGTACAGCTTAAGTTGTTCAACAGTCCGGGGTCTCCGTTGTCGTATTTTACGCTTCATAATGCGCCACACATTTTCAATGGGAGACAGGTCTGGACTACAGGCAGGCCAGTCTAGTACCCGCACTCTTTTACTACGGAGCCATGCTGTTGTAACACATACAGAATGTGGCTTGGCATTGTCTTGCTGAAATAAGCAGGGGCGTCCATGAAAAAGATGTTGCTTGGAAGGCAACACATGTTGCTCCAAAACCTGTATGTACCTTTCAGCATTAATGGTGCCTTCACATAAGTGTAAGTTGCCCATGCCTTGGGCACTAATACACCCCCATACCATCACAGATGCTGGCTTTTGAACTTTGCGCCAATAACAGTCCGGATGGTTCTTTTCCTCTTTGGTTCAGAGGACACAACATCCACAGTTTCCAAAAACAATTTGAAATGTGGACTCGTCAGACCACAAAACACTTTTCCACTTTGCATCAGTCCTTCTTAGATGAGCTTGGGCCCAGAGAAGCCGGCGGCGTTTCTGGGTGCTGTTGATAAATGGCTTTCGCTTTGCATTGTATTTTTAACTTGCACTTGCAGATGTAGCCACGAACTGTAGTTACTGACAGTGGTTTTCTGAAGTGTTCCTGAGCCCATGTGGTGATGTCCTTCGCACACTGATGTCAGTTTTTGATGCAGTACCGCCTGAGGGATCGAAGGTAACGGGCATTCAATGTTGGTTTTCGGCCTTGTCGCTTACATGCAGTGATTTCTCCAGATTCTCTGAACCTTTCGACGATATTACGGACCGTAGATGATGAAATCCCTAAATTTCTTGCAATAGCTTGTTGAGGAATGTTGTTTATAAACTGTTCGACAATCAGCTCACTCATTTGTTCACTAAGTGGTGACCCTCGCCCCATCCTTGTTTGTGAATGACTGAGCATTTCAGGGAAGCTGCTTTTATACCCAATCATGGCACCCATCTGTTCCCAATTAGCCCGTTCACCTGTGGGATGTTTCAAATAAGTGTTTGATGAGCATTCCTCAACTCTCTCAATCTTTTTTGCCACTTGTGCCAGCTTTTTTGAAACATGTTGCAGGCATCAAATTCCAAATGAGCTAATATTTGCAAAAAATTACAAAGTTTACCTGTTCGAACATTAAGTAACTTGTCTTTGCAGTGTATTCAATTGAATATAGGTTGAAAAGGATTTGCAAATCATTGTATTCTGTTTTTATTTACAATTTACACAACGTGCCAACTTCACTGGTTTTGGGTTTTGTATTACAACACCATGGCTCAGTAGTAAAAGAGTCTGGGTGCTGAAATGGTCGGTCTGCAGTCCAGACCTGTCACCCATTGACAATATTTGGTGCATTATGAAATGAAAAATATGACAAAGGAGGCTGCAATATATTGTGCAGCTGAAATCCTACTCAGAGCAAGAATAGGGAAACATTTTGCTTTCAAAACCACAGCAGTTGGTCCCCTTAGTTCCCAAACGCTTACAAAGAGTTGATTGAAGAGGACATGACGCCAAACAGTGGTAACCATGCCCCGTGCCAACTTTTTTGACACGTGTTGCTGGCATCAAATTCAAAATGAGCACATATTTTTCAAAAAAACAAAGTATCTCCGCTTCACCACCTGGCGTATTTTCTTTGTACTATTTTCAAATGAATATGTAGTCCAAATGATTTGAAAATCATTGCATTCTTTTTTATTTGCATTTTACACAGCGTCCCAACTTTTATGGGAATGGGGTTGTATTTCAATTCAACTGTACAAAGTAAGGTTGCTTCAGTATTTAGTAAAATGGGAGCTCTGTTAAATACTCACAACTAGCCAAACAAAAAAACAAACATAATGGCCGTCATTAAGATAACAAGACCTCCTTCACAAAACCAGGAAGGGAGGGATATATAATTTCTTATCCCTTCCATTTCACATAGCCTACACTCTCTCCATCTCTTTCTTCCACTAAATTGCTTTTTCACCTTTTCCTCTCTTATTGTGTTTACCTTCACTCCATCTCACCCTACTGCTCAACTCAGCACTTTGTGCATAAATTCCTAAGCCCTAAATCACAAGGGGCCCAGATCATCTGGTTATGGCTTCTGGGTGTTGGAATATTACAGTCTTTGTAACATCTCTCATAGCTGCTTATCTGATAAAGTAAAAAAGGCTTAATTGCATTCAGAGAGACAACCCCTGATCAATCTGTGAAATACAGACATCACATTAGGTGTGGTCACTACACCAACTTGCTGTACAGACATCACTGGGTGCGCAGATATCTGAAATGCAATTGTAGATATCTGAAATCACATTCTTACTTGCAACAATGATGTTAGAGATATCTATATTTCCCTTTGTACCCATGTGGCAAGCCCTTTTAACACTCGTTAAATATTTGCATAGAATTCATAGCATGCTGTGCAATGACTCACATTTTAGAGATTCTAAGATGCAAAGAATTGGCTCTAATAACTGAGATTTTACTAATGCTGTAATGTACCCCAGATGGACTATTTATCGAGACTTTCAGATCTCTTTCCTGCTGAGTAAACAAAATAATGCCACCTAAACACAATCTGCTATGAAATGGTCCATTTTGAGTTGTCCTCCAACTTTGGTTCCATCTAGCTTGAAAAGTGTTGATACTCCCAAAGAAATTCTTGGCATTCTTGAAAAAAAAAACAGCATTTACCACTACAGTACATATTTGGGGTACTGAGTAAATTTACTGCAAACATGCACCAAAAATCAATTTCGACCATCCTTCCAGCTGTCCATTGAACTAACCCAGCAAGATACCAAGGAACTACTCACTGAAAATTATAGCCTTGTTGTGGGTTAACACATAATAAAGCATTCTAGATTGGTATATGTCAGGGATATTATTTTATACCCATTCCCATTTTCAATTTTCATTATTTCTCAAATAATTCCGGCTCAATAATGTAGTTTCCCAGCTTGGCCTCTAAGTGGTGCTGAGGTCTAACCGGACTTGAAGCGTCACAGGGAATGATAAAAGTATCACATATTTGGTACTGTGAGCCCTTAAGTCGTGATAATTGAGGTAAAATGCGACGTCATAAGCTTTTAGACGGCAAAACTCTGCTACCTCAGAGGCTTCTAGGAGGCGCCACTGGCAGACAAAGTGAGATAAGGAGCTAAAAATTCGGCTTTTTCCGTGAGACATCTACCGGTATATCTACCTATGTGCCGAGTTTCATTCAATTTCGGGGCTCAACTCCTCAACTTCTTCAAAGTGCCATTTTCTGAAGGAATGGCTCTTAATAGAAAACCAATACAATTTCCATAAGCGCCAACAAATAGTTATGGAATCATTCTGTCAGCCTACATTGCAGTCAAGCTATCACTTTCGCGTTTGAACTTGCAACGCTTGCTTTGTATTGATCACTTGCTCGTCATGAGCTGGGCAATGGCAAAGGTGCTGCAGTAAACCGTTGAAGAAAAATATGCAACAAATGCCAAATCACCTTCTTGAACAAAGCTGGTAATCCAGTTGCGCGTCTCAAGCCTCACTTTGGACAAAAAAAAAAATTATGACCTAAATATGAAGTGATCAATGACAATTAAAGCCTGAGAGGGTGGAGTCACGTTCAAATCATGAGCGTAAACACCTGCTCCATAGCGTAACGTGATCATTTAAATCCCATTCCTCAATGATCAAGCTCTACGAGTAGCCTAGGCCACCAGACACCAGAGCAAGGCTTTTATTGGGTATGGTGAATGTAATGAAATGAAATTATAATGACGGTTATTGTAAACTTCCTTTGCCCCCTTCAGCTTTTATGGAAATTAACACCAAATGCATAATTACCTTCCGCAATTCATTGTTAGATGTCCCGTCGCCCAGAATTTCAATATTGTGTGTGCACATAAAAGGTTCACTTTATGCTAATATATTTTCAATATTTAATTTGACTGTTTTTATTAGAAAACATTATGCCGACCGCAAATGTTACCGAAGAGCGGATGACCAAATTCAAAAACAAGGGAAAGGAACCGTCGGTGAGTTGGCCTGAAAGCTACAAAGCCTATTTCAGGCAATGCTACAAAAGTCTGGATGATGCATTAGGTGTAGCCCATTGTTGATTTGGCTCAGCTCAAATAGATCCCAATATTCAACTTGCAAACAGATTTTTTTAAAATTCATTCAGAAACTCAGAGAACGCCGGATTGCTGTTTGCGTCGAACTAAGAAAAGCTCAGAGAACCGAGAGTATTCTCAAGAAGCGAAATATATCATCTCTACGTGATGAAATCTCCTGTCCGGAGCTCAACAGCGATAATCCGAAGGTAACATTACACCCCCCCCCCCATACTTGATTTATGTGTTCGGTATGGATTATTTTGCAACAAACATTTTTCGTCGTCATACTCCATTATTTCTCCATCTCGAATTTCTCAGGTAACTCAAGAGACCATTGAGGACATCATCCGCGATATCAACGGTAAAACAAAAGAAGAGCAAACGCGAGGGTGCCAGGCAGCAAGGTAGAAACTGTAGCTAGTGCTCAGGAGGGATAAACGAATGGTCCTTTGCCCCAGATAAAACTCAGAATCTCAACAAAGTTAATGGGCTGTTCACAGTAGGCTACTTGGTTTTAATTTTAGTGTACCATCATGGTCGTCTTTATATACTTTGGTTTGTTGGTTCTTTTTCAAACTGTTACCTTGCAATTGATGTAAGAATGAAGTATTTCAGCGCAGTAATTTGCTTGTAGCGGGGACAACATTAGGGAGGGTTTTCGTCGGGTTAGTTTACGCCTGGGTTGATGTACGAATGCTTTGAACAATTCCGATTGAGATCCAAAATGAAACGCAGTGTCTAGAGACACAGCAGTTTTTATTGGTGCAGCAGTCAATTTTAAGCGATAAGGATTAGGGTTAGGGTTAAGTTGGACCGCCGTACATCTCCACATTGAAATGCATTGAAAAACGGCCCAACCCGTAGCAACTGCCAAAATGAAAACCGTTCTGTTGCGCAAACATCAGGCCATTGCATATTTTTGCACTCGGTTTACTTTGAAATCTCTGAATTGGCAGCTAATTTGGTCTGTTAGTCCATGTGTTCACACGGAGGAGTATTTTTGAAAGCGGAGGTTTCCTCCTTTTAAAAAAATGAAAATCTTTCCACATGAAGACGCAAATGAAGTAGGCTAATGTAAGACAATGTAGGCCAATCACAAGCCTGAAACTGTTTTTGCTGTGTCCTCGCGTTTTTAACAATTCTGGAGACTAGGGATGGGGAAATTTGAAGCTTCGAAACGTTTCAGAACATTCAAACCATTGTTTCGAACTGTTTTGAAACATTTCAAAAATTGCTCGCTCAACATTGGCATCCACTGGCGGAAGTTGTCATTGCAGCCATTATTATTGGTGTTGATGTGCTGAAGTCCCCAAACTCAAAAATCCAAAAGTGTGAATAGTTTTAAGCAGTCAATTATTTAGATTGTGTGCGATGTGCGTAGTCTTAATGTATGGCACTGTTTAATTATTCTGCCCTTAAATGTTCTCATTGATTCATTGAGAATAATTGTCACGTCAGCCTATTATATATAAATGGACTTGACAATTACAATTATTCTGATTCTGCCTAGTTGGTATTGCACCTCATTGTGATTATACACATCACATTTGGAAACATTTTGCTCAAAGATTATTTAAAAAATCTGCGCATTTATTGGATTCAGCTGGCGCCTCTGCTGGCTTCTCTGCCATCTGAAATAAGATTGCAAGTTTATTTAAACAAATAAACATGTATTTTAACTAGGGCTGCTCGATGAATCGATCGCGATCATTTTAAGCGCAATAAAAGTAACTGCCGCTATGAGACAGAAGTGCTTGCTTATTACCTTTTCTATCACCCATAACTAATGCGATCATTTGAAATGCTTCCGGGAAGAAAACTGATTTGAAGTCCGCTAATTACCAGCGAGGTTGGACCGCCTCCATCGCCTTGGGATAATTGGCTGACATTAAATCAATTCCCGTGTATTTTGCCTTACCTGGATTTTTTCAGCCAGCTGACTAATCAAAACGAAAATGTGGCCTATAATTATTAAGAGATGCTGAGAAGCAGACTGCCGTGTTTGAATGAATTAACAGCAGACCCCTGAATTCCTCCTTGTATAATTTTTACATATCATTAAAGATTTCTTTCTTAAACCAAAAAAAAAAAAACATGGTACTGGTCATTTGGTTTCAAAACATACGCGAAGAGGAAAACATTTTGTAAAGCATGTCAAACGTGAAGTGAAAGAAATGATGGTCGCATTGCACGCAGTAGATAAACTAAGTGGAGACTTGGCAAACACGTGCTGAACAACGCAAAGTTAAGGCCGGCTATTGAAAGTCATCCTCCACCCGACAATTGCTCCCCCCTCTTCTCAATTACTTTGCTCAATTTGCAATCAATCAGTTGACTCAAATAGACTAACGATCTAAATTGGTTGATGGTCTGTTTTTATTTAGCCTATAATATAATTTATTTTATTTTATTTTTTTTTGTCATATTTTGCCATGAAACATGACAGATTTGCCTGAATGTGTTTACATTCTGCTGCGCTGCATGCAAATGTGTTAACAATTTAAGCTAGGCTATCAAACAAGACAAGTAAACAAAATGTTTTCCACTTTCACTGTTGGTTATTTAGACGCTCAAAAGTAACTAAAATCAAGAGCTATGAGTTAATTGAACAAGATTAATTTAAAATCTCATAAATGCCACATTTGCGGCACTGTTTCGCCTGAATGTGTTTACCAAATTTTCGGTGCATTTGACTACTAGGCCTACGTGCAATGCAAACATTCTCTCGCATTCACGTTCAGTATGCTTCACAAAATGTTCTCCACTTCACGTAGCCTATATTTTTAAGCGCTTAAAACCAAGGCCATCTTAAAAATTTTAAGAAATATCTTTAATAGCCTACACACAATTCCCCAATGAGGTGGAATTCAGAGGTCCGCTATTTATTCAGATTATTGACATTCAATCTAACACGGCAGCCTGGTTAGATCTGTCTGCTTCTCATTATCTCTTAGCCATTATAGGCCACATTTTGGATTTGATTAGTCAGCTGGCTGAATAAATTGCTTGATTGCAGGTTAGGAAAAATACATGGGAATTGATTTAAGGTAAGAATTATGCCAGGGCGATGGAGGCTGTCCAACCTCGCAAGTAACTGATTTAAAGTCCGCCAATTTTCTTCCAGAAGGCATTTCAAATGACCGCATTAGGTAGCTATGTGTCATAGAAGGTAATTGGCAAGCACGTCTGTCTGCCTCATAGCGGCAGTTACTGATTGCGCTTAAAATAATCGCGATCAATTAATCGAGCAGCCCTAATTTTAACCTGCTGACACACTGGAGAGAGTACAATATAGAAAATCATCTCTCTTGTATATTGAATAACTGTAGTAAAATCCTCATCTCTCAAGGCTTGGTGACACAAACTTTAACATGGGCCTCGGGGGCATCAGTGTTTCACAAACACATCTTGTTTAATGTAGGCACTCCCAAAATAGGCTTTTTTTTTCCCAATTAAAAAAAAAAAAAAAAGTTACATTTTCGTAAAATAACCTCCAGTTAGTAGTGTGTGTACTTGATAAGACATAAGAAAAAAAAAATGGACATCTGTTTTTTGTCAATTTCTCAAATGTTGCTTTTGACCTGCCAAGCATTGCTTCGAACACCATTTCTCCTCTCTCTCATGCTATCATTGTGAAACTTGGATGCATGTCTATGAACTGATCAGGCATTTTGAAGAAATCATTTGTAACTTTAGATTTTGTGGTAATTGGGTACCCAATAAAGTAAGAAAAGCTAAAATGCCCATTTTTTTTTCACAAATTATTTCTGAAAACCCTCTGATCAGAATGCACTGTAGGCATAAATGATTTGTGAAAATTTGAGATCTAGGTAATAAAATTTTAGAGAGATCCTGCCTGAGGTACTTGATCAAGTTCCACATTACTGTAGCCATATTGGGACCTAATTGGCATAACTCATGTGAATGAGCCATCACTTTAATTCTGTATTTAGTAGTTGTTCATATGATGATGGTACTACACTGAACAAAAATATAAACGACCCATGTGAAATTTGAGTTTTAACATTAGGGTAATGCAACATATGAAGCGACTCAATTCATTTTTGTTAATGACTAATCTTCAGATCACTGTCCATTACATCTTGATATTGGCATCTGCAAAGGAGTGACAATCCTTTGAACACGTTGGGGGTCAGGTTGAAGAAAATGAATGTTTAATATCTTGTGTGTCCACCATTTGTGTTGCTCTGAGAGACGCATCTCCTTCACATGGAGTTGATCAGGTTGTCTATCGTGGCCTGTGGAATGGTATTTCATTCTTCCCAGAGGGCCACACGGAGCTGGCACACATTATCCAGAACTGGAACACGGTCACGGACACGTCGATCCAGAACATCCCAAAGATGCTCTTTGGGCGACAAGTCCGGCGAATATGCAGGCCAGTCCAGAACTGGAATGTGCTCTGCTTCAAGGAACTGCATGCAGACCGCTCTGCTGGACATCCCTGCATCCAGCATGCCAATCGCACGTTCCTGCATGACCTGAAACATCAAGTCATCATGCCTCAGATAAAATTTGACATTTGGGGGTGGCCTTTTATTGTTCCCCAGTATAAGGAGTGTCTGGGTACTGCTCATTCTGTCTGATCACCGTCTTGAAATGCCACACCCATGTACCGAGTGAAATCACTGAGCAAATGCTCACTGACAGAGGGATAAAAAAAATGGTACACACATCGAGAAATATCCCTACTGTACAAGTAAGTCAGTAAATGCTCACTTAAAGTTGTTAACTCCATGTTGCATCAATATTTGTCATGGGGCGTTTATATTTTTGTTCAGTGTAAATTATGAATGAAAGGGAAATAAATGTATTTGGGAGTGTCTGCCTGCCTTAAAGCCTCTCGCTGTGGTTTGATAACGTGTCGTTTCTAAACATCTCAAACAAGTCAAACAGAAGTGAAAACATTTTGAAACCGTTTGAACTTTGGTGTCGAAATTGCCATCTCTACTGGAAACCATTTCCATAAATGTCTAACCTGGAATGCGTTTTCCGAAAGGTCAGTTTCAGTGACCGAAGACGCTTGTTGATGAAAGGCTAAAACCCATTGGATATGTTGCATTTTCCCATGTTCAAGTGGACTGGTCCTTAGTGTTGCTTGATCATTTGAATTTAAGTAGTTGCACAACTCGTCCTCAGTTTGAAAATAATTTTTAAATTAATGGTCCTGTTGCGGAGAAGGTTTGTCAAATACTGTGAAATGACCCAATGACTAAGTTTCTGCTGTACCCTTGTGAAAACTGTCTGTTTCTTCCTTAAATTGTGACTTAAGTGGTGATATTTTTACTCACAGGAAGCTGCTTTCTCGGGAGAGGAACCCCCCTCTGAAGGAGATCATTGATGCTGGATTGCTCTCGCGCTTTGTGGAGTTCTTGGAACGGGATGATGACTCAACTCTGCAGTTTGAGGCAGCATGGGCCCTCACTAACATTGCTTCAGGAACTTCTTGGCACACTCAGCAGGTGGTGGATCATGGTGCTGTGCCTGCTTTTATCAGTCTCTTGGCATCTCCACAGCTGCCCATCAGTGAGCAAGCCATCTGGGCCTTGGGGAACATTGCTGGTAATGACCCCTCCCCTCAGGCATTGGGAAACTGTTCTTTGTGGATGTCTGCTTTTTGTCTAGATTCACTTCAGTGGTGCTCAAGGCTTGTGATTGCGGTGGGTTTGGTACTGTAGCAAAGCTTGGGGCAAAGCTTTTTTTAAATAATAGCCAGATATGGTCAAAAAATGAAATTCAGAATATTTCTCTCTTTACTTGAAGGTATAAATTTTGTGATTGTTTGGTAGGGGATGGCCCAGCTTATCGAGATGCATTGATTGACTGTGGTGTTGTCCCTGCACTTCTGGCGAGACTAACTCCAGATGCTCCGGTAGGTATTTGCATTCAATTGCTTTGAACTTGTGCTTAATTTGGGTGTCAAATCAGTGTCCATTGAGTTTGTATTTTGCCATTATTTTGGGGAGGCAGTTTTGTATTATTCAGTGGGATATTGCCATCCTTGTCCCTGTAGTGTCTTCGGTTATCGAAGTGTCACATTTGGACACCTGGTCTCCAAATTGCTGATGAGTGGCGTTTGGCTTGTTTTCTGGAATTTTTCATGTCTGCAAAATAAAACCAGTTTCACATGGAAGAATTTTTGTGGGGTTTGTCCATCTCCTCTAGGTGGGTTACCTCCGAAACCTGACTTGGACACTGTCAAACCTGTGCAGGAACAAGAACCCATTCCCTCCCCTGTCTGCGGTCCAACAGATCCTACCTTCCTTGATCCAGATTCTGCATCTTGCGGATAAAGATATTCTCTCTGATGCCTGCTGGGCTATCTCCTATCTCACTGATGGTTCCAACGATCGCATTGACATTGTGGTCAAAACTGGCATTGTGCCCCGCCTAGTGGCTCTCATGGGATTTGAGGAGCTGTCTGTTGTGGTAATAACCAGTCTGATTTGAAATGTGATGTTTATCACTGCATTTTAATTTGTATTTCAAGAACTGTAGGTTAAGACTTGCAATACCAGTCAGTTTTTGTAAACTAGCCACATTTTTGTTCCTCCTTTTAACTTTGTTAAATTAGCCTTAATGATACTATTTAAGATTTGAATAGTGAGAAGTCAAGTATCTTTGTATTGTCTAACTGTGAGATTGTTCATGTTGCTGTCAACTTTTGGAGCAAATTTTATGGGTTTTCATCTTTCATGGGGCAAATCTGCATTACAATGTGCTGAAGTAGTTTACAGATGTGGCAAGGGCTGAGATTGCTTGGCAAAACTGCATGATCAAATGGAGGAGCAGACTTTAATCCTAGTACCATCACTTTCTGCAGACCCCAGCACTGCGGTCCATTGGAAATATTGTGAGTGGCTCAGACTACCAGACACAGGTTGCCATCGATGCAGGCGTCCTATCTGTCCTCCCACGACTCCTGCAGCACCCTAAGTCCAGTGTGCAGAAGGAGGCGGCGTGGGCTGTGTCCAACGTTGCAGCCGGGCCCTGCCGACAAATTCAGCAACTGATCACTTGTGGCCTACTGCCCCCGCTCATAGATCTACTGAAGAATGTGAGCCTAAACTCAACTGCACACATTCAGTGAGGCTTAGCTTTTGGTATATGAAAGAAGAAGCATTTTGGTGTGGAAATGTTACTGGACTCGCCACTGCTTGATTTATGGTGGTGCCCACCAACTGAATGTAGTCAAATTTAACCAGTTTGGTATAGCTTAGGTTGTCTGTCTCCATGCTTTCCCTGAAATGGATAACCTGTGATTTCCAGCTGCCAATTTTACAGGCTGTATCAGCTATATGACGTCACTATTGACAGTTAAAGCAAGTTGGTCGCCCCTCTCCTTCAGAAGCTTGGAACATGAATGTGCTTTTCTTTAAGTGAAACCTCGCGTTTTTTGTATTGACTTTGAAAGTAATCTGTCGCGCGAAAAATTTGATTCGCCCCTGGTGTGAAAGCAGCTTAAGAGTAGCTCACTCAGTTGGGTAAATGGCCGTGTTCAGCTCGTTGTGATAAACATTCGATAGCAACAATGACGACCATTGCCAGATAAATTTACACCATTAGTGCTGGCTACAACAAGGTGTCTGACAAGTATCTTAGTTTGGCATAGCAAAATGAGTATTAACCTCACACGGATCACGACTTTTAGCTAAACTTATCGCGTGGTTATACATTCGACAAATTTCAACTGAGTACTAACCAGAGAAAAAATGTTATTACACGAACACAAACTCTGATTTGTGAATTGGTTGGCAACTTGTGAATTTACCAACCGAGAGTTGCCAAAGCTTGCTAAGTCGCTCCAAAGAGGAAATATCGATCTCTCTGTTGTTTGATCCTATCTGACCGGCATGATCTATGCAAGATCGCCTTACAAAAACAATACACGAGCTTCCCTCCGTTTTGCTTGGGATGACAATTTACAATTTATATCCAACCAAGTTGGCACCAGCTCTAATCGCCTCAAGTAGAAACAAGGTGACCTCGGTGTCAGAATTAAAACCATTCAACTCCCGGAATTCTTTGCAACGTTGGTATGCTTTCCCTATGTTTATTCGGAGCTTCACATAGCTGCGATCGTGTTCCTTTTTCCTCGATATGCACTCATTCGAGCGTCCCTTTCGGTTTAGCTTCCACCATTCCTCACTCGGCCACTGGTAGTGCCACTGCCAGGGTTTTGTTGCTCAGTCCCACCCATTTGTTGGGCATTAGCTCAGAACTGGCACAGAAGACCCACCCCTGCCCTCCGATTCGTTTGAACACTTGATATTTGGGGACTTGGTTAGGTCCCCAAAAGTTTGCATCTTTCTCAGTGCCTACCTGGCTGTAGGTGGCCGACAGACTGGAGTTTTTCACCGCCCACTCATGAGAGGAGCTGCTAACAGTTCATGAGGAAAAACTCCTATACGTGACAAATTTTGGCTCTGACTCGCTGATACAACTTAAGTCTGGCTATTTGTTACTACACTGCTAAGCCCACTGAGCAAAAGCAGGTACTGCAGGTCTCAAGAATATTTGTGTTTTTGTTTAGCTTTCAAAAAAAGGCGGGGTGTTTTGATTGCGTTCCATTGAAAAAGTAGATTGTTGTAATTGGGACACAACTTTTGTACTAAAGAACACTAAAGTTTTATGGTCAATATTGAGTTAATCAGCCCTAATGAGGAGAAATTAATCTTTTGCTTTCACAGGGGGATTATAAGACCCAACGCGAGGCAGTATGGGCAGTCACAAACTACACTAGTGGAGGCACTGTTGACCAGGTGGTACAGCTGGTCCAAAGTGGGGGTCTGGAAGCCATTCTGAACTTATTACAGTCAAAAGACAGCAAGACCATCCTGGTTATCCTGGAGGCTATTAATAACATCTTTCTGGTTAGCACATTAATTTTTAACAGTTTTGGTATTGAGTTATAGTTGGACATTCCATCTCCCATATCAATGTACTTGTGCCTTTCTCCTGTTATAGGCTGCTGCCAAGATTGGCGAGACTGAGAAGCTGTGCCTCCTCGTGGAGGAGTATGGAGGACTGGACCGGATTGAGCTCCTGCAGAACCATGAGAATGATGCTGTGTTCATGGCTGCTCAGGCGCTCATTGAGAAGTACTTCAATGAGGTGTGCTGTCGCCCAAAAATCTTGCTCTGCCATATGCTGCTCTTGTTCAACAGGATAGTTCATCTTCACCGCATGATTTGTGGTGGAATTGTATTTGGGAGGTAGGATTGGATGGTTGTGGGGGTGTTATGCCCAACTGAGCAGAAAACCAGGGCACAGCATAAAAGCAACCCTCTCCCTCAGTAGAGTAGTGTGCACAATTTGTAATTTATTAAACAAATTATAAAGCAAACCTCAGGGAGAGCGCAGGCTCAGCAGTTGGCTGTCGTGCAGTCACCAACAGGCAACCTGCAGCACAGAAAGACACGAAGAAAAACCGCAATGACCCCAGGGAGGGATGCCGAACAATATATAGAGGATCTGTAATGAGAGCCGTAAATATCAAATTTATGAAATGAGTAGCAATTTAAATTTATTCCAAGCCTTTGGTAAGGAATAAATAATTGCTCAAGTCTTGTAAATTTGATGTTTGGCTCACTCATTTGAGATTCTATTTATCCCATAAATGTCACCGTTGCATTATTTGGAAAATTGGGGGGGGGGTTAGCTTGTTGGTAACCTATTCAACTCACTGAATTTGCTGGCTGCATGCTAATGCTTTTTGCCATTAAATTCAAGTTTCTACCATAATTTACGTGAAATTTGTTTTGGCAAAAATCATTATCATGCTTGATGGAGAATTATCACATTGACTTGAATAGACAACCAACTAGAAGCTAATGCTAGCAATGGTTCAGTGAGTTACCAGCAGGGGTGGTAATGTTAAGGTTGCAAAGATCTTGTAGTTGAAGTTTGCCAATGAGCGGGATCTGATCAGTCTTGATGCAAGAAAGCTGTATCACAGGTTTGTAATATCAACCTGTATGACATGGCTCTATTATGCCACTTTTTAATTAATAGGATAAATACACATGACTTTGTCATAACAGGATCAGTGAGCATCAGATGCATTTGTGAGAAAATTAGGGACCATTTCTGCTTCCAGTTTGGTATCAATTTGATTTACTTTGTTACAACTCTGCACCCAAGAGTATTAGGTATTTGAGTTATTTATAAGTATATAAATGCCAAAGATAAATAATGAATGTAAATATCTAACAATGTTCTTTGTTCTTGTTTGAGAAATTGACAATTAAGTCGCATGATCTGCTTTCTTCTTTAATTTAGGATGCAGATGATGAGTGTTTCAAGACCGAGAGAACGGAGGACTTTATTTTCAAACCACCTGAAGTCCAGAAGCCATTTGACTTCTAATGCCTGAAGGCTCTTGAGTGCATGGTGTGGTTTCTCAGTGTACTTAATTTTGTAATTTAAATGTCTAGGTTGCATAGAAAGGAAACATTAAAGTATTTTGCAGTTTATTTGCTTTTGTCATGCGTGTTGTTTCCTTGTCTGAGTTCTTGGGGATTTCCCTTTAGAGTAGGTGCTTATCCAAGACTTCAAAATTGCTCCTTTTTTTTGGCTGATATGGTCTTGTTGGTTGATAAACTTCCAGAGAGGAATATTGTCCAATCGATTTAAAATTTCAACCATATTTAAGCAATTGTTCACAACACTAAATACCAAACACTAAATGTCGTAACAAAAATACCGTAACAAAAATAAAATTGCCTGCATTTTAGCATTTGTATGCTGGCCTGAAAATGTCATTGCAAATTCTCAGAGCTACTGCTTCTATGCAATGTTCTGATAATGTATCTGGGTTAATTTTTGAAACATTTTGGCAGGTATGGGGTATGCAGGATATTATTTCAGGATTGATGGCTATTATTTCACATTTTGAGTTACTATAAAGGTTTAATATTGTCCACAAATAGAAACATTTGTTGGTAGGTATGATGTAGCCGATCTCATGGAATCCTTTGAGCTTAGTGCAGAAGGTGGAATATGGACGATGCAGTTGACTGGAGAAATTAACACAGTCCACCACTGGGTGGCTAAGTCAAATGTGTCAAACTGCTTCATGAATGTGGTGCATCTCAATTCTGTGTCTTCTATCCTCTGTTGAACTGGAAGTTCAGGATTTGCCTGCTCGCTGGCCCCCTCTATGCACTTATTTCTGCTGAGAGGAGAGAGGCCTGAGCTCAGCGGCTATGAGCAAAGTTACGAGAGTAGCCTTCATGGAGCTCTCAGCTGAAGGCCATGACATCACTTGGCAACAGTGTTAAGCTGGCAGTGAAAGGGTGCAATAGAAACAATCCAATTCATGAGTTTTTCAAATCGGTTCTAAAACAGGAATCAGAAAATTTTCTGTAACAAAATGAAAAATGAGGGAGATCTTTGCTTTCCATTTAGTCCTTCGGATCATTCAGTAAGGAAATTTTGCACATGGCCTTTTGTGTTAAATGTTTCCACAAAATGTTAAGATAAAATATTTTTAATGTACAATATGAGGCATGATACACTCCTTTGAACAGAAGAATGAAGACTAGCCTGTGTTGACATCTTAAAACATTAAAAAAAAAAAAAAAAAAAAAGCAAGAGCAGCAGACCTGATCTTATGCATTGTTCAAAGTGTGTGTGTGTGTGTGTGTGTGTGTGTGTGTGTGTGTGTGTGTGTGTGTGTGTGTTTTTTTTTTTTTGTTTTTTTTTTATACGCGTTTATGTGAAGGGTAAATGTGAAATTGAGTGAGCGGTTAAAGGCCTAAGTGTGCCTTAAACGTTCAGCACATTCACTGCATCTTCCACGACAGCTCTCCTGCTTTTCATGCGCTTGGCAGAGGCTTTATTTTGTTTCCATTGTGATCTGGAAAACTAAGTCAAGTACTTTGTGATGGCTTACAATGGATGAGAGATGGATATTCGTGGATGTACATGAAAATAAATTCAAATTGTATGAGGAAGGCGTAAATCTTACCTCATGATGGTACAGAGAGCCTATAGCCTAAATGCCTGTGTTTAAAATATGAAATTATCTTGTCTATATCTAACAATAGGATTGCTTGCAACACAACGCAATTTGAGGAGTCAATAACTGGAGGACTTCAGTATTTTCTGAAAATGCATTCAACAATTTACAAAATGGCTACAGTTAAAATTTAGGCTACCCAATGGCTTGTCTGGTGTGAAAAAAGCATGTAGTAGTTGGTGCGTTTCACACCAACCACATTTCGCAATAAATCTGCGGTTTACATGCTTGTCAATCCCTACTGATCACATTACATCAGATCCAGCTGTACGCAGTCATCAGAAACGACAGTCACTTCATGCGACGCTTCAGAGGACGACATCTGATTGCTCTAAAAGCACGTCGTCTTTTCCCCTGTCCTCCGTCCTGTTTCGTTGCGTCTCTCCATGCATCGTCATTGAAAGGCACTAAGACGTAAGGAAACGAGTAAGGGGAGCAAAGATTCAATTTAAGAGAATTGCGATGTTCCCATAGAAGAAAGGACATGAGTTAGTTGTGACTATAGTTTTTCTAGGTCCATTAGCTGTGACCAGCAGGACTGTAATTTGGTTGTGTGGTCAAAAAAAAATAACTTTACCCTCTGATATCCCCAGTTTTTGGTTGCCCTAGGAGACTGAAATTTGACATGAACCTAAAGGCTGCATCTAAATTTTCCTAAAGTGCACCCCCCCCCCCCCCCCAAAAGATGAATGTGCAAACAGAGGGCTTATAGATGGGGTTAGGGGTGGGACTGTTTGGGATTGGGCCACAGCCTCGCATGAGATTTAATAAAGATAGTTTATTGAATAGTTGAGCCAAATGATGGGAAATTAACTATTTATGCAAATTGGCAGAAAGGGTGGGGTAGTGGGAAAGACCTATAATGAAAAGCTGCATGTTCTATTAATGGATTCAGATAACACAGCCAAACTTGGTAGAAGGACATAGACATATACACTGAAAAAAGTGTTTTGTTGAATGAAAATAATTTTTTTAAGGTAAGTGGTTGCACAAAATATTTTTATCTGAAGCTAGATATTTTTATTATGTTGACTATTTGAAATTACTTATATTTTTTAAGTGGAGTTAAATAACACACCTATTTCTATTAAAATATGCTTAATTAATATATGGAACATTTACTAGGGGTCAAAATCACTTTTTTCAGTGTACAAGAAGATAGACAGACATACACACATACACAGATTTGCACCATTTTGCCACATCCCCTGTCAGAACTTATGAACTAGTTGTTGTGGACACTTGGAGGCATCGGTGGAATAAGCAGTTATTTTTCATTCAGGATGGTTTGCTAAAACCCTACACTTTACCAATGCTTCCTTTCATAACTTATGATCCATTTGGCGTAAAGTTTTGTGGGATGTATAATTGAACTCTTTTTTTTTTGGACATTGAAGTATAAGAGGTGGGACAAACAGCCAAGTCCCCTTTAACAACTTATGAACTGTTTCTCTTTGACTCTTGAGGGAGGGGTCATTGCAATCAGGAGAGGTCTCTCTCTTTTCAGTTGTGTGGGTTAGCCCAGCCCCCAAATTTGCCATGGTGAGCAAGGGTTTGAGTTTTTTTTATTTTTGTTCTTAGTTTCTGCCTGATGGGACCAAACTAAAAGACTATAAGCATAAATCAGGATGAATATTTATAGCACTTCCCACCTCCCCTGTTCTTCTTTCATCATTTTTACTCATTGTCTGGCATTCTGCTTTCTGTGTATCTTGAAAAAGGCATGCTTGCAAAATTATATTTGTTAATCCAACCAGTAAAAATGAAAGGCCTATTTACATAGGGATTAAATGTCATGAGACCTTGAAATCGTAATAAATTCAAATCACTTTAAAAACAATTCTGCAAACCCTCTTTAAACCCCTCTACACTGCTGCTCTACAGAGCACAATCCAATTCTCTCCCTCAGGCTATGACTGCTTGACTTGCTTTCTGTCCACGCATACTGCAATAAAGACATGAACCAAATAAAAATATATGCACAGATTTCTGATGGCTTTTTGTTCCAGCTCCTAAGAAATTCATATATACAGGAAAAACTGATGCCAATGGAGAATGTGAGAGTGCTGGGACTATTGGGACCATCAGTACTGGAGTTAATCTGACCAGAATGTGAAGCCTGGATCCCTTTATGGAATGAAACCTTCACTGTGCTACCATCTGATTTTTCTGTTTTCCAGTAAGGGGTAAGAAATCCATTTTTTTCTTGTCTTCTCTGGGTCAGATTTTTCAGTAATTGTTTTATACACATGAGCATAATTATTTCTCGGTGTCTGTAGTCTGAAATGGTAATTTAGAGATTGCTATTCCATGGAAGGAACAGAGTTAAATTTAGTGGCTCAGTTTCATCGAATGCTAGGATGGTAAGTAATAACGTATTTTTAGAATAATTTCAACGTATGCACTGAAATAAAATCTTACCAAGCATTTTAATCTCTTACTTAGTCTTATTTCTACAACCTTCTTTATTAAAAAAAACAAATTCTGTCACAAATTTGAAATCATTTTGACCCATTTCTAGATACGTCCAAGGGGTAAGTGAAACTTCCACCCTATGTACAAATCTGGACATGAGTCAACATTACTTCAAAACAGTGGAAGAATTTATTTTTCAAAGAAAATAGATAATGGAAATAGGTGTTTAAGTTGAAATAGCAGATTAAAATGCTTGGTAAGATTTTGTTTTTTGTAATGTGGCTAGTTACTTTGCTGTAGAACTGAGTTCTCATTTCATAATTACAAATTAATACAAGTCAATGAATTTGAAGCATTTATCTCCTTGCCAAGGAATGTGAACAAAATATCCAAGCATTATCTACCTTCTACAGAATCTTTTCGAAATCCCTTTTGGGTCTGTGATGGTTAGCATATTGAATGCTCTGCTTTTACAATACTGTAAGGGTGCATTGTAAACTTAGTGGTTTAACCAACATACTGCCATGTTTAGAGATTTAATAAGTACATGCTGATGACTTCATAATGCTTTGAGATACAGAAAAGTGCACCAATTCTTTTCTAAGGATATGTCGGCTATTCGTGCCACAAGATTTTACGGAAAATGATGTTTGATTTGTCTGGTTTCTATACCTTCAAGCAATGAAGCAACTGATAAAAAAAATTGGGGGTGCATGATGTGAACAGGAATAAGTGATGGTTTCTCCCTTTTGCCTCCGAACTTGGAGAAAAGAGGATAGATGGTGTATGAGGAGTTTTTACCTTAAATGACAGATGACACAGAAACCCCTCATCTCTATACTGAGGATGAGGAATAGATGGGATTGATTTTACTGGGGCAACATGCTTACAGATGGTAGGTGTGAAAACAGATTTATGGCTGGCTGAACATTTGTCAGTCATTCCTTCTTTAAATTATTATTCTCTAAAATTACTTTTGGAACTCAGGGCTTCAAATCATCTTGATATATCCACTAGAAGAAAACTGGGATGTACAGTACAGTGGCTGCACCTTTATGTAAAATCCCAGTTACACAAAAAGTTGGCCCATTGTGGAAAATGCAAATAAAATAAACAATGAGTCATTTGGAAAGTCAGTTCACTCTATACCATATGAAAACAACTTATTTGATGCTCATCTTGTGAATCCAATTGTGTAATAGAAGTTTATACTTACAAAGTATATGTTTATTTCAAACCTGATTACTGCAGCAGACTCCCAAAAAGCTGGTGCAGGGGCAATTTGGAACCAATGATGATGTGACAAGTTGCAACAGTCAGGTGATGTGAAACAGGAAATGTTAAATTGGTGAGATAATCAATTCATAGTCTAAAATGGTGCCTCTCAACATTGGTCTTTGTGACCCAATGGGTATGCTGGTATTTGTACCAATCACAATTATGAACTGCTGTTCATCTTAAATAATCTTAAATGGATCCTTTTTATGTTTAAAGTGGTCGTTTAACCTGTCTAGCAAAGTAGCTATAGCTATATGCTAAAATTGTTCCTTCAACAAGCCTTATAGAAAAACAGTCTGAAGGAATGAAAAATGACAGTGAATCAATAAGGTCCTAATTATATTGATGGATGTGCCTTTTTTCTCTTTTACACATAACATAACTTACCATAAGTGTCAAGAACAGGCCATTCAGCCCAACAAGGGTCACCAAGCGAGTCAAACACTTCAGATACTCAGGGACTAGATGATATCAGCACTATATCAACCCTGGACCAACTCTCAGTGGTTCTGCCTCTACGATATGGCCAGGGAAGCTACTATTCTACACTGCGATCACTCTCTGCTTTCCTAAATGAATAATTAATTCTAAGTACTACTGTAAATTTTCCCTCTGCTAACTTCCATTTGTGCCCCCCTCTTTCTTACACCAGGTTTCTAGCCACTTGCAATCCATACGTTAACACTGTCCAGACATGCAGCAAAGTTCTCTGAACTCAGTGTCATCCAATAGACAGTAGCCCAGTGGAAGCAAGTCTTGCGGTCTGATTCAATTTAAATGGTTTTTGGAAAGAATAGACAGTCGCACTTTAGATGAAGTGTTGCTCATAAAGGCTTTATACAGCATGTATAATGCCTTCATAAATGAGATATCATGTCTATATAAATCATACACAAGAGTTTGTCACTGAAGTGACTATATCCCCCCGCCGTTAGGTCACCAAAACCAACTGGTGTCTGCACATTCCCAGTAGGAAGGTTGCTACCAAAAAGAATTGAAATAGGTTGACTCCTTCTTGAGATATTGCGCTGACAATGTTCGGGACGGACGGACGGGCGTACGGACGGAGCTTAATACTATATCCCCCGCTTCACGCTAAACGCGCGGCGGGGGATAATAAGCAAATGTCATCCTTTTGTAAAGGGTGAAATAACACATCCCTATTCAGAATGTGATGCCAGATGTGACAGTGACAATGTCACTTAGCTGACAATACCACTCTTTATAGCATTTAGCCACTAGCTAAATGACATTGTCAGTTATTTTACATCTGGCATAACATTTGCTTATTTATGATTTATGAAGACATTATGTCACATTTATGAAGGCATTATACAAGCTGTTTAAAGCCTTCATGAGCAACACTTCATCTAAATTGTGACCGAATTGACAGTTGCTATGCTCTCTCTTGTCCGAAAACAACAAGAACAAATCAAGCTGTTATCGGCACCAAAGCTAATTTTTGTCGTGATATGGGGGCGTGTCAGAGCCCGTGGCATGGCTATCTTGCCACGGACTGTCAGGTCACCATTACGGCAGATAGATATGTCCGAACTTTGGAAGAACATGTGCTTCCATCTTGATGCTATCTGTCCTAGGGGCATCCCTGCATTTCCCAACAAGCCAACATTAAACCACATTCTGCATGGAGTGCACGGCTGCATAAGCAGGGAGTGCTGGCGACGGCCTGCCCGCAGTCCTGCTCTGCCTTCGATTGAGAATGCATGGCGCATTTTGAAGCAAAATACTGTATATGGCAATGATTTCTTCAAACAATTACCCAGCTGAAGGCCTGCATAATGGTGGAATTCATTACACTGGTGTCTTCAGTGCCCAGACGCCTCATTGGTGTGATGAAAAGACATGGTGATGTTTCACAGTGATAAATCATGGTAAAACTGTGCCAACGTTTTTGGACTGTTATTATCACAAGGTATATTTTCAGTAGGAATTAAACTCGCGTTAAAACATTAAATAGTATGTTGTCTTGTTTTCAATATAGTGGCGGGTGAATGGACCTTTCAGTTCTGTCCTTAATAATTCTATTTGCTTTTTTCCAAGATGTGCCTACTTTTGGAATGAGGGTAGTACATCTACCTGTATATCAACACACAAAACCAAATCTGGAAGAGATACTTGAATTGCAATATTTAAATTCCTCAGTCCTTTCAGTTTTGTTATCATTAAAACATCATTGTCTCACAACTGCATGCAACAACATGATACAACGCCATAAGAATAAGCAATTTTGTAAAAAAAAATGAGTTAATACACTAATAAAAAAAGGCCAACCTGGATTAATTCAAGGAATTACTTCAACATCGATGCATCACAAATATTAACTTGAAGCCCTCAATATCCATGATTTTAAATATGTGGCTGCCGTGAGGACTTGATTTGTACGATAAATAAATGATCTCAAGAAAATGTAATAATTTCTCACCTTGCTTTGTTTTAGGATGGAAAGGTGATGGGAGGGCTGAAAATATGGATGGTGAAAGAAGAGTGTATACCTGTCTCCTCTGTCTTATTCTCCAGCTTTTCCTACCGCTTTTTAGGATTTATTGCCAGGATCATCGGATCACCCACCACTTTCTATTTACTCATCCTGTCTACAATGCCACAATTCCAGAGAACTCACCTGCCAGAACCTATGTCACTAGTGAGGTCAGCATGGGGGTGCGTCTTAACCTCCTCTCCTGGGACATCAAGTACCTAATTGAGTCTGGAAATGAGGAAGGCCTTTTCACTGCAGAGCAACACTTTGTGGGTGATTTCTGCTTTTTGCGCATTAGAACAAATGGTGAAAGCTCTGACCTCCTGAACCGTGAAATACAGGACATTTATCCTTTAATGGTGAAGGCCATCACAAATGGTGGCCTGGAGGCCTCAGCAAAAGTGAATGTGCAAGTCTTGGACATGAATGACCTTCGGCCTCTGTTTTCACCCACCACCTATTCGGTCAGTGTTTCTGAGAGTACCGCTGTAGGAACTAGTCTGATGCAGGTAACGGCTTCAGATGCTGATATTGGCTCGAATGGAGAGTTTTATTTCTTCTTCAGAGAAAGGGTGGAGGACTTTATTGTTCATCCTTCGAGCGGTGTGATCTCTTTGTGCTCCAAGCTGAATACAGACAAACAAAAAACTTACAACATGGAGGTCTTAGCAATTGACAGAGGAGTAAAGCCATATGGAATTAATGGAGGGAGCAGCACAGCAAAGATATCTGTTCATGTGGAATCTGTCAATGAGCATGCTCCCACCATGAAGATAGATGTGTCCATCCCTTCCATGCTGGATACGAACCCCATCTTTGCAGTGGTCACTGTGGAAGATATGGATGAAGGTTTGAATGGAGATATTGAATGGGTTTTCATTGTGGCTGGTGACCCCTTGGAACAGTTTGTTGTGGATCGATCGGCTGTGGGAAATAAGTACAACATAATGTCTTCGGAGCCGGTGAACTGGGATAGTTTCCCATATGGCTGTAATCTTACCCTTCAGGCCAAAGATAAGGGCTCGCCACCAAAGGTCTCAGAATACAAGGTAGTGCAGTTGTTGGTAAAAAGACAGCAGTCGATTGAAGTAAACTTTGAAGAGGAGATTTACCAGAGCAGTCTAAGTGAACTTTCACCACCTGGTTCCATTGTAGTCGCTGTAAAAATTTCTCCCGAACCGAGTGCAGTTGAATATGCTATCATTCCCTCAGATGAATCACACTATTTTGAGATAAATGCCAAATCTGGTGTAATTAAAACGGCTGAGATGTTCACAAAGATAAAACAGATGGTCTTCGCACTGGATGTTGTTGAAGTCAACAGTGGCCTAAGAACAAATGTGCGTGTCATTATTGAGGATTCCAATGACAACATGCCTATATTTAGCCAGGCTTCTTATGAGGTTATTATCAATGAAAGTGTTTCCATTGGTACAACACTTCTAACTGTGTCTGCAGTGGATGCTGACAAAGGGATAAATGGATTTTTAACTCATAATATTGCCAGCCTTCAGCCTTTACCCTTCAGTATTGACCCGATTACTGGTGTTTTAAGTGTATCAGAAGGGCTGGATTTTGAGTCTGCATGCGAGACTTACACATTTCTTGTGAGGGCATCAGACTGGGGCTCGCCGTATAGGCGTGAAAATGAAGTCAATGTCACGGTTAACTTCGCAAACATTAATGATAACAAGCCTGTGTTTGAAAAGATAGCCTGCCGAGGCATGCTTTCTCGTGATTTTCCAGTTGGACATGTAATAATAGCTATGTCTGCCATCGATCTTGACGAACAGGCAGCTGTGAAGTTCAAGCTTATTTCTGGAAATGATCAAGATTTCTTTAACTTGAATCCTGACTCTGGAGTTCTGTTCTTGCGGAGGTCTTTAGCAACATCTAATCCAAAAAATGCAGTTTTCAGTTTAAAAATAATCGCCACAGATGGAGAGACCTTCTCAGTTCCCACATTTGTAAACATTTCAGTTGTACGAGGAAGAAAGGGGTTGAAGAGTTTCAAGTGTAGAGAAACCAAAATTGCTCAGAAATTAGCGGAAAATAAACTAAGGAAAGTGATTTCTTGTAGCACAACCACATCGGAAGAGAGAAATTCTGATATCTTCTCTGTGAATAGGCAGACTCCAAAGTTTGACTCCTTTCCCTCTGACATATCAGTGAAAGAAGACGTCAGGACTGGCACAAGTGTCCATAAAGTTAAAGCATATGACGGAGATGCTGGCTTTAATGGTATGGTTATGTATGCAATATCTAATGGAAATGAAGACGACTGTTTTAGTATAGATGTGGACGATGGTTTAATTACTGTCTTCCTTCCAATGGATCGTGAGAAAAAAGACAAGTACCTTCTTAACATAACAATTTGGGATTTAGGTCAGCCCCAGAAATCAAGCTGGGGTTTGTTGACAATAAATGTAGAGGATGTTAATGACAATGAGCCACTGTTCCTGCAGGAGAGCTACAGTTCTGTGATTTCTGAAGATGCCCCTATTGGCACAGAGGTCACCAAGGTCCAGGCTACAGATAGAGATTTAGGGCTGAATGGTGAAATTAACTACACATTGCTAACAAGCGGTACTCCATTTGGAATTCATAACTCAAGCGGAATTATTTATGTGGCTGGGCAGCTTGACAGGGAGTACATTTCAACATTTAACCTTAGAATTGAAGCACGTGACAAGGGAAAAAAAGGCAGCCAGAGGTTTTCTGTTACAATGCTGACAGTGTCTCTGGAGGATGTGAATGACTGCCCCCCTGCATTCATCCCAGACTTCTACAACTCTCGAATTCCCGAGGATCTCCCCGTAGGCACAGTCATCGCCTGGCTTGATACCCAGGATCCTGACATAGGATTGGGTGGCCAGGTCAGATACACCCTCATGAACAGCTTCAATGGGGTATTTGAAGTCCACAGAGATACTGGGGTTGTAAGGCTGACGAAGGAACTGGATTTTGAAGAAAAGCAGTTTTACAACGTGACTGTACGGGCCATTGACAATGGCCAACCTGTGGCTTTGTATTCTGACTCTTTTGTGGAAGTGGAGGTAGTTGATGTGAATGAGAACCTTTATGCGCCATATTTTTCTGATTTTACGCTGACGGCCTTGGTAAGGGAAAACTCTCGCATCGGGACCAGTGTTATTCAAGTTCAGGCCAAGGACAGAGACAAAGGACGAGATGGAGATATACGGTATTCCATCACGGGTGGAAGTGGTGTTGGGCAATTCTGCATTGATGAAGAAACAGGTTTGTGAATAACTGCTTTATTGGTTAGTCCACATTGTTTTGCATGAAGCAGTGATAAATTTGAACTTATATAACATTTTTGCTAAGACATCACATGAAACTGCATCACTTAGAATGTGCAAAATGGAAATGTTCATTCACAGCAGAAGGTCAGTACAGGTTAGTCCTGCAATCATCATTGTTTTGGACCCTATACTCCAGTACGGGACATGATGAACTAGGTCAAATTTTTGATACATCTTTAATTAAATGGCATATATTTTATATTTTTATTTTCTGATCTGTTTCAGGATAACTTCCCATTTTATGTAATTATTTCATTTATGTTACAGACCATTTAAACCGAACAATGTGATTCTTAATCAGTCTATTGTGATACATTAAGATTGTATTGTTAGGTTAAACAATGGCTAATGACCTGCTTGCCCTCAAAATAACGCTTTAGTGGATGACTGACAGTTGTGGAAAAAAAACCCTTTTCAACTTTCAAACAGATCAAAAGACACTGAGGTGTATGGGTAGATAATTACAGCTATGAGGTGACTTACTGTATGGTGGCCAAAAAGGGCAAATGTGCTATAACAGCCCAAAACATTTACATTTAGAGAAATGCCCTGCAGCATCAGAAATGAGATTCAAATTCAGATACATGTGAGAAAATCCAAAACAAATGCAACAAGTAATTGTCACTTACGTGACTATCCCCCGCTGCATGTATAAGCTGATGCTAAATACGAGCAAACTTGGTCAACTGGTCTTTGAGATTTTGGGTAAAAAGGGTTTACATATGCAAAACCTATGTGTGACCTGGAAAATTATGTCAAGGTCACTAAAACTGACTGGTGTCATGGGACCCCCAATTACATGTTTGTGCTAAATATGAGCAAATCAGTCCATTGTTTCTTGAGATATTACATTAACAAGGTTTACAAGGGCAAAATCGAAGTAATTGCACTGTGACCTTGAAAATAGCCTCAAGGTCACCAAAATGTACTGGGGTTGCAGGACCCCCCCCCCCCTTCAAGTACTTCTTGGTGCCAAATATGAGCAAAATCAGTTTAGCAGTTCCTGAGATATCACATTAACACCAATGGGAGGAACATATGTGCGAATGGACTGACGGACGGAGCTAAATACCATGTCCCCCGCTCTGCGCTTCGTGGCAGTGGAGGACAACAAGGGAAATGCCCTGCAGAAATCCAAAACAAGTACACTACAGCTCAAAAGTTTGGGATCACTTGCAAATTTCTTTGTTTTCCAAACAAAAAAAATACATTTCACAAACGATTAAAATTATTCAGATGATTTTCATAGAATGATCGACATTTTTGCATAGAGGCCTATTATCAGCAACTGTCAGTCCTCTGCATCAGTCTCCATCAGTCTTCAGATAAAAAAGTATGTATGAAACAAAGATTTTGTGAGCAATGAATTAACTTTGAGGGCCATTCTATTTGTCCAGAGTACTGCACATTGTCACTGAGCAGGAATTTATTTGTTCTTATAAAGTCTGTTCATTATAAGAAGATATTAGGATCATAATTGTAAAGGGTAATTACAGAGGAACAATACTGTTTTGCAGTTTTGAAGAAGTGCCTTCAGATAGTTCAAAAGCCATGTCCAAATGAGGTTAATGCAAAAGGCAGATATTAAGCTGTCAAGTCTACAATCAATACAAAGTTCAGTAGTGCATTAATTAGGCTAATTAGTATTGACTCATAAAAAGAACAATGGCCTGAAATTTCAAAATAGCTTTTCCAGTTAAGGAGGCTATGTACAATATTTTCATGAATTTGCTTGTCTAAGTGGCATATGAGTATCATCTGCTTTCTGGCCTCAAGTCCCCAAATTTCTGCAAAAGACAGGACAGGAGTTTGGTTTGGTTTTATTTCCGTATATATACACAAACAGTAAAAAAGGATAAAAATATGCAAAGTATAATAAAAAATACAGATAATCAAAATATACGGCTGGTAGCTCATATTCAGCTGCAACGATTATTGTTGCAGCTGGTCGACCATGGGGCCAGGTATCAAATATAAATTGCACGACTAGAGTCAATGTCTTTCGTGCTGCTGTAAAATAAAGAAGTTTACAGTGTTGTATGTTGAGAGCTAATAAGTAACATTTAAAAATTGAGTGCAAAATACCCTTATTGCATACACCTGTCCCCCCACCCAATAAAAGTCCTGGCTAAACCAGGCAACCTGTGACTTTATGTTTGCCCAGATCCTGAAAGGAAATCGTCTTACTTAAAAGTCTTTATTTCATCAAAATCAGTCCAGCCCATCAAAAGTTATGTAATTTTCAGTGCAGGCAAGTTACACCCATCTTCACAAAGTATATCAGAGTGGGAGTCAGGGCCTAAGTCAATTTCTGCTGATTGCATAATTAACGTGTCCATGTAGGCCTATTTATTGAGGTAGGAAACTTCTTTGATAGCATGTAAGAAGATTCCATATAAAGATCCAAGGAAACATACTTTCGGAGGTTGCCCAGTTTGGCCAGGGCTTTTTTTTATTTTGAGACACCCTGTATAGGCAATATAGAAATCTTAATGTGCACCTTGTAAACCTCAGTTTGCTCAGCGAAGTGAAGAATAGTCAACCAATACAGTCAGACCTCAAATGGAATACTCAGGTTAGTCACATGACTGAACAAGTTAGTAAACGTCTTTTCCTCCTGAGGCAACTAAATCTGTTTAATCTACCGACTGACGACTTGGTTGTAGTGTACACAACATGCATAAGGCCAGTGCTTGAATACGCAGCTTCGGTTCGGAGCCCAGGGCTAACAGACAGACAGTTATTGCACCTCAAATCCGTGCTAAGGAGGGCATGCAGAATGATCCTGGGGAAGAGGTACACAAACTACGTAGAAGGCTGTACACAGCTTGGACTTTAACTATTGGCAATGAGCCGGGAACAGTTGTACATCCACTTTGGTGGGAAAATGCTTAACAGCAACTGCTTCCGAAGTCTGTTCCTCCCTTCCCGAGGGCAGATTAGAAAACATCATACTAGACGTTGCAACCAATTGGACATGGTCGGGGCCAGAACTGAGCAATTTTGAAATGGCACAATACCGTACATTGTCAGACTTCTGAGCAAAGATTCCTAAACAGATTCCAGAATATATTTTAAAACCCACCTACTTCTAAATTGATTGGTGCACTATGATTAATGAGTGAAATGTGATAATTTATGTCTCACTGTAGATGTGAATATATGTCATTGCTATTGATATTTGTTTTCGTGATATTAAAACTAGTACGGTAAAAGTAATGTCCAGTACTGTGTGATAAAGTTAATTTGTAACCAATATAGCAATGAAATTTCAATTCCTATATTATTATAAGTTATGTTTGTTTTATTTTAGTGATGTTTGTAATTGTGATTTTATGCCTAGTATGCGATCTTAAGCTGTTTTAATGTGTTTAATTTTTAAATGTAAACGGCAGATCAATTCAAGGTCCCTGTAGGGAACTCTTAGCCTGACTCCGGCAGCCTTCGTACTTCCACTAAATTTAATTTCGCTTCTGTACTCAGTCTGGTCACTCAGGGCTCTGCCTCATTTACCTCGGCAGAAAGTATGCCGGACCAACCAACGAACAGAAGGCGTGGCCGGGAGCTATGATGTAGCAGCTACGATGAGTTTGAAATTGTAGTCTCTGAAATCAACAATGGCTACGGACATAGATACATGGGAGGCCATTCGCTCTAACGTGGAGAAAATCCTGGGTATCTGCGACTTAAGGCCACAACAAGATGAATGTTTGGTTAGTTTTTTGAATGGAAATGATTGTCAGATTGTCATATCTACTTAATAGCCATAATGAAGCAGGCACCCTGTTAATCTCTGTGAGGGACAGCCAAACCACCTCAGCTACCTTTTAGTTTCTAGTATTAAATAGTGCGAAATTCGCGGGCAATGTAAGTTAGCAGCAAATTTTTAATAAGTTTGTCTTTGTTCGTGTCCAAAGACCTATTCATTGTCTCAGTGTTTTGTCATTATCCATGAATGAAAGGTTGACTGAGACAGCCAAATGTTAGAGCAAAACTGTGTTGCTATAAAGTTAGATAGTGAGCTCGGTATGATGTTAGCGCAAGTATGGTAAACGGTTCATTTTTCATGTCAACGCAGATTTTGTCCTGATGTAAATGATGCGTTATACTCGCCGATTTTGCTGTTGGTTTTGGGTCTCTTACAAGACCTTTTTTTTTTTTTTACAGCAACAGTATCTACAGGAAAACCGATAGCTCAACCGTTTTTTTTTCTTGTAAGGAGAACAAAAGCATTCTAAAATATGTATTTCAGAAACAATATATTCTTGATCCACAATGAAGGCAGGATGATGCCACAGAGCATACATGAGATTTTGTGGTTTTAACCACAGAACTCAGTTACACCTAAGTGTTAGGATGATTATGAAGAGGAAGAGGGATTGGATAGCCTACATAGCACTTTACATTTTATGGCTTTGGCTTTGGACGTGCTCATGCAGAATAACCCTGCTTAAATGAGAAATGATATAAATATTCCCTTCAAAGGCAGCTGAATACATATTGGGACACAGCCATAATGTCCCTTTGAATGATACTGGATGAGATTGTTCTGTTGTAACCCATGACATCTTTTTGTGGAACAGCAGTCTGTACTGAGCCTGGAGGCACCGCTGGCCATATAATTGACTGCATCCCTGCTTATATAGGCCAACCTCAAATCAGCAGTGTGTGGTCTCTAGGGCCTCTGTCAAAGCATTCAGCCTATGACACCAACTCCGCAAATCTGATTGAGTCGTTGAATAATGGCAGATGAAAGATCTCGTGGATTAAAGTGTGCCTGAATGACTTCTTCCCATCCTCAGGATATTACTGCGCAAAAGTTATTCTAACCCTGGATATGTTTGTCATTCTAAAACCTGCTTTCAATGACAAACTCATTATAAACATGTTTTAAAAATGGAGTGGGGAAAAAATGTGCTAAATTGTACAGTAGTTTGCAGTGCCATCATTTTTAACACTGTGACACTGCTCAAAGTTCAGGTCAGCTTATACATTGGAACAATTAACTGTCTGAGGTAATTTTGGAAAATTATGTAATCTCAAACCAGTTTAAACAAATGTTTTAGCATCAGTAGTCATGGATGGGCCTTCAAACATGCATTCATGCGATGCAAGAGCCAAAAAAATAAAATTTGTGACAATCATTATGCAAAATGGATGTTTTAGGTGTTTTTGTTTATTACCCATATTTTTACAGCAATATTCTTGTGGAAGTGATTTTTTTCTTTCTCATTGCCAACAATAGTATGTTATTATAGATTTTCGTCAAAAAAATCATAGAGAAGTAATATATTATAACCTTATGAAAGTGGAGGTGTATAATCATCACTGCAAGCATCTGTATGAATAATGTGAAGGTGATTTACATGTTAAATTATCTGAACTTACTTTAACACCATCCATACTAACAGTAGACTGTGGGCAGCCAACCACAGAGAAAGCCCAAGCCTCATACTGCAGGTGGTTTGTAGGCTGCATACCAGAGCATTTTCAGGCTGCTCAGGGAACCTGGGCTGGTGTAGATATTATAGTCTTTATATTGGCAAAAGTTTTTTTTTGATAGTCCCTGTAACATGCCTTTTGATTGGTTGATTTGTCATTCTTTAACAGGATTACCCCTATATGAACCAATCATACATTGTTTGACATGGGGCTGGGCGAATAACAGAATCACGATTATTTTAAGCGCAATAAGTAATTGCCAGTATGAGGCAGACAGACGAGCTTGCTTATTACCTTTTCTATGACACATACCTAATGCGATGTTTAACGAACAGCAGAGTCCATTTGAAATGCTTCCGGGAGGAAAACTGTGATTTGAAGTCCGCTAATTACCAACAAGGTTGGATAGCCTCCATCACCTTGGCATAATTAGCTCACCTAAAATCAAGTCCCATGTTCTTTGCCTAACTAGCAGTCAAGCCATTTATTCAGCCAAATGACTAATCAAAACCAAAATGTAGCCTATAATGATTAAGCTGAGATAATGAGAAGCAGACAGACCTAACCAGGCTACCATGTAAGATTGAAAGAATGGTAATAATCTGAATAAATTGCAGACCTTTTAATTCCACCTCTCATCATAGAATTTTTATATATTATTAAAAAGATTTCTTAAAAATAAAATAATTTTAAGATGGCCCTAGTTTTTAAGCATTTAAAAATATACTGTACACAAAGTGGAACATATCGAACATCAATGTCAGAGAGAAATCATTTTTCGCATTGCAGGCATTAGACAAACGCAGTGAAGACTTGGCAAACACGTTTAGGCAAATCTGTGCCACAGATTCGTAGCAGTTTTTTTGTTGATAATTGAGCAAGATTAATTTAAAATAAAGTAATTCATAGCTCTTGCTTTTGGTTACTTTTGAGTATCTAAATGGCCTATACTGAAGGTAGACAAAAAAGTTTTTTAGCGTATCGAACGTGACGTAAATTGTTTTCGCATTTGCACATAGCGGTCAGATGTAAAACTAGAAATAATCAAGCTAACCAGCAAATCTAGTTTGACAGACCCAGGATTTACACATATATGCGTCACTGGCGTTTTCCATAATGGCGATAGACTCACATTTATTCGGCAGTGGTTTTCTACCTTATCAGCTAGCAGCGCATATATGCGGCTGGGATTTCACCGCATGGCTAATTCAATGCATATATCTGTTTTTTGTATGGATAGTATTACATGTTAATTATGTGCAGCAAGAGTGAGCATCAACCAAAACTAGCAGGCTCAGCAGGTCTGTCGAGACAGACATGCTACCTAGAGCTACTAATCAGAAAATGCATTTTATCTAAATTTTTTTTGTTTTCTCTACCCCCGGTGTAGTTGTTTAGGGAGTATTTTAAATGAAAAACAAAGCACAAATGGGATATATGCTTCGAAAATTAATACGACATGAATGTTTTCTGCATGAAAGATGCTAAAATGTTGAATAAGATTGAGTTTGGTTGTCCAAGCATGTGTTACATTTTCACAGAAATTTGATGGTTTTCTCTCCTTCTTTCTTCCTGACAGGTGTAGTCTATACCACAGGCACTCTAGACCGTGAGACTAAGGATTCATATTGGCTGACAGTCTGTGCAACAGATAGGGGGGTGGTGCCTCTGCATGCCACCATTGAAATATACATCCAAATACTGGACATGAACGACAATGCTCCACTCACTTCCGACCCCATATATCATCCTTCTGTCATGGAGAACTCTCCCAAAGATGTGTCAGTGATACAGATCCAAGCCCAGGACCTTGATGCTGCTGTATCTGCAGATAATCTCAGCTATCGCATAACCAGTGGAAACCCACAGAACTTTTTTGCCATGAATCCTAAAACAGGTAGGAATACTTGCTCAGTATAATTGATATTTTGTAATTCTCAACTAACACTTGACTTATGTCCACTGTCACAACTCAAGTGATACCCAACTCACCAGATCAATTACCAGTATTTTTAGCGTTACTATAATCTTTTATGAATCACTCTGCGTTATTAGGCCACACTCATATTCCAAATACATATATGGGTATTTGCATATATTTCCATTATGTCCATAAAATAAACTTCAGCTTAAAAATAAGTCACATACTATATTATATAATATTTTGTTGGGCCACATTTAGCTTTGATCATGGTGCGCATTTGTCATAGTATTGTTTTTTGATATTCTTATACAATGTTACAATATTTATTTCCAACCAGAAATGCTTTAATTTTTGGCCAAAATATTATATTGACGGTGGGTGAATCAAACCTCCCCGCTTAGACTTCCCCTTCCCACCTCAGAGTCCATGTTCAGACTCTGAGGTGGCCAATTCATGTGTGAAAATGAAGCTGAATTGAAGTGGGAATTGAGAGGGAATATAGGCTACTGTGAGAATGAGCAGGAGTGCACACAGGTATTTATGAACCCATCATGCCTGAGCAAACATCATGTCATTTCAGCTTTCCTTCCATTGCCATTGATTCCTGCCAGACCCATTGATTTTTATTAATACGTTTTTACACTCTGTATAGTATACCGCATTTACAACAACTCAGTGTTTGTTTTTTCCATTAAAAAAGTAATTTGGCAATGCAGCAGAAGTCATAAGATGCCCTCTCTTTCTTACTTTGCATCAGCACCTTAACCTGTTTGCTCCATGTTGTTGACTTGTAGCATCAGAAAGTCGATTTAATCTTTTCTCCTCTGTAGTACAGTCAGTAACCCACTCATCACTCTGGATTGAGGAAGCAAAATTTGATTTGGTACCTTTGAAGAATAGAGGGCACATTGTCTCCAAAAAAGGAAATCCATCCATTCAGTCTATACTGCTTATTCCTCACTAGGGTCGTGGGGGGGAGCTGGAGCCTATCCTAGCTGACTGTGGGAAAAGGCAGGGACCCACCCCAGACAGCTCACCAATCCATCGCAGGGCACAAACACCATTCACTTGCACATTCATACCTATGGGCAATTTTTAGTGTCTCTAATTAGCTTGCTATGCATGTCTTTGGACTGTGGGAGGAAACCAGACTGCCCAGAGAAAACCCATACAAACATACAAACTCCACACAGGTAGGCCCCAGATTGGATTCAAACCTAAAACTTTCTTGCTGTGAGGCAGCAATGCTAACCACTGTGCCACCGTAGTAATGAGTTTTTCTTAAAGTGGTTGTTGTTGAAATCTCAGAATGTGCTGCTGGAGATTCAACATGTGTTTTATCCTCTCAGTGTCTACACGCCCGACAGAACATGTGAATGATCACTTGATCTACTCCTATCCCTTATGGCTTGCTTTTAATGTCATTAGCCTGCCAAAGAGAGGCCACTGGCTATATTTACTGGCATAATTGCTCCTTTATCCATTCACTAAAACTACTGCTGACCCAATTTGGAATAAGTGCAGACATGAATATTTGTTGTGTTGTTGTGGGCCATTCTGATGTTGTATTTAATTTACGCAAGTAGAGGCCAGCTTGTTTTATTTTTGTCAAGAGAAAAACTTTTTTTGCAAAACTATTTTGCATTGTTTGTTTGGACTTCCCTTAATATTTGAAAACTGGCTCAAAATGTAAATTCTTTCCAAACCATTGTGCTATTATGTTACTCTTTAATTAAATCATTTATGTGCAATTGCGCTCAAAACTGTACTTATATTGCAATATTCTACCTGTAGTACTTTGATTTTTCACTTTACTCAGTGTAGTTATTGTTGATTCCAGGACTTATAACCACAACCATGCGAAAACTGGATCGAGAGCAGCAGGCTGAGCATTTTTTGGAGGTAAAAAACTGCTTTCAGCTTTTTCTGTCCTAAACTTTCATCTTTATCTCCATCAATCTTACATTATTATTATGGAAATATGTGCTGGACAGGAATACCTATTAATTTGCTCATAATTCCACTGACATTTTTACTAATGCATCTCGCCATTAATTCCCTAAACTGATGGTTGTTCAGGGAAGAGAGCTGAATTTGGTACAAGAGATAAAGCATGTTGTATTCTTGAGAAAATAAATGGCCTGATGTAGGAATGTTTTGGATCAGATTTGTTTTGGCTATTTCTCCATGGAGAAGTATATTCTTGAGGTTATTAGTGGTAAAACTCAAGGACTTTCATATCAATTGATGTACTTAAAGTGTGCGTTTGTGTTAATGGGTGTGTATGCATGTGCACATGTGTAATAGGTAACAGTCATGGACATGGGCCAGGCCTCGAGGCAGTCCACCGTGTGGGTGATTGTACACGTTCTGGATGAAAATGATAACAGGCCACAGTTTCCTGAGAAAATCTACAAAATAAGCCTCCCTGAGCGGGACCGCAACAAGAGAGGGGACCCCATTTACAGAGTGTTTGCCTTTGACATCGACGAGGGCCCCAACTCTGATCTCTCCTACAGCATTGTTGATGGGAATGATGATGGAAAGTTCTTGATTGACTCCAAGACAGCTGTGGTATCTTCGAGGAAGATGGTTACAGCTGGGACTTTTGACAAACTGACGGTATGGCCAGCTTTCTCCTGGTTTTGTCTTTGCTGATGACCTCACCTCTCGCTTACTTTTGCATTTCATCTAATTGCTCATTTCCTGTATTTGAATAACTTCACACAAAAGTGTGTTCTGATCAGGGAGAATCCAATGTGTGTCTGTGCTGTAGAATATTTGGTTATTGAGTCCATGCTGAGCTTTGACCTTTCATTTCTCCCTGCCTTACTGTATTTCCAGATAAAATCTACAGATGGAGGAAATCCTCCAAAGTGGTCCACAGTACAGTTGCACATTATATGGGTCCGCAAGCCTGTACCTTCCCCTCAGCCTTTGTTGTTTTGGAAACCATACTACAATTTTAGCATCACAGAGGACACCCAAGTAGCCCAGACTGTAGGCACGGTCACCGTGCAGCAGGGAGCCTCACCCTTGTGGTTTTACATCACAGGTAAAGGAAAAAAAAACCTCTGGCATTTTCATTTGCTGTATCATTATCATTATCATCTGCATCTTTATCATTGTAATAATGGTTTTACCTGTTTAATGGTTGGTTGTCTCCTTCTTTTGCTGTCTTCTTCTTTGTCCAATTTTTTTCTGTCCTGGAATCAAATCATTTCACTTTTTTAATTTCCCCCACTTGTTTTCATTGTCTCTTCCATTGAAGGTGACGACTCTTCCAGGGAGATGTTTTACATTCCTTCCGCAACTTGTTTGAAAAACTGTTCCACCACAGGTAAAAGCACCTCCTATTGGTTGCATGTTAAATGTCCATGAGTATTTAGACAAAATGCTGTGTATAGTGCTTCAAGTACACTTTCTGCTTTATTCCAAGGGTTTTGTCAAAAAATATTGCAGGAACTGTATAGGGACTACTGTGCTCTCCACTGCTGTTGGCACCCTTACCTAAAGTAGTTTTTTTTTCTTGATTTTAATAATTACATAATTACATTTATTTACACTCACACATAACCACACATATGTGCATATACATACATACATCATCATGGATCCATAGTAAAAGAGTCCGGGTGCTAAACTGGCTGCCTGCAGTCCAGAGAGGTCACCCATTAGAAAATTTGGTGCACAAATTTGACAGTCTGCGTAAGTGTCGAGAGGCTGCAATCTAAAATCAAACAAGAATGAGAAAACATTTTGCTTTGAAAACTACTGTAATTGATCTCCTTAGTTTTACTTTACTGTTCCACTTATCTTCGATTTCAATAAATTCATTTTAGAATTGGTGATTTTTTTCCATCAAATCAGTGAGATTTTGCACTTATGCTAGCATACAGGCATTATTATATTATAAAATATGAGGTGGCTCAGCCAAGATCTGATAAGTATGCCAAACACTGCGTGAGACGTGGCGAAAGCACAAGTAAACCGGTCTCGTCTTCAATTGTGCTACAGGTAATTTACCACTACTGAAACAATAAGGATGGATAGAGACATCTTCGTCTCAACAGTTCACTTTCCTTTTGGGGATTTTGTGGAGGCTGGATTGTTATACATTCTTTCAGGAAGGGGTGCAGGCTATGCACATTCTCTTTTTTGCACGTAGGACGACAGTGGCTAACATAAAATCCGTGAATAAACTGATCACTCATAGAACGCAGCTTAAATGGCAAGAAAACCTGCATCTTCTGCATTGTTAGAGGCAGCTTCATCTGAGACCACTGACTATGGAAGCATATCGCGAACAATATTAATATGAAAACAAATTCTCAGAAGTGCGTTTTCATTTTCAAGATGCAAGCACATTATTTGTATCATAATGAAAATGAGAATGTAATCCTCCACTTTTCGTATTTCATTTTCAAATTTATGTATGTAATTTCTATAACAAATACATTCCTCATTAGCATTGTCATTTTCAAAATGTGCCCCACAATATAACTAGCAAAACAAAAACGCGTATCTTATAATGCAAATACATTCTCAGTAATACTTTTTCTTTTTGCAGAAGCAAGCATATTGTTTGTATCATCATCTTCTTCAGTAGCTCCACAGTCCAGTCTTTATGCTCCTTAGTATATTGAGGTCATTCTTCTTGATAAGCCTCACAAACAACAGGCTTTCTTGTGGCCATGCAGCCACACTTACTTTCACAATTAAACATAGCCATGAGTACTACTGTCAATTTTTTACGATGAGACTTCACCAAGCATTATGGCAATCGCAATCATTCATGATTTTTTTCCCCAACCCATTTCTTCCGCAAGGCTGACAGTTCACCACCTTTCCTCCAAATTATAATAACGTTAGGACAGTCCTAATCCCATTACTTGTTTTTTTTTTTTTTTTTTGCTTGAGGCGGGGCACCAACTTTCCACTCTTGAAGCACATTATCATCTTTTCCACAGCCATTGGATATGTCTTCCGACTTTTTGTTTTAGAAATGAGAAGCTACACACTGTGTCAGTCGGGATTTAAAGTATTGTTGCCATCTGAAACATATTAATCACTATATAATATGATGTAAACATAGGATCTTCAGTATTCACGTATTTAAATCAAAATTGCAACTATTTTTTGGTCAGACAGTGTATTTAGGAACCTGATTACATAATGCATGATATACGCATATGTGGTTTTGAGAGTATTACTGGTTGTTACGTAAATTGTGTTGGTGCTTTTGGTCTGCTTATGCTATTATAGTCTGTAATCTTCTTTTCCACAATTCCTAGGGGGAACATCTTCCAACCAATTTGACATGGGGGTGGGGACCATCTTCACAGCGAGGCCGTTGGATGCTGAGCTCCAGTCATTTTACAGCATGACCGTGGAGGTGACAGATGGAACTGCCTCTGCATCCACAATGGTACTTGCTTCCTTACTTGCTGATTACTGCACCAAAGAGCCCTTTCAGCATTGCAAACATCCACATTCTGTTCAAAGGAAGTTAGTACAGCAACAAATGATGAAGAAAATGATGATTGGAAAGACACTTTTCATCACCTCTTTTGATTGATAAACAAGACAGTGTTCTGAGCAGTTACTCAATAAAAGATACTCAGATGAGGTGTCCATACAGTTGTCTTTGGTGAAGCAAAATAAATGCTTCATGAATCTTACTGGCTGAGTAAGATGCTAGTCACTTATTTTATTGTCACAAACCTACTGTGAATCCCTTCTGTGTTTCCTCCCATTCAGCAGCTCACATGCCTTTTAGATATATTGTCTCTTTTGATTGGTTTATGTCCAGCTTGCTTTCCTCTCCAGCTCATTTGCATTAGCGTTTTCGCAAAACCCTCGAATGTGTGTTTGCTTATATAGAGGATTGTACGCAAGTGGGCGTGTCATATTTAAGTGATGAAACAAGTTGAGTAAATGTTGTGTTTTTTAAGAGCTTTAGCAAAATTTATGAGTTTCATAACTTTCTTATGACACAATCAAGAGTATAACACTCTTTTTATCACATAACTGCATTATGTAATCTGATACAAAACAAAAGTAATATCCATCAGTGCCCATTGTCTGTCAGCACTGAGCCAACTCCATCATTCTGCTGACATAGCCAGTCACTGAGTCACAGACATTCGCAGCTGATATGGCAATTGCTTGTAAATTCAGTTAACTGAGAAGCCAGCTAATGTTAACTCGCTAGCTAACAACTAATATTACACAACGGTAATGAAAAAGTACTGCGTATATGCTAGCTACCTAGCTAAGTAACGTGAACGTCATTATGTGGGTGGCATCAGCTATCTTGCCACAATGCTGAGCCATACTGATTTAACCAATGTTACACTTGGCACTCAGTTTTGCTAAATATTAACAGCATGATGTAATGTGGAGTGATTTTTTTCTCATGCTCTCAGGCAATGAAATTTTCGCAAAAGCAAGATAAGAAATATGTCATGAGCTGGGCTATGGAAAAAGTACTACAGATATATGATAAATATATTTCTTACTTTGAGAGAACAAGTTGCTGGATATTCTCTTACTATATGCCCTTTAGCTACCAATCAATATTTCCTTGCAAAAGTCTATCGTCTTATGACATTATTCATAATCTTTAATGATAGTTAAATACAGAAGTTATCTGCCAGTACTGTAAATAGGAACAAGCTCCCATGCCTTCCTTTTGGCTTCGAAGATTGGGAACGCGATCCTCATAATTATCAATCAGCTTATTCCTCTGCCCAGTTTATTGGGATTGCGTTCCTACTAAACTCCCGGACTAAACTACCAGTCCTGTGATCTAATAGGTTTGCTCTAGCAAGGTGTGCACTCCATGTGGCAGCTGTCCCAGATCACCACTGGCTGGGCACGGACACACCCCTCACCACTGGCTGGGCACGGACACACCCCTGACACCCAAGCCAAACGTAGTCCGAAATCCAATTGTCACTGACTCGCTTTTCTAGATAACACTCTCAAATGAGTGGCTCATGTAACACAGGGACTTTATGAAGTCAAGTCAGCAGTCTGTGTGTTTAATACATATCTAGCTTGCCCCAGTTTGAAATACTACTGTGTTAACAAGACCTAAGTCCCTGTTAGAGGAGGCTTATTTATTTATATATTTATGTTTCGACTGCTGCTCGGAGCTTCTTGGGTTTATAAATTGTGGTTTCTGTGCCTCTGTCTTGGCACAAATCATTTTTATTGCTATTTAGGGGGTAATAGGGCAATAGGTAGGCGGTCAAAATGTGGCTAAGAGGAGCTGCCAGACCTGAAGGGAGTACCTCTGATTCGCATTCAGCAAAGCCCGAGCTATGTCACTTCCCCTTCACAGACTTTATGATTGTCCCATCAAATTGTTACCCAGAACATTTCCCCCTAGGGGTCGGCTACACTCCTGAATCACACAGGAAGGCCATGCTATGGAGGAGTGCATACATCAGTCCCTATTCCAGAATCATCAGAATCATGTCTTTGTCTCCAGCTAGAGCTGGTTTCTTCTTCTTGGCCAAAAAGATGGCTCTCTACCTCCCTGCTTTGATTATTGGGGACATCATTCAATTATTGTCTAGATTTACCACCATCTTCCTCTGATGGACTCTGCATTCTCCAACTTCCAGGGCTGTCATTATTTGACCAGGCTGGCCTTGCGCAACTCTTACCACCTTTTGTCTTCATGCAGGATGGAGATGAATGAAAGACAGCAATTAAAACCCCTTTTGGCAACTTTGAATTCCTGGTTATGCCAGTGGGGCTTGCCAGCACCTGCAGTGTTTTAGAATCTCATAAATGATGCCTTTTAGACATGGTCTCCTGGTTCATATATGTGTACAATTCATTCGAGGAGACTCCACAGTTGCTGCCCCCACAACAGCACTCATGACAGTAAAGAGTCCCTTTGCCAGTACCCCCCAGGCAACTTCTGCCTTTAGCCATCTTGAAGAACTGTTCATTTATACTCCAGTCCTCAAGCTCCCTGACACCCAGAGCCAGTTTGTATGAGAAGTGAAGACCTCTGGTGTGGGTGCTGGGGCAGCCCTCTCTCAGCGAGCTGACAATGGCAAACTACCTCCTCGTGCCAACTTCACTCATAGGCTGTCTGTTGCATAGAGGACCAACTCCATCGGTGATCTGAAGCTGTTGACAGAGAAGCTCGCCTTTGAAGAGTGGAAGCTGGAGGGGTTCAGTCTGCCCTTCCTCGTTAGGACGGACTTACTACCATGACACGTATCCGCCTTCCAGAAGCAAGTGAATTTTCGTTGCTGACCAGCCCCGTCTCACCAAGTGGGACAGAGGGTATGGATCACCACGAAGAACATCCCACTCTGGGAGATGTTGAAGAATCTCGCCCCCTGGTTTTGTAGCCTATTCAACATTTCAAGAGTAGTATCAGAGCTGTCAGACTCCTCCTGCCCCATTCCCTGCATGATACTCACCCAGTGTTCCATGTCTCAAGAATTAGACCCATGTCTTTTCCTCCCCACAATCCTCCCTCCTGCACCACACCTCCCCCCCAGCTAATCGACGGTGGCCTTGCCTACACCAGGCCTTGATTCTGGAAGTCAGGTGCAGGGGATGCAGACACCAATTTTTGTTGGACTGGAAGGGGTACGAGCCTCAGGAGTGTTCCTGGGCCCCTAAGCGCCACATCCTGGGCCCCTCCCTGGTTCATGATTTCTTGCGGTCCAGCACTGGGCTGCCAGGTGCCACCCCTCAGGGTGGGGAGACACTCAGTAGCCTCACGTGAATCCCTTTCATGTCATCAACAACTTACATATCTTTTACATCAATCGTTTCTTTTGAAGTTCTCTTTTGAAATTCTCTTCCCAGTTCTATTCATAGGAGCAAGCTCCCGAGCCTTACTTTTGGTCTCCTGGATTGGGACTGCGATCCTGTTAATCATCATTCAGTTAGTTACTCTGCGCAATTTATTAGGAACGCATCACAAGCCTTCTACAGTCATTTGGTTTAGGACTGCATTCCTACTAAACTCCCTGGTCCTACCATCTGACAGTTCTGCTTTGGCAAAGTTTGTCCGCAGCTGCCCTGGATCTCCACTGTCCGAGCACGGACATGCCCCCTGCACCCAAGCCTGTGCCATCTGAACTGAACTGTGTCATTCTTCGTTGAGCTCTGTCCCTCTGGCAATATTGGATTACTATCAACAAACCTTACTATTGAATTGCACTCTGACTCTGCATCTGGATTCCGGTCTGGATCATAACATTTAATTTTCCATTAAAAATCATTCAGTATTTAAGGGAAGCAGAGAACACGTCATAAATGCTTCACTGTCTGTCCCGTCAGCTGTTTCCGCAGCAGTACAAGCTTTTTCATTTCTCCTCCCAACTAGGTATTCATAACAGTTCTGGATTGCAATGACAACCCACCCATCTTCTCCCAGCCAACCTATGATGTGGCAGTTTCTGAGAATGTGCCTGCAGACACAGAGGTGCTTCGGGTCCAGGCCACAGATCAAGACAAGAGAAGCAAGCTGAGCTACTCCATTCACAGCAGCGTGGACCCAGTGAGCATGCGCATGTTTCGCATGAACCCCGGGACTGGAGCTGTGTATACTGCTTATCAGTTTGACCATGAAACTCAAAACCAGCACATACTGACAGTCATGGTGAGTGGGTATGAAAAAGGTACAGCTGAAATTGAATTTACTTGCTTTAATTTGGCAAACACACTGCCACTCAGAAGTTTGGAATCACTTGAGATCTTTACTTAAATTAATTGGTGGAAACTTACTTTTATCACAGGTGGACAATCATTAAAACGTAAGTCCAAACACTGGCAGGGTCCTTCTGGAAAGTAAATGACAAAATAGTAAACAGCCAACTCAATCACCTGATTAAAACCTTGCAGATCTCGGATCACCTGGATTGTAAAGTTTGTGAAGTGTTGCCCATCTTCACAGACACACCCATTAGAAAGATTTTAGCACTTGAGGAAATCCGTTGAGAATGATCCCATAGTGAGATTAATATCCAGATTGCCTAAAATTAGCAAAGCAGTGATTAAATCTCATGATGGATACTTTGATCAGAAAACATCAAAATAATATAATTTATCATCTATAAATTGTATTGCCCCGAATAATTTAAATACTAAATAGGGCCGTCAAAATAACGCGTTAACGCGGATTAATCATCATCATTATTAATCTGATTAAAAATTTGAATGCAATTATTCCATCTGCTGCGCAGAATGACCATCTATGGCGTTTCAAAATCCCTGAAACGTCGCATTTCGGGCAGTTTGTACAAGTAGTGTTACGGTTGCGCATGCGAAAATGGGCCGTTGATCCAGCAGAACCCAGGGCAGAACCAAACAACTCTGTTTGGAAGACGCTAAAGACACTCGCGGACATGGAATTGCAAATTTAAGCATGCAGTTACAGTACTCGATCACTAGATGACAACCGGAGATCAGTTATTGAATATTCACAAGCAAGCCGAGCAGGAACACGATCTGCTGAATCTCGGGAGGCATATCGAGGGCTGACTGCAATAAACAGTTATGTCCAGATGTTTTATATTGGACATAACTGTTTATTGCAGTCAGCCCTCGATATATTGTTTGATTTTTCCTGAAAGAGGAATGTCTGTTCTGTTATAATAAGGTAAGCTTCAGAATTAAGATATTACTGAGTGAGTTTTACTTGTTCCTTATAAGGTGTATGTTTTGAGCTCGGAAATGGGAACTGTTAACTTTTCATTGCAGGGTGAATATTTTGACTGTTTAATCAATTTTCCTGTCTGTGAAGCCGCAATCTTGAATTATAAAGCCTTAAATAAGGTAACACCTAAATAGCCAGATTTGGCTTCTGTGCAAAGGGGTTGAGTGCATATATATTCCCTTCTTTCTTGAGTCTCTTTGTTCATGCAAAATGAAACACGATTAAAATAGATTAAAAATTAACATACCTGAAATCAGAAAAAGTAGGTATGGAAAATGACCATAAAAACAGACCGCAGAGATTTCTAGATCTAGATTGTCTCATACGCTATTTCATTGCAGACGATATGAAGACAGCATATTTAATGTTTCGTCTGGTCACAGTTTTTTTATTTGAAAATGTACATTCATTCCTGCCATTCAGGCTTGCAATGCATTCCAAAAAAAGTCAGGACTGGGGCAATATGGGATTAGTTATCTATCCATCCATCATCTAAACCACTTCTTCTTCTCTAAGGTCACAGTGCAGCTGGAGCCTATTCCAATTGGGTACAGGCAGAGTAAGGAAGCTTGTCAATATACTGACTGCATTCAAATTTGAACAGGCGCTCAAAAATGAACGAGTCTCCTTTCGTGTTTAGCTAAAAAACGAACGGCAGTGCTTTCAAAAAAAACGAGCATACGTTCATTTTTCGTTAAAAAATTAATGAGCATGTGTTCATTTTTGACTGGACGGCATCCAAAAAGGAACGCAGCTACCCTCTCTCGCATTACAAAATGAATCTGTTCTCTACTTTGCAAAATTTACACCACCATGCGTAAATAATTCCTTTTTACAAGAAAAAAAATTCCCCGTCTCCCACCCTGCAGAATTTAGAAGTATATTGTAAGGTATATGCCTATCAAATGACAGTTTTCACGTTGACTAAAAAAATCCTACTAAATCTCCAGTTTCAAGATTATATCTTTACCAACGTCAATCTTCCGCTATACACTTACACTTTTCATCGAGTACAATAAGATGCTTTAACACATTCCATACTCTAGACCGGAGATAAATTGTGATTCACTGGTACCGGCGTACCGTTCAGTCAGCCAAAACATTAAAATGTTGCTGTGTGAATTCTTTAATGGAATGAACATCGCTTCCGTGTGCTGTCAGTATACCACTTTTTACTTCGTATATAAAAAAGCATTTTAGAATTCCAAATCATGATGTGAACCGCAAGGCAATTTGTATGCGAAAGATTGTAGTTTTTTTTTTTTTTTTTTCATTTGCAAGATCCAGTGCTGATTAAAATTATAGTTTACGCATTGTATCACATCATCTGCGTGACAGCCCAAGTTTAATTCAACTATTCTGTCAGTATAAGAACTCATATCAAATTGCAAAATTATCCGCCATATTAATCCTTTCTTAACCTGTGAACACGCAAGTCAAAAAAATGCCACACTTTACAGCCCACTATGCAGACGAGGAGTTCTGCAATGATGTTCAGATTTTGTTCCATTGATTGTCGCAGATTTTGTACCATTTGTCATATTATATATTGATATATAATATTATACATACAATATATTATTCATATTGAAGTCACAACACATGAAACTGCCGATCTGTGGGAGCTGCCAACGACAAGTCCAGATCTAGACAAGCAGATGAGCAAAGTAAAGCATCTGCATGTGCACAGTATTTATGAATATAACCCTTCTTATAAGGGTGTCATCAGTTCAGATAATGAATAAGCTTGATTGCAAGATAAACGACTAAGTAGCCAAGTCTTGTGATGACATGGGAATTAGCTGGTTCAGGGATACGAGATCACGGAGTGAGACCTGAATTCATGGGACACGCTGGAATACCGGTAACAAGACTTTCGGATGATGTGTAAGATTAATACTTAATTTGTTCAGTCGACTAAGTTTAATGTGGTTTTGTTTAGATAAATGGAATAAACGGGGACTAACAATGATAATGAGAGCAATTTCACTTTATATGAAAAAAAAAAACTAACAATGACAATGAGAACAATTTCACGTAAAGGAACTGAGAATTTAAAACAGGCCTGTGCAAGTGTTTATATAATCAGTCATCCATACTCAGTCGTCGTTCACAGAAGAATATCTGCGCCCATAATCAAAAAGCTCACTTAACGCACGTTGGTGCCAAATTGCAGAAATCTAAATATACAAAAGATAAGAGTTTCTTATAAATCAAAAGAGTCAGCAGTGCCGGGAAGACCTGGGGTATGGAGTTCTTCTCTGTGCCCGTGCCAGATTAATTCTTCCCGTCAGTGCACAGTCACTGAAAAAAAAGCAGCAAATAAAATTTTGATATGAATCTTTATCATTGGGTGATATTTTTTATTACATTATGTAACTTTAGCTGACGTAGAAAAAATCAGATAGGCATACAAAAAAACACAACCGGGAGACCACAAAGACGACGGCGGGCAAAGGGTAACATGCATGCACAGTTCGCGTTTTCCAAATTCTGGTGCCGCATTGCCAGTCAAATGTAGGCATACATTTCAGCTAAAAAAAAAAAAAAGAGTGACGGCAATATTTTATATAACTGCTGCATAAAACAGAGAGAAGACTCCAGCTGTAACACCGATCATTTCTATCTATCTATAAAATCTATCTATAGTAAATTACGGAAAACGGGGAGATGGCGTTAACCACAAAAACTGTCACGTACGTTGGCAAAATCTGCAATAAAAAATACAGAATAGATGACTACAAACAGAAATTCTTGGATTGCAATCATTTGATAATGAACGGACTTAAGTTTTACATGAATGGCGTTCAGTTTTAGATGAATGCATCAGGCTTTGGGCAGGCATTGGAGAATGAACGCATCTGAAAATGAACGAAAGGGTTTTCATTATCAAACGCAGTAACTAGGTTTGCAGCCTTGAACGCATCCTAAAATGAACAGGCGTCCATTCAAAAATGAACGCGTTCACTGTTCAGTATACTGACATGCTTCCTAAGGCGGAGTATAGGCAAAAGGCACTCACTCAAGACAGCTTACCAATCCATTGCACGGCACAAGCACCATTCATTCATGCCGATGGGTAACTTAGAGTCCACAATTCTGAAATGGATGTCTTTGGAGTGTGGGAGGATATTGGAGTTCTTGAACAAAACCTATGTAAACACAGGAAGAGCAGGGAAACGCCACATAGAAAGGCCCAAGGGCAGATTTTAACCCACAACCTTCTCGTTGTCAGGTGCCAGTGCTACCCACTAATGAAATAATTTTGAATAATGATATGAATTGAAACGGTTGATATCAGCAGGGGAGTGTAATCATGATTTTTGGCAAAAGCAGAATCCAGGAAAGGCACATCCACTGCAAGAGAAAATCATTTAAAACAATGTTCCTTAGAGGACAGTGGGAAGGGATTTAGATATTTCACCTTCCACAGTGCATAGCTTAATTAAAAAAATTCAAGAATCTGTAAGAATTTCTGTGCGTAAAGCACAAGGCCGCAAGCTTCTGTTGAATACCCATGATTTCCCATCACTCAGATGGCACTGCATCAAGATCTTCATTTATCTATAAGTGATATAACCACAAGTGCACATGAATACTTTGGCAAACCTCTATTAAGTAGTACAATACATACTACTTAAATGTCATAACTTTCTTTGAAATATTTTACGAGAATCAAATGAAGTGAAATTTAGGTTTATTTTGAAAAATCTTTACATATATTATGGAGAGACATCAAATTATGTGCTGCATTATTGTTTTCAACGCAACACAGGTCAAAGATAATTCACAAATTTGTGCTTTCAGTTTTATTTTTAATTCAACATACCATCCCAACTTTTTCTGATTTGGGGTTGTACATTTGGTGTTTGTTTCATATGATTTTGCAATAATTCAAATACTTTAATAAATAAATGATGTGTGATTCCAAACTTTTGTCTGGTAGCGTATGCACCATCAGATGATGTGAGTGGGATGTATCCACTCCAATTGGAATATGTTACTGCCATTGATCATGCAACACTTACAAGCTTATACTCTGAGAATATGTTGTCTGATTAGCCTGTCAAATGCCACCCTGACCCTTGCACGATTTTTGTCCCCACAATGCCGCGCAATGCGTTTTGGCAAGGCGGGCCATTTCGTTGGTATGCAGCGGAGCCTTGTCTGTGCCCTGTTCGCGCACTGTACATGCGTAAGTTACGCACTGTCCACGTAATGTGCGGCCAAAAATTTGAACTATGCACGAACAATGCGTGAACACTTTGTGAGAAGTTCCTGCCGTGCGCGAATGGTTCGTGACATGCGAAAACTATGTATGCCATGATCACGTGAACAACTCGTGACAACACCCTAACACGGCACTCATTGACACGCACCGTTGGCAGTGTTTGCGCCGAGTTCGTGTAGTGTTCACACATGGTTCACGGAAGTGACACGCACATGGCACGTGCCGAATGCCTGCCAAATTTTTGAACATTTCAAAATTCTCTCGACGACATGGTACGCAACGAATGCCAGCCAAATTTTTGAACATTTCAAAATTCTCTCTACAACATGGCACGCAACCCCGCACCCTTCACACACTCCTTATGCCCGTTCCTGAGGACTTTAATCATTGCCACGACGCATTGCATGGCATTGCGGGAACCAAAATCGTGCAAGTGTCAGGGCGGCATAAGGCTCTCGTCCACAAAAATTATGTTTCGTGTAGTGTCTTTTGCTTATCTTAAGATCAAAACAAATATTTTCATTGATTTCATCGTTATGGTCATTTTTTCAAATTTTCCCACACCATACAACACCATTAGTACATTTGGTAACACTTTACTTGAAGGTATCGTCATAAGAGTGACATGACACAGACATGAACGTGTCAGAAACATTAAGTTAATGTCATAAACTTTGTCATTAAGTGTCATTCCGTTTTCTGAGATGACAAGTTGACATTGTTTGAGTTGTTTCCATTATGACAACTTCGTCATAACAGTGACATGACACTGTCATAGCTGTTACATGACACATGAAACAGTTTTGACAGTGTCACGTCACTCTTATGACGGTACCTTCAAGTGTACCCGTACATTTATATGTTGTTTGTACTGTACCCTCAGGTGAAAGATCAGGAGTTTCCATATCATAGGGATTTGGCACGAATCTTGGTGGCAGTGGAGGATGAAAATGACCACGCTCCTTACTTCAGCAGCGTTCTTTATGAGGGATCAGTGTTTGAATCAGCAGAAAAAGGATTGGTTGTATTGCAGGTTACTGCACTCGATAGAGACAAGGGCAAGAATGGAGAGCTCCTCTACTCTTTTGAAGCAGGTATCCTCCAATCATAGTTCACAAGCAAAGTGACTTGTCCCAATGAGCAGTTTTTTTATTTCTCTGTGGACATCATTCATGGAGAATTAGTTCAATAGCTGAGGCTTGACTACTGTATATACTATACACTGACTGGCCAAAAAAAAGAAAAGAAACATTCATTCATTCATTCATCTTCTATACCTGCTTATTCCTCACTAGGGTCACGGGGAGAAAAGAAACATAATGGAAAAAAAATTGTTTGGATTTAAATGAGCAAACTCTTAAGAGCCTACAATTGGACCATTATTGCTGTAATTGATATGTTTCAGTTGACAAAAGTCTTCCTCCCTGACTGATGCACTGTATAGCTTCTTATTTCTTAAACGACCATACAGGAAAATATATCCCGTGGTTGAGGTAAATATGTCGCTCTGTTTCAAAAGGGGTAAATCAATGTCCTACATAACAGAAAGAAAACAATCACTGGAATTGGGTTCAAAACATTATTAACGGCCCATCACAACAACTGTCCAAGGAATTCATAATCCAATTGAAAGTATTTTGGATATGCTGGAGGAAACTTTATGGAGGGGTTCATTTCTCCCTCCATCTTTACAAGATCTTAGCCAAGAATGAATGCAACTCTGGACAGAAATAAATGTCGAGACATTCCACATGGGAATCAAAACAATGCCATGGCAATGCTCGCCGCAATGAAATCTAAAGTTGGTCAAACAAAATATAAGAGTGTGCAAATTTATTTATTTGCCAGGTGGGGTATTTTGTTTATTGTGGGAATCTTGGGCAAATTTGACAGTTGAGGAGTGGTCTCATGTCAAAATTATGCGATTGGCAATGTTGCTTTGAAGTAAGGAGGTTCTGGATTCAAGCTGGCAAGGTCTTCGCATGGAGTTTGAATTTTTCCTCCATGGGCATGTAGGTAATTTTGTCTTCTCTCACTCCCAAAGGCATGCATTACACGAATAGGTCTTTTCAACCCCTGACTAAGGCTCTGGCCCCAGTGCTAGAGTTAGTCCCTGAACACTGCATTGTGGCTGCCTGCTGCTCCAAAGTATATGGGATGGGTTAAATTCTGGGAACAAATTACCCAATGGGGTTCAGAAAGAATAAGAAGAATAAGTACTACATGGTTTAAGTGTTATCATGGCATAACACTTATACCATGGGAGTTTGTGGGAGTCTATGTGCTCTATGTGAGTCATTCTTCTTTCTTGCCACAGCACTGACTCTTCTTATGAGTGCATAGCACCTCTTTCACCCGTGGTTAGGTATGACAGAAAATTTGTGGGGTTTTTTTTTTTGATTGCTCAGACTCATTGATGTTTTTTGTTCTCTATTTTCCATGATAGGCAATGCTGGAAATACATTCTGCATTGAGCCATATTCTGGAAGAATTTCCACTGCCAAGGAGCTCGATCTCACATCTGTTGGTTTTTATGTCATCACCGTGCAAGTCACAGACAATGGCTCCCCTCCCATTGGCACAACCACAACCGTCAGAATTTCTGTCATACTCTCTGAAAACTCTCGCCCCAAATTCCCTCAGAGGGAATACCAAGCAGAAGTTTATGAGAATGCATTTGTTAACACTGCTGTGACTAAAGTCACTGCCTTAGGTCATTCCACAATTACCTATAACATAAAGCAAGGTAATTCTAAAAGAAAGTTCAGGATCAACCCATACTCTGGGGTCATCATGACCCAGAGACCTCTGGATTATGAAAGTACTGCTTTGTATGTGCTAATCATTTTGGCTGAAAACTTGTCAGGTAAGACCTCCAGCGCCACTGTCAGCATCCAGGTAGTGGACAAGAATGACAACCTGCCAATCTTTCAACAGCTGCAGTATAGTGGCAGCATCAGCGAGTCCTCAGCCATCAACACTGTGGTCCTCACTGCTGAAGGCAGACCTCTGGTTATCAAAGCCACAGATGCTGACAGTCATGGGAATCCATTTTTAGTGTACGAAATCATGGAAAACACTGCCAAAATGTTTTTCGCCATTGATTCTGGCACTGGATCAATAAGAACCATCACCAACTTGGATTATGAGACCTGCAGCAGCTTCAATTTTAGGGTCCAAGTGAGGGACAATGGATTACCCCAGCAGGTAGCTGAGAGTCCAGCTGAGGTAACTATCACTGTAGTTGACACCAATGATTCCCCTCCAAGGTTTTCACAAGATGTGTATGAGGCTGTTCTGCTGCTCCCCACATATGTTGACGTGGAGGTCCTGAAGGTGACTGCCACTGATCCAGATAAGAATATTCCAATGGAGCTGACCTACAGCCTGGCAGACCGCAGCCTTGAACATTTCACCATTGATCCCATCAGCGGTATTCTCAAGGTGAAGAATATTGACTACTCTAAGGATCGCTACAGATTCAGCTTGGTTGTCAGCGATGGGAGATTCTCTAGCACAGCTCTGATGACAGTTCTGGTGAGAGAGGCAATGGAGAGTGGTATTTACTTTACACAAGCACTTTATACCTCATCTATCCAGGAGAATGTCACCAATGTTACAACAGTAGCAGTGGTCAGTACCATAGGAAGTCTGCTCAATGAACCCTTAAAATTCTGCCTCCTGAATCCTGGGACTAAATTCATGATCAGACCCACATCAGGAGTGATTCAGACCACTGGTGTGCCATTTGACAGGGAGGAACAAGGATTCCATGAGCTTGTTGTAGAGGTCAGCCGGCAGTATGACCAGCTGCGAGTGGCGAGAGCAGTAGTAAGGGTCGACGTGGAAGATGTTAATGATAATATTCCCGTGTTCACTGGCCTTCCATACTATGCAGTCGTGCAAGTGGATGCAAAACCAGGATCAACAATATTCTATGTTAAGGCCACTGACCAGGATGAAGGCGTCAATGGACAGTTGTCCTATTCATTAAAGCAAGAATACAGGCATTTCAATATTAACAGAGTCACTGGTGAGCTTACTCTGAGAAAAGCCTTTGAGGTGGACCTGTCTAATGTAGAATATCAGATTGTTGTTTTTGCCAAAGACAATGGGGACCCTCCTCTTGTTGGCACAGTGCAATTCCCCATCACTGTGGTAAACAGTGCAATGCCTATTTTTGATAAGCCATTCTATGTAATCTCAGTCAGGGAGGATGTCGCTGTATTCACCCCTATCTTGGTCATAAATGCCACTAGTCCAAAGGGCGAGAGGATCATGTACGCAATTGTGGATGGGGACCCTTCCTCGCTGTTTAGCATTGATTTTGACACTGGCATCATTCGTGTTGCTTACCCTTTGGACTTTGAACTCAGCTTCTCTTTTAGACTGAGTGTCAGGGCAGCAGATATGCTTACTGGAGCCAGATCAGATGTAGGTGTAGATGTGACAGTGCTGGATGTGAATGATAACTCTCCAGTTTTTCGGAAAGCCTCATACGCAGCCTCTTTGCCTGAAACTTCATTTGTTGGAACTGTGGCCCTGCAAGTGATGGCAACAGACAAGGACTCAGAAAAAAACAGTGTTGTCAGATACCATATCCTCCCAGATGCCATCAACAGTGCAGACTATTTTCACATAGATGAAAGCAGTGGGCTCATTCTGACAGCTCGTGTGCTTGATTGTGAGTTGAACAACTATTACAGCTTTGCTGTCAGAGCCATTGACAGTGGATACCCAACCCAAAGCAGTGATGTTACTGTCATTATTTCAGTAGTTGATTCTAATGACAACCCTCCTGTTTTCAACCAGCCACTCTATGAAGCATACATGAACAAACTGGCACCAAAAGGGCACCTTGTGATCTGTGTCCAGGCATCTGATGCAGATGTGTCTGACTTCAACCAGCTGGAGTATACCATCTTGTCTGGGAATGACAGGATGTTATTTGTCATTGATGAAAAAACAGGGGCTATCAGCGTGTCCAGTCAAAAGAGGCTGGGGGTCAAACTCTCGTACCGCCTGAATGTGTCTGTGTCAGATGGAGTTTTTACCAGCACTACTCAGGTACTCATTAGAGTTCTGGGAGCCAATCTTTTCAGCCCTGTCTTCAACCAAAGATTCTACCTAGCTCAGATATTGGAAAATTCCCCAGTTGGATCTAATGTGATCAAAATCAAAGCCAGTGATGAGGATTTTGAACTTTTTGGCCTGGTCAAATACTCCTTTATAAATGACATGGGAATGGATCAATTCAATATTGACAGTGATGGTCTGATCACAACCAAAAAACATCTTGACAGGGAGAGTCCAGAACATAAAGATATTGTTCTTAGAGTTATGGCAATGGATGGGGGAGGCAGAGCCTCATTTTGTTCTGTCAGAGTAATGCTAATGGATGAGAATGACAATGCCCCACAATTCAAAGCTGTTGAGTACAGGGCGAGCATCAAATCCAATGCAGCCAGGGGCACCCTTGTGACTCAGATTCAAGCCTATGATCCTGATGAAGGGCAAAATGCCAAAGTGACCTACTCACTTTACAGTGAGGCCCATATTCCTGGAGCAAACACCTTGGACATAGACCCAGAAAATGGCTGGATGGTCACTCAGGGTAGCTTTAATCATCTGAAGAACTCTGTTCTTTCTTTCTTTGTGAAGGCATCTGATGGAGGGATCCCAATGAAAGACTCTCTAGTGTCAGTGTTCATCCATGTACTACCACCTGAGGTCTCTGTGCCTTCCTACACCCAGCCCCAGTACTCCTTCACCGTTCCCGAGGACACTCCTACAGGGGCTACATTGGGCTCCGTCCTACTAGTTCCCAGTCGCCCTGCTCTCTTCCGTATAGTTGCTGGAGAGACTCGGGAAAATAACCAGGGTGATGTGTTCATGGTGGAGACGGATACAGGTATCATAAAACTGAGAAAACCTCTGGACTATGAGGCAGTTAGCGCATTCTGTTTCAAAGTTTCTGCTACTGTAAAGTTAGCACAGGTAGAATTCATCTCATTCGTGGATGTGGAGGTTAAGGTACTGGACCTCAATGACAATAAACCCTCTTTTGAGACTGGCTTCTATGAGGCTGTGGTTATGGAAGGCATGCAAGTTGGGACCAGGGTAATACAAGTACGAGCTCTTGATCCTGACTGGGGCTCCAATGGACTGGTTGCGTACAGTATGGCCCTTCCTCCAATGTCTGGGACAGATTTGATTTCCAGTACATTTGCTATAGACAGTAAAACAGGTTGGATTACTACACTCCAAGACCTTGATCGGGAGAGGTGTTCATCATACACATTCAAAGTGGTTGCATCTGACTTAGGGGATATAGTCTCCATGTCCTCAACTGCTGTTGTGACAGTTACTATTGCTGACATCAATGATAATCCCCCCATTTTTGAGAAGGACCTCTATCGAGGTGCAGTTCGGGAAAATGACCCCCCGGGAGAGGTAGTTGTGGTTCTCAGCACACAAGACGAGGATGGCTCTGAAATCAACCGCCAAGTGAGCCTCCATATCACAGGTAAGAACCTCCTTGCAACTCTTAACTATGCATCACTCAGTACTGTCTCTTTAAGATTGTAAGTAACATAAAGTGAGTTATTTTTGTAAAATAATTTCAGACAATTAAATGAAGTATGAGCACAATTCCTCTGGTGACGGTCTTTATTTTTCACTGATTTACATTTGTCCTTCACGTGTGTGTACATTTTTATGCATGTGCCTGTGGATGTTAATTCCACAGGAGGAAATCTGGCAGGTTTGTTTGCTGTGGGGTTGGTTGGGGGAGAGTGGAAGGTGTATGTGAAGCAGCCCCTGGATCGAGAGGAGCAGGATCTATTCCTGCTAAACATCACAGCTAGTGATGGACTTTTTATGTCGAGAACTACTGTTGAGGTGACTGTAATTGATGCCAATGACAACAGTCCAGTTTGTGTGCAGGTTAGTAGGATTGATCCCGACTCTCCACATTTTGCCTTTTTTACCCCCTGACATTTGTTCACTATACCTGAATTGGTGTATGTTTGCTGACTGTCTTTCTTAGGTGTGGAAATTGTGAGAGACCCTCTGACTTTGATATTACACTGATGTTTGCTTTGCCAATTTGATATATACATTGCAAATGTAAAGGAGTGCAATTCTCTATGCATTGTGTTTCAATATTATGATATTGTTGTGTTCTGTGGGTCTCTGTGCCTTTGGTTAGTCAATTTTAGGCTTTTATTATTTTTGTGAAGTCCGTTTTGAGTCTGATGTCTTAGTGTTTCACATTTCATATCTCTCCAGTGTTATTCCAGTCCACGTCTTACCCATGTACGGTCTTTCCTTTCTCCCCAATCGTGTCATTGGTTCGTTGCAGTTTTTGTCTTAATTGATTGTGACACCATTTCGGGTGATTTAATGGATTCTGGGTTTCAGTCTTCCTTCAATTCTTGTTTGCTTGCTTCCCCTTGCTTTTGCTATCTTACTAACCCGTACTAACAGTTTGTTCTTTTCTAGAATTTACTAACCAATCTAACACTGTGTATATACACTGCCCGGCCAAAAAAAAAGTCACCGTTTGGAAATTAATGAACAAATTCTAGAATTGGATCATTATTGCGGTTACTAATATGTTTCAGCTGGCAATAATCATTTTTCCCCTGACTGATGAAGCGCATCCCTACTCATTTCTCAAAAAAATCATGTCGGAAGACACATCCCTTGCTGGTGGAAAAGATGTTACAGTATTTCAGAAGAGGCAACTTATTGGCCTGTATTTAGCAAAGAAAATCATGAATGCAAAAACAAGTATGAGGAATCATTTTCACAAACATATTTGCCACCACAAAGTCCTGATCTTAGACACAGTACAAGTTATTGGGATGTGCTCAAGAAAGACCACCGTGTGGTTCAACCATTATGTCGAGAAGACAAGATCTCGGCCAAAAATTATGGCATGTATGATCAAAAATAAATGTTCTGGCATTGCATATAGTTGTCAAAACAATGACAAAATGAATATGCACTGTAGTCAAAGCTACAGGGGTTCCAACTAAATATTTGAGTGTGCGACTTTTTTTTTGGCCGGGCAGTGTAAGACTAACGTACTAACGAGCACCCGGGATTGTATAGCTGCACCTACTAATTGACTAACGATCTCTCAGCAGTCGCCCTGTTCTAGTCTCCGCCTCTTGCTTTTGTTTAACTTGCTTTGCAGTGCTTTCTGCAGACCCTCTACATTTATCTTACCTGTCCTGCTTCTCATTCTATGCACTTAGGAGTCTTTTATTCAGTTTATTTATCCCATCTTTGGGAGTTTTTTGTGATCCTCCTCTGTGTGTTAATGTTTTCTGTTTCATGTAATTAGGTTTCCCTTGTGTTCCACCCCTTGTGAATTATATTATTTTCTGCACCTGTGTTTGTCCGTGCCCCCGCCCTATAAATGTTTCCTGCCAGCAGTAAGTTTCAGATCTGACTTCACTCCACTCACTTACCTCATCGCACCGCTCCTCGCCCTTGTTCACGGTTCTTCTGGTCCCCAGCTTTCTCTGTGTTCATGCTATTTGCCTTCAGCCCCACCCGAGTTTGCCCCCTGACTGCTGTGTTCTCTACCAGCCCCATCCGAGTCTGCCCTCTGCCTGATGTGTTCCCGAGCCAGCCCTGTCTGATGTGTTCCCAAGCCAGCTCTTTCCGAGTCTGCCCCCCGCCCGATGTGTTCCCGAGCCAGCCCTTTCCGAGTCTGCCCCCCGCCTGATGTGTTCCTGAGCCAGCCCTGTCCGAGTCTGCCCCCCTGCCTGCTGTGTTCCCAAGCCTGCTCCCTGCCAGCTGAGCCTCCCGAGTCAGCCACCTGCCAGCTGTGCCCGTCGTTGTGTCCTGTGTCTACCCGAGCCTCCTGATGTCCCAAGTGCCTCCAGTCTGTTCCCGAGTTGCCTCCAGTCCGTTCCCGAGTGCCTCCTGGATGTCCCGAGTTGCCCCAGTCTGTTCCAGAGTTGCTTCCTGCTGTTCCCGAGTTGCTTCCTGCTGTTCCCCGAGTCTGCCTCCTACTGTTCCCGAATCTGCCCCAGTCTGTTCCCGAGTTAGTTTTGAGTCCTGAGTTTCTCCCCCCGTTCAGTGCTGTCGCACAGTGGTTATGTTGGCCTGTGTGCCTCGTTTTTCCCTCCCGAGATTTTTAGTTTTATTAATAAATAATTTTTGGTCTTCCCTGCATATGGCGTCTCTCTCCCTTGTTTCCGTGTTCCGAGTTTCTAGTGTTTTCCCCAGAAATCATGACAGATTTTTATTTTTTTTTCAGAAACAGTCACCGCATTTTCAAATGAATTAGGTCTACACGGAGTTGTAATTGAAACTCAATTTTAATAATTCGATCATTAGACTACATTTCACCCTTCGGCCTCAAATTATGTTTCTTTGCTGCAGAAATAAAGCACCTACTGAGCTAAACTAAGTTGAAGAAAGAGTGAGATTGTGAATCAAACACTTCAGATACTTTAGCACTAAATCAAGTCTTGCGTAGTTCACTTTATATTTAAAGACCTCCATCTGATCGCTCCAGAGTCTTTATTTACTAACACTGAAGAGATAAAGAATCTTCAGCCTCTCCTCGTAGCTTTCATCTTTTATACCAGGAATTAACTTTTGGCTCTTCTTCAAACTTTTTCTAAAGCCTCTATATCTTTCTTGATTTTCGGTCTCCATAACTGCACACAATACTCTCAATGCGGTCAGATGAACATGTTGTACAAGAGTGGCCTGAACCTGTGAGGGTTTGATTAACAATCACTCCCAGATCTTTTTCATATAGAGCACAATACAGTTTTAAGCCTCCCATGAAGTAATCCTGTCTAATGTTTTTATTATAGACACTTAGAACTTTACATTTAGCTACATAGAATTTCATTTGCCGTGTTTTTGCCCAATTCTGAATTCAATCGAAATCATCCTGAACCACTTTACTGGTTTCTAAACTGTTTGCCAAACCACCCAGTCTAGAATCATCTGTAAGTGCAATTAATTTGCTTTCAATGTTCCTATCAAGGTCAATTATATACTGTAGATTAGGAAGAGCAGGGGCCCCAACACTGATCCCTGAGGGACTACACTTCTCACAATGCCTAGCTCAGATGAGATCGCTCTGACCATAGCTCTTTGTATTCTGTCCTGTAACCAGTTCCTAATCCATTCCAAAATACTATCTATAATTCCTATAGTGCTCATTTTAAAAATAATAATAAATAATAACTGATTGATAAAATCAGTTTGAACGCTGTTATAGGCAATCAAGAAAGTTGGGAAAGGCCTCATTTTTATACGCCCACACCACCGAATAGTGGGTGTACATTGCGGACATCCGTCCAGAATTTATTGATCTCACTCTACAGAATATAATTTTGTTGGATTTTTTTCTTTTTTGTTTTATGGGTCAGAGTAGATATGAACAGGATCCATATTAATTTTGGATATGATGGGAAAATTTGTCATGGAGCCATGGCACCGAACTTGGCTCATCCATATTCAAAGCTTTTATGTACAGGTTGTTCTCACTCTACAGAGTACAGGTTTTGTAAAACTTTTTCATTTTTGTTTTGAGGGTCAATAACAATATGAAAAGGATCCCTATTGATTTTAGAGATTATCAGCGAATTGTTCATGGAGTTGTAGCACCGAGCTTAGCACATCCCTATACATGGTTTATATATGTTACAGTCAGATTGTAAAAAATTTCAGTCATTTCATGAAATGGCGAACACTAAACTTCAGTCATTTCACGCAGTGACAAATTTTTTTTAGTCATTTCAAGAAATGACTGGTCTCACAATCTGACTGGAACATATCGAGGGCTGACAGCAATAAACAGTTATGTCCAATGTAAAACATCTGGACATAACTGTTTATTGCAGTCAGCCCTCGATATATAACTTATTTTCACTGCAGAGGGTAAGGCTGCATCCCTATCGATACGGCCATTGATAAGGCCGTATTACCACGCTTTGCATGGCTATCTTACAGTCTGTTGACAGATCAATGAAAGAAAGCTATTAATACATATAATACACAGCGTTCCTCATAGTAGGAATTGTTTGTACAAGAATCATGATTAGTTACGGAATCATTTAAGTTTTTTGTTTAGTAAATTGAATTTTGTGATTGTCATTATAGCCAGTCATGTGTAATCAATGTGATGAACCTTTAATATTCATTTGAAGGGGTTATTTCCATAAGTGCTCAAGTCTATGTCCATTAAAAATCAGATAAGACTACAAATCCATTCTTTAATTGATGCAGAATAAGCCACATAAGGTTGGGGTAAAAAAAGTGAAGCCTGTCAGGAACGTAACACATTTTTTGTTAAAATTGATGTTAAATTCAAAGCGGTATTTTGACAGAGTACTGTTTATCTATACTTATACTGGAAATTCTGCAAGAAGCTACTTCTTGCGGTGACCAAGTCCAGTCTAAAACGTATACAAGTACACAAGTCCAGTCAGCCAATCAAAGCACCGCTTAGAAAATTGGAAGGTCAATAGCAGCCACTGCAGCTTTCTTACCTAAGCCAAATAGCTGACTTTACAGGCCAGGATGTGCATGAGTGGGCTCGATCCAAAAGAGCTATAAAAAAGAGAATGGGACAGCCAGAAACATTGGCTAAAAACAAGCAAAAAAGAAGTCTGGCAAAAGTAAATGGTAAATGGACTGCATTTATATAGTGCTTTCTAGTCACATGACATGACCCCAAAGCGCTTTACAATTATGCCTCTCATTCACCCTGATGGCGGAGGCTGCTATGCAAGGCGCCAACCTGCACATCAGGAGCAGCGTGGGGTTCAGTGTCTTACTCAAGGACATTTCGACATGTCAGGCAAAAGGTAATCTCTTTTAGCTGCTTACTCTTTGGCTGAACTTTCTAATTACCAGGCCACATCCCTATCGATGATGAATGAAGTCTTTAAACCTGTTTGGATGGTGGTACTGCCCATTCAAAATTGATGGAGATTGTTTTTTATTGTGACCTTTGCTCAGCTGCGTTTACCTTCCATTTCACGTTATATTCTGTATCTTCCATTCATTTTGTTTAAGAAGCTTTTTGACATCCATGACTATAGTATACTGATATGAGTATGATTGCTGTTCATTTTCATTAGAAAGTGATGTGTTTTGTTTTCAAAAAGATGCTATGTTTTAGTACTCTGAAATAATAAAATATAATGCTCTCAGACTCATGTTTACAGACGGACAGAGCGATTGCTATATCCCCCCGCATTATATGCCGGGGGGATATAGCTATCGCTCTGTCCGTCTGTCTGTTCGTCTGTAAACATGAGTTTGTCCAGGCCATATCTCGAAAACTATATGTGCTAGCTTCACCAAACTTGACACACATGTCAATCATGATGCGTAGATGTGCCTTTTAAAGGTTGTTACACAACCTACAGCCGGGGAAATCCACCATTGCCAGATGGCTCTTGTTTTAAGTTGAGTTTAATTTTTGTAATAAAGAGGCATTTGTTTCTAAAAGTACTGAAGTCCACAGACTTTTGTTTGAACTATCTGGGCCAAGAATCAAGAAAGAGGCTAGAAGACCTCCTAATATGTTTTAAGAAATCTTTTCTTTTATTCCATATGTTTACATCAGCTTAACAAATGTACTAAGATCCCCACAAGTTGTCAAATTTGTAAAATCTCATTTCTCTAAAAAGACAAAACGGACTAGCGCACTTCTGGGAATCAACCCATCACTTTGTAAATTTAGATGGCTTAATGAATAATTTTCAAAGGTAGGATTGTACTCTTACAAATTTGCAATTTTGCATATGTGTGTACATGTGTGCAAATGTGCGCGCATGTGTAAAAGATATATTTATTTCTGCTCTTTCACAAATGTCATTACTGGCTTTGATGGCTGTTGTTTTACTGTCAGAGCCTATATGCAGCTTCATTCCCTGAAGACACTCCGTTGAATAGCATCATTGTGACGGTCAAAGCGACTGATCCTGATATTGGAACCAATTCAGAGATTCAGTACTCGCTTTTTGGCATTGGGGTTGAGGACTTCTACATGGATGCAAACACTGGTATGGATTTTCATCTGCATCGTACTCAAGTATTGTGAAGCCCATAATTTTTAGTATGAAGAATGTATTTCTTTAAGTGACATTGTTCTCAATATTTTTAGATTTTTAGACTTGAAGGGTTTGAGGGCAAGACGCGACAAAGGGTAATTTCAGCATTTCAGTCAACCCTGGGGAAATGACACATTCAAGGCTGGGGCCAGGGCCGGATTAACACAGTGGTATGCCCCAGTGTGACCAATCATGAAATGCACCCCCCGCAAAAAACTTACTTAACATGGCTTACAGAACGCAGCAATGGACCACTCTTCTCTTTGATAATACTAGTGTTTCATTTATTAACAACTTAACGGGCATACAGCAATAATGACTACTAAAGCACCAGCTGAACAAGCCTTCAAAAGGTGATTGCCAATGGCGATAATAAACGGTGCCTTCAAGGACAGTGTGACAACCCTGCTGCCTTCAGGGAGAGTGTCAAAAAGCTACTCATGATCTACGTTGAGTTCGAAAGTGAATGTTGAACCATATTTTTATACGGAGCTATGGCCCTTGATTGTGGCGGGGATAGTGATGACGCTGTCATTTTGTTTCTTTTGATTCATTCTGAGGCAGACTTGCTCATGTACTTCTTATCGTTGTCCTGCTGTATAACTCAACTGCTCTTGAGCATTGGGTAACAAACTGATGGCTGGACATTCACCGTCAAGATTTTCTGGTTGAGAGCAGAATTAATAGTTCCACCAATCATTACAAGTTGCCCAGGTCCTGAAACAGCAGAGCCACCCAGACCATTACACTACTACTACTGTGTTTGAATGTTGATAAGACATTTGTATCGTGGAATTCTGTGTTCGCTTAGTTCCAAATGTAACGGGATCCATGTCTTCAAAAAATTTCTACTTTTGACTCATTAGTCCACAGAATACTATCCCAAAATTCATGTTTTTTGCAAACATAAGACAGGCGTTAGTGTTCTTTTGGTCAGCAGTGTAATATGCTGCAGGCAAATTGTGCATCAGGCTTTTCGTGAAATGCCTGGAATTTTGAATCAGTCATTTCATGAAATGCCTGAAATCTTAAGGTATTTTGTGACATGACTGGATTGAAACTCAAGAAAATTTATGATCACGCAGTTTGCCTGTGTAACATACATTCCCTGTAGCTCTCCCATGGATGTCATCTCTGCATGGTCTCTGTCTTATTATGGAATTGTGAAAATTGACATAAACTGAGGCAAGGCCTTAGATTCTGTGTGTTTGGACTTAGGGGGCAAACTAGAGTACCTAGAAGAAACCCTCACAGACACAAGGAGCACATGCTAACTCCACACAGTAAGGCCCCAGTTTCGAACCCACAACCTTCTTGCCCTGAGGCAGCAGTGGGACCCACTTCACCAGCATGCTGTCCTTTTTCCTAAACTTTATGCGGCTCATCCAATATGTATGTATTTTTTCATTTGAGAGATGGAGAGAAAGGGGGCTAGAGAGTGAGAGTGCGTGAGCATTCAAGTATATGTGCATGCTCCGAAAATGTTCTTGCATCCTTTCATAGCCATTGCAGAGACACACATGTCCTGTATAGCATACATCACCGGCTCTTTGCTCTCACATAGGGGAGGTGAAGACTGCTTCTGCCCTGGATAGGGAGAGGACCCGTATATACAATCTGATTGCACAGGCAGCAGATGGAGGGGGACGATTTTGTCGTGCTGTGATCGCCATCACCGTCTTGGATGTAAATGACAATCCACCAACCTTTTCTGCTACCCATTACAAAACTAGCATCTATGAAGACGCAGCTCCAAAAGCCCTGTTAACCTGTCTACAGGCCAATGACCCAGATGAAGGTAAGTCAACTTCTGTCCTGTGAGGTACAGGTATATGCTTACTGTGCAATGTAGGTCTCATCAGGGAAAGTGCTCCTCTTGGCAAAAGCAGCTAAAATGCTCTGGACGGTAATTAAGGGTAGAAATATGGAAATGAACATTGCCTGGCAAAAAAAAAAATGTTGTTGCTTCAATTTAAATGAGCAAATACTTATGATTGAATCATTATTGCAGTTTCAGCTGGCCAAATTTCTTTTAACCCTTACCGATGCAGTGTTTAGCTTCGCATTTCTTAAACGCCATTGGCCGCGTTTCCCCAGTTAAGAGCGTTCTTGAGGAGTTAAGAAGGCTCCAAAGAAAAGTTCAGCTTCTGAGACATCTTAGGGTCAGAAGGAATCTGGGAAACATGTTTACTGGAGCCTTAAGAAGGATCTAAAGAAGCTCTTAGTGCCAAGATCTTTTTAAATTAATCTGGGGAACATGGCCAATGTCAGAGGGTGTATCCCATGGTCGTGAGAAAAATGTTACCTTGTTTCGAGAGGGGCAAATTATGGGCATCAGTCAAGCAAAGAAAACTGAGAAGATGAGAAAGAACTGCGAAAATCACTGGAATTAGCTAAAGAACTGCTTGATGCATTATTAACCCCTGGAAGGCTATTGGTGATCCATGAAATTAGCATGAGAAATGGAAAAATATCATGAATGATCGTGATTAAAGATCATTAAAACGCTTGGTGAAGTCTCATTGTAAAAAGTTGACTGTATAACTCAAGCTTATGTTTAATTGTGAAAGTCAGAGCATTGCCACATGGACAGTATGATAAGAACTTACAGGAGTAGGACTGAACATTTTTTCGGCCACAAATTAAATGACCTTAATTTGTTAGTGAGCATTAAGATTACATGGTGGAGCAATGGAAGAAGGTCATGTGATCAAATGAGCCCAGAGTTACCCTATACCAGAGCAGTGGGGACATCAAGGTAAAAAGGGAAGCCCATGAAGTGATGCACTCATCATACATAGTGTATACTGCACAATCCTCTGGAGGCAGTGTTAGGACCTGGAGTTGCTTCAGTTGTTATAGGCTCAGCAATGTTATCCAGCTATAAAATAAAGTCTGCAGATTACCTGAATGCACTGAATGACCATCAATGAAATCCTCAATCCCTGACGGCACAGGGAAATTCCAGGATGACAATGCCAAGATTCATTGAGCTGAAACTGTGAAAGAGTGGTTCAGTGAGCATAAGGGATAATTTCACACATGATTTTAGGGATTGCAATTAAATGTCCAAACCTCACTGAGGCTAGAATATATTTATTGTGATACATACTTCCAGTTTCAGCCATAGACTTTATATAGCTAGCGGTTTACACAGAGGTGGCTAACAACAAAAACTGTGACTTGTGAAGAAACAAGAAAGGCCAGCACTAATGAAGATAAACCTTATCTTGAAAATTGTGAAAGCCCTTGAGGAAAAAGTGAACTTTATGCCCATCATGCCTACTGTTCACTTCTTCCATTGTCTCTCTTGTTCCAAATTACTTTATGTTTCATATTTTATTCTCTCTTCAGGTGAAAACCGTAAGATAACCTACTCCCTGGTGGATTCGGCAGGTGGGACGTTTTCTATTGACGAGACTCTGGGGATTGTAGTTCTTGAGAGGCCCCTTGACCGAGAGCTGCAGTCATCTTACATCATCAGTGCACAGGCTACAGACAAGGGGGTGGACATAGCTCTTTCCTCTTTTGTGCAACTGGCTATCACTGTGCTTGATGTCAATGATAATCCTCCAGTCTTTCAGAAGCAGGAGTATTCATCCACATTACCTGAAAATGCAGCGGTGGGAACACAGGTCATCTGTGTGTATGCTACCAGTGAGGACATTGGTGTGAATGCAGAGATCTACTACAGCATACGTTCTGGCAATGAACTTGGCCATTTTACAATCAATGTCATGACAGGTAATTGCGAGGGGCAGGCAAGTCTGTGTGGCAAGTCTGTGTGTGTTATGTATGCTGTGACAGTGGGGGGTAGTGTTTCAATTGTCTGCTTTAGTTATGTAAAATAACCACATCTCATTTATCCTGTAACACCCAAGGGAACCTAATTGCCTTTATTTTACTTCATATTCTCTATCTAGGTGCAATCTCAGTCTCCAAGATTCTGGATTTTGAGGTGTGTAAAGGCTACTTCCTGGTTGTGGAGGCCTGGGATGGGGGCACTCCTCCACTGGGGGCAGTCACCACGGTAACCATCAAACTGATGGATGTGAATGACAATGTTCCCATGTTCAACCAGGGCGTCTACTCTGCTGGGGTCAGTGAGGAGGCCACGAATGGACAGTTTGTTGTACAGGTGCTTTGATACTTTCTCATGTGGTCACATTTAAGGGCCATGTCATTACAGTCCAGCACTGATTCAAGTCCTGCATTCAAGGACAATGAATGGGTTGTACGTTTGCTGCCAGCTCTGCCATTTGTCTTGTGATTTACACCAATAGATGCCAACTTATGTTTTGTATAAGTTAAATTGAGTCTTGTAATTTGACATTCTAAAGAATGTGCAGATTTCTTACAACACATACATATCTATGCACCCAGGTTTAACATGTGCTAAAATCCTTTTAAAAAAATTAGTCTCAAATTTGCTTGCACATTGTTGAATTTGTATTTTTGGATCAAGTGACATGCATGCATTCATTGACATAGTTCTGAGACATTATTTTTTGCTTCTTTCCAGTTTTGAGGTGAATTCCACCGTATTTCCAGATATGAAATACACAAACTCATAACTGCCAGCCGCTATTGGGCCACACTCCAGTCCAGTTGGTGACAGTAATGCACCTATAAGCTGGCTTTCAAACTGCAATTAAAACTCAAAGTACTTTGGTCTTGACTATGGAAATGGTAAAGCATACCCTCTCGACTAGAATTGCTTATCTATATACCAAGGAATACCAAGGAGTTAAGCTAATGCTATTTGCTGGAGGTTTGGAGTGTTAAAATAATAGTTTCATTATGTAGGATTCTTTGGATGGAAAAAATTGTTCTCTTGGTATTGGACAGATACGACCCCTAGCTAAGCCCAGGAAAATGGAGATCGCACTAGCAAAATGAAAGCGAATCGCTCTCAAAATTTATCTACAGTATATATACACTGAACAAAAATATAGACGCGTGAACCAAGAATGCTGAGTTAAATTGACCTATAATGAAATATGCCCAAAAATAGTGTTTATTGGTGTACTGAATGATTTTTTTTTTGCTCAATTCTGGTGACCACTTCTCATTGACCACTCCCCGTGAGATTACTCACTCTGAGTTATACTGCCCCTGAGCTGCATGGTGTATAACATTGAGTTGGTCAGTTAGCACGACCAATACATGGGCACTCCTTGCACCAGGGTCAATAAAAGGCCACTACAAAATGTGCACCTTTGTCAGAAGTCACAATGCCACAGATGTCACAAGTCATGAGGGAGCATGCCATTGGCATGCTGAATGCTGGGATATCTGTGACAGCGGTGTCAACACACTTGAATGTGCGTCATTCCATCATCAGTCGCTTGAGGAGTCGATTTAGAGAGACAGGCAGCACTGTGAATCATCCACATGCCCCATGACCATGTGTGACCACGCCCACACAGGATCGGCACATGAGGCTCCAGTACCTCCGTGATCGGGTCCGACCAGCCACCAGGACAGCTGACGAGACCATCGGACTGCACAACAGGTAAATACCAGCTCAGATTGTCCGAAACCGCCTGAGGGAGCCAGACCTCCAAGCCTGCCAACCACACCGAGGTCTCGACTTGACTACAGTCGACTGGGCCAAGCGGCCATCGGCGTTTAACCTTCGCTGGACGCTTGCATGGTGGAGGACGGTGTTATTCAGCAATGAATCACGATTCCAACTGTGCAGCGCTGTTGGCAGACAACGTGTATGGCGACGTGTGGGCGAGTGTTACGCTGATGCCAATGTCGTGCATCGAGTGGAACATGGTGGTGCAAGTGTAATGGTATGGGCAGGCATATGTCAAGAACAGCTTTACCCGTCTGCTTTTCGTCGAGGGCAACTTGAATGGGCAGCAGTACCGTGACGAGATCCTGAGACCCATAGTCATACCGTTTGTGCGACTCCATCAAATGACAGTGATGCCCACCCACACACTGCCCGGATCTTCTTGATGAGGAGGATGTCCCTGTTCTCAGTTGGCCAGCATATTCACCCTATACGTCGCCAATTTGGGATGTTGTGGATCGGCGGGTCAGACGTGTTCCGGTTCCGGAAAACATGCGCCAGCTCCGAGTTTGGCTGCAGGAGGAATGGGACAACATTCCACAGGCTAATATTGACAACCTCATGAACTCCATGCGCCAGAGAGGTACTGCTTTACGTCATGCCGATGGTGGGCACACTCGTTACTGTGTGCTGTGAATTCTGCCCACTGACCCCTGGTGGGTTCAGGCTGTGATAACTCATGAATTGTGTACAGTAAATTGTTAGTCATGTTTCTGTTGCTTGAATATTAAGGCAAGAATAAAACAATTATTGTTTTGATGAAATATTTCCTGATTGATAAGAAATTATTCGAAAAAAATCACTGTGTGTTTATATTTTTGTTCAGTCTACATAAGGATAGATTCAGACAATGTTTATTATAATTCCCTTTTCAATCAACAGTCTTTGGTGCATACAAAATTGTGGACACGAAAGGTATGGTCGTGGAAATCAGCCGACTCACAGAAGCACGCGGGTTAACTTTTGCTGCCGATGAAATGTGTGCACAGAGTCATTCCGTAGGACATAAAAAATCAATAAATTGATGCCTATAATCAAAGGATAAAAATCTAAATTTGCTAAAAGTCATGTATTTGAGTTAATATTTTTCAAAATCCACGGAAATTAGCATTCAGGAAGTTGGTTTATCGGCGTAAGGAAGTTCAGTTCCTCTATGGAGTAGCAGTACATTCAAGCAGTGGCACTCCTTCAAGACCTACCAGCCCTAGTAACAGTCATTAGCACAGCGGACACGTCGGGCAAGAACCATGACCCAATAATGTTAGCCTCGTATTGTCCTATACTCTGACCAGAAACGTTTTGTAAGAAAGTGGAATTTATTCACTGGACTGTGAGCAAATAACTTATGGGCAAATGTACATGATACTAATTTTAATTTTCCACATCCTTTTTGATAAATACTTATTTTTGATGTCACATTTTGGTGTCCATATTTGAACCAAAAAAAAAATTTTTTTAATCAATTGAATTTAAAAAAAAAAAGCGCTTCGGTTCGAGTGGTAGTTTTATCCTTTCATATCTTTGATGTGTGCTAAACAAAATGAACATGAATTAAATTCATCAATCATTATCTGCTGATAATTTAACAATAAACAAACAGCAACTATCCCTGAAATCTCTCCAGTGTTGTGAAAAGACACACACGCACACACACACACGCGCACACACTCGTGTACACAGTGGGCTGAAAAATATATTTATTGAGAAACTCTGGAAAACGTGAAAAAAGCTGTATGATATTACTGTTTCAGCAGAACCAACCAAAATCATTATCTGATTTAATTAAAAATCAATTTAATCCAAATGAAGGTTTCACAATTTAAAGGCACCCATAAAGATTATTGGAAATAACATCTACAAAAATTAAACCAGGTATTAAATTCCACTTATTTAAGTTTTACCTAAATGTCAAGGAACTATATTGAGCCTTTACATCACACTTCCAGTTTCACTCAGGTATAAAAATGAGGTAACACACATGAAATGTGTGTTAAATTACCATTACAGAAACTCCAATAACTCTCAACATTATCAAATGTGGCCAGTTCATTTATAACGTATACCGATTACGACTCCAGGCTTCTAACGCTTTTCTTTATTCAGGGATTGGAAGCAATCTGTGTGTTTCATGATCGTTTGAAATGTCTTTATGCAATTCCATTGCTTCCAACCCGTCCAGTGCACAAGGACTTCAAATCCGCACGAGAATTTCTTACAAATGCGTTGATTGAAAAATTGCTGACTACAGCAGAGGAACGTAAATATGCCTTTTAAACTGACACTGAATGCATGAGAGTTGACAGGTATGCGTTATAATTGAAAACTGGCCACACCTGATAATGTGTGAGAGTTTTCAGAGTTTCTCTAATGGTAATTTAAATGAATGACTGAAAACAGGTCGTGACCATTAATTTATTTTATGGGATTGTTTTGAGCCTCCCCTATCGCCAGTTCACCAGCCGCCTCTGATATATATACTCCGAGCCATTAAAACGCTCAGATGTGTAATGTGAATATATGCCACTAGATGGCAGTATTTACCTTTTTTTTGTTAAGCTCAGACTGGAGTCATGCTTAGACATGTCCTGGACATGTCTGGGGCAAGTGTCAGAAAATTAAAAAAAAGAGGTCTAAATGTGGGTGGGGTCTGCAAAAGAGTATATAAGGAAAAGAATTTAGACAGAAGAGTAGTAGGAGAAATTGCAAGAAGATGACCAGACCTGCCATTCTGTTCAAGACCTGTGACGTTTCTTTTGTGGATTTCTTTGCCTGTGTTTGAGCATTTTCATCATCCAAGACATCACCAAGCCACCCCCACGAAAAGGGACTGTAAATATTTCTTTTTGTTTTTGTTATAATTCAATCTTGGTCTTTAGGTTAGTTAGTTGTTATGGTGTTTGTTAATTAAATGTGTTGAGGTTTTTAAAACTGTGTCTGTCATCCCTTGCTGTTGCTGTTGTGTTATAAATGTAATAACAAATTGGGGCCATAACAAATTGGGGGCTCGTCCGGGATAGACCATTTTGTGAGTAATTTATTGAAAATCTAACATTTCAAATTGTAAAATTGATTTTTTTAATTGAATACATATATATTCACAACAGCAATGGATGATTTCTTGGCATCACCAACCGTAGGGGTTTTGTAGTCTTTTAAAAAGACAGAACTGCTAGAAATTTGCAGACATTTAGAGCTGACAGAGGTGAAACCAGCCATGCGAAAAGCAAGACTGGCTCGAGAGATAGTTGAATATTACATTGATGAAAATGTGTTTGCACCCGGAGATCTGGAACAGTTTCCAGTGGAAAATCCAAATATAGAAATGGAACTTAAATTAAAAATGCTAGAGATTGAAAGGGAGGAAAGAGAAAAAGAAAGGGAGGAAAAAGAAAAAAAAAGAGAATTTGAGAGGGAAGAAAGAGAGAAAGGAAGGGAGTTTGAGTTAGAAAAATTAGCAAGAGAAGAGAAAATAGAAAGGGAGGAAAAAGAAAAACAAAGAGAATTTGAGTTAGAAAAATTTGCAAGACAGAGAGATTTTGAATTAGAGAAATTTGATAGAGAAGAAAGACTCCAAATGGAGCAACTAAAAATTAAAATTGAAACTAAAAATAAATTTTGTGCCAGTCAGGAGGTAAAACTGGCGCCTCCATTTTCGGAAAAGGATGTTGACAACTATTTCCAGTGTTTTGAAAAGGTAGCAAAGAGTTGCCAGTGGCCAAAGGAACACTGGCCTCTGATGTTGCAAACTGTCCTCAAGGGTAAAGCTCAACAAGCCTATTCGGCTTTGTCTGCAGATGATTCCTCAGATTATGAGATTGTCAAAAAGGTTATTTTGAGAGCTTATGAGTTGGTTCCAGAGGCTTACCGACAGAAATTCAGAGGTCTGAAGAAATCTGAAAATCAGACTTATGTTGAATTTGCTAATGAAAAGCAGGTTTGCTTTGAGCGCTGGTGTACTTCTATGGAGGTCAAGGATGATTTCAACTCACTAAAAGAGATGGTGTTAGTTGAAGAATTCAAGAACTGTGTTAAGGATGATATTAAGACCTACCTTAATGAGTAGCAAGCACTGAATTTGCAGTCAGCTGCCAAATTTGCAGATGAATATGTTCTCACACATAAGTCTAAGTTTCAGTCTAGCAGTAACAATAGATGGTCCCAATTTCAGAAAAAGGGTTATGGTGATACCCAAGATTCCTCACCCAAAGACAAAGACAAATCTGGTGATGGTGCTCAGAAATCCAGTAACAGGTCTGATCAAAGTGTGAAAGCTGACAGTGACAAAAGTGGTCTAGTTTGCAGTTATTGCAAGAAATCTGGTCATGTTACAACTAACTGTTGGTTCCTTAAAGCTAAAAAAGAAAAAGAAAAGGATACCAAACCAAATGCCTTTGTGAAAACAAGGTTAGAAACCCCTGTAGTAGATAACCAATCTGCTAAATTGCCTGCTTCTTGTGGGGCTAAAAAGCCTAATACAGCTGACTTCGTGAGGGAGGAATTTCTTCCATTTGTGTCAGAGGGATTTGTGGCTCTAAATGAGCATACTACTCCTGTCCCCATATATATCCTAAGGGATACCGGAGCTTCTCAGTCACTTTTCTTGATGGACTCCTTGGAGTTACATGATGAGACCGCTTCAGGGGATTTCATACTTGTACAAGGTATTGAAGGGAGGACTGTATCTGTACCCCTGCGCTCTATATTCTTGAAGTCAGATTTAGTTACAGGACAGGTAAAGGTGGGACTTATGTCAAGTCTACCTATAAAGGGTGTTTCTCTGTTGCTAGGCAATGACCTGGCTGGGGGCAAAGTAGTTCCCCCTGTACATCTTACTTCACAGCCGAGCACTGAAGATGGGGATGAGGACGCATCTCTGTATCCTTCTTGCGCAGTGACTCGTGCTATGGCCAAGAAGGCTAAAGAAGAAGATGATGTGGTGCCGTCCAGTACATTGAATAGTCAGGACTCAGGTGGTTCGCCTCATGACTCTGATTGGCCTACTATGGTTTCTCCGTTTGAGGACTTATCAGATACTTTTATCAGTTCTCTATTCAGCCAGCCGGATGGGTCTGGTGATTCTGATGTGTCTGGAGACTTGTCTCTGTCCAGAAAGCGGTTGATTGAGGAGCAAACTAATGATCCTGAAATTTGTGTACTAAAGAGGAGAGCCCTTCCTGATAAAAAAATAGACGCAGTTCCAGTTGGGTATTATCTCAAGGATGGTGTGTTGATGCGGAAGTGGCGCCCTCCTGATATCCCTGCCAATGCAGATTGGGCAGTGGTCAGGCAAATTGTTGTTCCGAAGGTCTATAGGAATGAGATCTTAACAATGGCTCATAGTTTACCTTTAGGAGGTCATCTTGGTGTTAACAAGACTGTTGATAAGATCATGAAACACTTCTTTTGGCCTGGGCTTCGGAAAGACGTTTCCAACTTTTGCAAAACCTGTCACACTTGTCAGGTAGTTGGAAAACACCAGTTAGACCCACCTGTAGCTCCATTGCAGCCTATCCCAGCATTTGGGGAGCCATTCTCTAGGGTCATTGTTGATTGCGTTGGTCCATTACCCAAGACTAGATCTGGAAATCAGTACTTGTTGACAATCATGTGTGCATCTACCAGATTCCCCGAAGCCATACCTCTACGTAACATCAAGGCAACTGCAATCTCAAAGGCTTTGATAAAGTTCTTCACGTTGTTTGGCCTTCCCAGGGAAATTCAGTCAGACCAGGGTAGCAATTTCACTTCAGGATTATTTCAGCAGGTTGTGTATGAACTAGGTGCAAAGCAGATTCTTTCTAGTGCCTATCATCCAGAAAGTCAGGGTGCCTTAGAGCGGTTTCATTCCACTCTCAAGACAATGATGAGGACTTATTGTTATGACCATGAGAAAGACTGGGATGAAGGGGTTCATTTGCTGTTGTTTGCAGCTAGAGAAGCAGTCCAGGAGTCTACTGGATTCAGTCCATTTGAGCTAGTGTTTGGTCATGAAGTGAGAGGACCTTTGCTATTGTTGAGTGAACAATGGCAAGAGAAAGAGCCGCATATCAGTCTGTTAGACTATGTTAGCAAGTTCAAGGAAAGATTGCGTGCAGCTTGTGACCTCGCCAAAGAGAACTTGAAATCAAGTCAGGTAAAAATGAAAACTTGGTATGATCATAAGGCTAGAAGCCGTGAGTTTAAACCAGGAGAAAAGGTCCTTGTGTTGTTTCCCTTGCAGTCCAATCCATTGCAGGCTAGATTTCATGGTCCTTATGAAATGCTGACAAAACTCAATGATCTCAATTACATTGTGAAGACTCCAGATAGGAGAAAACCAAAACAATTGTGTCATATTAGCATGCTAAAGCCTTATCATGACAGAAATGCTAGGGTTGCAGCTGTCACTTCAGATTCTCCAATGGTCGAAACGTGTGAAGATGAGGGGGAGTTTCAAGATGATGAACCAAGAATTAAAGCTGAAGTTCTTTCATGTAAATTGTCAAATTCTGAAGTGTTGCAAAATCTTGATGTAAAACTCCAGCACTTAGAACCCTCACAGAGAGATCAGTTTGAAAGGTTGATCAAGAAATATGAGGATTTGTTTCCTGATGTTCCAAAGAGAGTTACTATAGCCTCTCATGATGTAGATGTTGGTGATGCCAAACCAATAAAACAGCATCCATACCGGATGAATCCTGAAAAGAGAAAGATCGCTGAGAAAGAGGTTGAGTACATGTTAAAACATGATATTATCAGACCCTCCAACTCCGATTGGAGTTCACCCTGTGTGCTAGTTCCAAAACCTGATGGAAGTACTAGATTCTGTACAGATTATCGCAAAGTCAATGCTGTAACTAGAACTGATGTGTTTCCAATACCTAGGATTGATGATTGTATTGATAGTGTAGGGCAAGCAAAGTTTCTGACCAAGATTGATTTATTGAAGGGTTATTGGTGTGTGCCTTTAACTGAGAGGGCCAAGAGCATCTCTGCTTTTGCCACACCATCTGGGTTGTACCAGTATGAAGTCCTACCCTTTGGCATGAAAAATGCCCCAGCCACGTTCCAAAGGATGATACAGTCTACAATCGCCGGATTGCCACACACGGGTGCGTATATCGATGACCTGATCACATGGAGTGACTCCTGGGAAGAACATCTAAAAGATGTAGAGACGTTGTTCCAGCGCCTGACCCAGGCTAACCTGACTGTTAACCTGAGCAAGAGTGACTTTGGTTGTGCTACTGTCACCTATCTTGGCTACGTCATAGGCCAGGGTAAGGTGGCACCCATAAATGCTAAAGTCCAAGCCATCATGGACTTTCCAGTTCCTGACAACAAAAAAGCTTTGCGCTGCTTCCTTGGAATGATCGGGTACTACCGCAAGTTCTGCAAGAACTTTGCTGAGATTGCTCTCAGTCTAACTAACCAACTGAAGAAAGGCGTAAAGTTCACCTGGGATGATGCATGCCAGAGAGCCTTCGATCACCTGAAGTCTCTGCTGTGTCACTTCCCCGTGCTCAAATCTCCTGACTTCAACAAACCGTTCTCCATCGCGGTCGATGCTAGCGACCAAGCTTGTGGATCTGTGCTCCTACAGAGAAGTGACTCTGATGACATTGAGCATCCCGTGGCATACTTCTCCAGGAAGTTCAATCGCCACCAAAGGAACTATTCCACAATAGAGAAGGAACTGTTGGCTCTGGTCCTTTCTTTACAACACTTTGAGGTTTATGTTTGTACAGGACAAAAGCCAATGAGTGTGTACACTGACCACAATCCGTTAATGTTTTTGAGTAAGATGAAAAACAAGAATCGGAGATTGTTGAATTGGAGTTTGATTTTACAGGAGTTTGACTTGGAAATTAAGCATGTGAAGGGTACAGACAATGTAATTGCTGATTGCTTATCCCGTGTTTGAATGTGTATATATACATCATGTGTTTGAATATTGTATAATATGTATATATAGACAAGTGTTCACTTAACCATTTTGTATTGAAAAGAAAAATTTTGCCTTTATGAGTCAAAACTTTTCCCTTTTGGAATGGAGGTGTAATGTGAATATATGCCACTAGATGGCAGTATTTACCTTTTTTTTGTTAAGCTCAGACTGGAGTCATGTTTAGACATGTCCTGGACATGTCTGGGGCAAGTGTCAGAAAATTAAAAAAAAGAGGTCTAAATGTGGGTGGGGTCTGCAAAAGAGTATATAAGGAAAAGAATTGAGACAGTAGAGTAGTAGGAGAAATTGCAAGAAGATGACCAGACCTGCCATTCTGTTCAAGACCTGTGACGTTTCTTTTGTGGATTTCTTTGCCTGTGTTTGAGCATTTTCATCATCCAGGACATCACCAAGCCACCCCCACGAAAAGGGACTGTAAATATTTCTTTTTGTTTTTGTTATAATTCAATCTTGGTCTTTAGGTTAGTTAGTTGTTATGGTGTTTGTTAATTAAATGTGTTGAGGTTTTTAAAACTGTGTCTGTCATCCCTTGCTGTTGCTGTTGTGTTATAAATGTAATAACAAATTGGGGCCATAACAGGTGAGATATGTACTGCACTCGCTGCAAATTGAAGAATCAATCGATTTTTATTGCTTTTCCAGTGAGATACAAGTGGACACAAAGAAAAGCACATGATATTGTAATCTCGATGCCGGCTACATTGACATTCAGTTGTTTTTGATTTGTATGTGATGCTTGACTTGATCTTTTGGGTGTGTTCAATAGCCTATATAAAGCCAACAAAAAATGCATGAGCTCGGATGTCTCAGACGCCTCATCTCACAACCAGTTTGGGTTGCTGTACCAAATCTGTCACATGCGTGCTCTAACCAGCTGCGGCTGTCTTCAGCTACAGTAGTCATTTGTGGCTGCCATAAGCGGGGTCAGTCAGTGACGGGGACTGTTTTCCATTCTCAGACAGACAGCCAACTGATTGTTGACCAATGCTAGTGCAAATGACACGCCACTTCTTTTTTACTCTCTTGTGTCTTAAGCCTTGCTGTTTTCTTGATGGCGTAGCATTATTTGTTTTTTTTTTTTTTTGTTCTCATCCTCACTTGCTATGTTGTGTTTTTTCTCCTTCTGTGGGCAGGTGTCGGCCAATGACCTGGACAGTGAACAAAATGGACGGATTGTTTACTCGATTTTCAGTGGAGATCGTGGGAATCAATTTGCCATCAGTTCAGCCTCTGGTGTGATAACGGTCAACAAAGAGCTCGACAGAGAAATGGTAGAAGCCAGCTAAATTTTGGCCAAAAATTTTCGTTCCTCCAGCTCATTCACTGACAAAGAGGGGTCAAAAATGAGTACATTACATTAGCAGAGCAAAAGAAGAACTTCTAATAAGTAATCCAAAAATAAATGTATTCTCTTGCATCATAATTAATATCATTTCTACATAAGTTGGCATTACCTCTTGTACATTCAGCTAAAAAATTATTGGCACCCTTCCTAAAAATGTGCTAAAATTACTATAAAAATGAACAATAGATAATTTGACTCAAATGATCAACTTAAACATTTTGCATAAGTACATAAATTTGGTCCTAATGAATCCTATATATAAATAAAATTCTCAAAAATGGTTAGGTCAACATTATTAACACCCCAAAATTGTTTATACAATAAATTAAAACAAAGAGGTGCCTGAGTTAAAAAAAAAAAAAAAATTAAAAATTAGCTAGAATTTGTATTGCTGCCTTTCTTCATTTCCCTTTTCACTGGGGTACACATACAGTATGTGGCTGCGCTCATGTGATGTTCCTTTCTTAAACCTTACTGTGCAAAAAACAAAAAAAAAAGAGCTTCTACCTGTAATTCTTGAGGTTCTTGACCTACACAAATTTGGTAAATGATATACGATAATATATTCTAATCAGGTGAGACCAAATGAACATAAAAAATGTTTATGTTGTTGTTTATTATCCATATGACACAGAGATTAAGTGAGATCTTGCTTTAACAAGTCTTTGGCACTGCGACTCAACAGCGAAAGTTGTAATCAGGGGACATCAGCCATGAGCAGTTGCATAAATCCCCCAGTGAAGTCAAGATACTAATAGTTAAGGAGGCCAATGATGTAATGACTAAAAGCACAACGCATGAAACACTAAGCATGAAGAGGGACATTTAATAGGACAGCAGTATGATGATTGGCTTGCAATGGAGGTGTTTCTCTTTGCTGTTAGGTAGATGTGTACAGGTGATCTCAATTGATGTCTCCTGATAATGACGGCATGGGGATTTATGAGAGTTCATTTGGCGTAATAAGGGGCGTCCATAGTCATGCAATTTAGAGTATGAACAAATATAAATCATCGATGGTTTTGGGCTGTTTTGCCGCTAGTTCCCGCGGGGACACTGATTAACACACTTACTTGCTGAGCTCCTACACAGCAAAAGGTTCAAGTGTTAAATCAACACTGAAAGAGTCCATTTCGATCCACGCAGATCTGCATCCAAATAGACTCTTAAAGTGTTGATTTAACACTGAACCTTTTGCTGTGTACAACACCTTCCTTCTACACTGCAGTCAGATAGATTTAATGTATTTTATTTTACTCGTAATGTAATATACTGTATATGAATAAGAACACTAATTGGGGACTTTTTATTTGTAATATTTTAATTAAATAATGAATTAATTGACAGTAAATAAATTAAATTGCTCACAGAGCAACCGTTGCCAAAGCTAGAAAACACGTGATGAAATTGAGGATTCTCAAATTGTCAACAATTATTTCCAATGGTGCCCTAATAGTTTGTTCATTTCAATTCAATTTGAATGTTTTGCTGTTTGTCGGAACTATCATTTGTCAGATCAACCACTGGTTGATACTTCCACCACCTTCACTGAGGAGGCTTGGTTGAAATCAAAGATTTCATGTACAATTTTAGGGGATATAGATTTTCATTGCTATGGAAATGGTGAAATCCTTAAAATGGCCGGCCCTATTTTTGAAAAATTTTGGGAGTTACTTAGGGCCCTAATATCTATCATCTCTGACAGTTGGAACAAAATTGGTTATCAATGAAAGAAAGTTGAAAGTTGATCTTGAATTTTGATGTTTCAACATCAAATTTCTAGTGCGAGTTATTGTCATGGGTGAAAATTACCCCTTACCATGAGAAACGGTCAACGTGCCAGAATGTTAGAGCATTAATTCCATGTCTTTCGATTGTGTTGTTCATGAGATATTAACCAAAATGTGATTTTCACCCTATCCCATTTATGCCTGATTTTTTTTTTTTTTTACTTTTTTATGTTATTATACTTCAAAATACCACTCTAATAGTCATTCAAACAGGACACTTTTTCTTAACAGTCCTCGTGTGAGGACGCTAGGCATAAATGGGTTAAGGATGACGCTTCACCTTGACCTTTCACCTAATGAAACAAAAATGCAGGAATCAGTAGACAAATCTATGCTGAGTGAAGTGATATTCAGGAGAACCTATGTTCAGGATGTTTACTGTGATATTCTATTATGAAAATTGGGAAATATGCCCCATTGTAAGGGAGAGAATTTTCCTCATCATGGAGCATCAAAACCACTTTTCTGATTTTCACCAAATTTAGCAGGCTCTCCTCTGGTCATGATATCATGATTTGGTGTTGGTCTCACGTCTTAATCATACATCTGAAACAAGATGTTTACCAAAATGTGTTTTTACCTTTTTGAAGACCTTGAGCGCTGAACTTGACCCTCTATGATATAACCCCTTCTTCCTAGGACATATGAATTGTGATAAAAATTTCAAGTTAATACCATTAAAATTATGAATTCTTCAGTGAGCACAAACAGACAAACAAGCATGACAATCAACATACTTGGAACAGTTATGGAAAGTAATAAGAAAATGGTGCTTGCATATTTACAAATGAAGCTCTCCTGATTAAATACTGGGTGGATGACATCTTATTTGTTCTGTTGCCTTAAAGATATCCAGTTACTACCTGGTAGTGAAGGCGCAAGACTGCGGAACGCCCCCCATGTCATCTGCAGTAACTGTAAACATTGATGTGTCGGATGTGAATGATAACCCTCCTGTCTTCTCCCAGTCCAATTACACCATTGACATGCAGGTATAAATGTTGTGCTCGCGGCCCATCTCTTGCTTCTAGCCTTTCTTGAAGTGGGAATATTTGTCATTATTCTTCATGTTGGTACTGAATGCCTAATTAAGCTTTCCACCATTGAGAATTTCATTTGGCCCATCAAAGACTTTTCCAGATTGTGCTGTGGTCCACTGCATTTTACAAAGGCAATAAATGATATTATTTTAATTCAAGCAATATATTTCATGTTAGCCTAAAAAGATTCATTGTATTATGATCATAATCCCTCTTTTGATAGGGCAGGGAAAGTAACTGGTTTTTTGTTTGTTTGTTTCTTCATATTAGGAAGAAAGTCCTATTGGTACCAGCATTGTGCAGCTGTCTGTCTCAGACCCAGACTCATCACGCAATGGACCTCCTTTTGAATTACGCATCATCTCTGGTAATTCAGGAAATGCCTTTGTCTTGGATAAGTCGTGGACACTCAGATCCAGTCGCATTCTGGATGGAATGAGGGAATACGCTGTAGAGGTGCAGGTGAGGTGTTATTACCTTCGCCAGCGTCTTCGCTGACGAAGGTAATGTTTTGATCCCCGTGTATTTATTTGTTTGTGTGTCTGTCTGTCTGTCTGTGTGTATGTGTATCGAATAACTCAAAAAGTACCAAACGGAATTTCATAAAATTTGGTGGGTTGATTTGGCATGACCTGAGGATCAATCGATTAGATTTTGGGAGTGATCGGGTCAAAGGTCAAGGTCAAGGCCACGAAAAGGTCAAAACCGACTTTCGGCCATATCTCGGTCAATTTTTATCCGATCGGCATGAAACCAACGCCAAAATGTGCAGAATTATATACCCGATCCTGTGATGTGAAATACGGTACAATGGGGTCACTACCCTTCTTAGCGGTTGGGGGTCAAAGGTCAGGGGGGTCATTACCTTTGGAACTTAAAGGCGTATTGATGTAAAAAAAAAAAAATATCGTACTCTTCTCATTCATCGATCATTTAAAAAAATAAAAATTGGTCCTCAGAGTTATGTGGCGAGGGATTCAGTGGCATCGGCGAAGGTATGCGCTCTACCGAGTGCCCGTTCTAGTTATAAAATGTATTGATATCAAACTTTAGAAAGTCAAATATCTATATGTTTTTGCTGTGACCAATAAACATGAATATATCCTCAATATCTTCCACACAGTGGTCCCAGGAGATTTGTTAAGCAAAGTCCCCACCTAATCTCAACACAGCTCTGTTAACCCTTATTTCCAATTTCTGTTCATATAAGATTCACATGAGACCAAGAGTTGAACATTACACAATTATCAGATCCGTTTATGTCTAAAAACATGCCTTTGAAGTAAATTACCCTACAGAACTATGTACCTAACATCTGCGCTGGCGAACCATGCTGCTTTTCTGGCACCTATGTGCTGAGTCAATTATGCATAGTTCTACAGTAAATACTTTCACAGCCGACATACTTTGTTGGTTTCACAACACGGATCTTGCAAGCAAAGTCTGGCATGATGTTTTGGAAGTCTGGAATGTTTTCTTTGGTTTTGAACTGTAAAGTAAATATTGTTGTGGAAATCTCCATACAGCAGTTTAAAAACTCAGAACAAATGGATAATGTGGTTCAAAAATGGCAAAATGAGTACGAGTTCAATTTTTACATTTGTCCAAAATAAATAAAACATCAGTGAATTTTTTTCAGAAAGACCGGACGAAGCTCTCTGTAAAATAAACCATTCTATCTGCCATACACAGTATAATTAGCAATTCATGGATAAATAATCATGGTATAAACAGAACAGGTATTCAGATCCATGACTTGTTGGATCAATCAGGAAAATGGTACAATTTATTTATTAATAGAGAACATACATACATACAGACATACACTATGCACATGCATAAATAAGTGGAAATACTCATACATACATTTACTAGTACTCAGCAAGCAAACTTTAAATTTACTGTTCCCTTGGCAAGGGTCACTTGCCCTTCTGTGAGAGCACAATAACCGCTGAAACATACACTGAAATTTTACAGCAACATATGCTGCCTTCAAGATGACATATTTCCCACAAACTCCAATACTTATTTCAACAAGACAAAGCCAAACCGCATTCCGTTTGCAGGTAAGCTTGAGGCAGAAAGTGCAGGTGCTGGACTGGCCAGCCTGCAGTCCTGACTTTGTCCTCAACAGAGAATGTGCAGTGCTTTTTGAGAAGCAAAATGTGACAATCAAGACCGCTCTGTTGCACCCCTTAAGATTTGTTTGTAGGAAGAATGGGACAAAATCACGATAGTAACATTTCTTCTCGAAGTGTCTTCAGTCCCAGAACATTTATTATACATTGTAAAAAAAGAATGGAAACATTACAAAGTTGTAAATCACTTTACTTTCGCAAATATTTTAAAAATATGTTTCAAGGACTGCAAATGAAATGTGTTCATTTTGAAAAATCTATAAAATTCATGTGGCGAGACATCAAATAATGCACTCTTTTATTGTTTTCAATTAAATATAGGTCAAAAATCATTTACAAACAACTGCTTTCAGTTCTTATTATCCCATAAAGTGGATGGGGACATTGGAATGAGTGTTGTCATTCCAGGTGTCTGTCTATCTGTCTGTCACACTTCTTTTCTGGGCCAGAACTCCTAAGATGCCCAATATTTTACAACAAAATGTAGTATATGGTTACATATTATCACGTGGATGTGCCTTATCATATATCTGTCTGTGCTCCAGCCCATCTGTTCATCCCTTCGCAGCATTTTATTTCCAGGCTTGACATCAGCCATGGCTGGGAATATGAGTATTTCATGTTTGCTTTAAGTGAACATACCATCCTACCATTTTCTGATTTGAGGTTGTAAAAATTGGCCTCGTAATTGTACTTCGCTCTGTAAAAATGTCACTCTCTGATAGCCTTGTGAATTCATTTGTCTGTCCTGCACTGCTCTCAAAGGCCCAGGACTCAGGGAAGCCCCGCTTGTCGTCCACTGCAAAAATCTTCATTCGTGTATCTAGGAAGGGCCCCAGCAGACCTATTGCTTTGCCACTGGAGATTCGAATAGTCACCGCAACTGATGAGTTCCCAGGAGGTGTCATTGGAAGAATTTGGGCCACTGGCTGGGAAGAGCAGAATGGATTATTGTTCAGCTTGAGGTCCCAGCTGGGCATCCCCTTCAAAATCAACATGCACGATGGTCGGATCATTGCAATGGGGGGTCTGAGCCCTGGCAAGTACTTGCTGAATGCCAATGTGAGTGATGGCCGGTTTTCTGTGCCGGTGGACATAACTGTGATTGTGCTGCAGGCAACTGCTGAGATGCTCCGGAGCAGCATTATCATACGCTTTCAGAATGTTTCCCCTGAGGACTTTGTGGGCCAGAACCTTCAGGAGGTCACAAGTGTGTTGCGTGAAGTATTCGGTGTGCCTGACTTCCAAAATCAAGACTCGTTGCTCTTGTTGGGCCTCCAGCCTGTGCCAGGGATGTCCCATCTGGACCTACTCCTGGCCGTCAAGGCGCCAGATGGGGGGTTCTATCAGGCTGCACAGCTGGCGCAGATGTTTGTTGCCTCACGAGGGAAGCTGGAGCGTGTGCTACCCATCTCAGACATCCTGGATGGAAGCTGCACCATCGCCTTCTCATGGATGCAGTGCCGGGGGCAGCCTTGTGTACAGGTCATTGATATGGAGCCCAATGCCTCTGTCACTTACGGCGCTGCGCAAGGCAGCTTTGTCTCCCCACGGTTCAGCAGGACAGAACGCTGCATTCCTCCAGGGGCCTGTATTGGTGAGTTTCAGCTAAGGGAAATGCTCTATTCTTCAAGTTTGAGCAGTAGAAAATGTGTTAAGGGGTCTTTTTGAGTCACAAAGAGCAAGAGACATAAATGGTCACAGCCAAAATGCTTAGTGGAGGATTACCATGAGCTTATACCTTCTTTGTAGTTCCCTGTATGTATGTATTCCTTATTTTTTTGTCTGAGATGTTGGGACCTTTCATACCTTGCTCTGTTCGTAAATATGTGTAATGATTGTGTGGTGATGATTTTTCATTAGATTTTTCAGTATCAATCAGATTTTCCCCTGCTTTCCATTTCCTCACAGGTGATAACTGCTCACCTTCCTCAGAACTGTGTGAGGATCAGTCTTGTCCAGAGGGCATGCAGTGTGCAGCCACTGATGGTGCTCCAGGGTTCTCCACCTGCCAGTGTTTTCCAGACAAGCTGAATCAATGTGTAGGTAAGATCAGTTTACAATAAATTATGTCAAGGCTGTAGGGAAGAGCGGGGTGAGATGAGCCACGTTGTACATTTAAAGCTTGCACAATATCACAAGTGAAAGCATATGGATAAACATGTACTTAGCGCCATTAAAATGCACCGGTGGGTATGTACTGTATTTGCTGCAAATTGAAGAATCAATCGATTTTTATTGGTTTGCCCTTGAGATGCGAGTAGAAATAGAGAAAAGCATGTGGTATTGTAATCCTGACGTATGCCACATGGATGCGCCAATTATGTCAGTAATAATGGACACTGAGTTGTTTTTGAAGTGTACACTGATGCTTGACTTGTTCTTTTGGGTGCGTTCAGTAGCTTTCATAAGGCAAATCAAAAGAACGAAAGATGTTTCACCATCAAGAAAATGGTACGGTTTGTGGTACAGGAGTGAGAAAAAGAGCCATGGGCAAGTTACGGGCAGGTCTCCTCCGCCGAGAGGTGGTGCGTCATTTGCACTGTCACCAGCCAACAATCAGTCAGCTTTCTATCCAAGAATGGAACACAGGCACGGATACTGACTGGCTCCGCTTAGGGCAGCCACGAGGGACTATGGTAGCTCAAAATGAAAACGCAGTGTCTACTTAGCCGTCCGACGGTTCCCGTTTATTTCTGCTATTTTGCCGTCGCTTCCGCTTGACATGCGCAGTTGTCACAGATGTGGATTTAGTTTGTAGGTATACACGGCGTCGGCAATTAAGTTAACCAGAAGCATTTTTAATTTGCAGAGCACGCGAACTAACATGCACTAGCTGATAAGTGGTCATGACTTAGTTTGACTGTAATCTGTCACGCTAAAAATTCGTTTTGAATCCGGTGTGAAAGCTGCTTAACGCGAAAAATTTGTTTCGCGTCCGGTGTTAAAGCTGCTTAACGCGACTATAATGCCTGTATACACGTCTTTGCATTGACTTTGAATGTAGCTAATCTGTCGCGAGAAATTAGTTTCGCGTCCAGTGAAGCGGCTTGTGTGTTCTTTATGGACAGTACGCGGCAGTTAGAGAGAGCTCTGTTATGTTATGAACATAATACAGGTTTTGCGTACTTCTGTTAGCGCGGACAAATTGCTAATGTGGAGCTAGAAATTGATCACTTCTACTGGAAAGAATTAGCTATTTAATCTCCGCCTTTTTCGGCTTTATTAGCCACAACAATTTCTAAAGGGGGATGAAATTATATCAAGGTAGTCCGGAGAAATCATTTGTAAACCGCTAAGTCCACATCTGTGACAACTGCGCATGTCAAGTGGAAGCGACGGCCAAATAGCAGACAAAAACGGGAACCGTCGGACGGCTAAATTGACACTGCCAAAATAAAACACTGTCTATCAACCAGAGGCCCATGGGCGCTGCCATGACAGAATGCCCACTTCCGCTGTTCGGTTTTGTTTTTCTGGTAGCCTTGATGCCAATGACTGCAAAAAACTGAGCCAGCTAGCCCAAAAAACTAAAAAAAAATAAAATAAAATAAAATAATGACATCAATAGGATGTTCGTTATTTAACCACTCATCGATGCATATATATCTTCGGCAATGAAAGCACAATAACGTCTTTGTAAATATATTTAATTGTTCTGATGTTTGGATAACTGAAGGGAGCTTTGGTTTAATGAATAACGCTGCCTTCCTCAGAATAGCTGTTGCATTACTACATGATTTCCCTCATCAGGCAATTCAGAAGCAGTCGACTGTCTCCACGACTCCACTTTCCCTCGGCATTACCCACGCTGTATGTTCAGCTTGACTGACGCTCTGGCTGGGCTCAACAGCTGACTTCAGAAATATAAAGTTGATGTGTTTCTTGAGCAGAACTTTATCTATTTTGTTGCTATGTAGGTAATTATATGCCTCCATGCTTTTATAATTTCACAATTCTTCGCCATCAACGCCTTCGGAAAACTCAAGGTAACCGGAGGCACTCGAGTGCAAACCTCTGCCAAGGCAGCACAGTCTTAATCTTGCTGAGTGAACATGGCTCGTAAGAAATTTAAGGTTTATCACATAACTGAAGTACTTTTCTCATAGCCCATGTCATTACATACATTACATCACTTAGCGTTAAGTCTCGCTGATTCTACCAAGCCAAACTGAATACCGAGTGTAACGTTGGTTGAATTGCCATGGCTCAGCACTGGAGGAGGCTAGTTAAGCACCATTGACATAACTAAGTTCACGTTACTTGGCTAGGCAGCCTGCACGCAACACTTTTTCAAAACCTTTATGTAACATAGTTTGGTACCCAGCATACTAACTAGCTAATCAGCAAGCTACTCAGTTGACTGAATTTTATTTATTAAATGTGATTGAACAATCACATTTGCCAACCCATGTACAGGAATCATCCGAAGAAAAATAGTTGTTGAACTTTTAATCTGGACTACAAATACTCATTTATTAGCGTAATGCGAAAAATTGTACTGGCTGAGTAGGGTTCACGAGGGTTCAGAATAACTCAATAGGACATTTGTGTGCGATGCCATAGTGCTCCTTTAAAGATTTGGCCCTTGTCTAAGTTGCTCAGGTCCTCATTCTTCTACATCCCAAATGTTTACTATGAGAACTGACTGTTTGCTTACAGTCTGAGGACTACTCTGTAGAACTTTACGTGCACTGCTGTTGAAAGATATAACATTTTTTGCTTCATCTGCGAGTAGTTTTAATGTTCTGGCTTACCAGTGTAGCATGAAATGGTACAAAACCTTTGGGAGAGTATCAAATTCTTTTGAAGCAATCTTTTCTAAATTTAAGGTGATCTTATTTGGTTAAAAGGGCTAAATCAGTTCGGATGGATGTTTTCAGTAATTTCGTTCTTTTAGTTCAATTTACTGTTGTTTAAATTTCCGAATATGTATCATTGTGGCCAAAGACTTTGCATGACATTTGCCCTGATATTCCATATTAGGACCTCAGCGCTATCTTGTCATATCTCCATGTTGCTGGCTTTGTTGAAAAAAGCTTCCGGTATTGAATATGATGGAACTTGTCTTTCCCTCATCAACCACATCTAATATTTGGCAGTTAACTGTAACTGTGTTAACACTTCATTATAAACCTTCAACTTAGCTCAAACTAGCTGAGCATTCTTGAGAAAGTGAACATTTTTCACTTGGAGATCACACTTTCTAAAACTTTTGGGAAAGTTAAAATAGCGTTATTTTGTCCAATGTCCCTCTGATGGATTCTTGCCTTGAAGAATACACTTCCAAAAAAGGCTGGATTTTCAGGGAGAATAAATAAAGGAATTGGGTAAATTTATATTACTTGCTATTCGTGTACTACAAAACCCAAAACCAGTGAAGTTGGCATGTTATGTAAATCGTAGATAAAAACAGAATACAATGATTTGCAAATCCTTTTCAACTTATATTCAATTGAATACACTGCAAAGACAAGATGTTTAATGTTCAAACTGAGAAACTTTTTTTTTTTTTTTTTGCAAATAATCATTAACTTAGAATTTAAAGGCAGCAACACATTGCAAAAAAGTTGGCACAGGGGCCTTTTTACCACTGTGTTACATCGCCTTTCCTTTTAACGACACTCAGTAAACGTTTGGGAACCGAGGAGACCAATTTTTGAAGCTTTTCAGGTGGAACTCTTTCCCATTCTTGCTTGATGTACAGCTTAAGTTGTTCAACAATCCAGGGTCTCCGTTGTCGTATTTTACGCTTTATAATGCGGCACACATTTTCAATGGGAGACAGGTCTGGACTACAGGCAGGCCAGTCTAGTACCCGCACTCTTTCACGATGGATTCATGCTGTTGTAACACGTGCAGAATGTGGCATGGCATTGTCTTGCTGAAATAAGCAGGGGCGTCCATGAAAAAGATGTTGCTTGGATGGCAACATATGTTGCTCCAAAACCTGTATGTACCTTTCAGCATTAATGGTGCCTTCACATATGTGTAAGTTACCAATGCCTTGGGCACTAATAGACCTCCATACCATCACAGATGCTGGCTTTTGTACTTTGTGTCTATAACAGTCTGGATGGTTCTTTTCCTCTTTGGTCCAAAAGACACAACGTCCACAGTTTCCAAAAACAATTTGAAATGTGGACTCGTCAGACCACAGAACACTTTTCCACTTTGCATCAGTCCATCTTAGATGAGCTTGGGCCCAGCGAAGCCGGCGGCGTTTCTGGGTGCTGTTGATAAATGGCTTTCACTTTGCATTGTAGAGTTTTAACTTGCACTTGCAGATGTAGCGACGAACTGTAATTACTGACAGTGGTTTTCTGAAGTGTTCCTGAGCCCATGTGGTGATGTCCTTTACACACTGATGTCGGTTTTTGATGCAGTACCGCCTGAGGGATCGAAGGTCATGGGCATTCAATGTTGGTTTTCGGCTTTGTCGCTTATGTGCAGTGATTTCTCCAGATTCTCTGAACCTTTTGACGATATTACGGACCATAGATGATGAAATGCCTAAATTTCTTGCAATAGCTCATTGAGGAATGTTGTTTTTAAACAGTTCGATAATCAGCTCACGTATTTGTTCACTAAGTGGTGACCCTCTCCCCATCCTTGTTTGTGAATGACTGAGCATTTCAGGGAAGCTGCTTTTATACCCAATCATGGCACCCACCTGTTCCCAATTAGCCCGTTCACCTGTGGGATGTTCCAAATAAGTGTTTGAGAGTTGAGGAATGCTCATCAGTCTTTTTTGCCACTTGTGCCAGGTTTTTTGAAACATGTTGCAGGCATCAAATTCCAAAATGAGCTAATATTTGCAAAAAATTACAAAGTTTACCTGTTCGAACATCAAGTAACTTGTCTTTGCTGTGTATTCAATTGAATATAGGTTGGAAAAGATTAGCAAATCATTGTATTCTGTTTTTATTTACGATTTACACAACGTGCCAACTTCAGTGGTTTTGGGTTTTGTATTTAATCGGACAAAAATGCATCGATGGAGGGGTTTTTGCACTTAGTTCTATTTTGTATTGAATCCAGTTAAACCTCAAATCTTGGTTCTTTTCTGGGGTTAGATATCATAGGCTTTCTTTCAAAGTCATTTTTTCTTGCCTTGTATTCAGTATGGTGGTCACCCAAGAACATGTGTAATTTGACTGCGAAACGCATTTATTTTGCGAGCAAGACCTGGGGAGTCAGGTAAAACCCATTATTACCTTTCCCACCAGGCTTGCCAGACTTCTCATTTAAAACCTATGCACAAATCCATGCAGCGGCGGAAAGGTTTCAGCCCATTACCTCATTCATGGGAAGAGCAGATACGTCAGTCAAGCAAGGGAGTCTGTAACATAGTACTAAAAACCAGTAAGCCCACTGGTGATGGAATTGAGCAAGAACTTCATTTGCGACAACTTGATTGGATAGAATGGAGTTATTTAAGACTTATTACCCCCTTTGCAATTGTATACATATCATTGAAAATATAGAAAATGGAGAAAGAGGAAGGTAGCACTGAGGTGATGTGCATCTCTCCGTTTGTCCCTCTTTAGGTAAAACCCCCATCACTTTCACTGGAAACAGCTACATAAAATACAGGATTCCAGACAGCTGTAAAGGCAGCCAGTTAAAACTGGTAATGAGAATCAGAACACTGCACAGCCACGGGGTCATCATATACAAACGCTCTGATCCCTGCACTGTGCTGAAGGTAAGCAGTCCCTGTGCACATGCACTCACACACACAAACACACAAAACAATACACAATATTCAAGTGTGATATTTGTCTTCTGCCCTGTAATGCGTAATTTGTATAAAACTCAGAGTACTCTTCCATAAGTACAGCTATTAATCATTAGGCTCCTCTCCTTTTCTGCAGGTTGAGGAGGGAAAGCTGCAGTTCCAGCTGGACTGTGACAGCAGCCTGGGTATTTCCGGGAGGTCCATCAATGATGGGCTTTGGCATACGGTGTCCCTGGAGCTGATGCCAAACCTCACCGTTCTCTCGCTGGACGACAGTTTTGTGCAGCACCAATGGTGGCAGATGCCCTCCTGCCCTTGGCCTCTGGGAAGCGATGGCTCGTTTTTTCTGGGGGCGAGGGTGCTGCCCCGTGACTTTAACCAGCTGGGGACTGGAGAGAGGAGGGGCCCACGAGCACAAGACGGGTTCCAGGGATGTCTGAGCTCAGTATTTATGAACAGCATAGAGCTGCCACTGCAGAATAAGCGTAGCTCCTATGCAGATGTGACGGGTATGACTGAGCTCAAGCTGGGATGTCTACTCTACCCTGACGCTTGTCAGAAGTGGCCCTGCCAGAACGGCGGCAGCTGCACAAACCTCCCATCTGGTGGTGAGTCTGTGGACTTGCACTACACTCCTCATCCTGTTGTTCAGTGGCACTGTTCTCAGTAGAGCAGAAATGGAATGTGAGGGCCAAATCTGTTCATGGTATTCATTCTGGTCTAAAGTACTGTATATGTATATGTATATTTTTTGAAAATGGAGGAAGGGACAAATGACAACATTGGTGACATACCGTGAAATATATGAAGCACATCTATCCATCAATTATCCAAACTGCTTCTTCCGTACAAGGGCTGGAATTTTTCACAGCTGCAGTGGGCAATAGACAGGGACACACCCTGGACACCCAATCCATTGCAGGGTGCGTACATCATTCACACACCATTAACTCACAAACTCAAACTTACGGGCAATTAAGAGTCTCCAATTAGCCTAACGTGCATGTCTTTGGACTATGGAAGGAAAACTGAATACCTGGAGGACACCTACAGGAGCACGGGGAGAATATGCATAGTCCACACAGAAAGGTCATAGGCTAGATTCGCAAACTCCAGCTTTTTGTTTTGAGATGATACGGTGGCCGAAGGGGGGAAATGCGCTGCAATGGCCCAAAACATCTCCGATTGGAGAAATGTGCTGCAAAAGCAGAAGCAAAGTCAAAAACCTGCAAACCACAAAAGCAAATGCAAGAGAAAAATGCTGCCCATGCACGTAAACACAAACGCACTGCAACCGCCCAAAACGTCTCCTATCGGAGAAACGCGGCGCAAAAACACAAACAATGCAAAGTAAAACACACAAACCACAAAAGGATTGCGACCATATGAGCATGCGCAATGGGTCCGCTCAGGATCACAGCCTTACATGGGATGCATAGAAATCAATGGATAGCAGTGAGTAGCCATAACTTTGCCATTTAGTTAGCTTGCTGGCATTTACATGCATCAAATATGCATAGTGTTCACTGCACTTGCCTTTGGAGGCAGTGTTATGATATGGGGTTGTTTCAATTGGTCCATTGGTTTAGGCTCAGCAATGTTATGCTGCAAGAAAATGAATTCAGCGGGTTACCTGAATATACTGAATGGCCAATATCCCATTGAATTGCCTCTGAACCCAGTCAGAGCAATAATTTTCAAATTTCAAAGATATGGAACTGTTGAAAACCTCAAGGGTAGAGGATGCAACAGCATTTTGCCCCCCAGGACACTGAGGAGGATGGTGAGAGAAGCAGCAAATTCCCCAGCAAAGAATCCCTGAGAAGGAATTGCAGGCCCTAGTGGCACCTTGGGGTCCCTTGGTTTCAAAAAGCACCACCAGGCACTACCACCACAGGCTCTCTGGAACGGTTGCCAGAAGAAAGCTTTTTCTGGCCAAAAGACACAGAAGCAAGCACTTGGAGTTTGCCAAACGTAATTGAAATTATGACTGGTACAAGGTGATTTGGTCAGATGAGACCAAAGTTACGTTTCGGTCAGATACAGCATCTGCTGTATCTGACCCCTGACCCTCTGACCCCTCTGGGTCTTGGCCTTGATGTGGCGAAGGGGCTTATGCTTTCCAGTGACCCTGGAGAGCGATACCGTCTGGAGCTTGCTCCTGGTAGGGTCACCCATGGCGGGACGGTCTCCAGGTAGGCTCCAGACAAGACCCCAGCGTGTCGGTACGCTGTGAGGTGGCAGCCCCACCAACCGACTATCCTGCGGAGGGCTAACAACCCACCCATGAGAACCCTCCTTTGTTACGAAACTGATCAGGAAAAGAAGCTGGACTGCCCAACACGGTGACAGACCCCAGCCTGCCCCCGACCAACGAGTACAGATTAACCTTCGTTTCAGGACCCGTATCGCCACCTGGAACGTCCAGACCCTCCTTCGCCCGGGAGCCGCCACCCTGCCATCCCGAGAACTCTGCCGTTATAATATCACACTGGCAGGGCTCTGTAAAGGTAGATGGCAGGGAAGTGGTGAAATAACAGCTGGCGACCACAGTTACATCTACAGCGGCCCGGAGGCGCGGACGGGCCTCTGTGGTGTAGCTCTTGCCATCCCAAATGCCCTCCGCAAATCCCTGATCAGTTGGACTCCCGTGAGCGACAGATTGCTATCTGCAGGCTTCCTCCACCGACATGGTAAGATGACGATTGTCATCGCCTATGCCCCCACGGATGTCACTGATGAGGATGAGGAGGATGCATTTTATGACCAACTATACCAGGCAGCCGGCCCAGCTCCACCGCATGACATCATCATCGTGCTGACTGATGCCAATACCACTCTCTGCAGCAGCGATTGGTCGCCCGGCTCACCTGTTGGCACCACCTTTGCCGACAGAGCAACAAACGATAATGGAAACCGCCTTCTCCTGTTCTGCCATCATAACAACCTCTGTGTTGCTGATACCTGGTTTCCCCGGAAACTAATCCACCAGTGGACATGGTACAGCGCAGACGGCAGAACAAGGAAAGCGCTAGACCACATCCTGATCTCTCGACGCTGGAAGTAGTCTGTCACCAACTGTAGGGTATATCGTGGAGCCGAGCTTGGCAACGCAGACCACCGTCTCCTTGTGGCTCAGCTTAGGCTAAAGCTTCGAGCCAACCAGCACACCAAGACTCAGCCTCGCCTCGACTCCTCTGTCCTCGGAAACCCCAACATCGCCACGGACTTCAGCAATTCCATCCGCCGCACCTTCGACACCCTGGCTCTGGACCGAATGAGCGACTGGGAGCCCTTTAGAGAAAGTGTCCTTCAGTCAGCCCAGACGGTTCTCAGGGGTTTACCATCACCCAAAAAACCATGGATATCGGAGAAGACGCTCAACATCATTGAACAGCGGCGTGAGGCACGACTCCGAGGCGACCTGACGGAGTACCGCCGATTGAACCGTGTGCAAAATGAGGCGATTGCCGAGGACAGGGAGCGGTTCTGGAAAGCCGAGGCCGAACACCTAGAGTCCACAGCTAACAATAACAACATGAGCTGTGTTAACAATCTACTCCGCAAAGCTCGCAATAGCCCCCACATCAAGTCAGTCCTGGCTAAAGACCCTGACGGCAACCTCATAACAACAGGGACAAACTGCCTTCAACGCTGGAAAGAGCACTTCAGCCTCCTACTGCAGCACAACACCACCCTGGCTCCCTCCATCATCCCAGCTGCTGCAGACACAACCCCCAACCATGCCTGTAACACAGACCTCATAACACCCGAGGAGGTCAGAGCCGCTCTGAAAAAACTGAACAACAGGAAACCCCCCGGCATTTGTTCCATAACCGCCGATAAAGTCGGGCGGGGATGGCATTGTCGAGTGGCTGACCCACATCTTCAACGAGGTGTGGGAAACAGAGCGGCTCCCCAGCGACTGGACCAAAGGGTTCATCCTGCCCTTCTGGAAGCGCAAAGGCGACAGGCTCAACTGTGGGAACCACAGAGGCATCACTCTGCTCTCCATCCCTGGCAAGCTCTTTACAAAGATCTTGCTGACTAGTGCTCTCCCAGCCATCACAAGGGGCCGCCGCACTCAGCAGGCTGGCTTCATGCCAAACCGCTGCACATCAGATCACATCTCCGCCGTCCGTCTGCTCATTGAGAAGGTCTATGAATTCCGGAGAGATCAGCATCTCTACGTTGGATTCTTAGACCTCAAGGCCACATTTGATACAGTCCACCACTCATCACTGTGGAATATCCTCCAAGCCCTCGGCGCACCTCCGAAGATCACCACCCTCTTCAAGCTGCTCTACAGCAACGCACAGAGTTGTGTCCGCGTCAACGGCCGAGACTCCGACTGGTTTCCAATCTCCAGTGGTGTTCGCCAGGGCTGCGTAGCTGCTCCAGACCTGTTGAACTGCATAATCGACCATCTGATGTGCAGGGTCTGTGAGCGAGTACCCGGAGTGTCCCTTGGCAACTACTAACTGACTGACCTGGAGTACGCAGACGACACCATCCTGCTCAGCATCTCCTACAGTCAGCTGAGGGACACTCTGTGTGTATACAGTGAAGAGGCAGAAAAGCTTGGTCTCCATGTGATTTGGACCAAGACCAATTTCATGCATGTTGGTGCGGGACCAGATCCACCCCTATCCTGCTTGGTAATGACACCGTAGAGCCTGTGAAGAGCTTTGTGTATCTGGCGTCCACGGTGACAGATAACGGGGATCATAATCCAGAGATTCTCCGCAGGAGAGCCCTGGCAGCCTCTGCCTTGCAGTCTCTCTGGAAACCACTCTGGCGGCACCAAACCATCTCACGCACGACGAAGCTCCGAATCTACAACACCGCCGTACTCTCCATTCTCCTTTATGGCTCAGAAACATGGCCCTTAAATAAGACCCTGGCCGCAAGAATAGATGGCTTTGATAGCAGGGCTCTCAGAACCATCGAGAACATCAGGTGGCCCCAGCGAATCTCCAACAAAGCGCTTAGAGCCCGCACAAATCAGCCCAGAGCCTCCCGTCTGGCTGCACAACGCCGCATCCGCTGGTTCGGCCATGTTCTCCGTCTTCCCCCTGACCACCCGACGAGAGCCATTCTGAAGTTTGACCCAAAGGCTGCAGGCTGGAGACGACCACGAGGAAAGCCTCACACTCGATGGCTCGACATCATAGCTGACGACCTCCAACAACACGGAGTTACCCTGAAGGATGCAGATCTGCTGGCACGAGACCGCCAATACAGGAGAGGCCTGGCTCACCTGGTCGGCTCTACGCAACGGGACGGGATACCATCCCCAACGCAGGAGCAGTGATGATGATGATGATGATGATGTCAGCATCGGCATGTTTGGCGTCCAAACAGAGAAAAGCACCTCATAGCCATGGTGAAATATGATGGTGGGTCAGTTATGTTTTTGGGCTGTTTTAATTCAAGAGGTCCAGGGGCACTGGTTAAGATTAATGGCATCATGAATTCCACCAAGTATCTGGATATTTTGACTGACAATCTGATCGCCACCATAAAATGAAAAGGAAAGTCGCGCACTCAGAATCCAAGTAAGTGTGCCGCATTTCTTTTCATTTTAAGTTACCTATTCCATCACCTGCACCTCACACAAACCTACAGTGTGCGTTCACTCTCCTTCTATTTATCTCGTTGCCTCCGCCAGAAGCCTGGGACTTGGCTGTAGGTGGGCTTTTCAACAAGACAATGACCCAAAGCCTACCTCAAGATCCACACCGAAATGGTTCTGTGACAACAGAATCAACATTCCACAGTGGCAATTTCAGTTGCCAGACCTCAATCCAATTGAAATCCTGTGGGCTGAGTTGAAGAGGGCAGTTGATAAATGCAGACCCAAGAATTTGAAGGATCTCTCAGGGATCTGCTTAGAGGAATAGTCCAAAATCTTGCCAAATTTGTGCCTTAACCTCGTCAAATATTACAGGAAAAGACGCCATGCCGTTATCCTTTCCAGAGGTTGTTGCACTAAGTACTAAATGAAGGGTGCCAGTAATTATGAAACCTCAATTTTGTTGAAATTTATTTTGTATTGAATATTTTTGATGATTTTGGTTGTTTTCATCAAAATATTAATAAAGTATCTCACACAAGTTGGCATATTCCGTTTCTCTTTAATTTCATTGTTTATGTATTTTTTGTATTGGTTATGCATTGCCTGTCAGGGGTGCCAGCAATTTTTGAGCCCACTGTAATTCATTCCTGTTAATGCTCAAGTTATTCACCTGGCATGGTGATGCTGTGGTGTAGACACTCCCTACAGATGACTACAGCACTTTTTATCTCCATCAGGATATAAATGCAGCTGCATCTCCTTGTTCACCGGGAGACAGTGTGAGACGCAGACCTCCATCTGTATTCCCAGTCCTTGTCGAAATGGGGCCTGCAGGTCCATTGGGAGCAGCTTCCTATGTGATTGCCTGAGGGGATTTACTGGTCTCTTGTAAGTCTTTTTTGCTTCCACTTGAGTCTTAAAAATGAATGTTTCAGACCTCATGTCTGGATGCACCTTATGAATGGTTATACAGCTCTCACTCTCACACACACACACATACACACACACAAAATATGGGGGGTCAAAAGGTTCATGGAGAACAAAACACGTGCATATGCTTATCTTATTATATATATATATTATTCACTATTGTTATGGCCCCAATTTGTTATTACATTTATACAGGTAACACAACAGCAACAGCAAGGGATGACAAACACAGTTTTAACAACTAAAACACATTTAATTTTTAACAAAGACAAAGACTAATAACAACCTCAAACTAAAGACCAAGATTGATAAATAAGAAAAAACAGAAATAATTACAGTCCCTTTTTAGTGGGGTGGCTTGGTGATGTCCTGGATGAAGAAAATGCTCAAACACAGGCAAAGAAATCCACAAAAGAAACGTCACTGGTCTTGAACAGAATGGCAGGTCTGGTCATCTTCTTGCAATTTCTCCTACTACTTTACTGTCTCAATTCTTTTCCTTATATACTCTTTTGCAGACCCCACCCACATTTAGACCTCTATTTTTTTTTTTTCTGAGACTTGCCCCAGACATGTCCAGGACATGTCTAAACATGACTCCAGTCTGCTTAACAAAAAAAAGGTAAATTCTGCCATCTAGTGGCCTATATTCACATTACACCTCCATTCCAAAAGGGAAAAATTTTGACTCATAAAGGCAAAATTTTTCTTTTCAATACAAAATGGTTAAGTGAATACTTGTCTATATATTCATATCATACAATATTCAAACACATGATATATATATACACATTCAAACTCGGGATAAGCAATCAGCAATTACATTGTCTGTACCCTTCACATGCTTAATTTCCAAGTCAAACTCCTGTAAAATCAAACTCCAATTCAACAATCTCCGATTCTTGTTTTTCATCTTACTCAAAAACATTAACGGATTGTGGTCAGTGTACACAATCATTGGCTTTTCCCCTGTACAAACATAAACCTCAAAGTGTTGTAAAGAAAGGACGAGAGCCAACAGTTCCTTATCTATTGTGGAATAGTTTGTTTGGTGGCGATTGAACTTCCTGGAGAAGTATGCCACGGGATGCTCAATGTCATCAGAGTCACTTCTCTGTAGGAGCACAGATCCACAAGCTTGGTCGCTAGCATCGACCGCGATGGAGAACGGTTTGTTGAAGTCAGGAGATTTGAGCACGGGGAAGTGACACAGCAGAGACTTCAGGTGATCGAAGGCTCTCTGGCATGCATCATCCCAGGTGAACTTTACGCCTTTCTTCAGTTGGTTAGTTAGACTGAGAGCAATCTCAGCAAAGTTCTTGCAGAACTTGCGGTAGTACCCGATCATTCCAAGGAAGCGGCGCAAAGCTTTTTTGTTGTCAGGAACTGGAAAGTCCATGATGGCTTGGACTTTAGCATTTATGGGTGCCACCTTACCCTGGCCTATGACGTAGCCAAGATAGGTGACAGTAGCACAACCAAAGTCACTCTTGCTCAGGTTAACAGTCAGGTTAGCCTGGGTCAGGCGCTGGAACAACGTCTCTACATCTTTTAGATGTTCTTCCCAGGAGTCACTCCATGTGATCAGGTCATCGATGTACGCACCCGTGTGTGGCAATCCGGCGATTGTAGACTGTATCATCCTTTGGAACGTGGCTGGGGCATTTTTCATGCCAAAGGGTAGGACTTTATACTGGTACAATCCAGATGGTGTGGCAAAAGCAGAGATGCTCTTGGCCCTCGCAGTTAAAGGCACACACCAATAACCCTTCAATAAATCAATCTTGGTCAGAAACTTTGCTTGCCCTACACTATCAATACAATCATCAATCCTAGGTATTGGAAACACATCAGTTCTAGTTACAGCATTGACTTTGCGATAATCTGTACAGAATCTAGTACTTCCATCAGGTTTTGGAACTAGCACACAGGGTGAACTCCAATCGGAGTTGGAGGGTCTGATAATATCATGTTTTAACATGTACTCAACCTCTTTCTCAGCAATCTTTCTCTTTTCAGGATTCATCCGGTAGGGATGCTGTTTTATTGGTTTGGCATCACCAACATCTACATCATGAGAGGCTATAGTAACTCTCTTTGGAACATCAGGAAACAAATCCTCATATTTCTTGATCAACCTTTCAAACTGATCTCTCTGTGAGGGTTCTAAGTGCTGGAGTTTTACATCAAGATTTTGCAACACTTCAGTGTTTGACAATTTACATGAAAGAACTTCAGCTTTAATTCTTGGTTCATCATCTTGAAACTCCCCCTCATCTTCACACGTTTCGACCATTGGAGAATCTGAAGTGACAGCTGCAACCCTAGCATTTCTGTCATGATAAGGCTTTAGCATGTTAATATGACACAATTGTTTTGGTTTTCTCCTATCTGGAGTCTTCACAATGTAATTGAGATCATTGAGTTTTGTCAGAATTTCATAAGGACCATGAAATCTAGCCTGCAATGGATTGGACTGCAAGGGAAACAACACAAGGACCTTTTCTCCCGGTTTAAACTCACGGCTTCTAGCCTTATGATCATACCAAGTTTTCATTTTTCCCTGACTTGATTTCAAGTTCTCTTTGGCAAGGTCACAAGCTGCACGCAATCTTTCCTTGAACTTGCTAACATAGTCTAACAGACTGATTTGCGGCTCTTCCTCTTGCCATTGTTCACTCAATAATAGCAAAGGTCCTCTCACTTCATGACCAAACACTAGCTCAAATGGACTGAATCCAGTAGACTCCTGCACTGCTTCTCTAGCTGCAAACAACAGCAAATGAACCCCTTCATCCCAATCTTTCTCATGGTCATAACAATAAGTCCTCATCATTGTCTTGAGAGTGGAATGAAACCGCTCTAAGGCACCCTGACTTTCTGGATGATAGGCACTAGAAAGAATCTGTTTTGCACCTAGTTCATACACAACCTGCTGAAACAATCCTGAAGTGAAATTGCTACCTTGGTCTGACTGAATTTCCCTGGGAAGACCAAACAACGTGAAGAACTTTATCAAAGCCTTCGAGATTGCAGTTGCCTTGATGTTACGTAGAGGTATGGCTTCGGGGAATCTGGTAGATGCACACATGATTGTCAACAAGTACTGATTTCCAGATCTAGTCTTGGGTAATGGACCAACGCAATCAACAATGACCCTAGAGAATGGCTCCCCAAATGCTGGGATAGGCTGCAATGGAGCTACAGGTGGGTCTAACTGGTGTTTTCCAACTACCTGACAAGTGTGACAGGTTTTGCAAAAGTTGGAAACGTCTTTCCGAAGCCCAGGCCAAAAGAAGTGTTTCATGATCTTATCAACAGTCTTGTTAACACCAAGATGACCTCCTAAAGGTAAACTATGAGCCATTGTTAAGATCTCATTCCTATAGACCTTCGGAACAACAATTTGCCTGACCACTGCCCAATCTGCATTGGCAGGGATATCAGGAGGGCGCCACTTCCGCATCAACACACCATCCTTGAGATAATACCCAACTGGAACTGCATCTATTTCTTTTTCAGGAAGGGCTCTCCTCTTTAGTACACCAATTTCAGGATCATTAGTTTGCTCCTCAATCAACCGCTTTCTGGACAGAGACAAGTCTCCAGACACATCAGAATCACCAGACCCATCCGGCTGGCTGAATAGAGAACTGATAAAAGTATCTGATAAGTCCTCAAACGGAGAAACCATAGTAGGCCAATCAGAGTCATGAGGCGAACCACCTGAGTCCTGACTATTCAATGTACTGGACGGCACCACATCATCTTCTTCTTTAGCCTTCTTGGCCATAGCACGAGTCACTGCGCAAGAAGGATACAGAGATGGGTCCTCATCCCCATCTTCAGTGCTCGGCTGTGAAGTAAGATGTACAGGCGGAACTACTTTGCCCCCAGCCAGGTCATTGCCTAGCAACAGAGAAACACCCTTTATAGGTAGACTTGACATAAGTCCCACCTTTACCTGTCCTGTAACTAAATCTGACTTCAAGAATATAGAGCGCAGGGGTACAGATACAGTCCTCCCTTCAATACCTTGTACAAGTATGAAATCCCCTGAAGCGGTCTCATCACGTAACTCCAAGGAGTCCATCAACAAAAGTGACTGAGAAGCTCCGGTATCCCTTAGGATATATATGGGGACAGGAGTAGTATGCTCATTCAGAGCCACAAATCCCTCTGACACAAATGGAAGAAATTCCTCCCTCACGAAGTCAGCTGTATCAGGCTTTTTAGCCCCACAAGAAGCAGGCAATTTAGCAGATTGGTTATCTACTACAGGGGTTTCTAACCTTGTTTTCACAAAGGCATTTGGTTTGGTATCCTTTTCTTTTTCTTTCTTAGCTTTAAGGAACCAACAGTTAGTTGTAACATGACCAGATTTCTTGCAATAACTGCAAACTAGACCACTTTTGTCACTGTCAGCTTTCACACTTTGATCAGACCTGTTACTGGATTTCTGAGCACCATCACCAGATTTTTCTTTGTCTTTGGGTGAGGAATCTTGGGTATCACCGTAACCCTTTTTCTGAAATTGGGACCATTTATTGTTACTGCTAGACTGAAATTTGGACTTATGAGTGAGAACATATTCATCTGCAAATTTGGCAGCTGATTGCAAATTCAGTGCTTGCTTCTCATTAAGGTAGGTCTTAACATCATCCTTAACACAGTTCTTGAATTCTTCAACTAACACCATCTCTTTTAGTGAGTTGAAATCATCCTTGACCTCCATAGAAGTACACCAGCGCTCAAAGCAAACCTGCTTCTCATTAGCAAATTCAACATAAGTCTGATTTTCAGATTTCTTCAGACCTCTGAATTTCTGTCGGTAAGCCTCTGGAACCAACTCATAAGCTCTCAAAATAACCTTTTTGACAACCTCATAATCAGAGGAATCATCTGCAGACAAAGCCGAATAGGCTTGTTGAGCTTTACCCTTGAGGACAGTTTGCAACATCAGAGGCCAGTGTTCCTTTGGCCACTGGCAACTCTTTGCTACCTTTTCAAAACACTGGAAATAGTTGTCAACATCCTTTTCTGAAAATGGAGGCACCAGTTTTACCTCCTGGCTAGCCCGAAATTTATTTTCAGTTGCAATTTTTATTTTTAGTTGCTCCATTTGGAGTCTTTCTTCTCTATCGAGTTTCTCTAATTCAAAATCTCTCTGTCTTGCAAATTTTTCTAACTCAAATTCTCTTTGTTTTTCTTTTTCCTCCCTTTCTTTTTCTCTTTCCTCCCTTTCTTTCTCTTTTTCCTCCCTTTCTTCTTCTCTTTCCTCCCTTTCAATCTCTAGCATTTTTAATTTAAGTTCCATTTCTATATTTGGATTTTCCACTGGAAACTGTTCCAGATCTCCTGGTGCAAACACATTTTCATCAATGTAATATTCAACTATCTCTCTAGCCAGTCTTGCTTTTCGCATGGCTGGTTTTACCTCTGTCAGCTCCAACTGTCTGCAAATTTCTAGCAGTTCTGTCTTTTTAAAAGACTTCAAAACCCCTACGGTTGGTGATGCCAAGAAATCATCCATTGCTGTTGTCAATATATATCTAGGAAAATTCACAAAAACAATTTCACAATTTGGAATGTTAGATTTTCAATAAATTACTCACACAATGGTCTATCCCGGACGAGCCCCCAATTTGTTATGGCCCCAATTTGTTATTACATTTATACAGGTAACACAACAGCAACAGCAAGGGATGACAAACACAGTTTTAACAACTAAAACACATTTAATTTTTAACAAAGACAAAGACTAATAACAACCTCAAACTAAAGACCAAGATTGATAAATAAGAAAAAACAGAAATAATTACAGTCCCTTTTTAGTGGGGTGGCTTGGTGATGTCCTGGATGAAGAAAATGCTCAAACACAGGCAAAGAAATCCACAAAAGAAACGTCACTGGTCTTGAACAGAATGGCAGGTCTGGTCATCTTCTTGCAATTTCTCCTACTACTTTACTGTCTCAATTCTTTTCCTTATATACTCTTTTGCAGACCCCACCCACATTTAGACCTCTATTTTTTTTTTTTCTGAGACTTGCCCCAGACATGTCCAGGACATGTCTAAACATGACTCCAGTCTGCTTAACAAAAAAAAGGTAAATTCTGCCATCTAGTGGCCTATATTCACATTACACTATGAAATAACTTAATTAAAAAATGACACCAGAATGTAAATTTGAGCAAGCGTACCATTAAAACCGCCAAGGGCTGCTGGATACTGAAAACCGCCAACAGCTAGAATGATCTGCGCTTCCGGGTCCTGTATTTCTATTGTATAAATCAGACTAAGATGACCCCGAAAATGGCTATTAGATGAAACTGTTTATATACTTGGATGGAACCATGTTATCATAAAATGACATTCATCGCAAGATGAGATTGATATTATGGCCAAAGTAGCGTTATGAGCCATAGGAATAGCAACCTCAACACTTACGGGTGATTTAATGATGCCACAAAATTGACATGACAAAGTTAATCTTGCGGTTTTACCAAATCAGCCATTAATGTCAGCATTTTAATTATGTCAAGTCATTCAAAACAGCCTAAAATGGATAAGAGATGAAGATTTTTATTTTTTATTCTGGCATTAAAATTTCATGTATTAGGCAACTTTGTGAAATTAAAATTACCCGCAAGGTAATGTTAGTTTTCTGTATAGTTTTGTTGCAGCTTGCTCTGTTCAGTGTGTTTATTTTGAATTGATACATCAATGATATCAAGGTATTGTTTTCACCATGTCCAGGTAGATCCATAAATCCAGCAACCACTTAATTGCTAGTCACTGCGCTGCATTGGAAAGTTAGTCTAAAGGCAATGTTTCTTAATTTAGGACACACGATCCAAGAGATTAATGATTAGAAATAGCTGATAGACTGAAAAATGCCATTGCTGAGCTGGAGCACAAATGTTTTGGGCTGTGGGTCCACAGGACTGGAGTTGAGAAACACTTATCAAGGAGGTCACAAAACCAGCCAGGCCAACGTCTAAAGAACTGCAGGCATCACTTGCCTCAGTTAAGGTCAGTGTTCACAATTCCACAATCTGGGCAAAAATGGCATCCATGGGAGAGCAACATGGCAAAAACCACTGGTGACCAAAAAGAATGCAAAGGCTTGTCTCACATTTGCCAAAAACTTCTGAGTGACACCAATGATTTTTTGGGATAATATTCTGTGGATTGAGGAGTCATATACACCAGATGTAATCTGATGAGTCAGATTACATCTGGTGTAAAGCTAACAAAGGATTCCACAATAAGAATATCATATCACCAGTCTATTATGGTGGTGGCAGTGGGATGGTCTGGGTTGCTTTGCAAAAATGGCATCCATTGGGAGAGCTGCCAGATGAAAACAACTTCTGACCAATGAGAACACAATGGCTAGTCTCACTTTTACCAAAAACTTCTGAGTGACGCCAGTAATTTTTTGGGATAATATTCTGTGGACTGATGACTCAGGCGACTTGCCATAATTGATGGATGGATGAATTCTTCTCTCTGGAATGTCCAGCCATCAGCTTTTGAGCTAAAACCCAAGCACACTTAGGTTATGCAGCAGGATAATGATCTGACACACAAGTCCACCTCTGAATAATTCAAAAGAAACAAAATGAAGTTTATGGATTTCCCTTGTCTTTTTCTGACGTGAATCAAAGGGAGATGCTGTGGCATGACTTTATACAACTATTATTTTTTCACATGGGTGATATAGGTTTCAATAATTACCTTCAGTAAATGGTGTATGTAGTTTCCACGGTAATATATTCCCGACCCCCCATGTATGCATCGCGCACATGAAATTTCAAAACGTTATGCATACATACACGTCTCTGTGGCTACGATACATGGTATACACGGGTAGGCCTACTTAGCGGTAAATAGCACGCCACGTTCTGCGCAAAATTCAACCGTCCTTCGAACGCTACATGAAGATATACTTAACGGCACTGACTGTACTAATACTATCTTTTCTTGATTAATTGAACACCGCCTGACAATAAAGATCACCGACATATTGATATTTATGGTGCTTGCAGCTCACCTTGGACATTCTAGTTTATGAGCCACTGAATCTAGAGCCGTCTAAACACTCGGCGATGTTTCCTGCTGCCGCTGAGCTGCTTCTGAAGCGGCTCTGAACCACCTCCGAGAGCACTTTAACTTTACAGCGACCAAAAATTTTAGGCCTGTCTCTGACCCTTTCATACTGGGACTTAGAGTGCTTCAGTACCGCCTCTGACTTGCTCTAACTCCTAGTATAAAAGGGATCTAAGTCTTATATTACAATTATTTGGATAATCTGAAACATTTAATATGCCAAATATTCAAAAATAGACAAAATTGGGAAGGGGGCAAATACGCTGACAGTCAATGAAAAGGTCCAGATCACAAACCGTAAGTAATTTTGACTAAGCAATGCGCGAGTTTTATCTGTCTGTTTGTTTGTTTGTTTGTTGTTTGAATGAGCAAACAATATTGTGACTTATTTATCCTGCTGACACAGTTTACTCCTTCTGAGTGCCGTATGGTAAGAATTTGAACCATGGTGCTGTTTTGGCATAAAAAAAATTGTTGCACAAAATTTTAGGGATGGATAATAGACACCCTATTAAAGTGCCACAAAAAAACTATGAGGAGAATGTCCTCAATACTACAATGCTGCAGTTATCCAGGGACCAAAGCTAGCAGGCTCATAGCATGGTCCAAGCCAGAATGAGGTATTCCAAAGTTGGGTGACATATGACCTGCTCCAGGCAAACCATTCAATGTTAAATACACCGACATGCTGATACTGGCTCTGTTGAGGACAGGCTTCGTCCAGGTCACAAGAGAGAATGACTAAAGAGCAAGATTGGAATTTACGGATGCAGTAGTTGCAGAAATGCAAGCCAGACTGCAGGAGAAACACCAGGAAGATACAATCCAAGAATCAGAAGCCCAACAGTTAAAACAATGGAGAGGGCAACTTACTTGCCAGAAGACCTTGTCAAAGAAATGTTTTGACTTCTCAGCATCATAACAGTCACCTGCCGTGATGCCGTAGATGCGTCAGATTGACCCAGCAACAGTGGAGCGCCATCCTGTTCTCTGACAAAAAATCTACCCTGGACCTGTACAGTTTGAAAACTTTGTCCTTAAATACATCAAATGAAAAAAAAAACATATTAAAGTACATTTTAGTGTTTTTTTAATTCATATAATTCACTAATGTGCAAATACCTATATTGAATTAAAAAAAATGAGTGATTCCAAACATTTGAGTGGTAGCGTATATTTCTGCTTTAAAGAAACCTGTCAGTTCAGGCATTGGTACATGAGGTGAATGAAAGAGCAGACTGATCAGGCTCTCACTGCTCCTCTTTTTTGCAGGTGTGAGGAGGATGTGAATGAGTGTGAGCAGGAAGAGTGTAAGAACGGAGGGACGTGTGTGAACACACCTGGAGCATTCTTCTGCAGCTGTCCAGAGGGGTACGAGGGGCCAGTCTGTGCCCAACTTGGTCCCACGATTCCCGGCATGCAGGCTACAGCCCTTTCCTATGTGGGCCCAATGGAGCTCATGGGAATTGGCGTGCTGGTCTTTGTAATCCTCGTCCTCCTGTTGCTGTTCTTCGGCTTTCATCGGAAGGTCCTGCTTCAGTGCTGCACACGTGGTGACCAGCCGCAGCGTGTCAATCAGGGTTCCTCTTTTCCGCCCCTCAAGGTCAGCCCCCGCAGTACACGCCCAGATTATCGAGGCCCACCGCAGGTCCTTGTTCGCCCCACGGCCTACGCTCTCCCCCGCATCCACAGTACCTCACACATGGTCCTAGATGACGGACGTAACGCATCGAGTGAGGCAATGTCGGCCATCTGCACACCCCACTCTAAGTCACTTCAAGAGGTAGATGTCTGCAGCGTGGCCTCCAACTTGGCCCGGCACTCGTCGTGCTCCATCTGCGGTTCCACAGGTAAGGCATCTGGGGATGAGGATGGAAGACAGAACAAGGAGTTGAGGAGAGATGAGGGGAGTCAATAAACTGCAACTCCATTTACAGTGCTGCTTTGTACCTGCAACTTTGTAGCTGGTTTCACAGCATAGTGAAAGCAATATTTTTGCTGGCATGAATTACTGACTGCATAGAATGTAAAATTGTGCGGTACAATAGTCAAAAATGGCTAAATTTTGGAATGGGAATGTGTTGGTTTAAAGTATTCTCATGCAGACACACGTACACGCACAACTAAACACACAGCTTGTTAGAATAGGGGTAACTCAATTAACATAGTGATCCTGTGCTGACTGTTTAGTTTGTATGACGCGGGGTTTTCAACTTACGTTAGCCATAGATATATAAAATGTTAGATGTCGTACGCTGATTGGCAGGATGCGTTTATACGGCCGCCATGTTGAGGCGGTTTCTATCAGTGGTTTGCACAAATGTAACCATAGGAAGATATGTCTGAACTTAATCCAAATTAGTAGGAAGCCACAGCTTTTTGTAACGTTTGGATGTGTATGGATTACTCTCCTCAAGTAAGTGCACAAAATTATCACTAAATTATGGGGAAAAAATAATAATAATTTAGTTCCCGACTTTGGTACAAATCATGAACTGTGTGTCCGTGTTAGTTATATTGTCATGGATAAGTGCAAGGCCAGTGCTAGTTGTTAGCTAGTCATATCTGTGGGTCTATGGACCCATTTACATCTGGTATTAAAATGCGTTTTTTGTGATCTGATTGCAATCAGATAGCACTTGACCACATGAAAGTACAGGTGTAAATACACTCACTCATTGAGGACGGATTGTGATCCGATCTTTCAAACCACTTCTGAAGGAGGTCAGGGACGCATTCTGGTTACTTTGAACACAAGCGTAAAAGCAAATTCGCCTCCGATCCGCATACAACAACACACGTATACATCACAATAGACAGGGATAGTGCGTGCAGCATCTTGTGATTTATATATCTATGACGTAAGCAAGATGAAGAAATTTTTTGTGTTTGATTGAGTCGGGAGATATGGAGTTACAGTTTCTCTTGAATGCTTATGGGACATCTCATCACATCATTAAATATCAGTTTTTCTGGAATGTTCATTGAGAATGTTTAATGGAATCTAGCGTCCTTTATCATAATATAGAGTCACTTGCTCTGCATATTCTGTAGTTTCTGTGAAGCGCAAAACTTTTTTCTGCCTGCGCCCTCGCTGTGAAAAAAAGCTCACAGCATTGCACCTATAAAGGCAGGTTTGAGTTTTAATTAGGTGTGGTCTTGGTAATTAGTGTGCTTGCTTGCAGCCTTCGGCTGCTGTGTGCTTGCAAGGCAAGCATACTATTGTTCTTCTTAAGTTTTCTTATTCCTCTTATTCCCTTTTCACTCATTTCTGTGGCCCCCTAATCCTCCTAGAGCTTTAGAGATAGAGACACCGTTCCAACTCTGAGACATTTTTTAGGGGTGCCAATAAGTTTTATTTTCTTCTAATGGCAAGATTGTAACTATAAATATAAGGATTAATATATTTAAGCAAAAGTGTACAGTATTAGCATCCCAGTATGTTTGAATTTACAGCAATATTTTCTCATCTTTGAATATAGGGCTTAATATGCAGTTACCGATGCGTACAATACATTTATTTGTAATTGACTCACCAAGATTCTATAACTCTGTGATGGAAAGGGAGGTGTCTGAAATTTATCAAGCCCTATATTCAAAGTCATGAAAATATTGCTTTGACATTGAAATGGAATCAGGTAGACACCAGATGCGGGGAGATGGGAATGAGGATTTATTAAACAAAAAACAAAACAGGCACGAGGGCCAACGAAAAACTTGGCCCAAAGGGTTGCAAAAGACAAACTAAAGTATGCTGCACAGAACTATAAACAAAGAATGCAAAACGACAAAAAACAAAAGGCACTGGAAACTCCAGGTAAGAGATCAAGAAAAATAAATAACAAGACATATATATATATATACACACAAGGCAAGAGGCTAGAACAAGACTTGAAACTAGAAATGCAAGGGAACTTGACAACAAGAACTTGGCAAAACTTGAGACACTGTCTGCCAGCCAACTTCCACCGCATCCAGATAAAGGCTTGATAATCAAGGACACATGAGGGGCAACACCTGGAGAAGCAGAAACAAGAGGCATGGCAAGATCAAGACATGGACAGAGATTGGATGACATGACCTGCTCATTAAGAGAATGAGCGTGCTCAGCTTAAGTACCAATTAAGTATGCAGTTTGGAAGCAAGCATGAATGTTAAGAACAGAAAAGCACAGCAAGATCTTGAAATAGCAAAGCAGGAATCATGACAATAAACTCCCTGTCTAAATTAGTAACATTAGTAATGTGCCTATCTAAGAATTACACCACCCAGTGAGTGTTAGTAAATGTTAGTAACTTAAAAAAACAGTTAATTGTCAATTAAGCTTAGAGAGCCCCGAGTCAGCACAGCACAGAAGGAAGAGGGAAATACCAAAGCCAACCCAGAGCTCAGAAATGTGCAACAACGAAGGCACGGGGCGGAACGCAGACAAGCGGTGGAGTGGCATGGCAGACCTGGCAAAAACAAAAACATGGAAAAGTAAAAACATGGACATGGACATGAATAATGAAATGCTTGAACCTGACACAAGAAACTGTTAAAACTATAAATGCTGTCCTGGCCAAAGGCCAGAACACAACAGACATAAGGATTATTTTCTGTGTTGTTATTGATTTTCTATGCTGGCTGTTTTGTTTATTTCTTCTGGGTGCCAATAAATCTTGCCCAGATTGTACAAATCAGCTTCTTCAATAATTATTTATTTACTATTGGCGAAAATCATTACTTAATCGCCCAAAGATTGTGAGTGAAGTAATTCCTGTTGCTCAGATACTTGTGACTTTGATATGGACTGGAACTGAATGCTTGACTGAAAATAGTAAGACGTACAAACACTCCTTTTCTATGCCTTTTTTTCCCCTTTCTCCCGCAAGCATCCACTGTGGCTTTTGTTCAGTCAGACAGCAATGCAGCCAGCACTACTAATAAGGAAGGTACTGCATTCACTTTTTCAGTAGTTCCAATGTTTCATGCCCAAAGATGTGCATTTTCTCTAAATCAACTGTGTAAGGTGTGGCGCTCAACCTTAGGGTTAGTGTGGGTGCAGGATTTTATTTTTATCGAAGCACATGCTGCTGATTCTAGAAATAAAGCTCTTCAGCAAAGACTCTCTCTGTTGATTAGTAGAAGCAGGTGTGTAAATTCAAGGCTAGAACAAAAGACCACACCCTCAATAGGGCTTTCTCAGTAAGTTTGTGAACCTTATATGTTAAGGAATATTGAAGGATTGGCATTCCATATTTGTGAAGTTGTGGGTTTAAAGTTAATTGATTGTAATAAAAATGATAATCTTTACGCTGAGATTTGTTTCTGTTGAATGTCTTCTTAAACAACCACTTGGGCATCATCCTGCTTAATCAACCAATTTGGCATAATCCCGTTGAAGATCAACATCAGATTCCAGAAGTTTTCCTGGAGAATTAGATTTTTGTCTCATAGCATTAACATTTGTGGCTCCTGTACTCCATCTTTTGGAGTAAAGATGGTTTATTACTGGCCTTCTGTGACATGTTGTGCTTCAGGTCCTTGAGGAGAATAAAATTTTCTAAAAGTCATAAGTGAAAAGAGATGTCCTTGAACTCATGTAGCGACATGCAGGTCTGATGTTTCCTCAAGCATCTTGTAAGAATTGCAGCATTGGCACATTGGGAAAATATTGTGTTATCATTAAAGGATACAGCACAGAAAGACATTCTGATTCCTGGTCTGATTCCAAAATTGTCAGATTCCTGGTCTGAGGCTCTGGGGGCGTCGAGTATCCAAAACCTTTTCAAGATAAGATTCTAGTTCTATTTTACTGTCTGTCATTTTTATTGTCGGACATATTTAGAATCTTTTGAAAAGAGTGCAAATTACGAATGTATATTAAGAAATTTTTTATCTTGGTCTCTTTCAGAAGATTACCCGCTGGATCACGAGAATCAAATTTGCTTTGAGGTCAAGGATTGCTTTGTGAACTGTGAGTCCCCCCCCCCACCCACCCACCCCCATAAATTACTCGCTCATCTTACACCTTCCTCACGTGTTGTTAGTGCTAACTCCTGATGAGGTATGGGCACATTCCTGATGTGAGGATTTACATTTTAATCTAAAAGATGCCACCCTTGAGAGAAAATGATCCTCTGCTGCTCTGGTGGGAAAAAAAAACCTTTTCAAGAAATCAGTATCAGCTGTGTGTGTTTGTATGAGTGATATATATCATAATTTTGTATCTGAGCATGAAATCCATTAACTACTTTGCTGATTCGTAAGGAAGCAGGAACAGGCCGAAATCTGAGAGAATGCCTTTACCCACCCTTCCTCCATCCCTGTGCTGTGCAGCTTACTGGGGCACACCTGACTGGATATCTGATTCTAGTCCCTTGGAAATGGATGATGCCCCTCGACTTGAGTCTCAGAGCAGCACCTGTCACCTGGATGGAGCCACTTGCTTTGATGGGCACTACACTGCAGACAAAGGCTGCCGATCCCTCTTGTTCCCCTTAGACAGTCAACATGACATCCCTCGAGCAGCTTGCCCCATCTTTGCCGAGAGCTCCTGGGAGGGCCAACACATCTGCAGCCACATCCACCTCCCTACGAAGGGGGAAAGTCATGATTTTTCGCATGGGCGAATGGGGTGTGGACCACATCCTGAACCAGAGGCAGGAAGCCTAGATGACGGCACTTTTGTTTTCCCTCATCACTCAATCTCCTATTGTTCTCCACTCTCAGACTTGGGTGGTAGTGACTACGAGAGTGTAGATAACTTTTTTATGGAAGCTGCCCGGGAATTTGAAAATGGTCATTGACGAACACAGTGTGACTCCGACCATGTACGATTGTAGTGACACACACACACACACATAGCAGAAGTAAATCTGTTTTAAGCTGACCTGAATAGCTGTTCAGAGCCTAAGCCTCTTGCTGAAAATAATTGTCTAGTGCAGTGATTCCCAAAGTGTGGGCCGCGGCCCCCTGATGGGCTGTGGTGGTACTGCAGGTGGGCTGTGAGAGGTAATTAAAAATATGATTCATTTTTGCAAATATGATTTTTTATTATTTTTATTGTAAAATATTTATTGCACGATTTTAAAAAATATTTAGAAGTAGTAACCTATTGAGTGTTACTGACCTCACAATATTTTAGGAACCTTATATAGTTTATGTTCGGAATGTAGCTTTCTGGTCATCATGACCGGGGGTCATAATCGGAGGAGCACGTACTGTGTTCGATAATTAATTCTGTCTTGTGTGTACACCACAGATTAAAAGTTTGGGCTTCCTTTATCCCCCTGCTTTCATTTCAATCCTGAATCTTATAATAATAATAATAATAATAATAATAATAATAATAATAATAATAAATAAAAACAACAACAACAATTATTGCTGTTGTTTTTTTATTTATTTTATTTTATTTTATATTCTCAACAACAACAACAACAATTATTGTTGCTGTTAAGTGTTCTGAGAATGCATAATTTCGTCTATGTACTGTTTATAGGACAAAGGTGGGCCGCGGACATTTTTTAGATTTTCAAGTGGGCCCTAATTTGGAAAAGTTTGGGAACCCCTGGTCTAGTGAAATAAGGATTTCTTGCCACTGCAAGCATCAGAGATCATTGAATATAGTAAGGGTTATACATGAAAATGTACACTCCAAACTGTTTTGTTCAATGTGGCCACTGATTTATTGATGATCTATGGAATTAGACTCTTTGCATTTGAACAATTCCATTGCTCCCAACTAGCAGTGAAGCACAAATAGTTCTTGTTGGTCATGTGTAATACTAAGTATTTTCCAGAAATCCCCCCTCAGCAGCCATTCAAATCAGTTGGGATGTCAGTAAAACTTCAATATCAATCTTAATAACAATTAAGCAATTAGAAGTTGTAAAAAGTTTCGGTTCCACTTTGTCTTCCGATGTATACTCTGTTCACACTTAGGCAGATTAACCACTCATATAGTGTATTTTTCTAGTTAGTGTGAGTTGTGTCAACATTTACCATGTTTTTTAAGTTGAATTCAATTGCTAATTTTACTTGTCGTGGTCGTTTTCTTGGTCTGCGAATGGTCTGGAAATACAAGAAAGCAATACATTATTTAGAGCCAAATATAACCATATTTTCTTAATTTTGTCTCGAGTAGCTCATATTGAACTTGCATATTGACGTGTATATTGTATATTATCCTCATTGTTCTGTCCAGGGTGGTGAAATGAACCTTTAACTGCAATCAACAACATAGTCACTGTCAACCCTCTGCCATGGATTGAAAATATAGAAAATCTACCATTGTAAACAGCACCATGGCTTTCATTAAAGACTGAATATTTCACATGGGTTTCATAGGATCATTTTCATGGTCTGTTCCAGAAAATCATGGATTAATTTAATAAACCACATAGAACTGGTGGTATTTCAGTTTCTTAAGTACTTGGTGCCAAAGAGCAAATTTCGTCAAGGAAGTCAGATCAGAACTATGACTTGCCGAAGTGAAATTATTTGATTTCATGAAGGTAATTTCAAAAAGTTTGCACATCATGGAAAATGCAAATAAAATGTAAAAATTAAAAATGCACTTTTAAAGGATTCAATGAAACATTGGTAAATAGTCAACTGTGCCAACTTCTTGAACTCTGTTGCTGTCATCACAATGGAAATTTTCAATAAGCAATTACAGTAACATGTTGGAATATCAAATAATGTGTTTTATTACTGTTTGCAATATGTAGTATTAAAAGGGTCTTTTATACTGCCAAAGTGCAATTAAAAAAAAAAAATCATCTTTAAAATCACTCTTTGAGTGTTTGGATCCTGGAGGCACTAGTTGGTTGAGCCTAGCAAGCAGAATTTCATCCATTCCTCCATGATGTACTTCTTCAGCTGTGCAATTGGACAGGACCTTTGTTGCTTTATTATTCACTTCATGATGTGCCATATATTGTCAATTGGATATACTAGATCAGGACTGCAGGCCAGTCAATCCACACTCTCTGCTTCTGCGGCCATGAAGCCGCTTCTGCGGCGTAGTGAAGAAGGAGCTGAGCCGAAAGGCAAAGCTCTCGATTTACCAGTCAATCTACGTTCCTACCCTCACCTATGGTCAGGAACTTTGGGTCATGACCAAAGAACGAGATCTCGGATACAAGCGGCTGAAATGGGTTTCCTCCGCAGGGTGGCGGGGCACTCCCTTAGAGATAGGGTGAGGAACTGTCGGTAACACTTTATAATAACTATACACTATTACGCATTAGTTAATCCTGAATTTCTCAAGAACTCATCATGAATTCACCATTAGTAATGCATTACAAAGCATTAGTAAAGACAGTTATAAATGCTCAACTAATACATTACTAAGCATTAGTCAAGCATCAGTAAATCCTTAAGTTTTCATAAATTAACCATTATTTCAACATTAGTAATGCATTACAGAGCATTAGTAAAGACAGTTTTAAATGTTCAACTAACACATTATTAAGCATTAGTTAAACAGTAGTAAAGTGCTTAATTCAACGTTTACATTTGTAAATAATTATACATTACTAATCATTAGTAAACACAATTATAAATGTTTTAAACTCAACCCACTTAAGCAGCTTAAGTACTTAAGCAGCAGTTGAGCATTAGTAAATGCTTAATTAATCATGAATTCATGATCTGTATAGCATTTATTATGCATTAATAAGCACTTAATAAACCCGGTTAAAAATGTTTTGTTGCTCATTGATAATCTCAGTTGATAGCAACTGTTAGTATATGTTTTACAAACACGTATTCATACACAATGAATAACTTATTAATGCCTATTAATGCAGTTACTACTCATTAGTTACCCATTAGTTAAGTATATTCTGTGAGCCCATCTAAAGTGAGGACTATCTATGCTTTATAAAGCATTTATAAAGCATTTATAAATGACACAGAAGCAAAGATATACAAAGTGTCAGTTTTATTGGTCCCAAACAATACCAGCTCTATTAAATACACACTTTAAACAAGTACAATCTATAAAATTTCAAGTAAGTAACAGTCTGTGATCGTATAAAATAGAAAAATAAAATACTAGCTCTTTTAAATACACACTTTGGAAACCATAACATTTCGAGTAAACTGGTTAACTATCCCTAGGGCACACACACACCAGAGGTAGGTGGCTGCCTGATTCTGGGATTCCGCCAGTGCATTTCAATGGGAAACGAGTGCATTCCTCCTCCTGCTATCGGTAAAAGTTGCAGGAGGAGGAATACGCTGATTTCCCATAGAAATACATTGGCGGAATCCCAGAATCAGGCAGCCACGTACTTCAGGTGTGTGTGTGCCCTTAAAGTGCACAAAGTGCTTTACAGTAAAACAAATATACAGTTTTCAAATACTGCTAGATAACACTAGATAACAGTGTGTAAAAAAATCAACTGATGCACCCTAGCTCACAGGCTATATGGAGTACTGCTCCAAGGCTATATGGTGGAAAAATAAAACATTATTATCTGACAAATAAAACTGCTCTATTTAATAAACAAATGTAAACAAAGAGCAATCACACTCCAAAGAAAAACAACTTGTGGATCACAGTACACAAGTGGATCACAGTGCTATTCAAGTAAGTAACCGGTCAAGTGAGGACAACTGAGCATACCAACGTAACATTTTTCAAATATTACAATTTTTTTTAATATTGGACAAAATATCAAATTTTATGTTGGTGTGTCCACTTGACCGGTATTCTCACAGTGCACCCCAGCCCAAGTTCACTTCTTGGTGAGGGGCAGCAGCTTGTTGTTGTTTTTAAGTGTTTTCACTTTCTCCTTTATAGCAGAATCCTGTTCAATTGCCAGAGAGGCACTCAGAAGCCAACACTGCTAGTTTTACAACACCAGTTTTGTGACCATCTAAGATGTCCTTGTACGCGTTCGGTGCAGCGATAAAAAGCTCAGCAATGGGTTCAGTGGCCACCACTGTGTTACGATCTACACCGACGGTTGAGACGCAGCACCCATGGTCCCTCCTTTACGGTATGCTTTAGTATTTTTTGATTCCTGAGCACTGCCTGCTTCGGATTCAGGGCCGCAATACAGAGAACATACAATTAGTTTTATCCACATTAAAAGGTGTACACACACAAACACTCATTCACACACACAATCTATATTATGCACCCAGTGTCCTTTGTGTGCCCACAGTTAACCACTATAACCAAATATGACTATCATCAAGATATTGGCTGACAATAAATAAATACATATTTCCATGGGGTAACCATAGGGGAAAATGTAATTGTGTTTGAACTATCCCTTTAATATCTTTGTTTTGCATTGTCGACTTTGAATTTAGCCCCTCCTCCCATCAAGAATGATCTGGCAATGTTTGCATAGTTTTTCATACAATGTAAATGGGAGGAGATGGTTAGCTTGTAATGGGCAGGGACACTCATAGTTACCTGGCCCCTCCCCTAGGCAATGATCATGTCTGTGTGTGTGTGTGTGTGTGTGTGTGTGTGTGTGTTTCTGTCAGTCTGTCTGTCAGCCCGTGGCTGGGGCCAGGTCTGCTATCTCTGATTGCCTTGTTATACAATGTCTGCATTTATTCATTTGTGCGTTTTTAATATTTTTTCTTTTTACCTCTCTGACGTGCCTTTGGGCCCATCTCCTTTTCCTTAGACTTTTTCACCTTCTTTTTCCCTTTCCCCGTCTTCTTCTGGTCTTTCTTCTTCCTCTTTTTGTCCGGAGACGAGTCAGACTGCGACTCCGACTCACTCTCACTGTCGGAGGACGTTTCCATTGAGTCGTCAGAAGAGGAACGTGAAGTCTTGTGTTTCTGGGAGGAGTTGGGTGCTGTGTTCAGGGTGGAGGTGGATGCTGCACCATATTTTTTAAGAGCTATTTAAAACAGAAAGAAATCTAACGTGCTGCATCATCTCACATGAAAGAGTTTAAAGCTTGTTTTGTATGCATTCATATAGTTTGACAGTTGTTGAGTTTATCTGAGTTGTTGAGGACCAGTGATGCACAACTCAAATCAGCCACCTCAATGATTCCCAAACGAGTAATGATACAAAACTGGTTGGCTGTGTTCTTTTAACCAGAAAAGCACGCCCCCAGACCCTTCCCCTTAGTAGTTAAATGAACACTTTTGAGGGCTTCAGAACTATGTACAAACAAGACGGGTCAGTATGCTGTGCACAGAACGGTTGCGGAGACCAAGAACGGTGGCCTGGCAGGGAGCGGACAAATAAAAGATGGATTGAGGGCCCATACTATCCAATAGTGTGCTGGTTTGTTGTTTCTGTTGGCAGCATTAAGAATTCTGAAATTTGTTTCCAGTTGCCTTCCAAATAGACATACTCTGAAAACATCATGGGTATGATATGACAGTGTGGACGGTGCTTTAAGAGTTCAGCCACCGGAAATCTTATTGTTGTTAAGGGAACACATTTTGCTGCCATACTAGCAGAGCTGGCTTCTCCCCTCCTCGTAGTAGCCTACCTCCATGGCTGGGAGATGTCCTTGTCGGCGCAATGCTATCCGCAGCAGTTCATCGCAGGAGTCAAAATTATGAAGGGTCTACTGACCACTAAGGGTCAACGTTGTTTCATTTCCTTCTAAGTCTGAAAATTCTACCTAGTAACAACTGATATTATTAGATACGATGAGCCCTCAATCCTTCCCTTATCTCTCCGCCCCCCTTATTTTCCAGCCCACCCCGTTATGCGCTCTGCAAACAGACTCATTTTGTATAAATCAAAACAACAAACTACTTAACTGAAATGAAGAAAAACACAAACTGTAATTAATTGAAAACAAAAATTAATAAAATATAATACAACAATATCTAATACAATTATAGTGGCCTTAAGTTGTGTCCAGAGTTATTATAGTAAGGTGTCTTTTGACTGTTCTTTCAGAAAATCTCTCTCCCTGGTCAGCTCATCAATCCTCTCCTGTTGCCAGCCTGCCTTCAGCTTATACAGCTCCAACTCATCTGCAATTTTTTGTTTGCCAGGACTTTAGTTGGGGCAATGGACACACCTAATGGAAAGTAAAGTTCAGGTCAAGTCATACTACTACAGCACACAGTACAGTAAACATCAAAGGTATACAAGTCAATCAAAGGGTACAGTACACACCACTAGCATCTGCGATGAGCCTCTCTTCCAAAGAATCCATCTCCACATTCTCCACAGCTGCTTTCTTCTTTTTGGCATGTCCTCCCCGCATACCTAATATAGATTACATTGTTTATTGTATTAATGAATCATCTAGATAACTGGTTCTCAAACTTTTTCATTTCAAGGCACCAAATTGGCACATATTAAACAGCTGTAGACCTGTAGCAGAATTATCATTAACTTTCATTTCAAGAAATTCCCAGTTGGGCATGCATTAGGCTACGGCCCCCCATTTAATGGCATTTGTGTTCCTGGGACCCCACTGTACATAAAGTCAATGTTTGACAGGCCCCGGAATGTACAAATGGTTTGTACACTCCAGTGGCGTGCCGTCAGATGTCAGGAAGGTCTTAAGTAACATCACCCTTTCCCGCAAAATGGCTCTATAACTATTTGTGATCAAGTTTGCCTGATTAACAATCAAACAATTTATTAACGTTAAAGGCTAGGTAGGCAGAAACCTAGAAAAAAGGTTTGAATTGAGTCCACACGGTTCTCATCCCATCAGCTCTGACCATAGATATATATAGAACACTAGATTGCAGATAGGGTATGCTCAAGTGAAGCATCTGTTCTCCGAGCCTATACACCTGGAAGTAAAATTCGCCCATACTCCCATTCATTTTCGCCTACTTTAAAATTACATTTTCAAAAACACTTGCGTGCGAGTCTGTGTTATTTTGGTATCGCTGTGCTGAGCAACATTTTGTCTCCCTAAATATGTGCTTTTCGGAGGATGGAAAGCGGAACACTTACTAAAGGGAAGATCGAAATGTGACTCGATGTCAACGTTAAAGTGCTGGAGAGAAGCAATGCGACCCACGCTTTTACCTCTGATAAGATAATTGCTTGGTAGTTATCGCCGTTATATGAAACGTCGTTTGAATGTCCGTGTACGTTATCAAATTACACTCTGGTTTCCTCACTTCATTGTACCCTGGTTGACTATTTGACATCAACCGAATTGTTTACATTGAATCACATGGCTAACGTTGATAAAAGGAAGCGCTAGTGAAGCCTTTCTCCCCTCCTTGTCTTTTGGAGCTCGGTATAAAACAGACAAAGCGACTTGTCCACTGTTTTAAATATTATGCGGGTAAGAGGTATTGTCGTTGAATGTCAAGTACAAGTAGCTAGCTAGCTTGCTAGCCACCTTTTAAATTTTATTTACCACTAAGTCAATGTAGTCCCCGCGATGCCAAGGTAGCTCGCTGGTGACCGATATCAATCGCTAGTGTTCGCTTTCAGTCAGCGGTCTGTTCAAGTCAATGGGACGGCTAATTAGCAAGCTAGCACGAAAAGCGATTTTTTTCTATTAAAGTGACAACTTTGCGTTTATACTTTATCTTTCGCATGAAACGTTTTATGACAGCTCTTCAAATAAATATTGCTACAAAAGGCAGTCGCACATCTCAGCATTTTCTCGCTTGTGTCGACTTATTTGTAATTGGCCTCATAGGAAACCATTCTTTTTTATGAAGAAGTTGGGTGTAACTTATTATTATGGCGGCCGGGTGCTTCACTTTGGATAATGTAAATAGGACGACATCAGCAATCTAGTGTTCTAAATATATATATCTATGGCTCTGACCCAAGCTCCTCCGACCAGACACGCATCTGATGCACGCGCTGACAATGCCTTATCGGTGGCCGCCGTCAGCTGGCTATATTCATGGTAAATCGCACACACACAACCTAATCCCCATCACAGCAACTGTGTTTAGAGGGAAAAGAATTTAGCCGTTTACCTGTCCAACAGAAGTACAGCGAGCTCCGAGTCCAACTTGAAACCAATGCTATCCCGAACTTCTCTCCATCTTCGAAATGCAATGCCGATATTGACACGCATTTTATTGCGTTTATTGTCAAACTCTCTTTTAAACTCCCTTTTTGCCGAATCCGTTTTCCTCTTGGGTTGTTTTGCACTGAACGCGGGTGTTTCCAAACGTGGAATGGCAACTTTTCCTGTCCGGTCGTCCGCCATTGCTGCAAAGTGGTTTCCGCATCAGCTGTAGTAGAACAGCCAATCGCTGTTTGGCTCTCTCAAAGCTCTATAAGCTGCTCTGTGATTGGTCAAAATCTACCGTCACGCGTGGATTCTTTGGAGGCTGAAAACAGAGCCTAGGGGAGACGTAGATGTCTGATCTTTTTTCACATCACTTCCTTTACATTATCCCTAAGGTTATTATGTAAATTTTTGCCTAAAACGGTCAAAAGAAAGCTGCCTACCTAGCCTTTAACTGAACAACCACCGTCAATGCATAGCACGTAATAATAAAGAAATGCAAATTTCAAAGCGATTGCGTGCTGGCTATCTTGATATAATTGATGTGACTCTGCAAGGATGACAATCTGCGAGTAAATCAGAAACATTTGCGGACTTCGCTGCAATTATTTTCGGCATCACTCAGCTGTGCATCGTACCTAACTACGCACTTTAGCTGTCACTACATTCAGACAATAGAACGGATTCTCATGGCTTATTGCTCAATGCGCCTCGCAAACTAATTCACGCAAAGCTGTGGTTTCACGTGCTACATGAGCGCAGAAATTATAAAGACGAGTTGATATTTTTTGTAGTATTTGATGAGCGGAAGAAAACTCCGTATAATTTCGTAGTACAATGTATAACAAGGCTTTCAAAAATACATTAGACTCTCATCGGTTCTACCTATCAGTCTGAGCAACTGTTGCTAATTGGGAGAGGTAAACTGCGAGGCATGTTGGTCATTAAGTAGTGAAAGGTAAGGTTATTGCTGGCCCTGTTTTTCTGCCGACAGTCCGCCACTGGTACACTCTAACAGTTCCATAAGGGTCCATTATTTGGTTCCTAACTATTAACCCGGGGACTCCATGCTCCCTCTAGCATCTAGAGTCTAGATCACACAAACACACGCACAAGCAAACACGTAATACACGTTCCGGGTTGTACTCCATGTGTGAAGGGAAACATGTAAACGAAATGTACTCACCACTATCGACGGTATCTCCATCTTCCACCGTTAATATGTCACTCTCCTCCGCAGTGGTTTTTTGTTCTGTCTCCGCGTATCAACGACGCGCCCACTTGACACTGAGGAAAACTCCATTTCTGCAACCTGTATGCCTCTATGATCAGCTGCCATCTCTCCAGCGTGATATGGCTCTCTCTCCGACTTCCGCATTTTGGAGCATGCGCACTTGCGGTTTTGACGGTAGGAGCTTGCGCAGTAGCGTCCTACACGTCCCAGCGTCCTACAAGTCCCAGCCTCCTCTACGGTTCTGGAGAGCGAGACCGCGGGTTTTTTATTTTTCTCATTTTGATGACACAGCTCTAGAAAAACACATCGAGTCTCTTTTTATACTGTTTATATTCTAAACCACTTCAGCCCGCACGTTTGAAACAATGAGCAGGTTCAGAAAGTTTAAGAATATTACGAGTGGGGACAGGACAAAAAGAAAAGCCCTGAAGCTAATAAAGTGGCTTCAAAAGAAGAAACTTCTTAAAAGGAAAATTAAATGCACAATATGCCATCACCAGATGAAATTGAAGAGGAGGACAAACAGTCAAGATTAGTATTCCTGGTAAGAAGCCCAATTATACCATCATATAACTTCAATGTGTTATATCATTACATCATATTACTCCCATGTAATAAAACATAAATCATAGCAGATGGGTAACTGCACCACAAAACCTTGTCCAATGGTTTTCAGTTTAGGAGTTATAAAGACTTTGAGAACATGTGAGTTAGAGCAATTAAATAAATGAATGAATGACTGAATGAATAAATAAATTCCTTGTTATCATTCACAAATCCATCTTCAGCCACTCAAAAATACCCATCCGTAATTGGATGGAATTCATCTACAGGTAAGCAAGTAATGGCAGTATCATTAAACATGTGTCTTAGGCTCACAGCTCACTACATTGCCAGTGTCTTTGTAAGATCCATAAAATATACAATATGAAAAATCATGCATGGAATGTTTTATCAATTATTTGGATTAGGTTGAGTTACTGAAATCTGTGCACATAGCATGTCAGGTTCACAATAAACATTATTTAATTTTTGGCTTCATAGATTTGCTCAGGGGCTAAGGCTGCGGCAGATCGACATGCTAGATGACAGTATTGCCGGTAGCTCAGCAACCCTGAGCAAAATAGCCAAACAATTAAGGGGAGTGTGTGTAAAGGCATTAAAAAAAATGAGAAGACCTACAGGTCAGAGCATGGGCGGCAGACGGGAGTTTGTCGCCATCGATGAGAGCCATTTTCAGCACAAATGAAAGGTGTGTATTACAAATATTTACTTACCCATGATTATGAAATACAGTCAACCAATGTTTTATATTTGTTCATACTGTACCTGATCTGTTTATACATTTATATTGTTTTTGCATCAGTATGGGAGAGGAAGAATAGCTGGTGCCTGGAACCGGAAAAAATGGGTCTTTGGGATGCTTGGTGTAAAGAGGAACTCTCGAAGGCCAATTCTACGCCTGGTAGAGCGAAGAAACAGAGCACATCTGGTGCCTCTGATCACCCAACATGTGCGGGTTGGGTCCAACGTCATCAGTGATCAGTGGTGCGCTTACCGTGTGCTCCCTGCATTAGGGTATGTGCACCACACAGTAAACCATAGCAGGTCCTACGTTGATCCCCTTACTGGAGCCCATACCCAACATATCGAAAGGGCCTGGAGAACTGACAAAGAGAAGATTTGGATGCTCAGGGGAAACCGAACAGAATCCTTGCTTCAAGACCACCATGCAGTCATTGAGTGGACTGAATGGCTTGCAAAAAAGCACCGTCATGGTGCATTCGGTAGGTTAATTCATGACGTTTCAAGAAAATACAGGTAGTGTGTTGTTTTTTGGCAAGCCATTCAGTCCACTCAGTCATTATGTGTGTGTGTGCGTGTGTGTGCGAGAGAGAGAGGAAGAAGAGCGGGTGTGTGTGAATGATGAAGTACACCTTGGGGGAGTTTACTTGAAATGTTAAGGATTGCAAAGTGTTTATTTAAAAGAGCTTGTATTTTATTTTTCTATTTTATGCGATCACAGACTGTTGTTATTTGAAGATGTTTGTCAAAGAATCTTTGAAGGTGTTCAGTGTTCAGTAGGTCATCCAAAAGTTAGTTTACATCTTGGGGTTGTACACCATGTAGCCTGTGTCAGTTGACCTTTTTTTTTTTACACACTTATCTTTGGAACATTTGGAAATTGTGTCTTTGTTTTACTGTAACACACTTGATGCACTTTAAAGGGCTAGTTCGTGCCAAAAATAACATCTTTTTCCTATGGCTTACTCAAACCACACAGCCTTTTTCATTCTTTCATTTTGGTCACATTCCTTGGCCAACAATTTGATGATGGCCATATTTTCCTCCAATGTTTAACTATGGAGACTTATGGACTCAAATTATTAGCTTAGGACAGTGAAGGCTTTGTGGGTTGACAGAAAATGAGTCAAGTTTACTTGAAATTTTATAGATTGTATTTGTTGGAAATGTTTGTGTATTTAAAATAACTTGTATTGTTTGGGACCAATAAAACTGACACTTTGTATATCTTTGCTTCTGTGTCATTTATAAATGCTTTATAAATGCTTTATAAAGCATAGATAGTCCTCACTTTAGATGGGCTCACAGAATATACTTAACTAATGGGTAACTAATGAGCAATAACTGCATTAATGGGCATTAATAAGTTATCCATTGAGTATGAATACGTGTTTGTAAAACATATACAAACACAGTAGCTAACCCTTTATAAAGTATTAACAACTGAGATTATCAATGAGCAACAAAACACTTTTAACCGGGTTTATTAAGTGCTTAGTAATGCATAATAAATGCTATACAGATCATGAATTAGTGATTAATTAAGCATTTACTAATGCTCAACTGCTGCTTAAGTACTTATAAATGGGTTGAGTTTAAAACGTTTATAACTGTGTTTACTAATGCTTAGTAATGTATTATTATTTACAAATGTTGTTAACGTTGAATTAAGCACTTTACTACTGTTTAACTAATGCTTAATAATGTGTTAGTTGAACATTTAAAACTGTTGTTACTAATGCTCTGTAATGCATTACTAATGTTGAAATAATGGTTAATTCATGAAAACTTAAGGATTTACTGATGCTTGACTAATGCTTAGTAATGTATTAGTTGAGCATTTATAACTGTCTTTACTAATGCTTTGTAATGCATTACTAATGGTGAATTCATGATGAGTTCATGAGAACTTAAGGATTTACTAATGCGTAAATTATGCTTAACCAATGCTTAACTAATGCTGAATAGTGTTACCAAAATGACTTATATGTGCTTGTAGCAGAGGCTCTCTTGTTTCATTTGATGTGTAGTATGACTATATTGCTACTTAATTAGCGCGGCGTTGTAGGTATTTTGCTGCGGTGAGTCTCAGGGGAGTTTAAGAGGTTAAACAAAGTTTTGGATGTAAGAGGACACCAAAATGTGACATATAAAATCAGTTTTTAGCTGAAAGGATGCGGGAAATTAAAATTAGACAATCATATAGATTTGCCCTATGTGATTCACTCACAGCCCAGTAAATTCCACTTTGTTACAAAACATTTCTAGACGGAATATACAACAATGTCAGCCTGAAATTATTGGGTAACGGTCGTTGTTCTATGATTCTATCCATCATCTATTCTATGATTATACCATGGTCTGGGTGAATACTTTTCTTTGATTGGCTGCAGGTATGCATTAAAACCGTGGAACCGCACTGGTAGTTCGGCTACAGTCGTTTCACCATTCGAAATTCATCCACTAGCCAACTTGTAACCATAGCAACGATAGAGATGGTATTTGACTGGGTACAACTGAAACCTAGCTGGTCATTTATCTCCAGTAAATTCAGCAGTGTCATATAAGTTGCGTCCTGCGGGGCGGTTAACAATAGGTACTCAAGCGATAATAACCATAAATATTATAACAGTGAAATAATCAGCCTTTATCCATTAAACGATTGTAATTGTGTGCGGTTACAAATGAAGCTAACCTGTCCACTTCATGTGTCAGCAACTGCTGACAGTTCGCCAGCTACATGCTATGCCAGCAGACTGATAACAGCTCGCTGACTACAGAAACCATCATAACTTCATTGTAATTGTGCGTAGCAAGTTGGCTACGGACTGCATAATCGCGCATAATGTTGTGTCATACATAATCTCCTTTTCAGATGGAATCCAGTATCAAATCATCAGCTAGTAAACGGATGTAAGCATGTGCAAAAAATTCTTTTTCCATGAACGTAAGATGAACTAAGATAGCTGGTTCAATTTAGCTTGGCCTATAGTATTGGGCATGAGAAGGCTGTTTAATAATTACCAACTCGTTTTTTTTTTTGTGCAAAACTTTAACAAAAAATTTCTGAATGCTGCGATTTGATATTGCTGGCAAATGACCATGGTATAAGCAGGATAATCAACTCGAAGGTGAGCATTCCATGGTTTTAAGGCGCTTCGCTTCACGTCGGGTGGTTATTTGCCTCCCTGTCGTGCATTAAACCCGTGGAATGCACACCTTCTCGTTAATTATCCCTTACTTACACGCATCAATTTATTGATTCTCATGTTTCCTGGAATGACTCTGTAAACACTCTTGATAAGCAACAAAAGTTTTCCCGAGAGTTGCTGCGAGTTGGCTGATTTCCTCACCTGTACCTACGGTGTCCACAATTTTGCATGATGCCACAACCGTTACCAAAAGGGGAATTATGATAAAAATCGTCTGAATACATCCTAATTCTTGACCATCGTTTGGCCGTCCATCTGCAAGGTAAGACATTTCTGACTGCTATTTTCCAGATTTTCCCAAATAATTCATTAAATGCAGTGTCTACAGATATGGCAGTTTTCATTGGTAGGGGAATGTGGGGCAAAATGGGCCCCTTAACGTTTAAGCCTCATCTGATCAAAGCTGCTACAGAAATTCAATGTGTCATAGAGTTCAAGAATCTTTATTTAACTCCCATGAAAATACACATAATCAAAATGGCCCAAAACGGATATTTACTGGAGAAAGTCTCAGCTAAAAAAAATTACTTGACGGGGGCCATTTTATACAAGGGTATGGGCACAACGGCTCCCGCTTATGGGGCAAAATGGCCCCCAACTAACAGAACAAGAACAAAGAGGTTTTTTTTTTCTTCTAAATTTGAAACCATTAACCAGACAGATATTTTCAGACCACTAAAGGTAAATTTATGCATGTGGTGACTAAATTTGATTGTGGGGTTAAAACGGCCCAAGGTTGGGGTGAAACGGACCAGGGGTCGTTTTGCCCAACGACCGACTACAAAATATCTTGACCTCATTAGTTAAAGACATTTCTGTGGCAGACTTTTTGATCTGTCCTCCACCGTCCCTTGGAACAGACTACGCAATACACCATAGGAGTAAAACAACTGCCACGTGCTGTCAATACTGACGCTTATTTTCGACAGGCTGACCGCAAGATTATCTGGTGTAGAAAATTTAATCGGCTTATGGCACTTTTCCACTATACAGTACCAGCTCTACTCTACTCTACTCATCTTTTTTCTATTATGCTTATCTATTAGGGAAAAAGTACCTGGTACCAGGTACTAGTAGGTATTTTTTCTGGTACCTGCTCTTCTGGGGCTCCAAAAAATAGCCGCCCAGGTACTAGTCAGTACTAAAATGTGACCTGCAACATTGCAGCCCACTAATTGGTCAGAGAGAATCGTCTCTGCAAAAGACAACTCGCTTCCGCATTATCGCTAGGAAACTGGCTTCACTTGCCATCATTGAAACAGGTCATCAAATTGTGTTTTTCAAACGTGTGTTGTTTTAGGCAGCTTGATAAATATACTGCGCGTTTCCTTACCTTTCAAACAAGGTTGCGTTTGTTCACCAAAGCTGCTGAATTAATAAAATGTGTTTCTTTATCTGTGACCCTGTTCGTAGCGAAATTGTGCCCAATTCTGTTCCACTAATTCCCCTTGAGAAAGTTGTTGTGCTGCCTATTTTACGAAAATTGCACGGAAAATAACTTCACCGATGCTGATGAAGCATTTTGTACTACAAAACCCAAAACCAGTGAAGTTGGCACGTTATGTAAATCGTAGATAAAAACAGAATACAATGATTTGCAAATCCTTTTCAACTTATATTCAATTGAATACTGTTGTGTTCTGGCCTTTGGCCAGGACAGCATTTATGGTTTTAACAGTTTCATGTTTCAAGATTTCATAGTTCATAGTTTCATGTTCCATAGTCATGTTCATAGTCATAGTTTTAACAGTTTCTTGTATCAGGTTTTTGCATTTCATGTTTTACATTCCACGTCCATGTTTTTACTTTTCCATGTTTTTGTTTTCGCCAGGTCTGCCATGCCACTCCACCGCTTGTCTGCGTTCCGCCCTGTGCCTTCGTTGTTGCACATTTCAGAGCTCTGGTTGGCTTTGGTATTTCCCCCTTCCTTCCATGCTGTGCTGGATTCGGGCCTCTCTAAGCTTAATTGACAATTAACTGTTTTTAAGTTACTAACATTTACTAACATTCACTGGGTGGTGTAATTCTTAGATAGGCACATTACTAATACTACTAATTTAGACAGGGAGTTTATTGTCATGATTCCTGCTTTGCTTTTTCAAGATCTTGCTGTGCTTTTCTGTTCTGAACATTCATGCTGGTTTCAAGCTGCATACTTAATTGGTACTTAAGCTGAGCACGCTCATTCTCTTAATGAGCAGGTCATGTCATCCAATCTCTGTCCATGTCTTGATCTTGCCATGCCTCTTGTTTCTCTCTCTCCAGGTGTTACCCCTCATGTCATGATTTCCAAGCCTTTATCTGGATGCGGTGGAAGTTGGCTGGCAGACAGTGTCTCGCGTCTCGTTGCATGTGCAAGTTTAGCCAAGCTCTTGTTGTCAAAGTTCCCGAGCATTTCTAGTTTCAAGTCTTGTCCTAGCCTCTTGTTTTTCGAATATATATTTAGTCTGGTTATTTGTTTTTCTTGAGCATCTTGCCTGGAGTTTCCAGTGCCTTTTTGTTTTTTGCCTTTTGCATTTATTGTTTATAGCTCTGTGTAGCTTCCTTAGTTTGTTTTTTGCAACCCTTTGGGCCAAGTTTTTTGTTGGCCCTCGTGCCTGTTTTGTTTTGGTTTATAATAAAATCCTCATTCCCTTTTCCCGCATCTGTTGTCACTGATTCCATATCAAATACACTGCAAAGACAAGATGTTTAATGTTCAAACTGAGAAACTTAATTTTTTTTTTTGCAAATAATCATTAACTTAGAATTTAAAGGCAGCAACACATTGCAAAAAAGTTGGCACAGGGGCCTTAGTACCACTGTGTTACATCGCCTTTCCTTTTAACGACACTCAGTAAACGTTTGGGAACTGAGGAGACCTATTTTTGAAGCTTTTCAGGTGGAACTCTTTCCTATTCTTGCTTGATGTACAGCTGAAGTTGTTCAACAGTCCGGGGTCTCCGTTGTCGTATTTTACGCTTCATAATGCGCCACACATTTTCAATGGGAGACAGGTCTGGACTACAGGCAGGCCAGTCTAGTACCAGCACTCTTTTACTACGGAGCCATGCTGTTGTAACACATACAGAATGTGGCTTGGCATTGTCTTGCTGAAATAAGCAGGGGCGTCCATGAAAAAGTCGTTGCTTGGATGGCAACATATGTTGCTCCAAAACCTGTATGTACCTTTCAGCATTAACGGTGCCTTCACATATGTGTAAGTTGCCCATGCCTTGGGCACTAATATACCCCCATACCATCACAGATGCTGGCTTTTGAACTTTGAGCCTATAATAGTCCTGATGGTTCTTTTCCTCTTTGGTCCAGAGGACACGACGTCCACAGTTTCCAAAAACAATTTGAAATGTGGCCTCGTCAGACCACAGAACACTTTTCCACTTTGCATCAGTCCATCTTAGATGAGCTTGGGCCCAGCGAAGCCGGCGGCATTTCTGGGTGCTGTTGATAAATGGCTTTCGCTTTGCATTGTAGAGTTTTAACTTGCACTTGCAGATGTAGCGACGAACTGTAGTTACTGACAGTGGTTTTCTGCAGTGTCCCATGTGGTGATGTCCTTTACACGCTGATTTCAGTTTTTGATGCAGTACCGCCTGAGGGATCGAAGGTCACGGGCATTCAATGTTGGTTTTCGGCCTTGTCGCTTACGTGCAGTGATTTCTCCAGATTCTCTGAACCTTTTGATGATATTACAGACCGTAGATGATGAAATCCCTAAATTTCTTGCAATAGCTCGTTGAGGAATGTTGTTTTTAAACTTTTCGACAATCAGCTCACGCACTTGTTCACTAAGTGGTGACCCTCGCCCCATCCTTGTTTGTGAATGACTGAGCATTTCAGGGAAGCTGCTTTTATACCCAATCATGGCACCCACCTGTTCCCAATTAGCCCGTTCACCTGTGGGATGTTCCAAATAAGTGTTTGATGAGCATTCCTCAACTCTCTCAGTCTTTTTTGCCACTTGTGCCAGCTTTTTTGAAACATGTTGCAGGCATCAAATTCCAAATGAGCTAATATTTGCAAAAAATTACAAAGTTTACCTGTTCAAACATTAAGTATCTTGTCTTTGCAGTGTATTCAATTGAATATAGGTTGAAAAGGATTTGCAAATCATTGTATTCTGTTTTTATTTACGATTTACACAACGTGCCAACTTCACTGGTGTTGGGTTTTGTAAGTAAAAGTATCAGATGAGATGACACATTGTAAAGCAATAATTTCTAATACTCTGCCATGTCCTGCGATTTGCGCATTTGCTCTGTGTTTTGCCTTCTATTTGAAAGTGAAATGTTTCATGAAGCCTGAATATGAATACTCTACTCCTTTTACGTATGTCATTGCTTTGCGTTTTTTAGTTGGTACGTTATTTAATGTACAACCGAATCGGACACCAGCTGCTATCCTATGCATCAGAAAAATGTCAAACAGATATAACAATTAAACACTTGCAGACTTTAGTGCCATAACTTGGTGACGGAAGTGTGCGTCCCCTGATTTAAACACAAAAATATTTAACAAAATCAATGTAATGAAAGTAAACTTTATAAAACTAAGGATGCCATCGTGGCAGTAACATGCTGCTTTGCAACGACAAGCAGGTACCACGGAGGCGGCACAATCCTCTAATGCAGCGGTGGGCAGCGAGGGCCATATCTGTCCCTGATTTTCACACCAACTTCTGGCCTTTAATTAGTTGTCTCAATTAGCCAAACCATTTATGAAATCTGACGTTTCATGCGCATTTCTTTAAATTATCATGAATGACTACCAAAGACTAGTCTTGTCTCCCTTCATAAAACATTTTCCTTTGATTGAATCATTGTGAAAATCTATATTCGTGCATGCAATCAATTAACTCAATTAGTCAGGGTAATTGATAGGAATAAAAACCTGCTTACACACCGGCCCTCCAGGACCATGATTGCCCACCCCTGCTCTATGGGGGCCGTTTTGTACCACTATCCCCTATGGCAGTCGATTTGAAGGGATTAGTACATGGATTAGTGATTATGGTTAGGGGGAGGGTTAGGTTAGGGGGTCAGGGTTACGGTTAGGGTTAGGGTTAGGGTAAGGGCAGAGTTTGAAATTGGGACTGCCATACCTCTCTACATTGAAATGCATTGGAAAACTGCCCGTAGCAACTGCCTACGTTTAATTGATTTCATATTTTAGGATGCGATTTCTTATCTTGCAATGACGGGGTTCATTTGTACCAGTGATGTGCCGTTGGAGGTCAGTTAGGGGAGGCAGAATCTTCACTGTTAAACAAACGATGAATCTCTACTACTTTGCTTGATTAGCAATCAGAGGACTGATTTACAAATTTACTAAGACTAAATGGCAGAATGGCAGGCCAATTTCATCCACGGCATTATTTCTCAGTGCATGGAACTTAAAATGCTCACGAGACAGCTAATTTGTTCACATTTGCTTACAGGGAGCAAACACAATGCCATTAACAAATAATAAAACTTTCTTATGCCATGTTCAATGCATGGTCGATATGTTTACGATAATGTTTTCCCCTTTTTAATGCCATTCAAAAAACAAAAAAAAAATGAGTTTATTTTCAGTCTTCCCTCATAATCCGACAAACAAAAGGGTAAAACGATACACGGAATTTCCGAAAGAGTTGAGATTTTTACTAATTAATAATTGAGATTTCCATCCTTGCAGCCTGGAATCAAAGCGTAAACGTAAATGTTTTTTTTTTTTTTGGCACTATCACCTCTTAATCATTACAGGCTACATACAGCCTGGGCTTGGTCTTAATTGTTCAGTAAAAAAAAAGGTTAAATTTGATTAATTGTTAATCGCGCATAGTTCGTGGAAACAGGTTGAAAATTCTAGATAAAATGGTGAAGTCACAGCCTCCCCTGACCGCACATCTCTGATTCGTACTCATTTCTTCTCCACCTTGATGAACATTATGCTTCAGTAGCCTAAATTATTTTTGTAAACTGTCTTAGAAAGTATCACATGCGTTATTGGACTGTTGGGGATCTCATGCGAAGTAGAGAAGTTCTGCAATCTATTTATATTTTGCACCACAAATAGCAACTCCTTGTGAAGCAGTTTGAATCAGCTTTAATTGTTTGTTGTTTTATTACAATTAGAAAGTATATCATGACTACATATGGGTTTGTAGGATATCTTCAACAAGTCGACATGGTCTACAACATCTCCCGCCAATCGTGTGCTTCTCATTTTCGAACTCCATCAAGGCCTTTATGGTCTGAAGCTACACACCAAATTTGGTTACTGTATCTGTAGTAGTTTCTGAGTAAAGCTGTCTCCTTTATCTTGGACGGACGGACAGACAGAAGGACGGACGGATCTGGTTTTCGAACTTGACCTGGGTAATCATTTCATAAAGTTACACACAAAATTTGGTAATCCAATCTACAATAGTTTCTGAGAAAACCTGTCCCCTTTGAACATACCATGCAGTAAGTTAGATAAACGAGACAAGGGCAATAACTCTGTAGAAAATGGTGGTACGGATCTGGTTTTCGAACTTGACCTGGGTAATCATGTCATAAAGCTACACACAAAATTTGGTAATCCTATGTACAATAGATTTTGAGAAAACCTGTCCCCTTTGAACATACCATGCACTAAGTTAGATAAACGAGACAAGGGCAATAACTCTGTAGAAAATGGCGGTACGGATCTGGTTTTCGAACTTGACCTGGGTAATCATGTCATGAAGCTACACACAAAATTTGGTAATCCTATCTACAATAGTTTTTGTATTAATGTGTCCCCATTTCGGACGGACGGAGGTCAAACCTATATTTCCCACACTTTGTGGCGGGGGATAAAAAATAAAGTAGAATGCTAGTGACCAACACCTCAAAGTTCAATAAATTGTTCAGCAAACAAACTACACTTCTTTATAAGATTTCCATTATGGTATGATGCAATTCCTGACCTTAAAAAAACGGTCATAACCCATCATTATGTGGATTTTCTATAACATTAATAACACTTATGTTAACTTATAACTAATGATGGTGAGGGCCTATAATTTGCCACATCTAAATCTTCCGACATGACTTTTTAAACAAATGAGATACACACTAAATCCATTAGGGTTAAAATAATTATTGGCAGCTGAAACATAGGCTTTTAACAACTGTAATAATGATCTGGTTGTATTATTTGTTTATTTGAATCCAAACAGCAACAACTTTTGGACAGGCAGTGTAGAACACAAATGATCGGATATACAAACTGAATTACCGCACCAGAGAATAAAACAAATGTCGCAGCAAAAGTTACCGCAAAAGTTCAAACCATTAAAGTTTTACTCAATTAGAAAAATTTTTGGCTATTTTTTGAAGAAATGGGTCATGTGTAGCAATTTAATGTGCATCACACATTTGTAAATGCTTTCTGTAACTTTTTATCATTATTTGAAAACAAAAATTTGGCTGGTTTGTACAGTCCTAAGCCCCGCCCCTCAAAGAATTTGTTGCACGGACCTTGTAGTCATGTGACCTGTGAGAAGCAAGATGCAAACGTTCTCAGCTAATCAACCAGTCATTAGTTCTATACTGATAATTTATTTCACCTGGGCCAATCCTTGATTTCGTTGATTTTGAGAAAACATTCATCAACATGCCAAATAGGTGTGTAGTGGCAGGCTGTAACAAGACTTCAAATGATGGTGTGAGTTTAGATCACTTCCCAAAAAAGAGATGCCAAGTCTCACGCATAGGGTGGAGTCTCTCGACTCTTAGTGGCATTCATGTTTCCTGGAGAAATTCACTTGCGGAAATTCAGGCATTGTGCATTAAGTTAATCAGTTTCACGTGCATTACGGTGGATTTCCCCACTAATGACACGGCAATCGATTATGACTCGGGAATTCTTACGCTTGTCTTTACCGAGGGATTGAAAGCAATGGATTTGCATAAAGACGTTTTAAAAGGTCTTGTTTCATGATCATTTAAATTGTTTAAATGAAACACAAATTGTTTCCAATCCTCGAGTAAAGAGAAGCACGAGAAGTCCGGAGTCATAATCGCTTTCCATGTTACTTAAGTAAAAGTCCACCTTTACGTAAGTGAAACTGAAACTTCAATGCACAAGGATTTTAATTCTGCGTGAGAATCTCATCAATACGCTTTCATTGAATAATTGCGGACTACGGTGAATAAGCCTAAAAAATGCGTAGGACCTAGGTCGGATGCGTGAGACTTGGCATCTCTGTGATCCGTTCTCGTGCTTACTCCTCGCTTGCTCAGCTGCTACCCCGCCGGGCCTGGCGTAGGTAGCCCACTGCCCAGCCCCAATGTACGGCTTCGGTGTAAATGTCTATGTAAGTGCGGTGAAGACGAGCTGACAAGTGAGCTTGTGTTTACGTTGCTTTACTGTTTTTAGTAACTTAGTATCATTGTTGTTGATGATGACATTCTAATTTTGCATTTGTGTTTGTTTCTGATACACTGGCCATAGTCACCGGGGACTACTAGGACTTCGGTACGGCACATACCCGAAGGCAAAACATAAACACAATCGACCGGTCCATGCGATTATGAAGTTACCATGTTTCTCAGTCGCTTCTATGTTCAAAGTCCAAAATTTGCCCTCGTTTTGTGCAGTATGGAATGCAAGAACGCATAAAACAACTGTACACGCGTTTATGACCAATGCAAACTTTTCCTTTTGCAATCCCAGATGAGATCAGAGCTTTGCTCACGGAAAAGTTAAAAACCCAGAAAATCTGAACATTTTGTGTCAAATCATTTCATTGATTGTGTAGAAAATGTATTGATAAGAATATTCGTCCCAAATAAGATAACTATAACTTTTCTTTCTTTCACAAACTGGCTGTTGAAATGAGGAGTCAAACAAGTCATTTTGTGGACAAGCTCCAGTGCAACTTATTTCTCATAGCTCATAGCCGATTAGCCAATCGCTTGTTATAAGGAGCGGTCTCAAAGTGTCTAGTTTCTTAATTTTTTTTTTCCAGTATGACATATGATTATGAAAGTTATATGCTGGATTCGTGAATGACAGGCAGTAATACATGTCTACAGCACTTTACTTCCCTAACTTGGTAGACCTTTAAATGTTATTAAAAAAAATAGGCTACTGTTAAATTGCAGTTTTAGAAATGTACGCTTTTAAATGAAAAGAAAATGGAGCAACACTGTTAACTTCACAAAATGCACCAATTTCGTTCAGAGATTTACGAACAGACACACAGATGCAGTATATAGAATGACCCTGCGCAGGTTCCATACCGATTGTGTTATGCATAAAACGGTAATATAAATGTAATGTAGCTGTAATGTGATGCACGAACGTGCCCAATAATGCGTGCCCTTGAACATATGGGAGGGTGACGTAATTCCGGATGTTGGCTAACAAGTTATGCTATCAGCAGACACGAGTGAGTTTGCTGTAATGTGCTGTTTCAGTTATTAATAAAAACCCACGATTAGAAACGCAGAAAGCGTGTGTATCGTGACAGTAGCCTATAAAACTGATAAAACAACAGAATAAAAAGTCAAATTTGGGCTTTTAAACGAACACTTTTTTTTACCCGTTTTGCAAATATCGAAGTTTTCCTTTGGAGTAGCCAAATAGAATGGCAACAGGATCTTGTATTCTATAAGCTGTATTCTGATGCCATTTTCTCATACTTGCTGTGAGCAGACTATCTTCTTGCTGTTATATGCCAGTCTTACACCAGTGAAGAATCAAATAAAGTTGGTTTTCTGTTCCTTGAATGATTTTGACATTTTCATGATTGTGTCACTCTTTTGTCATCCAGTATTGTCAAAAGACACACTCACGCACGCATGCACACACACATATATATAGAGGATCTCTGATGAGTGAGCCAGAAATATCAAATGAAACGAGAGCTGTAATTTTCATATTTTGTAAAACTTGTGAACTGACAAGCAGCCCTGGAAACAGGGTGGGGGTGAGCCACCTTTCTTTTAAACATCTTTTCACACCCAAACGCGCAGATACACACACACGCGCACACTCACATGACTTAGTCATACCAGGCAGATAATTTATGATAAATAAACTGAAAATTATTGGTCCGGGCAATATTGACTAAAATAAATATTGTTCTTTTGCATGTACTATTTTACAAAGCCAGTTGAAAATTGGCAAAGTATCCCTTCAGTCATTTTTCCAGACCTGGTAATAATACTAGTCATATTAATAGTCATATTTTGGAACGTCTGGAGACAGTGAAAATATACTGATTCAGTAAATATAACATGAGAAAAGTTAAGTAACATCTAAATACGTGTTTGCATTAGTAAAATGCATTAAAATGATACTGCCGCAAATGAATGCTAATTCCACCCACAGTCATGCAAGGTGATTTAACCCAGGTACCTATATGTGTATTCAACACACACATAACATATTTTATTGCTTGAGATGAAATGTTTATTTGATGTGCTACAGTGATAGAAGTGCAGTAAAATCAAATCAACGAAAGAAAAAGCTCAAATAGAACTTCAGCTGGCTCTGCGAACATGAAAACCTGGAAATATACTATGAGTTCAAAATCTCAAAATAATAAGAATGGTATCATTACCAGAATTCTCACATATTGTCTGGACTTAAACAAAGGCCAGTTATGAAAGTAAATATCTTTTCAGCCTGAATGTGATTACTGGGAAGGAACCAAAGCATTCACTTCCACTTCACAGAGGTGAAGGTACTCTATTTTTGAAAGGTGAATCACCACGTAGCGTCCATACATTGGCTGAGCACAATGAAAGGTTTTTGTCTCTCCTGCTGACATAGGAGTAATCGTGCTGCACCTGCAAGAGTGAAAAGAATCAAGTTAATAAGTGACTTGCTGAATTTTATCTCTTTTTTGATCTCCCTTTTTGACCTGTTTGCAAGTCTGTGCTCAAGTCAGTACAAAGGAGTTAAACAAAGGCAGCTGCTGACAGCCCATCCACCTGAATAGACTGAGGACACTTTTGCTACAACCTGGTATTTCAAATTGAGAGAAGGGGTTTGCTCATATACTGAATTTATGGTTTGCCACAGTAAAGATCGGCACTGACCATGGATTATTGATTCCATTGTTTTCCAGGGTGCTTCCGATGCGAATCAGAGCTCCATTGATCCTTTCTGCACAGCAGTCTCTTCTGTTAGTGATGGTGACAGAGATGATTTTGTACGTCTTTAACAGGTCTACCCTCCACCAAGATTGGCCATACGAAGTGTGAGAACAGGATCCATGGTGTAAATGAGAATCTCGATTTCCATCAATGGCATTGCCTGCATCGCTGAAAGCTGCTTCAATCCCAGGCAGTAAGGCCGACTGAGTTGCCTTCCCGCGTAAAGCCACATTCTCTGCATGGCAGGGAAATGAACACAACTGATACAACATGGGGTTCAAATATTCTATCACTTTAATTGCTCACTGCTTCAATTATCGAGAGTGTGTTGAACGTGACCTCCTTTCCGAAGGAGCTTTCACAGCTCTCTCACGGGTCACCAGAACACTTCCACACACCAGCCTGTAACCTTTTCCAGATCTTCCCAGCCCCCTGCATTCCTTCCACTTGCCTCTTGTATCATTATATCACCATCAAAAGTTCTTTGATCAGAAAATACTATTGATCAGTTCAAATGAAAAGAGAGTAAAAGGACTTCACTTAAAGCTGTAGTCTGTAACTTTGAGGAGAGAGAGGACTTTGCACAAAAATTTGAAAAAGGCAACTTTCAGATCCCTCCCCCTCCCTCTCCACTGCACTCCTCAGATCCTCTCCTCGAAAGCTACCGTGCATGCAAAGGCACGCGAACTGTTGCATGCAACTGCGGAGAGATTTTGCATGTTCACATTATGAAAGCAGCTAAGTTGCCGAGGCGAGACGTTTCTGTTGCGAACAGTCAACACTGCTGGCCAACAAACCGGCGCGTCGTTAGACCTGAAAATTCCGAGGCTAATATCCCTCCTTTTATTGAAGACAAGTGTTTGCCACTAACATGGCAATATCCCCTGCCGCCTCAATTTTATGTGTCCATACGGACGGAGCCCAATGCTATATCCCCGCTTCGCGCTAATCGCGCGGCGAGGGATAATAATTAGTCCTGGCAAATTCCTTCATTCACACGTTTTCCAATTCAATAATAATCAAGCGGCAGTTGAAGACATGGCTTATCTCCCCCATGCAATCTAAAAGCGACAATAAAATAGGCTACATTCAGTACCGAAAAATAATTATATTATAATTAGGTCTATGCACCATCACTCGATGATGGCATTTCATAACTCTTCAGCGAATTAAGGTAATTTCGGCGACAAGTACATACACCTGTTATTGCGGCACGGTCGCTCAATTCGTATAAAAAAATAGACATTTGTCTGATTGGAAAATGTAAACGGACGAAACCACTTACTAGTCTGAAATGCCTTCGCCGAGCACATTAGGAAAAGAAGCTGTGTCTTTGATTGCCACTTGATTATTCGTGAATTGAAAAAAGTGTTAATAACGGAAACCCATCTAGAATTAGCCAGGATTAATTATTTAAAAAAAAAAATCAGGGTTATTAGCCCCGGATTTTTCGAGTCCAACGACACACCTGCCAACAAACGAGCAGAAATAAATCACGTCGACATGAAAAGTAATCTACAGCAGTATGTTTCATTAAAAACCCAGCACACACTTATTTCAGGAAGTTACCCGTTTTTTGAGTGCAGAAACTGCTGTGAATCCAGCTGAATGGCCAGTAAGTCATGTATGTAAGCATTTAGCTGTGAGAGCACAGAAACGTTACACATATTTATAAGGACAACAACACAACTGATAAGACTGCCAGGTCACTTCATAGAGAGATTTTCTGCTGCTTTCTAATAAAACAACGCCAGTGACGTTAGCCCAAGCATCTGAAACAAGCTAACGTTAGTTCGATTGCAACATCACAGTAACATCACATGCACTGCGGGGTACTGTTACAATTACAAGACTCTGGCTATTCAAACAGCGACTGTGCTTGTAAGCGACGTTCACTCGCTTATTTGCAGAGCGAAAATGAATCGATGCTGGTTAGGGCTGGGGTTAGTTTGGTGATCATGTCAGCAACGCCAACTCACTTATTTGCAAAGCAAAAATGAACCAACAAATAAAGCAGGGGTTTACCTGTCAAGGAGAAAAGTCGCAAACTCTGTGTCAGTTTTTAATCCTTTCAGATCACGGAGTTCCTTCCACTTTTAAAAATCCACTCCGATGTTCACTCTGGTTTTATCCTGGGTTTTGTTAAATTCTTTCTTTTGCGCTTTTTTTTCTTCTGGCTTCCTTTTTTACTAGTCTTAGCCATGTGTGCCGTTTCTGGTAACTGAGGTATCGGTATTTTTTTCCTCGCTGATGGCTATAAGCTCCTGAACCCACTCTCGGAGATTTGAACTTGACTGAGCACTGGCAAGAACAGAGGAGGAAGGGGGAGGGGGCTGTCTGCAGCGCGTGCATGTGCACTGTTTGACGGCTGTCAGACACCATCCTGGCTCTAATTGGTTCTTTTAGTCGGTCCGAACGATTCTTTTAAATTGCAGTAGGAGCATTAGGTGGGTTTAAATGAGCCTTTTTTTAATTGCAGAGTACCAGTTATATGTAGTACTGTCTGTACACAGTGCCAGTTTTAGCAAAAATGACAAAAAGTTACTTTTCTAAAACTTCAGACTGCAGCTTTAAGGCATTTCTCTTCTTCTCAAACTTTCTTTCCTCTTTTTTCTCCCTCTCAAGCTGTCAAAATATTTATGTCAGATACAGTGGAGGTCCGTTGGCAGTAACAAAGGCCTTCAAAACCCCACCCTTCAACGGTCATAAAAGGTGCACTATGCAAGTTTGTTTACTTTCTGCCCAGTTATATTTTTGTCTCAATTCACTGACATCTCTCCATGATCCGCAAGCTGCCTGCCCTTAAATTCATTGTAAAACTCAGGCTCTGGAAACCGCACAGGCGTCCCAAACAGCAAATAAACACAAGGGGCACAGGCTGTGACCAATAACATAACAAACCATCCCGGCCAATCACCGACAAGAGTTGACAGTTATGGAAGCATGGGAGGGAGGGAGGGAACTATGGGAGGGAGGGGTGAGCTACCTCTGTTTTTTTTTTATTCGAATACCAACAGAATTTGAAAGTAAGCAAACTTGCATCATGCACCTTTAACCCTCTATTAACCACCGTAGCATATCTCCCACATAAAGTGAAAGGGTTAAAGCCCGGACACCCTGCTGGTTTTGTTTCTTATTGCCAAATAAACATTTGAGAATAACTTGAATGGTCTGTCACTTTAATTTTTCCATTTGCCCTATTACCCAATGTAGCAGATCTGCTACATTTTGGAAAGGTGGGCCAAAGGGTCGAATTTTTTTAAAAACTATTTTTCCAAATATTGGCCCATAATCAACATGTTTGCCTAGGGAAATGATTTTTACACAGTTGGAAATGCACTTGGTTAACAGAGGGTTAACCAAAACCTCTCGCAGTTTACTTCTCCCGATAAGCAACAGTTACCCAGATTAATTGGGAGGACCGGTGACATTCTAATCTATTTTTTGATAGCATTGTTATATATTGCATAACAAAACTATGCGGCCTTCTCTACAGTACAAAAATGACGACATAAAATATGATTATGGCTTTATAATTTCTGCGTTGTTGTAGCTCATAAAACAGTGCAGATTTGCTTAGTTTGCGAGGGTCATTAAGCAATTAGCCACGGGAATCCGTTCTTTATTCTGAATACGGTCGCACTAAATGGAATTGTTAGGCACACTGCACAACTGAGTGATGGCAAAAATAAATGCTGCAGCGGACGTTTCGGATTATTTGCATTTATGTTGCCATTGCCTACCTTATAATGCCATATCAATTACTGTTGGCAATAGGCATTCTGTTTTTTCAATATCATTTCTTATTATAGGCTATGGATTGTTCATGGTTGTTCAGTTGATAAATTGTTTGATTGTTAATAAGGCGAACTTGAACGAGAACAGCTGAATCACAATTGAGTGGTAAAGGGTGAGGTTACTGAAGGCCTTCGGAACATGTGACGGCACGCTGCTGGTCAGATAACAGATGCAAATAAATCTATCATGATATCAGCTCTAACTTTCCAGGCATCGGTAGCTCCCATGGCAGTGATGTTTGTAGGGTGAACAGTACCTTGTACATATCTGTACGGAGGAACCAGAGCAGAACCTTGCTTGAGGGATGAAATCATCAAGACTGAAAAAAGTAAGATCGCCATCTTTACTTTCATCCTAGAAAACAGGTGAAAATAAGCATGGTATCTTCTTTAACAAACAATTTTTTGATGACAATATAAAATTCACAAGTCTATGTCTAAGAAAGAATATATGACTTGAAAAAATGGAAAAAAAAGTTGCGCTGCAACAAGAGGAGTTCCACAGGGAGTGCCGACCACAAAAGGGAACAAGAAATGTGATAATCTGAATGTAGAGAATGGTCGCACATCCTAATAAACGAATCAAGACTGAATATAGATATACCTAAGAAAGAATATATGACATTGGTTTGTTCCTCAAATAAGCCAACATGTCATCTTTGCCTTTTAATGCTGAACACTGTAAGGACTGTCTGCTAGCCAATGTAGCTTTGGTAACCAAACAGGTTACATGAATATCCACTGATGAAATATCTGTAGAAACTGCTATTTAAACGATAGATTCTCAGTGAAGATCATAATTCATTGTATAGACTATTTAGAGTTCAGTTACATGTACTTTCTAAACAGAATGCCTGTGTCTGTATGTTAAAGGGCATCTAAGATAAATTCTCAGACGGGACATTGAACGTCCAGTGGTTACAAACAAATCACTTGCTTTCGATGACAAATTGTCAAATCTTGCATTGTCAAATCTTGCATTGACCAATTCTATTCATATAAACCAAGGTTTGAGTACATGCATAGATAATCCTTCTATTTCGGTTCATTTGCGCAGGTGCGGCTCGCTGATTTGCCGATAAAAGAAAACAATTGGAATCTCCTTTAGATGCCCTTTAGTCATTTTCTCAGAGAAATGACTGTAACAAAGTGTAACAGCTTTTTAAAGCTTCAAAGTCATAACTCATTGACTGCCCTAATTTTTTTTTTTTTTTGACAGGTTGTGAAAATGGAGCTTTGCGCATAGATCTGCAGATAGAACGAGTTTGTTAACTCACCTGTCAGTAAGTCAGCTGGCATTCAAAGATTGATTGTTGCTAATTATTTGCTGATCAGCAAATGGCCAAGCTATCATGCATAAATAATGAGGATGTTGATTCATATATATATATACACCCTAAAATGGGCGTGCACATCAGTAAAAATGCAATGTTTCCGCATTTTACGATGGGGTGTGCAATTGATGTGCTGATGTAACAACTTGACTGGAACATATTAATCACTGAATAAATAATCTGATGTTATATAGGATTTGGCCATTGATAAAAAAAAGAGGAATAAGGAAGCTTTTTTATCACCTTCAACTTTCCAAGGAAATTCATGTTAAACTCTCCCCACCCAAGGCTTATGAGGCTCTGACTATGAAGTAGTTTGCTGATTTATGGCACCTTTCCCACCACCTGGGATTCGGGGACCTCCCCCTGCGAAAGCAAGTTCATGAACTAACGAACTGTTCATGAACTGTTCATGAACTACATGAACGGTTCATGAACTGTCCATGAACTGTTCATGAACTGTCCATGAACAGTTCATGAACTGTCCATGAACAGTTCATGAACTGTTTAACTGGACAGTTCATGAACTGCGGTTCATTGAAATTTCATGAACGGTTCATGAACTGTTCATTACAAAGTTCAAAATTGCAGTTCATGAACTGCAGTTCATGAACATTTCATGAACGGCTCATGAACCGTGCTTTACAAAGTTTAAAATGACAGTTCATGAACTACAATTCTCATACAGTTCATGAACTGTTCATGAACAAAGATGATCGGGCAGTACATGAACTGCATTGCATGTTCATGAACAAGTTTGAGACGACTCACAATTAATGAACTGTTGAGGAACAGATATAAACACAATTTATGGTTTGTTGAAAGTGTAGTGCATGCATTTTTATTATGTACATATGAGCCATAGCACTTGCAAATTACCACACTGTTTTCCAAATAAGCATAGACTCTATTTCATGATCAAAAACAAAATAAATGGATATTCTAGACTGCATTAGTTATAATACAAGTTAACATAATAAACAAGCATGAATGCACAATACATACTTGCACCAACAATCCCAAACAATGGAAACTGCATTCAAAACAAGTAAGACTTGGTTTATGCACATCTTTCTCAAAAAAGGCTACAGTAGATAGCAACATCACATTTTGAAAGTGATAGGATGTAACTTCTTCGTCTCCAGGTCAAGAGATTGAAGATCAAGGTCACTGGTGCTTGTACTATGAAAAGGTTTTCCTCTCTCGAAGGCTGTTCCACCTAGGGTCAACAAAACTCATGGGTAGATGCCTTGTTTTGTGGTTGCCCTCGCCAGGCGAGCCATACAGCTCTGCGGAACTTCTTGTTTCTAAATTTATCATCTGAGTAGTTCACCGGAATAACAAGAATTGGTTTTGAATTTCGATAAAGTCTGTTGTGGCCTATTTTGGTGGAATAGACGGATGTATGGACAGACGTATGGATGTGCAGACGGATGTACAGACAGATGAGGCTTGTCTGTGTCAGGATATCATGTAATGCTCCATTACTGTTTCACTCAGACCTGCAATAAATTTGAGATTGTGAAATTGCTAGGAGTCAATTTGGCTTTGGTTTTTTTTTACTCTATTGTTAATGGACGGTTCATGAACCGTTCATGAATCTTTCATGTTTTTTACTCTATTGGTAATGGACAGTTTATGAAGTATTCATGAACAGTTCATAAACCGTTCATGTACTGTTCATGAACTGTTCATTTACTGAAATCCAGGTTCATGAACAGTACATGAAATTTGTTCATGAATTAACCATTCATGAACAGTTCATGAATGTCTAGTTCATTAACTTTTCTGCCATTTAATGTTCATGAACGGTTCATTAAATTTTCACAGGGGTCATGCCAAAATCTCAGGGACTGCCAAAGTCTCCGGGATAGGAAGGATTTCTGGATGGGGTAGGGATGGTTTGTGTAAAGTTTGCAGAGCGTAGCTCGCTTCCTTTTGATGCCTACACGAGTGGATCGAAGCCTTTATACAGGGTGCGAAGTCAGGACAGAGAACCTGCAGAATATTTAAGGCCAGCAGTAGACATATGCCTTGGAGCTCAATTTTGCCTCAGCAATACAGTATAGAAATGGATTGCTAATGATAATATTTGCAGGGTTTCACGGAATAAGCATAGTTCTATTATGATTCAGACAAAGAACCAGATGCAGACTCACAGGATAATCCAAAGGCAATTATTGGAAGGAATACGGTAATGGCAAGAAGGGATGGAACTCCGAGTAGCAAATACACAGTTCAGTTCAGATGGTATATTGGGTTGGGTAAGGGACATGTTTGTGCCTGGCCAATGGCGTGTCAGAGCAGAGGCCTGGAGGAGTTCACCCTTGCCAGAGAAGAGCTTCCAGATGGTAAGTCTGAAGGCACAGTGTGCTTAAACAAAATGCAGGGTTAAAAAAAAAATTGAGCAGACATTTCCTTGGTACCAAATTTGGACAAGGCCTCCGCCATCATAATAAGCTAAAAATGAAATTATTCTGTTGGGAAAATATTGTGTTATGTACAGCTTTTTGTAATCAGTGAGGCGTCTGCATTCATCTTTTTATCTCGTGTGAAAAATGGATAGTCTCATGGATATTCTTTAAAATGTAGTCTGGGGAATAGATTATCAAGACAAACAAAATAATGTAGTTATTAATAATAGCCTTTATTACAATAAACAGCTGTCTAAATTAGCGATTGCAGTTGCAACTGGAACAAAAAAAATTTTTCTTACCACACGACGAAGGTCTACGACTGAAACCTTGCGTGCATTTAAGCATTGCAAGCGTAGAGGACTGTGCAGGACTTTTTTCTTCCATTTACAAAATATACCTACGTAAATTATTGCTAAAAATGATACAGCTATGCCATTGAGTGGCAGCACAGTACACTGCTACATTCTGATATTCAAATGAGTTTTGTATACTGTGTTATGGCCCCAATTTGTTATTACATTTACAACACAACAGCAACAGCAAGGGATGACAGACACAATTTAAAACTTAAACACATTTAATGAACAAAGGCAATTAACTACTAACTAATCTACTGACCAAGATTGAATATATACAAAAAAAAAAAAAACAGAAATATTTACAGTCCCTTTGGTGGGTTGGCTTGGTGATGTCCTGGGTGAGGAAAATGCTCTAACACAGGCAAAAATCCACAAAAGAAACTTTACAGGTCTTGAACAGAATGACAGGTCTGGTCACATGTATCCTTCTTCTTGCAATTTCTCCTACTCCTTTACTGTCTTAATTCTCCCCTTTATATACTCTTTTGCAGACCCCTCCCACCTTTTAGACTTTTTTTTTTTCTCTGTGACTTGTTTCAGACATGCCTGAAACATGCCCAAACCTAGCTCCAGTCTGAGCTTAACAAAAAAAGGTAAATACTGCCACCCAGTGGCCTATATTCACATTACACCTCCATTCCAAAAGGGAAAAATTTTGACTCATAAAGGCAAAATTTTTCTTTTCAATACAAAATGGTTAAGTGAACACTTGTCTATATATACATATCATACAATATTCAAATAAACACATGATATATATATATACATATTCAAACACGGGATAAGCAATCAGCAATCACATTGTCAGCACCCTTTACATGCTTAATTTCCATGTCAAACTCCTGTAAAATCAAACTCCAATTCAACAATCTCCGATTCTTGTTTTTCATCTTACTCAAAAACATTAACGGATTGTGGTCAGTGTACACAATCATTGGCTTTTGCCCTGTACAAACATAATATCAAAGTGTTGTAAAGATAGAACCAGAGCCAACAGCTCCTTCTCTATTGTGGAATAGTTCTTTTGGTGGCGATTAAACTTCCTGGAGAAGTATGCCACGGGATGCTCAATGTCATCAGAGTCACTTCTCTGTAGGAGCACAGATCCACAAGCTTGGTCGCTAGCATCGACCGCGATGGAGAACGGTTTGTTGAAGTCAGGAGATTTGAGCACGGGGAAGTGACACAGCAGAGACTTCAGGCGATCAAAGGCTCTCTGGCATGCCTCATCCCAAGTGAACTTTACGCCTTTCTTCAGTTGGTTAGTGAGACTGAGAGCAATCTCAGCAAAGTTCTTGCAGAACTTGCGGTAGTACCCGATCATTCCAAGGAAGCGGCACAAAGATTTTTTGTTGTCAGGAACTGGAAAGTCCATGATGGCTTGGACATAAGCATTTATGGCTGCCACCTTACCCTGGCCTAAGACGTAGCCAAGATAGGTGACAGTAGCACAACCAAAGTCACTCTTGTTCTGGTTAACAGTCAGGTTAGCCTGGGTCAGGCGCTGGAACAACGTCTCTACATCTTTTAGATGTTCTTCCCAGGAGTCACTCCATGTGATCAGGTCATCGATGTATGCACCCGTGTGTGGCAATCCGGCGATTTTAGACTGTATCATCCTTTGGAACGTGGCTGGGGCATTTTTCATTCCAAAGGGTAGGACTTCATACTGGTATCACCCAGATGGTGTGGCAAAAGCAGAGATGCTCTTGGCCCTCTCAGTTAAAGGTACACACTAATAACCCTTCAATAAATCAATCTTGGTCAGAAACTTTGCTTGCCCTACTCTATCAATACAATCATCAATCCTAGGTATTGGAAACATATCAGTTCTAGTTACAGCATTGACTTTGCGATAATCTGTACAGAATCTAGTTCTTCCATCAGGTTTTGGAACTAGCACACAGGGTGAACTCCAATCTGTGTTGGAGGGACTGATAATATCATGTTCTAACATGTACTCAACCTCTTTCTCAGCAATCTTTCTCTTCTCAGGATTCATCCGGTACGGATGCTGTTTTATTGGTTTGGCATCACCAACATCTACATCATGAGAGGCTATAGAAACTCATTTTGGTACATCAGGAAACAGATCCTCATATTTCTTGATCAACCTCTCAAACTGATCTCTCTGTGAGGGTTCTAAGTGCTGGAGTTTTACATCAAGATTTTGCAACACTTCAGAATTGGACAATTTACATGAAAGAACCTCAGCTTTAATTCTAGGTTCATCATCTTGAAACTCCCCCTTATCTTCACAAATCTCGGCCATAGGAGAATCTGAAGTGACAGCTGCAACCCTAGCATTTCTGTCATGATAAGGCTTCAGCATGTTAATGTGACACAATTGTTTTGGTTTTCTCCTATCTGGAGTCTTCACAATGCAACTGAGATCATTGAGTTTTGTCAGAATTTCATAAGAGCCATGAAATCTAGCCTGCAATGGATTTGACTGTAAGGGAAACAACACAAGGACCTTGTCTCCTGGTTTAAACTCACGGCTTCTAGCCTTATGATCATACCAAGTTTTCATTTTTCCCTGACTTGATTTCAAGTTCTCTTTGGCTAGGTCACAAGCTGCACACAATCTTTCCTTGAACTTGCTAACATAGTCTAACAGACTGATGAGCGGCTCTTCCTCTTGCCATTGTTCACTCAATAATAGCAAAGGTCCTCTCACTTCATGGCTAAACACTAGCTCAAACGGACTGAATCCAGTAGACTCCTGCACTGCTTCTCTAGCTGCAAACAACAGCAAACGAACACCTTCATCCCAGTCTTTCTCATAGTCATAACAAAAAGTCCTCATCATTGTCTTGAGAGTGGAATGAAACCGCTCTCAGGCACCCTGACTTTCTGGATGATAGGCACTAGAAAGAATCTTCTTTGCACCTAGATCATACACAACCTGCTGAAACAATCCTGAAGTGAAATTGCTACCTCGGTCTGACTGAATTTCCCTGGGAAGGCCAAACAACGTGAAGAACTTTATCAAAGCCTTCGAGATTGCAGTTGCCTTGATGTTACGTAGAGGTATGGCTTCGGGGATTCTGGTAGATGCACACATGATTGTCAACAAGTACTGATTTCCAGATCTAGTCTTGGGTAATGGACCAACACAATCAACAATGACCTTAGAGAATGGCTCCCCAAATGCTGGGATAGGCTGTAATGGAGCTACAGGTGGGTCTAACTGGTGTTTTCCAACTACCTGACAAGTGTGACAGGTTTTGCAAAAGTTGGAAACATCTTTCCGAAGCCCGTGCCAAAAGAAGTGTTTCATGATCTTATCAACAGTCTTGTTAACACCAAGATGACCTCCTAAAGGTAAATTATGAGCCATTGTTAAGATCTCATTCCTGTAGACCTTTGGAACAACAATTTGCCTGACCACTGCCCAATCTGCATTGGCAAGGATATCAGGAGGGCGCCACTTCCGCATCAACACACCATATTTGAGATAATACCCAACTGGAACTGTGTTTATTTCAGGAAGGGCTCTCCTCCTTAGTGCACAAATTTCAAGATCATTAGTTCGCTCCTCAATCAACCGCTTTCTGGACAGAGAAAAGTCTCCAGACACATCAGAATCACCAAACCCATCTGGCTGGCTGAGCAATGAACTGATAAAAGTGTCTGATAAGTTCTCAAACGGAGAAACCATAGTAGGCCAATTAAAGTCATGAGGCGAACCACCTGAATCCTGACAATTTAATGTGCTGCACGGCACCACAACATCTTCTTCTTTAGCCTTCTTGGCCATAGCACGAGTCACTGCGCAAGAAGGATACAGAGATGGGTCCTCATCCCCATCTTCAGTGCTCGGCTGTGAAGTAAGATGTACAGGGGGAACTACTTTGCCCCCAGCCAGGTCGTTGCCTTGCAACAGAGAAACACCCTTTATAGGTAGACTTGACATAAGTCCCACCTTTACCTGTCCTGTAACTAAATCTGACTACAAGAATATAGAGCGCAGGGGTACAGATACAGTCCTCCCTTCAATACCTTGTACAAGTATGAAATCCCCCGAAGCGGTCTCATCACGTAACTCCAAGGAGTCCATCAACAAAAGTGACTGAGAAGCTCCGGTATCCCTTAGGATATATATGGGGACGGAGTAGTATGCTCATTCAGAGCCACAAATCCCTCTGACACAAATGGAAGAAATTCCTCCCTCACAAAGTCAGCAGTGTCTGGCTTTTTAGCCCCACCAGAAGCAGGCAATTTAGCAGATCGGTCATCTACTACGGGGGTTTCTAATCTTGCTTTCACAAAGGCATTTGGTTTTGTGTCCTTTTCTTTTTCTTTTTTAGCTTTAAGGAACCAACAGTTAGTTGTAACATGACCAGATTTCTTGCAATAACTGCAAACTAGACCACTTTTGTCACTGTCAGCTTTCACACTTTGATCAGACCTGTTACTGGATTTCTGAGCACCATCACCAGATTTGTCTTTCTCTTTGGGTGAGGAATCTTGGGTATCACCGTAACCCTTTTCCTGAAATTGGGACCATCTATTGTTACTGCTAGACTGAAATTTGGACTTACTGTATGTGTGAGAACATATTCATCTGCAAATTTGGCGGCTGATTGCAAATTCAGTGCTTGCTTCTCATTGAGGTAGGTCTTAATATCATCCTTAACACAGTTCTTAAATTCTTCAACTAACACCATCTCTTTTTGTGAGTTGAAATCATCCTTGACCTCCATAGAAGTACACCAACGCTCAAAGCAAACCTTCTTCTCATTAGCAAATTCCACATAATTCTGATTTTTTTAGATTTCTTCAGACCTCTGAATTTCTGTCGGCAAGCCTCTGGAACCAACTCATAAGCTCTCAAAATAACCTTTTTGACAACCTCATAATCAGAGGAATCATCTGTAGACAAAGCTGAATATGCTTGTTGAGCTTTACCCTTGAGGACAGTTTGCAACATCAGAGGCCGGTGTTCCTTTGGCCACTGGCAACTCTTTGCTACCTTTTCAAAACACTGGAAATAGTTGTCAACGTCCTTTTCCGAAAATGGAGGCACCAATTTTACCTCCTGGCTAGCACAAAATTTATTTTTAGTTTCAATTTTAATTTTTAGTCGCTCCATTTGGAGTGTTTCTTCTCTATCCAACTTCTCTAATTCAAAATCTCTTTGTGTCTGTCTCTCTTTTTCTGCTCTTTCCTCTTTCTCTCTCTCAAATTATTTTTGTTTTTCTTTTTCCTCCCTTTCTTTTTTCTCTCTCTTGCAAATTTTTCTTACTCAAATTCTCTTTGTTTTTCTTTTTCCTCCCCCTCAAATTTTCTTTGTTTTTCTTTTTCCTCCCTTTCAATCACTAGCATTTTTAATTTAAGTTCCATTTCTATATTTGGATTTTCCACTGGAAACTGTTCCAGATCTCCTGGTGCAAACACATTTTCATCAATGTAATATTCAACTATCTCTCGAGCCAGTCTTGCTTTTCGCATGGCTGGTTTTACCTCTGTCAGCTCTAAATGTCTGCCAATTTCTAGCAGTTCGGTCTTTTTAAAAGACTTCAAAACCTCAACGGTTGGTGATGCCAAGAAATCATCCATTGCTGCTGATCTGTCAATATATTTATAAAGGAAAATTCAAAAAACAATTTTACAATTTGAAATGTTAGATTTTCAATAAATTACTCACACAATGGTCTGTCCCGGACTTGAGCCCCCAATTTGTTATGGCCCCAATTTGTTATTACATTTACAACACAACAGCAACAGCAACAGCGAGGGATGACAGACACAGTTTTAAAAACTTAAACACATTTAATTAACAAACAAAGACTAACACTAACCTACAACTAATGACCAAGATTGATTATATACAAAAACAGAAATATTTACAGTCCCTTTGGTGGGTTGCTTGGTGATGTCCTGGGTGAGGAAAATGCTCTAACACAGGCAAAAATCCACTAAAAGCTTCACAGGTCTCAAACAGAATGACAGGTCGGGTCACATGTATCCTTCTCCTTGCAATTTCTCCTACTTCTTTACTGTCTCAATTCTCCCCTTTATATACTCTTTTGCAGACCCCTCCCACCTTTTAGACTTTTTTTTTTCTCTCTCTGGGACTTGTTTCAGACATGCCTGAAACATGCCCAAACCTAGCTCCAGTCTGAGCTTCACGAAAAAAAGGTAAATATTGCCATCCAGTGGCCTATATTCACATTACAGAAGAAACAAAGTTGTTCTTTGAAGTTATTCCAGGTGAGATTTTATAATTTCACTGCATCGTGTTGGAATGGAGGCTTAGTGGCCTTCTGAAACAAGTTGTGCTTCATGTCCTTGAGGAGATTGAATAAAATTTTCCAAAAGTCATAAGTGGAAAGTGATGTCCTTGAATTCATTTAGCGACATGCAGGTCTGATGTTTCCTCAAACATCTTGTATGAATTGCAGCATTGGCGCGTTGGGAAAATATTGTGTTATCTTTAGTGATACAGTACAGAAAAACATTTTATCTGATTGGGAAAGGATAGGTCTTGACAGACCCAAAATTGTCAGATTCCTGGCCTGAGGCTCTGGGGGTGTTGAGCATCCAAAACCTTTTCAAGATAAGATTTTAGTTCAATTTTACTGTCTGTCATTTTCATTGTTGGACATATTTAGAAGCTTTTGAAAAGAGTGAAAATTACATATGTATATTAAGAAAATTTTTTATCTTGGTCTCTTTCAGAAGATTACCCGCTGGATCACGAGAATCAAATTTGCTTTGAGGTCAAGGATTGCTTTGTGAACTGTGAGTCCCCCCCCCCCCATAAATTACTCACTCATCTTACACCTTCCTCACGTGTTGTTAGTGCTAACTCCTGATGAGGTATGGGCACATTCCTGATGGGAGGATTTACATTTTAATCTTAAGGATGCCACCCTCGAGAGAAAATTATCCTCTGCTGCTCTGGTGGGAAAAAAGCCTCTTCAAGAAATCAGTATCAGCTGTGTGTGTTTCTATGAGTGATATATATCATAATTTTCTATCTGAGCATGAAATCCATCCATGAAATCCAACTACTTTGCTGATTCGTAAGGAAGCAGGAACAGGCCGAAATCTGAGAGAATGCCTTTACCCACCCTTCCTCCATCCCTGTGCTGTGCAGCTTACTGGGGCACACCTGACTGGATGTCTGGTTCTCGTCCCTTGGAAATGGATGATGCCCCCCGACTTGAGTCTCAGAGCAGCACCTGTCACCTGGATGGAGCCACTTGCTTTGATGGGCACTACTCTGAAGACAAAGGCTGCCGATCCCTCTTGTTCCCCTTAGACAGTCAACATGACATCCCTCGAGCAGCTTGCCCCATCTTTGCCGAGAGCTCCTGGGAGGGCCAACACATCTGCAGCCACATCCACCTCCCTACGAAGGGGGAAAGTCATGATTTTTCGCATGGGCGATTGGGGTGTGGACCACATCCTGAACCAGGGGCAGGAAGCCTAGATGACGGCACTTTTGTTTTCCCTCATCACTCAATCTCCTATTGTTCTCCACTCTCAGACTTGGTTGGTAGTGACTACGAGAGTGTAGATAACTTTTTTATGGAAGCTGCCCGGGAATTTGAAAATGGTCATTGACGAACACAGTGTGACTCCGACCATGTACGATTGTAGTGACACACACACACACACACAGCAGAAGTAAATCTGTTTTAAGCTGACCTGAATAGCTGTTCAGAGCCTCAGCCTCTTGTTGAAAATAATTTTCTAGTGAAATAAGGATTTCTTGCCACTGCAAGCATCAGAGATCATTGAATATAGTAAGGGTTATACATGAAAATGTACACTCCAAACTGTTTTGTTCAATGTGGCCACTGATTTATTGATGATCTATGGAATTAGACTCTTTGCATTTGAACAATTCCATTGCTCCTAACCTGCAGTGAAGCACAAATGGTTCTTGTGGGTCATGTGTAATGCTAAGTATTTTCCAGAAATCCCCCCTCAGCAGCCAAAAACTTCAATATCAATCTTAATAATAATTAAGCAATTAGAAGTTGTAAAAAGTTTCGGTTCCACTTTGTCTTCCAATGTATACTCTGTTCACACTTATGCAGATTAACCACTGATATACTGTATTTTTCTAGTTAGTGTGAGTTGTGTCAACATTTACCATGTTTTTCAAGTTGAATTCAATTGCTGATTTTACTTGTCGTGGTCTTGGTCTGCGAATGGTCTGGAAATACAAGAAAGCAATACATTATTTAGAGCCAAATATAACCATATTTTCTTAATTTTGTCTCGAGTAGCTCATATTGAACTTGCATATTGACGTGTATATTGTTTATTATCCTCATTGTTCTGTCCCGGGTGGTGAAATGAACCTTTAACTGCAATCAACAACATAGTCACTGTCAACCCTCTGCCATGGATTGAAAATATAGAAAATCTACCATTGTAAACAGCACCATGGCTTTCATTAAAGACTGAATATTTCACATGGGTTTCATTGGATCATTTTCATGGTCTGTTCAAGAAAATCATGGATTAATTTAATAAACCACATAGAACTGGTGGTATTTCAGTTTATTAAGTACTTGGTGCCAAAGAGCAAATTTCGTCAAGGAAGTCAGATCAGAACTATGACTTGCCGAAGTGAAATTATTTGATTTCATGAAGGTAATTTCAAAAAGTTTGCACATCATGGAAAATGCAAATAAAATGTAAAAATTAAAAATGCACTTTTAAAGGATTCAATGAAACATTGGTAAGTAGTCAACTGTGCCAACTTCTTGAACTCTGTTGCTGTCATCACAATGGAAATTTTCAATAAGCAATTACAGTAACATGTTGGAATATCAAATAATGTGTTGTATTACTGTTTGCAATATGTAGTATTAAAAGGGTCATTTATACTGCCAAAGTGCAATTAAAAAAAAATCATCTTTAAAATCACTCTTTGAGTGTTTGGATCCTGGAGGCACTAGTTGGTTGAGCCTAGCAAGCAGAATTTCATCCATTCCTCCATGATGTACTTCTTCAGCTGTGCAATTGGACAGGACCTTTGTTGCTTTATTATTCACTTCATGATGTACCATATATTGTCAATTGGATATACTAGATCAGGACTGCAGGCCAGTCAATCCACACTCTCTGCTTCTGCGGCCATGCAGTAGCAATCTCTGCAGAATGTGGATTAGCATTGCTGGAAAATTCTGGAACATCAGAGGAAAAGAGAATGTTTTACACTGTCAGTGATGGCATCATACGTTGCTCCAAAAGTCATGCTTATTTTTCACTAGTAATGAAGTCCTCAAAAATGGGCCTGTCCCCCGTGCCTAATGTACTGGAATGCCCTCATACCATGGCGGGCGCTGGCTTCCCCTGACCCTCTGAAATTCAAGGGATGGCAAGGGGTCTTGTTCACGAGAGAGGGAAGGATAGAGCATGAGATTGACAGACAGCTTGGTGCAGCGGCAGCAGTAATGCGGTCATTGTACTGATCTGTCGTGGTGAAGAAGGAGCTGAGCCGAAAGGCAAAGCTCTCGATTTACCAGTCAATCTACGTTCCTACCCTCACCTATGGTCAGGAACTTTGGGTCATGACCGAAAGAACGAGATCTCGGATACTAGCGGCTGAAATGGGTTTCCTCCGCAGGGTGGTGGGGCACTCCCTTAGAGATAGGGTGAGGAACTCTGTCACCCGGGAGGAGCTCAGAGTAGAGCCGCTGCTCCTCCACGTCGAGAGAAGCCAGCTGAGGTGGCTTGGGCATCTATATCAGATGCCCTCTGGACGCCTTCTTGGGAAGGTGTTCTGGGCATGCCCCACTGGGAGGAGGCCCCGGGGAAGACCCAGGACACGCTGGATAGACTTTGTTCATCATGATAATGACTGAGCACAGGTCAGGACCAATAATTGTTTAAAATGGATGTTTTGTTCACCCTAATTCTCAGTGCTACTGAATTTACTCCATGATTTCATCGCTGTTAGATCACATGTGGAGAGAAACCGTGTCTTCAGTTGCCAATTGTGATAATTGGAAAACGCGTCAGTAAAGGAAAATGATTGAGAACTAGCCAGGACTATCCTAATTATCATAAAGGGACGTGTCTGTGCCCCCCCAATTCCCGGTTCTAGAACCGCCACTGCTTATAAAATATGTAATGGGTATAAATAGAAATAACAAAAACTGTTTTTTATGTTCAAGATTTATTTTGAATAATATATATATATAGCGGTAGTTCAGGCAGCTACACCTTGCTCACAAGCCTGCCTTTATGAGTGATAGTACAGATCACAAGCCAAGCCCACATCAGCTGACAATCTCAGCTGATTAATTTCAGGCACTCAATTGGCAAATCTCAAAAATGGTGCCCAATTTAATGATGCTCCACCTGACTACTATTGCTGCTTCCTCCGCTCATTTTGCAACCCACCTCCGTTTCCAGCTCTTCCTTTACATGTTTTTCTGAATTATTCACTGATGCCACTGTCACCGATGTTTGCTCTGCTTTGTACTCCTGGGAGTTTGCTGCTGCTCTCTCCGGCAATGGCTTTCACGCATATGCATGGAGGGCAGGATTCTGGCTCCTCCTGCCCACTGGCTTTTCATGCATACGCGCAGTAGGGAAGGGAGGCCCCAGAACAGAGCCATCCATGCCGCCAAATTCAAATATTGCAAATAAATCCACTGCAAATATAATTCAGAGTTTTGACAAAGTGGACCTGACTGAAATATATATATACAGCGCCCTCAATAATTATTGGCACCTCTGGTTAAGATGTGTTAAAAGCCTTAATAATGTCATTTCTAGGAAGTTCGCACACAAACTTTTAGCAGGGATCCTACCGCTACACTCTGGTAATAATGCCGCTTCTTTGGTGGCGTGTCAAAGAAGTTTTAACACCAAGATAACGCACCACCTTGGTTAGCAAAGCCCTACATCCCTGTAATATTTGTATGGATTGGTTATTTTACGACAGGCACTTAGATAGGCAACTAAAAATGTTACCATAAGTATTAGCCTAGGGGTTCTAAGAGCAGAGAAAGAAAGGACCGGGCATGCTGTTAGCTGTTAATGGAAGCTGAAAATAAAAGGCGCAAAGTGTATTCTATGGTTCTGCCGTATTTTATTAAAAACTACAAGTACAACATGGTGTCAGAATAGTGGACCGAACATGGACGTTGCTGGCGTACCCCTACCGCGAATGGACTTGAAAGGCAAAGGACTGGAGGAGAAAGGCAGCTACTTGCTCCTAAAGACATTTTCAATACTTGGGTTCTCACTGCCGATGAGGCAAAGTTATTGAAAATCTACTACGACCGTTTCAAAGCATATGTAATGCCGAAAAAAAATACTATATTCGCAAGATATACAGTGCCCTCCATAATTATTGGCACCCCTGGTAAAGATGTGTTAAAAGCCTTAAAATAAATTCAATTTTTATTGCAGAAGCATACTCTCACACTGAAAATTGCAGAAAAATTTAACCTTCAACTCAAGTGAATTTTAGGGGGAAAAAAATCCCTGACTCAGAAATAATTATTTTTCATAAAATCACATGTTCCACAATTATTGGCACCCTTAACAATTCCTAGGAAATAAATGTAATTGAAGTATTTCTGTCATTTCTACAGTAGTTTACAAAGTTGATCAGAGTATCGAGGAACATTTAATTAGTAAATCATCACTTCTTGTTTCCCTTGGGTATAAATATGACGTGACACAGAGACCATTTCTCTTATCCACTCTTCAACATGGGAAAGACAAAGGAAAACACCATTCAAGTAAGGCAGACGTGTGTAGACCTTCACAAGTCAGGTAATGGCTACAAGACAATAGCCACTCGCCTGCACCTGCCCATATCTACTGTCAGAGGAATCATTAAGAAGTTTAAAACAACTGGAACAGTGGTAAACAAGCCTGGACGAGGACGCGAGGTTATTTTGCCACCAGACACAGTGAGGAGGATGGTAAGAGAAATGAAAAGTTCTCCAAAGCTCACTGTTAAAGAATTGCAACAAATGGTAGCATCTTGGGGTCACAAAGTCTCCAAAACAACCATCAGGCGCTATCTACATGCCAACAAGCTGTTTGGGAGGCATGCACGGTAACAACCTTTTCTCATTCACAATCATAAACACAAACGTCTGGAGTTCGCTAAGCGGTACTGGGACTTCAACTGAGACCGTGTGCTTTGGTCAGATGAAACCAAGATAGAGCTTTTTGGCAACAAACACTCTAAGTGGGTCTGGTGGAACACAAAAGATGAGTATGCAGAAAAGCACCTCATGCCCACTGTGAAGTATGACGCAGGATCGGTGATGCTGTGGGCCTGTTTCTCTTCCAGAGGCTCTGGGAACCTTATTAGGGTGCATGATATCATGAACACTTTGAAAAACCAGGACATTTTAAATCAAAATCTAGTGGTCTCTGCCCGAAAGCTGAAGATGGGTCATGACTGGGTCTTTCAGCGAGATAATGACCCTAAACATGTGGCCAAATCTACACAGAAATGGTTCACCAGACACAGAATCAAGCTCCTCCCATGGCCATCTCAGTCCCCAGACCTCAACCCCATTGAAAACCTGTGGAGTGAGCTGAAGAGGAGAGTGCAGAGGAGAGGACCCAGGTTGCTCGATGATTTAAAGAGATTGTGCAAAGAGGAATGGTCAAAGATCCCTCTTTCTGTATTCTCCCATCTTGTGAAACATTATAGAAGAAGATAAGGTGCTGTTTTGTTGGCAAAAGGGGGTTGTACAAAGTATTAACATCAGGGGTGCTAATAATTGGGGCACACATGATTTGATGTAAAAGAATTATTTCTTAATGTGGGATTTTTTTTCCCAATGAATAAATGCACTTGAATTAAAGGTTGAATTTTCCTCTTTTTTTCATTGTGGTCCTATTTTACAAAGTATTTAGAAAAAAACTGAATTTATAAGAAGCTAAAGAACACATCTTAACCAGGGGTGCCAATAATAATGGTGGGCACGCACTGTATATACATTAATGATTGATGCATTTAATTCGTGATTATCTTGTTAAAACATGTTAGAGATGTAATGAGGATAAAACTACCATTTGAACCCAAGTAGTTTTTTTTATTAAGTTAATTAAACAAAGTTTTGGATATAAGAGGACAAATGTGACATATAAAATCAGTTTTTAGCTGAAAGGATGGGGGAAATTAAAATTAGACAATCATATAGACTTGCCCTATGTTATTCACTCACAGTCCAGTGCATAAATTCCACTTTGTTACAAAGCATTTCTAGATGGAATATACAATGATATCAGCCTGAAATTATCGGGTAATGGTCGTTGTTCTATGATTCTACGCATCGTCTATTCTATGATTGTACGCATCAATTTATTGATTTTCATGTTTCCTGGAATGACTCTGAAAACACCTTTGATAAGCAACGAAAGTTTTCTAAAGAGTTGCTGCGAGTCGGCTGATTTCCTCACCTGTACCTATGGTGTCCACAATTTTGCTTGATGCCACAACCGTTACCGAAAAGGGAATTATGATAAAAATCGTCTGAATACATCCTAATTCTTGACCATCGTTTGGCCGTCCATCTGCAAGATAAGACATTTCCGATTGCTATTTTCCAGATTTTCCCAAATAATTTGTTAAATGCAGTGTCTACAGATATGGCAGTTTTTATTGGTAGGGGAATGTGGGGAAAAATGGGCCCTTAAACGTTTAGGCCTCACCTGATCAAAGCTGCGACAGAAATTCAATGTGTCATAGTGTTCAAGAATCTTTATTTAACACCCATGAAAAAGCACTTAGTCAAAATGGCCCAAAATGGATATTTACTGGAGAAAGTCTCAGCTAAAAAATTACTTGAGGGGGGCCATTTTGTACAAGGGTATGGGCCGTTTATGGGGAAAAATGGCCCACAACTAACAGAACATGTGTGGCAAATGAGAACAAAGAGGTTTTTTTTCTAAATTTGAAACCTAACATATACCCATATATGTATATATATATATATATACAGTGCCGTCAATAATTATTGGCACCCCTGGTTAAGATGTGTTCTTTAGCTTCTAATAAATTCAGTTTTTTTTTCTAAATAATATAGGACCACAATGAAAAAAAGAGTAAAATCTAACCTTTAATTCAAGTGCATTTATTCAGTGGGAAAAAAAATCCCACATTAAGAAATAATTCTTTTACATCAAATCATGTGTGCCACAATTATTAGCGCTCCTGATGTTAATACTTTGCACAACCCCCTTTTGCCAACAAAACAGCACCTAATCTTCTCCTATAATGTTTCACTAGATGGGAGAATACAAAAAAAGGGATCTTTGACCATTCCTCTTTGCTCAATCTCTCTAAATCATCCAGTGACCTGGGTCCTCTCCTCTGCACTCTCCTCTTCAGCTCACGCCACAGGTTTTCAATGAGGTTGAGGTCTAGGGACTGAGATGGCCATGGGAGGAGCTTGATTCTGTGTCTGGTGAACCATTTCTAGATAGATTTAGCCACATGTTTAGAGTCATTATCTTTCTGAAAGACCCAGTGACGACCCATCTTCAGGTTTCAGGCAGAGGCCACTAGATTTTGATTTAAAATGTCCTGGTATTTCAAAGCATTCATGATGCCATGCACCCTAACAAGGTTCCCCAGGGCCTCTGAAACAGGCCCACAGCATCACCGATCCTCCCCCATACTTCACAATGGGTTTGAGGTGCTTTTCTGCATACTGATCTTTTGTGTTCCGCCAGACCCACTTAGAGTGTTTGTTGCCAAAAAGCTCTATCTTGGTCTCATCTGACTAAAGCACATGGTCCCAGTTGAAGTCCCAGTACCGCTTAGCGAACTCCAGACGTTTGCGTTTATGATTGCGAGTGAGAAAAAGTTTTTTCCGTGCATGCCTCCCAAACAGCTTGTTGGCATGTAGATAGCGCCTGATGGTTGTTTTGGAGACTTTGTGACCCCAAGATGCTACTATTTGTTGCAATTCTTTATCAGTGAGCTTTGGAGAACTTTTTATTTTTCTTACCATACTCCTCACTGTGCGTGGTGGCAAAATAACCTTGTGTCCTCGTCTAGGCTTGTTTACCACTGTTCCAGTTGTTTTAAACTTCTTAATGATTCCTCTGACAGTAGATATGGGAAGATGCAGGCGAGTGGCTATTTTCTTGAAGCCTTTGCCTGACTTGTGAAGGTTGACACACGTCTGCCTTACTTGAATGGTGTGTTCCTTTGTCTGTCTCATGTTGAAGAGTGCATAGGAGACATGACCTCTGTGTCATGTCATATTTATATCCCAGGGAAACAGGAAGTGCAGATTTACTAATGAAATGTTCCTAGATACTCTGATCAACTTTGTAAACTACTGTAGAAATGACAGAAATACTTCAATTACATTTAATTACTAGGAATTGTGAAACAATAATTGTGAAACAGGTGATTTTATGAAAAATTATTATGTCTTATTCAGGGATTTTTGTTTTCCCTTAAAATTAAATTGAGTTAAAGGTGACATTTTTCTACAATTTTCAGTGTGAGAGTATGCTTCTGCAATAAAAATTGAATTTATTTTAAGGCTTTTAACACATCTTAACCCGGGGTGCCAATAATTATGGAGGGCGCTGTACATATATAATTAACCAGGCAGATATATTCAAATCACTAAAGGTAAATTTATGTATGTGGTGACTAAATTTGAATGTGGGGTTGAAACGGCCCAAAGTTGGGGTAAAACAGACCAGGGGTCATATTGCCCCTCGACGCATGGGTCGTTTTGCCCTACGACCGACTACAAAATATCTTGACCTCATTAGTCAATGACATTTCTGTGGCAGACTTTTTGATCTGTCCTCCACCAACCCTTGGAACAGACTACGCGATACACCATAGGAGTAAAACAATTGCCACACGCTGTCAATACTGACGCTTATTTTCGGACAGGCTGACCGCAAGATTATCTGGTGCAGAATATTTAATGGCTTCTTGCACTTTTCCACTACACAGTACTGGCTCTACTCTACTCAACTCTACTCGCCTTTTTTGCTTTCCTATTAGGAAAAAAGTACCTGGTACCAGGTACTGGTAGGTACTTTTTTTGTACCTGCTCTTCAGGTGCTCAAAAAATGGCCGCCCAGGTACTAGTAGGTGCTAAAATGTGATGTGCAACATTGCAGCCCACTAATTGGTCAGAGAGAATCGTCTCTGCAAAAAACAACTCGCTTCCGCATTATCGCTAGGAAACTGGCTTCACTCGCCATCATTGAAACAGGTCCTCAAATTGTGTTTTTAAAACGAGCGTTGTTTTAGGCAGCTTGATAAATATAATGTGCGTTTCCTTACGTTTCAAACAAGGTTGCGTTTGTTCACCGAAGCTGCTGAATTTTTAAAATGCCTTTCTTTGTCTGTGACTCTGTTCGTAGCGAAATTGTGTCCAACTCTGTTTCCCTAATTCCCCTTGAGAAAGTTATTGCGCTGCCTGTTTTACGAAACTTGCGCGGAAAATAACTTTACGGATGCTGATGAAGCATTTTGTTCTTGGTAAAAGTATCAGATGAGATGACACATTGTAAAGCGATACATTCTAATACTCAGCCATCTCCTGCGATTTGCGCATTTGCTATGTGTTTTGCCTTCAATTTAAAAGTGAAATGTTTCATGAGGCCTGGATATGAATACTCTTCGTCTTTTACGTATATCATTGCTTTGCGTTTTTTGGGGGTACGTTATTTAATGTACAACCGAATAGGACCACAACACCAGCTGCTATCCTATGCATCAGAAGAATGTCAAACAGATATTACAATCTTGCAGACTTTTTTGCCATAACTTGAAGACTTAGTGTGCGTCCCCTGATTTAAACACAAAAATATTTAACAAAATCAAAGGAATAAAAGTGAACTTTACAAAACTGAGGATGCCATCGTGGCAGTAACATGCTGCTTTGCAACGACAAGCAGGTACCACTGAGGCGGCACAATCCTCTGATGGAAAAGCAACGCCAAAAAAGTACCCGGTGCCGAGTAGAGTAGAGTAGAGTAGAGCCGAGCCGGTACCATGTACTGGAAAAGCGCCATGAGATTTTGAAGCGCAATGGCATTGCTCACGGTCGCCATATTGTTATTTGCTGCTCATGCGCACTTGTTCATTCCTACAATGTAACCAATAGATGCCAGCAGCTGCAAAGTACATATTTCAAGGGTGGGCCATATGACCTCTGGGGGCCGTTTTGTACCACTTTCCCCTACGGCAGTCGATTTGAAGGGATTAGTATAAGGATTAGTGATTATGGTTAGGGGGTCAGGGTTACGGTTAGGGTCAGGGTTAGGGTTAGTTTAGGGCAGGGTTTGAAATTTTCAACTGCCGTACCTCTCTACATTGAAATGCATTGGAAAACTGCCCGTAGCAACTGCCTTTGTTTAATTGATTTCATATTTTAGGATGCGATTGCTTATCTTGCAATGACGGGGTTCATTTGTACCAGTGACGTGCCGTTGGAGGTCAGTTATGGGAGGCAGAATCCTCACTGTTAAACAAACGATGAATCTCTACTACTTTGCTTGATTAGCAATCAGAGGATTGATTTACTAATTTACTAAGACTAAATGGCAGAATGGCATGCCAATTTCATACTGTTGTGATTCTGCTTTGACCATGTTCATGTCCTGTTTATTCTGACTGCCTTTTGTGTTTTTGATATTTGCTATGCCTGACCATTCTTTGTTTGTGTATTGGGGTTGGATTTGGTAACTCTGATTAGTTTAATGTATTGTCTTAGTTTTTACTTTTCCATGTTTTACGTTTTGCCATAGTGACATTCCGGTTCATGTTTTCCATCATGCACTGCACTTTGTCTCCCCCGTCTGGTCTCTTGTCTTGTCGTTGCACACAGCCCCAGTTCTGCGTGTTACTCTTCGGGTGATTTATTGGATTCTGGATTTCAACCTCCCTTCTGATCTCGTTTACTTACTTCGCCTTACTTTTCTATCCTACTAACCATACTAACAGTTTGTTATTTTCGCTAGAAGTTACTAACACCAACTAACATTGTATATAATACTAACTTACTAACAAGCACCAAGGGATTGTATAGTTTCACTTACTAATTGATTAACAAGCTCTCAGCACTCGCCCTGTTCTAGTCTCCGCCTCTGGTTTCTCCCTGATTACCTTTGCTGCATTCTTCTGTGGAAGCTCCACGTCTTATCACGCTGTCCTTCCTTAATTATCTATGTGCGTTAGAAACTCCGTAACTGGAGCTGTTTATCTTTGTATAGGTTTGTCCTGTGATCCCTGTCCACGTTTTGGCTTCTGCCAAATTCCATGTGATTAGGTTCTCCCTCATGTGCTGCTCCTTTGTAGTCAGTCTGACTGTTTGCACCTGTGTCCCTTACCATGTGACCTCCCCAGAAGTGTATATAAGGTGTCTTCTCACAGCAAGTCTCTGTCAGATCGTTTTCCTAGTCTTCTTGTGCCACTGTAAGACCTCAACAAACAATAACAACGACGGACATTGCAGTGAGTGAAGGGCTCATGTGTTCTTATTGACTAACTTTAATTAGAGCTTTCTTCTGGCTGGGGTGAATCACAATAAAATGAATACTCTTTCACCATCCGAGGACGGGGCATGAAAACGCAATGGTTACGATTAATCTGACTCCATAGAACAAGTAGAATACAAAATTTAGCTATATCCTCGTGAAAAACCGGACTCCAAATTAGAATTAGAATTGATAGTTTTGGAACAGTATGCGCGAATTTCGAGACAAACCTTCCATCAGATATGGCAGCGCAAATCATCATAGCTCAGTAAATACATCCCTAGGGTTAATTAAACGCAACTGTCCTGGAATCAATTTGACAATACTTCAATTGGATAAACAAGACTATCTTGCTAGTGGCATCTAGGCGTATAAATAGCACTGAGCTCGAAACGTAACAAGAAGCCGAATTTGCATAAAACTTATTACACAAACCTTTAAGAGGTAGGACATAATCCCAATCTAACTTAAAAGTATCGTTACCTACACGTCTTGGTAGGAGTCTCCCCTTAAATCCCAATCACAATGAGGCTAAAATATACGAGTGTTACAAATCAAGGAAAATCACGCAAGCTGAAAAAGGAATAACAATAATTTATTCACCAGGTAGGCACAACTTGAATCAAACAAATCAATGCTAAGCCAATTACCAGTTACCCATAATTTAGAATGATTCAGAATATATTCATACCTGGTAAAGATGAATGACCATCCGGAGCTAGAGTCGCCCCACGTGGTCGGGGAGAACTCAAATGCCCCCTCGCTCCGGAACAAGGTGACATGCGACTTCTCCCACTTACCTATGCGCGTCAGACGTTGACAAAGAAGGGACAGGCAAGAAGAGAGCTTCCGGTTGGGATCTTCTACCTTTAAAGATTCCAAACCACGCCTCTGAACAAGGTAGAGGAAGGGGTGGCCGAATCAGAGTTTTACTGGCCAAGGTGATAAGATTAATTTGCATAAAGAGGAGACTAGGTAGTCGCCCGAATGAATCTTACAAACAAGATGAACCATAATTCCAAGGGAAATGAAACATGTTCCATTCAACTCCTTGGACTCCCCCGAGAATAAAGAGACCAAACATGATATTAATATGTGCTAAAATGATGCAGTTGTCATGGAAAAGCCTTAAAATGGAACATTATGGCCCAATAGTGTGATAAATATATATGAGGTTCCTTTCTAGGATATTGAACGTAAACATAATATGAATTTGACAGAGATTTAAATTGTTTTAAGCAGCTTAAATGTAACTGATCTTTACTTCAATTGAGAAGTGGTGCGTGAGTTTCAAGGGACCTGGGGACAGAATGTCTCGGACCTCCTGTGGAGTTAAACAAAAGAGAATCTACCCCCGCAGCTAGGCATGTTCCACTCTAGGCTGTAAAAGCCTACTGCTAGGGCCAGATCAACCAACCCTTCACATTTTACACACGGAGGGAGCATGTGTTCCAACAACATGAATTTTGACATATGTTCTGAGTAAAATCAAGCCAAATCAAACTTTCAGGTTCTACACCACGTTTCTTTTCGCCTTGATTACTCAGTGTTTATCTTTCTGACTGGACCGTCCAACTTTTCGATTTTTGCCTTTGTGATTTTGGATTATTGTTGCATTTGTGAGTTTTGACCTTTTTCTGCCCGACCACAAGATCTTTGTTTGCTGCCCTGGTTTTGATTCGGATTACGCCCATTGGATTCTGGTTTTGCTTCTTTGACATTCCTGTACCTGTGAACCAGACCCATTTCTGTCCGACTACGATTACTGTGATTGCTGCCCTGGTTTTCGATTCTATTTTTGCCCAACTGGATTTTGATTTTTGGAGTGAGGACTTTGTACTTTTGCCTCCTGCCCTGCGGGGGTCCTCCCCCTTCATTAATAAAGCATGTTCTACTGCATTGCCTGGTTCTCGCGACTGGTTCCTGATCGCACAATCACACATCCACGGCATTATTGGTCAGTGCATGGAACTTAAAATGTTCACGAGTCAGCTAATTTGTTCATATTTGCTTTCAGGGAGCAAACACAATGCCATTAACAAATATTAAAACTTTTTTATGCCATGTTCAATGCATGGTCGATATGTTTACGATAATGTTTTCCCCTTTTTGATGCCATTCAAAAAACAAAAAATATGGACTTCATTTTCAATCTTCCCTCATAATCCGACAAACAAAAGGGCAAAACGATACATGGAATTACCGAAAGAGTTGAGATTTTTACTAATTAATTATTGAGATTTCCATCCTTGTAGCCTGGAATCAAAGCGTAAATTTTATTTTATTTTTTTTTTTGGCACTATCACCTCTTGATCATTACAGGCTACATGCAGCCTAGGCTTGGTCTTAATTGCTTGGTAAAAAAAAGGTTAAAATTGATTGATTGTTCATTCTTCTCCACCTTGATGAACATTATGCTTCAGCAGCCTAAATTATTTTTGTAAACTGTCTTTGAAAATTTCACATGCATAATTAGACTGTTGGGGAACGCATGCGAAGCACAGAAGTTCTGCAATCTATTTATATTTTGCACCACAAATAGCGACTCCTTGTGAAGCAGTTTGAATCAGTTTTAATTGTTTTATTACAATTAGGAAGTATATCATGACTGCATATGGGTTTGTAGGATATCTTCAAAAGATAATGCAGAATGCTCGTGACCAACACCTCAAAGTTCAATAAATTGTTCAGCAAACAAACTACTCTTCTTGATTAGATTTCCATCATGGTATGATGTAATTCCTTACCTTAAAAAAACGGTCATAACCCATCGTTATGTGGATTTTCTATAACATTAATAACATTTATAACTTCTAACTAATGATGGTGAGGTCCTATAATTTGCCACATCTAAATCTTCCAACATGACTTTTTAAACAAATGAGAATCTATGCACTAAATCCATTAGGGTTCAAATAATTATTGGCCGCGGAAACATAGGCTTTTAATAGCTGCAATAGTAATCCGGTCGTATTATCTGTTTATTTGAATCCAAACGGCAACAACTTTTGGACAGGCAGTGTAGAACACAAATGATCTGGTGTACAAACTGAATTACCGCACCAGAGAATTAAACAAATGTCGCAGCTTAAGTTACTGCAGAAGATCAAACCACTAAAGTGTTACTCAATTAGAAAGATTTTTGGCTATTTTTTGAAGAAATGGGTCATGTGTAGCAAATTGATGGGCATCACACATTTGTAAATGCTTTCTGTAACTTTTTATCATTATTTGAAGACTAAAATTTGGCTGGTTTGTATGGTCCTAAGCCCCGCCCCCAAAGTAGTCGTTGCACGGACCTCGTAGTCATGTGACCTGTGACATGTGAGAAGCAAGATGCAAACGTTACCAGCTGATCAACAAGTGGTTTGTTCTATACTGATAATTGATTTCACCTTGATCAATCCTTGATTTCGTTGATTTTGAGAAAACATTCATGAACATGCCAAATAGGTGTGTAGTGGTAGGCTGTAACAAGACTCCAAACGATGGTGCAAGTTTAAATCTCTTCCCAAAAAAGAGATGCCAAGTCTCACGCATAGGGTGGAGTCTCTCGCCTCTTAGTGGCATTCACCTTCCTGTGCCGTAGTCAGCAATTTTTCAATCAATGCGCACTGGAGAAATTCACTTGCGGAAATGAAGTCATTGTGCATTAAGTTAATCAGTTTCATGTGCATTACGGTGGATTTCCCCACTAGTGACACAACAATCGATTATGACTCCGGAATTCTCACGCTTGTCTTTACTGAGGGATTGAAAGCAATAGATTTGCATAAAGACGTTTCAAATGGTCTTGTTTCATTTAAACAATTTAAATGATCATGAAACACATGCATTGTTTCAATCCCTGAGTAAAGAGAAGCACGAGAAGTCCGGAGTCATAATCGCTTTCCATGTTACTTAAGTTGAAGTCCACTTTACGTAAGAGAAACTGAAACTTCAATGCACAAGGCTTTTAATTCCGCGTGAGAATCTCATCAATAAGCCTTCATTCAATAATTGTGGACTATGGTGAAATAGCCTAAAAAATGCATAGGACCTAAATTGGATGTGTGTAACTTGGCATCTCCAAGTGTGATCCATTCTCGTGCTTACTCCCCACTTGCTCAGCTGCTACCCCGTCGGGCCTGGCGTGGGTAGCCCATGGCCCAGCCCCAATGTACGGCTTCGGTGTAAATGTCTATGTAAGAGTGCTGTGAAGACAAGCTGACAAGTGAGCTTGTGTTTACGTTGCTTTGCTGTTTTTAGTAACTTAGTATCATTGATCATTGTTGTTGCTGATGACATTCTAATTTAACATTTCTGTTTATTTCTGAAACACTGGCCATATCGTGATCCTAGTCACTGGGGACTACTAGGACTTCGGTACGGCACATATCCGAAGGCTAAACCCAAACATAAACACAAGCGGCCTGTCCATGCGATTATGAAGTTGCCGTGTTTCTCAGTCGCTTCTATGTTCAAAGTCCAAAATTTGCCCTCGTTTTGTGCAGTATGGAATGCAAGAACGCATAAAACAAATGTACACGCGTTTATGACCAATGCAAACTTTTCCTTTTGCAATCCCAGATGAGATCAGAGCTTTGCTCACAGAAAAGTTAAAAACCCAGAAAATTTGGACATTTTGCGTCAAATCATTTCCTAGATTATGTAGAAAATGTATCGATAAGAATATTGGTCCCAAATAAGATAACTATAACTTTTCTTTCTTTCACAAATTGGCTGTTGAAATGAGGAGTCAAACAAGTCATTTTGTGGACAAGCTCAAGTGCAACTTACTTCTCATACGTCATTGCCGATTAGCCAATCGCTTGCGAGTTTTTAGGAGCGGTCTCAAAGTGTCTAGTTTCCTAATTTTTTTTTCCAGTATGACATATGATTATGAAAGTTAAATGCTGGATTCGTGAATGACAGGCAGTAATACACGTCTACAGCAGTTTATTTCCCCTAACTTAGTAGACCTTTAAATGTTATTTTAAAAAATAGGCTACAGTTAAATTGCAGTTTTAGAAATGCACGCTTCTAAATGAAAAGAAAATGGAGCAACACTGTTAACTTCACAAAATGCGCCAATTTCGTTCAGAGATTTACTAACAGACACACAGAGGCAGTATATAGAATGAGCCTGCGCAGGTTCCATACCGATTGTGTTATGCAAAAAACAGTAATATAAATGTAATGTAGCCTATAAAACTGATAAAACGACAGAATAAAAAGTCGAATTTGGGCTTTGAAATTAAAATTTTTTTTACCCGTTTTGTAAATATCAAAGTTTTCCTTTGGAGTAGCCAAACAGAATGCCAACAGGAGCTTGTATTCTGTAAGCTGTATTCTGATGCCATTTTCTCATACATGCTGTGGGCATCTTCTTGCTGTTATATGCCAGTCTCACACCAGTGAAGAATCAAATAAAGTTGGTTTTCTGTTCCTTGAATGATTTTGACATTTTCATGTTTGTATCACTCTTTTTTCATCCATTATTGTGAAAAGACACACGCACGCACGCACACACACATATATATAGAGGATCTCTGAGTGAGCCAGAGATATCAAATGAAACGAGAGATGTAATTTTTTGTAAAACTTGTGAACTGACAAGCAGCCTTGGAAACAGGGTGGTGGTGAGCCGCCTTTCTTTTATGCATCTTTTCACACCCACACACACATGCGTGCGCGCGCAAACACACGCACAAACACACACATGCGCGCGCACGCACGCACACACACACACAACTTAGTCATACCAGGCAGATAATTTCTGATAAATAAACTGAAAATTCTTGGTCCGGGCAATATTGACTAAAATAAATATTGTTCGTTTGCATAAACTATTTTACAAAGCCAGTTGAAAATCGGCAAAGTATCCCTTCAGTCATTTTTTCAGATCTGGTAGTAAAATTTTCACATTTTTCGGAACGTTTTAGAGACAGTGAAAATTTACTGATACAGTAAAATAACATGAGAAAAGTTAAGTAACATCTAAATGCGTGTTTGCATTAGTAAAATGCATTTAAATGATACTGCCGCAAATGAATGCCAATTCCACCCACAGTCATGCAAGGTGATTTAACCCAGGTACCTATATGTGTATTTAACACGCACATAACATATTTTATTGCTTGAGATGAAATGTTTATTTGATGTGCTACAGTGATAGAAGAGCAGTAAAATCAAATCAACGAAAGAAAAAGCTCAAGTAGAACTTCAGCTGGCTCTGCATATGTGAATGGTTTCATGAATGGTTTCATAACCAGAATTTTCACATATTGCACTGGGCTTAAACAAAAGGCCAGTTATGAAAGTAAATATCTTTTCAGCCGGAATATAATTCCTGGGAAAGAACCAAAGCATTCACTTCCACTTCACAGAGATGAAGGTTCTCTGCTTTTGGATGGTAAATCACCACGTAGCGTCCATACATTGGCAGAGGACAGTGGAAGGTTCTTGTCTCTCCTGCTGACATAGGAGTAATTGTGCTGCACCTGTAAGAGAGAAAAAAATACAGTTAATAAGTGACTTGCTGACTTGTATCTCTTTTTTGATCTCCCTTTTTGACCTGTTTGCAAGTCTGTGCTCAAGTCAGTACAAAGGAGTTAAACAGAGGCAGCTGCTGACAGCCCATGCACCTGAACAGACTGAGGATGATGCAGATATTACAAGGACACTTTCGCTACAACCTGGTATTTCAAATTGAGGGAAGGGTTTTTTTTAGCGCATATACTGAATTTACTGTTGTGATCCTGCATTTTCTGTCTTGCCTTGCCATGCACCATGTTTTTGTCCATGCCCATGTCTAGTTTTTCGGTGCCTGGCCTAATGCCATGATAATTGATTCTTGTATTTAGTGACCACTGATTATGTCTGACCATCCTTAGATTGTATATTGTGTATTTGGTATATTGGATTTCATGTTTTGTTATTTTCATGTTTTAGTTTTCATAGTCTCCATGCCATGTTTCATTTTTCATTCTACTGGTTTTCGCTATTGGTGCATTTCGTAAAACCCAACATTTACGGTTCGCCACAGTAACAATTGGTACTGACCATGGATTATTGATTCCATTCCTTTTCAGGGAGCTTCCGATGCAAATCTGAGCTCCAGTGATCCTTTCTGCACAGCAGTCTCCTCGGTTAGTGATGGTGACAGAGGTGATTTTGTATTGCTTCAGCAGGTCTACTCTCCACCAAGGGTTGTGATTTGTAGCGTGAGAACAGGATCCATGGTGGAAATTAGAATCTCGATTTCCATCAATGGCATTGCCTGCATCGCTGAAAGGTGCAGCATCCCCAGGCAGTAAGGCCGACTGAGTTGCCTTCCCGCGTAAAGCCACATTCTCTGCATGGTAGGGAAATGAACACAACTGATACAAAATAGGGACCAAATATTACTACTTGAATTGCTTACTGGTTCAATTATCAGGAGTTATCAATTATCAATGTGACCTCCCTTCCGAACGGGCTTTCACAGCTCTCTCATGGGTCACCAGAACACTTCAGGGTCAGTCCATATCAAAGTATCCAGACCCTCCTAGATGACCCCCTGAGAAATTTCTCAAAAAATTCATATCAGTACCTCTGGTGGACTTATGAAATAATAGCAAGTATTAGACAAATATCCCAAATGGTTTTGAAGTGATGGCCTGTCACAAAATCACAATTTTTTGTCAGAAGTAGATAACTCTAGCAATCCATGGTGAAGATTTGAAGGATGCGGGCAATTGTGCACACGTTGAACCATGGACTTCAAAATTGATATTTTTCCTTAAAATGAAAAACGAGCAAATAATAATAAAAAAATGTCTTCTCATTCCTGCCAAGATACAAACAAGATTAAAGTGGATTACCTATGACAGGTATCAGGACTGATCACAAAAAAAAATTCAAGCTTGTATTCCCCACAATTTCTGATCTGTAGCATTTAAAATGTACAGCAATTTTTGCAATTTTTTATTTTTTGGCTTTTCAGCCAACTTTGGAGGCCTATTGTGGAGCAACCAAGGTAGACACACCTAAACTGAACACAATTATTCTTATTCTAGGGGAAAGGTTGGCCTGGGAGACCAAAAATCTGATCTGTAGGTCAAATAATAGAGGAGCCAGAAACACAATTTCGTCAAAATTCAAAAATAAAAAAAAAACCACCAGAGGTACCTATATAAATTTTTTGAGAAATTTTCCAGGAATTTTCTAATTTTCTGGATGCCTTCACTTGGACTGTCCCTTCAACCTATCTATAAAGTACCTATCTATCAATCTAACACGCTAGCTTGTAACCATTTCCACATCTTAGCAGCCCCCTGCATTCCTTTTACTTGCCCCTTTATCATTATATCACCATCAAAAGTTCTTTGATCAGAAAAAACTATTGATCAGCTCAAATGAAAAGAGAGTAAAAAGACTTTGCTTAAGGCATCTCTTTCTCTCAAACTCCTCTTTCCTCTTTCTTTCTCCTTCTCATGCTGTCAAAAGACTTATGTCAGATACAGTGGCCATCCATCAGCTGTAACAAAGGGCTTCAGAAACCTTGCCCTTCAACGCTCATTAACCCAAGCCTCTTGCAGTTTTCTTTTCCTGATCAGCAACAGTTGCCCTGACTAATTGATGGGACCGGCGACAGTATAATTCATTTTTGAAAGCATTGTTATATATTGCACCACAAAATTATGAGGCTTTTTCTACTGTACAAAAATGATGACGTAAAATATTATTATGGCGTTATAATTTCTCTGTTCTTCTAGCTGGTGAAACAGTGCAGATTTGCTTCGTTTGCAAGGCTCATTTTGCAATTAGCCACACGAATCTGTTCTATATACTGAATGTGGTCGCGCTTAAGGGCGTTGTTGGGCACGCTGCACGGCTGAGTATGGCGAAAATAAATGCTGCAAAGTAAGCAGAAGTTTTGGATTTTTTGCATTTATGCTGCCATTGCCTTCCTTACAATGCCATATCAACTATAAAAATGTAGGCAATAGGCTTTCAGCTTTTTCAATATTATCTCCTATTATAGATTAGTGATTGTTCTTGGTTGTTCAGTCGATAAACTGATTGTTAATAAGATTGTTAAACTTGAACGAGAACAGCTGGAGCACAAGCGAGAGGTGAGGTGACTGAAGGCCTTCTGAACATCTGACAGCACGTCACTGGTCAAACAACAGATGCACATAGATCTATTATGATATCAAACCTAACTTTCCAGGCACAGATAGTTCCCATGGCAGTGATGTTTATAGGGTGAAGAGTACCTTGTACATATTTGTGTGAAAGAACCACTGCAGAACCTTGCTCGAGGGATGAAATCATCAAGACTGAAAAAAGTAAGATCACCATCTTCACCATCATCCTAGAAAACAGGTGAAAATATGCATGATATATCTTCTTTGACAAACAATGTTTTAAGAAATGTTTTTGATGAAAATGTAAAATTCACAAGTCTATGTCTAAGAATGAATATGTGACATTGGTTTGTTCCTCAATTAAGTCCAACATGTCATCTTTGCCTTTTAATACTGAACACTGTGAGGACTGTCTGCTAGCCAATGTAGCTTTGGTAACCAAACAGCTTACATGAACATCCACTGATGAAATACCAGTAGAAACTGCTATTTAAAAGACAGATTCTCAGATAAGATCATAATTCATTGTATAGTCTATTTAGAGTTAAGTTACTTGTACTTTCTAAACAGAATGCCTGTGTCTGTATGTTAAAGGGCATCTAAGGTCGATTCTCAGACGGGACGTTGAACGTCCAATGGTTACAGACAAATCACTTGCTTTCGTTGACATCTTGAATTTTCACATGACCAATTTTATTCATATAAACCAAGGTTTGAGTACATGCATAGATAATCCTTCTATTTCGGTTCGTTTGCGCAGGTGCGGCTCGCTGATTGGCCGATAAACAAAAACAATGGGAATCTACTTTAGATGGCATTTAATAATTTTCTCAGAGAAATGACTGCTTGCTCAAGTGTTTGATTAAAGTGTAACAGCTGTTTAAAGCTTCAAACTCATAACTCATTGACTGCTCTAATTTTTATTTTAATTTTTTTGACGGGTTGTGAAAATGGAGCTTTGCGCATGGATCTGCTGATAGAACAAGTTTGTTAACTCACCTGTCAGTCAGTCAGCTGGCATTCAAAAGTTGATTGTTGCTAATTATTTGCTGATCAGCAAGTGGCCAAGCTATCATGCATAAATATTGAGGATGATGTATCATATATATATATACCCTTAAATGGGCGTGCACATCAGTAAAAATGCAATAAATGTGATGTTTCCACATTTTATGATGGGGTGTGCAATTGATGTGCTGAAAAAACAACTTGACTGGAACATATTAATCACTGATTAAATAATCTGATGTTATATAGGATTTGGCCATTAATAAAAGAGGAGGAATAAGGAAGCTTTTTTATAACCTTCAACTTTCCAAGGAAACTCATGTTAAACTCTCCCCACCCAAGGCTTATGAGGCTCTGCCTATGAAGGAGGTTGCTGATTTATGGGACCTTTCCCACCACCTGTGATTCGGGGATCTCATGCCAAAATCTCAGGGACTGCCAAAGTTTCGAGGATACGAAGGATTTCTAAATGGGGTAGGGCTGGTTTGTGTAAAGTTTGCAGAGCTTAGCTCGCTTCCTTTTGATGCCTTTAGAGTGGATCGAAGCCTTTATACAGGGTGCGCAGTCAGCACAGAGAACATGCAGAGTATTTGTGGCCAGCAGTAGACATATGCCTTGGAGCTTAATTTTGCCTCAGCAATACAGTATAGAAATTGACTGCTAATGATAATATTTGCAGGGTTTCACAGAATAAGCATAGTTCTTTTATGATTCTGACAAAGAACCAGATGCAGACTCACAGGATAATCCAAAGGCAATCGAAGCACCTATTACTAAAACCCCAGAAGTCACACTTGACTTGACTTGACTTGACTTGAGGGGTTTTAGTAATCAGTGCTTCAATTACTGGAAGGAATACGGTCATGGCAAGAAGAGATGGAGCCCAGAGTAGCAAGAACACAGTTCAGTTCAAATGGTATATTGGGTTGGGTAAGTGACATGTTTGTGCCTGGCCAATGGCGTGTCAGAGCAGAGGCCTGGAGGAGTTCACCCATGCCAGAGAAGAGCTTCCAGATGGCAAGTCTGAAGGCACAGTGTGCTAAAACAAAATGCAGGGTTAAAAAAAATTGAGCAGACATTTCCTTGGTACCAAATTTTGATAAGGCCTCCGCCATCATAATAAGCTGAAAATTAAAATATTCTGGTGGGAAAATATTGTGTTATGTACAGTTTTTTGTTATCTTCTGCATTCATGTTTTTATCTTGTGTGAAAAATGGATAGTCTCATGGGTATCCTTTAAGATGTAGTCTGGGGAATAGATTATCAAGACATAAAAAATAATGTAGTTGTTAATAATAGCAAGTCTAAGTTTCACCTTGGACCCATTGTACTAGAAAAGGTGGCCAGATTTGACCGGACATACAAGGATTTGAATTTCAGTTACCAGCAAGGTCCACATCATGATTCACCATGTCCCAGAGTACATTGAACACCACAACAGGCCTTTGGGTCGATTCTCTGAGCAGGTGGTTGAAATTTGTTATTTAATAGCTGCCAGATCAAAGGCATATCCCACGCAAGTTATTTAGATAATTTTACGGAGCTGTGATGCATTTCAATTCTTACCATATCTGAAGATATGAAGCCATAAGTATTATATAAATGGACACTTGGTTATAGGGCAGCGTACTATATGTAGTGCACATTTACAGAATATGCACTTGAGGTCTGTAATGATTTTGTGGAGCGATAAAGGCTATTATTAATAACTAAATCATTTTGTTAGTCTTGATAATCTATTCCCCAGGCTACATTTTAAAGGATATCCATGAGACTATCCATTTTTCACACAAGATAAGTACATGTATACAGAAGCCTCACTGATAACAAAAAACAGTACATACCAAAATATTTTCCCAACAGAATATTTTAATTTTTAACTTATTATGATGGTGGAGGCCTTGTCAAGGAAATGTCTGCTCAATTTTTTTAACCCTGCATTTTGTTAAAGCACACTGTGAAGGGTTTAGCAGGGACGCAGTCCCAATCCTAGAAACCGATGAAGGCCAGGTAGGTGTTCCTAATAAACTAAGCAAAAGAACAAACTTGACAGGCAGAATAACACGAATGCAGTCCCATCCTGGAGACTGGGGGTAAGGCTTGGGAGTTTTTTTCTATTAATAAAGCTTTGAAGAGTACTGCCGTAATTTACTATCATCACAGGTTACGAAATCACAGGATTTCTGAAGCCAATCAATTCTCAAACTTGGAAGGATAAATTGAGTGGTTGGTTTAAAGCATACAGCAAGCACACTCCAGCTCAGAGACGTACGGACAGATGAGGCTGTGACTTCACCTTTTTATCGCTAGATTGTGTCAACCTGTTTCCATGTACTATGCCTGATTGATAATCAATCAAATTTAACTTTTTTTGTTGAACAATTAAGACCTACCCTAGGCTATATGAAGCCTATAATGATTAAGAGGCGATAGTGACAAAAAGATTCATTTACGTTTATGTTTGATTTAAGACTGCAAGAATGAAAATTTTAATAATTGATTTAAAAAAAACTCAACTCTCTCTGTAATTCCGTGTATCATTTTGCCCCTTTTTTATCGGATTATGAAAGAAGACTGAAAATAAACTCCATATTTCTTTTTTGAATGGCATTAAAAAGTGTGTATTTCAGAGAGAAAACATTATTGTAAACATAAGAGCATTTTAAGTTCGATGTACTGAGCAATAATGTTGTGGATGAACTTGGCACACCATTCTGCCATTTAGTCTTGTCCAATTAGTTCAATTCATTCAATCCTCTGATTGCTAATCAAGCAAAGTAAAAGGGAGTTATTGTTTGTTTAACAGTGAGAATTCTGCCTCCCCTAACTGACGTCCAACTGCAAGTCACTACTGCCCCAGCTACTCTGTAAGACTAAAAGTAAGGCTGTACACATCACTGGAACACAAAGGAGTGGGGCACATAAATGTATCACACCTGGAGGGAGAGGCATGCAAGACGCTAAATCAATTAAATGGGACATTTCTGGATGGAAGGTGGAAACATTTGAGTACATCTTGAGGGTTGTGACATGGTTTAGACTATATTTAATGGGTGACCAGTGATTACATTCATTTCTGTACATTTGTTAATTACCTTATTGCATGATAATGTACAGCACCAGTCAAAATGTAAAATGTAATTTATGTCAGGGGATGACATTCAAAATTTTGGTGTTTCAAAAAAAAAAGCCATTCTTGCCAAAATAAACCAAACAATAATGACTGTCCATTTTATAAGAAGTGACCTATAATCAAGTGAGTTTGCAGTTACAAGTCCAGGAAAAGAAAACTTTAAGTGTAGCACATCAGTAAGAATTTCTACAGCCATTCAGCATTCACACTTTTTTTACTAATAAAATAATAAGGTTTTAAATTGTTCATTTTCAGATTGCTTAAATAATGTTATTTTAGACAGGGCAGCTAAAGAGGGTAAATATTCCAATTAAAATGTCAAAGAACCCAATAAAGAAAAGTTAACAGCTGTCTAAATTAGCGATTGCAGTTGCAACTGGAACAAAAAAAAAGTTTTTCTTACCACCTGACGAAGGTCTACGACTGAAACGTAGTGTGCATTTAATAAAGTATTGCAAGCGTAGAGGACTGTGTGCAGGACTTTTTTTTTCTTCCATTCCACAAAATATACCTACTTAAATTATTGCCAAAAATGATACAGCTATGCCATTGAGTGGCAGCACAGTACACTGCTACATTCTGATATTCAAATGAGTTTTGTGTATTGTGTATGAATGCCAGACAATGAGCTACAGGGCCATTTGTTCTGTTTTTAAGTGTTTAATCAGAGTATGATTAATACCCAAGCAAATATGTAGGGCCTTCGGGAAAATGTCCTTCCTCTTGTTTTGCTTTCATGGAGATTTATAGTAAATATGACAGCCAATCAAATGTCCAGGTAGGCTGTTCTGACTGGCCACTTGTCTTTCTCACAAACTTCACTGAAACCGGTGGCATCAAAGAACAAACATAAAAATAGGATAAAAAAAATAGGAAGAGGAGGCAAGAGTAAAACTGCATAAGTTTGAGTCCTGTTTTTGAGTGACCATTTGCAGTGGAAGAACAGCTGAGGAACAACAGATGGTGAAGACCTGTTGGAAAGCATGCATTGATGTAACTAACCGTTACCTTAGCTCGCCACAGTACTATCTAGCTAGCTAGAAAATTAACTGGCAGCCAAGACCACCTCCTACTCTCATCCTGGCTTCAGATGTTGTTTTCTCAGATGTCGCTGGTTCATTGTTCCCAGCTAACCATTTAGCCTACTCAGACAATCTGCATCTGGATCTAAGAACCTAGCTTGCATGCAGTTTTTGGATGAAGTTCAAGTGGTGCTGAATTGGAGATTATAGGCTTAAAAGAATGCACTTAATGATGAAAAAAAATCTGAATTTTACTTATTCAATTGGAATGGGTCTGAAAATGCAAAATCTAGGTTCTCCAAAAAATTGCAATTCAAAATTCTTGTTAAATACTTACAGTATATGAAACACAGACAATTTAGAAAATGAGAGTGAATTTATACCTGGCGGAAAGGCTGCACACGGAGCAAGCGTGCGGGAAGTTTGAATTAGGAATCTTCTCTAAGCTAGAAATAACGCACGGACCCACTTGTGGGAAGTCGTTTACGATCTTCCCTGACTATACGGTATGGGCTACACACGGCATAGGGATGCACGTGTGGGAAGTTGTCTGCTATCTTCCCTGACTTGGTCGTCTCTCAGATTTAAGGCTAATGGCGTCTTTGATCAGAGCCGCTCAGCCCGCACAGATGGCTTAAATTAGAGTTTAGACTTCCCGCTCAGAGGAAATAAGAAAAAAGTATTATTCAAAGGTGATAATAAAAGTTGTTAGATAAGTGACCTTGGAGACAGACCTCGGGGGGGGGAGTGATGATTCTGAACTGAACTGAAATTCTTTATTTCGAACACGTTTAAGATAAAACAGAGATAATCACCAAAAAAAATGGCCACCATGCCAATACCAAAACAAAAACAAAAAGCAAACTGTTGATAACTGTCTTGCATGAGCAGCAAGATTATATGCTCGAAAAGGAGTAGGAAGAAGTAAGAACTTATTTAATCCTACCCCTTGTATTACCGCATTCTACAGTCAAGTTATTTAATTATCTATTATTATATTTACAACATTCACCGTCTATTCAAGAACCAATGGTACTTACAATTTATTGACTATAATGTTCAATTAGCTACTTATATACAAATATACACAGAATATTGCACCTGTATATAATATTGAATTTCTATACTTCTAGAACCCCCTGCGCACACAAAGAAGAAGACAATGTATCCACATTTTTCTAAACCCTGCCATTACCGTCCCGGGTCAAACTGCTGTTCCTCATCCTTATATTTATTTTAAATATATTTTATATGTTTTTTTAAACTTGCCAATGGTTTTACATTTCCTTAATTCATCTGTTAAACTGTTCCATAATTTGACCCCAGAGACTGAGACACACATACTTTTCAAGGTAGTTCTGACACGATTTATTTTTAAGTTCAGTTCCCCTCTTAGATTATAGCCTCCTTCTCTCTCTGAGAACAGTTTATTTATGTTGCCTGGGAGTAAGTTATTTTTTTGCTTTAAATACTGTTTGTGCTGTTTTAAACTGAATCAGATCTTGACATTTTTGAGCTTGCAGTTTTAAGAAAAGTCTATTTGTGTGGTCTCTAAATCCTACATTGTGAATGAATCTGATAGCCCTTTTCTGAATTATATTTATTGTTTGAAGATAACTTTTATATGTGTTTCCCCATACCTCGACACAATAGGTCAGATAAGGTAAAATTAATGCCCAATATAAAATATATAGAGCATTCAAGTTGAAGATCTGCCTTGCTTTTCCCAGGACGGCAATGCTCCATGCCAGCTTCCCCCGAACATATTTAATATGTGGTTTCCAGCAGATTTTGTGGTCTAGAATTACACCAAGGAATTTAATTTAATTTACTCTTTCTATGCCAATATTATCAATGTTTAATTTTACATCTATATTTCTCTTATAATGTCCGAACAACATAAATTTAGTTTTGTTCAGATTTAAAGACAATTTATTAGCATCAAACCACCTTTTTAAGGTATTCATTTCCTTTGTAATCACTTCCAAAAGCTGCAGTAATTCCTCATCTGAACAAAAAATATTTGTGTCATCTGCAAATAACACAAATCTTAATACATTAGATACCCTGCAAATATCATTAATATACATAATAAATAGTTTTGGTCCTAAAACGGATCCTTGAGGCACCCCACATGTAATATTCATAAAACTTGATGTATTCTGATTTATTTGTACAAATTGCTGTCTGTTAAGTAGATAACTCTTCAGCCAATCCAAAACATGACCTCGGAAACCATATTTCTCCAATTTTCTAATCAATATGTCATGATTGACTGTGTCAAATGCTTTCTTGAGATCTAAAAACACTCCCATTGCGTACTTCTTTGTATCGATACAGTGTGTTATTTCTTCTACCAGTGCCATGGCTGTCGATCTATTATTTCTAAATCCATTCTGACTGTCTGTTGAAAACTTGTGTTTCTCAACAAAACCATCAAATCGTTTTATGAATACTTTTTCTAATATTTTTGAAAATTGGGAAAGCACTGATATCGGCCTATAATTAGTGAAGTAGTGTTTATCGCCTGCTTTGTAAATGGGAACAACTTTTGCTACTTTCATCTTATTTGGAAATAACCCATTTTGAAAAGACAGGTTAAAAATATACATAAGTGGCTTAGTAATACCATCAATAACATTCTTCACAGTCAACATGTCAATATCATCACAATCTATACTGTTTTTGTTCTTAAATCCTTTGACTACATCATAAATTTCTAAATACATCTCAAGAGATAATGTCACACTCTGAATTGGATAGAGCTTGAAAGTAAGATTCTGTTATTGGAGAGGGCATATTCACCGCCCAACCGTTGGGGTGCGCTATATACTGCATAGCTCCTCTCTGCGATAGCCAAATAGAAAGTATCTTCTTTTAATGTTATACGGAAACAGTGTGGAAAAGCTGTGCAGTTGAGTGATGATATGCCCATTCTCTATATAATATCTACTCCTGTAATAGGTTAATGATTAGTGGTAATAGAAAGTAGAATGAATGGGATGTTGATACGTGTGGGTAAAAGAGGTTGGTTTAATTGCAACCCAACCATCGAGGGCATGGTAATAAGAATGTCATGCTCCCGAGCACTGTCTTTATCCCATGTATTGAAAATGTTCCGGGATGCTGGCTAAATGTTATATTTCGGAATGTTATCTAAACGAAGGGCTATGGATTGGGAACTATTTCTGGCATTTTTCTGGCAACAATTTCTGAAATTTTTTTTAATAGGGCAGTGATCCGCCTACACCCTTTACATTTCACAGGTCTAAAATAGATCGAGGCTTGACCTCTCGACTAGACCTTATGCAGTATGGGGTTGAATGTGTTTCAGAGTCAGTTGGTATGCCGGCTGTGTGTGCAACAGGAGAGTTGAGTTGTTCAAGTGTGTGTTCAGCGGTTAAGTGTTCCCTTTTTTCTGATTCTGTTGAACTGGTTCCCTTGTCTGGATGATTGTGTTGCTCTTTGGTACTCAGCAGATGCTTACGGTTGCGACGGTACACTTGTCCATCGGGAGTGTGGATGTGGTTTGAACGCTGAGCGTCTGCGGGCTGAATGACAACAGCTGGTTTCCAGCGACTGTGCTCTTCCAGACTGACGAACTCCCTGTTGGGCAGTGGCGGTAGTGACCTGGCTGACCCGTTGAAGTAAGCTTTTGATGTTGTTGTCTCTGGAGACTTTTTGAATGTCCTTCCTTTGTGGCTGACAACTTCTGGCTGCTGCTGCTGGTTGGTGCTTGTGTCTACTGGCGTATGCAGTATTCGAGGAGACTCAGGTATGCATCCCTCCCGTCTGCCTTAGCCTTGTCCATGAGCGCTTTTTCTGTCTGCACGGTCTGCTCAGCAAGGCCATAACTCTGGGGGTAATGTGGGGGTTGATGGGAATGTGTGTGAAACCCCATGACTTGGAAAACAACTCAAATTCCGTGGCCTTGTGTTGAGGGCCGTTGTCTAAGACCAGAGTCTCCGGGATACCATGCCTGGCAAAGGCTGCTTTCAGCTGCTGCTGCTGTAATGCAATGGAGCTTGTCCAATTCAAAAAACCGGCTGTGGTAGTCAACAGTCACAAGGTAATCCTGTCCATTCCACAGAAAAAGATCTGTCCCCACAACCTGCCAGGGCCTTTCCGGAATACAGTGAGGAATCATGGGCTTCTTGGGGTTTGATGGGCGCCGTTCTACACAGGACATTTTCTAACAATGTCCTCAATGTGTTTGCGCATACCAGGCTAGAACATGATGTTGCAAGCACTTAGTTTGCACTTTTCCATGCCCACGTGGCCCGCGTGGATCTTCATCAGCATTTCATCTCTGAGGCTGGACGGAATTACAATTTTTTCTCCCTTGAAGATAATGCCGTTTATTTCGGACAGCTCATCCTGGTGATTCCAAAATTCATGGGCGCTCTGGGGGCACTTTTTCCGTTCCTCAGGCCGTCCTTCCGAAATGATTTTGCTCAACACCTTGAGTTGTGCATCATCCTCGGTCGCAGATGCTGATTCCTTCAATTTGGAATCACTCACAGGTAACTTGTTGTACACTGTGTGCACTTGTATGTCCATACCTTCAGCGAGGCTGTTGCAATGGGAAGTGAAGGGCTTCCTAGAAAGTGTGTCGGCGACTGGAATGTCTTTACCAGCACGGTGCACGCTTGTGAAATTGTATGTTTGTAACTGCAGTATCATTCTCTGCGGCCTAAGTGGCACTGCAGCAAGAGGCTTTTTCATTATTGACTCGAGGGGTTTGTGGTCGGATTCTAAGAGGACATGCCTGCCATATGCGTACTGGTGGAAATGCTTAAAACCAAACAGGATAGCATACATTTTTTTCTCAATTTGTGCATAATTTGTCTCACTGTCTGTGAGAGACTTAGACGCATAGCTAATAGGCCTATCGTCCTGAAATAGAACAGCACCTAACCTGAAATTGGATACATCTACCTGCAAACTGAGATCTTTGTCAGGGTTGAAATAAGCAAGCACAGGACTTGGCTCTCTCGTGTGAATGTCCTTCATTTTTTGGAACGCTGGACAGGAACTCACTGGATTGCTTTAACAGCTATTGCATTGGTGCGTTGACCTCGGACAGGCTGGGGGCGAATTTAGCTAAAGGCCCTGTCACACAGCGAAAACGCATAAAAAGCGCATAAAAAGCGCATAAAATCTAGGTTATACGCGATTGTACGTGAAAAATGCATGATATCCATAAATCATTAGTGGAGCCTGCGAAAGTCATAAGTTTTTATGCGTCGAAAGTGGGGGCGGGGGTGGGCTTGCGCGCTCATACGCAAAAATCGTTTTGAACTGCACAAAAATTTAGGCTTTGCGTGATTTTGGAAGTGGGCAGGGCCTCTGCGTAAATCATGCGAGGAATATGCGTACTTAAAGCGTGAAACATGCGTCTTGTGCATGTTAAGGACGTGTTTTATGCGTCTTTTTTGCGTGTTTGCTGCGGGATTCTGGCGATGTTAGCGTCTATTCCGCGCATGTCCACGCACTTTCCACGCATTTAAAGCAGATGCATCGCAGACATTTCACTAACCATTCACTTTCATAACGCGTATAGCACGTGGTTTTTTGGCTTGTTCGTCGAAGTACGCGTTCTATTCGTGATTTTTAAGTGATGTGTGCGTGATTTATTAGTTTCTTTTCAATGCATATGCCCAAATTTGGGAAAATTTTTACATTAACATGCACGCACTTAGCAGCTAAGTGCGTTTTCCATACGTGATCCATCAGTTTTGGGCTGTGTGACAGGGCCTTAAGTAATTGGCCATGCCCAATACAGTCTTCAGTTCTGCATGGGTCTTTGGCAGTTCCATCTTTCTGATGGCGGATATTCTCTCTGGATCTGGCTTGAGACCCCCAGCTGTAAGGTGGTGCCCAAAGTAGCTTACCTCAGTGGCTCCAATTGTATATTTCTCAGGATTGAGTTGGACTCCTTTTTCACACGATCTCTGCAGCATGGCATGAAGGTTCTGATCATGTTCCTCTCTGGTGGCACCTTAGACGAGAATATTATCAACGATTGCACTTACACCGTCAAGACACTCGTATGTTTCATCAGTCTTCTGCTGAAACTCATCCTGTGCGTAAATGAGGCCAAATGGCAAGTGCAAAAATTGGTAACGCCTAAACGGCGTGTTAAATGTCATTAGCCTCGATGAATCATCTGAGAGTTTGATCGCCCAGTAACCGGACCGTGCGTCCATTACGGTTCATTGGCGTGCGCCTGTTAGTTTGTTAGTAATGTCCTCTAGTGTTGGTAGTGGGTAGTGCAGGCTTTTAATGGCTTTGTTTAAGTCTCGAGGGTCAAGGCAAATTCTCAGCTTACCTGTACATGGCTTTTCAACAACGACTAGCGCATTGACCCACTCACTTGGTTCTGTTACCTTGGCAATGATCTCTGTGTTCTCCATATGCAGCAGCTCCTTTTTTACACGGCTGCGCAGTGCAAAGGGCATCCTTCTCGGTGGGCAAACTACAGGTGTTGCAGCTGGTTCAAAGTGAATGCTGCATTCCCCTGGGAAACTGTTCCATGACGGTCTGTTTTTCAATTGGGGCAGCTACTGCCAATACTAGCTTAATAAAATCCATATCTAGGCATGCTTGTGGGCCTAGCACTGGAGATGCTTGAGTGTCAACGATGTAAAAGTCTAACATCATTTCACACGCTTGGTATTTGCATTGGAATGTGCATATGCCTTTTAGAATCAGCTGCTAACCACCATAACCAGTTAGTCTACGTGAGGTGCGATGTCGTTGGCACTCAGCTCCCAATTGATGAAGATCTTTGCAATAAAAAAACTGCTCGAGGGTAAATCTGCGCTTGCTATTGTTAGCCCAATGTGTTCGCGTTATAACGAAACTAGATCTGCCCGGGATCCTAGCATCTTCTCTCCCAGGGCATTGCTTCAAATATCTCAGCTCCGTAGCATTCCGCCTCCTTGCAATGTATCATTCTTTCTGAGATCGGCTTGTGATGCAGTCAGGAAGACTATGCCGGAAGGAATTTGATTGCCCTGATAATTCTAACGAACTCTAAACCACCTTAATGGCAGAAACCGAGCCTGAGCTACAGCCTTGCGTTCCGAGTGCGTCAAACTGAGTCCATGGGACATATTGAATGTTCTTGAATAGCACGACAATATAAACGCATAAGTAGTTTGTTTGAGGTATTGAATAATTATCCGCTAAATATTCAACATTCATTTTCAAAGTCGTTTTCTGACAGAATCTTTGCACTATTCCGCACAAATACTGAGCCTACAACGGTACAGTAGCCTACGTATTTTCCTTACCCATTCGTTGAATGGGCAATTTCACCATAGACTGTTGTCAATTGGCGCAGCCTATTGGATAAAATGCTGCGCTGCAGAAAGAAAATTGTGAAGGTACGATTCCTGATCGGGGTACATTTTTTTTATTTTTTTGGAAATAATCGCAGTTGCCTTAATCGCTGGGGTTTTTGTTATTCTTACTTTTCTTTAACATATTTTCACATTGCCTTTGTAGTTATCATTTTACTTATTTGTTTTGGTTTTTTAATAAATATGCTCTAGTGGAGTCAAACTTAATTTTCATTGTATGTATTATCTTTGAATGGGAAATTGTATAGGAAACAAAACTGGCAGAAATAATAATAATTTTTTTTTATTCTAAAAATTTAAAAATGTTATATTTGGTTGGAATGGATGCCTGTAGTGATATATAAGTGAAATTGTATGGGTTTTACAGCTTGGTATGTAAGAAATCTGAAATGGAACACAAGGTACCTAAATTGCCAAAATGGAGAGGCCACCTAGACATTCCTCCCGAATTTTGTTCTGATTAACCTGATCAGAATAAACTTTGGCACAGATAATAATGACATTCTGTGCTGTAATTTTTAGAGGTTTCAGACTGCAATTAAACAAATTTACAAGGGATCGAAGTAAAACTTTGTTAGGTGCAAAATGAGATCTTTCATTTACACTGTGTTCCATCTCCATTTACTCTGACTCAGTGACATATCTAGTGATTTTTACACCAGGTATGAAATCTCAAATGGTTTTACTTTTATTGCGATACCAAGATTATTCAAATGGACCAAGCAGTCACAGAGATATACTCATTTCATTTTGGGCTTGCCATTTTCAAAAAAAGAGGCTCAGGGCTTAAGGGGTTAAATCTATACATTTCTGGGATCATAAACTTCTTGACCACAAGTACAATTCATCTTGAACATTACATTCTAGATTACCAGCTTGCTATGAGCCAAATTAGACAGCTATCCAGGTGTCTCGCCAAAGTCTGAGATCCATCAAAATGGTTCACTGTCAAATCATACATTTATCATATATTTAACACAAATTAACTTTTGGGGCATGAAATTCAGCTTGAACTAATGATTTTCTGGTTGAGTTAAGCATGAATTTATCAATATCAGTGCAGTTGAACATCATTGGTCACCAGTAACCGCTCCAAACACAACACATTCCTTTTCTCCATAATAAAGTTAACAATATTGTCCATTTTTCTTCGAAGTACCCCAAGCATTAAATAAAGTGCTGATTAAACAGCTATAACATTCACACTGCAATGAAAAGCTAGCCGCTCTCGCATCCGAGCTCATAACCTTACACCTTATAAGGGTAAAAACTCACTAATACTCAGTAATAAAAAACTCAGTAATATCTGAATTCTGAAATACACCTTATTTTAACAGAACAGAAATTTCACTTTCAGGAAAAAGCAAACGACATATGCCTCCATATTCAACAGAATGGTGTAATGAATGTACCGAGGGATCTACCGACGTGCATGGGCTGCATACATTTGGAGAAACGAAAACCTCGGCATTCAATGTCTTTAAACGCGGTATAGATTCTACAGCAGAAAGCCATATTGAACAAAATGCAAACAGAGTAGAAGTATAACCTGTTTTCTTCATTGATGCCCTCCTCCAGAGACAGATGTATCGGGTAGAAGGAACCCTCCAGTACTGTTTCATTCGGAATAATTCCCATTGACCGCGTTCATACAACATGTATCTCCTAAATGAAACTGTACACTTCAGGCCGGTTTTGGGTGTCTTTGTTTTTTTGATATCGCATCATTTTCAGCTGCGCAACCGTGGCCAATATTCGAAGAACACAACCGACCTTACTTTTACGCTTAGCTTTGTATCCTATTCTTATTGTCCGATCAATGTATTTCAGTTATTGAGGAAAGTTTAAACACTCGGGAATTGGATAAGAAACGAGTCTATTAATACATCGTTACCGGTGAAGCTTCACGAAGGTGTGAACTTTAACTGTAGAGTTACGCAGATGAATCTGAGTATATAATTGAGTGACTGGCTATCGACACCAGTACTTGGGTGGATAGAAGGAAGCGCTGAATCTGTCAATGGAGGAATATACGCGTTGATCCATGGGAGGGAACTACGCATATTTTGTGTGTGATGACTGTAATTGACAGTAGAATGTGAGAGAATCAATACTATGTCGGATTTTTTGCTTCACAAAACGTATTTTTCTAACCACTAATTGGAATACTGTTGGCTCACTGTATTTAAAATAGTTGCTACAGAATACTAAGTTTTTTTCTGTCGCAAGTGATAATTTTTTAAAACTACTGGATCGATACTATGGGCAAGGATATTGACCAGTTTGCACATCAGGCTTAGCTGAGGAGTTTAATTCATGCAGCTCCTGAAAAACAGGGATTGGAGGGAACTTCTCCATACTCTAAATCGCGTTTCAGCTCTGCCTGCTTGTGAATATTCAATAGCTGATCTGGGGGTGCCATCTCGTGGTCGAATACTGTAACTAAGTGCTCAAATTTGCATATCTATAGACGCGAGCGTCTACATCTGCAGAAAGGGGTTAATACCCTGCAATTTTATTCATTTCCACTTTGATGCATTGTTTTCTTTTAGAATGTTTATTGCTCATTTGTATATTCCCGGTGCTATTGTTGCTGCTATGTCTAGCGTGTGTGTGCTGTTGTTTGTTTGATGATGTCATATCCGTGGTGTGGTTGACGCCTGCTGCAAACTTAATTTCCTACGTGATATCAATAAAACTGAACTAAACTGAACTGCATGATTATGATTATTTGGCTCAGCCTCTGGAGAGCTTGTACTGAAAGATGGGGAATAATCCTGATAACGAGGTGTTTTAGTCGAAAAAATGGCAGAAATTAGCACCATTCGATTCAAGGCAAAATGTATGGACTGAAAATAACCTCAAAATTACCAGATCATGCATGTTGTGACATTTCTGTCGGGATCGGGGGTCGTGCTGCTCGTTGTATAGGGTAGTTGCGGTTGCATGGCTATAGATCTAGACCAGTGGTTCTCAAGTTCGGTCCTGGCGCCCCCCTGTGTATGCTGGTTTTTGTTCCAACTACAATTGCAATCTTTAGATTTTAACAAGCTGATGATTTGTTTTAATTTGGTGCATTTATGCAAATATCCACATTGAGATATATTGTAAATATTGGCAGAGGGAAACAATTTAACCAAACATTTAATCAACATCCATCCATTCTATACCCGCTTATTCCTCACTAGGGTCACGGGGCGAGCTGGAGCCTATCCCAGCTGACTATGGGCAAAGGCAGAGACCCACCCTGAACAGCTTGCCAATCCATCGCAGGGCGCACACACCATTCACACACCATTCACTCTCACACTCACACTCGTATCCGTACCCATGGGCAATTTGGTGTCTCCAATTAGCCTGATATGCATGTCTTTGGAATGTGGGAGGAAACCGGAGTACCTGGCAAAAGCCCACGCAACACGGGGAGAACATGCAAACTCCACACAGAAAGGCCCCAGGCCGGATTCGAACCCACAACCTTCTTGCTGTGAGGCAGCAATGCTAACCACTGTGCCACCGTGCCGCCCCATTTAATCAACATAAATAATCAAAAGGTTCCTCATTGGTGAAACTTTTGACACATGGTGGCAAAACCTGACAATTTACTTGGCAAACAATGGAGTCACACCTGTTGTGTTTCCTGTTGATTTTATTTGGTTCAGGCAAGTTATTTGGGAAAAACTCAAAACACCTGTAGTCAGAAACCTAATTTGGAGCTTTTTGATTTTCTCAGAGTCTAATCCGATCTGTGTAAAAATGTTTTAACCTGAAAATCCTAGCAATATTGAAAATTAAGCACAATATGTTCAAGGGTTTTTATTTTTCAAAGCAGAATGGATATGTCCATCCAAATGTGACTTAAGATGGCAAATAACTGCTCAAAACATGGAATGCTGCTAATTTAGACAAAGTAACAGCTTTTTAAAATCCTAGAATTGCAATTGGAGTTGGAACAAAAACCAGCATACACAGGGGGACGCCAGGACCGAACTTGAGAACCACTGATCTAGACCTACCATCAGCGCCCTCTCTCTTTGGGTGATGGAAAATTTGCAGTCCAACTTCCGATCAATGACTGATGGAAATTTGTCATTGATTTCGTACGGGCAAAAGGAACCACTGGATCAGTGTGATAGATGCTATAGTACTGGGCCTATGAGAATGTGATTTAAAGAAAAGAGGTTTACTGTAAATGCAACAACTGATAAACGCTAGTAGGCCGAATGACAAGTGCACCATTTGAAGATTCTATGATGAAAATGGGGGGGGGCGCTAGGGAGATGACCCTTGTTTCAGACGTCGGCTGATCTTGTCTTATAGTCCATTTTCAGCCTCCCCCAAAGGCCAAGCCAATTTGCGGAATCCTCCACTTGTTCTGCTTATTTTAATCCTACACGTACAGATGTATTAAAGAGTACAGGCTAAGATATAGTTCCCGTAAATTTTGGTAAAATGTGTGCATATAATTATTTTGACAATGTTGGTTGGTCCCTTTTGCCCAAACCGGTGGTTCCTTTTACCCGAGGGGTCGAACAAAAGGAACCTGTCACATAGGCCCTAGGTCTATATCCATATTTTCGTAATTTTCACTTTTTTTTCATTTGTTCGAGAGTAGATGTTTGACGGTTGATGTTATGGCTTAACAAAGTCTCTTTCTTACTATATGTGACTGATTATCCTTTCTTACAAAACAGAGGAAAAGTGGTTCTTCTTGCCCCGTCTTCACCCAGACTTGGAGGGGGTTGGGGGCCTTTCAACGCCGTTTCAGTATAGGCCTAGGCTACAGGGCCTACTATCAGATTATCAGGCAAAGTTAGCCTAGTGTAATTTTTTATTTATTTATTCATTTTCTATAGCCTATGGGCGTGCAGGAGCGATTGGAGGATTTGCATGTGGGGGGCGATATTGGTGGGTGATCTGGGCATCGTCGAACTGAAAAATTTTGAAATTTAAATATCACTTATGCGTTTCCTTGGCATCTGGGAACAAAATACAATGCCTGAGAGTCAGCTAAAAATTGCTAAAAAAAGGGCTAAAAAATTGCTAAGAAAAATGCTTTCATTGAAAAACGTGACGTAAGACCTAAAAGTCAGACCGTTTAATCCATGCGGGGGCCTCTGTGACTGTCTACAAAGGACATTCATGTCAAATGCGAAAACCGCCATTAACCAATCTTTGTTAAATCAAAATTTTCATGGGGCGTCACGATGATAGTTTTTAACGCACTTTGAAAAAAATCCCTTTTTTTCAAAATGGGTTGAGGTGGACCAACATTTTAACACACTTTGAAAAAATTTTACAAAGTGAGTTGAGTTGGTCCCAAATGTTAACACACTTTGAAAAGATTTTTCAAAGTGTGTCATTTTTTCAAAGTGGGTTGTTACTTCTTGTCTGCCCCGTGTATAAGTCTCCCAGTGAGTCTGTCGGTTTAGTTAGGTTCAGTTTTTGTTTTCTCAGTTATCCACTCTTGGAGTGAGTATTTCTGTTTCCCCCTGCCTTTGGCAGTGTACCTTAGTTCTCCCATTTGTTCAGTGCTTGTGCACGGTGTTTTGTTTCTGGCGTGTCTGCCATTTTTCCCTTAGTGTTTTGTGTTTAATAAACACTTCTGCATCCTGCACCTGGTGTTCCTCTGACCTCTTCTTACACAGTCCCTGAGTCCTGGACCGCCCAAGCCCTGTCCTTCCATGAGCACTGGCTGCTGCTGTCCTGATCCAGCTTAGCTCCATCCTCGACACGCAACTTCTATTGATGCCACTATTTAGATGGACTTTAAAATGGCAATCAAGTTCAATTATTCTACTTGTACTTTATTTTATTATTAATTAGCAAGCCCGCGGAGGATGGGCTTCCCCACTATAGCCAGGTTCCTCCTGAGATTTCTTTCCACTGGGGAGTTTTTTCTCACCACTGTTGGAGGATTTTTCTCCCTACAGGGAGTTTTTTTGCCTCATTGCTGTAGCGGGGATTAGGCTGGGCACTGCCCCTTCATTCTTCTATTTAATATTTCATTGTAGAGCGTCTTCGCGACAGTCTCTGTGAAAAGCACTATATTAAATTAATTGAATTGAATTCTACCCGCTACATGATCAAGTCGGCCCTCGGGAATCGTTCCAGCAGTAGTTCCTAACCACCACCACTAGTGTTTAGATCCCGGGGGGAATTTTATTACTCATATAGAGAATATAATTGACAATCATCAACAACGTTACATAATTATTTCTTGCCGGGGTCTAACCGCCAAAGATGTTGCTCTGTATTATTTAATAAACATTTTTATCATTTACAAATCACCACCTTGTTCTATTCTTTCCTGATTGAAATTTCAATGCGCAATTTTCTTTGCGGACCAAAGGGCTGCATCGCCAGGAGCATCACCTGCGGTGTTTTAGAAACTTTGGGAAATGGTCCCGTTCTGTCTGGCTCCCTCTAATCTCACTTCTGTTTTCTCCTCTTCTGCGTCCCTGTCCTTGTTGTCTTTGTCTTTTTGTGTTTTATTAGTGTATAAATAAAATGTCCTTCTATATCTCACTGTGGTGTCTTTGCCCTCTTAGACAGATCAGGTTATTAGTTGCCAATAAAAGATAGGACAATGCGCTGAGAGGGACGGTGGTGGTTACTTAGTCACAAGCACATACACACAAAAATGCTGCTAGAGAAAAACTGCATTAATATTTTACGGTTTGTGACAAATATGACACAAACTAGAAATATATATGCACAAAAAAAAAAGAAAAAAAAAGAAATTTCAATGCGTATTTACTAGAATCCAGCAGGCATAATATAGTCATAAATACTGGGCAAAAAGTTGGATTATTCATATTTTCATTTTTCATTAAGTATATCTCTGAGTTTACTTCAAAGTACAGCGCCCTCCATAATTATTGTCACCCTTGGTTATGATGTGTTCTTTAGCGTCGAATAAATTCAGTTTTTTTCTAAATAATATAGGACCACAATGAAAAAAAGAGGAAAATCCAACCTTTAATTCAAGTGCATTTATTCAGTGGGAAAAAAAATCCCACATTAAGAAATTATTTTTTTCCCTCAAATCATATGTGCCACAATTATTAGCACCCCTGATGTTAATACTTTGTACAACCCCCTTTTGCCAACAAAACAGCACCTAATCTTCTCCTTTAATGTTTCACAAGATGGGAGAACACAGAAAGAGAGATCTTTGACCATTCCTCTTTACACAATCTCTTTAAATCATCCAGAGACCTGGGTCCTCTCCTCTGCACTCTCCTCTTCAGCTCACTCCACAGGTTTTCAATGGGGTTGAGGTCTGGGGATTGAGATGGCCATGAGAGGAGCTTGATTCTGTGTCTGGTGAACCATTTCTGTGTAGATTTGGCCACATATTTGGGGTCAGACCCAGTGACGACTCATCTTCAGCTTTCGGGCAGAGGCCACCAGATTTTGATTTAAAATGTTCTGGTATTTCAAAGCGTTCATGATGCCATGCACCTTAACAAGGTTCCCAGGGCCTCTGGAAGAGAAATAGGCCCACAGCATCACCGATCCTCCCCCATACTTCATAGTGGGCATGAGGTGCTTTTTTGCATAATCATCTTTTGTGTTCCGCCAGACCCACTTAATGTGTTTGTTGCCAAAAAGCTCTATCTTGGTCTCATCTGACCAAAGCATACGGTCCCAGTTGAAGTCCCAGTACCGCTTAGCGAATTCCAGACGTTTGCATTTATGTTTGTGAGTGAGAAAAGGTTTTTTACGTGCATGCCTCCCAAACAGCTTGTTGGCATGTAGATAGCGAATGATGGTTGTTTTGGAGACTTTGTGACCCCAAGATGCTACCATTTGTTGCAATTCTTTAACAGTGAGCTTTGGAGAACTTTTTTTTCTTACCATCCTCCTCACTGTGCGTGGTAGCAAAATAACCTTGTGTCCTCATCCAGGCCTGTTTACCACTGGTCCAGTTGTTTTAAACTTCTTAATGATTCTTCTGACAGTAGATATGGGCAGGTGCAGGTGAGTGGCTATTTTCTTGTAGCCATTGCCTGACTTGTGAAGGTTGACACACATCTGCCTTACTTGAATGGTGTGTTCCTTTGTCTTTCCAATGTTGAAAAGTGGATAAGAGTAATGGCCTCTGTGTCACGTCATATTTATACCCCAGGGAAACAGGAAGTGATGAATTACTAATTAAATGTTCCTAGATACTCTGATCGACTTTGTTAACATTTTTTTATTCAAGTTTTGATATTTACAGAAAAAAGATATTAGGTGGAATATAGGGGTGAAGATCAGTACATTAAAAAAACAAGCAACTGCAATATGCATAAACATATAAAACAATCCACACAAATATCATATAATCACAATAAAATTCATTCTCCTGATACTACAAATGACTTCAGACCAAGCAGATACAGTGTCCACATGGGCTTTGTGTAATATTGCAGTGGACTTTTCCATGATACATATAGCTGAATAATAATACACCCAAATATATGTTAATGAAATTCCAGGCTCTATCCAACGCTTTAAGATGGCTTTTTTAGCTGCAGTTAGTCCTGCTAATAAAATAGTTTCTTTAGTCTACTGAGCTCTACTTCTGAGATATCCCAAAGAACCAACAAACCAGGACACATGGGAATCTGCACACCCAAAAGATCTTTAAGAGTTGAGACCACATAGATCCAAAAGTCCTTTATTGGAGGGCACTCCCACCACATATGAAGATATGTACCAACTACGTCTGATGAACAGGTAGTGCAAAGGCTAGAATCTGATAATTTTAGTTGAAAACTGCGATATGGAGTAGCATAGAATGTATGGGCCACTTTAAAATGAATTAACTGATGAGCCAAGTTTTTGGAAGAAGTAAAAATATTACTCCAGATTGACTCCCAATCTACGGACACACCTAAAGTGTTTAATTCCCGATTCCAAATTGAAGAAACAGGAAGAGTATTAATATTATGAGATAAAAGTTTGTTATAAAGGAATGAAACTAGACCTCTGGAAGTGCCTGCAGTGGGAAGAAATTGTGCTAAAGAATGGGTTGGGAGAGCCTTATTCCACGGCACTCCATACGCGCGTAGGGCCGAGCCGAAGGTACAGAAAATAAGAAAAACCAGGGAGCATAAAACACTCCTTAATACTTTGTAACAAACACAAACCTTTTTCATCAAAAATATCACCCAACACCTGCACATTTCTGTGAGACCAGGGGGGGTAACGAATAGGTTCTGATCTTGTCAGCAGAAAGCCATTATTCCAAATGGGGGACAAACTGTGAAGGGTAAGACAGACACCAAGAAACTTACTTGCCTGTTGGAAGACATCCAACGAATTTGTAATAATGTGACCCATATGAAGAGAAATGAACTTCTTTTTGAGGCCCAAGAAAGCTAAATCTTGAATTCTATATGGTTTTACTATGGCCTCTTTTATTTTGCGCCACAAAACCAGATAATTAGAATCAAACCAAACCTTTAGTGCTCTCAACTGGAAGGCCCAATTATGATATTTAAAATTCAGCAAAGACAAACCACCATGGGCTTTCAGGCGCTGTGATGTTGTTACCCGTATCCTGGAGTTTTTACCATTCCAGATGAAGTTTTTCCACATTGAGTCAATTTCCTCCATATATTTCTGAGGAAGTGCCAAGGGTAGCATAGAAAACAAAAAGTTGATTCGAGGGAGAACATTCATTTTGATCACTGATATTCTACCATGTAGAGTAAGTTGCAAGGGAGACCATCGTGCAAGATCCCCCCTGTGAAAATTTCATGAACCGTTCATGAATCGTTCATGAACGATTCATAAACAAATGTGCATGAACAGTTCATGAACAGTTCATGAACATTAAATGGCAGAAAAGTTCATGAACTAGACATTCATGAACTGTTCATGAACGGTTAATTCATGAACGGTTCATGAACAGATTTCATGAACCTGGATTTCAGTAAATGAACCGTTCATGAAAAGTACATGAGCGGTTTATGAACAGTTCATGAACACTACATAAACTGTCCATTACCAATAGAGTAAAAAACATGAACGATTCATGAGCAGTTCATGAACCGTCCATTAACAATAGAGTAAAAAAAAAAAAACAAACAATTGACTCTTAGCAATTTCACTATCTCAAATTTATTGCAGGTCTGAGTGAAACAGTAATGGAGCATTACATGATATCCTGACACAAACAAGCCTCATCTGTCTGTACGTCCGTCCGTACATCCATACGTCTGTCCATACATCCGTCTGTTCCACCAAAATACGCCACAATAAACTTTATCGAAATTCAAAATCAATTCTTGTTATTCCGGTGAACTACTCTGATGATAACTTTAGAAACAAGAAGTTCCGTGGAACTGTATGTCTTGCCTGGCAAGGGCAACTGCAAAACAAGGCATCTACCCATGAGTTTTGTTGACCCTAGGTGGAACAGCCTTTGAGTAAAGAAAACCTTTTCATAGTACAAGCAGCAGTGACCTTGACCTTCGATCTCTTGACCTTGAGATGAAGAAGTAACATCCTATCACTTTCAAAATGTGATGTTGCTATCTATGCTGAATGCTATTTCCATTGTTTGGGATTGTTGGTGCAAGTATGTATTGTGCATTCATGCTTGTTTATTATGTTAACTTGTATTATAACTAATTCAGTCTAGAGTATCCATTTATTTTGTTTTCGATCATAAAATATAGTGTATGCTTATTTGGAAAACAGTGTGGTAATTTGCAGGTGCTATTGCGTACAGGTACATAATAAAAATGCATGCACTACACTTTCAATCAACCATAAATTATGTTTATATCTATTCCTCAACAGTTCATTAATTGTGAGTCTCGAACTTGTTCATGAACATGCAATGCAGTTCATGTACTGCCCGATCATCTTTGTTCATGAACAGTTCATGAACTGTATGAGAATTGTAGTTCATGAACTGTCATTTTAAACTTTGTAAAGCATGGTTCATGAACCGTTCATGAAATGTTCATGAACTGCAGTTCATGAACTGTAATTTTGAACTTTGTAATGAACCGTTCATGAAATTTCAATGTTCGTGGACAGTTCATGAACCGTTCATATAGTTCATGAACAGTTTGTTAGCCCATGAACTTGCTTTTGCAGGGGCAGCTTAAATTTTGCTCAGAGTGGAAGAAAAATTTTTTTTCTGAGTTGTTTGAAAGTTAGAATAGATTTTGATTCCTAAATAAGTGAAATCAGATTGTACTCGAATAGAAAAGGGAAGAGTTGCATGTTTAGCAGACGAATTAAGAGGCATTAAAACTGATTTATTCCAATTTATTTTATATCCAGATACAGACCCAAAATTGTTAACCAAATCAAGAGTTTGTGGCAGGGAATTGGAGATGTCGGAGAGAAACAGAAGAGTGTCGTCCGCATACAATGAAATATGATGCACTGTGTTTTTGATACAAATAGGGGAAATTTCAGGACTCTGTCGAAAAGCCTGCTTTAAGGGCTGTAGTGAGAGAGCAAATAAGAGGGGGGACAGAGGGCAGCCCTGCCGAGTCACTCTTTCAAGGGGAAAATTTGAAGATAAGACTATCCTGTCTGAACACAAGCAGATGGATTATCATATAAAGTGCGCTCCGTATGGATAAATCAAGGACCGAAACCAAACCGATCAAGTACAGCCCATAAAAAAGGCCATTCTAAGCGATCAAACACTTTTTTTGCATCTAGTGATAAAATTGCGCAAGACTCTTCATTATGAGGGGCCAACTAGAGAATATGCAAGAGTCTACGCATGTTATTCGCTGCCAATCTCCCTCTCGTGAATCCAGTTTGGTCGTAATGAATCAAACCACTAATACATTTGTCCAATCTTTTTGCTAAGACCTTTGCATATAGCAGTGGTTCTCAAGTTCGGTCCTGGCGCCCCCCTGTGTATGCTGGTTTTTGTTCCAACTACAATTGCAATCTTTAGATTTTAATAAGCTGATGATTTGTTTTAATTAGGTGCATTCATGCAAATATCCACATTGAGATATATTGTAAATATTGGCAGAGGGAAACAATTTAAACAAACATTTAATCAACATCAATAATTAAAAGGTTCCTCATTGGTGAAACTCTTGACACATGGTGGCAAAACCCAACAATTTACTTGGCAAACAATGGAGTCACACCTGTTGTGTTTCTTGTTGATTTTATTTGGTTCAGGCAGGTTATTTGGGAAAAACTAAAAACACCTGCAGTCAGAAACCTAATTTGGAGCTTATTGATTTTCTCAGAGTCTAATTTGATCTGTGTAAAAATGTTTTCACCTGAAAATCCTAGCAATATTGGAAATTAAGCACAATTTGTTCAAGGGTTTTTATTTTTCATAGCAGAATGGATATGTCCATCCAAATGTGACTTAAGATGGTAAATAACTGCTCAAAACATGGAATGCTGCTAATTTAGACTAAGTAACAGCTTTTTAAAATCCTAGAATTGCAATTGTAGTTGGAACAAAAACCAGCATACACAGGGGGGCGCCAGGACCGAACCTGAGAACCACTGGCATATAGCTTTAAATCGGAGTTTATCAAACTTATAGGTCTATAGCTTGAGCATTCGGATGGTTCCTTACCTTTTTTGAGAAGCAAGGTAATTAATGCCGTTTTTTGATCCCTATGAAAAGAGCCAATTTCCAAAGAATAGTTGATGGAGTCAAGTATCAAGGGACCTACAGTATCTCATACTGCTAACAACAGTTCAGGCGGAATACCATCCATGCCTGGAGACTTACGTTTTTGCATCGAGAGCGCAGCGGCCTTTAATTCTTCAAGAGAGATGGGAGCATCTAGCTGCCTAATCTGGTCAGCAGAAAGGAGCAGTAGTCTAAAGCATTCAGAAATTCTTTCATCTTTTTATTATCAGCAATTATCTCTGATTTGTAAATATGAGAAAAAAATGTTTTAAAAGTTTCATTAACCAAAAGGGGCTGTGACAATAATACACCATTGGCATCCTTTATTGCATCAATAGAGGCTGACGCTGGCATTGATTGATTCTCAAAGCTAGAAGTCTGCTAGGTCTGTCTGCGTGTTCATAATATAACTGTCTAGTCCGAAGTAATAAAAATTCTGCTTTTGTCCTCATCAATGTCCTGTTACGTGAGGCATCAAGTGGGAATCTTTGATCAAATTGAAATCTCCTCCGATAATCATACATACATCAGACATCTTAAGTAGCTTATTTTTAACTTCATCGAGGAAATGAGGGTCATAGATGTTAGGGCCATATATAGACGCAAGGCAGAGTTTAAAACCTTTTAACATAATAAGCACAAAGCAGAACCTACCCTTGGAATCTCCACCTGAAAAATTAACTGTCACTTCTAGCTTCCTGTGCATCAAAATCATCACCTCCTTAGTTTTATTATGAGCACAGGAATGTGTAAGTATTTTATAATATTTGTTTTGGATGGCCTCATATGCGTCTCCTGAAGAAAAGCAATAGTAACCCGTTTACGATGCAAATAGTCGAGACCCTGAAGTCTCTTTACATTTTCATTCAATCCACGAACGTTCCAAGTCATAAAAGTAGTGATATCATTCATTGCTAACATAGTTATAAGCAGTGACCGCAAAATTAAACAAGACTCCGCTCCATACTCCGTTACTATCCACAGAATATAATAACCTGTTTGCTTTTGAGAATACTGACACGAAGACCAATCTCAGCAGAAACCTACTCGTGAAGTCATATATAAAACAAAGGCTATACAGAATCAATTTTAAATTGATAGGTTGAAGACACTGCCCCGAATGAATGATGTAACAAGTATGGAAAAAAAGACGGTACAACCGTACCAACACGAAAACAGAAAAAAGCCAGTCGGGGTTTCCACATCCTCAAAACAAAAAAAAAAAAGAAATGAAACTGGCATAAACTCAAGGCACAGTCGCTTCTTTGGTTTTCAGCCAAAACGGGACGCGCATCTCTCAGCCCCACAGAGTAAATAAAAATCACTGATTGATTCTCCGGTACTGAAGGTAATAATACAGGGCCTTACATCTGAAAATGAACATTCAATAATTCTGATTGTAGGTCTTGACGCCACCGGCAAGATAAACTTTTTCGACTTTACCAGATTAGCAAACTCAAATGATACATCAGACCCAAGAAACATTATACAGGTTAAATTCATCAAGAATTTCAGAGCAGAAGGCAAAGGTACTCATCACAAGCAGTTCTTCACTAGATTTCGAAGACAATGATCCACAGAAAAATATGAGAAACTCTGCTTCGCTCGTATGCTGAACGCAGGTAAACATCAAGTGAGTTGAGTTATATCAGGCTGTCTAGAAACCTCTGAGCATCATCTGGGATTGAAAGCCCGCTTTGTCGAAGTAATCCAGAGAATTTATTTGAATTTATTATTTATCAGCGGAGAGATGCGCCCGTCTGGGTTCGGCTACCATCTTGGCTGGAGTCCAAACCGGAAGTCCTCTAATCAACTTTGTAAACGACTGTAGAAATGACAGAAATACTTCAATTACATTTAATTCCTAGGAATTGTTAGGGGTGCCAATAATTGTGGAACTGGTAATTTTATGAAAAATAATTATTTCTTAGTCAGGGATTTTTTTCCCCCCTTAAAATAAACTTGAGTTGAAGGTTACATTTTTATACAATTTTCAGTGTGAGAGTATGCTTCTGCAACAAAAATTGAATTTATTTTAAGGCTTTTAACACATCTGAACCGGGGGTGTCAATAATTATGGAGGGCGCTGTATACTTTCATGGAATAAACATTTTTGATTCAAGTAAATTAGTGGTACACTCAAAGTTTATTACTCTTACATTGAAATTAGGCTAAAAAAATATACTTTTATAAACTAAAAAGTGTGCCAATTTAGGCCCACAAAGCACTTAAAAGTATACAATGAGTATACTCGGGAAATATACTTGAAATAACTCTAAAAATAAACTTGAAGTATACTTATTTTTTGTTTGGTCGATTAGCTCCATCTTAGTCCCCACAGTACTCCATAACTGCCTGTATTTCATGTTACCTTCTGAAACCAGCTAGCCTTTTACAAGCAAGTTCAAACAGCCATTCATTACGCTGAAAACTAGACAATGGCTCGGCTACGTTTTGCAGTTGATAACTATGTTTTTTTAAATATATTTGGGGGCTAAGTATTATCGCTATATTTTCATGACATTTACAAAAATTTGAGAGTGATTCCCCAATAAGTTCATATAGCCACATTGGAATGTAGTTTTTCTTTTTTGTGTGTGTTATTATTATTCTCCCCTGCTGGTGTACACTGTACACTTTTGCATCAGGTAAGACTATCTGGCATGCACAAAGTGAGGTAGCATAAAAGTGTGTCCGTAGGCATAGCGCTCGAACCTGAAAATGACTTATGGATCTGTGTCATGTACAGCCGTTTTCCATGCACATGCCTTCCATAGTTTACAAGCAGCAAAAACGGAGCCAAATTTCATTGTAATCATATCTCTCACCAATTACTCTTTCAGTAGTACCCATAGAGAGTACAAATCATAGAAATCATACACAAATCACCCACACTCACACACACACACACACACACACACACACAACCAAACACATATCCACCCAATCCTGAAAGCTTCGGGAGTCTCCCCGATTTCTGCAGCTCCCTGACAGGCACAGTGCCTTGGACATTTTTAGCAAATAAGAACATCTGCTTGTCTTTTTTTTTTTTTATCAGTGCCGCAGTCATGAACAACTTCAGATTGTGCACTCAGTGATTACCATGGAACAGCTCAGTTGGTTTTTACGGCACACAAATTTCACTCGTGCAATACCAGGAATTTAATCCGAAGTGCTTCACATAGAAGGAACTGGCACCCGTCTTTATGTAACTACCTCTAGGCATGCCAATCCAAATACAAACTCCAATTCCAATGAATTTGGGACGTGTGAAATGTTGTTTTATTTTTAATGAAATTGTAAAATGTCTCACTTTCAACATCATATGTTGTTGATCTTCTATTGAGAATAAAAATGTGAGTTAATAAGATTTGCAAATCTTTGCAAAAAATTGCATTCTGTTTTTATTCACATTTTACAAAACGTCCCAACTTCATTGGAATTGGGGTTTGTATTATGTATGATTGAATGAGTGGGTTTCCTCAGTATTGTTAACTTGTAAAAAAAATATATACAATGTAATGAAGCTGTATAACTAAGCTCTATCAGTGTAGTGCATTTTACTCATAATAATGTGATAATATCTTTGTTGATAATACCCCATCCATCTCTTTGGCTTTGAACTAAAGCTTGAGCTTAAGTTACAGGAAAGATGTATTTTCAAATTCTTACAGTACATTTAAATTAACATATGAGCATTGATAATTTTGTTGTGATCTGTGATTCTGCATGCCATGTTGTTTGATTATGTGCTTAGTGACCACTGCATATGTCTGACTATTCTTAGGATTGTGTTTTGGTAATTTAGATTTCCTGTTTATTATTTTTCATGTTTAGATCATTTAGTTTCCATGCCATGTTTTCATTTCCATGCTTTGCACTTTGTCTCCCCTGCCTTGTCATGTGTGTATCTTTGCTCATGGTCCCTTGTCTTGTGTGCCACTCATTCGGGTGATTTATTGGTTTCTGGGTTTCATTCTTCTTTCATTATCTCGTGTTCTTCCTTCCTCTCTCTTTTACTGTCTTACTAACACATACTAACAGTTTATTGTTTTTGCTAAATACTAACCCACACTAACCTTGTATATTTGGACTAACTTACTAACAAGCACTTGGGATTGTATTGCTGCACTTACTAATTGACTAATGATCTCTCAGCTGTCGCCCAATTCTAGTCTCCGCCTCCTTGCCTATCCCTAATTATCTCTGCTGCCGGATTTCCACTTATACTTTGTGCTTTCCTTTTCTTTTATCTTGGCACTTTAGCACTCCTTAACCGGAGCTGTTGTTTTGTACTTAGGTTTGTCTTGTGATCCCTGTCTGCGTTTTGGCTACAGCCAAATTCATGTAATTAGTTTATTCCTCATGTGTCTCTCCCTGATCATTGTTACCATTGATTGCACCTGTTCTCCCTGGTCATGTGTTTACCCCGGATGTGTATAAAAGATGTCTGGTTCACACTCTTGTCAGATCGTTCTCCCTAGTTTTCTCGTGCCACGTTTCTCCCCTTGATTTCTCAGTGTTTATCTTTCTGACTGGATTGCCCGACTTTTGACTTTTGCCTTTGTGATTTTGGATTACTGTTGCATCTGTGTGTTTTGACCATTTTTCTGCCCGACTACGAGATCTATTTGCTGCCCTGGTAACGATTCGGATTACGTCTTGTGGATTCTGGCTTGTCTCTCTGATGGTACTATTCCTGTGTACCAGACCCATTTCTGTCCGACTACGATTACTGTGATTGCTGCCCTGGTTTTTGATACTATTTTTGCCCAACTGGATTTTGACTTTTGGATTGGACTCTGTACTTTTGCCTTCTGCCCTGCGGGGGTCCTCCCCCTTTGTTAATAAAACAAGCTCTACTGCATTTCCTGGTTCTCGCGACTGGTTCCTGATCGCACCATTACAAATTTATTGGTAAATATCCTCTTTGCCTTTTATACTTCATAAATATAACTCACAATGATGGTGTAAGAGGGAAGCCAGGAGACAACATGGACATGCGATCAAAAGTGTCTGTTCTTCACATAGTGGGGTAATAAAGGCATAAAAACCCATGCTCCCTCCACAGCTGGCCTCGTGTCCAATCAGGCGTGGCTGGGAACAGTGGGGTAGTAAAGTCATCAGGGTCCAGACGTCCTCTGCAGCTGCACAGCCTCATTTCTACTACTGAGATAAGGGGGCCTGGAACTGGACACTTCAGCATGGATCAGTGAGCGCATCAAAGATGGGGAAGGGAGCGCATGGCTTGGTTGCTGGAAGGAATTTCTCTCTCAGCAGGGTGTGACCTGTGCTCTCTGCCCAATTAGTGACCTCTTCTGGACACACTGTCACCGCACCTTTTCATTTCATCACTGACTGTTCTAAGTTTAAAGTTTTAATTTAAACAAAACCCGCTATAACATCGTTTTCACTGCTCTCATGTCATCACTGAATTGCTGTATTACATCTGGGGTAATAGTGATGTGAATTTCATGGGGAACAGGTCTGTTGGGAAGTAAATTCATGACCATTACATCATCATAATTCTCTATGTAACCGTGTTTGGTATGCATCTCTTCAGCTAAATTCAAGGAGTTGAATGAGATGCATTTTATATCCACTATTTCAAGAAAACATAGTTTCTGTTCCCCTGCAATGATTTGTCCTGAACCAGAGTTATCTCTGGAGGAGTGTTTACAATCATCTCTCCCCCTTTGCAGAAAGTGCTTTGCGACCTCCCCGAGATCTGTGTCCAAGGGTCCTGGCACTGATCTAAGAACTTTTATCTCCTTTGAATAATGAATGTTTTCTTATTTCCTCCGGAGGGGGGAAGTCTAATTCCAATTTGGGCCATCTGGGCGGCCTGATCAAAGGCGCCACTTACCTTAAATCTGAGAGAGACGACCTAGTCTGGGAAGTTCGCATTCGACTTCCCATACTTCCGTTCGTGCGTATCTCTAGCTTCGTGAAGTTTTGCAATTCAAACTTTGCACGACGGCATAGTGTGTAGCCTTTTCGCCAGGTATGACCTTTCTCTCATTCCCTATGCGTACCTTGTAATTGGTTTGACATTGATCTGTTTGACTTAAGCTTTTGCCTACCTGGTGAATAAATTATTATTCCTTTTTTAACTTGCGTGATTTCCATGACTCTCTACTAGCCTCGTTGCGACCGGGACTTGAGGGGAAACTCCTAAGACGTGTAGGTAACAATACTTCTAAGTTAGATTTGAGATAACGTCCTACCCCTCAAGGGTTTGTGTAATACCGGTCCTTGAATTTGCTCTTTTGGCGCATAAGCCAGTACCGGCTAAGTACCTCTAAGGGACCCTTGGGTGTACATAAACCTGGGTTCGTGATACGTTCACGCTAAGTGCTACTTTGTTTATGCCTCGATGCTGCTATCATGCTATTTTCTTCTAACCAATGAATTTATTGTTAAATTAAGCCAGGCAATAACGCCTATTTAACCCTAGGGGACGTTTTGCTGAGTGACAATGGTTTTCACAGACAGAGTCTGGGCGGGTAACTGCCCTGAGATTCACGCATGCTGTCCCTAAACGATCAATTCTAATTCTAATTTGGAGTCAGATATTCAACAAGGATACAACTAAATTTGGTATTCTAAATCCATTATGGAGTCAGATTTTAAGTGAGAGTAACATTGTAGTTGTTATGCTTAGTTTGCTTAAATCACTGATAAATCTGACATTTTCAGTTGCTGTGTGTGTCTCAATGTGCACCTGGGATTATTCGCAGCACGACATTAAGTTAGATGATTCCCTGATTTCGGCATAGCCCCGTTTTCGAATGGAGAACTATTGAGAACACCACAGGTAAGTCTCAGACTGGGTCCAAGGCGGGACACAGGCATAAAAGATGTAATTGACACGTTCCATTGCATCATAACAGCTGGATCCTACATGCGTAAACCTTCGCCCCTGGTTCCTCCGCCGTTGGTCGAGCTGTGTGGGTTCTACAATAGCCTATTTTAAAAAGTATTTGTAGAATCACCTCCAAAATTAATGGCATCAGTCGGTCCGGATAGTTATACATTTTTATTTACAATTGTTATACATTTTTTCTAAGTTGTTATTTTGTGTTGGTTGTCTAGGTGTTATTGTTTTTATGTTGAGAATTAATATTGCCCCTCGCTTCTTTCTCTCCCTTTCCCCTTCCTCCCTTGTCCCTGTAAGGCTTTATTTAGCTTAGTGCCCACCATGTCACTGCCACAACGGTTAGGTAACGCTGCCACTACCCTTGTTAGTTGGAATGTCAAGGGCCTTAATCACCCAGTGAAACGTAGCAAAATTTTTGCTCAATTAATGAAACTGACGGCTGACATTGTTTATCTGCATGAGACACACCTCTGCCAAAAGGATCACTCTAGACTTTACAGGGTTGGTTTTTCTCAATTACTTTGTATGTCATGGTTTGGAGGTGTTGAGAGCTTTCTTTGTTGCTCTCGCTTGGGACGATATCGTTTTTCCCAATCGGATTCCTGGGCCAGCTGGCATTAATTGGGGCCGTTGCTCGGACTCTATTTAAGCTCTAGTTCCGCCTCGCTTTCGTTGCTAGAGTGTCAGTGTTGCATTTGCACTTTAGCCTGTAAGATCTTTAGAAAGGGAGTTGTCAGGGACCTAGCTGCATATTTGAGGATAAGTTGTAGAGGGCAAGGGAATCTTTGTTTTGTTTTCCCTTTTCATTTCGTCCCTTCGAGCTTGCTTTGCTTCCTACCCCGGACGACATCTAGGGCCGTTGGTAGCACGAGTCTCGCATTCTTATTACCTTCGCGAAGGTAATGATTTGATCCCCGTGTATTTATTTGTTTGTGTGTCTGTCTGTCTGTCTGTGTGTATGTATGTGTATCGAATAACTCAAAAAGTACCAAACGGAATTTCATAAAATTTGGTGGGTTGATTTGGCATGACCTGAGGATCAATCGATTAGATTTTGGGAGTGATCGGGTCAAAGGTCAAGGTCAAGGCCACGAAAAGGTCAAAACCAACTTTCGGCCATATCTCGGTCAATTTTTATCCGATCGGCATGAAACCAACGCCAAAATGTGCAGAATTATATACCCGATCCTGTGATGTGAAACACGGTACAATGGGGTCAATACCCTTCTTAGCGGTTGGGGGTCAAAGGTCAGGGGGGTCATTACCTTTCGAACTTAAAGACGTATTGATGTAAAAAAAAAATATATCGTACTCTTGTCATTCATCGATCATTTAAAAAAATAAAAATTGGTCCTCAGAGTTATGTGGCGAGGGATTCAGTGGCGTCGGCGAAGGTATGCGCTCTACCGAGTGCCCGTTCTAGTTTTATTTGTGTCTCTCTCCCCTCTGCTGTTTTTCCCATTTTTTGGCCACTGCTTTTGGCAGCTAATTCTCAACAGCCATCAAAGTACACTCTAGCCATTGTAGAGACACCAGCGGTGGCTGAAATTAAAAGGGCTGTTGCTAGCCAGCAAGGTATGCTGGCTGGCTTCGCTAAAGGGCTTTCAGGTTTGGGTAATCAGCAATCTGAGCTAATTGAGAGACTCCGCCTTCAAGAGAACTCGCTTCAGAACCAGGAGAGCATTCTGTGAAGTTTGACTGAGAGTGTTAGGTCTCTGTCTGCACAAGTTTCACTAAAAGTTGCAGAAGCACCACCCATACATCTTCCCCGAGAACCTAAGTTACAGTTGCCCCAAAGATATAGTGGCGAGGCCGGAAAATATAAGGATTTCATCGCCCAGTGTGAAATATTTTTTAAGGCTCAGCCGTCACGATTCGTTAATGAGGATTGTCAGGTAGCATTTATATTATCCCTGTTGGCTGGCACAGCACTCTCATGAGTCGGCCCACTAATCAGATCTAATTTACCGGTCGTAGATTCTGTGGAGGCGCTTGTTAGAGAGATGGTGTCTGTATTTGATTGAGATTTTTGTGGTCAGGACGCAGCTACGTGTTTGATGCACCTTAAACAGGGCAAAGAAAGTGCAGCTGAGTTCTTTATTACTTTTCGCTCTCAGGCCACACAGACAGGCTCGCCGGAGGCTCCTCTTATGACCGTATTCATTCATGCCTTTACTGAGGAGATAAAAGGATGCGTTGGCTACTTTAGAACCCTGTTCGACTTTAGACTCTTTAGTTTGTTCGGCTGTGCGAATTGACAACCGCATACGCGAACGCAACAGAGAGAAGCTAAATAGATATCCACTTGCTGACAATGGGACTAAAGTTGCTAGTGACGAGTGTGCGGCTCCTATTCCATCCACAAAAGATTCTACTCCGGTTGAGCCCATGCAAGTTGATGGTTTGTTTGACAGTCTGACTGATAAACCTACTAGCAGAAGAATAATCTGCTTTAATTGTAATAAGCCGGGTCATATCCGTCCACGTTTCATAAATTTCAGGGAAACAGAAAACCCCTCTAGCTATTCAGGGGGTGCTAGAGGGGCAGACCCAATTCCCCTTTCGAACACTAATACCTGTTGAACTGACTGTGGGGTGCAAGAGATTTTCTGTTGAAGCGTTCGTAGATTCGGGCGCAGTAAATTGTTTCATGGATATTGGATGGGCTAGAAAGCACTGCGTTCCCACTGTTACGCTTTCACAGTCACGCTCTGTCAGAACTGTGGACGGTCGCCCGCTTGGAACGGGAGTTATAACCAAAGTTTCTGAACCACTAAGTATGTTCATTTCTTTTGGTGGCCACTCTGAAGAGGTTCGGTTTTTTATTATCAGTTCCCTTGCTTTTCCCATTGTTTTAGGACATTCTTGGCTGGGGGGAACAGAACAATCCTGTCGTCCGCTGGGGCACCAATTGCGGCTCTCATTGTAGAGATAATGAGACTCGTTTTCCCAGACATCAAGCTATGGGGCAGGCTGATGCCTGGAGCGAGTGTGAGGAGACTATCTCACCTTACCCTCCTAGACTAGAAAAAGGGGCAGAGGAGGGGTTGGAATGGGTTCCTCAATTTGACTGGCGACAGCCAGAGGATGATTTCCTTTTAGAGGATTTTAGCAATTTTGAATCTGTCATGGATACATTAGGTTCAGAGCAGGGTGAGGAATTTGGGGCCACCCTGAACTTTAGCTTGCCTTCTAATGTTCCTAAGGACTATGCTGATCTCGCCAAAGTGTTTAGTAAGCAACGAGCATAAACATTACCTCACCATCGTCGGTACGATGACGAGATCAATCTTTATCCTGGTAAAACTCTACCTAGGGTTTCGCTATACTCACTGTCAGAACCTGAGCGTAAGGCCATGCGAGAATATATTCAGGAAGCTCTTGCTAACAGTTTTATTTGGCCGTCCACATCTCCTGCTGGGGCGGGATTTTTTTTTTGTGGGGATGAAGGATAGCAGTCTGAGACCCTATATTGATTATAGGGGTTTGAATAAGAACCGGTAAAACCGGTACCCCATTCCGTTAATGAATTCCGCATTTTAACGTCTGCAGGAGGCATCATAATTACAAAGTTAGATCTTCATAATGCGTATAACTTAGTTCGCATTTGGGAGGGGGACGAATGGAAGACGGCATTTAATACTCAGGACAGGCACTACGAATATTTGGTCTTATCGTTCGGCCTGGTTAATGCCCCCTCAGTGTTTCAGGCACTCGTAAATGACATCCTCTGAGAGATGTTGGAGAATTTCGTCTTCGTCTATCTTGACGATATTTAGATGTTTTCTTCAACACTCTCAGAGCATAAACAACATGTCAGATGTGTGCTTGAGGCACTCCGTAATGCCAAGCTTTTTGTTAAAGCTAAGAAATGTGTTTTTCATGCCCAAACTGCCTTATTCCTGGGCTTTATTGTTTCTAAGGGGTCGGTTCGGATGGACTCAGACAAGGTGGCTGCAGTCAGGAATTAGCCTGCGCCATAGAGTGTTAAGGAGGTTCAGCGCTTCCTGGGCTTCGCTAATTTTTATGGCAGGTTTATCCGCAATTTTAGCGTGGTTGCTGCCCCCATTATTGCACTCACTAAGAAGAATACCTCCTCTGCATTTTTTTGGTCTCCAGCAGCTGATGCTGCCTTTCAGGAATTAAAGGAACGTTTTAGCTCAGAGCCCATTCTGGTTTCGCCCGATCCCTCCTATTGTGGTGGAAGTGGATGCTTTGGATGTGGGCGTGGGTTCTATTTTGTCCCAGCGCCCTCGCGTGGTTAATCAGTTACATCCATGCGCATACTTCTCCCGGTCTTTGTCCGCCACGGACGGCAATTACAGCATTGGTGACCGGGAGTTATTGGCGGTCAAGCTGGCGCTTGAGGAGTGGTGCCAGTGGTTAGAGGGAGCTGAACACCGTTTTGTGGCGTGGACCGACTATAAAAACCACCATTATATTCAGCAAACCAAGCATCTTAATTCCCGGCAGGCGCGATGGTCAATTTTCTTTAACCGCTTTGATTTTACGCTGACCTATCGCCGGGTTATAAAAACATTAAGCCTGACGCCCTGTCACGAATTTACGATCGCTCTGATCGCGATCCTACCCCGGAGCCAGTTATTCCGACTGCTTAGATTGTGGCATCCATTCAATGGGAGGTTAAGGAGGCTTTGAAAACCAATCCCAGTTTGTTTGTCCCGCCTAGAGTTAGGCCACAGGTCCTCCATCGGACCAAGCAGTTCCTGACCCAACGTTTTTGGTGGCAGGGTATGATGAGGGACATTCGGGAATTTGTTGCTGCCTGTGGTATCTGCTCCGGGAACAAAACTTCCCATCTCCCTCCCTCTGGTTTGCTGCGATCTTTGCCCGTTCCCAGGCGCCCTTGGATGCATATTGCATTAGATTTTGTAACGGGGCAACCTGTATCTGATGGCAACATGGTCATCCTGGTAGTGGTTGATCATCTTTCTAAGGCTGCTCATTTTGTCGCGCTACCTAAGTTGCCGTCAGCAGCGGGAGATGGCCATTCTTGTTGTTAACTGTGTGTTCCGGCTGCATGGGCTTCCGCAAGATGTGGTCTCTGACTGAGGCCCTCAGTTTTTGGCCAGATTCTGGCGGGCATTTTGCAAGCAGTTTGGGGCCACCGTGAGCCTCTCCTCTGGGTTTCACCAAGAGACTAACGGGCTGACTGGACAGACTAATCAGTCTTTAGAAAACACTCTTCAGTGTTTAGCGGCAGATAATCCATCCTCATGGAGTCGATTTTTAGCATGGGCTGAGTATGCCCATAACTCACTGAGTAATTCCCCCACAGGTCTTGCCCCGTTTGAGGCTCAGCTGGGTTACCAACCCGCACTGTTTCCTAAGACTGAGGATGATTCTGAGGTTCCCTCGGTCAACCACTTCATTCGTCGTTGTCGGTCGGTTTGGACCAGGGTCCGCTCTTCTCTGTTGCGCTCAGGGCTCAAACAAAAATCTTACTAGAGGCGTTGGGAGTCTCCTCCCATTTCTCTAGCTGGTAGAATAAATTCTATAAAGATGGTCATTTTGCCAAGATTTCTGTTTTTTTTTTTTGATGCAATTCCCATTTTAATCCCCAAGTCATTTTTTAAAGAACTAGATAAACATACTGTATCTCTATTTATATTTGGAATTAGAAAATCCCTCTTGTTCATAGATCATTCGAAGAAAAGTCTAAAGCAGAAGGTGGCCTTGTGCTACCAAATTTCCTGCATTACTATTGAGCTGCAAATATCCATAAACTTGCATTCTGGATGTCTTCCTTCAGAGATGGACCTGGGCCGGACTGGTGCAATATGGAACGTCAGGCATGCGGTCCAGTGGACCCTGCCTCATTACTCTGCTCTCCACTACCTTTCAGTTGTTACTCAAATAATCCCATTATTAGCTGTTCACTTCGCATATGGACACAGTTCGAAGTACACTTTAGCTTAAAGCAAACAATTTTTTCCATTCACATAGTTCGTAATCCTTGTTTGAAGCCAGCCCTATTAGACTTTGCTTTCAATCTTTTTTCCCAGTAGGGCCTAAAATGTTTAAATGACTTATTCCATGAATCAATATTTATTTCTTTTGACTTTTTAGTGAAAGAATATGACATACCAAGAATACATTTTTTTTTAGATATCTACAGATTCGAAATTTTGCACAGAAACATTTCCCATCTTTCCCAGCAGCCCCACCCAACAGCCCGGCAATTGATTGTCTCACCCTGGATCCCTCTTTGTCAGGAGGTGTCTCCAGATTATACAGTTTAGTCCACGGTATTTCCAGCCCCTCTCTTAGTCATCTGAAAATTGCTTGGGAAGTAGAACTAGAATTGGACATCTCAGACAAATCAAGGCAGGGAGCAACTGAGAAAGTGCATAAGTAATCACTATGTGTTAGGCATGGACTACTTCAATTTAAAGTCTTACACCGTCTACATCTCAGCAGAAGTGAACTTGCTGGAATTTATCCCAATACAGACCCCACTTGTCACAGATGTCACACAGCCCCAGCCACTTTGGCTCATATTTTTTTCTTCTGTCAATCAGTTGTTCTATTTTGGTCCTCTGTATTTGCTACAGTTTCACAGATGTGTGGCTAGGTTTTAGCATCAAACCTACTGACTGCCATATTTGGTGTGGTTCCAGAGGAGATGCTTCTCTCAAATAGTCTGTCACAAGCAATTTCTTTTGCTTTCCTTCTGGCCCGCCGCTGTATCCTTCTCAAGTGGAAGGACAGATTTCCTCCCTCACACAGCTAATGGGTTAAAAATATTGTGGTAGACCTCAAACTTGAGGAACTAGAACGGGCACTCGGTAGAGCGCATACCTTCGCCGACGCCACTGAATCCCTCGCCACATAACTCTGAGGACCAATTTTTATTTTTTTAAATGATCGATGAATGACAAGAGTACGATATATTTTTTTTACATCAATACGCCTTTAAGTTCGAAAGGTAATGACCCCCCTGACCTTTGACCCCCAACCGCTAAGAAGGGTATTGACCCCATTGTATCGTGTTTCACATCACAGGATCGAGTATATAATTCTGCACATTTTGGCGTTGGTTTCATGCCGATCGGATAAAAATTGACCGAGATATAGCCGAAAGTCGGTTTTGACCTTTTCGTGGCCTTGACCTTGACCTTTGACCCGATCACTTCCAAAATCTAATCGATTGATCCTCAGGTCATGCCAAGTCAACCCACAAAATTTTATGAAATTCCGTTTGGTACTTTTTGAGTTATTCGATACACATACATACACACAGACAGACACACAAACAAATAAATACACGGGGATCAAAACATTACCTTCGTCAGCGAAGTCGCTGGCGAAGGTAATTACGGTTCCAAATTAGAGGCTCCACTAAGAAATTCTACAAGGTTTGGCAGCCTTTTTTTGAACTTCTTTAAAAGCTTCCCACCAGCTAGTCTAATGAATTACCTTACCTCACCCCTACCCCTCGCCCTTACCTGACAAATAGGCCGCATTGCCATTAATGATTAAGACATTTAGCTTTGCGTCAAAAAGGAAGGCTACAGTATGAGATTGGATAGACAACAATGAACAGAACTTTCTCAAAATTTCATCTTGAAATAAAGTGTAGTAAATGTTGCTGAAGTTGTTATTTGGATAAAGTTTAGATTGCATTCCTAATTCATTAATTAATAATTTCCATTCATACAATCTTATACTGTTGCCTTCCTACAACTTTTCCAGAAGCAGGACTATAAAGACCACATCTGTGATTTTGCTGCAATGAAAGTTTGACGCATAGACAAAAGAAGCATCAGTAATTTAAATAATTAAATGTTATTGCATTGTGGCCATGAATGCAACCACACTTCGCTGCAAATATAACCTATTATTTTGAATGCTGAAAACATTTTAATGAAGTGCAATCTTAAAATAAATAGGGTTGCACTGCTAAAAATTGCTAGAAATGGAATTCATGGAAAGTATTGGATTTATAATTAGTTTTTTTTTCATCCTACAATATATGATGCATGTAGCCCAGCAATGCTGCCCTGGCTTACGAACTTGGATTTTGGACTCTCGACTCACCCACTGTTTTGCGATTTGGTGCTGTACTCTGTGCTTTATGGTTTTTGAACCCCTGTCTGTGTTTGGACTCTGTTTTTGGACAGCCCATCTCTACTTACATTTTGATCACCTGGCATTGGACTTGAATTGTTAATAAAGACCACAATTTTTCTATTCCGGACTACTTGCATTTGGTTCCTTGCTCCAGACATAACACTCACTACACAGCAATGAAAACATCGCCATTACTGTACATCCTGTAACATCGGCATTACTGTTGGGGAGACGTTGGGGTTTAGGATGTTAATATTTGCTGGTATATCACAATCTATGATTCCATGAGTGCATTACACCATGTACCCAAAAAAGATTTCCAGGGTCTTTGGAAGAAAAGCAGCCCAACAACATCAATAATTCAGCACCATATGTAATGGCCGATAGAATTCGGAGGCCAGTTGCAGCGACAAGAGGGAAACCAGCAGCACGGACACAATACAAACACAGAGAATAATACAGACCGCCAGAAAGAGCTTGCACTTCCAACGGAAGTATAATAGTCCGAAATACGGAAGCAAAGAAAGATAGAAAAAAGAGAGAACTCCAATTATAATGAGAAGATAGAAAGTAAAAAAAATCCTGACTACAGATATCTTCGGCTATAGTGCGTAGCTACAAACAGACACTCTAGCAAAGAGGCATGGTGAACATCCGGCTTATATAGAGTCCGGGGAAGCGCCACCCCAGTTCAACCAGCCAGCTGGGTAAAGAATCCAATTGAACAGGAATTCGATATCATCCCGGAACAAGAGCCACAAAGAAAAGTCCAAAACACACGCACAAACATCCAGAACCATGACACCATACTTCACTGTGAGATGAAGAGCTTTTCTGTATAGCTATCTTGATAACACTTTACAATAAGGGTACATTAATTTACATTAGTTAATGCAGTAATAAACATTAACTAACAGTTAATTAACTAATGTGTCTAAGAATCATTTACTAATGCTGTTCATGCCAACTAAGGTATTAATTTGTACATGAATGGATTAATGATGTTATTAACTTTGGTTATTTCCTAATAAGCATTAACTGTTCAATAGCTTAATAATAGGCATTAGATAAGTCTTAATACATCTCTTATTAAGACTTATTAAGGGTTTATTAGGTAGTCATTAATATTTGTTAATGGTTGATAAAAATCTTCATTTTTTGGTTAAGGTTTGGATCAGTGGATACAACCCATAAGTTGTTCATTTACACATTATTTAAGGTTTATGGAGTTGTTCATGTCACTTCATACAATAATCAGCCTTAACAATTAATAAGCAACAAATCTTATTAACATTAATGAAGGGTTTTCAGGTACCCACTAATATTAGTAAAAGGTTGATAATTTTTCTTGACAAAGGCTCAGATTCCACGTTCTTCATGTAGTTTTGATTGTTTATTTATTTTCAGGTAGATGTTTCTGAACTTATTCCTGAAGTAATAAGTTATTGTGCATCCTGAAAAAGCATTACACACCCCATTTCTTAATGTTGCTTGTGACTTAATGAATATTGGAAACATGAATCTCATCTAACACCTCATAAATGCATGAGTGCTAAATTAGCTTTACTTACCCATACTCAGCCATTTAATTATGCTGTTTGTGACCCTCATTGTAAAGTTGGAAATATGTCGCTTAAGTAACACTATAAATGAATAACAATGCTGAATAAGCATTACTTAATCATAATTAACTATTTATTGATGCTCTTTGTGACCCTTATTGTAAAGTGTAAAACATGTATGCCTTAAGTAACACTTCATGACTGCTTAACAATGCTGAATAAGCATTACTTAAGCATAATTAACTATTTATTAATGCTCTTTGTGACCCTTATTGTATAGTGAAAACATTTGTCCCTTAAGTAACACTTTATGAACACCCAACAGCGCTGAATGAGCAATATTTGAGTATCATTCACCATTCCTTAATGCTCTTTGTGACCCATAGGATAAAGTGTAAAGCATGTGCCCCTTAAGTTATACTTAATTAACTCACAAGGGCACTGAAATAGCTTTTCTGAAACATAATTGAACATTCTTTAGTGCTCATAATGACCCTTAAAGTCGTGTAAAACATGTCCCTAAGTAACACTTCTTAAATGCACAGGAAAGCTGAATTAACATTACTTGACCAAAACTAACTATTTCTTAAATCTGTTGGTGACTCTTATGGTAAAGTGTAAAACATTTATTTCTTAAGTAACACTCCATAAATGTGTAAGAGTGCTATGTTAAAATTACTTAACCTTAATTAGCTATTCCTTAATGTTCTTTGTGACCCTTATGGTGAACTGTAACACGTTTATCCCCTAAGTAACACTTGATAAATACATAAGAAAGCTGAATAAACATTAGTTAACCATAATTAACCATTAGTTAAAGCTCTTTGTGTCCGTTATGGCAGTGTGAAAGATTTATCCCATTTATTTAAGTAAAACTTCATAAACACATAACACTGATTGAGCATTACTTGAGCATAATTAAGCATTAATTAGAGCTGTGACCTATGTGTAAAAGAGTAAAATGTGCCCCAAAGTAACACTTCATGAATGCACAAGAAAGCTGAATCAGCATTAATAAAGCATAATTAACCATTCCTTAAGGCTCTTTTTGACTCTTATTGTAAAGTGTGAAACATTTATCCCTGAAGTTACACTTCAAAATCATATAATAACGCTGAATAAGCATTAACTGGGCATAATTAACAATGTATTAATGCTCTTTGTGACCCTTTAAAATTTAAAACAATCACATAACTGTTAATCAAATTAATCAAACATTAATTAAGCACATTAATCAAACATTTCCAACTGGAAATCAAGTCATCAAAACATTTCATTCCAATTTAAAAAGTTAAAGACTTCATGCTACATGTTTGCGGCAAATACAACTGTTTTATTTAGAAAATTTAACAAGTTGAGCATTTTTTGAAAGGAACACCAAAAAGGTGACAATTTCAATGTTATTTGAAAATGACATAAAAAAAAGATTTTCTCGCGCACAAGACTTGCTTGTTATTTTGAAAACTTAATTTTCAACTAAAATTAAAGAGACTCCAAGAGGAGTTATGTATAATAAATATCATTTTAAGTGGAAAGGAAGTGTACAATCATGAAGTAATGACCTATTGACTTGGTCCAACTTGAACACAAAAAAAAGCCTGAAATAGGCATGTGCAATGTCTTCTTTTTACTTCTTTTTAATGGGTAGGAGCTCCCTATTTTCTTTCATCTTCTTAATGAGATTGGAATTTTCCTGGTCAGCCGCTATTGCTTCCTTGCAAGATCTGGCAATGTCCTGGAGCTTTTCCCCTCCCCCTGCTTGATCACCGCAGCATATTTCTCTGGAGCGGAAATGGCTAGCTCTGCCAATTCTGCTGTCTGGCATATAGTATAGCAGAATGTCAGATGGTTCTACAACTAATGAAAACATAGAATGACAACGAGCTCGCTTGAATAATGAATAGCAGACATTTGTCAACTTAAAAAGTACTTGTTAGAATATGACAACACTAAGTCTGACAAGTGAGACCCGGTTACAAAACCTCTGGAATCAATAGGATCAGAACTGACAGGGACTTGTACAAGGGCTGGGCACGGTACTCAATACGTTTAAGGTATCGACCGAAATGACCCAGTACAGAGTAGCATCACACTCCAGCCAGATGATGCTTGCAATCATTCCCTTTTCTACCCAGACCTCGGAAAAACCTAGAAATTTACTGCTCAACAGTTGTAGGCCTTTGCAGGAAACATTAAACAAAATGTGTTAAGGATTCATTTGTTTGGCTGTAAAGGAAAAAAAAAGAGCTAAAGTTGCAGGCATTGAAGTACAAAGTGTGAGAACAGTGTAGATACATTTTTATTCAGGCAGTGTAGTACCTGTACACAAGAAAGGGACAAGGTCACTGTGACCTTGACCTTTGCCTCCCAAAAATTGTTCATCCTTGAGTGCAAGCAGACATTTGTGCCACATTTTAAGAAATTCCCGAGGTGTTCCTAAGATACTGTATTAGGTCACGGTGACCTTGACCTTTGACCCCCAAAATCATATCAATTCATTTTTGAGTCCTGTTTGACATTTCTGCCGAATTTGAAAAAAAAAATCCCTGCAGGTGTTCCGGAGGTATCGTGTTCATAAGAAAAAACAAACATGAGGTCACAGTGACCTTGACCTTTGAAGTAGAAAATGTAATCAGTTCATCCTTAAATCCTGAGGGACATTTGTGCCAAATCTGAAGAAAATCCCTGTTTAACTGTGGCTGATGTGTTTGTCTAACTTGTGTTTTTTTGAGTTGCGTTTCAGAGAGACTAATAAAATAAGAATTTTGCTGCATGGCCTAAACCACTGTTTTTACAATGCATGTGACAATAAATAAATCTGAATCTGAATCTGAATTCAGGCATTCCGGCTATATTGCGTTCACGAGAGTGAAAAAAAAAGGTCACAGTGACCTTAACCTTTGACCTCCAAGATCTAATGAGTTCATCTTTGAGTCCTGGGGGCATTTGTGCCAAAGTTGAAAAAAATCCCTCCAGGTGTTCCAGATATATCACGTTCACGAGACAGATGGACGGACAGAAGAACAGAAACTGATGGACGAACAACACAAAAACATTACACTTCTGGCCTTACCCCAGTCATTTTTACTTTGATGTCACATCATATTATTTACCTGTAAAAAATTCAACATTTTTCATTTATAACACGACTTGACACAGACATAAAATAAATATGCTTCACATACCCCGCTGACGAAAGTGTTTTCTCTCCTTTTTTGCTTTTTTTATTCTTAGCTTTTTTTGCTCTCTTCTTCGACTTCTTCTTCTTCCTCTCCACTGAAGAATCAGAGCTGTCTGATTCTGAGTCATTGTGAGATTTTTCTTTTATGGTGATGATACTCTGTTGATCGACATCACATTCTCTTTTCTTGAGACCTAAAGATCCAATTGAGATATACCAGTTAATGTCAAATTTATGCAAATCTACAGATGCAAGGATTGACAATCTACTCGATCAACTTGATAGTTTTACACATATCATTCACTCAAATGACAACAAAAACAAATCACACTTGTACTGAGATTATGAAGCATTTCTAAAATCAAAATGAGTCATTCCATGTGGAAACAGATAAGCCAACAAGCCTACGTTATGTATCAAAATCAAATCATCCTCTTTGTTCACACTCCTAAACTTCAATTGTTAATTAATATGTTACAGGCCTGAAATCTAAGCAGTTTGTGGAACATAAAGGTTAATTTACAATCCAGAATGACCAAATTTATTGGGACAATATCTTCAAATAGCAATTTCTCCAGAAATAATCATTAAAAATCAATCAATTAATCAATGAGGCACAGCACCCTCCTCAGCCACAAACCCAGGCTGATGGTTGTGTGAGCTCACTTGCAAGTGTACTACTATGTGATGAAATGAGGTATAAAGTCTGGAACTGCTCAGTAGATGAATTTAATACTATAGTGTTTGTGTTTACTAACATTTGGACCGTCTTGTATACCGGAGTAGTTTATATTTTACCTTGCAGGAATGGATATGAATCTTGAATTTCAAAGGTGTCCTAAATTAGAACAATTTTTTGCAATTTTTCGAGGAAATTGATCATATGTAGCAAATTCATCACACATTTGTAAATGCTTTCTGTAACGTTTTATCATTATTTGAAAACTAAAATTTGGCTGGTTTGTACGGTCCTAAGCCCCGTCCCTCAAAGAGGTCGTTGCATGGACCTCGAAGTCATGTGACCTGTGACGTGTGGAAAGTAAGTTGCAAACGTTCCCAGCTGATCGACCAGCGGTTTGTTCTATACTGATAATTTATTTCGCTTTGATTAATCCTTCATTTACTTCATTTTGAGATAACATTCATCATCATGCCAAATTGGTGTGTAGTGGCAGGCTGTAACAAGACTCCAAAGGATGGTGTGAGTTTACATCACTTCCCAAAAATAAAGATGAAAAAAGATGAAAAATTGCTGAAAATATGGACGACAAAGGTGAGGCTAATCGAGCACAGTGGCAAGGGCCAACTCCGTACAGCACAAAATGCAGTGATCACTTCACAGGCAATGACTTTGAGGAATCTTAGTTTTACTCAGATTTTGGAATTAAGTTCAGGTGGAAGCTGAAACCAGCTGCAATCCCTGTCATCAAACTGACACCTTCCGACAAGCAAGCTAAACCAACAAGATCGACTGCAATGAAGAGAGAAAGAAAAAGGGTAAGTTGAAATAGATCCGTCCTTGTGCTTACTTCCCACTTGCTCAGCTGCTACCCTGCCGGGCCCGGCGCAGGTAGCCCACGGCCCAGCCCCGCTGTTCGGCTTCGGTGTGAATGTCTACAGTGCCCTCCATAATTATTGGCACCCCTGGTTAAGATGTGTTAAAAGCCTTAAAATAAATTCAATTTTTATTACAGAAGCATACTCTCACACTGAAAATTTTAGAAAAATGTAACCTTCAACTCAAGTGAATTTTTAGGGGAAAAAAATCCCTGAATAAGAAATAATTATTTTTCATAAAATCACCTGTTCCACAATTATTGGCACTCCTAAAAATTCATAGGAAATAAATGTAATTGAAGTATTTCTGTCATTTCTACAGTAGTTTGCAAAGTTGATCAGAGTATCTAGGAACATTTAATTAGTAATTCATCACTTCCTGTCTCCCTGGGGTATAAATATGACGTGACACAAAGGTCACATTTCTCTTATCCACTCTTCAACATGGGAAAGACAAAGGAACACACCATTCAAGTAAGGCAGATGTGTGTCGACCTTCACAAGTCAGGCAATGGCTACAAGAAAATAGCCACTCGCCTGCACCTGCCCATATCTACTGTCAGAGGAATCGTTAAGAAGTTTAAAACAACTGGAACAGTGGTAAACAAGCCTGGACGAGGACGCAAGGTTATTTTGCCACCGCGCACAGTGAGGAGGATGGTAAGAGAAATAAAAAGTTCTCCAAAGCTCACTTTTAAAGAATTGCAACAAATGGTAGCATCTTGGGGTCACAAAGTCTCCAAAACAACCATCTGGTGCTATCTACATGCCAACAAGCTGTTTGGGAGGCTTGCACAGAAAAAATATTTTCTCACCCACAATCATAAACGCAAACGTCTGGAGTTTGCTAAGCGGTACTGGGGCTTCAACTGGGACCGTGTGCTTTGGTCAGATGAGACCAAGATAGTGTTTGTTGCCAAAAAGCTCTAATGGGTCTGGAGGAACACAAAAGATGAGTACGCAGAAAAGCACCTCATGTCCACTGTGAAGTATGGGGGAGGATCGGTGATGCTGTGGGCCTGTTTCTCTTCCAGAGGCCCTGGGAACCTTGTTAGGGTGCATGGCATCATGAACGCTTTGAAATACCAGGACATTTTAAATCAAAATCTGGTGGCCACTGCCTGAAAGCTGAAGATGGGTTGTCACTGGGTCTTTCGCAAGATAATGACCCTAAAAATGTGGCCAAATCTACGCAGAAATGGTTCACCAGACACAGAATAAAGCTCCTCCCATGGCCATCTCAGTCCCCAGACCTCAACCCCATTGAAAACCTGTGGTGTGAGCTGAAGAGGAGAGTGCAGAGGAGAGGACCCAGGTCGCTGGATGATTTAGAGAGATTGTGAAGAAGAGGAATGGTTGAAGATCCCTCTTTCTATATTCTGCCATCTTGTGAAACATTATAGGAGAAGATTAGGTGCTGTTTTGTTTGCAAAAAGGGGTTGTACAAAGTATTAACATCAGGGGTGCTAATAATTGTGGCACACATGATTTGATGTAAAATAATTATACTGAGTACAAATGACAATGCACCACTTGAAAAAAGTAAATATTTAAGTTCAAATGAACTTCAATATAATTTTTATACAACAACGACACTACAGTGTCGTCACCCGACATGCCAGGTGCAAGAAATTCGAGAATTTCAAGTTAACTGTAACGCTAGGCAATTTTTTGCAAAAACGCAACATCTTGCACGCACACCACGGGAAAAATGAATTTCACTCTGAATTTGTGCACACATTGCCTTTAAAAGCATGTGAATCCGAATAAAATTTCACTTCTTCACTGACACTTGTGAAACGTCGACACTATGCCGCGACTTACAGCCCCTGAACGAGAACGTGCCATAGGCATGCTTAAAATTGGCGCCAGCACCAGGGAAATTGCCAGACGACTACACTGCGCGCGCACAACGATTGCAAGACTCCATCAAAGGTTTCTGCAAACGAGGAGCACTCGGGACTGTCCTCGACCGGGTCAACAACGTGTGACAACAGCATATCAGGACCGTCAGATTGTACGGGATTATGTCCAAGACCGAACAATACCAGCGACAAGAACGGCTGCTCAAGTCCAAGGACGACGTGGATTCATTCACCCCAACACCGTACGGAACCGTCTGCGAGCTGCAGGCCTGCGTGCACGACGTCCTTATTTCGGCCCCATATTGACGGATCGTCACCGAAACCAGCGTCTACAGTGGGCAAACAGGCACCAGAATTGGCGACTACGACAATGGCACGGTGTCATCTTTTCTGACAAGTCACGATTTAACTTAAGGAATGCAGATGGCCGTATACGTGTTTGGCGGAGACGTGGTGAACGCCCATATAACGTATAACGTATAACGCCCACTGTGTTGTTCAAATGGACTTTTGGGGTGGTGGCAGCGTTATGGTGTGGGGTGGAATAAGCTACTGTCACAGAACCCCTCTCCATGTCTGCAGAGGAAGGGTGAACGGCGTCTACTACCGGGACCAGGTGCTGCAGAACCATGTTGTGTCGTTCTTCAACCAACACCACAATGTCCACACATTCCAACAGGACAACGCTAGGGCACACACTGCAAGGGTGTCCTTGCAGTACCTTGCACAGCAGAACATCCCCGTGCTTCAGTGGCCAGCTCTGTCACCTGACTTCTCCCCTATCGAGCACTTATGGGATAAAATTGGACGACGTCTTTCATGTCGACGCCAGATGGACAACATCCGAGAACTTGAGGTTGCCTTTGTTCAGGAGTGGAATGCTATCCCTCAGAACACTATCCAGAGACTGATCAACTCCATGCGACGACGATGCACCGCATGTGTCAATGCAAATGGCGGTCACACCCGTGATTGACTTTCCTGTTTGACCCCTACACCAGTTAAACCTCTGTCGCGCATTAACATTATCGTGAATGAAATTGAATGATGGTTATTTGTCTTCTTAAATCATTCATTATCTCAAATGCATCATATGTATATACTGCACATATCAATCCGTGGAGCTATTCCAGATTTCGTGAGTGGTGCGTTTTTATTTGTACTCAGTATATTTATCAATGTGGGATTTTTTTCCCAATGAATAAATACACTCGAATTAAAGGATGGATTTTCCTCTTTTTCATTTCCAATATTATTTAGAAAAAAACTGAATTTATTAGAAGCTAAAGAACATATCTTAATCTTGATTATGGAGGACGCTGTACATTGTCAATGTAGCCCATCAATGATCTGTTATATCTTAATACTTTCTTAATAAAAACAGGCTTATATATTGTTCTTGATTACTTAGTTAATAAATTGAGTGATTATAAATCAAGCGATCTTGAACAGGAACAGCTTGAAAGCAATTATGCATTTAAGCATCAGACGCTCACGCCAAGTCATTTGAATATCCTTTAATGCAGGCATGTTGGGCTTTGGGAAATTAATTTAGTTTCTAAAATGATGAAGGGCAGTTCCAGAATCCCGAGTTGACAAAGGAGGCATACAATCTTTGCATTTTAGCTGGATGCTGCATAAAGAAGAAAATGTCAGAGAAGATTCAGGATTATTTGTTGTTTTGTGAAAACTAACAAAAAAAATGATGCTTTTCTGTTGTTAAAGCTCAGGATTTGCGTGGTCTAACAAAAATTAATAGCATGATACACCAATCAGGCATAACATTACAGCCTCCTTCCTAATATTGTCCCACCAAGACAGCTCTGTCAAACTGAAGTTGTCTTGATTTCCTGGACCCAGGATGCCTCGGCAGGACATTTGCCAGAACATCACGTGGCTTTTCTTGTTTGCACACTGTATTCTGGTGCCATCTCCTCCCTAGGCAAATGGTGCAAAGTTCCTTGGCTGATGCACATAATGTGAAAGGAAACAGGACTTAATGGACCACGCAATCTCCTTCAATTCCTCCGAGGTCCAGTTCTGGTGCTCCTGCAGGTGTTTTCTGTGGTGGCCTGAGGCAAGATTGGCCTGCTGTTACAAAGAGCTATGTGTAGGGTGCAACGCGACACATTCCTCATGCAAGTATGATTAAAATCCCCTGTGATTTGTGCGACAGTAGCCTTTCTGTCAGTTTGGACCAGATGCGACAGCCTATATTACCCTTTAGCATTTAAATTTAGCCTAAAAGACTGTTGCCAGTTCGTGGTTTGTCCCTCCTTGGTCCACTGTCGGTAGGCACTCACATCTGCTGACTGGGAGCACCCCAGAAGGCTTGTCACTTTGGAGATGCTCTGACCAACTCGTCTGACGTAAAAGGAGCACTATGGTGCAGCAAAAAGTAGCTCTAATATCTCGAACAATGCAAATCCACTTGTTACTGCCTAGGCAGGGGACGTGTAGCAGACGCGATTGATTTTGAAAGTCTATTGTGCTGCGCCATTATATTCATTTCACTGCACCATTGCCTAAGATCAAAAACGAAGGTATGACGTATACTGACACCTTGATTCAGCAGCCACTGTTTCCACTACCACTGTTTCCACTAAACAGTTATCCATTTTCCCTAATTTAGAAAAAACCTAATTTTTAATACAAAACGCATTGCCGAGATTTTCCATAAAAATATCTATCAATAACACCAAAACTGTTCCACAGTCGTAAAGTCTCTACGAATCCCAGCGACATTGTACCGGGGGAGGGGGGTACAAAACTCAAACGGAACTCATTTCCATTGCAGCTTTCATGGCCGTGTAGCGCTCACGCAGGCAACCTCAAAATATTTAATGTTAGTTCCACTGGAACAGATGGCAATTAAGACGACCGAGACTCCACTTTTTAACATGGCATTCGACATCGTTCAGTGGCGTAAGTCGACAGCTATACCAGAACGCTGGCTAGGGCCAGCAGCGCCTTAGTCACTGACACTCTCTGTGTTTTCATTGTCAGCCTCTGACGCATACGGCTTGTACAAAGTACGTTTCTCAAGGTTTCCTCCATGCTCGCTTTTCCATCGGTGTCTGAATGATCCATTTCATACGAACCTTCTGACACGGACAAAACCAAACTTTCTTTGCCTCTCTAGGTAACTGTCATAGTCACCAGTGGTTCGTGTTGCCACGGAGTTCTCACTATGACGCCGTTTCAAATAGTCGCGCTGTGCTGCAGTTACGTAGTTGAAGCTCGGCTACTTAATTTTAAAATTAAAATTCTACCATTCTGAATTACCTTTATGATATTCTTTTGTTGTCTTTGCAATATCTGAGTGTTATTGTTTACGATTGAATATGGTGACTAATCCCGAAATGGTTACTATGAGAACTGACTGTTTGCTTACTGTCTGAGGTCTGTCTGTAGACCTTGACGTGCACCGTTGTTAAAAGAGAACATTTTTTGCTTCATCTGAGAGTGGCTTTAATGATCTGGCTTACCAGTACCAAATTCTTTTGAAACAATCTTTTTTCTAAATTTAAGGTGATCTGATTTGCTTAAATCAAACAGCTAAATCAGTTTGGGTGGATGTTTTCAGTAATTTCGTTCTTTTGTTCAATTTATTGTTGTTTGAATTTCCGAAAATGTATCAATGAGGCCAAAGACTTTGTGTTTCATTTGCCCTGATATTCCATTTTAGGACCTCAGCGCTATCTTGTTATATCGCTGTTTCTGGCTTTGAAAAAAGCTACCAATATTCAACATGATGGAACTTGTCTTTCCCTCGTCAACCACATCTAATATTTGGCCGTTAACTGTTACTGTGTTATATTATAACACGCTTCATTATAAACCTTCAACTTCGCTCAAACTAGCTGGACATTTTTGAGGAAGTGAAAAAATTTCACTTTTTTTCGCACTTTCTGAAACTTTTGGTAACGCGCTAATATATAATTATATATATAACGAATTTCATCAAACGTCCCCCTGCTTGATTCTTGGCTTGAAGAATACACTTCTAAAAGAGGCTGGAATGCATCAAGTCTTTTTTTTTCCTTGCCTTGTATTCAGCATGGTGCTCACACAAGAACATTTGTAATTTTACTGCAAAACGCATTTATTGTGCAAGCAAGACCTGGGGAGTCAGGTAAAACCCATTATTACCTTTCCCACCAGGCTTGCCAGACTTCTCATTTAAAACCTATGAACAAATCCATGCAGCGGCACAAAGGTTTGAGCCCATTACCTCATTCATGGTAAGAGGGGATACGTCAGTCAAGCAAGGGAGTCTGTAACATAGTACTAAAAACCATTAAGCCCACTGGAGATAGAATTTTGCAAGAACTTCATTTGGGACAACTTGATCAGATAGAATGGAGTTAGACTGGGATAGGACCCACTTTCTTTAAAAATATCCAGAGAAAGAACAAGACAGACCTGAAATGCACTGAAATGGAGGTCGTAATCCTGGCAGACATTATTTGCACTCACGCACACAAACACACAAAACAATACACAATATTCAAGTGTGATATTTGTCTTCTGCCCTGTAATGTGTAATTTGTATAAAACTCAGAGTACTCCTCCATAAGTACGGCTATTAAGCATTGGGCTCCTCTCCTTTTCTGCAGGTTGAGGAGGGAAAGCTGCAGTTCCAGCTGGACTGTGACAGCAGCCTGGGTATTTCCGGCAGGTCCATAAATGATGGGCTTTGGCATACGGTGTCCCTGGAGCTGATGCCAAACCTCACCGTTCTCTCGCTGGACGACAGTTTTGTGCAGCACCAATGGTGGCAGATGCCCTCCTGCCTCTGGCCTCTGGGGAGCGATGGCTCGTTTTTTCTGGGGGCGAGGGTGCTGCCCCGTGACCTTAACCAGCAGGGGACTGAAGAGAGGAGGGGCCCACGAGCACAAGACGGGTTCCAGGGATGTCTGAGCTCAGTATTTATGAACAGCATAGAGCTGCCACTGCAGAATAAGCGTAGCTCCCATGCAGATGTGACGGGTATGACTGAGCTCAAGCTGGGATGTCTGCTCTACCCTGACGCTTGTCAGAAGTGGCCCTGCCAGAACGGCGGCAGCTGCACAAACCTCCCATCTGGTGGTGTGTCTGTGGAATTGCACTACACTCCTAATCCTATTGTTCAGTGGCACTGTTCTCAGTAGAGCAGAAATGGGATGTGAGGGCCATATCTGTTCATGGTATTCATTCTGGCCTAAAGTACTTTTATGTATATTTTTTTGGAAATGGGTGAAGGGACAAATGACAATATTGGTAACATTTTATCGTGAAATATATGAAGCACATCTATCCATCAATTATCCAAACTGCTTCTTCCGTACAAGGGCTGGAGTTTTTCCCAGCTGCAGTGGGCAAGAGACAGGGACACACCCTAGACACCCAATCCATTGCAGGGTGCATACAGCATTCTCACACCATTAACTCACAAACCCGAACTTACGGGCGATTAAGAGTCTCCAATTAGCCTAACGTGCATGTCTTTGGACTATGGAAGGAAAACTGAATACCTGGAGGAAACCTACAGGAGCACGGGGAGAATATGCTTACTCCACACAGAAAGGTCATAGGCTAGATTCACAAACACAAGCTTTTTGCTTTGAGGCGATACAGTGGCCGAAGGGGGCATTTCATCGGAGAAATGCAATGCAAAAGCAGAAACGATGCAAAAGTCAAAAACCTGCAAACCACAAAAGCAAATGCAAGAGAAAAATGCTGCCCATGCTCGTCAACACAAACGCACTGCAACGGCCTAAAACATCTCCTATCGGAGTAATGCAGCGCACAAATGATGCAAAATTAAACGCACAAACCACAAAGGATTGCTAGCATATGAGCATGCACTAAGGGTTTGCTCATGATTACAGCCTTACATGAGATGCATAGAAATCAATGGATAGCATTGAATAGCCATAACTTTGCCATTTAGTTAGCTAGCTAGCATTTATGTTCATCAAATATGCATGAATTCAGCAGGTTCCCTAAATATACTGAACGGCCAATATCCCATTGAATTGCCTCTGAGCCCAGTCAGAGCAATAATTTTAAAATTTCAAAGATATGGAACTGTTGAAAACCTCAAGGATAGAGGACCCAAGTACATTTTGCCCCCAGGAAACTGAGGAGGATGGCGAGAGAAGCAGCAAATTCCCTGTGAAGGAATTGCAGGCCCTGGTGGCACCTTGGGGTCATTAGGTTTCAAAAAGCACCACCAGGCACTGCCACCACAGGCTCTCTGGAAATGTTGCCAGAAGAAAGCTCCAGGACGCCCCGGTGCGTCCTGGAGTGTGGCGCCCCAGTTTGTTCCGGAGGAGGGCGCTTGTTTCTTCTGGCAAGCCAGGAGGCATGCCTTGAGAGGGTCCTCCCGCGGGCACCGCCGAAGGCACCGGAGGAGGGCGCCAGGCATGGCGCCAGTGAGCTGTGCTCTGGAGGTAGGCGCCAGGCGTGGTGCCAGTGAGTTGTGCTCCTGGTGGTGGCGCCAGTGAGCTGTGCTCTGGAGCTAGGCGCCAGGCGTGGTGCCAGTGAGTTGTGCTCCTGGTGGTGGCGCCAGTGAACTGTGCTCCTGGTGGTGGCGCCAGTGAGCTGTGCTCTGGAGGTAGCCGCCAGGCTTGGCGCCAGTGAGCTGTGCTATGGTTGGTGGCGCCAGTGAGTTGTGTTCCGGAGCAGGGCGCCAGAGAGCTGTGTTCCGGAGCGTGGCGCCAGAGCGCTGTGTTCCGGAAGAGGGGCGCCAGAGGGCTGTGTTCCGGAAGAGGGGCGCCAGAGGGCTGTGTTCCGGAAGAGGGGCGCCAGAGGGCTGTGTTCCGGAAGAGGGGCGCCAGAGGGCTGTGTTCCGGAAGAGGGGCGCCAGAGGGCTGTGTTCCGGAAGAGGGGCGCCAGAGGGCTGTGTTCCGGAAGAGGGGCGCCAGAGAGCTGTGTTCCGGAAGAGGGGCGCCAGAGAGCTGTGTTCCGGAGGAGAGAGCTCTTGGCTCGCCAGGTGGCGTGCCTTGGGGGGAGGGTCCTGTCATGGTGTTGGCCTGCTGGCCCTTCCCCCTGCTGCATTCTTTGCTTCCACCTTAACGAGCAATACCTATTACATAGCGATCAGAAGGCAATTATGACAAGAACTAGATATAACGAAAACATTTTAGCCATTGCTTTCACAGACAGTATTAATGAAGTTCCGTTTTGTGAATAATGCTTCTCTCTGATTCATATTTAATTAATTGGCAATAAAAGCATTTGCAAGATAGCCGTGGACTATTGTACAGAAACACAGGCAAACCCCTTCCACCAGCATTAGAAGTAACGATGTCATATGTGGCAGCCTCGCAACTGAAATTAACAAATCACAAGGATGCCCAATATTCATACATCCAAAAACACACTCAAGATGAATGCATAACCTGTGCGCAACGTCTGAATTACATAAAATAAATATAAAACGCATGGTTACGAAGGTTTAGATAAAAATTGATATCAACTGTGCTGCGGCGCTATTAACTATAAACCTTACAGCAGTCAGCTGATAGTGCAGCTGATGTCAGCGGACCTAAATGCAGTCTCGGTAAGGACTGAGAGTATAAAAAAACAGTATAGCTTAGCCATCATGCTCTGAAATCCGCTAGACAGGACAAGAATAATAAAGAATAAAACACCACATTTTATGCATCGCATAAGAAAAATGTGACAACAACCCGGTCATCACAAAGGCCACGGCGGGCCATAGGAGACATGGCCAGCAGAAAAGCCGATTAAGCTTGGCACTTCCTGTTAGCCACTGGTTTCTAGCATAGTGAGCTTCGCCAAAATAGCGAACATTTCCATCAGCTCTCCCCTTAGTTAAATTGAGCTTTGGAGTCGGCCTACCGTCCCGCTTTGAGTAATATTTTATTAGAAACTCAAGGTCCCTGTCACCATCTATTCTCTGACTTACTGGCTATACTTTCTGTGTGGGCTGGCTGGTGCCTGGCGGGACAGTTGAATCAGTGTGTGTATTTTCCGTAACAGTTTGTGATTGGTTGGAAGCCAGATTTGATCTGGCCTCCCTCATATTTTTTTTAATAATGCATCGACCATTAAGCGATGAGCCTTGCTACAATCTGATTGGCTAATACGGGCTGTTTTTTTTTGTGAAGTGAAGCTGGGCTCCAAGCTGACAGCCAGGGCGGAGGGCATGAGACATGAAGTGTAAGACACAATGAGAGCTTGACAGGAGGGGCGCTGTTTTGCTCCTCACGCTCAGCCAAAACAGAAGTGCGCTGATGCAGTGTTTTGACAAGGAAATGACAACAACATAAAATACATTGTGGTGAAGCTTATTTATATTTTTTCTTTCTTGCAATAATTTTTGGGGAAGCCTGGCTTCCCTTGGCCTCCGTGAAAAACCGCCACTGTCCATTTACAGTGCTGCTTTGTACCTGCAACTTTGTAGCTGGTTTTACAGCATGGTGAAAGCAATATTTTAGCTGGCATGAATTACTGACTGCATAGAATGTGAAACTGTATTATATTCGACAATAGTCAAAAATGGCTAAATTTCGGAATGGGAATGTGTTGGTTTAAAGTATTCTCATGCAGACACACGTACATGCACAACTAAACACACAGCTTGTTAGAATAGGAGTGACTTAATTAACATAGTGGTCCTATGCTGGCTGTTTAGTTTGTATGACGCGGGGTTTTCAACTTACGTTAACCATAGATATATAAAATGCTAGACGTCGTACGCTGATTGGCAGGATGCATTTATACGGCCACCATGTTGAGGCGGTTTCTATCAGTGGTTTGCACAAACGTAATCATAGGAAAAAATGTCTGAACTTGATCCAAATTAGTAGGAATCCGCCGCTTTTTGTGGCGTTTAGATGTGTATGGATCACTTTCCTCAAGTAAGCGCACAAAATTATCATTAAATTTTGGGAAAAAAATAATAAATTAGTTCCCAACTTCAGTAAAAATCATGTGAACTGTGTGTCGGTGTTAGTTATATTGTCATTGATAAACACAAGGCCATTGCAAGTTTAGATAGTCATATCTGCGGGTCTATGGACCCGTTTACACCTGGTATTAAAATGTGTTTTTTGTGATCAAATTGCAATCGGATAACGCTTGACCGCATGAAAGTACAGGTGTAAATACACTCAAGACGCATTGAGTGCGGGCTGTGATCCGATCTTTCAAACCACTTCTGAAGGAGGTCAGGGACGGATTCTGGCCACTTTGAACACAAGTGCAAAAGCAAATGCGCCTCCGATCCATATACAACAACTCCATACAACAACCGTACACACGTATACATCACAATAGACAGGGATAGTGCGTGCGGCATTTTGCGTTTTATATATCCACGATGTGAGCCAGATGAAGAAATTTTTTGTGTTTGATTGAGTCGGGAGATATGGAGTTACAGTTTCTCTTGAATGCTTATGGGACATCTCATAACATCATTAAATATCAGTTTTTCTGGAATGTTCATTGAGAATGTTTAATGGAATCTAGCATCCTTTATCATAATATAGAGTCGCTTGCTCTGTATATTCTGTAGTTTCTGTGAAGCACAAAACTATTTTCTGACTGCGCCCTCGCTGTGGAAAAAAGTTAACAGCATTGCACCCATATAGGCAGGTTTGACTTTTAATTAGGTGTGGTCTTGGTAATTATTTGTGTAATGCCACTTTGATGCAGTTGAACGTGTTTGCTTGTTGACCAGCCCTAACCTGGTCTTAAGCAATATGCCGGTTCCATTACTATTAATGGCGTAATATACCAAGATTCTATAACTCTGTGATGGAAAGGCAGGTGTCTGACATTTATCACACCCTTTATTCAAAGTCATGAAAATATTGCTTTGACATAAGGATTATTTTCTGTGTTGTTATTGTTTTTCTATGCTGGCTGTTTTGTTTATTTCTTCTGGGTGCCAATAAATATGTCCCAGATTGTACAAATCAGCCTCTTCAATTAATTATTTATTCACAATTAGTGAAAATAATTATTTAATCGCCAAAAGATTGTGAGTGAAGTAATTCCTGTTGCTCAGATACTTGCGACTTTGATATGGACTGGAACTGAATGTTGTGATTTACGAAATGAACCAAGTGCGACAACCAGTAGAATGCAAAAAGGAGGCTTTATTTCTGAAGGGGGAAACCCCCCAACAGAGCTGGCAACGGTACAAAGTCCACAATCCAAAAACAGTATCCAATGGGCGTAATCCAGAATCGTAACCAGGGCACCAATAACAAAGTTCGTGGTCAGACAAAAAGGGTTCGGTACACAGGCGTAGGTTTGGAAGAGAAACAAACGCATAAGCCAAAGACAGTCCGAATCCAAAACCAGGGCAGTAATCACAAAATCAAGGTCGGGCAGAAAAAGGTCAAAACTCACAGATGCAACAATATCCAAAAAGGGCAAACCAAAATCAATAGTCGAGCAATCCAGTCAGAAAGATAAACACTGAGCAATCAAGGCGAGAAACGTGGCACGAGAAAACTAGGGAGAACGATCTGACAAGAGTGAGAACCAAACAGACATCTTATATACACATCCAGGGTAAACACATGACCAGGGAGAACAGGTGCAATCAATGGTGACAATGATTAGGGAGAGACACATGAGGGATAAACTAATTACATGAATTTGGCTGTAGCCAAAACGCAGACAGGGATCACAAGACAAACCTAAGTACAAAACAACAGCTCCGGTTAAGGAGTGCTAAAGTGCCAAGATAAAAGAAAAGGAAAGCACAAAGTATAAGTGGAAATCCACAGAAACTTGCAGCAGTGATAATTAGGGATAGGCAAGGAGGCGGAGACTAGAATTGGGCGACAGCTGAGAGATCATTAGTCAATTAGTAAGTGCAGCTATACAATCCCAAGTGCTTGTTAGTAAGTTAGTCCAAATATACAAGGTTAGTGTGGATTAGTATTGAGCAAAAACAATAAACTGTTAGTATGTGTTAGTAAGACAGAAAAAGAGAGAGGAAGGAAGAACACGAGATAATGAAAGAAGATTGAAACCCAGAAACCAATAAATCACCCGAATGAGTGTCACACAAGACAAGGGACCGTGAGCAAAGATACACACCTGACAAGACAGGGGAGACAAAGTGCAAAGCATGAAAATGAAAACATGGCTAGGCCAGGCACAGAACTTAACATGACAGCAGAATCCAGAATCCCAACAGAACCCCCCTCCCAACGAACGCCTCCTGGCGTTCAACCTGAAAGTCTCTGGTGACTAGCATGAAAGTCTTTGATGAGGTTTTTATCCAATATGTGCCTTGCTGGCACCCAACTGCGATGTTCAGGTCCGTAACCCTCCCAGTCGACGAGGTACTGCAGTCCTCTGCCTCGTCGACGAGAGTCCAGGAGGGCACGGACCGTGTAGGCTTCGCCTCCGTTGATGATCCGGGCGGGTGGTGGGGGATCAGGTCCAGAGGACAGGGGGTGGGTTACTGCAGGTTTTAACTGGGACACATGGAAAGTGGGGTGTATGCGTCGCATGGACAGGGGGAGACGGAGGCGAACGGCAGTGGGACTTAGGACCCTTTCAATGGTGAAAGGGCCCAGGAATTTGGGGAAAAGCTTACCCCCGTTACCTCTGAGGGGAATGTCCCTTGAAGACAACCAGACCCGCTGCCCAGGTCGGTACATGGGCGCCGCGGTGCGTCTCTTGTCGGCCTGTTCTTTCATCCGAGCGACCGACCTGAGCAGGGCCTGGCGGGTGGCAGTCCAGGTGCGTCTGCACCTACGGACGAATTCGCGGACTGAGGGGACAGCTACCTCCTCCTCCTGGGACGGGAACAAAGGGGGCTGGTAGCCCAGGCAGGCTTTGAAGGGGGAGACGCCGGAGGCAGCAGAGGTGTGGCTGTTCAACGCGTATTCCACCCACGGTAACTGATAGCTCCAGGAGGAGGGGTTCCTAATACAGAGACATCGTAAAACACTTTCCACACACTGGTTAGCTCGCTCGGTCTGGCCATTAGTCTGGGGGTGGAAACCTGATGACAAACTGACTGAAGTGCCTAAAGCTTTAAAGAATGTTCTCCAAAAAAGTGCAGTGAACTGGGGGCCGCGATCGGAAGTGATATCAGTGGGTATGCCGTGGAGTCTAATGACATGTTGGATTACTAGGTTGGCAGTGTCTTGAGCAGAAGGGAGTTTAGTGAGGGGAACTAAGTGAACTGCTTTGGAGAATCTATCAACAATTGTGAGAATGGTGGTGTGGTGATTGGATGAGGGAAGGCCTGTGATAAAATCAAGAGCAATATGGGACCAGGGGCGGTGTGGTGTAGGAAGGGGCTGCAATAAACCTTGAGGTGGTTGGTGAGAAGTCTTAGCCTGGGCACAGACCGAGCAAGCAGCAACGAAGCCCTGGACATCTTGAGTGAGTTCTGGCCACCAAAACCTCTGAAGAATAAAGTTCTTAGTGCGGCGGATACCAGGGTGGCAGGACAGTCTGGATGCGTGTCCCCATTCCAGGACTTGGGAGCGTAAGGTAGCTGGCACATATAAACAATTGGTGGGACACGCACTGGGAGTAGCAGCATTGTTTTGGGCATTTCTGACTTCTCTCTCAATATCAAGACATAATGCATTAATGAACGCTTCTTTAGGGAGGATGGTATCTTTGTTAATTTCCTCTTCCTGGATTTCAAAACAACGGGAGAGGGCATCAGGCTTGACATTCTTACTTCCAGGTCGATAGGCAATATGAAAGTTGAATCGTGAAAAGAAAAGTGCCCACCTGGCTTGTCGGGGATTGAGTCTTTTGGCCGTTTGTAGATATTCCAGGTTCTTGTGGTCTGTCCAGACAATGAAGGGTACCTTGGAGCCCTCCAGCCATTGTCTCCACTCCTCTAAGGCCAACTTTACCGCCAACAGCTCCCGATTCCCAATGTCGTAGTTTCTTTCTGCAGAGCTGAGGCGGCGAGAAAAGAAGGCACAAGGATGGACTTTACCATCTTCTGTGGACCTCTGCGACAGGATGGCTCCAGCACCGATATTGGAGGCGTCCACTTCAACAATAAACTGGAGTTCTGGATTGGGAATGGTTAGGATAGGTGCAGAGGTGAAACGAGCTTTTAAGTCATTGAAGGCCTCTTCAGCCTTTTCGGACCACAGAAACTTGGATTTAGAAGAGGTGAGAGCAGTAAGAGGAGCGGCAACAGAACTATAATTCCGGATGAACCGGCGGTAAAAGTTAGCGAAGCCCAAAAATCGCTGGAGAGACTTACGGTCCTCTGGTCTGGGCCAATTAGTGACAGCTTCCACCTTTAGGGGGTCCATCCGGATGGTGTCTGGGGAGATGATGTAACCCAAAAACGTAGTGGTTTCCACATTAAATTCACATTTTTCAGCTTTAACAAAGAGGCGGTTCTCCAGGAGGCGACGGAGCACTTGGCGAACATGTTTGACATGGGCCTCCTGGGACTCTGAAAAAATCAGGATATCGTCAAGATACACAAACACAAACTTATTTATCATGTCTCTTAAAACATCGTTGACAAGGTTTTGAAACACTGCTGGAGCGTTAGTAAGCCCGAAAGGAAGAACTAAATACTCCCAGTGTCCCGTGGGAGTGTTAAAGGCAGTCTTCCATTCGTCCCCCTCTCTGATGCGTACCAGGTGATAGGCATTACGGAGGTCGAGCTTTGTAAAAATCTTAGCTCCTTGCAGGAGATCGAAAGCAGTGTTCATTAGAGGAACTGGATAGCGATTCTTGACAGTTATTTCGTTAAGTCCACGGTAATCTATACAGGGTCTTAATGATCCGTCCTTCTTAGACACAAAAAAGAATCCGGCACCAGCAGGTGATGATGACGGGCGTATAATGCCAGCAGCAAGAGACTCTGAGAGATACTTCTCCATAGCTTGGGTTTCTGGTCTGGAGAGTGAATAGAGTCGGCCTCTAGGGGGCATAGTACCTGGCTTCAGGTCTATGGTGCAGTCATAAGGTCGGTGAGGTGGTAAGCTGGTGGCCCGGGACTTAGAGAACACTTCCTTGAGATCATGAAACTCTAGGGGGACCTTCTCAAGATCTGGTATTTCTTCTTGGGATGGGCTGTGTTGAGGTTCGCGGGCGTTGTGGAGGCATGCCAGGGAGCAGTTGGGGCTCCAACCCTTAACCTCATTCTTCCGCCAATCAATATTTGGGAGGTGTTTGGCCATCCATGGATGGCCCAAAACAATGGGAGCATGGGGAGAATGTAAGAGGAGGAGCTGAATGGTTTCGTGGTGGTTTCCTGAGGTTTTGAGTTTGATGGGGCTGGTAGCGTGAGTTATCTGGGCTATTTTCTGGCCACTGAGTGAATTGGCCACCCGGTCAGGAAAGATCCTCTCGGTAGGGATTCCCCATTCTTGAGCCAGCTCCACATCGATGAGGTTCTCCTCAGCGCCGGTATCAATGAGGGCTAGGGTGGACTTACTCCCTCCTCCCCACTCCAGGATAACTGGGAGGCACGTACGGTTCTTAGTCTCTTGCACTGGCGTCACTCCAATCACTACTCTTCTCTGTGCACTAGGGGAACTTCTCTTGTTGGGACACTGAGCAATGTGGTGTCCCCCCTTGCCACAGTAGAAGCAGGCCCCTTCTCTGCGACGGCGGTTCTTCTCCTCCACAGGGATGCGAGTACGGCCCAGTTGCATGGGTTCTGGCTCAGGAGGACTGTCGCCAGTAGGGGGTGGTAGAGGCAGAGTGCTCTGGAGGAGTGGGTTAGGTCGTCTGCGGGAGGCGAAGCGTCTGCGTTCTTCCAATCGGGAATCCACGCGAATAGCCAAGTCGACCAAGTCATCCAAATCCTCCGGTAACTCCCGGGAAACCAGCTCATCCTTTAACGCTTCAGAAAGCCCGTTAAAAAAGGCATCGAACAAAGCTCTATGTCCCCACCTGCTGTTGGTAGCCAGTGTCTGGAAATCAATGGCGTAGTCGGCCACGGAACGGCTCCCCTGTCGAATGCGCAGAATTTCTCGTCCCGCCTCGTGACCCAGCTTCGTGCGGTCAAAGATGCGCCTCATCTCCTCACCCAGCAAATTAGACGTTTGCACGCAGGGTAGATCTGCTTCCCATGCAGCCGTAGCCCACTGCTTGGCCCTTCCCGTCAGTTGCGTGATGATGAAAGCAACCCGAGCTCTTTCGGTGGGGAATGACGAGGGCTGTAGGCTGAAAATGAGCTTGCACTGGGTGAGAAAAGCCCGACATGCTCCCGGGTTCCCGTCGTACCTCTCAGGCGGTGGCAGGCGTGGCTCGCAGACTGGCAGTGGCGGAGCAGACGCAGGAGCAGGAGTGGCATGGACGGCAGGCTGGGGAGACTGTAGCCGCTGAGCGTCTTGCACAGAGCGGGTGAGATCCGCCATCTGAAGACTCATGGTTTGCATATGTTGCATAAGAGCCCGAAGCTGACGCTCTTGGAATACTAACTGAGCGCCCTGTTGGTGCACTGCCTCCTGCAGAGACTGGTCTGACGCTGGCTCCGTCATGGTCAGATCGTAATGTTGTGATTTACGAAATGAACCAAGTGCGACAACCAGTAGAATGCAAAAAGGAGGCTTTATTTCTGAAGGGGGAAACCCCCCAACAGAGCTGGCAACGGTACAAAGTCCACAATCCAAAAACAGTATCCAATGGGCGTAATCCAGAATCGTAACCAGGGCACCAATAACAAAGTTCGTGGTCAGACAAAAAGGGTTCGGTACACAGGCGTAGGTTTGGAAGAGAAACAAACGCATAAGCCAAAGACAGTCCGAATCCAAAACCAGGGCAGTAATCACAAAATCAAGGTCGGGCAGAAAAAGGTCAAAACTCACAGATGCAACAATATCCAAAAAGGGCAAACCAAAATCAATAGTCGAGCAATCCAGTCAGAAAGATAAACACTGAGCAATCAAGGCGAGAAACGTGGCACGAGAAAACTAGGGAGAACGATCTGACAAGAGTGAGAACCAAACAGACATCTTATATACACATCCAGGGTAAACACATGACCAGGGAGAACAGGTGCAATCAATGGTGACAATGATTAGGGAGAGACACATGAGGGATAAACTAATTACATGAATTTGGCTGTAGCCAAAACGCAGACAGGGATCACAAGACAAACCTAAGTACAAAACAACAGCTCCGGTTAAGGAGTGCTAAAGTGCCAAGATAAAAGAAAAGGAAAGCACAAAGTATAAGTGGAAATCCACAGAAACTTGCAGCAGTGATAATTAGGGATAGGCAAGGAGGCGGAGACTAGAATTGGGCGACAGCTGAGAGATCATTAGTCAATTAGTAAGTGCAGCTATACAATCCCAAGTGCTTGTTAGTAAGTTAGTCCAAATATACAAGGTTAGTGTGGATTAGTATTGAGCAAAAACAATAAACTGTTAGTATGTGTTAGTAAGACAGAAAAAGAGAGAGGAAGGAAGAACACGAGATAATGAAAGAAGATTGAAACCCAGAAACCAATAAATCACCCGAATGAGTGTCACACAAGACAAGGGACCGTGAGCAAAGATACACACCTGACAAGACAGGGGAGACAAAGTGCAAAGCATGAAAATGAAAACATGGCTAGGCCAGGCACAGAACTTAACATGACAGCAGAATCCAGAATCCCAACACTGAATGCTTGACTGATAATAGTAAGACGTACAAACACTCCTTTTCTATGCCTTTTTTCCCTTTCTCCCACAAGCAACTAATAAGGAAGGTACTGTACTCACACTTTTTCAGTAGTTCCAGTTTTTCATGCCCAAAGACGAGCATTTTCTTTGCCATTTTTCTCGAAATCGGCTGTGTAAGGTGTGGCGCTCAACCTTAGGGTTAGTGTGGGTGCAGGATTTTATTTTTATCGAAGCACATGCTGCTGATTCTAGAAATAAAGCTCTTAAGCAATTAGTAGATCAGTAGAAGCAGGTGTGTAAATTCAAGGCTAGAACAAAAGACCACACCCCCAATAGGGCTTTCTCAGTAAGTTTGTGAACCTTATATGTTAAGGAATATTGAAGAATTGGCATTCCATATTTGTGAAGTTGTGGGTTAAAAGTTAATTGATTGTAATAAAAATTTGTTTCTGTTGAATGTCTTCTTAAACAGCCATTTAGGCATCATCCTGCTTAATCATCCAATTTGGCATAATCCCGTTGAAGGTCAACATCAGATTCCAGAAGTTTTCCTGGGGAATTAGATTTTTGTCTCATAGCATTTAGATTTGTGGCTCCTGTACCCCATCTTTTGGAGTAAAGATGGTTTATTATTACTCTCCTCCCCTCTGATGGGGTAGTGAGGGGGTATTGTAATCAAGTTGGTTTATTTGTTTGTTTTGTGGATAGCCACTTGGTTACTGTTAATCACACATAGGAACTCATAGATGATGAGTAAAATTAATTTATGTCCTTTGACCTGGAGAGATCCTGAAAGGTCAAACCCAAAAGCTCAAGTACCCAAACAGTGGATCATCTCGTTGTACAGTTAAAATATGTCCAGGGGTAGGGTTGGCCGCACCAAGCACCGCTTGTATCAAATTGCTTTACTGAAGTCCGAGAATTAATTTTCTCTCATGGTGAAGAAACAAAGTTGTTCTTTGAAGTTATTCCAGGTGAGATTTTATAATTTCACTGCATCCTGTTGGAATGGAGGCTTAGTGGCCTTCTGAAACAAGTTGTGCTTCATGTCCTTGAGGAGATTGAATAAAATTTTCCAAAAGTCATAAGTGAAAAGTGATGTCCTTGAATTCATGTAGCGACATGTAGGTCTGATGTTTCCTCAAACATGTCAAACATGTTGTATGAATTGCAGCATTGGCGCGTTGGGAAAATATTGTGTTATCTTTAGTGATACATTACAGATAAACATTTCATCTGATTGGTAAAGGATAGGTCTTGACAGACCCAAAATTGTCAGATTCCTGGCCTGAGGCTCTGGGGGTGTCGAGTATCCAAAACCTTTTCAAGATAAGATTTTAGTTCAATTTTACTGTCTGTCATTTTCATTGTTGGACATATTTAGAATCTTTTGAAAAGAGTGCAAATTACGTATGTATATTAGGAAAATTTTTTATCTTGGTCTCTTTCAGAAGATTACCCGCTGGATCACGAGAATCAAATTTGCTTTGAGGTCAAGGATTGCTTTGTGAACTGTGAGTCCCCCCCCCCATAAATTACTCACTCATCTTACACCTTCCTCACGTGTTGTTAGTGCTTACTCCTGATGAGGTATGGGCACATTCCTGATGGGAGGATTTACATTTTAATCTTATGGATGCCACCCTCGAGAGAAAATTATCCTCTGCTGCTCTGGTGGGAAAAAAAAGCCTCTTCAAGAAATCAGTGTCAGCTGTGTGTGTTTCTATGAGTGATATATATCATAATTTTCTATCTGAGCATGAAATCCATTAATTACTTTGCTGATTCGTAAGGAAGCAGGAACAGGCCGAAATCTGAGAGAATGCCTTTACCCACCCTTCCTCCATCCCTGTGCTGTGCAGCTAACTGGGGCACACCTGAATGGATATCTGGTTCTCGTCCCTTGGAAATGGATGATGCCCCCCGACTTGAGTCTCAGAGCAGCACCTGTCACCTGGATGGAGCCACTTGCTTTGATAGGCACTACACTGAAGACAAAGGCTGCCGATCCCTCTTGTTCCCCTTAGACAGTCAACATGACATCCCTCGAGCAGCTTGCCCCATCTTTGCCGAGAGCTCCTAGGAGGGCCAACACATCTGCAGCCACATCCACCTCCCTACGAAGGGGGAAAGTCATGATTTTTCGCATGGGCAAATGGGGTGTGGACCACATCCTGAACCAGGGGCAGGAAGCCTAGATGACGGCACTTTTGTTTTCCCTCATCACTCAATCTCCTATTGTTCTCCACTCTCAGACTTGGGTGGTAGTGACTACGAGAGTGTAGATAATTTTTTTATGGAAGCTGCTCGGGAATTTGAAAATGGTCATTGACAAACACAGTGTGACTCCGACCATGTACGATTGTAGTGACACACACACACACACACACAGCAGAAGTAATTCTGTGTTAAGCTGACCTGAATAGCTGTTCAGAGCCTCAGCCTATTGCTGAAAATAATTTTCTAGTGAAATAAGGATTTCTTGCCACTGCAAGCATCAGAGATCATTGAATATAGTAAGGGTTATACATGAAAATGTACACTCCAAACAGTTTTGTTCAATGTGGCCACTGATTTATTGATGATCTATGGAATTAGACTCTGCATTTGAACAATTCCATTGCTCCTAACTAGCAGTGAAGCACAAATGGTTCTTGTGGGTCTGTGTAATGCTAAGTATTTTCCAGAAATCCCCCCTCAGCAGCCAAAAACTTCAATATCAATCTTAATAATAATTAAGCAATTAGAAGTTGTAAAAAGTTTCGGTTCCACTTTGTCTTCCAATGTATACTCTATGTTCACACTTAGGCAGATTAACCACTGATATACTGTATTTTCCTAGTTAGTGTGAGTTGTGTCAACATTTACCATGTATTTTAAGTTGAATTCAATTGCTGATTTTACTTGTCGTGGTCTTGGTCTGTGAATGGTCTGGAAATACAAGAAAGCAATACATTATTTAGAGCCAAATATAACCATATTTTCTTAATTTTCCCGGGTGGTGAAATGAACCTTTAACTGCAATCAACAACATAGTCACTGTCAAACCTCTGCCATGGATTGAAAATATAGAAAATCTACCATTGTAAACAGCACCATGGCTTTCATTAAAGACTGAATATTTCACATGGGTTTCATTGGATCATTTTCATGGTCTGTTCAAGAAAATCATGGATTAATTTAATAAACCACATAGAACTGGTGGTATTGCAGTTTATTAAGTACTTAAGTGCCAAAGAGCAAATTTCATCAAGGAAGTCAGATAAGAACTATGACTTGCCGAAGTGAAATTATTTGATTTCATGAAGGTAATTTCAAAAAGTTTGCACATCATGGAAAATGCAAATAAAATGTAAAAATTAAAAATGCACTTTTAAAGGATTAAATGAAACATTGGTAAGTAGTCAACTGTGCCAACTTCTTGAACTCTGTTGCTGTCATCACAATGGAAATTTTCAATAAGCAATTACAGTAACATGTTGGAATATCAAATAATGTGTTGTATTACTGTTTGCAGTATGTAGTATTAAAAGGGTTTTTTATACTGCCAAAGTGCAATAAAAAAAATCATCTTTAAAATCACTCTTTGAGTGTTTGGATCCTGGAGGCACTAGTTGGTTGAGCCTAGCAAGCAGAATTTCATCCATTCCTCCATGATGTACTTCTTCAGCTGTGCAATTGGACAGGACCTTTGTTGCTTTATTATTCACTTCATGATGTACCATATATTGTCAATTGGATATACTAGATCAGGACTGGCAGGCGCTGGCTTCCCCTGACCCTCTGAAATTCAAGGGATGTCAAATACATTTCCAGACTTTGCTGCCTGTGGCGCTACTGCTGTTCTAACCAAATGCTTGCGTATGATGTGCTGATGTGCTGGAGGTTACAGGAGGTCAATTCTCCTTGTCGGACAGCGACTGATACTCCTTGTTACCAATGCAACACGAGGTCAGTATACGATACACAGCACTGTATGTGCTAAGTGTGAATATATGTGATCATGTGTCCTGAAAAAAATACAGCTCCAAAATAACTCACTTGCATTGCCTCCAGCATTAACATGTACAGGGAAAACCAGTTTTATACGTTCAAACATTGACTGCACAGTCAATGGCTGAGACTCAAAGTAAATATATGTTATGACACAAATATTCTAGGGCCCCACAAGTTGAAACCCCAAAGCCCTAAAACAATATAGATTCACCACCTTATTTCACTGTGGGTGTCAGGTGCCGTACCTTGTGTGTGTGATGACTGTTGAGAATTAGACACCAAAACCAATGGCCAAAAAAAGGGGAAAACAGCAGAAGAGAGGGAGACACAAATAAAATAAGAACACGAGACTCGCGCTACCAACGGACCTAGATGTCGTCTGGGGTAGGAAGCAAAGCAAGCTCGAAGGGACGAAATGAAAAGGGAAAACAAAACATAGATTCCCTTGCTCTCTATAACTTATCCTCAAATATGGAGCTAGGTCCCTGAAAACTCTCTTTCAAAAGACCTCACTGCCTAAAGTGCAAATGTAGCACTGACACTCTAGCAACGAAAGCGAGGCGGAACTAGAGATGAAATAGAGTCCAGGCAACGCCCCCAATCAATGCCAGCTGGCCCAGGAATCCAATTGGGAGCAAAACGATATCGTCCCGGACGAGGGCAACAAAGAAAGCTCTCAACGCCTTCAAACCATGACAGTGTGTGTCTCCATTTTGAAGCCAAACATGCCAATTTTGACCAAAACATTTCATTGTGGGATCATCTGATGACAGCACATTATGGTGAGATGATAATGGTAAATTTGCATGAGACAACACCAAAAATTTAAGTCGTGGTCAAGCGCACAGGATACATTCACTAAAAAAAAGGTTGATTTTTATTCTCGCAAAGCTGTGCTCTGTCATTGACTGGAATTGACAACATATATTTTATGTCTATATATACAGTATATATCAAACATTATGCTAGTGCTGAACAAAGTGTTGCATTCAGTAAATAGAAGTTCTCTATAAAATCAACAAGTTTGTTCCTTCTGAAAACTTTCTTACATGATTACCCTGAATTGAAACAAGAATTGTGTAATTCTAGCCGGAATTTGAGATTATCACACGTTTGCGAACTATCAGTCTGCGTAATGTATGGAAGCCCATAGTGCACAATATTTAAATGACAATGTAATCCCACTATTGCATTATAATTTTCCACTTATGAATGAGTTATTTGAGACAATATTACATTGAATATGCATTAATCCAATTATCACTTTCATTTTCACATACACATATGGGAAATTTATGACTATATTCAAATGATAATGAAAAGCTGTTTGACATTTCATTTTCAAAGTCACACTCTGCAATACAGTGGACAATATTCAAATGCAATAAGCAAAACCGCACCCCAGCCTAGAGCATTTATATTTGCATGTCAACATGCTCTTTTAGGGTCAACATGAAAATGCAAATGCTATTTTCTGACTATTTGAAAATGATATTGAAAACGGCATTCAACATTTAATTTGCAAAGACTTAACTTGCTCTACTGAGGACAATATTCAAATGCAATAAGATAAACAGCTCTTCCAGTCTATTGCATTTACATATAGAGGTCATCAGGCTCTTTTAGGGTTAACATGATAATGAAAATGCTGTCAAGCTTTTCATTTCATTCTCTAAAATATCGAAATATGGTAGAAACTGGACAAAATCTAAAATAATATCATTAGATGGGGATGACTGGCACCTTGCAACTCATAATCCACCGCTCATATCCTCTGACACTATTGAATATCTGGGCATCAATATTTCCACCAATTTGTCAGAATTGTTCCACCTTAACTTCATCCCATTAACAAAATCAATAGAAGACGACTTTAACCGCTGGATAAACCTACCATTTCCCCTAATCGGCAGGATTGCAACAGTTAAAATGGCCGTACTACCTAAAATTAATTACCTGTTCAAAATGACTCCAACATACCCTTCGACTAAATGGTTTAACTCTCTGAATGCCATTATCGATCAATTTTACTGGAAAAATTAAACAGTCCAGATAAAACTTTCAACTTTGCAGAAATTTAAAGATAAAGGAGGACTAGAGGCACCCAATTTCCATTATTAGTATTTGGCAAAGGAATTACAGTACATCTCAACCTGGATTCACCCCAACCAACTAAACAACTCATGGAAAGAAATAGAACAGTCAGTTTGAAAAGAAATCTCAATCTCTGACCTAGCATTCCTCTCAACTTCTATAGAACATCACAACTGTTTCAAAAATGCGGTAATCTCAGCGACCCTGACAGCTTGGTGGTAGCTGAACAAAATCTAAAATTTCACTATGACACCATGTAAATATACACCAATGTGACACAATCCGACTACTATCTCAAGAAAACACCCCTTGGCTTTAATCTCTGGAAAGGAAATGACATAACTCATCTCCAACACATCTTTCATAATGACTCTTTCATAATATACTCAGCAACAAAAGTTTCTGTGACACCATTTATGTGTATGTTATAAATGACACGCAAAGATCGCAATGCAATCAATATGTTTATTTAACAGGAGAAACACTGACTTTTCAGTGCCAACGTCACTCAAAACGAAAAATGTCATTTTCATGCGTCATGAAGCACTTGTCTGACGTCTAACCAATTGTGACCATCACACTTCAATACCGGGTGTGACTTCCTCGTGCCATGATGCAAGCAACGCATCTCCGGCGCATGGACCGAATCAGATGTGCCAGAAATTGCTGTGGGATGTCATTCCAAATCTGACGTAGACGTTGTCGCAATTCCTGGAGTGTAGCTGGCGGGTTATCCAACCGCCGCAAACGTCGATCCATCTCGTCCCAAAGATGCTCGATTGGGGACATGTCTGGGGATCTGGCTGGCCATGGCAGGACATTGACATGTTGTTGCATCAGATACTGCTGTACAATCCTTGCAACGTGTGGTCTGGCGTTATCATGTTGCAGCGTTATTCCGGGACCATGTTGCATCAAAAACGGTACCACCAATGGCCGTAGCACTTCATCGCGATATCTTTGACCTGTCAGATTTCCATCAATAACAAGCAAATCTGTTCTGTTTCTAGCCGTGATCCCTCCCCAAATCATGACACTACCACCTCCAAAACGATCAAATTCCTGAACACAGTTGTTGGCATAACGTTCTCCACGTCGACGGTATACACGTAAACGACCATCACATCGGTTAAGCATGAATCTTGATTCATCAGTGAAGAGTACAAGATCCCACTGACGTTGGATCCACCGTCGATGTTGTTGTGCCCACTGTAGACGCAGTCGTCGGTGTTGTACTGTGAGTATTGGACGTCTTGCTGGCCGACGTGGGACAATGCCAAAATGATGGAGACGGCGACGGATTGTCTGTGCAGACAGTCGCCTCAAACCAGGTATCGTTCTTGCAGTTATGGTTGCAGGTTGGAATCGATTTCGGAGATGGGTTGTTCGAATCCAGTTGTCCTGTCTGGGAGTGGTTACTTGTGGACAGCCGCAGCGAGGACGGTCTCTGACATGTCTTGTCTGCTGATGACGCTGCCATAAGTTCCAAATGGTGTTTCGGTGGACATTCAGGCGATGAGCAACTTCCCTCTGCGAGGTTCCGGATTCAATCATCCCAATGGCCCTCCACCGATCATTTTCAGACAGTCTTGGCATTTAGAGGGTAGAGTTCCTGATCCGAAATGGCTGTGTTTTCGATAAGTGATGCTTCCGTCGTTCATCAGGCACAATGTGAACATTCCAAAAATTCTCCTCTTTTATTGCCATCCACAAGCATGATTTACGCACATTTTCACGTGCAAAGTCATTTTCTCGCATTTTCATGATTTCCATTTCAATGTTGTGTTTACGTGTACTGTTTCAGTCTGATATCACCATGTATGACAATTTCATAATTGCGTTGTGAAAAATAATTAACAATATTGGCGTCACAGAAACTTTTGTTGCTGAGTATATAATAATAATAATACATTTATATAGCACCTTTCAAGCAATACAGCACAAAGTGCCTCACAAGCAGGTAAAATACATGTACGTAAAAGCAAATAAACAAAATCGGAAAAGTAGGAAATTAAACATCAAAATAGGAAGAATTAAGATAATAAAAGGAGACATACACGAAAACATACCCATACAAACAAAGAATTTAAACCATGAAATCAGCAAAAGCAAGCCTAAAAAAATGAGTCTTTAAAAGAGATTGAAAAGACTATAAAGCCTCAGCGTCTCTAATATTGTTTGGGAGGCTGTTCCAGGGTCTTGGAGCCTTAACTGAAAAGGCTCGATCACCCTTTGTTTTAAACTTTTTAACTCTGGAACAGCCAATAATGCTTGCTTGGTAGATCTCAGCAGTCTTCTAGGTGTGTAAGGATTTAAAAGCTCGCTTATATAATCTGGTGCCATGCTGTGGAGTGCTTTGAAGGTAATTAATAAAATTTTAAAATCAATTCGGAATTGAACTGGCAGCTAATGCAAAGAAGCCAAAATTGGGGTAATGTGGGCTCTTTTATTTGTTCTAGTGAGCAATCTTGCTGCCGAATTTTGAACTACTTGCAATTTGTTCAAAGATTTCTTATTCAGACAAGTAAATAACGAGTTGCAATAGTCTAATCTTGACGAGATAAAAGCATGAATAATTTTTTCGGTATCTTCAAATGACAATGCAGACCTAATTTTAACTATATTATGGAGTTACAAGTAGCATGACTGTACAAGCCTCTTAATGTGGAGCTCAAATTTGAGTTCAGTATCAAATATCACACCCCGATTTCGGGAAGAGGGCCTAATATTAGAAGCAAGAGGTCCAAGAGATGATTGGATTTTACAAGACACCAACTTTGGACCAAGTATAATGACTTGAGTTTTATTTGAGTTTAACTGCAAAAAGTAATTAGCCAACCAATTTTGAACATCAGCAAAACAGTCATCACATATCAAGATTTGACCCACAAATGTAACAAACAATATCTTCAATACCTTCAATTACAATCTATCCTAAAATCAAAAATCAAAATGAAGGACAATAAATTACAACCTCCCTGATTAATAGAAGAAATAAAAAAAATACTAATCCCAAGAAAAGTCTTTCTAAATCATATAAATAATATTAAATTCAGATTTAACAATGTCCCTTCCCATCCATGCCTGGGAAAAAGACTTATCACCATCCCTTGACTTTAGCTTATGGGCCCAATTTTATAAGATCAACTTCACAATGACTAATTTACAACTAATAAGGTAATTCACAGAACTCATATCACACAGCACAAGATGTACAAAATGGGATTCGTAGATTCTGACACATGCACACATTGCACAAATAACTCCCCAGATAATTATTTTCACTCTACTTTGCTCTGCCCACTAACCCATCATTTTTGGAAACAAGTCACTGATAGAATATCACTTTTTATGGGCTGTAGTGTTCCACTCTCCTCATCTGTTTGTCTAAAAAAAAGTTTTTAATTCTGCCATTCTGAATTTCCTTTTTGATATTCTTTTCTTGTCTTTACAATATCTGTGTGTTATTGTTATCGATTGAATGTAGTGGCCAAGGTGCCTGTCTTCGTCATACTTGAGGGAAATTCTGCACGCTCTCGGAGGTGCCTGTTTCAAAATGGCAGCTTACCCGAGCGTGATAATTAGGCATTTGGGGCAATTTGGATGATAACTACTAATTTATTAGCGTTGTGCTGAAAATTACACTGGCTGAGTAGGGTTGACAAGGGTTATAGACCAATTGTGTGTGATGCTACAGTGCCCCTTTCACTGTTCTCTTCAGATGGGGGTTTTCCCAACCTCTCTAAAAACTGCAATAGCCAAACCCCGTCTGAAGAGAAACAATTTTGATCCATTCGTTCTAATTACAGAGCTGCATTTTTAAGTAAGATTTTAGAAAAGCTTGTTTTTTTTCAGCTGAATGATTTTTTTAAACTCTCATTATTTGAAAAATGTCAATCTGGTTTCTGGGCTTAACACAGTACAGAAATGGTATTAACAAAAGTTGTAAATGACCTAAGGTGCAGCATGGATATGAAGAAACTGTCTGTTCTTGTTTTGCTTGACCTAAGTGCAGCATTTGACACAGTGCAAGTCTCCTGGACAGACTTCATACCCTGATTGGCCTCTTTGGTACTGTTCTTAACTGGTTTAAATCCTCTTATTGGCAGAGAATTTTCCATCAGCATGGACGAATGTTCCTCAAAAAGCTATGAATTGAATTGTGGTGTCCCCCAAGGCTGAATCTTGGGTCCAACTCTTTTTAATCTTTATATGTTGCCACCGTTGTTATGCTGATGACACACAGCTTTACACAGCCATATCTCCTGATGACATTTGGCTAATAGATGCCCTTTTAAAATGCATCTTAGATATTAATTCATGGATGGCAGGTAACTTCTTACAGCTCAACCAGGACAAAACAGAAGTACTTGTTATCGGTCCTGAAGCACACAGAGAAAAACTTCATTTAAAATCTAAGCCCTGACCTCTAACACATCTGAGCAGGTACAAAACCTTGGTGTTATTATAAATTTGAAACTAAATTTTGATGCTCATGTCAAGAGTATAACAAGGAGTGTGTGACGTAGCGTTCAGGAACCACACGCAAGAGATGGAAATCCAAAAAATGTATGCCTTTAATGGAGTCTGAGTCCAAACCAAAAAACTCAAGAATTGCCAAGCCACAATACAAAATCCAAAAACAGAGTCGACTAGACAGGCAGGGGTCAGAACCATAAAAACAGATGAGCAAAGGCACATAGACGGTAGGCAAAAAGTCATATTCAATGAACAAAGTCAAGGGTCATACACAGGGCAAACACAGAAATCGTGGCCATAGAAAAATAGGTCGGAATCCAAAAAGACAAAACAATACAAGAAGGGCAGTAGCAAGAATCGAAGTCGGACAAACCAGTCGAAGAAAAGCAATACTCAATGGCATACAAGGCACTCTGCACAAAGAAATATTGATCAACGTTGTGACAAAGTCAGAACCGCAGTGAGGACTCTTAAATAGATGGGAGGGAAGTCACATACTACGCAGGGAACAGGTGAGCTGGATCAAACTAATTACAATGGGAAAATCACATGAGGGAAACCTTAACCACGAAAACTGGTGAAAGCTAAGACACGGACGGGAATCACAAAAACAGCCTATGACATTTAAACAGCTCCAGTCAAGGAGTTCTAAGTGCACAGATAACGAGTGCAGGACAGTAATTAAGCATGTGCAAGAGATCTGGCAGAAACGCAGGGGGAGACAAGTAAAGCTGAGCAAGAGGCGGAGACTAGGACAGGGCAATTGCTGAGAGGGAATTAGTATTAATTAGAGGCGGTGCAACTTTACAGATTTAACTAGATTGCTCATTAGTAAGTTAGTAATCTATAAACATGGATTAGTTGTCTTTGTAGACTATGATACAAAATACAAATGTTAGTTTTGCTAGTAATCAGAACAGTAAGTGAAGTAAAGGAGAATTGAAGGAATATATTAAACACCAGAAATCATTTAAATCACCCGAAGCATGTGAGCACACAGACAGGGAAGACGGACTGAACCAACTAGATCACAAGACAGGGGAGCAAGTGCAATGGAGCTGGAGAATGGACTGAACTAAAACCTGAGAATTACAATAACCAAAAATAATAAATAAAAGACAAAATCATGAACACTGAACTTGAACATAAACATGAACAAAAACCATAACCATGACAGTACCCCCCACCACGGAAAGGCCTCCTGGCGTTTAATGACTGGGTCTGGGATGTTGGGCATGATAGTCCTTCATGAGATCCTTGTCAAGTACGAAGCGTGAAGGGACCCAACTTCGATGCTCGGGGCCATAGCCCTCCCAGTCGATAAGGTATTAGAGGCCACGGCCCCGACGACGACAGTCCAAGATGGCGCAGCAGTAAAAGTTTCGCCACCATCAATAATACAGGGGGGTGGAGGGGGATCAGGACCAGAACACAGGGGGTGGGTAACAACAGGTTTCATTTGTGAAACATGGAAAGTGGGGTGAATTCTACGCATGGATAAAGGCAATCTAAGGTGAACAGCAGTGGGACTAATAACACAATCGTATTAATCGTAATCGTATTACAATTACAATCGTAATAGTGAAGGCACCGATGAATCTGCGGAATAATTGGATAGTCTACTAACACAACTACATTGATTAGTTGTGTTAGAAGACTATCATACAAAATACAAATGTTAGTTTGTTAGTTATTAGAACAGTAAGGCGAAGGAAGTAAACGAGAATTTGAGGAGTATATTAAACACTAGAAATCCAAAAAATCCAAAAAATGGCCGCCCAGGTACTAGTAGGTGCTAAAATGTGACGTGCAACATTGCAGCCCACTAATTGGTCAGAGAGAATCGTCTCTGCAAAAGACAACTCGCTTCTGCATTATTGCTAGGAAACTGGCTTCACTTGCCATCATTGAAACTGGTCCTCAAATTTTGTTTTTAAAACGTGTGTTGTTTTAGGCAGCTTGATAAATATACTGTGCGTTTCCTTACCTTACTGTAAGAAGGAAGCCAGGAGGTAACATGGACATGCGATCAAAAGTGCCTGTTCTTAACATAGTGGCGTAATAAAGGCATAAAAACCTACACTTCCACCACAGCCGGCATCGTCTCCAGGCAGGCATGGCTGGGAACAGTGGGGCAGTAAAAGTTATCAGGGTCCAGACATCCTCTACAGCGACACCCCCAATTCTACCACTGAGATAAGGGGGCCTGGAGCTGGACACTTCAACATGGGTGATTGAGCGCATCAAAGACGGGGAAGGGAGCACATGGCTTGGTTGTTGCAAGGAATTCCTCTCACAGCAGGGTGTGACCTGTGCTCTCTGCCCTATTGGTGCCATAGTGACCTCTTCTGGACACCCTGTCACTGCACCCTTTCATTTCATCACTGTAACTGTTCTGATTTAAGAATTTCAATTCACACAAAACCCACTGTTACACTGTTTTAATTGTCCTCATATCATCACTGAATTACTGTATTATACCTGAAGTAATAGTGATGTAAATCTCATGGGGAATGGGTCTGTTGGGAAGAAAATTCATAATAGTTACATCATCATAATCCTCTATGTAATCATGTTTGGTATGCATCTCTTCCACTAAAATTCAAGGAGTTGAATGAGTTGTATTTCATATCCGCCATATTTCAAGAAAACATAGTATCTGTTCCCCAGCAAAGATTTGTCCTTAACCAGAGTTATCTCTTGAGGTATTGACACTCATCTCTCCCCCTTTACAGAAGGGCCTTGCGACCCCTCCCTGAGGTCTGTCTAAGGGTCCTTGCGCAGATCTAAGAACTTTTATTGTCTCCTTTGAGATAGTAAATGTTCTTAGATCTGCGCATTTCTGCGCATCTGCGATCCTCATGTAGATCTGCGCATAGATCCGGCATTTCTCAAGGTCGCCATATTAATATTTGATGCTAATGCTCACCTTTTCATTCCAACAATGTAACCGATAGATGGCAGCAGGTGCAAAGTACATATTTCAAGGGTGAGCCATATGACCTCTGGGGGTCGTTTTGTACCACTTTCCCCTACGGCAGTCGATTTGAAGGGATTAGTATAAGGCATAGATTCTCAAAATGCGGCCCCCGGGCCAATGGCGGCCCGCCGAAACATTTCTGGCGGCCCGCAATGAATTACAGTTATTAATTTTAATCCAACTGTACATGAAAGGATGAATCTCCGTTTCGTGGTCTCTAGCGGCATCTATAGGAATAAGCGGTAATTGCAGGTGTGGTTTGGACCTCACTCCCAGAGTTCCACGGTGCAATGTTTTTTTCTCAGCACTGGAGTGCTGACGGCGTCTCCTGCCTCACTCTGCCTCGGGGAAGAGACTGTGACCGCAGCTGTGAAAATGGAGCGGGAGCCGGAGCCGGGCCCCTCGAGAAAGAAACCATGCGTTGGTGAGGAAAAAAGGCGGTTTCAAGATAAGTGGACAAAGGCTTACTTTGTCGTACCTCACGGTTCGGATAAAGTCATGTGCCTGATCTGCAAGCACGTTAATGTTATGCTCAAGGACTTCAACATAAAACGACATTATGATACCAATCATAAAAGCTACGACAAATTCACCGGCGAGGAGCGCGCCAGTAAGCTTGAGCAACTTAAAAGAGGCTACACTGCGCAGCAGTCAGTTTTCACAAATCTGGCCAAATCCGGTGAAGCTGTGACACAGGCTAGCTACGTGGTAGCTCAAGAAATAGCCAGGCGGAGCAAGCTGTTCAGTGCCGGAGAATTTGTGCGAGACTGCATTTTGAAAATGGCCGACATTGTATGCCCGGACCAGAAAGCAAAGCTCCGTGACATAAGTTTGTCCAATGACACAGTGACACGACAAATCGAATATCTAGCGAACGATCTCAAAGATCAGCTGGGACAACGTTTGGAAGGCCTGGAAAAGGGAGCCTTTTCTATTGCACTGGATGAAAGCACGGATATTTCCGATACAGCGCAATTGCTGATTTTCATCCGAACAGTCACTGAGAACTTTGAAATAGGCGAGGAGCTGCTAAGCTTGGAGAGTATCAAAGACAGAACAAGGGGAGTCGACATTTGTAATGCTGTGTGTCGCAGTCTCGATGCACACAATGTGAAGTTGCCGTCTATGGTTGGTGTCACGACAGATGGAGCACCGGCAATGATCGGGAGAAAGACAGGTGCCGTGTCGCTGCTCTGTGAGAAAGTGGCCAACAGCAGAGGTGAGAAGCTAATCAAATATCACTGTATAATACATCAGGAAGCTCTCGCTGCTCAAACGCTTGATATGAAACATGTGATGGACATTGTTGTGAAGACAGTTAATTTCCTTAAGTCCAGAGGTCTGAATCATCCCCAATTCAAGACTTTTTTGGAGCAATCAGAGGCGGATTTTGGTAACGTCATATACTTCACTGCCGGCAGGTTGCTGAGCAGAGGTGCCACGCTGAAGTGTTTCTTTAACCTGAGAAAAGAAATAAGGGAGTTCATGGAGTCAAAGGGACAAGATGTGACACAGTTAAGTGACACTAAATGGCTCTGTGACCTAGCGCTCCTTGTTGACCTGAATACTTGTCTCAGCGATCTCAATGTGAACCTGCAGGGCCATGGGAAGCTCATTTCCACACTTTTTGACAACAAAAGCTTTCCAGCAAAAACTGCTGCAGGGACAGCTCAAACAGGGAGATCTAACCCATTTTCCCACCTGCAAGGCACTCGTAGATGACACAGAGACAGATGGGCGCCAAGTTTTACGTCACCTGCGTTCAGACAAGAACCATAACCTCATAAAAAAAACTCAGAGAGGAATTTGACCACTGCTTCTCCGACTTCAGGGACCATGAGAAGTCATTCAACCTCTTCCAAAATCCTTTCTCATGTGTCCCTGAGGAAGAGCCTGCAGAAATGCAGTTTGAGCTCATCGACCTGCAGGAGAGCTCCAAGGCAAGACCAGCATATCATGACAAGAATCTCGTCGAGTTCTACAAAGGACTTTCCCCATCTACATACCCTGCACTTCGCCAGCATGCTATCAGAATGGTCTTTTTATTTGGAAGTACATACATTTGTGAGAGGACCTTCTCCACCATGGCCATCAACAAATCCAAGCTGAGATCCAGGCTGACAGAAGGCCATCTACATGCTGTCCATCATATCGCAACGACGGAGATGGAGCCAGACATCAGAGGAATCGTGGCCAACCGAAAACAGCACCACAAATCCCATGCCAATAAAAAAAGGTATGTTGACCTAGTAATAAATATTCTGTGTGTGTTGTGTTCTGGGGTCCTGGCCTTTGGCCAGGACAGCATTTATGGTTTTAACAGTTTCATGTTCAAGGTTTCATAGTTCATGTTCATGTCACAGTTTCTTGTATTAGGTCTTTGCATTTCATAATCCATGTTTTTACTTTTCCATGTTTTGTTTCATGCCAGGTCTGCCAAGCCACTCCACCGCTTGTCTGCGTTCCGCCCCGTGCCTTCGTTGTTGCACATTTCAGAGCTCTGGTTGGCTTTGGTGTTTCTCCCTTCCTTCTGTGCTGTGCTGGATTCAGGGCTGTCTAAGCTTAATTGACAATTAACTGTTTTTAAGTTACTAACATTTACTAACACTCACTGGGTGGTGTAATTCTTAGATAGGCACATTACTAATATTACTAATTTAGACAGGGAGTTTATTGTCATGATTCCTGCTTTGCTATTTCAAGATCTTGCTGTGCTTTTCTGTTAACATTCATGCTTGCTTCGAAACTGCATACTTAATTGGTACTTAAGCTGAGCACGCTCATTCTCTTAATGAGCAAGTCTTGTCAACCAATCTTAGTCCATGTCCAATGATCTTGCCCTGCCTCTTGTTTCTCCCTCTCCAGGTGTTGCCCCTCATGTCATGATTTCTCAGCCTTTATCTGGATGCGGTGGAAGTTGGCTGGCAGACAGTGTCTCAAGTCTCGTTCCATGTACAAGTCTTGTTCCAAGTTTTGTTCTCAAGTTCACGCTCACGCTCACGCTCACGCTCACGCTCACGCTCACGCTCACGCCTTGTCCTTGTCCTTGTCCTTGTCCTTGTCCTTGTCCTTGTCCACTAGCTCTTGTTCCAAAGTCTCGTTTTCTTAGTCATTTTTGTACATAGCCTTAGTCTTGTTGTTTATTTTCGTTCTTAGATTTCTGCCTGGAGTTTCCAGTGTTTTTTGTTCTTGCCGTTTTTGCTATTTAGTTTCTCAGCTCTGTGTAGCTTACCTTAGTTTGTCTTTTGCAACCCTTTGGGCCAAGTTTTTAGTTGGCCCTCGTGCCTGTTTTGCTTTTGTTTGAATAAATTCCCTTTCCCAACCACCTCGCATCTGGTGTCTCTCTGATCTCGCATCAGTGTGACTTAATGACAAGCTAATTAATTACAGGCAATGACAGATGATGATGACTACTTCTGTTTTAACAGTCTCTCTCTCCCTTTCTCCCCCTGTGTGTGTGTGTGTGTGTGTGTGTGTGTGTGTGTGTCTGTCTCGACAGGTCTTCCTGTGGTGCTTTGGTAGCTGGAATTGCTCCTGAATAAGGTCCATGCTGATAAGACAGGAAGCAAGGCACACTGAGACTGACATTTTGTTCTAAATAAGTTTTTACATACACTGCCCGGCCAAAAAAAAAGTCACTCTTTGGAAATTAATGAACAAATTCTACACTTGGATCATTATTGTGGTTATTAATGTTTCAGCTGGCAATAATCATTTTAAGCCTGACTGATGAAACGCGTCGCTACTCATTTCTTTAAAAAATCATGTCGAAAGACACATCCCATGATGGTGGAAAAGATGTTACAGTATTTCAGAACAGGCAAGTTATTGACCTGTATTTAGCAAAGAAAACCATGAATGACAAAAACAAGTATGAGGAATCATTTGCACAAGCAAATTTGCCACCACGAAGTCCTGACCTTAAACACATTAAAAGTTATTGGGATGTGCTCAAGAAAGACCAATCAGTGGTTCAATCATTATGTCGAGAAGACAAGATCTCGGCCAAAAATTATGGCATTTCTGAAAGTAAATGTTCCGGCATTGCATATAGTTGTCAAAACAATGACAAGACAAATATGCACTGTAATCAAAGCTACAGGGGTTCCAACTAAATATTTGAGTGTGCGACTTTTTTTTTTGGCCGGGCAGTGTATATTCTGAAATGGACTGCAAACAGGACTGTTATATCTCAAATTTGACTGTAGGGGTCAGAAAATCCCAGGGATTTTGTGTGCATTACAATGTTTCTCAAGTTTTGCCAGGTTTAGCATCATTTATGAATTGAAATGTGTTTATTGCACATTACTGGATGCAGACCAATAAATGTGAATTGTAGAAATGCAACCTGGTCATTAAAATGATTACAAATGGGATTCCTTTCTGTTTTTTTTTTTTCCTTTGGCGGCCCTCAGTTCAATGTTGGGTTCTTAAATTGGCCCTCAGCTACCAAAACTTTGAGAACCCCTGGTAAAGGATTAGTGATTATGGATAGGGCGTGAGGTTTACGGTTAGGGCCAGGGTTAGGTTAGGGCAGGGTTTGAAATTTTCGACTGCCGTACCTCTCTACATTGAAATGCATTGGAAAACTGCCCGAAGCAACTGCCTTTGTTTAATTCATTTCATATTTTAGGATGCGATTGCTTATCTTGCAATGACGGGGTTCATTTGTACCAGTGACGTGACGTCAGAGGTCAGTTATGGGAATCCTCATTGTTAAACAAATGATGAATCCCCAGTACTTTGCTTGATTAGCTATCAGAGCATTGATTTAATAATTTACTAAGACCAAACTGCAGAATGGCATGCCAATTTCATCCACGGCTTTATTGCTCAGTGTATGGAACTCAAAATGCTCATGAGACAGCTAATTTGTTGTCCCCCGCCACGCGGAATGCGCGAAGCGGCGGGACATAGTATTCACGACCGTCCGTCCGTACGTCCCGAATCCTTGTCAGCGAGATATCTCAAGAACGAATTGACGGATTTTCTTCCAATTTGATGTCAACATGTGTTAATCTGATATCCCGGCGCCAGTCGATTTCAGTGACCTTCACGCCGTTCTCAAGGTCACACCGAGAGATTGTGAATTTTCACACTGATAGCCTTGTCAGCGAGATATCTCAAGAACGAATCCACGGATTTTCTTCAAATCTTATGTCAACGTGTATTAGGGTGATACCCCGGCGTTAGTCGATTTCGGTGACCTTCGCGCCGTTCTCAAGGTCACACCGAGAGATTGTGGATTTTCACTCTTATTGCCTTGTCAGCGAAATATCTCAAGAACGAATCCACGGATTTTCTTCAAATCTTATGTCAACATGTATTAGGGTGATACCCCAGCGTTAGTCGATTTCGGTGACCTTCGCGCCGTTCTCAAGGTCACACCGAGAGATTGTGGATTTTCACTCTGATAGCCTTGTCAGCGAAATATCTCAAGAACGAATCCACGGATTTACTTAAAATCTTATGTGAACATGTATTAGTGTGATACGCCGGCGCCAGTCGATTTTGGTGACCTTCGCGCCATTCTCAAGGTCACACCGAGAGATTGTGGATTTTCACACTGATAGCGTTGTCAGCGAGATATCTCAAGAACGAATCCACGGATTTTCTTCAAATCTTATGTCAACATGTATTAGGGTGATACCCCAGCGTTAGTCGATTTCGGTGACCTTCGCGCCGTTCTCAAGGTCACACCGAGAAATTGTGGATTTTCACTCTGATAGCCTTGTCAGCGAAATATCTCAAGAACGAATCCACGGATTTACTTAAAATCTTATGTGAACATGTATTAGTGTGATACGCCGGCGCCAGTCGATTTTGGTGACCTTCGCGCCATTCTCAAGGTCACACCGAGAGATTGTGGATTTTCACACTGATAGCGTTGTCAGCGAAATATCTCAAGAACGAATCCACGGATTTTCTTCAAATCTTATGTCAACATGTATTAGTGTGATACGCCGGCGCCAGTCGATTTTGGTGACCTTCGCGCCATTCTCAAGGTCACACCGAGAGATTGTGGATTTTCACTCTGATAGCCTTGTCAGCGAAATATCTCAAAAACGAATCCACGGATTTACTTAAAATCTTATGTGAACATGTATTAGTGTGATACGCCGGCGCCAGTCGATTTTGGTGACCTTCGCGCCATTCTCAAGGTCACACCGAGAGATTGTGGATTTTCACACTGATAGCGTTGTCAGCGAGATATCTCAAGAACGAATCCACGGATTTTCTTCAAATCTTATGTCAACATGTATTAGGGTGATACCCCAGCGTTAGTTGATTTCGGTGACCTTCGCGCCGTTCTCAAGGTCACACCGAGAAATTGTGGATTTTCACTCTGATAGCCTTGTCAGCGAAATATCTCAAGAACGAATCCACGGATTTACTTAAAATCTTATGTGAACATGTATTAGTGTGATACGCCGGCGCCAGTCGATTTTGGTGACCTTCGCGCCATTCTCAAGGTCACACCGAGAGATTGTGGATTTTCACACTGATAGCGTTGTCAGCGAAATATCTCAAGAACGAATCCACGGATTTTCTTCAAATCTTATGTCAACATGTATTAGTGTGATACGCCGGCGCCAGTCGATTTTGGTGACCTTCGCGCCATTCTCAAGGTCACACCGAGAGATTGTGGATTTTCACACTGATAGCGTTGTCAGCGAGATATCTCAAGAACGAATCCACGGATTTTCTTCAAATCTTATGTCAACATGTAATAGGGTGATACCCCAGCGTTAGTCGATTTTGGTGACCTTCGCGCCGTTCTCAAGGTCACACCGAGAGATTGTGGATTTTCACTCTGATAGCCTTGTCAGCGAAATATCTCAAGAACGAATCCACGGATTTACTTAAAATCTTATGTGAACATGTATTAGTGTGATACGCCGGCGCCAGTCGATTTTGGTGACCTTCGCGCCATTCTCAAGGTCACACCGAGAGATTGTGGATTTTCACACTGATAGCGTTGTCAGCGAGATATCTCAAGAACGAATCCACGGATTTTCTTCAAATCTTATGTCAACATGTATTAGGGTGATACCCCAGCGTTAGTTGATTTCGGTGACCTTCGCGCCGTTCTCAAGGTCACACCGAGAAATTGTGGATTTTCACTCTGATAGCCTTGTCAGCGAAATATCTCAAGAACGAATCCACGGATTTACTTAAAATCTTATGTGAACATGTATTAGTGTGATACGCCGGCGCCAGTCGATTTTGGTGACCTTCGCGCCATTCTCAAGGTCACACCGAGAGATTGTGGATTTTCACACTGATAGCGTTGTCAGCGAAATATCTCAAGAACGAATCCACGGATTTTCTTCAAATCTTATGTCAACATGTATTAGTGTGATACGCCGGCGCCAGTCGATTTTGGTGACCTTCGCGCCATTCTCAAGGTCACACCGAGAGATTGTGGATTTTCACACTGATAGCGTTGTCAGCGAGATATCTCAAGAACGAATCCACGGATTTTCTTCAAATCTTATGTCAACATGTAATAGGGTGATACCCCAGCGTTAGTCGATTTTGGTGACCTTCGCGCCGTTCTCAAGGTCACACCGAGAGATTGTGGATTTTCACTCTGATAGCCTTGTCAGCGAAATATCTCAAGAACGAATCCACGGATTTACTTAAAATCTTATGTGAACATGTATTAGTGTGATACGCCGGCGCCAGTCGATTTTGGTGACCTTCGCGCCATTCTCAAGGTCACACCGAGAGATTGTGGATTTTCACACCGATAGCGTTGTCAGCGAAATATCTCAAGAACGAATCCACGGATTTTCTTCAAATCTTATGTCAACATGTATTAGGGTGATACCCCAGCGTTAGTCGATTTCGGTGACCTTCGCACCGTTCTAAAGGTCACACCGAGAGATTGTGGATTTTCACTCTGATAGCCTTGTCAGCGAAATATCTCAAGAACGAATCCACGGATTTACTTAAAATCTTATGTGAACATGTATTAGTGTGATACGCCGGCGCCAGTCGATTTTGGTGACCTTCGCGCCATTCTCAAGGTCACACCAAGAGATTGTGGATTTTCACACTGATAGCGTTGTCAGCGAGATATCTCAAGAACGAATCCACGGATTTTCTTCGAATCTTATGTCAACATGTATTAGGGTGATACCCCAGTGCCAGTCCATTTTGGTGACCTTCGCGCCATTCTCAAGGTCACACCGAGAAATTGTTCTTTTTGACACGATTTCACATTTTGTGGCGGGGGACAAAGACACGTTAGTGTCAAATACTTGTTCATATTTGCTTTCAGGGAGCAAACACAATGCCATTAACAAATATTAAAACTTTCTTATGCCATGTTCAATGCATGGTCGATATGTTAACGATAATGTTTTCCCCTTTTTAATGCCATTCAAAAAACAAAACAAAAAAAAAATATGGAGTTTATTTTCAGTCTTCCCTCATAATCCGACAAACAAAAGGGCAAAAAAATATACGGAATTAATGAAAGAGTTGAGATTTTTACTAATTAATTATTGAGATTTCCATCCTTGCAGCCTGGAATCAAAGCCCAAACGTAAATGTTATTTTTTTTGGCACTATCGCCTGTTAATCATTACAGGCTACATACAGCCTAGGCTAGGTCTTAATTGTTCGATTAAAAAAAAGGATAAAATTGATTGATTGTTAATCAGGCATGCTTCGTGGAAACAGGTTGAACATTCTAGATATAATGGTGAAGTCACAGCCTCCCCTGACTGCAAATCTTTGATTCATACTAATTTCTTCTCCACCTTGATGAACATTATGCTTCAGTAGCCTAAATTATTTTTGTAAACTGTCTTCGAAAATATCACATGCATTATTGGACTGTTGGGGATCACATGCAAAGCAGAGAAGTTCTGCAATCTATTTATATTTTGCACCACAAATAGCGACTCCTTGTGAAGCAGTTTGAATCAGTATTAATTGTTGTTTAATTACAATTAGAAAGTATATCATGACTACGTATGGGTTTGTAGGATATCTTCAAAAAATAATGTAGAATGCTAGTGACCAACAGCTCAAAGTTCAATAAATTGTTCAGCAAACAAACTACACTTCTTTATAAGATTTCCATCATGGTATGATGCAATTCCTGACCTTAAAAAAACAGTCATAACCCATCGTTATGTGAATTTTCTATATCATTAATAATGGCATTGCAGCGGGTTGAAGGTTTCACGTGTTCTTCTTGGCTAACTTTAATTCGGGCAATTTCCTGGCTGGTTTGAATCACAATATAATGGATATTTTTCTCCATCCAAAGACGGGGCATAGAAACGCAACAGTTACAATTATTTTGACTCCATAAAACATTAAGAATACAAAATTTAGTTATATCCTTGTTAAATATCTGACTTCAAATTAGAATTAGAATTGATTGTTTTTGGGACAGCATGCGTGAATCTTGAGACAGCTATGCCATCAGACTTGGCAGTGAAAACCATTGTTGCTCAGCAAAACGCCCCCAGGGTTAATAAGCGTCACTGTGGTAACTTAATTCGACGGTAAGTCCAGCGGGAAGAGGAAATTACCATGATAGCAGCATTGAGGCATAAACAAAGTAGCACTGAGCATGAACTTATCACGAACCCAGGTTTATGTACACCCAAGGGTCCCTTAAGAAGATTTAACCGGGAACCGGCTTATGCGCCCAAGGGTACCTTTTAAGAGCTAATTCTTCAGGACCGGTACCACATAAGCCCTTATAAAGGTAGAACATAATCTCAAATCTAACTTAGAATTATCGTTACCTACACATGTCTTGGTAGGAATTGCCCCTTAAGTACCGGTCGCAACAAGGCTAGAAAGAATATACAAGTGTTAAGAGTCATGGAGACCACGCAAGCTGGAAAAGGAATAACAATAATTTAATTACCAGGTAGGCACAAACTTGGATCAAACAAATCAACAGTAAGCCAATTATCAATTACACACAATTTAGAAAGGGAGAGCAAATTCATACCTGGAAAAGATGGCGGCCACGCGGACCGAGGCCGCACCACATGGCCGGGGAGAATTCAGATGCCACCCCTATCCGCCGCCCACACACGGGCCTAGGCGGGCAGAACGAGGTGGAATGTGATTCTCCCGAACTCACATTTCGCACGATCTTGAAGAAGAAGAGAAGAGAGCCCTTCCGGTTAGAATCTCTTCCTTTTAAGCACTCAAAACCACGCCTCCGAACAAGGCGGAGGTAGGGGTGGCCGAATCTGGGTTTTACTCACTGAGGTATAGAGAGGTGCATAGAGAGGTGAGCAGAGTCTGACCAATTTTCAGGAGCGTCAAAACAGGATGATCCATAATTTCAAGGGAAATGAAACATGCCCCATTTAACTCATTCGATTCCCCCGAGAATTAAAAGGCCAAACATGATAAGAATATGTGCTAATATGATGCAGTTGTCATGGAAAAGCCTTAAAATGGAGTATTATAGTCTATTGTGTCTTAAATATATGTGATTTCTTCACAGGATATTGAACATAAACATATTATGAATTTCACAGAGATTTAGATTGTTTTAAACAGATTAATGTAACTGGACTTTAACTTCAGTGGGGACAGTGATATAACTTTCAGAGGAGAACTGGGCAGCTAGGACTGAATGGCTTCAGCCTCCTGCCGAGCAGAACCAGAGATGCTACCCCCACAGGCAGACTGCAGGACCATCCTGGGTTATAAAAGTTTTACTGCTGGCTCTGGATTGTGATAAATCAACCAAATATTCAGATTCTACTCGCGTAATGAGCATGTGTTCCAACAATTTTATTTTTGACATTTGACCTATCTGTTGTGAGTAAAATCAACCAAACATTCAGGTTCTACAATAATATTTATGATAACTTATAGCTAATGATGGTGAGGGCCTATAATTTGCCACATCTAAATCTTCCGACATGACCTTTTAAACAAATGAGAAGCTATGCACTCAAACCATTAGGGTTAAAATAATTATTGGCAGCCGAAACGTAGGCTTTAAATAGCTGCAATAATGATCCGGTTGTATTATTCGTTTATTTGAATCCAAACAGCAACAACTTTTGGACAGGCAGTGTAGAACACAAATGATCGGATATACAAACTGAATTACCGCACCAGAGAATTAAACAAATGTCGCAGCTTAAGTTCAAACCAAACCAAACAAGTTTTATTCAATTAGAAAAATTTTTGGCTATTTTTTGAAGAAATGGGTCATGTGTAGCAAATTAATGCGCATCACACATTTGTAAATGCGCATTAATTAAAAACAGAGGACAATGATTTGCAAATCCTTTTCAACTTATATTCAATTGAATACACTGCAAAGACAAGATGTTTAAATGTTCAAACTGAGAAACTTTAGTTTTTTTTTTTTTTTGCAAATTATCATTACCTTAGAATTTAAAGGCAGCAACACATTGCAAAAAAGTTGGCACAGAGGCCTTTTTACCACTGTGTTACATCGCCTTTCCTTTTAACGACACTCAGTAAACGTTTGGGAACTGAGGAGACCAATTTTTGAAGCTTTTCAGGTGGAACTCTTTCTCATTCTTGCTTTATGTACAGCTTAAGCTGTTCAACAGTCTGGGGTCTCCATTGTCTTATTTTACGCTTCATAATGCGCCACACATTTTCAATGGGAGACAGGTCTGGACTACAGGCAGGTCAGTCTAGTACCCGCACTCTTTTACTACGGAGCCATGCTGTTGTTACACGTGCAGAATGTGGCTTGGCATTGCCTTGCTGAAATAAGCAGGGGCGTCCATGAAAAATACGCTGCTTGGATGGCAACACATGTTCCTCCAAAACCTGTATGTACCTTTCAGCATTAATGGTGCCTTCACATTTGTGTAAGTTGCCCATGCCTTAGGCACTAATACACCCCCATACCATCACAGATGCTGGCTTTTGAACTTTGAGCCTATAGCAGTCTGGATGGTTCTTTTCCTCTTTGGTCCGAAGGACACGACGTCCACAGTTTCCAAAAACAATTTGAAATGTGGACTCGTCAGACCACAGAACACTTTTCCACTTTGCATCAGTCCATCTTAGATGAGCTTGGGCCCAGCGAAGCTGGCGGCGTTTCTGGGTGCTGTTGATAAATGGCTTTCGCTTTGCATTGTAGGGTTTTAACTTGCACTTGCAGATGTAGCGACGAACTGTAGTTACTGACAGTGGTTTTCTGAAGTGTTCCTGAGCCCATGTGGTGATGTCCTTTACACACTGATGTCGATTTTTGATGCAGTACTGCCTGAGGGATCGAAGGTCACGGGCATTCAATGTTGGTTTTCGGCCTTGTCGCTTACGTGCAGTGATTTCTCCAGATTACCTGAACCCTTGCACGATATTACGGACGGTAGATGATGAAATCCCTAAATTTCTTGCAATAGCTCGTTGAGGAATGTTGTTTTTAAACCGTTCGACAATCAGCTCACACATTTGTTCACTAAGCGGTGACCCTCGCCCCATCCTTGTTTGTGAATGACTGAGCATTTCAGGGAAGCTGCTTTTATACCCAATCATGGTACCCACCTGTTCCCAATTAACCCGTTCCCTTGTGGGATGTTCCAAATAAGTGTTTGATGAGCATTCCTCAACTCTCTCAATTTTTTTTGCCATGTGTGCCAGCTTTTTTGAAACATGTTGCAGGCATCAAATTCCAAATGAGCTAATATTTGCAAAAAGTTTACCTGTTCGAACATTAAGTAACTTGTCTTTGCAGTGTATTCAATTGAATATAGGTTGAAAAGGATTTGCAAATCATTGTATTCTATTTTTATTTACGATTCTCACAACGTGCCAACTTCACTGGTTTTGGGTTTTGTACACTGATAATTGATTTCACCTTGATCAATCCTTGATTTCGTTGAATTTGAGAAAACATTCATCAACAGACCAAATAGGTGTGTAGTGGCAGGCTGTAACACGACTCCAAATGATGGTGTGAGTTTACATCACTTCCCAAAAAAGAGATGCCAAGTCTCACGCATAGGCTGGAGTCTCTTGACTCTTAGTGGCATTCACGTTCCTGTGCTGTAGTAAGCAATTTTTCAATCAATGCGCACTGGAGAAATTCACTTGCGGAAATGAAGTCATTGTGCATTAAGTTAATCAGTTTCACGTGCATTACCATGGATTTCCCCACCAGTGACACGGCAATTGATTATGACTCGGGAATTCTCACGCTTGTCTTCATTGAGGGATTGAAAGCAATGGATTGGCATAAAGACGTTTCAAATGGTATTGTTTCATTTAAACAATTTAAATGATCATGAAACACCTGCATTACCAGATAGCAAGCCCCTCCGCTCCGGATCTTCCACGGATCTGCTCCGGATCAGCTGGAGCCGGGCCAGATCCGCAGCAGATCTGGAGTGGAGGAGCTTGCTATCTGGGTTGTATCCAATCCCTGAGTAAAGAGAAGCACGAGAAGTCCGGAGTCATAATTGCTCTCCATGTTACTTAAGTTGAAGTGAAACTGAAACTTCAATGCACAAGGATTTTAATTCCTCGGGAGAATCTCATCAATAAGCTTTCATTGAATTATTGCGGACTATGGTGAATAAGCCTAAAAAATGCGTAGGACCTACGGCAGATGCGCGAGACTTGGCATCTCTGTGATCCGTACTCGTGCTTACTCCTCACTTGCTCAGCTGCTACCCCGCCAGGCCTGGCGTGGGTAGCCCACGGCCCAGCCCCAGTGTGCAGATTTGGTGTAAATGTATACATAAGTGCTGTGAAGAAGAGCTGACGTTGCTTTGCTGTTTTTAGTAACTCAGTATCATTGTTGTTGATGATGACATTCTAATTTTGCATTTGTTTTTGTTTCTGAAACACTGGCCATATCGTGATCCTCGTCACTGGGTACTACTAGGACTTCGGTACGGCACATATCCGAAGGCAAAACCCAAATATAAACACAATCGACCGGTCCATGCAATTATGAAGTTGCCGTGTTTCTCAGTCGCTTCTATGTTCAAAGTAGGGCTGCGACTAACGACTATTTTCATAATCGATTAATCTGACGATTATTCTTTCGACTAATCGATTATTAATCGGATAAAAAGAAGGAAAAAAACATTCGATTTTCAGCATTTTTAATAAAACGAATACTCTTCATGACTCTTCAACAATAGGCCATGGAGTGGTTCAACAGTAATAAACTCACTTGCACTCACTCTCAAACTTTGCATGGCAGTGGATAAATGCATATTTGAAAACTGTAATGACAACAGCCACATGACTTTGTACAGTGTGGAGAGCTTTTTTTCGCTCATAGAGGGGGGAAAAGAATATTTAAGTCTTCAGCTTGAATTGAGCTGAACAACAATTATATAAAGCAAATACGTAGAATTTTTTCTGTTTGACATATGATTCATAGACCATAAAGGACTGGTTCAACAGTAATAAACTCACTTGCACTCACTCACAAACTTTGCATTGCAATGCAGAAACGTTAACATGTCCAGATGCTCTGGGCTGAGACTGGCTCTCTTCCTTGAAGCTATATTGCCTGCAGCTGAGAACAGTCGCTCCGATGGTGTTGAGGTGCAAGGGATGCACTAGTAAGTTTTTGCTAACCTAGCCAAGGTGGGATATCTATACTCATTGGCCTTCCACCAATGTAATGGATTCTCTTCCTTGGCAAGGGGCTTCTCCCCAAAGTATGAGAGAACTTCATTCCTAACTTGGCTTTGAAGATCTTCGGCTTCCACTTCTCTCTGTTCTTCCTCGCTGCTGGTTCCAAAATCAAACAATGAATCAAGCGTTGTAGATCCCAAAGCAGCTTCATTAATGGTTGAGGAGCAACTGGCTTGCTCATGGACATTGTCATGCACATGCATCTCCTGAATTACTCTGAGTGCATATGTTTGTTTTTTGTTTTGTACATTAAAGACCTGTTCAGAAGCCAAGAACTTAAACTTTCTGAACCTAGGGTCTAGTGCAGAGGAGAGGATGACTGTGCTTGGTGTTGTTGTCTCTGCAAATGTTGTGTCGTTTTCCCATCGTTGTTGAAGCTGCTCTTTAGCAGTCATTTGGAAAGCCTGCATTGCTGGTGTCTCAAATGCAGCACTCTGGGTGGACTTAACTAGCCCCTGCACAAGTGGAGGCACTGCAGAGATTGTGGTATATTTGTCCCCACTTAAAAACACAGTCACCGTGGTTTTAGTTTGTTTCCTGCCGCAACAGCCTATATAAGTTGGCTATGACAACACAGACTCAACTACTCGACTACTAAATTAGTTGCCAACTATTTTAATAGTCGATTTTAATCAATTTAATCCATTAGTTGTTGCAGCCCTAGTTCAAAGTCCAAAATTTGCCCTCGTTTTGTGCAGTATGGAATGCAAGAACGCATAAAACAACTGTACACGCGTTTATGACCAATGCAAACTTTTCCTTTTGCAATCCAAGATGGATCAGGGCTTTGCCGTGAAAAGTTGAAAACCCAGAAAATCTGGACATTTCGTGTCAAATCATTTCATTGATTATGTAGAAAATGTATCGATAAGGATATTAGTCTCGAATAAGAGAACTATAACTTTTCTTTCTTTCACAAATTGGCTGTTGAAATGAGGAGTCAAACAAGTCATTTTGTGGACAAGCTCCAGTGCAACTTACTTTTCGTACGTCATAGCCGTTTAGTCAATCGCTTGCGAGTTTTAAGGAGCGGTCTCAAAGTGTCAAGTTTCTTAATTTTTTTTTTCCAGTATGACATATGATTTTGAAAGTTAAATGCTGGATTCGTGAATGACAGGCAGTAATACATGTCTACAGCAGTTTATTTCCCCTAACTTAGTAGACCTTCAAATGATATAAAAAAAAAATAGGCTACTGTTAAATTGCAGTTTTAGAAATGCACGCTTTTAAATGAAAAGAAAATGGAGCAACACTGTTAAAATGTTAAAATACACCAATTTTGTTCAGAGATTTACTAACAGACACACAGATGCAGTATATAGAATGACCCTGCGCAGGTTCCATACCGATTGTGTTATGCATAAAACAGTAATATAAATGTAATGTAGCCTCTAAAACTGATAAAACGACATAATAAAAAGTCGAATTTGGGCTTCGAAACCAACATTTTTTTTACCCGTTTTGTAAATATCGAAGTTTTCCTTTGGAGTAACCAAATAGAATGCCAACAGGATCTTGTATTCTATATGCTGTATTCTGATGCCATTTTCTCATACTTGCTGTGGACAAACTATCTTCTTGCTGTTATATGCCAGTCTTACACCAGTGAAGAATCAAATAAAGTTGGTTTTCTGTGCCTTGAATGATTTTAACATTTTCATGTTTGTGTCACACTTTTGTCATCCAGTATTGTAAAAAGACACACTCACGCACGCGCACACACACACTAATATATAGAGGATCTCTGATGAGTGAGCCAGAGATATCAAATGAAACGAAAGCTGTAATTTTCTTTTTTTGTGAAACTTGTGAACTGACACGCAGCCCTGGAAACCGAGTGGGGATGACCCGCCTTTCTTTTATACATCTTTTCACACCCACACACGTGTGCGTGCAAAAACACGCAGATACACACACGCGCGCACACTCATAGGACTTAGTCATACCAGGCAGATAATTCATGATAAATAAACTGAAAATTCTTGGTCCGGGCAATATTGACTAAAATAATTATTGTTCTTTTGCATGTACTATTTCACAAAGCCAGTTGAAAATTGGCAAAGTATCCCTTCAGTCATTTTTCCAGATCTGGTAATAATATTTTCATATTTTGGAACGTCTGGAGACAGTGCAAATTCACTGATACAGTAAAATAACATGAGAAAAGTTAAGTAACATCTAAATACGTGTTTGCAGTAGTAAAATGCATTAAAATGATACTGCCGCAAATGAATGCTAATACCACCCACAGTCATGCAAGGTGATTTAACCCAGGTACCTATATGTGTATTCAACACACACACAACATATTTTATTGCTTGAGATGAAATGTTTATTTGATGTGCTACAGTGATAGAAGAGCAGTAAAATCAAATCAACGAAAGAAAAAGCTCAAATAGAACTTCAGCTGGCTCTGCGAACATGAAAACTTGGAAATATACTATGAGTTCAAAATCTCAAAATAATAAGAATGGTATCATTACCAGAATTCTCACATATTGTCTGGACTTAAACAAAAGGCCAGTTATGAAAGTAAATATCTTTTCAGCCTGAATATGATTCCTGGGAAGGAACCAAAGCATTCACTTCCACTTCACAGAGGTGAAGGTACTCGGCTTTTGGAAGGTGAATCACCACGTAGCGTCCATACATTGGCTGAGCACAATGAAAGGTTTTTGTCTCTCCTGCTGACATAGGAGTAATCGTGCTGCACCTGCAAGAGTGAAAAGAATCAAGTTAATAAGTGAATTGCTGAATTTTATCTCTTTTTTGATCTCCCTTTTTGACCTGTTTGCAAGTCTGTGCTCAAGTCAGTACAAAGGAGTTAAACAAAGGCAGCTGCTGACTGCCCATCCACCTGAATAGACTGAGGACACTTTTGCTACAACCTGGTATTTCAAATTGAGAGAAGGGGTTTGCTCATATACTGAATTTATGGTTTGCCACAGTAAAGATCGGCACTGACCATGGATTATTGATTCCATTGTTTTCCAGGGTGCTTCCGATGCGAATCAGAGCTCCTTTGATCCTTTCTGCACAGCAGTCTCTTCTGTTAGTGATGGTGACAGAGGTGATTTTGTACATCTTTAACAGGTCTACCCTCCACCAAGATTGGCCATACGAAGTGTGAGAACAGGATCCATGGTGGAAATGAGAATCCCGATTTCCATCAATGGCATTGCCTGCTTGGCTGACAGCTGCCTTCTCCGTAAGCAGTATGTCCGACTGAGTTGCCTTCCCGCGTAAAGCCACATTCTCTGCATGGCAGGGAAATGAATACAACTGATACAACATGGGGTCCAAATATTCTATCACTTTAATTGCTCACTGCTTCAATTATCGAGAGTGTGTTCAACGTGACCTCCTTTCCGAACGAGCTTTCACAGCTCTCTCGCGAGTCACTAGAACACTTCCACACACTAGCCTGTAACCTATTCCAGATCTTACCAGCCCCCTGCATTCCTTCCACTTGCCTCTTGTATCATTATATCACCATCAAAAGTTCTCTGATCAGAAAATACTATTGATGAGTTCAAATGAAAAGATAGCAAAAAGACTTCCCTTAAGGCATTTCTCTTCTTCTCAAACTTTCTTTCCTCTTTTTTCTCCCTCTCAAGCTGTCAAAATATTTATGTCAGATACAGTGGCGGGCCGTTGGCAGTAACAAAGGCCTTCAAAAACCCCACCCTTCAACGGTCATAAAAGGTGCACTATGCAAGTTTGTTTACTTTCTGCACAGTTATATTTTTGTCTCAATTCACTGACCTCTCTCCATGATCCGCGAGCTGCCTGCCCTTAAAGTCACTGTAAAAAAAAAACTCAGGCTCTGGAGACCACACAGGCGTCACAAACAGCAAATAAACACAGGGGGCACAGGCTGTGACCAATAACATAACAAACCGTCCCGGCCAATCACCGACTAGAGTCGACAGTTATGGAAGCATGGGAGGGAGGGAACTATGGGAGGGGCGAGCTACCTCTGTTTTGTTTGAATTCGAATGTCAACAGAATTTGAAAGTAAGCAAACTTGCATAGTGCACCTTTAACCCTCTATTAACCACCGTAGCATTTCTCCCACATAAAGTGAAAGGGTTAAAGCCCGGACACCCTGCTGGTTTTGTTTCTTATTGCCAAATAAACATTTGAGAATAACTTGAATGGTCCGTCACTTTAGTTTTTCCATTTGCACTATTTCCCAATGTTGCAGATCTGCTACATTTTGGAAAGGTGGGCCAAACGGTCGAATTTTTTTTAAAACTATTTTTCCAAATATTGGCCCATAATCAACATGTTTGCCTAGGGAAATGATTTTTACACAGTTGGAAATGTACTTGGTTAACAGAGGGTTAAGCAAAACCTCTCGCAGTTTACTTCTCCCGATCAGCAACAGTTACCCAGATTAATTGGGAGGACCGGTGACATTCTAATTTATTTTTGATAGCATTGTTTTATATTGCACCACAAAACTATGCGGCCTTTTCTACCATACAAAAATGAGACATAAAATATGATTATGGCTTTATAATTTCTGCGTTGTTGTAGCTCGTAAAACAGTGCAGATTTGCTTTGCTGCGAGGCTCATTAAGCAATTAGCCACGAGAATCCGTTCTTTATTCTAAATACGGTCGCACTAAATGGAATTGTTAGGCACACTGCATAACTGAGTGATGGCGAAAATAAATGCTGCAGCGGACGTTTCGGATTTTTTGCATTTATGTTGCCGTTGCCTACCTTATAATGTCATATCAATTACTGTAGGCAATAGGCATTCTGTTTTTTCAATATAATTTCTTATTATAGGCTATGGATTGTTCTTGGTTGTTCAGTTGATAAATTGTTTAATTGTTAATAAGGCGAACTTGAACGAGAACAGCTGGAGCACAATCGAGTGGTAAAGGGTGAGGTTACTGAAGGCCTTCGGAACATGACGACATGCTGCTGGTCAGATAACAGATGCAAATAAATCTATCATGATATCAGCGCTAACTTTTCAGGCATAGGTAGTTCCCATGGCAGTGATGTTTGTAGGGTGAACAGTACCTTGTACATATCTGTACGGAGGAACCAGAGCAGAACCTTGCTTGAGGGATGAAATTATCAAGACTGAAAAAAGTAAGATCGCCATCTTCACTTTCATCCTAGAAAACAGGTGAAAATAAGCATGGTATCTTCTTGATAAACAATGTTTTGAATTTTTTTTTTTGATGAAAATGTAAAATTCACAAGTCTATGTCTAAGAAAGAATATATGACATTGGTTTGTTCCTCAAATAAGCCAACATGTCATCTTTGCCTTTTAATGCTGAACACTGTAAGGACTGTCTGCTAGCCAATGTAGCTTTGGTAACCAAAGAGCTTACATGAACATCCACTGATGAAATATCTGTATGAACTGCTATTTAAACGATCGATTCTCAGTGAAGATCATAATTCATTGTATAGACTATTTAGAGTTAGGTTACATGTACTTTCTAAACAGACTGCCTGTGTCTGTATGTTAAAGGGCATCTAAGGTAAATTCTCAAGACGGGACGTTGAACGTCCAAAGGTTACAGACAAATCACTTGATTTCGATGACATCTTGCATTGTCAAGTCTTGCATTGACCAATTCTATTCATATAAACCAAGGTTTGAGTACATGCATAGATAATCCTTCTATTTCGGTTCATTTGCGCTGGTGCGGCTCGCTGATTGGCCGATAAAAAAAAACAATGGGAATCTACTTTAGATGCCATTTAATAATTTTCTCAGAGAAATGACTGCTTGCTCAAGTGTTTGATTTCAAGTCTAACAGCTTTTTAAAGCTTCAAAGTCATAACTCATTGACTGCTCAAATTTTTTTTTTTTTTGACAGGTTGTGAAAATGGAGCTTTGCGCATAGATCTGCAGATAGAACGAGTTTGTTAACTCACCTGTCAGTAAGTCAGCGGGCATTCAAAGGTTGATTGTTGCTAATTATTTGCTGATCTGCAAGTGGCCAAGCTATCATGCATAAATATTGAGGATGATGATTTATATATATATACCCTAAAATGGGTGTGCACATCAGTGAAAATGCAATAAATGTGATGTTTCTGCATTTTACGATGGGGTGTGCAATTGATGTGCTGAAAAAACTACTTGACTGGAACATATTAATCACTGAATAAATAATCTGATGTTATATAGGATTTGGCCATTGATAAAAAAGAGGAATGAGGAAGCTTTTTTATTCCCTTCAACTTTCCAAGGAAATTCATGTTAAACTCTCCCCACCCAAGGCTTATGAGGCTCTGACTATGAATTACAAAATCCACAACCAGAGAAGTTGGCACGTTGTGTAAATCATAAATAAAAACAGAAAACAATGATTTGCAAATCCTTTTCAACCTATATTCAATTGAATACACTGCAAAGACAAGTTACATAATGTTTGAACAGGTAAACTTTTTGCAAATATTAGCTCATTTGGAATTTGATGCCTGCAACATGTTTCAAAAAAGCTGGTACAAGTGGCAAAAAAGACTGAGGGAGTTGAGGAATGCTCATCAAACACTTATTTGGAACATCCCACAGGTGAACGGGCTAATTGGGAACATGTGAGTGCCATGATTGGGTATAAAAGCAGCTTCCCTGAAATGCTCAGTCATTCACAAACAAGGATGGGGCGAGGGTCACCACTTAGTGAACAAATGCGTGAGCTGATTGTCGAACAGTTTAAAAACAACATTCCTCAACGAGCTTTTGCAAGAAATTTAGGGATTTCATCATCTACGGTCAGCAATATCGTCAGAAGTTTCAGAGAATCTGGAGAAATCACTGCATGTAAGCGACAAGGCAAAAACCAACACTGAATGCCCGTGACCTTCGATCCCTCAGGCGGTACTGCATCAAAAACCGACATCAGTGTGTAAAGGACATCACCACATGGGCTCAGGAACACTTCAGAAAACCACTCTCAGTAACTACAGTTCGTTGCTACATCTGCAAGTGCAAGTTAAAACTCTACAATGCAAAGTGAAAGCCATTTATCAACAGCACCCAGAAATGCCGCCAGCTTCGCTGGGCCCAAGCTCATCTAAGATGGACTGATGCAAAGTGGAAAAGTGTTCTGTGGTCTGACGAGTCCACATTTCAAATTGTTTTTGGAAACTGTGGACATCGTGTCCTCTGGACCAAAGAGGAAAAGAACCATCCGGACTTTTATAGGCGCAAAGTTCAAAAGCCAGCATCTGTGATGGTATGGGGGTGTATTAGTGCCCAAGGCATGGGCAACTTACACATGCAGTGGGGGAAATAAGTATTTGACCCCTCGCTGATTTTGCAGGTTTGCCCACTTACAAAGAATGCAACGATCTATAATTTTAATCGTATATAAATTCTAACAGTGAGAGACAGAATCACAAAGAAAATTCCAGAAAATCACATCATATGAATTTATAAAAATTGGTAACCATCTGATGAGGAAAAATAAGTATTTCATCCCCTACCAAACAGCAAGTATTCTGGGTCCCAAAAGCCAGTTAGTCTTTCTTTAAGACACACCCCCAATCCCAACTAATTATTAACATCAAATACACCTGCCTCACCTCAATACCTGCAGAAAAGACACCTGTCCACTCCCAAATAACCAGATTCCAACATCTCCACCAAGGGCAAGACAAAAGAGCGGTCTAAGGACATCAGGGACAAGATTGTTGACCTACACAAGGCTGGGATGGGCTACAAGAGAATTGGAAAGCAACTTTGAGAGTAAAGATCAACTGTCGGTGCAGTTATCAGGAAATGGAAGAAGCACCACACTGCCGCCAACCTCCCTCGGTCTGGGCCTCCATGCAAGGACTCGCCTCGTGAGATGTCCCTGATCATGAGAACAGTGAGGAATCACAAGGGGGGAACTGTTTAATGAACTGAAGGCAGCTGGGACCACAGTTACAAAAGAAACAGTTGTTAACACACTACGTGGTCACGGATTGAAATTCTACAGGGCACGCAAGGTCCCCCTGCTCAAGAAGGCACATGTACAGGCCCGCCTGAAGTTTGCCATTGACCACCTGGATGACTCAGAAGAGGCCTGGAAGAAGGTGATGTGGTCAGATGAGACCAAAATAGAACTTTTTGGGCTCAACTCAATTCGCCGTGTTTATAGGGCAAAGAACACAGAGTACAACCCAAAGAACACCATCCCCACCGTCAAGCACAGTGGTGCTTTTCAGCCAAGGGGACGGCACAACTCCATTGCATTGAGGGGAGGATGGATGGGGCCATATACCATGGAATTCTGGACCAACAGTTCCTTCCCTCAGTGAGATAACTGATCATTGGTCGAGGATGGGTGTTTCAGCACGACAACTACCCTAAGCACCCCGCCAAAGCAACAAAAGAGTGGCTGAAGAAGAAGTACATCAAGGGTCTAGAGTGGCTTACCCAGTCTCCAGACCTGAATCCAATTGAAAATCTTTTGAGGGAGCTTAAAATTCGGGTTGCAAGGCGACAGCCTCGGGACTTGAATGATTTGGAGGCTGTCTGCAGGGAGGAGTGGGCCAACATCCCTGCCAAAATGTGCACAAACCTTGTCAACAACTATAAAAATTGTTTGACATCTGTGCTGGCCAATAATGGCTTTTCTACAAAATATGAACATGCTGTTTGTCCAGGGGGTCAAATACTTATTTTTGACCAAAAATATGCAAATAAATTCCTAAAATGCATACAATGTCTTATTCCACTTTTTTGGTGATATTCTGTCACTCACTGTTAAAATAAACCTATCATTAAAATTATAGACCGTTGCACTCTTTGTTAGTGGGCAAACCTGCAAAATCAGCAAGGGGTCAAATACTTATTTCCCCCACTGTATGTGAAGGCACCATTAATGCTGAAAGGTACATACAGGTTTTGGAGCAACATATGTTGCCATCCAAGCAACGTCTTTTTCATGGAGGCCCCTGCTTATTTCAGCAAGACAATGCCAAGCCACATTCTGCACGTGCTACAACAGCATGGCTCCGTAGTAAAAGAGTGCGAGTACTAGACTGGCCTGCCTGTAGTCCAGACCTGTCTCCCATTGAAAATGTGTGGCGCATTATGAAGCGTAAAATACGACAACGGAGACCCCGGACTGTTGAACAACTTTAGCTGTACATCAAGCAAGAATGGGAAAGAGTTCCACCTGAAAAGCTTCAAAAATTGGTCTCCTCAGTTCACAAACGTTTACCGAGTGTCGTTAAAAGGAGAGGCGATGTAACACAGTGGTAAAAAGGCCCCTGTGCCAACTTTTGTGCAATGTGTTGCTGCCTTTAAATTCTAAGTTAATGATTATTTGCAAAAAAAAAAAATAAAGTTTCTCAGTTTGAACATTAAACATCTTGTCTTTGCAGTGAATTTAATTGAATATAAGTTGAATAGGATTTGCAAATCATTGTATTCTGTTTTTATCTACGATTTACATAACGTGCCGACTTCACTGGTTTTGGGTTTTGTAGTTTGCTGATTTATGGAACCTTTCCCACCACCTGGGATTCAGGGACCTCCCCCTGTGAAAGCAAGTTAATGAACTAACGAACTGTTCATGAACAACATGAACAGTTCATGAACTGTTTAACCGGACAGTTCATGAACTGCAGTTCATTGAAATTTCATGAACGGTTCATGAACCGTTCATTACAAAGTTCAAAATTACAGTTCATGAACTACAATTCTCACACAGTTCATGAACTGTTCATGAACAAAGATGATCGGGCAGTACATGAACTGCATTGCATGTTCATGAACAAGTTTGAGACGACTCACAATTAATGAACTGTTGAGGAACAGATATAAACACAATTTATGGTTTCTTGAAAGTGTAGTGCATGCATTTTTATTATGTACCTGTGAGCAATAGCACTTGCAAATTAAAAACAAAACTGCAGATTGAAAACTAGACTGCATTAGTTATAATACAAGTTAACATAATAAACAAGCATGAATGCACAATACATACTAGCACCAACAATCCCAAATAATGGAAACTGCATTCAAAACAAGTAAGATTTGGTTTATGCACATCTTTCTCAAAAAAGGCTACAGTAGATAGCAACATCACATTTTGAAAGTGACAGGATGTTACTTCTTCGTCTCAAGGTCAAGAGATCGAAGGTCAAGGTCACTGGTGCTTGTACAATGAAAAGGTTTTCTTTACTCGAAGGCTGTTCCACCTAGGGTCAACAAAACTCATGGGTAGATGCCTTGTTTTCCGGTTGACCTCGCCAGGCGAGACATACAGTTCCGCGGAACTTCTTGTTTCAAAAGTTATCATCTGAGTAGTTCACCGGAATAACAAGAATTGGTTTTGAATTTCGATAAAGCCTGTTGTGGCCTATTTTGGCGGAACAGACGGATGTATGGACAGACGTATGGATGTACGGACGGACGTACAGACAGATGAGGCTTGTCTGTGTCAGGATATCATGTAATGCTCCATTACTGTTTCACTCAGACCTGCAAAAAATTTGAGATAGTGAAATTGCTAAGAGTCAATTGTTTGGTTTTTTTTTTACTCTATTGTTAATGGACAGTTTATGAAGTGTTCATGAACAGTTCATAAACCGTTCATGTACTGTTCATGAAGTGTTCATTTACTGAAATCCAGGTTCATGAACGGTTCATGACTTAACCGTTCATGAACAGTTCATGAATGTCTAGTGTTATGGCCCCAATTTGTAATTACATATATGACAGCAAGGGATGACAAACACAATTTTAACACCTAAACACATTTAATAAAACCAAACACTTTTAACTAAACTACTATCTACTCTACTAACCAAGATTGATAAATACAAGAACAAAAATATTTACAGTCCCTTTGGTGGGGTTGATTGGTGATGTCCTGGGTGAGGAAAATACTCCAACACAGGCAAAAATCCACAAAAAGCTTCACAGGTCATGAAAAGAGTGACGGGTCTGGTCAAATGTATCCTTCTGCTTGCAATTTTTCCTACTACCTTACTCTCTCAATTTTCCTCTTTATATACTCTTTTGCAGACCCCTCCCACATTTAGACCTCTTTTTTTTAATTCTCTGCCACTTGCCCAAGACATGCCCAAGACATGCCCAGACCTAGCTCCAGTCTGGGCTTAACATACGAAAGGTCAATACTGCCATCTAGTGGCTTCTATTCGCATTACACCTCCATTCCAAAAGGGAAAAATTTTGACTCATAAAGGCAAATTATTTTTTTTTTCAATACAAAAATGGTTAAGTAGACACTTGTGTGTGTATATATATATATATATATATATATATATATATATATATATATAAAAACACAATGTGCTAATAAACATGTGATATATACACATACTCAAACATGGGATAAGCAATCAGCAATTACATTGTCAGTACCCTTTACATGCTTAATTTCCAAGTCAAACTCCTGTAAAATCAAACTCCAATTCAACAATCTCCGATTCTTGTTTTTCATCTTACTCAAAAACATTAACGGATAGTGGTCAGTATACACAATCATTGGATTTTGCCCTGTACAAACATAAACATCAAAGTGTTGTAAAGATAGAACCAGAGCCAACAGTTCCTTCTCTATTGTGGAATAGTTCTTTTGGTGGCGATTAAACTTCCTGGTGAAGTATGCCACGGGATGCTCAATGTCATCAGAGTCACTTCTCTGTAGGAACACAGATCCACAAGCTTGGCCGCTAGCATCGACCGCGATGGAGAACGGATTGTTGAAGTCAGGAGATTTGAGCCCGGGGAAGTGACACAGCAGAGACTTCAGGCGGTCGAAGGCTCTCTGGCATGCATCATCCCAAGTGAACTTTACGCCTTTCTTCAGTTGGTTGGTGAGACTGAGAGCAATCTCAGCAAAGTTCTCGCAGAACTTGCGGTAGTACCCGATCATTCCAAGGAAGCGGCGCAAAGCTTTTTTGTTGTCAGGAACTGGAAAGTCCATGATGGCTTGGACTTAGGCATTTATGGGTGCCACCTTACCCTGGCCTATGACGTAGCCAAGATAGGTGACAGTAGCACAACCAAAGTCACTCTTGTTCAGGTTAACAGTCAGGTTAGCCTGGGTCAGGCGCTGGAACAACGTCTCTACATCTTTTAGATGTTCTTCCCAGGAGTCACTCCATGTGCTCAGGTCGTCGATGGATGCACCCGTGTGTGGCAATCCAGCGATTGTAGACTGTATCATCCTTTGGAATGTGGCTGGGGCATTTTTCATGCCAAAGAGTAGGACTTCATACTGGTACAACCTAGATGGTGTGGCAAAAGCAGAGATGCTCTTGGCCCTCTCAGTTAAAGGCACACACCACTTCAATAAATCAATCTTGGTCAGAAACTTTGCTTGTCCTACTCTATTGATTCAATCATCAATCCTAGGTATTGGAAACACATCAGTTTTAGTTACAGCATTGACTTTGCGATAATCTGTACAGAATCTAGTACTTCTATCAGGTTTTTGAACTAGCACACAGGGTGAACTCCAATCTGAGTTGGAAGGTCTGATAATATCATGTTCTAACATGTACTCAACCTCTTTCTTAGCAATCTCTCTCTTTTCAGGATTCATCCAGTACGGATGCTGTTTTATTGGTTTGGCATCACCAACATCAACATCATGAGAGGCTATAGAAACTCTCTTTGGAACATCAGGAAATAGATCTTTATATTTCTTGATCAACCTCTCAAACTGATCTTTCTGTGAGGTTTCCAAGTGCTGGAGTTTTACATCAAGAGTTTGCAACACTTCAGAATTTGACAATTTACATGAAAGAACTTCAGCTTTAATTCTAGGTTCATCATCTTGAAACTCCCCCTCATCTTCACACGTCTAAACCATGGGAGAATCTGAAGTGACAGATGCAACCCTAGCATTTCTGTCATGATAAGGCTTCAGCATGTTAATGTGACACAACTGTTTTGGCTTTCTCCTATCTGGAGTCTTCACAATGTAATTGAGATCATTGAGTTTTGTTAGAATTTCATACGGACCATGAAATCTAGCCTGCAATGGATCGGACTGCAAGGGAAACAACAAAAGAACCTTGTCTCCTGGTTTAAACTCACGGCTTCTAGCCTTATGATCATACCAAGTTTTCATTTTTCCCTGATTTGATTTCAAGTTCTCTTTGGCTAGGTCACAAGCAGCACGCAATCTTTCCTTGAACTTGCTAACATAGTCTAACAGACTGATATGCAGTTCTTTCTCTTGCCATTGTTCACTCAACAATAGCAAAGGTCCTCTCACTTCATGGCTAAACAGTAGCTCAAACGGACTGAATCCTGTAGACTCCTGCACTGCTTCTCTAGCTGCAAACAACAGCAAATGAAAACCTCCATCCCAATGTTTCTCATGGTCATAACAATAAGTCCTCATCATTGTTTTGAGAGTGGAATGAAACCGCTCTAAGGCACCCTGACTCTCTGGATGATAGGCACTAGAAAGAATCTGCTTTGCACCTAGTTCATACACAACCTGCTGAAACAAACCAGAAGTGAAATTGCTACCTTAGTCTGACTGAATTTCCCTGGGAAGGCCAAACAACGTGAAGAACTTTATCAAAGCCTTCGAGATTGCAGTTGCCTTGATGTTGCATAGAGGTATGGCTTCAGGGAATCTGGTAGATGCACACATGATTGTCAACAAGTACTGATTTCCAATTCTAGTTTTAGGTAATGGACCAACACAATCAACAATGACCTTAGAAAGGGCTCCCCAAATGCTGGGATAGGCTGCAATGGAGCTACAGGTGGGTCTACATGGTGTTTTCCAACTACCTGACAAGTGTGACAGGTTTTGCAAAAGTTGGAATCGTCTTTCCAAAGCCCGTGCCAGAAGAAGTGTTTCATGATCTTATCAACAGTTTTGTTAACACCAAGATGACCTCCTAAAGGTAAACTATGAGCCATTGTTAAGATCTCATTCCTGTAGACCTTCGGAACAACAATTTGCCTGACCACTGCCCAATCTGCATTGACAGGGATATCAGGAGGACGCCACTTCCGCATCAACACACCATCCTTGAGATAATACCCAACAGGAAATGCGTCTATTTCTTAATCAGGAAGGGCTCTCCTCTTTAGTACACAAATTTCAGGATCATTAGTTTGCTCATCAATCAACCGCTTTCTGGACAGAGACAAGTCTCCAGACGCATCAGAATCACCAAACCCATCTGGCTGGCTGAACAAAGAACTGATAAAAGTATCTGATAAATCCTCAAACGGAGAAACCATAGTAGGCCGAACAGAGTCATGAGGCTAACTACCTGAGTCCTGACTATTCAATGTGCTGGCCGGCACCACATCTTCTTCTTCTTCCGCCTTCTTGGCCATAGCACGAGTCACTGCACAGGAAGGATACAGAGATGGGTCTTCATCGCCATCTTTAGTGCTCGGCTGTCAAGTAAGAAGAACAGGGGGAACTACATTTCCCCCAGCAAGGTCATTGCCTAGCAACAGAGAAACACCCTTGATAGGTAGACTTGACATAAGTCCCACCTTTACCTGTCCTGTAACTAAATCTGACTTCAAGAATATAGAGCGCAGGGGTACAGATACAGTCCTTCCTTCAATACCTTGTACAAGTATGAAATCCCCTGAAGCGGTCTCATCACGTAACTCCAAGGAGTCCAATCAAAAAAAGTTACTGAGAAGCTCTGGTATCCCTTAGGATATATATGGGGACAGGAGGAGAATGCTCATTCAGAGCCACAAATCTCTCTGCCACAAATGGAAGAAATTCCTCCCTCACAAAGTCAGCTGTATTAGGCTTTTTAGCCCATGAAGCAGGCAATTTAGCAGATCGATCATCTACTACAGGGGTTTCTAACCTTGTCTTCCCAAAGGCATTTTATTTGGTATCCTTTTCTTTTTCTTTCCGTAGCTTTAAGGAAACAACAGTTAGTTGTACATGACCAGATTTCCTGCAATAACTGCAAACTAGACCACTTTTGTCACTGTCAGCTTTCACCCTTTGATCAGACCTGTTACTGGATTTCTGAGCACCATCACCAGATTTGTCTTTGTCTTTGGGTGAGGAATCTTGGGTATCACCGTTACCTTTTTTCTGAAATTGGAACCATCTATTGTTACTGCTAGACTGAAATTTAGACTTATGTGTGAGAACATATTAATCTGCAAATTTGGCAGCTGATTGCAAACTCAGTGCTTGCTTCTCATTAAGGTAGGTCTTAATATCATACTTAACACAGTTCTTGAATTCTTCAACTAACACCATCTCTTTTAGTGAGTTGAAATCATCCTTGACCTCCAAAGAAGTACACCAGCGCTCAAAGCAAACCTGCTTCTCGTTTGCAAATTCCACATAAGTCTGATTGTTAGAAATACTTCAGACCTCTGAATTTCTGTCGGTAAGCCTCTGGAACCAACTCATAAGCTCTCAACATAACCTTTTTGACAACCTCATAATCAGAGGAATCATCTGCAGACAAAGCCGAATAGGCTTGTTGAGCTTTACCCTTGAGGACAGTTTGTAACAACAGAGGCCAGTGTTCCTTTGACCACTGGCAACTCTTTGTTACCTTTTCAAAACAGTGGAAATAGTTTTCAACATCCTTTTCTGCGAATGGAGGTACCAGTTTTACCTCCTGGCTAGCCCGAAATTTATTTTCATTTGCTATTTTTATTTTTAGCTGCTCCATTTGGAACCTTTCTTCTCTATCGAATCTCTGTAAATCGAAATCTCTCTGTCTTGCTAATTTTTCTAACTCAAACTGTCTTTGTTTTTCTTTTTCTTCCATTTCTTTCTCTCTTTCTTCCCTTTCAATCTCTAGCAGTTTTAATTTAAGTTCAATTTCTACATTTGGATTTTCCAATGGAAACTGTTCCAGATCCCTTGGTGCAAACACATTTTCATCAATGTACTATTCAACAATCTGTCTAGCCACTCTTGCTTTTCGCATGGCTGGTTTTTCCTCTGTCAGCTCTAGATGTTTGCATATTTCTCGCAGTTCTGTCTTTTTAAAAGACTTCAAAACCTGTACGGTTGGTGATGCCAAGAAATCATCCATTGCTGTTGATCTGTCAATATATATATATATATATAGGAAAATTCAAAAAACAATTTTACAATTTGAAATGTTAGATTTTCAATAAATGACTCACACAATGGTCCATCCCTGACTTGAGCCCCCAGTTTGTCATGGCCCCAATTTGTTATTACATATATGACAGCAAGGGATGACAAACACAATTTTAAAACCTAAACACATTTAATAAAACCAAACACTTTTAACTAAACTACTATCTACTCGACTGACCAAGATTGATAAATACAGGAACAAAAATATTTACAGTCCCTTTGGTGGGGTTGATTGGTGATGTCCTGGTTGAGGAGAGTACTCCAACACAGGCAAAAATCCACTAAAAGCTTCACAGGTCATGAAAAGAGTTACAGGTCTGGTCTAATGTATCCTTCTGCTTGCAATTTCTCCTATACCTTACTCTCTCAATTTTCCTCTTTATATACTCTTTTGCAGACCCCTCCCACATTTAGACCTCTTTTTTTTCATTCTCTGGGACTTATCCCAGACATGCCCAAGACATGCCCAAACCTAGCTCCAGTCTGGGCTTAACATAAGAAAGGTCAATACTGCCATCTAGTGGCTTCTATTCACATTACTTTTCTGCCATTTAATGTTCGGTTCATGAAATTTTCACAGGGGTCATGCCAAAATCTCAGATTTCTGGATGGGGTAGGGATGGTTTGTGTAAAGTTTGCAGAGCGTAGCTCGCTTCCTTTTGATGCCTACACGAGTGGATCGAAGCCTTTATACAGGGTGCGAAGTCAGTACAGAGAACATGCAGAATATTTAAGGCCAGCAGTAGACATATGCCTTGGAGCTCAATTTTGCCTCAGCAATACAGTATAGAAATGGATTGCTAATGATAATATTTGCAGGGTTTCACAGAATAAGCATCGTTCTATTATGATTCAGACAAAGAACCAGATGCAGACTCACAGGATAATCCAAAGGCAATTATTGGAAGGAATACGGTAATGGCAAGGAGAGATGGAGCCCCGAGTAGCAAATACACAGTTCAGTTCAGATGGTATATTGGGTTGGGTAAGGGACATGTTTGAGCCTGGCCAATGGCGTGTCAGAGCAGAGGCCTAGAGTTCACCCTTGCCAGAGAAGAGCTTCCAGATGGCAAGTCTGAAGGCACAGTGTGCTTAAACAAAAAATGAGCAGACATTTCCTTGGCACCAAATTTTGACAAGGCCTCCTCCATCATAATAAGCTAAAAATTAAAATATTCTGATGGGAAAATATTGTGTTATGTGCAGCTTTTTGTTATCAGTGAGGCTTCTGCATTCATGTTTTTATCTCGTGTGAAAAATGGATAGTCTCATGGATATTCTTTAAAATGTAGTCTGGGGAATAGATTATCAAGACATACAAAATAATGTAGTTATTAATAATAGCCTTTATTACTAATAAACAGCTGTCTAAATTAGCGATTGCAGTTGCAACTGGAACAAAAAAATTTTTTCTTACCACCCAACGAAGGTCTACGACTGAAACAATGCATGCATTTAAGCATTGCAAGCGCAGAGGACTGTGCAGGACTTTTTTCTTCCATTTACAAAATATACCTACTTAAATTATTGCTAAAAATGATACAGCTATGCCATTGAGTGGCAGCACAGTACACAGCTACATTCTGATATTCAAATGAGTTTTGTGTACTGTGAATGAATGCCAGACAATGAGCTACAGGGCCATTTGTTCTGTTTTTAAGTGTTTAATCAGAGTTTGATTAATACCCAAGCAAATATGTAGGGCTTTCAGGAAAATATCCTTCCTCTTGTTTTGCTTTCATGGAGATTTATATTAAATATGATAGCCAATCAAAAGGTAGGCTGTTCTGACTGGCCTCTTGCCTTTCTCACAAACTTCACTGAAACCAGTGGCCTCAAAGAACAAACATAAAAATTTATGGATTTTAGGATAAAAAAAAAAACAGAGTGGAGGCAAGAGTAAAACTGCATAAGTTTGAGTCCTGTTTTTGAGTTGCCATGTGCAGTGGAGGAACAGCTGAGGAACAACAGATGGTGAAGACCTGTTGGAAAGCATGCATTGATGTAACTAACCATTACCTTAGCTCGCCACAGTACTATCTAGCTAGCAAGAAAATTAACTGGCAACCAAGACCACCTCCTACTCTCTCATCCTGGCTTCAGATGTTGTTTTCTCAGATGTCTGGCTCATTGTTCCCAGCTCACCATTTAGCCTACCTAGCATCTGGATCTAAGAACCTAGCTTGCATGCAGTTTTTGGATGAAATTCAAGTGGTGCTGAATTGGAGATTATAGGCTTAAAAGAATGCACTTCATGATGAAAAAAAATCTGAATTTTACTTATTCATTTGGAAGGGGTCTGAAAATGCAAAATCTAGGTTCCTCGAAAAATTCCAATTCAAAATTCTGTTGAAACACTTATATGAAACACTTACAGACAATTCAGAAAATGAGAGTGAATTTATACCTGGCGGAAAGGCTGCACACGGAGCAAGCATGCGGGAAGTTTGAATTACAAAGCTTCACTAAGCTGGAAATAAGGCATGGACCAACTTGTGGGAAGTCGTTTACGATCGTAAACGATATGGTATGGGCTACACACGGCATAGGAATGCCCATTTGGGAAGTTGTCTGCGATCTTTCCTGACTAGGTCTTCTCTCAGATTTAAGGCTAATGGCGTCTTTGATCAGAGAGGCTCAGCCCACACAGATGGCTTAAATTGGGATTTAGACTTCCCGCTCAGAGGAAATAAGAAAAAATTATTATTCAAAGGTGATAATAAAAGTTTTTAGATAAGTGCGAGAACCTTGGAGACAGACCTCAGGGGGCGGGGGTCGCAAAGCACTTCCTGCAAAGGGGGAGTGATGATTCTAAATACACCTCAAGAGATAATGTCACACTCTGAATTGGATACAGCTTGAAAGTAAAATGCTGTCATTGAAGAGGGCATATTCACCGCTCAACCGTTGGGGTGCGCTATTTACTGCATAGCTCCTTTCTGCAATAGCTAAATGAGAGAGGATCTTCTTTTAATGCTATACGGAAAGAGTGTGGAAAAGCTGTGCAGTTGAGTGATGAATGATGCCCATTCTCTTATTGTTTTGCAGGGAATGTAATATCTACTCCTGTAATAGGTTAACGTTAATGATTAGTGGTAAAAGAAAGAAGAATGAATGGGATGTTGATACGTGTGGGTAAAAGAGGTTGGTTTAATTGCAACCCAAGCATCGAGGAAATGGTAATAAGAATGTCATGCTCCCGAGCACTGTCTTTATCCCATGTATTGAAAATGTTACGGGATAATGGCTAAATGTTATATTTCGGAAAGTTATCTAAACGAGGGGCTATGGATTGAGAACTATTTCTGGCTTGAAATGGGAGTTGCGAAATCCGGCAAAACAGCGATAGGCATAATATGCGTCAAAATATATGTTGTACCGCACAGGAACTGCATGTGTAGCCTATTTTACAGTTATTACAAAAAAAAAAAAAAAACTCGTAAATTGAAGGTGAAATTTTGCACTTCAAGCACATGACGTGGCTTTCAAAACTATAACAATGAGAATTGCCTCTGTTCAAATATTTATGATCCTAACTGTATACTGAGACTGATTTATTATGGACGTATTCTGTGCTATTTTGGTACTATCTGGGTATTCTGTTTTATACAAAAAATGCAAATTTGGCTCTTTATTTAGTATTCATTATAAATTTTACCCAACTTGAAATCCACATGCTCAGTTTTGTTCTCAATGTTCAATATATTTCCTTTACTTTTTCTTCTAACCGGGCTGTGAACAAATTTGAGTGTTCAAAATGTGACTCATAGTTCAATCATTTTTTATTCAGGCAACAAAGCAGTACATGGAACTGCTCTGTATTACCAAAAATGACGTAGAGGCGGGACCGTCAAAATGGCTGGAGTGGGGAGATGGAGTATGATATTTTAAAAAATTGAGTAATTTACATTTTTTATGATATCAACTACATATAAGTTATCTCTCTGTATGTTTCAGACTCTGCATTGCTACTGGTCACAAAGTAATGCAGGCACCGTGGCCAAGAAGTGTGCATTACCAGACAAGGACCTCTGGAAACAAAATCCCCAGAGGATATTTTCTGACACACGTAAATGATTCTAGTGATATCCAATCATCTATATATGTGTAACCGCTACTCTCTTACTCCCTGTTTGTCCACACATACTATAATTATGCACTATAATGGTATTAAATTGGTTTCAGTGTCTGATTTATTTATTTATTTTTTTACAGACAACTATATGTGTAATTTAAAAAGCTATTATGCTTGTTGCTTTATTTGTTTTAACCTCTTCAACCCTGATTCGAGGTAATGCTGGTGTGATGCATGGGATTTACAGCTGAATGCCTCTCCTTATGTGTGATTAATCACGACTAAACCCAGTTTTAGACCACGTGATTAACAATCAAACAAATTATTTAATTACCATGACTAATACATAACCATATAATGAATAAGAAATAATTAATTGGGGAAATAACCAAGAGACCACCGCTAGGGAACATTAAAAACATATACCCTACTGGTCAAAAGTTTTAGGACATTCCAATTTTTCCAGTTTTTTTTTTTTTGAAAATTATGCAATTCCAGTCCAGTGAATAGCTTGAAAACGTTTGAAGGTAAGTGGTGAACTGTCAGGAGTTTTAAACATAAGATAAAGTTGCCCAGGTTTTTTGTACACCATCTAGTTGGTGAGAGGATGGTTCCTCTGTGTGTGACATCAACTGTCAAACATGGAGGAAGAGGCTTGATGGTCTAGGGCTATTTTTCTGGATCCAGGGTCTGTGACTTATAGAGTGAAAGGCACACTGAACCAAAACGACAACCACAGCATTCTGCAGTGCCATGCAGTAGCCTCTGGTATGCGCCTAGTTGGTGAGGAAAACATAAGTCCAAGCACTGCCAGAACTACCTTAGGAAAAAAGAACAAGATGGGAAGCTTGAAAACATGGAGTGGCATCACAGTCTCCAGACTTAAACCCCATCGAGATGGTTTGGGATGAACTGGACAGAAGAGTGAAAGCAAAGCAACCTACAAGTGCCACACATTTATGGGAACTTCTGTAACAGAGTTGGAAAGAACTCTCTGGAGAATATTTGATTTCCATTATAGAAAGAATGCCACGAGTGCGTTCAGCCGTTATATCTGCTACTTTGAGTCAAAAGTTTAAACTCATTTTAGTTCATAAATTGATTCCATGATTTCTAACTTATATTGTTAATTTGTTCTAGTGTGTCTATGCTTTCATTCCAGAGTACAATGAGAAATTAAACTGCATAATTTATAGAAAAATACTGGAAAAATTGAGGTGTCCGAAAACGTTTGACCGATAGTGTATTATGCCTCCTGACAAGATGGCAAAATACAAAATTAGGCCTTTGCCGTGTTTTAATGCCATTTCAGATGGAAAAATCAAGATTTTTGTCACCAGGACAAAATGCAATGAGGTCTTTCTTTCTTTTCACAAAATCTGGTCTTTCAAAAGGTGGCAAGAAAAAAAGCCACCCAAAGTCAGTTGATAAACATCACCATTCGATGGCTAATGAGGTGAGAACTTGATGAAAAATAGTAGGTACACACCCTTAGAATGTTGTGAGCGTGCATATGCATCTGTGCTTTTGCTGCATGGCAGCATTGTCGTCGTTCCATCACTTGGAAGATTGACCAGAAGTTTGGGGGTGTCTGTCTAGTGCCTAACGATCCACTGTTTGCCAGCCAAGGTATAAAGCAGTGGTTCCCAAAGTGGGGGGCGCAGAGCAATTGCACGGGGGGCGCGAGGTGCGGGAAGCGAATTTTTTCCCCCCATTAGAGTTCCGGACACCAACAGAAAATTATTTGCATACAGCACATCAGCAACCTTGTTCCGGACCGCTGAAGGAGTGTCTTGAGACAGTTAAATTGTTTTTTCTGTCTTTACTGAACTTGCACCGAGGTACGGTCTCGGAACCACTGACTGCACAGTCAATTCGCTGCCCAGAATTCTGCGATTACATCGTAAATGCCTGTCTTACTCTCAACATGACTGTTGGCAAAATCATTCATCTAGCCTGTCATCTGCATAAATAATAAATGAATGGAATTGTTCAAATATTTGAAGCTGATAAAGTGAGCTGGTTACAATCAATGTAGTCAAGCGATACCCAACTCGCCGCTTTTTATCCTGCACTGATCTGGCATATTGATAATAAAATGGTAAGTGACACCGAAGAAAATCCGATGAATACAAAGCAGAAATCACCGAGACGGCCGACAGATTATTTTTATCTAGCCTAGCAACTGAACGTTACAATCATATCCGCAGGTTCGGCAAGTGGTGTTCACACTTCGCTGTCGGCTGTTAATATAGGTTGATTATGGTGCTTTCTTTCTGCATCATAGAAACATAATTTTAAGAAGACGGCTGTACTCAGGCAGAGGGGAGTGATACAGCCTAATAAAAGAGGTTTAGAATTATTAAATCTTCGTGTCCTTCATTTGAAAATTACGGTGGCCGTTTCCAAACCTGCCGATCATTTTTAATGTTTCCAGCTAGGCAAGACAAAACTCATCTGTTCAGAGCATTTATATTTTCTATAATAAGCTGACGCGATCTCGGTTATTTGTACTTCATAAGTGCAAGGCCTATTAAAAAATTAGAAAAATGTAACTGTCCCGAGACACTCCTTCAGAGGTCCCGCACAAGGTCGCTGATTGGCTGTGTGCAAATGAGTTTCTGTTGGTGTCCGGAAAACCAATTAATAGCGATGTTGTTGAGTATCAAAAAAAAAAAGAAAGAAAAGAAACCTGTTACACCGAACATAATTACACAGTTATGGTGCTTGAAAACAGTTACACTTAACAAACCACCACGGTGTAATTATTTTATTTTGTTATTTATTTCTCATTCGAAAAGTAGCCTTGTTTATGACAACCTACAGTTTATGGCAGTTGACTTTTATTTTTTCAAAAAAGGTTGTGGTTTATTGGTTTATATAAATTACAATGTGCGAAGTAAACTGCAATGGACTCTGAAAAAAAAAAAAAAAATGTGTATTACCTGTTTTTTTTTTGGGGGGGGGGGGCGCAAAAATTTTCTTATGTACCAAAGGGGGGCCCAGCAGAGAAAGTTTGGGAACCACTGGTATAAAGTAAGGAATCAAGTTCATTAAAGTTGTCTGACTGGGTACCATGCATGGTTACAGCCGATCAGTGACTCGGACAGCTCACCAAGTTGATGTCAAAGGGGTCGTGTGTCCGAATCCACTGTCACAAGTCGCCTAACCACTGCGAAAATATGGGGCCATTATTGTAGCAAAAGGATTTGTAAATTTAACTCAACCGATTATGCACATACAGTTACAACTCTCTGTACACATTTACAAATATTTTTGCTACAGTAATGGCCCCATGCAAAATTGGCTTGTTAAACCCTGTGTGGAATTCATGACTGGCTTTACCTTAAATGAAGGACCCAAAACACCTTTTATATTTGCAATTATGTTTTCATCATTTAATCAGAAAGTAAGTGAGTACATAATCAAGAGAAATCATATGCATGTAATCAAATGAAGGCAACAAGATAGAGTCGAATGTTCCTCTGCGAGAGATCGAAGTAGAGCAAGGGAGGGGGGCTTGCGCTGTGTCCGCCGATACTCTGACTCATCAGAGGGCAATCGAACACGCTGAAGTTCTTCTATGTTATTTCTTTATAGTCCATCTTCCCTTTGTTCGGGCTCCAGCTGTGTGCTTATCTAATTGATGTTAATGAACTCTATTTGACCAATATCCGCTTATTTGGACCAAACCCCAAAGGACATTCACAACTTATTTTGTTCTTTGTCGTCTGTATGAATTAATACACGGAAGGAGGATTCTGTAATCTTTTAGCTAGGGTCAACAGATTATCGGTGCAGCTGGGGCCTTCAAACAAAGCACAGACAGTCTACGATACGAACCCACACAGAGTTCTTTCAGAAATTCAGCACCATATACTCAGGTTCATTTTGTCTTAGACTAATACAATGTTTCAATTAATATTAGTTGAGGGTTTAATTCTTATACACATGTTACTTGATTAATAATGTATTCAGATATAATGAATACAACAATTGTGTAGTGGCTAAATATAATCATGCTTATAGTAATACAGTATATTGATAATACATTTCAAAGGAGCATGCATTTAGGAGAAACTTGATTATAGGGTTACATGGATTAATTTTTCCCACAAAGTCCCTCCTTTCACACCATCCATTGGTGTCAACAAACCAGAAAATATTAGTCATTAAAACAAAAAGAAGACATCTTGTAGAAGGCCAAAATGTCCTTGCACCTAGCATAGTTGCTGCAAGACGCTTATCAAACTGCTGAGGTGTGCAATTACACTCATACCAAGACATATTATGTAAACCACACAAAGGCTTCAATGTTTTAATTCTCCTTTTTCTTATAATTGCAAGCACAAATGTTTAATAACATATTGTCATGGCCCCAATTTGTTATTACATTTACAACATCCACAACAGCAAGGGATGACGGACACAATTTTAAAACTTAAACACATTTAATTTACAAAGACAACTAACAACTAACTAATCTACTGACTAATCTAATGACCAACATTGATTAACAAGAAAAACAGAAATATTTACAGTCCCTTTTGGTTGGGTTCCTTAGTGATGTCCTGAATGAGGAAAATGCTCCAACACAGGCAAAAATCCACTATAAGCTTCACAGGTCTTAAACAGAATGACAGGTCTGGTCACATGTATCCTTCTCCTTGCAATTTTTCCTTCTACTTTACTGTCTCAATTTTACTCAATTCAATTCAATTCAATTTATTTTGTAGAGCGCTTTTCACAGAGACTGTCACAAAGACGCTTTACAGTGAGAGTTTAAAGAAATAAAAAGGCAGTGCCCAGCCTATTCCCCACTACAGCAAATGAGGCAAAAAACTCCCAGTAGGGAGAAAAATCCTCCAACAGTGGTGAGAAAAAACTCCCCAGTGGGAAGAAATCTCAGGAGGAACCCGGCCAGAGCCAGAGCCCATCCTCCGCGGGCTAGCTAATTAAGAACAAAAAGTAAAATGGAGTGAAACGACAGAAGAGTTCCATTTAAGTCCATCTAAAGTGGCAACGGTAGCTTCAGAAAGTGGCAAGTCGAGGATGGTGCAGGACTGGACCAGGGCCAAACCGGATCGGATCAGGACAGCAGGACAGCAGCAGCCAGCGCTCATGGTGAGGGACAGGGCTCATACGGTCCAGGACTCAGGGAAGTGGAAGGAAGATCCTCGGAAAGAGGACTCCTTATATACTCTTTTGCAGACCCACCCACATTTAGACCTCTTTTTTTATTTTCTGGGACTTGCCCCAGACGTGCCCAGAACATGTCCAAACCTAGCTCCAGTCTGGGTTCAACAAAAAAAGGTAAATACTGCTGTCTAGTGGCCTATATTCACATCACACCTCCATTCCAAAAGGGAAAAATTTTGACTCATAAAGGCAAAATTTTTCTTCTCAATACAAAATGGTTAAGTGGACACTTGACTATATATACATGTAATACAACATTCGAATAAACGCGTGATATATATACATACTCAACCACGGGATAAGCAATCAGCAATTACATTGTCAGTACCCTTTACATGCTTAATTTCCAAGTCAAACTCCTGTAAAATCAAACTCCAATTCAAAAATCTCCGATTCTTGTTTATCATCTTACTCAAAAACATTAACGGATTGTGGTCAGTGTACACAATCATTGGCTTTTGCCCTGTACAAACACAAACATCAAAGTGTTGTAAGATAGAACCAGAGCAAACAGCTCCTTCCCTATTGTGGAATAGTTCCTTTGGTGGCAATTGAACTTCCTGGAGAAGTATGCCATGGAATGCTCAATGTCATCAGAGTCACTTCTCTGTAGGAGCACAGATCCACAAGCTTGGTCGCTAGCATCGATCGCAATGGAGAACGGTTTGTTGAAGTCAGGAGATTTGAGCACGGGGAAGGCATGCATCATCCCAAGTGAACTTTACGCCTTTTTTCAGTTAGTTAGTTAGACTAAGAGCAATCTCAGCTAAGTTCTTGCAGAACTTGCGGTAGTACTCGATCATTCCAAGGAAGCGGCACAAAGCTTTTTGGCTTGGACTTTAGCATTTATGGGTGCCACCTTACCCTGGCCTATGACGTAGCCAAGATAGGTGACAGTAGCACAACCAAAGTCACTCTTGTTCAGGTTAACTGTCAGGTTAGCCTGGGTCAGGTGCTGGAACAACGTCTCTACATCTTTTAGATGTTCTTCCCAGGAGTCACTCCATGTGATCAGGTCGTCGATGTACGCACCCGTGTGTGGCAATCCGGCGATTGTAGACTGTATCATCCTTTGGAACGTGGCTGTGGCATTTTTCATGTCAAAGGGTAGAACTTCATACTGGTACAACCCAGATGGTGTGGCAAAAGCAGAGATGCTCTTGGCCCTCTCAGTTAAAGGCACACACCAACAACCCCTCAATAAATCAATCTTGGTCAGAAATTTTGCTTGCCCTACTCTATCAAAACAATCATCAATCCTAGGTATTGGAAACACATCAGTTCTAGGTACAGCACTGACCCCGCGACAATCTGTACGGAATCTAGTACTTCCATCAGGTTTTGGAACTAGCACACGGGTGAACTCCAATCTGAGTCGGAGGGTCTGATAATATCATGTTCTAACATGCACTCAACCTCTTCCTCAGCAATCTTTCTCTTTTCAGGATTCATCCGGTACGGATGCTGTTTAATTGGTTTGGCATCACCAACATCTACATCATGAGAGGCTATAGAAAGTCTCTTTGGAACATCAGGAAACAGATCTTTATATTTCTTGATCAACCTCTCAAACTGATCTCTCTGTGAGGGTTCTAAGTGCTGGAGTTTTACATCAAGATTTTGCAACACTTCATAGTTTGACAATTTACACGAAAGAACTTCAGCTTTAATTCTAGGTTCACCATCTTGAAACTCCCCCTCATCTTCACAAATCTCGGCCATTGGAGGATCTGAAGTGACAGCTGCAACCCTAGCATTTCTATCATGGTAATGCTTCAGCATGTTAATGTGACACAACTGTTTTGGCTTTCTCCTATCTGGAGTCTTTACAATGTAATTGAGATCATTGAGTTTTGTCAGAATTTCATAAGGACCATGAAATCTAGCCTGCAATGGATTGGACTGCAAGGGAAACAACACAAGGACCTTGTCTCCTGGTTTAAACTCACGGCTTCTAGCCTTATGATCATACCAAGTTTTCATTTTTCCCTGAATTGATTTCAAGTTCTCTATGGCTAGGTCACATGCTGCACGCAATCTGTCCTTGAACTTGCTAACATAGTCTAACAGACTGATGTGAGGCTCTTCCTCTTGCCATTGTTCACTCAATAATAGCAAAGGTCCTCTCATTTCATGGCCAAACACTAGCTCAAATGGACTGAATCCATTAGACTCCTGCACTGCTTCTCTAGCTGCAAACAACAGCAAATGAACACCTTCATCCCAGTCTTTCTCATGGTCATAACAATAAGTCCTCATCATTGTCTTGAGAGTGGAATGAAACCGCTCTAAGGCACCCTGACTTTCTGGATGATAGGCACTAGAAAGAATCTGCTTTGCACCTAGTTCATACACAAACTGCTGAAACAATCCAGAAGTGAAATTGCTCCCTTAGTCTGACTGAATTTCTCTGGGAAGGCCAAACAACATGAAGAACTTTATCAAAGCCTTTGAGATTGCAGTTACCTTGATGTTGCGTAGAGGTATGGCTTCAGGGAATCTGGTAGATGCACACATGATTGTCAACAAGTACTGATATCCAGATCTAGTCTTGGGTAATGGACCAACACAATCAACAATGACTTTAGAAAAGGGCTCCCCAAATGCTGGGATAGGCTGCAATGGAGCTACAGGTGGGTCTTACTGGTGTTTTCCAACTACCTGACAAGTGTGACAGGTTTTGCAAAAGTTGGAGAAGTCTTTCCGAAGCCCAGGCCAGAAGAAGTGTTTCATGATCTTATCAACAGTCTTGTTAACACCAAGATGACCTCCTAAAGGTAAACTATGAGCCATTATTAAGATCTCATTCCTGTAGACCTTCGGAACAACAATTTGCTTGATCACTGCCTAATCTGCATTGGCAGAGATATCAGGAGGGCGCCACTTCCGCAGCAACACACCATCCTTGAGATAATACCCAACTGGAACTGCATCTATTTCTTTATCAGGAAGGGCTCTCCTCTTTAGCACACAAATTTCAGGATCATTAGTTTGCTCCTCAATCAACCCCTTTTTGGACAGAGACAAGTCTCCAGACACATCAGACTCACCAGACCCATCTGGCTGGCTGAACAAAGAACTGATAAAAGTATCTGATAAGTCCTCAAACGGAGAAAACATAGTAGGCCGAACAGAGTCAAAAGGCGAACCACCTGAGTCATGACTAGTCAATGTGCTGGACGGCACCACATCATCTACTTCTTGAGCCTTCTTGGCCATAGCACGAGTCACTGTGCAAGAAGGATACAGAGATGGGTCTTCATCGCCATCTTTAGTGCTCGGCTGTCAAGTAAGATGAACAGGGGGATCTACAGTACATTGCCCCCAGCCAGGTCATTGCCCAGCAACAGAAAAACACCCTTTATAGGTAGACTTGACATAAGTCCCACCTTTACCAGTCCTGTAACTAAATCTGATTTCAAGAATACAGAGTGCAGGGGTACAGATACTGTCCTCCCTTCAATACCTTGTACAAGTATGAAATCCCCAGAAGCGGTCTCATCACGTAACTCCAAGGAGTCCATCAACAAAAGTGATTGAGAAGCTCTGGTATCCCTCAGGATATATATGGGGACAGGAGTAGTATGCTCATTCAGAGACACAAATACCTCTGACACAAATGGAAGAAATTCCTCCCTCACAAAGTCAGCAGTATCATGTTTTTTAGCTCCACGAGAAGCAGGCAATTTAGCAGATTGATCATCTACTACAGGGGTTTCTAACCTTGTTTTCACAAAGGCATTTGGTTTGGTATCCTCTTCTTTTTCTTTCTTAGCTTTTAGGAACCAGCAGTTAGTTGTAACATGATCAGATTTCTTGCAATAACTGCAAACTAGACCACTTTTGTCACTGTCAGCTTCCACAATTTGATCAGACCTGTTACTGAATTTCTGAGCACCATCACCAGATTTGTCTTTGTCTTTGGGTGAGGAATCTTGGGTATCATCATAACCCTTTTTCTGAAATTGGGACCATCTATTATTACTGCTAGACTGAAATTTGGACTTATGTGTGAGAACATATTCATCTGCAAATTTGGCAGCTGATTGCAAATTCAGTGCTTGCTTCTCATTAAGGTAGGTCTTAACATCATCCTTAACACAGTTCTTGAATTCTTCAACTAACACCATCTCTTTTAGTGAGTTGAAATCATCTTTGACCTCCATAGAAGTACACCAGCGCTCAAAGCAAACCTGCTTTTCATTAGCAAATTCAACATAAGTCTGATTTTCAGATTTCTTCAGACCTCTGAATTTCTGTCGGTAAGCCTCTGGAACCAACTCATAAGCTCTCAAAATAACCTTTTTGACAACCTCATAATCAGAGGAATCATCTGCAGACAAAGCCGAATAGGCTTGTTGAGCTTTACCCTTGAGGACAGTTTGCAACATCAGAGGCCAGTGTTCCTTTGGCCACTGGCAACTCTTTGCTACCTTTTCAAAACAGTGGAAATAGTTGTCAACATCCTTTTCCGAAAATGGAGGCACCAGTTTTACCTCCTGGCTAGCACAAAATTTATTTTCAGATTCAATTTTAACTTTTAGTAGCTCCATTTGGAGTCTTTCTTCTCTATCGAATTTCTCTAATTCAAAATCTCTCTGTCTTGCTAATTTTTCTTACTCAAATTCTTTGTTTTTCTTTTTCCTCCCTTTCTTTTTTCTCTTCTCTTGCTAATTTTTCTAACTCAAACTGTCTTTGTTTTTCTTTTTCCTCCTTTTCAATCTCTTGCATTTTTAATTAAAGTTCCATTTCTATATTTGGATTTTCCACTGGAAATTGTTCCAGATCACCTGGTGCAAACACATTTTCATCAATGTAATATTCAACTATCTCTCTAGCCAGTCTCGCTTTTCGCATGGCTGGTTTTACCTCTGTCAGCTCCAAATGTCTGCACATTCAATCATCCATTGAAATCATCCATTGCTGTTGATCCTTCTATATATATATTTAGGAAAATTCAAAAAAACAATTTTACAATAGTCAGCGCGCTGACTGTTATGATCCTTTTGCTATTGGGCTATTTTAACCTAAGTTATAACCACTTAGTCAATTAAAGTGACATTATACTGAATCTTTCTTAATTAACTGATATTACAGCTCAAAATTAGCTTCACGAGTAACATTAAACTACATTACGTTATGCTCAGATTGGCACACAATTAACTGGCATTGATCATTTCACTGCCATATTTTAGTTGGTTTTTTGGAAATTATCAGTGGTTATACTAAATTGCATTGGATCCTTTCTGACAACTTTAGTATGTGTAATTTGGGAGAAAGAGCGCTTGTGCTTAAACTTGATCATTGAAAAAGTAAAACGGCTCCACACGACTTAGTGAATTAAGTTGAAATGAATTTGATAGATTAAACTGGTCAAAAGTCAAAGAATTTACCGGTATGAAGGGGTTACTGAAAACAGTGGAGTGGAACTGCTTCTTTTTTACAGCACATTGGCCTCCAATTAATTTTGTGAGTGTCCATTTCACCATATGTAGAGAACTGAAAATAACCTTGTAACATCGCATTTAAATTAAAAAAATCGAGGGTGCTGAAAACTTTTTCAACGTTCAGTAAATAATGCTTTATTCAAGTTCTATGAATTGATTGCATCTCAGCCTATGCTGTGATAATAACTCAGATATTATCTTTAATATCCTTATTTTTGTTACTCCTTTGCAAAAAGCCATATTCTTGTGTTGTTAACCCCTCCAAAGGAGTCTGGCAAGGGTTCATTTATTTATTTGTTTGTTATACCCCTTTCACACCAGAGTTGTGTTCTCACGGAGTTCGTGCGGCATTCATAAAAATTGTAGAATGCCAGGGTGAGCGCAGCTTGTGAAAGCTCTGATAAGTTTCAGATCGCGGTGACAACTCTGTCTGTCTGGTGTGACAGGGGTATTAGCAAGATTACCAGAAAACTACTGCCTCAATTTGTACCCAATTTGGCCAAAAGTTGTGCCATGACCCTGAATAGATCCCTTTAAATTCTGGAATAAATTGTATAATTTTTTTTTTTTTGGGGGGTTTTTTTGCCCATAGCTTATCAAAAATGATCCAATTCACAACAAACCAACGGCAAACGTTTCCTTCTTCAATGTACAAAATATTGTCCTATCAATTGCTATTGCAAAAAGTATATCGTTTCAAAGATCGATCAGGGTCCAACTGTTTGACCTGAAATCTCTTAATTTACACAGTATCTCAAAAACTACTGTAAATAGCCACTTGGTCACTATTAATTGCATAAAGGACCTCATATATAGCGAGTAAAATGACATTAAGATCCTTTGACCTTGAGTGACCCTGAAAGTTAAATCCAAGCGCACATGTACCCGAAAACTGGATCAACTCATTTAATAGCTAAAATATGTGCAAGGGGCAAGGTTTGCCGTGCCTGTCAATGAATCTTTTCTATACTTGTATTTGAATTGAATAGCTAAAACCCTCAGGAGGCAACTTTGACATCATGGTCATATGCAATTGTTCCCAAAAATGGCATGCTCAGACCTTAATGTCTTGCCATTAGAAATTCCTGATGTAGAAAATACACATTTCATCCAAAAAAAGGCATAATAATGAAAAACTTGTCATGATAAATGAAAATTTCAGCCTGATGGATTGGTATTAAATAACTGAAAGATTCTCTGAGTTACACCATGGTGCAGTGGGTAAAGCTGCACCATGGCATTCAGACAGAATGGGATCACATCCACACTGGGGTCCGTCCATGTTGTGTTATTCATTCATATGAGTATCTGAGTGAATATTATGATCACAAATTTTTATGCGTATTTACTAGAATCCACGGAGGCATAATATAGTCATAAATACTGGGCGAAAAGTTGGATTATTCATATTTTTATTTTTCATAAAGTATATCTCTGAGTTTACTTGGCGTATACTTCAAAGTATACTTTCATGGAATAAACATTTTTGATGCAAGTAAATTAGAGGTACACTCAAAGTTTATTACTCTGACATTGAAATTATACTAAAAAATATACTTTTATAAACTAAAAAGTGTGCCAATTTAGGCCCACGAAGCACTTAGAAGTATACAATGAGTATACTTGGGAAATATACTTGAATTAACTTTAAAAAGTAAACTTGAAGTATACATATTTTTTGTTTGGGCGATAAGCTCCAGCTTTGTGCCTACAGTACTCCATATTCCTTCAGAACTGCCTGTATTCATGTTACCTTCTGAAACCAGCTAGCCTTTTACAAGCAAGTTCAACCAGCCATTCATTACGCTGAAAACTAGACAATGGCTTGGCTACTTTTTGCAGTAGATAACTATGTTTTTTTTAATATATTATTTCAGGGGCTAAGTATTATCGCTATATTTTCATGACATTCACAAAAATTTGAGAGTGATTCCCCAATAAGTTCATATAGCCACATTGGAATGTAGTTTTTCTTTTTTGTGAGTGTGCTGTGAATTAATTATTCTCCCCTGCTGGTGTGCACTGTACACCTTTGCATCAGGTAAGACTATCTGGCATGTAAGAAGAGAGGTAGCGTAAAAGTGGGTCATTGGGCATAGTGCTCGAACCTGAAAATATGTTATGGATCTGTGTCATGTACAGGCCTTTTCCAAGCAAATGCCTTCCATAGTTTACAAGCAACAGAAAAGGAGCCAAATTTCCTTGTGATCATATCTCTCACCAATGAGTCTTTCAGTAGTACCCATAGAGAGTACAAATAATAGAAATCATACATAAATCTCCTCCCCCCCCCCCCCCCCACACACACACACAGACACACACGCACAAATACATATCCACTCAATCCTGAAAGCTTCAGGAGTCTCCCAGATTTCTGCATGAGCTCCGTGACAGGCACAGTGCCTCGGACATTTTTAGCAAATGACAACATCTGCTTGTCATTTTTTTTTTATCACTGCCGCAGTCATGAACAACTTGAGATTGTGTACTCAGTGATTACCATGGAACAGCCAAGTAGGTTTTTACAGCACACAAATTTCACTTCTGCAATACCAGGAATTTGATCCTAAGTGCTTCACATAGAAGGAACTGGCACCCGTCTTTATGTAACTACCTCTAGGCATGCCAATCCAAATACAAACTCCAATTCCAATGAAGTTGGGACGTTGTGTGAAATGTTGTTTTATTTTTAATGAAATTGTAAAATGTCTCACTTTCAACATCATATGTTGTCTATCTTCTATTGTGAATAAAAATGTGAGTTAATAAGATTTGCAAATCATTGCATTCTGTTTTTATTCACATTTTACTCAACGTCCCAACTTCATTGGAATTGGGGTTTGTATTATGTATGATGGAATGAGTGGGTTTCCTCAGTATTGTTAACTTGTAGAAAACTTATATAATGTAACGAGGCTGTATAACTAAGCTTTATCAGTGTAGTGCATTTTACTCATAATAATGTGATATCTTTGCTGATAATACCCCATCCATCTCTTTGGCTTTGAACTAAAGCTTGAGTTTAAGTCACAGGAAAGGTTTATTTTCAAATTCTTACAGGACATTTAAATTTACATTCTATGAGCATTGATAATTTATTGGTAAATAAATATCCCCTTTGCCTTTTATACTTCATAAATATGATAATAATGCATAATGATAGCCGATTTTAAAAGGTATTTGTAGAATCCCCTCCAAAATGAATGGCATCAGTCGGTCCAGATGGTGATATATTTTGATTTACAATTGTTATACATTTTTTCTAAGTTGTTATTTTGAGTTGGTTTGATAACGCTGCCACTACCCTTGTTAGTTGGAATGTCAAGGGCCTTAATCACCCAGTGAAACGTAGCAAAATTTTTGCTCACTGAAAGAAACTCAAAGCTGACATTGTTTTTCTGCAGGAGACACATGGATCACTCTAGACTTTACAGGGTTGGTTTTTTTCAAATATGTCATGGTTTGGGGGCGTTGAGAGCTTTCTTTGTTGCTCTCGTCCAGGACGATATCGTTTTTCCCAATCGGATTCCTGGGCCAGCTGGCATTAATTGGGGGCATTGCCCGGACTCTATTTAAACTCTAGTTCCGCCTCGCCGTTGCTAGAGAGTCAGTGTTGCATTTGCACTTTAGCCGGTAAGGTCTTTAGAAAGGGAGTTGTCAGGGACCTAGATGCATATTTGAGGATAAGTTGTAGAGAGCAAGGGAATCTTTGTTTTGTTTTCCCTTTTCATTTCGTCCCTTCGAGCTTGCTTCGCTTCCTACCCCGGACGACATCTAGGTCCGTTGATAGCGCGAGTCTCGCATTCTTATTTTATTTGTGTCTATCTCTCCTCTGCTGTTTTTCCCTTTTTTTTTGGCCACTGCTTTTGGCGTCTAATTCTCAACAGCCATCACAATACACTCTAGCCATCGTGGAGACACCAGCGGTGGCTGAAATTAACCCCTTTCTGCAGATGTAGACGTTCGCGTCTATAGATATGCAAATTTAAGCACTTAGTTACAGTACTCGACCACGAGATGGCACCCCCAGATCAGCTATTGAATATTCACAAGCAGGCGGAGCTGAAACGCGATTTAGAGTATGGAGAAGTTCCCTCCAATCCCTGTTTTTCAGGAGTAGCATGAATTAAACTCCTCAGCTAAGCCTGATGTGCAAACTGGTCAATACCCTTGCCCATAGTATCGATTCAGTAATTTTAAAAAATTATCACTTGCGACAGAAAAAAACTTAGTACTCTGTAGCAACCATTTTAGCTACAGTGAGCCAACAGTATTCCAATTAGTGGTTAAAAAAAAACGTTTTATGAAGCAAAAAATCCGACATAGCATTGATATTCTCACATTCTACTGTCAATTACAGTCATCACACTCAAAATATGCGTAGTTCCCTCCCATGGATTAACGCATATATTCCTCCGTTGACAAATTCAGCGCTCCCTTCTATCCACCCAAGTACTGGTGTCGATAGCCAGTCACTCAATTATATACTCAGATTCATCTGCGTAACTCTACAGTTATAGTTCACGCCCTCGTGAAGCTTCCCCGGTAACGATGCATTGATAGACTCGTTTCTTATCCAATTCCCGGGTGTTTAAACTTTCCTCAATAACTGAAATACATTGATCGGACAATAAGAATAGGATACAAAGCTAAGCGTAAAAGTAAGGTCGGTTGTGTTCTTCGAATGTTGGCCACGATTGCGCAGCTGAAAATGATGTGATATCAAAGAAACAAAGACACCCGAAACCGGCCTGAAGTGTTCAGTTTCATTTACGAGATACATGTTGTATGAACGCGGTCAATGGGAATTATTCCGAATGAAACAGTACTGGAGGGTTCCTTCTACCCGATACATCTATCTCTGGAGGAGGGCATCAATGAAGAAAACAGGTTATACTTCTACTCTGTTTGCATTTTGCTCAATATGGCTATTTGCTGTAGAATTTATACCGCATTTAAAGACATCGAATGCCGAGGTTTTCGTTTCTCCAAATGCATGCAGCACACGCACATCGGTAGATCCCTCGGTACATTCATTACACCATTCTGTTGAATATGGAAGTATATGTCGTTAGATTTTTTTCTGAAAGTGACGTTTCTGTTCTGCTAAAATAACGTATATTTCAGAATTTAAATATTACTGAGTTAGTGAGTTTTTACCCTAATAAAGTGTAAGGTTATGAGCTCGGATGTGAGAGCGGTTAGCTAAAGTGCGGTTAGCACTTTATTTAATTCTTGGGGGACTTTGAAGAAAAATGGACAATATTGCTAACTTTACTATGGAGAAAAGGCATGTTTTGTGTTTGGAGAGGTTACTGGTGACCAATGATGTTCAACTGCACTGATATTGATAAATTCATGCTAAACTCAACCATGAATCATAAGTTCATGCTGTATTTCATGCCCCAAAAGTAAATTTTTGTTAAATGTATGATTCAAATCATCAGGACTCATACAATCAAATTCCTACCGGCATAGTCTTCCTGACAGCATCGGAAGTCGAAAACAGATTAGAAAGTACATTGCAAGGAGGCGGAATGCTACGGAGCTGAGATATTTGAAGCAACGCCCTGGGAAAGAACATGCTAGGATCCCGGCAGATCTAGTTTCGTTATAACACGAACACATTGGGCTAACAATAGCAAGCGCAGATTTACCCTTGAACTGTTTTTTTATTGCAAAATATCAAAGGTAAGAATTTTTTTCTGCTCATCTCTGTAGACTGCAAAGTGTATGCCTGCTGTTCTCTCAATGTGGTGTCGGTTTAAAATGACAGGGCTCATATCGTTGCATTCTGTGGACTTTCCTTTTTTATTTAAGGTATCATTTTTATGCTTAGCCCGAATTCAGCAGAAATCCTGGCGATTCAGCACTGATATGATTTTATCCTATGTTCTGCTGCATGCTTATTTACTTGCTTGGTGCTTAAATTGTGTTCAGGTGAGGTAAAAATGGTTTACATGAGCTTTTGGCCGAGTTTCTGCGTGATAACCGACCCCGGTACCGGGGTTCTTAAGGATCTCAGTTCTTAAGGGGTTAAATCAGGTAACACCTAAAAAGCCAGATTTGGCTTCTGCGCAAAGGGGTTAAAAGGGCTGTTGCTAGCCAGCAAGGTATGCTGGCTGGCTTCGCTAAAGGGCTTTCAGGTTTAGGTAATCAGCTAGGTAATGAGCTAATTGAGAGACTCTGCCTTCAAAAGAACTCACTTCAGAACCAGGAGAGCGTTCTGTTAAGTTTGACTGAGAGTGTATGGTCTCTGTCTGCACAAGTTTCACAAAAAGTTGCAGAAGCACCACCCATACATCTTCCCCAAGAACCTTAGTTACAGTTGCCCCAAAGATATAGTGGTGAGGCCGGAAAATGTAAGGATTTCATCGCCCAGTGTGAAATATTTTTTAAGGCTCAGCCGTCACGATTCGTTAATGAGGATTCTCCGGTAGCATTAATATTATCCCTGTTGGCCGGCACCAGTGGCGTGCACAGACATTATGGGGGGCAAGTGCTCAGGGGGGAGGGGGAGAGCACTTTTTTGCACACTTGGAACATGTTATTATAGTGTGAGATTAAAAAAATAAAATAAACATCACATGCACATGTTCAATGCAATTCATGACTACTGTCATTCATCACAAGAAGGCACATGGGTAGCCTTTATGGGGATATTTTTCTCAGGCAATGGGGAACTGCCTGATTCTTCTTCATGTGTTCATTTATCAGGCCTACCAAAGAAAACGTAGCCTCAGCACACAAAAACTTTGAAATGCCTACATTAATCGCGGAAATAGCAACAGAAAAATAATACCCCGCTACCGAAACTGCAAAAACCGCAACATAAACTGTTGACTCGTAGCATAAGACTATGAAACTGCAACATCTTCATTCGCATCCGTCTTTGCCATTTACTGCGCTTGCGCGTACCGGCCCAGGCTGCTTTCAGAGATAGCGGAATCAGGCGTGTCTCCTTCGGTTGGTAAGTAAAACTTCCAAATATGACGTTATTGTTAATGCAGATGTTTCACAATGAATTGTAAGACGTAGCTGTTACATCCACATTCTCGTAAATTCGCTTATTTTAGCATGTCACCCTGCCGAAAATGAACGATGCACTGTCGATTTCGCTAAAGTCTTAGAGTTGCCAACCTGACGACTTTCTCAAGACGTATACATACGTCTTGAGTGGACAAACAATCCCGATTTGGAAAGTCGCCAGATTAAGCGAGAAAGTCGTCAAGTTGGCAACTCTAAGACTATAGCGAAATCGACAGTGCATCGTTCATTTTCGGCAGGGTGACATGCTAAAATAAGTGATTTTACGAGAATGTGGAAGTAACAGCTACGTCTTACAATTCATTGTTAAACATCTGCATTAACAATAACGTCATATTTGGAAGTTTTACTTACCAACCGAAGGAGACACGCCTGATTCCGCTATCTCTGAAAGCAGCCTGGGCCGGTACGCGCAAGCGCAGTAAATGGCAAAGACGGATGCGAATGAAGATGTTGCAGTTTCATAGTCTTATGCTACGAGTCAACAGTTTATGTTGCGGTTTTTGCAGTTTCGGTAGCGGGGTATTATTTTTCAGTTGCTATTTCCGCGATTAATGTAGGCATTTCAAAGTTTTTGTGTGCTGAGGCTACGTTTTCTTTGGTAGGCCTGTTTATGTTGCCTAACAAAACCTACACAAAAGAAAACGTTCAGCTTAACAGATAGATTTGCAAAGTCGACCGACATTGTTTGTGGTGGTCGTCCTCACGTTATCAATCATTGTTTGGGCTATAGCATTATACTAGCTACTCAGGTGACCAGTCGGCTAAAAAATGCTCAGTTGTTTGGTGCTGTATGAACAGTGGCGTACCTTCAGATGCCAGGAAGGCCTTCAGTAACATCACCCTTTCCCGGATAATTGCTCTTAAACTGTTTGTGATGAGGTTTGATTGATTAACAATCAAACAGTTAATTTACAGAATAGCCACCACCAATGCGTGACGCGTAATGATTAACAAATGATAATTACAAAGTGATTGCCTGTCGGCTATGTTGATAAAATTGATGTGATTCCGTAAGAATGACAATCTGCAAAAAATCTGAAACTTTCGCGGACCTCACAGCAATTATTTCCGTCTTCACTCAGCTGTGCTACTACGCACTTTGGCTGTCACATTCAGAGTATATAGAACGGATTCTCATGGCTAATTGCTCAATGAACGTTGCGAATTAATTTGCGCAAATTCAGAAATTATAAAGACGTAGGCTATTGATATTTTTCCGTAGCCATTGGTGTGCGGAAGTAAGTTAAACGCCGTATAATTTCGTAGTTCAATGTATAGCACGGCTTTCAAAAACAAGTTAGATCCTCATCGGTTCCTCCAATCAGTCTGAGCAACGGTTGCTAATTGGGGAGGTAAACTGCGAGAGGTGTCTTTCATTAAGAGGTGAAAGGTGAGGTTATTGCTGGCCCTGTGTTTCTGCCGACGAACCGTCACTGTGTATGAGACATGCTACTGCACAACAAAATGATTACAGGTTGGGCTTGGAGGGCAAACTGTACGATTTCACTTGATCTGTGTGTTACCTGGCTGGTGGGGCACAAGACTGTGGCTTCCAGTTGCTCAGCTGATATGCTCCTGCAGCGCATCTATATGCACTGCGTGCGTGTTCACGTGACATAGGAAGAGAGGTCGGAAGTGCGTGAGGAGGTGGCCCATTTCGGGGCATTTTTTTCAGTAGTTTTTAATCACACAGCTTTTCTAAAAGATCATTTCAACATTGGCCCCACTAAAGTGTTAATAATAATAATAATAATAATCATTAAAAAAAAAATAAAAAATTTCAAAAGGGCACTTTCATTGATGAAGGGCAAAGGGGCAAGTGCTGTAGCACCACCTAGCGTCTATTTGTGCACGCCACTGGCCGGCACAGCACTGACATGGGTTGGCCCACTAATCAGATCTAATTCACCGGTCGTAGCATTAACGTTACCTCCCCATCGTCCGTACAACTGCAAGATCAATATTTATCCTGGTACAACTCCGCCTAGGGGTTCGCTATACTCACTGTCAGGACCTGAGCGTAAGACCATGCGAGAATATATTCAGGAAGCTCTTGCTAACGGTTTTATTTGGCCGTCCACGTCTCCTGCTGGGGCAGGATTTTTTTTTGTGGGGAAGGAGGATAGCAGTCTGAGACCCTGTATTGATAATAGGGGTTTGAATAAGATCACCATAAAAACCGGTTCCGTTAATGAATTCCGCATTTGAACGTCTGCAGGAGGTATCTTTTTTTACGAAGTTAGATCTTCGTAATGCGTATAACTTGGTTCGCATTCGGGAGGGGGATGAATGGAAGACGGCATTTAACACTCATGACGGGTACTACGAATATTTAGTCTTATCGTTTGGCCTGGTTAACGCCCCCTCAGTGTTTCAGGCAATCGTTCATAACGTCCTCCGAGAGATGTTGGAGAAATTCGTCTTTGTTTATCTTGACGATATTAAGATTTTTTCTTCAACACTCTCAGAGCATAAACAACATGTCAGACGTGTGCTTGAGGCTCTCCTTAATGCCAAGCTTTTTGTTAAAGCCAAGAAATGTGTTTTTCACACCCAAACTGTCTCATTTCTGGGCTTTATTGTTTCTAAGGGGTCAGTTCGGATGGACTCGGACAAGGTGGCTGCGGTCAGGAATTGGCCTGCGCCTCAGAGTGTTAAGGAGGTTCAGCGCTTCCTGGGCTTAGTTAATTTTTATAGGAGGTTTATCCGCAATTTTAGCACGGTTGCTGCCCACATTATTGCACTCACTAAGAAGAATACTCCTCTGCATTTTTTTGGTCTCCAGCAGCTGATGTGCCTTTCAGGAATTAAAGAAACGTTTTAGCTCAGAGCCCATTCTGGTTTTGCCCGATCCCTCCCTCCCATTTGTGGTGGAGGTGGATGCTTCGGATGTGGGCGTGGGTGCTATTTTGTCCCAGCGCCCTCAGTGGGATAATAAGTTACGCCCATGCACATACTTCTCCCGGTCTTTGTCCGTCGCGGAACGCAATTACAGCATTGGTGACCGGGAGTTATTGGCGGTCAAGCTGGCACTTGAGGAGTGGCGCCACTGGTTAGAGGGAGCTGAACACCTTTTTGTGGTGTGGACCGACCATAAAAACCTCCATTATATTCAGCAAACCGAGCGTCTTAATTCCCGGCAGGCGCGATGGTCATTATTCTTTAACCGCTTTGATTTTACGCTGTCCTATTGCCTGGGTTCTAAAAACATTAAGCCTGACGCCCTGTCACAAATTTAAGATCGCTCTGATCACAATCCTACCCCGGAGCCAGTTATTCCGACTGCTAAGATTGTGGCACCCATTCAATGAGAGGTTGAAGCGGTGGTTAAGGAGGCTTTGAAAACCGATCCCGGTTGTTTTGTCCCGCCTAGGGTTATGCCACAGGTCCTCCAGTGGGGACACCCTTCCCACTTGGCGGGTCACCCGGGGGCCCATTGGACCAAGCAGTGTCTGACCCAGTGTTGTAGTACTCGAGTCCAGGACTCGTACTCGAGTCCGACTAATGAGCTAAAATTAGAGACTCGAGACTTGACTTGGACTTGTGCACTAATGACTCGAACTTGACTTGGACTCGTGCATTCGTACTTGCGATGACTCGAGAGGACTCAATGTTTTTTGTAAAATGTCATTACGCTATAATTTGGCTATGGCATATGATTTTAATGCCTAAATTATTTGTAACACTAATTTTAGCACAAGGGAATGTTTCTGTGCTTCATGAAATAGGCCTACATCGCACATGACAGATTATTTTTTTGGTTGTTGCAACTACGTACTAGACACACTAGATGTCGGTACTCTGCTCATTCTCCATAAAGAACCTTTTATCCAACTTTTACGGCGACAAAATGCCAGGAGACAATGTCCCCAAGATTGTCCGTTTTGCTTTCGAAGAGTTCACCTGCTATGGCAAAAAATGGCACGGAAAATGTTCTATCTGTTCAAAGACGATTGAGGAGACAGCGGGGACTACCTCGGATTTCAACCGACATCTAGCAAGACTGCACACGGAAAAGTAAGTGTAATACTACGCTAAATGCTATAATAGTTGTTCAGTGGGTAGCCGCCACCCAGAGAGCTAACGTTAGTTTGCGCAGCCTATAGTAGCCTAGGTCTTTGCTGCCAGCTGATGTCTACAGTGTGTGAGCATAGTATGAGGATTTATAATATTAGAATATCTGACCATTGTATGGCATATTATTCAGTTATTTGTATCGCCATTTGGAGGGTGCATTATCAAGGAGAGTATAAGGTGGGTAACTTAACTTCTGGTTTTTCGACAGTGTGCTTAGCTAGGAGTGGAGTCCAGTAGCCTAATGCAATGCTAACAGTTCCTCATTAGACTGAATTTGGCAGTTTCCATTTTATTCACTGAAAACACTTACAAATACATTACATGAATTGAACAAGAAACGAGAAAAATGTCCACTCTTTACTAGGGCCAGGCGATTTTGAATTGCGATCTGAATTGTGCTTAATTTAAGCGCAATTCTAATAACTCCCGCCATGGGGCGAACAGACAAGACTGCGTCTTTGTTTTGCACGCATATTATACCGACTTCAAAAAATAGGTGACAAACATCAGAGGCCGTTTAAAATTTTTCCGGTGCTTCCAACCCCAACAGCAAGCAACTCCGAACCAAATACGTGCTGGTTCTGGCCCGGATCAGCTGCAGGTGGCACAAAGCCGGCACAGATCCGAAACGGAGGTGCTTGCTGTCTTGGAAGTCCGCTCCATCACCTGCGCATCATTTGCCTAATTACCCTTAATCTATAACATGAGTACCTTGCCGAACTAGAAATCAAGAAATTTACTTGGCTAACTGACTAATCACAACCGGCATGTGGCCTATCATGATTTTTTAAAAAGCAATAGTGAGAAGTAGACGAGCCGAACACATTCAGGTGAATCTGCTCCATTCACTGGTCATTGGAATATCAAAATGCGACTGCCAAAGGTCGACATGGTCTACAACATCCCCTGCCAATCGTGCGCTTCTTATTTTCGAACTCAAAGCCTTTATGGTCTGAAGCTACACACCAAATTTGGTTACTGTATCTGTCGTAGTTTCTGAGTATAGCTGTCCCCTTTATCTCGGACAGAAGGATGGACGGACGGACGGAGGTCAAACCTATATCCCCCTCCCACTTTGTGTTGGCGGGGGATAATAAACTGGACCATCTGCTGTGCATTTCTCACATGTGATTTTGACCCATTGTTCCTGTTTTGAAACCTTGAAGGTTCAGATGGCCTTTTCTACGAACTGTATGGATTTTTCTCAATTTCATATTGTTACCTGGTGAAAACTTCATGTCAGCAGCCCCAAAATATTTAGATTTACTGAGTTTAATTGACGCGTTCAATACTTATTTTCCTGCTGTGTTCGTGTTGGAGAAGCACATTAGATAAAGCACATTAGAGTTTTGCTTTTCTGTGAGTGTTATGTTTTTCTAGTTTAACAATATCTATGCATAACATTGGTGCTGCCAGACTTTTTGTAAATAAGCCATTTATGATAAAAGACAGGGTTATATGTATAGGCAAATGAAGCACATTAGTTGCATTTTTGTGAGTGTTAAGAGGACAGGAGTGTAGTTATGAGCACCAGGGTGAGTTAAGACATTAAAATGCATATGAAAGTTCATAGCGCCCGCCATTAGGACACGCCTATGAACTGCGGCACCACAGTTATGTTTTAACAACATGTATGCTTACTTAAGTGCTGGACTCGGACTTGATCGATAGGGACTCGACTCTGACTCGATGTGAGTCAATAGGGACTCGACTCGGACTTGACTCGGATGAGTAGTGGACTCCACTCGGACTTGACTTGGAAATTTTTTAAATGACTTGGACTTGACTCGGACTTGAACAGTGGAGACTTGAACCCGGACTAGGACTCGAGGAATAGTGACTTGACTACAATACTGTTTCGAGGGCCCTGACATTTAAAACGAGGCACTGAGAACTTTGAAAATGCACCGGTAGTTTATTAAAAAATACAATTTATGCAAACAGTACCTCGATGTAGTTTCCAGTCGCCTCCATTTTGAAGGTCGCGATAAGCCGATTGACGAGCACAAACGAAGAGGAAGGATTGGGGAACAGATTGCAATCTATATGTTTTCCTCTTCCTCGAAGAAACCAGTGTCATTAATTGTCCTTTATTCAGGACTAAGGACAGCAAAAGTTTCACACATTGACATTAAATATACACTGCTCAAAAAAAATAAATAAAGGGAACACTAAAATAACACATCTTAGATCTGAATGAATGAAATATTCTTATTAAATACTTTGTTCTTTACATAGTTGAATGTGCTGACAACAAAATCACACAAAAATGATCAATGGAAATCAAATTTATTAACCCATGGAGATCTGGATTTGGAGTCACTCTCAAATTAAAGTGGACAAAACACACTACAGGCTGATCCAACTTTGATGTGATGTCCTTAAAACAAGTCAGAATGAGGCTCAGTAGTGTGTGTGGCCTCCACGTGCCTGTATGACCTCCCTACAACACCTGGGCATGCTCCTGATGAGGTGGCGGATGGTCTCCTGAGGGATCTCCTCCCAGACCTGGGCCAAAGCATCCGCCAACTCCTGAACAGTCTGTGGTGCAACGTGGCGTTGGTGGATGAAGCGAGACATGATATCCCCAGATGTGCTCAATTGGATTCAGGTCTGGGGAACAGGCGAGCCAGTCCAGAGCATCAATGCCTTCGTCTTGCAGGAACTGCTGACACACTCCAGCCACATGAGGTCTTGCATTGTCTTGCATTAGGAGGAACCCAGGGCCAACTGCACCAGAATATGGTCTCACAAGGGGTCTGAGGATCTCATCTCAGTACCTAATGGCAGTCAGGCTACCTCTGGCGAGCACATGGAGGGCTGTGCTGCCCCCCAAAGAAATGCCACCCCATTACTGACCCACTGCCAAACCGGTCATGCAGGAGGATGTTGCAGGCAGCAGAACATTCTCCACGGCGTCTCCAGACTCTGTCACGTCTGACACATGTGCTCAGTGTTAACCTGCTTTCATTTGTGAAGAGCACAGGGTGCCAGTGGCGAATTTGCCAATCTTGGTGTTCTCTGGCAAATGCCAAATGTCCTACACAGTGTTTTACTGTAAGCACAACCCCCACCTGTGGACGTTGGGCCCTCGTATCATCCTCATGGAGTTGGTTTCTGACTGTTTGAACAGACACATGCACATTTGTGGCCTGCTGGAGGTCATTTTGCAGGGCTCTGGCAGCACTCCTCCAGTTCCCCCTTGCACAAAGGCGGAGGTAGCGGTCCTGCTGCTGGGTTGTTGCCATCCTACGGCCTCATCCATGTCTCCTGATGTACTGGCCTGTCTCCTGGTAGCGCACCCATGCTCTGGACACTATGCTGACAGACACAGCAAACCTTCTTGCCACAGCTTGCATTGATGTGCCATCCTGGATGAGCTGCACTACCTGAGCCACGTGTGTGAGTTGTTGGGTCCGTTTCACTACCACTACAGTAAAAGCACCGCCAGCATTCAAAAGTGACTAAAACATCAGCCAGAAAGCATAGGAACTGAAAAGTGGTCTGTGGTCACCACCTGCAGAACCACTCCTTTATTAGGGGTATCTTGCTAATTGCCTATATTCTCCACTTGTTGTCTATTCCAGAATTTCATCCATGACCGCGAAATAAATGAAACTGGCTGGATTAGGGCTGCTGGTATTGTTTTGTTTTTGGCAGTAGCTATTTTTAGCCAGTCGTGAGCTTACTGTAATTTGCTGTTCTTGCAAGCTTCCGTATCCGCATGCACAATAGGAAATTCGGCCTGAAATTACCTTTCAAACACCACAATTGCTGTCTGTTTTTGACTAATGCAGGTTCATGCACATTGCAAAAACATCAAATAGTTGATATTTTGCTTGGTTACGATAAATACAACCCAAATTCTGAAATAGTTGGGACAAAGTGTAAATTGTGAATAAAATCAAAATGCAATGACTTTCAAATCATACCAGCCTGTATTTTATTCACAATAGAACAGACATAACATAGCAAATGCTGAAACTGAGAAATTTTACAATTTTATCCACAAAATGAGCTCATGGCTGGAACAGGTCTCAAAAAAGTTGGAACAGGAGCCTGTTTACTATGGTGTAGCATCCCCTCTTCTTTTTAACACAGAGTGGAGGCATCCACATTGTCGCAATCAGCCGGTGTGGGGCATAGACTGTGGTGTGGGACAGTAACAAGTGTTGGTGTTTACTTATTAATCACTTCTAATCAGTTCACATTATCTTGAAATAAATTGTCTTAAAACGGTTTTGTCAAGCAAAGCTGACTGGCATCATCTCTATAGCAACTACAGCTGTAGGACAATACTTCCGGATGTAGGTTCTTGTGACCCATCGCTTGCAGCGAGCTGAAGCTAAATGTTGATATTTTGAGACACCATTTTAAATATTAATCCTTTTAATCAGTTCACATTCCGTTTAATTTTGAAATAAATTGTCTACAGTTTTGTCAAGCAAAGGGGACTGGCCTCGTCGCTATAGCAAGGACTGCTGAGGATTGTGGGTAGTGTTGTGACTCCAGCTATCCTAAATGGAGGAAATCCTCCTTGTTTCTCAGAATTGAAGGGGGGACACGAAAAATGACGCCCATAACATTATCCCGTCAATGTTGTGTAATTATCAAGCAAAGGGGACTGGCCTCGTCGCTATAGCAAGGACCGCTGAAGATCATGGGTAGTGTAGTGACTTCAGCTATTCACGAAGGGGAAAACAAGAAAACTGATGCCAATGCAACTAACCCGTCACTTTTGTGTAATTAACAAGGACACACTGGTGTTTTTGTGCTGAGAAATGTCGCAGATATCATTGTAAAATCACCGTTAACTTAAAAAATGACAGTAAAGAGAATACTTCTGCGTGTCAGGTTATCCAGAAGCCAATGGGACGAATGCCCACTGCGTCTGTATGCGCCGTGGTTGGATTAATACTGAAGCGAATGCATGGCTGGGGCACTCGCTCTGAGCTTCAAATATTGCCGGGGACGGGATTATATTGTAAGTACTCGAAAGCCCCCTGCGTCGGGGTAGTACGCTAAAGGAGACCCTTACCGTCAGTAACTAACGCAAAAGGCCCGTGACCAAGTGTTAGTCTTTGACGTGCTTGGTGTGAGACTGTATTGGTGGTGGTGGGGGGATCAGCTGATATGGATTCAACTGAAACGATTATTAAAACTATTATTCACTATTCACTATTAAAAATTCACTATTTAAATTCACTATTACTATTAACCTGAATTTGATGGAAAAATCAGCGCAAAATTAATCTCATTAACAAATTCCTCATCAATGCAGAGGATAAAAATTGCAACAAAAAAAAAATCTAAGCTGATGAGGAAAAAAGCGGTATTGATCGTTGTAACGCCCACTGAGTGATGCCATTGAAACAGGGAATCGTGTGTCCACCACGAAAAATGAGCCTCATTGATTTTCCACTGGCATTATTTCTGTGGTCCCATCATGAAAACCTTGCAGATTTTGTGCTGCCACCACAGATTCCAGTTAAAGGATTTCGTGGTTATTTCACAGATTTCTGTGAGGTCAGGTTGTCCAGTCACAGATGTGCAAGATGATTTAACCCAGGTACCTATATGTGTATTAAACTCGCACATAATGTATGTAATTGCTTGAGATGAAATGTTTATTTGATGTGTTACAGTGAGAAAAATGCAGTAAAATTAAATCAATGAAAGAAAAAGCTCAAATAGAACTTCAGCTGGCTCTGCGAACATGAAAACCTGGAAATATACTATGATCTCAAAATCTCAAAATAATATGAACGGTTTCATTACCAGAAGGCTCACATACTGTACTGGGCTTAAACAAAAGGCCAGTTATAAAATTAAATATCTTTTCGGCTTAAATATAATTCCAGGGAAGAAACCACAGCATTCACTTCCACTTCACAGAGGTGAAGGTACTCTATTTTTGGAAGGTGAATCACCACGTAGCGTCCATGCATTGGCTGAGCACAATGAAAGGTTCTTGTCTCTCCTGCTGACATAGAAGTAATCGTGCTGCACCTGCAAGAGAGAAAAGAATAAAGTTAATAAGTGACTTGCTGACTTTTATCTCCTTTTTGACCTTTTAGCAAGTCTGTGCACCAGTCAGTACAGAGGCAGCTGCTGACAGCCCATCCACCTGAGTAGACTGAGGATGATGCAGATATTACAAGGACACTTTAGCTACAACCTGGTATTTCAAATTGAGAGAAGGGGTTTCTTGGCTCATATACTGAATTTACGGTTCGCCACAGTAAAGATCGGCACTGACCATGGATTATTGATTCCATTGTTTTCCAGGGTGCTTCCGATGCGAATCAGAGCTCCATTGATCCTTTCTGCACAGCAGTCTCTTCTGTTAGTGATGGTGACAGAGATGATTTTGTACGTCTTTAACAGGTCTACCCTCCACCAAGATTGGTCATACGAAGTGTGAGAACAGGATCCATGGTGTAAATGAGAATCTCGATTTCCATCAATGGCATTGCCTGCATCGCTGAAAGCTGCTTCAATCCCAGGCAGTAAGGCCGACTGAGTTGCCTTCCCGCGTAAAGCCACATTCTCTGCATGGCAGGGAAATGAACACAACTGATACAACATGGGGTTCAAATATTCTATCACTTTAATTGCTCACTGCTTCAATTATCGAGAGTGTGTTCAACGTGACCTCCTTTCCGAAGGAGCTTTCACAGCTCTCTCATGGGTCACCAGAACACTTCCACACACCAACCTGTAACCTGTTTCGCATCTTCCCAGCTCCCTGCATTCCTTCTACTTGCCCCTTGTATCATCATATCACCATCAAAAGTTCTCTGATCAGAAAAAACTATCGATCAGTTCAAATGAAAAGAGAGTAAAAAGACTCCGCTTAAGGCATTTCTCTTTTTCTCAAACTTTCTTTCCAATGTCTCATTCTCACGCTGTCAAAACATTGATGTAAGATACAGTGGCAGTCCGTCGGCAGGAACAAAGGCCTTCAACGCTCATTAACCCAAGCCTCTCGCAGTTTTCTTTTCCTCATCAGCAACAGTTGCCCTGACTAATTGGTGGGACAGGCCACAGTATAATTTATTTTTGATACATTGTTATATATTGCATCACAAAATTATGAGGCTTATTCTACCGTACAATAATGATGACGTAAAAAATATGATTATGTTTGTATTATTTCTCTGCTCTTGTAGCTCGTGAAACAGCGCAGATTTGCTTCGTTTGCAAGGCTCATTAGGCAATTAGCCACAAGAATCAGTTCTATATACTGAATGTGGTCGCTTTTAAGGGCGTTGTTGGGCAGGCTGCACAGCTAAGTGATGGCGAAAATAAATTCTGCAAAGTAAGCGGAAGTTTTGGGGTTTTTTTGCATTTATCTTGCCGTTGCCTTCCTTACAATGCCATATCGACTATAAAAATGAAGGCAATAGGTATTCAGTTTTTCAATATAACAGGGTTGTAATTTTAACAGCAGTTGGAGGGGACGGAGACACGGCCTTTATGACAATTAGTCCTGGCCAGTTCTCAATCATTTTCCTTCATCGACGCGTCTTCCAATTATAGTAATTGGCAACTGAAGACATGGTTCCTCTCCATATGCGATCTAACAGCCTCCAGCGATGATACGGTCAGGTAAATTAAGTTCAGAAAATTAATGTACTGCTTGCCTGTGAGTCGACATGTAAGCAATTTTGAATAACGTTGATTTAAACACAGCAAATACGCATCCTGATGACCGATTGCCGTCTTAATCGGAGAGAACAAGCAGCTCCTGTTCATTATGGACTGCAAAAAGTTCAGCGTTGCATCAATATTTAGGCTTAAAGAGTAGAGTTAAATCGCATATGGAGAGGAACCGTGTCTTCAGTTGCCAATTACGATAATTGGAAAACGCGTCGATGAAGGAAAATTATTGAGAACTGGCCAGGACTAATTGTCATAAAGGCCGTGTCTCCGTCCCCCCCCCCAACTGCCAGTTAAAATTACGCCCCTGGAATATTATCTCATATTATAGGCTATGGATTGTTCTTGGTTGTTCAGTCGATAAACTGATTGTTAATTAAGCGAACTTGAACGAGAACGGCAGGAGCCCAAGCGAGTGGTGAGGTGACTGAAGGCCTTCGGAACTTGTGACGGCACGCCGCTGGTCAAATAACAGAAGCAAATAGATCTATCATGATATCAGAGCTAACTTTCCAGGCACAGGTAGTTCCCATGGCAATAATGTTTATAGGGTTAAGAGTACCTTCTGCATATTTGTGCAAAGGAACCACAGCAGAACCTTGCTCGAGGGATGAAATCATCAAGACTGAAAAAAGTAAGATCACCATCATCCTAGAAAAGAGGTGAAAATTAGCATGATATACCTTCTTTGACAAACAATGTTTTAAGAAATGTTTTTGATGAAAATGTAAAATTCACAAGTCTATGTCTAAGAAAGAATATGTGACATTGGTTTGTTCCTCAATTAAGTCCCACATGTCATCTTTGCCTTTTTAATGCAAAACACTGTGAGGACTGTCTGCTAGCCAATGTAGCTTTGGTAACCAAACAGCTTACATGAACATCCACTGATGAAATACCAGTAGAAACTGTTATTTTAAAGACAGATTCTCAGTGAAGATCATAATTCATTTTATAGACTATTTAGGGTTAAGCTACTTGTACTTTCTAAACAGAATGCATGTGTCTGTATGTTAAACATTTTCTCAGAGAAATGACTGCTTGATCAAGTGTTTGATTAAAGTGTGACAGCTCTTTAAAGCTTCAAACTCATTGACTGCTCCAATTTTTTGACAGGTTGTGAAAATGGAGCTTTGCGCATGGATCTGCTGATAAAACTAGTTTGTTAACTCACCTGTCAGTAAGTCGGCTGGCATTCGTAGGTTGATTGTTGATAATTATTTATTGATCAACAAGCGACCAAGTTATCATGCAGAAATGATGAGGATGATGACTCTTATATACCCTAAAATGGGTGTGCACATCAGTAAAAATGCAATCATTTTGATATTTCCGCATTTTATGATGAGGTGGTGCAATTGATGTGCTGAAAAAACAACTTTACTGGAACATCTTAATCCCTGAATAAATAATCTGATCTTATATAGGATTTAGCCATTGATAAAAAGAGGGGGGAAAAAAGCATTTGTATTTCTTTAAACTTTCCAGGGAAGCTCATGTTAAACTCTCCCCACCCAAGGCTTATGAGGCTCTGCCTATGAAGGAGGTTGCTGATTTATGGGACCTTTTCCACCACTGTTGGAAAATATTAATCCATAATATTCAAATGTATTATCAAAAACTAACAAAAGCATTATTGTATTCATCTATTGCTGGATTGTGGTATTAATTCAATTTATATCCAAATGCATTAATAATCAAATATTAATTGATATTAACTGAAACAATGTATTAATAATCAAGTATTTACTAAAGCAATGTATGTCTGAGTGAATTGTGCTGTAACTCTCGGTCTTCTCCATCTGGGATTTACCACTGCTTGTAGCAAAGACTTCTTGTTCCTGTTATCTAAAGAATTCAGAAGTACTAGTACTAAATTTAAAGTCAAGAGGTGAACCATAGTTGAAGTCTCTGCCTAACCACAAGCTGAAATTTATAGCAGCAAGCAAGAAAATGAGTAAGGAGGGAGGAAGAGCAGCGATATGTTGAGTAATACCATGTCAAGCAAAGGCCAAGTAAACAGAACAATTTTAGTTTGAGAAGGGGCACAACTGTTGGTTCTTATGGAAAAACTGAGCGGATCAGGTTGATGAACTGTAAGGCAAGTTAATGAAGTGAAAGCCCTCCCCGCAGAATAAGGTACTATAAAGATTGAACTGATGAGGAACTCGGGGCTGCTGTCAGTCCTGTGTGTTAAGAAAAAGTCGGGGGAACACCAGATGCAGGATCCAAAAGTGTTTAATTTAAACACCAAACACTAAAGGAGAAAGTTGGCAAACAGGCCAGAAACAAAACAACGTGCACATGCACTGAACGAATGGGAGAAACTAAGGTAGACTGTCCAAGGCAGGGGGAAACAGAAATACACACTCCAAGAGTGGATAAACTAGAAAAACAAAAACTGGACCTAACTGAACTGACGAAAACACTGGAAGACTTAGACAAAGGGCAGACAAGACGTGGGCGCAGCAAAACAAGGCGCGGGAATCATACAAAGGAAATACTCGGGAAGGTACAGGAGCAGAGATTTCAAAATGAGGAGCATAGCCAACACAAAGTTCCATCTGCCGACTGTTTCCCTCTTGCCCACTGAAATACCCACGGGAGGAGGCGTGGACTCGGAACGCAATCTTGAATGGAAACAGAAACATTGGAGATTAATAAAACAATTCCACAAGAACCGGGTTAACAATAATGACTCGAGACAAGACGCTGAGACAATCAATCAAACTAGATGGTTTATATTGAGGTAATCTAAACCTAACGAGTGAAAGGCACCACAAGAGAAGCAAAGGAAAGCATAGCTTTAAACATAGTTAATCAGGGAAAGCTTAGGAAAGAATTCCAAAAGCTAGAAACACTCGCACTCGCTAATGAGTTAATTAAGGTTAATACTACGTGACAAAATATATACAAACACTCTCAAATAAGTGCTGGTTAGTTCAAGCTAATATTTATCCGATCAGAGAACACATTCAGAGTTTAGTGAGACCCAAAATTAAGCACAGGTGGAAGTAATGAATAAAATACCACAGCCGATTCTGAATGAAGAAATGTGATTAGACAACGAGACGCAGGCATGCTGAAGGCTGCCACACAACATCACAGGAGTTTGGGCAAGAGTGATTCGATCATCAGATGGCGGATTGAAAGCTGAAAAATAAAGCGAGAGTGAGGCACAAGCACAAATAAAATAAGCATGAAGATGGCATTAAAACAGCACACATGAGGCAGAGCCAAAACATTCTGGTCCTCTCCGACCAGAGATTCAGTACTCGAAGAAACTTCCCTTAAAGCTGCAGTTGGTAAGTTTTAGAAAAGTAACTTTTTGTCATTTTTGCTAAAACTGTCACTGTGTACAGACAGTATTACATAAAACTAGTACTCTGTAATTTAAAAAAAAGGCTCCTTAAAACCCACCTAATGCTGCTACTGCAATTTAAAAGAATCGTTTGGACCGACCAAAAAGAACCAATTAGAGCCAGGATGGTGTCTGACAGCCGTCAAACAGTGCACATGCACGCGCTGCAGACAGCCCCTCCCCCTTCCTCCTCAGTTCACGCCAGTGCTCAGTCAAGTTCAAATCTCCGTGAGCGAGTTCAGGAGCTTAGAGCCATCAGCAAGGAAAAAAAATACCGAAGCCTCCATTACCAGCAACAGCACATATGGCTAAGACTAGTAAAAAAGGAAGCCAGAAGAAAAATAAGTGCAAAAGAAAGAATTTAACAAAACCCAGGATAAAACCAGAATGAACATCGGAGTGGATTTTTAAAAGTGGAAGGAACTCCGTGATCTGGAGGGATTAAAAACTGACGCAGTTTGCGACTTTTCTCCTTGATAGGTAAACCCCTGCTTTATTTGTTGGTTCATTTTTGCTCTGCAAATAAGCGAGTTGGCGTCACTGACATGCTCGCCAAAATAACCCCTGCCCTAACCAGACTCAATTCATTTTCGCTCCGCAAATAAGCCAGTGAACGTCGCTTTCAAGCACAGTCGCTGTTCGAATATCCAGAGTCTTGGAATTGTTACAGTACTCTGCAGTGCATGTGATACTGTGATGTTGCAATCGAGCTAACGTTAGCTTGTTTCAGATGCTAGGGCTTACGTTACCGGCGTTGTTTTATTAGAAAGCTGCTAATAAAACAACAACAGTCTTATCAGTTGTGTTGTTGTCCTTATAAATATGTATAACGTTTCTGTGCTCGCACAGCTAAATGCTGACATACATTATTTATTGGCCATTCAGCTGGATTCACAACAGTTTCTGTACTCAAAAAAAACGGGTAACTTACTGAAATAAGCGTGTGCTGGGTTTTTAATGAATACATACTGCTGTAGATTACTTTTCATGTCGACATGATTTATTTCTGCTCGTTTGTTGGCAGGCGTGTCGTTGGACCTGAAAAATCTGGGGCTAATATCCCTCCATTTATTGAAAATTAGTCCTGGCTAATTCTAGATGGGTTTCCTTAATTAACACATTTTCCAATTCAAGAATAATCAAGTGGCAATCGAAGAGACTGCTTCTCTCCCTCATGCAATCTAAAAGCGACATAATAATGGGCTGCATACAGGACAGAAAAATAATTTAATTATAATTAGGTTTATGCACCTGCACTCGGTGACGGCATGTCAGACTAGTAAGTGGTTTTGTCCGTTGACATTTTCCAATCAGACAGCTGTCTATTTTTTTTTACTACGAATTGAGCGACCGTGCTGCAAATACAGGTGTATGTACTTGCCGCTGAAATTACCTTCATTCGCTGAAGAGTTCTGAAATGCCATTGCCAAGTGATGGTGCATAGACCTAATTATAATCAAATTATTTTTCGGTACTGAATGTAGCCTATTATTTTGATCGCATGGGGGAGATTAGCCGTGTCTTCAGCTGCCACTTGATTATTCTTGAATTGGAAAACGTGTGAATGAAGTAAAACCATCTAGAATTTGCAAGGATTAATTATTATCCTTCGCTGCGCGATTAGCGCGAAGCGGGGGATATAGCATTGGGCTCCGTCCTTACAGACACATAAAATTGAGGCGGCGGGGGATATTGCCATGCTAGTGGCAAACACTTCTTTTCAATAAAATGAAGGATATTGGCCCCGGAATTTTCAGATCTAACGACGCGCCTGTTTGTTGGCCAGCAGTGTTGACTGTTCGCAACAGTAAAGTCTAGCCTCAGCAACTTCGCCGCTTTCATAATGTGAACATGCAAAATCTCTCCTCAGTTGCATGCATAACAGTTTGCGTGCCTTCGCGTGCACGGCAGCTTTCTGGGGGAGGGTCTGAGGAGTGCAGTGGAGACGGAGGGGGAGGGATCTGAAAGTTGCTTTTTTTCTCATTTTTGTGCGAAGTCCTGTCTCTCCTCAAAGTTACCAACTGCAGCTTTAATCTGATTATTCCTCTTTCCAACTCTTTGCTAAAGATCATTAGCTGTATATGGTTTCTGTATCATTTGATGGTTTGAAGCCTATTTTTCATTTGTCTGTATCTGTACACATGAATTTACCTTATTGTACTCATGTTTTTACCTTCTGGATTACTATAGAAAAATTGTTGAACTGCTAATCTGTTTTTGGATCCTTCATTTAAAAGTCAATGCTAACCAGTACAAATTCCTCAACAAATTTGGTGACCTTGAAGGGAGTGGTTGTTGACAACACGAAGGACAGATTTGATCCCGTCCGGGAAGGACACCGGCCACCTGGCATCGGATGCCCGGACAACAGACACGTATTCCATCGATTGTCGGACACCTTTTGGGCCTTGAACAATTTGGAAGGTAAGGAGAGCCTGTTCCATCAAAGTCTGCTTAGGACTTAGATGCATTAGAATAGGTGTCTGCAATCAAGGGTTTTCCTGTCTGTGTAAAATAAGTACAATTTTTTATTTTTTATTTGTCAATATAGAGATATTTCTGAATTGATTTTCTAATTTTCATTTGCTATCATTGAGTATTTGTGAATTAATTTAAAATTTTTATATGCTGTTTTTAGATACTTTTGAATCAATTTTTAGGTTTTTATATGCCTTTATTGAATGTTTTTTGAATTCACGTATGGTGTAGACAAGGTTCCGTGATTAACAATAACGGAGATATGAACTAAGTCCTGGATCTCACCTGAATAAAGGAAAATTCGGGGGTCTGGGCTATTCTCAATAGGAGAGCATTTAGAAGTCCTATTAAACCCTTGAGAGGTCCGGGTCATAGGCTATTCTCACTAAAAGAATATAGAAGTCTTACTAAACCGTTGAGAGGTCTGGGTAGTAGACTATTCTCATTAAGAGAATATAGAAGTCCTATTAAACCGTTGAGAGGTCTGAGTAATTGGCTATTCTTATTAGAAGAATATAGATTTGAAGTCCTACTTGAATTGTTAAGAGGTCTGGGCAAGAGGCAATTCTCAAAGAGAATTTAGAAGACCTTTAAAAGGCACGGGCACTAAGCCTGTACAAGACCTTTTGGTACTACGGGGAACAGGTAGTCTTTTTTAGGAGGGCTTGCGTAAGCGGTTTATCTAGCCTCCCCTTCAAACTTCACGATAGGGATCTCTGCCAAGAGCATCCAGAGACTGCAGTACATCCAGAACAACGCTGCCACGATCCTGATGAGGGTGCGCAAATATGATCACATCACCCCTGTTCTAAAATCTCTTCAATGGCTCCCTGTCCCACTCAGAATTGAGTACAAGGTCTCCCTCCTCACCTACTAGTGCATTCACGGACAGGCCACCCAATACCTCAAGGAACTCCTCACCCCCCAGATCTCCTCATGCACCCTCCGTTCTGCAACCAAAAACATTCTTCAAGCCTCCAGAACCAAGCTCCGCACCATGGGTGATCGGGCCTTTTGCTCAGCAGCTCCGAGGCTGTGGAATGCCCTCCCTGACCACCTGAGGGCCCCACAGACTACAGATGCCTTCAAACGAGACTTAAAAACACAACTTTTTATAAAAGCATTTTACTAAATGTCTTTTATTGATTCTCCCTTGTAAATTGGGTATCGTGTTTCTTTTCTTTTCTGCTCTGTAGCACTTTGAGATTGCTAAAATGTAAAGTGCAATATAAATAAAATTTATTATAATTTATTATGATTTCCAATTGCGTCGACGGGTATCTTTTACGCCCCGATCAAGCGTGGGGTGTCTAGAAGCGTAATTAGCATGTGAATAAGGTAGGGAACGACATGTACAGGTACTCTGGCGCATAGATTTAGGATAGGGAAAAATTGTTTAAATAGGATGTATAGGTTTGCTCATTTAGGGAAAATAAGAATTGATTCTCTGTTTTGGTCATCACATTCTTTGCTCGCTGTTGTCATATATTTGGAGAAATTGCAATTTTTGTCTTTGGGTTGACATATACGCAATACCCGAAGAAAATACTTCCTTGGAGGAGAAGTCTTTGGGCTCTGTTGGGATACCTCTGACCGATCCTCAGTTTCTCCAAACTGTTTTTGGGTGAGTTGTGACACATCGGAGCAGGTCATAAGAAAATTGGAACCTTGGAGCTATTCCAATGTGAATGAATAAGAGAGCGCAAAGTGCACTGAAGTGTATGTATTCTGAGCTCTGATTGTGTGTGTGGCAAATTGTGTAGCGCGATGGCCAATTGTGCGCTACTCTGAAAAAGCTGCCGACCCCTGCCGGTGGGTGCAACCGGGGCTCGAACCCGCGACGTGATAGTCACCTCTGCACTACAGCGCAGTGCATTAACCAAGTGAGCTATTCGGCAGCCTAAATTTATTTTTGATTAGTCTGACAAAATCTCTTCCCAGACTCGTAGTGAGAAAGACGGTAACTGTGACAGTGACGTGGACAGCAACTTGCGTGGCAGTGCCGACAACTTGAGTCTTGAGTGTTCAAATAACAGAAACGGACTGAGATGACCAATTATTATTTTCCCTTAACATGCTGGGATCCCAATGAAAAAACTCTATCATGATTGAATATTTAGTATTTATTTATGCTTTTGAATAAAAAAAAAAAAATTCCATATTGTAACACAGTCTAAAGCAACTCCACCCGATTCTGCTGATGACATGGAGAATTGTCACAATGGGTGGGGCTAATAAGCCCTGACTATGCATCTCCCTAGACAGCCTACCCTAGACAGAGGTGGGTTTCTCAATCATAATTCATTGAAAAACACTTTGAAAAGATATTATTGTTACTGTTCCATTTCTTGACCCAGAATATACCGAAGCACAAAATTATGAGTACACTGCCCAAAATTATTTATTTAATATTGACAGGGGCTCAAAGGTGAGGATGACCAATGTGGTAATTATGAATTTTTAAATTATATTAATTTATCGAGGTGGCACATGCACTGTGGTCAAGAAGGCATCGTATTCTGAATGAAGGTGAAATTAATGATTTTGTAAAGCACATCCAGAGCGAGGGGATAAAAAATCAAATTTCTCCAATTGGGACTTATTTGGTGTCAGAACCATATTTCAAAACCCTTTTTGCTAAGTCAAATTGTTACTGATGAATTGTAACTTTGACTGTTTCATCTATTATTCCCACAAAGCAACTGCAATAGCACCAGTTTACCTGGAATCACCATTTGACCATCTCATTAGGTGGATCAAAGAAACCCATCTCCTCCACAATACAGAGCTCAATGCGGAACACCTGAGTGTGTGTTGTGACTCACTCCAGAAATGGGTAAGATCTGCTTTCGAAGAGACAACCAAAGGCAGGGGTGAGTCGACCCCCAGGTGACACAGTACTGTATTTTGGCATAAAGTGGTAATTGTTGAGGTCAAGGTCTTTTGGGAGATTATTGTTATGGGCTATTGCATGGAGGTGCTAGGGTATTCGAAATGTAAGTTTTTGGGAAGGTCTGGATGAAACTGTTCTTGACATGTTCTGACTCCAAATTGTCTGCACATTCTTTCCAGCAAAAGTAAATATAATAGAATCTGATACATTTAATGTTAAATTATGCAGATGAATGTAACCCTCGTTCTGTATATGCTGAGTACATAGTGGATCTGCATGTGCCTGTGCTTGTGTTTTATTTTCTCACTCCAGTGACGGACGGGTGGCAGTTTAACGTACCAGCCGGTCAAAGCCTGCTCCTTCCTGGAGCTTCCCAGAAGTTTTGAGTGAATATGCTGAGACAGTGGTGTTAGCAGGACTACTAATGCTATTCCAGACACTGCCACAAAACCCCAATTTCTCTAGGAAACTGAAAGAGTCGAGGAAGGCTGGGCCAGATGCCCAGTGCCGTGTGATAGAAGCTCGGATGCTAATGTAAAATATGGATAAATCTTAGAATATTGCTTAAAAGTATTATTACTAGCTTGCTCACTGCCGAAGGTGACAAGGGGGGGAATTGCTTGAAAATATTAATCCATTATATTCAAATGTATGATCAATCAAAAACTAACAAAAGCATTATTGTATTGATCTATTGCTGAATTGTTGTATTGATTATTAATGCATTTGGATATATAATTAATCAAGTATTTACTAAAGCAATGTATATCTGAGTGAATTGTGCTGTAACTCTCGGTCTTCTCCATCTGGGGTTTTCCACTGCTTGCAACAGAGATTTCTTGTTCCTCTTATCTAAAGAACACAGAAGTACTAAATTTAAAGTCAAGAGGTGAACCATAGTTGAAGTCTCTGCCTAACCTCAAGCTGAAATTTATAGCAGCAAGCAAGACAATGAGTAAGGAGGGAGGAAGAGCAGCGATATGTTGAGTAATACCATGTCAAGCAAAGGCCAAGTAAACAGAACAATTTTAGTTTGAGAAGGGGCACAACTGTTGGTTCTCAAAAATGGAAAAATTGAGCTGATCAGGTTGATGTATTGTAAGGCGAATGGATGACGTAAAAGCCCTCTCCGCAGAATATGGTACTATAAAGTTTGAACTGATGAACGCGGGGCTGCTGTCAGCCCTCCGGTCCTCTTTGATCAGAGGTTCTGTACTTGAAGACACTTCACTTAATCTGAGTATTCCTCTTTCCAACTCTTTGCTAAAGATCATCAGCTGTATATGGTTTCTCTATCATTTGATGGTTTGAAGCCTATTTTTCATTTGTCTGTATCTGTGCACATGAATTTACCTTATTGTACTCATGTTTTTACCTTCTGAATTACTATAGTAAAATTGTTGAACCGCTTAACTGTTTCTGGAGCCTTCATTTAAAAGTCAGTGCTAACCAGTACGAATTCCTCAACACTTTAAGGGCGGCACTGTTGCCTCACAGCAAGAAGGTCGTGGGTTCGAATCCGGCCTGGGGCCTTTCTGTGTGGAGTTTGCATGTTCTCCCTGAGTTCACGTTGGTTTCCTCCGGGTACTCCGGTTTCCCCCACCCACAAAAACATACATCATAGGAACACTCCTGCCAGTACCCCTGACCAGGGTACTGGCTTTAGAACTGGAGTTGGTCACCAGGCGCTGCTCTGTGGCTGCCCACTGCTCCTAACCATAGGATGGGTCAAATGAAGAGGACAAATTACCCCACGGGGTTCAATAAAGTGTATCTTATCTTACACCACCTGGGATTTGGGGACCTCATGCCAACATCTGAGGGACTTACAAAGTTTCCAGGATAGGAAGCTCGGAGACATGCAGACAGGGCAGGCTGTGACTTCACCTTTTTAATCGCTAGATTTTGTCAACCTGTTTCCGCGTACTATGCCTGATTGACAATCAATCAATTTTCACTTTTATCAAACAATTAAGACCTACCCTAGGCTATATGAAGCCTGTAATGATTAAGAGGTGATGGTGACAAAAAGATTGATTTACATTTACGCTTTGATTCAAGACTGCAAGGATGAAAATCTTAATTAGAAAAAAAAACTCAACTGTCTTGTGAATTCCGTGTATCGTTTTGCCCTTTTGTTTCTCAGATTATGAAAGAAGACTGAAAATAAACTCCATATCTTTTTTTATGAATGGCATTTAAAAGTACGTATTTCAGAGGGAAAACATTATCCTAAACACAAAAGAGGTTTTTGTATTTGTTAATGGCATTGTGTTATCTTCATGTCAGCAAATATGAACAAAGTTGCAATCTCGCATTTTAAGTTCAATGCACTGAGCAATAATGTTGTGGATGAAACTGGCAAGTCATTCTGCCATTAAGTCTTGTACATTAGTTCATCAATCCTCTGATTGCTAATCAAGCAAAATAATGGGGAATTTTCATTTTTAAAATCAAAATCTGTGGATGCTTTTAGGACCGAGAGATTCAAACTCTACATCAAATATCACAGTAAAATTGATTGCATGATGGCACATGTTAACAGTAGGTTAAGTGTATATAAGAATAGATGGAAGGTGTTGAGAGTAGCAGAAGGATGGAATGAAAAAAACCGACGTAAATGTGTATGAGTCTATTAATATCTGATGTGTCTGTATGTATGAACATATGTTATAGCATGAGTGTACACACACACACACACACACACACGTGTACACACACACACTCGAGTACACACACACACACGTGTACATACACACACACACGTGTACACAAACAGACACACACACACGTGCACACACACACACACCTGTACACACACACACACACAAGTGTACACACATACACACACACACACACGTGTACATACACACACACACACACACACACACGTGTACACACACGCGCGCGTAAAGACACACGTGTACACACACACACACACACACACAATGTACTGTATTTGCGGCAAATTGAAGAATCAATTGATTTTTTTTGCTTTTCCAGTGAGGCACGAGAGGAAATAACGAAAAGCGCGTGGTATTGTAATCCTGACGTGCACCACATGAATGCGCCAAGCACTTCAGAGTAATAACAGACCTTGAGCTGTTCATGATGTGTACAGTGACACTTCACTTGTTCTTTTTGGTGTGGTCAATAGCCTACATAAAGCCAACAAGAAAAGCTACTGCATCAGGAAAATGGAACAGCTTCTGACACAGGACAGAGAAAAAGAGCTTTTGGCATGTTACGGGCAGATCTCAGGCGCCAAGAGGTGGTGCGTCATCTGCACTGTCACAGCTCAGCGATCAGTCGGCTGTCTATCCGCGAATGGAACACAGGCACTTTCACTGACCGACCACGCTTAGGGCAGCCACGAGTGGCGCTGGCAGCTCAAGAGCACCACATCTGGTTACAGCCTGTGCGTGACAGATTCTGGACAGCAACCAAAACTGTTCATGAGATGAGGGGTCCGAGACGATTGAGGGTGAGTGCGCACAGGCCCTACAGAAAACCCAGTCAAGAGAGCAGTTGGAGGGACCAAGACTAACCTGTGAGGTACGGGTCAGGAACCACTTGCGAGAGACAGAAATTCAAAAAATGTATGCCTTTATTAGAGTCTGAGTCAAAGCCAAAAAACTGGAATTGCCAAGCCACAATACGAAATCCAAAAGCAGTGTCAACTAGACAGGCAGAGGTCAGAACCAGTAAGACAGATGAGCAGAGGTACAAAAACAATAGGTAAAAAGTCGTAGTCGATGAACAAAGCCAAGGGTCATACACAAGGCATCCAAGCACAGAAATCGTAGTCATACAAAAATGGGTCGAAATCCAGAAAGACAAAAATACAAAAAGGCAATGGCAAGAATCAAAGTCGGACAGTCCAGAAGAAGAGAAATAATATTGAATGGCATATGAGGCGCTCTGCACAAAGTCAACGTTCTGACAAGAGCTGTGAGGGAAAAGACTGCTAATGTACACACAGGGTGAAAGGAACGGGCTTCGACTCCAAGTGCAGTTCAGCATCGGCAGGGCGTTTATTGGGATTGACAAAGCTCATGGTCAGGGACAGAAATAGATCAATAGCCAGGCAAACAGAGTACTGCAGAATAGGCAGAATCGAAGTCAGGGGACAAGCAAAAATAATTCAGTAACCAGTGAATCAGTCCGCACAAAGACAGTAACAAAGGGTATTGAACTAAAGGAATGGAAGGGGAAGGAAAAAGGGAGTTGGATGGGATAAGGGAGAACACAAGAGAAACTAAACAGATGGGTACAAAATGGGAATAAGGGAGAACGGAGTACAAATCAATCAATCTGCAATCAAACAACGTAATACAAACAATCTAATACGAGACTTACGGGAGATTCACAAGAAACGAGCAATCAACAATCGACACAAGAAAAGCGCAGAAACGAGACTTGACCAAGACGAGTTATGGGAAGAAACGAGTCGACAAGAAGCTGAGGAAAAAGTGGGCCTTTTAAACACACAAACTAACTAGAAGAGCACTCAGAGAGCGCAGAACTTCCGCCGCCAGGGGACAGCCAAGCCAAAAGCACGGCGATTGGAACTCCGGCCCATTGGAAAGACTTGAAATCTTGAACTTTGGAGTATATCTCAGCAGTACTTTGGCCTAGATATGCCAAAATTTAATCACCTTTTCCATGACTTAATACCCACCTACCCTGAAAATTTCATAAAAATCCGGCCATTAGATTTTGAGTTATCTTGTACACAAACAAACAAACTAACCAACAAACAAACGGCACCGAAACATTAAACCTCCTCGGCGGAGGTTCATAAGTGGAACCCCAGCTAAACACAGGACAGCTGTAGAGAGAGGTGGAACTAGAAAAGCAAGGACAGTGATAGGAGAGAGAGAGGAAAAGGGTGGAGTTCTAACTCTAATCTAACTAATCACCCATGCCTCACTAAACTACTCTCAGGTGTGGATAGTCAATGAGAACAGCGAGAGAGAAGAAAGTGGAAATACCTAACCGAAATTACAGGGAAGAGAGTGTGATGAAAAAGACAAGACTACGAGCCAGAAACAAGAGGAAAACACTGAAGACCAAAGACAGCACAATCTTACAGAAACATATACTCTAAAAGAATAAATATGATAAATAAATAAATAGCAAACTAAAACTACTAAAACATACTAAAAACAAACATACAAATCACCGATTTCTAACACAGGGAAGATCACATGCTATACAGGAATCAGGTGTAGAGAATCAGGCTAATTACAAGGGGAGAATCACATGAGGGAAGCCCTAACCACGAAAATAGGCGAAAGACAAAACACGAACGGGAATCACACAAACAGCCTATGACATTTAAACAGATCCGGTCCAGGAGTTCTACGTGCACACATAACGAGCGCAAGAGAGTGATTAAGCACGTGCGAGAGATTCTCGCTGAAACTCTGTACATGGATTAGTTGTGTTAGTACATGGAATGTGCATGGATTAGTTGTCTTAGTAGACTATGATCCAAAAAACAAATGTTAGTCTTGTTAGTAATCAGAACAGAAAGGCGAAGGAAGAAAAAGAGACTCGAAGGAATATTTTAAACACCGGAACTCATTTAAATCACCCGAAGTCAGTGGGCACGCAGACAGGGAAGACGGACTGAACCAACTACATCACAAGACAGGGGAGACGAGTGCAATGGAACTGAGACATGGGATGAAGCAAAAACCTGAGTAATACAATAACCAAAAAGAATAAATAAAAGACAATATTCATGAGCACAGAACCTGAACATAAACATGACAACAAGGCAGAATCACAACATAACCGGCCGCAAAATGTTTTAAGGGCTGAGAATGAAAAACCCAATGAAAATGTACTGCGGGCAAAAAGAGAGATGGGAACGAGAGGAGTTGTGTATACTGTACTACAAGTAAAATAAAGTATGATGTTTTCTGGAAGCTCTTCTCTCTCTGTGATTTCTGTGATTTCATTAGGGACATTGAATACGCCCTGACCCCTAGGATTTTCAGCTGATTTCATTTGCGAACACTTGGAGGGAGATGCAAAAGATGAGATCTGGTTCCTTCCAATGTCAGAGCTTAAAGGTCAGGAAATCATAGTTTATTTAAATTATTATTATTCAAGTGCGCTGCAGCTTTTGCAAAAATATCATGGTTTTATTATAATTTTGAAAATTTGTCAGCGATTTTTTTTTCAAAGTCGTTTGGTGTAAACCCAGCCGAAGATTAACCCCATCATCGGTCTTCGCACACGCCTGAATAAGCGAACTCATGGTTCCGAGTGCACATATCAGAACAGTTAATTTCAGAGATCAAGGCACCTAAGCAAATGCAAACGCTGCTGTATACACCATGGCAGCAAACCAGTCTTGTAGCAATATGTCTCTGGAAAAGAGATCGACTGCAGCAATACTTGCAAGGCTGGGGTTTGCCTGTTACTAGCAAGGTAAAGGAGCTTTGAGCTCTTGTATATATGGCACAAGTGATCAATGTGGCACCAATTCTCTCCATAAAAGAGTCTATGTGGCACCGAAACTCACCGCAACAGTCTAACAGTCATCTACCACGATGTCATCTAAGCGCGGCCATGTGCAAAACAGTAACATCCTTGATGCAAAGCTTTTGGCCTGAAATGTGGCCAAAACAAAAGAACAGAAAGGTGAGCCTTGAGATCGCAAGATCTACAAAGATGTGAAGAACCATTTCAAATCGGCCTGGATAGAACAAGTCACAGTGAGTAGTACGGGGTCATTATTAGGCAAGTTTTTACTAGCGGTTGAGGTCCAGAGATTAGCCTTGTGCGTGTTGTCCTAGGGCCTGATAACTTACGCTGCTCGTGGAGTGAAAAACTTACTGCCAAACAAAGAGGCATGTGGACAAGGCTAAAATAAAACGGACAAATTAGATGCTTCCAGGAGCTAGTGTGGCCAGCAAAGAGCCTTCCAAATCCAGATTACTCCTGATGTTGAAGAAACTAGGAGTCCAAAAGTTGCACAACCCCCACTTGTATCAGTCAGCGACAGCTTATTTAATGCTCAGACATATGCCTACTAATCTTCACATCAAAGAATTGTTTGGATTGGTCTAAATATACAGAAGATTGCGATAATTCCTGAAAAATCGCAATACTTACTGCAAATTTAATCACAATGCGAATTGTGAAAATAGATTACATTCCTGTTTCCACATGCTAAAAAAAAATCTAATTTTTCTTCGCGATCCAAAAATTAATTTTCAAATTTTACTTTTTCGTGTAGGCGTTAACGCTCCTTTAAAGTAGCTATTGAGCTAATTTAACCTAAGTTATAACAACTTGAATGAGACATGATACTGAATTTTGCTTAATTAACTGAAATTACAACCCAACATTTGCTTCACCATTAACATTAAGCTACATTACGTTACGCTCAGATTGGCACACAATTTAACGGCATTAATCATTTCACTGCCTTATTTTCATTAGATATTTTGCCAATTATCAGTGGTTATAATAAATAGCATTGGGTCCTTCCTGACAATTTTAGCATGCAAAAAGTGGGAGAAAGAGCGCTTGTGCTTAAACTCAACAATTGAAAAAGTAATACAGCTCCACACCAATGAGTTAAATAACTTGAAATGAATTTGATTTCACACACAAATCCCCCCCCCAACACACACACACACACACACACAAACACATATCCACCCAATCCTGAAAGCTTCAGGAGTCTCCCGGATTTCGGCATGAGGTCCCTGACAGGCACAGTGCCTCTGAAATTTTTAGCAAATAAGAACATCTGCTTGTCATTTTTTTTTTATCAGTGCCGCAGTCATAAACGTCACCAGATTGTGTACTCAGTGATTACCATGGTACAGCTCAGTTGGTTTTTACAGCACACAAATTTCACTTGTGCAATACTAGGAATTTGATCCCAAGTGCTTCACATAGAAGGAACTGGCAGCCTTCTTGAAGCAAATACCTCTAGGCATGCCAAGCCAAATACAAACCCCAATTCCAATGAAGTTGGCACGTTGTCTGAAATCAGAGATGCCAAGGCTTACGTCTTAGGCCTGAGTTTCTCCTCTTAGTGGCATTCACGTTTCTGTGCCGTAGTCAGCAATTATTCAGTCAAAGCGCACTGAAGAAATTCACTCGCGGAATTTAAGTTGTTGTGCATCAATTTTATCAGTTTCACGTGCATTACGGTGGATGTCCCCACTAATGACAAAGAAATCGGATATGACTCGGGAATTCTCACGCTTGTCTTTACTGAGGGATTGAAAGCAATGGAATTGCATAAAAACGTTTCAAATGGTCTTATTTCATTAAAATAATTTAAACGATCATGAAATACATGCAATGGGTCCAATCCCTGAGTAAAGAGAAGCACGGGAAGTCCGGGGTCATAATCACTTTTCATGTTACTTGTGATGAGGTGCACCTTTACGCAAGTTAAACTGAAACTTCAATGCACAAGGATTTTGATTCCACATGAGAACGTCATTAAGCATTCAATGAATAATTACGGACTACAGTGAATAAGCCTAAAAAGCCTACACAGAATGCGTGAGACTTGGCATCTCTGGTGAAATGTGAATAAAAACAGAATGCAATGATTTGCAAATCTCATAAACTCACATTTAATTAATAAAAGAACTCAGACAACATATCTGATGTAGAAAGTGAGACATTTTACAATTTCATGAAAAATAATAGCTCATTTTGAATTTGATGGCAGCACTATACCTCAAAAAAGTTGGGACAGGGGCAACAATTGGCTGGAAAAGTAAAATATACAAATAAAAAACAGCTGGAGAAGCATTTTACAACTAATCAGGTTAATTGGCAACAGGTCACTAACATGACTGGGAATGAAAAGAACATTTTAGAGGCAGAGTCTCTCAGATGCAAAGATGGGCACAGGCTCACCAATTTGCAAAAAACTGAGTCTGAAAATTGTGGAAAAATTTCAGAAAAATGTTCCTCATTGTAAAATTTTTTGAATACAGCGCCCTCCATAATTACTGGCATCCCTGGTTAAGATGTGTTAAACACGTTAAAATAAATTAAATTTTATTGCAGAAGCATACTCTCACAGTGAAAATTTTAGAAAAATGTAACCTTCTACTCAAGCAAATTAATAAGGGGAAAAAAAATCCCTGACTAAGAAATAATTATTTTTCATAAAATCACCTGTTCCACAATTATTGGCACCCCTAACAATTCCTCGGAAATAAATGTAATTGAAGTATTTCTGTAATTTCTACAGTAGTTTACAGAGTTGATCAGAGTATCTAGGAACATTTAATTAGTAATTCATCACTTCCTGTTTTCCTGGGGTATACATAAGATGTGACGCAGAGGCCATTTCTCTTATCCATTCTTCAACATGGGAAAGACAAAGGAACACGCCATTCAAGTAAGGCAGATGTGTGTCTACCTTCACAAGTCAGGCAATGGCTACAAGAAACTAGCCACTCGCCTGAACCTGCCCATATCTACTGTCAGAGGAATCATTAAGAAGTTAAAAACAACTGGAACAGTGGTAAACAAGCCTGGAGGAGGACGCAAGGTTATTTTGCCACCAAGCACAGTGAAGAGGATGGTAAGAGAAATAAAAAGATCTCCAAAGCTCACTGTTAAAGAATTGCAACAAATGGTAGCATCTTGGGGTCACAAAGTCTCCAAAACAACCTTCAGGCGCTATCTACATGCCAACAAGCTGTTTAGGAGGCATGCACGGAAAAAAGCTTTTCTTACTCACAATCATAAACGCAAACGTCTGGAGTTGGCTAAGCGGTACTGAGACTTCAAATGGGACCGTGTGTTTTGGTCAGATGAGACCAAGATAGAGCTTTTTGGCAACAAACACTCTAAGTGGGTCTGGTGGAGCACAAAATATGAGTATGCAGAAAAGCACCTCATTCGCACTGTGAAGTATGGGGGAGGATCGATGATGCTGTGGGCCTGTATCTCTTCCAGAGGCCCTGGGAACCTTCTTAGGGTGCATGGCATCATGAACGCTTTGAAATACCAGGACATTTTAAATCAAAATCTGGTGGCCTCTGCCCGAAAGCTGAAGATGGGTCATCGCTGGGTCTTTCAGCAAGAAAAGACCCTAAACATGTGGCCAAATCTACACAGAAATGGTTCACCAGACACTGCATCAAGCGCCTCCCATGGCCATCTCAGTCCCCAGGTCTCAACCCCATTGAAAACCTGTGGAGTGAGCTGAAGAGGGGAGTGCAGAGGAGAGGACCCAGGTCGCTGGATGATTTAGAGAGATTGTGCAAAGAGGAATGGTCAAAGATCCCTCTTTCTGTATTCTCCCATCTTGTGAAACATTATAGGAGAAGATTAGGTGCTGTTTTGTTGGCAAAAGGGGGTTGTCCAAAGTATTAAAGGGATATTTCGGGATTTTTCACATGAATCTCTATGGCATCACCATCTTTTGTCTGGTGCACACACACTGACTTTCCCCCGACAGTGTCCTGTGAGCCGAGTTCTGTCCAGTTTTGGTCAAAGCGAAAGTAGTTCCGGCAGGTTTCCTGGGGTCTGCAAAGTAAAACGTTTTTCTTCTCAAAACGATCAGCGATCACTGCGCGCTGTCACTGCTCACAGCTGTGCGCACTAGCCAACTACTTTCATCAGTTGTTCGACAGTGTTTACCGACTACAGACCTACGACGCTAACGAGCTATTTCGAGAGCTAGAGTGAGAAGTTCATCAGCTTCTCCAGAAAATAGTTTATTTGATAAAAATGGTGCGCACTTGCAATTATCCAGGCTGTACCAACAAAGACGTGAGTGAGTCTCCTCACACATTCCATCGCTTCCCTGTGACGGAAGTAACTTTGAGGCAACCTTGGCTACTTGCTCTGGGCTTCCAAGTGGACACCAAACTACTTAAAATGAAAAAGCTTCGCGTTTGCATTGAGCACTTCAGCGAGGACGACTACATTCCTTCAGGACAGAGGAAGAGACGGGTTTTGAAGAGCTCTGCTGTCCCTACACCCCAGGTAAACAAAATTGTATTAAAGATTTTCTATAGCATCCGTGCATAGCCTTCTGGTGATGCACCGAGGGCTATGTAAGCGCAACATAGATTCATCTATCGGTGTCATATTACCAGTTAAGCTTATGAAACATAATTTGTATTGTTATTGTTGTACTATTATTACAATCGTCAGAAAGTACGTGGACGGGTGTGGATGGTTTCTAGGTTTGAATGTGTAGTCCATTGACTCCAGCGTAGTCGGTTAACACTGTCGAACAACTGATGAAGGTAGTTGGTTAGTTCGCACAGCTGTTAGAAGTGACAGCGCGCAGTGATCGCTATTGAGAGAAAGTAACCCCAAGCAATTACAAGATGTGACTTTTTGGATTACCAGGGTTTTGTTATGCAAATAAATCACTCGTTCGAACACATACTGTTTAGAGTTGAAAAGAAAAACGTTTTACTTTGCAGACCCCAGGAAACCTGCCGGACCTACTTTCGCTTTGACCAAAACTGGACAGAACTCGGCTCACAGGACACTGTCGGGGGAAAGTCAGTGTGTGTGCACGAGACTAAAGACGGTAATGCCATACAGATTCATATGAAAAATACCGAACTATCCCTTAAAATATCTGGTCTCTTTCAAACTAATCATTTCTCATCAATGACCTGATGTTGGACTTCAACATCCAATGCATGTTTTTAACTGAGACATGGCTTGGCAAAAATGGTCCAGCAACACTTATAGAAGGTTCCTCACCCAATTATAATTTTTTTATACTCTTCCAGGACTGATAAAAAGGTGGGGGAATAGCAACCATCCTCTCTACAGCAGTGGATTTAAGAGACAATACATTTGACAATATCCATCATTTGAATATCCTGCATTTTTTTATAACAGCCCTCCCATATTATGTATGACTGTTTACAGGCCACCAAAAAAATGTTCCTCTTTTATCTTAAGATTTTTTAGAAATCCTTACAATCATCCATCGTAACTATGATAAGAGTATTATTATTGGAGATTTTAACATTCATGTAGAAATTCAAGCAGATTCTTTTACCTCAAATTTTTAAAACATGTTGAACTGTATGAATTTTAACCAGCATATCACTTTGCCAACTCACAACAGAGGCCATACATCAGACCTGTAATGTAATGCAAATGGAATAGTATTGACCTTTCTTATGTTAAGCCCAGACTGGAGCAAGGTTTGGGCATGTCTTGGGCATGTCTGGGACAAGTCCCAGAGAATTTAAAAAAAGAGGTCTAAATGTGAGAGGGGTCTGCAAAAGAGTATATAAGGAAGAAAATTGAGGGAGTGGAGTAGTAGGAGAAATTGCAAGGAGAAGGATACATGTGACTAGACCTGTCATTCTGTTCAAGACCTGTGAAGCTTCTTGTGGATTTTTGCCTGTGTTGGAGCATTTTCCTCACCCAGGACATCACCAAGCAACCCAACCAAAGGGACTGTAAATATTTTTGTTCTTGTGTTTATCAATCTTGGTCAGTAGAGTAGATTGTAGATTAGTTAAAAGGGTTGGTTAAATGAAATGTGTTTAAGTTTTGGGGTTTTGTCTGTCATCCTTTGCTGTCATAAATGTCATAATAAATTGGGGCCATAACAGTAATAACCCATGGTTTATCTGTCAATGTCTCCTCTGTTGTGGATGTTGGCATATCTGATCATCATTGCGTATATTTTACTGTCAATTGTTTGATAAAACAGGATATTCCACAAAAAACTGTGAGGAAATGCTATCTTACCTTGGAGGTGGCTGCAAATTTTTTCATTTTTTACGTGACATTCTGGCAGATATTCTACCATCCTCGTGTGATTTCAAGGTTGACAGTTTTAACAGTAAACTTAGGTCCACTCTTGATTCAGTTGCCCCTTTAAAGGAGCAATATGTAAGAAATGTATGTTGATTAATCATGAAATGCCCCTGATATATCACCAGACATTAAGGAATGATGTTAATGTCAAATACTTATATCATGGACAACAGTAGTTGTCCAGGATACTCTTATTACAAAAGTGAAGTTGCAGCCCACAACTAATGTTGATGTTGTCTTTTTGTGTTTTGGCCTGTTGTGCCGCCCTCCACCTGTCTCCCAATCTTAAAATCAGTAGCATTTCAACATCCAGGTTGCCAGTTACCACTGAGCTGCAGCTATCAGCGTTCCAGAGCACAAATGTCTGACTTTACTAAACCTAAAAGGTCTTGTTATGATTCCGAAATACGTTGTGACAAAGTCAGAAACAAAGCAAGGATTTGTTTAGGACATGCCTTTGAAAGATGGAGACGGCTGAAAGCAGAGAAGAATTTGAAGACCAACGCCGAAGTTGCAAATTTTCTCCTGGGCAGGTCAGATTCAGCTCCGTTTGGCAAACTTAATTCTATTTAATATAGGCACGGACTTTTCAAATATTCTCTACAGTCGAATAACGTTATGTATGTTCGTGCAAGGTACGTTAGTGCGTATGCAGGTGGGTCATCGAATTGACTAGGTAACAAATTGTTTGAGAAATAAAAACCGTGGCTCTTCATTGCTGATATTAGCAATGCATTATTAGTCCGTACCTGTGGTTTTATGCTGAGACGCTGTGCAGACTGTTCCAACATTAGCACAGCCATTATGGCAATATGAAAAGTAATTGAGACAGTACATCGGTCAAATGAGTCCTCATTCATTCTTTACACATTTTACAGTATGGACTTTAGTGGGCTATCCACACATAAGAGTGACGAGCAAGTTGACCAATATGACCATTGCTAAAGTTAGTCATTAGTCTTGATCTTTTCTGAACTGAACACTACCCTGTCAGAGCAAATCATTGGTGATATTGAAACGAAGTCATGGTAGCTCCATGTAGTAGACGTTCTTGCTGTATCAGGCAACCTAGCTGGCAACCTCTCATCTGGTGGAGAGGAGGAGGGGATACTGCGCTCTGCACTACTTTGAATGTGATTGCACTACCAGTTTTGGCCACAAACATACATATAGCTCCTTTAAAATAAAAATTTTAAAAAAGTTTCTAATCTGACATCTCTCTAGATAAATGAAGAAATCAAAAAATTTAAGAGAAACTGCAGAATAGCTGAGAGACGATGAAGGAAAACAAATTATCAACTACAGCTAACTATCTATAATAAGGCAAAGCAATCAAGCACATTTTTCAAAACTCATCTGTGATAGCTGGAACAACTAAAAAACATTTTTTTCAACACTAAATCATTTAATTAATCCTGTTTTTTATAAAGCAAACAATATGCCATCTAAATCAAAGTGTAAAGAATTTGCAGCCTATTTTAATAGTAAGAGAGATGCCATAAGGTCAAACTTATCCCACTGTCAAACCTTGGATTTTAAACCCCATGAACCTCTCTTTGCAGGTGGGGAAACACCAGAGAAATTTGTCCTGGCCACCTCATTTTAAGACCAACATGTTCATGGGCACTAATTCTGGTGCAATCTTTCCCATCTATGCACTGGATTGACAGATGACATTTGCGCTGGTCATACACGAGCAAAGACACTTGTGTCATACTTTGCATGGCTTTGCACAAGATGTAAGATAGAGCCCCTCCTCTGCTTTGTAATTGTGTTTCTGTTTGTGGACATATCTTTGATGTCAAACAAATAAAACATTGCTGTCTATTGTTAAAATAAAATCACATGCTGTTATTTGGTAATAATCAAGGTGAGCAGACGAATGGAATCCTCCATAAGCTGTGCCTTTTAAACAGTGGAAGCACTCAATCTTTTGCTTGTGGGCATGTTCCAAAAAGGTGTGACATTTCATTTAAAAAAAAATAAAGTAGTGTGAAACAGTTGCTTGTCAATAATTTTTGCGGCAAAACACCTTCATGTTTCACTCTTAGAAGTGAATTCACTCATCTATTCAAGCTTCAATCAATATATATAATAATTTCCTAAACGGCTTGCCATAATATATACTTTTGTATATGTATAAACTGATGAGTAAGCCCAAGATATCCAATGAAATGAGAGCCGAAATTAATTTTTTTGTAAAACTTGTGAACTTACAAGCAGTCCTGGAAACCGGGTGGGGAAGAGCCATCTTTTATACACTGCTCAAAAAAAATAAAGGGAACACTAAAGTAACACATCCTAGATCTGATTTAATGAAATATTCTTATTAAATACTTTGCTCTTTACATAGTTGAATGTGCTGACAACAAAATCACAAAAAATTATCAATGGAAATCAAATTTATTAACCCATGGAGGTCTGGATTAGTAAGTGGAAAACATACTACAGGCTGATCCAACTTTGATGTAATGTCCTTAAAAAAAAGTCAAAATGAGGCAAAGTAGTGTGCCTGTATGACCTCCCTACAACGCCTGGGCATGCTCCTGATGAGGTGGCGGATGGTCTCCTGAGGGATCTCCTCCCAGACCTGGACCAAAGCATCCGCCAACTCCTGAACAGTCTGTGGTACAACGTGGCGTTAGTGGATGAAGCGAGACATGATGTTGCAGATGTGCTCAATTGGATTCAGGTCTGGGGAACGGGCGAGCCAGTCCATAGCATCAATGCCTTTGTCTTGCAGGAACTGCTGACACACTCCAGCCACATGAGGTCTAGCATTGTCTTGCATTAGGAGGAACCCATGGCCAATTGCACCAGCATATTGTCTCACAAGGGGTCTGAGGATCTCATCTCGGTACCTAATGGCAGTCAGGCTACCTCTGGCGAGCACATGGAGGGCTGTGCTGCCCCCCAAAGAAATGCCACCCTATTACTGACCCACTGCCAAACCGGTCATGCAGGAGGATGTTGCAGGCAGCAGAACATTCTCCACGGCGTCTCCAGACTCTGTCACGTCTGACACATGTGCTCAGTGTTAACCTGCTTTCATTTGTGAAGAGAACAGGGCGCCAGTGGCGAATTTGCCAATCTTGGTGTTCTCTGGCAAATACCAAACGTCCTGCACGGTGTTGCGCTGTAAGCATAACCCCCACCTGTGGACGTCGGGCCCTCATACCATCCTAATGGAGTCGGTTTCTGACCGTTTGAGCAGACACATGCACATTTGTGGCCTGCTGGCGGTCATTTTGCAGGGCTCTGGTAGTGCTCCTCCTGTTCCTCCTTGCACAAAGGTGGAGGTAGCGGTCCTGCTGCTGGGTTGTTGCCCTCCTACAGCCTCCTCCATGTCTTCTGATGCACTGGCCTGTCTCCTGGTAGCGCATCCATGCTCTGGGCACTACGCAGACAGACACTGCAAACCTTCTTTCCACAGCTCGCATCGATGTGCCATCCTGGATGAGCTGCACTACCTGAGCCACTTGAGTTGTAGAGGCCATCTCATGCTACCACTAGAGTGAAAGCACCGCCAGCATTCAAAAGTGACCAAAACATCAGCCAGAAAGCATAGGAACTAAGAAGTGGTCTGTGGTCACCACCTGCAGAATCACTCCTTTATTGGGGGTGTCTTGCTAATTGCCTATAATTTCCACCTGTTGTCTATTCCATTCGCACAACAGCATGTGAAATTGATTTTCAATCAGTGTTGCTTCCTCAGTGGACAGTTTGATTTCACAGAAGTGTGATTGACTTGGAGTTACATTGTGTTGTTTAAGTGTTCCCTTTATTTTTTTGAGCAGTGTACATCTTTTCTCACACACGCACACACATACGACATATCAGGCAGATCATTTATGATGATTAAATTGAAAATTCTTGGTCCAGGCAATACTGACTAAAATAAATATTGTTCGTTTGCATATACCATTTTACAAAGCCAGTTGAAAATCGGCAAAGTATCCTGCCGTCATTTTTCCAGATCTGTTAATAAAATTTTCATTATTTCTGGAATGTCAGACAGTGCAAATTCACTGATACGGTAAAATAACAATAGAAAAGTAAAGTAAAATCTAAAGAGTACTAAAGTGCATTAAAATAACACCACTGAAAATGAATGCTAATTCCAGTCGCAGTCATGCATGATGATTTAAGCCAGGTACCGACAGTATATGTGTATTCAACACACACAACGTATGTAATTGCATGAGATGAAATGTTTAATTGATGTGCTACAGTGATAGAAGAGCAGTAAAATCAAATCAACGAAAGAAAAAGCTCAAATAGAACTTCAGCTGGCTCTGCATATGTGAATGGTTTCATGAACGGTTTCATAACCAGAATTCTCACATACTGCACTGGGCTTAAACAAAAGGCCAGTTATGAAAGTAAATATCTTTTCAGCCTAAATATAATTCCAGGGAAGAAACCACAGCATTCACTTCCACTTCACAGAGGTGAAGATACTCTGCTCTTGGAAGGTGAATCACCACGTAGCGTCCATACATTGGCTGAACACATTGAAAGGTTCTTGTCTCTCCTGCTGACATAGAAGTAATCGTGCTGCACCTGCAAGAGAGAAAAGAATAAAGTTAATAAGTGACTCGCTGACTTTTATCTCCTTTTTGACCTTTTAGCAAGTCTGTGCTCCAGTCAGTACAAAGGAATTAAATAGAGGCAGCTGTTGACAGCCCATCCACCTGAATACACTGAAGATGATGCAGATATTACAAGGACACTTTTGCTTCAACCCGGTATTTCAAATTGAGTTTTTTTTTTTTTTTAGCTCATATACTGAATTTACGGTTCGCCACAGTAACAATTGGTTCTGACCATGGATTATCGATTCCTTCATTTCCTAGAAAGCTTCCAATGCGAATCTGAGCTCCAGTGATCCTTTCTGCACAGCAGTCTCCTCGGTTAGTGATGGTGACAGAGGTGATTTTGTATGTCTTTCGCAGGTCTACCCTCCACCAAGGGTTTTCATTTGTAGTGTGAGAACAGGATCCATGGTAGAATTGAGAATCTCGATTTCCATCAATGGCATTGCCTGCATGGCTGTAGGCTGCATCATTCCCAGACAGTAAGGCCGACTGCGTTGCCTTTCCGTGTAAAGCCACATTCTCTGCATGGTAGGGAAATGAACAAAACTGATACAACATGGAGACCAAATATTCTATCACTTTAATTGTGCTCACTGGTTCAATTATCAGGAGTGTTTTCAACCTGACTTCCCTTCCGAACGGGCTTTCACAGCTCTCTCATGGGTCACCAAAACACTTCAACACACAAGCCTGTAACCTTTCCCGCATCTTACCAGCCCCCTGGATTCATTCCTATTGCCCTCTATATCATTATATCGCCATCAAAAGTTCTCCGATCAGAAAATACTATTGATCAGTTCAAATGAAAAGCACAAAAACTTCGCTTAAGGCATTTTTCTTTTTCTCAAACTCTCTTTCCTCTTTCTTCTCCCTCTCAAGCTATCAAAACACTGATGTCAGATACAGTGGTGGTCAGTAGCCAGTAAGAAAGGCCTTCAGAAACCTTGCCCTTCAGCGCTCATTAACCCAAATCTGTCACGTTTTACTTTTTCCTGATCAGCAACAGTTGCCCAGACCAGCTACAATATAATCTTTTTTTGATAGCATTGTTATACATTCCACCACAAAATTATTTAGCATTTTCGATCGTGAAAAAATGATGATGTAAAATATGATTATGTTTTTAGAATTTCTCCGCTCTTCTAGCTCGCGAAACGGCGTAGATTTTATCAGTTTGCGAGGCTCATTAAGCAATTAGCCACAAGAATCCAGTCTCTATACTGAATGTGGTCACGCTTATGGGCGTTGTTAGGCACGCTGCACAGCTGAGTAACGGCGAAAATAAATGCTGCAAAGTCAGCGGAAGTTTCAAATTTTTTGCATGTAAGTTGCTGTTGCCGTCCTTACAATGCCATATCAATTATATGAATGTAGGCAATAGGCATTCCGTTTTTTCATTATCATTTCTTATTATAGGCCATGGATTGTTCTTGGTTGTTCAGTCGATAAATTGTTTGATTGTTATTACAGTGGTGGAATGTAACAAATACTTTCTTACTGAACTTAAGTACATTTTTAATGTATCTGTACTTAAGTAAAAATTATAGAGCGTACTTTTAACTGTACTTTCTACTCCACTACATTTCTAAAATGCACCTCGTTACTTCTAAAGATCACTCGCCAAAATTATCCCTTCACAAAACAAATTCTATTGCGTTGCTTCCTCGGAAGTTTAAACCAACCAGGTGGTGGTATCCTTGCCTCCAATGAGGCCAGAGCGCGCCTTCGGAAGCGGCAGTCGCAATCGAACGAAACCAGATTCACCTAACATGAATCCTGAGACTGAGCCCCCTGAATAGGGTTTTTGCGAGAACTGCATTGCCTCTGACAACCTCAGTACCTCTGCTCATTTAAATTGTGCTTCGGACTCTCGCAATGTTTTTTCTCTGACCCCATTGAAAACCTGTGGAGTGAGCTGAAGAGGGGAGTGCAGAGGAGAGGACCCAGGTCGCTGGATGATGTAGAGAGATTGTGCAAAAAGGAATCGTCGAAGATCCCTCTTTCTGTATTCTCCCATCTTGTGAAACATTATAGGAGAAGATTAGGTGCTGTTTTGTTGGCAAAAGGGGGTTGTACAAAGTATTAATATCAGGGCTGCCAATAATTGTGGCATACATGATTTGATGTAAAATAATTATTTTTTAATGTGGGATTTTTTTCCTACTGAATAAATGCACTTGAATTAAAGGTTGGGTTTTTCTCTTTTTTTCATTGTGGTCCTATATTATTTTGAAAAAACTGAATTTATTAGAAGCCAAAGAACACATCTTAACCAGGGATCCCAATAATTATGGAGAGCAGTGTATTAGGCTCACCCTCTGTGATACAGATTATATTTTACCGGACAGGGATGATCTAAAGAATTAAAAAGGCACAGCCACAAACAGTTTTTTTGTTGAAATATAGGCCGAGAAATAATGAGACAACCTATCGTTCAAGTACTTTTACTTTTAGTACTTCAAATATTGTACATTTGAAAGCAAGTACTTTATTACTTAAGTAGGATTGTTATTGTAGCACTTCTACTTTTACTTGAGTATATATTTTGCTGGTTATCTGTACTTTTACTTAAGTACAGAACTTCAGTACTTCCTCCACCACTGGTTAATAAGGCGAACTTGAATGAGAACAGCTGGAGCACAACTGAGCGGTAAAGGCTGAGGCTACTGAAGGCCTTCTGAACATCTGACGGCACGCTGCTGGTCAGAGAACAGATTCAAATAGATCTATCATGATATCAGACCTAACTCTCCAGACACAGGTAGGTCCCATGGAAGTGATGTTCATAGGGTGAAAGAGTACCTTGTAAAATTTTGCTCGAAAGAGTCATAGCAGAACCTTGCTTGAGGGATGAAATCATCAAGACTGAAAAAAGTAAGATCACCATCTTCACCTTCATCCTAGAAAACAGGTCAAATAAGTATGATATATCCTCTTTGACAAAAAATGTTAAAGAAATGATGAAATTTGATGAAAATGTAAAATTCACGACTATGGCCTCTATCTTGCACCCAGCGTAGCGGGGCGCAAAATGTAATTTCCAGTCCAGCGCCCTTGCTGCATAAAAAGCTAATTCATTTGCGCCAAATTGAGCGCCCATGGGTGTGTTGGTCTTAAAATGAGGTGTGGTCAGGCGCAATGCTGGCCTATTCCTATCTAGCGGCAGGGCAAAGCTCTTGCAAGATTGATCAACAAAAACCTGGCCTACCGTCAATATGTGCTTTTGTCAGTGAGTGCATAATGCGTGTATCCTCTGCTTGTTACACATTAGGCCTATGCAACGATGAAGTGCAGCACCCACAAAAGCAAACAATTAAAAATTAAAAAATGACTAAGTGAAAGATTATTTTCAAGATATTAAAAAAAAAACCGTGTCAGAATGGTGAGTGCGATCGCTCCACGGACCCATATCAGTGCATGCTGAGATCCAGGCTAGTTTAATCGTAAGGGAACCTATTCCATCGTATAATTTGCGATTCAACATGTGAGGTTATGCATGTATGCAGATTATACTGGATAAAGCTGGAACTCTAATACTGGCAAACTCTGTAATTAGGGCCCGAGCACCGACCGGTGCCAGGAACCTATTGTTTTTGATGGGATTTTTATTATTCTTCTTCCTTCTTCTTCTTCTTCTTATTAGGGCCCGAGCACCGACCGGTGCCAGGGCCCGTAACGGGTCCTGGCACCGAAGGTGTGAGGAACCTATTGTTTTTGATGGGATTTTTATTATTCTTCTTCTTCTTCTTCTTCTTCTTCTTCTTCTTCTTATTATTATTATTCTGCTGCGAGAACGCATTTTTGAAGGCTTTACCATACACGAAAACTCACAAAAATTTGCACACACGTCAGACTTGATGAAAATTAAAAAGTTTTATTGTTTTTGTGCTTGGACATGCCCCAGTGGCTCTATAGCGCCACCAAACACGCGGCCATTTTGGAACGCACTTGCTCGGATTCTCATGAAATTCCACAGGGCCACAGCAGTCATAATACATTTTTTTGTCAATTTTTTTGAAATTTTTTTGCTGCACAGGAAGTGAGCTATGAGCCATTTCCTGCGTTTTTTCAGATTTTACGAACACATTTTTGAGGGCCTTATTATGCTCGAAAACTCACCAAACTTGGTTGATTGACTAAAAGTATTAAGTTCTTTCATTTGATATCTCATTTTGGTAGCTCTATAGCGCCCCCTAATACATAATTGCATTTTTGAGGACCTCAGCATGCTTGAAAACTCACGAAACTTTGCAGACCTATTGAGCTGGTCATACTATTTACTAGGATATAGGGTTTGAAGAAAAATGTGGCAAAATTGCATTACAGCGCCACCTAGAAAATTTCAATGAAGCAGCCCTCGCAGCGTGTTTAATCTACATGTTCCAAATTCGGTGGACATATGTACTATGCCAAGACTTTAAAAAAAGTCTCTTGGTGCCATGACCTAGACTCAACAGGAAGTCAGCCATTTTTAATTGAATTTGCAATTTTTTAAAATTTTTTGCAATTCACAGGCATCGTACTTTAACGAACTCCTCCTAGAGATTTTATCTGATCAACTTAAAATTTGGCATATGACATTGAAAGACGTCGTCGATGTTAAATTGCGAAGCTTATTTGGATTCATCGAAATTTGTATCCGTGGCGTCGCGGCGAATTTCGATGTTCCGCCATGAAAATGGAAGTTGCTTTTATGAGCATATGCTTTGGGAGATTTACGTGAAACTTTACAGGCTTAATGATAGTCTAATTCCAAATATACCTATATGTTGATATTGGAGTGGGTGTGGTCAGGTGGCTCTACAGCGCCCTCTTGACACGGCCATGTTGATATAAAAGTGCTTGAATGTTCATGAAATTTGGTCTGATCATTGCATTTGTTTTTCTGGGCTGTGCTGATTTTTTTGAAATTTTTCGGCCAAACAGGAAGTGAGCTATGAGTCATTTCCTGCGTTATTCCAAATTTTATGAACACACATTTGAAGGCCTTAGCATACTCGAAAACTTGCAAAACTTGGCTAAAATATTATTTGTCACATTGTCTTCAATTTGAAACAAAAATTGGCAGTAAATGAGGCATCATGGCTCTATAGCGCCCCCAATACGATTTTTAAAAGAATTACCCTTTTGAGGGTTTCAGCATGCTCAAAAACTCACAAAATTTTGTAAAATTTTAAAGACCATCATTCCTATTACACTGATAAAAAATTTACAAATAGGCGTGGCAAAAATGGCATTATAGCGCCCCCTGGAAAATTTCAAGTAAGCAGCCCTCGCAGCCCGGTAAACCCACATGTATGAAATTCGGTAGACATGTGAGATATGCCGAGACCTACAAAAAAGTTTCTTGGTGCCATGACCTAGACTCAACAGGAAGGCTGCCCTTTTTAATTGAAATTGCAACTTTTTAAAATTTTTTTTGCCATTCACAGGTGTCGTACTTTAACGAACTCCTCCTAGAGATTTTATCCGATCAACTTAAAATTTGGCATATAATATCTTAAAATCTTGCTGACGTTAAATTGCGAAGCTTTTTTGATTTCATCGAACGATGCATCCGTGGCGTCACGGCGAATTTTGATGTCCTGCCATGAAACAGGAAGTTGCTTTCAATTCCACATACTTTGTGGGATTTGCCTGAAACTTTCCAAGTTTGATGAAATTGTCCGCCCAAGTATAGATATATGCTTATTTTATATCGAGAGGTGCCAGGTGGCTCCACAGCGCCCTCTAGATATGGCCATGTTCAGATAAAAGTGCTTGAAAGTTCATGAAATTTGGTATGATCATTGCATTAGTCATTCTCTGCAATTGTTAATTTTTTGAAATTTTTTTGCCAAACAGGAAGTGAGCTATGAGCTATTTCCTGCGTTTTTCCAAATTTTACGAACACACGTTTTAAGGCCTTAGAATGCTCCAAAACTTGCAAAACCATCCAAAAATTAGAACTGTCTTATTCTCTTCAATACATCCATCAATTGGCACTAAGTGGTGCATAATGGCTCTATAGCGCCCCCAATAATATTTATAAAAGAATTGCTCTTTTGAAAGTCTAAACATGCTGGAAAATTTACAAAAATCAAAACACTCATGGAGCCCCGCATTACGATTAATGTGTTGTAGATTTTGTGAACAGGCAAGTCAAAATGGTATCATAGCGCCCTCCAGAAAATTTTTGTCACTCCCATCAGGAAACCACATTGTACGCGGTCCAGCTGTGTCCAATGGCTCTGAATGGACACTTGCAGCCATCAAGATCTTGCTGCCACCCCAATGTGCACAGGGGGGGTGAGGGCCCTTTCAACGCTGCTTGCAGCTTTAATTAGGGCCCGAGCACCGACCGGTGCGATGAACCTATTGTTTTTGATGGGATTTTTATTATTCTTCTTCTTCTTCTTCTTTTTCTTTTTATTCTGCTGCGAGAACGCATTTTTGAGGGCTTTGCCATGCACGAAAACTCACAAAAATTTGCCCACACGTCAGTCGTCGTGAAAATTGCAAAGTATTATTATTTTTGTGCTTGGACATGCCCCGGTGGCTCTATAGCGCCACCAAACACGAGGCCATTTTGGAACGCATTTGCTCGGATTCTCACGAAATTTTATAGAGTTATAGTAGTCATCATAAATTTTTTTGTAAATTTTTTTGAAATTTTTTTGCCTCACAGGAAGTGAGCTATGAGCCATTTCCTGCGTTTTTTCAGATTTTACGAACACATTTTTGAGGGCCTTATCATACTCGAAAACTCATCAAACTTGGCTCATAGACTACAAATATTACGTTCTTTGATTCGATATCTCATTTGGCTCTGGTTGTGAAATGGTAGCTCTATAGCGCCCCCTAATACATAATTGCATTTTTGAGGGCCTCAGGATGCTTGAAAACTCACAAAACTTTGCAGACATATTAAGCTGGTCATACTCTTTACTAGGATTTAGGGTTTACAGATGGATGTGGCAAAATTGCATTACAGCGCCACCTAGAAAATTTCAATGAAGCAGCCCTCGCAGCGTGTTTGACCTACATGTACAAAATTCGGTGGACATCTGTACTATGCCAAGACCTACAAAAAAGTCTCTAGGTGCCATGACCTAGACTCAACAGGAAGTCCGCCATTTTTAATTGAATTTGCAAATTTTTTAAATTTTTTGCCATTCACAGGCTTCGTACTTTAACGAACTCCTCCTAGAGATTTTATCCGATCAACATAAAATTTTGAATTTAACATCTTAAGACCTTGCTGATGCTAAATTGCGAAGCTTTTTTGGATTTATTGAACTTTGTATCCGTGGCGTCGCGGCGAATTTCGATGTTCCGCCATGAAACAGGAAGTTGGTTTTACGCGCACATGCTTTGTGAGATTTGCGCGAAACTTTACAGGCTTTATAGGAGTCCACTTCCAAGTAGACCTATATGTTGATATTAGATTGGGTGTGGTCAGATGGCTCCACAGCGCCCTCTTGAAACGGCCATGTTGAGATAAAAGTGCTTGAATGTTCATGAAATTTGGTGTGATCATTGCTTTGTTCATGTCGAGTTATATTAATTTTTTTCAAATTTTTTGGCCAAACAGGAAGTGAGCTATGCGCCATTTCCTGCGTTTTTCCAAATTTTATAAACACATGTTTGGATGCTTAAGAATACTCGAAATCTTGCAAAAAGTTGCACAAATTATAATTGTCTTATTATCTTCAATTTTATATGTCAATTCACACTAAATTTGGCACAATGGCTCTATAGCGCCCCCAATCATATTTTTAAAAGAATTGCCATTTTCAGGGTCTCAGCATGTTCTAAAACTCACAAAATTTTGTAAATGTATAAAGACCATCATTCGAATTACTCTGACAAAAAACTTATGTATAGACATGGCAAAAATGTCACTATAGCGCCCCCTGGAAAATTTTAAATAAGCAGGCCTCAGAGCCTGGTAAACCTACATGTATGAAATTCGGTAGACATGTGGAATATGCCGAGACCTACAAAAAAGACACTTGGTGCCATGACCTAGACTCAACAGGAAGTCCGCCATTTTTAATTGAAATTGCAACTTTTTTGGATTTTTCGCCATTCACAGGTGTCGTACTTTAACAAACTCCTCCTAGAGATTTCATCCGAACAACTTGAAATTTGGCTAATAGTATCTAAAGACGTTGCCGATGTTAAATTGCGAAGCTTTTTTGGATTCATCGAATTTTGTTTCTATGGCGTTGCAGCAAATTTCAATGTCCCGCCATGAAACAGGAAGTTGGTTTTACTCCCACAGACTTCATGGGTTTTCCCTGAAACTGTCCAAGCTTAATAAAATGGTCCTCCCAAGTATCAATATATGCTAATATTAGATCAAGTGTGGCCAGAAGGCTCCACAGCGCCCTCTAGATACGGCCATGTTTAGATAAATGTGCTTGAATGTTCATGAAACTTGGTGTGATCATTGCATTAGTCTTTCCGGGTTATGGTTTATTATTTTGGCCAAACAGGTATGAGCTATTAGCTATTTCCTGCATTTTCCAAATTTCATGAACATATGTTTGAAGGCCTTAGAATACTCCAAAGCTTGCAGAACCTTGCACAATTTATAATTGTCTTATTCTCTCGAATGTCATCCATCAATTGGCACTAAATGTGGCATAATGGCTCGATAGCGCCCCAATCAGATTTTTAAAAGAAATCTCTTTTGTGGGTCTAAACGTGCTGTAAAAATTACAAAAACCAACACGCTCAAGGAGCCTGGTGTTACAATTACTATGCTGGAGATTTAGCGCACGGGCATGTCAAAATGATATCAAAGCACCCCTCCAGAAAATTTTTGCACTCTCCGCAGGAAACCACATTTTTCACAGTCTAGCAGTGTCCAATGGCTGTGAATGCACACCTGCACCCATCTAGATTTTGCTGCCTCCCCAACGTGCAAGAGGGGTGCGAGGGCCCTTTCAACGCTGCTTGCAGCTTTAATTATTATTATTCTGCTGCGAGAACGCATTTTTGAGGGCTTTGCCATGCACGAAAACTCACAAAAATTTGCAGACACGTCAGTCTTGGTGAAAATTGCTAAGTATTATTATTTTTGTGCTTGAACATGCCCCAGTGGCTCTATAGCGCCACCAAACACGCGGCCATTTTGGAACACACTTGCTCGGATTCTCACGAAATTCAATAGGGTCATAGTAGTCATAATAAATTTTTTTGTCAATTTTTTTGAAATTTTTTTGCCACACAGGAAGTGAGCTATGAGCCATTTCCTGCGTTTTTTCAGATTTTACGAACACATTTTTGAGGGCCTTATCATACTCGAAAACTCACCAAACTTGGTTGATTGACTAAAAGTATTAGGTTCTTTCATTTGATATCTCATTTTGCACTGGGTGTGACATGGTAGCTCTATAGCGCCCCCTAATACATTATCGCATTTTTGAGGGCCTCACCATGCTTGAAAACTCACAAAACTTTGCAAACATATTAAGCTGGTCATACTTTTTACTAGAATATAGGGTTTACAGATAAATGTGGCAAAATTGCATTACAGCGCCACCTAGAAAATTTCAATGAAGCTGCCCTCGCAGCGTGTTTAACCTACATGAAAAAAATTCGGTGCACATGTGTACTATGCTAAGACCTAAAAAAAAGTCTCTTGGTGCCATGACCTAGACTCTACAGGAAGTCCGCCATATTTAATTGAATTTGCAACTTTTTTAAATTTTTTGCCATTCACAGGCGTCGTACTTTAACGAACTCCTCCTAGAGATTTTATCCGATCAACTTGAAATTTGGCACAGGCCATCTCAAGACCTTCTCCATGTTAAATTGCGAAGCTTTTTTGGATTCATCGAAATTTGTGTCCGTGGCCTTGCGGCGAATTTCGAAGTTCCGCCATGAAAGTGGAAGTTGCTTTTATGACCACATGCTTTGTGAGATTTGCGTGAAACTTTACAGGCTTAATAATAGTCTACTTCCAAATATACCGATTTGTTGATATTGGATTGGGTGTGGTCAGGTGGCTCCACAGCGCCCTCTTGACACGGCCATGTTGACATAAAAGTGCTTGAATGTTCATGAAATTTGGTGTGATCATTGCATTCGTCATTTCGGGCAATGTTTAGTTTTTTGAAATTTTTTGGCCAAACAGGAAGTGAGCTATGAGCTATTTCCAGCGTTTTTCCGAGTTTTATTAACACACGTTTTCAGGCCTTAGAATGCTCCAAAACTTGCAAAACCTTGCAAAAATTATAAAGGTTGTATTCTCTTCAATGTCATCCATCAATTGGCACTAAATATGGCAAAATGGCTCTATAGCGCCCCCAGTCAGATTTATAAAAGAATTGCCCTGTTGAAGGTCTAATCATGTTTGAAAATTTACAAAAATCAACAAACTCATGGAGCTCTGTATTACAATTACTATGTTGTAGATTTTGCTCACAGGCATGTCAAAATTCTATCATAGCACCCTCCAGAAAATTTTTGCACTCCCCTCAGGAAACCACATTGTACGCGATCCAGCAGTGTCCAATGGCTCTGAATGGACACCTGCAGCCATCAAGATCTTGCTGCCACCCCAACGTGCACGAGGGGGGCGAGGGCCCTTTCAACGCTGCTTGCAGCTTTAATTCATGTTGTCTTCTAGAGCAGTGGTTCCCAACCTTTTTAGGCCGCGCACCACCTTTTACTTTCCAACCTAGCTGACGCACCACCATGCCCAACACATGAAAAGGCACCGTCTATTTATAGTCTCATTGAGGGCATCAAGTTTAATACAACAAAATATAAGAACACACAACTGTTTATTACTGAATGTGCAATAATAGGCCAATTGTGCTCTCACATTTGAAAGGTGAGGAGAATAATATGAAAATAAACAGTCAGTCACTTTATAGGTCACGGACGGATTTTTCCAAGGAGCTCCTCCTTGGATTTTTCCCTTTGCTTCACTTGCTACTGCTACCTCGCGGTTCTGCGCTTGCGCAACCCTAAAATCTTGGGCTGTTTCCTCGCTCATATCTTGAAGTTTCTTAAAAAATCATAAAAATAGATGTATTTTCAGTGCGCATTTCGACCTATAAGCGTACATATATTTGCATGCACATGCTGGGTTTTCCTGAAAATGCAGAAATTAGATGATAATGGCGCATATGGGCATAGCTATATCTTTGAACAAACTTATTTAACTGGTTATAAAATCTGCTTATGTCATGATAAGCTAACAAATCACAAAGTTACTACTGTAAACTGATTCATATTGCAATATCAAGTTGAAAACAAAGACTTTACAATCGCTTTGCATTAAGGTAGCATTTTTTGACAAGGGAGCAAAATTTGACAAAACACCAGCGTTGCCACATTGACTGTGGAAAACGCATATGCGCGCTAGAACTGTCTAAAAGTGCGCGTTTTGTGGGACTGAAACAATGTTTTGAGCGATCCGAATTGATTTGTTTGAGCTTTTTGCTACAAGTGAAACTCCATTTGAAATAATGCATCATTTTTTATTTTTTAGTAAAATAAAACACAATAGGCTGCCATTACCCTTCTCATGTCGTGCACCACCTAGTGGCAGCTTGCGCACGACGGGTGGTGCGCGACCACAGGTTGGGAATCCCTGCTCTAGAGGATCCTGCCTGGGAGGGTGGCTGTTCGGCGACAAAGGTTGGCCAAAATATAAAATAGCTACATGGCATATAATGTCTGAATAGCGCATGGATTTTCAGTCTGTCACAAGAAATACAAACTGTAACTGAACGAATGATTGAAATGCTGACAAAAATACGCATCAAAAGTTTGGATAAGTCCTGCATGGCTAGACTTTTTACTTGCAGTTATGTGAAAAAACATTTGAATCAGACCTGATCCATTAATAGGGTGCCTGCTGTCCTGTTTCCATTATCAAATGCGAAATTGATAGGATGCCAAACTAAATACTGCTACACAAAAGGGGAATAACCTCCTTCAAGGCTGACAGATTCTCTGTCACAAAATACATGAGTACACTGAGCAAGACTGATGGTTGCGACCCCTCTTACTACAAATTCACATGACTGGTCACATGTTTACACTTTAGTCAAACTTGGTGACCAGTCAGAACACAACAAATGTAAATTTGCAGGAATGTATTGAAATTTCAGATGCAAAATTTTAAAATACTGCCATAATAAGGAGTATAAACTAGGCTTATTCCGTCGGAGGCGATGGCTGGGGGTATATCCTCGAACGCCCCCAATCCTCCAATTCCCCAATCCTTGAATAGACCTTGAATAGACTTTCATTTTAACTTAATTTCAGGTCAATCGATCAAATGGTTCTGAAGATATGGCCAAAATGGTAATTTTTCATCACAAAGCGCCACCTGGTAGCAAAATATTGAACCATACAAGTATGATGTCATCATGTGACACGTTGTGAGGTCATGACCTTGTAGTTGCACATAGTTTCATGTCAATTGGAGAAATAGTTCCAAAGATATAGCAAAAATGGTGAATTTTATGTGACAAAGCTCCACCTTGTGTCAAAGTTTTGAACCAAACAGGTATAATGTCATCGTGGGACACATCCTCAGGTCATGACCTTTCATTTGCACTTGATTTGAGGTCAATCAGACAAATATTTCCAGAGATTTTCAGTTTTTGGCCCCTGGTGGCCAATCTAGAGATTGTAAATAGTCCAAAATCGAATCAGTTCTTCCTCTTTATGATACTAACTTATATGCAAAACTTGGAATTTCTAATTGAAATATTATTGCAATAATCGCTTTAACATGTAAATCAGTTTTTGGCCCCTGGTGGGCAATCTAGAGATCGTTAATTGTCCAAAATCTAATCAGTTCTTCCTCTTTATGATACTTACTTATGTGCAAAACTTGACATTTGTAATTGAAATATTACTGAAGTTATCGCGGAACAGTGATTTTTTTCGTTTTTGGCCCCTGGTGGCCAATCTAGAAATTGTAAATTGTCCAAAATCAAATCAGTTTTTCCTCTTTATGATACTTACTTATATGCAGAACTTGGAATTTCTAATTGAAATATTACTGCAGATATCGCGTTAACACTGAAATCAGTTTTTGGCCCCTGGTGGCCAATCTAGAGATTGTAAATTGTCCAAAATCGAATCAGTTCTTCCTCTTTATGATAGTCACTTATGTGCAAAATTTGGAATTTGTAATTGAAATATTACTGAAGTTATTGCGTTAACACATAGGGCGGCGGCGGCGGCAGCCGGACCAAAAACATAATATCACCCTTTCTTTACTATTCAAAATATGGCAACTGGGCATGAATTTTCAAAATGTTTTAAAAAGTCATAGAATACACCACATGCAATGAAGCATGAAATGGCTTCAAACAGTTAGCAGGAAACCATGGAAACACCCTCATTCAGAATTGCAACATTAAACCCATACATAATGCCTATAAAAGACATCAGCTGACTTCCACCTGCCTAACTTTTGCACCACGTGTGGATCAATACCCTGATTAACAGCCGCCGTTGCTCCTGTAGGGTGAAATGACTTGGCCGTAAAACCTGACCAAGACCAGCCTGCTTAATACCATCCTCCATAATTCTTGCAATACCACTTGAATCGAGTGCATGAAAAGGTTTCCGCAAAGACAAGAACACAGTTGTGTGATGGACGCACACCTGAAGTTCTCTGAATGTAGCTTACCAAGGTTTTCACAGGGCATAATTTACCATTTTCCGATGGAGGTAAGGTAACAGTAAATCCAGTCCTTTGGAGATCATTCTTTATGCCAATCAAGGTTATTCTGGCACTACCATTGTCTTGAAATTGCATAAGATCACATGTGAAAGGCTGTTTACAGAGCTAGTATCTGGATCATATACAACACTCTTTGGTGCAGTGACGTGCTGTCGGAGGTCAGTTAGGGTAGGCAGAATCCTTACCGTTAAACAAACAATAACTCTATTAATTTGCTTGATTAGCAATCTGAGGATTGATTAACTAATTTACAAGACTAAATGGCAGAAAGGCATGCCAGTTCCATTTACAACTTTATTTCTCAGTGCATTGAATTTAAATGCTCACGAGACATCAAGTCTGTTCATATTTGCTTAGAGGAAGCTAATGCAATGCCATAAACAAATATTAAAACCTGTCTTTTGCGGCGTTCAATGTGTGGTCAATATGTTTACGATAATATTTTCCCCCTTAAACTCGTACTTTTAATGCCATTTTTTTAAAATAGGGAGTTTATTTTCAGTCTTCTTTCATAATCCGATAAACAAAAGATCAAAACAATACAGGGTTGCCAACTTTCCACACAATCTTATGCATATGGTGTAAGTTTCACGCATTTTGAAGGTGTATTCACCATAGTCAGCGATTATTCAACAAATGAATATTAATGAGATTCATAGGCGTAATTAAAGTCCTTGTGAGTAGAAGTTACAGTTTCACTTGCGTTACGGTGGATTTCACCACAAGTAACAAGGGAGCGATTGTCACTCCAAACGTTGAGCGCTTTTCCTCGCTCAGAGGTTGGAAGCAATGTGTGTTGTCATGATCACTTAAATTGTTTAAACGAAATAAGACCATTTGAAACGTCTTTATGCAATTCCATTGCTTCCAACCCCTGTATAAAGACAAACGAGGGAATTCCAGAGTCATAATTGATTTCCACGTCTCTAGTGGTGAAATCCACCATCATGCACCATGAAACTGGTTAACTTCCATGCTCAAGAATTCAATTCCGCATGAAAATATCAAAAAAATCAAAAAATCTTAAATACGCCTCAATTGAATGATTGCTGACTGCGGCATGGGAACGTGAATGCCTCTAAGGCTGTATTTACACTGTAAGTCTAGATGCCCAGATTGGATCTGCTGCCTGAATCAGATTTTTTTTTTTTTTACTGTGCGATTACACATATTTTATATCTGATTTACGCGATTACACTTGCCTACAACATCTGAAACATTGCGCATGCCTACTTTTAGTTTTGACCAAACTTTCGGCCACGCCAACTTCAGCACCAAATGCTACCTGCTAAGCAAACGTAAGTGGATGAGGCTGACATATCGTCGGCATGCTGATAAAACCTTGTATCTCCAAACTGATAAGAAACAAAAACTCGTATGTCCACTATTCTTACATGCAAAATTAAACTTTTTTCATTTTATTTATGCTTATATTTATATTGTTTTTTAAAAATGTTTATTTATTTCTATTTTCCTGCGAAGTTTATTATTTTGAAGATACTAGGTTTTATCTGCAGGCCGACAATATGTTTGATGATAATGTTGTGGTGCATGTAAACTTTTCCTAACATTGCCAGGATTTTTAGGCAGAGAAGAAGAAAAGGGCCACAATTGCATCTTGTGCATATGCTGCGATTATTGCCTCTTCAGTCGTTCGTAGGAATGTCTGGGTGCGAGACAGCGTCCATGTTCAGTCTGCCAGCTTCTCAAATTCAAATCTTTGTTCATTTACCGTGCGTTCACTGTTTATGCGACAAAATAAGCAAAATGGTCGCAGATTTGATGACGTTAAGAGATGAGTAAGAAAATCTGATCAGCCTGTTTACACGACGGTCGCATTGGCACATAGCTATCCGATAGCCAACAAATCTGATTTATTTCCACATATGAATGAGGCCTGTATCCGATCTCAAAATATCCGAATACATGCGTCTTTTTCCTGTTTACTCCGTCAACGAGCATATCCGATCTGCGCCACATAAGAGCAAAAAATCAGAATTGGGTGACATTACACTGAAAATGTAAATACGGCTTAAGAGGCACGAGACCCACGGCGTATGCGTGAGAGTTTGCAGCCCTGACAATATACGGAATTACCGAGAGAAGTGGGATTTTTTTTTGAATGAATTATTAAGATTTACTTCTTTGCAGTCTGAAATCAAAGCATAAAGGTAAATTAATCTTTTTGTTACTATCACCTCTTAATCATTACAGGCTTAATTGACCAGAAAAAAAGATCAAATTGATTGATTCACAATCAGGCATAGTACGTGGAAACAGGTTGACAAACTGTAGCGATAAAAAAGAAGTCACTGCCTACCCTGACCGCACGTTCCTGCTTAGGTGCCGTATTAGAGTGTCTCAACATGAGGGACAGACCCAACAAACAAATACATTTCACTGTCAACTACGTCACACAGATAGAATGATAAACTAAGGCCATGAGCTAAACAGGTCATTAAATGTAGAAATAGGCATAACCTCAGAACCTCTCATACACTTAGTAGTGCTACATTTCACAAGTACAGACACTAACAGTCTAATGTGAGGATCACATACTCATATGCATATCCATCTCATACGCTGCATCCAAATGACCTAATGCTGCTAAAGTAGTGTTTAACATGGATTTAGGTCTCTCTGAATCATCTGCTATGGAACTCAGAAAGTCTGCTAAACAAGATGAAGAACAAGGGGGGAAACTGATCACCGAGTTCACAAAAATGCTTCAGTTTTCAAAGTACACCATTAAATGATTTCCGTGTACTTTCTGCCAAACACATCGGCAGTTCAGAAAGTGATCTATCAGACCATTCACGCTTTTTTTAGACAAGTCCGCCAAAGACCCTGCAAGCAAAAATCTTCCATCCCCTGCTCCTTAACGGTTCTGGGTTTAGACCCAAAGATAGAAATGTCTGCGGATTGTTTGGTATCCTTAAGGGTGTGTCTATCAGTATCTGCCGTAACAGACTGAACCACTGTTGACTTGGCCATTAAGGGGCTAGCTTTCTGTTTGACAATCACATCCATTACCTTGCCCAGGATACAGACAGGAGCATTGACATAATTGTGCTCTATTGGCCAGTTTCTCTGGGCGAGGGCACCCACTCCCTCTGTTAGCTCCCAAAAGTGTCTGTTGAATCTGGGTAACAGAGTTACACACTCATGAAACGCTCCACACTGTGAGGATCCCACAACCTTTCTATCCCAGATAACCTTTCGCTCCAGATCTGCCCCAGCTCTGTGCTGACTCCAGCTGATTCAGCGCAGAGCTGGGGCAGATTCGGAGCGGAGGTGCTTGCTATCTGGAATTTAACTGAACAACTTTGGGAGCAACATCCAGTTGTGGTTGTCTCTCTTGCGAGACATGTCTGCCTGCCACTGTTGACGCCGGCAATGTGACTGCAATGCAGAGAGGCTCCAATTTCTGTTGCTACTGACCAAATACTTTTGGCCAATATGGAGAACAGGTGAGAGGGTCCGCCCTTTTCCGCGAACAAGAGGCATAAATGCCATAACTACCATTAGAATAGCAAACAGTTCCCTGAAGTTTGATCTGTTTGAAATGTCTATACTCCAGTTGCCTGAGGCTTGCAGAGTCTCTGACATGGAGGGAACCCTCCCATCCTACCTTAGATGCATCAGTCATAATCTGGGAATCAAATTTTCTATGGTTGACTTCCTTGCAATTAAAATTATCAACAGTATCTAACCACCATTGCAACTCATCTACAACATCACCTGAAAGAAATAAATGGGAATTCCAGGACTGACGAGTACCGAGAAGTCTATAACAGGCTGTAAGGCAGTGGTTCTCAACTGGTAGGTCGCGACCCACTTCTGAGTGGGTCGCAGGCAGCTGGTTAAAAAAATAATGTTCAATGCGCCTCTGTTCCTGGAGTCAACGTAACCATCATTTGACTGACGTTTAAGTGTTGTGTTGAGGTTCTGAATATTCGAGGGGGCGTTGAGTGGAAGAGGAAGAAGCGAGGAGAGTTGAGCTCACAAGTGACGATAGGAGTTTGAACTTGAAACGCAAGTTTTTGTGAAATGGAGGTTTTTTTTTTTTTTGCGTATTCAAGATGTATCATATGATACCTGAGGTAGGCAGTAATATGCCCTAATACCATATACACTGCCAAAATCCACAAGAAGTGTTGCGTTAATGTTCTGAGGCAAGATGGCAAAGCGTAAATGTGACCCATAGTATTTAAAATGTGGATTTTCATACATTGGAGACATTCATTTATTTTGTGCAGTTTTGATCATTTTATTTTAATACCTTTTATACATGCAGTTGTCATGTTCCTCCTCACTTTGTGCTCTGAATTCAATAATATTGATAGACGTGAAATATTTAGTTTTGTGGCCTTATTTATTTTGTGGAGTTTCGATATTTTATTCTTTTCACTTTTACACATGCAGTTGTCATGTTCCTCCTCATTTTGTGCTCTGAATGCAGAAATATTCATAGAAGTTAAATATTGAATTTCGTTGCCTTATTCATTTTGGGGTCTATTCTCCCATGTGCCTAAGTCGAAAAAAGCGCGTAACTACGCGCTTTCAGCCTACGTGTATTGTCTCCTCGATTTAAGTCTGTGCATTACGCACCCCGAAAGCAGTTACGCACTTGGGGCGGAGCAAGGCCAAAATCGGGGCGTTTCTGGGCGTTTCTCAGGCAAATAACACTTACGCGTATTCTCTCCCTGGCTTACGCGCTTTTTCTGTTAAGCGCTTTTGAGGGCTGTATTAAGGTCAAGCGAAATGGAATATTTCGTTTGATGACGGTTATAGGCCGAATTTTAATATTAATTTTATTTTATTTTACATGGTAAAGGTTGAGACATTCAATGTTTGATTGTTCATCCTTATTTCTAAACTACATTTCTCATAACTATAATAAATTATCAAACGAAATCATCATATGATATTACGCAACAGCCTGTTCTCCAATTAGTTCAATTACAAACGCATTACAAACAATTACAAACAACAAGGTCACAACTGCTCTGTCGGTCCTGGCATCTGGGTTCCAGAGAGTGGCTGGTGACGTCATGCACATATCACAGGCGTCTGTGTCAAGGTGTCTGACACAGTTTGTTGATGCTATGCTGCATCAATGGGGGCCATTGATTGTGCTCACAAGGCGCGTTGTCTGGGGCTAATATCCCTCCATTTATTGAAAATAATTAGTGCTGGCTAATTCTTGATGGGTTTCCTTCATAAACACGTTTTAGGGCATTTAGGTCCTGGTTGTGTGTGTGTGTGTGTGTGTGTGTGTGTTGGGGGTGGGTTGCGGCGTAGATTGGGGTGGGGTGCAACTGCCGTGCACTCAAAATCAATTGGAGAGGTGAAACATGCAAATAGAATGGCTTCATTTCATTGTCAAGGCAAATTGCATCACTTCATAGCCAATTGAACAGATGTTGCAATCACTTCATTTGCCAATGCAAACTTTCTGGTGACTGGTACAGCAGTAGACTTGAACAATTGTTTGGTTGGTTAGCCTGTCCATGAGTCAATGTATGCTAGTCCATATTTAGAGATGTTTTCAAATACAGAAATCTGGCTTAAGCTGCTGGAAATGTGTGTGTTTAACGATAGCTATGTTAACATGGGCACACATAATTGGACTAAAGGCCCAATCAGATTAATAATGCTTCGTGTAAACACGTCAATTGGACGATTCTGTTCCGATTCGGTCCATTCGGAAAGAAATTTCATTCAATGAGAAAGGTGGATTATGTCGATCATCATTCCAAACAACGTCCACACCCATTTGGATTTGGTCTTCTTTTCCTATCAAGGAATCAACTACATTAATGTAGTTGAGAAACAGCAGGCGTCCCAAAACTGATCCCTGGGGGACGCCACTCCCCACCATACCTAGCTCAGATGATATACCACTGACCACCACTCTTTGGGTTCTGTCCTGTAACCAGTTTTGAATCCACTTCAGAATACGTCCTTGTAATGTACCGATCAGGAATCAGTTGCGAGAACCAGGAAATGCAGTAGAGCTTGTTTTATTGGCAAAGGGGGAGAACCTCCGCAGGGCAGAAAGCAACAGTACAGAGTCCACAATCCAAAAGTCAAAGTCCAGTTGGGCAAAAATAGTATCAAAAACCAGGGCAGCAATCACAGTAATCGTAGTCGGACAGAAATGGGTCTGGTACACAGGAATAGTTCTATCAGAGAAGCAAGCCAGAATGCACAGGACGTAATCCGAATCGTTACCAGGGCAGCAAACAGAGATCTCGTAGTCGGGCAGAAAAGAGGTCAAAACACACAGATGCAACAGTAATCCAAAATCACAAAGGCAAAAATCAAAAGTCGGGCAATCCAGTCAGAAAGATAAACACTGAGAAATCGAGGCGAGAAACGTAGCACAAGAAAACTAGGGAGAACGATCTGACAAAGGAAGTGCTAGAAAAGACATCTTATATACACATCCGGGGTGAACACATGACAAGGGCCAACAGGTGCAATCAATGGTACAATAATCAGGAGTGACACAGGAGGAATAATCTAATTACATGAATTTGGCAAATGCAAAAACGCAGACAGGGATCACAAGACAATCCTATGAACAAACAACAGCTCTGATTAAGGAGTACTGAAGTGTATAGTCTAAAGAAAAGGAGAGCCAGAGATATAAGTGGAAAACTGCAGCAGAGATAATAAGGGATAGGCAAGGAGGGCGGAGATTAGAATTGGGCGACTGCTGAGAGATCGTTAGTCAATTAGTATGTGCAGCTATACAATCCCGAGTGCATGTTAGTAAGTTAGTAAAAATATACAATGTTAATAAGGGTTAGTAATTATCGAAAACATGGCAAGATAACTAATCTAAACATGAAAAATAATAAAACAAGGAAATCCAAACTACAAAAATACAATACACAATCCTAAGAATGGTCAGTCAGAGCAATGGTCACTAAACACAGAAATCCATAAACATGGCAAAGCCAGGCACAGAACTTCAACAAGACATGAGCATGATCAGAATCACAACAGTCCTGTAACTCCAATGGAGCTCATTTTAAATACTAGTCTCTTATGCGATACTGTATCAAATGCTTTCTGAAAATCCAAGTATATGATGTCATAAGCCCTGCTCTGGTCTTAAGTCTAAGTGGCCTCTTCAAAAAATTCCAGAGGGTTTGTCAGACATGACCCTCCCAAACGGAAACCATGTTGGCTATCCCTCAAAATTAAACTACGTTCAAGAAATAAGTCCAGCTCATCTTTTATGAAAGATTCCAGTATTTTGCATGCCATGCAAGTTAAACTGACTTGCCTGTAATTTCCTGGCTCAGTACGGTCCCCTTTCTTATATACTGGTATTGTATTGCCCTGTTTCCAATCATTTGGTATTTCTCCAGTTCCTAAAGACCGTCTGAAGATGGTGATTAGCGGCTTAAAGGTGATCTTTCCAACTTCCCCAAGCACTCTCGGATATAAGCCATCAGGACCCGCCGCCTTATCTGCCTTTAGTTTATGCAACTTATCTCATACTTCATTATCCCTAACCTCAATTTCCGCAAAATAATCTTGAGCATTGGACATGCCCTCTGGCCGAATAAAAACCCACTCTGTGGTAAAATTCTCAAAGTAACTGTTTAAGGTATCCGCACTATCCTTGTTATCATATATCATATTCTTTATGCACTGAACCTCCTCTTTAACTTTTCCTGCTACAGTACTGAAAGAAGTGCTTAGGGTTCATTTTTGCCCCCTCTGCAATTTGTCTTGCATACAGTCTTCTAGCATTCCTCAGCTCTTTTTTGACCACAGCCCACATTTTACAGTATTCAGCCATAGTAATCTTATTGTTATCCTTTATGTACATCTTATAAAGATTTCTCTTTTCCTTCAAACTCCTACGAATAGCTGTGGTCATCCACTGAGAATTCTGCTTTTTCAGCTTACTTTTGGACACCTTTGGAATGAATTTGCATTGTGAATCAAATAAAACCCCTTTAAATCTTTCCCACATCTCATTTACAGACTCTCTTACAGTCCAGGAGTGTCTCCCATTTTATTTCACTTAGATATGAGTGCATCCTGTCAAAGTTTGCTTGCCTAAAATTGAAAAATTTTGTTTATAAAGACACCTTTTTAACTTCCCGTGAAACCTCAAAATTAACAGTTGAATGATCACTTGTCCCAAGTGGCTCCAGTACCTCAACATTAATTCTATCTGGGTCATTACAGAGCGCTAAGTCAGAAATTGCCTCCTCTCTTGTAGGTTTATTAACATACTGCACCAAAAAATTATCATTTATAATTCCTCCCCACTACCCTGTCCTTTCACCATTTCCCAATCGATACCAGGATAATTTGAGTCTCCCATAATAATAGTCCTACCTCCTCTACAAGCTTGCGTAATCCTCTTAAAAAAGCATTTCATTGACTGTACTGTCCAATGCTGGTGGTCGATAATATACACCAATGTTTAAACCTGTCTCATGTTTGCCAATGAGCCTGACCCAGATATCTTTGCAGGGCAAGGAATGTTCAATTTCAGGAATTTCCTGCACATTTATGTTTTCGTTCACATAGAGTGCTACACCCCCTCCTCGCCTATTGCATATATCCTTCCTTAACAGCTTATAACCTTCTATATTATATTCATCTCCATCCTCTTCATTAAGCCATGTCTCTGTAATCCTAACTATGTCATAGCCTTTACTAAACATCATGGGCCTCAGTTTCTTTTGAAAAGTGGGGGGGGACAAAGGCATTAATTAATGTTTTCGATTTGGGTGAAATGCTACCATCACATGCATGAGTGTATTTTATGTTTTAAGTCAGTAGTTGAGTTTCCATTTCACATCAAGCGATTTTTTAGACAATTCACTTCAAAGGAAATGCGACTGACCGCACATTTCCATCAACCAGCTTGGAGCAAATAAACTCCAATGTATTAAGCCAGGTTTTCCACAAGATGGCAATAAATCACTTGTAGCCTGTGTACCATAGATAGGCCCTACAGTACAACATTAGAAGAGGTGGTCGCAATTTGATCAAAAAAAAAAAAATGCACAAAAAAATAGTGCGATGGAAACCCGACGACTGTCATGTACTGAATTAGAAGATATACCTTTTTTTACCCCCCCAACCACTGGGAATTCAATCGCAGGATTGATACCTGGAAATTACATTTCATTCCATTGTTTAAATAAACTGTCGATAAAGCCAATGCCAGCGATGGTGAACCGTTACCAGCAAAACTGATGAAGTAATTTGCAGAAATTGGCGTTTATCAATGAATGTAGCAAAAATGGGAAATCGCAAGGCGCAAACTGAACACCAAAGCACCGGAGTAGTGAGTAGTAATGGGAATACATATCGGAGTTAACGAGCCCCGGGGTCGGAAAGCTTAACGCGGGGCGGCATACCCCTGGGTTACGCAGTTTGCAGTAGGAAAGGGGTAACAGTTACTATCAGGGTTCGAATTACACATTGGCTTTCGAAGGAGCCCCATTTTCCGGTGGGCACCCCCATTAAACCAGGTCACGTGGATAAATACAAGTGTGTAACAGCCCGGTCATTAACGGCGTTACTGCGAAAAATATTCTACGAATACCATTGTTAGCAGTTAATACCGCAGGTAGTATTTCATTAAGGCACAAGTGAACGTCTAATTTCTGGGAAGAAAACAAGAACGAAATTGGTCATCAACTGGGAGGGAATTCCATATTCAACCAATATTAAATGAAATCAGTACTTTTTCGGCTCACCTTGATGTCTGCGTACCCAGAGAAGCATTTGGGTGTGTTGACTTTATCCAGTCAAGAAGATTTTGAGTTTAATTTCTATTGCTGCTGTACGTGGTAATAGCATTTAATAGCAGCAGAGGTTTCAGATAACATATCAGGTTAGTAGAGCATGCGCAACTTTCACCTCTACCGCAATAATTGGGTCACTTAAAACATCCGAAAACTTGCATTTTTGCGAAGCTACCTCACTAATGCATTATTTGACATAAAGGCGGGATATGATAGTGACTTGAAAAAGCACATGATGAGATGGAACTAAGATGCAAGATTTGACGATATTTAAATATATTTGAAACAATGCCACCATGTCCCCTAAATGGCCCAGCTGAACACCATTGGCATAAACCCCATAAAATGATCAATTTACAGCACAGGCAGCCTTATTTCTGCCATATATCCTATATATAAAATCGACTCTGGACTAAAACAAGTCACTTATAGGCCTACTTACCTACTTAAATGGCATTTAGCAAGCTTTACTTTGAGCAAATTCCTCGACTTGTCTTGAAATTTATACAATAGCCATGAAAGTTATCATTGAACAGGTCAACCGCTATCTAAGCTTGATCTGTTACCAGCTGGCTGCATCGTTGCTTGACGGATGGTCGTCCGTGGTGCGGCAACTGCTAGTAAGAAAGCCAAATGAACTTAGTTTTTGTAGCTTTGCTACCCTCTACTCCTGACTACTGCTTAATGTTTTAATGGAAGTTTGAAAATTTGCTGGTAAGTCTGCTCTCCAAATTTTGTGCTCGAACTAACAGCTGTCACCCTGGTCACATGATCAAATCAAATACAGACTTGACAGACATTGGACAACACATTACCTAACAATCACCTTGACACATTTGCAAATCAGTGTGAAAGAAAAATAAAAAATAAAATCAAATAAAATAAGAAAATTATTAATTTGATTATATTTTTTAAAACGTGTGTAGATTAAGCATACAATGCTATGAATTGTTATTCGTAAGAAACCCATGATAGAGATAGGCTTGGATTCATAAGGGTTTATATTTCACTGTTGTTTCAGCTTGTATAGTAGGTATAATGATTTTAGGACAGTTAACAGAATGTTTTTCATGCATAATCGCCATGTATAACGGAGGAGTCCTCTCTGTGTGAAAGCGTTTAATGTTAATTATTATATATAATTACAGATACCACGAATGGTATCGAGAAGCCGGAACGCAGATTGGCTGATTGGTGAGTCCTCGAATTCATGGACTATTTTGGGAACTAGACAAAGATTTCGGGGGAAATTTTCCCGATCTAATAGCGCGCTATTTGTTTTTTAAAACAACAAGAATAGCTGGCTAATCTGACCTCGGGCTAATTTCAAAACCGCAAAATAGTGCGCTAGTTTAAAACTTCGGTCTGTAGAGAACATGCCTATTGGCGACTCAGCTCTTTCTCGTCCTCATCCTGGCAGTTACTTTGTTGCTGAAATTCTTGTCTGAACTCTTTACTCTCATCTCTCCGGGTCTATGAAACTGTGTTATTCTGGCTGAAGTTGTTACAATGTTGACATATGCACGCTGCCTGTCCTGTTTCTATGCAGGCACATTTAGTGGCCGTTTGCGGTCTCTCCTATAAAATATGTATGATGATTATTTTTTCATTGAATTAAAGAAAAAATACTGTGAGATAAAGTGGGGGGGACAAAATGACTTCTGACAAAAAGTGTTGGGGACATATCCCCCCCAAACTGACGCCTATCCCCGGACCAAACTTTGGGAGCAAATATCTCGAAAAACCGAAAAAGTGGCAGAGAGAATACTTCAAAGTTTCTCTTACCTTTAATGTCTGAAAAGGAAACAGGTAAGATGAATTTTGCACTGGTCTGGTTTAAAAATTAAAATAAGGTTGAATTTGTAAAAATATTTTTTCCCCTCGTACACAGATTTCTTGTCATTGCAGGTATAACCAACATGATAACCAGGTGGCACTTTCACTTTCACTTTCAAAAAAATTGGGTATCCCAGTTTCAAATACAATCATTACTTGTTTGGCGCACTGAAGCAGTCATCCACAATATTTCTTCAACAATGGGTATATTTCCTCAAAAATGCTCAGTTTGGCACCCGACTTTTCCACTTTTAGGTGGCACTGTAGCCATGCCAATAAAAATTGTGAGCTCAAACTTATACATGTTATACATTTATGGGCACCATTCTGCCAAATTTCATGCTACTCTGAGATGTCAACTCCACAAAGTATCTCAAAAGTGCCATTCTCTCAGAATATGACTCTTAGCATTAGCCTTCGTCATCATATTTGTTTCAACTAATATAACTCACACAAACATTTATAGCAAACCAACCCATTTTATGCAGCATATTCTTCATCCATTCATTGATCTCATTGAAATAATATTACTATTCAGTCATTCTCCACACCACATAAATAGTATTTTAAATTGACATAATTAGTTTCCAGTTAGCATTGCTGCCTCACAGCAAGAAGGTCGTGGGTTCGAATCCGGCCTGGGGCCTTTCTGTGTGGAGTTTGCATGTTCTCCCCGTGTACGCGTGGGTTTTCTCCAGGCACTCCGGTTGCCTTCCACAGTCCAAAGACATGCATATCAGATTAACTGGAGACACTAAATTGCCCAAAGGTATGAGTGTGAAATTGTATGATCTGTGAATGGTGTGTGCGCCCTGCAATGGATTGGCAACCTGTTCAGGGTGGGTCCCTGCCTTTGCCCGCAGCCAGCTGGGATAGGCTCCAGCTCGCCCCGCGACCCGAGTGAGGAATAAGCGGGTATAGAAAATGGATGGATGGATGGATAGTTTCCAGTTTGACCTGCTGGGTGTCAGGAGAAAACAAACTTCAGACAGAATTTAGGAAAGGTATCTATTCACAGCAAACATATTTCAACAGTGAAACGCTGCAACATACGGGAGGAATGGGAGGGAAATATACATTCTCATTCCCTCCACCCCACATACATACACACACACACACACACACACGTGCGCGCGCACACACACACACACACACACACACGCAGCAAAGCACACAGGTTGTTTCATAGCACAACATGATGTTCTCTCTCTAATAGTTATCCTCCTCCCTATTGAGGGGGTCTGAAAGCCACTGGAGAGGGGTTCTGCCAGCTGGCTGGACAATGCATTCTGGACAGGTGTGAGAGCCATAAATGAGTATCCCATATGAATAAAGCCACCTGGAACAGCCACAATATGGTGACATATTAATAGAAAGATTTATCTGTCAATTGAAATGCAACAAGTTTGTGGCTCTTCCGGTAAATTCCTTGTATGTATTTGTGGGGTACCCTAGGTCTCCCCATGAGAGATGAGACTTTTCTCGAAGACTCAACAATGTTCAGAGCCAGTTACCTCCTTGTGGCAGTATACAGCACCATCTTCAAACAGTTGAGATGCTGTGTAAAATGTACAACTTAAGTAAGAATGCAATGCTTTGCAAATCAGTTGAACCATTCAGTTCAAAGCCAGTCTCGAAATTATACGGTTTTTTGAAAAATACCTGTGCATTTTGAATTTGATGCAAGCAGTATGTTTCAAAAAAAGTTGGGACAGTGGCAACAATAGAATAGAGAAGTTGTACTCTGTGAATGAAGCACATCTGGGGGAACATCTCACAGCTAAGTAGGTTAAGAGGCAACAGGTCAGTAACATAACTGGGTAAAAAATGTCTTTCAGAAGTGAAAATGGTGAGGGCTTCACCTCTATGTGAAAGCCGTGGGCAAAAACAACCCTTGTCTAGTCTTAAAACAAGACCAAATAGATTCTGGTCATTTTATCGCTCCACAGTATAATCTAAGGGTATTCCTGAAACAATCTCTTTTAGTGACAGATCAGGTTCCTCCAGTTCTGAAAAAGCACAAATATTTGATGATTTTTTTTTCAATATTTTCATATCTGTCTCCAGCTGCACTCCGTAGTATTGTTACTTTTGTAAATGACAATTTGGGAAAAGTGCATTTAAACGAATCATTGGATGGTACAAAAGCTTGTGATGCTGACAGTATCTCTCCTCAAGTGTTAAATACTGTGCACAATCCTTAACTTTTTCACTTGGCTTGGAAACGAGTGAACATAGTGCCTGTGTACAAAAAGAAAGACAAGAGACAGGCTGAAAATTATAGGCCTGTGTCTTTACTATCTTCTGTTTCCAAAGTCAGGGAGAGATGAGTTTTCAGACTAATATATCCTGTTTTGGAGCCATTGCTTCATTCTTCACAGCATGGGTTTAAGAAAGGTAGATCTACCATGACTCAGCTTGTTCAAGTTGTTCATGAATTGGGACAGGTCCTTGATTCCGGTGGCCAGATGGATATGATTTATTTAGACTTCAGTCGTGCATTTGAAACTTTTCCCCATCATTTATTGATTTCACAAACTTCAAGCTTTTGGTTTTAATTTTAAACCTTTGGGTTGGTTTAAATTGTATTTGTCAGGTAGAAAACAGCAAGTTGTCATAGAAGATTGTGAGTCAGATTACCTGGATGTACTCTCTGGTGTTCCCCAGGGTTAAATTCTATTTCCTCTTATGTTCTCACTGTACATCACTGATATGCCTGGCATTATTGGCCACTTAACATCTGCTGCTCTTTATGCGGATGACTCAAAGTGTTATAGACTAATAAGATCCAAGGATGATTGTCTGCAAAATGATTTGGAAAGACTGGTTGATTAGAGTGTGAAATGGAGCCTCAGTTTTAGTCCATCCAAATGTCAGGTTATATCCTTTACAAGAAAAAGAAACCCAATCCATTTTATTACAACAAACATTAAGTGATTCTTGAAAGGGTTAATAGTAATAAAGATCATGGAGTCATTTTTGAAGACAGTTTGACCTGGAATGCCCATGTGGACCATATCGTGTCAAAGGCAAATAGCACATGGTTTATGATCAGAAGAATTGCGGGTGATAGCGGTGAACCTGAGCTTTTGCCAACTTTGTATAAAGCTCTGGTTCATAGTTAATTGGAATATTGTTCAATTATTTGGGAGACTCATACAAAGTGGAATTTTCAAGCCTTTGAAAGAGTACAGAGACGTATCACAAGGCACAGTTTTGGGCAGTGACCTCGACTATAGGATATGTTTGGTCACTCTGAATGTTCTGCCCATTTCTTTTATTTTTTAACAACTGCATTCTTCGACAATGCAATTTCAATATTGGGAACTATGCTGACTACCACACAAGATAAGGAGAGGATCTTTTATTGAGGGAACCTTATATTAGAATAGAGTTCTTTTATGCTACTTATTTTAACAAAATACCTAAACTGTGGAATAATGTGATAAATGAATTTCTTGCTATTAAAAATCCTCTAATGTTTAAAAGATGTCAGGTAGATGTTTAAAAGATGTTTATCTGAATTTTATGCATCCAAATTAGAGGATTTGAATGCAGATATTTCTTTTTCCTGGGTAAGCTTTTGTAGATGTTGCTCTTGCAGGCCGTCGTAAGTCTTTTTATCATTAATGTGTGATTGTTTTTTAAACTGACTTTGTATGTATGGTGCTCTATGCATATTTTGCTCTTTTTGGGGTGCCAGTCAAGAGGTGTTTATTGTCTACAGGGACTCCCTTTCCCCTCTATTTTTATGTAATTTGAAATGTTTTATTTTGCGGTACTTTGTATTTTTTTGTAGTGTGGATTAAATTTTTCAATAAAAAAATATAAAACCCCAATTCCAAAAAAGTTGTGGTGCTGCGTAAATTGTGAATAAAAACAGAAAGCAATGATTGCAAATGATTGCAGAATGCAAGTCTCATAAACCCACACAACTTTAGCCACAATGAAAGATAGACAACAGAACAGATGTTTAAAGTGAGACAGTTTAGCATTTCATGAAAAAAATTGCTCATTTTGATTTTTGAATCTGGTTTTGCACCAAATTAAAAGCTGGAATTAAATCACTGAACTGAAACGTAAGCAGGTGACTCTAGTACCACTGCAAACCTTTCCCTAAAAATAAGTGTAAATTTATCAAACCATTTTTGGTCAAAATTGCTGACAGAAAACAGACAAACAAATGCCACCAAATACTTTGTCCGACTCCGCTCCCCCTTCATTTAGGGGAAAAAGTCTACTGACATTGGCATAGGAATGATGCCCATGTTGGATTTTCAAAGAAAGTTGTGATGGAAGTTTGAGTGGGATTATCTCTTAGTGTTTTATTCTTGATATTTATTTAAACAAAAAGTAAAAACAAAAGCTTTCGGCTTCATTACTAGTATTATATTGTATAATGACAAAAATTCATAAAGGTAAAATGTAGTACCTGATTTGTAGTATCTGATTCAATATTATGCTTCTTCATTCCCCAGTACCAGGCGTTGACATAAATTCTTCCTCTGGAGGGCAGTATTACTCTAGCCCTGACTGAACGTAAAAACTCTGTCTGCATCTTTTTCCAAATGTTGCTGTGAATTTCCAAATGCAATAGTGTGTCATGATGTTGAAAACAATCACCAAGACTGGGATTTCGATTCTGTTGAGAATAGTGGTATTGAGTAATCTGGACAATCCCCATTAACTTTGCTCACAGGTTAACGGCTTGTGTCTGAGAATAGGCAGTTCATTTATGCAGCTAAGGTTTTGGGCGAGCTGTATGCCTTGAAACTGTTTCCTACCGTTTTTCCGGATATTTATTCCATATTTTTCTGAACTGTCCTTGGGTTGGTACACTACATCTTTGTTTTCAAAGAACTCTACTGTTTTATGTAGTTCTTGCAGCTATTTAGCAGCAAAAGTTTCACACAACATTGTAATAAAATATATTTTATTCTGAATTGCAAAGTAAAAGGGGCCATTCCAAAAACTGTTTGGAGAAACAACATAATTTGATTTGATTGAAGAAGGGAAAATGTATAAAGAAGTGAAGTAAATTATAGAATGCTCAGTTAAAATGATCTCAAATGCTTTAACCACTGCTCTTTTGTGGGTGGGGGAAACCGGAGTACCCGGACGATACCCATGCGAACACGGGGAGAACATGCAAACTCCACACAGAAAGGCCCAGGCCACATTCGAACCCATGATCTTCTTGCTGTGAGGCAGTAGTGCTAACCACCGTTTCTGCCGTTTTCGTTTCCACAGAAAATCCCATAACCCCGATGTTACCACTAGGGGGACGTTGGGTTTTAGAAAGTTAACGAAAGCATGATGCTGGATTTATTAAGCCTTATACCCCCGTTCCTCAGAGCTTTCTGGCTCATCGAAGCAAAGTTTATTTCTTCCGTTCACCCACGGAAGACTATTGTATCAAAGGCCGATGAATCCGATTCTTGATTGTCCACTATCAGGTCAGTGTCCAACGTGTCGGGCGTGATCCGATGAGGCGAAATCGTCCGATGAAGGTGACCGAAGAGTGACCGATGAGCCAGAAAGCTCTGTGGAACTGCGGAATTCAGGATGAAGCCTGGTGTCATTCATAAGCAAGTTTTATCTCACCCTTTGTAGCATTTAGCCATTATTCAAGTGACTTTATGAGTTATATAGTCACCCTTTACAAAGCATGGCATTTGCTAATGTACAGTATGATTAATGAAGACATTGGGACTCATGAATGAAGTGATTATAGCACATGCTCTATAAAGCCTTTATGAGCAACACTTCATATAAAGTCTCATCGGATTTTCAACTAAGTATTAATTGTGAATATTAAGTTTATTTTTGAGTTAGTTTTACCAATTCTCTTTAGACCTCTGCAAATGGAGGGGTATGTATAAAATGGCAGTAATTCCTAAACTGTTGATACAAGATTGTTGTGATAGGCCTTGAATAAATGCTGAAAGACTGTTCTTTAATCAAATCTTGAAGGATTCATTTCAGATCCATTGAGATGTACAGAGGTAAAATTACAATAATTGTGTCATTGTCCAAATACGTCTGCACCTAACTGTATAATGGACCTGTATAATAGGAATGTTTGTATTATATACCAGGGCTGGCACTAGAACAGGGAATTTGGTGGGGGGCACAGACATGTCCCTTTATGACAAGAATTAGTCCTGGCAAGTTCTCAATCATTTTCCTTTATTGATGCGTTTTCCAATTATCGTAAATGGCATCTGAGGACATGATTTCTCTCCAAATGTGAAATAACAGCGATGAAATTGTGGGCTAAATTGAGTACAATTGGGCTAAACCAGAACTGATAATTGGGGTGCAAAAAACAATTGTCCGTTTAAAACAATTATTAGTCCTGACCTTCCGATTAGGTAAGACGACAATCATTCATCTGGACGCGTATTTGCTGTATTTAAATTAATGTTATTCAAGATTGCATACCTGCACAAATAGCTTGAGGCGCATGCTTTTAGCCTAAATAACTGCCGAGTGCCACTTTTTTTTTATCAAACCGCGCAATACCGAGAGTGAGAGGCGATATCTCATTGGAATACGGACCACTTCAATCAACGCAAAGCATTGGCCTATTAATAAGTAAATTATTTTTCTGTCCTGAATTTAGCCCATGATTTCATCACTGCTAGATCGCATATGGAGAGAAACCGTGTCCTCAGTTGCCAAGTAGGAAAATTGGTTAATGCATCAATAAAGGAAAATGATTGAGAACTTGCGAGGACTAATTCTTGTCATAAAGGAACGTGTCTGTGCCCCCCCAATTCCCTGTTCTAGTGACGGCCCAGTGATATACTGTATGTCCTGTTAGAGTATGCAAAGATTTGAAAAGAAATGGCGCCACGCCAGTGACACCTCTGAATTAAGCCTGTGCAATTGCACCAAAATGTAATTCTCATTCCCAAAACCTCAGCATTTGTCTGCAGGAATTTGTGATGTTAGAAGTCAGTCTTGTTGGCCCCTTTCTATTTTAAAGAAATTCAAAGCTGTCACCACCCATCAAAGCTGAGGACCCAGAGGGGCTTATACTGCTAAAAGCTTGGTCTTTTTCTGCTGCTGAGACAAAATTGTCATACTCTATCCGGCCGAATATAACATAGTAAATTCCAGCAGACTATAGCAGGATTTCTGGGGATGAGAATTAGATTTTACCATACAGCGCAAATGTGACTCCTGCTGCTAATTCTCCTGCTCACCCCACCCATGCCCATTTTTGTTTCTCATTGCTAATTTTGGCAGAAACATATTAGGAAACATAGCGACTGACAAGAGACTTTACAGAAAATCACAATTTTCTCTCCCCACCAGTGAAAAAGCCACTCTGGGATGGTTTCCACATTTAAAAAAGAATCACAATTTTCTCTGTCCAGCTGTAAAACAGCGGCTCTGGGATGGTTTCCTCATTTGCCACACTTTTGCAGACAAAACAGTAGAGTTGCTGATAGAGCTCCACAGTGCAACGTAGATCTACACTGGTCAATTGATTGGTTGAGGTTGGTTGGGCCCTCCAGAGAGCATGCATTTCCCATTTTCATTCACAGAATTAAAGTAATCTTTTGAAAGGATTTTCTGCCCTGGTCCTTTGATGAAATCCACCCGATGACCATAATTTTTTCTAATAGTTCAGTCCATTATTTTAAATGTGAAGAAATGATTGAAAGAAATTTTAAGAACAAGAAATAACAATCGCCTTCTCTCCGACCTCAATTAGTTGGTAATCTATCTTGACACTGCGCAGTGCTTACATACTTTCTTGTAGCGCCATCTGCTGGTAACTGAGAAGTGACAACTTATTTGGGGAGATTTCTTTCATAAAGACTCATTTTACTCAGTATGGATATTTTTTCGCCATGGATATTCTCAGTCCACATTGACCACAGAGGCACAGGTGAGAGGGTATATGCTTTAACCTTGACCCAGGAAAAGGCTGTTTTAGGAGAATGAACTGCTGAGTTTGTTCCATTTGTCATTTCCCAATGGGCAGACCTGGCAGGCACCTCCAAGGCCCTGCGTGCTTATCTCACTTTTGCAGCAGAATATGTGACAAACGCTCTTGCTTTGGCTGCCTCATCTAATCCTTCACAATGAAAAAAAAATAACTTTGCACTGTTAGAACACAATTCTTATGATTTTTGCATATTTTTGCAGAGGACTTGATGTGACAGCTATCAGTGCTCTTCTAATGGCGACAAAACAACAGATTTGTGTCTGTTTCAGTTCTCTGTTACCATCAAAGTTCATTTTTATGTTCCCAATATCATTGTTTAACACTGTTAACCCTTTCACGAGTAACAGACTGAGGACGACTGCAATGAATAATTGCATCTTTGCACGGTACAATTTTGTGCTACTTTGAGAAACAATTTGTCACACAAAAGTTTGAGGACAACATTAACCCTGGCTAAAAAAATCCCAGCTAAAAAAAATGTATATCTGTGAAAAGCCACGAAGCTGTGATTGACACAATCAAACAAGGATTGGGTGATTGAATGCTGATGGCCGGAATGAGTACAGTTAGAGTCATGTTAAACTTTGAAATGTATTGTGCGACATTTTATGTCTGCAAATGCAATACAGACAGACAGAAAGCACTTGCGATCGACCATGGTCTGGTCAGCCATGCATGATTATGCATTTGCAAATGTGCTGCCATTGTGAAAAATTTTTTGGAAGGATCGCGTGGTGTCAAGAGCAGGCTATTGCATTTTGCGGAGAAATATAAAAGATCGTCCACATTTGAAGCATTGATTACTAAAACCCCACAAGTCAAGTCAAGTCAAGTGTGACTTATGGGGTTTTAGTAATAGGTGCTTCATTTACTTCTTGCCAACATGTAGCTCATGGCAACACAACCAGTACGCACCAGAGTAACATTTTGACAGCCTTTTTGCAATGAATACATGCAAATGAAAATGGTGAGTCAGATTGCACATACCTCAAGGATATTCTATTTTTATGGGCTTGACAAATTGCATACTAATCCAGAGGTCTTAATTCTCGGAGGGGCAGAGGGCAAAATTGCTGTTCTGACTTGTTTGATTCAAAAATACTCCGCTGTTTAGGTGAATAATGAATGGAACATGAATTAGCAGGGATAGGGACATCAGCTGAATATTAATACGGTAGACGCATAAGCACCCACATACCCGCATAGACATGCGCACACAGACGTGCACGATAGCTACATGAACTTTCACACACCAAGGTCAAATTACAAATCCTAAAGAAAATGATGCATCCATATGCATCAGTAGACCACTGTTATAGCAGCCTGCTGATGAATATGTATTTTTTACATTATTTCATTATATATGTCATGAGCTCGCTTGCATGGGTATTCCCGCTGTGTACTGCTTCAGTATGCCAACCTTTTGAAGCCAAGAACTGAGGCCAGCAACATAAATATTCTATTAAAAAATTATTATCTCATGGACTGTTATTATTTCAGCTTTCAAGTGCTGTAATTTAAAGCAGTGTGTATCAGACAGGCAATTAATTTTCCTGGAAATGCATTTATGTTGTGGGATGAAATAATTGACAAATTGTCAAAATATCTATTTTTGGGAATTTAATAGAATACAAAAAATGGGGTATACGGAGAATGATCCTAAAATAATTGATATACTTAAATTTGCAAATAGTCAATGCATTTCAATCAAAACAATTTCCAGACGTATGGCAACATCCCACGAGAATCGATAAATGAGCCTACAATGTTTTTTCCCATGACAATTATACGGTAAATTGTCAGCAACTGTGTATATGCAACACTTCAAACTGTTTTAAAGTTAGTAATAACCTCTTTGGGTCAAAGCCATTCTGCAATCCTATTAAAAATCACTCAACCACATTCTCTTCACCCCTTAAGAACTGAGATCCTTAAGAACCCCGGTACCGGGGATGGTTATTACGCATTATAAATACAGCATTTTTTCAAATCCCGACATTGTTAAGCGGCATATCCACATTTCGCGAAGAAACTCGGCCAAAAGCTCATGTAAACCATTTTTACCTCAACCGAACACAATTCAAGCACCAAGCAAGTAAATAAGCATGCAGCAGAACATAGGATAAAATCATATCAGTGCTGAATCGCAGTACAGTAGCCTACGTATTTTCCTTACCCATTCATTGAATGGGCAATTTTACCATAGACTGTTGTCGATTGGCGCAGCCTATTGGATAAAATGCTGCACTGCTGAAAGGAAATTTTAAAGGTACGATTCCTGATCGGGGTACCTTTTTTTAATTTAATTTTTTTGTTTTTGGAAATAATCGCAGTTGCCTTCTACAAATAGTCGCTGGGGTTTTTGTTATTCTTACTTTTCTTTAACATATTTTCACATTGCCTTTGTATTTATCATTTTACTTATTTGTTTTGTTTTTTAATAAATATGCTCCAGTGGAGTCAAACTTAAATTTCATTGTATGTATTATCTTTGAATGGTAAATTGTATAGGCAAAAAAACTGGCAGAAATAATAATTATTTTTTTTAATTCTAAAAATTAAAAAATGTTGTATTTGGTTGGAATGGATGCCTATAGTGATATATAAGTGAAATTCTATGGGTTTTACAGCTTGGTATGTAAGAAATCTGAAATGGAACACAAGGTACCTAAATTGCCAAAATGGAGAGGCCACCTAGACATGCCTCTCTAATTTTGTTCTGATTTTCCTGATCACAATAAACTTTGGCACAGATAATAATGACATTCTGTGCTGTAATTTTTTGAGGTTTCAGGCTGCGAGGGATCGAAGTAAAAATTTGTTAGATGCAAAATGAGATCTTTCATTTACACTGTGTTCCATCTCCATTTACTCTGACTCAGTGACATATATAGTGATTTTTACACCAGGTATGAAATCCCAAATGGTTTAACCTTTATTACGATACCAAGATTATTCAAGTGGACCAAGCAGTCGCAGAGATATTCTCATTTATACTCATTTCATTTTGGGCTTGCCATTTTCAAAAAGGAGGCTCAGGGCTGAAGGGGATAATGGCTTGGATTATTTGCCGGCAGTGGGAGGTTTCATCACCTAAAGGAAATAAAAAATATACGGCTCTAATTTCTTGGCGCAGCGCACGGTGTAGCATAGCCCACACAGTGGTAATTTCGTCCGGTGCAGCCCGCGCAGTGGTAATTTCGTGCGCAACACCGTGCGCAGCCATTTTGGCAATTTGGTAGATGGACGTGTTCCGAGATGGGTGTGGCGGCATAGTAGGGGGAGGTGTCTCATATTCATCATGACGCAGTGACAATTTTTTGGATAAAGGCTCCGCCGAAAGTGCGCAGACAGCTCACCAGCTCCAACCTGGTTTACTTTCTGTGCAGTGGTAATTTGGTTGACCGGCACACAGAGTTCACACGTCACCGAAACCTCACAGGCAGGTTTCCAGAATGTCAGGCACATTTCAATGCAATAAATAATTACAGCAACCACTATTTAATGTGACTATCTGAATCAGCACATAAATTATAATATCTATATATTATATTTGTATATTTATTATATTTTTCGCACGACTGGATACATTCAAAGTCAGCGCAAAGACGCAAATACATGGCTGAGGCTGACTCGGCTGCATTAAACCCACTGACGCCTTCTCTCCTCCCTCTTTGCCACTTGTGCCAGCAGGAGGGACAGAGGTGGGACAGAGGAGTACTTGTGCCAGGCTGCACCGGGCAGGAAATTGCAAAATACGCCTGGACACACCTCGTTGGGGCGGCGCTCCCCCCATTCACAGCACCTGCGCCTGGTCTACAAATTTAGAGCTCATAGTATTTTACCAGAGGATGACAAAATACTCAGGGGACGCTGCTTAGATTACTTTACAATGAAGAGTTACTGTTTTTGATGCACTTAATTCATTTCAGAATTTTTTTCAATAATTCATATTTATTTCTTATTTAATTCTCATTTTTTGTAATTATTTCTAGCTGAGTTTATGGAATATTTCTCAATTAAATTCTGGAGAGGACCGTTTACTGTGGGTCACTTACAGAAAAAGAAAAAAAAAATTCCCTTGCCCTATGTGTCAGGAGACATTTAGGTATGAGGTCCTGGAACAGGAAATTAGTTCATGGAGCAGGAGATATAAGGACAGAATAGTAGATGTAATCACAGAACATAAACTGGGAGATGGTTAACCAAAACAAGACTAAGTTCTGAGAATGAATGCAATGCAGGATAAAAATTGACTATACAAAATCACAAAGAATAGAATATACAAACTAGACAATAAACATAACTTAGGAATACTAAGAAAGCCAGTGTATCAACCAAAAGTACTAAGTAACAAATGCAAAAAATTGCAAAAGGCTACGGATTTAGACTAAGTTCAGTGATATTCTAAATACTCACAAATTTCAAAAGTCTTGTACAGTAACGAAATGCAAGAGCCAGGATTTTTAGAATACAAACTACGCTGGAGCAAAAAAGGGCCCAGAAACAAAACGAGCAGAGAAAAACCGGAGTGAAAATGACAACGCCAGGGCCCCTTTCAGAAAGCGGGGTTAGTGGTAAAACTGAGTTTGTTAACTCAGAGTTGCATGAAACTTTTCTGGTTCACAATGTGAGTTCAGTACAACTCTGAGTCAGTTGCCGCAGCAACATACTCTGTGAAGCTAACCTGCTCGCTGGCAGGTTTTATTCAAGTAACTCAGTTTCTTCTTCACCTGAGACTGCAGAATGAGGAGATGTAAGACATGGCATGTCTGTTCCTTGAAGAGACAATGGACATTGAAGTGCAAATACTAAGAATAAATCCCCGTTAAGAGAGAGTTATCCGACCACGTTTGGATGTTTCATCATTTCTGGATGAATGTTTGTTTCAACATTCCGTTTCTCTGAGGAATCTATAATTTATTTCAACAAAATTCTCAGCCCGCATATTGCTTGTGTGACACAGCAAAGACATGCTCTCAGTTCAGAACAAATTCCATAGCTCTTCGTTTCTTTTTAAATATGTGTTTGTGCTCATTGTACACCTTTATTATAACTCCAACTCCGCTGGAGAAAAGTAAGACACACTTTTTTTTCTCCACCGTTGCCATGGTGAATCGTGTTATCTGCGTTCCATTGATGGGGGCTTTTAATATCCTTGTGCACACGCCTGATTCAAAATCTTGTAAGTCTCTACATAATATCTAAATTTAATTCTCTGTTTCACACTGCGAGCCAAGTATTTTCAAAAGACTATGATGTGGTGTATAAAAATCAGCATTTAAAACTAATTGAGCCCATTTATTTTGACTTTGTTGCAATTGTAAAAGGTTTAGTTCTGTTCCACTACCACAAACAGTATTGCATTAATCAACATGAGATAACATCAATGAAGAATACAGTACATGTAAATGTAATAATAATAATGAAATAATAATGCATCAATTTTATATAGCGCTTTTCTGGGCACTCAAAGACGCTTCACAAGGATACATTATTCATTCACTCACACATTCACGCTCTGATGGTGGTAAACTACATTATTGTAGCCACAGCTGCCCTGGGGCAGACTGACGGAAGCATGGCTGCCAGTATGCGCCTACGGCCCCTCCGACCACCGCCAAACATTCACACACAGCCATACAGGAGTGTTCCCATATTGCATGTTTTGTGGGTGGGAGAAACCGGAGTACCCGAAGAAAACCCACGCAAACACAGGGAGAACATGCAAACTCCACAAAGAAAGGCCCCCAGGCTGGATTCAAACTCAGAACCTTCTTGCTGTGGGACAGTAGTGCTAACCACAGTGCCACCGTGCCGCCCACATGAACAAGATAAAACAAATTCCCATGTGAAATTTTAAATTACGTAAATCTTTAATACCACAACAAGACAAAAGTGGCCCTAGAATTGATCGTTGTTGAACACCTGACTTCACAGGCAAACAATCACTTACAGCATTAGAAATGACGTACATTGCTTAAGTCCTGTTAAATATGATGTGAACCATCCTAGTTCACGACCAACTATTCCATGAATAGGTAGTTAATGAAATAAAATAAATCCTGCAACAAAATATCAAACACCCTTTTGGAAATCGAGAAATATGGCTCCTGTAACCCAAAATATGGCTCTCCTGAATCAATATTGCCTGACAACAAATCATGTATCTCAGTCACACATGTGGAGGTTGAGTGCTTTGATCTAAAACCCAATTGACTAACAAGTGTTCATTGTTGAAATATTGAAGTAATTGAGAATTAACTGCTTTCTCTACTAGTATTTTTGATTCAGATGGCAACAAAAAAAATTAGCAACATCATTTGAATTATTGATTTTAGTGTAACGTGAAAAGAAGCCACTAGCTGGCAGTATTGACCTCTTTTTGTTAAGCCCAGACTGGAGCTAGGTTTGGGCATGTCCTGGGCATGTCTCAGACGGAAAGTCCCAGAGAATTAAAAAAAAGTCTAAATGTGGGAGAGGGCTGCAAAAGAGAATATAAGGAGGAAAATTGAGAGAGTAAAGTAGTAGGAGAAATTGCAAGGAGAAGGATACATTTGACCAGACCTGTCACTCCTTTCAAGACCTGTGAAGTTTTTTGTGGATTTTTGCCAGTGTTGGAGCATTTTCCTGTCCCAGGAAATCACCAAGCAATCCCATCTCAAAGGGACTGTAAATATCGTTTTTTTTTTTTTTTTGCCAATCTTGGTCAGTTGATTAGATTGTAAATTAGTTCAGTGCTTTGGTTAAATTAAATCTGTTTTAGTTTTAAAATTTTGTCTGTCATCCCTTCCTGTCGTAAATGTCATAACAAATTGGAGCCATAACATTAGGTACTGGAATAATGTTGGCTAATTTGAAGTCTGTTGGATAAACAACCTTGTGCAATGAAATATGGAACAACTTTGTAGTGCAGCTGCATTCTGGTTTTTTAGCCTCATGTGTGTTGCAGCCGCTACTCCCCTGTCTGCTAGTCAATTTTAAAAGTATATTTATTAAATACTTACTATTTTTCTTACCAGCCTGTGTGAGTGGGTCCCTTTTCAGCCTTTGGGTACATGGTCCCAGTGCCTGCCGGATTGCATGTTGCATCCGGCGGGACTAAACCACGACAAAATCGATATCAATTAAAGTAAATTTAGACTCACATTGAGACAAAGTCCAGCAAGGCTTCCTGTTTAAATAAAGGATAAGTAAATACAGTATAAATAAAAAAGAATACTAGTAATATCATTACCACCATCATTACTCATATCAATATTTCCAACAATTAAAAACATTTTATTCAATTTACTTTACAATCTCATATTAATCATAAATATCATTACTATCGCTTATAACATTTGAATAAGCTGATGGCTTTTTCAAAAATCAAAGTTCTTTCATCACTTTCCAAGTTTGCCTAGAATCTCTACTTATATTTGGCAATTTATCTCTGTATTATGCTCTTTTCAGTTTCCTATTCAAATTATTAACCTTGTCACAATAATATTTGTAATCTTCTCAGAATGAATCTTTCTCCTTATGCTCCTTGCCAGTTTCTAAATAAACTTTATTACATTCATCAAACTTTTACTTGTAGATATCCCTTTCCCTTGCTAGAAAAATATACTCATCGTTTATCAATATCCTTTTATGTCTCAGCGAACTGTAACAAAAGGGGCATGTTCATTGCACAAATCAGTAAAAACTTCATAAAATGTTGCCCATATATTATCAACGCCTTCTAATCCGGCGAGAGAATTGTGGACGGCGGTGCCATTACTGTGGTGAAGGCTCTGATTGAATCGCCTGCTTGACAGGTTGTGCCACTGGCAGAAGTATCATTATAATGTCGATACCATCAATAATTGCCAAAATGGCAGATTATGTGGATGATGTCAGGCAGTGGCCTACCATTACCGATAAAGGTATATGTTATAAATTAATGTATTAAGTATTAATGGTCAGTTATTAGGTAAATGTTTGCATTAATAACTAGCCTACAGCAATATAACTACAGAAATGTAGGCATCGCTAACGTAGGCTCGCGAATAACTCTTATCCTAACCAGATTCAAATAAATACTCTATTTTTACAGGTAGCCGATTCCAGATTATTTTATATTGACCGTCATATTAGCTATTCAAATATTTGCATTCATAAAGCAGCTGTGTGTTTTACCACGTTATTAGCACTAGCAGGTGGCGCAAACATTCACTCAGCAGCTTATACCCCCATTCCACACAACTGTTCTAGCTACCGTTCCCATAACGATCAAGGAATGGTACGGGAAAACGGGAGAAGTCGGGAGGGCACCTTAATGGAGCCTTTTTGGAACAGCATTAGACGTTAACGGAACTCCTTCGAAAGGTTGGACGGCAACTGTATACATGTTTGATACATGTTTCGCTTTTATAACCTCTGTAGATCGTTACGGCAACAGTAACCTAACGTTACTGGATCGTTAATGGATTGCTACGGTCGCTGTGAAATCAGGAATGAACGGTAAAGGACGGTCCACTCGGTACAGCAACGGTATGAGATCTGAAAGGAACGTTGCTGGAATGCTAGTGATCGGTACTAAAACGGTGAAGATCGTTATGGACAAGCTGTACGGACCTTACATGGTGACTCTGATCTCACCATGGTCTATACTAGTTCAAGCAAGTTCTCAAATGTGGTAATGCGGTACTTGTTGGTGTCCTCCACAGCATTTCATGACTGACAGTACCCAAATCCAGTTGCTCGCTTTGTTGACCTTGAAAATCAAATTATTTCCAAACTGAGCCATGAAAACAATAATAACTTGCTCAAGATAACTTGCCTATTGCCTCTGCAGTGTATAACCAATGAATTTTTAAAAACAGGGGCCCACTATAAATACACAGATGATGCGTATACTGCAGGTAGACAGCCTAAAATATAACTGATAAATTAGCATAAAAAGTTTTTGGAAATGTTCTTGATATTCTTTTGTAGTAAATGTCAGTAGGATTTAATATTACCTTCTATATTTAATTGACTGATATCTGAAGATCTTTAGCTCAACCAACAAAGTGAGGCCCCCTAACCATATGAATAACTGCCATATCCATAACCGAGGGAACTAGGGGTGCTAGAGGTGCTGCAGCACCCCCTGTTGGCACAGCCGGACCAAAAAAATTTATTTATACAAAATTAATAATATATATTTTTTATTTATGAAAATTGATTAATATTCATCAGAAACAGTATAATTGTAACATTAAGCCATAAATGACAGCAACATTTTGTCATACAATTATTTAAATCTTTGGTGTCTTTTTCCACAGCAGCGACAAAAAGTTTTATTTTTATTCAAGCCTCGTGAACACCAAGGGCACCTTGTCTCTTAGCGCGTTCTCGGAGTACAGTTGCGGGTGTGAGGATTTTTAAAAACAGGGGCCCACTATAAAAACAGAGATGATGCGTATACTGCAGGTAGACAGCCTAAAATATAACAAATAAATTAGCATTAACAGTGTTTCGAAATTTACTTGATATTCTTTTTTAGTAAATGTCACTAGGATTCAATATTACTTTCTATAGTTATATAACTGCTAGGGGTGCTAGAGGTGCTGCAGCACCCCCTGTTGGCGCAGCCGCACCCGCACCAAAAAATGTTTTTATCCAAAATGAAATAATTCTTTTTTTCATTTATGAAAATTTATTAATATTCATTGGAAACAGTATTATTGTAACATCAATGACAGCAAAATTTTGTCATACTATTATTTAAATCTTTGGTGTCTTTTTCCACGGCAGCGACAAAAAGTTTTTTCTATTCAAGCTACTGGAACACCAAGGGCACATTGTCGCTAAGCGCGTTCTCATATTACAGTTGCGGATGTGAGTACGTAAGAGTAGTGCATTGGAGTCGTCGGTGATTCTGTGCTGTCAATGGTGATTGCCAAATAGTGAGCAGGGGAGACAAATGTTTTCATTTATTGTATTAGATGAATGGCTTTATTATGTCTCAACATACTTGCTACACCTAGCCTTTATGTAACGCTGCAGAATAAACAGTAAACTAGCAAAGGCTGTTCTTGGTTAACGGCCGTGTATTCGGTAACTATCGAAGGTGACATCCAATAATTGTGCATGTAGCTAACACTTGCTTTGCTTTTTCGTATTAAAATGTTCTAGATGTACCTAACTTGAGTTGTATATTTCCATTACTTCGAATGTCTTACACCGATTCGTGGCACCGTGATTTGCTACTAAATGTATTATGTGCTTGGTGAGTATATGACTTCGCGCGTCCGCACATTCAGCACAGTACAAATTCAGCCCAAAAAACTCCACAGCCAATCATTTATTTACCATTGCGTGCACCCTCTTAATTCTTAAACTAATAGCAGATATGCATGCTTGATGTTGTCACTTTCCTGCGATATTTACGTTAAGATGCAAAATATCAAGTATCTATTGAAAAAAAATTGAAATAAGTTGCGGTGCAACAGGTGGAATGCCACAGGGAGTGCCGATCACAAATAAGGACAAACGATGTGATACTCTCAACACAGAATGGTCGCACATCCAAATTAAACAAGACAGATGGAATAAAGACATTCCATTTATTATAGACAACCATTTAAAAAGCACTAACGCATTTCAGCTGAATCCAGCCTTCGTCAGAGCGTAACAATGAATGAAACATGGCTAGAATATATAATTTCCACAGTGCACAAATAGCACTTGCAGACAATTTCAATCATTCCATTACTCAATCAGACCATCCATAGCTAAGTCACTCAGGATTAAGATGAACATGAATGCACACAGAAAAACATTATTATAATAACACAGAATGGAATGTAATACATACAGTTACAAAAAAAACATTTCAGACGAAAGTCTTCATTCAGACCACTAGGAGTAATCGATTTTAAAGTGTAGATCCAAAAGATTTCTCTTTGAGCTAACTTCCAGAGAGTATCACCTCCTCTTGGGAGTGGAATAATTCTCTCGATCCCAACGAATCTGAGAGATGAAGGGGAACCACGATTGGCTTCAATATAGTGTTTGGCCATTGCATAATCTAAATTGGCCAAGCGAATTGCAGCTTTATGTTCAGCAACACGAAATTTTAAACATCTTTTTGTTTGACCAACCTATTACTTTCCACAAGGACATGTAAGCATATAGATAACATGCGTTGGTTTGCAATTTATAAATTGACGTATAGGAATTTTGCATTCAGTCAGTGGGTGATTAGGAGATTTTGTGTTGACTTTGTTATTGCACTGAGCAAAATTGTTGCAACAATAAATTCAAACAGGAGAGAGCCACGTAGATTTACCCGCAGTAACTTGTGTTCTCATGAAAACATATTTTATGGTTCTTGCTCTCTGGAAGGAGAAAAATGATAGAGGTACATTCATGAGAGATGGTTCTACATTAAGAATTGGCTAGCGTTGACTAATGATTTTCTTAATTTTGCTGGAAAAATGATTAACCTCAGTAATGAAACACATGCGTTTGTGACCACTCGATTTATTCTCATCTGTTAACAGAACGTCTCAAGGGGTGTTCCGTGCTCTTGTTTAACCCCTTAAGCCCTGAGCCTCTTTTTCGCAATAAAAGGTAACACCATTTGGGATTTCAGCCCTGGTGTAAAAATCACTATATATGTCACTGAGTCAGAATAAATGGAGATGGAACACAGTGTAAATGAAAGATCTCATTTTGCACCTAACAAAGTTTCACTACGATACCTTGTAAATTTGTTGAGTGGCTGTCTGAAACCACTAAAAAATTACAGCACAGATTTTCATTATTATCTGTGCCAAAGTTTATTCTGATCAGGTCAATCAGAGCAAAATTAGAGAGGACTGTCTTGGTGGCTTCTCCATTTTGGGAATGTAGGTACCTTGTGTTCCATTTCAGATTTCTCAGATACCAAGCTGTAAAACCCATGAAATCTCACTTATATATCACTACAGGCATCCATTCCATCCAAATACAGCATTTTTTAATTTTTAGAATAAAAATTAGTTTTGTTGCCTATACAATATCCCATTCAAAGATAATACATACAATGAAAATTAAGTTCGACTCCACTGGAACATATTTATTAAAAACAAAACAAATAAATAAAATGATAAATACAAAGGCAATGTGAAAAAATGTTAAAGAAAAGTAAGAATAACAAAACCCCAGCAATTATTTGTTGAAGGAAACTGCGATTAGATCCAAAAAAAAAAAAGTACCCTGATCAGGAATCGAACCTTCACGATATCCTTCGTAGCGCAGCATTTTATCCAATCGGCTGCGCCAATCGACAACAGTCTTTGGTCAAATAGCCCATTCAACGAATGGATAAAGAAAATACGTACTGTACTGTTGTAGTCTCAGTATTTGTGCAGAATACTGCAAAGATTCTGTCAGAAAACGACTTTTAAAATGAATGCTGAATATTTAGCGGATAATTATTCGGACAATACCTCAAACAAACTAGTTATGCGTTTATATTGTCACGCTATTCAAGAACATGCAAATGTCCCATGCACTCAGTTTGATGCACTGGAAATACAAGGCTGTAGCTCAGGCTAGGTTTCTGCGATTAAGATGGTTTAGAGTTCATTAGAATCATCGGGACTCATACAATCAAATTCCCATCGGCATGGTCTTACTGACAGCATCACAAGCCGATCGCAGAGAGGAAAATACATTGCAAGGAAGCTGAATGCTACGGAGCTGAAATATTTGATGCAACGCCTTGGGAAAGAACATGCTAGGATCCCGGCAGATCTAGTTTTGTTATAATACAAACACATTGTGCTAACAATAGCAAGCGCAGATTTACCCTCGAGCAGTTTTTTTATTGCAACATATCAATGGTAAGAATTTTTTTCTGCTCATCTTTGTAGACAGTGAAGTGCAAGCCTGCTGTTCTTTGGATGTGGTGTTGGTTTAAAATGACAGGGCTCATATCGTTGCATTCTGTGGACTTTCTTCTTTTTTTTGAGGTATCGTTTTTATGCATAGCATGAATGCAGCAGAAATTCTGGCGATTCAGCGCTAATATGATTTTATCCTGTTTTGCTGCATGCTTATTTACTTGCTTGGTGCTTGAATTATGTTCGGTTGAGGTAAAATTGGTTTACATGAGCTTTTAGCTGAGTTTCTCCCCTTCATTTTGGTATGCTACATGTTAGGATTGGTGCTTTCTGGCGTGTCTGACGTAGGCCCTATAAAAGGGGGCGCTCGTAATGAACTGGTTAATTTGGATGTGTGACCATTCTTTGTGTTTAGAGTATCACTTCATTAAGTATCCATTATTTTATGCATGCGCCGAACTTGCATGAGAGCACTGCACAAACATTAACAGAATTCGTAGTTCAGCCTTAATTAGCTCGAAGTTTTGAGGGGGTTGGAAATGCTGGAAAAGATTAAATGTGAGCGACACACTGTTAGTGAGCAGCATCAGTGCATGGGAGTGATGCTATGGAGATTTGATGATGCAGCTGAACTCCAGGGAAAGAATTCCATTCAACCTCCACCAACATCTGACCTTGTTGTTTGAGTATGTTTGAGAAACATACGGGTGTGCAAAAACGTTAAGTGTGCATCCAGTCAGGAAAATTGAGATTAACTTTTAGTGCTGATAAATGTGGTAACATAAGCATATAACAGCCATGTTACATATGACACACTGGGTTGCTATGGCATGCGCAGAATATGCATTCGTGACTATTCTAAACCCCCCTTCTCACTAATTAAATCCCCCAAAATATATTGGTGCGCAACATCTTTCAAAATCGTTCTTCCAAATTAAAAGCCAAAAAAAGTGGAGGTTGGATACGAAATTCTTTCCAGGAGAATGTTAACATACTCCAGTGCACGGTAACTTAAACAATAGGAGGATAAAACAGATGTGTCCTAAGGCCCTTTAGCCTTAACACAGAGAAAGAAAAGATTTAACATGCAGCTTCCAGTACTGCGATATATTGTTTACTGTTGCCATGGTATTAAGCACCACGGACAGTGTACAAGCACTCCATATTAAAGTTGCACCCGCCGGTGGATCATATTCTATGGATTGATAGTTAAACATTTATATGCACACTGATAACGTCATTCCCGCCAGTAACACACCCCTCTATCATCAGCAATCCCTGTTCAGAATACGTTCCCGTGGCCATGGCCATATCAAAACTCTCACTCACTGGCCTAGTATAACACGCTATGGTTTTTTTGGCATTGTGGAAATTCATTTTGAGTTCGACTTTGATAATTATTTCAAAGCGTAATTGTGAGGGGAAACTACTGATCTTTTTCACTGGGCTACGTGTCACTGTGCGCTAATAGTAGGAAGCCAATGGCCATGAGGGAATTAAAAAAATTTCTTACCAGTTTTGAAATTTAAAACTTATTCAGTGTGACATAAGTCTGCCAAGTCACTCCAGAGGAAATTTAAATCTGGATGTGCTCTGCCATGATTCACAGAGATGTGCAAATGCCGGTCTAGCAAAAATGTGCTCTCCCGCCCACAAAACATGTGGGGAGTGGATACAAATAGTCTGTGACAGCGGATATGAGCAGAACTCAGCCCTCCAAGACATATATGGATCTATACTGTGTATCGTTATACTGAAGTACCCCCTGAGTATGCTGGGAACTCATTTTATGAGCATGGGTTGCTTCTGTGTAGTCTTTGAGCTTGTTGAAAGTGCCGATGAAAAATAAATTGAGGCATGTGGAGGACACTCAAAAATAGACCCATGCTCAGTTTCAGTGATTGGTGCAAAATATCATTCAGTGAAAGCACATGTGGTTACTCCTAGGTCCTCTGGATAATATACATATGGATACTATCGAAGGTTGTAAAGAGGGTTATATAGATATCTCTGTGTGCATGCAGGATAGGGCTTATGTTAATCAGGCTGAGAAATGCTGTGAGTCCCCTGCAGCAAACTTCAAAGCGGCAGGGTACAGGGGGAATTAGTCTGCAGGCTAAGCTCTTTCGACAGAGCAGAGAATGCTAAATCGAAGTTGCTAATAATAAACAGAAAAGAGGAGTTTTGTGTCTGTCCGTCAGGGATAGGATATTTGACATACTTGTCAGAAATCACATTTTGCTTTGTCATTTTTCAGTTGAATCCTTGAGTTTCCAAAGGGCCCAACTCCAAGGAACACTCTTTTCAAGAAAGGGAAAAAGTGATTTTTTTTTGCCCATATGTTATAACCCATATATTTTTAATTTCTTTATAGGAGAGTTTCATTGTGAAACTTTTGGCTGAAATTACAAGAAAGTTCCCCATTTTGTTACAAATCATGCAGACGTTTGATTCATTGACGTTGGGCCCTTTGGAAACCGAATAATTCAATTTCCTCAGCAGATACTAACGGTTTAGAGAAACGATTTTTTATTTAGACTGGAAGCCAGACTGGTCAGCCTCATAAGTTACACATGAACATGTTTCCTCAATCGATAAATCACTTACACGGATTCATTTCTCATAACCTTCAGTCACATGCCACACTTCACTCTACACATTTTATCAGATTTAATAAACCAAAATTCAAAACTTTCTTGTGCTTTTACCTTCTAGCACTGGATGCCTAGCTTGTTTTTAACCACTGAAAGTCCAGTCCTCTATGAGCCAACTTCCTTTCAAACTAAAGAGCTTACTGTTCTTGAACCACTTTGACTGCAGGCATAATCATGGTTTCTTTTGAAAGGAGACACTCAGTATGCTGCTCTCATAGTGTATCGGGATTGCTGAGAATATTTTGTTTTTGACTGACAGAATAAGATTCTATTTTTTCTTCAGCCCCTGTGGTACAGTGACCTAGCCTCATCAGCCTATAAGCCACAGCCAGACACCTAAACTACTGCAGGTTCAAATATGCCGTTACCAAAAATTAATATCATTTGGATTTTTCCTAATGTCTGAGCATGTTCCAACAAGCAATTTCAAATTTGGAGAATCCAAATTTCTTTGCATTCTTAGTCACGGTCACATTCACTTTTACAACTTCCCTCTTTGAGGCGTTTTTCCCCATGTTGCTGATTTTTTTCTCCAATATATGCTTCCAATTCCATGCACTGATGGGCAATCAACAAAAAATTGACATTTCTGATTGGGCTACTTTGTCAAAAAGGCAGCACATTCTTGAGGGCATAATTGCATATGTGCATACATTGGGTTGGACAACATAGCTCTGTTCTGAGAGATCCCTCCTGGTCGAAATATGGAACCGAAGGCTGGGAGCTGCAACTAATCCCCCCCATAGAATAAAGACAACAGTGACGTCAAAGAAAGAGACGTTATAGAAAGGGATAATGAATGATGTACTTGTCGGGTAGAGCTGGGCTAACGGTGTGTGCTGCATTTGTATACTGCACTGTCCTGTGGCCTGGGCCACTGAGCCAGCAGTGCAGTAATTGTCCTGCTCCACTCGTGGATTCACTCACACTAGCGGCTTGCCATTGCAGTAATATCCTGCTCCACTAAGGCAGTGTTTTCCAACCCAGTCCTCGGCCACACCAGCCAGATATGGGTTTTTGTAGCGTTCCACAATAAGCACACCTAATGCAGCTAATCGTGAACTTGATAATCACATCAGCTGTGCTTAAGGAAGAACACAATAATTACCTGGTTCTGACTGGTGTGCCCCAAGGACTGGGTTGGGAAATACTGCACTAGGGGACTGGCCCGGAGCAATGAACGAGTATCTCAAAGCCGTGGAATTCTGCACCATGGGCGGCGTTAGGGGGTGGCTACCTGGGCTCAAGCCCTGGATGTTTTTGCAAAAGCCCCGAATGTTTCACATTCAGAAAAAATGGGGTTTATCTCATCTGTATTAGTGTCTCGTTTGCGAGTGTAGCCTGCATTATCATAGTCCAACAGAGGGGCAGCAGCCGTGGCAAAGTAACCTAATAACTGATATGGGAATTTATTTGTTTTTTTTTTTTTTCCTGCTGGTCGGATGGTGCCATTACGTACATCAGCCAATCACAGTTCGGCTGTGGTACCAGTGTACGTGCAATCAGCCAATCACACCTCGGTTGTAGTCATGTATCATGGCAACACATTTGACCTTAGCTGTGTTGATCACGGGGCAATTTTGTAAATGCTCATCTGACAATAACAATAAGTGCTCCACAATGCACAATGTTACAAGTAAACTAGCTGGTTTGCTGTGGAAGTCCAACAGTCTGCTTTATGATTGTAGACTGTTCGTGACACAGGCTCCTATTTTAGGCATGAAGCTGAAAAGCATATGGTCGTCACTGGAGTACATTGGGGGGGGGGCGTTACCGGTTAGTTTCTGAACCATTATTGTGAACTTCTGCTGCAGTCAACAAAATACTGTTCAACTGACTGCAGGCTCATTATTGGGACCACAAAGAAAATAGAATATGAATTTATTAGAACCGCAGCTTTTCTCATCTTTATCGTACTCTAATGAAAACAAATAATTTTGCACCCAGACCAACCAGTCACCGATTCCATATATACTGCGTGAATAATCCTCAACATACGGGACTTAAGATCAGAGTGGAAGGGAGCATCCAATCTAATCCATCACGATAGAAGACAAGAGATTGATGTTGATATGAACTATGGATGCATGCGTCCAGTGGCAAATAGTTGTGTTTGGCTAGCTCGTATCAACATCAATCGCTACACTTCTATCCTGATGAATTAGATTTGATGTGCTCTTCCACTCTGATCTGAAGTCCTGCATGTAAATGATTATTCGAGCAGCATAGAAGAAGTGGGTGCGTGGTTGGTCCGGGTGTAAGATGATTTGTCTTCACTAGAGTTCGATAGAGATGAGAAAAGCTGCGGTTCGTAAATTTATTGTAAAATTTCTTTGGGGATCTGATAATTAGCCAGTGGTCAGCTGAGCAGTACTTTGTCGACTGCAGCAGACGTTCAAAATACTAGTTCAGAAACTAACTACGTCTTCCTAATTTTCTACAGTGACGAGCATATAGTTATCAGCTCAATGCTTCAACTAGGGGCCTGAGTCACGAACAGTCTACGGTCAGGAAGCAGTCTGTGTTTTTGGCATTGAGTGTATATAGAACTATATGGTGCATATACACTCAATGGTTTTTGTAAGAACGTCGGACATTGTCCTCACTTTCTAATATCACATCATTTGTTCTCCGATAAATAGAATTAGTCACTGTTAAGTCAAAGCCTAACGAATAGACTATTGGACTTCTGCAGCAGACCAGCTGGTTTACTTGCTATTTAGCATATTGTGGAGCACTTTAAACATAATTGTCAGACGAGCATAAACAAATTTGCCGCGTAGACAACTTAGGTGACGGTGAAAAGGTAAAATGCGTTTCCATTGTCACTGATTCATGGCGAGTACAGCCGAGCTGTGATTGGCTGTTGGCACATACAATGGTACCACATTTGGTGGTAAGTTGTGGGTTTCTGTATCGCAGCACATGCGCACACCTCTTTCCCCCCAAAGGGCTGAGCCCGGGATCTCCTACCATCCTAGATCCGCCCCTGCCTTGCACCGAGGAAAGTGGCCAGAGACCAGTGGCGGTTCTAGAACTGGGAATTGGGGGGGCACAGACATGTCCCCTTATGATAATTAAGATAGTCCTGGCTAGTTCTCAATCATTTTCCTTTACTGACGCGTTTTCCAATTATCACAATTGGCAACTGAAGACACGGTTTCTCTCCACATGCGATCTAACAGCAATAAAATCATGGGGTAAATTCAGTAGGACTGAGAATTGGGGTGAACAAAACATCCATTTCAAACAATTATTTGTCCTGACCTGTTCTCAGTCATTTTCATGATGAACAAAATGTTCACACTGAGAGCACTGCACAGTCCACATTTAACAGGTGTTGCTTGTTCTGCGCGATTAGGTAAGATGACAATCATTCATCTGGACGTGTTTTTGCTTAATGTAAATCAACGTTATTGAAAAATTACTATTGGTATTGCGTGAAAAAAAAGTGGTACTCCCACTGAAATAGGCTATAAAAAGCATGCGGCTCAAGCTATTTGAGCAGGTACGGAATTTTGAATAACATTGATTTCAATTCAGCAAATACACCTCCAGATGAATGACTGTCATCCTACCAAATTGGTGGTGACAAGCAACACCTGTTAAGTGTGGAGCACTCTCAAAGTGGATCTTTTGTTAATCATGAAAGTGACTGAGAACAGGTCAGGACCAATAATTGTTTAAAATGGATGTTTTGTTCACCTCAACTCTCAGTTATACTGAATTTAGCCCATGATTTCATCGCTGTTAGATCATATGGACAGAAACCGTGTCTTCAGTTGCCAATTATGATAATTGGAAAACGCGCCGGTAAAGGAAAATGATTGAGAACTAGCCAGGACTATCCTAATTATTATAAAGGGACGTGTCTGTGCCCCCCCAATTCCCGGTTCTAACCGCCACTGCCAGAGACAGCTGTAGCCAATGGTCTCAGGACCTCTGACTGTACAGTCCATGTTCAAAATACTGCAATTACATCGTAAATACCTGCCATACCCTCAGCATAACTGTTGGCCAACTCATTTATCTCACCCACCATTTTGATTAATAAATCATCACGAATATAACTGTTCAAAATATTTGAAGCTGGTAAAATGAGCTAGTTACAAGCAATGTAGGCTAACGGTGCACGACCCGCTGCCTTTTACTGCACTTATTTGACATATCAACAATCAAGCTGATGACACATAACAAAAGCCAATGAATATAAAAAAAAGAAATAACAGAGAGTGTGTAAGCTTATTCACGAAAATACGAATGCTCTGAACAGGTCATTTTTATCTAGCCCAGCTGGTGAGCGTTAGGAAAATGGTGTTAATTAATCGAAGCCCTCCTTGCAAGAGCCAGTTATGACACTTTTTGGTGTCAAATTACAAGGAGGTCACTAACCCTACCACCATTTTCACTGCTGATTAAAAGAATTACCAGTGCCAGGACTATGTGTACAAAATCATTTGTCCAAAAGATTGGTAACTAAAAAGTCCTGAGTTGAAATGCTAAACAATTTTTCTCAAAACGTGAAGAAATGACAATGAGGGGTGTGATACAGTGAAATGTTTTATACTTGAAATTAAGTCTTGTCAGAAAGTATTGAAAAAATTAATTGGCTACCATTCACATCTGTCTTTTGGATGTTTCAGACCATTGAAACTAAATTATTTTAGTTTACATCTGTGTGTATGCTTATAATATAATATATAGTATAATAATTTTCACTCAATTATTTTTGCCCACTCCAGCTGAGTTTCATTGTCATTTCATGAAGTTCTACCACCATATCAGTTTTTGTTGTTTGCATTACACGATACCATGTTCCCCAATAACTTCATAAATTAACGAGAAGAGTGCACTTAGTAGAGCACACTCCCCAAGTGACACATCATGGATTGGATCCCTCCCCCAACACCCCGCTTGTTTGGTAGGGCTGTTAGGATTGCTCTCAGGCCTTTGTTGAGTACTCTCAGGCATAGATATAAAAACACCAGATGCCATGCACCCAATCTTGAACACAGTGATCGATCCGTGAGTACAGCTGTCATATTGGTGCGGTACTCGTCCGAGTAGACAGCCATAGAAACGCATGTAAACAAAGCCGAGAAGACATGTATTTCTTGTTGGAAATGACATCGTCTTAACAAGAAGTGCATGCTGTAGCCCAAAGACAAACAATATACATAAGATATTGATGAACACATATATAGAAAATGCCCGCACTCTTATCCCAACTATGCGCTTATTCCACACCCCAGAACTACAAAAAACTGTGGCATTCTGAGATTTCACTTCAGATTAGAATAGGCCAGTTTTGACATACAGCTGATGAATACTGTGTGAATATTGCGGCTGTATGCAAGCTTCCAGCCAATCAGCGCAGGACATTACTGTTTTTATTACCTCTCAGCATCGACTAAGGGGTAGAGGGGCTTTGTCTTCCCCTTCAAAGACGGGCGTCCAGGTGTCCAGCCATTGCCCAGGCCATTTCTCTATAACCGCTTGGGTTAGGAACTTCATTTTGTGTATATGAACTTGCCTTGGTGGGTAGCTGTACCTTGTTGAGGTTTCGTACCCGAATGACCTTTGACCTTCAAGACTTTCTCCGGGCCGTTTCTCTCAAACCACTTGGGTTAGAAACTTCATTTGGCATATGTGGACTTGCCTTGGAGGGTAGCCATTCCCTGTCCAGGTTTTGTACTTAAATGATCTTTGGCCTTTGCCAGTGACCTTGACCTTTGATACTTTGTCCAGGCTGTTTATCTCAAACCGCTTGGGTCAGGAACTTGGTCCACAACATTTTCTCAAACTCCTTTATTTTGGAGTTCATTTTCCCTATGTTACTGTGACTTGCTGGTTAGGCGTACCAGGTCAAGGTTTTGTTCCACAATGACCTTTCACTTCAACTAAGTCACCTTCACCTATCATTCAATATGTCAGGGCTGAGGGGTACTGCCTTTGCTCCCGCGAAGCACATTTTTATGTCAGTGGCTTCAGGGTGATTTCTCAAGAAGCCATACCCTCTGCTACGACCCTATTTTGGGTAAAAAGTTTGAACTATTCATTCGTTTTCCAAATAAGACCTGGAAATGTGTTTTCGGAGACGTTCAAGTCTGAGTAAGGAAGCCACCATTTAGCTGCAGTAAACTAGGGCACCAGCGACTAAGAGAATTTGCAGCCACTGTTTAATACTTTTTCAGTTGACTTAGGAATGAGCATGCTTAGAAGTGTGGCTTTTATTCATACTCTACAAATGATGGAGGCTAGATAATACTCTCATAATTTTTGAATAATTCACTGAAATCATGTTAGCCAATACTGCTACCATCCCCAACAATAAACCTTAGAGCATACAAGCTGAGCTGTGTATGTTACCATAGCTAAATCAACTTTAGGCAAAAAAATCATGTTCTGTTCTTCACATGAAGTTGTGATTGCATAAAACAAATGCATCTGTGCTTTTCTTAAATGCACCCCTGTATAGTCCCAACACTTATGGCTTCAGCAAATCCTGCCTTATTCACAGACAAAGCAAAGGGAATCATCTGATGTACTGTTAATATTGTCCAGATCATTGAATTTGGGTCTGGCAAGATAAATAAATTAGTCCTGCTAAAATTAGTCTTCACAAGCAAAATTAAATTATATTGTAAGGATGTCAATGTTTGGATTTTGTCTACATTTTTCTCCATTATCCAGGTAATTTCCCAGATCAATCGAGTAACCCTCACCTTTTGGTGTCATTCCTTTTTATCAAACCTAAAAAGAGTGGAAACCTTCTGTGCATTTATTCAGTGACAGATCTGCATGGTACACAAAAATGTCAGCAATTAATAATGTATTTTGCAAGTAGGGTTCTCCATTTACATTTTTGAGATAACATTTATTATGTTCACATTTTTTTATTGTCAAGCGAGAAGCCAAATATGGCTATTTATGCCTTACCCTATTTACGGTTTCATAATTCGACATTTGAGCTTAACAGAGAGGCGGGAAATGGCTTTAATGAAACTAGACACTTTTAGCATTTAGATGGTTAGATAGAAAGTTTAGATAGATAGAAAATAGTCATTTAGATACATAGTTCAGGTTCTTTTCTGAATTTTTGTTCAGAGTATTGGCCACAAACACAAAAAGAAACCATCATGAACTTTCAGCAATTAAATTATTTTTTTTAAATACCAAGAATTTAAATATGGCTGGGAGTTAAAACAATACATTTCTGGGATCATAAACTCGTTCACCACAAGTGCACTTCATCTGACAGAGATTTCTTTTTAATTATCTACTATTTATGAGCCAGACAAGATAGCTTTCTAGGTGGCTCCCCATGCTGTCTGAGCTCTCAAAAGTACACAATGTCAAATTCTAAAATAATCATTAACAAAAATCAACTTTTGTCTCATGAAGTTTAAGATGAATTAATGATTTTCCAGTGGAACCTAGCTTGAGTTATCATTAAAGGTGCAACTGGACATCAATAGTATCAATAGTAACCTCTTCAAAACAAAAATATGCCTTTCTCTATGATAAAGTCCAGAAAAGCATTCCATTTTAAAACATCACTGCACTGAGCAAAATGCCACCTTGTACAGTATTATTAGCAAAAGCTAACAGTTACTCACTGTAACCAATGTGGCAAACAAGCTCTGTGATCATCGTTGCTATGGTAAACTGAAAATGCAAAACAGCTAGCCAGCTAGTTAGATAGCCATAAGAATTCCATATTACTCCATTGTAATCACTCAAAATAAAACAAACCTCTCCATCATTTAAGTCCTCCTTCAGAGAAACAGGGCAACAGAGCCTTTCCGGTACGAGGAACTCTTACTCCCCAGTATCGTTCCATTCAGAATAACTCCCAATAACCATATCAGTATCAAATTGCAATCACGTAAATGTAACCTAGGCAGGTATATGTTGGTTTGGAAGTCTTTTTTTTATTTGTACTTACGTCATTCAGCTGTGTGCAGTTGAGAGAATACAACCTAACTGGCTGTTATGCGAGGGTTAAAATACTTTTCTGAGGGTCCAACCAAAGTCTTTCACTAACTGTGGGAAGTTTAACTGTGGGAAGTCTGGAATTGGATAAAAATGTGTCAATCAATGGATAATTACAGGGTCATAGTTCAGGTGGGCATGAACTATGACTGTGCTTTACGCAGACAAGCCTGAGCAAGCGTTAGAGAAACTGAATATCAGTGAGGCAAAGTATAAAATTGTATGAAACTACTGAATTTGTCGAGGAATGAATCTACATGTAATTCAATCGTAGTGAATCCTGCCTTTTAATATCTAATGACTATAGTTGATTCTTGAAAGATATAGTATCAATACGATGTTGAATTATTGCTTCAGAAAACTTTGCTTCAGGTTTTTTTTTCACAACTCAATTAAGATACCTGTAGCCTATTATAGCTGAACTGGTTGCAACAAAGGACAAAGATTTTTTTTCTGTCAGAAATGATAAAATTATTAACTGCTGGATAGATACTATGGGCAAGTATATTAGGCAGTTTGCACATCAGGCTTGGCTAAGAATCCCTGGGAAACAGGGATAGCACTTGACTCGTCAACATTCTACAAAAAACATTGGAAACAGGCTGGGCTTTCTCGTGAATATTCAATAACCATTTTGGGTGTACCACCTATTGATAGAATAGTATAATTGCTTGCATAAATAAAGCAGCTCCATGTCTGAAAGCCTCTAAATCTGCACAGATGAGTTTAAAAAAAAAACATAAAAATAAACTCTAGATGAAGTTTCTACCAGAATGTCCGATTTTCACTAGATACGCATTTAAAAGTAACACTGTTTATATTTGACTGCAGTAATGAACTTGAAAATTTGATTGCCATCAACTGGAGATGTATCCCCTGTTGAGGAGAATAATCTTATTACAGTTTAACAATGACACGCAGGACCCCAGGGAAGCACATTTGTATCTGGTACATCTACATGTGCATGTATAAAGTACAAAAGTATATAAGCCTTTTATATGTCACTAATTTTTAAAAATTACAGCTAGTAATGGTTATCCTATTTTTCCAAAATTCGCAAAGTTTTGTCTTCCGTTTACATCAAAGGAAGACTCCAAATATGAAAACAATCAGAGAAACTGACCTCCAGAGCGGTAACGAGAAAATCTCTGTGGCATGTGAACGCGGACGCGGGACAACCACTGATCCATATCATCCCCCAAAACTATCATAAGAGCGTTACAATGGACCTTCCCCAAATGCAGCAGTAAGCTCTGCCCCCTTAGTTACTGTTGCTAGGTCCCACAAACTTTGCCACACATTTCCAAAATAGGGACCTCTTAATAGAAATTAAGACGGAGAGACCTCCGTCTCTCGTGAATTCTGAACGCTAATGTGGTTCTTATTTTCCGAATGCCTCTTAACTTGTCCAGGAAAGTTCTACTGCAAGGCCTTAACTATTTAACTCAAGGATATTTGCACAAAATCAAGATTTTTGATGGAACAGGTGAAGATGTCACAGACTTTTGGCCCACTCTGTTCCGTAGAATTGTTCTAATTCAACCTCCAACCACAGTGGAAGGTATTTTGTGCGTGAATTGCATGTTTAGGGTCAAGCCTCAGAATTTCAATCGGATTCAGGTCAGGGGTTTGTCTTGGCCACTGCAAGACCTTGTCTCTTTTGAGCCATTCTGAGGTGGATTTGCAGGTGCACTTTTGATCATTGTCCCAATCCATAATCTAAGCTTTAGGTCACAAACAGACATTGTCCTTCAGTTTTTTGAAGAGCAGAATTCATGCTTCTATGAAATATTGCAAGTCGCCCAGGTTCTGAAGGTATATAGTAACCCCAGACTCACACCACCAAAACTGTGGTTTGGCATGATGTTCTTATTGAGGAATGCTGTCTTAGCATTCTGCCAGATGTAAAGGGACCCAGGACATGGAAAAGTTCAATTTTTGACTCTTAAGCCCTTTGAGTAGCATCCCAAAAGTCTTAGGTGGTCTTATCAAGGTGGTTTTTTTTTTGCAAATGTGAGATGGGATTCTGTGTTGTTTTTGGTCAGCAGAGGTTTTCACCTTGTAGCTCTTCTATGGATGGCATGTTTGTCCAGTCTCTTTCTGATTGTGGAATGGTGAATGCTGTTATTAACTGTGACAGGTCAGACCTGCAGTGCAGTTTTTTGTTTTTTTTAGATTTGGGCTTGGTTCTTTCAAGACCTTCTAAGTGACTTGTCAATGTGCTCTTCAAGGTATTGTGGTAGGCTGGGTACTCCTGGAAAGGACCAACACGGTTCCACTATCTCCATTTGCGGTTAAGATCTCTCACAGTAGTTCAGTAGAGTCCTAGAGCCTTAGAAATGGCTTTGTAACCCTTTTCAGACTAATAAATGTCAACATCCTTGTTCTATATTTGTCCTTGAATTTATTTTGGTCATGGTGTCTTGTGCTGCCTTTTGCCTGTTTCACAGTGCCGAACAGGTTCTAATTCAGTGATGTTTAGATCCAACAGGGCAGACAGCAATCATGCCTTGGTGTGTGTGTGGAGTTTTCCTGTATTTCATAGGTAGTATTGTGTATTTGCCTCCATCATTTATTAATATATTGTGGTTTATCAGCGACCTCTTGTGGTATTATTAATCGCTCACCTACCACCCTCCTGCACTTATTTTGGGTAACTATTGCATGTTTCTTGGAGCGGAGTTATCCTTGTAAAGTAATGATGTGGTCACATCCGCGTGTGGATTAACCTGCCGGATCCTTTTTTTTCGGATATCTGGTTTTGACTGGTGAAGCTGAGCCGATGAGTTAAATTACGTAAAGTTAAAAGTTGTAACCTGTGTTAAATACGTTGATTATGTTTGTGTAAACGGACTGTGCTTTGATATTATGTCCGTGACATTAACGTAGTCGCGTTTGTTGTTTGTCCTTTTCAGTTGACAACCTGCGGCTAGTGTGCATCACGATTACTGTACAGGTGCTAGTTTAGTTCGCGTAGCACATACGTAGTAACCCATGGATGTTGTGTGAGAATTAAACGCATAAAAGACAGTAATCTGGTGTCCGAGCTTCAGTGTGACACTGTTTCATCAGTCGAAATCTCCCCGTGCGGTGGGAGTTGTTAGACTATAGGGTAGATAGTTTAATAAAAAACCGTACAGTAATCAACACTAAGCCAGCCCCGTGACGGAGAAGCGGAGGTCAGACAGTGTCAGCAACGAACCAGCGCGTAGACGGAGCCCAACGGAGCGGCTCGACGGATTATCACGCCTTGTACTCAAATCAAGTAATCTGCAAAGTCAACAGCTGTGCTTTGTAGCACTTTGTGAGTGACTGCTTAGAGCGACGGCGTAGGATAAGCCGCTCGCTTCAAATTGACTTTGTTTAGTTGGAAAATAAATCGCTAAGCCAACAGACGCTACTGGAAGTAGGGAACCGGAAGTGTGGCAAACCCCATCTTGGTAAGGTCCAAAAAGTAAATAAACCAAAGAGGGTCACCAAAAGTCATTATGGCTGACTGTGAGGAATTAAAGAAAAAACGTTCCTATGCACAAGGGGTTTTCAACAGGAAAGCCAATGCTCTTGATTTCAACATGGACCTCTTAACTGAGCGTGACCTTATGTCTGAACTGAGGGCTTTTAAGGACAGTTATGAAGATATCTGCAATATTAGTTTTGATTACATTGCTGTTATGGAAGAGGAGGATGCAAGTGGATTTGCAGCAGATGTAGCTGATGTGAGGAAGAAACTACATGACTGTCGCTCAAAGTATCAGGACACAGAGCTGAAAGTAAAAAAGGAATTGTGGTCCCGCTGGGCTTCAGGTCCGTTTGATGTGCTTAAGGCGGACCTTGAGGATGTGTTTGATCAGGCTGAAGCACTCCTGATGCATCACATGACCCACAAGCAGTACGATTTGGTACATGTTGCATTGGAGAGCAGAGTCGAAGCACTGGAGGAGTTTGTGCGGGGCTGGGACCGTTATGTCCCGGAAAAGGAGGTGATTGGCATGCTGGCCTGCCTCAAAGACTGTAAGGAGAAGAAAAGGATGATGATAGTTGCACTAGACAACCATATGCGCCAAAGCAAAGAGCCAGCGCATGGTGACCTTGGAATCCTGGTTAGAAGGGGTGACCATGGTGGGGAGACATCCATGGCTGATAACCCCAGTGGACCCTCTGACTATTGTGGGGACAGTGGCACAGCACATGAGGATGGTGAGCAAATTGCATGTGCGGGCCTGGTCACAGTCAGAACCACTGCAGGGAAAACCAGCCCACCAGACAGTAATGTGGAACAACCTGACGGGGTACAAGGCACGGGCGCTCCGTCGGGGTCTCCTCAAGTGCCACCACTGACACATCCTGTGCATTGGCCCATGAGCCCTAGATTTGAACCTGACCTCTCTAGCACACCACAGCAGCGAGGAGCACGCACTGTGGCATCCGATAGCATCGGGGCGGGACGGAGTGCATCTACCACCTCTCAAGGGTCAATTGGGCCCAGGATTGCTCTTGCACCCCTAAGCCTACCCAAATTCACTGGAGACAGGAGGAGCTACTGGCGTTGGAAGAGTAATTGGGGAACCCTACAAGCTTTAGCAGAACCCACAGGCTCCCCTGAGTGTCAACTCTTTCACCTGCTGGACAGCATTGGCGACGCGGTGAAACGCGAGCTCAGGTTGTCCCATTGCCGTACTGCAAACGAGGTCTTCCGGGTTTTGGAGGACTGTTACGGGGATATGTCACAAATAGCAGATGACATTGTGCTGGAGCTACAGGAATCACCAGCTGCGCGCAATAACCAACCAAGGGAGGCACTGAAATTAATCCAGGCGGTGGAAAGAGCGCTGTTGGACCTCATAGACCTGGGCTGTGAGGACGCTATAAAGAACCAGTTGGTGATCCAGTCACTAGAAAGTAAGCTGCCAGACAGTATGAAGGAAAGGTGGCTGTTGTACCGGTGCGACGCGGCCAGCAACGTCAACCCCCGTAATCGGTTTGACAAGCTGTGGCAGTTCCTGAGAGATCATAAGACGGTCCTGGTGCAACTGGAGCAGCTACAGTTGACCAGCAGGACGAACCCGGTCAGAGCAGGAGAATCAAACCCCCGCGAGAAGCCAAGGGAAAGGCCTGGGGACCGTAAGCAGGAGAGGCGTTCATTTACCAAGGCCACAGCAAGCGAGGCGAAAGGTGAGCCGTCCAGAGATCCTTGCAGTATGTGTGGCGAAGAGGGGCATGCTGGACGTTTGTACCGCTGTAGATCATTTAAGAAGGCTAACCCATCAGAGCGGAGGGCTCAGGTAAAAAAGATAAAAGCTTGCCTTAAGTGCCTGGACATCCATGGGGGCGACGACCCATGCAGAAAAAACTTTTTGTGTCGCAATGACGAATGCAACAGAGGCGACACCCCATCAGATCACCATTTCTTCCTGTGCCTTAAGTCACCAGCTAAGAAGGATGCTGGCAGAGTGGAGGCCAAAGGAGAGGGGAAGAGAGAACCCTGTGGTCCCACTGAGGAACAGGAGTCTTTGTTCGCCAGCCTAGGTCTAACCCAGGAGCAGCTGGAAGCTGTACGTAAGGCCTGTACAAATAAGGTGTCAACAGTATGTACTGGCAAAGGTCTGGCGGGTGAGGGTGGATAGAAGGAGCACCCCGTCCTCATGATGTTGGTGGACGTCACGACCAAGAGGGGAGACTGGGTTGGAGCACTGATTGATCTGGCCTCTGATGCTAATTACATCACCTATCAGGCAGCAGAAAGGCTTGGGTTGACTGGAGAGCCTGTCACGCTGGTTGTGTATGGTGTGGGGGGAATGGAGGTAAAAGTGGAGACGCAGATGTACTCCGTAAGCATAAAAGTGGCCACAAAGAAGGGGACATGGCGACTTCACGAGATGACTTGCTATGGACTGGAGGAGATTGCCAGAATTGACCATACAGTGGACTCAGAGCGCCTGGAGAAGTTCTTCCCAGGTGCCATTAAACCAGGAGAGCTGATCCGCCCACAGAAAGTTGAGCTGCTCATCAGCACCCGGGAAGGCCGTCTCGCCCCACAGAGGATGACCTAGTGTTATGGGATGGTCCGCTCGGGAAGACTGTCAGTGGCATGCACCCAAATCTGTTTGAGGACATCGAGGTGACTGCGCGCCACTCATCCACCCACTTTGCCTGCTCCATGAGGTCAGAGTCCAGGAGACATGAGGTCTTCACAGCCCTCACCCGGAGACAAAGAGCAGGGTGGAAGTTGGAACTACGGCTGTCTGCAATGCTGAGATCGTCAAGTGGCTGCAGTGGGACAGCATTGGGGCTGCCTGCGACCCCATGTGCGGTGGGTGCCGTTGTGGAAAGTGTGCTCCTGGGGGGAAGGAGATGTCCCTTGCTGATGAGAGAGAGTTAGAGATCATCAGGAGGGGAGTGACTTTCAGGTTAAGTGATGGCCACAGCGACAAACCCCACTGGGACGCCAGGTATCCCTGGAAGGAGAGCCCTGCTACCCTGCCCAACAATCGCAAGGTCGTTGAAACGACATTCCTGAAGTCGGAGAAGCTCCTTGAGAAGGACCCGAAGTGGAAGGAGGCCTATATGAGACAGGTGCACGACATGGTTGCCAGGGGGGCCGTGGTCAAGCTTTCCAGGGCTGTCATGAGCAGTTGGAATGGAGCCGTGTGGTGGATCAACCACCTGACGGCACCCAACCCACACTCTATCTCCACGCCAGTGAGACTCGTCTGGGACAGCAGTCAGGAGTTCAGGGGTGTCAGCCTGAATGGCATCCTGCTGAAAGGCCCAGACGTCTTGAACCCCATCCGGGCAGTGCCGCTCCGTTTCCGGGAGGGTGAGCATGCAGCGATCTAAGATGTACAACTCTGTGTAGTTGGAGGATCAGGAGGTGCACGTCCATCGCTTCCTGTGGAGGGACTCTCCAGCGGTTGACATCGAGGACTACGCAGTGGTGCGGGTGAACATGGGTGATAAGCCAGCCGGCTGTATTGCCCAGGTTGCAATGCCAGAGACCGCTCATCTCCCACAGTTCGCAGACAAGGTGGATGAGAGGTGTGTTATCGAAGACAACGCCTATGTAGATGACATCCTTGTGTCCCACAATGACCCTCAGAGACTGAGTGAGATCCTTAAGGGGGTTGAAGCCATTCTCGCGACTGGGGGGTTTTACCTCAAGCCCTAGGTACGATCTGGCTAAAGTGGGAGGCAAGGCGGTATTCCCACCAAACCTGAGACAATCGTCCTACCCAAGCAGTTGCGGGGCGAGGACAATAAGGCACTGGGGTGGGTTACCATGTAGGGGGAGACAAGCTTTTCCTCATGGTGGCTGTGAACTTCTCCACGAGGAAGAAAAAGATGTGCACCGAGCTCAATCTCACCGTGGAGGACATAGAGAAAAAGACGCCGGACCCCCTTACCCGCCGTATGCTGCTGAGCTAGGTAGCCGGGCTTTATGACCCCCTTGGTCTTGCGACACCTCTGAAACAAAAGGGTGTCATTCTTGTCAGGAGGGCCTTTCAGGAGGCTGGGACTTTGACTAAGGACACATGGGACAAGCCGCTGTCTGGTGAGCTACGTGAGAAGGCGATTGAGCTCTTTAAAGAGTATGCCCGGCTGACTACTGTCACTTTCCCAAGGAGTATTACGCCCCCCGGCTGGGTGGGTAAACCCTGGGGTATCACCTTTTCCGATGGGAGCTGTGACTCTTATGGAGCAGTTCTCTACCTGTGCTGGGAGACTTCAGGAGGTGTCGTGACCCGGCTAGTGGAGTCTAAAGCTAAGTTGACTCCTCTTGACCAGAAGGGCGATGCTGTAAAGGCGGAGATCTGCGGGGCTGTCTTTGCCACCCGTCTGAGGGGGTACGTACTGAAGCATGGACGGTTGAGAGTTGACCGGTGGTACCACTTTGTCGACAGCCAGACTGTGCTGGGTGCCATCCAGCGGGAAAGTTATGGGTTCCAGACTTTTTTCGCTAACCGCGTTGGGGAGATACAGAAGATGGGGCCCGTGACTGACTGGTGGTGGATCCCCGGTCAGTACAATGTGGCTGATCTAGTCACTAGAGGATGTTCCCTCGAGCAGCTTGATGGAAACTCCCAGTGGCAGAGGGGTCCCGAATCCTGACCAGGCCTGAGAAGGAGTGGCCTATGAAGTCTGCTGCAGAGGTGGCCTGCGGTACTAGGGAGGTTGCGAGTAAGCTCCAGAGGAAGGCTTTCTCTGCCATTATCACAAGAGCCCAGGCAAAGAAGTTGCCTACTCCAGGTGATCCAAGAGGGGCCGGGGGTATAGTCAGGGACGATGGAACCACAGAGCCTTCTCCGGTTAGAAACCTTTCAGAGGATGCTACAGGGTCCTCTTCGAAGGCATCCCACACCTGCAGTACGAAAAAGCTTTGGGGGTCGGCTCTTGTAAGTCAGGTGGAGCTCTCGAGGTCCAGTACACTGACCAAGCTCTGTGGGACTATTGGATACGTCCGCAGAGCTGTGCACTCATGGTTACCAGGTATATGGCAAGTCGTTAAGCGAGAGCAGTGGGAGGCAGTGCTCACAGTCCAGGAACGTGAGGAGGCATTCCAAGAGTTATGCCTTGCTGCCCAGTCAGGTGTGACCTTCCCCACGACGACACTCAACCGTCTGGTCGTGAGCAAGGACAAGGAGACAGGTCTCTTGTTGTGCCATGGATGGGTCCAATCCATCAATGAGGAGAGGCATGGAGTTCCGCTGATCCCCTACAAGGAGCGAATCAGCACCCTCCTTGCCGAAGAAGCCCACCATGCTAACCATGAAGGTGTTGCTGGCACCCTCCTTCGGATGAGGAAGAGGGCTTGGGTGGTGCAAGGCCCCAGGGTAGCCCGCAAGGTAATTGACACATGTGTGCATTGCCGGAAGTGCAGAGCCAAGTTATGCTCTCAGGTGATGAGCGATCTACCCCCTGTTCGCACCGGGCCAGCTGCTCCTTTTGAGTACACAACGCTGGACTTATTCGGCCCGTACACAGTCAGAGACGATGTGAGACGGCGCACTAGGAAGAAGGTCTGGGGTGTGGTCTTTAGTTGCATGGCCTCAAGGGCGATCCATGCAGATGTGGTTGAGAACCTAACGACGGAGGGCTTTCTCAAGGCATACCAGCTATTCACCGCCTTAAGGGGTCACCCCAAGAAGCTCTGGTCTGACCTGGGGACCAATTTTGTGGGGGCCAAGCCTGCGCTGGTGGATCTCTACGGCTTCTTGGCAAGCATTGACAAGGAGGGGGTTCAGAGGAGAGCAGCTGTGGCAGGGACTGACTGGATGTGGGAGTTTAGCCCAGCAGACTCACCGCATCGGAACGGAGCAGCGGAGGCAGCTGTCCGAGTATTGAAGAAATCATTGAGCAGTGTTGGCGAGGACGGGGATCTGACCACCCTGGAGTTCCAAACCCTTCTTTACCTGGCTGCTAACCTTTCAAACGAGAGGCCGATCGGTGCTAGGGCCCAAGTCCAGGAGGAGACTGTGGACATAGTGACACCAAACTCTTTGCTGTTGGGTCGGGCTGGGCCCAGGGGTGACACCCAGGGTTTTGAGTTCCCTGCCTACCCTTTCAGTCGTCTGCGTGCAGTTCAGGTGGAGGTGGACAAGTTTTGGAGACGATGGAGCCAGTTGGCAGGTCCTCACCTGTTTGTCAGGCAAAAATGGCACGCCCCGGCTAGGAATGTTTCTGTCGGAGACCTGGTCTGGGTTGCGGATCAAAATGCCCTCCGGGGTCGTTTCAAGCTAGGTCGTGTCGAGGAGGTGTATCCTGGTGATAAGGGTGTTGTCCGGGATGTCAGGGTGAGGACTTGTCAAGGCCTTCCCATCGGCCTGTCCCGGGCAAGGAAGGTCTAGGAGCTGTGTCCTCCTACCATCCTCCACAGGGATGTCAGGAGACTGGAGGTGTTGCTACCAGTAGAGGAGCAGAAGGGAGCTTTGCTTGCTCCCCAAGTACCTGAGAAGTATTAGAGTTGTGGACTCATACCTAATTGTTGTTTCAGTGACATGTTGTTTCTTTAATTTTGTCACTTGAGTGATTTTGCATATTTTGTACATTATTTTGACTAGTGGTAGTTTGTGGCCTACTTTGTCAAGGACCAGTAGCCCAAGTGGGAGGTGTGTGGAGTTTTCCCATATTTCATAGGTAGTATTGTGTATTTGCCTCCATCATTTATTAATATATTGTGGTTTATCAGCGACCTCTTGTGGTATTATTAATCGCTCACCTACCACCCTCCTGCACTTATTTTGGGTAACTATTGCATGTTTCTTGGAGCGGAGTTATCCTTGTAAAGTAATGATGTGGTCACATCCGCGTGTGGATTAACCTGCCGGATCCTTTTTTTTTCGGATATCTGGTTTTGACTGGTGAAGCTGAGCTGGTGAGTTAAATTACGTAAAGGTAAAAGTTATAACCTGTGTTAAATATGTTGATTATGTTTGTGTAAACGGACTATGCTTTGATATTATGTCCGTGACATTAACGTAGTCGCGTTTGTTGTTTGTCCTTTTCAGTTGATTACCTGCGGTTAGTGTGCATCACGATTACTGTACAGGTGCTAGTTTAGTTCGCGTAGCACATACGTAGTAACCCATGGATGTTGTGTGAGAATTAAACGCATAAAAGACAGTAATCTGGTGTCTGAGCTTGAGTGTGACACTGTTTCATCAGTCGAAATCTCCCCGTGCGGTGGGAGTTGTTAGACTATAGGGTAGATAGTTTAATAAAAAACCGTACAGTGTGGCTATTGAAATTGAACCATATTATTAAATGTATTTTTTTCATTCATTGATTTAGTATCTAAAGGGGCAATTTTTGTTCACACAGCGCCAGGTAGGGTTGGATATATTTTTTCCTTCAATAAATGAAATCATCACTTAAAACCCTCATTTTGTGTTTACTCTGGCTGTCTTTGTATTATAATAAAATTAGTTGGATGATCGAAAACATTGAAATACCACAAATATGCAAAAATATAGGACATTTGGAAGGGGTTAAATACTTTTCCACAGCACTGTACAAATGTTTTTCAAATATCCTTGGCATGTTATTACAGTGCCAAACCATTAAGCAGGTTTATAAAATCTAGACAGCCAGGGTATCCCTACTGCACACATTTGCTCAGAAAAGCACATAATTAAAGTTGCATTCAGTTGCTAATGATCTTAGGCTATAGTCATGGTGTTATATATTAGAAATTAAAGCACTGCTAATTGCAAATAAACATTTAAATGACATATGAAAAAAATCCTACTCACCAGCATATGAGTGCTTAGTGAGGACAATAAGAATTTTACAGCTGTTGTTTCCCAATGATTGATCAAAGAGGATATGGTGTTGAATACATTTTAGAGGCTTCATGCCTCCCCCGCTACATAAACATAATCCCTTTTTCCACAAAATGACACTCATGTACGACTTGGCAGTGTAGTCGCTGGGTAAAAAAAATCAGGGTAATCTACTCTTTTTGCCCACCAAATGCAGTCATGCATATCAGTTCTTTCCCATCAGCCATCAGTAACAGGCAAAGTGACAATTATTGAAATCACATCCACACACTCTACAGTTTGCCTCTGTATGCAAATCTGGGGAAAGAATACATAATTAACATGCAAAGATGAAATTTGGGAAATTTAACGGTGATTTTTGCATTAATTCAAGAACGGCCAAATGAAAACTGCAAACCAATATAGTTTCACATCAGTATCATCTTCAGACTCATCATCTGGGACAGGGGTGGCCAAACATGGTCCTGGAGAGGCACACGGTGTGCTGGCTTTGGTTTTATCCACCCAATTTAAACCTAAGACAACAGGTGACAGGGTTTTTCCAAGGATTTTTTGAAACTGTGGCAGAGGGCTTCAGCGACGGGTCAAAACTCAGCATTATCAGGTGTGGCCAGTTTTCATTAATAAGCATACCCATGAACTCTCACGCGTTCAGCGCGAGTTTTTAGTGACATATTCATAGTCCCGTACTGTTGTCAGAAATTATTCCATCAGGTATAGGTGATGCAATAATTGAAGTCTATGTGCACGGAAGTTTATCAGTTTCAGGGGCGTGACGGTGGATGTCACATGTAATATGAAAACTGATTATGACCCTGGACTCCGGAATTGGAATAAAATAATCATGAAGATACAATTAGGAGGAGCAGGATGTGCTCACAGTCAGTGGCGGAGCTAGAATTGAGAATTGGAGGGGCACAGAAACGTCACGGCTATTTCTCAATCATTTTCCTTTGACATTTTCACATTTTCCTTTTTCCTTTTCCGAATCATTGTATTTGGCAACTGAAGACATGGTCTCTCTCCATATGCGGTCTACTAGCAATGAAATCATGGCCTAAATTCAGTAAAGAAAAATTATTTACTTATTAACAAGCCAATGCTTCGCGTTGATTGACCTGGTTCGCGTTCCAATGAAATATTGCCTTTCACTCTCGGTATTGCGTGGGTTGATAAAAAAAAAGTGGCACTCGGCAGTTAAATAGGCTATAAAGGGTGTGCGCCTCAAGCTATTTGCAACAGAGTCAACTGGTGTGCAATTTTGAATAATGTTGATTTAAATACAGCAAATACGCGTCCAGATGAATGATTGTCATCATACCTAATCGGAGAGAACAAGCAGCACCTGTTATGTGTGAAGTGCTCTCGGATTGAACCTTTTGTTAATTATGAAAATGACTGAGAACAGATCAGGACAAATGATTGTTTTAAATGGATGTTTTGTGCACCTCGAATCTCAGTTCCAATACCGCCACTGAACTGAATTTAGCTCATGATTTTATCGCTGTTTGATCAAATATGGAGAGAAATCGTGTCTTCAGTTGCCAATTATGATAACTGCAAAATGCGTCAATAAAGAAAAATGATTGAGAACTAGCCAGGACTAATTGTTGTCATAAAGGTACACCCCCAATTCCCAGTTCTAGCTCCGCCACTGCTCACAGCAAATACAGAAGTTAACATCGCAGGTTATCGTTTTGCAAAGTGAACAAAATATTTTTTCTCTAATCATTGCATACATTGCATTAAGATGAAACCAGCGCATTTAACTGCCAAAAGCTAATTTTTATTAATTGGAAAACGTGTTCATCAAGCAAAATGATTGACAGGTCAATAATTATTAGCACTCGTTTTAACTTAACAGGGAGAACTGGCGACACCTGATTGTCCTTAGGATTTTTGGAGTTTATGTAAAGTCATTTTACATCGGCGTGGCAGCTTTTGCTTTGCCGAGGCAGTGTGCCACGATCAATTGCATGTAGCGGAAACCATGGGTGAGATAAGTTAAGAGTGGAATCAGCTGGTTTAATTCATCAATCAAGTGCTCAGTGACACCAAAAACCAGCAGACACTGCTGCTCTCCAGGGTTGACCACCCCTGACCTGGGACAACTAGTGGACAGACTTTATGAGGACAAAAAATATATATATAATAAATGGCCTGAGAAAAAGAAGTATGATCATTGTGAAAAACTATTCTCACTGCAGTAAAGAAAAACCCTCAACCATGTACCTTACAGACAAGAGACACCCTTGAAGACGCAAGCATGTCTGTGTTTGAGACCATTCAGGGCAAAGGATTTAAGGAACAAATAAAGAAGCGATGTTGCACGATGTGAATCATTACTTACTCTACTCTTCATCTATTGAGTACAGGTCGTGGGACTAGTTAGGCCTTGGGAAAATGTTGACAATAGTGACAACCATTTTTGTGTTGATTTTGATTCATGCTTGGGATCATTTTCCTGCAGGAAGATCCAACCACAGCCCAGGATAAGCTTTCTGGCAGGGATAGAGCCCATTAAATGAAAACTGCTATAATACTAGATTTACTCAGTGGTACGACTGCATTGAACACAATGTGCTGTATCTTACACCTGGCGCTTAGCAGCGCCAAGAACAATGCCAGTGTCTTTGCTAGTTTATGACTGGCGCAGATAATATTTTCCTGGCTACTGCCCATGTTGGGTAAGTAGTGAATGTACTCGCTTTGGTATTAGAATTAGGTACGGCCAAGTGCTTTGTTAGCATGTTGCCATCTTGAGGCAGCAGAAAGTGATTGTGTGATTTATCGGGTGAAACCTGGTCTAAAGAATATTTCCAGATTTTGACCACTAATTTAAGGGCACCTTATTAAGATAGTATTATATGCCTTCCTAGACAAATGTAGCTTAGTCTTCCTGTTTGAAGTTTCGCTATCTCCCCACACGTGACAAAAGTCTCCAGCATAGATCCCAGCTTGTCCTTTTAATTACACTGGCACATTATTAACCAATCAGAATGTAATCATCTGCTTGCCGTCAACCTTAAAAGTTTTCTCTATCCCTGCAGTTGTTGCAGTCGTTGACTGCAGCTGTCAAGCAGTTTTGATGCGCTCTGCGAACACTTTGTTCCCCTTATATTCCTACCTTGCAAGTTTAAACAATGTCAGTCGCCGAAGATGACACTTGTTAAGAGTGTAATCCAAGCAGCGAGGCTTCGTCCGAATCAATGCTTTCACAGCGGGTCAACGTAAAAATCTTGCATTGCATCTTTCAGCCAAGATCCTCGCATAAGGAAATTCCGACAGGTTTGCATTCCATGGCAAATTATGGGGCACAAACGAGCCAGAAATCCGCTGCTCCCCAGGATTATAAAGTCGCCCAATGTTTATATTGCATTTCCCTCCACTCCAGCTGTTTCAGCAGTGCAAGCCACTTCAGCTCTGCAGACATGGCGGCTCTAGATGCCCTCCTGGTGACTATGCAATCTGATTTGATTTCCATTTTCTGAATTAATCCATGTGTTTCTTTCTAATCCCATTGGAATCGCCGCCATGTAATACAACCCCAATTCTGAAATAGTTGGAACGAAGTGTCAATTGTGAATAAAATCAAAATGTAATCACTTTCAGATCACATGAGCCAATATGTTATTTATAATAGAACATAGATGACATATCAAATACTTGACAAAGCTGGTTACAATTTTAGTTTCACCCACCAGAAAATGCAGAACAAGTTTAAACAAGTGGTTTAATTCTAATATACTTGTTGATAGAATGATGATTTTTTTGGAAACACATGTTTGATATAGGTATTATTTTTATAAGGGATATAGTGAATGAGGACAATAAACTCGTGTCCTACTATTAACTAGTTTTTATGGAACAGTCTGAACAATGCAACAACATAATCAACTTACTGGAGCTTTACCAAATGCCTGGAAATCTAAAATTATAAAAGAAACAGGAGGGCACTCAGGGGTCTATTCTCCCATGCGCGTAAATCAAAAAAAGCACGTAGCTACGCACTTTTCAGCCTAAGCGTATTCTCCCCTCGACTTAAGTCTGTGCATTACGCGCCCCGAAGGCAGTTACGCGCTTGGGGCGGAGCAAGGCCAAAATCGGGGTGTTACTGGGTGTTTTTCAGGCAAAAAGCGTATTCTCCCCCTGGCTTACGCGCTTTTTCTGTAAAGCGCTTTCGAGGGCTGTATTAAGGTCAAGCGCCAACATAAGGCGAAATAGAATAATGTTTTGATGTCGGTTATAGGCCGAATTTTAACATTAATTTTATTTTATTTAACGTGGTAAAGGTTGCCACATTCAATTTTCGATTGTTTTTCCTTATTTCTTAACTACATTTCTCATAGCCATAATAAATTGTCAAACGAATTCATCACATGATATTACGCAACAGCCTCTTCTCCAATTAGTTCAATTACAAACGTACAGCAATTAATTAATACGAGTATACATAAGACCATCATTCTACCATGCCCTCAAAATCTAAAACCAAAATGCCAGTCCTGCATTTGCTTGCACTCTTGCGTGATTGGGAAAGATTGAGAGGAGCACACTGAGCGCAAAGGCGACCACGCATATATCGGCTTCGTTTGGACATCCCGGGACTAACAAACACTGAGTGCATCCAGCGCTTTCGTCTGGACCGTGCATGAGGCAATCATCTATCTTTGCTGACTTTTGGATGAACAGCTAGCCAGGCGCAGCAACCACCCACAAAACATACCCGTGGTCATCAACGTCAGAACTGCGCTGTCGCTCCTGGCATCTGGGTCGTTTCAGAGAGTGGCTGGTGATGTCATGCACATATCACAGTGCCTCTGTGTCAAGGTGTCTGACACAGTTCGTTGACCCTCCAAGTTCTTTTCCATGCACTTCCACTGCAGAAAGAGTGGATGCCATCTCCTCCCCCAGTGCAGTGAAATGAACAGGGGATTGTTGCGTGTACACTTCTCCGGTGTGCAGAGAGCCTGGCTTTTACAGCGCCATATATGCTTTAAATCGGGGATACTGCAGTTACATCTCCCCACCGAAGCCACATCTAAAACGATTTGCAGCTTTCTTCCTCGGATCAGCCTTCAGTGCCCGCTTGCCATACAACACCAACATCTGTGAAATTTGGTTTTTGGCTTTGGCTCGACGTCGCCATCATTGTCTTCCATGTTCTATTAACAAATGCGACTGCCCTGTATGTTCGTGATAATCTAAAAAGTTGTGATATTCTCACAAGTGAGGGGATTGATTTTCTAATTGAGGATATCCGTATAAACTAACTCGAGTCCTAGTAATTTTTTACCATTGGTAATACTGTGTAATTTAATGTGTGAATAAAGATATTATTAAATAGGCAACTCTAGATTGAGCCCTACCCTGGCCAATACCAAAGCACTACCCATTTGTTAATCAATTTTAGCCAATAAAGAATTGCCGACATGGGAAAAATCATTATCAGTAAATGGGATAATTGATTATAATAAAGTATTAGGCACAAGTTCAAGTGAATGTGTCACTCAAATCAAATGGGACATAATAGGCTATGGATATGGAATTGCGTCATTGCTGAGGCGATTTCGGGGCGGGAGGATGGCCGCGAGCAGGGTAAGAATCCTTGTCAATGCGTTTTCATGTCCTTTAATTGCAAACCTGACATCGGAGTACTTTGAGATTTCTAGTGCGCAATTTCTAAATGATATCATATAAACTGTCTTTGATTGTCATTTTTCTTTGACTTGAATGTTCCCTTTATTTGTCTTCTTCCACGAAACAAACAGGCTGGTGTAGGAGGGGCACATTTTCAATGATCTGATTGCGCTCGTTGAGAAGCGCTAAATTCTTTATTTATTTCATTATCGCGGCAATTTGTTTGTGTGCATGGCTTTAATGCCATGGTGGCTAGAGTAAGAAATAAAAAAGAGATGTCTGCAAATGCAATACTTCTTGTAATTGGCACAGACATACATAGGCCTACTATTACAGCCGCATATCGTGGGCCTGCTGATAAAACCTCGTATCTTCAAAATGATAAACTTCACAGGAAAATAAATAAACATAAAAAAAGAATATATATAAATTGATAAATTTTAAATATAAATGAAATAAAACATGTTTAATTCTGCATGTAAGAATAGTGGACATATGAGTTTTTGTCAGTTTGGAGATACGAGGTTTTATCAGCAGGCCCATTATATTCAATTTTTAAGCCTGGTTTGCATTTTCCATGGACCACAACTGCATTTTCATGGTTAATCAGAAAATCCTTGTTCCATGTTTTCCTGATAGCCATAATCAATGAGCTTTGTGCAGAGTCTGTCTCTCTATTGGATCAGTCACACCTCTATCATAAGGCCGCCTACATTCTGAAGTTAAGCGCTGTGGGCGTGATCGAAGCCCGCAGGGGAGAGTACGTGCAACTCAAAAGCGCTTAACTCGAATCGCGTAAAAATGGACTTATGGGAGATTAGACCCCTTAGTCTGTAGGCCTCATATGGGAATGGCAAATTGGTTAAATAGAATAAAGATCAACAAACATATAGACACATTTTATTTAAGAATAAAGAATTTAGTCACTGTACCATACAGGATTATACACAGTTGGGAAAATATGTTAGATACACCAGTTCCATGGAACAAAGTTTTTAAAATTCTTTACAGTGCATTGCTTGATCAAGATCAGATATTTTCAATAAAAGCTAATATATAAGTTCTTAGCAACTAAAAAGATGCTAAATATATGGGGAATAGAGTCACCACCCCTTTGCCGATTCTGCCAGGAAGAAGTGGAGAAAGTAGACCATTTATTTTGGTACTTTCCTATAGCCTTATTTTCGATAAAGGTACAAGGCTGGATATCTCAGTACTATAGTATACAATTAGATTTATTTCAAGGGTCACTGGGCGATATAACAAAAGAAACATACCTAATCTGTAATAAAATTATATACTTAGCAAAAATATGGCTGCAACAGGTCTCAAAAAAGTTGGTACACAGACAAAAAAGCACTGTCAAAGCAATTAATATATAAGAGATTCAGCTGAAAGACCATTTAGCAAGTAATTACGTTAACTGGCATCAGGTGTGTAACATGATTGGCTATTAAAGGGATGTCAGTTGCTGTGTTTCCATCCACCTATTTTAATGCACATTTTGATTTTGCCCTTAAAAAAACCTGAGTGGAAACGACCAAAATGCTAATCAACTCAAAATATCGAATCAACTTTTTTTGCACAAAGGGTGTGGAAAATTTTCCGAATCGATAAAAATAAATGCGCTTTAGTGCAGTGGAAATGGGTTAGCGAACAAGTTATGCAAATAAATGATGACGTTTAGGATCTACGTAATTTTTGCTTGCTACGTTGGCAAGCTAGCTAGCTTGTTTGCTACCTTGCAACATTGGTATGCTAGTTATAATGAAAGAGTTTGTTATTACTTTACCTCGCTAGCTAGCTAGTGGTTAATACAGTAGAAGCAAACTGTAACCTTACACTACTGTGATAGCTGTAACATTAAAGACTTCGTAACCACTCGCTCAAGTGATTACTTTTATTTGCTTTCGCCACAAGCTTTTCCGTTTGTTTCCTTTTCATTCGTCATGCTTATTGACTTCATAGTGTGCACCGTCTTCTTCTGCAGAAGCAATGGCAAATGAATCGAGAAATTAGCGCCGCCTAACAGCACCTATGGCTTATCCGGTGAAACAAAAGCGGATTAAAGAAAAATGACAAGATTGAAAAGATTCTGTCATTGACATTACTAAATGGGCCCAGGAATACTTCAAGAAATTACTGTCTGTAAACACAGTCAGCCGTGTCAATCATAGATTCCACCTAAAACTTTATCATGCAAAAGAGAAGCCATTGTTGAGCATGATCCAGAAGGGCCGCCATGTTCTGTAGGCCAAGGCTCATTTAAAATGCACTGTAGCAGAGTGGCAAAGTGTCCTGTGGTCAGACGAGTCATTCTTGCTGGAAATCAGAGGAATCGTGTCCTCCGGGCTATAGAGGAGAAAGACCACCCCAATTGTTATCAGCGTTCAGTTCAAAAGCCAGCTCTTCTGATGGAATGGGGATGCATTGGTGCATATGGCGTGGGACACTTGCATTTTTTAAAAAGCACCATGAATGCTGAAAGGTATATAAAGGTTTTAGAGCACATATGCTCCCCTCCAGACGACATCTATTCCAGGGAAGACCTTGTGTATTTCAGCAGGACAATGCAAAACCACATACTGCAGCTATTACAACAGCATGGCTTCGTAGTAGAAGAGTCGGTGTACTTAACTGGCCTGCCTGCAGTCCTGATCTTTCACCGATTGAGAACATTTGGCGCATAATTAAACGAAAAGTCCATCAAAGGAGACCCAAAACTCTCCAGCAGCTGGAAGCCTATATTAAACAAGAGTGGGATCAAATTTCAATGGCCAAACTCAAGAAACTTGTCTCCTCAATCCCCAGATGCCTCCACTCAGGGCTCTAATTTCTTGGCACAGCTCAGGGTGGCGCAGCAAGGTGTAGCTTGACACAGCTCACACAGTGGTAATTATGTCCGGCGCAGCCCGCGCAGTGGTAATTTCGTGAGGTGCAACACTGTGCGCAGCCTTTGGTAGACGAACTTGCGCCAAGATGGGTGTGGCGGCGTAGTAGGGGGAGGTGTCACATATTCATCAAGACACTGTAACAATTTAGTATAAAAAGTCTTTGCTGCAGTTGCGCAGAAAGTTCGCCTGCTCCAACCTGGTTTACTATCTATGTAGTGGTAATTTGGCTGACCGGCGCACAGTGCGCACATATGGAGTTAAATTACAGCCAAAACCTAATATAAAAACCGAACATGTTTTACAAATGCACAATGATTCACAAACAAATACAATGTGATTTGCAAATATAAAAATGGTAAACGTGTAAATAAAGTGTGGTTTGCAAATATAGAAACGATTTGCAAACAAATACAGTGTGGTTTGCAAATATAAAAACGATTTGCAAACAAATACAGTGTGGTTTGCAAATATAAAAATGATTCACGTACAAACAAGGTGTGGTTTGCATATATAAAAACGATTTGCAAACAAATGTGGTTTGCAATACAAAACACCATTAACAAATGAATGTATTCAGTTTTACAAATACAAAATGTACCGATTACGATGAGAACCATTTCCTACGAGTACAAATCACTTTTGGAAGTTTTCTACCGGTGACATGGCGCCGATTTTCTCACTTGTATTTGTCCGAAGGATTTTATCACTCATGTCCTCACTAAGTTATTGGCCCTGCTAAACAGCAGGTGGGGCTATGACTTAATTTCCAAGATCCCTACACCGTGAAGTTGAACAGAATAGAGAAAGGCCGCCAGCGGCAACCGTGGACATGAGGATGATGGCTGAGGCTAAATAAAAGCGCAGTTTCTACGTGTTTGAAATAACTCCTTGTCCGACAGTGGGATGGTGTCAATATAACTCCATGTCCGACAGTCGATTATTGTTTTTAATCTCTTGAAATCTGCTGAATCTTTTAGATATTAAATGTGAATGTTTTGATCAGACAGCTCATTTCTTCAAGATGGGTACCAAAATTATTTAATCAATGTTTCTGTTTAAGCTCTGCTCAATAAAGTGAGTTGGCACTGACGCGGGACTTTCTGCATCTATGACGAATTTAGCGACTGTCAGACAGAGATCCTAAAATGAAAGTCATAAAAGTTTTCATTTTTCGAGTATTCCTGCCATTATTAGACGTACAAACTTGGCCATGTTTGTGATCGACCTTCAAAAAATGCAAATAGTTAGCCATCGACTTTTTTTGGTCTTTTTATTCGTCTGTTTTCTTTCGTTGAAGATTGACAAGTTTTTATTTGGTCTATCTTCTGAAAATTAGTCAGATGGATCGAACCGTTTCACACTTTATTTCCACACCAGAGATTAAATATTGCTTTTAGTCAGTGAGCAAATCAATTCCATGAGCAATGACATTGTGAATTAAATACTGCACGCACGATCAGGACTGTCAGACGCGAAATGCAAAATACTCCATGTCCGGCAGACAGCAGAAAGTAAAAGTAATGATATGAGACCAGATTTATAATGAAATAGAGAATAAAAATATAACACCAACAATCAGAACACCTTATTGAGCAGAGCTTGAACAGAAACATTGATTGAAATTCTCGGTACCCACCTTGAAGAAATGAGCCGTCTGATCAAAATATTCACGTTCAATTTTTAAAACATTCAGTAGATTCCAAGATATTAAAAACAATAATCGACTATTAGACACGGAGTTATATTGACACCATCTCACTGTCGGACACGGAGTTATTTCGAACACGCAGACACTGTGTTCTTATTTAGCCTCAGCCATCATCCTCATGTCCACGGTTGTCGCTGGCAGCTGTTCTCTATTCTGTTCAACTTCACGGTGTAGAGATCTAGGAAATTGAGTCATAGCCCCGCCTGCTGTTTAGCAGGGCCAATAACTTTCAGACAAATTCAAGTGAGAAAATCAGCGCCATGTCACCGGTAGAAAACTGCCAAAAGTGATTTGTACTTGTAGGAAATGGTTCACGTCGTATACTTGTAATCGGTACGTTTTGTATTTGTAAAACTGAATACATTTGGTTGTTGGTGTTTTGTATTTGCAAACCACACTGTTTTTGTTAGCAAATCGTTTTTTTTATTTGCTAACCACACTTTGTTTGCATGTGAATCAGTTTTATATTTGCAAATCACATTGTGTTTGTTTTTGAATTGTTGTGCATTTGAAAAATGTTCTATTTGCATATTAGGTTTTGGCAGTGATTTAACTCCATAAAATCACCAAAATCTCACAGGCAAGTTTCCAGAATGTCAGGCACATTTCAATGAAATAAATAATTAACCATAATTAACCAACCATAAATAAAAACCACTGTTTTTTTTTTTTTAAATCTATATAAATTTGGCATGTCCAATCCGACCTCGAATCTGGAATGCCCAATTGGTGAACTATGTACAAAGCTTGCTCGTATGTGACCCCTTGCTGTCAACTCAGGATAGTAAAGACAGTTCACGGCTCTCCTTCGCCTATCATTTGCAAAAAATGCAAATTGATACCTATCGACTTTTCTTGGTCTTTTTATTTGTCTGTTTTCATCCGTTGAAGAGAGACAGCAGTCTTTATTCGGTCTCTTTTGAAAATTAGACAGATGGATTGAACAGATTCACGCTTTATTTCCACATCAGAGATAATATAGTGCTTGTAGTCAGTGAGCGAATCAATTCCATGACCGTTGACAGTGTGAATAAATCATTGCATGCACGATCAAGACAAGATCAAGAAACTATCAATGTTTCTTTTTATCCTTTATTTCATTATCAATCTGATCTAATCGTCCCTTTTTTTTGGGCAATCAGACACGGAGTATTTTGCATTTTATGTCCCACAGGCATTGTACATTGTCCCGCACCAATGTTGACTCACTTTGGGGTCTATTCTTCCATTTGCGCGTCAGTCCTTTTTTACTCGATTCGAGTTAAGCGCTTTTGAGTTACGCGTATTCTCCCCTACTCGCTTCGATCACGCCCACAGCGCTTAACTTCAGAATGTAGGCGGTCTTATGAAAGAGGTGTGACTGATCCAAAAGAGAGGCAGACTCTGTATAAAGCTCATTTATTATGGCTATCAGGAAAACAAGGAACAGGGATTTTCTGATTAACCATGAAAATGCTGTTGTGGTCCATGGAAAACGCAAACCTGACTTGCTCATAAAACCTCGTATCTCCGAACTGATAAACAAAAACTGGTCCACTATTCTTACATGCAGACTTAAACATTTTTTATTTTAAATTATATTTATCAATTTATATTATAATTATTATTTTTGAATTTTATATGCATTTTTTTATTTTCCTGTGAATTTGATCATTTTGAAGATACAAGGTTTTATCAGCAGGCTGACGATATGCCGCTGTAATAGTTAGCCTATGTATCTCTGTGCCAATTACAAGAAGTAATGCAGACATCTCGTTTTTATTTCCAATTCGGTCACACTTTACAATAAGGGTACATCATGTCAGCGTTAGTAATGCTGAACTAATGCATGACTCATGATGATTTAATGCATTAATTAATGCAGGATGCATCATGAATTCCTGTTGCTGACCCTGAGCAAATGATGAAGTCACCATGACTTTGTGTGATTAGTTCACACTCAATAAATCATTAAGTAAGGAATGTTAATATATCATTACGTCATATATTAATGAACATGTAACCCAATTAGCTGGATTCCTAAGAAAACTTTACAAGTAATGTACAACTAATGTACAAATAATATGCCTAAGTAATGCTGAACTAATGCATGACTCATGATGACTTAATGCATGAATAATGCAGGATGTATCATGAATTCCTGTTGCTCATCATTAACAAATGATGAAGTCACTATGCGTTTTTGTAATAAGTTTGCACTGAATAGATCATCAGTTAAGGGATATGAATTCACTGTTACTTCACACTTTAATTACTTTTGCAACCAAATTAGCTGGATTCCTCTTACATTAAAGTTCATTGATGAGCTCAGTCTACACTGTAAAACTGTGGAAGATGTGAAATGTTTATAATCAAAACACCAGTGAGTAAAAGCTTAATGCCTGGTGATTTTTGTTTGTAGCTGTTCTCACTCAAAACACTGATGTTTATTGAATTTTGCAATTGAGGTTTTCCAGATTTGAATACTTTAAAACTGAATCTACAGTAAACACTGTGACATGTTTAAAGAGTTTTACAAAAATGTGTTTATAACTGTAACAATTGGTTTTAGTGTGCCAGCCTTTATTTCAAGTGCAGTTATGAGTTTATTTAAGGTTTCATTCATATTTGTATTTGTGTTGTTGAACGCTGTGGGGTGTGGCATGGTAGAGCAAAATGCACTGAAGCCAAACCCATTTAGCAGGTATCAATTTAGAAAGTACAGAAGAATGATTAGAAATGTTTCAGCTCTGCAGGAGAGCCATGGGTCTTCGGAAAACTTGAGTGTAAATGACGCATGAAGTTTTAATCATTACTTCACACATTACTTACTCCTTTTGTGTCCCCCAAGTAAAGTCACACCATGATACTCATTTGTAAATGGTCTTTTATGTTCACTTAAAGGATTATTTCTGTTGTTGACAGCCGTCGCGTATAGGACAGCCACAAAAGATGCACCAAACCCAAAACCATGTGGCAGGAGCCAATTGATGAGAATAATCACATATTTCAGCTGAACAAATGTGCCATACTCAAACCCAATTAATTAGACAACCAATCCTCAAAAATAATTCATCATTACTTAATCATCACTTTATACATAGCTTGCCTGATTTGCGTCCCCCCAAGTAAAGTCACATCATGATACTCATTTGTAAATGGTTTCTTAATATTCACTTAAAGGATTATTTTTGTTCCTGACAGTAGTGGAGTATAGCAAAGCGACGAAAGATGCACCAAACCCAAAACCATGTGGCAGTAACCAATTGGTGAGAATAATCAGACATATTTCTGCTGAAAAAATGTGCCATAGCCATACGCATACCCAATTAGTTAGACAACCAGCTCTCTAAAAGAATTAATCATTACTTAATCATTACTTTACACATAATTTAAATGATTTGTGCCCCCCCAAGTAAAGTCACGTCATGATAATCATTTGTAAATGGTTACTAAACGAACATTCACAAAAAGGAAGTATTAGCTACTTTATATTCTACACAAGTGCTTTGTGAGTCATTATCATGTCATTATTCCTGCACTATCTTATCACTAATTTGTATCCCCTTGAATACTGAAAATTCAATGAAAGCAAATCAACTGAAATCCAAATAAAACAACTTTTTTCTAAAATGATACAAACTTTATTACCAAATCGCTTGTGGCCTGTGGCATTTATCAACACAAAAAAGTTCACCTCTTCCCCAACTGAAACGGAACATTATAAAAATATCACTTACACTACTACATGGGGAGGCCACACATTAAAAAATATTGGGTTGAATATAACCCAAATTGGGTCATTTCTGCTACCAAATACTAAGTCAAATATGGAAAAACCTAGCACTAAGTTACTTTGAGCTTGCAAAATGGGTTGCAAAATCAACCCAACTGCATAGGTTGATTGTTCAGCCCAACTTGTGGGAAGCTATAACTCTATACTGGGTTAAGATAAACCATATTTTTAGTTTTGCTTTTTAAAAAACAATACTGGTGTTTCTGAATTTTTTCTTCCCCTATTATGACTCATATACATGACTGCTGACCAAGTAACAGTGTCTGGCATATTCTGACCATTTTTTCTCCTTCATAGGCAACAGCTGCTTACCATTCATGCAGCATAATGGTCAACTTGCAAAACTTCTAAACATATTTGAGTTAAATGCAATCATTAAAGCTAACAAGTTGAAACATCTTTTCAAATGATCAATCTATTTTCTTTTTTAATTTCTCACAGTACAGCATTATCCATGTAAGCGATCTCCATTCAATTTCCTGATCAGAAGTCTTAAAACCTTAGACGGTTTAAGTTGTAAACAGAACATGTCGCAGTTCAAGTAACATTTAGGTCAAGACGGCCACGTAGTATAACATGGTTAAAATACAGCTCAGGCTGACAAATGAACAGCCTTAAGATCACAAACAACTGTTTGTAGAAAGAATGTCCAGTACATTAAAAACTTCACACAGTGAGGCCACAGTATCAAGGAGAGAAGGCGTAAGTGCCCATTTTCAAAAATACTGGAGAGCGTTGGCTGTGTTCTTTGACGCTGAGGAAGAAAGGGAAGGGAAATCAAGATTATAACGAACCACAATATTGAACATAAGACAAATTGATCTTAGCAAACAAGAAACCCTAACACAGGGTGTAAATTGCTTCTGAAGATTTCAGCCTCATCTTGCGGCATTCTTCAGCGGATGGAGTAGCTCAGTTCTTGAGGAGACAGTTTTGCTACCATGAGATCAAATTTTCTCATAATAACAGCCTGTTTTTTACAGGGCAGATAGTGGCCCCCCAATCTCTTTTGAAAGATGGTCTGGTGTTAAATTTTAATGCCCTCTTTAAACTTCCCCTGACTGTCCATGGAATCGTGGATGATGACCTCTGACCACGTTCCAGTGGATGGAGTGGTTGGGTATGGACTGGTATTCAGACACCTGATGTGTTCCCGCAGCCATTTGTTGTTTTGGCAAAGCTGCAGCAAAAGGGGAAAATGATTAAGGGATAGAGCTCAACATCCGGATGGATACTTTATTTAATCATTTAATGATTTACTATGCTATGCTGTGCTATGATAAACTAGCATTGTTATTCCAAACCATTCCACCAGGCAATCTTTCCATGTTGAACAAAAGCTCCTCACCCAACTTTTTCTGGCTTGAGAAAACTGGAAAAGGCACTTCAGAAGTCAATTTAAGCCCAAATTGATGATTTGCACCCCCTGAAAATGTTAACTCTCCATTACCGCTATATATACAGCCAACAGAAGAGGGAATATTTCATAGAGAAATCATTTAACTAGCATTGAGAATGCAAATCTACACACATATACACACACATACATACAAACTGGCAATTCACCAAATTTCTGATCATAAATCTTTTTTAAAAATTAAGGCTTCTAAATTCATCACCATATCACCATTCAACCAAAAGCAGTTGAAAAGACTTCAAAAAAAGGAAAAAACATTAACAACTTCTCAATTCTCTTCAATAAATTCATTTTCTGTTCATAAATCTTTTCTTTTTTCTTTTTTACATGAATGGCCTTCTTTCAGGGGTACATCAACATTTTGGGTGAATAAGCTTAACAAAGTGGCAGCGCTTATTTCTTTCCACTATCTCAGCTTCAGAGCTGCCAACTCTCACGCATTCAGCGTGGGTCTCACGCTTCTCAGTGGCATTCGTACCTGTGCTGTTGTCAGCAATTATTCAATTAATGCACATTTTAGAGATTATCTTGCAGAATTACAGTCGTGCATTAAAATGTATCAGTTTCACGTGCATTACGGTTAATTTCCCCACTCGTGACATGGAAATCGATTTCAAATGCACTTATTCCATTCAAACAATCGAAACGATCATGAAACACATGCATTGCTTTCAATCCCCAAGTAAAAAAAAGCCCAAGAGGTCCAGAGTCATAATCAATTTCCCAGATGGTGAAACCCACCGTTACGCAAGTGAAACTGAAACTGCCAGACACAAGGACTTCAATTACGCGCAAGAATCTGACTAACAAACGCGCTGATTGAACAATTGCTGACTTCGGTGAAAATGCCTCAAAAATATGTGAGACCCTGAGAATGTGTAACGTTAGAAAGTTGCAGCCCTGCAACTTAGTTCCCTCAGCCGAAAACGTCGACCTCATTCATCATAAAGGGCTAATTAACAGCTTACAAAAATGAAGTTACCAAGTTGGCTGAACTAACATTCCGGACCTATTAGCACCCAGGCGACTGAAGACTTCAATGCAGCAGAGCAACGAGGCTAGTTAGCTAACTTAGCGCGGTACTTACTCAAACAATCGTCGCATTAACACAATCCCTCAATAACACATTGTCCCGTCAATATAAATATCGAATTTAGCTAGTAAGCCCCGTTAAAAATCACCCGGTTTGTACAAACCTATGGCAGTAACGTAACGTTTATTCTAACTAGTCTGACATATGCGAACGTTAAATGCAGCTGGCCAGCTTCCTTGTTTAAAAAAAAAAACCTTATTTTGACTACTCCATTACGCTGCAAAAATAAACGCACGTTAAATTACACGCATTTATTTCGCTAACATACCCTGATGGAACTCATCTCTCAGTGTTTAACTGGAAGTTTCAGTAAGCTCTAACGTTGTCCGTTATTTTAGCTGGCATTTCGCTGACGCCATGCAAAGTTAATTAGGGGGAAAATGACAACAAACTACAGTTTTGTCGATGCAAATTAGTGTCAAGTTCGATCTGACGGATACATAATGCTACTAATGTTTACCCTTGCAGTCCCTTTTGCATAAACTTACGAGAAGTAGACTATTAACATATAAAATACTTACATATTTGTCTGGTAACTTCCCATTGCTGATTTTTCTTCATTGGGAGAGCTCCGAGTGGGAGGCGCTAAGCGCGCGAAAAACAGACACGTACCTGTCACTATGACAACAGCAGGGTTAGACCAAATTACCCAACATTTCAGAAAACAACCCATCAAAACCCATCTCAAGCAACCCTATGGTTGAGTAAAAAAAATCAGCTCTTCATTTTTTTGTGTGCAATAACAAAATGCCAGCAATCACATACAACCCCAATTCCGAAATAGTTGGGACAAAGTGTAATTTGTGAATAAAATCAAAATGCAATGACTCATGAGCCAATGTTATTTACAATAGAACACAGATAACATTTCAAATGTTGAAACATTGTTATCCACAAAATGAGCTCATTTCAAATTTTCCGGCTGCAACAGGTCACAAAAAAGTTGGGACAAAGGCAAAAAAGGACTGAGAAAGCAATTCATATAGAAGAGTTTCAGCTGAAAGAACATTTAGCAAGTTATTACATTAACTGGCATCAGGTGTGTAACACGATTGGCTATAAATGGGATGTCTTAGAGAGGCTGAGTCTCTCAGAAGTAAAGATGGCCAGAGGCTCTCCAACCTGTGAAGGCTTATGTAAAAAAAAATAAAGAATACTTTGAAAACAATGGGTGTTTTCGAGCAGGTCTACAAGTAAGCCTGCTGCGTGAGATTCCCGAAAAATTACGCCAGAATCTCGCCAAATTTAGCGAGAAGCCCTCCAAACCCTGCGATAGCTGCAGGATCTTGCCTCTCTCGCAGGGTTTTGAGGGCTTATTGCGCAACTTCTGCCGGCTTACTTGCAGACGCGCTCAAACACACCCAATGTTCCTCAGCATCAAGTTGCAAAGGCTCTGAAGGTCTCATCATCGAAAGTGCATAACATCATCAAAAGATTCAGAGAAACTGGAAAAATCTCTGTGAGTAAGGGACAAGGCCAAAGACCTTTACTGGATGCCCGTGATCTTCGAGCCCTCAGACGCCACTGCCTCACTCCCCGGCATGATTCTGTCATTGACATTACTAAATGGGCTCTGGAATACTTCAAAAAACCACTGTCTGTAAACACAGTCCGCCGTGCCATCCACAGATGCCACCTAAAACTCTATCATGCAAAAAGGAAGCCATTGTTGAGCATGATCCACAAGCGCCACCGTGTTCTGTGGGCCGAGGCTCAATTAAAATGGACTGTATCAAAGTAGCAAAGTGTCCTGTGGTCAGACAAGTTCAAATTTGACATTCTTGTTGGAAATCATGGGCGTTGTGTCCTCCGGGCTAAAGAGGAGAAAGACCACCCCTCCTGTTATCAGCGTTCAGTTCAAAAGCCAGCATCTCTGATGGCATGGGGATGCATTAGTGTATATGGTGTTGGACACTTGCATGTTTTAAAATGCATCATGGATGCTGAAAGGTATATAAAGGTTTTAGAGCAACATTATGCTCCCCTCCAGATGATATCTATTCCAAGGAAGGGCTTGTGTATTTCGACAGGACAATGCAAAAAGAAGGCCCAAAGTTCGTCAAAAGAAGTCCCAAAACTCTCCAGCAGTTGGAAGCCTGTATTAAACAAGAGTGGGACCAAATTCCAATGGCTACACTCAAGAAACTTGTCTCCTCAATGGCCAGACGCCTTCACTCTGTGTTAAAAAGAAGAGGGGATGCTACACCATGGTAAAAAGGCCTCGGTCCCGACTTTTTTGAGACCTGTAGCAGCCATCAAATTTTGAAATCATTTTGTGGTTAAAATGGTAAATTTCCCAGTTTCAACATTTCCTATGTTATCTCGGTTCTATTGTGAATAAGATGCTGGCTGGTGTGATTTGAAAGTCATTGCGTTTTGATTTTATTCACAATTTACACTTTGTCCCAACTATTTCAGAATTGAAGTTGTATTTCAGGGTAAGCGGAATTTATGACGACGACGATGATGATGATGATGATTATTATTATTACTACCACTGCCATTGTTGTTGTTACTTTATTATGATTATTATTATTATTATTCAGGTTTCCCCCCCTCCCCCCCAATAAAACTCATGATACATCCTGCATTATTTCATGCATTAAATTACCACCATTAGTTCAGCATCACTTGAGCATATTATTTGTACATTAACTAATAAGTGTTTTCGAGATATCCAGCTAATTTGGGTGTAAAAGTAATTAATGTATGAAGTAACAGTGAATTAACATCCCTTAACTCATGATGCATTCAGTGCTTAACTTATCACATAAAGGCATGGTGACTTCATCATAAGTTAATGATATTCAACAGGAATTCATGATACATTCTGCATTAATTCATGCATTAAGTCATCATGAGTCATGAATTAGTTCAGCAATACTTAAGCATATTATTTGTACCCTTATTGTAAAGTGTTACCGAATTTAGCATAACCAGCATAATCAGAGCATTGAAAATGTGCCCCTCCTACACTAGCCTGTTTGTTCCGTGGAAGACAGGGAAGAAGCCAAAAGCAAGGCTGACACTTGCACGATTCTGTGGCATGCATTGGCACAACTCGAGTCGTGCCAGTGCGCAAACTAGTCGTAAACTGGCGTGAAGTGTGCGTAAACCCGTCGTGACTGCGTGCCATGTCGGGACGAGAATTTTGAAATGTTCAAAATTTTGGTTGCGACAAAATTTCGCGACCGAGTCGTAAACAATGCGCCAACTGTTCGTGAACTCGTCGGGACGATGCGGGAGGATGCATGCCAGTGCGTGGCAGTGGCGCTCACGTCGTTGCGGGGGTATATATAGGGCTTTTTGGACACTGCTCGCCATTCCAGAGATCGCCAGCGAGGTGGGGTTGCCTTTTCTTGCTCTTCTACCTTTTCCAGCCTTTTCTGCTGCTCTTCAACAATGGCTAGAGCAGCTGCCAGGTATAGGCATCTTCTCTTCTCTGCAATGATTGTGTCTCTGGATTCAGCATGTTGTCTCTTCCACAGCCAATCCAAAAATGACCAGGGGTTGGGGAGGCCCCCTTTTTATATGGCGTGCCCAAGTCGGCACGACATCGTCCGAATTGCGCAAACTCGTCGTGCCAGTGCGGGAAGTGCGTAAACTATGCGTGAATTCGTCGTGCCAGTTCGTGTCAATATGGACACTGATGGGCACGCATTTGTGAACTATTCGTGAACTCGTCGTGAACTATGTGTGAACTTGTCGTGAACAGTGCGGGAGCCTCCCAGTTCATGCCACAAAATGGCACGACTTGCCACGACAAAATCGTGGCCAAAAGTTGTGCAAGTGTCAGCCTTGCAAAAGAGAACATTCTAGTCACACAAAAATAACAATCAATGACAGTTTATATGATCTGATTTAGAAATTGCGCGCTTGAAATTTCAAACTACTCTGATGTCAGGTTTGCAACTAAAGGGCAAGGCAACGCTTTAACAAAAGATTCTAACCTGCATGCAGAAAAATCTGCGGGGCACTGTAAAAGCCAGGCTATTTGCACACTGGAGAAGTGTGCATGCAACAGGTGGTGGGCAACTATCATCCCCGGTGCAGTTCACTGCGCTGGAGGAGGAGATGGCATCCACCCTTTCTGCAGTGCAAGTGCATGGAGAAGAACTTGGAGTGGATATGGATGAAGGAGGGTTACGTAAAATGGTCATTTTTTATTTGCCTTTTGTCAAAGTATCACTGCAGTAGATACTGGAAACAAGCTAAATATGTTTTGAAATATTTATTGTATTTTTTGGCATTTCAAGAAGTTGCGCAGTACATAGGCGCCATGGGCCGAGCCAGGGAATTTGGCGCAGAAGCTTAATATGCGCGTATCATGATCGCAACCAGAACATGAATGACCACCGGTATGTTTGTAATTGTTTGTAATGCGTTTGTAATTGAAATAATTGGAGAAGAGGCTGTTGTGTAATATCATATGATGATTTCGTTTGATAATTTATTATGGTTATGAGAAATGCAGTTTAGAAATAAGGATGAACAATTGAATATTGAATGTCTCAACCTTTACCATGTTAAATAAAATAAATTAATTAAAATTCGACCTATAACTGACATCAAACGCAATATTCCATTTCGCTTTATGTTGGCGCTTGACCTTAATACAGCCCTCAAAAGTGCAGATAAAGCACGTAAGCCAGGGGGAGAATACGCGCAAGTTTTTTTTGCCTGAGAAACGCCCGGAAACGCCCTGATTTTGGCCTTGCTCCTCCCCAAGTGCGTAACTGCCTTCGGGACGCGTAATGCACAGACTTAAATTGAGGGGAGAATACGCTTAGACTGAAAAGCGCGTAGCTACCTACTTTTTTCGACTAACGCGCATGGGTGAATAGACCCCTACAGAAACATTGATTGAAATTCTCGGTACTCATCTTGAAGAACTGAGCCCATGTTTAATATCTAAAAGAGTCAGTAGATTTGAAGAAATTAAAAACAAAAATCGACAGTCTGACACAGAGTTATTTTGAAACCATCCAACTGTCAGACATTGAGATATATTAAAACCCTGTCCGACTTTTCGGACGTGTAGACACTGCGTTCAACGCAATCTGTCGGGCAAAAAATTTGTTTTGCGTCCTGTGTGCAAGCGGCTTAAAACTAGGCTACTATTAAGTGGAGCGGGGTAGTTGAAAAAGAGTGCAAATGGTGATACAAGCAACAGACTTTGCATGAGAACTCTTAATATCCCCATGAATCAAAATCAACCTTCGGCCACTTCAATTTATAGTTATATCCAAGATGGCTGACACGTTTTCAAAATGGTGGCAAATTTGCTGTATATTTTGAATATTTTCAGCCTATAAGCTATAAAATGGCATATTTTCTACACAATCATTGTGAATTCATATATCTTGGCATTCTTACAGTCATATTGAGATAAACTAAACCAACCCTTCCAATCCTTATCCTTTTACCACCTATGCAACTTGTAAGCACTTTCAGATATGGGACACAACTAGGCTCAGATATGTTACAATCCTACCCCTAGCCCGATCACTCATCCAATGCTATTTAATTCCCGTGTGATCTGTACACCTTCCAGAAGACTATAGCCCAGTCTTCTTTGGCTCGGCTCTCCCGCGCTGGCACATCCTGTCAATTCAGGTGTGGCTGTTTACCTTTAAAATGGGGCTGGAGAAACAGCATTTGGGAACTAATGACAAATTTCTACCATTAGCTAGCATTGAACCCCATGCTGAGTTTCACAGCTATAGTGTCAACCAGTGTGCCCTGGTAGTGCAATGACACTACTCTATTACAATGTTATATTTACCTTTATGTTCATGTTTTCAAAATAGAATGAAAATGAATTAAAAAGAGCTTAATTATTTTCTTACTTGCTAAAATAAACTGATCCAGCTAGATTTACCCCAGATCAATCTATTACTTGACCTTTTAGCGCACATATGAACTTATACGCAAATATTTCGCTCTTTGGCGGCCATTTTGGATATGATGACAGCCATCTTGGATGTTTCTAGACACTATTTTACATAATCTTATTACTTGTAGGCTTGCTCTCAATATTTTAGCATAAACTGACAATGATAAAGAAATGTTTCAGTGATTAAGAAATTAAATGTCCATATTCATATATCGGAAGGAGGCCATTTTGAAAAACTGTCAAATTCTGTCAGGCCGGAGGTTGATTATGAGACAGGAGACAAAGAAGAATAGTGATGCCGAATTTCATGCTTGTATCACTATTTGCACTTTTTCCCTGCTATTCTCAAGTTACCCGCTCCACTATTATTGCCACTTAGGTCTTATCGTTTTTAGTGGGGGAAAGGAATACAGCCTGATTGCTATGATCTCGTACTGAGTTAAGATCACATAGTGAACATAAATGCTTTACCTATCTTGCATTGTTGTCCATGCATGTTAATCCAAAAATTTTAAGCAGCAACAGGGTGTAATAATAGAAACGCAATCCATCGTTTCTCTTCCCATTGATGCAGGCAGAAGAAATAATTGAGCAACCGTTGTATTTCATTCCAACTTCATAAGTTTGAATGATCTGGCGTAGTTTCGTTTTGAAATTCCATTCAAGTTCGCTAAGGGTAATAATTCGTGAATGCCCTAGCTAGCCAGCTACCTCATATTTGTAATGTTTAATATAGATGTAAGCAGTGCAGAAAACATGCCTGAAGCAGCAAAGTAAAATGCAACATTAACGCATCATGCAGATATAGAACAGAGGCTTCTATATTCCAATACATTAAAGGTGAAGAGAGGAGCTCATTTGATTGGTGAAGATTTGACTCGGCTGTGTTATACCCAAACACACCTTCTTTGCTACTTGCGCCGGCAGGAGAGACAGAGGTGGGACAAAGGAGTGCTTGCACCAGGCTGCACCGAGCACGAAATTGCAACATACGCCTGGACAAACCCCGTTGGCACGGCACACTCCCCATTTGCCGCGCCTGCGCCTGGTCTACAAATTTAGAGCCCTCTGTGTTCAAAAGAAGAGGGGATGCGACACCTTGGTAAACAGGCCCCTGTCCCAACTTTTTTGAGACCTGTTGCAGCCATCAAATTTGAAATGAGCTCATTTTGTGGATAAAATTGTAAAATTTCTCCGTTTCAACATTTGCTATGTTATCTCTGTTCTACTGTGAATAAAATACTGGCTGGTGTGATTTGAAAGTCATTGCAATTTGACTTTGGACTTTGTCCCAAATTTTTTGGAATTGGGGTTGTACTTGGGAAAGAAAGGTTAAATCATGATTTATCTGCTTCGCTCGCCGGTCCCATTGAAAGCGTCTATTATCTTATTCCCTGGTACAATCTTCCGTTCACTACACCACCTTTGATCATGCCATCAATTTGATAGGCTAGGACGCTTTCCAGTAAGAAGTGGGTATATTTGACGCAATCAAATTGTCCCTGTTCATTCGTCCCGGCGGCATCTGTTTGATTGGCCCATTTAAGATATTCTTTTAATCACATCGGCGTACCACAAGCAAATGAGAAAATATTCGGTCCTGCTACCAACTGATCCTCGGTACTATAGGAGAGCATCACTACCGGCAGCCAAATTACAGTGAATTCGACAACTGTGCGCTCCTTCACTTCAATCAGTCAATCAATCACTTATCACAAACAAAAGGTCCTCTCTTTCCAAGGTCGCCTGAATTTCACAATGCATGTCATTCCCCAGGCCGTTTCTTTCAAACTCGATTTAAGCCTCTTCAGTTTAAAATTTTCATGTCCAAATCGCGTGTGATGGAGGTGGCTTTCCTACGCTGCCCCATCCGTGAGTTTGGGATTCTCTTAAGGCCAATGATTCGCCCGTAATTTGATCGTATTATCTTTTGCTCTGTATAAAATCTACCTTACTGCTGTTGCCCGTCATATCCGAGGTCATTGACGGCTTCACAAACACACATCAGATTTATGAGCTGACGAGGAAGCCATGGGCATAATCAATAAGGCTGCTCCACACCAACGGTTATCATGCCATTCATCCGGCACATTACTTCCTTATCCACGAAGTACATTTCATTATCACTGCTAGACACGTGCCGGCTGCCGCAGTTTAATTACGGATTTCCTGTCTCATTTTAATTTCCAGACTTTGGAAAAGTGTTGCTGCTTCCACCCTGTAATCTCGTGTTCTAGTTTGATCTTCTTTTGCTTTATTTCGCACATCAGTCATTGGTCCCTAAAACTCGTAGTTTTAATACCGTGTGTGCCTCATGTAATTGCTATCTAATGTAATTCCAAAGTGTTCTTCTCCTATCCTTGACATCCCATTACCCCTGCAGCTCTGCAGGAAATCAGCTTTACGGGATGGTTCAATTTCTCGTAGGTCGGCAGCCCTCTCGGAAGCTTATTCCTACTGGCTGCCTTTGGTTCAAGATATGGTTTTAGAATCGGTAAATTTACTTCCACTTTAAACGAGTTTATTCCAGCGAGAGATTATATTCCCAGATTTGTCATTCCATCTATTCCATCTAGTTTATTTTATGTTACTCCTTAAACATTCTGAGTTGAAAAGCTCTTCTAAATGTTGCTCACATAATTTCCTCTTTTGTCACTCTAGGGCAGGGCTCTCCAAATCCAGCCCGCAAATCCAAATTCAGTCCTGGTTTTCCTTCCTTCCAGGCAAGTGAACAATTAATGTTGCTGATTGGCCAGACTGTCATCTCACCTGACTCCCAGGTAGAGGGAGGGTGGAAAACCAGCAGTCCTCCGTCCCGTGATTTGAGGAGCCCTGCTCTAAGCCATGATAGATAAATAAATAAATAAATGAACTTTAAAAAATTATAATTAAAAAATTGAGAACCAGTTTAAACTTAATGTCCCCCCTCTTCATAACGCCTGAAGGCAGTCCAAAATCAAATCCTGGTTTAATCACCATTTACAGAAAGTTCTCCACAAAAAAAAAGCAACTGTCCTCTGAGTACTATTTAGAGCACTTATTAGGTGCTGCCATTACTCATACATCTAAAGTAACCTCTGCAGCATCCCTTCAGCGATTGAGGCCCCGGTCATCAGCTTATTCATCTTACATAAGACCAGATGCCGCCTAAATCCTTGCTACTCGAAAACCCCGAGTAACTAGAAATTCATGCGTATAACTGGTCGTGGTTTTATTTACATGCACCTGCTCTTTTTCATTTAATTATGCTTGGTTGTTTGCGTCAGCATTGCAAGTGTATTGTTTCATGTTCGAACCATCTCTCCTCTGCATGGTTGACCTTTACCCCAAACCTCAATGATTGTATACAGCTTTTTTGGCTATTGCCCCTGCACCGCACTTCACAATTTGAAAAGCCCCTAGTTCCAGAAATGTTGCTTGCTTTGCGATGCAACTTGTTCAATGTCTGCGTTTGCAAACCTGTCATTGTTCCTTTCATCACTAAACCAGCCTTGTTCTCCTATCACAAACCGATCATTGCCCCTGCATCGCAAATGTATCTTTTCCCTGATTTCCCTTTAATTCCCTCTTCGCAAATTGGCCGTTGCCCTCCGTCCTGCATCCCTGTATTGCAAACTGGCCATCGCTCCACATCCCTGTATCGAAAGTTGGCCATCGCCCAGCATCCCCGCATTGCAAACTGGTCATCTCCCCTCGTCCCCGCATAGCAAGCTGGCCACCGCCCAGCATCCCCGCATTGCAAACTGGCCATCGCCCTACATCCCTGTATTGCAAGCTGGCCACCACCCAGTATCCCTGCATTGCAAACTGGCCATCTCCCCACATCCCCGCATTGCAAACTGGCCACCGCTCAGCATCCCCACATAGCAAGCTGGCCACTGCCCAACATCCCCACATTGCAAACCGTCATGGCCCTGCATCCCTGCATTGCAAACTGGTCATCACCCCGCATTTCCAGTGTTGCAAACGGGCCATCACCTGCATTTCCCAGCGTTGCAAACTGGCCATCACCTTGCATCCCTGCATTGCTACTGGCCATCGTCCGGCATTTTCCTGCAATGCAGACAAGCCATCGCCCTGCCCTATTTTCCCTTGCATTGAAAAGTGGCCATCGCGCTGTATTTCCCCGTATTACCATCTGGCCATTTCCTCCGCATTGCAACTGGTAATGTCCTTGTATTTTTCTGCATTTGTTTCTGGTAATTGCCCTGCATTTCCCTGTATCGCCCCTGGTTTTTCTTTTGCCCTACATTGTAAATCATCATTGCTCCTGTATCTCAAATCAGCCACTGCCCTGCATTGTGAAATGGTCATTTCCCCTGCATTCGCTAATTGGTTCATTTTTGTGAATCCTAAATATCACTTTGCTTTGCTTCTTAAACTTTGTATATCTCGTACCTTCATGAATTTAGATCCTTTGGTTTCTTTTTGGACGTCTACATCTCTCCTAATCCTATTTCCTCGTTCATTCCATACCTTAACCCTCTTATCTCCTTTGCACCGTGGCTGGCCTTCATCTAATTTATGTCACACAATTCCTTGGGTATTCGCCCTGTATTCTCCATGTGATTAGCATTTTATTTTCTCATTAATCTGCAAATTTACCTTCTCTTTTCCCTGTCACCTAGATGCAGCAGTCCCACAAGGTATGGTATTTCTTTCTTTTGGGGGGGGGAATTTCATTACTCATGTAGAGCATATCGAGGGCTGACTGCAATAAACAGTTATGTCCAGATGTTATATATTGGACATCTTTATCTTTAAATGCATACACTTTACCTACCCGCAATATCTGAAACAACTGCTCATACCATACACATCATCACATCAAATTAGACACTGTTCACAGGTTTACTTTAATATACCCACATCAGCTGGCAAAAATCATTTATGGTTAAGGCTCCCAGTGACTGGAACAACCTACCTGTCCATATCCGTTCGATAACGTCTTTTCAATTGTTTAAAACTGCGCTGTCCTCTCATCTTGAAACTACCTGGTCTTGCTTTCACTAATCATCAATATCATAATAATAGAACAATTATGCAATGATCCATGTGTTTTGTCTTTGTGTCTTGTTGTTTTGTTCTCGTAAATGTTGTGTTGTTTTGTGTTCTTTTGTTTTTTCTGTCTAGTTGATTTGTCTGTATAATATTCTCTGTCTTTATGAAGTGTATTTGTATTAAGAGGACACCCTCGAAAACGAGATGGCTTCATCTCAAGGGATTGTTCCTAATAAAGAATTTCAAATAACATAACTGTTTATTGCAGTCAGACCTCAATATAATCTCCAGAATCATCAACAATGTTACATACTTATTTCATGCCGGGGTTTAACCGCCAAAGATCTTGCTCTATGTTAAATAATAAACATCATTGTTATCATTTTCAAATCACCACCTTGTTCAGTCTTTCTTGATTGAAATACCCAAACACACATACTCCCTGCTTGCTAAACACTGGGACGAGCAGCACAGCACACAAATGCACACAAATTAAAAGATAATATTGTATAAGATTATTATTATTGTGTAAATCAAAATATTTTTAAAAATACACATCATAATGGTGAGTGCGATCGAATGCATGCCCATGCAACTACATGAAGCATTACAGAATGGTCAGATGTATCAGAATTGCAAGGGAATTTCCATCAGCATCCATGTGATTTGCAATACAACATGCAAGGTTGTACATGTAGGTATTCACACATTACTCTAGTTATAGCCTTGACTCTCTTATACTGGCAAACTCATTCTTGCAATCTTCATGGAGTTCCTCCCTAGGTTGGTGGCTGTTAGAGGACATTGGATCAAAAATGGCATATAACTGCATGAATTTTTGTTAAATCAAAAAGTCATGTCAGCTTACAAAAAGAGAATGAATGTTTGAAGTACAACCCCACTTCCAAAAAAATTGTGATGTTGTGTAAAATGTAAATAACAACAGAATGCAATGATTTTCAAATCAGTTGAAATCAGTTGAGTTTTTTTTTTTTTCCAATTAAACAAAGATAATACATTTGATGCTGAAACTGAAATATTTTATGTTTTTTGGAAAATATATGCTCATTTTGAGTTTGATACCAGCAACAGGTTTCAAAAAAAGTTGGCATAGGGGCATGTTTTCCGCTGTGTTGTATGACGTCTTCTTCAATAAACACTCTGTACATGTTTGGGAACTCAGGAGAACAACTGCTGTAGTATTGAAAGCAAAATGTTTTCCCATTCTTGCTTCATGTGCGATTCAGCTGCTCAGTACATTGCATCCTCCTTTTTCATTTTTTGTTTCATAATGCACCAAATATTGTCAGTGGGTGACAGGTCTGGACTGCAGGCAAACCACTATAGCACCCAGACTTCCTACAGAGCCATGTTGTAATATGTGCAGAGTATGGTGTTTAGCAAGTTCTTGCTGAAATGAGCAAGGCCTTCCCTTAAATATGGCATCTGGACTGCAGTAAATGTTGCACCAAAATCTGTATATATCTTTCACCATTATTGGTGTCTTCACCAATGCACAAGTTACCCATTCCATGTGCACTAATGCAGCCACATACAATCATGGATGCTGACTATTGAATTGTTTACTGATAATAAGCTGGATGGCCCCTCACTTCTTTAGCCCTGCGGATGTGGCATCCCTGATTTACAAAAAGAATTTCACTTTTTGATTAGTCAAACCATCCACCTTCGCCTTAGTACATTTTAAATAGACGGGCCCAGCGAAGAAGGCAGTATTTCTGGATCTTCTCCATATATGGTTTAATCTCTGTATGGCATAGTTTTAACTTGTATTTATGGAAGCATTGACAATCTGTGTTTACTGACAGTGGATCACAGAAGTGTTCCTGAGTCCATGCAGTGATTTCCACTACAGAATCCCATCTGTTTTTAATGGAGTGCCGCCTGAGGACCTGAAAATCATAGCCATTCAAAATTGGATTGTGACTTTGTCCCATGAGTACAGATATTTCTCTGGACTCTTGGAATCTTTTAATGATATTATGTACCATAGAGGATAAATTCTCAAAAAGTCTTTGCAATTTTAAGCTGAAAATTGTATTCTTGAATTGCTGAACTATTTCCCCATGCAGTTTTTCATACAGTGGTTAAGCCCTCACCATATTTACTTCAGAAAGACTTTTTGTGCCCAATCATGTAACTGACCTGTTACTAAATAATCTTACTAGCCTTGAGATGTTCTGCCCGTTCATTTTTTAGCATCATGCAACTTTTTCAGCCCTTTTCCGTCCCATCCCAACTTAATAAAAACAATGCTGCTGTCATCAAATTCAGAATGAGCTGAAATTTTTCAAAAAACAATAAAATGTATTAGTTTCAACATCTAATAATAATATAGGACCACAATGAAAAAAGAGGAAAATCCAACCTTTAATTCAAGTGTATTTATTCAGTGGGAAAAAAAAAAAAGATTTCTTAATGTGGGATTTACATCAAATCATGTGTGCCACAATTATTAGCACCCACTTAGCACTTAACCAGGGGTGCCAATAATTATGGAGGGCAGTGTATGTATATGCATACACACACACACACAGATTAATCTCTTTACTGAGTGGCTGACCTCAGCCAAGTAAAAGCAGCTTCAGACTGATAAAGATAAATTATTTTTTCCAAACACAAGAACAAATTAAAAGCAGAATTGCAGTATCTGGCTGCATTCACTGGCTCCGAATTCAGCTGGAAGGGAAAAGGCTCATTTAATTACCACAGATGCATGTTGCCTAGTGAAAGGAGGACACTTTTTCTCAGATATTTTGGTCCTTAGATTATCAAAGTCCTTTTTATATGCAGTCATTATCATGCAAGTTTCTCACCATACTTTCATAATGGTAAACAGCATGCTCTGATTTAAGGGCACTTACTTTGCATTAAAGATGTTTTAGAGTGCATGATGATTCACTGGGCGCATGCTTATTTGTCAAACAGAAGTGAAAGCTTAGAAACTGAGGTCATATTGAAGATTATGTCTCGTATGCAATTTGTGAAATGTGATATTTCACCCAAGACTCAATGAGGAAATTAGAAGTACTGTATCATAATAAGGCAGAATATTTAGTAAGGATACAAAAGTATTACAGTGGTATGTATATGTTAATATTAATAAGTATATACAATCTTAATTCGACAAGAATTGGGACAGTATGTATAATGCAAATTAAAACAGAATTGAATGATTCGTGAATTTACTTTTGCCTACATTTTGTTAAAAACAGCAAAAAGAAAAATGTCAGAGTCTCAACATTTCAACTGTTCATTATTGAATATATTCTCAAATTCTGAATTTGATGCCTACAACACATTTTAATACAACTGGCACGGGGAAAAGGGAAGAATGGAAAAGTTGTGGAATTTTTAAAAAAACCTCATTCAGAACAGCCAACAGGAGAGTAGGTTATAAGTCATCCTATATTGAATGGGTATAAAATGAGCTGTCAGAAAAAGGCACTCTCATTTTCAAGCAAGACTTTTCCAAAAGCTGTGTGATGAAGCAGTCAAGAAGTCTAAGAAGATAATTTCTTCAAGTGCAATTGCATGAAATATACAAAAGGTTCTGAGTTTTTTACTTAAATCAGGGGCCTTAATGGGGCCGCACTTTACACAGAGGAGCCAAGTATATCTCCTACATTTATCCATAATTTCTTGTTCATTGAGCTTTATATGAACTACTGGTCAAAAATATTTGTACATGGTACTCATTTTTATTTTTCAAAGTTAGTGATAGTGAGTCAGAGGCACTTTTTAGTCATATAAATGACCTCAAATGGCACACTGCAGAAGGAAATGAGTAACAATCCAAGTTCATTACTTTGGAGACAATATTCTTGGAACATTCAAGTAGTTTTTAGAACACTGGTCATTCAAGTAAAACTTTAAAACGTGGTCTCATCAAACAGTTGACAAAGTCGTGTGGAGGTAGAAGGTAATCACACTCTATTTTTGTCTGTCCTGCTCTGCAGCAATATAGGACTGAAATATTTGAAGCTACTGACATCATATTACCATGTCCTTTCCTTTTGGGGCCTGAGCAATAATTACTTGGTGGAACACCATCACTGCTCTCCCAAAAAAGAAAAGAGTTGCAGCACGTAAGCAGATAACAACAACTGGCTGAAGCCAATGGTACATCAAAAAAGTAAATGGTAAGACACAATTAATGAAATTTAAAAAAAATGAAGGTTATAAATCAAAGGATCAGAAAATGAACAACATTGTTTGATGCTAGATGGGAAAAAATATTGAAAACACATATTATAAAAAAATAAAATTGCATTACTTGAGACACTCTTTGAGCCAAACTTACTAAGTTAAATAGATATTAAACATACCTGTGCACATAGGTGTTGTTTATGTATAAGTATTAATATTTACCTCCGCCAGGAGGTTATGATTTCAGCAGCGTTTGTCTGTTTGTTTGTTTGTTAGTTAGCAAGATAACTCAAAAAGTAATGCACTGATTTTGATCAAATTTTCAAAGAAGGTGGGTATAAAGTCAAGGAACAGGTGATTAAATTTTGTAGTACAGGTGAGATATACGCCAAAGTTCAAGATTTCAAGTCTTTCCGATTTGCTAGTTGCAGAAGATGGCGCTGTGTACATTCTGAAATACGTTGGTAAGCTTAACTATTTCCGGTTTGCTTCTGCTACTGATCAATCTCCATCAGATGATGAGCAGATGACAGGTATATCATCCCGAAAATGTGATTTTAGCAATGGCCATATTCCCAGGATTTGGCTTGATTAACCACAAATGATGTTCACATGATTTGTCTCGATTACCTGTGACTGATGTTTGGTCATTGGCACTCTTAATGAGGCATTTGCTGCTCCAACGAGAAATGAGAGGATTTCTAACTAGCAACACATTTCCAGCCATTCTCACTGATGAGAGATGAACTGGCTTTAAGCGACAGATAAAATACGTGAAAATATCTGATAATTAATGTGTAAATAATCCATAACTTCGAAATGCTGTTTCATAAATCTAACATTCGATCCACGCATATTTTAATATTTTCAATACTTTGTTTCCCTTCCCACTCGGCGTCAGTTGCACTCTCAAGACCATCACATCTGGAGCTATGGTTAGCTGGGCACATCAAAGAAAACCATAACAATATTGCAGTACTAACAAGCCAGTTGCATCAGAAGATGTAGAAGTAAATTCAATGTAAAACCTACACAGAAAATCTTGCTAGCTACTCAACTTTGCTACTGCTCGATGAAAAAATGAAAGCTAGCTCCAGATATTAATCTAATGAGGAAATTTGGGCCGTGCAACACTGAATGTTTGTCGCTTAAAGCCAGTTCATGACAGTCATTAGAGCAAACGGCTGGAAATGATGCTAGGTAGAAGCGTCGTAAACCCTCTTTATCTGTGGGGCAGAAAATGTCTCATCAACTGTGCCAATGAACAAACAGTAGCAGATAATCAAGACAAATCATGCATTCGCGGTTAATTAAGCCAAATCTTGGGAAGAGCGGCAATAGTTAAAATCACATTTTCAGGATTATACTCCTGTCACCTGCGGAGCATCTGATGTAGACTGATAAATGACAGAAGCAAACTTAAAATAGTAAAGCGAGCCAGTGTATTTCAGAATTTACTTAGCCCCATTTTGTGCACATAGGCAATTAGAATAGCTCATCGGATAGAATTCACCGGAAGTATGCTTGCTCATGTTATGGCCCCAATTTGTTATTACATTTACAACACAATAGCAACAGCAACAGCAAGGGATGACAGACACAATTTAAAAACTTAAACACATTTAATTAACAAACAAGGACTTTTAACTAAACTACTACCTACACTAAAGACCAAGATTGATTATACAACAACAAAACAGAAATATTTACAGTCCCTTTTTGGTTGGGTCCCTTGGTGATGTCCTGGGTGAGGAAAATTCTCTAACGCAGGCAAAAATCCACTAAAAGCTTCACAGGTCTCAAACAGAATGACAGGTCTGGTCACATGTATCCTTCTTCTTGCAATTTCTCTTACCACTTTACTGTCTCAATTCTACTCCTGATATACTCTTTTGCAGACCCCACCCACATTTAGACCTTTTTTTTTATTTTCGGGGACTTGCCCCAGACATGTCTGAAACATGTCCAAACATAGCTAGTCTGAGCTTAACAAAAAAAGGTAAATGCTGCCATCTAGTAGCCTCTATTCACATTACACTCACCACAAGCCATGTTTCCATCCAGACCTTCTTATGCGAATGAAGTCATATTGAATGAAAAATGCCTTATGGAAATGGTGACATTCGACTTGATTTGAAGAATATCGACACAAAGTTTATACGGTTGATCTGATCGGATTTTCTTTTGATCGGTAAAAGGCTTATGCGATAAATGCTGATGGAGACGTTATTTGCCGAATAAATCTGCAACTGCATTGTGACGGTGTTTTGATGTCGTCGTTGTCTTCTGAAAATGATTTGCTATGTTGCTAATAGCTGTCACATAAGCATGTACAAATTATTATCATTATTTGAATGGTAGACGCATTTCATTTTGGCTTACTAGCTAAAGTAGTCGGCTAACACACTACTTTTGTTTACTTTAAGGTTCTGTGATTCAGTGCGAAAATGAATGAAAACAGCTTAAAATGTCAGAAATCCATTCGATACACCGATTTGACAGCATGTGACGTCATTACGCACAACTTTTTATTCGCTTTAATGACGTTAGATGAAACGCATTTTCACCTGCTTATTTCGCATGAATATTTTTGGCGAAATTCAGATAGTTTGAGTGTCAAGTGGATGGAAACATAGCTACAGACAACTCAGGAATTCTATTTCAATTTTTGTGCATTTAGCGAATGGGCCGGAGTTCCAATTGCCGCGCTTTACAACCTGCAGAAATCTGAGTACATGAAAAAAGTAAAAAATTGTTTTAACTTCATCATTGCTGGGGTGTTTAAACGCAATTTCAGTTGGAAACGACAAGTTTGATTGAAAAAATATATATTTTACAAAAAACAAATGGTGCGGCACAAGATTTGTACAGTGAGAAGTCGAAAGGGAATCTGCAAATTTAGGACAGGGATCTAAATTTTGTAGTTAATAAAAAAATGTAGCAAAATAAGCAGGTAAAAAAATGATTTTCACTTTCAAATAAAGGATGTAAAATGAATCTAGATTGGTGCAAATTGGACAAAAGTCAAAAAGCAAACCGCAATCTTGTGCTGCATACTCTTGAAAACTAGTGTATGCATTACCGCGGAAGGAGGTGTGCTGGGAGTCCTGTTGGCAGTCCCCGGGGAATTCCGCGATTCCGCGATCGCGGCGTTTTCCGCGGAATCCACACTTCACCGCGGAAACCGCGGAATTCACTGATTTTGCCGCGGAATTTCAAATTCTGCCGACACAAGCTGGTGAAAAAACCACGATTTTGTCAACTCACAAACATCTGTTACCGCCGCGCATCTCGCAGGCGTGAACTCAGGCGTGAACCTGACCGCCAGGCAGTGATGGCCTCGTTGGCGACAAATCGACGTTCTTTGCCTATAGGTTGCGTGGGGCATTCTGTATGAAAGTTTAAAAATGAAGCGATTTCTTGAGAGATCCAAGCCAGCAGTTGGCAAGACTGCCTATACTACGGCCAGTCAGTTTTCCTTCTGTTATGAGGACGGCGGAAAGCTCTTTTGTCGGCCCTTTAATGTGGTATCTAATAGCTACACCACATTAGAAAATTGACAGTCAAGGACCATGCCAAATCAGCAAAACACAAAAGATGAATTCAAGAACAAGAACAGAGTAGGTCTACCAGCCAAAAGCAAAAAACCATCTCCACAACAATGCACAACAAGACAGAGTTAGCGTGTGAGCGGATCGAGATAACGAACTGCCTTCATGTCAGTCCTAATTTTTCTTAAAAAAAAAAAAAAAATCAGCAATATTTAGGCCTAGACTAATAGCCTAAGTTTTATGAATACGATCAGTTGCTATGGCACACCAGTAATGACAATCTTTTTTTTAATTAATAATTTTATGTTTTAACACTAGAAGCGCCAGAATTTTATCACAACCATTTTATCACCATGAACGGTCGTTTGGACCGCTCGGTTCAAAGCATTCTAATCCGACTCTCTGAGCACCTATGTTACCATGATTCTCAAAAGAACGAAACAACACCAGCATTACGTTTTTACTAGTTTAATAATACATTTATGAATATTTAGGCAAAATAATTGTATATTATTAACGTGAATTAAGCTGCTTTTGCACTGGACGCGAAACGTATTTTTAGCAAGACAGATTACATTCAAATTCAATGCAAAGACGCAAATACCCGTTTCGCGCGGATTCGCGTCTTTGCATTGACTTTTTAATGTGATTTGTCGCGCGAGAAATTCGTTCGCGTCCAGTGTGAAAGCAGCTTTATTGTAAACATTTAGCTACAACGATATTTTTGGGTAAAGAAATAATTAAACAATTCAGAACGACAAAACAACAATTAAAAACATCTATTTTGATTAATACACATTCGGATTCAACATTTATAGCCTTACAGCATAACCATATGGAATATCGTAGCCTATTTATTATGAAATAGGCCTAATTAAAAGGAGCAATGACACGGAATTGGAAAACAACAGGTAGGAGCTAAAATTCCCTCAGATGGGTCTGAAGTATCTGCAGCAGGTGACGAGCGTCTTAATTTGTGAGCAGCTCCTGCGGACCTGGCACTGCCTCAGTTTTGCTGCCAGTGTCCCAGACAGTACTGACACGTAATTTATACATGTGGTGAAATGTAAATTCATATGACAGGTATTTTCATCATCCTTTTATGTTCATCTATTTATTTTCATCTTCTTTTCATTTTCTTCGTGATTTCACCCACTTTGTCTCGCTTTTTTGTTATTAATAATAAAAGCCTTTACGTTTAAGGCAAGTTTTTGTTATGAATCATTCAAGAATTAAACATCAAGAGCAATAATTGTGCAACAGATTTTAGTGTCTTCCTACTTTGTTTCAAGAGATTCTTTAATACTAAAAGTAAAGGTAAACTTCTTTGATTTTTGAATGAATGAGGGTTATACTTAGTTGCAAAAGGCTACCGCAGAATTTTTGCAGAATTGACAATTTCTTGCAGAATAACCGCAGAATTTAGCTTTTTTGACCGCAGAATTTGGTGAGATTTTCCGCGGAATTTCATTTTTTTTACCGCAGAAATCCCTGGGGACTGTGTTGGCACTGCAGCACCCTGCAAACTAAATAAACCAAATTCTTACACCAGGGCTGCGTTCGAATTACATTTACATTACATTACATCTTATCATCTCATTCCTAAGCACTTTTCTTTAACCTCGATGGGAAATGTTGTATGGTAAGGGAAAGGTGTCAAGGGCAATTAAAAACAGATTAGGAAAAAATCTGTGGTGCTACAAGAATCCAAATGCACGAGCACTTAGTGACATGGTCATGCATCTCTTGCCCCTGATGATCATTTGCTTTTGTGATTGGCAGGATAGATGGTTGTCGCTTTAAATCTTCCATTCGCACAAATTTTGAGACTTGCTTTTCTTTAAAAAAAAATTGACAAAAACGATTCAATCTAAAATCTGAAAAAAATCATCGTCTGCAGATATGGCGCTCTATATTTCGCACTGCCCTACTCATTGCCACTACCCGCTACCCGTGAATTACGCATTTAGCAGCTTCCACTATCCCTAAACGGTATCTTGCAGCCACACTACCCGCTATACATTATGCCGAATCCTTTATTATCCCCCGCCAACACGAAGTGGGAGGGGGATATAGGTTTGACCTCCGTCCGTCTGTCCGTCTGTCCGAGATAAAGGGGACAGCTTTACTCAGAAACTACTACAGATACAGTAACCAAATTTGGTGTGTAGCTTCAGACCATCAAGGCCTTGATCGAGTTTGAAAATAAGAAGCACATGATTGGCGGGGGATGTTATAGACCATGTAGACTTGTTTGCTCCTGGAGGTGTGCTCGAGGGCGTGTTTATGCACTTTCCCTTCAATTGCTGTCTTGACCACACAGGTTAGGGAAATCGTATAGTGGGTTCTCAAACCACTCGTACCCCTGTGGCAATTGAAGACATGGCTTCTCTCCCCCTATGCGATCCAACAACGACAAATGGGCTACATTCAATTCAGAAAAACAATTCATCATAATTAGATCTATTCACTGGCACTCAGCTACGTAACTTTTTTTCCCAGCGTGAGCGGCATTTCAGAACTTCAGCGAATGAAGGTAATTCTGGTGAAAAGTACGTGGTTCCGTCTGTTTACATTTTCCAATCGGACTGCTGTTCTTTTTTTCTTTTTTTTAAATTTTACAGCAAGTTGCGTGACCGTGCGGCAAAAACAGGCGTGTGTACTTGTCGCCGAAATTACCTTCATTCGCAAAAGAGTTCTGAATTCCGCTCTCGCTGGAAAAAAAAAAATTACCGTTGCTGAGTGTGAGTGCATTGACCTGTGTCTAATTTGATTATTTTCTGTACTGAATGTAGCCCATTATTTTGTCGCTGTTAGATCGCATGGGGGAGAGAAGCCATGTCTTCAATTGCCATGTGATTATTCTTGAATTGGAAAACGTGTTAATAAGGGAAAACCAAATGGAATTTGCCAGGACAAATTGTAGTCAATAAAGGCATGGATATTTTCTCCCAAACTTTCAGGTCTAGCGCCAGCCCTGAGTATTATTTCCCACAGAACGAGAATGTGCGACAAACCTGCAACTCTCCTGTCAGGCAGTGATGAATTATGTCACCTGGTTGGCTGTGGATGATGTATACACCGCTGCCAGCTGTCCGTATGCCTTGCCTGTTGCTGTTAGGGTTACTGTGGCACTATTTTTCTATGCTAGTGGGTCATTCCAAAACCCACTCAGCTCAAATGGAGGCATGACCCAATCATGGCGAAACGCTTTTTTTTTTTTTTTGAAGTTTGCATCACAATAGGGGTAGGCTTGATTTTTTTTTTATTACATAACAAACATAAAACAATATGTCAATGTCAAATAATAATAAAAATAATACAATTCATGATTAACTTAACAAAAACAGATCCTCCCCTGTCTGAATTTGACCTCATGCACGAGCAATTCAACTTCATCAACGGAGAAATGTGATGACCTTTCTCTCTCCATGGGTTTCGGTCTGAGGATTTGGGATAGCGCAGCCTGCTCCTCAAGGCAATGGCACCTGGCACACTGATTGGTTTAACTAGCGTTACGCCCAAACCACGCCTATGCATAATGTAACGCATAGCGCAGGTGTGCAAGATAGCAACTTTCGCGGGGGAACGCCTCTTACGCAATGCTAAATCCCCAAAAAAACGGACTTAGAGACACGCTTAAGATAGGGCCCATGGTCTGCTAGTGTGTTATGGAAAATGTGCAGGAAAATTCATCTGGCCGAAATGAAGATTAAAAAAACCGTTCTGGACGACTGATGAAAAGCCACAACAATTGCGTTTATTCTTTTTTTTATTGTTATACTCAGGTTTTTAGTTCATTCCATTTCTCAGTTCCACTGCACTTGTCTCCCCTGTCTTGTCGTTGGTTCAGTCCGTCTTCCCTGTTTGTGTGCCCACTTACTTTGGGTGATTTAAATGAATTCCGGTGTTTAATATAGTCCTTCGATTCTCGTTTACTTCCCTCCTCTTACTGTTATGATTACTAACAGACTAACATTTGAATTTTGTATCATAGTCTTCTAACACAACTAATCCTTGTATATAGATTACTAACTTACTAAGAAGCACTCTAGTTAAATCTGTAAAGTTGCACCGCTACTAATTTATACTAATACCCTCTAAGCAATCGCCCTGTTCTGGTCTCCACCTCTTGCTCAGCTGTCTCCCCCTGCGTTTCTGCGAGATCTCTCACATGCGCTTAATTACTTGTCTTGGCTTTCGCCAATTTTCATGGTTAGGGTTTCCCTCATGTGATTCTCCCGTTGTAATTAGACTGATCCAGTTCACCTGTTTTCTGCATAGCATGTGACTTCCCTCTCATTTATTTAAGCAGTCTTTTCACAGCCAGCTCCTTGTCAGAAGGTTAATCAATATTTCATTGTGCAGAGCCCCTTGTATGCCACTGAGTATTGTTTTTCTTCTACTGCTTTGTCCGACTTCGATTCTTGCCATTGCCCTTTTTGTATTGTTTTTGTCTTTCTGGATTTCGACCCATTTTTGTATGACCACGATATCTGTGCTTGGATGCCCTGTGTACGACCCTTGGCTTTGTTCATCGAATACGACTTTTTGCCTACCGTTTATGTACCTTTGCTCATCTGTCTTCCTGGTTCTGACCTCTGCCTGTCTAGTCGACACTGTTTTTGGATTTCGTACTGTGGCTTGGCAATTCTTGTGTTTTTTGGCTTTGACTCGGCATATGTTCATTAAAGGTATACGTTTTTGGATTTCCCTCTTTCGCGTGTGGTTCCTGAACGCACTCTCACAACTACAATCACATCATACAGTATCCAGCCTTAGTATTTTCATTGTTATCCTTCATGTACATCTTATAAAGATTCCTCTTTTCTCTAAAACTCCTACGAATAGCTTTGGCCACCCACTGTGCATCCTGCCTTTTCAGCTTACTTTTGGTCACCTTTGGAATTAATTTACATTGTGAATCAAATAAAACCCCCCTAAATTTTTCCTACATTTCATTTACTGACTCACAAACCAGGATTGTCTCCCATTTTATTTTGCCTAAATATGAGCGCATACTGTTAAAGTTTGCTCGCGTAAAATTGAAAATTTTGGTTTCACAAGACACCTTTATAACTTCCCATGAAACATCAAAATTATCAGTTGAGTGATCACTAGTCCCAAGTGGCTCCAGTACCTCAACATTGCTAATTCTATCAGGATCTGGATCTGCCTATGGCTTTGAAAATCCATAGCAAACCCTGAGCTAAAAAGAAGAAGCAGAATACAATATTGGGTCTGCATGGCATTTGAGCACTCAGACACCACTACATTAAGGACCAACATGCTTGCGTGTCAGACATAACCATATAGGCTTGTAAACACTTCAGAAGACCTGTGACATTAAACACAGATCATCATGTCATCATGAATTGCAAGTAATGAGACTGCTTCACAAAGACGAAGCCATCAATCAGCACCATCCGGGAACACTGCCAACATCTCTGGATTCCACCTCTGAAATGGATGGAGTTAAAGTGGAAAGGGATGCAGTTGTCTGACGAATCTAGTTTTAAAATTGTTTTTGGAATTAATGGATATTGTGCTGTCAGGGCCAAAGAGGAGAAGGATCATCCTGACTGTTATCAGCTTGTTTCAGCATTAAAGCCAACATCAGTCATATTCTTGGGCTGCACTAGCGCTCTTGGCACATCTGCAAATGCACAATTGATGCATATTTTGGAACGGCATATTCCTTCCAGACGTCATTTGTTTCAGGGACACCCTTGGTTGTTCCAACAGAATTATGCCTTGCCATACTCTGCACATATTACACATGTACCTTCGCAGTCATGGAATTAGGGTACTAGATGACCTGCCGACAGCCCAAACTTGCCTCCCATTGAAAACGCATAACAGATTATTAAGTGCAAAAGAAGGTAACAGAATCCCAGACTGGTGGCCAACTGATGTACAGACAAGGATGGAAACAATTACGATTTTCAAATCTCTGAAAATTTATGTTCCCAGTGAAAACGTTTATTAAAAGGAGAGGACTGTTTTTCACCAAGGTGAATGTGCATTTTGCGCAAATTCATTGGACCCTGCTGCAGAAATCTTGCGTAAAAATGGCTGTAATTTTCAAGAAATAAGTTGATGAGTTCAACTGTTATTCTGTCATAGTGCTGCTTTTGATTGAGTACAGGTTTAAAAGATGTGCATATTACAGCTTGCTGTTTTTATTTGCATTTTACACATCACAAATACAAACCTCATTCATTTTTACAGCTGCTTTTTTCATTTGAAACCTGGCAGGTTCTGGTATAAACAGCTGAGAAAATTCATGGCAGCGTTGAAAAATGAGAAGATCAGGAACTGTAGCTGTTTTCCTCAGCGGGTAAACCGTATTTGTCATTTTTTCCAGGAAGAAGGCAATGACTCGCAGTTAGTTTTGCCCAATATTAAAATTCACTCTGATGCTAGATCTTGACGAAAACAAATCTATGCCCATTTCCAATACAGACAGGGCAGACATTTACAGTCCTGCATGACTCTTGTTCTGTGTCTTTACCTGACAGAACTAATTGCCAAGCAATAATCATTGCACAAAGTTGCACTCCCCTCAATCTCGCGAGTCAATATATAATTCACCTATTTTTTCATTCAATGGGGCGACAGTCTTATCTACAGTGAGTATCACAGCAGTTAGTCAAAAAAATGTTTTCCACCAATGTGCCTTCAGTTTGTCATATTCTATTATATCCAACCTCATTGTTTCCACAGGAACATCAGATCACATTTGCTTGTCCCTGCATGCTATCGCAGCAAATTGCCTTGCCTTTACAGACACCAGTGACAACGTGTTCAAAATACTAAGATGATTTTGGCTTCTGAGCATCACATATTGTGCTTTGTACTCATGTGCTACCATATAAATAAAGAAGTTTTATGATGAAAATTTTATGGATGTAATCTTATGATTCGCCTTCCCTACTAACCAAGTCATAAATACTGGAAACATTTTCATGAATTAATGAAAGGTTATGCAGTGGTAAAATTTCCATTCTTTGTGATGACAGTGATATCAAGGGTTTGTACAAAACTGAGTGAGTAATTCCTTTATTCGGCTGCACCATCGTTGATTTACCAGAGTTTGCTGTTAGGGGAAAACCATTGGCAGAGGCTGAATAAAAATAACATTGAAATCATTGAGGAGTGCTGTGATCACTCCTATGGCTATACAGATGTCAGATCAGGCTGTAACTTTTTTTTTTACACCATTGCTCTGTGGGAGTTAAACACCTACCCGGACGAGCGTAAGACATCAGGCACCTGCAATTTTGACTGATACCTCCAGATTCATTTTTTACAAAACAACATTTCCGTGGGGCCTTATCCCTGCAAAACGGGGAGAAACCAGTCACAGAGCTTGTTACGCTGACAGATGGCGAATACCACAAAATGACTGAAAAGACATTGCAGTCCTCAAAGAAAAACTCATGAGAGTGCATGTCCTGTGAAGTCTCTTTCATGCTTCAGCCTTTTATGTTTATTTATTTATTAATTTAATCAAATCGGGAGCGAATGCAGGGATAGAAGAAAGTTTTTTTTGTGGGGCTGGCTAGTAATAAACATGAGCTTGGCTAACTTCTCACTCTTTGCAAATATGCAACTCCCAGTTAATTCTTCTGGTTACCTGACGGGGGGCCTTGAGTTGGATATTGTGTGACTCAAAGTTACAGCATTTACTAGAGGTGATTTGATAAATCATGTGCCCAATAGAAGAATACACCTCAGTAAAACTGTTTGTACGGGGACAAGAACAGTCTTCCTGGAGTTCATCCGGACATACCTACACAGCGCTAAGCGTACGTCTAAGGCACATGGGAAACAATTCCTTATCGTAAAAAAAAATAGCAAAAAAGAGTCATAAGTGGTTGGAAAGAAATACAAATCAAATTTACTCAGGCAGCTCAAATGTGTCCAAATTATTGAAGCATCATAGTAGATGCAATAATAATTTGTGTCCTAACCCTTTCACGCTCCTTACTTCAGCAACTTGCGAGTCTATGAGAAGCATACCACCCATGATTGATTAACGACTTGGGTATTTACCCAAGGCTGTGTCATGTTTCACTGTTATTTCTCAATGATAACGTGACACGATTTATGTCTCTTACTTTGAGTGCAAGTTGCTGGATTTAAATGCACTAATTGTGGTTCTAAACAGTATTCCTAATGGTAATTCTTCGTTGTCATTATGCATGATATAATTTCTTTATCCAGTCAGTTTTCAAGGAGAAAGTCTTTATCTTTCGTGTGATGTAATCCTTAACCCAACTGTGCAGATGTAAACGCCAGCGAACATGAAGCTGCTCCATTTATGGACGAAGTTACACTATACAACCAATAGGTCTAACAACAGAAATATTGATATTTTTTTTTTGGTTATTGAATATTCCCGAAGACGCGGTACCTGGAAAAGAATTAAAACCCCAATTCCAAAATAGGTGGGACAAAGTGTAAATTCTGAATAAAATCAAAACGCAATGACTTTCAAATCACCCCAGCTAGTATTTCATTCACAGTAGAACAGAGATAACATAGCCAATGTTGAAACTGAGAAATTTTACAATGTTATCCACAAAATGTGCTCATTTCAAATTTGATGGCCGCTACAGGTCTCAAAAAAGTTGGGAAAGGGGCCTGTTTACCATGTAGTTGTTTAATACAGGCTCTTTTTTAATGCAGGCTTCCAGCTGCTGGAGAGTTTTGGGTCTCCTTTGATGGACTTTTCGTTTAATTATGTGCCAAATGTCATTTAATTATGCGCCAAATGTTCTCAATCTGAGGAAGATCAGGACAGCAGGCAGGCCGGTTCTGCACACAGACTCTTCTACTACGAAGCCATGCTGTTGTAATAGCAGCAGTATGTAGTTTTGCATTGTCCTGCTGAAATACTTTGTACCCAAGGCCATCCTTGGAATAGATGTCATCTGGAGAGGAGTATTTGTTGCTCTAAAACCTTTATCTACCTTTCAGCATTCATGGTGCTTTTTAAAACATGCAAGTGTCCCACACCATATGCACTAATGTATCCCCATACCATCAGAGATGCTGGCTTTTGAACTGAACGCTGATAACAGAAGGGTTGTCTTTCTCCTCTTTAGCTCGGAGGACAAGACGCCCATGATTTCCAGCATGAATATCAAATTTGGACTCGTCTGACCACAGGACACTTTGCTAAAGTCCATTTTAAATGAGTCTTGGCCCACAGAACACGGCGGCACTTCTGGATCATGCTCAACAATGGATTCCTTTTTGCATGATAGAGTTTTAGGTGGCATCTGTGGATGGCACAGTAGACTGTGTTTACAGAGTGGTTTCTTGAAGTATTCCTGGGCCTATTTAGTAATGTCAATGACAGAATCATGCCGTTGAGTGATGCAGTGGCGTTTGAGGGCTCGAAGTAAAGGTCATCACAGGCATCCAGTAAAGGTCTTCGGCCTTGTCACTTATGCACAGAGATTTTTCCAGTTTCTTTGAGTCTTTTGATGATGTTATGCCCTGTCAATGATGAGACCTTCAAAGCCTTTGCAATTCGATGTTGAGGAACTTTCTTTTTAAAGTATTCCATGATTTCTTTAGGCAAACCATCACAGGTTGGAGAGCCTCTGGCCATCTTTACTTCTGAGAGACTCAGCCTCTCTAATACATCCTTTTTATAGCCAATCATGTTACATACCTGATGCCAGTTAACTGCATTACTTGCTAAATGTTCTTTCAGCTGATTCTCTTATACATTAATTTCTTTTTCAGGCCTTTTTTTTTGCCTGTGTCACAACTTTAATGAGACCTCTTTCAGCAAGAAAATTTGAAATAAGCTCATTTTGTGGATAAAAATGAAAAATTTTTCAGTTTCAACATTTGAAATGTTATCTATGTTCTATTGTAAATAACATTGGCTCGTTATCTGAAAGTCATTGCAGTTTGATTTTATTCACAATTTACACTTTGTACCAACTGTTTCGGAATTGGGGTCGTAGAATATGGATGACCAAAATCCCATTGCTGTTTCCCCTTACTTGTAATTAAATTCTTCAGCCAAGCCTGATATGCAAACTGCCGAATATACTTCCCCATAGTATCTATCCAGCCATTAATGAAAATGATCTTTGCGACAGAAACATTGTTGTCCTTTGTTGCAACCATTTCAGCCATAATAGGCCTAAGGTATCATTTCATTACTTATAATTAAGTAATGAAAAAAACAATCAGTTCTCTGAAGAAAAAAATTCAACATGAGATTGTATGAATGTCAATTATCTAATTTAACAAAATGTAAAACTTATCTAAATGCCATTTTCAGCATTTACTACACTCTACATGAAGACGGATTTTCAAGAAATTTCACTTAGTAGCCATTCATGCAATCTCATATTGTATTCTTCCTTGTTGTCGCAAAGCTCTATGTTATAAACTTTAACGCAACTTATTGGAAGCCCGTTTGCTCAGGAAATTAATTCAGTTTGTCATCCAATTCTTAATTGGAAAGAGGTTTAGTGTTAACCTGCATTTTGATAATATCACTGGTAGTAGAGGGAGTTTTATTTTTACATGAGCAGCACTAACATGCGCACCTAAGTCAGGAAAACCACATTTTTACTCCTAAGTTTAGGAAGGAGAAAGCAATTGGAAAGTTGTGATGAGAGTTGAGCGTTATTCACTAATTAATCAATCAATCAATCAATCAATTTGCCATTAGCACGACCATGGGGCGGTAAGATACATAAACAGCTTATCCAGGAGTTAAGGATAGTGTCTTTTTGATTAAAAACGTTTTCTTAGGCGTATCAAGCCAATTGACAAGGACACAGAAATAAATTCCTTTTGTGAGCTGCAGGAATTCAGAGACTTTGTGAGACACTGATGTATTATGTCACCATAAATGTGGATAGGAAAATGCTAGATAATTATAGCAGTAAACTATAAGCTTAGGCTAAATGAATATGGATTGATACTCGCAACTTTACAAATTAACGCTTGTTAATAAGGAAACCTATGTTTGTAAATGGGATCGAGTTTGGAGACATAATACACTTTAAAGGAAATGTAAACGCATGGTAAAACTTCATTGCCCAATAATCTCTGGTATCCAAAACGATAAGCCATTATTATTATTATCATTTTTACACCAAGTAATCTGCGTGTAAATGTCTGTTATAAGACCGCTCAAGCAAGCCGCCATGTTTGTTTGGCAAGAAGAGAATGCTTACGTCACTTGGGCTCACATCAGTCAGGTTTGGGTTGCCTGTTCCGTTGGCACATCCAACAGCCGTGCAACCTGTTTCCACATTCTTTTCCTGATTGAGAATCAATTAATTTTAACTTTTTTTGGTTTGTTTGTTTGTTTTGCCAAGCAATTAAGATCGAGCCTAGACTACATGCAGCCTGTAATGATTACGAGGTGATAGTAACAAAAAGATTCATTTACGTTTATGGTTTGATTCGAGTCTGCAAGGATGGAAATCTTAATTAGGCTAATTAGAAAAAATTTCATCTCTCTCAGTAATTCCGTGTACCGTATAATTCCGTGTTTTGACCTTTTGTTTATCATGAAAAAGGACGGAAAATAAACTCCCTACATATGATTTTTGAATGCCATTAAAAAAGTATGTATTTGAGAGGGGAAACATTATTGTGAACATATTGACCACACAGTGAAGGCAGCATGAGAAAGGTTTTGATTCTTGTTAATGGCACTCAAAGCAAACATGAACAACTCTGCTGTCTCGTGGGCATTTTAAGTTTGATGCACTGAGCAATAATGTCATGGATGAAATTGGCATGGCACACCTTTCTGTCATAGCCTGGTATACCAGATTCTGCTACTTCGCTTTGTTTCGTACATAGGTGAAGCGAAATGAAATTGAGTGGAAGTAATAGGCAGGCGGAGTCAGGCTAATTCTGCCGTTAAGTCTTGTGAATTAGTTACTAAATCTGATTGCGAATCAAGCAAAGTAATAGGGAGTTATCGTTTGTTTAACGGTGAGGATTCTGCTTCACCTAACTGAGCTCCGATGGCACGTCACTGCTCTTAATCATCGACTCAGTTTTCAATACTATTGCATAGAAGACGAGACTGGTGCACTCGAATCACTTGCATCAATTTATTTAGGGGCTCTTGACTCTTTTGCTCTTTATTTATATGTACTGTCCGTTCTGAGAGCACCAACCTCCGCTGATAGAGGGGCTGAAGCGCAAGGGGTTCCTTCAACTTTCAAAACTTATGCTTTTACTCCATACACTTGAAAGACATGTTGAGCCCAAGTGACATCACGCACTGGTCTGGGCAGAATATTTCCTGTTGTTTGATTGGTCGATTATTTTCAATGGCGGTAATAGCAGATTTTGAAATTTCTAGGTTTATGCGATGTTTGATAGCAGATTACATGATGTAAACAAAATTTTAAAAAATAATGGCGTTATCGTTTTGGATAGCAGAGATCATCGTGAAGCCAAGAGCCTGCAGTTGCAGAAACATGACATTGACATAGCTTCTCCTTTCACTTCGTGACTTTGTGGCAGCACAGAGAGACAATTTAGCCTTTTCTGATGGGTCAGCTTTAAATGTTACCGATTCAGTCTCCCAAGACTACAGACATGACCTCCAGCGCACAAAGAAGCGCAAATGTATGGCTGATGAAAGTGCAGAACCAGGTGTTGAATTTAGTGGAAAAGAAAAGTTTCGGATTGAAACGTTCAATGTTCTAATTGACAAACTTGTGTCCAACAGTGAGCTCACTTTAAGGGCCGAATGTCTTGCTGCAGCATATCCCACTGATCTGACCATGAGCTTGGCAGATGAACTTGTTCAGTACAAATCATTCATTTCAGAAGAACAAAAATGCTCAAATACAATGCCAAAGACTATGGTAAATTTGGATTTACAGTCCACTTTCCCAAATGTTTACATAGCACTCAGACTGTTTTTGACCCTGCCATTAATAAACTGTGAAGGGGAACGGTCATTTTCCAGACTGGCCCGAATTAAAAATGAGCTCAGGATGAAAATGTGTCAAAATCGGTTGAATTCACTCTCCCTTCTAGCAATAGAATCAGAGTTTGTTCGACAGCTCAACTTTGATGAGTTAGTGGACGACTTTGCAAGAAGGAAGAGCAGAAAGAAACCTTTGTAGAATCCTTAGGTACGGTAGGTTGGCACAGGGGTGGAGGGGTCGGGGTCGGAGTGTTGGGGGGGCCCTTTGCAAACTCCTGGCCCCGGGGCCCAGACCCCCCATAATCCGGCCCTGCCGCAGATTTAGGGTGCCAAAGGACAGCGGGAATATTTATAAAAATTCTTTATCTAGCAATGATGGTTTACCATGCCTTTACTTTTCCATTAAGGCAAAGTAATATTGGCAAGTGCCAATATCCCTCCGATGACATCTGCGGAGTGGAAGTCGTTAATTTATGTGTATTCAGTAGTCACTTAAATCCTCATACAACCTCTCACTGAAATCAAGTCACTTTCATGCTTATTCAGGCTTATATGCGTAAAGCACAGTCATAGTTCATGCCCATGTGAAACTTTCCTGGTAAGTATCCATTGATTGACACATTTTTTTCCCAATTCAAGTCATTATAAACTTTCCACAGTAATTGAAAGACATTGATTAGACCCTCAGAAAAGTATTTAAACCCTTGCTTAATATCACGTAAGGTTGTATTCTCTGCATGCCAGGAGAAACCTGTGCGGGCACTATCAGTCACTCCAGCTAATTCATCAGCAGGCAGTTTGATGGTGATGGTTACTGTAGGACCAAGGGTGTGGGGTTGATGCTTTCTATTTTGCTGAGCGGGGGTGGGGGGCTTGAGTTGGGGGGGAGAGATGCCTTTCCTTTTCTTGAGCGGGGGGCATGGCACTAATATTGCGCAAATTCCGCATCTTCCAGTACTGGTTTATTTATTTATTTTTTTTTGTGCACACAAAGATGACAATGTGATATTGAAAATCCCATTGGGGTGAAATAAATTTGTAGTGGTTCGAGTTCATTCTGCTTCCTATTCTCAGTCCTATCTTTAACATTGGGGCCAAAATTTCTAGGGCCCATAAAACGAACGAAAATGATTCAATCAGAAATCTGAGAAAAATAATCTGGAGATATGGTCTAGTAGTATGTTTTTGGAAATTTACACAAAAATTCATCAGGCCAAAAAAAAGATGAAAAATTTTCAGGACAACGGACGACAGATGCCGGATGACGGACGCCCCACCACGACAATAGCTTATCGGCCCATAGGCCCAGTAAGCTAATAACATTAAGAGAGGACTCTAGAAAACCATTTTGTACAGATATATTGAGATGAGAGGTACAGAGAAATCTGCATTTTTTTTTAATGGTAAAAAAAAACTTTGTACATACTGAAAAACAAATTAATGACACAGTAAATTTTAAAAATAATGTCATTCTGTATAAGTGATACGCAATTTGATATACTTATATAGCTGGTCTTTTATTTCAGCGTTGTGTTGTGTGTAATGAATAATAAGACGAAGACAACTCCTCTCTTGCCAGCCAACAGATTTTTATTCTGCATGCATCACATTAATATCAGAAGATCAACTTTGCATGTTACGTTTCTACATTGACAGCTATCCACAGCAGAGCTTAATACTGAGTACACAGCATATCATCAGATTTTCCAGTTAACGGGACTGAGAACATAACCTCCTTATACCTTAGATGGCGGAGGTAATTTTGAAATGGGGAGCTCACATACCTGCATGCAACGCATTAATGTCAGAACATCAACTTCGCAATGTCACATTTCTACATGCAAGCCTATAAATTTGAGATGGAAGAAACCGTGAGCCGTGCAAGAAGCCACCTAATGATCCATTAGCCAGGACTTACGATAGGTAAATTAGCATGCTTCATAAAAGTTCTGTACATGATAAAATAAAAATGTATAAACTCCAAGCATGTATAAACTCATCGAAGCAATAATGAACAAAATCTTTGACCTCTACAAAGAAGTATCTTCGCCTCTGTTTAGCATTTTACTGCATTTTTACAAAACCACTGAAGAGCACTTATTTCATCTTACCTCTCAAATGCGGAGCTGAATACTGAGAATATCATGAATTTGGAGGAAGTAAGTAGGACGTTGAATTTTTTTTTTCTCTCTCAATCTTTTACCAAGGTCCAAGATTGCTAGTTACGGCTATGATGATGGGTCAGATTTGCCGAACTGAATATGAGATGCTTCCTCATAGCTGGCACTGGTTGCCTTAATTTGAGAGAATGTTGCAATTGCTAAATTTGATTATGACATTTTCGTCATCTTCATGGTCTACCGGGGTAGGTCAAATGGGCTAACGCTTGGATTAAATAGTGGCACCTGTGAAGTGACTGACAAGCGTGTTAAATCGTACCCGTGAGGACGACTTGACGGGTGTTTACGGGGGCCGGCGCGATCGTGCCCATCTCGTGGCATGCACTGAAAAAAGACTTCCAAAACCAACCTAGAAGTTACATTTACAAGATGGAAATGCAGTACTGACATGGTCAATGGGTGTTTTTCCGAATGGAACAGGACTGGACAGTTCCCTGTACCGGATTGCTGAATTTGTCTGGAGGAGGAGTTCAGTTGTGGAGAGTTTTTTCCTGATTACATGTAAGTGCAATGGAGTATATATTACTTATGGCTAGTGAGCTAGCTATCTGGCTAGCTGTTTTTTATTTTTGGTTTACCATAGCCATGATGATCACAGAGCTTGTTTGCCAAATTTATTTATTAGAGTAACCGTTAGCCTTTTCTAATACTATTTCATGTGGTGGCATTTTGCTGAATGTGGCAATTTGTTTTAGAATTTATATTGCATTTAACAATATATAACGCCTAGCATTGTTTTTCACTCGTTTAAAATGCAAAGAGCAATAAAGACTTTGGTAATCGATGCAATGAATGTAGCAGAGGATTTTTGTTCAATCTAGAGCAGCATATTGCCTGCTTTTTCTGGGTAGTGGAATGTCTGTTTTGTTAAAGTAAGGTATATTTAAAAAATTATTGTGTTAGTGAGTTATACTCTCTCCCTGTAGGGTGTGAAAAGTTTATACATGCTTGTGTTTCTCTTGGATCAGAAATGTAAATAGCAAGCTGTCTGTTACAGGGTGAATGTTCTGACCGTAAAATATGCATTTCCTTTGAGTAGGTGTGCTGACTGATGCGACTGTAGAAAAATGGACAAAATTCCAAACTTTTTCATGGAAAAAAGGCATGTTTTTAGTTTGAAGAAGTTACTGGTGACCATTGATGTCCATCTGTGCCTTTATTGATAAACTCATGTAAAATTCTGCGAGAAAATCATTGATTCATATTGAACTTCATGAGTGAAAAGTTGATTTGTGTTAAAAATGCATTGTGTGCATAATTTTGAGGGCTCTGACAGCATGGGAGCCTCATGGAGAGCTCTCTCATTTGGCTCATAAACAGTTGTTAATTTTGAAAATACTGCCAGATGAAGTATACTTGTGGTCAGGGATTTTTGATCCCAGAAATGTTTTTTTTTTAAAACTCCCAGCCATTTTTTAATTCTCTGTATGTTGTTTTTTTTATAATTTCAATGCAGAATTTTCATGAAGATTTTTTCGTGTTTGTGGCCCTTAAGAAAAGAAACTAAATTTCTAAATGCTACAAATGTCTTGTTTCATTGAAGCCATCTTTCCACTCTCTATGAAGCTCAAATCTTGAATTATAAAGCCTGAAATGGGGTAATGCATAAATCCAGGCGGTCGCGTCTAAATACTGAGAAGGACTTTCATTTTTTGGAGCCGGATTGTCCACCTCTGGACTTTGGGGATGGATATGTGCTTTTCCTTTTGTTAATCTCCATATTTATAAACAACGGCAGTGATGCCATGTTGATTTGGATCTTTGCTTGTCGCAGGTGACACGTGAAATAGTGCTTGCATGCATTATAAGCATTTCCTCCCCCCACTCATCTGGCTAACCAAAACCAACCCGAGGCCCCCTGGCGTCCCCACTGTCACACCCATTTTTTATTTATTTTTCCTATGAGGACACCTGTAGGGATTTACGAAATGAAGTGCGACAACCAGTAGAATACAAATTGGAGGCTTTATTTCGGAAGGGGGAAACCCCCCAACTGAGCTAGCAACAGTACAAAGTCCGCAATCCAAAATCAGAATCCAAAGGGCGAAATCCAGAGTCATACACAGGGCACCAATCAAAAAATCGTAGTCAGACAAAGGAGGTCAAAAAACAAGAATGCGGCAAAAGTACAGGGAATTGGCAAAGCTCGATATCAAGGACGGTCCAGTCAGAAAGATAAACACTGAGAAATCAAGGCGAGAAACGTGGCACGAGAAAACTAGGGAGAACGATCTGACAAGAGTGCGAACCAAACAGACATCTTATATACACATCCGGGGTAAACACATGACCAGGGAGAACAGGTGCAATCAATGGTGACAATGATCAGGGAGAGACACATGAGGAATAAACTAATTACATGAATTTGGCTGTAGCCAAAACGCAGACAGGGATCACAAGACAAACCTAAGTACAAAACAACAGCTCCGGTTAAGGAGTGCTAAAGTGCCAAGATAAAAGAAAAGGAAAGCACAAAGTATAAGTGGTAATCCACAGAAACTTGCAGCAGAGATAATAAGGGATAGGCAAGAAGATTAGAATTGAGCGACTGCTGAGAGATCGTTAGTCAATTAGTATGTGCAGCTATACAATCCCGAGTGCATGTTAGAAAGTTAGTAAAAATATACAAGATTAGTGTGATTAGTAAATAGCAAAAACAACAAACTGTTAGTATGTGTTAGTAAGACAGTAAAAGAGAGAGGAAGGAAGAACACGAGATAATGAAAGAAGATTGAAACCCAGAAACCAATAAATCACCCGAATGAGTGGCACAAAAGACAAGGGACCGTGAGCAAAGATACACACATGACAAAACAGGGGAGACAAAGTGCAAAGCATGGAAATGAAAACATGGCAGAGAAAACTGAGGCATGAAAAAATAATAAAACATGAAATCTAAATTACCAAAAACACAATACATGATCCTAAGAATGGTCAAAGGGTAGGCTGTGGTCACTAAACACAGAAATCCTAAACATGGCTAGGCCAGGCACAGAACTTAACCATGACATGCAGAAACGGAATCACAACAACACCAAACTGCATCGGATCCAATTTCCATTATGGCAACCATGGCAGCCATATTGAAAATACCATATAGAGCCCGGCTATTCATCATTATCCTGCAAGGGCCAATGTGAGTGCATGCTTTCATTCCAACCCAGCACTTACACGCCTGACACCACTACTCAACCCCAAGAGTCTTGGCTAAAGAGATTGATTAATAGTATCAGGTGTGTAAGTACTTGATAGGGAGGAAACCCTGCACCCACACTGGCCCTTGTGATATACAGCCATATCGCAGTCATTTTGGTAGCAGTTGAGCTGAAATTTGGCATATGAGCAGCAAGCCAAAAATCATATCTGATGGGTCTTGTGAAATTTTCAAATTTGACGAATTTAATACCACATCCACATTTGATGTGTTGGATGCAATCATCTAATGTGAAAAAACTCACCAAAGAAGCCGAAACTTGACAGACATATTTCTATCAAAGAGGACACCACACTTCATATCAGTCTTTTTGATCCGATTTATTGTAAATGCTGTATAGAGGTGTTGATTGCCTATTTTTGACCTAATTCAGGTGAAAATGGGTATATGGGTAGCTTTCGGCAAGGAACAAAACATACTTAGAACGTGGGAGAGAATATCAGTCTCATTTCTTTATCGTTTGGGATAGTGAATTTGATTATGAACCGAATGATGGTATATGTGCACATGTTCATCAATTCATTAAATCTTCTGGACAATTCTCATGCTGAATGACACATTTTCAGTCTTGTTCCTGCAATCACCAATACTATACGTATTCCTGTCATCATCATATACCAATGAAACATTTTTAAATGGAAAAATGGACATTTACCAATTACATGCCATAATTACCACCCAGACAGCAAGCTCCTCCGCTCCGGATCTGCCCCGGCTCTGAGCCGGATCAGCTGGAGTCGGGGCAGGTTCAGAGCGGAGGTGCTTGCTATCTGGGGAACTCGTTATATCTTACGATTGTAAAGGTTTCATTAGCTTACCATCTGTGTTTATGTATGAGTATGTAGGTGCAGTTACAGGTGTTCAGGTGAGCTACAGTGCCCATGGCACTGGTATTTTTTTAAATATGGTCATAGGAGGAGCAAGGCCCAAGCCTGGTGCGGAATTACCCTATAATGAGTCTATATTTGTATGTTAGTGAAGAGGTTGTAGAACCTGAATATTTGATTTAGCTCAAAACATGGGTCAAAAATCCTATTGTTGGAACACATGCTCATTACACTGGTAAAATCTGAATGTTTGGGTGATCTGACACAATCCAGAGCGAGCAGTTAACTTTTACAATCTTACAGCCTGCCGGTGAGAGTGGCATCCTTTGTTCCCCACGGCGGGGGGTGAGAGCCATCAAGTCTAGCAGGCCCAGCATCTCTGGAACTCAAATTCACTGGTTTCATTGAAGTTAAAGCGCAGCTACTTCAATTGGCTTAAAACAACTTAAACCTCTATCAAATTCATATTTTGTTTATGTTCAATATCCTAAAAGGAACCTCTCGTATATTTATCACACTATTGGGCTATAATATTCCATTTTAAGGCTTTTCCATGACAACTGCATCATTTTAGCACACATTCCTATCATGTTTGGTCTCTTTATTCTCGGGGGAGTCCAAGGAGTTGAATGGAACATGTTTCATTTCCCTTGGAATTATGGTTCCTTTGTAAGATTCATTCAAGCAACTACCCTAGTCTCCCTGTGCAAATTATCTTATCACCTAGGCCAGCAAAACTCTGATTCGGCCAACCTTCCCTGTACCTTGTTCGGAGGTGTGGTTTGGAGCCTTTAAAGGTACGAGATCCTGAGGGGGGGCTCTTTTTTCTTCGCTCTTCTTCCTGTCCTGTCCTTTTCTTGGTCAACTTCTGACGTGCAAATAGGTAAGTGGGGAAAAGTCACATGTCACCTTGTTCCGGAGCGGGGAAGCATGTGAATTCTCCCCGACCACGTGGAGCGACTTTAGCTCCACGTGGTCGTTCATCTTTTCCAGGTATGAAAATACTCGAAATCCTTCTAAATTATATGTAACCGTAATTGGCTTATCATTGATTTGTTTGATTCAAGTTGTGCCTACCTGGTGAATTAAATTATTGTTATTCCTTTTCCAGCTTGCGTGTACTCATTGTATATTCTTTCTGGCCTTGTTGCGATTGGGACTTAAGGGGAAACTCCTACCAAGACATGTGTAGGTAGCGATACTTCTAAGTTAGATTGAGATTGGGTTCTACCTATTAAGGGGTTATGAAATTATCGGCTCTTAAGATTTAGCTATTGGTTAATCTTTCCAAGGGGCCCTTTGATATACATAAACCGAGGTTCGTGGTACGTTCATACTCAGAGCTATTTGCCTGATGTTGCTACCGTGCCAGTCTCCTCTATCCAATGGAAGTATTGTCGAATTAGACCAGGCAGTGACGCCTATTTTAACCCTAGGGTGGTTTAACCCTAGAATGGTGAATTCTCATGAAGATTTTTTATGTCTGCTGCTCATTTTCTCTACCAAAATCATGAAAATAAACTGAAATACAATGTAATTCTAAATGCTGTAAGTGTCTTTCCTGAATTGAGCCACATTTTTCCTCTTTGTGAAGCTTAAATCTTGAATTATACAGCATTAAAGTGGGTAACCCATAAATAGCCAAAATTGGCTTCTGCACAAAGGGGTTAAAAGAATTGTTTTCACAACCTTTAAATGAGCCATTTCTGTCATGGGACAAGCAAAGTGCAAAGACTGGTGGTACTCCCGAAATGGTAAAACAGGATTCAAATGCCACAGTAAGATGATCTGATGTTGCTTCTTTATTAGAGTGCCAGAGTCAACTGAAACTCTGGACTAACCGGGGTAGACAAACTGGATACAAGGAGGAAGTTTTACATGATTGTTAGCTGAATAGCCAGGTTCAACTAAGATTGAGCTAAGATTGACAACAAACGAGACTTTGCACCAGACTGAAGGAAAGAGGAGTATACTGTATATATAGATTAACTGGTAACAGTAAACAGGTGATGATATGAAGGAGCTGAGGCGGGCCAGTGATTAGTGCTCCGGAGATGCTGAGCATTGCGGGCCTGGCGACAAACATGGTCACATTTAGGTATATAGTGGTTTTATTCAACATCACCATACTGGGAAAATCAAGATGCTAACTAGACGATTTGGTCATCCGCAACTGCAGGTGTATTCCTGGACTGGGACAAAATTCCTCCTTGGCAACAGACATCCCAAACAAGCATTTTATGAGAACTGCCTTATTTCTCTTGTGGGATATCCAGCATGATCATTAGGTACACCGCACAAAATCACCATGTCACTGCATTGTGTTAATACTTATGATTAGTCAATTTCAGCCAAAATCGATGGGAGGCAAGACCTCCCCAGCATTTATCATCCCACCAAATATAAAATCACTCCACCCACATTGTTGAAATGCAGTGCAATTACAAGTGACACACCGTAAAATCACGAAGTTCACGTGAAAAAATTGTAAATGGTTAATATTTATTAATAGCCGATCCCAACCTGATGGGTGATGCGACCTTACCACAAGTAATATTCCCACCAAATTAGGACAATTCAATTATATTGGTAGGCTCTTGAGCAGTTACAAGACGGTGTACGAAACAGGACACAGAACGGAGTGTGATCCATGGAATTCTCAATACATTCGTTCAGGGGATGCAATGACAATGAATAAGATATTACATGCATAATAATTGTATTTTATGGACATATTACCCTTTATTTATGAAATCCAGCTACCTTGCCATTGCTCCCATGATTTTTTTAAGGTGCGCCATTTCTGAAGATCAGAAGATGCAATACATCTCATAGGAAACACTAAAATTCAAATAACCTTGGGAAATGTTTATGGGATGGTTGCAATCATAGTTTATTGAACCAGATCTGAGGATTCTGAGGAAGAGAGTCACCCAGTGTCTCTCGAGCATACTGGTCAGCGCAGACACAGCACCACCAGTACAAATGCGGTTATGTACAGACAATGCCATATTCTGGTTTCCTCAGGAAACAGGAAAAGGGTTTTATTCTGGTGGGAGAATTGATGATTCAAACAAGATTTCCTTTCAAGTCAAAATGCAGTCATGATTGGAATATTCGTGCCACTTCAACACAGAGAAGGTCTGTCTCTCAAACTATTAATCCATCCATCCATTTTCTATACCCGCTTATTCCTCACTAGGGTCACGGGGCGAGCTGGAGCCTATCCCAGCTGACTACAGGCAAAGGCAGGGACCCACCCTGAACAGCTTGCCAATCCATCGCAGGGCGCACACACCATTCACACACCATTCGCTCTCACACTCATTCCTATGGGCAATTTGGTGTCTCCAATTAGCCTGATATGCATGTCTTTGGACTGTGGGAGGAAACCGGAGTACCCGGCGAAAACCCACGCAACACGGGGAGAACATGCAAACTCCACACAGAAAGGCCCCAGGCCGAATTCGAACCCACGACCTTCTTGCTGTGAGGCAGCAATGCTAACCACTGTGCCACCGTGCCGCCCCAAACTATTAATAAGAAATTATTATAAGAGAATATAAAGGTAAAAAAACATAAAACTTGTTGGAAATGATTAAATACAGTTTGTAGTTTATTGTATCACGAGCTGGTTGGTAGTACAGGTCCTTCTCAAAAAATTAGCATATTGTGATAAAGTTCATTATTTTCTGTAATGTACTGATAAACATTAGACTTTCATATATTTTAGATTCTTTACACACAACTGAAGTAGTTCAAGCCTTTTATTGTTTTAATATTGATGATTTTGGCATACAGCTCCTGAAAACCCAAAATTCCTATCTCAAAAAATTAGCATATCATGAAAAGGTACTCTAAACGAGCTATTAACCTAATCATCTGATTCAACGAATTAACTCTAAACACCTGCAAAAGTTTCCTGAGGCTTTTAAAAACTCCCAGCCTGGTTCATTACTCAAAACCGCAATCATGGGTAAGACTGCCGACCTGACTGCTGTCCAGAAGGCCATCATTGACACCCTCAAGCAAGAGGGTAAGACACAGAAAGAAATCTCTGAGCGAATAGGCTGTTCCCAGAGTGCTGCATCAAGGCACCTCAGTGGGACGTCTGTGGGAAGGAAAAAGTGTGGCAGAAAACGCTGCACAACCAGAAGAGGTAACCGGACCCTGAGGAAGATTGGAGAGAAGGGCCGATTCCAGACCTTGGGGGACCTGTGGAAGCAGTGGACTGAGTCTGGAGTAGAAACATCCAGGGCCACCGTGCACAGGCGTGTGCAGGAAATGGGCTACAGGTGCCGCATTCCCCAGGTCAAGCCACTTTTGAACCAGAAACAGCAGCAGAAGCGCCTGACCTGGGCTACAGAGAAGCAGCACTGGACTGTTGCTCAGTGGTCCAAAGTACTTTTTTTGGATGAAAGCAAATTTTGCATGCCATTCGGAAATCAAGGTGCCAGAGTCTGAAGGAAGACTGGGGAGAAGGAAACGCCAAAATGCCTGAAGTCCAGTGTCAAGTACCCACAGTCAGTGATGGTCTGGGGTGCCATGTCAGCTGCTGGTGTTGGTCCACTGTGTTTTATCAAGGGCAGGGTCAATGCGGCTAGCTATCAGGAGATTTGGAGCACTTCATGTTTCCATCTGCAGAAAAGCTTTATGGAGATGAAGATTTCATTTTTCAGCACGACCTGGCACCTGCTCACAGTGCCAAAACCACTGGTAAATGGTTTACTGACCATGGTATTACTGTGCTCAATTAGCCTGCCAACTCTCCTGACCTGAACCCCATAGAGAATCTGTGGGATACTGTGAAGAGGAAGTTGAGAGACACCAGACCCAACACCGTGGATGAGCTTAAGGCCGCTATCGAAGCATCCTGGGCCTCCATAACACCTCAGCAGTGCCACAGGCTGATTGCCTCCATGCCACGCCGCATTGAAGCAGTCATTTCTGCAAAAGGATTCCCGACCAAGTATTGAGTGCATAACTGAACATAATTATTTGAAGGTTGACTTTTTTTGTATTAATAACACTTTTTTTTTTTTATTGGTCGGATGAAATATGCTAATTTTTTGAGATAGGAATTTTTGGTTTTTCTTTACTTTTTTGCCAAAATCATCAATATTAAAACAATAAAAGGCTTGAACTACTTCAGTTGTGTGTAATGAATCTAAAATATATGAAAGTCTCATGTTTATCAGTACATTACAGAAAATAATGAACTTTATCACAATATGCTAATTTTTTGAGAAGGACCAGAATTTTTATTCAGCAGGCTTTGGTTTAAACAACAAGTCAAGCAAGCAAATTAAAATAATAAAACACTAACATGGGTCAATAAATTATTTAGCATTGATGTTCCATTTATATAACTCTGGCAGCACATTAAAAAGAATTTTTTTGATTATCAACAATGCAAACAGATCATGAGAGAAATTATTTCTCTGCTCATAATTTGTTTTTGTGTTCAAGCACTGCTGGAGCAAAAAGTCATTATATTTATTTTAATGTGTTTATGATTACTTGTTTGTGTTGAGTATGTATATACAATGTATATTCTTTTTTTTTTTTGTATTGCTGGGGCTAAGTGAAATGATGTAGGATATTGTCATGACTGGCATTATTTCCATTTGTTCCAGCAAGGCTAAGCCCCTCTAGAGAGAGTTTGATGCTGGCTGTGTCAGTGTGATATCTCAGGTCGGTTTGCTTTCTGCTGACAACCAGCAAAGAGGAGGCAGAGGGAATTTCTGCCAGGGCAATCCACCTCATTTAATCTTCTTAAAGATGAAAGAGAAAAACAGAGGAGGAGAACAAACAGAACCTGAGTATGTATTATATTGTGCTACCTCTGCCGGTAGATGCAATGTAGTTGAAGTGAAGCTGTAAGGTCACGCCTCCAGCCTTCAGGCTCACCCATCTATTACAGGGGAACTCAAGGATAATGCATCATGCTGTTTGATACATACTAAATAAATGTTGTAAAATATAGACATGTGGAATTTTTGTTTTCAAACACTGAATGAATGAGGTTTTATTCCCCCTCATTAGCTGTCGTCTGCTACATCGGTCGCGTGATAATGACGAAACGTCGCCCTTCGCTCAGAGGTATGCGTTGTTATTGTGTTGGATAGGGTGATTGTCCCAGTCAATTATTATATGACAAAAGATCGTTCAATATGGCCCATTTGCTAGTTGCACAACATGCTGTTGAGTACTTTCTGAAATATGCAGGGTTGCCTCAGTATTAACGATTTGTGTCTGTTACTTATCAGCTTATCAGATGCTGAGCAGATGACCGGTATATCATCTGAGAAATGTGATTTTAGCTATCGTCGATATTCCAGGGCCAGATTTTCTGTTTTGGTTTCATATTGAATTTACTTACTTACTTATTAAGTTACATTTTCTGATGCAACTACCTAGCTAGTACTGCAACATCGTTATGGTTTTCTTCGATGTATTCAGCTAACCATAGCATGGAGTGATGGTGGTGAGAGTGCAACTAACGCCGAGTGGGAAGGTCAACGAAGTAAATTAAAATATGTTTCGATCGCATGTTAGATTTATGAAACGGCATTTCGATGTCATAGAATATTTACACATTAATTACCAGATATTTTCACATTTGCTGTCTGTCGCTTAAAGCCAGTTCATCACTCATCAGTGAGAATGGCTGGAAATATAATGCTAGTTAAAAACCTTCGCATTTCTCGGTGGAGCAGCTGATGTCTCATTAAGAGTGCCAACGAACAAACATCAGTCACGGTTAATCGTGCCAAATCTTGCGAACATCAGTCACAGTTAATTAAGCCAAATCCTGGGAATATCGGCAAAAATATGGGAATATATAGCTAAAATCACATTTCCGGGATGATTTTTCCGGGATGTCATCTGCTCAGCATCTTATTTAAACTGATAAGTAACAGAAGCAAACCATAAATATTGAAGCGACCCTGCATATCATATAAAGTACTCAACACCATCTTGTGCAACTAGCCAATGGGCCATATTGAATGATCATTTGTCATCAAATAATGTACTGGCAAAATCACACTATCCAACACAATAACCGCGCATACCTCTGGGCCAGAGCCATGCAGACAGAGTTGCATCAACTCCATTGGTATAAGCCTTGGAATCTCTGATGTGGTATAATGACAAGTGCTTTAAAGATAAAAAGGACATGTAGCTTTTTGGTACATTGTGACAAGTGTACATTGCTACACTTCACATGCCTTTAAAAAATGCAGCATAAAAACAACATTACACAGATGTAAAAAGGAAAGACATAATATTACATACAACTGCAAGAGATATTCCCACATTCTTCATGAGCTAGGGTTGGCCAACCTCTATAGCTAAGTTCTCAAAAAAATGCATAATGGCAAACTACACGGAGACTTACGCACCCCAAAAATGAACCACATTAAAATAAGAAAACACTGCAGAAAATATCAAGTGCATATCTGTGAGATGTATAAATATGTGTAGGAAGGGGAGGGGAAAAAGTGAAAAATGGGAGGAGGGGGTGGGGGAGGGAGTTTAGAGGAACGGAGAAAAATCAATGTCCTCATTAAGTCCAGGAGGGCAGGTAGCCCTGAGAGTGCTAATCCAAAAGATCTCACGTTAAGGAAGTCATCAAAGTCTGTCACTGCCACGTGGATTTACAGGGATAACTTCAAGCACCATCACCTTCAGCTTCTCAGTGTTCGTGTGTCCAGCCTTTTTGTAATGGGCTGCCATGGGATAATTGGGATTATGAGTTTGGATGGCGTATTTGTGTTTCACTAACCTGTGCTTTAATTTTCGTTTAGTCCTGCCAACATAGAAAGAGCCACACTCACATTTCAGCTTATAGATCACAAAGGTGGTGTTGCATTTGACAAAATGGCGGCACTGGGAAGACCTGCAACTGAACACATCAGAAACAGCATTGGTTCTGTGTATGTTGTTACAGTGTGGCAGGAGCCGCATCTGTTGGTGCCAGCGGGTTTGGAAAGCCAATTGGTGGGCTTAGAGGGTGTTAGGTGACTACTCACCAGAATATCCTGGAGTGTGGGGGCTCTTCTAAAAGAGAACATGGGCGGTGTTGGAAAGGCTAAGGCCTGGACAGGTTCACTTCACAGGATGTCCCAGTTTTCCATTATTATATGTTTGACGTCATAAGCCATGGTGCTATATTGGGAGGTAAAAAAAAACTCTTGAGTTGTGGTTCTGAGGACGAGGTTTCATGCTGAAGAGAGACTTCCTATCTAGGGACTTGGCTCTAGTGAGAGCCTGGTCTAAGACCCTTCTGTTGTACCCTCTTTGTGTGAATTCGTGATTCATTTCTTCAACTTGTTTATCAAAATCTGATTCACTGTCACAAATTCTCTTAAGCCTTTGGAATTGTCCAAAAGGGATATTGGATGTGAGGCTTTTAGGGTGAAAACTGTCTGCCGTGAGAATAGTATTTCTGTTGGCGGGCTTTCTATCGATAAACTTGTGAAGGTAGTCCTGTTGATCCACTGTAATTTTCAGGTCCAGGAAGTTAATTTCAGTGGCACTGTAATCTAGGCTGAGTTGGATGTTAGGGTTGGTTTGGTTTAAGTAACGATGGAAGGCGATCAATGTACCTCCCATACCCCTGGATGTTAGATCTGAATGAATTGACATCACTGAACACATCCTGTACCTCTCTTGATGTTTTTATTCTGCATTTTAATGGCAAGTAAAGTGTACCAATCTCTTTCAGGGTTCACCTTATGTGGGTTAATGATTTTGAGTACCTATCTATGATTGGATTATGCTTCAATAATGGTATGATTACCAACTCTATAAAAAAAGCTGCATGTACTTTTTATCTTTAAAGCACTTGTCACTGTACCACATATTTTCAGCCTGTGTATTTATGCTCTGAATAGTAATTCTTTATGCTGTATTGTTAATGACATATAAAGTGTACCAATCTCTTTAATTGATTCACCTGAAGTGGTTTACCAATTTGATTTAAAGATTTGATTACTTGTGATTTAACTACCCATTCAATTATGATGATTACTCACCAGCCTATAAAAGAGTCACATGTAGTACCTTTTGCCTGCCACCCCCTGATGAAGACTGTGTTGAAATGCACCAGTATTATCGCTGTTTAAGTAAAGGATTTTTATTATCTATTTATTATACACATCTGAGTGCCTCAAGGTTGCCTCCTTCTGACTGCTATAACAGTCTTTTTGTATTTTTTATTTAATAGTGATTTTCCTGTTTTCCCATTATTATAGTTTTGCAGAAGTAGTTTGAGTAAGTAGAGCAGGAATTGCATTTCCCAGAATAAAACCTGGCGCAGAGAGGAATAAAAGCTTAATTCGAGGGTTTGCTCAGATTTATATTTCATCCACTGGGTTTTTCCACAAAATGCATTTATCTACCATGAGAAAGAGATGATGCCGTATTATTGTTCTTAAATTAGAATGCATTTTTGGAAAAACATTGGGTGGATCAACATCAACCACATTTTTAATTGCCATTTTGGATACTAATATTAGTGGAAGGCACTTTATGTGGAAAATTTGGTTGCATGTTTGTCCTGCATTTGGCACTAAGCAACAGATGCTGTTATGGATGACTTTAGATATGAACAGATGTTGTTATTAGTAGAAGTAGTAATATAACCTTACCAATGGGGAGAATGGGTATTCATAAGCCTGAAGCATTCCTAGCAATTTGAGAGGAAGGGAATTTGAGAATGAGTAGATAAAATTCTGATGAAACGAAAAGGTGAAAGGATATTCTGTTTTATTACATAATACTTCTATTGTCCATTAAACAGAAATGCGTGTGGCAAAAATAATTGCACCAGAAATAATCGTGTCATAGGACTTCAAAAAGCGTCCTATCAAAACACCATGAAATTTACATATGAGAATGCTGCAGCTCACTGCAACATCTGGAACTTGGCTCAGGCAAATGATTCTTGTCCTCAGGGCCTTGGTAGTGGGGGAGGGTCGGACTCAAATGCTTCAGAAAAAATCTTGGAGAGGAAAAGAGTCAGTCCAGGAATAAGCCAAGTACAGAGAACATTGTAAAAAGTTGCCCTAGTACATTATTTACTTGCTGAAGAGATGGATGTAACACCATTCTCAAAATACACAAACACTGACAAAAGGAAAGGAGGTTATCACAGAGGACAGAGGTAGATTGTGGCCAAACAAAAATGGCAGCTGTCAGTTTTTGGGAAACCACTGGAATGTTTTGAAGGATGAAAATCTGTTAAAGCAAAAGAGATTGAAGGATGTTCAAAGGTCCCCTATTATGCTGATCCTTCTTTTAATACATACAAGTAATGTTATAATGTTAGATGTACATACTCAACCTCTGCAAAGTTTCTAAACATAAGATACAGGGGTTTTGCCGTAATCCGAGAACGTGATTTCCTGAATGTGATTTCTTCTCTGAACAGCTTGTTCCGAGATCTTCAAGAGATCTGGGCAAAATCTGGGTTGTTGCGTCCAATCAGGACAGACCTGGCCAGAGCCAATCATGGCACAGGACATGCTCACTCCAGAATTTATTCTATCAGACCCAAACAAGACCAAATCATTTAACATGTAAATGTATCAGTATGTATCGAAAAGCTGTTCGTATTTGGTTTATTTTGGATGCGAAAAAAAAGCACAACTATCCTCTTCCAAAAGACGATGGCCCCAGAAATCAGTGGGTTGCTTTTTTGTTTTCTGGCGGCAAACAGCCACACTCAAAGAACTCGTCAAAGAACTTTCACCTCAGACAGCTTGTCCATAAAGGATAATATGATGCTGGACATGCGTCTCAGATACTTCTCAGACCTGGAGCAGTTGCATCGATCAAGTCGCAAGCTGTAAGTAACAATATAACAGCAAATAATGTAAGTGAAGCTAACGTGTTACAGGTGGCTAGCAGGACTACTAATGATAGCACTAACAACTGGCCTAAAATGCTGGCTTTGTAATATATCTGAAAATAAAGTCTAGATCGGTAGCAAATGTCTGTGACTCACAGATACGGAAGCAGTAAGTTTAACCATTTTGTGTTGCTTTACTGCATTGTACCTAATGTGATTGCCTGTTGATTGTGGCTGTAGCTCTGTGGCTAACATAGCTAAGTTACTGTTGTTAATGTCTTTGTCCTAAATATGCAAGAGTAATAGCAGGGGACATTCAACAGAAGGTGTGTGAACATAAACTTCATTTGAACTAACTTTTTATACTTGTTTGTAATTTGGATGCTTGGAACAACTGTTCACGGTGATGGAACATACAGTCTATAAAACCTGTATTGCAAAGTAACGTTAGTCTCCATTGTTATGATGACCGCTTGGTTACTACTGTATGTTAGTTTGTGTTCCGTGCTGTTTAAAAAATGCTCCAGGTTAATTTACATGCAGTAATTCAGATTGGTATGCTTGTGTTACTTTGGTTAGCATCAAGGTGGTAATTTCAACATAACTCTACCTGACCGTAGCCACTACAGTTGGAGCTAACTGGAGAGGTGTTGTGCATCTCTGCAAAGTTGGGCTGATAAGGCTGCAGTTAGACCAGACGCAGGCTTTGCAGAGCTTAGGATACGTGTTTGGGTTTGTTTACTGCTGCTGTGAAACAATCGTTTTACTTATCCATGACCGAGGTCGGCTGGGTACTTTGCTGTGGTGTGGGCTAGCTCTCTGATTCAACTATGGTGAAACGCACTATAACGTGTCTGGTTAACAAAAAATGTCTCTCCGTTGCCATGGCGAAATCTCATCCACCTTTAAAAAATGTTCTGGCTAATTAAAAGCCGAAAAAGAAGTGGAGGTATGATATGGATTTCCAGTCAAAGTTTTCGGTTCACTAGCTTTACATAAGCAACACTTACAGAGTTTGTGCGTTTTTGCTACAAGCTCATTTTGTAGCTTGGTGTCATAATTATGTTTCATTTTGGTAGAAATGGTTAACAGGAGCTTTAAGGAAAGTTTCCTCCAAATAGCTACAGGCCCAGTCACACAGCGAAAACGCATGAATTACGCATGAATTACGCACAGATTTTCGTTTCTGCGCGGAGCGTACGTCGTATGCGTAATTCGTTGGTGGAACGAACGTGGACTGTCAGTGATTGTAAGTGGATGTGCGTCGAAGGCGGTTTGTGCGTGATTTTGAGTTTTAAACGGTTCAAAAATTTTCCGACGCACAACTGTGCGTTGGTGTGCGTAATTCATGATTCGGCATGCGTAGTTTATGTGTCGAGTATGCGTAACTATGCGCGGGACACTCGTCGGCCGTCAGTGCTTATGCGTCAGAACTGGTTTGAATCCGCGCACGTCCATTGATGCCCCACGTTCATATCACGCATGAAACGCGCACGTATCACGTTCATTCCACTGACATCCACTGACAATCAATTATAAAACTGACGAATAACTGACATATCACTGACGGAAAACGCATAACGACGCACATCCACTGACGAGTGACGCATTTCCGACGCACGACTGACTGACAGAAAACTGATGATTCACTGATGTTCCACTGACGAACCACTGACAACTCACGTATGTATTTTGGCATATAAAAGCAGCCATTTCGGGCACTATTGCCATTCCAGACCTACGGGACCTCCTAGCAGCAGCACCAGCAGCGGGTTTTTCAGCAGCAGCAGCAGCTTCTGGTGGATCTACATGGACTTCTTCTTCAGCAGCTTTCTTCTTCTGCACCCTTGTCTTCGAGGGCAAGCGAGCTTTCCTGGGTGGCATCTCTTGAAGTGTTCTTGATTGGCGAAAGGTACTGAGGAACTCCCGTCGTTCACCGCTTTTTATATGCGCTGAACTGAAGCGATAGTGACGCCGAAGGTGCGTTTTTCGTGCGTGCTCCGCCGGTGATTCATGCGTCGGGCGTGCGTCGAATGTTCGTGGAATACTGCACCGTGTTTGCTATTATGCGTCGATGTGCGCGATATGTCAGTGATTGTACGTCATACATGCGTGGTTCATGCGCGATTCATGCGTGATTCGTCCGAGATTTCTACCCCCGACACCCCGAAAAATTGGTCAATTTCTCAACGCACAAGCACGCACAAACCCAATCTGTGCGTGATTTGTGAGTGATTCGTGCGTGATCGGCTGCGTGACTGGGCCTTAAGTGGGTATATATCATGACTGTATAACCGTACAACTACAATCACATGCATGCATGGCGAGACAGTACGAGCAAAACACTAAAATTTCAACCCACAACTCATTGCTGTAAACGTTGCAGCAATACTTCACTTGCTTCCTCCTCCAGTTCGGGGTTGGATTCGGGATCAAACAAGTATGGTCTTATAGATGCCGAGTACAGTTGTTCTGAAATACCTGCCATCTTGGTTTCCTGGTTTTTCAGGTCTGCACCCATCGACGCGGCCAGGGAGGCAATCAGAGCAGCGCCTCATAAACATAGCCTCCCCACCCACTCAAAACAGCTTGTGTTTCAGGCCGGCAGAGACGCTCCTGAAGAGGTCTCAGAGGCCAGGAAGTATGTGGTGGTTTTTTTTGTAACTGAATTCTTGACATTGTGTATAATATGTCCAATGGGTCTTTAAAATACTAAATACAGCATATTAGGGGACCTTAAAAAAGAAATAAATGTCACAGTTTACTTCGCTGATTTCCATGCAGTGCACACAATTCATTTTGAACGGAAAAAGTGACTGATACAAGGATGATCGGACAAAATTTAAATGAAACTTCACTTAGCAACATTACAAAGTGAGTATTAGCATTTGTAGGTCTCTTTTCACCATACGTTCCATAGCCAGCCCACTGTTGTTGCCTGGTTTGTATATTCTAAATTTCTGCGTCAGCAAAACAATAAGCTCCTCCGCTGCCTCCCACGTTACCCCTCTCCCCTCTGTCACACAGGACTCTCTAAACTTGGTATTTGACTCGGATGGACGTGGTTTTCCAGGAGTTTGGAAAGACAGCCCTTCATAAAATGAAGCTGAGCGGACGTTCTCAAGGGAAATTGGGTTGGTACTTTCGGCAGGTCCCACCAATTAAAAACTTCATTGGAGTTATTGTGTAAATGAATTAAAATGGCAGAATCTAAGGGCCGGTTCATACTCCACGCAGGATACGCGAGCGCGAACACAAGGCAACGCATTAAGCAACGCAAGGTGTCCATCTTGCGTCCTTGCGTAGCAAAGTGTGTCGTCTAAATTTTTGTAACGCGACGCGTCGACGCGTGTATTTCCGTGAAATTCCAATTGGGGAGATAAAGCAAATAATGCGCCATGTGCTGTGTTCAACACACCAAAAAAAAGAAAGAATGAGGAGGAGACGGAGAGGACTTTGCTGCCCCCTATTGTATGAGCAGTGTACTGTTTTTTAACGAGGCACAGCGCAGGCAAGGGACGCGCGATCAGGCTTCTCTGTGAACGGAATGGAACGGACCTGTGCTCGTGTTCGCTCGCGTACCTTGCGTTGGGTATGAACCGGCCCTAAGGATTCCATACAAGTTGTTGGTTAACATGGCAAAAATAACAGGAAAATTAGGCTCCGCAACCTACACCTGGATTATCAGCTGCCAAACATTGAAGGGTATTCTCCAAAGACTGGTTGGTCCGCTCTGTCTGTCCATTAGTCTCTGGATGAAAGCCAGGAGACAGGCTCATAGTGGCCCCCAACTCATTCTCGTAAAGTTTTCTGGTGTTGGATGACAAAGGGGTATTACATATGTGTTACATCATTTCTAAACCCTATTGAAACAAGAAGTGGTTTAATGGCTTAATATAGTTCCTTAACACTTAAGGCCTTTTCTCACTTGGTTTTCTTTAGCCTCGTATTAACCTTAGCCCTGTACTATCCTTAACCTTGGACTATCCTTAGCCCCTTTTCTCACTTGCATTTTTAGTACCGTCCTATCGAGGAGACAAGGGCAAAAAAAAATCGCTCCTGTTCTCACTTGCTATCTTTAATCCCAGACTTTCGAGACTTTGTGAATCTAATTTCACAGTCTTCCCAATTGCTGCTTTTGCCGGCCATTGTCAGATTTTCTACAAATGTGTTGATGACAGTCCAAACAAAGTACAGGAAGCTAACTACGTATTGAGTGTTCTGTGTGGTGTGTTCAAAACAAATAACCCGCCGTACATGTGGGTAGGTGCACAGGTACGGTCAATGTAACAATGTGTCTTTTTGTCACGCATGCAAAACACGTGTGTCCAAGCAAGCCCTCAATCACAACACCGTCTTAACATCGACACATAATGTCATGCATTCTGATCTTATTTCCTTGCGTATCCATTGTATCGCTCCTTCAAACTCAATCACAGAATAAAACAAGTATTAAAAAGATCTTTTCAGCCATCTACTAATAATTTAAGGCTTAATATTACAGAGATGCCAAGTCTCACGCATTCGGCGTAGGTCTCACGCAATTTTTTAGGCTTATTCACCGTTGTACGCAATTATTCATTGAACACTTTATGAGATTCTCTCAGAAACCTGAATGCCACTAAGAGGAGAGACTCAAGCCTAAAGCGTGAGACTTGGCATCTCTGATATCAATTAAGTAAATATTTATTTCCATTGAAGAAGTCTGCTGCTTCGGCTCGCAACGACCACACACCAGAGCGGGTTTGTTTAAGATACTACTTGATGTCATCGCGCTCACGTTGTGGAATTGAATTTTCATGACCGTCTTGCCTCGGATTGGTTGCAGTGCAACCTGGCTTCGTTGGCTTCCTTAACCCTGGACTACTTCTGTTTCTGTTCTCACTGGCCTTCTTGCGGCGCTAACCCTACCAATTTGCGGTGTTAGATAGTCCTGTACTATCGGTGAGGCTAGCCTACTATCCAAAAACCCAGTGAGAACAGAAACGGTGCCAAGCTTAACCCCGGGAAATTGGTGGGGCTAAAGGGGGGCCTTAGCCCCACCACTTGCCGGGGCTAAGCAAATTTTTAGCCAGTGAGAAAAGGCCCGTAGATAAAACTTAAGTGGAATTTAATACCAGGGTTAATTTTGGTAGATGTTATTTTCAATAACCCTTAAGGATGCCATCACTTGTGAAACCTTGATGTGGAGGAAATTGATTTTTAATTCAATCAATAAATGATTTCATTCCATTGGAACATTAATATCATACAGAATTTGTCCATTAATATATTTCAAAGTATTTTTTAAAGTATTGTTTATCCATTGACAGTCAGGGGTGCCAGTAAATTTGGAGCCCACTGTACCTAAAACATGCCCTTGACTAACTAGGAGGCTTACAGTAACCCTTTTCAATCATGCACCTTGGTGCTCAGATTATTTGGTGTTAAAAGGCAAAAGTGGATTTGTAGTGAAGCGGGTAACTTGAGAATAGCAGGGAGAAAGTGCAAATAGTGACACAAGCAATTCGGCATCACTATTCTTCTTTGTCTCCTGTCTCATAATCAACCTACGGCCACACAGAATTTGACAGTTTTTCAAAATGGCTTCCTTCCGATATATGAATATGGACATTTAATGCCTTAATCACTTAAACATTTCTTTATCATTGTCAGTTTATGCAAAAATATAAGTACTAAGATTATGTAAAATAGTTTCTAGAAACATCCAAGATGGCTGTCATCATATCCAAAATGGCCGCCAAAGAGCAAAATATTTGCGTATAAGTTCATATGTGCGCTGAAAGGTCAGGTAATAGATTGATCTGGGGTAAATCTAGCTGGATCAGTTTATTTTTGCAAGTAAGAAAATAATTAAGCTCTTTTTAATTAATTTTCATTCTAATTTGAAAACATGAACATAAAGGTAAATGTAACATTATGATAGTGTAGTGTCATTGCACTACCAGGGCACACTGGTTGACACTATAGCTGTGAAACTCAGCATGGGGTTTAATGCTAGCTAATGGTAGAAATTTGTCATTAGTTTCCCAAATGCTGTTTCTCTAGCCCTATTTTAAAGTTAAACAGCCGTACCTGAATTGACAGGATGTGCCAGCGCGGGAGAGCCGAGCCAAAGAAGACGGGGCTATAGTCTTCTGGAAGGTGTACAGATCACACGGGAATTAAATAGCATTGGATGAATGATCGGGCTAGGGGTAGGATTGTAACATATCTGAGCCTAGTTGTATCCCATATCTGAAAGTGCTTACATGTTGTATAGGTGGTAAAAGGATAAGGATTGGAAGTTTATCAGTTTATAACTGTAAGAATGCCAAGATATATGAATTCACAATGATTGTGTAGAAAATAGGCAATTTTTGTAGCTTATAGACTGAAAATATTCAAAATATAGAGCAAATTTGCCACCATTTTGAAAACGTGTCGGCCATCTTGGATACAACTATGGATTGTAGTGGCCGGAGGTTGATTTTGATTTATGGGAATATTAAGAGTTCTCAGGCAAAGTTTGTTGCTTGTATCACCATTTGCACTTTTTTTCAACTACCCCGCTCCACTATTGGACTTGCACCGCAAGCTTCAGGCGTGCACTTAAATATCACCCATTGTCTTATTGGGTCACAGTCAGTTGCTTAATTTAAACTTTTTTCTTTAATATGATAAACAGCATTGTCCAATTAGATAATATTACACTTCTATTTAACTGAATGATCATAATGCTCAAATTTTGGGTTCCTGAACATAATTCAGGGACAACTAATGCTGTCACAGCTGCTATTGGCTGGTATTCGGAGGCTCCAGAACCTGCTCCTTAGCAACAAGCACCCTATTCAAGCAGTGCTCTTCACCCACCCTCCTTGCTCCAACAGCGGGCAGTGCTGCCTCTGCATCTGACCAGTGATTTAAACTGCGAATCATCTCAATTATTTTAAAATGATTTCCTTAACACATTTACCCAAAGACTTCTCCTGGTAAATCCAAGCTGATATTGGTTGGGACTGTGTTAAAATACTCCACTGAACCACCCAAACATGTGACAGAGATACAGTTGCTAGTCTATGCAAGCTTTACACTGTAGTGGTGATTGGTGGTTTAGGTATCCTCAACATTGTGTGAGTTCTGCATTCTGTCACATGTCCTTACACCTTTTATCATTCAACAAAGAACGAAATGATATTTACAAATTACCAGTACATAGTGATAGTTACCACACTGTGACAACTATTTAACCCCTAAAAAACTCAAACACTGGTTAAAATCACACCTGTCATAGACTTATGCATATTTTCTGTTTCCCCCTTTGCCCATTCCTGGGCACATCAGGCTCTTTTTGCATTTTAACCAACTTATTGCATGCAGGTCTGTAAGTAGTAATGTTTGAAATAAGTAGTAATGTTTGAAATTTGTCTGTTTTTTATGTATAACTGAGTGGCCTTTTCATTGTGCTGTATTTTGGACTGTTCTGTGAGGTGTTCTTTACTTGCTTTATGTTTTTGTAAGCACCTGCCTTGGGACTGCAGATTAAATTTAGTTATTGGGCTTATTCCGGCATATTTACATTGATGCATATTGATGATATGTTGACTATTGTGCAATGTCCGAAATAAATAAATAAATAAATAAATACATAAAGATAATTTTGCCTCATGAAAATTAATCAAGGGAATAGACATGGATGTTTTGTTTGGGCTTTTGCCAATAAAAAAGAAGGCTCATGTTTTGAAGTTATCGCTTTATGCATGCAGCAGGAAAAGCTTTTTTTTCTTATTTCACCAATGTTATGTTGGAGGGTGTTGGATGGTGTCAAAATACATGGCCACTTATTGTATCCCCCGAACGAGTTCGGAGGATACTATGGATTTGGCCTCGTCACGCGTCCGCGTCCGCCGGATCTGCAGAGATTTTCTTGTGAACGCTCTACAGCCCACAAAAGTGCACCGATACTTTTCAAATTTTGCAGGGACATGTATTATGGTAAGTTCACCATAGTTGCATGAATTAAACTCCTCAGCTAACCCTGATGTGCAAACTGCGGTCAATATCCTTGCCCATAGTATCGATCCAGCAGTTTAAAAAAATGATCTCGTGACAGAAAAAATCATTATCCTCTGTAGCAACCACTTGAGCGAACGGTTTTCCAATTAGTGGTTAAGAAAAATCAGTTTTCTGAAGCAAAACATTTGACATGGTATTGATTCTCTCACATTCTGCTGTCAATTACAGTCATCACATACAAAAAATGCGTTTGACAGTCAGAGAAGTATTAGAGGCCTTCACGTGTCAGCAAGCTTGGTTGTACCCTGTCAACGTTGCGCACATTGCACGGCTGAAATAGACGGGATTTATAAAAAAAAGACTTCCAGAACCGGCCTTAAGTGTTCAGTTACATTTAAAGGATTTAAATGAGGTAAGGACATAGTCAATGGGAATTATTTCGAGTGAAACAGGAGCGGAGGGCTCCTTCTATTGGATAGTTCGGTCTCTGAACGAGGGATTCAATGATAAAGGTTAGGCTGCTAATTTTGCTTTTTGGTTTGGAATGTATACCGTATTCAACAAAAATAAATGCCGAGGTTTTTTTCATGTTTAAAATGTTAGCTGGTCATGCATTTCGGTGGACCCTCTGGTACATTCAATGCACCATTCTACTGAATCTACGGCGGCATATGTTGTTTGATTTTCCCTGAAAGTGGAACATCTGTTCTGTTAAAATAAGGTATATTTCAGAAATCAGATATTACTGGGTTGATGAGTTTTACTTGTTCCTTATTAGGAATAGAAAGTGTTGAAATAAGGTTGTAAGCTCGGAAGTGGGAACTGCTAGCTTTCATTAAAGGGTGAATGTTCTGACCGGTTAATCAGCAGTTTAATGAGTATGTGTGCTGGTTTGTGGGACTTTGAGAAAAATGGACAGAACTCTGAACTTTATTTTGGAGAAAAGGTATACTTTGTGTTTAGAGAGGCTACTGGTGACCACTGATGTTCAACTGCACTGATATTGATAAATTCATGCTAAACTCAACCAGAAAATCTTTAGTTAATATTAAATTTCACACCTCAAAACTTTATTATACCCCCCGCAACAAAGTTTATTATATCCCCGCAACGAAGTTTATTATACCCCTCGCAACAAAGTTTAGGGGGGTATACTAGATTTGCTTTGTCCGTGCGTGCGTGTGTCTGTGCGTGCGTCTGGACCTAGATCTCATAACCTACTCATCCGATTTTGAAAATTTTTTTTCTTGCTGGAAGGTCTATGGACTGTGATACTACCCGACTACTTGTTGTTGCTGGGGGGTAACCTGTAAGCCATGCTTACTGACTAAATCTAGTTTGTGTTAAATATATACTGACTAAAACTTCCAATGCAACACATACAATTTTTTATTATTTGGTGGACATAAAATGGGATATTGGTTTTGAGCCATGATCCATCAACTACAACTTAAAAGCTCAGAAAATTAGTTTGATTTTGTCGTGTGGGCAGCTCGTTCGGCTTGATTGCACATTGTTTAGAATTTTGCCTATCCCGTCAGGTTGAGTAGAACTCATTGACCAATCCTTCAAGAATTTGGTCAATAAAAAGCCGTAGCAATGGGCAACTTAAATATTCCTTTGCATTATTCTGGGTCAACGTGTGACCATGCCGCGCCTAGGTCAAAATCAGCAAGACCGATTCGTTAGTATGCTCAATGGTGGAATGTCGCAAAGATGGGTTGCAAGGAACCTGGGTGTCCATGTGTCGACCATATCACGTCTCTGGAGCCGGTATAATGGAACAGGAATCACCGGTGATCCTCGTGTCACCACCCCTCAGCAGGATCGCCATATTTGCCTCCAGCACCTGCGCAATCGCTTCCTGCCAGCTACAGTCACCACTGCTCAGACCAGAGGTCGTCTTCAGAACTGGATTGGCGACCAAACCGCACGCACCCGTCTGCGTGAAGCCGACTTGCACAACCGACGTCTCCACTGAGGTTTGGTGTTGACTCCTGCACGTCGCAGCATCCGTCTGCGATGGTCAAGGGCACGTTTGGGCTGGAATGCTCTCAGGTGGAACGGGGTGCTCTTCTCCGATGAATCAAGGTTCAAGTTGAGTGTGTCGTGTGTCTGACGGAAGACTGCGTGTATGGCGTAGGCGACGGGAAAGTTTTACTGACACTACCATCCTGCAGCGTGACCGCTGGGGTGGACCCAGTATGATGGTTTGGGCTGGAATAAGCAGTAGACACAAGACAGACCTTATTTTCATCGATGGAAACCTCAGTGCGGCCCGTTACCGTGATGACATCCTTACCCCTGTCGCAGTTCGACTCGTCCATCGCTATCGCATAACGCTGCAACAGGATAACGCGAGACCGCATGTCGCCAGAGTCTGTCAGGACCACCTGAGGCAGAATAATGTTCAGTGTCTTGATTGGCCTACGTATTCCCCAGATTTAAACCCTATAGAACATCTATGGGATATTCTGGATTGCCGGGCGAGAAGGCTTGATCCAGAACCAGCCACTGTCCAACAGTTGCGTCAAGCACTCCAGGAGGAATGGGACCGCATCACATAGGCTGAAATTCGGCATTTGATTGACTCCATGCATCGCAGAATCCAGGCTGTGTGTGACGCCACAGGAGGCCATACAAGATACTGACTTCAGTGATCCAGAATTGTGCCTTCAACTGATGCAATGAATTGGAAACCAGGAAAAATCTGTTCTTCATTGCTGACTCTAAAACTGTGTTATTGATTTGAATCTTAATATTTGCTATGTATTGTTAAAATTATCATAAGAAAATGACATGTGTTGCAATAAACCCGAGTGTTGCGTTGGACGTTTTGGTCAGTGTATTATTATTTTATGATCTGACAGTGCACCATGTTGACGGATCTCAGACTTTGGGGAGCCATCTGGATAGCTGTTTAATTTGGCTCGTAGCAAATAGGTAATTTAGAATGTAATGTTCAAGATGAGTCATACTTGTGGTCAATGAGTTTATGGTCCCAGAAATGTACAGATTTAAGCCCCAGCATTTTTTGAATTCTCAGTATTATTAATATATGTATGTATTAGGGCTGTCTGAATAATTAATCGCGATTACTTTAAGCGCAATAAAAGTAACTGCCACTATGAGGCAGACAGACGTGATTGCTTATTACCTTTTCTATGACACATTCCTAATGCGGTCATTTGAAACGCTTCCGGGAAGAAAACTTTGGTTTGAAGTCCGCTAATTATCAGCAAGGTTGGACAGCCTCCATTGCCTTGGCATAATTAGCTCACCTTAAATCATTTCCTGCGTACTTTGCCTGACTTGCAATCAAGCCATTTATTCAGCCAACTGACAAATCAAAACCAAAATGTAGCCTATAATGATTAAGAAGAGAGAATGAGAACCAGACAGACCTAACCAGGCTTCCGCGTTATATTAAAAGATTGTCAAATTCGTTAACAATTTACATTGTCACGTTCTATATGCTTAAACAAAATGTTTTCCACCTTCACTGTTGGTTATTTAGATGCTCAAAAGTAAATAAAATCAAGTGCTATGAGTTACATTATTTTAAATTACTCTTGTTCAATTATCTAATAAAAAAGGCCTCAAATTTGCGGCAAAAATTCGCCTGAACGTTAATTGCCAAATCTTCGGTGCATTTGACTATTGCCTGCAATGCAAACGTATTCTCACTCACATTCATGTTCGGTATGCTTCACAAAATGTTTTCCACTTCACAAAGCCTATATTTTTAAGCTCTTAAAACTAGGGCCATCTTTGAATAACTTCATTTTTTTTTAAGAAATATCTTTAATAATGCATACAAAATTCCTTGATGAAAGGTGGAATTCAGAGGTCTGCTATTTATTCAGATTATTGAAATTTTTTATATCTAACACGGCAACCTGGTTAGGTCCGTCTGTTTCTCATTATCACTTCTTAATCATTCTACGCCACATTTTGATTTTGATTAGTCAGTTGGCTGAATAAATGGCTTGATTGCAAGTCAGGCAAAGTACGCAGGAAATGATTTAAGGTGAGCTAATTATGCCAAGAGGATGGAGGCTGTCCAACCCGGCTGGTAATTAGTGGACTTCAAACCAAAGTTTTCTTACCAGAAGCATTTCAAATGACCGCATTAGGTATCTGTCATAGAAAAGGTAATAAGCAATCACGTCTGTCTGCCTCATAGTGGCAGTTACTTTTCTTGCGCTTAAATTAATCGCGATTAATTATTCTGACAGCCCTAGTATGTATATATGTATATATATATATTTTTTTTATAATTTTTTTTTTTTTTTTTGCAATTTCAATGTTGAAATTTCATGAAAATTTTTTTGTGTTTGCAGCCCTACCAATAAACTGAAATACGATGAGAGTGCTTTGCTTCAAGTGTCAAGACTCAGTTCAGCCACTCCTTTCCTGTCTGTGAAACTGCAATCTTGAATCATAAAGCCTTAAATGAGGTCATCGATTTGGCTTCTGCGCAACGGAGTTAATTGTAACTGAAAGAATTTCAGACACTAAGTCAAAATACATCTTCCAAAAGGTTTCTAATGAGGGACAAGAATAGAAAATGTGGGAAAAATTGCAAGCAGAAGACTGACTTTTGTCACAGGTGTCATTGATGTTTGGGTCGATATGAGCCAAAAGAGCTTTGGAGAAATGAATCATGAATAATACTATTAATTGGACAAAGAACCAAATTATTTTAACTTTAGGCTGAACTAAGATTTCATTAGTAATCTTAGTTGACTGGAGTTTAATAGCAAACATTTCATTGAACTCACCGTGACTTTATAAACCTTGTTCTTTCTGCTTGGGTGCACTTCTCCCAGTAAAATGCCCCGCTGATAAGTAAATACTCCCATTTTGATTGATGTCTTTGCTTCTGAGAGGAAAGAAAGCAGCAAACTGATAAATAGAGTTGCCATTGTGAATGGATTGCGCGTTTGTTTGGAACTGAAAATTTTAGCATGATGGTATCATGCCACCACTTAAGGACTCTATTGTTGATCATTTGTAGAAAGCAGTATAGTGCTTAGTCTACAACTACTACACTAGCCATAACTTTCAGTTCTTGGTCAGACATAACTTTACACTCAGGCGTTCGCCCAGCCGGTGCACTTCGCTCCTAATATGCTAGAAGAGAAAAATAGAAAAATACCCCTCAGCACAATGTCGAAGTTTTTGGAGTCGCCCGCCCGCCCCCGCCCAACCGCACAAAGGATAGCAATACCCCGTCAGCCTTGAGGGCTGAGGGGTAAAAATGCATTTGAAATACATTTATAAGAAACTTATTTTTGCTATATATTGTTCACTTCAGTTTGACTGAGAGTACAAGAATTCATCCACTAACTACATCACTTATTTGCATTCCTTGACAGTAAATTGCTCAAGATTGGTGCTAAGGGGGGTTGAAAACTCTCGGGTTTGCTCTAGACATATCTAAGAATGTCTTTTCCAATGTAACAATCAACAAATTTAGATGAAAATGCAGATTTAGAATGGAGATGCAAGTCTAGTCAATGTTTGTTAACATGGAGCTCGGCCCATGAATACCATCATTAGATGGTGGCCTTGTTATACGCCTTCCGCTATGGTCAGCCAATGGCATGTCCACTCTAGTGTAATTTTATCTTTATGTTTGCCACAATGTGAAAAGACTGCACTGGCAAATAATCCAATCATTTAAGAATAACGCTTCTCAATGTAAAACTAAAAAGAATTTGGGGTTTGATTATTCATGGTACATCAAATCATGTGCTGATTCACAGAATCCAGAGAAATCTCTGTACGCCTGGGACAAAGTTGAAAACCAATATTGAATGGTCCTGATCTTCAGGCCCTCAGGTGACTCTGCATCAAAAACAGAGAGGATTCTGATGTTGTAGAAATTATTGCATGGGCTGAGAAACACTTCTGAAAACCAATGTCAGTGAGCAAAGTTTGTCACTGTTTCTACAAATAAAGGTTAAAACTCTACCACGTAGTGATGAAACTATGTAAACTAGATCCAGAGAGGCGACCGCTTTCTCTCGACCCAAGATGATTTATGATGGACTGCGGCCAAGTGGGAACTGGATCACACTTTCTTTGAAGTGTGCTCATAAAGGCTTAATACAGCATGTATAATGCCTTTATAAATGAAACGTAATGTCTTCATAGATCATTCATAAGTGAATGTCATGCTTTGTAAAGGGTGAAATAGCACATCGTTATTCAACATGTGATGCCAGATGTGACATTGACAATGACACTTAGCTGACAATGTCACCCTTCATCGCAATTAGCCACAAGCTAAGTGACATTGTCAATTATATTACATCACATGCTGAAGAAGACCAAGGGTCTGTTTTCAGAGACGGATTTTTCATGGAACCTGTCTTTCTCTATGGGCGGTATTACCACACAATATTATCATTTATTAATTAGTTATGTATGTTATTACCCGCATACAGTAAAAACAGCCGGCCAATACGTCTTGTTTTGGCCGACCTGTATTGGCCAAGTTCAGCTTGTGCACAAGTAACCATTGGCAACTGTGGCATTTTTTCTCTTCAGAGAAGCAGACGACAGTCGCGGACCTAGCATTTAGCTCTTAAATGAGTCTTGAAGCCACATACTGCAGAGGTCATAGCCATAATATTGTCATGATAGTACAAAATATTCAACCAATTAATAAAATTATTATAAATCGCTTATTTTTGCATTGCCTTGGTATTGGCCTTTTGGTCGCAGTAACTGTGGCATTCGCTCTCTTCACGAAGCAGACGATAGTCGCGGACCTAGCATTTAGCTCTTTAACGAGTCTTGAAATCACGTACTTCAGAAGTCATAGTCATAATATTGTCATATTGCCTCGGCCTACCGCCTCGGGCCAATACGGCTACCCTCAGGCCAATAACAAGGCAATATGGAAACAAGCAATTTATAACATACATTATGTTAGGACAACCAAAATGTATAAGAATTCAAGCAGAAAGTAACTGAGAAAAAAAATTAAGCAAACCTCTAAGTTCATTATGTCGAGACATCTTGCAAGACCAAACAAAGCTTCAAAGACTTAGAAGACTGGGTTGGCATATGAAATAGTAAGTGGAATGTGTGAACTGATGCAAAGATTTGAGAAGTGAAAGAGGTAGTGACTGCATGTCAGTGATTCTGCTTTATATGTCCTAAATGAGTGAAAAACCCTTATAACAGAATATAAATGCATAATACATACCAATTCTCTTGACACAAAATATCATAACACAGAACCCCCAAGTAACCCACTGGAAAAAAAAACAGTCGGACATTTAATAACATTGTGCTTTTGACGGTACTGGTTTATGTCAGAGATGCAAATGTAAGAATGCCTTCTCTAAGTAAAATAGTAAATTTAAGCTTGCTGTACACCCATTTATATTAATATTCAGGATTTTTCTCGCCGTAATTGCATGTTTCTGGCAGTTCATAATTAGGGCTTTTTTTCCTTTCAGCTGTTTTCATCGCCGATGACCAGTGTTTACCAAGGCCTGTATTTGACCCTGTAAGACTACATAACATTGCAATACATGTAGCTATTGAGCTGCCTGGTGTACTTACACAAGGTTAGACTCATGCAGACAACAGACGGCGAGCCCTGCACCGGACTACATTTACCAATAATATATATGCATGAGCTGCTCAGCCGACAGTGACAACCAATCCCTAACCAGTTACTACTGTCTTTCTCACTTTATCCTCAGGGCCTTGTAACTAGTTAGATTTCTGTCTTTTCTCAAACAGAATTATACTGCCATCCTGACCACATCTTTTTCAGGGAAGGCCTTGCTTATTTCAGCTAGACAATGCCAGACCAGATTTTGCACATACAGCGGGAAAAATAAGAATTTAATGCCTCAACATTTTTCTCTGTAAATATGTTTCTAATGGGGCTATTAACATGAAATTTTCACAGCAAACCCTAGTAAACCACAACCCAAGTAATCCACGCATACAAAGAAATCAAAACAAATAAGTCCATAAATTAAGTTATGTGGGTAACACTTTACAAAAAGGGGACACGAATCATGTAGTCATCATGCATTAATTCATGCATGGTTCACTCATAAGTTTATCATGATTTTTGGATGGTCTCATACAGGAATTCATCATAACTCATCAGGAGTTAACATGAAGTTATGTTCTACTTCATGCATTAATACATACTGATTTAATCCATTAATTCATTCTTACTTCATGCATTAGCTTCTCATGAGTTCATCATGTTTGTGCCTCCTCAACTAAAGTGATGGCTAAACATGCTTTTATCACAACAGATGTGTGAAATGTTACTGCTTAGAAATCATTGAATGACATGAATTAAAGCTTACTTTCTCATGAGTTCATCACATTTTGAAAATGTCTATTTCGATTCTGCCAAAAGTGAAACGACTGTCTTTAATGAACCATAAACTCATCATAATTATGCTTAATAACTTTTGAATCATGATTCATTAATTACAGTAAGTAATGCCTTAGTTGATATGATGTAATTGCATAAATTCATACATGAGTAAGCTTGAATTCATGTTAACTCATGATGACATGATGAATCATGATAAATTCATGAGTGAATTATGCATGAAGTAATGCATAATTACGACATGATTCATATCCCCTCATTATAAAGTGTTGCAGTCATGGGTAATAAAGGGGAATGACACTGAAAAAAGTATTGAGCACATAACTACATTGCTGAAAAATCTTAAAATAGAAGAATTAAGTGAGAGTCATTCTCACACAATCCATTTCGTGCCAACACACCTCATTTTAGGGTTTACAAGGGTTGGCTGATGCAACTGTTCGGATGAAGATGTTATCAGTGTCTGTTTAGAAGAGGTCAGGGGAACACTAGATGCAGGATCCAGAAGTGTTTGAACACCAAATACTAAAGGAGAAAATGGGCACACAGGCCAGAAACAAAACAAAAAAAAAATGCACTGAACAAATGGGAAAACTAAGGTACACTGCCCAAGGCAGGGGGAAACAGAAAAAAACACTCCAAGAGTTGATAAACTAGAAAAACAAAAACTGGGCCTAACTAGACTGACGGACACACTGGGAGACTTAGACAAAGGGCAGACAAAATGTGGGCGCAGCAAAATACAAGACTCGGGAATCATACAAAGGAAATACTCGGAAGGCACAAGGAGCTGAGATTTCACCATGCAGAGCAGAGTCAAACAAAGTTCCATCTGATGTCTCTTCTCACTTTGCCCACAGAAATAGCCACAAGAGGAGGCGGGGACTCGGAAAGCAATCTCGAAAGGAAACAGAAACACATGGGATTATAAAGAAATTAACGAGGGCCGGGTTCACAATAATGACTCAAGACAAGACTAAGACTATCAATCAAACTAGACAGTTTAGATTGAGGTAATCTAAATTTGACAAGTATGAAGCACCACGAGAGAAGCAAAGGAAAACACAGCTTTAGCGAGACCCAGAATCAAGCACAGGTGGAAGCAATGAATGAAATACTACAGCCGAAACCGAAAGAGGAAACGTGATTGAACAACGAGACCCAGGTATGCTGAAGGCTGTCACGCGACATCACTGGAGTTGGGCAAAGAGAGACCGAACATCATGTTATCGAACATCAGACGGTGGGCATGAAAGCTGAAAAATAAAAACGACAACCACATCCTGGTTTTTTCATTGAATGTTGGCCATATCCTCAGCAAATTTCAGCAAATTCCCTTTGTGTGTCATAGCCGGGAACTTCGTCAAATGTCCTGGCATTTACACACTTGGCCATTAGAAATCTCCATTTCAGAACATATTTTTTGACTAAATATCTTCCTATCTTGGCAGCATGACATCAATTTTAACAAATTAATCTTTCCATTAATTAGGAAAATATATCAGCAACAAAGTGCATTGATAAGCACATGATTATAATCATTGGTGACAGTTTGTGGGACCTTAGAATTGGTGGCCCCTCCCAAAAACTAAAAAATGTTAAAAATCTTTTTTTTCATAAATAAAATTGATATTGCAGTTTTCTCTGGTGGACTCATGAACCCCATGGGGTGGTTTATCAATGCTGAAAGTAATTTTGAATTCAGTAGTTTGGGCCTGAAAACGCCCTTAATAAGACCATTTTTTGGGACCATCCACCTTTTAAAGTTAACTATGTTAGCTTGGCCATGAAAATGCCTCTTTTAGGTGCATTCTGTGTCTCTGCTCCGGTTGGCTGCTGTAATTGACATTGTACTACGAAAATTAAACATACTGTAAATTTTTAAGCATGATAACGTCATACATTTCACTAGTTACTTGCATAACAAATGCTATGTGAGTCTTTTCAGGATGCTGGGTAACAAAAGCGTGACCATGAAACAAGCAAGAAAACGGCGATTCTTTTTGAATTTCGAAAGTCGTCATCACTGCCTATGGATAACATCAACTGTAGGATTAATTTATGTGATATTTTATAGTATGACGTTATTCTGAAGCATAACTTTCATCACGATGGATTACGGTCGATAAGAAATGGCTACGAATGAATCCATCACTGCATAATAATTAATTGCATTATAATCCTAAAATATTGAACCAATAATGCAAATTATACAGAAGTCATCAACATAGCAGTCAGTAACATCTTACCTTGTGAGAGGATGGCCAATTGCTGCACAATGATCAAGAACATGGATGGAAAAAGACAATGTTTATCATAACTCCCTTTTCACTTTACTGACGTTGCTGCACAAAATTGTGGTCGCGGATATCAGCCAACTCACAGCAGCAGACGGGAAAACTTTCATTGCCGATAAAATGTGTGCACAGAGTCATTTCATGGGACATGAAAAATCAATATCAATTGATGCAAATAATCAGATTTGATCAAAAAACCAAAGATCAAAATTTGTCTTTGGTAACGGTAGTGATTTACTGAGCACAACATTTTTAGTATTTGAGTTAATATTTTTCAAAATCGTTGGAATTTAAGTCAAGAAAAGCTGGTTTATCGCCGTTAGGAAAGTCCGTTTTTCTGTGGCGTAGCGGTACATTTGAACAGTGCTACTGACTCAAGACCTGCCTGCCTGTATAACAGTCATTAGCATAGCAGACACGTCAGGCAATGACCATAACATAATAAAACAATGACCAAAAACTATCCATGAAATCTCTCCAGTATTGTGAAAAGACACAGACAGCCTTTTATGTGTTCAATGCAGCACTTATGATTGCTCTCGTCACACCTTCCCCTAATCAGCCTTTACTTGGTGTAAAATAATTTCAGCTTTAAAGGACTGTTTGTTGTGTTCTGGCCTTTGGCCAGGACAGCATTTATGGTTTTAACAGTTTCATGTTCCAAGTTTCATAGTTCATAGTTCCATAGTTCATAGCCATGTTCATAGTCATAGTTTTAACAGTTTCTTGTTTCAGGATTTTACATTTCAAGTTTCATTCCTTGTCCATGTTTTTACTTTTCCATGTTTTTGTTTTCGCCAGGTCTGCCATGCCACTCCACCGCTTGTCTGCGTTCCGCCCCGTGCCTTCGTTGTTGCACATTTCTGAGCTCTGGTTGGCTTTGGTATTTCCCTCTTCCTTCTGTGCTGTGCTAATTCGGGGCTCTCTAAGCTTAATTGACAATTAACTGTTTTTAAGTTACTAACATTTACTAACACTCACTGGGTTGGTGTAATTCTTAGATAGGCACATTACTAATACTACTAATTTAGACAGGGAGTTTATTGTCATGATTCCTGCTTTACTATTTCAAGATCTTGCTGTGCTTTTCTGTTCTGAACATTCATGCTTGCTTCCAAACTGCATACTTAATTGGTACTTAAGCTGAGCACGCTCATTCTCTTAATGAGCAGGTCATGTCATCCAATCTCTGTCCATGTCTTGATCTTGCCATGCCTCTTGTTTCTCTCTCTCCAGGTGTTACCCCTCATGTCATGATTTCCAAGCCTTTATCTGGATGCGGTGGAAGTTGGCTGGCAGACAGTGTCTCGCGTCTCATTGCATGTGCAAGTGTAGTCAAGTTCTTGTTGTCAAGATTCCATAGCGTTTCTAGTCTCGTCCTAGCCTCTTGTTTTGTGTATATATATTTAGTCTTGTTATTTATTTTTCTTGTGCTTCTCGCCTGGAGTTTCCAGTGCCTTTTGTTTTTTGTCGTTTTGCATTCTTTGTTTATAGCTCTGTGCAGCATACTTTAGTTTGTCTTTTGCAACCCTTTGGGCCAAGTTTTTCGTTGGCCCTCGTGCCTGTTTTGTTTTTTGTTTAATAAATCCTCATTTCCCTTCACCCCGCTTTTGGTGTCTAACTGATTCCATATCACTGTTATCATTGCTGGTACAGTAATTGTCTTTTATTATGGTGATGGAAAATAGAACTTTCATTTTAATTGTCATTCATATTTATTTTTGTTGTGTACCTTTTTAATTAAAATGCCCATAGTTTGGCATGACTTGGAGGGATGACAAAGTTAAGGCAAGTGATGCCTGCTGCCTTCATGATAGAATCATGAGACGCACAGATGAGGCAATTCAAGTTTTGTTCAGATACTGCCAAATTGTGAAGTTGTCTCTGTGCAAAGAGACCCATATAGGCAGCTCGGTGTGGTCATATTAAACATGTTTCAGACCTACTACCAGCATATTGTATGATACTGATTCAGCCACAAGGTATTTTGCAGGCATTTGCTGGTGATGTGCCATCATTTGTTGCCAACATATTAAGGTAAAAAAAAAAAAAATTTAGACTCAGAAAAAGAAAGTTTTTAAGGTCAGATGTGATACATTCTCAATCTTTTCCTCTGCTTTTTTATGGATGCGAACATTTTTCCTTCTGCCATGGATCAAGTGCTCTGCATGGAATGGTTTGAAGCATCAGGTCATTCCTCAGTTCTTGCCATTCAAAGCAGTGAAGAAATTGTTTTATCAAAGTGAAGAAATTGGTTTATTAGATCGCTTCTAACCACTGGCCTAAAATAAATAAATGATTCACTAGCACCATGTTTGCGTCTTCATCGAAAAAGTAATTAGTTTTCTGCAACAAAAAAAAAAGTGCAGTTTTTAATTAATTAGCTCACAGTAGTGGCACACACTGTGTTCATATGAGAGGTTTTGTATTTTTGGTACCTTCCTGTACCCTTGCGTGTGTTGTGTAGTGAGCCGTACTGATCAGTGTGACTGATTAACAGCAAATCGATGCCAGAAAGTATGACCTGTTAAATGACATTAATAAATTTCTCTTTCGTGTCCACTCTTGGGCTCTGCAAATATGGTTAGACAGCCTGTAAATTATTTTGTTTATCTACATGGACGTCACACTTGCCTCCTGTGTACCTTTTATTTTTAGAGGGACTGTGGGAAAAACAAAAACATGACTAACATCAAATTATTCCATTCAGTGTAAATACCTTCTTCAATTCCTCTTCACATCCAACACATTACTGATGATCTAATACACCTTGTTGCTTGCATTTTAATTTGTATTGTGAATATGGAATGCAGCGCCACATTGTCCATATCCAGGAGCATGCAGGTCTGATTCTCGTTTTCTTTATTCCACTCCAAATACCCATCAGTCCTGAATGCAGCAAATAGATGTGCTGGTTCTCTGCATCCCTCTGGATAGACAGTGTATCTTAGGAGGTCATGAAAACAGCACTTGACTTTATTCTTCGCCATGAGTAACTGAATTTTTAACAATGCCCGTCACTAATGTTGACACCGCTGGTAAATAGTGACATCCTATTTCTGTTTTAGGCTAATTAGTTCTCATGCCCTGTTCATTCTGTCTGTGGATTTCTCCTTGGTTACTGAATCATTAATTGATTAATTGTCCCTTTTATTTGGATATTCCTTAGTGCACAGGTTTTCAAAGTGGGGGCTGTCAGGGGGCTCAAGGGGGGCTCCAGCAAATGGGGGAAAATGCAATTTATTGTTGTTCTTGTTGTTGTAAAATTGATTTTTTTAAATATAATTATCTTGTGGATTGCTGTAAAATCCTTTTAATTATCTAAAACATCAAAATATTATTTGCCAAGCCCATCTGCCTGCCAGTCACAAGATTATATTAAATAAACTCCCAGTGGTGACCTGGTAACCTCTGCACGGCCTGCCGCAAAGGAAAAAACCTGAGGAGCAGAACAGTAGCTCAGTCCTGCGACAAAAGCTCAGCTGTCAAAAAAATTTGAAGAATTGGCCAACTAAAACTCGCAAGTATGAAGCAGCGTACATTAAGTATGCATTTACCGCCGCAAGTTATAATGGCTATGGGTGCCCCAAGTGCATTCTCTGCCTGGTTACCCTCTCAAATGTGTGTTATAAACAATCTATACTTCAGCATCACTTGAAACAAAAGGACCCCGCAGAAACTGAAAAACACATGGACTTTTTAAAAAAAAAGAAGAGCATCTTAGTCATCTACATTCCTGCAGCAGGCTACTGTTCCCGAACAGGCATTGAAAGCATTGTTTTTGGTGTCATACCATATTGCTTGTGCTAAGTAACCGCACACAGTTGGAGAAGATTTGGTTCCATCAGCTACCAAAGACATTGTTAGAGAATTGCTTGGTGCGGATGCTGCCCAGAAAATTGTCGCTGTACCACTCTCTGACAATCCCGTGAGCCAACAAATTTGTGACATGGTTCGGGACATGTCCGCTCAACTGTTGCACTCTTCAGCTGGATGAGAGCACGGATGTAGCCAGTGGCGGCTCCTGACAAAAAATTCAGGGGGGGGGCAATTACACCGATGAGCTATTTGTCAAATACTTCAACAGACTGTGTCTCAATCTTTTTGGGCCTGCTAAATAAAGTCATAATCATTGTCTGTCTGATGATTGAGTAACATAGTCCGTAATTGTGCGCCTGATCAACACGCTTGGATTATGCGTTATAAAGTGGATTTTCCACGTTGTGATGAGTGTTATTTTGGTTGGCCTGGAGGAGACTCCGTTACCCTGAGCGGTTGGGGCGTATTTCGTTACCATCTCAGTCCCTGAACAGAGATCTTACACTTCTAACCCAAAGTTCCTGAACGCGTCCGTTAAACTTTTTTTTTTTTTTTTTTTTTTTTTTAAATCCCTCCACCACCCCCCCATTTTGGGGGCCTACTGAATTTAATCAATTACAGTAAATTTCTCAAAGACCCCACACCCACCCTTTTACTCCCATCACAACACCCTAAACCCATATTTACAGATGATACAGTGAAAGGACAATGACATAAATTAGAATGTAAACACACACAAAGATGAGTAAATTGAAGTGAAAATTAAGAACATACCTACACAATACCTACATTAATCATAATTATATATATGTATACATAAACATATGCATACATACATACACATACATACATACAGCATATATATATATATACATACATAAACGTACCTAGACACACACACATACATAAGATACATGCTTTAGCAAATATAGTCATACAACATATCATATATTATGTACTCATACAATTACTTATTTTCATTCCCATCCTTCTGCCACTCTCAGCGCCCTCCATCTATCCTTATACACACTTAACCTACTGTTCTCTTGTGCCATTAAACATTCAATTTTACTGTGATGTTTTACAAAGATTTTGAATCTCTCTATCCTCAGAGCGTCCACAGATTTTGATTTAAAAATGAAAATTTTGCCAAGAAGTATTAAAATATTGACTATTTTTCCGCAGTCATTTTTTAGACTGCCCAGAAGAATGGTGGGCAAGTCCAGTGTAAAATTACTTGAATATAAAGCCAGCCACCTCTGAACCCCTGTCCAAAACAGACCTACACAGGGGCAGTACCAAAATAAATGTTCCACTGACTCAACCTCTTCGCCACAAAATCTACACAAGTTGGACTCCTCAATTCCCCAAATATGAAGCATCTTTTGAGTGGCCAAAAATTTATATATCAATTTAAACTGAAAAAATCTAATTGACGAATCTATAGTCGTTTTGTAAATTAAATTGAAGACCTGGTTCCATGGAATTGGGAAATCTAGCATATACTCCCAAGAATCTGAAATATTGTGAGGATTAGCTCTCAGGTTTCTTGATTCAAGGTGAAACTTGTATATCATTCCATTTCTGCTGGTTTTTTCAATCCACTGAAAGCTTTTCATAAATGGTCGACAGACAAGCTCCTTGTTACTTCCTCGAACAATTCTTCTTTTCCATTTTAGCGGTATGGCGGCAACCAGTTGGTTGAACTTTTGTAGAGGGCAAACCTTGCCATAAATGTCAATTAACTCTTCATATGACATTAATTTACCTTCATAATTTACAAGATCATTTATAAAAATAATGCCAGAATCAAACATATTTTTCCAAAAAATTAATTTCTTACCAATCAAGATGTTAGAATTGAACCATATGATTTGTTGCAAAATTTCCTCTGTATTTTCTGGAGGATAGAATTGAAATTGCAGCCAACTTTGTATGGCTTCCATTAAAAATGGGGAAAGATTGACGGCCAGTTCCTTATTCAATTGTGAGAACTGGGGGCATTTAATCTGTAGAAAGGGAAACAGTCCCTTTTTAAAAATCGGGTGTACATTGTCTAATAGTCTCCGGGAGAACCATCCAGGGTTTTTAAAAAACTTTGGAATCAGGGAGGCTTTGAGTGAGAGATTCAAAGCTCTTAAATTTAACAGTTTTAGGCCACCTGATTCATATTCATTGTAAAGGTACACACGCTTAACTTTATCTGGTTTACCACTCCATATAAATTTGAAGATTTTTTTTTTATATTGTTTGAAAAATGATTCACTTGGTGAAGATAATGTCATAAACAAGTATGGAAATTGAGACACCACTAAGGAATTAATCAAGGTGATTTTACCATAAAGTGTTAAATATTTCCCTCCCCATGGCTGCAGAATTTTATCTATTTTATCAAGTTTTTTATTGAAGTTAACTTCTGAGAGATTATCCATGTTTTCAGGAACATGGATGCCAAGAATATCAACTGATCCATTCTTCCACTTTATGGGTAAATTACACTGTAAGGTAAATGTTGTGTTTTTCAGAGAACCGATCCTAAGTATTGTGCATTTGTCATAATTTGGCTTCAAGCCTGATAAGCAGGAAAAACAATCCAGGTCCTGTGTTAGGCTTTGTAAGGATAAGGACTGAGGTGTCAACAGAAAGGTAGTATCATCTGCATACATAGAAACCTTTGTATGCAGCCCCTGGATTTCTAAGCCTTTGATATTTTTATTTGATCTAATCTTCATAGCAAGTATTTCAATTGCCATTATAAACAAATAAGGTGAAAAAGGACAACCCTGTTTTACTCCCCTTGACAGTGAAATATCACCTGAAATATGACCATGATTTATAATTTTACATGTTAGGTTGTTGTACATAACTTTAACCCATTTTATGAGAGAGTCACCAAAGTTAAAATATTCAAGGCATTTATAAATAAAATCCAGACGAACCTTATCAAAGGCTTTTTCGAAATCTGCAACGAAAATTAAACCGTCTTTTTTTGATATTTCATAGTTCTCTATAATTTGCAGTAGCTGCCTAATATTGTCCCCAATATTTCGACCCTGTAGAAATCCAGACTGGTCATTGTGAACAATATCAGATAAAACATTCTTAATGCGATAGGCAAGACATTTTGCTAGTATTTTGGCATCACAACACTGTAGTGTAAGAGGTCTCCAGTTTTTTAAATAAACTGGGTCTTTATATTGGCCACTACTTTCTTGTTTTAATAGCAGTGAAATCAGGCCACTTTGTTGGGTCTCAGACAGTACACCCTTATCATATGAGTAGTTAAAACATGTAAGTAGTGGTTCTTTAATTTGATCATAAAAAGTCTGATACACCTCAATTGGTATGCCATCGAGGCCAGGTGTTTTCCCCGGCTGAAATGACTTAATTACCTGCCTAAGCTCGTCTTCAGATATTAGGCCTTCACAGGACTCTCTTTGCATGTCTGAAAGCTTAACATGGTTTTCAGGAAAAAAGTCTTTGCAGTGGGCATCATTTAGAGGCAGTGGCGGAGTCTGAAAAGAAAACAGTTCCGTAAAATATTTTTCTTCTTCTTTTAATATGTCTGTTGGGGTCACTAGAGTTTCACCCTTATTTGTGAGTAGTTTTTGTATGTTCTTTTTAGATGCATTTCTATATTGAAGATTTAAAAAATGTTTGTTGCATTTTTCACCTTTTTCCATCCATTTTGCTTTATTTTTTAAATATATATTAATTGATCTTTCTTGAAAAAGTTCTTCAAGTTCATTCTGTTTTTCTTCCAAGATGTTCAACATATCATTAGATATAATAACAGAGTTATCATTATCTCGTGTAAGTTTTTCAATTTCTTTTGCTAGATTTTTCTCTTTTGCCCTAAACTGCTTTTGTTTGAAGGAAGAGTATTGTATTGCATGCCCTCTAAAGGCACATTTGAATGTATCCCACACAATAAGAGGATCTGCTGAACCTATATTATTTGAGAAGAAGTCTGTAATGAAAACTTTTGTTTTGGTTATAAAAGTATTATCCATTAAAAGACTCTGATTAAATTTCCAGTATCCTCGGCCTCTAGGGAAATCGGTGAGTGATAGGTGCAGCCCTATCAGTTGGTGATCGGATCTTATTTTGTCTTCCATTAATGCGGTTTTAACTTTTGCAACCAAAGAGAAAGAGATCAGGAAATAGTCAATACGACTAGCTTGATTCTGTCTCCTCCAGGTATACCTGCGTAGATCTGGATTTCTGAGTCTCCAGATATCTACAAGGTCCATGGCATCCATAATACCTGAAATTCCTTTAAAAGCATGTGGGTGATAATTTGTGTTATGATTACCTTTCCGATCTAAAGCAGGGTTTAATACGGTATTGTAGTCTCCTACCATGATAAAGACGTCGCTTGTCTCTTGCAAACCTGATTGATTATTAAGGATAATCTCAAAGAAGTTTGTGTCATCATTATTTGGACCATATATGTTAATAATGGTAAAATATTTGCCATCAATTAATACAGTTAAGATGGTCCATCTTCCCAGTGGATCAGTGAGAGAAAGTGTTATTTTAATGTTCAGGTTGTTATGGAAGAGTGTCATTACACCTTTTGAGCTTTTTGTACCGTGGGAAAAATAGATTGGTCCCCCCCATTCTTGCTCCCAGACTGCTTCATCTGCAGGTATAGAATGCGTCTCTTGCAAACAAAGAATATCGTAACCTTTATCTTTGAGCCAAGTGAAAATCGTTTGTCGTTTTTTATGGTCTGCAAGACCATTACAGTTATAGCTAGCTATCCTCAGTTCTCCAACAACCATATTTGGTTTAAAGATTTGTATTTAACATCTTCTTTGATCCAAAGCGTCAACCAGGGCAATGTAATCATATAAAGCAGAATATGACAACAGTTAAGTCTGACACTAATTATGCACTGTCCCTCCACTTCCCTCCCACTTCCCAGTGTCTTCCCTTCCCAAATATCCAGTGATATACAGTCTACCTCTGACGCGTCCGTTAAACTTTGGGGTTACTCGTTTTGGGCCCCGGTAATCCCTAGTCATAGCTATTTTCTATTTCAAATTATCGTGCTTAATAATACCTCCAACCTCTGCGTTGATTCACCGAATTGGACTGTAGAGATGTTTTCGTCCAGCGGAGTAGACCAGTCATGAGTCCGATGCACAACAGAGCTCTATAGTAAGTAATTGTTAATACATTGGAGTCAGATCAATCTTGTGAGAATGCATGATTTAATCGTCAACACACAAAGTTATAACTAAATTGGGATCCAAAATTTGATGTGGAGTCAGAAGCCTTGTAACCGTCAAGATAGTAGGGCTGCAGCATCTGCAAGGGCACCCCTCAGGCCAGCTGACAGCAGAGCGTGAGGGACGTCATCACGTTTGATCTGGGGCGTGGCCTTGTGCTGACACTGTAGCCAGGCCCCATTATTATAATGGAGACTGCTAGAACTTCCTTTGCACTGGCTGTTAAGGCAAACATGCTGAGACCTTTCACCTCAGCTAGGACCCTCCTTGGCCTAGTTGCATGGTGTTTATATCAGGATAACAATCTCTCCTTGAATGTGGTTAAAACAAAAGAGCTTGTAATTGATTTCAGGAAATCAAAATCCGTGAAGGCACCTGCTGTCATTAATGACTCACCAGTGGAGATTATAAATGATTTTAAGTTTTTAGGCATACAACTCCCTGACACACTCTCCTGATCTCAGCTGTTTGAATAAGAAGGCACAGCAGAGACTGTTTTTTTTGAGGTATCTCAAGAAACATGGTGTGTCTGAAAAGATTCTTATCACATATTACCATTCAACTATTGAGAGCATTTTAACTGGAAGCCTACTGGTACAGTTTGGCAACTTAACAGCACTGGACAGGAAACATTTTTAAGCAGAACAGTTAAAACTGCTTCAAGAATCATTGGGGCACCACTGCTGCAAATAGAAGATATTTACAGCAGTCGCTGCTGGAGGAAGGCACTTTCTATTTTAAAGGACACAAGTCACCCTGCAATCAGACTGTTGAATAGTAGCTCTTATCTGTGATTATCGACTAATATTTTCAGCTGTTTATTGATTTATCAAAGGTTTATATATATATATATATATATATATATATATATATATATATATATATTTCAATTGCATGGTTTCTTTTAGTGCTTATTATTGGAATTGTCTTACAGCATGTAAGGGTTGAGTTGGGCCAGAGCAAAGTGCATTTCAGTGCATTGATTGTACATTTGTACTTTTTAATGTATTGAGAAAAATACCCTTGAACTTCACCATGATGCCATCGTCCAAACTAACCTAGTAATATTCTGCTTAACCACAGTAAATAATTCAGCACATTAACTCGATCTATTTCACATTTTTCGTCCTGTTCTTCTTTTTCATCCGTGGGCTCCTGACGGCTTTGGTCTTTTCTACATTGTCCGCTGCGCTGTATGTATTTGAATTATGCTGCTGATATTGATTCTGTGAACTTGCCTGTCCCCCATGAAAATCAAGTATTTTATTCATAAACTGTCCCCCTGCCATGGTGTCAGCGATGTGGGATTTTTAATGTTGTGCTGTCTGTCTCTGACCCTGAAAAGCATAATTGCTTTCAACCTTACCATTTAAGATTGCCTGATTAATAATCAAAAAATGTATTTACTGAATAATCAAGACCAATCTATAATCTTACTTTGATTAGGAATTGATGAAGAAATGACAAAGATTACTGAAAAGCTACATTACCAATGGACATAATGCACACAATATTGTAAAGATGACAATAGTACAAATAATCGATTAAAAGAAAACCAAAACTTTTTCTGAATTCCATGATTGCAAAGTCAAAATGTTTACAGTGTTCGCAAGAATAGGCCACATTTGCAAAGTGGGCAGTCGCAGATACATTTCCGTGATTCAATGATTAAATTCCCCATTTCTCGCATCAAAACATTGGTAATTCAATAATTCCACGAGAGGCACTCCTAGAGTGCATACCTCCTCCAAGGCAGTACAGTTGAAATCTTGCTGAGTGAACACGGCTCATAAGAAATTTAAGGTATCTGCAACATAGGATTTTGAGATGGTTGCTGTGGTGGCTATTTCGTTTGACTGATCGCGGTCAAAACCAATAGGGTCCATCCCTGATTTAATTGCAAACCATCCACCAAATTTCAGAGATATTCGTTCCATACTTTGAGTAATTTTCACACAAACAGACAAATCAACGCCTGCAAAAACATAATTTATTACCTCCGCCAAGGAAGTTATTTGTAATCGCATCATGGCTATGAGTGTACAACAGTGACAGCTTGTGAACTGGCGATAGGGGAGGTTCAAAACAATCCCTAAAAATTAATGATTTGTCACAACCTGTTTTCAATCATTCATTTAAATTACCATTACAGAAACTCTCAACATTATCAGGTGTGGCCAGTTTTCATTAATAACGCATACCTGTCAACTCTTACGCATTCGGTGAGAGTGTAAGATGCATATTCACATTCCTCTGCTGTAGTCAGCAATTATTCAATCAACGAGTAGGCTATGTAAGAGATTCTCGCGCATAAATTGATGTCCTTATGCATGGAGGGGTTGGAAGCAATGTAATTGCATTAAGACGTTTCAAATAATCTAATTACATTTAAACAATTGTGAAACACATGCATTGCTTCCAACCGCTGAGTAAAGAAAGAAGTGTGGAGTCGTATTTGGTATGCTTTGTGAATGAAAACTGGCCACATGTGAGGCATCGTTCAGGAACTAGTCGCGAGCACACAGGATTGCAGGTAAAGAGATTTTCTTGAGCGAGGGGGGTAACCCCCGCAGGGCCGAAGGCAAAGGTACAGAGATCACAATCCAAAAGTGACAATCTAGGAGGGCAGAATCAGAGTCAAAAACCAGGGCAGCAAACACAGAACTCGTGGTCAGGCAAAAATAGGTTTGGTACACAGGCACAGGTTTGTCAGAGAAGCAAAAACCAAAAACCAGTGGGCGAAATCCAACAGCGCAGCAATCACAAAAATCGTAGTCGGGCAAAAAAGGGTTCGTAAACACAGATCCAACAATAATCCAAAATGCAGAGCCCAAAATCATAAGTCGTACGGTCCAATCAGAAGAGAAACACTATGAGTACAAGGCGAATACGAAAAGCAGCACAGGTAAACAAGAGAAACGTTCTGACAAGGAAGTGCTGTGAAAAGACACCTAATATACACTCCTGGGAGATCTCTTGATACATAGAACACAGGTGCAGGAAATGAGGATAATTACAAAGGAGGGAATAAGAGGGTGAACCTAATCACATAAAATAGGCAAAAGCCAAAATGCGGACAGGGATCACGAGACAATCCTTTAGACAGACATACGGCTCCGGTCAAGGAGATCGAGATAATGAGAGAACAGACAGTGCGAGTAGGTGTGGAGAATCCACAGAAACGCAGCAGAGAAGATTAGGGAGAGACAAGAGGCGGAGACTAGAACAGGGCAAGTGCTAAGAGCTTGTTAATCAATTAGTAAGTGCAGCTATACAATCCCTAGTGCTTGTTAGTAAGTTAGTATTATATACAATGTTAGTTGGATTGGTAATTCTAGCAAAAACAATAAACTGTTAGTATTGGTTAGTAAAATAGAAAAGCAAGGCGAAGGAAGTGAACGAGATTGGAAGGAATGGATGAAATCCAGAAACCATTAAATCACCCGAAGAGGGACACGCAATACCGGTTCTGTGAGCAATGACAAGACAAGAGACCAGACAGGGGGAGACAAAGTGCAATGCGTGGCAGAAACAAAAACATGGACCGGAATTAAACTATGGTAAAAAGTAAAACATGGAAAAGCTAAACTAAGACAATACATGAACAATTCTCAGTTACCAAATCACAATACACATTTCAAAGAATAGTCAGACATTGCAGAAATCTAAATCCTAATCAGACAGAACATAAAAACATGGCAAAGCAGATCAGAATCATAACACCACAACTGATAATGTTGAGAGTTTTTGTAGTTTCTGTAATGGTACTTTAAATGAATGATTGAAAACAGGTCATGACCAATAATTTTAATTTAAGGGATGGGTTTCAGCCTCGCCTATCGCCAGTTCACCAGCCACCACTTGTGCTCGACTACTCTTTCATATTTGTACTTTTATTTTGGTCAGCAGCTGTGCAACACTGAGGTGCTGTAAGGGTTGTGCTTCGTACACAGTTCAGGTGCACAAAGGACAGGAAGTTAAGGACTGGACTCAGGTGCGAAGATGGTCTTGGTAGTATTTATCATGTCTATTGAGCAGCAGAAGGCACGAACGAAGCAATACAAAACAAACAGGAACTAGGTTTTTTAATAAACACTATTGGGAATATAGACTCTGGGCATTAGCTGCAATAACAATGTATTACAAATAGAAAGCAGGAAGGAATCAAGGTTCCTTAATATAAAGTGCTGAAATAAACAATAACAATAAGCTCTAAGTATAAAGAGTTATAGTAGATACGTGTGAAATGCAGGGATATATGTCTTATGCAAAGACTAGAATACAACACAGTCATGTGGTTACGAGACTTCGCAATGAGTGAGTGCAAAGCTTGATCCTAAACAGCACACTGCTACCACTCAGTGAAAATGACGGGCAGCTGCAGTTAATGATAAGGAGTTGAGGAATGCAGTTTGGGTCTTAATAGACTGGTGAGCTGGACGGCTGGAGGTGTGATCTTACATGTATGTTCTTTTTCTCTTCTATCTTGTAAGAAAGAATACATCTAAACTAGGAAACATCTATGGCTTATAGAACTCTTGGCTGATAGAAAAATAGCGCCAAACGGTGTCATTTAAAAGCCGAGCTCACGAATATGCGACGCTTATTGAGCTACTGGAATTCGGAATCTTTGAAAGAGTTATATGGGCCACTCCATACTAAACTGTACAATTCACTGTGTTGTATAAGAATGGTCAATGCATTTTTTTGTAGGAGAATTAAATGATTTGCATTGTTTACATTTATTCACTCTCGTATTGAAGATATATAATAAGAAAAAAAATCAGAGTCATCAGTCCAACTACACAGCAAAAAAAGTGATGTGCTGATGTCAGCCAAGGCATTGAGAAGGACATATTTTGATAGAAAGTTTGGCAGCCAACTTCATGAAATGCACATGACATGTCTGTTGATACTTCAAAAGAAAGTGAAATGAAATATTGCAGAGAAATATACATAATAACGGTTTAAATTTTCTGCACTAAATTACTGGGACTTGTCCGATCAGAAATGGAATTTGAAATGACCGTCGTGGACGTTACCAGTTGTGTCCTGACATTTTACGTCCATCCCTGTGGGTTCATTTGCATAATGTGTGCAAATTGCATAAAGATGACCTGGGCAAAATAAGGTACTGATTTCCTGCATCAAAATTTCACAAAGCGTCAGATAATCATATGTACCATGCTGTTAAAAATAATTAAAATCTTTCTGTGACCTAATATTGTGTTACAACCATAAAAACATAAACAATCTGTACGCTATCACCATAGGCTGTATTAAAAGATGGACACAGCACCCAGGTCTGAAAAGTGAGGCCAATGCGGAAATTGAATACCATTTAATGGCCAGCAGGTGGTGACGTCAGTGGGCGCAGAATTGGAAAAGGTGTGTTTGAATTTTCATCACCATTGTAACACATATGTACTGTTTAGTATGAAATGAGCCATATCCATTTTATGCCATCAATCATGTGGACAGGAAAAAACCTCAGTAAAATAGGGCATGTAGTTATGTTGCTGTGGGCTTCTTTTGTAATAATTCATTATGACAGCATTAAAATAGTATCAGTAAAAAAAATGTGAGAAAAAAACACTTTTTTCTTTTTTTCCCATTTACCTTCTATGGATGCAATGCCCCCCTAGCATTTGCCTATACTGCCTATGCCTTGGGCCGGCCCTGATCAGCTTTATAGCTAGCTGGCTATAAATATCCAGGGGTAACGTTTTGTGCTTCGTACAAAGTGCAGATGCACGGAGGACAGGAACTTGAGGACTAGACTGGCCAGGTGCAAAGATGGACTTCGTTGTACAACACATTAAATAAGCCAAATGCATGGGTGAAGGTTCAAATATAGAAATACGAAACACCAAGGAACAGTTGTTTCTAAACATGAGCACTATAAGTAATGCAAAGTCTGGGCTACGCTATGGTAACATTATATTACAAATAGAAAAGGAAAATGGAAACGAGGTCCCTCAACCTCTTAAACCCGATCATTACGGATCATAAATACAGCATGCTACCAAACAGCAACATCGTCATGCGGTATATCCACTTTATGGGAAGAAACTCAGCAAAAAGCTTATGTTGAATATTTTTACCTCAACCGAACACAATTCAAGCTCCAAACAAGTAAACAAGCTTGTAGCAAAATACAGGATAAAATAATATCAATCACTGGTGTTTCTACTGAATTTGTGCTTGGTACACAAACTATACATCAAATGACAGAGGAAACTTCACAGAATCCAACGATATAAGCCATGTCATTTTAAATTGACACCACACTTAAAGAACAGCTGGCATACACTTTACATTCCACAAAGATGAGCAAAAAAATTTTCTCACCTTTTGATATTTTGTAATAAATTGTGTTAGATGGTAAATCTGCACTTGCTATTGTTAGCCCAACGTGTCTGTGTTCTATCGAAACTCCGATCTCCATGCATGTTTCTTCCAGGGGCCCTGTTTCAAAGCATGTCAGCTGCTCAGCATTCAGCTTGCTATCAAAGTATTTTCCTTCCTGTGATCGGTTTATGATGTCGTCAGCAAGACATTGCCGGCAGCCTTTTGATTTTATGGGTTCTGATGTTTCCAACTAGTTCGAAAGCACCTTAATCGCACAAGCCTAGCCTGAGTTGAAGCCTTGCATTCCCAGTGTGTCAAACTGAGTCCATGGGCCATTCATATGTACTTAAACAGGGCGACAATGTAAAAGCATAACTGGTTTGTTTGCAGTATTTTCTGCATAATTATCGGCTAAATATTTAACAGACTTTTCAAAGTTGTTTTCTGACTGGAAATCCTTGTGTCATTCTGCATGAATAATGAAAGCTCAACAATACAAGTGGGGTGCGTGCTTTCTTGACTCACTCTTTATATTGGCAATTTGACTGCAAGAACTTAGTCAGCTGAAGTAGCCTGGTTGTTAGGGTGATGCTCTTCACCCTAGGTGATGAGGGTTTAAATCTCCAAGCAGCAAGTACTAATTAGGGCAGTAATAGCATTTTTCTTCAGTAAATAGTAGCTGAGGTTTTTGTTCTTTTTACCTTTTACCTCATCTTTGTATTAACTTTATGTGCTTTTTTTAAAAAAATTAATCTGCTCCAGTGGAGTCAGACTTAATTTTCTTTGTATGTATTATCTTTGATTGGGAAAATGTATACAGGACTGGCAGAAATAATTTTTAAAAATTAAATTCTAAAAATAAAAAAAATTGGCAGTTTTTGAATGGAATGTATGTCTGTAAGGACATATGAAATTAAATGAGTTTTGCAGTTAGGTACCTGAGAAATATTACATTTTGGAGGCCAACTAGAAATTCCTGAACTAAAACCTCTCTAATTTTGCTATGATTTACTTGTTAGAATAAACTTTGGCACAGATAATGGTGAGATTCTGTGCTGGAATTTTTAGAGGTTTCGGATTGCAACTGAATAACATATGACATATACACTGATTCTTACACCAGGAAACAAATCCCCAAGGTGAGGAGTTACTCCTCACTTACAGTTACTTACAGAGTTACTAATTTTATGTTGGGCATGGCATTTTCGAAGCTATGGCTCAGGGCTTAAATGGTTAAAGAATAATGTGATGGTAAAACAAACAGTACGAGGTTCTAGTTTTTAGTATAAAGTCAATAAACCTATACAAGACTACTCTGACAAACAGGCATGAGATTTCATGGACTTCAATGAGACTTAGGGAGGCTCAGTCTTAAATACCTACTGCTACCACCTAGTGGTAATGAGAAACAGGTATCAATAAAACAGTGACTAAAGTGCGATCCGGGAATTAGAAGACCGGTGAGCTGGACCAGAACAGAGTAGAGCTCCATTAATAGAAGGGCGCCCACTCAGAACAGCCTGTTCTTCAGTGGGTTATGTGTGACAAGAATCAAATGGCCAAGAAAACAGAGATTTAATATTTATTTATTTTACCAAAAAAATTTCTTTTGCACATCCAAGAATATCATCACTTGGAAAAAAAATGGCATCATAGGTCCCCTTTAATGTAAACAAATCCTGTTTTTCCGAAACAAAGGGAAGTGCCCATGCTAATTTTAATTAGTACAAGAAAACACTGATTGCCCTTGGGCTCAAGAAAATTCTGCTGCACCATCCAGCCATGAGAATGCAAATGAGTTGCTTTCTGAGGTAGCTTTATTCATTTGGACACTATGTTTGGAGGCAGCTCACTTCTAAAAATGCTCCATCAAAGTTGCTGCCTTCATGCTGGGACACAGCCATTGCTGAAGAAAACATGCCTTGACCATTTGGAAAGGTACAGGCAGTATAAAGTACTTCATTTAGTGATATGACCTTCTCTTAAAGTTTTTGTTATACGGACTTTGCTGCTTGGTTCCACTCTGGCTGAAAAATCTTTTGTCATTTACAAGAGCACAATAACATGCAGGGGCTTCCTGAAATTCCCATACATCCTTTTTCTTTTCCCATGAAGAGATTAGAACAAAAGAACTGCAAGGTCATAAAAAAATTCTTATCTTTGTGGAGGCTAAAATATTTTTCCTGATGGAAATCACAGAAATATACAATGAAATATTCAGAGCATCATTACTGTGCCCATAATCATTTGGGCTTAATTTAGAACAAATAAAGTTCCCAGGGTTCTTAGTCTCACAAATCTAATTAACTCAAGTGAGATTAAAAGGGCCTTGCTCTTCCAATAAATTAGTTTTAATAGACTATAATAGGAATAATTTCCTTTCATATAATGCAAATTTTAACTGATGTCATTGCAGAGAATTTCAGATATTGCACCAATACAAGAAACAGACAGCATGCAGATGAACAAGCCTGAGGGTTCAATCATTCCATCATTCAACAAATGAACATCAGGCAGTCAAGACAATGACTACAATAATAATAATAATAATAATAATAATACATTAATCTATTTTTAAAAAAATATTAATTAAGTAAATATTGATTTATTAACAATCTATTTATTAGGCACCTCTGCCCGGGGCCCTAACCCGAACCCTTACCTTAACCCCGAACCTGGATCACTCCCATAATCTAATCAATTGGTCCTGGTGTCATTTCTGACCTTCTCTGAGCTGGACTCGCGAGAGCCCATACCTCCGCCAGCATGGCTGGATTTGAACTTTGGCCTAAATATGCCTAAATTTAATTGCTTGTTCCTCTGTTGCTACTTAAACATTCTGCAAAGTTTGGTTAAAATCTATGCAGCTGTTTTTGAGATATGTTGCTAACAGACAGACAGACCGACAAACAAACCAACCAATGCCGGCAAAAACATATACCTCCTTGGCGGAGGTGAATTAATTGATTAAACAGGAGATTGAGCAGCATTATTACAAGATCATTGATGTAATCACAATCAAAAAGCTGCAAAAAATCATTCTTTCCCAAATGGCACACATACTTAGGCTTCTGTCTATCCATCGATTCTCTACAGCAACCCCTCAGTACCCCAGGACCCAGGATTGAGCAAAGTTATGGAGGACAGCAGGAAACAACTCATTGAAGTAATAATAATAATATGTACATTTCTGTATGTTGTGCTCATTTTTCTTACTTTCTTTTTCATAGATTATCCTCTGACTCTTGTTGGGCGCAAAATGATCAGATATATGATTTGATATGAACCATCTGGCCTCTTCAGTTGTCATAGAGCATGTACCCCAAGATATTCCAGGTTTATGTAGTTTTATAGGTTGTTTGTGAGAAATTAACAGATGCTCTTCATGGTCCAGTGTCCACTGTCAGGCATGTAATATCCTCCAGAGGTCAACTAATGTTGCTGTAACTTGATGAGGTTTTCAGTAATTCTGATGCATCATTGCATGTTGGCCAGCTCATCGACCATGGAAATTCCTAATAGCTTCATTTCCAGTTGTGTTCCCACATTCCCAAAATTTCACAGCAAAATCAAAGTCATTTTGTTTCAGCATGGGTTTATTTCTCTGTATTTATTAAGATGTCTAACTTGATGTCTAAAAAAATGTGCCTCTGTCTGCTCTTATGACCTCTGAGATTACTTTGTAACCATGGATACTGATCTCTTGGGTCCATTCACAATAATCGCATCTGCAGTCACATCTTTTAGTCTTGAAAAGCATGCTCCACTCTCTGGGGACCCTTGTTCACCTTCTGCCAAACAGTCACATTGCAAAAGTAGAAAGGTTTTGCAAAGATCAGCCAATCAGAGTCGTGATTTGAGTAGGTGTCTGTGCCCAGAATGTAAGAGAATAAGTAGAGACTTTCAAGGCTAAATCATTCAGGGCAAGTGACTGAAATACAAAAAACTAAGTCTGCTTTCCCAGATAGACCAGCCAAGCCATCTGACTAATATCAGTGTGAAATGTACTCTTTCAACTTACTGTTATGACCACTTGTTTTGAAAACAGAACTCAACTGAAATAATATTGTCATTATTTTTTTATGTTATGAATTTAATGAAACCTTCCAAATTAAATCACTTGTGACTCTCATCTTACAGAATCATTGTATAAAAATCTTTATCCTATATACAAGGAAATGATTTGGGGGCCCTTTTGATGCTTTTCCACAACCGCTATAATAGATATCCTTCTTCAGATGCAGTCCCCGGAACTGCACCCAATACTCTTTGGTGTGGTTTGACAAAGGAGGTGAATCCAGTGAAAACAACTTAAGAGAAAACATCTGGCAATACATCCCAGCATTCTGTCTTTATTACTGCCATGACACAGTGACTAGTACTAGTACTATAGTACTAGTAGTCTTATTCTCCCAGGTTTTTTTATGCTCAGAACAGTCACATGTTGCACCACAATTCTGACCTTTGCATCTCTCCTTCAGTGTCGATAAAATGACAGCGGACGCAAAGATAACAAGATCATGACTTAAAAAGTTTACTAAATTTCTCTCAGGAGTAGAAGTTGCATATACAGTAACAAAGGAAAAACATCTTATAACAGTCTGACTTGACTAACACAAAAATAACAACCTGATGCAGATCTTATATAACATGCTAGCATGCCTCTGGTAAACTGCAAAAACTGAAAAGCATACAGATAAACCATATACAGAAGATAGATAAATATTCAACTTACCCCAGGACAAAGTACTACCAAGCAGAGCAAAAGCACTGCCAAGGAATTGAAAGTCATTTTCCTTTCCAGTAATTCATGATTGACATACTGGCTGAATGACCCTTTCCTTTCATGTGCCACAATGTGTCAAATTATGCTACTATGACCTCTGGTCCTTTGGCCGGCAAAGTACAGTCATAGATTCAGACATAAATAATTCTACATATAAAATGTCAGTATCAACAGCAAATTGAGATATTCTGATATCACAAAACAAAAATATGGATGATGGAGGTGCCTACTCGTGTTTCTTGCATGCTTTGGTACAGGCGCACAACACAACCCATCAGCTCCCGCTCACACCAGCTTAGCCTGTCCGTAAATTGAGTCACTTGTTTGCCAGACTTAAACAGGCATTAAATTTTTGCCTGACTGAATGTTCAAAATGAGGACATAGCCCAGATGTCATCCAACTTTTTGTAACTAGCCCCAGGTCTATCACTACAGTCAATGATGGGCACTGAAAATCCATCAAATTAATTTGGCCACCCTTGGGCTTATTTCAGTTGAAATGTGAAGCTAAGATGGGATAGATAACGCCTGCTCACTATGGAGAGCTTCTCTTTCAAATGAACTGCAATTTCACAAGAATGGGGAAAGTTTGTAAAATGCACATAAAACAGAATTGAGTAATTTTTTAATAAGCTTTAAAGGTCCCATATTATGCTGTAGTGAGTTGTTTAAAACATCCAGTATGTCTTTAAACTAATGCTATGAATCCAGCTACAAAAAAACACACACATCCAGGCCTTGACCTTTCTTATGTTAAGCCCAGACTGGAGCTAGGTTTGGGCATGTCTTGGGCATGTCTGGGACAAGTCCCAGAGAAAAAAAAGAGGTCTAAATGTGGGAGGGGTCTGCAAAAGAGTATATAAGGAGGAAAATTGAGGGAGTGGAGTAGTAGGAGAAATTGCAAGGAGAAGGATACATGTAACCAGACCTGTCATTCTTTTCATGACCTGTGAAGTTTCTTGTGGATTTTTTCCTGTGTTGGAGCATTTTCCTCACTGGGAACATCACCAAGCAACCCAACTAATGGGACTGTAAATATTTCTTTTGTTGTATATATCAATCTTGGTCAGTAGAGTAGATAGTAGATTAGTTAAAAGTGTTTGTTAAATTAAATGTGTTTAAGTTTTAAAATTTTGTCTGTCATCCTTTGCTTTCATAAATGTTATAACAAATTGGGGCCATAACAATACAGTCTATGGACTGTATGCATACTTAGCAGAAGCTCCAAAAAGTGTTCCATTATGGCTAACGGCAAATTGTGTTGTGCTACGAATAAAACATCCGCTTGTTGTTTGTTTGCCTTGGTATGTGTTCATGTGCTGGTCCGTTGTTTTCAAAATCAATAGCTTAGAATAATTATGATTTTGAATAAAGATTTTTTTTCTAATAAAAAAATTGTATAACTTTATTTGTATGTTTGTAACCTGTGTAATTGGGGGAAGTTCTGTGTGAGTTCACATTAATAAAAATGAAAAAATATTTCTGGAAATAATAGATGTGTTCTCAGGGCCAAAGACAAGAAGCACAATCCTGATATTCTCAGTGACATTTTCTAAAGCCAGTTTCTGACAAGGTCTCCGGCTGCAATAGTGTACTCACTATGGGCAACTTGCTCGTCCATGAATGCAAAATCGCTGCTGAAGGGTACATGGCAATTTTGAAGCAACATACGCTGCTTTCCAGACATTATCTTTTTCAGAGATGTCCCTGCTTGTTCCAGCAGGGCAATGCCAAGCCTCACTGTGCACAAATTACAAGAGCATGGCATTGTAGTCACAGAGTGCAGGTCCTGTCTGAATCACAAACCTGTTTCCCATTGACAACATGTGGCAGATTATGAAGTACAAAATACAACACCAGTGACCAAACTGTTGACCAACTGAGGCTCTGTATCAGGCAAGATTAGGAAATTTTTCTGCCATTGAAACACCAGCTATGAAAGTCCTTTGTTCCAAAACAACAACTGAGGTAACATTACATAGTGGTGAGCATGCACTTGTCCTTTATTAGTTGGAAAGTGTCACATCACATTTGGAAACATTCCATATTTGACTTTGTTATTTGAATACAGGTTAAAAGGAATTTGCCTGTTTCTGCTTGCTGTTTTTATTACATTTTACACATTGTCCCAGTTCATCTGGAATTGAGGTTTCACCAGAAATAAGAAAATCAGTGATTAAAGTTACGTGATGTATGAAGTACACAAAGATATCATCCACTGAAATTCTAGGCATACTATTAGCAAGAAGGTTCTCGCCTGCATAGAAGCGATCTTGTGCATGGTCACTGACTTGGAATGAAGCAAAGGCAACAAAACCACGTCAATTTTTAGTATTAGTCTTTAGAATAGGGAAAGTGCCAACAACATGAATAGGCATGGCCATAAAATATGCTAGAACCCTAACTTGGCTGTTACTGCACTGAATATCAGTGTCTGCTTTTGAGTCTCCGTGACAAAGGTATCCTAAATGCCAAAATTCAGTTGATGGAAGGATGGTTGCTCATTAGCTAAAACACAAACTATTGCCGCTCCTTGTTCGGTGCGTAACGTCATCACACATTGTCTCCCACACCACAGAATCATTAAAACCTTAAATTCTCTCTTTTCTTGGGTATTAGCAAAAAAATTGCTCTTATCTCAGGTCAAACTGTTGATTATTCATATGCATATTATATTACTTTTTGTGTAGGTTACTGATATTAACAAGAGTTGTCAAAGACAACACAGCTCGCTGGAAAACTTTAAACTTGCTGTCCACAAACGTGAACGCCAATGCAGAGGGTATGGAAATAGCTCTCCAGGGACATTCGTCCCGGCGAGCTGAAAGCTAACAGTGACACGAGAGGATTAACAAGCGATGCCAAGCACGGCAACCCCTCCCCTCGAACATATGGTTTCTTGTCAATGAGTTGATCTAAAACCCCAATTCCGAAATTGTTGGGACAAAGTGTAAATTGTGAATAAAATCAGAACGCAATGACTTTCAAATCACACCAGCCAGTATTTTATTCACAATAGAATAGAGATAACATAGCAAATATTGAAACTGAGAAATTTAAAAATTGTATCCACAAAATGGGCTCATTTCAAATTTGGTGGCTGCTACAGGTCTCAAAAAAGTTGGGACAGGGGCCTGTTTACCATGGTGTAGCATCCCTTCTTTTTTTTAACACAGACTGTTGGCGTCTGGGCATTGAGGAGACAAGTTTCTTGAGTTTAGCCACGGGTATTTGATCCTACTCTTGTTCAATACAGGCTTCCAGCTGCTGGAGAGTTTTCAGTCTCCTTTGACAGACTTTTTATTTAATTATGCACCAAATGTTCTCAATCGGTGAAAGATCAGGACTGCAGGCTGGCCAGTTCAGCACACGGATTCTTCAACTACAAAGTCATGCTGTTGTTATAGCTGCAGTATGTGTTTTGCATTGTCCTGTTGAAATACACAAGGCCTTCACAGGAATAGATGCCGTCTGGAGGGGAGCATATGTTGCACTAAAACCTTTATGTACCTTTCAGGATTCATAGTGCTTTTTAAAAAACGCAAATATCCCACACCATATGTACTAATATATCCCCATTCCATCAGAGATGCTGGTGTTTGAACTGAACGTTGATAACAGGAGGGGTGGTCTTTCTCATCTTTAGCATGGAGGACACAACGCCCACGATTTCCAGCAAGAATGTTAAATTGGGACTCGTCTGACCACAGGAAACTTTTCCTCATTGGTACAGTCCATTTTAAATGAGCCTTGGCCCACAGAACACGGCGGCACTTCTGGATCATGGTCAACAATGGTTTCCTTTTTGCATGATAGAGTTTTCATAGAGTTTTTAGGTGGCATCTGTGGATGGCACGGCGGACTGTGTTTACAGACAGTGGTTTCTTGAAGTATTCCTGGGCCCATTTAGTAATTTCAATGACAGAATCATGTCGGTGAGTGATGTAGTGGCGTCTGAGGGCCCGAAGATCACAAGCATCCAGTAAAGGTCTTCGGCATTGTCCCTTATACACAGAGATTTTTCCAGTTTCTCCGAATCTTTTGAGGATGTTATGAACTGTCAATGATATTTTTTACACATGCCTTCACAGGTTGGAGAGCCTCTGGCCATCTTTACCTCTGAGAGACTCAGCCTCTCTAAGACATCCCTTTTATAGCCAACCATGTTACACACCTGATGCCAGTTAACTTAATTACTTGCTAAATGTTCTTTCAGCTGATTCTCTTATATATTAATTGCTTTTTCAGCCCTTTTTTGCCTGTGTCCCAACTTTTTGGAGACCTGTTGCAGCCAGAAAATTTGAAATAAGCTCGTTTTGTGGATAAAAATGTAAAATGTCTCAGTTGCAACATGTTATCTATGTTCTATTGTTAATAACATATTGGCTCTTGTGATCTGAAAGTCATTGTATTTTGCATTTTATTCACAATTTACACTTCGTCCCGACTATTTCGGAATTTCACTCAAAGTCAAAGGTCATTATGTCATTTCACTCACGTGTTTTCAAAGTCGATATTTTTCCCATGTTGTTGCTATAGAATGTTTTCTCACATACCGTGGCAGTTTGAAACTCAACAATGCAAGGAGCAATGTTTATTCACGGCCAGTTATTTCTGGTTGAGCTCAAAGGTTTCCAGTATTCAGCACTGTTAAGTTAAGTGCCCAGCTAACCAGAAACTGCTCCTGCCCCGAGTAATGATGGGTAATCTTGGAAGGGTGGATGTGATTGGATGGATGTGATTACTTGTAACCAAGTGGCTATCTCCAGTAGTTTTTTGAAATATAGCTTTTTGAAATCTCTTATGCTTTGGTCTGATATTTCACGGTTACTCAAAGTCAAAGGTCATGGTGTCATTTTAATTTTCATGCATGATTTCCTATATGTATTTAATAGTAACCAAGTAGCTATCTACAATAGTTTTTGAGATATGGGTAAATTAGGCAATCAAAAAAAATTAGCAGATGAAAGATTTTGACCCCCCCAAACTTTTGACCTCTAACCTTTTTTTTTAAAAAAAACTATTCCCTTTCCACTATATCAATGGATAGCATTATATTTTACAAAACTTGAATGGATAACTTTTCGTGTTGGTTTCGGACATTTTTGTCATGGCCAAAACACACTTTTTTGACCTTTGCTGCAACCTTAATCTTGACCTTGATCTAAGTCATTCAAAAATTTAATGGGATCTGTTTTGGCCCTTATGAAAAAGAAGTTTGCTAATTGCACACTTGAATATACTTCTTATAAACTAAAAATAAGAGATTATACTTTCAGTTTACTTTTGATGTACTTGTCAAAGATAATCAGACTAAATTGGAACATTTTAAGTACAAAACCCAAAACCAGTGAAGTTGGCACGTTATGTAAATCGTAGATAAAAACAGAGTACAATGATTTGCAAATACTTTTCAACTTATATTCAATTGAATACACTGCAAAGACAAGAATTTTAATGTTCAAACTGAGAAACTTTTCTTTTTTTTTGCAAAGAATCATTAACTTAGAATTTAAAGGCAGCAACACATTGCAAAAAAGTTGGCACAGGGGCCTTTTTACCACTGTGTTACATCGCCTTTCCTTTTAAGGACACTCAGTAAACGTTTGGGAACTGAGGAGACCAATTTTTGAAGCTTTTCAGGTCGAACTCTTTCCCATTCTTGCTTGATGTACAGCTTAAGTTGTTCAACAGTCCAGGGTCTCCATTGTTGTATTTTACGCTTCATAATGCGCCACACATTTTCAATGGGAGACAGGTCTGGACTACAGGTAGGCCAGTCTAGTACCCGCACTCTTTTACTACGGAGCCATGCTGTTGTAACACGTGCAGAATGTGGCTTGGCATTGTCTTGCTGAAATAAGCAGGGGTGTCCATGAAAAAGACGTTGCTTGGATGGCAACATATGTTGCTCAAAAACCTGTAAGTACCTTTCAGCATTAATGGTGCCTTCACATATGTGTAAGTTGCCCATGCCTTGGGCACTAATACACCCCCATACCATCACAGATGCTGGCTTTTGAACTTTGCGCCTATAACAGTTCGGATGGTTCTTTTCCTCTTTGTTCCGGAGGACACAACGTCCACAGTTTCCAAAAACAATTTGAAATGTGGACTCGTCAGACCACAGAACACATTTCCACTTTGCATCAGTCCATCTTAGATGAGCTTGGGCCCAGCGAAGCCGGTGGCGTTTCTGGGTGCTGTTGATAAATGGCTTTCGCTTTGCATTGTAGAGTTTTAACTTGCAATTGCAGATGTAGCGACAAACTGTAGTTACTGACAGTGGTTTTCTGAAGTGTTCCTGAGCCCATGTGGTGATGTCCTTTACACACTGATGTCGGTTTTTGATGCAGTACCACCTGAGGGATCGAAGGTCACGGGGATTCAATGTTGGTTTTCGGCCTTGTCGCTTACGTGCAGTGATTTCTCCAGATTCTTTGAACCTTTTGACGATATTACGGACCGTAGATGATGAAATCCCTAAATTTCTTGCAATAGCTCGTTGAGGAATGTTTTTAAACTGTTCGACAATCAGCTCACGCATTTGTTCACTAAGTGGTGACCTTCGCCCAATCCTTGTTTGTGAATGACTGAGCATTTCAGGGAAGCTGCTTTTATACCCAATCATGGCACCCACCTGTTCCCAATTAGCCCGTTCACCTGTGGGATGTTCCAAATAAGTGTTTGATGAGCATTCCTCAACTCTCTGTCTTTTTTGCCACTTGTGCCAGCTTTTTTGAAACATTTTGCAGGCATCAAATTCCAAATTAGCTAATATTTGCAAAAAATCACAAAGTTTACCAGTTCGAACATTAAGTAACTTGTCTTTGTAGTGTATTCAATTGAATATAGGTTGAAAAGGATTTGCAAATCATTGTATTCTGTTTTTATTTACAATTTACACAACGTGCCAACTTCACTGGTTTCGGGTTTTGTACTAAATTAGTATACTTTCTAGTACACAACAAGTATATGGCCCATAGTATACTTGCTATACTTATACTCAAGTATACTTCACAAAATGAACTTTAAGTGTACTACTTTTTGCTCAGGGGGGTCATTGCCCAACTTCAAATTTGGTATCAATTGAGGCAATATTTTTTGTGTAATCTCGCTAATGAAAAAACAAACAAAAAAAAAGAAAATACAGTAAAGCACAAATTAAGTTGATTACAACACCCTCGCCCTATCCCTTAGGGGGAGGGTTATTAATTACATTTATGGGGAAAGTTTCATTTGGAAAAAATACGTATGTGTTGAGTAACTCAAGGCTATTTTGTCTGAATCATGCCAACTGGAGCCATCGTGATTCAAATTTCACCCCACTGCACCAGAGAGCTTTACCCTACAAAGTTAAGCCTGATTTCATATGCATCTTTCCACTCTTTAGCTCATTTAATATTTTGTTTCTGTCTTTTTTAACAGTTCCATTTCCCCTGTCCTTTGTTTGGTTTGTCTTTTCTTTGTCTTTTAGGTCTCTATATCAACGCACAGAGATTGCTTGCACCATTAAAGCTTTCTGCTGCTGAAAGCACTTTGTATTATGCAAGAAAATCACCTGGGGCTGCTGGGAAAAGCTACTCCTCACTGAATCATGACAGTCCTGAATATCATTTTTTGCAAAAAACATCAGACAAAGTCAATTTACTCAGTTTCCCAAGAATTTTTTTCTACATGAGCGAATGGATTGTGGACTGCATAGTGTCTTTATTCAGCTGCCATCTCCTCATTGTCTACATATTGAAAAGTAATGCACTTAAAAGGCATCTGATTTGAGTGACTAATCTATGATTATCTGCTAGAAAGGTTTCACTCATGACGAGTCCAGATCAAAATGGGGCCCTTGTGTACAAAATGATCAGGTCTAAATTTAACATGCGGGATTTGATCCAAATGGTCAAATACCAACAAACTCCACAGAACTATCTCTTTGACAAAATAAAATTAGTGATTAGTGTTTTGGGTGGTTAAAGTTTAGGCAAATGCAAATTTGTGATTGTTTTACTGTTTATGCAAAGCCTGTGCAAGCAGAGAGGGTGGCAGATCATCCAGTGAGCAGTACATTGACTCAAGAAATGATTGACAGGTCTGTGCCTCAGGGTGCAAGCATACTGCCTCTTTTTGACGTTAGCTATCAGCTCTCTAATGAGTCCATGCCCTTGTTCAAGGTTATGGTTGATTTTGTTTTTTCCTTCTTTTTTTCATAATTTGCTTTGGGAGTCTGCTTACAGAAACATGTGAGGTTGGCTTTTTTCACACCTAAAGGTATGCTGATTGGGGTCTCGGTGATATTTCTGGGACAGGGGTGACCTGGTCAAGCCTGACAGGCTGCACCTGAACTGGAGGGGTACCTTTGCACTGGGCCATCGTATGTTCAGGGTAGCACAGGATTATTTAAACTAGGGACTTGGGGGGCAGGGAGATTAGCGAGTGTTACACATGGGGAAATGCAGACTGCCCCGATGGAAGCTGACGGTGTTACATGCACTACAGATAAAATACTTTTAAAGCAACAGAGCGTAGTGGGGGGCTTGAAGCAGCGGCCGCATGGAAAATCAAGGGGGAAGAGCATTAGTAATAACCTGAAATGTTTTTATTTAAATACAAGAAGCAAAAAATAATAATTTCCAGAACTTGAGGCCGCTATGATTAGTGAGGACTATGACATAGTTGGGATTACAGAGACATGGCTTAGAGAAGAGGATGGAGATGCATATAATATAGAAGGTTATAAGCTCTTTAGGAAGGATAGATGTAATAGGCGAGGAGGGGGCGTAGCAATCTATGTGAATGAAAACATAAATGTACAGGAAATTGCCAAAATTGCACATTCCTTGCCCTCGGTCAAGTTCATTGGCAAACACGAGGCAGGTTTATACATAGGAGTATGCTATCGACCACCAGCTTTGGACAGTACAGTCAATAAAATGCTTTTGAAGAGGATTAGGCAAGCTTGTAGAGGTGGAGGGACTATTATTATGGGAGACTTAAATTATCCTGGTATCGATTAGGAAATGGTGAAAGGACAGGGCAGGGGGGAGGAAGAATTTTTAGATGTTATAAATGATAATTTTTTGGTGCAGTATGTTAATAAACCTACAAGACAGAACGCAATTTTAGACTTAGGGCTCTGTAATGACCCAGATAGAATTAGCAATGTTGAGGTACTGGAGCCACTTGGGACAAGTGATCACTCTGCTGTTAATTTTGATGTCTCATGGGAAGTTAAAAAGGTGTTTTCAAAAGCAAACATTTTCAATTTTAGGCAATTTTTAGATGTGCTCATATCTAAGTGAACTAAAATGGGAGAGGCTCCTGGACTGTGAGTCCATAAATGAGATGTGGGAAAGATTTAAGGGGGTTTTACTTGAATCACAATGCAAATTCATTCCAAAGGTGTCCAAAAGTAAGCTGAAAAAGCAGAATCCTCAGTGGGTGAAAAAGTATTTGTAGGATTTTGAGGGCTCTTTATGAGATGTACATGAAGAATAACAATGAGAACACTAAGACTGAATACTGTAAAATGCAGGCTGTGGTCAAAAAAGAGCTGAGGAATGCTAGAAGACTGTATGAAAGACAAATTGCAGAGGGGATAAAAACTAACCCTAAGCGCTTCTTTCAGTACTGTAGCAGAAAAAGAAAAGTCAAAGAGCAGGTTAGGTGCATAAAGAATAAAAATGGATCGCTGCTATAAGATAACAAGGATATTGCAGATGCCTTAACGCTGCAAGACCCGACGTTGCAGAATTACAACATTTTTATTTTTTCCAAAAAAAGGTATTAATGTTTTTTTTTTTTTTTTTCACATTAGCATAGTCATTGGGTCCTATTGTTCAGTCTCACAATGCTATTGGATAGGACATTTGTATATAAGTTCGGCCCACAGGTCCAGAACTTTCACAAGCTGCAAAACTTTGGCTGAGGAACAACACTTTGTTTCATTGGACTGGATTTATCTGATTTAAGTAAGTAAAATGCCTTTAATATTTTTTTTGGTGATCATTACACTGTCTAGAACATGTACATATGTAGTTATTGTGAAATACATTCCTCAAATGTAAATTAGAGCATGTTGTATATACGTTGTAATTATACAACACTGGGAGAGTGTGGTAGTCAAAATAGCCATGTTGTAAGTTTACAACATACCTGGCTAAGTGTAGTCTAAATAGACATTTTGAAGGGGACCTTCTAGTTTTCACAATATATATACACATTCCAGACCTTATTATATATTATGTAGGCTGTATATTTATTTTTACTTTAATTTCCAATCCAATACTATTTGGAACCCATTGTACTAGAAGCTGAATTACAAAATATATTGCAATAGCATATCACTTTCTACTGCTTATAATGTTATAGTAATGACCTTCAACAGTTCAGTTTCCCATTCTGTTTGTACATATGTGCCCATTATTTTGGCTCAATTCTTAATCAAAGCAGTTAGTTCTGGGGGGATACTGGGGGATGCCTGTTGCATTGGACGCTGTGGCTCAGCTGGTGGAACAGGTGGAACAGGTGAGAATGTTCAGGAATGTGGAATTATCATCCTAAAAGGAATGCTGCATGCATTTCTTTTTAGGATGATAATTCCACATTCCTGAACATTCTCACCTGATAATCAGAGAACAATAGGTTGGCCAGACAGTATTGTGTGACTAGTGAAATGTGTTAATAGGATACTTTAGTGAAAAGTGTAAACACTTTGCCCCACCACCCATGTACTAAAGGTATTTCCATTTTATTTTTTTAATTTCAGAATGTCTTCAGCAAGGAGAAAGCCTTACTACACTGTGCAGGATGTCATTGATGCTGTCCAGAATGGAGAGAGTGATGTGGACATAGTCTTTGATGAAACCGATGAAGACTCAGATGATGAAGCCCATGTAGAAGTGGACAAAGAAAACTATCCACCCATTGACTGCCCAGCTGATGTGGACACTGAGCCCCAACCGGCTAAACATGCCAAGACCCGTGATAGATATCGCTGGCAGAAAAAACATTACATCAGCCCTAATACGGATTTTTCTGGTCCACCTCTCACCGAAGAAGTGCCTTCCCTCCACACACCACTCGAATACTTCAGACAATTTGTGTCTGAAGACATGATTGAGTCACTCACAAGGAACACAAATGAGTACAGCTTTCAAGCAACCGGAAGATCCGTAAACACCAACAAAAAGGAAATGGAAAAAATGATGGGCATGTACCTGAAGATGGGCCTAGTACAAATGGCTGGAATGCGAATGTACTGGGAGACAGACACACGGCACGCCCCTGTTGCTGATGTGATGCCACGCAACAGATTCCAGTCTCTGTTGACATTCTTGCATTTAGTCAACAACTTGACAGTGTCAGACACAGACAAAAGGGACAAACTCTGGAAAATCAGACCATGGCTTAATTCATTCAGAGAGATGTGCCTGCAGGTGGTACCAGAAGAGCACAACTCTGTGGATGAAATGATGATTCCTTTCAAGGGGAGATTCAGCAGCATCAAGCAATACATGCGAGGCAAGCCACACCCATGTGCATTCAAAGTATGGGTGAGAGCTGGAACGTCTGGCATGATGTGTGACTTTGATGTGTACCAAGGAAGCAACAACGGAATACGAGCCAAGTCTGAATTTGGTTTGTCAGGTGATGTCGTGATGAAACTTGCTTCAACACTGCCAGAAGGTCAGAACTACAAAATCTATGCAGACAACTACTTCACCTCTGTTCCACTGATAGAGAAGCTCCTTGATCGTGGAATCCATTATGTGGGAACAGCCAGGCAGGTGCGCCTACCCAACTGTAACCTAGAAGACGACAAGAGCTTGAAAAAGAAGGGGAGAGGAACCTTTGACCACAGAGTGGAGGTGAAACACAACATCTGTGCTGTCAAATGATATGACAACAGAGCGGTCACACCTGTGTCATCCTTTGCTGGAACAGAACCAGTGCAGAAGATTCAACGCTGGGACAAAGCCAACAAGACCTACGTTGAAGTTGAAAGGCCGTACATTGTGGGTACCTACAACACATACATGGGAGGTGTGGATTTGTTGGACTCGTTTACAGCCAAATATAAGTTCCCCCTGAAATCCCGCCGCTGGTACATGTACATCTTCTGGCACACCATCACCCTCGCTGTGGTCAACGCCTGGCTCCTCTACAAGCGGGACTGCCAAGCTCTCAAGATCTCCAAGAAAGAGACACTGAACCTGAGACATTTCCAGGCAGAGCTAGCATCCTCTCTCATTCTGGTGGACACAGTCAAAACTCCAAAGAGGGGACGACCATCTTCAGGCAGCCCAGAAAGACGGATGGTGACAACAGGCAGCCCTTCGAATGGACAGAAGAGACCATCCTCGGGTGATGGGAGTCCAAACAGTGTCCCACAGAAGAGGCCATGTGCACACCCGCCACTGGATGCACGCAAGGACCTCATTGGACATTTCCCAATGAAGACAAAGAGAGGGCGCTGCAGACATTGCTCTAAAGGGTATACCAACACACAATGCCGCAAGTGTGATGTTCGTCTGTGCTTTTCAGTGGACAGGGACTGTTTCTGGAACTATCACTGTAATTGATTACTGCACTACTCCCCAACCTACTACTCCTTATACCCCTTGTACATATTTCTATAATGTACATATTTGCCTACATGCATGCGCGTGTTCCTGTTTTTATGTGTTTTTAAATAAAATATTTCATTCATAAAAATATGACTAATGTTATTATTATTATTATTCATGTTATATACTGTTCTGTGGCTAAGTAACAAGCAATCAAACATGCAAATGAACCCTTAGTGTTTTTTACTGAGGTACAAACATTTGTACCTTTCTGTTCAGACAATGAGTACAGATAGCCTACAGGAAATTCTGCTACCCATTTCACCCAGCGTTGTAATATTACAACGTTCCCATAAAACCTTACAAAAACAAAATTTTTTTACAAACACTTCATTTTCATCATCAAAGGCCTCCTACAACACCATCTAAGAGGTTGAATATTTTTTTTTTTAATGTTTTACTATGTCTGGGTCTTACAGGGTTAAACAGTCTCTTTGTTGAGAATTTTACCTCAGAGGGAGCCTTTATTCGCCCAGAGGGCATGTCCAATGCTCAAGATTATTTAGCAGAAATTGTGGTTAGGGATAACAAAGTATTAGACAAGTTGCATAAACTAAAGGCAGATAAGGCGGCAGGTCCTCATAGCCTACATCCTAGAGTGCTCAGGGAAGTTAATGAGATCATCTTTAAGCGACTATCCACCATCTTCAGACGGTCATTAGAAACTGGAGAATTACCAAATGATTGGAAATATGGCAATATAAAACCAATATATAAGAAAGGGGATCGTACAGAGCCAGGAAATTACAGGCCTGTCAGTTTAACTTGCATTGCGTGCAAAATATTGGAATCTATCATAAAAGATGAGCTGGACTTATTTCTTGAACATAACAGTATCTTGAGGGATAGGCAACATGGTTTCCGTAAGGGAAGGACATGCCTGACAAACCCTCTGGAAATTTTTGAAGAGGCCACTAAGACTTATGACCAGAACAGGGCTTACGACATCATATACTTGGATTTTCAGAAAGCATTTGTAACAGTACCACATAAGAGACTAATTTTTAAATTGAGCTGGAGTTACAGGAGGTATTCTGGAGTGGATTCAAAACCGGTTACAGGACAGAACACAGAGAGTGGTGGTCAGTGGTGTCTAATCTGAGCTAGGTGGGGAGTGGTGTCCCCCAGGAATGGGTGTTGGGTCCCCTGCTGTTCCTCATCTACATTAATGACCTTGATAGGAATATTGAGAGCAGATTAGTTGACTTTGCAGATGATACTAAATTGGGGGTTTGGCAAATAGTTTAGAGTCCACTTAAGTGATTCAGGGTGATTTGGATAGAATCCAGAATTGGGCAGAAATGTGGGAAATGAAATTTAATGTAGCAAAATGTAAAGTTGTACATGTAGGTAATAAAAACATTAGACGGGATTACTTCATGGGTGGTTTAAAACTGGAATGTGCTCCACACGAGAAAGATCTGGGAGTGATTGTTGACCAAACCCTTACAGGTTCTAGCCATTGTGCCGTAGCAGTTAAAGCCAATTGGATGCTGGGATACATTGCAAATGGAAGTTGACCAAGGGTAAATTTAGCACTTGTATTTGGAAATATTTCTTCACCCCAAGAGTAATTTCAATGTGGAATAGCTTGCCTGACCATATTGTTGAGGCAGAGACCTTGGGGGTTTTCAAGAGCAGGCTTGACTTAAAGCTAGATACCATTGAGTCATTGAGTATCTGAAGGGATATATTCACAATAGTATTGTGACGGAGCTAATGTCCGTCACTTAAAAACAAAGACTCAAACGCTGTGGTTTAATTGTTTATTGTTCAAATGCAAGGGGGAGAGAGTGTGATTGAGCGCGTGTGTGTGTGTTCTCCGAAGTCACGGGAACCTGCGTTGTTTGGCGGCGTGGTCTGTGGAAACATTAAAAACTGTCTTAGTTTCGTGTGCTCGGGGTGGCCAACTGGGTACAAGTTAAAATGGACACTTTATCTTTGATTCTCATTCATTACAATCGCCAAACGCTGAAAGGATTGTGGCAAACAAAACTTACCAGACATGCCGCCGGCTTGCAGCAGGTTCACCGGGCGAATGGAGAACCCGAGTTTGGTGCGAGACGGCTACTTCAATGTTTCCCTTGCGTCATATTGCGTCACCCATACCATCTCGCGGTTAGAGAAAGGGGGGTTTTTCATGTGTATTCTTAAAACTTGTATATTGGTGTAAAAAGAAGACTATGATGGTAAAAACATGAAATAATGCAATTTTTTAAATTATTGACTTTGTGTAAACGTAATTAGCTATGGATAAAATGTAATGTTGGCATGATTGTAGTTTTGGGGATTAAATGGGTCAGGCCAGTCAAGTTAAAAGGCCTGGGTTTGACATGGCTCTTGAGTTTGCCATGGGGTGTACCACTGAGAGTACCTAGACTCAGCCTTTAATTATTATGGGCACTGATTTATTTGGAATTCTGATTTAGTAATTGTTTATGCTTTTGACAATTTATTTTTGTTGGTTGATTTATTCTATTATGAGTTAACATTTTGATAATTGAATTCATTTGAAAGTTTTTTTTCCCTTTATTTTTTATTTTTATTGAGCTGAGTGAAAAATAAAAGAGGGAAAACTCCTCATTTGACCCTCATCTTGGACGCAGTGTCTCCTTTGCCTTCTCCGCTGGTCACCTGACTTACAGTTGGTGTCAGAAGTAAAGCAACAGCCTCCGAGGAAGACCGCTGAAGATGCGTAGAGGAAAGCCTCCCAAGAATATTGAGCGAAGGGACGGTCAACAGGACCCTGGGGAGGAGGACCCAGATGAGGAGTATATTGAAGAGGATCAAGGAGAAGACCAAGGTGGGGCTACAAGGGGCAGCTCAGCAGATGCGGCAGTGGCGGAACTGGCGGGCCTGGTGAAGACACTACTGCAAGCACAGTCCAATCGGGATGAGAAAATAGAGCAAGAGATGGCACGTCAAGACCAACGCTGGAAGAGTATACAACACCAGTTCCAGTTACTCCAGGGCCAGGTGGGAGACATCCGAGAGGGCAGTAAAGCCGCCAGGTCCAGAACGGCTTCACCACAACCGGCGACAGAGAGAAGTCTTGTGGCCGGAATGAAGGAGCCGAAGTTACATCCGCTCACCAAGGAGGATGATGTTGAGCACTTCCTAACAACATTTGAAAGGATGGCGGCAGTGTGCCAATGGCCAGAGGAGACCTGGTCTATCAGGTTAGTGCCCTTGCTAACTGGTAAAGCCCGTAGTGCATTTGTAGCAATGGACAGTGGGGATACAGATGATTATAAGAAAGTGAAGCAGGCAATCTTAAAAAAGTATGACATAAATGAAGAAACTTACCGTCAGCGTTTCCGGGCCCTAGAAATTCTGCCAGGAGAGTCGCCAAATGAGCTGTATGTGCGCCTGAAAGAATTGTGTTCTAAATGGATTAAACCTGAACAGCGGACAGTGTATTCTATGACAGAAGTAATCGTCATGGAGCAGTTCATGAGAATGGTGAGCACAGAGATGCAAGTCTGGATTAAAGAACATGACCCCAAGACTGCAGAGGAGGCTGCCAGGCTGGCAGAGGTCTACCTGACGGCACGACAAGGCCCCAGAAGTGCAAACGTCAGCCACTGGAGTCAAGAACCCAACAGTAAGTCCTATGGAGGTGGGGATAACCAAGCTTTTAAGCAGAGTAGGCCTAACACTTACAGACCACCTGACCGAGCCAGGCAAGACCTGCAGTGTTATAACTGTGGAAGAAAGGGACATACAAAGCCATACTGTAAAGCAAAGAAGACACAGGAGTCAGCTATATGCTATGTGCCTCGTCCAAATATCCTACAGATAGCAAACCCAAGAGATGACACTGACAACTTGGTGCAGGTGATGGTGAATGGCCAGGTATCCAAAGCCCTGGTGGACACAGGCAGCACCCAAACTTTGGTGCTGGAGAAGCTAGTCCCTGAAGTGGAGCAGTTTAGTCTGGCCAGAGTCAAGGTGTGCTGTGTGCATGGCGATGTCCGGGATTATCCCACAACTGAGGTCTACTTGACAGTCAGTGGCCAGACATTCCTGATGGAAGTAGCTGTGGCCCCTCATTTGCCACATGATGTCATTCTGGGTAAAGATCTTCCCATTCTAGGTGACCTCCTTCCACAACCCAAGTCCTGCAATGTGGTGACGAGAGCACAAGCAGCCAAGATGGATTTACAGGAGTTACCATTTGCAGATGAAGACCTGGAGGCAAAAGGACCCCTGAGAAGACTGCTTTCAAAGAGAGAAAAGCGGAGAGAGAAGTTCAGAGGCACAGTGGTGAAGAGAGTCTCCGAGATGATGCCGGAGCCAGAGGGATCCATGACATGGGTGATGCCTCAGGATATAGCAGAAATGCAGAGGAATGATGAGACGCTGAAGACTTGGTTCGAGAAGGTGACAGAGGTTGATGGGGTGCAACAAGGCCCGGTGAGTAGCTTGGCTGAAGAGAGGTATGCGGTGAAAAATGGCATACTCTATCAAATTAAAGGAGAAAATGAGGCTTTGGCTGTCCCTGCGTCATGTAGGATCACTGTTATGAACTTGGCACATTCAGTCCCATGGGCTGGGCATTTGGGTAAACAAAAAACCTTGGCCCGTATTGCAAGTCGTTTTAGTTGGCCCATGATGTATACAGATGTGACTGAGTTTATACGTACATGCACTGAATGCCAACTGACAGCAGGGAGGAAGGTAGCCCCAGCCCCTCTGTATCCACTGCCTGTTATGGAGGCCCCATTTACGCGCATAGCCATGGACATAGTGGGGCCGTTAGAGAAAAGTAAGAAGGGGAACTGTTACGTTCTGGTGGTGTGTGATTATGCCACGAAATATCCGGAGGCTTTTCCCTTGAAGGCTATAAAAGCAAGACAAGTGGCAGATTGCTTAGTCCAGCTATTTTCCAGAGTGGGCCTGCCAAGAGAGGTGATAACAGATCAAGGGACTAACTTTCTTTCTTTGCTGCTGAAGCAGGTTTACCAGCTGCTGGGGATCAAAGGAATAAAAACAACCCCTTATCATCCCCAGACTGACGGGCTGGTGGAGCGCTTTAATCAAATGCTCAAAAACATGCTCCGCCGCTTTGTCTCCCAGACAGGCACTGATTGGGACCAATGGTTGCCCTACCTACTCTTCGCGTACCGCGAAGTGCCTCAGGCTTCAACTGGGTTCTCTCCATTTGAGCTCCTCTATGGACGCCAGGTGAGGGGGCCACTGGATCTATTGAGAGAGCAGTGGGAAGGCCCCAGTGATGGCAGGAGGAGCATCGTCCAGTATGTGGTTGAGATGAGGCAGCGTCTGGAGGAGATGACGGCACTGGCCCAGATGAATATGCAGAGGGCCCAAAAGAGCCAGAAGACCTGGTATGACCGAAAAGCCATGGAGAGGTCATTTGAGCCAGGACAAAAGGTACTGTTGCTTCTGCCTTCACAGGACAGTAAGCTGTTGGCTAAGTGGCAGGGCCCTTATGAAGTGCGGAGGAAGACCGGAGGGGTGACCTATCAGATCTTGATGCCGGAGAGAAAGAAGAAGCTGCAGAATTTTCATATTAATCTGCTAAAAGAATTCCACCCTAGGGAGGAGAAAGTGGTGAACCAGTTGTTTGTGCGGGCCATAAGAGAGGAGGAAGAGTCAGAGGAGCAGTACTTTCCAGTCCAAAGAACATCGCAGGCTGCGGACCTCGGGCACCTGGAGGCAGATCAGAGATGCCAACTGGAAGGACTGCTGGATCCTGACCTGTTCCAAGAGAAACCAGGATTGACAAGGTTAGTGGAGCATAACATTGTCTTAAAACAGGAGACATCTCCCAAGCAGAAGAGCTACAGGATCCCAGAGCGAATGCTTGGTGTCCTGAAGCAAGAACTGGATACCATGCTCTCCATGGGGATCATTGAGCCGTCGGCCAGTGAGTGGTGCAGCCCGGTGGTCCTCGTACCAAAGAAGGATGGTACGGTACGTTTTTGTATTGATTTTAGACAAATCAATGCTCTAACTAAGTCTGATATTTACCCTATGCCACGCATTGATGAGCTAGTGGAGAGGTTAGGCAAGGCAAAGTACATCACCACAGTCGATTTGTGCAAAGGCTACTGGCAGGTGGCAATGGCTCAGCCAGCCAAAGAGCTAACAGCTTTTCGAACACCATATGGGCTCTACCATTTCAGAGTTATGCCATTTGGCCTCCAGGGGGCGCCTGGAAGTTTTCAACGTTTAATGGATCAAGTCCTGAAGGGCACTAGTGCCTTTGCGGCTGCATACCTTGATGACGTGGTCATTTTTAGTGAGACCTGGACTGACCACTGTGACCACCTGCGGGAGATCTTCCAGCGCATCAAGGAGGCAGGTCTCACCATTAACCCACAGAAGTGTAGTCTTGCCAGAAGGGAGGTCAGCTACCTGGGCTTCATTATTGGTGAAGGTGTCATCCGTCCGCAGCTTGAAAAGGTGGAGGCCATCCGAAGCTTCACACTGCCAACCACCAAGAAAAAGGTGAGGTCATTCTTGGGCCTTGTGGGCTGGTATAGAAGATTCATACCTAATTTTTCGTCCCGAGCTGCTGTTCTTACAGATCTCACCAAGGCAGCAGCGCCCAATAAGGTTGTGTGGACAGAGCAGAGCATGCAGGCGTTCCAGGACCTGAAGGAGGCGGTGTGTGGGGACTCGGTGCTGCTCAGCCCTGATTTTGAGAAGCCGTTTATCCTCCAGACTGATGCTTCAGGGATTGGGCTGGGAGCAGTGCTTCTGCAGGAGGTGGATGGTGCACGCAGGCCGGTGGCGTTCCTGAGTCGTAAGCTGTGTCCCAGGGAGAGGAGGTACTCAGCGATGGAGCTGGAGTGTCTCGCCATTAAGTGGGCCCTGGATTCACTCCGATACTACCTGCTGGGGCGACACTTCACGTTGGAGACCGACCACCGGGCGCTACAGTGGCTGAACCGGATGCGGGATGCTAATGCCCGGATCAGCAGGTGGTACCTTTCCCTCCAGCCCTATGAGTTCACCGTCCACTACAGGCCAGGAGCAACTAACAAGGTGGCAGACTTCCTGTCCCGCATCCCAGAGGATGAAGGATAGGCAGTGGGTGTGGAATGTGGGCCCTGATGATTGAAAAGGGTGCGACTCCCTCTGGCAACGACATACGTCGTCTGTAGAAGGAGGGGGAAATGTGACGGAGCTAATGTCCGTCACTTAAAAACAAAGACTCAAACGCTGTGGTTTAATTGTTTATTGTTCAAATGCAAGGGGGAGAGAGTGTGATTGAGCGCGTGTGTGTGTGTTCTCCGAAGTCACGGGAACCTGCGTTGTTTGGCGGCGTGGTCTGTGGAAACATTAAAAACTGTCTTAGTTTCGTGTGCTCGGGGTGGCCAACTGGGTACAAGTTAAAATGGACACTTTATCTTTGATTCTCATTCATTACAATCGCCAAACGCTGAAAGGATTGTGGCAAACAAAACTTACCAGACATGCCGCCGGCTTGCAGCAGGTTCACCGGGCGAATGGAGAACCCGAGTTTGGTGCGAGACGGCTACTTCAATGTTTCCCTTGCGTCATATTGCGTCACCCATACCATCTCGCGGTTAGAGAAAGGGGGGTTTTTCATGTGTATTCTTAAAACTTGTATATTGGTGTAAAAAGAAGACTATGATGGTAAAAACATGAAATAATGCATTTTTTTTAAATTATTGACTTTGTGTAAACGTAATTAGCTATGGATAAAATGTAATGTTGGCATGATTGTAGTTTTGGGGATTAAATGGGTCAGGCCAGTCAAGTTAAAAGGCCTGGGTTTGACATGGCTCTTGAGTTTGCCATGGGGTATACCACTGAGAGTACCTAGACTCAGCCTTTAATTATTATGGGCACTGATTTATTTGGAATTCTGATTTAGTAATTGTTTATGCTTTTGACAATTTATTTTTGTTGGTTGATTTATTCTATTATGAGTTAACATTTTGATAATTGAATTCATTTGAAAGTTTTTTTTTCCTTTTATTTTTATTTATTTATTTTTTTTGAGCTGAGTGAAAAATAAAAGAGGGAAAACTCCTCATTTGACCCTCATCTTGGACGCAGTGTCTCCTTTGCCTTCTCCGCTGGTCACCTGACTTACAAGTATAAAGAAACTGGCGAGCGTAGTTGGGCTGAAAGGCCTGTTCTCGCCATTCATGTTATGTTATGTTATGATATGTTAGCACTGATTACATTGTATTGTGAAATACAGCACTCTTTGATGACAGCTCTGGTTGTGCACCATAAATTTTGTCATTAATGAGACATTCCATCTTTTTGATGAACTGTTTAACTTAGTTAGTTAGTTGTGTACTATTCAATAGTTGCTACTGTAGCAAAGGTTTGTAAATCTGTAAAAATAAATACTGTAGCCAAAATTTGTAATGTTGGCTATTCCGAGCATGGCCAAAAAGATTGCAGTCAGGATGGTAAGTAATGTTGTACTGCAACCTCTTAACCCATTGAGTGAGTGGATTCAAATTTTGCACTCCTTTCACAGACTGGTCAAAATCGCTTTTGTGAGATTCCTCTGTCAGTAACACTGCTATCAGATGCTCTGCTCCTCTGTACTCCCTTCAGCAGTTCTGGTCTTCTCTTTCTTTAACCCTAGTCCACCTAAGTTAGATAACTTAGTATGTCTGGATTGAATTACATCACCTTAATGTTTCATATTTATTCAATTTACATACTTAAAGTTAACTCTGTTTCATAATACCCAAACCTTTTAATTCTGTTTTGCTTTGTAGTCACCGTATGAATATCTTTTCCTTTCTGTAAATCAAGAGGCAGGGTTCTCATTGTTTGATTCTCAGTAAATTTATTTTAATTAATTAATTCATTTATTTGTTTAGTTGTCAGGGACAGTGCATATTGATGAGCAGTATACTGTAACACATGCCGGAATTAGATAAAAGGCTAGTTTTTGTCCTTAGTCCCTGGCCAGATGTAAACTTGGCAGCCTAAAACAATAAAAATAAAATAAAATAGAACACAAGTTTATAATGATATCATTGCATGCAGCTATGATGAAAGTAGAACACAAGTAGACATAGCGGCACAAACATGGCAAACATGACGAGGCAATAAACAATTACAAAGCAGCCTTTCAGAAAAATAAGCAATGACAGTGACAAATATCAGCAAGGGCAAACACGAGTAAAACAGACATAAGCAAAAACGAATATGAGCAACAAAGCAATAATAACAGTCGTAAACTAAGCACAGAACTGTTTAGCAACAAAGCAAAAAACAGACATTAGCAAAGGCTGACAAACAGGCAGACACAGTCAACAGGATACCTGTAACACCCATGCACAGCAGACACAGCAAGGCAGATCCACTACGACACACATGACTGCACTTAGTCACACGGCATTCACATCAACAGAGTGGACAAGAATACGCATGTACCAGCAGTTAAGCAGCAGCAAGCAGTTAAGATATGAACAGAAGCATGAATTGCAGTACTAATGTGTACAAGTTTGATCTTTGATAAGCCATGTTTTCAGCTGGTTTTTGAACAAATGGTATGTACTACTTCCTCATATACACTGGTGCTGTATTCCAGTCCTGTAAAGCCTTAACTGAAAATGCTGAGTGGCTAAAAGCACTTTTTCTCATGGGTATGACGCAGTTTCCTCGAGTGGAACCTCTGGTTAGTGCTTGACCTGTGTGGAGGAAGAGCAGTGTTTTTCAAGACCTTAAAAACAAGGCAAAGGTTTGTGTACTTGATTAAATTGTCACAGTTCAAAAGTTTATTCGTTGTTAAAATAAGGCAGTGGTGGTAGTTGTTTGACTGGAGGTTTGATTCCCTGCCCGGGCCCTCCTTCGACCTGCTACAGTAACGCATTGGATATTTTCGCTGTCAGTTCACATGGATAATCCTTATGGTTCTTTAATCAGGAAGCAGCACAGAAAGGTGAGGATGTACAGGCAGGGAGCAGCAAGATGCAGGAAACAGGGCAAATCCACTATGCAGTGAGGTTACACAGCCCAGTTAACGAAATGCCTTATATATGCTTACTAATGTTGCGTTCTTGCAGAAGCTTACTGTAAACCAATTGATCAGCTTCCATAGAATAATACGTATGTAAGTCCACGCTAGATAGCATCAAATTGAGGGTCCTGCAGAAACCTGTGGAACTGGGCATGCAAAATGGTTTTAGCATGTTGGAAAAAAGTCTACCACCCAATATGACGCATATTTACTGTACGCTAGCATAGGCAGCATGCAGTAACCAGCTGCCAATACGTCAGAGTATCTGAGATATATCAGTATTAAAAAAATGGATTAACCTTAAGCTAAATAATTCAACATTATTGACAAGTTTTCCAGCATGCTGGAAAAAAGTCCTCCATAGTGGAATGTGTCGGTTTCCGTATGTTCACGTAATCACACATCCACTTCCACGCAAGTTTGCCGGTCACTTGCAAAGCGCTATGGAGTTGACAACCAAATGAAGGTTTACATAAATTTACACAAGCTAAACTGTTCTTGCGGAACTAAACTGCATGGTAGATCTGCCCTTGGAGACTTACAGAACAGGAAACACAGGCATTACAAAGTCATGAAGTGGTATGTTTTAGTCTGGTTGAAGCAATAAACAGCTAAATGACACATTAAGGTGGTGGTTTATAGGGTGGGGTTGTGTGTGTGTGTGTGTGTGTGTGTGTGTGTGTGTGTGTGTGTGTGTTGCAGACTCTGCTCACCTATCTGCTAAAGTCACCACATGCCAGTATTTAATCGTTTTCACCCTGTGTGTAAGGTTTTCATGCAATGCAGCATGTCGTGTATGTCAATATAGACTTTAATCTGGTGGGCATATTGCATGTTGGTGAGTATTGCATGCTTTTTCCGTATTGTTAGGTAAACAAACTGTGCTAGACTTGCCTGAGGTCACATCTGTAGGTATGTGAATTGAGAAACAAAGTGGGATCACTGCTGCATGTCTCAAAAGAAGTAAGGTGTCCTTTGCACTTCCTGCAATGTTGTGCTTTAAATTTTGACTGAGCCCCTAATTCAAGAAGCTCTGTGACCCCCTGCCATTTCAGGTTAGATACTCCCCGACAGCAAAATAAAAATGTCCAGACAATTGGTTGCTGGACTTTGTTGTGTCACATCCGGGTCACCCTCATCACTGGAAATTCTATCAATGCGAAATAATTGCTTTAAATTATACTACCACTGAAAAAAGATGGAGACCTGGGTTGAGGCATGCAAAAATATGATGGCTTCTCCATCTTAATATATTTGAACCCTGGCAGCGAGTTCCACCAATGAATTATACTCACTCAAGCAACAAACTGTATTTCCCATTGATTTTTAATGTAGCTTTTCAGATTAGAAGTTTTCCTGTAAAGCCTCGTAAGAGTTACATGTCTTAAAATAATTTCTCGTGAACCATCAATAATTCCAAATATGAATGACTGTGACAGAATATGCTGTTAGCTTACACATTATACACCCTTGGACAAGGTTTAGAATAGTGAGCGATGCCACTGGAGCTCTAGAGACTGAACCCAGACCACTTATCTCCTTTGTCCCTCGGCATTAGTCCAATCCCACCAGCAATCTCTGGAGACAAATTTCAGGGCTGGGAGGCCATGATGGCTCCATCTAGGGGAATTTATAAAACGCTTGAGTTGACATGAGAAATGGAGAGAGACAGAATTGCGGGCGGGCCCAGCTCAATCAACAGTGAAGGAATAAAGGACAAGAGATACTGCATGCAGCTCATTGATTCATGGTGCAATGCATCACAGAGGGCCGTGGCTCCAGACCTGATTCAATTCCACAGCACATTCGACAAGTGAGTTTCAAACAGAATGATGTATGACAGGAGTAGTGGGGGACTGTATTCATTTCTGGAACATGTGCTCTTATTTATTTAATCAACTAAATTTCCGTGATGTGATGCTTTGGATAAATTGCACAGTCACGTCAGGAATAACAATGAATATTTGTTTATCTCTTGGTTATATAAATTGATTGACTGTAATTTAAACTGCATCCCCCTCTCAGACAAGGAAAGATGAGGAAAATACAAGTAAAAAGGAAAGCAGCGATTTGTAAATCATCTGTGGCCGGCATTAAATTGAAAACAGAGCAAAACAAAATAGTTCATGGTTTACTTGATCAAATGAAGCTCGAGCAAAAGTTTAATCAGGCAGGCTGTACTCTCGCATGCTGTAGCCAGTAGTTTTTTTTTTTTTTTTTGAAATTCAATCTGCTTTCTCATGCATGCCCTCATGATTCCTGATGGTGTCCCGTCAGCTGATCACATCCATCCAATACCACTGACACACACTCATGTTGTTTGCCTATCATCTCGCTGTTGTCTTTATTACAACTGCGTTTTACGCAGTACAAAGTCAGCAGGTAGTAATTAGACTGCATTTCCAGGAGAGATTGTTTTACTGACCATTGAATCCTTTCCTTACGACCAGCCCACCGACTGATCGCAACATAAAATGCAGAGACAACATGGTTATAAAAAATGAATGATTTAATTTCGTCCGTCCTGCTAAATGGGGGCAAGTCCACATGGCATGGGTCTCTTGCGTATTTGTGAGGGCAACATTAATGAGGAAAAATATGTCTGAATTTGGTGCATCATAAAGTGCCATCCAGATGTCATCTATTTCAGGTAAATAGACTGTTCGAAATAGACTTTGATGATTTCTAATTCCTCTAAGTGTCAACTTATGTCCAACACACCTAACCATCTGGAAGATTGTGAAGAATTTTTTTGTTTTGTTTTCTTCTTTTTCGTTTAAATTTGTAATCTTTAATCCCATCTGAATTTGTAATGTCCAATCAGAGAACATACTCATATGTAGCTCACACTGCCAACTCAGGAGAGCATGATAGTTCGCAGTTCTCCTCCCGAACATATGCCTGTCTGCCAATGCTCCTATACACTCATAAATTCAAACCTCACATACACAGAATGAGGGTGGTGGAAACCCACACATTTGCCTATTCAAAAAATGACCGGGAAGGCCAGCAGGAGGCACCCGAGCAACAAACAATGCTAACTTAAGACTATCCCACCTCTTTCCCCGAGTGGCCCAAAGCCAACTATGTCCTGCTCTCACGAGGCTGCTGCCCACAGTTTGCATTGGCATGATGCAGGATTTGATCCCTTGCCCTGGTTGTCATTCTGCACAGTAAAATGGCATCTTTACCGAGTGAGCCAACCCAACAGTCAGTTTGTGACGACTTCAAAGACAAAACAAGTAATTATGAGGAAATCCACATTGTTTTGGACTGTAAGGAAAATATATTGTGGCGATTTCGCCTGAGTTCTGTGTTGTGTTCAGTGTTGCTAGCTCTATTTCCCACTGGACTGCTGTGATTGGCTGCACTAATCCATTCTATGGGAGCCAATCACAGTGATCCAGGGGATACATATAGGCAGGGTGACCAGCGGCCAGAGCTTGTGAGTGATATGTTCTGTTACCAAGAGGTTGTGCCATTCTAAGAAGAAATTGTTGTGTTTACATGAGTATAGCAGAAGAAATAAAGCGAAGCTTCGCTTCTGGGGCGATGCGAAAACTCCAGACCCTGACTATGCGTCCCCTTATTGGAGAAACCACTACAATATGAATGTCATTGTCACTTATTCACCAGTCTTTTTTGTGGGCCACATAGTACAATGAACACAATATGGAAAATGGAAATTATTCTTAGAAGCATTACAAAGCTATTTCTGGCATACAGATGATTATGAAGGTAAATATATAAAGTATTTTTTAATTAAAAGCACCTAATTAAAAAAAGAACAGCCTGTTCAAATTCTGGAATCACAATTCAGATTGAAACTCACACCAGCAGCATACACCGGGGTTGCCCAGTAACAAGTTTGAGAACCAAAGTTTCAGTGAACTGCAGCCTTAAATTTTATTGACCTAACCTGACATGAGAATAAGTAATGTGTGGGCATGGAAAAAAAGATTAAACAAGACCAGTAGCCAGAGAGCAAAAAAATGTGATATAGACAAATTCAGTTCCTCCTGAAGCACTTCTTCAATCTAATCCTCTTATTGAGAGAACTAAGTGCTTTTTTGAGGAAAAGAGCATTTCATTCTAGAGCCCCTGACCTTCCCGAATGATGAGGCCACATACCGTACACCATCAATTTTTTGGCTTCAATCAAGCCGATCGTTTCAGGGATTAATCACAATGGGCCGCAGGGTATTTTTTGAAAAAATGCCACAATGGACTGATGTGACTCAAGGCCTTTTCCAGTGGTTTTCTTAATGCAATTCCACAGTCTGACCATTGCAGTATGAGGAGAGGAACATAGGTAAATGATAAAAACATTAATGATGAGTTCATTAATGATGGGTTTACACATAACGACGACAAGTCATGAATGCCTCAAATCTAAATTTGTGACCGAGGATCACAAATTTGAATTGAATTTGTTGTTTTGGGGCAGTGGCAGTTCTAGACCCGGGAATTGAGGGGGGGGGCACAGACACGTCCTTTTATGACAATTAGTCCTGGGTAGTTCTCAATCATTTTCCTTTACTGACGCGTTTTCCAATTATCATCATTGGCAACTTAAGACAAGGTTTCTCTCCATATGCGATCGAACAGCGATGAAATTATGGGCGAAATTCAGTACAGAAAAAATATTTACTTATCAATAGGCCAGTGCTTCAAGTTGATTGATCAGATCCGTGTTCCAATGAAATATCGCCTTTCACTCTCATTATTGCGTAGCTTTATTAAAAAAAAAAGTGGCACTGGGCAGTTAAATAGGCGGTGTGCTGCTCAAGCTATTTGCGTGAAAGTCGATAGGTATGCAAATTTGAATAAAGTTTATTTAAATACAGCAAATAATCGTCCAGATGAATGATTGTCTTCTTATGTAATCGGGGAGAACAAGCAGCACCTGTTAAGTGTGGATGCTCACGGGGTGAACCTTTTGTTAATCATGAAAATCACAAAAACAGTTATTAGGCCTGACCTGTTTTCAAACGGATGCTTTGTCACAATGCTCAGTTCAGGTTCCATCACTGTGCTGAATTAAGCCCATGATTTCATTGCAGGTAAGACAACTTGTTGTGAGTAAAGAGATGAGGGTCAGTGCACAACAAACATGAACCACAGTGGAACCAATATTCCACTCTTTTATGATGTGCACACCAGCAAGAGCAACCATTATATTTGTACAATTAAAGTTTTTTTTTTTCACAATGACCTTTACTAACGGCTCACAGATTTTAAAGAACAAGTTCCGTTTTTACAGTTTTGACATTATTTGTGGCATAAAATATAATCATTTACTCACCCATGTAACTTTCGTGTCACTAACAGTCCTTGGGAAGATATTTAGATCCAAAGAGAGCCTCATATACTCGTATAATGGGAGTGAACGGGGCACGGCGAGCACAGCCTCTAATGCCACATTATCTGTCTCGAAACTCATTCATTTCACCAATATTTTGTTATGTTTCGCTAGTGTTGTTCCCCTTTTGAGCCCTGGGTTGCCTGTTATTGTCATCCAGTGTCTGTAGCTTAACCTTTTAACCTCTGAACTGGACGTTGTCATTTCAGGTGCTGCGCAGAGGCGCAGTATGGCTCATAGCAGAGTTACCAAGTCCGCTTATAATACATGACTTCGGGCTGCTTTTTTCCTGAAGTTGCTTGAAAAAATTACAGGATGCGTTTTTTTTGGGCTTGTTTTTAAAAATATGGCTGCTTGTAAGAAAAGTGTAACAAGCAACATAATAGCAACTTATGGTTGCTATTTCCCCCCAATTCATTGATTGACACTGTCTGCTCACAACCTCAGGAGTAATGTGGGAGAACCTGCCTTCCCTCCAAGCCCTGGAGCAACTAAATGAAAGCGATTCCACCCTATTTATATTGGGCTTGTTTCGGGCTAGTTTTTGAAGCTTTGATCGCTTATTTGTCTTGTCAGAGTTGGCAACCCTAATTAGCTCGGCGACGGTTGGCTGCTTTATGAGATAATAAAACATCATGGTTCATGTTTGTGTTTTTCCAAGTAGTTGCAAAAAAATGTCAAGTAGGACAACGTTTAGCTTCAATCAGCTACCTTCATGCAATTTGGAATTGCTAAAGCTCTAGCTAGTCGCGTTGAAAATAGACCCGAATACTCAAGTGGAAGCAGTGAGGCATACGGATCTTCGGGTTTGCATTTTTCACTTCACTACAGAACACGTCCAGTTCAGAGGTTAGTAAGTCGAGCTACAGACGCCGAATGATGACAACATGCAACCCCGGACTCAAAAGGGGAACAACACTAGTGCTTAGATCACTGCTACTCTGCGTCTGGCACGCATTTGCTCCGCCTCCTCCTGAAATTTCAAGGAGAAAAAAAAAATTTTTAAACTTTCTGCAGTCCTTGTCCCATTGGCAGTAATAGAAAAACGAGCTCAACTGAGCTCGTCTCGTTCTTTATATGATGTCAGTACGTTGATGTGTCAATCCCACGGATTTTGGACCGGGGATTTGGGCGGGGCAGAAACTGGCTGAAAATCAAGGTCTGCCATCAGAAAACATGCCTAAAATTATTACTGTGTGTATTATCATGGGAATTTTTGGTGCAGACATAGTTTACAAGTACAGAACTATGGAATTAGTTACCTGTAATATAGAGTTCCTTTAAATGAAAAATCAGGTGGGAGAGTAGGGTCATTTTCTTATAGACTTCTATAGCATTGAACTTCTTTCTGCAACCACCAATGTCGCCATCTGCTGGCCATTAAATAGAATGCCATTTTATGGAACTTCCGCATGGACTTCTTTTTTCAGACCAGGGTGCTGCGTCCATCTTTTTATACGGTCTATGCGTGCAACGCATTAATGTCAGTACAGGAACTTTGTATGTCATGTTTCTATGTGCACACCTTTAAAATAGAGATGGAAGAAACGGTGAACTGCCTGAGAAACCACCTCATGCTCCATGAGCCTGGACTTACGATAGGTAAATTAACATGGTACCCAAGTGCTGTACACAATAAAATAAAAATGTATAAACACCAAAATAACCATTGAAGCAATAATGAACAATATCTTCAACCTCTGCAAAGAAGTATCTTTGCCTCCATTTAGCATTTTACTGCGTTTTACTACACAGTTGGAAAGAGCACTTGTTTCATCTTACTTCTCCACAGCAGAGCTTAATACAAAGGATAATACTGTAAAATTAGAGGAAGCTATTTGGAGGAAGCCAAAATGTCAAAGGTCAAACGGCCTTAATATAAAAATTCTAATAAACTACCCAAAACAATATATGCATGGAGGAAAAGAATAGTAATGTGCAAACAGAGATTGATTTTTGGTGAAATGTAACATTGCATGTACACACGGGTTACACTAATGATACCTAGAACAAAACCTGAATGATTAAGACGTAAAATTTTTTTTGCTCTCCGAAGTTTTTGCAGAGGTTCGGACCTCGGTGACCTCATAGCTAGTTACGGCTACGATAATGGGTCGGATTTGCTTAAATTAATATGAGATGCTTCTTCACAGCAGGCACTGGTTGCCTCAATCTGAGAGAATGTTGCGGATACTAGTTTTGATTATGACATTGTCATCATGGTCATTACCAGGGTAGGTCAAATGGGCTAAAGCTTGTATTAAATAGTGACATGCCCCTGAAGTGACTGACGGGCGTGTTAAATCGGGGCCGTGAGGAAGACTTTGCGGGCGTTTACAGGCGACAGCGCAATTGCGCCCGTCTCGTGGCGTGCACTTAATTTGTGGGAATTCCTAATGCAAATCACACACATTATCGCCCATCATAAAATTTCAATCAATTTGGAAGATCTTTTGAAGCAGCACAATCACCTAACCAGGGTACAGGCGCTGGAGTACACTTTGTTCCCCATACTTCCCACGCTACCATCCAATAGCAATTTGCCATTCATGAGCCTCCGCAGTGTCCTCTGTTGTTTCACAAACTTAACGCAGCGGTTCCAATACCAATCAAATCATTCACAAGCATTCACTGAAAACAGTTACTTCATGAAAGCACCAGTTAATCCAATCCGATCCAATCCAATACAACTTTTTTTTTTTATTTATAAAGCACTTTAAAACAACCATAGGGGCCAAAGTGCTGTACAGACAAATTAATAGCACAATAAAATACAGAATAAATCAAAATTAAAATGTACAGCTTGCATGAGGTAAAATATGTAAAAACATAATGGCAACATCTTACGCAACGTCGAAGGCCTAAGAAAACAAGTGGGTTTTAAGGAATTTTTTAAAAACAGACCGTGAAGAAACCTATTTAGAGTGCAGCGGCAAAACATTCCAGGGCGCTGCAACAGCAAAAGCGAGATCCCCTCTGAGCTTAGGCCCACTTCTACGCACAGTCAGGTGGGGCTGGCGAGCAAGTGCAAGGTTAATGCTTTCTTTACCTTATTCTTTTCTAAAATTGTTCACATCACTGTTGGGTATAAATTGCCATCGGAAAGGCAAATGCAACCTCTTGAGCATAACTTGATGGCAATTGAGAAAATTATTCAGTCAGCCTGGCCTCTTCACCATTTGTGAATCGCAAGGCTTCTAAGAGTACTCACTTTTCTCGCATTTTATTATGTCAGAGCTTCACTTCATTGTAAAGGCTCAGAATAGATAAGACATCAAAATATCAATGCTTTGTAATTGTAATTTTTTACACTGCTTTGACAGTCTGGAGTAGGTTGTGTGGATCAAATCATTCCAGTTTGCATAAGCCTCATAATATTCTGCCAGGCAGCAGGATGTGAAATATGTGCAAGGGATAGCACTGGGAACTGGGGGGGGGGGGGGGACACAGACATGTCCATTATGACAGTCCTGGCTAGTTCTCAATCATTTTCCTTTATTGACGTGTTTTCCAATTATCGTAACTGGCAACTGAACACACGATTTCTCTCCATATGTGATCTAACAGTGATGAAATCATGGGCTAAATTCAGTGCAGATATCAGTTACTTGTGTGAGGGTCAACAGGTTCGCAATTTTGAATAACGTTGATTTAAATACAGCAAATACGCATCCAGATGAATGATTGCCGTCTTACTTAATCTGAGAGATCAAGCAGCACCTGTTAGGTGTGGAGTGCTTCGGAGAGAGCCTTTTGTTAATTATGAAAATATATGACCTCTAACTCATTGCAGTTGGGCCCTTTGGAAACTCAATTTTTCAATTAAACAACATTTCTCAACCCCTTTGCGCAGATACTGTGACGGTGCGTTCAGGAACCACACGCAAGAGATAGAAATCCAAAAAAATTTTCCTTTAATGAAGTCCGGGTCAAAGCCTAAAAACACAAGAATTGCAAAGCCACAATACGAAATCCAAAAACAGAGTCAACTAGACAGGCAGGGGTCAGAACCAGAAAAACGGATAAATAAAAGTACATAGACGGTAGGCAAAAAGTCTTAGTCGATGAACAAAGCCAAGGGTCATACACGGGGCATCCAAACACAGAAATCGTCATTATACGAAATAGGTCGGAATCCAAAAAGACAAAACAATACAAGAAGGGCAATGGCAAGAATCGAAGTCGGACAAACCAGTAGAAGAAAAACAATACTCAATGGCATACAAGGCGCTCTGCACAAAGAAATATTGATCAACGTTGTGACTAAGTCAGAACTGCAGTGAGGACTTTTGAATAGATGGGAGGGAAGTCACATGCTACGTAGGGAACAGGTGAGCTGGATCAGACTAATTACAATGGAGAGAATCACATGAGGGAAACCTTAAACACTAAAATTGGCGAAAGCCAAGCCACGGAACGGAATCACACAAACAGCCTATGACATTTAAACAGTTCCAGTCAAGGAGTTCTAAGTGCACAGATAATGAGTGCAGGAAAGTAATTAAGCACGTGCGAGAGATCTCGCAGAAACAGGGGGAGACAGGTAAAGCTGAGCAAGAGGCAAAGACTAGAAGAGAGCGATTGCCGAGAGGGAATTAGTATTAATTAGTAGCAGTGCAACTTTACAGATTTAACTAGAGTGCTCGTTAGTAAGTTAGTAATCTATACAAACGGATTAGATGTGTTAGTAGACTATGATGCAAAATTAAAATGTTAGTTTTGTTAGTAATCAGAACAGTAAGGTGAAGGATGTAAACGAGAATTGAAGGAACATATTAAACACCAGAAATCATAGAAATCACCCGAATTTTCATCCGTAAATTCCGAAATTTATTTTCTAAATAATTCTGTGATTGAATTTCCAAATGTCTTGCTTCACTGGGATAATTTTCTAGACTCTCTGTGACACAAATACTGAGTTATATATGCATAACAGGGAAAAATTAGCATTATTTTTATTCTGCGCAAAGGGGCTAATGTAAAAATGCTGAGAATTTGGGATCATTATCTATATTTCATCATCTACAGTACATAATATGATGAAAGGACTCAAAGCATCCAGAGAAATATTGGTTCACAAGGAACAAGACCAAAAACCGATTTTCAATGCTGTTATTGATCTGCAGGCTCTCAGACAGCACTGCCTTAAAAATAGGCAAGATTCTGAAGAGGAAATTACTGGATTGGCTCAGGAATACTTCCATAAACTATTGTTAACAAACACCATTTGTTGCTGCATCTTCACACGCAAGTTAAAGCTCTGCCATGAAATATAAAATCAAGATCCAGAAAAGCCGCGGCCTTCTCTGGGCCCAAGATCATTTAAGATGAACTGAGACAAAGTGGGAAACTGTCCTGTGGTCTGACCAATCAAAAATGTGAAATAATTTTGGGAATTTATGGACACTGCTTCCTCTGGGCTAAAGAGGAGAGGGACTATCCAGAATGTTATCAGTGCACAGTTCAAAAGCCGGCATCCAATAAAGTATGGGGGTGCGTTACTGCACATGGGATGAGTAACTTGCACATCTGTGAAGACGCCATTAATGCTAAAACAGGGACAGGGAAAGCCTTGTTTATTTCAGCAAAACAATGCCAAACACAATATTCTGCACGTTACAACAACATGGCTCCGTAGTTAAACAGGTTGGGTGGTAAAATGGCCTGCCGGTCGCCCACTAAAAATATTTGACGCATTTTGAAAAAAAATAAAAATGACAAAGGAGTCTGCAAATTGTTGATCAGCTGAAAGCCTATATCAAGCAAAGGGAAAACATTTGGCTTCTAAAACAGAGTATTTCAGAGTATTGTAAAAAGAAAAGGCGATGGAACACCGTGGTAAACATTGCCCCTGTCCCAATTTTCTCGAAACACGTTGCTGTTATAAATTTCTAAATGAGCAAATATTTTTCAAAACATAATAGAATTTCTCAGTTTCAGCATTTCATATGTTGCCTTTGCACTATTTTCAATTAAATATCGGGTTTTAATGATTTGCAAGTCATCGCATTCTTTTTTTATTTACATTTTCCACAGCGTCCCAACTTTTTGGTAATGGGGTTGCAACTGAGTTTTACAAATCTAAAATGAACATTTTCACTGGTAATAAAGTAATTGTTGATATCAATAAGTAATATTTTGACTAGTGAGAACTGAGTTGTGTGTGTGTATATATATATATATATTTATACCATGGTCTGGGTGAATACTTTTTTCTGATTGGCTGGCAGGTATGCATTAAAACCGTGGAACCGCACAGGTAGTTCAGCTACGATCGTTTCACCATTCGAAATTCATCCACTAGCCAACTTGTAACCCTAGCAACGTTAAACGTGGTATTCGGCTGGGTACAACGGAAACCTAGCTGCTCATTTATCTCCAGTAAATTTAGCGGCGTCATATATTGCGTCCTGCGGGGCGGTTAACTACAGGTACTCGAGCGATAATGACCGGAAATATTATAGCAGCGAAGTAATCCGGCTTTATTCATTAAACAATTGTAATTGTGTACGGTTACAAAGGAAGCTAACGTGTCCACTTCATGTGTCAGCAAATGCTGACAGTTCACTAGCTACGTGTTATGCCAACAGACTGATTTCAGCTCGCTAACTCATTGTAATTGTGGGTAGCAAGTTAGCTTCAGTCTGCATAATTGCACATAATCTTGCCTTATGCATAATCTCCATTTCAGCTGGAATCCGTTATCAAATCAGCTGGTAAACGGATTTAAGCGTGTGCAAAAAAAATCTTTCTCCATGAACGTAAGATGAACTAGGATAGCTGGTTCAATTTAACTTGGCCTATAGTAGGCTATTGGGTATGAGAAGGCGTGGCGCCTCTTAAATGATTACCAGCTCGTTTTTTTTTAGTGCAAAACTTTCACCAAAATTTCTGATTGCTGTGATTTGACCATGGTATATGCGGGATAATCAACTCGAAGGTGAGCATTCCACGGTTTTAATGCACTTCGCGGAGGCAACCGCCCTTCGCTTCGCGTCGGGTGGTTAATCGCCTCCGCGTCGTTTAATTTAAAAATTAAAATGGCTTGCCATATGGAACTGATTCATTCTCCAGTTGAGAGCAAACACCGGGTTCCTCGATGTCATAGCTAAATTCCCAACCTGGCTCTTTCAACCTGCCACCTGATCATCCCCTGATCTAATTGGCTCCCTCTCCACCTCAAACCTTTAGGGCTCCCTTGAAAAAGAGATTTCAATCTCAACGGGCTTTACCTGGTTAAATAAAGGTTAAATAAAAATAAAAAAATTAAAACAAATTATTCCTATTCTTTTTCTGTTCTTGCAACATGCAGTTTGAGCTCTTCTTGAAGAAGTGCATACAGTCTTCAGTTTTTGTCAATTTACAGGTTATGCATATGGCATAGTCTACTACATCTGTGAAAAAAGCTGTTACTTTTTGGCCAATTATAAAACAATGACTTAACAATAGTTTACTTAAGAAATTTCAGTGTACTGGCTCCTAAATGGGAGAAAAACTATTTTGAAATTTAAGCAACACAGTGATGACCAGTATAATCTCACCGTTTTTTTTCTTCTTTTGTAAATGTAGTCATCAACTGATCAATGCAAACATTTGGTTGTAAGTTGGATGAAAAGACCATATCATGTATCATTTTTATTTCTATTTTTTTTTTTAATGTGAATACTCCAGTAAAACATATTAAAGCCAACAAATGGAGGAAACTGAAAAAGAAGCAGACAAGTATTTAACCCTTTAATTGCTTAAATTTTTACTCAGCCTATCTCCAAAAGGCAATCATTCATTATTTAGTGGACAAATGACCTTCAGGAGGACTCGCAGGTACCTGTGAAGCTTTTGAAGGTCATTGCTAATTACCAACTGAAAATTGATTAAATTGTTGACTTTTTGAAGGCTGAAATCTGAAATTTATTTTTGTATATTTTGCATCCTGCATGACTGTAGCAGTGATTAGCAATTTAAGGGTTAAGAGCTAATAAAATTGCCTGTAATTTTCAGTCCTGTTGGAAACGTTTCACATCGGCAGGGAGTGCAGCACAGCACTTGGGATGAGAAAGCATGGAAGACGATGGCAGAACGGCGTTAATCACTGACAAATAGGCTTTAGCACTATAGAAAACAAAATAACAGTGAGGTCTCAGGTATAACACAAGACAGAAATACAAATATTAAGGCAGCAGTTGAAAATCTTAAAGGCGTCAACTTCCAAGACAAATGCGGTACCACTAAAGCAAAATGACAAGGATTTTTGTCCAACTAGTACTGTTTGTATTTCACTAATTCATCAAACGATGAGATAAACCTGTCATCTGTGTGAATTAATTTCCTCTTCAAGAGATCCGCATCAAAATCCATTGAGACCCGTGATTTCCATTTTGCTTGTGTGCATTAAAGTGCTTCATCGACTGACCACTGCAGCTTGTGTGCAGGGGAGGGAGGTTTATTTTGGCTTCCGGTTGGGAAGAATAAGAGCTTTGCTGCAAAAGCAATGATGTAAGGTGCATTCTGCAGGCATCGTGCTGAATCCTGGCGCAGAATACTAATGATGTTTTTTTTTTGGTTTGTGAAGGTCGCAGGAAAAGAGCAATACAGAGCCACAGCATGTGTCATGGTGCAGGGGGGAAGGGGAAGAAAAAAAAAGAAAAAAAAAGCTTTGTGTCCAGGTAATTTTAGAGAGATGGGGGGGGTTCTATTTACCAATCATAAAATCATAAATAGACCTAAGACGAAGAATATGTGTTGCATTGAAGTGGACTTGGTGCTGAACAAACAATTGACCATGCATTTGACCTTGGCAGTAAAGTATTCCCGCAGGACCTTACACATTGCAAAGAATGAACAACGTGCTACGGTAAAACGCTGCGGTCCGATTTGATTTGTAAGTCAATACAATTATTCTCAACGGATTGCATTGCAATAAAGGACTATAAATATTGCAATTAAGAAAGAGCAAAGAATTACATTACTAAAAAGAACCAGCTTTGACACTAATCCATTGCACAGAAAGAAGGTAGACTTAGTGACTGAGCAAACGCTTCATTAAAATATTCAAACTTGCATTGCTCTGACTTTGTTTTCCTTTTTCCATTCAATCCTCGCTTATTTGCGATGACTCAAATATCCCTATTTACACATTTTTAATCAAAAAACATTTTGGGGCATATTCTGTATTACTTTGAAGCATGTTTAATTAACACCATCTCTAAAGGTGAGCCTGGCCACCCTTCAGAGAAAACTAATTTGGGCTTCTAGTATTTGTGATCTTTTCCTTTCAGTTTCTGCCCAAAGCTCATGGCAATCAGTGATTTTGGAATGTAAATCAACAGGCAAATTGCAGGCTATAGTTTTAGTCTCGCTCCTTTGATACCATGACCGAACGGTACAATGGCCATTTCACCGTATACCTTGCAACAATCCATCTGTCAATCTCATGCTCCATTCCACCCTCACTTGTGAAAAAGACCCCAACTTAAACTCCTCCACTTGGGGTAATGACTCACCCTCCACTTGGAGGGGACAAGCCACCTTTTTCTGGCAAAGACCATGGCCTCAGATTTTAAGGTGCTGATCCTCATTCTGACTGCTTCGCACTGAACTGCAAACCACTCCGAAGAGTGTTGGAGGTCCGAGACCAATGAAGCCAACAGGACCACATCTTCTGCAAAAAGTAGAGATGCAACCCTGTAGCCACCATACTGGACACCCGCTAAGCCTCAACTGCGCCTCAATATCCTGTCCATGAAAATCTTGAAGAAAATAGATGACAAGGCACACCTTCGGCAGAGTCCAACACCAACTGAAAGCAAGTCTGTCTTAATGCCAAGAATGCAGAAACAACTCCAGCTTTGTTTGTGCAATGAACAGATGGCTTGAAATAGGGACTCGACAGTATCATACTCCCACAAGAGTTACAGGACAGTGTTTTGTGGACTTGGAGAATGCTTATGACTGTGTCCCACAAGGTATCCTGTGGGGGGTATTGTGGGGGCTCTTGGACTCTTCGTCCCCAGACTTTTTGTCTCCAGTCTTTTCGTCCCCAAATATTTTGTCTCCGGACTTTTCGTCCCCATGGATTTTTTTTCCCCAAGGACTTTTCGTCCCGGAGTACTACTATAATGGTTAAGGTTAGGGTTAGGGATAGTGTTATAATACAGGAAGAGAGCAAAGCAGTATTAGGGATGAACCATCCAGGGACGAATAGTCTGGGGACAAAAAGTTCATGGGGACAAAAGTCCAGGAATGTAAAAATGGGGGACGAAAAGTCCGCCGACCTGGGCCATGGTGCTCAGTTCTACTGCGCAAAGCGGCACTTTAACCGGGTGATCTAACCTAGTAGACAAACAATGACATACTTTTGACGATCCCTGTTTTCCACAAATTATGCCTTTATTAAGGGGCTATTTTTGCCCGTTTTTTAGGGGATGTGGACAAGTTGAAATTGTGTTCAAAATGCCACTTTCATTTTCTTCCTGTTTGAGTGAGTGTCCAGAAAGTGTCTTATTCATCATCTCCATGACATTAGTTTTACGTGGAGGTATAATTTGCTCATTTCTCAATACAGGTTTTAGCTTGGGAATGTCTAGGTGACCTCTCCAAATTGGAACGGTGTGTCATTTTGGATATCTCAGGTACCAAACTCCATAACTCATTTAATTTCACTTTTAAGTCACTACATTCCATCTCATTACAAGTATTTAATTTATTTATTAGGAGCTTTTTTATCATTGCAATCACTCCTGTATACATTTTCCCCTTCAAAGAAAATGCATATAAAGGAAATGAAGTTTGACTCCACTGGAGCAGATTTATTTTCAATAAAATAAGCAAATAAAGAAAATTATTACAACAAAAATAAGGTCAATTAAAGCTGCAAGCAGCATTGAACGGGCCCTCGCACCCTTGTGTACGTTGGGGGTAGTGATACGATCCTGACCGGTGCAGGCGTGCACTCACAGCAAGTGAACAGGTCAATTACAGGCCCCAACCTGTGATGAAATTTTGAGCGAATCTTACAAAGCACAAAAGAGTAGTGACAAGTGGATAGTTTATCCATCAGGGGGCGCTCAGAGCATTAGCAAACGTGGGTAGGTGGATTCAGGGGAAGACCCTCAAAACAAATGGAAGTTTCGAGCAAATCGGCCAATGTCAATGTAGAATATGGCATTTCCTGTTTCCACAAGGGGGTGCCATGAGCGAGATTGCCTAAGAGCATATGGAGGCGTTCAGGGCAGGGCTCTTATCATACAAAAGTATAAAAGAATTTTGAAGTCATTTGGATGAAGTATGAGGGAGAGAGACCTGCTCGAATATGTTTGCCGGGGCATCAGAAATGGGGACGGCACAGTGGCCACACCCATTGACCTACAGATATGCAGAGCATAACTTATGATCAGCATGGTCTCTAGATGTTCTGTACCAAATTTGAAGTCAATCGGTCAAAAACTGTAGGAGGAGTTCGTTTTAAAATTCAAAAATTCAAATCAAAATGGCTGTTGGGTCCACCTATTGGGTTTGGGGCATGGCTCCAATGAAATTTTTTGTATGTCTGGGTATGATACATATGTGTATTGAATTTCGTCAGCCTATGACAAAGTAACCGAACTGGTCACTTCCTGTTACCACCAGGGGGCGCGATTAGTAAGGTGGGAAGTTATTATATCAGGACTTTTGGGGCATAGCCATCATCATATCCAGCAAGTTTGAAGCTTCTACGATCAAGTATGATGGTGTGAGAGCATTTTGAAATTTTTTTGGCGAGTAGCCAAACTCTGCCGCCAAAATCAAATTGATGGCATCACAAGCCAATCACCGAGGAGAAAATAAATTGGTCCAATGGGAATGCTCAGTGCTTGTCCTCTTTGGAAGCAGTGGCCCGGAAAAAATACATGCATGGTGACTGGGGGATGTAGTTTCAATACAACGCGGAAGCATTGGAATAACAATAGACATTGCAGATTTACCCACGAACACAGTTTTTTATGACAAATTAGCAAAGGTAAGGAAAAACTTTTGCTCATCACTGTGTAGAATGTAAAGTGTATGCCTGCTGTTCTTTGAGTGTGGTATTGTTTTAAAATGACAAGGCTTATATCATTGGATTCTATGGACTTTCCTCTTTCGTTTGATGCATGAGTTGTATGCATAGCACATATTCAGTAGAAACACTAGTGATGGAGCACTGATATTATTTTATCCTATGTTTTGCTACATGCTTATTTACTTGCTTGGTGCTTGAATTGTGTTCAGTTTAGGTAAAAATTGTCATCATGAATTTTTCACCAAGTTTGTTCCCTTTAAGAGGATATGCTGCATTACAATGATACTGTCAGGAAACATGCTGTTATAATTATGTGTAATGCCTTCCCCCAGTACCAGGTGCACTTGGGTTTAAGAGGTTAATCACACAAATTGTTTTAATATATTAAAAATGTGGAGCACTGAACCAAATAATAAAGGTATGCTTGTCCAGAGGCAGCTGGTCAATTTAAACAATTTACTCCCAGCATAATGAAATAGATGAAAGAGATTCAGCCTGAATCAGAATTGTCAATCCATTACAACTTTCTGTCAGTGGCAATGCCTTTGAATACTTTATTATTTATTTGCACACATATGAAAATGCATAAAATCTGATTCTGAAGATATATGTGCAAAATCGGATGTGTTAGGAGAGGTCAAGAAGCCGACTGGCTTTTTACAAAGGACCTCACCTTCCTGAACAGACAAAAAATAAATAACCAATACAAATATTCAAAATAAAACATATGTTTGAAATATGCATACACAAACATTTAAACATATATACACATACATACATACACACATTCATACACACACATATATATACATACACATACATATACAACATATACTTACATACAGCTACACACACACACACACACACACACACACACATGTAAACACATGCATATATATACATATAAATACACTCAGTTGCACGTACATACAGCATGCGATAGACAAATATCTAAACTAACCAATCTGACAATTAATAAAAACTTCCGAAAAATAAATCCAGTAAACAGAAGACAAAAATAGACATGCATACATTAAAAGTTGCACTTCATGAATTAGATGGGAGGACAGTTTCTTTTTAAAATTTTCTAAGGATCATGAGCTTGTGACAATATGCCTTTTGGTATTCCATAACTGTGTACGGCAGTGTTGAAGAGAAAATTGACCATGTTTAGTTTTATAGAAAGGAAGGTGAATAGTGGCCGAGCCAGATAATTTTCATCGGGGTGGCCAGACTGAGGCCATTGCTCACATAGGGGTGGCACAGAAACTGATATCTTATTTTTTCCTATGTGGAAAGTTGCTGTAGATCTAGTAGCTAGCGTTTCTTGGTCACTCGTTTACTTAGCTCTACTGGCAGTGACTGCCATGTAGAATTACATCATGAAGACCTGCATAATAAGCTTTTTAACGTATGCCTAAACTAATTTTTAAACAGTTGTGAAATTAGTGTATTTTTCTTTGATGATAAGTCTCACAAGATAATTACAATTTACAACACAATAATATTACAGAATGCACTTTTATCATCAAACCTACAGTTTTATTCTCCTGCCTTTTGCAGCAATATTAATTTGAAGGGCTGTAATAAAACGTTTCATGCATAAGTTAACATAGAAATGCAAATTTGTAACTTAAATAGAAAAAAAAAATCGCTTTCTCGTGCTAGCTAGCCGTCCCACTGTCTTGAATAGACCACGGACCAACAAACACTAGCGATTGAAAATGGTCACCAGCGAGCTACCTTGGTATCCTTACCGTAGCGGGGACTGCATTGAATTAGTAATGAATAAAATTAACATGGTGGCTAACAAGCTAGCTACTTGTAATTGACATTCAACAACAATACTTCTTCCCTGCATAATATTTAAAACAGTGGACAAGTCAGCTCCAAAAGACAAGGAAGGGAGAAAGGTTTGCCTGTTAAGTCAGGAGGAAAGAAAATCTTCTCTGTCCCATGCTGTGCAGTGATCATTTCTGAGAGCAGTGTTTTAACGGGACAGGGGCTAATGAGAAGCCATTAGCCATTAGTAGCCATAGAGTTCACTAGCGCTTTCTTTTATCAAAGTTGGTATTAGGCATATGATTCAATATAAACAATTCAGTTGACGGCAAATAAGCTCAACCAGAGTACAATGAATTGAGGAAACCAGGGAGTAATTGGATAACATATACGGACATTCATCGACGTTTCTTAAAACTGCGAAAACGTCCAAGCAATTATCTTATCAGAGAGTCACGAGCCTCGGTCAAGTTAAACATCAACGCGCATGGAAAAAATTCACTTGCGGAATTTAAGCCGTTGTGCATCAAGTTAATCAGTTTCACGTGGATTACGGTGGATTTCCCGACTAGAGACACGGAAATCAATTAATAATCAGCAATTCTCAGGTTTGTCTTTACTAAGGGATTGGAAGCAATGGAATTGCATAAAGAAGTTTCAAATGGTTCTCATTGAAACAATTTAAATGGTCATGAAACACGTGCACTGTTTGAATAAAGTGAGCACGAGAATTTGGGAGTCATAATCGCTTTCCATGTTACTTGTGGTAAGGTCAACCTTTATGCAAGTGAAACTGAAATGCACAAGGAATTTAATGCCGTGTGGCAATCTCATTAAGCCTGAAACGAATAACTGCAGACTACGTTGAATAAGCCTAAAAATGCGTGAGACCTACGCCGAATGCGTGAGACATCTCTGTTAACATTCTGCTCAAACGTTGACACCGAGTCCCATTTCGATCTTCCCATTAGAAGTGTGCCACTTTCCATCCTCCAAAAAGCATGTATTTAGAGAGACAAAATGTCGCTCTGCACAGCAATACCAAAATAACACCGACTTGCACGCAAGTGTTTTTGAAAATATAATTTTAAAGTAGGCGAAAATGAATGGGAGTCTACATGCAAATTTTACTTCCGAGTGCTTCACTTGAGTGCAACGAGCTTGATATACTAAGCAACAAAGGAAACGCAAGTAATTAAAGGCAGACCGAAAATAAATTTGTGCCCAATTATTACAGAAAATCAAATTTATTACTACCGTTGCACATTTACACTCATTTCATAAAACTTATTTGTTTTGCGGTCACTTTGAATGAGTAACGATAAGAGTACGTTTACTAACTAGCTAATTTGCATTTCTTTTGTTGCTCAGTATCGTTGCTTGAGCAAACCCTATCAGCAATCTAGTGTAGTTGTCACCTTCACTCGTAGAGCCTAGGATGTTTTATGCATAGAGCACATGAACTCCAAATACTACTTCTTCGTCTGTAATTATGAGGGGGTCTACCAAAGTCAAGTTGAGTGTATTATCGCCTCCATCTGTAGTGGTGGAGAACTACTTGCTTGAGGTTTAATTGTGTCACTGTGGGAACACTTGCGCACAGAAAAAGTTGCCGGCAAAATGGTGGTGGTGGGGGGGCCGGAGGGGTGGCCGGTGGTGTGGCCGAAGTTTAATTTATGGTGGTAATTTATGGTATGGTAATTTAATTATGGTACTATTTCAATCCTTTCACCTTTAATAAGAATATTAACATTGGAAGGCTGTATCAGAGTTTTAGAAAAAAAAACATGCATTGTCTTATTAACATTTAGACTATGACATGATTGGTCAAGCCAATGTGAGATCATTTTCAGCACCGTAGTTAGCTTGACAGCAGCTAGCTCAGCTGTTTTTGCATGGGTATATACTACAGTGTCATCTGCATACATTTGCAGTTCAACATCATGACACTGCTGCGGGAGGTAATTAATATAAGGACAAAATAATAGAGGACCTAACACTAACCCTTGCGGTACACCCCTTGTCCACCTCAGATAATTCAAAATCCCTGACTTTGACACATTGCATCCTACTAGATAAATAGGAAAACATCCATTGCAGTGCTCTAGAGGAGAAATTAAATTTAGAGAATTTGGACAGTAGAATATCGTGATTTACGGTATCAAATGCTTTACGCAGGTCAAAAACACAGCACCAACTACTCCTTCATTATCGAGCCTTGATTAAATTTGCTCTATCAGCTGCAAGGTAGCGGTTTCAGTACTTTGCTTAGCCAGGGCTGGACTGGGACAAAAAAATGGCCCCGGCATTTTCGGCCATGGTGGCCCAACCTGATCGTGACGTGATGGCCCGATATATGCGCACACTTTGCTGTTACCAAAGGTTAAAATTAAGCTCAGTTGTAGCCTACATGCCCTAGAACTCCACACAGAAAGGCCCCAGGTCGGAATCGAACCCACAACCTTCTTGCTGTGTGGTGGCAGTGCTAATCACTGCACCACCATGACAAAGAAGAAGTTATTATTATTAATATTATTAATATTAATATAAATATATTGACATGAATGAATGTGAAAAAGGAATGTGACTTTGGGGCCATTTATAATTTTTCAAAAAGACCATTGCACAATTTGGATTGATTCATACATAATCTTTTAAAATGACGTTACATATCTTACAGACTCAACAGGGCATAGAATAGCTCAATAGCTGGCAGGCTGGCAGTTTACTGGCAGGCAATTCTGAATGTCAAGTCAGGGTTTTAAGTAGGAAAATCTGAAAGTCTTCCTTGCTGTATTCCAGGAAATTTTTTTTTTTTTTTTTGCCACCGTAAATCAATATGCACCAAAAAGTAGGTTATCAGCAGCTGGTCCATCAGTGGGGACCTTTTGTTAGCTCAAGCAAATTTTAACCGCATACATACTTGCGATAGCCTATTAATGTAAAGGGGACCTATTTTGCTATATTTCCAAATTTATATTTTGATCTTGAACTCCCCTACAGTACTCCTGATCGTTCAAAATCCAAAACAGGGTCCTTGTTTAGCTCATACTGCCATCCTCAAAAAAACCCATTTGTAGTCCATTTGTAGTCTCTGGCTGAAACGCCTCGTTGGGGTGGCTATTCCGCTATAGCCCCCACTCCCCGTGAGCCCACTTTCTTCTGACTGGCCAGGTCTGTGAAGGGTGGAGTTGGGCAGGACGAGGCATCAGAACACAGTTTTCCGGGTACTCCTCCCCAGAGTGAAACATGAGACACTGCTGCCATCTGATAAGGAAGCGGCGGGCAAATTCTGCAATGTAACGCAGTACATGTGTATAGATCTAATGAAATGAACTTGTTAAAATAAATGCAGGGGCGAAAGTCTGCCAGCTCAAGCACGAATATGCTATCGGCCACAGCAACAGTGGTGAGTACAGCGGTTTTTCTACTCTATAGCTAGGATACGGGGAAAGATAGAATCCACCCCATATAGGCACATTTGTACAATGGGTCGACATGCCTAAGTGTAGACCGGAGACCGTAGAAATCCAGTGGGTCTGAGTTTAGAGGGAACCATGGACAGTGAGGAGCAGCTAAAAGTGGACCAACAGCTTATGGACTGCTTCGGTGTGAATTAGACCTGCTGGTTCGTCTGCATAGCTGTGGTGTGTTGTTAGCGTGGAGAAACAAACAGCTTCCGCAGTGGTATATGATGGAGGGGCGAAAGCTCCAGGCTAAATGGCCTTTTCGGAAATTGCCCATGGTAATGGTTTACTTATTGCTTCGGAATGACCAGCTTTTCCTCGCAGAAAGTGGGCATGTTACGGATAGTGTGGGAGAGTTAGATAGAGCTCCGGTTATGTCATGAACATAATACAGGTTTTACAGACCGCAAGTTCCGTTTGCGTGAACCGTTGCTGATGTGGAGCTAGCAAATCGATCACTTTTACAGGAAAGAATTTATTATTCAATCGATGGCAATGCAGAGAAATTGTTTGTAATACCGGACACGTTATAGTAAGTTAGTAGGTGAACTTCATTTATAGAGCACTTTTCGCAGACACAAAGTGTCTTTACATCAGCAGAAGCAAACACAGGAGCAATAAGAAAGAAAAACAATGAAGAACAATGACCAGATACCAATTATCGGTGAAAAGATAAAAATCAATTATAAAACAATGACAAGGTACATGAAAATTATTCAAAAGCCTGTCTGAACATGCATGTTTTTAACAGTTTTTTAAGACTCAACTAAGTCAGAATAACGGATCGTCATGGGCAGGGAGTTCCATAGTTTTGTTGCTAGGGCCTCAAAAGCTCGGTCACTGCGTGTTTTAAAATTTGTCCTCGGTACAGCCAGCAGGTTACTTGAGTTGGATCTTAGTGAACGGGTAGGCAGGCATGGGTGAAGGAGTTCTGTAAAATACTCCTTTCCATGAAGTGCTCTAAAAGTGACGATGAGAACTTTAAATCTAATCCTGTAAATAATGGGAAGCCAATGAAGAGATTTTACTATGGGAGTGATGTGAGAGCGTTTGTTTGACCTGGTGAGTACACGAGCAGCAGCATTCTGTGTTGACTGTAACCGGTTTATGGCAGACATCCTGAGTAAGGTGAAGAGGCTAATACAATAGTCAATACGGAATGATATGAGTGCATGAGTGACCATTTCAAGTTCTGTAGCTGTAACAAATGCTCTAAGTTTGCTGATGTTTCTTAAACGATAGAAGCAAGATCTTGTCAGCTGCTTTATATGAAGGTCGAGTGAAAGTGATGAATCAAAGATGAAACCAAGATTACAAATGTTGGGGTGTAGTGTTAGTGTGAGGGGTCCAATGTGTTGCATGATTGTAAGAAAATGTTTGTATTTTGTATTTTTGTACTTTTGAAATGCTAATAATCAGATAAGGGACACTATCCTGAGCAGGTGTACTTCGATGCACGTGAAAAGGAAACTTTTGGAGGAGGGGCCCGGCTTGCCCGCACGTTGCAACTGGCTTCCCAGTGCGAGAGGATGTTGCACTTAAAGGAGGGAGGAATGCAAAATATTCCAAAGGGAAATCAACAACGAAAAATGATCAAAAGGAAAGGAAGTGTTACAGATGTGGACAGACAAATCACATGGGGAAGGACCCAAATTGCCCCGCACACAGACAAACCTGCCGTAAGTGCCACGGGAAATTTTTTGACAGTATGCTGCACCAAGTCAAAAGGTCTAAAACTACAACATGTGAGTAAGGTTGGGGAACAAAATGATTATGCATTTGTTGTTAAAGAGATTAACATAAATGAGAGACTTGCTTTTTCAGTGGGGGGAGTAAAACTGTGGATGTTAGTCAACTCCGGGGAAACCAGTAATGTGATGGGTAAAGACAAGTGGGAGAGACTGAAGTCAGAATGCATAAAGTGTAATTCATACATCCCCAAGTCTGAGAGGAAACTAATTTTCTATGCAGCTAGCCAACCACTATTAGGCGCATTCAATTGTGAGATTGCAATCGCAATGAAACTGAACAGGCAGAGTTAATTGTCGTTAAGGGCAAGGGGGAGGCATTGCTAGGAAAGGATACAGCCACCAGACTAAAAGTCTTGAAGACAGAAGTTGATGAGGCGGCTGTAGTGGATGTAAAACAGTCACTTGAATGTCAGTATCCAAAGCTGTTCCAGGGGGTTGGAAAACTGAATTCCAAGCAGGTTAGCTTACGCATCCACCCCAACGCGAAGCCTGTCGCCCAGCCTCTTGAGCGCATACTGTGCAACCTCAGGGGGGCAGCAGAGAACAAGAGAAAGCAGTTGATAGATATTGACATCAGTGAGCCTGTAGATGGCCCCACCCTGTGGGTGAACCCTGTAGTGATCGTACCAAAAGCGGAAAGTGATGTGAGACTATGCTTGGACACGAGACGGGCAAATTAAGCCATAGGGAGGGAAAGGTATCCTATTCCCACAGTAGATGAGATACTTCAAGGTATGAGTGGTTCAACAGAGTTTAGCAAGTTAGACCTAAAGTGGGGATACCATCAGCTGGAACTAACCCCCGAGTCACGTGGAATCACAACCTTCGCTGTGCACAATGGAGTGTATAGATATAAGTGGCTGTTTTTCGGTGTCAGATCAGCCTGCAAACAATACCAGCACGAGGTTGCCCACGCGCTGGCAGGGATAGAGGGTGTTGAAAATATATCGGACGACATCATCATGCACGCACATGACTAGGAGACACACGACAGACATCTCCACGCTGTCTTGACCAGGCTGATGGAGAGAGGCCTGACACTAAATCCATACAAATGCCAATTTAACATGGACAGGTTATTCTTCAGCATCCTGTTATCCGAGAAGGGCATTGGGCCGCCGGCAGAGAGAGTGCAAGTTGTGGTGGTAGCTCACGAGCCTGAGAACGCAGCGGAAGTGAGGAGCTTCTTAGGGCTAGTCGGATAGAGTAGCAGGTCCATCCCGCAGTTTGCAACTTTTTTATTACAGCCGCTGCAACGTCTAACAATATAGGACACCCCATTTGAATTCTGACCACAGCAGAGAGATGCATTTCATGCACTCACGGAGGAGCTGGCCAGAGCTGGCACTTTAGCATACTTTGATAAGGATGCAGAAGCCGAAGCAATCGCGGATGCGAGCCCCGTAGGGTTAGGTGCAGTGCTAGTTCGGGTCCAATAGGGGGAAGAGGTGCCAATATGCTATGTGAGCCGCAGTTTACGTGAATGTGAGTGGAAATATTCTCAAACCGAGCAAGAGGCCCTAGCTCTGGTGTGGGCATGTGAGAGGCTGCATCCCTATGTTTATGGTCGACAGTTTACCTTAGTTACAGATCATAAGCTATTGGAAGTGATATATGGTCCTCACTCAAAACCCTGCACCCGCATTGAGAGGTGGGTAGTCAGATTACAACCATACCATTTTAAAGTGCTGCATATACCAGGCAAATAAAATATTGCAGACCCACTGTCAAAATTTCTGGGAGAAACCGAAAAATGCAAGAGGCACAATCATGGCGGCTCAGACAAGTACGTGAGGCATGTAGCAGTCAGCGCTATGCCAAAAGCCCTAATGACCAGGGACGTGAAGGAGGCTTCTGCCACTAGAGCTGATGTAGGTAAGGAAGGCAATCGCAAATGGAGGGTTTGAGGATTGCAAAGCATATGCAGCCATAGCGAATGAATCGTGCGCTGTAAAAAACTTGGTCCTCCGAGGGGATGCACGTTGTGCTGCCCCGCATCTTACGCGAACGAGCACTGGCCCTAGCACATGAGGGACATCTCAGGATTGTGGGGACAAAGCTGCCTCTCAGGACCAAGGTGTGGTGGCCTGGGATGGATGGAGCAGCTGAGAAACACCGCATGGACTGCCACGGTTGCCAGATAGTGGCCAGACCCAACCTACCAGAACCCCTGAGACCCATACTCCTACCAGATGTCCCCCGGCAGGATGTGGCTGTGGACTTGCTTGGACGCCTGCCATCCAACCATTACATTCTCGTAGTGGTTGACCATTACAGTCGTTACTACGAATATGACATCATGACATCAACAACGACAGAGAAGGTTTTTGGTGGCCTAAAATCAATATTCAATCCTCATGGCTTACCAGTGACCTATAAGTCAGATGACGGCCCACAGTTCAGGTCTGAGCTGCTCCAGGAATACAGTGAAAACAACGGCATCACACATCTGAAGACAACAGGAGAATGGGCACAGGCTAATGGAGAAGTCAAGCGCCAAAATGCGTCACTGATGAAGAGAATCAGGATTGCTCACTCTGAGGGACCGGACTGGAAAAGAGAGTTGAGAAAGTGTGAGACAGTGTAGAGGAGCATCGACCAGGCCACAACCGGGAAAAGCCCAATTGAACTGCTCTTCAGTCGTAGGGTGAGAGGAAAAGTGCCCAATATTATAGAATCTCGTTCCCATGCAGACATGGAGGCACGTGATCGGGACAGCGATCTAAAGGCTAAATCGGGGTTGGAGAGCACAGCCAGCTGAGATTGAAGTTGGCGACACTGTGCTTATCAAGCAGGACAAAGTGGACTAATTTACCACTCCGTTTAACGGTGCACCACATAAAGTTGTGAGTAGGACAGGAAGCTGTGTGATTATAGAATCCCCAACAGGAGCATGTTATGCAAGAAATGGCACATTCGTGAAAAAGGACAGGACAACTGGATTGGAGGAGACAGCCAAGGAGCGTGACGACACACATGGAGCTAAGAACATTACAACATGCCATGACAAGGACACAGTGACACCACAAGCACCCAGTGACACCAGAATGCCAAACGTGTCTAATACAGGCAGGCTTCGGAGGAACAGACCAGCACACCACGGACTGTCCGATTATATTATGACATGAATTCAGAGTATGGAGATGGGTGATATTTGGACTGAATTCATACCTAGTTCCACTGTAGAGTAGAGGTTTGTAAAATGTGTATAAGTGGAATCATCTGAGTTGTTAGACACAGGTGTGTAAGATGTCTTCAAATTTTCAAGAAAGAAAGGGATGTCATATATTGAGTTTAGACTTGGCACTCCCCAGTACTTGTAGTGAGTGACATCACACGTTTTGTTGTCCTGCGGAAGCTGTTCAGTAAAATAGAGGAAAGTTTGAAACTGTGAGCATGCATCTATCTTTTATCATTCAATTCAATGTCTAAAAGTCTAATTATATCCCAGAACGCCGAACGGCATTCCGGGGATATTACGTTTTTGGTTCGCACGCCACCGCCACGCTGCCCGACATGTTAACGCGATAACTTCAGTAATATTTCAATTAGAAATTTCAAGTTTTGCACATAAATAAGTATCATAAAGAGGAAGAACTGATTCAATTTTGGACAGTTTACGATTTCTACATTGGCCACCAGGGTCCAAAAACTGATTTACGTGTTAACGCGATAACTTCAGTATTATTTCAATTTGAAATTCCAAGTTTTGCATATAAGTAAGTATCATAAAGAGGAAGAACTGATTCGATTTTGGACAATTTACAATTTCTATATTGGCCACCAGGGGCCAAAAACTGAAAAAAATCACTGTTTTTATCATATCTCTGGAAATATTTGTCCGATTGACCTCAAATCAAGTGCAAATGAAAGGTCATGACCTGCGAATGTGTCCCACGATGACATTATACCTGTGTGGTTCAATATTTTGCCACCAGGTGGCGCTTTGTGATGGAAAATTACCATTTTGGCCATATCTTCAGAACCATGTGTGCCATTGACCTGAAATTAAGTTCAAATGAAAGGTCGTGACCTGATGGGCTTTACATTGTATTGGGTCTATTCAAGGATTGGGGAATTGGAGGATTGGGGGCGTTCGGGGATATACCCCAAGCCGTCGCCTCCGATGGCATTAGCTTAGTTTAAGTTAGGTATTCAGACACAGACATAACAGATGGCTGCAGGGCAAAATCATTTGGATAAATCTGCAGTTATGGTGTGTCTACAGTGAGTGAGAAATTTTTGTGGTAATCATATAAAACCTTTAATTAACCTTTGCCAGTAGTTGAGACTAAGAATAGTCTGAATAGAAATGTTCATAGGCCAATATTAGAAATGTAATTTCAATGGAGACCACTTTCTCTGAGACTAAACTGAGTATTTTTCCATTATCTTCACAAAATGTGGGCTTCAATTACTCGGGCCGTAAGGCCACCAGTCGAAGTTTCAGCACCGTTCTTCTTTCTTTCGAGGTCGCGATTGTCCTGCTCATGTGCACGCACAGTTTAGCGATTGGCCCAGGCGTAGACCAGGCCTGAGTACAGGCTCTCAGGAGCCTCTTGTGTTGATAAACGAAGGTCAAAAACCAGCCCAGCGGGCTGCCGGATGGCACACTCGGAAAAGCATCGCGTTGCGAAGCAGAAGTGACCATCACATCGCGGGCTCGATCCCCGCCTCGTACCAACCAGCAGTGGTCGGCAGCCCCCTTCAGAGGTAGCGCGCAATTGGCCAATGCGCTAGCTAAGGGATGCAAATTGGGAAGGGGCTGCTGGGAAGGCTTGTGTAGAGTACCGAGTTCCCCTCGGCACCTCCTGTTGGCCAGAAGGGCGCTCAAAAGGAAGATTGTTATCTCACACATGTCCGGGTGTCCTCCATCCTCATTCTGAGCTTGCGATGTCTCAACCAGTAAATGTATAAGAAACAGTGGCTTGCGGGCATGTTTCCGGAGGAGAGCTGCGAGCTGTATCCACTCTCCTGAGCTGGCAACAGGCGGCCACATATGCGAAAAAACCCACTTGTACATAGTTTCCTAATTTGATATTCCAGATTCAGGTGGGATTGGAGATGCCAAATAAAAAAAAATAAACCAGCGGCAATGTAATTTTCTCGATGTCCAAAAAGCAAATAACGTATTAATTTATGCATGTGACATCACTCTGAGACTTCTTGCAGCTTTGAATTTGAAATGGATATACAAGGTGCATGTTCTGTGCAAAATACCCGTTCTACTTTTCACCCTTGGGTTTGTTTTTAATACATTTTATTTGACAAATATGGAATGCCTCGATCTTGTATAGTTCGAGGCTGTACAAGGAACAAAAATCTCAATGTCAATATTGGTGTGAGATCCTGCTCACTTTGAAGACATTTACTATGCCAGTGACTGAAACAAGTGACTACTTAACCTGCAGAAATGTCGACAATTCCAAAAAGCCACAAAACTCATCGTATTCATGAGTCAATGTTGTAGACGATTTATCGCATATGGCTTGCTGACTATTAGGGTTGGGACTTAAAAGTGTACACAGTTAGTAAATCATAAACACACGCACTCATCGGCTCCATCCGAAAAGTAAAAAAAAATTACGTCCGATCGTCTAATTCCTAACCACTTTTTGTTAACCTGTGTAAAACGTCATGAGGTAAAGGAAAGGTGTAAAGGGGACAATTTTACAGCTTAAAAAGAGAGCTGCACTAATAAGAGAATACGAATGCACTCATTGTAGGCACAGTGATCATCCGCCTCCTGCCTGTCATGTTTGTTTGTTTTCGTAATTGGCCGGATGGACAGTCATTGCAGAATTACGGGAGATCATTTCCGCCTTTCTTTTCGAGAAGTATGCTTCAGTATACCCTATGCTAAAGGTGATAAATTAGGAAGCATTGTAGCAAGTTTCCTTGACATATAAAGAATCCGAACACTCTTATCGTGACTGCCACGTAAATACTTCCAGATCGTTTTCTAGGAGTTAGGAAATTTCCTAAGCAAAAAGACTATTCATACGCAGCCATTGTCTCCACGCTCAATTCCTCTTTATGTTGCTTTAAAACACGATTTGATTATAGCTCATTATTTTTATCTCACATGTTGTTCACTGTGTGTTTTTTACATTTTTGCTGGATGTTCTGTAGGCCGCCTATATTTGCATGCACAATGTCATCCTCGCGTCTGCTCGTTAAAAGAAAAGCAAATTAATGTTGTTATTTGAATGAGAACACGTAAAACACAATTTACATTTCTTTTTGTTTTAGCTTTGTGGATGTACAGTACTAGCGTGGATAAAGGTAGGGGAGAGCTGGCACGAAAGTAGCATTTTTCACATGGATGTCATTTTAAAAGATTATGTTACAGACCAAAAAAAATTTTTCGGAGCTATGAACTACTTTTATGAAATTATGAAATTACTCATTATCACAGTTGTGACAGATATAATGAGCTGCACCCTCAGTGCATGCCTTATGCGACCACAGCAAAGACAAAAGATGCACCGCACCCACACTTCTCCAGGCAAAGATGAGGCAAATGTCTCCCCACAAACAAGACATTCCTCATCATTACCCAGAGAAACTGCGGTTGCAGTGGTTCCACTAAGCCTCATTTTCTTTGGGCGTTTTGAAGAGGACTGTTTTTTCTGGCCCCTCTGCTGACTCTCCTCCTCCAAAGCAGCTTTCACCGGGGTGTCGGTCAGTATTGCTGTTGACCTGCAACATTCAAAGAGATTGAGGTCAAAATCGGCCTAGTTTTTTATGCAAGCAAGAGAATCATGACAAGTTAAAAATGACACTATGCTCACCTCTTTCTGCCTCTCCTTATATTTTCTTTTCTCGAGCCAGCCTTTGGATATAGGTGAACCTTTTCTGGGCTGAACCTCTGTATTGGCGTGCCACAAGATGTTCCCGGAACCACTAGCATACCTGGATAGATAATATTTTATAAACTGCTTTGCAAGGCTCAACATGCACATTTAAAGACACACACACAAACTCTCACCAGCTACAGGAATGGCAGACTCATGGGGATGCAGCTCAAATGGGCTCTGGCTAGATTGGTGCCCAGATAGCAAGCCCCTCCCCTCTGGCTCTGTGCCGACTCCAGCTGATCCGGCTCAGAGCCGGGGTAGATCCAGAGCAGAGGTGCTTGCTATCTGGGTGGTGTCTTAATGGAGCAGGCGCTGGTGATAGAGCTGGTGATGGAGCTGGCACTGGTGATGAAGAGGGCGTTGGTGATGGAGCTGGCGCTGGCACTGGGGATGGAACTGGTGCTGGTGCAGGACGGTCGCTCACAAAAGCTGGAGCAAAGTCTGTCTCATTGAAAATGAGACATATAATGGCTCGGGCCCTTATAGTAATAATAATAATAATAATAATAATAATAATAATTATAATAAACAGTGCGATTTCAATAGGGTCTTTCGCGGACGACTTTCAGTGAGCTCGAGCCCTAATAATAATAATAAGAAGAATATTTTAACATATCATCAGGAATTTGTCATTCATTAAGAGCGTGGCTGGTGAACAATGAGTTGATCATAACGCAGATAAGCAATCTGACCCTTTTCTCATGCTTCCGTAGCTTTTGGCCTCAGCTCCATCCGCTTCCATCTAACAGTGTCTGTAAAACCTTCATTTACGGAGATCCTGCTTCCCCTAAGCTTCTTTCCTCTTTTCGGAATTTCCTCTTTGTCTTTCAATCTGAGCAGCTTCATCACAATGGACCTCGGCCTAGTTTGCTCCACATATTTTCTCTTGCGATGAACTCCGTTGATTTCGGATCAAACTCTAGTTTTTCCTCCAGCAGTACTTGGATTTTACCTTCATTGACTTGACTTGACTTGCTCCTTTCTTCTGTGATTTTACCTTCATTGACTTGACTTGATTCGCTCCTTTCTTCTGGGACTCCATCGATGATGATGTTGTTTTTCTCTGACTCTTCAAATACTCTTGTTTGCCAAACAGTTTGTCAAAGAAAACTTGGACCAGCAGCCTAGAAATCCTTAGTAATGCTGAATAGATACGCCGTTGCACGGTCAATCGAATATTCTATGATTAATGATCATTATTAATGTTTTTATGAAAAATGTTTTCCAAAATAAAGAAGATTATCTGCATAATTGATTCTGACTCATTTCTAGGGGGCCCTTAACACTGCAATTAAAAAGCTATTTCATGAATGGAAAAGAGTTTATATTTATCCACCACAGATGCACTTTCAATAATGAACACGGAACTCTGTCTCTAAAATAAGTTACTTAGGAGTATAATCAGTTACATAGGAATTACATTATCCATCAGATGGTACAGGCCTTTGGTTTAAGAGTGGAAATTTTCACTTTAGAGGTCCAGAAAAATCATCAGACGTGATCGTCCAAGTTGTTTAAAAAAAAAAAATCCCAGATGAAGCATGCAGGCGACCCTTTGTCCTTGGTAAATGTTGTTCTGCATGATACTTTCAAATGGCCACCAGCCACCGCTGTGTCTGTCTCAAGCATTACTGTCAAATACATTGCTCCTGGAATTTCTAAACTTGCACCTTTATTTAGGCCTGCAACAGTGAATGAGATAGAGGCCAGGAGGGGCAATGTGCACTCCTCACTGACAGGGGTAACAACTAACGGAGGCCATGCCCCATTTACAATAGGGCCTCTGTGCTTAAAAAACTACCCTGCGGCTACATGGTTTTTAAAAGCACTGCCAAGTCCCATAAGTCATTCCACCAATGCAGCATCTTATTTGCAAATTAATTCCCAAGAGTAATGTCATGTTTGTGAGGCATGAAGGTTGCAGAGGATAATTATCTTGAGGGTAATTGTTCCTAATCTGTGTGAGGTTGAACCCCTGGGATGCTGCATATTCATCGTCTCTGTGTGTTAATATGAGCTAAATCACCTCACAGAGCTTATAGACCAGCTTGCGTTATGAGACGACACCCTTTTGCGAGATTTCACTCTTTTTCAACTTTAACTAACAGACACAATAGGCTTTTAGACACCAGTCTTATTTTTGTTCAAATGACTTCCAATGCAGTGAAGAGGCTGTTGAAATTGATGGAATAACTCTTTATCCCGTTGCTTGTCTGAGTTTTCTTATTTCACTCGAATTTTGCCTTTGGAATATAAGGAATGTGCCACTGTGCTTAGTTACCTGACATTTCATGCGATTCTAAAATCCTAACAGTCATTAAATCAGAAATATCAGTTTCACTATAACGAGTTGTGGTGGGTACCATTCAAAATTTTGCAGAAAATGTCAAATGATGAAGGGCTAAAGGGCCCTATTTTTGTCTTGCAAGCCGGCCTGCTCTTCAGATATTTTATGAAATGGTCACATGGCAAAGAGGTAACATCATGCCATCATCCGCCTGGTTAAAATGCCTCTGAAAAAATGTTTTGCATTGAAGCAGTCTTAATCTTGGATACTATATGAGGTGGTTTGAACTTTCGCTGTTGACATGTAAGGAGTGTGTTTGGGCATACATACATTTGTAAGTTGGAGGTTGGGTTTCTGAAATCAGGAAAAGGTTACACCCGAGACGTTCTAAATGTAAGGAGATGGTGCATCGCATTGTTTCACAATGGAAAAGTTTGAAATTTTGAAAAGTTTGGCGGCACATCAACATAAACACTGTCAGCCAGTCATTCCATCAGAAGAGTGCAACTTTAATATTTACGACAGACTATACAGTTTTGGAGCTTAACAACGATGCAACATCAATCTATGATTGGAATACTTTCGCTTAATGTCAAAGACGAAGGAGGAATTTGGGCATATACATGGAAACATGTTTTAGCACTGTTGTTTGCTTTATCAGGAATGATATTTCAATGTTCACCCCTATTGTACAACTCATTGTGGTTGAATTAGCAGTAGATGTTCAGATTCATACTTGCTGCTATCCATCATCACCATCAGACGTGGAAAATCCAGGGGTCAGAAAGTAAAAATCCTTCCAAGTTTTTCTCCCACCAACAGAATGAGCTGATCATTCATATTAGCTCTATCTCCTGTCAGAAGCAAATGCAAGTGGTTGGAGTAAATTCTTGGTTGTAGTTTTAGTTTCTGAGCCCGTAATTTCCACCTCTGATAGTGATTACCATAGACTAACGTAGCGCTCACTGCTAGTGATAAACGCTATTGTGATAGCTAAAAAGCAATATAAAGAATATTTGATTTATGTCTGATATTTTCCTTGCAAGAAGACTGAGATACAGTTGCAATCAAAATTATTCAACCCCCATTGCAAAGTTAAATAGCTTAAATGCTGTTCCTTCACTCTTGTATGCCATTTTATGTCTTTCTGCTTCTTTAACAAATGTGTTCAGGATGGCCAAGTTCATGTTGACTGCAATGTTCTATGTCAAATGTCGATGATTATGTACCCTGCTGCATTCCATTCCCCTGTATCATATATTCCCATCACTTCTTCATTTCCCGCTCCTTGTTTTTCCACATGTCCGTTTACGTCACCATCCAGCCAGATCCTCTCGTTATGCGGCATCTTTCTTACTGTGTCTTCCAAGCTCTCCGAGAATGTGGTTGTCTCCTCTTCATAGCATCCACTATGTGGTGTATATACACTAACAACATTAGGGTCATTCCATGTCAAATCATCCAGATTTTGAGAAATTTTCCAGGTCACCTCCTCAACAATTTATAATATCATAAAATCATAAAAAATGAATTCTAGCCTTTTATCGTACTTAGTTCCTGAGTTACAGGTCATAAAATGTTGTCTCGTTTTTGGGCGTTTTGTGTTTTCGGCTGATTTTGTGGCTTTACCATACAAAAGTGGATCAAGATACACAGAAACTAGACCATTTTCAGATTTTAGGGGACAAATAGTATTAGTATACCCAATTTCAGCCTTGTATAAGCAATCAATTTGGAGCAATAAGTTGCCAAAGTTGGCTGAAAATGGGTTCACCAAAAAACGTAAAATCTTATTCAAATTTCAAAGGGCTTTAACTTGAAAACTATCTCAGATACTGGCCTAATATTTGGCATTTTTTCATTTTGTGTGAATATTTACCTGTGAATTTTTTCAAAGAAATTTCAGGAGGTGACCTGACAGCACCTGGATGATTTGACATGGAATGACCCATTGAACTTTTGGCCATTCACCTCACACCTCATCCACATTAATCTGTTAGACACCCTCTGGATACAAGTATCCCCATGCCTGCTCGCGACCTCTCACCATGGGTAGATCCAGAACTGGAGAGATTCCAACCCCTATTTAGGAGTTTGGTTACATAGCTAGAAATATGCATAGAGGTGACTCCGACAGCCGGTGCGCACAAACTCTGGCTTCATCCCCACCAGCGCGTTGACATTCCATGTCCTAAGAGCCAGTTTCCATAGCTGGGTTCTTGAGTGTCAGGCTCTTCGGCGCTGTCTACCACCCAGTCCACATAGTACCCGATCCCTACCCACGCGGAGGCGGATCCCTGCAGCCTCTTTAGGCGGAGCCGGGGTGGGTCCCAAGTAAAACCCAGCCACCTGGTGCATTCATGGACTAAATCGTCATTTAAAAACTGCATTTTATATGTACTCGGGTTATCTTTGTCAAATATAAAAATTTGTTTGATGATCTGAAACATATAAGTGTGACAAATATGCAAAAAAAAAAAAAAATCATGAAGGAGGCAAATACTTTTTCACAGCACTGTATATATATATATATATTTGTTTATTTTTTATAAACATAATAAATATCCGGACATTGACATAGGACTCTAATTTCTTGGCGCAGCGCAGGTGGCGCAGCGTGGCACAGCTCACGCAGTGGTAATTTCGTGAGGTGCGCAGCCTTTGGTAGAAGAAAGTGCGCCGAGATGGGTGTGGCGGCGTAGTAGGGGGAGGTGTCACATATTCATCAAGACGCAGTGACAATTTCGTAAAAAAAGTCTCCGCTGGAGTTGCGCAGGAAACTCGCCAGCTCCAACCTGGTTTAATTTCTGTGCAGTGGTAATTTGGCTGACCGCGGGCAGGGCGCACACGTCACCGAAATCTCACAGGCAGGTTTCCAGAATGTCAGGCACATTTCAATGGAATAAATAATCACAGGAAGCACTATTAAATGTAACTATCTGAATAAGGACATAAATTATAGTATCTACATCAATTGTCCTGAAGTCAGATTAAAGGCGGTTGGCACGCGTAATGGAAACTTGACCTGGCTTAATCAACGCAGCTGAATCTGTGATGCAAACTAAGGACTTCACATCTTTCTCAGCCAACCACAAACTGGATATATATATATATATATATATATATATATATATATATGTTCTGTGCGTTCTGTGCTCAGTAAAGCCAATGCAAAGACGCGATAGTCGGACAGGGTATTAATATAGTTTCGTGTCCGAAAGTCATAAAAGTTCTAATTTTTCAGAGTATTCCAGGAATTATAAGACGTGCAAACTTGGCCATGTTTGTGTTCGACCTTCACAGAATCCAAGTTGATAGCTATCCACTTTTCTTGGTCTTTTTAGCCTATTTGTCTGTTTTCTTCTGTTGAAGATAGACAGCAGTCTTTACTCGGTCTTTCTTTTGAAAATTAGTTAGATGGATCGAACAGATTCACGCTTTATTTCCACAGCAGAGATAAAATAGTGCTTGTAGTCAGTGAGCGAATCAATTCCATGACCATTGACAGTGTGAATAAATTATCGCATGCATGATCAAGACTGTCCGACACGAAATGCAAAATACACCATGTCCAGCAGCCAGCAAAAAGTAAAAGTATTGATATGAGAACAGATTTATAACGGAATAAAGAATAAAATATATCACCAACACAGGGAACATCCAAAAAGATGACCCGCAAATAAATATATCGCAGTGTTCATTGGATGTTCTGTTGTTAAAATGTTTATTTTTATTCTTTATTACGTTATCAGTCTGTTCTAATCGTCCTCTTTTCTTTTTTTTTTTTTGGTTGTCAGACACGGAGGCATTGTACATTGTCTCGCGCCAGTGTCTACTCACTTCATTGCGCAGAGCTTAAACAGAAACATTGATTGAAATTCTCGGTACTCATCTCGACGAACTGAGCCCTCTTATCAAAACATTCACATTTAATATCTAAAAGCGTCAGTAGATTTGAAGAAATTAAAACAATAATAGACTGTCGGACACGGAGATATATTAAAACCCTGTCAGACCTTCGGACACAAGACACTGCGTTCAACGCAATCTGTGCTGCGAAAAATTCGTTTCGCGTCCAGTGTGCAAGCGGCTTAATACTAGGCTACTATTATTGTCACCTAGGTTTTATCGTCTTTATTGGGGGAAAGGAATACAGCCTGATTGCTATGATCTCGTACTGAGTTAAGATTGCTTATTAATAAATAAATGTGTAACGTATCTTGCATTGTTGTCCATGCATGTTAATCCCAAAATTTTAAGCAGCAACAATTTGTAATAATAGGAACACGCTATCCATCGTTTCTCTTGCCAGTGAGCAAGATTTGACTCGCCTGTGTCGCCTTCTTTGCCAACTTGCGCTGGAAGGCGGGGCAGAGGCGGGACAGAGGAGTACTTGCGCCAGGCTACGCCGGGCACGAAATTGCAACATACGCCTGGACACACCCCGTTGGCGCGGCGCACCCCCCGTGCGCCACGCCTGCGCCTGGTCTACGAAATTAGAGCCCAAAGACTTGAATACAGGCGTTATGGGCACGTTATGCAGCTTTCACACCAGGCATAAAACTCATTCAAAGTCAATGCAAAGACATGAATACATACGTTATGGGCATGTCAAGCCGCCTTCACACCGGACGCGAAGCAAATTTTTCGCACGACAGATTAGCTACATTCAAGGTCAATGCAAAGATGTGAATACACACGTTATGGGCCCGTTAAGCAGCTTTCTCACTGGATGCGAAACAATTTTTTTGTGCTACAGATTACATTCAAAGTCAATGCAAAGACACGAATACACGCGTTATGGGCGCGTTAAGCAGCTTTCACACCGGACGCAAAATTATTTTTTCGTAATACAGATTACATTCAAAGTCAATAGAGCTTGGCAACCGACGTCACTGCGCAATGCATTCTGGGATGTAAACAATAGCGCGCCACCATATTGTGAGGCCATATCGTGCGAGACTGAATTAAAACAGAGCTAAAAAGACACAGTAACTAGGTATAAACTTGTCGAAAGCGCCGGGATGCCAGGTTTCACGCATTCGGCGTAAGCCTCGCGAATTTCTCAGGTTTATTCAGCGTATTCTGCATTTATTCATTGAACGCTTAGTGAGATTCTCATGCGGAATTAAAATCCTTGTGCATTGAAGTTTCCGATTCACTTGCGTAAAGGTGCACCTCATCACAAGTAACATGGAAAGCGATTACGACGCCGGATTTCCTGTGCTTCTCATTTTTTTTATTTTTTTTTTATTAAATGCTTTCTCTTAGTACAGAATAGGAACAGAAACATAGATGCCAGGGGACATAGAGTAGACAAGAAAAGAAAAAAGACAAAATAAATAAAAATAACAGGAAAGGAGAAAAAAAAAAGGACGAACGTGCAACATTTTACAAGTACAGATTACAATTCATACATGCATTCAGAGTCTTTAAAGCCTTCTTGTTTTTGCAAGCAGTGATAGATTGCAAATATAATTCAAAATCCTTGTAAAAAACTGAAAAAATAGGTTTTTGATTCTTAAACTTACATTTATGAATGAAAAACTTAGCCAAAATAATTAGAAGATTTATAAGATGGGTTTTTTCATTGTCATCTTTCTTTTTTACAAAAAACCCAAAAATAACATGTTCATAAAGCAATACAACATTTGTATAAAATTTGTCAGAGATAAAACCTGCTAGATCCTTCCATAGCTTCGTAGTGAGATCACAGTGCCAGAAAAGGTGTGGAACAGTTTCAGGGTGAGCTGAACAGAATGAACAATTAGTGTCAATATCTGCTCTAAACTTTTTCATCAAAAGCTTTGTAGGGTAAATTTTGTGTAAAATTTTGAAGGAAATTTCTCTAATTTTGTTGGTAATCAAATACTTGTGTGGCAACATCCAAACTTTTGTCCAAGGAATAGATCTGTGGAGCGAATTCCAATAAATGATAATATATGGCTTTGAAGTAAATTCGATTTGAAACAGAGAACGAATGGCACGATTATTGTTCTTACAAGAGGATGTGAAGCAAATTTTCCCACAAGGGGTGTTAACAGGGTTCGTGACAAGCACATCTTGAACAGAAATACCTCTAAATAAACAAACAGAGCCATCTGGAACAGATCCTACAACCTGAATAAATTCCTTCAGCGACACAGGAAAGTTGAATTTATGACAGAATTCCTCATGACTCATTAAGTGACCTTCAGGAGTAAGCAGCTGACTTAATAGGCAAATGTTTTCATCAAACCATTTCTTCATGAAAAGACTCTTATTCTTATACAGAATATCACGGTTATTCCATATGTAATATCGGTGTGGTGAGAAGTTGTGTTTGTAAATTAAACTCCAAGCCAATAACACTTGTTTAATTTCAATGGTAACTTATCTATTTTGTAGTTACAAACCAACAGAAAAGGTAGTCCTCCAATTTGGTTAAATATGAATTTAGGAATGAAAAACCACATTGACGAATCATTTTTCATGAAATGCTTTAACCAGTTAATTTTAAATAGATAGTTCAAAGAGGAAAAATCCAAAAAATCAAGGCCCCCATTTTTACTAGAATTAACAACTACAGATTTTCTAATGTAATGTATGCGATTTCTCCACAAGAAGTTGAATAGTAATTGGTCAATTTTTTTGGCAACCTTACTCTCAAGAAATAGACAAGATGCAGTATAAATAAGCCTGGATATCCCTTCAGCTTTCGATAAAAGAACCCGCCCCTTTAGTGATAAATCTCTCTGTAACCATAGATTAAATTTGTTCTTTGCCTTAAGTATCATTGGATTAAAATTAAGATCACTTCTTTCTTGTCTGTCTTTTGTAATAGTGATGCCTAAATAACAAACTTTTTTCTTTACAGGTATGTCATCAATGGAGGTTATGTCGCAGTATTTCAATGCAAATAAATCACATTTGTTTAAGTTCAGACAGAGGCCTGAAGCTCTAGAAAATATTTCAATAGCATTAATTGCAGGCTTCACTTGCAGAGCATTTCTTAAAAATAGTGCAGTATCATCTGCTAGTTCATAATAATATCCCTACCAGCAATTGAGATACCCTCCAATTTACTCGCCTTTATATAATGACAGAACATTTGTGCAACAACAAGAAACAAATAAACAGATACGGGACAACCTTGCCTTATGCCTCTTTCTAAACAAAATCTTTGCGTGGTACCATCACTTAGTTTGACTGAACTATTACCATTTGCATAGAGAGTTTTCATGGCATTACATAAATAGGTTCCAAAGCCAAATTTTTCAAGGCTATAAAAAATAAAGGGATGTTCAACCGTATCAAACGCTTTATAGAAATCCAAAAAAACACAAAACTATCATCACTTATCAAGTCAGAATAATCAATAAGGTCAAAAATCAATCTTACATTGTTAGAAATGTGTCGATTACTCATAAATCCAGACTGGTTTTCATCAATAATTGAGTTTAAAACACGCTTAAGTCTCCTAGCAAAGACGCCTGCAAACAATTTATAGTCGCTATTAAGTATACTGATGGGCCTCCAATTATCAATCATAAGCAAGTCTTTCTTTGGTTTAGGTATAAGACATATAAGACCTTGGGTCATGCTTGTAGGCAATGTTGATTTAGCAATGCTCTCTGTGAAAACATTCAGGAGATAGGGGCCACCGACTGAGAGAAATGCTTATAGAACTCAGAGGTGATTCCATCGGTCCCTGGAGACTTATTAGTTTTTAAGTGATTTATTGCATCTACTACCTCTTGCAGCATAATTGGACAATCACAACTCAACCTTTCTTCCTGGCTAATGGAGTTAACAGAATCAATGCAACTAAAAAAATCAAACATGGCATATTCATCAAATTTAGATTTGTACAGAGAGGAATAATAGTTATGACAAAATGCAGAAATATTCTTCTTATCATCTGTAATAGTACCATCAATATTTAACTGGAGTACCGAATTGCGTCTGGCTTGTGATTTTTCTAATCTAAAAAAATAGGAGGACATCTGTTCGCCATGCTCAAGCCACTTCTGTTGGGATCTTACAAAGGCTCCTTCTGCCCTTAATTTATACATGTCATCTAGATTTTTTTGAAGCACAGTTAATTGACATCTTTCTTCATCAGTAACATTTTCAGGTGGAATACTACTGAGAGATATTATTTCTGAAGTTACTTTTTCCTCTAAGATACGCCTAGATTTAGCCAGCTTGCTACCATACCATCTCATGTATTTCCCAATTTCAAATTTAAGGAGCTCCCAATTGGCACCAAAAACACCTTCCTTTCGCGCCTTGTTCCAATAAAATTTTATTAACTTAGTTAATTCTAATTCTACGCAGCTGTGACTTAGAAGAGAATTATTTAGTTTACAATAGGAAGATCTTTTCACATTTGAATTACTGTGGAAAAAATCAATGTTAATAGTTATTGCCTTATGATCACTTAACGGTGTAGCTAAAATTTTGACTGTGACACAATTTACAGGTAGAGATTTTGGAATGAGCCAGAAGTCTAAGCGTGATTGCCTGGAGCCACTTTTGTTACTCCACGTATAGACCTTACTGTTTGGGAATTTCTCTCTCCAAATGTCAACAAGGTCATATCTGTTCATAAGTGTCTTCAAAGCGGTGCTTGAAGCTGAAGATTGACCAGATGGCCACCGATCTATAATCTCATCCAAAACTACATTGAAATCACCTCCAATCAACAGAAAGGCACCAGGAAATATCCGTTCAAAATTTGCAATTTTATCGTCCAGCGTATTTAATAATTTGTCATTCTCTGACTTGGAATTGAAGCCATAAATATTTATCACTATAAGAATTTTACTGTTCAATTTGATAACTAAACAAACAAAATGACCTTCACTGTCACACACATGCTGTAGAATATCACCACTAAACTCATTTTTTAAACAAGATACTCCTGCAGAAAACTGAGAGCCATGAGATAACCACATCTCACTACCCCACTGGGATTTCCAAAAATTGTGATCTTTCATTAGTGAATGTGTTTCTTGAAAGAAAACAAGATCAGTTTTTAACTGTTTGACATATAAAAATAAAGCTTTACGCTTGACATTGTCCCTTAGTCCCCTGGCATTTAAAGAAACAATTGAAAAAGACATAGACCAAAAACCAATAGAAGAAAAAACCTTACAACCTTTTTTCCCCTAAAAAGTAGAAAAAACAACTTCGTGAATCAGCCAAAAGAACACGGCTGCATAATACTCAAATCTTGTGAAAAGGAAACATATGTAGAAGCAGTCAAGTTACTTGATAGTTTAAGTAGTATAACATAATACTGCATTTACCCATAAATATCATGTAACATAACTGTCATAATTACTATAATACCGTTTGCCGTACAAATAAGGATGTATCAGTGCATAACCAAATCACATCAGGTTTAGTGATATTAAGTAAGGAGATTCACAAGCGCTTGCATAAAATCATAGTGAAATTAGTAATTCAGCCTGAAGAACAAAGCACCATAAAATTCAAGTCTTATAAAAAAATCTGAAAAGGATGCATCAGTGCTTAAAACAAATCACATCAGGTTTTGTGTTATTAAATAAAAGAAAATCACAAGAGCTAGAAAATTGCCCTTATGAAACTAGTAAATCGAACTGAAGAACGTAGCACCATAAAATTCAATTCTTGTAAAAAAAAAAAAAAAAAAAAAAAAAAAATATATATATATAAATAAAAATATATACAAATAAATATATATGCGGGCAACATGCTTGGTACTATAAATAGTACTGCAAAATACAGCATTTAGCCTTAGATATCTTGTAACAAAACTGTTAATAATATAATACCGTTCGTCATACAATTATAGATGTATCGGTGCTTAACCAAATCAGATCAGGTTTTGTGATGTTAAATAAAAGAAAATCACAAGAGCTTGTGTAAAATCCTTGTGAATTACGAAAGTCTCGCATATCCAACATCGCGAAAAGTATATATCGTTATCCAGGAAGAATGATCTCTCCTTCTCCTTCAATAAAAGCCCTAGCCCCAGCGAAGAAAGCCTTCTTCCCCGCAGCACGCGCCTTCTCGACTTCAGGCCACAGTTTCTGCCTTTTTTCCCGATCCGCTTTGGAGAAATCTTGTTGGAAACGGAAACCGCGTTCTTTAAGGTAGACGGAGTTTTTTGCAGCCCTCCACACCTCATCTCTGGAAATACGTGAGATAAACCGCAAAATAATGCCTCTGGGCCTCATTTCCTCCGTGGATTGTGGCTTCTTCCCCAGGCGATGGACGATGTCGATAGCATCAGCCAGTTTGTTTCCCATGCTCGGCAGGACTGCTTGACAAATTTTTATGACTTCGTCTCTCACATTCTCTTGGTTAGATTCTGGGACCTGCAGAAGTTTTAAATTCCATCTTCTGGTATACGTTTCGATGTCATCCATTCTCCTTTGAATCAGTTTCACCGGGCACTCCATCACCTCGATTCGCTTTTCAAGATTAGCCATCTTCGCTGAGACATCTTTTAAATCAGTGAACACCCTCTCTACCTTATCATTTAGGTCGCAGATCTTGGCCTCAATGGCGTCAGATCTGCTATTTATCAAACACGTCAGGTTGGAAAGCTGAGAATTAATATCACTAACCAGAGCAGAGTTGAAAACATCACCAGCCTTTTTCTTCACAGCCGGAGATTTGGATGGCGTTGCCGGCAAAGGTGGAAATTTGCACTCGATTAAAGTAAAATCTTCATCCAGGTCTTTAACATAGTCATGTCCACCGCTAGCCACTGCGCTAGTAGAGGAAGCTAGCGCTCCTTGAGAAAGAGACGCATGATCGCGTTTTTTGCCCATCACTGCAACAAAATGTCTCAAACTCAACAAAAAATCACACGTCAGGCACTTAGACACACTCCTATCATACCCTAAAAAACAGGTATTCGCAAAGTCCACTTTTCACTTGTATATTCCAGAAATCTGGTGCGCGGCGTTCAAAAGACGTACTGCTCAGGCCGCCATCTTGAGTCGAGCCCCTCCTGTGCTTCTCATTACTCAGGGATTGGAAACAATGCACGTGTTTCATGATCGTTTAAATTGTTTTCATGAAAGAAGACCATCCGAGACGTCTTTATGCAATTCCATTGCTTTCAATCCCTCAGTAAAGACAAGCCTGAGAATTCCCAAGTCATAATCGATTTTCGTGTCACTGTTTAGGAAATCCACCATAATGAACGCGAAACTGATTAACTTGATGCACAATGATTTAAATTCCGTGAGTGAATTTCTTCAGTGGGCTTTGGTTGAATAATTGCTGACACAGGAACATGAATGCCACTAAGCAGAGTTGTGACCAGTCACAACTCTGCCACTAAGAGGAGAGACTCTTACGTAATGCGTGAGACTTGCATCTCTGATTAGGCGATGCTAAGAAGTCGATTAAACGAAAGAAACACAATATAAAGAGACAAACTTCTACCGAACGCAAGAAAATGGAACATTAAAAATTGCGTTGATCGGAAATTTGGATCCGCATGAGGTGCCTGTGAGAAACTGCAGTCGAAACTGCCTTCATTTAAATTACCATTACAGAAGCCCCGAAAACTCTCATTACTGGTGTGGCCAGTTTTCATTCATAACGCAAACCTGTCGACTCCCACTGATTCGGTATTACGTTTAAGTGGCATATTTACGTTCATCTGCTGTAGTCAGCTATTATTCATTCAACATGTATGTAAGAGATTCTCGTGCGGAACTGAAGTCCTTGTGTGCGGAGGGGTTGGAAGCGATGGAATTGCTTAAAGACGTCTCAGATAATCTTATTTCATTGAAACAATCACGAAACGCGTGCATTGCTTCTAACCCCTGAGTAAAGAAAAGCGTGAGAAGTCTGGAGTCGTAATCGGTATGCTGTATACGCTAAATGAAAACTGGCTATATCTGACTACATGGCAGATTCTTCCCATAACTTTGGCTACTCGGTGCGCAACAACAAGACGTGGCCTCACAGTATGGCGATCTCTCCCATCAAACAAATTTTTTGCGTGACAGATTACATTCTAAGTTGATGCAAAGACAATGCCTTGGCTTTGAATGTAATCTGGCGCACAAAAAATTTGTTTCGCGTCCAGTGTGAAAGCGGCTTATCGCGCCCATTTTCCGCGAGCAAATGCTGGTCGTTCCAACGCAATAAGTAAACCATAACCACAGGCAATTTTCAAAAAGGCCATTTAGCCTGGAGCTTTTGCCGCTTTGTCATACACCAGCACAGAAAAACTGTTCTTTACTCCACACTAACGATACACCACAACTATGCATCCAAACCAGCAGGTACTTATATACACACAGAAGCAGTCGGTCCACTTTTTGCTGCTTCTCACTGTCCATGTTTCCCTCTAAACTAAGACCCACTGGATTTCTATGGTCTCCGGTCTACACCTGGGTATGTCGACCTGTTCTACAAATGTGTCTATAATGGGGTGGATTCTAGCTTTCCCTCAATCCTTGCTATAGAGTAGAAACACTGGTGTACTCACCACAGTAGCCGTAGGTAGACAGCAAATTCGAGCTTGAGCTGCCAGACTTTCGCACTGCGTCCTCCACTTTCATCGTTGCGCTCATTAGAACAAGTTAATTTCATTAGATCTACTGTATATGCACGTACTGCTTTTGATTGCGGAATATGCCCATCGACTCCTTCTCAGATCGGAGACACTTCTCAGTTTCACTCTGAGGAAGCAGCCCCGGAAAACTGCGTTCTGCTGCTCGTCCTGCCTAGATCTGCCCTCCACAGAGCTGGCCAGTCTGAAGAAAGTGGGCACACAGGGAGTGGGGGCCATAGCGGAAGAGCCTCCCCAACAAGGCGTTTCAGGCAGAGATTACAATGGACTAAAAATGGGATTTTTTGAGGATGGCAGTATGAGCTAATTAAGGACCCTGTTTTGGACTTCAGGAGTACTCTAGGGGAGTCCAAAATCAAAATATAACCTTGAAAATATTAGCAAAATAGGTCCCCTTTTACCATCTTTCAGTCTGTTCATCTGCCTAGATCAGGGGTGGGCAATACTGGTCCTGGAGGGCCGGTGTGTATGCAGGTTTTTACTTCTCTCAATTACCCTGACTAATTGAGTTAATTGATTCCATACACAAATATAGATTTGTGCAAAGATTAGGTCTAATAAAAATGTATTACGTAGGCAGACGAGAACAGTCTTTGGCAGTCAGTCATGATAATTCAAAGAAATGTGCCTGAAATGTCATATTTCATTAATGGCTTGGATTATTTAGATAATCAACTAATTATTAAAGGCAAGAGGTTGGTGTGAAAACCAAGGACAGATACGGCCCTGGTTGCCCTCCTCTGGCTTAGACTATGAGGAACATTTCCCAAGCCTTCTACTGTCATCAGAATCGGGACTGTGTTCTTGCTGAAATCCCCTCCTGTCATCTGACAGCACTGCTCTAGCGACTGTGATCTCCATCTGGCTGCTGTCCCGGGACACCACTAGCTGGGCAGGGACATGCCCTTTGCACTCAAGCCTGCATTATCTTAACTGAACTGAACCATTCTGCACTGGGCTCACTTAGGGCTTGAAAGCTCTCGAGGCGTACCTTTGCGAGAACATAGCTGGGTTCCATAATGATGCGTCAGTGCCAGGGGCATTGTTAGGACTTGAAAACATTTGGGACTTCAGCCCCCTTGACCCAACCAGTTTTGGGGGGTCCAGGGTTTTCTCCCCCGGGAAAATTGTAAAAATCTCGCAGTTAAAGAGGCAATTTTAACGTAGCTGGACAAGGATAGAGAGCACTCTCATACATCACTAGCTTAGCTAGACTAGCTTCCATCCTGACTAGGCCGTTCAGTACTTTTGTGTCAGACGTGAACTCCTCGGGAAGGCGCCATGCATTAACTCAATCACTGCTTGTAATTTGGCTCATAAATAGCTCGATGTTGAACAGTGTACACAAGTGAATGATACATTTTTATTAGAATACACCATTGAAAATGGTGTACGAAATACGAAATACATGATAGGACAGAACACAATGTAATTAAGATAAATTATACACATTATTTTCATCCTTAATTTTTCCTTGTTTTTATTGTTTATTAATTGTATCCAAATGCAATACACGTTTTCCATAGGCTATGTGTGCCACTTGTTTCAAAAACATTTCCACTACAAAGCAAAACAATTCCATGGTATTAGAATTTTGGAAATTTTACTACACACATATCCATGGTGTATATTTTATAACAAAATTAAATGGGTGTTTCACATTGCAGTGTGAGTGTGTCTATAAATGCAGTAGTGTCAATATCCCTGTACATTGTCGTCGGATTCCCTGTGCTAGCCCAAGCAATTTGGAAGGGAGAGAAATAAATGTAACTGGCACTCTGCCCGTGGGGATCCACGGGCTCAATTTTATGTAACTTCGTGCAGCAATATGATGTCATCACATGCACCTCTATGATGTCATCACGTTGCTATGGAGTTTCCATAAAACACCCAGGTGGCTGTCACGTGACCGATGTTTTCATAATAATTAAGACTGAGTAACCATCAAGCGGAAACATAGGTTCGTTCCACAAATGTGCCGGTAAAAATGACAAAATAAGCCAAATCTGGCAGGACGCTGCGCAGATCTAAATATAGCAGGGATAAGCTTCCAATTGTGCAACCATATGCAGTTATTGGATCCAAATACGTTGGCATTTGTGCTAATGGGAATCACACACCAGATCGTGTTAGGCAGAAAACAACTTTCAAGGGAAAGACACTGCGCATAAACACCAAGGTGTCTGTCACGCGACCGATGTTTTTATAATAACTAAAACTAAGTAACCATCAAGGGGAATACGCTGAACTGACATGTCGCGCTTAGTGGAACACAAAGTCGCCTGCAAGACGGAGCATAATAGTGTCGCTCACGTTATGCTGCAGATTACGCACTACTTTCTCTTGCGGTCTGGCATCTGTTTTTTGGGATTTGGGACTCCTGTGGATGAATTGGCTTGAATTCAAAAGGGGGAATCCCCAGGAGAGGATCTACGGGGAATCCCCCCTGTATGTCTATATTATAGTAGCGTCGCTCAGGATTCGGGACTCCTGTGGATGAATTGGCTTGGGTTCAAAAGGGGAAATCCCCAGGAGAGGGAGATACCGGGGGATTCCCCCTGTTTGTCTATAGTATAATAGCATCACTCACGTTATGCTGTAGATTCGCACCCGGCAGAATCTAGCACTGATTGGCCGGAAACAGTCGCCTGCAAGGCGGAGCCAAACAGTATTGCTCCCGCTATGCTGCAGATATACGCTCGGTGGAATCTAGCTTTGAGTGGCCGGACACACTTGCACGCAACCACACACACACGCACGCACGCACACACACAGAGGCCACTCGGCTATTATAATATAGATGAAAGACAACATCAAGATCATTGAAAAGTTTAAATTTAGGGAAATCCGTAGACACCAAGCATGTAAATATGGGAATATGGCTTACTGGGAAAGTTTCTTTATATTGCCTACAGTTGCGGTTGTTTTTGGTTAAGTACTGTACTTGCCACAGCTGAATTGACCTAAGTATAATAGCGACCAGCTTTATTTTGTGACTAACGTTTGACTTTGAAGTGACACTTTTTCAGTATTTCAAAATATAAAACTAAGTTTATCTATACCAGCCAGAGACGCAGTGATTATGGACCACTCTTAAATTCTATGCATACCATGCATTCAAATGCCAAAACGCAGCGTTTCTGTTGTGTCCCATAGTGTTATGGGAATGTTAGATTATGCGCTGATCTTATTGTTCATTGTTTTCCAAAAAAATTATCTTCGTAGAACGAAATTGTTGAATCAGATGAGGAGAGATGATGAGCCGAGTCGGGGGACGATTGCTCCTCTACCACTTCTGGCTCCCTTGCCTTGTCCTTTCTCCCAAAGAACCACCTGATTTCCATGTCTGAGATAAATATTAATTTGATTGAAGTCACTAGCAAGTAACATCCGCTTCCAGCATGCAACTTCTGAACTGCCTACAAATGTAACATTGAGCAGTAAAGACCGCCCGATGTTGAACCTGGGAATTGTAACAATTTATCCTCTTGATTCTGCGCCTCTGCCCATATTTAGGCATGCCCCATATGGCTGGCCTTAGTGATCATGCCTCGCATTTATTCTTGCTGCTGCTACTACCGCATCAGTGTGTCAGCCATCTAAAGTGATTTGACACTAGGAAGCGAGGCTCCTGTTGTTAATTGCGGGGGATGGGGGGGGTTCGGGAGATTTGGGGCCATTGGCCAATCATTCGGGGGTTCAGCCGGGGCTAACGACGCCCCTGGTCAGCAATCAAGTTATGCAAGTAAATGATGACGTTTAGTAACTACGTCACTTTTGCCCATTGCCATAGCGATCCATCTCCTCCATCTCTGAACTGCTCTTAACACGGCCAAGTAAGCAGACACGGCTTTTATTATAACTCCTTCAAGACCACAGATCTGGAAAAATACTTCCATTCTCAAAATTTTCCATTCTCTCTTTCGCCACTTTCTTTCATTTCAGCCACACGGTGTCCCATTTTTTATTTCCTTTTTCTCTGTGCTTATTGACATCAATTTGTGCTCCGTGTTCTTCTGCAGAGGCAATGGTAACTGACTCAAGTATTAGCACCACCTATCAGCACCTACGGCTTATCTCATGAAACAAAAGCGCATAACCGGAGTGGATGGGAACGTGCACAAATGCCCATTTCTTTTTGCCGCATTCACGAAAATTCACTTAAGATTTGCAATACAACTTGGTTGGAAACACACCTAATGGCCAATACCAGTACTGAAAAGAATGTGTTGGAGAAGTTAAACCTGTCAGATGAGACCTGCCTGCTAAGAGCAGTCGCCGTAGATAACGTTCTTCCACCCTCACACATCATTGAATTATTAGCTCATGCGCTCTACTTGAGAACGTGATATGCCACTAAACAGCGTAAAACTTGTGCCATGAGAGTTGACGGGTATGCAGTTTTGAATAACACTGATTTTAATGCACCAAATTACGCGTACAAATGAATGATTGTCGTCATACCTAAAGGGGGAGAATTCACAGCACCTGATAATGTGGCGTGCTCTGGGAGTGAATATATTGCACTGTAAAAAAAAAATTAAAAGAAAGTTGTCTCAACTGCCTTAAAATTTCAAGTTAACTGAATTTAAGATTATAAGTTGAATATTACCTCAACTTGTCATCTCAATTTCAATGAGCTTAAAATTTTAAGGCAGTCTGGACACTAACTTTTTTCAGTTGAGAGAACTTTAGTTTTTTTACAGGGTGTTAATTATGAAAATGATTGAGAACAAGTCAGGACTCGTAATTATTTTAGAGGGACGTTCTGTAGCCCCCAAATTTCCAGTTCAGGCGCCGCCACTGGTCAATCACAAGAGCACAAGACAGTTTCAGCTCTGATTGCAGTTGCCCACCTTTCACTTATGGGACAGCTTCACATTGGTAGAGAAATGCGCGAGGGAAATACCGTCAACAAACTGATCTGCAACCGAAATGGGAAAGGCCTGCTTACAACAAAAAGGAATGGCTGTCACGCAATTTCAATTTGCTCTGATAGCTCTTTACACCATATGCCAGAATTGTTGTTGCGAATGTGTTCATAGCGTCGGCAGTCGGAAATTTCATCTTTGAAACAAAGCAGAGAGCTTAACAATTAGAGCATGTATGGATAAATTGTCACCAATCAGACGACAGAGTATTGGTCATTGTTTCAAAAATAATGTATGGAATCAGAATTCTTTTCAGTAGCCTACTTCGTGTGTCCGGGATTACGATGCTGTAATGCAAGTGCCGAACTGTAGCGCAATTCGTTGACTAGTGCGTATTTGCGCACTATGTCTATCAAAAACTTGGACAGAATGATAGACAATCTCTTCAAAAATTCAGTCAAGCAGCCCGAACGAGGTACCAAAGAGTAAAACATTTAGGCACAACACCTGCCTTATATGAGATGAAGTGTTAGGCAATCATTCAAATTGGAAAGACTGGGTTAATAAGAAACGGAAAGCGTGTGCGGAGAAGAAAGGGGCAAGACAATTCTTCGGCTGGGGAGGGGGATGGGGTTGCTAGGGGGTCGAGTGAAAGCGCATGTCTCAGTGCAAGCAACCGCTAGACTGCCCACCACTGGTGACTTTCCCCCGTCTTGCACGTAGCGTTTACCACTGGACGGGTCCACAACAGCGGCCGTGGGCACTGCGGGAAAAACTCGAAATGGATTGCTAGTAGTCGGTTTCTCTCTCTTCCCTTTCTCATGTGTCACCGTCCTCAATGTCTCTCAACAGTTTTTAACTGAACAAAATGTGGATTCATTTTAGACAGCTTCTCTTGCTGTTTTTTGGCTATTGGGGGCTGACAATGGGTGCGTTTCCGAGCAGCGTTCAGATTGGTAAGTGAGTTAATTAATTTTTTGTCTTGATTGCTGCGTTTTTACAACTGGGATTGCATTTCTGAGTTTTTGACTTGCGTCTCAGTTGCACTAGTTATTAGGTCTTATGAAACATGTCTTCTCTCGTGGAGCGAAAGCAAATGGCATTGCAGATCAATGTAGCTGGTATTTTATTCTGAAAAAGAAATGTTCACATTTCACGTATCCAAGTGAAAACATGCATGTTCGTGCTCATATTTGATTGCGCGTACTTTAATCTATCAATCGTGTATTTCGCTTTCAGCATCACTGCAGCATGCTCTCTATCAGTCTTGGACGGGATGCTTCGCTTGTGCGACTGGATCATTGATGCGCTCCTTTGAAAGTTTATTAAAGATCGCTGTTCTATGGTGTTTCTACGGCCATTTTCAATTCAAACCATACTTGTCGTCGTCTTTTGCCTTCTTTTGTCGAAGCTAGACTAATTTACTCCAGTATTGCATCATTTATTGTAAAGTAGCAAAGCCCTGATCTGATGAGATGACGGTCGTCTCTAGCTTCACATGTGAAACATGGTCCCTTGATTTCATAAACGTTCGTTTAATCTACGCAGAATTTATACCGCAATTGAATTTCTCACTCGGCGTTGCATGCAGAGCTTTGCTGAAATGTTGCAATTTTAAGCATTTACATTAAAAAAAATCTGTCTCTCTTTGTTGCATTTTAGAATTCACTAAATCATATTTAAGATTTTACGCGCACAATAATGTGATGTTTGTCCCTGGTTAATTGGCGTTAATGGTTGCTCATGAAGCGCATAAAATGTATTTGCTAATTTCAATTGGCTTTCAAATGCAGTGTGTCCTTTGGTGTGTGAAATTTAAAATCCATACCTTACCCCCCCTTCTCTGCAGGTGGACTGTTCATCAGAAACACAGATCAGGAATACACTGCATTTCGTTTAGCAATCTTTCTGCACAACACCAGCCCCAATGCCTCAGAAGCACCTTTTAATCTTGTCCCCCATGTGGACAACATTGAGACAGCCAACAGCTTTGCAGTTACCAATGCCTGTAAGTAAGCATGCTGATAGAAAATATAATAAGTGTGATTGGACTGCAGTGATGGTGGTGGCATGAGGAGTGGGTGCAATATTGAATGAGCTTCTGCCAGTTTTGAAAGCAACCCCTGTCAAGACCTCTGTGATGTGTAAGTCAACTTCAAATATCAATTAATCTCTACTTTGTTTGGATGAAACTATTCCTGCATGTGTAATATCTTCTTTAAACCCACAGTCGGTAATTTGATTGACTGTCCTGCAGGGGAAAAAAAATATTGGAGAAAGGTATCCGATTTGCAATTGGATCTTACTGTGTCCTCATGACATGGCTGTGTGAGTGTGACATTGTGAGAATCAGAGAGAGAGATAGAGAGAGCGTATGTGTGTCTGTGTGTGCTTGTGTATGTGTGTGTGGTGTCCTGTGTATGCTTTTCATTTGCTGTGCTCAGCAATACTGGCTAATTTTATTATCCTAGTTCGAGAGCAGTTGTTTGTCCCTCCTTGAGTTTGGGCTTCTGGAATAAACATAGCGGCGGTCTTCAAGCAGTGTTGGTCTGACTATGCAATGACTCGGTGTCTCTGCTTTTACGATGCCACATGATGGCTCAGCCCAGCCCCCCCTCCCGCACCACGTTCAGGCTTTTGTCATGTCCCATCATTCTCACGCTTGCTGTTCCCTGAGGTCACCAAGGCCCGGTCACTGTGCGGGTTCACACTCACGCCCACGCACACGCACAGTGTTACACGGCGGTGGTTTTCATCGAAGTCACATCCGAGCAAACCCTGGCTACTCTGTTGCCTTCTCCTTCATTGGATCCTGTGTCTATTCTTTTTTTTGAATTTCTTCTCTTCTTTTCGCATGGCTGCTTTATCTCTCATTTGGGAGACATTTCCCTGAGAAGGGACGACCGGGCAGTCCCAGTACATTTTTGCCTCTAGTATCAATAAGTACTGAAAAGCAAAGCAATTTTTCTTTTCTCTTTTATCTAAAGTGTGGTATTAGAAAATCAATGGCTAAATCAAGCACAGAATGTGCATGCGGGGCTGATTCTTCTGAAAGGGGACACTTTGACCTTGAGGATTTCGTGGTTGCAGAAGCATGAAAAGGTCATAAACTGCGATGCCTTTTAATCACTGTGTATCATTTAAGAATTGCACACAGTACTGCACATGCATGGTCTATTCATAATGGGCCTGCTGGATTTTTATCTCCCATTGCTAAGGTTTAAGCCTCTTGTAAGTGTTGGAAGCAGTGGAAGTCCCTTTACATTGCAATCTCAGCATCCCCGTCTCGCCAAAAAGCAGTGTGAATTGGAGTGTCTCCCGGCATTTTATCTTTTCGTCTTAAAAAATATGAGATTACTTGTCTAATTTTGTTTTTTGTGTACATTATCAATGTAGGTCGTTAAGTTTTAGTGGTAGAAAAATTGCCTGGATTTGCTCCAAAATTTCTATGGCCTTTTTCAGAGCAGGCAGATGTTACGCTTGTCTTTGAACTGGTTTGAAATGTGCAATGTAACTGCCATTTTCTTTACAGGCTGAATGTTAAGCAATGTTATCAGCAATGTTAGCAATGGCATTGACCAATGCACTGTATAACTATGTGTTCAGTTTAATGGGAAACAGGCAGAAGCAATAGAAATAAACATCTGAAATGAAATGTACAAATTAAAAAAAAAAATTAGAGTGTCTACGGCATTTGCGCAGTACTAAAAAACATTTATGTTTATGCATCATTTTTTTTGATAAAATATTAATTTATATTTTTATTTCTCAGACTCATGAGACAATAGAAGATAAATAGATGTAAATGAAGATACGATGCTGTCGTGTTTGACCATTAATATTTATTTTAACGCTGTTCCTTGTGGGTTTTGACTGCAGGGTTGCTCAAAATGCCACTTTTCCCTCTGAGGATTTAATATCAAGCTGATTATATTTTTGAGAGAAGTCATTGAGAGAATTATTTATTCACATCTCACATGATAATTTATCATTGTGAGCACGGGGAAACAGAATTTAACTCTCGGCTGCTCAGCAAGGGCACCAAAAGGCTGGGAGAGGTACTATGCAGAGGTACTATGTGGCACAGGCTGGTCGTATTATATTGTGCTGAATGATAAGTTTGCCAGTTCTTAATCGGTATCAAAAGATAGTGGATTAACGTGACTGAAAGTTAAATGAAGGGAGATCAATTGTGTTTGTTGCAAATTTTTCTCTACCTGCACTGTTGTTGAAAAGACCCAATTAAAAGAGGGAGCGAAATGGGCTTCCACACCCTATAATGATTGCCGTCTGTATGAAGTGTGTTAGTGGCGAATGAACGGACATGCTGTACGTCCCTCAGAGCTAAGGCAGAGCACAATCCATGACCGAATCAATGGAGCGTATGGCTGGGGAATGCTGGGAAGCGTGTAATTGAAAGAGACTGTGCCAAAGGGGGGCTCTCAATGCTGGGCTGGGCTCATCTCCCTGTCTCCATTTGCAGTCTACTCTGCACACATGATGAAATGTTCATTCGTTGTTTTATGTCCCTCTTCTGAGATCTGTACGTCAGTCTATAGTATCTGCTAGTGTCCATGGTCCCCCTTCCTTTTCGTTTGCTTCTCTTGTCATGAGAATGATTGTCTCTTTAAAGTGCACCAATTGACTTGTTTTTGATTGGCCATCCTAGTATTCTTGAAGTCTACTAAAAAGGGTTTAAATGTGTCATTGTTTTAAAAAGGCAATTGAGTTTTTTAATGCTGGCCATTTCTGCAGTTCCTGTGTGTGAAATGCTCTATTGAGGTCCTGGCCCCGCCCTCCTGGAAACCCCTGTGTGCTGTGATTGGTCAAATTAATCACTCGCTTGTGATTGGTTAACTGCTTAGCGCGTGTTGGAAATGTCACGCCCCTTACCACAAATGTATTTCTGCTTGAGAGCGCAAATGAGCTTTAGAAACAATCATTGGTGCTGCCTTGTAGGGTGTAACGTGCTTGATTACAAGGCGTGCCAAACTATCTTCTTGGCACAAATTCTATTGGTGACATCACCAATTGAAGAAAATAGTGACCAGAAGCTCTCGGGCATTTGAGTCAGCTCTGACGCAGTGTGTTTTGCAGCAGAGAGAGCTTCTGGAGGTGACTTTGAGTTGTTTCCCATCACAGACCTCTCAAATTTGCATAAAAATATTAAATAAAATATGATTTACGCAAAAACACAAGAATAATTTTAAGAATTATAATAGCTGCATTTTAAGAGATGCATACTGTGGTCAGGCTGAAATATAAGCGGGATTTGCCTGGGGAACCAATTGGGGTGGAACTTATTGCTCAGGGTGGTATATGAAAACCCCAAAATGTCCAAACCAGGTCTCTAAATACGTATCAATTAAGACTGCCATGTGCAGTTACATTATATACACCCTTCCCCATAGATAATATCTATGGCATTTCAAAGCATCATGGCACAAAAGGAAGGTGCTCAGTGATCTATTCTCCAGCTGCTGTTTGTGGGTCACACCAAGGCCTTGCTTATTCTTCTCAAGCCCTAAGTCCCGCATTCAGCCTCCCTGGTTTCACTGAATGAATCATTTGAACTTGGCCCTGTTTCAGTATGAGCGAGGGGGGCGGGGGGAAGGAATGGGGTGCAGTGAGTAGATGGGCTGGTTTGCACTTGCACTCCTGAAAAGATGTGAAAAGATCTTTCACAGGCAGTTGATTTGCACTCCTGCTGTGCATGGCAGTCAGCATGCCTGCATGATCTGTGAATGATCGCATCGCAGCACAGACATGCTGTTTCTCTGCTCCCTCTGCTTGGCATGATGTCTGTGTAGGTTTTGATGAAAAAAATATTAAAGCTACGAAAGATTTGGACCTTTTCACCTCAGAATAAAAAGCTAACCTCATTCTCCAGCGTGCTACATAATTGTGTGTGTGTGCGTGTCTGTGTGTGTGTGTGTGTGTGTGTGTGCGTGTGTGTGCGCGCGCGCGCATGCTCACCACATTATTTATTAATTTGAACAATTCTTGATTCTTTCAACTTGTATAGATTGATGGCATCACTTTCAGTCAGTCATTTGCCCTATGTGGCAGTTGTCTGGATATTTCTATGTCTTTTTTACAGTTCTCAGTTGCCACATGAATAGCAAAGAAAATCACAGTGAAACATCAGACCGATTTCTCCATCGGTGGAGACAGGCGCTTCAATAGTAGGGGTTTCCAGATTACTTACCATTGCTGTTGAATATAAAATAAATGGAACTTTTTATTTGTAAGTATCTGAGATGAAAAAAGTTCTCTCTCCTCCTTGCTGCAAAATCATTTTCTTCAGAAGTGCACACAAGAACAGTCTCGGCGCTGTCCGTGGTGCTGAAACAGCATAAGAGCCCACAGTGACTGTGAGCCGCAAATGACATCCTGCTACACAGAGACAGGACTGCTCCCTGAACTCAACATTCAATTAAAACTGTAGTTATATGTCATCGTCCCACTGCCTATATCTAAATTGTAACTTAAGAAACTGATCGCTAAAGTATTGATAGTCTCCAGGCGTCCACAGGAATGGGGGGGTGGGGGTGGCGATGGGACTCGTTTAATCCCATTTATATGTTTTAACCCCAAGGGCTGCTGTCATCAGCCCTTTGTGCTGACTGGTTATGCAACAGGCTAGACTGAACCCACTCATGTCATTTTTATTTAGACTCTGCCTAGAGGAACAAGCATTAATGCAGGGCCTGAGAAGGTTCTGTGTAATTTCACTATAAATATATTTTTCCAGACTATTGCTACAGAAGGCAATAAAACTTCATTTCACAGATCACCAAATAATTTCAATGCTTCTTTTTCAACTCAGACAATGGCATAATAAGAATATCTTGTGGACTATTTATTCATTCCAGTTCAGTTGAACGAATGGCAAAAATTTCCTGTGGTTCCAACAATATTTGATTCACAAATCACTGAAAATATACCCTGGGCTTCGGTCAAGTAGCGGACGTAAGCTGGAATTATTGTGGATGGGGATCGAGGAATGAGAGTTGTTAATCAGCATGTCCTTTTGTACGTCCATCCATCCATTTGTTCTTCTATGACGCTTCTTTGCTGGGCCAGAACTCCAAAGCTGTTCAATATTTTTCAATAAAAGTTTAATTTCTGTCTGTCTATCCCCCCACTGTGCTTTGTTATTAGGCCAGATATCTGCTATCGCTTTCTTTTTAGGGACAGATTGCCTAAAATGTTCAATTGAGGAAATGTATTGTGTAGATGGGCTTTTTCATACATCCGTCCGTCCACCTGTCCATCTGACTGTCTCTCCCCCAGGCTTTGCTTCCAGGCCAGATATCTGCTATCCCGTGTTGAGGGATTTGGGTATTTCATGCTTGTCAAAATTAATTTTATCTGCTTTTTACAGGTGACCTTCAGCTTTAGATTGCATTAAGACCTGCTTCGCCGAAAGATACAGCCCTTGTTGTCAGAGCCGGTCATACACTGTATGTCTAAAAGATGCTTCTTGCATCAATCAAGCTCTCCTGATGCTCTTAAGCTCAGTAACATTCCTAATAACGGTGATACTGAGCGTCCTACAATTTCTTGAATGTTCTTTCCTGTTTTGATCTGTGCCCCATGCACAGAGCACGGCACATACATGGTTAATTCAGAAAGGTGTAGAATAACTTGAGACTCCACCTGTTCAAACACCAGTGGGGTCAGTTAGAAATCTGAAATTCAGCCAGACTTAATTGCCCAACATCAATACCCATCTTCACGAATGATTTTCTGGCTGAAACATACACTTGGGGAAGAGTTAAGCTTCATCAAATTCAAAATGGAAATTTCCAAAAATTGGCGAGTCCTGAACTCTGTAGATTTGCTTGAAGGTTTTAGCATGCATTTATACTCAAAAGGCTGTGTAATGAATCATGCTTAACTGCACATAACACAAAGACTTACATTGGTTCCATTATAGTCAGATATTGATTCTGTTTTTTCTAATTGAAGTTTACATTACAGTGACAGTTTTTTTTTCACGTCTTTATTAGCATTAAATCTGCTGAAAATAAACCCTTCCGTCAACAGGTTATATAGAGTGAAGAAAAGATCAATTTCTTCTCAAACTAATTTTCTATGCCGAGAAACAAATATTTAAATATTTTATTGCATTCCATATTTCCAAGAATTGGGCAGTGTCTGTTGATGTTATTAATTTAGTCCCATGGAACTTATTTTAAGAATTGTGTGGTGTTTAAAGGGGACCTATGATCCTGATCCTTCTTTTAATACATCTTAGTAATGTTATAATGTTGGTTGTCCATACTCAACCTCTGAAAAGTTGTGATGATACGCTCAGAGGAACCAGTCGCAACTCAGGGATAATCCAAAAATCCTCAGCCTTTATTACAAAGTGGGTCAGGAGCAAAAGCAAAGTCGACTAGACAGGCCGGGGTCAAAAACAGTGAATTGGCAGTGCGATGGTGCATAGACAGCAGGCCAAAATCGTAGTCGTAATCCAGAGCGGAGGGTCATACACAGGGCATCCAAAAACAGAAAACCTAGTCAGACAGAAAATGGGTCAAAATCCAAAAAAGGCAAAACAAGAACAGAAGGGCAATGGCAAACTCGAGGTCGGGCAAAAACAGTCGTGAAGAAGTAGTAATCAAAAGGCATACGAGGAGCTCTGTACAGAGGAGAATTGATCAATGCTCTGACAAGGAATGAACTGCAGTGAAGACTTTAAATAGACAAGAGGGAAGTCACATGCTATGCAGGGAACAGGTGAATTGGATAAGACTAATTACAGAGGTAAGCACACATGGGGAAGTCCTAAAGCACAAACAATGGGCGAAAACCAAAATGTCGACAGGATCCACGCAGACAACCTTTGACAGATAAACAGCTCCGGTCAAGGAGTTCTAAGTGCACAGTTAGGATTCCAGAACAGAGAGAGATGCGCACCTGAGGTGCGTGAGCTGTAATCAAAGCAGAGTACAGGGAAAGCAAAAGGGGCGGAGTAACTGAACAGAGCAGAGCGGGGCAGAGTTAGTTATATTAGTAAACAGTGATATCTACACACCTAATTAAAATACGTGAATATTAGTTGGTTATTTTATGTATGGATAAAGGGATTAGTCTATGGTAAAATTACCAATACTAACTAAATAGGCTAGCAGTTAATAATATGGTAATTTCAGAAAAGCGGGAAGGAAGGTAAAACGAGACTTGAAGGAAGTTCGTGAAATACCGGAAAACTTCTGAAATCACCCGAAGCGTGTCTGCATGCAGACGGGAGTGCACTGGCAAGATAACACAAATCACATCAGACATAAAAGGGGAGACAGTGTGCAATGCAATAATGGAATGAATCAAATTAATATGAAAAATAATAAATACAAAAACAAGACCGATACAGAGTCATAACAAAAGTTTCTAAACATAAAATAAAGGGATTTTGCCAAAAATCAAGAATGTGATTTCGTGAACGTGATTTCCTGAGAGCAGCTCCTCCTGAGATCTTCACGAGATATGGCCAAAACCTGACGTCAGGTTGTGCCGTCCAATTAACACAGACCTAGCCAGAGCCATTCATGGCGCTGGACCTGCCCACACCAGAAACTATTCTAGCTGGCACTAACAATGGCAGATCATACTATGCCTTAGTAGCATCTACACTTTTGGATATACAAAAGAAGATCCACTGATCATTTGAGGTGCAGTTTTGTCAGTATCTCTCCCAAAGCTGTTTGTTCGTTTACTTTTGAATGCGAAGAAAAGCACCTATTTCTCTTCAAAAAGACGATGCCACCAGAAATAAGTGGGTCGCTTTTTTGTTTCCTGGCAGCAAACAGCCACAGCCAAAGGGAACGTTAGCTGTTTGTGCTCTGCATTTCACCAAAGACAGCTTTGTTAATAAAGGATAATTCGACACTGGATAAATGTTTCAGCTGCTTCTCAAACCTGAAGCAGCTGCATCAATCAAGCGCTTAGCGCCACAAGCTGTAAGTAATGATATAACAGCAAATAATGTAAGTGAAGCTAATGTGTTACGGGTGGCTAGCAGGACCGATAACGATAGTTAGCACTAACAATTGGCCTCAAGCGCAGGCTCTGTGACTCACAGACACCGAAGCTGCAAGTTGCTTTTACTGCATAAGCCATCCTGACGTGATAGCCAGTTGATTGTGGCTTTGTTTGTGCCCTAAATATGCAAGAGTGATATCAGGGGAAATTCTACAGGAGGTGTGTGAACATAAACCTCATTTGAAGCTAACTTTTAATACTTGTTTGTAATTTGGATGCTTGGTACAACTGTACACGGTAACGGAACTTGCTGTCAGTAAAACCTGTATTGCAAGGGTTTGTCTCTATTGCTTTTATGACCACTCAGTTACCGGCTACTGCATGTCAGTTCGCGTGCCGTGCTAATTAAAAATTCACCTGGTTAACTTATATAGTACTTATATTACTGATATGTAATCAGTAATTCTGATCGGTATGCTTGTGTTACTTCGGTAAGCATCAATGTGGCAGTTTCATCATAATGTTGCCCAACTGTAGCCACTACAGTTAGTGAATTGCTTCACTTATCCATGACCAGGATCAGACGAATACTTCACAAATGGCTGGGCAAGCTCTCTGGTGCTACCGTGAAAGCAATGTGAAACGCAGAAGCTCTACCGTGTCTGGTATAACAAATGATTTCTCTGCACTACCTTGACATAATTTCATCCCCCTTTAGAAATTGTTGTGGCTAATAAAAAGCCAAAAAAGGCGGAGATGAAATAGGTAATTCTTTCCTGTAGAAGTGATCAATTCGCTAGCTCCAGATAAGCAACTTGTCCGCGTTAACAGAACTTACAGTCCGTAAAACCTGTATTATGTTCATAATGTAACCGAGCTATCTGTAGCTGTCACGGACTATCCAAAAAGCTGCTTTCACATCGGACGCGAAACGAATTTTTTGCGGGATAGATTAGCCTACATTCAAAGTCAATGCAAAGACGCGAATACACGTGTTATGGGCGCATTAAGCAGCTTTCACACCGGATGCGAAATAAATTTTTCACGCGACTAATTACATTCAAAGTCAATGCAAAGATGCGAATACATGCATTATGGGCACATCAAGCTGCTTTCACACCGGACGCGAAACAAATTTTTCGCGCAACAGACTAGCTACATTCAAAGTCAATGCAAAGATGCGAATACATGCATTATGGGCGTGTTAATCAGCTTTCACACCGGACGCGAAACTGATTTTTCACGCGACAGATTACATTCAAAGTCAATGCAAAGACGCAAATACACGTGTTATGGGCACGTCAAGCCGCTTTCACACCGGAGGTTAAACAAATTTTTCGCGCGACAGATTACATTTAAAGTCATGACTGCTTATCAGCTACTGCATGTTAGTTTGCATGCTCTGCTAATTAAAAATGCTCCTGGTTAACTTATATGCAGCCATCATGATCGGTATGCTTGTGTTACTTTGGTAAGCATCAATCTGACAGTTTCATCATAACGTTGCCTGATTGTGGCCATTACAGTTGAAGCTAACTGGAGAGATGCAGTTAGACCAGACGTAGGTTTTGCAAAGCTTGGGGTGCGTTTTTGGGTGCTTGTGAAACGGTCGCTTTACTTATCCATGACCGGGGTCAGCCTTGCACTTCTCCAATATCTGGGCAAGCGCTCTGATGCTACCGGTGAAAGCAATAGGGAAACACACAGGCTATAACCTGTCTGGCATAACAAACAATTTCTCTGCATTGCCATCGATTGAATATTAAATCAGCGATTCAATATTAAATTCTTTCCTGTAGAGGTGATCGATTCGCTAGCTGCACATAAGCAACTGTTCACGCAAACGGAATTTACGGTCTGTACAACCTGTATTATGATCATGAAATAACCGGAGCTCTATCTAGCTCTCGCGCATTATCCATAACGTGCCCATGTTCTGCAAGCAAACGCTGGCCATTCCGACGCAGTAAGTAAACCAGTACCCCGGGAAATTTCCGAAAAGGCTGTTTAGCCTGGAGCTTTCTCCCCTCCGTCATATACCAGCGCAGAAGCTGTTTGTTACTCCACGCTAACGACACACCACAGTTATGCACACGACCCAGCAGGTCCTTAGAAGACTCACCTAAGCAGTCCATAAGCTGTTGGTCCACTTTTAGCTGCTCCTCACAGTCCACGTTTCCCTCTAAACTCAGACACACCGGATTTCTATGGTCTCCGGTCTACTCTTCGGCATGTCAACCCAAATGTCTGTATGGGGTGGATTCTAGCTTTCCCTGCATCTTAGTTATAGAGTAGAAAAACCGCTGTACTCACCACTGTTGCCATAGGTAAATAGCAAATTCCTGCTTGAGCTGCCAGACTTTTGCACTGTGTCCTCCACTTTCGCCGCTGCATTTGTTAGAAGAAGTTCATTTCATTAGATCTATGCACATGTACTGCGTTAGATTGCGGAATTTTCCCACCGATTCTTAATCAGATGGCAGACGTGTCTCACATTTCACTCTGGGGAGGCAGACCCGGAAAACTGCGTTCTGCAGCCTCATCCCGCCCAACTCCGCCCTCCACAGAGCTGGCCGATCAGAAGAAAGTGGGCACACAGGGAGTGGGGGGCATAGCGGAAGAGCCACCCCAAGGAGGCGTTCCAGGCAGAGACTACAGTGAACTACAAATGGGGTTTTTTGAGGATGACAGTATGAGCTTAATTAGGACCCTGTCTTGGATTTTGAACGATCAAGAGTACTCTAGGGTAGTCCAAGATCAAAATATAAAATATATCATAATAGGTCTCCTTCAACTGTTGCTCAGGTATATAGAAATAGATGCAGGGTTTTCTCAGCTGAAAAGTATGTTTTAGAGGTAAAACTCATCCGTTCCTTTTCTCTGCTGCTGTCAGAATCCTCAGGTTTTCTTTATAGTCTCAGTTCCCTTTCTAGCAGTCCGCATGTGTTCTGAGGTATTGTCTCCATTAAATGATCCATTGTCTTGTCTCTCTCCTCAAGCTCAGGTGTAGCCCATTGTGTGCCCCACTTCTTGAGTTTGCCAATCAGTACCCATAAGCTTTCCATTTGTCTTGCAGCGTTGCTGGTTTGTGACGCTTTTTCCCTCTTTTTCCTACCCGTCAGTTTATATTCAAGAATTGAGAAAATATCTGTTTTTGTGTATTTTTTGGTAATTCAAAGATAGAGAAAAACGTAGTTACTCTTATTAATACGAACAAGCTCCCAGGCCTTAATATCAGTCGCCAGGATTGGGACTATGTTATGTATTCTCTCTTTTGGCCAGTTTATTGGGAACGCCTCCCAAGCCTTCATGGTCTTGGAATTAAGATTGCATTCCTGCTAAACTCATCGGTCTTGCTGTCAAGTGGTCCTTCTTCAGCACTGGGAATTCACCACCTGGCTTCTGCCCCCATACAGGCACTGGCCATGTGCAGACATGCCCCCTTCTCTTTCCAGTTAACAACAACCAAGCTGGACTGTCCCTCTTACTATTCTGAGCTTCGGCCTCATCATTCCCATTACTGTGCTTCTGTCAATAATTACCCATCGTTGGACTGTACCCTGTGTCTGCATTTGGCTTTTTGTCTGGATCATAACTGCTGCTCTCAGCTGCCCTACTTCATACTGCTGCATTCAGGCCTCTGGCAGGATAGCTGGTGTTGGCCTACTTAAATATTTTGATAATATATTATTAGAATGTGAACCACCTGTTTAATATCAGTGATGGTTGATTCTTGTATTCAGTTGTGTGCAGTGATGATTATACACCACCAATTTTGTCTAAAAGGGGTCCTAATATCTCACTTCTCTATAATTTTTTGGTGAAGATGTGTTGAAAAATACTACTGTAGGGGATGAAAAAAAATCATTCCCATAAATATGTTGATATAAAAATATGGGTAATAAAGACACTGAAAACATATATTTTTTAGAACAATTGAAAGGTTTTGCAAGTTAATTTTTTTAGCTCACCTGACAAAGTCGGATGAGCTTATGTCATGGCCTGTTTTTCCATCGTTCGCCATCGTCGTCGTCATCGTTCGTCGTCCGTAAACATCATCTCCTTCGAAACCACTGCGCCTATGAAGCTGAAACTTGACAGGTACCTCCCTACCTATGAGGACACTAAAGTTTGTTCAAGGCATTCCGATCCACGGCGGCCATATTGAAAATCACATAATAGGCCATCTGAAAGCTATTTATGCACATATTCAGCTGAATTTTGCTATGTACTTAGTACGTGGCAAGATACATCACATATCATACGGCTTTTTCCGTATTTCAAATTTTGACCTTGCTTTGACCTTCAACTTTATAAAACCTCTGTGAGTTACATTGAAATCTTTCAAAATCATCTTCTCCGAAACTACTTGGCCAATGAGGCTGAAACTTGGCAGGTATCTTCCTACCCATGAGGACACTTAAGTTTGTTCAAGGCGTTTCGATCCAATTCCAAATATGGCTGCTTCGGTGGACATTTTGAAAATGACATTAATCACCATCTGGAAGCTATTTATGCATATATTCAGCTCAGTTTTGCTATGTAGGTAGTAGGTAGCAAGATACATGACATATAATTCAGGTTTTGAATGTCAAAGTCACTGGAGGTAATAAACAAGTTGAAATCTTGCCTTTGGCTACTGGTCAAAAGTTGGCATGCAAGAAAATCCCTGGGTTTTTGATGACTAGTTTGAGTTAAACTGCTTCTGACACACCCTACTAGGCCCATGGCACAATTTTTTTTTTTTTACTTTTGCTTAGCCTGAATGCATGTTTAAAGGCTTGTTTCATGATAATTGATCCAAAAAAAATTGTTTAATCTGGTTTGAGGCAATATTATTCAGCAAAGTAACCTCTGATGGTCAGTTGTTCCAGTAAATAAGTTGGCATGAACTTTGAGCTGCGTTGCGTTGTTAAAAACGGTGGCACGATGGAAAGAGCTCTCTGAGATTGTTTGACATGTGGCGTTACATGCTGATGAAGACCGTATATCCTGTCATGGAACAGTAAGAACACCATCAAGCGTTTCAAAGAGAATGGTTTGCTGAAAACTAGTGGCAATAGTGGTGCAAAACGGAAGTTAAGTGCCTCTGATGTTTGTTATCAGTGAATGACGATCGAAAAATATATCAGCTGTTGACAACATGGTAACTCCGTGATGTTTTTAATAGCCCCAGAAGCAAAGAGATGAAGACATCAAGATCTTCTACTTCCAGATGCCTGTGTGAAAATGGTCTTATTGGTTGTGTTGCTGCCAAGAGCTGGCAATATAAAAATTAAAAAAAGACTTGAGTTTGCCCAGAAATTCAAGGATTGGACACCAATAGACTAAGAACAAGTCTTTTGGACCGATGAATCAACATTTTCTCACCCAAAATGCAGAACTTATGTGCACCATAGAGTTGGAGAACATTTTAAAAATGACTGTTTTGAGCTGCCGGATAGCTCACTCAGATAAAGCACTGCATTGCGGAGCAGAAGTGACTATCAAGGCACGGGTTTGAGCCCCGGTCATACCACTCGCCAGTGGTCGGCAGCTTTTTCAGAAGTAGCACACAATTGGCCACTGCGCTACAGGGATGCAAATTGGGAAGGGGCTGCCGGGAAGGGAAATATAAAATGGTCGCCTCCTGTTGGCCAGCTGGGTGCTCGTCGGGAAGATTCTAAGCTTGTTCATGTGCGGGTATCCTTCGCCCTCGTTCTGAACTTGCGAGGATTCAACCATTGAGTGAAAAGAAGCAGTTTTGATGGGCATGTGCTTCGGAAGAGAGCCGTGAACCGTCCCTCTCTCCTGAATTGGCAACAGGGGGTTGCATATGAGCAAGGCTTGTACATGGTTCCTTAATTGGGCATTCCAGATTTGGGTGGGATTGGAGATGCCAAATTTATTAAAAAAAAAAAAAAAAAAAAAAGACTGTTTAACCTCTTTAGTAAAACATGGAGGTGGTAATATTATGGTTTGGGGTTCAGTGTGCTCGAAAACAGCCAGTGATCTCTTAAAAATCAACGGAATTGTGGATCAAAAGAGGTATCACAGTATCATATTGTCATCTGGAAAGAGACTGATTGGTCGGGGATTGCATTTTCAACAAGATAATGACCCTAAATACACTTCTAAATTGTGCAAGAATGATCTCAGTCAGAAAGAAACATCTGGTGACACAAAAGTTATGACTTGACCCGTCCAGACCTTAATCCGATTGAGCAAATTTGTTGTAACATTGAAGGAAACTCTTTATAATTAATATGAACCATATTGAATCATTTAGCAAGTGAGAAAACAAAAAAAATATGTGATAACTATGCCTGAAAGACTGAATGCTGTAATCAAAGCAAAGGGTGGTCCCACTAGATATTAACCTTTTCTCTCAAAAAGACATTATTATTATTATTATTATTATTTTTGTTTTACTACACATTGTGATCTGTTTACTTGTTTTCATCAGTATGATTCAATATTACATGAAATAACCACTTGAATAATATTGGTTTCTGATTTACCTGTAATAATATTTATTTTTCTGATTTTGTTAAGTGTATAATCATCACTGCGCCGTTCTGTGCTTCCTCCTCATCCTCCTGTGTCTTTACTCTCTTCACAAAGGAAGACGTCATATTATTGTCATCTTCAGAACCAAATGCAGCTTTAATACCAGGTCATAAACAAACTTCCAATATTTAAGTGCTTAAATTTCCCCAAAAAGCCTGTGATAGAGGGCGATTGTAAAAGCAGCATTAAAAGACAGATAAAGAAGTAAGTAGGCTTTATTTGTTGAATTAACGGTAATTGTTTCTCAGAAAACAGACTACAGGCAGATATGCTTATAACATGCTAAGCTGAAGCAAAGCTTCATAAACAAACTAAACTGGGAAATTATCAGCTTTAATGGACAACTGAAAAACTGCTCGCGGGATAGCTTGCTTTATAGCAGAAAAAGGTTATGTTTGACTGAACTAACATTAGGCCTCAGCTCATATTGGTTGAAGACTTAGGCGTCATCATTTATCAAGACCCTCCCTTTAATTTGCATATAAAGAACATTGCCGAGACTGCTTTATTTTACCTGTATAATATTGCAAAAATTAGGAAATTATTGTCTCAACATGATACTAATTAGTCAATACATTTCTTACCTCTGGGCTGGATTGCTGTAATGCACCCCCATGTGGAGGCACAACAAGTTGCTAGAAAGCCCCGGTCTGTGCACAATTCTGGTACTCACAAAATAACCACAACCAGGAGCCGGTTTCACTGACACAGATTAAGCTTAATCCTAAACTAAATTCAGTTTTCAATAGAAAATCTCTATATAAAACTCTGTTTAGTCCAGCACTAGGCTTAAGCCATGTCTGTGAAACTGGCCCTAGATGTTTTAAGAGCCATTCCACGAGAGATTGACATTCGGTGCGCACTTGACCCCCCTGGAATTGAATGAAACTTGGCACATAGGTAGATATGAGTGTCTCACAAAAAAATCCGAATTTTTTGGTCCGTATTTCAGTGTCCCTGATGATAGCGCCATCTGGAATCCACTGAAGTGGCTCAGTTTTGCTGTTGACACCACACTGAAAGACTAGCTGGGTTCATTACGATTCAAAAATGATTACTTTGGTACTTCGCTGGGGATGGGCAGTACTTGCATTGAGTATACAGTGCCCCCTGGAGGTGAATCTTTCCTACCTTTGATGTTTAAAATTATCTACACTGAAAATACTACCATTGAGATGTTACTGGTGCTGTAATGTGCCCCAAAGGACTATGTATCTAGAGAATTTCTTGCTGTTTACTCACTAAAAAACTATCACTTTCAGTTAACATATCCTTGGTATCTTGCTGGGTAAACAAAATAATGCCACCTAAACATAGGCACCATCTGCTATGAAATGGTCAATTTTGAATTTTACTTCAACTTTGGCTCTGACTAGCTTGATAGCGTAGATACTACCAAAGAAATTCTTAATATTCCTGAAAAAAGAGCTCCAAAAGTACAGCAAACAGCATTTATCAACATGGAACATATCTGGGTTACTGAGAAAATATACCGCAAACATGCACCTAAATCAATTTCGACCATCTTTCCAGCAATCCATTGCACGAACCCAGCAAGATACCAAGGAAATATGAACTGAAAGTGATAGTTTTTTAGTGAGTAAACACATAATAAAGCATTCTAGTTTGGTATATGTCTGGGACATTATTTTATTCCTATTCCCAATTCCATTTTTATCATGATTTCTCAAATAATTCCGGCTCAATAACATAGTTACCCAGCTTGGCGCTGATGTCTATCCAGACTTGAAATGTGAAAGGTCATGATAAAAGTATAACACAACTGGTACTGGGTACCCTTAAGTCATAATAATTGATTTAAAATGTGGTAAAGTCATAATAATTGATTTAAAATGTGGAGTCAAAAGCAAAACTGAGCCACTTCAGTGGCTTTCCAGTGGTGCCACTGACAGATACGAACCTAATTTTTTTTTTTTCTGTGAGACTACCATATCTACAAATCTGCTAATGGCCCAGTCACACAGCGAAAACGCATGAATTATGCACGAATTACGCACAGATTTTCGTTTCTGCGCGGAGCGTACGTCGTATGCGTGATTCGTAGGTGGAACGAACGTGGACTGTCAGTGATTGTAAGTGGATGTGCGTCGAAGGCGGTTTGTGCGTGATTTTGAGTTTTGAACGGTTCAAAATTTTTCCGACGCACAACTGTGCGTTGGTGTGCGTAATTCATGAGTCGGCATGCGTAGTTTATGCGTCGAGTATGCGTAACTATGCGCGGGACACTCGTCGGCCATCAGTGCTTATGCGTCAGAACTGGTTTGAACCCGCGCACGTCCACGTCCGTCCACAGATGCCCTACGTTCATATCACGCATGAAACGCGCATGTATCACGTTCATTCCACTGACATCCACTGACAATACGTGAAGCGTTCGTGTTTGGACGTGCTCCATCGATGATTCATGCGTCGGGCGTGCGTCGAATGTTCGTGGAATACTGCACCGTATCTGCTAGTATGCGTCGACGTGCGCGATATGTCAGTGATTCGTCAGTGATTGTAAGTGATACATGCGTGGTTCATGCGTGATTCGTCAGAGATTTCTACCCCCCGACACCCCAAAAAATTGGTCAATTTCTCAACGCACAAGCACGTACAAACCCAATCTGTGCGTGATTTGTGAGTGATTCGTGCATGATCAGCTGTGTGACTGGGCCATTAGTTTCATTCAATTCCAGGGTGGTCAACTCCTCAACTTCTCCAAAAAATGCCATTTTCTCACAGAATGGCTCTTAAACACATTTCCCCAGTGTTAGGCTCCCTACACTAGCTACTTGTAAATGCTTAAGCTGATTTCAAAATACTGTTGTTACCTTCCTTGGTATGAAAGTGCTTGGCTCCTACATATTTTTAAGATCTAATCGTTTCCTATTCTCCCTGAGGATTTTTTTGTTCACAAACTGCAGGCTTTCTTGCCACTCCAAGACTAAGTAACAGTGGGGGAAGAGCCTATTGTTTTCAAGCCTCACAACTATGGGACAATCTTCCATTTGACATATGGGATTTGGTAGTCAGGTACCAGCTATAGTGTTTGGTGGACTGGTCTGTTTTTGCTCTTGTTCTTCCAAGACTCTGGTGACTGGTTGCGACCTTTTCTGCCTGCCCTCATCATGGTGCTGGCTCTCCTCATTGCATTGCTTAGTCATGCAGCCTTAGGCTTAATCTGTTGGAGGTCTTAATGAGCATCCATTTGCTTCCCTATTTCGGAAAACCAACAGTATGTGGCTTCTCATCGACACTGTTCTCCCTCTATACCCTTCCTACCCTAATATTGTCCCTGTGCTGAAGCACCATGAGGGTGAAGCTATGCTACTCTGCTTACTTTGGTGGAGCATGAAGACCGTGCAGCACCATTGTGATGCCATCAAGAACCCTGCACTCTCATTGGACAGCCCTAAACCCTGCCAACCGCCTGACTTTCTGCCTCAGCCAGCCATTTCTAAAACTCGACTCATGGTGGACTATCAGTGCTCCTAGCCCCATTTGACCCTGAATTCAGTCTGAACCACTGTTGCCCCCAGCCTCTTTTGTCCCAGTCAAACCCAAAAGCATTGCCCTAGCCTGCATTGTTCCTCATTTTGTATTTTTAGCTTTGTAAACACTAAGCTTGCATGCATTTGTACCACACTATTCAGTTTATGTCATACCATGCGCGTTTCCACGTTCATTTCGCCATATATTTTATTAATTTGCCTGTCAAGAAATAGTGGGACAGGGCAGAATATAATAAGCAGTGAGAGTCAATGCCATTTTCAGGAGTAGAAAAGTTTTCTTTTCTCGACTTTTCCCTTGCTTTTGTGCTGAGACCCTGTGGACAGGCCATGGCATACATCACATTTTTAATGTGAATGGAGGTTAGTTCAAAGTGTTCCATCCATAAAATATTGCTTACTTTAAAGAAATTGTTACAATTTCCTATATTTTGAAAAGCACTGGTATTTTTATATGATCTTAGCAAAAGAAAAAGAAAAAATGAAAGGATGGTTTATTTAAATCCCATTTTCATATACACTACAGGCCAGAGGTTTGGAAGCAAGGCCAATACAGGTCAAAAATTTGGAAGCAACTTCAAATTTCTGTTCACAATGCCTTTCTTAAAAACCAGTATGAAATATATGGATTTTGGGATGTAGTAAGTGCTTGATTTGACTTTTATTTCATTGATATGCACCATTTTCCTCTGTTTACCTTTAGATTCTGTATACATTACCAGACCATAGCTGAATAAATGTTAACAAAAGAAAGGAGAGGCTTAGTTTATGGGGTGAGAAGATTAAAGTAAAAAGTAAAAAACAAATCACCGTTTGCATTATTCACCTTATGTCATGGTTTACAGCCCACTGGATGCCTACGGGAATCCGGCAGGTACTAGGACCATGGGCCTGATAATTTTGTGTAAAAATGTATTCTGATAAGTGACTCTTTATATAATAATCATGTTTATTTTGTTGTAAAGTATGCCAATGAAACTATGATCTTTTCTTGTACAAATTTGATCTTGCTTCCAAACTTTTGGCCTGTAGCGTATTACAATTTATTGGGTATTAAAGGGTATCTAAAGTTGATTCTTAAACGGGAAACTGAATGTCCGATGTTTACTAACAAATCACTTGCTTTTGTTGACATCTTGCATTGTCACATGACCAATTTAATTCATCAACCAATGTTTTGTGTATACGCGTCGATAATCCTTCTATTTCGGTTCGTTTGCGCAGATGCGGCTCACTGATTGGCCGATAAACAAAATCAATGGGAATCGACTTTAGATTTAGATTTTAATGAATGTTAATGTGTCAAGGCTCAGTATGCAAGAATGCATCCATACAATGCTACAGTGCTGTGAAAAGTGTTTAGCCCCTCCGGATTTAATCTACTTTAGCACATTTATCACAAGAAATGGTTTCAGACCTTCATTCAAAGTAGGCAAATATAAAATAGGTGAACAGGGACTAAATGCGGCGCTAGAACTGTCCCGCAGGAGGCTGGAGTAGCTTGAGGGAAACTTATTGTTCCAATATAGAAGACTGTGGAAGGATTGGGAACTTGTTCCTAACAAACTGCAAAGAGGAACACCGAGAAGGTTGTAAGAATGCGGTCCCAATCCCGGACCCTGCTTGGGAGCTTGTTCTTTTAAACTGGAACTGAGTTTGGTTAACTTGAACACAGTCCCAATACTGGACCCTGATTAGGATTGGAAGCTTGTTTGAATCAACTAAGTTACGAGAACAGATTTCCAGAACTGCTGCCACTGAAGTGCAAGTTACCATTAACGAAGACATAGAGGTTATACTCAAATACTGACTGGTTTTAAGGACATAGAATCACATTACATTCCAGCTACTTGCCACAATGAGAAGAGGGCTTATATACCAGTCGCCTGTCTAACCAGAAAATGAGATGCAGCCGGGGGTGGGGAGATGCACACAACGTAAGCCAATCACATGACACATCTGCCTATTAGACAACGCAAGATGCTAAATTGAGCAAGACACAAAAAGAATTCACCCGAGGGTTGTGACAGTACTGCCATTTGTAGTAGCATTAGCTACACATTAAATTTTTGGTATTGTAATCGTGTTTTGAACAAGAACCAGCACACAAACGGTGTCCCCAGGACTGAGTTTGGGAACGACTGATTTGCAATTAACATAATTTCACTTATTGGCATCATAAATGTAGCAATTTTTCAGGCTAACATCTTTCAAATAAATTTTCTCATTTCATTTGAGTTTTGTTTCGATAAAACGAAATGAGTGCATTCAGCTGTATCAATAATGGCCGCTTGAAATCCTCCTTTCTAGGTATAAGTAGTTACCATTCTGAAGGCTCTGTTTGTGTTTTGCACATCAATGAAAGAGATGAGACTAATGTAATTCCATGTCATTTTAAAGATATTGTTAACTGTCCATGGAATGTTAGATTTATGGCTGTCTCTAGAGCTGTCATGATTTTTTAAAAAGTTGCAATATTACATTATTGATTTTAGTGTAAAACACTCATCTCTGTGGTTTGTGTTAATTTAGCAAGATGCCTTTATCTTGGGTGAGGTATTACTTGTGAAATACACTCACTGAACTTTTTATTAGGAATGCTAATACTAATACTGGGTAGGGCCCACAAGATATCGGAAACATTCCTTTGAGATTCTGGTCAATGTTGAAATGATTGCATCATACAATTTCCGCAGATTTGTCAGCTACACAATCATGCTGAGAGTCCAATGCTCTGCTACATCCCAAAAGTGCTTTATTAACTTCAGATCTAATGACTGCGGAGGATGCTGTAGTACACTGAACTTATTGCCTTGTACAAGAAAGCAGTTTCAGATGACTTTTGTTTTGTGACATTCTGAATTATATTGCTGGAAGTTGTCGTAAGAAGATGGGCACTTGGCGGCCATGAGGAGATGCACATGGTGAGCAATAATACTCAGATAGGCTGGAGCATTCAAACTGTTATTGATTAGTAGCGAGGGGCCTACAATGTGCCAAACAATATTGTCCACACCACGACAACTCCACCGGCAGCCTGAATGAATGACAAAACAGGTTGGGTCCATGGATTCATGCTGTTGGTACCAAATACGACCTAACCATCTGTGTACCGCAGCAACAATTGAGATTTATTTTACCAGTCTTAGTTTCTCCAATCTTCAGCTTTTGAGTTTCAGGGAGTCTGTGCCCCCTGCAACCCAAGAGTTTTGTTTTTCACTGACAGGGCTGGAATCCAACATGTTGCTCTGCTGTTGTAGACCATCCATGCCAAGGTTTGATGTGTTGTGCACTTTGAGATGTTTTTTGCCCCCCAGATTTATCGCCGTCTTTGCTAGAGCTCGCCTGGTCATTCACCACTGATATTCCACTTCTAGAGGGTATTTCCATGCCTAGAACTGCCACTCACTTAATTTTTTTTTGCTTGTTTTTCACCTCATTTTTTGTAAACTCACAAGACTGTCGTACATGAAAATTCCTGATGTTTCAAAATAATTACACCCCTTCTGGTACCAACAACCATGCCATAGTCAAAGCAATTGAAATCTCTTTTTTCCACTCTGCTGTTTGATGTGAACACCATCTATAGCTCCTGATCAGTATCTTCATGATCGGCTTATTAGGCAATTGAATGAATTAGCAGGTGCAAAGGTGCTCTTAAAGTATTTTATGAGTGTAAATCGATTTAGAAGGCAGAAAAATATTGTGCATGGCCTCTGGAAAAGAATGGGAAATTCTTTATACTGTATGGGTGATCTTTCCCAGCTGATGTTGAGACATGTTTTCATGTCCAGCTGAATGTGTAAAAGTATTCCTTTAGTCAGGTTCACAAAATTAAATATTGAAATTGAAAATATTATTTCATGGTGGATCCAGCTAAATAACAGGACAGGCATGCTGTTGAAATGACATAATCAAATCCTAATGACATTAGAGCCAACAGATGTCAGCCATGCCAAATGCAAGCCTTTCCCAAATTAGCATTTTCTGTTCATGGTGTGCATTCTTGAAGATTAAAACCTTATTATCCTAGCTTGGCTGTCGTCGTGCCTCATTGGGCTTCATTGTACGGTATCTAAGATTGTGCCAGTGCTTGACCGTGCCGAAATGAATGTATCTAATCAAACATTCACAAGCCATAGTGGTCAACTTGGTGCTTGCCAATCCAGCTCTTAAAATAAATGCCTCCGGCCTGTGCAAGCCTAACTGAATGCAGTATGTCATGAAGCAGCAGCTTGAACATTCTTCTCTGAGCGTTGCAAAATTAATTGCAAACATTGCAGCCTTGAGTCCAGCAGATGTTCCTTGGGAATTGTGGAGTTGGGGGGCAGAACTAAAATCGCGAATAATGTGAAAATAAACAGGTCGGATTAAATTCTGTGTGATGTCATGTACTGCTGCAAGAATAAAGACGAAATATGTTACGGAGTGTTGATTCACTGTGAGTACTATGACGTGAATGTGAATATACCACAATATTTACTACCAGTCAAAATTCCATATTTTGTGTCATTGAGGGCAGATTCTGTATTGGCTTTTGGAAAAATGGGCTGTGATTTTCTACAGCCAGCCCCTAAGACTGCGCACCAAGAATTACACGTTATGATCCAAGAGCTACAAGCCATCTCCTGTGAGTGGGTCAAGCATTTCACAGCACTGCAGACAGAGGAATACAATAGTGTGAAAGCACATTTCTCTGTGAAGAATGATTTTCTACTGCCACATACCCAGACTTTGACTGGGCAGTGCTACATACTGGGATCTCACTCTCTCTCTCCCAGAGGTACTCACACTCGCTCACGTAGAGGGAGGCCAGCTAATGTTACAAACACTGCGCCTGATGTTTCTTGGATAACAGTTTCAAAAATGATTGTTCATCCCAGAGCTCCAGGCGTGTGTCCAGCATTTCTGTTTGTGTTACCAGTTCAGAGGTACAATGAAGAGGCATCAGCTGACCATTAGGGATTTTGTTCTATTGAACATTTCCCAGAGGAAATGTTTTAGACGGAGACACATAGTCTCAAATTTGGCCTGACACTGCAGTTCCAGTCTCAGAAGCTGGTCAACACTATTACATCTACCTCTTTGCAGCCTCCTGTAGTCTAATTTTGGCCCTCAAATCTCACGGCAAGGTTGTGGGATATAATGACTTGGGCAAGTGGCTTTGGGCAAGGGCAAGTTGCTTTTTTGTTTTTGTGACTAACACATCACATTATAAAGACACCAAAGGGCTTTTTTTCAGGAGAGTTTGGATACTGTCCCACTTTGATGATTTAGCTCACAAAAATAGTTTCTGCTCTAAAATATTTGCCTGCTGTGCTGGATGAGTCACAACTGCAAAGCCTTAGGATTCTGTACCAGAAATGACCTCTCAGATGTTATGGCTCTGCCACTCTGTTGAACAACTGTAATTGTCTCAGTGAACCCACAAATAAAGAGTAAAACATGGTACATTTGCTCAAGCTGGTAATTAATGTTACAGTTTGTACAGTTTACACTATTCCGGAGCTGGGGTTGAGGCAAGGCAAATAAAGATCCACTGGGGCCAGGGGTATAAAGTGTACACTAGCAATTGGTCTCCATGGACACATCTGGTAAAATAGTTTAGTTAGGCCCTCAGGGAATGTGCACTGAAAGGTTGTACCTTCACAATTACAGAGAAGATGGGTTACACATGTTATATTGTGTATAAGTGTGCCGGAGGGATTGTGTCGTTGTGTGTGTGTGTGTGTCTGTGTGTGTGTGTGCGTGCATGCACGGGTTGTCTTTGTGTATATAATCAGCTGACACAGGCTGAATTGCCAGCCGTCATCATCCAGAATTGCTGTTATCTTTTCTCATGCAGAAAAAGGCATATAGCAGTGCACTGTGTTCGACTCAATTGTTTTGTATATGGGCCATGGTGACTTTATTAAGCAACCTGATTTTGCAGTAACATCATATGAACTGACCTTAACCAGTGCTACTGTTGGAGGTATTAATTATATATGCCATTATGTATAGAGCTAATTAAGCACAGAACTTAAGAACTTTTCTGATTTTTTTTCATTAGCAAAGAATTGGATGAACTTATAATCAGTTATTTATTAAAAAATACAGTACCCTCACCTAATATTGGGACTCTTGGTTGATATGAACAATAGTGGCTATGAATGACTGTCTTTATTTTTTTTTGTCCTGATCAGATTTAATTGAGAATATTGTGAAAAATATGAATTTTTATATAAATATGATTATTGGATAAAAGGATCACATTTTTTGCCACAATTATTTGGATTCCATTTATTTATTACTTCATGCAGCCTCCCTTTTCCAAGATAACAGCTCTGAGGCTTCTCCATTAGTACTTCATGAGGTTGGAAAAGAGATCTGGTACGATTCCCTCTTGCAAAATCTTTCCGGATCCTTAAAATTGCTCATTCCACATTTATAGACTTTAGACTCTCCTCTTCAGCTCATCTGAAAGGTTTTTATTGGGTTTCAGATGAGGGACTGGGATTGCAATAGCAAAACCTTGTTTCTGAGGTAGTTTTTTTAATTAATTTTGTTATATGCTTTGTCATTTGGAATATCCAGCTATGGCCCATTTTAAGCTGTTTGGCAGTAACAATCAGTTTTTCATTTAATATCTGGTGTTATGTGATTAAATCCACGATACTGTCTACCATAGGAAGTTCTACAGGGCCTTTTCAAGAAGAACAGCCCCACAACAACAAAGAGTGTGAAGTTCTCCTCTGAATAGCTGTCCTTGTTTCTTTGCCAAACTTACCTCTGGTGTTTCTTGTTTAGGAGATGTTTTCTTTCTAATCTGACCAGAGACCCCAGTCCTATTGAAATTTTCGGCACCGCTTATAAAACTGTTGGTGGGCAAGTTTGCTTTTGATGACAACTGAATCTTTTAACTAGCAAACCTCCCAAACATCTCATAGTTGTGCAGATAGCATCAACTCATATTTTGGAGACTTTCAGACCCCAAAGGTACAATTAATTTGTGCAATTCTCCAACAGTGACTGGAGTCTCCTTCACCACTTGAACTGTCCTCACGGCCTTAAAATTCTGAATTTTTGCACTGATAGTCAAAATGGGCATGTTTAACTTCTTTGCTATTTTTATATAGCTATTTCTACTTTTTGAAGCTCAATATGTGTATATGATGTACTATTTAGCATAATTTCTGTCACGCGTTTTTGATATTTTTGTGTTTTATTTCATGGTTTGGATTTTTGTCCCTTTTGTATATTTGTACTAGTGTATAATTTGTGTATTTGATCTATGTTATGTTTTATTATGCATAGACTCGCTAAAAAGCAGTCATATGGCTGAGTGAGTTTTTCCATGTGGAAATAAATACAATACAAATACAATACAATAACTTTCTGTTGTGCTTCATTACCTCCGCCAAGGATGTTAGGATATCACCCTTTTGCTTGTTTATTTGTTGTCTGTCTGTGAACAGGATTACTGAAAAATGTATGAGTAGTTTGGCATGAAATTTGTTTGGATGATAAGCGGTAGTCCAAGGATGAGTTGACTCAATATTGGAAGTGATCCAGAACATATTCTGGATTCTGGATCTGGTAGAATTAAAATCTGTCTGATGCGGCTCTGCGTGGTATTTCTGACCGGATAACTCAAAAAAATTTATGAATGGTTTGGCACAAAATTTGACAGGATGACAGGTGGCAGTCCAAAGAAGAGTTAATTTTACTTTGGAAGTGATTCAGATCATAATCTGTTACCAAAGGAACAGGTATGTGGCCTGTTTTAGGTATGCGCTCTACTGAGTGCCCTGCAGTTGGTGTATTCTTTTGTCTTAACTGTGGTGATGGATGTTGAATGGAACTGCCTATGTGTCGCCTCATATTCATATCACAGGGAAATGGGTTACGGGTAACAACTAAGGTTTCATAATCATTCTGGTGAACTTAAAAAAGAATACGAATTGGAATATATTTCAAATTGATTTGTCTTATAAAAGTTTGTATAGGTGCCAATGATTCTTGCATGTTTTAGGGGGGAAAATTCATTTTTAGGTAATTATTTAAACGTTTTTTATTCAATGAAATTATTTGAATTCAGGGTCTGATTCTTGTTGATGTTTTTCGTCAACATTTTGAAAATCAACAGCGGCTACATTTTTTCTTGGGCTAATATTTACGTGGAGTGCCAAAATTAGTGGAAGGCACCGTGCATTGCTTTTTTCATTTTCCTATTAACTGGCATTGAATAAGTCATTGTTCCCAAGAACTTTTTGGCACTTAGCTATTAAAAACTGTAGTATCCTATAATTATTGTAAATGTTTCCACTTAATCAATAGCATAATGGGACAAATGCAATTAAAGACATCAAAAAAGGTCACATGCAAAATAATTCTACTTGAAATTAATGTACAGTTGTCTTTTCTGTGATGATTCCCCTGTCTAAGTGCATAATGCCAATGTTAGAATATCTCACGCTGCAAAAATCTGTGTATTTTTAATCTGCTGAAATTCCCTGAATGAATTTGTATGGATTAAAAAAAAAAATGTTACATCAGGTAACTATAATTTCACACTTCTTTAAGTGGAGGCTAGCAGCTGGCATGGAAATATCGAACTTAGACAAAGAATCAGGGATTGAACACATTAAAAAGGTCAGTAGAAATTACTTTCATCCTTCTGTTGTAGTACTTGACTGTGGCACTCTAACCAACTGGAGCAATTCTTACATTCCCAGTGGGTAGTGAAGTTTGGGGTTAAGCAGACTCTGCCTTCAATTTCATCATCTGTTCAATTTTCTTTTGCAATTTTATTTGTTTCTGCTGTTTTTACTGGCCTTACTGCTTATAACACACAGTCACCCCATAATTATTTGTACATTTAGAAAAAGTTAAGAAAATGATAGACAAGGAACCCAAAGAAGCATTAATTATACACTCAAAAAAAAATTGAAATACACCAAATAAACCCTTTATTATTAGTACCTTCTTAGGTTATTTCACCAACCCAAGAATTATTTGTACACAAGCACTAAGAGTTTGTGGCAATTTTCAAGTCTTTGTTTGCCCCCCTTTTGCCACAATCACTGCTTGTAGTCTCCTTGGCATACCGCCAACAAGTTTGGGGAAAATTAAATTTTTTTGCCCATTATATTCCACACTTGCTACAGCGGAGCCCTGAGCTGTGTGTCAGTGTTACACACAAGCATGAAAGGATCCTTGATTTTGCTCCACTCTGTGAAAATCTTGACCAGAATCACCAATCTATAGTCCTTATTTTTTATCATTCTGCTCATCAATCACGAGGGAGAAGGGTGATGTCCAGTAATAGCCAATGGTTTGTAGCCTCAGGATCCAAGCTTTCTTGATCATTTGTGCTGAACATTTGCACCTGATATTTTTTCCGATTGTGTAGACTGTACCTTTTTCTAGACCGTGTGTGGTACATACTGATATATTGTAGCAGAAGCTCCAGAAAGTGGTCCTTAATTGCCAACGGTAAATTGTTGTGCTTCAAAAACATGTATCTGGTTGCTGTTTGTTTACTGTGGTTGTGTTCATGGTTGTGTCTTCAAAATGATAGTCTACAATAATTTATATTTGAGCAAAGTTTTTATGCCCCCGTAAACAAAGTTTCGGGGGCATATCGTTTTTCACCTGTCCGTCTGTCCGTCCGTCTGTCCGTACTTTGCGATGGCTATAGCTTTTGATCGGCTCATGATAGGACTTTGATACTTGGCACATGCATTGCTTGTGAGAAGGCATTTCAGATGGGGTCATGACTTTTGACCACCTGACCTTGACCTTGGAGCATGACGTTTGCTGACAAAAACTTTAACATGGGCCATAACTTTTCATTTGTTAGTAATAGGCATTTGATACCTATTATATGTATTCCTTAGGATAAGGCCTTTCTGATGAGGTAATGAATTTCGACCTTGGCAGTCCGACTAGGTTTACATATATGCTGGCCATGTCTTTTGCATTGATCTCAAAATATATTTGAAAAGAGTTTGTTCAAAATGTGACAAATTCACTGCTCTGATTAAAATCAGCTTTGCAGTGCACAAGCATAGCCTACACTTCATTGACAGAAAAATATTTGTTTTAGTAAAACATTGCATTGATTTATGAAATAAACCAAATATTATGATCGATAAATAATAAAAATTAATATTTTTTTAATGAAAAAAATTTTTTGGCTAGGTCTTGCTACAAAAACATATCAATAATCTAAAGTTACTACCTAGTAAAATAAAAGTAAAAATAAGACTTTCCAAAATTTTGATTGCATTGGTAAAAAGACTGCAAGGCTCTTGGCCCTAAACATATTTAGGCTGTGCAGTGAATTATCTGAAAATTTTTATGAGCAACGTTATGTAGTGGTCTGGCTGATGTTATTAAAAGCATTTACATGCACCAGTATATCAGAGGTTTTAATAATGCTAGTTTCTAAATCAAAATGCTGGAAAAATTATTTCCAGGAGTTCAGAATTTCTAAATTTTCCGGCAGGGGGAACATACCCCCGGCCCCCCACAGGGCAATTACTGCTCGACTCAACATATTTCCTACTTATAAAACTTGTGAAAATACTGACCTGATCATCCGTCTCATGATGATTTATGAAGTTGTTTTTGTTGCAATAAGTAAGGTCTTCATGTTTCTGAGTAGGCTATCCATCAGATTTCAGAATATTATTATATGAATTGGTGTCCATTTCACCCAGAAAAGCATTAGTAAGGTCAGTGAGTGGTGATGGCGATCTGTCTCAGCTTTAAATAAGATTTTCAGTTGATCTCACAGTGATCGCTGAGGTAAAGATGAGGGTTCGGTGCAGGTCTGGTAAGTTCTTCCACTCCCATCCAGATCAACTTTGTTCAGACCTCACTTTGTATATGGAAAATGGTTGAAATGATACTGTAATAGTATAACGTTTTCCCTTCAGTGGACCTTAGAGGCCTCGACTGACCCATGAAAGGGTACCCACATTCTTTCGGATAAGACCAACTGTGGTCATTAAAAATCCTATTACACTCCTCTACAAGAGTTGGGGTTTCCCCATTGTCATGGCTAAATACGCAACCTGGCTCTTTCAACCTGCCACCTAATCATCCCCTGATCTAATTGTCTTTGCAAATTGTTCTCTGCCTCAATCCCCCTTGAAAAAGAGATTTCGATCTTAGCGGGACTTCTCTGGTTAAATAAAGGATAAATAAAAATATATACATTATAGACATGTAGTGAAGCATAGCATATTGTTGTCTGAAACAGATCCAGATGTTGCAATTAAATCTTACTCAAAGAAGTAATGTGAAACTATTATCGCAGCTTGCTGCATAATTGTGCCATCTTTCACATCTGCCCTGCTCCTTTTTTTAACCTTGGTCAAGCTGCCAGCCAGTGGCGGCTGGTGAAAAATATTCCAGGTGGGGCTGTTCTGTGCTGTACTCAGTTTTCAATAACCACCCTACTAGGATTCAACACAAATGGCAGGATACCCGTGCTTTGTGGAATAGTTGGTAATTATTTCATTCCAGTAATGGACCCTTTTGGTTTAAGGGCGTGAAAAAGCAAGATTTCGAGTGCACATGCTCTTTGCAGACTATGTGGGGCAGAAGATGCACAAATTAGAGCGTGGATTCAGACTATAAACAGGAATAATTTTTGTTCAGGAACATTCTAGGGCAACCAAGCTGCTACACACCTGATTCTACTAATCAATCTCTGGAATGTTTGTTAAGGGCCTTGATATTAGAATCAGGTGTGTAGCAGCCTGGTTGGTATGAAAGCCTGCACACACAGTGGCTCTTTCTAGAGAAGGTTCCCTACCCCTGTTCTAGGGTGTGCAGCAATCATTTTGTATATGGATGGCAAGATTAAGAATTCTGTATTCAACCTACCCCTAAATTGATTGGTATTTGGGTACCCAGAGAAACATAAAGATATGTAAACACATCTAGTGTGCGCCCAGTCAAGGAAATTTCAAGTTTAGTTTCAAATGCTGCTATTCGTGTAAGTAGCATATCGCTAACGGCGGCTGCCATGTCACTGATGACACACTGGGTTGCTAGGGCAGGCGCAGCATATGCATTTGGGATATTAAATATTAGCGTTACGTTGTAAACCCCCTTCTCACTGGTAAAAACACCCTAAAATATATTGGCGCCCTCCTTTGAAAATCGTTCTGGCAAATAAAAAGCCGGAACTAAGTGGAGATTGGATACAAAATTCTTTCCCCTTACGATATAGCTAGACAAAGCTCCATTAGTTTTCTCCCACAAACTGAAAGCATTGACTTCCTCAGCGTAACGGAGACTTGAGAGACTATACCCGCGAGATACTGTCAAGGTAAGTCCTTGACAAATTTATTTTCAGCACAGATGAAAATCCAAAATCAAATGTGTAGCGTTCAGTCAAACAGGAGTGATATGGCCTTGTATTTTACTTGTGTACCTGCGCACTTATCCATGTTGAGAGGAGATTAGGATCATGTGTGCTTGCCGGTTGCTTTGGACAATGCAAATTTGTCGCAAGAGCACTGTAGCCATTAGCTGACTTATGGCGTGGGACCCAATCATTGTGCTGTTAATGACATTTCATGTCCGCAAAACTAACTGGCAAACAAATTCAACTTTGTTGACTATATATATCAGGTAATTTTTAAATTGAAATCACAAGGAAACCAAATGATTATTGCAAGCAGCGAAATGAAAACGACACCTAGCCTTCACAAGTTCTATCATATAAGCCCCTCAGATCTGACCTAGAAAATAAACGTGATGGCACCAACATTCCACATTGGCTTGATATTTGTTTGCATAGACTTTAACATCTACTTAATGTTGTATATAGCCTATAGGATCGAACAAAGTGAGTCCCTTTTCAAAATGTGGATGCAAAAACTGGACACTGCAACAACAATAACATCTTGAAACAACAACAGATGAAATAATTCTTAGTCAATTAGTGGGCCAACTTAAATAATTTAATTTCAAACAGTACCTTAACTATATTTCTCCGATCAGATCGCTCTTTCCTTTTAGCTTGTGTCGGTGTCAAATCTTTTCGTTTGTAGGGAAACAGACAGAGTGAAGTCGGGCCAGCCGCTGACAAAATGAGTAGCTACTGCAGACTTTAGGGTGATCATTCAGGACAAAGTTCTTCCGATTTTTAGCTCAAATCTACGCCTGTCGTCTTCTGCCACAGGAACACAAAAACCTTAAGCCCTCGTCTTTACGATACCTGTTTGTGCACCCCATCACGCAACAAGTAGCCACCATAGTTCCTTTTGCCCCACATCAGCTCGATTGTGAATGCACCCGTGGACTCTGGCCTTAAACTGAACTTGTCTATTACCATCTGAGTCATTTTTACACAAAAACAGACAGCTAGCAATATACTGCACTCTGCACAAACTAAAGCTTTCCATTTGAAACTGAATTGAAAACAATGAATTGACTTGGGTATTTTTCTTTAACAACTGTGGTTAAAAGTACAAAACAAGAAAAATCTAATTATACTAATTAATTTAGCTGTAAGAACATTTCTATTCTGTGAACACGTCTCTGTAAGTTTCTTTATTTTGCTATTTTCCTCATCTTTGGGTCAACCTCATGCATAGGCGAGCCTGTTTGAACACAGAAGTAAGAGCGGGCTTTAAATAATGCATATTGCTTAGCAACGCTTTCCTTGTACTTACAGCAATGACCATGTTCTGTCAGGGCTGCTGCACTTGATGTACATTAAACACAAATCACAAGTCGGACATCCGTATGACCAACCCAAGAGTTAATTCCTACTTTTTTTTTTTTTTTTACACCTTGCTGGTGCACTTTACTCATGTAGCCGCAGTAGTTGACAAAACATTTATGGCAAGAGGATAAACCACACTAAGGATAAATTGGCAGACACGCCAGAAATAGAACACCGTGCTCAAACACTGAACAAATGGGAGAACTAAGGTACACTGCCAAAGGCAGGGGGAAACAGAAATACTCTCTCCATGAGAGGATAAACTAAGAAAACAAAAATTAAACCTAACTATACTGACGGATACACTGGGAGACTTATACACGGGGCAGACAAGACTAGAGCGCAGCAAACAGAAAGACTCGGGAACCATACACGGGAGACACTCAGAATGCACGAGGAGCTGAGACTTCACCATGTAGCACAGAGACAATACGGAGGATCCGTCTGACAATCACATCCAATGATACCACATATATAACCACAAGAGGAGGCGGGGACTGGGAATGCAATCACGGACTGAAACAGAAACACATGGGATTAATAAACAATCACATGAAAACCGGGTTAACAATAATGACTCGAGACAAGACGCGGAGACCATCAATCAAACTTAGACAGTTTAGATTAAGGTAATCTAAACGTGACAAGTAAAAAGCACCAAAAAAGGGAAGCATAGTTTTAAATGTAGTTAATCAGATACAGCTCAGATTGAAATACAAAAGCCAGAAATGCACACGCTCGCTAAATGAGTTAATCAAGGTTAATACTACGTGACAAATTATTTACAATCACCCTTAAATAAGTGCTGGTTAGTACGAGTTAGTAATAGCCTATCAGAGAGCGCATTCACTCAGTTTTGCGAGAATTCGCCCAGAATTAAGCACAGCTGGAAGCAATGAATGAAATACCTAAGCCGCAACGGAAAGAGGAAACGTGATTGGACGACGAGACGCAGGACTGCTGAAGGCAGTCACGCGACATCACTGGAGACAGATTGGGAGCGGATTGGCAGACGGCTGAACAGAGATCTGGAAATAAAGAAACGAAAGTAAGCACAAGCACAAATAAGCTCTGGACAACACACGAAAGGGCAGAATCATAACAGCAGCTGTGGCTAATCAGGAGATGTAAACTGCGAGAGGTTTAGATTATTAAGCATTTAAAGGTGAGATTTCCGAAGATGAAATTCAAAGTCAGAAGATTCCCCAAGTAAAAATGTCTGCCCATTCGAAGACTTGCTTGTTTAAAAATGCATCACACTGGATTATTATCAAATTAAAATATGCATTTTAAACACTTCAAGAATTCTACTTTCCGCTGAAATATACTCTGCCAAAGTGCAGTCTCCTCCTTAAAGCGCTTGAAATTGAGTCTATACAAACAAAATCAGTTACAAGTAAGCTTCCATTCTGTACGAGGCCAATCCTTCTCATTTTATGTGTTGAAAAAGATTAAATTGTGCTTCATATTCAATTATTTTTGTGCCAATGATTCTGAATGAGAAATCTTATGTTTCCATTTCTGAAATATTTGGCTGTTTTTGAAATGGCTTCTTGCTCTATCCTATTAATGTACTGTCTACTATTAATTACTGTGCACCGAAATATAAGCAATTTTTGGCAATAGAAAATTGAGTGCATTGATTAAAATGATTGTTAAGTTTAAGAAATATCATAGTTTACTTAAAGTATCCAGATGTCCACACATTTCTGAAGTTTGGATTGTGACTCAGTGAAAACACTGTATTTTAAAAATTCCAATTGGTTTCCAAATAGGATATTTCATTTCCAAAGATTTGTTGCAGTTCTGCCAATCATAGTTATTTGACAGCTGAATATGTGCTCAACATATGTTGCTGTTTTGCGGAAAACCTGCCATATCTTTCCAGTTACATTACAATTATTTGCATTTCCACTTGACTTGAAGGTGCACCAACATATTCTTCTAATTTAAAGCAATGCATAGACAGAAAGATGTAAAGTAGAATAAGCAACAAGAAAATGATAACACCATGCTGAAAACTTTTGAATTTTTCTTGTTCCTGGGCAGAGAGTGTGATTTTTACCATTGCTTATGCCTAAAGTAAATGGACATTAAAGGTAGATTCAGAGCTGACTTGTTATTAGATAATTTTCTAAACTTAAGAGAATTTTTAAGAACTGTCTTGAATGTTGAACAACTTACAAGAAGTTTCAAGAATTTTTTAGGATATTGAAGAACTTGAGATAATTTCAAGAACCTTCTAGAATTTTCTAGACCTTCCCATGGTAATATATATGCAGTGGCTCACCACTCACCACTTCAGTTTAGTTCTAGCTGCCTAAATTAAGATTAAGATATACTTTATTGAACCCCGTAGGGTAATTTGTCCTCTGCATTTGACCCATACTATAGTTAGGAACAGTTGGCAGCCACAGAGCAGCGCCCGGGGACCAACTGCAGTTCTAAAGCCAGTACCTTGGTGAGGAGCATTACTATAATGTTTTGGGGTGGGGGAAACTGGAGTACCCAGAGGATACCCGCACAAACATGGGGAGAACATGCAATATCCACAGAGAAAAGCCCCAGGCCAGATTCGAACCCACAACTTGCTTGCTGTGAGGTAGCAGTGCTAACCACTGTGCCCAGATGTTCTGTACATACACATAGTTGTATCTGGATTTTTCAGAGATGGCATCAGAAGCTGCAAACATTTTCCCAATATATTCTGCCACGTATTTGGCCAATTTATAAAAATGAGCTAAAATGCACTCTGTCACATCATCTGCTAAAATGTGTGAAAGCTACAGGACATATTTTGACATGCCTGTCAGTGATCCACACAAATTCTGGGCACCTCATTTTTCACCAGTGAGCACTGCAAAAAGAAAAAAGAAGGGAAGAGAATTTTTGCTCACTTGATTAGAAAGATTAGATATTATGCAAGTTTAATAAAATTTGATCCATTTGTTGTTTTATTCAGATCTTATGTAAATGAAAACGGCAAACTTGCCCATTTTTACGTAGAAAATAGGTGAATTAATAAATTTCATTATCCTGGTCACAAAAACAAAGTTTGAATGGAACAATGGGCATTTTCCATATCCAGAAAGGAAATTTGTGCAACATAGTGTAATTGCAATGTCCATTTCATGCATTTCCCATACTGTACAAAGCCTACTTATATCAGCATATTGAAATGTTTGGAAAGTAACCATCGAAAAGCTGCTGTGTCATTCCAGTTGAACGGCAGAGCTAGCCATTCATCATGTTCATTTCAGCAGCCCCAAATAAATTGTGGTACAGACGTACCTGAGCACATCCAAACAAGGTAAATGTGGCCTCAGGTCTAATCCTGCTAAAGCTGGGGACTGTTTTGTTGTTAAATTACTGGAAATAAAATAATGAGGACAAATGATGATGTTTGGCCTACCAATGGCTGTGGTAATCATAAAATTAATCAGTCTCATAAATCACTTGTGAAACTGCATTTAAAATACTAATTTGAAATATTTAAACAAGTAGTGTCAGGCATTATATACCCTGCCCGAGTGAGATGTTTTAAGCAATTGTATTTTTTGGTGACCTTGATCTTGAATATTGGCCTCTTAGGTTCAGAATTTGATCTGGTGATCCTTGGACCATTGTGCACCTCTCCTGAAAGTTTCATGTGATTTGGTCATACTTTTTTAATGTGCCAAACTGCTGACAGACACGCAAGAAAACAAACTGATGCCACCGAAAACAATAGCTTTCTATTTTCAGGCAACGCCCCCAATCCTCGAATAGACATTGAATAGACTTTCATTTGAACTTAATTTCAGGTCAATCAGACAAATGGTTCTGAAGATATGGCCAAAACGGTAATTTTACATCACAAAGCGCCACCTGGTGGCAAAATATTGAACTATACAGGTATGATGTCATCATGTGACACGTTGTGAGGTCATGACCTTGCAGTTGCACATAGTTTCATGTCAATTGGAGAAATAGTTCCAAAGATATAGCAAAAATGGTGAATTTTATTACATAACATAACATAACATGAATGGCAAGAACAGGCCTTTCAGCCCAACTAAGCTCGCCAGTTTCTTTATACTATTGTGAATATATCCCTTCAGATACTAAATGACTCTATGGTATCTAGCTTTAGGTCAAGCCTGCTCTTGAAAACCCCCAAGGTCTCTGCCTCAACAATATGGTCAGGTAAGCTATTCCACATTGAAATTACTCTATGGGTGAAGACATATTTCAGAATATCAGTGCTAAATTTACCTTTGGTCAACTTCCATTTGTGACCCCAAGTTCTACTCACAACACTTGGTTGAAGGAATCCTACATGATTCACTTTCTTAATCCCTTTAACATATTCAAAGACCTCAATCAAATCACCCCTGAGTCTCCTTTTCCTAAAACTAAAGAGATTAAGGATCTTCAGCCTCTTCTTGTAGCTTTCATCTTTTATACCTGGAATAAGCTTGGTGGCTCTTCTCTAAACTTTCTCTAGAGCCTCTATATCTCTCTTAAAGAACTGTACACAATACTCCAGGTGTGGTCTAACGAACGTGTTGTACAAAAGAAGCATCACTTAGATTTGTACTAAATACTTTTGGCAATGTATCCTAGCATCCGATTAGCTTTTGTAACTGCTACGGCACAATGGCTAGAACCTGTGAGGGTTTGGTTTACAATCACTCCCAGATCTTTCTCTTCTGCTGTATATTCCAGTTTTAAACCTCCCATGAAGTAATCCCGTCTAATGTTTTTATTACCTACAAGTACAACTTTTTCCTAGATTAAATTTCATTTGCCACATTTCTGCCCAATTCTGGATTCTATCCAAATTGTCCTGAATCACTTTAGTGGACCCTAGACAATTTACCAAACCCCCCAATTTAGTATCATCTGCAAATTTAACCAATCTGCTCTCAATATTCCTATCCAGGTCATTAATATAAATGAGGAACAGCAGGGGTCCCAACACCGATCCCTGGGGGACGCCACTCCCCACCATACCCAGCTGAGATGAGATATCACTGACCACTACTCTTTGTGTTCTGTCCTGTAACCAGTTCTGAATCCACTTCAGAATACCACCTGTAACTCCAATGGAGCTCATTTTAAAAATTAGTCTCTTATGCGGTACTGTATCGAATGCTTTCTGAAAATCCAAGTAAATGATGTCATAAGCCCTGCTCTGGTCGTGAGTCCTGGTGGCTTCTTCAAAAAATTCCAGAAGGTTTGTTAGGCATGACCTTCCCTTCCGAAAACCATGTTGACTATCCCTCAAGATACTGTTATGTTCAAGAAATAAGTCCAGCTCATCTTTTATGATAGATTCCAATATTTTGCACGAAATGCAAGTTAAACTCACTGGCCTGTAGTTTCCTGGCTTGGTACAGTCCCCTTTCTTATATATTAGTATTATATTACCCTGTTTCCAATCATTTAGTATTTCTCTAGTTTCTAAAGACCGTCTGAAGATAGCGGATAGCGGCTTAAAGATGAACTCACCAGCTTCCCTGAGCACTCTAGGATATAAGCCGTCAGGACCCGCCGCCTTATCTGCTTCTAGTTTATGCAACTTCTCTAATACTTTTTTATCCTGAAGCTCAATTTCTGCTAAATAATCTTGAGCATTTGACGTGCCCTCTGGCCAAATAAAGACCCTTTCTGAGGTAAAATTCTCAGCAAAGTAACTGTTTAAGGCATCCGCAATATGCTTGTTATCATATAGCAGCGATCCATTTTTATTCTTTATGCACTTAACCTGCTCTTTAAATTTCCTTTTTCTGCTACAGTACTGAAAGAAGCGCTTAGGGCTAGTTTTTGCCCCCTCTGCAATTTGTCTTTCATACAGTCTCCTAGCATTCCTCAGCTCTATTTTGACCACAGCCCGCATTTTACAGTATTCAGCCCTGGTATTCTCATTGTTATCCTTTATGTACATCTTATAAAGATTCCTCTTTTCCCTCAACATCCTACGAATACTTTTGGTCATCCACTGAGGATTCTCTTTTTTCAGCTTACTTTTGGACACCTTCGGAATGAATCTGCATTGTGATTCAAGTAATACCCCCTTAAATCTTTCCCACATCTCATTTACGGACTTACAGTCCAGGAGTGTCTCCCATTTTATTTCAGCTAGATATGAGCGCATCCTGTCAAAGTTTGCTCGCCTAAAATTGAAAATTTTTATTTTAGAATACACCTTTTTAACTTCCCATGAAACATCAAAATTAACAGTGGAGTGATCACTTGCCCCAGGTGGCTCCAGTACCTCAACATTGCTAATTCTATCAGGGTCATTCCAGAGCACTATGTCTAAAATTGCCTTCTCTCCGGTAGGTTTATTAACATACTGCACCAAGAAATTATCATTTATAACATCTAGAAATTCTTCCTCCCCCCTACCCTGTCCTTTCACCATTTCCCAATTGATACCAGGATAATTTAAGTCTCCCATGATAATAGTCCCACCACCACTACAAGCTTGCGTAATCCTCCTAAAAAGCATTTCATTGATTGTACTGTCCAAAGCTGGTGGTCGTTAGCATACTCCTATGTTTAAACTGTCTCGTGTCTGCCAATGAGCCTGACCCAGATATCTTCACAGGACAAGGAATGTTCAATTTCGGGAATTTCCTGTACATTAATGTTTTCATTCGTATTACATCTATCCTTCCTAAAGAGCTTATAACCCTCTATATTATATTCATCTCCATCCTCTTCACATAGCCATGTCTCTCTAATTCCAACTATGTCATAGCCCTCACTGATCACTACAGCCTCAAGTTCTGGAAATGTATTTTTTATGCTTCTTGCATTTAAATGAAAACATTTCAGATTATTACTAATGCTCTTCCCCCTTGACTTCCCATGTGGCCGCTGCCTCGAGTCCCCCACTACGCTTTGTTGCTTTAAAAGTAAAACATCGATAGTGCACGTTAGGCCATCAGCTTTCATCAGGGGAGTCTGCATTTCCCTTTGTGCAACTAACACTAACTCACTCACTAACCTCCCTGCCCCCCAAGTCCCCAGTTTAAATAATCCCTCAATAATCCCTGTGCTACCCTCAACATACGCTGGCCCAGTGCAAAGGTACCCCCCCGGTTCAGGTGCAGCCCGTCTGGCTTGAACAGGTCACCCCTGTCCCAGAAAAAGTTCCAGTGCCCCATAAACCTATACCCCTCTTTCCTACACCAGGTTCGTAGTCACGTGTTAAACCTCCAGATAAAATTCTGCTTACCTCTGCTGGCACGTGGTACCGGTAGACTCCCGGAGAACACTACCGTTGAGGATCTGCTCCTAAGCTTCTCAGCTAATTCCACAAATTTGCCTTGCAGAACCTCAAACCTACCCTTTATGTGACAAAGCTCCACCTTGTGTCAAAAGTTTGAATCGAACCGGTATAATGTCATCGTGGGAAGCATCCTCAGGTCATGACCTTTCATTTGCACTTGATTTGAGGTCAATCGAACAAATTTTTCCAGCGACAGTGATTGTTTTTCAGTTTTTGGCCCCTGGTGGCCAATCTAGAAATTAAAAATTGTCCAAAATCGAATCAGTTCTTCCTCTTTATGATACTTACTTATATGCAAAACTTGGAATTTTTAATTGAAATATTACTGCAGTCTGCAGTTATTGCGTTAACGCGTAAATTAGTTTTTGGCCCCTGGTGGCCAATCTAAAAATCGTAAATTGTCCAAAATCAAATCAGTTCTTCTTCTTTATGATACTTACTTATGTGCAAAATTTGAAATTTGTAATAGAAATATTACTGAAGTTATCGCGTTAACACGTAGTGCGGCGGCGGTCCGGCCAAAAACATAATATCCCCCGGAACGTCATTCGGCGTTCAGGGATATAATTATAATCTGAATCGGAATTACATGGTTTTGAACTGGATTAAAAAACTGGATTATTAAACTAATAGTGTTGTATCCAAACTAAAATACCAAAATAAGAAAAGGGAAAAATTTGGAAGAGGAAGTGGATTATTGCCTGAGTTTTTGTATTATTCGTATATGTGGACTACTAATTATTCATTTAGTAGTCCACATACAGTATACAAAATGGTTTAAGTGATTGACGGTCCCATGTTATGAAAATCCACTTTTTCCTTACCTTCCCACATGTATGGTCATCTGCCTGGTACCATATTAAGTGGGGGAGATTGATAACAGGCAAACAACCCATTTTAGAGAGGTCGTCATTTTTAAATATGTTGCAAGTTTTTGAGGCAAATTACATGGTTTTGATTGGGCTGCATCTTCTATGTAGAACGCAGCGCATTTGCATAAGACAACAGGGAAAATATTCCCACTTCGCACTTCTACCAGAAAAACAAAGAAAAGGTCAGATTGGAAGTAGCGGGTGCAGTTCTAGTTACAGAAACAGTAGGAGCTTGAAGTTGTTGTGCTGGCAAGTTTAGAGGCAAAACAACAAGTACTCTGGTCAACTGCAACGACCTACATAAATGTCTTTGTTTTCAGCCTGCATCAGAATATGCAAAGAAGCAGTGGCATAGATTTATTTTCAAAGAGAACATTCCAGCTAACGTTCGGGTGCCTGGTTTGTTTAAGTGCACTTTGTGTCAGACTGAAAAAAAAAGGTCGGTACAAAATAGGATTTGTAAACAAACTTGTTTGAAAAAGTGGAGGCAAACCCACTCTCCAAGACTCATCTGCGGATGTGCAAATCATGAGTACTGCTACTTTGTGAGAGTATTAGCTGTTTGTGAGGACTTGTCTATTGTTGATAGCTACAACCAGTAGTGTTAGCTGCATGGCTGCACATGTTTTATTCTGCCCAACTTATTATTTTTAAAACGTCTGTCAGTAACATAAATGGTTTTTCTATCTCACTCCCTCCCTTTGTCAACAAGTCACCTAAAATTAGACAGAGAAAGGCAAATGTATTGTTCAAGCTATCTCTTGTGTGGTTAACAGACAATAGATGTGGCTAACAGGCGGTAGTGATCCCGCCCAAGGGAACTGTTATTAATTTTAGCATATCTATACATCAGTGTATAGGTTGTTGACAAACATGGAAATTAAATGCATTCATTCTAGCTGAAGCTTGTTCCTGCTGTAAGTGCACTGGTTTATGACCACACTTGAATTCTTAGTATATTTAAACTTGTATGGTGATAGCAAGTCGTGTTTGGCTTTGTATGTACGTGTCATACTCATGGTTGCTTCACCTGCACTAATTACAAAATATGTCCACTTCATGAATCAAAAGTGTTTTTGAAAAAATTGCGAAGTATAGAACTGAAACTCAGATTTTTTTCTTGGGGTCTTAATGAACCTGTGGAATATTTAATTCTTGACCATGAGCAAAAATATGTTTTGCAGTTGTTTATGAGGTGAGTATTTCCCCCTTGAAACATCCCGACATTATGATTCCTCAGCTATATTACAGGTTAGAGTGAAAGATTGGTGAGCGTGAATGCAAAATAAGATGTGCTGGCAACATGGATCACATGGTGCGCTCGTACTGTGTGAAGTGTGAGACGTAAGAGCATCAGGTGGCCCCTTGTGCTGTGCTTCAATGTGATTGATTCACCAGGCTTTGCGGCACTAGTGATCAGGCTTTCGAACCACCCATATTGGATGGCACAAAGAAAAAAAGAGTCTGCGCAAAGAGTTGTTGAGGTCACTTGGTGAAGCACTGATTCATGATCTATTGCAACAGAGAATGCAGAATCCTAGGGCTCTGCAAAAGGGTGCTGAGAGTGCATTGCTATACAAGGCAATGCTTGATGGACAGCTTGCGGCAAAACGTTGCTGCATTTTGTGCCCAGGAGAACCTGATAAGAGGATACGTCAAACGTGCCCTGCATGTGGATGCCATGTGTGCGAGGAAGGAGAGGAGGAAAGCCAATCATACTGAAAGTCAATAACTGAGCATTTGCTTGACATTTAATTGAACACATGATACTTGCATGTAATGAGGACATTACTAGTTGCCATTTCCTCATTGTAATTGCCAGATTAGATAATCTTGTCAATGCGAAGACGCAGGTTACAATCGCCCTCAGAAAAATCTAGTAAAAGCCCACATTTTCCTGATATCTCCATTCAGTGCTCTTATTTCTTTAGAATTATATTTGATGTTTTTCATTTCAAAATACTTGTTTGCATGTTAGGTGTCAACTGCAGCATCAGTGCAAATAAAAATCTGTTCAGTTTCCATAAAATTGGAATATTCCTTGTGCTGATTAGTATTAATCGTGTTGTGTATTTAGAGACTGCGGTAGATATGCCTGGAGATTTTAATGTATTTGCATGTGTTTACACGTGGTGTAAAAGGCCAGTGGCTCTCTCTTCCGGCCAATTAATACAAAGCTCATTTCATGATGGGGTCACCCACTCAAAATAGCCTTTTTGTAATGGTTTCATTGCAGTCTGTCCCCCTTCAGCTGTCTTCGCCGCACCTGTTGTTCGTTGAAGTGGAGGTGAAGTTAAAGTATTTAAGAAGCTGCATTGCCAATTGGCGTTGCAGCTGCATTCTGGATTTATCCCTGCTGTGTGGTGCTGCTGCTCCCCTGTTGTTTTTGGTTTTTTAAAGTATGTTTAGTAAATCTTTGCTATTTTTATTTCATCCTGTGCAAGTGGGTCCCTTCCTCTCCTTTTGGGTACATGGTCCCAGTGCTCGCCGGATTGCAGGTTGCATCCAGCGGGACCAAACCATGACACTGTTCTATGATGGGGAGAGTGACTGGCAGCAAATGGCCTGAAAATAATGGATTAATTTTTTTTTTTTCTTTTCTGAATGTGTTACAAGCTTCCAAACTATCGGACATCCAAGAATATAGTTCCTTGGAAAAAAAACTGCATAATGTGTGAGCACTACGAAAAATTGGCAAATAGTGTCAGTGATAGAGAATATACAGTAGTCTTAGAAATAAGGAAAGAAGAAACAAATCAGGTTTTCATCAAGAATTTTCATTTGTCCTGTGTACTGTCAGTAGCATTAAAAAGAAAATATATTATAATTGGAAGAAACACCTGTACGATATACAAAACCCAAAACCAGTGAAGTTGGCGCGTTGTGTAAATCGTCAATAAAAACAGAATACAATGATTTGCAAATCCTTTTCAACCTATATTCAAATGATTACACTGCAAAGGCAAGTTACTTAATGTTCGAACAGGTAAACTTTGTAATTTTTTGCAAATATCAGCTCATTTGGAATTTGATGCCTGCAACATGTTTCAAAAAAGCTGGCACAAGTGGCGAAAAAGACTGAGAGAGTTTAAGAATCCTCATCAAACACTTATTTGGAACATCCCACAGGTGAAAGGGCTAATTGGGAACAGGTGGGTGCCATGATTGGGTATAAAAGCAGCCTCCCTAAAATGCTCAGTCATTCACAAACAAGGATGGGGCGAGGGTCACTACTTAGTGAACAAATGCGTGAGCTGATTGTCGAACAGTTTAAAAACAACATTCCTCAACGAGCTATTGCAAGAAATTTTGGGATTTCATCATCTACAGCCCGTAATATCGTCAAAAGGTTCAGAGAATCTGGAGAAATCACTGCACGTAAGCGACAAGGCCGAAAACCAACATTGAATGCCCGTGACCTTCGATCCCTTAGGCGGTACTGCATCAAAAACCAACATCAGTGTGTAAAGGACATCACCACATGGGCTCAGGAACACTTCAGAAAACCACTGTCAGTAACCACAGTTCGTCGCTACATCTGCAAGTGCAAGTTAAAACTCTACAATGCAAAGCGAAAGCCACTTATTAACAGCACCCAGAAACGCCGCCGGTTTAGCTGGGCCCAAGCTCATCTAAGATGGACTGATGCAGAACCATCCGGACTGTTATAGGCGCAAAGTTCAAAAGCCAGCATCTGTGATGGTATGGGGGTGTATTAGTGCCCAAGGCATGGGCAACTTACACATATGTGAAGGCACCATTAATGCTGAAAGGTATATACAGGTTTTGGAGCAACATATGTTGCCATCCAAGCAACGTCAATTTCATGGACGTCCCTGCTTATTTCAGCAAGACAATGCCAAGCCACATTCTGCATGTGTTACAACAGCATGGCTCCGTAGTAAAAGAGTGCGGGTACTAGACTGGCCTGCCTGTAGTCCAGACCTGTCTCCCATTGAAAATGTGTGGCGCATTATGAAGCGTAAAATATGACAACGGAGACCCCGGACTGTTGAACAACTTAAGCTGTACTTCAAGCAAGAATGGGAAAGAGTTCCACCTTAAAAGCTTCAAAAATTGGTCTCCTCAGTTCCCAAACGTTTACTGAGTGTCGTTAAAAGAAAAGGCGATGTAACACAGTGGTAAAAAGGCCCCTGTGCCAACTTTTTTGCAATGTGTTGCTGCCTTTAAATTCTAAGTTAATGATTATTTGCAAAAAAAAAAAAGTTTCTCAGTTTGAACATTGAACATCTTGTCTTTGCAGTGTATTCAAGTGAATATAAGTTGAAAAGGATTTGCAAATCATTGTATTCCGTTTCTATCTACGATTTACATAACGTGCCAACTTCACTGGTTTTGGGTTTTGTATTTCACCATCACTGTGTCTATAAAATCTAACAACACATTGACCTATGGGACTATTGCAGGCAATTCAAAAGTATCTAGAGGGAGAGCCTGAATCGCTCACCTGGATCTGTATGAAAACTAACTTATTCTTAAAATTACAGAAACGTAATATACTCAGCCAAAATAAAAACTTCACACTTTTTTGCAGGTCGATAAGTTGAACATACAAGAAATTAGGTTTTAAATAATGATTTTATTTAATTCTGTACTCATTAAAGATGGTGTATCATAAAAATAATGTCCATAATGTAACCAGTTCCGGAAATGCTACGGAAATGTCCAAGAGTAAAAATGGTAAGTTACAACTTGAATAAGAGCAGTGCGCAGGCGATTACGTATGGTTTGGGTAGTCACACGACCTCTAAACAATTAATTCCCAGAGGACGTTGCAGTGACAAATTGATTATGCAAATGACGTAAGACAATTTGCCGGTCTTCTGCTTTTGATGTCACACGTGGGCTACCAGAACGAGGTCGGTCAGCTGTGGTGCCAGTTTGTTGGAGACGTGTCCGAAGATCATGGATAGTCCATCGACTGCATCCCATAACCCTTGCAACGTCAGTGACAGACGTTTCCGTATTCAGCATGCCAATGGCACGTTCACGCTGAATGTTTGACTGCCATGGCATTGAAAATCAACGAATAATTAACTGCTAAAACTTGTTTTTCTGAGACGTCACTCTAACGTGCTAACGTGAGCTCAGCTGCACATCTCTCATAAGATCACGTGACTAGGAACACGAGAAAACATGGTTTTAGCTTAAAGTATGCTCGCACTTGCTACATACCTGTGCACGTCAGAGTTGATGTGTGTCATGATGTCTTTGACAACGCATTTACCCCAAGTGATAATAAAAACTCTTTCATTAAAAATTTCAAGAAAATATTTACAAATTTATGAGTGTGAAGTTTTTTTTTGACTCAGTATATACTGCAGCATACAAGTAACAACGTGCAGGATCAACGTGCAAAAAACATAATTACGATTCCTGTATGTCCCATAATTTCCCAAAATCAGTTTTAAAATGGGAAAAAATAAATCAGTTTGATTCAAACAGAAATTCCAGGGGATTCTGATTATCATTTCAGGAATCTAAAAAGCGAATTGAATGTGATGGTTTATTCAGATGCTATAGTGAAATACAACAAAAATCGTCATATTTGATATTCTAAGGCGAATAAGTCCTACAAAGAGCCATTCTACAATTTCAGTGTGATGGAGACTTTTGTTGAGCTTTATTTGCTGAGCATTTTAGCAATTGAATGTTTTTCTCCATCTCTTACAGTTTTCATTATATTGGGCAAAAAAACAAACAAAAAAAAAAAAACGCAAGATCGTCAAGTTTGACATTTCAAGGCCAATAACTCCTACATAAAGACTTTTGTAGAGTTTCATCTGCTGATAATTTTGAGGTAATGGTTTATTCTCTGGCTGCTTCAATTCCTGAGATATAGCTGAAAATAGGTGGTTTTAACCCCATGTTCTATATAGTAACAATGTTATTGTTCTTCAGACAGTGGGCATAATCAATACAATTTTTAAAGTAGACATCCCAGGGATGCGGCTAATTTTAGTCTGGATCTGTTCAGTAGATTTATGAAAAATGTTACTGACAGACGATAACGAACGCCAGTGATGGCAATAGCTCTTTGGTCCAGGTGAGCTAAAAATGAAGTTAAATAGGGCTAACAATGCTTAAATTTGTTGTACGGGTGATATTAGAACAAATCAAAATACATTCTCTAGTCAAGGTAAACAGCTGTTAACCAAAATCACTCTCCTGCAACTCAATAGCTTGGTTCCTTTGTGTGCCGTTTCTTTAATATTTCAGATTACCCTCTTCCATCAAAATTTCTGGCAAAAACAGGTCTCTCCTGAAGATAACACTATATTTTCCTTTCTGATCGGACTCAGCATTAACTAGCTGTATGGTCTGCAACAGAGCCAACCTATTTGTCATGGCTGGGGAAGAGAAGAGATATCAAGGCTGCAAGGACTTGAAAACACAGCAACAGCACCCAAAAGGCAATCTAAAGATTCCAGCTTATTTTCCTCTTTAAACAGAGCTAACAAAAAAATCCCTCCAAGCATTTATATTACCCAGAATGCGTTTCTCATTCTCCCTCTGTAAAATTTTCACCTCTGCCATTTCATTTGTGCTGGCAAAAGGATGGATGATGGCAAGGAAAACGGAATTGAATGCAATTTCAACTCTCAAGTTCGATACATTTTTAACACGTTGGACACTTCTAGTATTGACAGGGGTTTACAACACCATTTAGAAACTTCAGTCACCTGAACGAGTTGCTTTATATGCACTTGCAGCAAGCCTGAATGCTTGTGGAGATTGCTATTGGTGATGACATTTGAGTGACATAGCTACTATTAAACTAGTCAGTTAAATGGATATTTTGATTAGGTTGGCACAGAAAGTATTTAAATTTCTTGGTGCTTGAAATGCTCTTAAAATCAACCTCAGTTCTATGAAAGGCTAATACGTACTGTGATGTGATGATTCCTTGCCTCAAAATGAGGGCTGTTAACGCTACCTTATGCTTATAATTCCAAATTCTTAATATATTAAATTATTTGCCACACTCAGATTTTATTATTAGGTTTAAGTCGATCAAGTTAACTTATAACTCTTGACTACCTCAATTCTCCACAGATATCTGTTATAAAGGCAAAGCAACCTAACTTATCAAATAGATAAGAGAGCAGCTGCGGCGACATCATTCTTCAGCACTGCCTCAGTACCAGACTGGTATGCCACATTTATCATCATGCAATGCCCTGCATATAAACCCTGCCTGTTGTCATTTGGAAACATGGAGACCTGTGCATAAGATGGCTTACATGTTCACTCTTGACCATCTCTTGGATGATTGTTTATTGCCATAAAATGCATCTCACAGCCTAAAAGTAATGGTTGGCAACTATTTTAGGCCTTCCCTAGGACTTCAAATAATCTAGCTTTCAGAATTTTTTCTTAACGATTATGTCTGGCATTCTGAAGAACCAAGGGGTGATGTACATCACTGTCAGCATAATAAGTTTCCCATGACAGCAGGCAGCAGGCTGAACTCATTGCCCTTATTCTATTGTGGTACAAAAAGGCTGCACAGAAAAGCAGTTCAAATAAATCACACTGCTGCCATTTCATTGAGATATCACCTAATAATCTTCAAATTAAAGTATTTTTAGAATTGCAATACCCACTATGGTGAGCCACTCAGGGAAATGCATACAACAGTCACAGTTGAATCTGTTTCTATGGCGACATGAGTGTGGTTAGCAGAGGCAAAGCAACAATATATTTCCAGTGACTATATTACTGGTCATCCTCTGTGTGAGGTAGGAGAACACTTTTCTTCGATGGGCTCGCTGCATCGGACAAAATGATTTGTTCTGAACATTGAACAGCAGGAACTAAGGAATTTGGAAGTACGTTGCCGATCACATCTACCTACAACCCAGTTCTTAGAAAAGTTGGCACATCGTGGTAAATGCAATTAAAATCAAAAAGGACAGATTTGAAGAGTCCAGTCAATCTATAATATATTGAAAACGATACAAAACCTTATTTGATATTCAAAAATGTGAATTTAATTGCTTATAGAAAATGTACAATGTTATGACTGCAACTGAGTCCAAAAAATTTTGCATGGTAGACTGTTCACCACTTTGTAACATCACCTTGTCTTTTAACACTTTCCTCGCTAGTGTATTTTCTAAGTTGCCAGCCACTGCCAGCATATTTGATAATATTCATTGATCTTTGGATAACTATTTTTGTCTGAAGATCTGAAAGATTTGTTGACTGACAAAGGTTTACCTACAAAGGTTTACCAAAGTATTTCAGAGCCCATGTTGTGAAAGCCATTGGAGCCGAATGACTGTTTTTTGGACAGTGACATCTGAGGGATCGGAGATCAAGCACATTCAGAAGTGGTTTTGGGCCTTTCCCTTTACTCACTGAGATTCAACCAGATCCCAGTATGTTTTCATTATATTACACACTGTACAGGGTAAAATATTCAAAATCCAACCAATTTGTCTTTGGAGAACCTTGTAACAATAGTGAAATACTATAAGCTCTTGAATATGTTGGAAAATTGGCTTGCCTCGACCTGATTTACTCTTGTGTGACTTGGCGTTTTTATAGACTGCTTAATGCAATAACACAATAAGCACTTTTGGTTAAATTGCCTTTTTCCACATTATGTTATTATTCATCCCCTGCTGTGATAAGAAGCGAAGCGAGGGATATTGCAATAAAGCTTGTCCATCCATCCTTCTCTTCATCAGTCTGTCCATCCACCTGGATAAGTGGTAATAAGTTTTCTCAGCAACTATTTGACATAGATAATAGAAATTTTGAGTGTGTATGCAACTAATGACATTCATTGGGTTCCATGGTGGGGGGGATATTGGTGGCAGGGTCTTCGTTTGTCACATCATTAGTCCTAAAGTGCCCCTGCATAAACTTTTTTGGAATCTGTTGCAATCATCAGATTTACTGTAAAATCATAATATATTTTCAATTAACATTTGAAATGACAATGTAGCATAAGATTAGGATCATTCACAGATGAAGTGAATAAGGGATTATTCTTTTAATGCATATGTGATGGTCAGGGATATATAATAACGCAAAGCGAACTGTCAGTTCTCATAATCGATGTTTTGGATGTGGGAGAGAGAGGAATGCATAAAGACCCAAGTGACTTTGACAAGGGCCAAATAGTTACACAATGGCCAGTTTTCTGGGCTGCTCCTGGTTAGCTGTAATGAATCCCTACTGACAGGGGTCTGAGGGTCAAATGATGAACCAGTGATACAATGTTGGGCATCCCATGCAATCAGCACGGGCACTGCAGGCTATTCCTTCTGATCCAAACTGACTGAAGGGCCGCTGGGCACAAACTGATGGAAAGGTAATGATAATGATGTTAGGAATATGCTACTGCATCTCATTCAGCTGCCTACAGCAGCCATACCACTACTTCACCTATTCCAACTGCTGGCTGATGCTAAGTAGGTGTGGGCTTTGGTAGTACTTGCATGGGAGACCACGTGGGAATAACTAGTTGCTGCTGGAGGAGATGTTGGTGGGCCAATAGGTGGCAATCTTCCATCTGGTGGGATAATCCCCAATGCACCAGTGCAATGATGGGTACACTGGACTGAAGGAGCCGCTGTCTTTGGGATGAGATGTGAAACTGAGGTTCTGACTCACTGTGGTCATTAAAAATCCCATGACAATCTTCGACAAGAGTAGGGTGTTCCCTGTTGTCATGGTTAGATTCCCGACTGGGCTTTTTAAATTAACTTGCCACCTAATCATCCCCCAATCTAATCGGCTATGCAATTTTTCCTCTCCCTCTCCACCCCAAGCCCCAGGGTTACGCTGAAAAAGAGATTTCAATCTCAACGAGACTTCCCAAGTTAAATAAAGGATAAATGAAATAAAAATATAATACTGCGTTGCTTGCCTGCTGACTTGTCAGAGTTCCCATGCTAATCCCTGTCCCCTGGCGTCCCTCAGAAAACGCTACAGATTTTTGATGAATAACTCACCACATAAATCCATTTTTAAAGTTCGTGGCGGGTTATGCAGTGTACGAGGATAATGTGAGGCGAGTTTGCCCAGCACATTTTTGTGTTTGTAGGGTTTATTTTTACGGGGTGGAAAAAGTGTTCAAAGTTATCAAAAAGTTTTTTAAATTCGCAAGCTACTGAAAAAGTGAGGATAGTTTGTAACATACGTAGCTGCTATGGGGCTAGTACGTCCCTAGTTATTCCAATTCAATGCTATAGCGAGGTCAGTAATCCAGGCCAGGGCCAGGCCGACACGTCATCGCTGTGACCATACAACGTATATGCTGCATATGCTCTGCTAACATGTTGCAAACCCACTGTGCATGTGTGGCAAACTCACTGTATATTGGCTGCGTAATAGTGTCGCTTGGGTTTCTAGCTTGGCGTCTACGACTCTGTGACATGGCCAGTTCCTATAAAAGCTGCGTATTGACCTTGCTCCGTCATTTCTGCCTACGACAGCCATGTTTTCATATCAGCTGCAGCTTAGATAGCCATGATGCAAAATAATGGTGGATTGTTGAAAACACCCCTTTTATCGGGGTTGGAGGTCCCAAGAATTTTGGGTAAACTTTACAGATGATGCACAGCGAATACCTGTACCTTATACCGGTTATATGCATTTATGTACCTTATTCGGCTCTTACGTGGCACGTTATTCTTTTGCATGGCGGTTATTGTAGTGACTATTGAGAAAAAGAGGATTTTGTTGGCATCTTAGCATACAGCAAAGACCAAATCAGCTACTGCTAGGAACTCATGCCATCCTGTCTGACTCATCTCACTCATTCCCCTGTGTACGATTGAGTCTTTGAGCAAAAACCTGATATCATATCTCTGCCTCCTCAGATGAAGACCATGACCAGCGCTCTGCTTATCTGTGGTTCCCGTCACTGCAATCAGATTCCACCCTCCCCCCGCTGCTTCCTAGTTATGTTTTGTAAAGCGTGTACTGTGCATTGAAGTCGAAATGGCCATCACGACGGCCAGCGTCTTTACTCATTTTGTTGATTTGACAGCTGGGCTGGTTAGTGCTGTTGCTCCCTCACACTAGAATTTTATTGGTTTTCCTGACATTGTGCCAACCAGACCAGAAGTCTGGCCTAGAGAAGGACACGCATATTGTTTTTCTCAACTGTTGGTGATCCATTCCTTTGACTCCGGTGCCCTTTTTGGGGGAAATATCCAATCATAGGAATCATGTGGTGTGATCCTACAATAATAACATCAATATTGCAAATACTATAGTTCCTTAAATCATCACCTGACAAGAAAGAAAATTAAATCGTTTGAAATTGATAGTTAAGAGAATATTTAATTTCACAGTATCACTATGGTCATGTCCCAACTGTCATTTACAAAAAAAATGCTTTTGTTCATACACAAATGTGTCATTAAATGTATTGCACTATACTTTCGATGAGTCAAAATGCAGTATTTTCACTTTCGCACGGTTAGACAATGGTAAGAAGAAATATAGCTGCAAGCAGCAATGAAGGGGCCAAGCACGACAGGGTCACCATGTAGACAAACAATCAGAACAACCCCTGAACAAGATAAAAGTTCGTCATTAGTGTTTCAGTTTGCATGCTGACTCACGGTCCAAATTAACTTAAGTTCATTTTCATGGTCTTACCAGCCGATCACCTTAGGTCCGACAGCAACTGCATATTATCTATGCTGGCTCAGGTCATGCCACCCAACACTCATTGAAATCTAAAGTGACCCACATGAGTATTTTACCCAAAACTTTTTGTTGACATATCTGTTTTCATCCTGGTGTAATGGGTATTATAATACATTTTTTTGGTTTTTTTTTCTGGTATAGTGCCCCCATGTGGCCAAATGTCATTAAACTTGGTGGGTATCCAATATTCCCTTTGCCAATGAATTTACCCATGTTTGGCATCAATCCAATTAAGCATTGCTGAGACATTGCTCCCTTCCTGTTTGGTGCCTTCGCCATCCAAATACATTGGACGACTGCAGCCAAATACTTTTCCCTAGCAAAATTATTTTGGTAACTTTTTGTCAGGCCCCTCTGTAGATGATACTTGCCAAATTTGGTAGGTTTAACGGTCTAAGACTACTTTGCAAAAGTAGGTTTTTCAAAAAAATCCATATGGCGGAAAATTCCATATGATGATTTTTTGTCAAATGGGTCCATTTCACTCATTATGACCCAAGGATTCAGAAGAAGAAAAGATCACAACTCTGGGGCAAACAGTTCAAAACGTATTAATAAAAGTGTACTCTGAATTTTGGCCTGTTGGTGGCACTACAGGGAATGATGGATTGACCCAAAATTTGGTGCCTTGATACCTTGCCTTGTGCTCTATGAGGGTGCCAAACCTCACCATGATTCACAATGGGCTTCTATGCTCTTCCATAGAAAACCATTGAAAAATTTATAATATCAAGATTGCCGACAAGCATCTTGCACTGGTCATTCAATTTGTAATTAGTTATTACAAATTTATTTGCATTTTAATCACTGCAAATCGTGATAATCTCAAAGAATTTATCTTCGGTTATCTTTAGCGATGTTGCGTGAAGAACCTAGCCAGCTGCAGAAAACACGTTGTCAATGACATTGGACTCAGTGATCCGAAACTGTGGATTAGTACCTTGGGAAAATGCCAAATATCTGCCTTGTATATGGCTGCAACAATATGCAAGCAGATGCATTGTGGTTCATAAATTTCCAAAAAAAATCCCACAATTATCACTATAACACTATCTCTTAATTCCATCTCCCATTTTAGCAATTTCTTCAGCATGCAACCTAATTTACTTTAATTAATGAAATGATCAATGTTTCCACATGTCTTCCTCAGGGCATTGAGGGGTTATTCAATGCCCTGAAGTAATCTTTTGTTGAGATTGACTGCCCTGCTCCAACACTATCATGCATTCTCACTTCTAATAAGGAAAATTAAATCAAAACAAGTTTGGAGTTATTATGCATTTCATGGGGAGATTACTGAAGGACTTTCACATCTCTAATGGCACATTAAAAAACTGAAAATCCAGGGTGAAAGTGGTTAATTTCTGGTTCAATAGAAAGATGGTTCAGACAAAGGTAAAGACTTTGTCATTACTGGCTACATTGCTAATGTAATTTTACTGAAAGTAAAATGTCAGGACAACATTTTTCAACTCTCACTACACTCCCCATTATGTTTCGTTTTTAAGATTTGATCTTAAACCTTCCAAGCTAGCAGCGAAAACAGACGACAGTCTGTTCTATTTACCCTAGACCATTCTGACCTGAGTTGTGTGCTGAAACGGATGTTTGTTTTCAAAATAACCTGTCGCCTGACATCCCTGATTGTGTTGAGAATTAGGTGAATGAGAATAATTTACTAGTTTTTATGCCCCCGCCCTCCGAGGAAAGGGGGCATCATGTCGACACCATGTCCGTCCGTCGTTCGTCCGTCCATTAACTTTTCGTTTCCGTGGGATAACTATAGAACCTGTCGTCGGATTGATGCCATTTCTTAATGGCTTATTGGGAGTGGCTAGAGGAAGTTTCCTTTCGAAAACCAGCATTGTGCGATATCTAATATGACTGCCACAGCAGCCATCTCAATGTGCCCTTGATCAACATACAGGCGGGGGCATATGCCACGCTCTGCGTTGCTCTTGTTTATACATATCTTGGCAGAAAAAATTCTGGGCCAATAAGAAAATCCTTGGGCTTGGCCTCATAATGCTGTGGTGTGGTGCTGACACTGTGCGTGGATGAAACATGAGGTTAGCACTGAAAATGAAAAGGGTTCACACTGTTAATTCTTGGTCAGTTAAACTTATGTCCTGGTTACTATTATCATGATTATTGACTGGTTTGTGTACAGTGAAGTTCCAGACATAACCTGCAGGAGCGAGTGACAGACTTTACCCATTGTTGGGCAAATAAATGAGGAGTACAGTGCATTTACTTAAAAAAGAAAATTTACTGAAATTTACTGGAAAATATGACAAGATCAGTGGAATAGTATCTTTTTGAATTTTTTTTGGCTGCCTACAATCCATTTTTCAAAGTGAAATGACTACTCTGTGAAGTCAAAAAAGCTTTGTGAATGTCATTTTCATTGCGGGAAAAAATGTGTTTCCTGCTTACAATGCTTCTTTTGCTTTTATATAACAAGAATTTTTTAATACAGTATGTTTTAACAGTGCTTGAGCATTCACTGAGGTGCAGAGGGAAAAGGTACACAATTGCTCAGCATTTGATGTGGGTACAACTCACGAACAGCGGTATGCTGAACCTATTTGCTCACAGAAGCCTTACCTCACTTCAGCCAACTTCTGCTTATCAGCTCTTATTCAGGTTACTGATCTCTCAGACAACATAATTCTAGTATGGTAGTCAATGCTAGCCTGACATTTGAGCACAGGCACTTGTTCTCCCACTCTTCTAACTACAGCCAGACACTGTCTGGAGCTGCATTGGTGTGGAGGAGTCACAAAATAATCTCTGCCATCAGATGCGACAGTGTGGGAGGTAAAGCTTAAAATTCTAACAAATCTGTTGAAATTCTTACAAACCATACCTATCTGCCTTTAATAGTACCCTTTACCGGGGTATTAGGACAGCTGTGATGGTTTTTGAAAGTGTTAAGTCTGCTCTCTGAAAAAATACATTGTCTGGTAATCTAAAACACTAAAACCACTCTCAAATGAAACAAATAACTTGATCATAAAGAAATAATTATGTTGTATGAATAGCGCACATCCGCAGATAGACCTTAGATGGGAAGCAAAAAGTCAGTTATTGTAGTCGTTATGTTGAATGTGGGGGAAAATTGGACCTGAGCAACTTTTAAAAGGGCCTGCTCATATGGCCAGATGAGTAGATCAGAGCATCAGTAAAGAACAAGGCTTCTGGGGAGCTACCAGCCAGCATTGTTAACAACCTACCGACAGTGGTTCGAAGAAGGACATACCATGAACTGGCAATGCAGGGTTGGGTGCTCAAGCCATCTGGTCCAACCCAACATTAGGGCTACTGGGACACAAGTCATGGAGAATTTAAATGATACATACAGTACGTGAGGAATGTGCCACAAACACAGGGTGTTCCACAAGCCACGGTGGCGGGCGATTTCAATGATTACTCAGTCCTCATCCGCCGGCTACTTTCCTGACGAATTTTAAGGCGAGATTTCACGCATATATTTTGATAAAAGCTTTTCTCCTGGTCGGTTTACTAAGAAAAGACAGGGAAAGTTGAGAAATGTTCAAAAAACACCTGTTTGGAACATTCCACAGGTGAGTAGGTTAATTGGAAACAGTGTAGTTTGCAAATATAAAAATGATTCACTTGCAAACAAACAGTGTGGTTTGCAAAAATAAAAATGGCTCGCGTACAAACAGAGTGGTGTGCAAATGCAAAAACGATTTGCAAATAAGCAATGCAGTTAGCAAATACAAAACACCATTAACAAACTAATGTATTCTGTTTTACAAATATAAAAAGTACCCATCACAAATACGAGAATTCATACAAGAATTTTTTCTGAAAGTACAAAAAAAATCATGAGACTTTTGTCACGTTTTTGTGATGTGGTGGCACCGATCTATTAACAAATGTCCTAGCTAAGTTATTTACCCTGCTCAACAGCAACAGTCCATTTCCTAGATCTCTCAATGGCTCAACACTGGAGACTGTCCTGAAAAATGAGTTTATATCCCATGGAGATGCCAAGTCTCACGCATTTGGCGTAGGTCTCACACATTTTTTTAGGCTTTTTCACCTTTGTCCGCAATTATTTAATGAACGCGTGTTGAAAAGATTCTCACACGGAATTGAAATCCTTGTACATTAAAGTTTCAGTTTCACTTGCGTAAAGGTGGACCTCACCACAAGTAACATGGAAAACGATTACTACTCCAGAATTCTTGAGCTTCTCTTTACTCGGGGATTGGAAACAATATATGTGTTTCATGATTGTTTAAATTGTTTCAATGAAATAAGACCATTTGAAACCTCTAAATGCAATTCCATTACTACCAATCCCTCTGTAAAGACAAGTGTGAGAATTCCTGAGTCATAATCGATTTCCGTGTCATTAGTGGGGAAATCCACCGCAATGAACGTGAAACTGATTAACGTGACTTAACAATGACTTAAATTCCGCGAGTGAACGTCTTCAGAGCGTGTTCATTGAATAATTGCTGACTAACGCACAGGAACGTGAATGCCGCCAAGAGGCGAGAGACTCGCGCCGAATGCATGAGACCTGGTATCTCTGATCCTGAAATCAAACTAAAGATTTCGAAGTCAAAGGGTGGGCTAACTATTGATACTAAATATCGCCTTATGCAAGGGTTTGTGAGAATTTGCACATCACTGTATATTGGCCTCAAACTTCAAATAGGCTTGCTGATCCCCTGATTCGGGCAACAGGTTGACACATCGATAAAGTGCTTGGCCATGAACTCCAGTCTGCAAGGAACCGCATTCGGAACTGACGTTTTCATGAATCCACCCAATGTCTTCTGCTTTAGATTACTCAGTTACTCGCCAAGAGGCGCACTTGAAATTTAAAATCAGTCGGCCCGACATTCCCAAGAACAAAATGGCCATTACAGACTGGCCCGAACCCAAACCAGTTGTTCCAACTGAAACCGTACGTTCGTTTGAATCCAGATCATTACCTGCATTTTCCGATACTGACTCTGTTCACTCCATCCAATCCGACGTCTGACTCTAAAGCACCCAACAAATACGCCCCGATTCTTATTAGGGCGCCTGAGGGTACCACATGCACTAAGTCTTAAGTAAATGTGACGTCAACAGTTTATCGTAGTCGTAGCAAAGCATCTAACCTGCATACATCAATGATGCCCTTTATAAGGAGATGTAATTTCAACGCTGCATATTGAATAGATGAGATTTCTGTTGAGAAGTCAGCCCATGAGCTATGATAAAATAAACCCATTTTATTTATGTCCATCGGCCACCTAATTCCCCAAAGTCAGCCCAGGGACACTCAGAGCCACTATGTGATAATCAAACATATTAACATGCCGGTGTCAGAACGTCGGTAATTGTATAAACTGTTACTGCATTGTGGCTGCAAGTGTGCCAGTGCGTTCTTCACATATAATCCATAACCAATCATTAATTTGCTGATTTGCTGAACCAACATATCAACTATTAACTTAATTTTTAGCTTGAATTCCTGTTCATTTTATTAAAAAGTTACCAAGTATTTCCTTTAATGAGGACATAAAGCGTCAATTATCTTTCGATTACTCTGAATCCTGTAGCTTGTGAGACGGCAGGACTTAAGCCGCAACTGATGCCGTTTTGCGCCAGTGTTTGTAAGTGGACACGCTCGAGATGTTTCACGTAATGAATGTTTTCCTTTTACCACTTAAAGGGACTGTCAGCCGGGGCGCATGCACATGACAAAGCAAAAAACTTGAAAACGTTAGGCTAAATATTTCAAGCTCATAGGAGTTGAAAGGTGTAATCGTTTCAATCTGTTTCTATCGTGTTCATCTTTGAAGTTTATTGAATTTTTTTTTTCCCCAATCTCCAATCCCACCCGAATCTGGAATGTCCAATTGGGGAACTATGTACAAGGCTTTCGCATATGCGACCCCCTGTTGCCAACTCAGGAGAGTGGAGACAGCTCACGGCTCTCCTTCGAAGCACGCGCCTGTCAGCCACCGCTTCTCATACACTCATTGGTTGAATTGTTGCAAGTTCAGAACGAGGGCAGAGGATACCTGAACATGAACAAGCTTAGAATCTTCCTGAGGAGCGCCCCTCTGGCCAACAGGAGGAGCCTAAGGAATGAACAAAGCAACTTATATTACCCTTCCCAGCAGACCCTTCCCAATTTGCATCCCTGTAGCGCATTGACCAATTGCGCATTTCTTCTGAAAAAGCTGCCGGCCACTGGTACGACCAAGGCTCGAACCCGCGCCGTGATAGTCACCTCTACTTTGCAATGCGATGCTTTAACCGAGTGAGCTATCCGGGAGCGTTCATTGAAATTTTCATGAAAAACACTATCGTTATTGATCATAGAGCCTATTCGTAGCATCAGTTTGTCATAGTTTGGGTTTTTGTAGCGTTGTTATTGCTTTTAAATCAGCCTGCGTTGATTGTTTCATTGTCCCATGGCGGTCGTCGAACTGGAAGCGTTTCGCAAAAGGATCTACGACAGGTGCATGTCAGACAAAACGTTGCAACAAACAGGTTCTGCGAACATTAAAGATAGTTGCTTGATAAAATTTTCCCCAAACTTCTTGAGGATGCACACAATGCAAACAGATTGAAACTCCACCAAGAATTCACCGGTTTACCTTACCTCACACTTTCAACATATTTTTGCCTAAAGAGATATGGATGGATGGTATAATTTATTCTTTGTGGGTTTAGGCAAAGATAAATGCGGTTGCTTTAGCAGGTTTGTGTTTGCAGGCCATCTTCTGTATTTAAAACAGTGACGAAGATATGTTTTACACACGTACTAATATGTTTGGGGTTTGTATTTCTGCTCCCTTGATATCACACTTAGAATGTTTATCAACTGGACTCTCCTACGCGTGTGCCCCAGCTGACATAAGACCTTTTGAATAAGTGAACCGTCATCTCAAAATAAATGTCATGGTTATGGTTTTTGTCATGTTTATGTTCATGTTCAGTGTTCATGATTTAGTATTTTATTTATTCTTTTTGGTTATTGTAATACTTCATTCCATTTCTCAGTTCCATTGCACTTGTCTCCCCTGTCTCGTGATCTAGTTGGCTCAGTCCGTCTTCCTGGTATGTGTGCTCACTTACTTCGGGTGATTTAAATGAATTTCGGTGTTTAATATATTCCTTCGATTCTCGTTTACTTCCTTCGTCTTACTGTTCTGATAACTAACAAAACTAACATTTGTATTTTGTATCATAATCTACTAATACAATTAATCCATGTATATAGATTACTAACTTACTAACAAGCACTCTAGTTAAATCTGTAAAGTTGCACCGCTTCTAATTTATACTAATTCCCTCTCAGCAATCGCCCTGTTCTTGTGGTGATTGGGGGAGTGATGGACGCCAAATGCAGTGGCCAGAAATAAAAGGCAACAACAGCAGAGAGAGAGAGACTCAAATTAGAAAAAAAATGTGAGACACGCGCTACCAACGGACCTGGCAGCCTTCCGAGGTAGAAAGCAAAGCGAGCTTGAAGATTCCCTTGCTCACTATCACTAAACCTGTTATGCTGCTAAAGTCCCTGACAATGCTCTTTCTTGAGACCTTACTGGCTAAAGCGCAATAGATACACTGACACTTTAGCAAAGACGCGGGATGAAACTGGAGCTTAAATAGAGTCTGGGCAACGCCTCCAATTAATGCCAGCTGGCCCAGGAATCCGATTGTGAGCTAAACAATATCGTCCTGGACAAGAGCAACAAAAAGAGCTCTCAAAACATTCAAACCATGACAGTTCTAGTCTCCGCCTCTTGCTCAGCTCAGAGATCCCTGCATTTCTGCGAGATCTCTCGCACATGCTTAATTACTTTCCTGCACTCGTTGTCTGTGCACTTAGAACCCCTTGACCAGAGTTGTTTAAATGTCATAGGCTGTCTGTGTGATTCCTGTCCGTGTCTTGGCTTTTGCTTAATTTTTGTGGTTAGGGTTTCCCTCATGTGATTCTCCGGTTGTAATTAGTCTGATCCAGCTCACCTGCTCCCTGCATAGCATGTGACTTTCCTCTTTTCACAGCCAGCTCCTTGTCAGAACGTTAATCAATATTTCATTGTGCAGAGCGCCTTGTATGCCATTGAGTATTGCTTTTATTCTTTTGGTTTGTCCCAGTATGGTTCTTGCCATTGCCCATTTTGTATTGTTTTGTCTTTTTGGATTTTGACCCATTTTTGTATGACCACGATTACTGTGTTTGGATGCCCTGTGTATGACTCTTGGCTTTGCTCATCGACTTTGACTTTTTGCCTACCGTTTATGTACCTTTGCTCATCTGTCTTCTTGGTTCTAACCCCTGCCTGTCTAGTTGACACTGTTTTTGGATTTCATATTGTGGCTTGGCAATTCTTGTGTTTTTTGGATTTGACTCGGACCTCATTAAAGGCATGTTTTAGATTTCCATCTCTTGCGAATGGTTCCTAAACGCTACGTCACATTACTCCGCTAAGAAAATACTGAAACAAGAGCTGTAGTTTATGTGATGTCCTGCTTTGCAGGCCCTTCTCCCTCCTGTCTGCACCTCCACTTCAATAAGCCACACTGCTCGTTGAGGTGGAGGTGCAGGTTAGATTATTTAAGCACTGCACTGCCAGCTACATTCTGTGTGTGATGGAGCCCTGTTGTTTGTTATCGCTGCTCCTCTGTTTTTATTCTTTGAATTAAATATTTTTTCTTTACTCAGCATGTGCATTTGGGTCCCTTTCGTTGGTGTTGGGTACATGGTCCCAGTGCCTGTCGGCTTCATGTCTTCTGCCGACGGGGGCAAAACCATGACAGTTCATGGTAATTTATGGATTAATTATTTGGATTAATGCCATTCTTACAAAAGCATGTGTATTATCCACATTGTCAGTATGACCAATGATCTTTTACCCATTAATTTAAATTTCTTTATCATAATGGCGTTATGTAGCGGTCATGATTATTCAGTTAAAAAAGACCGTTTGATTGTTGATCAGGCGATCTTAAATAGGAAAATGGTGATAGCAATTATGCATAAAAAAGTGACGCTTCAATGCCTCTGATGGCAGGCAACAGAAGATCTGCCAGAAAATCCAGGGGCATTCGGGTTAAGCAGGTTAGCTCTTCTTAAATTCAATTTTGCCCCCTGTATGGGGTTGGGTGAGGTCCAAATTTGAAATCTATGAATTTATCAATATATTTTTTAGGCACCTATATTATGTACATTGATAGGACACATTTCACAAATTTCAATTTCGGTTTAACTGGTTTATCGGCTTATTTTTGCATTTTAAATGGGACATATGAAAAACTCACTTTTCATTTCTTGTGCACGTGTTTTGATATCCACAGTGCTTACCATCCCACTAACTGTGAAGTAAATGAGTGATTTGATATTTTTGCCTTAACTTAATTTTTAAAAATTCCAGTAATTAAAACAACTTAATCGAATTTTATTGAGGTGTGTTTCATAATGGCTGAATGTTAAGCTAAAAAACAGAAATTGTTTTGTGTCATATCTGATTTACAGTATTTACTTGATATGACACAAAATAGCTAGCTGATAATCCTCTATGCATAGAGATTATTATATTTTTTTCCAGGGATTGATTGCAATTTTTATATTGTTATTACTGCACTTTTTTTTACCCCTCAGCCGACTCTGGTCGGAGGGGTATTGTTGTCACCTGCGTGTCCGTCCATCGTCCGTCCATGATTTCGTCCGGGCCAGTACTCGGCATCTAATGATCGCAGCTTCACCAAATTTGGTATTGTTACTCACTATGACCCATAGATGTGCCATATCAGGGGTTTTGCTGGATTTGACCTTTGACCTTAGCGCTGTGATCTTGAACCTGAAAATATAATCTGGGTCAGTACTCGGGAACTAATTATCACAGATTCACCAAATTTGGTATAATAACTCACTATGATCCATAGATGTGCAACATTAGGTTTTTGCTGGAATCGACCTTTGACCTTAGCGCTGTGACCTTGACCCTGAAAATCTTGTCCGGGTCAGTACTCGGCAACTAATTATCAAAGATTCACCAAGATTTGGTACAGTATCTCACTATGAACCATAGATGTGCAACATCAGGTTTTTTGCTGGATTTGACCTTTGACCTTAGCGCTGTGACCTTGACCTTGGAAATCTTGTCGGGGTGACGTTGTCCAGGCCATTACTCAGCATCTAATAATCGCAGCTTCACCAAATTTAGTATGACAACTCAGTATGACCCATGGATGTGCAACATTAGGTTCTTTGCTGGATTTGACTTTTGACCTTAGCGCTTTGACCTTCACCTCGGAAAGCTTGCCTGGGTGAGTACTCGGCAACTAATCATTGCAGCTTCACCAAATTTGGTATGGTAACCCAGTATGACCCATGCATGTGCAACGTCAGGTTTTTTGCTGGATTTGACTTTTGACCTTAGCCCTCTGATCTTGACCCTGGAAATCTTCTCTGGGTCAATACTCTGCAACTGATTCTCACAGTTTCACCCAATTTGGTATGATAACTCACTTTGACCCATAGATGTGCCATGTCAGGTGTTTTGCTGGATTTGACATTTGACCTTAGCGCTGTGACCGTGAACCTGAAAGTCTTGTTTGGGTCAGTACTCGGCACCTATTTATTATTATCGCAGATTCACCTAATTTGGTATGATAACTCACTATGACCCATAGAAGTGCAACATCAGGTTTTTTGCTGGATATGACCTTTGACCTTAGTGCTGTGACTTTGACCCTGAAAATCTTGTCCGGGTCAGTACTCGGCAACTACTAATCGCAGATTCACCAAATTTGGTGTAGTTACTCACTATGAACCATAGATGTGCAGCTTCAGGTGTTTTGCTGGATTTGACCTTTGACCTTAGCGCTGTGACCTTGAACCTGAAAATATTGTACGGGTCAGTACTCGGCAACTAATTATCGCAGATTCACCAAATTTGGTATGATAACTCACAGAAACCCATAGATGTGCAGTATCAAGTTTTTTGCTGGATTTGACCTTTGACTTTAGTGCTGTGACCTTGACTTTGGAAATCTTGTCCGGGTGATATTGTCCAGGCCATTACTCAGCAATTAATGATCGCAGCTTCATCAAATTTGGTATGATAACTCAGTATGACAAATAGATGTGCAACATCAGGTTTTTTGCTGGATTTCACCTTTGACCTTAGGGCTTTGACCCTCATCTCGGAAATCTTGCCCGGGTCAGTACTCTTCATCTAATTATTGCAGCTTCACCAAATTTGGTATGGTTACTCACTTTGACCCATGCATGTGCAAAGTCAGGTTTTTTGCTGGATTTGACCTTTGACCTTAGCTCTCTGACCTTGACCCTGGAAATCTTCTCCGGGTCAGTACTCGGCAACTAACTCTCACAGCGTGACAAAATTTAGTATTGTAATTCACTGTGACACATAACTGTGTAACGTCCGGTTTTTTTTTACTGGATTTGACCTCAGCTCTTTCACCTTAACCCCGGAAATCTCGTATGGGTCAGTACCCGTCAGCTAAATATCGCAGCTTCACCAACTTTGGTATGGTAACTCACTGTGACACACAGATGTGCAACGTCATGTTTTTTGCTGGATTTCACCGTTTGACCTTAGTGCTGTGACCTTGAGGCAGGAAATCTTGTCCGGTCAGTACTCAGTAACTACTGATCACTGCTTCACCAAATTTGGTATGGTAACTCACAGTGACACATAGATGTGCAAGGTCATGTTTTTGCTGGATTTCACCTTTGACCTTAGGGCTGTGAACTTGAGGCAGGAAATCTTGTCCGGGCCGTGGGGTATTCAGCAACACGTTATGTTTGGAACTTATTCAAGTTGTTCCTAGAATAACCATATTGTAATGATCACAAATGGCTAATAATTCAGTGCCAAATAAAAACCCACAGTCCAATACAAGATAAAGAATAAGTAATAATAAGATAGGCTACAGGGCATCCACCTCCCGGACACCTGGCGCCAACCCCAGAACTGTTCCCCAACTGGGCCCTGGAAAAAGCGCGCCCGCTGCTCCCCTCACTCAGCCTGGCTGGGTCCCACGGTGGGAGCTGCATTTTGTCATGGTTTGGTCCCGCCGCCAGAAGGCAAGAAGCTGGCGGGCACTGGGACCATGTACCCAAAACCAAATAAGGGACCCACACGCACAGGCTGAGTGAAAAATATAAAAACTTAGAATAAAAAGAGAGGAGCAGCGGCAACCAACTTAGACAGGGGTCTTGGACACAGAATGCAGCTGTACTGCCTGTTTGACTGTGCAGCTCTTTTATACTCTACACTGCACCTCCACCTCAACGAGCATCAGATATGGCTCGCTGAGGTGGAGGTGCAGACAGCAGGAGGGGGGAGGGACTGAAGTCAACACCAAAAGCAGATGGGGAATATTACAGGAAATACAAGGTGTGAGGTGTAATCCAATCAGAAACAATGACAAGAAATGTCTATAAAATGGAACTTCTTGGAAGAAATCAATTCCTTACTCCATTTCCTTGGTTTGAGGTGCTCACTGTATGTTTTTGTTAGCTGAGTGTTTGGTTATTTAATGATCTGCGCAGATCAGCCTAGGTTCTTGTATGATCCTTTTTGAGTTATTCAAAATAAACCCAATCATATCCGATTCTTCGTGGTTTGTTCTCTGTCTGCAAGGTAAATTGTAATTGGAGTCTGGGAAACCTCCAGTCAACTAACCGTGACTGGGGCGAACAACAATTCTTTTCCAGTGGAGAGACAGATTTGTAAAGTTATTAGCCTCTTGGCTCCCAGAGCTTTCAATACGCTCTGTACCAGAGCTTTTCTTGAGATTTTGTAGGTTTCACAGATAATTTTATATCTGGTGATAGACCCAATAAACTGTACATTTTTGGAAAAGGTATTGTCTGAGCTATCGATTGGTATTGGTTTTAAGCATACGGTATGTCTGTAAATTGGTGATCAATAACCAATATTGATTGATTTTGTGATTTTTTTTTTAATTTCACCCTGTAATTCAACAATTAAAGTTATCATTTGTCAAGGATTACTTTTATTTTTTTATTATGAATCACTAATCAATCACTAATCATATTTCATATTCCTGACTGTCATTGAAAACGCACTGATGCACCCGGGAACGTGTTCAATGTGGCAAGTTGTTACGTAGCGCAACAAATGGTGGCACTCGGCCCACTCTGAACGGAGAGCTTGCAGCAAACATTTCTATCAATAGGGACGCCATTTTGCTTAACTACATACTGTACTACAAGTCCCATGATCCCCCGGGAGATCTCTGGTTACATTTATGGGATGGAAAAGTGGTACGGACATGGACAATGGGAGTAAGTTCAAATTGGACCGGACTGGAGATCGCGTTGAAGTTAACTCAGCTCTAGACAGTCCCTCTGTCCAGTTTCATAGGGAAAAGCTCACAAGCCTAATCAGGTTCCAGGATTGGGACCACACTCTAATTAATGCTTCCAAGTCTGTTCCTTTGTCGAGTTTAATTGAAACTCGCCCCCAAGCCTAACCAGGGTCCAAGATTAGGACCACACTCTCTTTAACCCTCCCAAGTCTGCTCCTCTATCCAGATTGTGAGGCGCAGGCTCCCAAGCTTTCTGTGGTCAACAGGACTGGAGCTTTCTTCCCCTCAAGCCACTCCATCCCCCCGTGACTCTGGCAAAGTGTGCACTCCTCCTTACTGTTATTCTGGTAGCCCAATAGCCAGCAATTGACAGATAAGTCTGTTACACCAGTGTTGAGCTGCACTCTTCTCCTCTGGGGTTCTGTTCCTTCCTTGACTTCAACGATTGGAGAGCATTTTTGGATAAATTAAAAAGGCATGAATACTTGGTATCATCGTAGTATTTTTAATTAGTTGTTCATGCAGTGCTATATCCATTTTTTTTTTTTTTTTGCACAAGTCAGTGTCTTTTGAAATGCCATGTTTTAGGCATAGGCAATGAATTTGGTTTAATCGAGGTGAGACACTTCATGATAACATCAGCTGTTTAATTTATAAATTAATTCCATAAATGTTTGCAGAATCCGCGGATCACTTCCCCTTGTTCAGGCTCAGTGCGGGTGTTTTTGATGTTTATACACTCGCCTGGTCACTTGTACAGTCAATAGTAACTGGCAATTTGTGGGCTGAGGATTAACTGGGCCTATGTCCACTTTTCATCAAAAATTATGTTCTACTGTGGAAATAATCTCAGTATTAACAGGTACTATATTCTGATTTCATTTTTTTCAATGATAGATGGCAGCTGGGAGAAACATCCAGAAAGTGCAAAGTACTTAGGATGAATTTTCAATCCACTTCAGTTTAAAAAGTTCTATGTCCACATTGTCCAATCAGGGAGCTGGATATAGGGTCCCCTGATCAGGATGACACGATCGCTGAGCAAAGGTTCTATCCACTCTACCACTTTGAAGCAAAATCCCTGTAAAATATCAAATCGAAGATTGTACGATGATAAAATCTGGGATATTTTACATAGGTAGGCACTACAGCACTTGAATGAAGCGTCTATGTCTTGAAACCCTTCATTTATCTTATTCCAGGGGGCCATTTAAGATAGTGCCACTTGATTTTCAATCTTATATTTTATGCACTGCAAGATGCATGTGTATGCACATGAACAAGTAACATGATGGACATAGTTTCAAGTTTTCTACTATGTAGTGTGCATCATGTCTGCATTAAATGTACTCAGATGAACTTTTTCTGGCTATAAAGATAGGAGCGGTTGATACTGAACTCCTTTGAAACTCCATTTCAGTGTTACAGGGTTTATTTCCTATTTATTTTCAGACAGTACGCGGCTGCCCATTTTCTGTGATTATTATTGTCAGATACTCTGTATTACCTTTACCATGAACATGTAATTTGCAGATTTGGGTGGAGTCAGATTGTTGTGTTCTTTTAAAAAAAAAAAAAAAAGACAGAACTTTGTGGCTAAACATTTCCGGAAATACAAGGAGCTATCTAGGAGATAGAACCGCATACCTGCAACATTTATGACATTTTTAAAATTCCAAAGCTCTATCTACATTTACACTTTCCTAGATCCTCTATCTAAAATCATTCTACTAAAGGTATAACTGCATGATATTATACCTTTCAGTCCCAATAACTCACCTGAATATAAATATCTGAAAAGTGTACTTGGAGTGAGAAATTATGATGCGGCAAAATTTCACATCCCATTTTCCTCATTTAGTAAAAAGTGGAGATAGGCCCAGTTAATCCTCAGCCCATGAATTATCTAACAATAAATAATTCTGCAATTAAAACAAATAAACATGAATAAATTGATAAATAGCACAAAGTGAATTAGCAATTAGTTTAACTACCCTTTGGAACCAACTAATGATTAATGGTTTGAAATACAGATTTTTAACTGCATTAAGACTGATGGTTCAATTCCCTTGAGGATTTCTGCCTATTATTCCATTCAAAGGGAAGAGATGGGCCCATTTGTTTCCGTCCCATGATACTCCTATGCAATATCCCGCAGTACTAATGCCGCCAAAGCATAGGCAAACAATTCACTTGTGCAGCTATCAATGTGAGTTTGCAAAGGCAATACTGACTACTAGGCTTTGTCCCTATGCATATTTTAAAAATCCTCTTTTCCTGCGGTTTTAAGAAACTTCTGAAGAAATTAATGCCTCTGAGCCTAAAAGGACATGACATGACTAAGCAATAAAATAGGCATTAATTTGCTGCCAATTTTGCAAATATCCAGATTTTCATGCTTTGCGCTGCAATTCAGCCCCACTTGCTCCCAGATTCGCCTTACCACAAAGAAGATCAAAAAACTGCAACAATACTGAATTTATGTGGATTCATATTTAATTATTCAGCCCTCCACTATATGAACTAATTTATTCATGACCAAGTCTTCCAGTTGTGATGTGCGAGTCAAATGAGGTGAGAGCACATGGCTGAACCTGTCAGGGGGTTCAGGGAAATTGCATGTTGTGGACCTGGGCTGCTGTGCGTATGTGACCCTGTTTTGGCTCTGTGTCTATTAGTGGCCACAATGGTCAGTTCATTGCTTGGGCTGGTAGGCCAAGAGTCTAAGTTTTGGCTCCTATCTTTTTTTTTTTTTTTGGAGGGGTCGTGATTGTCCTGCTCGTGCGCACGCGGTTTCGCGATTGGCCCAGGCCTACACCCGGCCCGAGTACAGGCTCTGAGGAGCCTCTTGTTTAAACTGCAGTCAGAGAGGGGAATAGGAATGTACCTGGGCTGGGCCTTTTCATTAAGTGTGCAGTTTTGTCGGGGCGGTTGTGTCATACTCTCTGCTCTCCTTTCAATAGGGAACTGGGAGAGATATCTCATGAGTTCTCTGCTGAGATCCATGTTGCACTTTTTGAAGTAAAATGATTCATGTGTACAGTAACTTATCTGAAAAACTCCTTGATAATGTAAAAATTACAATAAAACCCCATTGAGAAAGTATAACAGAATTCTTACAATTCTTGTGTAATCACCAGGCAGAGCACAGACTTCAACACAAGCTCCATTAGGACACAGAGTCCAAAGTAAAGAGAGCATCTCTTACAAAGAATGCGGCCGCCATGGTCTGTGTTGTACACCATCATCATACACCCAGCACTGCTGCTGTCCTATATATTAGCTTTACATGTTAACATTTGCCCATTCGTGACAAAGGTTTTGTAGTACTCTTAAATATCAGTGTCATTTCGTTTTTTGGCTTTTTGTTTTTTATTAGTCATTGATTAGCCAGTTTTATCTGCAATTAATTGCATTTTTGATGACCACCTAGTTTTATAACCCTGTTAATGGGGTCTTTTGTAAATTATGGTTTAAGGCACGAAAGTCATGAAAAATTTAGTGCAACGAAAAAGGCAGCATACCCCAGTCTTCCTCCATCTGAATGCCTAACTTAAAAGCAGGTATGCTCATTTAAAATCATGATCTAGCGATTAAACCAAGCCAATACTTCTTTCATTCTTAGTTTTGAAATGGCGCAAATTTCTCACGCTCTCATTTGGTGCTCAAAATATTAATACTGCCATGAGCAGCCATACCATAGCCATCTCAGGTGAAATGCATATGAATTATAATAAAAAGAACGGAAAGAAAAGAACAAAGTTTTGTCTCCACTCTAGCCTTTTCCATGGTCAGTTGGAGAGTTTCTCATTGCTAGGGCCTTTAGCAGATTCTTAATTTACCACAGTGGAGATGATGCATATAAGTCAATGCATCTCAGATGCATGGGTGAACTTCATAAAACTCTTAAGTGAGAAACCGTTTGGAAAGGAGCAATCATCATCATGCCGTCTACCCAAGAAAGACATTCTGTGGTTTGCATCAGAATTACACCACTTGAATTTCTCTGCATTGTACAGAGAGGCCAAATGATTTTAAAATATTACAAATTACTGGTGGAAAGAGGACATGTCAGTGGTTTGCTTGCATGTATTCACTAAAGGAGCCATAATTGATTCTTGAATACCTCTTACTCCTCATATTTTTGTTGTTGAAGGAGGAAGACCATATAAAGATTGCAGGAATAATTCACAAGTGCTATTAAAGCAGAATTTGCTATTTAATGCCAATTATTTGTTTTTGTTTTTTTTTTTACTTTTGTGTCCTGTCTACCCAGCACTATGGGCTTTCAGTCACGTGACAAGACATGGTTATGATAGTAGATGAATATCACAATGACCAATGATGTCACATAAGTGTTCGTCTCTTCCTGAAAAAGGTGTTCATACAGATGAAATGGCCTAACATAGCAAGTGCATTATGTACTCAGATTAAGAAATGCAAGACTGGCATTTTTGCTACAGCTAATCAACATAAACCGAGCATGATGAATCATTAAAAAGAGTGTGTATTACTTCTTTAAAAAATACTTGACAATTACAATGAAGTCACTTAATGATTATTCAACTCATCTCTATTTGAAGTCAGGATGGAAGAGGGCAAACAAAGGCCCACAACTTTGAAATACAGCTCTGCCTGCTACATGCATCATGGCTAACTGTGCTTTACCCCATTGGGTACATTATCACAATGACATTGAGTTTAGTGTAAACTTACACAACACTTTCATTAAATGGGACCTATTATGCTGATCCTTCTTTAAATACATATAAGTAATGTTATAATGTTGGATTTCCATACCCAACCTCTGAAAAGTTTCCAAACATAAGATTTAGGGGCTTTGCCGTGCTCCAAGAACGTGATTTCGTGAACGTGATTTCTTCTCTGAACAGCTCGTCTCGAGATCTTCACGAGATCTGGGCAAAACCTGTAAGGTTGTACCATCCAATTAATACAGACCAAGCCAGAGCCAATCAGGGCGCTGGACCTGCCCACACCGGAAACTATTCTAGCAGGCACAGACAACCCCGGATCATACTATGGCTTAGTAGTGTCTACACCAGTGGTTCTCAACTGGTGGACGCATTCTGAGTGGGTTGCACTGCAAAGTTGCACCGCTACTAATTGTTTCTAATTCAATCTCAGCAATTGCCCTGTTCCAGTCTCCGCCTCTTGCTTTGCTTTTCTTGTCTCTCCCTACCTTTCTGTGAGATCTCTCGCACGTGCTTAATTGCTTTCCTGCACTCATTGTCTGTGCACTTAGAACTCCTTGACTGGAGCTGTTTAACTGTCATAGGATGTCTGCGTGAATCTCGTCTCGTCTTGGCTTTCGCCAATTGTTGTGGTTTAGGATTCCCCCATGTGTACCTTCCTTTGTAATTAGCTCTCATCCCATTCACCTGTTCCCTGCATAGCATTTGACTGTCTATTTGTCTATTTAGAGTCCTCACTAGAACGTTGATCAATCTTTGCATGCCAGTCTCGCGTATGCCATCGATTATGCCATTGAGGGGCCTGCCATTTCTGATCAAACTGGAGCTTGGCAATTGCCATCTCCTCAAGTTTTAATATCGAGGCTGGTCTTTGTTGTTCAGTCCGTTAGTTCTCATTTGAAGTTGTACTTTGCACATAATGCAGTCTAATGGCCGTTGCCCTTGTTATTTTTTCACTTGCGCAGCTTTCACAAAATCTTGTCCAAATCATGCAATATTTAGCTCACTCTGCTGGAGATTATGTGACTTGTCACTCACTTAACATTCTCCAGGAGGCAGCAGCGATTTGGCAAGCAAACAATTTTTGTTATCACCCAAAAACTGATTTATGATTGAAGTTGATCTATGAGTGCATATGCTGACTTCAGCAATTGTATGTTCTGCAATCGTGATGAATATATGGGTTTATTTCAACACTGTTAAATGGAAAATACAAGCCATACAAAAGAAATCTAAAAAAAAATAGAAACATAAAAACAACATGTTATGGCCTTACCAGTTGTTACAAATTTTTATCAACTGAAAAACCTGTTTTTCATAATAGTTTTGGGATGAAAACATAATACAACATCAAGCACACAGCATATGCATACATGTAAAATATATTTCATCAAGCATTTGAATTTTTACTTGGATCAACTAGGATCTTCAAACATCAATATGAAGCTCAAAAGTTAATGTTAACATATCCCTCCCTATATGTCATAAATACACACTAAAGAATTACCTGTGACAGTAGTACTGTTGCAAGTCATAATTTTATGGCCCAGTCACACAGCGAAAACGCATGAATTACGCACAAATTACGCACAAATTACGCACAGATTTTCGTTTCTGCGCGGAGCGTACGTCGTATGCGTAATTCGTAGGTGGAACGAACGTGGACTGTCAGTGATTGTAAGTGGATGTGCGTCGAAGGCGGTTTGTGCGTGATTTTGAGTTTTGAACGGTTCAAAATTTTTCCGACGCACAACTGTGCGTTGGTGTGCGTATTCATGAGTCGGCATGCGTAGTTTATGCGTCGAGTATGCGTAACTATGCGCGGGACACTCGTCGGCCGTCAGTGCTTATGCGTCAGAACTGGTTTGAACCCACGCTCGTCCACGTCCATCCACTGATGCCCCACGTTCATATCACGCATGAAACGCGCATGTATCACGTTCATTCCACTGACATCCACTGACAATACGTGAAGCGTTCATGTTTGGACGTGCTCCATCGGTGATTCATGCGTTGGGCGTGCGTCGAATGTTCGTGGAATACTGCACCATATTTGCTAGTATGCGTCGACGTGCGCAATATGTCAGTGATTCGTCATTGATTGTAAGTGATACATGCGTGGTTCATGCATGATTCATGCGTGATTCGTCAGAGATTTCTACCCCCCGACACCCAGAAAAATTGGTCAATTTCTCAACGCACAAGCACGTACAAACCCAATCTGTACGTGATTTGTGAGTGATTCGTGCGTGATCGGCTGTGTGACTGGGCCATTACAATGTTAAGTTTGCAATTCAAAGGTCATTGAACCTCAAGCTGAAAATCATCAATGAAAGTTCATAAATGACTTTCTATGTGTCTCTAATACACACCTAGGCTCTATCTCCCGCCATTTTGGTGATACATGTCTTTGGAATTACACTATATTAAGTTTGGCCTTAAAAGGTAACTGAAGGTCGAGTTCAAGGTCACTAAATGAAATTTCCTGAATGATTTCCTGTATTCCGCAAATACAAATCAAAGCTCTGTCAGTAATAGTTTTGGTGATAGTCTTTGAAATGTTGCCAGATCAATTTTGACCTTTTAGGCTGCCAAAGGTCAAGTTCAAGGTCACGAAATGAAAGTTGACATCTGACATCCTATAAGTGTTAAATACACATATATAATCTATTTTCAATATTTCAAGCGTAGACACCTTTGAAAATAATAACAGTTTGATTAACCTCCAGTTTTGACCTTTCAAGGTCATCTGAGGTCAATTTTAACATTGCCAAAATATAGGTCATGTATGATTTTCTATATGTCTATAGAGCTCCGGACCCCACGTGACTCCTTTTGTTTACGTCACCATTTTGGCAGTAAAATCTAAAGCAAAAATGAATGGCGCTAGTGCTGATTTCAAGCCATCAGAGTTAATTGCCCGCTTTGTATGTCAAGAAATCGAGCTGTATAATTCAACACTTAATAGGTTAAACATTATTGACCCTTATAATGCCTCAGGTGTGCTTTTCCCATGTATTGACTCAGCCAGCTTGGACAATGTTCCAGACCTGCAATATCCAGCAACTATGAATACCTGATCAACTTTCCCTTCATAGAGTCTCTCAAAGCAATAAGAGCCTTGAGGGATACAAATGGACGCAATTTAGCTTTGTGATGAATAGGGCCTGTGTCAGGAAACTTCTTTTTTGTGCTGCCTGCATCCGTTTTTAATGCAAATACAATGAAGTTTAGCATTGACAGCGCTCAACGTCCTCAGCAACCAAAACGTCTTCAGCTTACAGCTTTTTCCCATGGCGCTCTCGGCTGGAAATAGCTCAACTTTTGGAACACCGCCGGGCTCATTAATGTCACTTCTCTCTCGCTGACAAATCATAATCGTAAATTGGGAGGCACTAACGATATCAATAGTGAGAAACGTTTCCTGCTGCCACAGTCAAATTTCTAATCAATTAGCTTGCTACAGTTTAAGTTTGCTTACTGTTCCCCATTTTGGGACATGAAGTTTGCTGACAAATTATTCAGTATTAATGTTTATGACAACTGTAGACCCCAACAGCTTTAGCCAGCTTGGTACTCTGTGATTGCTTAGGTTCCCAATTATTTTAATCTGGGTCACTAGATTTCCCAAAGCATGGTTGGGAGCTACATTAGCAACTTCGCTACATAGTCGGAATCATTGATTTTATTCGGTTCCAATTGCACTTTTGGGAAATGAATATTCATTAACTTAGTTGCGACAGTTATTCGCGGTTTCATTTCATTGAATAACAAAGATTTTTTTAGCAAAGATTGGCGCTAGAGAGCAGCGCTCTGTAAATGTGATCACGGGCGCTTCCAGCTCTGAAAGCGTTGCCTGTGAACGCAGGTCTTAAGTGCCTCTTCATCACAGTTACGTTAGCATTAGCAACTGGGCAGAATAACGTAACTAGCTATTCGCACTGCTCAAGATGTATGTTAACTGGCTTGTGTCACCGCGTTGTCAAAGTTTGAATGACTGTCCAAATTACCTAAGAAATAAAATTATTCACTTTTCATGAATATAATAAGCAAATTATCTGCTTGCCGTATGCCTGCCAGTGTTTTTAACCACACACTTTACTGCCAATATGGCGATTTCTGATTGCATGACGTCAGCCCCCGGAGCTCTATAGGACAAACTTAAGCTCTATCTGCAACCATTTGGCCTCCACAGCCCATTTTGAATTTTCTCCATAAAACCCAAAGTTAACCTCTTAAACCCTAATGCCCCCGGTACCATTATGCAAGAAGAAACTGGGTGAAAAGCTAATGATAACCATATTTATCTAAACCAAACACAACCCAAGCACCAAGCAAGTGAATAAGCATTTGCAAAACAAAGGATAAAATAATCAGTGCTCAATCACTAAAGTTTCTACTGAAATTAAGCTATGCGTACAAGCGATGCATCAAATGAAAGGGCAAAGTCCACAAAATCCAACGATATAAGCCCTGTCATTTTAAACCAACACCACACTCAAAGAAAAGCAGGCATGCACTTTACTCTCTACAGCGATGAGCAAAAAGTTTTTCTTACCTTACCTTACCTTTGATATTTTGTAATAAAAAACTTGATGGTAAATCGGCGCTTGCTATTGTTAGCCCAATGTTTCCATGTTGAATGGAAACTACATCTGCCTGTCTCCATGCATGCTTTTTTTTCCCAGGCACTGCTTCAAAGGATGTCAGGTCCTTAGTAGTGGCTAAGGTGATGCATTGATATGCAGTCGATCTGGGGTTCCAATCTCAGCTGAGGGTGAGGTTTTTTTTTTGTAAGCAGCAGGGCCATAGTTTGTGTATAAATAATTGCTGAGGTGTTTGTTGTTTTTGCTCTTTACCATTTTTTACCTTATTTTTGTATTAATAATGTGGTTTATTTGTTTTTTTTTTATTGGAAGTAAATCTGCTCCAATGGAGTCAAACTTCATTTCAATGGAAAAGGACTGGTTGCAATGTAAAAATGTAAAAATTTTAGTAATTAGATTGAATGTATGCCTGTAGTGACATAGTGACTTGATTAGAATAAACTTTGGCACAGACAATGGCGGGATTTAAAATAAGTAAAGTAAATTTCACTTGTCAAGTCAAATAGTGACTTGTTTAAAGGAAAAAAACTTAAAACAAGTAACTATTTGTCTTGTCAAGTGAAATTTACTTACCCCAATTGGCAAGCTAGCAAAAATTACCTCAAACAAGAAATATTTTTTGTCTTACTAAGAAAAATGGTGATAAAAATAAATGTTGTAAGTCTTAAATTAAGTAAATACATCTTACCTAGTATTTTTATCCCATCATTTTTTGCAGTGTGAATCCTGGCTGATCACCGTATTTTCTGTCTGTGAACGGAAACATCACAAGTGCAAAAAAAATCCAAGCCTTTTTTTGTCGTCAGCACTATTTCTCATGACTCAAAATTAATGATCACGAATATGGTGCACTTGAAGCATAATGAATAGCAAAATTAGAAGCATCTGGGGTTTTGACAGGCAGCCAATTACTCATAGGCCGAGAGCTTAATACCTTTTCCTCGGGAAATATATCTGGTTATGTAACTAATATTGGTACGGTTATATCTGATGGTAGACAAAAACAAAATACTTTCTTGATATATGTGGAGAAACAATGGCAGGTTATTTTCCCTGAAATCAGTCATTAAAAGAGAAAAGAGCCCTGCATTATGTTCTGTCTGAGATATGTGCCCAATATAGCTCTGCAAGAAATTGCTCTCACTCACCCATGTGTGTGGCTGCAGCTCATCTGCTGGCACTAAACATCCAAGCGGGGATAAGATCAGAGTTCATATTCAGCATGCCTCAGCTATTTGAATGGACTCTGGAATACCAACTTTCGACCTCACATGATCCACAGTGACATGTCAGTTATAACTTTTCATCATTCTGATATGTAAGGTGAGGCATATGGGTGAAATATGCTTTGACTGTCAGCATCAGTCATGTGGTAAGCATCACCACTTTTCTGTCCCAGAGGACATGGCAAATGGTTCACATGATGTCAGCAGGGAGCAGAAGTCATCATGACATTCATTAAACCATTAATATACTTTGGTTCGCAGCAGATTGATTAGCATAGTACTCTCACAGAGGGGTACACTTTGCCTCCATTGCAGACGTCTTATGTGGTGCGCTTCCCTCACACAACAACGTCTGCGCACTTTAGCCAGGTTTTGTATTCAACCAATCAGCTATGTGCACGTGCTGTTGTAGGAGGTAAGCAAAACACATCAGATGTCTGCGGTGGAGGCTTACCAACACCAACATTTTGAAAATGTTCAAAAGGTGGAATTTCTGTGGGTTTCTACGGTGTTGAAGTCTACCCAAACAAAAGCTCTTTTGCAACAGAGCACCACACTTCGGTCAGCGTTTTGGTAGTTAGATTTTTGACGCGGGGCCAGTCGCTATCAATATAAAGTCGCTTGATTTCCTTTACGTTCCCATACGTTCAACATCCTGTACGGGACACAAATGGCTCACTTGAGGAATATACAGTAGTATTTATGGAAAGAACACAACTTACAATTGAAGGAACTTTGAGTTGGCTTTTTCCATGATATACACATATTTTTTTTCTTTCCTTGATCCGATTTTTATTTAACTTAATGAAACAAATGCCGTTATCGACGTGTTTTTCCGAAGTTTCTGTACCCGCTATTTTTGTTGATTAATATTTGACAGGGGAAACCCCTAAGGACTATCATTTCACGAGCATTATGATTTTCTTATTTCCTGCAAAGCCATTACGTCACGGAACTCAAAACCTGGCTTGAGTACGCAGACCTTATTGTGCAAGAGAAAGGAATCACATAAGACATCTGTAACGGAGGCTAGGGTTCCCTAAGGTTGCTGCTACTTGGCCCAATATGAGAGAGCAAGTTAAACTGCAGATTGTCAGGGGTTTTTAGCTTGCAGTCCTGAGTCAAAAATGTGTGCGATGTGCATATATTGGCTCACATATGAGTATTGATTGGGAACCGAGCAGAATTACTTGTTGACCTGTATGCTCATTTGAGTGGAATGGTGTGGATGTTGTTTACAGGGTCACGGCTGATTTAGCTCAACATAGTAATGACTGTTACATAGATCCGGAACACAATTTTATTCTGTCTTGGCATGGCCTCTGAGACAGCATGCTCTGAAAAGGCCTCATGAGCCCCTCCCGTAAGGCAAGTCTCATTTGCTTTTTTTTCACTTTTTTGCTCGGTACTTCAGCAAATTGGATTTGAAAATGATAAAGATGACCTTATAGTGATAGAGATTGTCTGCTTTAATGTGTACATCCATGTCTTTCGAAGCATTAAGCAATTGCAGCCTTTTTTTCTAGGAGGCTGCACTGTAGTTCCAAGTGACACGACATGGACTTCAGTTTTAAGGACCATAACATCATCAAGCATTGAAGCCGATGAAGTCTTTTTGTGCTTAATGTTTCTGCATATATTCATCTGAATCTCCAAATAAGCAGTCCCATAATGTCCATGTTTAGATGCACAGCCTCTCACTGCCCTGTTCTGATGATCTCATAGTATGCCTGTGATAAACATCATCTCGGGAGCCTGTGTGAACAGACTGTGTGGAATTCCTCTCTCAGGTGTTACTGCGGCACTGTTCTGTAAATGGGTCGTATCAGGTGTCTGCGGTGTCAGTCTCTGGTCAATTCAGTGAGATCTCTCACAAAATCTGTGTCTGTTAAAAGGGCGATCTGCAGTTTCTGTGCACATGCTTGCAGAAAGAGAGTTACAAGTTTTCAGTGTGGACGAGAGTTTCCATAGAGACGAGCAGTAACTCCCCCATCCCCCATAACACTGCCCTTGAGACATTGAATGCTACTGTGAGGGACTCCTTCCTGCTTTAGTAGGCGTAAGCAACAATGAAGGGTCAGAGTCCCCCCCGAGACAAGAGCAGATGCAGAAAATGTCGAGAAGCAGAGAGGTTGGCCGTGTCAATTTCTCATGGGAATTGGTGCGGGGTGCAGGGCATTGGTGGGTATGATTTGTTCAGCGCTTTAATACGACAGTGCACTTCTCTGCACCAGGTATTGAACAGCCTAAAGCTTTTACAGACATCCTTTTAACTAGTTACTCTTACTTTGCAGTGATCAAAGTATGTGATTGCAGGAAGCAAACTGAATCCATAGATTTGAGTCAAAAATATTCCCTCATCAACACCTGTTCCATGTCCAGTATCCACTCCTGGGATGCAGCTCTTTTCAATTTGCAATTTCTTTTTGCGCATCATCTTAGTGATGTGGCTCTCAGGAATAAATTTGGGTCAGATGTTGCAGTTTGATGCTGGTTGTAAAGCTGCTGTTCTTGTTGCTGTTTTACTTGAAATTGATCAGAGCTAAAAAAGGATACTAATTCATTCTCTCGGGTTACATTCGCATTGATCACAGCAGTCTTCACATGGCAAAATGGAATTTTTTCAATGATGTAAGGAGAAAAGAGCTGGGCAGCGCAATGGAACATAAATAGTACTTCCCAATAGTGATGCTACTCCACGATTGGCCTAAAATTAAGTCCATAATTGCCTTTGGTATATTTTTATGAACTTTGGTGAAAAAAAACGATGAAAGTTGTCTCCATTCACCATGTTTTCCTTTTTCATGTTTTGTTATTATCCTCCTGGCACATAATGTGGGGGGATATAGTCATGGGTGTGGTTGTCGGTCCATCCGTCCGTCCGTCTGTGAACATTTCGTTTCTGGAGCATAACTTGAAAAGCAGTCCATTTTTTCTCAAAAAACTTGGTGTGCACATTAATTATGACCTGACATGGTGCCTTTTGTGAATCTGAAGTTGATGACGTGGGGCCGGGGGGATATGCCATCTCCTGATGGCTCTTGTATTGTATTACAGTATGTCACAGATCCGGTTTTGAATGTAGTTGAATATGCAAGAAGATTTTTTGAAATAAATGTTAAAATTTTTGTAACGTCCTGGTTTCTTGTCGACAGTCTACTGTGTCCATGTGACTACTGTATTGGAGCAGTTGCTTTTCACACATAGGCAGTAAATCATGTTATTCAAATTTTCATAGCCTTAAAATAAGTGTGTCTAGGTTTTTTTAAAAAAACTTTTTGATACCAAATGTATTACTTTCATAAAACGAGCTCACTTTCCAACACATAAGAAGCTCCATAATTCATTGGACAGTGACACTTTTGGTTATCTACGTCGGCATTTTTAGTTTGAAAGGCTACAATGAGAATGATACTGAAGGGTGAACAGCCCCTTAAACACTATTTGTTTGCTTAAGTTTTACCTTAATACGTTCAAAGTCAGACACATGATATTTGTCTTATTGTAAGGCATTGTAACATACATATTTTGTATTTGCTGATTGCAGCGCTTCACTGAAATTATATTACACCTATATTGAGTGAAATATTCAAACTCAAGATGCCATGTTTTTATGGCAGCAGTATTGTGAATCATTTTATACACATTTTCCTGCAATTCAGCAGAGCATATTTGGTAACCCTAGGATCTCCACTAGAATCTAACATTGGGCTGAAGTTCCACATGCACATGAACAAATACAGTTGCGAGATCTCATATATGGGTTCTTGGGTCTTATGGGGTTAATATGAGGATGTTTACATCCACATTAGATGACACCACCTTTTTTACAAATAACACCCCAATTTCTATGCATACCAAAAAATATTGGACGGTTTAACATAATGGTAAGTAATCATTTTTAATATTTGGTCGCACACCCTTTACTTGGTTGAGGTCTGTGATGCACAGACACCACTGGATGTTACTGTAGGTATCTTTCCTTGTCATGGTTATGGTTTTTGGTCCTTCATATATTCATGTTCTGTGTTCATGATTTTGTCTTTTATTTATTCTTTTTGGTTATTCTAATACTCAGGTTTTTAATTCATTCCTTTTCTCAGTTCCATTGCACTTGTCTCCCCTGTCTTGTGATCTAGTTGGTTCAGTCCGTCTTCCATGTCTGCGTGCCCATTGACTTCGGGTGATTTAAATAAATACCGGTGTTTAAAATATTCCTTTGATTCTCATTTATTTCCTTTGTCTTTCTGTTCTGATCACTAACAAGAATAACATTTGTATTTTGTATCATAGTCTAACACCGCTAATCCATGTTTATAGAATACTAACTTACTAACAAGCTTTCTTGTTAAATCTGTAAAGTTGCACCGCTACTAATTTAGACTAATTCCCTCTCAGCAATCGCCCTGTTCTAATCTCCGCCTCTTGCTTGGCTGTCCCAGTCTTCTCCTGAGTTTCAACGAGATCTCTGGCACGTGCTTAATTACTTTCCTGCGCTCGTTAACTGTACACGTAGAACTCCTTGACTGGAGCTGTTTAAATGTCTTAGGCTTTCTGTGTGATTCCCGTCCGTGTCTTGGCTTTGGCCTATTTTCTTGGTTAGGGTTTCCCTCATGTGATTCCCCCATTGTAATTAGTCTGATTCAGTTCATCTGTTCCCTGCATAGCATGTGACTTCCCCTTTGTGTATTTAAGCAGTCATTTCACTCACAGCCCTTGTCAGAACTTTGATCAGAGCACCTTGCATGCCATTGAGTATTGTTTCTCTTCTACTGGGCTGTCCGACTTCAATTCTTGCCATTGCCCTTTTTGTATTGTTTTTATCTTTCTGGATTTCGACCCATTTTTGTATGACCACGATTTCTGTGTTTGGATGCCCTGTGTCTGACCCTTGGCTTTGTTCGTCGACTATGACTTTTTGCCTATCGTTTTTGTATCCCTGCTCATCTGTCTTACTGGTTCTGACCCCTGCCTGTCTAGTCAACACTGTTTTTGGATTTCGTATTGTGGCTTGGCAATTCCTGTGTTTTTTGGCTTTGACTCGGACTCCAATAAAGGCATACGTTTTTTGGATTTCTGTCTCTCGCGAGTGGTTCCTGAAGGCACCGTCACATTCCTGGTGGCGCTCAGCCAGACTGCACTGCAGTCATCTTCAGTTCCTACTTGTTTCAGGCATTTTTTGGTTTCAATGTCCTCTTCAGCATGTAAAATGCATGTTCAACTGGATTCAGATCCAATTCCAGAAAAAATGTCACTGTAAAATTATGGAGCATACTATTTCTTAAGTAAATGTTTTATCACTCTGAGCACAATATGCCCACAAACTGTCTTTGTCAGTTGTGTACAATTTTAAAACTTGTTGTATTGATAGAGTCTGTATTAGAGTGTTTCATATTCTGTGTATTTTGATCTCTTAGGTATATGAATATTTGGTCAATAGTTCTAGACATTGATTGAAAAATGAGGAAATTTCTTAAATAAATTCATTGCAAAATGATTAATTTAAAGTTTTCATTGAAATGTCTTGGGCCATACATTATCATTATACATTATGCCAATTTTTTCTGTTGTACATAACCCTATTTAAGGCTTTATAACTCAGTCACTGTGTCACAGAGACTCTGGAAAATTATTCCAGTGAAGCAAGACATTTGGAAATTCAATCACAGAATTATTTGGCAATTACATTCTGGAATTTACAGATGCTGGTGTCTAAATCTGTGCAGAGGGGTTCATTAAATATCCAACTATGACTTGTCTCCTGCACTGTTGTTATATCTACTTCATAATCATCATATTTTGTTAATCAGTCCTCCTCCTCCATTAGCATTTCAGAGAATAGACCTAACTCTCTCTCTCTCTCTCTCTCTCTCTCTGCAGTCTGCTCACAGTACTCCCGTGGGGTCTTCGCCATCTTTGGCCTGTATGATAAACGCTCCGTGCACACCCTAACGTCTTTCTGCAATGCGCTGCACATCTCACTCATCACGCCGAGCTTCCCCACCGAGGGCGAGAGCCAGTTCGTCCTACAGCTGCGGCCCTCCATACGCGGCGCTCTCCTGAGCCTGCTGGACCACTACGACTGGAACCAATTTGTTTTTCTCTACGATACCGACCGGGGTAAGGGCATCTCGGTACCTCAAGGCAGACACGACCTGCTGGTCTGTCTGTGGGTAGAGATGCAGTGAATTGTGCATCTGGGTGTTTAGAGAAAAGGCCTCATTGTTTCCTTTTCTGTGACAATATTATGTGCTCCAGTGAATCTGGTTCACCGGGACAGTTATGCAACACTGGCTGAAAGCAGAAAAGATTGTAGTTCATACAGTGGCAATCAATGAGGTAAATTTGAAGTTCACACTGACCCGCTGCACTTTTGACACAAAGAAAACTTGACTCATGGAGACACTGGAGTGCCACATGCTACTGTATGGAATGAGATTCCCTCAGGATGTCTATTCGTCCATCTATCCATTTATTCATCATATAACCCATTTAATCCTGGTCAGAATCATGAGAATGGACCAGATGTCGGCATATAATGGGTGAAGCCTGATTACACCCTGGACAGTCTTTAGCGCTTAAAACAACCCAGACCTCTTAGATGTGTAGAACCTGAAAGTTTGATTTGGCTGGATTTTACTCAAAATACGTGTCAATTCATATTGTTGGAACACAGGCACATTCCATGTGTAAAATTTGGTTGATTTAACAGCAAGCTTATACGACCTGGATGCTCTGTTGCCTGCCTCGAATCTCCTTTGTTCTGCCCAGCAGGGGGTTTGGAGCCATTTGCTCTGGCCCTCTGAAACTCACAGACCTCTTCTCAATTAAAGTCAGGATCAGTTACTTTTAAGCTGCTTAAAACGATCTTAACCTCTATCAAATTCATAATATATTTCTGTTCAATATCCTAGGAAGGAACCTGTTATATATTGATAACGCAATTGGGCTATAATATTCCATCTTAAGGCTTTTCCATGACAACTGCATCATTTTAATACATATTCATATCATGTTTGGTCTCTTTATTCTCGGGGGAGTCCAAGGAGTTGAATGGAACATGTTTCATTTCCCTTGGAATTATGGTTCGTTTGTAAGATTCATTCAAGCAACTACCCTAGTCTCCCTGTGCAAATTATCTTATCACCTAGGCCAGTAAAACTCTGATTCGGCCAACCTTCCCTCTACCTTTTCGGAGGCGTGGTTTGGAGTCTTTAAAGGTACGAGATCCTGAGGGGGCGGGGGCTTCTTTCTTGGCTTCTTTTCTGGCTTCTTGGGGTAAGTCACATGTCACCTTGTTCCGGAGCCGGGAGGCATGTGAATTCTCCCCGACCACGTGGGGCGACTTTAGCTCCACGTGGTCGTTCATCTTTTCCAGGTATGAAAATACTCTAAATTCCTCTAAATTATATGTAACGGTAATTGGCTTATCATTGATTTGTTTGATTCAAGTTGTGCCTACCTGGTAAATTAAATTATTGTTATTCCTTTTCCAGCCTGCGTGTTCTCATTGTAAATTCTTTCTGGCCTTGTTGCGATTGGGACTTAAGGGGAGACTCCTACCAAGACATGTGTAGGTAGCGATACTTCTAAGTTAGATTGAGATTGGGTTCTACCTATTAAGGGGATATGAAATTACCGGCTCTTAAGATTTAGCTATTGGTTAATCTTTCTAAGGGGCCCTTTGATATGCATAAACCTAGGTTCGTGGTACGTTCATACTCAGAGCCATTTGCCTGATGTTGCTACCATGACAGTCTCTTCTATCCAATGGATTTATCGTCGAATTAGACCAGGCAGAGACGCCTATTTTAACCCTAGGGGGTGTTCTGCTTAGTGACAATGGTTTTCGCAGACAGAGTTTGGGTGCGTAACTGCCCTGAGATTCACGCATGCTGTTTCAAAATTATCAATTCTAATTCTAATTTGGAGTCAGATTTTTAACGAGGATTATAGCTAAATTTTGTATTCTAACTGGTATATGGAGTCAGATAAATCGTAACCATTGCGCTTTCATGCCCCGTCCTCGTACGGTGAAAAAAAATCCATTATATTGTGATTCACACCAGCCAGAAGAATGCTCTAATTAAAGTTAGACTAAGAGAACACGTGAGGCCTTCACCCCGGCAATATCCGCCGTTTGGTTATTGCTTTTTTGGGGTTTTACAGATGTATGGTTGAGCTCTCTCACTGGTGTTATGGGTTTGATGTATACTACAGTGCATGTGTGTATGCATGTGGTGCTATTTTTCCTTGTGGAATTTATCCCTTCAGCTCACTCTAAGTTGATGTGCATAACACACATACACCCACACGCTCCCACGCACACACACACACACACACAGTGGAGGAAGCAAAACCACTGTTTAGAGAGAAAGACAACCCCAGTAGCAAGACTAGGAAGATATCAGATAACAGTGCAGTACACAACTAATGCAGGGCAATCCATGGTGAGCACTCACTGTACCTCACTGTAAGGAATACCTCAACTGCAAACTGCAAATATTTCTTTACTGTTAAAAATGGAATGACTAAGTTTCAACAAATGAAGCTCCAGCTACTGAAAGAATAGCATAGATATAACAGAGGATAGAATATATATATATGCAATGAATGAAAACTGAAAATGGCGTAGTAAAAATCAGAACTGAGTGTCTCAATTTTTCACTTTTTATTGATCCAGACTAGTTCTGAACTTGTTGGGTTGGGTCGCTCATTCCCAACCACATGCTCTCCTCCTCTTGTATTTCTCAGTTCTTTTCGACAGCTGGCTTAAGATTTTTTTTCCCTCATCGTATTATCATAATTATTCACTCAGCTGACACTGCTGAAACACGCTTTCTATACATATTTTACATTTCATCTCGGCGTCTAATTTCACTGTTTCAAAGAAGCTCTCAATAGGCAATCAGTGTTCTATAACAGGACATAAAGGAGATAGACAATGAGTACACTCTAAGTACAACTAAGTGACAACAGAGACATTATAGTGATTTCGTGTGTGTGTGAGTGTGTTTGTTTTTATATCGTGCTGGGGGCCAAAATACCTCACAAAAATAGTAAAGTCTGAGTAATCGTGCGTTGTGGGGACTTTTTCTGGGTCCCATTGGGAACAGATCATCATACTTCAGGGCTTTGGGCTAGTTTTAGGTCTACGGATGCTATTGGAATTATGGTTTGGTTTAGGTCTAGTTTTAAGGTTAGCTATTAAAATTAAGCTGTACATTATGGTAAGACCATAAACTAAGGTTAAAGGTTTGGCTGTTTTGGGGCATGTGTGGGTTAGGATTAGGGTTAGCTTTAAGATTTAGACCCCAGGGGTATGGAAAAACAAACATGAGTGTGTGGGGGGGTGTCTGTGTGTGTGTGTGTCTGTGTCTTAGCAAGTGCATACTCCATCTTAAATTTGTTTCTCATGAACATAGAGATTAGGTTTGTGGGTATCAAGCTCATGCACACGCAGTGGGCAGAGAGGTGGTTTTTAGGCTGGTGGACTGAGAAAGCACCCCTGGAGAAAAGTGGTGAAGAAAATGACTGAATCCCATAAGAATGACTGTATTTTAAAGGTTTGCTGTTCTCAGTTTTTACTAGTTTCTCAGAGGCCCCAGTAAAATAGCACTGCCTCAGATGGTCTTCATATTCTGAGAATGTGGTTTATAATATAATTACAAGGGGCGTGATTATCACCTGGTGTTGTCCTGTGGTTTTGCCTAAAGCTAAGAATTAATCAGATATGATCAAATATTTGTCTGCACCACGAGACCGGCAATTTATTTCTTTCAGAATGGTTGTGTCATTTACAGTTGACAGTGTAATTTGGAAAATGTGGCGCCTTAGGTATGAATGTGCCATCTGCCTTAAATAAATGGGGGACAGCAATGAACTAGAAGGCACAGTCACTCCAGTACTAGGTCCATACAATGTAACTTTACTGTCACCGGTGAAAAAAGAAGCCAAAAACTAACAGCAGAGCAAGAATATGCTTAATTGGACCGAACTGCTGAAACTCAGTGCTGGTCGAGATAACGCTGCTATCTGGCAATATTTACCTGCAGTGTCAGGCTGTAGTGTACGTTTGCATTCACGTTTTTAAGACCATATAAGAAAACAGCCACAATGAAACTGTACATCAAAAACTTTTTTTTTCAGTGTTACCGTTATTTATTAATTCAAGGGATTGCACTTAAATTTCTGAAATTTGCCGCCAATGACCCCTCTGATATTCTTGCCAAATCCTTGCATGTATTTGACTGACGCGCTGGAGGTTAAAAGAGGTCAGTTATCCGTTTTAGAATGTGCACTGCTGGTAAACACAGCAACCGATTCTCTTTGCTAGCAACATGACGGCAGGTCAGTGTATTATATACAGCTATGGTATTTCCTCCACAGTTGAATCCAATAATTATTTCAGAAACGCTAGAAAACTGCTATTAGACTGTGTCTCCAGAAAAAGAATTACATTATCCATTCCAAAATAGCTGCTGACTTGGGTTGCCTGTGGTATGGCCATGTAAAGCGTAAACCAATTTCGCTGGAACCCGAAGTGTGTATCACAACACATACATTTCAGTGCCACCCTCGGCAAAGTTTGGACATTTAATTGTGACACCCCGAATCTTCTTCAAATTTGGCTTACGGATTAGTAGTGGTGAGGTCTCAACACAAAGCCATCTTGGTCAACATTTAATGGTAATTTACGAAATAATTGATTAATTAAGGGTCGAAAAGGTAGAAATCAAATTAACTCCCAGCTCTCAGAAATGTCCCTCTGGTACTTTTATTATAGCACAGGCAGTACACAAAGTATGCGTTTCAGCATTGAGTATTCATCAGCATTATATTATACGCAAAGGAAATACCCCTTTGCAATGGTCTGGTTTATTTTAGCTTAGATTCTATCCTGGATTATAACACTTTGTCCTTCTAAGCCTGCCAGTCTATTTGAATCTTCTAGTTTTGAGCTAAGCTTTTATGTTACAGAAAATCATAATTACTCTTCGGAGCTCTAATATTAGGAACTTTGATAAAAGCTCCCAAGCCTAAATATCAGTCTCCTGGACTGGGACAGTGTTCTCGTCAACTCTGTTCTATCTGCTCCAATGAGTCAGTTTATTAGGAACACCACCCAAGCCTTCATTGGTTTCTGGGAGTGCATTCCTGTTCAGCCCTTTTTGGTGAGGGGAATTCACCACTTGGCTTCTGCCCCGGACTGACCGCTGGCCAGTTCGCGGACACGCCCCAACCCTCTCCAGTCACATAACCAACCCTCTCAGTTCTGGGCTTTGACACATGCCGCTACCATTACTGTATTCCTATCAGTAAATACTCCCCTGTGGATTGTACCCTGAATTTGCATCTAACTACTTGTCTTGATCATAGCAAACCTTATACAATAGCTGAATAATATTCTACAAGCCCAGTGAAGGATTACTGAATCCATGGTTGAGGCGTTATACCGTCTCTTCCAAGGAGCGAACCTGAGAACTAATCACTCTTACCCAAAATACTACAGATAATATATTAGACAGTGCAACTGATACCTCTAAAAATAATACGGAATTTGTCACAATCGAGTTTCTTCAGTGAGATCTAACAATCAGAAAAGTGATTTAATATCAGATTAAAGCACAAAAAAGACATATACATGTCTATCAAAAGCTCTCACAGAGAAAAGAACCCACAGCCTTTACGTTATCTGACCCCCGGTGAAACGCCACCTTTGACCGTACATATGCGAAAAAGACATACAATATGATGCACAATAACAAATGATGCATTAAATACATCTGCCAACACGTGTGCATGTTCTATAGGCTTACACCATTATACCCCCTGGCATATTAAATTCAAGTCGCAGACAAGTAGCCAAATATAGAATTAATAAAAAACAGCCCAACCATATTTCTTCATTCTAACCTTTGGGACTTGCAGTCTGTTCATGGAATAAGCCTCTCTCCATTGGTGTGCTCACTCTCTGTCACTGCCTCTCTTTACTGGCTGTACTATTTCTGTCCCTCAGAACCTTGAAGATAGCACATCGTGGCCCATAATACTAAAATGTCTGGCCACTGGGGAATTTTCATCCTTATTTCTAATATAACTCTTGTGTGCTGCTATCCTAATTTTTAACTCTCCCTCTCTTAGTTATACCAACATAACAGAAATCACAAGGACATTTTAATTAATAAATAAATAACAAATTGCACTTGGCAAGTAATTCTACTCTTCATACCAATTTTCTGCCAAATGCATTTCAGGGCGGCTAAAACACGCATGCAGGCTTACAGGTTTAAATAAGGCCTATGCCATTTCATGACCAATTAATATTTTGTATGAAAAGACAACATATTTAAACAGAATAGAAAATTAATAGACGGTTGCAGTGCACCATGAGCTAATGCTAACAGGCCAAGCACTGTCATCAGCTGCCGTGATGCCACTGTGATGTTAACTTGTTGTGTAGTGTTAGCTCTTCCATCCAGTTCCTTGTCAGCAGTCGCTGCGGAGCAAGTGGTGGTGTTCATGTGAGGAGGATTGGGATGCTGTGCTGCTCAGGCTCAGCTTTGGCTTCCCCCATTATTGGGTGCGATGCTAATGCTACTGCTGCTGTTACTGTACATAACACAGGCTGGCACATTTTGCTGCATCAACTACCGGAGCTTAAGTTATTATCCCCCGCCAACACGAAGTGGGAGGGGGATATAGGTTTGACCTCCGTCCGTCCTTCCGTCCGTCCGTGCGTCCGTCCGTCCGAGATAAAGGGGACAGCTTTACTCAGAAACTACTACAGATACAGTAACCAAATTTGGTGTGTAGCTTCAGACCATAAAGGCCTTGATTGAGTTCGAAAATGAGAAGTGCACGATTGGCGGGGGATGTTGTAGACCATGTCGACTTGTTTAACTTTAACTTTTTCTGCACCAATGTTTGTTTTACTCTGGCCGCCATTTTAACGCACTAATACAAATATTAATTGTGGTGGTTGTGGGGGTGGGGCTGTTTTTGTATTCCAAACTTTTTTGTTGACAGCATGCTCTTAGCATGGAGCAATTCATTTTGGATGGGGTTGTAGCGGGTGATTCTGCCTGGGACCTGCCAAATCCAGTATCTAATAAACAATGGGGAGGGCCTCTTCCCCTCACACGAATGGGCCAACCCATCTCAATAGTGAGCTGAATGAAAAATCATTGAACTTACAAATGTTTTTTTACCTTTGCATTTTTTTTGCGAGCATTCAGTCAGATCAGTACATTCGTGAGAAATCATACCAGACATTCTGGAAAATGCCAGATAGTCCAGGCAGCCAGTATGGGGCTGAGTATGTGCAATTTATTGATTTAGCCAAAGTAGCTGCCGGTAATATGCGTCTCTGAATGTGTGTATGAGTATGTGCCTGTTGGTGTGCATGTATGTGTGCGTGAGTGTGTGTGTACTGATGAACTCTCCGATTGAAAGGCTTCGTGCTTCTCCTGTCATTTCTTTATTTCCCCTTACGAGAATAAACACAAGACATGTTGTTATGGTAATACAGGCTGTCCTTCTCTCAGAGAGTTCGAAGGGCACCGTTCCATCCCTCATTGATGAGTCGGATTCAGACATACTGTGGAATGCAATTAAGGACCGTCATGGTTGGTGAATGCAGCCAGTACCCGTTTCAGTTGAAAATAGGCTGTTGGCTGTGCAGGGATACTGCTTTCCAGAAGACATTACCACACATTACAATGCAAGTTCATTTGTGCTATTCTTGTTTCTGTATGCTATGCCAAGATCCACCTTGATTAAGCACTTAACATATTCAAGTCAGTCAGGCAGGTACATTTCCAGTATTTTGAAACTTTCTCTGCTGAAACTGTCACACTTCATCTTTCAAAAGCACTGGCAGCACCTTCTAACAGGCAAAATACGTCTAAAGCCTCCCCGAAGCACTGGGATTCATGGTTCAGCACCGTGAATGCAGCTCTGATCAGATAGTGGGCGACTCGGTTTAATTGGTTCATTTGATCCAGGTTAAAATCAGTCTGGACTTTACTCTGCAATCCCGACTTTGAAATTGTCAAGTCCACTAGGAGGCAATGACTGGCTTAACCTCTTCAACTCTTCCATCTCATTTGTGGGTTCAACAAATACAGCTGCTCTTGTCTACCCTGTGGATTGTTAGGCCTATTTTAAATTCTTGAGGAGATCCCATGGTTTCCAAGGATTTCAATGCCATCCTGCTGAATTTCTGGTACAACCCCAATTCCGAAATAGTTTGGATGAAGTGTAAATTGTGAATAAAATCAAAATGCAATGTCTTTCAGATCGCATTAAGCAGGTAGCTTAATGTTTTCACTGAGGATCTGGAAATACTGGTCCTGTTTCATGATTTCATTCACTTTAACAAGGTTTCTGGGCCCATTCGCCGAAAAGCGACCCCAGAGCATGATACTCTGCTGCCTTATTTGACTTTTGGAACTGTGTTTTTCAGGTTGAACACTTCACCTTCCATACGCCAAACAAAAGCCCCATCTCTGTGCCTAAACAGCTCCATGTTTCTTTTATCTGTCCGTAACATTGGCAGCCAGAAGCTTATATCTTCATCCAGGTGAGCTTTTGCCAAGGCTAGACTAGGTAGGCTAGCTAGACTTGTGTGTCTGGGTTGGAGAAGTCTAAGTTGCGTAAGAAAGGCGAAGTGTTCAACCTGAAAAACACGGTCCCAGCAGTCACACACGGTGGCAGGAGTATCATGCTCTGAGGTTGCTTTTCAGCGAATGGGCCCGGAAACCTTGTGAAAGTGAATGGCATCATGAAACAGGACCAGTGTATCCAGATCCTCAGTGAAAACATTAAGTAATCTGCCAAAACACTTGGATCTTGGAGGAATGGATCTTCCAACAGGATAATGGTCCTAAACACACAGCCAAATCTGTCAGGAAATGGTTAGTGGAAAACAAAGTGAACGTTTTGGAGTGTCCAAGCCAGAGCTTTGACCTCAATCCTATCAAAAATTTGTGGAGGGAACTAAAGACCAAGGTCATGGCAAGGAAACCCTCAAACTTTAAGAACCCGGAGAAGTTTGCCAAAGAGGAATGGGCCAAAATCCCCATGCAGACGTGAAGAAACCTTGTGATCAACCACAGGATGCATTTGGAGGCTGTCATCATGAATCAAAGCTTTGCCATCAATTACTGAAAAATAGGAATGAATAATTCTGGACAATGTCATTTTTTTTGTAAATCTGCTAAATGAAATACCAAAAAGTATTGTATTTCTTGAAAAATTGTTTACTGTACTTCCTACAGCCTATGTCTACTTACTGTGTCATTTGTGCAAGAAGATATTTGATTTGTCGAAAAATATCTTGGAAAAAAAACGAAAATTGGTAGGGGTATGAATAATTGTGAATGTGACTGTATATGATTAAATATTTCATTTTATATATGTCAGCCTGTAGTGTACGTTTGCATTCACGTTTTTAAGACCATATAAGAAAACAGCCACAATGAAACTGAACATTAAAAACTTTTTTTTTCAGTGTTACCGTTGTTTATTAATTCAAGGGATTGCACTTAAATTTCTGAACTTTGCCGCCAATGACCCCTCTGATATTCTTGCCAAATCCTTGCGTGTATTTGACTGACGCGCTGGAGGTTAAAAGAGGTCAGTTATCCGTTTTAGATTGTGCACTGCTGGTAAACACAGCAACCAATTCTCTTTGCTAGCAACATGACGGCAGGTCAGTGTATTATATACAGCTATGGTATTTCCTCCACAGTTGAATCCAATAATTATTTCAGAAACGCTAGAAAACTGCTATTAGACTGTGTCTCCAGAAAAAGAATTACATTATCCATTCCAAAATAGCTGCTGACTTGGGTTGCCTGTGGTATGGCCATGTAAAGCGTAAACCAATTTCGCTGGAACGCGAAGTGTATATCACAACACATACATTTCAGTGCCACCCTCGGCAAAGTTTGGACATTTAATTGTGATACCCCAAATCTTCTTCAAATTTGGCTTACGGATTAGTAGTGGTGAGGTCTCAACACAAAGCAATCTTGGTCAACATTTAATGGTAATTTACGAAATAATTGATTAATTAAGGGTCGAAAAGGTAGAAATCAAATTAACTCCCAGCTCTCACAGAAATGTCCCTCTGGTACTTTTATTATAGCACAGGCAGTACACAAAGTATGCGTTTCAGCATTAAGTATTCATCAGCATTATATTATATGCAAAGGAAATACCCCATTGCAATGGTCTGGTTTATTTTAGCTTAGATTCTATCCTGGATTATAACACTTTGTCCTTCTAAGCCTGCCAGTCTATTTGAATCTTCTAGTTTTGAGCTAAGCTTTTATGTTACAGAAAATCATAATTACTCTTCGGAGCTCTAATATTATATATATATATATATATATATATATATATATATATATATATATATATATGTAAGGCTAGACTAGGTAGGCTAGCTAGACTTGTGTGTCTGGGTTGGAGAAGTCTAAGTTGCGTAAGAAAGGCGAAGTGTTCAACCTGAAAAACACGGTCCCAGCAGTCACACACGGTGGCAGGAGTATCATGCTCTGAGGTTGCTTTTCAGCGAATGGGCCCGGAGACCTTGTGAAAGTGAATGGCATCATGAAACAGGACCAGTGTATCCAGATCCTCAGTGAAAACATTAAGTAATCTGCCAAAACACTTGGATCTTGGAGGAATGGATCTTCCAACAGGATAATGGTCCTAAACACACAGCCAAATCTGTCAGGAAATGGTTAGTGGACAACAAAGTGAACGTTTTGGAGTGTCCAAGCCAGAGCTCTGACCTCAATCCTATCAAAAATTTGTGGAGGGAACTAAAGACCAAGGTCATGGCAAGGAAACCCTCAAACTTTAAGAACCCGGAGAAGTTTGCCAAAGAGGAATGGGCCAAAATCCCCATGCAGACGTGCAGAAACCTTGTGATCAACCACAGGATGCATTTGGAGGCTGTAATCATGAATCAAGGCTTTGCCATCAATTACTGAAAAAAGGGTATGAATAATTCTGGATAATGTTATTTTTTTTGTAAATCTGCTAAATAAAATACCAAAAAGTATTGTATTTCTTGAAAAATTGTTTACTGTACTTCTTACAGCCTATGTTTACTTACTGTGTCGTTTGTGCAAGAAGAAATTTGATTTGTCGAAAAATATCTTGGAAAAAAAACGAAAATTGGTAGGGGTATGAATAATTGTGAATGTGACTGTATATGATTAAATATTTAATTTTATATATATATAATTTAGATTTGTACTTAGCAATTTGATTTATATTTAACGTTTAGATTTAGTATTTAATGTCTTCTTTTTCCTTCCACAAAGAGTGATACTACAAAAAACGATATCACCTTTTCTACACCTGTCATGGTTATGGTTTTTGTCATGTTTATGTTCAAGTTCAGTGTTCATGATTTTGTCTTTTATTTATTCTTTTTAGTTATTGTAATTCTCAAGTTTTAGTTCAGTCCATTCTTCAGCTCCATTGCACTTGTCTCCCCTGTCTTGTTATGTAGTTGGTTCAGTCCGTCTTCCCTGTCTGTGTGCTCACATGCTTCTGGCGATTTAAATGATTTCTGGTGTTTAATATATTCCTTCAATTCTCGTTTACTTCCTTCGCCTTACTGTTCTGATTACTAACAAAACTAACATTTGTATTTTGTATCATAATCTACTAGTACAATTAATCCATGTATATAGATTACTAACTTGCTAACGAGCACTCTAGTTAAATCTGTAAAGTTTGCACCGCTACTAATTAATACTAATTCCCACTCAGCAATCGCCCTGTTCTAGTCTCTGCCTCTTGCTCAGCTTTACCTGTCTCCCCCTGCGTTTCTGCGAGATCTCTTACATGTGCTTAATTACTTTCCTGCCCTCATTATCTGGGCAATTAGAACTCCTTGACCGGAGCCATTTAAATGCCATAGGCTGTTTGTGTGATTCCTGTCCGTGTCTTGGCTTTCGCCAATATTCTTGGTTAGGATTTCCCTCCTGTGTCCCCCCATTGTAAATAGTCTTATCCAGCTCACCTGTTCCGTGCGTAGCATGTGTCTTCCCTCTCGTCTATTTAAGAGTCCTCACTGCAGTGAACGTTGATCAGTATTTCTTTGTGCAGAGCGCCTTGTATGCCATTGAGTATTGGTTTCCTTCGACTGGTTAGTCTGACTTAGATTGTTGCCATAGCCCTTCTTGTATTGTTTTGTCTTTTTGGATTTCGACCTATTTTTGTATGACCTCGATTTCTGTGTTTGGATGCCCTGTGTATGACTCTTGGCTTTGTTCATCGACTACGACTTTTTGCCTACCGTCTATGTACCTTTGCTCATCTGTTTTTCTGGTTCTTACCCCTGCCTGTCTAGTTGACTCTGTTTTTGGATTTCGTATTGTGGCTTGGCAATCCTTGTGTTTTTTTGGCATTGACCCGGCACTCATTAAAGGCATACGTTTTTTGGATTTCTGTCTCTTGCGTGTGGTTTCTGAACACACCGTCACAACACCAATTTACGCACGTACGTAAATGTGTGAAAAAGAGACAGTTTGAAATAGCAACAATCTTTTCTCCTGGTTTTTGATGCTAAATGTACAAAAACTGTACGGTATAAAACAACACACCCTATTTTACAAACGGCGCCCCATACCAAAAAACGATATCACCTTTTCTACTCCAGTTGCAATCCGCTCCCCTATTCTTCCTATTCGTTCGTGCTTGTCAATCGTCTTATCGTGACTTTCAAGATGGAGGCGACTGGAAACTACCTGTGCATTTCAAAGTTTTCAGTGCCTTGTTTTAAATGTCAGAGTCGTCGGAATTCTAGCAATGAAGTGTGGAGCTACTCTGAATCTTGTTAATAACGAAAAAATTGCGATTTCTTTGCATAGCAACGTTATGCCCAATTCACTGCTATTATAAGCCTGTGTTGGGAGCTTCAGCTATAAAGCCATGTATTTCGAAATTTTGCGTGCGTACGAAGGTGGAGTATTCGACAAAAGTTAGTTCTCGTTATCGTGTTTCAATACAACCCAAGTCAATTTCATACCTGAAAACAAATAAAATGGGGCTGGGGGTAGAACTGGATCTGATTCAGCTTTGACTGTTGAATATTTGTTTCCGAAGTGGGAGGTACTTGCAAAAACATGGCATCCTGGGTTTAAATATTTCACTCAACACAGGTGTCATTTAGCTTCAGTGACGTGCTGTAGCTAGGAGATACAGAATATGTACGTGATATTGTCAAACAATATGAGAAAAAAATATTTTTTACAAACTACCTTCAAGCCTGCTTCTGGGAAAATTCAAGCGAAAATCACAGTATAAGGAGTCAAAGCCTTCAGGGCAATTGCTAGAAGTTTCTGTGCAGTCTGTCAGTCTGAAACTGGCGCAATCATCGATGCCGGATTATCGATCCTCCATCCTGCCCACTCCCTGGCGTACAGTGTCTGTGCTGCAGTCCTTTCCTCCTTGAAGACATTGTGCTGTCCTTAAATAGCAGCAGGAGTGAGGGGAATGAGGTGGAGCAGCAGGAGGAGGGGTGGGCGATGGAGGTTGCCAGACTCTGATGGCGAGCATGAAGGGTCGTTTAAGAGGGACATCTGTTCCGTTTGGCCTCAAGCTGATTGAGCAGTGGGGGAGTCGCAGATGAGGGAGCCACAGAGGAGCAGAGACAGGATGTTGGACGCGGGGGCGTGGAGGAATGTTGATGTAGGTACACAGAGCAGCAGGCAGAGGAATGGAGGTGCATATGGTATTGGAAATGCGAGGGCAGATAAGACGGGGCAGGGGATGATCCATCAGGAAGAATTCGCCACTAAATTTAAATACATTTAGAGGCAATTGCAAGTCAAGTTATGTTATAAACAAGTCTCAATTCAATGGAATTTAATTACATCCCTTAGCTATACCGCTGCTTCATCATCGGTGTCGCGGGGGAGCTGGAGCCTATCCCAGCTGACGGAAGGTGGGGACACACAGACAGTCCAATGCTTGGCACACACACCGTCCACTCACACACGGGCAATTTACTATGACCCTGGTAGTTGGTTATAAATTTCTTAACAGACTAACGTACTGACCTGTCTTTGGTGGTTCATTAGTGATTCTTCGGTGATTCTTGAATTTGGGTGTGCAAAGTTAGTTAAGGACAAGTCACCCTTAGGTTGCTGCCTACGTGTGTTGGATTCACTCTTTTCTGAATGATCAGAGCTTTGTCTGAAGCCGTGATCAATGCAATCATATTTTTTATGTGCTGTGTGTATGCATTTGTACTTTCAGGATATGCAATACTCCAAGCTATCATGGAAAAGGCTGGACAAAATGGGTGGCAGGTCAGCGCCATCTGTGTGGAGAATTTCAACGATGCCAACTACCGGCGCCTTCTCGAGGACTTTGACCGTAGTCAGGAAAAGAAGTTTGTCATAGACCTGGAGGCAGAGAGACTTCAAAACATGCTAGAACAGGTAAAGCTATTTATTGGCATCTAACAAGACTTATAGTAAAATTCCTATTTTTGAAAATACAGCAGTAATCTGCTTCAGCGGCTGTATGAAGTCTATTCACCTTTTTCACATGTTGCGTATTTTTTCTTGTTTCTATTGAAACTTCACAGGAAAAGTGACAGTATGACTTACCTTATTCCTTAGGTATAAGTGCCTCTTAAATATAGGAATTAGTCATCTTTCAGATCAGGAAACTTAATCATTAGAAATACATAGTATGGAAATATAAGTTGATAATGTGACTAGACAAAATAGAATAATAAAAAAGCAAAAATTTGTGAAATATAGTAATCATTGATATCTAATTTATAATATCCAATGTAATATCCGATTGCAGACAGATCCTGGTGTCTTCACGCACATCATAACTGACAGCAGAGAATATGAATGCTGAACTGTGTGTCCCCTTGTGTCTGTTAACTCCTTATGCGCAAAATGATGAGGGGAAAGGCAGGAAAAAAGATCAAGAGCCTGAACAACTCTTAAAAATAAACACTGAGGTGTTAAGTCAATTTCAAAATATTCTGAAAAGTAAAATTTCCTGAAGGGGTATTTCAGGTCCATTTTTGAAGGCTTATTTAAAATGGAGGCCAAGATGAACAAAAGTGTTCTGCCTTCTGTTTTAAAATATTATTGAGACGGCCATTCATGTGTGCACTTTATCAACTGAATTATGAACTCTATTCCCAACTGGCTCAATGAGACTATATTTCATCTTTGGCACTGATTGCTGGTCATTTATTCATTGTGAGCTTCGGCAGCCTAATTAATCATACTTGCTTGGGACATCTCGCATAGTTGTGCGATTAAGCCTGCTAATTTATTTTCATTTAACATCCTTTTTCTTTCTCTTTCAGATTGTCAGCGTTGGAAAACATGTCAAAGGCTACCATTACATTATGGCGAACTTGGTAAGGACTTTTCTTTTAACTTTCTTCCTCTCTTAGACTGTGAGCAGATTAGCTGTCTGTTTCTCTGCTTCCTTGCCTCTGGCAAATGGATTAGAGGGAAGATTTCAGCTGCAGTGTTGAAGAGCAGTCAGAGCGGTGCTGGGCGTGTGCTCGCGGGCTTGCAGCATTAGCGCAGCAGAGCGAGGAGAATTTGTGCTGTCAGATCCATCCTGACCAGCCAGAGTGCATGGAGCTGTTACAGCAGCAGAATCATGTTGATTAGCTTCAGATTATCAGTCAGGAGACGGCAGGAAGAAACACTTTAACTGTCTGTGACTGAAACAGATAGGAGATGCCTGTCTCTTTGGTATTATTAGCATCAAATTCAATTTAATTATGACACAGGAAACACATGCGTGTCTCCTTAAATTTATTTGTCAATATCTGATCATTTGAACTGGGATCAAAGACACTCCAGACACAGACATTGTGAGATTGTGCGAATATTATGGAATGATTGCAAGCAATGGCAGCCAGACTAAATGGAGAGGGGTTGTTGGCACTGTTGGGGTGTTTGACGGATCTTTATAGGCTTTTTGGGCGCCTGGTCTCATATCTTACTCTGAATACAGGGGTTTAAGGACATCTCGTTGGAGCGCTTCATGCATGGCGGGGCCAATGTGACAGGTTTTCAGCTGGTGGACTTCAGCACACCCATGGTGATCAAGCTCATGCAGCGATGGAACAAGCTGGACCAAAGAGAGTATCCTGGATCTGACACCCCGCCCAAGGTACAGTTAACTGAATGGCAATCAACCTATAGCGTTGCTGACATGGAAATATACTTTTTTTTTTTTTTTTAATTATAAATTTGGCATCTCCAATCCCACCCGAATTTGGAATGCCCAATTGGGGAACTATGTACAAAGCTTGCTCGTATGCGACCCCTTGCTGCCAACTCAGGATAGTGAAGACAGTTCACGGCTCTCCTCCGAAGCACGTGCCTGTCAGCCACTGATTCTTGTACACTCGCTGGTTGAATCTTCGCAAGTTCAGAGCGAGGGCGGAGGATACCCGGACATGAACCAAGCCGGATTCTTCCTGACGAGCGCCCGTCTGGCCAACAGGAGGCGCTGGAGCAACGAACAAAGCTGTTATCTAATGCCCAAATCCGGCAGTCCCTTCCCAATTTGTAACCCTGTAGCGCGATAGCCAATTGTGCGCTACTCTGAAAAAGCTGCCGACCCCTGCCGGTGGGTACGCCGAGGCTCGAACCCGCGACGTGGTGATCACCTCTGCACTGCAGCGCAGTGCCTTAACCGGGAAATATACTTTTGTATGCAAACTGTTTCAATAATAGGGATTTTAGAAGCTCACGTTTGGCCACTTTATAACAAATATGTTCTTAAGGTCTTTTTTTAAATGGCTCTTAAGACTTTAATATTCTATCCACTTCAAAAAAAGCTGAGACTGAAAAAATTCCTTTTATGAAATGATGTTTTGCCTCTTATAAATTTAAAACAGTACAAGACAATCTACTTTATTACTTCAAATTCATGCTCAGTTTGAATTTAATGCCAGCACCATATTCCGAAGAAGTGGGGACAGGAGTGATATGATACTCTGACAGTGTTGAAATGTGGGTGTGCTGGTGTTGAACGGGTGACGCTTTCATGCTTGAATGTACAAGAGCATCCAAAAAGAAGGCAATAAGTGGTTGAGGCTCACCGCTTTGGAAAAATATTTCATGACAGAATAATTCAATAGTTTTAAAACAATTACCCCAGTATGCTTGTGCTGTTTTAGAGATTTCAACTTCCCAGGGGCTAATATTATTTAGAGATTCAGGATATCTTATTTAGAAATCTTGAGGATGACATTGAAAATCAGTGCTGAGTGCCCCTGATCTTCAGTCTTTCAGATGGCATTGTAGAAAGCCAACATTATTTTGAGGTAAACGTAGCCACTGGGCTGGGGTTACTTTAAAAAAACTGTCTCCAATAGACAAAATTAGTCATTACATCCACAAATGCAAGTGAAGACTGTACTGCGCACCAAGGAACCAACATTCAGAATCACTCTTGTCTTCTTTGGGCTTACTGAAATAGGCTGATGCACACTGAATACATGAACTGTAGTTGGTCCAATCAACCTTTCAGATTGTTTGTGGTAATCATGAACATTGTCTTCTGCAAGCTAAAGAAAATATGTTACCAACTTAAGGTCCAAACGCCAGCATCTGTCTTGGTTTTGGGATTTGTTCATGCCTATTAAAAGGGAAACTTGAATGTTTGTGTGATACCATTGATGCTGAAGGACATGCGCACATTTTGGAGCAACATAATGCTGTCTTCTGGATGAAATCTTTTCAGGAAGCCCATGCTTTTATGTGCAAAATATGACAATGAAGACCTCAGATGAGTAACCAACTGAAGATGTGTTTTAAAGAAGAATGAGGTGAAAAAAATCTTCCAAACCTGGAACAACTTGTGTCCTCAGTTACCCCAAATAATTACTCGGAGGGCTGTTAAAAAAAGATGATGTAACACCGTGGAAACACACCTCTGTCCCAATTTCTATATGCAGGTTAAATTTCAGAATGCATTTTTATTTAGCAGTGCTGCCTCATAGCAAGGAGGTTGTGGGTTTGAATCCGGCCTGGGGCCTTCCTCTGAGGAGTTTGCATGTTCTCCCCATGTTCGTGTGCGTTTCCTCTGGGTAGTTCAGGTTCCTCCCATAGTCCAAAGACATGCATATCAGGCTAATGGAGATGCTAAACTACCCATAGGTATGAGTGTGAGAGCGAATGGTGTAGCTAACATAATGGCCCTCATTTATCAAACGTGCGAACACCAAAAAAATGGGTGTACACCAAATCTCCCGCAAGGATCGGCATTTATCAATCTGAACGTGAGCAAACGGTCAGCAAAAATCTCACGCCAGGTCTGACCAGGTGTACACAGATTTGAAACCAGCGAATAACATGCAGGAATGAGTGTAGCTGTCAAAATGATTAATAAACTATATGCAGCGATGCGGAGGTCATGCTGTTGTTGCTTTTGTTAGTAAAATGAATAAATAGGCTAAATAAATAAATAAGACACCTGTGTTGAGAAATTAATTAAACTGATATTTTGAGACAACCTGCTTGTCAGGCCAGACGGCTGACAATTATAATCAATATGATTAAGCACAATTCATGGTTGGCAGATATTCAGTGTCATATGTCAGATGCTCATCCATCCGATATACTGAACAACAAAAGAAACGCAACTTAATTAAAGGCAGACTGGAAAATAATTTTGCGCGTAATTATTTTAGAAAATCAAATTTATTACTAGCGCGTGCACATTTACTCTCGTTTCATCAAATTATTCTTTATTTTGCCGTCACTGACTGAATAACCAAAACCGTACATTAACTTTCAAGCTAACTACCGTGATCACATTTTGACAATGGCAGATCTTCTATTGTTAGAGGAATACGATTCTGTCCGAGGAACTGTCGGCACAGAGAAGATCCCCTCCAGGAAAGTGACGAGTGGCAACTTGTTTTGTGTGGCATCCAATAAAATGTCATGGAGTAATACAAATAAAAGTACAATGAAGAGTGATCTCTGCAGACTGTATTTCAACAATCACCCTCATGCATCTCCGGTCGCGGCGGCAGGGACTCATCCATGTCCCCATCGCTTCGTATTCCCACGATGTGGGGGGGAGCCCTGCTGTCACGCGCTCCTCGAACGGTGACAGCTGGAGGTTCGAGTCTGGTTGGCCTCCACCAGTCCACGTTTTTTGATGACGATCTTGAAATCGGACCACTTTTTCTTACCTACATGTACAGCATTTCGATCGTCAGTTATGTGGGCTATATAACATGAAATGTCATGGATCTATAAATTTAATTTATTCATGAAAAATCAAAAATCTGCTGCACTCCGGTTTTCCACCCCAACGGTGTTTACCGCAGCTGCAATAGTTTTCCAAACTGCTTCCAAAATTTCCATTGATGCCACTCTTAAGGCTTCCAAATAAATTAATTTCATTTTTCCCCACCTCGGACATGATAATTTATATTTCCCCCTCATTGAAGTTCTTTCTTCTTTGTCGTCTTTTCAGAGTCCATATCGTAACGTGGGCGGGACTATGCCTCCCGGAACATGAATTTATAGGGCCGTGTCATGTAAATTACGATGGTTTCAGCCACCAGCTTTAACGCCACGCTAGTTCTACACCGAAATCAGCGATGTGCACACTTTTAGTGAATCAGATGTGACACCTGGCGAACGCTGATATTTACTCCAGAATCTAAACCAGATCCTACGCAAGTTTGATAATTGACGACCAATGAGAGTGAAAACAAAGAGGAGAAAGAAAAAGATATGGGGTACCTTTCCTTAAAGTTTAGTGGCTAACTTTTTAGTTGGAATTAATGACTGTATATTGTTGAATTTTTAAGTAAGTAGCTAAAGGCCCAGTCACACAGCCGATCACGCACGAATCACTCACAAATCACGCACAGATTGGGTTTGTGCGTGCTTGTGCGTTGAGAAATTGACCAATTTTTCGGGGTGTCGGGGGTAGAAATCTCGGACGAATCACGCATGAATCGCGCATGAACCACGCATGTATCACTTACAATCACTGACATATCGCGCACGTCGACGCATAATAGCAAACACGGTGCAGTATTCCACGAACATTCGACGCACGCCCGACGCATGAATCACCGGCGGAGCACGTCCAAACACGAACGCTTCACGTATTGTCAGTGAATGTCAGTGGAATGAACGTGATACATGCGCATTTCATGCGTGATATGAACGTGGGGCATCAGTGGACGGACGTGGACGTGCGCGGATTCAAACCAGTTCTGACGCATAAGCACTGACGGCCGACGAGTGTCCCGCGCATAGTTACGCATACTCGACGCATAAACTACGCATGCCGACTCATGAATTACGCACACCAACGCACAGTTGTGCGTCGGAAAATTTTTGAACCGTTCAAAACTCAAAATCACGCACAAACCGCCTTCGACGCACATCCACTTACAATCACTGACAGTGCACGTTCGTTCCACCTACGAATTACGCATACGACGTACGCTCCGCGCAGAAACAAAAATCTGTGCGTAATTCATGCGTTTTCGCGGTGTGACTGGGCCTTAACATAGTTGGCAACGAAGCATTTGGGGAACCATATGTGAGTTAACACCTTCACTGGCTGGCATTCATTCGCATGAAACTGCGTTACATGGTCATCGGGGTGAGTCAAAATGCAAGTAAAATCTTTCACACGAAAATTGTGCAGTGCCAGCTTTATTCATTGACATTCTCCAAAATGCACAGTTCCTCCAACTGTGTCACAAATTTTTAGCGCTGTGAAGAAGTGAAGAAGAATTTGCCCCTTCTTTTAATTTCTTTTATTTTTGCATGTTAGTCTTACTTAAATATACTCAGCAACAAAAGTTTCTGTGACACCAATATTGTTAATTATTTTTCATAACGCAATTATGAAATTGTCATACATGGTGATATCAGACTGAAACAGTACACGTAAACACAACATTGAAATGGAAATCATGAAAATGCGAGAAAATGACTGCACGTGAAAATGTGCGTAAATCATGCTTGTGGATGGCAATAAAAGAGGAGAATTTTTGGAATGTTCACATTGTGCCTGATGAACGACGGAAGCATCACTTATCGAAAACACAGCCATTTCGGATCAGGAACTCTACCCTCTAAATGCCAAGACTGTCTGAAAATGATCGGTGGAGGGCCATTGGGATGATTGAATCCGGAACCTCGCAGAGGGAAGTTGCTCATCGCCTGAATGTCCACCGAAACACCATTTGGAACTTATGGCAGCGTCATCAGCAGACAAGACATGTCAGAGACCGTCCTCGCAGCGGCCGTCCACGAGTAACCACTCCCAGACAGGACAACTGGATTCGAACAACCCATCTCCGAAATCGATTCCAACCTGCAACCATAACTGCACAGACAATCCGTCGCCGTCTCCGTCATTTTGGCATTGTCCCACGTCGGCCAGCAAGACGTCCAATACTCACAGTACAACACCGACGACTGCGTCTACAGTGGGCACAACAACATCGACGGTGGATCCAACGTCAGTGGGATCTTGTACTCTTCACTGATGAATCAAGATTCATGCTTAACCGATGTAATGGTCGTTTACGTGTATACCGTCGACGTGGAGAACGTTATGCCAACAACTGTGTTCAGGAATTTGATCGTTTTGGAGGTGGTAGTGTCATGATTTGGGGAGGGATCACGGCTAGAAACAGAACAAATTTGCTTGTTATTGATGGAAATCTGACAGGTCAAAGATATCGCGATGAAGTGCTACGGCCATTGGTGGTACCGTTTTTGATGCAACATGGTCCCGGAATAATGCTGCAACATGATAACGCCAGACCACACGTTGCAAGGATTGTACAGCAGTATCTGATGCAACAACATGTCAATGTCCTGCCATGGTCAGCCAGATCCCCAGACATGTCCCCAATCGAGCATCTTTGGGACGAGATGGATCGACGTTTGCGGCGGTTGGATAACCCGCCAGCTACACTCCAGGAATTGTGACAACGTCTACGTCAGATTTGGAATGACATCCCACAGCAATTTCTGGCACATCTGATTCGGTCCATGCGCCGGAGATTCGTTGCTTGCATCATGGCACGAGGAAGTCACACCCGGTATTGAAGTGTGAAGGTCACAATTGGTTAGACGTCAGACAAGTGCTTCATGACGCATGAAAATGACATTTTTCGTTTTGAGTGACGTTGGCACTGAAAAGTCAGTGTTTCTCCTGTTAAATAAACATATTGATTGCATTGAGATCTTTGCGTGTCATTTATAACATACACATAAATGGTGTCACAGAAACTTTTGTTGCTGAGTATAACTTGGATCATAAAGTTAATTTAATATTAGACAAAGATTACCTGAGTAAATGGAAAATTCAAGTCTAAAGTGATGATTCCATTTATTGAGGGAAAAATTATATCCAAATCAACCTGGCATTATGTCATCATCCCAAGTTTTTTTTGGAATTAGAGGAGGTTGTGGAGGAGCAATGTATAGGCTCAGATATATGGGGGCAGAGGTCTCAAACTCCTCGAGGGCCACAGTGTGGGTTTTCCATTCAATTAGCAGAGAATTCAGGCTTCATAAACAAGGTGTGCAGACTCCTTTGCCAAACAATTACTTCAATTAAGTAATTGAGGAAAAGTAACAAATTAAAACTCGTTAGCCAAAGCTATGATCCATGAAATCAGTCTGAGACCCCTGTATGAGGCTATATTCTGTTCATATCTACTGGTGCAGCAGATTGACTTTGATTTAGCAAATCAATTCTCGGGAAGTTGGCACTTGGAGCTGTTTCTAGTATTAGCACTGACTATTGGTCTGAAATGCCTCAGCTTTCCAGTGTTTATATTCAAAAATGAAATATCCAAGGAATGAGTCCTAGTTCACTAAAGCCAATTCTTCATTGTAGCTCAATTATCAAAACATGTTTTTCAAGTTGTTGGACTCTGATGACTTTCTTCTACACACACACAAACACACACACACATACACATACACACACAAATATATATCACGGCACTCATTCTCCATACCCCATGGCATGATTTCGATAAGCTTATGCAATGTCCCAAAATTTATTTCTGTCCAGAGTTGCCTGAATCATTCTTTCACTAGCTGAGCCTGAGCCTCATGAAACCTGGCATTGACGTCTCAGAATATGCTCGTGCCATCAGGGAAGAAAAAATCCACTGATGGAAAAACATGATCATTCAGTTTATTCAGGTAGTTAGCTGATCTAATTTTTTGGGCACATTTCATTTCCGAACCTAGACCTGACTCACTGAAGCAACCCCAGATCATAACACTGCCCCTACAGGGTTGTAAAGCAGGCACTAGGCATAATGTCTACATCGCGTCATTCACCTCTCTTCTTACCCTGATGTGCCCATCACTCTGGAACAGCGTAGATCTAGTTTCATCAGACCACATGACCCTTTTCTATTGCTCCCGAGTCCAATCTTTATGCTCTCTAACAAATCGAAACCTTTTTTTCCATTTAGATAAACTGATAAGTGGTTTTTTTTTAACGCTGGGCAGCTGTTTAGTCCCTATGCCTTGAGTTCTCTTCGCATTGTGCGATGTATGGAAATTCACTTACTTTCACTGTAAAACATGGCCGGGGCGGAGTGGGACACCAAAATCAACTGGGAAAATTCTGCCCACACCGGTGCACCACCAGCTGACCACTGGCCCAACCCATCCCCTCAAAAATCTTTTTTTTAAAGGAACAGTCCACCGTATTTTCATAATGAAATATGTTTTTTCTATGAAATGAGACAAGATAATACGTACCTCTCCGAGCTTTGAGCGACCACTCAGTCAGCTAGACGCGCCGCCACTCCTGTTAGCATTTGTAGCTAGACTCATTGTGGTCAACGGTATTTTTCGGGGCTGTAGTTAGATGCGACCAAAGTCTTCCACGTTTTTCCTGTTTACATAGGTTTATATGACCAGTGACATGAGTTCGGGTTGGGGTACGCAAATCCAAACGTGGCTTTTTCTATGCTGTGGGAAGTGCGTACTATAATGACAGGCGTAGTAACACCTTCTACGCGCTTCGACAGCGCATTGATACCTTCACTTCTGATTTCTTTTCTCTCCCACGACCCCCCCTACTTCCGTAAATACAACCAACGTGACTGCACTGCACTGCTTGGTACACAGTCAGGAAGCCAGAGCTTGCAGAAAATTATAAGTAAAGGTAATTAATGAGAAGGTGTTCATTCCACGAGTTGATTATCCCGCTTATACCATGGTCATTTGCCAGCAATATCAAATCGCAGCATTAACCTGAAACGGAGATTATGCATAACCCGATATTATGCGCGATTATGCAGACTGTAGCTTACTTGCTACCCACAATTACAATGAACTTATGACGGTCTCCGAAGTCAGCGAGCTGAAATCAGTCTGCTGGCATAGCACATAGCTAACGAACTGTCAGCAGTCACTGATACATGAAGTGGACGCGTTAGCTTCATTTGTAACCGTACTCAATTACAATCTTTTAATGGATAAAGCCTGATTTTTTCGCTGCTATAATATTTACGGTTGTTATCGCTTGAGTACGAGTCAGCGAGGTGAAATCAGTCTGCTGGCATAGCAGGTAGCTAGCAAACTGTCAACAGTTGCTCATACATGAAGTGGACACGTTAGCTTCATTTGTAACCGTACACAGTTACAATCGTCTAATGAATAAAGCCTGATTACTTCGCTGCTACAATATTTACGGTCATTATCGCTTGAGTACCCATTGTTAACCGCCCCGCAGGACGCACTTATATGACGCCGCTAAATTTAGTGGAAATTAATGAACTGCTAGGTTTCTGTTGTACCCAGTCAAATATCAGCTCTAACATTGCTATGGGTACAAGTTGGGTAGTGCATGAATTTCGAATGGTGAAACGACCGTAGCCGAACTACCTGTGCGGTTCCACGGTTTTAATGCATACCTGCCAGCTGCCAGCCAATTAGAAAAAATTAGAAAAAAGTATTCACCCAGACCATGGTATAAAAGAAAATAATCAAGTGTGCTACTATGGAACATTTTCAAATGGAGGACATAGATGCCGACGACTGGCTTGTGGCGTAGCCGGAGCCATATCTATATGAACCGGAATATACCGAGGAGGAGCTAGCCGAAATGGACCGCGAGAGGGAAGAAGAAACAGACAAAGATGAATCGTATGTGAAGAAGTGAAGTGAAGGTTCGCAAGCCACGTGCTTTGCCAGCAGACTGATTTCACCAGGCTGACTCGTACTCAAGCGATAATGATATAATATTGTAGCAGCGAAAAAACTCAGGCTTTATCCTTTAAAAGATTGTAATTGAGTATGGTTACAAATGAAGCTAACGTGTCCACTTCATGTATCAGCGACTGCTGACAGTTCGCTAGCTATGTGCTATGCCAGCAGACTGATTTCAGCTCGCTGACTGCGGAAACGGTCATAAGTTCATTGTAATTGTGGGTAGCAAGTAAGCTACAATCCGCATAATCGCGCATAATGTTGGGCTGTGCATAATCTCCGTTTCAGATTAATGCTGCGATTTGATATTGCTGACAAATGACCATGGTATAAGTGGGATAATCAACTCGAAGGTGAGCATTCCACGGTTTTAATGCTCTTTGCGGAGGCAACCACCCTACGCTTCGCGTCGGGTGGTTATTTTATTTGCCTCCGCGTCGTGCATTTAAACCGTGGAATGCACACCTTCTCGTTAATTATCCCTTTCTTATAATTTTCTCCAAGCTCTGGCTTCCTGACTGTGTACCAAGTAGTGCAGTGCAGTCACGTTGGTTGTATTTACGGAAGTAGGGGGGGTCGTGGGAGAGAAATGAAATCAGAAGTGAAGGTATCAATGCGCTGTCGAAGCGTGCAGAAGGTGTTACTACGCCAGTCATTATAGTAAGCACTTCCCACAGCATAGAAAAAGCCACGCTTGGATTTGCGTACCTGAACCCGAACTCATGTCACTGGTCATATAAACCTATGTGAACAGGAAAAACGTGGAAGACTTTGGTTGCATCTAACTACAGCCCCGAAAAATACCGTTGACCACAATGAGTCTAGCTACAAATGCTAACAGGAGTGGCAGCGCGTCTGGCTGACTGGGTGGTCGCTCAAAGCTCGGAGAGGTACGTATCATCTTGTCTCACTTCATAGAAAAACATATTTCATTATGAAAATACGGTGGACTGTTCCTTTAAATCTGGACGAGGACCCAGATTATGTCATGTTTCTTTGAGTCTGACTGAATTCTGAGACTGTGGGAAAAAACAGAACAGGCACGCAAATTAAACTTTTTACTGCATGAGATGGTAATTACTTTTTTCCCTGATTGTATATAGGGCACGAGTTAAGGGGGATACAATGCACCCCACCTACACCCACACATAACATTTTCCATCCATGACAGAGAAACATCAGATAAGATGTCCATGGACACATGCATGTCAATTGATTTTGTCACATCTAGATGCGATTTAAAAATGACTGAGACCTATCCAATCTTCCCCCACCACATGATGCACAATAAAATCCTCTATTGTACACAGGCAAATCAAGTGAGCAATTTTGGAAATTTAAGGAAAAACTAATTACATCACAAAAACCATGCAATTTCTATAATTGTATGTCCTCTAAATGTGATTAAACTTAGGCCAACTTGCCAAAATCTAATCAATCGAGAAAAAAACGCATTAGATTTATTTATTTATTTATGTGAAAAATACTTTTTTTAAGACAAAATCAAATGTTTACAGTATCAGTAAAATAACAACTGGTAGATTGCTGCCCACACTGATCTGTACTAAGAGTGTTGTTATTCAGACACGAGTTAAATGACAGCTGTGCGCGTGGAAAACCACTCTGGTCTGTAATCGCGGTGCAGATGCAGACGGGTTTGGAGCTGATGAGAGGAGAGAAAAAAGAGAGTGAGGGGCAACGCGGCTGTAGTCGCCGCCGTGATGACACCGCCCCTGCTGAGGAGGAACTATGAAGAGCTCAGCTGTAAAGTTATGCTAATTCGCACCTAATAACGTCAAGGCTTGAGCTAACTGTTTTCCTGTCAACTCACCTGCATCACTAGTTGACGCCTGGTTGTTTCGGAATAAATCTGTGATTTTTGACCATTTTGATGCACCTCCTCCAGCATCCGCTTCTTCTTCATTCTGGCCTTTTCGGCCTCTCCTTTTTCATTTCTCTCCTTGCCTTCCATCTTCGAGTGTAAAAAAAACAGCTACTTCAACCTGCCCACTTTCTCTCTGTCTCCACTCCACTCATTCATCCCCCTACGTTCACTGGATAAACGCAGAGTGATACGCTGTTTCCATTTCCCATGAGGCTTTGCTCCAACATTGGTCAGATTTGAGTGATGTGTAGTTTAAGTATATTTTGGAGTTTTTCATGGGATCATGGTTGATTCATGATAGTTTTAACTCAGTGGGCCGACCATGTGTGTCACACGGCCGCGCAGGACAGTTGGCGGGCCGGTTCACTTGAGCGTAATAGCCGATTGTCCCGATGGCCTCTCCGCTCCTGAACATGGCTGTGAGTTCTACTGTTAGTTTTATACGACTCGATTTCACCAAATGTTTAAGTGACCTTAAACATGATCATGATCCTTCAATATTTTTTTTAACACATGCTTCCCCCGAAGATGATGATTCACCACTACCCCTGCATGTTTTAATAACACATTGGACAGTTCTTAACCCAATTTTAGTAATTTCAGCAATCTCCCAAGTTGTTTTTGTTGCTTGATGCGGACCAACTCACTGCATAAATTTGGGTTGAATAACTTTTTGCCGACTGAAACTTATTTCAATCAAGTAAATTGAATTGTCACTTGCCTCAGCAAGGTGGTACCTTAATTCATATTAGTTACTGATACTCATTTTAAAGCGGGCTATGTTGAAATTGAGGGGGTTATAGAGCGATACATTGCTGAGCCAAAACATTATGACCGCTCGCAGATGAAGCGAGTAATGTTCATTATTTTGTAACAAAGGCTTGAGTTAAGGTGTGTTGGATCATAAGCGAACAGCAAGTCCAATCCGTGGTGACTCCACCTTACAAAAGGACTTTTAGGATCTGCTTATATTTCATGACTTTACCACTTTTTTTTTTAACTTTGCCTATAGTTTGCTGTATGTACTGTACCTATACAGTATATGATGCCAAAAAAGTAGCGCGATTCACCCATTAGTTTCAATGGAATCATGTAAAGTGTAAACTGCTGTTACAGTGCTCAACTTTAACAGCCTTTATGTCAAAATCATGAAGTTTCACGTCAATCCTTACTTGACGCGTTCACAAATTATTAACCAGATTATCATTCTAGAGCAGTTGCAGGAGTGAGTTGAACTGTTCTTCTAAAAAGGTTAGCAAAGCGCAGTGTAGTAATGTTTTTGTTCTTCGGCAGTGCAGCCGTCTCTCCCTCCCCCACTTTCCCCCCAGGACTGCAGATAGGCTCAGCGGCAGGCAGGCATAGCGCAGCCCTGCGTCAGCCTGCCCATCAAAGCCTGCAGCCTCTCTCATGCCTGTCCAAGCCTCGTGCGCAGATATTTAAAACGAGTTCCACTGAGTGGGGGTAATGAAACCAACTCCCAGGCGCAGACTGGAATAAATGAGCTCCTAACGTGTTGATAATTAGAATGGCACTGCGACACTGCCACGGACACTGCTGCGCCATTCACTGGGTGACACTGCACCCTGTACTGGCTTTGCAATTTTTTTAGAATGGAAGGCCAAATTAATATTGATTTTGTCATTGACATTCTTCAATTCAAATCCATTGTCAAAAACAGTATTTCATTAAATACATTCTTATCTACAGTTTGGGGACTCACAATACACAGCAAGGGCACACACACGTCAGTATACTCTGTCACACTTTTTATTGTATAGATTGTGCTGCCATCATTGCCAGAGTAATCGCTGGCAGCGAGATCCTTGCTCTTATGTGATTTCCTCCTATCCAGCAAACAATGGCACTTTCAGTTCCATTGCTCTGTTTCATTGAATGCCGTGCGAGATTTCCTCGGCTCTGCATTATTATCTTTCGTTCCGCTCTGGTCTCCAGCCATGCTCTACTGTCTATTGTTATTCATTCAGTGCCCCTACCAATGCTGGAAGCCAGGCGGTAGCAAAAAAGCTGAAACTACATAATCGACTCGTTCCAATCGCTTATTCCTCACCACCCTCCTTTCTCACGCCGTCATTAAAATTTTCAATCATTTAATTTGCCATCGCGGACTCCATCTTGAGCCGGGGAAAAGGGGGCAGAATATTCTGAATATGTGATGTATTAATGATCAATATTTGGTTCCTCCTCTTTATCTGCCTGGCATGTGACTGCCATCGCTTTTAACTGGCATTTTGGATACTTGTACCTTTAATTCCCCATCTTCTCTTCCCTTTCTTACTTCTTATCCTCACCTCCATGTTGGCTGAAAGCTTGGAATGGAGATAAGGACAGAGGGATGTGAGGAACAAGTGATTGGACTGAAGTCAATAATCTGCCATGGTTCATCAGTTTTTTAATAATTACATACTGGTATTTTAATGATAAGTGGAACAAGTTCCGGCAGGAAACTCGAGTCATTCTACATCACCTATGCGTATGACTGCATCAGCGAGATTACCTCAATCGCAGAGCGGCAACAGCAAAGAACCTATTACGTTGGTCTATTTAAGCTCAATAGGCTCGAACAGCTTTGACGCTCAATTCTGATGCCTCACGTGCAGGTGAGAAATAAATGCGTTTTGTTCCCCGCCTCCATCCCAGCCTCCACCTGTTTGGTTTTGCTCTGTCTGACATTGGGGGGGATTCTGGAGTTCTGCTCCCCACCTCATTTTGTTGTTGTTTAGTATGTTCTTGTTATGGATGGTCGAGAGCACCTCCGGAACCTTCCGCCAAACTCAAACGTCACTACATTTACATGTCAATAAATTTGTTCAATCTTAATGGATGAGTTTACTTGACTGAACTATTTTAATCATTTTAATTTGTTGTTCTGAAATGACAAACATACATTCTTGTGCCCGGAGAAAATTCAACATTGTGTATTATATGAAAACAACTAGTAATTTGATGGGAAAGTTCCATAAAATAATGAAACTGGAAATATATCTATTCTACAGCTGTCACAGCCCTTTGAATGGCCAGAGTGGCCATGATTTTTATTTTTTTATCTTGTTTATGGGCTTGTTTCTATTACCAAGCTATGCTTGCTGACGCCATACGGTCTCACTTTGTCAGAACTTTGTCCTTGTTTAATCTGTTTTACTGCTGACAAGCAGTTTGCTTTTTTGGGAGAGGGAAGGAGGGGGAGGTCCATTTGCACTCAGGGTTGCTTTGTGTCTCAGCAGGTTTATAGTTTTTGTCTTATTGTCACATTATTTAGCCTCCTCTCATTTTCTGTGCTTTCATTATGCTGCCCAGAGGCTGCTTGGTGCTTGAGAGGGATTGCAATGAAGATTACCTGGCGAAGGTTTTATTTGTGCAGAACTCGTGTTGCTTTAGAGATTTGGTGCTAGAAATGTAAATGAAAATTGCTGCATCTAAGAAGCTTCTCATTTTGTGTGGTTTGGGTAACATGACTATTAATAAGAAGCATAATGTGCTGCAATATACAAAAATCTGTATTAAAACATAATGTCTGGAATTATGAAAATGCATTATTAATTCAGATAATGAATTATTAATGTAATTCACTGGACTTGCTATAGACTAAATGTAAAATGGTGTCTATTTTCAATTGTATTCAGCAAATCGTATTAGCATTATCATCATTATTATTATTACTATTTCTGTACCATATCCTATGAGATTATGTTACAACACTGCTGTGTGACTGCAATATCCAGATTCAGTATTGATGTAGTTTTTAAGAATTACTTTTCATTCTGTGACATTTACTGAAATATATAATACTTCATAATAATACGCCATCTCTCCATACTGGTGAACGACTTCTACCATGGATTATGGTATAACAGTTCAGCCAAAAATAAAAGTAATAAAAAAGAATTACAGTATATTGAATATCACATCCTAATTCACAGACATTTATTCTGCCAACAGTCTGATACATTATCCTGTTCTAACCCAAAGCTCAAAGCAATGTTTAGCAGTTGAGGTCAACGCTGGAATGTAGTCAAGTTAGTTTCGTAAGTCAGCTAACATCCCGAGCTGGAGATGAAATCATATTTGCAATGGTCTGTCTCAACTCCCTCACTGTATTATCTCCCTTATCCTCGTCCTCAGTACACATCAGCTCTGACCTACGACGGAGTAATGGTGATGGCAGAGGCCTTCCGAAACCTCCGCAGGCAGAAGGTGGACATCTCTCGCCGGGGCAATGCAGGAGACTGCCTGGCCAACCCAGCTGCACCTTGGAATCAGGGCATTGACATGGAGCGCACGCTGAAACAGGTGATGCATTGAGCGGGATGAGAATGACTGGATGAAGGAAAGGAGAGGAGGTGAAGACTTGAGAGACGAATCTGCAAACAGATAACCCTGAAAGTTAACATTATGTGGTCCTATTGATGATGCACTCCTGGCATTTTCTGTGCTAGATATATGGAAATGAAAACATTTATCATTCGTGGTCCTGGAGCTGTTTATGAACTTTAGCAGTCATGAATGGGCTAGGCTATTGGCGCGAGGATCACTAAAGTGCAGTTCATTCTTTATGGCAAAACTGTGCCTTTTCTTTGAAAATTTCCATAATGTAAAGGCTTCCTGAAATACAAACTAAAAAGTGGTTGAAGTCACTGAATTTCACTCAGATCTAAAAAGGATCATTGAAATATGGCGTAGATAGCATGAACTGGGATCTGTGAGAGGCAAAAAATAGTTCAAACTCAGCATACGGACATTCTGTTGCAACCTCTTTTCTCTGCCACTGCTGTCTAGGTGCGACTCCAGGGGCTGACAGGAAATGTTCAGTTTGATCACTATGGGCGCAGAGTCAACTACACGATGGATGTGTTTGAACTGAAAAATAATGGGCCTCGAAGGGTGAGTTAGCCATTGCGCCGCACATCTTGCAGTGTTTTGTGAAATTTAAGAGGATGACAGTTCTGAACCCAATGAATAGCTGCTATTATCCACTCACAGGAGATCACCCCAAAAATCAGCCGCAGGGAACAGAAACTAGAAGACTCCAGAAATGTTTTTATTAAGAATAGTAAAGAGAGCAAGTGAGCGAGTGACCACCTTATTTCGGCAGCCCTGTTTGTAGATAGAATTTAAGAATCAGGAAACAATCTCGGAGACACAGTCCAAAACTGAGGCACGAACTGTACGTAAGAAAGTGGAATTTGTTATATGTGTTGTAAGAGCATGGCTAACGGACATAGCAAACCTATCCATGGACAACATGACTTCCAAGTCCAGTCGAAGTACTTGAATTTTAGTGTGCTTACACGTTATGACATTTTAGAAAGCTTATTTAAGCACAGCAAGATACCTGGTATAATTTGTACATTATTGAGGTTTAAATAGGCCTGCTGATAGTGTTAAACATATTCCACCTGTGCTGGACCTTAGGGCAGAGCAGATGAGGTGCTCCAGTCTGTAGGGTCACAGTAATCTTAGATCGCTCCACCCCAGCAGTTATGAGTGCTGTGCTGCTGTCCAATGTTATGCGGCGTGATTAATAGAAGTGGAGACATTTTAACCCCAGAGCAGGATCTGAATTGGGGAGCTATGGTGTAGCGGGCATATTAAATGTGGGAGAGGGACAGGTGTGATTGCACTGCTCAGGGGGAGCGTGGGTGAGGCTGAGAACACGATGACTGTGTACTATTCTGTGTTCACTTTGACAGCGATGGCCTACTTTCTTTTGTCGCAAGGAGCGCACTCCCCAACATTATGTTGTTGAACATCAGTATACATCAAGGAATCCCTACTGTCTTTTTTTGCATTCACTCTTTGTAATTCTGATAGGACACTTCGTCAAAGAGAATATTTATTAAAAGCATACATTGAGTTTGGCGGTATGGCTCTGTTCGATAGATCCCTGCCCGTCCAGCGTGGAACCGAAAGCAGGGAGCTGCTATTAACCCCCCATCCATAGGACAGAGCCAACAGCAACAATGACCTCAAACAGAAGAGACCCTGTTATTGACCAACAGTTTAGTCATGAAAGAACAGGATTACAGAATGCTAAAAATGATGGGAGGAGCTGAGGAGGAGGAGGGATGTTCAGCGTACATGCCGCAGAGCCTCTGCTCAGAATGCGAGCTTAAGTAAACTAGCATATCAATCAAGCAATCATGTGACAGCAAGTCAGATGACATTCATGAGCACTCAGGTGATTCTCAATCTCGAGAAGCGGCTCCTATAGTTAGCAAGCTTGACTCCGTGCCCATCAGAATTTACGTCAATGAATTGAATTGTTCAGTCCCATCTGTTGTAGTTTTAATCTCTCTACAGGTGTTAAGCTAATATATATATATATATATATATATCTCCAAAAAAGTAGGGACGGTGTGTAATATGTGAATGAAAACAGAATGCAATGATTAACAAATCATTCAAACCATATATTTGTACAACTAATTGAGAAGTGCAAAGATGACTGATCAAATGTTGAAAGTGACAAATTTCATTGTTTTTTGAAAAACTCCTGCTCATTTTGAATTTGATGCCAGCTCGAATTCCATTTTGTCCAAATGACAAAATGAAATGGGACAATTTTGCACCATGTTTGCCTATTATCATCTTGTCTTGGGTAAGGGGCAAAAATTGGTCTGACTTTGAGTGGATGTGAATGATGTGAATGAATCGGTACCCCTAAGGCTGATATTTGCACTGTGGCTGTTGAAACCCGGAGAGCCGTGGTATTAAATTTAAAACGTTGCATACTGCTTACATACTATTACAAGATTTATTTTGAACATATTTAATATTGCACAAAAGATCGTAGATGAAAAGGAGTGCATGTTCGAAGACTACGTTTTCACTTCATCGTCACGAAAATATGAAGTCGTGATCTAGTGAAAACAGATGCATGTCAGTGAATGCAAAATTCTTGGAATGCATGTGCATACACTGTGTTCACCGTTTGTGAATGTTGATACATATTGTCTAATATTACATTACATCAATTAATATAACACAATGTAAGCCAAGGACAAGAGTGAAGAGGCTGGAACCTAAGAGGAGGACAGATTCATTGATCAGCAGGCTGTACAGTCTTGACTCCCGGCCATATCTCTCAGCTCTCAGCAGGGTCCCCTCAGGACAGGAAGCCATTTTGTTCCCCTAGGAGATCAATCAGAGTATCTGCCCTGCAGATTACTAACCACTGTGAACATCACTTTATCCCCTGCCTCATTTCAGGCTCCAGTTACCCACCACTATCCTATTACACGCATGCGTGCACACACACACACACACACACACGCACACACACAGACACACACACCCCGGCACAAAGACACTCGCACATCTTAATAATTTTCATTTAGATTCTAAGACTCAAACTGTAATTGCATTATGTCTTTTTACCAGATTGGTTACTGGAATGATGCTGATAAGCTGGTCCTGATTCAGAATGAAGTATTACTTCCAAATGAAACGTCAGGCATGGAGAACCGAACAGTTGTTGTTACCACCATAATGGTAAGCCATCTCTACGCTCACTATTCCTCTTCTCATGGTTTGTGACTCCCTGGTGCAAATGTGACTGATATTAGCTTGGTTTGCAGTGTGAAACACACGTCCACACATTCTTCCATTATTTATTTGCTCACCCATGACGAGACTACTTTGGTCCCAAGTACAAATTAAATGGCCCCACTGCCGCAATTAAACACGCCACATCCCAGGCGCTGGCCAGTTTCCTGAGGGCATTTTGCCGCTTTTGTCATAGCCAGAAAAAACATGGTCTGCTGTGTATTTCAGTACATTTCGCAGCCTTAAAACACCAACTGAATCAAGGGGGTGAAGAGATCCAGTTCCATCTTTTTTATTTTGTTTTTTTATATCTGTATTTTGGATTGTCTTATTTCTGTCACAGAAAATCTGAATGCAATAGTGGATGCGGAGGGAGCATGTGGTGCATGATATTGACAATTTTCTCAGTTTTCCTTTGCTTTGAGTGGGAAATTTAAAGGGCACGTGGAGAGTTACGCTTCAGTAGAATCCTCCTCTTTTCAGCCGCTGGTGAAGAGCAAGCCCTTTTTCAGAAACTGATCAGGAAATGGACAAAGCCTCCTAGGGGGAGGTTTATGAGTGTTTCTGCACACCTGCAGCCTGTGACACAGGCCCAGCCATACCCGGGACTGCGCCCCCTTCAGGCCTCTGAGGGAACTGGATCTATGCTACACCCACAAGGGTGACTGACATGAAGCTTCTGCATGGACATTTTCCCAATTGTTTTACCCATTCATTTATTTTTAGTAGATAAATATCGCGAGTGTTGGGGAACAGTCGTGGAAGTAAATCAACATATTTGCTGGAATACATTGTACTCTAACCATGCATTGATTGTATCAGTGTGTCAGTATGTTAAACTGCACCAACTCCTCTGCATATTTATTTCCATGAATTTATCATTTAAACAGTAAAAAATGCTATTTATCCCCTCAGAGAAACAACATCTGTATTCCCCAGTTGCATTGGTGACAAGTCCTCAGCCAGTAATACTAATTGAAGAAGCAAGTTTTACTGTGCCATTAAAACAAGTCTCTGATATATTATTCTTCGTAAATAATTCCTCTGAGGTTTTTACAGTATCTAATATTTGGAGTGTTCTTGTGGGTGCTTGACTTTATTTTCTGTCTATTGGAACACTACATGCGGTGTCAAATTCATGATCTCTCCCGTTAAACCACTCGTTTCTGAGTCCATCAGCATATGATATGAGAATCGCCTTTTGCATTGTGACTGCGAAGACGCACAATATTGGCAAACAATGACATTTACATTATTTTGCTCTTTTTAAGCAGGTGTTGTCTTTTGATTTACATTTTTTATCTGGTATAGCTGCATTGGGAAAAGCATAACTTGCGAGTAGAGTGTGAGCTTTTCATCAAACACGAGCAACTCTGTAATTATTCATTGATTTGTTTCGGAGTTTAGGCAACCTAAATTGCCTTCTGTAATATCAGTTCAATTTGGTACATGTTTAGTGTTTGTAACTGCTGTTTGGATTTTGATGTAGTGAAGGCCAAAGCAATTTATGTGCTAAACTGAGGCCCAATCATGTTTCTTCTCCACCAGTCTCATCTTGAAATATTTTGATTAGATATGATTTTATTTTGTGCCAGGAGGTTGTTTACTATAACGGGTATAGAACTAACCTTCTGTCCAAATGCTTGCTGGTTTGATTCCTGGGTAATTAAGCAGTTGGTGGGTCAAATCAGTGGAAAAATTACCCCACAGGGTCAATAATGTATCCACCATCATTTATGATTATATTGTGTTCTACATCTTGTTTCTGTAGACACAATATTAGCCGGGGAACCTTTAGACTTTAACTTACTGCAGATGATATGGAAAAATTCAATCATAATTTCCATTGGGTACAAGAATTATATCACAACCTTTTGACTTTCAAAACATTTGTAAAGAGGAAACCGCTTCATATGAAGTACTTGTGCTTGCCTATTACTGTATTAATAACCTTTCAACTGTCAGAAGTGATATATGTAATATTTTGGACTTTTAAAATCGTTGTCAGATAATGTGGATGACTTTGTATTTCGGCTGCACTGTTTATGAATGGCAGGAAGGTTTTCACATTTTATTTTCGAAACCAGTCCTGAGATCATAATTTTTTTTTCCTTTTGCTGCAAAATTGAATTTGCAGTTGCAGTAAAACAAGATTTTCGTTCTCATTCTCGCTACCAAGTTACCATGCTTTTATTGCATGAGCCATTACTCAGTACCAATACAATGCAAAGGACAAGTCACTAAACAGAGTAGTCAGTCATACTGAGTGGTGAACAAAAAGATGGAAGGTTTGAAATCACTTTTCATTGAGCATCTTTGAAAAATAAGAATTCTCATATGCACTTTTCAGAACCTGTGTTGTTATAATTGTATTCAAACAATGGCACTGGATAAATGCTGACTTGTATCATTGTGAGAACTTTGTTTTTTTTCTGGTGTCATTAGAGAGAGACAGACAGACAGACAGACAGAGGGAGGGAGGGAGGGAGACTTTATGTGTCAGTCTGAATTCCCTGTTGTGGTTTTTGGGTCTTTATGCCTTGAAGCAACTGATTTAATAATTGTTCTAGAGATGTTGTGTATTGGAATCTTGCTCGGCTGCCTTTCCTTGGGCAACTGATGAATCTGACAGCTGAGCCTGCGGTTTACACGAAGGGGAGGGCAGTGTCAAGCTGCACTGCTGCAGTGCTACTTAATGTATGCATGACATTCCCCCCCCCATAAAAAAGGCACAGTGGTTACATTAATCTGTTTCCTTGCTGGGTAATTAAGAGAAATGTATTTTAGACTGCACAGTTCAGTTAATCCTGCATTTGCTTTCGGCAGCTGCTGTGAAATGACTTTGTGAATATAACTTCACTTTCGCTATCACTGCTCTGCAGAATGAAAAAACTGTAATTACTATCTCTCCCCGTATGCCTTCATCTGTCTTGTAAATATTGAAAACATGACCATACATTTTTGCGCTGCCTTCTCTCAGCCGAGCATACTCTGTATGCATGAGATGTTCACTCTGGGAAGCTTAAATGAAATGCACCAAGTCAGATTTTTTTTTTTTTTTATCATATACTTATATGCTTATATACTTAAAATTTGTAATCACTGTGAATGATGTGGCAAGTCATTTTTACGCAGAATTTGAAACAAAGTTCTGGAATTTGCTTGATGCATTAACGTTTTGTTGCAAGTAAAAGGGAATTTTACAATTCCTTGCAAGAACTAAGATATGTGTGTAGTGAACAGTACTGTCTGCACTGCTTTTTGAGCTTGTTTCTCATGCAGCACTTTCTGTGGGGCAATAGCTAATGTGCAAGAAGGCCAGTATTGCTCAGATGAAGATGAAATGCTTGCTAAACATTTGATTAGAAAATGTTCTTTGCTTTTTGTTATAGGACACTCAAACCATTCGTTATTTATGGCAGCATTTAATACAGTTCCCATGCAGACATTTATTCATTTTGTATATTCCTGAGTCAAACAGCTGTGCCAGAATACTAAACAAGAAATGGATGTGATGTTTGTTCACTGCCAACCTTAGTTTTGCTTTGAAATATTGCCTCATGTTTCTTAGCGAGGACTCCAATCTGAAATGAACATTTAATTCTGTCCTTTAATCAATTCAGCTTCATGGACTGACCATTCTAGTTAAAGACCCTTTCAGAGGCGATGGAAAGATGGCAAATCTTGGCACCTTTGCTTTTACCCCCATAATTAATTCTAATTTTATACACTTGAGACTCCAATCAGCTCCCCTTCCAGTGCATGGAAACCAAGGTGTAAGTGAATGGGCTGAAGTGTATGAAATATTTATGTACTTTTCAGGTATGTTACAGCCTACCAGGACCTGTCCAATTTTCTCATTCAAGAATCCTCAGTTCAATAGTTGAATTATTCCCAAAATGAGCTGAGGAGTTTGTTTCCAAAACACAATAAGTGCCAAAATTACAAAAATTGAGATAAAACCATGGAGTCATAGCCCTGTGCTACTTGCACATGGTGCAAAATCCATTTTTAGAAATTTGTACAATGAGATGTATTTTTACATGGTCAAAGTTTGTTTTTCTGTAGAATGCTTTTGGCACCAAAATAGAAAAAGCTGATTTTCTCAAAGTGAGTAAAATGGATATATTGCATTTATGAAAAAAAAACTTTCAATTGTTGGTGTGAGACTATTGTTTGAAAATGGCAATCTACTTTAAGATTGCTATTGTGGAGATTAGGCTGGGCAAAGACCCTTTCATTTATTTATTTACTTTGTGACACTCTCTCTGTGAAAAGCCCTAAACAAATAAAATTGATTTTAATTGAAGATTGTGTACAATGAATGTCATACAATGGGGTTGGATATTGATTAAACCATATTACACATGTAAGATAAAGCATATAAAATTTCTTTTACTGCTCATTTGGTTTTCTTAACTTTATGGGCATTATGTGCATATGTTATTTATCACACTGTCGTTGGCTTACTTGGTCCTCTGTCGGTTTTAAGCCATTTAAAGGTCAGTTTGATCTCCCTTGGCATCATCTGGCTGTTGCAGGAGGGTCCATATGTGATGCTGAAGAAGAACTCGGAGATGTTTGAGGGGAATGACAAGTACGAGGGTTACTGTGTAGACTTGGCCTCGGAGATCGCCAAACACATCGGCATCAAGTACAAGATTTCAATTGTGCCTGACGGCAAGTATGGAGCAAGGGACCCGGAGACCAAAATCTGGAATGGAATGGTTGGAGAGCTGGTTTACGGGGTAAGGGATGGTCAAGGGTTTGGTGCACATGTTACGTATTATGCCAGATCATTGGTAGCTGTGATCTGGGCTCAGGGGCAATTCGGGAGATGCTTAACCTGAAGATAGCAAAAAGGTGGACAGAGGAATTTGTATATGAGTCACAATCAGCTAAGGCAGTGGTAGTCAACCCTGGTCCTGGAGAGCCGCAGTGTTTGCTGGTTACTGTTAGTCTTAGTGTTACTCTGCACTTAATTGATGAACTAAGGCAGTTGATTACACTCTTAACTCATCTCACCTGGTGTCTTAGGTTTAAATAGGGTGGAGAAAACCAAACTCAGCACACCCTGCGGTTCTCCAGGACCAGAGTCGACTATCACTGAGCTAAGGTGTAGTAATTGTCACATTAACGTCAAAATATAGGCTTCTTCAATTATATATTTTCTGACTGTTTTATAAAAGCTGAACTACTGAACAGAGTTAATTTGGTAATTTACCCAGTTCTTTAAAAAAGTAACTTTTTCACCAGAGATGCGACTGCATGCGCATGTTAAATGACACCAAAGTCAGAATTATTATGCGCATGAGAATCCGTCAAATTATGACACGCAAATCACAGAGTCTGTCAGAAACACGAGAATCTGATCTGCACTTAACTCCCGGAGGTTACTTGTTTTTGGTGTTTATTTTACCTCTTTCAGCTTGCTTCCTACTTCTAAGAAGTCACTGCACATAATGATTCATTTCTATCAAGTTAATGCTGCGTTTATACTAACGCATATCACGTCATTCGTACGTTTGTGAATTTGACGGACAGTCAAAAAAACTTACCTGCCGCCACTACTGCCTTTTTCCACAAGTATGTTATTTTTTGACGGACTGGGGTGGACTTTTTTCTGGACTTTGATTCTAAAAAGCCTGACTACTGACGAGCAGAGATAAGACTCGGTAACTTCAGTATATTTGTATGAAAACACGACTGTGCATGCATTATGGAGCAATCACTGAGGAATGTGGAAAGAATCCCTCGGCCTTCACCCTGCCATGTTTGACGGACGCATTAACGCGCGCATGGGGAATTTTTGAGGAGAGTTTTTTTTATTATGAGCCGTAGGAGCTGTGTTTCTGTGTGACCTAATAGCTTTGAAACCCATTTAAAATGTAAGTAAATAGTTATTGCAATTTGGACTAATTGGTAAAATTATCCAGCCAAGTTCATGGCTACCTGAGGATTGTGACATTAGCCAAGCACTGAAATAAGTGGCCCCTGAATTTTTGTTTTCTTTCATTCATTCAGGGCTTCATTGATGGTGCTCTAATTATCTCTTGAATCTATTGTCCTGTCTCTTGAATGTTTAAATTAAGACCCCCAAACAGAATTTACTAATTTACTCAAATAGGGAATAATGTATCATGTGATGGTTTATGAATTGCCATTTTACACCTTAGCTGATTTTGACTCATGCCGTGGGTGATGAGGATTACTAGTGTAAAGACGTTTGGCGTGATCTGGGACACTGTTGTTGAGAGGTCAGGAATGAACAAAGGTAACAGACCATACAGAGAGGTTGGGATGATCGGGGGTTCTGGTATTCTCCGTTTTCTACGCCACAACAATATGCAAATTAGAGTTCCACCATGTTGGTTGATATTACAAGCGCGCTTGACCCAAAGTCACGCTACGTGGCTTACGCTATTGTGCCAAAATAATGCCTGTTTTATGCACCGTTTATGGCTGTGGTCGTAAAGCTACAAGAAACAAAGCCCCCCACGTGGCAGCGACATTGATATCAGGGAGGAAGATCAGCTTTTAATCATGTTTCATTTTCGAAAGTAGGAGGTATGTAGGGTGGAGACTGGCAGCTAAATATTAAATCTTTAGATAAGAAGAATGAGCTTGCGATTGTTTATTGGTTCCCTTTGTCTTATTTGTTCAACCGACCACTTATTTCACTGACCAGCTAATTAAAAGAAAATGCTACTTTATGCTCTGAAAAAAGAGCAGGCAAAAGGTCCAGAGCATGCCTCTGTTGATGCATTGTGATGCGGCAGGATAAACATTAGGAGGTCACTGATCAACATCACTTTTTACAGTGGGGAAATAACAACCAGACAGAAGCAATGTCTCTGCAACAACTTAACAATGGGCAAACTATCTCCACGCGATGTTGTGCCTACATCAGCGCGACTTTGTTGTGCTGTCTGGGTAGACTGTTGCTGTAAGTTAAATGCTCTGTATGCATCGAGCAACTTGGTGGCGCTAAGTGACGTCACCGATTTTAACCACTCGATTGAAAACGAGGAATTGAAAGAGCAGGGATTATCATGGGTACTGGTGATCTGGGGTACTGGGGACCCTGCTGATGGATTTCCAGGGATGCAGATTTTTTGACTTATGGAAAGTTAGTGAAGAATTGGTGCTGAATTAGAGTGGAGGTTGGTGTATGTAGGAGTATTGTGGTTTTATGTGAATTTTTGTGCTCTGTGCTTACTAGTCATAGACCTTATTTCAAATGAGGTTTTGACAGAAAGAGACAGTATTTCTTTCAGTGGTCTTATAGCATGCAGTCCAGCGGTTTCTGTCAACACTTTACCTCTTACAACTATTCTTTTTTGTCCTTTCACTAAGTTACAGTACTTCTGAGGACACATATAACAAAATGTTCCCTCCTACTTTCACACAATGTGTTTTAACGTACATATTGCCCAGAGGTCATTTTTTACATTTTTGCTACGGATTGCAAACTTGTCTTTCCTTAATGTGTCAGTCTACTATTATAAAACTTTAATTTCTTTCCTGGATTAATTTTTATCTTCTAAGAGCTGAGGCGAGAAGAGAATTGTGCGGAAGTCAATAACAAGTAATTTAGTTTGTGGATTTACTGCCGAGCTATACATGCACCCAGACATCCAGGGCTGCTCATCTAGTGCAGTAAGCATATTCCTCAGAATTTATGAGTTTGCTTCCAATTTATATGCGAATGAAGCTTTTTGGAAAAATGGGCCTTGGTTTTCAATGAGAGAAGGCAAACGCTAGTTCAATCACAAATTGCAAAGAAGGTGATGGAGTGAAAGTGAAAATTGTGTTTTATCTTCTTTTTTCATCTGCAATTAAGAAAGCAATCCATTGGTCTTCTAGCTGGAATAGAGAAGAGTTTGAATGCATTTTCCAGTGCTTGTGTTTTTTCAACATCATTATGTATTCATTCTGTTCGCTTCCTTCCTTGTTTCAATTTTCAATACACGCTAGTGTATTTATGTCTGAGAAGCAAGATAGGTTGACTAGTTTCTCATTCTTACTCTTGCATTTTCTGGGCAAATTTGCTTATCATTTTTTCTGATTGTTTTGCTCGTCTTTTTTCCAACTGAACTTACCTCAAAGACTGTCTGACATATTTATCCAACGTGATCTCTGGCATTTTAAAGTTTACTGTGGAGGAGCAAGTTAAGCATGGTTTTCATTTAATTCTCCTGTGACCCTGCAACTCGTACAGTCCAGACATCAACCAGAATTCGCTCATTTTATCGGTCAATACAAACAAATCTGTAGATCTGCTTTTAATTCATTTGAGTTTCTTGTATATTAGACAGTTTATGGTATCTGTTATATTTTTATCATTTTTGGGCATTGAAATATTTTTATGTACAGAGCCTTTGCAAAACAACCTCAAATTGGCTACGGAAATGACTTATATGTTAATTTTCATGTAAATCATTATTTAAGTCATAATGCCACAACTGCTGGTAGTGGAGAATTAAAATATGTGTTCTGCTGGTTGAATTGGTTGAAATGTTCTAGTGTTCCAGCTCTAGGGTAACATAAAGACAGAAACTTCACTGGCCACTTTTTTCATCTTTGCAGAAAGCAGAAATAGCTGTGGCTCCTCTGACCATCACACTGGTGAGAGAGGAGGTCATAGACTTCTCCAAGCCCTTCATGAGCCTGGGGATCTCCATCATGATCAAAAAGCCCCAGAAATCCAAACCAGGTGTCTTCTCCTTCCTGGATCCCCTGGCATATGAGATCTGGATGTGCATTGTGTTTGCTTACATCGGCGTGAGTGTGGTGCTCTTCCTGGTCAGCCGATTCAGCCCATACGAGTGGCACACGGAGGAGCCAGAGGAGGGCACGGACGGCGAGCCCAGCGATCAGCCACCCAATGAGTTTGGCATTTTCAACAGCCTTTGGTTTTCTCTGGGGGCCTTCATGCAGCAAGGATGCGACATCTCCCCCAGGTAAGTCGTTAGCTGGCTTCTGTTTTGTGGTGCAATGCGGATCCCATGGTGCAGATCCTGTACGCTCTTTGTTCGCTTTGTTTGTCTTGTCTTCCTTGAAATAATATCATGCAATTTGCATACAGTTCTCTATGTAGCTCTCAGCTCATACATACTTTTGGTGTATTCTTTTAATACGCTATATGCGTACATGGCATTTAATCACACCATGTAGACATAGTTAATGTAATTTATATAAACGGTTAAATTTGAAATATACAGTATCCATGACATTTGGCACTTGCAGGACTTAATCTAGGAGTAAAGTCTCATAAAGCATCATTGTACATTTTTTCAGATGGTTTAGTTTACATTAATTTCAAATGCAGCTAGAGGGGAAAGTCAAGGATACTTTAGAGCACCATGTTACAGTACATAGCCTTACAGTTTTATTTATTTATGACCTACTTTGCACATTTAATGAATAATTAATGTCCGTCAAGGTCATCTCTGCAGGGAGACAGAAAAAGAAAATTGTCAGCGAGTTTTTGAACGTTATGGTGACATTGAGCTGTTTTCTTTGAGACCATTATGGGAGATTTCCATCAGAAAATCAGTTCAGGCATAGGATTCCATATGATAACCACAGACTGGACATTGGTTTGACTGCCCATGTCATGAAGGTCTTCTCATGCTCAGTGGGTAATGTTCATGGTGAGCTTTTGCTGATCTGTCTCTGCGCTTCTCCATGCATCTGAACACAGACACTTTCTTGTCAATGTCATGCCATGACCGTAGTGCACTGTGATTCCCGAAATCCATTGTCAGTAGTGATATCTGCTACTGATGTGATCTTCTATTGCGGGGCTTTCAGCGTGGAATGAGGGGTGTGACATCATAGGGACTGTTGTAACCATCACGATGGAACTGTTTTGTGTGCATTCACACTTATCCCACAATCCAACAACGCAAAAAAAAAAATGTCACTCTGTCCTGCCTGATGCTACCATTCGTCTTTAGTCTTGGATGGCATCGCATCATTACGTGCCGGCAAACCAGATCCTGGGCCTGTTGTACATTGCTTCATCGTTTTGCTGTGGCAGCGCGTATTTCCTGTTAGAGCTTTCAGTTCTGAAAGGAAAAAAAGCAACTGTATTTTTCAGCCTTCCCAGATAAGTGGTCACTCAAATGGCAGGACAAGAAGAACAATGGAACAAAAAAAACAGACCCACGAGGACTCCAAGGTACTTAGACCATGATCAAAATAATAGTGCCGCCCATCTCTGTTCTATAGCTTCCCCACAAAGGGGCTATAGCGGACCTATGATTTTGATTAAATCTAAAGAAACCATTTCCATTTTGCCTTCCCATGTACCAAGCCTCATTAGTATAGCCATGTATTAAGATGATAAGGACTCAGAATACAACTTTCAATAAAAAATCCATTTGTGTGCTTGGAGTGTTGTATAAAATTGCATTAATGCTGACTCTGGGCAACATACGCTGTGATATTCAGCACCGAGTCAGCAGCAGACCATTTCTTAACTGCTATTTCAATGCAGTACTATAGCCCATTGACGACATCTCTGTGATGATCATGTTGTGAAAGCGCTACGTGTTAGCCTGGGCAGCTTTTTTCACATTATCCAAAAAGGTCATGATGAAATCATGAGAGTCCCTTGTGATACACTGTAGGTATGTTTGATGTATGTATATCTGTATATATGTATGTATGTATGTATGTATGAATGTTTTAAAACTGATAATGCTACACGTTAGTTTGGTGTAAAAATAGTCAGAGGGCCTGCTTGGAAGTGGGTAACCCATACTTCTAACTTGTTTATACAGACCTTTCCCATTATTATATCGTTTATTTAACCAAGTACAAGACTCATTGAGATTTTGGCTCTAAAATCGTTGACCAGGTGCAGCGCGGCGAATGAAGGGAGCGCTGCGCCAATGGGGTGTATCCAGGAGTATTTTGCAATTTCGTGCCTGGGGCAGCCCGGCACAAGTACTCCTCTGTCCTGCCTCTGTCCCACCTGCCGGCGCAAGTCACAATAACTCGATTGACGAGCACGAACGAATAGATTGCGATCTGTTCCCCTATCCTTCCTATTCGTTTGTGCTCGTCAATCGGCTTATCGTGACTTTCAAGATGGAGACAACTGGAAACTACCTCAAGGTACTATTTGCATAAATAGTATCTTTTTAATAAACTACCAGTGCATTTTCAAAGTTCTCAGTGCCTCGTTTTAAATGTCAGGGCCCTCGGAATTCTACCAATGAAGTGTGGAGCTACTTTGAGTCTTGTTAATGATGAAAAAAATAGCAATTTATTTGCATGGCAATGCTATGTCTCATTCACTGTATTCACTCATCCATTGTAAGCTTGTGGGGAGCTTCGGCTAAAAAGCCATTTATTTCAAAATATAGCGTACATACGGAGGTGGGGTATTCGACAAAAGTTGGTTCTCATTATCATGATTCAATACACCTCAAGTCAATTTCACACCGGAATTCTCCTTTAATCCACCAAAAGCCCCACAGTGAATCTTTAACTCTGTTCGGGTGGTAATGCTGAGGTACTACACCCAAATCCCATGGGCTTGATAAAGAAACGTGATGTATTATGTATAGTTAACAATTTACTCTGTCTTTTTATATTGGCAATATCAAGTCTTGAAATATGAAGAAAAGTTGTTTGCCTAAATGACAAGGAACATTTTGATTGATAAATCACAGTGATAAAATATTTACGGACTACAGCCCTTTAAAACTTAAACATTAAAACATTTCCTTATTGGCAACAAATGAAACATAGCGTCATTGAACTATAAAGTTTGAATTTTTTTCTGTATACTAAAAAATGGGCTTTCTAATGACACGACATGACGAATCTTAGATATTTTGGTGCTAGTTATTCTTGAGTTACAAATGATATATATATACAAAAAATTATGATACAAACTATTTATTGTCAATTTCAAATTTCATGCCGCCATGACAGTCCACCAATTACGGGACATTTCCAATGTGGTGCAAGATATGTGATTTTGATCACTGAATACTGAATAAAATTGTATGGGCGTGATTTCAGAGTCAAAACACACCTTAGGTCCTCTCCTATTGGCTTAAGTACAATACATGGTAGCAGGATGAATATAACAACAATTTTGATTGGTGTGAATCACACAAGGTCGAGAGGATTTTAGTGCAGTCATGCCTGAGTGCTCTATGACACTCTTGGGACTTAAAGCGTTAAAAATATGTAATTTCTTTGCCTGCACTCTAAATGTTGACACAACAGTCCTTCACTCTGTCTTCTACGGCATCCTCAGTCTTCCAGAGCTCCTAGATTAGTTTGTTCTCCCTTTTCTGTAGAGGAGGACCTCACGGAGGCAAATCCTGTTGTGTCTCAGCATTCAGACAAAGATATTCTCAATCCTAGTCTGCTGTCTGGCTGCCAGGCCTAAGTCCTCTGGGCCCACAATTCAATGGAGTTTTCTCTTTCAAAATGGTCAGCACATTCAAACTGGGAGGAGGAGACTTATTGATCCAGTCAAAAGTACTTAAATGGGGGAAAGATGTGTTCAGGCTGAATAAAAGGCCTCAAGTAGATTTTCAACTCAGGTGTCTGCCTTTGATCCTCAGACTTTCCACTGATCATCAATCATTAATCTCTACATATACACATAGTGTGCAAAAACTTGATGCTATCCATCATCAGACTCTGATCATAGGATCACACACTCGACTGTAGACAAATTATGCTCTCTAATTAAATACTTTAAGTGAAAGGCGACAGATGACTTCAATACTAAACCAATGTAAAATAAGTGAATTTCCCATATGGAGTCCAACTATTCTGACTTGGACTTTTTGAGATTTCTCTGTTAAGCTGTTCAATGCTTCAGATAGCAAACGTTATCAAACTACAAAAAAAATCTCAAGGTTGCCACCTTTCCATCCATGGCCTGCGCCAGAACTGAAAATTCAGGGGCAAGGATCCATCCCTTTATAACAACAATTATTCCTATCTAGTTCTCAATTATTTTCCTTTATTAACACATTTTCCAATTATAGTAATAATCAAATGGCAATTGAAGACTCGGCTTCTCTCCCCCCATGCGATCTAACAACGACAAGATAATGGGCTACATTCAGTATAGAAAACTAATTTAATAATCAATAATTATTAGGTCTATGCACTGGCACTCAGCGTCAGTCATTTTTTTTTCCAAGGAGAGCAGCTTTTCAGAACTCTTCAGCGAATTAAGGCAATTTCAGTGACAAGTATGTGGTATCATCCATTTACGTTCTCCAATGAGACTGCTGTCTATTTTTTTTTTCTTTTTTTTTTACAGCAAGTTGCGGTGAAAGTGCTGCAAAAACCGGTGTACATACTTGTCTCTGAAATTAACTGAGAGTTTCCTCGGCTGTGTGTTTGGGATCATTGTCTTGCTGAAATGCCCGTCCTCGTTTCACTTTCGGATTATGGCCCCAATGGTGCTCACTTGAGCATTCTGCAGTTTAGAAATACCTCTGTAACCAATGCCATCAGTAATGCAACAATTCGTACTGTACTGCAGGTAAACATGAAATGAAAAATGGCATGATGATTCCATGTCTTTTTAATGCTCTAACCCTGCTGTAGTATCTGTATTAAACCCCTCCCAAATCATTTAAAGCCAAAAAACGTTCATTTACATCACCAACTTTTTGAGAGACATAGTGAACACAAACTAACGGTTGATCTAAATTATTGTCCTGCAGTTACTCTTGTAGAATCTGGAAATGGCTGATAAGCTCGGTCCAGAGCCAGGCCAATTAGCAATAAAACTTTTGTGGACTTCCCCCCAGGATGCTCGCTCAGCCTGCTTGTGGAGGGTCTCCCTGGTTTTACTCTTTACGGGGGGTAGTTGACCCCGGTGGGAGTCATATCACTGTCCCCAGTGAAGTCCAGTTATATTAATATGTTTAAAATAATCTACACCTCTGGGAACTTCATAATATGGTCATATTTTCAATATCCTGCATAGGGAGGGGATTAGGCCCCCCAAACCTAGGCTGGTACAAACGGTGGCGGGACTGCAAAGTTCCGAGAGCACGTTAAAGATGAACTATAGTGCAGGGGAGTAAACTGAAGGCCTCCGTGTTCAGTGAAGTATGAATTGCCATACTGCCGTGGTACCGCCTAGTTGCCATGTTGTCGCATTTAAGTGTGTGGGCATCACATGGTATGTGAGTGACAGCCCACCCCTAGCAGAGGGACGCAAAGTACAACCTCTGTGAACAGACAAAGCTGGTGAAAACTGTCAAAGTTTCTAAACCCATAGCTAAGTGGGGTAGGGATCAGATCGTCGTTTCCCTCCTGGGTGGCTGGTAACCACAACGGGATTCGGGGATCACTATGGACTGCGTCACCGGCCGGTCGCGTATGGCAGTAAGTCCCTTAAGTTGGCCGCCGCACTCGGCGTACAATGTACATTCAGGCGACCATAAGCCAAAAGCGAATGCGTTAGTAGGTGAGTGGTGCTTCTGTGATCGGTGAGCTTTGAATAGAAGACACCTGGAAGCAGAAGGCAGATTTCACAACCTGGCGGAGCCTGGGTAAAGATCTCTGTGGGAAGGGATCTAGCCTAGAACTGCGCCCTGGAAGGGGAGGTTCGAAGGATCATAGTAAAGAAATCACTTATATACTTAAAGCCCAATTTAACTATATAATAATTCATCTTTTTCATGACAACTGCATCATATGAGTACATATTCATATCATGTTTGGTCTTGTTATTCTCAGGGGAAACTAAGAAGTTGAATGGAGTATGTTTCATTCTCAACGAAATTATGGTTCATTCTCTTTAGGAAACTCCTGAAAATTGGTCAGAATCCTCTTGGGTAATCGCCCTATTCTCTTTACTAAGCTAAATCGCTTTATTACATCCTCCAAATGGTGGAAACCCAAAAACCAGATTCGACCCCCCTTCCAGGGTGTTTATGGCCATGCCGCCCGGATCAAAGAAAGAGAAACTTTCCATTCTGGGAGAATGGTATCAGATCTCTCCCCGGGCGCATGAGTGCGTGCATATCACCCAATCTATATAGTCGGGGAGAATCGTAACCAGGCTCTCCTGGCGCTCGATAGGGCGTGTGTAGCTTTTCCTCCAGGTATGACTTTATTCTCTCGTTCTAAATTGTGTGTAACTTATAATTGGCTTAACGTTGATTTGGTAGATCTAAACTTCTGCCTACCTGGTGAAAAAATTATTGTTATTCCTTTAAGCTTGTGTGGTTTCAATGACTCTTAACACATGTACTTTCTTTCTAGCCCCATTGCGGCAGATACCTAGGGGTTTAATCCCAACCGAGGAACGACTGGCCAGCAGCCCGGTATAGGAATTGGTTTTATTAAGTTGGAGAGACAATCATGATCTACTTACTTAAAGGGATTTATGAATTGCTGGTTCTGGGATTTTCGCCTTCAGGAAACCCATAGATGAAAATGTCCGTATTTGGTATTTTTTTGTGGGGTTTTACACTCTAATCAGATTTTCATAAAATGAGTAATTAATTGAAGAACATATAAGGAATAGATAGTTAGCTGATCAATAAAATTTGATTGGGAGTTACTCAAGAACTGCTTGTCACTGAATGGTGTACCATCAGCAATTTCCTTTTCTGTTCCTAAAATTATATTCATTAGCTACTTTTTAAAGGTGGTTAGGAGTTCCTCAAGAATTTCCATTTAACCAAAGGTTTACGACCAGTTAATTCCTTGTTTGTTCCCTGGTAACTACTCAACTTTCCTGGGAATTAATTTTACCACTTGTGTGTCTCATTTCTGTTCGAAGAATCAATCTCTTTAACACTTTACAGCATTCCAGAATGGATCTTTATTTCAATGAGATATTAAATTAACTTCATCCCATATTCTAATTTTGTGATTTCAAACATCAAAATAACATTGCCTGTGAAGTTTGCCGTCTGTATAAGCATTTATCACTGATCAAAGCCATGTGCCCGCTACAGAGTTCTTACCTCTGAACTGGACTTAAAAACATGGTACAACCAACATAACAACAGATTTCACAAATGGGTTAAACTGATTTTGAATATTTTAATCGCACATGCTAACAATTCATCAAAGCCATGCACATGGCGTTTTATACTTACTAAAGAGGTGTATTAGCAGAATCGAATGATATATGTGTATGTGTGTGTGTAAATATTGAAAATCAGTTAAATCTGTCACTTATCCCAAGTTTTTAAAAATACTTTGTCAATGTTAAGCTACAGAATGAAAACCCTCTAATGTTAGAGTATACCAATGTGGTTGATCAAGCTAGCTCATGTAGCGGTAGCTAGTCACAACGAGAAAAAGTTTGAAGAGTACTGCTCACTTTGCCAGATGGAAATAACATGACATTAATTTTTATCAACAATGGAAGGCTCATATCTAATAAGTAAACTTTACCTTTATTGTTTTATGTTATCCTCAAATTCTTTTTTTTTTGTGTGGCTGTGCTACTTGCTAGCCCCCAAATGTCACGTTTTAGGCATCAGGAACTTTGTGGGAACAAAGACCTTAAATTGGCTTCTAAAGTTTCCGGGCTTCTGGGTGGAAGAGGGAGGCTTTTATGAAAACAATACAGACACATAAGCGTCCCTGTAACTATGGTAACTTACTAACACACGTTGCGAATACATTACAATATAGGCTAAAGACTCAGTGCAAGAGATGAAAGTTTGTACTCTTCTTATTTTTTAGCTAAGAAAAGAGCCCGAGCTAAAGATAAATTATGATTTTTTACATTGCAAGTTCTTATCTCTTATTTTGTTTTGCAGTGTATTCATAATGTTATAAGCTAACCATTTTGAGTTCATTCGATGATTTTTCTTGCCTTTAAAATATGTTTCAGAAACTTACTTAGAAGCACATGCATGTCAAAATAGCATGCAAATTTTCCATCATCCCACTTGCTATGTAGACTATTCCATCCCAACACATACTCTGTAAACCCATGATCCAACCGTCCAATACTTTGTTTCAGGTAATGTTATTCTGTCCTTTTGTTTGGTCTCATGATAAAGCATTGTACTGAATTGTTTATGCCTGTGCAAGCTATTTTAATAGCTACTCAGCTGACAAAGTAGCTCGCAGAAGATTGCCTAACTCATTGCCCAGTGCGGTAGCCTCTACCCACATCACTCATATTATGTCTAAGTCCATATTATGTGCATGCAAACAGGAAATTATTCCTTGTCTATGATGGCAACAACAATTCATATTCAATACTAATGGCTAAAGGGCCATTGGTTCCTTTATTTTATTTTTTTGCCTTTTCCATAATGTGCCAAATTTTCAAATTTTGTGTGTCTGTGCGAGTGTGCGCGCGCGTGTGTGTGTGTGTGTGTGTGTGTGTGCGTGTGTGTGCGTGTGTGTGTGGAGGGCATTTTCCTGGAATGGTTTGGATTCATGTATTCCTGTAGAGGAAAAGGTCACTGTAAATCAACATTACGTTAGTGGATGAATGACCATCTCTAGGGTGCAAGGGCGAAGACTTGGTGAGTATGAAAATGATGTAAATAATATGCTATGTTCTTCACAATCACCAGATCTCAGCCCATCACATCCTAGTGTTTTTGTTCCTTGTAGCAACTACTGCGAGGAGCTGAAGTTTCTCACAAACCTGGGCACATGGTAATTAAACTGATGGAGTTGATCCAAAGCCAGCAGTGAAGCCCAGTTGATCTAACATGATAAACTGAACTCATCTTGGAGCGCAATTATTTATGTTAATCTGCCTTAGCTGCTTTGCGGCCCTAATTTCTGCTGTCCTGTGGTTGTTCGTTCTGGTCCCGTGGGAGAATACGGCTGTTAGAGCTGATGCCAAGAAGGCATTCAGTTGCACTGTATGTGCATCTTCAGCAATAACAGATGTCCTTAAAAATGAGGAGAATTTGAGAAGATAGGAGCAGAGGATTTGTCCAAGAGGGAGAGGTCTCCCTGCTCTTACAGAATGGATGTGTCAAAGCATTAAAATTATATTCCTTTCCACTAAAATTCCAAGGACTTTAAACTCCTGTACCACGGATCTGGTTGAGCTTTAGGGATGTGTGTTTTGGGGCGTGAGTATATCTGCAAATGGGTGTGTATGAATGCATTTTTTCAAGTTCTCTTCTATTCGTTCCTGGCAATGTTCCTGACCTAGGTTTGACCTTAAGCAGCTGCAATACATCTTATAGTGACTCTCCTGTCCATTGTGGATGAAAGCACCAGGGAGCAATATCACTGAGTGGAATCAGAAATGTGTTGTTCTCCACTGAGCCCCGAAACACTCTGCAGATTAAATGTGTTTTAGAAAGTGAAGGATGTTGAGGCTGGGGTTATTACAGACAAAAGATGGTCTTGTCTGCTTGCAGCATACAATAACATATTATGCTCAATGTCTGGTCTAAAACAAGGTCTTTAACAGCAACGGGCATATTCATTCCTCTCTGAAATTGCTGTTGTTAAGGCCCCCAGTTCAGCCACAATTCTCCCCATGCAGAGTGCTATTACATCAAACTGACCTTGACATTTTCGCCTTAACAGCCATTTTCCACCTCATTCTAGCTCAAGGGCACTATATTGTACAATTGGCTGTATTTATCTAATGCATTTTTTGAAAATATAAAGCTCTGTCTGTCTGCTGGTGTGCAAGGATTAAGTTCTAAGGGCAATTCTCCTTTTCTCCTTGTATCAGAGTTCTTTCAAAATGATTGCAAATTGAATTATATCACTGCAATGAATGAACAGGACTAAAGCTGAAATATGTAACATACATTTCTGAATGTTTCAATCATTTTTAGAGACAGGGTACTGTATCATCATAAGACAATAAAGGATTAGTACAAACTGAATCTATTGCATTGTTTTGCATTGAATAGAAAAACCTGGCAGGTGTAATTTGCCCACAAAATGTAAGCATAAAAATTTCTCTATGTGCCTTTACACTCAAAGGACTGTCCTTTCATGCACAGCCAAATAGATTTTGGGACACCTGCATTCTGGTCTAAATTAATGGGGGAAAAATCACAAAAACAGTGTAATGAAGCCCTTTGGGTATGCAGTCTGCAGCGGAGCACTGACTGACCCTTTTTTGTCTATTTCAAGGTCAGCTCTATCTCTCTGACTCCCACTCTTTCTCTTCCCCCCTCCCACTGCGATCTCGCTCCTTCCCTCTCGCTCTTTCTCTCTTAGTTCCAGTGTATTTAAGTTTCTTTTAAGGACAAGCTGAAATCAAAATTCACTTTTTTCAATGCTGAATAACCACATGAAAAAAACCTCACTGCCTCACATTTTCCATGAAAATAATGAAATGGTAATTCTTGTGGATTTTCACACCAGTGGTTTTTTTCCTTCCATTTCTGTAAAAACAATTTTACTTCAATTATGACATATTTGTATTCCAGCTGGCTAGGTCTTGATTACATACATCTGTCAATTATTCGATCCCAGCTAGCAAACATCCTTTAAAAGCAAATGTCAGCTCCAAATGCATGTATGAATTTCATTTAAATCCGACTCCCCAAAGATTCAGTCGAAAGATTTCTTTGGTTGGATGGGGCCAGATGTGACTGTATGTCATGTCATGGAAGTTTCTTATAGTCCAGCTTCATTTTCTTGGTGGTGTCAAAGTATTGGCTCAACCTTGCTCTGGGAGAAATGGTAAAACTGAAATGAAAATTTTCAGGAAGGTAGGTCTTGAGGAGCAAGGTTAAACAGCATACTGGGTGAAATGGATTGGGTGAAATGGTAATAAAATCAGTCTACCGGAAGCAAAAATTGACTGTTTGCTGAGGGTCTTTCAGTTTAGAGTTTTTTGTGTTCTCTTCAGGTTCAAGGACATGTAGGTTTGATTAAATATAGGAGAGTGAAAACTGTTTTTCAGTATGAATGCATGAATGGTTTGTGGACACTGATAGTTTAATAACCTGCCTTCCTGTTCGAATGAATTAGCATTACTGCCTTTAATTCAGCTCCCTCAACCCTAAAAAATGTCTAACATGTAGAATGTAAAGAATGGGTGGCAATTCTGTCATGTGAATCTGGAATGCATCTATTTTAACTTCCTGAAGTCCAACATCCCCCCTCGCGGTAACACCAGCGTTACTGGATATTCAAATGACTTGCCAAGAGTCTCTGACCCAGAAGCGCATAATTGCTTCCAAGCTGTTCCTGTTCAAGGTCGCTTGATTAATGATCTCTCAATTTATTTACTGAATAATCAAAACGAATATATAAGCCTGTGATTATTACGAAAGTATTAAGAAACTAGGAAAGGCTAAATTTCCTTAAGAAAATTTGTGTGCTTGCTTCAGCGAGGAAAGTTGAGGAGGTTGGCTTATAAAATGAAGGTGCTTGGAAACTGAGAGGCAAAGGAAATTGCTGAAGAAATGTTGAAAAACTGCTGAAATGTAAACACAAGACTTTAAAGCTGAAAGTAATAGTTTATGGAATTCTGACTTTTCAGCTGCATCATGACCGAGTCTGCTCCGCTTAAACCCAGCTGTAAAAAAAAAATAATAATAAATGGTGAATTTGAGTCAATGAGGTTGATGCATCTCTCTCTCTATGGCTCTGTGTGTATCTAGGTCAATGTAGTGCATGTTGAGAAGTTAGCTTTAAAGTGGAGCAAACATGGCAGGCCACATTGGCAGACTGCCGCAGCTGTTGTTGCTTACAGCTTATTGTCTGTGTCTCTCCCAGTCACAAACTGTACAACGCTGACCTCGTCAAGTACTGAAATGTTACTATTCGCGGCTCTCTGTCCATTTCTGTGCACTGTGTCTTCGCTTGCTAAAAAGCTAATAATAGCAGGCTGCAAGATATCTTTAACACATGTTGTGATATTATTCACTGCTCCCTTTTTATTTCTGGGCCATAATTAGCTAGTTAGCTCGCGGATACACAGTGCACAGAACGTGTTGCTTTGAAATTTTTTATCGTAAAGTGTTCTCATGGCCCCGCCCTTAGAAAAGGTCGGTCTTTGCTGCCCTAAATGTGCTCCATTGGATCTGGTTTGAGTGACTGTACTAACGACGATACCGAAAAGTCTTTTACTGAGTTTGACGCAGAAAAATGTGGTGTGTCTAACAGTCGTATCAATCTTAATCCGAACGATGATAATGCTGAGGCCAGGTAAAAGTCCAGCAGAGGGCAGAACTGAACCGCAATATCACTCTGCTACAATTTCACTGAGCCTTTTGAGTTCATGGTTAAAGCATTTGGTCAATTTTAGCTAAGGCGTCTCTTACATACTTCTGCCTCAACTTCAAAGATAGTAAATCCAACCTATGAAATGGAGATACCATACTGAAGAGGAGAGTCTGCTAAGCAAAATATGTCAAAATTGATTGTAGTGCCAAAAATGTGGGAACAAGAGCAAGTTATGAAACTGTGTTTTTCAGCTTTCCAACCGGAATTTTCTGTCTTGTTTAATATAGGCGTTAATGGAGTTTCGGTTTGTGCTCCCATTGCTTTTCCGGCTCATACTGCCAAAACTGTCTGTCTGCTTCCTTGCATGGTTAAATTTTTGTGACCAGTGCAACTTTTCCTACAACTTGGATATAAAAAAATGTATGTGGAGTGAAAACTGGGAGTTAGAGCAAGTTTAAGAGAAGACTTCTTGAAGATTTTACAGCTGTTCGCCTTTCTAACAGAGAAGCTGTAAGTTCCAGAATGTATTGTAACAGAAATTATTTTGAAAAATTATAATTTAAAAATTATAGAAGTTACGAAAAATGTGAAAAGTGAAAAAATAATACAAACTTAACTAAACATTTTGCATCTAGCTAAAGTATGGCAGAGTAAAAAAAATAGCAGACAATGGCTTAATCAACTGAATCAGCACAAAAATGGCTTGATTTAATATGACCCCAAAAAATGACATTTAAAATTAAATATCTCAAAAACTAAAAAGAAAATCAAAAATCTGTACTGAAGCAATGTAATTCAGAATAAGCTGAATTTTTTAAAGTTTGAACGGAATCAGTTGCTTAAACGGTGTTGGAGGAGTTAGTAGGCCAAATTTAGGTGGAAGAAGAAAAAGAAGTAAGAGAATAGAGTGTGCACAGAAGCTGTGTTCGAAATCGCCCCTTATCACGGATATAGTCCACGATATAGTGTCTGCCATTTTGTAGTGTTATTCGATTTCTTTTGATCCACTATATAGTGGACTATAAAAAACCCATAATGCACAGCGGAAACGAGTGAGCAAGCGATGTACACTACATTGTAGTGCCGTAAACCAAAATGCACCGTAGTAGTGTTTTCCGTAGAAGAAGAATGTGCAGCGCGAGATGGCGCCGCCCTGCAGCAATACATTCTCCAATGTTCCCGTAAAGCTGCTTTCACACTGGACGTGAAACGAATACTTTGCACGGCAGATTACATTCAAAGTCAATGCAAATACTAATAATTAGCGGGCTAATTATTCTCCTTGATATGTTACCAGGGCTCGCGCTACCCGTCAATTCGCAATTGACGATCTTTACTGCAGTTTGACGATCTGTAAGTCACATTTTGCGATAAATTTGATGAAGGCCTTTCACAAAACCCAAGAACGTCGTGAAGAAGCGTGAAACGAACCGCGTGTAGCCTACTGTACCCTTATTAGTACGGAACACTCCACCCACCAGCTCATGCTAGCACCAATAGACTACGCAGCTGTTAGTTGGGTTGAATGGATCGCGTGGTAACGTGAAAAAAAGCATGCTACTGGCACAGGAAACAAGGAAGGCGAGGCTGAGGCCCGGGCCACACTGCCTGCAGTTGCGATGCGTATTCCGCACATCGCATGCGTATTTTCCTTTTGGTTCCCCATGCTATTCAATGAGAGCGGTCATACTGCATGCCCAAGACGCAAGACTCACACGCGCAAAAGCCATACCGCTACCTTGCGGAAAATATAGATTCGGACTCTTGCCGAATTTTTCCGCACTACGCATGCAGCAAAGCACAGCTGAAAACTACTGTCAGATAACAGTTATATCGCCATAAATACATGAATTTCGCAAAATTGCCATGGATGCGTGTCTGTTGCAAGCATGAAGCAGACTAACAAAAAATGTAATAACACTTCTGGCATGTTTATCATATTAAAAGCCCGTTTATATAGACATAATCCCTTCCGCTCAATTCAGCAATGCTTCGTGAAATATTGAAACATGTAGTGGGAAATTTGCGACTTTCATCGTGGGTTGCTGTCAGTCAAGGGGATATTTGGAGAAGTATTCAGTCATTCTTAACTTATTTTTAAAAAACTTCAATACGACGTTGCTTGTTTTATTTTGGATTTAGATGTCTAGATTTTGCGGGAATATGCCATTAATTGCGGTGCCAAGCCAATGAACATAGCTTATTATGTTGATGATTAAAGAGCATCAGAGCAGTAGGCCTACTTTTCCGTATCTCTCACTCTGGCCATGACACCCACGCGATTGCTGAACCTACATATGACTCCCCATTTGTATCAGCAAGTTCAGGTGACTGTTTTCACTCGTAAAGAGAGAAAATAAACTCAGGTGGATACAGCATGGATCTATGAAACATCCTATGAAACGTCTATGATGGCTAGACGAATGTACAGCACATCAGCCAGTTTCTGAATTGTCTGAACTGTTCCTTTCACGGTCGTTCGGCACCTAGCCTTTATGAATGATTTCAGCCTCGACTAATGTAAGTTTGATTGCTTTTGAAAGCACATTCCACATCCTGCCACCTTCCCCCTACCCTGAAATTACCTTTGGAAAGAGCAAGACAAATTCAGAAGGGTTTGTTGTGTATTGTAATATGATCGTACAATTAGATAGTTTGTATGATACCCTCAAGTATGCTTCCCCCACTGTCAATACAAACTGTAAATCACGTGTAGTAGGCTATAACGATGGGAGACGAAATAATATTATTTTATTGTGATTTCTTGGGCAGTCGTGCAGAGACAGAGTTGGAAGGGGGAGCCCGCGGTAGACCTGCCGCTGCAGATACGCAGACAGTGTGACCGAGCTGCATGCCACAAGCGGTTGCAGTATTCCACACACATCGCAACTGCAGGCAGTGTGGCCCAGAACTAAGTCATAAAGGACAGAGGAAAGCACACGGTCAGATAGGACATTTAACAGCACATGGTTGTAAGTAAAAGCATGATCAAAATAATACAATGACGGTGCAACAAAACCTACAAGAAATCGATTGGTATTAGAGACCCTCACAACTGGACATCAGATAGAAAAAGTGACCAGGGGTAAAGTTATTTGATTAATTAACATTGCTTTTTGGCTAATCATTTGGCTAATAGGTTTCAGAAGCCAGCTCTAGCCAGCTCAGAAGCTTGTTAGGTAGCTAGCTAACTAGGATATGCAACTAGCGGATAGAGCCAGAGCATCTATTATCGCGACCTGTGTATAGCGTGTATTCGTGTCTTTGCATTGACTTTGAATATAATCTGTCGTGCAGAAAATTTGTTTCGCGTCCGGTGTGAAAGCAGTTTCAAGTGTCCGGTTTGTTTACATGATGCTTGGTGCATCCGCTCACATCACAGGAATATCCAGCGCATTTGCGAACGCAACCATGTTCATAAAAATCCAGGGTAATGTCCGAAATCTCCTTTGGTCATTCCCTATATAGTGCACTATATCATACACACGATATATACACGATACATGTACAGTATCTCACAAAAGTGAGTACACCCCTCACATTTTGACAATTAATTTATTATATCTTTTCAAGGGACAATGCTACAGGAGTGAAACTTCTATATATTCTAGAGTAGTCATGGTACAATATGTGTAGCAGTTTAGATTAACTGCACTGTCCAAATACCTGAACAAACAATCACTATTTCCAAAATGGATGGCAACAAAAGTGAGTACACACCCCAATTGATAATGGTCAACCAAGCAATGAAACGCGACTTATTCATCATGTTCATGCTTTTGTCTGTTCAACTGGGCCATATAAGGTTGTGTAACATGTTGAAGGGTTAAATTGTAGTGCTTTAGGTGCAATACTCTCATTCTGGTCACTGTAGTGTCAACATGGCACCTCATGGGAAAGAAATCTCTGAGGATCTGAAAAAGAGAATTGTTGCTCTCCACAAAGATGGTCTAAGCTACAAGAAGATCTGTGAAACCATGAAACTAAGCTACAGCACGGTAGCCAAGGTTATCCAGCGGTTTTCCAAGACGAGTTCTGCTCGGAAAAGGCCTTGTCAGGGTCGACCGAAGAGGTTGAGTCCTCGTGCTCTGTGCCAGTCGCACAAGTTTGCTTCAGAAAACAGACGCAGGAGTGCTGGCAGCATTGCTAACAAGGTTGTAGCAATGAGATAACAGCCTGTTAGTGCTCAGACCATACGCCATGCTCTGCGCAAAGTTGGTCTGCATGGCCGTCAGCCAAGATGGAAGCCCGAAGAAAGCCCGAAAACAGTTTGTTGAAGACAACCAGTCCAAGAACATAAACTACTGGAACCATTTTCTGTGGTCTGACGAGACCAAGATAAACTTGTTCGTTTCAGATGGTGTCCAGCATGTGTGGCGGCGCCCTGGTGAGAAGTATCAAAACAAGCGTGTACTGCCTACAGTCAAACATGGTGGTAGCAGCATCATGGTCTGGAGCTGCATGAGTGCTTCTGGTCCTGGGGAGCTGCACTTCATTAATGAAATAATGGATCTAACATGTACTGTGTACTGTGAGATTCTGAAGCAGAACATGACGCCCTCCCTTCAGAAACTGGACCGCACATGATAACGACTCGAAACATACCTCCAAGATGTCAACTGCCTTCCTAAAGAAGCTGAAGGTGATGGTATGGCCAAGTATGTCTCCAGACCTGAATCCCATTGAGCACCGGTGGGGCATCCTCAAGAGGAAGGTGGAGGAGCAGCAGGTGTCCAACATCCACCAGCTCCGTGATGTTGTCATGGAGGAGTGGAGGATCCCAGCAACAACCTGTGCAGCTCTGGTGAATTCCATGCCTCGGAGAATCAAGGCAGTGCTGGACAACAATGGCGGTCACACTAAATATTGACTCTATGGACACAATTTGGCATGTTGACGGTGAGGTGTACTCACTTTTGTTGCCACCCATTTTGGAAATAGTGACTGTTTTTTCAGATATTTGGACAGTGCAGTGAATCTACACTGCTACACCTATTGTGCAATGACTACTCTAGAATATATTCAGTTTTCATTTCTGTAACGTTGTCCCTTAAAAAGGTATACTAAATTAATAGTCGAAATGTGAAGGTGTACTCACTTTTGTGAGATACTGGAGGGGATAGGGAGTGAGTGAATGAGTGGACGATTTCGAACACCGCTAATGACTGACCACTTACAATGACCATGGGCTACATTGACAATGTACTTAATAGCGATATTGTACGGATGGAAAAAAACAAATAATTTTAAAAAAATCAGTTAATCCAGTGCTTTCTCTGAAGTCCATCTCCTGTTCTAGGATTTTTTCAGCAGTGCACCCTAATTTATTTCAAGATTACGCTTAATCCTGATGTTTTCAGGGTTCCAAAAAGCAGGTTGCATTGACAGCGAAGGATAGTTGCACACTGGTTGCCGAGCTAAGTGATAATAATTAATTTATTAAATTACCAACTGTTCTTATGTCGAAGCATTGGTAATTGAATAATTGAGTAAATTGATTATCCGTGCATCATAAAAGTTTGACACAAAGAATGTTTTTAAACTCATTTAATATTTATGCCATGTGTCTGACTTTCAAGGTAGCAAGTCATTCATGAGGTTTTTGAAGTCTGGCTTCTGAAACGGCAATTATCTAACTAAACAAAATCAAAATAAATCTTATCTAAATACCACCTTCAGTTGCATTTACTACATTACATTCTGCTTCAAGATAGAATTTTGAGAAATTTCTAGCACAAATATTTAGTCTTCCAAAAGACGATGCCACCAGAAATCAGTGGTTTGCTTTTTTGTTTTCTGGCGGCAAACAGCCACACTCAAAGGGAAGCTTTTAGCTTTTTGCTTTTTGCAAAAGCTTCAGCTTTTTTAGCTTTTTGCGCTCGGCATTTCACCAAAGACAGCTTTGTCAATAAAGGATAACCTTCTGAAACCTGGAGCAATTGCATTAATCAAGTGCTCGGTGCCATAAGCTTTAAGTAACGGAATAACAGCAAATAATGTAAGTGAAGCTAACGTCTTATGGGTGGCTAGCTGGACCGCTAACGATAGTTAGCTCTAACAACTGGCTTCAAACGCAGGCTTTGTAAAATATCTGTAGATAAAGCCTGCATGGGTACCAACTGTCCATGACTCACTGATGTGCAAGCGGTAAGTTTTACCATTTTATGTTGCTTTACTGCATAAGCCTACCTAACGTGATAACCTGTTTAATGTGGCTGTAGCACTGCGGCTAATGTAGTTAAGTGACTGTTGCTAATGTTCGTGTCCTAGCAAAATATGCAAGAGTAAATAATATTAAGGAGACATTCAATATACGTTGTGTGAAAATAAACCTCATTTGAAGCTAACTTTCTACACTTGTTTGTAATTTGGATGCTTGGTACAACTGTTCATGGTAACGTAACTTACTGTCTGTAAAACCTGTATTGCAGGGTAACATTTTTCTCTGTCTTTGCGACTGCTTAGTTACTAGCGCATGTTAGTTTGCGTTCCGTGTTACTTAAAAATGCTCCTGGTTAACTTATATGCAATAATTCAAATTGGTATGCTTGAGTTACTTTGGTTAGCGTCAAGGTGGTAGTTTCATCATAGCATTACCCGACTGCAGCTGCTACAGTTGAAGCTAACCGGAGAGGTGTTGTGCATGTCTGCAAAGTTGGGCTGATAAGGCTGCAGTTAGACCAGACGTAGGCTTTGCGGAGCTTAGGGTACGTGTTTGGGTTTGTTTACTGCTGCTGCGAGTGTTGACCTTCATTATGTTAATGTCACTGGTTGTAGACAGAGTTTTATTTGTAGATGAGCAGCCTTAACATGCGGGCCTGAGTTGGCAAATCTGCATTTTTGGAAAGGTTTTCTTTGGCGGATCAAGCTGATTGAACATAAACGCTGAAAAAAAATGTTTTGTAAGCTGCAGGAATTCAGAAGCTTCATAAGACATTGATGTTTTATGTTTGGTATACCATTAATGTGGATAGGAAAATGCCTGATAATTGTTGCAATGAACAATATTGCAAGCTGAGGGGAAATGGATATGGACTGATCCTCGCTTAGTTAGTCGTTAGGATATCTAAATGGGAATGGGTTTGGAGATGTAAGCAGGATTCTGTTCTGTATTTTATGGATTCGTTCCGTGATTGAAATTAATCAGTTGCGTTCCTTGATAGATCTATACGGAACACCATTCGTTCCGTTTTTTACATCTGAGTAATGAAATTAATCATGAAAAAAGATTGACAAACAGATTTTCTCAAGGCAGTGAATCTGAAGGGAAGGAAATATGGTACACAAGCTTTAAGGAGGCTCCCATAGGCTGATCAATTAATTCTGGAGCATTGTCAAATCTCTAATGCAGACCTCCTTAACACCCTCGATTGATAATGCACCATCTCCAGGGGCGTTACCAAGAGGGGCAGGGGATGGGCAGTGCCCACCCTTAGGAAAGTTCTGCCCACCAAATGAAAACTCAAGATAAAAAACTGATTTACTTCTATTTGACAGCAAACACGCATTATCCCACATGATTCACAGCCTGAGGTAGACAGCCATTAAGAGAGAGGGTGCATTTGAGCGTGTCTGCAAGTAAGCCGGCTGCACAAGATTCCCAAAAAATTATGCGAGAATCTTGCTGTAGTTGCGTGATAAGCCCTCCAAACCCTGCGATAGCGAGGGCTTATCGCGCAACTTCGGCAAGATTCTCGCGTAAATTTTCGGGAATCTCGCGCAGCCAGCTTACTTACAGACGCGCTCGAATGCACCCAGAGCTTTAGGTATGCTTCATTTATCTCTCACTATGTGTGATTGGTAGATTCCTTTGCCAGTCTATTCTGATGTGAAACTAACCAAAGGGTACTCTCAAATTACTAAGGACCCTCCCATTCTCTTAGACTGCCGTCTTCACTCAGTCTGAGGTCACGGGGTGCGTGCGTCCGTGCGTGTGTGCATAAACTTTTGCCTTGTCTGCGCTTTAGTGTCTTCAATTTTTTACCAATCCTTTTCATATTTCACATTTGTATTTATGGTCATAAGGTCTAGACCAGAGGTGGGCCGCGAGGGCCGTATCTGTCCCTGGTTTTCACACCAGCGTCTGGTCTTTAATTAGTTGATTGTCTCAATTAGCCAAACCATTTATGAAATCTGACGTTTCATGCGCATTTCTTTAATTATCATGAAACTACATAGACTAGTCTTGTCTCCCTTCATAAAACATTTTCCTTTGATCGAATCATTGCAAAAATCTATATTTGTGCATGCAATCAATTAACTCAATTAGTCAGGGTAATTGATAGGAATAAAAACCTGCATACACACCGGCCCTCCAGGACCGTGATTGCCCACCCCTGGTCTAGACCAACTTTTGAGCCGAATCGGACCAATATTTTAGCCAATAGGGGGCGTTCCATTTTGAAAAATGCATTTTCATCTTAATTGACAAACAATGAATATTTCCATTCTAATGACATTCAATTTTCAATAGAGAAAATGCATTTTATGCCCCAATTCCAATGAAGTTGGGGCATTGTGTAAGATGTGAATAAAAACAGAATACAATGATGTGCAAATCCTTTTCGACCTGTATTCATTTGAGTACACTACAAAGACAAGTTATTTAATGTTTAAACTAACTTTAGTGTCCAAAAAAAAAAACCCAATAATTTTGAATTTGATGCCTGCAGCGCGTGCCATTGGGAAAGAGTTAATTAATCAATTTTTGGTAAGAATAAAGCACGCAATAACTTTGAACTAGATGGCACCTAGTAAGCTACAATAGCTGAAAGTGTTTGATTATTTATTCCAACTCTCATGGAAAGGTCTTAAGTTGTCAATTTGTGATATACTATGCATTTGAGCATACATACATGACCTTTATTTAACCAGATAGAGAACTGAGATGAAATCTCTTTTACAGTTGTGACCTGGCCAAGAAGGCAGCACACAGCAGGTTGCATATTCAGACAAAAAAAAAACAGGACAATACAACATTAACATAACATTAAAAATACTATACTACAAACAATACAAAATAACCAGACTACCAACCACTAACAATAAAAATAGTGTTTAGTCAATTGAAATATAGTACTGTAGATCCCAACTGTAAGCGCATGTCTGTGATGAGCTAAAATCTGTTTAGACCCAAAACCTACAGTCTAATCTTTGAACCAATTAAATCTATAATGTAAAATCTAAACAGCATCTGTAGTACTATTGTGCAAAGAGTAGAAAACAGAGAGAGAGAGAGAGAGATCATTTGTTTAGTGCTGGCAGATGCAGCTTGTGGTAAGGACTACTGAGATTTTTTGTTTAAGAGACGATAAAGAAATTAGAGAGTGTAGTTTAAGCTGTTTTTGTAGGTCATTCCAAGCCCACAGACCCAGAGCTATTGACACTTTAGCTGCCAGGCTGTCTGCTCTGTCTCTTCCAACAAGGCTGTAATCAAATGTGGTTTAGCTTCATAAGGGAACATGATTAGCAGCCCTCCAGGTGGTGATCCCCTGTCTAAGACTTGCTGTTCCTGCCTCTGACTGTTCCTACAGATCACTCATTATTGATAAAGAAAATAAACATGATCACAGCACTGTGGCAGATGCTACTGCTTCATGGGTGACAGGTTTCCACCCCCGCTGTGACATTTGCGTCACTTATTTACCTCAATGTTTAATGTTATTGCTTCTGGCACTTTCTATTTCTCAGTCTTATAACTGTAAATTTTTTTTTCTGAGTGCATAAAACTACAGATGGCTGACGGCCACAGTTTCTCCCTGAAACCTGAAATATGAGTGGTCGGAAATGGCAGCTATGTAGTCTTTAGTTTACCTCATCTGAAACGTAGTGAGCGTGTACCTTTACATATTTATCACCCTGTTCAAATGCTCTCAAAGGAAAGCACCTGTAAATAAAATGATGCATAAGAAGATTTTACCATGAAATTGTCAGACTTCTCTGAGTCTGATTGACTCCCATAAAGTGTGCACCAGATTTTATTATATTTTTTTTCTGCACTCTAAAATAAATGAAAACTCATTTTGAGCCTGTGAAAAAAGCAGGGAAACTGTCCTTGTGGTGGTAAACCATACAGAAACATTAACAATTTTTTGTCGACCATTATCACTAATACCTGCCATGGTGACAGAGTGATAGTTGGTATGATCCGTCTCAGAGTCCAGACAAAAGGAGGGAGACCGCAAAGATAACTGTGGATTGAAATAGAGTAACTTTAATCAAACAAGGTTAAATCATTACCAAAATACAATGGATGCGTGTTGGAATCAGTGGTATCAGTGGTGTAATGTATAAATGCATGTGTGGACATGTACTGCAGGAAAAGGGTAAATTCAGATAAGTCAAAATAAACATAGCACGAGAAACGAAGCCATCCTGGCTGGGAGGAGAGAGAATGAGAGAGAGAGAGAGAGAGAGAGAGAGCTGCCTCAGTCAGCCCTCTTTTATAGCAGTGAACAGCAATCAGGGGAAGTCAATTTAGGTGTGGCACATACACCTGGCTGATTACCGCCACTCTAAACTGCAGGCCTCTGACACAGAAAAAAACACCCAGAAACCAACAGAGCAGGAGAGGTCATCCTACCCTCCCACTTTAGAGTGGAGACCCACAAGGTACTCTGCCGAAATTTACAACATTAAACACTATGTTACAAAATTCTTCCAATTATCTTACCAGTTCCGCTAGAAAATGTGAACACAACATGGTACTGGTGGAATAACGAAATGTATCATCTGCTGAAATCCTACTCTTGGCACCTTTAGGAGCATTTTAAGAGAGAGCAGACCAAAAAGGAGAGGGCGAATAAGGCAAAAATAGAGAAGAACCATGATTACGCATTACAACATAGAAGGCATGAGAAAGGGCATAAGCCATCACATTTTCTGTGCCTTTAATATGGCCAATATCTACATTATAAGGCTGCAAAAATAATACCAATCTCATTAAGTGTTGATTAGGATTTTGTAAAGATGATCTGTATACACTACATTAGGGGAACCAGAACTGACATATACATCAAAGTGTTTTAGTCCCCAAATTAAAGCTAGTGTCTCTTTCTTGATGACAGAATAGTTCAACTGATAGGAATTTAACTTTTTATAGAAGATGCCAACTGGAATCTACCTATAATGTAAAAGGTTCATCAAACTGGGGCGCTGCCAAGACAAGAGAAGAACATTTTCAAGGGCACACTGGCCCTTGTCTGACCAAATGAACTTTGGATTTCAAAAGGCCTGTAAGGGGCACCACAACTAGAGAGAAGTTAAATTAAAACTTGTATAATACCCCACCATGCCAAGAAAACACATCAATTCATGTTTGTTTAGAGGGGGAAGAAAATTCTTGATTGCTTCCACTTTAGCCTCTACAAGGAAAACCTTCCCTTGGCCCACCACTTTCCCAAAACAGGTTACAGTAGCTCTGGCAAATTTGCATCTGGCCAAATTCACCATTAGCTGCGCCCACACAAATCTGAGTAGGGACGTATGCTCTGCACATGATCATCCCATGTGTTGCTAAAGATGACAATATCATCCAAATACACAGCACAACCAGACAGTCCTGCCTGAACAAGGTTTATTAGCCACTGGAAGGTGGTTGGGGCATTTAGTAAACCAACGGGCATCACTTTATAGAAATAGAAACCGGAATAGACACCGGAGATATCTTGAAACCCTGGTCAAGGGTATTTTGATTGCAAAAATTCTCCATTTCTTCCAGATTTTTCAGGATTCTGCATTAAATTTGGTTGGTGATGGTGGTGTAACGTGAGTCAAGAAAACATATTTTTTCATCCCTCACAATAACCTCTGGCACGCTGCAATTGTAAATTCTATTTTTCCTACTGTTGCCCATACCTAACAAAGTGTTAGGATCTGGTTTTGTGCAATTGGCCTGCAAGAGCAACTTCAAGGTTTTATGAAAGCACTCTAATGCACCTAGGCTCTGGGGATGACACACCAATGCCTGATTATGCGAGAGGTCCCAGGTTCAATCCCCGACAAGCCCCCATTTTGTCATGAACTGGCTCAGAGTCCATACAAAACAAGAAAGACCACACAGATAACTATGGACTGAAAAAGAAAAACTTAAATTTACCAAGATTAAATCATTACAAATATACAGTGGATGGGTGGGAATCAGTGGTATCAGTGGCGTAATGTACAAATACATGTGTGGACATGTACTGCTGGAAAATGCTAAATTCAGATAAGTCTAACTAAACATAACAGAACAGACAAAGCCATCCTGGCTCAGCCCTCTCATAGCATTTAATGAAAATCAGGGGAAGTCAGTTCAGCTGTGGTTCTTTCAACTGGCTCACCTCTGCTACTCTAAACTCCGGGCCTCCAACTCAGAAGAAGCTAAAGAAAAACACTCAGAAGCCGCCAGAGTGGGAGAGGTCATCACACAGTGACGTAACGTCAGATGTCACGTCATTGTCAGTGTGTCTGGCGAAGGCCGTAAAATCTTGAATTGAAGTGCATTGCTGTGTTTTACTCGGAGTGAGTAAAGCTCATTTCAGTCTTTGCCCAACTGTGGAGGAGAGTGTGGCAATTAGCAGGAATTTCATTCCTTGTCAAAATGTATTGTTCCCAGCTCATGGGAAAAAGAGAAGAAGAGGGAGTAACTGCTTCAGTAGCCATCTTGTCACTGTATTTGTCATGATGCAGGGATAACCTTACAAGAGCATTTCCTCACTATATCTCATTCAGTGTACATTAAATACAAGTAAAAGGCCTGAAATAAAATCTCAGAAAAGCATTCTGGTTTAAATCAAATTTGTCAGTGCACTCCCATGTTTTTGTTGTCCCGTCGCTTTGTTTTGAGTAGAAAGAGTTTACATCGCTCTACTTGTCACTTATGTGTTCCTACACAGCCTTCTTGTCCTCAGAGAGGATCTTCCCCTTTTTGTTTCCACTCAATCAGATGGGAGCTGTCACCCTCATTATAGAACATAAGAAGACCCACTTTCAAGCATAGACTTCCATATCACTGCTGTATTTTGTTTTGTTTTTCCAGGTAAAAAAACAGCTTCAATCTTTGTTTTCTGCAGTTTCCCATCTTTGAGGTCAGAACGGAGGCAGGTGGTTTTCATATCATGGCTTCAGGGCTCCTCCTTGCGGCAGTTGTGAAAATTGGCAGCTGATTTAACAAACTAATTTTGGTCCGCTGCCAGTATCTTGTCAAGGAGAATCAGTTATCTTTAGTGCTTGGGCAAAACAAGAACCTGCTTCCACATCAGTGACTCTTTCATAAAAATTTGGCAACACAAATACTGAAATTTAAAACACAGATAAGTTCTCTGCCGATTTATTGTGCATCAACCCTGTTAATGATGTGACTTAATCCTTCCCCACTTTCCTGTAGGTCACTGTCTGGGCGTATTGTTGGAGGCGTGTGGTGGTTCTTCACCCTGATCATCATTTCCTCCTACACGGCCAACCTGGCTGCCTTCCTCACAGTTGAGAGGATGGTGTCCCCAATAGAAAGTGCAGAGGACCTGGCCAAACAGACGGATATAGCTTATGGGACACTTGATTCTGGATCTACCAAAGAGTTCTTTAGGGTAAGTGCCCCACTGCGGTCTCAGAAACAAAACTGTATAAATCATTGAGGATTCAACAGTGTGATATTCGCTGATCAAAGAAAATGAGTAGAAGTTCCAGAGGAGCCGCTGCATTTTTTGAGCTAGATGAAAGGAAATGTGATCACTGTAAGTGTGTCTATTTATAGGAGCGTGTGTGTTGTGGGGGTGCGGAGGAAAAAAATGATGGAAGTCAGCATTATATTTAGTTGTGTTTGTATTTCCTTTTAATTTTGTTTCTTCTTGTAGAGTTAGCTGATGTAAGCCGGAGCCTCTGGAATTGTGATAAGAGCTAGCTTGTGTTGTTCCCTGGAGGATTTTGGCTTCGGCACAGTGAATTAATCTTTTCCTTCCTTGGAAACTGCACCATGTGGTTGCAGAGATTGTGGGTTTGATCTACCCTGGAAAGCTATACACTCAGCGATGAATAAGGCTATTAGATAAATTACTTCGCTCAGCCAAAGAGGGACTCGGCCGTTGGGACATCTTGAGGAAAAATACAGGAAAAAAAACTGTGCAACCCCAAATTATACCACTATCACACAAAAGCTTGTTTGAACACAACCTTAAGGCAAATATTTTTTTGTCAACCTGAGTAGATTTTCAAATTTTATATATGTGGGTCCCAGGCAAATTTGTAAAGTTAATACTTGGTAACTTGAAGCCAGTTCGACAGACAGAGATGAAGCTATTAAATTGATTAGTAGTGGAGAATTTCCATTAAAAAATGTCATTTATTCAAGGACTAGGCTTAATCTTTTTCTGCGAAACCAATCTTTGATTTACTAATTGGGTTTGAACCTTGGAAGTCTCTTAACTCAGTGTGAAACCCATAAACGTAAAACTTGTCGGTAAAGCTAAAAATGATTTTTTTTTTTTTTTTTTTTGAGTGTACAGTATATATCCATTTCCATTTTGGTTACCCTCCTGCTTTTGGCCTTCACAGAGATCAAAGATTGCGGTTTATGAAAAGATGTGGGGCTACATGAAATCGGCAGAGCCCACAGTGTTCACCAAGACCACGGCTGAGGGTGTGGCGCGGGTGCGCAAGTCCAAAGGGAAGTACGCCTTCCTGCTGGAGTCCACCATGAACGAGTACACCGAGCAGCGGAAGCCCTGCGACACCATGAAGGTCGGAGGCAACCTGGACTCCAAGGGCTACGGCGTGGCTACGCCCAAGGGCTCACAGTTAAGGTGGGTGGAATAATATAACAATATACCCTGTGTTGTTATCTTACTCCACCCTCCCTGATGTGCCTGCCTTCTCTCTCACTGCCACTTACCATATGTTTTGTGTAGCAATACATGTGCCTCTATGGAATGGTATGTGCCTCCTTTCTATTTTCTAATTTACAGAACTTCGGTCAGGTAACTATGCTCTCATATTGAGCCGGTGTTTTTCTTATGTTGACCAAAAAAATGTATGTGCTTTCGTCTTGCTTTTGTTTGAGTTTTTTTCCGTATTGAATTTGACTATCGGACAGCCGTGTAAATGTACAGCACAGTCTATCGCTGCCAAACTCTTTCGTTGTTTTACGCCACTCGGTGGAGTTCACATCAATCTACAGGACAACCGGGTTGCAAAATTGAAGAAATAGAAAAAAGCTGAAAGAATGAAAGCTGTAGAAGTATATTGTAGTCAGTTTCGGATGGCTGACAATGGAAAGAGAGCGGGAGAAAGAGTTGAGTAACTGTTGTGTGTTTGTGTGTACATGAGTGCAGCTAGAATGGAAACCAAGTTCTCTTTGCAGTAAAAATAGATTATGAGCCATCGCCTCCCTCTCTCCCGTCCTCTCTCACATTCTCACTCTTCCTCTCTTTGCTGTTTCCCAGGGGACTGTGATGTTCAGAAATATTAATGAGCGTGCCTCCTGTTTGTAAATCTCACTGAAGGCACTCTGTTGAAGGAAAGCATTAGTAGACACTGCAGAACTCGCATTGTTCAGTACATTTGCAAGAAAACTTACTGACGGAGGGCAATAGTTCTGTCACCCGGTCATTTCTGGAATTATAGTTTTATGCAAATTATTTTGCTACGATTCTACAGCCCTTTTCAGAGCACTGAAGTGGTCGAGAGTGTGCGGCATCTGGCAGGCTATGGGTGTTCATTTGCACAGCGACAATAGTGCAAGACAGCTGAACTGAAGTGAACATGACTTGATTAACATTTGTTTTCTTTTTCAGTTTAGAATTCTGCCTTATTTTCTGTTTCTGTTTGTTGTGATTATTTTTGCTGCTGCGGCACAGCATATCTTACTGAGTGCTTCTCACTCTGTGCAACTCTCTTCGATTCAGTACAAAAGGTTCTAAGGAGATATTCACGGTTATCAGTGACCCATCGACCCTGAATCTGGGCAGCAGTGTATGGAACGCCAGTGAGTCCAAAATGTCTATTTTGGCATCCTCGATAAGACTTCGGAATTCTTTCTGAAGACATCATAAAATGTCCTGTCAACATGCTATTTTCGCACGTCTTAAGACATTTGTATGCCTTAAGACGACAAAAAATGCCGTGTTAACACACTCATTTTAAACATCCAAAATTTGGTGCTACCAGCTCAGCCCTTTCCAAGGGGAAACTGTACATACAATTATTGAGAGAGAACAATTCCCCATTCTACATTGTACCATCCTTGCATAAATTGGGGTTAAGAAATAATGTTGATTCAATTAGGCCTAAGGAATAACACTGATTTACAGTTAGATTAACATCTGTTTTTTAGGAAGTTAACAATTACTTAGTGAAAAAAAAAACGTAGCTTGTGAACAATATCATACAACTCCATTTCCAAAAAAGTTGGAATGCTGTGTTAAATGTAAATAAAAACAGACTGTTATAATTTTTAGATCATTTGAACTTCGTATTTATTTGAAAAGTGTCCAAAGACAATATATCAGATGTAGAAAATGAGATATTTTATTGTTTTCTGGAAAAACTTTTGCTCATTTTGAATTTGATGCCAGCAACACATTTCAAAAAAGTTGGCACAAGGGCATGTTTACCACTGTGTTGCATTACGTCTTGCATTACGTCAATCAACACTATGTAAGCGTTTGGGAATGAGGGACACTGACTGCTGTAGTTTTAAAAGCTAGTTGTTTATCCATTCTTGCTTTATGTAGGATTTCAGCTGCTCAATACTTTGCATTCTTCTTTATCATATCTTTCATTTCATAATGACCAAATATTGTCAGTGGGTGACAGGTCTGGACTGCAAGCTGACCACTTTAGCACTCAGACTCTTTTACTACAAAGCCATGTTGCTATAATATGTGCAGAGTATGGTGTTTGGCATGGTGTTGCTGAAATGAACTAAGGCCTTCCCTTAAAAAAGGCATCTGGATGGCAGCATATGTTGCCCGAAAACCTAAATAAATCATTCACCAGAATGCAATGATTTGCAAATCTCATAAATTGACATTTTATTCACAATAGAACAGAGACAACATATCAGATGTTGGAAGTGAGACATTGTACCATTTACTGAAAAATATTAGCTCAGTTTGAATTTGATGACAGCAACAGATCTCAAAAAAGTTGGGATAGGGCCACAATTACCATTGTTTGATATGCTCTCTTTTTTTAAAAACAGTCTGTAAACATATGGGAAGTGAGGAGACCACTTGCTGAAATTCTGGGAGAGGAACGTTGTCCTACTCTTGTCAGATTTAGGATTCTAGCTGCTCAACAGTCCTGGGTCTTCTTTTCCGGATTTTTCATTTTAAGATGCGCTAAATGTGTTCTTTTAGTGAATGGTCTGGACTGCAGGTAGGCCAGTTCAGCACTCAGACTCTCCTACTGCAAAGCCATGCTGTTGTGATAGATGCAGTATGTGGTTGGCTTTGTTTTGCTGAAATATGCAAGGCCTTCCCTGAAGGAGACATTCTCTGGATTGGAGCATTTGTTGTTGTAAAACCTCTATATACTTATCAGCATTGATAATGCCTTTCCAAATGTGTAAGCTCCCAAGCCCTAAGCACTAATGCAACCTGATACTATCAGAGATGTAGGCTTTTGAATTGTGTGCTGATAACAAGCTGGATGGTACCTTTCCTCTTTAGAACACACGACATGGTGGCTATGGTTTCCCAAAAGAATATCAAATTTTGATTCATCTGACCACAAAGCAGTCTTCCATTCTGTCCATTTTAAATGAACTTTGGCCGAGAGAAGACAAAGGCGTTTCTGGATCATGTTCACATATGGCTTTTTAGTAGCATTATACAGCTTTAGCCTGCATTTGTAGATTGCGAAGCAAACTGTGTTCACAGACAATGATTTCTGGAAGTGTTCCTTAGCCCGTGCAGTGTATTCCAGTGCAGAATCATGCCCGTTTCTAATGCAGTGCTGCCTGAGGGCCCGAAGATCACGAGCATTCAATATTGACCTTCGGACTTGTCCCTCGCACAGAGACATTTCTCCAGATTCTCTGAATTTTTTGATGATATCATGTACTGTAGATGGTGGGATATTTAATGTCTTCACAATTTGACATGGAGGAACATTTTTCTGAAATTGTTCCACAATTTTTAGATGCAGTTTTTTGCATATTGATGAATCACTTTCCATCTTTACTTCTGAAGCGTTTCTTTCACTGAAGCGTTTTTTGTTTAAACCCAAAATGAAGTTTTTCTGAGCATATTCACAGACCGCACCGACCAAACCTATGTATTGTCAACTCTGTTAGTGCAAGCCTCTTGTCTTGCATTTACTTTTTTATACCTAGATATGCTGGAAACCAGTTATCTTTATAGATGGAAGTGTCTTGAGGTGCTTTATAAAAATTGTGAATTTCATGACCCCTAGGCTCCATGTTTGCCTCTGGGGAGGGGGTTAAGTTTACCATAGTTTATATAGGAAAATGATACTTTTAGGTATATTCTGTTTAATTTCTACTGGAAATCATTCACACTTGATTGACATTACAACAATGAGATGATATTATGATATTTTTGACAGTTTCCCTTACTAAGAGGCTAAGAGCAAGGGCCCAAGGGTCAAAATGGCTTGAGAAATCATCTTTGCTTAAAGACAATAGCCACAAGTTATATACACACAATTTAGAATACTCTATTGCTTATGATACTGGCTTCCATTAATCTGATCCCTAGGGTCAAAATTAGGGGCACGCCTAATGGCCAAGGTTTAACATTGGATATACTATACTTAGGTGACCGTTAAGGCCCATGGGCCTCTTGTTGTACTTCAGTGAAACTGGCTAAACTCGCTCAAGAAGGGAGGTGGGTTTGCATTATATGTGAGTGACAGGTGGTGTAATCCGGGACATGTGAATGTGAAGAAGCGCCTCTGTACCCGAACATTGAACTGCTTGCTGTGGAAATGCACCTGTATTATTTACCGATGGAGTTAACGTTCACCATTGTGATTGCCGTTTACGTTTCTCCGTCAGCTGATGCAGCGGTGGCCTATGACTCGAAATGCGTGTATTCGCGTCTTTGCATTGACTTTGAATGTAATTTGTCGCGCAAAAAATTTGTTCCGCGTCCAGTGTGAAAGCAGCTAAAGTCGGTAGTCAATACTGGTGACATGGGTGGAACTGGCACACCATTCTGCCGTTTAGTCTTGTAAATTAGTTAATCAATCCTCAGATTGCTAATCAAGCAAAGTAATAGAGTTAACGCTTGTTTAATGGGGAGGATTCCGCCTACCCTAACTGACCTCTGGTGGCACGTCACTGCATACAATACAAAACGTCTGAGGTTAGTATTGTTAACATGACATGCTAGCTTGAAAGCGACTATAATAATATAGTTTACTAACTGGTGAATGAGATATGAGTTTGCAAATCATTGCATTCTGTTTTTATTTACAATTTACACAACATCCCAACTTTTTTGGAATTGGGGTTGTACTTATGAAAGACGTTTTACACCCAATCATATTACTTACCTGTTGCTAAATAATAAAATTAGTTGGAGCTGCCGGGTGGCTCACACGGTTAAGGCACTGCGCTGCAGTGCAGAGGTGATCACCACGTCGCGTGTTCGAGCTTCGGCGTACCCACCGGCAGGGGTCGGCAGCTTTTTCAGAGTAGCGCGCAATTGGCTATCGCGCTACAGGGTTACAAATTGGGAAGGGACTGCCGGATTTGGGTATTCGATAACAGCTTTGTTCGTTGCTCCAGCGCCTCCTTTTGGCCAGACGGGCGCTCGTCAGGAAGACTCCGGCTTGGTTCATGTTCGGGTATCCTCCGCCCTCGCTCTGAACTTGCGAAGATTCAACCAGCGAGTGTATAAGAGTCAGTGGCTGACAGGCACGTATCGGAGGAGAGCCGTGAACTGTCTTCACTATCCTGAGTTGGCAGCAAGGGGTCGCATACGAGCAAGCTTTGTACATAGTTCCCCAATTGGGCATTCCAAATTTGGGTGGGATTGGAGATGCCAAATTTTTTTTTAAAAATTTAAAGAAAAAAAAAAATTAGTTGTGAGATGTTCAGTCAGTGGGTTTTTTTTTTTTTTTTTTTAGCATCATGCTTTTTAGCATCATGTCTATTTTTGTCCCATCCCAAATTTTTTAAATCATCAAATTCAAAATGAGCAGATATTTTTCAGAAAACAATACAATTATCAGATTCGATATTTGGTACATTGTTTTTGTCCTGTTTTCAATCAAATAGAGGGTTTAAATTGATTTTCAAATCATCGCATTCTGTTTTATTCACATTTTACACAACGTCCAAACTTTTTTGGAAATGGGCTTGTACTTGCAATATTCATTTATTTTGGTTTGTTCTCTCAAGTGCCTACTAGATAGCAGTATTAGATCAAAAATACCCAAAATTGTTTCCTCATTTGTGGGTCACTTTCTAATAGTCTCTGGCCAGCTTTGACAAAATTTACAGAATAAATGCAGCAAGGTATTCCGAAATGAACTGAAAACAGAGGCTTCAAACTTTGCTAATAGATTTCAGCAGATTTCTGTTGGTAAATCATTAAATTACGACCACGGTCATTCAAAAAGTTTCTGCATGTCATCATTCACTCTTCTAACCTCAGCCACCACCGTTGAAAAACTTCAAAATTTCCCGCGAAATTCTCCTATCCCGATCAAATGGACTATCCCACATGCTACATCACAGTTGCGTATGAGTGACATGTTAGCTAGGTGGCCCATACGTAGCCACTACGTCGCCCATAGGTATCCACTAGCGAGAGCTCAAGTTACTATAATGTAGGCATACACACTGTTCTACCCAACCCCTACCTCTAAAAGGTGTGGGTATGTTGATGCCAACCAATAGCATGGTTGCCTTGATGGTCTAAACGCCAAAAGATGTTAAAAATCCTATGATGTATTAAGACGCAGAAATTTGACATCTTAACGCAGATGCCAAAATAGATGCTATGCCCCTAATGGCGTTCCAGGGCAGTGATCCCTCTAATTAATTATTATATTCACGTGCAATAAGTGACCTGAAACAGTCAACTATCAAATGTAATTGTATGTTCTATTTACTGTTTTACGGTGAGTGACCACTTTCAATGGTTACAGGGTGCCCACATAGCCACGTAATTCACTCAAAAGGAGTTGGTGCCAGTATCATTGCATTGAAAATTTTGGGAGTTATTGCTATGTAATTTTGCTGCTGTGCATCTTATAATCGCCTCCTCTCCAGAAAAGCCAAGATAAGAAAGTGTGGAAAAAGTGGTTCATATTAACATTGCATTTTTATGTGCAACATATTTCCACAAAGTTTTTTTTTTGATTCTTCAAATAGATATTTCAGCTACAGCAGTCTTACATTTCCCCTCAGCAGTTAAATTTTTTTCATAGTCCAGGGAATCCTGGTGAAGTAATTATATACTTGAACGTGTACTGCAGGGCTGTGAAAAGGCAGGTTCATTTCAAAACTGATGGGTCACTGTGGCTGTTCTCTCAGATGAACTCCGACATTTTATCTCAAATGTCGGAGATGGTGTTGTATCAGAACAGAACAATACCGCATAAGAGTGCTTATATCTGCACGCAGACTTTGCTAAATTCTCCAAGTTTCTAGACTGCAGATTAAATGTCTGCTATGGTGTGCATTAAGTTTTGAGATTACAGCAGAGGTCATTCTTGGTGTGATTCTGATGTAAGATTGCAACACAGTAGGAAAATTGTTAGCTGTGAGTATAAACTGAAACAGAGAGAGCTGAATCAGAGCGTGGAGCTTGCCCAGTAGAGCATTCCACCCCTGTCATTTCTTTGTTCTTCCAACTGGATGCTTATGTTCTGACAAATATGTTTTATCGTTTCAAGAAGTGCTGTTAACCTCGCAGTTTTAAAACTGAACGAACAAGGCCTGTTGGACAAATTGAAAAACAAATGGTGGTACGACAAAGGAGAGTGTGGCAGCGGAGGCGGTGGTGAGAAGGTTAGCCACTATGTCACCAAATGCGGGTAAACAGTAACCATGGTAACCAGCACATCTGCCATGACGACACCTATCCCACCCACGGTGGGCATGTAGCCCCTGAAAAATAAACATATTCATAAATGACAATGAGGAGAGCAATTACCGTCAAAACAGAAATATTGGCCCGCGAGGTACAATGCAACAGCATTTCTCCAAACATCCTATATCAAAGAGGATAATTTATAGTAAGTCATGTTAAATACATAGAAATTAATTCAAACATATTGTAATGTAAGTACTGTATATTAGCTGGATTGATAATATTCTTACAGTTCCTATAGCCAGTATATTTTTTCATGTTTTCATAAAATACATTCTGTAGATTTTCAAGTGGTAAAAAAACAAAGCAAATGAAAGGAAAAGAGAAGCTTTCAACTTCAACTGGATTTGTTTGTTTGGCAAATAATTCTGCGTTCACAGTAATTGCCTCCACTTCTTCCAACAAAGGCCGTGGCAGTATGTGCCTGTTACCTTAAGTGATGGAGCAGGCCCCATTCACACGTCTGCAGCTTGAATCCCCCTCCCGCCTGAGAGCAGGCAGACATATAGCCTCGGTGGGGCCTCCGCTCCATCACTTACCACAACACTTGTCATGTTAGCTTTAAATGAATAACATAAAATAACATGATATATGATGTTATTTATGTTATTTTCCACGTGGTGAAGAACGCCCGTAAACCTTGCCGTATTGAAACTGAGTGAATCAGGCGTCTTAGACAAGCTGAAAAACAAATGGTGGTACGATAAGGGAGAGTGTGGACCCAAGGACTCGGGAAGTAAGGTCAGTCTGACAGCTCACTGTTGCACACATCCAGACACTACCCAGACACGGGAGGGGAAGGCCACTATGTGCACAGCAACTTTGCAGCCAACTGCTGCCACAAGGAATTGCCCATAGCAGTGACAGATTCCAGTAAACCCGTTGTGGGCATTGTGACATATAGATTTGATGCAAAGACGCAGTTTGAGTGCATAAGCCTGAGTGAACTAGGAAGAGATAGAGCAACAGAGATTTTAAATTCAAAATAGGTAATGCATGGGCACTTTAAAAACATGTTTGTTGGCATATATAAAAACCTTTTATCACTGCTTTATAGTGTGAGTACTGTCAGTAGTGAAGAAACTTATTTGAAGTATGTAGCACTTTATACTTAGCATGCTTATGCCTCACTGCAGTTCTGCACTACGTAGTACCTTTCCCCTTTTGATTATTTTTGACAGTAGAGCTCTTAAAGTGGTACTGCTTGATCAATTATCCCCAAGATATGTAATCATGGCACCATAAAATAACTCTACATTAGCTGCAGCATATCATTAGCCCCTGCATTAAACAGTAAAAAATTCAGTGTGAAGTTCCTAAATTGTTCAAATACTTTACAGAAGCATCAACAGTGAAGAAAGAGTGGTAGTAACATTTAAAAAATGTCTACTTATGAGACACCAATAATTGGCAATGCATGGAAAAATTCTGCATTTTCCAAATAGAAGGTGCACAAGCTTATGTTGGACAGGAAGTGCTCACTGTTATCATCAAAATTGTATATACAGTATCAGAACCATTTCAACTCAAGTAGGCTGTTTTGAAATTGTGTTTGTGTATCTGCTACTGTATACATGTGGTTTAGTTTGGATGTGTGTGTAGCTATGTGTATAAGGTCTCGGGTGCACTGCATGTATGAGGTTAAATTTGTTAGCGTTGGTTAGTCATGTGTCCGACTGTGTGTGTGTGTGTGTGTGTGTGTGCGCTCGTGTGAGATGACTTGCAGTCTCACCATTCCCTGCCCCTTTAACTGGCTCTCTCCATGTGTCTCCCCAGGACAAGAGCTCACAGGCTCTCAGCCTCAGCAATGTGGCTGGGGTGTTCTACATCCTGGTGGGTGGGCTGGGATTGGCCATGCTGGTGGCCCTCATAGAGTTCTGTTACAAGTCCAGAAATGAGGCCAAGAGAATGAAGGTGGAATCACCTGAACAAAATTGTACCCCCAGCCCCACTCCCAGTCCCTGCCCCAGCCCAGCACAGAGCACCCAGAATTTAGCCACATATAGAGAAGGTTACGACGTATATGGATCCGAGGGCGTAAAAATCTAGGGGTAGGACGTAAGGTTTCCTATAGTAAGTGCGGTGGTGGTGAAAGTTCTTGTGACGCAAAAGTCTGATGTATCCATGTGGCCGGTGGTACAAGCTTCTTATTTTTATTTCTTTTTTGACTGGATGTGATGTCTTTTATTTAAATTGCTTCCCTTTGCAGCTGTCTGTGGCTGACAAGCAATTGTAGATTTGGTTGCATTGTTTTGGCTGCAGAATATGTGTATGCTATTGTCATTCACAGGCACCTGCATTGCGATTAGTGTGCTCTCTAAATGGGCTAAAAATGCAGATAAGATGTGGTGTTCTTGGACCTGTGGAATTATTCTAAATTCAGTCAATTGACTAAATTGCCTGATATTTACAGAATTTAAGCCCAAATCCATGTTAAGTGAGGCTTTGTCAAGGAAATGGCTATTAAATATTGAATTTGACTTTGATGATTCAAATGATCATCATTTGATGATTTTTGGCCAGATAGCCCCCCCTGCAGTAATGCAGCCCCCTAGAGTTCAGTAAGGTGCCACAGAGGCTCAGTGCTTTTCAAGTAGTCCATTAAAACAGAAGGGTGCTTGTGCATACTACTCAATTGGAATAATTTAAGAAAGGATGATCTCACGTGAAGGCCCAGTTGCACAGAACAATCTCAATATGAAACTGTTCCACCAACTGACAATTCCTTCCAGTTGACATCCTTAATATAGAGACAGAGTGCATCGCAGCTTGCTCTGCAAACCACTCTCATCGGAAGGGAAAACAAACTAATTCTCCAGTGATTTTGCATTACATGGCAGTTCCTTCTTGTCCTTTTGGTCTGTTTGCTGAAATAATTAAAATGCCCAAATGTTCTTGTGTGACTGAATGCACCACAAACAATTTAAAGAATAAAAAATAAATTTTTCATGAGATTCTGAACTGCAAAACTGAGCCAATAAAGACAGAATTGTGGCTTTGAGCAGCAGGACATAAGGCATCCGGGAGACTAAAGAACAACCTTTTCTACAAGTAGTAGCTGACTAGCATGCAACCTTAAGCTAGCGAAACAGGAGTAATGCTAATAACAATAATATTTGTAAGACTACTGGAAGTAGTTTTATTGTTGAAGACCATTAATGTATATTTTCATACGTTTTGCAATCAAAAACTTTTTCTGAACCCCTAAATTTATTTTTGAGAGATAAATTAATCCACTGACCTCATAGAAACCCTTTGCTCAGCTATGATATAGCGAACGTACCGCCAGCAAGACTAAACATCTATAAAATTGCATACGGTTGACAAACAGCTAATGTAACTTTCACGTACAAATGATTTGTGCTTTTATTGCAGAGAAACATGTCAACAATGGCTCAAATGGAAATCATACAGCTACAGTAAAAAGAAAAAAACTGAATTAATGTTCATTTTGCACCAAAAAAAAAAGCAAAGAACCAAAGAAGGAAAACTGTGTGCTGCTGTAAGCTGGCTGCCTGATTTTAAATTAAATTTGATGTTTCCAATTGTTGTGAAATTCTATAGAGATATTGACAAGTCCAGTATAGTGGCTTTAAAGGAGGGTGTTTGACTGCTGCAGACTGGCCATGCTGGGCACTGCTTGTCTTTGGGAAATCTTGTTCCGTTGTTGCAATAAATTTTAAAGGATATTGACTACATCCTTGTTGCTGTGGTTTCTAGGTGCCAGTTATAGCCTGCATATTCATGGAGAATGGTGAAAAGTTTTTCAGTGGCGCTACTTTGTAGGCGTTCACATATCAAAAAATAATGTACAGCCTGCAACCAATCAGAATTGAGTATTCACCCAGACCATGGTATAACAAGTTTTTAATGAGTCAGAGTTGCGTGCGTCAGAGGGGAAAGTGGTGACATAAGGGGCAGAGAGAAACTGATTGTCAGGCTGGTAAAGAAAGCAAAATAACAGGCAGCAACAGCAGGTTGGCTAGAAACTGTGTGGTTATGGTGGGAAAAAAGACCTGAAAATGATGACTGGCATGGCAAGAGGTCATTTAACTGAAAAAAAATGCTAGTAATACTGCTTAGTGTGGCGTTGATATTTTTTTAATGAACCTATCTGTGTTTTCTAAGTAGACATGTAAAGAGGAATCAGAAAATGGGCAAATTACAGCGCCCTCAATAATTATTGGCACCCCTGGTTAAGATGTGTTAAAAGCCTTAAAATAAATTCAATTTATATTGCAGAAGCATGCTTTCACACTGAAAATTGTTGAAAAATGTAACCTTCAAGTGAATTTTAAGGGAAAAAAATCCCTGACTAAGAAATAATTATTTTTCATAAAATCACCTGTTCCACAATTATTGGCTCCTCTAACAATTCTTAGGAAATAAATGTAATTGAAGCATTTCTGTCATTTCTACAATAGTTTACGAAGTTCATCAGAGTATCTAGGAACATTTAAGTAGTAATTAATCACTTCCTGTTTCCTTGGGGTATAAATATGATGTGACACGGAGGCCATTTCTCCGAAACATCCATTAGGCGTTATCTACATGCCAACAAGCTGTTTGGGAGGCATGCACGGGAAAAACCTTTTCTCACTCACAATCATGAGCGCAAATGTCTGGAGTTCACTAAGCGGTACTGGGACTTCAACTGGGACCGTTTGCTTTGGTCAGATGAGACCAAGATAGAGCTTTTTGGCAACAAACACTCTAAGTGGGTCTGGCTGAACACAAAAGATGAGTTTGCAGAAAATCTGAAAATCTGGTGGCCTCTGCCCAAAATCTGAAGATGGGTTGTCACTGGGTCTTTCAGCAAGATAATGACCCTAAACGTGGCCAAATCTACGTAGAAATGGTTCACCAGACACAGAATCAAGCGCCTCCCATGGCCATCTCAGTCACCAGTAACATCTTGCAATTTTGTTTGGGTACCCCGTGTCTACAAGCAAGAAAAATATATTGCTGTCAACTTTCACGGTTTTGGTGTGAGACTCATGGTTTTAGACTTAGTCTCAAGCTATCACATGGCAACTCTTCCACAGACCTCAATGCAGCCGTAGTGTTACAAATATTATTTTTATTATAGCCTCCCTCTATTTCACAAGGCGGCTACTAGTGAGTTACTACTCGTTGCTACTGTCTGTTCCTTTGCCTTCCCAATGCCTCACATCCTCCTGCTCAAAGCCACATTTCATATTTTATTAGTTCAGTTTCATGGTTCAAAGTCTTAAAAAACTGAGTGTTTGATTCTTTAACTTTTTTGTAGTGCATCATATTACACAACAACATTTAGGCATTTTTATTATTTCAGCTAGCAAACCAAAAGGGCAAGAAGGCACTCAGTACTAAGTCAGAGGCATAGCCTATTATTCCCTCTGATGTGGGCAGGGCCCATTTGTGCTGGGTCTCAATGCTTTAACCGTGACAATGGACAACCAAACACCTCTGAAAAGTGAAGCCAAAGCATCTTGATTGCCCCCTGGTGGCTGGCTGCAGTATAGGTTATTAACCCTCCCCCTCCATGTTTGTGGATGGCCCATGGGCCTCACTGAGAAATGAAAGCTCATGTCAAATAATGTTTTTATGACGATGCTTTCTACCATTTTAAGTAGTTCTTACCATGCCGATGTGCATTCAAGTGTTCATTTTTTCTGATAAGTTTGGTTTTATTTTGTGATTTGATGCTATGAAAAGGGGGTGTGAAGTCATGACTGACAGCTGTAATTGACAGACACTCAGAGTGAAGAAGACACACGCTGATTTACTTTCTGAAATTGTATGTACAAGAGTGTAACCGTTCAGAAGAGATATTACATTACGCATACATCAGTTGCCAGGTCCTACTGCAATTGAATAAAAGTGATTTTGAAAGTCCTACAAAAATTGACAGCAAGAGTCTTCACCTTGAACACAGTGTCATCCACTGTTTGCGGAACTGCTACAGTTAAAAAGTGAAACCAGTCAGCTCTGGCAAGTTAGCTTAATAGTTTAGCAAGATTCTATAACAGGTCACCCTGAGTAGCAACAGAAATCAGAGGTAAAAAGCTTTCTATGCTAAACATAATATAATGTACTATTTTTTGTACTATTAGCTGTGATGTTGTGTTCAGTGCAAAAGCTTTTTATCATCGATTTTTGTGGCTAATTTTAACTTAAGTGACCTATAGCAGGAACTTGTTAGCTAGCGAACTAGTGAATTGAGATTAAGTAACTGGTCATTATCAGTTAGTGAGCTAGCTAGTTATTTAATTAGGACTAACGTTAAAATGCATGATAGTGGGGCGTTTAATTACCCATAGACTTCATTTACCTTGTTTGCTTCTGATTTTTGAAGTAGGGTTGTATTAGGTGATTATCTATATTAGAGTCCCTAGATGGAGAGTCAGGACAACTCTGGGATTGGCACCATTCTTTCATCACACAACATTTAGCCGTTTAGCTCATTGGAAAGTATTGTTTTTTTTTTTCATCCTTTTCTCGGAAGGGAAACATATTGATTTCAGGGGGTAAACAATAAACCAGCTTACAATGGTTTTGACTAGCAAAAAAACATATTTGTTCGGCCAGCCAGGCTACATGAAAAGTTTAGGGGAGGTGCTTGCACCAGAGTTTGGCGGGTGTATGGGCAGGACCTCGATACTGCAGCTCAACCTCCTGATCACAACTGCGCAAATTCTTGCTTCAAATATGCAAGATGGCAACGTCCATTTGTGCAATATTTTGGCTCCATTTTTGTATAGCTTTAGGATGTCCATCTTTACATTCAGTCTATGGCTTTAATACAGAATTGCCACATGGTTTTTCCACCAGCAGACATTTTGTGTGTCAAGTCTATACATTTTAAGCTTTCTGTGTGTTTATTAAAAAAAGAATTCAAGGGTTCAGGGTTTGGGAAAAGTAAATTGTGGTTTTTAAAAGGTTTAAGGTTAGGGTGCAGGGTTTGGGCAAGGCCATGTTAAATAAGATAAGATAAGATATACTTTATTGAACCCTGTGGGGTAATTTGTCCTCTGCGTTTGACTCATCCTATAGTTAGGAGCAGTTAGAGCAGCGCCCAGGGACTATATTAATATATTAAAATATTAAACTATTGGGGAAATGGGGATCAAACTGGGTTTCGGGTTTTGGCAAGGCAATCATGGTTTTCAAAAGGTTTAGGTTTGGGTGCAGAGTTTGGGGAAAGTCGATATTATGTACTAAAATATGAAACTAACAGGAAAATGGGGATTAAACCTCAGTGTGCAAAAGTCCACAATCTTTTTTGTTCCTAATGGCATCCCCTGCCATGTGGCTCTCCCAGACATTTAAGTCCACAATTGCAACAACTGTGCTTGCCCTCCAGCAGAACAGCCATTCCAGGAAACTTGACGTCTGCCGGTAGAATAACCACTGCGTTAATTTAGATATTATATTTTAGAATATTTTTCTGAAGCTATCACAACTCACGCTGCAGAAATATTAGCTTACTGTGTAAAAACTTATCATTCATATTATGTGAGAACCATTATACAAATAAAATATGAACATGCTCAGATTAATTAGCATGTAAAAATTAACACTCTGCAATGCACATATAGCTTTAGCCTTAGGAATGCAGATGTCTTGAAGTCTGTGTTTGTCTTAAATCTGCTTTGGTGTTTATTGTTGTAATGGCTTGCCACTTAGCGGGCTTTGCTGTGGTTAGTTTTGTAACAGAGATTATGGGTGGTGAATTTTTATCTTGTTCCTGTATGTCTTTTGCAGCTGACCTTCACAGAAGCCATGCGGAACAAGGCCAGGCTGTCGATCACAGGCAGTGTGGGAGAGAATGGACGTGTCCTGACTCCCGACTGTCCCAAGGCCGTCCACACAGGACCCTCTCTGCGACAGAGTTCAGGCCTGGCTCTCGTGTCCTCAGACTTACCATGAAAACCAAAAATAACCTAGTGCCTTAACAAAATATGATATGGGGGAAAGACCAACATGGAACAAAATGCAAATCAACTACATGCTGAAAACCAGCAAAGAAGTATGTGAGACCATTATGGAAGAGGATCCTATTGCATATATACAGTAAGAAAATAGTGTTCAGAGGACTGATTGATGGAATTGAGCCAAGACTGGACAGTAGATACACAAGACTCTACTTTCAATCAGCAACCACTAGGGGGAGCCAGATATTTCTGGTAGTGTCATCCTGAGACTGTGAAGGAGCCGCCGAAGGAAGATGTGCCACACTGCAGGGTTCAGGGTCAGGCACTCAAGCTGTGACAGGGGCCAGAAGAATAATGACCAGAAAAGTGTTAACTTGAGACTGTGCTGATCAGCATTAACTATTTCATGAAAGAAAATGGTGGACATGCTCGTCAAGCACTTGACCGCTGCCATGGCCCTAAGGAACCTCAACAGTCAACAAACCCACCCAGTATCCATTCCCAGCATGGGAGCAGCCCCAGGTGTAACAGGAGTCAACGATTTATATTAGAAACTGACAAAAATGAAGATTATAATGTTCATAAATAATAAAAATAAATACACAGTGTACTGTGATAAAAAGTAAACATGTAAGTTCTGTTTAAAAGAGACAATACAAATTATTAATGTGTTTTAAAGAGACTGGAGAAGACTGTACAACATGCTTGCTTTTTAACAGGTGTAAATAGTGAACAGAACATAATTCTCTTTTGTAGCCATCATTGAGAAATACTTCATTGCAATAATGGATGTAAGATGGTACGACTCACGATAGGGACGGAAACATCATAGAAATCACTCTAAACTGAAAAATCATACGAAATGTTTTACTTACGTCTGCCCTGTTGAAACTCTCCATAGACTTTCCTGTGTCAACTTGCAAAGTTCACCCAAACCACGCACCCAAACTTCTGTCAAAGTCAGATGGCAGACATTCAAAACATGCTACTTAAAATACAACTTTATCCAACCTGAAAACAAGCCGTGTTTCAAGAAACGCAACAGTCCACTATTTTGAGGTTTGTAGGTTACAGATTTTAAGTTGACTGTGCATTTCTATCCTAAAAGCTGTTGAAATTTGAGGGGGAGAAGGAAGAATAACAAAAGAAGGGTTTATTTTTTCATTAATGCAACTGTAACTAAAGTTTCAGGTTTAAATAATTTTTAATAAAAAAAAAAAATCTGAATTAGACACTGTTTGTAGTGTTGAGAGCCATGGCTGGAGCAAAGCTTGCTGTTTTGGCCTTTATTTTAAAACACTGTGGATTTCCTTTTTGCCTTTATTCTGGTTTGTTCTCAAGTACTTGCTGCTGGAAGACGCTGGAAGTAAAAGAGCTGCTGTAAAGTACTTCCAGCTGAGTAGCAAACAAGGGGAATAATTGATACAGTATAATATTGCATCGGACCGGTCTGGAGGTCCAGACACCAGGAAATCAGTGGACTATCTGAAAGTCTCAGTTTGAACTGAACACCTCCCTGCTCTTTTTTCCTAAGCTTGTATTGTTGTCAAAAACATGCCGTGTTCAATTTTTGCAGCCCCATTAAAGAGATGAATGATATTGATGAGCTTTCATAGAATTGTTTATAAGGTTTAAATGGCAACAAAGCCAACAAAAGTATACAATTCCAAGACCAAGCATTGATGTCTCGGCACATTTGGAATGCTAACCTGATCGGCTGCCCATTTTGGCTCTAATTGTTCTTCTTTAATTGATCATTTTTTTAGTAAAACATGAATTCGATTATTGTGGTCTGTGTCTTTTTGATTGTTGCAAGAATGCAGAATAAGCTTTCTTTGTATTTTAACAATGTGCAGTGCCCTCTGCTAATATTGGCACCCTCTGAAAATATGTATAAAAGTGTCTTTTTTAAAATCGGTTAATATTTAATTCAAAATATTAACAAAAATTAAGCTTTAATTGAAATACAACTATCGAAGGAAAAAAAATCATCGTCATCATGATACCGATACTTCTCAAAAAATGTGCCAGAATTATTAGATTCCCTTCAAATAATACTTTATGAAGCCTCCTTTTGCTAAGATAAAAGCTCTAAGTCATCTACTGTAGTGTTTAATGAGGTTGAGGAAGATATTGCATGGGTCCATGCAGAATCTCTCCAGATCCCTCTAACTCCTGGTCCATATTTTTGGACTGTCCTCTTTAGCTCATCCCACAGGTTTTCTATTGGGATTAGGTCAGAGAACTTCGGAAGGCCATGGCAAACCTTGATTCTGTGGTCAGTGAACTATTATGATATTGACTTTGATAAATGTTTGAATCCTTGGCCTGTTAGAGGATCATGGTCCTGCTTAAGCTTTAAAAGGCTTTCCTTTAATATCGGTTAATCCTTGATGAAATTGATGATACTATGAAACTTTAGAAGTTACCAGCCACCTTTGGAAGAAAAGCACCCTCATGACATTAAAGGAGTTGTGTGCAGATTACTGCGCATGCTCACAGCTTTGAGCAAAGTAAATTTGCTCGATTGCGAGTGAATATCTACGTCCTTGCAAATCCGTCATCGTTTTGCATTGTATTTGAATAATTTAGTTACTGAGGCATAATGCTTTTTATATTAAGGAGTTTTCTGCGGAAATTCAGGGATTCAAAGCTCTATTTTCTTGCTTTAGCTGAAGGGTACAAAGAGTTTAAGCTGGTTTGCCAACTGCCAGGAATCATAGAAGAAGTAAGTATTTTTTATTCTATGATTATTGGCAATGGCAAATCAGCTTACATTTTTTGTAAGCTACTTACAAAAAACAAATTATTGTGTAATGGTCAAGGTCTCCGTTGGAATTCGAGAATCGACTGACGTTGGACTTGACTATCAGAACATCGTTTTCATTTTCTGAATCTAAAAAAATTAGTGATTCATTGTAAGTTAGAGAATAGTCTCAACTCTTAAGTGATGCTTGGACTTTAACCTGTCATTATGAATGGATTTTGGCACTTCTTTGTATTTTTGTATCACTGTAGTGTACTGTAAAATGCATTACCGCTGACAACATTCATTCTAACCCAACAAAATGACAAACCAGCATTTTAGATCATGTCAATACTTGGCTGGGGATTTCTCTTTGTCCAAGGTACTGAAGGATGTTGAAATTTCAAGTTTTTATCCTTTGCTATTATTATGAAGAAAAAGTTACTTTCTGTTTTACTGAAGGCCTTGAGTCATCTGTCTCTTACGTTAATTGGCATGACAGATTAGGCTATTAATTAGTATTAAAACATAATAGGAGTTAAAATAGCATAGCTGTGAGTTTCAGTTGTTGAAAAAACCAAATAAAAAGATTTGAGATACAGATATCTTATTGGCACTGTAACTTAAAGAAAAAAGTAAAGCTGTCGAGTAAAAGATGGGGAGGAATAGTAAACCTGAGCGATTACCAGTCCGGATGTCTAATGAAAAAAAAATCCAATTTCTATCCCTGTCATTCCAGCAATCATAAGCAGGCTTAACTTTGGGACAAAATATATTACATGGCTTATCCCTGTTTTGTTATTGAGAGCATTAGAAACAGTCATTTCAGGTACATACAGTGCCCTCCATAATTATTGATACCCCTGATTGAGATGTGTTATTGACATTCTAATAAATTCAGTTTTTTTTAAATAATATAGGACCAGAATGAAAAAAACATGAAAATCCAACCTTTACTTCAAGTGCGTTTATTCGTTGGGAAAAAAATCCCACATTAAGAGATGATTCTTTTACATCAAATCATGTCTGCCACAATTATTAGCACCCCTAATGTTAATACTTTGTACAACCCCCTTTTGCCTACAAAACAGCAGCTAATCTTCTCCTATAATGTTTCACAAGATGGGAGAATACAGAAAGAGGGATCTTTGACCATTCCTCTTTGCACAATCTCTCTAAATCATCCAGCGACTTGGGTCCTAGCTTCTGCACTCTCTGCTTCAGCTCACTCCACATTTTTTCAATGGGGTTGAGGTCTGAGGACTGAGACGGCCATGGGAGGAGCTTGATTCTGTATCTGGTGAACCATTTCTGTGTAGATTTGGCCACATGTTTAGGGTCATTATCTTGCTGAAAGACCCAGTGATGACGCATCTTCAGCTTTCGGGCAGAGGCCACCAGATTTTGATTAAAAATGTCCTCGTATTTCAAAGCATTCATGATGCCATGCACCCTAACGAGGTTCCCAGGGCCTCTTGAAGAGAAACAGACCCACAGCATCACTGATCCTCCCATACTTCACAGTAGGCACGAGGCGTTTTCTGCATACTCATCTTTTGTGTTCCGCCAGACCCACTTAGTGCTTTTTGGCAACAAGCACTATCTCGGTCTCATCTGACCAAAGCACACGGTCTCAGTTGAAGTCCCAGTACTGCTTAGCGAACTCCAGACGTTTGCGTTTATGATTTGAGTGAGAAAACGTTACCGTGCATGCCTCCCAAACAGCTTGTTGGCATGTAGATAGCGCCTGATGGTTGTTTTGGAGACTTTGTGACCCCAAGATGCTACCATTTGTTGCAATTCATTAACAGTGAGCTTTGGAGAACTTTTTATTTCTCTTACCATCCTCCTCACTGTGCGTGGTGGCAAAAAAAACTTTGCTTTCTCGTCCAGGCTTATTTACCACTGTTCCAGTTGTTTTAAACTTCTTATTGATTCCCCTGACAGTTGATATGGGCAGGTGCAGGCAAGTGGCTATTTTCTTGTAGCCATTGCCTTACTTGTGAAGGTTGACACACATCTGCCTTACTTGAATGGTGTGTTCCTTTGTCTTTCTCATGTTGAAGAGTGGATAAGAGAAATGGTCTCTGTGTCTTGTCATATTTATACCCCAGGGAAACAGGAAGTGATGAATTAATAATTAAATGTTCCTAGATACTCTGATCAACTTTGTAAACTACTGTAGAAATGACAGAAATACTTCAATTACATTTATTTCCTAGGAATTGTTAGGGGTGCCAATAACTTTGGAACAGGTGATTTTATGAAAAATAATTATTTCTTAGTCATGGATTTTTTTTTCCCTTAAAATTCACTTGAGTTGAAGGTTACATTTTTCTACAATTTTCAGTGTGAGAGTATGCTTCTGCAATAAAAATTGAATCAATACATCTTAACCAGGGGTGCCAATAATTATGGAGGGCGCAGTATTTACTACAGTAAAATGCAGGAATTCAGTAGGAATTCAGAACATCAGGAAGTGAGGAATTTTATTCTTGCCATCCGTGCTTACTGCTAAAGAAACACTTCCCCCTGGTGGAAGGTGTGTTGGGACATTTTTCTTGAGACTTCGGTGCCAAAGCGTCAGAGCAATGGGACACAACACGGGCTGCTGCCTTTATACACCTGGGCATTACAGCTTCAGTTACACTCATACATCTCAATCGTGGGACATATGTAGCGAGGAGACATCTAAATTGTTGCTGTTGAATAAATATCATTTACCCCAGCATGGATAACACTTTGATTGTAAGCTATAATACCTTTTTATTCTGCTTGCACCAGAAGGCTTATACATGCTGAATCTAATGGAAAGGAAAGCAGAGGGCTTGGACTTCAGGGTCTCCCTTTCAAATTCCAGCCTCTCTGTCTCCAACTGCAGCTACTCTGGCTCAAAGTTGGAGGCTGGTTGCCTGTGCCCAGGGTTGCCATGTCTTCCTCTTTCTCACAGTCCTCAGAGGCGAACGGCAGCGAACTTCTCCCCCTCCACCAACAGCTGTCTCTCCCCCCGCAGCCAGTCAGTCTCCAACTCCGGCTGCTGCCTCTCCACACAGATGAGGAAGTCAATCACCCATCCCTAACATTAGTTCTGCTATACCTACCCGGTCTCCAGCCACCCCTAGCGGTCCTTGACATGCCAAAGGTCAATGTGTGAAGAACACTGCTGGATCATTGCGATCTACATCTGGAAACATTTGTGAGACCTTGTCTTTCTCATTTTCTGCATCATACTCTATTCAACACGCACCCTAAGAGAAGCAAAAATCAGCCAATCATTTTTACTACCAGACAAAAGTTTTTAAAAACTACTCGTGTTTCAGTAGTTCAGTGGTTCAGGCAAATATCAGGATGGTCCCATTAAATTTTTTCAAACTGTACACAAATGTAAAACTATCATTGTTAGTACATTTTGCAAAATTTTAGGGCCCTAGGATAATTGGTTAATGATTTAGGGGGGGGATCATGCCTGAGAATTACACTTATTTTACTGGGCCATTTTCAAAGCTCTACTTTTGCTGAACTATTTAGGCCCTATCTATTGTTTTTACTGGAGTGAATCCTCTGTATCAGGACAATGAGAGAACATAATATGAAGCATGCTAGAAGTAGACCTCAGAGCATATGCAAGTTTTTTTTTCATTTAACCTCACACACAATGCCTGTTGTAGTTATCACTTGGAAATTCAATGTTCTTGTTCATTGTTGTAGAGTGAATTAGATGCCAGCTAAATGAAACCTCTCAGTGTCGTCAAGGGAGGAGGTTTCGTCCTAATCTGTCATAACGTCACACACAGGCAGCATGCTCGCGTTTTATGGGCAAAATCATCTACCTGTGAGAAAAAGAAAGGGAATTTTTTTTTCACCTCAATTCTAATATATAATTGATGCTGCACTTGCAAAAACTAAATCAAAATTTTCACTTTTTTAATTATAAGCTGGTGTAAATGATTATTTTAGCCACTGAGCTCAATTCACTCCCATTCATTGAGGACCTTCTAGATGAACTGCATCCAATTTCAGTAGAATGGCACCCATAAGAAGTGGACAGTCTCACGTCTGACTAACTTCTTAAAAAGTGGTGGCGGTAAAAACAAAGCTTTCTGAAGGTTTGAGCCAATTACTTTGGAAAGAAAAATTTATTTTTAATTTACTTCAAGAGACGCAACAGTGTTGCAGGGGGTTTGAACCGTTTCAAATCACGTTTCAGGTTCGCCCTCCACTACTGAAATGTATTTTCCCACAATCACATGCCAAACCCCTCAAGAATGTATGCAATCCGGGTATTTTAAGTATAATTTTGCATACTTCACAACCTTTCTGTCCAGCGCTCTGAAAATTGCAGTTGTGAGAGATGGGCTCAGAATCTTGTTCTTGTTTGTTATATACTGCATCAGGCAGCGTTGTATACTGGATACGACAGGCAGGTCACTCTCCAAAGGTGCATACACTGTAGTAGCCAGTATGTGACAATAACTGTATCATGTCCTGCAGTCAAATGAACACCAGGCAATTAAAATCATGTGGCGTTGGTGGGAAGTTACAATTAACAGTGTTACATTGTGCAACACAGTACACCACTTAGACAGCTCAGGCTGCGAGCTTTAAAATTTGTGCAATGTGGTATATCATCTGGGTATCTTTGAAATACTGATACATTTCGTATGTTTCTCACATATTGCACACTAGTTTCTCCATTTGGCCACAATTGGTAATGCATGTAGTGAGTATTAGGTGAAAATTAACACAGCAATGGCCTGTTTTCTGGTGTGCAGTAGTTAATTGGCAGTATGTTAAGTAGACAGTACATGTTTCCAGCGCAGTCCACAGTAAAGGAAACTGTTCTGGATGGCCAAGGATTTAACAGTTTGACAACTGGATGGATGGATGAATTCTTTACTGATCAAACCTAAAAATGTGTGCATATACGCCAAAAGAATTGTCCACATTTTACTACAGTAAAAGACATTCAAAAGTAGAAAAATGCAAATGATTTACATTATGAGCTGCAGAGAAAGACCCAGGTGCAGATCCTCTGAAAAGCCGCCTGGGCACATGAGTAATGATATTCAAGTGGCAATTGATAGAAACTGACTATAAAAACTCAGAAGCCCTGGGCTGAAAAATAAAAAGGGGAGGTGGTCCTTTAAATAGTTGTTTCAAGTTAAATGCAATTTAATAAAGATGATAAACTTAAAATGGAACTCTTTTCTAATATGCCAATTCAATAAAAGTTGAGATGCTGTGCAAAATGTAAATACAACAGAATGCAATGATTTGCAAATCTCATAAACTGACATTTGATTTATAATGGAACAAAGACGAACATATCAGATGTTGAAAGTGAGGCAATTTGTCATTTCATGAAAAATATTAGCTCATTTTGCATTTGATGGCAGCAACACATCTCAAGAAAGTTATACTAAGGCCATGATTACCATTGTTTAGTATCCCCCCTTCTTTTAACAACAGTCTGTAAACGTCTGGGAGGTGAGGAGACCGATTGCTGGGGTTTTGGGTGAGGAATGTTGTCCCACTCTTGTCAGATGTAGGATTCTAGCTGCTCAACAGTCCTGGATCCCTTCTGCCTCAGTCCATTTTCAATGAACTTCTGCCCAGAGAAGACGGCAGAGTTTCTGGATTGTGTTCATATATGGCTTCTTCTTTGTATGATACAGCTTTAGCAATAATTAGTAGATTGCATGGTAAACTGTGTTCGCAGACATTGATTTCTGGAAGTGTTCCTGAGCCCATGCCGTGTATTCCAGGGCAGAATCATGGCTGTTTTTAATCCAGTGCTGCCTGAGGGCCCGAAGATCACGATCCAATATTGACCTTCGGACTTGTTCCTTGCGTACAGAGATTCCTCCAGATTCTCAGAATCTTTTGATGATATTATGTACTGCATATTCATTTTTCTGAAATTGTGACAATTTTTAGACAGTTTTTTGCAGATTGATGAATCTGTCCATCTATACCTCTGAGAGACTCTGTCTCTCTAACATGCTCTTTTTAAACCCAGTCATCGGCCTGCTCGCTACCTCGGCGGCAGGGGATAATGAGCCAATATATTTCATGAAATTATAAAATATCTCATTTCAAACATCTGATGCGTTGTCCACGTTCTATTGCGAATAAAATGTAGGTTTATGAGGTTTGCATTAACCTACATTCGTAATTTACTCAGCATCCCAACTTTTTTGGAAATGAGGTTGTATTTACATGTAAGTAATTTGCCAGCCTCCTATTCCCGAAGCTAACAAGCTGCATAATTTTTCAAGGATGCTCATCTCAGTATCAGGCTTTCCACCAAAGATTCCTATGCACTTGGAAACTGAATTAACAAAATTATAATGGTAGGAGTCATTTTGAGTATGCCATCCCACTCAATTACACAATCCCTCGTCTTCAGTACACCAGTTCTTCAGAAAAGCCGAAATCATTCTCCACACCTTAACAGAAACAATGAAAAAGTGCAATTAAGAATAAGTGCATATCTATGGATTGAATGAGTAAAGTGAATATGTGAGGACTTAGTCGCCTCAAAGAAAAAAAAATGTTTTGGGGATGACAATCTTTCTAGCATGATTTTGGCATGGGAAGTTCTTCTTAGATTTTCATAGGTTGACCTAAAACTAGATTAAGTCAGTAAGCGTGGCTTACAGGATACCCCCCGCAATAACAAGTAGTCGGGCAGTACCACAGTCAATAGACATTCCAGCAAGAAAAAAAATTTTCAAAATCGGATGAGTAGGTTATGAAATCTAGGTCCGGATGCACACACTCACCCACGCACACACGGACGGACAAAGCAAATCCAGTATACCCCCCTAAACTTCGTTGCCGGGGGGTATAATAATAAACTCAGAACTGAAAACGTTCATGGGTGTCAACTTTTAATTACATTAAGCAGTTTGTGTAAATACATAAGCACCCTTTCTCTCACAGTACAGTAGATTTGTGCACGTTACATAAGCATCTGCATTTCTAGAGCATGTCTTGCCTGGACATTCAGGCCTTAGTGAAAACAACACAGAAAATTGGGCAGTACAACCACCTCACAGAATCCATCATGCACAGTGATCTTTGTGGCTTGGCGTGATGACAAACACTTTGTTTCGTAAAGCACTGTTATACAGCAGATACCTATGCTTTCTATTTTCTTCTACATCATTATTGCACACTACAGTAAAGCCCTTCAACTCAAAAACACAAATTGCCTTCGTGGCTATTAAACAGACTTTGTATTTACACAATAACACAATTCTCAAAAAAAAAACTATGAAAACATTCAAAGTGTCATTAAAGTGAAAGCATCAAAATGAACGTATTTTCGCAACAGGACTGACATCACACTCAAGTATTAGTACACAATACTGCTGAAAGGCTTAAGCATTCACATTTATAAGTCACTCGCAGATTTAATCTTGTACAATGTGGCACAGGAAAATTGCTCTTTTTGGACAAATAATTTGTATGAGAAGAAACAAAAGCATTGTCATTGCAACCGCGAATAAAATGCAAACTTAATTATAGCTGTATTAATAATTCATGCAGACCCTGTGACCGTTAAAATGAGGTCATCAATGCAATACAACACATCAACCAATTAATAACTGCAAAAAGTTAAAAGGGCTTTACCAGACTAAACAAACATAGCAATCTAGGCTACAGAGACATGCTTGTATGTTACTATACATCAAATGTTTTAATGGTTATGCCGCAAAAATATAAAAGTCCCTTACGTGAAATTAAATTTCAGTAAAAATGTCTGTGTCATGGAGTAACAAAAAGTCACGACAGTGAAAGTGCAAATAGTGATCTGGACGCTGAATGGAAATGATAGTCATGATATGCTGTGGCCGTGTGTAATGAAGAGCCCAGTAACCAGAGGCACCAGAGTCCTTATCAAACTGTTCAGAGAAACCTTGAATTATTGCTTTGGTTACTTGAACTAAGAACAAACATTCTTCATATTTCCCCATCAATGTTCAAATATCTTTTTTTTGCAGTACAAAACAATCATGAATCAAGAGTAGTCACATTCATAAAGAAACGGTCTTAAAGTCCCTGTTCTTACAATAGCTTGCTGTTTATATTTTTGGCCAAGAAATGCTCACTTCTGATAATTCTGTGCCCAGAGAGGGTAGTTCTGATTCCTCATGTTAGTGCTAACTGTTGGACACATCTACCGTAAGTGTGAGCAGTAATATCAATGACAAATGGGTGATGTGATAGGCTCTGAGTCGTTTTTGGCCGTTGTATGCTCTCTGTTTCTTAGTTTATTGTTCTTTCATATGCCGTCTCAACTGCATTAATCATTCGCTTGCAAAAAAGAGATTCTTCCTTCTCTAACTTTGTGTAATTTCTTCTAGACGTCCTTCATATTTTCCCAGGGGCAGAAATACTGTAACTGCTTTGCTACATTCTTGCAAGGCATTTCATTTGGTACCCACTTTTTGTTTTGTTCTTCAAATTTATGCATGAATTTTTGACAGTTTTCATGCGAAATGTTCCACCCTCCCAGCATTGATTTTATAATACGTAATTGTGGCAATGAGGATGATCAAAGCGATAAATAATAAAAATAGTAATGGTTAGAAATGGCACGGCGCAACACTGCCATGCATGCGTACAATCAGCAATGTCTTCATTGATGCTGGCGCTGGGCTGCAGCGAGGCAGGTGTGGGCGTGAGGTGAGGGCGGCGACCGTGGCAGTGAAATGGAGCAGCCGGCAGGGTGACGAGGAACGGGGTCGGGTAGGGGTTAGGGTCACAGATTTGAGGGAAGGCCTCGGGGATCAGAGGTGACTACAGGTTGACCAGATGGAGGTCGGAGGCAGCAAAGTGAGGGCACAGGGTCATGTTGGGGTCCTTCAGCTGCTTCAGGATCCTCTTGTGAAACTTTGCGCGGACGCGATTAAACTCCATGATGTCGGAGGGGTCCTCTTCTGTCCAAAACTTATGGAACTCCTGCATCAGGTAGCCTGAGAGGGAAAAGCAGACTGTGAAACTGGGGTCCCGCACACCTGGGCCTGTTCTTTCGGCAGCCACTGGCAAGCGATCGCACGACAAGAGCTAAGAACCACAGCCGTGTAAAGGCGCTGTGACATGGAGGACAAGGGAAGAGGAAATGCCTGGGAAACAGGCTAAGGGTGGCCAGTAACATACAAAATCTACACAATATACCACACCATCCAGCAACCGCAGGCTGCCTCTCGCCCTCAGCGGTGATGCATACACAGTCTCTGAAGAACTAGTCTACACTCGGCCCCATGAGATCACAGCATTCCAGGAATGAGTGACATCAAGACTTCATCATGACAAAACATTACTACGTTCATGCAAGTGAACCTGGACTTTTAAAATATGACATACATTTACACCCACAGAGAGCAGATACACTCACAGAAAGTCTGCTGAAAGTGGGCAAGGCTGGACATCTCTGGAGCCACATTGTACAGGTGGGTCTTCAGGGCACCACTGACCAGAAGTGCGTAGGCCAGGTCAGTGATGTTGATGCCCACAATCGCAAAGGAGTACCTGCCATGGCAAGAGGAAGTCTATATCATCACAAAGGACATTAATTCAATGCAGTGAGTGTGCCACTCAGTCAAGGTTTGAGGGTAATATAATGAATCTTAACAATAATAGCGATTCAATCTGACGCTGAGATAAATGAAAGCATAGGATTGACCTTGTAGACCTTGGGCACTAAGAATTGTGGGTATAATATAGAGTGGCTTTACACCACTGTCGCAGGATGGTTTCATAAATACCGTGTAGTGGCAGAGTGGATTTATCCCTTCACTGAGCATGAAAATGTGTTTAACAGTAAAGCACACATCTACACCTGAGAGATATCAGTACCAATATTCTCAACGGCCGTTTCTTGCCCAGTCATCTCACTCCTCCGCCTGTGCTTATTCAAATAGCTCTGACTATTTAAAAGAAGGCTGACATGCCTAATATCGGTCACGTTCACAATCACCTAAGATCGACCACAGAGATGGTGTTTGAGTCTGCAAGGGTAAATGAAGCATATATGAATACATCACACATGCAAGCATGAATAAATGTAACATTTATAACGGATAACAGTTCTCTTGTTTGTTTGTGTCCGTTTGATTCATAATCCAAAACTCATGGCCATTATAGCCCAGTGCTAACTTGAGGCCCAATTATCCAAGCAATAGAACATCCAGTTTTTTACCGAAGTAAACAGTTGTCGAGGAAATTCTTAAGATACTCACCCAATCGCTTTATCAAACTTCTTCTTCTCCCACTCTGCTTTGCTCATCTTGCTGTAATAAGAGACCATTCCACACGGGAAAACAATGCTCATATTTCCAGCATTCAGGAGCTTACAAACTCCAGTCAGATCTTGAACATGAGGCCACAGATTTAAGAACAGTCAAATTTAAACTAATCTAATAACTGTCAAATGGATGCCCTTCTATTTTCCGGCACAATGTCATAAAAGATAAAACATTACTGCAATAATAGAAAAACAGCCATTGTTCTACTCTTTATTTTGAGGACAGGAGAATTACATTTTAAACTACGCAAATGAAAATCAGAATAATAAGAACACAATGGAAAGAATGGATATTGAATGATTTAGTATGAAAAATTAAAATAAAATGAGAAAATACCTGGTGTTTGCCTGGTAAACAGGTCTACTCATGAGAAAGAGGAGCAACAAAGATGAAAAAACTTGTTCAGTGAGACAGGATCCAGTGACATTCAAAACTAAACAAAAGAGAACTGAGTGTAAAGCACAGGATGGATGCACTGGATTTCTCTGACAGGCGGTGGAAAGTGAGCAAACCAAGCATGGAGATTGAATGACAGGTAAACAGACAGATATGTAACAATTTGCTCAACAAAGTGTAAAAAGATGATTCACTGTTATTTCAAGTATTTATTCCGATACAAACCACTACAGTTTACATCCACTCGCAAAACTTAAAATTGACAATAATCTTGTCAACGGAGTGAACATCTTGTCAAATTGCCATCTAGACAATCATTTTTGGAGTATCGCCACAGTGACACTGTAGATGGGACTAACCTGTGCTTTGGTTGCAGAGAGTCGTTAAGCACCTGGAGAGCGGAAGCTTTGTCATGTTCTGCAAAATATCTGCAGTTATGAAGACAGCATAAGTGAAATAAGGGCAGAGTATGCATACCAAGTTTATCCAGAGTACAGACCACACTCTCCCAAACAAACAAACAAACAAACAAATATAACGTAAAGGAGACTGTGACCAGTCTTGTCACAAGTCTGATACCTTGTGATAATGCATCAGGTCTTTGTGACATATATGTGTCTGTTTTATGTTCACATCAGTCCTGGGTAAATGTCCCTTCTTTTTGCATCATGGCGTCGTCGTATGACACCATATTGACAAAAACAAGGCAGAAAGTACTCAAGACCTTTCATGTGATGTATTACTCGATATGGTGGCTAGCATTTAAATTTTTGACACATTTACAGGTCAACTTTGACCTTCAGCACAAATCACAAAGCTCCCGGTTGATCGCTTATTCCAGGACATGGCTTATGCGCCTTGAGGACAAGTATATTGTCATCAAGTTGGGTGACCAAAAATTGCAAACAGGAACACTGTTTTTGACATTTCCATGTTTGACCTTGCTGTGACCTTGACCTTTAGCCTGTGACCTCCATGTGACGTCGGAGGATTCTGTATAATAAATGGTTTCAAGTCATGTAATATGATGACTATCAATCAAATAATTTCTCAGATATAAACAAAGTAAAGAGTGGACAAACTGATAAACGCACAAACAAAGAAACATACTGACGAACAGTCTTGTCAAAGACATTTGATCAGACCAACAAACATACTGATTAACATAAATTAGCAAACAAACACACACATGCACACAAATGTGATTTTGGTAGTTCACTGGTCTATTCAGCTTTGCTAGACAGACATAGAAATGTCATTATATCTTAGGTGAATTTACAGAAAACCGAAAATAAAAATAAATAAATAAATACAGTTATAACAAATATAAAATACTCAGATCACCCACTGCGGTTTTGGTGTCCTAGCCTGGGAATGAAACACGACAAGGGAAAGACAGATGGACACGAGGACAGATGGAACTGTGCTTACAATTAAATTTAGTTAAAAAAAAAAAAAAACAATTAAAAAAAGTGGCATGGTTTAGAATTTCTAGCCTGGAAAAAAAAGCATGATGGATAGATTTTACATATTTCTTGCATTTAAGAACCAATTTTTCTAAAGATATCTAAGGACAATATCAGACACATTGGATAGTTGACCCCCCTGGATTTGGCTGAAATTTTTTTTTGTGAGATGGTTATGGTACCCAAACTTCAAAACCCAAACTGTTCCATGGTTGACCTCTTATAACCAAAGTTACAGCGCCCCCTATTTTGGACCCCCTGGAGCAGTATCAAAAAAGTTACAAGTTCCACCCCCCTAATTCATAACTTTGAGGGTGTCCCAGTTCTTAGTTTCCTGATATGGAGGCTACATGGCGGGTACAATACAATAAAACTGTTATTTTACTGGGACACCTTCAAAATTGGCCAATAGGGGGCGCTCAAAACGCTCCGGGCTGAAAATGGCTTAAATTAGGCCTCCCATTATTTTGAAACTTTGAAGGTATCCCACAAATTTTATAGCAGGTATTGTTCATTTGGGAGGTGTCTGATAGGTTTCTACTGTTATTACAGCGTGACGCCCTCAAAGTTGGGAGAAAAAGGGGTCCCGACTCAAAAAAAGGGTAAAAAGAGGTCTTTTCAGGACCCGACTTCTCAAAACTTTGAGGGTGAATTCATAAACAAGTTGGAGCATTTGAAAGGCATAGACCTAAATGCTAAAACAAAACAAGAAAATAACTGGGATCTCCTGTTATGAACTTTTATTAACAAAAAACAAAATTGCACTTGGCGGCAGTCACTGTTCAAATACTAGGGCAGATAAGGCCTACCGATAGCCAAGTAGCCTACTGTTGAGCCCCAAACAAAATCAACTCCTTTTTTAAAAACAGTTAGAACAGAGTTTGTAGACGAATCTTCTGCCTTTAACACCATTCAGCCCCATGATTTCATTTAAAAGCTTGCTGATTTCAGTGTAAACTAGAGATTGTTTTTAAGGCAAAAAACAAATGTCTCTCCCCACCCCAATGCAACACCCCCTCATTGATGTTCACAGACAGTAAAAGGTACATCTACATATAATGTTGAAAGAGTATGCAAAGTTTGATGTAAGTATCTTAAAAGGTTTCAGAGTTACAGCCCGGAAACAGTGGGACCACAGACGCGAATGCAGACGGAAAAACTGAAAAAAAAAAAAAGATGTCTCCCCCCCGGGAAAGACATAATTCCAATATGAAGTAGGTTAGATCATTCACTGTTAACAGATCCCCATTTGTTACTGTAAACAGCAGATCATCAGATCATCTATATGTTACACTTCTACTGGGGCACCAAAAGGCTGTGTGTTATTCTGTTCATACTGAACACATAACTGTTTAAGTTCCACTGGCAATTGTTCCACCAAGTTCACTCACAACTAAGCTTTGGTTGGCCTCATCAAATAATCTGAAACTAATGACAGATGTGAAATTTTGGAATTCACGTCATGGTGTCACGAAAATTTTCTCTCACTGAATGTTAAAAATACAAAGGAAATGATAATAGACCCTAAGAAGAAATCATCATCCTCTCTCCCGATAACCATCGATAATGCAAAGATTAAAATCGTGGACCTTGGCACTTTTATCGACTCCAAATTAATCTTTAGTGCAAATACGGATTTTATATACACGAGAGAGGTCAGCAAAGACTATACTTTCTCAGTCGATAAAAATATTTTAACATTGATCCCACCATGATAACATTATTTTACGGGACATTTATTCAGAGTATTCTCACTTTTAACTCCTACAGTTGGAATGGTGTCCAGTATGTTCACAACAAAAATACAATACTCAAAATGCTGCAAAGGAAAAAAAATCATTGCCACTTTTTCTGACATCATCAGCAATATTTTCGAGCAGAAAACATTGAAAAAGGTTGGGAAAATACAAAATGACAGTTCACACAGCTTATTTGGACATTATGAGTTTATCCCTTCCAGTCCCCGTCTGCATATGCCGATGATGAGAATCAACATAGCTTGACAATCCTTTAAACCCAACTAGTATTCGAATTCACAATGAACTTGTGAATTTTAACAGAATTTTTTTTGTTTCCCCATTACCAGTGCTTTCCCCTTGATCATTGTTATTTGTATTATGATGCATTTCTGTATTGTGCTTTGTTTCATGTATGTTTGTACTTCATATTTTATGTTTTTAGTAATTACACTGAGACCTTATACAATGTACAACAAATTTCCTACGGGATATTAAAGTATTATCTGATGCATCTTATCTCTTATAAATTAATTAGACAATTATTTGAAATTAGCATTTTGTGTTTACTCACATTGTCTCTGAATTTTAGTAAAATTAGCCGGTTAATCCAAAATATTTAAATAAATAAGCAAACAAAAAGAAGAAATCGGGAAGGGGGCTTATACGTTTTCATAGTACAGTATACACTCACAGAAGATTGTACAGTCCCAAGAGGCCCATGCCCCTGAAATCAGTCTTGGGGTCACTGCCTTGGAAACCAATTTCACACCACTGCTTCGAGATACGTCCACTAAGCGGCGTTTCTGGCCGCAATGCCTTCCACAGCTGCAGGAAAAAAACAACAAGGGGAGACAATTCCATTTCAGTTCAGTATTTTAAGTAACATTGAGTAAATGTAAGAGCCAATTATGTTTTTTGAGGAATTTACCATTCAATAACCCTTTACACCCTGCAGGCCAATTTAGCAGCCACATAGAGAATGTGCAATAACCTAAAGCCTGACAACCGGCCCCCAAACGTGACTTTGATCACATAACTTTTGGTTGTCATGTAAACTTGTTTATAATCAGGTGGTTTTCAATCAGAATTTCGGCATAGGTGGAGGGTCAGGACTCCCTAATATCATAAAGAGTTCAAAGGGGTAATCAAGCTGCAATTAATTTTTATGACTGACTGCATAGGAATGGAATTAACCCCAACACTCAAAATGGCCGCAGTATGAGCAAAGTCAGAAACACAAACGTGCAAGATGAAAAGAATGGCACCTTTGAAATGATAATGAGACAGTTTTCGAACATTCTTGTCAAGGGGGGGTAGTGTCTCAGAAATAGATGTGATAAACGGAAAGATGCATAAACCTGATCCACGTAACTGTGTGAAGTACAAACGTTTGCAATATGCAGCGAAGGATCAAATACTTTATTATACTAAGTATCACAGTTTGCAGTACACCAAGGTTTTCATACAAAAAAAAATGTTTTTGTTCAAGATTGAACAACAGGAGGGAGCCGTGCTTGTGTGAGTGAGTAAGGATAAAAAACAAGGGAGAAATGTGTATTTTTCTACATGTTGATAGTTAAATGATATTTCAATTTTCAGATGAGTCTGTTAAACTGGGTGGTTAGGAAGAGAAAGGAGGATGTGACCATGGAGGAGCCGAAGTTAGGAAAGTAAATTATGGACGCAAACTAGTCACCTTTAAGATAATGAGTTTCTTTTGGATTTTAATGTACAACTGTTTATAGATGATTATGTAGGTGAAAGTGCTGGTTACAAAATGTTGTTAAAGTTGTGAAGTGTGATGTAGAAAAGAAGATCAGTAGTGCAGGGGAGAGGAAGGAGAAGCAGGAGGAGGTCATGAGCAGGGAGACGAGTGAAGAGAGGAGCAGGGAGAGATACAGGAGAGGAGCAGAGAGAGGAGTGAAGAGAGGAGCAGGGAGAGGAGTGAAGAGAGGAGCAGGGAGAGGAGTGAAGAGAGGAGCAGGGAGAGGAGTGAAGAGAGGAGCAGGGAGAGGACTGAAGAGAGGAGCAGGGAGAGGAGTGAAGAGAGGAGCAGGGAGAGGAGTGAAGAGAGGAGCAGGGAGACGAGTGAAGAGAGGAGCAGGGAGAGATACAGGAGAGGAGCAGAGAGAGGAGTGAAGAGAGGAGCAGGGAGAGATACAGGAGAGGAGCAGGGAGACGAGTGAAGAGAGGAGCAGGGAGACGAGTGAAGAGAGGAGCAGGGAGAGGAGTGAAGAGAGGAGCAGGGAGAGGAGTGAAGAGAGGAGCAGGGAGAGGACTGAAGAGAGGAGCAGGGAGAGGAGTGAAGAGAGGAGCAGGGAGAGGAGTGAAGAGAGGAGCAGGGAGAGGACTGAAGAGAGGAGCAGGGAGAGGAGTGAAGAGAGGAGCAGGGAGAGGAGCGAAGAGAGGAGCAGGGAGAGATACAGGAGAGGAGCAGAGAGAGGAGCGAAGAGAGGAGCAGGGAGAGGAGTGAAGAGAGGAGCAGGGAGAGGAGTGAAGAGAGGAGCAGGGAGAGGAGTGAAGAGAGGAGCAGGGAGAGGAGTGAAGAGAGGAGCAGGGAGAGATACAGGAGAGGAGCAGAGAGAGGAGTGAAGAGAGGAGCAGGGAGAGGAGTGAAGAGAGGAGCAGGGAGAGATACAGGAGAGGAGCAGAGAGAGGAGTGAAGAGAGGAGCAGGGAGAGGAGTGAAGAGAGGAGCAGGGAGAGGACTGAAGAGAGGAGCAGGGAGAGGAGTGAAGAGAGGAGCAGGGAGAGGAGTGAAGAGAGGAGCAGGGAGAGATACAGGAGAGGAGCAGAGAGAGGAGTGAAGAGAGGAGCAGGGAGAGGAGCGAAGAGAGGAGCAGGGAGAGGAGTGAAGAGAGGAGCAGGGAGAGGAGTGAAGAGAGGAGCAGGGAGAGGAGTGAAGAGAGGAGCAGGGAGAGGAGTGAAGAGAGGAGCAGGGAGAGATACGGGAGAGGAGCAGAGAGAGGAGTGAAGAGAGGAGCAGGGAGAGGAGTGAAGAGAGGAGCAGGGAGAGGAGTGAAGAGAGGAGCAGGGAGAGATACAGGAGAGGAGCAGAGAGAGGAGTGAAGAGAGGAGCAGGGAGAGGAGTGAAGAGAGGAGCAGGGAGAGGAGTGAAGAGAGGAGAAGGGAGAGATACAGGAGAGGAGCAGGGAGAGGAGTGAAGAGAGGAGAAGGGAGAGGAGCGAAGAGAGGAGCATGGAGAGATGCAGAGATTATTTTTATTTTCTTCAGATAAATGTCAAAAGCTGTAAATTGAGACAAAATACAAATATGATATAATCCTGTCTATACGGATTCCAAGGTGATTTAATTTGAAACTATTTTCACGCACATGAATATGGGTCGACGTCGCCTCCTCATGGAGACGGACACAGTAGCACCACTGCTGAAAAAAATTCTAGGGCAAACACTGCACAGACTAAAAAAGCGCAAAACAATATGGCAGTAGGTTTGCTAACAACAATGGCAAGCATGAGGAAACATATACAGCCATATGATCCGGCATCTCCCATGGAATATTGCGATCATTGGAATATTGATGTTGTGCTATTGAAATAATTAAACTGGTATGAATACATAAATGACAAGAGTAAAGAAATAATTTGACAGACATGAGTACAGGGGTATCCAGGCCAGTGCTCTACCTTGAGAAGCATTTCCTCGTGCTCTGCATTCTCACAGTCATACGGCTCCCGGCGCAGCTTCTCCACTTCCAGCACCAGGTTCCTGTAGCCCACTATTTGGAAGAGGCTCGCCTGCAGTGAGATGCCTAACCTGGGAGGCAAAGGCAGGAAAGGGTTAAACAAATGTGCATTCAAAAACACTGGATCGTTACACAAAGCGGGCCTAACTCACAATTCTAACTGGATATACAGTACTGCTCCAAGGTTTAGAATCAGTGAGAAATATTGTGTTGGAAAAAAAAATCACCATTGTTTATAATTAAAATAACATTAAATTGATCGGAAATACAGTCAAGACATTGCTAATGGTGTAATTGTCCAATATAGCAAAAAATGGGAGAATTTTAATATCGACTGTACATATGAAAAGTGGAGGCCCATTTTTAGCTTCCCATTTTCCCATAGGGTGCCATTAGTGCTGTTAAAATGGCGCTTTGTGGTAGCAAATCCCAGTTTACTGTCTTAAAACGCCATTTCTTCATTAGAAAACCCTTGCGCAATTATGTTCGCACAGTGGAAGACCATCATCCTGTTCAAGGAAATGATAAAACTGGCCCTCTCCAGGCTACTTGAATATCTGGGACATCAGTGCTGGGGGATTAGATTATGGGCCCAAAATGGCAAAAAGACACCATTTTATTCAGAAACGCATCGGTCTGTAATTTTTTTTTTTTTTTTTTTTTGAGAAATGAAGGCTATTCCATATGAGAAACTGCCAAAAAAACTGAAGTTATACTCAAATAGTGTGCACTACTCCCCTTATTGCACAGCACAAACAAGCTCTAGCCTGGATAGAAAAAGAAGTGGAACTCATTGCACAGCACAAACAGCCTCTAACCTGGATAGAAAAAGAAGTGGAACTCATTGCACAGCACAAACAGGCTTTAACCTGGATAGAAAAAGAAGTGGAACTCATTGCACAGCACAAACAGGCACTAACTTGGATAGAAAAAGAAGTGGAACTCATTGCACAGCACAAACAGGCACTAACTTGGATAGAAAAAGAAGTGGAACTCATTGCACAGCACAAACAGGCACTAACTTGGATAGAAAAAGAAGTGTAACTCATTGCACAGCACAAACAGGCTCTAACCTGGATAGAAAAAGAAGTGGAACTCATTGCACAGCACAAACAGGCACTAACTTGGATAGAAAAAGAAGTGGAACTCATTGCACAGCACAAACAGGCTTTAACCCGGATAGAAAAAGAAGTGGAACTCATTGCACAGCACAAACAGGCTTTAACCTGGATAGAAAAAGAAGTGGAACTCATTGCACAGCACAAACAGGCTTTAACCTGGATAGAAAAAGAAGTGGAACTCATTGCACAGCACAAACAGGCACTAACTTGGATAGAAAAAGAAGTGGAACTCATTGCACAGCACAAACAGGCTCTAACCTGGATAGAAAAAGAAGTGGAACTCATTGCACAGCACAAACAGGCTCTAACCTGGATAGAAAAAGAAGTGGAACTCATTGCACAGCACAAACAGGCACTAACTTGGATAGAAAAAGAAGTGGAACTCATTGCACAGCACAAACAGGCACTAACTTGGATAGAAAAAGAAGTGTAACTCATTGCACAGCACAAACAGGCACTAACTTGGATAGAAAAAGAAGTGGAACTCATTGCACAGCACAAACAGGCTCTAACCTGGATAGAAAAAGAAGTGGAACTCATTGCACAGCACAAACAGGCTCTAACCTGGATAGAAAAAGAAGTGGAACTCATTGCACAGCACAAACAGGCACTAACTTGGATAGAAAAAGAAGTGGAACTCATTGCACAGCACAAACAGGCACTAACTTGGATAGAAAAAGAAGTGTAACTCATTGCACAGCACAAACAGGTACTAACTTGGATAGAAAAAGAAGTGGAACTCATTGCACAGCACAAACAGGCTCTAACCTGGATAGAAAAAGAAGTGTAACTCATTGCACAGCACAAACAGGCTTTAACCTGGATAGAAAAAGAAGTGTAACGCCCCAGTGCTCAACCGTTAAGAAGGTTGAAAACATAGGAGGATCTAGTTTGAAAAACAAACTCCTCAAAAGTCCTAGTCAGGCAGCTTTATTAAAAGGAACCCGCAAAATACCAGTCTCATGCTCAACAAATGAGGCGACTACATCATGCTGATCTTCGAGAAAAAGCAATATCGCAGACTGGCCAACAAAACGAAAAGATTAAAATGGGCAAAAGAGAATAGACATTAGATGGAGGACAACTAATGACAAGACTGCTCTGATGGCACAACATTCATACAGCACTTGTTCAAAGTTTCAGGGAGGTCCTATGAAAATTGTAGGAGGAGTTAATCTCACCAGTCAAGTACTTTCCAATATGGACGGATGGATTGACGGACTGCGCTACGCAATAATCCCTATTTTGGGCTTTTGTCCGGTGGGGATAAAGAGTTATCATGGACAGAAAAATCTAAATTATAAGTGCATAAAGGAGTACATGTGAAGGATGAATGAGCAGATAATGGAGAAGAGCTTAATGGTATTTGTTAAGCATGGCAGTTGAAATGTGATGGTCTGGGGGTGCTTTGGTGCTGATGATTTGGAAACTTTGTCCAGGTAAAAAAAAACTTTAACAAGAAAGGCCATCACTCCATTTTTTATGAAAAACCTACTTTAGGAAGAAGCAGTCGGTTGGTTTTCTGCATGTGATGGACTGGCCAGCACAGTCATTGAGTCTCATCCTGATTGAGCCGTTTGCAGAGCAGCTTGACCATATGGTTGGAAAAACTGCCCGTCAAGCCAGTCCAATCCAATTAGTGGGAGGTGCTTTAGAAACCACGGGGTGAAATTTCTGCAGATTACCTCAACAAATTGACAGTAAGGGCCGGTTCATACTCTACGCAAGGTACACGAGTGAACGCGAGCACAGGTCCGTGCCATTTCGTTCACAGAGAAGCCTGAACGCGCATCCGTTGCTGCGCTGTGCCTCGTTAAAAAGCAGTACACTGCTCATACAATAGGGGGCAGCAAAGTCTTCACCTTCTCCTCCTCCTTCTTTTTTCTTCTTGGTGTGTTGAACACAGCATATGGTGCATTATTTGCTTTATCTCCCCTATTGGAATTTCACAGAAATACACGCGTCGACGCGTCGCGTTACAAAAATTTGGACAACACACTTTGCTACGCAAGGACGCAAGATGGCTACCTTGCGTTGCTCGATGCATTGCCTTGCGTTCGCGCTCGCGTACCTTGCGTAGAGTATGAACCGGCCCTTAGACTTTTGATGGGCTGTAGTCACTGCAAATGGAGGATTCTTTGATCAAAGCAAAATTTGAAGGACACAACTGTTGCAAATGTCTTGACTACGTTCTCTTTTCATTTTGAATCTCAGTAGATGAAAGTAAGCATGAATTTTCAGGGAAACAAAAAATAGTCTGAGTAATTCCCAACTTTAGAACGAGTGCACATTGGTTTGAACTATGATACAAAGGTAGGAAAAGACATGGCTACTCATTACTCGCCTATGAAGATTAGGCTTGCGACAAACAGCGAGTCATTCATGCTTAGAATTTGACTTGTCATTTTTATTCACCTTAAGGCAGTGGTTCTTGAACTCAGTCCAGGTGCCCCCCTGTGTATGCTGGTTTTTGTTCCAACCACAATTGCAATTGTAGGATTTTAATAAGCTGCCAATTTGTCCTAATTAGGTGTATATCATGTTTAAAATAATTATTTTCTATCTTAAGCCACATTTTAACCAAAATATCCATGTGTGCCACGAAGATTAAAAGACCCTTCAACATATCCTGTTTGTTTTTCTATATTGCAAGCATTTTCAGGTAAGGACATTTTTAGACAAATCTAAATAGACACTGAGAAAATCAGACTGCTCCAAATTAGGACACATGGTTGCTTAAACGATCTTTTTTCTGCAAGGAAATGATTGAGTCAAACCTGCTCTGGGTCATAATTGTTCTAACGTCTTAGTTTTGTAATTATTTTAACAAAACTCCAGACACCTCTGTTCAGCAACTCAATTTTGAGGTTACAGATTTTCTCAGGATCTAATTTGAGCTTTTCAAAATGTTCTTACTTGAAATTGCTAGTAATTAAGAAATATAAACACAATATCTTAAAGGGTAATTTATTCTTCATGGTACAAATGTTAAAACGTGTCTTCAGACTGTAAATAACAACTATAAATATGAAATGCACTTAACTGGGACAAATTAACAGCTTATTACTATCCTACAGCTGCTATTGCGGTTGGAACAAAAACCACCATACACTGGGGGGCACTAAGAACAAGTCTGAGAACCACTGCCGTAAAGGGACATTATCACAGTACAGCAAGTCACACACAATAGCTGCATAAATACACAAAATCAACCCTGTGTGGGAAATTTTTCATGTGGGGTCATCCTTTCGAATTGTTCAGATGTTTTTTGATAAGTTTATGGAACGAGCCATGAAACTACAAGAAGACAGCATTTTTGAGGAAATACCGCTAGGGACACCGTAAATAGTGACGGCCTGTCATTTTAATCTTTATTGCATTCATGCATTAGGCGTTGCGATGATAATACTTGAACATTACGCGTCTTTTGTGCGACATCCGGCAATTAATATGAATCTCCTGCCTCGAAAGAAAGTGGGCAAGTTAGATTTCCTGCAGCTAGACCTCGATTATGTCTGCATGACTGACATATGAACATACATGACAAATGACACAAACTCACTGTGCAATACAATAGCCTACCCCGGGGATATATATGATATAGAGGATCTTACACGAGTAAGCGTGTCATGTGAAAGATATTAAACGAGTTGAGTAAATTTAGCGTTCATTGCAAGCTTTATGGTTGTACTGAGCTACATCACTCTGATACACCTTAATGAGTCACAGACATTCACAGTTGAACTTGTCATGTTTTTTAAATTCACAGTCAACACTGACAAGCCAGCTAGCTGAAAAACTAATGTAACATAACAGTTATGGAAAGATGCTCTGTGAACGCTGGCTAGCTAGCTCATTTCACAAAAATTGCGGTGGAAAGAGAGCGATTGCACTGTGCGTATGCTGTATGCAGCTCACATGTAGAGCAGCTGGAGTAACATCACAGCTAAGTGCCAAAAAAAGAGACTGCTCAAAAAAAGGCGTGCCCCATTACAAGGGAGAATAGCCTCTTTGCTCGCACCCTTTATTCGATATTTGAATTCCATGGGAGTTCAATCATCCGGAAAAGGTTAGAAGTTGAATGTATTGTTATCTGGGAATGCTTAATGTCCCTTTGATGAACACTGTTTGCATATTGTAACTTACTGAGGGTTAGTGTCAGGATTGATCTTTTTCAGGGTCATGATGTCATCGATAGTCTTCTCCACTGAGTCTGGGTGGACACTGACTGCAGACTGAAGAAGCTGACAAGGAAATCATATCATAGATATTACCACAACAAACATCACATAACTGAATTTGTGGGATGTATGGGCGGATGTATGGGTCTTCAAGATGACAACCTTAAAACAGCAGCAAATGTGAAACTAAGCACTCACTTACCTCATTCTTCGAAAACCTGAGAGAGGACTCTACCAAAGACAAAAGATAACATGAGTGACCACTTCGCAATTTGCAACAGATACCGTCAAGCAAAATAGTGATTTCAGATCTGATTTATAGCATTTAAGGACAGTGGCTGGTCTGCAGGTCACTGATGATGCTGATAATCACCTATCTTGAGTGTCCTGTGAGCCCCTGGTTTGTTATTGTAGCAGATACGCTGAAGCTCGCATCGCCCGGTGACCTTTCGGATCACAAACTTCAGGGTTCGCCACAGACATTTGCAGTACAGAAATGTGAAGAACTGTGTCACAACCCTGAGAGCAAGAAAAATAAAAAGGTCACCAAATTTCACCTCCATGAAGTTTCCATGTAGGCAATTATTGAGTCAGTTCAGGACAAGCCACATGGTACACATTTACAAAGTTAAAATGAGGTTCGTGGGCTTCCTCAAAAAGAAGAGGTACTCTTTATAGCCCAGTTTGTTCATGTGTATTTTTGAAAAGATCAGCAAAACAAAAGGCATGACTATGCCTTCATTAGATTAGCATACAAGAAGTATTTAACGGAGCACTCTCAGGACCGAGAAGCCGCCACATTTTCCTGTAATATACCCTCATCATGTGATATGCACAGTATTATGGCAGTTTTTCTTTTGCCTGCCCATTTCAAGCACCCTAATGAGTTTCAGCAAGATGATCACTGTCCTTCCTGTGCTCTAGGCATGTCTTTGGCAATCTTCAGAAGCTCAACTTAGTCAGAGCAGAAAAAAGGGCAGAGTTTAGAAACAAGATGACCCTATAATATAGCACAGCACTTACTGTGGGAACAGACTACTCCGCACAGCGGGGAAGGTGCTATTCCACATCTTATTGCATAATACACGCATGTATCAAATCTAATTTTGTTTGTTTAGGCCAGGCATTTGACAAACATTTGTCTCAATGGGCTTCACAGTAAAATCCTGGCCTGAAGTTTGCAAGACTATAGGTGAGATTTGATCAAAGTAAATGATTCAGCATAGCCTTTATAATGAAGTTCAAAAATGTACCAATTATCTGTCCAACTAAAATGCTCAAGCATTAAATTGGTTTTACAACTAATTTGACATATACAGGGCTGCTTTGACAAGGATACTGTACATTCAACTGGGTCAACTCGAAGATGAAAAATTAATGGTAAAACAAATGGTAACACAAATAATAAACCAAAAGGAAAATAGGTAAACCTAATTAAACCAAAATCTAAAGCACATATCTTCAAAAAGAAACTATCAAGATACATTTACTTGTTAACTTTGAAGCACAGTCTAAAGTGGCTGCATCACAGCAACTCTGAACTCATCTGTAAAATAGTTACACATAATTTTTTTGTCGCGCAGTGGACTAAATGTGAACTGTGTTGATTTGCAAAACCTTTTTTGATATTTGATGAGCACCGTGTAGTGAATGGAACTAGACCACTGGCATAGCTCCTCATTCAAGACGAGCACAGCATTCAAATAGCCTACATGCCAGTATCTCGATCATAAGGCATTAAGCAATATAAACTCAACAATAACAATCCAAATATATTACAATATCGATAATACAATAGAAAGCCAGGGCATGCTTATCCCAGACAGTTTTCAAAAGAAAACCAACGGTGAATACCAGACAAGCATATTAATTATCGCGGTGCAGAGAGGCCGCACAAATCTCTGCCTGTTTGTGTGCAGAGAAAGGATAAGAGGCAACTCCATTCACCACAACCAGGCACCAGTGACGACGCAACACCTTCATGCGCACGGGTTCTCGCTGCAATTATGCGCATAAAAATCCCCATTAAATTGAACTGCGCAAAACATCATTATTTTCAGCAGCCTACATACCCGCATCTTGCATGATGAAACAGTAGACCTAATCCAATGTAAACTACCAGGTCTATGTTGCTTTTATAAGGGGGCTGTCCCTTCGGAAATTGGACAAAGGCTTACATCAGAGACATGTGTTCCAAAATTTAGGTCATTTTCCTTATTCTCCACGCAGTAGCATGCCCTGCGAGACACTTCCACTGCATACAGTAAGTTATAGCATGGCAGAATTATCCTGATCGCAGATTGATCACAGTGAGCACTGGGCTGTCGATTCATTAATGAGAAAAAAATAATCAGGTTTCGTAGTTACCATAGCTATCCCAGTAAAAGGTTCGTAAATTCCCGAAAAATTCCAGAAAATTGGACACAAACAGACTAGCCTGCCTCACTATCCAATCGTGCACTAGGATGTGCATGTAACCGCACAATGGCACAACAACTTATTATAGTAGCCTATGAGCATAACAATAGCCATAGGCTATTATCACCGCTGAATTCATACAGTCAACGAAAGCTACACGAGACAAAAATTCTAAGATAAATAATATTCAACAATGTGTGCTTATGCGTTCTTAGGCTAACTGATGTGCGCTGATAATATTAATTGAATAATGAATTACCGTTATACCAACAGTTGATTCTGAATACTGTGACAGCCGACTTGCGTGCTGTCTACCCGTGCGTAGGTAGAAGTTACGTGCAAATCATAAAGGATAAGCCAAAGCACCACCTACCTCAAGAAATGCTTCATTTTTGTTTATTTCGGTATATATTCTTGATGATTTCCTCAAAAGTAACGACAATTCACATCGAGACAAGCTGGGAAAAGAGGCGAATATCAGAAAAACTTAAGACAAACAGGCGATTTGAATTCCTTAACCTTGCTGAAACGAAGCGTACAAACATGTCGTGGTTTTGTCTCCGTCGGGGGTAGTAACGTTAATCCACTACAGTTCGAGCACCTCTTGTAAGCGCATTTCTTTACCATTCGAGGAGCGTTCAACCCTCAAGCAACGCTTTTCAAATTAATGAAATCTAAAACGTATTTTCAATTCTACCAGATCATAACAAACAGCAAACAGATGTTAACATTATCTGACCAGCACACACGCAGAGCACAACGCATATTCGAAGATTAATATATTTTTGGTGCATGTTGAAAAACAGGAAACAGATCCATTAAAAAATGGCACATGAAAATATATAATTAATGGTGAAAACATACTATTCTGAAGCTACATTCTTTTCAAATGCAATCGTGCCGTTCATTCCATGGCAAATACCTGGTTTTCCTCCATGATGAACGCGTTACTGAGTGTAAGCAGAGCAGTTAGTCTCAGCACGGCACTGCTGAGATACTGCAGTATTGCTGAATATAACGTTAGTAAAGCAAGCCTCGATGATCAGCTTTCAGTTTTGTTACCGTCAACTCGCATGAGTCGATTATCAGGGAAATGTGTAGGCCTAGCCTGTCTTTATTATGAGAGGCAATGTTAGCTCCAAGCCCTGTATATTTTTTGCGTCCACCGGCGAAACCATTCGCATTGATTCGTGACGCCGTGGGCCCTATTTTAATGTATCTTTACTACAACCAATGAGCACGTAACTATAGGACTATGGACTTTTTAAAGGTAATATGGTGCTTATTTCCTACGGTCTTTATTGGAGACAAAGGATGCGTCTCAAATCTCTTAAATTGCATCCTCGTTCCCCTCACTTGCGTTGTATCCTTGCATCCAAGTCGCACCCACCGAGGATACATGGAAGAAACAGGAGAGAGCCGGGGCTGACGAAACGAGGACATATGTTTTATGCGACATGAGACGTCCTTTCCTCAGTTGCGTTGCATGAAGCGACGCTAGTTTCAGATGACGGCCCTCGGCTGGACCTGTCCGAGACGTCCTTCATAATTAAAATCACTTACTTAATGATCAATAGCAGTTGGCCGATAATATTGATTTGAGAACATAAGCCATGATAAAATAATGAAATAAGTATACAGTGCTGTGAAAAAGTATTTGCACCCTTCCTGATTTTTTTTTTGCACATTTGTCACCCTTAAATGTTTCAGATCATCACACAAATTTTAATATTTTAGACAAAAATAAACCGAGTGAACACAAAATACAGTTTTTACGCCTAGGCTAATTTTGGTCAGAGGGGTATTGTCGTCACCCACGTGTCTGTCTGTCTGTCTGTCTGTCTGTCTGCCATCTGTCCATGACTTTGTCCGGGTCAGTATTCAGCAAATAAGGATCGCGGCTTTACCGAATTCGGTATGGTAGGCTAACTCACTATGACCCATAGATGTGCAAGTCAGGTTTTTGCTGGATTTGACCTTTGACCCTAGCGCTGTGACCTTTATTGTGGAAATCTTGTCCAGCCCAGCACTCCTACTATTGATGGCAGCTTCGTCAATTTTGGCATGGAAACTCTCTGTTACCCATAGATGTGCACAGGCCGAGGGGTGTTCAGCAACGCGTTATGTTTAAATGATGATTTCATTCATTGAGGGAAAAAGCTATCCAAAGCTACCTAGCCCAATGTGGAAAAAGTAATTGCCCCCTAAACCTAATAACTAGTTGTGCCACCCTCGGCGACAAAACTGCAATCAAGAATTTGCGATAATTGGCGATGAGTCTTTCATGTCACTGTGGAGGAATTTTGGCCCACTCTTCTTTGCAGAATTGTTTTAATTCAGCCACAATGGAGGATTTTCAAGCATGAACAGCCTGTTTAAGGTCATGCCACAGCATCTCAATCTAATTTAAGTTTGGACTTTGGCTAGGCCATTCCAAAACCTTCATTTTGTTGTTTTAAGCCATTCAGAGGTGGACTTGTTGGTGTGTTTCAGATCATTGTCCTGTTGCATGACCCAAGTGTGCTTGAGCTTGAGGTCACAAACTGATGGTCAGACATTCTCCTTCAGGATTTTCTGGTAGATAGCAGAATTCATGGTTCCATGAATTATGGCAAGTCGTTCAGGTCCTGATGCAGCAAAGCAGCCACTGACCATCACACAACCCCCACCATGTTTGACTGTTGGTATGATGCTCGTTTTATGAAATGCTGTGTTACGTTTACGCCAGATGTAACGGGGTGCACACCTTCCGAAAAGTTCAATTAATGTCTTGTCAGTCCACAGACTATTTTCTCAAAAGTCTTGGAGATCATCAAGATGTTTTTGGCAAATTTGAAACAAGCCTTTGTTTTTTTTTGGTCAGTAGTGGTTTTCACCTTGGAACTCTCCCATGGATGCCATTTTTGCCCAGTCTCTTTCTTATTGTTGAATCATGAACACTGCCTTTAACTGAGGCAAGTGAGGCCTGCAGTTCTTTAGTGTAGTCTTGGGTTCTTTTGTGACCTCCTAGATGAGTCGTTGATGCACTCTTGGATTAATTTTGGTAGGCCGGCGGCTCATGGGAAGGTTCACCACTGTTCCAAGTTTTCTCCATTTGTAAATAATGGCTCTCACCATGATTCGCTGGAGTCCCAAAGCTTCAGAAATGGCTTTGTAGCCCTTTCCAGACTGATAGATGTCAATAACTTTGTTTCTCATCTGTTCTTGAACTTCTTTAGATAGTGGCATGTTGCGTTACTTTTTGAGATGTTTTAACCTACTTCACTTTGTCAGACAGGCTCCAGTGGTTTCTTGATTCAACAGGTCTGACAGTAATCAGGCTTGGGTGTCGCTTGTGAAGTTGAACCAAAAAAAAAAAAAAGTGGTTAATCACAGTTAATTCATGATTTAACAAAAAGGGGGGGGGATTACTTTTTCCACAATGGGCCAGGTAGGTTTGAATAGCTTTTTCTCATAATGAATAAAATCATCATTGAAAAACTGAACTTTGTATTAACTCAGGTTACCTTAGTCTAATATTGAAATTTGATATGAAACATTTAAGTGTGACAAACATGCAAAAAAAAAAAAAAATCAGGAAGGGGGCAAATACTTTTTCACAGCAATGTATAAAATTGAATTAAATGGGTTGCGTCACTTATGCTTTCACACTTAGTAATCTCATATTGAAGCAAGTTCCGAAAATGTATACAGATCTGTGGAACAATAATTCGGACGTGTATTTTATACATAAATGTTGATGATCTGGTTTATTTTCCATACATAATGTACCTTTGTTCAAATACCAGTATGAATCCTTTTCAGGCCATATTTTTTCACATATTTAATATGAATAACTTGAGGATTCCTGTAGTATAAATAACAATTTATCACATTTTAATTGATTTCATACAGAAATCTAGTTCAAAATTCACTACTGGGAATAAAATTCATTTTCGGCGCAAACAATAAGCTTGGACTTGCCTGAAAGACGGACTGTTCTCGGCAGGTGATGTTCCCTATACATTGGCACGTTGTTTATTTCACTCATCAAATTCAAGCCCTTGCAGACTCTAAGCCATCCAGGCACCCAGTATAACTCTTGCTTTCTGCTTCTCACAAACGTTCGTTGTGAGTGAGAATGAATAATTCATGAACTATCAATGCAGACATTATGAAATCTTTTTTAAAGTATAAAGGTCAGGTTTGCTTTGTTCGGTTTTACTTTTAATAGAGTAAATACAAGCTTTTTCTCATTGTACTCTGTTTAAAGGAATGGAGCATCTTGCCTCATTATGCACTTCATTTTAACAACTGAATATTTAAATAAGGCTACATTAAAATTTTACAGAAACACTGAATATCTTTAATGTTGTTTTCAATAAAGACCACATGCTTAAGTTCTTTACCCAATACTTTGACAGATTAAAGAGAGAGAAATACAATTGTTTTCCCTTTTTAAATCTATTTAGTTGAATCAAAATATGATTTGTTCCCCGACTTTAGCGAGACACAATCTGATCCGTGAGTTTTCTGACGCTGCTGATTTTATTTATTTATTTTTTTACTGCCCCCCATGTCGATACTGATTCACGTCATGGGCTTTCCGAACCGAAGTATTCCGGAAGGCTGCTCTCGTGTATCCTCGCTCAGCGGCTCAACAGAGCTCCATCCTCCCTCCCCTCTCCCCCAGCACAAATTAGCGCATAGAGACATCCAGCAAGAAGAGGGACACGGAACAACATCCGCTTCAGTCAAGAGCAGAGGATAGACATGAGAAATAAGCAAATTGAGGTGCACCCTTAGATTCGCTGTGGGTGACATGGAATCATGAGTATGTGAAATTGTTCCCTCATGTACTCACCTCAAAATTCTATTTGTAAATTAGATAACTCAGTCGCCACAGGCACAGAGTCGTGTATCTCCCCGATCCCCATGAGAGATCACTTGCAAATTTTTACAGGCACAATGTTACTGTTTTTAGTCTTGCTATGACATATGCATCCCTGTGCATGTACATGTGGCTCAAAATGAGCAGACAAAAACAAAATCGGCAAAAAATTGACAAAATGGCCGCCGGTGGCCATATTGGATGTCGGAAATTGCAGAGAATTGATCTTGAGCATTGCCAAATAAACATCTTTGACTATAGGATTTCTCTAAATTTGCATAAACTTTGAAGTCTCCAGAGCCTGGAACAGAAAATTTCTGCAGCGGTGGCCCTGGAACTAAACCATAGTATCTTTCGACTATCTTCGTCGAGGAGATACAATAAGTGGATGGGCAAGTCTTAAATACCCTGAACAAAAATATAAACGCAACACTTCTGTGAGAAATATGTCCATGTTCAAAAACCTGTACTTTTATTGAGTGTTGACAGATTTTATGACCATATCGCAAAATATTTCGATCAATAATTGAAACAGACAAACAAGAATCTCACCATGGGGCGATAAAGGGGATGGGGTCTGTTGTCCAAATTTCACAAACAAAACATTGGGTATGTCCACCTTTGGCTGCTGCAATACTACGCATCTCTACTATATTGACTGTAACAAATGGTCAATGGTGACTTGAGGGACTTCTCTTGAAGAGCTGTGCGGATTCGGTAGATATTGACCGGAAATCTGAACCAAAGACTCGCTGGTTGAGGACATCCCAAAGATGCTGGATGGGGGACAAATCTGAGGAATAAACTGGCCATTCAAGCACAAATATTTTCAGGCTCGAGGAACTCGCTGCATACATGGGTCTGATATGGTCACGCTGGATGATTGTTGTTTTGATGGACGAATGGTAGGACAAGAAGCCACAGTATCTCATTGCGAAATCACATTACATTCAAGTTACTGTTAATGCAATGCAGTTGGGTGCAATGTCCATGGAATATTCCCACCCAAACCAGCATTCCACCACCATGTGCCACTGTGTGCTCCATAATGTCAGCATAACGATTCCCCATCCATCTGCTCTGTGATGTTGGAGACATGACTCGTCAGTAAAGAAAAGAGTCCTCCATTGCACCATTGGCCATCAAATGTGTCTATACACGCAGTCAAAACGATTTTGTTAAGCTGAAGAGAAGTCCAATCCACAAAGAGCAAAACCTGCAGATGTGGACTTCCTGGAGATGATTTTTCAGTTAGGTAAAAATGCAGCAATTGTGGGGACCAACTGTCTCATCTGCAGTGACAGTTGCTGGTCTCAGGCAGTCAGAGATGTTGAGTCTGGATATGGCGGGGGGGTCGTCATATGCGGTTGTCATGCATGTGGGTGGTCTGCTGCCGTGCCCAATTCCTCAAAGACGTTTTATGTGACTTATTGTTGAAAAATGGACATAGAGCCCTAGCGACAGCCCTAAGAAACATTCCTGCATTGGGCACGTAAATGGAACACTCCCTGATGGCTGGAGCGATCGATGGCATTTTGAACAATGGCAGAACTGGGACTTCTGAGGTGGCCTTTGATTGACCAGAGTACAGGATGTGACTGGGCTGACTGTACCGGATTTCAGTAGCTCTGGATCAGGCCCAACCAGTCAGACAGGCCAATATTGATAAAGTGCATGAACTTGACAATGATATGGAGGTGACAAATACACAGACCAGTGGCACACAACCTTGGTAACATAAACCCTACAAAGCTAACCTCAGAAATCCTTACGCGGACGATTGAAAGGACTTAAATGTTGCGTTTATATTTTTGTTCAGTGTACATAAATTTTCATAGCATGGGCTACCCACCGTGATGCATTCAAAAATATTCAAAATGGCCAGCTTGTATGCAATTATTTTTTTTTATAAGCGTTTTCCGGGGCTTCGGAAGAGTCTGGTAAGCCTAGGCATGTTTCTCTCTCATGTTGGTCTGTTGCCGGTAGGTACGCTGTCGGCACGCGTCTTCGTCAAAGGCTGGGTTCGAAGAGTCCTTTTTGCTTTGGAAAGTCCCAACTCTTAGAAACTGATCCGGAAGGAATTACGTGGCAGCCATGAATTCTCTAAAGGCTAAGGAAAGGTACCTCAATGCTTCCCAACTTGTCACTTTAACCATAGGGAGCACTGAACTACGCTCTACAAATAAAACGTAAGAAATCCATTCCACAACTGTGTGCCGCTGCATCCATCTGGCCAATCATGAAAACAAATGAACACGACGGGCGAGGGACGAATAATCACGCTGCCCATTGAGAGTGCATTCGGCTCCCCTATGCCAGGACTGCTAGGACAAACGCGGCAGGTCATATTCCCATTATTTCAGAAGAACACCGGGGGGGGGAGCCAAGACTCCAGGTCACAGGGCCTCAAGTGATTTGAAATGAGTCCACTGTGGACACCCCCTAGCCAACTGGAACCAACTGTTATATTGCAATTAGAAGACAAAGATGAATTTACTGTGCCTTGGTCAAATTAAAACCACATACAGTGCTGTGAAAAAGTATTTACCCCCTTCCTGATTTTTTTTTTTTGCATCATTTCTCAAGCTTAAATGTTTCAGATCAAAAAAAATTTTAAATTAGACAAATATAACCCGAGTAAATAAAAAATGCAGTTTTTAAATGATGATTTCATTTATTGAGGGGAAAAAGCTATCCAAACCTACCTGGCCCTATGTGAGAAAGTAATATCCACCCGCCCCCCTCGTTAAAAAATGAAATAAACTGAACTCAAAAAATGTGGTTGATCAGTTATCTATGATCAGTATTGCTGGTAAATATCACTCTCCCTAAAAACCTTTGCGCTTATACCTTTCAAATCAAGTGTTTATCAATGAGAAAATACAATGGGTAAAGGCAAATTATTGTATGGCACCCTCAAGGAGGAAAAATGCATTCAGACATAAAAATGTTTTGTCTACTAGGGGTGTTAACAGTTCTAAAATAGCATTGCACACCTTACAATATACAGCATTCAAAAATATAAGAAATGGTTATTGATGTAAACTTTATTGTCTGTATAAAATAGAACATAAACCAATTCTTTTCAGCTGTAATAAGGCGAACTGACTTCCATGTCCCACTGGACTGAAGTGCATCAGTGCTAAACATTAAAATAATTGTCTCTTCAAAAATCAGAAACAAGAAACAATAAGTTATTATACAATAAGGCATTCTGCTCAGCAACATTCTATGCACATTTGGCATAAGCATGTGTGTTGATTTTGGGCCATAATATAGTTTACACAGAATAAATACACCACATTTAGATGAGGATTAATTATCCAGACACTTCTTATACACGATCATTTCTCAGAATATGCATATTGGAAAAAATAGTGAGGCCTGCCTTTACAGTGCATGATCAATGGGAAGAATTGGTGCAGAAGACTAGTGCCAAATATCATTTGCAAAAACACAGCATACCACTCACACATGTAAGCAATTTGTTTAGAAGACAAGCCGGTCAGAATATGAAACTTGTAATATAAAAAGACATTTACAAATCTGTTTGTCTGAATGGAAACAATCATTTCAGTCTGCAAACATGTAATCAAAAACAGACATCAGTCAGTGGCGTTCTGAAGTGACCAATTTCCCGTTTTGTAAATCAACATTTGTAAAGACGGTACACATTTTCAGACAAACTAAAACTCAAGTCACAGACAGTGTTCAAGGAGCGAGCGCACTTGTAAACTGTGTAGGAGTGTGATAATTAAGAAAGTTTCCAAATATTTAGCAGACCACTTTACATTTGAGAGAGGTATGCGACAAATATACAAAAAATACTGGAAATTAAACTTCAAAAACTGGCCAATGAGACCATAGAAAGAGGAGCCGTCAAAAATGGAACAGGGCTTTAGTCCATAAGGGGTGCAGCAAGCTGACCCCTGCAGTCCTGTCAAATTCTGCCCATGACAGTCCAGTAGTACTTCTTCACAGCATGGTACAGCTCTAATTGACTCGACTACTCTGTTTTTAATGCATTTCCATTGTGGATAGTACCTAGTACATGATACTTTTTTAGGACCACCTTGGCCGAAGTTCTAAGCGAGCTGAGCGGATACTCAAATGTGAGGTTGATGCTCTGCAGATCACTGATTGGTCAGAGGGAATCATCATCCGTGTGACAAGACAAGCACAACACTACATTACATAAACATTACGGTGGAATAAGACAATTTTCACTTCAACGCAACCAAAAGTGTCGACATCCTGATGTGACTCAAGTTGGTAAATGCCCGTCCGAACAAACAAGCTTGTTAGATTTCTGATACATTAATTTTGTGCAAAATTGGCTTTTTAGGGTCATAGCAATTTTCAGGCAAGATAATTACATTATCATAACCTAGTGTTAAAGTAGGAATTCAAATGGAAAAACTGAAATATGGCAATTTAGTCATCAATGGAAAGCTTAAAACGCAAAGAACGGAATGTAATGTCATTCCGTCACAATATCGATAGGAGAAAATGGAAACGCATGAAACGACAGTACTTTATCGAGCGTGAATACTTCCATGATGATAGGAAAGAGGTCCGCTTTGGGTGATATCACACACGGGTTTTCCAAGATTTGTGTGCAATGTACGTCTCACTCAAAGCTTTATATTTTGTTATTCATAGTTCAAATTGTTTTGTGCTTTACTTGAGATTGATAAATTATAATGGAGAGATAATCATCGGTCATTTTTATTTAAACTAATTTTTCTATATAATACATTGAAGATTAACATGGACATATGGGCCAAACGATCTGACAGAAATCATGTATAAATACGGGGAAGGAATGATACCTTAATTTATCATATTTTTTTCAATGATTAGACTTGATAAGAGCGACGACAAAACAAAGACCGGAAGATTTTTAGAATGTATTCACTCAACTCGTGCAGGAATGCATATTGTTCGTGCACTTGCCGCTGCCTTGAGGTATTGGGTGGAGATATTTGAGGGGAACGATTGTTTTCCAAATGGCATCGACCTCATCACTCCATATTTCTGTCAGTCAATCAATGTTATGAGAGTCCACTTGATCGGGTTCATAAAATAATATTTTTGTAATCCAGAGCATTGGTTTATCCAACCTGCCTCGGAATAGTAGCATGACTCCAATAAAAACATAATTTTCTTTCCAAAGTAGACGAAGTGTAGGTTGATAGCGTATAGCCAGCACGGCGACCTGACTTTTTGCAGCAGGGAAAGAACCAAAATAAGCAGCATAACTAATATGCATCGATGAAAGAAATCACCTTTATGCGACCAGCGTTTCCCACAGACCATATGGGGCCACGTGTGGTGGCAGACCGATACTTTCAACATATCATGAAATTGCCATAACGGACCAATTTTATGGGTACTCATTTTCTTTGGATCCCTACTTTAACAAATAATGGAAATAGCAAAGACTTAGTTATCAACTCGCGCAACTTGCAAACTATTAGCAAGCAAGCAAGTTGGGCACCGGAAACGCAGAATGACTGCCTACACCGCTAAAACACTTATGCCAAAATGGACATGCAGCCAGATAAATAGCCACCTGCCGTAACGAAGATCCAACAAGTGCACCGCCTATCGGCGAATGTCGTATTGCTGCGCAATACTAGTCCACTACCGGTGTATGCTTATTATAATTTCCTAAAAAGTAGGTCAAAGTGACCTGAATAGGGTACATGACACACCCTCTCCCCACGATGCACCAACTTTGATGTTCCTAGATCATACGGTATTGAAGTTATGGAGCGGACACGAATGCGGACAGACGGAGTGCAATCCTGTAGTCCCCTCCGTTACCGGTACGGGACTAATAACACCAGTATTTCAAAATCCTCCATCGTCACCGTGTTTGTGCTATGAGGTGATGGGTTTTGAGTCACATTGAAGATGTGACAGCACTTTCAATGGTTTGTTCCAACTTACAGTGGATGGGGTACTATGCAGGGTGGAAAATGAGCACCTGGTACCAAAACCTGGTAAATTTGAGTCATGTTTTCCATGCAATGGCAAAGCACTACAGGATGAATGACAAGTGTAAGGGATGGTGGACTGCCCAGGCTTGAATCAATTGCCATTTCAGAGCCCTTATTTTTGCATTACATTCAGCATCCTCCTGAACAGCCAGAGGATACTGCATTCCTGCAATGGCCTTAAAATTATAAACTTAAACGTAATTTGGTTCTTCTAAAGCCCAGGAGAAAATTAATTTACTTTAAGATCACAGAAATTTGAGCAGTTTTTTGTATGCAAAAAAAGGAAAAAAAATAAATAAATAATAAAGCATTCACTCACTTGATTTTAACCATTTACTAACAAATGATCATGTTAACACATAAAATGTGTTATATATTCCCAATGAAATACCTTGGTCAAGGGCTGACACTCTTCTCCAACAGATAATTTATGTTTGTTTGTGCTTCCAAGTTGTTGAAAAAAATAAATAATAAATTCAGTGCTGGTAGAAAGGAATGTGCAGCAACAAATGTCTCCCAGTAACCGTAAAAGCACACAATGCTGGGTCTGTTTTACAAATCCAACGTGCTAAAAACTAAATATAAATACCTTTGTAAAGTCAAGCCATTACATCTTAGTCCTTTTATCTATGGCGCACATCGTCCGCTCAGTGAGATTCCTTTCCATCTCCATGCAGTCCATCTCCACTCCTCCCTTGGGCTCGTCAATATTGAGTGGATCCTCCAATATGCCATCGTCTTTGACAGACTCCTCCTCAGCGGTGTCCTCCGACCCTCCCTCACAGGGTCCAGCCTCGGGGACGGCGGCCGGCGAGGGCACGGCATTGAACACGACGAAGCCCGCAGTGATGACCAGAAATGACACAATGTACAGACCTGAGAACTGAAGAGGCCAGGGGAAAAACACATTAGAGCAGCTCCGCAGCTGGAATACATCAACGCTGCACAATTTGGGTCGAAACTTTAGCGCTAATGCTAATGAGCCTTCCCGACACTGAAGTATTTGAGTAACTCATGCTTCAGGTCACCAGTAGTCAGTGCTGACATAAACATACACAAAACACAGCAGCATGCGATTCCTCCTTCTCATGTGAGGACCAGCCTGCGCTTCTTTACACTATGCAGTTGCTACACCAATTAGACACAGCCTACGTCGTCAGAAAATAAGCGTATAATTCAGTTTGCACAGCTACATGAGCCTGGCCGACCCGAAGTGGTCGTTACGGAGCAACAGACGCAGCAATTTTTCGCTGTCTAGATTTAAATTAAAAAAAATTTAAATAAATAAATAAATAAATATGTAACAGCCTAAGATTGAATAATTATTGCAGCAATAAGTTTCAGCTTGCAACAATTCTTTTAACCTTAACTAAGGGAGAGTGTAGCTTCTCATTTTTCAAACAAGTGTCAGAAGATGCATACCATGGTAATGGGCAGAATATTACCATTTTAACCTCTTCCACCCTAGACTTGCCATCAGTGGATTATAGCCCTGCTCTCACCTCGCCTTCAAGCGCATTAGTTCTCCAAAGCCGTTCCCATTTAAGTTTCCTAATTAGCAACTAAGTGTTAATTTGTTCAGTTACAAGGATCAAATCAGAATAACTGCTGTCCCATTAGCTTGCATTATTGTTCATTTAAATAGACATTTAGCATTTTTCTATCCATATTAAATGGTGACATAAAATGTCAATATCTTTTGAAGCTGGTGAATTCCTGTAGCTCACAAAACGGTATATATTTTCTTCTGCGTCATTGACTGATTGGCTTGATACGTCCAAGATGACGTTTTGAAAAATGCCGTTTTGCCAGTTGGTTCGTGTAAAAATTAAACTGTCTACAACCAGTAACATTACCATAATGTCATTTAACTCTAAACCGGTTTCCGATTAAGAATTAGACAATTAATTGAATTAAGTTACTCAGCAAATAGGCCACCAATAAGCTGCATTGTCATTAATGATCAATACTTATGGCTTTACATCAACAAGAAGAGCACTGCCAACGGTGCATAATACGCCCGTCATGAACATGGATCAGGAAGTGGACAGACAACATGATACCAATATCCAACAGACAACAGCCCCATGTGAGCTTTGACCTTTGTCCGTGACCTTGACCTTGGAGGGAGGGCCGTAAACATGGTACGCGACACTCCGCTCAGTGATGGTACACGTGTGTGTGAAATATCACGGATGTATCTGAAGCGGTTGAGAAGTTATGCACCGGACAAGCCCCATCTGGGCCCCATGTGACCTTTGACCTTTGCCAGTGACCTTGACCTTGACCGGGTGAACGAAATCATGGTGCGCGACACAGCGCCTAATGATGGTGCACGTGTATGTGAAGTATCACGAATGTAGCTCAAGCGGCTCAGGAGTTATTCCCCGGACAAGAAATTGCTAACAGACAACAGACAGACAGAGGGACGGACGGACGGGGGTGATGACATAATACGTCCCGTCTTAAGACGGGCGTATAATAATAATAATAATAATAATAATAATAATAATAATAATACGGAAGGCAACAATGAGACAAGATGGACGGGAATTAACTGAAATTTATCATATTGCAGCCTTCTGACAACTTTCCCCAGACGCTGCACTATAAAGACCTCAATGATTTAGATACCACAAAAGTTTGAATCATGAAATGCATTTTAAGCAATTTTAAATACACTACAGGCCTAAGTTTGGGGCCACCCTCAGTTTTTTTAATGGTGCACCGTGTAATGTGTCCCCTTGGTTTTGGAGAAGGCATTTTATACAGCATGCCTTTGTTACATTACATGATTTAAAATCACTAGGACGTGAACAATTTTAACACAAAGGCATTGGAATTCAATTATAAAACACTGGTCAGTGATCGATCAGTCCCGCTTTAAATGTGGTCTGAGGTCTGGAATTCACCCAAAACCTATTGGCTTCCTATATTTTATGCACTGAAGTCATTTCTGTGCAAACAAGTAGATCAGAAGGATCTAATAGCTGCGACCTCGCCTAGCATCCGTCACGGGGCCTAGTGCCCATGACTGGTGGTTTCTTGTACAAGTGTGATCTTGAAATTGGCAAATGACCTTGAAAATCAATAGGGGACCCTTCCTCTGTACCAAGAAGCTTGTTCTAGGATGTAATAGCCATCCATCAAGTTAAAAGTGGAGTGACGGTGCGAAAACTGTGAAATCGGGGCAAAATCGACACTTTTTTGACCGGTGTGACCTTGGCATTCGACAAATGACCTTGAAAATCAATTGGGAACCCCTCCACTATGCCAAGAAGCTTGTTCTAAGATTTCATAGCCATACATTGAATTAAACTTGAGTTACGGTGCGAAAACCGTCAAATCGGGCAAAATTGACACTTTTTTTTGCCTTTGTGACCTTGGGATTTGACGGATGACCTTGAAAAACAATAGCGGACACCTCCTGTATGCCTAGAAGCTATTTCCTAAATTTCATAGCGATCCATGAATTCTAACTGGAGTTACAGCGCAAAAACCCGTAAAGAAGGTCGTGACCTCTGTGAACTTGACCTTTGACCTCGACCTTGTGCATGGACATCACTTTGGTGAAGGTCAATAACTCCTGAAAATTTCATGATGATACCACGACAGGAACATGGTCAGAAAGGTGGGACAGACGGACAGACAGAGACGCGTTCATAGAGCTGCTTGGTTGCAGCTAAAAATAAGGAAAGAAAAGTTGATATGTGATTTTCTTAAAAATCTGAGGGTGGCCCCAAACTTTTGGCCTGTAGTGTACATGCCATGTGTCAAACTTTCACGATACACTGAATAATTCAGTGAATTTGTTATTAATTACCAACCGTGATGTAGAAGCGTTGGAAATCTAATAAATTAATTATTCACATTGTGGCAACCAGCGTGTAGCGGGCTTCCCCGCAAATGTATCCTATTCTTTTGAACAATTTGCAATTTTAAATAAATTGGGCAGCACTGCAGAGAAAAAAAAAAAAAAAAAGAAGCTAAAAACGGGAGATGGAATTCAGATTAATTACAGAATTAATTGATTTTGTTGTTGTTGTTTTGCCCCCATCCCTACAATATCACAATTAAATACATTGTCAGTGTAGCCCATCGGTGATCTTTGGAATTTCTTTATTATTTCTTTATAATTACCGGCTAATATTTTGATCTTGATTACTCAGAAAATAAATTGCCTGATCTTTTATCAAGCAATCTTAAACAGGAACAGCTTGACAGCAATGATACAATTATGGGTCAAGAGGTCAAGGCACACCATTAAAAAAATCCTGTTAGGCCAGCATTACCACAAGGGGGACATTGGGCTTTAGGAGGTCAAGAGTTACAAATTAGTGGCATGCATCAAGCAGAGAAAATAATGCAATTCAAGTTAATCTCCTTGGTTAAGAACAATCAAAGCATTATTAAAACTTGAAAGGATAGTGGTGAACAGTCACCTTTGCAGAGAGAGGAAAAAAAAAAAAAAAACCTGAATGATCGTGATCGGTGATCACAGAAACACTAGGCTATGTCTCATCATTAAGAAATAAAGTCAACAGCACAACTCATGGTTTGGTTTAATTGTGAAAGTAAATGCATTTCCACATGCAAAAGGCAACAAGAACTTGCAGGACTGGGACTAAAATGATGTGTGGCCACAAGAAAGCCACTTGTATTTGAGCCACTTGTAATTGGGAAAGAAAATGACTTCAATTTAATAGAGAGCATTAAGCCTGGACTGGAGAAATGCAAACAGGTCATCTGGTCTGATGAGTCCGGATTTGCCCCCCTCCAGAGCAATGGGCACATCAGGGTAAGAAAGAGCCCATGAAGTGATGCACCTTTCAAGCCAAGAACCCACTGCACTAGCCTCAAAGGGCAGTATTTTGATCTAGGGTTTCTCCAAATTGGTTAAGTCTAGGATCAGAAATTTTATGTATGCAGCAATGAAATGAATTCAGCAGACTGCCTGGAAGTACTGAATGACCAGTTTATCCCATGAATAGATTTTTCAATCCCTAACAGCACAGGCATACTCCACGGTGAAAATGCAAAGATTTATCAGGCTCACACGGAGACGGCCAACTCATGGAAATAATTCCTCATTGTAAATGAACCACTCTGTAAGAGTCCTGACGTTAACCAGCTGAAAGTTTTTGGGATCTGCTGAAGAAGGCTTTATGGAGTAGTCTGAATCTCCTTTAGTGCAAAATCCCAGACACAAATTGGTGCAACTCTGGATGAAAATAGATGTGGTGACACTGCGGAAGATTGTCGAAACAAGGCCATGACAACTGTGCACCATGATCAAAGCTAGAGGCAATCCAACCGAACATTACGCTTTTGTTTCCTTTTGGCTAGGCACCGTATAACCATCAGTTACATTGACTGAGCATAAAAATAAGATGTAGTATGCGATCCCTGCATGCACTGCATACTGTATATTCTCTGAGCAGCCAGCGACTGTAACGCTTTTATCCTCGTTTCCCCCCGCCAAACTAAATCAGATTATAATTTCTCCTTAAATCCATTTCGCTTAAAGCAGCATAAACCCATTCTTAGTCCAACTCCGACACAATACTTCAAATGCTTAAGTTCCGTGGAAACCTTAATTAAAAACTACCAAGGTATTTCTGTAATCCTGAATTCAGTTGCCAGGAAATCACATGGCAGCTGAGGCCCATGATTATGAAGAATCCCCACTGAAGGATTTCAATCCACGCATTACATTTATATTCAACAGTAGTGTGCAGTGATGATTATACACCACCACTTTCATCTAAAAGGGGTGCTAATACTCTCGTGCAAATTAATTGAAACAAACAGCAATTTTTAAAACCTTTTATTTCAATTAATTTAAGCAAAAAAAAACAAAACTATTTTATTCTTTATTTTTGAATTTCTTCAAGAGTTAGAATAAAATCATGCAGTATGAGAAATCTTTCATAATATCTGTGGGGTGGTGACACCACAACGCACATGTGCAGTTATTACATCAATAGGCATTACACCGCATGTTTCTAGCTTATTTGTGGTCTTGTGTTTCCCTGGTTATTAAGCATTGAATCAGACGTTGTGCACAATGGATGTGACACCGAGAAACCGTGTGAAGATTGTGACTTTGCACAAACACACAAACAAATCATACAGGGATATGTCAAGTACAGTTGGTGTCAGTTTTCCATTCTTAAAAAGTGAGATGATTTCACATATTAATATGCATAAATCAGTGACTCATAAAATTAGTTGAAATTATAAAAAATCCATCATTTCGTACCTTGTATTATAAATCATGTTGACGTGCGCATATTAATAAATAACATCACCTTCTCAGTTTTTAAGGCTGAAAAACTGACACCAAATGTACTTGCTATGTCTTTTTATAATTCGCTTGTGCGTTGGTGCAAAGTCAAAATCGTCATGCGGTTTCTCAGTCACATCCAATGTGTACAACATTTAACTAGCCAGGGACACCAAAGACCATAAATAACCAAGAAACGTGGTGTAATACCCATTGATGTAATAACTGCACAGGCGTCATTGCGGTGTCGCGCACCCCACAAAAATGATGAAATTTCTTACAGTATGATTTTATTCTACACAGTTGAAAAAATGCAATAAAGACAATACTTTTTTTGCATGAGAACATAAATTGGGATAAAAGATTTTAAAAAATAGCTGTTTGTTTCAATTTATTTGCACAAGGGTGTAGAGTAAACCCCCTCAATCCTGACACAAGACGACACAAAAAAGACGACTGCCATTCTCCATGCATTTGTCTGTGCATACCCAGGCCCCACCAAATAAACTCAACTGAAACCACAACCATGACAGCAATTTTATACATCATTTAAAATAGACCGGACGATTAACCATTTCATAAAGACACAAAGAATAATCTAGAAATGGATGATTTTGTACTAAATTGAGCCCATGACGTTTATGAACTATCAGATCTTATACCATGAACTAGAACAGCCAGAGCTGAAGTAATTTCCCAAAATGCCCTTTACTCACAGTGTAGTGGAAGAGATACAGTCCACAGAAGAGACTGAAAAGGTCTGCAGTCAGCAGGGAAAGGTTGACTGCTGTGGCGCTGGTCATCTTTATGACCAAGGGCATGAAGCTATAGAGGGCAAACATGCAGAGGCCATAGATGGTGAAGAGTAACACTGTGGAAAAATGACAATTGCAGCATTGCACATGAAATGAAACAACCATTCAAGCTCAGATCAAGGCCAACAGCTTGTGACAGTTTAAGAATAGAACTTGTTTGTTGGCAACTATGATTTGGGAAACGCACCCCTGAACAGTTGTTCTTCCAAACGGTTAGTTCACAAAAATCACATGACCACTCATGTCTGTGCATGTCAGGTCTTGCTACACCAAGTATCCTCAGTGCAGTATATTAAATATCTAGTCCGACCAATTTTGTCAAGGTAACTATTATGCTGTTCTAAAGAAATTCATACAAAAAAAAATAAACCAGGATTAAAAACTTACCCACACTCCAATCCCATTTTATTAAAGGCACGGCTTTGTGTTCCAAAACCGCTCTGTGGGACAAAGAGAAGAAAAGAAAAAAAAAAAAAAAATTAACCTTATTGGCTTTGAACCTAAAAGTCTGCAATTGGCAATCATGGACAAAAATTCCCCTTATCCCATTGTTGAGAGGCACTTGACTGAAGACTTAATACAGAATTGTTCACAAGTTTCACTTGTGACATGTACACATTACAAGTCTGAAGTGACTCAAATATGATTTTTTTGTGCCTTAATGTGACACAGAGCTAAAGGTTTCGGGGCAGTATGGACAAAGAGATCCAATCTTATATTCAATCTTCAAATCAGAATTGAGCCATTTTGTGCGTGTTCCTAGATCAGATACAAATCTGATGCATAGCTATGTGGCATGAATGAGAACAGACAGACTGGAATCCATGAGGCTTTTGCCTGTACTCATGCGCTGAGTGCAGTTAAAAACCTAAAAATGAAGCCATCTCGCTTTTTTTTGCTCTCTGAGCCTCATCTGGTCAACTGAGGAACTGTTTGCCAGGGTCCAGGGCAAAATCCCATCCATACATTCGCTAAAAGCGCATCCATCATCTAGGTTCCAATCAGGTTTTCATACCTTGAGGGTACTCACGAATAAGATGATTTGTTGTTAATTATGCAGACGACTCATGCATAAAGTATCAATGTGCTCATGCCGGCCATTTCAGAGGGGAAACGCTTTAACATTATGAACAGATACAGGTCACTGGAAATTATGAATGTGAACCATTAAGATTGGCAGATCTGATCCATACAAAAAATAAATAAATAAATAAATAATAATAATAAATCAGAATTGAAGAACGAGGCTTGTAATGTGAATGTAGCCATATGGACATGCATCTAGATAGAATGAGACGGAGGATAAGCGGTGAATCTAAAAATTTAACACAAAACTAATAAGACTGAGTCAGTGCTAGAAGAGAGATCTAGAAGGCCTAAGGGAGCAAAAAAAGAACTCAGGTAAATGAGTACTAGCCAAAAAATGAATAATCTGTAACATCAAAATTTCATGAATTGTTCTGTTGCAAAAAGCAGTAAAATGCACGCACATCCAGACCAGAAATTCACAGGTGCTCGACCCAAAAGGACAATGTAGAGAGAAGAAAAAGAAGAAGAAGGAGGAAAAAAAAAAAAAAAAAAAAAAATTTGACCCCCACACGGAGTCAAATTACAAATGGTACAGCCAAGAACTCGGGGGGGGGGGGGGGGGGGGGGGGGATCATGAATGATAACTGATCCAGCCCCATAATGCCCACAATTCTAAAACACCACAAGTGTTTTTATATACACTACCGCTCAGAGGTTTGGGATCACTTGGAAATTCTCGTTTTCCATGGAAACACACATGAAATTAGTCCGAATAGGAAATATAGCAAATGAACAGAACATGCTGACACAGAGTTAGAAATGATGATTTTAATGGAAAATGATGAATATTTACTTCAAACTTTGCCTTCTTCTGAAAAAATAAAGGAAAAAAAAAAATAAATAAAAAAAAAACCTTCACTGTTGATCCTGAAACTGGTGCTGTCCTTGTTAGTGCCAGTTTGTGCTGCTCTTTGAAGGGAGTAGTTGACAGCATGGTAAGAGATTAAGTTTCTTCGCAATTTCTTGCATTGAATAGCCATCTTTTCTAAGCACAACAATAGACTGACGGGTCTCTAAAGGAAGGCTAATCAATAAGCCTTATAAAATGCTCATCTCGGATTAGCAGCCATACCAGGAGATTGATGCAGAGGACTGACAGTTGCTGATAATAGGCCTCTATGCAAAAATTTAGATCATTCTTTGAAAAATCATATGATTAATTTTAATCGTTTGTGAAATGGATAAAAATGTATTTTTCTTTGGAAAACAAAGAAATTTGCAAGTGATCCCAAACTTTTGAGCGGTATTGTAATATACAGCAGAAAAAAAAATGAATATACCATGTAGTACTGACAACAATAGTCGTCATTTCATACCAAGGCTTGTCACCACTCCGAATACTGCTCCGGTGCTCACACATGCGTGTGCGAAATTGTCTGTTGGTTTTACCAACATAGCTCAGGCCGCAAGGACATTTAATGAGGTAGATGTGTGCCATTACAGGTGATCACACCACGAACTCTGAGAGACTTACCACTATGGGGATGCGTGTAGGTCTTGCTTTGGATGGTATAGCTACATTGTGCACAATTGCCACATTTATAATTGCCTTCGGGTAAAATGATTCAATTACGCGCCAAAGCTTGCGAATTACCGTAGCAAACTCAAAGCCAGTAGGAGAGTGGCAACACACAAGAGTATGGTCCTTGTGAACTTTGGGTTTGGGCTGTAGGCACTCCTCCAGTGTCGTGTTATTAAAGCGATTAGCAGCCTGTTCGATCCATTCATTATTACACCCCCTTTCACGGAATCGCTTCTTGAGATCAGATGATTGCCTCTGATAGAGGGCCAGAGCTGTAGATTCTCCTGGCTCGGTGAAACAGACTGATTGGTACGGCTTTTTTTCAAACGCACGGGGTGGAAACGGTCACCGCGCAGCAATGTGTTCCTGTCCGTAGGCTTACGGAACAGGTCGGTGGAGATGGAATCACCTTGTTTAATAACTTGTCTCCTAGTTCGTTTCCTCACACTGAAGATGACTTTCGCTCAGGTTGTTAAAACGTCAGATGCCAACAACAGTCTTTTTCAAGACTATAATATACACCTGGATAATCGCACAATACCAACATTGTTTAATGACCAGCACATCTAGAACATTAATGCTGGTGCAACCAAACTCCAAAGTAAAAGTCAGGTGTGGATTGGCTGAGTTTAGATATCGATGAAATGCCATTATTGATTCTTTAGTTCCTGTTCACATCACAAGTCATCAATATACCTCTGATATAAACAGGATGTTTGAGACAAAGGCGTTAACATCAGGGTTAGCATCTATGAATATTGCAGAATATACAATTTGTACACTTCATCGGACAAATCCAATACTTGGTTTTTGTTAAATAATTTCTCACTTTAAATGGCCAGTCAAATTTTTACAGAAAAGTGTTTTATTAGTTTGAACAGCAAGCCAAAATATTAATGTTGCCCAACAGCCTAATGTTGCCCACATTTCTACATTGGAATCATCGACCAAATGAAAAAATAAATAATACACAGTGATTACTCAATTTTTTTATGCAATGGGACAAGTGATCACTTGAGGAAAATTTTGCATGTCTTATCCCTTAATTTCTGTAGTGATGCTTACTCCAGCAGCTTTGCAGGGTGATGCATAATTAGTCATGGCAAGGCCATCCAAAGCCTTGCGCAATGACCTCATAGCTCACAGGCAACTCCCACTGCTCAATTTGGCACCCATAGCCCCCTTGCTTGAGACTGCACACTTGCCGCCTTCCACTATTTTGGTAGACTGCAGTGTGAAAAAGGCAGCAGACTGCCCTCACATTATGATATGCATGAGCTTATTTTTACACTTTCACTAAACAAGAGTGGTAATCATCTTAAGCATACATCCTCTGACAAATTATGGAATGACCAAGATGTTCATCCAGCTTTTTTAGTTCGTAGCGAATAAGTAAAATTCAAACATGACACAGAACTATTTTCGTTCAATAGCAGAACAGTCTGGCTTCATGATACAGACATAAAACAGATTAAACTATTTCTAATAATGGCATTTTTTCCCCCAGATTAAGTGGAGGGAAAAAATGGGATCACTCAAATGTTGAAGAAAACCTTTTTTTGGAAGGTGATTCAATTTAAAAATTCAGAAATAGTATTTTGTTGCCGCTCCTCCGGCTTTTATGACAGTCTGAATTCTTTGATGCACAGACTTCACTCAGCAGAAACATTATTCTGCTACAAGCTGGTAGGTAAAGCTTCCAACTTTATCAAATCGCATTTGACTGATCAGCTTTGTGGGACGGAGCCCTGTTATGGACCTTGGTTTTTTCTTCTTTTAATTCAACCATAAACTTTCAATTTGTTTGAGATCAATACTGTTGTTTGCTGGCAATGTCACCGAATGGATACACCCTTGCTGAAGAAAAGCTTTTACACTCTTCACCCAGAGGCAAGATGCATTGTCATATTGAAAAATGACTTGAACATCACCACATCCATTTTCTAAGATGATAACTCGGTCACCACAGGGACTGAGTGGTGCATCTCCTCGATCCGCAAATTTGGGACAAAATGGCCGCCGGCAGCCATATTAGACGTCCAAAATTGCCAAAAATCGGTCTTGAGCATTGTCAAATAAATTTCTTCGCCTGTGCAAAATTTGAAAAATTCCTGTCACAACTGTCGCTTCCACAGCCCGGAAGAGCAAACCTCTGCGGGCACGGCGGCGGCGTTGGCCCCATAACTAAACCATAGTATCTCCAGACTATCGTCGTCGGGGAGATACAATGATGGAATGAGAAAATGGTCCAAAATTTCAACGTACCTCTGCGTATTAACTGTAGGTAATGGTTGCAATCTCCCCAAGTGCTTCACCTGACATGCAACCCTACAGCATAAATGAATGGAGAAATGTTTGTTTTGTTTCAGCAATCATCTTCGTACGTTTCATTGGAGCGACATCAGACCAAACATAAGTTCCAGCATCATCCCCTTGGCCAACACATTTGCTATTCAACGAGTATCGCTCTTGTTATGGCCCCAATTTGTTATTACATTTAAAACAACAGCAACAGCAAGGGATGACACACAGTTTTTAAAAACTTAAACACATTTAATTAACAAAGACAATAACTAACAATAACCTACAACTAAATGACCAAGATTGATAAATAAGAAAAACAGAAATAATTACAGTCCCTTTTTGGTGGGGTGGCTTGGTGATGTCCTGGATGAAGAAAATGCTCTAACAAAGGCAAAAATCCACAAAAGAAACTTCACAGGTCTTGAACAGAAATGACAGGTCTGGTCACATGTATCCTTCTTCTTGCAATTTCTCCTACTCTACTGTCTCAATTCTTTTCGTTATATACTCTTTTGCAGACCCCACCCACATTTAGACCTGTTTTTTTTACTTTTCGGGGACTTGCCCCAGACATGTCCAGGACATGTCTAAACATAGCTCCAGTCTGAGCTGAATAAAAAAAAAAGGTAAATACTGCCACCTAGTGGCCTATATTCACATTACACTCTGATCCAATCATCCACAGTTTGAGCGCTTCACTTCACCGCACTGTAACCTTGCCTCCCTCAGTTCAGGTGTTAGTGCTGGTTTTCATTTAGCTTTTCTGATGTAAATCCCATTTAATTCAGTAGATTTCCAACAGTTCGGTCAAACATTGACTGCTGTTTCTCCCCCTTTGTCTTTCATTTGTTTTATTGTGCATTTTCCATTTTCAAGGCATATCGCTTTTAGTTTTCAGTCCTGATACTTTGCAGTCGTCGGTTGTTGACCTGTATGTTTCCCTTTAGATTTCCCATCTTGTTTATACTTGCACCAAATTTTAGGCACAGCTGACCAACATTGTTTGCGACTCTACTTGGTGAATTTCCTTCTTGGAGCAGTTTTATAATCCGTCCTTTCCTTTAAATTGCCTGCTCTCTTGCTGGTGCCACGTTTCCTCTCAATTACCACAGTCCAACAGCTCTTTAAGGTCTGAAAGAACTCAACAGCAGACTAATTTGTATATTCAGAAGTGTGTTGGCATTGCTCTTAGAAATGCCAATTACAATGTGATTCCATAATATTGTCCTCAACATATGCTGTTAATTAAAACAATTCAATCCAATTTGAGGTGTGTTTCATGAAGCCAGAATTTTAAGCCAAAAAAATAAAACTCATTGTGTCATATCTGCACTTTTTATTTGCTATGAAGTAAACAAGTTGGTTGAACATCCAAGTTTGGCAATTCCATAATTTTTTGACGTTTGAGGTAGTATACTAGGAGGGAGATGGACATTAAAACTAACGACTGAAGTTTACTTTGAGAGAGATGGAAAGGGATGGATACAGATTCATATCATACAACTCTAAACTCCAACACACACACACACGCACGCTCACACGCATACAAAATAGGAAAAGCCTTACAGCTGAATTCCACTGATCAAGGTGCCAAATAGCCCCACCATGCCCAGGAACTCAGTGCGGCTCAGATTCTTCACCGTGTACTCCTGACACACGTTGGAAACAGCATACAGAGCTGCGCTGATGAGCACTAGCGTGTCCCCCAACAAAACATCACTGGCTGCAGGGAGGGAAAGAAAGAGGCATCAGTAAATTACAAGCATGTCCTAACCAGTGTACTGTGCAGATGATGAGCACTCCGTTCAGGTCAGGGTCAGTCCTCTACAAACAATGTAACACTCAGTGCACCAGGTATGAGGGAAACAGGCTTTTAAAAGAAGCTGTGGATTGAAAGTTGGGGCCTCACCATAGTTGACAAGATGGTTAGATATTTTCCAAAGCCATTTGGTCTAAGTATCACAGTAAATTAAAAAAAAAAACCCAAGAATTACTCAAGACTTTTACAACTTTGCTTTACATACCCATGTATATCAAACTATAAATGTGGACTTGTGTAAAATCAATTTCTGTAACTACAAAGTCAATAGCTCACTCATCACCAAGCAACCTTCAATCATGGGAGGAGATAGTTTCTAACCAGGAGAACAAAAAAAAAGTTTCAGTTTGAACATTAAATATCTTGTCTTTGTAGTATACTCATTTGAATAGGTCGAAAAGGATTTGCAAATCATTGTACTCAGTTTTATTAACGTTTTACAAAAGGCCCCAACTTCATCAGAATTGGGGTTTGTTCATTCACAAAAATGAAAATAAATGGATGACCCTAAACAGGCTCACAGGAAAAAATGCCCACTTGCAGAGGAAAAGGAGAGTTGAGCAGTTCAGACATTAAAAGGCAGAGTAGCTGCATTATTACACTAAACATGTGCAAATGCCAAAATATACTCACTGGAACCCTGGTTCCTTCCAGCAAGTAGGTCTGCCGCAACCATAGCCCCGACTCCCAGGAGACACACAGCCACTGATGCGTAGTGCACCACTTTGTACCGAGTCTTCAGAAAGATCCAGGATAGAACCATCAGCACTGGGATCACAAAGCAATCCAGCAGCTGGGACACAAAACACAATGGTTCTGATACATGAAGCAACATATAATGATGCAAATGAAGAAATGCATTTATAGTTGCTTTATACCACACGCCACAAAAAAGAGTGACTGACTGAACTGACATGTTTTTGACACAACCTGTAACGAAGCGAGGTAGAAAGGAGGCCAGGAAAAGTTTGGTTTATGAATCTCCATGTCGAAAAGATGCAGTTTTACATTTATGATGCATGCTCTAGAGTGCCGAGGTGATCAGCTCACAGCTTTTGGGGTTGGAAGTAAAATCCATTTATAATGGACTAATGAACATTTACTGGCATTTCTCGAACTAAATTAATTTTATGCGCCTGCTTGCTCCAACGTTAGCCAACAAGTGAGACTTTCTCCTACAGGATTGTCCGGTAGAGAGCAGAATTCATGGGCCTATCAATTACGGCAAGTCATCCAGGCTCTGAAGCAGCAAAGCAGCCCCAGACCACCACACTACCACCACCGTGTTTGACTGTTGGTATGATCTTTTTATGAAATGCTGCGTTATTTTTATGCCAGATGTGATGGGACGCACACCTTGAGACAAAACTTTCTGCATCAATCCACAAAACATTTTCTCAAATGTCTTGGGGATCAAGATGTTTTTTGGCAAATGTGAGATGAGCCTGTGTGTTCTTTTTGGTCAGCATTGGATTTTGCCTTGGAACTCTCCCATGGATGCCATTTTTGCCTAGTCTTTCTCATTGTTAAATCATGAATACTTCCTTTAACTGAGACAAGTGAGGCCTGAAGTTCTTTAGATGTTGTTCTGGGTGCTTTCATGACCTCCTGGATGAGTTGTTGATGCGCTCTTAGAGTAATTTGGTAGGCAGGCCACTCCTGGGAAGGTTCACCGCTGTTCCAAGTTTTTTCCATTTGTGGATAATGGCTCTCACCGTGGTTTGGAGTCCCAAAGTCTTGGAAATGTCTTTGTAACCCTTTCATAGACTGATAGATGTCAATGAGTTTGTTTTTCATCGGTTTTTAAATTTCTTTAGATCGCGGCATGATGTGTTGCTTTTTGAGCTCTTTTAGCCCACTTCACTTTGTCAGACAGGTCCCATTTAAGTGATTTCTTGATTTAACAGGTTTGGCAGTAATCGGGCCTGGGAGCAACTAGTGAAGTTGAACTCAAAAAATGTGGCTAATCGCAGGCAATTAATGATTTAATGACAACCACCGCCAGCTACAGTACGTCAGCTAAGACTAGCACTGATCGAAGAGTGGAACAGCGTTCCACAAGCAACAATCAGATGTCTGGTGATGTCTATGAGACACAGGTGTACTGCTGTGAACGACGCTAATAGGGGACATACAAGATACTGATAATGGCACGTGTGTTCATAATGTCGAACTTCGCCTTGTTAAATAAAAGCCAACATGACGATATTCCAACCCCATTTTGTGTTATGTATTGTTTGAGATTCCCTCTTTCATTTGATACTAATGAAGTGTTGATTAATAACAGTTACACTTGAGAATAATCAAGAAATAGAAAATTGTGTTTCTTTTTTTGGTCAGTATAGTTAAACAAGTGGTAATGAATTCACTGTCGCCAGGTCAGCTGACAAGGCTGGTCAGCTGATTTGCTAGCCACCAAGTTTTTATGCTAACAAACATTGGCGAACAATGCTTGGCTATTAATGTAAATTGGTGCTAGTAGCAAAACTTGATATCTAGCTCGGTAAGCATAACAAAGTGGAACTTACAGTTGCTACCCAATTAGCAGTCTCATCTGGCCAAGCAAACAAATCTGGCAAGATGCTGGATAATTTCTTATGCATAGATATCAACTCATTCTGCTCAGGAGGAGAATGGGATGTGTAGTTTTTAACTCCTCAGCACTGAAAGAGGCTGTGGGGTATTGCCATCATGCATAGCGTTCATCTGGCCTTACGTCTGTCTGCCCGTCCACATTTGATTCTGTGCGATAACTGACAAATGGCATCACCGATCATGAATTCTGGTGAGGACATTGAGGTAGAGTTACTACACAAGCCTATTGTTTTCGAAATAACCGAAATAACATATGGCTGCCAGAGCCGCCATCTTGCATTTAGTATTCTGCAGGATAAATTGAAAACACCTTCCTCAATGTATATTCATTCCGAACAAACAAGGGGCCGAGGGGTAACACCCGCTTTGCGGGGCTATTTTTTAGACTACAAAAAGAACACGGAGACCAAAAAAAAAAAAAAAAAAAATTTAATTCATTAAAGTTGACTACGGTCTATAAAAAAAAAAACGGCATTTGTAGTTACAGTGGTATGAAAAAGTTTAGGCACCCCTGATCATTTTCAGGATTTTCCTTTATAAATCTTTGGTTGTTCCGATCAGCAATTTCAGTTAAATATATCATGTAGCAGGCAAAAACAGTGATATTTGAAAAGTGAAATGAAGATTATAGGATTTACAGAAAGTGTGCAATAATTACTTAAACAAAAGTTGGCATGTGCATAAATTTGGGCACCCCAACAGAAAAATTACATCAATATTTAGTAGATCCTCCTTTTGCAGAAATAACAGCCTCTAAACTCTTCCTATAGCCTCCAATGAGGGTCTGGATTCTGGATGAAGGTATTTTGACCATTCTTCTTGACAAAACATCTCCACTTCAGTCAGGTTTGATGGTTTCCGATCATGGACAGCCCGCTTTAAATCACACCACAGATTTTCAATAATATTCAGGTCTGGGGACTGAGATGGCCATTCCAGAACGTTGTACTTGTTCCTCTGCATGAATGCCTTAGTAGAATTTGAGCAGTGTTTAGGGTCGTTGTCTTGTTGAAGTATCCAGCCCCGGCGCAACTTCAACTTTGTCACTGATTCTTGAACATTGTTCGCAAGAATCTGCTGATACTGACTGGAATCCATGCGACCTTCAACTTTAACAAGATTGCCAGTATCTGCACTGGCCACACAGCCCCATAGCATGATGGAACCACCACCAAAGTTTACTGTGGGTAGCAAGTGTTTGTCTTGGATTTCTGTGCTCTTCTTCCACCATGCATACAGCCCCTTGTTATGTCCAAATAACTCAATTTCAGTTTCATCAGTCCACAGCACCTTATTCCAAAATGAAGATGGCTTGTCCAAATGTGCTTCAGCATACCTGAAGTGACTCTGTTTGTGGCCTGTGCGCAGAAAAGGCTTCTGCCGCATTACTCTCCCATACAGTATCTCCTTCTGCAAAGTGCGCTGAATAGTTGAACGATGCGCAGTGACACCATCTGCAGCTCGATCATGTTGTAGGTCTTTGGAGCTGCTCTGTGGGTTGAGTTTGACTGTTCTCACCATCCTTCACCTCTGCTCATCTGAGATTTTTCTTGGCCTGCCACTCCGGGCCTTAACTAGAACTGTGCCTGTGGTCTTCCATTTCCTCACTATGTTCCTCACAGTGGAAACTGACAGCTGAAATCTCTCAGCTGGTTTTTTGCATCCTTCCCCTAAACCATAATGTTGAACAATCTTTGTTTTCAGGTCATTTGACAGTTGTTTTGAGGCTCCCATGTTTCCACTCTCTAGAGAAGATGCAAAGAGAACAACTTGCCACTGGCCACCTTAAATACCCTTTCTCACGATTGGCTTCACCTGTGTAGATAGGTCAAGGGTCAGTGAGCTTACCAAACAAATTTTGTGTTCCAATAATTAGTGCTAAAGGTATTCAAATCAAGAACACAACTAGGGTGCCCAAATTTATGCACCTGCCTACTTTTGCTTAAGTAATTATTGCACACTTTCTGTAAATCCTATAAACTTCATTTATCTTCTCAAATATCACTGTTTTTGTCTGCTATATGATATATTTAACTGAAATTGCTGATCCGAACAACCAATGATTTATAAAGGAAAATCTTGAAAATGATCAGGGGTGCCCAAACTTTTTCATACGACTGTATTACACAAAATCTTGAAATCAAAAGGAGGCTTTAAAACAAGAAGTGAATATTAAAAAAAATTAATAAATAAAAATCTATGGGTTAAATGAATGGCAACTTTCACCTCCGACACCAGTGCAATGTAGTCACCTCAGTGCTCTCCATGGTGTAGGCCACTTACAGAGTGGGCTTAAAGGGAGGGGGCCTTTAAGAGACAGAAGCCGAAACAGCCCATTTCTGATCGAGTGAACTGGAGGTGCTGCACACAGCCTGAATAGCAATAACTCAGCATTTTGACCATTAAAAGGATGCAAACGTTTGTAAATCAACCACAAAGAAAAAAAATCTTGAACTAGGATATGGGCAAAATACGGCCACAAAAGTACGAGTTGTATTATTGATGACGAAAGAAAAAAAATAGGAAATTGACGTTGCATTTATATTTTGCATTTGTCAAATTGGGTACATGAAAGGCAGGTATTTGCATTTACAAAAAGATTATGCCAGGGTTTTTGCATGACGTGCATAAAAATGTTTTATTTCAATATGACAGCAAACAGACGCTTGCATGCCCAGGAAATGTGATGTTGTTTACTGAGGATACTATAATACAACGACAAGGCACCAATATGGCACAAACCTGCATTCTAGTGAGAATTCAAAGAATTGTCCAGCATTTTTTGCAAGGATAGAGACAATCACAAACATGCACAATCTCCTATAGGATCACAACCGTAATAGCACGACATTCCATACAAGAAGTTAATTTTAAAGCATTCTCTCACCTGTATGCTTGTCAGCGTTGTATACTGGTATGCCATCACAACACAATAATTTGCTTCAACATCAGCAAATCCCAACAACAAATACTTCCACCACTTTGTCTTTATAATCTGAAAAATATTTTCATCACCTATATTGCAGACAGAGACAGAGAGAGACTGAACACCCGAGGAGTTATTCCGATGGACATGTAATGAACAACTTCATAACCCTACTGAAATGGGCAAAGAGAGAGCTGCCAAAAAAAAAAATGGAATTTCCCACAAAAAGAAGCATAATATGTGCATGTGACAATAAAAAATACCATTTCCTATGTATTGTTTGGAACAGAAATTAAGATACAGAACATAGCCACTCATAATTGGAACCATAGACTGTATAAAAAGATAGATGCAGCACCCGGGTCTAAAAAGTGAAGCCAATACTGAAATCTCAAAATTGCATTCTATTTAATGGTCAGCAGATGGTGGTTGCCAGATAGTCGGTGGCTGCAGTTCAATGCTATACAAGAAACGCCCGCGTTTGAACACCCTCGGCCTGATTTATGAAGTGTCCCAGAACAATTACACAATAACCAAAGTAGAATTCCACAGAACATACATTTACAAATACAAAAATGCCCAAAGTCCCACAAAAATTTTGGAAAATTCAAATTTTTTTCACTAATCTAGAGCCCCGCATACATATGATCGTTCCCCCAAGTATAAACTACCTGGCTCAAATGCTCCATCAAAATCAGTCCACGACAAACTTTTTTTCAAAATCGGCAAAAGTGCCATCTTTTCCCCAAAAAATGGCCCGATCTGAGAATGTCTTTCCTGGCCTGGATTCCCTACATTACCGCGGATGTTTTGGCATGGGTAACTAGTTTATTGATGCTGACTTTAGAGGTGCACACACGGACAGACAGACAGACAGACAACAAACTGATGACAATACCCTTCGGCCTGAAGTCGGGCCTAGGGTAAAAACTGAGAAAACAATCCTACCTTCCCACCTGATTTATTATTTCAATAATGATTTTCCACATTATTTTATGAAATCTATCACAAGTGTCAAGTCTCCTTCAATGCATCATGATGCTCATTTTTGTAAATTGTGGTCCCAAATAGATAAAGGATAGAGCCAGGTATGTTTCGAGAGCTGTGCTATCCTCAGGTCCTAGTCAGATACGGCCAGATCCAAAAATATATCCACCCCTCGCTCCTCCCTGAATCTTCAATTCATGCTCTTGTTCAATGGGAATCACATCCAGTTTAAAAATGACAAAACGGCACAGTCCCAAATTGTATGGTGAAACCAATGGACGACGTCACAATTGCTTCATCCATCTTTTAATACAGTCTATGGTTAGACCACACTGATCTTGCATCGTTTTTAGATTTTGGGCAAAACCAACAAGTTCCACTGAAGGTCCATCTTGATACCATAGAATAAAAATGACATTGCAGAGGACTCTGCCCTTTTAACAGTTCAGGCAAGGCCTTTTTCCATTTCAGCATTACAATGCCCCAAAACACAGAGCACTAATTATGCATTAATTCTCTGGTCCAGTGTAAATATCTGTATTATACAGTTCACCATCTGCCAGAATAGCAGGACGGCTAACCCACCTTTCTTGAGCGCCAGTGTGATGGTATAGGTCAGGAAGAGAAGTGCATAATTCAGAAAGCTCTGCAGCATTGGCGTTTCCACTTTTTTATCAGCCAGGTACTGACAGGAAACTGCTGTCCCGCATATCAACATTGACAGTGCCTGACCCATGGCAATCACCTTGACAAGGTGCCTGTAATGATTTATTCACGACCGTTTCAAAAAAGATGTTGACGCAAACGTGTACATAATTCAATATTTAATCCAAATGCAAAAAAAAAAATTGTGGTCTGGTTGTTTGCTGTCAAATCATATGAATTTTTTGCTCACCAAGTAAAGGCACCGCTCAACCAGTCACTCTTGAAAGACTTTCTCTGTGGCCTGTGGTTAGCCATAGGCTCTCCTGACTCCATCCTTTTCTGCAGCAGCCCTATGGATCAGACAGAGCGCAAGACAGAGATTGAGACATTGTTCCAAGAAAAGTCCAATGGGAGAAAAGGTGGGCAGAGATGGGGATGGCGGCTGTAGATGTAGTCCCGGCTCCGGATCTCTGAAATCTTTTAGCATACTGAAGCACTTACAAACTTATTAGTCCAAATAGCTGCCTATTGTAGCCCTAATCTTTTGGGGCACTCCATTAGTCTGCCCTCTGGAATTTCAGCAATCGATTCCAGTTTCAAAAAAAAAGAAAAAAACAATGTGCACCCTGGAACAGATATCCATAGCAGCTACAGATCATGCGAAATTTAAGAGTAGCTTCTCCCTACCGCGCACGTCACAAAATATTCGAGGTAATACTTCCGTTTACCAATACAAGCGAAGCAACGGGGTTACATTTCTAAGCAATCCGATTCAGATGGCGTATCAGACTGAATGAACGAAGACTAGCCCATGAAATTCTGCGGTTCTTCACGAGCAGGCCGATCCAAATAAGATCTGGATGCGGGACTCACTCGCCCGAGGACAGCTTTAGCACGAGCCGCTGCAGCTCCAACTTTCATTCATGCCGTCGGATTCCGACAAAACGTCAATAAGCGCTGGTCAAACAGAAAACACCTGGGTAACGTAACATGGGAGTGAAACAAATCCCAGAGAAAATTCCCTTCGCTTAAACTTGAGACTGCATCTCAGCTCTATGTACATTCCGCTTTATGAATTTAAATTCAAAATGGTTAGGAAAACACTTTTATGCCACGAGGCTTCCACGTTGCCGGGCCCGAAACAGTGACATATAGAAGCCAAATAAACTATGCTAGCAAACTTAAACACAAGAAGCGATGCATGACGCAAGGCACAGAGGGACGAAAGTGTCCGCTGGCCACACTGCACACCAAACTTTAGTAAACTGGCAAGTTACCTGACAACAATCCCTTTCAAGCTGCCAATTTTATATTATGAGCTTAAAACTTTAAAACAAAATATGAAAACGAGTACAAGTTCGCTGCCATTACAATTTCATATGTCTACCTGTACATTGCATCCCGTCATTTTCGTCCATACCCTTTGTAGGCAACTGATTCTTAATTTGAAAGATGAAATACCGGCAAAAACCATCGCATTGCTGCGTCTGAAGCTGAGTACATGCGGCAACGAGGACGTGTAACAATTTATCTTTCGCATTGTAAGTCATTCTAACACATGATTGGTCAGGTTACAATCCACGCCCCCAAGCGTCTTTGAGATACGTTGTTTGTAGCTGTCAATCCAAAGTGCGCATTTCCGTGCCATTGGCCAATTTTGTAATCTCAACCAAACAAGATTGTGGTGCTGAAGTGACAACTCCTTTTCTAAAGCAAGCGGTGCCTGGTCATCATGACAGTTGAGTGGGCAGTGCAGGCTAGCTACTGTTTCGTCCAGTTTTCATGATTTAATATTCCAGTATCGGAACAGTATCAAATAAAAAACAGTAATGACAAAAATTCAATACAATAACGTGGACTGTGCGGCCATTTAAGATATTACTAAACTTCTAGGTTATTCGCACGTAAATCTTTTTAAGTATTTGTTTTAAACGGGACGTGAGATATATACTTAACTGCTCGAGTCGAGGCATGGCAAGACTAGGGATGCTGTGATATCTGCATTAATGCTACAATTGGGCGAATATGCTGGAAGCAATGTGTGGCGCACAGTTGCGTATGAAGAATCTTCGCATCACGAGCATGGAGCTATCTCAACAAGACGCAGTACTTGTCCATTAACTTGAAGACGACAGTATTTTAGAGATTGAAGCCTATGTGTGCTCATGTTCATTTCTGTGTCCAGTTGCCGGGGCTCTGCGTAATCAGGTTATCAGAACAGCACCGTTAGTAATTGCATTGTCATACACAGGGTACTGTGCCTGCCTGCCTGCTCTATGCGCATCTACTATCATTAGGTTACTTCACCGATTGATAGGGATGTTGAAATGGAAGCGATTTGGATCTACCAGTTCAGACTAATCGTTATTGGGGACTCGACAGTGGGAAAATCTTGCTTGCTACGTCGGTTTACTGAAGGCAAATTCACGGATATATCCGATCCGACGGTGGGGGTGGACTTCTTTGCCCGCCTGGTGGAGATTGAACCAGGCAAGCGAATCAAACTTCAACTCTGGGATACAGCAGGCCAGGAGAGATTCAGGTAACACCCTCTGCCCATTTTGGTTGGCTACATCAATTGTGTACGAATGCAGTTTGCCTAACTGTAATCATTTACTCCTCTGACTATTACCCGCCGGTCTGTAAGTTAGAGCCGAAAAGTTTTATAGCTTACGGTAAATTCAACTGGTTGTACATGACTGAATTTCCCGTGCCTATTGAGAGTAACTTCACGTTGTATTCACAGATCCATAACCCGCTCATACTACAGAAATTCCGTGGGAGGATTGTTGGTCTTTGACCTGACAAACCGGCGTTCGTTTGAACACCTGAAAGACTGGTTAGAAGAGGCAAAAATGCACGTACAGCCATTTCAAATAGTCTTCCTCCTGGTGGGCCACAAGTGCGACCTCGGGCAGCTGCGTCAAGTGAGCCGCGAGGAAGCTGAGCAAGTGGCCTCGGCCTTCGGAATGAATTACATTGAGACCTCGGCGAAGGACACTGTGAATGTTGAGGAGTCATTCACTATACTCACGAGAGATATCTACGAACGAGTGAAAAGAGGAGAAATAAACATTCAAGAGGACTGGGAAGGAGTGAAAAGTGGATTCGTCCCCAACGTCGTTCACTCTTCTGAGGAAGCAGTAAAACCAAGTCGAAAGTGCTCGTGCTAGTGCAGCTGAGTGTTGGAGTGTACAGTTCAACATTCGCCAAAGATAAGCGATGACCCAGGGAGGAATTTCAGTGCAGTGTGGAAACTGCATTATGGGCACTTGGCATCTTTGAAGAATTCCAAAGATTATAATGTAACACTGTCGTTGGCTATTACTTATTTTGCCAGTTACCCAATGTCTCACTACCAAAATGTAAAATATGGAGCTCTGACATTGCCACCTTGCCTGTGCGAGAGTAGTTTAACTTGTATAATCAGAATGCCAGTTTCTGCTCCTTGTTCGCATAAAGGCTCGATATTTTGTCTGGTTTATGCAGTGTTCTAGCCGAAGAACAAGATATACAGTAATTCCTAAATTCCTATGATTGATGTAATTTGCTGATATATGGGCCTCAACTCTAAAGGGGCTTCCAAAAGAATGATCTGATAAATTAAAGGGCTATGATAGATTTTTGATAATGTTACATTGGCATGTAATAAGAGACAGTCCCATTCTCATTTTCATATTATATTTCACTGCCAAGCTATTTTATGTTGCGTGGTTGAAACCCCAGTGCAGTATAATATTAAAGATTTATTGAAAAGCGCCTAACGCATTTTATTGTGTGTTATACTTACCTGAAAAGTCCAAGATTATGATATGGTAAATTATATGGCATAAAGGCTTACTAACTGTACTGGAACAATAATTTCCCCTTTTCATGTCAGATAATGAAAGATATGGCACTGGCGCTCATGACGTCCACTTTTCTCAACTAATTTGTTTGATAAAGCTGACATTTAAACAAGATGAGAGTTAATGGGCAGCTGCTCTAGAGAAATTGGGTCTGGTTGTTTCAAGTCAGACAAATTTGTGTGCCTCAATTTTCAAATCATCTGTTATGGTACTTGGAAATGAAAATGATTATAAAGTAGTGTTCTTTTTTTTGCTGTGAAATTGCATAAGTACGATTGATTAATGACATTAATGATTGATCAATGAATGTATCTTTTGCATCGTGGAGTCGAACATATCATTTCTAAGTAATGTATGCACAGTGAGTTGACACCAAAGTCCCAAAAGAGTAAATATTTTGTGAAAGAGAAAAGATTTGGCCACTGCACATTTTATGGCAATGCATTTAAAATATTGTTTTTTACTCCCTGAAATATTAAAAGATTTCTTCCCGATAGAAATCGGTTGCAATTGTTGTCTGACAGCATTATAGGCAAAAAGTGCAAAGAAGTGAAATGAAAGAAGAAAGAAGAACAAAGAAGTGGCTATTGCAATGTAATAGGCTGACGTTGCATTATCTTACTGATTAAAGACAATGCTTAAGTGTTGACTCATTACAACTGTGTTGAACATGCACTTTGCTGAAATAAACAGTCATTTCATGTCAAACAAATTTGCTTTCACCTTATTTCAGCATAATCACGGAGCCTTTTCAAGAAGACTGCCTTGTTCTTTAAGTGATTGACAGTCCAGACAAACCAAAACTGTTGTTGTACGAAGAGAGAAAGAAATTTGGCTGATTTCTGTAAAGATCAGTTTGTTTGTTTGTTTGTTTTTTCCGAGGAAAAAAAAACATTTCTACTGCAAATCAGTAGCATGCACTCTTGTGTTCCCACAAGTTTAAACACAAACATGTTTCTGTGAAGTAGGCTGTGTCAGAATAAGGCAGCTAATTGTATTCCAACACTGACTGAGTTAAATTCTTGATTGCATTACAACAGAATGTTATTAAGACTAACTGTAAAAGTTGTTAATTGTAAAAGTTCATAATGCTCATGTAGTGCGCTAAGATACTGTACTTGTTTTAAACAAGTGAGTAAATTTTTTTTTATGCATGTACAAAAGTAGAACATCCATATAGTTCCTGAGTCCAGAATCTACTCTTAAGAGACAAATTCTCTCCAATACTCTTAGGGTGCCTGAAATGCCTAATTAATAGTCCAGCCTTTTCTTCCACAGCATGTCAATATCTCAATGTAACATATTTATGTAATGTGTGACTAGCTTGGTGAGTGCACATTCCATGTCAAGAAGATGCTGTTTTCTATAGTGCAAAGGCCAACTGCCTTCATATGGATTTTTGAGGGAAAACAAAGTGAAGGAACCGTGGTTGAAATAATTTTTTACTATTATTTTACTACACCAACCTTTTATTGTCTTCCTTTCATTTTTTAGCAAACTGCTACGTGACCGGTGGTTGAGCAGTCATAGCAGAGTGTGTTTTAAGCTTAAAGACACAGGAGACACAACAGCCTGTTTCAGGCTGTGTGAGGCTGAGGTGCAGAGCATATAGCTTGTACAGCTAAAACTAACTGCTTTTTGACCAAGAAAGCATGCAAATGTTTTTTTTTTTTAATTTGGCATCTCCAATCCCACCCGAATTTGGAATGCCCAATTGGGGAACTATGTACAAAGCTTGCTCGTATGCGACCCCTTGCTGCCAACTCAGGATAGTGAGGACAGTTCACGACTCTCCTCCGAAGCACGTGCCTGTCAGCCACTGATTCTTATACACTCGCTGGTTGAATCTTCGCAGGTTCAGAGCGACGGCGGAGGATACCCGAACATGAACCAAGCCGGAGTCTTCCTGACGAGCGCCCGTCTGGCCAACAGGAGGCGCCGGAGCAACGAACAAAGCTGTTATCGAATACCCAAGTCCGGCAGTCCCTTCCCAATTTGTAACCCTGTAGCGCGATAGCCAATTGTGCGCTACTCTGAAAAAGCTGCCGACCCCTGCCGGTGGGTACGCCGAGGCTCGAACCCGCGACGTGGTGATCACCTCTGCACTGCAGCGCAGTGCCTTAGCAAATGTTTTTAAATAAACAAAATGAAAATATTAAATGAGGAAATTGACATGATACAAAATGACCCCTTCATTAGGTTTCAGTCTGCGCCATATTTGTTGTAATGTTTAAGCTATTGTTGAGGTTGGCATGACATCATGGTTATGCGTCCGCGCTTGGAAACCCCATCTGCCATCACCTTAAAAGGATGATGCAGTTTTTATACACTTTAGAAAGTATTTGTCACTCACACATGGTGGATATATATAAGGAGAGTTTTTCTTGGTGATGGTTTGACTGTGTTCAGGAACCACAAGCGAGAGAGGGAAATCCAAAAAACACATGCTATTGATTGCTGGGTCAGGACCAGTAGGCCCAAGAATTTCCAAGCCACAAAACGAAATCCAAAAACAAAGAAACAAACACTAGACAGGCCGGGGTCAGAAATAGAAAAGCAGAGGTGTGACGGTACATAGACAATAGGCAAAAAGTCGTGGTCGAAATCCAAAGCAATGGGTCATACACAGATTATCCAAGCACAGAAGATGTGGTCATACAAAAATGGGTCAAAAATCCAGAAAAGCAAAACAAGACAAAAAGGGCTATGGGTAAATTCAAGGTCGGACAAAACAGTCGAAGAGAAGCAATAATCAATTGGCATACACGAGACTCTGCACAAAAGAATATTGATCAACGTTCTGACAAAGTCAGAACTGCAGTGAAGACTCTGAATAGACAGAAGGGAAGTCACAGGCTATGCAGAGAACAGGTGAGTAGGATGAGAACTAATTACAAAGGAAGGTACACATTGGGAAGTCCTAAACCACAACAATTAGCAAAAGCCAAGACATGGACGGGATTCACGCAGACATCCTATGACAAATAAACAGCTCCGGTCAAGGAGTTCTGAGTGCACAGACAATGAGAGCAGGAAAGCAATTAAGCGCGTGCGAGAGATCTCGCAGAAACGTAGGGAGAGACAGGGAAAGCAAAGCAAGGGGCGGAGACTAGAACAGGGCGATTGCTGAGATTGAATTAGTAACAATTAGCAGAGGTGCAGCTTTACAAATTAACCAAAGTGCTCGTTAATGAGTTAGTAATATATACATGGATTAGTTGGGTTAGTAGACTATGATACAAAATATAAATGTTAGTATTATTAGCAATCTAGAAAAGGAAGGCAAAGGAAGTAAACAAGAATTGAAGTAATAATAAGAAACACCAGAAACCATTAATCACACGAAGCAGGTAAGCACACAGACTGGGGAGACGGACTGAACCAACTAGATCACAAGACAGGAGAGACAAGTGCAATGAAACTTAAAATGGCATGAACTGAAAACCTGAGAATACAATCATGAAAAATAATAAAGAAAAGACATAACCATGAACATGAAGCATGAACATAAACACAGAACTATGACATTGACAAGATAAAAAATAAATAAATTGATCTCTTAAAGATATTGAGGTGGCCATACAAAATCATTGCAGAGATGTGGGTAAACAATCCCTATAAGGAAGATTAACCTAAATCTTTTCGTGCCCTATTTTGCCTACCCTTTGAAAGATAATTTTTCTTCTTCAGTTAATTTACTTAATTATTTATGCCTATTACCCCATCCGAGTCGTAGGTGGCTGACAAGGGCTCTCCAGGCATCCCAATCTTGTGTAAATCACTTCAACTGTCCTCCCATCCTTCCTACATCTGCCTCCAAATCACAGGTGTGTCGTGGGCGGCCTGTATTCCCTTTTCTTTGTGGTTTATTTTGTGAGCGCTCGTCTGGCAGTGTTAGTAGCTGGTTTTTAAAGTGTATGGCTCATTAACCTCCAACGTCACTGGAGAATTTCTTTGTCTGCTGGTTCTTGTCTTGAAGGCTGCCACAGTTACTCACTGCTGATTTTGTCACGCCAGTGTATTTAAAGTATTCCTCTCAGACAGGAGTTAATAAAGGTTTGTATTTTCTTTGTGGTGGTTACAGTGGTTTTCCATGTTTCGGGTCCATAAGAAATGCTTCACGTTTGTCTAATTAGACTCAAAGAGTCTAATCTTGATTGTGGTGGGCAGCTCTTTGAAAGTCCCAAGGTTCTTGAGTTGGAAAAATGCTGCACGGGCAGTGCTTATCCTGATCCTGACATTGGCGTCTGTACCACCCTGCTTGTCGACAATGCTGTCAAGGTTGATAAAGTCATCCACCTCTCCTAGTACATCACCTGGAAGCATGATGGGTGGTGTGCTAGTAGCTTTAGCCTTTAAGACCTTGGTCTCTCCTGTGTCGATGTTGAGGCTGAGATTAACTGAGTTGTCTGCCACACTGTTGGTCTTGTCTTGCATTTGCTACTGAGTGCGGGAGAGAGGCTGAGGTTAACCAGCTGGTTCCATAGCAACCACTGGATCCCTTTTCGCCTCACTGCCATGGGTGTCTTCATGACTCAGTCTATTGCCAACAGGAACAAAAGCTGTGACAATAAACAGCCCTGCCTTACATTTGATTGCACTTCAAAGGCGTGAATGAATTGTCCTGCATGGATTACTCTACATTTTATCCCCTCTTGGGTGTTGTGGATGATGTTGGTGATCTCCTCCAGTGCCCTATAGTCTCAATAGGTTCCAGAGGGTCTCGCTGTCCATGCTTCCAAAGGCCTTTTTGTTGTCAATGAAGCTTGTGTACGATAATGAGTTCCACATCGCTGACTGCACCAGGATGATGCGCAGTGGTGCAGTCTGGTCCAGGCAAGATGTGATCTTGCAGAGGCTAGCCCGCTGGTCTCAGAGCTGGGGATCTACGATGGCCTTCATCCTTCCTAATAGGATCTAGATGAGCATGTTTCGGGAATTGATAGTGTTTTGGTTCCCATTCAGACGTTTTCATATTTTTGAGGTCCCCCCCATTTTGAAACAATTGGAGAAAGAGACAGACTCCTCAGAAAATTAGACTTTATTCAGGTTTATGAACCAGTACAAAGCCGAGCTCTTGTTGCGCAAGAAGAACTAACACTCCACTTTTCACGCCCAATCTTTATCCTCATGGTTTTTCTGTCCTCACGCTACAATGGTTCAATAATGTAATGTCTCCTTCTTACTTGTTTCGCAATGGTTTCAATAACCTAATGTCTGCTTTGTATTTGTTTTTCTCTTTTCTTATTGGTTGTCATCATCACAAAATAAATAATAACTACTTCAAGGCTACTTAATTGCTTAAGGGAACTTTAAAATGGGTCATAGGTCGTCCCAGAGACAGGCAAACCAAAACACTGCCTACATGCCCTGAGAACTACAACCAGAGGATTACAATCTTACTGTGTAATAGCAGTTATAATTATTTCAAATTTGCATATAGCAGTGCTGCTCTAATCAAAACTACTAACATGAAGCAAGCATGCATGACTACATGATTACTGATGAATAAAACTGAATAATGCTGATTAATGAACAGATATTGACTGTGGCATCCTTTGAATCATAACTATTTAAAGGCTACTTCATTGTTTAAGAGGATTTTTAAATGGGTCATAGATTGTCCCAGAGACAGGAAAACCAAAACACTGCCTTCTTGCCTTGAGAACTGCAACCAAAAAAAATTACTTCCCTTTTGCAATCTGTTACTACCCCCCTCCCTACCACCACGATGAGGTAGCCAAATATCCTACTGATGTAAGGAAGTCAAAAAATAGGTTGTTTGGATTGTTCACTTCATGTCATATTTTGAAATAAATGATTCTGAAGACACAAGACATGTTTTGTTCTTTCCATACAGATGATTAAGTTCTTTAATTCATACAGGGCCCAACTTCGCTGTCTTTAATTGGTTACAAAGCTGAAGCCAATTTATTATTTGCCACCATATTTTGTCATTTGTTACGTCTGGTGAGGTAATATGTGTGTCAAAAAATATGATTCTAAGATCATGAACATACTTGGAGGAAAAAAATAAAAAATGTTCTCCTGAAAAACTTTGGCTCATAGAATTAAGCGCTTAGTGAATTCATTGATTCATGTGTTTAACCTCGACCACGAATAGCTTTGTCTGTTAAGATTCTTTCACATCTTTTTTGAGGGATTTTTTTCCCCTGCTAATTCTTGAAGAACTACTTCAATGCAGAAAAAGAAAGATTTTTCAGATCCTGCCGCAGCATCTCTGTTAGCTCAATCAGAGCTTTGATTTGGTAACTTTTCAGTAATTCAGATGTGGATTTGCTTGTATGGTCTGAATATCATTGCATTATCCAGTAATGGTACAATTTCAGCTCACAAATGACCAGATGTGGTCGCTTGTTAAGACGTGCAAATACATAGGAGAGAAATTACGAAAGAACAGGCAACCAGTCTAATGCAAATAAATCTCTAGACAAGTAACTTCAGTTGAAAACAGTAAAGGTCCCCTGAAATCAAAATAATTTTGCTCATTGTTTCATGTTAACATGTGTACTGATTGGAATTTTTTTTGCATGCTTTATCTGTTAAATCACTACTTTTAGAAGTAAACAAAAATTTGTGAGTACTTTTTAACTTCCTCAGCCCCACCCTTAAAAAGGTTCACTTACCTTGAATGTGAGTTTTGTAACCGTCTGCGTCATCTCAGGAAGGACAGTTTACCGGTGGAAAGTCAGCGCATTGAAAAAGTGTATCTAGATCTTGAATTCTTCCTTTTTTGAAGAACATAAAAGGAAGCCATTTCATGCTGACTTGCTGCATAGATTATGGCCTGAAACTACCATGTCAGTGCTGTGTGCTTTACTTACATGTTTGTTTTATATTATTGGGCAGTGAGAGGCAGCTGGAATTCCAAACAGTCCACATATGATAGCTAAAGTTTGCTAGTCAAAATATGCACTATCAGAAGTCAGCAAGAATAAACAATGTGAAATGTCAATAATGTAACCTTGTAAATCTTAGCAAGCTGCAGTTCACTACACCACAGACAAGGCCATGGTCATACGCGGGGGCGGTCCTCGAGCATTTGCCCCCCCCCCTCCCCCCCCCCACACACACACAATACAATATGGACACATTTTTTGAGAGCAAACAACCCTTTCTAAAATCTTGGACAATAATGGAATTTTAGAAATTGGCCCATAATTTTTGTAGACAGCTGGGTCAAGTCACATCTCTCGGATCCGACATACCTTCACTGGTCAAGAGGAAGTTGTCCATCGAAATCTGATAATGCCAGTGAACTTTCTCTCATTGTCAGATGATACTACCTAAGATGAGGTGGATGTGTCCTTACTGTCCCGTTCTGTCTCTCAGAAAGATCACTCAGAAAGAAGGGAGGCAATTACTGGTGTTTCTGAGGGTTCTGCGGAGCACAGAACTAAGTTGTGGGTGTCTATCCTGCTATCTGAGACCTCATGCAGGGAAGACATGGAGGATGTTGATCAGCCTGAAGATGCTGGGGTTGACCGCCATTCTGATGTTGCCTCTGTATAGTCTGCGTCCATGACTGAACCTGAGAATTATGGTAGTGAGTCAGCTTGCTGCGCTTCATTGACTGTTCTTTCTGTCGGTGAAGCTCTGCCGGCAAGTGATGGTTATACTGACTCTGTCCATGACCTTCTTGTTGCTGACAACCCTCTAGATCCTGTTCAAAGTGCAGAGATACAGAGCGTAGCAGACATTGACTCGCACTTCTCTGTGGCATCTGCTAGGGATAAGAGAGTTAGCGACTGTGTTAAATCCAGAGCGGGAAGATGAATTTATCCTGTTTCCAGACTTACTGAGATTATGCATCACAGAACTGGGATGGTATTGTAGAAGCTAATTCACGTGTTGAGTAGAAAGTAGTATTTCTATTTTTAGTAGATTATAAGAAGATCTTTTGTTCTCTTTTACCAGATTTTTGTCTGAAAGTCATAGTTTTTGATTGTTTTTAATACTTGTACTGAGGTCATTTGCAGTCACTATGTATATGAAATACGTGACAGACACATTTTCCCCTGTGTGTGTTGAAGAGGTCTGGCCAACTTCTTTCCACACTGAATTTTATAGAAGGGTGATTCCATGGCAAGTAATCACATTTTCGGAAAACTTCACAGGTGACCGTCTCAGATTGTGGTTAAAGTCCGTCAGCATGAACCTTAGGGCACATAATGAACACCTGAAAAATCTCAGGGTCCACCTCCCATCAGTTTTGATTTTATGGCCCTTCAAATTTTGGGTGCCACGCCCAGATTTTAGAACTTTAGAGGTCAATATATCCACTATGGAGAGTCCCAGAAGGCTGAAAATTGGTAGACTAGCCAATTCTGGCCCAGTCTTCCAGAATTCATCTTAGATTTACATTATCTTGCACCATTTACCAGTTGTGGGTTCTTAAGATGGAACTTTCACAAGATGGACTGTCATGTATGATAATTTTTTGTACAGCTTTATATTCCATTTGTAAATGAAGATTTGTTACATGCTGTTTTGCTGCCCTGCTGGTCAGCTATATTTATTTTGTTCATTGGCACCATCTGGTGGCGTGTTTGTAAAATCATTAAGAAAAATCTAGTAATTTCTAGAAGCTTCTGGCACTTTCCTGCTTGGAGGGGGCGGGATTTCCCTAGAATCCTGTGGATCTTTCTGGAAGGTTGCTAGACTATAAAAAGGCTGTGATTTTAAGCACAGCAGAGACTGACAACAAAGAGAGCAGACAGCAGAAGAGAGCAGACCAGAGTTTTGTTTTGGCAACAGTTAAATAGTGGCAGTGTTATTAGAGAATTTAAATAGTGGATAATTTTTGTACAACTTTTTTGTAAAGAATAAATTTGTTTTAGTTGTACTGGCCAGTTTTCTTTGTTGTGATTTTTCCAAGTCATAACAAATTGGAGGTTCCACCGAGATTGGATTCACCGAAGATTATTATTTTAAATCTTTTGACTAGTTTAAAAACCAGCAATCATGACTTTTGATGTGGAAAGTTTTTTGAAAACTCCAACCCAGGAATTAATTTTGTTGGCAAAGAAGAAGGACTTGCTACAAATAGCCTCAACCCTTGGATTATCTGATGTGAAGTCATCAATGAAGAAACAAGAAATATTCAACATTTTGGTGCAACATTTCATCGATGAAGATATCTTTGGGGAAGAAGCAGCAGAATTAATTAAAGCTGTGGAAGTGCCTGCAACGGAGCTGCAAAGACTTGAATTTCAGCTACGCCTGAAAGAGCTGGAAGAGAGAAGGTTGGAGAAGGAAAGAGAACTGGAGGAGAGAAGGTTGGAGAAGGAAAGAGAACTGGAGGAGAGAAGGCTGGAGAGGGAGAAGGAAAGAGAAATGGAGGAAAGAAGGATGGAGAAAGAAATGGAAGAAAGAAGGTTGGAGAAACAACTCGAAATAGAAGAAAAAAGGATGCAGTTCGAATTGGAAATGAAGAAAATAGAAGCAGGTACTGTTCCAAAATCATTTGGACTTTCTGATCGTTTTGATGTGGTTAAACATATCAGACTTGTTCCTCCTTTCTTAGAAAATGATGTTGACCAATACTTTACCCATTTTGAAAAAATTGCTGAAAATTTGAAATGGCCAAAAGAGCATTGGACAATGATGTTACAAAGTGTTCTTACTGGTAAAGCTAGAAAAATCTATAACCAGTTATCTGTCCAACAGTGTGCTGATTATGATTTTGTCAAATCTGCCATTCTGAAGGGTTATGAATTAGTCCCTGAGGCTTACAGGCAAAAATTTAGGAATTCTTGCAAGGAAGCCAGTCAAACTCATGTTGAATTTGGCAGGTTAAAGGAACAGTTGTTTGATCAGTGGTGTAATTCCATGAATGTTGAAAAAGATTTTGATAAAATGAGGCAACTTATTCTGGTTGAGGAATTCAAAAGGTGTGTCCAGCCTGATATTAAGACTTTCCTTGAAGAAAAACAAGCCAATACTTTGCAAGATGTTTCTACGCTAGCTGATAGTTATGCATTGACTCACAAGACTTCTTTTGTCCAAAAATCCACTTTTTCTAAATTTCAAAGCAAGTTTCAGTCCAAGACTACTTCTAATAACACTTCTAATGATTCTAAGGCCACTTCTGAAAGGAAACCTTCCAGTGAGAAGCAATCCTCTGATTTTTTACCCTCTGTGTCTTGCCATTACTGCAAAAAGCAAGGTCACCTTATTTCTGAGTGTTATGCTCTCAAGAAAAAACAACAACGAGAAGAAACCAAGCCAACTGCTTTGACAAAGAGAGAATCTCTTGTATCAATGGTCAGTTCACCTGATCTTCTACCTTCTGTGTCTGATCCGGTTATGGAGGGTTTTGAGCCATTCATCACTGATGGTTCTGTCTCACTTTCACATGATTTTTCCTCATCTGCTCCTGTTCGAATTCTAAGGGATACTGGGTCTTCCCAATCTCTTATTCTTGCAGATATTCTGCCTTTCTCGGACAAATCGTCTACTCAGGCTAATGTCCTTATTCAAGGAGTAGAATGTGGTTTTAAAAGTGTACCTCTCCATAATGTTCATCTCAAATCAGACTTAGTCTCTGGGCCTGTTACTGTTGGTGTTAGGTCTTCTCTTCCTTTCAAAGGCATTCATTTGCTTCTTGGTAATGATCTTGCTGGGGATAAGGTTGTGCCCTACCCTATTGTAACTGACACTCCTTTGATTCATCATGAATCTGACTCTATAGAGGAGGAAATTCCAGACCTCTATCCTTCATGTGCAGTTACTCGTTCTATGGCCAAAAAGGCTATTCAAGATGATGCTGACCTGGACTTTAACCTGGCTGACACCTTCATTGGGCAGTCTTTTCATCAGGAACCTTCCAGTCCTGAGATGTCTGGGAAATCTTCAGACTTGTCCTTGTCAGGTCATTCTAATGACATTTTGTCTCGTAAACAACTTATTCATGAGCAACAACAAGCTCGTGATCTAGCGCAACTTCTACCTCAGGCTGCAAGTGAACAAGAGGCTACTCAAGTTCCTGTCTGTTTTTACTACAAAAATGGTGTGCTTATGAGAAAGTGGCGTCCACCTGATGTTCCTGCAGATGAAGAGTGGATGATCACCCATCAAATTGTTCTTCCAAAGTCTTATCGTCAAGAAACTCTTAGTCTGGCCCATGACAAGCCTATGTCAGGTCATTTGGGTATCAAGAAGACCCTTCAACGTGTCAGAAACCATTTCTTCTGGCCTTCCATGAGGTCTGATGTACAGGAGTACTGCAAATCCTTTCATACTTGTCAAATGGTTGGGAAGCCGAACCAGAATATTCCAAAGGCTCGACTTAAGCCCATTCCTGCTTTTGAAGAACCTTTCAGTCGGATCATCATTGACTGTGTTGGACCATTGCCGAAGACTAGGTCTGGTTGTGAGTACTTACTGACTATCATGTGTGCTTCCACCCAGTTTCCTGAGGCAATTCCACTTCGTAATATCAAGGCGAAGACTATCATCAAGGCTCTAACCAAGTTTTTCTGCTTAGTTGGTCTTCCTAAGTCTATTCAGTCTGATCAAGGATCAAATTTCATGTCTGGCATATTTCAACAAGTTATGCATGACCTTGGTATTAAACAATACAGGTCATCAGCTTACCATCCTGAGAGTCAAGGTGCTTTGGAGAGGTTCCATCAAACCCTGAAGAACATGATAAGGACCTACTGCCTTGACACAGAGAAAGATTGGGATGAAGGTGTCCATCTTCTTCTGTTTGCTGCCCGTGAAGCTGTTCAGGAGTCTCTTGGGTTCAGTCCTTTGAGCTCGTTTTTGGGCATACAGTCCGTGGACCTCTGAAGCTACCGAAGGAAAAGTTGCTCGCTGAAGATGATGTCCCAATGAACTTGCTTCAGTATGTCTCTGACTTCCGTAATCGTCTCTCTAAAGCCTGTGACTTTGCTAAGTCTAATCTCAAAGAAGCTCAGGGCAAAATGAAAGCCAGATATGACCTTCATTCAAAAGATAGAAGTTTTAAAACTGGTGACAAAGTTCTTGCACTTTTGCCAGTTCCTGGAAACCCCCTAAGAGCCCGACATTTCGGCCCTTACACTGTCCTCAAAAAGGTCAGTGATCTAAATTACATAATTTCAACTCCTGGAAGGAGGAAACAAAAACAAATGTGTCACATCAACATGCTGAAAGAATACATTGATAGAGACACACAGCAAAAGCCAGTCAATGTGGTAAATACAGTTGATCTGGAAAATTCCAAAGAACATTGTGACTGCCCCTTAGAAAATGAACCTGGTCCAGTCAAACTTGAAAATTCAGACATTCTTCAAAATATTGACAACAAGTTGTCCCACCTGGACCCTTTGCAACAACAGCAGCTAAAGCAGCTCATATTTGAAAATAGTCACATATTCCCTGACGTTCCATCAAGGACTGATTTGGTTTACCATGATGTCATCCTACAAGATGATGCAAAAGTCAAAGTTATCACTGAATTTCCTGAGCCAACAACTAAAAGACAGCTCATGAGATTTCTAGGGATGGCTGGCTACTACAGAAAATTCTGTAAAAATTTCTCTATCATCTCTGAACCTTTGACAAATTTACTGAAGAAAAATGCAAAATTTGTTTGGGATGAAAAATGTCAAAATTCATTTGACCAGCTGAAAGCGATTCTCAAAAATGCACCAGTTCTCTTATCTCCCAATTTCAAAAAGGAGTTCAAGTTGGCAGTTGATGCCAGTGACATTGGTGCAGGTGCAGTTTTACTGCAAGAAGACACTGATGGAGTAGATCATCCTGTTTGTTACTTTTCCAAAAAGTTTGATAAACATCAGAAAAACTACTCAACAATTGAAAAAGAATGTTTGGCACTTGTTTTGGCTTTACAACATTTTGAAGTCTATTTGACTTGTTCAGCTACTTCCATCAAGGTCTTCAGTGATCACAATCCCCTCACATTCTTGCACAAGATCAAAAACAAGAATCAAAGATTACTGAGATGGAGTTTACTTTTGCAAGAGTATGATTTGGACATTTCTCACATCAGGGGAAAAGATAATGTAATCCCAGATACACTTTCACGCATGTAATTTTATTTCCTTTTTTGATTGTGAAAAATGTAATTTTACTTTTCTATTTGATTGTGAGACTTGCACTGGTTATGTATATGATTGTTATCATGATCAATAATACGTTTGTGTAAAGTTCAAAATTGTTCTGATTATAAAACTGTGTTAATTTTAACAAAAGAAAGCTTTTAGCAAACCTTTCTTTTCTTAAAGAGGGGAGGTGTCATGTATGATAATTTTTTGTACAGCTTTATATTCCATTTGTAAATGAAGATTTGTTACATGCTGTTTTGCTGCCCTGCTGGTCAGCTATATTTATTTTGTTCATTGGCACCATCTGGTGGCGTGTTTGTAAAATCATTAAGAAAAATCTAGTAATTTCTAGAAGCTTCTGGCACTTTCCTGCTTGGAGGGGGCGGGATTTCCCTAGAATCCTGTGGATCTTTCTGGAAGGTTGCTAGACTATAAAAAGGCTGTGATTTTAAGCACAGCAGAGACTGACAACAAAGAGAGCAGACAGCAGAAGAGAGCAGACCAGAGTTTTGTTTTGGCAACAGTTAAATAGTGGCAGTGTTATTAGAGAATTTAAATAGTGGATAATTTTTGTACAACTTTTTTGTAAAGAATAAATTTGTTTTAGTTGTACTGGCCAGTTTTCTTTGTTGTGATTTTTCCAAGTCATAACAGGACCTTAAGGCCCTGGGGGTTTGGAGGGACCCTGAGACCACATGTTGTGAAATAACATCAATTTCTTTGGAAGGATATCAAATATGGGTACAGATCTATGAGTAAAAGGCTTATGAGCCACCCCTGATGGTGTGTTCATGGATTGGTGGGGGTCTAAAAAGGGTACACAATTGAAAATAGCCAAAAATGGCACCTCTAACTAGGGCTGAAAACCTATGTGGGACAACACCCCGCCTAAACAACTTTTTACCCTTGTTTCATCTGTTTATAAGCAACATTATTGCAAGTTTTTAGCTTTGGTTTTCTCCTCTTTCCCTTCTTTTTTCCAGGTCAAAGTTTGCTCTTTGCTGAAAAAACGGGTAAAAAGTTGGCAATAATTGATATTAAAACACCGACAAGCCTACTGCTCATCATTCCAGAAACACAACGCAGAATCGAGGGGGTGACCGTGCCAGCCAGCTGCAGTGGTGGGCACCTGAGCGTGGATACACCCAGCTATACTATACTTCAAATTCTGGACATTCTGTGTAGGGATGTGGTTGACATTTCATTGTTGCTTGGGAGGTGCTTGGGATTCCTGTCCACAATTTCCAGTGTCAACATTTGGGGCGAGAACAGGCTACCAGGTGGCCCTCCTCAGAGAGGGGTATTGTCACAACCCTTGAGTCTCATTATTCTAACCTTTATGATAGTGCAATACATAATTTCTCATCAGAGTTTTATTTATAGGAACAAACGCCTTTTTTATTGGTCTCCAAGTTTGGAACCATGTTCCTGCTATCCTGTCTTATCAGTGTGTTCCTCTGACCAGTTTATTAGGAACTCCTCCCAAACATTCATCAGCCTGCAAGATTGGGACTGAGTTCCTGTTAAATCCTTCGGACCTGCTGTCTGACAGTCCTGCCCCAGCAGAGGTTAATACCACTAGGCCTCAATCGCGGGATGCCACTGGCTGGGTGCAGACTTTACTGAGGCTCTATCCTCACTGGTTTATACCACCTTACTGGACTGTCTTCTTCCTGCTCGGGGCTTCATGTCTTCTCCAAGTTCTTACCGTATTCCTATAAATAAATACACTATTGGATTATACTCTGTATCTCTATCTGGTTCCTTGTCTGGATCATAACACACAAGAAATTATGAGATTTTGTTCTTCTTCCGACTTCTGGCTGCATTTTAGCACCTTGTAGTTTCGAACGTGGGTTAGCATACTTATTTTTGCAATACCACACAAAAAAATGATCCTAAAATATGCAACACGTAGTTTTTCAAGGAACAAGCCTGTACTGCCACAGCTTTCTTGCGCTGTCTCACTCTGGAAGCAGGGTCCTAACTCCCTCCAGTGGAATGAAGTTTATGTTGTTTGTTGTAGGTAATAGATAAATACTCTAGCTGGCTCTTAAAATTGACACATTCCTAATTGAATCCTTGAGTATCTATTGGGCCCAACAAGGAACACCCTTTTTCAAGATGGGGAAAAAATAGATTTTTTTGCCCATATGTTATGACCCATATATTTTTTGTTTGTTTCTTTACAAGACAGAGTCATTGGGCTACTTTTGACTGAAATTACAAGAAAGTTCCCCTCCTCGTTATAAGATATGCGGACCTCGAATTCATTGGAGTCGGGCCCTGTGGAAACTCAATGATTCCATTTTGACAGGATATCTGTTAACTATACATGGTAAGTTACACTTAAAGTTAATCATTAATTATCCAGATATTTAAACTTGTTGAGTCTGACCTGTTTCATTTTTGAAAAGGAAAACAATAATTATCTTTCCATTGAAAAAAAATGGTTTTAACTCTTGATAGTGTATTCCACTTTGGACGCAATATCTTGCTAATTACAGCATGTTTCCATAGTCTTTTTTCACTTAGCTGGTAAGCTTTGTCACCCTGGTTACAAATAATCCACAGGATTTTATAATGACTCAGGCTTTTGTTGACCCCTGATGCAGTGAAATATGATACATTTTCACAATGAAAGACCTACAAGTTAGGAAAGTAAAATTGTTGCAGTGTGCTGGATTCAAGGATGGGCAACTCTAGTCCTGGAGGGCCTTATTATCCTAAGGTTTTTAGGGCATTTCCTCACAAGCAATTCATTTAATTCTCTGGCCACTAAATCTGTTCAGCTTTATTTCCAGGCATTAACTGAGAGGAGACCACAAAAACCAGCAAACTGTAGCCCTGCAGGCTCCAGGACTCCAGTAGCTCATCCCTGCTAAAATACTACTTTCTGTGGCTTGGCCGGTGACGTCACCAGAATTCAGCCCATATGAAAATGCACTAGCTGCGGTGCAATCTAAACCTCCGTTGAACACAATACATTCCCTCTTTTTTCATGAGCCACCAACCTTAAGGTTCAAACTGCGTCCATGGCTATAAGCAATTGGTGATTTTAGGGGATTTAACAAGCAAGCAACAAAGCTTACTAAACAAGTACTACGAAGATGAACCACAACAAAGGACTAATGACAAAACAGTGCGCATCATGATATGACAGCTGTCTGGCTGCAAGAACTGAATGCGCTTTCCGGTTTGTTCCGTTCACCGCAAGTGAAAAACAAACCGTGGCCGTTTCTCAAAGCATAGGGCGCATCCTTTGAAGGCCACACTTTTAGGGGTCGTCACTTACTTCCATTTACTAACCTGCCATTTAGGGCAAGAGGAAAGGTGAAATATAGGGGTAGGTTTTGGGTTAATGGTTAGAGTTAAGGTTATGGTTAGGTAAACCAGTGACAACTCACTTAAACCAAAGCTGTTTAACGGAGATGAAATAACGTTACGTCAGTCCGGCAGATAGAATTACTTGACGACCCCTAAAAATGCAGCCTTCAAAGGATGCAGCCTAGGCTTTGAGATGCACCCCCCGTGTTCGCCAGCACAGGCATTAAACCGCCTCATAACGGAGTGCAAGTCAAGCCATGTATCGCGAGATTCTGCGAGGGGATAAGTTGAGGGAATATGGCGACATCGAATTTGTTGAAGGTAGGAGGCTGTTCATTTAGCTTCAAATCGGCAGCATTCTGTGTAACATATATTCGTGTGCCAGTTTGAGCTGATAACATTACTGTGGTATATTTGTCGGAGGCTAAATTCTTATGTTTAGGATTCGGTGTCATTCTTCCTGTAAGGAAGCCTGAGAAACTGCATTGGTTTGTTGCTGTAGTGCAAAAATGCCTGTGTGTAGCTATTTGACATCATTCAACTTTGCTCGCTAGCTTGCTGAAACGCCAGGTTGCTGGCTAATGCTCAGCTATTTATGTCAGCTAACAAATTATGTAGCTATTATTTTGCACCTTAGTAAAGTGGATTCCATGACCGGTTCGTTTTTTATCTACCCGATCATTTTTGGTTGTCTACCTATTTCCCAATGGAGGGATGAGTGCTTGTTGGTTAGTTAGCTCTCTTAAAGCTAAGCTCCTAGTTGATCACATAATTGCTCGTTAGTAAGCTATGTTTGCACAATCAGAGATTGCATTTTTGGCTACATAAAAATGTGCGAGATGTGGTAAAGTGCAATGAGCGGAATCCTTTCCACTTAAGGTTAATGATAAGCAGTTGTTTATTATCTGGCTATCCGGTGTATATTTCCTCTTTGCATTGAACGAGCAGTTAATGCATAATAATGACATGTACAGTATCGAAATTCAAGTCCAAGGCGTCTATGATATAAACGCCCTGTTCTCGTCATTGAATCATTCAAATGACGAAATGGCTATTTTCCTTTCTTGCTGTCATGTAATTATTTCTAACTTGGACAAGGACAAGCAACGTTAGTTGAAGATCCCACCGTTTTTATTACATAATTGAGGCCCTCCATGCAAGAACCAGTTATGTCACTTTTTTATAAGCTTCCAATATAATATAGAGGAAATGTCTGTCTGTAGGTCCATCTGGTGGGAAATCTCAAAATCACCAAAAAGTGACCGGTTCTTGCATGGAGGGCTTCAATTGTTAAAGTGATGGAAAATAATGCTTTGGGTGATCAATGGAACAATATTGAAATGGAGATGCTTCTTATTTTAAATTTCAAGTAGCACCTGGCTAACAGACAACTGTATATTATCAGTTGGCATTTGAGTGGAAATATTTGAAAAGAGATTTTTAGGAAAGATTGGATTAATTTTCTTTATTTGCCTACAATATCATTTATTTTTGATTCACCAGAAATCTTGTCTGTTGGGGCAATTCTTTCAGCCGATCAACGCACTCCATACCTACAGTCAAAAATTATTATGGACATTTTGTAAAGATTGTGCTTTCTAAATATGGTGTGGACAAAAAAATTCAAGCTGTATAGAATATAATGTTTGATTGGTGCTTCAAGGATCATGCTGACATTGTGAACTTTAACCTCGAATTAGGCTGTGTTTCGTTGGATTTTTTTTTTGAAAGTTTACCATTGGCTTCTACACCTGAGAATCAATCTTGAAATTGACACTAACCATAATTTGCACCAATTTTACTGAAATTTCTGCCTTTTCAATGTGGTCTTTTTTTTCTCACCTCAGAGCAAGGTTGTACATAATTTTTCAGTGAGTGGGGAGCAGCATTGTAAATTATTTTGCGAGCAAGACTAAGGTATGAAAATGTAATTAAATTGTCAAAACTCAGGAGATTTTATGTAGAAAGGATATTACAATGGTGGTACTGTCTTGGTTTCCTGTCCAGTATTTTGAAGGCTTGTCCGTACAATGATCTAATCGGATTGAGAGTGGTTTGACTTGTCTGGGTCCAACATGGCATACAGTATCTCATATAGGAAACAATCATGGCATTCAAATACATCTTAAATCTGTTTTTAGCAACATCCTAATATGACGAAAGTCAAATAAGTTGAACTTCAGTTCACCGGACAAGTTTGTATCTAAAATAACACCTAGGTATTTAATCTCCTCAACAATTTTTATGCTTTACCCTTTGATAAGAATGTTGGGGTGTACACCCTTTTCTTATTTTGTTTATTAAAACACATCGCTACTGTTTTATCCGTGTTCAGCATAAGGCAAGCTTGATTGAGCCACTCTGGAACTCTGTTCATTGCCACTGATAATTTGGCTGCAACCTCGGCGGGACTTTGGCCATGAGAGAATAAAACTGTATCGTCTGCATACGTTATTATTTCCAAATCTTTGCATACCGTGGGAAGATCGTTAATGTAGGTGGAAAAACAAAAGAGGTCAGAGGACCGATCCTTGGGGCACCCCTATACTACAGGTCTGGAAAGGAGATGACCTGTTTTTAATCCTAACGCACTGGGAGCGATCAACTAAATAGGAATGCAGCCATTTAAGTAAGTTGTCAGAAAGTTTAAAATTGGCTAATTTGGACAGGAGAATGGAGTGGTTCACAGTGTCAAATGCCTTACATAGATCTAAAAACACAGCGCCTACCACCCCCCTTTGTCAAGCCTATCCTTTATGACCTTGAGGAAGTAACAACTGGCTGTTTCCGTTGGGTGATTTGAACAGAAACCAAAGGGCATAGGATCGGTCCAATGTCAGGCCCCCAACCGACGCCCTCGTTACACAATACCAATTCCAAAATAGTTGGAACGAAGTGTAAGTTGTGAATAAAATCAAAATGCAATGACTTTCAGATCACATGAGCCAATATGTTATTTACAATAGAACATAGATTACATTTCAGAAGTTGAAACTGAGACATTTTACATTTTTATGCAATAAATGAGCTCATTTCAAATTTTCTAGCTGCAACAGGTCTCAAAAAAGTTGGGACACAGGCAAAAAAGGGCTGAAAAAGCAATTAATATATAAGAGAATCAGCTGAAAGAACATTTAGCAAGTGGGGGCCGCCAAGCCAATGTTGACATGGAGATTTAAAAAAAAATTTCGAAGTATGTATTATGATTGGTCATTATAAGTGGAATACTCATTGTAATATATTGCTAAACTGTAAAAATGTAAATAATTATGTATATATGTATAATATATAGAAATAAATACATTGAAACTAATTAATACTATTGTTGTCATTCCGTGACAATTTGCCTCTTGTAATTCCGTGACATTGACTTTTTGAAATTTCTTGCCCACAAAGCAGGGACAAAGTCAATATTTGTTTCTATAACTTACAGTATTAACAAAAAACACCTTAAATATGAACATATTGAAGTTTCATTACTTAACTATGATAGGAACATCACTTTCTGGATAGTTAAACACAACATTTAAAAAACCACATCAATTTTGTGTAATTCCGTGACAGAGTAGTTTTTGCCTGTTTCTTCTATGAAAATTTCTCAAAAAATATTTTTTCAGTTAATAATATTAAAGAACAAGTTAATACCTTCAATATGACATATCATACTTGATTTTATCTTATTTAGTTGTTGAGTTACAACCCAAAATGTAATGGGACTGTAATTCTGTGACAGCTTGGCAGCCCCCAAGTAATTACATTAACTGGCATTGGGTTTGTAACATGATTTGCGGTAAAAGGGATGTTTTAGAGAGGCTGAGTCTCAGAAGTAAAGAGGGCCAGAGGCTGTCCAACCTGTTAAGGCTTGTGTAAAAAAATTGTGGAATACTTTAAAAACAGTGTTCCTCAATGTCAAATTGCCAAGGTTTTGAAGGTCTCATCATCGACAGTCCATAACATCATCAAAAGATTCAGAGAAACTGGAAAAATCTGTGTGTGTAAGGGACAAGGCTGAAGACCTTTACTGGATGCCTGTGATCTTCGCGCTCTCAGACACCACTGCATCACTCACCGGCATGATTCTGTCATTGACATTACTAAATGGGCCCAAGAATACTTCAAGAAACCACTGTCTGTAAACACATTCCGCCATGTCATCTACAGATGCTACCTAAAACTCCATCATGCAAAAAGGAGGCCATTGTTAAGCATGATCCAGAAGCGCCACTGTGTTCTGTGGGCCAGTGCTCCTTGGGGGGCCAAATTTGGCCGAATACGCCCGGTTTCTGCCTGAGATGCCCGGATTTTTAGGGCAGAAACCCTAAGTCAGAAACCGACCAAAACACTTTGCGTGCTGTAGCTGTATCGTTATTTAATAAATAATTGATCTAAACAGTGATTTCCACTTTGATTTAGGCCTACAACAATACCTGAATTACATTTGACTGTATCTTTTACAGTTTTTTTATATATACGTCCAAGTCAGAAACTTTTCTTAAAAAGGTTGTTTTTTTTGGAACACAAAAATCCCACTCACTCCCTGCAGGTTGGAGTTTTTTTTTTTTTGCCCTTTTGCACCATATATTTTGTTCATCCTGAAGGATTATTTGGGTGTAGGGACCTTTTTTGTTTTTTTTTTAGAGTGCTAAATGTAAAAACTAAGACAGAAACCAGTCCCTTGTAGACAATTTATTAAATGTCACCACAATACACAAAACGACGATAGGGTCGTATGCCGACTGTCAGACATAGCGAACTCGTCTATTATGCACAGAAAAAAAATTGAACGCACTTAAATTTAAAAAAACAAAAAGTGCACTATTTAGCTTGGTACATGGACATTAAAAAAAATGCAATTTTTGGCCACTTTTCCAACTTTAAGGACAAAAAAGACAGGGCAATGTTTATCGCAGACCTTCAATATAATATTGTATTTTGCAATATGATTTATCTCTGCAAAATTTATGATGTAATTTTAAAACATTTGCACTCTTTTAGTAGAATGCCCTGTGTATAACCAATATCACGTCCCCAAATCAAAAAAAAATTGGGATAGTGTGTTGAAGTAAAGCAATGATTTGTAAAATATCTTTGACCTATATGAAATTGGACTCAGTACATTTTTTGATGAGATGAAGGAGTCACTTGCACTTCAGCCCCTCTCTTAAGAAGAGTCTGTGCTCTCTGAAAGAACAGTATACACAGATGTAAGGACGAGACTGGAGCACTCAAATCACTTGCACAAATTTATTGAGGTGCCATGAATAACGTTTCAACTCACTGTGTCTTCCTCAGAGTCAAACTAGTACTGATGAAGTTAGGACAGCTAAATAATCTACTCTGCTCAGAGATTAACTTCCCATTGGAAAACAAGGGAGTAGGGAGGTATCAATGCTATACCAATACTGTGACAGCACTTAGTAAGAAGGTGTTACCTCAACAATCAACATTGATCCCACATGATCAAAAGTAACAACAATAATATATAGTGATATAGACTAATGGAAAACGGCATGCTATGAAAAATAAGAGGAAGAAGGAAAGGTTTAATTCTCCATTTAGTCCATGTGGCTCAACTGTATTCAATTTGTAATCCAATAAGCTTCTCTTTTGAGCGGTTTATTTACAATGTCATCGCCTCTCCGCGAGGGAACAATTTTCTCAATGTCCCAGAATTTAAGTGACGCTGCCGAGCCATGATTAGCTTGAGCATGGCGTTCTGCTATTGCATAGTCCATGTTCTGATTGCGAATAGCAGCATTGTGGTCGGCGATGCGAAGTTTGAGGGGGTGTTTAGTTGGGCCTACGTAGAGCAACCCACCCAGACATTTGCGAATTTAAGCGACATGAGTGGTATTGCATTCATGAATGAATCAATCTTATATTTTTTGCCTATATGTGGATGACTAAATCTATTGTGTCGTGGAATTGATGTACTCCACAAAGCCCTTCTACTCTTCAGAAGTACCAGTCCAGCAACATAAAATATTGTCAATGTATCTTTTGCAAAGTAAGATTTTGGAGAAAAAGTTGTGAACTGGACTATGAATGAATTTATCCTCCTAGAGTCCGATAAATAAACATGCAAATAACGGCGCATAAGAAGTGCCCTGCTTACACCTCTCCTCTGTAGGTAGTAGGACCCTGCATATTGGAAATGGTTACGGAATATAATTAATTGTGCAAGTGTCAGTAGAAAATCACCTGGTGGTAGAATTGTGGTAGGTCTTGTATCAAAATAGTCTGTGAACCCTTCAATGCCGGCAGAGTGAGGGATACAGGGGGGTCATTCCATGCCAATAAACCAAATTTTTTGAAAAGTTCCAGGGGCGTCCATCTCCGATTTGGCCAATTTTTTTCTAAAACTATCTTAGGGTGTCAAAGGAAGGAATCCCAAGTTTCAGCTCAATATCTCGAATGGGGGGGGTGGGGAGGCGAGCACTGGGCTGAATGTGGGTGGTCTGTGGGTGGGGTCCTCACAGGACCCTCTCCGCATGGGACCCAATAACCTGTGATTACGGAGCATTTGGACCTGAACTGCACTTATAAGTGAGGTCAAGATGCTCATTTCTCCATTGCCCACACTTATTTTAAGTGTATCCAAAGCTAAACATTTTTTAACTGATTTTAAGCTGTACTTTCTATAAGCGGCACTGGAATGGTCATCAACTGCCGCACTTCGTGTGGCCAAGAAAAAAATTCAGCATTGGCCTCACATAAGTGTGAATAACATCGGCATTATTAAATATAATATATATATATTATATATTAAATATAAATGTATTATTATATATATACAGTATATTATGATATTTCATGTTGTATAGCCTACGTAATCCAAATGCTTTATATGTAGGTTAAATAAGTGGTCCGATTTTAAGATCGCCACCAAAAAACGGGTTGCGGCGCTCAGGCGCAGCAGCGCAATGACCGGAGGAGGCCATCAGACTAAAACCTCCCGCTGTCACCGTTCGAGGAGCGCGTGACAGCAGGGCTCCCCCTCCATCATGGGAATACCAGGCAGTGGGGACACGGATGAGTCCCCACCCCCTCGATCGGAGCTGCATGAGGGTAATTGTTAAAATACAGTCTGCAGAGATCACTCTTCATTATACTTTTAACAGTATTACTCCACAGTATTACTCAAACATTGGAATATCCTCAAAATCGGCCCATCTCTTAAAGAGATTTCTGTTCAGCCCCCTCGAATTTCCCTTAGGTGTGCACATATTCTCAGTTATCGGCTGGTCCATTCTAACATTTGTACGCCACCCCTCTCTTCCTGGCTTCCAGCTCTACCCATAGGTTTTACCGCTGAGGGCACTGTCTGTGCCCACGGCTCAAACTCCTCTGACATTAAAGAATCCACACACCCACACGCGGGCAAGAATTTAAAATGAATTCCTTTATCAACTGCAAGGGCACTCATGTGATTTACAGGTTAAAATGCCCATGCGATTCAGTGTGTGTGTGGGGCAAACCAAGCATTAGCCTGCAAACAGGCTCTCGGCTGGTTCTTTAGCGGTGTTTATTTTCGAATTAGGAGTTCCTGGGGCGTGCGGTCAAAAGAGAATCGGGGCGAGCGATGAAAACAAGAAAAGAAATTATTTATTTAAAAAAAAAAAAACTTCCTTTCAGTTACAAGTCAGAAATGAATTATTTTAACATGTAACAGCAAATTATTATAATTTGCGTTTCGGACACAACATGTTTCGAATACTACAAAAGTTTACATCAATATGGAGAATGTGTGTAAAAAAAATCTGAGAAATATAACAAACATCATATGATTGGTATTCATGAGTCCTGTCATAGATGCATAAAAATGGTTTGCTGCTGCATCTTTTGACCTTGCAACTGGACATGTTGCGGACACTACAAAATTTCCGTTACAAATAATGAATTATATTTGGACATACACAAGACCCATAAGGCGTTGGCAAATTTGCTAAGGAATTATCGCAGCTTGTAAACTAATAAGATCTTTACTGTAAACAGAACAAATTGATCATTTTGTTGTTTTTATTGCCTTTATAATGATCTATCATTACAAAACTATGAATTTTATAATGCCAGAGATGGTTCATTCAAAGGCTCATGGTCTTATCAATTTTCTTCATATTGAGGTGAAATAACCTGCAAAACAAACCATAAATAAAATGTCATTGCCATATATGCCAGTAGAATATTATACAACTTTGCAAAAAAGTAAAAGAGACAAATTGCAAATGCATAACATTCTAATGTATTGTTTCTATAAGCATAAATAGGCTTCTTTTTTGTAAATGTCATCAGTGATGGAATTTTAGTGTTTACCCAATACATTACCAAGATGTCAAAACTCTCAACGGCAAGTTTTCTTTTACTTCACAGTCTGTTCTGTCGCGCAACAAAAGTGTAACAAAGGCATTTTGTACAAATGGACACCCTAATCTTGACTGACATCATTGTCTTATACTGTCTACTGCGAAGTACTAGTGAAAGTAAATTTACAAATCACAGCTTTCTGTTTTTCTGTGCATTTTCAATGCTGTCCCAACTTTTTTCAATTTGTGTTATATTTTATGTACGGAAATGTCACCGATCTGTCTGCCACTAAACTGCTCTAACTAGCACATCTGGCACATTTGTCATTCTTTCTTACTGCTACTAAAATTGTTCCAGCCAGACAAAAAATAAAATCGCTAAAAATCAAGTAAAGACCAGTTTATCACCATGAAGTCACAGAATTCAGTTATCCAGAGAAAAGAAGATGACTGAAAAGGAATTTTAAGATCCGGTGAGAAAAAATGTTCAATCCGTTACTTAACATGACAAAGATTTTAAAAAAGTATCAGAACGAAATTACATTGCCTATATTGACACCATGTTAATAAATTGACTGTTGAAATATTTTTCCATTGTATTGGACTATGTGAAAAGTAATGTTACTGATGTGGACGCCAACCGTTTTGAATGTAACATGCTTTTACCAAGCAAGAATCACATGACCAGAAAGTCTTCGAAGTTCAACAACAAATCATTTAGTAAAATATGTATCTTCAGTCACACCATCTCATTTGCAGAATTCTGGATTTGCACTAACTTGGCCTGTGCGCCCTTGTTACTTCACATTGTTTCTGCCAGTAACATTTTACAGGTCCATTTGGGGTACTATGCCATTTCTTGGCATAGTAACTCAAAACATTCTTTGAATTACTTTGCCAAGAAAATTGTCACTACTTCTCCTGATATTCATTGAAATATTTAATCTTTGAGAGTGGATATATCTTCACACGAGTATTATTTATTAGGGCACCCCTAAGTCTCTCCAGTACTGTACTTGTACTCAAACAGAATAGAAGATTTCCCTGTTGAACTCAACAGTCTTTGCATGTTGACATTCCAACTTGGTCTTTTATCGATAATAAACTGGAAAACCTGTCCCAGGACATTCCTTAGGAAATGGGCCAACTAGCAGAACCATGCTGTCGGGATCCTGACTTCACCTTTTATCACAGGATGACTCTCAAGGTTCCCACGTATGTTGCCTGATTAACAATCAAGGAATTTAGTTGTTCGAAATAATCTCTGGTATTATGTAGCCTGTAATGATTAAGTGGTGCTAATGCCCAAGCGATTCAATCACATTTGGCTTCAAAGAAAGACAGCGTATTAAAAAAATGATGTTCATTCCCTTTATTGTTGTAGCCTTTTGTTCTTTAGAAATTATGGAAGATGAATGAAAATTGAAATGGAACTGGTTTAAGCATTAAATATCATGTTTAATGTGGAAAACTATGTTGTAAAATTAATTATCGAAAGTTATGCGCACATTTAAAAAAAAAAAAAAAAAAAAGGTTTGAGCATTTGTTCAAAATGGCAGTGCATTGGATGTCAGTAAGCCCAGCTAAAAAGTTTACAAGTCTCTGCTGTCAAGTGAGCAGATCGCAATCAGATGCCATGAGTAATAATGTCAGGGAAATATAAATTAGCCGGTCATTCTGTTGATTAGTCCTAGTAAATTAGCCGATCAATTATTTGATTGCTTATCAGGCAAAGTAAATGGGAACATTCTGAGGGTAATTGCATGTTAAAAGATGAGGATTTTTTCCCAACCTTACCTTTCTCTGATGGCACATTTCTGCCTGTTTATTCTGTGTCTCCTGCCCCATGAATTGTTGATAATCTTCTGGTGTTAAACAAAGTGCCACAATATTTTAAGACTTTCTGTACCTGACAGCAGTGTAATTGTCTTTCTTGCCAGACAACCCTTGCTTGTAAGACAGCTCAGCCCACAATCTGTTCTTTTGGTGATTTTCAGCATTTTTATGGTCCAGCATGGTGCTAACATTTTAGTTTTTGGCAGTAAAATGCCATTAACAGCACACTGTTTGACTCTGTTTTTTTTTTTTAACAGCTCGTAGCACTATTAATACTGAAGTCCTCTGGCGTCATAGAATTTAGTCAGTGGTGCAATATTGGTTAGAGGGACAAGTTTAAGAGCTGCCGTGGTCATGTGACTGGTTCTTTGACCAGAACCATTGTATACATGTGTCTGGCCGATATTTTAACTGCTTTAGTTTCATTTTAGGATTACAATATGTAATTTGCCTTCCAGAACAAAGGCTCCCTCCAGTTTGAGGACAAGTGGGATTTGATGCGCCCCATTGTTCTGAAGCTGCTTCGCCAGGAATCCGTTACCAAACAGCAATGGTTTGATCTGTTCTCGTGAGTACACACTCCACCCCCCGCCCCACAGTTTGACCATTGTCTCGGTGGTGCTGCTCAGAATAAATCATTTTCTGTGCTTATGAAGCAGATATAATTTTATCCTTTTCCTGGGCTATGAAGGTGTTATATATTTTCAGGCAGTTTTTTTCAAAGGGCAATTTAAGTACATTCTATTACTTGAAGTGAATGATACCTCATCATGTGGACTATGTACCATTTCTTCTCATACTCTAAAGTCTGGACAGTTTAAAGTCAGCGAGATTAGTTTGATGGCATTATCACAGCTGTTGGGGTTATTTCAGTCTTTTTGAGAGGAGAAGCCCATTTTTACATGCTATAAAAACCAGGGCAAGAAACGAGGCTCCTGAATGAAGTCACGAGATTTATTACGACTAGACAGACGTTTATTTTTTCTTTTTTTGTGCTAAATGGCCCGTGTTGAAAATGAGTAGGCTTGCCTTACTTGAGTGCTTGTTGGCTCGACGACTTTATTGCTAGTCTTTTAGCATTATTTATCTGGGATGCATTCAGATTACTTGTTTGAGTAGCTACTCATGAAATCCTTTCTTTTGCTCTTGATTGTATTGCTCATAATAGTTGCCTACCTCTCACAGAGATGTTCATGCCGTTTGTCTCTGGGACGATAAAGGTCCCGCAAAGATCCACCAGGCTCTCAAAGAAGATATTCTAGATTTTATCAAGCAAGCACAGGCGGTAAGTCCAGTTGCCCTCTGGTTCTTTGCCAATATGTGGTCTTGCTGCTGGTGAATTACAGTGCCCTCAATAATTATTGGCACCCCTGGTTAAGATTTGTTCTTTAGCTTCTAATAAATTCTGTTTTTTTTTTCTAAATAATATAGGACCACAATGAAAAAAGAAGAAAATCCAACCTTTAATTCAAGTGCATTTATTTAGTGTGAAAAAAAATCCCACATTAAGAAATCATTCTTTTACATCAAATCATGTGTGCCACAATTATTAGCACCCCTGATGTTAATACTTTGTACAACCCCCTTTTGCCAACAAAACGGCACCTAATCTTCTCCTATAATGTTTCATAAGATGGTAGAATACAGAAAGAGGGATCTTCAACCATTCCTCTTTGCACAATCTCTCTAAATCAGGGGGTGTCAATTAGAAATGTAAAAGGTCCAGAAAATACATTTTGAGGAAGTCATAGGTCCACAGCCCGTGCGTGGCGTCGAAAAATTTTGGCCTTTTTTTTTTTTAATTAATTTATTTTTTTAAAACTTTTTTTTATGTTTTTATGTAGTTTGAGGCTGGGTGTACTGTAATAATCAGGAGTTATTGGAAGGCACAAAAACATTTATTTTCAGTATCACACTGATATTCTTTCTTACTTGGTATTAGAAACTGCTTTTCTTCATTAAAGGTGAATCAAGTATCTCCTAAATTCAAACATTCACATATGTAAGCTCAAAAATAAAACTAAATGTCCTTTTCAACAAAACAAACCCTCATACCCTCAGATAAACAAAGTCAGTTAAGGTGCACAAAACATTATTTTTGTCAAACACTGCTGCTTAATGAGAGAATTGGCAATTTGGCTTTGCTGCCAAGACTTTGCACTTTGGCACAAGAGGTGTGATGACCAGGCGGAGACACTCATGCAAGTGTTCATTGGTGAGTCTAGTGCAGTATTTGTTCTTCACAATATTCATTGTGGTGAGTGCAGACTCACAGCTGTAGGTTGAGCCAAACATTGTGAGAATGTGAACTGCCATCTTGCACAATAGAGGGTAATTAGCAGCAGTTACCATCTTTGTCCAGAGGGTGATAGCGTCACACTGAGCCCCTTTCAGTACAATGTTCTCCTTGAGGTCAATCAATTCACTTTGCAGTGAAGCAGCTCTGGCCCATGGGAAGGTTTTTTGTGCTTCTGCAGAGAACCCTCTCACATTCTTGACTAGGAACAGTTGGAGTTGTTCTCCTAATTTAAGATCTTCAAAGCGAGTCTTGAAGTTCTCAATCAGCTTCTCCAGGAATTCCACATGGGACTGATGATCTCCTTCTCCCTTGGTCTGTTCCAGAAGTTTGGGGAAGTGCAGCATGCCCTCCTATATGTAAAAATAAGGAGCACTGCTTAAAAATTGCAATTATGAAGGATCAAAAATATGTTAAGTGGAATCCAGGAAATGAGTGTGATGGATAGAAAATATTAATAACAACAACTCACCTGTATGTCACTTTAGTAAAGCTCCAGCTTCCTCTGGAAGGCACGCACTTCTGTCATCAGCCCACACACTGCGCTGTTCTTCCCCCGTAGCTTCAGGTTTAGGCCATTGAGATGAGATGTTATATCTGCTGAAAATGCCACAGTTTCCATTTTCCCAGCATTTTGCACAAATGCAAGGAACTCTTCTGCTTTTGTGCTCTTTAGCTGTGACAGAAACTCTTGCAGCTCCTTTCTAATGGCCCCAAAACGCTCCTGGACCCGGCCTTTGCTCAGCCATCTGACGTTGTTGTGCAGGAGTAGATCATCATAAGCTGCATCTACCTCTGCCAGGAATGTGTGCAGCATGCGGTGCTGCAGTGCAGATGATGCTCTCAAGAAGTTGATGAGTTTTATCATCGTTTGCATGACTTCAGAGTACTGTTCTCCAAGTTTTGCACAAAGGACAGTCTGGTGGATTATGAAGTGGTAAGATATCAAGCCAGGGTGGTTTGCTCTCATACGTGAAACCAGTCCGTTCTGTCTTCCCAACATGGCTGGAGCTCCATCAGTAGCAATTGACACAGCTTTTTTCACATCTATCTCTTTTTCATTCAACATTTCTGAGATTACTTTATAAATGTCTCCACCTCTTGTTTCTCCAGTGAGGTTTGCTAATCCCAGCACATCTTCAATAAACTCCTCCTTTGCCTCATCATAATACCTCACAAACACCACCAACTGTGCATTATCAGTGGTGTCAGTGGATTCATTCACTCCAAGGGAAATGCACTGTGCATGTTGTATTCTATCACGGAACTGTTTGGACAAATCGTCAGCAAGTACTTCAGTACGTCTCGTTGCTGTGTCATGTGAGAGTGGGATTTGCTTTATTTTAGCTGATATTGTCTCCCTTTCTATGACTTCTAACAAGGTGTCCATCACTGCAGTCAAAATTTATTTGATCTTTTCTGCACTCTGCTGTTCTGTCATGCATGAGGTCATTTTCGTGCAAGAAGCTTCATATGACTTTTTCAGCTTTTTTTATTTTATCTGTTCGTAGCTCTGATTTTGGGGGGCAATCTCTATCAAAATCGCGGTGGCGCCTCTCATAATGGCGTTTTATGTTTTCACTTTTTATCAGAGCAACAGTGCTTTCGCACAAAAGACACATTGGCTTTGTGCTCGAAGGAGGTAATATAAACATATATTTTTAGTTCCATTCCTCATTAAATCGGCGATTTTCAGTGTCCACCTTTCTCCGACTTGCCATTTTGATGTCGGGTGCTGGGTGTGAGCGACGCTCCTGCTGCAAAAACGTTCCCGCTGCCTGTGCCGTGCAAAGAAGACATGGAAGGAGGAGGCTGTGTGACTGCCGGTTTGCGTAGTTATTAGCCAATCAGCACATCATTGTCCTGGGAATAACCGCCCATAATGCAAGCGTGAGCGCGTGCTCTCTCTCTCTCGGCCAGTCTAACCCTCGCGTCAGTCAGTCAGAGTGGCGTGCTGTTTTTTTTTTTTTTTTTTTTTTTCCTTTCTTTCTTTTTGCCCTGGGTCCATAAAGAGGTGGTCCGCAGTCCGGATGTGGACCGTGGTCTGCCAATTGCTTACCCTGGCTCTAAATCATCCAGCAACCTGGGTCCTCTCCTCTGCACTCTCCTCTTCAGCTCACTCCACAGGATTTCAATGGGGTTGAGGTCTAGAGACTGAGATGGCCATGGGAGGAACTTGTTTCTGTGTCTGGTGAACCATTTCTGTGTAGATTTGGCCACATGTTTAGGGTCATTATCTTGCTCAAAGACCCATTGACGACCCATCTTCAGCTTTCGGGCGGAGGCCACCAGATTTTGATTTAAAATGTCCTAGTATTTCAAAGCGTTCATGATGCCATGCACCCTAACAAGGTTCCCAGGGCCTCTGGAAGAGAAACAGGCCCACAGCATCACCGATCCTCCCCCATACTTCACAGTGGGCACAAGGTGCTTTTCTTTTGTGTTCCGCCAGACCCACTTAGAGCTTTTTGGCAACAAACACTCTATCTTGGTCTCATCTGACCAAAGCACACGGTCCCAGTTGAAGTCCCAGTACCGCTTAGGGAACTCCAGACATTTGTGTTTATGATTGTGAGTGAGAAAAGGTTTTTTCCATGCATGCCTCCCAGACAGCTTGTTGGCATGTAGATAGCACCTGATGGTTGTTTTGGAGACTTTGTGACCCCAAGATGCTACCATTTGTTTCAATTCTTCAACAGTGAGCTTTGGAGAACTTCTTATTTCTCTTACCATCCTCCTCACTGTGCGCAGTTGCAAAATAACCTTGCGTCCTCTTCCAGGCTTGTTTACCACTGTTCCAGTTGTTTTAAACTTCTTAATGATTCCTCTGACAGTTGATATGGGCAGGTGCAGGCGAGTGGCTATTTTATTGTAGCCATTGCCTGACTTGTGAAGGTCGACACACATCTGCCTTACTTCAATGGTGTGTTCCTTTGTCTTTCCCATGTTGAAGAGTGGAAAAGAGAAATGGCCTCTGTGTCACGTCATATTTATACCCCAGGGAAACAGGACGTGATGGATTACTAATTAAATGTTCCTAGATACCCTGATCAACTTTGTAAACTACTGTAGAAATGACAGATATACTTCAATGACATTTATTTCCTAGGAGTTGTTAGGAGTGCCAGTAATTGTGTAAGAGGTGATTTTATGAAAAATAATTATTTCGTAGTCAGGGATTTTTTTTGCCCCTTAAAATTCCCTCAAGTTGAAGGTTACATTTTACTACAATTTTCAGTGTGAGAATATGCTTCTGCAATAATGAGCAAGAAGGGTGCCAATAATTATGGAGGGCGCTGTAAGTTTCGGCCGCAGGAAAAACTAACGAAGAATCATGCGAAATGCAGGTGTTTTTTCTGATTTCTGAAACACATACACATAGATTAAGTGCAAAACTATCATCAAATAAGGCCAAATAGGTGTTTTTTTTTTTTTTTTGCAATTTATACGCTGGGCTGAACTCAATTTCTGTTGATTTTTTTGCCTCCTTGAACAACCTTTGCCAATAGCCTCGCAAAACCAGCGCTGCTCAGTGTTTACTGTTAGGAGCTATTGATGTCCCATTCTGGAACCATTTAGTACACAACTAATTCAACGCCGTAAGGATCCTTTTGTTGGCTTCAGTGAAGACGAAGCTCCAGCAAATGTGAATATATAAATTTTTTCTCCGAGAATGCTTGCAATCCCTGAATATTGAATGTGAAAATAGTTTTTGTGACCCGCAAAAACTCCCCTCGCTATTTGAAATGCCTCATTTGTATTAATGGGTATGCAAAAATGATGCCATGCGAAAGTGGATGTGTGCGATTGGACGCAGAAATGAAGAGAAGTTGGCCAACAGCAAAATGCCGCGGCCAAAGAAATATCTGACTGCTTCGGCGTGTAAAAGCATTGGAAAAGTACAGGAAGAAGGTCAGTTGAAGGCCAGGATAAATGTAGAAGGCCAAAGCGATCGCTGTTAGACTTTTTAAGCCAGGTGATATTTCTGGTGAAGATGTGGCCAAACTTTTGCTGGATACATAAGAAAACGATGCCTGGTGCAAAATGCCCAATTTCCCTGTTTCCTAGCACTTTCAGATCGTTAATGTACTTGAAATCATCTCATATTTATAACTAGACATATTTTTACTAATGAATTATTATGTCCCCCGGAGGGGGGACATATAGCGTTTGTGACAATTCCTGTGCGCCTTGATCGTTATCGTTATCGTGATTGTTATTGTGCGCCATACCAAACGACGTCACACACTTTTTATGAACATTTATGAAGATATCATTACAAAACTTTTCATACACACATCTGGTCCCGAGGTAGGTTGCTATTGAATTTCGGCCAAATCGGAATTTTTTGTAAGCCTCTCCCTCCAGGAGCCCGATTAACGTCCAGTGGCCCAATATGTTGTACATCACGGTATTTGAGAGAGAGAGAGACAGTGAGAGACGCACGCACACCACACCACACCATGCATGCGTTATTTGGATCTATGATACAACAGACTCCTGCCATCATGTTCCATGTGCCATTCCAGTCATACAGCGAAAACCATTCAGTGAGTTTGAACACCAGTCGCGGTCGCGGGCGACCGACTGGACTGCGTCTAGTTTCTAATGCATGAACATAATTTATTTACTAGCTGTCGAGTCTTATGACTGATCTGACATGACTTTTCACGCAAATTGCTCAAGCATATGAAGTACTAGGCACGTCGAAATGGCCACGGTCCAGCAGCCACAATGGCTGATGGTAACGGTCGAGTGATTGCTTTCCTTGGAATTTATGCTTGTTAGGGGTCGAGGATGACATTAAAACTCACACACAAATATTTTCATTGGTACAGCCTGGCAAATTATGCAAAAAAGAAGTGTACCACTCAGGGAACAGTTCCGTTAGTGTTTGAGATCATCTTGTTGGAATGCTCAACTTTTTTCTTTAGCATTTTAATTAGCGCTTTAATCTTCTTGACTATATTGAATATTCAAACTAGCCTGTGTGATTTAACACATTTTTTGGACCTTTGAACTGGGCAGCATCCCCTTATTACTTTGCAAACAAAGCGCGGCCTTAATCAGTTAAAGATTGTGTTCATTCCACCGCTTCACGTCTCCTCAGTCTCATAAGTCCCACCTCACTCCCTAAACTACCCTCTCAATCACTGTATAGCCAGCTGCAGAAATATTGGCATCCGTGATAGAAAATTAAGAAAAAAAAGGCTGAATATAAAAAATGGCATAGTTGATAATCCAAATGTAAAGTTCAAACATATTAAAAAAAAATTACTTGACCACAAAAAATATTTTGCTCGTCCAGATTTTTTCTTTATTTTCGCAGATCTTTATACAAATGGTTTTCCACCATATATATCAACCAAGTGAGAAAGTATTTGCCTCCTCCAACTTAATTTCTGGTTGTGCCACCTTTTGATACAACAGCTGTGGCCAAATGCTTGCGAAAATCTAGGGAACAGTCTTTTACTCACTCTTGAGAAATTTTGGCCCCCTCTTCTCTCTTTAATTCAGCCACATGGTTCCCGAGCATGAGCTACCCGTTTATGGTCCTGCCAATGTCAATGTCATTCCTGTCAGGACTTTGATAAGGCCCTTCAAGTCTTAGTTTTATTTAATTTGAGCTCTTAAGATCGGGAGCCATTGCAGCGTTCCAGTTGATACCATTTTTGCAAAGTTTCTTTCACATGGTGGAATCACGAACACTGACTCTATTTGAGGGGAGTGAGGCCTGCCGTTCCTGAGTTCCTCTGGGATCTTGCGTGTCTTCCTGGATGAGCTGTAAATTTCCTCTTGGAGGAATTTTACATGGCAGGCCACTCCTTGGAAGAACCTAGACTTCTCGATTTGGAGATAATAGCCCTTTGCTGTGGTTTGCTGGAGTCCCAGATCCTTTTTAAGCATAATGGCTTTGTAACCCCAGCCACCCTGATGTGTTTCAGGAATATTGTAGCTCATCCCTTGTGTAAATTCTTGATATAGCTTTGTTGTGTGTTGCTTGTTGAGAGCTACTGGCCTACTTCACATTACTGGAAAGGCTCTTTTTGTGGCTCTGTTTATAGCAATCAGCTGGCAGCTATCAAGCCTGGGTGCGTCCAGTTTAATTCAACCAAATTATCAGTTAAATTTTGCTTGAGTAATTTCTGGGACAGGTCAGTTGTAATCAGATAACCTTTTCAATGAAGGAAATGGTCCTTAAAAAAACCAGTGTTTTGCTTTTACTCAGGCTATCTTTGTCTTATGTTGAGATTTTTTTGAAGATCAGAAACAATTACATGTGACAAATATGCAAAAATGGAGGAAATCAGGTGGGGGCAAGTACTTTTTTATGGTATTGTATAGCTTTTCATTTTTTCCATCTTTTTTGCATGCAAAGTCTTTGCCTATTTTTATCAAGGGTGCCAATGCTTCTGGTCTAACTGTATGCTGTGGAATGTTGGTAAAGTAAGCAACACTTGGGTGTAAATTTCTGGTTCAAAATTTACCTGTATTATGCATTTGTATTTTATGAGGGATCAAACAGCTCTGATTTGAGTGAGGTAAGAAAAATCTTCAATGAACCCATTGTAGCTAGTTCCTGAATTTATATCTCGACAAACCAAATATGCCTAATGCAAACTTACTTGAATACTCAGGGTCATTTTATTTTAAAACGACTTCTTAATTGTTTACCTGCGTGAATGCATGCAATGTCAGTCAATTTGAATTTGTCAGTGTTCGATTCAAACTAAATTGTCCCCGTCTTGAATTTTTATCTCTGTTTTGATCCAGACTGTAATGAAAATTTATTATTTGGTTGTATTAATCCCTGATTTTTGTGTGTGGTTGCTGATTGTCCGTTCCTCGTACGCAGAGGGTGCTGAGTCACCAGGATGACACGGCCCTGCTCAAGGCCTACATCGTTGAGTGGAGGAAGTTCTTCACTCAGTGCGACATTCTCCCCAAGCCCTTCTGCCAATTGGAGATCACTCTGATGGGCAAACAAGGCAGTAACAAGAAGTCTAACATGGAGGACAGCATAGTAAGGAAGGTACGAAGGCTGAAGTATTTATTACACATGATAGAATATTACGGAACAGTTTAGCAAGATTGTGTGTTTTGGGAATTGCTTTTTGGTACTGTTTATATGATGTATTGCAGAATGATCGGTTTTACCTCTATGTTTGGTGGGAGCTTCAGGTATAAGGGACAAAATTATCTATGATGTGCAATCTGTGCATGCAGAGTATGAGGGGGTTTAAGTTCCATCTCACTTCTCTGTTAAGCCTGTTCCCATTTCTTAGATTGTCCAGACTGTAATCTCCACACGGTATGAGAGCTGGACCGTTTATACCTGTCCTGTCCTGTCCTGTCCTGTCCGCAGCTCATGCTGGACACATGGAATGAGTCAATCTTTTCCAACATCAAAAACCGTCTGCAGGACAGTGCTATGAAGCTTGTTCATGCAGAGAGACTCGGGGAGGCTTTTGACTCGCAGCTCGTCATCGGTGTTCGCGAATCATATGGTGAGGGGAGTAAGCACTAGTATTTTCCTCATGGAAATTTTATGTTGCTGATGGTGATGGTAAAATAAAATTTAATAACAAATGTTGCCAGACAAAACAAACCTGGCCCCCAGCACTTATTGTTAAATTTAGGATACTGACTCAGTTTTACAAGTGTGACCTCAACGGTTTTCAACTTATTGTTCTTTGAAAATCCTTGACCGTCTGTTTCACCTTTGAAGGTCACCAAAGGTTACAAGTCACGGTGTCTAATAAAAGCCCCTTTAGGAGTTCCTGTTTGCTTATAATGGTAAACATCTGACCATCTGCAACTGTTTTTGAGTTATAATTGAAAATAATTTATTTTCACTGATGATTTTGACCCCCCTGACATTTAACTCCCAACCGCTGCGGAGACTATCCAAGCTACACATCATCCAGCATTTGGTTGGAAGCAGAATTGAAAGTTGCACATTTTAGTTTTAGTTTGAAGTTATCGCAAAAAAAAAAAAAAGAAGCTATTTTGACATTTCCAATGACCTTGGCCTTGACCCGATCATCCCCAAAATTTAAAAAGGTAATCTATGGACCACTACCCACTTACTGTGAAAGTTTGAAGTCAGACAGTGCAAATGTGTGGATGCTCAATTGTTAACACACAGACAAGCAAACAAACAGAGAAACAACACTGATTACAATACCTTGCCCTGCTAACTCGGTCGCGGGCGAGGTAACGAGGGTGAAGCCTCGAACATGAATGACATTGTCAGCCTAAAAATTGCAGGCGAGAGGCCGAATTTCATATGGGTATTTTTCCAGCTGTGGCAGCAATGATAACATTGAGAAGTGGTTTGCAGCAGTCAGGCAGTAACATTGATTTGTCATGTAACTACATTAGGCTGATGTAATCCATTTATAGTGGGCTCCAAAATTACTTACATGCCTGACTGGCAATGCAATATAATTATAGAGAAACAGAATATATGAACATGTGTTTATTAATGTTTTGATGGAAATAACCAATAGAAAATAAATTAAAACAAAATAAAGGTTTTGGCACCTTTCATTCAGTAATTGGTGCAAACACTGCTGGCAAGGATAACAGCATGGAGTTTTTTTCTATAATTTTTGAAAAAGTTAAGGCACCCATTTGCGGGGATTTTGGACTGTTCCTCTATGCAGATTGTTTAAAGATCCTTCGCATTCTTGGGTTTGCATTTATCAACTGCCCTCTTCAGTTCAGCCCACTGAGTTTTAATTGGATTTAGGTCTGGCAACTGGGATGGCTATTGCAGAACATTGATTTTGTTGTCACAAAACAATTTCTGTCTGTGTAGATCTTGAGGCGTGCTTTGGGTCATTGTCTTGACGGAAAGTCTACTCACGGCCTAGTCCCAGCCATTTGGCAGAGGGGACCAGATTATCTGCTAAAATATCCTGATACTGTAATACATTATGCAGTGAATCTTAACCATTGGCCCTGGACCTCTTGTATTAACCACCTAGCGCTCGGCGCCGTGTATACTCGCAAACGATTGCCGGGCTTGAGTCACGGATCCGTCTTTGAACGATAGCTCATGCGAGTCGTGTTTTTTTTTTTTTTTAATTTGGCATCTCCAATCCCACCTGAATCTGGAATGTCCAAATGGGGAACTATGTGCAAGGCTTTTGCATATGCGACCCCTGTTGCTTACTCAGGAGAGTGAAGACAGCTTGCGGCTCTCCTCCGAAGCACATGCCTGTCAGCCACCGCTTCTTATACACTCATTGGTTGAATCATCGCAAGTTCAGAATGAGGGCGGAGGATAATTCGAACATGAACAAGCTTAGAATCTTCCTGACAAGTGCCCTTCTGGCCAGCAGGAGACGCCTCAGGAATTAACTGAGCAACTTATATTACTCTTCCTGGCAGACCCTTCCCAATTTGCATCCCTGTAGCGCAATGACTAATTGTGCACTACTTCTGGAAAAGCTGCCCACCACTGCCAGATGGTACGACCGGGGCTCGAACTTGCGCCGTGATAGACACTTCTACTTCGCAATGTGATGCTTTAACTGAGTGAGCTATCCGGCAGCTCGTGAGTCATGTTTAACAGGGCAGCAGTGAGTGCTGCTGTGCACGCTGGCCCGAATTATTTTCACTGATTGTCGTTGGCGTAATGGGTAATAAGAACTGTGCCGTCTAGCATCTTAACCATCCAAACACTGACTGGAGTTCATGCAATATATGATAAGGATGCAATCAATTATGCTATATTTATCTTTTACTTACAAAGAAACAGATTGCGTAGTGACAGAATGACAGCGACATTAAAAAAAACTTGCGTAAAAAATCCTTGACAGTATGGTAAGTTTGGAAGCACTGTTTGACGCATAATGGAATCTCAACTCACGCACATGTAGCGTGACTCTTTCCTTACACCTTTCTTTGCACAAACTACACTAGATTCACAGTCTCAACTTTTTCGCAGTCGGCGGGTGCAAACTAGCCAGTTGATCACTGCGATCAACACCACTCATACTGTAGTTGCTATCAACAATACAACGTGGTTTCACCATTTGCTCACCCTCACGATTCCTCTTCACTGTTTCGCACATGTGGTGTGCGGGTTGACAGCATCTTCAAAAGCTTTTTGTCCTGCCACAGCAGGACCAGCGTCAGTTCGTTTGGCTGTCATCATGTGATCACGGTGAAAAAAGTAATGGAATGTATGCAAGTTATGTCTTATATCGCCCAAGACCAATCATAATGTCACATGAACTCAAACCATTGTCTGTGTTTAGACGCAAAGCAAAAAGTATTCACGATAACAGTTCTGCGTGTTTCGAGGCAAGACCAGCAATGTGATAAGACGCGGCTCCGGGACTCGAGCTGGTCGGCAGTAGTACAAGGACACACGTTTCCGGACAAGTTCGATACGCCAACTGATTAGAGATCGGACAGGTGTGAGTTGCGGTAATGTAAATATACAGGAAACAAGTGGTTAAAACCGCCCCAAAACATGACTGACCCACCGTCATACACTTAACAAAAATATAAACGCCCCATTTGACACTTTTAATCTTTAATTGGCATGAAAGGTTTTACAATATATTAAGTTGTATACAATTCATTTTATTGTTCAATATGCAACAGATTATTGTTCATTAAAGCATGATGGTAAATAGCAGTCAGAGATGCTCATAGACATGGTTGGGATCACTACGAGGATAATGAGCGTGTAGGTGCGATTCCTGCATTCAGTATTCCTATGACATGTTCCTGGATGATTTGCGACATTTGTGGCATGGTGACGTGCGGTGAAATTTGACATTTTGGGGTGGCCTTTTATTGTCCCCAGTTTGAAGGAGTGTCTGAGTTCTGTTCACGCTGTTTGAGCAGCGTCTGCACATGCCACACCTGTGTTGTGGGTGGAATCAATGCATCACTGAGAGATGAACACAAATGTTGTATACAAATCAAGATAAATAACCATTTTGCACAATTAAGACATTATCAGCTCATTGAGTAACACATTTCATGTTACATAAATAATTTACATGGGGCGTTTATATTTTTGTTAAGCGTATTTCACAGTGGGTATGAGGTGCTTCTCCTTGTATACATCTCTGTTTTGACACCAAACATGCGGATGCTGTATCTGACTGAAATTTTGATCTCATTTGACCAAAGCATCTTGTTCCAGCCATAATTTAAATGACGTTTGGCAAATTCCAAGTGCTTGCTTTTGTGTCTTCTGGTCAAGAGGAGGCTTCGGGCAACCCCTCTGTAGAGCCTGTGGTTTTGGAGGTGGTGCCTTATGGTGTTTTTTGGAACCTGATGACCTCAAGATGCCATCAGGGCCTGTAATTCCCTCACAGTGATTCTTCAGGATTTTGTTGCTTCTCTCACCATCCACCTCAGTATCCTGGGGGGCAAGATGCACTTGCGTCCTCTACCCTTGAGGTTTTCAATAATTCCATATCTTTGGAATTTTTTTTTATAATTGCCCTGACAGTGCTCAGTAGCATACTAAATCATTTGTGAATCTTCTTGTAGCCATTACTAGATTTATGAAGGTCTATGACCATCTGCGTCTTTTGAACTGACAGTTGTTTTGTTTTGTTCATGGTGTTGGATGACAAAGGGATATTGCATGTGTGTTACCCCATGTTTATACCTTAGTTAAATGGTGATGTAATGGCTCAATATAGTTCCTTAACACTGAGATAATACTTAAATTAGTGGAATTTAATACCTGGTTTAATTTTGGTCGATGTTTTTACAGTCATTAAGGGTGCCATAAATTGTAAAACCTTGATTTGGAGGAAATGGATTTTCAATTAAACCAGTAAGTGCTTTTGGTTGCTTTTATTGGAACATTAGGATTTCTAACGTGCAAGATTTCTCATGTGTTGCTATTTAGAGTTTGTTGATAAATGTATTTCTCAGAATTTTTTAAAGTATTGTTTGTGCATTGTCAATCAGGGGTGCCAGTCATTTTGGAGCCCACTGTAATTGTTTGATTGCACTGGAATTGCTTGACTTTCTATTAGATGAAAGTCAGACATGTCTAACAACAGTGTATGATAAACATTCTGCACCACCTTGACTGACTTGAGAACGTTACTGGTAATTTTGTGTTGCCAAACAAAGGTATGGATCAGAGCTCAGGAGACTCCTTTATTGTGAAGACTAGCGACATCTCTAATCTTCAGACTAAATCATGACTGAAAACTCTCTTGCATCCGTGAAATGACAATATACTTTAAAAGGCAGTATAACCTAGAATTGGTGTGATACGGTCATGCGGGTGCGGGTCCATAAATTGGAGAGAATAATAATTGCAGGTGGGTTGTGGGTGGATGATTTTAGCGTATTTGTGGATTCGGATGACGTTAGAGCCAATCTGCGCATCTCTAGTTCCTAGAGTTGAAGAGATGTGAACTGAATGCCTGCCATTATTTACTACCCTCTGCATCAAATTAGTTACGAAAACCATCACAAACATTTTTGAACTATTTCCAGTGACTGCGTTTGTCTCTTGGGAAAACACTGAGATATAGTACCCATTTCCCCTGACAGCTCAGCATCAGAGAAGGTTTCCATTTGCTGCGAACACCCCTCTGTCCATACCCCCATTAGGCACTCAGTTTTTTTCAGTGTTTAAGTACAGTTTGTGCTGGGCAATGTGAGTCCTTTTTTTCCTGTAGCTCTATGGATAAAAGGAGCTGTCTGAATTCTGCTCATTACTTTCCTCCAGTCAACCTGTGCTCCAACCCTGAGGACAAACTGCAGATATACAGAGATAATTTTGAGAAGGCGTACCTGGACTCCACAGAGAGGTTTTACAGAACGCAAGCGCCATCGTATCTGCAGCAGAACGGTGTCCAGAACTATATGAAATACGTGAGTAGTGTGTTCTTCATCGTCTCACTATTATCAGAAGTGATTTATTCTCATGTGGGACAGATGGTCTCTCATTATTATGTGATGACTCTTACAATGCTTGCGCTGTGTGCTGCTGTATCGGTGCTGAGGGGTAAGTGCCCTGCATGAGTGAATATACGGGGAGGAATACATGCTGTTCTGTTTAAGTGTCCAGCTGTCCTATTTTACTTTGAGATTTCTTCCCCAGTCTGTCTCACTGTTTCTATTGCCCGTGTGTGCTTGCTGTTAGTCTTTGAATCCTGTGTTTTTCTTGCAGGCAGATAGTAAGTTAAGGGAAGAGGAGAAACGTGCGCTACGCTATTTGGAGACGAGACGTGAATGTAACTCTGTTCAAGCAGTGAGTTTCCTGGAGTGTCAGGCAGTGTCGAGTCTGCGATGTGCATTCAGAAATTCCATGCAAGGGCGCGCAGGGGAGACATGGGCTGATGTTCTTGCATGTCTGTGCCTTTTCTTTTGCAGCTTATGGAATGTTGTGTGAACGCACTTGTGACGTCATTCAAAGAGACCATCCTGGCCGAATGCCCAGGCATGATCAAGCGAAACGAGACTGAGAGTGAGTACAGCAGGAGCGGTAATGCTGCTGACTCAGTGAGCTCAGGTTCGAACTGAATCGCTCAAGATCACTGTTTATTGTTCCATGTGCTTATGCTTTGCATTCTGGTTATTTGTTGATTTCTGAGCCTGATTATATCAGTTCCAATGTCCAGTGTCAGGGTGTCCATCACTGGTTATGTCAGGTTCTGGTTCTACTTTGTTTTTTTTTTTCTTTTTTTATGGGTATATGGTAACAGCAGGTTACACCAGGACTAAATAAATTGAATCAGATAATTCTCTGAGGGCCCAATTTTCAAAATTCATTTTTTGCATGATTTGTGCTCTTTATGTGGCAGGATTTTTGATTGTGTGCAAATAGTTACCAACCCCTATGAATATGTGTGGTTATTCTGAATGTATTTTGATTACAAAACATGCCCCTTGTACAAAATTCTGCCTCTGCCGATTACAAAGTGTTCTGGTTTAGAGCAGACTTCAGAGATGACGCTGGGATCACTGAAACTGTGTGGTCACGAGTCACCACCGGGTCCTGCCATGTAAAACTTAGCGCCAGGGCTCTTACTTATCCACAGCAACCATCCTTCACTGAGCAGTTGGATGTCCACACTGTGGAGAAACAAGACATGTTTTGTCCCTTCAGTGCTGGACAGTCAGTTGTTGAATTCAAGAAAGGCCCAAATTCACTGTATTTACTTGGCCAACTCACTGTAACCAAAATATCATTTGCCACTATATTTTGCCATTTGTTACCTCCGATGGGGCGATACGTGTGTTAAAAATATGATATTGAGATTATCGCCACTTCAAGAAAAAAAATCAAAACTTTTGTTAAAATAAGTCTCATGGAGTTGAGTGCTCACTGAATTCACCGATTCAGTTATTTTCTATTTATCATCATGTTCCAGTGAGCATATTTACTGAATAATTTTTATATGGGATCCAGCACTGCACCCCTAAATTGATGCAGAGCCTGGCTTTGTTAGTTGCATGAGCAATTTTCCTTTGGCTAATATGATCAATAAGTGTCTAATCTCACTCACATCCTATATTTTGGTTTCACTGTAAGATGTGGCATCACTCATTTTTATCCTTTGCATAGGACGCGGGACAAATTGCCATCAATTTGTCCATCTGTCTGTGAACATGGTTTTTGTCTGGAGCATAACTTGAAAACTGTTTTTGATTGGATTCTTTGGGCGCAGATGAATCTATCCATACAAGCTACTCAATATATGGGCTCATACGGGTGGATCCTCCACCTTCTTGGATTTTTTACAAGATTTTCAAAATCATTATCCCCCTAGATGGCCTAAGCAATTTGCATGAAATTTAGTTCACTTTATCTTCGGACTAAGGCCTTGAAATAGTATGTAAAAGAAGTTGCGGTATTATAATATATGGTTGCAGTAAGCCAATGAATTTTGCGGGTGATAGAATGAGCTTTAAAATGATCGTGTAAATGCTCAGTGATGAAATGTCATGCTCATGGAAACCTTCTCAGTGAGGTAAAATTCTCTTGTTATGGAAATCTGTCAAACTGAAGGTTTTCAGCCCTTTTTTGGAACAACTGACTCCACTCAGTAGCTGGTCAACAAGATCTCAGTGTTTTGATTGAGCTGTGCTTTTGGTCATACTGAAAATGTGAAGAATTATTGATTTCTAGGAACAGAGTTGGTTACCTCTGCCCTAAGGCATCTGAAGTCTTCATGCATCATTGCCACTGTTCTGTCATTGCAAACAGTCACGTCTTTAAACCTCATGAACTGTGTGTTGCAGACAATACTGTAACCTTTTGTCTTTCCTTGGTCTTGACTGCATTTGTCATTTCATTTCTCTGTTTATATGTTGAGTTTTTGTTCTTCAGACAACTCCGTTTGCCTATGATGATGATAACAATGCTGTGTTTGTCCTCTCTACAGAGTTGCACCTCATGTTCTCTCTCATGGACAAGGTTCCCAGTGGCATTGAGCCCATGCTGAAGGACCTTGAGGACCACATCATGAACGCAGGGCTCGCAGACATGGTGGCAGCAGCTGAAACCATCACCACTGTGAGTACAGTGCAGTGATTCACATGGAGAGGAGGGGCTGTCGGGCGTGTTTGTGGAGGTCAGATAGTGTTGAGGTAAAGATAATTTGGGAGAATGATAGTTTGTGGACGCAGGGGAAGCAAAGCTGGGCGGGGGGGAGGCAGCATGTGATCTTTATCATGAAACGAGATCACCTGTAAAACATGTCTCTTGGGTGAAAGTGAGCTTAATATTTCACAGTTTTGAAGAGCTTGCAGCATGAGAACCGGAGTGCATTGAATCACAGCAGGCCCAGTTTTTTTTCTGTTCAAGCTGGATTTGTGTGTCTGCAGGACTCAGAAAAGTATGTAGAGCAGCTGCTTACTCTGTTCAACCGCTTCAGTAAACTGGTGAAGGAGGCTTTTCAGGATGACCCACGGTTTCTGACGGCCAGAGACAAAGTGAGTAAGGCCTGAACATTTTCTTACACTTTATACTGCATATTTTGTCATTAAATGCTGGAAGGATGTTACTTCAAAAAATAAATTTGTTCCATAATAAACAATCGTGCCATTTGTTCTGATCTGATGGCTGTCCTAAAGGAGACCACGGCTAGCAGTTTGTGACACAATGGCAGTGGTCCGCTTTAGAGCAGTTCATTCAGCATTGATGCGGTGAATCTCTCCATTTCCAGGCTTACAAAGCAGTTGTGAATGACGCCACAATATTCAAACTGGAGCTGCCGCTGAAGCAAAAGGGGTAAGAATTGCCGCACTGGTCTCTTTTATTTTTGTTATGCTCTCATTTTCTTAAGAACTATTCTGCCTTTCTGCTTTAACTGTTTTCCAACTGGCCTACATGAGGACCAAAGGGCTAAGGAAAGTCACCGCCTCAAAAAAAAAGAAAAAAATCACCAAAATATTTTATGTCCTTTTATTAATGTCCAGCATGCTTGGAACTTAAGGCTTCCTTTTTCAGTATGATCATGAATTTGCCTGTTATATAAAACATTAGGCAAATTTTCTCTCATGATTATTAATGAGAAAATGGATGAAAACAAGGAAAAGTAATTTTCTTGCTTATATTGGCTGGAAGTATTACACCAAAAGTCATCAAAATTGGACAAAATATACTTTGAAGTGTGTAGAAGACAAACCAGATGACGTCTTGTGTTTTATTGAAATTTATTGATTGATTTGGATAAACCCCTTGAGATGACATCATCTCGTTTTCGAGGGGGTTTTGATGAGCCAAACTATTCTGACGATGGCTGAACATTTCTATATTTCAGCATCATAGGAAAAAGCAGATTATCAACTTTCTTATACTCTATAACACAAAGTAATCCAATGTTATACGGAAGAAATACAATCACAAAAAGTGGTAACCTCTCTCGCCGGTAATATCTAATCCTGGATCAGGCAGTACCAATCCGGAAAGAGTTAGAACTGCGTTAGACTAACTCATGACTGGATTTGTCCCAGCCTGGCGTAAGGGAGCTATAGAGAAGAAGAGATATAAGGTAATACATATACAAGGCAGTATGTTAGTATTTGGGCACCATGGAAAGGGCTGTAATTATGGCATACTTGCATGATATGGATGTAAATACCCTAAACTAAAATCTGACAGTCTCTACTTTAACCTCATATTTATGGTGTTCAAAAGCAATTTGCCAGAGTCAGGAAGCAAAAATTGTGTCAGTTGACAAATTCTTGGTCTCATTCTGATTTCGTTTGGGTTTACTGAATTACTTGATTAAAAAATATTTGTGTTTGCATTAGCCAATTGAATTCCTTAAATGTCAGGTTCTGGGGGAGTTGGAGGGACTATCCCTGGTGCGAGTGATGGAGTGAGTTTGTTTGGGGTGGTGCTTACTTAATGTGTTTACCCCACACAGCGTGGGACTAAAAACTCAACCTGAGTCGAAGTGTCCGGAACTTCTGGCGAACTACTGTGACATGCTGCTGAGGAAGACCCCACTGAGTAAGAGACTCACCTCAGAGGAGATCGAAGCAAAGCTGAAAGAAGTGGTTGGTACATGCACTGATTCATGCCTTTACAACATTTCATAATCATAGAATCCATTATTGTTTCGAAGGCTTTTAAGGTATTAGCAATTTTGTGGAAAATATTTCTGTGCTTTAACATTATTGGCATCTTTTTTTGTTGTTTTGGTGTCGCTATATATGTATTCTTCAGCAGTATGATATAGATGTTGTTCCTCTGGTTTTTGCAGTTGTTGGTACTGAAATATGTGCAGAATAAAGACGTCTTCATGCGATACCACAAGGCACATCTAACCCGCCGCTTGATCCTAGACATCTCGGCGGACAGTGAGATTGAAGAAAATATGGTGGAGTGGCTCAGGGTATGGCCTCACAGTTATGATATGATGTGCAGCAGGGGTTCCCTGTGCAAATTGATAGAGGATCTTACGCAAGTGGCCGTATCATATGAAGGTTAAGAAATAAGTTGAGTAAATTTTGCATTTGTTGCAAGCTTTAGTGAGCAAGAAACGCAAACTTGTTGAGTAAATTTATCTTTCTATCTTTCATATCTTTCTTATGACACGACCAAGAGTATAAGATTCCATTTGTCTCATAACTGAATTGTGTAATTTAATAAAAACCAAATGTAATTTCCCTTGGCGCCCATTATATGTTAGCATTAAGCTAACTCATTTGCTCCGTTAACTTAGCCAGTCACTGAATCTCAGGCATTCTCGCAGTTGAACTGGTAACAGTTTGTAAATTCAGTCTACTGAGTAGCTAGGTAATGTTAGCTTGCTTGCTTACAAACTAATGTTACATAATGGTTACAAAAAAGTACTGCATCCACACTGGCTAGCTTGATAGCCAAGTAACCGGAGTTGCACTTAGCTAGCTTGCTACTGGAGCGAGAAACCAACGTTACTCTTGGTATTCAATTTGGCAAATGTTGACACCATGACATAACGTGGGGCAATTTTTTCCCCACGCTCTCAGCCAATGAAATTTTTGCCAAAGTTTTATGTACCTAGGGTGATATCAAAAATATGCTACAAGCAGGGGTATGGGAAAAGTACTGTATTACGTGATTAAATCTTTAAGTTAGTGTGTTCGGGTGTTTCAGGTTGCACACAGACATTGATAAGGCTGGATGTAGCCAATCGCAGCATATCACCGAAAATCTGATCCCTGTCTCTCACTCTAGTATTTCTAACCCGCTCAGGGTTTTGCTGAACACAGTGCAACTGCTATAATTTATGGTTTTCCTGTGTTTAGATTTTGGACTATGTTACTGCTAGGTTTTGTGTAATTACCAATATATGATGGTCTCACTGCACTTTCATGATATAATTTTGTTTTATTAATTAAGTTAATAAACATTTTACTTGTTGATTTAATAATTTGTGAAACTATTTTAGTACTGGCTAAACATGCTTGGTTATATCAACTCACTACATTGACCTGCATATGGTCAGGTTCTGTCGCCCTTTTGAGCATCTTATAATAAAGTGACGACCATTCAGAGTGATGCTGTCTCTGTTCAGGAAGTAGGCATGCCAGCGGACTATGTCAACAAACTGGCCAGGATGTTCCAGGATATCAAAGTGTCTGAGGATCTTAATCAGGCCTTCAAGGAAATGCATAAACATAACAAACTTGCTTTACCAGGTAATATTTATCACATTGATTCATTAGTTTAAGCTTTAATGAAACAAATACGATTTTTTATGCTATATGCTATCCACTGTAGGAAATGTAACTTCTGAGCTCTTGCGTGTCTGGGTATGAGCCTGTGTTCATCTGTGCCGCCATGCAGCCGACTCTGTCAACATCAAGATCCTGAATGCAGGTGCCTGGTCCCGTAGCTCAGAAAAGGTGTTTGTGTCACTGCCAACTGAGCTAGAAGACCTCATCCCTGAGGTGGAAGAATTCTACAAGAAGAACCACAGTGGAAGGAAGTTGCACTGGCATCACCTCATGTCCAATGGCATAGTGAGTGGTGCCCCCTGCTGGCGTGTACAAGAGTAATACACTGATATTACAAGACTACAGTAGTACTGGTGCTGCTTCCATGAAGTTGCACCTGTTAACGGGATAAAGGCTTATGATTCAATCATTTACTTCTTTTATTATCTTCAAAATATTGAGACAAGTCTTATTTAATCGAAAGTATGCGGATTACCTGAAGAGGATGTATTTGCGGTGTTATTATCTATACTTGTGCTAATTAGTTGTGTCATATTATCTGCAAATTCCCTTCATTTATCTTCAATATGAGTGGAGGCCATTTTACACAAGAACATTGACCATACATTAATGTAGGTGGATGGGGAGGGCATGCGAAAATCTTTCTTCTAGAAACTTTTGGTACAAACGTACGTTCTGGTACTCGATCTGATGGCAGTGCAGGGTATTTTATGTCAGTATGGCCCATGTTTAGCACAACGTTTTATGCTTCCTCTTTGCAGATTACATTCAAGAATGAAGTGGGGCAGTATGACCTGGAGGTTACAACCTTCCAGCTAGCTGTCCTATTTGCTTGGAACCAAAGACCTAGAGAAAAGATTAGTTTTGAAAATTTAAAATTGGCCACAGAGCTCCCAGATGCTGAACTGAGACGGACTCTCTGGGTAAGGACAGAGCCTAGGTCAGAGGTCAGGGAGTTTTGATGACATTTCACTGCAAGAAAACTGCATTTAGTGGAAGAACGGTTTGGAGACATCATGTATTCATGTAAATTACGTATTCAGTGGAATTATTCCCTTATTCTTGTTAACTTAGCTTGTTGATGAGAACTAAAGGAAATGCGGTTTCCAAAGTTGTTGTTGCATCACATGCAATTATTTACGGTAGTGTCCAGTGATGATTGTACACCACCACTTTTGTCTAAAAGGGGCCCTAATACATTACTTCTCTTGTATTTTCTGGTGGAAATGTATTGAAAAATACTATTGTAGGCAGTGACAACAAAAACATATTCCCACCAGTATACTGAGGTAAAAATATGGGAAATAAAAACACTGAAAGCGTCAATTTTTTATAACAGATGAAAGTTGTCACACATTTATGTTTTTTACAGCCTGAATGCATACTTTAATAAGCATTTCATGATTATTGATGCTAAAAGATTTGTTTAAATTGGTTTGAGGCAACATAATTGGCAAAGTTATCTCTGATGGTCAGTTGTTCCAGTATATAGGGTGACATGAACTTTCAGTATCTCATTGTTAAACACTAAGGCACGATGGAAGGAGCTCTCTGAGATTGCTGTCAGCCGCATTGTGGCCTTACATGATGCTGAAGACGTTAAATGCTGCCATGACGCTGTAAGAAACACCATCTAGCATTTCAAAGAAAACAGTTTACTGAAAAATAGCGGCAAATGAGGTGCAAAACGGAAATTAAGCACCGCTGATGTTTGTTATCTGTGTATGACTAGTAGAAAAAAAAATTGGCGGTTGACAGCATGACAACACCGTGATGATATTAATAGTGCCAGAAGTGAAGAGATGAAAGCATCAAGATCGACTACTTCCAGACGCCTCTGTGAAAATAGTCTGACTGGTCGTGTTGCTGCCAAGAACTGGCATCAAAAAAAAGGCTTGAGTTTGCCAAGAAATTCAAGGACTGGACACCAATATACTGGGATTAAGTCCTTTGGACCGATGGATCATAATTCAAAATTTTATCACCCAAACGCAAAATTTACTTGTGCTGTAGAGCTGGAGAACGTTTCAAAAAAGACTGTTTAACCGTTCGTAACACAGAGTTGGTAATATTATGGTTTGGGGTTTGTCTGCTCAAAGGGAGCCGATCTCATGAAGATTGACAGAATCATGGATCAAAAGCATCCTTGCGAGGCACGCATTGCCATCTGGAAAGAGACTGATTGTTCAGGGATTTTATTTTCAACAAGATAATGGCCCTAAACACACTTGTAAGTTGTGCAAGAAACATCTGGTGACATAAAAGTTAGGATTTGGCCTGCTGAAAGTCCAGACCTCAATCAGATGGAGCAAATCTGTTGCAACATCGAAAGAACCGACAGACAGACAGACAGAGTTTATTTCAGTAATAGGCCATTGGCCCAAAATACATACATCGTCAAACATATGTACGTAGCGCATATATACATATATATATATATATATATATATCGAAAGAACCTCTTTGGAATTAACTTCAAACCATAAAGAATAGTTTAGTGAGTGAGGAAATAAAAAAATATGTGAAAACTATGCCTGAAAGATTAAATGCTGTAATCAAAGCAAAGGGTCGTCACACTAAATATTAACTTTTTCTCTCTAAAAGACATAAATATTCTTGTCTTATCTATATATTGTTATCCGTTTACTTGTTTTCATTTGTCTGATCCAGTATTACATGAAATAAATACTTGAATAGTACCTGGTTTCTGATTTAACTTCATTTTGTCGAGTTTATAATCATCACTGCACACTACTATATACTGGACATATTCACACCAGGCCATCCTTCATTTCAGACCCAACGTCCTGAATGCAGATTTTGTATTTTCGATTGTTGTTCCATAACTTACAATTTAGAGGGTGAGAACCAGAGTCTACTCCCACAAATTTAAAGTAATTTTAGATGTTTGGCACATAGTTGATATTTTTGGATAAAGAAATTGTACCTGAAGTGAAATATATGATGTAAATGCAGTCAGAGGGAGCTACACGCACTGAACTCATTTTTCACCAAATGCCAGACGGCCTCTGGTTCTCACCCGCTCAATAGGAGTTGGAAAGAAAAACTGAGCTCCTGTTCAATTCTTGATGTAAAATTCAATATATTCCCTTTATGATCATTTTAACGTTAACAGATGCTTTATTCAAGCCTCGCTCTGGAAACAAGTCAGAAAATGTACCTTTTACTCTTTTTGTGGCCAGTTTATCCATCACTGGGATACTGTAAGCAATTTTCATTGTTATTTGATGGGTTTTTTTTCAATTTGTTGGTCTGTTGCTGTGCAATTTTTTCTGTATTTTTTAGCCTGTAAGTCTTGTAAACTGTATCAGAAAAAGACAAATGTGATAAATGTGACGGATGTCAGTTGCTGCTGCAGTAGTTTCCAAGCCACAAAATATTTATTTAAATGGCTTACTGTTGGAAAAAATCATTTCTTTACCACTCATTTTTATTACATATAGTGACCCAATATCATGACCAAGTTGCATTTTCAGTGCACATCCTGATTATGCTTTCCAGTGTTGTAGCGTTGCAGCAACCTGGTGTCATGTCTATGATGCATGTAAGCAGTTGCTCCCCATATTATTCTGTGAGTACAATTATTGGATTTATTTTTTTTTGTTTTGTTTTCCATGCAGTCCCTCGTAGCCTTTCCCAAGCTGAAGCGACAAGTGCTTTCATATGAACCTCAAGTCAGCTCTCCCAAAGACTTTGCCGAAGGCACCCTGTTCTATGTGAACCAGGAGTTTTCTTTGATGTGAGCACCAGTATTGTTTTCTCTCATGCAAGGCACAATAAGACACCCAATGCTGAGATTGAGTTAATGAAGTCAGAGATGATGTGGAATACTTGGAATATGGTTTTTACCTTATTGTAAAATAAGGTAACCTTATTAACCTTAATAAGGTAACCTTACCTTATTATATTGATAATGGACATGTTGCTAGTTTTCAAGTCCAGACCTGCAGAATAATCTGATCTTCCTGAAATGCTGTTTTTCTCTCTCTCAGAAAAAACTCAAAGATCCAGAAGAGGGGGAAGATCAACCTGATTGGGCGGCTACAATTAACCACAGAGCGAATGAGAGAGGAGGAGAATGAGGGCATCGTACAGCTGAGGATATTAAGAACGCAGGTATGCTCATGCCGTTTGCGATCCGTATCATTTCATGTTCCCAGACATCTGAACTTGGTAGTCACTGAACCTGTTCAAGATGGATTTGCAAACCATTTAGAATATGCAGAAGGTATCCCTCTCAAAATATATTTGTAAAGCCTTGCTGTATCCATTTTATTTTTTGTCATTGTGTACCATACAGCTCATTTCAATGTCCGTATGCGAGAAGGGCTTGCGAGAAGTGATATTTTACAACTTTTACAGGAGAGCCAAAAAACTGCCACAGCACCACTATATAGCTATATGCTTCACCAATGTTAAAAAGGCATTTCAACCCCGTTTGGGATAGGAATTGAGACTCCAGACTTGGTCAGGAGATGAACTAGTCTCAGTTATTCCGAAAACAGCCAAAAAAGTCTTTTTTGACCGAAGTGTCACTTATGCCCTTCTTGCATGAGGCCATCGATTTGTTTCCTATAAGGATAACCTTGATAGCTTCGTAGGGTTTGATATTGTTCTTGTCCTTTTCTTGTCTTTGCAGGAGGCCATTATCCAGATCATGAAAATGCGGAAGAAGATCACCAATGCCCAGCTTCAGACCGAGCTGGTGGAGATACTGAAGAACATGTTTTTACCACAAAAGAAAATGATCAAAGAACAGATTGAATGGCTGATAGAGCACAAATACATAAAGAGGGATGAGACGGACATTAACACTTTCATCTACATGGCATAGCACAGGAACGGGGCGAACCATTGCCACGGGGAACACTGCATTGCTGGTATTGGTGAGGAGGACAATGACGAACGGTGGACAGTGTTGACTGCTTTGGCTTGTGGCACCGCAACAGCGAATAGGCCTTTGTCGGAGATTTCTGCCCGACGATCTCTGCCTTACCACACAAAACAATAAAGAGGATAAACTATGAATAAAAATCTGAAAAAGAAAACCAAGGACTACATTTCGCCCATTTGTTGGCAGCCTGCATGGTGGCGTTGGCCTTGTTGTTACTGTATCTCTAAGCAGCATGCTGTTGTGTGGAGCTCACCCCACCTGCTCTCGCAGAACATTATGTTCGTGAAGTGTGTCCACACACTGTCCCCTCACCCCTTCACCATTGGTCTGCTGGAGCGCTGAGACTTTTACACAGTAGCCAGGCCACATCCTTCCCACTGAGCCAGAGGAGAGTGGCAGTAGGGTGGTGGGCAGACCTCTGTTTGAGCGTAAAGAATTGTGACTGTAAAATGAGACCATTTGCACTCTATACCTTTTAATCCGTCTGCATAGATCTGCCACCAAACTCATTGGTTTGAACGTACAAAAATATCATGCCTTTGTGCATTCACGTGAACTCACTTTGGATAAAATAGAATAAGGTATTAAATCAACAGTCTTTGGCATAATTGGTTATATATCATGTGTCCTAACTTCTTTTTTTTAATAATTCCAGTTCTTTATTGTAGCAATATGAAAAGGAGACCCTACGACATCAGGTACTATTAATCAAATACTACCTGCTGATGGGTGTGTTTTATGTCAAAAGACATTCCTGTTGAAACGATTAGTCACCCAAAGAGGTAAGTTTCTGCCTCATTGGCTAAATTATGTGCATTAAATGCTGTGCCCTATGTATAATGAATTCACTTTGACTTGAACCTTAATTATGAATTTTTATTGAATTGAATTTTATGAATGATTGAATTTTTACTTTACTGTCAGGTGCAGAATTATTACATCGGAGATGTGCTGTATTCTTAAAATTGCCTTTAATTTGAAATTGCAATGATCATTTACAGAATCATAAATTTAAATCACAGTATCAAGGCAAGGTCCATTAAGTTCTAAATTGACGGCAGAACTTGTAACCAATACACCACTAGCAGCTATTACTCTAGAGGGCTAGAGGTATTTGAATGGATTGGCTTCATAGGATAATTTGAGTAAACATAGAAAACAGTCTCCAACAAAAAATAATTTATTCACAGTTGCTCATACCAACACCAACACCATAATAAACAAGTAAATAAAGGGGCAATCCTCAGTAATACTGATGATACAGAGGAAATCAGAAACAGAAAAAGAAGGTGAGTGTATAGTGTTGTTAAAGTATTTGCCCCCCTTCCCAACTTCTATATTTGCTAATTTTTCATATTTAAAACTTTCAGATCATCCGTCTAATTTTAATAAGACAAAGATAATGTGAGTAAACACGAAGTACAGATTTTGAATGATCATTTATTGAGGGAAAGGAGTTATTCAAAATCTATATAACCAATGTAAAAAAGGAATTGTCCCTCTAAACCTTAGAAGTGGTTGTGCTACCTTAGGCAGCAAAAATGCTATCAAATATTTGCAGTAACTGGCGATGAGTCTTTTTTATCACTGTGTAGGACTTAAGCCCACTCTTCTTTGTAGAGTTGTTTTAATTCAGCCACTTTGGAGGGTTTTTGTGCATGGATGACCAGTATAAGTCATGCTGCAGCATTTCAGTGGAATTCAAGTTAGGACTTTGATTGGGCAAGTCTAAATTCTTTATTTTGTGCCTTTTGAGCCATCCAGAGGTGGTCTTGCTTATGTGCTTTAAAACTTTTTTTCTTCTGGATAACCCAACTCTGCTTGAGAAAACTGACGGCTGGACAACCTGCTTTAAAATTTTCTGGTAGAGCGCAGAATTTATGGTTCTATCAGTTATGGCAAGTTACTTGGGTTTGGAGCTGTAAGGCAGTCCCAGATCATCACATCATCACCACTATGTTTTACTGTTGGTGTGATGTTCTTATTGTAGAATACTGTGTTACCTGTATGCCACAGGTTACAGGACCCACGTCTTCAAAAAAGTTCAATTTCTGACTCTTCAAGCTGCAGGATATCATCTCTGGAGTCGTGAAGGGCCATCCTTATGTTTTTGACAAATATGAGAGATGCCTTTATGTTCTTTTTGGTCCGCAGTGATTTATGCCCTGCAGCTCTCCCTTCGATGCTATTTTTGCCCAGTCTCTTTCTGGTTGTGGAGTCGTGACTACTGACCTTAACTTAGGCAGATGAAGCGTGTAGCTATTTAGATACTGGTCTGGGTTCTTTTGTGACCTCCGAGATGAGTCGTCAATGGAATCTTGGAGGAAATTTGGTTGGCTAGTCATTCCTGGAAAGGTTCATCATTGTTCCACGTTTTCTCCATTTGTAGATAATGGTTGTCACTGTGGTTTGCTGGAGTTCCTGAGCTTTAGAAATAGCTTTGTTACCCTCTCTAGATTAATAGATGTCAGTGACTTTGTTTCTCCTCTGTTCTCGAATATCTTGCTGTCATGGCATTGTGTGCTGCTTTTTCCCTGCCTCACATTGCCAGACAGAATCTATTAAGTGATGTTTAGATTCAACAGGGCTGACGGTAATCATGCCAATTATCAATTAAATTGTTTGATTTGGTTACAAAGGGGGTATTTACTTTTTATGTAGGGCCAGTTAGAGCTGGATAACTTCCTTCAATAAATGAAATCATCATTGTCCCCTGCCGTGCGGAACGCGCAAAGCAGTGTGACATAGTATTCACGACCGTCCATCTGTCCGTCCGTACGTCCTGAATCCTTGTCAGCAAGATATCTCAAGAACGAATTGACGGATTTTCTTCAAATTTGATGTCAACATGTATTAGGGTGATACCCCGGCGCCAGTCGATTTTGGTGACCTTCGTGTCACTCTCAAGGTCACACCGAGAGATTGCTCATTTTGACAAGATTTCACATTTTGTGGTGGGGGACAAAGACACGTTAGTGGCAAATACTTGTTTAAAAATTGCATTTTTGTTTACTTGGGCTATCTTTGACTTATTTTAAAAATGAGTTTTATGATCTGAATTTAAGTTTGGCAAGAGTAAATCGAGAAGGGGCAAATTTTTTTTTAAAGCATGGTGGTAATTTTACTGAGCTCTCATTTATAATGCATTTCCTTGTGGGCTGCATTGTTTTCCTTGAGTTTGTCTTTGAGGTCGGCATGTGACAAATTTAATGATTTAGATGATTCTACACTAGGGTATAAAAGACCCATCGCCAGTTATTGCAAACCAATTATTGCATTTGTTGCTGCCATGGGAGGCACTATTGGTTGTTAGGTTCAGTGGGGCAATTATTTTTTCACGTGGATAAAGGTCATTCTGTGCCAAGTGGACCAGGGTCTACACCCCACTGTCTCAGAATTTTTTTCTTTTAAATCTTGGGTCTTTGCCATCATTTCAAATGGACCAATCCCCAGTCGTAAGTTCCAACTCCAATTTTTCATGGAGTAATTGCCAATTTAAGGAGGGGGTGTCTAGTCTCTTGCGAATGTAGCAATGACTTAGAAACATGTTTGAAGGGATACGAAAACACTTTCCAGTGCTCCCAAATCAATGTCAATGGGTGCACATAGGTAAAATTATCAGAGATTTATGAATTTGCGATCAGATTTGGCATATCTCAGTTGATTTTCCTGTAAAAGGCATTTGAATATGACAATTTTTTCAGAACCAAATTTTTAATTTGATTGTTAGTTGGTCCCCTTGACTGAAGTATGCATAATCAGGAGTTCATACTGCACCCTCATCCTCAGCAGCTACTGCATGCTGGCCCCTTAAACGCAATGATATCTCCTGTCTCCAGGAGTAACTTGCATCTGAAAATTCTTATGATAAAAAAAGTTCAAGGCATGATTTGGGCATATGGACATGCTGGAAAATTTGTGGACTAGCTTTTATATTAGGGCAATAAACAATCGAAAATTCATCTCGTGTTTCCAACTGGTTCTAGGAAAATTCTGGCATTTTTATTTACCATGCTGTGTGGCTTATATCAGCCTGTAACATTCAGTAAATCCTGTCAACTTGATTGTCAATGGCTAGCATATGCATTATAAAATAATGTCCAAAGGATCACAAAAATGCCTAAACTATAGTTCACTCATGAACGCTTAATAATCAAGTAATATTGCACTGTATGGTATGCAAGTATTTACCCATAAATTGGGAAAGGTAAGGCAGTCATGAGGGACTTAATTTTCTCATGGCTCTTAAATGAAACTCAAATTACTTTCACCAGTATTGCAGGCTGAAAAGACAGAGATTCAATGATGTTTTGAACATTGATGTTCTTGCAAAAAGGCCTTTGGAAAGTGAGAGATTTCTGCTACAATATCCATTTTGTCGCTTTGTCTTAAATTACTTCCATGTCCAAAAAGGGAAGACTCTTTCATGCGTTATTAGCACCAGAATGTACTGGTAGACTCCCGAGAAACAATCTCAGCAATTGAATTCATAATACACAAATTACTGACAACCCCACTGTTTTCAGTCATGTTATGAGGCTCATATAAGCCCCACACTATGGTAAATTAAAATGCCAGAATTTTTCCAGAACGAGTTAGAAACACAAGATGAATTTTCTTCCATTTATTGCCCTAAAAGAAAAGCTGCTCCACAAACTTTCTCAGATTTTTTCTTGCGTGTCCACATGACCAAATCTTGCCTTGAAATTTGGTATTTTTGGGCATTTTTTAAGCAAAAGCATTTTCAGATGCAAGTTACTCCTAAACTGGAGACGGGAGATATTGGGTTTAAGGGGCCAGTGTTCTGTAGCTGCTGAGGATGAGGCTGCAGTATGAGCACCTGATTATGCATACTTCGGTCTAGGGGATCAAATAAAAATTTTGGTTCTGTAAAAATTGTCATTTTCAACAGTCTATTACAGGAAAATAAAATGAGACATGCCAAATCTTATAGCACGTTCATAGGATTCAAGTAATTTTACCGACTTGCACCCAGTGACATTCATTTAGGAGCACTGGAAAGTGCTTTTGTATCCCTTCAAAAACGCACATAAGTCATTGCTACATTTACAAGTGACTTGACACCCCCTCCTCAAATTGGCAATTACCCCATGAAAAATTGGAGTTGGAACTTAAGATTTTGGGATTTGCCCATTTGAAATGATTGCAAACACATATTTTTTTTCTGAGATGATGTGGTACAACCTTTCTGAAAACTGGTCTACTTGGCATGGAATGGCCCAGGTTTTGAAGAAATGTAATGATAATTTAAAGGTTGCATTTTCTCTTTGATCTCATTTTCTTTTATTAAAATAATTTGGATGCTCTGAAATATTTAAATATGACTATGACAAATAAGCAAAAATAGAGGAATTCAGGAAGGGGGTAGTATGCCAAATGCCTAACATTTGCAAAGCACTGATTGAGTTTTGAGAATACTTTGATGAGAAATAACTGACATTGATGGGACTAACTGCGTTACTTATTTAATTTTTCACCCAACTGCAACTTGAAATGCTACATAAACGTCCACTAGTACATTGTTTGTTTCATATCAATTACCATTAAACAGATACTTTTATCGAATAAAATAGGCAGAAATACTTTTATGACGATTAATTGCGAAAGTTTTAGTGGTAATGTATTTTATTCTTGATCTACTGACGGACCTTGTAGTCTTCGCCAGTGCAGTGACTCGGGCAGCTCTGTTTTCCCTCATTCTCTTTTCGCAACTGCAATTTTTTTCACAACTGTTGATCGAGGGGACGATGCTCTGTTGCAAATTATGCTGATTTCCTCACGCTCCGATTGAATTTTAATGTGCAAAATTCAATGTTTTTTTAATGTGCAAAATATGAGTTTGTTTTTCCAGAAGGCTACTCCATAAAAAGCAATGTGATATTACCAGAAAAGATTCTAACGTGTGAACGATCGACCATTACACGGATTGTCTACTAGAGAGAAGATTGCAAAAAAAACGGCCATAAATTCTTCATTTTGATAAGTGATAAAATGTCTCAAATCCTTCACGCGGCAGCGCTGCTAGAATGACCTAATTAGAATATGGCAGAAGAACTAGGCAGTAGATCCACTCGTCAATCTTGGATATATTCTGTGGTGTTCTATCACATATGTTTCCTCGTGAAAAATTTGTATTGATCTGCAAAAAAAAAAAAAGTAGCTACCAGCAGGGAGTCTACACCATTGTCTTTAATTCGATAGGTCTTTACTTTGACTACTGTGATGTATGGCTCTCGTAGAGCTTGCGGTTGCACATGCTCAGTCGAGCTGATGCGCTGCTTCGTAGCTCCGCCCAAGCGTGCGCAAATTGGAGAATTACAAACCGCTAAAGGATCAGAGCATCACCAAGCAAGTGTCACGGCAGCCGGGACTTCACGACGGCCACTGGAACCCCGGTGGTTCTGGCAAATACGTCACCGAAGAAGTGGAACTCTGCGCAGGTATTGGGGTGGGAAAAACACTGCCGGTGTTCTTCGTGCATGTTTCACGAAAACCGAAAAGATGTGTTCAGAGGGTTAAAATCGGAATCAGAGGGACAGTGGGAATGGAGGCAGGCTTCTTGCAAGGGAAGCGCGAGACGTGGTCCTATAATTTGATTTATGGCTCTAACCCTGCCCGCTTTACTGATGGCTCGAGGGGCTGCCCCTGCCAACGGAGGGTTCGCGTGCTGCACCGCGCGATAAAAGATCTGGATGTTGCTGCTCTTTGTATATGCAACGTAAGAAAACAATAGAACGTGTTCTCCTGTGTTTGGGTTCAAGAGAGGTTTTATCAAGCCGGCCATTAGTTCTATAATTCACTTGTCTTGTTATGGCTTTTAGTCGCCAGTTCTGTAAAATCAGCGCCGCATGTAATTAATTTCATGAAGATGTATAGTTTTTAATACCGCTTATTCACGTACGATCATATTATTTTGACATGCGTGTTAGTTTGCGTGCTGCAGACGGAATTAATTTAGCCGTGACATTCACGATTACCGTCTTGTTCGTTGTGTAATATTACCTGAGCGTATCCCTTGATGATAAAATTGATTAAATGCTGTTCGCACTGTCATGTACTTCCCCTGCCATTGCGGTTGCATTATATCTTGCCGAAGGAACCATGAGGTAACACTAATAATAGTACCCTTTTGGCTTTCGAGTCTTCGCTTCTATACCTGTGTGTTTATAAGGTGTAAATGTCATATGGTGAGAATATTCACGTTTTTTTTTTCTTTCTTAATTGCATGTGTAGCCATTTACTTCATAAGATTAGAGAGCTATAGCTTCTGAAAGAGATTATTTGAGAAGGAAAATTACTGAACCAGGTAATTGCAAGTCTCTATCTCGCTCTCACTCTTGGTCAGTTTTTCCAGGATAGAGGGAGCCACTATGTCTGGCAACTGCAGAAAAGCTGCTGCCTAATGTTGTGCTCTGATTTTGACCCCCACCATTACCTTAGGGGAGAGGCTTGTCAATCTGTGCGGACTGCATCCTTTTAGGATGGCAGTTTTGCCAAGAATTATGTGATACATTTATTGTGACATGATCTGTGACTAACTGACACTGGCATAATTTAGATGACACTGATGTAACCATAGGATAATTTTGGCGACATCAAATATTTGTCTGTTTTCTTTTTGAAAATATACATAGTGATGACTCAAACAGAGTCAAAGAAACTGGTCAACTGTTTACCACTGTGACATCTGCATATCTTTTAATCACCTTCATTAAGCATTTGGGCACTTAACACAACAGATTGGCAAGTCTAGCGTGCAAAATTCATCCCCACTCCTCCAACATGCTGGTCTTCAACTGCGCAATTCGCCTCATGATGTGCCATCTATCTATAAATGAATGAATGTCAGTCTGTCTGTATGTACAGTGCTCGTCAAAAAAAGAAAAAGTCCCCATATGAATTTAAATAAGCAAATACTCAGGAGCCAAGGATTGATTCATTATTGCAGAATATGAAGAATGTGTTTCAGCTGGCAACAGTACACAACTTCTCATTTCTTAAACACCCATGTCAGAAGACGCATCTCATTGTCGTTGAAAAGATGTTACTGTGCTTCAAGAGGGCCTAATTATTGACCTGCATCTAGCATAGAAAACTGCTAATCAGATTGCTGAAATGGCTGGGATTGGGTCATGAACTGTTCAACAGATTATTAAAACCCAGAAGGATAATGGTGAACTGTCAATTTTGAGAAGTAATGGGTTGTTGTTGTCCATCCTGGTTGGAGATCACTGAAACGCTTCGTGTAGTCCCATCATAAAAAGATCAACAGTAGAATTCATGGCTATTTTTTAATGAAGGTATGAGAATTTCCAAACAAACAATTCAATTGTTGGGATTGAGATAGTTGGGACAATACCACAACAAATGTGTGCTGTGATCAAAGCTAAAGGTGGTCCAATATGCAACTTTTTTTGGACGGGCAGTGCATATTTGTCCTTTGATGCGCACAATGACCATTCATCAGATTGACTTTACACTTGGCTCATTGTATTGCTGAGGACCCTCAGGAAGTGCAGTGTTGAGTGTGAAGTTGTTCAGCTGAGTCATTTTCAAAAAAGCTGCAAGCAACATTAACACAGGCCAAGCAATCACCCCGTTTTGAACAATCCATGCACTATTACATTCTCAGAGACAAGTAAGGCCAGCAGGCAGGCCAGTCTACCACCAGCATTCTCGGCTTTCACAGCCATGTGCATGTAATCTGTGTAGGATGTGGTTTGGTGTAGTCTTGCAGGAAAGAGTCGTGACAACCCTGGAACAGATGACATCTGGATGAGGGCATACGTTGCTCCAAAATTAGTAAATATCTGCAGTAATGTTGCCCTTTCAAATGTTCAAATCACCCATGGAGTGTGCACAGACACTGCACCATATTAGAGTAGATGCTGGGACTTGGACCTGACATTGATAACAGCTTTGGTTGTCCTTCTCTTCTTTGGTCTGGAGGACACTGTTGCGGTTTCGTCCTTGTACAACTTGAAATATTACTAGTCAGATCACAAAACACACTTCACCTGTGCTACTCTCCATTTTGGATAACACCCAGTCCAGAGAAGTTGGTGGCGCTTTTGGGCAGTGGTGATGTATGGCTCTGGTACTAATGGTACTATCTGTAGGGGTGTTGAATTCCCCCTATGAAAACAGGCAATTCCACGAATGAAAATTGCCATTTCAAATCATAAGAGATCAAATTTGGCTCATGATTTTGTCAGGTTTTTATGCCCCCGCCCTCCAAAGAGGAAAGGGGGCATTATGTCGACACCATGTCTGTCATTCGTTAACTTTTTGTTTCCGTGGGATAACTATAGAATCTCTCGTTGGATTGATGCCATTTCTTAATGGCATATTGGGAGTGACTAGAGGAAGGTTCCTTTCGAAAACCAGGTCATGCTATATCTCATATGGCCGCCACAGCAGCCATCTCAATATGCCCTTTATCAACATTCAGGCGGGGGCATATGCCGCGCTCTGCGTTGCTCTTGTTTCCTATTGGTAGTGTATTTTTACAGTAAAATGAGGCCTTAACAGAGGAATAAATCAAAATTACTGCTCATGTTTAATAAATTTGATATTTGGGGTCCTATTTGAGATCCTATTTATCCCTAAATATCAACGTCATATTATTAGGAGAATTAAAAAAAAAAGCGGAAGCTTATGGTTGGCGGTCTGTTCAAGTGGGATGAATAATTTGCTCGCGAGCATGCTAATGCTTTTCGCCAGTAATAAATTCAAGTTTCTACAACATCTTTTACAGATGTAACTTATCACATTAATGGCGAAAAGCGTTAGCATGCTAGCTAGCAAATTATAAATCACATTGACTTGAATAGACCTCTCACTACAAATGGTTACCAGCAGGATTGGTTCCACTACTGTAGCGATGATTTTGGGTGAAGTTTGTCAATGAACGGAATCTGACTGACTAATTGTGGCGCAGAAAAGCTGTATTACACGTGCGTAATATCATACGTGTATAACATGGCTGCATTACTCCAATTTTTAATCATGTATGGGATAAAATATCATTAAATCATACGAGAGACTACTGGTGGCAAACGCGATTCTGGGCTTACACCTGGCGCCTAGTAGTGCAAGGAGTGACGCTAGTGTCTTTGCTATTTTATGTACTTGTCAATTTCCTGTCCAGCCCTCAGTTTGCATTAACAGGAAGTGTAATTGCGCCACACTTGGCACCCATGGGCGTGGTGGTCTGAAAATGAGGTGTGGTCAGGCGCATTTATGGGGCATTGCTTTCTTCAGACTGCAAAAAAAAATCGCGCTATTGACCAACAAAGACCTGGTCTGAAGTCAATGGTCAGTTTTTGACTGGTACTTTCAGGGTGCATAGTCTGATAGTATAATGCGCCCTTTGTAGGCAAGTGACACAACGCATGTGGACTCTGCTTGTTACATACTACACATGCTAGGATTAGCAGCAGTGCCCACTCATGCAGACAATTAAAATTAAAAGGATTACAATGTGAAAGATTAATGTCAAGATATTTAAAAAATGCAAATGCCAGGACTTGCGCTTAGATCGTTAAAATAGGTTCCTCTGTCAGGACAGCTGCTAGGATCGAGCCATGTTTTGAGAGTGGGCATGTTTCAGGTGTCAATTAAAGCGGTAAACATCATTGACAAAGTTGCTTTTGGTAGATGTCACAGTTTCAGTGTTCAATAAAGATTTTATCAAGACTTCTTTGGCATGTTACTGTTCAGTAGTAACAAGTTCCTTCTGTGCCAGAAATGGGTGGAGATGGCAGCAAGGGACTGAGCCAGCCCTCTGGCCGTGTCGGCCAGCTACGCAAAACAAGGCAGGAGTCTTTAATCTCAAATCAGGATATGTGGAATCCTGTCTGACACATTTCTATTCATTTATAAGTATGTTTGGCTGCTTCTTCAGGGGAAAAATGTTTGTTTGCCATGTCTCCATCAGAGAAATGGAAAATCTGGGACTCTGTTTATGACCGTCAATTCCGAGATTCTTTTCCGCGTTTACACAATCACGGAAAATCCTTGCCCTAATGTCTGTGGATGCAGCGGTAAATGGTGTTGACTGACAAAGGTTAACCAAAGTATTTCTGAGCTCACGTCGTGAAATCCATTACAGTGGTGTGATGGCAATTCTAAAGGAAGTGACATTTTAGAGATTGGAGATCACAAATATTCTCCATTATGCACCAAGATACAACCAAAATCCTTTTTTGTGTTACACCCTGTGTAAACTAAAAATCCTACAGTTTTGTCTTTAGGAACATTGTTCTTGAAATGATGGATTATAAGCTTTTGCATTTGTTGGCAAATTGGTGTGCCTCAACTCATCTTTGCCCTTGGAGGGCTGGGCCTTTTTTTGAGGCTCCCTTTGTTCTATAACACAAGTTGCTTACCTGCTAAACATCACTTGTTTCACTTCATATTATTATTGCTACTTGTCACATCATTATTCACCTAAATTGCTGCTGCAGCATCTTTCTGGAGTCTACAGCAGTCCTCAGGTTTGAAATGGACATATCTTCCATAAATAATTGAATAATTGAATTCACTTGTTGTATTTTATAGTAGGGGGTGAGTGGACTTCTTCATTTTATTTTCATTATACATCGTGTACCAACTCTTTCAGAATTGTATCTTTAACCTTCATCTTTGCTCACTGGCTCTCATATCTCTTGAGTAAATCACTATTCGATCATGATATATTTTGTGAAACCCTTGTTAATTCAGGTGTCACAATTGTGCATCTGCAATCTTTTTAAGGCATTAAAAGTGGGGGATATGATTTCACACATTGATATTTTTTACAAAAGGTTTCATAAAGCTGTTATTGCATGCACTCAGGTATTTAGAATTTTTAGTGAAGACCTCTGCTGAGAGTCTTGGAAAGCCCCTCATTGTTTTCCATGGCCTTCCCATATCACTGAAAACATTGGCAAGGCTCTGCAGATTGCACACTTGTGCACATCCCGACCCATAACTGAGAATTTCTGCCGCACAAGTATTGTACTCTGGCACATAATTATGTTGCCAACTGCATTTTTCATCTGGATCTAAAATGGACTTATACAGCTTAGTGTGATACTAATTACTGGCTTTGACAGCTGTGGTGGATATTGTTATCACCTGAGTCGTGTGTGTGTGTGTGTGTGTGTGTGTGTGTGTGTGTGTGTGTGTGTGTGTGATCATGGCAAAATATGGTCCTGAGATGCCCGTTATAGCAGGAACTTCCACAGAAGAGATTTTAGTTCTTTGCTGGGCATTAATACTGTATGCATGCTGAAGTTCTGCATATACAACCCCGTTACCAAAAAAGTTGGACGCTGTGTAAAATGTAAATAAAAACAATGCAGTGATTTTAAAATCATTTGAACTTTGTATTATTTCCAAATAAATTTAAATACAATATATCAGATGTGAAACTGTGATATATGTGAAACTGTTATTGCGTTTTGAAAAATCATTTTGAATTTGATGCCAGCAACACGTTTCAAGTGTTTGCTCAGGGGCATGTTTATCCCTGTATTACGTCACGTCTAATTCAATCAACACTGCAAGCATTTCGGAACTAAGGAGACCAACTGCTGCAGTTTATAAAGCAAAATGTTTACCTATTCTTGCTTTATGTAGGATTTCAGCTGCTCAATACTTTGCAACCAACTTTGTCATATTTTTCATTTCATAATGCACCAAATATTGTTGATGGGTGAGAAGTCTGGACTGCAGGCAGACCACTTTAGCGCCTAGACTCTATAATTACGGAGCCATGTTGCTGTGTTTAGCATGATGTTGCTGAAATGAGCAAGGTCCTCCCGTAAAAAGGTATCTGGATGGCAGTAAATGCTGCACCAATACCTGTATATATCGTTCACCATTATTGGTGTCTTTACGGATGCGCAAATTACCCATGCCATGTGTACTCATGCACGCCCATACTATCATGTATGCTGACTTTTAAATATATTGCTGATCACAAGCCGGATGGCCCCTCTCCTCTTTAGCCAGGAGGATGTGGCATCCATGATTTTATAAAATAATTTCATATTTTGATTAGCCAAACCACAGTGCAGTTTTCTACTGCGCCTCAGTACATTTTCAATAAGCTCAGGCGCAGAGGAGAAGGCAGTGTTTCTGGATCTTGTTTAATATGGTTTAATTGCTACATGGCAGAGTTTTAACTTGCATTCATGGATGCAGTGATAAACTGTTTATTGACAATGGCTTACAGAAGTGTTCCTGAGCCCATGCAGTGATTTCCACTACAGAATCCTGTCTGTTTTTAGTGCCGACTGAGTAACTGAAAATCACAGCCATTCAAAATTGGATTTTGGCCTTGCCCCATGCAAGCAGAGGTTTTTCTGGATTCTCGGAATCTAATAATCATATTTATGTACCGACTACAAAAAAATCTACAAATTCTTTGTAATTTTAGGATGAAAATGTCATTCTTAAATTGTTGAACTATTTGCCCATGCAGCCTTTCATTGATTGGTTAAGCCCTCACCATATTTACTTATGAAAGACTTTATACCCAATCATGATACTGACCTGTTGATAGATAATTTGATTCGCTGTGAGATGTTCAGCCAGTTGTTCTTTTTTAGCATCATGCAACTTGTCCCATCCCAACTTTTGTCATTTGTCATTTTGTCATCAAAATCTAAATGAGCTGATATCTCGAAAAAACAACAAAATTTATTAGTTTCATTAGATATGTTTTCTTGGTCCTATTTTCAATTAAATACAGGATTTGCAAATCATTGCATTCGGTTTTATTTACATTTAACACAGTGTCCTAACTTTTTTGGAAATAGTGCTGTATTATTTATGTTGTGATTTCTAACCCAATGGTAGTATACTTTGGCACTTCGACAATGATGGAATAGTTAAATTTGTTCAGCTCACACTTGCTCTTGAATATGCAAAAAAAAAAAAAAAGAAGCAATTTTACGTTAAATCAGTTTGTTTTGTTCTTAAACTAATGTTGGGTCAGAAATCGCACCCTAAATAATATATGCAGAACTAATGTCCCCTCAGTATATTTCCGTATGTGATTATTGTCACAGCAATGGATTCACAACCGTGTAAGATGCAATCATAAAATTTTACAGATGTTTATTTCAGACCAACATGAAGGCTGAGTATGAAGGTGGCTGTGGTCTGAGCAAGGGAACTGGAAGCAGGGAGTTAGAAAGAGCGGTGGGTGTGATGCCAGCTCAAGATGTCTCTTGTTTTACAAGGCTTACATAGAACAGGATTTTCAATTTTATTATTTCTGCCCTCTGATACAAAATACATTTAAGCAAGAAAATCGACTGAAACTGAGGCTTTCCTGCATCTAGTTTTTGGATCCCTTGGCTTGTCTTTTCAGGCTCTCCCTTGAGTTTCAGCATGAAATAAGAAACCTTTCAAATTGGAAGTGTATAGTGGTCTGTTTGCCTGTAATTGCATGATTCAAGATATCACTCCATCCCAAACAAGTGTTCTCTAGTAAGGTACCATTCTCTTGTCAATCATCAGAGCTCTACCCTACCTCCAAATGCTAACAAGATTACAAGGCTGTCTGCTTTATCCCACAAATGAATCTCCCTGGCAATCTGGCTCTTCTACCACCAGCAGCACAACCCCCACCCCAACCCATCGTTCATTGCTGATTTTCTGGAAAGACATTTACCTGCATCAAACCTAATAAAGAAAAACACTATTAATTGTGGGTGAAATGATCTTAGAGGGTGTTTACCGCAAAATCTTGTTTGATATTGAAATAAATGGGTAAATTTATTCTAAAAAAGCATACTCACTCAATTTGGTTCGGTTTTCTCATTCAGGTTATTCGTTTCAGGACTAACTTTTTTTACAAAGCTATTTTGAGCCAGTAAATCAGGGTGATGAGATTTTTTACATGTTTTTTTTTTGCAGGTGCTTTTTGTTCCTCTCCTTGACGGTCAGCAGTGTTTTGGTCTGTCTTTTGCTCTCTGCAGCAGTAAAGTAAAAAAAGAGAAAATAGTCTCTCTTCAAAATTGAATGCATTGAAACGTGTGCAATTCCTTTATTTATCCTCTTCCAGTTTTGTGAAAAAGTATCTTCCCTGCTTCTTTTATTTTTCTGTATTTGTCGACTCAAATATCAAATTTTGAAATCAGAGAAACAATCCAAGTTATCACAAAATGCAGGTTTTGAAAGATGATTTCATTTATTTAATGAAAAATGCTATCTGGCCCTACTTAGCCCCACATGTAAAAAATAATTGCCCCCAAATCAACCAGTAAAATAAAATTTTATATATATATATATATATATATATATATATATATATATATATATATATATATATATATTTATATATTTTTTTAAAATTTTATAATTAGTTTCAGTTTCACTGGAAGCACCCAGCCATGATTACTGCCAGTCCTGCTTAAATAGAGCCTATATGGCTGTATGAAGGAGATGAAAATCAGATGCAGCAGCAAAAACATATTCAAAAAAATATGAGAAACAAAGTGTTTGACATCTATCTGTTTGGAAAGGGCTACAAAGCCATTTATAGGGCCCCAGAACTCCAGCAAACCACAGTGAGCTATTAAGTACAAATGGAGAAGTGATGAGCCATCCCAAGAGTGGCCTGTTGAACACAATTTGTCCAAAACTGCATCTCATCCAGGTCGTCAAAAAGAACCTTGACCAATATCTAACAAACTACAGGTCTCACTTGCCGCGGTCAAGTTCAGTGTTCATGATTCCACTACGAAAAGGAGACTGAGCGAAAATGGCATGGGAGAGCTGCAAGGCAAAAATCACTGCTGACTAAAAACAACACAAAGGCTCATCTCACATGCGCTAAAAATCATCTTGATTTCCCCTCAGCACTTTTGGATAATATGCAATGGAATGCTGGGTCAAAAGTAGAACGTTTTGGAAGACATGGCCCATGGGTCCCGTTATATCATACACTGTGCTCGTGATGATGATGGTCTGGGGCTGCCTTTCTGCATCAGGACCTGGGTGACTTGCCATAATTGATGGAACCACAAATTCTGCTTTCTACCAGAAAAACCTGAAGGAGAATGTTCTACCATCAGTTTGTGGCCTTAAGCACATGCATCGTTGGGTTATGCTGCAGGGCAGAAAATGAAGGTTTTGGAGTGGCCAAATCAATGTCCTGACTTAAATCCGACAGAGATTCTGTGGCATAACCATAACAGACAGTTCGTGCTCGAAAACCTTCCACTGTGGCTAAATTAAAATTATTCTTCAAAGAATTGCGAGCCTGAATTCCTCCACAGCAATGTTAAAGACTTATTGCCAGTTATCGCAAAGGTTTGATCACAGTTGTTGCAGTCAAAGGCAAAACCAATAATTAGGTTTGGGGGGGGGGGCATTCTTTTTTCACATGGGTGATATAGATTTTGAATAAATCTTTTCCTTCAAAAGATGAAATTATCATTCCGAAGCTGCATTTTGTGTTTTTTCACGTTGTCATTATCTCACATTGAAATTAGTTTGATTATTTGAAGCGTTTAAATACAACCCCATTTCCTAAATAGGTGGGACGCTGAGTAAAATGTAAATAAAAACCGAATGCAACGATTTGTAGATCATTAAAACTATATTTCATTGAAGAGAGTACAAAGATGACATATCAGATGTTAAACTTAAGATAAGTAATTTTTTTTTTGGAAAAATATGGGCCCGTTTTGAATTTGATGCCAGCAACATGTTTAAAAAAAACTGGAAATGTGGTATAATGATAAAAAATACTCCTGGTGGGGCATCTCACAGCTAATTAAGTTCATTGGCAACTGGTTGGTAACATGATTGGGTTTAGAAAGAGCATCCCAGAGAGCCTGACTCTTTCTGAAGTGAAGATTGAGGATTGAAACACGAGTGATCATCCGGTGCCAAAAATGTCACGAGAAGAGGAAAGCAACTTCCTGTTTACCGGCGAAAGTAAACTATATCCGGGATCCTTCGCAAACAACTCAGAGGATCTCAAGCTTCGATTGAGGCACGTTTACGGCAGACTTTACTGCAAAATAGAGAAATTCTTAAGAAAGGCAAGGAATTTGGCTGAAATTCTTACAAAATATTGTTGAGGGGGTGTCTGGGTGTATGCAGATGTCTCAGTTTGTACCGAAGCAATGTATTTTGGGTTCTGTTGGTTAAAACAGATCGTCGAGTGAAATTTCTAAGTCGGTAAGGCCATTGGTTTGCGTGTACGGAGCCGTTTGCCGTTGGTTTGGGTAAAAGTGATACGTGAGTGAAAGGCCAGTCACTTTGCTGAAAATGGCCTCTTTGGCTTGAATTCCTGTATCCTTGGCTGTAAATCATTGTTAATTCTGTAAAATGAGGTGCCCCACGTGTTACTGCTTTTTTAGGCCATGTTGAGTCGACCCCCCCCACCCCAAAGAAGGATGGATTGGCGAAAATTTGTCAGAATTTTCACTTTTTGGCCCCCTAAACGGCCTAATTTCGCTAGATTGCATGCTTTTTCATATTTTATTCCTTACCTCACCTACTCTTAATCGTTTAGTGTGTTCAACTTATCATGGGTAGTATAATATTGCCACAGCGGGCTAAAGGTATTTGGCTACGCCGCGTCACTCGCATTTCACGTACTACGATTATGGCCGCCACACACCCATATATACACAGCCGAGAATTTTCACTTATTTTAGATAGGCCTCTTCTCTAATATCCTGACCAGAGGTAATGAACATAGTGCAATATCTTCACTGCTTTTGGGTACATTTTCCCATTGTCACTCACATTCCAATTTTTATTTTTTCGTCAGAAAGGGCACTTCCACCCCATTCAGGCAATTCATATTTCACCAGAAGATGGCCCTATGGTACCCCTAATTTACACAACAGCCAATGTGTAGATACTGAATTCTTTTTTTTTTTTTTAATCAAAAATTTCTAGGGGCTGTATTTTGAATTTTGACTGGATATTTGGTCACTGTCAGTCGCGGCTCGTGAACTGCCAACAGCAGAGGCTAAAACAATCCCTTGAAAAGAATGATTGGTCATAACCTATTTTCAATCAGTCATTTAAAGTACCATTACAGAAACTCTAAAAACTCTCAACAGTGATCATATCTCCAAATCTGCAAGCACACCATTGGTGGCTTGAATGAGCACAGCAATGTGTTCACTTGCCTTTGTTGTTCTATTCTGCTCTGTGGGTGTTGGTGTGTTATTCTGTTCCGTGAATGAGTTTACCTGTTTAGATGAAAATTACTTTTCATGAGCACAAGAACATAACAACGTATGATAAGAACTGACTGCTCAACCTGCTTAGGATCACAATTTATTAATTAAAACCATTTATCTGAAATTTGTATTCAACTCAATATGGTACTGTATTCTGTGAGCTAACATGTCCCCCCAAATTCATAAAGGGTGTTTTTCCCTTGATTATGGTTAACTTAGCTAAACAGTGTATAAAGAAGTTATGATCGAACGGACAAATTTAGGCCCGAATTCATAAAGAGAGATCAGATCAGCTGCTTTTTCGCCGACGTACATTGTTAGTCACACCTGTCTAAGTAACAAAAGAAATTCTAATCGTCCCAAGGGGCTTGTTTATCTCATGTACAAGCTACCAATTCTCTGTTGGCTTGCTTGTGTGACTGGACATATGACCATGGATCTCTTGCGCATAATTGGAATAGCACAGGAAGGATTGGAATACCAAAGGCAAGGTGCTGAATTGAGGGTTTTCAAAGACAGGACGAAACCTTTGGAACAGTATAGCGACACTAAATTCATCAAGCGATACAGAATTTCCAAAGAATCATACAGTTATATTCTAGACCTAATCGAAGCAGACATTGACCATCCCACAAGACGAAACCATGCCCTTCTTCCAGTTCTCCAATTATGTATTGCCCTGCACTTTTATGCATGTGGTGCATTCCAAATGGTTGTTGGTCACACGTGAGGTGTATAACAGGCTACCTGCTGTCGAGAAGTTTGTTGTGTTACTGACGCAATATGTGCCAGGAAAAACCACTTCATACCATGCAGAGTGTCACATGACACCACTAAACATCGGCTAAGCGGGGACTTGTATGTTCTGCCTGAATCGCGCTAGTCGCAGGAGTTTATCCATACGTGTACTTCTCTGTTTTAGCCACCGTACAGTAGTTGTACGTGACTTAAATAATCGGGTGATCATTACCCTTTATGAATTTGGGCAGTCATGTTTTATGAGCAATATCAACACCATCCCAGGATTTTGATGTACCAAGGGATATACAGTTGGGAACTATACAGTGTGTGTGTATGTGTGTGTGTGTATATATATATATATATATATATGTGTGTGTGTGTGTGTGTGTCTTTTCATAATACTGGAGAGATTTCAGGGATAATTGTTGTTCATTGTTTTACTATCAGCAGATAATGATTGATGCATTTAATTCATGTTAATTTTGTTTAGCAGACATAAGAAATATACTGAGTAAAAAACTACCCCTTGAACCCAACTAGGTTATAATGAATTAAAACGATTGCTTTTAGACTCACTAGCAAGCTAGCTAACATCTCTGAAATCTGCAAGCACACTTGGATTGCAGTTGCACAACACTGCCACGAAGCCTCGGATAAGTTCATGCATATTACAGCTAGCTCAGTTAATAGAGCTGGGGCAAAAATCAAATCATAATGTTTTAATTTTAATGATCATTTACAAATATTTTCCTTAGTTAACGTCAGCTAGCATACTAGCTGCTGAGATGGCGACATCCAAAGCGCAATGTAGCCTACAGCGCGATGGCACACAATACATAGCAGCCTAGCCATCATGGCTTATCAGTAAGCCTCTGTGCGTACAAGCGCTACCCAGAAGCTGATTGGTTGGTATGTAAATGAGGAACATGGTTTAGTTCGCGCCCCTAGTGAGTGACGTCCTAGTCTTGATGAGACGCTAACAGATTGCATTTCAATTTTCATTGTGTCCCAAAAAAAGAGCGTGGTGACGTGTTTGAAAATGCAATGGACTGGGAGGGGCTGTTTCCCTTACTGCGTTTGAATATTGTCCCATGTATTGTAGGATAAGTCTTTGAGAAAGAAATGTCAAATGTTGTCATCATTATTATATCATTATTATTTCCAAGTGATTAGAAAACAGAATTTTCATTATCATGTTGACCCTAAAAGAGCGTGATGACATGTATATGTAAATGCAATAGACTGGAAGAGCTGTTTATCTTATTGCATTTGAATATTGTCCTCAGTAGAGCAAGTTAAGTCTTTGCAAATTAAATGCTGAAAGCCGTTTTCTGTATCATTTTGAAATAGTCAGAAAATGACATTTGCATTTTCATGGTGACCCTAAAAGAGCGTGATGACATGCAATAGGCTGGAGGTGCTGTTTTGCTTATTGCATTTGAATATTGTCCACTGTATTGTGGAGCATGACTTTGAAAATAAAATGTCAAACAGCTTTTCATTATCATTTGAATATAATCATAGATTTCCCATATGTGTATGTGAAAATGAAAGTGATAATTGGATTAATGCATTTTCAATTTAATATTGTCTCAAATAACTCATTCATAAGTGGAAAATTATAATGCAATAGTGGGATTACGTTTTCATTTGAATATTGGCCCCTCTGGGCTTCCATAGTGGTGGACTTGAACCATAAATTAAATCAGAAATAATGGTGTGATGTTTGTTCATCAGATGAAACCTGCTGTGCTCTGTGATGCAATTTGTTTGAGGTTTTTGCCACTTCCTGGGTGATAATGAGCTGCGGATGTAAGGAAAGTTTGACGCAGTTTTCTGAGCCTCAGTTGCAGTTCAGCTTCTGTTGATGAGTCCTTTGTCTATCTGTCTTTGTCTTCTGCAGTGCCCCCCTGCGTGCCGTGCGCTGTGTCTCCAGGCTGCAGCATGTTCTCCTCAGTGAAAGCTTATGAGGGCCAGCATTATGCCTCTCTGAAGAAACAGTGTCTGCAGAGTGGATTACTGTTTGAGGATCCCCGATTCCCAGCAGTTGATGAGTCTCTCTTCTACCTAGGCAACAGGATTGGTCGTGTTGTCTGGAAGAGACCAAGGGTGAGATCAGTAAATCAACCCACTAATCAATCAGGCAATCAGTATTCAATCCATCAATTAATTTTGCTGGTTAGAATCATTAGTCTAAAACAAAATATATTAAGTCAGTATATGTGCTGCTATTGGTTTTCAAAAGTACTGTAGTGTCACTGAGTAAATTATAAACGCATGCTTGCTTTAACTCATGCCTTTAGTTGTAATCAAAATGAACATACCTGTGCAAGTAATACCATTGACCATGACATGTGAGATTGTATAATGCAGGCTGAGCAATTAAAATTTAGTGTTACCCCTCCGAAATCGCAGTGTTCTTGCAACATTACTTGGGAAGGCAACAATATTATGCAAGCCTCAGAGATGCTGTGTGGGGACATATTTATGTGCTCAGACATATTGCAACTTTCCAAGGTGCTTTCCTTTTTCTGTTTATCAATGGATTCCAGACGACACCTAAAAATAGAAGTTGATGATATTTATGGAATTGAATTTAAGCATAGAAATTGGCATTGATGAAGGACGGAAAGGAGTCAAGTAGGTGGAGACCAGTGGAGAATAACAGGAAGCCCCAGGTGATTAGACTCGGGGTAGGCGTTGCGTCTCATCTTGGAGTCATAAAACCTGTTTCAAGTCCCCTGGGGTTCTTATGGAGTGGTACGATTAGAGATGATTAAAAGAGAATGGGAGAGAGGTAACTTATGTCAAGCGAGACAGACGAGGGTAGTAGAATGAAGGCGGTTTAAATAGGCTGAATTGTTAAGACGTGGATGAATGCAGTGATGTTTTCATGCATGATCTGGTTCACTAACCTGCGTTTAGGACTCCATTTAATGAATTCCAGACGACACGTGAACTAGTAGTCAACAATATTTATTGAATTGAATAAGCATGAGAATTTGCACTGATGAGTGACAGACTACAGTCCAGTCGGTGGGGACCAGCACGGGATTACGGAAATCCCCAGGCAACAAGACTCAGGGTGGGGGTCTCATCTCTTCTTGGAGTCAAAAAGGCTCTTTCAAGTCCTCAAAAAAGTCGAGAGATTAAACGTGACTGGGCGCTTGATGGATGTCAGGGATGTCTTTATGATAGTGACACACGTATTCTTGTAATGGCCTTAATTAGAGGTCAATTATTTTTTTACTTGCTGATATTGCTACGGCACATGGTGTTTAACGGGCCATGAGAAATAAACAGATTAATGCTACAACTGGCTGGAGGGCTTCAGCGCTTCAGAAAACCTTTCGTTGCCATCATTAGGAATAGTGGCTGGAATGTGGAAAGTACTAGGCTGATATAATCGCAGAAGTCAGAGGAGGGTTTGAGGAGCAAAGGTGTGCGGAGTTGCTTGCAATAAGTCTTTGGCTAGATCAGAGATTTATGGGAAAATGGCCTCCTAATGTGGTTAGAGGGCAATTTCAATTCAGTCCATTATGCTGTGGTTAGATGCCTTTCTGGTGGTCTGTCCTGTGTCTGTAAACTTTTTGCCTTGTCAGCGCTCTAGCGCCTTTAGTTTTTCATATTTTATATGTGTATATTTGGGACGAAAATCTAGGTCAAGTTCGATTTTGGCCGTGTTTGGCCAAGCCGTTGCAGTGGCTGTGCCTTATTTGAATAAGGTATTTGTGGAAGGACTGTGACAGAGAAGCTTTACAGTGCGAAAAATGGGCAGTGCCTGGCCTAATCCCCAGGATGGCAAGTGAGGCAAAAAGAACTCCTGATGATCAGGAGAAAAAATCTCAATCATTGTTGAGAAAAAAATTCCCTCGTAGGAAGAAACCTATGGTGGGGGAGCCCATCCTCCACGGGCAAGTTAATTAATTAATTTCTTAATATTAATTTCCCTGCATTAATGGGTGTGGAGTACAAATTAAGGATGACTTTCAGATGGAAAGCTTTTGGGGAGTGGAACTGTCCTATTTACAATGTTGACTATGCCCAGTTATCCGGGTGAAAGACAAGTGTTTTCAGTCCCCCAAAAATGCAGGAATGGTCATGTACGACTCAAGGAGCAGAATGAATCAATGTGACATCTCAGCGGTGCTAAGCAGGCTATTTGGGCCAGACTTGTTCAGTCTTGTGGTGTTGGCCAGCATTACTTTCTGGGGTTGCGACCAGGCTATGGCATCTCATCCGGAGAGGAAAGTGTGGAGAAAAAAAAAGGTTCAAGTGACATGTCTATGAACTCAGGGAAAGCCTGGGAACACGATGCTGAAAGATAAGTCCCTTTTGCTAGTTCTTGGGCTGAAAGAAGTCCCAGATTTGCATCCCACTTCCTTTCCATGGAGGAAAAAGCCCACATGCTTAGCAGTCAGGTGGTGGGTAGGATGCCTTGAATTGAATGATGGTGACTTTACATTAACAGTATTTGCTGGACGCTCGTATCCGGTAGTTATGGTAAAGAAAGCTTGTTAAAAAGTTTAAGTGCATTTATAAGGGGGAGACTGTACAAGGGGACACCGTCATGAATCGTTGGAGGGAAGTTGCGTTATCATTCTTGCGCTTACTAGATCATCTTATGGTACATTCCCTGTAAAACAAAAGTTGTGATAAAAAATTTGCATGGAGGTAGGAGACAAGGGAATGAAGGACAAGGAGATGAGTTAATGGGGGAAAATTTATGGCGTGAGAACTTGATGGAACTTGAGTTTTTATAAAGTAAAGCTTCTCAAAATTGAAATGCAATGAAATAATTTGTGTGGGGGATGAGGAATGAGTGATCAGAGGGACAAGGGGGCATGATATTACATTATTTGAATTTTTTGTGAATTTGTAAGAAAAACATGCATCAGAATCAAGTCGGGATGATGGGACGAAAGGGAATGAGGGAAGGGGACGAGGGAATGGGAGAAGGGGACGAGGGGGAATGAGGGAAGGGGACGAGGGGGAATGGGAGAAGGGGACGAGGGGGAATGAGGGTAGGGGACGAGGGGGAATGGGAGAAGGGGACGAGGGGGAATGAGGGAAGGGGATGAGGGGGAATGAGGGTAGGGGATGAGGGGGAATGAAGGAAGGAGACGAGGGGGAATGGGAGAAGGGGACGAGGGGGAATGAGGGTAGGGGATGAGGGGGAATGAAGGAAGGAGACGAGGGGGAATGAGGGTAGGGGACGAGGGGGAATGGGAGAAGGGGACGAGGGGGAATGAGGGTAGGGGATGAGGGGGGATGAAGGAAGGAGACGAGGGGGAATAGGAGAAGGGGACGAGGGGGAATGGGAGAAGGGGACGAGGGGGATTGAGGGTAGGGGACGAGGGGGAATGAGGGTAGGGGATGAGGGGGAATGAGGGTAGGGGATGAGGGGGAATGGGAGAAGGGGCCGAGGGGGATTGAGGGTAGGGGACGAGGGGGAATGAGGGAAGGAGACGAGGGGGAATGGGAGAAGGGGACGAGGGGGAATGAAGGAAGGAGACAAGGGGAAATGAGGGTAGGGGACGAGGGGGAATGGGAGAAGGGGATGAGGGGGAATGAGGGTAGGGGACAAGGGGGAATGAGGGTAGGGGATGAGGGGGAATGAAGGAAGGAGACGAGGGGGAATGGGAGAAGGGGACAAGGGGGAATGGGAGAAGGGGACGAGGGGGAATGAGGGTAGGGGATGAGGGGGAATGAAGGAAGGAGACGAGGGGAAATGAGGGTAGGGGACGAGGGGGGATGAAGGAAGGAGACGAGGGAGAATGGGAGAAGGAGACGAGGGGGAATGAAGGAAGGAGACGAGGGGGAATGGGAGAAGGAGACGAGGGGGATTGAGGGTAGGGGACGAGGGGGAATGAGGGTAGGGGATGAGGGGGAATGAGGGGAATGAGGGTAGGGGACGAGGGGGAATGAGGGTAGGGGACGAGGGGGAATGGGAGAAGGGGACGAGGGGGAATGAGGGTCGGGGATGAGGGGGGATGAAGGAAGGAGACGAGGGGGAATGGGAGAAGGGGACGAGGGGGAATGAGGGTAGGGGATAAGGGGGGATGAAGGAAGGAGACGAGGGGGAATGGGAGAAGGAGACGAGGGGGAATGGGAGAAGGGGACGAGGGGGAATGAGGGTAAGGAACGAGGGGGATTGAGGGTAGGGAACGAGGGGGAATGAGGGTAGGGGATGAGGGGGAATGGGAGAAGAGAACGAGGGGGAATCGATTTGCCATGGTTCATGATGGAAGACGAAATGAGGGAAAAGGTTGAGAGGTCATGTCATTTTATTATTGAAAGTTAGCACATTGTCCTTGCTGGTCGAGCATCATCCATCCATCCATTTTCTACACCCGCTTATTCCTCACTAGGGTCACGGGGCGAGCTGGAGCCTATCCCAGCTGAACAGCTGAACAGCTTGCCAATCCATCGCAGGGCGCACACACCATTCACTCTCACACCTATGGGCAATTTGGTGTCTCCAATTAGCCTGATATGCATGTCTTTGGACTGTGGGAGGAAACCGGAGTACCCGGCGAAAACCCACGCAACACGGGGAGAACATGCAAACTCCACACAGAAAGGCCCCAGGCCGGATTCGAACCCACAAACTTCTTACTGTGAGGCATCAATGCTAACCACTGTGCCACCGTGCCGCCCCCTGGTCGAGCATCAGTAAAAGTAAATGCATCAGCAAAACATACACAGCAAAAAATACACCAGGATTTTAGCGAGAGGGTGAGGAGGGGTAGGGGGCTGGTGCAGGACAGAGTTGTCAGAGAGAGAATTTCCAGACTTGTTCCTCCATGATTTGAATTGACTGCAGTGAAAACATAGAAGGCTGGAGGAGCCAAAGAAGCCATGTTTGATTATTTAATACAGCGATGGCAGGGGTGACAGGAGGAGAGGAAGGGATGAGGGGATGACAGGATGTGTTCTCAGAGATGCTAGTGCAGCCTGCAGAGACAAGGGTGAAAGGGGGAACATAAGAGGGAAAACGGAGGGTGCAGGCGCATGGAATACAACCCGGCCCACTAACTCAGGGCATTTGCTGCAGCATTAGTGTCGTAGGCTGTTGGGCGTGATGACATTATAGCTGGTGCAGGTAATATTATGGTGAGGAGCTGAAGCTGCTGTGTTGCAGTTGTAATGGTTCTGGATGATGAAGGGTTGCTTCGCTTGTGATTGGCATGGAATGGGGCTGGAGCCATTTTGCATTGTTAAAATGGTGGTTGAAATTGAGGGCCGTTCTCTTGTTGCATTTTGGACTTATATTTTAAACTTATATATATTTTTTTTATTTATTTCGGCACTTGAAGGGTTAATTAAGGGTCTAAAGATTGGCCCATGAGTTTCATCATCACATTTAGGGCTCCGGTTTGTGGTAGAGACCGACAGGAAGTCACATATTGCCCATCAGTTTGTGATATTGGATTTGGCCATTGACCTTGGCTTGAAGGTCAGACAGAAAACGCCCTGTCTCTTGCTTTTTATAATAACTATCATGCTGCACATTTATTATTATTTTTTTATGTGTTTTACTGGGCTGTGTATGTATTCTGTGGCATCCCATGCAATGTTCCAGTTGGTTTCTCTGCCGACACGGGTCGCAACAGAGGTCGTATTGTTCGATTGTGGAACCAGATATCTGAGAAATAATCAGAGGTTTGACTGGGCTAGTCTTAGATTGATAAAGGGACTAAATGGCACAAACCCATAAAAATGGCCCAAACCTCACTCATAGTCACATTTCTGGCTTAGATTTGTATCTGACACTGATAGGAAGTCAGATATTGCACATCAGTGTGTGACCTTGGCTTTGACCTGTATCTTGTTTATTGTTGTATTTAGACCTTAGGCAAAGAAATTACATTGACAAGAAGTGAAAGTAATTGGTCGTTCCATAACAACAATAGAAACCAGCAGCAGAGCTATGCCTCCGCCATTTTAGACTGATTGTGACTTACGATTGCCTATTGGCTACATTTATATATTGGATTTCATATTCTTAAGATATGGCAACAAACTACCTTACTTTAAAGTGGTAAGAGAAAGAAAAAAATCCTAAACTACCTCTGACTGTCGTCTCTCATTTTAGCTTTTCATCCAGTGCATAATTAATCATAAGATGGCGCTTGATTTCCTCATAATATTGTAACATGTTACATTTAAACAATAGCCATCTGAAAAGGAAAAAAATCATAGCATCGAGCCATACCAAACTTTTGGGCAAATTGGCTTTAATTACAACCAGCAGTTTGCCCGTGGGTATCCACAGGTTCTAGATTCAACCCACATGGGGCATCATGATAGTAAGGGGGTGCATTTATGCACATGGCATGGGTTAACTCGCTCATCTATAAGGATGACATTAATGCAGAATGAAATTTCCAGGTTTTGGAGCAAAATATACTGCCATCTAGAAGTCTTTTTCAGGAAATTCCTTGCTTATTTTAGCAAAATAATGCCAAAAACCACACCCTGCATGTACTACAACAACATTACTCCATAGTGAAAGGTCTGGGTGTTAAACTGGCCAGCCTGCAATCCATACTAGTCACCCATTTGAAATATTTGCCATATTATAAACAAAAAATATGACAAAGGAGGCCACAAAGTGTTAAGGGGTCAAGCCTGGGTTCACTCAATTTTAGTACTTCTAAATTACTAAAAACATAAAAATTGTGTCAACTGAAAAAAGCTCAGAAGGGAATTTGAATTTAATCAAATCATTTTCATATCAGTCAAGCTCTATATCTGTTTGAATAAGTTTGTTACTGTGAAAACTGTACATTATTGGCGAAAAATGTGAAATCTTGTGGCAACAATATCTCAGAAACTATACCATATTTTCTTGTAATTCTTTTTTTGTTTTGAAGCTAATATTATCAGCTATACAATGACATACTCATTCTGGGTATTTTCATGGGAAAATATTTTGAAAATTATCTGGTCATAGAATTTTAGAAATGGGTAGCAGAACCTGCCTGGCAGATCATAAATACACCATGTATCTACCTACCCAAAATGGCAACGTCATTGTATAGAACATAACAAACTGATGCTATGGTGAAAATTTCAGAGCAATGCCTTGAAAAATGTGGATTTTATGCCCGCCACAAGCCTGATAAACTTTGAAATTTTGCGATGCAAGAAAATTGCCTTTTTGTTGCGATCCACTTAAAAATCCACTTAAAAGATAGTTTTTGGTCTTAAAATCACCTTTTATGAATGTTTTAAAAGATTTTTTACAAAATGAAAAAAATTTTTAAAAATTACCTAAGTCTTGACCCCTTAAGCAGCTGAGATCCAACATCAACCAAGAATGGGTGAACATTTTGCCGTCAAAACTGCAACAGTTTGTCTTCTCCATTTCCAAATACTTAGAGAGTATTGTTAAAAGAGGAGGTGATCCAACACAGTGGTAAACGTGCCCCTGTTCCTACTTTTTTGAAACATATTGCGGCCATCAAATTCAAAACCAGCATATTCTTTTCAAAAAATAAGACAATTTTTCAGTTTCAGCAACTGTTATGATGTCTTTGTACTTTTTTCAGACAGATATAGAGCTTGACTGATATGAAATGATTGCATTCTGTTTTTATTTACACACCTTCACAACATCCCAACATTTTGGAAACGGGGTTGCATGTGGTTGTGTCTTTGTGGATAATTCTTGTGAATACGATTGCATAGCATCACAACCTTTCGAGGATGCTGTTACGAAACAGTACAAGTGAGTAGTTTGGATAAAAAGGAAGGCGGAGTTTGAAGGTGGGTGTGGTCTGAGTACGCATTCACTGAACACATTACAATAAAGACTGCAATACAAACAAATACCAGCATTGCTCTCATGATCGGCGTGATCCCTGCTGGTATCTAGTGCTTTCTGTATTGGTTTAAGACATATACCAGGAGATTCAACATCTTGATAATTAGAAGTAGGTGTGAAAGAACTGAAGAAGAGTGTTGGTGTCTGAAAAGTGGCAGCATGTGGATATGATTTCATGTGTCAGGCCCTTGAAGCTATTATATTTGGAATTAAATTTTTGAAATAGCATTTGCGGTTTGAAATGGAATTAGGGATTTTAAAACTGAATTGGTTTTTGAAAAATGCAATTACTGACACTTTCCATGGCAATAAATATTCTCTTGGGAACTCCAACAAATTATTTTATGCAATGGAATGAGGTGGACAGATTTGATTGGCTGCTGAGCACAGGAGGTAGCTCTGAACTATGCTGGCCCTTGCCTGGACTAGCTTACTTTCCCACAAGGCCTGAACTCAGAATAAACCTGTGATATTTCCATGGGAATCACACGTGTAAGTGCTTCCCGAATGCAAGGAGTGGATACATTTTAAATGGCATGCCCTCACCTTCATGAATTCTCATGCTTCAGTAAGAAGCGTAACACGTGACAGTGACCGAAGAAAGAAATGTTTTTTTAAATATGTAGAAATTGGCTAACTTTGCGGACAATTTCAGAAGCATCATCAAGTATATTGTTTTGCGTTGATGTTTATGTAGAATTGAATAACAGTGTCAAGCACTGTCCCTGAAGATGAGCCCAGAAAGACCAGATCTCAAATGCAAGGACAGAGAATGTGCTTACAATGAAAGGTTTAAGAAATTATTGGGTGATTAAACAGAAGTGATAGAGACAGAGAGTGATGGGGGATACATGGGGCGCAGATGGGGAAGAATTTTAGCAATTTTTTGTTGCAGTGCCAGTGATCCATCAAAGATCCCAGGCATATCAATGATGTGCATGCACAAGCATTCAAAGAAATTCTGCCCTCCACTCAACTTGACAAACCACGGGCTTTGTCAGTGGCACACACCCCACTCTCGCGAAAATGACAGAAATGATAGGTGCAGCAGCTGGTAGTCAAGCTAGCTTCCAGAGACGACAAATGACTGTGGCAACACTAGGCAGTAAGTTGCAGTGTGAATGCAAACAGGCAATATCAGATCTTTATGGAACTTAATGCTGTTCCAATATCAGATGAAAGGACTACATTGCTTTCACTTTGGTATCGTCCAATTTCTCTCGGGTTTTTTTTTGTTTTAACTGGTCAAGCACAGCTTGGCTTGCTTTTCTTTATGGCACACCACTGGTGACGGGTTTTTTTAACATGAGAGAATTTTCTTCTTTTGAGAGGAAATAAAAATCATAAAATTTAGTCTTGCTCTTGTTTTAGTACCATGACTTGTGGTTTGTATATGATTAAAATGGCAAGCATCTTTTTATTCCAAAAATATTACCTGGTGAACTTAGCTGTATCTCCCCCCAAACTGAGCCACACTATGTGTGGTGAGGGTAAAGGCAGCTGTGTCCTCCACTAGCATGAGGACCTCACTGTTTGATAGTCCCGCTTCAGTTGATCTTGTCTCCCATTCGCTTGATGCTAGTTTGCATTTCTAAACGGCTTTTCACAATGGAGCTTAGACCGAAGGAGGCAGCTGTGACTTCTATCACCTCTCCAAGTGGTCTTCTCATCACTTGTCCTAGGATGCTTGTTTGATGGCCATAAATTAGCACAAAGCAAGTCTGCACCTACCAGACATGTAGATCAGTTTCCCCTTGAAGGAAGCATTCTTGGTAGAGCCTGTCAAAGTTGGGAGTTTGTTCTTTGCCTGACATGATGAAATTGCCAGTTTATGACATTGACACACTGACTCTAAAAGGAATGACAATGACTGATCTGATTGGCCTTAAAGGAATAATTCATTGGTTTGGGAAAAGTAGCCCATTTTCTGACTTACCCAGAATGAGACAAGATGCTTGATAATCATTTTCACCTCTTTGCATCTAAAGGTTTGGTTCCGATGGGTAGCATTTCAAGTTTGGTTAGCATAAGACTTGGAGACTACAGAGGTCATTAACCTTACCTAGTGAAATAATGAACCTTACAGCAACTGCAAAGCTGTCTTATTTACACTGTGTGCCATTTGTATTTGAAATATGCTTCACTGTGCTATATGGAAGGAACAAGTGTTCAGATGTTACACAACCCCCTTTTCAAAAAAGTTGGGACGCTATGCGAAATGTAAATAAAAACAGAATGCAATGACTTTCGAAACATTTGAACCCTATATTAAATAGAAAATAATTCAAAGACCGCATATCAGATATTGAAACTGAGAATTTTTAAAAAATATCTGCTCATTTTGAATTTGATACCAGCAGCACATTAAAAAAAAAAAATTGGGACGAGGGCGGCAATAGACTGGAAAAGATGCACCTGGTGGAATATCTCACAGCTAATTAGGTTAATTGGTAACAGTCCAGCAATTTGACTGGGTATTCAAATTATTTTAGGAGTAAAGACAATTTAGGGCCCAGAGGGTGATGTGAGGAGGAGAGGACAGGAAAGAGGTGAGGTAATGCAGGAGCAGATATTCAGGGGGTGATGGGACCCCGGGAAAACGGAAACGATAATGAAGAGATGGTAATCAGTCGTCATCCGTCCCCAAGTGGGAGTAATGATGTTGAATTGTCACCGCGTTTTACCATTACAGATAAGAAAGTAGTTGTTGCATAGGCTTAAGGCTTGCCTGGAGGCAGAATGTCCGCTGTTTATTAGTGGAGTGTGTTCGTGTGTTCACTGGAACTGTTTTGATATTACTCTAATTTGGTTTGCTGAAATGGTTTTGAGAGAGAAGTTGAGCGTTGACAAGCCCCACAAAGCACTGCCAACAACCACAGCACAGAGGATGCTGACTGAAAAGGTGTCTGTGCAGTGGCACACTCTGCACATTTGGGACAAATACTGCTGTGGTTGAACAGTCTGCAGATGATTATATACCAATGAAAATCTGCATTCAACTTACCCCTGGGGACAGTGCTGCTAGATCTTTCCGGCTATGACAAAGTTTACTTCTCTCACCCTAACTCTCATATCCGTTGTAGCATACCATTCTCTACTCTCCCTCTCACCATATCTTACAGTCAGTCTTTCATTTGCATATTTATATATAGCATGAATTTCAATCATTTCATTCATTCCATTTCAGTGCATTCTATTGGCTGTGTAAAATTAAATTAACATGGCAGGCTAGGGGCTGTACATTCAAGTGCATTGTCCCCTTCATGTGTTCATCAATACTGCGATCGAGCTTTGGGCACTCCATTCTTTACCCTTTGTAGCATGTTTTCCAATATTTTTGGACATATTTTAAGTGAGATTTATGTTGTCTAAGCTCATTGATGCCCTGAAAACACATAATGTACATTTTATTGGACATTTCCAGTTCAGAATATCCCCAGTTGGTGCCTGTCTGATTAGTCACATTATTGACCACAAATAATCACAATGGCAGCGTCCACCAGTTAGAAGTAAGTTGACGTAAGTCAGAAATATTCTTTTATTGTTCAAGTCTTGATCAAACTTTTTGCTGTTGGAGGAATGAAAAACATTGTATAGCACACACTGAAACACACAAGCTTTGTAATGCATATGTATTTGTTGGAATACACCTGATTTTATGCTCTGTCAAAACTATTGGACATTATGCTTGTCTGGCAAATGGCTCAAGTTAGCGATGTCCAGAGTACTGGACATCATGTAAATGACCAGGTTTCTTTGACTTCACTTTATTTCTGTCACCCCAAGTGCATAATGTCCAAAATATAAGATGATAGTATTCATTCCACAGGCATAATGTCCAAAATAATGGACTGACTGACCACCCACCTCACAAAAACAAACCGGCACCAAATCCCATCAAATGGTCCCAAAAGAACATTAGATTTCCAGTTTTAACATATATACAGAATCTGGTCATACTCTATGCTACCACGGGTTAATGAACCAATCAAGCATTTTCTATATATTCTCAGTATCTGCTCCTTTTTATCATTTGCTGTGTCTTCATTTCTACCACAGGAACTGTGTGATGACCCTCACCTGTTTGTAGATGGAATCAGCGCCCATGACCTGCACCAGGGACAGCTGGGAAACTGCTGGTTTGTGGCAGCCTGCTCCAGTCTAGCCTCCAGAGAGTCTCTTTGGCAAAAAGTAAGTTGTAATGTGTGTGTACTTCATATACAGTTCCATGATTCCAGTTCCAGTTCCATGGGCCCCCTTTGGGTTTCATCTATTATTCACATACGGTTGTTTCAGATCTGTACAAAATATAAACAAAGCATATAATAAATATATAAAATGTATAATAAACAAAGACAACAGGAGTAAATATAAAATACAGTTTTTGAATGATAATTTTGTTTATTGATGGAAAATGTTATCCAATGCTAATTGGCCCTGTGTATTCAAGCAATTCCTAATTTAATTACCTCACTCGAAATGCAGTCTGGAGGGTGAGGTATTTTTTTGGTCCGGTTTCTTTGTTTCTTTATTTGTTTGTTAGCGGCATCACAACAAAATGGCTTCATGAAACTTTCAGGATAGGTGGGCATTAGTCCAGATTAGACCCCTTATATATTTTGGAGGTCATTGGGTCAAGATCAAGGTCACCGGGCAGGTCAAAATCGTGACAAGATCGAATCAGAAGCTAAAGCTCCAAAATAAGTGCTGAGGGGTGAGGTTTGTTTTGCCTGGCAACACTTGTTTCTTTCTTTATTTCTTTTTTTGTAAGCAACATTATGGCAATTTGGCTGGATTAATCTTCATGAAACTTTCAGGATCGTTGGGCATTAGTCCAGAAATGACCCCTATAAATTTTGGAGGTCATTGGGTCAAGGTCAAAATCACTTTTTTTTGCAATACCTTTGGTAAAAAAGATCATATCAACTGAAAACTAAATCCAACTGTGCAACTTTCAGGTCTGCTTCCACTCATGTGCTAGATGGTAAAGTATCTCTCATAGTTTTCTTAGTGGTTGGGAGTTAAATGTCAGGGGGGTCATGGTCATTCCTTAAATTTGCTTATTTTCCCTCATGACTCAAAAACAGTTTGAGATAGAGAGGTGTTTATTAATATGTAGGAAGTCACATGTGAGCTTTCATTTGACACTATAACCTTTGACTTTGAGTGACCTTGAACGGTAGAATAGCTTTATTTTGGCCCTATTGGAAGGTTTTTGAACATGAACTGCTGGTTTAAGTTCAAGCTACTGCTGAATCAATCACACTCAAGTCAGGATTTTGACTTTGATTTGCAAACCCCAACTTTGCTTATGCTTTTTGGGCCGTTTTTCTGCTGCATAACCCTACTGAGCTTGAGCTTTCGAACTTTAACTGATGGCTGGACATTCTCCTTCAGGATTTTGTGGTGGAGAGTAAAATTCACCGTTCCATCGCATATGGCAAGTCATCCAGATCCTGTTGCACTTGGTTGGCATTCCAACTTTGGAAGTAGTGGCACCCTTGGACGTTAAAGATGGCAGAATCCTTGAGTGGCAGCAGACAGTGGTCGCATTCAAACCTCAGTAGTAGCTGCATGGGCTGAGATGAGCATCTTTTTTTGACATGAAGGAGCCAGCACCAACCAGTGATGATGAAGGTCGGATAATGCCAGAAGCCAGGGCCTCAGATGTATAATCACCCATTTGTGTAGGTTTTGTGAGTGCAAGCTAGAAGCTGAGCATTTAAACAAGTTGATGAATAATGACTTGGTGTATCAGTTTAGTGTGCAAATAACTTATAGGGCAAGTACAATGTGTTCATATTCACACAAGGCAGTGCATGTCACATTCATCAAATAGTCTTGCCTGTGAAAACAGATGCCGGATAGATGTGTGCTTACACAGACTAAGCTTTGTCATCCCAAGCAAATCCATTCAGATGTGTTTGTTCGCTACGCTGTACCACATCCAGTGCCAAATTATTACACAGGCTTGCCAGCTGGAATGCTGAAGCCAGTTTTGTCATTTCCATTCTTGGTCTTACGATAACAAGGTGCAGTGTTGTTAGATTCTCATCATCTAAAGAGGCAGACAGTAGCTCAGGTACCATTGACAGCCCCATTTAATTCCCATTCAGTTTAAAACAAATCTCAAGGCTGCATCAGCAATCAATACAATTAAGTACTGCCTGCCTCTTGAAAGAGAAGTGGTTTGTGCTTTAATTGTCTATAATATTGTGAGTGGACACAGGGGGGCTTTTCGCCTTTCCCAAAGTTGTGTTTGCAAGTGTATTTTTTTTCTGCTTGAGTTGTTTTTGGATTGATGGGGTCATTTTTTTCCACAGTGTTGTGTCCCTCTGAATATCAACTGTACATTCTACACAATTACAATTTTTTTTTAAATCTAAAATTCTCATATCATTTCTCAGAAGAGCATGTGTTTGATTTGCTGGACTCATTTAAACATTGTTTATAATTCCACTGTTGTTTATTTACGACAGGGGCTGCTTTCTAGATGAGCTTTTAAAGTAGAATTGGGTCTCTGCTTCAATTCTCATCAGTGTTCCTCTGTGTAGATGAATCACCATGACAACCAGAGTCTGATAATGGGCTACTCAGCCACTGGTGTGGTGTCACATAAAAGCTTGAGGTCTCTAGCATTGTTCCCTGAAATAATTTTCCATTATATGATTTCATTTGAAACATATTCTGTATTATCACTTCAACTTAAAATGACCCCAAATCGCGCATTGTCTTGGAACAGAGTTTGCTTTATATTTTTTCAATAGGTTGGCCTGCTATTTTCACCCTGGATTTAGTTTGTGCAGGTGGTTACCGGGGCAACTGTGGTGGTGTGAAAAAGTCAAGTATTGAACATCATGTACTTATGGCTGTGAACGTGTGCCATTTTAAGAACACTGTAACCACAGTTACTTGATCTTTACATTAAAGGTGCCCTATCATGTCACCAGGTGTACAATCAATTAGACATTACTGCCCATTTCAAAACCTGTTTCTTTGTGACATCAGACAAAGTGACTTCACAGAGGTAAAAATGCTCAATTTCAGTCAACCAGTTCTTCCATTATTCTAGGTTGATCCCTCCCCCTGGTGAATGCTCAAAGGACAGATCATGAAACCTCTTGTCAAGGCCAATTGGCTGTGGCCCTGGTGTTACAGGGGACTTCTAATATGTAATGCTATTAAATAATGGTCTGTTGTTGGGTATGGATTCAAACTGTTTAAGATTGCTGCCAGCATGTACTGCATTAATGAAATGTGTTGTCAACGAGAGCTCCTTTTATTTGAAAATTCCATATTTATGGGGGAATACCCTGTTGGTAACTATGAAAATAAAGGATTGAAGTTGAAACCAAAGACAGAAATGGTTACTGGTAAAACTAGCACCTCAATCTCGTATTGGACAGTTGATTGTAACCTTTCCAAGTTGGCTAATTCAGTGCTCAATTCGGGCAGGTTATTAGCAAAGTGAGATGTCAGCCATGACAAGCTACATCTAAATTCCAGTTCAATCTTACTGCTGCACCTCTGTGTCCTAAATTCTGAAGACATTCTTTTTCTGATTTTCAGAGTGGTGTGCAAACACCATCGGAAGTGCTGTAATGCTGGCTCCTGAGTGGGAGAAGGTGTAGCATGAAGAGAGGCAGTAACTGTAGCAGGTTCAGACCTGCTGTGCAGCTTGTCAATACAGTGTACAGAGTACACTCTGTACAGAGTATAGTCATCAGTGGTGACATCTCAGATGCAGCAGATCAGTGTGTGTTTGTGTGTGTGTGTGTGGTAAAATATCTTCTCTGCTTGGAATATACCCTGGAACAGATACCACATGTGTTATTCCCCACTTTTACAGCTGCCTTGCCGGCTGGTGCCCAGCCTTTCATTCTGACGGGTCAAGAGGTCCGGGAGACATTTTAAGTTACAGTCATGTTCAGATGACCGAAACATGACAAATGGCAGCTCACTTGGGTGTAATGGTTGTATTACTCATGAAAGAGACACTGATGACTTATGATATTGTGGCATGCTCGACCAACTTCAAAACAGACTGTAGTGTCTGACTCTGTGGCTGCTTTGATTAGACTGTGTAGTAGATAAGAAAATTCAGTAGTGTGCAGTACTTTATTATTGTCTACAAAAGTATTATACTCCTCAACTTATGTCCAAAAGGGGTCTTAATATATTACTTCGCCTTAATTTTTTGGTGAAAATGTATTGAAAAATACTATTGTAGGCAATGAGAACAAAAAAATAATTCTCACCATTATACTGAGGCAAAAATATGCATAATAAATAAAAATACTGAAAACATAGATATTTTTTAACAATTGAAAGGTGTCGCAAATTAAATCTTTTTTTTTCTTTTTATGACTCTTGCAAAATCCTTATCGCCCATCTCTAGATGGGGTATTGTGCTATTGACAGGGCTGTCAATAATAGATCATTCAGATAATTCATGTAGGACCTAAACTCACTGTGGCCATTAAAAATTTGATAAAATTTTTCATGAGCAGTGTGACGTTCTCTGGCAACCTGGTTAAATTCCTAACCTGGCTTTTACAACCTGCTACCTAATCATTACCTGTTTTCTCCCTAAGCTGATGTGTGCTGAGTATTTTGGTGCAAAATGGCAGTGGTGCATCAGTCAGGTGGGTTCTGCGTGGGGCTGGTAGCTGAGCTGAATTTCCTGCACATGACTGTAAAAGGCTATCATCAGTGTAATTAGTGATACATGCTGGTCCAACTACCTTTTTGGTCGTGGGAAGAGTTAGGTCTGTTGTGTTGTGTGGGGTAATCTCTGTCGATATCTCCCAGTATGCAATGATAATTATCCAGAACTGGGCAAGTAGCTTGTCTTTGCTGCAGAAGTATAGTAGGCACCGTTCTCCCGAGAGATCTTATTAGCTCCTCAGTGAGTGCCCTATTACTGATCCTCTCACCCACACGCAGAGGGTATCCGTGGCACTGTTCCCTCGGAAACGAGTGCGAACATCAACTAACATCTGTTAGGATGTTAATCGTCAGCCCTCAGCTTCATAACCTGTCTTTAGTCAAGTGGAGTGGATCAGAGGTGGGGAGCGACTGAGGAGGAACAGTGTTTAATGCTTGTCTGGCACTGCAATGTTTCCAAAACCATGCGCTTAATCATATTTGCCTTCAATGGGAACTCTGCACTATTCGCACTGATAGTAGTGTGGTGGCGAAAAGGGAGCAGTTCAGGGTGCACCACACCAGAGGGCAGCACCCAGCCCACAGATATGCTGGGCTGCAACTGTAGGGGACTTGTGACCACCTCAGCTTTAGCCCATTGCCGAAATAAAAGATTGCATAAGGGGGGCTGGAGAGGACACTGGTTGCTCTGTTTGGGGAATCTCCTGCGTGTGCCTTTTCATTTATAAGCCTGTTTTTGAGTTTTCATTTTGCCCCTGCAATACATGGGAACATGGCTCATTATATAGAGCATCACCTTATTTGTGCTGCGCATCACCATTCAGTGCCATGGCTGACCCCAGCACAGTACCACTATAAGTACAGAATAGCTTGAATTCTGTGTAGGTACATGTCCTGTTGACTTAGCTTTGCATGTAAATTCAGGATGATCGGTTCTGATAACTTCACTTTACGTACTTTGGAACCATGTATTTTTGTTGGGCTTCCTGTGACATGTGTAGCCAACAGACCGTTTGATGGAAAATGAGTTGGTGAAATGGGCCAATGACCGTCTTTTATGTGCACTGTGGATAGGCTGAGATCAAATAATGGAAATTGATTATTTTCTAGACTGAAAATATGTTTAGAATATGGTTGAAATTGAAAAAATAAATGTGAAGACTGTGGAGTCCACACTGTGAGAAGAGTCTCTCTTATCAAGTAATAGCCTTTTTATGATTCTTCATGTCTTTTGTTTTCTCTGAGAAGTAGAAATTATAGTTTTTTTTTCTTTAAATTACTTTGTCTTTCACAGGAAATTTTCTTATGCCATGGACAAATCTAGTCAAAATGATCTCACATCAGTGGCAGCATTTTTATTTTACTCAGAATGAAGGTAACAGAAATAAGTGTTTGAAGTCTAAACACAAAATTAAAATGTCATTTTTTTCTGCAGTGCATTTTAAATCCATGTGAGTAGTTCTTAAAAGATCACCCTTTAAGAGGAGAAAAATGATCTGCCTTTCTGAGATGTCTGTGCCTCTTTTCTAGCTCTTGAAGGCCTCCTTAGGTCCTGACTGGTGCCACACTTTGGGCATCAGGCTGACCAAATAAACTATTTGCTATATACACCCCCAATTCAGAATTCATAGCCCTGAATGTAATTGAAAATCTATGCAAGAGGATTTTGAACTCTTGTGTCGTAGCATTTTTCTCTATGCTAATGGCAGAGGTGTATAATCCAGGAGTCAGGAGGTAAAAATCCTACCATGTTTTCATTCCATGTGTAAACTCCTGTCAGCAGATTTCACTTGTTAGTTTTACCTCCCAGCTGAAGAATAGGGCCAACTCTTTTGTGGCTGGAACAATATCCTGGGATGGACTTTTACTTTCTGAACCTGGATTTTACACCTCTGGCTAATGGAGGGACATTTACCTTGTGTGTACGTTCTTCTCATTTGTGCACTTGCAGGTCATTCCAGACTGGAAAGAACAGGAGTGGGATGTGGAGAAATCCGATTCTTATGCTGGGATCTTCCATTTTCGCTTCTGGCGTTTTGGAGAGTGGGTGGATGTGGTCATCGATGACCGTCTGCCTACTGTGGACAATCAACTGGTGTACTGCCACTCCAATGACAGCAATGAGTTTTGGAGTGCCCTGGTGGAGAAGGCCTATGCCAAGTAAATACAGCCAAAGTGGAGTTTAAGAAATCCAATTGCAGATTAGACTATTTAAATTGTTCGATATATGGCCGATCACAGGCTTGAGGAGATTATGGTTGCCTTTTTGGACAAACTACAAAGACGTGTAGATTTTACTGAGATCATTGGCTTTTTACATTGTTTTTAACACCCATTTTACACATGCAGCGAGTGAGTGAAATGGACACAGCGTAAACTGTACATGTTTTTTAATCATTTGAGGTGCCAGGCACTGACCAATAATAATTAGTGGGCAGCCCCTACCGTTTTTGCGCCTGCATGAGTCAGTGAAGATAATGTTTCCGGAAAATTATTGAGTCTATATGGTTCTCATCAGTTCAACTTTATTGTCATGATCAAAATGCTTGAACTGGGAAATTAAAAATATAGAGACAGTAAACACTGCAAAGGAGAGAACAGGATGAACTAGACGGTGACTGACGCATTAGATTAAATCAGGAAGTAGGCAAACGTTTCAATTACTTGGACAAACTACATGACAATTCGCAGAGATAAAGACTGAGTGACCGATTTTTGGCCTCCCGCGACATCACCAAGGATTTTTTTGGTTACTTGCAACCAGTCTAAATGAAGTAATTAAAACTCATATGCTCTATAATTTTTCCGTTGTACAACGTTTCTCGATGTTGCATTGTGGCATGTCTAAAATAGGTGTTAAACTTCTTTAGCTTTGTTTTTATCGTAATTTCGCATTTCTATTTCTTATAACAATATGCATTTATGGACAAAAAGCATGATTTAGTAAAAGTTTTATTTTAAATGACATTCAATGTTACTTTATACCGGTTTTTCCAAAGAGCTTTACTTAAAGATGTACTGAGTAGGATTGGTCTGTTGCTGTTTGTAAGCACAACATTGGCCCCTCCTCTGCAGCTCAACCACGCCAGGAGCCCATGCTCCCTGACCCTGATTTGAGCAGTGCTCCAAGCTAGATTGCTACACAATATCATCCTATACAAATCATGGATTGTACAAACCTTAGGCAATTAACGCTAATGCAATTTTAGCAAGCTCGAAATGACTTTGTATTGTGGTTCTATACCAATGCTGTATATGTCAACGGTACTATACCAGTTTTACAATACGCTGCCAACTGTAATGTTAACCATCATCAGCTAGCGAATATCATACCTATTCATTGCAGACACTTGGCCCTTGGGCTTCCATGGCCTTCCATTACTTTCTGTTGGCAGAAAATGATTGTAAGGTAAAACTTGGTGCTCCATACTTCTAAGGTTATTTCCTCAACATGTAAAGTTAGTTTTTGGTTGATCATGGGACTTGGTGTGTTCAAATATATGTAAAGTTATACAGCTAGCTACGTAGTTTCAATTTTTGGAATGTAACATTGGTTGTAAAGGAAAAGCTGTTACTTTACTGAGCGAACTAAACAATTCACTGGCATTTACCTGTCCAACAGGAGACAGGGGTCCAAGGCCAAATGTTTGAATCGTGAGAAAAGTTGATGTTTACATGCGCTTGATGCTTGGTACTGGGAGGGATTATGTACTACCAGTTGTATCAGCTTTGTGCTTCAAGTTATCAAGCTATCCCTACTTACTGAAAGTAATGTTATTTGACTTAGCAAGCTAGTGAACAAAAAATTATTATCATATTTTTGTGTGCCTGTAGGGCTTTTACCTTTTTTAAATGTCATGGGTATTATGCAAACACACATCCAAGGTTCTGTGTTACATATTTAATATTTTTATGAACATTTAGCAACAAATCTCATTGACGCTGCTAAGACTGCGCCCTCTGCTGCTTTTCTCTTTTAAATGGAAACTTGATTCCTGTGTCCACATAGGATTCATTTGGTCTGAGAAACAGCCTGGCAGGGTCCTGCCCTGACACCCTGTGCCCTGTTATTGGCAGGGGCCCACACACCCATTGCCCAAAGCTTGATGCCCAGAAGCATCCAGTACAAAGTAAAATAACAAAATACAGGCAGACAGCAGAGTCTCTGGATCTACTGACAATTCCACACACTTCTAATGGGTCATAACTGATGGAGAGGGATTATTTATTGTTTGAGTCCATTCAGTTTTTTGGAAAATCCTACTCAATATACCTTTATCTTGGCTGTCATTATATAATTCATTATTGATTGGAGTAAATCAATAATTTAGGAATCCAAGTAACTTTGTAACCTCTGTTAAGATCAGTGAAAGAGTGGGCGAGCAGAGTTATGTTGTCATGTTCTTGATGTCGTTGATAGGGTGTACGGTTGCTATGAGGCGCTGGATGGGGGAAACACGGCCGATGCACTGGTGGACTTTACGGGGGGTGTGTCAGAGCCCATGGACTTGCTCGAGGGCCAGTTCGCCCAGGATGAGGTGGCCCGTAACCAGCTGTTTGAGAGGGTTCTGAAAGTGCACAATCGGGATGGGCTGATCAGCTGCTCCATTAGGGTAAAGAAAGACCCAACCACAGTCTAGCATTCGCCACTTTGAAGTCAATTTCGTTTTCCTGTACAGAAACATCCATTTACTGTTACGGGTGGTTGTGTTGAACTAATAGAGGCCTATTCATTTGATCTGCAGTGTGGAAGGAGCTCAAAAAAGGGGGAATTTATTCAGCAAATGACCTCAACAATCCACAACTATATTTATTTCTTTTAGCTTAAGTCAACTGACAACTTCTAAGATTCTGCATTTACTTCATTTGTTCTTTGTGATGACCTCATAATAACCTGGTAGGGCAGATTAGTCTCATGTCCTCACACAGCTTGAATGCAGCACTCATCAGACCTTTCCGATTTTTTTAAAAATCAATTCTAAATATAAAGACTGAAAATGCTGGAAGGGTGAGGAACAATCTGGAAGACTCTATTTCTATTATCATGCGTGCTCCCTGTATTAAATAAAGTGTCAGCTTACACAGTCCAATTACTATCGATTGGGTTTCTCTGTTCACATTGAATTCTGACTCTTTATACAGTACATCATATGTAAGGGATAATGTAGAGCGAGCCGGTCACTATTGAAAAATGAACCCCAACAGGGTCGCGAAGGGGTCCTACATCCCCCTGAAGGGAATTATTTCTCTATAGTGACCGGCTCGCGCTACATTAGCCCACTTATTACACAGCTACTCACCAAAGAAATCAAAAGTTTGACATTAAATGTTGATCAAAATATGATTTTATTGATTTACAAAAGTTTTCATTGCTTCCGCTTGAAAAAATAGTCAGCTGCTTGAAAAAATACTCTGTTCGTTTCTACAGTTGGAACTGTAACTGTAAGCAACAGTTACTCTGAAGCGAAATTGAAGCGTCCATAGCAATGGTCTGCTACTCACAGCAACGATCAGACCTTAGAATGTTGTAATTGACCAGTCAGGATCGAGCATTTGACAATGCCGTGTAATAAAGAGTAAGAGTATACTGAGGGGCAACATGCGGGAAATTCGCATAGCATTCATTTTACCCGAAATTGAATTGTAAAAATGTTGTGTGCACTATAGAAATTGATCTGCCAATGATTAATTTAGTGGAATTGTAAAAATGAACTTTTGAAGATGACTTTTTGAGCTGGAATTGTCATTGAAGCTTATACCCTTCTGGGGTGCGTTTCCCAAAAGTGTAGTTGCTAACTAAGGGGTCTATTCTCCCATGCGCTTAAGTCGAAAAAAGCGCGTAGCTACGCGCTTTTCAGCCTACGCGTATTCTCCCCTCGACTTAAGTCTGTGCATTACGCGCCTTGAAGGCAGTTACGCGCTTGGGGCGGAGCAAGGCCAAAATCGGGGCGTTTCCGGGCGTTTCTCATGCAAATAACGCTTACGCGTATTCTCCCCCTGGCTTACGCGCTTTTTCTGTTAAGCGCTTTTGAGGGCTGTATTAAGGTCAAGCGCCAACATTAGGCGAAATTGAATATTGCGTTTGATGTCGGTTATAGGCCGAATTTTAACATTACTTTTATTTTATTTAACATGGTAAAGGTTGAGACATTTAATATTCGATTGTTCTTCTTTATTTCTAAACTACATTTCTCAAAGCCATGATAATTTATCAAACAAAATCATCACATGATATTACGCATCAGCCTCTTCTCCAATCAGTTAAATTACAAACGCAAAACAATTAATTAATTAATACGAGTATACATAAGACCATCATTCTACCATGCTCTCAAAATCTAAAGCCAAAATGCCAGTCCTGCATTTGCTTGCACTCCTGCGTGATTGGGAAAGAGTAAGAGGAGCGCGCCGAGCTCGAAGACGAACACTCATATATCGGCTTCGTTTGGACATCCTGGGACAAACAAACATCGAGTGCATCCGGCGCTTTCGCCTGGACCGTGCATGAGGCATCATCATCTATCTTTGCCGACTTCTGGATGAACAGCTATCCAGCCGCAGCAATTATCCACAAAACATACCCGTGGTCATCAACATCAGAACTGCGCTGTCGCTCCTGGCATCTGGGTTGTTCCAGAGTGTGGCTGGTGATGTCATTCACATCACAGGCGTCTGTGTCAAGGTGTCTGACGCAGTTCGTTGGCGCTTCAAGTTCTTCTCCATGCACTTCCACTGCAGAAAGAGTAGATGCCATCCCCTCCTCCTGTGCAGTGAAATGCACAGGGGATGATGGTTGCCCACCACCTGTTGCGTGTACACTTCTCCGGTGTGTAGAGAACCTGGCTTTTACAGCGCCCCGCAGATCTCTCCATGTATGCTTTAAATCGGGGATACTGCGCTTACATCTCCCCACCGACGCCACATCCAGAACGATTCGCAGCTTAATTCCTCGGATCAGCCTTCAGTGCTTGCTTGCCATACAACACCAACATCTGTGAAATTTGGTTTTCGGCTTTGGCTCGACGTCGCCATCATTGTCTTCCACGTTCTATTAACAAATGCGACTGCCCTGTATGTTCGTGATAATCTAAAAATTTCTGATATTCTCACGAGTGAGGGGATTGATTTTCTCAGGGCCGGCGCTAGACGGCTAAATTTGGGGTAAAATATCCTACCCTTTATTGACTACAATTAGTCCTGGCTAATTCTAGATGGTTTTCCTTATAAACACGTTTTCCAATTCAAGATTAACTAAGTGGCAATTGAAGACACGGCTTCTCTCCCCCATGCGATCTAACAGCGACAAAACAATGGGCTACAGTCAGTACAGAAAAATAATTTAATTATAAATAAGTCTATGCACTGGCACAGAGCAAAGGTAATTTTTTCCCAGCGAGAGCAGCATTTCAGAACTCCCTTGCGAAAGAAGGTAATTTCGGCGACAAGTGCGCACACCTGTTTTTGCTGCAAGGTCACGCAACTTGCTGTCAAAAATAGACAGCTGTCCGATTGGAAAATGTAAACGGACGAAACCACGGACTTGTCACCAGAATTACCTGAAGATTTCTGAAATGCCGCTCTCGCAGGAAAAAAAAAGTTACGTCGCTGAGTGCCAGTGCATAGACCAAACTATGAACTGAATGTAGCCCATTTGTCGCTGTTAGATCGCATAGGGGGAGAGAAGCCGTGTCTTCAATTGCCACTTGATTATTCTTAAATTGGAAAGCGTGTTAATAAAGGAGAACTATTAAGAACAAGCCAGGACTAATTGTTGTCAATAAAGGGATGGATTTTTGCCTAGGCAATCGTATAGGCAAGGGCCGGCCCAGGATTTTCTAATTGAGGATATCTGTATAAACTAACTCGAGTCCTAGTAATTTTTTACCATCGGCAATACTGTGTAATTTAATGTGTGAATAAAGATATTATTAAATAGGCTACTCTAGATTGAGCCCTACCCTGGCAAATACCAAAGCACTATCCATTTGTTAATCAATTTTAGCCTTTAAAGAATAGCCGACATGGGAAGAATCATTATCAGTAAATAGGATAATTTATTATAATAAAGTATTGGGCACAAGTTCAAGTGAATGTGTCGCTCAAATCAAATAGGATGATAGGCTATAGATATGGAATTCCATCATTACTGAGGCGGTTTCGGGGCGGGGAAAGAATCCTTGTTAAAGCGCTTCCATGTCCTTTAGTTGCAAACCTGACATCGGAGTAGTTTTCAAGTGCGCAATTTCTAAATGAAATCATATAAACTGTCTTTGATTGTCTTTGTGTGACTAGAATGTTCCCTTTGTCTTCTTCCCTGTCTTCCACGGAACAAACAGGCTGGTGTAGGAGGGGCACATTTTCAATAATCTGATTGCGCTGATTGAGAAGCGGTAAATTCTTTATTTATTATTTCATTATCGCGGCAATTTGTTTGTTTACATAGCTTTAATGCCATGGTGGCTAGAGTCAGAAATAACAAGTGTTTGCCACTAACATGGCAATGTCCCCCGCAGCCTCAATTTTATGTGTACGTACGGACGGACGGACGGACAGACGGAGCCCAATGCTATATCCCTCGCTTCGCGCTAATCGCGCTTCGGGGAATAAAAAAGAGATGTCTGAATTACTTCTTGTAATTGGTACAGACATACATAGGCCTATACTATTACAGCGGCATATAAAACCTTGTATCTTCAAAATGACAAACTTCACAGGAAAATAAAAAAATATAAAATAATAATAATATAAATGGATAAACATAGTTTAAAATAAAAAAACAATATTTTTGTATGTAAGAATAGTGGACATACGAGTTTTCGTTTCTTATCAGTTTGGAGATACGAGGTTTTATCAGCAGGCCGACGATATTCAAATTTAAAGTCTGATTTGCGTTTTCCATGGACCACAACTGCATTTTCATGCTTAATCTGAAAATCCTTTTCCCATGTTTTCCTGATAGCCATAATCAATGAGCTTTGTACAGAGTCCGCCTCTCTTTTGGATCAGTCACACCTCTTTCATAAGGCCGCCTACATTCTGAAGTTAAGCGCTGTGGGCGTGATCGAAGCGAGTAGGGGAGAATACGCGTAACTCAAAAGCGCTTAACTCGAAGCGCGTAAAAAAGGACTTACGCGCTAATGGGAGAATAGACCCCTAAGTGAGCAACTTGCATAGTTTGTCCATTCATAGTCAGTGGTTCCAAATATGTCAGTTAGCATCTGTGTTTTTGGAAAATGAAAACAACCAGACAAACCAAAATGAATTTCCTAAAGAGAAGTGAAACTCTGGCATCTTCATGGACTGTTTCAGGGCATCTGTTCTTGATGTATAATTTTATTGCATTTTATCTTCATCCTGTGGAAGAGTTTTAATCTAGAACTGCAATGCAGTTCATTTAAGGTGACAACCATGCCACCCCGTAAATGATAATTTGTTCCATTTCTTCCCACTTGCGGAACAATTTTAAATCTACTTTTTTTTAAAAGATTTTTAAAAGAACTTTGTTGTACCAAATAAAGTAACTCTACATAGTATTCCATTCCCTGTGAATTATACTGAGGTCTGCTCTTGTTGTTCTGCCCAGGCGACTACCGTGGAGGACATAGAAGCACGGCTAGATTGTGGTCTGGTCAAAGGCCATGCCTACGCTGTGACAGATGTCAGGAAGGTTCGTCTGGGACATGGACTGCTGGCCTTCTTTAAGTCTGAGAAGCTCACTATGATTCGCATGAGGAACCCATGGGGGGAGAAAGAGTGGAGCGGACCCTGGAGTGATAGGTATTACTTCCCTCTACTGATCTGGGGATCGGTTAATAATCTTGGAGCACAGTTAAAGGTGCTGCGTTTGACTTTTGGAAATTCTTTGTCTGAAATTACTGACACTAGTGGCGATTAAGTGACCTGCAGTCAGCATTTGGATTTGATAGATGAGGTAGTTACCTCTTTGCACTGTTGTTCACTGTATGAATGAATAAATGAATTAATTATTGTAATTTCGGGTCATGAACACTAATTGGCCCATCCCACATGGAATCACATGACACTGATACAACAAACAAAACAATATGGAGAGGGAGTATATCAGACCTGAACTGGGCACACGAAGATCATGTCCCCTTGGGCAGGTTATATTTTACATGATGTCCTATGCTAAACTCATGTTTGATCAAACCAGTTTGAAGTTTTGGTCTATTCCAGATTTCAACAGCCCAATTCTCTTTCAACTACTGGAAAAGCATCTTCCTTAAACAAATCGATATCAATCTTTTCTTTCCAAACGTACAATTCTTCAAGTCCTCCTCTCTGAAATAATACGTGAATATGCTCTGCCCATGGGCCACCCATCTGTATATCCAACATTTACAACTTCTTCCATAATCTACTGTAACTAATTACTGTCGCTATTATAGGTTCACGACTGTTATCATTTTAGTTTTTTGTTTATTGGATTTATGAAGCGTAATAATATCCAATATTGCCGGCTAGCTCAATATAAGCCAGTGACATCGAAATGATCGATACTTGGGATTCATTACACTAACATGGTACATTGGGCCTCATGCAAGAAGCAATATACAAATAAATTTTCTCTCATTTCTTTGTATCCACGATTTTCTCTTTTATTTTTTGGACCCATTAATTTCTCGGATTCACAAATGTTTTCTTATTTTTGTTCTTGTCTTGGGTAAGAGAAAATTTTACAAGTGGTTGAGAGCACTCTTACCAAGATAAGAGGAAAACATTTTACAGTCTGCAAATGTCCAATTCATGGAAACATATTTTTTACATTTTAGGAACTTAAAAAACACATAATGGCATACATGTCGACCTCGTCAGGTTCCCTCCTATATTATTTCCGCTAAATATCCGTAAATTCCTTAACCCTTTTGTGCAGAATACAAATAATGCCAATTTTTACCATTATGCACAAACCTATTTAGGCTTTATAACTCAGTATTTGTGTCACAATCTTTTGCAAATGTAAACTTGCAATTAAAGCGACAAGAGTTATCATTTCTTGTCACTGAAATCAAAAGACAACCAATGTTTCGTTCTAGGGCAAAACATATTCACTATTCTGACAATTCCTGCAAATATTTCTTTTAATCCTTAGAGCGCAATAATAAATTTGAAAACAGATATAAATTTAACTATCTTTTGCTGTTGAAAACCTATCATGTGGCGACTTGTTTAATAGAGCTCCCCTGCGGGAATTCTTTTAAACAAGTCTCAGTGATAGGTTTTCAACAGCTTTGATTTTGATATGTTACATCATTGAGTGACAATTATTGCACTTAGTGCTCAAAGGGTTAATAATCTTTAAAGCTCCAGTGTATTCTGCTCACTCCTATGTCAGCTGTTGGAAATCAGTTCAGTGAGCTCTCTATAAGCAAGGCAAACAGTGCCTACCTATGCAAATCAATGCCTCATAATGCTGCCACGGTGTTGTTGCAACCTGTTGGTGGCCTGGGTTCAGGTCACTCATGCACTTCAGGACGTTTTGACTCAAACTGCTTGACAGGCATTTGAGTAATAAATGAATCCTGATCCATGCTGATGAAGAGCAGCTGAAGTTAAGGTATAAACTACTTCATTTCTGAACATACCTGTGTAGGAAATGTGTAGCAAAACTGAATTCCCGTTTTGTTCATTTTTATGGCTGGACCTCATTAAGTCTCAGGCCCCTGTGCATGACAGACCTGCATTTAGAAGTTTTTATCCTCGTGTGTTTCTGCTGTAGCTCCGAGGAGTGGAAGAAGGTGAGCAAAAGTGAGAGAGAGAAGCTTGGGGTCACAGTCCAGGATGATGGAGAGTTCTGGTGAGAATCATGACAGATTAACCCCCACTCCTGTTTTCCCTGCCTCATAATAAAGAAACTTGTTTCTCATATGTGGCTAAATTTGTTGATAATCTAACTCCAGTGTTCCCTCCTAATCCTATTGCTGCTTTGTGAAAATTATGAGAACATGTTGCACTGGGTGTAAGCTGCCGCCTTCTTTGTCTGTTATGAGTTCTTTACTGATTCTCCTGTTCCTTCCTACATCCTGACTTATACCCTGTTCTGTGCTCACTGTCTTCTCCTTCACCCATTCTTCTTCTTCACTTTATCAATCTGTTACATCCCTGTCCATCTTTCTATTCCTGGGCATTACCTTTGACTCCAGGATGAACTTTGAAGATTTTTGTCAGTACTTTACTGACCTGATCCTGTGTCGGTTGATCAACACCTCATACCTGAGCATCCACAAGACATGGGAGGAGGCAGTAATGAGGGGATCCTGGGTCTATCGGGACGACCCTCTCAAGAATCGCTCTGGAGGCTGTATCAACCATAAGACCTCCTTCCTCCAGAATCCGCAGGTACTGCCTATAGAAACAGGGGGCACTCTTACCTCCATGGACCCAAATTTCCTTAGTTCGGATCTTAAAAAGTAGGATTCTACCATTGACATCAGAGAGTGATTCACCTTATTTACAGAAACACTGAAAGAGAAGTTGAAACGAAGCCTGCATAGACTCGAGGATATGCTTCAACTGTTAGTTGCATGCGCAGCGTGTTTTGAATGTTGGTGAACAGAAATAAGAGTTGTCCACACGTCGGTAGAAATATATTTTTGGCCAGTGGCCACTGCTGTTGAAAACTGAGGAGGTGCAAGAAATCCCTTTGGACTTACGATTACACTTAACCAATTTTCAATCATTTTTGTTCTTTAACATTAACCCTGAAAACACTCAATTCTATCCAGTGCAGCCAAATGAGAAATGACACACTTAATTTGGATGCAAAATTGTGCACATTTCAATCAGAGCTCTTCTAAATTGTGGAATTGCAGTTACTTAGTTAGTCTTATTTATTTTGATTTCGCCATTCATGAAGTGCAGATTAGATAGTCTGAATTGTAGAGTGCGCCAATTGTGCACACATTCGTGTTTTACAAATAAATGAGTAGGGATTTTCTGTTTAGGTTTTTTTAATCAGTATGCAAACAGAATTCTTCTCTCTTGCCTTGAAACTGCACGTAAAATGCACATCTATCACATGTGATGCTCTTTGTTTGCAGTACGTGTTTGATGTGAGGAAACCAGAGGATGAGGTTCTGATCTGCCTTCAGCAGAAGGAACAGCGAGCTCGACCCAAAGAGGGAAAAGTGGAAAACCTGGCAATTGGCTTCGATATTCACCGTGTGAGTGGAGGTGCCGGGAGAGAGTGGGGCTGTGAGGGGTGGGAAAGATTTTTCCTCGAATTAGTTTGACTTGGACAGGGGACGGATGGTGATGCACAGCCCTGCTCAACATTTTCTTTAATAGGTTTCGGTCTGCTTTCATTCATAGTTCTCTAACATTTTCTCCTGATTGTTCCATCTTCTTCACATAAAGCGGAAGGGCATTTCCATGGATATGCCACATTTGTATCTTGACATATTTGTATCTTGTATCTTGTATCTGAGGGATGGTTTCACAGATGCAGATCAAACCCTTAACCCCTTTGCACAGACGCCAAATCTGGCTATTTATGTGTTACTCTATTTAAAGCATTATAATTCAATATTTGAGCTTCATAGAGAGGCGAAAGCAGCTTAAATGAAACAAGACACTTGTAGCATTTTGAATTTAATTGTATTTCAGTTTCTTCTTATAATTTTAGTAAAGAGTAATAGGGGCCATCAGCAATGAAATTATAAAATAAATACTGAGAATTGAAAAATGGCTGGAAGTTAAAACAATAGATTTCCGGGATCATGAACTTCTCAACGTCACGTGTACAGCATCTGACAGTGATATTAAAAATTCTCTACTGTTTATGAGCCAAATAAGATGGCTTTCCAGGTGGTTCCCCTTGCTGCCTAAGCCCAATTATGCACTGTCAAATCATAAAATAATCACTTTTTGACACAAATCAAGTTTCCACTCATGAGGTTCAATATGAATTAATTCCCCCCAATACAGTTTAGAGTTTTGCCCGCATCAGCCAGCATATATACTCATAAACAGAATCGCTTATTTTACAGTCAGAATGTTAATCCTGCAGCGGACAGCTTGCTGTATACAATTCCAATCCTAAAAGCAAAACGCAAGCTTGTATAATCAGATTTCACACCCTATAAGGAGCAAGTATAACTCACTAACACCAGTAATATCTGAAATATCTTATTTGAACAAAACAGACATTCTACTACCAGGAAAAAGTAGGTAACATGCCACCTTAGATTGAACAGAATCGGTGAGACGAAGGTTGAAGGGGATTCACCAAAGTCATAGAGCTGTTAGCATTTTAAATGATGGAAAACCTAATGTTAGGCATTCTATTTTATTATCTGCAGTATAAATTCTGAAACAAACCGCCACATTGAGCAAAATGCCACCACGTCCAGTGTTATTTACAAAGGCTAACGGTAACTCTTATGAACCAATGTGGCTAACAAGCTCAGTGTGTCATGGTTTTTGGAGGCGGGCTAGCTTTCTTTGTTACTCTCATCTATGACTATATCATTTTGCCCACAATCGGATTCTTTGTCCAGCTGGCATAAATTTGGGGAGGGGGGAGCGCCCGGATTCTATTTAAGCCCAAGTTCCGCCTCGCCACCTTTGCTAGAGTGTCAGTGTTACCATTGCACTGTAGCCCACAAGATCTCTAGCTGGAGAAGTGTTGAGGAATTAGTTGCAAAAAAAGGAAAGTGTTAATTAGTAAAGGGACTCTTTTTCTTTCTCTTTCCTTTCCTCTTTCTGAGCACCGTCTGGTGCTTTGTCTTTTTACCTCGGTTCCCAAGATTTTTCCTTTGTTTGGTACTGCTTGCTCTGCTTCCTTGTTTCATTCGGACTGGATTTATGCCCTTTTTGTCTGTGTTTGTCTCTCTTACATTCCTGTACTTCCTTTCATTCCGGCCATTTCACATCTCCAATGTGGCTGAATTAAAACAATTCTGCCAAGAAAAATGGGCCAAAATCCCTCCACAGAGATGTGAAAGGTGCATTGCCACTTATCGTAAACGCTTGATTGCAGTTATTGGGCTCTAATTTCGTAGACCAGGCGCAGGCGCGGCATGGGGGGTGCGCCACGCCAACGGGGTGTGTCCAGGCATATGTTGCAATTTCGTGCCTGGCGTAGCCTGGGGCAAGTACTCCTCTGTCCGGCCTCTGTCCCTCCTTCCAGCGCGAAGAAGGCGTGTTTGGGTATAACACAGCCGAGTCAAATATTGCGCATTGGCAAGAGAAACGATGGATTGCGTGTTCCTTATTACAGCCTGTTGCTGTTTAAAATTTTGGGATTAACATGCATGGACAACAATGCAAGATACGTTACACATTTATTTTCAATATGTGATTTCAACCCAGCAATCAGGCTGTATTCCTTTCCCCCACTAAAAACGATAAAACCTAAGTGACAATAATAGTAGCCTAGTATTAAGCCGCTTGCACACTGGACGCGAAATGAATTTTTCGTTCGACCGATTGCGTTGAAAGCAGTGTCTTGTGTCCAAAAGTCTGACAGGGTTTTAATATATCTCCATGTCCGATAGTCCATTATTGTTTTTAAATTCCTCAAATCTACTGACTCTTTTAGATATTAAACGTGAAAGTTTTGATAAAAGGGCTCAGTTCTTCAAGATGAGCACCGAGAATTTCAATCAATGTTTCTGCTTAAGCTCTGCTCAATAAAGTGATTCGACATTCACACGGGACAATGTACAATGCCTCCGTGTCTGACAGCCAAAAAAAAAAAAAAAAAAAGAGGACGATTAGAACAGATTGATAACGAAATAAAGAATAAAAAGAAACATTTTAACAACAGAACATCCAACGAACACATCGATTAATTTATTTGCGGGTCATCTTTTTTGTATGTTCTGTTGGTTGGTGATGTATATGTATTTTTATTCTTTATTCCATTATAAATCTGTTCTCATATCAATACTTTTATTTTTTGCTGGGTGCCGGACATGGAGTATTTTGTGTTTCGCGTCGGACAGTCTTGATCGTGCATGCGATAATTTATTCACACTGTGAATGGTCATGGAATTGATTTGCTGTCTGATTGCAAGCACTATTTTATCTCTGCAGTGGGAATAATGCGTGAATCTGTTCGATCCATCTGATTAATTTTCTAAAGAAAGATGGCTCTTTGCATTGACTTTGACTGTAATCAGTCGCACGAAAAATTTGTTTCGCGTCCAGCGGTGCAAGCGGCTTTTCCGAGCGTAGAATGCAAGCATTATATACGCACTGCCTGATGCCGAGGCAGTTTTTGGTTGGCTGAGAAAGATGTGAAGTCGTTAATTTGCATCATTGATTCAGTTTTACCTGATTAAGTCAGGTCGAGTTGCCATCACACGTGCCAAACGCCTTTGATCTGACATCAGGACAATCGATATAGATACTATAATTTATGTGCTGATTCAGATAGTTACATTAAACAGTGGTTGCTGTAATTATTTACTGTATTGAAATGTGCCTGACATTCTGGAAACCTGCCTGTGAGGTTTCGGTGGCGTGTGCGCACTGCGCGCCGGTCAGCCAAATTACCGCTGCACAGAAAGTGAACCAGGTTGGAGCTGGCGAGCTTTCTGCGCAACTGCAGCGAAGACTTTTCTACGAAATTGTCACTGCGCCTGAATATGAATAAGTGACACCTCCCCCTACTACGCTGCCACACTCATCTCGGCGCAGGTTTGTCTGCGCACGGTGTTGCACCTCACCAAATTATCACTGCGCTACGCCACCTGCGCTGCGCCAAGAAATTAGAGCCCATTAGGTTTAGGGGGCAATTACTTTTTCACATATGGCCAGGTAGGTTTGGATAGCTTTTTCCCCTCAATAAATTAAATCATTATTTAAAAACTGCATTTTGTATTTACTCTGGTTATTTTTGTCTCATATTAAAATTTGTTTGATCATCTGAAACATTTAAGTGCGATAAATATGCAAAAAAAAAAAACTTTTCAGCATTGATAGTGACTTTCCTGATGTGTAAGCTGCCCACACCATAGGCACAAATGCAACCCAATACCACCAGAGATGTAGGCTTTTGAACTGTGCACTGATAACAAGCTGGATAGTCCCCTCCTCTTTCGTCCACACGAGACTGCGTCCATGGTTTCCAAACATAATTCCAGACTTTGATTCATCTGACTACAGAACAGTTTTCCCTTCTGCCTCAGTCCATTTTAAATGAGCCTGGTCCCAGAGAAGACGGCGGAGTTTCTAGGTCGTGTTCACATGTGGCTTCTTCTTTGCGTGATACTGCTTTCACTTGCATTTGTAGACTGCAAGGCAAACTGCGTTCTCTGACAATGATTTCTGGAAGTGTTCCTGAGCCCATGCAGTGCAGAATCTTTCCTGTTTTCTAAGCAGCACCTCCTTCGGCCCCGAAGACCACGCGCGTCCAATATTGACCTTTAGACTTGTCCCTTGCACACAGAGATTTCTCCAGATTCTCTGAATCTTTTGATGATATTATGCAGCTACTTAAGATTCAAATTCTTCACAATTTTACATTGAGGAACATTTGTCTGAAATGATTCCACAATTTTTAGATGCATTTTTTGCTGCTTTGTGAACCTCTGTCCATCTTTACTTCTGGGAGACTCTGCCTCTCTTAAATGCTCTTTTTATACCCAGTCATGTTAATGACCTGTTGCCAATTAACTTAATTAGCTACAAAATGCTCCTCCAGCTATTTCTTATATAAGTACCACTTACTTGTCCAGCCTTTTGTTGCCCCTGACCCAACTATTTTGAGATGTGTTGCTACCATCAAATTTAAAATGAGCTAGTATATTTCATGAAATGGTAAAATGTCTCACTTTCAACATGTGACATCTGTTGTCTATGTTCTACTATGAATATCCCAACATCCCAGCATCCCAACTTATTTGGAATTAGGGTTGTATATTGGGCAGTTTGCATATCAAGCTTGGCTGAGGAGTTTAAATAATACCATTTCTGGGAAACAGTGATGGGACTTAACTAGTCCATACTTTCCAATTGTACAGACACCGCTTCCTCATGAAATTTGGGTGTAGGCTGTATTGATAGTATAGTGTAACTATATACATAAATAGAGCAGGTGACTAGCATATAGCATATATGGAGGTGACTACATCTGTTCAATGAAATTAACTCTAACTTTTCGGTTAAGTTTTCCCTTTCCCTTAAGGAACTTCAATGTCAGAAAAAGCATTTTTTCATATTACAGCGCAATGTCTCACACAGCAGGGAAAATAAGTATTGAAAATGTTGTGGAAGAATGGGTCAAAATCACACCTGAGCAATGCCTGCGACTAGTTTCTGCATACAGAAGGCGTCTTGAAGCTGTCATTTCCATTATTTAAATAAATTTCAGTAAGCGAGTTCAATCATTTTTCCTTGAGTCATTCCATTTTATTACACATAACTTAATTTATGGACTTATTTATTTTGATTTCTCTGTATATGTAAATTACTTGGGTTTTTACCGACATATGCTGAAAATGTCATGTCAATAGCCCCATTAGTAAAATATTTAAGAAATATATTTACTGAGAAAAATGTTGACGCATTCAATACTTATTTTCCCTGCTGCTTTCTCTATCTGCTGTTTGATGTGCTTAACTGAAGCTTCATCACACTTATATTGAGAGAGGTATTCAAACCTAGGATGCCATGTTTTTATTGCCACAGCATTACATCAAATGGAAATCATCTAGATCTCATTCATCATTTTATGCACTTTTCACCGGGACATTTTTAGGATCGAAGGAAACCTTGGGATCTCCACTATAGTTTAAAGTAGGCCTGAAGTTTCACAGATTTTAAGATAAAGGGCTCTAATTTCTTGGCGCAGCGCAGGTGGCGTAGCGTGGCGCAGCCCACGCAGTGGTAATTTCGTCCAGCGCAGCCCGCGCAGTGGTAATTTCGTGAGGTGCAACACCGTGCGCAGCCTTTGGTAGACGAACGTGCGCCGAGATGGGTGTGGCGGCGTTGTAGGGGGAGGTGTCACATATTCATCAAGACGCAGTGACAATTTCGTAGAAAAAGTCTCCGCTGGAGTTGCGCAGAAAACTTGCCAGCTCCAACCTGGTTTAATTTCTGTGCAGTGGTAATTTGGCTGACCGGCGCACAGTGCGCACATGTCACCAAAATCTCACAGGCAGGCTTCCAGAATGTCAGGCACATTTCAATGCAATAAATAATTACGGGAAGCACTACTTAACGTAACAATCTGAAAAAGGACATAAATTATAGCATCTACATCGATTGTCCTGATGTCAGATTAAAGGCGGTTGGCACGCGTAAAGGAAACTTGACCTGGCTTAATCAACGCAGCTGAATCTGTGATGCAAAGTAACGACTTCACATCTTTCTCAGCCAACCACAAACTGGATAGCATGCTTGCGTTCTATGCTCAGTAAAGCTGCTTGCACACTGAACACGAGACAAATTTTTTCCACGACTGATTACAGACGAAGTCAATGCAAAGACGCGATAGTCGGACAGGGTTTTAATATAGCTCAGTGTCCGAAAGTCATAGAAGTTCTAATTTTTCTGAGTATTCCAGGAATTATGAGACGTGCAAACTCGGCCATGTTTGTGTTCGACCTTCACAAAATGCAAATTGATAGCTATCGACTTTTCTTGGTCTTTTTAGCCTATTCGTGTGTTTTCTTCCGTTGAAGATAGACCGAATAAAGACTGTTGTCTTTCTTTTGAAAATTAGTCTGATGGATCGAACAGATTCACGCTTTATTTCCACACCAGAGATAAAATAGTGTTTGTAGTCAGTGAGAAAATCAATTCCATGACCATTGACAGTCTGAATAAATTATCGCATGCACGATCAAGACTGTCCGACACGAAATGCAAAATACTCCATGTCCAGCAGCCAGCAAAAAGTAAAAGTATTGATATGAGAACACATTTATAACAAAATAAAGAATAAAATATATCACCAACAAACGGAACATCCAAAAAAGATGACCTGCAAATAAATAAATCGCAGTGTTCATTGGATGTTCTATTTTTAAAATGTTTCTTTTTATTATTTATTTCGTTATCAGTCTGTTCTAGCTTGCCCAAGTGGGTACAGGTTACTAACTGACACCAAGGAGGATTGGTGATGGGTACTGCATCCTAAAATGCTCTTCTATGCCTTATAGGGTTTATTTTCAGCCACATTAGTTTAGCCTGCAAGCTCTCAGGTAATTCCATTTCACGTTTTTTTTTTTACCCTCAGTATTTCAGGGCCTATAAACCAGAATGTCCATATTCCCTGGCACAAACACCAAATTGTGATGAAAGTACCAGTATGTGACCATTATTGTAGCAAAAATACTTTTAAATGTATGAGAGTTATAACTGTACCTCAATCCATGTGTGTGTAATCTGATTTGTAAATGTGTATTTGTAAATGTGTAAGGAGAGCTATGTAACTGTATCTCAATCCGCGTGTCCGTTATCAGATTTGTAAATGTGCAATATCTGAAAATGCATTAACAAAATCTGTGTTTGTAATCAGATTTGTAAACATATAAACAAATCTGTATATGCTACATAATTGTAGATATTTTTGGCTGAAAAGTCAAACTATTTTGCTCTATGAGCTGGAAATGCAGACAAGTCATCAGTCACAACTCAGTGAGGCCCCTAAATCAGCTGTATTGTTACACTAGATTTTTGCTACACGTGTACCATGCTAGAGAACTTTAACTGTGTAAAGAATTGTAACTGTGTATAAGAGATTTGTCTGTACCACTCTGAGTGCTTGGTGCACCAGCGGCTCCACCACCTGTGCAACACCAGTCGGTGCCAATATTCTCTCTCCCACAGTTACCAGTGTCGTGGAAAATCTGGTCCCCCTGGAAAATCTGAAAAATAACAGAGATACCATTCTCCCAAGTGATTGCTCGGACAATTTGATGGGCGGGGGGGTTTAGTATTTCTAAGCGAATACATTTAACTGACAAAATTTTCTTACATTTTGTTCTCACTATTCTCGCTGGACCTTCAGCTAATTAGCTATCTAGCTCGCTAGCCAAAGTGATAACGAACTGCTGGGGAGTGTAATATGACACCGCAGAGGTCTGGCAAATCTGGACATTCCACCATTCATTTCTATGCGAAAAATCAGTGTAAAACATTGAATATTTTGTATGTAAGTATATGTAAGTATATAAAGTATGAAAAATTTGAATGTATGCATAATTTCTTAGTTCAGCAAAATGATTTAATGTTCAATGAAGTCTCTACATTGAAAATGTGAAAGTAGTTAAGTAAAAAAAAAAGTGTACTGAAGAATAATAATAATAACAATAATATTAATAATTATCATCATCATAATAACAATAATAATAACATTATTTGTGGAAAAACATGCTGACTAATGATGGCACAAAATTTTACTCGAGTAAATTGACTGAGACAAATGTATTTTGCCCTTTCAAAAGAATTAAAACTATTGCACTATGCAACGATCGATGACAAAGTCCTCTGACATCACCGCAGCCCACTTATGTGAGTGTCTGGTGCTCTCTGGCAGTCTATCTTTGGCGTGGCGCGGCAAAATTTGGCGTGGTTAAAGTGGTAATGGATATGTAAATCAGCATGGAGCAGTTCAACTTGATGCTACCAGTAGTGCCAATGGAAATTCACCATGTGTGTAGTTCACTGTTTGAATTGTATTATGGGGAGAAGTAGGTTTTTTTTTTTATCAGGGTGCATGAGGGTATGTGCTTGGCTGTAGTGTACTTCATGCAAGTTTTGGCGATTTCGGGAGACTACAGTATAAAAAATGGAGTGTAGAAAATTTATTCAGTTCTGATCTTGGAAAATATTGTGTAGGAAATAGTCGGCGTTGGTATGGACACACCTAGAGATGGAGGTGAGAAACAGGATTTTCTCTTCCGCAGGTGGAGCTAAACAGGAAGTTCCGCATGCATTCAGCCCAGCAGAAGGTGGCTGGTTCAATCTATATCAATTCCCGCTGTGTTTTCCTACGGAAGGAGCTGAAGGAGGGACGTTATGTCATCATTCCCACAACCTTTGACCCCAGCCAGCAAGGCGAATTTCTGCTCCGTGTCTTCACTGATGTGCCTTCAGACTGCAAGTAATCCAGCCGGGCCTCCTGTGCTCCTCATCTTACGTCCTGTATGTGATTCACTCGCTGCGGCTGTGCAGGCCACTAATTTTAAAACAGCTTATCCCAGACTTATCATAGTTACAGACATTTAACCCCTTAAGCCCTGAGTCTCTTTTACGAAAATGGCAAGCCCAAAATGAAATGAGTATATCTCTGCGACTGCTTGGTCCACTTGAATAATCTTGGTGTAATAATAAAGGTAAAACCATTTGGGATTTCTGACCTGGTGTAAAAATCGCTATATATGTCACTGAGTCAGAGTAAATGGAGAGGGAACCCAGTGTAAATGAAAGATCTCATTTTGCACCTAACAAAGTTCTGCTTCTATCCCTTGTAAATTTGTTGAGTTGCAGCCTGAAACCTCTAAAAAAATTACAGCACAGAATCTCATTATCATTATGGCTTATTATTTTATGCCAAAGTTTATTCTGATCAGGTAAATCAGAGCAAAATGAGAGAGGAATGTCTAGGTGGCTTCTCCAATTTGGCAATTTAGGTACCCTGTGTTCCATGTCAGATTTCTCAGATGCAAAACTGTAAAAGTCATTTCATTTCACTTATATATCACGACAGGCATCCATTCCATTCAAATACAACATTTTTTAATTTTAGAATAAAAAGATTATTTTTATTTCTGCCAGTTATGTTGCCTATACAATTTCCCATTCAAAGATAATACATCCAATGAAAATGAAGTTTGCCTCCACAGGAGCAGATTTATTAAAAAACAAAACAAATAAATAAAATTACAAAGGCAATGTGAAAAAATGTTAAAGAAAAGTAAGAATAACAAAAACCCCAGCGATTATTTGTAGAAGGAAACTGCAATTGATTCCTAAAAAATGTACCTTGACCAGGAATCGAACCTTTAGACTCTTCATTGCAGTGCGGCATTTTAACCATTAGGCTATGCCAACTGACAACGTAAAGAAAATACGTACTGTACTGTTGTAGTCTCAGTGTTTGTTTGGAATAGTGCAAAGATTCTGTCAGAAAACGACTTTGAAAATGAATGTTGAATATTTAGCGGATAATTATTCGGACAATACCTCAAACAAACTAGTTATGCGTTTATACTGTCCTGCTAATCAAGAACATGCAAATGGCCCATGGACTCAGTTTGACGCACTGGGAACACAAGGCTGCAGCTCAGGCTAGGATCCTACGATTAAGGTGGTTTAGAGTTCATTGGAAACATCAGGACTCATAGAATCAAATGTCTACCAGCATAGTCTTACTGACAGCATCACAAGCCGATCGCAGAGAGGAAAATACATTGCAAGCAAGCTGAATGCCAAGGAGATGAGATCTTTGAAGCAACGCTCTGTGAAAGAACATGCTAGGATACTGGTAGATCTAGTTTTGTTATAACACGAACACATTGGGCTAACAATAGCAAGCGCAGATTTACCCTCAACCAGTTTTTTTTATTACAAAATATCAAAGGTAAGAATTTTTTTTGCACATCTGTACGGTAAAGTGTATGCCTGCTGTTCTTTGAGTGTGGTGTTGATTTTAAATAACAGGGCTCATATCGTTGGATTCTGTGGACTTTCCTCTTTCATTTGAGGTATCGTTTTTCTGCATAGCTCTAATTCAGGAGAAATTCTGGCGATTCAGTGCAGGTATAATTTTATCCTATGTTTTGCTGCATGCTTATTTACTTGCTTGGTGCTTGAATTGTGTTCTGTTGAGGTAAAAATGGTCTGCATGAGCTTTTGGCACTACTGCAGTTTCTTCACGAAATGTGGATATGGCGTATGACAATGTTGCGATTTGGAAACAAGCTGTATTTCTAATGCGTAACAATCGCACCCTAGTACCGGGGCGTAGGTCTTAAGGGGTTTAAAGGAATGTAATCAGCAGCTCTTTGTGAGATAAGTCTCTGAAGACAAATTAGATACTAGCGAGTGTTCCAACTGGGTTAAATAGCTGGTGCCCAAATCCATCCATATCAGAACTGGTCTTAAGAACTGTGTGTCCTGAGCTTCACCAAGTGGGTAGTTTTGCCAGTGTTTCTGCTGATTTGACCTCCCTCGTTATTTTCAAAGGATTATATAAAGCTTTTTTTTTGGTATAACATTATCTCTCCCAGATACTTTTTTGTGATAACCCACGGGTTCCACTCCCTCTCTCTTAACAGCCCATTGTCTTGTTGCTTCTGCTTCACAGCCTCCCCTTTTTACCTCTGTTCTGCATGTTCCCTGTTGTGCTATACAGAGAACTGACCCTGGATGAACCAGCTCAGACCTGCTGGACTGGGATGTGTGGTTACCCCCAGCTGGTGACACAGGTGCATGTGCTTGGGGCCGAGGGGCTGCAGGGGCAGGACTCCAATGGAGGTATGTCCCCATTTGGACAGGACTACACCACAGACTGTCACTGGGCACTAGCTGACTCATAACTGACCTCACCTCATAAATGTATGCAAAGTCATTATAGGCAGGTCTTGCCGCTCAGCAGCCATGAGGTCCCCTGGTGGTTATTTTGGGCTGACAAGACCGGAGCCCGCCCTATGTAAATGAAAGGGGAGAGAGCCATAACTTCATTTTAAATGGTCACCAGGGCTTAAAGACTGCATGTATAGAATCACCAGTCAAATCTTATAAAAACTAGTTAGAAAGTTTGGTGACTTTGTCCAGAATAAGGTTTATGACACCTTTTCCCCACAGGTTATACTTCTATTACACATGTGCAGGGTTTCACAACTCCAGCTTTTCTTAAGGCATGCTGTGATGCGACTACATCAGCTTATCCCTTTGAACTGAATGATATACACTCAATGGGCTCTCGCCACCTGAGCACTTGAATGAAAAACCACCAAATCGGCTGAAACCATGGGGGTTGAAGCTGTTATGATTCTAAACTGTGCGCTTTGCGCCAATGCAACAACATGACTGGCTATATATGTTTCCCGGTTCGACTGCAAAAAGCAGACAATTGGCTTTTTAGTGGAGGGATATATTACATAACCACTATGTTTGGCATTTGACTTTACTTAGTGGTTCGAGTGGTTTGTCTCCTCTCTCTACACCATTTCTGATCTACGTATTTGAAAGGTTTTCTAACCTAATCTGAGAGGAAAGCCAAAAGTAAATGAAACCCAGTGCCAGATTCTGATTCCCTGCCTTTAGAGCTCTGGAGTCTCAGACTTTGTAGTGACAAGCTGGCTAGGATGAGTCACTTAGGAATCTCTTCTGGTCACATGCAGAACTCCACTGTCTGAATCCCCAGAAGAAGAGACACAGCATGATGACAGGAGGTACCTGAGCACCACCTAGTGGCCAGTAGCTGTCACCTTAGGATGATGTAGGTGTTAGTTCTCAAAGATACTATTGACAAGATACGTGCAGGTCCCACTGGCCCAAGATAATAGGACAAAATTATATGAATATATCTGATTAAATTCAGCTGAGCTTCTAAAACTGTTATTGATGCCCTTACACATTTGTTATGCATTTGGGATCTTGCCAATAGTCTCTTTGTTTCTTAAGAGCATTGATATTGATTCATCAAGTATCTCTCTCTCAATTTAGAAACGTATACAGTCAGATTTAAAGAACACGTAGACATTTTGATTATCAGATGCGCTTATTGACTTTTGCCCTGTAGAGTCTGATTGATCGGTGTCACTCTGGTTTCAGCCTCTGACCCATATGTGATTATATCCTGCGAGGGGGAAAGAGTGCGCTCTCCAGTCAACAAGGACACATGCAGCCCGGACTTTGATATCAAAGGCCTTTTCTATCGGAAGAGACCTAAGGAGGGCATTCATATTGAGGTGGGTGAAACTAAGGCTGACACCAAGCATGAAGCTGAACGGCCGTTAGCCCATCTAATGCAGATCTTACAAAACAATTCAGCGTAGCTGGTGTTTCACATCCAGTATCTGGTGTATCTGAACTGTTGATAGTGGAACTGCCTTTTGAATGAAGCTTCAGTCACTACTTAAAGAGTTGACCACTTAAGCAACAGCAGACAGACTTTTTCTGTCCTTGTCTCTCCTGCCTTTATAACTGCCTCTTGTCTCTGTTTAATTTACTTTTGGCTCCTCTTGCTCTCTCTCTTTGACCTACATGAATGGTGGCTGTGATGGGCAGATCTACAATAAAAACGTGATCGTTGACACCTTCCTGGGTCAGGTGACCCTCTTCAGCGAACCCACCGATCGGCAGGAGCAGCACACTGTCCACCTGCGTGACAAGGGTAACCAGCAGAGCAACGACCTGCCCGGAACGCTGACTGTTCGGCTGATCACCAGCAGCGTGCTGACCAACATCTGAGCCCTGTGCCATGCTATTCGCAGCCTTAATCCCATCCTGCTTCCTTCTCCAGCGGAAGGAGGTTTCCGCAGGACAGCTTCATCCTCCCTGACATGGATGTTTCTATAGCCTGTATGTATCTAAAAGTGAGTTCAAGGGCTACAAGTTGTCTGGAGGGGAGCACTTCTGTTTTTGACCGGATGGCGGTCAGCAACCACGATGCTGCATGTTAACTCCCTTTTAGATTCGTCGTTGCTATCCTTCAACCTCATGAAACCCCCCCATTCTCTCCATGGTTAAAGACCTAAACAACATGACTTTTGGAGGAAGACCCCCCCCCCCTCCCCCCCGTTCATGTCTTTGGTAGCTCACTCTTCATTGCTATTCCCTTTATCCCTCAGGTGGTAAAAAAAAAACTGGGGCCATTTTTCCATGCTTTTTCCCTGAAGAGACTTTTTGGCTGCCCAGTTTGGGGCGTTCTGACTGTTAGCCTATGAGAGCACGATTTTTGCAGGGTCTGAATAATTGGCGGAAAATCATGTACTATTGTGTGATATACTGCACTGAGGGGCCCTGAACATATGGATATCTCATTGATGAGTTTTATGGATGGGTATGTCATAGCCCGCGGGCATACCATTTTTCTTTTTTTGCCAAGGTGACCATTTTATTCTCTCTGCCTGTCATGCCAACAAGTACCTTTCTGGGACCAAAGGCAGCCATTGCTATTTGCCATTTTCCCCTCGAAATGGCTGTGAATTTGATGGTCACCATATACTCAAGAGATCGTAGTTTACTGTGAGTGAGTAATTATTGTAGTCCTCCATTTAATAATTATAAGCATAACAAGTTAATACATATTTACTTCATGATTGATGAAAAGGTCACTTTTCTTCTCAGCTGCTGATGCCCATGATCAGGAAATGTGGTTCAGTCAAACATGTGAAATATTAATCTGCTGTGACAAGAGGGATGCAGCCCATCTCCAAAGATTCTCTAATGTACTGTAAGGATATACATATCATTTCATGAGTACTTGATGCTAAAAGTCTCCAGTCCATGTGTTCCATCACCGGAACTCCTTAACACCAGACCTCCTTAAGCCCTCAAATGTAAATACTGCCCAGGCCACAGCTCCTAATATGGATTGAAAAGTAGCACAGAGAACATTCTCCCTTGTTATCACCTGACTGTGATGACTTCGCATTTATTTAAAGGCCGTCGGTGTTCTGCATGGGTCCATGTCTAGATCCACATAGTCCTGTCTTGTGTCTTACGTTTTCTCCAATGTTGGATGTAGATCTTTATATTACGGACCTCTTAGGTTTTAGCTCATGTTACAGGCATCCATTATCTGTTCAAACCAGTGCTCAACGAGTCCACCAGTTACACCAGCAAACTGGGCACATGAGTAGCCTGGAAAATAAAGTAAAAAGCACTAAAATCTGAATGGTGAACAAAACCCAGAGAGGTATAAATGAGATGAGTACGCTGCAACTGTTAGTTGTTGATACTATATTGCATTGTATTATACAAATATACCGTTTTATGTATCTTGAGTAAATTTACATTGTTTTATTGTGATTTATTAGCAGACAAGTATTTTCAGCATTATATCAGGTTATGATAATCCTCATGTCACTTAAAAGAATGCAAAACTAATATTATTATTTCCATTTTAAAACAAATATTGTTGAATAATGTTTTGGCACTGTTGTGTAGAGGATGGTATTGCTAATACCTCACTACACTGTGACAAGGCAGTTGCATCGGTGAGCACCTCAACAATTTAATGCACATGTCATCTACATTGCAGTTCAGCTGCTAGTATCAAATTTGAATTCATGCAGTGAAAAATGACTTACCAGTCTACTAGCTGGTGATCTGGAAGGATTAACTACCATTTTGGTCATATACAAGCTTTGTGGCAAAGTTGTGTTACCGATGACTTTACAACAGATAATATAACAGAGTATATAACACTGTTAATAACAGCAAAGATGGCAGGTAGTGGTTGTTCAGATGAAAATGCAGTAGGTAATCATTACCAAACTGACATGATGAAACATATAAACTGAATTTTCCATTTAGTCTCGCCTATACATCAAAATCTGGATAATGTATGATTGACTGTCCTCTGACGTTCTGTCACAGGTGGAAAGTCTAAATACAGAAAGCTACATTTCTCCCTGTATTTTGTTCTAATCTCCAGGTTTTGCAGCGGGGCTTTTCATTTTGTTGAAATAATTAGTGAAATCAACTGGCTGAATTCAATGGTGGAAGCACCCCCATCATTTTCTGAAATGATCAGCAAGACTTGCAACTTTTTTATGTGCTTCTATTAAGAAAATTCTGAATATTTCAAACTGAAATCTTTACATGTAGATTTTTTCAAAAATGGGGTTAGATGAGTATTCGTGCTAGACATATAATCTATCCTGTAAGGATGCTTCTTTTCAATATTGTAGCATTTATAAGGGTTGACATAATTATATAGAGGCTATCAGACTGGTTCATATTTCCTATTTCTGCTGACCTTCTTGACATTGTGATTTTATGGGGCATTGGAAGAAAATTTATTCAGCACATGCATTGTATTAATATCAGCTGAAAGCAACCATAATTATACTTACAGTTGTCTTTTGTGTGGGCTTTGATGTGGAACTTGCTGTTAATATTGGCCAGTTTCTCTTGTGCTGCATGTGTCTGAGCGATTTCAGAATACGCGCATGACAATGTATGGATGGGGCTGATGAGTATTTAATTTTTTTCTTTTTGTAAACTTGAATATGCCTTTACTACTTTTATTTTCCATGGTGAGTCAACGCAAAAAGTGTGATGAGGGGAGTTAGATTACTTTGGTAAACATCTATGCCAAACCGATTACTGTAGGTTATACAACAGTAGAAACACTGGTGCCAAACACATTAACTGGTTAGGAATCTTTCATGGCGGGGAAATGAATGTTACTCCATTCATTCATATTTGCCTGGTTCTTTCCAGTGAGTATTAATGTTTTTCGTGTCCATAACATGTTTTTTCAAAGACATTTTTGATGGACGTATTAAGTCACTTGTTATCTTACAGTAACTAAGATTACTGTATTGTTTTGAATTTTAATGCAGCTTCAGGGTTCTTGCTTATTTAATTGCAGCACAAAATTGTTTAACTTCAGCATTTTTGCATATAGATTACATGACCATTGCTATTGCATATTGAGTGGAGAATAACAAGTCACTCAACTGCTCGATGTGAGTGTTGAATACAGGGCAAGAACCAACACTGCTTCTAAGAGACTTCTTTGGTGAAGACTTTAAAAGGGTGCCGAGCTACTGAAGCAACTTGCTTATAATATGTAGCATGTTATGCCTAATTTTGTTATATTGTATAAATATGCTTGTAAATTCAATCCAATAATGCTTCATGGGTGCAGACCCCCGTGTTCGCAAATTATATCTGAATTAAGAGCCTGGTTTACAAAGACATGGAGTTTTCCTCTAGGATACACAAAAGCCATCACAACAATGCCAGACTATAATACCTTGAACAATAATCAAGGCTGTGTTTATACTGTGTATATGGAACTGTGCATAAATCCTAGGCATATTTCAGAAAATGTGTGAAGCAGATATAATTTCAAGAGAAGTGCAAAAAAATTCCAATTATCAGAAATGTACCATAAAACGTGGCAAAGAGTTAACAACAAAATCAAATGAATACTTTTTTACACCACCTTTGGAGCATAACCACAAAAACTGCATTGATCCTCTAAGGTACAGTGTCTCACAGTTTTATAATGATTTGGCGGGTAGATTGTTACAAGCATATTGCAGAATGTTTTTCTGCTAAATGACTGTCTAGTTTGCTTGTGACTCTTCAGGTAATCCCTGACAACCTTGATTATGCTGAGATCAGGACTCTGGGCAGGCCATCCCATTTGTTAATTCCTTCAAGGAAATACTAAAAGATCCCCTGTTATGCAGAATTTTATAATTTGGAATTCTCTTTACTCCTTTCTAATGACATTCAAATGCAGAAGACAAAAAAATTGAGGCTGGTTGTATAAAAATGTAAGGAACCGAAGGTGTTTGCTCAGCACTGTATACGCATACAAGTATGAGCATATGCACACAGTCCACATCAATTTGGACACTGAGGCATGTTTGCATTGTTTTGGTTGTCCAGCACATTGAATCATTTTGAATTAAACAATTAATGGTAGATTACAGTCTGTTCTAACTTAAGTTTTTATGTACAATTTTACATCACTGGGTAATTCGGTAAAAATTACAGTACATTTCAAACATAAGGGATGTGCAGTAATTGGACTAACTGCTCAGCTGCTTTTGGTCAGCTGTTAAGACATTGCATCCTGTGGTGGACTACAGCGTTGAAACTGTCGTAGTCCAAATGTACCAACTGAAGTGTGTGAGTGTGCACAATATATTGAAAAGTGTGGTTATTCTCTTTGTTAAATGTTCAATATGAGGACCTCAACTGAAAACCTCCATATAATGTAACCTACTGTTTTCTACTGCCAGCGCTAGAATGCCTCTTTTGCATTGACATGCACACCTGTTTGATGAAAGAAGCATGTAACTTAAATATGTACAGATCTGTTGCCCAAATTTCCTCAATATGGACTAAAAGTGTATGAACCAGGTTACTTTTGTTACAGTATGGTGTATACTGTGCATTGATTCATTATGTCTTAACATCTCATGTATCTCCCATGTCATAAATTTATAATTATACTATATGCTCTCTGAAACATGAATAAGGCGCATTTATTCAATAAGTGGGCCATAATGGATGATGCCATATTTAGAATTCACATCCACTTGACCTGAGTCAGCTTTCTGTTGAATGAATTCTGTAATGCTGGACATCACATGAGGTTTTCTAACTTCTTACTCCTGATAAAGTTTAAAGAAGTGTAAGCGCTGGTAATTTGCGTAATGAACTTGAGGTGCTGCTAGCCAAGTAATTTAAAAGTATTCATAAGAGGGCAGCAAGGAATGGAAAGAGTATGAAAGAAAGAGCTCACAAAATCTAATAGTACCTCTTCTTGTGTCATTTGTGATTTTTTTTGTTGAAAAAAATCCTATTCAGAGTGTGCCAAAAACAAAAAAAAAAACTCAAATAGTTTTAGATGTTAGACCTGACAAATATACTGCATGAATACATTTGATATATTGATTGATATTGCTGTCTATTTACTTTAATTTTCGTTCAGTATATTTAAGGGTCACACGGTCGTTATTTTACATTTCTTGATTAGTTTTTATTTTATATCATTATTTATTATTTTTGTATTTTGTCAGTTGGTGGCATGGATTTGAAATAAAATGAAATTAAAACACAAATGAGATTGTCTCACAGATAAGTGTTTTGAAGATGCTGATGATCGAGTATGTACTCATGACCTGTGAGTGTTGATATGTTTGATATTTTTCTTTCTGCATCACCAAATAGTACATAAATAATAAAATATCTACAGAGCAGTGGATATATAAATTGTTCCAAATGAAACTCGACAGTTGGTCATCAGCAGATTGATATTTGTCCCTAGATGCCCAAAAGCAATCAATGAAAGGCTTTGTAACTTAACCAAAGACAAGGTCCATGCCAAATATGAAATGAATCCTGAAAGAACGGTGACATGTAGAGCTCACACAGGAAATGTCCAAGGACCCGGCAGCAGGAGAAACAGTGTAACGATCGCCAGAGTCATCTGGGGATACAATTAAATATTTAAAAATTTTGATAAATTTCCATGTTTTGCTTTTTTTATGGCATATATGAGTATTGTTGGCAGAATAGCGGTAAGACCTTTTCAAATGGAAAATTTTTCAACTTATCATTCATCTTTTCATCAAAATAACTAAAAAATAGATTTCACATTAATTATTGGTTTTGAAAAGTGCTCAACCCACCCATATTCTACTCTCTGTTTGATAATATTAATCTATGGAGACCTTTCTCTCCCTCGATAGCCACCTATTTTGAACAGTTGAAGTGAAAGAATACACTGTATGCTTTATATCAATAGCTGAAAGTTTTTTTGTCTTTGCTTCTTCACCAAAAGGATGATATTGCAACGTATATTTTGGAAACGTGCCTTGTTATATGTACAACCCAAATTCGATAAAAGTTGGCACGTCAGGAAAATGCAAGTAAAATCAAAAAGAAATGATAAGAAAAGGCCGTTAACCATCTGCCGTAGTTAAAACTCCACAACAATATACAGTATTATAAATGTAAGTCACATTGTTTATGTTGATTAATCAAATTTGTTAAGCATTACGGTACTGAAGACACCTGGTGGTCATGTCTAAGCTGAATTTTCTCCATTTCTTTATTATGCAGGTGTCCAGCAGTGCAGTTGTATGAGCCATGATTGCCATATATTTCTCCAAATAATTTGCCATACATTCTTAGTCAGAGACTGAGAAAGGCAACAAGTAGGCTAATTGAGCACCTGCACTCTGCCTTATGCTACCATGCTCTTGTGATCCAAGCAGAATTCAGTTTTGTGTTGACTTGCTGGAAAATGCAGGGACGCCCCTGGAACAGACGGTATTTAGATGGCAACGTGTTTCTCCAAGATTCGTTCAATGCCTCCTTATTAATGGTGCCCATGCAAATGTGTGAATCACCCATGAAACAGTAGTGCGCAGTGATGATTATACACGCAACAAAAGAAGATAAAATTTGTAACCTGAAATGTTTTTATCTAAATGCAAGAAGCATAAATAAATAAATTTCCAGAACTTGAGGCCATTATGATTAGTGAGGGTTATGACATAGTTGGGATTACAGAGACATGACTTAGTGAAGAGGATGGAGATGAATATAATATTGAAGGTTATAAGCTCTTTAGGAAGGATAGATGTAATAGATGAAAAGTAAAAGGTATGAATAAAAAACAGCTGATTATTATTTGGGAAAAAAAAGTATTTAGGAAAAATAAGATACACAGAATCAAGTCATCAACTTTAAACAAATGCAAACATTAAGGAGGTCAAGAACCACCAAATCTAACTAACTCCTGGACAATCAACCACTGTTTCTCAGTAAATGGATTCACTGAACTGAATGATGCAACTCCTGGATTGAAATTGAATGACAGCACTGCAAAGAAATAACAAGAAATGTCAAACTCCAAAAATGTACCCCATTACGCAATAACCCAGACTTCCTCCTCAAGAGTCACACAACTATGTTATCCATCACTCTACCTTCATTGCAATTCAGGAGCTGGTCCAGAAATACAACATTATGTAATGGCCGGTAGTATACGGAGGCCAAGCGCAACGACAGAGAGAGAGAGTAGCACGAATACAGTACAAACACAGAGTAATATAAACCAAACGCAAGTACTCGCGCTTCCAAAGGAAGTATAATAGTCCGAACCACAGAAGCAAAGCAAGATAGAAAAAGGGCGAAGAAACTCCAACAACTAAAAGATAGAAAGTCATACAAAACCTGACTACTGATATCTTCAGCTATAGTGCGAAGCTAAACACAGACACTCTAGCGAAGGAGGAGTGCTGGACTTCCTTCTTATATAGAGTCTGGGAAAGCGCCGCCCCAGTGCAATCAACCAGCTGGGTAAATAATTCGATAGCCAGGAATTCGATATCGTCCCAGGACGAGAGCCGCAAAGAAAAGTCTAAACAACACGTACACCTCACAAACTATGACAGGACCCCTCCCCCCAAGGAACAGCCCCAGAAGTTCCCAGAGAGGCCCGCGCATGGAATTCAGAAATAAGGGTAGGATCCAGGATATCCTGAGAAAGGACCCAGCACCGCTCCTAAGGACCATAACCCTCCCAACCAATAAAAACTGAGCTCCACGACCCACACTCCTCTCGGCTTCAATACGATGCACAGTGTAAACTGCCCCCCCCCTCAATCCTCCGCAGTGGCCGCAGGGGTTTGCCAACAGGAGCCAAGACACAAGTGCTAACCGGTTTGAGCCTGGAGACATGAAAAGAGGGGTGGATGTGTAAGGATCTAGGGAGCTTAAACCAGACTGTGACAGGATTGATCTTTTGCACAATCTTAAAAGGACCAATAAAGCGAGAAGCTCATTTCCGTGACTCCACTCTCAAGGGTAGGTGCCGCGTGGAAAGCCAGACCCTTTGGCCAACCCGATAAGATGGGGCTGATCGGCGCTTTCTATCTGTGGCGGTCTTTTGTTTCCGTCCAGAGCGTGACAAGGAGGAACGGTCCCTGGCCTAAACTAACCGACAGCGTCGAACAAAGTGATTAACCGAAGGAACCTCTGAATCCCTGTCAGTCTCAGGAAACAGCAGAGGCTGGTAACCCAAATGAGCCTTAAACGGGAAAAGGCCTGTGGAGGAGTTACCCAGTGAATTGTGGGAGTATTCAGCACGTGCTGAAAATTGACTCCACGAAGATGGGTTGTCAGCCGCCAGACATCGAAGAGTATTCTCCAAAGACTGGTTAGTTTGCTCTGTCTGCCCATTAGTCTCTGGGTGGAAACCATAGGAAAAACTCACGGTGGCCCCCAACTGCTTGCAAAAGGCAAGCCAGAATTTGGCCATAAACCGAGGGCCCCGGTCAGAAACTACATCTTCAGGGAGGCTATGCAGCCGGAAAACCTAGCCCACAACAAGAAGGGCAATCTCCCGCACCGCAGTCAGCTTGGGCAGCGAGATAAAGTGGGCGGCCTTAGAAAAACAGTCAACCACGACCAGGATGACCTTGTTGCCTTCCGAAACAGGCAGCTCAGTAATGAAATCAAGAGCGATATGGCTCCACGGGCGCTTAGGGATGGGCAATGACTGCAGCAGACCAGAGGGGGTGAGGTGGGAAGTCTTGTTCCAAGGGCAAATGCAGCACACCGCTACAAACTCTCGGATGTCCTCAATTATGCTGGGCCACCAAAAACGTTGGGTCAAGAACTGCTTGGTCCGATGAACCCCCGGGTGACCTGCTAGATGGGAAGAGTGCCCCCACTGGAGAACTTGGGACCGCACTGCCAAAGGAACAAATAAACAGCCAGGCGGCTCCCCACCAGAACCAGGATCATTTTTCAACGCCTCCCGTACAACAGACTCAACGTGAATCCAAGACTAAGCCTCGGGCTTGTTACTTTTAGACCACGGGCGATAGGTTCACATAAACTTAAAGCGGTTGAAAAACAACAACCACCGCGCCTGCCAAAAATTACGTCGTTTAATCTGTTGGATGTATTGGAGATTTTTATGATCCGTCCAAACCACGGCTGTTCAGCCCCCTCCAACCATTGCCACCACTCTTCTAACCCCAACTTGACGGCCAACCAGTCCTAGTCACCAATGCTGTAATTACGTTGGGCCACCGACAACAACCGGGAGAAGTAAGCGCATGGGTGCGACTTATTGTCTCAAAGGGGGCACTGGGACAAAATGGCACCTACCCTGACCTCCGATGCATCCACCGCCACAGCAAATGGGAGGGAGGGGTTGGGCAAAACGAGGATGGTTTCTGAGCTAAATCATTTCTTTAAATCCTGAAAAAGCAGCCTCAGCTGCTAGAGGCAAAGAAAATGACGAGTAGGTATTCTTTTTAGTGAACGCGATAATGGGAGCAGCTACCGTGCTAAAATTATGGATAAACCTCCTATAAAAACAAGTGTTTACCACTAACATGGCAATATTTCCCGCCGCCTAAATTTTATGTGTCCATACGGACGTACGGACGGACGGAGCCCAATGATATTTCCCCACTTCACGCTAATTGCGCCGCGGTGGTTAATTGGCAAACCCCAAAAACTGCTGCACCTCCTTAACATTTTGAGGGGCAGGCTAATCCCTGACCGCTGCCACTTTGTCAGGATCTATGCGGACTGACCTTTCCGAAATAATAAAGTCAAGAAACGAAACTGTCTTAGCATGAAAAACGCATTTCTCAGCCTTGACAAAAAGCTTGGCTTTGAGAAGGGCCTCAAACACTTCTCTGACGTGTTGTTTATGCTCTGAGAGAGTTGAAGAGAAAATCAGAATATCGTCAAGGTAGACTAAGATGAACATCTCCAAAATCTCTTGGAAGACGTCATTATCGAGTGCCTGGAACACAGAGGGGGCGTTAACCAATCCAAACGGCATGACCAAATATTTGTAGTACCCGTCATGCATATTAAATGCCGTTTTCCACTCGTCCCCCTCACAGATCCGAACCAAGTTATGAGCATTCGGGAGGTCTAGCTTAGTAAAAAATGACGCCTCCTGCAGCCGTTCAAACACGGAGTTCATCAACGGAAGTGGGTATTGGTTTTTAATAGTAATATTATTCAAGCCCCTGTAAACAATGCAGGGTCTCAGATTACCATCTCTTTTGCCCACAAAAAAGAACCCCGCTCCGGCAGGAGACATGTTGGGCCAAATAAATCCATTAGAAAGGGGCGGAGGAGGGGTTGGAGTGGGATCCTCAATTTGCCTGGTGGCGGCCAGAGGAGGATTGCTATTCGGAGGATTTCTCTGACTCGGAATTTGACTTAAAGGGGGCAGGTTCCAAACAGGGTGAAAATTTGGGGGCTGCTCTGATCTTATGTCTGCCTCCCAATGTTCCTGCTGATCTCGCTGAGGTTTTTAGCAAGCAAAGAGCCTCGACTTTACCTCTTCATCGCACGTTCAATTGCGAGATCATTCTCCACCCAAGTACCACTCCCCCCAGGGGTTCATTATACTCACTGTCAGGGCCTGAGTGGAAGGCTATGCAAGAATATATTCAGGAGGCTCTAGCTGTAGATTAGGAGGGTTGTGTGAGGCAAATTCCTCAGAATCACTCCCGGCTTTGATGCCCGGGATGACACGCTAATCTCTCCCTAAAATCAGTGCCCCACTGGACGTTTGGGTTATCCTGACTTCCCCAAGTGATATGAGGCCTATGTTCCCGTAGCCAAGAGTGTCCTAAAACAACAGCAAAAACAGGAGAACTGATAATAAAAAACCGGACCTCCTCAGAATGGCCACCAAAAGACATGAACATAGTCATAGATTCAGAAACTTAGGGTATAAATCCAGTTCCCAGTGGGCGACCGTCCAAAGATCGAACAGAACGTTAATGTAAAAAAGGGCAGATAGGAATGGAATGTCTCCTAGCCCACTCTGCATCCATAAAACAATCCACGGCACCAGAGTCCGCAAAAGCTTCAATAAATATTCTCTGTCTCCCCACAGTCAATTCTACAGGGATTAAAGTTATGAAGGGAAATTGGGTTGTGCCCCCCATACCACTAGAGGGACTTCCCGTTTCCCTGAAGCTCAGGGCAGCGTGGACGAATATGTCCCAGTTTGTAACAATTATAGCAGATTATACGTCTCCGAATGGGCTTACGAGCCCGGCTCTCACGTGAGCCATCAACCTGCATAGGCTCACCAGGAGTGGAATTTTCAGTGGCTGGAATGGGAGCTGTATGGATGCTGCTAGTAGCATTAGCCCCGTTGCCAGCAAGAGTCAATGCAGTACATTTCTTCCTGTTACATTCGCGGATGCAATTATCAATTCGCACCGCAGTGTGAACCAACGAATCTAGAGACAAACAAGGCTCCAATGTAGCCAGAGCGTCCTTAACCTCCTCTGCCAAAGCATCAACAAAAACTGTCAGAAGAGGCGCTTCTGACCAGCCTGTCTCTGTCGCCAAGGAGCAAAATGTGATTGAAAATGCAGCGACACTCTCAGAGCCCAGCCTTAGATGCATTGAATGCGTAGCTGCGTCCTGACCACAAACATCCTGATCAAACACTGATAACATTTCTCAAACGAGAGTCCCCACAGTTTTCACAACCGGTGAATTAGACTGAATAAGTGGACCGACCCAAGTGAGTGTTGTATCGGTTAACAGGGATAAAATCAATGAAACCTGAGGCTCTTCATTCATGAACCATGAAGGCTGCGCTTTAAAAAATATCGGACACTGGGCAATGAAATCTTTACATCTGCCTGCCTTGCCTCCATATCTTGGGGGTAATTGAAGCTTTGGCTCTCGGGGAAGGTGTATGGACTGTGTTTGTGCAACATTTTGTGTGATTTGCGTGGACAAGGATCTAATACTCTCAGTGAGAGTTAAAAGAACGTTCTCCTGTCTCTCCATGGCATTCGCCTGAAGGTGGACTCTTTCCACCAACTCGTACCTGTTGATTGTTCAGGCTAGCAAGACCCTTGCCATAACCAGAGAGAGCAGTTTGTTGGTTAGCCACAACTTCCTCTAACGCAGCCGTTGCTGATGACTCCAGTTGGCTAGAGTGTTCTGTAATGGCCGGTAGTGTATGGAGGCCAAGCGCAAGAACAGAGAAAGAGAGAGTAGCACAAATACAGCACAAACACAGAATAATATAGACTAAACGCAAGTACTCGCGCTTCCAAAGGATGTATAATAGTCCGAACTATGGAAGCAAAGCGAGATAGAGAAAGGGAGAAAAAACTCCAACAATTAGAAGATAAAAAGTCATACAAAACCTGTCCACAGATATCTTTGGCTAGAGTGCGAAGCTAAACACAGACACTGTAGCAAAGGAGGCGTGCCGGACTTCCTACTTATATGGATTCTGGGAAAGCGCCGCCCCAGCTCAATCAACCAGCTGGGTAAAGAATTTGATGGCCCAGGAATTTGATGTCGTCCCGGGACGAGAGCCGCAAAGAGCCCAAACAACACGCACACCTCACAAACCATGACACATTAGCTTTGAATCATTTCTTTAGCTTCTACTAAACTAAACTTAACTAAAATTGGTGACAATATCAAAAATAAATTTAAAAAAAATCTGTATTCCTACAGTATGTCAAAAGAAATACTTAGTTGCATCCTTAAAAATCACTATCAATATTTTATAAACTATTCCAATGTTGTTGATTACATTGTAGCACTCCCAACCAACAGGTGGGAAAATGACTTATCAATAACCCCTGATGACGGCTTTTGGACGCAAATCTGCAAGGATACATGTTCCATGACTAGCAACTCCTATCTTAAGCTGATCCAACATATAACCACAAATCAGAAAAAGTTGGGATGGAACCGTCCATCCATTATCGAAACCACTTCATCCTCAATTGGCTTGCAGGGGAGTTAGAGCCTATGTCAGCTGACTATAGGCAAAAGGCAGGAACATAACCTGGTCAGGGGCTCGAATCAGAAAGAGTTTGCAAATTGTCTGGCACAGTATGAAGCGCAAAATACGACAACGGAGACCCCGAACTGTTGAGCAATGGAAGTCGTACATCAAGCAACAATGGAAAAGAATTCCACCTACAAAGTTTCTACAGTTGGTGTTCTCAGTTCCCAAACACTTATTGGGTGTTGTTGAAAGGAAACATGATCTCACAGAGTGGAAAACATACCCCTGTCCCAGCTTTTTTGGAACATATTGCAGGCATCAAATTCAAAATGAGTAAATATTTCCAAAAAACAATAAAGTTTATTAGTTTGAATATTAAATATCTTGTCTTTTTAATCTTCTTAATTGAATATAGGTCGAAAAGGATTAGCAAATCATTGCAATCATTCCCACCACTCAGTGGGAGTAAACTACAGATGCAAGTGATTATTGAATAACGAGGAAGTGCGGTTTGGGTCTTAGTAGACCAGTGAGCTGAGTATTATTTGTATTTGTGTAATGGATTGTTATTTTCAGAGGCATATATAGAGGGTCTTACAAAAGTGGGAGTGTCATGTGAAAGTTATGAAATGAGTCGAATAAATTTAGCATTTGTTGCAAGCTTGACCGAGTATCAAACCCAAAATTTACTTAACAAGTTCAATAACTTGATTATGACATGACAAAGAGTGTAAGACTCTGTTTATCACATAACTTATTGACGTAATTTAATCAAAAACAAACTTAATTTACATTAGCCCCATAACGGTTATTCCTTTTATGTTTGCACTGAGCTAATGTCAGCACTCTGATACATTGTGAGTCACTCTGCCACAGACAGTCACGCTTGATATAACCATGATTTTTAAATTCATAGTCAACTGAGTAGTGTAAGAAAAAAAGAACGAAAGAAGGGACAATCCAATCTTCGAATGAAAAATGGTGTTTATTTCCAGTAAAAACGGCAGTGAACAGAAATACGGGTAACGTACTCTGGGTTCAGCGGAGTCAAAGTGAACCCCGAGCCTCCCCAACGTACATTTCTTATACATGAAAAAACCTTTGAAGTTGGCCAGGCATATTAAGTGTATTCATTACTTAAATAATGCTGATCACAGTCTCTTGGGGTGAAATCGGTCTTCAATGTATAATGGTGAGGCGTATCATGAGTAAGTTCAATGGTCAGAAGACAATTGTTTCCCAAGCTGGATAGCCGTGTGGGTGCTAATTGTGTTTGGATGGTCTCTGATTGTCTTAGGATGGCTCTCAGTATGTCTCCTCCGACAGTTGATGGCCTTCGTTGGCTTTTCCTGTTTTCAGATGTTACCATGAGGCCAGGGTGTGGGCCTTCTCTTTGTTATATTGGCAAGATTACCATTTCAGAGCATGTGGCGGTTCCATGCTTGTTGATTGTCGGGGCTAACTAAATTATGAGTCTCCCGCTCTCCAGCAGAATGATTCACAATTCCTTACAGTAGCTAGCAAAAAAACGAATGCTAATTCCCATTATGTCGCTCTGATCTAACTCCATTGCTATGATACTTTGTTAGTCACTGAGTCAGACATTCACATGTGAACTAGCCATGTTTTTTAAATTCACAGTCAACTGAGCAGCTAGCCGACAAACCAATGTTACATAATGGTTTTGGAAAGGTACAGCGTGCACGCTAGCCAGCTACCTAAGTAGCGTTAACTTTGTTATGAGAGTGGTACTTAACCTATCTCGCCACAGCGCTTAGCCATACCGATTTAACCAAAGTTACACTTGGTGTTCAGTTTGGCTAAATATTGAGAGTGTGACATAATGCTCAATTTCCCTCGCTTTCAGCCAATGAAATTTTTGCAAAAATGATATTACCCTAGGGTAATATCAAAAATATGTCAAGAGCTGGGCTATGGGAAAAGAACTGCAGTTATCTGATAATTACAGTTATTGACGGTGAGTCAGTCGCCGCAACTGTTAATGATGTTGATGATGTACTAAAAATGTTTCGTCTTAAAGTAGCTAATGTTCAATCAAGACCAGTGTTTGATTAAAGAAAATAATTTATTTAGAGGTCACTGAAAGCAAAACCACTACCCTCTGGCACATAAAAGTGGTTTGGTCTCATTTTAAATTAAATGGTGCATTTCTCTCCAATTTTGAGCTTCCAGCTTTCCTTAAATAAGTGGACAATTCTGAGGAAAACAGTGTTGAGTTCATTCAAGAGTCTTTATTTTTAAGATATGGCGTAGACGCCAGACAGATACATTAAAGGCCTATTCCCCATTTAGTTGTAATGGAACTATGGTGGTATAATGGAGGGTGTCATGGCTTGCCACCAAATCTGCTGTAAAGGAGCACCTTGTGGATTTGGGCAGAAGTGTACTGCGGTTACACGACAAGTAAAATCCTGCATCACAGGGGATTTGCAACAAAATACTGTATACTGAGAACAGAGATGGATTGCTGTGCCTTTCTACCGCATTCCATTCATTAATGCCCAGCTGAAATCAGCAGCTTTGCTGTGCTAATCCGCACACACTCGGTCACTGGGTATGAGGTTACAAGCTGGGAAAATACTAAAGAAGTCTTATTTTCGCAAGTAAAGCAAGGGATCCATCAAACCCACAGCCGCCAGTTAGTCAGTACAGTATGGCTCAGGACCTTGGAGTCTATCGTCTGCACTGATCTAAATGATCTGTTCTGACTCCCTGGTGAAGTCTGCACAGTGCCTCAATGGTCACCTCCATGTTAGAATTTTTTGCATTCTTTGTCTGTGCCGTTGCAGTTATTTTCAAGACCTATTTTGCACCTATTTTTTGGGAGGGAACGAAAGCACAAAACTTCAATCAACAAAATGTTTAACCAAAATGTTTACCCTAACCCTTTTACAGTCACCATATCACAATCTAGTGGAGCACATTTGCGCGTAGAGGAACAGGAGATCACAGCATGAATATGCCTCCCCTAATTCTGCACCAACTGTTGATGCTATCATGACAACATGGACAAGAATCTCTGAGGACTTTAGCACACTAAACCACTCCTAAGGAAAAGAACAATTAATGCCATCCCAAAATTCCTTGCAGCAGCAATATTTAAATCGACGCATGACCCTTTCAGCCATTCACAAAAATAAACAAACTTGATGGGCACAGGATGCATGATGACGTCGCATGGTGTCTTTCTTTGTCTGCATGCTTTAGTTGGAGATCAAAGTATTGCAGGCCCCATTTTCATTCAATATTCAAAGTGATTCTGGGCAATAAACTACATATTTCAACAATGTTGCAGCCTTATGAGATAGTGAAAACGGTAATTCAATGGCAAAATGCTGGTAAATCTACACTCCACCCAGATAGCAAGCACCTCCTCTCCGTATCTGCCCTGGCTCTGTGCTGACTCCAGCTGATCCGGCTCAGAGCCGGGGCAGATCCGGAGCGGAGGCTCTTGCTATCTGGGCAGTTTGTGTGCTTTCATATTTAAAATTAAACTACACAACAAATATAAATATGTAGCTCTTATCTGAGAATATTATATTTTGCGATGCTTCACATATACAATGTCAACTTTCTGTACTGGCAGTATTTATTGATTTTAGTGCGTGTATGCTTTCTTTCCTTTATCTGTCCTCTCTGAGCACATGTGCCATTTTATTCCTCCATGCTTAAATAATTAACTTTTCATTCAATCTTCGTAAATTTTTATCCATGTGAGTGCATCAAACGCAGGTGGTAGCTTCAACAATTGCTTAAAATTGTAAAAACATATCTCATTTATTGTTTTAAATGTCTGTTATTGGCTGCCATTAAGCTGGAATTTACATGTGTATTATAGTTCTTTTGTTTTGTTTTTTATTTTTGTTGTACTTCATTTTTTGGTATGGTTCACGACTGGGCTGCGTTGCAAAAGGTCTCAATTGGACTCCCAGTATAAATAAATATAAATAAAACAATTAAATAAATATTAAAATAGTTAAAGTGACATCAGCATGTTGGGTGAGAACTGAGCTTTGGATTTCTTCATGGGCTTTCCAGTCTTGATAGGCTCACGTGAATAGGTTTTTCTCCCTATTTCTGTTCATGCAATCAAGTCATATGACTGTTGAATAAGACCATGTGAGCCTGTTTTCAACACAAGAAGCCTGTCACGTTTTCTTCTCACTGTGAAATGGCTGGTTTGAATGTGCCTCATACTGTTATTCCAACTCGGTATTCTGCTGATGGTCACCTGTAATTGAACTTCTGCAGGGTCTCCCCACAGTGACATCTGATGTCCTGGAATAAAAGCTGCCATGGTCATACTACAGCAGGTAAATCATTCTTTTAATTTCTGTAAAGGATGGGGCATCAGTTTTGGCTGAGATAAAAATGACTTTCACTCCTACAGTAAACACGTAGTGTATTGTGTGTTATGTGGAAATTCAATATTGAAAAATAATCTGTGTAACAATGCCATTTGTTCTACTATAAAACATACACATGCTTCAGTATAAAAGTATTTATAACCTGACAATCACATAGAATCACCACATGCCATTTTCAGCACTATTCCTGTTCTCACGGTCCCTTTATTCCATGAAATGTCTCGACTCACCAGCTTACCTAACCATTCATGATTTCATTTTAGAACATACTGCACCTTTCTGTCTAAACAGGGGAGTTATCTGGAAGCTGACATAATTTATTAAGCAGATAGCATTAGGGATAACATCCCTAATCCCACATTTACTCAACTACAAACAGCTCATGGACTGTGTTTTGTTGCTTTGTAATTTGTGCGGTTTTGTATTTTGCTTGATCTCCAAATTAATGACTGTTGTACAGTTTACTGAGGGCAGATTTAGCAAATATGCACAGCGAATTTAAATTTTGTTTTTAATTCCCAGAATTCCAATATTTGCACTGTGTTACAGAACCAGGGGTTTTTAAGAAGACTTAATTTTCAATCATTTGAAGTCACGTTTTGATAATTGTTGTGCATGTTGCATTGTTTAGAGTGATTGCTCATACTGTGTTACAAATTTTGATAAAGATTATTTACTATTTACTAAATTGTAACTAACACATTGCACGGTCAAAAAAAGAAAGAAAAAATCTGACAGAATTATATTTTGTCGGGCTGCCTTTAGCTTTTCATGGCGTTGTTTTGACAATCTTATGTGATATTTCAACATTTATTTCTGACCAGAGTTGCATTCATTTTTGGCTGAGATATTGTATTGACGATGGGTGAGTCAAACCACCCCGTTAAGCCTTCTTCAGCACATCCCTAAGACTTTCAATTGGCTAAGCTCCAGACTCTGTGGTGGCCGACTCACGTGTGAAAATGATTCCTCATTCTTGCTGAACCACTCTTTCACAATTTGAGCCCGATAAATCTTGGCATTGTCATCCTGGGATACACCTGCGCTGTCAGGAATTAAAAAGTCCATTGATGGGATACTGGTCATTCAGCATAATTCAGGAAGACCACTGAATTCATTTTATCATAACATTGAATAGCGTAGACATAAAATTGCACAGCCTGTATAACATTGCTGAGCCTAGAACTGAACAAATGAAGCAACGACAGATCATAACACTGCCCCCTTGGGCTTGTGCAGTGAGCGCCATGCATGACAGGTACATCACCTCATGGGTGTTCTTTCCTACCCTGATGTACCCATTGCACTGAAATCGGCTAAATCTGGACTCTTAAGTCCACATGACCTTTTACCATTACTCCATCGTCCAATTTTTAAGCTTCCATGCAAATTGAAGTTGTTTTTCCAGATTAGCCGCAGTAACAAGTGGCTTTATTGTAGCAACACAGCTGTTCAGTCCCATTTCTCCCAAGTTTTTTTTTGCTTGTGTGCATTGTGAGAGTGGAAATTCTCTTACTTTCACCATTAGACACTGCCATGAGTTCTAAGGTTGATTTTTTTTTTTATGGTGTGACTTCACTGAGCATCTCCAAACATGGTCATTTATTACTTTTATCAGGCCCATTTCTTCCATTAAATTGACGGTTCCCCACTATCCTTTCATGTTTTAATACATTTTAAGACAGTTTGTGACCAAATTTCTGAGATTTCTGCACTCTCCTTAGCTGTTTCCTTTGCTTCATGCTGCCAATAATTAAACCTTCTTGAAACGCTGTAACATCTTTTCAAGGACCATGAGATACGCCTTCCAGCATGCTTGCACACTGAATCAGTCAAGGTTAAAAGAATTATTACCAGCTGCCACATATTAATCTCTGCAAAAATCATTCAATCATAGGCTCTTGGGTATTTGCATATTTAAATCCAAATAGAGACTTTTAAATTTTTGGCTGATCAGTGCATAATCCAATTATTTAATTTGAATTTCAATATTCTGAACAGAAATAACACTTATTGTGAGAAATATGACCATGACCAGACACTCGCTGCTCTTGCATTGACTGTTGACAGATATTACGACCATATAGCAGTGTTGTAGCCGAGTCACCAAAGCTCGAGTCCGAGTCGAGTCCGAGTCCTCAGTGTTTGAGTCCAAGTCAAGTCTGAGTCACCCAAAAAAAATCTGAGTCGAGTCCGAGTCACCAAAAAGAAATCCGAGTCGAGTCCTCTAACCGGAGTCGAATCCAGGTCGAGTCCTCTCACCTGAGTCGAGTCCAGATCGAGTCCTCAGTCTTTTAGCCCAAGCACTAGAAAAGTTCCCCGAGCCGAAGTCTGAGGCCTCGATACTGAGTCTGAGCCAAGAGGCTTGATGCTCTACAGCTCTCCTCTTTTGTAAAGCCTGATCACGTCTTCCACACAAGTACGAATGCATGCGAATGCTGCTATTGTTTGCAAACGCCAAAGAAGAAAGAGCTTGCAGTGGAAGCCCAAAATCAGGTGATCACTTCATCACTGATTTTTTTTTTTTTTTTACAATAGCTGCTTATTAAAGTTGAGGAAATATGCAGGATATTTGCTTTATGGATCATTTTTCACCTCAATTTAACTGCCTTGGACGGTTATGGTGAGATGAATTGACTTGTAACGTGTCACGGGGAGAGGGGAGCTCTCTGCCCTCCATGTAGTGTATTTTGGCTGAAAACAAACCCTGCGCCGATCCGGTGCCCGCCTACCTGAGCTACCACTTCTAACAACAAGATGCGACGGTTAACCCAGTCTGCATTCATTCTGCAAATAGCCTACAACGCGCACAATCATCCACGACCGCGCTCACTAAGGGGACAGGAGTTTACTGGCAGTTGCGAATATTCAATAACTGATCCTGGTGTGCCATCTAGTGATCAAATACTGTAACTGCGCGCATAAATTTGCAGCTCCACATCCACTGGCGAACACATCTGCGCAAAGATACACCGTTGTTCTTCTCGAACACGCCAAATCCAGATAATTCGTAAATGATGAATTGAATTAATATTTTGATTTGAAACGAGTAACTAAGTTTCCAGTGTCAAAGTAAAAGAGTGAAAGTATACTTATCATATATGGCTCAAGAATTTGCAACTAGGGTCTATCCGGGTGACCAACATGTTTTTTTTTTTTTTTTTTTTTTTTCAGAGAGTTCCCCCAGTGATAAAATCCCCACTACACCACTGTATATATATATGTACTAAATGACGATGTTTCGTGTAAAATATGGGCGTTACTCACTCGGGACACTTTGATTACAGCGGACGAGCAGTATGGAGGAATATTACAAAGTTTTTGTGGACTTTTATGGACCTTTTTGTGCCGGACACTATCAACTCTCCTTATAAAGATCGCGGTGGACAGTGAAAGCCCCCCGAATCTCCAGCTGCATTTAGAAGAATAAAAAATTGCTCCAGAGTGTTGCTCAGCATGAGGGTGAGTCGATAATGAATGTATTTCACTTTTTGGGTGAATTATCCCTTTTACCAAACATCGTGGAACAACTGAGTAAGTTAAGAGGCTAACGTTGTCGTTAGTTAGCAGCTAACTTATAACGTTATCAACAGTCAAAGCACTATTAGCATTAGCATCGCCATCTACTCACTTGGCTGGGTGCGTCCTTGACAGATGTCTGTTGAAGTTTGACGTTTTCCCCGTTTTCTCTTCAATTGTTCTTCTGCATAATGAGCACGTTGCTCTGCATTTGCCAGCATTTGTGGGGAAATCTTTACATGCGAAGCGCACAACCTGCGGCGCCTTCTTCGACATCAGCGCGTTCACGTGAACGCACATGCGGGTAAACTAATACACATACCCGCCGTGGGCTGAAGCTGATATGAGGATTATACCAGAAGAAATTATAAAAAAAATAAAAATACGAAGGATTCAATGATAAATAAGCTCGAGTCCCCAGAGTCCTCCCCCGAGTCCTGATGTAGCCAGAGCTAGAGTCCGAGTCAAAGTCCGAGTCATCAGCGCACGAGTCCGAGTCGACTCACGAGTCTGACATATCTGGAATCAAGTCGGACTCGAGTCCGAGTCCTGGACTCGAGTACAACAAGTCTGCCATATGGCAATGCATTTCAATTACTGATTGAATCTCATGGCGGCAGAGATGATAAAGGGGATGGGGTCTATTGTCCAAATGGCACAAATCAATATCGGGTATGTTCGCCATTGGCCTGCTGCAGTGCTGCACATCTCTTACAGTATGAACTGCACCAAAGAGTCAAAGGTGACTTGGGGGACATATTCCTTCTCCTCTTCAAGAGCTACATGGAGTTTGAAGATGTTGGCCGCATTAGGGAACCGATGACTGCCTTGTCTGTTGAGGACATCCCAAAGTTGCTCAATGGGGGACTAATCTGGGGAATAAGCTGGCCATTCAAGCACTGGATTGTTTTCAGCCTCTAAGAACTCTGCATACCTGGGTGATGTGGGGTCTGGCATCGTCACGCTGGAATATGCCATTGTTTTTCTGGATGAATGGTAGGACAATGGGTGGCAGTATCTCACCACGATATCACACTGCATTCAAGTTGCCATTTCAAATGCAGTGGGTGCAGTGAGCATGGGATATTCCCACCCAAGCGGAGGTGAGGTCCCATCCAAGAAGAGGACGACCCGCATGATGGACCTCTGGAAATAATTTTTCATGGTTTGGGCAGAAATGTGACAATTGTGGAGACTAACTGTCTCATCCGCAGTGTTAGTTTCTGATCTAAGACAGTCATGGAGATGTAGAGTCTTGGGTGAGGGTCGTCCCACGTGGTCCTCACACATGTGGGCAGTTTGCTGTCATGACTTATTGTTGAAACATGGACGATGGGAGCCCCAATTTTTTATTCTTCTAAATGCAGCTGGAGATTCGGGGGGCTTTCACTGTCCACCGCGATCTTTATAAGGAGAGTTGATAGTGTCCGGCACAAAAAGGTCCATAAAAGTCCACAAAAACTTTGTAATATTCCTCCATACTGCTCGTCCGCTGTAATCAAAGTGTCCCGAGTGGGTAACGCCCATATTTTACACGAAACATCGTCATTTAGTACATATACTGTATATACAGTGGTGTAGTGGGGATTTTATCACTGGGGGAACTCTCCAAAAAAAAAAAAAAAAAACTATTAAAAAAAACATGTTAGTCACCCGGATAGACCCTAGTTGCAAATTCTTGAGCCATATATGATAAGTATACTTTCACTCTTTTACTTTGACACTGGAAACTTAGTTACTCGTTTCAAATTAAAATATTAATTTAATTCATCATTTACGAATTATCTGGATTTGGCGTGTTCGAGAAGAACAACGGTGTATCTTTGCGCAGATGTGTTCGCCAGTGGATGTGGAGCTGCAAATTTATGCGCGCAGTTACAATATTTTATCACTAGATGGCACACCAGGATCAGTTATTGAATATTCGCAACTGCCAGTAAACTCCTGTCCCCTTAGTGAGCGCGGTCGCGGATGATTGTGCGCGTTGTAGGCTATTTGCAGAATGAATGCAGACTGGGTTAACCGTCGCATCTTGTTGTTAGAAGTGGTAGCTCAGGTAGGCGGGCACCGGATCGGCGCAGGGTTTGTTTTCAGCCAAAATACACTACATGGAGGGCAGAGAGCTCCCCTCTCCCCGTGACACGTTACAAGTCAATTCATCTCACCATAACCGTCCAAGGCAGTTGGACAGCCCTGAGAGACAAAAACAACGGAATGCTCCCTGAGGTTTTGAGTCATCAGTGGCATTTTGAAAAATGCCTGAACTGAGACTTTGAAGGTGACCTTCAATTGAACAGAGACAGGGTGTTCCAGGGCTGACCATACCTGATTTCTGTGCCTCTGGGTCAGGCCCCACCTGTATGAAGGGCAAATTTTGGTGAAGGTCATGAAATTGACAATGATGTGGCAAAGGTGACTGAAATGCTCACAAAAAAGTAGCACACAACCTAGGTCATGTAATTAAACCCTGCCAAGTCAACCAGACAAATAATTTTGCAGAGCACTGAAAAGAATAAACTGCTGCATGCATATTTTTGTTCAGTGTATTTGATCTTTTATCCACAATACTCTCACAAGGGATGAACAGAATTTTGCTCATAAAGCTGCCAAGTGCAAAGGCGTGCACAGGAATATGGTATACTCTGATTCACTTACACAGTAGGCATCAGGCTTGGTTACCATCACTGTCCACTACATCAAAGAGTAGTTCTTGTCTCAACATGAAGCAACTGGTTTACATTGTATTCACTCCTGCCTTTCGTAGTATTATTTTGTAGAGGCAGCAAGAGTGTCTTTCCAACTATGCAAAATTATTCCTCTAGTTCCATGATAGTCTCTGATGCGTGACAGGAGGCAACTCACCCAGAAATCTGATAGGCAACACACAAATGTCAAAAAGTCTTATCTGAGGATAATAGTCGAATATAAAATATTTTCACTTGTCACTTGTATATGTTATTGCACAGTTCCATGGTTTGTGGCTTGTATTATTCTGCTCAGCGCATGCAGATGTTTTCTTCATACTTGGGAGCATTGAATTATTTCACCTTCATTAGTTTGAATTAATTATGAGTATGAGACCATCAGGAGATTTGCTGATGTATTCATTGCTGTATGTTGGTCGACATAGATCCAAAAACATGGGGAAATTCTGCATTTTTCAATGCCAAAGGGTGCCTACTACAGACCACAATATGCCTGTGGCTGAACTAAAGGATCAGCCCCAATGTTTCTTCCATTCTGTTTTTCATAGCTCCCGGAAGCTGGAGTTAGCTCTGGGGATTTCAGGTGAATCTCCATTGAAATTTATGGTCACAGCCCTTTATGAGTTTTCAAAATATATTAGATTGTCTTGGTGTCAAAAGAAAGGCGCCAGACTGCTTAGTGTTATGATTCAGTGTTATTAATATTTATCGTGCTGCCAACGGGAGCATAATGAAAAATGTATCACCCAGTGACTCAATGTGGAACATTATTGTTCTATTGTTCTAACTATTCCTGGGCCTTAATTGGGTTTTATTCCAGGGGGACTATGTGTGGCTGGATCTGAAGACCAGCCATGAGTTTGAAGTCCCTATTGGTGCTGTGGTCAAGATATGTGAGTCTGGATTGATCCAAGTTTTGGATGATGAAGGAAATGTGAGTGATTTAGCAGTTCTGCAGTCTGTGATTGATGAAAGTGACAATAAATAGAGACAATATCAATATTTTCACTGTCGTGAAAATAAAATGGGGACAAACATTATGGGCCCTATTTTCCTGCATTCACTTGATTTGAGAGTATTTGCATAGATTGCTGTGTTAAGTTTGATTTCCCAACAGCAGCGAGAACTAATTGGTCATTTCCTACCAGCATAGCACGCAGTATTCCCTTTTTGGATCTCAAGTACATACTGTCATGTAAATTCGATGGCATAAGTGGGAGTAATATTCATTTATTTATTTGGATTTGAACATGGGAGTGCTATGTAAGAGGACATTTTTTAAAGATCCAGGCAGTGAAAGGCAGTGGCTGATAAATGAACGTCTCAGATTCGCCCAAATTCTTTTTTTCATGGAGGGTCTGTGGGTAGATTGAAAAATCATAAATGACTTACTTAAGCACCACACATACTCTTGCACTATTTTTCACCCATATTAACCTCTTCCACTCTGGACTTTCCACATTATGTTATAATGTGCTTCCTTTTTTCAACATTATTCTGAAAATCTATTCTTTACTCCCCAAGGAGCACTGGATCTCATCTCACAATGCTACCCGCATTAAACCCATGCACCCTACATCTGTGCAAGGGGTGGAGGACATGATCCGTCTCGGAGATCTGAATGAGGCCGGAATCCTTCGCAACCTGCTCATCCGCTACACAGAAAATGTGATCTATGTGAGTTTCAACAGGGCAATCGATCACTGCATGGGTTACCACGCATACTGCTGCGTCCTCTTCCTGTGGTCTACGATGAGCCAGTCTGCTCAACGTGCGAAATGCCCTCATAAGTAGTTGCAGAGAAATTAATCTCAATACTTTGTCAATAATTAATGAATCATTAATCACCACAAAAACTCAGAACCTGAAAAATGTTTCCATTGTCACTTCACTGTGATATGACCTGTTTTGTACAAACAGGCAGCTCTACTAGTCAATGGCTTTTCAATAGTTTTCTGCCCACTGAAACAAACTGTTATGTAGGAGTGGTAATTTAAATTAGGCTATTGCGTGTTCTGTCTCATGGTTCTGCACGGCTCATTCTCACCTGATACCATCCCACACTCATAACACCTCACCGTACTCAATTTTGAGCACGTTGAGATTCAGCCAGATCTCACTAGTGGCTGAAGTGACCCTCTGATCTCTCAGGTCCCTGATTTTTTCCATTACATGTCCCTTTGCTAAATCCACATCCTGTGTGCTCAGCCTTTATTCTCAGGGAACACAAACTGTGGGGGGAGGGTATGCACTGCACCGGTGCTGCAGATCAATCATTCTTAAACAGATGAGTTTGCCTGCAAAACAATATTTTAAAGAGCTTGTCAGGTCATCTATTAGATGCAGACGCCAGTGGCATGTTCAAATCCAAACATAGTAGATGCATTTCCAAACAATAGAAAAATATATGCCATGATTGGTTGAATTGCCTGGCTTCATAATCAGTCACTGGCATTGTACTGCAGTTCCTGTTTGTATCTGCATTGCACACTACCTGCCAGTTCGGTGCAACAAGGTGGTAGTGATGGTTGACAGTTTGTAAATATTTGCTAATTATTACTGATAGCAGTAAAAATTCAGCAATCACTGGAGTCAGTCAATGAACAGATGTAGCTTCAATGCTGCTAAAGAAAAACACTATTTTAAACTGGAATCATGTTAATCAGGCTATATTACTGATTGCTGTATTTTCTGTCTTCAAACTGGCAGCCATCAGCCCATTTTATGATAAAATTCATGGTGTTCCTCATCTGCAAAGGGAAATGTACTATTCTGCGCTTCAGAGTGTAATTGTCATCTATTCGCAGAAAAAATGCAAATCCACTTTTCATTAAAATCAGGGGTCTAGGGTTGTGTAAAGATTTAAGATGCATGCAAATCAAGCCTGTACTTTGTTGCTGTCATTAGAGGTTCTCAAAATTGGAGGAGATCAGCCACAATGATGAGATTATGTAAGATTAATCATTATGTCGAATTTTAACGACTAAAAATGTTCTTATAATCACAATATTCAGTCCCTAGAGATACAATATCCTATCCTTGGTACATTGATTATGATATTTCAAAATATTTTCATTCTCTAGCACCACGAAGGTTTGCTTTCTTGATACCACCTTTTGAATACAATTGGCAGCTGGATAAATGTACTTCTGTAAAGGTCATTTTACAGTTTTTCCACTGCATTGGGCGATGATTCTATGGCAATGGGGTGGTCGTAGAAGTGCTATTGGGCAAAAATTGTTCAAAAATGGGGAAAAAAATTCAAATTGATGTCATTTTAATAGTATCAAGGGTAGTATCAATAATATTTAACCACCATGTAAGTTTGACAGTTGACCGCATCTTGCAGACTTACACTGGATCAATCCTGGTGGCGGTGAACCCCTATCAGATGTTGCCCATTTACACAGCAGAACAAATCCACCTGTACACCAATAAGAAGATTGGAGAGATGCCACCCCACATTTTTGCCATCGCTGACAACTGCTACTTCAACATGCAGCGCAGCAACAAAGACCAATGTTGCATTATCAGGTACTATGGATGGTTCACAAAGAAATAAAAAAAAAACGACAATCTTACTATCCTTTTTCAAAGTAATTTTTCCAGAAAAACAACTGTTGCAGGGTGCCGAATTGGTTTTGAAAAATATTTGTCACTTTTTTCCTTGAAAAGTAAAGTGAAAGAACTATTCTTCACTTTATCTTAGTCTTTATTTTTTCTTAATCACTCAGGGACTTAACTTGGAAAAGCCTTTATTGTGGACAGTGGCGGACTTAGACAATAATTCAGGCCGAGAATTTTGATTTCATCCCAGGCCACTGCCACCCTGTCCACGCAAACCACCAGACCACTAACCCTTTAGGCTTACGCTAATTGTTGATGTAACAGGAACCAGACTAGTCATAAAGTTGGCCACTATCCTCTTCTGGGAGAACCAATCATATCATACTATCATATCTCACACAAATACACAATAAGCCTACATTTGTTAGAAAAGTGAGACATACACTGTTAGATCAAATGTTCAAATATTTGTATTTATTTTCAAGCTTGAAGTATATCAAATGTATCAAAAACCACACACACACATACATGCATGCACGCACATGAATTTAACATAAGATACGACGGTGTAAATAAATTAAAAAACAATGTTCACATTAATGTCCAAAAAGCACACCAGTAAGAGTAACGAGTAATTGCCACTAGTAAACCAGTAAACCAGCTCAAATGTTTTTTTATTTATTTTCAAGCATCAAGTATATCCAAAGTACCTAAGTAACACAGACAAACACACACACAAATAGTAAATACTACCCAATAAATGCTCCCTACTGAAAATTACCGTAGTTACACAAAAATATATCATTTTTATTTAATGAAAAATCAGCAATGCAGTCCAGTAGAATGTGTTGCATTTTTTTTTTGCCTGTTCTGCTGATAATAAGCTCAAAAGCATTCTGTCATTGCCAGTTGTCAACAATTTGACAAACTGTATGCTCAGTAGAAGCAAAATACTTTTGAAATAATTTTTCTAAGTGGCTTTAGTTGACCAAACTAGATTTCTTCCTGGGATTGCTTTTCTGTTGTTAATCTACTCTCACGGTAAAGTAATTGTTAGCTTCAAAAGCTGTGCTTTCAAAGTATCTTCCCCAACATTTTTAAAATTAGCTTTCACAAAGTAGAGCTGATTAAAGAGGCAACTGAAAGGGTGATAATATTGTCTCTCCGTTGATATTAATTCAGGTTGGGTGACTGAATGGCTTGCCAGTCACCGTCCTTGTTCTTTCATTACGTTAATAGCTCAAAATCTGACTAGTGATTCAGTCTCCCCAACTGGATAGATGTACTTTGTCATATCAATGAATAGACACAAAATATCAATGGTTATTACCTTTTTCGTTGCCAGACTGACCGAATCTGACCAATAGCTACCTACAGCCAAATAGTGACCCTATCGGCTACGAAAAAATCAATTTGTCTCATCATTTGGTATTAACTTCACCGTAAACAGACCCTTAATTGAAGTCCTAAAATGGCCATTTTAATGACGCATTTGTGAAAATATCTGTTAAAGACCAAGTGATCCACTACACCTAATGATCTGCAACCCTTAATACAGGCTACTGTAGCACAGAGATCACCAGTCATGGCTTGATAGACGTTCAGGTTACGTAGTGACTAACTGCCTAAAGTGAAAAATTATTTGGAGCTAAAGAAAAAATTTTTGGGGCTACAGCCTCGAATGCCTCAGGCAGGGACACTGCTGTTTGTCATTGAATTTTTATTCATCATACAACAGTTAACATTCACCAATGTGACTACTGCTAGTAATTTCCTTGTCATCACTGATAGATTACGTTTGGCAATGACAATAGTGACGAGCGCCAGTGGGAACCCTGCTATTGACTCTGAGGTGCATTTTCTCCAATCAAACATCATTACACAGTAGCTGGAAAATACCATAGATATTAATCCCATAAAAAACTACTGACCCATATCTGTCAAATGCAGCTGCTGTGTTCAAACCTGTGAATCTTCAGGCCTGTTGTTGTGGAGATCCCAAGGTTTCCCAGGATCCCAAATATGTCCTGCTGAATTAAAGGGAAATAAAATAAAATGCTTTAAATGTTGTAAAATCTCTGGATATTTTCCATTTGATGTAATGCTGTGACCATGAAATAATAGCATGCTGAGTTTGAATATTTCTCTTACTACAAGTGTGATGACGCTTAAGTGAAGTGGTGCAGCCAAAAGATACAGATTATATATGATGTTGTTCAACAATGTGAAAAAAATGCTTTTCTTAAGCCTACTTAAGGGAAAACTTAAGTGAAAAATTCAGAGTTTATGGGATTAAGAAGTGTGGGGTATGCGTGTGAGCGTGATTTAAACTGTCTACAATCTGTGTGAAATCTGCGGGATGTATGGACAAGGAGTTTGAGTGTTTGGACAGTCTAGGGCCTCCCTGATACATAAAAAGCATATCACTGACTGCACTCATAAGTGTGTCCTTCAGTGGTGAGTCAGGAGCAGGGAAGACGGAAAGTACGAAGCTGATCCTGCAGTTCCTTGCGTCCATCAGCGGCCAGCACTCCTGGATCGAACAGCAGGTCCTGGAGGCCAACCCCATACTAGAAGGTCAGACTGCTCACATCCGTTCGGCCTGTTTTTAATCACAATAATACTTGGCTTGACTCTAGCTTCTGGGATTTGCTCACAGTTTTCAGAGAGACTTTTTATTTCGACTTTCAAAAGACATAACTCTGAGAATCGCTTTCCCACCTCTGTGGGAGTTTCTATGGCTAAGAGATGTCTGATGTTTTGCTGTTTATGAATATCATTGTCATTTCAACTTCCTGCAGCTTTTGGCAATGCAAAGACTATTCGTAATGACAACTCTAGCCGGTTTGGAAAATACATCGACATACACTTCAGCAGGAAAGGAGCAATCGAGGGAGCCAAAATTGAGCAGTACCTGTTGGAGAAGTCCCGCGTATGCAGACAGGCAAGGAGGAACGGGAATAACCTGCTCAAGCATTGCTTTCATACTTTTTTTTTTATCGGAAAAGGCGTCTCTTTTCATGATTGTGTCTTTAACTAGGCTCAAGATGAGAGGAACTATCACATCTTCTACTGCATGCTGAAAGGAATGACTCCTGCTCAGAAAAAAGAACTGAATCTTGGCCAGGCCACAGACTACATGTACCTCACCATGGTGAGGAAACTGCATATGACAGTGATATACTACCTGACCGTAGTGAGACAGGTGTTGATAATGGTGTTTCACCACCTCGCCATGGTGGGAAAACTTTTCATAGTGGTTTCACACTACCTAACCATGTTGAGAAATTAGTTCATCATGGAGTTGCATCACCTCAGCATGGTGAGACAGCAACTAATGATGGTGCTAAAATACCTTCACCCTTTCCTTCTGGAGATCCACTTCAGTGGTTCCAAAAAATCTTTCAAGTAATTACTTAATTAAATTTTTGAATTTACGCCAGTGTCTATATCTGTGCAAAGGACTCCAACAACTCGTATCCTCCATTTCAGAATAACTACTGGTTGTTATTAAGAGGTGATGATGCACAGTGATCCTCATCGGAAAACGTGGCAGACATCACATTTCAAAATAGCGACCATTTAAAAAAAAAACCAATTAATCAAAAATAATTGAATTTTGCACATAACTGCTTTTTGTTTTCATTTCACATATTGTGCCTATTCCTCTGGAATTGAGGTTATGAGTTAAGGTGATTAATCCCCTCTGCTGTCTGTCTCCAGGGAAAGTGCACTGCGTGTGATGGCCGTGATGACCTTAAAGATTACTCCCACATCCTGTCTGCCATGAAAGTACTTATGTTCACGGAGACTGAGAACTGGGAGATATCCAAGCTGCTGGCTTATATCCTGCATATGGGCAACATTCGCTACAGAGGTAGGGTAACTGCACCCACTCAGTGTAATTCTCACCACACAGGGGGTTATGGCAACTTTTGTACTCTCGAATATTTGCATATCAATATTTAATATACGCATTGTGATATACACAAAGCTATAACACAGTCGGGTTGTGAACTGGTGAAGTGAGCAGTAAAAATTTTAGTGATGTAAAGTTTAATGATTGTGCAAGATAATCATTTTAAAAAAAGCACTGGCTGCACAGCAGAGGCTGGCAAGCAGTCAGTATTCTGAAACGCTGTGATTTATTCACTGCTCTCTGAGGAATTCCAGAAGAGAAATTTAATGCTACTTGGTTTTAATAGCCTGTTACTTTGAGTGAGTCTGTGATATCATGCTTACCACAATTCATGCGTTCAGCATGCATTATAATGAATGAAGCTTTATGACTGAGAAAAACATCTGCATAGCTTTATCCAGGGCAGCCTTCACCTGCCCTTCAAGAATTGACTGACTGACACTCGCTCGTGCTGTGCCAGATTCTGTATTTCACCTGCTTGTAGTAAATGCCTGCCTGATGTGACTTCTCACCCACTTAGCTCGCATCTATGCCAATCTGGATACTTGTGTCGTGGTACACTCTCCTGATATTGTCACTGCGGCAATGCTTCTAGAGGTGAGAGCTTATCTGCTGTGCATTTATGCTGCATGCAACTTGGAAATGAGAAGTTGTAGGCCATATATGTATTTAATAATTGGGCAGAGTCTAAATCAGAAAACTGCCTGTATAACCTTGAAAAAACTGTTTTAAAAAAATACGAGAGAAAAAGTCAAGAGGTATAAATGTTCAGCTCTCCAGAGCAAAGAAAAATTGTTTGGTGATGAAGCAGGCTTCTAATTGCATCAATGTTGATCTCATGATCAAAAGCTATTGATCACAGCAATAGCATTTGTGTCCCTTTTTTTGAGACTTTCCCACTACACCGTACCATCAAAACGAGTCATTGTCCGCCTCGCTCAGCAAAAACCTGAAAACACACATATTTTAATCACACCAAAGCTCACCCAATGCCAAGTGCTGCACATTTCGGTTGACTAGCCATGCCAGTGTTGAGGCAGAAACTACTGTTTGTCCATTAACCTCGCCCTCAAACAAGATAGGATTCTTTACTTTGCTCTCACACTCATCATAGCATCTTCCTGTCTAGCTATCAATGTATCAATTCGAGCAATCATCAATACACAAAAAAAAAAAATCTGGATATAGCTTTATTGCCAACATTTTATTTGCTTCCGAGACTACCACACTTGCCGGGGCGCAGCTTGCTAGTGCTTAGATTTATTGCATGCATGTTGTATCAATAGCAATCTTATCATTCACATCAGCACTTTTCAAACCTCTCCTGGAGTGCCACTTCTGCATGTTTTAGAGCTCTGCCAGCTCCAGCACAGGTGAGTCAACAGATAAACTCATTACCCATAAAGATGCTTGATAATGAGCGAATCAGTAGAATCATACGCACTAGCGGAGAGAAATCTAAAATATGCGGGAGAGGTGGTACTCCAGGAGAGGTTTGAGATGCATGATTGTTGGCGGCAATGCCAAAAATTATTCTAGAAATTATATCAATCACCTGAATATCGCCTTGGAAGGCCCCTCTCGAAACTTTGAGAAAATGACCGTTCCTCAGCTGAAAGCCTCTTAATACAGCTTCTACACTCAGTATCAAACAGCCAAGTATTCTTAACCACACACACACACACGGAACTTTCCACTGCTCCACGAGACCGGAAGGGACTTAGCCACCAAAATATCCCATAAAGCATCGGAAATTGGCGTGACTGCAACCTAATTACTGGTTGAGCCACACTTGGGGGCAACAACAAGTTTGCGATAACTGACAACGAGTCTTTTACATCGCTGTGGAGGAATTATGGCCCTCTCTTCTTTGCAGAATTGATTTAATTAGTTCATTTTGGATGGTTTTTGAGCATGAACTTGCTGTTTAAATTCATGCCACAGCATCTCAATTTTATTCAAGCCAGGACTTTGACTGGATTACTCTTTTTTTCCCCGTGCCATTCAGAGGTGGACTTCCTTGTGTGCGTTGGATTGCTCTTCTGCTGCGTACTCCAACCGTCCTTTGAGGATAAGTTCACTATTTTGCACTTTGAGCCCCCTTTCTGGGTTGTCTAGTTTGAAATAGAGTGCTGGACACTGAAATTTTGATGATTTCTCCTGTCTCGAGTATTTGGCTAATTTAGAATCACTCCTGCCATGCTTCAGAATGGCTGGCTATGGGCATTCACAAACCTGTCCTTAAAACAACCCTAAACATTCGCTTAAAGAAATGTGCAACTCACCGGGTGGTTAGTGGTGTTCGTTGTTTTAAAAATACAGGTACATATTGGCGCAAAATATGGTTTCCATCTGTGTTATTTGTTATTTCAGAGCTATTTTTTCAGATAACTCACAACCACGTATAAACTTCCAGGTTTACAAAATTCCAAATTAAACACGACAGAAACTGTATTTCGCTACAAAACTTGTTTTGGAACATCAGCGAACACCACTAACCACTTTCTGAGTTGCATATTTTTTTAAATTAACGTTTAGGGTTGTTTTAAGGACAGGTTTGTGAATGCCCATAGCTGGCAGGAGTGATTCTAAATTAGCCAAATACTCGAGACAGGAGCAATCATCAAAATTTCAGTGTCCAGCTCTCTATTTCAAACTAGACAACCCAGAAAGGGGGCTTAAAGTGCAAAATAGTGAACTTATCCTTTAAGCTTTAAGTCACAAACTGATGGCCAGACATCCACCCTCAGCATTTTCTAGATGAACCAGAATTTATGGTTGCGTCAATTATGGCAGGCAGCCCAGATTCAGAAGCAGCAAAGCAACCTCATACCATCACTCTGTGTTCACTTTACTCCTGAGGTAATGGGACCCAGATTGTCCAAAAAGTTCCACTTTTGACTCATCAGTTCACAGAATATTATCCCAAAAAGTTGCCCAGGGTAATCTTTTTTTTTTTTTTGGAAAATACGAGACAGGCCTTAGTGTCCTTTTCGGGCAGCAGTGGTTTTTGTCTTGCAGCTCTTTCACAGATGCTATTTCGCTCAGTCTGTTTCTCATTGTAGAATTGTGAGTACTGACCTTAACTGAGACAAGAGAGGGCTGCAGCTCTTTTGATCTAGTCTGTTTTTTTTTTTTTGCGACCACCTTGCGCTCTCTGAGGATTTCTGGTTTGGTCGACCACAAGGCCCGTGGGAAGATGTTTTCATCTGGGGGTGCTGTGCTGGGAGGTGCATTTACAAATAGCCTTTTTGAGGGCTATCAATAGCTGCTAATATTATTTACGCCAATATGCATATATTTAGGGTGCTCGCTGGTGTTAAATGCACATAAAAGTATTTTTAGAAGTTTTAAATGTAATTAACCTGGGTCTTAAATATTTTGTGAGATTGTTTGGAGTAGAACACAGTGTGTCTTGGTGTGCAAGAATTAGTCCAAACAGATTTGACGTTAAACCGCAGAGGTGGTTGATTTAAAAAAATCGCCACATTCCTTGATTTGGATTCCTTTATTTCTTTCTTCAGACACGAAAACAATTCACAAAAACATTTTCAACCTGTCTTACCTGTGCAATGCCACCTGTTTAATTCTTTACTTGGTGCTGCAGGCTGCGACTCTCCAACAGTTAAGAAAAGTCAAACGTGGCATTACGCTGAGGACTTAAAAAAAAAAAAAAAAAATCCTAAAAAATATCCTAAAAACTCTGAAATGCATTTCTGAGCTGTGTTTCATTTTTGAATAGACTTCAAAGTGAATAATCAACTGGCGGGGAAAGTAAGCTAAGCAGAGTTACAAAATCAAATGTGTTTGCATTGGATATTATTCATAATTTACTTTGAAATTCCTTAATTCAGATTATTCCCCAAATTTTACCTCGACAGAGACTCATAACAAATAACAAGCAAAATTACTCAAAATGTTTTTTGCAGTTTTGGGTTCAATCTCCCAAACCTCCCCCCCCACCCCACAACCAACCACCGGCCCTCCTTCGGCCTGCTACATTCGGCTGTAATCGGCAGGATACAGGGAATCCCAATGGATGGCAGCATGCATGAAGCATGGAGCGTGAGGACATGCTCCCGAAAGAGGGGGAGAGATGTGACAGTTGATGGGTCCACAGGAGCCTGGGTCTTTGGCGATGTGGTCAGTGTGTGTGACTCTTACCCAGGAGTCTGGGATTCAGTCCCCTGCCCGGGCCCTCCTGCAGCCTGTCGCATTTACTTCTATTGAAGTTATGGTTAGATTCAACGGGGCTGGCAGCAATCATGCCTTGGTGAGGCTGGTGAAATTGAACCCACTTATAAATTGAATTAGTTTAATTGGTTGAATTAGTGACTAAGGGGGCAGTTCCTTTTTCACATAGGGCCAGGTAGGGTTGAACAGCTTTTTTCCTTGAATTATTGGAATTCCTCATTTAAAAAAATTACATTTTATTTCTACTCAGGTTATCTTCATTTGTTTTAAAATTTGTTTGATGACTTGAAACATTAAAATGTGACAAATGTGCAAAAATAGGAGAATTCTGGAAGGGTAAAAATACGTTTTTACAACACTGTATCATCTGCTCGTAATGACTGGCAAGAAATTTTTGCCCTCAAACTAACTCAGAATAAAAACCTGCATTCCATCTTCATTTAATACGATCTATGTCTGTCCCCAGTGTCCTTGGCTGTTTAATGCTGCCTGCTTCTAATCGGGTATTTAATGGCTGTTGTCTGTGTTTGGTAGTGTTCTCAATAAATGTGGCGGTGTGTATTCAAGTGATGAATCCGAGGAGTGTTTATGGAGTATCTGGGCAATGGAGAGATAATGGGCATCATTTAGGGGGTGCAAGACTGACAGAAGTGCAATAGGCAATAGTGAAAGAAAACCATTAGGGCAATTCCAGCATTACTCACATTCTATTTAAAGCACGAGATTCTATTTTGTGAATAGACTAAACACTCTTATTTTTTCACCATGATAACCATAGGCCACTCTCAAGGTCCACATATGACAACATTAGAAAAATTCCAGGCTGACTTTTGTCAGCGTTACTCACCTTACAAAAAAATCATTTTGCGTAATGTGAGTAATGCTGACAAAAGTCAGCCTGGAAGAACCATTAGATGCTGCAAGATAGATAGATGCCAGATAGATGCTGCAAGATCCAGCAGTAAAGCTAAATGCATTTAAAAAACATTAACCATTTTGCTGCAGCAATTCAAAATGACACACTTAAAGCAACTCGCATCTCAAGCTCATCATAAAAAAAGACCTGTCTGAGTAATTAAAAAATTTCCATGGGGAAAACCTTCACGGTCAACAAATTCTGCCTATCCTGCAAATACTTGCAGTCTGCAGAGACCTATATACGCAACAAGTAAGCCAGCAAATTCTTGTGGTCAGCAATGACCTTCATGCAATGAGAGACCCATCGATTGTTAGGTACTGCAAATACCTGGACAGCAAACAATCTGTGCTTAGTGACAAATTAAAAGGCAGCTCAGTTGGCTTAGCAGGCCCAATACCCAACCGTTATTTGCAGTTGCAAAAAAATGCTGTTAAGGCTGTGGGAACTTTGATTTTAATGATGGCAGATCATAAAACACTTAGAATGCACGGGCTGAACATGACTGATGGCCCAGACGGTGAAGGGAAGCTGCCGTCTCGTGGGTGGAACGTGATCTAAAGAAACTAAATCGATTTGGAGCCATTCGCCCTTAAACCTGTTAAATTAGTGTGCTTAATTGCTCTTCAGACTGAGGGGGGGGGGACTTGCATTGAGCTTAAAAAGATGGTTTTCATGACTGAATGTGCGAAATGCTGATGCAGAAGAAGAGCACGCAAACAATGTCACAACTCCTGGTTTCTACAGGGATCCTGTACTTCTTGCAGCTTGTGTAGAATTTCGTTGTAAGAAATTCACCTTACCCTAAGATACACCGGCCAAAGGCGATTATTTGGCCGGTTGCCACGAAGGCTGTACTTAGAACGGGAAAGCAGAGAAAGAAACGCTTTTGTTTCAGTCCTGCTGCAGGGCTGATTTACTTCAGAGACTCACGAGCTGAAGCCATGAGATGCACAAACTCTGACATTGTGATCTAGAGTATGCTCAATATGCGACAACACTGCACCAATTTGCCGAAAATGCAAGCGGATACCAGTCAGTGAGCATGATCACTGAATATGATTCAAAAAGGCCAAGGATCAACTGCAAACCAAAACGAAAATTGCTGCGCCGACCGACATGACAATGCATGCGCAATGGCAGCCTGCCTGTATTAGAAGCAGATAGAGTCGTATAGTCATATTTTAAAAGGTTGCAGCGAGAGGATTGACCAGCAACGTAGGTGTGTTGCAGTGGTACTGGAAGGATGATATCAGCTGACAGTCCCACATGATCACAGCTGGAATTATGAGAGCATGTGTTAGAGGAGTAAAATCAAATTGAATGAAAATAAACTGGCTAAAGCATGTAAAGGAAAGTCCTCCTGACCGAACTTCCACTAGAGCTTCATATGACAGGGTTGCCGCAGCATGGAGTACTAGAGCAGAAGCTATAGAATATGGAATTTGTGATTCATTTCAGTTGTTTCATGGCAAATCCACAATGTTCCTTATTCTCTCCTGGGTTCTGTGAAGCTGGAACCTTGGTATGTGATGAAATGTTTGACTACCCGCACCCTCATCACCCGGGGAGAATCTGTCTCTACTCCTCTCAGTATGGAACAAGCACTAGATGTGCGGGACGCCTTTGTAAAGGTAAGTCTTTCTACCATGTTTTCTGCATAACAGTAAAGGAATGGTGGCAGATATCATTTTAGTAAAGGAATCAATTGTTAAAGAGGATCAGTTTCAAATTAGTTGATGATCAACAGTTAAGGCTCCTTACAGTGTGTCTTGGAATTGTGGGTTTATTTGTGAATGAAATAAATATGCATGTCTTTTTTCAAAACTGCACCATAGCAAGTTCATGGCAGTTATGTTTTCCAGGGGATTTACGGAAGATTGTTTGTGTGGATTGTGGATAAGATCAATGCTGCCATCTACAAGCCACCTACTGGCGAGACCCAATGTGAGAGGAAATCAATTGGCTTGCTGGACATCTTTGGGTTTGAGAACTTTGCCATCAACAGGTAAAGTAAATCCTTGGGTAATTTTCACTTTGTAGACTCTTAGTTTCATGTACTTTACTCGTGCTTCTGTGACTTCGGCATGCTTTTGTTCCAATGTTAATGTTCAATTATTAAGTGTTTACGAAATTTAATATTATTATCTGCTTAATTTAAACCCTGTTTTACAAGTATTTTCCTCATTCACTGTACACCTCTGCAGTCCATCTTCTGCTGTCCAGAACTGTCGCTGTCATACTCACAAATATCAGGGATTTCAAATTTTAAAGTTTTCAATGAGAGATTTTTTAATTATCCATGTGGCCTTGATGAAGATGAAAGTTTGACACAGCATTTGAATATTCTGCAGCATTTCTGATCGACTCACGGATGATATGTTTCTTGCAAAATATTTGTTTTTGCATGGACTTGTTGCCTTCAGTTTTGAACAGCTGTGCATCAACTTTGCCAATGAGAGTCTGCAGCAGTTCTTTGTGCGGCACGTGTTCAAGCTGGAACAGGAGGAGTACAACCTGGAGAACATCAACTGGCAGCACATCGAGTTCACTGACAACCAGGACGCCCTCGACATGATTGCCATCAAGCCAATGAACATCATCTCCCTCATTGATGAGGAGAGCAAATTCCCTAAGGTACCACAAGTTCAACCAGCCCTCTATGTTATTAAAAATGTATGGCATGGAGCAGGCCTACCAAAGAAAACGTAGCCTCAGCACACAAAAACTTTGAAATGCCTACATTAATCGCGGAAATAGCAACTGAAAAATAATACCCCGCTACCGAAACTGCAAAAACTGCAACATAAACTGTTGACTCGTAGCATAAGACTATGAAACTGCAACATCATCTTTCGCATCCGTCTTTGCCATTTACTGCGCTTGCGCGTACCGGCCCAGGCTGCTTTCAGAGATAGCGGAATCAGGCGTGTCTCCTTCGGTTGGTAAGTAAAACTTCCAAATATGACGTTATTGTTAATGCAGATGTTTAACAATGAATTGTAAGACGTAGCTGTTACATCCACATTCTCGTAAATTCGCTTATTTTAGCATGTCACCCTGCCGAAAATGAACGATGCACTGTCGATTTCGCTATAGTCTTAGAGTTGCCAACTTGATGACTTTCTCAAGACGTATACATACGTCTTGAGTGGACAAACAATCCCGATTTGGAAAGTCGCCAGATTAAGCGAGAAAGTCGTTCATTCATGTTCATTCAACATATTTCCTAAACTCATGACAATGCAGCAGTATTGCACTGAGCTTTAAGCCTGAATCACCATGCAGCTCCTGTCTTTTTCATTATTCCTTTATGAATGTGTTTTGTGTGCATCTAGGGTACCAATGCCACCATGCTCTACAAGCTAAACTCTCAGCACAAACTGAACATCAACTACATCCCTCCAAAGAACACCTACGAAACTCAGTTTGGTATCCAGCATTTTGCGGGGGTGGTGCATTATGAGACCAAAGGTACAGGTTGAATTTTTGCATTATTTTTCAAAAATAATAGACCTCTTGTTAAGGTAGCTGGATAGAGGGCATGCAGTCTATTTTTTTAAATAGAGGGATGAAACACAAATTAGCAGGGTTCAAGGTCTCTGATTTCAGCTCTCTTTGACTGTGGAAATATGTGGCCCCATTTGGATTGGATTGCAAATGCAAATGAGTAAACCAGTCAGGGGCGAAACAGTAGGATTTTTGCTGAATGACTGGATATCAGTTAATTTTTTGTCACTTTGTAACTTAATCAGATTAATGATGCCATTGATTTTTTTAGGCTTTCTAGAGAAGAACAGGGACAGCCTCCACAGTGACATCATCCAGCTTGTTCATTCTTCCAAGAACAAATTCATCAAGCAGATCTTCCATGCTGATGTTGTCATGGTAATGTTAATTTACTATAGTTATTTTGTCAGGAAATCTTTCTGTGGTCTATTGGATGACTTGGTCAAAACAAGTCCAAATCTCATTTGATTAGTAAACCCAACATATTGTCATTGTGTTGCTCATCATAGCGACTAACACCGGCTCTTTCCCCTGTTTGTATGTTTAAAATCTGAACTCAGTTTCTGTATGGTGTAATCTGCCACCTGCCATGCCTCCTCTTAAGGTAAAAATCTAAAGTGTGTGCCCCCCCAACATTATGTTGTTTGCATAATGGTAGAAATGGTAGAATTTTCTGGACTTGAGCGTGGGACTCTTAAGCAGGCACATCAGCCGTACACTTTGTGTGAGCTAAGTGCAGAGCCACACTTTCAGAGTCAGACTGTGAAACTTTTCATTACTGCCCTGGCATTCTGCAGGCGTAATTTATTCTCCATCAGTTCACAAAAATGACTTCAATAAAACTCCACCAGACTGCAGTCTTTGATATATTATGGTCATAACAGTAATCGAAGCTGAAATATTTTCTGGGCAAATGTTAGGCATGAAAACCACAGAGATTTGTGGAAGTAATTTGGCAATTTCTCCCTTTGAAAATTTGCCCTTGGAAACTCTTTTCTTAGTTTTCCAAGCAGGATTGATATTCTGTAAAGAGTAAATATGCCATTTGAATGCAAGGAGACATAGAACTTATGCCCCATTGTATTGTAACATACATAAATAAGTTTCCTTCTGTGCCAATGACAATGACAGAAAGACGGGGCAAGGTAGGAACTGAGAGAGAGATGAAGGGATGGGCTGGAAATGAGTGATGAAAAAGTCCAGGATCTAATATTATGAACAGAGTCACTGGATGGAGAAAGAGAAGAGTGGGAAAAAGTCATCAGAGCTGTTGGTATAGTGGGCGGATCCCCCTTCCCTTCCCAGCCTCCCCCTCTTCTGAGGTCATCTGTGTTGTGTGAGTGCAGGGTGCGGAGACAAGGAAGCGTTCACCAACGCTCAGCAGCCAGTTCAAGCGCTCGCTGGAGCTGCTCATGGGGACGTTGAGCGTGTGCCAGCCCTTCTTTGTGCGCTGCATTAAACCCAACGAGTTGAAAAAGCCCATGGTGAGTCCCCAGCAGCCTGCTGCAATCGCATTGCATTTATGGGCAGGATCAGCGTGGAGGTTTGTGGTTTAAATGAGGGAACTGTTAGCTTGTCTACCAAATCTGTAGGTAGGGGACACCACTGCTCCCACATGAAGCCACATGTGCCACGCAGACCTGGTGTCCAAGCTGAAGCCTCCTGATGAGGTTACCATAGTGTTGAGACAATATTGATCCACCTAATGCCCGTCCCTGCAGTTATTCGACAGAGAGCTGTGCGTGCGGCAGCTGCGATATTCTGGCATGATGGAGACCATTCGCATCCGCCGAGCTGGATATCCCATACGTCACACCTTCACAGAGTTCGTGGACCGCTACCGCGTCCTTGTGCCTGGGGTCAGACCTGCTCACAAACAGGTGAGTATTGGGCCTCTTTAGTGCATGAATCCATTCTTGTACCTGAAGGTTCGGTGACAATCCACATATGCTAAAAAAAACTGACATTTTACCCAATTTAATTAAATGATAAAGCATAAATTATAAAGCCAAATTGTTCGCGTTTTGTATGTTTGATCACATCTTGTAAAAATGTACATTTCATGACACTTTGTGATTTGGAGATATAGGATGTAAAACTTGGGCACTTTTTACTTGATCAGCAATAGTGGTTTACTACTTACATGAATAGGTTTTTACATGATGATACTACTACTACTACTACTACTACTACTCTGTGAACGGAATGGAATGGACCTGTGCTCGCATTCGCTCACGTACCTTGCATAGAGTATGAGCCGGCCCTTACACGATTGCTTCTATACAGGTATATCATACCTGCCGTGCAGTTATGGGATATGGTCAGTCTCAGGTGTGGCTTTCTGTCATGTTGGGGTCATGTGATTGACATTGGTGCACTGATCTGCAGTTGAATAGGAGAGCTGGGAGGATATTTTAATGTAATCCTGGGAGAAAAAAAATGTATGATCTTTTCATAGGAGGACCTGCATGGGATATGTCAGCGCATTGCGGGAAGTGTCTTTGGGAAGGATGAAGACTGGCAGATTGGAAAGACTAAGATCTTCCTCAAGGTGATGTCTTTTGTCTGGAATACTTGTTTAACCATTAGATTTACAAATCAAAGGGGCAGATCTAAATCAGAAGGTCAAGGTGCTACTTCTGGTAAAAGAAATTTTATTTACGTCTAGATTCCACCGGGCACATATCTGCAGCATAACATGAGCGACGCTGTTTTGCTCTCTCTTGCAGGCGACTTAATGTTCCACTGAGAACACTGAGAAAAAACAACAGAAAGTATTTAAGTTGGTTGCACAACTATCCTGGTAAAAATGATGAAATATGCGGAATCTGTGCAGGTTGATTGTATCAGCTGGCAGGATGCCGCGCTGACGTGGAACATGAAGTCGCCTGCAAGACGGAGCAAAATAGCGTCGCTCACGTTATGCTGCAGATACGTGCCTGGTGGAATCTAACCGTTAGTGTCTGAAGCCTGTAAGCCTCACTTGAAAAGGCATTGCTATTTGCCACACTGAGCATAAGTAGCCGTAGCCTTGTTGACAGCGCCAGTTCTGAAGAAGTTGGGACCATATGGGAAATGCAAATGAAAAAAAAAATGTTGATTTGTTTGTCACCCTTGACCAGCAGTAAATTGAAAACAGCGGTAACTTAAGCTATTTTATGTTTTTATTTCTGTATTTTATTAGTATCCCCCACTGGGCGACGATCCAGAGGAGGAATTGTGTCATGACGCAGTCTGTCTGTCTCTCCATCCGTCAGATGTGTGAAAATGTTAATGAAGTACTTTCAGCACCAGGCTTCTCAATTAGTCCCAACTCACGAAATTAAATCCATCACAAAAGCAAGCGGGTTTGCAATGTGGTGTCATCTTAGGAACTGAAGATTAGTTTCTCAGTTTTGATGGTTGATCTCATTTTTTACACAGAGATTTCTCCAGATCCATTGGATATTATCACAGTTTAATCCACTATACAGGGTTTTGGGCTTTTTTATACTGTTTGATTATTTAATCGTGCAGTTGTTTGGAAAGTAGTGAGCCTGTCCACTTGTTTCTTGAAAACAATCTTTTGTGACTGTTCCTTTAATACCCAAGCATAAGCGTCACAAGATCAACACCTGTACGCCCATTTATTTATTTATTTTTACATTTCCAAATCTTACACCGCCCCAGAGCCAACTTTTTTTGAGATGTGATGCAGGCATCGGATTCATAATGAGTGTGTATTTACAAAAACGAAACTAAGTTGATAAGGTGAAATATTCAATATTCTGCCTTGTACAGTTTTAAATTTCTTTCTGACCAAAGATTATTAACAAATTATTGCTTTCTTTTTGCTTGCATTTTTTTAATACCATCTCAATTTTTTGTGAAATGGGGTTGCGATTGTTTCGGGCTTTTCTTGTGCTTAATACCATGTCTACCCTCTAAGTGCATTGTAATGCCCGCTGCAGTCTAGTTAATGGTCCGTAATCTTAGCATGGGGAACCCATTGTCACAAGGGCAGAAAGCCACAGAAATATTTCCAAGTATTTGCAACAAAGTGCATTGCTCTTATATATATCAATCTACATGTCAGATGCCTCCGCACCCCAAAAATTTGATACATTTTTGCACCCCAAGCAATTGAAGATTGCTTGGGGTGCAATCTTGGATTAGTTGGTAACATTCATTTATAATGTATTGTATTACTAGCATTTATGTAATGTGTTGAAATGTTAACAAAAAATCATAGTGAATCTGTTTTTCACTATCTTTTTGAAATCTTCTCAGGATCGCCATGATATGTTGCTGGAGATTGAGCGGGACAAGGCTATCACAGAAAAGGTCATTCTCATTCAAAAAGCTGTGCGGTGCTTCAGAGAGAGGTGAGAGGTGCAGGAGTATGCACCTGCAGTGCCAGTCTCATCTCTGGTTGTAGCTGGTCAAGAAATTTGTAGGTCACTTCTGAAACACTCTTTGTAGTAACTGAAGATTCTCAAGACAATCGTTAACCAATTTTTCTTGTGTTTCGCTGCTGCTCTGAAAGAACACAGTCCTAACCACATTTTGAAATGCTCTCCCTCATTTTCCCAATAGAACTCACTTTCTGAACCTGAGAAAAGCTGTGATTTTGATACAGAAAATCTGGAGAGGGTACTACTATCAAAAGAACTATAATGCAGTAAGTTCACTGTCTTTCTAGTTTCCTCAGCAGTTTTGGAATACTTCTTGCATCATCTACTTGAATATTTATGATATTCTGAGTCCATAGTCTTTTTAAACCGCTGACACATATTTTCATCGCATTGTAGTATACCTTATGCCTGTACTTGTGTAGATGGATGGATGGATGGATGGACGATACCATCCTTCTAGCTACTCCTCTTGCACTTTGGAGAAAGTTTCTATTATGCTGCAGTTTTGCGAACAGTATGGTATGCATATAAAGTTTGATAAAACTAAATCTATGGTTATAAATGGTACGGACAGTGTCAGGTGTCTACTTGAGTGTAATGGAAACATCATTGATTGCTGTTCTAAATATACTTATCTCGGAGGCATTATGAAAGTGGAAGGTTTAGTGATTTTATTGATGATCATGCCACGGAGAAAAACAAACATTTGATGAAACTGTTTTCGTTTTTGAGGAGTAACAGAGATATGTTGGTGTGCTTGAAGCTGAAGGTGTTTAATGCCTGTGTGTTCTCTAGTTTCTTATATGGATGTGAGTCATGGTATGGCTTATCATTAAGCATAAAGCTAGACCACATGTATATGGCTGGTCTGAAAGCTGTACTGGGATTCAGAACATCAAATCCGAATGATTTATGTTTAGCAGAAGGGGGGTGGTCGAATTTAGCAGCAATTATCAGGGAAAGACTATTTAGATATTATGATAAAGTTATGAGAAATAGACGTGGCATGGAAGATGACCCTCATATTTGGTATAGCACTAGTGCGTTTAAATAACGCTCCAGCTTGGAGGTATATTAGTAAAATACTGGATTTGGGATCATGTTTTATTTTGGAAGATATAGCAGAGACACATAATCGAATTAAACAAAGCGATGGTATAAGATTTAATACATATATTTTGCATAATCCTGATTTAACTGTGCATAAGGTATACAAAGAGAATGTAGTGCAGGAGTTCCATAGATTGGAATTCACTTGTTTTAGGCTCGTGGCTCATCGGTTAAAAATTGAAACAGGCCGTTGGTCAAGGATGCCCAGAGACGAAAGAAAGTGTAATTGTGGTATGAATGAAATTCAGGATGAAAGACATGTCATAGAAAATTGTAATCACCTCAGATTTTTAAGGGAAAGATGCCCAAGTATTGTTTTCACAATAGACAGATTTAGCACGAGCAACAATGCGCCAAAGTATGTATTTGATGTGATGCACTATTTTGTAAAATATAATATCTTATGTGTATATGTGATGGACTTTCATTGTCAATATACTACTACTACTACTACTACTACTAGACTGTTTCAGACTCTTTGATATCCTTTGAGTTTACCCCAGTTTGTTGTTCATGAAATCACAGTTAATCAGGTTTTTTAAGACAGCAACAGATTAATGGCAGTTTTCCAATTAAACAGCTCCCAATATACTGTTTCTTATGTAATTAGCTGCAGTTTAAACCTATTTTTCCCTGACAAATCAGTGAAGCCTTGTAATTTATCATTTAGACTTAAGTTAAAACAGCATAGTAAATCTTGTGGTAATTGCCAATTCCTCCCCTCTAAACCTACCATCTTAGCTCATTGTTCAAATCAAATTTTCCTTTCTGTGCTCGTGTGTGTGTGTGTGTGTGTGGGGTGTTTGTGTGTTTTTGTATGTGTGTATTATAGATGAGGATCGGCTTCATGCGGCTGCAGGCCCTTTTCAGATCCCGTAAGCTGTACAGAATGTACCAGTCAGCTCGATACCGCATCATCCACCTTCAGGCACGTTCCCGGGGTTTTCTGGTTAGGCAGAACTTTCATCGACGGCTTTGGGCTGTGATCACCATTCAAGCTCATGTCCGTGGAATGATCACACGCAGGTTGTGCAAGCAGCTGAAGGCTGAGGTACGTATCACAATATTACATAACACTACATATTTTTTAAGGCATAGTATGACTCATTGTCCCATTTCAAAAAACGACTTGTGTAGCTATGGTAGGACAGAGCACACTACCAGCCAATGAAAATTCTCTCAAAAAATTGCACAACACAGAATTAGCTGAAAATTGCTATCAATGTGTTGTAATCTATTTTTATCTATCTTATCTGAGTAATCTATCCTTATTTATCTTATCTGAGTACTCAGTCATTAGATAATGTCCAAAATTTGCATTCATCTTCTCAGTCTTACGTTCATTGCTAATGAGAGTTGAGATAAGAGAAGAATCGTATTTGATGCATTTAGTTGGTATTCATTTGGAGGCTGAGATATACAGTTGAGGTCATAGGTTTACATTCACTTTATCCAAATGCTTTTAAACTTGATTTTTTACAAATCCAACATCTGAGTAATCTGAGTAAACATTCCCTGTCTAAGGTCAAACAGGATTACTACTTAATTTTAAGAATACTGCATGCAATGTCTGAATAATAGTTTACAGTATTATTTATTTCAGATTTTATTTCTGTAATCAAATTCCCAGTGGTCAGATTTTCACATTCGCTTAGTTAATATTTAGTATTATTGCCTTTGCCTTTGCGTTGGCTTCCATAACCTCTTCACACTAAGTTGCCGGAGTTTTCACTCATTCCTCCTGATAAAAATGGTCTAACTGAGTCAGGTTTGTAGGTGTCCGTGCTCTTACATGCTTTTTTAGTTCTGCCCACAAATTTTAAGTTGGACTGAGGTCAGGGCTTTGTGATGGCCACTCCAATGACTTGGACTGTTGTTTTTAAACAATTTTGGCACAACTTTCGAAGTTTGCTTGGGGTCATTATCCTCTTAGAAGACCAATTTGTGACCTTGCATTAACTTCTTAGCTGATGTCTTGAGATTTTGCTTCAGTATATCCAAATAATTTTCCTTCCTCACAATGCCATCTATATTGTGATGTGCACCAGTCCCTTCCGCATGAAAGCACTCCTCCCGCATGATGCTGCCACCCCTGTGCTTCACTTTTGGGATGGTATTCTTCAGCTTGCAAGCCTCCCCCGTTTCCCACCAAAAATAGCAATGGTAATTATAAGGTAGATAAGCTAAGATGCACTTCATTGAACCCCGTGGGGTAATTTGTCCTGTGCATTTCACCCATCCAGTTGTTAGGAGCAGTGGGCAGCCCCAGAGCGGCGCCCGGGGACCAACTCGACAATCATTCATCTGGTCGCGTATTTGCTTAATTTAAATCAACGTTATTCAAAATTACTCTCGGTATTGAGTGAAAAAAAGTGGCACTCAGCAGTGAAATAGGCTATAAAAAGCATGCGGCTCAAGCTATTTGCGCAGCTGCGCAATTTTGAATAACGATGATTTAAATTCAGCAAATACGCGGCCAGATGAATGATTTTCGTCTTACCTAATCAGGGAGAACAAGCAGCACCTGTTAAGTGTGGAGTACTCTCAGAGTGAACCTTTTGTTAACTCTGAAAATGACTGAGAACAGGTCAGGACTAATAATTGTTTTAAACGGGTGTTTTCTCCACCCCAGTTCTTAGTTCTACTGCGAGGTATCGTTCAGGAACCAGTCGCTAGAACACAGGTTTGTAGATGAGGTGATTTTATTGAGCGAGGAGGGTCACCCCCGCAGGGCAGAAGGCAAAAGTACAGAGTCCACAATCCAAAGGTCAAAATCCAGTAGGGCAGAATCAGAGTCGTAACCAGGGCAGCAAACACAGAATTTGTAATCAGGCAAAACAGATTCAGTACACAGGCACAGGCTTGTCAGAGAAGCAAAAATCAAAAACCAGTGGGCGTATCCAAATTGTTACCAGGGCAGCAATCACAAAAATCATAGTCAAGCAAAAAGGGTTCGTAAACACAGATGCAACGATAATCCAAGAAAAGCAGAGCCAAAAATCAAAATTGGGACGGTCCAGTCAGAAGAGTAACACAATGAGTACAAGGCGGATTCAGAGCAGCACAGGTAAACATGAGAGACGTTCTGAAAAGGAAGTTCTGTGAAGAGACACCTAATATATACTCCAGGGAGATCACATGGTACATAGAACGCAGGTGCAGGAAATGAGACTGATTACAAAGGGTGGAACAAGAGGGAGAACCTAATCACATGAAGTAGGCAAAAGCCAAAATGCGGACAGGGATTACGAGACAATTCTATAGACAAACACACGGCTCCAGTCAAAGAGTTATAACGTGCATAGATGAGAAAGGACAGCGTGAAACAGGAGTGGAAAATCCACAGAAATGCAGCAGAGAAGATTAGGGAAAGAGAAGAGGTGGAGACTTGAACAGGGCGAGTGCTGAGAGCTTATTAATCAATTAGTAAGTGCAGCTACACAATCCATAGTGCTTGTTAGTAAGTTAGTGTTATATACAATGTTAGTTGGATTAGTAATCTTAGCGGAAACAACAAACTGTTAGAATCGGTTAGTAAAATAGAAAAGAAGAGTGAAAGAAGTAAAAGAGATTGGAAGGAAGGTTGAAATCCAGAAACCATTAAATCACCTGAAAGAGTGGCATGCAGTACTGGGGCAGTGAGCAATGACAAGACAAGAGACCAGACAGGGGGAGACAAAGTGCAATGCATTGAATAAAACATGGATCGGAAGGAAGCTATGGTAAAATGCAAAATATGGAAAAGTAAAACTAAGATTATACATGAACGAATCTATGTTACCAAAATCACAATACACATATCAAAGAATAGTCAGACATAGCAAAGATCCAAAACCAAATAAGACATAAAATCAAAAGCAGAGCATGAGCATGGCAAGGCAGATCAGAATCATAACATCTACTGAATTTAGCCCATGGTTTCATCGGTGTTAGGCCGGGGCCACACTGCCTGCTGCTGCGTAGCGTCTTCCGCAGATCGCATGCGTCTTTTCGTTTTGGTTCCCATGTTATTCAATGAGAGCGGCCACACTGCATGCTAAAGCTGCGCGTCTCACGCATGCAGAAGCCGTACTGCTGCCTTGCGGAAAATATAGATTCGGACTCTTGCCGAATTTTTTCGCACGACGCATGCAGAAAAAGGCAAAGCAGAGCTGAAAATGACTGTCAGAAACAGTCATATCGCCATAAATACATGAATTTCGCTAAATTGCCGAAGATGCGTGTCTGTTGCAAGCATGAAGCAGACAAACAAAAGATGTAATAACACTTCCGGCATGTTTATCATATTAAAAGCCCGTTTATATGGACATAATCCCTTCCGCTCAATTCAGCAATGCTTCGAAATATTGAAACGTAGTGGGAAATTCACGACTTGCATCGTAGGCTGCTGTCATTAAAGAGATATAGCCTACGGGAAAGTATTTTGTCATTTTCAACTTATTTTTTAAAACATTAATACGACGTTGCTCGTTTTATTTTGGATTTAGATGTCTAGACTTTGCGGGAATATGTCATTAATTGCAGTGCCAAGCCAATGAACATAGCTTATTATGTTGATGCTTAAAGAGTATCAGAGCAGTACTTTTCCGTATCTCTCACTCTGGCCATGACACCCCCGCGATTGCTGAACTTACATACGACTCCCCACTTGTAGCAGCAAGTTCAGGTGATTGTTTCCACTTGTAAAGAGAGATAAAAAAAAAAACTAAGCTGGGCACAGCATGGACCTATAAAAGATCGTTTGGATATAACGGCCAGACGAACGTACAGCACATCAGCCAGTTTATGAATTGTCTGAACTGTTCCTTTCACGGTCGTTTGGCGTCCAGCCTATAGGAATGCTTTCAGCCTCGAGTAATGTAAATTAGATCGCTTTTGAAAGCACATTCCACATCCCTACACCCTCTCCCTACCCCGAAAGTAGAGAGCAAGACCAATTCAAACGGGTTTGCTGTGTATTGTAATATGATCGTGTAATTAGATTGTTTGTATGTTACACTCAAGCATGCTTCCCGTACTGTCAATACAAAATATAAATCTCGTGTAGTAGGCTATCGCGACGCGAGACGAAATAATGTATTATTTTATAGTGATTTCTTGGGCAAAGTCGTTCAGAGCCAGAGTTAGAAGGAGGAGCCCGCGGCAGACCAGATGCAGCAGACACGCAGGCAGTGTGACAGAGATGCATGCGACCAGCGGTTGCAGTGCTGCGCTTGTGGAAGACGCAACGCAGCAGCAGGCAGTGTGGCCCTGGCCTTAGACCGCATATGGAGAGAAACCGTGTTGTCAGTTGCCGATCACGATAATTGGAAAACGCATTAATAAAGGAAATTAATTGAGAACTAGCCAGGACTATCCTAATTGTCATAAAGGGACGTGCCTGTGCCCCCCCAATTCCCTGTTCTAGCGCCCGTCCTGCTCTGTGCACATACGTGTACATCGTGTCTAGCAGCATACTAGATCTTTACATTGACTAATTATTGTCAAATTTGCATATCATGGCAAAGTTGCAATGCTCTCATTCATATCTAAACAAGAATAAGCCATGAAATATGATTGGACTACTTACCTTGTCGATGTTTGGGTTTGAAGTGGCCACCTGAACTTTCACTTGCGCTCGCCGCCATTTTTAATTTTTCTGTAGTGTGTTGTACTCTTCTGACACCACTAGATGGTAGTGTAAGTGTCCACACATGGTCATGAGGCCCCAGTTAAGTAGAATTAACTAGTGTGGTAATATAACCCAAAATAAGATGTCCGCGCATGTGGACACCAGGTCTTAAGAGGTTTTAACGTGAAATAATGACTTCAACCTAAATGTATGGAAAATTTTGACCTCAACTGTACATGGAAAAAACTCTAGTGTCTGTTGAAAGATTTTTTAAAGGTTGTAATTTTACCTCCTGCCATTGAGTTTGTGTATAGAGGGCTCTTGAAGGTAGCATTTTAGCCCTCTCCCTGTATCTGTGCAGTACCTGCGCCGGCTGGAAGCAGAGCAGTTTCGCTTGGCAGAGGAGGAGAGGCTCCTCAGCGTGATGACTATCAGGAGAGCCAGAGCAGAGTCAGGAAGGAAACACCAGGAACGCCTCATGGAGCTGGCCCAGGAGCAGGCTGAGCTCAAGAGAATGGAGCAGGAGGAGGCACGTAAGAAGAAGGAGATGATGGAGGAGAAAACCAAGCAGGAGCCTGTAGATGACTCAGACCTGGTGGACACGATGTTTGGCTTCCTGGGCTCATCCAAAAACTATCCTGGTCAGGAGGGGCAGGCTCCAGATGGCTTTGAGGTAACAGAAATAGATTGATAATTGGCATGTTGGTGAGAAACTCTGGGATCTGCTTGTCTACGCTGTGTCCAGTGAAGGAACCTTCTTTTTCCACAGGTTATGCCGATATATACTGTGCTATGAGGCAGGGAGTATGTGGGCATCTTTTCATCCAAGGGAGTGTCCAGGGCAGGGCGTGTCCCTGCCTTTCGCCCATAGTCAACTGGGATAGGCTCCAGCTCCCCTAAGACCTTAGTGAGGAAGGCGTAGCATAGATAGATAATGGATGGATATTTTATAACCCATAGGGGGCAGTTCTTTCGCAGTTCATGTCATATGAAGTTTTTCTCAATCTCAACTGGGCTGGGTTAGTTCAGGGAAATTTAACCCAATTATCAAGTCAATTTGTTAAATTGGTTGATTTAATTACTGAGGGGGCAATTCTACACATTTTGTCCTTCGAAAAAGAAATCATCACTTAAAAATTCCGTTTTGGGTTTACTTTGAGTATCTTTGTCTCATATTAAAGTTAGTTTGATGATCTGAAACATTTAGGTGTGACAAGTATGCAAAAGTGGAAGAAATCGAGTGGGAGAATATACTTTTTCATGCTGCTGTATATTGCAAGTTTCAATATGTACGTGCACAGTACAAGTGTGTCTGTTTGATAGGATTTGGAGCCAGTGAAAATGTCCCAGGAGGAGGAAGACCTTGATGAGTCCCTTCTCCTACCAGCGGCAGAGGAAGAGGACATTTCAGAGTATAAGTTTGCCAAGTTTGCTGCCACCTATTTCCAGGGCACCACCACACATACTTTCATCCGCCGCCCACTCAAGCATCCACTGCTCTTCCACGAGGACGAAGGGGATCAAATGGTGAGTTTTTGGTTGACTGGGCTGCCCTCTACTCCTGAACATCCCCATTGCAGTTCTGTATCTGTTTGCAGTCAACCCGCTTATTTTGCATCATGCTGCGCAGGATGATGGACAAACCACACATGGAGAGATTCTGTCCAAACAAAAGTGAAACCTTTAGGCCCAGAAAAAGCCTCCAAATTAGAATGCTTTGTCACTTTAATTGATGGTAGACATGCAGGATATTTTCAGTTTATTTATACTCTGCCTTAATGCTGTTTCCGTCTGCTTTCTAGTAAATGCTAGTAAATGATGTTAGACTGCCGAATAATAGTTAGAGCGAAAGCACCATAGCAGTACCCTTCACTGTCCTCCACAACTTCTCTCTTTCCCTCCCTCAAGGCTGCCCTGGCAGTCTGGATTACGGTCCTGAGGTTCATGGGAGATCTCCCAGAGCCCAGGTACCAGACAGTCATTTGTGATGGCAGTGAGAAGATACCAGTCATGACCAAGATCTATGAGACCCTGAACAAGAGAACCTTCACAAGGGAAGTGGTAGAGGCGGAGGTGAGGAGGCAACTCTTGGTTCCTTGAAAGGATAAATGGTTTGAGGATGTGCTGGCCTGTCGTCTGTTCATGGTGAGGGGAGTGGTTATCTAGAAAAAAACAGACAATATCAATGTCTGGGGGTGCGCATGGCATGTTGGGATGTATGCTGGATAAACAAACTCAAATGCTGTCACCGGAGCTTGTATTATTGCCTAGGCACAGGCCAAAGGATTGTTTCATTCTCTTGTTCAAAAGAGTGGTAACATATAGATTGTATTCTTCAGGGGGAGAACTTGCCATTTTTTTGCCAGTGTTAAACATATCAAGATTTTGCTGTTTATTAGTATTACTGTTCCAATAATTACGTAACTTTCATGTGCTTTGCTGGAACATTTGTGGTGGAGAAAGAATGAAAAGTTTGTATCATTTTCTGTTCTTTTAGGGAATAATTTTGGCTGTGAGGCCCCCATTATTGTTGGTTGAACCTGCAAATAAACAGCTGTTAATAAGGGCCAGTAGCCAGCTTGTCTACTTTCATCTCATTTCACTGGTAATATTTAAAGTGATGGCCGAGGGCAAAGATATTTCAACAGCCCAAAATGAATCCAGTCGGAGAATGTCAACGTTGAATCATTAACAACCTATGGATTAAATTTGACAGCTTGTAGCACCAAAATCAGCTCCTGAACATTGATTTAAGCTACATAGAGTTAATGTTGATTGGAGCATGACTAGGAAACGATCTTTTCGTAGACCACACAATCCTTTATCATTTCTTTAGTGTTGAGTGGTATCCACATGCCCTGCATACTGCTTCTGCCACACGTGAACTTAAGATAAGTTAGTTAAGCTATCATCATTATACATGATATGCAAAAGCAAGTGAAAGATAATACGATTAATACAGTAGTGAACAGAATCAATCATAATGCACCAATCGTACAGCATTGTCTGACTTTCTTTACAGCGCAATAATATATAAAATATAAGTCCTGACAGGTGAGGTACCGGCTAGCCTATAGCTGTTGTAGCAAGCTGATGCTGTCCCTGTGTAGGTGTTGTTGCTGTTGCACAGCTGACAAATGCGCATATTCGCATGACTTGTTGAAACAAAGTCCTACGCTTTGATTTGAGTAAATATCCAAGAGCACGTTCTCCTTAATGTTCTATCCTGCAGTTGCCAGAACATACGTGTTGGTTTGTTTATTCCGCGGAAGTGCTTCGTGCTCATGCGCATTCCAGATGTCTGTTTGGTTTAGTGAAGGCAAACCTCAGCATCGGGGGCGTGGATGGTGGGGCTGTTTTTGGAGTGACAATCAACTGAACAGAACTTTGTATGAAGATGGGAACGATTCATTCGCTGAAGTTGTAGCAAAATATCTGTGACAGAAAAAGCACTATAATGTAGTTGTGTGGGCGATTTAAAACTGACCAAATTTGTGTTCCACACAGAGCACCCGTGATGAAATTCACAAGAGGAACAGTGTTCGCCACAAACTGATTTCTCTCACACTCAAGAAGAAGTCCAAAATTACAATGGAGGTATGTTTGGGGCGATCTGGGTACTGTTAGGGACAACATTCTTCCAATAGACAACTTGATAAAAATATAATACAGGATTTCATAATATTGATAACATTGGATGACAGCTGCCTAGCCCTGAAATAGAATCAATAATGTCCTTAGATTTCATGGAAAATCTTACACTATTTGATTCATGGCCTTGTATTCTAGTTTTGTTTCTTTCTGACACTTGGTTTTTACATAAAGGGACAGATATTACCACCCGGGACAGGCCATCGGAGCGATTACAGTCCTGCTTTCACCTCGCCTTAAAACGCATTACTTCTCGTTCCCATTTACGTTTCCTAATTGGCAACTTGGTATTAATTTGTTCACTTGCAAGGATCAATTACTGATCAATCAAGAAGGGGAGAATTTGGGTAAAGTACTGGATGAATTCATTATTTGTGTTTTTTTTCCCCTATCCCCACAATGCCACTATTAAGTGCATTGTCATTGTAGCGCTTTGGTGATCTCTGTCATTAATAATTGCAGGCTTATATATTGGTTTTGAATATTCATTAAATAAATTGTGTGGTTTTTATTCTGGTGATCTTACACTGGAACAGCTTGAAAGTACCTATGTGTTTAAGGGCCAGTGGCTCACGCTTTACCCAGCTTGCTGGGGGCATTCGGGTTTAAGATGGTAATATTAAAATAGCCGTATTTGCATAAATTTTATATTGATATATTTTACCTCATGTGATCCCTCTTGTACTTTTATCTGCACTGTTAAATGTGCTGAACCAATTGAATACTTAGTTCTTTGTCCTGGAAAGAGTCTGCAATCATCTGCAGAAGAAGGGGCTTTTTTCGAAAGAATATTTTCACTTGTACATATTTAGTCTACATGTTTTCATATGCTGGACAGTTTGTACATGAATAAGTGCCAAACTAAGTATGATCGAGGGTGGTTGAGCGCCTGAATGATGGCGAGTGCACCGCTCAGGTTAACAGCATGCTGGAGGACCGGCCCACCTCCAACCTGGAGAAGCTGCACTTCATTATCGGCAATGGCATTCTCCGCCCTGCACTGAGGTAAGGTAAACCAACCATGAGTTATCGCTTACTGCAGGGGTGTCCAATCTTATTTGCAAAGGACCGGCATGGGTGCAGGTTTCCCAAACAGCCCAACACTAATACACCTGATTTTACTTTCATTGATCCCCATGGTTAGTTAATTAGATGATTCAGTTGTTATGGCACTGGGATAGAATAAAAACCTGCACCCACACCGGCCCTTTGCGGATAAGACTAGACACCCCCTGGCTTACTGCAAAGATCCTTCACACATAGAGGAAAGCAACTGATGAGTTTTCGCTTGCTCTTCAGCATAATGTGTACATCTCTGCACGTGCATGTCTACATCTTTCTAACTGATTCTCAAAGCATAAATCGGAAGATGTATTGTATCCTCACAAAAGCATTTTCATCATGTTTTAAACAGAAGACACTTTGAGTGAATTGAAACATCTTGTTTGACTTGAATATTGAATTTCCTTGCTTTGTGGACAGCTCCATAAAGGTTCTCTCTGTCTGAATGCCAAAGATACCTCAGCACCACTGAATGACAGAGTAGATTTTTTTTTCTATCTCTGTGCTATGTTGCTTGTGTGATGTCTGGTTCCCATCTGGTTCTCTCCATAGAGATGAGATCTACTGTCAGATATGTAAGCAACTGTCCCAGAACCCATCGAGGACCAGCTACGCCCGAGGATGGATCCTCATTTCACTCTGTGTGGGCTGCTTTGCTCCCACAGAGAAATTTGTCAGAGTGAGACCAGACCTGGTTTACATCCCAGAATGATCATTGTCTAATATTTAAACTTATGTGTCCTGGAAGAGCTTTGGAAAAACGCAGAATAATGATCGATGAACATTGTCCGCCACCTTCTTAGTATTTTTTCAAAGAGTACAGCGAAATCCTTTGTACAGAATACAGAATTAAAGTTAAAGGCTATTGTCACCGGGCTTTGATTAACATGTTCTCAAGAAGACATAGTGAATTTTAGCCTGCCAAACAAGAGTTGAGATTTAACCCATTAAGACCAGATGCCACATTAGTTCATATATCTTTAAGACCGGGTGAAACATTTACATGCTTCTCCCTTTAAGACTGGAAGTGACGTTTGTGCGTTTAAGACAAGGACAGTCCTTGGTTTAAGATGATGTCATCGTTTTCCAGAAACGTGACCAATGAAATACATCTTGATTGGCTGATATGCATGCAGAAATTCATTATCGGATTTTTATTGTGTGGTAAAATACAAACCAAATCTCTACTTCAAGCTGTGACAATGGCTGCCGACTGACCCAAGGCGAGTGACACTGATGCACAGCAATCACTTTGACGAAAACATTGAATTTGACGATTCAGACTCAGATCAGGTTGTGATGTAACTGACACACTAGCGAAGGTTCCGTGGGTGAGAGAGATGTTTGAGGAGAAAGAGGAGGATTTCAGCAAGTTTGCTGGATTTCAAGATGGCTGGAAAGTGGGGAACCTGTCACAATCTGGACAAGGAGCCAGATGCAGATTCAGGGTACAATCCAATGACAGTTGTTGATAGGAATACAGTAACTACAGCGAAAGGGCCAAAGCCCAGAACGGGATAAGCACTGTACAGCTTTGGTGGTATAGAATGGTGAGAGAAATGGTCGTGTCCGCACCGCGCCGGTGGAGTCCCAGGGCAGAAGCCTGGCAGTGTTTAGCTGCCTTGGCGAAGCTGGATTGTCAGACAGTGGGACTAAAGGGTTTAACAGGATGGCAGTCCCACTGCTGGAAACCGATGGAGGCTTGAGAGGTGTTCCAAATAAACTGTGCAGAGGAACAAACTGGAAGGGCAGGTTAACAGGAAAGCTGTGACAGTCCAGGAGACCAACAATAAGTCTTGAGAGTTTGTTCCTATTAATAAAGGTCAAACGAGTAATGACGCATTTTAATATCATAAAAGTTACCACTAGAAGACATGAACCAACTGGTTGCTTTAGGGCACAAAGCATGAGTATCCAGCAGCCCTGCTACAAATAAGGCTTACATAAACCAAACAAACCCCAGGGAATGGAGCATACTATACCTATAAAAGACTAGCAGGCTGTTGGACAGGGGGAGGAAACCATAAAGGAGACATGAGGGTTGTGACAAATTATTTATTACGCCATGAGAGAGAGTATTGATTTGCATTTAGCAGAAGGTAATAATACTCATAATAATAATAATGATATTAAATTATTATGATAATGGCGATAATTCAACAATGACAATGATTATAGGAAATGATGATTATGTGTAACAATAAATTATGACAAGTAAAAATGTGTTTAACTGATTTTTAATTTTTTTTTAAATTTATTGTTATTGAATATTAGGACAGGGGCAGTAGTTCCCTATGAAAGCTCTCAAAAGATTTTTATTTCATGTGTACTTATGTCTGTTTCGTAGATTGAGAAATCAAGATTTTGGTGATCAGGTTTTTTTTTTTTTTTCGAACACTGCCTGAGGTATTAGAATGCTTTTTTAGGTGGTACCTAAGGTCTTAATGGGTTAAATCTAAAACTTTGAGAGTTGTTTCCTCTCGTGTTAATTATGCATCTAAGCCGTAAAATCTCTCTTTCCGTGGCCAAACAGTATTTGCGTAACTTCATCAGTGGGGCCCCTTCTGATGGTGCCGCCTTCTGTAAGGAGAGACTGGTACGGACCTTCATGAATGGGACCCGAACACAGCCTCCCTCCTGGCTGGAGCTTCAGGTGCAGTCTTCATTACACGCCGGCCTCATTTCTCTCAGCCCTCTCTCGGTCTTTCCCTAACTTCACATCAGGTCTGATTCCAGTTCAGTCTGCGATTTCCATCAACTCAGAGTGCAAGTGGACTTTTTGTTGACAGAATGGAAGGACTGGGTTCTGAATTTGCTGTCATCATCCACTTCCCCAGGCAACAAAGTCCAAGAAGCCAATCATGCTTCCAGTGACCTTCATGGATGGTACAACGAAGACCCTGCTGACGGACTCAGCCACCACGGCCCAGGAGTTGTGCAACACCCTCGCCGACAAGATCGACTTGAGAGACCGATTTGGCTTTTCCATCTACATTGCCCTGTTTGACAAGGTAAGGCCAGCATGCTACCGCACAATACCCACAATACTCTGCAACGCTACTTCAGTGCACAGCATTCCAAACATGCAGTCCAACAGGCCTCTTCAAAACATTTATCTTCACAGAGCAGTCACGCAGCTTTCTATGGACTAAACAAAACAGTTATTCAGGGATAGGTCTGAAGAATTTTAGACTAGTCCAGAATGGGAATTCTCCACCTTATCCAGGAAGAGCTGATGTTGGTGCAGGCTTTCATTCCAACCAGTCACACATCTGATTCTATTAACCAAGGTCTTCTGTGGGGTTGATTATTAGAATTGGGTGTATAAGTGCTTGGTTGGGCCAAAAGCCTGAAATGACAGTGTGCCTTTCTGGAGTATGTTGAGAACGCCTGGTTGAGAAACATTGCTGCATAGTACTCTGACAGAATATAGCAATTTCATTTGTTGATTTGATTTCTCATCAGTCTGTGTAGAAATTAAATTTTGCAAGGTGTTGTCAGGCTTCATGCTACTTAGAAATAAACAGACATCATGCATGCTTCTCTCTTGACTTCCTGAACCATGAAATGTAAACAAAATAAAGTCCACAATTTTGAAATGTGCACTGGACATTGACTTTGATTAATTGGAATGATACGCCTGCTTTTTGGAGGAGTACCTTATCCCAAAATTCTTTCTCACTAATTTGCATGAATTTTACAGAGGGCCACTGCTACAGGTTATAGAACTCATTAGCCCAGAGCTGTTCTATCTTTTCTGCTCCACGTAGGTGTCCTCATTAGGCAGTGGGAATGACCATGTGATGGATGCAGTGTCACAGTGTGAGCAGTATGCCAAGGAGCAGGGGGCACAGGAGCGCAACGCCCCCTGGAGGCTGTTCTTCCGTAAGGAGATCTTCACTCCTTGGCACAACCCAACTGAGGACAGTGTGGCCACCAACCTCATCTACCAGCAGACCATCCGTGGAGTTAAATTTGGGGAGTACCGTTGCGACCGGGTGAGGCAGAGCATTGGGGGCCGTACTTGGGAAAGAAGCGCTGCTACCAACCCTATACTGAGATGTTATGATTCCACAGCCCCTTTCTGGATGTGCAGTTACTGCTGGGAAAGTCATGTTGTGATCATTCTTTTCATTATCTGGGTGTGAGTTGTAATTCAGTCGTGGGTAAGAGATGTTAACTGTGTTGTGTGCAGCCTTAAGTTTGTTTGACGTGTTGATATTACATCATTTTTTGAGTTCTATCTAACTTGGGTAAAAATTCAGATTGTCACACATTGTAGCATGATATTACTGAGAAGTTCTGAGAGAACCCTGCTGTAGGTTTTAGTTGGGCACAAACCCTGGTTAATTTATCAGATAGAGAGAAGAGAATAAAAGTCCGCACACTGTTAAAGTGGCTCCCAGAAGACTTTATTCCTTGTACTACATTTCTTTTGTCCGGCACCTGTAATATTGGATTTTGGATGTGCGTGCATTCATTCTATTTTTAATTTATCAGATAGGCCATTCAATAATGTGCTCTTCTCCCTCTATTTTTGTGCACAAGTGCAAGTTTTCCGACGATTTGTTTTCCTGCATTCCGTATATCTGGGAATTGTTTCTCAGGGGCTCTGTGCTCGGCTGTGCTGTTTCTCTGTTCACATCTGTTCTCTTTGTCTTTAACAGCTGCCTCTCTGTGTCCCTGTCTGTTCTCAGGAAGAGGACCTGGTAGCTTTGGCCTCACAGCAGTACTATGTGAGCTATGGGGCTGACATCATCCAGGAGCGGCTGCTCAGCCTTATTCCCACCTATATACCCGATCGAGAGATCAGCTCGTCCAAGACCTTAGAGAAATGGGCACAGCTCATTGTGACTGCACACAAAAAGGTACTGCTATAAATACCAAAATATATCACAAGTACCCCCTCTCATGTATATCAACACTGCATGCCACACATATCTCTTTTTCATCTCCTCTTCATGATGGTGTCAGTTAATACAGGATCTTTGTAAGTCTATGCAGAATCTGTCTCCTCACTTCTGTAGCCAATTGATGGCACACAGGGAATAGATGATACATCTCAATAGTTCTGTTCAACCTTCCTTGAGTGTGCAGAATGACATTCTCCTATCAACACTGATGGAGGCGAAACTCCCATAACTGTACCTTAGTACAGGTGTCAATGGGCAAGTGAGTGACAACAGAGAAGGTGACCTTGTCATAGTGTGTCTTTGTATGTGTTTGTGTATGTGAGAATGCATACACGCCTGCCCACTTAATCCTGCATATCCTTTTATTCCTTGCCTCAGGGACAACTCCCATTATTATTACTGTTAATAATAACACTGTCCGTCCATAAGTCTGTCCCGTTGGTGTTAGAGCGATATCTCAAGAAATAGTGGACGGATTTTGCTCATATTTTGCACCAAAATGTACTTGGGAGGTCCACGACACCAGTCGATTTTGGTGACCTTGAGGTTCATTTTTAAGCTCACAGTGTAATTACTTATATTTTGCCTTTGCAAATGTTGTTAGCAGGCAATAGATTGCTCTTCATTTTCCAGCAAATGGTTGTATGAACAGTGATATTTAAATTTTGATAAACAGTGCTTAACAAATTTATTAGACCACCACCCATTTTAAGGTTTATGCCACAGGTGCCTGAAATTAATTGTATTGGACTGGTAATCACCAAAATCATTTTTTATGTTTCTATAATGCTTATAATCTACCAGTATGTGCAAAGTTTTAATTGAAATTATATTTTTAATGCTACAATATAATTATTGTTGTTTTCCATGAATGTTCAAATTTACTGTTTTACAAAAAAGTAAAAAATAGTTAAGTGCATTATTATTTTTTGATAAAGATGCCAAATAAGAGTTATTTACTTGCATTCCTGAACATAAAAAATAGTTCTGGTGGTTGAATGCAAGAATGCAAACTATTATCAAGGCCAAAGGAGGATAGAAGTACAAAATATTGTACTTTTGGTGCAATAAAAAAGTTTTGGTCTCACTTCATTTGAAGTGTTGCTCATAAAGGCTTTATACAGCATGAATAATGCCTTCATAAATGAGACATAATGTCTTAATGAATCATACATAAGCAAATGTCATACTTTGTAAAGGTTGAAATAACACATCCTTCTTCAGCATGTGACGCCAGCTGTGATATAACTGACAGTGTCAATTAGCTAGTGGCTAAATGCGATAAAGGGCGACATTGTCAGCTAAGTGACATTGTCATTGTCACATCTGGCATCACATGCTGAAGAAGGATGAGTGATTCCACCCTTAACAAAGTATGACATTTGCTTATGTATGATTTATGAAGACATGTCTCATTTATGAAGGCATTATACTTGCTGTATAAAGCCATTATGAGCAACACTTCAAATAAAGTGTGACCAAAGTTTTTTTGGTTTTTCTGTGAATAAAAACTACTACTACTTAGTTGTTTCAGTTTGTTATTTGCTAAAGAACAATATAATTTTTAGTTTTAAGCAAATTTTTGACAAATTTCTAAAATATTTGTGTTTTTTCGGTTTTATGATTGGTCTAATAAATTTGTTAAGCACTGTATGTTGAATAAGAATTTTCTGTCAAAATGTCTTACATGTGGCAAGGGACACAGTCACATTAGTGGCAAATGCTTGTTTGTTTTATTTACTGAGGATACAGTCATTTCAGTTCCTCCATTATAAATGCAATATATATGGTCATGATTTTTAATGTTACCGAAACCTTTCCCTTCATCAGTCATTGTAATGCTATTGCTCCTACAGGCAACCTACACACAGAAGAGGACAGACCCTCTAAGCGTCAAGGAGGAAGTTGTGAATTTTACTCAGTTTAAGTGGCCTTTGCTCTTCTCACGATTCCATGAGGCCTTTAAGTTCTCTGGTACGTAAATGTAAAGCTTTAGTTAATTGAGGGACAACTGGATGGAAATCGTGATAAAAGATTTCCGCAGATAACATACAAAATGGCATTCCATAGAGATATGTATGACTGCTCAGTCATTTGAAAGGCAGAAACCGAGGCATATCCAAGAGTCCAAGAGAATATTTTACTTTGTTTTTTAGTTGCTTCTTCTTTTCCCAGTGAGCCCTTTTTTCTGGACGTTTTAATATTTTTATTTATCTTCTACTCAAGGTCCCAGCTTGCCAAAAAATGATGTCATTGTGGCTGTGAACTGGACTGGTGTTTACTTTCTGGATGAGCAAGAGCAGGTCCTTCTGGAATTGTCCTTCCCCGAAATTACTGCTATATCTTGCAGCAGGTGCGAAACGCCATTTTCAAAGCTTATGACATTGTACAGCATTCATTTTATAACAGCATTTTCAATAACATATTCCTGTTTGACAGAATGATTTCACCACCAGTCATTGACACTTATATTTGGAATGTTAGCGGTAGTTATTCTAACTGCTGGGGCCTTACATGCTCGCATATAAGCTTACAGTGCAATGAAAATTTGATCCCCCCCCCCCCTAATTTTTTGCATATTTCAGTCAGCCAACTCACATGTAAGCAGTTCAATGCAGTATTAAACATAATGTGCAAGGCACTTAAGACCCCTAAGCCCTGCCATTACAAGAAATTGATTGAAATTACAAAGGTGCGTATGAATTCTTGATATAAATCCTGCAGGTCACTGTGACCTAATTTGAGCAAAATATAGTTTTTTTTTTTGCAATTTAAAACCTGTACACTGTCACTTCATTCCTTAAAAATCATTTAAAATGCATGCCATGCGTTGAACTTTGATGTGAGCAAAATCATTGTCATTGATGAGGTCTTTTTTGTCCAGCCTCTGGTAAAGTAGTAAGAAGGCTGCAATATGAGATTTTAAGATTAGTAACTAGAAAAAGAGTTTATAAAGAAACTCTGAGTTTGCATGTGATAGCACAGTTCACTGTGTATTGCGATGTTTATTTTTACATTGTCCTGCACTCTGCTGTATGAACAGGTTCAAAGTGTCTTCTTTACTGATAGGCAAGTAAGATAAACCATGACGGACCATTGCATGGTCGAAGTGATCAGGACATATTTAAGGGTTAAATTAGTTGTCAAGCTACATCATTGGTATATAGCATTATATAAGTTATTTGGATGATGATAATCGTTATTGTTGTCAGTAATGGTTCAGGTATGTACAACCCCAATTCTGAAATAGTTGGGACAAAGTGTCAATTGTGAATAAAATCAAAACGCAATGACTTTCAAATCACACCAGCCAGTATTTTATTCACAATAATACAGAGATAACATAGCTGATATGGAATCAGTTAGACACCAAAAGCGGGATGAAGGGAAATGAGGATTTATTAAACAAAAAAACAACAGGCACGAGGGCCAACGAAAAACTTGGCCCAAAGGGTTGCAAAAGACAAACTAAAGTATGCTGCACAGAGCTATAAACAAAGAATGCAAAACGACAAAAAACAAAAGGCACTGGAAACTCCAGGCAAGAGATCTAGAAAAATAAATAACAAGACTATATATATAAACACAAGGCAAGAGGCTGGAACAAGACTTGAAACTAGAAATACAAGGGAACTTGACAACAAGAACTTGGCTAAACTTGCACATGCAACGAGATGCGAGACACTGTCTGCCAGCCAACTTCCACCGCAACCAGATAAAGGCTTGGTAATCATGACACATGAGGGGCAACACCTGGAGAAGCAGAAACAAGAGGCATGGCAAGATCAAGACATGGACAGAGATTGGATGACATGACCTGCTCATTAAGAGAATGAGCGTGCTCAGCTTAAGTACCAATTAAGTATGCAGCCTGGAAGCAAGCATGAATGTTAAGAACAGAAAAGCACAGCAAGATCTTGAAATAGCAAAGCAGGAATCATGACAATAAACTCCCTGTCTAAGTTAGTAATATTAGTAATGTGCCTATCTAAGAATTACACCACCCAGTGAGTGTTAGTAAATGTTAGTAACTTAAAAACAGTTAATTGCCAATTAAGCTTAGACAGCCCCGAATCAGCACAGCACGGAAGGAAGGGGAAATACCAAAGCCAACCATAGCTCAGAAATGTGCAACAACGAAGGCACGGGGCGGAACGCAGACAAGCGGTGGAGTGGCATGGCAGACCTGGCATGAAACAAAACATGGAAAAGTAAAAACATGGAATGTGAAACATGAAAAGTGTAATCCTAATACAAGAAACTGTTAAAACTATGACATGAACTATGAACTATGAAACTATGAACTATGGAATCTTGATACATGAAACTGTTAAAACCATGAATAATACTGTTCTGGCTAAAGGCCAGAACCCCGGAACACAACAATAGCAGATGTTGAAACTGAGAATTTTAACAATTTTATCCACAAAATTAGCTCAATTCAAATTTGATGGCTGCTACAGGCCTCAAAAATGTTGGGACAGGGGCCTATGTACCATAGTGTAGCATCCCCTCCTCTTTTTAACACAGAGTGGAGGCGTCTGGGCATTGAGGGGACAAGTTTCTTGAATCTAGCAATTGGAATTTGATCCCACTCTTGTTTAATACAGGCTTCCTGCTGCTGGAGACTTTTGGGTCTCATTTGACAGACTTGTATTTTTATTATGCGCCAAATGTTCTCAATCGGTGAGAGACCAGGACTGCAGGCAGGCCAGTTCAGCACACGGACTCTTCTACTACGAAGCCATGCAGTTGTAATCGCTGCAGTATGTGTTTTTTTTCATTGTCCTGCTGAAAAACACAAGGCCTTCTCTGGAATAGATGTCATCTGAAGGGGAGCAAATGTTGCTCTGAAACCTTTATATACCTTTCAGCATTCATGGTGCTCTTTAAAACATGCAAGGGTCCCACACCATATGCACTAATGCATCCCTATACCATCAGAGATGCTGGCTTTTGAACTGAGAGCTGATAACAGGAGGGGTGGACTTTCTCCTCTTTAGCCTGGAGGACACGACGCCCAAGATTTCCATCAAGAATGTCAAATTTGTACCACAGGACACTTTGCTACAGTCCATTTTAAATGAGCCATGGCCCACAGAACACGGTACTTCTGGATCATGCTCAACAATGGCTTCCTTTTTGCATGATAGAGTTTTTAGGTGGCATCTGTAGATGGCATGGAGGACTGTGTTTACAGACAGTGGTTTCTTAAAGTATTCCTGGGCCCATTTAGTAATGTCAATGACAGAATCATGCTGGTGAGTGATGCAGTGGGGTCTTAGGGCCCGAAGATCATGGGCATCCATTAAAGGTCTTCGGCTTTGTCCCTTATGCACAGAGATTTTTCCAGTTTCTCTGAATCTTTTGATGTTTTGCGCTGTAGATGATGAGACCTTCAAAGCCTTTGCAATTTGACATTGAGAAACATTGTTTTTAAAGTATTCCATTATTTTTTTACGCAAGCCTTCACAGGTGGGAGAGTCTCTTGCCATCTTTACTTCTGAGAGACTCAGCCTCTCTAAGACATCCCTTTTATAGCCAATCATGTTACACACCTGATGCCATTTAACTTAATTACTTGATAAATGTTCTTCTAGCTGATGCCCTTATATATTTATAGCTTTTTCAGCCCTTTTTTGCCGGTGTCCTAACTTTTTTAAGACCTGTTGCAGCCGGTAAATTTGAAATGAGCTCATTTTGTGGGTAAAAATGTGAAATTTCTCAGTTTCAACATTTGAAATATTATCTATGTTCCATTATGTATAACATTGGCTCATGTGATCTGAAAGTATTTGCATTTTGATTTTATTCACAATTAACACTTTGTCCCTACTATTTCGGAATTGGGGTTGTGTTTGTTAATTATCTATATGCTGGTTTTTCATGGCTATTGATGCACTATCATCTTTATCAACAAGTTATTATTCAAAGCCTAAGATTGTAATACAACTATTATTTATCTAAGTCTAACGATACATGGCAGACATTTATAATCATTCTGTTGCTTTTATCAATATTGTAGAACAGACATTGTTAAAAGATGTAGTAGTAGTATTATTATTATTATTATTACTTTATAATTGGTTTCCTGACTGGCAGCATCACCACCTTGTAAAGCAGCTGCAGTAATTGAGAGGCACAGGGTTCATCGGGTGGTGCAGTCAGCCCAGCGAGTTATTGGTGCTGTATTGCCCAACCTGATGGACTCAAACCATTTGTAGTGAGGACCCCTGTGAGTGTGAGGTCGACCACCGTGCTTCCCTACTGACTAAGATGAATGATGGGCAACCAAATCTCACTGCTTTGAATGACATGTGGATCTGATGAATCACAAAACTTGAACAATTTGATTATTATGTATGTATTATTATAGATGTATGATTTTTGTTGGTATTATTATGGGTGTTAATAACAACAATACTTGTACTTTTTTTTATTATTATCATATTATGAAAATATGAACATTAATTATGACATTCATATCATACAAAACCCTCCCCAAGAATGCAAAGTGTCTTTTATAGTTTCTATGATGATAATGATATGATGAATATTATTGATATTCTAATCACCAAATAAAAATAATCAAGTATGGTTGACTGTTCAATTTTTGTGTCGACACAGATTCTGTTCCTAAGTAAATGAAGTGTTACTCTCGCCGATTCTGGCTTGGTTTCGGGTCTCTCACATGGTTTTTCATTCTAGAGCTGGAAATTGGAGATTTGGAGCAGCTCATTGAGACAAGTGTTATTTTCAGAATAATACGGATGATTCGTTTTCCAATTTAGAGTTCTTTCCAGATCGGTTTGCTTATTTTAAGGAGCTATTGCAGATTATCAGTCAACATTCCAATCATATTTGGCCTGTGTTCTGTTCGAGATGACCCGGATTGTCGCTGTTCAACAGTGATAATTTAATTTCGTCCATTTCGGAAGACCGAAATATCATTTCAGAGGCAAATACTTTTATAACTTCGTGTTAAATGGAGTAGCATAAGTGACGCAGTATGAGTGAGATCGCGCTGATGGTTAGCCACCGAGAGTCCGTGCATACGACCATTGCCAAATGTTGCGACAGATCATTAAATGCTGATATAGATACTGTGTCCTCCGTCCCTCTTGTATTGTTCTTGCTAGCCGTTCGGACTATTGTTATTGGATAGGAATCGCAAATGTAGCCATTTTTCATTACCCATGCGATTGTAATATGACTCGTGATCGCTGTAATCCTCATAATTATACGGTGTTCTTCGGTGGCTTCTGTGAGTGCTGAGCGCCTCCCACTAGATTTAGCTTTTGGAGCTCAGATGATGGAAAAAATGCTACGGGTCTGACAGAAACCTGAATTCGGTTTGCTAATTTTTGGACATAAAAATGGCCATTCTGTTACGAGTTAAGAGTATGTCATCCATGACTGATTTATAAACTGTACAGCTGACGATGTTTATACCCTACAGCTATATTCTGAATGCACATGGCAGCGATATTGGTCAACTTTGAAATGAATGTTAATAAAGCATACTGCCTGTTTATATTTAGCGCACAAATGTTCGAGTCGACGCGAATTTTGCTTAGAATTTACATAGCAGGTGCGGTCCGTTTGCAAGCCATCTGGGCTTTCTGAAATCACCGACTTTTTATAGATGGTGTAACGTGTTATATTGTCTTCTGTGTCTAGTTGGCTCCATCTAGCATTTTGTTTTACCTAGCTGGATATACCTAAGCGTTTTTCTGGTCATTTTTGTTGTATATAATTATTTCGTTATAAGTGTGTAGCTAGCATGCTAGCTAGCTACATGGAACTCCGTGCTGTGACACGGAGCCTCAGAAACTATAATCGCGGTACATTTTCATAAAACAATATGCCAGTTGGCATGAAATAATTATGTTTCCTAATTGTATGAGATTTGTTTGTTGTGAAGTTGCGATTAAATTTGTGCTTTAATTGCTGTTTGCATTGCATTATTCCGCATACTTTCGCTGCATACTGCCCGTTTATAGTTAGCGGACAAAGCGATCGCGTTGACGATCTTGCATGGAACTGTACACAGCAGATGCGGTCCGCTTGTCCGCCATTCTGGGCTTGCCGGAATCGCCGATTTTTTAAAAAGATGGTATAACGTGTTATATTGTCTTCTGTGTCTTGGTACCTCGGTCTTGCTTTTTGTTTTACCAAGCTGGACATAGCTAAGCATTTTTGTGGTCATTTATGCAGTATAAATGAATTTGACTTATATTACAAGGCAAGTTAGCTAGCTAGCTAGCTGCCCGGGATAAACTACGCCATGCCTCGGGGCCCAGCGCGTTGTTCGTCGGTCCTCGTATTAAAATGGAGGCCGCTGCGGCTCGGAGGCCTATTTGCTTGATGCCTGAGGAGCCTGGATTATCGTGTATTATATTGTTTTCTATGTCTGCTGAGGTAATATTTGTATTATTTTTCCGAAATGAACATTACGTAGAATTTCTGTGAATGTTTGTGCTGTTTGTAATTATTTTGTTATAAGTGTGTAGCTAGCATGCTAGCTAGCTACATGGAGCTCCGTGTTGTGACACGGAGCCCTGCGAACCATAATCGCGATGCATTTTCATAAAACAATATGCTAGTTTGCATAAGATAATTATGTTTCATAATTGTATGACATCTGTCTGTTGTGATGTTACGAATAAATTTGTGGTTTGACGGCTATTTAATTTGTATTATTTAGCATATTTCCTCTCGCATCGGAAGCAAAACAAGATGGCGGCGTTTCAATTTTGTCCCGATGCTGTTGAGGCAATAGGAAAAGAGAAAGAGAACGGTCGATGCTGTTTAGCCAATTGGAAAAGTAAGCGAGTATGGTTGTGCAAGAACGCCTCGCTCCCATTGAAAATGAATGGGCTCCATTCATTGTCTACGGGAATTTTTTCATTTTTAATTGCTAATAATTAATAAACTATAATTAATATCGATATGATTTTGAATAGCAACGACCTGCACATGTAGTAGAATATAGTAGAATAATGTGGTATGCAGGTTGTATGGGTAGTATGAAAACTGTAGGAGGAGTTAGTGTTTACAAAATGGGAAGAAAGAGAATAAAAATAAAAATAAAAATAAGTTGAAAGATCCTGAGAAATAACAAGAAAATAACAATAAAAATTATCCAATTAATTGATTGGAAACAAAATCTAAACCTTATCCAATATCCTCAGCAGTATTACATAAAATTTTACTTTAAGATGGAATTTCGATAAATTTCAGTCATTGCCGTCCATGCAATCTAATATTGTTGCCTTCCTCTAAGGCAAAGTTATGTTTCTTAAGTAATGGCTACGCAGTTTATTGGCAGCCTATTCGCTCAGTGAATTAGTTCCATCAGAAACAGGTTGAGAGTCAACCTGCATTATGGCAGCTAATGTCACTGATCGTAGATGCTTTTATTTTTAGTTAGGCCAACTTCACATTAGTGAGCAAAACTGTGTTTTTCGAAACCTTTTTGCGGGTGTAACAAACTGATCGGACTCTGACACAGAAAAAAAATATATCGTTTTGTGAGCTACGGGAATTAAGTAGCTTCAACAGACACTAACATTTTATGTCACCATTAATGTGGATTGGAAAATTCTTGAATGCTTTTCCAGTGAAGAATAATGGGAGCTGAGGGGAAATAGACAGTAATTCTACTTATAGATCCTTGCAACTGAACAAATTAAGGCTGAGTTGCTAATTAGGAATCGTAAATGGGAACGAGTTTGAAGAAGTATAATGCTTTAAGGCGAGGTGAGAGCCGTGCAATAATCCCTCCAATGGCGAGTTCAGAGTGGAAGAGGTTAACCAATGTCTAGATTAATTAGGGCTAGCATCAATCAAGCCATTGTGTGTCATCTATAATTTAACCCTTGTGTCCAGTACATTTGGTATATTGGCTGATTGAAAGAGTAATTGCCCTCCCAGTTATTCAAACAAGACCAGTTGGTGTTGAATCATTATTTTTCCTCTATACACAAAATGATCAGGTTTTTTTCTAGTTGTTTCTGTCTACAGTTACATTTTATTTGAAGACCTGAAAAAGATTTGGTTATACAAATGACAAGAGAAATCAGAAAGGGAGAAAATTGATTTTCATGATTCTCTGAATGTAACCTCAGTATTGCTTCCCAAGGTGTGATCTCGTTTGATAACCTGCATTTATATCTCAATAATAGAGGAGGGAGACTCCAGGGCCAGTGCTTCACATTGGCTACCATCAAAGGGGATGAATACACCTTTACCTGCAACAATTCTGAGGATGTACGAGATCTTGTGGCTACTTTCTTAGAAGGCCTGAGGAGGAAGTCAAAGTTCGTTGTCACTTTGCTGGATAGCCCTAATGCACGTGAGCATTCCTTATTTGTGAATATCGTCTGTTGTTCTACAGCTTTCCTACATTTCGCATACCACAAGTGGAAAACACCCTATGATCACTTAGCACCATTGTTATTCTGACATTATTCCAGTCTATCTGCAATGTCTTCGTAAGAAAACTCTGTGATGCTCGATGTTTGCAGACCATTGAACTCTGTGTTTCAGCGGGGGAGGATTCCATGTTCCTCAGATTTGCCAAAGGTGACCTTATTCTGCTAGACCAGGACTTCACTGGTGATCATGTGATGAATTTGGGATGGGCACATGGTGTCAATGACAGGACCAAGGAGAGCGGTGACTTCCCAACTGACCTGGTTTATGTACTCCCTTGCATCAACAGACCCCCATATGATCTTGTGGTGAGTAACATCTCATACATTTGTTTGTCTCTCATATTTATTCTATGTTTAGCAGAGTGAAGTGGGTCTCATTCTTAACCTTATCCAGAAACTCTCTGGTGTGACAGACCTCTGTGACCTTTGTCTATCTGAATGACACAGGAAATGATCACCATGTCACCAGACCAGCGAAGGCCCTCTCTTGGCCTGTCACAACTAGAGCTGGCTGAGGGAGTGGAGAAGGTGAAGCCTTACACTCTGGAGGCGTACTCATATGACTATTTCAGGTATACAGTTATCTTCATGCACTGAAGCCTTCTCACAGGGTGTTAATATTTGGAGCTCCATGCTGTTGTAACCCCTTTATTGTCTCATAGACCTCCGGCCAAAAGCTCTCTGAGCCAGGTAATGATCACTAAGGGCCGGGCGAAGGATTGGCTGTGGTGCTGCTGCAGGGAACCCATCAAGCAACCACTACTGAAGAAAGTCCTCAGGCATGAGGCGCTCTCCAAGGAAGCCTGCATAGCCTTCGTCTATATCCTTTATGCTTGGACGTTATTGTAGTCTCGCGCTCATTTACACTGGAGCTCATGTTTTATTGTGCGTTAATATTGGTATTTAATAATTAGGATTTCGATCCTCGGTTGTACCAGCCGGCAGTGGTCAGTAGCCTTCTCAGAGCAGCACAGAATTGGCTTGGCGCTGCAGAGAAATAAATTGGGATGGGACTGCCGGGACGGGATATTAGAAACGTAGCTTTGTTCGTAGCTTCAGCGCCTCCTGTTGGCTAGTCAGGCACTCATCAGTAAGATTCGAAGCTTGCTCATGTTCGGGTTTCCTCCGCACTCGTTCTGTACTTGCAATGTTTCAACCAATAAGATAAGATAGATAGATAGATAGATTTTATTGAACCCCGTGGGATAATTTGTCCTCTGCATTTAACCCATCCTTTAGTTAGGAGCAGTGGGCAGCCACAGAGCAGCGCCTGGTGACCAACTCCAGTTCTAAAGCCAGTATCTTGGTCAGGGGTACTGGCTGGAGTGTTCCTATGATGCATGTTTTGTGGGTGGGGGAAACCGGAGTCCCCGGAGGAAACCCACGTGAACACGGACATGCAAACTCCACACAGAAAGGTCCCAGGCTGGATTCGAACCCACACCTTCTTGCTGTGAGGCAGTAGTGCTAAAGAAGAGTAAAGAAGCAGTAGTTGGCAGTTACGTGCTTCAGAGGAGAGCCTGTGCCTGTGCATTGGCAGCGTGGGGTCGCATAAGAGCAGGCTTGTACATAGTACATTGAATTGGGCATTCCAGATTCGAGTGGGATTGGAGATGCCAAATTTTTATTTAAAAAAGTCAGGATGCAAGGTTCCTGCTTTAGTTTGTTTTCCCTTAATGCTGCACCCATCTTGAAGTACACGGGTGATTACCCATCCAAGAGAGTGCGCTCTGCGCATGAGCTCACTGACCAGATATTTGAAGGTGCATTGAAGGCTGAGCCACTGAAGGATGAGATCTTCTGCCAGATCCTCAAACAACTCACTGAAAACCATGTGAAGTAAGTACTCTTTACTGAGATCATTAACCTCTTCCATTTGGGTCTTGCCATTGGAGTGATTTTTGCACTGCTCTCGCCATGCTTTGCATTTTTCTTTTTGCAGTTTTCGCAAAGCAGTTTTTGCTAACTGCAAGAAATACTCTGTTCAATGATTCATTGTTAATGTTATTGCTATTACTACAGTATGGAGCCATCAGGTACTTTGGATTTTTGGGGGGTTTCTTCAGTGAGTTATGCGGTTTGTTGGAACTGATGTCTTTGTGAGGCACAGCTCTGTGTGGATCACAGGAGAGTTTCTCTGTGCTTTCCTCACAGATACAGTGAGGAGAAGGGCTGGGAATTGCTTTGGTTGTGCACAGGCCTCTTTCCTCCCAGCAATGTGCTTCTGCCTCATGTCCAGAGGTTTCTGCAACCCAAGAAGCACCATCCCCTCGCCCCTGATTGCATGCAGCGGCTACAGAAAGTTCTGCGGTAACTCATTGCAGTGATTCCCAGTTATAAATAAAAATTATGAATCTTATTCAAATGGACAAACTGTAAAAGAAAGGGTACTTTCTCACATGGGCATCAAGTTCTTGCCCTAACACATTAAAAATGGCTATATTAATATATTCATGAATTTCATTTGGTTTGTGATTAATTCTGGCAGAATTTTCCTCATTCTGATTGGTTGCTCTCACTCAGTAATTCAGAGGGTAATAGTAAAGGAAACCTCTGTAATGTACAAAAATCTTGCCAGACTATAAATAAATACTGTCAAGCAAAGTCATAGTTTTCTGGCCTTCAGCTTTTATTTTATTTACATCGAGAGTAAGGCCATATCATGGTTTGAATTTCCCAGTTGCCACAATATATGTAAGCTCACAGAGCATCTTTGGAGGGTGATGTCATCTGGTTGCTTGGCCGTATCACACACGTTATATAAAGCACTCTTCAGTGAGAAAAGTGTTGTGAAATCACCAAAAACATTCTAGAATGGCAAATATGGTAGCCTCTCATGTATTCAAACCGTGATGCGGCCTTACTTTAGCAAAAAATAAAATAAAAACTAAAGGCCAGGAAGCGATGACTTACCTTGAAAGTATTTATTTATAGTCTGCCAGGTATGAGAGGTAAGATTTTTCTACATTCCAGAGGTCTCCTTTAATTAAATTCTTCAGTGCATAATGTTTATTAATTGATTAATTAATTAATTAATTAATTAATTAATTAATTAATTAATTAATTAATTAATTAATTATTTTATACCTTGAACAAGAAATGGCTCCAGGAAGTATCCCCCTCACTTGGTGGAGGTGGAGGCCATTCAGCACAAGACCACTCAGATCTTCCACAAAGTCTTCTTCCCTGATGACACAGATGAGGTGAGGATGTTGCATGTTGCTTATTTATCCTTTATTCAACCCTTGGGGGTTGAGGTGGAGAGGGAGAGGACAAGATGGACAGCCGATTAGATCAGGGGATGATTAGGTGGCAGGTTGGGAATTTAGCCACGACACCGGGGAATTCCCTACTCTTGTCGAAGAGTGTCATTGGATCTTTAATGACCAAAGAGAGGCAGGACCTTGGTTTAATGTCTCATCCGGAAGACGGCATCTCCTTCAGTACAGTGTCCCCATCACTGCACTGGGACATTGGGGATTATTCCACCAGAGGGAAGATCGCAACCTTCTGACCCACCAACACCTATTTCAGCAGCAGCAACTTGATTTTCCCAGGTGTTCTCCCGTCCAAGTACTAACCAAGCCCACACCTGCTTGGCGTCAGCTACGCAGCTGGCAGTGAAGGTAGCACAGATCAAGTAGTGGTATGGCTGCCGAATGCTAGCACATCACTAAGCAGGGAACAGTGACAGCAGCTTAAACTTGCAGCCTGTTGCAATGGACTTCATGTACGGATCTAGATACAGACATGAGTGGTTGATTCAAGTTTTCTGTTTAGAAATTGGTAATACAGGTCACTGGATGCAGTAACAAAATCTAAGCACATTATTTTGGCTTTTATTGAGAATTGTGGAAAGATAATTTGAAGTGATAAAATGAAATTTCAGGTTTTTGAAGTGGAGTCTAGCACAAAGGCTAAGGACTTCTGTTTTCGCATTTCCTGCCGGCTGCATCTTCAGTCCCCTGAGGGCTTCAGTCTGTTTGTGAAGATTGCTGAAAAGGTACTGAATGGGCCCCTGGCAACACTTCCACTTGCTTACTATGAGACTGAAATATGATCTTGTCCGGTCAAGGTTTAATGATAGAATATGTTCATCTATGAAATTTCTGTCTCTCCTAGGCTTGATCTTCATTATATACTCTATTAAAAAGTGAGGATTGCTGTTTCTATATTGCTTAAAGTTTTTTTTTTTTTTTTTTTTTTTTTACTTCAGGTGATCAGTGTCCCTGAGGGTGACTTCTTCTTTGACTTCATCAGACATCTCACTGACTGGATCAAAAAAGCCAGACCAACCAAAGATGGTAGAGTGTACCGTCCTTATCGTGTGTAAATTATACACTCTATCTTTTTGTTAAATAAACCTTATTAATTGCATTTTTGTTGATCCTGCAATTGATTTAATAATTTTCTCTGGATATGCAAACAATCATTTAGCAAGATTTGCTCTGTGCTCATTTGTAGGCTATATGGGTAATTAAGAACAGGGCACGGCAAGCCTGGAAGGTTTCAAAGGAAGTTTTGTTTACCCCTCTGGCTCTCTGGTAAGTCTAATGTTAGTTCCATCCATTTAATCTTCCTCTAGGTCCAGTGCCTTCTTTGACCTATCAGGTGTTTTTCCTGAAGAAGCTATGGACCAACACTGTCCCAGGAAAAGACCCGATGGCAGACTGCATGTTCCATTACTACCAGGTCAGCAGCAAAATAATGGCTGAGAATACATGTATGATAATGCATGCATAATTGTGTTGTTGTATTTTTAGGAACTTCCCAAATACCTGAGAGGTTACCATAAGTGCTCCCGTGATGAGATTGCCCAGCTGGGAGCCTTAATTTACCGAGTTAAGTTTGAGGAGGACAAGTCCCATTTCCCCAACATTCCTGTGATGCTGAAAGACCTCGTGCCCCAGGACTTCATCGCCCAGGTCTCGTCTGATAACTGGAAACGGGTGAGTGAGGGACAAACCAGCTTGACTTCCATGAAAACTTGATCAGGCCCTTTATAACTGCATTATCCTCTGAAACATTTTCTTTTACTTACTGCCCCATCTTCTTGGCTGTGCTTTGTAAATCACACTGGGGGGCAAATCATATTTGTAATTATCTCAATATTTCACGACTTAAAATGTCATTGTAATATTACCATTCAGTCGATGTGTAATGGCCAAAGGTACAGGGAGGCCAAATGCAACAGCGAGAGAAAGCAAGACCAGCAAGGACCCAAAACACCCACAGGGAGAAATATAAACGAGGCAACAGAAACAGCTCTAGCGCTTCCAGAAAGGACGCCCAACAATCCAAACCAGGAAGCAAAGCGAGAAAGGAAAAACAAACAGGGACAGCAATAAGGAAATATCTTGAGAACCGAGAAAGACAAAGCACCTAAATTGGTGCAACACCTAAGAAAGAGAGGGAAGGAATCAAAAAAGAGATTTCCCTAAAGAAATATAAATCGTAAATATACCGCAATTACTTTCGCCACAAATCCCTTACTAGAGATCGATTGGGACATGGGGTGTGTTTAAGGATAGCTATATCATCACAAATACAGAAAGGAAAACCCAAATTCGTCTCTTAACAATGCAACCCTGCGTGACATTATTTTTATAATCCTATACTTGATTAATTAGTAGATGTTCCTTTGCACTCAAGTGTTTCTTGCCACCTGTGAAAGAAGCCACGGTTTAGCTAATCTTATGCATAATCCCTTTAATCCTGTGGAATAATGCTCACTATTTAGATAATACAAAGGCCGCGAGTTCCAGATGTCAAAATGGAATAGGAGTCGTTTTTTAATCCGCAGCTTGAGGCCCGTTCATCAGTCCTTCAAATTCATACGTAATGAGCTGAATTATCATTCAGTAAGCAAGATGTCAGTAGAGAAGATACATTGTACAGTATTTCCCCTTATTTAGGAGCGCGTAGGCCTATAATGTCCCTGTAAATGATGAGTCCACAGAAATACATGTAAGTGTTAATTCACTACACGGCACATGAAATAACTTTATAGCTGTATAAGGCAAAACGATTTAGGTATAACTTTTTTTTTTAACTAAACACTACATGAATACAATACATGTACCTCTGATGAACTGTTTGTTCTGAGAATGCACATGGGAAAACCATCATTCAACAACGGACAACTTTAGATGGAAGGCCGGCTTCTGAACAATTTGATGACTCCAAGACCTACCTGATATTTGGTTAATTTTAAATACCGTTCCCTGTGAATGTCATCTCGATGACCCCTACACAACAGTGAATTTTCTATTAATTTGGTATAATAATTTGCATTTCGGTATATTACTTTGGCAAAATCTATCCGCCAAATAAATGTCTAATATTAATGTATAACTAATAATTCCTGTACACTTAACCAATTCCAATTAAAGGAAAAAAGACATGGAATGTGAGCTCTGTTTTCAGGATACTGCAACAAGGGGTCGCTTTAAATATAATTACTTCTGCCAAGGAGGTTATGTTTTTGCCTGGGTTTGTTTGTTTGTTTGTTTGTCTGTTGGTTTACAAAATTACTCAAAAAGTAACGGACAGATTTTGATGAAATTTTCAGGGATTGTACAGATTGGTATAAGGAAGAAATAATTAGATTTTGGAAGTGATCCAGATCTCCGACTGGATCCAGGAATTTTTTAAAGGATTTTTTGATGCTTTAACATTTTCGACATTTATGCATATAACTCCACCAAAAATGGTCAGGGCACTTGGAAAAAAAATACAGGACAAGTTTCGAACATGTACTACAATATATCAAAGACTGATCCTGAAAATGGATTAATTCCGGATACTATGATACCACTGTATGATCCAGAATACGAAAGTAGGGGACCTTCGGAACTTTCATTATAGGAAGAGAACAAATGAAGCTACAAACAGGCGACAAACACCATTATATAGCCAAGATGTTGCAGAATTAGGAGGTTGTCTCCGGATTTACTGTATATTCGAAAGCCAGGGAACTAGATCCAGAAGAAAACCACAATGACAGAAAATTTGATTTTCGTCAATAACTACTGAAATAATATTGATATCATTATGAATTCAGTTGCTAATGGTATGTTTTCTTGGTCAGGGAATCTGAAAAAAATAGATGAAATAAATGTAGGACTAATACAGTATTTATGTGTAAATCACAACATGTGGGGAAATGTTGCATCATAAGAAAAAAAAAAAAAAATGAAGCTAGAAACATGCAACAGACATCTTTAAACAGCCAAGACGCTGTGGAACTAATATTGATATAGCATTATGAATCAAATTGCCATGTTTTCATGGTCAAGGAATCTAAAAATTAAGATAAAATAAATGTAAGACTAATATCTATGGTGGAAGTCGCAATATGGAGGGAAATGTTGTGCTTGGCGGAGGTCTGCGCTCTCCGAGTGCTTTTCTAGTTTGACATGTGAATCGATAGTTTTGTTACTTTATTTATGACACAATGTAGCCTGGAATCCATACTTATCAAGTGCTGGTCGCTCCCAACGGTCACTGACTGATCAGTCTGGCCTCAGTCGTATAGCCAGCGTTTAGCCCTATGTCACTAATGAAGTGAATATATGAATATTCATGTTTTCTGCTCTTGGCTGATTGGGCAACCTTTTGGCGAGAAACATCGATCGAATATGAGTTAGCTGGCCAGCAACGGCATTCGTGAGTGTTATTTGACATGACCTCAAAAATTAGATTGTGGCTTGCTTGCGTTTACTCTTGGAGCGGTTGTTGGGTTTTTAACAGGATACTGTTTGGCCATATCTGCATTTTGTTTATTTCAGTGGAATTCCCCAGTTTAATAAAAACTAAATTAAATGATACTCAAATTACATAGCGTATTTCACTGTAATTGGCATTTGCTATAGCTCGAAGGGCATGATTGCATCAGCTAGATTAAAGTGATACTCCACCCAAAAACTATAATTTGTATATCAATTACTCACCATTAGATGTCTTGAACAGACAAAGTTGTTCTTCACCTGGCGCAATATTATGGCCACTGGAGAGTTTTGAAAAATTATCCAAATTCCTTTTGTGCTGGAAGCAAATGGGGTCACCTATTAGCAATGGGAAAACTCCACAAAACGTCCGTTGACAAACTTTCAAACCTATGTCCAATGCATGGTCCAGTATAATCCAAGTCTGCTTTGTCCACTCGTATCCTCACAACTCTAGAAACACAGTTATTTTTTGCTAAAAATAATAAAATACCACAGTTAGGCTTCAACTTGCGCATTCAACAAAGTCCTGTCTCCTGGCTCGTTCATTGCCCAGAGACCCTGCTGCCACTCAGATGAATACTCGTATAAACATGAGCCGGGAGGCGGGACTTCCGTTGAATGTAGAACCGTGGTACTTTATCTATTTTTAAGTCTATCTAAAGGGGCGGGGCACCCATGTGACTGTAGGCCAATCATAGATCTCGCATGGATTCTGTGCGAATATTTGAACGTCAAACGCTGGTCTACCGACTGAGGCCAGACATACAAGCAAGTGACCGTTGGGAGCGCCCAAAGCTTGATATGGAGGGATTCCAGGCTAGACAGAATGAGACGTGCACAGAAAACATTCTAAGGTTCATTTACAGTATCAATTTTTACGAATAAACCAATATCGTCAAACAGAGGGCTGTTAACCAGCAAACATAAGTAGAGTAGAGGTGGTAGAGGGAGTTATCTCCTTCTACCACATGACCTGATGAAATGATTAAACAGTAAACAGGCTGAAATGAATGCAAAATTACAATCTACATGTATGTTGCACGTTATGTTTTATTCAGACCAACGGTACATTTATACTGAGATTTTCAATGTGATTCTTCAACCACTGCTGGATATCATATATTCTTCTTCAGCCCACCCTCGATTTTCAAGGATAAGTAATTAGCGATTACCAACAACAACGCAGCAACGTATTATATCTATTAAATCCGCATATAAAAAGTCATTTTCAGTAACAACTGTGCCTAGGCCTAATTCCGACTACATTACGTCATGCATTTGGCAGACTCTAGGCATACATGTGTAGGTTTGGCGGCCCGCCTACTGTGAAGCTTATCTCGGTAGAGTACGAGGTTGATAATTGCACGCGACATAAGGAGGAGATTATCGCGAGAAATCCACGAGAGATACACAAGACGTCTTGTAGGAATTAGGCAGTATCTGCTGGCCTGTACGATATATATCCTGCTAAATGTCAAATAAAGCCTTCTGTGTGTTGCTAATTTTGCTGTTTATGTGCTGCTTTCACCAAACAAAAGAACCGTATGATTATTGATATCTACGTATTCCAAATAAGAAGACTGGGTGCACTGGCAATAAAATTAATATTCATGTAATTAATTTCTTGACCTCCATAGTGCCTCATGTTGGTGCCCCTGAACAAAATGGCCACCCTCTGAATCCCTCTTGTGACTGAATGCAATCTGATTTGATTGGCCTGACTGTTCTCATGTTTGTTTGAAGTCCCCCCTGACTGCTGATTGGGTCTTGTGTCTCTGTGCAGTATATTGTGGGATACTTCAACAAGCAGGCAGGAAAATCCAGTGAGGAAGCCAAGCTCATGTTCTTGAAAATCATTTTTAATTGGCCAACATTTGGATCTGCCTTCTTTGAAGTAAAGGTAATCCTAGTTAATACATTTGCTCAGACCATGTAATTGACATTTACTTCAATACATCAATAAAAATAAAACTAATTTATTCCATTTATGGATTTTACAGAATGATTTTATTTACTCTTAAAAATCTATTCCACAGCAAACCACTGAGTCAAATTTCCCTGAGATCCTCCTTATAGCGATAAATAAGCATGGAGTCAGTCTAATACACCCGAAAACCAAGGTAGGTGAAATTCTGTAGCTTTTGGCAAGTATGTGCATCTTTTTTCATGAGCCAGTTGAGGTATTATTTTGATTCCTTCCAGGACATCTTAACCACATATCCCTTCACAAAAATCTCCAACTGGAGCAGTGGCAACACATACTTCTATATTACCATCGGCAACTCAGTGCGGGGCTGCAAGCTTCTTTGTGAGACCTCAATGGTAAGAGAGAGCCTGTTTCACAAAGGCAGATTACTGAGTTAGCTGCATAACAGCACTAGCAAAACCCCAGACCCCATCCAAATCTGGAACCATGACCGACTGAGATAAAAAACAACTGTTGAGGGGTTTATGCTATCCAAAAACTCGAGAATTCCGGCACTCTAAAATATCCTCAATCTCCTTCATACATTGCCGTTACTATACTAAGCTGATACAGTAAGCCTACCTCCCTGCCTGTTACAAGAGCAAATAATAGAACAGAAGCATCCACCATTCATGAAGTAAAGAAAGTTTTAGTGACTGTGACAGCACTCTGATGCCAAAAACTTCTTAGGAGCAAATTTCTCACCATTCTGTTCAGATTTAATTTGGAGGCAGTCGGTACAAATCAAGCATCGGACACAGGTTTGCTAAAAACCATGGTTACATATACACCCAGATCAAATATTAGGATGACCCAGCTGAATAAACAAACAAGAGCTTGAATATTGAATAAATTTCAGCATTAAAGTCAGACAATCAATGTTGTAAGATGTATAGCATGGATACCGTAATGCCAGAGATATTGATACAGACCAATGGGGTTGGCTGTTTGCAGGGCTACAAGATGGACGACCTCCTGACTTCCTATGTCAGCCAGATGCTGAGTACGATGAGCAAGCAGCGCAGTGCCCGAGGCGACAGCAACTGAACTCCTTTGCAGAAGGAGTTTTAACTCTTACCTGCCATGTCCCTACTGCTCTTTACCTTTAAGCCTGTCAACTCCTGGACATCAGAATTGTATACCACATGAAAATTTGAGTTTGGTGTCATAAACACCCATCAAAGTGCACGCTTTGATCATTTTCAGGCCAACATCCTGCTGGGGAGAGTTGAAATAAAAGGTTTTTAGCAATGCATTTGCACACGCCACGGTATTTTTCTCTTATTCTGTGGCATTAAAACCTCCTTCAGAATCTACTATTGGTAATATTGTATCAAAGCCATTCGAAAGGCTAAAGCACTAATCATGCTGCATGAAAATGTGTAAAATGTTGATGTACTCGTCCATGTCAAGGTCATGATTTTGGCAGTCCTAGGAAAAAAGGTTTCTTTTCGTAAACAAAGGTCTGTCTTGGATCGTTCAATATGACAAGGTCAAGTATCTGCAAATCTACTGAGTCCTAGACTCCATCAAAGTTGTGGCAGTATAAGAAATTCTTGGCCATGATATTGTAGTCTGGCTGGTGCCATGAGGCTGTCCTAGTTTGTGATCAAGAGGAGCGCAATTTGAAATGACATCATCAATGTTTTTTTTCTGCAAAAACACTTTTAAATGTCCCTTTATGTCATGTTTTTAAACATGATTCCGTGCCACATGGGGCGCAGTCAGAGTACTGGCAGGCGTCTAAGGAGGAAGCCTGGTCTCTCAACCAGCTGCACAATATGACAGTAGAATGGCTTGAACCTGCTGAGCATGACAGGGCTCATAACCAAGATTTTACCCATTTCCCATCACACACTCTGCCTTGTGATAAATATAAAAATGGCCAAAATCAGTGTGCTGACACCTTTGGAGTGAATCTGCTTCCCTTTCTTTTTTTACCCAGAAATGGATAAGATGAGAAATGATTTTATTGACAATGGCCATAATGTGGGAAGGACCAGCAACTACCAACAAGCATTCATGTAATTAAGTGTCAGCGCGTGATTTTTATATGTGAGCCTACATATTTGGGTGTTCGAAAATGTCATTTTAATCACAATAATATTTAGATTTTGTATTTTCTGTAATCAGTGTACTTCTGCATTATTTTCTCATTCCATGTGCTCTGTCCAATAACAGTAGTGATGTACTAATTTATGTGTTATTCTTAATTCAGGTGCTTTTGATAACCAGCCAGTTAGAGCTCATATACTTTCTTGCGATGTTGCAATAAAGTGTCGAGGAATGACTATGTAATAAGTTTTCATTGAATTTTTGCAACACCCAGGTCACAACCTTTCAACAGTGTGGTCAATACATCCAGATCACACACACACACATCCAGTATTCCAACACGAAATGGATTTGAGGGCTTGTTAACTAAACAATCATTTGCCATTACAAAGGTTCATAAGAAACAAAGCTAAAAACAAGAGTTCCTCAAAATCCTGAATTTCTGAAAATCCACGTGCAATGTAGCATCGTACTCTGAATATCTCCTAATTACCCTTAATTTTCCAATCAGTTTTTATTTTGGAGTCAAAATGCACCTCTGATGCTTCACAAGACCACAGTTGGATGCTTTAACTTGATACTGTTTGCTCTATGATTGGCTATTAAAATTGACAGCTCTTGGAACAATAACGTATATGTCATGGTTTTGGGGGGTTGCTGTCTGTTGTGCATTTTCTTCGCCACCTGAAGTCTATCCTGTTATGCGATCAGGTGGTTGATTGCTTATTGTTTGCAGCTGTGGAGAGACTATTTAAGCTCTTCCACTGCTGTTTGGTGCTTTTATGTCACTCTTGCGAGGACAATGAAGTCCTTAGTGCTTAGTCTGAGGAAACTCCTTGAAAGAATTTTGGATCTGGTGTTTGTCCGTCCTATTTATTGTTCCGTTCATCACAGTTTATGTTCAGTCCTGCCGAAGGTCTTGTTTGTCGGAGCATAGTCTTTGTTGGTTCGCTCCTGTTCCAGCAGGAGGGGGTGGTTACTCTGTCTCTAAAGAGAGCTCTTATTTTTGGAAGGATTTTTGCCCACTTCTTCTGGGTCTTTTGCTGGCTGAATCTTTTGTTGGCGGAATCACCGGGGAGTGATGCTTCTTTTTTCTGTTCCCGTTTCTCCTATTAGTAATTGCTCATGTTTCGTGGGTGGCTTTTAGATGCCCTATTTTGCGTCGCGTCTGTGCCTCCGTCCCATTCTCCCTCATAGTATTTGGTTAGTTTACTGATATCATAATACTGAGATTTCAAAAACATTATTTAAACTAGAATTGATCAATAAACTACTTGAGCAAAGTGAGCAAAAGTGATTTGTGAAGAAACTTGGAAAATATCTCTCCCGCCGTACATGAAGTGGCAGATTTTACTGCAGTGCAGCACCAAACTAAAAGATTAGGCCAATGTTTCACTGAGTATGACCTGCCAGACTAAGATTTTAAGAAATCAGCGTGACATTGTCAGTTTGGACAATGGACACCAGTGAAGTCTATCTTGTGTCATGAGAATCAAAGTAATATGCTATCAATATACAAGTCAGTGCCCTTGCCTCATTTATAGCAATGCTGTTCAAACTGTGAGGAGTCTGATAAAACACCTACTTTATTACAACACTGTACACCGTATGTGCAACATTGACAAAGGTGACAAATATCAATAAAGGTTCATAGTATTTGGGATGGCACTCTGCATATTGTACTATGTAATTTCCTGATCCTCTTGATCAGTCCTTTCTAAACTTGATACGAGAGGGCACTCCTCTGCATGATGGTGCTCGTTCCAAATGCAATGACAATACCACAGTTTGAACAAGCTCTTCCTTTTTTATTAGTTGCTTTTAACATGGGAATACTCCCAAATTACTCTCTCCTAAAATATGCATTCGATAAAAAATACAATTTCTCTGGGCTTGTAAATTGTGCTGGTCAATATATCAAACAATTAATGCATAATAAGCATAAAAATTAACACCCAGAGGAGGAGCCAATAAACTTAAGCCTTTAATTTGTAGCCAAGCCTCTCTTGCAATCATTGGCCATGTTGAGCAAAAAGCACAGAATGAATGAGGGAATTGCTATCTTTGTAGCATTGCAGATAATCCTCGCACGTGGATTTTATAGGCAAGTTATCCTTCAAAACATCAAAACCACCAGATTATGAATAAATATATGAATAACTGCTCATTAAAATTCTAGTATTGACATCACAGTTGGAACAATAATCATCGTACGCACGGCTCCCTTCAATGGAGTTCTTTCAAATTCTTTTGCTTTTTTTATTGCTTTGCGGTTCTTTCAGAAATATTAACTAATGGCGATGAATTATAATTGGGAGCAGAACTAAAAATTGGAATGCAGGAATGTTTCTTGGACCTCTTTTTAGTAGTTTTCCAAAATATTCATTACCAGAATCATTACCTCACTGTTATGTAGCTATAATGCCACCTGGAGGCACTAATGCCATTCTCTTTGTGTTATTAAGGCTCAGCCCATTCTCTGTGATGTGAGGCTGGATCTCTGTACACACTAAAGGCCAGAACATCTACTCCCTGAAATCAGAAAAATGAGCCTAAATCATCATTACTATGTCGACTGGCATAGAGAGATGCCGTAACCATCATTGCTATTGCTTCACGTGTTCTCATCTGTAGTTTCTGATGTCTGTGGTGCTTATGCACTCAAATCAGGAAACATGACCAATTAAAAACTTAAAATAACATTTATTGCATCTAATAAAATACATACTTTATTTACCACATGAATTTTATAGTCATAGCATATCACAAAAAACACAGAATTTGACAAAATGTCACAGTAATATTCTGGGCTCTAATTTCGTAGACCAGGCGCAGGCGCAGCGCAGGCGCGGCGCATGGGGGGTGCGCCGCGCCAACGGGGTGTGTCCAGGCGTATGTGGCAATTTCGTGCCCGGCGTAGCCTGGCGCAAGTACTCCTCTGTCCCGCCTCTGCCCCTCCTTCCAGCGCAAGCTGGCAAAGAAGGCTTGTTTGGGTATAACACAGCCGAGTCAAATCTTCACCAGTCAAATGAGCTCCTCACCTCACCTTTAATGTGTTAGAATATAGAAGGCGACCCAGCCGAGTCAAATCTTGCTCACTGGCAAGAGAAACGGTGGATAGCGTGTTCCCATTATTACAAACTGTAGCTGCTTAAAATTTTGGGATTAACATGCATATACAACAAAGCAAGATACGTTACACATTTATTTCCAATATGTGATCTTAACTCAGTACGAGATCATAGCAATCAGGCTGCATTCCTTTCCCCCACTAAAGACGATGAAACATAAGTGACAATAATAGTAGCCTAGAATTAAGCCGCTTGCACACTGGACGCGAAACGAATTTTTCGCTCTACAGATTGCGTCTTGTGTCCAAAGGTCTGACAGGGTTTTAATAAATCGTCGTGTCCGATAGTCTATTATTGTTATTAATTTCTTCAAATCTACTGACTCTTTTAGATATTACACGTGAATGTTTGATAAGAGGGTTCAGTTCTTCAAGATGAGTACCGAGAATTTCAATCAATGTTTCTGTTTAAGCTCCGCTCAATAAAGTGAGTCGACACTGGCGCGAGACAATGTACAATGCCTCCGTGTCTGACAGCCAAAAAAAAGGACGATTAGAACAGATTGATAATGAAATAAAGAATAAAAAGAAACATTTTAACAACAGAGCATCCAATGAACGCTGCGATTCATTTATTAGCGGGTCATCTTTGTTTGATATCACGTTTGTTGCTGATATATTTTTATGCTTTATTTCGTTATAAATCTGTTCTCATATCAATACTTTTACTTTTTGCTGGCAGCTGGACATGGAGTAATTTGCATTTCGTGTCGGACAGTCTTGATCGTGCATGCGATGATTTCTTCACTCTGTCAGTGGTCATGGAATTGATTTGCTCACGCACTATATTATCTCTGCTGTGGAAATAAAGCGTGAATCTGTTCGATCCATCTGACTAATTTTCAAAAGAAAGACCGAATAAATACTGATGTCTATCTTCAACGGAAGAAAACAGATGAATAGGCTAAAAAGACCAAGAAAAGTCGATAGCTATCAATTTGCATTTTGTGACAGCCGAACACAAACATAGCCAAGTTTGCACGTCTAATAATTCCTGGAATACTCGGAAAAATTAGAACTTTTATGACTCTCGGACACGGAGCAATATTAAAACCCTGTCCGACTATCGCTCTTTGCATTGACTTTGTCTGGAATCAGTCGTGCGAAACATTCGTTTCGCGTCCAGTGTGCAAGCGACTTTAATAAGCATAGAACGCAAGCATTCGATATATATATATATATATATATATATATATTATACAGTTTGTGGTTGGCTGAGAAAGATGTGAAGTCGTTAGTTTGCATCACAGATTCAGTTGCGTTGATTAAGCCAGGTCAAGTTTCCATTACGCGTGGCAACCGCCTGACATCAGGACAATCGATATAGATACTATAATTTATGTCCTTATTCAGATAGTTACAATAAATAGTGCTTCCTGTAATTTTTTCTTGCATTGAAATGTGCCTGACATTCTGTAAACCTGCCTGTGAGATTTCGGTGACGTGTGCGCCCTCTGCGCCGGTCAGCCAAATTACCACTGCATGGAAATTAAACCAGGTTGGAGCTGGCGAGTTTTGTGCGCAACTCCAGCGGAGACTTTTTCTACGAAATTGTCACTGCGTCTTGATGAATATGTGACACCTCCCCCTACTGCGTGGCCACACCCATCTCGGCGCGCCTTCGTCTACCGAAGGCTGCGCACCTCACGAAATTACCACTACGCGGGCTGCGCCGTACGAAATTACGACTGCGCGGGCTGCGCTTCGCTACGCCACCTGCGCTGCGCCAGGAAATTAGAGCCCAATATCTTAACTGTAAAAGGAAATTAGGGAATAGCTTGATCTGTTTCACCAATTCATGCAAAGTAATGAGTTGTCAGGAGTTCCACAGAATTAAAGAGGCTTTCACTGGTCTTATCACTATACTAGTTTTGAACATCATAAAATATTCTCTGCAGCCTCTTGTTTTAAGGTAAATACCCTGAAGGATTTTTCAAATTAATCCTGCCCCTATTTTACATCCACTTTGGAATGGCCTATTTGTGTGATGAAGCTCATAAGTGCAACTGCACCTCTGTCACTTCTGGAGATAGGATCCCACGCTTTCCTCCAAAACAATTTCAAGCCATTGCTTATTTTCCTTCCATAATGGTCCGGAGGAAAAGTCCACGGCGCACACCATATGTTGCTTATGCAGGCAGCCTGGGGTCATCTTGTTGACTAGAGAAGGTCACCTCTGCGTTGAGGTCAGCAGAGAAAACAGGAAGAAGCTTCTACAAAATGAACAACAAATCTCGGCCCACCAGGTACTGACATTATAGACAAGGTCTGTGCTTGAAACCACAGGATAGGCCTCACCACAAACTAGAACAAAACTTTCACAAGATGCCCCACTCAGTTGGGTACCAGAGGCAGATCTTACCAGATCTGCATGGGGAAACTAGACAGTTTTATTTTCAAATGAAAAAAAAATAAAACACCCGCTGCCTGAGCAAGTGTTTTTATTGGATCTGCCAGTGAGTATGTAGATGCTTTTAAAATGATATTCCATTCTTTTCTAGCTTCCATATCACCGTTCACCCAAATGGCTGACGCTAGGCAGGTGTAGACTTGGTTAGCTCTCGGATGGGAGACCACCTAAGAAAGCCAAGTCCCTGTTGGATGTGGTGTTGGTGGACCAGCACATGGCAGTCTTACCTCTGGCCAAATAAAACCAAATACACCAGTGCAGTGATATTGACACTGCTGCAGGGGATGCTGTCTTTAAAATGAAAAGTTAGACCGAGGTCCTAATTCATTGTCTTTATTATAGATCCCACAACACTCTTCGACGAGAGTAGGGGGTTTCACAGTGTCCACGCTAAATTCCCAATCTGGTTCCTTCAAACTGCCACCAAATAAGCCCCTGATTCAATTGGCTCTAAAAGCTGTCCTCTTGTTCAGCTGATGTGTGGTGAGTGCTCTGGCTAAAATGGGCTTCCCAGCAGTACCGAGGTGGGTGCTACACATTGGTGCAGGTGAGTGAAGGTCCCCCCATATCACTGTAAAGCACTTTGCTGACCTATAAAGACTTTATGTTTTTGATGCACCATTTTCTGTACCAAAACTGTCCATATAAGCCTACACATGTACAAAATTTCAAATATGCAACAATCGATGCTTCAGTAACTATGAAGATTGGGAACAGATGAGCAATAGGCCTAAGTGCTTGTCATTCAATACATGTTGGATTGCTCCACCGTAAAAAACTTTCACATCAATGGAAAAAGTAGTCATTATTCAAAGTAATATTTCAAATGTCAAAGTAAATCAACACATTTTCCTCATTAATTTTTGATACTGCCTATTTCATTTATACATGCAAACAAAAGTGAATACAAATCACTTAGGCAGCAGAAATCAGTGTTTTTTGGCATGAGATGAGCAGGAAAGAGGTAGAGAATTCAATGGATGGCAAGCGCCGGTGTGATCCCACAATGTTGTATCCAATCCTGTCCTAGAAGCCAAGCTTCACTAACAGAAAGTCAGTTTATGTTTTTCTGTTGATGTACATCCTCTGAACATAGCGAACTGAGAGTGGCTGAGAGAAACAAACATTAAGGCAGAATAGCAGACCCCGAGACATCTTGATGCTCAGCAACAGAGTGTAGTTTTGGGGCAGTCGTTGGGTTTCGAGCTCGTCCAAAAGCATTGGTGCTGGAGATGGACCATACGTCACTCAGTTCTGTATGAAAATAAACACATTGTTAAGAGTTCACAGTCAAGAAGTAGAGTAGACTTGGGTATATGCACAAGTAGTCCACTGTGGAGGCATACTGCTCTCCATGGCTTAGATAGTTCTTTTCTTGGAAAAAGCATACATTTATTTCTAGCATGCATAGAATACAGAGGGCAAAATAGAAGGCAAAATGCCAGATCACACAAGTGTAGGCACTCTGAATTGCTAACCAGGCAGTGCTGAAAAAAAAAAACCCTTTTAAACAGAAACACCTTGAGTCCTAAACAGTGGCCCTCAACCTCATTATGATAGTCTACTCAAATTAATTCTGTTGAGACTTTAGTAGTTTATTCTTATGGAGCTGAAATTGCATTGCATTGTTAGATTTTCAAATAATTCAGATCTGGGTAAAATGTAAATATCTAATAGTTCGTCATCTGGTCGTGCTTGTCCACAGACCTGAACTCTTTGATTTGGCCTCTCTGAGTAGGTGTGATACTCACCTGTTCTGAACTTGCTGTAGGTTCCATTATCATTTGTTTCTAGGCTTTCTGAGTAGAAAGCCAGACCACGTTCCCTCCACCTGGAATACACATGAATAAAATCACTATTCACAAAGAAAGTTTGCTATCTACTCAATTACATGAAACAGCAATCTTCTCACTGCCACAATCAGGCAGAAACTGGAATGTTAATGAAGTGATTGCATGCTTAGTTCAGATTTTTGGGAAAAGAACCAAAATCTTCCTTCCAATACAAAATGAATATGCACAGTAATGCACCGAATGTGCAATATAGAACAAACAGATCAAATACTAAGTCTAATGGTAATAAAACATAACTTGAATCTTGAATGTTTTCCTGGTGTTTGCTCCAAAGTATAGACTAAGCACTCAAATACAGAATCAAATAATGGACAGGCAGGTCATTGACATTCTCACCAGTGAAAAACAAAAATGATGAGGATAAGGACAGAAGACACAACATCTGTAGGGATCCACATCCTTTCATAGTCCTCTGGAGTCTGTATGACAGCGAAGACACGAAGGTCAAATGATCAGTGAACAGACCAGGTCAACACAGCCAGCCTGAGCAGAGCCGTGCATTTATCACCAGTCAGTCTCTCACCATGAGGAATAGTAGACGACGCAAGTTCTTGAGGATGTGTAGGGCATTGGTCGTGACGGACTCGGCCCCAGCACACCAGGCGAGAGAGTACAACCAGGGTTGGCTAATTACGTACAGGTTAGTGCTGATGTTCACTGCTGCATACTCTCTGTAAAAATACAGATACAAAAACAAACGTCACCTGCGCCATCACAACTTCTTTCAGCCGCCATGTTGGCTGCATCAGTCACGCTTTTAGTCACGTTCACATTACTAAAAAAAAAAAAACCATAACTGTTAACGTCATCTTTTTGGGATTTAAAAACTCTTTCAGTGACTCAAAGGTTACAAAAGCTTGACCTGTTAGTTCTTGTTGTGGAAAATCTCAAAATTGATTTGAAATGACTAGAGCGAGGTAAAAGCTCTCATTATAATATTAGACTTTCTTCACAAAGATTTAAAGCCGAGCTTTCCTTTGCGCAAAACAAAGGGAATCATGTTTTTCTCCAACCAATTTTTACAATTAGAAATACATCTCAGGAAAGAACAAACAATATTACAATGGTTTTACATAATTTTTCTTCATTAAGGCTCTTGTCCCAGGACATTGTGGAAATCATGGAGAAAGACAGTCATACAAAATTTAGCTTATTTGCTACAGATGCATCCTTACTTTGGGTCAAGTTGACCCTGACTAGGTCCCATCTAGATTCAGACTGATTTATTAATCTTGAATTAGCTTCGCCATCTCTGCAACAGATGGTATACCAGACAACAATAGTGTCCCCATAGAAAAGTTGTTGTCAACTCTCGTCCTGGAGGGCCGGAGTGTCTGCTGGTTTTTGACGTTACTCTGCACTTAATTGATGAATGAAAGCAGTTGATTACACACTAAACTCATCTCACCTGGTGTCTTAGGTTTAAATAGGGTGGAGAAAACCAAACTCACACACCCTGTGGCTCTACAGGACCAGGGCTTGCTACCCCTGCCCTATAAACTTTTATCTTTACTTTGAACCTCTACTTTGTCCGGATTACAACTATGCTCAATGCATACAACTACATTGACAAATCTTGGTTTCCACTTAGACTTCTGTCACAACCTGCATGTCAATTTAATTGGCTCTAGGAGTCTTGTGGGTAGTTCCTGGTAATTGATTGATTGGCTTAATATTCCCTCATTCCCTCCCTATTTAAACAGAAGACACCTGGTGAGATGAGTTAAGGGTGTAATCAACTGCTTTCATTCATCAATTACGTGCTGAGCAACGTCGAAATCCAGCAGACACTGCGGCTCTCCAGGACCAGGGTTGACGACCCCTGCCATAGAATAAACATCCAGTATATCCTGTGACACGTGATCAGGGTTATTGGCAATCAGTACGACAAGAATATGCACTTTCATAATCAGAGTCACAGAAACAAACATTTTAAACAAATACACTCCCAAGCCAATTCTACAAGAGTAAGCAGTTTCAATATGTACATAATCTCACCATTCTGTCATCGTTGGGGCAAAATCCCAGAGGCAGATAAATAACTAAAGTGTGTTCTGCTAAATGGTGCAGTTTTCTATCTAATGGAATTTATGGAATTCACACATACATCCTGTTATCTAGTTCCAAACACAGCCTATGTCCTGAGAAGCATGAACAAAGACCTTCAGAGCAGGGAAAAAAGATCACACTCCTCTTAAAGTCTAAAATTAGTTTTATCAAACATACTAATCATATTCCAATACATAAAATTAAAACCACGATAAAAACTAATGAAAAAACAAGCAAGCATAACTATAGGGTTACATAGTGTACAAATGCTGCATACATGATAACATGGTTAATAATACTGTATGATACTGTGAATAACTGAATAATAACTAATTGCAATTGATAACTGATTAAGCGATTGGTGATGTCATCCACAATTGATTGATTGGTGACGTCATTTCCTCTTCACTCTGACAGTGGAGTGCCTCGAAAGGAAGTGACAAAAGGCTCAAACTGACAAACCTGATATCAGCATTAAAGGTAACGAATGTCAAGCTCCAGTTTGATCGTTTAGAATTGTCATTCACTATCAGCTCACAAAGTACATGCTGACATGCTAATATCCAGAGAAAGGGAATTTCAGCTGGAGCAAAATGCTCCTAATTATACTTTGAAGTCTGATTACATTTTTGAGCACGTGCAGCTAAAATGGTCACAATCTAGAGCCCTGTCAGCGACAATGACAAGACTGTTCAATAAAAGCATGTCTTTCAGGGAGGGAGAGAACCCACATGAACAGCAGGAAAAAACGCTGTCTCCATTTTGAGAGGTCCCAGCTGGCCAGGGCTCAAACCCACAACCTCATTATGGGGCTGCAGCACAAGCACTGCTCTATCGTGCAACCCAATATCTTATCAGGAAGAGGGTGTGGGGTGTATCCGTTTTTCTAGCCGTGGGTCAATATTCAAATAAAATTAAATGTACAAGTTGAGCAGCGCGGGCAGAGAGATTCTTGTGCACATGCTAGAGGGTTTTAAATGAGGAGTGAGGAAGGACATGTAGTTGCAGAGGAGATCGGGGAAGGTAGAGCAGGTGTTATGAGGCATTAAAGCAGCATCAGATCTGTTCCTCAGACTTGGCGCTGAAGCCTAAGTGGAGGGAAACGGTGACGCATGGATGTTCGGTAGGTGCAGGGATGTGCTACCTGATCTGCTCTTCAGACATAGAGCTGTAATGGAGGTTAAGCTTAACAATGTTGCTCTCCTGCAGCTCTTTAACGGAGGCCTTCCTCCCAGACGTCTGCTGCAGAGCTGGGTCCAACTCATGTACCAAGTCTCTTAACTCCCAGGGCAGCCACAGCACCTGCAGAGAATGGCCACCCAGCACACAAAGACGACTATCCTTAAAGTACAGTCATATGAGAAGGTACAAAAAAACCAAAGATAAAAACTACCAATACTGACAGTAGGCCAGGCTTGCTCAACAGCAGCCCTTTTTAATGAATAAAACGAGGAAAAAACCTTAAGTTGCTGGCTGAGTGCTACCGTTAAAAAACATGACCTCTCGAAAGGCCCAAAATATGCTGGTGTTGACCAGGGATTGAACCGAGATTGCGCTCATCAAATGTGCATGATCTGTCTTCCGAATATAAGAAAAGTAGAATTATTTGAATTACGAAAGCTCACTTGGTTGGAATGGATGGAGGATTCATTGTGAATGACCTCCAAAATGCGGCTGATCCAAGTGTCCCTGTAAGGATGGCCCCAAGGTGGGCGGTAAAGGTCAAAGATCACCATTTTCCCATGCAGGGCAGCCAGGTCCAGGAACTCACGCAGTGTGAAAACAGACTGGTTTAGCACGGAGACCCGATCCACTGGGCTCAGAGAGGAGGCTGTCCCAAAGGGGTCACGCTGAAAAAGAAGAAAGGCGAAGAGGAAGATGAGGAAGTCGTCAAAGAAGGTAAACCCTGGCTACGTCAGAAAATTATGGCCTATTTACTAATCCCTAACCACTTTTCTTTAACCTTTGTGGAAAATATCATAGGTAAAGGATAGGTGTAAAAGGGAATTCCTAACAGCTTAGGAAGACAACCGTGCTGATTAGAGAATCCGAATGCATACTAGGCAACGAGAACAAGTGTCCCCTGCCCATCATATACGTTTCTTTACGCGATTGGCTGGATGAATGGTCGACGCTTTAAATATCACTGCTGCTCAGAATTGTGGGATAGCATTATCTTTTTTCTTTTCGAAAAGGTTGGTTCTGTGTATCCTGTGCTAAAAGAGGTATATTAAGAAGCAATGAGGCACCTTTTCTTAACATTTGAGGAATTTGAATGCGCTTATCATAACTGCCATGTAATTATTTCCAGATCATTGTTTTAGGAGTTAGACTTAGAACTTTCCTAGGCAAAAAAGACTATTCGGACGCAGCCCCAGAGACTGAAGGCGGTATTGTCAAAGACTTCCTTGTCTACTTCCCTCAGACCAGTTTTAAGTTTAAAGTTCACAAATCTCAATATGGTCATTCAATAAAACCTGAAAAATGATATCTATTCTTCAAACAAGCCCATTGGGTTCATTCAATTACCAGCATCAAGAGCTATCTTATAGCCTTCTATAAGAGTATCTGTAAGGTCATACTACATGAGCATGAATGTGGATAGTAATTCCAATTCAAAATTGCATGTAAATAGCTTTGGCCACAAATTATTCTTTTACCTCCATAATTAATATGAGCCAAGACAAGTGAATCTTTAGGTTTTAGCAATGGATTGAAGGTCATCAATAATCCTGCATCTGTTTCACACAGTGATAGAACCTTTACATTTCAGTGTTCATTGACCATAGGCTACATAAAGTAGATAAATTAAGGCTACATATTGGCAATGTTTTATCAAAGCTCCCACACTACTCTGGCACTTTCAAAGCTATAAAACAGCAACGAATAAAAACCCTGCTGAACACGATGTAGCTTGAAAACTTCGAGATTGCTTTTTAAGTGTGTTTGGAGATGATATCTGTTTTAAAATGAAAACTTACTCATGTGAATGTAGCCAAAGGGATTTATTATGTGATTAAAGTGAATGTGTGCACACAGATAGAAGCTCACAGAGAGGAACCAGGCACCAGCGTTAAGCCTCTCAAGTTCAGTCCAATTGAACATGGCGGCTGGGGCATTTGCGCGGTCTGGGAACACTTCCTGCACGTTTGTGGTCCTTCGCAATGTTCTGTCGTGCATTAGAAATGGAACCCCATCATAGCTGTGATTGAAAATAAAAAATACAGAGGACTGTACCAATCAAAAACAAATGGTGACTTTCACATCAACATAGCTATTCTTGATATTTTCAAAATTTAAAGCATGGTATTCAAGCCAAATTCCACCAGTTATTTATGTTTCAAACTGTATATTATCACCTGTCGTCATAACTGGTCCGAATGAAAGGGTAAGGCAAGAAGGACTACAAAATTAGATATTTGTAAATAATTACTGTGCAACCATTTCCTTTATATACAGAAATTGCCACTGTCAGAGTAAGAAAATGAGAATGGATAGGTTAAAGGGACCTTCACATTGCATCAATGTCCTGCAACTCCAACTAAAATGACAAGCTACCGTTCATTTTCAATAAGAATTGAGGGAATTTCAGGAATGGTAAGCCATAATGGATGGTTACTGAAACTGGGCAGAACCAGTGATGTGAGGAAGTTGAGCGAAGTTTAGCTTTAGGCACTGACAAGCAATTTTGCTTTGGCAACTACAAGCCCAAATCAGAATAAGATGGGACAGCATGTTAAATTAAAATTAAAACTGAAAGCAGTGATTTGTAAAGTAACTTTGACCTGTCTTACTGTGCGTTTAAAAAAAAATTCAACACATTATTTGATGTTGCACCACATGAATTTTTTTTTGACTTTACAAAAGTAAAGTACACATCACTTAATGATGCTGCAATTCCATTTTGCAACACTGCACATAGGTTTAGAGACTGAAATCACAAAGAGATTGTGTGTTTCAAGCTTAATTTTGTCTGCTTCTTCCTGCAAACAAATCTTCAGGTGTGCCACAGTACCGTGTGCATGTTGTCGCATTTTGCAATTTGAGTGCGCCATACATTTTCTACTGAGGACTAGTTGGGACTGCAGGCAGGCCAGTCTAGCACCCACAGCCTCTTGTTACACAGCCATGCTTTTTTAATGCATGCAGAATGCACTTTTGTGTATCTAGCTGAAATATACACGATGAGATATTGTCTCAGAGGTAGCATTTGTTACTCCAAAATCTGAGTGTACCCTTTCAAAGAAGAAGTTATCTTTGCCAAGGACACTGACACCACCTCATACCATGACAGACCATGGCTTTTAGACTTGTTGCTTGTAACAGTCTGGCCGATCATTTTCTTTCTTGGTCTGGAGCGCACGGTGTCCATTTCCCCCCCAAAAAAAGACCTTAAATGATGTGATCTGCCTGACCATAACACACTTTTCCTATTGTGTGATGGTCCATTGTGAATGCCTTCAAGTCCACAGAAGTTGACGGCGCTTTTGGACACTGCAAACGTAAGGCATCCTTTTTGAATAGTAAAGTTTTGAAAGACATTTGTGGATTTAGCTTCATATTGCAGGACTTCACAAAGGTTTACCAAAGTAATCCTGTGCCTCTGTGGTTATATCACTCATAGATAAGTGACAGTTCTTGACGCAGTGCTGTCTAAGGGACCAGAGGTCAGGGGTAATCAGCTTACATGTCTGTGTGAGCTAAAGGAAACTTGGATTACTTTAGACGAGCAGCATGGAGACATTTTATTGATAATGGATGTATTTTTGGACATTTGAAGCTAAGATACCGAACAAAACTTCACCAATCCTCTTATCAACAAAGGGATAACAAAAATTTCATCTTAGGGTGAAATATACCTTGTTGTTAAAGATACTTTATATCCACAAGTTAAGTTTACTTGATGATCGCCCCTGAAGAATTTACTTACAATTTCTAAGTGCAAAAACTTTCCAAGGTTTTCCAAAGTAAATACCACTCCAAATTTTTTTCAGTGCAGACCAGAACAAAAGTGGAACCTCACAACCAAGGATGTGCCCAGCCTACTGGGTCCATTACAGCATCAGGTAATGCAAACTGGCAAAAATTATACAATATATGGCGCCAGATACCATCAACCTCTTACCACTTATTGGAGTGCCAAAATTTATTCAAAATTAGTAGTGTGCTTGATGCAAGGAAGATGATTATATTGATTCAGACTAATCGGTATAGCGCTGAAAAATAAGAAATGAGGCCCTTTGTTATGTTAATACATTTTCAGCAGGTGGGAGAGCGATGCTATCTGGTACTGACCTGATTGTGACGTCAGTCTCCAAGCCCTCACCTCCAGCTTCAACCACTTTCTCAAAGGACATCTGGGTGTTTTCTGGTGCAAGCTTTTGGGAAAAGATGAAGACAGGAGCATCTGTTCAAGCAGTGATTGGCCTCATTATCAGCAGCTCATTATCAGCAAGGTGGTGTTCAACCTGAAAAGACCGTGACTGAATACAGGCCTCCTCATTCCTTTTCCCACGCTACGTACCTGAGCTATCTGTGTAATTCTAAGTAAAATGTAAGATATAAGAAAGCCCACAAACTTAACAATCTTGAAGACTTGTTGAAGGAGTACTGACCTGTACAGCTCGCATGCCACTAGGTTATACTTTTTAGATACTGGCTTTTAGGTCAATATGGGAGACAGTTCAGTTATTATTAACACAGTAACTATTGACTTCTTCTATCATTCAGGGCAAACAGGAGGCCCTGAACCTGAAGTGCACTCATTCCATTCTGTTTACCATCTGAAGACAGAAATGTGGAAAAGGCGTTCTGCGGGATTTGTGGCTCCGAGTCATCCTGTCATGGACACTGCGTGTCATGGTTTGGGAGCTTTGAGAGCTGTTTGTTGCTCTCTTCCAGGACAATATCGTTTTGCTCCCTATCGGATTCCTGGGCCAGCTGGCATTGATTGGGGCCGTGGCCCGGACTCTATTTAAGCTCCTATTTCGCCTCGCTCCCGTTGCTAGAGTGTCAGTTCTTCTTTGGTGCATTAGCCAGTAAGGTGTCTTGAGAGATATTGTCAGGGACTTAGTTGCTTATCAGGAATAGTGTTAGTGAGCAAGGGAATCTTTGGCTTATTTCCCTTTTCTTTTGTTTTCCTCGAGCTCCCCTGTTTTCAACCACGGACGGCGGCAGGTCCGTTGGTAGAGTCTGGTTATTTTTATCTGTTTTCAGTCGCTCAGCACGCTGTGAGTGTTGCCTTTTATTTCTGGCCGCTGGTCTTGGCGTCCACTGCCAGCACCCGTCACACTGAGGGCTAGTTTTCATGTTTACTGATGAAGTGGGCTGGCACTCACCATGGGTGCACCTCTGTGCCCAATGAGAATGGGAGCAGGTCCCAGGGTCCCCTCCTCTTTGATGCAGGGTGAATAGAGACCCAGGGGCACCAGGTAAAGGGAGAGGAGCACTGCCAAGTACAGTCCTATGGTAACCACCCGCCGACCTGCAAAACAGAGGCATCTCAGATCAAACACAAAAAGGCCCAATCACCAAATTACTACATAGACATGTAAAGAAGTAACATGGGTATAGGTGGACAAAAAAAGCATTTAGACATTTTCCAGAAATCTGCCTGTCTATCCAGGCGCAGACATGCATGAAAAAGGGGCAGAATGCAGAATGCAGGGGTAGGAAGTTTGTTGTCTTTTTTACCTATACACGTAAAATTCCCATCACCTCATTGTTCACACAGAGGCAATTGAACTACATAATAAACTAGAACGGGCGCTCGGTAGAGCGCATACCTTCGCCGACGCCACTGAATCCCTCGCCACTGCCGTTGGTTTCATGCCGATCGGATAAAAATTGACCGAGATATGGCTGAAAGTCGGTTTTGACCTTTTCGTGGCCTTGACCTTGACCTTTGACCCGATCACTCCCAAAATCTAATCGATTGATCCTCAGGTCATGCCAAATCAACGCACCAAATTTTATGAAATTCCGTTTGGTACTTTTTGAGTTGTTCGATACACATACATACACACAGACAGACACACAAACAAATAAATACACGGGGATCAAAACATTACCTTCGTCAGCGAAGTCGCTGGCAAAGGTAACAAGAAAATTCTCAGGGGATAGTTATAGCAGTGACCATGGAGACAAGAAGAGGGAGCAACTTAAGCGACCACAATGAGACTCTGTATGTGAGACACATTTCCAGGTTTTTCTGAGTGGCATGACCACTAGAGAGGTTGTGCCACTATGGCAAGCTCCAATATTTGTTCAAAAATACCCCATTATTCATTCAAGTCATTGGTAACTTTCAACTTAAAATACAACATTAGTAATTTTATCCCGCAAGAAAATGTACGCTCAGTATGTGTTTTTCCTGCATCTAATAGTCTCCCACTGTGCAAATTCATTAAGCTACAGTGCTACCATGTTGATAGAGAAATGTCTTGTGGATTAATCAGGAGATTGCTATGTCCCTGGAACCAAAAACTCATGCTTGGCAGCTGTACTGCACAAACTTTAGCTCCACATTGCACAACATGACAGTGCCTGGGAACTGCTCCACTGCGAGCTGAAACAAACAAGTATCGACTACATTAATAAAAGCCGCTACATCTCCATGAATTTATTCACAACAATAATACACGCAAAATGTATATTTTTTTTTTACAATTTGCATATGACACTGTGCTCAGTGGTTACCTGACTGGGCATACTGTTGGCGCACTGTTGATAAAGAAATTATAAGAGAGTGGGGTAAATGTTAGGGGTGGGCTAAGAGTTAAAAGGAGTAAATTAAATTTACAATTTAAGAAACCTGTCTATTAAGCAAAACAATTTCCTTCATCTTGAACCATTAAAAATTCTACCATATGTTTATACATACCTTTTTTGCTCATGCGGAAGTAATGCAAGGCTATTGGCCAGGACAAGATTGTCATCAGCAAGACTCCACCAACATGCAGAAACGGTGCTGTAACCTATCAGCAAATCAGCAAAGAATAGCAGATGAATATAATTCAGACAATCAGACATTTAAGGCTCCTTCACCATGTACAATTTTTCCCACAATAGTGCAGTAACAGACGAATCTTGGCAAAACGAGACCAAAGTCTTTGGTCGTTACTTCAAATAGACAATGTGTGGCATGCTTTAGATGGCAGATTTTATTCAGTTCAGACAGGCTGAGTCAAATTTCTGACAATATCAAACGATGTGACAATCGGGCAATTAGACTTTTGATACGGACCACATCTACAAACGCAGGAATAATGTAAAATACACATGCGCGACCCAGCACAGCACATATAAACAAAGCAAAAAAGCACGCTGCACAGATGTGGAGATGAACTATGAAAGATTTCTATCACTATGCCCAAGGCTTGTTTTCTCCTTATGATTCATTTTCAAATGTTCACACTCACAGCAGGGAAGCAGAACAGATATATAATGCGCACCAAGATGATAGTAGACAGACTGTGCATTTTTCTGGATTTATAGTCTCAAGAAGCCAGGTAGATGAATTGGTTAGAACAACCCTAATTCTGAAATAGTTGGGACGAAGTGTAAATTCTGAATAAAATAAAAATGCAATGACTTTCAGATCAAATAAGCCAATATGTTATTTACAATAGAACAAAGATAACATTTCAAATGTTGAAACAGAGACATTTTACATTTTTATCCACAAATTGAGCTTATTTCAGATTTTTTGGCTACAACAGGTCTCAAAAAAGTTGGGACACAGGCAAAAAAGGGCTGAAAAAGCAATTAATATATAAGAGAATCAGTTGAAAGAACATTTAGCAAGTAATTAAGTTAACTGGCATCAGGTGTGTAACATGATTGGCTATAAAAGGGATGTCTAAGAGAGGCTGAGTCTCTCAGAAGTAAAGATGGCTAGACGCTCTCCAATCTGTGAAGGCTCGCATAAAAAAATTGCGGAATACTTTAAAAACAATGTTCCTCAACATCAAATTGCAAAGGCTTTGAAGGTCTCATCATCGACAGTGCATAAAATCATCAAAAGATTCAGAGAAACTGGAAAAATCTCTGTGCGTAAGGGACAAAGACAAAGTCCTTTACTGGATGCCCATGATCTTTGGGCCCTCAGATGCCACTGCATCACTCTTTGGCATGATTCTGTCATTGACATTACTAAATAGGCCCAAGAATACTTCAAGAAACTGCAGTCTGGAAACACAGCCCACCGTGCCATCCACAGATGCCACCTAAAACTCTATCATGCAAAAAGGAAGCCATTGTTGAGCATGATCCAGAAGCGCTGGCGTGTTCTGTGGGCCAAAGCTCATTTTAAATAGACTCCAGCAAAGAGGCAAAGTGTCCTGTGGTCAAATGCGTCAAAATTTGACATTCTGGTTGGAAATCACGGGCGTTGTGTCCTCTGGGCTAAAGAGGAGAAAGACCACCCCTCCTGTTATCAGCGTTCAGTTCAAAAGCCAGCATCTCTGATGGTATGGGGATGCATTAGTGCATATGGTGTGGGACACTTGCATGTTTTGAAAAGCACCATGAATGCCGAAAGGTATATAAAGGTTTAAAAGCAACATATTCTCCCCTCCAGATGACATCTATTCCAGGGAAGGCCTTGTGTATTTCAGCAGGACAATGCAAAACCACATACTGCAGCGATTACAATAGCATGGCTTCATAGTAGATGAGTCCGTGTGCTGAACTGGTCTGCCTGCAGTCCCGATCTTTCACCGATTGAGAACATTTGGCGCATAATTAAATGAAAAGTCCGTCAAAGGAGACCCAAAACTCTCCAGCAGCTGGAAGCCTGTATTAAACAAGAGTGGGATCAAATTCCAATGGCTAAACTCAAGAAACTTGTCTCCTCAATGCCCAGATGCCTCCACTCTGTGTAAAAAGAAGAGGGGATGCTACACCAAGGTAAACAGGCCCCTGTCCCAACGTTTTTGAGAACTATAGCAGCCATCCAATTTGAATGAATAAAATGAATTTCATGAATAAAATTGTAAAATTTCTCTGTTTCAACACTTGCAGTGTTATCTCTGTTCTATTGTGAATAAAATACTGGCTGGTGTGATTTGAAAGTCATTGCGTTTTGATTTTATTCACAATTTACATTTTGTCCCAACTATTTCGGAATTGGGGTTGTATGACAAAACTTGAAATCTTACAGTGCGACATGAACTGCAAACCAGAATATAGGAAACTCGTCAAGCAAAATGTGACATGCAATGATCTTGCAAGATTGCTTTTCTCCCACAGACTAAAGTCGGCTTTAGTCATTACAATAACACTATAGTACAAAAGTACTTTGCTTGGCATGGACAAGAGAAGATGAATTCCACAAAAATTTACTGAAGTAAAGTTTTCTGTTATGCATTCAATTCATCATTTATTTTACATCCAGTAAGACAGAAATATAGCAAACAAGAAAAGCAAGATTATCCATGACAAAAATTGACGCATTATCAAATAGAGAATAGCAAATAATTCTGGTCAACTAAAATAGATTTCTCAGGTGAGATTCATAAAGAACAGTCATGCCAAGCCCCATGGAGTATATTGGCTACAGCGAAAACAATGCTCAACAACCTGGAAGGATAGGAGGAGAGTGGACCATTCTTTGCTCCATAGGTCTGAGAGAACAGCTGTGGCCACAATGGAGAACGTCAGAGTAAGAAGGATTCCTATCTGTAAAAAATAATAAAACCACAACAAACAAATCATAAAACAGGTCCTAATACATCACAATCAAACTAACTCCAAGCCATCTGCTGCCAATTTCATCTGCTGATCATTTTGAGATATCAGTTTTTTCCCTAGTTGCTTTAGTTCCTGAGATATAGCTGAAAATAGGTGGTTTTACTCCTATGCTCTATTTTTAGTAACAGCGGCCATGTTATTCAGACAGCTGGCATAATCAACATAATTTTTAAAGCAGACATGCTGTGGATGCTTGTAGCTAATTTTAGTCTGGATCTGGATCAAAGATTTTTGAAAAATGCTGGCAAAAGACGACGAGACAGACGATGACAACAACAGAAGACGACAGATGCCAAGTGATGGCAATAGCTCACCAGGACCTTTGGCAGAATATTCAGCTATAGGTATTAAATAATTTGCTGGGGCGTAATGTAAACCTGTTTACATATTGAGCCAGCGCATACAGGATACCACAAGAAACTCTATATTTTAGAATCGATGCAGAGTATTAGCCAGCATATCACAGTAACTATGTCTTGTACCACAGCCGCTAAGTCATGACAATCACTGACCTGGGAGTCAGTGGAACCTTACCATTGCTATAGTAGTGTAAAATAACACATTTAATTTGTTGTAAATCAGTATTTTTTTTTATGATTCATTGCCACAGCTGTGACAGATACTCTCGCTGATACTGTAGGAAGCCAAAAAAAACATCTGTTTCCTCACTATCATCCCAACAATGAGTCCTGACATTTAAATCAGACTTGCTTCAATTCCGAAAAGCTCTGACAAGGGACTCATCGGGATTTTTTTAAAGTACTGAACAATCTGCCCTCTGACATATGACACAACACACACTAATTGTCATTCCAAAAAAAAAAAAAAAACATATTAAAATTACACTGTTTCAATGAATTTATTTACAGTGATCCAAAACAGCTTGTTGGGTAAAACTGAGCTGAAGTATGATGTGTCCATGTTTTAATGAATTAACTGATTAATTAATCAATCAATTTTTTAGCGGGTGTTTTAAGTGTTGTGTGCTCTGTCTGCTGAAGCAGTTAAGGCATATCACACATATGGGCTTGGAGAAAATCGCATTACTTTAGTCCAACGTTACATTCTTAACCGATCTCCGAATATACAATTTATTATTTGAGCAGAACTATATGCAAAATGCAAATAGATAAATGCGGGGAAAAAAATCTAATGTTTTAGGTAAAATAAGTTATATTTTTGGTTAATGTTGGTAATTACAGAATCAAGAGCTCATTTTGCTTCAGGGGCATCCCCCTAAGCATCAGTATGGATTCAAGAAGAAAAATTTACAGAGACAGAGGAATATCCTTAATTGCATTCTAAAATGATAGATAGCTTGTTTGGAGTGAATGAACTTCCAGTTGTGCAGGCAAGAGTATGTCTAGTGTAGCTTGCTTCCAAAACAGATTTCATATTTTCAAAAAAAATCACTTAGTAATAATAGAATAAATCTAATTTATCATAAGTGGCAGGTTGTTCTGAATATTATTCAACCATCCCTTTATATAAGCCCAAAATAGGGTGAAGTTGACAGTGAGAAATAGCATACTGGCTCCACAGTTAAGTTACATCATTATCAATGCCAAATGTAACATGCCTGCAAGTCATATTGTACAAGTAAACACGATGCAATCATGACACATTACAAACATCATTTCCTTTAAATGTGGACAGAATATTGCATTTATCAGCACCTTCTGCTGTAATTAGGAGTAGATTAAGCTTCTGGTTAGACATGGTTCAGGCAAGTCATGTGCTGGCTGCTTTAAGTATCAGAGAGATTTTACACATTGCCTAGCAACCACATTTTTAAAAAATTCCAAAACTAAACAAAAAATCCATGATAATCGGTGATCTATAGCATCTCCTCCTCATCGACCAGGGATACAATGATCATAAAATTTATTAAAGTAAAAAAGCTATTGAACCTTAACTGGCCATATGTGATAAAGTAATTGCCCCCAAAGTAACTAAATCAACCAATTAAACAAATTTAATTGATGATTCGGTTAAATTTTGGGGGGTTAGTCAAAGTTCTGACTTGAATCAAACTGAGATGCGGTGGCATGACCTTAAACGGACAGCTTATGCTCAAACACCCTCCAATGCAGTTGAATCAAGACAATTCTGCAAAGAGCCTAGAGCCAAAATTCCTCCAAAGCGATGTAAAAGACTCATTACCCATTATTACAAACATTTGATTGCAGTTGTTGCCACCAAGGGCAGCAAAACCAATTTTGTGGGGGGGGACCAATTATTTTTTCACATGGACGATATAGCTTTTGAATAACTCTTTACCTTCAATAAATTAAATTATTTAAAAGGTAGGACTTCCGGTGAGCCACGCAGCGAAATGGACTTGCTACACTGAGCTCCTGCCAAAAATTTTCCCTTCTTTTGACTTTTCATTCTTTCAAGTGTTGTTCTGATCTCGTATACGATACTTTAAGTTATCTCAACGATGGCCAACAAAAATCCTGCGAATTCTCCGCAAAAGCAACAGAATCCGATGAATAAACGCTTCAAGGCTAGTTTGCCACACGAGGATGTAGCATTGCTAATCAAACAGACGGTGGAAGCTGAAAGAGAGACGCTACGCCAGGTGGTGAGTGCTATGCTAACAGAAACTTTAGATAAAGCACTGTCTCCTCTCAGCGCCTGTGTGTCCGAAAACGGAGCATTGCTACGCTCTTTGCAAGATAACATGAACAGTCAGAATGCTAAAGTTGAGGCACTATCTAATAAAGTGGACACTCTTCAGGGGTCAGTACGTCAAGTTAAAAAAGATGCTAACAATTCCATTGCTGAGTTGGTCAAACTGCAATTAAAGACTGACGAATTAGAAGACAGAGGGAGACGAAACAACATCCTAATTGTCAACCTTCCTGTGGGTGTTGAGAAAGAAGATGCCGTTGGGTGCCTGAAAGCCATGCTTCCGAAATGGATCCCTGAGCTGGAAACGAGCGCCACAATGCCCTTGGAGATTGATAGAGCTCATCGGGTGTACGTTACACTGCAAAGTCCTCTCAAGCCAGCACGATGATTTTCCGACTTCTTCGGTATCCTGACCGTCAAGCGATCTTGCAAGGCGCAAGAAAGGCTAAACCATCGCTTCCAGATGGCGCACGTTTGGAATTCTACGCCGACTACAGCGGAGGTACAACCCAGAGGAGAAGCGCTTTCAAAGGCGTACGAGCCCGCTTTCGCCAGCGGGGAATTGACACATTTTTGATAGACCCGGCAACTTTGCGGATTAAAGTCAACGGAGCAAACAAATCATTCAACTCCCCCGAAGAAGCTGAACGGTTTCTGTCCGACACCGAGCCAACTGTCGATAGAGTAGCATCACCTGCTGAAATGGAGAGCTAAGGTTTGATGCATCCTATATACGTGTTCAATTTTCACATTGGACGGAGAATATAGTGTAAACTGAACTTTACAATTGGTCTCAGCGAATATTTTGAGGTAGTTGCATATTAGAGAGAATTTTCTGTTTTGTGCTGAATTAAAATGCCGGGCCACGTTTAAATTTGAAATGATGCAAAATATTTTTAGATTGATGGTGTTAGTTTTGTTAAAGCAGCAGGCTCCTAAGCTCCGCCTGGCCTTTTTATTTTATGGAATAATTAGAATACACTTGGTCAATTTTCTGTGTTTTGTTTAAGGAGGGGAAGATAGGCATAAGTTCATTGTTAATAGACTTCGCTTCGTGAATGTCACGGACGTTAGCTATAGAGGGGTTCAGGGGAGGGGAGGGGAGGGGTGTGGCAATGGCCACACATGAACCAACACTTGTATTTTCTTCGATTTCAGTTCACTGAAGGAGTAATTTTTATTTCTAGTCAGGATATTTTTCTATACAATGTATTAGCCAGGAGTGTATTCCTTTTGTCTTGTTTTATTTTCAGTGATTATGGGTAACCACACCATATTAACTTTAAATGTAAAAGGCCTGAACTCCCCTTTTAAGCGCACCAGTATTCTAGATTTTTTGCACAGACATAAAATTGACATAGCACTTCTGCAGGAGACCCATTTGAGACCAGCAGATGTAACTAGAATGCAAAACAAACATTATAAACCAATTGTTGCCTCAGGAGATGGCTCCCACACCAAAGGGGTGATGATTTTAATGAAAAGGAATGTAGCCCTTCAGATTGAGAGGATTAGCACTGATAAATCAGGGAGGTTAGCTTATTGTTGTACTTCTATACAGGGGCAAAAGGTGGCATTTGTAACTGTATATGCACCAACAATACATGAAGCACATTTTTCCCTGTTTTAGCAAAAGAGCTACTTTCCTTGGCTGACCATCTATTAGTTATTGGGGCTGATATGAATACCTTTTTTGATAGACACATGGATAGGTCACATGGTTTCGTATCAACAGTCCAGGGTGCAGCATCTAAGGCTTTAGGTCACTTTTCTAAAAGCCTGAATTTAATAGACATTTGGAGGATAAATAACCCTACTACCAAGGATTTTACCTATTACTCTGCTGCACATAAAATGTCCTCTAGAATAGATTATTTTTTGTCATCTGCTAAAATAGCCCATTGTGTTAAATCAATCAATATTCTTCCACGATACCTATCGGACCATAATCCAATTATTTTAACATTTGACCTTTTCCCCATGCATAGCAAACCAACAAGATGGAGATTCAACATCACACTCCTTCAAAATGAGGAATTTGTTGCTCAATTAAAGCTAAAACTGAAAGAATTCATTGACATAAATATCAATAGTGTTTCTAACCCTATGTTTGTATGGGCTGCAGTCAAGGGTTTCTTAAGGGATAACGCCATTGGTTTTTGTACTCATCTTAAAAAGATGAAAGAAAAACAAATAAAGAGACTGGAACTAGAGTGTCATAACCTTGAACAGGAGTTGAATTTTAACTACTCTGAAGGAAAATACATTAAGCTTAAACTTAAACAGTCAGAATTAAATGATCTGGTTAAGCAGAGAGTCGAATACTTAATGCACATAACTAAGCACAAATACTATTCTGAGAGTAGTAAGCCAAGTAGACTCCTTGCTTTGACACTTAAAAAACGAGAAAAATATGACTATTTCTACTATTCGTGACCCTCATGCAGGAACAGTGACAACAACACCAGACATAAATAATACCTTTAAGAACTTTTTCACTAACTTATATACTTCTGAATATTTTCCTACTCCAAACCAACTGGACTCCTTCTTCCAAAATATTAAACTCCCAGGCCTTTCTCCTGATGACATTGAAAAGCTAGACTCTCCAATTACATTGAAGGAGCTCCTTCTGGCTTTAAAGCTCACTAATAAGGGTCGCTCTCCAGGTATCGATGGGCTCCCAGCTGAGCTTTATTTGAACTTCTGGGAAATGCTGGGTCCGTTATGGCTTGGTGCACTTAACTTCGCACTAGACAATGGTAGCCTTCTCAAGGACCTGAATACTGCACTCATAACTGTGTTGCCAAAACCAGGCAAAGACCACTTGGAGTGTGCTAATTATCGTCCCATCTCATTAATTAATGCAGATCTGAAAATATATGCTAAAGCACTAGCTTTACGCCTTGAGAAAGTGGTTAATAAATTGATCCATTTGGACCAGACAGGTTTCATGAAAGGACGTCCATCATCGGACAATATAAGGCGGCTTCTTCATATCATTGATGGAGCAGAAAGAAGTGGCAGGCCTAATGGACTTTTTTTCCTAGATGCACAAAATGCATTTGATCGATTAGAGTGGAGATATTTATGGAGAGTTCTTAAGGAATTCAAATTTGGCCCAAATTTTATTAGAATGGTGCAAATTCTATACAGTAACCCATCTGCTAGAGTTTTCACTGGAGGAATTTCCTCTAACCCATTCGGCATACTCCGTGGGACAAGGCAGGGGTGTCCACTTTCCCCCCTTCTTTTCAATCTCTCTATAGAACCTTTGGCCCAGTGTATACGCCAAAATACTATTCTAACTCCAATATCAATAGGTTCCTCCAAACATTACATATCCCTGTATGCTGATGATGCATTGATTTATATTTCCAATATTCATTCCTCATTACAAGAGATCATGCATATTTTGAGCAATTTTGGTAAACTATCAGGATTCAAAACCAACTTAAAGAAGTCTGCTCTAATGCTCCTCAATGTGGACGAAAGTGAGCTGGCTCTCCCAACAGGCATTATCGTAACTAACCAGGTGACCTATCTAGGTGTTCAGATAACATCTTCTGTGTCTGCTATTGCCAAAGTTAATTATAACTTTATATTAAAGAAAATAGAAAATGATATTAATAGATGGATGCCCCTTCCTTCTTCTGTACCAGCCCGAATTTCAGTCGTTAAAATGAACGTTCTTCCCCGAATCAATTTCATTAGTTCAATGCTACCTCTCTCTCCTCCTGGAAAAAGGTGGACTCTTTGCTCAAATCCTTTGTATGGAACAAGAGACGTCCACGAATAAAATGGTCTGCGTTACAGCTACCTAAATCACAAGGTGGTTGGGCTCTCCCTAATTTCAAACTATACCATTGGTCTTTTACACTGCAACACATAAGACGCTGGCTAGACCTGGAGGCACAGACCTCCTGGATTGACATTGAAAAGGGTCTTGTGGCGCCAGTGAGACTGCAGGATTACTTATTTTCAGGTGTTTCAACTAGACAATCCTCTTTACGGTGTGGTCCAATTATATCGTATTTGTTGACAACATTTAGAGCAGTGGAAAAATACATTGGTGTGGACATGAAATGGCACAAAAATTCTCCCCTATGGTATAACCATGGTTTACTTTCAGGAAATAAACCATTTACACCAGGCCTATGGGTGCATAAGGGCATATATGATTTGAGTGATATAAACGGTGTTGACTCATTATTGAGTTTCTGTGATCTTATTACACAATATGATGTTCCTAAACATTCTCTCTTTCATTATTTCAAGTTACGATCAGCTCTTAAGCCTCATAATATTCAATGGGGTTCACGCTTAAAATTGCACCCAATTGTGGAAACAATACAAAAAGCTCCAAGAAGAATAGTATCATTTCTTTACTCATTTCTATGTGCACATTCAAAACATTCAGACAACCACAATAAAGAATGGAAAAGAGACATAGGAAACCTACAGGAAGGTCTAGATTGGGAAGCGATATGGGACAATGTTACAGGTTCGTCAAAAAATCCCAATCATCAGTTTATTCACATGAATATATGTTATCGCACCTATCTGACCCCCCATAAGCGGTACTTGATGGGGTTAGCCCCCCATTCCTATTGTACTTTTTGCCCATTTGGTAATGTGGGGACGTTTATGCATTTTGTGTGGAGCTGTCCGGACATTTTCTCTCTCTGGACTAAAGTAGTAAATACAATATCTGCCCTAACAAACATTGATTTCCCAATGGACCCCGCTCTACACCTTTTGCTTGACGACTCAAGGTTTCCCATCACAGAGAAAACACGTAAACTGTGGTTAGCAGGTATCACTGCTGCCAAGAAATTGGTGGTTCAGAGATGGCTTCCACCTCATGACCTCTCACTTAAACACTGGTTATACACACTGCTAGACATTTTGTACCTAGAACTATCCTCAGCAAGAATAAACCATGGTAAGGCTGCAACTGTCAACAACTGGTTGAGTAGAATAGCAACGGTGAAGGAGCTTCTCTCCAAATAGATGGGAATATTTACTTTTCTTTTTTTCAAAAATTTTATTTTTTTCTTTTCTTTTTTTTTTTTCTTTTTTAATAAGTTCTATTACGTACATTGTAAACTGCATGCTGTGTCTCCCAGCTGACTTTTGATATTTAACTGTTTGAAGGTAATGTGTTGGTCAGGGACAGGGTGGGATGGGTAGGGGGTGAGGGAAATTATTATTTTTTTCTTTTTTGTTGTATTACATTGTGATGTGTATTTCCCCTATGTTAAAAAACAATAAACAGTGCATTACAAAAAAAAAAAAAAATTTTTTAAAAGGTGCATTTTGTGCACATTGTTTTTGTCTTATATTAAAAACTGCTCTGAAGGATGGAGCAATAAGATTAGGTCCTATCCAGAATCATTAAATTGGCCAATGTCTCTACTCAGGGGTTTTTACATTTTATTACTGCAGAGAAGGGTGCAGCAAACTTCTGAATAGGCTGATAAGAAATATGGGAAACTGAGAGGGTGTGGACACAAAAATGACAGGAAGACATTAGTGAAAAGTACTGACAGGGCAGGAAGTGTGCACTCTACCTTGTGTCCCCAGTGCAAATACAGTTGCTGCCCCTCAGACAGCAAACATACTCCAAGAACCTGTGGAAGAAAATGGCCACCATCAAGATAATTGGAAACACTCAGAAAGGCTTGCACTGCATTCACACTGCGAGGGACAAGAAGCTTCCATGTCGATCAGCAGCTCCAGGTGGCTGCTTGTTGCTCAGAAGCTAGCTACTAGTGAGCATTCCAAAAGCACTGCAACTCAGTCAGCAGTCAGCTAACGTGGCCAGCAGATTCAGTTGTTGCAGAAAATAATACCAGCCGCCAAACAAAATGGTGGATTTTTGATGGTGTGGGGCTGCTTTGCTGTTTCAGGACCCGGGTGACACAACATGATCGATGAAACCATGAATTCTGCTCTCTACCAGAAAATCTTGAAGAAGAATGTCTAGCCATCAGTTTGTGACCTAAATGTCAAGCGCAATCGGATTATCCAGCAAGACAATGATCCAAAGTCCACCTCTGAATTAAAAAAATTGATGGTTTGAGAGGTCTTGTCAAAGTGCTAACTTGAATTCGATTGAGATGCTGTGACATGACCTAAAACAGGCTGTTTGTGCTCGAAATCCCTCCACTGTGGCTGAATTAAAACAATTCTGCAAAGAACAGAGCGTCCGAGTTCCTGCACAGCAAAGTAGAAGACTCATTGTCAGTTATTGAACACATTTGATTGCAGTTGTTGCCACCAAGGGTGGCACAACCAGTTTTCAGGTTTATATATGCACACATTTTTTTAATGAGATTTTTAATAACTCTATCTTCAATAAATGAAATGAGTATGAGAGCTTTTTAAGCGTATAGCATTTGTGCTAATTTTTATTTGTTCATAGGACCAAATTTGTATTGAGGAATTCAATTCCCACATTACTTTTTCCAAAAAATGAGTAATTTAGGAGTCATCTTGAAATTTAAAAATGAGTTGGGAGCACACCTAAATATTTGTGCGATCCATGTGACATCATACAGGGAAGACATTTGACATGACTGATCTATATTACTAGATTTGCCACCTCATATTCGCTAGCACAGAGAGCAGCATGTCCAAACCATGCCATTATTAAATGTTGTACAGCTATTGTTAACATTACGCATGTGTATAGCGATGCAGCCCAATTCACCAATAAAAGCTCTGATTCCGTACCTAACAAATCAAACGGTTTCCTGGCAATATGTCTGTAAAGCTAAGGTTTTGAAAAGTCAAAAATATTATTTCACTGAAGTCAAAAGTTTGGATTATGAAAGACTAATCCAAAGCAGCCAAGATTATGATGATTACAATTTTGTATTTACTGACGTCCTGACGAGGGAAATTTGAAATGGGGAGGGGGGGGCCTAATGTTGGGATCAAAATAAATTCGGACACACTTTTCTTTTAGTTATGGGGCTTATCCCAGTTTCGATCATATTCAGGATATAGCGTTTACATGCATACCGAGAAAACTAGTTATTCGTATCCCTGTGAGCAGGATAAATACTAGTATCCCTGTTTTTGATTACTGCATCTTATTTGTGCAGGTGCCTGTGATGTTTATTTTTCCCATCAAAAACCCCAGCAATGTTGCTCTCTGAGATAAAAATGAGCCCGCTGTGGCTATTTGCTTGGAACTTTTCAATGCCTACATAGCGTGATAGATATTGTTTGTCCAGTCCACCTCATTTCCAGCCACGGTAGAAGAGAGCGACAGCAAATATTAAACACTTCAAAACTTTAAAATGTAACCAGTGACGTGTTTCCCAAAAGCCCTATTGCTAACTTGCCTAGCTTGAACCATATACAGTCTATGGTTCATACTGCGCAAGTTGCTGATATGGTTAACAACTACGCTTGAAAACAGTGTTTTATTCATCGCTGTCAATGACAGTTTGACCATTAAGTTGTATTGAGTGATATATGACAAATAGCTGATGAATGGCCAAAGAAGACCACCATTAATTGTCGAAAGAAATCAAAAACAGAATGCCATTGCGATGCTACCTACAGCAGCTGGGTAAACAGTGATCAAGTCTTCCAATCATCTGTTCTGTTTTCCAGCCAGCAAGACAGCTGGTTTATATTTTTTATATATATTTGGGAGGGGAATTCAGTTGATAAATGTCATTTCCTTTAAAGTTTACGGTTTGAAATACCATTTGGGATGTGGACTTTGCTGTCTATGACTTGAGTGAGGCCTTGCCTGTGCAGGTAGTCGGCAGCCGTAACAAACTGGGGTAAGGCGTATACATGTCATGAATAAATCTAATATTGTGTAGTTATGCTTAATTTTCTTTCCTTCCATATTCAATATGTGCATTCTAGCAATAAGATGGTATCTGACATTGAAGAGAATTTGTACAAGTGAATGACATCAATGTCGCTACTATCAATTCCAATTTGAGTGTCCAGAGCATGACTCTTCTGCCATGCAACACTTAGCGATGGCACCAACATTGCATGTCTGAAGTGACATGATGGCCATTCCAGTAATTTAGTTCAATGTACTGTAGTAACTGTACCGTCTTCCGCAAATAACACAGCATGACGTAAACATGAGTAGGCGGAGCTAAACGGCCCCCCTCTTTTTAGGAGCAGGGCTTGTTTGCTCAAAAAAGTAGAAATAATCATTAAATAAATGGTTATAAATGTTAAATGAAACACATTTTAGTTGAAAAATGAATGGCTTCATTATGATTAAGGAACTTATCAAATGCAGCAAATACCTGAAAATGCTGGATTATAGAGAGGCTTTAAAAAGCTGCATTTTGCATTTACTCATGTTGTTTTCATTAAAATTAGTTCAATGATCTGAAACATTTAATTTTGTCAAATAAGCTGAATAAAAGACATCAGGTAGAGGCCAAACACTTTTTCACAACACTGAAGCATTTTCAGAACTGAGTCTTACTTAATGTTGCTATCTACATGCAATCTTTTGATATTAAAAGTAAGCTACAATGCTAATCAAAAACGTATAACCCACTAAAATACAATTTTCAATCAATCTGCAAGTGAGTAGCGACCTCATTTTTGTCATACACATGCTCCGTCATTCTGCTCAAAAGTGAATTTTGGTTCTTTCACACAGCAACTTAATGTTTATCCATTTAGTCAAAAAGAACAAAAGTTTTGCCAGAGTGAAAGTTTGCAACTTCTCTTATTAAGAGGGTAAGGCATCTGAATTGATACTATTTTTAGTTTGTCGCCAAGCTGCATTGCTTCTCATTTGCATAAAGTTAAGTAAACACAACTCAACTTCTCAAGACATTCCAAACAGTTCAATTTTAGTTTAATTGAACCAGAGGACATATGTCCAAAAAGTAAGATCTTGGTTCCCGAATGCTGTTGTATGCTGACTTTTTACGGTGGTTTTGGAGCAGAAGCTTCTTCCATGCAGAGCAGCCTCTCAGCATATGTTGATATTGGGCTTGTTTTACTGTCATATTGGTAATTTGGTACCAAATTCCTCCAGCATCTTCAGAAGGTTCTTTGTTGTTGTTCTGGGATTGATTTGCACTTTTTGCACCAAAGTACACTCATCTCTAAGACACAAAACACCTTCCTGAGTGGTATGATGACTGCATGGTCCCCATATTGTTTTACTGCCCTACTATTGTTTGTGAACAGATGAGGTACCTTCAGGCATTTCTTAAATACTCCTGTTAGTTTTATAGTACTTTCAGAGTAATTTAATTGCAGTTTGGACTGATGACACACAGACACACGAATCAGCTGGAAGCAATACTAGCTTCCCTTTTGCAGATGGTATTAAAAAGGATTTCCTTTAATTCCATGTGTTTGCCAAGTAGCCTGCTAAACAAAACATTTCATTCTCAAAGAGACATTTGAGGATTTTGGCTTTAGTCATTCCAATAAAATCCACCACAGAATTCACTTTACAGAATCAGGTGACAAGAAATATGGGAAACTGAGAGGGTATGGAAACAGAAAAGACAGGAAGACATTGGTGAAAAGTAAATTATTTCTAAATCAATACTTATTAGTGATCATACACAAACTGTATCCAAGCAGACAAGCTTAGAAACTGCAGTAAAATACTATCAGACAGGACAGCCAGCCAAAATTGTGATTTAATCCTGGATGTGGCAACAAAAGGTACACATTGTAAAACAAGCAATAACTGGCTATCAGTTAATGTACAGCACAGCAGCAGAGTGAAACTTGACTCAATGAGGCTAGTGAGAGTATTCTCTCTTAAATGGTTGTGATTAGGTAGCTATTGTGCCGTATGTTCAGAAAGTCCAGGGAGGCAAGATCTCATCTGCCTGCTAAAGCAAATATTTGAATTGTCTTTTCCTCCCTGCACATTGTTGGACATAAATCATTCCATAAAATTCCACTGTAAACTCCAACTGCATATCAGGCCCCAAGTGTATGTCCCTGTGTGGCAAAATGTGCTATGTCCAACCAATTTTTTACAAAGTTCATTGAACTACAGCAAGTTTGTAAGTGCCCCTGCACTCTATGAGAACTTGAATAGTGAGTATGTAAAGGTGTCCTCACCAGCAGTAGAGTGACATAGCTGAAAAAAGCAGCAGCTACCACCAGAAGCACCACTGACCAAGGGAACCAGAACCCCAGGTTTCCAAAGCTGAACCTAAAAAAAGAGGCCAAGTATTATCTATAACAACCTAAGCATAACAAAAAATCGTAGCAGAGGCAACAAAACAAGTGAGGCAGTGAGGTATGTGGGTTTGGGAAATACATTTCCTATGAAATATGTTTCCTGTTTCCCTGACCCTTTGAAGAAGAGATTCTCCCTGAGCCTAATCAATGTAGCTGCAATATTACAGAACACACCATTGTCTGAGTGAATACTCTATTCTGATTGGCTGCAGGGTGCACATTACTTTTTGATATACAGACACCTACTAAGTAGTCCCAGTGAAAATGTCTGTTCATCATTCTTAATTAATGTGCTGGCTTTAGCCATGCCTTGTAACCACAGCAACAGGAACGCAGTCAGAATCATTTATAATTTATTGCAACAACATGGAAAGGCTGTCCAGACCCCAGAAGACAAGCAGTACAAGGCCAGCGCCCAACAGTCAAATGCACTCCTTGAAAGGCCGCTTTGCTGGACTTGCTAATAGCTTCAGCTAGCTAATTTCACACTAAGTGGAAACGATGAATTTAATTCTAAATAAGACAGCCAGCAAATTTTAGCAAATAGGGCTAGTTTTCCTGCTGTGGGTCTTTGCAATGTCTAGTGCAAAATGAATGTCAATTCAGTTTTTTCTATTTACTGTAGCGGTATAATTTCCATCTCTGCCAATCTGTGGGGTGGAATTAAATATTGAAATGTTTATTCACAATAAAAACACAAAAATTTGTTTATGAAAATTTTATTTAGTGTTTATCAACAGTACGGGGTGTAATTGACTTTTTTTTATTTCTTCCAAGAAATAATGTTCCCTTTCTCATAAATGTTATGGCTTCAGATAAACTTTAGATTTTGATAGCACGATGCATGGCAATATACATTAATGTTCAATTTTTTTTCTTGGGCGAGTAACCATGGCACCATGGTACCAGCGAAGGTTCTCCGGCCGCCACGTAAAACCGTTATTTTTTGATAATGGAGACCTCATTGGGCATATTCCTTACTTCCTTACACATATCCAGGAGGATTAGGCTGTCCCTCAAGTAAAGAAATTAATGTCAAGAGAATATAGTGGAAGTGCCCAGATAATGAAAAACAGTCTTAGACTGACAAAATGTTATAGAACTACCAAATGCACAGATAAAAACCATCAAACCAACACACGCTGAAGAACATGGTCCTTGAACTGAGACAGCAAAACTGCATCTTGTAGAGGCATTTTTCATTTTGAACATATGACTGCACCAGATGAAGAATACACTGATCAGCCGTAACATTATGACTACTGACAAGTGAAGTGAATTACCTGGTTAATTACATTGATTACCTTTTTACAATGGCCCCTGCCAGTGGGTGGGATCTATTTGGCCGCAAGTGAATACTTCGTCCTCAAAGTTTATTTATGCTAATTTAAAGCATAAATTTACTTTTGATTGCTCTCTTGAGCCTGCATTGGACCTACCAGTCAAAGTCATTGTAGTCGTTCTGTGCCTCACTCCAGAAATACAGAAACACCAAGGACAGGCAAAATGTTGCAATCAGCAGTCCAAAGCTGCCACACTCTATCTATGAAAAAAAGAAAAAACTTTATATTTTCAGTGCAGCTCAAAAACAGAGGATTCACAGAAAACTTTATCAGGAACAACATACTAATACTGGGTAAGGCCTAAATCATTTGTGACACGCATTCCACAAGAAGCTGAAAACATTACATCGTATAATTTCTGCAGAGCAGACCACAACACAGTCAAGCTAGCTACACATCTGTTCTATCACATACCAAAACAGCCATACTGATTCAGGTCTGATGACTGGGAGGCAGGGTGGGAAATCATCTTTTTAAATGTGAAAATCTACAAGACACTGACAAATAATTATTCAGATTCACCAGCCACTCCATAAGAAATCATTATTTCGTGCCTGAAATCAACCAGTCACTTTCATATTTTATCAGCATTTGTTTGCTGGCTGGTGCTAATTGCTGGCAAGGCCACTGAAGTACACTGAATTCATTATCATGTCTATGTTCATGAAACCAGACTGAGATTATTTTTGCTGTGTAACATTGAGCGTTTTCTAACTTTATCGCATAACTGTGGTAGGTTTCCGATAGATGACAATATATCTTTGATATTATCCAGGGGTAATATCACTTTTACGAAAACTTCATTGGCTGAGAGCATGGGAAAAATATTGCCCCTCATTATGTCACCTTCTTCGTGTTTAGCGAAACTGAATACCAAGTGTAATGTTGGCGAAATCGGTATGCCTAAGCACTGTTGCGAGTCAGCTAAGTACCGGTCGTCACCAAGTTATCATATTTGAGCAAGCTAGCCAGCGTGCACAAAGTACCTTTACATAACCATTATGTAACATTGGTTGGTTAGCTACCGACTCAGTTAACAGTGAATTTGAAACCGTGGCTAGGTCAACCATGCATGTTTGCAACTCAGTGACTTACGGAGTATCAGAGTTATGGCACTACCTCAGTGCTAACATAATGGGAATTACTATTATGGCGCTAACAGAAATTAAGTTTGTTTTCTGTTGAATTATGCAATTAAGTTGTGTGTGAGTTGTGTATACTCTTGTATATCAGTTGTGTCGTGTGAAAGTTATGAAACTCCTTGAGTAAATAAATTTTGGGTTTGTTGCTTGCTAAAGCTCGCAACAAACCCAAAATTTACTCAACTTGTTCCATAAATTTCATCTGACATGTCCACCTGTGTAAGATCCTTCAAGTCAGTGCTTCCCAACCCTCTCCTGGAGGCCCACCTGTCCTGCATGTTTTAGATCTCTCTCTGCTTCTGTACGGGTGATTCAAATGATCAGCTCATTAAATCACCCCCAAAAGCCAATTGATAACGTCCTGATCATTTGAATCACCTGAGCAGAAGCAGGAAGAGATCTAAAACATGCAGGACAGGCAGGCTGCAAAGAGGTTTGAGAACCACTGCGCTACGTAAGTAGCCATTTGAACATGGGTAAATCGTGGCCTTCAAAAAATGCACATGATGGACAATATTCAGATATGCTGTGACATTCAATAAATTGGTTGATTGGTATGAAAGAAAATTTTCCCCACATTCCACCACCACAACCATCAGCATAAACTTTTTATGCAAGGCAAGTTGGGTCCATGGGTTCAAACTGTTGGCGTTAAATTCTGACCAAACTATCTGCATATCAAAGCAGAATTAGACATACATCAGATCAGTCTACATTTTTAAAATCTTTGACTTTCTACTTCTGGGGAGCCAGCGCAGTCTAGTCAGATGTCAGTTCTCGGCTGACAGAAGTGGAAGCCTGTCCACCTCAAAGTGAGATCAGTTGAGCATTAAGATACTGGGCTCTAATTTCTTGGCGCAGCGCAGGTGGTGAAGCGTGGCGCAGCCCACGCAGAGGTAATTTCGTCCGGCGCAACACCGTGCGCAGAGGAACGTGCACCGAGATGGTTGTGGCGGCGTAGTATGGGGAGGTGTCTCTTACTCATCAAGACGCAGTGACAATTTCGTAGAAAAAGTCTTCGCTGCAGTTGCGCAGAAAGCTCGCCAGCTCCAACCTGGTTCATTTTCTGTGCAGTGGTAATTTGGCTGACCGGCGTGCAGTGCGCACACGTCACCGAAACCTCACAGGCAGGTTTCCAGAATGTCAGGCACATTTCAATACAGTAAATAATTACAGCAACCACTGTTTAAGGTAACTATCTGAATCAGCACATAAATTATAGTATCTATATCGATTGTCCTGATCTAAGATCAAAGGAGGTTGGCACGCGTGATGGAAACTCGACCTGAATCAACGCAACTGAATCAATGATGCAAATTAACGACTTTGCATCTTTCTCAGCCAACCACATATTGCTTCGGCATCAGGCAGTGTGTATATAATGCTTGCGTTCAATGCTCGGTAAAGCCGCTTGCATACTGGACGCGAAGCAAATTTTTCGCATGACTGATTACAGTCAAAGTCAATGCAAAGAGCTATCGACTTATCTTGGTCTTTTTATTTGTCTGTTTTCTTCCTTTTAAGATAGACAACAGTCTTTATTCGGTCTTAGATGGATCGAACAGATTCACGCTTTATTTCCACAGCAGAGATAAAATAGTGCTTGCAATCAGAGAGCAAATCAATTCCATGACCATTGACAGTGTGAATAAATTGTCGCATGCAGGATCAAGACTGTCCAACGCAAAATGCAAAATACTCCATGTCCAGCAGCCAGCAAGAAATAAAAGTATTGATATGAGAACAGATTTATAACGGAATAAAGAATAAAAATACATATACATCACCAACCAACAGAACATCCAAAAAAAGATGACCTGCAAATAAATTAATCGCTGTGTTCGTTGGATGTTCTGTTGTTAAAATGTTCCTTTTTATTCTTCATTTTGTTATCAATCTGTTCTAATCGTCCTCTTTTTCTTTTTTTTTTTTGTCAGACACGGTGACATTGTACATTGTCCTGTGCCAATGTCGACTCACTTTATTGAGCAGAGCTTAAACAGAAACATTGATTGAAATTCTCGGTACTCATCTTGAAGAACTGAGCCCTCTCATCAAAACATTCACGTTTAATATCTAAAAGAGTCAGTAGATTTGAAGAAATTAAAAACAATAATAGATTGTCGGACACGGAGATATATTAAAACCCTGTCAGACTTTCGGACACAAGACACTGCTTTCAACGCAATCTGTCGAGCGAAAAATTCGTTTCGAGTCCAGTGTGCAAGCGGCTTAATACTAGGCTACTATTATTGTCACTCAGGTTTTATCATTTTTAGTGGGGGAAAGGAATACAGCCTGATTGCTATGATCTCGCACTGAGTTGAGATCACATATTGAAAATAAATGTTTAACGTATCTTGCATTGTTGTCCATGCATGTTAATCCCAAAATTGTAAGCAGCAACAGGCTGTAATAATAGGAACACGCTATCCATCGTTTCTCTTGCCAATGAGCAATATTTGACTCGGCTGTGTTATCCCAAACACGCCTTCTTTGACAACTTGCGCTGGAAGGAGGGAGAGGCGGGACAGAGGAGTACTTGCGCCAGGCAACGCCGGGCACGAAATTGCAACATACGCCTGGACACAACCCGCTGGCGCGGTGCACCCCCCATTCGCCACGCCTGGTCTACGAAATTAGAGCCCACTGTGTGCTTTTCTGCATTCTTCAGTTGTAAAGAGTGGTTATCTGAGTTACCACAGCCTTTCTGTTTGCTCAAACCAGTCTGGCCATTTCCTCAGACCTCTTTCATCAACATCCCATTCCTGCCGGCAGAACTGCCATATACTGGATGTTTGAAGTCTTCAACATGATTCTGTGTAAACTCTAGTTACTTCTGTGCTTGAAAACTCCTCCTATTTCAGCTAAGCAACCATTACTGATACAGGGCATGACACAGACAAAAATCAAGCATAGTTCTTGACTAAATTCAATTTAGTATGAAGGCCATCAATATAAAATTGGATTCAGTCGTTGACTGGGCTTAATCTCTGCCTAGTCAATCAGGTTTTAACAGGGGGAAATATATGAATTCTACAGCGAATGCTTTGAAAATTCTGGGTGAAACTAGGGCTGTATTTCACCCCATAGGGTTAATCCCTACGCCCTACACCCTGTGAAGTCACATCCCTTCTTAGTGTAGACCGAAGGGCAGTAGGCAGTAGGTTTCCCAAGCAAAGGCCGTTTGGAGTGCCCTTCAACATACAGGTGTCCCAAAAAATGTCCATGCCAAACCAGGCAACCTGTGAATTTATATTTCCCTAGATCCTGAAAGGAAATCCTCTTACAAAAAACTGTCCTTGTTTCATCACAACTGTTCAAGCCAATCAAAAGTTATGTCATTTTTTTGTGCAGGTCAGTCACACACTTCTTCAAAGTATATCAGATTGGCAGCCACTGGCCAAAGTCAATTTCAGCCTGATTGCATAATTAATGTATCCATGTAAGCCTATTTATTGAGGGGGGGAACTTCTTTGATAGCATTTTGTCTACATGCTTGCATAGTCAAGATGGTTGGCCAACAGGTCACAACAGAGCAGCGTGTCTTTATGGTCCAAACAAAGGGAATGTAATGTAAATAATACAGCATAATTGCTATTGCAATTAAGCAATGATAAAAAAGAATCAAGAAAGAATAAAGAAAAGAATGAATGCAAAAAAATGTCACTTAGTCACTGATAGTTGAGGGGCTGACCATGCACCAAAACTGACCTAACGTCTAAAACAACTGAGCGATTTAGATGAAATACAAACAGTTTTTCATGTAAGAAGATTCCATTCATGGATGAAGGGAAACGTACATTCTGCGGTTGCCCAGTTTGGCTGGGACTTTTTTTTGGGACACCCTGTCTTTCGGGGCAGCTGCTTTCTGTTTAAGCGAGTGTGAACAAAGGCAGCCTGCCCACGGAAGAATTGGTTTCACTGGCCAGTTAACAGTTTTGCCATAGTTTCATAGCCAGCTTTTGAAAGGCAACAAATTGCCATGAGTAAAAAATAAAAACCTCTGTAGCCATATAACTAACGTTAGCCAGTGGGCTGCAGTAAGCCATAACACTAGGTTCATTAGCTTTCTGTGCACTATTAGCCATCCTTTTCATTTTCTTGTATGAAGTGGAGTCATGCACGTCGATAGGCTCAGGTCCTTGCACGGCATTGAGGGAGCAAAGTGACAGTCGCCTGCTCACTTCAGAAACGACCGTTTAGTAAGGCCCTTTAAAGGGATGCGTTTTAGCACTTTGGATTGGAATGCCCTTCAATATGGCTGCATCGGCCCTGGCCATCTTTACGTGCACTTCAAAGTGAACGACGCAAGCTTTTGAAATACAGCCTAGGTTGTTATGTACCTGAAAGACAAATTAACGGGTATGAAAGCTCAATAATGTGAGTCAACAACCTGCTGCAAGGGAAGGTCTGCGAAGGGTGTAATGTTAGGGTCGGAAGGCCAACCGAGTATTGTGCTATCGGACCTTGCTGCAGCAGCACTCCCCTGGCGGGGTGCGCGCTCTTTGGTAGCGCCTCCATTGGCACCCGTAGAGGCCTGCCAGGCAGGACACAAAGGGCTGGTGCTCATAGCGCTGCAGAAGCTGCCGGCGCACCACCTTCAGCTTCCCCAGCTTCAGCTTGGACAGGGTGGTGGGTGATTGGCCCATGGCTCACACATACCCTGCCATCTCAGCAGCGAAGTGAGAGCAAATGAGCGAGACGAGGAGGAGGGTGAGCCGAGGCTCTGGAAGTTCTGCAGAGAAAGGCATAGAACTGTAAGTACGAGAAAACATTGCTGGCCTTAATCACTGTTTTCGGATAGAAAATCTTAATTCATCATTTTACAAAATGGCATTAAGTTACAGTTTTAAAAAAAAATGTGGCACCAAAATGTAAAAAGCAGGTCTATACATTGGAATCTGAGACAGGTGACCTGAGATGAGAGTGAGCCCTTCTGCGGAAAGCAAAAAAAAAACCTTCTAAAAAGTTTGCTGTTTTGTTCATTTGGTGTGTATTATCTTATATCGATATTTTTGCCAGGATCTCCTGAATGTAAAGGGCACTTTTGTGCTTGTCATAAAAAATTTGAGGAGTGCAGGGTCCTGAGCAGAAATATGCTCTGGAACATGTATAACAGGTAAAAAGCGAAGGCCGTGTTGCGTGTTTGTGATGGGGTTTCGAACTAAAAGTAAAGGAAAGGAGCGTTTTGTCTAAGATAAGAGGAACTTGGACTGAAGTGTTACGTAACGAGGGTTTATAACACCTGATTGCATTATTTTGCTCAGCCAGTAGTTTCTGTATACTCATGTAAGGGTAATGAATATTCATGAGTGCTTGTAAACATAATGACTAGAGACTGAGAACACCATAGATTCTTCCATCGGGAGAGTTCTACTGTCTGCAAGATTCTTCAGGAGCCTTCCGGAGAGTTCCATCACCTCCAAGATTCTTCTCTGTGATGTCAGTCAGGATTCTACATTATGACATCATACAGGAGTACAAGGCCTATATAAAGGGAACTGGCAGCCAATGGAACACACAGACTCGGACACACTCAGAGGAGAGACCCTGACCCCTTTACAGATACACTCATGAAGAGAGAAGGTGAAGATTATCATCTCCAGGCTGCTACACCAGCGTAACATAAATTGGGGGCTCATCTGGGATAGAACAATATTTTTGGTGATATTTTTGGCTGAACGTAGCAAAATGGCTGAGCTTGCTGAATTAGTTAAAAATCCCTCCCTTGATGTTTTTGAGACTTTCAGGAAAGTCCAGTTAGTGGAGATCGCTAAAATCCTCGAGATTGACGTGAAAAGGGATATGCGAAAAGGTGACATCAAGAAATTGATAGAGGAAGCTTTGGTTGAAGATGGCCTTTTGGCAGACGTCTTGCAGGCTGGTAGTGATCCCCGAGAGCTTCGGCTCAAGGAACTCAAGGCGGAAAATGAAGGACGCCGCATAGAGGTGGAAAATGAAAAACGCCGCATAGAGGCGGAAACACGCCAAATGGAGGTTGAAATGAAAAGAAGGATGCTTTCATGCGGAAAACCTCAGTACCATCCTACCTGGCCAAATGGGCCAGTGGGAGCTTCAAACGTTTTCCCTGTGCATTTCCCATCACTGCCTGGATCCGACAACCTCTCATCATCTGAACACAATGGTGGCCTCTTCATCCCTCCAACATATGGCAGCTACTCACCATCATCTCACACGTCATGTCACCTGATGCGGCAGAGCACACCAGGAGTCCATGCCTGTCCGATGGTGCAATTCTTTGAACCTGGCCAGGCATGCTTCATCCCTTATGAATCGCAATACATGTCCATTCCTCCTTGGTATAGCAGCGGTCCAGCACCATTCAACATGCCATGTAACCTTATGTGTCAGAGCACACCGACAGGCCATACCTATCTGACGGGGCAATTTGACATGGAGCACTTCTTTGAGCCTGGCCAGGCATGCTTCATCCCCTATGAATCGCAATACATGTCCATTCCTCCTTGGTATAGCAGCGGTCCAGCACCATTCAACATGCCATGTCACCTTATGTGTCAGAGCACACCGACAGGCCATGCCTATCTGACGGGGCAATTTGACATGGAGCACTTCTTTGAGCCTGGCCAGGCATGCTTCATCCCCTATGAATCCAACTACATGTTTATTCCTCCTGGGTATAGCAGCGGTCCAGCACCATTCAACATGCAGCACCACTGGAATTATGGTTCAGGAGAGCAGAACTTCCCATTCAGTAGTCCTGATGACAGCGCTACTGATTATCAAACAGATGCAACTGAATATTGTCTCAGCAATTACCATGCAGAGCCATATTTATTCCCAGAGACCTGTGAAGCAGGACTTGCTCCCCCACACTGCCAAGAAATGCCTGCCTGTAGTGTGGAGCAACTGGATGTCACTGCAGAAAATATGCATTTGGACAATACTCAGAACCAACCTGCCTGGCCAAATGTGGGAGCATCACATGTTTCCCCTCTGCATTTCCCATCACTGCCTGGATCTGACTGCTTCTCATCATCTGGACACGATTGTGGCCTCTTCATCCCTCCAACATATGACAGCAACTCAGCATCATCTCACACGTCTTGTCATCTAATGTGGCCGAGCACACAGGAGGGCCCTCCCTCTCCAATGGGGCAAGCAGAATCAGGACAGCAGAATTTGGCATCCAGTGGTCCACCTGATGAAAGCACTTCTGATAATCTAACAGACGCATCTGAACATTGTCTGAGCAATAACAACATAGAGCCATATTTATTCACAGAGACCCGTGAAGCAGAACTTGCTTCTCCTCACTGCCAAGAAATTCCTGCCTGTAGTGTGGAGCAGCTAGATGTCACTGCAGAAAATATGAATTTTGACATTATTAAGACAAAGGACCCTGATCAAAGAAATATTCAGGAAGAGAAGCCCAGCAAGCCATTATCTGAGAAGACCATTTGCCAACATGATGGAGTCATCGTTATCTGGGAAATAGAAATGCCACAGCCTATTGCAGAGAAATTTATTGGAAAAGAAGGACGCTATTCAAAGTTTGTGATGCAGCGTTGTGGTGGACTGGTCTACATGTCCCAACATCCTCGAATCCAGGACTATATGCTGTGTAACATTATGGGCACAAAGCAGCAAGTGCAAAGAGCGCTGGACTTGATCAGGAAAAGGGTAAAATCTCTCAGCCTGAAAAATGTCTACTCTGCACCCTCTGTGACCTTTGGAGATCATCTGAATGAGACCCCCAGGAAAGATCAGAATGGAGTCAGAGTATTTCAGGCAAAGCCTGAGTCTTCATGATCGGAGTAGCATGAGGAATTACAGAAGACATTTTAGTCTATTCACTGCATATCACTGCTGTCAGGTTGTCCACTGTCTAGAATTGCATTTTCTTTCCTGTAATGGCCAAATTGCTGGATGTCAATTGTAATTGCTATGTTCAATTGCTGTTTTTTAATAAATCGTTTGAATCCAAACCTTCTTCTTAATTGGAAACTGTCCGTAACAGAAGTAAACTGGTTGTATGTGCAGAATTGTAATCGCCTGAAAAACCAAGCGTGAGATTAGTACAACCCCAAGTCCAAAAAGGTTGGAATGCTGTGTAAAATATAAATAAAAACAGAATGTAATGATTTGCAAATCTCAAACCAGGGGTGTCCAATCTTGTCCATGAGGGGACGGTGTGGGTGCAGGTTTTTGTTCTAGCCAGCAGTGCTACAGCAATCGGGGGATTCAATCGGGATTTTGGTAGAATCAAGTGTGTTAGCACCCACACCGGCACTTACTGGATTAGCTTGGACACTCCTGTCATAAACCCACATTTTATTCACAATAGAACATAGACCACATATCAGATGTTGAAAGTGAGACATTTTACCATTTTGGGGAAAATATTAGCTCATTTTGAAATTGATGGCTGCAACACATCTAAAAAAAATTGGGAAAGGGCCATGTTTACCATTGTGTAGCATCAACTCTTCTAACAATAATCTGTAAATGTCTGGGAAGAGAGGAGACCAATTGCTGGAGTTTTGGTACACTCAAAAAATGAAACCCAATGAAATGTAAGATTTACTTAACAATGTTATGTCAACTGGTTCCACGCAATAGCTTTGCGTAACCTTTATTTGACTTCTAACATTTTTTGGCCAGTTTAATTAATTGCATTGAGTGGAATGTACTTTACTCAGTTTTGTGGAACCAGCTGACATAACATTATTAAGTAAATCTAACATTTCATTTCGGGTTTCATTTTTTGAGTGTAGAGGGATGTTGTCCCATTCTTGTCTGATGTAGGATTCTAGCTGCTCAACAGTCCTGGGTCTTCTTTGCCAGATTTATTCATTTCATGACGTGCCACATGTTTTCTATTCTTGCAGGCAGGCCAGGTCAGCACTCAGACTCTTCTCCTGCTGTTGTGATGGAGCATTGTCTTGCTGAAATATGCAAGGCATTCAATTCAATTCAATTTATTTTGTATAGCGCTTTTTACAGATACACTGTCACAAAGACGCTTTACAGTCAGAGATGGGTTACTGAAGGGCAGTGCCCAACCTATTCCCACTACCTATTCCCTATTCCCACTACAGCGAGGCAAAAAAAACTCCCAGTAGGGAGAAAAAATCCTCAAACAGTGGTGAGAAAAAACTCCCCAGTGGGAAGAAATCTCAGGAGGAACCCGGCTATAGTGGGGAAGCCCATCCTCCGCGGGCTAGCTAGTTGATAACAAGATAATGACAAGAGTTCCATTGAAATCCATCTAATCAGTGCTAAAATAATTTATATATTTAAAACTGTCCAACAGATGTCTTGGCTAATGTAAAATAATTAGCAAGGCATCACATATAACAACATTAAATCATACATTTTACAATTTTTTGGTCCTTGAGTGTGTGGACAGTGCACTCACTATACGACTTGGACCCCACACAACCCATGATTAATATTTTCGACTTGAATTTAGTGTGCCACCAACGAGCTTCCAAGCAGATCTGGCGAGGTCAAATAAACTCTTAACATGCCTCGATATAATCTGTAGAGCCAATGAAAAACTAAATCTGGCTTTGTCAGATGAGGCAATCGGCTGAATTATTCATTGACTTGAGCCCATCCTCAGAGTAATAAAACACCTTAATAAAAATTGTGAAAGCTGACTCCAACTCCATGAGTCAAGTTCCTCTGTTTTTCCAGGGGTGTCATGCACTGGGTGACAGTGACACCAATTCACCTGAAGTTTTATTGCAATCATGAGCTTGCCGACTGAGCAATACTGTATACAGTTAAATACTGAACACAGTGGTTTGTTAATTGTTGGAGTTCAATAAAAGTTTATTTGGTTTATTTGATTAAAATACTCGATGAGTAGGATACAGGAGAAATGAAACCTGAATCTGATGCTCGAAAAGTAAAGACAGCTGCAGTGAAGCCTGGTAGAGCGTCACCAGGGAAGAAATCCAGCATCTGGTGATGTCTATGGTTCCATTCTTCTGGCAATCAGTGGCTGCAAAGGATTTGTAACCAAGTATTAAGAATGGTGCATTGTTATCTTGTTCAAATTAATTTTAGCACCTAAAACTGGGGGATTATGTGTGGTTGTAATTCCTACGAAGTAAATACAATATTTTGGAAAATACCTTAAATTAAAGCTGAAAAAATTCCCCTTTAAGCTCATGTTGATTAGTTTGTTTCAAATCCATTATAGTGGTAAACATGGTTACATGTAAAAGCATACAAATCTTTAGAGATTTGAAAAAGTTTCAGTGCAATGTAGATGACAGGATGACACATTTTTACGTGATAAACAGGCTATATGTATTCAGAAGTACGTTGCAAGTGTTGCGGACAGTCACTACTTATGCAATGAAGCACTTGGGTCACTGGCGATGAGTAATATCAACACTCAAGATTCACCTGATCACAACTATTTCAAATACATTCAACATTCATCATCCGAATTGACGCAGGTTTACAATGCAGTTTCTAAACTTCAGACATGTGACCTTTATATAGGTAAAGATAAAACATAGTTATATATACTTTAAAAATGGCCACAAATTCACAGTTGATTCAAAACTCATGATACTCCAAACTTGTGGAAATTTTATACATCATTGTGGTCTCCAACCCCTCAAGCACAGGTTTGAAAACTTGAATTGAGGACAGATGCCCCCCCTCCCCAAACAGTGGCAGTAAACCATCATGTGTTAATTGCTCAGTTATGAAGTGTTTGACACCAAATGATTTGACTCTAAAATGACAGTCACTTCAGAGGGAATCAAGGGCACAAGATTGTCAATATCTTTAAGCAAATGTCAAAGAAATACCAATTTTAAGTACATGCTTTTATTATAAATTATGGTAGTAAACCATCTACAACAGCGATCTGTTGCTACGGCCCATCAAAATTGATCAGAAGGGTTTCTTTTCACTATAAAACATACATGATAGCTGCAGTTTTTTTTTTTTTTAAGAATACTGGCCGAAACATTGATTCAATATATTTAGAAATAGTGGCAGTCTAAAAGGCTTTGAAACAGTTTCAAGTGATTAAAATTCCCATCTGTATGTCTCACAGCTCGTGGCTGTTCTGTTTTGCTATCATGGACAGTTACGAAACACTGTCTTCTAAATTTATCAGTGTCTCAGTTGGTGACTCAGCAGTGTCTTGTTGAAGTTTCAGGACGATCCTCATGAGCAATGCTAGTGGTGTTACTACGCACTGCCGAGTAAATTTATCAGTTTCTCAGCTGGGGCTCTATTTTCACGCCTTTGCAATTGAGAACATGTGGCTTTAATATTATTCAGCATTTTATCTGTCGCAAATGGTGTATTTATAGTCCCGTTTGCTGGCAGTAGCAGCCCTAAGCATCTGAGGGTCCATCTCAAGGGATAATGTGTCGCTGTAATTAAAAAAAAAAAAAAAAGATGGTTAGCATCAATATTAGCCGACTTTAACTTAAAGGTGACAATAACATAGAATGGTTGAAATGGGTATTTATCCTTGTTCTGTGATGTGACATATAGACAAAAAAATTTTGGTTGGGTCTGTAATGCCTCAGAAGTTTCCTAAAAACCTCTCTCAAAAAGCTGTGTTATGGGGGATTTTGAACCTGTTGTTTTGCACCTATTTGGCGACCTTTCGGGCTTAACTGGCAAGCTCATTATGAAATGCAAGCACTTGAGGCTGATTGGCTGGCTTTGCTGCCACTCAAAAGAGTGTAACTTCACCCAGACCGGTAGGGAAAATGGAAAACACTCGCCGGCTTTGGAACACGGACAGACCAACTTTATGCAGCTATGGCATATTCAGAGATTAGCCCTTAAATGCTTGAGTCCGAATCGGATGAGGACACTGAATTGGAGGAAGAACCAGTCCAGCAAAGGCTGGATTTAAACGTTTCTGAATGGTAAGTATTTTTTTTATTTTTATGTCAAACGAGCTGCCAAGGCTTACGCATTCGGATTGAGTCTCTCGCATTGATGTCCCTGTGCCGTAGTCAGCAAGTATTCAATCAAAGCGCACTGAAGAAATTAATTTGCAGAATTTACGTCTTTGTGCAATAAGTTAATTCGTTTCACGTGCATTACGGTGGATTTCCCCACTAGTGACACGGAAATCGATTATGACTCTGGAATTCTCACGCTTGTCTTTACTGAGGGATTGGAGGCAATGGAATTGCATAAAGATGTGTTTGCAAATTTTTTTGAAGGGGAGGAAACAGAATGAGAGTGGGGGGGGGGGGGGGGAGGCAAGTGAGATACACGTTACATCGTATGCATGCGTTGTTCAGATTGGCCCGTTTTCTGGCGGTCATTTTTAAAAGAGGAATTTCTATGAAACGGAGATGTTCAGAAAGTGTATCAGTTTTTGCATCTTCTTGAATATGGGTAGACTACTGTTATTCAACATAGACAAGGTTAAAAGCGGTTTTTGATTCTAGGTCACCTTTAAATACACTATGGACACTTTCAGAATCACGGACGGCTCAACATAAAAATAATCCAAATCAGTCCCTCAAGTAAAAACTGAAATGATGAAATTTTTGTCTTGGAAACAGGAAAAGCCTTACCCTTCTTGGGAACTCCTATTCTCCATTAAATAGATTCAAATCCCCCCCCCCCCCCCCCCCCAATAAAAAAATTATTTATTCATTAATAAGTGGGCACCTGATTCTATTTTGAAGTGGAGCAATAATATTGGCAAGGGTCTGTGGGTCCTACCCCAGAAAATGTTTTGACATTTAACGCTAATTTCCTACATTTATACACGACCTGGTACATTACTTATGCTAATATCAGCCGGTAAGTTTCTAGGCCTGATCATATTTTTGTGCACAATGCAGTCTTTTCTTGAAATCCATTGTCATGATGCCAAATGGTTATCAAGAAGCTATGTCTAATATATGGTGAGAAGAAGAAATGGCACGGTGAAAAGAGACTGAAATGTAAAATGCTGCATTCATTGTCACCATGGTGAACTTGGCAAAACTAAATGCGTTTGCAATGTGCATTGCATTGACACAAATAAATATTTATGAGCATCAAATTCATACCCGAGTTGCTGCTCAGTGTTTTTCAGCAAAGCACTGAATAGCCTCAGTGAACGAAAATGACTGACAAACAACTAAAAGGAAAAAAAAATGAAATAGTCAGAGGCCAGAAGAATCTGATGAAATCTCACCAAACTAATGTTTCTGGGTTTGACAGCTAATAAAACAAGCAGGCAGTGGTCCGCATTGCAAATGCATGCAAAAGCATTATTAAGAGAGTGCCTATGCATTTATGAGAGCAGTTCACTCTTGTACTGGAAATGGCTCCTGGCTTAGGCAGTGTTTCAATTTCGTTAGCATTAGCTGAAATCATGCATTGTTTATGTAACGTTTTGAATGTTATGCTTGGAATGATCATTACTAAGCACTAACGTTATTAGAGTTTGGCGAGCTTAGGTTATGAGCATTTAATTGTGGTCACCTACATACGGTATGTGTTACAACGCTGAAATATTAATGAAAAAACGGCTGAATAAATCATTAAAGAGACCTTACAGCATCGCTGTCATACCTTCACTGTTTTATTAATCAAGCACCATTAAATAGTTGCTTGTCCTACTCCCTTCATTTTGCTTCTCCAACTGTTTGACAACTCTGTATCCATTGTGACATTAATAACGAACTGCAGAAGACTCAGTACAATGTGCTGTTGCGCTAAGTGCCATTGCTGTGACTCATTGATAAGGGAGAAAATGTTTTGAATGTTGTTTTTTCACTGTTTGATGAAAATTACTCAACCGAAATAGTCTCAATGAGGTTAGGCTATTGTAATAAAAAATTCCACAGTTTAATGAGAGCAGAGATGCAAAACCATGAATTCACTCTCCCAACTCTTATTCTGGAGCTGCATTTGCCTCACACTCTCCATTGCTCAGGCACCCATGACCTTGAAAATGGTGCAAGTCAAGTCACTGCATGAAATTGACTTTGTTTCTTTTGATGTCTTGTCTGCGTTCCGCCCCGTGCCTTCGTTGTTGCACATTTCTGAGCTCTGGTTGGCTTTGGTATTTCCCCTTCCTTCTGTGCTGTGCTGATTTGGGGCCGTCTAAGCTTAATTGACAATTAACTGTTTTTAAGTTACTAACATTTACTAACACTCACTGGGTGGTGTAATTCTTTGATGGGCTTTACTAATACTACTAATTTAGACAGGCAGTTTATTGTCATGATTCCTGCTTTGCTATTTCAAGTCTGCTGTGCTTTTCTGTTCTTAACATTCATGCTGCTTCCAAACTGCATACTTAATTGGTACTTAAGCTGAGCACGCTCATTCTCTTAATGAGCAAGTCAACCAATCTTTGTCCATGTCCAATGATCTTGCCCTGCCTCTTGTTTCTCCTTCTCCAGGTGTTGCCCCTCATGTCTTGATTTCTTACCCTTTATCTGGATGCAGTGGAAGTTAGCTGGCAGACAGTGTCTCAAGTCCTTGTTCATGTTCCCAAGTTCATGTTCTTGTTCCCAAGTCTCGTTCACGCTCAAGTTCATGGTCATATTTGCAAGTCTTGTTCTAGTCTGTTTCATAGTCCTTGTCATTTTGTATGTAGCCTTTGCATTTCTAGCCTCTTGTTCTTTTCTGTTTATTAATTATCTGCCTGGAGTTTCCAGTGGTTTTTTGTTCTTGCCGTTTTTGCTATTTAGTTCATATCTCCGTGAAGCTCTACTTGGTTTGTGTTTTGCAACCCTTTGGGCCGAGTTTTTTGTTGGCCCTCGTGCTTGTTTGCTTTTGTGTTAATAAATTCCTTATTCCCCTTCACCTCGCTCCTGGTGTCTACCTGATCTCGCATCATATATGGACTATGCCTTTTGATATCCTTTTTAATGCAATATCTCAAGAATCAGTGGACCGATTTTGCTCATATTTAGCACCAAAATGTACTTGGGAGGTCCACGACACCAGTCAATTTTGGTGACCTTGAGGTCATTTTTCAGTTCACAGTGTAATTACTTATATTTTGCCTTTGGAAACGTTAATAGGCAATAGATTGCTCCTCTTTTTTCCACCAAATGGTTGTATGAACAGTGATATTTAAATTTTGATAAACAGTGCTTAACAAATTTATTAGACCACCACCCAATGTAAGGTTTATGCCATAGTTTCCCGAAATTAATAGTATTGGACTGGTAATTGCCAAAATCATTTATGTTTCTATAATGCTTATAATCTACCGGTATGTGCAAGCTTTTTAATTGAAATTATATTTTTAATGCTAAAATATAATTATTGTTTTCCATGAATGTTCAAATTTACCGTTTTACAAAAAAACAAAAAATAGTTAAGTGCATTATTTTTTGATAAAGATGCCAAATAAGTTATTTACTTGCATTCCTGAACATAAAAAATAGTTTTAGTGGTTGAATGCAAGAATGTAAACTATTATCAAGGCCAAAGGAGGACAGAAGTACAAAATATTGTACCATTGGTGCAATAAACAAGTTTTTTTTTGGTTTTTGTGAGAATAAGGATAAGTTGTTTCAGTTTATGTGCCAAAGAAATAACAATATAATTCTTAGTTTTAAGCAAGTTTTTGACAAATTTCTAAAATATGTGTTTTTTCGGTTTTATGATTGGTCTAATAAATTTGTTAAGCACTGTATGTTGAATAAGAATTTTCTGTCAAAATGTCTTACATGTGGCAAGGGACACAGTCACATTAGTGGCAAATACTTGTTAGTTTTATTTACTAAGGATACAGTCATTTCAGTTCCTCCATTATAAATGCAATATATATGGTCATGATTTTTAATGTTACCGAAAACTTTCCCTTCATCAGTCATTGTAATGCTATTGCCCCTACAGGCAACCTACACACAGAAGAGGACAGACCCTCTACGCGTCAAGGAGGAAGTTGTGAATTTTACTCAGTTTAAGTGGCCTTTGCTCTTCTCACGATTCCATGAGGCCTTTAAGTTCTCTGGTACGTAAATGTAAAGCTTGAGTTAACTGAGGGACAACTGGATGGAAATCATGATAAAAGATTTCCTCAGATAACATACAAAATGGCATTCCATAGAGATATGTATGACTGCTTAGTCATTTGAAAGGCTGAAACCGAGGCATATCCAGGAGTCCCAGAGAATATTTTACTTTGTTTTCAAGTTGCTTCTTCTTTTCCCAGTGAGCCCTTTTTTTCAGGACATTTTAATATTTTTATTTATCTTCGACTCAAGGTCCCAGCTTGCCAAAAAATGATGTCATTGTGGCTGTGAACTGGACTGGTGTTTACTTTCTGGATGAGCAAGAGCAGGTCCTTCTGGAATTGTCCTTCCCCAAAATTACTGCTATATCTTGCAGCAGGTGTGCAACGCCATTTTCAAAGCTTATTACAGTGTACAGCATTCATTTTATAACAGCATTTTCAATAACATATTCCAGTTTGACAGAATGATTTCAACACCAGTCATTGACACTTAAATTTGGAATGTTAGTGGTACTTATTCTAACTGCTGGGGGTTTAAATGCTCGGATATAAGCTTACAGTCCAATGAAAAAGTCCACCCCCCCTTGATTTTTTGCATATTTCAGTCAGCCAACTCACATGTAAGCAGTTCAATGCAGTATTAAACATAATGTGCAAAGCACTTAAGTCCCCTAAGCCCTGCCATTACAAGAAATAGATTGAAATCATTACAAAGGTTCGTAAAAAGTATGAATTCTTGATATAAATCCTGCAGGTCACTGTGACCTAATTTGAGCAAAACATAGTTTTTTTTTTTTTTTTGCAATTTAAAACCTGTGCACAGTCACTTCATTCCTTAAAAATCATTTAAAATGCATGCCATGCTCTGAACTTTGATGCGAGCAAAATCATTGTCATTCATGAGGTCTTTTTTGTCCAGCTTCTGGGAAAGTAGTAAGAAGGCTGCAATATGAGATTTTAAGATTAGTAATTATCCAATCAATGATAAGAAACAAAATCTAAACCTTATCCAATATCTTCAGCAGCATTACATAAAATTTTACTTTAAGATGGAATTTCGAGAAATTTCTGTCATTGCCGTCCATGCAATCTAATATTGTTGCCTTCCTCTAACGCAAAGTTATGTTTCTTAAGTAATGGATGCGCAGTATATTGGTAGCCTATTCGCTCAGTGAATTAGTTCCATCAGAAACAGGTTGAGAGTCAACCTGCATTATGGCAGCTAACGTCTGATCGTAGATGGTTTTATTTTTTGATAGGCCAACTTCACATTAGTGAACAAAACCGTGTTTTTCGAAACCTTTTGTCGGGCGTGACAAACCGATCGGACTCTGACACAGAAAAAAAATATATCGTTTTGTGAGCTACGGGAATTAAGTTGCTTCAACAGACATTAACATTTTATGTCACTATTATGGATTGGAAAATGCTTGATTGCTTTTCCAGTGAACATTAATGGGAGCTGAGGGGAAATTGACAGTAATTCTGCTTATAGATCCTTGCAACTGAACAAATTAAGGCTGAGTTGCTAATTAGGAAGCGTAAATGGGGACGAGTTTGAAGAAGTATTGTGCTTTAAGGCGAGGTGAGAGCCGTGCAATAATCCCTGCAATGGCGAGTTCGGAGTGGAAGAGGTTAACCAATGTCTAGATTAATTAGGGCTGGCATCAATCAAGCCATTGTGTGTCATCTATAATTTAACCCTTTTGTCCAGTACATTTGGTATATTGGCTGATTGAAAGAGTAATTGCCCTCCCAGTTATTCAAACAAGACCAGTTGGTGTTGAATCATTATTTTTCCTCGATATACGAAATGATCAGTTTAGTTTTCTTCTTGTTGTTTTTGTCTTAAGTTACATTTCATTTGAAAATCTGAAAAAGATTTTGTTATGCCAATGAAAAGAGAAATCAGGAAGGGAGAAAATACATTTTCACGGTTCTCTGAATGTAACCTCAGTATTGCTTCCCAAGGTGTGATCACGTTTGATAACCTGCATTTATATCTCAATAATAGAGGAGGGAGACTCCAGGGCCAGTGCTTCACATTGGCTACCATCAAAGGGGATGAATACACCTTTACCTCTAACAATTCTGAGGATGTACGAGATCTTGTGGCTACTTTCTTAGAAGGCCTGAGGAGGAAGTCAGAGTTCGTTGTCACTTTGCTGGATAGCCCTAATGCACGTGAGCATTCCTTATTTGTGAATATCGTCTGTTGTTCTGCAGCTTTCCTACAGTTCACGTACTACAAGTGGAAAACACCGTATGATCACTTTACACCATTGTTATTCTGACATTATTCCAGTCTATCTGCAATGTCTTCGTAAGAAAGCTCTGTGATGCTCGATGTTTGCAGACCATTGAACTCTGTGTTTCAGCCGGGGAGGATTCCATGTTCCTCAGATTTGCCAAAGGTGACCTTATTCTGCTAGACCAGGACTTCACTGGTGATCATGTGATGAATTTGGGATGGGCACATGGTGTCAATGACAGGACCAAGGAGAGCGGTGACTTCCCAACTGACCTGGTTTATGTACTCCCTTGCATCAACAGACCCCCATATGATCTTGTAGTGAGTAACATCTCATACATTTGTTTGTCTCTCATATTTATTCTATGTTTAGCATAGTGAAGTGGGTCTCATTCCTAACCTTATCCGGATACTCATTGGTGTAACAGACCTCTGTGACCTTTGTCTATCTGAATGACACAGGCGATGGTCACCATGTCACCAGACCAGCGAAGGCCCTCTCTTGGCCTGTCACAACTAGTACTGGCTGAGGGAGTGGAGAAGGTGAAGCCTTACACCCTGGAGGCGTACTCATATGACTATTTCAGGTATACAGTTATCTTCATGCACTGAAGCCTTCTCACAGGGTGTTAATATTTGGAGCTCCATGCTGTTGTAACCCCTTTATTGTCTCATAGACCTCCGGCCAAAAGCTCTCTGAGCCAGGTAATGATCACTAAGGGCCGGGCGAAGGATTGGCTGTGGTGCTGCTGCAGGGAACCCATCAAGCAACCACTACTGAAGAAAGTCCTCAGGCATGAGGCGCTCTCCAAGGAAGCCTGCATAGCCTTCGTCAATATCCTTTATGCTTGGACATTATTGTAGTCTTGCGCTCATTTACACTGGAGCTCATGCTTTATTGTGCGTTAATATTGGTATTTAATAATCAGGATTTCGATCCTCGGTCGTACCAGCCAGCAGTGGTCGGTAGCCTTCTCAGAGCAGCACAGAATTGGCTTTGCGCTGCAGAGAAATAAATTGGGATAGGACTGCCAGGGCTGGATATTAGAAACGTAGCTTTGTTCTTGGCTTCAGCGCCTCCTGTTGGCTAGCCAGGCACTCATCAGTAAGAATCGAAGCTTGCTCATGTTCGGGTTTCCTCCGCACTCGTTCTGTACTTGCAAAGTTTCAACCAATAGGATAAGATAGATAGATAAATAGATTTTATTGAACCCCGTGGGGTAATTTGTCCCCTGCATTTGACCCATCCTTTAGTTAGGAGCAGTGGGCAGCCACAGAGCAGCGCCCGGGGACCAACTCCAGTTCTAAAGCCAGTACCTTGGTCAGGGGTACTGGCTGGAGTGTTCCTATGATGCATGTTTTGTGGGTGGGGGAAACCGGAGTCCCCGGAGGAAACCCACGTGAACACGGACATGCAAACTCCACACAGAAAGGTCCCAGGCTGGATTGGAACCCACACCTTCTTGCTGTGAGGCAGTAGTGCGAAAGAAGAGTAAAGAAGCAGTAGTTGGCAGTTGCGTGCTTCAGAGGAGAGCCTGTGCCTGTGCATTGGCAGCGTGGGGTCGCATAAGAGCAGGCTTGTACATAGTACATCGAATTGGGCATTCCAGATTCGGGTGGGGTTGGAGATGCCAAATTTTTTATTTTAAAAAAATCAGGATGCAAGGTTCCTGCTTTAGTTTGTTTTCCCTTAATGCTGCACCCATCTTGAAGTACAGGGGTGATTACCCATCCAAGAGAGTGCGCTCTGCGCATGAGCCCACTGACCAGATATTTGAAGGTGCATTGAAGGCTGAGCCACTGAAGGATGAGATCTTCTGCCAGATCCTCAAACAACTCACTGAAAACCATGTAAAGTAAGTACTCTTTACTGAGATCATTAACCTCTTCCATTTGGGTCTTGCCATTGGAGTGATTTTTGCACTGCTCTCGCCATGCTTTGCATTTTTCTTTTTGCAGTTTTCGCAAAGCGCTTTTTGCTAGCTGCAAGAAATGTTCTCTTCAATGATTCATTGTTAATGTTATTGTTATTACTACAGTATGGAGCTATCAGGTACTTTGGATTTTTGGGGGGTTTCTTGAGTGAGTTATGTGGTTTGTGGGAACTGATGATGTCTTTGTGAGGCACAGCTCTGTGTAGATCACAGGAGAGTTTCTCTGTGCTTTCCTCGCAGATACAGTGAGGAGAAGGGCTGGGAATTGCTTTGGTTGTGCACAGGCCTCTTTCCTCCCAGCAATGTGCTTCTGCCTCATGTCCAGTGGTTTCTGCAATCCAAGAAGCACCATCCCCTTGCCCCTGATTGCATGCAGCGGCTACAGAAAGCTCTGCGGTAACTCATTGCAGTGATTCCCAGTTATAAATTAAAATTATGAATGTTATTCAAATGGACAAACTGTAAAAGAAAGGGTACTTTCTCACATGGGCATCAAGTTCTTGCCCTAACACATTAAAAATGAAAATGGCTATTTTAATGTATTCATGAATTTCATTTGGTGTGTGATTAATTCTGGCAGAATTTTCCTCATTCTGATTGGTTGCTCTCACTCAGTAATTCAGAGGGTAATAGTAAAGGAAACCTCTGTAATGTACAAAACTCTTGCCAGACTATAAATAAATACTGTCAAGCAAAGTCATAGTTTTCTGGCCTTCAGCTTTTATTTTATTTACTTTGAGAGTAAGGCCATATCATGGTTTGAATTTCCCAGTTGCCACAATATTTGTAAGCACACAGAGCATCTTTGGAGGGTGATGTCATCTGGTTGCTTGGCCGTATCACACACGTTGTATGAAGCACTCTTAAGTGAGAAAAGTGTTGTGAAATCACCAAAAACATTCTAGAATGGCAAATACGGTAGCAGCTAATGTATTCAAACCATGATGCGGCCTTACTTTAGCAGTAAATAAAATAAAAACTAAAGGCCAGGAAGCAATGACTTACCTTGAAAGTATTTATTTATAGTTTGCCAGGTATGAGAGGTAAGATTTTTCTACATTCCAGAGGTCTCCTTTAATTAAATTCTTCAGTGCATAAAGTTTATTAATTGATTAATTTATAGAAATGGCTCCAGGAAGTATCCCCCTCACTTGGTGGAGGTGGAGGCCATTCAGCACAAGACCACTCAGATCTTCCGCAAAGTCTTCTTCCCTGATGACACAGATGAGGTGAGGATGTTGCTATTTATCCTTTATTCAACCAGGGAAGTCCTGTTGAGATTTAAATCTCTTTTTCAAGGCAGGTGGAGTGGTAGAGGACAAGTTGGACTGCCAATTAGATCAGGGGATGATTAGGTGGTAGGTTGGGAATTTAGCCAAGACACCGGGGAATTCCCTACTCTTGTCGAAGAGTGTCATAGGATCTTTAATGACCACAGTGAGTCAGGACCTCGGTTTAACGTCTCATCCGAAAGACAGCATCTCCTTCAGTACAGTGTCCCTGTCACTACACTGGGGATTATTCCACCAGAGGGAAGATCACAACCAACTGGCCACTAACACCTCTTCCATCGGCAACTTGGTTTTCCCAGGTGGTCTCCCATCCAAGTACTAACCAAGCCCAGACCTGCTTAGCATCAGCTACGCAGCTGGCAGTGCAGGTAGCACAGATAAAGTAGTGGTATGGCTGCCGAATGCTAGCACATCACTAAGCAGGGAACAGTGACAGCAGCTTAAACTTGCAGCCTGTTGCAAAGGACTTCATGTACGGATCTAGATACAGACATGAGTGGTTGATTCAAGTTTTCTGTTTAGAAATTGGTAGTACAGGTCACTGGATGCAGTAACAAAATCTAAGCACATTATTTTGGCTTTTATTGAGAATTGTAGAAAGATAATTTGAAGTGATAAAATGAAATTTCAGGTTTTTGAAGTGGAATCTAGCACAAAGGCCAAGGACTTCTGTTTACGCATTTCCTGCCGGCTGCATCTTCAGTCCCCTGAGGGCTTCAGTCTGTTTGTGAAGATTGCTGAAAAGGTACTGAATGGGCCCCTGGCAACGCTTCCACTTGCTTACTATGAGACTGAAATATGATCTTGTCCGGTCAAGGTTTAATGATAGAATATGTTAATCTATGAAATTTCTGTCTCTCCAAGGCTTGATCTTCATTATATACTCTATTAAAAAGTGAGGATTGCTGTTTCTATATTGCTGAAAGTTTTTTTTTTTTCTTTTTTTTACTTCAGGTGATCAGTGTACCTGAGGGTGACTTCTTCTTTGACTTCATCAGACATCTCACTGACTGGATCAAGAAAGCCAGACCAACCAAAGATGGTAGAGTGTACTGTCCTTATCGTGTGTAAATTATACACTGTATCTTTTTGTTAAATAAACCTTATTAATTGCATTTTTGTTGATCCTGCAATTGATTTAATAATTTTTTCTGGATTTGCAAACATCATTTAGCAAGATTTGCTCTGTGCTCATTTTTGCTATAGGCTATATGGGTAATTAAGAACAGGGCACGGCAAGTCTGGAAGGTTTCAAAGGAAGTTTTGTTTACCCCTCTGGCTGAGTCTAATGTTAGTTCCATCCATTTAATCTTCCTCTAGGTCCAGTGCCCTCTTTGACCTATCAGGTGTTTTTCTGAAGAAGCTGTGGACCAACACTGTCCCAGGGAAAGACCCGATGGCAGACTGCATGTTCCATTACTACCAGGTCAGCAGCAGAATAGTGGCCGAGAATACATTGATGCTAATGCATGTATAATTGTATTATTGTATTTTTAGGAACTTCCCAAATACCTGAGAGGTTACCATAAGTGCTCACGTGATGAGATTGCCCAGCTGGGAGCCTTAATTTACCGAGTTAAGTTTGAGGAGCACAAGTCCCATTTTCCCAACCTTCCTGTGATGCTGAAAGACCTTGTGCCCCAGGACTTCATCGCCCAGGTCTCGCCTGATAACTGGAAACGGGTGAGTGAGGGACAAACCAGCTTGACTTTCATGAAAACTTGATCAGGCCCTTTATGACTGCATTATCCTCTGAAACATTTTCTTTTACTTACTGCCCCATCTTTTTGGCTGTGCTTTGTAAATCACACTGGGGGGCAAATCATATTTGTAATTATCTCAGTATTTCACGACTTAAAATGTCATTGTAATATTACCACTCAGTCGATGTGTAATGGCCAAAGGTACAGGGAGGCCAAATGCAACAGCGGGAGAAAGCAAGACCTGCAAGGACGCAAAACGCCCACAGCAAGAAATAGAAAGGAGGTAACAAACAGCTCTCGCGCTTCCAAAAAGGACGCCCAACAATCCGAACCAGGAAGCAAAGAAAGGAAAAACAAACAGGGACAGCAATAAGGAAACATCTCGAGAACCGAGAAAGACAAAGCACATAAATTGGTGCAACACCTAAGAAAGAGAGGGAAGGAATCAAAAAAGAGATTTCCCTAAAGAAATATAAATCGTAAATATACCGCAATTACTTTCGCCACAAATCCCTTACTAGAGATTGATTGGGACATGGGGTGTGTTTAAGGATAGCTATATTATCACAAATACAGAAAGGAAAACCCAAATTCTTCTGTTAACAATGCAACCCTGCGTGACATTATTTTTATAATCCTATACTTGATTAATGAGTAGATGTTCCTTTGCACTCAAGTGTTTCTTGCCACCTGTGAAAGAAGCCACGGTTTAGCTAATCTTATGCATAATCCCTTTAATCCAGTGGAATAATGCTCACTATTTAGATAATACAAAGGCCGCGAGTTCCAGATGTCAAAATGGAAAAGGAGTCGTTTTTTTAATCCGCAGCTTGAGACCCGTTCATCAGTTCTTTAAATTCATACGTAATGAGCTGAATTATCATTCCGTAAGCAAGATGTCAGTAGAGAAGATACATTGTATTTCCCCCTATTTAGGAGGCGTAGGCGTATAATGTCTCTGTAAATGATGAGTCCACAGAAACACATGTAAGTGTTAATTCACTACACGGCACATGAAATAACTTTATAGCTGTGTAAGGCAAAAACGATTTAGGTATAACTTTTTTTTTTAACTAAACACTACATGAATACGACAATACATGTACCTCTGATGAATCGTTTGTTCTGAGAAAGCACATGGGAAAACCATCATTCAACAACGTGACAACTTTAGATGGAAAGCTGGCTTCTGAACAATTTGATGACTCCAAGACCTACCTGATATTTGGTTAATTTTAAATACCGTTCCCTCTGAATGTCATCTCGATGACCCCTACACAACAGTGAATTTTCTATTAATTTGGGATAATAATTTGCATTTCGGTATATTACTTCGGCAAAATCTATCCGCCAAATAAATATCAAACTAATAATTACTGTACACTTAACCAATTCCAATTGAAGGAAAAAAGACATGGAATGTGAGCTCTGTTGTTTTCAGGATACTGCAACAAGGCGTCACTTTAAATATAATTACCTCCGCCAAGGAGGTTACGTTTTTGCCTGGGTTTGTTTGTTTGTTTGTCTGTTGGTTTCCAAAATTACTCAAAAAGTTACGGACAGATTTTGATGAAATTTTCAGGGATTGTACAGATTGGTATAAGGAAGAAATGATTAGATTTTGGAAGTGATCCGGATCTCTGTCTGGATCCAGGAATTTTTTAAAGGATTCTTTGATTCTTTAACATTTTCGACATTTATGCATAACTCCACCAAAAATGGTCAGGGCACTTGGAAAAAAAATAGAGGACAAGTTTCGAACATGTTCTACAATATATCAATATATCAATATATCATTATATCAAATATATCAAATAATTCCGGATACTGTTATACTTTGATCCAGAATACGAAAGTAGGGGACCTTCGGAACATTCATTATAGGTAGAGAACAAATGAAGCTACAAACATGCGACAAACACCATTATATAGCCAAGATATTGCAGAATTAGGAAGGTTTCACCGGATTTACTGTATCTGCAGAAGCCAGGGAACTAGATCCAGAAGAAAACCACCATTACGGAAAATTTGATTTTCGTGTATAACTACTGAAGTTATATTGATATCATTATGAATTCAGTTGCTAATGGTATGTTTTCTTGGTCAGGGAATCTGAAAAAATAGATGAAATAAATGTAGGACTAATATTTATGTGTAAATCAAAACATGGGGAAATGTTGCATCATAAGAAAAAAAAAAAACAAATGAAGCTAGAAACATGCAACAGACATCTTTAAACAGCCAAGACGCTGTGGAACTAATATTGATATAGCATTATGAATCAAATTGCCATGTTTTCATGGTCAAAATTAAGATAAAATAAATGTAAGACTAATATATATGGTGGAAGTCGCAATATGGAGGGAAATGTTGTGCTTGGCGGAGGTCTGCGCTCTCCGAGTGCTTTTCTAGTTTGACATGTAAATCGATAGTTTTGTTACTTTATTTATGACACAATGTAGCCTGGAATCCATACTTATCAAGTGCTGGTCGCTCCCAACGGTCACTGACTGATCAGTCTGGCCTCAGTCGTATAGCCAGCGTTTAGCCCTTACATCACTAATGAAGTGAATATGTGAATATTCATGTTTTCTGCTTTTGGCGAGAACCACCAATCGAATATGAGTTAGCTGGCCAGCAATGGCATTCGTGAGTGTTATTTGACATGAGCTCAAAAATTAGATTGTGGCTTGCTTGCGTTTACTCTTGGAGTGGTTGTTAGGTTTTTAACAGGATACTGTTTGGCCATATCTGCATTTTGTTTATTTCAATGGGATTCCCCAGTTTAATCAGGCTAAATTAAATGATACTGAAATTACATGATGTATTTCACTGTAATTGGCATTAGCTATAGCTCGAAGGGCATGATTGCATCAGCTGGATTAAAGTGATACTCCACCCAAAAACTATAATTTGTATATCAATTACTCACCATTAGATGTCTTGAACAGACAAAGTTGTTCTTCACCTGGCGCAACTTTATGGCCACTGGAGAGTTTTGAAAAATTTTCCAAATTCCTTTTGTGCTGGAAGCTAATGGGGTCACCCATTAGCAATGCGAAAACTCCACAAAACGTCCATTGACAAACTTTCAAACCATTGTCCAATGCATGGTCCAGTATAATCCAAGTCTGCTTTGTCCACTCGTATCCTCACAACTCTAGAAACGCAGTTTTTTTTTGCTAAAAATAATAAAATACCACAGTTAGGCTTCAAGTAAGCTTGCGCATTCAACAAAGTCCCGTCTCCTGGCTCGTTCATTGCCCAGAGACTCTGCTGCCACTCAGATGAATACTCGTATAAACATGAGCCGGGAGGCGGGACTTCCGTTGAATGCAGAACTGTGGTACTTTATCTATTTTTAAGTCTGTCTAATGGGGCGGGGCACCCATGTGACTGTAGGCCAATCATAGATCTCGCATGGATTCTGTGCGAATATTTGAATGTCAAATGCTGGTCTACCGAGGCCAGACATACAAGCAAGTGTCCGTTGGGAGCAACCAAAGCTTGATATGGATGGATTCCAGGCTAGACAGAATGAGACGTGCACAGAAAACATTCTAAGGTGCATTTATTTTTAAGAATAAACCAATATCGTCAAACAGAGAGCTATTAACCAGCAAACATTAGTAGAGGTGGTAGAGGGAGTTATCTCCCTCTACCACATGACCTGATGAAATGATGAAACAGTATACAGGCTGAAATAAATGCAAAATTACAATCTACATGTATGTTGCACGTTATGTTTAATTCAAACCAACGGTACATTTATACTGAGATTTTCAATGTGATTCTTCAACCACTGCTGGACATCATATATTCTTCTTCAGCCCACCCTTGATTTTCAAGGATGAGTAATTAGCGATTACCAACAACACAGCAACGTATTATATCTATTAAATCCGCATATAAAAAGTCATTCTCAGTAACAACTGTGCCTAGGCCTAATTCGGACTACATTACGTCGCGCATTTGTCAGACTCTAGGCATACATGTGTAGGTTTGGCGGCCCGCCTACTGTGAAGCTTATCTCGGCAGAGTACGAGGTTGATAATTTCACGCGACATAAGGAGGAGATTATTGCGAGAAATCCACGAGAGATACACTAGACGTCTTGAAGAAATTAGGCAGTATCTGTTGGCCTGTACGATATATATCCTGCTAAATGTCAAATAAAGCCTTCTGTGTGTTGCTAATTTTGTTGCTTATGTGCTGCTTTCACCAAACAAAAGAACCGTATGACTATTGATATCTACATATTCCAAATAAGAAGACTGGGTGCACTGGCAATAAAATTAATATTCATGTAATTAATTTCTTGACCTGCATAGTGCCTCGTGTTGGTGCCCCTGAACAAAATGGCCACCCTCTGAATCCCTCTTGGGACTGAATGCAATCTGATTTGATTGGCCTGACTGTTTTCATGTTTGTTTGAAGTCCCCCCTGACTGCTGATTGGGTCTTGTGTCTCTGTGCAGTATATTGTGGGATACTTCAACAAGCAGGCAGGAAAATCCAGAGAGGAAGCCAAGCTCATGTTCTTGAAAATCATTTTTAAGTGGCCAACATTTGGATCTGCCTTCTTTGAAGTAAAGGTAATCCTTGTTAATACATTTGCTTAGACCATGTAATTGACACTTACTTCAATACATCAATAAAAATAAAACTAATTTATTCCATCTATGGATTTCACAGAACAATTTTATTTGCTCTTAAAAATCTATTCCAGAGCAAACCACTGAGTCAAATTTCCCTGAGATCCTGCTTATAGCGATAAATAAGCATGGAGTCAGTCTAATACACCCGAAAACCAAGGTAGGTGAAATTCTGTAGCTTTTGGCAAGTATGTGCATCTTTTTTCATGAGCCAGTTGAGGTATTATTCTGATTCCTTCCAGGACATCTTAACCACATATCCCTTCACAAAAATCTCCAACTGGAGCAGTGGCAACACATACTTCTATATTACCATCGGCAACTCAGTGCGGGGCTGCAAGCTTCTTTGTGAGACCTCAATGGTAAGAGAGACCCTGTTTCACAAAGGCAGATTACTGAGTTAGCTGCATAACAGCACTAGCAAAACCCCAGACCCCATCCAAATCTGGAACCATGACCGACTGAGATAAAAAACAACCGTTGAGGGGTTCATGCAGAAAAGCTATCCAAAAACTCGAGAATTCCTGCACTCTAAAATATCCTCAATCTCCTTCATACATTGCCGTAACTTTACTACACTGATAAGCCTACCTCCCTGCCTGTTACAATAGCAAATAATAGCACAGAGGCATCCTCCATTCATGAAGTAAAGAAAGTTTTAGTGACTGTGAGAGCACTCTTGATGCCAAAAACTTCTTAGGAGCAAATTTCTCAGCATTCTGATCAGATTTAATTTGGAGGCAGTCGGTACAAATCAAGCATCGGACACAGGTTTGCTAAAAAGCATGGTTACATATACACCCAGATCAAATATTAGGATGACCCAGCTGAATAAACAAACAAGAGCTTGAATATTGAATAAATTTCAGCATTAAAGTAGGACAATCAATGTTATAAGATGTATAGCATGGATACCGTAATGCCAGAGATATTGATACAGACCAATGGGGTTGGCTGTTTGCAGGGCTACAAGATGGACGACCTCCTGACTTCCTATGTCAGCCAGATGCTGAGTACGATGAGCAAGCAGCGCTGTGCCCGAGGCGACAGCAACTGAACTCCTTTGCAGAAGGAGTTTTAACTCTTACCTGCCATGTCCCTACTGCTCTTTACCTTTAAGCCTGCCAACTCCTGGGCATCAGAATTGTATACCACATGAAAATTTGAGTTTGGTGTCATAAACACCCATCAAAGTGCACACTTCGATCATTTTCAGGCCAACATCCTGCTGGCGAGAGTTGAAAATAAAAGGTTTTTAGCAATGCATTTGCACACGCCACGGTATTTTTCTCTTATTCTGTGGCATTAAAACCTCCTTCAGAATCTACTATTGGCAATACTGTATCAAAGCCATTCGAAAGGTTAAAGCACTAATCATGCTGCATGAAAATGTGTAAAATGTTGATGTACTCGTCTGTGTCAAGGTCTCCACATACTGTATGATTTTGGCAGTCCTAGGAAAAACGTTTTCTTTTCGTAAACAAAGGTCTGTCTTGGATCGTTCAATATGACAAGGTCAAGTATCTGCAAATCTACTGAGTCCTAGACTCCATTAAAGTTGTGGCAGTGTAAGAAATTCTTGGCCATAATCTTGTAGTCTGGCTGGTGCCATGAGGCTGTCCTAGTTTGTGATCAAGAGGAGCGCAATTTGAAATGACAACATCAATGTTTTTTCTGCAAAAACACTTTTAAATGTCCCTTTATGTCATGTTTTTAAACATGATTCCGTGCCACATGGGGCACAGTCAGAGTACTGGCAGGCGTCTAAGGAGGAAGCCTGGTCTCTCAACCAGCTGCACAATATGACAGTAGAATGGCTTGAACCTGCAAAGCATGACAGGGCTCATAACCAAGATTTTACTCATTTCCCATCACACACTCTGCCTTGTGATAAATATAAAAATGGCCAAAATCAGTGTGCTGACACCTTTGGAGTGAATCTGCTTCCCTTCCTTTTTTTACCCAGAAATGGATAAGATGAGAAATGATTTTATTGACAATGGCCATAATGTGGGAAGGACCAGCAACTACCAACAAGCATTCATGTAATTAAGTGTCAGCGCGTGATTTTTATATGTGAGCCTACATATTTGGGTGTTCGAAAATGTCATTTTAATCACAATAATATTTAGATTTTGTATTTTCTGTAATCAGTGTACTTCTGCATTATTTTCTCATTCCATGTGCTCTGTCCAATAACAGTAGTGATGTACTAATTTATGTGTTATTCTTAATTCAGGTGCTTTTGATAACCAGCCAGTTAGAACTCATGTACTTTCTTGCGATGTTGCAATAAAGTGTCGTGGAATGACAACGTAGTAAGTTTTCATTGAATTTTTGCAACACCCAGGTCACAACCTTTCACCAGTGTGGTAAATACATCCAGATCACACACACACACATCCAGTATTCCGACACGAAATGGATTTGAGGGCTTGTTAACTAAACAATCATTTGCCATTACAAAGGTTCATAAGAAACATAGCTAAAAACAAGAGTTCCTCAAAATCCTGAATTTCTGAAAATCCACATGCAATGTCGCATCGTACTCTGAATATCTCCTAATTACCCTTAATTTTCCAATCAGTTTTTATTTTGGAGTCAAAATGCACCTCTGATGCTTCACAAGACCACAGTTGGATGCTTTAACTTGATACTGTTTGCTCTATGATTGGCTATTAAAATTGACAGCTCTTGGAACAATAACGTATATGTCATGGTTTTGGGGGGTTGCTGTCTGTTGTGCATTTTCTTCGCCACCTGAAGTCTATCCTGTTATGCGATCAGGTGGTTATTGTTTGCAGCTGTGGAGAGACTATTTAAGCTCCTCCACTGCTGTTTGGTGCTTTTATATCACTCTTGCGAGGACTATGAAGTCCTTACTGTTTTGTCTGAGGAAACTCCTTGAAAGAATTTTGGATCTGGTGTTTGTCCGTCCTATTTATTGTTCCGTTCATCACAGTTTATGTTCAGTCCAGCAGAAGGTCTTGTTTGTCGGAGCATAGTCTTTGTTGGTTCGCTCCTGTTCCAGCAGGACGGGGTGGTTACTCTGTCTCTAAAGAGAGCTCTTATTTTTGGAAGGATTTTTGCCCACTTTTTCTGGGTTTTTTGTTGGCTGAATCTTTTGTTGGCGGAATCACCGGGGAGTGATGTTTCTTTTTTCTGTTCCCGTTTCTCCTATTAGTAATTGCTCGTGTCTCGTGGGTGGCTTTTAGATGCCCTATTTTGCGTCGCGTCTGTGCCTCCGTCCCATTCCCCCTCATAGTATTTGGTTAGTTTACTGATATCATAATACTGAGATTTCAAAAACATCATTATTTAAACTAGAATTGATCAATAAACTACTTGAGCAAAGTGAGCAAAAGTGATTTGTGAAGAAACTTGGAAAATATTTCTCCCGCCGTATATGAAGCGGCAGATTTTACTGCAGTGCAGCACCAAACTAAAAGATTAGGCCAATGTTTCACTGAGTATGACCTGCCAGACTAAGATTTTAAGAAATCAGCGTGACATTGTCAGTTTGGACAATGGACACCAGTGAAGTTTATCTTGTGTCATGAGAATCAAAGTAATATGCTATCAATATACAAGTCAGTGCCCTTGCCTCATTTATAGCAATGCTGTTCAAACTGTGAGGAGTCTGATAAAACACCTACTTTATTACAACACTGTACACCGTACATTGACAAAGGTGACAAATATCAATAAAGGTTCATAGTATTTGGGATGGCACTCTGCATATTGTACTATGTAATTTCCTGATCCTCTTGATCAGTCCTTTCCAAACTTGATACGAGAGGGCACTCCTCTGCATGATGGTGCTCGTTCCAAATGCAATGACAATACCACAGTTTGAACAAGCTCTTCCTTTTTCATTAGTTGCTTTTAACATGGGAATACTCCCAAATTACTCTCTCCTAAAATATGCATTCGATAAAAAATACAATTTCTCTGGGCTTGTAATTTGTGCTGGTCAATATATCAAACAATTAATGAAAAATAAGCATAAAAATTAACACCCAGAGGAGGAGCCAATAAACTTAAGCCTTTAATTTGTAGCCAAGCCTCTCTTGCAATCATTGGCCATGTTGAGCAATAAGCACAGTATTATCTGTGCTTATTATATTAATAAGCACAAGTTATCCTTCAAAACATCAAAACCACCAGATTATGAATAAATATATGAATAACTGCTCATTAAAATTCTAGTATTGACATCACAGTTGGAACAATAATCATCGTACGCACGGCTCCCTTCAATGGAGTTTGAAAATCACTGCCCTAAACCACAAATTCTTTTGCTTTTTTTATTGCTTTGCAGTTCTTTCAGACATATTAACTAATGGCGATGAATTATGATTGTGAGCAGAACTAAAAATTGCAATGCAGGAATGTTTCTTGGACCTCTTTTTAGTTGTTTTCCAAAATATTCATTACTAGAATCATTACCTCACTGTTATGTAACTATAATGCCACCTGGTGGCACTAATGCCATTCCCTTTGTGTTATTAAGGCTCATCCCATTCTCTGTGATGTGAGGCCGGATATCTGTATACACTAAAGGCCAGAACATCTGCTCCCTGAAATCAGAAAAATGAGCCTAAATCATCATTACTATGTCGACTGGCATAGAGAGATGCCGTAACCATCATTGCTATTGCTTCAAGTGTTTTCATCTGTAGTTTCCGATGTCTGTGGTGCTCATGCACTCAAATAAGGAAACATGACCAATTAAAAACTTAAAATAACATTTATTGCATCTAATAAAATACATACTTTATTTACCACATGAATTTTATAGTCATAGCATGTCACAAAAAACACAGAATTTGACAAAATGTCACAGTAATATTATATCTTAACTGACAAAGGAAATTAGGGAATAGCTTGATCTGTTTCACCAATTCATGCAAAGTAATGAGTTGTCAGGAGTTCCACAGAATTAAAGAGGCTTTCACTGGTCTTATCACTATACTAGTTTTGAACATCATAAAATATTCTCTGCAGCCTCCTGTTTTGAGGTAAATACCCTGAAGGATTTTTCAAATTAATCCTGCCCCTATTTTACATCCACTTTGGAATGGCCTATTTGTGTGATGAAGCTCGTAAGTGCAACTGCACCTCTGTCAATTCTGGAGATAGGTCCAGAGGAACCTATTCAGAGGAAAAGTCCACGGCGCACACCATATGTTGCTTATGCAGGCAGCCAGGGGTCATCTTGTTGACCAGAGAAGGTCACCTCTGCGTTGAGGTCAGCAGAGAAAACAGGAAGGAGCTTCTACCAAATGAACAACAAATCTCGGCCCACCAGGTACTGACATTATAGGCAAGGTCTGTGCTTGAAACCACAGGATAGGCCTCACCACAAACTAGAACAAAGCTTTCACAAGATGCCCCACTCAGTTGGGTACCAGAGGCAGATCTTACCAGATCTGCATGGGGAAACGAGACAGCTTTATTTTCAAATGAAAAAAAATAAAACACCAGCTGCCTGAGCATGTGTTTTTATTGGATCTGCCAGTGAGTATGGAGATGCTTTTAAAATGATATTCCATTCTTTTCTAGCTTCCATATCACCGTTCACCCAAATGGCTGACGCTAGGCAGGTGTAGACTTGGTTAGCTCTCGGATGGGAGACCACCTAAGAAAGCCAAGTCCCTGTTGGATGTGGTGTTGGTGGACCAGCACATGGCAGTCTTAACTCAAACCAAATACACCAGTGCAGTGATATTGACACTGCTGGAGGGGATGCTGTCTTTAAAATGAAAAGTTAGACCGAGGTCCTAATTCGTTGTCTTTATTATAGATCCCACAACACTCTTCGACGAGAGTAGGGGGTTTCACAGTGTCCACGCTAAATTCCCAATCTGGTTCCTTCAAACTGCCACCAAATAAGCCCCTGATTCAATTGGCTCCAAAAGCTGTCCTCTTGTTCAGCTGATGTGTGGTGAGTGCTCTGGCTAAAATGGGCTTCCCAGCAGTACCGAGGTGGGTGCTACACATTGGTGCAGGTGAGTGAAGGTCCCCCCATATCACTGTAAAGCACTTTGCTGACCTATAAAGACTTTATGTTTTTGATGCACCATTTTCTGTACCAAAACTGTCCATATAAGCCTACACATGTACAAAATTTCAAATATGCAACAATCGATGCTTCAGTAACTATGAAGATTGGGAACAGATGAGCAATAGGCCTAAGTGCTTGTCATTCAATACATGTTGGATTGCTCCACCGTAAAAAACTTTCACATCAATGGAAAAAGTAGTCATTATTCAAAGTAATATTTCAAATGTCAAAGTAAATCAACACATTTTCCTCATTAATTTTTGATACTGCCTATTTCATTTATACATGCAAACAAAAGTGAATACAAATCATTTAGGCAGCAGAAATCAGTGTTTTTTGGCATGAGATGAGCAGGAAAGAGGTAGAGAATTCAATGGATGGCAAGCGCCGGTGTGATCCCACAATATTGTATCCAATCCTGTCCTAGAAGCCAAGCTTCACTTCCAGAAAGTCAGTTTATGTTTTTCTGTTGATGTACATCCTCTGAACATAGCGAACTGAGAGTGGCTGAGAGAAACAAACATTAAGGCAGAATAGCAGACCCGGAGACATCTTGATGCTCAGCAACAGAGTGTAGTTTTGGGGCAGTCGTTGGGTTTCGAGCTCGTCCAAAAGCATTGGTGCTGGAGATGGACCATACGTCACTCAGTTCTGTATGAAAAGAAACATATTGTTAAGAGTTCACAGTCAAGAAGTAGAGTAGACTCGGGTATACGCACAAGTAGTCCACTGTGGGGGCATACTGCTCTCCATGGCTTAGATAGTTTTTTTCTTGGAAAAAGCGTACATTTCTAGCATGCATTGAAAACAGAGGGCAAAGTAGAAGGCAAAATGCCAGATCACACAAGTGTAGGCACTCTAAATTGCTAACCTGGCAGTGCTAAAAAAAAACCCTTTCAAACAGAAACATCTTGAGTCCTAAACAGTGGCCCTCAACCTCATTATGATAGTCTACTCAAATTAATTCTGTTGGGACTGTAGTAGTTTATTCTTATGGAGCTGAAATTGCATTGCATTGTTAGATTTTCAAATATACTCAGCAACAAAAGTTTCTGTGACACCAATATTGTTAATTATTTTTCATAACGCAATTATGAAATTTTCATACATGGTGATATCCGACTGAAACAGTACACGTAAACACAACATTGAAATGGAAATCATGAAAATGCGAGAAAATGACTTTGCACGTGAAAATGTGCGCAAATCATGCTTGTGGATGGCAATAAAAGAGGAGAATTTTTGGAATGTTCACATTGTGCCTGATGAACGACGGAAGCATCACTTATCGAAAACACAGCCATTTCGGATCAGGAACTCTACCCTCTAAATGCCAAGACTGTCTGAAAATGATCGGTGGAGGGCCATTGGGATGATTGAATCCGGAACCTCGCAGAGGGAAGTTGCTCATCGCCTGAATGTCCACCGAAACACCATTTGGAACTTATGGCAGCGTCATCAGCAGACAAGACATGTCAGAGACCGTCCTCGCAGTGGCCGTCCACGAGTAACCACTCCCAGACTGGACAACTGGATTCGAACAACCCATTTCCGAAATCGATTCCAACCTGCAACCATAACTGCAAGAACGATACCTGGTTTGAGGCGACTGTCTGCACAGACAATCCGTCGCCGTCTCCGTCATTTTGGCATTGTCCCACGTCGGCCAGCAAGACGTCCAATACTCACAGTACAACACCGACGACTGCGTCTACAGTGGGCACAACAACATCGACGGTGGATCCAACGTCAGTGGGATCTTGTACTCTTCACTGATGAATCAAGATTCATGCTTAACCGATGTGATGGTCGTTTACGTGTATACCGTCGACGTGGAGAACGTTATGCCAACAACTGTGTTCAGGAATTTGATCGTTTTGGAGGTGGTAGTGTCATGATTTGGGGAGGGATCACGGCTAGAAGCAGAACAGATTTGCTTGTTATTGATGGAAATCTGACAGGTCAAAGATATCGCGATGAAGTGCTACGGCCATTGGTGGTACCGTTTTTGATGCAACATGGTCCCGGAATAACGCTGCAACATGATAACGCCAGACCACACGTTGCAAGGATTGTACAGCAGTATCTGATGCAACAACATGTCAATGTCCTGCCATGGCCAGCCGGATCCCCAGACATGTCCCCAATCGAGCATCTTTGGGACGAGATGGATCGACGTTTGCGGCGGTTGGATAACCCGCCAGCTACACTCCAGGAATTGCGACAACGTCTACGTCAGATTTGGAATGACATCCCACAGCAATTTCTGGCACATCTGATTCGGTCCATGCGCCGGACATGCGTTGCTTGCATCATGGCACGAGGAAGTCACACCCGGTATTGAAGTGTGAAGGTCACAATTGGTTAGACGTCAGACAAGTGCTTCATGACGCATGAAAATGACATTTTTCGTTTTGAGTGACGTTGGCACTGAAAAGTCAGTGTTTCTCCTGTTAAATAAACATATTGATTGCATTGAGATCTTTGCGTGTCATTTATAACATACACATAAATGGTGTCACAGAAACTTTTCTTGCTGAGTATAATTCAGATCTGGGTAAACTGTAAATATCTAATAGTTCGTCATCTGGTCGTGCTTGTCCACAGACCTGAACTCTTGGATTTGGCCTCTCTGAGTAGGTGTGACACTCACCTGTTCTGAACTTGCTGTAGGTTCCATTATCATTTGTTTCTAGGCTTTCTGAGTAGAAAGCCAGACCACGTTCCCTCCACCTGGAATACACATGAATAAAATCACTATTCACAAAGAAAGTTTGCTATCTACTCAATTACATGAAACAGCAATCTTCTCACTGCCACAATCAGGTAGAAACTGCAATGTTAATGAAGTGATTGCATGCTTAGTTCAGATTTTTGGGAAAAGAACCAAAATCTTCCTTCCAATGCAAAATGAATATGCACAGTAATGCACCAAATGTGCAATATAGAACAAACAGATCAAATACTAAGTCTAATGGTAATAAAACATAACTTGAATCTTGAATGTTTTCCTTGTGTTTGCTCCAAAATATAGACTAAGCACTCAAATACAGAATCAAATAATGGACAGGCAGGTCATTGACATTCTCACCAGTGAAAAACAAAAATGATGAGGATAAGGACAGAAGACACAACATCTGTAGGGATCCACATCCTTTCATAGTCCTCTGGAGTCTGTATGACAGCGAAGACATGAAGGTCAAATGATCAGAGAACAGACCAGGTCAACACAGCCAGCCTGAGCAGAGCCGTGCATTTATCACCAGTCAGTCTCTCACCATGAGGAATAGTGGACGACGCAAGTTCTTGAGGATGTGTAGGGCATTGGTCGTGACGGACTCGGCCCCAGCACACCAGGCGAGAGAGTACAACCAGGGTTGGCTAATTACGTACAGGTTAGTGCTGATGTTCACTGCTGCATACTCTCTGTAAAAATACAGATACAAAAACAAACGTCACCTGCGCCATCACAACTTCTTTCAGCAGCCATAATGGCTGCATCAGTCACGCTTTTAGTCACGTTCACATTACTAAAAAAAAAAAACCATAACTGTTAACGTCATCTTTTTGGGATTTAAAAACTCTTTCAGTCACTCAAAGGTTACAAAAGCTTGACCTGTTAGTTCTTGTGGTGGAAAATCTCAAAATTGATTTGAAATGACTAGAGCGAGGTAAAAGCTCTCATTATAATATTAGACTTTCTTTACAAAGAGATAAAGCCAAGCTTTCCTTTGCGCAAAACAAAGGGAATCATGTTTTTCTCCAACCAGTTTTTACAATTAGAAATACATCTCAGGAAAGAACAAAAAATATTACAATGGTTTTACATAATTTTTCTTCATTAAGGCTCTTGTCCCAGGACATTGTGGAAATCATGGAGACAGACAGTCAGAAAAATTTTGCTTATTTACTACAGATGCATCCTTACTTTGGGTCAAGCTGACCCTGACTAGGTCCCATCTAGATTCAGACTGATTTATTAATCTTGAATTAGCTTCGCCATCTCTGCAACAAATGGTATACCAGACAACAAAAGTGTCCCCATAGAACAGTGGTCGTCAACCCCGGTCCTGGAGGGCCGGAGTGTCTGCTGGTTTTTGACGTTACTCTGCACTTAATTGATGAATGAAAGCAGTTGATTACACACTTAACTCATCTCACCTGGTGTCTTAAGTTTAAATAGGGTGGATAAAACCAAACTCACACACCCTGTGGCTCTACAGGACCAGGGCTTGCTACCCCTGCCCTATAAACTTCTATCTTTACTTTGAACCTCAACTTTGTCCGGATTACAACTATGCTCAATGCATACAACTACATTGACAAATCTTGGTTTCCACTTAGACTTCTGTCACAACCTGCATGTCTATTTAATTGGCTCTAGGAGTCTTGTGGGTAGTTCCTGGTAATTGATTGATTGGCTTAATATTCCCTCATTCCCTCCCTATTTAAACCGAAGACACCTGGTGAGATGAGTTAAGGGTGTAATCAACTGCTTTCATTCATCAATTAAATGCTGAGCAACGTCAAAATCCAGCAAGCACTGCGGCTCTCCAGGACCAGGGTTGACGACCCCTGCCATAGAATAAACATCCAGTATATCCTGTGACACGTGTTCAGGGTTATTGGCAATCAGTACGACAAGAATATGCACTTTCATAATCAGAGTCACGGAAACAAACATTTTAAACAAATACACTCCCAAGCCAATTCTACAAGAGTAAACAGTTTCAATATGTACATAATCTCACCATTCTGTCATCGTTGGGGCAAAATCCCAGAGGCAGATAAATAACTAAAGTGTGTTCTGCTAAATGGTGCAGTTTTCTATCTAATGGAATTTATGGAATTCACACATACATCCTGTTATCTAGTTCCAAACACAGCCTATGTCCTGAGAAACATAAACAAAGACCTTGAGAGCAGGGAAAAAAGATCACACTCCTCTTAAAGTCTAAAATTAGTTTTATCAAACATACTAATCATATTCCAATACATAAAATTAAAACCACGATAAAAACTAATGAAAAAACAAGCTAGCATAACTATAGGGTTACATAGTGTACAAATGCTGTATACATGATAACATGGTTAATAATACTGTATGATACTGTGAATAACTGAATAATAACTAATTGCTATTGATAACTGATTAAGCGATTGGTGATGTCATCCACAATTGATTGATTGGTGACGTCATTTCCTCTTCACTCTGACAGTGGAGTGCCTCGAAAGGAAGTGACAGAAGGCTCAAACTGACAAACCTGATATCAGCATTAAAGGTAACGAATGTCAAGCTCCAGTTTGATCGTTTAGAATTGTCATTCACTATCAGCTCACAAAGTACATGCTGACATGCTAATATCCAGAGAAAGGGAATTTCAGCTGGAGCAAAATGCTCCTAATTATACTTTGAAGTCTGATTACATTTTTGAGCACATGCAGCTAAAATGGTCACAATCTAGAGCCCTGTCAGCGACAATGACGAGACTCTTCTATAAAAGCATGTCTATCGGGGAGGGAGAGAACCCACATGAACAGCAGGAAAAAACGCTGTCTCCATTTTGAGAGGTCCCAGCTGGCCAGGGCTCAAACCCGCAACCTCATTATGGGGCTGCAGCACAAGCACTGCTCCATCGTGCAACCCAATATCTTATCAGGAAGAGGGTGTGGGGTGTATCCGTTTTTCTAGCCGTGGGTCAATATTCAAATAAAATTAAATGTACAAGTTGAGCAGCGCGGGCAGAGAGATTCTTGTGCACATGCTAGAGGGTTTTAAATGAGGAGTGAGGAAGGACATGTAGTTGCAGAGGAGATCGGGGAAGGTAGAGCAGGTGTTATGAGGCATTAAAGCAGCATCAGATCTGTTCCTCAGACTTGGCGCTGAAGCATAAGTGGAGGGAAAGGGTGGTGCATGGATGTTCGATAGGTGCAGGGAAGTGCTACCTGATCTGCTCTTCAGACATGGAGCTGTAATGGAGGTTAAGCTTAACAATGTTGCTCTCCTGCAGCTCTTTAACGGAGGCCTTCCTCCCAGACGTCTGCTGCAGAGCTGGGTCCAACTCATGTACCAAGTCTCTTAACTCCCAGGGCAGCCACAGCACCTGCAGAGAATGGCCACCCAGCACACAAAGACGACTATCCTTAAAGTACAGTCATATGAGAAGGTACAAAAAAACCAAAGATAAAAACTTCCAATACTGACAGTAGGCCAGGCTTGCTCAACAGCAGCCCTTTTAAATGAATAAAACGAGGAAAAAACCTTAAGTTCCTGGCTGAGTGCCACCGTTAAAAAACATGACCTCTCGAAAGGCCCAAAATATGCTGGTGTTGACCAGGGATTGAACCTAGATTGCGCTCATCAAATGTGGATGATCTGTCTTCCGAATATAAGAAAAGTAGAATTATTTGACCTATGAAAGCTCACTTGGTTGGAATGGATGGAGGATTCATTGTGAATGACCTCCAGAATGCGGCTGATCCAAGTGTCTCTGTAAGGATGGCCCCAAGGTGGCCGGTAAAGGTCAAAGATCACCATTTTCCCATGCAGGGCAGCCAGGTCCAGGAACTCACGCAGTGTGAAAACAGACTGGTTTAGCACGGAGACCCGATCCACTGGGCTCAGAGAGGAGGCTGTCCCAAAGGGGTCACGCTGAAAAAGAAGAAAGGCAAAGAGGAAGATGAGGAAGTCGTCAAAGAAGGTAAACCCTGGCTACGTCCGAATAGTCAGAAAATTAAGGCCTATTTGCTAATCCCTAACCACTTTTCTTTCACCTTTGTGGAAAATATCATAGGTAAAGGATAGGTGTAAAAGGGAATTCCTAACAGCTTAGGAAAATCCGAATCCATACTAGGCAACGAGAACAAGTGTCCCCTGCCCATCATATACGTTTCTTTACGCGATTGGCTGGATGAATGGTCGACGCTTTAAATATCACTGCTGCTCAGAATTGTGGGATAGCATTATCTTTTTTCTTTTCGAAAAGGTTGGTTCTGTGTATCCTGTGCTAAAGGAGGTATATTAAGAAGCAATGAGACACCTTTTCTTAACATTTGAAGAATTCGAATGCGCTTATCATAACTGCCATGTAATTATTTCCAGATCATTGTTTTAGGAGTTAGAGTAAGAACTTTCCTAGGCAAAAAAGACTATTCGGACGCAGCCCCAGAGACTGAAGGCGGTACTGTCAAAGACTTACTTGTCTACTTCCCTCAGACCAGTTTTAAGTTTAAAGTTCACAAATCTCAATATGGTCATTCAATAAAACCTGAAAAATGATATCTATTCTTCAAACAAGCCCATTGGGTTCATTCAATTACCAGCATCAAGAGCTATCTTATAGCCTTCTATAAGAGTATCTGTAAGGTCATACTACATGAGCATGAATGTGGATAGTAATTCCAATTCAAAATTGCATGTAAATAGCTTTGGCCACAAATTATTCTTTTACCTCCATAATTAATATGAGCCAAGACAAGTGAACCTTTAGGTTTTAGCAATGGATTGAAGGTCATCAATAATCCTGCATCTGTTTCACACAGTGATAGAACCTTTACATTTCAGTGTTCACTGACCATAGGCTACATAAAGTAGATAAATTAAGGCTACATATTGGCAATGTTTTATCAAAGCTCCCACACCACTCCGGCACTTTCAAAGCTATAAAACAGCAACGAATAAAAACCCTGCTGAACACGATGTAGCTTGAAAACTTCGAGATTGCTTTTGCAGTGTGTTTGGAGATGATATCTGTTTTAAAATGAAAACTTACTCATGTGAATGTAGCCAAAGGGATTTATCATGTGATTAAAGTGAATGTGTGCACACAGATAGAAGCTCACAGAGAGGAACCAGGCACCAGCGTTAAGCCTCTCAAGTTCAGTCCAATTGAACATGGCGGCTGGGGCATCTGCGCGGTCTGGGAACACTTCCTGCACGTTTGTGGTCCTTCGCAATGTTCTGTCGTGCATTAGAAATGGAACCCCATCATAGCTGTGATTGAAAATAAAAAATACAGAGGATTGTACCAATCAAAAACAAATGGTGACTTTCACATCAACATAGCTATTCTTGATATTTTCAAAATTTAAAGCATGGTATTCAAGCCAAATTCCACCAGTTATTTATGTTTAAAACTGTATATTATCACCTGTCGTCATAACTGGTCCGAATGAAAGGGTAAGGCAAGAAGGACTACAAAATTAGATATTTGTAAATAATTACTGTGCAACCATTTCCTTTATATACAGAAATTGCCACTGTCAGAGTAAGAAAATGAGAATGGATCGGTAAAAGGGACCTTCACATTGCATCAATGTCCTGCAACTACAACTAAAATGACAAGCTACCGTTCATTTTCAATAAGAATTGAGGGAATTTCAGGAATGGTAAGCCATAATGGATGGCTACTGAAACTGGGCAGAACCAGTGATGTGAGGAAGTTGAGCAAAGTTTAGCTTTAGGCACTGACAAGCAATTTTGCTTTGGCAACTACAAGCCCAAATCAGAATAAGATGGGACAGCATGTTAAATTAAAATTAAAACTGAAAGCAGTGATTTGTAAAGTAACTTTGACCTGTCTTACTGTGCGTTTAAAAAAAAATTAAACACATTGTTTGATGTTGCACCACATTAATTTTTTTTTGACTTTACAAAAGTAAAGTACACATCACTTAATGATGCTGCAATTCCATTTTGCAACACTGCATATAGGTTTAGAGACTGAAATCACAAAGTGATTGTGTGTTTCAAGCTTAATTTTGTCTGCTTCTTCCTGCAAACAAATCTTCAGGTGTGCCAAAGTACCGTGTGTATGTTGTCGCATTTTGCAATTCAAGTGTGCCATACATTTTCTACTGAGGACTGGTTGGGACTGCAGGCAGGCCAGTCTAGCACCCACACCCTCTTCTTACACAGCCATGCTTTTTTAATGCATGCAGAATGCACTTTTGTGTATCTAGCTGAAATATACACAATAAGATATTGTCTCAGAGGTAGCATTTGTTACTCCAAAATCTGAGTGTACCCTTTCAAAGAAGAAGTTATCTTTGCCAAGGACACTGACACCACCTCATACCATGACAGACCATGGCTTTTAGACTTGTTGCTTGTAACAGTCTGGCCGATCATTTTCTTTCTTGGTCTGGAGCGCACGGTGTCCATTTCCCCCCCCAAAAAGACCTTAAATGATGTGATCTGCCTGACCATAATACACTTTTCCTATTGTGTGATGGTCCATTGTGAATGCCTTCAAGTCCACAGAAGTTGACGGCGCTTTTGGACACTGCAAACGTAAGGCATCTTTTTTGAATAGTAAAGTTTTGAAAGACATTTGTGGATTTAGCTTCATATTGCAGGACTTCACAAAGGTTTACCAAAGTAATCCTGTACCTCTGTGGTTATATCACTCATAGATAAGTGACAGTTCTTGATGCAGTGCTGTCTAAGGGACCAGAGGTCAGGGGTAATCAGCTTACATGTCTGTGTGAGCTAAAGGAAACTTGGATTACTTTAGACAAGCAGCATGGAGACATTTTATTGATAATGAATGTATTTTTGGACATTTGAAGCTAAGATACCGAACAAAACTTCACCAATCCTCTTAACAACAAAGGGATAACAAAAATTTCATCTTAGGGTGAAATATACCTTGTTGTTAAATATACTTTATATCCACAAGTTAAGTTTACTTGATGATCGCCCCTGAAGAATTTACTTACAATTTCTAAGTGCAAAAACTTTCCAAGGTTTTCCAAAGTAAATACCACTCCAAATTTTTTTCAGTGCAGACCAGAACAAAAGTGGAACCTCACAACCAAGGGTGTGCCCAGCCTACTGGGTCCATTGCAGCATCAGGTAATGCAAACTGGCAAAAATTATACAATATATGGCGCCAGATACCATCAACCTCTTACCACTTATTGGAGTGCCAAAATTTATTCGAAATTAGTAGTGTGCTTGATGCAAGGAAGATGATTATATTGATTCAGACTAATCGGTATAGCGCTGAAAAATAAGAAATGAGGCCCTTTGTTATGTAAATACATTTTAAGCAGGTGGGAGAGCGATGCTATCTGGTACTGACCTGATTGTGACGTCAGTCTCCAAGCCCTCACCTCCAGCTTCTACTACTTTCTCAAAGGACATCTGGGTGTTTTCTGGTGCAAGCTTTTGGGAAAAGATGAAGACAGGAGCATCTGTTCAAGCAGTGATTGGCCTCATTATCAGCAGCTCATTATCAGCAAGGTGGTGTTCAACCTGAAAGGACCGTGACTGAATACAGGCCTCCTCATTCCTTTTACCACGCTACGTACCTGAGCTATCTGTGTAATTCTAAGTAAAATGTAAAATATAAGAAAGCCTACAAACTAAACAATCTTGAAGACTTGTTTAAGGAGTACTGACCTGTACAGTTCGCATGCCACTAGGTTATACTTTTTAGAAACTGGCATTTAGGTCAATATGGGAGACAGTTCAGTCATTATTAACCAAGTAACTAATGACTTCTTCAATCATTCAGGGCAAACAGGAGGCCCTGAACCTGAAGTGCACTCATTCCATTCTGTTTACCATCTGAAGACAGAAATGTGGAGAAGGCGTTCTGCGGGATTTGTGGCTCCGAGTCATCCTGTCATGGACACTGAGTGTCATGGTTTGGGAGCTTTGAGAGCTGTTTGTTGCTCTCTTCCAGGACAATATCGTTTTGCTCCCTATCGGATTCCTGGGCCAGCTGGCATTGATTGGGGCCGTGGCCCGGACTCTATTTAAGCTCCTATTTCGCCTCGCTCCCGTTGCTAGAGTGTCAGTTCTTCTTTGGTGCTTTAGCCGGTAAGGTGTCTCGAGAGATATTGTCAGGGACTTAGTTGCTTATCAGGAATAGTGTTAGTGAGCAAGGGAATCTTTGGTTTATTTCCCTTTTCTTTTGTTTTCCTCGAGCTCGTCTGTTTTCAACCACGGACGGCGGCAGGTCTGTTGGTAGCGTGAGTCTGGTTATTTTTATCTGTTTTCAGTCGCTCAGCACGCTGTGAGTGTTGCCTTTAATTTCTGGCCGCTGGTCTTGGCGTCCACTGCCAGCACCCGTCACACTGAGGGCTAGTTTTCATGTTTACTGATGAAGTGGGCTGGCACTCACCATGGGTGCACCTCTGTGCCCAATGAGAATGGGAGCAGGTCCCAGAGTCCCCTCCTCTTTGATGCAGGGTGAATAGAGACCCAGGGGCACCAGGTAAAGGGAGAGGAGCACTGCCAAGTACAGTCCTATGGTAACCATCCGCCGACCTGCAAAACAGAGGCATCTCAGATCAAACACAAAAAGGCCCAATCACCAAATTACTACATAGACATGTAAAGAAGTAACATGGGTATAGGTGGACAAAAAAGGCATTTAGACATTTTCCAGAAATCTGCCCGTCTATCCAGGCGCAGACATGCATGAAAAAGGGGCAGAATGCAGAATGCAGGGGTAGGAAGTTTGTTGTCTTTTTTACCTATACACGTAAAATTCCCATCACCTTCGCCGACGCCACTGAATCCCTCGCCACTGGCGTTGGTTTCATGCCGATCGGATAAAAATTGACCGAGATATGGCTGAAAGTCGGTTTTGACCTTTTCGTGGCCTTGACCTTGACCTTTGACCCGATCACTCCCAAAATCTAATCGATTGATCCTCAGGTCATGCCAAATCAACGCACCAAATTTTATGAAATTCCGTTTGGTACTTTTTGAGTTATTCGATACACATACATACACACAGACAGACACACAAACAAATAAATACACGGGGATCAAAACATTACCTTCGTCAGCGAAGTCGCTGGCGAAGGTAACAAGAAAATTCTCTGGGGATAGTTATAGCAGTGACCATGGAGACAAGAAGAGGGAGCAACTGAAGCGACCACAATGAGACTCTGTATGCGAGACACATTTCCAGGTTTTTCTGAGTGGCATGACCACTAGAGAGGTTGTGCCACTATGGCAAGCTCCAATATTTGTTCAAAAATACCCCATTATTCATTCAAGTCATTGGTAACTTTCAACTTAAAATACAACATTAGTAATTTTATTCCGCAAGAAAATGTACGCTCAGTATGTGTTTTTCCTGCATCTAATAGTCTCCCACTGTGCAAATTCATTAAGCTACAGTGCTACCGTGTTGATAGAGAAATGTCTTGTGGACGAATCAGGAGCTTGCTATGTCCCTGGAACCAAAAACTCATGCTTGGCAGCTGTACTGCACAAACTTAAGCTCCACATTGCACAACATGACAGCGCCTGGGAACTGCTCCACTGCGAGCTGAAACAAACAAGTATCGACTACATTAATAAAAGGCGCTACAGCTCCATGAATTTATTCACACCTATAATACACGCAAAATGTATATTTTTTTTTTTACAATTTGCATATGACACTGCTCAGTGGTTACCTGACTGGGCATACTGTTGGCGCACTGTTGATAAAGAAATTATAAGAGAGTGGGGTAAATGTTAGGGGTGGGCTAAGAGTTAAAAGGGATAAATTAAATTTACAATTTAAGAAACCTGTCTATTAAGCAAAACAATTTCCTTCATCTTGAACCATTAAAAATTCTACCATATGTTTATGCATACCTTTTTTGCTCATGCGGAAGTAATGCAAGGCTATTGGCCAGGACAAGATTGTCATCAGCAAGACTCCACCAACATGCAGAAACGGTGCTGTAACCTATCAGCAAATCAGCAAAGAATAGCAGATGAATATAATTCAGACAATCAGACATTTAAGGCTCCTTCACCATGTACAATTTTTCCCACAATAGTGCAGTAACAGACGAATCTTGGCAAAACGAGACCAAAGTCGTTGGTTGTTACTTCAAATAGACAATGTGTGGCATGCTTTACATGGCAGATTTTATTCAGTTCAGACAGGCGGAGTCAAATTTCTGACAATATCAAACGATGTGACAATCGGGCAATTAGACTGTTGATACAGACCACATCTACAAACGCAGGAATAATGTAAAATACACTTGCGCGACCCAGCACAGCACATATAAACAAAGCAAAAAAGCATGCGGCACAGATGTGGCGATGAACTATGAAAGATTTCTATCACTATTATGATCCATTTTCAAATGTTCACACTCACAGCAGGGAAGCAGAACAGATATATAATGCGCACCAAGATGATAGTAGACAGACTGTGCATTTTTCTGGATTTATAGTCTCAAGAAGCCAGGTAGATGAATTGGTTAGAACAACCCTAATTCTGAAATAGTTGGGACGAAGTGTAAATTCTAAATAAAATAAAAAATGCAATGACTTTCAGATCACATAAGCCAATATGTTATTTACAATAGAACAAAGATAACATTTCAAATGTTGAAGCAGAGACATTTTACATTTTTATCCACAAATTGAGCTTATTTCAAATTTTTTGGCTACAACAGGTCTCAAAAAAGTTGGGACACAGGCAAAAAAGGGCTGAAAAAGCAATTAATATATAAGAGAATCGGTTGAAAGAATATTTAGCAAGTAATTAAGTTAACTGGCATCAGGTGTGTAACATGATTGGCTATAAAAGGGATGTCTAAGAGAGGCTGAGTCTCTCGGAAGTAAAGATGGCCAGACGCTCTCCAATCTGTGAAGGCTCGCATAAAAAAATTGCAGAATACTTTAAAAACAATGTTCCTCAACATCAAATTGCAAAGGCTTTGAAGGTCTCATCATCGACAGTGTATAGCATCATCAAAAGATTCAGAGAAACTGGAAAAATCTCTGTGCGTAAGGGACAAAGACAAAGTCCTTTACTGGATGCCCATGATCTTTGGGCCCTCAGATGCCACTGCATCACTCTTTGGCATGATTCTGTCATTGACATTACTAAATAGGCCCAAGAATACTTCAAGAAACTGCAGTCTGGAAACACAGCCCATCGTGCCATCCACAGATGCCACCTAAAACTCTATCATGCAAAAAGGAAGCCATTGTTGAGCATGATCCAGAAGCGCTGGCGTGTTCTGTGGGCCAAAGCTCGTTTTAAATTGACTCCAGCAAAGAGGCAAAGTGCCCTGTGGTCAAATGCGTCAAAATTTGACACTCTGGTTGGAAATCATGGGCATTGTGTCCTCTGGGCTAAAGAGGAGAAAGACCACCCCTCCTGTTATCAGCGTTCAGGTCAAAAGCCAGCATCTCTGATGGTATGGGGATGCATTAGTGCATATGGTGTGGGACACTTGCATGTTTTGAAAAGCACCATGAATGCTGAAAGGTATATAAAGGTTTTAGAGCAACATATTCTCCCCTCCAGATGACATCTATTCCAGGGAAGGCCTTGTGTATTTCAGCAGGACAATGCAAAACCACATACTGCAGCGATTACAATAGCATGGCTTCATAGTAGATGAGTCTGTGTGCTGAACTGGTCCGCCTGCAGTCCCGATCTTTCACCGATTGAGAACATTTGGCGCATAATTAAAGGAAAAGTCCGTCAAGGGAGACCCAAAACTCTCCAGCAGCTGGAAGCCTGTATTAAACAAGAGTGGGATCAAATTCCAAAGGCTAAACTCAAGAAACTTGTCTCCTCAATGCCCAGATGCCTCCACTCTGTGTAAAAAGAAGAGGGGATGCTACACCAAGGTAAACAGGCCCCTGTCCCAACGTTTTTGAGAAATATAGCAGCCATCCAATTTGAACTGAGCTAATTTCATGAATAAAATTGTAAAATTAGCTGCCGGATAGCTCACTCGGTTAAGGCACTGCGCTGCAATGCAGAGGTGTCTATCACGTCGCGGGTTCGAGCCCCGGCGTACCCACCGGCAGGGGTCGGCAGCTTTTTCAGAGTAGCGCACAATTGGCGATCGTGCTACAGGGTTTCAAATTGGGAAGGGACTGCCGGATTTGGGTTAAGAATAACAGCTTTGTTCGTTGCTCCAGCGCCTCCTGTTGGCCAGACGGGCGCTCGTCAGGAAGACTCTGGGTTTGTTCACGTCCGGGTATCCTCCGCCCTCGTTCGGAACTTACGAGGATTCGACCAATGAGTGTATAAGAATCAGTGGCTGACGGACACGTGCTTCGGAGGAGAGCCGTGAGCTGTCTTCACTATCCTGAGTTGGCAGCAAGGGGTCGCATACGAGCAAGCTTTGTACATAGTTCACTAATTGGGCATTCCAGATTCGGGTGGGATTGGACATGCCAAATTTATTTAAAAAATAAAAAAAATAAAAAAAATTGTAAAATTTCTCTGTTTCAACACTTGCAGTGTTATCTCTGTTCTATTGTGAATAAAATACTGGCTGGTGTGATTTGAAAGTCATTGCGTTTTGATTTTATTCACAATTTACATTTTGTCCCAACTATTTCGGAATTGGGGTTGTATGACTAAACTTGAAATCTTACAGTGCGACATGAACTGCAAACCAGAATATAGGAAACTCGTCAAGCAAAATGTGACATGCAATGATCTTGCAAGATTGCTTTTCTCCGACTAAAGTCGGCTTTAGTCATTACAATAACACTATAGTACAAAAGTACTTTGCTTGGCATGAACAAGAGAAGATGAATTCCACAAAAATTTACTGAAGTAAAGTTTTCTGTTATGCATTCAATTCATCATTTATTTTACATCCAGTAAGACAGAGAAATATAGCAAACAAGAAAAGCAAGATTATCCATGACAAAAATTGACGCATTATCAAATAGAGAATAGCAAATAATTCTGGTCAACTAAAATAGATTTCTCAGGTGAGATTCATAAAGAACAGTCATGCCAAGCCCCATGGAGTATATTGGCTACAGCGAAAACAATGCTCAACAACCTGGAAGGATAGGAGGAGAGTGGACCATTCTTTGCTCCATAGGTCTGAGAGAACAGCTGTGGCCACAATGGAGAACGTCAGAGTAAGAAGGATTCCTATCTGTAAAAAATAATAAAACCACAACAAACAAATCATAAAACGGGTCCTAATACATCACAATCAAACTAACTCCAAGCCATCTGCTGCCAATTTCATCTGCTGATCATTTTGAGATATCAGTTTTTTCCCTAGTTGCTTTAGTTCCTGAGATATAGCTGAAAATAGGTGGTTTTACTCCTATGCTCTATTTTTAGTAACAGCGGCCATGTTATTCAGACAGCTGGCATAATCAACATAATTTTTAAAGCAGACATGCTGTGGATGCTTGTAGCTAATTTTAGTCTGGATCTGGATCAAAGATTTTTGAAAAATGCTGGCAAAAGACGACGACAGACGATGACAACAACAGAAGACGACAGATGCCAAGCGATGGCAATAGCTCACCAGGACCTTTGGCAGAATATTCAGCTATGGGTATTAAATAATTTGCTGGGGCGTAATGTAAACCTGTTTACATATTGAGCCAGCGCATACAGGATACCACAAGAAACTCTATATTTTAGAATCGATGCAGAGTATTAGCCAGCATATCACAGTAACTATGTCTTGTACCACAGCCGCTAAGTCATGACAATCACTGACCTGGGAGTCAGTGGAACCTTGCCATTGCTATAGTAGTGTAAAATAACACATTTAATTTGTTGTAAATCAGTATTTTTTTTTTATGATTCATTGCTACAGCTGTGACAGATACTCTCGCTGATACTGTAGGAAGCCAAAAAAAACATCTGTTTCCTCACTATCATCCCAACAATGAGTCCTGACATTTAAACCAGACTTGCTTCAATTCCAAAAAGCTCTGACAAGGGACTCATCGGGATTTTTTTAAAGTACCGAACAATCTGCCCTCTGACATATGACACAACACACACTAATTGTCATTCCAAAAAAAAAAAAAACATATTAAAATTACACTGTTTCAATGAATTTATTTATAGTGATCCAAAACAGCTTGTTGGGTAAAACTGAGCTGAAGTATGATGTGTCCATGTTTTAATGAATTAACTGATTAATTAATCAATCAATTTTTTAGCGGGTGTTTTAAGTGTTGTGTGTTCTGTCTGCTGAAGCAGTTAAGGCATATCACACATATGGGCTTGGAGAAAATCGCATTACTTTAGTCCAACGTTACATTCTTAACCGATCTCCCAATATACAATTTATTATTTGAGCAGAACTATATGCAAAATGCAAATAGATAAATGCGGGAAAAAAAATCTAATGTTTTAGGTAAAATAAGTTATATTTTTGGTTAATGTTGGTAAGTACAGAATCAAGAGCTCATTTTGCTTCAGGGGCATCCCTCTAAGCATCAGTATGGATTCAAGAAGAAAAATTTACAGAGACAGAGGAATATCCTTAATTGCATTCTAAAATGATAGATAGCTTGTTTGGAGTGAATGAACTTCCAGTTGTGCAGGCAAGAGTATGTCTAGTGTAGCTTGCTTCCAAAACAGATTTCATATTTTCAAAAAAAATCACTTAGTAATAATAGAATAAATCTAATTTATCATAAGTGGCAGGTTGTTCTGAATATTATTCAACCATCCCTTTATATAAGCCCAAAATAGGGTGAAGTTGACAGTGAGAAATAGCATACTGGCTCCACAGTTAAGTTACATCATTATCAATGCCAAATGTAACATGCCTGCAAGTCATATTGTACAAGTAAACACGACGCAATCATGACACATTACAAACATCATTTCCTTTAAATGTGGACAGAATATTGCATTTATCAGCACCTTCTGCTGTAATTAGGAGTAGATTTAGCTTCTGGTTAGACATAGTTCAGGCAAGTTATATGCTGGCTGCTTTAAGTATCAGAGAGATTTTACACATTGCCTAGCAACCACATTTTTAAAAAATTCCAAAACTAAACAAAAAAATCCATGATAATCGGTGATCTATAGCATCTCCTCCTCATCGACCAGGGATACAATGATCATAAAATTTATTAAAGTAAAAAAGCTATTGAACCTTAACTGGCCATATGTGATAAAGTAATTGCCCCCAAAGTAACTAAATCAACCAATTAAACGAATTTAATTGATGATTCGGTTAAATTTTGGGGGGTTAGTCAAAGTTCTGACTTGAATCAAACTGAGATGCGGTGGCATGACCTTAAACAGACAGCTTATGCTCAAACACCCTCCAATGCAGTTGAATCAAGACAATTCTGCAAAGAGCCTAGAGCCAAAATTCCTCCAAAGCGATGTAAAAGACTCATTACCCATTATTACAAACATTTGATTGCAGTTGCTGCCACCAAGGGCAGCAAAACCAATTTTGTGGGGGGGGGACCAATTATTTTTTTTCACATGGACGATATAGCTTTTGAATAACTCTTTACCTTCAATAAATTAAATTATTTTAAAAGGTAGGACTTCCGGTGAGCCACGCAGCGAAATGGACTTGCTATACTAAGCTCCTGCCAAAAATTTTATCTTCTTTTGACTTTTCATTCTTTCAAGTGTTGTTCTGATCTCGTATACGATACTTTAAGTTATCTCAACGATAGCCAACAAAAATCCTGCGAATTCTCCGCAAAAGCAACAGAATCCGATGAATAAACGCTTCAAGGCTAGTTTGCCACACGAGGATGTAGCATTGCTAATCAAACAGACGGTGGAAGCTGGAAGAGAGACGCTACGCCAGGTGGTGAGTGCTATGCTAACAGAAACTTTAGATAAAGCACTGTCTCCTCTCAGCGCCTGTGTGTCCGACAACGGAGCATTGCTACGCTCTTTGCAAGATAATATGAACAGTCAGAATGCTAAAGTTGAGGCACTATCTAATAAAGTGGACACTCTTCAGGGGTCAGTACGTCAAGTTAAAAAAGATGCTAACAATTCCATTGCTGAGTTGGTCAAACTGCAATTAAAGACTGACGAATTAGAAGACAGAGGGAGACGAAACAACATCCGAATTGTCAACCTTCCTGTGGGTGTTGAGAAAGAAGATGCCGTTGGGTGCCTGAAAGCCATGCTTCCGAAATGGATCCCTGAGCTGGAAACGAGCGCCACAATGCCCTTGGAGATTGATAGAGCTCATCGGGTGTACACTGCAAAGTCCTCTCAAGCCAGCACGATGATTTTCCGACTTCTTCGGTATCCTGACCGTCAAGCGATCTTGCAAGGCGCAAGAAAGGCTAAACCATCGCTTCCAGATGGCGCACGTTTGGAATTCTACGCCGACTACAGCGGAGGTACAACCCAGAGGAGAAGCGCTTTCAAAGGCGTACGAGCCCGCTTTCGCCAGCGGGGAATTGACACATTTTTGATACACCCGGCAACTTTGCGGATTAAAGTCAACGGAGCAAACAAATCATTCAACTCCCCCGAAGAAGCTGAACGGTTTCTGTCCGACAACGAGCCAACTGTCGATAGAGTAGCATCACCTGCTGAAATGGAGAGCTAAGGTTTGATGCATCCTATATACGTGTTCAATTTTCACATTGGACGGAGAATATAGTGTAAACTGAACTTTACAAGTGGTCTCAGCGAATACTTTGAGGTAGTTGCATATTAGAGATAATTTTCTGTTTTGTGCTGAATTAAAATGCCGGGCCACGTTTAAATTTGAAATGATGCAAAATATTTTTAGATTGATGGTGTTAGTTTTGTTAAAGCAGCAGGCTCCTAAGCTCCGCCTGGCCTTTTTATTTTATGGAATAATTAGAATACACTTGGTCAATTTTCTGTGTTTTGTTTAAGGAGGGGAAGATAGGCATAAGTTCATTGTTAATAGACTTCGCTTCGTGAATGTCACGGAGGTTAGCTATAGAGGGGTTCAGGGGAGGGGGGGGGTGTGGCAATGGCCACACGTGAACCAACACTTGTATTTTCTTCGATTTCAGTTCACTGAAGGAGTAATTTTTATTTCTAGTCAGGATATTTTTCTATACAATGTATTAGCCAGGAGTGTATTCCTTTTGTCTTGTTTTATTTTCAGTGATTATGGGTAACCACACCATATTAACTTTAAATGTAAAAGGCCTGAACTCCCCTTTTAAGCGCACCAGTATTCTAGATTTTTTGCACAGACATAAAATTGACATAGCACTTCTGCAGGAGACCCATTTGAGACCAGCAGATGTAACTAGAATGCAAAACAAACATTATAAACCAATTGTTGCCTCAGGAGATGGCTCCCACACCAAAGGGGTGATGATTTTAATGAAAAGGAATGTAGCCCTTCAGATTGAGAGGATTAGCACTGATAAATCAGGGAGGTTAGCTTATTGTTGTACTTCTATACAGGGGCAAAAGGTGGCATTTGTAACTGTATATGCACCAACAATACATGAAGCACATTTTTTCCCTGTTTTAGCAAAAGAGCTACTTTCCTTGGCTGACCATCTATTAGTTATTGGGGCTGATATGAATACCTTTTTTGATAGACACATGGATAGGTCACATGGTTTCGTATCAACAGTCCAGGGTGCAGCATCTAAGGCTTTAGGTCACTTTTCTAAAAGCCTGAATTTAATAGACATTTGGAGGATAAATAACCCTACTACCAAGGATTTTACCTATTACTCTGCTGCACTTAAAATGTCCTCTAGAATAGATTATTTTTTGTCATCTGCTAAAATAGCCCATTGTGTTAAATCAATCAGTATTCTTCCACGATACCTATGGGACCATAATCCAATTATTTTAACATTTGACCTTTTCCCCATGCATAGCAAACCAACAAGATGGAGATTCAACATCACACTCCTTCAAAATGAGGAATTTGTTGCTCAATTAAAGCTAAAACTGAAAGAATTCATTGACATAAATATCAATAGTGTTTCTAACCCTATGTTTGTATGGGCTGCAGTCAAGGGTTTCTTAAGGGATAACGCCATTGGTTTTTGTACTCATCTTAAAAAGATGAAAGAAAAACAAATAAAGAGACTGGAACTAGAGTGTCATAACCTTGAACAGGAGTTGAATTTTAACTACTCTGAAGGAAAATACATTAAGCTTAAACTTAAACAGTCAGAATTAAATGATCTGGTTAAGCAGAGAGTCGAATACTTAATGCACATAACTAAGCACAAATACTATTCTGAGAGTAGTAAGCCAAGTAGACTCCTTGCTTTGACACTTAAAAAACAAGAGAAAAATATGACTATTTCTACTATTCGTGACCCTCATGCAGGAACAGTGACAACAACACCAGACATAAATAATACCTTTAAGAACTTTTTCACTAACTTATATACTTCTGAATATTTTCCTACTCCAAACCAACTGGACTCCTTCTTCCAAAATATTAAACTCCCAGGCCTTTCTCCTGATGACATTGAAAAGCTAGACTCTCCAATTACATTGAAGGAGCTCCTTCTGGCTTTAAAGCTCACTAATAAGGGTCGCTCTCCAGGTATCGATGGGCTCCCAGCTGAGCTTTATTTGAACTTCTGGGAAATGCTGGGTCCGTTATGGCTTGGTGCACTTAACTTCGCACTAGACAATGGTAGCCTTCTCAAGGACCTGAATACTGCACTCATAACTGTGTTGCCAAAACCAGGCAAAGACCACTTGGAGTGTGCTAATTATCGTCCCATCTCATTAATTAATGCAGATCTGAAAATATATGCTAAAGCACTAGCTTTACGCCTTGAGAAAGTGGTTAATAAATTGATCCATTTGGACCAGACAGGTTTCATGAAAGGACGTCTATCATCGGACAATATAAGGCGGCTTCTTCATATCATTGATGGAGCAGAAAGAAGTGGCAGGCCTAATGGACTTTTTTTCCTAGATGCACAAAATGCATTTGATCAATTAGAGTGGAGATATTTATGGAGAGTTCTTAAGGAATTCAAATTTGGCCCAAATTTTATTAGAATGGTGCAAATTCTATACAGTAACCCATCTGCTAGAGTTTTCACTGGAGGAATTTCCTCTAACCCATTCGGCATACTCCGTGGGACAAGGCAGGGGTGTCCACTTTCCCCCCTTCTTTTCAATCTCTCTATAGAACCTTTGGCCCAGTGTATACGCCAAAATACTATTCTAACTCCAATATCAATAGGTTCCTCCAAACATTATATATCCCTGTATGCTGATGATGCATTGATTTATATTTCCAATATTCATTCCTCATTACAAGAGATCATGCATATTTTGAGCAATTTTGGTAAACTATCAGGATTCAAAACCAACTTAAAGAAGTCTGCTCTCATGCTCCTCAATGTGGACGAAAGTGAGCTGGCTCTCCCAACAGGCATTATCGTAACTAACCAGGTGACCTATCTAGGTGTTCAGATAACATCTTCTGTGTCTGCTATTGCCAAAGTTAATTATAACTTTATATTAAAGAAAATAGAAAATGATATTAATAGATGGATGCCCCTTCCTTCTTCTGTACCAGCCCGAATTTCAGTCGTTAAAATGAACGTTCTTCCCCGAATCAATTTCATTAGTTCAATGCTACCTCTCTCTCCTCCCGTTGATTACTGGAAAAAGGTGGACTCTTTGCTCAAATCCTTTGTATGGAACAAGAGGCGTCCACGAATAAAATGGTCTGCGTTACAGCTACCCAAATCACAAGGTGGTTGGGCTCTCCCTAATTTCAAACTATACCATTGGTCTTTTACACTGCAACACATAAGACGCTGGCTAGACCTGGAGGCACAGACCTCCTGGATTGACATTGAAAAGGGTCTTGTGACGCCAGTGAGACTGCAGGATTACTTATTTTCAGGTGTTTCAACTAGACAATCCTCTTTACGGTGTGGTCCAATTATATCGTATTTGTTGACAACATTTAGAGCAGTGGAAAAATACATTGGTGTGGACATGAAATGGCACAAAAATTCTCCCCTATGGTATAACCATGGTTTACTTTCAGGAAATAAACCATTTACACCAGGCCTATGGGTGCATAAGGGCATATATGATTTGAGTGATATAAACGGTGTTGACTCATTATTGAGTTTCTGTGATCTTATTACACAATATGATGTTCCTAAACATTCTCTCTTTCATTATTTCAAGTTACGATCAGCTCTTAAGCCTCATAATATTCAATGGGGTTCACGCTTAAAATTGCACCCAATTGTGGAAACAATACAAAAAGCTCCAAGAAGAATAGTATCATTTCTTTACTCATTTCTATGTGCACATTCAAAACATTCAGACAACCACAATAAAGAATGGAAAAGAGACATAGGAAACCTACAGGAAGGTCTAGATTGGGAAGCGATATGGGACAATGTTACAGGTTCATCAAAAAATCCCAATCATCAGTTTATTCACATGAATATATGTTATCGCACCTATCTGACCCCCCATAAGCGGTACTTGATGGGGTTAGCCCCCCATTCCTATTGTACTTTTTGCCCATTTGGTAATGTGGGGACGTTTATGCATTCTGTGTGGAGCTGTCCGGACATTTTCTCTTTCTGGACTAAAGTAGTAAATACAATATCTGCCCTAACAAACATTGATTTCCCAATGGACCCCGCTCTACACCTTTTGCTTGATGACTCAAGGTTTCCCATCACAGAGAAAACACGTAAACTGTGGTTAGCAGGTATCACTGCTGCCAAGAAATTGGTGGTTCAGAGATGGCTTCCACCTCATGACCTCTCACTTAAACACTGGTTATACACACTGCTAGACATTTTGTACCTAGAACTATCCTCAGCAAGAATAAACCATGCTAAGGCAGCAACTGTCAACAACTGGTTGAGTAGAATAGCAACGGTGAAGGAGCTTCTCTCCAAATAGATGGGTATATTTACTTTTTTCTTTTTTTCAAAAATTTAATTTTTTTCTTTTCTTTTTTTTTTTTTCTTTTTTAATAAGTTCTATTACGTACATTGTAAACTGCATGCTGTGTCTCCCAGCTGACTTTTGATATTTAACTGTTTGAAGGTAATGTGTTGGTCAGGGACAGGGTGGGATGGGTAGGGGGTGAGGGAAATTATTATTTTTTTCTTTTTTGTTGTATTACATTGTGATGTGTATTTCCCCTATGTTAAAAAACAATAAACAGTGCATTACAAAAAAAAAAAAATAATTATTTAAAAGGTGCATTTTGTGCACATTGTTTTTGTCTTATATTAAAAACTGCTCTGAAGGATGGAGCAATAAGATTAGGTCCTATCCAGAATCATTAAATTGGCCAATGTCTCTACTCAGGGGTTTTTACATTTTATTACTGCAGAGAAGGGTGCAGCAAACTTCTGAATAGGCTGATAAGAAATATGGGAAACTGAGAGGGTGTGGACACAAAAATGACAGGAAGACATTAGTGAAAAGTACTGACAGGGCAGGAAGTGTGCACTCTACCTTGTGTCCCCAGTGCAAATACAGTTGCTGCCCCTCAGACAGCAAACATACTCCAAGAACCTGTGGAAGAAAATGGCCACCATCAAGATAATTGGAAACACTCAGAAAGGCTTGCACTGCATTCACACTGCGAGGGACAAGAAGCTTCCATGTCGATCAGCAGCTCCAGGTGGCTGCTTGTTGCTCAGAAGCTAGCTACTAGTGAGCATTCCAAAAGCACTGCAACTCAGTCAGCAGTCAGCTAACGTGGCCAGCAGATTCAGTTGTTGCAGAAAATAATACCAGCCGCCAAACAAAATGGTGGATTTGTGATGGTCTGGGGCTGCTTTGCTGTTTCAGGACCCGGGTGACACAACATGATCGATGAAACCATGAATTCTGCTCTACCAGAAAATCTTGAAGAAGAATGTCTAGCCATCAGTTTGTGACCTAAATGTCAAGCGCAATCGGATTATCCAGCAAGACAATGATCCAAAGCACACAATCAAGTCCACCTCTGAATTAAAAAAATTGATGGTTTGAGAGGTCTTGTCAAAGTGCTAACTTGAATTCGATTGAGATGCTGTGACATGACCTAAAACAGGCTGTTTGTGTTCGAAATCCCTCCACTGTGGCTGAATTAAAACAATTCTGCAGAGAACAGAGCGTCCGAGTTCCTGCACAGCAAAGTAGCAGACTCATTGTCAGTTATTGAACACATTTGATTGCAGTTGTTGCCACCAAGGGTGGCACAACCAGTTTTCAGGTTTATATATGCACACATTTTTTAATGAGATTTTTAATAACTCTATCTTCAATAAATGAAATGAGTATGAGAGCTTTTTAAGCGTATAGCATTTGTGCTCATTTTTACTTGTTCATAGGACCAAATTTGTATTGAGGAATTCAATTCCCACATTACTTTTTCCAAAAAATGAGTAATTTAGGAGTCATCTTGAAATTTAAAAATGAGTTGGGAGCACACCTAAATATTTGTGCGATCCATGTGACATCATAGAGGGAAGACATTTGACATGACTGATCTATATTACTAGATTTGCCACCTCATATTCGCTAGCACAGAGAGCAGCATGTCCAAACCATGCCATTATTAAATGTTGTACAGCTATTGTTAACATTACGCATGTGTATAGCGATGCAGCCCAATTCACCAATAAAAGCTCTGATTCCGTACCTAACAAATCAAACGGTTTCCTGGCAATATGTCTGTAAAGCTAAGGTTTTGAAAAGTCAAAAATATTATTTCACTGAAGTCAAAAGTTTGGATTATGAAAGACTAATCCAAAGCAGCCAAGATTATGATGATTACAATTTTGTATTTACTGACGTCCTGACGAGGGAAATTTGAAATGGGGAGGGGGGGCCTAATGTTGGGATCAAAATAAATTCGGACACACTTTTCTTTTAGTTATGGGGCTTATCCCAGTTTCGATCATATTCAGGATATAGCGTTTACATGCATACCGAGAAAACTAGTTATTCGTATCCCTGTGAGCAGGATAAATACTAGTATCCCTGTTTTTGATTACTGCATCTTGTTTGTGCAGGTGCCTGTGATGTTTATTTTTCCCATCAAAAACCCCAGCAATGTTGCTCTCTGAGATAAAAATGAGCCCGCTGTGGCTATTTGCTTGGAACTTTTCAATGCCTACATAGCGTGATAGATATTGTTTGTCCAGTCCACCTCATTTCCAGCCACGGTAGAAGAGAGCGACAGCAAGTATTAAACACTTCAAAACTTTGAAATGTAACCAGTGACGTGTTTCCCAAAAGCCCTATTGCTAACTTGCCTAGCTTGAACCATATACAGTCTATGGTTCATACTGCGCAAGTTGCTGATATGGTTAACAACTACGCTTGAAAACAGTGTTTTATTCATCGCTGTCAATGACAGTTTGACCATTAAGTTGTATTGAGTGATATATGACAAATAGCTGATGAATGGCCAAAGAAGACCACCATTAATTGTCGAAAGAAATCAAAAACAGAATGCCATTGCGATGCTACCTACAGCAGCTGGGTAAACAGTGATCAAGTCTCTCAATCATCTGTTCTGTTTTCCAGCCAGCAAGACAGCTGGTTTATATTTTTTTAATATATTTGGGAGGGGAATTCAGTTGATAAATGTCATTTCCTTTAAAGTTTACGGTTTGAAATACCATTTGGGATGTGGACTTTGCTGTCAGTGACTTGAGTGAGGCCTTGCCTGTGCAGGTAGTCCGCAGCCGTAACAAACTGGGGTAAGGCGTATACATGTCATGAATAAATCTAATATTGTGTAGTTGTGCTTAATTTTCTTTCCTTCCATATTCAATATGTGCATTCTAGCAATAAGATGGTATCTGACATTAAAGAGAATTTGTACAAGTGAATGACATCAATGTCGCTACTATCAATTCCAATTTGAGTGTCCAGAGCATGACTCTTCTGCCATGCAACACTTAGCGATGGCACCAACATTGCATGTCTGAAGCGACATGATGGCCATTCCAGTAATTTAGTTCAATGTACTGTAGTAGCTGTACCGTCTTCCGCAAATAACACAGCATGACGTAAACATGAGTAGGCGGAGCTAAACGGCCCCCCTCTTTTTAGGAGCAGGGCTTGTTTGCTCAAAAAAGTAGAAATAATCATTAAATAAATGGTTATAAATGTTAAATGAAGCAAATTTTAGTTGAAAAATGAATGGCTTCATTATGATTGAGGAACTTATCAAATACAGCAAATACCTGAAAATGCTGGATTATAGAGAAGCTTTAAAAAGCTGCATTTTGCATTTACTCATGTTGTTTTCATTAAAATTAGTTCAATGATCTGAAACATTTAATTTTGTCAAATAAGCTGAATAAAAGACATCAGGTAGAGGCCAAACACTTTTTCTCAACACTGAAGCATTTTCAGAACTGAGTCTTACTTAATGTTGCTATCTACATGCAATCTTATGATATTAAAAGTAAGCTACAATGCTAATCAAAAACGTATAACCCACTAAAATACAATTTTCAATCAATCTGCAAGTGAGTAGCGACCTCATTTTTGTCATACACATGCTCCGTCATACTGCTCAAAAGTGAATTTTGGTTCTTTCACACAGCAACTTAATGTTTATCCATTTAGTCAAAAAGAACAAAAGTTTTGCCAGAGTGAAAGTTTGCAACTTCTCTTTTTAAGAGGGTAAGGCATCTGAATTGAATCTATTTTTAGTTTGTCGCCAAGCTGCATTGCTTCTCATTTGCATAAAGTTAAGTAAACACAACTCAACTTCTCAAGACATTCCAAACAGTTCAATTTTAGTTTAATTGAACCAGAGGACATATGTCCAAAAAGTAAGATCTTGGTTCCCGAATGCTGTTGTATGCTGACTTTTTACGGTGGTTTTGGAGCAGAAGCTTCTTCCATGCAGAGCAGCCTCTCAGCATATGTTGATATTGGGCTTGTTTTACTGTCATATTGGTAATTTGGTACCAAATTCCTCCAGCATCTTCAGAAGGTTCTTTGTTGTTGTTCTGGGATTGATTTGCACTTTTTGCACCAAAGTACACTCATCTCTAAGACACAAAACACCTTCCTGAGTGGTATGATGACTGCATGGTCCCCATATTGTTTTACTGCCCTACGATTGTTTGTGAACAGATGAGGTACCTTCAGGCATTTCTTAAATACTCCTGTTAGTTTTATAGTACTTTCAGAGTAATTTAATTGCAGTTTGGACTGATGACACACAGACACACGAATCAGCTGGAAGCAATACTAGCTTCCCTTTTGCAGATGGTATTAAAAAGGATTTCCTTTAATTCCATGTGTTTGCCAAGTAGCCTGCTAAACAAAACATTTCATTCTCAAAGAGACATTTGAGGATTTTGGCTTTAGTCATTCCAATAAAATCCACCACAGAATTCACTTTACAGAATCAGGTGACAAGAAATATGGGAAACTGAGAGGGTATGGAAACAGAAAAGACAGGAAGACATTGGTGAAAAGTAAATTATTTCTAAATCAATACTTATTAGTGATCATACACAAACTGTATCCAAGCAGACAAGCTTAGAAACTGCAGTAAAATACTATCAGACAGGACAGCCAGCCAAAATTGTGATTTAATCCTGGATGTGGCAACAAAAGGTACATATTGGAAAACAAGCAATAAATGGCTATCAGTTAATGTACAGCACCACAGCAGAGTGAAACTTGACTCAATGAGGCTAGTGAGAGTATTCTCTCTTAAATGGTTGTGATTAGGTAGCTATTGTGCCGTATGTTCAGAAAGTCCAGGGAGGCAAGATCTCATCTGCCTGCTAAAGCAAATATTTGAATTGTCTTTTCCTCCCTGCACATTGTTGGACATAAATCATTCCACAAAATTCCACTGTAAACTCCAACTGCATATCAGGCCCCAAGTGTATGTCCCTGTGTGGCAAAATGTGCTATGTCCAACCATTTTTTTACAAAGTTCATTGGACTACAGCAAGTTTATAAGTGCCCCTGCCCTCTCTGAGAACTTGAATAGTGAGTATGTAAAGGTGTCCTCACCAGCAGTAGAGTGACATAGCTGAAAAAAGCAGCAGCTACCACCAGAAGCACCACTGACCAAGGGAACCAGAACCCCAGGTTTCCAAAGCTGAACCTAAAAAAAGAGGCCAAGTATTATCTATAACAACCTAAGCATAACAAAAAATCGTAGCAGAGGCAACAAAACAAGTGAGGCAGTGAGGTATATGGGTTTGGGAAATACATTTCCTATGAAATATGTTTCCTGTTTCCCTGACCCTTTGAAGAAGAGATTCTCCCTGAGCCTAATAAATGTAGCTGCAATATTACAGAACACACCATTGTCTGGGTGAATACTCTATTCTGATTGGCTGCAGGGTGCACATTACTTTTTGATATACAGACACCTACTAAGTAGTCCCAGTTAAAATGTCTGTTCATCATTCTAAATTAATGTGCTGGCTTTAGCCATGCCTTGTAACCACAGCAACAGGAACGCAGTCAGAATCATTTATAATTTATTGCAACAACATGGAAAGGCTGTCCAGACTCCAGAAGACAAGCAGTACAAGGCCAGCGCCCAACAGTCAAATGCACTCCTTGAAAGGCCGCTTTGCTGGACTTGCTAATAGCTTCAGCTAACTAATTTCACACTAAGTGGAAACGATGAATTTAATTCTAAATAAGACAGCCAGCAAATTCTAGCAAATAGGGCTAGTTTTCCTGCTGTGGGTCTTTGCAATGTCTAGAGCAAAATGAATGTCAATTCAGTTTTTTCTATTTACTGTAGCGGTATAATTTCCATCTCTGCCAATCTGTGGGGTGGAATTAAATATTGAAATGTTTATTCACAATAAAAACACAAAAATTTGTTTATGAAAATTTTATTTAGTGTTTATCAACAGTACGGGGTGTAATTGACTTTTTTTTATTTCTTCCAAGAAATAATGTTCCCTTTCTCATAAATGTTATGGCTTCAGATAAACTTTAGATTTTGATAGCACGATGCATGGCAATATACATTAATGCTCAATTTTTTTTCTTGGGCGAGTAACCATGGCACCATGGTACCAGCGAAGGTTCTCCGGCCGCCCCGTAAAACCGTTATTTTTTGATAATGGAGACCTCATTGGGCATATTCCTTACTTCCTTACACATATCCAGGAGGATTAGGCTGTCCCTCAAGTAAAGAAATTAATGTCAAGAGAATATAGTGGAAGTGCCCAGATAATGAAAAACAGTCTTAGACTGACAAAATGTTATAGAACTACCAAATGCACAGATAAAAACCATCAAACCAACACACGCTGAAGAACATGGTCCTTGAACTGAGACAGCAAAACTGCATCTTGTAGAGGCATTTTTCATTTTGAACATATGACTGCACCAGATGAAGAATACACTGATCAGCCGTAACATTATGACTACTGACAAGTGAAGTGAATTACCTGGTTAAATACATTGATTACCTTTTTACAATGGCCCCTGCCAGTGGGTGGGATCTATTTGGCTGCAAGTGAATACTTCGTCCTCAAAGTTTATTTATGCTAATTTAAAGCATAAATTTACTTTTGATTGCTCTCTTGAGCCTGCATTGGACCTACCAGTCAAAGTCATTGTAGTCGTTCTGTGCCTCACTCCAGAAATACAGAAACACCAAGGACAGGCAAAATGTTGCAATCAGCAGTCCAAAGCTGCCACACTCTATCTATGAAAAAAAGAAAAAACTTTATATTTTCAGTGCAGCTCAAAAACAGAGGATTCACAGAAAACTTTATCAGGAACAACATACTAATACTGGGTAAGGCCTAAATCATTTGTGACACACATTCCACAAGAAGCTGAAAACATTGCATCGTATAATTTCTGCAGAGCAGACCACAACACAGTCAAGCTGGCTACACATCTGTTCTATCACATCCCAAAACAGCCATATTGATTCAGGTCTGATGACTGGGAGGCAGGGTGGGAAATTATCTTTTTAAATGTGAAAATCTACAAGACACTGACAAATAATTATTCAGATTCACCAGCCACTCCATAAGAAATCATTATTTCGTGCCTGAAATCAACCAGTCACTTTCATATTTTATCAGCATTTGTTTGCTGGCTGGTGCTAATTGCTGGCAAGGCCACTGAAGTACACTGAATTCATTATCATGTCTATGTTCATGAAACCAGACTGAGATTATTTTTGCTGTGTAACATTGAGCGTTTTCTAACTTTATCGCATAACTGTGGTAGGTTTCCGATAGATGACAATATATCTTTGATATTATCCAGGGGTAATACCACTTTTACGAAAACTTCATTGGCTGAGAGCATGGGAAAAATATTGCCCCTCATTATGTCACGTTCTTCGTGTTTAGCGAAACTGAATACCAAGTGTAATGTTGGCGAAATCGGTATGCCTAAGCACTGTTGCGAGTCAGCTAAGTACTGGTCATCACCAAGTTATCATATTTGAGCAAGCTAGCCAGCGTGCACAAAGTACCTTTACATAACCATTATGTAACATTGGTTGGTTAGCTACCGACTCAGTTAACAGTGAATTTGAAACCGTGGCTAGGTCAACCATGCATGTTTGTAACTCAGTGACTTACGGAGTATCAGAGTTATGGCACTACCTCAGTGCTAACATAATGGGAATTACTATTATGGTGCTAACAGAAATTAAGTTTGTTTTCTGTTGAATTATGCAATTAAGTTGTGTGTGAGTTGTGTATACTCTTGTATATCAGTTGTGTCGTGTGAAAGTTATGAAACTCCTTGAGTAAATAAATTTTGGGTTTGTTGCTTGCTAAAGCTTGCAACAAACCCAAAATTTACTCAACTTGTTCCATAAATTTCATCTGACATGTCCACCTGTGTAAGATCCTTCAAGTCAGTGCTTCCCAACCCTCTCCTGGAGGCCCACCTGTCCTGCATGTTTTAGATCTCTCTCTGCTTCTGTACGGGTGATTCAAATGATCAGCTCGTTAAATCACCCCCAAAAGCCAATTGATAACGTCCTGATCATTTGAATCACCTGAGCAGAAGCAGGAAGAGATCTAAAACATCCAGGACAGGCAGGCTGCAAAGAGGTTTGAGAACCACTGCGCTACGTAAGTAGCCATTTGAACATGGGTAAATCGTGGCCTTCAAAAAATGCACATGATGGACAATATTCAGATATGCTGTGACATTCAAAAAAATTGGTTGATTGGTATTAAAGGGGTGAAAAGTTTGCCAAGAAAATTTTCCCCACATTCCACCACCACAACCATCAGCATAAACTTTTTATGCAAGGCAAGTTGGGTCCATGGGTTCAAACTGTTGGCGTTAAATTCTGACCAAACTATCTGCATATCAAAGCAGAATTAGACATACATCAGACCATTCTACATTTTTAAAATCTTTGACTTTCTACTTCTGGGGAGCCAGCGCAGTCTAGTCAGATGTCAGTTCTCGGCTGACAGAAGTGGAAGCCTGTCCACCTCAAAGTGAGATCAGTTGAGCATTAAGATACTGGGCTCTAATTTCTTGGCGCAGCGCAGGTGGTGAAGCGTGGCGCAGCCCACGCAGAGGTAATTTCGTCCGGCGCAACACCGTGCGCAGAGGAACGTGCACCGAGATGGTTGTGGCGGCGTAGTATGGGGAGGTGTCTCTTACTCATCAAGACGCAGTGACAATTTCGTAGAAAAAGTCTTCGCTGCAGTTGCGCAGAAAGCTCGCCAGCTCCAACCTGGTTCATTTTCTGTGCAGTGGTAATTTGGCTGACCGGCGCGCAGTGCGCACACGTCACCGAAACCTCACAGGCAGGTTTCCAGAATGTCAGGCACATTTCAATACAGTAAATAATTACAGCAACCACTGTTTAAGGTAACTATCTGAATCAGCACATAAATTATAGTATCTATATCGATTGTCCTGATGTAAGATCAAAGGAGGTTGGCACGCGTGATGGAAACTCGACCTGAATCAACGCAACTGAATCAATGATGCAAATTAACGACTTCGCATCTTTCTCAGCCAACCACATATTGCTTCGGCATCAGGCAGTGTGTATATAATGCTTGCGTTCAATGCTCGGTAAAGCCGCTTGCATACTGGACGCGAAGCAAATTTTTCGCATGACTGATTACAGTCAAAGTCAATGCAAAGAGCTATCGACTTTTCTTGGTGTTTTTATTTGTCTGTTTTCTTCCTTTTAAGATAGACAACAGTCTTTATTCGGTCTTAGATGGATCGAACAGATTCACGCTTTATTTCCACAGCAGAGATAAAATAGTGCTTGCAATCAGAGAGCAAATCAATTCCATGACCATTGACAGTGTGAATAAATTGTCGCATGCAGGATCAAGACTGTCCAACGCAAAATGCAAAATACTCCATGTCCAGCAGCCAGCAAAAAATAAAAGTATTGATATGAGAACAGATTTATAACGGAATAAAGAATAAAAATACATATACATCACCAACCAACAGAACATCCAAAAAAAGATGACCTGCAAATAAATTAATCGCTGTGTTCGTTGGATGTTCTGTTGTTAAAATGTTCCTTTTTATTCTTCATTTTGTTATCAATCTGTTCTAATCGTCCTCTTTTTCTTTTTTTTTTTGTCAGACACGGTGACATTGCACATTGTCCTGTGCCAATGTCGACTCACTTTATTGAGCAGAGCTTAAACAGAAGCATTGATTGAAATTCTCGGTACTCATCTTGAAGAACTGAGCCCTCTCATCAAAACATTCACGTTTAATATCTAAAAGAGTCAGTAGATTTGAAGAAATTAAAAACAATAATAGATTGTCGGACACGGAGATATATTAAAACCCTGTCAGACTTTCGGACACAAGACACTGCTTTCAACGCAATCTGTCGAGCGAAAAATTCGTTTCGAGTCCAGTGTGCAAGCGGCTTAATACTAGGCTACTATTATTGTCACTCAGGTTTTATCGTTTTTAGTGGGGGAAAGGAATACAGCCTGATTGCTATGATCTCGCACTGAGTTGAGATCACATATTGAAAATAAATGTTTAACGTATCTTGCATTGTTGTCCATGCATGTTAATCCCAAAATTGTAAGCAGCAACAGGCTGTAATAATAGGAACACGCTATCCATCGTTTCTCTTGCCAATGAGCAATATTTGACTCGGCTGTGTTATCCCAAACACGCCTTCTTTGACAACTTGCGCTGGAAGGAGGGAGAGGCGGGACAGAGGAGTACTTGCGCCAGGCTACGCCGGGCACGAAATTGCAACATACGCCTGGACACAACCCGCTGGCGCGGTGCACCCCCCATTCGCCACGCCTGGTCTACGAAATTAGAGCCCACTGTGTGCTTTTCTGCATTCTTCAGTTGTAAAGAGTGGTTATCTGAGTTACCACAGCCTTTCTGTTTGCTCAAACCAGTCTGGCCATTTCCTCAGACCTCTTTCATCAACATCCCATTCCTGCCGGCAGAACTGCCATATACTGGATGTTTGAAGTCTTCAACATGATTCTGTGTAAACTCTAGTTACTTCTGTGCTTGAAAACTCCTCCTATTTCAGCTAAGCAACCATTACTGATACAGGGCATGACACAGACAAAAATCACGCATTGTTCTTGACTAAATTCAATTTAGTATGAAGGCCATCAATATAAAATTGGATTCAGTCGTTGACTAGGCTTAATCTCTGCCTAGTCAATCAGGTTTTAACTGGGGGAAATATATGAATTCTACAGCGAATGCTTTGAAAATTCTGGGTGAAACTAGGGCTGTATTTCACCCCATAGGGTTAATCCCTACGCCCTACACCCTGTGAAGTCACATCCCTTCTTAGTGTAGACCGAAGGGCAGTAGGCAGTAGGTTTCCCAAGCAAAGGCCGTTTGGAGTGCCCTTCAACATACAGGTGTCCCAAAAAATGTCCATGCCAAACCAGGCAACCTGTGAATTTATATTTCCCTAGATCCTGAAAGGAAATCCTCTTACAAAAAACTGTCCTTGTTTCATCACAACTGTTCAAGCCAATCAAAAGTTATGTCATTTTTTTGTGCAGGTCAGTCACACACTTCTTCAAAGTATATCAGATTGGCAGCCACTGGCCAAAGTCAATTTCAGCCTGATTGCATAATTAATGTATCCATGTAAGCCTATTTATTGAGAGGGGGAACTTCTTTGATAGCATTTTGTCTACATGCTTGCATAGTCAAGATGGTTGGCCAACAGGTCACAACAGAGCAGCGTGTCTTTATGGTCCAAACAAAGGGAATGTAATGTAAATAATACAGCATAATTGCTATTGCAATTAAGCAATGATAAAAAAGAATCAAGAAAGAATAAAGAAAAGAATGAATGCAAAAAAATGTCACTTAGTCACTGATAGTTGAGGGGCTGACCTTGCACCAAAACTGACCTAACGTCTAAAACAACTGACCGATTTAGATGAAATACAAACAGTTTTTCATGTAAGAAGATTCCATTCATGGATGAAGGGAAACGTACATTCTGCGGTTGCCCAGTTTGGCTGGGACTTTTTTTTGGGACACCCTGTCTTTCGGGGCAGCTGCTTTCTGTTTAAGCGAGTGTGAACAAAGGCAGCCTGCCCACGGAAGAATTGGTTTCACTGGCCAGTTAACAGTTTTGCCATAGTTTCATAGCCAGCTTTTGAAAGGCAACAAATTGCCATGAGTAAAAAATAAAAACCTCTGTAGCCATATAACTAACGTTAGCCAGTGGGCTGCAGTAAGCCATAACGCTAGGTTCATTAGCTTTCTGTGCACTATTAGCCATCCTTTTCATTTTCTTGTATGAAGTGGAGTCATGCACGTCGATAGGCTCAGGTCCTTGCACGGCATTGAGGGAGCAAAGTGACAGTCGCCTGCTCACTTCAGAAACGACCGTTTAGTGAGGCCCTTTAAAGGGATGCGTTTTAGCACTTTGGATTGGAATGCCCTTCAATATGGCTGCATCGGCCCTGGCCATCTTTACGTGCACTTCAAAGTGAACGACGCAAGCTTTTGAAATACAGCCTAGGTTGTTATGTACCTGAAAGACAAATTAACGGGTATGAAAGCTCAATAATGTGAGTCAACAACCTGCTGCAAGGGAAGGTCTGCGAAGGGTGTAATGTTAGGGTCGGAAGGCCAACCGAGTATTGTGCTATCGGACCTTGCTGCAGCAGCACTCCCCTGGCGGGGTGCGCGCTCTTTGGTAGCGCCTCCATTGGCACCCGTAGAGGCCTGCCAGGCAGGACACAAAGGGCTGGTGCTCATAGCGCTGCAGAAGCTGCCGGCGCACCACCTTCAGCTTCCCCAGCTTCAGCTTGGACAGGGTGGTGGGTGATTGGCCCATGGCTCACACATACCATGCCATCTCAGCAGCGAAGTGAGAGCAAATGAGCGAGACGAGGAGGAGGGTGAGCCGAGGCTCTGGAAGTTCTGCAGAGAAAGGCATAGAACTGTAAGTACGAGAAAACATTGCTGGCCTTAATCACTGTTTTCGGATAGAAAATCTTAATTCATCATTTTACAAAATGGCATTAAGTTACAGTTTTAAAAAAAAATGTGGCACCAAAATGTAAAAAGCAGGTCTATACATTGGAATCTGAGACAGGTGACCTGAGATGAGAGTGAGCCCTTCTGCGGAAAGCAAAAAAAAAACCTTCTAAAAAGTTTGCTGTTTTGTTCATTTGGTGTGTATTATCTTATATCGATATTTTTGCCAGGATCTCATGAATGTAAAGGGCACTTTTGTGCTTGTCATAAAAAATTTGAGGAGTGCAGGGTCCTGAGCAGAAATATGCTCTGGAACATGTATAACAGGTAAAAAGCGAAGGCCGTGTTGGGTGTTTGTGATGGGGTTTTGAACTAAAAGTAAAGGAAAGGAGCGTTTTGTCTAAGATAAGAGGAACTTGGACTGAAGTGTTACGTAACGAGGGTTTATAACACCTGATTGCATTATTTTGCTCAGCCAGTAGTTTCTGTATACTCATGTAAGGGTAATGAATATTCATGAGTGCTTGTAAACATAATGACTAGAGACTGAGAACACCATAGATTCTTCCATCGGGAGAGTTCTACTGTCTGCAAGATTCTTCAGGAGCCTTCCGGAGAGTTCCATCACCTCCAAGATTCTTCTCTGTGATGTCAGTCAGGATTCTACATTATGACATTATACAGGAGTACAAGGCCTATATAAAGGGAACTGGCAGCCAATGGAACACACAGACTCGGACACACTCAGAGGAGAGACCCTGACCCCTTTACAGATACACTCATGAAGAGAGAAGGTGAAGATTATCATCTCCAGTCTGCTACACCTGCGTAACATAAATTGGGGGCTCATCTGGGATAGAACAATATTTTTGGTGATATTTTTGGCTGAACGTAGCAAAATGGCTGAGCTTGCTGAATTAGTTAAAAATCCCTCCCTTGATGTTTTTGAGACTTTCAGGAAAGTCCAGTTAGTGGAGATCGCTAAAATCCTCGAGATTGACGTGAAAAGGGATATGCGAAAAGGTGACATCAAGAAATTGATAGAGGAAGCTTTGGTTAAAGATGGCCTTTTGGCAGAAGTCTTGCAGGCTGGTAGTGATCCCCGAGAGCTTCGGCTCAAGGAACTCAAGGCGGAAAATGAAGGACGCCGCATAGAGGTGGAAAATGAAAAACGCCGCATAGAGGCGGAAACACGCCAAATGGAGGTTGAAATGAAAAGAAGGATGCTTTCATGCGGAAAACCTCAGTACCATCCTACCTGGCCAAATGGGCCAGTGGGAGCTTCAAACGTTTTCCCTGTGCATTTCCCATCACTGCCTGGATCCGACAACCTCTCATCATCTGAACACAATGGTGGCCTCTTCATCCCTCCAACATATGGCAGCTACTCACCATCGTCTCACACGTCATGTCACCTGATGCGGCAGAGCACACCAGGAGTCCATGCCTGTCCGATGGTGCAATTCTTTGAGCCTGGCCAGGCATGCTTCATCCCTTACGAATCGCAATACATGTCCATTCCTCCTTGGTATAGCAGCGGTCCAGCACCATTCAACATGCCATGTCACCTTATGTGTCAGAGCACACCGACAGGCCATACCTATCTGACGGGGCAATTTGACATGGAGCACTTCTTTGAGCCTGGCCAGGCATGCTTCATCCCCTATGAATCGCAATACATGTCCATTCCTCCTTGGTATAGCAGCGGTCCAGCACCATTCAACATGCCATGTCACCTTATGTGTCAGAGCACACCGACAGGCCATGCCTATCTGACGGGGCAATTTGACATGGAGCACTTCTTTGAGCCTGGCCAGGCATGCTTCATCCCCTATGAATCCAACTACATGTTTATTCCTCCTGGGTATAGCAGCGGTCCAGCACCATTCAACATGCAGCACCACTGGAATTATGGTTCAGGAGAGCAGAACTTCCCATTCAGTAGTCCTGATGACAGCGCTACTGATTATCAAACAGATGCAACTGAATATTGTCTCAGCAATTACCATGCAGAGCCATATTTATTCCCAGAGACCTGTGAAGCAGGACTTGCTCCCCCACACTGCCAAGAAATGCCTGCCTGTAGTGTGGAGCAACTGGATGTCACTGCAGAAAATATGCATTTGGACAATACTCAGAACCAACCTGCCTGGCCAAATGTGGGAGCATCGCACGTTTCCCCTCTGCATTTCCCATCACTGCCTGGATCTGACTGCTTCTCATCATCTGGACACGATTGTGGCCTCTTCATCCCTCCAACATATGACAGCAACTCAGCATCATCTCACACGTCTTGTCATCTAATGTGGCCGAGCACACAGGAGGGCCCTCCCTCTCCAATGGGGCAAGCAGAATCAGGACAGCAGAATTTGGCATCCAGTGGTCCACCTGATGAAAGCACTTCTGATAATCTAACAGACGCATCTGAACATTGTCTGAGCAATAACAACATAGAGCCATATTTATTCACAGAGAACCGTGAAGCAGAACTTGCTTCTCCTCACTGCCAAGAAATTCCTGCCTGTAGTGTGGAGCAGCTAGATGTCACTGCAGAAAATATGAATTTTGACATTATTAAGACAGAGGACCCTGATCAAAGAAATATTCAGGAAGAGAAGCCCAGCAAGCCATTATCTGAGAAGACCATTTGCCAACATGATGGAGTCATCGTTATCTGGGAAATAGAAATGCCACAGCCTATTGCAGAGAAATTTATTGGAAAAGAAGGACGCTATTCAAAGTTTGTGATGCAGCGTTGTGGTGGACTGGTCTACATGTCCCAACATCCTCGAATCCAGGACTATATGCTGTGTAACATTATGGGCACAAAGCAGCAAGTGCAAAGAGCGCTGGACTTGATCAGGAAAAGGGTAAAATCTCTCAGCCTGAAAAATGTCTACTCTGCACCCTCTGTGACCTTTGGAGATCATCTGAATGAGACCCCCAGGAAAGATCAGAATGGAGTCAGAGTATTTCAGGCAAAGCCTGAGTCTTCATGATCGGAGTAGCATGAGGAATTACAGAAGACATTTTAGTCTATTCACTGCATATTCACTGCTGTCAGGTTGTCCACTGTCTAGAATTGCATTTTCTTTCCTGTAATGGCCAAATTGCTGGATGTCAATTGTAATTGCTATGTTCAATTGCTGTTTTTTAATAAATCGTTTGAATCCAAACCTTCTTCTTAATTGGAATCGTTCCAGAAATCTGGAACGCGAAACTGTCCGTAACAGAAGTAAACTGGTTGTATGTGCAGAATTGTAATCGCCTGAAAAACCAAGCGTGAGATTAATACAACCCCAAGTCCAAAAAGGTTGGAATGCTGTGTAAAATATAAATAAAAACAGAATGTAATGATTTGTAAATCTCAAACCAGGGGTGTCCAATCTTGTCCATGAGGGGACGGTGTGGGTGCAGGTTTTTGTTCTAGCCAGCAGTGCTACAGCAATCGGGGGATTCAATCGGGATTTTGGTAGAATCAAGTGTGTTAGCACCCACACCGGCACTTACTGGATTAGCTTGGACACTCCTGTCATAAACCCACATTTTATTCACAATAGAACATAGACCACATATCAGATGTTGAAAGTGAGACATTTTACCATTTTGGGGAAAATATTAGCTAATTTTGAAATTGATGGCAGCAACGCATCTAAAATAAATTGGGAAAGGGCCATGTTTACCATTGTGTAGCATCAACTCTTCTAACAATAATCTGTAAATGTCTGGGAAGAGAGGAGACCAATTGCTGGAGTTTTGGTACACTCAAAAAATGAAACCCTATGAAATGTAAGATTTACTTAACAATGTTATGTCAACTGGTTCCACGCAATAGCTTTGCGTAACCTTTATTTGACTTCTAACATTTTTTGGCCAGTTTAATTAATTGCATTGAGTGGAATGTACTTTACTCAGTTTTGTGGAACCAGCTGACATAACATTATTAAGTAAATCTAACATTTCATTTCGGGTTTCATTTTTTGAGTGTAGAGGGATGTTGTCCCATTCTTGTCTGATGTAGGATTCTAGCTGCTCAACAGTCCTGGGTCTTTGCCGGATTTATTCATTTCATGACGTGCCACATGTTTTCTATTCTTGCAGGCAGGCCAGGTCAGCACTCAGACTCTTCTCCTGCTGTTGTGATGGAGCATTGTCTTGCTGAAATATGCAAGGCATTCAATTCAATTCAATTTATTTTGTACAGCGCTTTTTACAGATACACTGTCACAAAGACGCTTTACAGTCAGAGATGGGTTACTGAAGGGCAGTGCCCAACCTATTCCCACTACCTATTCCCTATTCCCACTACAGCGAGGCAAAAAAACTCCCAGTAGGGAGAAAAAATCCTCAAATAGTGGTGAGAAAAAACTCCCCAGTGGGAAGAAATCTCAGGAGGAACCCGGCTTTAGTGGGGAAGCCCATCCTCCGCGGGCTAGCTAGTTGATAACAAGATAATGACAAGAGTTCCATTGAAATCCATCTAATCAGTGCTAAAATAATTTGTATATTTAAAACTGTCCAACAGATGTCTTGGCTAATGTAAAATAATTAGCAAGGCATCACATATAACAACATTAAATCATACATTTTACAATTTTTTGGTCCTTGAGTGTGTGGACAGTGCACTCACTATATGATTTGGACCCCACACAACCCATGATTAATATTTTCGACTTGAATTTAGTGTGCCACCAACGAGCTTCCAAGCAGATCTGGCGAGGTCAAATAAACTCTTAACATGCCTCGATATAATCTGTAGAGCCAATGAAAAACTAAATCTGGCTTTGTCAGATGAGGCAATCGGCTGAATTATTCATTGAGTTGAGCCCATCTTCAGAGTAATAAAACACCTTAATAAAAATTGTGAAAGCTGACTCCAACTCCATGAGTCAAGTTCCTCTGTTTTTCCAGGGGTGTCATGCACTGGGTGACAGTGACACCAATTCACCTGAAGTTTTATTGCAATCATGAGCTTGCCGACTGAGCAATACTGTATACAGTTAAATACTGAATACAGTGGTTTGTTAATTGTTGGAGTTCAATAAAAGTTTATTTGGTTTATTTGATTAAAATACTCAATGAGTAGGATACAGGAGAAATGAAACCTGAATCTGATGCTCGAAAAGTAGAGACAGCTGCAGTGAAGCCTGGTAGAGCGTCACCAGGGAAGAAATCCAGCATCTGGTGATGTCTATGGTTCCATTCTTCTGGCAATCAGTGGCTGCAAAGGATTTGTAACCAAGTATTAAGAATGGTGCATTGTTATCTTGTTCAAATTCATTTTAGCACCTAAAACTGGGGGATTATGTGTGGTTGTAATTCCTACGAAGTAAATACAATATTTTGGAAAATACCTTAAATTAAAGCTGAAAAATTCCCCTTTAAGCTCATGTTGATTAGTTTGTTTCAAATCCATTATAGTGGTAAACATGGTTACATGTAAAAGCGTACAAATCTTTAGAGATTTGAAAAAGTTTCAGTGCAATGTAGATGACAGGATGACACATTTTTACGTGATAAACAGGCTATATGTATTCAGAAGTACGTTGCAAGTGTTGCGGACAGTCACTACTTATGCAATGAAGCACTTGGGTCACTGGCGATGAGTAATATCAACACTCAAGATTCACCTGATCACAACTATTTCAAATACATTCAACATTCATCATCCGAATTGACGCAGATTTACAATGCAGTTTCTAAACTTCAGACATGTGACCTTTATATAGGTAGAGATAAAACATAGTTATATATACTTTAAAAATGGCCACAAATTCACAGTTGATTCAAAACTCATGATACTCCAAACTTGTGGAAATTTTATACATCATTGTGGTCTCCAACCCCTCAAGCACAGGTTTGAAAACTTGAATTGAGGACAGATGCCCCCCCTCCCCAAACAGTGGCAGTAAACCATCATGTGTTAATTGCTCAGTTATGAAGTGTTTGACACCAAATGATTTGACTCTAAAATGACAGTCACTTCAGAGGGAATCGAGGGCACAAGATTGGCAATATCTTTAAGCAAATGTCAAAGAAATACCAATTTTAAGTACATGCTTTTATTATAAATTATGGTAGTAAACCATCTACAACAGCGATCTGCTGCTACGGCCCATCAAAATTGATCAGAAGGGTTTCTTTTCACTATAAAACATACATGATAGCTGCAGTAAACGTTTTTTTTTTTTTTTTAAGAATACTGGCAGAAACATTGATTCAATATATTTAGAAATAGTGGCAGTCTAAAAGGCTTTGAAACAGTTTCAAGTGATTAAAATTCCCATCTGTATGTCTCACAGCTCGTGGCTGTTCTGTTTTGCTATCATGGACAGTTACGAAACACTGTCTTCTAAATTTATCAGTGTCTCAGTTGGTGACTCAGCAGTGTCTTGTTGAAGTTTCAGGACGATCCTCATGAGCAATGCTAGTGGTGTTACTACGCACTGCCGAGTAAATTTATCAGTTTCTCAGCTGGGGCTCTATTTTCACGCCTTTGCAATTGAGAACATGTGGCTTTAATATTATTCAGCATTTTATCTGTCGCAAATGGTGTATTTATAGTCCCGTTTGCTGGCAGTAGCAGCCCTAAGCATCTGAGGGTCCATCTCAAGGGATAATGTGTCGCTGTAATTAAAAAAAAAAAAAAAAAGATGGTTAGCATCAATATTAGCCGACTTTAACTTAAAGGTGACAATAACATAGAATGGTTGAAATGGGTATTTATCCTTGTTCTGTGATGTGACATATAGACAAAAAAATTTTGGTTGGGTCTGTAATGCCTCAGAAGTTTCCTAAAAACCTCTCTCAAAAAGCTGTGTTATGGGGGATTTTGAACGTGTTGTTTTGCACCTATTTGGCGACCTTTCGGGCTTAACTGGCAAGCTCATTATGAAATGCAAGCACTTGAGGCTGATTGGCTGGCTTTGCTGCCACTCAAAAGAATGTAACTTCACCCAGACCGGTAGGGAAAATGGAAAACACTCGCCGGCTTCGGAACACGGACAGACCAACTTTATGCAGCTATGGCATATTCAGAGATTAGGCCTTAAATGCTTGAGTCCGAATCGGATGAGGACACTGAATTGGAGGAAGAACCAGTCCAGCAAAGGCTGGATTTAAATGTTTCTGAATGGTAAGTATTTTTTTATTTTTATGTCAAACGAGCTGCCAAGGCTTACGCATTCGGATTGAGTCTCTCGCATTGATGTCCCTGTGCCGTAGTCAGCAAGTATTCAATCAAAGCGCACTGAAGAAATTAATTTGCAGAATTTACGTCTTTGTGCAATAAGTTAATTCGTTTCACGTGCATTACGGTGGATTTCCCCACTAGTGACACGGAAATCGATTATGACTCTGGAATTCTCACGCTTGTCTTGACTGAGGGATTGGAGGCAATGGAATTGCATAAAGATGTGTTTGCAAATTTTTTTGAAGGGGAGGAAACAGAATGAGAGTGGGGGGGGGCAAGTGAGATACATGTTACATCGTATGCATGCGTTGTTCAGACTGGCCCGTTTTCTGGCGGTCATTTTTAAAAGAGGAATTTCTATGAAACGGAGATGTTCAGAAAGTGTATCAATTTTTGCATCTTCTTGAATATGGGTAGACTACTGTTATTCAACATAGACAAGGTTAAAAGCGGTTTTTGATTCTAGGTCACCTTTAAATACACTATGGACACTTTCAGAATCACGGACGGCTCAACATAGAAATAATCCAAATCAGTCCCTCAAGTAAAAACTGAAATGATGAAATTTTTGTCTTGGAAACAGGAAAAGCCTTACCCTTCTTGGGAACTCCTATTCTCCATTAAATAGCATCAAATCCCCCCCCCCCCCCCCCCTCCCAATAAAAAAATTATCCATTCATTAATAAGTGGGCACCTGATTCTATTTTGAAGTGGAGCAATAATATTGGCAAGGGTCTGTGGGTCCTACCCCAGAAAATGTTTTGACATTTAACGCTAATTTCCTACATTTATACACGACCTGGTACATTACTTATGCTAATATCAGCCGGTAAGTTTCTAGGCCTGATCATATTTTTGTGCACAATGCAGTCTTTTCTTGAAATCCATTGTCATGATGCCAAATGGTTATCAAGAAGCTATGTCTAATATATGGTGAGAAGAAGAAATGGCACGGTGAAAAGAGACTGAAATGTAAAATGCTGCATTCATTGTCACCATGGTGAACTTGGCAAAACTAAATGCGTTTGCAATGTGCATTGCATTGACACAAATAAATATTTATGAGCATCAAATTCATACCCGAGTTGCTGCTCAGTGTTTTTCAGCAAAGCACTGAATAGCCTCATTTAACGAAAATGACTGACAAAGAACTAAAAGGAAAAAAAAAATGAAATGGTCAGAGGCCAGAAGAATCTGATGAAATCTCACCAAACTAATGTTTCTGGGTTTGACAGCTAATAAAACAAGCAGGCAGTGGTCCGCATTGCAAATGCATGCAAAAGCATTATTAAGAGAGTGCCTACGCATTATGAGAGCAGTTCACTCTTGTACTGGAAATGAGCAGCTCCTGGCTTAGGCAGTGTTTCAATTTAGTTAGCATTAGCTGAAATCATGCATTGTTAATGTAACGTTTTGAATGTTATGCTTGGAATGATCATTACTAAGCACTAACGTTATTAGAGTTTGGCGAGCTTAGGCTATGAGCATTTAATTGTGGTCACCTACATACGGTATGTGTTACAACGCTGAAATATTAATGAAAAAACGGCTGAATAAATCATTAAAGAGACCTTACAGCATCGCTGTCATACCTTCACTGTTTTATTAATCAAGCACCATTAAATTGTTGCTTGTCCTACTCCCTTCATTTTGCTTCTCCAACTGTTTGACAACTCTGTATCCATTGTGACATTAGTAACGAACTGCAGAAGACTCAGTACAATGTGCTGTTGCGCAGGGTGCCATTGCTGTGACTCATTGATAAGGGAGAAAATGTTTTGAATGTTGTTTTTTCACTGTGTGATGAAAATTACTCAACCGAAATAGTCTCAATGAGGTTAGGCTATTGTAATAATAAATTCCACAGTTTAATGAGAGCAGAGATGCAAAACCATGAATTCACTCTCCCAACTCTTATTCTGGAGCTGCATTTGCTTCACACTCTCCATTGCTCAGGCACCCATGACCTTGAAAATGGTGCAAGTCAAGTCACTGCATGAAATTGACTTTGTTTCTTTTGATGTCTTGTCTGCGTTCCGCCCCGTGCCTTCGTTGTTGCACATTTCTGAGCTCTGGTTGGCTTTGGTATTTCCCCTTCCTTCTGTGCTGTGCTGATTTGGGGCCGTCTAAGCTTAATTGACAATTAACTGTTTTTAAGTTACTAACATTTACTAACACTCACTGGGTGGTGTAATTCTTTGATAGGCACATTACTAATACTACTAATTTAGACAGGGAGTTTATTGTCATGATTCCTGCTTTGCTATTTCAAGTCTGCTGTGCTTTTCTGTTCTTAACATTCATGCTGCTTACAAACTGCATACTTAATTGGTACTTAAGCTGAGCACGCTCATTCTCTTAATGAGCAAGTCTTGTCAACCAATCTTTGTCCATGTCCAATGATCTTGCCCTGCGTCTTGTTTCTCGTTCTCCAGGTGTTGCCCCTCATGTCTTGATTTCTTACCCTTTATCTGGATGCAGTGGAAGTTGGCTGGCAGACAGTGTCTCAAGTCCTTGTTCATGTACCCAAGTTCATGTTCTTGTTCCCAAGTCTCGTTCATGGTCATATTTGCAAGTCTTGTTCTAGTCTGTTTCATAGTCCTTGTCATTTTGTATGTAGCCTTTGCATTTCTAGCCTCTTGTTCTTTTCTGTTTATTAATTATCTGCCTGGAGTTTCCAGTGGTTTTTTGTTCTTGCCGTTTTTGCTATTTAGTTCATAGCTCCGTGAAGCTCTACTTGGTTTGTGTTTTGCAACCCTTTGGGCCGAGTTTTTTGTTGGCCCTCGTGCCTGTTTGCTTTTGTGTTAATAAATTCCTTATTCCCCTTCACCTCGCTCCTGGTGTCTACCTGATCTCGCATCATATATAGACTATGCCTTTGATATCCTTCTTAATGCAATATCTCAAGAATCAGTGGACCGATTTTGCTCATATAAGCACCAAAATGTACTTAGGAGGTCCACGACACCAGTCAATTTTGGTGACCTTGAGGTCATTTTTAAGTTCACAGTGTAATTACTTATATTTTGCCTTTGGAAACGTTAATAGGCAATAGATTGCTCCTCTTTTTTTCCACCAAATGGTTGTATGAACAGTGACATTTAAATTTTGATAAACAGTGCTTTACAAATTTATGAGACCACCACCCAATGTAAGGTTTATGCCATAGTTTCCTGAAATTAATAGTATTGGACTGGTAATTGCCAAAATCATTTATGTTTCTATAATGCTTATAATCTACCGGTATGTGCAAGCTTTTTAATTGAAATTATATTTTTAATGCTAAAATATAATTATAGTTTTCCATGAATGTTCAAATTTACTGTTTTACAAAAAAACAAAAAATAGTTAAGTGCATTATTTTTTGATAAAGATGCCAAATAAAAGTTATTTACTTGCATTCCTGAACATAAAAAATAGTTTTAGTGGTTGAATGCAAGAATGTAAACTATTATCAAGGCCAAAGGAGGACAGAAGTACAAAATATTGTACCATTGGTGCAATAAACAAGTTTTTTTTGGTTTTTGTGAGAATAAGGATAAGTTGTTTCAGTTTATGTGCCAAAGAAATAACAATATAATTCTTAGTTTTAAGCAAGTTTTTGACAAATTTCTAAAATATTTGTGTTTTTTCGGTTTTATGATTGGTCTAATAAATTTGTTAAGCACTGTATGTTGAATAAGAATTTTCTGTCAAAATGTCTTACATGTGGCAAGGGACACAGTCACATTAGTGGCAAATACTTGTTAGTTTTATTTACTAAGGATACAGTCATTTCAGTTCCTCCATTATAAATGCAATATATATGGTCATGATTTTTAATGTTACCGAAAACTTTCCCTTCATCAGTCATTGTAATGCTATTGCCCCTACAGGCAACCTACACACAGAAGAGGACAGACCCTCTAAGCGTCAAGGAGGAAGTTGTGAATTTTACTCAGTTTAAGTGGCCTTTGCTCTTCTCACGATTCCATGAGGCCTTTAAGTTCTCTGGTACGTAAATGTAAAGCTTGAGTTAACTAAGGGACAACTGGATGGAAATCATGATAAAAGATTTCCTCAGATAACATACAAAATGGCATTCCATAGAGATATGTATGACTGCTTAGTCATTTGAAAGGCTGAAACCGAGGCATATCCAGGAGTCCCAGAGAATATTTTACTTTGTTTTCAAGTTGCTTCTTCTTTTCCCAGTGAGCCCTGTTTTCAGGACATTTTAATATTTTTATTTATCTTCTACTCAAGGTCCCAGCTTGCCAAAAAATGATGTCATTGTGGCTGTGAACTGGACTGGTGTTTACTTTCTGGATGAGCAAGAGCAGGTCCTTCTGGAATTGTCCTTCCCCGAAATTACTGCTATATCTTGCAGCAGGTGTGCAACGCCATTTTCAAAGCTTATTACAGTGTACAGCATTCATTTTATAACAGCATTTTCAATAACATATTCCAGTTTGACAGAATGATTTCACCACCAGTCATTGACACTTATATTTGGAATGTTAGTGGTACTTATTCTAACTGCAGGGTGTTTAAATGCTCGGATATAAGCTTACAGTGCAATGAAAAAGTCCACCCCCCCCTTGATTTTTTTGCATATTTCAGTCAGCCAACTCACATGTAAGCAGTTCAATGCAGTATTAAACATAATGTGCAAAGCACTTAAGACCCCTAAGCCCTGCCATTACAAGAAATTGATTGAAATCATTACAAAGGTTCGTAAAAAGTATGAATTCTTGATATAAATCCTGCAGGTCACTGTGACCTAATTTGAGCAAAACATAGTTTTTTTTTTTTTTTTTTTTTGCAATTTAAAACCTGTGCACAGTCACTTCATTCCTTAAAAATCATTTTAAATGCATGCCATGCTCTGAACTTTGATGCGAGCAAAATCATTGTCATTCATGAGGTCTTTTTTGTCCAGCTTCTGGGAAAGTAGTAAGAAGGCTGCAATATGAGATTTTAAGATTAGTAATTATCCAATCAATGATGAGAAACAAAATCTAAACCTTATCCAATATCTTCAGCAGCATTACATAAAATTTTACTTTAAGATGGAATTTCGAGAAATTTCTGTCATTGCCGTCCATGCAATCTAATATGGTTGCCTTCCTCTAACGCAAATTATGTTTCTTAAGTAATGGATGCGCAGTATATTGGTAGCCTATTCGCTCAGTGAATTAGTTCCATCAGAAACAGGTTGAGAGTCAACCTGCATTATGGCAGCTAACGTCTGATCGTAGATGGTTTTATTTTTTGATAGGCCAACTTCACATTAGTGAACAAAACCGTGTTTTTCGAAACCTTTTGTCGGGCGTGACAAACCGATCGGACTCTGACACAGAAAAAAAAATATATCGTTTTGTGAGCTACGGGAATTAAGTTGCTTCAACAGACATTAACATTTTATGTCACTATTATGGATTGGAAAATGCTTGATTGCTTTTCCAGTGAACATTAATGGGAGCTGAGGGGAAATTGACAGTAATTCTGCTTATAGATCCTTGCAACTGAACAAATTAAGGCTGAGTTGCTAATTAGGAAGCGTAAATGGGGACGAGTTTGAAGAAGTATTGTGCTTTAAGGCGAGGTGAGAGCCGTGCAATAATCCCTCCAATGGCGAGTTCGGAGTGGAAGAGGTTAACCAATGTCTAGATTAATTAGGGCTGGCATCAATCAAGCCATTGTGTGTCATCTATAATTTAACCCTTTTGTCCAGTACATTTGGTATATTGGCTGATTGAAAGAGTAATTGCCCTCCCAGTTATTCAAACAAGACCAGTTGGTGTTGAATCATTATTTTTCCTCGATATACGAAATGATCAGTTTAGTTTTCTTCTTGTTGTTTTTGTCTTAAGTTACATTTCATTTGAAAATCTGAAAAAGATTTTGTTATGCCAATGAAAAGAGAAATCAGGAAGGGAGAAAATACATTTTCACGGTTCTCTGAATGTAACCTCAGTATTGCTTCCCAAGGTGTGATCACGTTTGATAACCTGCATTTATATCTCAATAATAGAGGAGGGAGACTCCAGGGCCGGTGCTTCACATTGGCTACCATCAAAGGGGATGAATACACCTTTACCTCCAACAATTCTGAGGATGTACGAGATCTTGTGGCTACTTTCTTAGAAGGCCTGAGGAGGAAGTCAAAGTTCGTTGTCACTTTGCTGGATAGCCCTAATGCACGTGAGCATTCCTTATTTGTGAATATCGTCTGTTGTTCTGCAGCTTTCCTACAGTTCACGTACCACAAGTGGAAAACACCGTATGATCACTTTACACCATTGTTATTCTGACATTATTCCAGTCTATCTGCAATGTCTTCGTAAGAAAACTCTGTGATGCTCGATGTTTGCAGACCATTGAACTCTGTGTTTCAGCCGGGGAGGATTCCATGTTCCTCAGATTTGCCAAAGGTGACCTTATTCTGCTAGACCAGGACTTCACTGGTGATCATGTGATGAATTTCGGATGGGCACATGGTGTCAATGACAGGACCAAGGAGAGCGGTGACTTCCCAACTGACCTGGTTTATGTACTCCCTTGCATCAACAGACCCCCATATGATCTTGTAGTGAATAACATCTCATACATTTGTTTGTCTCTCATATTTATTCTTTGTTTAGCATAGTGAAGTGGGTCTCATTCCTAACCTTATCCGGATACTCATTGGTGTAACAGACCTCTGTGACCTTTGTCTATCTGAATGACACAGGCGATGGTCACCATGTCACCAGACCAGCGAAGGCCCTCTATTGGCCTGTCACAACTAGTGCTGGCTGAGGGAGTGGAGAAGGTGAAGCCTTATACCCTGGAACTCATATGACTATTTCAGGTATACAGTTATCTTCATGCACTGAAGCCTTCTCACAGGGTGTTAATATTTGGAGCTCCATGCTGTTGTAACCCCTTTATTGTCTCATAGACCTCCGGCCAAAAGCTCTCTGAGCCAGGTAATGATCACTAAGGGCCGGGCGAAGGATTGGCTGTGGTGCTGCTGCAGGGAACCCATCAAGCAACCACTACTGAAGAAAGTCCTCAGGCATGAGGCGCTCTCCAAGGAAGCCTGCATAGCCTTCGTCAATATCCTTTATGCTTGGACATTATTGTAGTCTTGTGCTCATTTACACTGGAGCTCATGCTTTATTGTGCGTTAATATTGGTATTTAATAATCAGGATTTCGATCCTCGGTCGTACCAGCCAGCAGTGGTCGGTAGCCTTCTCAGAGCAGCACAGAATTGGCTTTGCGCTGCAGAGAAATAAATTGGGATGGGACTGCCAGGGCGGGATATTAGAAACGTAGCTTTGTTCTTGGCTTCAGCGCCTCCTTTTGGCTAGCCAGGCACTCATCAGTAAGAATCGAAGCTTGCTCATGTTCGGGTTTCCTCCGAACTCGTTCTGTACTTGCAAAGTTTCAACCAATAGGATAAGATAGATAGATAAATAGATTTTATTGAACCCCGTGGGGTAATTTGTCCCCTGCATTTGACCCATCCTATAGTTAGGAGCAGTGGGCAGCCACAGAGCAGCGCCCGGGGACCAACTCCAGTTCTAAAGCCAGTACCTTGGTCAGGGGTACTGGCTGGAGTGTTCCTATGATGCATGTTTTGTGGGTGGGGGAAACCGGAGTCCCCGGAGGAAACCCACGTGAACACGGAAATGCAAACTCCACACAGAAAGGTCCCAGGCTGGATTGGAACCCACACCTTCTTGCTGTGAGGCAGTAGTGCTAAAGAAGAGTAAAGAAGCAGTAGTTGGCAGTTGCGTGCTTCAGAGGAGAGCCTGTGCCTGTGCATTGGCAGCGTGGGGTCGCATAAGAGCAGGCTTGTACATAGTACATCGAATTGGGCATTCCAGATTCGGGTGGGGTTGGAGATGCCAAATTTTTTATTTTAAAAAAATCAGGATGCAAGTTTCCTGCTTTAGTTTGTTTTCCCTTAATGCTGCACCCATCTTGAAGTACACGGGTGATTACCCATCCAAGAGAGTGCGCTCTGCGCATGAGCTCACTGACCAGATATTTGAAGGTGCATTGAAGGCTGAGCCACTGAAGGATGAGATCTTCTGCCAGATCCTCAAACAACTCACTGAAAACCATGTGAAGTAAGTACTCTTTACTGAGATCATTAACCTCTTCCATTTGGGTCTTGCCATTGGAGTGATTTTTGCACTGCTCTCGCCATGCTTTGCATTTTTCTTTTTGCAGTTTTCGCAAAGCGCTTTTTGCTAGCTGCAAGAAATGTTCTCTTCAATGATTCATTGTTAATGTTATTGTTATTACTACAGTATGGAGCTATCAGGTACTTTGGATTTTTGGGGGGTTTCTTGAGTGAGTTATGTGGTTTGTGGGAACTGATGATGTCTTTGTGAGGCACAGCTCTGTGTAGATCACAGGAGAGTTTCTCTGTGCTTTCCTCGCAGATACAGTGAGGAGAAGGGCTGGGAATTGCTTTGGTTGTGCACAGGCCTCTTTCCTCCCAGCAATGTGCTTCTGCCTCATGTCCAGAGGTTTCTGCAATCCAAGAAGCACCATCCCCTCGCCCCTGATTGCATGCAGCGGCTACAGAAAGCTCTGCGGTAACTCATTGCAGTGATTCCCAGTTATAAATTAAAATTATGAATGTTATTCAAATGGACAAACTGTAAAAGAAAGGGTACTTTCTCACATGGGCATCAAGTTCTTGCCCTAACACATTAAAAATGAAAATGGCTATTTTAATGTATTCATGAATTTCATTTGGTTTGTGATTAATTCTGGCAGAATTTTCCTCATTCTGATTGGTTGCTCTCACTCAGTAATTCAGAGGGTAATAGTAAAGGAAACCTCTGTAATGTACAAAAATCTTGCCAGACTATAAATAAATACTGTCAAGCAAAGTCATAGTTTTCTGGCCTTCAGCTTTGGTTTTATTTACATCGAGAGTAAGGCCATATCATGGTTTGAATTTCCCAGTTGCCACAATATATGTAAGCTCACAGAGCATCTTTGGAGGGTGATGTCATCTGGTTGCTTGGCCGTATCACACACGTTATATGAAGCACTCTTAAGGGAGAAAAGTGTTGTGAAATCACCAAAAACATTCTAGAATGGCAAATACGGTAGCAGCTAATGTATTCAAACCATGATGCGGCCTTACTTTAGCAGTAAATAAAATAAAAACTAAAGGCCAGGAAGCAATGACTTACCTTGAAAGTATTTATTTATAGTTTGCCAGGTATGAGAGGTAAGATTTTTCTACATTCCAGAGGTCTCCTTTAATTAAATTCTTCAGTGCATAAAGTTTATTAATTGATTAATTAATTAATTTATAGAAATGGCTCCAGGAAGTATCCCCCTCACTTGGTGGAGGTGGAGGCCATTCAGCACAAGACCACTCAGATCTTCCACAAAGTCTTCTTCCCTGATGACACAGATGAGGTGAGGATGTTGCTATTTATCCTTTATTCAACCAGGGAAGTCCTGTTGAGATTTAAATCTCTTTTTCAAGGCAGGTGGAGTGGGAGAGGACAAGTTGGACTGCCAATTAGATCAGGGGATGATTAGGTGGTAGGTTGGGAATTTAGCCAAGACACCGGGGAACTCCCTACTCTTGTCGAAGAGTGTCATAGGATCTTTAATGACCACAGTGAGTCAGGACCTCGGTTTAACGTCTCATCCGAAAGACAGCACCTCCTTCAGTACAGTGTCCCTGTCACTACACTGGGGATTATTCCACCAAAGGGAAGATCACAACCAACTGGCCACTAACACCTCTTCCATCGGCAACTTGGTTTTCCCAGGTGGTCTCCCATCCAAGTACTAACCAAGCCCAGACCTGCTTAGCATCAGCTACGCAGCTGGCAGTGCAGGTAGCACAGATAAAGTAGTGGTATGGCTGCCGAATGCTAGCACATCACTAAGCAGGGAACAGTGACAGCAGCTTAAACTTGCAGCCTGTTGCAAAGGACTTCATGTACGGATCTAGATACAGACATGAGTGGTTGATTCAAGTTTTCTGTTTAGAAATTGGTAGTACAGGTCACTGGATGCAGTAACAAAATCTATGCACATTATTTTGGCTTTTATTGAGAATTGTAGAAAGATAATTTGAAGTGATAAAATGAAATTTCAGGTTTTTGTAGTGGAATCTAGCACAAAGGCCAAGGACTTCTGTTTACGCATTTCCTGCCGGCTGCATCTTCAGTCCCCTGAGGGCTTCAGTCTGTTTGTGAAGATTGCTGAAAAGGTACTGAATGGGCCCCTGGCAACGCTTCCACTTGCTTACTATGAGACTGAAATATGATCTTGTCCGGTCAAGGTTTAATGATAGAATATGTTAATCTATGAAATTTCTGTCTCTCCAAGGCTTGATCTTCATTATATACTCTATTAAAATGTGTGGATTGCTGTTTCTATATTGCTGGAAGTTTTTTTTTCTTTTTTCCTTTTTAACTTCAGGTGATCAGTGTACCTGAGGGTGACTTCTTCTTTGACTTCATCAGACATCTCACTGACTGGATCAAAAAAGCCAGACCAACCAAAGATGGTAGAGTGTACTGTCCTTATCGTGTGTAAATTATACACTGTATCTTTTTGTTAAATAAACCTTATTAATTGCATTTTTGTTGATCCTGCAATTGATTTAATAATTTTTTCTGGATTTGCAAACATCATTTAGCAAGATTTGCTCTGTGCTCATTTTTGCTATAGGCTATATGGGTAATTAAGAACAGGGCACGGCAAGTCTGGAAGGTTTCAAAGGAAGTTTTGTTTACCCCTCTGGCTGAGTCTAATGTTAGTTCCATCCATTTAATCTTCCTCTAGGTCCAGTGCCCTCTTTGACCTATCAGGTGTTTTTCTGAAGAAGCTGTGGACCAACACTGTCCCAGGGAAAGACCCGATGGCAGACTGCATGTTCCATTACTACCAGGTCAGCAGCAGAATAGTGGCCGAGAATACATTTATGCTAATGCATGTATAATTGTATTATTGTATTTTTAGGAACTTCCCAAATACCTGAGAGGTTACCATAAGTGCTCACGTGATGAGATTGCCCAGCTGGGAGCCTTAATTTACCGAGTTAAGTTTGAGGAGCACAAGTCCCATTTTCCCAACCTTCCTGTGATGCTGAAAGACCTTGTGCCCCAGGACTTCATCGCCCAGGTCTCGCCTGATAACTGGAAACGGGTGAGTGAGGGACAAACCAGCTTGACTTTCATGAAAACTTGATCAGGCCCTTTATGACTGCATTATCCTCTGAAACATTTTCTTTTACTTACTGCCCCATCTTTTTGGCTGTGCTTTGTAAATCACACTGGGGGGCAAATCATATTTGTAATTATCTCAGTATTTCACGACTTAAAATGTCATTGTAATATTACCACTCAGTCGATGTGTAATGGCCAAAGGTACAGGGAGGCCAAATGCAACAGCGGGAGAAAGCAAGACCAGCAAGGACCCAAAACGCCCACAGCAAGAAATAGAAAGGAGGTAACAAACAGCTCTCGCGCTTCCAAAAAGGACGCCCAACAATCCGAACCAGGAAGCAAAGAAAGGAAAAACAAACAGGGACAGCAATAAGGAAACATCTCGAGAACCGAGAAAGACAAAGCACATAAATTGGTGCAACACCTAAGAAAGAGAGGGAAGGAATCAAAAAAGAGATTTCCCTAAAGAAATATAAATCGTAAATATACCGCAATTACTTTCGCCACAAATCCCTTACTAGAGATTGATTGGGACATGGGGTGTGTTTAAGGATAGCTATATTATCACAAATACAGAAAGGAAAACCCAAATTCTTCTGTTAACAATGCAACCCTGCGTGACATTATTTTTATAATCCTATACTTGATTAATGAGTAGATGTTCCTTTGCACTCAAGTGTTTCTTGCCACCTGTGAAAGAAGCCATGGTTTAGCTAATCTTATGCATAATCCCTTTAATCCAGTGGAATAATGCTCACTATTTAGATAATACAAAGGCCGCGAGTTCCAGATGTCAAAATGGAAAAGGAGTCGTTTTTTTAATCCGCAGCTTGAGACCCGTTCATCAGTTCTTTAAATTCATACGCAATGAGCTGAATTATCATTCCGTAAGCAAGATGTCAGTAGAGAAGATACATTGTATTTCCCCCTATTTAGGAGGCGTAGGCGTATAATGTCTCTGTAAATGATGAGTCCACAGAAATACATGTAAGTGTTAATTCACTACACGGCACATGAAATAACTTTATAGCTGTATAAGGCAAAACGATTTAGGTATAACTTTTTTTTTTAACTAAACACTACATGAATACAATACATGTACCTCTGATGAACTGTTTGTTCTGAGAAAGCACATGGGAAAACCATCATTCAACAACGTGACAACTTTAGATGGAAAGCTGGCTTCTGAACAATTTGATGACTCCAAGACCTACCTGATATTTGGTTAATTTTAAATACCGTTCCCTCTGAATGTCATCTCGATGACCCCTACACAACTGTGAATTTTCTATTAATTTGGGATAATAATTTGCATTTCGGTATATTACTTCGGCAAAATCTATCTGCCAAATAAATGTCAAACTAATAATTACTGTACACTTAACCAATTCCAATTGAAGGAAAAAAGACATGGAATATGAGCTCTGTTGTTTTCAGGATGCTGCAACGAGGCGTCGCTTTAAATATAATTACCTCCGCCAAGGAGGTTATGTTTTGCCTGGGTTTGTTTGTTTGTCTGTTGGTTTCCAAAATTACTCAAAAAGTTATGGACAGATTTTGATGAAATTTTCAGGGATTGTACAGATTTGTATAAGGTAGAAATCATTTGATTTTGGAAGTGATCCGGATCTCTGTCTGGATCCAGGAATTTTTTAAAGGATTCTTTGATTCTTTAACATTTTCGACATTTATGCATAACTCCACCAAAAATGGTCAGGGCACTTGGAAAAAAAATAGAGGACAAGTTTCGAACATGTTCTACAATATATCAATATATCAATATATCATTATATCAAATATATCAAATAATTCCGGATACTGTTATACTTTGATCCAGAATACGAAAGTAGGGGACCTTCGGAACATTCATTATAGGTAGAGAACAAATGAAGCTACAAACATGCGACAAACACCATTATATAGCCAAGATATTGCAGAATTAGGAAGGTTTCACCGGATTTACTGTATCTGCAGAAGCCAGGGAACTAGATCCAGAAGAAAACCACCATTACGGAAAATTTGATTTTCGTGAATAACTACTGAAGTTATATTGATATCATTATGAATTCAGTTGCTAATGGTATGTTTTCTTGGTCAGGGAATCTGAAAAAATAGATGAAATAAATGTAGGACTAATATTTATGTGTAAATCAAAACATGGGGAAATGTTGCATCATAAGAAAAAAAAAAAAACAAATGAAGCTAGAAACATGCAACAGACATCTTTAAACAGCCAAGACGCTGTGGAACTAATATTGATATAGCATTATGAATCAAATTGCCATGTTTTCATGGTCAAGGAATCTAAAAATTAAGATAAAATAAATGTAAGACTAATATATATGGTGGAAGTCGCAATATGGAGGGAAATGTTGTGCTTGGCGGAGGTCTGCGCTCTCCGAGTGCTTTTCTAGTTTGACATGTAAATCGATAGTTTTGTTACTTTATTTATGACACAATGTAGCCTGGAATCCATACTTATCAAGTGCTGGTCGCTCCCAACGGTCACTGACTGATCAGTCTGGCCTCAGTCGTATAGCCAGCGTTTAGCCCTTACGTCACTAATGAAGTGAATATGTGAATATTCATGTTTTCTGCTTTTGGCGAGAACCACCAATCGAATATGAGTTAGCTGGCCAGCAATGGCATTCGTGAGTGTTATTTGACATGAGCTCAAAAATTAGATTGTGGCTTGCTTGCGTTTACTCTTGGAGTGGTTGTTAGGTTTTTAACAGGATACTGTTTGGCCATATCTGCATTTTGTTTATTTCAATGGGATTCCCCAGTTTAATCAGGCTAAATTAAATGATACTGAAATTACATGATGTATTTCACTGTAATTGGCATTAGCTATAGCTCGAAGGGCATGATTGCATCAGCTGGATTAAAGTGATACTCCACCCAAAAACTATAATTTGTATATCAATTACTCACCATTAGATGTCTTGAACAGACAAAGTTGTTCTTCACCTGGCGCAACTTTATGGCCACTGGAGAGTTTTGAAAAATTATCCAAATTCCTTTTGTGCTGGAAGCTAATGGGGTCACCCATTAGCAATGCGAAAACTCCACAAAACGTCCATTGACAAACTTTCAAACCATTGTCCAATGCATGGTCCAGTATAATCCAAGTCTGCTTTGTCCACTCGTATCCTCACAACTCTAGAAACGCAGTTATTTTTTGCTAAAAATAATAAAATACCACAGTTAGGCTTCAAGTAAGCTTGCGCATTCAACAAAGTCCCGTCTCCTGGCTCGTTCATTGCCCAGAGACTCTGCTGCCACTCAGATGAATACTCGTATAAACATGAGCCGGGAGGCGGGACTTCCGTTGAATGCAGAACTGTGGTACTTTATCTATTTTTAAGTCTGTCTAATGGGGCGGGGCACCCATGTGACTGTAGGCCAATCATAGATCCCGCATGGATTCTGTGCGAATATTTGAATGTCAAATGCTGGTCTACCGAGGCCAGACATACAAGCAAGTGTCCGTTGGGAGCAACCAAAGCTTGATATGGATGGATTCCAGGCTAGACAGAATGAGACGTGCACAGAAAACATTCTAAGGTGCATTTATTTTTAAGAATAAACCAATATCGTCAAACAGAGAGCTATTAACCAGCAAACATTAGTAGAGGTGGTAGAGGGAGTTATCTCCCTCTACCACATGACCTGATGAAATGATGAAACGGTATACAGGCTGAAATAAATGCAAAATTACAATCTACATGTATGTTGCACGTTATGTTTAATTCAAACCAACGGTACATTTATACTGAGATTTTCAATGTGATTCTTCAACCACTGCTGGACATCATATATTCTTCTTCAGCCCACCCTTGATTTTCAAGGATGAGTAATAAGCGATTACCAACAACACAGCAACGTATTATATCTATTAAATCCGCATATAAAAAGTCATTCTCAGTAACAACTGTGCCTAGGCCTAATTCGGACTACATTACGTCGCGCATTTGTCAGACTCTAGGCATACATGTGTAGGTTTGGCGGCCCGCCTACTGTGAAGCTTATCTCGGCAGAGTACGAGGTTGATAATTTCACGCGACATAAGGAGGAGATTATTGCGAGAAATCCACGAGAGATACACTAGACGTCTTGAAGAAATTAGGCAGTATCTGTTGGCCTGTACGATATATATCCTGCTAAATGTCAAATAAAGCCTTCTGTGTGTTGCTAATTTTGTTGCTTATGTGCTGCTTTCACCAAACAAAAGAACCGTATGACTATTGATATCTACATATTCCAAATAAGAAGACTGGGTGCACTGGCAATAAAATTAATATTCATGTAATTAATTTCTTGACCTGCATAGTGCCTCGTGTTGGTGCCCCTGAACAAAATGGCCACCCTCTGAATCCCTCTTGGGACTGAATGCAATCTGATTTGATTGGCCTGACTGTTTTCATGTTTGTTTGAAGTCCCCCCTGACTGCTGATTGGGTCTTGTGTCTCTGTGCAGTATATTGTGGGATACTTCAACAAGCAGGCAGGAAAATCCAGAGAGGAAGCCAAGCTCATGTTCTTGAAAATCATTTTTAAGTGGCCAACATTTGGATCTGCCTTCTTTGAAGTAAAGGTAATCCTTGTTAATACATTTGCTTAGACCATGTAATTGACACTTACTTCAATACATCAATAAAAATAAAACTAATTTATTCCATCTATGGATTTCACAGAACAATTTTATTTGCTCTTAAAAATCTATTCCACAGCAAACCACTGAGTCAAATTTCCCTGAGATCCTGCTTATAGCGATAAATAAGCATGGAGTCAGTCTAATACACCCGAAAACCAAGGTAGGTGAAATTCTGTAGCTTTTGGCAAGTATGTGCATCTTTTTTCATGAGCCAGTTGAGGTATTATTCTGATTCCTTCCAGGACATCTTAACCACATATCCCTTCACAAAAATCTCCAACTGGAGCAGTGGCAACACATACTTCTATATAACCATCGGCAACTCAGTGCGGGGCTGCAAGCTTCTTTGTGAGACCTCAATGGTAAGAGAGACCCTGTTTCACAAAGGCAGATTACTGAGTTAGCTGCATAACAGCACTAGCAAAACCCCAGACCCCATCCAAATCTGGAGCCATGACCGACTGAGATAAAAAACAACCGTTGAGGGGTTCATGCAGAAAAGCTATCCAAAAACTCGAGAATTCCTGCACTCTAAGATATCCTCAATCTCCTTCATACATTGCCGTAACTTTACTACACTGATAAGCCTACCTCCCTGCCTGTTACAATAGCAAATAATAGCACAGAGGCATCCTCCATTCATGAAGTAAAGAAAGTTTTAGTGACTGTGAGAGCACTCTTGATGCCAAAAACTTCTTAGGAGCAAATTTCTCACCATTCTGATCAGATTTAATTTGGAGGCAGTCGGTACAAATCAAGCATCGGACACAGGTTTACTAAAAAGCATGGTTACATATACACCCAGTTCAAATATTAGGATGACCCAGCTGAATAAACAAACAAGAGCTTGAATATTGAATAAATTTCAGCATTAAAGTAGGACAATCAATGTTGTAAGATGTATAGCATGGATACCGTAATGCCAGAGATATTGATACAGACCAATGGGGTTGGCTGTTTGCAGGGCTACAAGATGGACGACCTCCTGACTTCCTATGTCAGCCAGATGCTGAGTACGATGAGCAAGCAGCGCTGTGCCCGAGGCGACAGCAACTGAACTCCTTTGCAGAAGGAGTTTTAACTCTTACCTGCCATGTCCCTACTGCTCTTTACCTTTAAGCCTGCCAACTCCTGGGCATCAGAATTGTATACCACATGAAAATTTGAGTTTGGTGTCATAAACACCCATCAAAGTGCACACTTTGATCATTTTCAGGCCAACATCCTGCTGGTGAGAGTTGAAAATAAAAGGTTTTTAGCAATGCATTTGCACACGCCACGGTATTTTTCTCTTATTCTGTGGCATTAAAACCTCCTTCAGAATCTACTATTGGCAATACTGTATCAAAGCCATTCGAAAGGCTAAAGCACTAATCATGCTGCATGAAAATGTGTAAAATGTTGATGTACTCGTCTGTGTCAAGGTCTCCACATACTGTATGATTTTGGCAGTCCTAGGAAAAAAGTTTTCTTTTCGTAAACAAAGGTCTGTCTTGGATCGTTCAATATGACAAGGTCAAGTATCTGCAAATCTACTGAGTCCTAGACTCCATCAAAGTTGTGGCAGTATAAGAAATTCTTGGCCATAATCTTGTAGTCTGGCTGGTGCCATGAGGCTGTCCTAGTTTGTGATCAAGAGGAGCGCAATTTGAAATGACAACATCAATGTTTTTTCTGCAAAAACACTTTTAAATGTCCCTTTATGTCATGTTTTTAAACATGATTCCGTGCCACATGGGGCACAGTCAGAGTACTGGCAGGCGTCTAAGGAGGAAGCCTAATCTTTCAACCAACTGCACAATATGACAGTAGAATGGCTTGAACCTGCAAAGCATGACAGGGCTCATAACCAAGATTTTACCCATTTCCCATCACACACTCTGCCTTGTGATAAATATAAAAATGGCCAAAATCAGTGTGCTGACACCTTTGGAGTGAATCTGCTTCCCTTCCTTTTTTTACCCAGAAATGGATAAGATGAGAAATGACTTTATTGACAATGGCCATAATGTGGGAAGGACCAGCAACTACCAACAAGCATTCATGTAATTAAGTGTCAGCGCGTGAGTTTTATACGTGAGCCTACATATTTGGGTGTTCGAAAATGTCATTTTAATCACAATAATATTTAGATTTTGTATTTTCTGTAATCAGTGTACTTCTGCATTATTTTCTCATTCCATGTGCTCTGTCCAATAACAGTAGTGATGTACTAATTTATGTGTTATTCTTAATTCAGGTGCTATTGATAACCAGCCAGTTAGAGCTCATATACTTTCTTGCGATATTGCAATAAAGTGTCGAGGAATGACAATGTAGAAAGTTTTCATTGAATTTTTACAACACCCAGGTCACAACCTTTCACCAGTGTGGTCAATACATCCAGATCACACACACACACATCCAGTATTCCGACACGAAATGGATTTGAGGGCTTGTTAACTAAACAATCATTTGCCATTACAAAGGTTCATAAGAAACAAAGCCAAAAACAAGAGTTCCTCAAAATCCTGAATTTCTGAAAATCCACGTGCAATGTAGCATCGTACTCTGAATATTGTTATGGCCCCAATTTGTTATTACATTTATAACACAACAGCAACAGCAAGGGATGACAAACACAGTTTTAACAACTAAAACACATTTAATTTTTAACAAAGACAAAGACTAATAACAACCTACAACTAAAGACCAAGATTGATAAATAAGAAAAAACAGAAATCATTACAGTCCCTTTTTGGTGGGGTGGCTTGGTGATGTCCTGGATGAAGAAAATGCTCAAACACAGGCAAAGAAATCCACAAAAGAAACGTCACAGGTCTTGAACAGAATGGCAGGTCTGGTCATCTTCTTGCAATTTCTCCTACTACTTTACTGTCTCAATTCTCTTCCTTATATACTCTTTTGCAGACCCCACCCACATTTAGACCTCTTTTTTTTAATTTTCTGAGACTTGCCCCAGACATGTCCAGGACATGTCTAAACATGACTCCAGTCTGAGCTTAACAAAAAAAGGTAAATACTGCCATCTAGTGGCCTATATTCACATTACACCTCCATTCCAAAAGGGAAAAATTTTGACTCATAAAGGCAAAATTTTTCTTTTCAATACAAAATGGTTAAGTGAACACTTGTCTATATATACATATCATACAATATTCAAACACATGATATACACATTCAAACACGGGATAAGCAATCAGCAATTACATTGTCTGTACCCTTCACATGCTTAATTTCCAAGTCAAACTCCTGTAAAATCAAACTCCAATTCAACAATCTCCGATTCTTGTTTTTCATCTTACTCAAAAACATTAACGGATTGTGGTCAGTGTACACAATCATTGGCTTTTGTCCTGTACAAACATAAACCTCAAAGTGTTGTAAAGAAAGGACCAGAGCCAACAGTTCCTTCTCTATTGTGGAATAGTTCCTTTGGTGGCGATTGAACTTCCTGGAGAAGTATGCCATGGGATGCTCAATGTCATCAGAGTCACTTCTCTGGAGGAGCACAGATCCACAAGCTTGGTCGCTAGCATCGACCGCGATGGAGAACGGTTTGTTGAAGTCAGGAGATTTGAGCACGGGGAAGTGACACAGCAGAGACTTCAGGCGATCGAAGGCTCTCTGGCATGCATCATCCCAGGTGAACTTTACGCCTTTCTTCAGTTGGTTAGTTAGACTGAGAGCAATCTCAGCAAAGTTCTTGCAGAACTTGCGGTAGTACCCGATCATTCCAAGGAAGCGGCGCAAAGCTTTTTTGTTGTCAGGAACTGGAAAGTCCATGATGGCTTGGACTTTAGCATTTATGGGTGCCACCTTACCCTGGCCTATGACGTAGCCAAGATAGGTGACAGTAGCACAACCAAAGTCACTCTTGTTCAGGTTAACAGTCAGGTTAGCCTGGGTCAGGCGCTGGAACAACATCTCTACATCTTTTAGATGTTCTTCCCAGGAGTCACTCCATGTGATCAGGTCATCGATGTATGCACCCGTGTGTGGCAATCCGGCGATTGTAGACTGTATCATCCTTTGGAACGTGGCTGGGGCATTTAACATGCCAAAGGGTAGGACTTCATACTGGTACAATCCAGATGGTGTGGCAAAAGCAGAGATGCTCTTGGCCCTCTCAGTTAAAGGCACACACCAATAACCCTTCAATAAATCAATCTTGGTCAGAAACTTTGCTTGCCCTACACTATCAATACAATCATCAATCCTAGGTATTGGAAACACATCAGTTCTAGTTACAGCATTGACTTTGCGATAATCTGTACAGAATCTAGTACTTCCATCAGGTTTTGGAACTAGCACACAGGGTGAACTCCAATCGGAGTTGGAGGGTCTGATAATATCATGTTTTAACATGTACTCAACCTCTTTCTCAGCAATCTTTCTCTTTTCAGGATTCATCCGGTATGGATGCTGTTTTATTGGTTTGGCATCACCAACATCTACATCATGAGAGGCTATAGTAACTCTCTTTGGAACATCAGGAAACAAATCCTCATATTTCTTGATCAACCTTTCAAACTGATCTCTCTGTGAGGGTTCTAAGTGCTGGAGTTTTACATCAAGATTTTGCAACACTTCAGTGTTTGACAATTTACATGAAAGAACTTCAGCTTTAATTCTTGGTTCATCATCTTGAAACTCCCCCTCATCTTCACACGTTTCGACCATTGGAGAATCTGAAGTGACAGCTGCAACCCTAGCATTTCTGTCATGATAAGGCTTTAGCATGTTAATATGACACAATTGTTTTGGTTTTCTCCTATCTGGAGTCTTCACAATGTAATTGAGATCATTGAGTTTTGTCAGAATTTCATAAGGACCATGAAATCTAGCCTGCAATGGATTGGACTGCAAGGGAAACAACACAAGGACCTTGTCTCCTGGTTTAAACTCACGGCTTCTAGCCTTATGATCATACCAAGTTTTCATTTTTCCCTGACTTGATTTCAAGTTCTCTTTGGCAAGGTCACAAGCTGCACGCAATCTTTCCTTGAACTTGCTAACATAGTCTAACAGACTGATTTGCGGCTCTTCCTCTTGCCATTGTTCACTCAATAATAGCAAAGGTCCTCTCACTTCATGACCAAACACTAGCTCAAATGGACTGAATCCAGTAGACTCCTGCACTGCTTCTCTAGCTGCAAACAACAGCAAATGAACCCCTTCATCCCAGTCTTTCTCATGGTCATAACAATAAGTCCTCATCATTGTCTTGAGAGTGGAATGAAACCGCTCTAAGGCACCCTGACTTTCTGGATGATAGGCACTAGAAAGAATCTGTTTTGCACCTAGTTCATACACAACCTGCTGAAACAATCCTGAAGTGAAATTGATACCTTGGTCTGACTGAATTTCCCTGGGAAGACCAAACAACGTGAAGAACTTTATCAAAGCCTTCGAGATTGCAGTTGCCTTGATGTTACGTAGAGGTATGGCTTCGGGGAATCTGGTAGATGCACACATGATTGTCAACAAGTACTGATTTCCAGATCTAGTCTTGGGTAATGGACCAACGCAATCAACAATGACCCTAGAGAATGGCTCCCTAAATGCTGGGATAGGCTGCAATGGAGCTACAGGTGGGTCTAACTGGTGTTTTCCAACTACCTGACAAGTGTGACAGGTTTTGCAAAAGTTGGAAACGTCTTTCCGAAGCCCAGGCCAAAAGAAGTGTTTCATGATCTTATCAACAGTCTTGTTAACACCAAGATGACCTCCTAAAGGTAAACTATGAGCCATTGTTAAGATCTCATTCCTATAGACCTTCGGAACAACAATTTGCCTGACCACTGCCCAATCTGCATTGGCAGGGATATCAGGAGGTCGCCACTTCCGCATCAACACACCATCCTTGAGATAATACCCAACTGGAACTGCATCTATTTCTTTATCAGGAAGGGCTCTCCTCTTTAGTACACCAATTTCAGGATCATTAGTTTGCTCCTCAATCAACCGCTTTCTGGACAGAGACAAGTCTCCAGACACATCAGAATCACCAGACCCATCCGGCTGGCTGAATAGAGAACTGATAAAAGTATCTGATAAGTCCTCAAACGGAGAAAGCATAGTAGGCCAATCAGAGTCATGAGGCGAACCACCTGAGTCCTGACTATTCAATGTACTGGACGGCACCACAACATCATCTTCTTTAGCCTTCTTGGCCATAGCACGAGTCACTGCGCAAGAAGGATACAGAGATGGGTCCTCATCCCCATTTTCAGTGCTCGGCTGTGAAGTAAGATGTACAGGGGGAACTACTTTGCCCCCAGCCAGGTCATTGCCTAGCAACAGAGAAACACCCTTTATAGGTAGACTTGACATAAGTCCCACCTTTACCTGTCCTGTAACTAAATCTGACTTCAAGAATATAGAGCGCAGGGGTACAGATACAGTCCTCCCTTCAATACCTTGTACAAGTATGAAATCCCCTGAAGCGGTCTCATCACGTAACTCCAAGGAGTCCATCAACAAAAGTGACTGAGAAGCTCCGGTATCCCTTAGGATATATATGGGGACAGGAGTAGTATGCTCATTCAGAGCCACAAATCCCTCTGACACAAATGGAAGAAATTCCTCCCTCACGAAGTCAGCTGTATCAGGCTTTTTAGCCCCACAAGAAGCAGGCAATTTAGCAGATTGGTTATCTACTACAGGGGTTTCTAACCTTGTTTTCACAAAGGCATTTGGTTTGGTATCCTTTTCTTTTTCTTTCTTAGCTTTAAGGAACCAACAGTTAGTTGTAACATGACCAGATTTCTTGCAATAACTGCAAACTAGACCACTTTTGTCACTGTCAGCTTTCACACTTTGATCAGACCTGTTACTGGATTTCTGAGCACCATCACCAGATTTGTCTTTGTCTTTGGGTGAGGAATCTTGGGTATCACCGTCACCCTTTTTCTGAAATTGGGACCATTTATTGTTACTGCTAGACTGAAATTTGGACTTATGAGTGAGAACATATTCATCTGCAAATTTGGCAGCTGATTGCAAGTTCAGTGCTTGCTTCTCATTAAGGTAGGTCTTAACATCATCCTTAACACAGTTCTTGAATTCTTCAACTAACACCATCTCTTTTAGTGAGTTGAAATCATCCTTGACCTCCATAGAAGTACACCAGCGCTCAAAGCAAACCCTCTTCTCATTAGCAAATTCCACATAAGTCTGATTTTCAGATTTCTTCAAACCTCTGAATTTCTGTCGGTAAGCCTCTGGAACCAACTCATAAGCTCTCAAAATAACCTTTTTGACAACCTCATAATCAGAGGAATCATCTGCAGACAAAGCCGAATAGGCTTGTTGAGCTTTACCCTTGAGGACAGTTTGCAACATCAGAGGCCAGTGTTCCTTTGGCCACTGGCAACTCTTTGCTACCTTTTCAAAACACTGGAAATAGTTGTCAACATCCTTTTCTGAAAATGGAGGCACCAGTTTTACCTCCTGGCTAGCCCGAAATTTATTTTCAGTTTCAATTTTAATTTTTAGTTGCTCCATTTGGAGTCTTTCTTCTCTATCGAATTTCTCTAATTCAAAATCTCTTTGTCTCTGTCTCTCTCTTTCTGCTCTTTCCTCTTTCTCTCTCTCAAATTCTCTTTGTTTTTCTTCTCTTGCTAATCTTTCGAACTCAAACTGCCTTTGTTTTTCTTTTTCTTCCCTCTCAAATTCTCTTTGTTTTTCTTTTTCCTCCCTTTCTTTTTCTCTTTCCTCCCTTTCAATCTCTAGCATTTTTAATTTAAGTTCCATTTCTATATTTGGATTTTCCACTGGAAACTGTTCCAGATCTCCTGGTGCAAACACATTTTCATCAATGTAATATTCAACTATCTCTCTAGCCAGTCTTGCTTTTCGCATGGCTGGTTTTACCTCTGTCAGCTCCAACTGTCTGCAAATTTCTAGCAGTTCTGTCTTTTTAAAAGACTTCAAAACCCCTACGGTTGGTGATGCCAAGAAATCATCCATTGCTGTTGTCAATATATATCTAGGAAAATTCACAAAAACAATTTCACAATTTGGAATGTTAGATTTTCAATAAATTACTCACACAATGGTCTATCCCGGACCTTGAGCCCCCAATTTGTTATGGCCCCAATTTGTTATTACATTTATAACACAACAGCAACAGCAAGGGATGACAAACACAGTTTTAACAACTAAAACACATTTAATTTTTAACAAAGACAAAGACTAATAACAACCTACAACTAAAGACCAAGATTGATAAATAAGAAAAAACAGAAATCATTACAGTCCCTTTTTGGTGGGGTGGCTTGGTGATGTCCTGGATGAAGAAAATGCTCAAACACAGGCAAAGAAATCCACAAAAGAAACGTCACAGGTCTTGAACAGAATGGCAGGTCTGGTCATCTTCTTGCAATTTCTCCTACTACTTTACTGTCTCAATTCTTTTCCTTATATACTCTTTTGCAGACCCCACCCACATTTAGACCTCTTTTTTTTAATTTTCTGAGACTTGCCCCAGACATGTCCAGGACATGTCTAAACATGACTCCAGTCTGAGCTTAACAAAAAAAGGTAAATACTGCCATCTAGTGGCCTATATTCACATTACAATATCTCCTAATTACCCTTAATTTTCCAATCAGTTTTTATTTTGGAGTCAAAATGCACCTCTGATGCTTCACAAGACCACAGTTGGATGCTTTAACTTGATACTGTTTGCTCTATGATTGGCTATTAAAATTGACAGCTCTTGGAACAATAACGTATATGTCATGGTTTTGGGGGGTTGCTGTCTGTTGTGCATTTTCTTCGCCACCTGAAGTCTATCCTGTTATGCGATCAGGTGGTTGATTGCTGATTGTTTGCAGCTGTGGAGAGACTATTTAAATCTTCCACTGCTGTTTGGTGCTTTTATGTCACTCTTGCGAGGACAATGAAGTCCTTTGTGTTTAGTCTGAGGAAACTCCTTGAAAGAATTTTGGATCTGGCGTTTGTCCGTCTTATTTATTGTTCCGTTCATCACAGTTTATGTTCAGTCCTGCCGAAGGTCTTGTTTGTCGGAGCATAGTCTTTGTTGGTTCGCTCCTGTTCCAGCAGGAGGAGGTGGTTACTCTGTCTCTAAAGAGAGAGCTCTTATTTTTGGAAGGATTTTTGCCCACTTCTCCTGGGTTTTTGGTTGGCTGAATCTTTTGTTGGCGGAATCACCGGGGAGTGATGCTTCTTTTTTCTGTTACCGTTTCTCCTATTAGTAATTGCTCGTGTCTCGTGGGTGGCTTTTAGATGCCCTATTTTGCGTCGCGTCTGTGCCTCCGTCCCATTCCCCCTCATAGTATTTGGTTAGTTTACTGATATCATAATACTGAGATTTCAAAAACATTATTTAAACTAGAATTGATCAATAAACTACTTGAGCAAAGTGAGCAAAAGTGATTTGTGAAGAAACTTGGAAAATATTTCTCCCGCCGTATATGAAGCGGCAGATTTTACTGCAGTGCAGCACCAAACTAAAAGATTAGGCCAATGTTTCACTGAGTATGACCTGCCAGACTAAGATTTTAAGAAATCAGCGTGACATTGTCAGTTTGGACAATGGACACCAGTGAAGTCTATCTTGTGTCATGAGAATCAAAGTAATATGCTATCAATATACAAGTCAGTGCCCTTGCCTCATTTATAGCAATGCTGTTCAAACTGTGAGGAGTCTGATAAAACACCTACTTTATTACAACACTGTACACCGTACATTGACAAAGGTGACAAATATCAATAAAGGTTCATAGTATTTGGGATGGCACTCTGCATATTGTACTATGTAATTTCCTGATCCTCTTGATCAGTCCTTTCCAAACTTGATACGAGAGGGCACTCCTCTGCATGATGGTGCTCGTTCCAAATGCAATGACAATACCACAGTTTGAACAAGCTCTTCCTTTTTCATTAGTCGCTTTTAACATGGGAATACTCCCAATTTACTCTCTCCTAAAATATGCATTCGATAAAAAATACAATTTCTCTGGGCTTGTAATTTGTGCTGGTCAATATATCAAACAATTAATGAATAATAAGCATAAAAATTAACACCCAGAGGAGGAGCCAATAAACTTAAGCCTTTAATTTGTAGCCAAGCCTCTCTTGCAATCATTGGCCATGTTGAGCAATAAGCACAGTATTAATGAGGGAATTGCTATCTTTGTAGCATTGCAGATAATCCTCGCACGTGGATTTTATAGGCAAGTTATCCTTCAAAACATCAAAACCACCAGATTATGAATAAATATATGAATAACTGCTCATTAAAATTCTAGTATTGACATCACAGTTGGAACAATAATCATCGTACGCACGGCTCCCTTCAATGGAGTTTGAAAATCACTGCCCTAAACCACAAATTCTTTTGCTTTTTTTATTGCTTTGCAGTTCTTTCAGACATATTAACTAATGGCGATGAATTATAATTGTGAGCAGAACTAAAAATTGCAATGCAGGAATGTTTCTCGTTTCTTTTTAGTTGTTTTCCAAAATATTCATTACTAGAATCATTACCTCACTGTTATGTAACTATAATGCCACCTGGAGGCACTAATGCCATTCTCTTTGTGTTATTAAGGCTCCTCCCATTCTCTGTGATGTGAGGCTGGATATCTGTATACACTAAAGGCCAGAACATCTGCTCCCTGAAATCAGAAAAATGAGCCTAAATCATCATTACTATGTCGACTGGCATAGAGAGATGCCGTAACCATCATTGCTATTGCTTCAAGTGTTTTCATCTGTAGTTTCTGATGTCTGTGGTGCTCATGCACTCAAATAAGGAAACATGACCAATTAAAAACTTAAAATAACATTTATTGCATCTAATAAAATACATACTTTATTTACCACATGAATTTTATAGTCATAGCATGTCACAAAAAACACAGAATTTGACAAAATGTCACAGTAATATTATATCTTAACTGACAAAGGAAATTAGGGAATAGCTTGATCTGTTTCACCAATTCATGCAGAGTAATGAGTTGTCAGGAGTTCCACAGAATTAAAAGAGGCTTTCACTGGTCTTATCACTATACTAGTTTTGAACATCATAAAATATTCTCTGCGGCCTCCTGTTTTGAGGTAAATACCCTGAAGGATTTTTCAAATTAATCCTGCCCCTATTTTACATCCACTTTGGAATGGCCTATTTGTGTGATGAAGCTCGTAAGTGCAACTGCACCTCTGTCAATTCTGGAGATAGGTCCAGAGGAACCTATTCAGAGGAAAAGTCCACGGCGCACACCATATGTTGCTTATGCAGGCAGCCAGGGGTCATCTTGTTGACCAGAGAAGGTCACCTCTGCGTTGAGGTCAGCAGAGAAAACAGGAAGAAGCTTCTACCAAATGAACAACAAATCTCGGCCCACCAGGTACTGACATTATAGGCAAGGTCTGTGCTTGAAACCACAGGATAGGCCTCACCACAAACTAGAACAAAGCTTTCACAAGATGCCCCACTCAGTTGGGTACCAGATGCAGATCTTACCAGATCTGCATGGGGAAACGAGACAGTTTTATTTTCAAATGAAAAAAAATAAAACACCAGCTGCCTGAGCATGTGTTTTTATTGGATCTGCCAGTGAGTATGGAGATGCTTTTAAAATGATATTCCATTCTTTTCTAGCTTCCATATTTCCGTTCACCCAAATGGCTGACGCTAGGCAGGTGTAGACTTGGTTAGCTCTCGGATGGGAGACTACCTAAGAAAGCCAAGTCCCTGTTGGATGTGGTGTTGGTGGACCAGCACATGGCAGTCTTAACTCAAACCAAATACACCAGTGCAGTGATATTGACACTGCTGGAGGGGATGCTGTCTTTAAAATGAAAAGTTAGACCGAGGTCCTAATTCGTTGTCTTTTTTATAGATCCCACAACACTCTTCGACGAGAGTAGGGGGTTTCACAGCATCCACGCTAAATTCCCAATCTGGTTCCTTCAAACTGCCACCAAATAAGCCCCTGATTCAATTGGCTCTAAAAGCTGTCCTCTTGTTCAGCTGATGTGTGGTGAGTGCTCTGGCTAAAATGGGCTTCCCAGCAGTACCGAGGTGGGTGCTACTCATTGGTGGAGGTGAGTGAAGGTCCCCCCATATCACTGTAAAGCACTTTGCTGACCTATAAAGACTTTATGTTTTTGATGCACCATTTTCTGTACCAAAACTGTCCATATAAGCCTACACATGTACAAAATTTCAAATATGCAACAATCGATGCTTCAGTAACTATGAAGATTGGGAACAGATGAGCAATAGGCCTAAGTGCTTGTCATTCAATACATGTTGGATTGCTCCACCGTAAAAAACTTTCACATCAATGGAAAAAGTAGTCATTATTCAAAGTAATATTTCAAATGTCAAGGTAAATCAACACATTTTCCTCATTAATTTTTGATACTGCCCATTTCATTTATACATGCAAACAAAAGTGAATACAAATCATTTAGGCAGCAGAAATCAGTGTTTTTTGGCATGAGATGAGCAGGAAAGAGGTAGAGAATTCAATGAATGGCAAGCGCCGGTGTGATCCCACAATATTGTATCCAATCCTGTCCTAGAAGCCAAGCTTCACTTACAGAAAGTCAGTTTATGTTTTTCTGTTGATGTACATCCTCTGAACATAGCGAACTGAGAGTGGCTGAGAGAAACAAACATTAAGGCAGAATAGCAGACCCCGAGACATCTTGATGCTCAGCAACAGAGTGTAGTTTTGGGGCAGTCGTTGGGTTTCGAGCTCGTCCAAAACCATTGGTGCTGGAGATGGACCATACGTCACTCAGTTCTGTATGAAAATAAACACATTGTTAAGAGTTTACAGTCAAGAAGTAGAGTAGACTTGGGTATATGCACAAGTAGTCCACTGTGGAGGCATACTGCTCTCCATGGCTTAGATAGTTCTTTTCTTGGAAAAAGCATACATTTATTTCTAGCATGCATAGAATACAGAGGGCAAAATAGAAGGCAAAATGCCAGATCACACAAGTGTAGGCACTCTGAATTGCTAACCAGGCAGTGCTGAAAAAAAAAAAAACCCTTTTAAACAGAAACACCTTGAGTCCTAAACAGTGGCCCTCAACCTCATTATGATAGTCTACTCAAATTAATTCTGTTGAGACTGTAGTAGTTTATTCTTATGGAGCTGAAATTGCATTGCATTGTTAGATTTTCAAATAATTCAGATCTGGGTAAAATGTAAATATCTAATAGTTCGTCATCTGGTCGTGCTTGTCCACAGACCTGAACTCTTGGATTTGGCCTCTCTGAGTAGGTGTGACACTCACCTGTTCTGAACTTGCTGTAGGTTCCATTATCATTTGTTTCTAGGCTTTCTGAGTAGAAAGCCAGACCACGTTCCCTCCACCTGGAATACACATGAATAAAATCACTATTCACAAAGAAAGTTTGCTATCTACTCAATTACATGAAACAGCAATCTTCTCACTGCCACAATCAGGCAGAAACTGGAATGTTAATGAAGTGATTGCATGCTTAGTTCAGATTTTTGGGAAAAGAACCAAAATCTTCCTTCCAATACAAAATGAATATGCACAGTAATGCACCGAATGTGCAATATAGAACAAACAGATCAAATACTAAGTCTAATGGTAATAAAACATAACTTGAATCTTGAATGTTTTCCTGGTGTTTGCTCCAAAGTATAGACTAAGCACTCAAATACCGAATCAAATAATGGACAGGCAGGTCATTGACATTCTCACCAGTGAAAAACAAAAATGATGAGGATAAGGACAGAAGACACAACATCTGTAGGGATCCACATCCTTTCATAGTCCTCTGGAGTCTGTATGACAGCAAAGACACGAAGGTCAAATGATCAGTGAACAGACCAGGTCAACACAGCCAGCCTGACCAGAGCCGTGCATTTATCACCAGTCAGTCTCTCACCATGAGGAATAGTGGACGACGCAAGTTCTTGAGGATGTGTAGGGCATTGGTCGTGACGGACTCGGCCCCAGCACACCAGGCGAGAGAGTACAACCAGGGTTGGCTAATTACGTACAGGTTAGTGCTGATGTTCACTGCTGCATACTCTCTGTAAAAATACAGATACAAAAACAAACGTCACCTGCGCCATCACAACTTCTTTCAGCCGCCATGTTGGCTGCATCAGTCACGCTTTTAGTCACGTTCACATTACTAAAAAAAAAAAAAACCATAACTGTTAACGTCATCTTTTTGGGATTTAAAAACTCTTTCAGTCACTCAAAGGTTACAAAAGCTTGACCTGGTAGTTCTTGTTGTGGAAAATCTCAAAATTGATTTGAAATGACTAGAGCGAGGTAAAAGCTCTCATTATAATATTACACTTTCTTCACAAAGAGATAAAGCCGAGCTTTCCTTTGTGCAAAACAAAGGGAATTATGTTTTTCTCCAACCAATTTTTACAATTAGAAATACATCTCATGAAAGAACAAACAATATTACAATGGTTTTACATAATTTTCCTTCATTAAGGCTCTTGTCCCAGGACATTGTGGAAATCATGGAGAAAGACAGTCACACAAAATTTAGCTTATTTGCTACAGATGCATCCTTACTTTGGATCAAGCTGACCCTGACTAGGTCCCATCTAGATTCAGACTGATTTATTAATCTTGAATTAGCTTCGCCATCTCTGCAACAGATGGTATACCAGACAACAATAGTGTCCCCATAGAACAGTGGTCGTCAACCCCGGTCCTGGAGGGCCGGAGTGTCTGCTGATTTTTGACGTTAGTCTGCACTTAATTGATGAATGAACACAGTTGATTACACACTTAACTCATCTCACTTGGTGTCTTAGGTTTAAATAGGGTGGAGAAAACCAAACTCACACACCCTGTGGCTCTACAGGACCAGGGCTTGCTACCCCTGCCCTATAAACTTTTATCTTTACTTTGAACCTCTACTTTGTCCGGATTACAACTATGCTCAATGCATACAACTACATTGACAAATCTTGGTTTCCACTTAGACTTCTGTCACAACCTGCATGTCTCTCTGACGAGTACCTACCAAGATGGCCGCGCCTTTGTCGGCTGCAAGTCGCTTGGCTCAGGTGTTGTTTGTTATGTCCCTGTTTTTGTCTTTCTGTCTGTGCATCGGCAATTTGGCTATTTCGTATGACTTCCATACTTTGCTTAACATCGGCACCTCAGTGAAAAGTCCGTTGTCTCAAAGATCTGAACAGTGGAATACGCACCGTACTCTGCGCTGTCAAATCCCGGATATAATCTGGGCTCCTTGCCCCAACTGCAGGACTACCCGGACCCGGCGGACAAGAAGGGGGAAACGAGCAGGAGTTGCGGTAAGGCTGCGTCGGTTCACCCGATGTCGTCCCTCTCCATCGCTTCTCACTACCTCTCGTAGTGCGAGGCCGTCATGCCTCCGGCCTATCCTCCCTACTTCATCGTCAGAGCTGCCTGCCTTTGCCTTAGCAAAGCGCCGCCGGACACGCACCAGTGTAGCTTCAGTGCCTGGGTGTCTACGTTCTCTTCCGCAGGCCTCCTTGTTCGGCAGAACTGGATCGGACTATATATCCCTTGGGCTATTAAATGCCCGCTCTATTGCAAATAAATCGCACATATTGAATGACTATTTTGTATTCAAGGACCTTGATTTCATGCTTATTTCAGAGACATGGCAAAAATCAGAGGAATTCGTCTCTCTGAATGAACTATGCCCCCCCAACTGTTCGTTCTCATGCGCGCCGAGGTATACAGGTCGGGGGGGGGACTGGCTATGGTTCATAGAAATTGTTTTAAAACACGCACGATGAGCTTTGGAACGGTCTCTTCCTTCGAAATGTTAATGTCAAAAGTCGGGCGCGTTAACCCGTTTTATTGCATTATTATTTATCGCCCTCCTGGCATAAATTGTGCTTTTCTGTCTGAGTTTAGTAACTTTTTAGCTTCCATTGTTCAGTTTGAAAGAGTCCTGTTGGTAGGCGATTTTAATATTCATGTCAATGATATTACGAACTCCTTCGCTGTCAGCTTTTTAAATATGACTGAATCCTTTAATCTGACCCAGCATATATCATGTCCTACTCACATTAAAGGTAACACTTTAGATCTGGTATTTACATTGGGTTTAAATATCAGGACTGTCTGCACGGAAGACCTACCTGTTACAGATCACAAATGTATTTTATTCAGTCTGTCTTTCGATCCTGACTTTGCACCAGTGAAGCGTGTAAAACAATCGCGCATCTTAAATAGTCTTTCGGCAGAGAAATTTTCCGCTGCTTTTAACTGCGATGCATGTACGGGCCTAATGCAATGTACTTCTCATGGTGACATTGAACCAGGTTATCTATCTTTTAACTCACAATGCTCAGTGATTCTTGATGATATTGCCCCCATGGTCACCCGTAACATTTCACCTGTAAACTCCTCTCCATGGATTACTGACGATATCCGCAGTCTCAGGCGAAAATGCCGTAGAATAGAGCGTTTGTGGAAATCCACAAATTTACAAGTCCACCGCCTATATTTCAAAGAGCTTTTGGGTGATCTCAATGCCATGATAAAGGATGCCAGAGCTTCATATTTCGCAGATTTAATTATTTCCAGCAAGCGAAATCCCAAGGTCCTGTTTCAGACCATAAATAGTATGGTTAGCCCACCTGTCCCCTCAGTCCCTGTTTCCTCTCACGAGGACTGTAATAAATTCTTGTCATTCTTTGTGGACAAAGTTTCTGACGTGAGAGCCAACATCAAAAACCCCACCATCCCCTCCTCTTTTACCACTCCCATCTGCCCGGCCCGGCGAGCCTCCTTGAGTAGCTTCCATTGTATCTCCCCTAAACAACTCACTGAGGTGGTCAACTCATTGAAATCCTCCTCCAGTCCCCTGGACATTCTACCAACCCCTCTGCTAAAGGAGGTCATTGACTCTGTCAGCCCTAGTCTAGTTTCAATCGTCAACACTTCACTTGAGCTAGGTTATGTTCCGTCATCCTTTAAAATGGCTACGGTAAACCCCTTACTTAAAAAATCTACGCTGGACCCATTCCTACTAAGTAATTACAGGCCTATTTCAAAATTGCCTTTCTTGTCCAAAGTTCTTGAGAAAGTAGTGGCAAACCAACTCACATCTTTCCTCATGAACCATAACATCTTAGACAAATTCCAATCTGGTTTTGGCAGAAGCACTCCACAGAGACTGCTCTTCTTCGAGTATCAAATGACATCATGATGGCTTCAGATACAGGTCAGTGCTCCATTCTGGTGCTTTTAGATCTTAGTGCAGCATTCGACACTGTTGACCATCGCATCATGCTGGACTGGCTGAGGGAGTGGGTAGGTGTATCTGGGAGTGCCCTGAGTTGGTCTGCATCCTATCTCACTGAGAGAAGTTTCTCGGTGGCTGTTGGTCCTTTTACTTCTGACCCCTCTCCTCTTACGTGTGGCCTGCCTCAGGGTTCTGTTCTGGCTCCGATCCTGTTTTCTCTGTATATGCTCCCCCTAGGCCTCCTTATCAGCAATTTTAAGGAAATATATCATTGCTACGCAGACGATATCCAATTATATCTGTCATTTAAACCAGATAAGATCGAAAAAATTAACATTTTACATGAATGTCTGTCCACTATTGAAAACTGGATGGCCTGTAATTCCCTGCAACTCAATGCAAGCAAAACAGAAGTTCTCGTAGTAGCTGCTGATTCTGTCGTGACTAAGGTTGTTAATCACATGAAGGCTTTAAGTGGTAACGTTAGATCCAGCCTAAGAAATCTCGGTGTCATTTTTGACCAATCCATGCACTTGGATAAGCACATATCTTCACTGACCCGTACCTGCTTTTTCCACCTCAGAAACATAGCCAAACTCAGATCTATTGTATCCCATTCAGAACTGGACTTAGTTGTCCATGCCTTCATATCATCCAGGCTGGACTACTGTAACTCACTTTTCACCTGCCTCAGCAAATCATCCCTGGATCGTCTTCAACTTGTTCAAAATGCTGCAGCTAGGCTGTTAACCCGGTCGCAGAAATACTGTCATATCACACCTATCCTGTTCTCGCTACACTGGCTCCCCGTGGCTTTCAGAATCCAATACAAGGTTCTGTTGCTTACTTATAAGGCTCTGCATGGCGAGGCGCCAGCTTATATCTGTGACCTCCTCCAGATGTATGTCTGCAGTCGGTCACTAAGGTCCTCCAATCAGGGCCTCCTGGTCATTCCTCGTACGAAGCTGAAAACTAAAGTAGATCGTGCCTTCCAAACAGTGGCCCCAAAACTGTGGAACGCACTCCCCTTGGACCTGCGAGCCTCTCATTCTGTGGACATCTTTAAGAGTCGGCTAAAGACTCATCTTTTGAGACAAGCCTTTGAATAAGCAAATCTCTTGTCTGTTGCACAGTGTTTGTTCATTGTTATATTGATAACTGTGTTGTTTCTTATTGTTTTTATTGTTTTATATGTTTTATCTCTGTTTTTACCACTGTGAAGCACTTTGTGTTTTCAAGCTGCGAAAGGTGCTATACAAATAAAGATTTACTTACTTACTTACTTTATTTAATTGGCTCTAGGAGTCTTGTGGGTAGTTCCTGGTAATTAATAGATTGGCTTAATATTCCCTCAGTGCAGGAGTATTGCTAACAGCACAGGGTGTGCTGAGTTTGGTTTTGTCCACCCTATTTAAACCGAAGACACCTGGTGAGATGAGTTAAGGGTGTAATCAACTGCTTTCATTCATCAATTACGTGCTGAGCAACGTCAAAATCCAGCAGACACTGCGGCTCTCCAGGACCCGGGTTGACGACCCCTGCCATAGAATAAACATCCAGTATATCCTGTGACACGTGATCAGGGTTATTGGCAATCAGTACGACAAGAATATGCACTCTCATAATCAGAGTCACAGAAACAAACATTTTAAACAAATACACTCCCAAGCCAATTCTACAAGAGTAAGCAGTTTCAATATGTACATAATCTCACCATTCTGTCATCGTTGGGGCAAAATCCCAGAGGCAGATAAATAACTATAGTGTGTTCTGCTAAATGGTGCAGTTTTCTATCAAATGGAATTTATGGAATTCACACATACATCCTGTTATCTAGTTCCAAACACAGCCTATGTCCTGAGAAGCATGAACAAAGACCTTCAGAGCAGGGAAAAAAGATCACACTCCTCTTAAAGTCTAAAATTAGTTTTATCAAACATACTAATCATATTCCAATACATAAAGTTAAAACCACGATAAAAACTAATGAAAAAACAAGCAAGCATAACTATAGGGTTACATAGTGTACAAATGCTGCATACATGATAACATGGTTAATAATACTGTATGATACTGTGAATAACTGAATAATAACTAATTGCTATTGATAACTGATTAAGTGATTGGTGATGTCATCCACAATTGATTGATTGGTGACGTCATTTCCTCTTCACTCTGACAGTGGAGTGCCTCGAAAGGAAGTGACAAAAGGCTCAAACTGACAAACCTGATATCAGCATTAAAGGTAACGAATGTCAAGCTCCAGTTTGATCGTTTAGAATTGTCATTCACTATCAGCTCACAAAGTACATGCTGACATGCTAATATCCAGAGAAAGGGAATTTCAGCTGGAGCAAAATGCTCCTAATTATACTTTGAAGTCTGATTACATTTTTGAGCACGTGCAGCTAAAATGGTCACAATCTAGAGCCCTGTCAGCGACAATGACGAGACTCTTCTATAAAAGCATGTCTATCAGGGAGGGAGAGAACCCACATGAACAGCAGGAAAAAACGCTGTCTCCATTTTGAGAGGTCCCAGCTGGCCAGGGCTCAAACCCGCAACCTCATTATGGGGCTGCAGCACAAGCACTGCTCCATCGTGCAACCCAATATCTTATCAGGAAGAGGGTGTGGGGTGTATCCGTTTTTCTAGCCGTGGGTCAATATTCAAATAAAATTAAATGTACAAGTTGAGCAGCGCGGGCAGAGAGATTCTTGTGCACATGCGAGAGGGTTTTAAATGAGGAGTGAGGAAGGACATGTAGTTGCAGAGGAGATCGGGGAAGGTAGAGCAGGTGTTATGAGGCATTAAAGCAGCATCAGATCTGTTCCTCAGACTTGGCGCTGAAGCATAAGTTGAGGGAAAGGGTGACGCATGGATGTTCGGTAGGTGCAGGGATGTGCTACCTGATCTGCTCTTCAGACATAGAGCTGTAATGGAGGTTAAGCTTAACAATGTTGCTCTCCTGCAGCTCTTTAACGGAGGCCTTCCTCCCAGACGTCTGCTGCAGAGCTGGGTCCAACTCATGTACCAAGTCTCTTAACTCCCAGGGCAGCCACAGCACCTGCAGAGAATGGCCACCCAGCACACAAAGACGACTATCCTTTAAGTACAGTCATATGAGAAGGTACAAAAAAACCAAAGATAAAAACTACCAATACTGACAGTAGGCCAGTCTTGCTCAACAGCAGCCCTGAATAAAACGAGGAAAAAACCTTAAGTTGCTGGCTGAGTGCTACCGTTAAAAAACATGACCTCTCGAAAGGCCCAAAATATGCTGGTGTTGACCAGGGATTGAACCTAGATTGCGCTCATCAAATGTGCATGATCTGTCTTCCGAATATAAGAAAAGTAGAATTATTTGAATTATGAAAGCTCACTTGGTTGGAATGGATGGAGGATTCATTGTGAATGACCTCCAGAATGCGGCTGATCCAAGTGTCTCTGTAAGGATGGCCCCAAGGTGGGCGGTAAAGGTCAAAGATCACCATTTTCCCATGCAGGGCAGCCAGGTCCAGGAACTCACGCAGTGTGAAAACAGACTGGTTTAGCACGGAGACCCGATCCACTGGGCTCAGAGAGGAGGCTGTTCCAAAAGGGTCACGCTGAAAAAGAAGAAAGGCAAAGAGGAAGATGAGGAAGTCGTCAAAGAAGGTAAACCCTGGCTACGTCCGAATAGTCAGAAAATTATGGCCTATTTACTAATCCCTAACCACTTTTCTTTAACCTTTGTGGAAAATATCATAGGTAAAGGATAGGTGTAAAAGGGAATTCCTAACAGCTTAGGAAGACAACCGTGCTGATTAGAGAATCCGAATGGATACTAGGCAACGAGAACAAGTGTCCCCTGCCCATCATATACGTTTCTTTATGCGATTGGCCGGATGAATGGTCGACGCTTTAAATATCGCTGCTGCGCAGAATTGTGGGATAGCATTATCTTCTTTCTTTTTGAAAAGGTTGGTTCTGTGTATCCTGTGCTAAAGGAGGTAAATTAAGAAGCAATGAGACACCTTTTCTTAACATTTGAAGAATTCGAATGCGCTTATCATAACTGCCATGTAATTATTTCCAGATAATTTTTTTAGGAGTTAAGAGTTAGAACTTTCCTCGGCAAAAAATACTATTCGGACGCAGCCCCAAAGACTGAAGGCGGTATTGTCAAAGACTTCCTTGTCTACTTCCCTCAGACCAGTTTTAAGTTTCAAGTTCACTAATCTCAATATGGTCATTCAATAAAACCTGAAAAATGACATCTATTCTTCAAACAAGCCCATTGGGTTCATTCAATTACCAGCATCAAGAGCTATCTTATAGCCTTCTATAAGAGTATCTGTAAGGTCATACTACATGAGCATGAATGTGGATAGTAATTCCAATTCAAAATTGCATGTAAATAGCTTTGACCACAAATTATTCTTTTACCTCCATAATTAATGCGAGCCAAGACAAGTGAACCTTTAGGTTTTAGCTATGGATTGAAGGTCATCAATAATCCTGCATCTGTGTCATACAGTGGTAGAACCTTTACATTTCAGTGTTCATTGACCATAGGCTACATAAAGTAGATAAATTAAGGCTACATATTGGCAATGTTTTATCAAAGCTCCCACACTACTCTGGCACTTTCAAACCTATAAAACAGCAACGAATAAAAACCCTGCTGAACACGATGTAGCTTGAAAACTTCGAGATTGCTTTTTCAGTGTGTTTGGAGATGATATCTGTTTTAAAATGAAAACTTACTCATGTGAATGTAGCCAAAGGGATTTATCATGTGATTAAAGTGAATGTGTGCACACAGATAGAAGCTCACAGAGAGGAACCAGGCACCAGCGTTAAGCCTCTCAAGTTCAGTCCAATTGAACATGGCGGCTGGGGCATCTGCGCGGTCTGGGAACACTTCCTGCACGTTTGTGGTCCTTCGTAATGTTCTGTCGTGCATTAGAAATGGAACCCCATCATAGCTGTGATTGAAAATAAAAAATACAGAAGATTGTACCAATCAAAAACAAATGGTGACTTTCACATCAACATAGCTATTCTTGATATTTTCAAAATTTAAAGCATGGTATTCAAGCCAAATTCCACCAGTTATTTATGTTTCAAACTGTATATTATCACCTGTCGTCATAACTGGTCCGAATGAAAGGGTAAGGCAAGAAGGCAAAATTAGATATTTGTAAATAATTACTGTGCAACCATTTCCTTTATATACAGAAATTGCCACTGTCAGAGTAAGAAAATGAGAATGGATAGGTTAAACGGACCTTCACATTGCATCAATGTCCTACAACTACTACTAAAATGACAAGCTACCATCCATTTTCAATAAGAATTGAGGGAATTGCAGCAATGGTAAGCCATAATGGATGGTTACTGAAACTGGGCAGAACCAGTGATGTGAGGAAGTTGAGCAAAGTTTAGCTTTAGGCACTGACAAGCAATTTTGCTTTGGCATCTACAAGCCCAAATCAGAAAAAGATGGGACAGCATGTTAAATTAAAATTAAAACTGAAAGCAGTGATTTGTAAAGTAACTTTGACCTGTCTTACTGTGCGTTTAAAAAAAAATTCAGCGCATTATTTGATGTAGCACCACATTAATTTTTTTTGACTTTACAAAAGTAAAGTACACATCACTTAATGATACTGCAATTCCATTTTGCAACGCTGCATACAGGTTTAGAGACAAATCACAAAGTGATTGTGTGTTTCAAGCTTAATTTTGTCTGCTTCTTCCTGCAAACAAATCTTCAGGTGTGCCACAGTACCGTGTGTATGTTGTCGCATTTTGCAATTCGAGTGTGCCATACATTTTCTACTGAGGACTAGTTGGGACTGCAGGCAGGCCAGTCTAGCACCCACACCCTCTTCTTACACAGCCATGCTTTTTTAATGCATGCAGAATGCACTTTTGTGTATCTAGCTGAAATATACACGATGAGATATTGTCTCAGAGGTAGCATTTGTTACTCCAAAATCTGAGTGTAGCCTTTCAAAGAAGAGAAAGTTATCTTTGCCAAGGACACTGACACAACCTCATACCATGACAGACCATGGCTTTTAGACTTGTTGCTTGTAACAGTCTGGCCGATCATTTTCTTTCTTGGTCTGGAGCGCACGGTGTCCATTTCCCCCCCAAAAAAAGACCTTAAATGATGTGATCTGCCTGACCATAATACGCTTTTCCTATTGTGTGATGGTCCATTGTGAATGCCTTCAAGTCCACAGAAGTTGACGGCGCTTTTGGACACTGCATACGTAAGGCATCCTTTTTGAATAGTAAAGTTTTGAAAGACATTTGTGGATTTAGCTTCATATTGCAGGACTTCACAAAGGTTTACCAAAGTAATCCTGTGCCTCTGTGGTTATATCACTCATAGATAAGTGACAGTTCTTGATGCAATGCTGTCTAAGGGACCAGAGGTCAGGGGTAATCAGCTTACATGTCTGTGTGAGCTAAAGGAAACTTGGATTACTTTAGACGAGCAGCATGGAGACATTTTATTGATAATGGATGTATTTTTGGACATTTGAAGCTAAGATACCGAACAAAACTTCACCAATCCTCTTATCAACAAAGGGATAACAAAAATTTCATCTTAGGGTGAAATATACCTTGTTGTTAAATATACTTTACATCCACAAGTAAAGTTTACTTGATGATCGCCCCTGAAGAATTTACTTACAATTTCTAAGTGCAAAAACTTTCCAAGGTTTTCCAAAGTAAATACCACTCCAAATTTTTTTCAGTGCAGACCAGAACAAAAGTGGAACCTCACAACCCCCAGGCTACTGGGTCCATTGCAGCATCAGGTAATGCAAACTGGCAAAAATTATACAATATATGGCGCCAGATACCATCAACCTCTTACCACTTATTGGAGTGCCAAAATTTATTCGAAATTAGTAGTGTGCTTGATGCAAGGAAGATGATTATATTGATTCAGACTAATCGGTATAGCGCTGAAAAATAAGAAATGAGGCCCTTTGTTATGTAAATACATTTTAAGCAGGTGGGAGAGCGATGCTATCTGGTACTGACCTGATTGTGACGTCAGTCTCCAAGCCCTCACCTCCAGCTTCAACCACTTTCTCAAAGGACATCTGGGTGTTTTCTGGTGCAAGCTTTTGGGAAAAGATGAAGACAGGAGCATCTGTTCAAGCAGTGATTGGCCTCATTATCAGCAGCTCATTATCAGCAAGGTGGTGTTCAACCTGAAAGGACCGTGACTGAATACAGGCCTCCTCATTCCTTTTACCACGCTACGTACCTGAGCTATCTGTGTAATTCTAAGTAAAATGTAAAATATAAGAAAGCCCACAAACTTAACAATCTTGAAGACTTGTTTAAGGAGTACTGACCTGTACAGTTCGCATGCCACTAGGTCATACTTTTTAGATACTGGCATTTAGGTCAATATGGGGGACAGTTCAGTTATTATTAACACAGTAACTAATGACTTCTTCAATCATTCAGGGCAAACAGGAGGCCCTGAACCTGAAGTGCACTCATTCCATTCTGTTTACCATCTGAAGACAGAAATGTGGAAAAGGCGTTCTGCGGGATTTGTGGCTCCGGGTCATCCTGTCATGGACACTGAGTGTCATGGTTTGGGAGCTTTGAGAGCTGTTTGTTGCTCTCTTCCAGGACGATATCGTTTTGCTCCCTATCGGATTCCTGGGCCAGCTGGCATTGATTGGGGCCGTGGCCCGGACTCTATTTAAGCTCCTATTTCGCCTCGCTCCCGTTGCTAGAGTGTCAGTTCTTCTTTGGTGCATTAGCCAGTAAGGTGTCTTGAGAGATATTGTCAGGGACTTAGTTGCTTATCAGGAATAGTGTTAGTGAGCAAGGGAATCTTTGGTTTATTTCCCTTTTCTTTTGTTTTCCTCGAGCTCCCCTGTTTTCAACCACGGACGGCGGCAGGTCCGTTGGTAGCGTGAGTCTGGTTATTTTTATCTGTTTTCAGTCGCTCAGCACGCTGTGAGTGTTGCCTTTTATTTCTGGCCGCTGGTCTTGGCGTCCACTGCCAGCACCCGTCACACTGAGGGCTAGTTTTCATGTTTACTGATGAAGTGGGCTGGCACTCACCATGGGTGCACCTCTGTGCCCAATGAGAATGGGAGCAGGTCCCAGGGTCCCCTCCTCTTTGATGCAGGGTGAATAGAGACCCAGGGGCACCAGGTAAAGGGAGAGGAGCACTGCCAAGTACAGTCCTATGGTAACCACCCGCCGACCTGCAAAACAGAGGCATCTCAGATCAAACACAAAAAGGCCCAATCACCAAATTACTACATAGACATGTAAAGAAGTAACATGGGTATAGGTGGACAAAAAAGCTATTAGACATTTTCCAGAAATCTGCCTGTCTATCCAGGCGCAGACATGCATGAAAAAGGGGCAGAATGCAGAATGCAGGGGTAGGAAGTTTGTTGTCTTTTTTACCTATACACGTAAAATTCCCATCACCTCATTGTTCACACAGAGGCAATTGAACTACATAATAAACTAGAACGGGCGCTCGGTAGAGCGCATACCTTCGCCGACGCCACTGAATCCCTCGCCACTGGCGTTGGTTTCATGCCGATCGGATAAAAATTGACCGAGATATGGCCGAAAGTCGGTTTTGACCTTTTCGTGGCCTTGACCTTGACCTTTGACCCGATCACTCCCAAAATCTAATCGTTTGATCCTCAGGTCATGCCAAATCAACCCACCAAATTTTATGAAATTCCGTTTGGTACTTTTTGAGTTATTCGATACACATACATACACACAGACAGACACACAAACAAATAAATACACGGGGATCAAAACATTACCTTCGTCAGCGAAGTCGCTGGCGAAGGTAACAAGAAAATTCTCAGGGGATAGTTATAGCAGTGACCATGGAGACAAGAAGAGGGAGCAACTTAAGCGACCACAATGAGACTCTGTATGTGAGACACATTTCCAGGTTTTTCTGAGAGGCATGACCACTAGAGAGGTTCTGCCACTATGGCAAGCTCCAATATTTGTTCAAAAATACCCCATTATTCATTCAAGTCATTGGTAACTTTCAACTTAAAATACAACATTAGTAATTTTATCCCGCAAGAAAATGTACGCTCAGTATGTGTTTTTCCTGCATCTAATAGTCTCCCACTGTGCAAATTCATTAAGCTACAGTGCTACCGTGTTGATAGAGAAATGTCTTGTGGATTAATCAGGAGCTTGCTATGTCCCTGGAACCAAAAACTCATGCTTGGCAGCTGTACTGCACAAACTTTAGCTCCACATTGCACAACATGACAGTGCCTGGGAACTGCTCCACTGCGAGCTGAAACAAACAAGTATCGACTACATTAATAAAAGCCGCTACATCTCCATGAATTTATTCACACCTATAATACACGCAAAATGTATATTTTTTTTTTACAATTTGCATATGACACTGTGCTCAGTGGTTACCTGACTGGGCATACTGTTGGCGCACTGTTGATAAAGAAATTATAAGAGAGTGGGGTAAATGTTAGGGGTGGGCTAAGAGTTAAAAGGAGTAAATTAAATTTACAATTTAAGAAACCTGTCTATTAAGCAAAACAATTTCCTTCATCTTGAACCATTAAAAATTCTACCATATGTTTATACATACCTTTTTTGCTCATGCGGAAGTAATGCAAGGCTATTGGCCAGGACAAGATTGTCATCAGCAAGACTCCACCAACATGCAGAAATGGTGCTGTAACCTATCAGCAAATCAGCAAAGAATAGCAGATGAATATCATTCAGACAATCAGACATTTAAGGCTCCTTCACAATGTAGAATTTTTCCCACAATAGTGCAGTCACAGACGAATCTTGGCAAAACGAGACCAAAGTCTTTGGTCGTTACTTCAAATAGACAATGTGTGGCATGCTTTAGATGGCAGATTTTATTCAGTTCAGACAGGCTGAGTCAAATTTCTGACAATATCAAACGATGTGACAATCGGGCAATTAGACTGTTGATACAGACCACATCTACAAACGCAGGAATAATGTAAAATACACATGCGCGACCCAGCACAGCACATATAAACAAAGCAAAAAAGCACGCTGCACAGATGTGGAGATGAACTATGAAAGATTTCTATCACTATGCCCAAGGCTTGTTTTCTCCTTATGATTCATATTCAAATGTTCACACTCACAGCAGGGCACCAAGATGATAGTAGACAGACTGTGCATTTTTCTGGATTTTTTGTCTCAAGAAGCCAGGTAGATGAATTGGTTAGTACAACCCTAATTCTGAAATAGTTGTGACGAAGTGTAAATTCTGAATGAAATAAAAATGCAATGACTTTCAGATCACATAAGCCAATATGTTATTTACAATAGAACAAAGATAACATTTCAAATGTTGAAACAGAGACATTTTACATTTTTATCCACAAATTGAGCTTATTTCAAATTTTTTGGCTACAACAGGTCTCAAAAAAGTTGGGACACAGGCAGAAAAGGGCTGAAAAAGCAATTAATATATAAGAGAATCAGTTGAAAGAATATTTAGCAAGTAATTAAGTTAACAGGCATCAGGTGTGTAACATGATTGGCGAGAAAAGGGATGTCTAAGAGAGGCTGAGTCTCTCAGAAGTAAAGATGGCCAGAGGCTCTCCAATCTGTGAAGGCTTGCATAAAAAAATTGCGGAATACCTTAAAAACAATGTTCCTCAACGTCAAATTGCAAAGGCTTTGAAGGTCTCATCATCGAAAGTGCATAACATCATCAAAAGATTCAGAGAAACTGGAAAAATCTCTGTGCGTAAGGGACAAAGACAAAGTCCTTTACTGGATGCCCATGATCTTTGGGCCCTCAGATGCCACTGCATCACTCACTGGCATGATTCTGTCATTGACATTACTAAATAGGCCCAAGAATACTTCAAGAAACTGCAGTCTGTAAACACAGTCCACCATGCCATCCACAGATGCCACCTAAAACTCTATCATGCAAAAAGGAAGCCACAGTTGAGCATGATCCAGAAGCGCTGGCGTGTTCTGTGGGCCAAGGCTTATTTAAAATAGACTCCAGCAAAGTGGCAAAGTGCCCTGTGGTCAGACGAGTCCAAATTTGACATTCTGGTTGGAAATCATGGGCATTGTGTCCTCTGGGCTAAAGAGGAGAAAGACCACCCCTCCTGTTATCAGCGTTCAGTTCAAACGCCAGCATCTCTGATGGTATGGGGATACATTAGTGCATATGGTGTGGGACACTTGCATGTTTTGAAAAGCACCATGAATGCTGAAACGTATATAAAGGTTTTAGAGCAACATATTCTCCCCTCCAGACGACATCTATTCCAGGGAAGGCCTTGTGTATTTCAGCAGGACAATGCAAAACCACATACTGCAGCTATTACAACAGCATGGCTTCATAGTAGATGAGTCCGTGGACTGAACTGATCTGCCTGCAGTCCTGATCTTTCACCGATTGAGAACATTTGGCGCATAATTAAATGAAAAGTCCGTCAAAGGAGACCCAAAACTCTCCAGCAGCTGGAAGCCTGTATTAAACAAGAGTGGGATCAAATTCCAATGGCTAAACTCAAGAAACTTGTCTCCTCAATGCCCAGATGCCTCCACTCAGTGTTAAAAAGAAGGGATGCTACACCATGGTAAAAAGGACCCTGTCCCAACGTTTTTGAGAACTATAGCAGCCATCCAATTTGAACTGAGCTAATTTCATGGATAAAATTGTAAAATTTCTTTGTTTCAACACTTGCAGTGTTATCTCTGTTCTATTGTGAATAAAATTCTGGCTGGTGTGATTTGAAAGTCATTGCGTTTTGATTTTATGCACAATTTACATTTTGTCCCAACTATTTCGGAATTGGGGTTGTATGACAAAACTTGAAATCTTACAGTGCGACATGAACTGCAAACCAGAATATAGGAAACTCGTCAAGCAAAATGTGACATGCAATGATCTTGCAAGATTGCTTTTCTCCCACAGACTAAAGTCAGCTTTAGTCATTACAATAACACTATAGTACAAAAGTACTTTGCTTGGCATGAACAAGAGAAGATGAATTCCACAAAAATTTACTGAAGTAAAGTTTTCTGTTATGCATTCAATTCATCATTTATTTTACATCCAGTAAGACAGAGAAATATAGCAAACAAGAAAAGCAAGATTATCCATGACAAAAATTGACGCATTATCAAATAGAGAATAGCAAATAATTCTGGTACACTAAAATAAATTTCTCAGGTGAGATTCATAAAGAACAGTCATGCCAAGCCCCATGGAGTATATTGGCTACAGCGAAAACAATGCTCAACAACCTGGAAGGATAGGAGGAGAGTGGACCATTCTTTGCTCCATAGGTCTGAGAGAACAGCTGTGGCCACAATGGAGAACGTCAGAGTAAGAAGGATTCCTATCTGTAAAAAATAATAAAACCACAACAAACAAATCATAAAACAGGTCCTAATACATCACAATCAAACTAACTCCAAGCCATCTGCTGCCAATTTCATCTGCTGATCATTTTGAGATATCAGTTTTTTCCCTAGTTGCTTTAGTTCCTGAGATATAGCTGAAAATAGGTGGTTTTACTCCTATGCTCTATTTTTAGTAACAGCGGCCATGTTATTCAGACAGCTGGCATAATCAACATAATTTTTAAAGCAGACATGCTGTGGATGCTTGTAGCTAATTTTAGTCTGGATCTGGATCAAAGATTTTTGAAAAATGCAGGCAAAAGACGACGAGACAGACGATGACAACAACAGAAGACGACAGATGCCAAGTGATGGCAATAGCTCACCAGGACCTTTGGCAGAATATTCAGCTATAGGTATTAAATAATTTGCTGGGGCGTAATGTAAACCTGTTTACATATTGAGCCAGCGCATACAGGATACCACAAGAAACTCTATATTTTAGAATCGATGCAGAGTATTAGCCAGCATATCACAGTAACTATGTCTTGTACCACAGCCGCTAAGTCATGACAATCACTGACCTGGGAGTCAGTGGAACCTTACCATTGCTATAGTAGTGTAAAATAACACATTTAATTTGTTGTAAATCAGTATTTTTTTTTTATGATTCATTGCCACAGCTGTGACAGATACTCTCGCTGATACTGTAGGAAGCCAAAAGAAACATCTGTTTCCTCACTATCATCCCAACAATGAGTCCTGACATTTAAACCAGACTTGCTTCAATTCCGAAAAGCTCTGACAAGGGACTCATCGGGATTTTTTAAAGTACTGAATAATCTGCCCTCTGACATATGACACAACACACACTAATTGTCATTCCAAAAAAAAAAAAAACATATTAAAATTACACTGTTTGAATGAATTTATTTACAGTGATCCAAAACAGCTTGTTGGGTAAAACTGAGCTGAAGTATGATGTGTCCATGTTTTAATGAATTAACTGATTAATTAATCAATCAATTTTTTAGCGGGTGTTTTAAGTGTTGTGTGCTCTGTCTGCTGAAGCAGTTAAGGCATATCACACATATGGGCTTGGAGAAAATCGCATTACTTTAGTCCAACGTTACATTCTTAACCGATCTCCCAATATACAATTTATTATTTGAGCAGAACTATATGCAAAATGCAAATAGATAAATGCGGGAAAAAAAATCTAATGTTTTAGGTAAAATAAGTTATATTTTTGGTTAATGTTGGTAAGTACAGAATCAAGAGCTCATTTTGCTTCAGTGGCATCCCCCTAAGCATCAGTATGGATTCAAGAAGAAAAATTTACAGAGACAGAGGAATATCCTTAATTGCATTCTAAAATGATAGATAGCTTGTTTGGAGTGAATGAACTTCCAGTTGTGCAGGCAAGAGTATGTCTAGTGTAGCTTGCTTCCAAAACAGATTTCATATTTTCAAAAAAAATCACTTAGTAATAATAGAATAAATCTAATTTATCATAAGTGACAGGTTGTTCTGAATATTATTCAACCATCCCTTTATATAAGCCCAAAATAGGGTGAAGTTGACAGTGAGAAATAGCATACTGGCTCCACAGTTAAGTTACATCATTATCAATGCCAAATGTAACATGCCTGCAAGTCATATTGTACAAGTAAACACGATGCAATCATGACACATTACAAACATCATTTCCTTTAATTGTGGACAGAATATTGCATTTATCAGCACCTTCTGCTGTAATTAGGAGTAGATTTAGCTTCTGGTTAGACATAGTTCAGGCAAGTCATATGCTGGCTGCTTTAAGTATCAGAGAGATTTTACACATTGCCTAGCAACCACATTTTTAAAAAATTCCAAAACTAAACAAAAAATCCATGATAATCGGTGATCTATAGCATCTCCTCCTCATCGACCAGGGATACAATGATCATAAAATTTATTAAAGTAAAAAAGCTATTGAACCTTAACTGGCCATATGTGATAAAGTAATTGCCCCCAAAGTAACTAAATCAACCAATTAAACGAATTTAATTGATGATTCGGTTAAATTTTGGGGGGTTAGTCAAAGTTCTGACTTGAATCAAACTGAGATGCGGTGGCATGACCTTAAACGGACAGCTTATGCTCAAACACCCTCCAATGCAGTTGAATCAAGACAATTCTGCAAAGAGCCTAGAGCCAAAATTCCTCCAAAGCGATGTAAAAGACTCATTACCCATTATTACAAACATTTGATTGCAGTTGTTGCCACCAAGGGCAGCAAAACCAATTTTGTGGGGGGGGACCAATTATTTTTTTCACATGGACGATATAGCTTTTGAATAACTCTTTACCTTCAATAAATTAAATTATTTTAAAAGGTAGGACTTCCGGTGAGCCACGCAGCGAAATGGACTTGCTACACTGAGCTCCTGCCAAAAATTTCCCTTCTTTTGACTTTTCATTCTTTCAAGTGTTGTTCTGATCTCGTATACGATACTTTAAGTTATCTCAACGATGGCCAACAAAAATCCTGCGAATTCTCCGCAAAAGCAACAGAATCCGATGAATAAACGCTTCAAGGCTAGTTTGCCACACGAGGATGTAGCATTGCTAATCAAACAGACGGTGGAAGCTGAAAGAGAGACGCTACGCCAGGTGGTGAGTGCTATGCTAACAGAAACTTTAGATAAAGCACTGTCTCCTCTCAGCGCCTGTGTGTCCGAAAACGGAGCATTGCTACGCTCTTTGCAAGATAATATGAACAGTCAGAATGCTAAAGTTGAGGCACTATCTAATAAAGTGGACACTCTTCAGGGGTCAGTACGTCAAGTTAAAAAAGATGCTAACAATTCCATTGCTGAGTTGGTCAAACTGCAATTAAAGACTGACGAATTAGAAGACAGAGGGAGACGAAACAACATCCGAATTGTCAACCTTCCTGTGGGTGTTGAGAAAGAAGATGCCGTTGGGTGCCTGAAAGCCATGCTTCCGAAATGGATCCCTGAGCTGGAAACGAGCGCCACAATGCCCTTGGAGATTGATAGAGCTCATCGGGTGTACGTTACACTGCAAAGTCCTCTCAAGCCAGCACGATGATTTTCCGACTTCTTCGGTATCCTGACCGTCAAGCGATCTTGCAAGGCGCAAGAAAGGCTAAACCATCGCTTCCAGATGGCGCACGTTTGGAATTCTACGCCGACTACAGCGGAGGTACAACCCAGAGGAGAAGCGCTTTCAAAGGCGTACGAGCCCGCTTTCGCCAGCGGGGAATTGACACATTTTTGATATACCCGGCAACTTTGCGGATTAAAGTCAACGGAGCAAACAAATCATTCAACTCCCCCGAAGAAGCTGAACGGTTTCTGTCCGACAACGAGCCAACTGTCGATAGAGTAGCATCACCTGCTGAAATGGAGAGCTAAGGTTTGATGCATCCTATATACGTGTTCAATTTTCACATTGGACGGAGAATATAGTGTAAACTGAACTTTACAATTGGTCTCAGCGAATATTTTGAGGTAGTTGCATATTAGAGATAATTTTCTGTTTTGTGCTGAATTAAAATGCTGGGCCACGTTTAAATTTGAAATGATGCAAAATATTTTTAGATTGATGGTGTTAGTTTTGTTAAAGCAGCAGGCTCCTAAGCTCCGCCTGGCCTTTTTATTTTATGGAATAATTAGAATACACTTGGTCAATTTTCTGTGTTTTGTTTAAGGAGGGGAAGATAGGCATAAGTTCATTGTTAATAGACTTCGCTTCGTGAATGTCACGGACGTTAGCTATAGAGGGGTTCAGGGGAGGGGTGGGGGTGTGGCAATGGCCACACATGAACCAACACTTGTATTTTCTTCGATTTCAGTTCACTGAAGGAGTAATTTTTATTTCTAGTCAGGATATTTTTCTATACAATGTATTAGCCAGGAGTGTATTCCTTTTGTCTTGTTTTATTTTCAGTGATTATGGGTAACCACACCATATTAACTTTAAATGTAAAAGGCCTGAACTCCCCTTTTAAGCGCACCAGTATTCTAGATTTTTTGCACAGACATAAAATTGACGTAGCACTTCTGCAGGAGACCCATTTGAGACCAGCAGATGTAACTAGAATGCAAAACAAACATTATAAACCAATTGTTGCCTCAGGAGATGGCTCCCACACCAAAGGGGTGATGATTTTAATGAAAAGGAATGTAGCCCTTCAGATTGAGAGGATTAGCACTGATAAATCAGGGAGGTTAGCTTATTGTTGTACTTCTATACAGGGGCAAAAGGTGGCATTTGTAACTGTATATGCACCAACAATACATGAAGCACATTTTTTCCCTGTTTTAGCAAAAGAGCTACTTTCCTTGGCTGACCATCTATTAGTTATTGGGGCTGATATGAATACCTTTTTTGATAGACACATGGATAGGTCACATGGTTTCATATCAACAGTCCAGGGTGCAGCATCTAAGGCTTTAGGTCACTTTTCTAAAAGCCTGAATTTAATAGACATTTGGAGGATAAATAACCCTACTACCAAGGATTTTACCTATTACTCTGCTGCACATAAAATGTCCTCTAGAATAGATTATTTTTTGTCATCTGCTAAAATAGCCCATTGTGTTAAATCAATCAGTATTCTTCCACGATACCTATCGGACCATAATCCAATTATTTTAACATTTGACCTTTTCCCCATGCATAGCAAACCAACAAGATGGAGATTCAACATCACACTCCTTCAAAATGAGGAATTTGTTGCTCAATTAAAGCTAAAACTGAAAGAATTCATTGACATAAATATCAATAGTGTTTCTAACCCCATGTTTGTATGGGCTGCAGTCAAGGGTTTCTTAAGGGATAACGCCATTGGTTTTTGTACTCATCTTAAAAAGATGAAAGAAAAACAAATAAAGAGCCTGGAACTAGAGTGTCATAACCTTGAACAGGAGTTGAATTTTAACTACTCTGAAGGAAAATACATTAAGCTTAAACTTAAACAGTCAGAATTAAATGATCTGGTTAAGCAGAGAGTCGAATACTTAATGCACATAACTAAGCACAAATACTATTCTGAGAGTAGTAAGCCAAGTAGACTCCTTGCTTTGACACTTAAAAAACAAGAGAAAAATATGACTATTTCTACTATTCGTGACCCTCATGCAGGAACAGTGACAACAACACCAGACATAAATAATACCTTTAAGAACTTTTTCACTAACTTATATACTTCTGAATATTTTCCTACTCCAAACCAACTGGACTCCTTCTTCCAAAATATTAAACTCCCAGGCCTTTCTCCTGATGACATTGAAAAGCTAGACTCTCCAATTACATTGAAGGAGCTCCTTCTGGCTTTAAAGCTCACTAATAAGGGTCGCTCTCCAGGTATCGATGGGCTCCCAGCTGAGCTTTATTTGAACTTCTGGGAAATGCTGGGTCCGTTATGGCTTGGTGCACTTAACTTCGCACTAGACAATGGTAGCCTTCTCAAGGACCTGAATACTGCACTCATAACTGTGTTGCCAAAACCAGGCAAAGACCACTTGGAGTGTGCTAATTATCGTCCCATCTCATTAATTAATGCAGATCTGAAAATATATGCTAAAGCACTAGCTTTACGCCTTGAGAAAGTGGTTAATAAATTGATCCATTTGGACCAGACAGGTTTCATGAAAGGACGTCTATCATCGGACAATATAAGGCGGCTTCTTCATATCATTGATGGAGCAGAAAGAAGTGGCAGGCCTAATGGACTTTTTTTCCTAGATGCACAAAATGCATTTGATCGATTAGAGTGGAGATATTTATGGAGAGTTCTTAAGGAATTCAAATTTGGCCCAAATTTTATTAGAATGGTGCAAATTCTATACAGTAACCCATCTGCTAGAGTTTTCACTGGAGGAATTTCCTCTAACCCATTCGGCATACTCCGTGGGACAAGGCAGGGGTGTCCACTTTCCCCCCTTCTTTTCAATCTCTCTATAGAACCTTTGGCCCAGTGTATACGCCAAAATACTATTCTAACTCCAATATCAATAGGTTCCTCCAAACATTATATATCCCTGTATGCTGATGATGCATTGATTTATATTTCCAATATTCATTCCTCATTACAAGAGATCATGCATATTTTGAGCAATTTTGGTAAACTATCAGGATTCAAAACCAACTTAAAGAAGTCTGCTCTCATGCTCCTCAATGTGGACGAAAGTGAGCTGGCTCTCCCAACAGGCATTATCGTAACTAACCAGGTGACCTATCTAGGTGTTCAGATAACATCTTCTGTGTCTGCTATTGCCAAAGTTAATTATAACTTTATATTAAAGAAAATAGAAAATGATATTAATAGATGGATGCCCCTTCCTTCTTCTGTACCAGCACGAATTTCAGTCGTTAAAATGAACGTTCTTCCCAGAATCAATTTCATTAGTTCAATGCTACCTCTCTCTCCTCCCGTTGATTACTGGAAAAAGGTGGACTCTTTGCTCAAATCCTTTGTATGGAACAAGAGGCGTCCACGAATAAAATGGTCTGCGTTACAGCTACCCAAATCACAAGGTGGTTGGGCTCTCCCTAATTTCAAACTATACCATTGGTCTTTTACACTGCAACACATAAGACGCTGGCTAGACCTGGAGGCACAGACCTCCTGGATTGACATTGAAAAGGGTCTTGTGGCGCCAGTGAGACTGCAGGATTACTTATTTTCAGGTGTTTCAACTAGACAATCCTCTTTACGGTGTGGTCCAATTATATCGTATTTGTTGACAACATTTAGAGCAGTGGAAAAATACATTGGTGTGGACATGAAATGGCACAAAAATTCTCCCCTATGGTATAACCATGGTTTACTTTCAGGAAATAAACCATTTACACCAGGCCTATGGGTGCATAAGGGCATATATGATTTGAGTGATATAAACGGTGTTGACGCATTATTGAGTTTCTGTGATCTTATTACACAATATGATGTTCCTAAACATTCTCTCTTTCATTATTTCAAGTTACGATCAGCTCTTAAGCCTCATAATATTCAATGGGGTTCACGCTTAAAATTGCACCCAATTGTGGAAACAATACAAAAAGCTCCCAGAAGAATAGTATCATTTCTTTACTCATTTCTATGTGCACATTCAAAACATTCAGACAACCTCAATAAAGAATGGAAAAGAGACATAGGAAACTTACAGGAAGGTCTAGATTGGGAAGCGATATGGGACAATGTTACAGGTTCGTCAAAAAATCCCAATCATCAGTTTATTCACATGAATATATGTTATCGCACCTATCTGACCCCCCCATAAGCGGTACTTGATGGGGTTAGCCCCCCATTCCTATTGTACTTTTTGCCCATTTGGTAATGTGGGGACGTTTATGCATTCTGTGTGGAGCTGTCCGGACATTTTCTCTTTCTGGACTAAAGTAGTAAATACAATATCTGCCCTGACAAACATTGATTTCCCAATGGACCCCGCTCTACACCTTTTGCTTGATGACTCAAGGTTTCCCATCACAGAGAAAACACGTAAACTGTGGTTAGCAGGTATCACTGCTGCCAAGAAATTGGTGGTTCAGAGATGGCTTCCACCTCATGACCTCTCACTTAAACACTGGTTATACACACTGCTAGACATTTTGTACCTAGAACTATCCTCAGCAAGAATAAACCATGCTAAGGCAGCAACTGTCAACAACTGGTTGAGTAGAATAGCAACGGTGAAGGAGCTTCTCTCCAAATAGATGGGTATATTTACTTTTCTTTTCTTTTTTTCAAAAATTTTCTTTTTTTCTTTTCTTTTTCTTTTTTTCTTTTTTAATAAGTTCAATTACGTACATTGTAAACTGCATGCTGTGTCTCCCAGCTGACTTTTGATATTTAACTGTTTGAAGGTAATGTGATGGTCAGGGATAGGGTGGGATGGGTAGGGGGTGAGGGAAATTATTATTTTTTTCTTTTTTGTTGTATCACATTGTGATGTGTATTTCCCCTATGTTAAAAAACAATAAACAGTGCATTACAAAAAAAAAAATTATTTAAAAGGTGCATTTTGTGCACATTGTTTTTGTCTTATATTAAAAACTGCTCTGAAGGATGGAGCAATAAGATTAGTTCCTATCCAGAATCATTAAATTGGCCAATGTCTCTACTCAGGGGTTTTTACATTTTATTACTGCAGAGAAGGGTGCAGCAAACTTCTGAATAGGCTGATAAGAAATATGGGAAACTGAGAGGGTGTGGACACAAAAATGACAGGAAGACATTAGTGAAAAGTACTGACAGGGCAGGAAGTGTGCACTCTACCTTGTGTCCCCAGTGCAAATACAGTTGCTGCCCCTCAGACAGCAAACATACTCCAAGAACCTGTGGAAGAAAATGGCCACCATCAAGATAATTGGAAACACTCAGAAAGGCTTGCACTGCATTCACACTGCGAGGGACAAGAAGCTTCCATGTCGATCAGCAGCTCCAGGTGGCTGCTTGTTGTTCAGAAGCTAGCTACTAGTGAGCATTCCAAAAGCACTGCAACTCAGTCAGCAGTCAGCTAACGAGGCCAGCAGATTCAGTTGTTGCAAAAAATAATACCAGCCGCCAAACAAAATGGTGGATTTGTGATGGTCTGGGGCTGCTTTGCTGTTTCAGGACCCGGGTGACACAACATGATCGATGAAACCATGAATTCTGCTCTCTACCAGAAAATCTTGAAGAAGAATGTCTAGCCATCAGTTTGTGACCTAAATGTCAAGCGCAATCGGATTATCCAGCAAGACAATGATCCAAAGCACACAATCAAGTCCACCTCTGAATTAAAAAAATTGATGGTTTGAGAGGTCTTGTCAAAGTGCTAACTTGAATTCGATTGAGATGCTGTGACATGACCTAAAACAGGCTGTTTGTGCTCGAAATCCCTCCACTGTGGCTGAATTAAAACAATTCTGCAAAGAACAGAGCGTCCGAGTTCCTGCACAGCAAAGTAGAAGACTCATTGTCAGTTATTGAACACATTTGATTGCAGTTGTTGCCACCAAGGGTGGCACAACCAGTTTTCAGGTTTATATATGCACACATTTTTTTAATGAGATTTTTAATAACTCTATCTTCAATAAATGAAATGAGTATGAGAGCTTTTTAAGCGTATAGCATTTGTGCTAATTTTTACTTGTTCATAGGACCAAATTTGTATTGAGGAATTCAATTCCCACATTACTTTTTCCAAAAAATGAGTAATTTAGGAGTCATCTTGAAATTTAAAAATGAGTTGGGAGCACACCTAAATATTTGTGCGATCCATGTGACATCATACAGGGAAGACATTTGACATGACTGATCTATATTACTAGATTTGCCACCTCATATTCGCTAGCACAGAGAGCAGCATGTCCAAACCATGCCATTATTAAATGTTGTACAGCTATTGTTAACATTACGCATGTGTATAGCGATGCAGCCCAATTCACCAATAAAAGCTCTGATTCCGTACCTAACAAATCAAACGGTTTCCTGGCAATATGTCTGTAAAGCTAAGGTTTTGGAAAGTCAAAAATATTATTTCACTGAAGTCAAAAGTTTGGATTATGAAAGACTAATCCAAAGCAGCCAAGATTATGATGATTACAATTTTGTATTTACTGACGTCCTGACGAGGGAAATTTGAAATGGGGAGGGGGGGCCTAATTTTGGGATCAAAATAAATTCGGACACACTTTTCTTTTAGTTATGGGGCTTATCCCAGTTTCGATCATATTCAGGATATAGCGTTTACATGCATACCGAGAAAACTAGTTATTCGTATCCCTGTGAGCAGGATAAATACTAGTATCCCTGTTTTTGATTACTGCATCTTATTTGTGCAGGTGCCTGTGATGTTTATTTTTCCCATCAAAAACCCCAGCAATGTTGCTCTCTGAGATAAAAATGAGCCCGCTGTGGCTATTTGCTTGGAACTTTTCAATGCCTACATAGCGTGATAGATATTGTTTGTCCAGTCCACCTCATTTCCAGCCACGGTAGAAGAGAGCGACAGCAAATATTAAACACTTCAAAACTTTGAAATGTAACCAGTGACGTGTTTCCCAAAAGCCCTATTGCTAACTTGCCTAGCTTGAACCATATACAGTCTATGGTTCATACTGCGCAAGTTGCTGATATGGTTAACAACTACGCTTGAAAACAGTGTTTTATTCATCGCTGTCAATGACAGTTTGACCATTAAGTTGTATTGAGTGATATATGACAAATAGCTGATGAATGGCCAAAGAAGACCACCATTATTTGTCGAAAGAAATCAAAAACAGAATGCCATTGCGATGCTACCTACAGCAGCTGGGTAAACAGTGATCAAGTCTTCCAATCATCTGTTCTGTTTTCCAGCCAGCAAGACAGCTGGTTTATATTTTTTTAATATATTTGGGAGGGGAATTCAGTTGATAAATGTCATTTCCTTTAAAGTTTACGGTTTGAAATACCATTTGGGATGTGGACTTTGCTGTCAGTGACTTGAGTGAGGCCTTGCCTGTGCAGGTAGTCGGCAGCCGTAACAAACTGGGGTAAGGCGTATACATGTCATGAATAAATCTAATATTGTGTAGTTATGCTTAATTTTCTTTCCTTCCATATTCAATATGTGCATTCTAGCAATAAGATGGTATCTGACATTGAAGAGAATTTGTACAAGTGAATGACATCAATGTCGCTACTATCAATTCCAATTTGAGTGTCCAGAGCATGCCTCTTCTGCCATGCAACACTTAGCGATGGCACCAACATTGCATGTCTGAAGTGACATGATGGCCATTCCAGTAATTTAGTTCAATGTACTGTAGTAACTGTACCGTCTTCCGCAAATAACACAGCATGACGTAAACATGAGTAGGCGGAGCTAAACGGCCCCCCTCTTCTTAGGAGCAGGGCTTGTTTGCTCAAAAAAGTAGAAATAATCATTAAATAAATGGTTATAAATGTTAAATGAAACACATTTTAGTTGAAAAATGAATGGCTTCATTATGATTAAGGAACTTATCAAATGCAGCAAATACCTGAAAATGCTGGATTATAGAGAGGCTTTAAAAAGCTGCATTTTGCATTTACTCATGTTGTTTTCATTAAAATTAGTTCAATGATCTGAAACATTTAATTTTGTCAAATAAGCTGAATAAAAGACATCAGGTAGAGGCCAATCACTTTTTCACAACACTGAAGCATTTTCAGAACTGAGTCTTACTTAATGTTGCTATCTACATGCAATCTTATGATATTAAAAGTAAGCTACAATGCTAATCAAAAACGTATAACCCACTAAAATACAATTTTCAATCAATCTGCAAGTGAGTAGCGACCTCATTTTTGTCATACACATGCTCCGTCATACTGCTCAAAATTGAATTTTGGTTCTTTCACACAGCAACTTAATGTTTATCCATTTAGTCAAAAAGAACAAAAGTTTTGCCAGAGTGAAAGTTCGCAACTTCTCTTTTTAAGAGGGTAAGGCATCTGAATTGAATCTATTTTTAGTTTGTCGCCAAGCTGCATTGCTTCTCATTTGCATAAAGTTAAGTAAACACAACTCAACTTCTCAAGACATTCCAAACAGTTCAATTTTAGTTTAATTGAACCAGAGGACATATGTCCAAAAAGTAAGATCTTGGTTCCCGAATGCTGTTGTATGCTGACTTTTTACGGTGGTTTTGGAGCAGAAGCTTCTTCCATGCAGAGCAGCCTCTCAGCATATGTTGGGCTTGTTTTACTGTCATATTGGTAATTTGGTACCAAATTCCTCCAGCATCTTCAGAAGGTTCTTTGTTGTTGTTCTGGGATTGATTTGCACTTTTTGCACCAAAGTACACTCATCTCTAAGACACAAAACACCTTCCTGAGTGGTATGATGACTGCGTGGTCCCCATATTGTTTTACTGCTCTACTATTGCTTGTGAACAGATGAGGTACCTTCAGGCATTTCTTAAATACTCCTGTTAGTTTTATAGTACTTTCAGAGTAATTTAATTGCAGTTTGGACTGATGACACACAGACACACGAATCAGCTGGAAGCAATACTAGCTTCCCTTTTGCAGATGGTATTAAAAAGGATTTCCTTTAATTCCATGTGTTTGCCAAGTAGCCTGCTAAACAAAACATTTCATTCTCAAAGAGACATTTGAGGATTTTGGCTTTAGTCATTCCAATAAAATCCACCACAGAATTCACTTTACAGAATCAGGTGACAAGAAATATGGGAAACTGAGAGGGTATGGAAACAGAAAAGACAGGAAGACATTGGTGAAAAGTAAATTATTTCTAAATCAATACTTATTAGTGATCATACACAAACTGTATCCAAGCAGACAAGCTTAGAAACTGCAGTAAAATACTATCAGACAGGACAGCCGGCCAAAATTGTGATTTAATCCTGGATGTGGCAACAAAAGGTACACATTGTAAAACAAGCAATAACTGGCTATCAGTTAATGTACAGCACAGCAGCAGAGTGAAACTTGACTCAATGAGGCTAGTGAGAGTATTCTCTCTTAAATGGTTGTGATTAGGTAGCTATTGTGCCGTATGTTCAGAAAGTCCAGGGAGGCAAGATCTCATCTGCCTGCTAAAGCAAATATTTGAATTGTCTTTTCCTCCCTGCACATTGTTGGACATAAATCATTCCACAAAATTCCACTGTAAACTCCAACTGCATATCAGGCCCCAAGTGTATGTCCCTGTGTGGCAAAATGTGCTATGTCCAACCAATTTTTTACAAAGTTTATTGAACTACAGCAAGTTTGTAAGTGCCCCTGCCCTCTATGAGAACTTGAATAGTGAGTATGTAAAGGTGTCCTCACCAGCAGTAGAGTGACATAGCTGAAAAAAGCAGCAGCTACCACCAGAAGCACCACTGACCAAGGGAACCAGAACCCCAGGTTTCCAAAGCTGAACCTAAAAAAAGAGGCCAAGTATTATCTATAACAACCTAAGCATTACAAAAAATCGTAGCAGAGGCAACAAAACAAGTGAGGCAGTGAGGTATATGGGTTAGGGAAATACATTTCCTATGAAATATGTTTCCTGTCTCCCTGACCCTTTAAAGAAGAGATTCTCCCTGAGCCTAATAAATGTAGCTGCAATATTACAGAACACACCATTGTCTGGGTGAATACTCTATTCTGATTGGCTGCAGGGTGCACATTACTTTTTGATATACAGACACCTACTAAGTAGTCCCAGTTAAAATGTCTGTTCATCATTCTAAATTAATGTGCTGGCTTTAGCCATGCCTTGTAACCACAGCAACAGGAACGCAGTCAGAATCATTTATAATTTATTGCAACAACATGGAAAGGCTGTCCAGACTCCAGAAGACAAGCAGTACAAGGCCAGCGCCCAACAGTCAAATGCACTCCTTGAAAGGCCGCTTTGCTGGACTTGCTAATAGCTTCAGCTAACTAATTTCACACTAAGTGGAAACGATGAATTTAATTCTAAATAAGACAGCCAGCAAATTCTAGCAAATAGGGCTAGTTTTCCTGCTGTGGGTCTTTGCAATGTCTAGTGCAAAATGAATGTCAATTCAGTTTTTTCTATTTACTGTAGCAGTATAATTTCCATCTCTGCCAATCTGTGGGGTGGAATTAAATATTGAAATGTTTATTCACAATAAAAACACAAAAATTTGTTTATGAAAATTTTATTTAGTGTTTATCAACAGTACGGGGTGTAATTGACTTTTTTTTATTTCTTCCAAGAAATAATGTTCCCTTTCTCATAAATGTTATGGCTTCAGATAAACTTTAGATTTTGATAGCACGATGCATGGCAATATACATTAAATGTTCAATTTTTTTTCTTGGGCGAGTAACCATGGCACCATGGTACCAGCGAAGGTTCTCCGGCCGCCACGTAAAACCGTTATTTTTTGATAATGGAGACCTCATTGGGCATATTCCTTACTTCCTTACACATATCCAGGAGGATTAGGCTGCCCCTCAAGTAAAGAAATTAATGTCAAGAGAATATAGTGGAAGTGCCCAGATAATGAAAAACAGTCTTAGACTGACAAAATGTTATAGAACTACCAAATGCACAGATAAAAACCATCAAACCAACACACGCTGAAGAACATGGTCCTTGAACTGAGACAGCAAAACTGCATCTTGTAGAGGCATTTTTCATTTTGAACATATGACTGCACCAGATGAAGAATACACTGATCAGCTGTAACATTATGACTACTGACAAGTGAAGTGAATTACCTGGTTAATTATATTGATTACCTTTTTACAATGGCCCCTGCCAGTGGGTGGGATCTATTTGGCCGCAAGTGAATACTTCGTCCTCAAAGTTTATTTATGCTAATTTAAAGCATAAATTTACTTTTGATTGCTCTCTTGAGCCTGCATTGGACCTACCAGTCAAAGTCATTGTAGTCGTTCTGTGCCTCACTCCAGAAATACAGAAACACCAAGGACAGGCAAAATGTTGCAATCAGCAGTCCAAAGCTGCCACACTCTATCTATGAAAAAAAGAAAAAACTTTATATTTTCAGTGCAGCTCAAAAACAGAGGATTCACAGAAAACTTTATCAGGAACAACATACTAATACTGGGTAAGGCCTAAATCATTTGTGACACACATTCCACAAGAAGCTGAAAACATTACATCGTATAATTTCTGCAGAGCAGACCACAACACAGTCAAGCTGGCTACACATCTGTTCTATCACATCCCAAAACAGCCATATTGATTCAGGTCTGATGACTGGGAGGCAGGGTGGGAAATTATCTTTTTAAATGTGAAAATCTACAAGACACTGACAAATAATTATTCAGATTCACCAGCCACTCCATAAGAAATCATTATTTCGTGCCTGAAATCAACCAGTCACTTTCATATTTTATCAGCATTTGTTTGCTGGCTGGTGCTAATTGCTGGCAAGGCCACTGAAGTACACTGAATTCATTATCATGTCTATGTTCATGAAACCAGACTGAGATTATTTTTGCTGGGTAACATTGAGCGTTTTCTAACTTTATCGCATAACTGTGGTAGGTTTCCGATAGATGACAATATATCTTTGATATTATCTAGGGGTAATATCACTTTTACGAAAACTTCATTGGCTGAGAGCATGGGAAAAATATTGCCCCTCATTATGTCACGTTCTTCGTGTTTAGCGAAACTGAATACCAAGTGTAATGTTGGCGAAATCGGTATGCCTAAGCACTGTTGCGAGTCAGCTAAGTACCGGTCATCACCAAGTTATCATATTTGAGCAAGCTAGCCAGCGTGCACAAAGTACCTTTACATAACCATTATGTAACATTGGCTGGTTAGCTACCGACTCAGTTAACAGTGAATTTGAAACCGTGGCTAGGTCAACCATGCATGTTTGTAACTCAGTGACTTACGGAGTATCAGAGTTATGGCACTACCTCAGTGCTAACATAATGGGAATTACTATTATGGCGCTAACAGAAATTAAGTTTGTTTTCTGTTGAATTATGCAATTAAGTTGTGTGTGAGTTGTGTATACTCTTGTATATCAGTTGTGTCGTGTGAAAGTTATGAAACTCCTTGAGTAAATAAATTTTGGGTTTGTTGCTTGCTAAAGCTCGCAACAAACCCAAAATTTACTCAACTTGTTCCATAAATTTCATCTGACATGTCCACCTGTGTAAGATCCTTCAAGTCAGTGCTTCCCAACCCTCTCCTGGAGGCCCACCTGTCCTGCATGTTTTAGATCTCTCTCTGCTTCTGTACGGGTGATTCAAATGATCAGCTCGTTAAATCACCCCCAAAAGCCAATTGATAACGTCCTGATCATTTGAATCACCTGAGCAGAAGCAGGAAGAGATCTAAAACATGCAGGACAGGCAGGCTGCAAAGAGGTTTGAGAACCACTGCGCTACGTAAGTAGCCATTTGAACATGGGTAAATCGTGGCCTTCAAAAAATGCACATGATGGACAATATTCAGATATGCTGTGACATTCAAAAAAATTGGTTGATTGGTATTAAAGGGGTGAAAAGTTTGCCAAGAAAATTTTCCCCACATTCCACCACCACAACCATCAGCATAAACTTTTTATGCAAGGCAAGTTGGGTCCATGGGTTCAAACTGTTGGCGTCAAATTCTGACCAAACTATCTGCATATCAAAGCAGAATTAGACATACATCAGACCAGTCTACATTTTTAAAATCTTTGACTTTCTACTTCTGGGGAGCCAGCGCAGTCTAGTCAGATGTCAGTTCTCGGCTGACAGAAGTGGAAGCCTGTCCACCTCAAAGTGAGATCAGTTGAGCATTAAGATACTGGGCTCTAATTTCTTGGCGCAGCGCAGGTGGTGAAGCGTGGCGCAGCCCACGCAGAGGTAATTTCGTCCGGCGCAACACCGTGCGAAGAGGAACGTGCACCGAGATGGTTGTGGCAGCGTAGTATGGGGAGGTGTCTCTTACTCATCAAGACGCAGTGACAATTTCGTAGAAAAAGTCTTCGCTGCAGTTACGCAGAAAGCTCGCCAGCTCCAACCTGGTTCATTTTCTGTGCAGTGGTAATTTGGCTGACCGGCGCGCAGTGCGCACACGTCACCGAAACCTCACAGGCAGGTTTCCAGAATGTCAGGCACATTTCAATACAGTAAATAATTACAGCAACCACTGTTTAAGGTAACTATCTGAATCAGCACATAAATTATAGTATCTACATCGATTGTCCTGATGTAAGATCAAAGGAGGTTGGCACGCGTGATGGAAACTCGACCTGAATCAACGCAACTGAATCAATGATGCAAATTAACGACTTTGCATCTTTCTCAGCCAACCACATATTGCTTCGGCATCAGGCAGTGTGTATATAATGCTTGCGTTCAATGCTCGGTAAAGCCGCTTGCATACTGGACGCGAAGCAAATTTTTCGCATGACTGATTACAGTCAAAGTCAATGCAAAGAGCTATCGACTTTTCTTGGTCTTTTTATTTGTCTGTTTTCTTCCTTTTAAGATAGACAACAGTCTTTATTCGGTCTTAGATGGATCAAACAGATTCACGCTTTATTTCCACAGCAGAGATAAAATAGTGCTTGCAATCAGAGAGCAAATCAATTCCATGACCATTGACAGTGTGAATAAATTGTCGCATGCAGGATCAAGACTGTCCAACGGAAAATGCAAAATACTCCATGTCCAGCAGCCAGCAAGAAATAAAAGTATTGATATGAGAACAGATTTATAACGGAATAAAGAATAAAAATACATATACATCACCAACCAACAGAACATCCAAAAAAAGATGACCTGCAAATAAATTAATCGCTGTGTTCGTTGGATGTTCTGTTGTTAAAATGTTCCTTTTTATTCTTCATTTTGTTATCAATCTGTTCTAATCGTCCTCTTTTTCTTTTTTTTTTGTCAGACACGGTGACATTGTACATTGTCCTGTGCCAATGTCGACTCACTTTATTGAGCAGAGCTTAAACAGAAACATTGATTGAAATTCTCGGTACTCATCTTGAAGAACTGAGCCCTCTCATCAAAACATTCACGTTTAATATCTAAAAGAGTCAGTAGATTTGAAGAAATTAAAAACAATAATAGATTGTCGGACACGGAGATATATTAAAATCCTGTCAGACTTTCGGACACAAGACACTGCTTTCAACGCAATCTGTCGAGCGAAAAATTCGTTTCGAGTCCAGTGTGCAAGCGGCTTAATACTAGGCTACTATTATTGTCACTCAGGTTTTATCGTTTTTAGTGGGGGAAAGGAATACAGCCTGATTGCAATGATCTCGCACTGAGTTGAGATCACATATTGAAAATAAATGTTTAACGTATCTTGCATTGTTGTCCATGCATGTTAATCCCAAAATTGTAAGCAGCAACAGGCTGTAATAATAGGAACACGCTATCCATCGTTTCTCTTGCCAATGAGCAATATTTGACTCGGCTGTGTTATCCCAAACACGCCTTCTTTGACAACTTGCGCTGGAAGGAGGGACAGAGGCGGGACAGAGGAGTACTTGCGCCAGGCTACGCCGGGCACGAAATTGCAACATACGCCTGGACACACCCCGCTGGCGCGGTGCACCCCCCATTCGCCGCGCCTGGTCTACGAAATTAGAGCCCACTGTGTGCTTTTCTGCATTCTTCAGTTGTAAAGAGTGGTTATCTGAGTTACCACAGCCTTTCTGTTTGCTCAAACCAGTCTGGCCATTTCCTCAGACCTCTTTCATCAACATCCCATTCCTGCCGGCAGAACTGCCATATACTGGATGTTTGAAGTCTTCAACATGATTCTGTGTAAACTCTAGTTACTTCTGTGCTTGAAAACTCCTCCTATTTCAGCTAAGCAACCATTACTGATACAGGGCATGACACAGACAAAAATCACGCATAGTTCTTGACTAAATTCAATTTAGTATGAAGGCCATCAATATAAAATTGGATTCAGTCATTGACTAGGCTTAATCTCTGCCTAGTCAATCAGGTTTTAACAGGGGGAAATATATGAATTCTACAGCGAATGCTTTGAAAATTCTGGGTGAAACTAGGGCTGTATTTCACCCCATAGGGTTAATCCCTACGCCCTACACCCTGTGAAGTCACATCCCTTCTTAGTGTAGACCGAAGGGCAGTAGGCAGTAGGTTTCCCAAGCAAAGGCCGTTTGGAGTGCCCTTCAACATACAGGTGTCCCAAAAAATGTCCATGCCAAACCAGGCAACCTGTGAATTTATATTTCCCTAGATCCTGAAAGGAAATCCTCTTACAAAAAACTGTCCTTGTTTCATCACAACTGTTCAAGCCAATCAAAAGTTATGTCATTTTTTTGTGCAGGTCAGTCACACACTTCTTCAAAGTATATCAGATTGGCAGCCACTGGCCAAAGTCAATTTCAGCCTGATTGCATAATTAATGTATCCATGTAAGCCTATTTATTAAGGGGGGGAACTTCTTTGATAGCATTTTGTCTACATGCTTGCATAGTCAAGATGGTTGGCCAACAGGTCACAACAGAGCAGCGTGTCTTTATGGTCCAAACAAAGGGAATGTAATGTAAATAATACAGCATAATTGCTATTGCAATTAAGCAATGATAAAAAAGAATCAAGAAAGAATAAAGAAAAGAATGAATGCAAAAAAATGTCACTTAGTCACTGATAGTTGAGGGGCTGACCTTGCACCAAAACTGACCTAACGTCTAAAACAACTGAGCGATTTAGATGAAATGCAAACAGTTTTTCATGTAAGAAGATTCCATTCATGGATGAAGGGAAACGTACATTCTGCGGTTGCCCAGTTTGGCTGGGACTTTTTTTTGGGACACCCTGTCTTTCGGGGCAGCTGCTTTCTGTTTAAGCGAGTGTGAACAAAGGCAGCCTGCCCACGGAAGAATTGGTTTCACTGGCCAGTTAACAGTTTTGCCATAGTTTCATAGCCAGCTTTTGAAAGGCAACAAATTGCCATGAGTAAAAAATAAAAACCTCTGTAGCCATATAACTAACGTTAGCCAGTGGGCTGCAGTAAGCCATAACGCTAGGTTCATTAGCTTTCTGTGCACTATTAGCCATCCTTTTCATTTTCTTGAATGAAGTGGAGTCATGCACGTCGATAGGCTCAGGTCCTTGCACGGCATTGAGGGAGCAAAGTGACAGTCGCCTGCTCACTTCAGAAACGACCGTTTAGTAAGGCCCTTTAAAGGGATGCGTTTTAGCACTTTGGATTGGAATGCCCTTCAATATGGCTGCATCGGCCCTGGCCATCTTTACGTGCACTTCAAAGTGAACGACGCAAGCTTTTGAAATACAGCCTAGGATGTTATGTACCTGAAAGACAATAATGTGAGTCAACAACCTGCTGCAAGGGAAGGTCTGCGAAGGGTGTAATGTTAGGGTCGGAAGGCCAACCGAGTATTGTGCTATCGGACCTTGCTGCAGCAGCACTCCCCTGGCGGGGTGCGCGCTCTTTGGTAGCGCCTCCATTGGCACCCGTAGAGGCCTGCCAGGCAGGACACAAAGGGCTGGTGCTCATAGCGCTGCAGAAGCTGCCGGCGCACCACCTTCAGCTTCCCCAGCTTCAGCTTGGACAGGGTGGTGGGTGATTGGCCCATGGCTCACACATACCCTGCCATCTCAGCAGCGAAGTGAGAGCAAATGAGCGAGACGAGGAGGAGGGTGAGCCGAGGCTCTGGAAGTTCTGCAGAGAAAGGCATAGAACCGTTAGTACGAGAAAACATTGCTGGCCTTAATCACTGTTTTCGGATAGAAAATCTTAATTCATCATTTTACAAAATGGCATTAAGTTACAGTTTTAAAAAAAAATGTGGCACCAAAATGTAAAAAGCAGGTCTATACATTGGAATCTGAGACAGGTGACCTGAGATGAGAGTGAGCCCTTCTGCGGAAAGCAAAAAAAAAACCTTCTAAAAAGTTTGCTGTTTTGTTCATTTGGTGTGTATTATCTTATATCGATATTTTTGCCAGGATCTCATGAATGTAAAGGGCACTTTTGTGCTTGTCATAAAAAATTTGAGGAGTGCAGGGTCCTGAGCAGAAATATGCTCTGGAACATGTATAACAGGTAAAAAGCGAAGGCCGTGTTGCGTGTTTGTGATGGGGTTTCGAACTAAAAGTAAAGGAAAGGAGCGTTTTGTCTAAGATAAGAGGAACTTGGACTGAAGTGTTACGTAACGAGGGTTTATAACACCTGATTGCATTATTTTGCTCAGCCAGTAGTTTCTGTATACTCATGTAAGGGTAATGAATATTCATGAGTGCTTGTAAACATAATGACTAGAGACTGAGAACACCATAGATTCTTCCATCGGGAGAGTTCTACTGTCTGCAAGATTCTTCAGGAGCCTTCCGGAGAGTTCCATCACCTCCAAGATTCTTCTCTGGGATGTCAGTCAGGATTCTACATTATGACATCATACAGGAGTACAAGGCCTATATAAAGGTAACTGGCAGCCAATGGAACACACAGACTCGGACACACTCAGAGGAGAGACCCTGACCCTTTTACAGATACACTCATGAAGAGAGAAGGTGAAGATTATCATCTCCAGGCTGCTACACCAGCGTAACATAAATTGGGGGCTCATCTGGGATAGAACAATATTTTTGGTGATATTTTTGGCTGAACGTAGCAAAATGGCTGAGCTTGCTGAATTAGTTAAAAATCCCTCCCTTGATGTTTTTGAGACTTTCAGGAAAGTCCAGTTAGTGGAGATCGCTAAAATCCTCGAGATTGACGTGAAAAGGGATATGCGAAAAGGTGACATCAAGAAATTGATAGAGGAAGCTTTGGTTGAAGATGGCCTTTTGGCAGAAGTCTTGCAGGCTGGTAGTGATCCCCGAGAGCTTCGGCTCAAGGAACTCAAGGCGGAAAATGAAGGACGCCGCATAGAGGTGGAAAATGAAAAACGCCGCATAGAGGCGGAAACGCGCCAAATGGAGGTTGAAATGAAAAGAAGGATGCTTTCATGCGGAAAACCTCAGTACCATCCTACCTGGCCAAATGGGCCAGTGGGAGCTTCAAACGTTTTCCCTGTGCATTTCCCATCACTGTCTGGATCCGACAACCTCTCATCATCTGAACACAATGGTGGCCTCTTCATCCCTCCAACATATGGCAGCTACTCACCATCATCTCACACGTCATGTCACCTGATGCGGCAGAGCACACCAGGAGTCCATGCCTGTCCGATGGTGCAATTCTTTGAACCTGGCCAGGTATGCTTCATCCCTTATGAATCGCAATACATGTCCATTCCTCCTTGGTATAGCAGCGGTCCAGCACCATTCAACATGCCATGTCACCTTATGTGTCAGAGCACACCGACAGGCTATACCTATCTGACGGGGCAATTTGACATGGAGCACTTCTTTGAGCCTGGCCAGGCATGCTTCATCCCCTATGAATCGCAATACATGTCCATTCCTCCTTGGTATAGCAGCGGTCCAGCACCATTCAACATGCCATGTCACCTTATGTGTCAGAGCACACCGACAGGCCATGCCTATCTGACGGGGCAATTTGACATGGAGCACTTCTTTGAGCCTGGCCAGGCATGCTTCATCCCCTATGAATCCAACTACATGTTTATTCCTCCTGGGTATAGCAGCGGTCCAGCACCATTCAACATGCAGCACCACTGGAATTATGGTTCAGGAGAGCAGAACTTCCCATTCAGTAGTCCTGATGACAGCGCTACTGATTATCAAACAGATGCAACTGAATATTGTCTCAGCAATTACCATGCAGAGCCATATTTATTCCCAGAGACCTGTGAAGCAGGACTTGCTCCCCCACACTGCCAAGAAATGCCTGCCTGTAGTGTGGAGCAACTGGATGTCACTGCAGAAAATATGCATTTGGACAAGTCTCAGAACCAACCTGCCTGGCAAAATGTGGGAGCATCACATGTTTCCCCTCTGCATTTCCCATCACTGCCTGGATCTGACTGCTTCTCATCATCTGGACACGATTGTGGCCTCTTCATCCCTCCAACATATGACAGCAACTCAGCATCATCTCACACGTCTTGTCATCTAATGTGGCCGAGCACACAGGAGGGCCCTCCCTCTCCAATGGGGCAAGCAGAATCAGGACAGCAGAATTTGGCATCCAGTGGTCCACCTGATGAAAGCACTTCTGATAATCTAACAGACGCATCTGAACATTGTCTGAGCAATAACAACATAGAGCCATATTTATTCACAGAGAACCGTGAAGCAGAACTTGCTTCTCCTCACTGCCAAGAAATTCCTGCCTGTAGTGTGGAGCAGCTAGATGTCACTGCAGAAAATATGAATTTTGACATTATTAAGACAGAGGACCCTGATCAAAGAAATATTCAGGAAGAGAAGCCCAGCAAGCCATTATCTGAGAAGACCATTTGCCAACATGATGGAGTCATCATTATCTGGGAAATAGAAATGCCACAGCCTATTGCAGAGAAATTTATCGGAAAAGAAGGACGCTATTCAAAGTTTGTGATGCAGCGTTGTGGTGGACTGGTCTACATGTCCCAACATCCTCGAATCCAGGACTATATGCTGTGTAACATTATGGGCACAAAGCAGCAAGTGCAAAGAGCGCTGGACTTGATCAGGAAAAGGGTAAAATCTCTCAGCCTGAAAAATGTCTACTCTGCACCCTCTGTGACCTTTGGAGATCATCTGAATGAGACCCCCAGGAAAGATCAGAATGGAGTCAGAGTATTTCAGGCAAAGCCTGAGTCTTCATGATTGCAGCAGCATGAGGAATTAAGAAGACATTTTAGTCTATTCACTGCATATTCACTGCTGTCAGGTTGTCCACTGTCTAGAATTGCATTTTCTTTCCTGTAATGGCCAAATTGCAGGATGTTCAATTGTAATTGCTATGTTCATTTTCTCAGTTTTTTAATAAATCTTTTGAATCCAAACCTTCTTCTTAATTGGAATCGTTCCAGAAATCTGGAACGCGAAACTGTCCGTAACAGAAGTAAACTGGTTGTATGTGCAGAATTGTAATCGCCTGAAAAACCAAGCGTGAGATTAATACAACCCCAAGTCCAAAAAAGTTGGGATGCTGTGTAAAATATGAATAAAAACAGAATGTAATGATTTGCAAATCTCAAACCAGGGGTGCCCAATCTAGTCCATGAGGGGACGGTGTGGGTGCAGGTTTTTGTTCTAGCCAGCAGTGCTACAGCAATCGGGGGATTCAATCAGGATTTTGGTAGAATCAAGTGTGTCAGCACCCACACCGGCACTTTCTGGATTAGCTTGGACACCCCTGTCATAAACCCACATTTTATTCACAATAAAACATAGACCACATATCAGATGTTGAAAGTGAGACATTTTACCATTTTGGGGAAAATATTAGCTCATTTTGAAATTGATGGCAGCAACACATCTAAAAAAATTGGGAAAGGGCCATGTTTACCATTGTGTAGCATCAACTCTTCTAACAATAATCTGTAAATGTCTGGGAAGAGAGGAGACCAATTGCTGGAGTTTTGGTACACTCAAAAAATGAAACCCTATGAAATGTAAGATTTACTTTACAATGTTATGTCAACTGGTTCCACGCAATAGCTTTGCGTAACCTTCATTTGACTTCTAACATTTTTTGGCAAGTTTAATTAATTGCATTGAGTGGAATGTACTTTACTCAGTTTTGTGGAACCAGCTGACATAACATTATTAAGTAAATCTAACATTTCATTTCGGGTTTCATTTTTTGAGTGAGAGGGATGTTGTCCCATTCTTGTCTGATGTAGGATTCTAGCTGCTCAACAGTCCTGGGTCTTCTTTGCCGGATTTATTCATTGAATGACGCGCCACATGTTTTCTATTCGTGCAGGCAGGCCGGGTCAGCACTCAGACTCTTCTCCTGCTGTTGTGATGGAGCATTGTCTTGTTGAAATATGTAAGGCATCACATATAACAACATTAAATCATACATTTTACAATTTTTTGGTCCTTGAGTGTGTGGACAGTGCACTCACTATATGATTTGGACCCCACACAACCCATGATTAATATTTTCGACTTGAATTTAGTGTGCCACCAACGAGCTTCCAAGCAGATCTGGCGAGGTCAAATAAACTCTTAACATGCCTCGATATAATCTGTAGAGCCAATGAAAAACTAAATCTGGCTTTGTCAGATGAGGCAATCGGCTGAATTATTCATTGAGTTGAGCCCATCTTCAGAGTAATAAAACACCTTAATAAAAATTGTGAAAGCTGGAATGACTCCAACTCCATATGTCAAGTTCCTCTGTTTTTCCAGGGGTGTCATGCACTGGGTGACAGTGACACCAATTCACCTGAAGTTTTATTGCAATCATGAGCTTGCCGACTGAGCAATACTGTATACAGTTAAATACTGAACACAGTGGTTTGTTAATTGTTGGAGTTCAATAAAAGTTTATTTGGTTTATTTGATTAAAATACTCGATGAGTAGGATACAGGAGAAATGAAACCTGAATCTGATGCTTGAAAAGTAAAGACAGCTGCAGTGAAGCCTGGTAGAGCGTCACCAGGGAAGAAATCCAGCATCTGGTGATGTCTATGGTTCCATTCTTCTGGCAATCAGTGGCTGCAAAGGATTTGTAACCAAGTATTAAGAATGGTGCATTGTTATCTTGTTCAAATTAATTTTAGCACCTAAAACAGGGGGATTATGTGTGGTTGTAATTCCTGCGAAGTAAATACAATATTTTGGAAAATACCTTAAATTAGAGCTGAAAAATTCCCCTTTAATCTCATGTTGATTAGTTTGTTTCAATCCATTATAGTGGTAAACATGGTTACATGTAAAAGCATACAAATCTTTAGAGATTTGAAAAAGTTTCAGTGCAATGTAGATGACAAGATGACACATTTTTACGTAATAAACAGGCTATATGTATTCAGAAGCACGTTGCAAGTGTTGCGGACAGTCACTACTTATGCAATGAAGCACTTGGGTCACTGGCGATGAGTAATATCAACACTCAAGATTCACCTGATTCCAACTATTTCAAATACATTCAACATCATCCGAATTGACGCAGATTTACAATGCCGTTTCTAAACTTCAGTCATGTGACCTTTATATAGGTAGAGATAAAACATAGTTATATATACTTTAAATATGGCCACAAATTCACAGTTCATTCAAAACTTATGATACTCCAAACTTGTGGAAATTTTATACATCATTGTGGTCTCCAACCCCTCAAGCACAGGTTTGAAAACTTGAATTGAGGACAGATGCCCCCCCTCCCCAAACAGTGGCAGTAAACCATCATGTGTTAATTGCTCAGTTATGAAGTGTTTGACACCAAATGATTTGACTCTAAAATAACAGTCACTTCAGAGGGAATCAAGGGCACAAGATTGGCAATATCTTTAAGCAAATGTCAAAGAAATACCAATTTTAAGTACATGCTTTTATTATAAATTATGGTAGTAAACCATCTACAACAGCGATCTGTTGCTATGGCCCATCAAAATTGATCAGAAGGGTTTCTTTTCACTATAAAACATACATGATAGCTGCAGTAAAAGTTTTTTTTTTTTTTTAGAATACTGGCAGAAACATTGATTCAATATATTTAGAAATAGTGGCAGTCTAAAAGGCTTTGAAACAGTTTCAAGTGTTTAAAATTCCCATCTGTATGTCTCACAGCTCGTGGCTGTTCTGTTTTGCTATCATGGGACTGTAGCACTGGACAGTTACGAAACACTGTCTTCTAAATTTATCAGTGTCTCAGTTGGTGACTCAGCAGTGTCTTGTTGAAGTTTCAGGACGATCCTCAAGAGCAACGCTAGTGGTGTTACTACGCACTGCCGAGTAAATTTATCAGTTTCTCAGCTGGGGCTCTATTTTCGCGCCTTTGCAATTGAAAACATGTGGCTTTAATATTATTCAGCATTTTATCTGTCGCAAATGGTGTATTTATAGCCCAGTTTGCTGGCAGTAGCAGCCCTAAGCATCTGAGGGTCCATCTCAAGGGATAATGTGTCGCTGTAATTAAAAAAAAAAAAAAAGATGGTTAGCATCAATATTAGCCGACTTTAACTTAAAGGTGACATAACATAGAATGGTTGAACTGGGTATTTATCCTAGTTCTGTGATGTGACAATATAGACAAGAAAATTTTGGTTGGGTCTGTAATGCCTCAGAAGTTTCCTAAAAACCTCTCTCAAAAAGCTGTGTTAGGGTGGGGGATTTTGAACGTGTTGTTTTGCACCTATTTGGCGACCTTTCGGGCTTAACTGGCAACCTCATTATGAAATGCAAGCACTTGAGGCTGATGCCACTCAAAAGAATGTAACTTCGCCCAGAGCGGTAGGGAAAATGGAAAACACTCGCCGGCCTTATATGCTTGAGTCCGAATCGGATGAGAACACTGAATTGGAGGAAGAACCAGTCCAGCAAAGGCTGGATTTAAACGTTTCTGAATGGTAAGTATTTTTTTTTTTTTTTTTTGTCAAACGAGCTGCCAAGGCTTACGCATTCGGATTGAGTCTCTCGCATTGATGTCCCTGTGCCGTAGTCAGCAAGTATTCAATCAAAGCGCACTGAAGAAATTAATTTGCAGAATTTACGTCTTTGTGCAATAAGTTAATTCGTTTCATGTGCATTACGGTGGATTTCCCCACTAGTGACACGGAAATCGATTATGACTCTGGAATTCTCACGCTTGTCTTTACTAAGGGATTGGAGGCAATGGAATTGCATAAAGATGTGTTTGCAAATTTTTTTGAAGGGGAGGAAACAGAATGAGATTGGGGGGGCAAGTGAGATACATGTTACATCGCATGCATGCGTTGTTCAGACTGGCCCGTTTTCTGGCGGTCATTTTTAAAAGAGGAATTTCTATGAAACGGAGATGTTCAGAAAGTGTAGCACTTTTTGTATCTTCTTAAATATGGGTAGACTACTGTTATTCAACATAGACAAGGTTAAAAGCGGTTTTTGATTCTAGGTCACCTTTAAATACTTAAATACACTATGGACACTTTCAGAATCACGGACGGTTCAAGATAGAAATAATCCAAATCAGTCTCTCAAGCAAAAACTGAAATGATGAAATTTTTGTCCTGGAAACAGGAAAAGCCTTACCCCTCTTGGGAACTCCTATTCTCCATTGAATAGCATCAAATCTCACCCCCCCCCCAATAAAAAATTTATTTATTCATTCTTTTTTTATTAATTAAAAAAAGACAGCAATGCCATGGAAGTGGGCATCTAATTCTATTTTGAAGTGGAGAAATAATATTGGCAGGGGTCTGTGGGTCCTACCCCAGAAAATGTTTTGACATTTAACGCTAATTTCCTACATTTATACATGACCTGGTACATTACTTATGCTAATATAAGCCGGTAAGTTTCAAGGCCTGATCATATTTTTGTGCACAATGCAGTCTTTTCTTGAAATCCATTGTCATGATGCCAAAAGGTTATCAAGAAGCTAAGTCTAATATATGGTGAGAAGAAGAAATGGCACGATGAAAAGAGACTGAAATGTAAAATGCTGCATTCATTGTCACCATGGTGAACTTGGCAAAACTAAACTGCGTTTGCAACGTGCATTGCATTGACACAAATAAATATTTATGAGCATAAAAAATTTCAGCTAAGTGTTTTTCAGCAAAGCACTGAATAGCCTCAGTGAACGAAAATGACTGACAAACAACTAAAAGGAAAAAAAAAATGAAATAGTCAGAGGCCAGAAGAATCTGATGAAATCTCACCAAACTAATGTTTCTGGGTTTGACAGCTAATAAAACCAGCAGGCAGAGGTCCGCATTGCAAATGCATGCAAAAGCATTACTAAGAGAGTGCCTACGCATTTATGAGAGCAGTTCACTCTTGTACTGGAAATGGCTCCTGGCTTAGGCTGTGTTTCAATTTAGTTAGCATTAGCTGAAATCATGCATTGTTAATGTAACGTTTTGAACGTTATGCTTGGAATAATCATTACTAAGCACTAACGTTATTAAAGTTTGGCGAGCTTAGGCTATGAGCATTTAATTGTGGTCACCTACATACGGTATGTGTTACAACGCTGAAATATTAATGAAAAAACGGCTGAATAAATCATTAAAGAGACCTTACAGCATCGCTGTCATACCTTCACTGTTTTATTAATCAAGCACCATTAAATTGTTGCTTGTCCTACTTCCTTCATTTTGCTTCTCCAACTGTTTGACAACTCTGTATCCATTGTGACATTAATAACGAACTGCAGAAGACTCAGTACAATGTGCTGTTGCGCAGGGTGCCATTGCGGTGACTCATTGATAAGGGAGAAAATGTTTTGAATGTTGTTTTTTCACTGTTTGGTGAAAATTACACAACTGAAATAGTCCCAATGAGGTTAGGCTATTGTAATAAAAAATTCCACAGTTTAATGAGAGCAGAGATGCAAAACCATGAATTCACTCTCCCAACTCTTATTCTGGAGCTGCATTTGCCTCACACTCTCCATTGCTCCGGCACCCATGACCTTGAAAATGGTGCAAATCAAGTCACTGCATGAAATTGACCGTGTTTCTTTTGATGTCTTTTATTTTCCACTTTTTTCAACACCGCTAGTGTAGGCGCTTTTCATTTTCCTCTCACGTTAATTAGGCTACAGATCCTGGCTAGCTGTAGCATTTTACCGGTAAAGATAAGGAATTGCTCACTTGTCTGCACCCACTAGTGTAAGTATGAGTGGCATCCTTTGCATTATCTTACGAGAACAAAGTAGGCTAACCACAAGTTACCAGTTGTCACAATATACATTTTTTAAAAAGTGGGTGCATTACTCCATTTATTGAAAGTCAGTCGAGGCCCTGTGGAGGGTGGAGCCCGTTTCACAAGAAACGTATGAAACATAGCGAGGGCTGCCAAAGTTTGCTGGTTTTGTGCTCTCCAATACAGGCGTTTGCTTCACAACAGTGGCAGGCGGGGACAGAGAACAAGGAGGGCGATAAACATGTCTTTAAATTGCTTATTAATCTTGATCTGTTTTCAGTCAATTTCCCTGGTAAAACACACTTTAACTCTCCCCTTTCAGGTGTTGCTAATTTTCTTTGTTAAGACGAGAAATCATACGCACCAGTTGAACGCAGAAAAGAGCGCATTTCAATCTTTTTCAATTAAACAATCATTACGCACAGGTTTGACGACTTCCTTAGAATGTGACAAAATTTAACACGGAAAATCAACAGTGGTGTTTTTTTTTTTGCGAAGAGTTGCCTATTATTGCCTATATTGCCTATCCCCCCCAGTTTTCCATCCACCGCCCGCCACTGCTTCACAATGGGTTGAACAGCACATTAAGGGGTGTGGCAATAAACATAACTAGTGCAATGCAAATCACAGTCTTCGTTTGTGTTTTTTCTAACACAGACCCCCCTTTTGAGGTGAACACTGTTGGCCTATGGTAGTGTCATTGGACTGAATCCCAGCCAGCAGAGCTGTTTGCAAATACATGCCTACCATTAATATTTCTTCCTTACCTTTTTATTTTTTGCTTTTTTAATTTCCCCAATAGACAATGGGGACTTATGGGAAGGGGAGGGCGAGGGGGTATTCTTTCACATGTGAACATTTTTTGGGGGGGGAATACAAATAATTAACTTCAGTTTTGCCCTTTTAGTGCCATTTTATATATGGTTTAAACTGCCCACATCCTTTTGTTTACAAAATGTATTATCAGGTGAATCAACTTCAATGCCCCCCCAAAACCCTTCCTATGTTCTCTACTGTTGGATGACCCCTCAAGTGGATCTGGTCTACAGCCTGCTTAATGCTAGTTTTCGCCCTTTCTTTTCATCTCATATCATTGAACCGCATGCTACAAGGGAGCACAGTTCTCAGAGGCTAAGGTGTCAACACACTAGTTTTAAAAAGATTGACAGCTGCTGATCTGATGGGCTTTAATGGAACCAAACCCCACCACACTCACAAACATTTATTTGCCTTAAGGTGCAGTCATATATGAAAATAAAAAGGCGATGTTTTGAGATGTTCTAAAATGGGTAGTACAGCAGGCTGCGATGAGTGGAAACACCGTAATATTACCATCGTGTCCGTGTTGAATTATGCGGGGTTGGGGATCAACACAACCCTCTCGTCATATGTTAGCTAAACATCACCGATTCGCATAGATTTGCTTGCCAAATTTCCATATAATTGAACCTGGGGCAACAAAAATGAGAAAGATTTCTTCAAATACCAAAGCGCTTTTTTCACCCTCTAGACAGGAATAAATGAAACACAATTCTTTACACTCCCACTTTGCACATGCGACCGCACCTTTACATCAACCCTTTTCACAACAGCAGCACAGTTGTCCTATCGCTTCTTATCACAAACTTACCGAAATGGAGTTAGTAACACCCAGTTACAACCTTTTGTTGCATGTTGTTCAATATTTTGGACATATTTTAAGTTGGGTTAATTTTGTCCAGGCTCATAGATTCCCTGAAAAAATGTAGATTCTGTGTTATCGGACAATTCCTGTAAAGAATTTCCCTAATAGGTGATCCTCTGATAAGTCACACGATTTACCACGAACAATCACAATGGAAACTTCCACGAATAAGAGGTAAGTTGATGACAGAAATATTCTTAGGCCTATATTGTTCAAGTTTTGATCAAAGTTTTTCTTGTTGGAGGAATGAAATTCAGTATATAGCACGCACTGAAACACATAAGCTTGGTAATGCATGTGCATTCGCAGGAATCCACCTGATTTTATGTTCTGTCAAAAATATTGGACACTATGCATGCCAAACAACTAGTGCAAATAAGCCATGTCCAGAATACTGGACATTATGCATATAATGACCAGGTTTCTTCTACAACCCCAATTCCGAAATAGTTGGGCCAAAGTGTAAATTGTGAATAAATTCAAAATGCAATGAATTTCAGATCACACGAGCCAATATGTCATTTACAATAGAACCTAGATAACATTTCAAATGTTGAAACTGAGACAATTTACATTTTTATCCATAAAATGAGCTTATTTAAAATTTTCTGGCTGCAACAGGTCTCAAAAAAGTTGGGACGCAGGCAAAAAAAATGGTTGAAAAAGCAATTAATATATTAGAGAATCAGCTGAAAGAACATTTAGCAAGTAATTAAGTTAACTGGATGTGTCAGATCCCCTCCTGTAATCAGCATTAAGTTGAAAAGCCAGCATCTCTGATGGTATGGGGATGCATTAGTGCATATGGTGTGGGAAACTTGCATGTTTTAAAAAGCACCATGAATGATGGAAGGTATATAAAGGTTTTAACATATGCTTCCCTCCAGATGACATCTATTCCAGGGAAGACCTCGTGTATTTCAGCAGGACAATGCAAAACCACATACTGCAGCTATTACAACAGCATGGCTTTGTAGTAGAAGAGTCCGTGTGCTGAACTATTATGCCTGCAGTCCTGATCTTTCACCGATTGAGAACATTTGGCGCATAATTAAACGAAAAGACCGTCAAAGGAGACCCAAAATTCTCCAGCCGCTGGAATCCTGTGTTAAACAAGAGTGGCTAAACTCAAGAAACTTGTCTCCTCAATGCTTAGACACCTCTGCTGTGTGTCAAAAAGAAGAGGGGATGCTACACCATGGTAAACAGGCCCCTGTCCCAACTTTTTTGAGACCTGTTGCAGCCCTCAAATTTGAAATGAGCTCATTTTGTGGATAAAATTGTAAAATTTCTCAGTTTCAACATTTGCTATGTTATCTCCGTTCCATTGTGAATAAAATACTGGCTTGTGTGATTTGAAAGTCATTGCATTTTGATTTTATTCACAATTCACACTTTGTCCCAACTATTTAGGAATTGGGGTTGTACTTCACATTATTTCTGTGACCCCACATGTATAATGCTCAAAATGCAAAGCGGCAGTATGCTTCCTATCAGCATAAGGTCTAAAATAACGGACAGCTGACCTCCCACAAATACCCCTCTCCAAGACAAACCTACACCAATTCCCATCAAATGGTCCCAAAAGAACACTGGATATCCAATTATAACATATTGGAGGCATTTGTTCAAACTCAGTGCAACAAAGGGTTAATCGGAGATTAGGATTTGTGCCTGCCAACAACTATGTTTGTCCTGAAATTTCGGCGCGTATCATCAGAGGTGGACAAACCAAATTCAGGAAGTATAATTCCAATCCAGTATGTTGTTCCAACCACCTGGATTAGCTAATTAGAAGTATCCTTCAGCCGGGGGGTTGTTATTTTCTCACCCAGGAAATGTCCACCTTACATATACTTTTACATTACAAACCTCAGTCGCCTTATGAATTTCATATCGTTACTATTTGTATTTAATCTCTTCTTGATAGTTTCATTATAATGTAAATTCAGCGAGCTACATCTTCATAATGATGCTATAAAGGAAGAAATTTTATGCAAACATTGGGTGAAATAAGATGCGGGGAATCCGATTCAATTCTAGTTAACTGTACGGCGCAGCAACGTACCTCTCGAGAATTCTGCGTAACGCGTAATGCACGCGTATTCCCTTCATGATCCACCGATCTCAACACTGATTAGCTATATGTTCCAATACGATCAATCCCAAAGACGCTTAACAACAGCGCTCATTATATTGTATGAATGCCTCCAACCCTGACAGTAAAGCAGCTGATATTAAATTAGTTTCCATTTTCGTCGTCGTAGGTAAAGTATCATATTCTAGTGCCTTTGATGCCATTACGTGGGGTTACTTAGAAATAATTTTTAAGTCACAAAATGCATTTCAAATTTAAACTCTGATTCAGTATTGCCGCATATTTCTTATCGTCCATTAGGCCATGCGAATTGCCGCAATTCAGCGGGTATTCAACTCTGTATACGCGAATAAGTGTTTCGTAGGCTACACTTACGTTTGTGTCCTGATGGTGTTTCCCCCGTAGCCGGATGGTGTTCTTTCATCAGCACAGACGGACCTGCAGTGCCTTGCAGAGCCAAATTGCAGATAGACCTGTTGAAGACATTGAGCTGCTATTTTTAAATGTCATGCGCCCCAGTTTCTGCAGCGACTTGCCAATGAGCACTGTACTCCCGTTTTTAGGCGTACATCAATAATCGGTGCGATGCCCGCAGAATAAAGTATACTAGCCACTGGTATCAATACGCTACAGTCGCAGTTTTAGCTGCTTAGCTGTGCCAGTGAGCTTTGTTCTGTTTTCAAGCAAAAGACATCCTTATGTGCTATTGGGGGCGGTGATCAGGATGTTGGGAAACATATTTTTGCATGACGTCGGCTTCTTCCATGTGCCGTCTGATTTAAACGTAACGTTTCCATCATTAAACCCCTTTAAAGTTACAGTTTCATAACCATGCATGTGATGGTTTATCCGCCTTCAAAACATTAGAAATAATCATTCACGGTGATGAGAGAAAGAAAGTGCACCCTCTTTCCGTTCTACAATTTTACGTATCCGGACATTTAAAAAATATTAGGTCCTAAAATTTGGTAAATCTACTAACCTAAAGTGTAAAATTACACACAACAGATTCCACTGAGCCAGTATTTATTAAACTGAAATTAAGCCAAAATGCAGAGGTCATCTTTGAAAAACTAAGAACACCCCAGCATTCAATAGGTTGTAGAACTACCATTAGCAGCCATAACTTGAACTAATCCTTTTCTACTATAAATGATTTCCTCACATTGTGTTTGGGAAATTTTGGAGCAGTGTTCTCTGCAACATTGCTTCAGTTCATTGATGTTTGAGGGCATTTGTTCATGCACAGCTCTCTTAAGGTCCTGCCGCAGGATTGTAGTCTGGTTGAGGTCTGGACTTTGACTTGGTCATTGCAACACTTTGATTTTTTCTTTCTTTTCCAGCCATTCTGTCATAGATTTCCTGGTGTGTTGGGGATCATTGTCCTGTTGCACGACCCAATTGTGGCCAAGTTTTAGCTGCCATACAGATGGTTTCACATTTGATTCTAGAATATTTTCGTTCGCAGAGGATTTTATGGTCGATGACTGCAAGGTGCCCAGGTCCTGTTGCGGCAAAACAAGCCCAAATCATCACTCCTCTGCCGCCATGCTTGACAGCTGGTATGAGGTGATTGTGTTGATGCACTGTGTTTGGTTTGCACCAAACGTGGCACTGTGGATTAAGGCCAAACAACTCCACCATGGTCTTGTCTGTCCAAAAGACATTGTTCTAGAAGAAGAGGCTTTCTCCTGGCAACACTTCCAAACAAGCCATTTTTGTTCAGCCTTTTTCGAATTGTACTGCCGTGAACATTTAAGATGCTGAGGCCTGTAGAGACCTAGATGTACAGTAGTTCTTGGGTTTTGTGCAATTTCTCTGAGCATTGCAAGGTCTGACAGTGGGGTGAATTTTCTGGGATGTAATGAATGCAAATTAATCTTATACCAAGGCTTCTTATCCCATATCGGTTTTTGTGGAGATATATAGCGATATAGCAGAGCCAATTCCAAAATGAAGTGCAGATGATATCAGAAAGTAAGCCTGTGTTTCACATTGTTTTTTCAGGGCTAAGTTGAATTGCTATTATGTAGGTTGAAAGGTATAGGCTGGACAAGCGTTCATACCCATACCATCAGATGTTGTTCTTTTAAAGAAGTCAAATGTGTGTCTCATGTATTCAGAAAATGATAAGAATGAGTGAATTCATTAATTTATCAATGGATAATCAAATAAACAAAGAAACATAAATTCAGACTTCTTTCATGAACTATTTTTTTATTTAAACCGGACAGTCTCATACAAATAGGCCTATATGCATTGCAAGACAACATTTGCAGCAAAAAATACTAAATTCTGGGCAGGGCAGGAGTAAAACTATGGAGGGTGGGTAGCCAGTCTTGTGTAGGTCCCACTCCCGACCTGAGTCAAACTAGAGAAGTACCAAATGAAGGTCAGGCTACACGTACTGGGTCCCCACGCACAGTGTTAGCAACATTCGAAGCTGTGGTCAACAAGAAAAAGAAATTTAGGGGGTGCATTTTATGGTCCTCAGCACATCACACTGAGGCTGGTGCATTTTAGCCTTTGTTTTTTACCCAATGACTATGTGTTTTTCTCTATTGTCATAAGTGTGCGGAGGAGGGCTGATTGGGATGAGTTCATGTAATTTATCATTAAGTTTGTTAGCAACCTGATACATTATACAAGCATTCTGGAGGTAATCGTACTCCGCAAGCCTCAAAAGATCACAATGACGGAAGAGCAGTTTGGTCGGAGAACTAAACTCAGACCACAAAAAGGCGAGCATGACTTTCTTCTGGAGAGTCTGTAGCTTTTTTAAGTGACTTGGAAATGTGTTGCAATATATGACATTACAATAATTTACATGAGGCTAAAATAAGGTTTTGTGAGGGGTAGGAAGTGCGGGGAGTGTGAGAAGATGTCTCAACTTTAAAAACAAACCAACATATTTGGACAATTTTGCCATTAGACCATCAATATGACATTTAAAGCTAAGAAATTCATCAATGAGGACTAGAATGTCTCATGAATTAAATTTATTTTGTTTCCATGTATTAGGCACTATGCACACTGTTAACCGAAAAATCCGGGTTTGGGGGGGGGATTTCATGGCACCTCTCATCTCCTTTCCTTGAATTGCACCTTCTGCATAACACAGGGCAGGAAACAGCTGCATGCATAAAACGCCTTCCGCTTACTTGCATTTCACCCCTGTGTACCCTGTTAAAGCACTGGAATGGCTCAAATACCTGTATGCACAATGGGCCCCTGTCACGTCCGGGCACCCACAGATGGGTGCCAAGGCAAGGAGTGGAGCTGAGAACCCAGGTGCAGAGACATGGATTTTATTAAATAAAGAGTGAAGTTAAAACAATAATAAATACAAAACTTGTAGGAGAGCTGAGAGGGAGTGCACACAACAAAAAGGGGGAACTAATGCAGGCTACCTGCCTGTGTGGGGAGAAACCAAACTTAAACCCCTTTGCGCAGAAGCCAAATCTTGCTATTTAGGTGTTACCTGATTTAAGGCTTTATAATTCAAGATTGCAGCTTTAAAGACAGAAAAACTTTGATTCAATTGAGTCTAGACACTTGAAGCATTTAGACTCCCATCGTATTTCAGTTTATTTTTATGATTTTGGCGAAGAAAAGGGGCTGCAAACACAAAAAATCTTCATGAAAATTCAACTGTGAATTAGCGAAAAAAAAAAAAATTCTGACAATTTACAAACTGCTGGGGTCTAAAACTATACATTTCTGGAATCATAAACTTCTTTACCACAAGTAAAATTCATCTTGAACACTACATTCTAGATTACCTGCTTAATATGAGCCAAATTAGACAGCTATCCAGGTGTCTCCCCAAAGTCTGAGATCCATCAAAATGGTTCACTGTCAAATCATACATTAATCATATATTTAACACAAAAAAACTTTTGGGGCATGAAATTCAGCATGAACTAATGATTTTCTGGTTGAGTTTAGCATGAATTTATCAATATCAGAGCTGTTGAACATCATTGGTCACCAGTAACCTCTCCAAACACAAAACATGCCTTTTCTCCCTAATAAAGTTAACAATATTGTCCATTTTTCTGCGAAGTCCCCCAGTCATTAAATAAAGTTCTGATTAAACAGCCATAATATTGACGCTGCAATGAAAAGCTAATCGCTCTCACATCCGAGCTCATAACCTTACACCCTATAAGGGTAAAAACTCACTAACTCAGTAATATCTGAATTCTGAAATATACCTTATTTTAACAGAACAGAAATTTCACTTTCAGGAAAAATCAAACGACATATGCCTCCATATTCAACAGAATGGTGTAATGAACGTACCGAGGGATCTACCGACGTGCGTGGGCTGCATCCATTTGGAGAAATGAAAACCTCGGCATTCGAGGTCATTAAACGCTGTATGATTCCACTGCAAAAAGCCATATTGAGCAAAATGCAAACAGAGTTGAAGTATAACCTGTTTTTTTCATTGATGCCCTCCTCCAGAGACAGATGTACCAGATAAAAGGAACCCTCCAGTACTGTTTCATTCGGAATAATTCCCATTGACCGTGTCCATACAACATTTATCTCGTAAATGAAACTGAACACTTCAGGCCAGTTCCGGGTGTCATTGTTTCTTCGATATCGCATCATTTTCAGCTGCGCAACCGTGGCCAACATACAAAGAATACAACCGACCGTACTTTTACGCTTAGCTTTGTATCCTATTCTTATTGTTCGATCAATGCATTTCAGTTATTGAGGAAAGTTTAAACACTCGGGAACTGGATAAGAAACGAGTCTATCAATACATCGTTACCGGGGAAGCTTCACGAGGGCGTGAACTATAACTGTAGAGTTACTACAGAGTTGCTACAGAGTAATAAGTTTTTTTTCTGTCGCAAGTGATAATTTTTTTAAACTACTGGATCGATACTATGGGCAAGGATAGTGACCAGTTTGCACATCAGGCTTAGCTGAGGAGTTTAATTCATGCAACTCCTGAAAAACAGGGATTGGAGGGAAGTTCTCCATACTCTAAATCACGTTTCAGCTCTGCCTGCTTCGGAAAATTCAATAGCCGATCCGGGGGTGCCATCTCGTGGTCGAGTACTGTAACTAAGTGCTTAAATTTGCAGGTCTATAGACGCGAGCGTCTACATCTGCAGAAAGGGGTTAAATACTAAGGGGAATGTTACTAAGGAAACAGGTGACACTAATCAAGGAGAAGGGACTGAGGATAATTGATTAATTGGTGAAGGGCAGGTGGTCCGGACTTGGAATTCCAAAGGGGAGGGGCATTACAGCCTCCAGGACCAAGGTTGAAACCTACTGTTAGGATGCATCACCATTCCTCTTAGCAAACTGTATTTTGAATGTGTTGCTTAAAAATAAAAAAGGTAACAAAATTTTTTGAACAGTATTTAAGTAACAGTATTTTTTAACAACAACAGTTATTTAAAAATAAATGAAACATAATTATTTCACATGTAAAAATCTGATAACCATTGGGGTGAGGTGTTCCTGGGGGGCTAACCCAGAAGAAAAAATGTTCTTTTAATAGTGTGCAATGGAGCCTAGTATATGAAACTGTAATGAATTTCATGCATGTACCATTTACCTTGTTTGAGTTACACAGGGGTGCAATTCATCACCAGTTGAAAATAAGGGCTGCCATGAAATGCAACCTCTTGGATTTTTAACGGCGATCTCAGCATCAAATGCAATTAACAGTGTATATAAGGGATTTAATACATGTAGCCACAATGAATTTCATGCATGTAGCACTTTTGTCGTCTGAGTTTGACAGAGGGGGTGCAACTCACAGTGAGCAGAAAATAAGGGAGGCATGACGTGCACTGCCCTGAATTTTTTTGTTTTCTGTTGGCCCCAGGATCACATGCTTTTCACAGTGTGGATTGGACCCGGATGCATGAAACCACAATGTATTTCATGCACATAGCACTTCCCTAGTCTGAGTAAAACAGCAAGTGCAATTCATGGCAAGTCCAAAACAAGGGCTGCCCTAAAATGCACCCCCTGGGTTTTTCTTTCCTGCATGTCTGAGAATGAAGTGCTTTAACCAGTGTGCATATGGGGCAAATACATGAGAGCGCAATGAACTTCATGCATGTTGCACTATCTTAGTCTGTGTTCGACAGGGGGTGCATTTTGCGGCAAGCCAAAAAAAAAAAGACTGTAAATGTTGTCTTGCAATGCATATAGGCCTATTTGTATGAGTTTGTCTTGTTTGAGTAAAAAATAGTTCACGAAAGACGTTTGAATTCATGGTTTTGTATCCATTTGATAATCCATTAAGTCATTAATTTATGCACTCATTCTTTTAATTTTCTTAAGACGTGAGACACACATTGAATTTATTAAAAAGAAGCGCATCTGGTGGCGTGGACATGAATGCTTATCCAGCCTATACCTTTCAACCTCCATAATAGTAATGCTACTTAGCTGTGAAACACAATTTGAAACACAGGCATACTTGCTCATCTGCACTTCATTTTGTCATTGGCTCAGCCATATAGCCATATATTTCCACAAAAACCAATGTTATGGAATAAAAAGTCGAGGTATAAGATTATTTTGCACTTGTTATCACTTGTGTTACGTGGCTTTAGGAGAGTACGCTGCAAAGCAGTAACATTAGTGATTTAGTTTCTGTATTTACTTCACAAGAATTACTGTAAAAAACAACACAGTTGTTCGCACTTTGGTTGCAAAATTAAAGCGTTTATTCCTTGGCAAGAATTTAACATATGAAAGCCTTTTTCACTTTGATTGGTTGCAAAATTAAAGCAAGATTGGTAGTGAATCTTGGTAGCTTTCCATCGCCCACATTTTCTATTTTGGCTTATTTTTGACACCAATCGTCTATTATTTAGTGAACTGCGTTACCATGGCAACCAAAATCGATAGGCACGGTGTCTTAACCACTGCCTATATATACAAACCCCAGTTCCAATGAAGCTGGAACGTTGTGTAAAACGTGAATAAAAACAGAATAAAATGATTTGCAAATCGTTTTTGACCTACATTCAATTGACTACACTATTTCACTAATCACCAATTTACTCAATTATTCAATTTGTAACGCTTCCACACGAGCATAGGTAATCTAATAAATTAATAACTCTCGCTTGCCGCGGCAACCTGTTTACAACTATGCTTCCCTGTAAATGCAACTTATTCTTTAGACCGCTGAAAACATTAGGATTAAGTGCAATCTTTAAGGTTGCACTGCTGAAATAAATCCAAGAACGGGAGATGGAATTCAGAGAAAACAATGGGTTCTGTAATTTGTAATTTGAACAACCTTTGACAAAACGAGAAAACGAAAAGCAATAACAGCATTCAAAAATGGAAGTGACCGATTGGAGCTATTGGCAACAAAAATGGTTGTACTACTAGCTTTCATGGTAAAGACCACCTTGAGCCTTGAGCCTCATTTATAAAAGATTTCATTCTCAAATATCGCGAGAGCTTAAAAAAAAGAGAAGCAGCAGATGATAAAAAATAATAATTTATAAAATTGTGGGAAAGCAGTGCTGCATGCAATTTTTACAAAATAAATCACAATCAACTTGAAATTTTGCATATGTGAAGAATCCAGTTAGCCACATTTTTTAAATTCTTTTTTTGTTCACGTAAATCTGCAACATGGCTGAAGCAGCTTCTTAACGAGTATGCTCAGTTTGTAAATCAGGTCACTCATCCCTCTGAAATGCTTATTTGAAAGGACAACAAGAAAATTTCAGAGGACAAGAGTGAAGCCTAAGATTTAGTTGTTCGGTGCTAGAATTTGGGAGACATTTATAACCCATGAAATGACTTCAGCTAGAATAGAAAGCTGAGTTCACGTAGTTCATTTTCCCCATTTAGTCTAAAGTGAAAACTCACAATCTTAAACATTCAAATGCACACACATTCTAAGACTGGCATTTTGCAATTTTCTTGCATAACTGGGGTTCTACTTTTTGGCTGAAAAAAAAATACAATTCACATTCCATCAGGTCACAGAGCACATGTTAGAATTATGAAAATTCAAGAAAAATCAGCTCTTCTGTTTATGAGCTCGAAAATACTGAGTTTCAATTGTATTTGAGTTTCTGCTACATTTCCAATCATTCAAGATTATTATCCATTTTTCCATGAAAGAAAAAAAAAAAAAAAAACTCTTCCTGTATTTCATAACTCTGGTTCTTTCCACCTCTGCTTGTATTGTTTCATTCCAACTTATTTGTTTTAAGAGGACTCATCACAAGGATTGGCATATTGCAAGAGGTTATGGTTACAGACACACTGCTGGACCATATACAATATTATCAGATAGCATAGATGAATTCTGCAGCAACATTCAGTTGGCAGGGTCAGAATTTGGTGAATCCATGGACCAAACCTACCCCATGTCTAGAGTTCAGGCTGGTGTTGGTGCAATAGAGTGGGGAATAATTTCTTGCCGCATGGTACCTATCATTGTTAGTATGCCATAACCTACAGTGCTGTGAAAGAGTATTTGCCCAAATTCTGATTTTGCCCATTTTTGCTTATTTGTCATACATAAATGTTCCTGATTATCTATCTAATTTTAATGCAAGAGAAAGACTACTCAAATAAACACAAAATGCTGCTTTTAAATGATCATTCCATCCAGTAGAAGTATTTATGCGCTACCCTATTTAAGGCTTTGTAATTCAAGATTTGAGCTTCACAGAGGGGGGGGAACATAGACGTCCAAAGTATTTCAGTTTCTTTTCATAATTTCAGTACAGAGTAAGGGCCACAGGCACAAAAAATATTCATGAAAAAACAGCAATGAAATAATTAAAAAATACAGAGAATGAAAAATGGCTGGGAGTGCAAACAATACATTTCTGGGATCTCAAGCTCTTTAACCACAAGTATACTTCATCTGACAGTGATATTCATAATTATCTACTGTTTATGAGCCAAATAAGAGAGTTCCCCAAGTGGCTCTGCACACTGTCAGAGCACTCGAAATTGCACTCTGTCTAATCATGAAATAATCCTATGTTTAACACAAATCAACTTTTGACTCATGAAATTCAACATGAATTAATGATTTTCTCTGAGAATTTTGCATGAGTTTATCAATATATGTAGGCACATATGGATATCAAAGGTCACCAGTAACTTCTCCAAACTAAAAACATGCCTTTTCTCCATGATAAAGTTTAGAGTTCTTCAGTGCCGCATCAGCCAGCACGCATACTCATTAAAGGAACAGCTTATTTTACCGTCAGTAGATTCACCCTGCAACAGACAGCTTGCTATTTACAATTCCAATCATCCAAGTGAAAGGCAAGCTTGTATAAATGTTTTTCACACCCAGTATGGAGCAAGTATAACTCACTAACACAGTCATATCTGAAATATGCCTTATTTTAATAAACCAGACATTCCACTATCAGGAAAAAGCATGGAATATGCTGCCCTAGATTGAATAGAATTGGTGCCAGGAATGTGGCCAGGGATTTACCAAAGTCTTTAAGCTGTTCACATTTGAAACGAGTGAAAACATTAAACATTTTATTTTGTTGAATGTGGAAGTTATTATAAAATAAATGACTACAATGATTTAAATGCCACCACATGCAATATTATTAGCAAAGGCTAACAGTTACTCATGAACTAATGTGCCAAACAAACATTGTGATCATCATAGCTATGGTAAACCAAAAATAAACAACAGCTAGCCAGCCAGCTAACTAGCTAGTCATAAGTAATATATACTCCATTGTACATACAAATAACAAAGAAAATCTCCATCATTGAATTCCTCCTCCTGACAAACACAGCAATCAGGTACAAGCAACCCTCCAGTCCTGTTCCATTTGGGAAAAACTCCCATTGACCGTGTAGGCATCACATTTCCATCTCGTAAATGTGACCTAAGCCCTTCTTGGTTGGTTTTGGCAGTCATTTTTTCTATGCATTCACATCATTAATGTTATGATTCTGCTTTTACCAGGCCATGTTTTGATTCATTCCATATCATGTTTTGTATATTTCCTGTCTTGCCATGCTATGTCCTTATCCTGCCATTTCTCATAGTCACTGTTTAGATTATCATTTTGGTTTATGTATTTCTCAATGCCATGCATTGCACATCGTCTCCCCAGTCTGGTCATGTGTTTTGAGACTGTGTTGTTCTCCAGTTTTGCGTGCCATGTTTTCAGGTGATTTCATGGTTTCTGGGTTTCCAATAATTCCTTCAAATCTCGTTTGCTTCCTTCGCCTTGCTGTTCTGTCTTTATTAATAAATACTAAAAGTTTATTATCCTAGATAAATTACTAACAACAACTAACATTGTTTATAGAACTAACTTACTAACGAGCACTAGGGATTGTATAGCTGCACATTACTAATTGACTAATGAGCTCTCAGCACTCGCTTTGCTCTTATCTCCGCCCCTTGCCTTCACTCACTTTACCTTGTTGCAATTCGGCAGATTCTCCGCACCTTGTTAAATACTGATCTGACTCTCACTCTCTGTGCACTTTAGAACTCCCTAACCGGAGCCGTTTGTTTGTCATAGGCTGTCTGTGTAATCCCTGTCCGCGTTTTGGCTTTTGCCAATTTCATGTGGTTAGGAACTTCCTTTTGTTCATTCCTTTGTCAATTAGTCTGAACCAGCTCACCTGTTCCCTATTATAGCATGTGACTTCTCGCATGTATATTTAAGCAGTCTGCTCACAGCCAGCCTCTGTCAGAGTGTTTTCTCTTGTCTGCACGTGCTACTCTGTTCATGCCCTGTATTTATAGCTTTATACTTCTGACTGGAACGTCCCGGATTTTGATGCTGCCTCTGCCTGTGATCATACCTTACCTGTGTACCGAACCTGCTTTGCCTGACCTTGAAACTTGTGATTGCTGCCCTGGTAACAAACTGTTTCTTGCCCTCTGGATTGTGTTTTTGGATTCTGGACTTTGTACGGACTGGCTGCTATTCAAGGGTTTTTAAAAATACTTTTCTAAAGGTCCAAGCAATGCCTTTGAATTACTGGGGAAAGTTTATATTGTCTGAAATTTGGATTAAAAAAATTTGTAAATCAATGGATAATTACCGGAAATGTTTCACATAGGTGTGAACCATAACTAAGCTTAATGCAGATAAGCCTGAGCCGGCATTAAAATGACTGGATTTCAGTGAGAGGTTGTTCGAGGGTTGAAGTGTCTACTGAATTTTTCGAGGAACAAATCTACGTGTAAATCAATAGTAGGGAATCATGCGTTTCTAATACCTGATGACTATAATAGATAGTAGAATGACAGTATCAATAACATGTTAAATTTTTGATTTAGAAAACTGATTTTTCACTATATAATTACTATGGGCAAGTATATTTGGTAGTTTGCATTTCAAGCTTAGCTGAGGAGTTTAATTCATACAATTCCTAGAAAACAGCAATGAGACTTAACTCGTCCACATTCTAAATCATCTGCAGGCACCGCTTCCACATGAATATTCAATAACCCTTTTGGGTGTACCACCTATTGATAGTATATTGTCACTGCGTGCATAAATACAACCTCATTTTCGAAAACGTTGGGACACTGCGTTAAATGTCAAAACAGAGTGCAATGATTCACAAATCGATTAAAACCCAATATTTAACTGAAAACAAGACAAAGACAACATATTAAATGTTGAAATAGAAATGTGTTTTTTTTTTTTAAATATCTACTCAATTTGAATTTACTGACAGCAACATGTTCTAAAAAAGTTGGGACGGGACAATAAAAGACTGAATAGTTGCATGATGCTAAAAAAAAAGACAAATGAAGCTTAGCGAAAGTTCAGGCAGGAAGACTCTCTCTCTTTCGCGCTCGTCAACCCCGTCTATTTTGTTCATGCATGTTCACTCCTGATTCTCCGGAGACAATCTCCCGGGCTGTCAATGAGCAGTCAGCTGGCATTGCAGCTGATTGATTCTATCCAACCAGGGCACACCTCAGTTGCGTCGCTAGCCAATCATTCTGCTGCCGTCTTTTTAAATGTTATTTTCTCCGCCCTACTTCGCCCATGCTGCCGCTCGCTGACCCTCCTCCGCCCCAATGCCACCCTACTCATCAGACCTCCCGTTCCGCCACTCCAGCTTCGCCAGTCTTCAGCCACCACCACCACCAGTGTCTGGACTCTTCGGGGGATTTCCTGCGGCTGCTCCGGGCAGTGCTCCTGATCTTCGAGTCTTCCCCAAGCGCCAAAGACTTGTTTTAATTATAAGCATGTTACCCCTTTATGCTCAAAGGATAATAAATATTTTCTTGATTTCACTTGAGTCTCTCCTGGTTGAACTGGTAGAACACCTCACAGCAATTAGATTATTTAATAACGGGTCAGTAACATGATCGGATATAATAAATCTTTCAAAAGTAAATGCAGTGAGGGCTTAGCCACTCTATGAAAGACTACATGGGGAAATTGTTCAACAACTTAAGAATAAGGTTTCCAACTCAAAATTGCAAAGAATTTGGAGATTTTATCCTCTATGGTACTTATCATTAAAAGATTCAGAGAATTCAGAAAAATCACTGCCAGCATGAGACAAGGCCAAAATCCAATTTTGAAAGGCTGTGTTTTTCAGGTCCTCAGGCGGCACTCCATTAAAAACAGACAGGATTCTGCAGTGGAAATCACTGCATGGACTCAGGAGCACTTCTGTAAACCATTGTCCGGAAACAGAGTTTGACACTGCATCCACAAATGCATGTTAAAACTCTGCCATGTACAGATATAGACAAGATCCAGAAATACAGCCACCTTCTCTGCGCCTGAGCTCATTTAAAAAGTACTGAGGCAAAGTGAAAAACTGCCCCGTGCTTTGACTATTCAAAATGCTATTTTTTTCTTTAAAACATGCATGCCATGTCCTCTAGGCTAAATAGGAGAGGGGCCATCTGGCTTGTTATCAGCAGACAATTCAAAATCCAGCATCGATGATGATATGGGGGTGCATTAGCACACATGGAATAGGTAACTTACGTATTCGTGAAGACACCATTAATCGTGAACGATATATACTGGCTTAAGTGCAACATTTACTGCCATTTAGATGCTTTTCATAAGGGAAGACATTGCATATTTCTGTCTCACCATGCCAAGCACCATACTTTGCACATATTACAGCAGCATCGCTCTGTAGTAAGAGTATGGGTGCCAAAGTAGTCTGCCTGAAACCAGGGCCTGTCACCCACTGACTAAATTTGGTGCATTGTGATACAAAAAATATGACAAAGGAGGCTGCATAGTGTTGAGCCACTGAAATCCTACATACAGAAAGAATGAGAAAACATTTTGCTTTCAAAGCTACAGCCATATTTCTCTTTACTTCCCAAACTTTTACAGAGTGTTGATTGAAGAAGACATGGTAAACATGCCCCTGCGCCAACTTTTTTGAAACTTATTGCAGGCATCAATTTCAAAGTGAGCACATATTTTCTAAAAAACAACAAAATATCTCAGTCTGAACATCAGATTTATTGTCTTTGTGATATTTTCCAATAAATATACTGCTCACAAGATGTAGGGGATAATGAAAAGAAAATACAAATAACTGAAAATATATTTATCTTGAATTTCAAAACTAGGTTATTTAATTGGCGAGCAATTCAAGGTGAAGTTCATGACACTTTATCATCACTTAAGTTATAACCCCGCCCCGCTCGAAGGGGGAGGGCGAGGGGTATTGTTTTTGGTTCGATGCATTAACTAAATGCACCAAATATTAAGTTAGCCAACTACCGAAGTTGGTAAAGTATTGCGCGGGATAAGTTAGCCAGCTAACAGTTAGTTTGCTATCAGTTATGTGTTGACAAGGCTGATTAGCTCATTCGCTGACTACCGAGTTTTTAAGCAAACAAATGTTGGCCAAAGATGCCTGGCTATTAAAGTAAATTGGCGCTAATTACAAAACTTGACATTTAGCAAGGCAAGCGTAACCAAGTAGAACATGGAGTGGCTAACTAATTAAGCAAACAAAATTGCTATGACAAGGCACTAGAAATTTGACTTCTAACGGCATGGAAACGGAAGCACATGTGGTGTGACGATTATGTCTCAGTAGTACACCCCTGTGACACTCTCATGGCAGATGTGGAGGTAAATCTTGTTTGTCAATGTGACTCCATCCCACACCATTACTGACCCTCTCCCATGCCGATCATATGCTTGCTGATGACGTGCACCTGGGTGGCGCCAAGCATGCCGACCATCACTGAAGTCCAGAGTGAATTGTGACTCATCGCTGAACATTACACGTGACCACTGTTGACACTGCTGTCTCCTCGTCTGCTGATGATGATCTGAGAGGAGCACTGGGATGAATGGCTGCCTGGCTGGCAGATTGGTTGCATGCAGATAGTTTTGTGTGGTCTGTGTTGAGATGAGGTTTCCTGTAGCCTGTAGATGCCCTTATTGCAGCTGTGTCACATTCAGTTGCCTGTCTGATGTCTGGTCATCATCTCACTTGGTTGTACATCTTGAACAGCCTCTTCGGGGTCAGTCCTGGACTCTATTGATGGCAATTTAGAGTGCCAACAATCAGCTGATGATGGACTGCGAGACATGCAGTTGTCTGGCAGTGGAAGCCAAGCTTCTTCCAGGCTGGAACATCCCTATGGCCCACAATCTTTCTTCTTCTTGGAGTCTTCTCGTTGTCCAAGGTGGTGAAATGATGAATGAGTGTGGTTCTAGGCATGCTTTTACACCCATATGAAGACAAAAAGCATTTGCATGACAGCATTTGCACCCTGAAGGAATGATGTTACTTTTCAAGTGCACTCCCTGATGCGTTTGGGCAAACTTTGGAAACCTAGCGGTCTATGAGATATGTTCTGAAATGTGCCAATGGCTAACCACAAACACTGAAAAATCTAACAAACATCTAAATTCAGGTGCTTTCCACAGTCAGTCAAATTTGAATTTCCCCTACCTTTGTGAGCAGTGTATATAGTTCAAATAATTTGAAAATCACTGCATACTTTTTTATTTTCATTTTACACACCATCCCAGCTTTTTTGGGAATGGGGTTGTCGAGCATGTCTGCAGGCATCTACACCCACTCGATGATGTTAAAGGTAAAGAATTCATTCAAAACCTACAGCATCCGCATGAAAAACTAATTGACCCTCCAAACCTAATAACTGGTTGTGTTGCCCTTGCTGGCAACTACTATTTTCAAACAATGGCAAAAACTAACTATGAGTCTTTTACATCTCTCTGAAGCAATTTTAGCTCACTCTTCCCTGTAGAATTGTTGTATCTCAGCCACATTGGTGGTTTTGAGTATGAACTGCCTGTTTTAAGTCATATTGCAGCATCTCAATCAGATTCAAGTCAAGACTTTGACTAGGCCATTCCAGAACCATTATTTTGTTTCTTTTGTGCCATTCAGAGGTGGTTTTGCTGGGGTGCTTTGGATCAATGTCCTGCTGTGCAACTCAACTGCGCTTGAGCTTTAGGAAAAAAAAACTGATGCCAGGACATTCTCTTTCCAGATTCTCGGGTTGAATGCAGAATTCATGGTTCAATTATGGCAAGTCAGGAAAGAAGCACCAGACCATCACACTATCTCCACTGTAATTGACTGGTAGTGTGATTGTCTTATTGTTGAATGACTTCTCAATGTCACAGCTGTTGTAATTGGGCCCATGTCTTCAAAAAAGTTCCTCTTTGACTCATTAGATCACAGAGTTTTATCCCAGAAGTCTTGATGTCTAGATGTTTTTGGCAAATGTAAGATGAACTTTTGGGGTTTTTTTTTTCTTGGTCAGCTGTGGTTTTCTCCTCACAGCCCTCCAATGGATGCCATATTTGCCTAATCTCCTTCTCATTGTGGAATCGTGAACACTGCCTTTAACTGAAGACTATAGTTTTTCATGTTAGTCTGGGTTTTTTATGACCTCCTGGATGAGTCATCAATTCTGTCCTGAAGGAATTTTGCTAGCTCAGCTGCTCATGGGAAGGCTCACCACTGTTCCAAGTTTTCTCCATTCTTTGATGGTGGCTCTCTCCATGGTTCACAGGAGTCCTTTGGAACCCTTTCCAGACTGATCGATGTCAAAGACTTTGTTTCTCATCTGCTCTTTAATTTCTTTAGATCATAGCATCATGTTTGTCCTTTTTGCCAACTTCACATTGCCAGGCAGGTTCTATTTACGTGATGTTTAGATTAAGCAGGGCTGGGATTAATCATGCCTGGGTGTATCTGGAGAAATTGCACCCAATTATACATTAAACTTACTTTTTCTAATTGGTTAATTTTAGTAATTAAAGAGGCAAATACTTTTAACACTTAGGGCCAAGTAGGACTGGGTAGCTTTTTTCACTGCATAAAACAAATCATCATTTATTTAAAAAATGTATTTTGTGTTTAGTCAGGTTATCTTGGTTCAATATTAAATTTAAGTTTGATGATGTGAAACATTTAAGCGTAAAAAATATGCAAACACAGAGGATATCAGGGAGGGGACAATACTTTTTCACTGTACTGTATATGCAGTATTGTTGCTGACTTTGTGCATCTCCTGATGGCCACAATTCATCCGTCACCTAATGTCTACATCCACCAGGTCACAAACCCAAACGTCCTTTCAAGCTGGTTTCACAAGCATTGTGCTCAGTGTAGATCACAGGCATCCTCAGTCACCAGCTCTAAATCCAACACAGTACCTTTGTGATGCGGTGGAACAGCAGATGCAAAGCATGAATGTGCAACTGGCAAATCTTCAGAAATTGTGTTTCAGTAATCTTGCACAATCCACACTAAGAAGAATTGAGGCTGTTCTGAGAGCAAAGGGAAAGCCCTACACAGTATTAGCATGGTGTTCCTCATAAAGAACGTAGATATGTCAATTACATGAAAGTTTAGCGGGAGGTGGCCCATGGCTTCCATGAATGAGTTGGGGTGATGGCAGGAGATAGCAAGACTCCTGCAGCTAGTGGCTGCTCTTAGTTGCCTCTTTAGTGGCCATAATAAGGGGAATGAGGCTGGAAAGGGGTTTTGCTGCCTTCAGGAACTGGTGCTGAGGAAGGAATATACAAAGTGAGTATGTCGCAGAAACATTCATAACAGGTTATAAAAAGCTAGTCATATTGTTTATATCCAATGCCATTATACGCACTTTCATCATCTGATTTTACACATCTATTAGCCTTGAATAGGAGTGGTCAAGGCTGTGGCTGGTGAATACTATGCAAATTTAAGTGGGGAAATACAGTAAAAATGTTAACTTCTACATTACTTTTTATTTGGATTTACTTGATAAACTACTTCCATGTCCAATATGAGCACTGCAAAAGTAGCTCAATGTAGGCTACAATAAAAAAAAAAAAGAAAAACCAGAAAAGGCTAGATTTTCATAAGAAAGTTTGTGTTTGATTCAAAAAATGAATTGAAGCACACAAATACTTTTTGAAGGAAGTAGTTAAGCGCATGTTTTGCTTAAATTAACGCAACACACTATACAACCTTAAATGCTTCCTTGAAATAATTTCATAACTACTACTTCAGCCTAAATTTCCTGTTTTAACCATCAACACAGCACAAACATCAAAATCCTCAGCATTTTCTGGATTAAGTTGCATCCGAACTGATTTTTTTTTTATTTTGGCCCCATTAAATCTATTGTTTTTCACTGATACTCGGCTGATTCAGCTGATTTCTTTAAACTCTTACTACACGTTCATAGGCTTTGAGCTAGATGGACCACTCATATTCAATAACTTATTTGCCCAATTCATTTTTAAATATCTTTCATGTTTTTTTTAAATGTGCAAGTTTTCTCAAGTCAGTGGGCAGAAAGTTCAAACTCAGCCCCCTGGGAACCATTACCACTCCTTCCAGCTTTCATTATAAGATTAAATGGGTTAGCACAAGCGAGAATATATCGGAGCCAATATATTTATAGTTTTTGAGGAATCATAGTATCATGCAGCTTTCAGAAAATTCAATGGGATTCCATTGGGGGCCGGTGGATTATGACATTACGCACCATGGCCACCACATGCACAGTTATGGGCCCAGCTTTAAAAACAAAAAAAAAAACAAACAAAAAAAATCGTAGAGGATCTCTGGAGTTTGTTGGTGCCTCCAAGCATGGTGAAGCACTGTAAATACAGATGCAATGCCAATTGCTTCTCAAGACTTTTCAAGACCACTGTTAGTAAATATACGTAGTGTTATGTTCCAGATCGGAATCAAGGGCGGAGGCAGAGTACAATCCGATAGGTACTTTTATTTTCAGCTTATTTGGCAATTCCGGGATCGAACCCCAAAGTAAGAGGCGGGGACAGAACCTTGGATCAGGATAGAGCAGCTCATTACCAATTTTGTGGGCAACGCTGAGCTGTGAATCATAAGCCAATTGCAAATGGGATAATAGCCAGGTGGACTGCTCCACAGAAGGATAGAGTAGATTGAGGGTTACAATCCTGATGACCGTAGATGGACTGGGAGCTTGCTCCTCACAAACTGGACAGAGGAACAGACTTGAAAGGATTAACAAGAACGCGAACCCAATCCTGGACCCTGCTTGAGCTTGGGAGCTTGTTCATATTAAACTGGGCAGATAAATTGACTTGAGCTGGGTTGACTGGAACACGGTCCCAGTCCTAGTCCCTGAGTAGGTTGGTAGCTTGTTCGGGTTATAGAGGCAAAGAGGAAAGCTTCTGGAAATAGCTGTCATTAAAGGACATATTACACTTAAAAAATGTGAAGAGTTTCTATTAGGAATACACAAAGCATACACACGTCATCTGGTCATAAGGAAATAACCATGAACCGCAACCATGAACCGTTGGAGAACTGGGGCTCGCGGTCGGAGACCACCTCCAGAGGCATACCGCGAAGGCGGACAACGTGTTGAAGGAGTAGGTCGGCCGTCTCCCTGAGAGTGGGAAGCTTAGCCGATGGAGCAAAGTGGGCTGATTTTGAAAAATTGTCAACGATGGTAAGAATGAGCTTATTCCCATCTGATGGAGGTAGCCTCGTGACAAAATTGCATGCCCACGGCAGGTTGAGAACTTCCAAGGGCTGCAGCAGATCGCTGGGTTGTTGGTTACTTGATTTGGTGCAGGCACACACCATACAGGCTGTAACGAATGACTGGGTATCCTATATGATGGAAGGCCACCAGAAGCGCCGCCAATAGCAGGCCGAGGATGTGAAAGGCTCCAGAATGGCATGCCAGCTGAGAGGTGTGGCGCCAGGTTACGACCTTGCATCTTACTATCTCTGGGAGCCAATTAGGGGAGTGTCTGGTGCAGAAGGACAGGACTGCAATGGCTCCACAACCATATGTCGACCTGCAGCTTAGTGACAGACAACAGACTTTTACACAATGGAATGGCATCAGGAGGTTCTTCGGGCATCGAAGAGTATAGTCACGACTGGGAGTCAGGCTTAATGTTGTTAAGACATAATTAAATCTTGCAAAGAAGAGGGACCAACGCGCTTACCTGGGATTCAGCCTCTTAATTGTGGAGAGGTACTCCAGGTTGCGATGGTCCATCCCCATAAGGAAGGGAAGCTATAACTGATTTATGTACTCCACCACAGCTTGGGACTCCTGGTTAGTCAGGGAGTACAGCCTACCCTCTAGACAGTGACCTCGATAGTGTCTGCAGCTATTCCAGGAGCACTGAACAGGCCTTGATTCTAGGTACCCATGGCCATCCCAGTGGTAATAAACCGGCGCTTGTACTAAATACCCGTGAGCATCCCAGTGGCCATAAACTGGCCTATATATCAGCTACTAGCAGCTATTCCATTGGCACCAAGCAGGCCTTCATTCCAGACCATGGCAAACACTCCAGAGGGCAGACCTGCATTCCTGGCCCTAGCGCTAACTCCAGTGGGTAAGTCTTCATTCCAAGCCCTGGTTCCCACTGAAACAGGCAGATCCTCCCACATTGGTCTGAGCCCAGAGTGCCCCCACCTCCAACCAAGCCAACGGGGCTTCCTCCTCTGCCTAAGCCAGGGAAACTCCTTTTGCCTCCCAAACCAGGGGGGCTCCTTTCTCCATTTGAACCCGGAGGGGGTGGGGGAGAAAGATGAAAGTGGTCTGCATCCTTTCAGTCCCGATGCTGCCAGTGCTCCTGCCTCAGCCTCAGCATGTCCAGTGCCATCTAACCCCTCCTGACCTGTCTTGCTCCCTCCACCGCAGCCCCGCCACCCATCCAAATTTGCCAAAGGTCGCCAGGTGGCAACTCTCAGGGGGATACTGTTCTGTTCCCAGTGTTGTTTTCCCCGCAATCCAGTCATCTTTGTCAGATTCAGTCTCATTTTGTTAACTGTTTCTGGTTATTCTATTGTCTCATTTACTTTCTCTCCTCTTCTTCTCCCTTTCTGTGCGTCGATCACCTGCTCCAATTATTGTCTCTATTAATTATTGTCTTGTGTATTTAGGGTCTTTTGTTTCTTTCTTTGTTGGATGGCCGTCTCAAACTTTGTGCTCAAGTCCTCTGACGTGCCACTGCATCAGCCAGAGTCTGGACATCAGTTTGAAAAAACTTTCTGTGTTTATGTCCCATTTTGTTGATAACATTGGTACATAAAGTAATTTTGTAACTGCCTCCTCTCTGCTATTAGTAACAACAATCATAAATACTGCTCTCGATTCTAGTCTTTGAGCGACATACTTAGACTGCACCATTGTTCTCATAACTATCACAGTTATGACTCATACTTCTTCAACTTCTCAAGGAACATCAAGTTTAACCTTTTCAACTGCTCAAGCAGAGGCAAGCACACAAATTTTCCATAGAAAATACAGCCTTTTTCGAGTTACTTATTAATAAAGTACAATGTTTTCAGTAAAGAGGTTTGATGAAAATTAAAAATCACAGGCATACTGTCATCTATATGTTTGAATGACTACGGCTTAGTCTCACTCGAAAGGGAAATTCAAGCAACTCCGTTAGACTCAGGATGTGAAAAATATCAGATGTTTCTCTCTTGAAATCAAATTATCAGGCCCCTGTCAATGAATGCATACATGGGATATTTAATATGCTGATGGGCATGAATAGCAAAGCATAAAAGCCTGCTACTTACCTTCTGTTCGTGTGTAGATTTATTACAGTAGGTAAATACAAAAATGACGGTGAAAAATAATCTAAATGATTCAAACTTTATAAAAGGAAATGGTTATCCTAAAAGGTCAGAGTCCTGCAGGCTTTAGAGCACCTCAAAAAAATTACTCACATAATACTGGGGCAAAATGGGCATTGGAAGGCATATAGGCTCTCAAGAATGCAACAGTATGTTCCTGCCAGAGGCTTTAATGTCCCTGGACCGTAAGTTCCAAAGGTAACTGAAGATTTTTTCAAGTATTCACCATACTTAGAGTAGAAAGCACATTTTATTAGGGATAACTGAAAAATCTCCTTAAGAGATCATTATGATCCTTATAGCTCAACAGTACCAAGCACTGCAATGCATTTGATTGCATAACATAAATCATGGGACTTTAAACCATGGGGCGGACCACTAAGTTAGAGTTAGCAGCTGAGTTGGAGTTTAGGAGTGTCTCACATGTATTTAGTTGAAGTCCACATGCGTCTGTGTGCATGTTTTGACACGTGTGGGTCCACATATATTATGTAGCATTATTATAGACAGCACACAATGAAGAGCTGGGGGGGATAATGAAAACAGTAGAAGAAAGATTGTTCTCTATAAGGGGGAGCAGGCCATAGAGCTGCTCACAATGTAACCAAATAGCTTTTGTTAGTCCTGCCAGAACTTCAGGCCGGCAGACAGAGGCGTCTCAGTAACACAAAGGTCTACTGTGCGCGACATACCTGCTCTACCTCTCTTCCTCACTCAGTATTACATACACAGACATTTTAAAGGACATTTTGGTCTCCATTATGCATCACTGTGCTCCAGTAGATCTGAATAACTTGCATATCTCAGTGACTCAAAATATCTGGGATAAATCTTTCCAAACACAAGTCTCATTTCCATTGATTATTTCTCTTTACCACATAACGGCTCAAAAAGGCTGTCAAATATTAAATTTGTAAATCTTTAATGTCAAGAGGAGTGTGTACATGAATTGAAGCATTTCATAAGCTGAAAAATAATGATTTTATTGCATTATTTTCCATTTACAAGCTGAATGATTTCCTCCGTGGAAAGTCAGCTGGATTTGGAACTACAATATGTGTGATTCCTTGTGTTCGTTTTCTATACCCTACACTGCCCCAAACACAGTAATCATATCACCATCAGGAGCAAGGAGAAATGGCTACACCCCCAGAGAGCTCTGGATGAGCCAAAGCAAGTTTGAACTGAAAAGCCTGAGAGCGATGGGCTGTGCAGCGCAAGCAGCTGCCCCAGAATTTGTCAGGCCAGCTGATTGAGAACCAGTGAATCACAACCAGTGCTTTTGTGATTGATGTGCACCAATGCTCAAAGAAACAGAGTCGTTATGTTGTAATGAGTTGACATAAGCTGAAATGGAAAGGGTCAAGCCTGCTGAACCACTGGGACAAATGACCAAACACACTCATAACTAATATTAGCATACAGGAGGATAACACGCAAACAGGTTGAGATACTTTCATGCATTTTAACTACAACTCCATTTCTCAAAAAGTTGGAATACTGTGTAAAATGTAAACAAATATAGAGTGAAATTATCTGCAAATTATCTTAATAATATACTGAAATGACAATAGTAAAAAGACAACATATCAAATGTTGAAACTGAGTATTTGAAAAATATTTGAGGGTTGCAAATATCTACTCATTTTGAATTTGACGTCCTCAACAAATTTCAAAGAAGTTGGGACAAGGCAACAAAAGACTGGAGAAGCTGCATGATGCTTAAAAAAAAACATCTGGTGGAACTCCTTGCAGATTATTTGGTTAATTGGCAACAGGCCATTATTTACATGACTGGGGATTAAAGAGTATCCCAGAGAGGGTGAGTCTTTCAGAAGTGAAGATGGCAAAGACTTCACCACTCTGTGAAAGAGAGCATGGAGAAAGGTAAAATTGAAAAGAGCCCGGGGATTTAATCATCTACAGCACGTAATATCATTAAAAAAATCAGAGCATCCAGAGTAATCTCTATGCGTGAGGGACAAGGCCAAAAAACAATATTGAATGGCCACAATCTTCGGGCTTCAGGCAGCACTGCATTTAAAACAGACAGGATTTTGTGGTGGAAATCACAGTATGGGATCAGGAACACTTGTGAAATACATTGTCAGTGAACACAGTTTATCGATGCAACCTCAAATGCAAGTCAAAGTGAGGATAAAGCCATATATAAACAAGTTTGAGAAATGCTGTTGCCTTTTCTGGGACTGAGCTCATTTAAGATGGACTTAAGCAAAGTAGAAAAATGTCCTGTGGTCTGACCAGTCAAAATGTGAAATTTGTTTCTGCAATCATGTTCACTGCATCCTCCAAGCTAAAGAGGAGAGGGACGATCTGGCTTGTTACCAGCGCACAGTTCAAAAGCCAGTATCTGTGAAGGTATGGGGGTGCATTAGTGCATATGGCCAGTGTAACCGGCACATCTGTGATGGCACCACTAATTCTGAACAATATGCTCATATTTTGAGCAACATATGCAACCATCCAGACAACCTTTATCGGAAAAGTCTTGCTTCTTTTGGCAAGACAATACAAAACCACATTCTGCGTGTATTACAGTGTCATGGCACCATAGCGAAAAAGTCCAGGTGCTAACGTGGCCTGCCTGCAGTCCAGACCTGTTATTCATTGAAAACATTTGGCACATTATGAACTGAAAGATATAACAAAGGAGCCCACAAAGCATTGGGCAGCTGAAATCCAACATCAAGCAAGAGTGGAACTGGGAAAACCTTTTGCTTTCAAAAGTACAGCAGTTGGTGTTCACAGTTCCCATAGGCTTAGTGAGTGTTGTTAAACAAAGAGCTGATGCAACGCAGTGGTAAACATGCCCCCGTCCAAACTTTTTTGAATTGGTTGCAAACATCAAATTCAAAATGAGCATATATTTTTCAAAAACAATACGATTTCTTAGTTTCTACGTCTAATTTTTGGTTATTATTCAAAATTCAATTACAAAGCCAATTCCGAAATAGTTGGGACAAAGTGTAAATTGTGAATAAAATTAACATGCAATGTCTTTCAGATCACATGAGCCAATATGTTATTTACAATAGAACATAGATAACATTTCAAATGTTGAAACTGAGACATTTTACATTTTTTATCTACAAAATGAGCTTATTTCAAATTTTCTGGCTGCAACAGGTCTCAAAAAGTTGGGACTGAAAGGATTGAGCTACTGGATTAAGGATTTTCTCTCAGCACACACAGATCCACACAGCCACCCATTCCCAGCCCCCACCCCTCGCTTACCCCAGCTCCCCCCACATACACACACACATACACACACCCATTCCCAGCCCCCTCCCCTCACTCATACACATTCACATCAATATACTCCCACAGTGAGGGGCACCTGGTCACACTTGGTAATTACTGTATTGTGCTCAGAAGGAAGGTACATGATCAAAGGTAATATTAACATCCGGTAAGTTTGGCTGGATGTATATGGGAAGGCGTTACATCCACCATTTGCTCTACCACTTGTACTTAAACCCTGAGATGTGAACAGTGTGTTAGGATTCTCTGCGAATGCTGTGTTGGACGCTAGAATCCTCCCTGGCTTATTGTAATAAAAGCCTTTTCAATTAGAAAGTGGTCATTGCTGTGTCACATCATCGGTCCTGACTTGATTCCACGACAGAAAACTGTCTTAAGAGGACGGAGGCAAAGAAGGGCTGAAAAAGCAATTAATTTATAAGAGAATCAGCTGAAAGTACATTTAGAAAGTAAGTAAGTTAACTGAAATCAGGTGTGTAACATGATTGGCTATAAAAGGGATGTCTTAGAGAGGCTGAGTCTCTCAGAAGTAAAGATGGCCAAGGACTCTCCAACCTGTGAAGGCTTGCGTAAAAAAATTGTTGAATACTTTAAAAACAATTTTCCTCAACATCAAATTGCTAAGGCTTTGAAGGTCTCATCATCGACAGTGCATAACATCATCAAAAGATTCAGTGAAACTGGATAAATCTCTGTGCATAAGGGACAAGGCCGAAGACCTTCTCAGGATGCCCGTGATCTTCGGGCCCTCGGACGCTACTGCATTACTCACTGGCATGATTCTGTCAGGAATCATTCAGGAATACTGCAAGAAACCACTGTCTGTAAACACAGTCCATCGTGCCATCCACAGATGCCACCTAAAACTCTATCATGCAAAAAGGCAGCCACTGTTGAGCATGATTTAGAAGCGCCGCCATGTTCTGTGGGTCAAGGCTCATTTAAAATGGACTGTAGCAAAGTGGCAAAGTGTCTTGTGGTCAGTCCAAATTTGACATTCTTGGAAATCACGGGCGTCGTGTCCTCCGGGCTAAAGAGGAGAAAGACCACCCCTCCTGTTATCAGCATTCAGTTCAAAAGCCAGCATCTCTGATGGTATGGGGATGCATTAGTGCATATGGTGTGGGACACTTGCGTGTTTTAAAAATCACCATGAATGCTGAAAGGTATATAAAGGTTTTAGAGCAATGTATGCTCCCCTCCTGATGACATCTATTCCAAGGAAGGCCTTGTGTATTTCAGCAGGACAATGCAAAACCACATACTGCAGCTATTACAACAGAATGGCTTTGTAGTAGAAGAGTTTGTGTGTTGAACTGGCCCGGCTGCAATCCTGATCTTTCACTGATTGAGAACATTTGGCGCATAATTAAACGAAAAGTCCATCAAAGGAGACCCAAAACTCTCCAGCAGCTGGAAGCCTGTATTAAACAAGGGTGAGATCAAATTCCAATGGCTAAATTCAAGAAACTTGTCTCCTCAATGCCCAGACACCTCCAATCTGTGTTACAAAGAAGAGGGGATGCTACACTATGGTAAACAGGCCCCTGTTCCAACTTTTTTGAGACCTGTAGCAGCTATCAAATTTGAAATGAACTCATTTTGTGGATAAAATTGTAAAATTTCTCAGTTTCAACATTTGATATGTTATCTCTGTTCTATTGTGAATAAAATACTGGCTGGTGTGATTTGAAAGTCATTGTGTTTTGATTTTATTCACAATTTACACTTTGTCCCAACTATTTCAGAATTGAGGTTGTAAGAATAGAGTTTAAATGATTTTCAAATAATTGCATTCTGTTTTTGTTTACATCTTACTGTGTCTCAACTTTTTCGGTAACATAGTAGCAGCTATCACTTTGTTGCCAGGCTGCTGATGTTGGATGGCCAAACAAATGCTGTGTGCGAACTAAATAATGTTATTTGTTTGCACCACTTAAGTTAGCAGTTTGGCTACAAACGCAGTTAATCAACATTAGCTGGCCACAGACGTTACCCTGTCTAGGTAGAGTTGGTCTTCCTGCAGGCATACAGCTTGGAGCAAATTTGTCTAACATCAGGAGAAAATATCCCGTAAGAAAACTTTGGACTGATCTCACTGTGAAGTCATGCATCAACTTTCCTAGAGCTCAGGGGAAAGCATTTAGGCACACAGTAGTACAGTTCTAGGGCGCATTTTTGAGCTATACTAGAGTCAGTGTGGTGTTATCACACAAGTAGGCTGTGAAAAATGTGCCTTAAAAATTGGTCATCATTGTGGCCACTTGGTCTCCAGCATGGTAAGCATGCCCCTCTGATGGGGTGGGGTGGGGTGGGGTGGTGCAAATGGCTGTGCTGCAGGCTAGCACTGTGGTAGTTGTTGTCCTTAAGGCAAATGCCAAGGGAAGCTGTATGGTGATAATCAAGTGAATATCTCCAACTGCAGATGAAAAACTGAGTCTTGTAACGGTTCTGGTATGATTCATTTTCAGAGGGCCTGCACATTTGATATCGCTACAATTTCTCAGCGGCAAATTGTCCCTTTAATCCTTGGAAACATAAACCCAGAACTTCAGGCATTGTCTCATTCACCTGGAGCAGTTCCTTGGCCGAACCCCTCCTCTCCACGTCCATTTCCAGGCAGCACTTCAGGAAGTCGCGAAATATCACAGACAGTCTCTCTGGGTTTTGCAGTTCTGGAGTCCCATTGGTTGCTATGAGATACAAAGCCTAAGGCAGAGCAGGCAAACACAGATATGTTACATACTGTAAATGGGCTTTACATTTGCAAATGCTGAATAACATTTTTAAATGTCCTCCCGGTATTAAACATATACACTACCTACTCAGAAAGATATAGTCTGAGTTCTCATGTATATTACGCAAAATTAGACTAATCTCCATGACTCCCCATTTGTTTATCCAATCTCAATTTTCAGAAGATAATTCATTAAACTAAATCTTGAATTTGGCCAGTGATGGAGATAAGAAAAAAACTAATATATCAAACTTGTTCAAACAGTGTGTAAGACATCAGGCAGTGAGCCCTCACCCTCAGTGGGTTCTCGTTGAGGTACGGTGGCTCCCCTTCAATCATCTCGATGGCCATAATGCCCAGGGACCAGATGTCCACTTTGGGGCCATAAGCCTTGCGAGTGACAACCTCAGGGGCCATCCAATAAGGGGTCCCCACCATAGTGCTGCGCTTGCTTTGTTCCGGGGTTATTTGGGCACAGAAACCAAAATCGGCTAAGAAAATAGAATGGGAGATAAATTTACTTTATGAGATCATTACTGTAATGAATCACTTAAGAGTACAATGCATGCATACTCTGATGGGGAAAAAAAAAACTGGCTGATCAAATGCCATCCACACAGAAAAATATTCTGAGTTTCAGTAATTCTGAAACTGAAGCAGAGTGTGAGCTCACACTAGAAGACACTATCAGCATGAATCATATCGATGACCAAAGCGCAAAACCTCCTACATGCAGAAATTTTCTGATTGGTGGATTTCACTTTGGATGAGCAGCCTTGCTCTCATCATCCAAAGTGAAATCCGCCAATCAGAAAAATTCTGCAGATAGGAGGTTTTGCGCTCTGGTCATCAATATGCTGTTGCTGATTTTACTCTAGGCACTGTACTTCATTATGTATTATATTATTGGGAATTTGGGAAGCTTCAAACAAAAAAATAGTGATGTCTCCATATCACCATCTTGTGGCACAGATTAGTAATTGGAACCAATTTTAAATACTTTTAACCACATAGCTATGAGCGTGGCACTCATGGTGGCTATCGGCTAACAGAGCCATGCTTACTGAGCTTCACTGAGCCATCCATCCCCAGCAAGATATTGTCACTCTTGATGTCTCGATGAATCACCTGGCTCGAGTGCAGAAACTCCAGCGCTTGTAGACACTAAGGCATAGACCAATGTATGTACAAAAACATAAAGGCAGCAGTGAGATTAAGTGCAGTTTTGAGGAGGTTTTCCTGCATATATCAAGAGAGCTTTACCATTAGCCCCTCTGTGGACCTCTGCGGGGCCTCAAATGCAGCTCCACCATAGATCCTTGAATGCAGCTGCATCACAAGCTCTAATATTGGGTTCCACAGAGGGCTATAAATATAGAGCTCTTCAATAGGCCTCGATAGACATCTGCTATTAGTAGAGAGGGACTTACTTCACGACAAACTGCTGCAATTTGTGCCTCATCCATACATGTTTCCGTCACCACGTCTGTCAGAGAGCCTCCAGCCAAGTACTCCATAACCACCCATAGTTCATCACCAACCAGGTAACTGCAGATAGAGAGCAAATAAGATACAAAGTTACACTACAAGAATACAGACACAGCTCAGTATCAAATGGTTTTAAGATAATACCAGAGATGGATTTCTGGTCTATATTATATTGGGGCAAATGTAGCTATATAATTTAAATTGCTGTAATAAATATTTAGCACTGCATGATGACGACAGTGGAAAATAAACTGCCGTGGTGCAGTACCATACACAAAAAATGGATCCCTGGGTACTCTGTGGGAGTGACAGCCATATTAACCACTCTGACATAGAGCTCAGTCATGAGGTACCAACAAGAAATTTTCTCAGGCAGCTGAAGTAAGGAATGGTGGCCATCATGGGTATAATTCGTTATTGGGGATTGATGGGGGTTGCAACTCCTCAAATATAACAATCAGGCCAATAAGATCTACCAGATAACATACTGCAAGTTTTAAAAAATCAATGCATCCATTTGAACCCTATCAATGTTTAAATGAAAGTTAGGCTCTTTGGAGGCATATTGACAGGTAAAATGGGGAATGTAGCACGATCACAGTGATTTACAAAGGTAGGTAGATTGTTCTGGAGAATGCACCTGTCTAAGTAATTGACAATGTTGGGGTTCTTGTTTTCCCTCATCACAAGGATCTCATTAATGATGAGCTCTTTCTTTGGTTGCTGCTGCAGGTTCATCTGTTTGATTGCCACCTGCAGAAAGAGTATGATATATTATTGACTATCGTTATGCTGCGGAGTGCTTACATCAAAGGTAAGTTCTTATATTTGTGGTGCAGTATCCAAAGTTTTGCACATTAAAAGCTCAGTATTAGATTTTGTGATTGACAGTAATTTAGGAATTGCTTTACAGTTATTCAGTTGATGCTTTTATCCAAAGTGAATTACAATTGATTAGACCAAGCAGGGCCTAGTCCCCTTGGAGCAATGAAGTTACAGATCTTGCCTAAAGGGCCTATAGCTACACTGAATTTCTTGTGGCTAAACTGGGCTAAAAGCCCCCAACCCTCTTAATACCAGTCAAAGGTGCATACCACAAGGATTCAGGCCGCTGTTCGCTGTAGTATAAAGTTACAAGATAGTCGTTTACTCAAACTAAAACAAACATCGATTTTGTTTTTACAGTACACTGTGCAGTAATAGGTAGAACTGCCACCAATTCATTTGTGTGGTGTCACATCTATTTTTGCAATCTAATGAATTACAGTTAAACAGTAGCCCACCACAGAATTGCAATACATGAGGTATTGATCCAAATAGGCCTTGACGCATTAGTCCAAAGTTAAGTAAAGTGGGTTCCAAAATTCTGGCATCCCTGACTGGCAATGCACAAATAACACTTAAAAAAATTCTAACTATATATATTTACAGAAAAACACTAAATTACAACACGAGGGAAATACTGTATGATATTAAGGTTCCAATGGAACCAACCAAAATCACCTGCTGATTTAATTAGAAATCAAATTCATCCAAATCAAGGTTTCACAATTAATGGCAACCGTAAAGATTATTGTCAATAATATCTACCAAAATTGAACTAGATATCAAATTCCACTTATTTAAGTTTTATTTAAATTGTAAGGAACAATATTGAGCCATTCTATCACTTCCGGTTTCACTAGGGTCTAAAAATGAGGTAACACACATCCAATTTCCCTTTGTTATCCAACAACATGAAGAGAACAAAACAACCATTAGTTTAAAAGAGGCAAGGATACCAATAATTTTTGAGCCCAATATACATTAAAGGAGTGGTTTCACGATTACTGCACATGCTCAAAACATTGAAAACTAACAGCGAATCAAACTAAGTGAATCTGCTTCTCTGCAAGTCAAAATCAGATTCCATTGTTGCTAATCTGTTTTTGTTTTGCATTGTACTTATATATTTTAGTTACTCAAGCATTATACTTTTTATATTAAGGAGTTTTCCATGGAAATTGGAGGATTCAAAGTGCTATTTTAGTGCTTTAGCCAAAGGATATGAGGAATGCAAGCTGATTTGCCAATCGCAAATAAATATCATAGAAGAAGAGATATTCTTTCCAAAGAGATATTCAACCCTGAAGAAGAAAAGATGTTCAACTTCACCCCTCTTCATCTTTCTTATTCCCCATTTAACATTTTTTTTCCCATTTCATTTCTGCTTTTTTGTCACACATTGACTACTCTAGTCTGGTGTGCTGTCTCAGAGCACAATGATAAACATCTATTTTTCATGTGTATTGAGTCTGTAGCATAACAGGTTCAGTATCAAAGGACATAGTTCATTTCACACTACTTTTCACATTAGAGAATCTGGTATTGGTACCTACAATGACATTTGCTCGGGAAAAATTCCCAATTTTCAATGGTTACGCTGACCAGACCTGCAATGAAAATCCAATACATGGGCTAAAAGACCTACATAATGCAATTTGCCGAAAATTCGGCAAACTTAGTTGGCTGGTTGTGTATCTCAAGTGCAGTGCCACCCAATTCCAGGTCCTGCGTGCCAAAACGTCTTTAGTATTTGCTTCAATCATGTCCAACAACACCCAACTCTATTAATTGTTTAACCACTTGGGGTCGGGAAGCAATAGGCTGGTGAGCTAATAACAGGGCAAAACTGACTTGCCTTTCCATTACTTGTTTGACCAGATCTGTATATTTAACAATTCTGCTGCACTGCAGTACTGTGCAAATAACACTGACATAATTCAAATGTGTGGATGCCTGCAGGCAAGGGCATAATTTTGGTTTGAAAAGTAGGGGGGACACTATTAAACTGACTCCTCCCCCAGAAAATATTAGCGAGTTGAATCCCATTTTCTGCATTTCTTAATTAAAACCACCAGCCAAATGTTGCATAGGTCCACCTCGTGCTGCCAAAACAGCTCTGTCCTGTCGAGGCATGGACCCCACAAGACCTCTGAAGGTGTCCCGTGGTATCTGGCATCAAGGTGTAAGGTTCTTTAGTTCCAGTAAGTTACGAGGTGGACTTGTTTTTTGGACTTTTAATCGGACTTGATTTTCTAGCATATCCCACACATGCCTCATTGGATTGAGATGGGGGGAATTTTGAGGCCAGGTCAACACTTGTACTCTTTGTCATGTTCTTCAAACAATTCCTGAACTATTTTTGCTGTGTGGCAGTTCCTCTGTTGAATCTGACTAGACACGCTAGCATTCTCTCCCTACGCACATCGTTGAGCCCTTGAGGCCCATGAACCTGTCTTCAGTTTACTAGTTTTCCTTCCTTGGACCAGTTTTGGTATGTACTAACCGCTGCATACTGGGAACACACCACAAGACCCGCCATTTTGGTGATGCACTGTCCCTGTCACCTAACCATTACAGTCTGGCACTTGTCAAAGTTGCTCAAATCCTTATACTTGCCCATTTTTCCCGCTACCTAGCAACACATTAACTTCAAGAACTGACTGTTCACGTCAGGCCTAATATATCTCTCCTCTTGACAGGTACCATAGTAACAAGATAAGTCCACTCCGTTCTCATAGCAGAGATCAGACGAGGTGGAGGTGTCTCTGGACGATGGAGGGTGAGGCAGGGAGAAGCAACACTGAATAAACGGTAGGTGTGCTGCACATTATTAATGAGTTAGGTGAGGTATTGAAAATCAATGTTATTCACTTATCTTGTCAGTGGTTTTGATGTTGTGGCCTATCACCTTACATTATACAAATCATTGGCGAGCACTTGCCAAAATGGTTAACCACATGACGTGGTGTCACAGACCACAAAAAGTGTCACAGGTCAGTTTTGTAGCACCGCATTTCCAGCAGCTCAATCTGGCTGTGAAATTTCAGAGGGACAGACACACAGCACACACCAGCAAACAAGAACAGATGCTCACATAGTCTGCGGTGTTGGATCTGTATTGATCCAATGCAGAAATATAAATCAGTCTTAACAATGTGTGATTGAATTTTATAGATACTAACCGATACCCGTGCCTACGCCCAGGCTATATGCGCGGGCACGATAACAGCTGATTGAATTAGCTGGTTTTACTTCAAAATGCAGTTTTCACTTCATAACCAAGTTCACAACCTGGAGCATCATCTTTGTCACACAGTAAAACTGGTGTATGCGGAAAACTGACTCATTATTCACAGTGGTTTTGAAGGAGATGTGTGAAATTACGCAAATTGCCAGTAATAATATATAGAGACTTGCAATGTTATTCTTCAGGGGAAGTATTGCATTGTGCAGAGTGAGTAAGAATGCAAATACTTACCTCTTGCCCAGTAGCAACATCTATGGCTGTATACACAGTACCTGAAGCCCTGTTGGAAAGATAATTTCTTTTTTTATCTTGGAAACTACCATAGAGATAGGTAATCAGCAGATAATGATAGTGAAAATCACCAGTAATGAGTCCGCAAAGGGACAACTAAGAGGGGGAAGTAATATTGAGGATAGGTTTGCATTATCCTCTCACATACCCTTGGCCGATCTTCTCAAACTGTGTGTACTTCTTTTTGGGGTCACCCACGCTTACAATACTGCCTGAGAGAGAGAGAGAGAGAGAGATTTCAAGGAGTGACACAAAATTTTGTGTCACACTGGAAAACAGAGATGTCTCTGGAACTGAGGAAAAAGATGTATCTCACTTTTTTTTATATCACAAATCAGAGCTGTCCCCGAAGTAGCTTATACCATCATGACCAATCAAACTTATTTTATTCAAAGATTAAAAGTTCAAATGTGACTTTGTTTGAAATGATCATACTGGTTATTTAGAATCTCACTGCTAAGATGTAAACTTATTTTCAGGTCGTGACTCTGAATTTTTTTTTTTTGGTTTAAATAAAGCTCAGATAAGTTTTCAAGTAACTCTCCAGATCTCACACCATATGAAGTAATCTTACGCAAAGCAGAGAGATCTGAACTTTCACTGTCTTCCGTAAATGTGAGGAGTCAGTAGCATTGGACGTGGAGAAGATAACTAATCAGTAGGCAATGGGGTGACAGGGAAAGGCCTGAAAGGACATTCTTGGGTCATGAAAGTCACAGCCTGCCAACAGAGGGAAACATCAGCGTACTTGTGAACATACTGTAGCTATACGCAGAACTAAGCCATTTAGTTAAAACAGCAGGTGTTATGGGTCACATTCGTGCATGAGAATCAAATGAAAGATATTTAAATTTAAATCAAATTTATCCTACATGTAACGTTTTATAGGATGGCAATATTCATAGCAAAAGTAGCTAAGAACTGTTGTTCTGACATAAATCACCTCATACGGATTTAGCAACTCTCAAATTAAGGCTGACAGTGTGCACTTTCATCTTGCCTGGATGACTTTACTTCAAATTCAGAGTGCAGAAGTAGACAGCCAAAACCACAAAAATTGTGTCAACTGAGTTCAACACTTTAGCGTGAAACTTTATACATTAACGCTGGGTACAGATGGGCGTGATAAAGACAGAAGTGGTGTAATTGCAGCCTATTTCAGAATGAGTGGTATGCTACGGAAACTGATAGACCATTGCTGGTTACAACAAAGTGGACCTAGAAACGTAGTATTTTGACAGTTGTTTTTCTCACTAATGACAGCACAACACACAACGAGACTGATGAAAAAAACAGACTAAGATATACAGGCAAAAACGAGATGTAAATGGTGTGGGATGAGAAGGCGGGAAAACAGAAGTGCACAGAGGGGACAATAAAGCAGCAGCAGTTTATATGTGCCAAAGTACCACAGATGTACTGTAAAACCCTGATGCAGGAACCCATATAGAAAAAGCACGTAAAAAAAAGGAAGCAGTGATTTCTAAATTTACTTGGACTTGTATTTCATTAAAGCGAATATGAAGACAAATATTTGGTCGGTAAACTGTCACTCTGTCCCTTTCGCATCCCCTCCCATCCAGCAGCTATTGTCTCCTTTGATTGGTTTATATCCCGTGTGCTTCCCTTGCCGGTTGTTGAAGCATTTGTATTTCCTTATTTCCTCACGCCTGTGTTGCCGTATAAATATATTTATATGCATATATATTCCTTACTTTGTGAGTGCAAGTTGCTGGATTGTCGCTTGCTATATGCCCTTCAGCAACCAGCCAGTATCCTCCTTGTAATTGTTTATCATGCTCAGAAATTATTTGCAATCTTACATGATAGTTCCATATGGAAGTTCTCTTCCTCATTCTATTATTATGACCAAGATCCCAAGCTGTACTTTTGGTATCCAGGATTGGGACCATGATCCCATTAATTATGTTCCAGTCTGTTGCTCTGCCCAGTTTATAAGAAACACCTCTCAAGCCTTCTGCAGTCATTGGGACTGTGTCCCTGCAAAAACCCCTGGTCCCGCCATCTGACAGTTCTGCTCCGGCGAAGTGTGCACTCCATCTGCTAGCTGTCCTGGAAAGCCACTGGCCAGGCACGGACACGCCCCTTGCACCTCAGCCTGTATCATCTGACGTGAGCTGAGCCATTCTGCCATGGACACTGTCCTCCTGTCAATTCGGTATTACTATCAATAAACCCTCCTACTGGACTGTAGTCTGGACTCAGCATTGGGTTCCAGGTCTGGATCATAAAAGTAAACTTCATTTTATTTGCAAATCATATATCTATTTCTGCCATTCTGGCTGGTTTCCATAATGATGTGATTTAAAGCAGCTGATTTCCGAAGTGATTTTACTCATGAACTGGTAGGAAAGCAGAATCCTGGAACGGCTTTCTTCTTCTGGAACAAAGATGGGCGGACAATCTCCACTTTCCCCGCAAATGCCTAAGAAAATCCCTAAAAGGCTGAAAAACAATGTTCCTCAAAGAAAAATATTTGGCTCCATGGTGGGTAACATAAATAAGAGATTCACAGAATCTGGGGAAATTTCTGTGCGCAAAGGGCAAAGATGCAAGTCAAGGCTGAATCTCTGCTCACTTAGATGGCAGCACATCAAGAACTGCCATTAATCTGCACATGATACCACATGGACTCAGAATTACTTTGAGAAAACACTGCCAAATATTGATATATGTACCTATATGCTCAAATGCCATTTACAACTTTGCTGCGCAAAAACTAAGCCCTATGCAAACAGTGTCCAGAAACTGTGTTGACTTCTCTGGGCTCATAGGCATTGGCAAAGGACAATCACATGATGGAAAGGTGAATTATGGTCAAACAAATCAGTATTTCAGGTCTCTTTTAGAAGAAATGGATGCCCTATGCCCAGGACCAAAGAGGAAAAGAACCCTGCAGACTATTAGCTGCAACAAGTCCAAATTCCATGCTCTGTCATAGTATAGGGTGGAGTCTGTGACATTGACAAGGGTTGCACATCTGTGAAGACACAATTGAAGCTGAAAGTACACTAAGATCTTTTTTATAACAGTGTGCCTTCAAGACGGTATCTTTTCCAGGGATGCCTACACATATTTCGACAAGACATCTGAAAGCCATATTCTGCATACATTACAAGGCATGTCTGCGTTAAAAAGAGGGAGCGGGTGCAGGACTGGCCTGCCTGCAGCTCTCACTTGTCCCCAAATATGCATGGTGCATTTTGAATCGCAAAGTGTTACAACAAAGACGCCGTACTGTGGTATATGATCAGACTTGTTTGCGGGAAGAACAGGACAAAATTTCACCTGAAGCACTCAATCACTTGGTGAAATCAAACCATCAAAAAAAGGTTCAATAAAGAAGTGAGATTGGTTCCTGACAGGCAAATGGCTTGGAGCAAAAAAAAATTCACTTTCAAGGAGCATGATGCGAATGTCAGGAAATCAAATCCATGTAAATTAAATCTAATAAATTAAACAATTTAGCCTATATTGTGTACCTTTGGTAAAATTATCATTAAAAATGATGGTAGTAAAAACCGTTAGCAACAGCCATCTGTTGTTGGGGCTTGTGTGCGATTATCTGTGCCTTTTCTGTTCATACCATTTGGCTATAATAGCCGCAATAAAAGTGTCTGCCATTATGCTGTGCGCTACTGATAGAAAGTTTGTTCAGAAGCTTTCCAAAACATTCCAAACAGGTTGTATCAGAAGTTTCAAGATTGTGTTTCTTTGGTTTGAAATTGACACCTCTAAGACTAAGCAAATTGCTAAATATGCTCATAATACCCACTATCCCCTACCAACTTTATCGAAATCCAAAGAAACATCTCTTGAGACTGGCCCAAAATGAGAATGCCAGGGCAAACCAAGGGCCCCCACGGCCTTCGCTACAGAACTAGACTCCACAGCCAAGACTAGTCAGACTGCTAGTGAAAACACACCACCACACGCAATATGGCATATACGTGGCATGAGGTTTTGACAAAGAATTCAATGTGGATATCTGGTTAAGGTGATCAAGCAAGCTACAATGCATATCATAGAGGCATTGTCAAGTAAGCCAAGCTCATAATATCGTGCCGACATAAAAAAACTTTGCCAAGCAGCAAATGGCTGGGCATCATAACAGTCAGCAAATATTTGAGTCCGACTACTGGTCAATTAAACTACTCTCCATTTATGTACCTATATTACAAGAAGATATTAAACTACTAAAACGAACAACTGTGAAGATAACCTTGTTCCTCTGTTAGAGTTAATATTTACTTGCAACACTGCCAAAAAGTTGAAAACTTAACATTGCAGACTACCTGAATTCTACACGAATTGGGAAGGTATGTAAGAAAATTCAACAGATTTAAGTGATTTGTACATATCCTTTTATCTACTTGTTTATGTAAAAAACAACTCAAAGAAAAATAATTAAAGTCTTACCCAATGAACTCAAAGATAGATTTTTGTATTACAACAGCGAGGCTTTGTAGTCGGAAAGCGAGGATACGAGATTAGCCTGGCCACTGCCCGGATCTCTCTCACAATTAAAAAGTGGTGGATTATGAAGCACAAAATGCAATAGAGACCCAGGCCTGCAGTCCCAGTGATGTCCTATATCAAGCATAGATAGAACATATTCTGCTTTCAGAGCTCCAAAAATGAGCATCCTCAGTTCCAAAATGACTACTGAGTGGTAATAAACGGAGTGGTAATGTTACATAATGGTGAACAAGCACTCATCTGAACTTCAGTGGAAAGTGCTGCAGACATCACATTTCAAAATAGCTAATATTTTCAAACAACAAGCGAGTGGCTAAGTTAAAATATAACTTGTCTTTCCTTTGCACTTTTTATCAGTTTAAATAGATTACAAGGGATTTGTGATTATTTTGCTGGCTATTTTTGTTTACATTTTTAACATTGTCCCAATACTTATGGAATCGAGGCTGTATAATAATGCAACACTTTACAGAGCAGCGAAATCCTATAGCAAGTTCATGAATGAAGTCTTGTTAAGGAGTCCAAAGTATTTGATAGCAGACATGATTGATAAAAGCACTATTGTCATTGCAAACAGTATGACTTCATCAGTAGTCTGGGCTGAAAGCACTCACGCAGTTTATCCAGAACCTCCTCATCTGACATCTTCTTCTTCTTAGTCTTGTCCATGTTACTGGGGAGGGTGGGGGCAGAGGTTGAGAAAGATGAAGAGGGAGGATTGGGGCTGCCTCCCTCTGCAGTAGGAAAGATGGGTGATGTGGCTGCATCTCTAGTGTGGGGCGAGGTGGAGGCATCCTTCATTGGAGGTGAGGTGGTGGCGTCTTTTGAGGGAGAGGCTGGGAGGGGCTCAATCACTGAACGGGTATATATCTGTCAGAGGAGTGCAAACATTCGGGGAAGAAATCAGACGAGTGTCACAATTGTTACATGCCGGAAAGGATTAGAAAAATATGCTTGAACACTGTGCTGGTTGTATGAGGCGTCCAAGCAGCAAAGCTGTGGAACCCTTTTGTAATTGTTAGTTTTATTACGGGTTGAAGCAGCAAAGCTGCAGAACCCTATTTTATTACCTCCGCCAAGGAGCTCATGTTTTAGGCAGCGTTTGTCTGTCTGTTTGTTTGTTCGTTAGTTAGCAAGATAACTCAAAAAGTAATGCACCGATTTTGATGAAATTTTCAGTGAAGATGGGTATTAACTATTAAGTCAAGGAACAGGGGATTAAATTTTGGCATATCTAGGCCAAAGTACAGTTGAGACATACGCCAAAGTTCAAAATTTCAAGTCATTCAAATCGCCGGAGGTCCCCCTGGCGGAGGTCTGCGCTCTCTGAGTGCTTTTCTAGTTATTATTATTATTATTATGCCAATTTTCCAGACTTCCTCCCTAAAACTGAATTGGAAGAAAAAAAAACAATATGAACACATTGGGGCAGAACACCAGACTATCAGGAAAAAAAATTAAGATGTCAACCTCTTTGGTGTTTCAAACCAATTTCTTGTGCATCATCATAGCACAGGACCCTAAATGAGAAATTATAAACCCTCAGTGTTAGCCATTTTGTACTTTGGCTATGTTGGGTATTATTTATTTGGCAAGCCATAGAGGTTCAAGGTGAATTTTATAGCACAGTCCAAGTCTAGAATAGACTTGGTGAGTTTGGACCGCTTAATTGCTTCTCGCAGTTATGATCTTTCATTATTTTTTATATTTCTTCCCTAAAACTGAACGGCCTGCAAAAAACTATAGTATAGATCCTGCAGCAATGTAATTTGGCAGGTCTGCTGCAAGACTTCGTAAGACTGTCTATCAGTCTAGCGAGTCCGTCTGTTCGTAAATATTTAAGTCTGCTTTTTTCCTGTGGTGCTGACCCATACTTCAGCATAATTAAAGGAAATTGCAACTTCGCATTGGCATCGTCTCTCTCATTTTCACGGTGCCAGAGCATGTACGGCACCGTCATTACACCCACTGACAGTTCACCAATATCCTTCCAGGTCTTGCTAAAGCTTTGGACAGTTCTTAACCCAATTCCAGTGATTTCAGCAATAGCTGTTTACTTTGCTTGATGCAGGCCAATAATTTACCCCTTTTGAAACACAGTAACTTTTCCACCACCATAGGATACATCTTCAGACATGGTTGTTGAAGAAATGACAAGTTACACACAGCATCAGTCAGGGTGGTGGAAACAGAGTCGCGCTTTCTCCTGCATTGTGAAAAAATACCATCTCGTAATTTCCACCAATCTTCCCCAATATGAACAAAATCGGCAAGAAAAAAATGCAACATAACCGGTCGAGGTAAAATGGGTTCTTCGAGTAACAAGCGCTCACAGATTTGGTATGCTCTGGTCGAGGGGCGACCACAGGTGGAGTAATGGCCTCATCTTCATCCTCCTCCTCGTCTTCGTCATCCTCAGACAGTGCGGCAATAGCAGGAATCTCAGAAAGAGTCCTTGTTTTCTGTGATGAAAGGAAGAGGATGGTTAGAGACTTTCACAGAGCACAACACTCCGCAGCCACTGAATTCCACAATGTGATCATAAAACTAGGAGCAGAATAAGGGTAACACTGGCATCCAAGCACAAGCAGCCACAGAACTCAGCCACTTACCAGAACACTGGAAGACTTATGGTTGTCAGAGCCTCTCTCTGTGGATTCAAACATATGATGGCTCTTCTTAATGTGTTACGTGTGTTTAGGGTTAAGTGAAATGGTTTTTAAGCAATCCAGTTTGCAAAAATAAAAAGACAAATAAAATCATTACGTAAGCGATGAACGTATTTGTGGCTAAAGTCTACATATTCAGGTGAAAACACAGCTAAATTTAGCAAAAAAGGGAGCTGGCTTGATGATAAACAAACTAGCATATATCCAGGGTAATGACCAGGTAAAACCAGATTTACGCTGGGGCCAGTCTTTATGAAAAAATATTTCTGAGCCTAAATTTCCATCCCACTGGATGCTAAGGTTTGGGCTTGTGCCCACTGGGTCAAAACGGTCACTGTTTGCATTTAAGATATCACCCTCTTACCAGTTCTTTACCCAAAATAATGTTGTTTCTACCTGGGATTGAAACCTAATTGTCATGCAATGCAATAACCTTCTACGCTCACCAGTAAAGCTCATGTACTTCTGGCGGTTGGATGTCTCCGTGGAGTCAAAGAATTTAAGGACGTCCAGAACGACCTGCGGGTTCTTCTTCTGCTCCAGTTTGGTAATGTTAGAGGTTTGAAGGAGGCGCGCCCACTGCTGTGGCATTCCCTGCCGTGCATATCCATAGAGACTCACACAGAGAATAGCAAGAGGAAGATGGTGCAATTCCATACAGCAACAACATGAGGGCCACATGCTTGAGCATGCCATAAAATACTCACTCAAACTCAAATTCACTCACACTCATACACAATGGTATTCACTTGTGTCCACGCTTGAACACACTATTCAAACTCTGCACACACAATGACTCACGGTGAACTCTCCGGTAATGGCATCGAAGCCCACGTGAATGGTGTGCTCGAAGTCTGAAGGCAGTGAAATCTCAGGCCGCTCCTTTCTCCTATTATCTGTTAACAAATGAGCATATGTGACAGAGAGACTACCAAGGGAGGTGTTTTTCATCAACAGTTTCTGCAGGAACATCACCCATCACAGACTTTATATCTGCCAGAGAGGCATTACCTGTCACAAGTACATGTGCCCCTGAGGTCCGCTGTGCTGTCATTCTCTCTAGTTCTGCCAGTTCTTTACTTCAAATGTAAGAACCAGGATGGATAAGCTACACACTAATTCCAACACCTCTCTGTGATTTTCCAGCAACTCCACCCATCAGCTCTACTCACTCTTGTCTGCTCCACCAGTGAGGATGGAGCGAATGGAGCGGTCTTTCCTCTTCTTGTCCTCTGGGTTGGGAGGTAGAGGCTTGGGCTGGTCCTTGCTGCAGGCTCCTATCAGGGTACTGGTATTCCTCATTGGTGGCGCAGGAGGTTTGTCCTCCAGATTCCCATTATCAGACATCCTCAGCTGAACAACTGTGTGAGGAGAGAGACAGGTAACTGGTCGGCTTCGACCACAACAGAAGCACATCACTCTTCAGAGATCAAAGTTGCAGGTACATGGGGTAAGTCTGCAATCATGACCAGCAAAAACCACCTTGTCTTCCAGGTGGAAAACATTCCCAGTCTTAACTGAACTTAAAAAGACTTCAGGAATCTGCTCATACTGGCAACATTGAGGATTATGTTCCACTATAATATCCCTAAAAAGCATTCAGGAGGATGATCTCTTCCAAGCATACTCAGGCAGCTGGATGGACTTTACGCATAAAGCCCTGGAGCAACACAAAAGACTAAACCCCTGTAAAACCCATACTTAAACAATAGGAAACAATGTACAAGAGTGGCAGAAAAGTGCTCATCATTTTCTGACTGTACAGTAGGGGTCCCTCATGGGTCTATTTTAGGACCAATTTTGTTTAGTATGTATATTAGTGATCTTCCTCAAGTATGTCCAGAAGTTAACATCCAAATGTATGAGGATGACACAGTGATTTTTACCCATGCAAGATCTAAAGAACTAATTGCAGCTTAAATCAACTGCTGCAATGAGTAAGGTGTCAGATTGACTAGCCAGTTCATGTTTGACCCTGAATGTAAGCAAAACTACTTCCATGTATTTTTCAGCAAGGAAAAATAATTCAGTTAATCCTGATATTTTAATTAATGGTGAGGTCATTACAACTGTGACATGTTAAATATCTAGACATTATACTTGATGCTGGCCTGCCTGAAAAAAGTCATTAGTAATGTTAGGTATAATCTTACTCTTTTTAAAACCATCAGGCATCAGTTGACTTTACCAGCCGCAAAGCTTTTTGAACACTCTATGATTTTCCCCCATTTGTCCTACTGCATAACAACCTGGCTGCAGGCAGGTGTAACACCCCTTAAGCTTGTGTATTCACTCTATAAACAGATCCTAAGAATACTAGATAAAAAGCCAAGGGACTATCTTCTCTGCAATAAAAATATGATTTCCTTAATTTTGATAATTTCTTATCTTACTCTGATGCATGTTTGATATTTAAAATTATCAATAATCTTGCACCCCCTCCTCCTAGGGGGTGCTTTACTGATCCTGACAATAGCAGCAGAGGCTGCAGGACTATAGCATTTACAAGGAGTGACTGGGTGGCACAGTTCAGAAGGTCAGTGTTTGGTCAGTCTGCTTTCTCAATTAGAGTGTTGGGAAAGCGGAACTCCATTCTCACAAATATTAGAGACTCTGGAAGTTTTGCAGTTTTTAAAAGCAAAATTAAGCTTTGGCTGAAATCAATCCAAAAGTGTCATCATTAATGATTGCCTTGAATTTATTGTATAAATTATATTGATTCTATTTATTATATTGGACCTGCATATAATCATGTTGTTTTATGTAGTGTATCTGTTATTTGTTGTGTTTGACCTTTGCCTTCCTGCCCAGGGATGACAGATGCAAATTAGCAGCTAGCTAACTCTGGTCCAATTACTTTTAATTGTGTGCTGTCCCTGTAAAACTAAGCAATAGAATAAAAAAACAAATAAATAAAAATGTGCACCATGACATATTTCTTTGATGAAATAATACCAAAAGCAGATTATTTGCCCCATGTGATGTACTGTTTGACTCTGTGCATGCAAAGTGCAGCAGCGTGAAAATAGAAGTAATTTCATGAAATGTTCGGCTCAGCCGATTTGTTCATTCATGCTGTCGTTGCCGTTGGAGGCAGGCACTTCTTCCAGTCTCAGTTTGCAGTCAACACTACTCCCTCCAGGGATACTCGCCTTGATTAAGGCATTTCTGCAAAACAGCATGTGAAGGGCTGCTGCTAGGATAAACCTTGAGGCAACCCGGCTGGTTCTGCACTGTGCTTTTGCGGGTAGTTTGAGATGGACTTTGTAAAACGGGTAGCAGAGCAGAATGGGCTTCAAACTTGCTGAGTACCCAATTCAAGCAGTCAGGGCTTGAAAGAAACAAATAGATGTTGGTGAAAGATATAAAAAGGTATGAACAAATATCCATTTGATTTCATAACATGGCTTTAATACACACAAATTTTACCTCAATTGCATCTTAATGCCTTCAACTGCACTTTACAGTACTGCTTTGATGAACCATAGCTGATCTCCTTGCACAAAAAACCTAAATATTGTTATTATTATTTTTATTAGGACTCTAGTTTTGTTATGATTCTGCTTGTTGGCCATGCTTCTGATCTGCCTGCCATGTTCGTGATTGCTTGGATATTGATCTTTTGCTTGCCTGACCATGTCTGGATTTGTGTATTGTATTTTGGTTCTGGTTTATGTTCATGTATTGTCTAGTTTAGTCTTTGCCATGTTTTCCATCTTACCATAGTTTCATTCTGGTTCATGTTTTTGATTTTGCCATGCATTGCACTTTGTCTCCCCCTTTCTGTTCTCTTGTCTTGTCTTTGCTCACAGCCCCAGTATTGCGTGCCACTCTTTTGGGTGATTTAATGGTTTCTGGATTTCAATCTTCCTTCCAATCTTGTTTATTTCCATCGCCTTGCTTTTTCTAACCATTTTTCTAACCAGTTTGTTATTTTTGCTAGAGTTACTAACACAAACTAACATTGTATATAATACTAACTTACTAACGAGCACTAAAGGATTGTATAGCTGCACTTACTAATTAAGAAGCTCTCAGCACTCGCCCTGTTCCAATCTCCGCGTCTTGTCTCTCCCTGATCTTCTCTGCTGCGTTTCTGTGGATTCTCCACATCTGCTCACGCTGTCCTTTCTCTCATTATCTATACACGTTAGAACTCCTTGACTGGAGCTTTATATCTGTCTACAAGATTGTCTTGTGATCCCTGTCTGCGTTTTGGCTGTTGCCTATTTCATGTGATTAGGTTCTCCCTCATGTTCCCTCCTTTGTAATTAGTCTGACTTCCTCCACCTGTGTTGTGTTAAGCATGTGACTTCCCGTGAATGTATATTAGGAGTCTTTTCACAGCACTTCCTTGTCAGAACGTTTCTCTTTTTTACTTGTGCTGCTATCTCTTCGCCTTGTACTCATAGGGTTACTCTTTTGACTGGACCGTCAGACTTACGATTTTTGGCTCTGCTCTTTGGTGCTATTGTCTGTATCTGTCACGAATCCTTTTCGCCCGACTACGAGTTTTGTGTTTGCTGCCCTGTTAGCGGTTTGGATTACACCCACTGGATTTTGGCTTTTGCTTCTCTGACAAATCTGTGCCTATTGTGCCTGTGCCGAACCTATTTTTTCCCGACCACGAGTGTGATTGGTGCCCTTTTTACGGTTCTGGATTTCACCCTCAGGATTCTGATTTTTGTATTGTGGACATTGTACCGTTGCCTGCTATGTCGGGGGTCTCCCCCCTTCAGAAATAAAGCCTCCCTTTTTTTGTACTCTCTGGTGCTCGCTTGTGGTTCTTACACATAATCCTGACAAGTTTAGGTTAGCACTGTAAAATTATTCTTATCTCCAAGAGATCTGACTCAGATTTTACTAGCCTGAGATTATAGTGTTGTTAATATCCCTATTCTGTATTTAACTGCATATATTATTCTGCATTTTACCGTCTATGTCTTTTTTTTAATATATACTTCAGGCTAAAAACCAGGCCCTCAGTTACTAGTTTTGTTCTTTTCTCATGTAAGTGCAGAGTGGAATGACAAATAAAACTCTTTTGAATCCTTTAATTATCTAGAGTAATTCGTGTTACAAGAAAAGTACTGCACAAAAAACTCATCAGTTTCAGTTGCAATTTGTCCTGTAGGTATACAAAATAGAGAATAATTAACACTCTCAGTGTTCATACTATTAAATGTGGTTTTAAACTGTACTGAAGGAAATTAAAAGTTTACTAAGAAGAGATATTATGAAATGAGTGAGGCTTGCGTTACACATTGTCCAGTATCATATTGTGAAACAGAGGGCAAAGTTAACCGCCAGGAAAAACAACCCCAATTCCAAAATAGTTGGGACAAAGCATAAATTCTGAATAAAATTAAAATGCAATGAATTTCAGATCACATGAGCAAATATGTTATTTACAATACAACACAAATAACATTTCAAATTTATATCCACAAAATTAGTTAATTTCAAATTTTATGGTCTCAAAAGAGTTAGGACACAGGCCGAAAAAGGCTGAAAAAGCAATTAACATGTAAGAGAATCAGCTGAAAGAACATTTAGCAAGTAATTAAGTTAACTGGCATCAGGTGTGTAACATGATTGGCTATAAAAGGGATGTATTAGAGAGGCTGAGTCTCTATGAAGTAAAGATGGCCAGAGGCTCTCCAACCTGTGAAGGCCTGCATAAAAAAATTGTGCAATACTTTAAAAACAATGTTGCTCAATGTCAAGTTGCAAAGGCTTTGAAGGTCTCATCATCGAGAGTGCATAATATCAAAAAATTCTAAATTCAAAAACATGTTTTTTTTTTTTTACTTGTACACACGTGCTCATTAAAGGAACGGCTAATTTTACAGTCAGAATGATCACACTGCGACAGAAAGCTTGCTATTTATAATTCTGATCATCAAAGCAATACGCAAGCTTGTATAAACGCTTTTGAGACCTTATAAGGAGCAAGTATAACTCACTAACACAGTAATATCTGAACTGTACCTTAATTTCACAAAACAGAAATTCCACTAAAAGGAAAAAGCAGACAATATGCTATTGCAAGGTTGAACAGAATTGGTGCAACACACATAACAGGGGATACACAATGCTACCCTCTGTACACAGTTCCATCAACTAACTGATCCACAAGATATACTGTAGAAGGAGAGGGGGATCCAACTGCACATCCATCAAAACTTCCAAAAGCTGCAATAAAAATAATGTGACTCGGGTCACATTATGAAAATTGAATTAATCTTGAAATGGGGCAATAAATACATTAAAATATAAATTAAATATAATTAAATATTAATTAATTTATTAAATAAATTAATAAAAATATTTTTATTTAAAAATAAACAATTTCAAGGGACTACTTTTATTTCTGGGAATTTTTATTTAATAATAATAATAATAATATGACAGGTGTAAAGACTCAATTTCAATATTATCATGAACACCAGGGGAAGAAGCAACTGCTTAAATGACAACTTAACTGTTGAAATAGAACTTACTATAACTGTTTGTGTGGTTCGTGCCATCTCAAAAATCAATCTAGTTTTGCTTGGTAAACATTATTTGGAATCTCACGGTAGTCGTTAGGAGCTTTTGAGCCTGCAACCAGCATTAGCTGTCATATAAACCAACAATGCCGTACAAATCTTAATCTTACATTAGCTTGAGAGTTCATGGGCAAAGACGATCAGTTGGATTATGGACCAACATAGTGTCCAGTGTTTGCTAGCTACATTTTACAGTGTATTGTGGGTCTTTCATCGTGCATGATTTTGAAGAAAGCAAGGAAAAAGAAGCGTGGAAATGGGGGATCCCCTGGGATTCCATAATAAAGCGTTTCATGACTCCTGAGAAAACCATCTCCAAGTTCTTGAGAGAGGCTGCCATGCTGCCAACCACCTCGAAGCCGGTGTCCCTAGGTTGAAGCAACAACGTTATCTATTTGGACATCCTCCACTTGAACACGGTACTCAATCAGCTGAAAACGATATGAAACCGCCATCCACGTCTGCCGCTTCAAGGGCACTAATCCACTCATGTTTTTTGAAAACGTACAGGCCAAAAGTGCATCTGCTGATAATCCATATTGATCAATTTGTTCTGCTAAGGACAGCATTGACTTTCGGAGCACACTGGGATCTTCCATACTGACTGCGCAACAACTTGACCCGTGCAATATTTCCATTGACATAATCAGTGCTGTTCTTGTTGCAGTTACCTAGGTCTGACTGTGTGACCTAACCACGGCCCATTCATTTGAATGTGAGAAAGGAAATAAATGTGGCTTTAAGAAATAAAAGTGACATTAAATAAATACAATTGTGTAAAAGTTTGCATATTCTTGCTGAATTAGTGAAATGTAGTCATTTATTTTGAAAATATGACTCATCATGCAAAAAACCTGTCTTCTATGTAAGGATAAAGGTCACATAAAGTTATTTATTATCACATAGGTGTTTGGCTCCTTTTCAAAGCATAACTGAAATTACCCAAACAGCTCTGATCATGAGTTTACATACCCTTGAATGTTTGACCTTGTAATATAGACACAATAGAAAATTCTAGAAATATAATAGAAAATTAGGGGATATATTGGTACCAAGCCAAGGTCAGGTAGGCCAAGAAAGGTTTCAGCCCAAACTGGCAGGAGAATAGTTTGGGACACAAAACAAAATCCCCAAGAGAAATGCAAAAAAAGGAAAAAGATGGTGAGGTCATTTCAAGGGGCACAATAAGAAGGTACTTCTCAACAATGGTAGAGTTGCTAGAAGGAAGCCATTATTAAACCAATCCCAAAAAAGCCCGCCTAAAATAAGCCAGACAACACCTTGACACACCTCATAACTTCGGGAATATTGCCATTTGGAGTGATGAGACCAACAGTGCTGTGAAAAAGTATTTGCCCCCTTCCTGATTTCTTATTTTTTTGCATATTCGTCGCACTTAAATGTTTCAGATCATCAAACAAATGTTAATATCAAAGACAACCCAAGTAAATAGAAAATTCAGTTTTTAAATGATGATTTAATTCATTAAGGGAAAAAGCTATCCAAACTTACCTGGCCCTATGTGAAATAGTAACTGCCCCCTACATCCTAATAACCGGTTGTGCCACCTTCAGCCACAAGAACTGCAATCAAGCGTTTGCGATAACTGGCAATGAGTCTTTCACATTGCCATAGAAGAATTTAGCCCACTAATCTTTGCAGAATTGTTTTAATTCAACCACAATCATTGCAAGGTTTTTGAGCATGAATGGCCTGTTTATGGTCATGCCACAGCATCTCAAGTCCGGACTTTGACTAGACCTCTCCAAAATCTTCATTTTGTTTTTATTAAGCCATTCAGAGGTGGAGTTACTGGTGTGTTTCGGATCATTGTCCTGCTGCATAACCCAAGTGCGCTTCATCTTGAGGTCACAAACTGATGGTTGCACATTCTCCTTCAGAATTTTCCGGTAGAGAGCAGAATTCATCCAGGTCTGAAGCAGCAAAGCAGCCCCAAACCATCACACTACCACCACCATGTTTGACTTTTGGTACGATGTTCTTTTTATGAAATTCTGTGTTAGTTTTACGCCTGATGTAACGGGAGGCACACCTTACAGAAACTTCAACTTTTGTCTCCTCTGTCCACAGAATATTTTCCCAAAACTCTTGGGGATCATCAGGATATTTTTTGGCAAATGTGAGACGAGCCTTTGTGTTCTTTTTGATCAGCAGTGGTTTTTGCCTTGGAACTGTCCCATGGGTGCCATTTTTGCCCTATCCCTTCCTTATTGTTGAATCATGAACACTGGCTTTAACTGAGGCAAGTGCAGTTTAACTGCACTTTATCTGCAGTTCTTTAGAAGTTGTTCCGGGTTCTTTTGTGACCTCCTGGATGAGTTGTCGATATGCTCTTGAAGTAATTTTGGGAGGCCAGCCACTCCTGAGAAGGTTCACCACTGTTCCAAGTTTTCTCCATTTGCAGGTAAAAGCTCTCACCGAGATTCGCCAGAGTCCCAAAGCCTTAAAAATGGCTTTGCAACCCTTTCCAGACTGAGAGATATCAATTTCTTTGTTTCTCATCTGTTCTTGAATTTCTTCAGTTTGCAGCATGACATGTTGCCTTTTTTTTTTTTTTTAAATTTGGCATCTCCAATCCCACCCGAATCTGGAATGCCCAATTGAGGAACTATGTACAAAGCTTGCTCGTATGCGACCCCTTGCTGCCAACTCAGGATAGTGAGACAGTTCACGGCTCTCCTCCGAAGCACGTGCCTGTCTGCCACTGATTCTTATACACTCATTGGTTGAATCTTCGCAAGTTCAGAAGTAGGGCGGAGGATACCCGAACATGAACCAACCCGGAGTCTTCCTGACGAGCGCCCGTCTGGCCAACAGGAGGCGCTGGAGCAACGAACAAAGATGTTATTGTATATCCAAATCCGGCAGTCCCTTCCCAATTTGAAACCCTGTAGCGCGATAGCCAATTGTGCGCTACTCTGAAAAAGCTGCTGAGATCTTTTAGCCTACTTCACTTTGTCAGACGGTTCTACTGAAATGATTTCTTGATTCATCAGGTTTGGCAGTAATCCGGCCTGGGTGTGGCTAGTGAAATTGGACTCAAAAAATGTGGTTAATCACAGTTAATTTTATGATATAAGAAGGAGGGCAATAACTTTCTCACATAGGGCCAGGTAGGTTTGGATAGCTTTTTTGCCTTAATAAATGAAATCATCATGTCAAATCTACATTTTGTATTTACTCAGGTTATCTTTGTCTAATATTAAAATTTGTCTGATGATCTGAAACATTTAAGCGTGAAAAATATGCAAAGAAATCACGAAGGGGTAAATACTTTTTCACGGCACTGTAGAACTTTATGGTCACAACCATAAGTGCTGTGTTTGGAGAGGCCCATGGTGAAAAATATACCATTCCCACTGTAAAGGGTGTGTGAGCTCTAAACCCACAGGGAATCTCAAGAAAAATCTCCAGCATTACAGTGAACCAAAGCACAAGGCCAAGTTGATCCTCTGGTGGTTACAGAAGAGAAAGGTGAAGGTTCTAGAGTGGCCAGCACAGTCTCCTGACCTCAATATCATAGAGTTGCTTTGGGGAGATCTCAAACGGTGCAGGTCATGCAAGACAACCAAAGAATTTGCAGTCACTGAAGGGATTTTGCAAGGAAGAATTGGCAGTTATTCCACCTGAGAGAATTAGGGGCATCATTGACGAGTATCACAAAAGACTGCACACTGTTATTGATGCTAAATGGGGCAATACACAGCATTAAGAACTCATTACACAGTATTAAGAACAGTTTTAAGAATCTTATATAATTTCTCCAACAAAAATTAAAATGATGACACAGTAAACATAGTTATCATGAATTGTTGATGACTGCATTGCTGTGCCGGTAGGCTACATTATAAAACAATCGCTAACTCATAATGTTGTTTTGTAAAGAGAGGTAATAAGTTGACAGTGGATATTAGGATATCATTCATGTGTCACTCAGCAAATGCAAGGTGTGACACGCCAAAATGAATGAATGAATGAGTCTCAAAACATTGAACATCATTTTTTGCACACAAATGTCTCATTAAAATACAAAGGGATCAATCACTGAAATTATCCCATGACATCTAGTTGAAAACTTAACCCCAGAATTTGTCAGATACAATATTTTCAAATGTAGCCTATTTTTCGGAATTTTTATTTTATTGTTACTGTTATTAGTCAATTAATTACTGTGATTAGCTTCTCTTATTGTAATTATAAAGTTTTTAATCTATTATTTTTCAGGGGAGGACAACGGGGGAGTTAGTGTTGCAATTCTGAAAATGCTAAAATCTGATTCCGCTACAATAAAAATTAGTCGGCCAGTTCGCAATGTACATTCATCCTTTCATAAGCTGTCAGTCAAACTATTATGATCAGTACTGAGAGGTAGCGGAGGGTAGGTTATGAGGAGAAAGTCCAGTTTTCATATTGGAAATTTTGCACACGTCAAAGTCAGTCGGCCGTCCTCTATTCACATACGAAGTCAGACAATAATTTAATATAAAAAAGACACCAGAAATAACAATAACTGCATTTTCCTTTGCTGGTAATATTTCCGGCGACAAGGTCACAGGTTTTGAAAATATTTTACAATCATTAATTCGTCGTGCATGCATGGATGAATGTTAAAATCAGTATGACCAGTAGGCGACAATAAACAGAATTTTCCGCATACACACAAATACTGCGCGGTACCATCATGACGACATTTTCTCAGCTGCTGTCGCATAAGGCAACCTCACACGAGCTTGCAAATGCTTGCTGCAACGCAACGCGGTCAATTTAAAACAATCCCGTTCGCCAGCACTTACCTGCCAAAGTCAAAACTCCGACAAAGCACAGAACAATCAGCTTGTTCGTCCCTCTTACGATTTGCTCCCCTCAGAGGATTTCACACTACTCCCAGGAGCTATTGTAAGGAAATACAGTAGCCTAGGCTACAGGACTGAAAGCGGAATACACATATTTTGTGGAATTGATCTCTTCGACAATCTAATTATCCAGGGATCTAATTGTAATTATTTTTACTATCCCTCTGTCAATGCATTGACGACAGACGACCCAATAGGCAACGCATGAACCATTTTCGAAGTGCTATTATGGACATACTGCAGCCTATGATAGAACAATATGACGTTACCTGAGTTCACATCATGTCCACCCTCGTTTAAATATTTGAAATTGGCGACTGAGAGGTGTTCCGTAACATAGTGGATGAGGATATTAAAGTAAAAATGTAATATGAAACTGAAAGGCCAATGTTGTTCACTGTAAAAACCGCATTTGCTGAAATGTTTTCGGTAGTCTTTTTGTTAATGGAGGCGTCTCAGATTTGTGACTGAGGTTACACTGACATCTACTGGCCATATCGCATATCCGAGATGCGATTCAAAATGAAGCCAGACATTCGTCATTTTTGTGGTGACTCTGGTAGACTAATTGCAAGCGTTGGCCTTTTTTTCAGTGAAATCCGATTCCAGTGTCATTTCTCATTAACCTTGGATTATCTTTAATTTTACAAATAACGTTTTAAAACCTGCCCCGATTTATTCGCGAGGCACGGAGTATAAATACGCTCCTGACCAACCATAAAGATGTAGGTCGAGATATCTGAATTAAACAGGTCTTGAGCGTATATTTTTTAAATTTGAAACATGATTTGTCTTTATCAATGATAAATGAACCAACTGATTGGGAAAATCAGCGATGCGTCAGCTGCATCCTTTAAGTTTGTTTATACTGTACTTTCTCCACCGCAGTCATTGATTGCAATTTTCCTTCTCACAGATTGTGTGTGGAGCTGCCTCAGCCAGGTCTTGGCTCAGCAGCATTATTCATCAATAAAACAAAGTCAGCAGACTACCAGAATAAACTGAACGACAAGTCCCCCCCCCACCCACCCACCCATCAACAGGTCTTTTAATCCCTTATGGCACTGGCATATTCCAAGATAACAATGCCAAGATTCATTGGGTTCAAATTGTGGTTCAGCGAGCATGAGGAATTATTTTCACAAATCAATTGGCCAGTGAGTCCTGACCTTAACCAATGAACGTCTTTGGGCTGTGCTGGATATGAGTAGTTTGTCTCTACTGTCATCGATAGAAGATCTTAGCCAAAAATTCATTAATCTGTGGTTCGAAATAAATATTGACACTCTGCATAGGATTGTCGATTGACGAAACATTGCCTTGACAAATGCACTAAATTATCAAAGCTAAAGTCTGTTCAACAAAATATTAGTGTGTGGGTGAGACTATTTTTAGGCCTGACAGTTGTAATGTGGGGGGGAAAAGCCACTAGATGGCAATATTGACTTTTTTTTTTTTTTGTTAAGCCAGTCTGGAGCTAGGTTTGGGCATGTCTTGGGCATGCCTCAGAGGGGAAAGTCCCAGAGAATTGAAAAAAGTCTGGAAGGTGGGAGGGGGCTGGAAAGAGTATATAAGGAGAAAAATTGAGAAAGGTAGTGGTAGGAGAAAATGCAAGGAGAAATTATGGAAGGATACATTTGACCAGACCTGTCACTCTTTTCAAGACCTGTGAAGCGCGTTTTGTGGATTTTTGCCTGTGTTGGAGCATTTTCTGCTCCCAGGACATCACAACATAGCAACCCCATCTCAAGTACCAAGGGACTGTAAATATCATTATTGTTTCAATCTTGGTCAGTTCTTTGTTTCATAAAATCTATTGAAGTTTTACAATTTTGTCTGTCATCCCTTGCTGTCCGATATGTCATAACAAATTGGGGTCATAACACAGTGTAGTTATAATGAAATTCTTGTTCACTGAAGCTCAAGAGTCTGGATTAGTGAAGTGCCATTACTTAAAGTCATTGGTTTTAGTATTGGTCACAGGTTTTAAAAGTTATTAAAGTAATGATAGCAAGAAAAAAATTTCCAGTTCAGGTGTATTTTCCAAAATGGCATCAATAGCATCTCAAAGCACACTCCAGTGATCACAACAACATCAACTGGAGGCACTAGTAGAGTGCAAACCTCCACCAAGGCAGCACAGTCCAAATCTTGGTGGGTGGGAGCAAAGTTCAGTTGTCACATGTCATAGGATTTCAAGATGGCTGCTGTGGCGGCCATATTGTTTAACTGATCGCAGTCAAAATCAATAAGGTTCATCCCTGATGTAATAGCGACCCACCCACAAAATTTCAGAGATACCTGTTGAGTTATCTTATTCACAAACAAATGTGATGTGAATATGGGCCACTAGATGGCAGTAGTTACCTTTTTTTTGTTAAGCTCAGACTGGAGCTATGTTTGCACATGTTTTAGACATGTCTGGGGAAAGTCCCAGAAAAAAATTAAGTGGCTTTGATAAAGTCAGACAAAGGTAGCAATTTCACTTCCGGATTGTTTCAGCAGGTTGTGTATGAACTAGGTGCAAAGCAGATTCTTTCTAGTGCCTATCATCCAGAAAGTCTGGGTGCCTTATAGCGGTTTCATTCCACTCTCAAGACAATGATGAGGACTTATTGTTATGACCATGAGAAAGACTGGGATGAAGGTGTTCATTTGCTGTTGTTTGCAGCTAGAGAAGCAGTGCAGGAGTCTACTGGATTCAGTCCATTTGAGCTAGTGTTTGGCCATGAAGTGAGAGGACCTTTGCTATTGTTGAGTGAACAATGGCAAGAGGAAGAGCCGCACATCAGTCTGTTAGACTATGTTAGCAAGTTCAAGGAAAGATTGCGTGCAGCATGTGACCTAGCTAAAGAGAACTTGAAATCAAGTCAGGGAAAAATGAAAACTTGGTATGATCATAAGGCTAGAAGCCGTGAGTTTTAACCAGGAGATAAGGTCCTTGTGTTGTTTCCCTTGCAGTCTAATTCATTGCAGGCTAGATTTCATGGTCCTTATGAAATTCTGACAAAACTCAATGATCTCAATTAGATTGTAAAGACTCCAGATAGGAGAAAGCCAAAACAGTTGTGTCACATTAACATGCTGAAGGCTTATCATGATAGAAATGCTAGGGTTGCAGCTGTCACTTCAGATCCTCCAATGGCCGAGATTTGTGAAGATGAGGGGGAGTTTCAAGATGATGAACCTAGAATTAAAGCTGAAGTTCTTTCATGTAAATTGTCAAATTCTGAAGTGTTGCAAAATCTTGATGTAAAACTCCAGCGCTTAGAACCCTCACAGAGAGATCAGTTTAAGAGGTTGATCAAGAAATATGAGGATCTGTTTCCTGATGTTCCAAAGAGAGTTTCTATAGCCTCTCATGATGTAGATGTTGGTGATGCCAAACAAATTAAACAGCATCCGTACCGGATGAATCCTGAAAAGAGAAAGATTGCTGAGAAAGAGGTTGAGTACATGTTAGAACATGATATTTATCAGACCCTCCAACTCAGATTGGAGTTCACCCTGTGTGCTAGTTCCAAAACCTGATGGAAGTACTAGATTCTGTACGATTATGGCAAAGTCAATGCTGTAACTAGAACTGATGTGTTTCCAATACCTAGGATTGATGATTGTATTGATAGAGTAGGGCAAGCAAAGTTTCTGACCAAGATTGATTTATTGAAGGGTTATTGGTGTGTGCCTTTAACTGAGAGGGCCAAGAGCATCTCTGCTTTTGCCACACCATCTGGGTTGTACCAGTATGAAGTCCTACCCTTTGGCATGAAAAATGCCCCAGCCACGTTCCAAAGGATGATACAGTCTACAATCGCCGGATTGCCACACACGAGTGCGTACATTGAAGACTTGATCACATGGAGTGACTCCTGGGAAGAATATCTGAAAGATGTAGAGACGTTTTTCCAGCACCTGACCCAGGCCAACCTGACTGTTAACCTGAACAAGAGTGACTTTGGTTGTGCTACTGTCACCTATCTTGGCTACGTCATTGGCCAGGGTAAGGTGGCACCCATAAATGCTAAAGTCCAAGCGATCATGGACTTTCCAGTTCCTGACAACAAAAAAGCTTTGCGCCGCTTCCTTGGAATGATCGGGTACTACCGCAAGTTCTGCAAGAACTTTGCTGAGATTGCTGTCAGTCTAACTAACCAACTGAAGAAAGGCGTAAAGTTCACTTGGGATGATGCATGCCAGAGAGCCTTCGATCGCCTGAAGTCTCTGCTGTGTCACTTCCCCGTGCTCAAATCTCCTGACTTCAACAAACCGTTCTCAATCGCGGTCAATGCTAGCGACCAAGCTTGTGGATCTGTGCTCCTACAGAGAAGTGACTCTGATGACATTGAGCATCCCGTGGCATACTTCTCCAGGAAGTTCAATCGCCACCAAAGGAACTATTCCACAATAGAGAAGGAGCTGTTGGCTCTGGTCCTATCTTTACAACACTTTGAGGTTTATGCTTGTACTGGGCAAAAGCAAATGATTGTGTACACTGACCACAATCCGTTAATGTTTTTGAGTAAGATGAAAAACAAGAATCGGAGATTGATGAATTGGAGTTTGATTTTACAGGAGTTTGACTTGGAAATTAAGCATGTAAAGGGTCCTGACAATGTAACTGCTGATTGCTTATCCCGTGGTTGAGTATGTATATATATCACGTGTTTATTCGAATATTGTATGATATGTATATATAGACAAGTGTCCACTTAACCATTTTGTATTGAAAAGAAAAATTTTGCCTTTGAGTCAAAATTATTCCCTTTTGGAGTGGAGGTGTGATGTGAATATAGGCCACGAGATGGCAGTATTTAACTTTTTTTTGTTAAGCTCAGACTGGAGCTATGTTTGGACACATTTTAGACATGTCTGGGGCAGAAAATAAAAAAAAAGAGGTCTAAATGTGGGTGGGGTCTGCAAAAGAGTATATAAGGAGTAGAATTGTGACAGTGAAGTAGTAGGAGAAATTGCAAGGAGAAGGATACATGTGACCAGACCTGTCATTCTGTTTAAGACCTGTGAAGCTTTTAGTGGATTTTTGCCTGTGTAAGAGCATTTTCCTCACCCAGGACATCACCAGGAAACCCACAAAAAGGACTAAATATTTTTGTTTTTTTTTCTTATCAATCTTGGTCTTGGTCATTAGTTGTAGGTTAGTGTTAGTCTTTGTTTGTTCATTAAATGTGTTTAAGTTTTAAATTGTGTCTGTCATCCCTTGCTGTGTAAATGTAATAACAAATTGGGGCCATAACACAAACATGCATAAAAACAAACAGCACCAAGCACATATTCTCCTGCCAACTTCGTTTGGCGGAGGTACAAAATAAATTATGCCATTAAATCTTTTTTCACAGGTAAAACATATTTTACATGAACATTAAAAGTTGTGACACAAATAAGAAATTTGCATTTACCATGTGAAAGAAAATTTACAAGTAAAATTAATTATTGGGAGTGTGGAAGAAAATGTACTGTGTGTGCAGGCTGAAACACCCATTTATTCTGACCTTGGAAGCACATATCTGCAACTTTGTGATTTGTAAATGAGCTTTTAAAATTGGTTGCACCAATGACAAAGGATTTTATTTTATTTTTTACATTAATGTATACATATTTATTTAATTCTTTTCATGTACATACAGATGTTTGGCATGTGATATTAAAATGAATATGGTGCATTTTTTCCAGTGTCTGTAAATGCTCTTCAAGCATTATACCTGGCTTGTAGGATCAGCCGTTTTCCCCCTCACAATATTTGAAATTAAAAAGAAAAGGCATAATAAAGAATTTTGTCAAATGTGACTGAGTGTATTCTGAGAATTATCCAAATATTAGTGAAGAATATACATGATTTGGTGAAAATCCAATTTTATATTGAAAATATCGCTGAGCCTGCACAAGAAAGCTGGATTACTGACTTGAACCGGATGCACTGGGCAAAGTCTGAACTCTCCTTGTTACCATTAGTCTAAATTCCAAATATGGGAGTGTTCCTCGCGACTCTCATCCTGGATTGTGACACATCCCTGTCATGCCAAACTGAGGCGCGTTCTCATGCAGTATACAGCACGGCCATCTCTGTGCTGCTCTTTGACAAATTCATCCCTTTGCTTGTCTGAGAAAAGTGCTGACGACAGGGCTGCAGACTCCGCTTGCGTCAAGAATAGGAAGACGAAGTGAAAGCTGCATTTTCAATCAAGCACTTGCAGTGCCTTCCAGACTCACTGTATTAACCCTAAATCAGACGCAGTTGAAAACCTATCATGTGGCAACTTGTTTAAAAGAGCTCCCCGCATCTGAATCACCTGTGCTGGAGCAGGGAGAGATCTAAAGCAGGCAGGGCGAGGGGTACGCCAGGAGAGGTAATTGTGTTACACTGTATACAGTGACACTGAACCTAGGGTCCAGTTACAGCAGCCTATTCAAAAAGTAGCAAATGGCTATCAGTCTAGTTCATATGTCCAAGCTTGGAAGTATCTCATGATAAACAGTCACCTGGTGTGCAATAAAATTTTTTTCAAAATCGCAATGGACATATTTTTGGCTTTAGCCTACTCTGTGTGAGTCCAGATGCATTAAATGTAGATGCATAATAACTGATTACTGCAGACAAATTTAAACATTTATTCTCTGTTCAACATAATGCATATCATTCCTAATTTCAGAAACTATAATCCCAAAAACGAATGATTGAAAAATAAAATAAAATCAATACCTGCCTTATTCTGCAGTTTATATCTTATCCTTATCCAATCTTTTAGGAATATTTCATAAATTTTCAATACTGTTACATTTTTTAGAGACAATTCTGTCCGATTGACGAGCATTAGGTTTCTGGAGCAAACTGGCTTTTGTCAGTCAGTTGTTAGCTGCTTTTAAAATGGATTATACACAATCAGCATTCAATATGCCACCTAATGCAGTCAAGGAAATGTAATTTGCCAAACTGAGCAGCCAAAACGAAAAGTTCGGACCAGTGCCCCTTGTGTTGTCTTTGTACATCGGACTTAACCTTCTTATTTAACTACAAATTAAGAAGAAAAACACAATGTACAAGATGTGCACAAGGACAATTCTGTCTTACAATGTGAAAAGAAAAAAATAAACACACCAATTATCATAGGCTGATATGTTCAACTCATTACTTCAAATAATTGCTGACAAATACAAACATTTTATTTCAGATTGTATACCGAGACTAATGATACTATTCCTTGCCACAGAAAACTTAAACACATGAAGTACAATTCAGCCTTGAGTTCCGGGTCCACCTTAGCTCAAAGAATTAAGATTAGCTGAAACGTTAGATGGAAGACACACAACACTAAAAGACTCAGTGCCTTAACAGGGATTGTGGTTATAAAAAGCCATTCTTCACATTTCCCTCATCAGGTGCTTCAGTGGACTGCCAGTAGAAAAACTCTGCAATCTGCAGCATCAAAGTCAGAGGACAAAAAAGTCACCGGCCCCACAAGAACAGATTTTGTGAACCAGTAATAGGGTAAGTATTCATGTCTTCATGAGCGAAATGTGGAACTACCACTGATCAATATAGTGATGGTGGGAACTACTCATAAGGTTGTTACACATAAGAATTCATGTGCACTGCATCACCATGTTGATCGGGCGCAATGCGGCAAATATTAGGGACGTCAGAGTCAATGTGGCTTGAAATCCAATGAACAGAGATGACAAACAATGAAAAATTATCCTGTCCTATCATACACCATACATGTGATATAATATTTAGTGCTCAGTGAGAAATTCATCATACAGACGGTGGATTTTCAGCCAGATAAGTGAGCATTTGAAAATGGTTAGCTGTTGCCAGGGTAGGACTGAAACCTGCATTCTGTGAGTCAAAGGCTGTTGAGGCCAAAGGTGAACAAAAGCCAGGGAAAACAAAGCCTTTATCAGTGGTCCACATCTGCATCCTCAAACTGGCCAACCTCAGCCACAATGCCAGACTCCTCCGCTTGGGCAGGGTCCACCATCATATCATCTGTAACAGGAACAAAGTAATAGAGGGGGTTGTCACAACTAATTTTATGGCCATTTCTTGAGGCTTTCACAATACCTAGAAGAGGACACACAGAATGTAGTGAAAAAGATTTTGGTAGAGATATTGCAAATGTTGAGCGGAACCAAGTGCTGGTTTTAAATGAGGTTGAAAAAGCCCTCGTTATTCACTGAACCATTTTTCTCTGTGGCTGATCAACAAGTCCCATTACAAAACTCTGCAGTAAGATCAAATAAACCATCATGGATTGATGAAGAGTTGAGGGAAAGTATGCAAAAAAAGAGATTAGCTGAAAAAAAATTGCCATCACTGCTAAAAGAACGGATAAGTTGCAAAAGTACTGTGTAATGAGAGATAAGGTTACAAATCTAAATCGGAAGAAGAAAAAAGCTATTATCAAAATAAAATTGAGGAGTAGAAGTATGATGGTAAAAAACCTTAAATCAAATAATGGGCAGAGCCAAAAACAACATTTCTTCTTTCACTGAGGTGGGTGGAATTTTTTTAATCAGAGCAGATGACATTGCAAACTATTTCAGTAACCATTTTGCAGATAAGGTTGACAAGTTAAGCAGCGAAATGGGCTTTCATAGTGGGGGCAGTATGTCATCTCGAATAATAACCAACTCTAACCTGAAAAAATGTTTCTGCTTTTTGACCTAAAGAAGCTGATACTGTGAAAAATTGTAGCTTTTCTCTCCCTAAATATGGGGGAGTGACCCAGGGAAGTTGCTTTGGGCCATTACTATTCTCTACATGTACTAATGACTTGCCTTATGTGTTACATTTCTGTGGTGCTACTCCATTCGCAGATAATATGACTGTTCATTTTGCATCAACTAGTATAAATCAATTAAGGAACACACTAATCAAAAAGTAGCTCACCTTTTCACACCCACCCAGCAATTGAAATAAAAACACACAATGACCACAAGTGAGAGGAATGAGTGCAGTAAAAGTGCAAGACTCCATCAAATACTTAGTTATGTCAAGAGCGAATGGGGGCATAAGTAGGCCTGCTGACTCCACAGGTTCCAATGCTAGCCTATTTGTCTGACCCATGGTTAGGGCACAGCTGTAGACAGCTAACTTTAGCTAGGGGCCAATTAACCCATTAATGACCACTGTCCCATTTTTGAGTCACAGCACATTTTAACCTGTGTAACCCAAGTGAATGCAATACTGTGACTGAAGTGCTGCAGGTTAATCAAGGGAAGTAACTCGCATCCAGGAAAACTGCTTATGACAGTGGTCATCCTTTGCAGCACTGGTGGGGGCCACCATTTGTACGAATGTCTTGAATCTGTAACAACACTATGAAACGCTCTAAAAGGTGGGAGTGCCATTTTTTACTGAGACATTTACAACACAAAGAAAAAACTGGAGATTATATTACTCTCTAAATATGTTTTTTCTCATAATGATGATTTCTTATGATTTCATCGATCTACGTACATTTGTAATGGGACATGTATATTTGGGGTCCTCGTTGACAAAATTATTTTTCACCAGAATTTAAGCGTTAGAAAGGCATTGCACACCGTATCCGATAGTAAAATGTAACTATTACTTTGAAAAGAAATTTGGGCATTAATGGGTTAACCCCTTTCTGCAGATGTAGATGCCCGCGTCTATAGACCTGCAAATTGGAAGCACGCTGTTACTGTACTCGATCACTAGATGGCACCCCCGGATCAGTTATTGAATGTTCACAAGCAAGCAGACCTCGAACGCGGTTCTGAATACTGTGAAGTTCACTCCACTCCCTGTTTTTCGAGAGCTGCATGAATTAAACTCCTCAGCTAAGCCTGATGTGCAAACTGGTCAGTATCCTTGCCCATAGTGTCGATTCAGCAGTTTAAAAAAACGATATCTTGACACAGAAAAAATCGTTATCCTTTGTAGCAACCAGTTTAGCCACAGTGAGCTAACAGTATTCCAATTAGTAGTTCAGAAAAATCAGTTTTCTGAGGCAAAAAAATCGACAAGGTATTGATTCTCTCACATTCTATTGCCTATTACAGTTGTCCCATACAAAAAAAATTTGTAGTTCCCTACCGTGGATTTACGCGTAGATTCCTTCATTGACAAATCCAGCGCTTCCTTATATCCACCCGAGTACTGGCGTTGATAGCCAATCACTCAACCATACACTCAAGCTCTTCTGCGTAATTGTAGAGTTACACTTCATGGCCTCGTGAAGTTTCCCTGATAACAATGTATTGATTGGCTCGTTTCTTATCCAATTCCCGAGTGTTTAAACATTTTAGAGTAAGTGAAATACATTGATTGGACAAACACAGAGCATACAAACCAATGCGTATCAGCAGGCTCGGTTGTATCCTGTCTACGTTATGCACATTACGCGGCTAAAATAGACGGGATTTATAGAAAATCGGTTCGCAAAACTGGCCTTGAAGTGTTCAGTTACATTACAGGATTTAAATGAGAACGATATGCTCTATTGGAATTATTTCGAATGAAACAGGACCGGAGGGTTCCTGCTACTGGATACATCGGTCTCTATTTTATACAGTCAATGTCTCTGGAGGAGGGATTCACGAAAAAGGTCAGGCTGCTATTTTTGTTTGGTTTTTTTTTTCTGTTTCGGAATGTATATGTACTCAACAAAGTCGAATGTCGAGGTTTTTTTCCTGTTTAAAACGCGAACTGCCCGTGCATTTTGGTGTGGACCCCCGGTGCGTTCATTGCACGTTTCTTTTGAATCGGGAGAGGCAATGGATTTGATTTTCCCTGAAAGTGGAGTGTCTGTTCAGTTAAAATAAGGTATATTTCAGAATTCAGATATTACTGAGTTAGTGAGGTGTACTTGCTCCTTATAAGTGTTGAAATGGGTTCGTGAGCTTTGAAGAGGGGACTGGTAGCTTTCATTAGAGGGTGAATGTTCTGACCGTTTAATTAGCAGTTTATTTAATGCGTGTTTGTGCTGGCTTTGAAGAAAAATGGCCAAAACTCTAAACTTTATTATGGAGAAAAGGCATGTTTCGTATTTGGAGAGGTTACTGGTGACCACTGATATTCAACTGCACTGATATTGATAAATTCATACTAAACTCAACCAGAAAATCATTCGTTCATATTAAATTTCATGCCTTAAAGCTTTAATTGTGTTAAATACATGATTTTTTTAATGATTTGACAGCAAATCATTTTGAGACTTTGGGGAGACACTTGGGTAGCTGTATAATTTGGCTAATAGCATGTAGGTAATCTAGAATGTAATGTTGAAAATGAATTCTACTTGTGCTCAAGGAGTTTATGATACCAGAAATGTATAGTTTTAAGCCCCAGCAGTTTTTCAATCGTCAGAATTATTTCTTTTGCAATTTCAATGGTGAATTCTCATGAAGATTTTTTATGTTTGCTGCTCCTTTTCTCTACCAAAATCATGAAAATAAACTGAAATACAATGTAATTCTAAATGCTGTAAGTGTCTTTCCTGAATTGAGCCACATTTTTCCTCTTTGTGAAGCTTAAATCTTGAATTATACAGCATTAAAGTGGGTAACCCATAAATAGCCAAATTTGGCTTCTGCACAAAGGGGTTAAGTTTGAATTGTGTAATGTTGAAAGCAGACACTCATTCCGAATTTAACCTACAGATCCATTACTGACTTTCAGTCATCTCAGTGTGAAGGCCTGCTTCAATAATGTTAAAACTAACATTTTCATGGATGTTTACAGTCACTTTAACAAAGCAAACCATTCTGCACTTAGCAATAGTTTGAACTTGACAACTGAAGGACTAATCAATGTGGGGACAAGTACTTATGGCCATAGAATTAGCAGCAAGTTATCATGCCTCAATTAAAACCAAGATCTTTTCATCACAGTAGATCTAAACTTATCAGATTTTACCTAAGGGAGCAATTGATGAGAGCTGCAGGTGTTGTTCCCATACCACCTGCAATTTGACCCCTAAATTTCGGTCTTACCCTAAATGATCTGGGGTCTGGCAATCATTTTTTGAGGCAATCTCTGAAGTCGTGAATCACAGGATCTCTCCCAGTCCACAGGCAGCAATTTTTTGCAGACCACCAGATGATCTTCTGACCACAACTCTCCCTTTCAGTGTTACCACCTATATGTCTTTGATTGCCCATAGAGGAATTATTTTAACAAGAAAGACTCTCTGCCTCATACCAGTAGTTGACAAATGACAATTTGGCACCCTCCAAATTGGAAAAAAATCAACTTTGCATTACGAGGTTTGTCAGATTTACACCCCATAGTTTTTACACCCGTTAGAAAGCATTGATTAATGGTTTTAAAACACTTTGTAGTGGTGCAAGCGTTCAACTACAAAAACACCGCCTGGTTGCTCCCCAAATATATATGCGTGGTTAACCAGCCAATCTGTCCACGAGATTTGAAGTTTGATTGGTCCTGTCTGATACCAGGAATCCAAAACTTGCAGACTAGATGATACTCAATTCATGCATATTTTTTTAATTATGCATTTATATAAATGCAGCTTAACATTTTTTACAGAGCGTAAGATGCAAAGTCAGCTGTTCTTAGCTATTCTTGAATTTTCGCCTAGATGCAAATTCAGCCATTCCTTACATTATTCATTGTTTTTAATAAAAAAATTCTTTAAAAACAAAAAAAAAAAAAGAGAGGTTTACGATCATGTCTTGTGCATCTGCTCTCTGTTCTAACCCCTGCCATGCAGGGCTGACTGGCTATTGATTCAGCCAGCATGCTCTCCAGTCTCTCCAGGGTGGCCTGGCCCTCCAGGGTAAGATGGGAAAAGCCATCCTCGAACGCGCAGAAAGTGGGCACGTCCACTTGGCCTTCTTCTGCAAAGGGCGGTAGAAAGATAATCTATATGATTGATCATCTCGGCTCTCCAGGATACAACAAGAAGGTGCCAAAAAAATACCCTACCCTTGCTCTAACTTTCGCTGTGCAAGTGGAGCCTCGTTAAGGAAGACACAATGGGCACTTTCTATGAGACAAGACTGAACTTGCTGAACACTAACCGGCCTTCTCCACGTCATACTCGTCTCCATCAAAATCTGAGTCTGAGTCATCAGGGTCTGGATGCAAGGCCTGGCAGTCACACATGGCAGAAAACATGGACTCCACTGGAGAAACACAGCCATAAAACAAGGCATAAACGCAGGTACAAAGGAACAACACTAGAGTAAAAATGTAGGCCAAACAACAAAAAACCCTGCATTTCCAGTAATGTCAGGAATTAGGGGTAGAGTCAGTGGGTAGGATGTCTTGAGAGAATTTTTGTTGGGCCTGCGGTCAATCCCAACTTCGATCCTTTCCAAATTCTATCCTGGATGACGAAACACCCAAATTAGAGTTTAAATTATCATGTTCAATCAGTTTCTCCCTCTGGTGTCTTTTGTGATTGTATGACAGTGGAATTATAGTATGTAGCTCATATTTGCGCGATGCGGTAGCCTATTCAGGGTGCAGATTGTGTTGGGGGGCACATTTTCCCAAATAGAATTTTTAGTGTAGGCTCGGAAAACATGTTATAACAATTTGCATTGTCACATGTAAACCCATAAAAGGTATATGACAGTATTATTGGTGATGACTCCGTCAACAATGACAATCAATTCAACAATCAAGCAATTCGCTGAAGGGTTGACACAGGCATCTGAAATAACAGAAATGATTTGAATTATAATAAGAAAACTTTTCCAATGAGCTTGATAATCTGACTCATTTACCACACGTTTTGCCAAGACTTTGGGTGTCACTAAAGGCAATAGAGTACAGTGCTTTTTGTGTAATAATGAACTATGACTGATAAGACACTACAAGACTATTTCACATGCAGGACATTTAATCTCAAGCCAAAACATGTGAATCAACAAAGACCACTTGACCTCACCACTGCTTCAGCACTCACAGGCAGTTTTATCACTGGGGACAAAGCGAATCTCTGTGATGGGGCCAGGCGAATCATCTTCTTCATCATCATCATCATCATCATCATCATCATCCTCTTCACTGCTGTCTGCATTCTCTTTCTTATGGGCCTCCTTGGCTTCGTCCTGCATGCCCTTGTCCCCTGGAAAACAGTTGTTTGATTTGGCAGTGTGCTGAATACTAATAAGATATCTGCTGAAACTGTCAATTAATTAAAGAAAGGTACACCCACGAGAACAATGAGGGAGGGAAGAAGAAAAAAAAAAAAAAATCAGTGTCACTTCTCATATTAGAATTTTCCTTAAATCAGTAAATCACAGGAATCAATATGAAGGTGGTCCTCTCTTGGCTGCTATGAGAACCTCTGCGAATGTTTTCCACTAGATGCTGCAAAATTCTAAGAGAGATTGGATTGATTGAGCAGAAAAGCATCATAGAAGTTGGACAATAGTGTTGAGTGGCTTTGGGCTGCCTTTCCAGTTTCTGATCATAATGGTGTTTGATGGGGTGAAAGTCAGGGTTCTGTAGAAATCAATCAATTCCTCTACACAAACCCCAGAAACCACGTAAGGAGCTCGCCCTGTGCATTGAGGTACAGGAAAACTGACACAGGAGGGGCATTTCCCAAGGAGAGTGATGGAATGTCATTCTTTGCCATAGAATCGAGATCTTCCTCAACCAGAGCTACAAACTCAATTCCACAAGAACTGGGACAGTCAGTAATATGCATTTATAACAGTGGTTCTCAAAGTGGGGGGGATCTACACAATTGTACACAATATTAGGTCATAATGTTATGGCAATGTTATGTTATCAGTGCAAGCCAGTCTGCATATGATCAGTGAGAACCATGTCAAACTGAAGTGAAACCCATAATTCAGCAGAGGTCTAGCTAGCTCCATGCTTTACACACAACCATTACTTGTAGCTTCCTGAGTTTTCATCTTGCAGAGTTAGCATGTTAAGTACAAACCCCAATTCCAATGACGTTGGGACATTGTTCTCAATGCTCATGACATGGGTAACTTGCACATCTCTGAAGACAACATTAATGCTGAACAAGATATACAAGTTTTGGAGCAAAATATTCTGCCACGAGGACATCATTCTAATGGAAAGCATTGTTTATTTCATCGAGACAGTATCAAACACTGCATCCTGCATAAACAACCACATGGCTCTGTAGTAAAAGATTCTGGGTGCTAAACTGGCCTGCCTGCAGTCTAGACCAGTTACTCACTTGAAATATTTTCCACATTAAAAAAAAAACAACAAATATGTCAAAGGAGGCCACAAAGTATTAAGCAGCTGAGATGCAACATCAACCAAGAATGGAGAAACATTTTGCTTTCAAAACTGAAGCAGGTTGGTCTCCTCAGCTCCCAAGCACTTAGTTTTGGGAATAAACAAGATGATGCAACACAGTGGTAAACATGCCCTTGTTCCAACTTTTTTGAAAGATGTTGCCAGCATAAAATTCAAAATCCAATGAAAAATATATATGGGTTCACATCGCAAAATGTAAGGATTTTTCAGTATATAGCAAGGCATATTTCACCATGTATAGCAGTACTTGGGAATCGCCCTCATCATCGTCTGTCAAGGGCGGCACCAAGTTGATATCGCCAGAATACCGCTTGAAACGAGAACACCTCTTCTAGCAAGAATCCTGCCAGAAATCTCGAGAGAGGCACATTTGATTTGACCAGTTCCAAAGACTCTGAAGAGCAAGACCCTTCATATAGGAGCAAGACGTGCGTCTCATACATCCAGTGTGGACGGTCTAACCTGTTCACATGGATGCCGAAATAAAAAGCGAGAGGTAACGCCATGCAGCAGCTGCTGACGCATCCAGTGTGACCCAGGCCTGAAATTCTTTCACATTGACTCTTGGGGATTTTGCGGCTTCTCTTGCCATCCTCCTCAGTATCCTGAGGGGCAAACTGCAGTTGCATCCTGAACCCTTGAGGTCTCATAGTTCCATACCTTTTTATACATTTTTTTTAATAATTGCCCTGACAGTCCTCAGTGGCATATTCAATCATCTCTGAATCTTATAGTAGCCATTACCAGATTTACAAAGGTCTTTGACTATCTGCCTCCTTTAATCTGACAGTTGTTAAGTTTTCTTCATGGTGTTGGAGGACATAGGAAATTGCATGCGTTTTACCTCATTTTTATACCCTAGTGAAACAGGATGTGATGTAATGGCCCAATACAATTCCTTTACACTCTGAAAACTTAAATAAGTGGAATATCAAGTTTAATTTTGGTATTTGTTGTTTACAATAATCTTTAAAGGTGCCATTAATTGTGAAACCTTGATTTGGAGTAAAATGATTTTAATTAAATTAGTAAATGATTTCGGTTGGTTTCATTGGAACATTAATACCGAACAGTGTTTCTCACGTTAGAATTTTTCCTGTATACATTTTCTATAATTTTTTAAAGTATTGTTTGTGCACTGCCCGTCAGGGGTTCCAGTAATTTTTGAGCCCACTGTATATCTTTTGCTGAAGTGATGCTTTCGTTTATAGTCAATTAACATATGTGAGAAATACAGAAATTAAAGGCCCTTCGAGGATATCCAACAACAATGGGGTTTTCACATCCATTACACATGAATGCATCATAAGAACTGACTCCATTTGCATAAATATTGATGTTCATGGACATATGAGTGACATATTTTGACAGTTTCAGTGACAGAAGTCAGTGGTACATTTTTGAAAGGAATCAGCTATGTTGTAAGGTGGGCAAAAAAGATCAGAATTGCCTATGTTTATCACGAAAATGATGTTCATGAAAGTATGAATCTTTTGTACTTTTTTTAATGGGGGGCTTTGCTCCCCTCGTCCCCCCACCAGGGTTCCACCCTGGTCCCAACTGGGAACTTGCAGGAACTTATCGGAATTGCCCAATAAAATGCCTGTATTTCATACAATGTCCTAACATCACCAATATGTCATAATTAACATAACAAATACATTATGAAATGTAATAACCTGAAATATATGCCACAACTGTCCATGGTGTGAAAAAAAAAAACAAGTTCTATATTCACGAAAAAAAAAAAACAGCAGAATAGCTGGCATTTTTTACATGCCTCATTTAGATGTCTTTATAAGGAGGAGGAGTATTGGCAGGCAAGCTGGAGAGAGACAATGCACCTCTCTTTCACCCTTAGCAAGCCCATTGAGCAGTTTGGAGGCAGCCTGAGACAGGCAGAGGACACTTTAGCACAAACAATGGTCCTTTTAAGCTCTCTTTGTGCTGGGAAAACCAGTCAGAGCCAGGGTTTCACTCTCTGGTAAAAGTGATCTTGAGCCTACTGATGAGCCTGAATGACTAAAAGTCTGAAATGCAGAGCAAATCCTCAGCAACAAAGCATTCTCTCCCACACTGAATAGCTTTCTCTGCCAGAACCGGACAACACGGTACACCATACCTCTTTCTCATAAATATATTTCATTGCCATGCTATGATTCTGAAGTTGGCGTATTCTCACCGTTCAGCTTGGTGTTCACCATCACGTAGAGGTGCTCTTGTGGGTACACCTTCATGTCGCGTGAGATGGCATGCAGACTGATAGATGGGTATTCCACAAAGAAGCCCTTTCCAGTCTCATCAAACCAGGACAAGCGGCTGCAAAATGTATTACAGATGGCAAGATACATGAATTCAAAATGAATTCAAAACAAAATCAGTTACTGCCATTACAACTCAGACAGAACATTGCCAAAAGCAGTAAGTGTGGAACTGTTACATGCCCAAGAATGGGGCGGCATGGCTCAGGAGGTAGAGCGGGTAGGTTAGGGATCGGAATGGTTCGCTCCCCGGCTCCTCCAGAGAACGTGTCGAAGTGCCACTGAACCTCACACTACTCCTGATGTGCAGGCTGGCCCCTTGCACGGCAGCCTCTGCCATCAGGGTGAATGAAAGGCATAATTGTAAAGCGCTTTGTGCCACCTGACTAGTGAGTCGCTATATAACAGCAGTCCATTTATCAATAAAGATACATGCACACTAACAATTGCAGATTGTTAGTAAAGTTCTTGGACTTCAGTCACAGTTCAACCCACAGTTGCCCCTGCAATGGAGCACAGCAAGGCACTGTGTAACAGTCTTGTTATACTAGCCAGTGGCAGAGCAAAAAACTTCTCTTACCATTTTCATTTCACCTCTTTTATATTTATTGAACCATTATTTTCCCAATTCAAATAAAAAAAAATCTATTTTAGAAGAGAGACCTGGCCAAGGTCTTTGATTCTGGACATGTAAAATGGTCAATATTATGTCTGCCTGCCTGCATAAGACATTTAACAGTATCGGAAGACATTGATACGAGTGCGATTCTCCATCATACAGTTGTCTATACACAACAGGATAAGTGCATGATGTAGGTCAACAATTACATTACATTAAGTTATAGTTCCTTATGCATTTGTAATACATGGGTGCAGCTGTAACAAAATCCTAAGATGCGCCACGTTCTGTACGTGCCAGTTGCCCTCAAAGTAGCTCACAGTCTCCGTTTCCTACTGTCTTTGCATTGAGGTAAAACTATTATCCAAGAACCCAGAGTTTCCCAACCTCCATCCTGGAGAGCCCCTGTGTATGCTGGTTTTGGTTTCAAGTTGCAATTGAATTATTCTAACAAGCCATTAATTTTTCAAACTAGGTGCTTTCATGCAAGACCACGTAAAATCTTAATAATATTACATCAAAAATGTAATGGCCATGTAGTGCTTATTGGGCTATATAGCAAACATATACCTACATAGAAGGAGGCAAATCTCTGCTCAAATTGAGACGGATATGAATCAACAGGCTGCTAATTAGTGCAAATGCAGATACCTAGCCACCAATCAAAGCCATTGGATAGATGATGAACAATTCAAAGAAAATGTACATGGTCATGAGGCAAACCTGAATTGCAAGGATGTTAAAGAAAGAAAAATAATTAATACCAACCACACTAATAGCCCATTACCTCACTGGTTAATGTTCCCTCTTTTTTATGTAATTGTTTTCCATTTTTCAAGACGCACAATATATGCTGGAGGAGAACATAAATTCCTTTTGATATCATATTTTTCTGACAAAATGTTTATCAATAAGATAAAATATTCCGTCTAAAAATCAAAAGCACGTACTCAAGAAAATTTACCAGCTTGTTAAAATTCTTTTATTGCCATTGTGGTTGAAACAAAAACCACCATACACAAGAGTCCCCCAGGACCGAGTTTGGGAACCACTGTATTAGCCTACAAGACAATGGTCCTCATTTATAAACGGTGCGTGATGCTGAAGAGATACGTACGTCACATTCTTTGCAGATTTCTGATTTATAAAAACAATCTTGAAATTTAAAAAAAGGGAAATTATTAAGATTATGCACAATGTCAATAAATTCTAAGTTCATCCTGATTAAAGAAATGAAAATTCCAAGCAATTTATTTCACACGTAGGTTTATAAATTAGGTTATTTTCCACAAAATGTCATCTATATTTTTTTGTGCGTACGTATTATTTAGGTATGAAATCCACGCAATTTTTTTTATGAATAAGGCTCAATGCCTTAAACGTTGAATGTTTTAACCCAATGGCATAAAAATATTATCACTTCTGCGAACATTTAGTTGAGAGAGTAACTTGGATGGCACTGAAACACACTTGTGCTCATATAAGAAGAACATTGTCATCATACACAAGTAAAAATAAATTACAAACGTCATTATTGCTCAGTGCAGCGAGGCACAAGTCCTTTAGGCATGCTGAATTAAACATTCTTGTTTTCGTTGCTGCAAATGCGCCAATTGTAATGTTGCATTACTCTACTCGTCCACCTGAGAATGCGAATTCTCTAGCCATATGCGTTTGCACGTTCATCCCGCTGCGACGGAGGCATTTCCACAGCAAAAGTTTTCAGGCTACCTCAAGAAAAAAAGTTTTAGCAGCCAAGTAACCAAACTTCGCATGAACACTTACGTCTCCGCAACGTACAAAGTCCCTGATCCCAGCCCTTCGCCGTCCAAGACGACAGTAGTTTCGGACTGCTCGTACCTAATGCCTTCGCTGGGAGGAGAGACGTTTTTCAACAGCACCATGCTGCTAACTTTTTCCGGTTTATCCTGATTGGAATCTGGGGATTGGTCAATATTTCTTATAGCCGTCAATAAAATAATTTATTTAAACTTACAAAAAGAATATAGTTTCATCGATGGAGCAAATGCGAAAACTCACCGACTAGAATATAATATCAAAAATTTCACGGACGTTTGCTCTTGTTAGAGTCATAGCCCTACTCATGCTGCCAGATGAGCTGGCTGAACACGAAATCCCTGCCATTGAGTCGTGATTGGTCATCTTATACAACCCCTGGCAAAAAAAAAAAAAGAAAAGGAAATGGTATCACCACACATAGAGGATGTCTTTCCAGCTTTTCTACTTCATTGCAATAAACAAATCGCAGATACTGAATGGCACAAAACAATTTTTGTTTATTCGCCTTGCATCCGGCTTCACGAAACACACCTCAAACAAAGTGGAGTAAATTTGGCTATTTAACTCTAATAGGTAAAACATGAAAAAAAGTTCTTTTTTTCAATCTCTCGATGCCATTTGTTTTTTTTTTTTTTTTTTTTTTTGGTAAACCAAAATTTTGTTGTTTGACGGTGTGTAAAATTTTTTTAGGAATTGAGAGAAAGTAAGGCACCAACAAGAGAGCTGGTAATTGAAACAATGAAAAGGACTATAAAACTGCTCCAAGACGGAAATTCAACCCCGAGACTGGCAAAAGATGGTGGCTTTTCCCAGACAGCTGTGTCTAAATTTTGGTGCTTGTATAAACTAAATGGGACAGTTACAAAAGAAAAACATTTGGTTAGGCCACAGAAGATGTCAAAGCTTTAGGACAGAAAACTCAAAGCAATAAGCCTCAAAAATAGAAAATGCTCCACAAAACAAATGGGCAGAAACAGGAGTCCATGTTCATGACACAACTGTAAGAAACCTACCAAAAGAAATGGGATTGACATGCATGTAAGCCAAATGAAAACCAGCTCTGATTCCCTAACACAAGAAAGCAACGTTATATTGGGCTAAAGAAAAGTAATCATGGAGTATGGATGGCTGGATGAAAGTGATGTTTTGTTGATGAATCACAAATTTGTCTTGGCCAAGGCGATGATGTTGAAACTTTTGTCTGAGGTCGTTCCAATGAAACATATAAAGATGACTGAAGAAGAGAAATTTCCCCATTTATTCATAATATGTCAGGTAAAGAACCACGTAAGATTGAAATTCTTGTGCAGCGTACTGTCTTAGAGGCGAGTGATTCAAGCCAAAAGTCTTATCAAATTTTTTATGCTGGTGAAATTATGAGCAAGTAATTGAACAATTGTTACAAACAAAAAGCACCTGCTGAAGCCTGTATTTAAAATACTTTAACTCGAAAATAATTGCCAACAGTACAGCTGATGGTAAATCACAGCTTAGTAGTAAACACAAACAGACAGCTATTTTTATGGGAAAAACTATTTAACCCTTTAAATTCTGGTCTTTTTTTTTGCTTAAGTTTTCCCTGAAGTAGGTTCAAAGTAAAAAAAAAAAAAAACAATGTCAATGTTGAACAATGTCACATACATGCTGTATTTCTTTTTTATCTGCTGAGCTACAGAAATTCTCTGAAACTACATCACGCTTATATTGAGAAATATTCATATCCAGCATGTTTTAATGGCCACAGCATTACGCTAAAAGGAAAATTGACAAAATCCTTGTGAATTCCTCATCTCCTCCTCCTTTGATTGGTTGTGTCTTGTATGCTCTCTAAAAGGAAAAGTATCCCCCACAAATTTTACATGATTGCATGTTCAGGACCAGCAATGATATAACCGTAATCATGCACATCCATGACTCTGCACACCCATTCCAATTAGGAATATTAACTAATTAAACTTACGGCCACCACCCTCCAGCTAGGTTCTAGAGTCACATTTTCCCTAAACCAGATGTGATATATGCCCAAGTAACAAAGCTTACCACTACAAACAATAACTTCTACCCATTGATTGAGATAAAAAACACACAATGAATCCACAAAAAAATGCATCATGGAGGGTAGTTTTCAGACCAAACCCTATATGTCTGAGCCTGAATTTACTGAAGAGGAGCCACAGGACAGTTACATTTAATGGCCTAGAACAAAGAAGACGAAGAATGCAGTCACGGTTTCTCGCAGACCCAGGACCATAGCTGTCACTTTAATAAAATCAGTTTGTGTTACAGTTTCGGTAATTCTGTACACTGTTGCTGCCATCTCTTCACCATTTCTCAAGAAGTATTTTACAACTAGTGAGACAGTGCCCCACCAAATGTTATAGGGTAAATTTGTGGTGAAACACTGAATCAAGCTCCTACTGTAGATTAATGTTTTGTCCTTAAGGAAGCCAAACAAAGTCCCCTTGCAACAAATTAACCAATCAGATGAGGCCATCGTCATGCCACGTCCAGAGCGACAGAACTAAGCGAAGGGAAGCCAGCAGCCCTTAGGCTCTCGCACCAATCAAATGATAGTGTGCTGTCAATGTCATTGAAATGACACAACCTTGAGAAACTTTATAGCTATCAAATCTCTGTTAGCAGATGCAGTAATGGAGGTTAATTAAAAATTGACTTTTTGGTCTTTTTTATTGTTTTACATTTACGGTTCTTTGATTTAATTATTTTTCCAATCTGGTATGTTAACTTTGCGTATATTTTTCTTCCAGACATAAGAAACCTTATCTTGGATATCGGTCAAGTTGACTGTACAGCAGAATCTAATTATTTAGCTAGCTAGCAAATCGATTTATTTAAATTTAGTAGAAGCAAGAACAGTATGGTACATTTAGATTGGTTTGCTATTAGATGAGAAGAAATTGATTTGGACTAGCCAATTAATCCAAGTAAGCTAGCCAGTGGTATAACCATAAGGAGAATACAACTTTGCCTACTCTAATCTACTAGTGCTCAATGCTAACAAATGATGGGTGCTAACAGAAATCACATTTTTCTGTTAAATTCCGCAATTCAATTATGTGATAAACAGGATCTTACACTCTTGGTTGTGTCATGATAAAGTTATGACACTTCTTGAGTAAATATTGGGTTTGTTATTATATATTTGTTATATGTTATAATACAAAAATACTAACCAGTGCCATTCACTTCAATAGATAGCCTACAAGCAACCATTGCTTAGGGGAGTATAGTTGTTTCATGATTTCAACTCACTAGGGTGGTGGGTTGGAGAGTATTGACACATTAATTTCAAGAGTATACACACATTTATGTCAACCTAAGCCCTCCACCTGCCAAACATTTGAGAAAACAGTTGTCAACTATTTTTTCTGAATTTTTTTTTCTTCCACTGTGATAGGAACATGTATACCATCTAGGCCTAGCTTAAAATAATTTTATGGGGTTTTGGTGGAATTGACAATTTTCTAAATGTTTGGCTGATCTGCATGGATTTGGCGCAACATGGGCTAAATTTAAGGCGTTACGTATATCCTGTATCTTGATAAACTATTGTCATGGTTTGGCATTCGTTATCCTCCACATTTTTTATCGGAGTAATTTTTGTATAAATTTGCCATAACATACAACTAGACCATATCTCCAGAAGAGTTTTTCGGATTTTTGCTTGAATCATTTTTGTCCATTTTATGGACCCTTGAAATTTTGGCCTCAATGTGAAAGATAGGACTTAGAAATAAAAAAAATTATTTCTCAAAAAATGCAAGATAAATATTTTTCTAAATCAGGCAATTAACTTACCTTGGTACCCTCAATGTACGGTGCAAGTACCATTGAGACTGACTCGACGGAAGTGGGTCTGGTGGTGACACTGTACTTTAACATTGGGTTGTATGGAGAATATGCAAAATGGCCTGTGTAGACTAAATGGCAGCAGATAGAGATTAAGTTTGTATTGTCGACATAGGAAGTCATATATGGCCTATATTTTGGCAATGTTAAATTTGACCTCAGTTGACTTTGAAAGGTCAAACTAGAGGTCAAAGAAAATATAAAATTATTAATGTTGAAACATAGGACTTGAAATTTCAAAAAAATATTTATCAAAAACTGTCAAATAACTTTTTCAAAATCTGGCAATCAACTCACCTTGGTACACTTGATGTACGAGTGCCATTCTGATAGAATTGACAGAAGTGGATAGTGAGGGCATTGTACATTGGGTCTTAAGTAGAATGGGCAAAACGGCCCGTGAAAGCTAAATGGTTGCAGAAAGAGATTAAAGAAGTCATATATGACCTCTACTCTGGCTATGTTAAAGTAGACCTCAGACGACCTTGAAAGGTCAAACTTCAAGTCAAGCAAAATGTTACAATTTTCAAAGGCTTCTAGGCTTAAAAATATTGACAATAGAAAACATATGTGTACTGAACAGAGGTGGACAGAGTACACAACATTATCACTTAAGTAAAAGTACAGATACCACTTGCTAAATTTTACTCAAGTACAAGCAAAAGTTCTACTGTCAGATTTTTACTTAAGTAAAATTACTGGAGTACTTATTTTTTTTAAATACTTAAGTATCAAAAGTAAAAGTAAATTTTCTAAATATTGTGTTATTACTGCCACAGTGCTTAACTTTGCCTATAGAAACCTACTGGATGGAGCCTTTATAGATCCTTTAAAGAGATGGTTCACTCATCTTGAAATTGAAGGAATCAATAAAAAAAATCCACCCCAATTATTATATCAGTATTTTGCTTTTGGTTCAACTCTACTACATCGCCAAATTTTAGTTCCCCCCTCTATGGGCACCTGAGCTTCAGAACTGGACCTTGGAGCAGTGACATTCTTTATACCCGAGGGGGCTGATCTGATGGGTAAAACGTGTTGAAATTAAATATAAGAAAAAATGCCATGACGGCGAGCTCCAATTGGTGTTTGCAAAAGAGTGCTCTGAAATTCAAAGCAACTTAACACACTCAGTAAAAACATGTTAGAACCCAGTTCAACTGAGTACTTATAATGGTTGAATTAAGGGACACTTTTTCACTCAATTATAGAAGTTATCTAGAAGAGTCGAGACTTGTTTATTTCAGACTCCAGAGGCTCATTGGACTTAATTTCAGGTAGATAAAAAGGATAAGCACAGGATTAAATATTTTAAAATAGAGAAATTATAGAGTACCTTCCTATAAATTCTGAAAGGTATTCATTAATTGGCCTAATACATTGCCATTACCCACATACCACATTTAGGCCATCATATTGCCTGGAACAAATAAAACAAGTATTTGCCACTAACGTGTCTTTGTCCTCCGCCACAAAATGTGAAATCGTGTCAAAATGAGCAATCTCTCGGTGTGACCTTGAGAGTGACGCGAAGGTCACTGAAATCGACTGGCGCCGGGGTATCACCCTAATACATGTTGACATTAAATTTGAAGAAAATCCGTCAATTCTATCTTGAGATATCTCGCTGACAAGGATTCGGGACGTACGGATGGACGGTCGTGAATACTATGTCCCGCCGCTTCACGAATTCCGCGCGGCGGGGGACAAAAAACACATTACGGTATCTGACCAGTGGCAGTAGCTTATTTCACATGGAGCTCTAATTTGATTTCAACTTCAACCGCAACTTATTTCAGTAAATACCAATGTAAAACAGCTTATCAGCATAAAGGATGGAAAAAATATCAACGCTGACAATAGAATCAGTCAAGCAAAGGTTTAATTCTGGATGTGATAAATGAAATGGTTAAAATAGTAGTTAAAATATTATAAAAGTACAAATCTAGCATAGGAATCTGACTAAAAGAACATCTTCTCTAAAATGCACACAAAGAGACATTAATTTGTTTCCTAGTGGTTATTAGGAAACAAATGAACGACCCATAGTAGTTTCCTTAGTCATTAAGGAGACAAAGGATGTGTTCTTGAACCAGGGTCCATAAAAATTTGACCTGACTGGACAAATACCAATGACTGACATTTAATACTCGTTGGAAGATACATGGATTACAAAAACAGAACACTTCTATGAAAAAATAAAGGTTTTTCTACTGGAGATCCTTTAACCGCGAAGTTGAGAATGGAATGGATAGCTACTCAACTCCAAAAAAGATTTGTTGTGGACATACAAGATTCTCATACAAAATATAAACATCTTACAACAGGAAATGAATACAAAATACAAAGAAAAACAAGCAGAGAATATACAACATAGTGTCTACAATACCCATAGTGTCTACAATATCCATTTCTGTAAAAAAAAAAAAAAAAGGCCAAGAATGAATGTCCTTTCTTTACAACAGTGGCGCAGTAGAAAGTGATAGAACCTGGTTAATTCAGAGGACAACACTGGGATTACTAAATGTAGGAGCGTTGCGTTTTGCAAGAAGGGGAAGATTGCACAGACACTGTGCATTTGTAAATTGGTCACTGGCCACAGTCAAAACCAGCCCTTGTCCAGAAAAGAAGTTCATACCGGCAAAGAGGAGGTGGTGTTGGCCAATGGTTAAAAAAATACAAAAAAATATATAAAAAACAAAAATATACCCAGTGAAATTAAGATTTTACATCTGTTCACTATTGCAAACATAGTCTACAAGGTCAGTCACTCCTAGGAGGTCATCTTCGTCCTCATCCTGAGGAGTCATCTCCGGCGCGGTCAGGCCATTGGGGGCTAGGGCAGTGGTCGGCACCCCGATAATCTTTGGCCCTCCCTGGAGAGCCCCAGGCCTGCTGGTAATGAAGCCATCCAGGCCCTTCATGGGGCTCTGCCCATTGGCAGAGGGCAGCTCCACCAGGTTGTAATCCAATGGACTTTCCTCCTCTTCACTGGCCATTCTGATGGTCTTCTTTATGCTCACGTCATCCTTGGCCACAAGGGTCCTCCCTGCATCCTCCTCCTCCTCATCTGAATCGATACGGTTAAGGCGCTTGCGGACCGGCCGCTCCTCCTCGTCAGACTCCCCAGAGTAGTCATCGTCTTCTTCCTCCGAAGCTCTCTGACGCTTTAACGGCAGTCGTCTGCGTCCTTGCCTGTAGTCCTTCATGGGGATGGTGGCACTCCTGGCCCTCCTCTTCGTCATCTTCTCTTCCTCGTCTCGATCAGAGCAGAAACTCCCTGATGGGTCAAAAAATGGAGTAAATGGAGTACTGTTCGCGAAAAGACAGAAATTTAACCAGTTAGCTAACGGTATTGTTTCAAAATCCTATCTGGTTAGTAAATATGGCTAACTGGGTTTTCACCAAGGGGGGTCTGCTTACAGTGACGGATTTTTCACGGAACCTGTCTTCCTCTACGGGCGATATCACCGCACAATGTTACCAGTTATATTAGGTCTACCAAAATGTATACGAATTCAAGCAGAAATTGAGAAAAGAAATTAGCGAAAAATTAAACAACTCTAAATTCATTACGTCGAGACCAAACAAAGCTTCAAAGACTTAGAAAACTGGGTTGGCGTATGAAATAGCAAGTGGAATGTGTGAACTGATGTAAAGATTTGAGAAGTGAAAGACAAAGTGACCATATATCAGTGATTCTGCTTTATATATCCTAAATGAGTGAAAAACACTTATTACTGAACATACATACAAAATAGGCTATATACTAATTTTCTTGACACAAAATATCATAATATGGAATCCCCAAGTAGCCCATTGGAAAAGTATCGGTTGGACATTCAATAACATTGTGCTTTTGACAGTACTGGTTTATGCAAATGTAAGAATGCCATCTCGAAGGGAAGTAGTAACTTTAAGCTAGCTGTATACCCATTTATATTAAAAGTTAGGATTTTTCTCCCTATAATTGAGGCTCATAATTTGAGCTTTTTCCCCCCAGTTTGGCCGTTTTCATTGCCCGTGACCAGCGTTTACCAAGGCCAGTATCTCACCCTGTAAGGCTATATAACATGACAATACATGATGCTATTGAGCTGCAGAGTGTACTAACTCAAGATTAGACTCATGCAGACAACATACGGCGAGCCTTGCACCAGACTACATTTACCAATAATGTATATACATGAGCTGCCCGGCTGACTGTGACGACCAGTCCCTCGACCGTCTTTCTCACTTTATCCTCATGGCCTTCTAACTAGTTCGATTTCCGTCTTTTTGCGAACAGTATTGTAGGGAAGAGTAATTCTGCTTCATTATACATTAAATATCTTACATGACACAAGAAACCGGTTTGAAATCGTAAAGCAAGCATCTGCAATGACTGAAAACCATACAACTGCTGTTTGTGCTGGCATTGCATAATCTGAAATGAACATGAACCCTGTATATAAGGAGAAACAGAAGAGCTGCATGAGTTTTCTGGTGAGCAGACCTTCGCTGTTTGAGCTGGATAGGCGGCGGCGGTGTGTGGGCTTGCGCTTGTCCCGGTTGGTTGGTGCTTGAGACCCATCAGTGTCAGAGGTCTCACAGTAGTTGACCTGTTTCTTCTGGCTCCTAGATGATCTGCGTCTTCTCATGTCAAGGTCATTGTCACTGAAATCACTGGATGCCTCGGTCACTATGGACCCAAATGAAAAAAATCATATACATGTGCATATGAAGCAAAATAAAAACTTTATTAAAGCAGATGCAATGGAACAGATCTTTAAATATTTGTAGTCAGAATGAAGTAACATGCATTCAAATGCCCACTGATAAGCATGCATGCCAACGCGCACAGATGCACTGGGCCTTGTTTCCCAAAGCTAAGAGCCGTGTGCGCTCTCCTGCATAAAAGCTGCTTCGGGAAATGCACAATAAGAACTAAGAACTTCCGTAAGATCACTCATAACAAACCCTCTCAGACAGGGCTGGACTGGGAGAAAAAAACAGCCCTGGCATTTTTGGCCGTGGCGACCCAACCTGATCGTGACGTGACGGCCCGCCATACGCACACTTTGCTGTTACCACAAGTTAAAATTAAGTTCAGTCATAACCTACATGCCCTGGAACTCCACACAGAGGCCCCAGGCTGGAATCGAACCCACAACCTTCTTGCTGTGTGGTGGCAGTGTTAATCACTGCACCACCATGACGATGAAGATATTACACTGCCCGGCCAAAAAAAAAGTCACCGTTTGGAAATTATTGAAAAAATTCTATAATTGGATAATTATTGCGGTTATTAATATGTTTTAGCTGGCAATAATCATTTTAAGCCTGAATGATGAAGCACGTCGCTAGTTATTTCTTAAAAAATCATGTCGGAAGACACATCCTTTGATGGTAGAAAAGATGTTACATAATTCCAGAACGGGCAAGTTTTTGGCCTGTATTTAGCAAAGAAAACCATGAAAGACAAAAATAAGTACGAGGAATCATTTTCACAAACAAATTTGCCACCACAAATTCCTGACCTTAAACGCATTAAAAGTTACTGGGATGTGCTCAAGAAAGACTACCGAGTGGTTCAACCACTATGTCGAGAAGACAAGATCTCAGCCAAAAATTATGGCATTTCTGATCGAAAATAAATGCTCTGGTATTGCATATAGTTGTCAAAACAATGGCAAGACGAATATGCACTGTAATCAAAGCTACAGGGGTTCCAACTAAATATTTGAGTCGGCGACTTTTTTTTGGCCAGGCAGTGTATTATTATTATTATTATTATTATTAATTATTATTATTATATTTACATGAATGAATGTGAAAATGAAATGCGACTTTGGGGCCATTTATAATTTTTCAATAAGACCATTGCACTATTGCAATGGATTGATTCATACATAACCTTTTTAAATAACGTTACATATCTTTCAGACTCAACAGGGCATAGGTTAGCTCACTAGCTTCAGAACCACAGTACTCGCTGGTTGCAAGTTTACTACCTGTGATCCTGAACGTCAAGATAGGGTTTTAAATAGGAAAATTTGAAAGTCTTACTTGCTGTATTCCAGGACAAATTTTATTTGCCACCGTAAAACAATGAATCAATAAGCATCGAATAGTGGGTTATTAACAGCTGGTCCATCTGTGGGGGCCTTTTGTAAGCTCAAGCGAATTTTAACTGAATACATACTTCGATAGCGTATTAATTTAACGTCAGTCTTCCCGCTTTCCGTGTCCCCCTGCAAATAAAAACTGCTTGCTACATGAAGATCATCGTGGCCAAAATGCTGGTCAATTTTTTTTTGGCGTTTGAAAGCCTGAGGCTCCAATGTCTGTTTACTTTATTCTCGAAGCTTTTCCACCTCTCCACTGCTTTCTGACATTTTTGTCTGATCTCGTGAAACGTGTTTTTAGACTGGTAACGCAACTGGGGACAAGCAAGGCCATTGGTCACACTAATTTCCCAGCAAGCCTGCCTTCTTAAACTTTTAGGACGAAAACAACAACATGAAATAAACTGTACATGGCTTAAGCCTTTACATCATTTTTTTTTATCTGCAAGAATACAGTTTTTCGGCAATTTGTATATCATAAAACAAATAAATAAATAGATACTGAAAAATGGCCAAGATGCAAGATAACCGGAAAGTGGTATATAAAGCGTGTGACACTTGAAAATTGAAATGTAGTACATCTCAAGGAAAGCTCTTTTTGTAACGTGAACATGGGAGAAGTATGCCTACATATACATGGAATTTCTCTGTAGAAAATTCCACTGCGATTTAGCTAGAAGCATCGTGCTGTTTGCTCGCCTGAATGTGGGCCACTGGCTACCCACAAACCAAACAGAATTGCGTTTTTTTTCCCTGAGGAGGGAGGGCTCAAATTTCATTGGGCCAGCCCTGTGTCAATGTAGAAAATGAACCAGTGGGACGCTTTCAGTGTTTTAAAGGCTGGCGCGGTCCTTCAAAATTATCGATGTTATTACAATTTTGTAAACTATGATTGCATCGGCCCAAAATGTGCGTCGGCTCGCTGGGAATTGCTCAGTACGCCAGATTACCAGTCCAGCCTTGCTCTCAGAGCTCCAAGATCGATCGCTATTGGGAAACGAGGCCCAGATTTGCCTGTACCTCTCTGTGCCAACATGTATGACAGCCAGCATTTCCACATACCCATTTCCTCCTCCTCCTCCTCATCCTCCTCCAATTCCTCTTCAATTTCGTCATCAGAGTAGTTCCTTCGTCGCCGTGCTGTCCGTCTAACCCCCTTTGTTCGCTTCCTAGACTTGAATGGTTTCACAAAAGGACCATCACCTGAGCTACCGAAATCGCTGTCGTTGAGGTCGTTCGCGTCACTTTCTGGATTTTCCGACACCACAAAGTCCTCTTCTTCCGAACTGCAGGCAAAAAATAACAAATTAAAAAATAAACCTATAAAATAAATGGACAGTGACATACAGAGGAGACATACATAAAGATCATAAATGAAAAGGAGACCTTAAGATGGAATACATGCAAGACAAACTCTGAAAAGAGAGAAGATTGCAGGGGTTGCAGAAACAAATGGCTGATCAAAACCAGGTACCTGTGGCTGAGGCGAAACTCTTCCTCGCTCTCATCGTCGTCCTGGGCACTGTCGCAATCTAGGTCATTGAGCCGCCTCCGTTTCCGCTTACGTGCGGCAGGCTTGCCGCGGACCACTCGTTCCTTTTCTTTGCCCTCTTCCTGCATAATCGTGGATATGTCCTTACCCCGGTGTCCCGTGATATTGGCCATGTCCTTCCCTCTACCAGCACCTAGGGAGGCAGCATGTTCAAATTATGTAACAAGACCCAGACACGCACATTCTCACTCCCTATGCCAACACAATGACAAAAATAGGGCCATGGACACTACTATAGCTCACCTGGACATTCCCACTGATGGCAGCAGCACAACATATTTTAGCCCCCCCAAAAACGACTCAGCCAAAAAATCTTTACCTGTTCGAAATTACACTAATATTTTCGGTTTTAACCTACCATTAGACAGCATTTCCCTTTGGCACACCATTTTCAACAGTACAGAATTACCAAGGTTCTATGTCATGGTTCTGAAAATGTAATGGTGCTAAAGGAATGGACTACTTGACAGCAAGTTAAAGGAGTAAAAATATTCTGGATATAGTATGCACTTAAACAGATATTGATTTTTTTACTATACAGCTCACATCAAAATGGAAAAAATCGTGAGAACTCTCCCTACCTTACCGCTGTCTTGCCATCTTAGTATCGCTAGACTAATCTCGTTGTTTCGTGAGATTAATGCTGTAAGTCTCTGAACTGCCGACAGTGATCGTGAGGCAGCACCAGGTAAGAAAATTTGGTTCCTGACCAGTTTCCTATTTCCCATTTAAATTTTTCCTATTCCTTTTTAAATAGTTTCCTATTTGCTGTGGGGCGAATAGCCACTTCCAAAAGATAACGTGCTTTCAATTTAAAATTAGTGAGAAACAGCATTATAGTGCATGAGAAAGCGCAAAAGAAATTTGCTTTTGAAAACGTGCGTCAACTGTGTGTGCGAGTTCATAATGTAACAAAAATTCTCTGGATGAGAGGAATGCCACAAAGTCCAGCAATATAACAGAAACAAAGTGAAAATTTCTCTAAACTATGACAGCGGATATGTCCTATATGGTAACATGTATTATTCCTTTTCACAGAACGTTAGGAGTAAACAACAAAAATAAAGGAATTTTCCTGTCTGCACTAAATAGCATTAAAATATATAGAAACCTTTATGATTTTTGTCCAAAAGAACCGTTCTTTTTTGCCGCTGTTCTCCTCATAAACAAACCCCACACATCAAATCGCATCATGCAGTATACTTCTGGTTATATCTCATACATCGTTCCTTTACATGTAGTGGTTTACCGATTAAAAACTTGTGATTTTAAAGCTATCAACAACAATAAAAATACAACGACAAGCACCTATTTTAAGCAAATAAATATATAAATTGGAAGAAATAATCTTACGTGGTAGTGTGGCGTTGGTGAGTTTTCACCATTTACAGTGACTGCGTATGAAAGCATCCCCTGCTGGGAGGTGCTTACCGGCCGCACAGCCAACCATGACATTCTTCAGCACAGCTGGACCACCTGTGATGTGTATCCTGGAAGGGTTCTGTGACTGGGTACTATATTTATATATGCTTTGTATCCCTGCGCCGCGCTTTCTCGGACAACCTATGCGTATCTACCCTCATGTTGCTCAGAAGTTACCGTTACCTTCTCCCGACCCTACCGCGATAGAATTCCTCTTTGATGTGACCTGCACTGTGGGTCGCCCTTTTTTAGCTGGTTAAAACACTTAGCAGCTGGGAACGTTCCAGTTGTTATCATGTGTAGGTAATACACTGATCAGTACCACATACAACACCTATTGAGAAAAATTGAACCATCTAACCTTCTAACAAGCCTGCAGGCATTGTTGAACCACTGGCAGGGACCGTATGGTTTCCATGAATAATCAGCAGCATTTACCGTTAACACTGGAACAGCAAGGCTACGTCATAAGTTCAAGGGGGTGTGCCAGCAATTGAGTTGGGCGAGTGTATGGGCAGGAACATGAAACCGTGGCTCAACCAGCCGTTCACAACTGCACAGACTCTGGCTCCAACTGACATCACCAGTGCAATATAGCAGCGTTCTTATCTATGATATTTTGACATCTTGTTTTGTACAGTGGGAGGAAATGGCAACTCAAAGTCAATCATAATACATAGTTGATGGTCTCAACACAGAGACATGCTCATTTAAATCCTACACTGACGGACCCAATGCCAATCTACTCTGAAATGCACTTCCATGCATCAGAGACTACAGTTGGTTAACCGCAAACAGGGTATGAAAAAGGCAATGATACTCAAATTCAAGAATCACCGAACAGCCTTTCAGATGTTCTGTAAACATTTCGACTAATTTCTTTGACTTGCTTTTCAATCAGACAGAAATACAATGGCAAAGCTACATACCGCCTCCTTCTGCCTCTTTGATATCCTCTTCAATGGCCTCTTCAATGGCTTCGTCAAACTCATCGAACCTTGTCCAATAAAACAAACGTATAGGGCCATCTTTGCAAAGCACAATTTGCCGACTCAAGTTGCACTTTTTTATTTAAGGCAATTATAAGGACTTCTGCACTGGTATATGAGCAGTATATCATTCTGAATCAGATCTACAATACCCATTTTAATGATGTAAGAAAACACAAACCTGTAGCTGATATTTTTTCTCCTTCTAGTTGATCTCCTTCCAAAATTCCAGCTCTTGTAGTCATCATCATCTTCATCCTGCAGGTCCTCCTCCTCCTCCTCCTCCTCATCGGCCGCCTTCTCGTCTTCAGCATTCACGTCCTCAGAGAAAGATCATGTGAGCAGTTAGAGGTGAAATTATTGACTGTGAATGGAAACATGCTCACAAAAGATAAAAATGTAAACAAGATGAAGAACTAAAGAGATGACAGAGAAAACATAAGGAGTGGATCATGATGTGGTCTTAATTCCAGAGAGATAATCAACTGTCTTTATAGTAGACAGACCAAAAATCATGTAACGTTATTATACTCACTGGAGGAGGGATTATGTTTTCCACACTTATCCCCACATAGACCAAGCGCTCCTTCCTGAGGACAAAATTAGTAGTTTAACACTGTGGAGCTACAATTATTAGCCATCTCCAAAATGTACCCCCAAAAAGATACGGAGAAAGGGCAAAAAAGAACGTTTTACGATGCGAGAGAGTTTTTTCAGAGTTCATAATTAATTTTACTTCATTAGCAAAAAATATTTAGAGCAACTCGTAAAATGTAAGATGCTGCTGCAGACAGCCCCTGACCTTCGCTCTGCACGTTCCTTTTTCTTAAGTGCATCATCAAGCTTCTTCAACTCCTCCTCCAGCTTGTCACACAGCAGTTTCTATAAGAATGAGGAGGTGGGGTTGTAATATGGATAGGAGCAGGTGGGGAAAGGTTTAAATCAGAAGTAGGGACTACAAATAATTCAAGCCCTCTGATGGAGTACCAACAGAATTATCAAAGGTCCATCACGACTTGAAAAACTGCAGATGGTATTAATAGTTCACATTCTTAAATACCTTCCGCAATCAAGCAGTAACCTTTGAAAATGTGCCTCTAAATGATGCCATAATTGTATCTGGAATATATAAATATTTTATAAGTACTTTTTAGGTGGTGCCCTACTTCTATTCTGAAGATCAGAGTTCTCAAGTCTGGAACAGTGGTATAAACGTTGCATAAATCATATTCTCCCCCCAATAAAACCTGATCTGCTACCAGCCTGGCATATCTGGCTATAAAAGCTACCTGGTAGTATACGTATTGATTAAGAAACATTCATCTACCCTCAGTCCAGCAATGTAAAGCCATACAAAGCTAAAATGAGCACAAAAGTGAAATACTGCATAGAAAATAACAAAATTAGATATGTTAATGATTAATGATTAATCAATTAATTGCCTTTAAATTAACAGATTAAAATGTGTTAACCTGAAGAGTATGTCTCCAGTAACATTTCTCTGGAGTGCGCATAAATTAATTTTAATACCACAAGAGGGCGTACTGCCAACTTTGCAGTTCAGAAAAACAAGGGGTTTCATTTGGTCTGCCTTGTCAGCTGCGGTCTCATCGATCATTTCTGAGTCATGCAATTTCTCACAGAGTAAAGAGCAATTAGCCTCAGGGAAATAAAAAATGTGTTTCTAATCCAAAACCCAAGCGGTTTGACAGAAAAGTTTTGAAAATCAAGGTCACTGAGCAAAGATCAAAGATCATTCCGGAATGAAACCTTGACGAGGCATGGCTACCCACCAAGGCGAGTCCACACATGCAAAATGAAGTTCCAAACTTAAGCTGTTAAGAGAAACAGCCCAGACAAAGTTTCATAGGTCAAGGTAACTGAGCAAGGGTCAAAGGTCATTCAGGTATGAAACCTCGACGAGGCATGGCAACCCACCAAGGCAAGTCCACATGTGCCAAATGAAGTTCCTAACCCAAGCAGTTTGAGAGAAACAGCCCAGACAAAGTTTGAAAGGTCAAGGCCCCTGAGCAAAGGTCAGAGGTCATTTGGGCGAGTCCACATATGCAAAATTAAACCAAGCGCTTTGACAGAAACGGCCTAGACAAAGTTTCAAAGGTCAAGGTCACTGAGCAAAGGTCAAAGGTCTTTCGGGTACGAAACCTCTGGACGCCCGGACACCCGTCTGCAATGGGGAAAAAAAATGCCCCTTAGTCGCGGGGGGAGGGATAAAAACTAGCGAGATTTATTCGCCCATAGAAACAGGATTTTTTTGCCCTTTATGGCAATGAAATGGCTATTTAGCTAGCTAGCATGCAAACACAATTTTCTCCATTAGGGTAATAAATTGGCAGTTGCTACGGGTACGGCAGTTTTTCAATGCAATTCAGTGTGGAGAGGTACGGCCCACCCATTTCAAGCCCTGCCCTAACCCTAGTCCTAAACATAACCCCAACCCCTAACCCTTCCCGTAACCATAATCCCGAATCCTTATCCTAATCCCTTGAAATCGACTGCCGTACCAATAAAAACTGTCACGTCTCTAGACACTTCCTAATAAATTTGCGTTTCTACGATAGGTACGCATAAAACATTTTACTACAGCCTGCCCTTTGCATGAGTACTGCTGCAAAACATGGCATTACGCATGCTGTTTACAAATAGTTCTGTATCAAGTTCTTTTTCTATAACATAGCCCAGTTCAGAAATTCCAGCCACAGAGGAATTTATGTCTCTCCCCGCCATGACAGCGTCTAAAGCAATGAGTTGCCAACAACGTTCATGACTGTTTCTATGGCAATGGTTGCTGCCACTGATACGGGATTTTGCCCGGCAAGAAGGTACAGCCCTGTGCCTTGCGCTCGTATCAAATGGGCAGACTCCCCGAATTTATAAGGAGGTATATGATAAATCTAAGTAAGGGCCTGTGTCCACAGGAAATGTTTTTTGCACTGGAAGTGCCCATGACCTCATTTTCAGAGTGCTCATCTCCAATGCTCATTGTCGCCAAGCAACAGATGCAGTCTTCTTAGCACTTCCGCAAGACATCAATACGAATGTCAAACCTCTGTAGTTCAATAAAGGAATAAGTCCCGAGAAGCAGTGGGTTACAGTGATTTTATAATGGTGGAGTAGCGTTCTAAGGCACGACGCGCAGCGGAGTCCCTTAATGCCCCTCCACCGTTATAAAATTACTGTAACCCACTGCTTCAAGGGGCTTATCGCTTTTATAAAACTGTTACCCAACATATAGCGCATTAAATAAACACACAAGGAAAATAGTCAACAAATTATTGGTAATTATGTAACAATAAAATTGAGAAATATTCGTTCATCTGCTGAGCAAGATAGAGTGGACAGAATGGTTGGCAAGCAACACAGATGCTAAGATTGCTTTTTCATCTAGTGCCATTATGTCACATCAGGCTATGTGGGCTCGTTAATGGAGATATACCATGAAAGCAGGCCATATACATATACAGGAGATATACAACCAGCAGCGAGAGTAAGGAACAAGATTGACTTTTGTCCTCCACACTTGCCGGTATCCAGGAAAATATGTTGAATCATGCATTAGTTTGCTGGCCAGTTTGCCAACTAGCTAGTGCTCACTACGATGGATGTGGTTACCCTACACATAGCCCATAAAATAAACACACAACAAAAAAAAAATCAACAATTTATCGCTAATACTGAAATAGCTAGCTAGTTAGCAACGTAGCTAGCAAGCTAAAACTCTGTAATGCAACAGCAAGCTAGGTAGATAGCCAAGTGGTTAGCGGATTGCAAGGCTAAACTACGGTAACACTGAAATAGTGAGCTAAAAGTCTTGAAACAAACATAACCTAACAAGTCAGTTCAACGCCGAGTAGTTGGTTGCGCGCAGGGATATTTTGTGCTGCAGTTTGTCTCAGAAAGCAGTGGGTAACAGTAATTTTATACCGGCATGGAACGCGGCTCAGTCAATCACATTTAAGGATGGGAAGCACCCGTTTTATAACGTTACATTAACGTGTTACCTTAGAAAGGCTTGCTAATACGATGAAAATAAATAGTTAATAGTCTTAGTAACTGAGATACAGAATGTTTGTTTCCCTAAAAGCGTGACTAGCATCGAATACAGTCAGTGGTTTGACCAACGTAACCAAGCTGCGAAAGTCGCTCGTAACTATGCTTTGCGAAATGTAGCGAGCTACCCCAGTTAAAATAAAAGGGAACCTAAGCGATAAAAGAGTACATAGCTACAGCTCTTGGGCTCAACAGTTGTAGCAAAAATCAATACAAACTGACCAACTAGTCAGCAGACCTTGAGTCCCTGAACAGAGAACAGCAAGAAAATCTAAACTGTAGCTAATTGATCTGAAGCATGACTGTAGCAGCTGGCTCAGTTTCTCCTCTGACATTGCTGTTGATATTTTAGGTCCCTCCCTCTTCTTGACATTGATTGATCAGTGAATGAGAAGTGATGAGTCTAGAACCGTTCCAAAAAGCACCGTGAGTGAGGAAAAATAGATGAAAGTTAAAGATCTTGCACTACTTTACTGTTGAACTGTTAAGAAGTTTTTTGTTTATTTTTTTGCCTATTATAGATTATTTATCAGGTTTATTTAACAGCACATTTAAGATATTTAACAATACATAATATTTTTTGGGAAAAATTTGCCCATTTTATTGTTGGGGGGGGGGGGGGGGGGGGGGTCTTGCCTAGGGCACCAAAGGCATTAGGACCGCCTCTGCGTTAAGGCAACATGCCAATATCACATGGCCATTCTACCATTTAACTAAGTATTCTGTACATAAATTTCCCATTTTTTTTAATCAAGTATACAAACTTCAGAAGCAATCCTGAAGCCTGGATAAAATAAATTCAACTGAAGCAAATGGTATGTTGTATTGCTAGTTAGATTTACATTTTTTGCGTTCACCTCATTTTCCATATTGGTATGTTGGCAACGACTAGACTGGATGACTCTTAGTGTACGCTGGCATTGAATAATTTCCATACCAGCAATCAAAAGGCAGGGCGCAGGTACAGCAGCAAAGTGATGCCAATTACTTGTGTGATATCCAACAAGAAAGTTTACTTGCTCATGAATTGACTGGACATGGTGACATTTCAAAAACGTAATCCAATTTCAATGCTATTATTGTTAATATACTTAAGAGGACAGCATAATATACAATTGTGTTTTCTTAAGCTAGTACTGATAAAGAGCCTGTAAGATGAGTTTACGTTATTTTTTATTTTTGGTGTCACTATACTTTGTAAGGGACAATTTGATTACTTTCAATAACCATTCAACTTTCAGTTAGTTTTTTGTTCAGTTTGGGGTCTGAATTAATAGGTATTTTAATAAGACCTCTCATTTTAATGGTCAAAAGAATTAAAATACATTAATTTCCTCTTGCATTTGATAGAAAATTTTACCACCAGGTAGCTCGGTAGTAAAACAGTGTATTGCTTATAATATGCACCATAGAAAGTTTCTTAATTTTTTGCCGTTTTAGCAGGTTGGGGGGCAGGTTATATTTTGCTTCACAGATAATCCGTAGTTTTGCACGTCACCCTCCGATGCAAACAAAAGTTCTTGAGAATGAGTTTGTGATCCCGGAAATCTATTGTTTTACCACCCAACATTTTTTCCACAGTTTTTCATTGCAAAACAACTTTTATGCCAAATTTTCATGAATTTTATTCATATTTGCAACACTTTTTTGTCCCAAAATTATGAAAACATATGAAGATAAGTTTTACTTTAAAATGACAGGAGTGTCTCCCTTCATTGAAAACATATCCTCCATCATTCTGACACTGAAATCTGCAGTTACAAAGGCTTAAAATCATGCCCGCACAGGCAAGGATTGGCTTGATCTGGCATCTGCATGAAGGGGTTGCTTTACAGTCAGGGTACACCATGCAGTCTCACGAGGGTCAAAAATAAAAGTGGTTGGTCCCTCATCATGGTTTTTGGTGTTTTGAGGCATCCAGGTGCCAAAATATTTTGCAGGGCCTGCCAACATTCAGACATATGCAGAAAAATGGAAAACTATGTTCATTATGTTCATTAAAAATGCACTCCAGTATCAATCAGTCTGCTAATGTGCATTTACATAAGGACAAACACTAGTAAAAGCATCACCAGGATTTGAAATGTTCATGGTTGCTGTGGAGTAAATGGACAGATGTTCCTTTTTTCGGAGGGGACATTTTTTGACGGAATCGTAACCTCCATGCAGTCAAATCTGCCTGCACCGGATGGTTGTGCAGTGACTATTTTAGTGAATTTTATCAGCAGTTATTGAATTCCTTGGCCAAGTTTTATTATAAAACTGACACCCCTGTTTCAGAGGGGACATTTTTTGACGGAAAAGACATGATTATTAATTAGACGGTCTCATAATCAACCGACTGTTTGTGTGATAACCAATTTTTTTTATTACATACAAGTTGGGTCTAGACCATTAAATAATGTGCACCATTTTTGTATGTTATTCATAAACCCAGTGCTGCAGGTGGTGAAACATTAGAGAAAATGAGATGAGACTGGCAAAATCATCCCAAAATGACACATTTTAGCATATTTTTGGCATTACTTATGCGTTTTGAATAATTTTTTCGACGTGGTAGGTAAAACAGGGAGAGCCTATTAATGTGACACGGCTGTATTTCAGTACCATTATAATCCACCAATGTAATTGTGTCACAAGTGTGATTTTCAGCCATGTACCCTGACTGTAAAACTACCCATAAAGGGGTTAAATGATTCGCAACAGGACAAAATTTGTCTTACTGGTTTCGTTTGTTGTGTGAACACTTCATCCTTCTCTGATTGATACTCACATGCTGGCAGGGTGGGCAAAACCACTCTCCATCAGGTATGAGCATGAGCGGCGGGCGGAGGCAGGCCGTGTGGTAACCACTGTCACAGGAGTCACACAGGAGAATCTGTGGGAAGGGATGATATAGCTTTGTCTACATCTTCCTCAGCTTTAACTTTGCTGGTCATTTCCACTGCCGCACTCCATGACTGTGCACCAGAAAATGACAGAACAGTCACTCAGCCACACAATGCAGCACTATGACCCCCGATGATGTCCGGTGACTCACCAATTCAGGGTGGTTGGGTAGGCCACAGTGTTTGCAGGGGTCCTCATTCGGCAGCCCATCTGAGGATGAGGAGGTCTCAGAAAAATTCCTTTTCCTGTTTCGGTTTCTTTTCCTCCTCCTATCATTCTCCACCTTGTAATCTTCATCACTATTGTCTTCAAACTCTTCTGCTTCATAATCCTCATCATCGTCCTCCTCCTCCTCCTCATCCTCACTGGATCCTTTTGTTTTACGCCTGCAGACATTTGACCACCGTGCCCTTCGCCGCCTTCCCTGGGGGGGGGATGGACATACACACAGAAAAACCAAAACAGACTCTTCAGCTCATATGAAGGCATGTAAGAACTTAATGAAAAAAAGTCCTATAAATCAAGTGTTACAATGCATGCCAGTACCATTTACCAGCAAAAGAGCTGGGGGTCAGTAGTGCTGTACCATGGAGTTTTACAATATTGATATTGCATCCCACTGAAACCCCCCATTATTTACTGTATGCTTTGTTGTCATTAATAAAACAGAATGTGTAGCAATGAAGCAAATTCACCTTTGTTGACTTTGGATGGCTCTCTCGTTCCGCACTATTCTCTTGCCGTTTCTTTTGAACAAGCCTGACTTCCTCTTTGTCACTGATTTCTTTCTCCTCCTCAGCAATGGATGTCATTTGTATCTTATCCTGTTTGCGGTCCTGGAATTCAGCCATCTTGGCACTTGGCCGACATATCCTGGGGGACCTCCGCAGCGCTCTCCCTGCAGAAGCATCAGAAGTGCTGTTCTCCTTTTGGTTCTCGACAGTCTTTGGATGAACAGAAGCCTGCTGCTTCTGCTGAATATTCTCTCCAATGATTTTGGCCCTCCTTCGATTGGCTGGGGCTCTGGCCTTCGCCTGAGTGTTTGTCATTACCTTGCCAGTCTCAAGGCCTTCCTTCGCAATCGCTGCATCCTTATTTGTATCCAACATATCAATATCCCCATCATTTTGCTCAACTCCCTCCAGCACTTCACGGTTTTCCATTTCTTTTTCCGTTCTTGTAGCCCCTCCAAGTCCTTCATCTTCCTTCCTAAAGTCACTTGCCCTCTGATCCCCAGTCTTTACCTCAGATTTAGCTGCTTTCCTTCTACTTCCTTTCGGCATTTCCTCTTTCTGCTTTGATACTGTGAGTTTTTTCATGGCGATTTTGCCATCTTCACCTTCAGTACCTTCACTGCTGGGCTCCACCTTTTTGAGATGATCAGAGTCAGGGACAACGGGCAACTTATTTGCATCTGAATCATCTTTGTCTGATTTCCCGTGACACTCCGTCAGCAAAGGTTCAGCAGTGGTTTCAGGATCTTTTTGGGGTTCCTCTCCATCCTTTTCTTCCTGGTTTGGGGACACACCTTTCTTCCTTATAGCCTCCTTGACTAGTTCAACTTCCTCTTCGGTCAGGGCAGGGCTTTCTGAATGTACCTCCTCTAGCTTGATGGGGCCTTCACCTTTCACAGGAGATGCCTCGGGTGCAGGTGGTTTGTTTTTGTCTGTAAATGATGGTTTTGTACCTACTCCATCCATAGCGGCATCAGAAGCATTCTCTCCTGGACTGGTTCCGGCCTTCTCAGCTGCTGTCATCACCATCTGATCAGGGACAGTGTGTTCAACAGGCTCTGCTGCATCCTCCATTTTGTCCTCCAGTTTCACCTCAACAGATTTTTTCTCATCACTGTCCACAGCTTTCTCTATTCCGATCGCATCAACTGCTTTTTTCTTCTCCATCTCCTCCTCTACTTTTACAGTCTCTTTCTTGACTGATACCAATCTTTCCTTTTCTCCATCCGTTTTTTTCTTTTCTCGCTCATCAGCTCCAACGTTCCCCTCTTCATTATCTTCTAATGTTTTGTTTTCCTCTCTTTTTTGCTTCTCTCCTACCTCTGCTTTTCGCTTTTCTTTTTCCACCGATTTTTCCTTTTCTGCTTTCTCATCCATTTCCTCTTTCGCCTCCATGTCCTCGTCTACATTTTTACAATCTTCTTGGTTTTTCGCATCTCCTTCCGCCCTCTTCTCTACCGACTCCTTATGCATTACAGCAGGTTGTATATCGCCCCCCGCCGCTGTGCTCTCCGTAGCCTTCTCAATTTTGTCTTTGTTTTGTCCGTTGTCAGGTGATCTGCACCTTTCTTTACATGGTGACTCCGCCATGCAGTCTCTGGTTTCTGTGGATTTGCAGACGTCCAAGTTTACAGGGCTGCCTTTTTTGACTTTCAGGGGACCATCCTTCTTCACTACGTCTTCTTTCAGCAGCTCTTTGGTAGGAGTCAGGGCGGGATTCCTCACAATGATGCTACCTCCATTGCTGCCATCGAAGTCATCACTCAGTTTCATCTCTCTCTTCTTTAGAGGAATTTTTGCCTGCTGGTCACTCTTCATTGCCCGATGGACACTGTCCGCCACCTTATGCTGGGGAGGCTGCATCTTATCAGAAACCTCCGTTTTTATCTCAGAAACCGTCGCTGTAGCACAATCATTAGCATCGTTGCTACTAAGCTCTGATTCAAGTTCCTCTCCGATAGCTGGTTTTCCCTCCGTGCTCTTTTTGTTGATTAGAGACGTATTGAGCCCATTCTCTTTGCATTTGTCGGTTGTTTCCTTATCATCTGTGTCCGTCCATTTAAAGTCCTTTCCTCCATTTTCAGTAAGGCTGTTACATTCACCATCTTGTTTAATGTCCTCTACTTTTTCATTCCCTAATTGATGTAGAACAAACAAATTCTATTAAAATTAAGCATAACACATGGCAAACAAAAGAATATTTTTTTCCCTGTGCCCTTTTACTGACAAAGCTATGAAAAAGTATTTTCCCTTTCCCGATTTCTTCCATGTTTGCTCATCTGTCATGGTTAAATGTTTCAGATCATCCAACTAATTTCAATGTAAGACAATGCGCATGAACAAAAAATGCAATGTATAATAAGCAAACTATTTTGCCTGCACCACTTTAACATGTTACATTACAATTCGTAACAGTAAGGAACTCCTATAGTTATTTTCGGTAGAAAATTTTCAAAGCAATAAGTGACTGAAAGCCAGCACATCTCACAAAAATCACCTTCAAGCTCCTCTTTTTTCCCCTCATCCTCAAGAATTGGGCTCGCACAGGCTGACCCCTCTTCCTGGTCCTTCTTGGTCAGCAGCTCTGGATCAATCTGTGTCTTCAGTAGATCCAAAGTTCCCGCCAAATCATCGCGGGTTCTGTGAAAACAGCCGAACCATACTTAATGCTTTGCCAGAAATGTGAAAAAAAAAAACATTTTTTAAATTCCCTCTCTCAAGCACTCAATGTCAAGATGATCCACAGTCGGCTATGTGTTCCGGCCCATGTAAAAAAAGAGTGTAACTGGAATAGCTTTTTCACGATTTTCCAATCATAATCACCATAACCACAATCGAATATCACAGATTTATACACTGCTCAAAAAAATAAAGGGAACACTTAAACAACACAATGTAACTCCAAGTCAATCACACTTCTGTGAAATCAAACTGTCCACTTAGGAAGCAACACTGATTGACAATCAATTTCACATGCTGTTCTGCAAATGGAACAAACAACAGGTGGAAATTATAGGCAATTAGCAAGACACCCCCAATAAAGGAGTGGTTCTGCAGGTGGTGACCACAGACCACTTCTCAGTTCCTATGCTTTCTGGCTGAGGTTCTGGTCACTTTTGAATGCTGGCGGTGCTTTCACTCTAGTGGTAGCATGAGACAGACTCTACAACCCACATAAGTGGCTCATGTAGTGCAGCTCATCCAGGATAGCACATCAATGCGAGCTGTGGCAAGGACGTTTGCTGTGTCTGTCAGCGTAGTGTCCAGAGCATGGAGGCGCTACCAGGAGACAGGCCAGTACATCAGGAGACGTGGAGGAGGCCGTAGGAGGGCAACAACCAGCAGCAGGACTGCTACCTCCGCCTTTGTGCAGGGAGGAACAGGAGGAGCACTGCCAGAGCCCTGCAAAATGACCTCCAGCAGGCCACAAATGTACATGTGTCTGCTCAAACGGTCAGATACCAACTCCATGAGGATGGTATGAGGGCCCAACGTCCACAGGTGGGGGTTGTGCTAACAGCCCAACACCGTGCAGGACGTTTAGTATTTGCCAGAGAACACCAAGATCCGGACAACCTTAACTCCGGTTAGACAACCAAAGAAATCCTGGCAGTTCCATTTCTTTAAATATGCCAAAAGTTCACTTACTTCCCTCAGCAATGGACTTGACCATTTTGGGCAAATGTAAGGCCAACTGCGCTCAAGTTTCATGTACCTCGTACGGCCAAGAACATGGGTCTTTTTTATGACGTACTGCGGCAAACAACGACCTAGAAATATATTGCGCACTTCAATTCAGGCTTGGGAGATCTAGTAAATGAAAACTCACGGCACGAACGAGCTGCAATAACCTTACACAACCTAAGTGGATTTATATTCGAAACTGCGACAATAAGCAACTTCCTTTGTGGTGAATTCTATGAGCTCGTATTATAAACGGTAATGTATTGCATGCATATTGAGAGTTTAATCGAAATAACTGCAGTAGACTAAAAAAAAAAAAAAAAATTGTTGAATTACTGTGTCCACAAGAGTAGCAGTTTGCAGTCTTCTGGCACAAAACATCACTGCTCTTCGTCACAGAGGCAAGTTTTCTGAAATTGTACAGCTTTATATCAAATTTCATGAGTATGACTTTATATTAGGTAATCTAACGCCACTAAAGCAGTTGGCATGTGTCATGCCACCAGTGAGAAGCTGCAAATATAAACTGAAGTTAATCGACCACAATTGACTTGCTGCCATGATGAAACTGGTTGCCTGTTTTTGCTATATCCAATGGGAAATCTGAAACCGGCTTGATGACCTATTTGAATAAATAAATATCTTCAACAACACAATTGGCTGAAAAGTTTCTATCCATCCAAATCCTCTTCGACTCAGTAAAGCAGTCAACACCTGCCAGATTTCATTTCTTATGCTTGCACAACGCAATGTTATACCAAACCTGCCATGCAATTGATAAATTGGATATTAGCGTGGCTATTGTTAACTCGACAAAACATTTCATAATGCAAAAATAATTTCACATTGTATACCGTACTGAGGCTGTTGAAATGAGGCAACACTTTCTCTTGTAGCTAGGCCGTGAAACTCACTTCATAACCCGAAAAGACCATTCATGCAGATAAAAGCACATAACAGCTACACAACACGGTCTCAACGCTGATTCGTGGAGGAATTGATCAAATTTAATTTGAACAAGTCGACATGGTCAACAACATCCCCCGCCAATCGTGTGCTTCTTATTATCGTGTGCAACTAAACATGTACAAATTTTAGGTTAGATTATTGGGATTAAGCGAAACAACGGTGTCTCAGCCCGTATATGTGTCGTTTGGAACATACAGCGGGGAAAATAAGTAATTGAACGCGTCCTTATTTTTTCAGTAAACATATTTCTAATGAGGCTATTGACATGAAATTTTCACCAGATGTCGGAAACAACCAAAGTAATCCACACATGCATACAAAGGATGATCAAGATGAAGCACAGATGTGCTTGTGATTCATGCACATGGGCCAGACGTGCCCGTCAAACAGACCAGGTGGGTCTGGCACCGTGCAGTTCCTAGATCTCCTCCTCTTTTTGCATTCTTTGTATGGAATGGAATTGAAGTAATGGTTGGTTCAGCACTTCGATCAATGGTCCGTAGGTGTAAAGCAGGAAGCCCTCAACAATGGGGATGTGGACACCCTCATCCTAGGGAGTATCTCCATATCCAAAGTGTTGTTGACGCCGTGCGACCGTTCGAATTTCACAGGGTTCTCCATCCAAGCGTAGATGGTTCTCATCATGGCTTTCATGTCCAAAGCCGTAATCACATCGTACTGCTTAAAGCCGTCTTCACCAACTTCTATCTCACCTTGGGGCCTGAAAAAATCATCCTGATGTATCCACACATACAACAAAATCAAAACAAATAAGTCCATAAATCAAGTTATGTGTAATAAGGTGGAATGAGATAGGAAAAATGTATTGAACACACTTACTGAAGTGTATTTCATACTTTGCAGAAAAGCCTTTGTTGAAAATGACAGCTTCAAGATGCCTCCAGTATGGAGAAACTAGTCGCATGCATTGCTCAGGTGTGATTTTGGCCCATTCAGCCACGCAAACGGTCTTCAAATCTTGAAGGTTCCAGGGGCCTCTTCATTGTCTTGCATCATGTCCACCTTTGCTTCATCTTCAGCATCCTGGTCGATGGCAGCAGATTCTGATCAAGAATGTCTCAGTACATTTCTCCGCTCATACTTCCTTCAATCATATGAAGTCAGCCAGTACCATATGCTCAACAACAGCCCACACCATGATGTTTCCACTTCCAAACTTCACTGTTATGATGTATTGGGGGTGATGTGCATTGCCGTTTGTCCTCCGAACATGGTGTGCGCTATTACATCCAAAGAGTTCAATTTTGTTTACATCTGACCAGATTATATAGTCCCTGTATTTCATAGGCTTGTCCAAATGTTTCTCGCGAATTAGATTTATGCGCGTCAAAAAGTATGTTATTGTTGATGATGCAGAGGACCCGTCCCTGTAATATCTTGTTTTTTTCGAATTTTTTTCATACCAGGAGAAGAAGTATAAAACTTTCCTTGACAAACTTCTGGGTAATACAAAGTCTGTCTTACTTCACACCTCATGAAAACTTAGAAGTCCTTAAAACATTTAATTAAGCGGTAGTTCATATTATCATCAACATACATCTGACATTTTATGTTCATTGGACAATTCCCAGCGTACTTTATTCCAATCTCAAACATGGATGGTGGAACTGGTGGGTGGCTATTTTGAATCACAACTGTCTAGATTTGGGCTTGCCAACTGATCAAAATATCGCAATGTAAATTCAATGCCCAAGTCAAGCAGGGGTTGAAAAAATTGACATTTTTAGTAGATTTTGACCTCTTGCTTGCAGTATGTAAAAAAAAAAACGCATACAATAGCCTATGTGTCACAACTGCTCCCACGAGTGACGACACAGCGCTTGGCCCGATTCACAGTGCAGTTCTCGGACGATATTGGGGGTTCCTAAAGGCGCGTTTTACATCATCATCTCCAAGTGGAAAAAGTTGATAGAGAGAGTATTGCATGCCTTTTTGGATGACACCAAATACGACTATTTTTTAATTCAAATCAATACACGTCTTCTTTAAAAGACTCCATATTCTTTGGGAGGGAACAGAATAATACACTCAATCACTGTAACAATTTCTTTTGCAGAGCTTCTCCCTCTTCACACTGTGTACATTACCTGAATAAATTATTCAAGATGAAAAGGTGTTTGCCTGATGAACTGAGACATTACTTCCCTGCACCATCATACCTGACAATGCATTTCCACGAGGACCCATCCAAGTCATCCTGCTCCTCCACATACACCCTTATGTTATGAACTTTGTCCAGCAGAAACCAGTACATGAGACCATCCTTGTCTCGGCCAATGGGCTGCAACCGCATTTTGTCAGGGTCCTCTTCATTAATCACAGCCTTAAACTTCAAGTTGTCGTCAAATTGGCACTCACACAAGTACTAGAAAAGCAAAAACAATGGACAAAAGTATGAATCATAGATGAGCAGAAAGTGCACAGGAAAATACACGATACATCAACATGGATACATGAAAATATCCAATATATATATAAAATATACATCAATGGGCCAAATTATGACCACCTGCCTAACCAAATATGCTGTGGGACCTCCATGTGCCACCAAAATACCCAAGGCATGGACTGTAAAATAAAAAAAAATAAAAAAATTTTTGAAGTTCTTTGAATTAGCTTTCATTTGAGGCCAACTTTTTGAAAATCAAAACAGGCCCACATGGTCAAAATGAGGGTCAAAAAGTGCACAGTTTCAGTAATTAGCTGAAAAGGGGTTAATGTTTCTCCAAATTGGATGAAGATAGAAAGATGTTTTCATCTTCATTTGAAACTTCGTCAGGTATACTATCAACAATGTAAATGGCAAAGGGGACATTCTAAGGATACTTGCATAATATTTCATTTGAAATCGACATGTTTGGTACCAAATTTCAATGTTTAGGGGTTAATTGCAAAGCACTCAAAGGGTTAATCACTATATTAAAAGGTTTGTTGCAGACTATTAAACAGAATAAACATATCCTGAAAGAATGAAATTTGCATCCTTATTAGTTCATTGGTTAATACCCTTTGAAAATGGTCACAAACTGTGACCAGAGGGTTAACGTGGGCCACGCCCCCTTTTTCGGGGGCCCATAAAATGAGAACGGAACGAGATATCAACTTGAAACCACCTGCAATTTAATTTGCTCATCACAGGCAACAAAATATTACCAAATTAAGCATTTCTGAGACCATCAAGATGGGAGCTTGGGTGATTTCATATGGAATGACCCAGAAGTAACAGAGGGCCTTTACACCTGTCCATTTCCCCAGCATCAAACACGTAGACTGCAAGAACCGACTGTTTGCATTGCGTTAAATATATTTCAGGCATTTAAATCCATCATTTTTATGAGATAATGAATGCAATTTTGTTAACCTGTGATTGGTCAAAATGTTTTGGCCCATCAGTGTATATCTATAATTAGATCCATAAGTGCTTAGAAATTCGCACAATCTTCATAATATTGCCTGTGCATGCAACAACAGATCTGAAATGAAACAGCCAAGATGTGCATGAAGTATAGACTTTCAGAATTGAGGATTTTTTTTAAAAAACTATTCACCTGATTTGGACGTGAATGTTGTCTAAACGTGTTTAAATGCCATTCACTATAAGCTTATTATCCATACTTCAGGCTCAAATTAATCCTTTAACCTCAATTTCGATTGCAAAAATAACTAAAACAGAAAATCAACATAGAGCAAATGCATTTAAAGTGAACAGCTGAGAAATTTAAATATAGCGAAAAATTCAAAAAATCAAGAATTTGGGCTGTACATGGGAAAAACAGGGTAAATACTACAAACCCTAATTCCAATGAAGTTGGGATGATGTGCAAAACGTGAATAAAAACGGAAGACAATTACTTGCAAATCCTTTTCGACCTATTATCAATTGTGTACGCTACAAAGACAAGATATTTAATGTCTAAACTGATAAACTTTATTGTTCTTTTGGAAATATTCACTAATTTTCAATTTTATGCCTGCAAGACGTTCCAAAAAGCTGGGACAGGGTCATGTTTACCACATTGTTACATCACCTTTCATTTTAACACTCAATAAGCATTTGGGAACTGAGGACACTCATTTTTGATGCTTTGCAGGTGGAATTCTTTCTAATTCTTGCTTGATGTACAAGTTCTGTTGCTCAACAGTCCAGGGTCTCCATTGTCGTATATTGTGCTTCAAAATGCGCCACACATTTTCAATGGGAGACAGGTCTGCACTGCAGGCAGGCCAGTCTATTACTAGCCCTCTTTTACTACGAAGCCACGCAGTTGTAACGCGCAGAATATGGCTTGGCATTGGCTTGCTGAAATAAGCAGGGACGTCCCTGAAAAATGACACATGGTAATATCCTTTACAGAATGAAGTTGATTTTTATTGCAATGCCGCCTGAGGGATCGACGGTCACGGGCATTCAATGTTGGTTTTTGGCCTTGCTGCTTACGTGTGGAGACTTATCCAGATTCTCTGAATCTTTTGATGATGCTATGGACTGTACATGATGAAATCCCAAAATTCCTTGTAACTCCACATTGAGAAACGTTGTTCTTAAACTGTTGGACAATTTACTCATGCAGTTGTTCACAAAGTGGTGAACCCCACCATATCCTGGTTAAATATATAAATAAATATATAAATCCTTGCTTGTGAACGACTGAGCGTATCAGGGATGCTCCTTTTATACCTAATCATGGCACTCACCTGTTTCCAATTAACCTGCTCACCTGTGGAATATTCCAAACAGCTGTTTTTTGGGCATTCCTCAATTTTCTCAGACTTTAGTTGCCCCTGTCCCAGAATGTGTTTCAGGAATCAAATTGAAATCAAGTGAATATTTCAAAAAAAAAAAAAACAAACAATACAGTTTGTCAGTTTGAACATTAAATATCTTGTCTCCGTGGTGTACTCGACTGAATATAGGTCGAAAAGGATTTGCAAATCATGGTAATCTGTTTTAATTCATGTTTTACACAACGTCCCAACTACACTGGAATTGGGGTTTGTACACAAGAATGCTCGTCGAGTGAGTGATATAAATGTTATGAAAAATGTCATGTCCTCTTTGACAGGCTACAGGTTATACTTTGAGGATTTCAGTCTTGCATTCAGTCGTCATCTCCAGGTAACCCTTTTTCTCCAGTTCCCAGGCCCAGGTGCTGTTGAACTCCTGACATAACTGGAGGAATACAAAAATAAGCAGTAATTTTCATATTAAGAGATGCCTATACAAAATTCAAATTTTGGGATTCAGAATAAGCTGAAGATGTTCACTAACTGAACAGGCATTCAGCTGGCATATCACATGGAATGCTCATAAAACCAAAGATAGCAAGAGCCCTATTTTGCCTCTTCCAGATTCATTTAGCATCAATGACTACTTGAGTCCTTCAATCCTTTAATTATGTGATGCATGATAAAGGGTAAAATGGCCAAATCCCTTCCGGTCTTTCTTTGAGGGACTTGTTTTTCTTGTGTATTTATGGGAGAATTGAATTGGCGATCCTAGGCCTCATTGGTGTTGCCATAGGACTAAGCCTTTCCCAGATGTTGCTTTTATACCACAAAATGATAACAATCATCAGCTAACAACAGAGGTTATTAAAATTTGATGGCAGGAATAGGTGTATATTTGCAAATAAAATGAAATTGACCAGATAAAAAATGAAACATTTTGTCATCACGCTGGCCGCAAAATGAATTGAAGCCTTTTTCGAGCTACGGTTGTTGAATTAACTTTAGCAGAGGGCCATCTTCATTTTCACCGCAGCATTACTGTCATTCCAGCTACGCTGTCTGTAAGAGGCAGTACAAAGCCCCTGTTTACTTCCATAATAAGAAGAAGAATAAGAAGAATTAGAATAAGAAGAATAAGAATAAGAAGAAGAAGAAGACAATCTTGTTTCTGAAGCACCTTTCTTAGACCCAAGGTTGCTTTACATGCCACACAGAAAAGAAACATTAAAACAAGTCCATACAAACATGATATATAATGGCAGGACAACAATATCACTATAAAATTAAGGAAAAAAAAGAAAAGAAAATAATCAATAAAATCATTCAATAAAATTTAAGGTTGATAGTTTTGTCTGAAGAGGTGGGTTTTCAGCTGTCATTTAAATTAAGAAATTAAGATTAACACAAAGAGTTTGAGTTTCAAAGTTTAGGAGCCATGATGCCGAATGCCCTGCCACCCCTGCTGGAGAGCTGAAATCTGGGGACAGCAAGTGAAGTGAAAGCAGAGGACATAAGTGTATGGATAGGAGTGTATGGCTGCATGAGCTCAGTGAGATATTGATGGGCAAGGTTATGGTGGGCTTTAAAAGTTAAGAGAAGTATTTTATAATGGATTCTGGATGATACGAGAAGCCAATGCAATTTATAGAGGATGGGGGTAATGTGAGCAGTGCGACTGGAGTGTGTTAGAATTCTGGCAGCTGAATTTTGAACATACTGTTACTTTGTGAGACTTTTAGAAGGCAAACCAATAAAGAGACTATTACATTAGGTCTATGCCCATTAATGACATGTAGGTGCTTCAGGTAGTCTTCAATTATTCCATTCAACAACATGATACAACCCAGAACGAGACTTGACTCTATCTGAGAATGTACACCTTATGCTTCTAAAAAGGCATCAACCAAATCCATTACATACCTTGATGAGGTACTTCTCCCATTTTTCTACAGGCACAAACTTGCCAATTTTCCGCAACAACTTCACATGAAGATCCACCAGAACTTTGGGAACTTAAATCAAAAACAGGACACATGGATAAATTAACAAGAAAGCCTCACAGTTGAATGCAAAATTAATTCTACATTGCAGTTTTTTCAGTGTTAGGCACACCCAGAGATGTTATAAAGAGACAAACCACGTAAGACATTTTCAATAAACAAGTCCATATCACCAAAGGTGGCAGTAATATGACATATCCCCCTTCCCCCCAAAAGCCAATAATCTGCCCATAGAGCCAAACCAAGAAACAAATCTAGCCAATTGAGTTAACCCTAGTTCTGCTGATATATAGAGGACCCACACTTGCTTTCCTGTGTGCCGATCATCTGTTCCCCGGCAGCCATTTCCCTGTATACCGGTCCTCGATAAGCATTATCCTAGGGGCAGGACCAGGGTTAATACCATTCAGGTCAGAGGGATGAGCTGATAGCAATATGGCACAGCAGACCGCGTAATTATCAGCATTTGGCTACCTCTTGGAAGTTTTGAGAAAAAGGGTCCCAAAATGACCCCTGTTTGATCCAGGACCCTTTTATGGCCCTTTTTTCCCCCAAAACTTCAAGGTTATCCCACAAAAGTGCGAGTAGATTTGAATTAAGGTCCTTCCAACTAAAAGATGACTGAAAAAAGGCAACAGGGATACCTTTGAGGTTTGGAGAAAATCCGTGACAAGGGGGCCGCCAATCCAATGTTGACATGGGGATTAAAAAAAATTTTGAAGTATGTATTATGATTGGTCATTATAAGTGGAAAACTCATTGTAATATATTGCTAAACTGTAAAAATGTAAATAATTATGTATATATGTATAATATATTGAAATAAATACATTGAAACTAGTTAATACTATTGTTGTCATTCCGTGACAATTTGCCTCTTGAAATTCCGTGACATTGACTTTTTGAAATTTTTTTCCCATAAAGCAGGGTTAAAGTGAATCACCTTAAATATGAACATATTGAAGTTTCATAACTTAACTATGGTAGGACCATCACTTTCTGGATAGATAAACACAGCATTAAAAAAACCACTTCAATTTTGTGTAATTCCGTGACGGAGTAGTTTTTGCTTGTTTCTTCTATGAAAATTTCTCAAAAAATATATTTTCACTTAATAATATTAAAGAACAAGATAATACCTTCAATATGACATATACTTGATTTTATCTTATTTAGTTGTAGAGTTACAACCCAAAATGTAATGGGACTGTAATTCCGTGACCGCTTGGCGGACCCCACAAACTTAAGGAAAAAAAAAAAAAAGTTTGGAGCATTTTGAGCTCCCCCTATAGGCAAGCGTCAAGGGTGCCCCATGGGGATAACAACATTCTGGTAATCTGCCCTCCCTATAGACCGTGTTACGTCTGAGGACGCATGTGTGCCTAATTGCTATCTTACAGGTGATCCTGCTAATGAAGCTGCATACGATTGGGCCTGACCGGAACCTCAACGGCATAAGAATTTGCGGAAGCAGTGTGCTAGCAGTCTTCCCTTCCTGGCCCCCAGAAACGCATCTTTTGCCTCCGTTGTTGCGCGTAGTGTTGATTCTTGAAAGTACAAACGTATATTTGTTGATCTTTTTACAAAATGATAATCTATATCTGACTGGTTGCAGTTGTTGTGCATAGTCTATACGTCGTTCAGCCCTGTGTGTCGTAAAGAGCTGTAAGGAGTGGGTGCCGTTTTCTTCACTCCTTTTTCTCCTGGTTATGTTAGGAAGTTAGGCAAGTTGATTTGTCCTTTTTGTTTTTCAGTTAGGACAATTAGTTTGCTTTGTTTTCAGATTCTTTTGTTTATTGTTTGGGCATTGCCCGCTCTTGAGCTTGCAGCTCTCTGGGGCCGTCTGTATAAGCAGTTCCCCACTTTGGAGCCTGTAGCTCTCCGTGGCTGACATATGTAAGCATTACAACAAGCTGCTGACATTGTCAAGCAATATCCCCCGCAACTGGCATTGCATTTTTGAATAGAGAATGTTTATATGCATTTAGATTTATAAAGAACTGTACTAATCGCAAAGCTGTTAATTTCCTAGCAAAAAAAATAGGCCGGAGAGTATGCATCAGAAAACTTTGGAAAATTATACCAAATTGTTTTCATGACGCACCTTTATGTGTTTTTACACCTTGATGCCAAATATGATCTCAATCGGATGATTATTTTCAAAGTTATAGGCCGGACACGAGACATTACAGATTTCCCACAAATTTGTCGCTTTTTGGCCCAAAACGTGAGAAATGACAAAATAATTTTCAAAATTGTTTGTCATGACACACCTTTATGCGGTTTTACACCTCGATGCCAAATATGATTACTTTCGAAGTTATAGCTCGGACAACAAACATATCGGACGGACGGACAGACCCCATTTTTATATCCCCCGTAACAACGTTGTTGCGGGGGATAATAAATTCTGTCATCTTTTTTGCACTTAGTGTGTTTGCGTGTTCTGGGACGGGAAAGGGGATAATCACTTGAAGCTGTTACAGCTTTTCCCTAGACGGGGGCCGTAACAACCAACTTTCAATAACTTTGAGCTGGGACACCAGTGACGTTCAGAATTAGAGAGGTGAGAACTTGCAATTTTGTTAAATTGACCAAAAAAAGAGCCAAAAAGGGGTCGCTGTAGCTCAGGACTGAAGGGGTCGACAGAGGAGCGGTTTGGGTTTTGAGGTTTGGGTACCATACGCATCTCAACAAGTCGACATGGTCTTCAACATCCCCCGCCAATCGTGTGCTTCTTATTTTCGAACTCCATCAAGGCCTTTATGGTGTGAAGCTACACACCAAATTTTGTTGTCCTATCTGTAATAGTTTCTGAGAAAAGTTGTCCCCTTTCTCTCGGACGGACGGACGGACACACACGCGCACGGACGGATGTCAAACTTATATCCCCCTCACACTTCGTGTTGGCGGGGGATGAAAAAAAAATAGCATCTAAATCTAGGGGGGTCCACATTTCTGACTGCCTGAACTTCTCAAAAATTGGCTCTTAAATCTACCTACATCCTTGATAAGCAGGTTGGTAAAGTACTCTTAATTTATCACAGATATCTATACAAGTATTTTCACACAAGTATATACACAAAGTATGTGTATACTGTTAACCATGCCACCAGGGAAAGTTTATCAGGCATACCAAGGCAACCTCTGTGCTGCAGAGAAGTTAAATAAAAATGCCAGGCCCTCTAAAATGTCCAGTACTGAGTTGGATTCACCTCATTCATAATGTTCCCTGAGAGTGCAGCAGAATGACTTCAAATTGGAATACTGGGCTTTTCAATTCAGTCAACTGTCTTTCTGCCCATTCTTCCTCACCATTAGTTTGGGTTTTTTGACCCTGCCAGCCAGTGGTAGCTGGTTACAATATCAGTTGACAAGCTTGTCATTTTTTTAAGCTTTATATCAGGCCTGGCAGGCTAGTGAATGCCACTCAATCTGTGTCAATAAAGTGGCAGAGCATTCTATTCACATCTCACTTGAAGCCAGAAGGTATTGTCAGGCTGCACCTGGGATGATCTAAAAAACATTCAAATACCACTATCATCATTTTGTGAGCTGTCAAAATAAATTACTGCTTAGAGAATGACAACAGCTTGTCAAACAAATTATCTTGTCCTTTCGACAGAAATCCATTCTCTGTAACCTTGAACTCAGTGACAAACTGTAACGTCAGACAGGTAACATCAGTCACGCATTTTGTAACTATTCTGATGATACTTTAAATTTGGAACATGGCAATGATTTGTATAATTTTCAAAGCATGCTACCTTAAATCTTGAAATAAAAACAGCTGTCAATCCTGTATGGTTTGAATACAAGTTTGCAAAAAAGTTGATTGATTAATTTTCTTAATCACCATTTTTGTGTAATGTCAGTCACACTCACAATTTCACATCCTACTAACCTGGACATCACACCAGCAAAGTTCTTCTTACCTCCAAGTAACCGAGTCCCTAGTACGCTTGTCACAAAATATGATCATCAAAAGAGAAAAGGTGTAACTACCAGGCCCAGGGTTTGCCATGGCAATAGAAGAAATGGGGTCCCAGGGATGCATTTGGGGTGTAAAAAACGGGAGGTCTTTATGATCTTAGCGAGTCCCGAGGATGCATAGGGGTTTAAAAAACTGAGTCCTTTATGATGGGAGTCATTCAGTGACTCACATTAGCTATTGTTATGATGATACATTTTTATGCATAAATTCCTAAAAAAAACTTCTGATTTAAGCGGGGGACACATTTTCCCTATTGTTTTACTGAAACACAATTATTTTCTGATGTCAACCATGTTAATTCAATCCATTATATACTGAAGTAAGAGGAAAAATTGGCCTCGCTGAAACAGGCAATACCCCTCAGCCCCGAAGGTCACTGCTGCAAGGTCAAAGGTCAAACTGGGACAAAACCTTGAAAAGGCACACCTACCCCCCATGGGGAGTCCACATATGCAGTATGAACTTCCTAACCAAATGGTTACAGAGAAATAGCCCGGACAAAATTGGCAGCCGCCCGCCCGCCCGCCGAAGGGATGACAATACCCCTCGTGCCTGTGTCGGGCTGAGGGGTAAAAAAAAGATTATTTGATTTGAAACAGAATTATGGCTCTGAGAGAAACTTTTCATCTCAAAATCTAAATCAGCATTAATTAACCTCTTAAGTCTTTTGTTTAAGCACCTTCAAGTGAATTGTAAACATCAATTTTTGTACAAAGAATGTCTCGTGATGCCCAATCAATATGCAAAATTTCAAAGCCACAGCTACTATGCCTTGGCCGTAAAACAATAAAATCATGTATCCCATCTACATATCTCATTAACCAACATTTCTTAATTAATGCCATCTTGAGAATGAAACAAGATGTGAACAAACAGTTTTCAGGTTCAAGAGGTTCTACCATTTTACGTCCCATCTCCATTAAAAAAATGTATACTATCTGACAAAAAAAAAAAAAATTGACACTCATGTTGCCAAGACCGTGACTGCACACTACTGCATGACCTGGCCCTCAAACAAATATACAGGAGATCAACATAAAATTTGCCAGGGATTCATTAAATATACTGAACTCATTGTACTAGAAAAATCAGCTGAATCGGAGGGGGTCAGGAGGGAGGTACTTGTTGAATTCATATGGAATGACCCATTTATCCATTTTATTTGCTGCAATGAAAACATTGTGCCATGATTGACTGTTATCAGGCAGCTACAGCAAGATTGACTGTTATAAGGCAGCTACAAAATTTAGGTTGGTGGTAGGTGTCAAAGTAACATTCACATGAACGGCAGGACCCAAGGTTTCCCAGCAGAACGTTCCCAAAAGCATCACATTGCCTCTGCCAGCTTGCCATCTTCCCATAGTGCATCCTGGTGCCATGTCTTCCCCAGTTAAGCCATGCACACGCACCCCGCCATCCACGATATAAAAGAAAACGTAATTCATCCGACCAGGCCATCTTCTTCCATTGCTCCGTGGTTCAGTTCTGATGTTCAAATGCCCTTTGTAGGTGCTTTCAGTGGCGGACAGGGGTCAGCATGGGCACCCTGACTGGTATGCAGCCCCATATATGACAAACTGCAATTTACTGTGTGTTCTTACACCTTTCAATCAGAACTAGCATTAACCTTTTCAGCAAACTGAGCTACAGTAGCTCTTCTGTTGCATCGGACCACTCTGGCCAGCCTTCGCTCTCCCTGCCCATCAATGAGCCTTGGCCGCCCATGACCCAGTTGCCGGTTCACAACTTTTCCTTCCTTGGACCACTTGTGGTAGGGACTGACCACTGCAGACCGTGAACATCCCACAAGAGCAGCCATTTTGTCGTTTAGCCATCATAATTTGGCCCTCGTTAAAGCAGCTCACACCCTTACCCTTGCCGATTGTCTCTGCTTCCAACACGTCAACTTTAAGGACAAAATGTTCTCTTGCTGTCCAATATATCTCACCCACTGACAGGTGCCACTATAACGTGATAATTAATGTTATTCACTTCAGCTGTCAAAGGTCATGATGGTTTGGCTGAATGATGTATATCGGTCCTACAGCCACAATTTGTCCTTGACAACCGATACGGAAATGCAGATATTGGGGTTAGGCACTATAAAGAGTTATGATGAGCGGAAGACTGTGTGTGCTTGTAAAAACATCACTGAATAATTTTACGAAAACCGAAACTTTCTTTGAATTCCATCTCCCTTTCTTGAGTATTTTTCAGTAGATATTATTTAACATGAATGAAAAATTTGAGATTTGATAGATGGCACTGAATTTCTTTTTAAGCTATTGAAAACATACATCAAAGTTCTACTAATTAGGGGAATAAATCGCTGTAGACGTGTATTATTGCATGTAATTCACGAATCCAGCATTAACTTTCGTAATTGTACGTCATACTGGAAAAAAATGAAGAAACAAGACACTTTTGAGACCTCTCCTTAAAACTTGCAAGCGATTGGCAGCCAATTTGTGAAAGAATGAAAAGTTATAATAATCTTATTTGGGACTAATATTCTTATTGATACATTTTTTGCATACTCAATGAAATGATTTGGCACAAAATGTCCAGATTTTGTGGGTTTTTAACTTTTCTGTGAATAAAGCTCTGATCTCATCTAGGATTGCGAAACAAAAAGTTTGCATTGGTCGTAAACGCGTACAGTCGTTTTACGCGTTCTTGCATTGTATACTACACAAAATGAGTGCAAATTTTGGACTTCGAACATAGAAGCGACTGAGAAACACGGCAACTTCATAATCGCATGGACCGGTCGCTTGTGTTTGTTTCGAGTTTCGCTTTTGGATGTGTGCCGTACGGAAGTCCTAGTAGTCCCCGGTGACTAGGATCACGATATGGCCAGTGTTTCAGAAACAAACGCATGCAAAATTAGAATGTCATCATCAACAACAATGATCAACGATACTAAGTTCCTAAACACAACAAAGCAACGTAAACACAAGCTCATTTGTCAGCTCGTCTTCACAACACTCTTACATAGACATTTTCACCGAAGCCGCACAACAGAGCTGGGCCGTGGGCTACCTGCGCCAGGCCCGGCGGGGTACCAGCTGAGCAAGTGGGGAGTAAGCACAAGAACGGATCTCAGAGATGCCAAGTCTCACGCATTCAGCGTAGGTCCTACACATTTTTTAGGCTTATTCACCGTAGTCCGTAATTATTCAATGAAAGCTTATTAATGAGATTCTCAAGTGAAATTCAAATCCTTGTGCATTGAAGTTTCAGTTTCACTTGTGTAAAGGTGGACCTCACCACAAGTAACATGGAAAGTGATTATGACTCCAGAACTCTTGTGCTTCTCTTTACTCAGGGATTGAAACAATGCATGTGTTTCATGATATTTTAAATTGTTTAAACGAAACAAGACCATTTGAAACGTCTTTATGCAATTCCATTGCTTTCAATACCTCAGTAAAGTCAAGCGTGAGAATTCCCAAGTCAAAATCGATTCCCGTGTCACTAGTGGGGAAATACATCGTAATGCACGTGAAACTGATTACATTAATGCACAATGACTTTGATTCCGCAAGTGAATTTCTCCAGTGCGCGTTGATTGAAAAATTGCTGACTGCGGCACAGGAACATGAATGCCAGTGAGAGACTCCACAAAATGCGTGAGACTTGGCATCTCTTTTTTGGGAAGTGTTGTAAACTCACACCATCGTTTGGAGTTTACGCTACACACTTATTTGGCATGCTGATGAATGTTATCTCAAAATCAATGAAATCAAGGATTGATCAAGGCGAAATCAATTATCAGTGTAGAACAAACCACTGGTCGATCAGCTGGGAACGTTTGCAACTTAATTCTCACGTCACAGGTCACATGACTACGAGGTCCGTGCAACGACTTCTTTGAGGGGCGGGGATTAGGCACCGTACAAAGCAGCCAAATTTTAGTTTTCAAATAATGATAAAAAGTGACAGAAAGCATTTACAAATGCGTGATGCATATTAATTTGCTACGAGTATAGCCAAGATCAGGGTACATAAGTATTTGCAAAAGGGGTAAAATTTAAAATTGGCTGAAAACATTTTTCCTTCCTTCTGGAAAAGCACAGGTGGTAGCTCTTCATGACTGAAAAATATCTTGAGGTAAGCACGACCGACTAAATTTTAAGAACACGTTGAAATATGTGGTAGGGTGATGTTACGGACACTACAAGGACACTTTTCATGCACTCGATATGTCACAGGATCTTCATGTATTTAACATTTAATGTGATAACTAATACAATCCAACTCAAACTCATGTAAAATTAACATTTTACTTTCTTTACACACAGAAATGTAAAAATTCTGATGGAATCTTGAATTGAACATTCATTTTTTTTGACTTGACTAAGCTTAATGAACAATAAATTTTTCATTCCTGAGTTTAAACACAAATTAACCTGAGTCTTTGGACTACCATAATCATACCTAAATGTTGTTAAATTAAATTTATTGTTGTTATAGAGTTTGCATTAGTTTCAAACAGTATCTTGAACTACCTTTTTCCTCTATGAAGGTGTTACGGACACTACAGAATAAATGATTTACCATTAGACTCAAAAGAGATCATTTCTTATATCAAATACAGTTGTAAATACACAATAATATATTGAAATGGAAAGCTTAATTCCTTTTTGATATAATTTAATGCTATTTTTTGTTTTATCAAACCTTTAAGAGGAGTTTGGAAATCGAGTAATACTAACAATAACAATACTTGAGGAAAACCCGTAAGATTGAGACCTTACAAAACCTGCGGTTGTTATGGAGTACAAAGATGATGTACTAAACACTACTATCAACTGTAACTTTAAAGAACAGGAAAAGTTTCAACAGTCAAACTATATACAGTCCTGTTACGGACACTACAAATTAACTTGCATAATCAGTAGTGTCCGTAACAGATTACGGCGGCTTATTTCCTGAGACAAAAGCATGGCATTCTTTAGTCTATTAACTACATAACAATGATTTTCGACATGAAGAGTTTAGGGAAATAAACCAGCCCATTTACCTGAAAAGTTACACGATCTTACCTAAATTCTTGATTTTTTCTTGAGAAACATGCTATTCCATAACTACAAATACATGCACTACTGATACAGTAGTGTTTTATTTTCATAATGGTTTCAGAATAGCTGCCTACCCCGAGTTACGAGTTACGGACTCTACCAAAATATTGGGACAAATTTCACCAAATTTTCACCGATAATTTTAGTGATAACTATTACAATAGACCCATAAGCAAAAGCCTGACTGAGTTCTGTACATTAATATTGAATATGCAGCCCAATTTTTCTTCAGTATTAATACACAGTTTAGTGAAACAGACAAACTTGAATCATTAATTAATTTTTAAAATGTTGTAACGACTTGATTACTCGACATTATTTGGAGTAACTTTGTTACTAATTTATGGATTTTCAATCTGTAAAAAGCAACAGGAAGAAAACAGTTGAGTAAAAAACAAACAGAAAAAAACATTAAAAACACAGACAAACTATTCCTAACACAACTCCTAAAAAAGTAAATTTCAAGTTGCAAATAACGTACCAGGGAATCTTGATTACCTAGTTACACGTGTGCCCTGTGAATTATTTCCCTGTAATAAAAACAGTGTATGCTTTGTTAAGTGTCCTTTACAGCAGTCTCTACCCATATTTTGAGATACTTTAAATAGGTCTGGGTCCATTATTCTGGTCATGATAAGTTTGTAACAGCAGCTTTCACGTGGATGCACCTTGATCTTGGCTACACTGTACATATGACCCATTTCTTCAAAAATTAGCCAAAAATTTTTTCTGAGTAAACCTTTAACAGGCTATGTCTGTGGAACACTGATGCCCCTGGCGGCTGGTTTAAGTATTGCAGGTTAAAGTTTTTTTTTTTTGCCCGCTGCACACAAACAGTCTGACAGACAGACAGACGGGTGCAAAATAATATGTCCCTGAGTCTTCAATTCCGGGGGCATAAAAATGGAAAATTGCATGTTAAATATATACCTACTGATTGCAACATATTATCACATTCTCACTAAAGGGCCAAACCAATTGCAAGCCAAGCAGACACAATTAAGCAGATCCTTGCCATTTCATTAGCATTTTAGTTCAAATAAAGTAAACAATAAAACTGTCAAAATAAAAACTGGCCAGTCTCCCAACAGAGAAGTATTCATGATTGAATGAATCAGAGGTACTTCACATTGCCTCTGATGATTGGTTGCCATTTGTGTTCAAATTCATTAGCATATAATTCAAGAAAAAGAAAAGGCAGCTACATTGCTGATATTCTTAGTATGCAGCAAAATACTGCAGTCCAACAGAGTATGCACCCTTAAATGTGGCAAAGATAACCAACAAAAGCACAAGCTGAAGTCCAGCTCTGAATGGATCAAAAGAAAAAACACACATTTTAGAGCAACCCAGTCCAAGTTCTGAGTCAAACCCCATGAAGATGCTGTGGCGAGAAATTCAACGGGCAAGTCATACTTGACAACCCTGCAATGTGGCTGAATTAATGCAACTATTGAAAAAAGCAGGCCTCCCCAGCAATTTGAAATACTGATCCACAGTAATTGGATGCATTTGTTTGATATTGTTGCTGCTACAGGTGGCACAAACGGTTAGCTGAGGGGCAATAACTTTTTCTAATGGGCAATATAGGTGTTAGATTTCAAAACAAACATCTGAAAACTGGATATTGTCGTTCCTCGTGTTGTCATTGTATTCAATACTTTTTTATGAAATTGAGAAACCATTTAGTGTTATGCATGCGGACCCGATACATGTTTCACCGCTCAGCAAACATCCCTGAAAGCATTCAGAATTCTATCGTATTTCGGCTACTATTTTCTTGTTCATAAGTAAAAGAAAGAACTAATGTGTGCGGATGCATGTTTTTACAAAAGATTACATACTTTACTTTCTACCGAGGAGCTCTAAGAGCAGTAATTTCACAAAACATCAAGTGGCCACGGAAGACATTGGCGATTTGTCGTAAAGTGGGGGTTAGCAACACAGTAAATGAGATTTGCCTTAAGTCAAGAATTATTTAATGATTTAACACAATGTTAAAGACAGTAAAAATTAACACATCACGGATCTCACAATCTCAGTCAGTGACGGACGATTAAACAATAATATCCAAGTTGGCACTTTTTCAGAGATAAGGTATTAAATTTCATTACGTACTAAACACACTATGAATTAAAGCAAAATATCTGAAGTTGCTCGGTCGCAGCGAGCACCTCGCTACACCCGACCTACAGCCATTCAAAACAGCAGGAAGTGTGCGTTGCGCGCATGCGTACTCTCTTCAGAGACTCGAGTGCCAACAAAAATCCAACTGTAAATATAGCCACTGCTGGGTAGCGTAGATTCTGAGCTCCGAAACGCACCGATATGCGCACAGTGAACCATGAATTCAACAACTCGATACAAAAAGTCTCAATAATACACTGGAAAACAGCATAACTTCGATGCCTCACTTTTAACTTAATAGTTCGCTACCAAACTCGCCATCCTTCCTGCACGCCATCGAGGAGTAATTTAGCTCACGAAGGAAATCACTTGGCTGGCAGGACTAGCTACATCTTCACGAACACACGTCTCAACTGCGTAAAAATGATCAGTCTCTCGAGTGTCAAAAGTGCAAAGAGAACACAGAATGACTCAACCGCTTAACTTAGTACTTTGAAAATCGTGCACAAGAGGCAACACCAAATAAAAAAAGCAAAGTTAAAGAGACAGTCCACACAATGACACAGGACCAGCAGCCCAACGAGGAATAACAGTACGCGAAACGCACGCAGAGAGAAGACCCTCCCCCCAACACTGTAACACCACACACTCGCTACGACTCAAATGTTGGACTACCTGTCGAAGTTTCTTGAAGGTATCCTTCCAACTGTGTAAATGTGAGCTCCGGTAAGTTCAGGGCCGCTCCATATCGTTCCAAGAATGAGCAAACTACGGCGAAGCTTGGATACGAACTGGGGCAGTAGCCCGTCGCCGCCGCCGAAGCAGCCATTTTTGCAAGCAGCGGACCAGGGTCTCTGGGCTTGGAGGACCAATGACTGCCCACAATTCAACGCGTCAACAAATCCTTGGAGGCGTGTATAAGAAGTATTTGCGTGAGATCACCATAAACAAACGAGTAAGCAGTGGCTTCATTCATTCGCGGTACAGTAGCTAAGCATATGGCACAGTGGTTCGTGAAGCTCAGTAGATCAGAGTTGTTTTGATGTCATTATTTCGAAGGCTTCCTTTGTGACTAAGTTTCGTTGCAAGAACGAATTATGTCACGTTCCGTCGCGTTTCGAACTGGCTGTCTCTCATGCTCTCGTAGTTAAAAACCGCATGGAGATAATAAAATTATATGAGTCTCCGTGGGGAAATAGCAGCTGCAACGACGAAGATTCCGAATGTACTTGCATGTTATTCGCTATGGGCCGTTAAATATACGTACCCTGCAACGACACAGAATACTTAGATTTACCGGTCCATTATTCATTTGTAGGCAGAACAAGAGCTCAGTAACGACAGCCATCGTGAGAACGCGTCGAATGCCAGGCTGAAGATTCCTGGATCAAAGTCAGCCGAGCTTTTCAAATTTGGAGAAAATGGGTGCCTAACAAAAAAAATAGCAGACAAACCTTGGTGTTCCACGTTTCCCCTGTTATGAAAACCAACTTGGCAAAATGTTTGATCATTCTGACATGAAATGGAAATACACTTATGCTTCACTCGTTGCTGTGCAGCATAACAAAAATGTAAAAAGTTGAACTTCCAAACAACAGTTCCAGAGAAAAAGTAAATAGGAGTGCAGTAGCTATTGTTCAGTTTACAGCTCAGGAAGCAATAGCTCGAAGAGCATTATGATATACAATAATACGTGAATGAATGAGTTCGGGAGTGGATAAATAAATACGAATAAAAATTACAAACCTGCCTCGAGTAATTCCATTCGAAGCGTTTATTTTGTCGCGCTGGAAGCTCCATTCACGAAAATAGCGTCAAAAAGCATCTATTTTTATGTTTGAAAGAAATTGATATATGAATTCACCCAGGTGGCCTTGAATTGATCACAATTACAGCAAAGGCTTTGATAATGTAATAAATTATTATTACTGTTTGAAGCAGTTGCTTTTCGATTATTATGTCTTCATTCTGGACTTGTTACTCCACTATATTACTCTGCTTCATCCTTACATGTTTGCACTAATGTGCCATTTCTGTGCGCTAATTTTGTACTCTGCACTAATGTCATACTAAGTACAGCAGAAGCTGAACAATGTCCTTCCTTTTACTTGTTTGATAATTTAATGCTTTGAGAGGTGAAAACCTTTCCGTAAATAAAACTGCCAAGAAACTTTAAGATTTCAAACAAATATGTTCTTCATCATCCAGAATGAAGGGCCCAAACTAAATCTTACCAGAATATCAGAAGTGGAAGGTCTAGAGGCATTATTTTTTTCAGAGAATGACTTCATAGTCATTGAAGAAGATGACTGCTGGTTTGAAAAAGATAGGGCTGTTAACTTTTGATCATGGCTTGGAGTGAGTTTTTTGGTTGGGGTCAAGTCAAGAGGGTTGCGGGGTAAGGGAGTCGAGAAGGCAACATATCCCATTTAGACATGTCTGTTCCTGGGATGTCCTTGCATTTTCCAGCAAGACAACAAAAGACCATATTCTGCACAAACTTAGTCCACGGTTACATAAACAGAGTGTGTGTGTGTGTGTGTGTGTGCTAGATTAGCCTGCCTGGGGTTTGGACAAATTTCTGCATTACTCATATTAAAATCAATTTTATGACCTGGCAATCGCTGACATTAACCTATGGGGTACAGTTGTGTCAAAAAATGTGAATAAAGTGCAAATATTTTTTTAATAGCCTTCAGTTCCATATTTCAGATGTAGTGGAAACATTACACATTCAATTCCAAATCAAAGCATTAGCAAATTTGATCAAGTCGGCATTATTCTTTCACAGGAAGCAAAGAAAAGGAATATTACAGTAATCTGTTAAAAAAAATAGCAGTGTCAACATTTTTTTTCTTCAAACTCAAGTAATAAGTTTTACTCAAGATTTAACTTCATTTGAAATTACTGAACTAATTGCACAACCATTGTTTTTGATCACTGCTGCGCATGGGCATTACATTGAGTCAACCAACTTCTGGCTCCTAGAAACAGGTATTTCAGCCCAGGATGAACAAACTGCATCCCAGAGTTCCAGTGTAATTTTGGGTTTTGCTTCACAAAATGCATTTTTAATGTCACCCCACAAGATTTCAATGATGCTGAGGTCAGGGGATTGAACTGGCCGCTCCATTACCTCAATCCTGTTTGTCTTGAACCAAGATGTTGCTCATTTACTGGAGTGTATTGGGTTGTTGTCTTCTTAAAACAACCATTTCAGGGGCATTTCCTCCTTGGCATATGGCGACATAATCTCTTCAAGTATCTTGATGTTTTCAAACTGATCCATAATCCCTGGTATACGATAAATAGGCCCAACACCATAGTATGAAAAGCATCCCCACAGCATGATTTTTGCACCATCATGCTTCACTATCTTCATAGTGTACTGTGGCTTGAATTCAGTACCTGGGGGTCGTCTGACCTACTGTCGATGACCACTGGACACGAAGAACAATTTTACTCTCATCAGTCCACAGAATGGTATACCATTCTCTTTGGACCAATCTATGTATTTCCTTCCTGTGCAATATTATCAACAATGGTGCTTCATGGGGGCTTCTTGCTGATAGCTTAGCTTCAATCAAACATCTTACTGTGAAAGCACATGTAATTTTATATCATCTTTGATTTTTCTTGAGGTTATGATTGCCTGAATCTTTGCCATTCTGACTATTCTTTGATTTGTTTTAATAGCAGTTGCTCGCTTCCTTCTGGGTGTTTCAGGTTTTTGTTGCCATTCAAAAGAATTTAAGATCATTTTAGCAGAGCATCCTATAACTTTCTGCACTTCTTTAAACATTTTCCCCTCAGGGGCGCAGATCCGATGTCAGGATTGGGGGGGAAACAAACGTGTTGTTGCCAGTATGCAACTCATACCATGCCATAAATAGGTAAAGGCTCGCCAAAATATACTGCACAGGGAATCATTTATTGTGCTTACCTTTCTTGTTTATTTGTCCGAAACAGCCAACAGTGCGTGTCACTGCTTACTTAACTGTTATATTAGTAAATCATAATTTTAAGGGTTTTGGGCATGTTGTGTCGACTAATCTCAAATTCTTCTCACCATCATCCTTTTCTCCTATGGGACTACTTTATGCACGATTAATTGATATATGGATGAAATATGAAGCCCTTAACCAAGTTGTTTAAATGAACAGATCATGTTTTAACACAGTTATGGTGGTAAACAGTTCTAAAAAAAAATTGTCTGATTATGATTTTAAATCATTTATGGGTATTCTACTTTAGATCAAAATTACTCACAGAAAGGAATCTGCTTCTGCAGCAAATTACCAGACCCAGGCTGCAGCCACTTTCCAGAGCTGAGAGAAAGATTGAGGGGGTTGTTTTTTTTAAAAGCCTGCTGATGTCATCAGCGTCTGTGTACCCATTCATTTGCATTGTAGTGGAGGAGACTAGAGATGGAATGTAGAGTCAGAAATATAGTGTATTTGTCCCACCATTTCTTTTTAGATGTGAATCTAAAATGTGAAGAATGTTAAGTCTGAAAATAAATTTGTTCAATTTTGAATAATTTAGAGTATTTTTATTGGGGGGGACAATTCATGTTTTTCAGAAATTGGGGGGGGGGGCATTTTGAGAAAATGGACTTGGGTAACTATAAAAGATGCTTTCCCATCTTTGCCCCCACAGTGTGTGAAAATGTAATTTAAGTACTTTTAGCACTAGGCAAAAACAAAAAGGAAGGACAGGGGAGCAGATTGCAATCTATTCGTTTGTGCTCGTAAATCGACTTATCGTGACTTTCAAGATGGAGGGGACTGGAAACTACCTCAAGGTACTGTTTGTATAAACAGTCTTTTTAATAAACTATCTGTGCATTTTCAAAGTTCTCAGTGCCTTGTTTTAAATGTCAATTCACTATTATTGTAAGTCTGTTGGGAGCTTTGGCTAAAAAGCCATGTATTTCAAAATGTTGCATGCGTACAGAGGTGGGGTGTTCAACAAAATTTAGTACTTGTTATCATGTTTCAATACACCCCAAGTCAACTTCACACCGGAATTCTCCTTTAAATTGGCGAAATTTCCCAATCCTGTATCTCAACCTGTTTTCACCCTTCATTATTGTTCTAAGTATAGGCAACAAAGGCAACACAGACAGACCAAGTTCCTGGAGAGCTATTATTCAGGATTGTCACCAAATCAAGTTTATTTCAAAGAGCTCTGCCACGATTACTGCGCAGGCGGCCAACCATCAATAGTCATAGAAGAAGAAGGTAGTCTTCTTTTATGATATTTATTGGCAATGGCATACCAGCTTACATTTTTCATATCCTTTTATGTGAATATCCATAGAAAACTCCTTAATATAAAAAGCGTAATGCCTGGGTAACTAAGATGTGTAAATATTGGGTAACTAAGATGTGTAAATATTATGCAAAACGAAGACAGATTGGCAAGGATGGAATCAGATTAGCAGTCAAGCAAATTTACTGTGTAAGGATGTTACTTTTGAGCGTGCATAGTAATTGTGATGCAGCTCCTACAAGCTGAATAGAATATTTTTTCCTCATAACTGCAGCCCAACACAAATTGGCTAAATTTATGGGACTTTTCAGAATTGCTATCAGGAAATCATATCCCCATTTACAGGGAAAACCGGCATCAGTTGACAACATCCTAATTTTCCATTCGACTCATTAGGGCATGAAGCAAGACACATGGCACTTAACAGTGAATGGAAAATAGACCCCATACAGCAAGTTCTCCCAGGAATTTTTAGCACCAAGACACAGCCCGTGTAGTGGCATAGAGCCCCCTGGTGGCTGGCTTTCCAGTTTTGAGCTGGATATCGAGGGGGGGTGGGGGGAGAGAAAGGAATTTGACGCATTTAACGTGCGCTGCACAACGCTCTACAAATCAGTCATCTGGCTCGGTAAAGCAGTCCTAAAATTTTTTTTCTTCAGCTGAGGATTTGGCTCTACGAAGTGTGCAAGCAATATTTCTCTCTCCCATTCACATTAAACTAAGGAGGTAGAGACAGAAAGTCGACATGAACAGTGGATATCAGATATCAAAAGTCTGAAACACTTTGATAAACCCTGTACAAGCTTTTTGAAAATTTTCATTCCATTCAACTCTTGTTCTAACAGTATAGCATTAATCTGTTTTTCCAACTTGCGCGGTTACCTGCCCATGACAATTCAGCAGATTGTTTTTGGCTCTTATTTTTGTTTACACATTGTATAAGCAGTTATCAGGTCTACCTCCACAAAACATGTTCCTCTGTGACCACCTTAGCGCTTCCCACAGATTACCCAAACATCTTTGAGCAACAGTCCTCAGACCACAAATGCGGCTCTCCCACTCACCCAGGACATTCTGCATCTGGAAATCATGAGAGGGCAGCAGGAAAACTAGTTGTTTTACTACCACTGATAGACAGCTGTATTCCAAACAATGCAATACATTGTTCCAAATGTTTCTGTAACAATTGTTCCAAGCAGCGCTTCTATAGCAGCAGGATGTAAAATTATTTGCACTACAATACTTATGCACTACCCTACAATAATCAGTAAAGAGATACTTTGCCGATTTTCAACCGGCTTTGTATATTTACATTGTGGTTAGTATGTGCAAATGAATGACGTTTAATTTCTGTCAGTGTTGTCTGAATTGAGAATTTTCTCTTTATTCATCATTAGTAGGATGAAGTGTCTCGTGTCATCTGACTATTTCAAAAGCTTGGGTTGCTCACTTCAAAGTGAACATAAGGAGGGCCACACCCACTGAGGCCATTTTGGAGGATATGTCAATCCAAAGTGTGTAAAACTCATCCCTTCAAAGGGCCCTACACAACGGCCGTTTCTGAAGTGAGCAGGCGACGTTCCAGGAAGCTAATGAACCAAGCTAGCTTGGCTACTAGTGTCGACTGACTAATTCTAGTTATGAACAGACGCTTTCTATTTTTTTTAATCGAGGCAATTTATTGCCGAATGTAACCTATGCAGTTGGTTGTAAAGCTACTGTGACACCGATAAATAGCCAGTGAAAGCAGTTCTCCCGTGAACAGATTGCCTTTGTTTACACTTGCTTTAACAGAATACGGCAAACCTGAAATATGTTAAAGAGCATTCCAAACGACCGTTTCTCGGGAGCCCTACTCCCTGCTCCCCTTCAGAGTTCTCACTCATAGGGTAGTGACTTCACAGGGGGTAAGGCATAGGAATTTACCCTGTGGAATGAGATGCAGCCAATTTCTAGTTCTTGATAGGTTGATCAAACTACATATTGTACTTTTTTATTTTTGGAAACTTTAGGATCCCGGAAAGAAACTAGAATAAATCACCGACTCTTGCTGGGCAAAACTGACGTCACGAGTAGAGTGAGTGCAGCAGCAACAGCGTTTTCTTCATAACATGACAATATTGTAGTAGTCTATAAAATCATGCAAAAAAAAAGGTTATTTTTGAGACCCAAACTATTTTGGCACTCTGCAAAAATAGTGTAGCCAGAACTGAAGATTGGCTAGGCACAGAACATCCCTTTAAAACAACTGTGAAGTCCAGTTGCCCGCGACCGCATGATGTAGCCCCCAAAAGGCCGCTTCTCCCTTTCTCTGCGCATTCTTCGGCCAATGCTGTGGCCATGGCAACCAAAACCAATAGGTGTCATAACTTAGGTATAACAGGTCCATACCAAATATGAAAGTAATCGGTCAAAAATTACAGCCTGTAGAGCAGGGCTATTCAACCTTGTCAAGAAAGGACCACTGTGGGTGCAGCTTTCATTCCAGGCAAGCAGCTACTCACCTGATTCCACTGATCGACCCCAAGAGTCTTTGCTAATGAGCTTGATTAGTAGAATCAGGTGTATAGCTGCTTGGCTGGAATGAAAGCCTGCACCCACAGTTGCCCTCTCTGGACACGGTTAAATAGCCCAGCTGTAGAGCGTTCACAAGGAAGTGTCCACAGAGGCGGCGGCAGAGACGACAAGCATGAATCCATAGTAGCCGCCTGACTTCGTCCGGGCACTACAATTATCGGTCCTGAATTGTTATCAATCATTTTTCCTCGTTAACAATACAGTCACACCGGGGCGTACCATAAAGGTTGTGTCCTACCCGCAGTGACCTGGGTTCGATTCCAACTCAGGTCATTTGCTGCATGTCTTACCCCATTCTTCTCCTCAACTTTCCTGTCTCTCTACACTGTATATCTGTCAAATAAAGAAAAAATTCAAAAACAAAAAAATCTTTAAAAAAACAATACATTCACACCAAAAACACTTCACGCCATCGGGAGTTGCAAGGTGTTTCAAGTCATGACAAATTGAAAATGAAAATATTACCCATTTGTTTTCATTCGGAAAAGTTGCCAGCAATGCCACTGACAAAATGAAAATGCAAATCTAATGCAAATACACTCTCAGAAATGCTTCTTCTTTTCCGAGAAGCAAGTGCATTATTTGCATCATCATGAAGATCATAGAATTGTTCGCTTTGCGTTTTCAAGTCCAAGTATGCAAGTTTGATAATACAACGTACCAGTAATGTATTTTTAGATGCTTATCCCTGAAACGATTTTATAAAAGTTTGTGTTCCTGTATATCGAGTCGATCGTGACTATGGGCGGTTTCTCAGTTTTCCACGCAAGAAGTGTGAAGAACAATTAGGCTGTTCAAGAAATAGTTAGCCATCAAGTCAGTAAGCAAAATCGGATGCTCGGAACTTCAGTACTTCGCAGCTCGTGCAGCTTTGTGATTCATCCACAAAATCGCAGTGTGGCACATTGACTGGAGGCCGATATGTTACACGTCTACTATTATTTGTAGCTAGCTATTGCGGTAAAAGAAAAATATGGGCACTGATGTGTACATACATAAACTGTCCTTTCATTTCTCAGTCGAGACGAAAGCAATGGAAGTACATATGTAGCCCAGGAGGGCGGGAGTGTATGAACCTGCTTAATAACTGAGTAAACAGTAAAACAGATCTTGTACAAGAGGTCCTCCCAAGTATCAACAAATCTGAGTGATAGCACGCAGTTTAAGTAGCAGCAGCACAAATCCAAGTGTAAGCAGGGGCTATTTGAATGTGAGGGCAGAATTTTGGGGGAATACTCTAGTCACGGCCATCAAGGGAATGCATTTTAATTTTAATTTTGTTAGAAAAAGCGTGTGGGACCACGTTAACGAAAACACAACGCGAGGCATGGCACTTTCACATGAAGATGAGAAAGAAAAGTGGGGAATTGCAATATCGTTTTAATTATGAGACGGATATAACATTTGCTTCTTGAAAAGGAAATAGCATTTCCGAGAATATATTTGCATTACAAGACTAACGTTTTTGTTTCAATTTTGTTGGCGATATGGTGAAGCACTTCTTGATCATGAAAATGCAGATGGGGAAGGTAATTTTACTTTCAATTTGTTATAAAAAGTGCATAGAGGGACTTGAAAATGAAAACGCAAAGTAGTGGATTATGTTATCATTTTCATGATGATACAAATAATGTACTTGCTTCTCGAAAAAGAAAATGCATTTTTTGAGAGTTTATTTGTATTGTAAGTTTTCATCTTAATTTTGTCCGCGATATGATACAATTATGATTATGATACAAATAATATGAAAAAATATTTCAGAGAATGTATTTGCATTATAATATTTGCGTTTTTATTTTCACTTTGTCAGCGATATTGCAGGCCACTCTTTGAAAATGAAAACGAAAATGGGGAATGCATTTTAAATTTTCAATTTGTTATAAAAATTGAGTACATGAAATGCAAGGTGGAGAATTACACTTTTGTTTTCATTATGATACAAATAATGTATTTCATCTTGGAAATGAAAATACATTTCTGAGAATGCATTTTCAATGTAATATTGTTAGCTACATGCTTCCATGGAGAAAAAGTTATCACTAGTAATTGTTACAAAGGGATGTTCAGTGCCTACCCAATTTCAGTTCTGGGAAAGCAGCATGCCCAGTGCAATCTGCTTACTGCAGGTTTTCTACCTTTTGTGCTAAATTAAATCTGAGTGTACACCATTTCTAGATAAGGTTCTTCCCATGATTTGCTGGGGTCCTAGAGCCTCAGCTTTGTAACCTTTTCCAGGCTGACTAATGTGAATAATTTAGTTTTTTAATTGTTCTTGAATGACATTAGATTGTAGCATCATGTGCTCCCAACTTGACATAGTTAGTTCAATTTAAGTAATGTTTACATTCAACAAGGCTGGCAGTTATCATGCGTCAAGCGAAATTGAGCATAATTGTGAATTAAATTAGTTTAATTGGTTGATTTAATAACCAACAGGACACATAGGGCCAAGTAGAGTTGGGGGCTTTTTTCCATCAATTAATGAAAAAATTTATTTAAAATTTCATTTTTATCTTTGTAATATTAAAATTTGATGATCTGAAACATTGAAGTGCAACAAATATGCAAAAATGAATAAAAATCAGGAAGGGGCAAATGCTTTTTTATAGCACTATAATGTTTTCATCAAATTTATTGTTTTATTATATAATAGGTAATTTCAAAACACAATTTCTGCAGCATGTTCCAATAGTGTGTTAGAGCTAGTGTGGAACATCACCTCTCCTTTTTGTAACACACAGTTGTTTTGAAACTGAGGTTAGAGTTTCAAACACAGAATTTCTTGTTCTAGCCTCATATAGGATTTCAGTTGGTCAAAAATTCAGGCTCTCCCATGTTAATATTTTGCGCTTCAAAACTCCCTTCACGATTTCAATGAGAGACAGATCAGAGCTGCAGGCAGTACCCACATCCTGTGACCACATTAGCCACGCTGTAATATGCAGTGTGTGGGTTGACAGGGGTGTCCCTGAAAAAGACGACAGCTGGAAAATGCATGCGTATCCTGCATCAATTTTGTCTTCAAAGATATGCAAGTTCCCAACAATGAGTTCACGAACGCAACCTCAGACCACGACTGTTGTAGGCTTTTGAACATCCAAATAACAGTCGCAATGGTCCTTTGTCCTTCATCTCAAGCCAAGAAGTCAGCGATGCTTTTTGATGGTGTTGACATGGCTTCCTCTTTGCATAATTCTCTTAACCCCCCAATGCAGATGCCCAATCAATCCAATCCTTGCCTGTTGTACATGACCCTATTTCAGGCTTAATAACTTGGTGACTGAGTCACAGAGACTGGAAAAATTATTTCAAAGAAGCAATACCCTTGCCTCATTTGGAAATTCAATTACAGAATTATTAAGCAATTAAATGTCATTATTTTGTGGATGCTGGCGTCTACGTCTGCAGAGGAGTCAGCTTGAATTTAACAAGGTTACAATGAACTGTGTTCTCTGACACAGCCCTAATTAAAGAAAAAAAGGATACCACAAGTTTTTAAAAAGTAAACTTCAAGCATATAAATAGTATTCTCCTAATTGTACTACTTCAATATTTCCTGGGACTAAATCGGTTTACTTATAAAATGAACTTGAAGTACACTTTTATAAGGGAGGTCTACTGAAGCATTTACCAGCCCACTGAATAATGTTCATTACAGAAGTATAACAGTTCTTAATGCAGTGTAGTCCAAGGGCTCGAAGGTAACTGTTACGACCCTGGCTGATGGGAAGTAATAAAAAGAAGAAAATCGAAACAAGGCCAGCAACTAGGCCCAAAAGCAAATGAACTCTAATCAGCTGATCCCTAATCATAAGCAGATGCCACCTTTCAAAGCCAAAAAAACTCAATCAGGTAAGCCAGACAACCAGTTCCCACTGAACTAAATTAAAAAGGCGGAGAAACAATTAATCCTAAGGAACAACTGACGAGTCTTAGGGTTGTCACAGTAATAGACATCCAATATTGTTCTACTGCTTCATTTTTTATTCACGGATATTACAATGGTTTCTCAGAATCTCTTGTATATATGATGGACTGTCGATGAAGAGATGCCTAAATTGCATTCAATCCCATTTTGAGAAACTTATTCTTAAACAATTTGATTTGCTTGGCCAGTTTTTTTTCAAAATGGTGAACCTTTAAGCATCATGCTGGCAAATGGCTTAGCCATTAGTGACTGCTCAGTTTTTACTCAATCATAACTGAATCTCCTGTTTACCTGAAGATTGTTTTAAATGGGTGTCATTCTGAAGATTACATGACTTCTCTTGCATTTCCATTCCCCAGTTCCAATTAATTTGGAATCTGTTGAATGAGTCATATTCAGAATTCACAAAGATTTACAAAAATCAATACAGTGGATAAGTTGAATTTTTTTTTTTTTCGCTTTGTGCCATTTTCAAAGCAAATGTAAGAACTTGCAAATCACTTCATTTTGTTTTTATTAGCCTTTCACATATAGTCTCAATTCTTGAGGAATTGAGGTTGTAGTTCATTGACAAGGTTAGTATATTGTACATCTTTCACATACAACAAATCACAGAATGAGCAAACTGGATTTTTTTACAATACAGTGAGAACTTAAAAAACAAACCAAAAACATGCAGAACCACTATTCTGTGATGTGACAGGGCAGTGATGTGAAAGAATGGCGAGCTGATACACCGGGTCTTCAAACGAGCTCTGAATCAGATTCAAATAATAACAACAACAATAGAAAAAAAACAATGAAATTATAGGCATCCAATGCAACTTATTTTTAAAGCATATCTTTAAACTTCTGGCAGTAATACATCTGAAATTGAGCCTTTCATGCCAAAGGAATCACAACCTCTTCCATAACCAACCAGCTTTTTTAAAGATTCTCTTTTTTCATTTCATGTAAATGAGTCCCACGCACTAAATCTTGCTGTACTCCAATGTACAATTCTGTTATGTTTTGGTCAAAAGATCTTTAAAGCATTTGTTCTCATTAAGGTAGTTTCTCCAAACCATGGGCAAAAACAGAAAAACATAAATGCAAGGAAGGGGAGTCAATTATTTTTATTGTTCATTCACTCCTCTCCCAAACAGATCACACAAACAAACTGGGAATACTCTTATAAGCACAATACATTTTCTTATTTTTCAAAACCTGGATAACCATTACGAAAAAGGTAATGCATGACAACATTGGCTCCCTCAAAGAAACCAAATTCTCGTCATTATTAAAAGGCAGTAACTGGCACAGCTGGCCTGGTATACCACACAAAGGCCTTAGACAAGCACTCTTCGAACTAACGAAATATCATAGATAAGGGTCTGCATAAAAATATGATATAGCATCACAGGTATCAGTCATACGAAAGAATAATACTTCTTAGTACATCAAACCATACAATAACAAAGTGCTGACAGGAATATTGCCATACGGGTGGGTGCATTCCCTGAAAATGGTCAATAAAAGCTCATTTCCAAGTGGATAAAAGTCTCTAGTAAAAGCATAACAGTCTTATTGCAAGTTATCAGACAGATGGTATTCCACTTCCTGGCTGGATCATTTGCTTGGGACTGTTCATGACAGTGTGCTGCCACTTTTCCATCACTGGGACAGAACAAGTGGTAACAGAAGACATTCTATTGGTGTTGAAGATAAGAATGCCGGTGTCAACAGTAATTCCATGAATGTCTTCCTGAAACTTTAAGCTGTTAAAACACTAAATACAAAATCATATCCAACAGACCTGGGTGTTTAAAAGAAGTCATTGTAATTTCTACACAGAAAACACAAATCAATAAAATACACTTCCAATGAGAGCAAAAATAATCCTTGACTGATATGAACTACTATGAAACATACTATATTGTGCAAATGAAAGCCAGTTTCCTATTGTTCTGTGGGTTTAAAGGTGCAATATGCATGACTTGGGCAAAATTTGAATCTCAAACTTTCAAAAATGAATTAATACTATGAATAGAATAAGAAATAGTTTTAATGTTCCGTCAAAGCCATCTAAGTATAGTGCAGCCATACCATAATCCAATCTGCTCCAGCTGCATGGTTGAACCTAAGCAGGTGTGGGCTTGGTTAGTACTTGGATGGGAGACCACCCGGAAAAAGTTGCCGCTGGAAGAGGTGTTTTTGGCCCAGTAGGTTGCGATCCCCCCTCTGGTGGAATAATTCCCAATGCCCCAGTGCAGTGATGGAGACACTGCACTGAAGAAGACGCGTTCTTTCGGATGAGCCATTAAACCGAGGTCCTGTCTCACTGTGGTCAAAAAACCTATCACATCTATGGATAAGAGTAGGGGGTAACCCAGTGTCATGGCTAAATTCCCAACCTGGCTCTTCCAACCTGCTACCTGATCCAATTATCTATGCAATTCGTCCCCTCCCTCTCCCCCTCAACCCCCACCCCCTTGAAAAACAGATTTCCATCTCAATGGGACTTCCCTAGTTAAATAAGGTAAATAAAAAGTAATAAAAGAAGAAGAAGCACAGCCCTCAGGGCGCAAACTCAACCTCTAACATTGCCTATTTAGCAGAAAACAACACAAACTGTACCGAAAAACATTCATTATGGTGTCGATGTACGGTTTTCAGCAAGCTACTGCATTAACTACTGGCTGATGCCACACGTAAATAGTATGAGATAACAGTGTTAGTGTGACCGACTCTTAGAGTTCAAGCCGTTTGGGCAAATTTTGCACATACTTGCCCTGCTGTTAGAAGTCGGCTTCGTAACTGATGACTATGTTAGACTGTATGGATCCAGAACTGGATCGACTGTGATTTCTGGTAAAATGCCCCGATTTGTTTGAAGGAGGTGTCACAATCTGACATAATGCACCTTTAAATACAATAGTCGTAAATGCAGATCCTTGTTCTCAAAAATACGTTCTAAGTATCATTCAGATTTCCTTGAATCATTTAGCCACTTCTCCCTTCTGAGACAAAAACCTTATTTTATTCTGGATGGTAGAAGTAGGGAATAACATTTAAATGGTGCAAAATGCAAACCCAGTAATGAGGAACCCGCCCTCTCTCCTTTTTTTGCAGCCAGCACAATTCCCTTTGACGCAAAGATGTCCACATTTCAACATTTCAAATCATGGCCCAACCTTTTCTTGCATCAATTTTGCACATTCCTCCAACAGTGATATACTGTACTATGCACATAAAGTACAAAAACAAAACATGCCTGCAAAAAGATGAAATTGGACCCCAACTCATACCCCTCTACTTCAATGATACTCCTTTCCTTTTTCTCAGGATTGTATTTATACCATTCAAATGCCCATCTTGGAGGAAAGCTGTGCAACAATGGCACGATACTCATGTGACTCCAGTATCTGCCTGCCCTCTTGTGGTTCTGCCCCGGCAGGCAGCGAGGTGGGCCTTGCTGTTCCACCCGCCGATTCTCACAAGAGAAAGCAGTCAGGTCGAGTAAAGCCAGTGAAGCAAAGGGCAGTGGTTTCACACCAGTGTGATCTCTACCTCCTCTGCCTTCTCCTCCGCCTGCTGATGCGGCTGCTTTTTCGGAGGAGGGGGAGCCGGACGCACCTGAGGAGAAGGCAGGTAGAAGTTGAGCGGGCAGAATGAAGCGACATTCAAAAACTGCAAAAATGACTGAGGGAAGAGATAAAAACAAGACAGACGAGAGCTTACTTTTCCTGTCTCAAAGAATATTGCCATTTTGGAATCCATTAATGTGGCTTGGTGAATGAGTTATATAAGCAGATGGAGGAGGCTGTAATTACGACAGGTCAAACATTTCTATGAGACACTGCTGTTCTGCCCTGCGGAAAGTAGTTTCACTTTAATGGAAGGTTCAACGTTTAACTTTAAGAATACCGGTTCACCAACGACAAAATTACGGTGAGAACAAGGTTTCAGGGGGGAGATTGGCAGCATCGGCACACGCATACTCACAGGGCACAGTTTCCGGAGACTTCCATCTGAAATGGACCTTGGAGGCCGGACGAAGCTGCTGCTGCGGCCTGGGGGAAGAAAATCGCAGTCTCAGTTGTAAAGTGATGGCGCAATATGACCGACATACGCGAACAAGACCATCAGCAAGAAGACCGATTCTGTGTTAGTATATGACTTATTCTTCATGTCTGTCCCCAGTTCTGGTTCCCTGAAAAATAGGACTAACAATTTAGTGCACACAGACCGGGAGGGCTAATGTTCACATTTTCCCAGGCATTTTCGCAGCGAGTAGAAGCAACAGTGGCCAAATGAAAGGAAGCAGGAGGATATTCTTCCTCAGAAAAATTTATTTCTGACATTATATTCAGTGTGCTTGGCTTAAACTGGGGCAGGAACAGAGTGCATTTGATTAGCCTCGTTGTTACGTAAGCCAGTGGCTTTCAGCTATGCGCATGTAGTTAATTCAATGCAGTAAGGGGTATTCAGACTATTTTTGTTCTTCAGTATCACTGTATCAGATTTATCATCATATAAAATTCATCTCTATATAAAAATGCACTTATTTTTGCACAGCAACTGCATGAATCTCAAGTCTTTTATCCACTGAAAGCTGCTTAGAACAATGTAGTTTTTCTGATCACAATGGAAACAAAATAAAACCTTTGCCAAGTGCCTGAATTGCAGGAAAGCCGTTTGTGGTAAACGCACATTCAAATTGTTGAGTGTCTTTTCAAAGTAGGCCATGATTGAGATGCACATATAAAGTCATTCGCATTTTCTAATTCAGCTTTCTCACAAACTGATCCAAAAAATCTGATCCCTGACTCAAGCGATACGATCTGAGCTGTTTTATGATCCGTTTCATGTTTTATGATCGGTTGCACTGTTACTGCAATCGCCTGTCATTATCAAATGACACCATAGTGTTCCATGAAGGCTGGGAGTTTTGAGGAGCTATGAGCAAGTTTATACAAGAACAGCCTTCCCAGAACTCTACGGTGTCAACTGGTAATGACAGGCGCTAGCAGTAACGGTGCAACAGATCATAAAACTCACGGCTCAAATCGTATCACTCGAGTCACGGATTTCTACAATAATTTGTAATAGCCCCCATAAAATCCTTCTAAATATCTTTTAAATTAAGTAATGTAAGCTTGACCAGATTTGGCTTCAGTTGGTAATCGCTAGGCTAATGTACTAGGTAATCGCTACAGTATTATCAACTACATATGTTTTGTTGTTGCATCGTAGGCACACGTAGTCTAACACAAAGACCAGTAGCTCAGATAGAGACAGGTCAGGAGTGGATATTGACCAATTGTGCAGTCGGTCTTGAAGAACATTGTAATTTAGATTTGGGGTACTATCCTCGTGATGAGAACTCAAGATTAACTACTACTACCAAATTAATTCTGGTTGTTAATGGAGCCTAAAATTCAGCACCTTGGTAGAACTTTGACTGCAGTGTTTCAAATCATGTTGTATCAGACAACACAGCTGAAAGCTGGCAAACAACAACTGGTTGAGCTCACGCATCTGTTTCAACATAGATGTATAAATCCAACATATGCGACAGGTACTGCAACATATGCTTGGATTATAAAGCATGGAAAGCGTTTATACAAGATTACTGTGTGCTTATGAACGAGAAGAATACTAGCAGATCAACTGCATGGATTCAATGAAACCTTGTCTGACCATCTGTGGAAGGTGGCTAGAATGTAGTTAGCCCATTAGGGGAGACTGGGGTCCGATGGACCATGGGGACCAATGAGCCATATCACTATTTTGCGATCAATCAATGACAGAGCTGCTTAAAATAGGCAAAATATTTGACCACTGACTAATGAGCGATGGGGATAAAGATCACTAGTTTGCCTATTTTAAACAGATTTGGCATCGATTGAATGCAAAATAGTGATGGCTCATCGGACCCCAGTCTCCCCTACTAAGATTCCAGGGCAAGTACAACAAAAGATGCATCCTGTGGAACATGGAGAAAAGTGTTCAAATGCATGAAGGTATGACTGCTTATTGTGTGTACGTTACAGTGCCTGTATGCCATTTGTTCTAATTCACAAATTTCTCCCTGAGTACAGTACAAGATGTTCCTTGTAAATACAGTAAAAACAACCTTTTTTTTAGTTTGTGCATGCTAATGAGGCTCTGGTGAAAAATGGATGAAAACAGCTGATTCGTGGTAATAATTAGTTTACTTCACAATTTGAAAGTACACAATTCGCTGAGCAACTTGGAGAGCCTGTTGGAGAGGCACTTAGAAGCCATTTGGGCAGCCACTCGGATATCTACACTTATTTGGCTGATAGACAGCTGGTAATTTTCAATATCACACTCAGATTTAGCACACTTGTGGGCAAGGAGTTTATAATCCTGGAAATGTATCCTTTTACCACCCAACCATTTTTCAATTCTCAGTTTTTTTTTCTACAATTTCAATGCTGAATTTTCATTAATTTTTTTTTTGTGGTCAAATTTTTCCTTTATTAAATAATACAAAATTACAATGTACAAATATAATGCATAGAATTCAATCCTGAAAAAAATAAAAGCGCAACCCCCCCCACCCAAAAAAAGGAAAAACCCTGTAACCCTCCCCTTCCCACCTCCCCACCCTCATTCCAGACCATTTTATGTTATTTCAACAAGCTTTTGAGGTTCATAGACAGTGAAATCCACATCTCCATTGTTGACTCCTTCGCCTCATGCACCCGGGCTGTCGATAATTCTAAATACACTACATCTAGGTATGTTAGGACGCAGACTCTACGTGAAAAGGAATGGAGAGGCTTCCAGCGTGTCGCAACCAATTTTTTCGTTGCTGTAAGCCCAGCTAATACTGCTCGCTTCTTGACCAGGGATATGCCCAGGTTAGACAGGTTGTTTAGAATGAGTGTACCTGGTGCATGAGGCACGTTAATCTCTGATAACTTATAGGCAACCATCTCCCAAAACCTGGCCACTGGCAGGCAGTCCCAAAACATATGAAAAGAAGTACCATCAGCCTTCACATCACATAACGTACAGCTTGGGTCCGGAATTATTTTCATTGAACAGAGCTTCCTTGCTGTGAGGTAAACCCTAAGTATGAAATTATAATGTATGTGCAGGTGATCGGGATTCCTGGAGGAAATTAGTATGTTGGACCAAATATTATCCCAGTCAAAGTCTGGGGCCGAGCAGGGGTCAAAAGGTAATGTACAACTCAGGTGGAATACCATCTGGGCCTGGTGATTTGCCCTCACGCATGTCCATCACCGCTTTCTCAATTTCCTGGTGTGTGATAGGTGCATTCAGATTTTCAGATTTTCAGAATTGCTGTCAGAAAGACGCTCCACATGGATGTTGCCTAAAAAGTCATTGCATGCAGACGGGACAAAGCTATTCTCTGAGCTATACAGATCCTTGTAGAAAGAGACAAAGGATGTATTCACATTCTTGGAATCAGTTAGAACAGTGCCAAAATATCCGCAAAATTTTCATTAGTCCGATGCCTCAAGGCTAGCAGGTAGCTAGGTCTGGCGAGCGGAAGTAATAAGTCTGCCTAGTCCCGTGCATTAGAAATTCCGAGCGACGCCCAAGAAGAGATTTCTTTTTTAATTACATCTTTTTGTAATGCGACGGCATCGCTGTAATGGCGTTGTAGAATAGCGTACTGTAATTCTAACGCTTCCAATTTACCAGCACGTTCCTTGTTTCTAGTGGATGCATACAGAGTGGTGTTACTTCTGATAAAGCCCTTCACTGCCTCCCATGAAATTTTTGGGGTCAGAAACTGATCCCATGTTAAATTCCAAAAACTCATGTAGGTTAGTCTCAAACTGGGAATTGTAAGCTTCGTCCCGCAGCAGTGAGGAGTTAAAACGCCATCTAGGCACTCTAGCTGGGACAGTCCCAAGTGTGATAGAACAGGTGGGTGGGTTTGTGATCAGACCATGTAACTGGTATATAAAAAGCATTGTGAATAATAGAAAATAGATCTTTGAATGCAAAAAAGAAGTCTGTCCTAGAAAAGGATTTATATCTACCTGAAAAAAAGAATAATCTTTCAAAGAGGGGTTCATCGCACACCAAACATCCATCATATTTGTTTGGTCCGCCCACTGGTGTAATGCATTAGAGGTGAGATGTTGGGGTTTGCTTTCCGCCCCACCCGTTTTATCCATATTGTTATCCCATACTGAACTGAAGTCTGCGCCCATAACCAGACGAAAACCAGTAAGATCCTGTGAAGTTTTCGTTAATAGGTCATAAAAGCCAGCGTCAAAAGTGTTAAGTGCATAGGCCAAAATAAATGCAATATTCTGTCCTTCCAGCTGAATTTTTGCAATGGCCAGCCACCCCTGTTTGTCCACCAATGAGTCAAATCTTAATTTGCGTCTACAGGCTTCCATTACACCTTTGGTTTTTGTAGGAGCAGATGAAAAGACAATAGGGTGATACAGCCTGTTTGCACAGCAGGAGGCATCCTTGTGGAGTAAAAGTGATTCCTGTGTCATGGCAAAGTCAACATTCCTCTTCGGCAAAAATCCTAGTAAAGTGGTCCTTTTATGTGGGATATTGAGGCCCCAGGCATTTATGGAAATCAAATTAAATTTGGTCATATAGAGAGTAGCAGAAGCCTACAGTATAAAATACAGTCACCTCATTGGGTGGAATACAGTGGTCTGGGTCCACAAAATTTCCCTCCCCCAAAATAAAAATTCTAAATCATTAACAAACCCAAAACATCCCAAGAAAATTGAAGAGATGCATCACTCCTCGACATTTCCGATAAGTCCACAACTGGACAACCAACTAAACCCCGAGAGCTGTATAGCCGCCTCAGTGGTGGCAGCACCATCACCAACCATTACAAGAGTTTGTCACTAAAGTGACCATATCCCCCGCCGTTAGGTCACCAAAACTGACTGGTGTCTGCGCATTCATAGTAGGAAGTTTAGTACCAAAAAAGAATTAAAATAGGTTGACTCCTTCTTGAGATATCGCGCTGACAATGCTCGGGACGGACGGATGTACGGACGGAGCTGAATACTATATCCCCCGCCGCACGTTTAGTGCGAAGCGGGGGATATAGTATTCAGCTCCATCCGTACAAAAACAAAAACAAAAGTGATAATGATATCTGCTAACAACTATAACTAACTGCAGAACACTGCGTTCTGAATCACCCGAGCATCGACAATAGAGCCATCACAGCATAAAACAATCAGACATAATGACAAGAAATGGATAGAAAAATGTACAAAAAATAGCCTCAAAAGCCTGGGCAGATTAGGACATGTGGCAAAAAACCCGCGCAGGCGTAGATGCATTATGCCTTTACAGTCCAACACAAGGCAAATTATACTTAACTAGGGATTCAAAACAGGCCTGAGAGCAAATATAATCAGTGCATAAGTAATGGGATCAACAAATGAAAGCGCAGAACTGTTAAACTGAAAAATAAAACCGTACAAAATATGCGTCCAGGCAGACCTGTTAAATTGAAATATAAAACCATCCAGAAATATACGTCCAGGCAGTCAGTGCACAAATCATGGCATCAACAAATGAAAATCACAGACCTGTTAGATTGAGATATAAAACCGTCCAAAAACATATGTCCAGGCAGTCAATGCATAATGAGATCAACAAATAAGAAGCGCAAACCTGTTAGATTGAAAAATAAAACCATTCAAAAATATATATCCAGGCAGTCGATGCAAAAATAATGGGATCAACAAATGGAAAGCGCAGACCTGTTGGATTAAAATATAAAAACCGTCCAAAAGTATCTGTCCAGGTAGACTGCGTAAAGAATACCCAGTCCCCTAAAATGTTAAATAAAACCAGAGTTAAAAATGTCTCGCCAGAGTAATTCAGTGTTTGTAAGCCAGCTGGTAAGTAAGACCGCTCACGAGAACACAGACCATTGTCCATGGCAAAATTGAAAAGTTTTTAATGCACTGCATGGCCTTCTTCGGCGCAACAGGGATTACAGAATTAATCCTTATTGTTTCATCCATACATTTGACCAATATGTAGCATGTGGCCAACATAGAGTGGTGGATTTGGACTGGGATGGGGGAGGAGATGAGCGGGGGAGGGGGCGCTCTTACTGAGGACAGGGCGTTTCCCTGCAGAGTGAGGAGTCCTGTTCTCCCCTTTGATCAATGAGGCAGGGAGAGAAACGGTGCTACTCCTTTGCAAAGGAGTGCGGGGGCTCCTGTCCAGGCTACAGGGAGACTGGGTGCGCAGGTACGGAGGGGACAGGACACACGAAGGACACTGTGAGGGAGAGACCTGGAGAAGAAGGCTCAGCCTGATTAACAATGAAATTACATCTTTGGTTGAAGAGAGTGCAGGTTATCCATAGCAGGTATCGCAGACTGCAGGACTTTAAGAAAGAGTCACTTTAATTCATCTTTTCTCATGATGCGCTATAGGATGAAACAATAAGTTCACAAATCAGGTAGTGTATGAATCATCATTTGGATGCTTTTGGAACATCAGATCAAATTAATCAATTCAATGACAAAAATCAAACTTGGCAATACTAATGAACCGACACCACATAAGTTGCACCAGGGAGCATTAAAGCTGGCGTACCTCTGCCTCAGAACCGCTCTTCTCTTCCCCATTCTCAGACTTAGCCAAGTCCTCCACCAGCACAGAGGGAAAGACGCCCACTCTCCCATTGAACTCGCCTTCCCAGAAGCCATCGTCCTCGCGGTTATCTTTGTTGAGGACGTGAATGATGGCTCCCTCAGGGAAGGACAGCTCATCGTTCGTCTGGCCCTCATAGTCGTATAAGGCCTTGACAAAGCTCGCTGCCAGGGTGCAGAGGACATGGACTCCATTATTGAATGCAGGCAGAAGGAGCGTACCAGGAACAGCAAAACTCTACACTTCAAAGCTCATTCCTCATCAAACAACTCCACTTTCAAACACAACACTTGCTTGGAGTCAAAGAATCAATGTCACAGTGCTTCAATAATTTTCAACGTTTAATTCACTGCCCAAGGTATGAATGCAGTGGGAAACTATGACTGACTAATGTATCGGTGTCTATTCACAATACTGGATAGATTTCAGGGGTAGTTGTCGTTCGTTGTTTTACTATCAGCAGATAATGACTGATGCATTTAATTCATGTTCATTTTGTTTAGCACACATTAAAGATACAGTGAGGATAAAACCACCACTTGAACCCCAGTAGTTTTTTTCCCCCCAATTAAATTAATGAAAATGATTTTTGGCTCAAACAAGGACACCAAAATGTGACATCAAAAATGTTCACATTTTAACCAAAAAGGATGTGGAAAATTCAAATTAGGAAGTATCATGTGCAATTGCCCGTAAGTGATTTACACACAGTGCAGTGAATAAATTCCACTTTGTTAAGAAACTTTTCTTGTCAGAACATAGGGAGATATCAGACTGAAATTATGGGGTTACGGTCGTTGCCCTACGTGTCTGCTGTGTTAACAAGTGTTACCATGGCAGGCAGGTCTCGAGTGAGTGGTGCAGCGACTCCACAGAAGAACTGACTTTCCTTATGACCATAAACCAACTTCTTGACTGCTAATTTCCATCAATTTTTAAAAATATGAACTCAAATAAGTAGAAAACATCACATGAATTAATTGCAGAGTTGACGTTACCTGTAAGCAGTGATGAGAACTTTTGAAATTCAACGTTAATTAGTGTTTTCTTGCTTTTTTCACTGTCACGCTTTCGTTACCCAGTATCGTGAAAAGACTTCTATATTCAAGGGGAATGTTGTGTCCTACATTTCCTCAAGGAGACAGTGATGGCCCTTAGGTATGCACTGCCTGGCAAAAAAAGGTCACCTCAGCAAATTAGTAAGTCTTCCTTTGGATAACTACAGCAGTGATTGATATGTTTCAGTTGGCAACAAGTTTTTCAGCCCTAACTGATGCAGTGAGTAGCTTCTCATTTCTTAAACAACCATGTTTCAAGACATATCCGGTGCTTGTGTAGAGGATGTTACTCTGTCTCAGACGGGTCAAATTATTGACTTGCATCAAATCAAAGAAAACAACGAAGGAGACTGCTGAAACTGGTAAAATTGGGATAAGAACTGTCCAACGTATTATTAAAACCTGGAAGGATAGTGGTGAACCATCACCTTCCAGGAATGTGGTCAGAAATACATATTGAATGAAGGTGATCAGAGATCTTTTGAACATTTGATGAAATCTAATCGCAAAAAAATCAACGGTAGAACTCCCAGCTATGTTAAATAGTGAAAGAAAGAGCATTTCCACACACGTTATGCAAAGAGAACTCAAGGAATTGGGACTAAATGGCTGGACAGCCTGAAGAAAACCACTTAATCAATGAGGCCAATTGGAGAAAAAAAAAAAAAGCCTTCAATTTGCTTGATAGCGGAAAGATAGGACGCTGCAGCAATGGAAAAAGGCCATGTGGTCTGATGAGTCCAAATGTACCCTGCTCCAGAGTGATGGGCACATCAGGGTAAGAAGAGAGGCAGATGAGGTGATGTATCCATTATGCCTAGGGCCTTCGGGGGGCAGGTCTAGGTTCAGGAAATGAGGTCAGCTGACAACTTGAATGTACTGAATGACCAGGCTTTTCCATCAATGGATTTTTTTCCCCTGATGGCACAGGCATATTCCATGATGACAATGCCAGGATTTACTGGACTCAAACTGTGGTTCAGGGAGCGCGAGTCAAGACATTAACCCCATTGAGAATCTTCGGGATGTGTTGGAGAAGACTGTGGGCAGCGGTCCGACTCTCCCATCACCAATACAAGATCTTGGTGAAAAATTTACGCAACTTTTGATGGTAATAAATGTAGCGACATTACATAAGCTTATGAAAATGATGCCATGATGAATGCGTGCCGTAATAAAAGCTAAAGACAGTCAAACGACATATTAGAGTGAGAGTTTTTTTTTTTTTTGTCGATTGCAACATCGGTTTATGAGTTGCGCTGATGGCGTGTGTGTGTGTGTTTGCGTGTGTTTTTGCGTGTGACTGTGCTCATGCAAGTACATGCAAGTGTGTTTGCATGCATGCAGGAAAGCAAGCGACTCACAGTTTGCATCACCATTCATGCTGCCTGAGGCCAGCTCAGGCTCGGTGGAGTTGCTGGAGGACTGGGACCGAGCGTCCAGGGCCGCCAGGGTCTGCAGCATATTCAGAAGGCTGCTGGAGGTGGGGAACTGCAGGTACTTCTCTGGGACGTAGCCCACCTGGCCAGCCTTGTTCCTCGCCTGAAACGGGCACATCCAACAGCTCAATTAAAGTACACACACCCACACGCTGTCACTGTACAACTCTAACATTCTGAAGCACAACCAGTATACAATACACTATACAGGCACAAGCAGCTCCATTTTCCTGATATTGTACACTTACAGGGCTACTAAGTAGTGGGTCCCTCCTTCTATCAAATGAGGAAACCAGTACATATTATTATTACTATTATAATAGTTTATTGACCTCCATTTTGGAGAATGCACAGTATACAAATATAAAATCAGTCATGGCACGTCATAAAATTTATATACATATATAATACAAACATCAGAATCACATACATACATAAAATAAATTAGAACACTTTTAAAATCAGCTTGGTGATATAAAATGATCTAGATTGCTTTTCAGTAAAATCATCATTGAAAAGTAAACCACGCAAAGTATCTACAACTCTATTTTCATTCATTGGCTTGGAGCTCCTGGCCACTGGGCTGCTCACGGCTGCAGTCACAGGGGACAGCCTAGGTCTTCTCAGTCGCTCTGTCAGGGTGCCCTGGATGCGGTACTTGAGCAGCTCAGCAGCCAGGTCTCTTGCGGGACAATCAATATTCATAATTCTATGCAGGAGGTACGTATACCGCCTGATCCTGTATAGTCCGACATGCAGAGGTTACAACAAGGGACCCTATCAGAGATGAGTGCCTATCATGCTTACTGAAACCAAAATGCCTTTTTTAATATAAGACCTGGTAGAGAATCCAGCTCACTGTGATCGCAATTATTAACATGAATAGAGCACAAACAGCCTTCCATAACTGGACTTCAGCCCCAGTACATAACCCAGGGTAATTCATTCTGCACTGTAACAGACTATAAAATAGTGTTCTGCAGCCACTGGAGGGCTTCTCAATGCACTCAGAGGATGGACCAGTTTGTGAGAAAACCACACTCAAATATTCCAGAGTTGGCGTTACTCAACATATAACCACCCATGGTCCACCTGGGCTCTTTACAAAAAATATTGCTGCCCATAACTATAATTTTTAATTCCAAAATTAAAACACCAAAACTTCACAAATATCTGTATCACAGATATCACTGAGCTTCTGAAGGCCATCTACACTCCTGGACAGCAGAGGGATATCATCAGAATGCACAAAGAATTTGTAGACTTTGCTTCCGATTTTGACACCCTGCCGCATCACACTCGTCCAGTTCGACAAGCAGGTTGTTAATAAAAACGCTAAATAAAATGGGCAAGAGACAACTACCCTGCTTAGTGCCACTTGTAAAATCAAAGTTTCCACTGGAGGGATGGAAACCAGGAAGGACGTTCCTGCTGTGAGGATGCCACTGCCCTCTGAGGGCGACGGCTCGTCCTCCTGAGTTACCACGCCTATCATAACATAAGAATCCTGGATTTATGGTTAAGTCTGTAACCCTACACCCACACACACTGTTAACAACAGCACATCTAACATTGTGACTGGTCCTAACCCAGCATGTGCTCATTTTTATATGGAAGAGCATAACATATTACATTACTTCCCTCACAGGTTAGGAGCACAAATGACACACTACCTCAAAATGTGCGCCAATGTTCAATTAAATCAGTGGTTCTCAAGTCATTTCAGTCACGCCCCCTTTAGAAGCCAAACCAAGTTCAAGCCCCTCACTCCAGAAACAAAAGTAGATTTCAGTTCAATCACTCATTAACCATTCGAGTAATTAAAGTAAAATTTAGGTTAGCAAAACAGCATTTCCAGAATCAGACCACTCCTGATTGTTTATGACATTGCTTGAATCATAATCAAGCAACTTTCCGTGTGATCAACATCTACGGTCCCCCAGCCATGGGTCTCGGTCACCAGCCCCTAGTTTTAAAACCACTGCATTAAATCAAGATAGCAACACATATTTTGCACGCAACACGGATTTATACTCGGGATTCCTTTTCATGATGTATCATAAACACGTCCTGAGATTCTTTGAATTTCACAGAAAAAAAGCGACACATGAGCCAAACCTTAAGCCCTCATGCAGACTTTGTTAAGGTCACTAGTGCACCAAATTCAATAAAGCCCTTCACACCAAGAAGCCCATATGCATCAACAGCTTCTCTCCTTACCTTCACCCAGTCTTCCATATCACCATCCTCAATGACATCCAGCACCTCCTGATCCTCAATGGTCAGTTCATCTGCCTGGCAGGCCTGGAAGTAGAGAGAAGGAGAAAGAGGCAGGTAACATATGTGAAGATTTAATTAAAGAGCAACAAAAAAGGGGTTTGAAGTTTCGATTTTGTTGTGTTCCAGAGGTAGATTATGGATAAAATGATTTTTAGAGAAATTAACTTGCAAGACTTGGGTAATTTTTAGTGGCACTTTCTCTCTGCGCCTTTATTGTCAGAAATTTGAAAAGCGCGATCGTGTGTGTGTGAAAATCTGACATCATTCTGAGGCTTGGTTGCACTGCGTGCACTGGCTTTACAGTGCACAAGTTAGCCTTCGTGCTACATGCAGTTGACTTAAATCGAGCTGTTATCAGATTTTTCTTGAAGTGTCTTCGTCTTGTCTTATAAAAAATCAATAGCTATAAAAGCTTGAAAATAAGGTTTGTGTTGCCGCTGTAGTCACTTAAGTCAGAGTTAGAAGTAGAGGGATGGTGCCATCTATTTACACAAGCATGACACACAGAGAGGTAGAAAGAACTCAATTAAAACAAATGTTAGTTTGTGAGAAACTAAGTATTTAAAGCTGTTCAGAGCATAGTCTGTATACAGGCTAATGGTTCAGAATAGCATTAATCACTAAATGATGACAGACCACTGAGGGGAAGAAACAGGAATCACAGCAAACTTGAATTAGCTTGCTACGAGAGCTAGCTAACTTGCCCCCAATTTGGTGAATAAAACAAATGTGTTTTTTGTTTTTTTTTTTGCTTTATTTTGCGCATAAGCAAACTAACTCATTCACAAAAATATGCAATTTAGAGTATATGGACTCATCAATAGCCTCTCTTTGCACTCTCCTGAGATATGGCGTGTGAACGGATTTATTTATAACATGCATTTAGTTCTGTACACTGTCAACTCTCCAGCTTTTATAGCCAGCTAGCCATATTTGATAAATCCTCTACAACATTGACTCATGAAAGGCAATATGAGTTTTGTGGCTTTTTGGAGTTTTCAAAAAGTTCTGCAGGTCATCCGTGATGTCATTTGTTTCAGTCATTGGCACAGCAAACGTCTTCAGAGAGCAAGATCTCACACTGACATTGATAGTGAGATTTTTGACAATATTCCTCGTACAGCATCCAACTACACAAGACTGAGGCATTCAATATTTGTTGTATAAAATGTATTAAAAACAAACCCAAAGACAAAGCTTTAGCTTGGATATTTCGCATGGAGCATATGCACATGTATTTATACGTAATTAGCTTCTTGGAAATCAAAGAAATCGCATTGCAGCTAGGCTGGTTTTTGATCTATTTTTTTTGAAGACGAATAGGACGATTGAGCTTGGTTACTAATGCATTCAGGTAAAGAGTAATATAAAAAGACCCAAAACTGCGAAAAAGTCAGGCATGTTCGAGTTCTCCATTCAAGCACAATTGAGAATGTATTATTATTTCAATTCAATTAATACTGATATTATGTAGTCGAGCAATCTGCAAGTGAAACTGTGATGGTACTACTTTGTATGGGTAAAGCACTCTGAATATGAGATTGTAATACAAGTACCTTGTATGATTACAGCACTATTCTGGACTGATATCGCAGGTGTAACTAAACTGACATTATTTCAAATACACGGGTAGAGCAGAGAACAGGTATAACACTGGTTTTGGTACCTTATCAGTATTACTCCGCAGGTAACATTGTGATATCGGTATAGGATCAGATTAACTACACCAACTAATTTCCCCTTGAACCAGCACAAGCACCCTACAAGTGTAACTGATATCAATATAGTGTTATCAATATTACACATATAACCACCAAACACTTTCAGAACAGTGTCCTTAGAACCAGTGCGTAACTTGTGGAGACAAGTACCTAAATCTTAGATCTGGAATGCATTTCCTCTTGAGACAGTCCACTTAAATTTAGGTGGGGATCACTGAAAAGACATCATACAGGTCTGAACAGTAACAATAAACTGACTTGGCTAAAAGTAGCTGAGTTTTGCCAGCTTTTTCTAACTTACACCACACTTGCTGTTGCGATTCCTTGATCCTCCTGCAATCACTTCGGAGCGGTCGTCATTTTTGTCTGCCATTGTTCAGGTGTGCATCAGAAGCCATAGTCAGCCATGTGCGGAGAAATAACATTTTCATTTCTTACTGCTTAATCCAGCTCTAGACTCTCTCTTGACCAATCAAAGGACTGTTTTGAGCTCCACCTTTTACTATTGAATCAGTTAGCTTGGTACCCCAGAAAAACAAAAAATGTGACAGATTAGAACACTTCTTTTCGTACCGGCCGAGACTTAGCGATGGATACGCAGAAGCAACCATTCCAATATGTAAACTCTACTGAACCGGAATACTATCTGGAAACGAGGCTTCTGAGTACAGCACTCGGACAGATGAGACTGTATTCGTACAGCACTTAACGGGTAAGACTGTGACATTGGAACCTTGAATGAGTACAGCATTCTCAAGTGAGTCTGTTATTGAATAGGTTCAACCCACAACGGGTAAGACTGTGATATTGGTAACTTGAATAAGTATAGCATTCTATGGGGGAGACTGCGATATTTAGAACTGCACGAGTGCAATGCTTGACGGGTGGCACGGATATTAGCACCTTGTATGAGTACAGTACTTTGCAGGTAAGTGGGTAGTTGTGCCCTAAAGTGCCAGATGGGCTGGAGCTGCTGTCATTGCATGCATCCATGCTTTCCTCCAAGCTGTCATCATCTTCCTTTTCAATATCACAGGCAGCCTGAGGCAATAAAATAAACCCAGAATGAAAGGGAGATCAAGCAGAGGTGCAGTCTATACCTCCAGGAAATTGTAACAAGTACAAAAGCGCTTGTAATATTAGAAAGACAAGAAAGAATCAATGAGGTTTGATGGATTGGCGATGCGCAAATTTAACAAATACAGAGGACAATAGATGCATGATTATGTAGCTATATTGATACTTACGGGCAGCGAAGGATCGTGGGTGGTCAGGGTGGGCAGGGATGCCCAGCTCTCGTTCTCCAACTCTTCCATTACCTGGTTCATGGCACTCTTCTGCCAGGTGTCCACTGACAATCCTGCATCGCGCAGTAGATTGAGCCGTGCCTCTGCCTTCACCTTCACAGTCTGCAAGAGACATCCGTGCCAGGGAGTCATTCAGCAGGCATACACAACAGTCGCTAACATACCCATGCACCTTAAGAACACGCCCAACTGGAAATGAGACTCTCCCCCCTGCTCCACCGCAGTGAAACAGACAAATCATTTTATAACATGGAGAGCGCTACTGAAAAAGGACGTCCCGAGCAATCTTAGTTTATATGATTCCATTTTAGCAAATGTTTTCTCAGTCCATATAATTTCTCCAAGTTCCTGTAAGTTAGAACCAGGGATGGACTGGGACTAAAAAACAGCCCCAGAGTTCGACCAAACCCAGCCCACATAAATCTGCGAGTGACAATTTCTTAATACTGCCCCATGATCCGAATATCACAATATCACAAATGATTAAATGAATCTAAAAAAAAAAAAAAAAAAAAAAAAAAAAAAAAAACAGGGTTTATGCAGCCAGTAGCCTTACAGCACCTCACATAAGCCATTTCATTTTTCCTTTGTATTACTTTAGCTAATACTTAACACATATGTTTAAGAACATCAGTGCACTTCTATATATTTAGATACAACATTAGAAATTATACTCAATTTTCAAAATTGGCACCTAACTTGGCGAGAGAGTTCAAAGCCTGAGAAATGCTAAGAGACGGAAAAGAAAAATGTTTTGTGGCCATGAGATATATTCGTTTCCACGATTAATTTGTGGTCACAATATATAACCCCAATTTCGTTACCACGATTGCATAAACTCAAATCGAGGGAATGTATTATATCTCAAGGCCACAAGATAGCTAAATCCTGGGAACGACTTGAATCTTGTGGCCACAAAATATTTTTTCTGTATCATTACACTTCCCGGACTCAGTATGAAAGTAACCCCAGTTTATGCGTCCATGACTGTTTTGCTTTTTGCATACAAATGAGCTGCACATACTGACCTCCATTGAAAGGGAGCAGGCTGAATACATTTGCGTTCCATGAAGTACTCACCACTTGCCCTGCGCTTGTCAGCAGAACTTCCTCAAACTCTGCTCTCTGTCCCTCATCATCACGAAAGATGTTAACCGTATAACAGGCTGAGGCTGCATATCTTGTGTGGCTGCACTCCGGCCCCCAACCTCCACATTCACGTCTTCGTCACTAAAAATACGCTGCTCATGTGTGGTACTGCTGCAGCTGCTTGTAGTGGCAGCGCTACTGCTAAAAATTTCTGTCAGCTTTCGACATTTTGAGGCATCACTCTCCAGACATTTCAATCTTTCCTCCCTTTCCTCTTCAGCCGCATCCATTTCTTTTCTTTGGATTTTAATCTGTGTTGTTATCACGTGCATGCCACGACTGTGATATGTTCACGGTCTCGTCAGAACCAAATGTTTTCATTAGCGCCCTCTGTCGCTCGCCAGTGTAACTGCCTAAACGATTCTGTTTAAAAAAAAAAAAAAAAAAAAAAAAAAATCATGCGTGGCGGCCGCCGGCCATCCTGGACACTGGCCGTTCTGTGATTTTCTAGAACGCACAATTGGCCAGCCTGCCCCTTGTTGGAACCGGCTCAAATTCACCAAGATGTTTCTCTGTCAACCTGACAGGTGCCGGCATCTGACGATTCTCAAAGAGTCAGTTTGTATTGATATGGCTTAACACCCACTCCAGTCCCTCTGAGCTTTCAGAATCAGTATCTGACTCAAAATGCTAGATAAAAAATCCAGAAGAATCAGAAATTTTGGCTGGTAATTGAGATGTCTTTCTCTCGGCTATGTTACTTACAGCAACCTTTCAATTTGTGGGGCACTTGTGACATAGCACGTTTTCTAGCAGGTTCCACAATTTGCAGTTTGCCAGAAAATGATCAACAAAAGTTCACATAAATAGGGGTTTTATCAAATTTAAGTATCCAAACACAAAAAAAATTATCCGGAGCCCTCAAACTTAATTTTTGCAAAAAATTCAGAGGCTGCACTGCTGGAAAAAAATCTTTTTGACAGAAAGTATGAGAAGGGAAAACAGAAGAAAGGAAGGGAACCAGGAACTGACTGTATTATCAGAAAATGTGTGGAACACGTTATCGCTGGGGTATATTACATTGCAGCTTTGTAAATTATTTCCTTGCGACCTGCAAACGCGGGTAACTTTGCAAGTCCCAATTCAGATTACAGAATACAAATGAAGTATTGACACATTAATGAAAACACATATTTATCATGTTCAGATGTTGTTTTTGGCTTCCAAAACAGATGTCTGGCAGGGAATGCAACAGACCACTATAAAATTGTTTCAATATGAAGAGAAAATATGGTTACTGAGCAGGGGCCAAACTCTACACACTGCGGTGAAGAGATTAGCGGTGCATACAATTAGGAAGAAAAACAAGCAGATGCAAAAGACCAAGTAAACAAGAAAATATACTGCAGAAATATTACCTCAGCCTTTCTGATGACTTCCCTTGCTTCCTCCACCTTCTGCTCCAAGTCAGTGTGGTTGCATCCTGATGGATGGACTCCCTGCATTTGACACTCCTCCAGAGTCTGAGATTGATATACTGAAGGACTTTAGTTCTGCATATATTATTCGTGGTGTGACATTACAATAGTTCATGGACAAAACAGACTGATATAATGATAAGTTTGTTCTGTTGCACATAAAACAAGTGTTTCCAGGCAAAACAAACCTCATCCATCTGAACTTATTTTAGTTATTTTAGACTCAACTGACTCAGTTTTACAAGTGTGACATTTTCAACTTATTGTCCTTTGAAATTCCGTGACCTTCAGTTTGACCTTTCAAGGTCGCTCAAAGTCAAAGGTCATGGTGTGGAATACAAGCCTTGCTCATGAAAGTAAAAATCTGTCCATCTGTAACCATTTTTGAGTTATAATGGAAAAAAATATTTTCACCGATGACCTTGATCTGTGATTTACTTGGAATGATATTGGAATTATAATTGAACTTTATGTAATCATGGAAATAAAACCCACAATCAGCCCATGGCTGTTTTTCAGAGGGTCCATGCAAACATTTACAAAATATCAATCAAAACAACATTCATTTGTGTACAATGTACTCAATATAAGCAAAACAAAGAAATGTCTTGCATCACATTTCACACAGAGAAATATACCAAAGTTCATCTTAATTTTAATCCATATCAATTCTCCAACAAATTTACACAAACTATGAATATAATTATGTAACTCATTCTCAAATTGCTTTTCATCAGAGACCCATCGAATATACAGTACTGTGAAAAAGTATTTCCCCCCTTCCTGATATCTTATGTTTTTGCATATTTGTCACACTTAAATGTTTCAGATCATCAAACAAATTTTATATTAGACAAAGATAACCCGAGTAAATATAAAATGCCGAATGAAACAGTTCTGGAGGGTTCCTTCTACCCTATACATCTGTCTCTGGAGGAGGGCATCAATGAAGAAAACAGGTTATACTTCTACTCCGTTTGCATTTTGCTCAATATGGCTTTTTGCTGTAGAATTTATACCGCGTTTAATGACATCGAATGCCGAGGTTTTCGTTTCTCCAAATGCATGCAGCCCACGCACATTGGTAGATCCCTCATTACACCATTCTGTTTAATATGGAGGCATATGTCGTTTGATTTTTCCTGAAAGTGAAATTTCTGTTCTGTTAAAATAAGGTATATTTCAGAATTCAGATATTACTGAGTTAGTGAGTTTTTACCCTTATAAGGTGTAAGGTTATGAGCTCGGATGTGAGAGCGGTTAGCTTTTCAATGCAGCGTGAATGTTATAGCCGTTTAATCAGCACTTTATTTAATGCTTGGGGGACATCGAAGAAAACAATATTGTTAACTTAATTATGGAGAAAAGGCATGTTTTGTGTTTGGAGAGGTTACTGGTGACCAGTGATGTTCAACTGCACTGATATTGATAAATTCATGCTAAACTTAACCAGATAATCATTAGTTCATGCTGAATTTCATGCTCCAAAAGTTAATTTGTGTTAAATATATGATTAATGTACGATTTGACAGTGAACCACTTTGATGGATCTCAGACTTTGGGGAGACACCTGGATAGCTGTCTAATTTGGCTCATAGTAAGCGGGTAATCTAGAATGTAATGTTGAAGATAAATTGTACTTATGGTCAAGAAGTTTATGATTCCAGAAATGTATAGTTTTAAGCCCCAGCAGTTTTTCAGTTGTCAGTATTTTTTTTTGCTAATTCTCAGTTGAATTTTCATGAAGATTTTTTGTGTTTGCAGCCCCTTTTCTCCACCAAAATCATGAAAATAAACTGAAATACGATGGGAGTCTAAATGCTTCAAGTGTCTAGACTCAATTGAGCCAAAATTTTTCTGTCTGTAAAGCTGCAATCTTGAAATATAAAGCCTTAAATCAGGTAACACATAAATAGCCAGATTTGGCTTCTGCGCAAAGGGGTTAAAGGGATAGTCCACCCAAAAAATATAATTTGTATATCAATTACTCACCATTAGATGTCTCGAACGGACGAAACATGTCTTCTCCCTTCTCTCAAAAACTTTATTAGTCTCTGGGAACAAGCCGGGAGGCGGGACTTACGTTGAATGCGCGAGCGTACTTGGTGACATGACTGTGGTATTTTATTATTTTTAGCGAAAAATAACCGCGTTTCTTGAGTTCTGAGGATACAAGTGGACAAAGCAGACTTGGATTATACTGGACAATGCGTTCGACGATGGTTTGAAAGTTTGTCAACAGAAGTTTTGTGAACTTTTAACTGTTGCTACTGGGTGACCCCCATTTGCTTCCAGCAAAAAAGGAATTTGGATAATTTTTCAAAACTCTCCAGTGGCCATAAAGTTGCACCAGGTGCAAAACGATTTCGTCCATTCAAGACATCTAATGGAGAGTAATTGATATACAAATTATAGTTTTTGGGTGGACTATCCCTTTAACAAGGGAGGGATTACTTTTTCAGACAGGACCAGGTAGGTTTGGATAGCCTTTTCTCCTTTAATAAATGAAATCATAATGTAAAAACTGAATTTTATATTTACTCGGGTTATCTTTGTCTAGTGTAAAATTTGTTTGATGATCTGAAACATTTAAGTGTGACAAATATGCAAAAAAATAAGATATCAGGAGGGGGGCAAATACTTTTTCACAGCACTGTATATTCGATGTGTCTCTGATGAAAAGCAATTTGACAAAGAGTTACATAATTATATTCATAGTTTATGTAAATTTGTTGGAGAATTGATATGGATTAAAAACAAGATGAACTCCTGTATATTTCTCTGTGTGAAATGTGATGCAAGACATTTCTTTGTTTTGCTTATATTGAGTACATTTGTACATGAATGAATGTTGTTTTGATTGATATTTTGTAAATGTTTGCATGGACCCTCTGAAAAACAGCCATGGGCTGATTGCGGGTTTTATTTCCATGATTACATAAAGTTCAATTATAATTTCAACAACATTCCAAGTAAACCACAGAACTGATAAACTTGCGATCCACATTCTGTGAGGGCAGCTGGTTTTCAAGCTCAAGGCTGAAGCACAAATGCTTAATTGTTTAGATAATTGCTTTCGTATTCAGATCAGGAGCATCTAGCTGTAATGGGGGCTGGGGAGGGAAGGGAAGGAAGTTCACTCACCCTCCGGCTGTGGATAATGTTTTTGTGCTCGCGAGCCACACGTGTGGCCCACTTACGGGCCTCCTTGTTCAGGCTGTGTTCTTCTGCAGTCCCCGTCTCTGTCCACAGCTGTTGGCTCTGGAACACATAGAGGATAGGGTCAATCGAGGGGCCAGGAGATGGACGCCTTCCCTACAAAGCATTCCAGTGTCTTGCTACGGTGATCAATTCTTGTGGAAACAGTGTTGACCATTGGAAGTACAACAAAAACCTCAACTTCGTGGCAAAAGAAACAGATGTGAATGGAATGAAAAATTTTAAAAACTAAATTTTCTGCAGTCCCTATGGTACCATCTTTCAGCTTCAAGATCATAACTCTCGGAGAACTCCTTACAAGGAAGCAAGGTTTTCAAAATATATTTACCGGAAAACCTCTAAATAACAACATAAAATAAAAATCAATTTCCTCTTAATCAAAGTTTCACAATTAATGGCACTCTTTAAGATTATTTTAAATAATATCCAACGAAATTAAACCAAGTTTTAAATTCCACTAAGTTCACTAAGTGTTGAGGAGCTATGTTCAGCCATTACATTACTTCCTGTTTCACTAGTGTATAAAAATGAGGTTATACACATGCAATATCTCTATCATCCAACACCGTGAAGAAAACAACTGTTAGTTCAAAAGAGGCATATGGTCATAGACCTTCATAAATCTGGCTGTGGCTACAAGAAGATTCACAAATGATTGAATATGCCCCTGAGCACTGTGAAGGCAATAATTCAAGAATTCCAAAAATATGGAACTGCTGAAAAGGTCGAGGGTAGAGGACGCAACTGCATTTTGCCCCCCAGGATACTGAGGAGGATGGTGAGAGTAGCAACAAAATCCCAAAGAATAATTGTGAAGGAATTGCAGGCCCTGGTAGCATCTTGGGGTCACCAGGTTTCAAAAAGCACTGCTACAAACACAGACTCTTTGGAAAAGTTGCCAGAGGAAAGCCTTTTCTGACCAGAGGACAAAGAAGCAAGCGCTTGGAGTTTTCCAAACGTCATTTCAATCATGACTAGAGCAAGATGCTTTGGTCAGATGAGACCAAAATTGCACGTTTCGGTCACATATAGCATCGGCTGCCCAAAGTAGCTAGCTAGCTATTGAAGCAAGTTTCAGAAACAGACCACCTTAGTCAGCCAAGTCGTCGGAACCAACATTAAAACACATGATAGTGGGGGGTCTATTAACCCTTAGACAGTATTCACCTAATTTTAATGAGTTGGTTGGATTTTTTGACTCAGGGTTGTATGAGGCTCTTATCCATGGTCATTGTATTGGCTCCCTTGGTAAGGCACGGTGGCAAAGTGGTTTGCACTCCTGCCTCACAGCAAGAAGGTTGTGGGTTCGAATCCGGCCTGGGGCCTTTCTGTGTGGAGTTTGCATGTTCTCCCCGTGTTCGCGTGGGTTTTCTCCGGGTACTCCGGTTTCCCCCACCCACAAAACATGCAATATATAGGAATACTGTATGGCTGTGTGTGAATGTTTGGTGGTGGTCTGAGGGGCCGTAGGCGCATACTGGCAGCCACGCTTCCGTCAGTCTACCCCAGGGCAGCTGTGGCTACAAAAACGTAGTTTACTACCATCAGAGCGTGAATGTGTGAGTGAATGAATAATGTATCCTTGTAAAGCGTCTTTGACTGCCTAGTAAGCAGAAAAGCGCTATATAAAATTGATGCATTATTATTAGTAGATGGCAGTCGGCAAGAGTTTGTGAAAGCAGACAGGAGTACTGGACTTCAGTACGGAAGCAAAGCAATGCACTGCTCCGAACTAGGAAAATGGCAAATATATTTAATAAGGCCTACCTAAAAAAATAAACATCTACGTAAGCGTATGCTATATTTAAAATATTTTTAGCACTTCAGCTTGCTATCAGACTGCCCTTCCCTCTGACACTACACTTGCTCAACCATACGGGGAATAAGGTAGGTCAAAGTAACAGTTCAGAAAATGTAACAGTATCGCCCAAGTAACGGTCCGGGCAAGCAAAAGCGGTGAAAATATTCTAAATATAGCATACACTTAAACTGATACGGATATCCATTTTTTTAGGTGGGTGTTTTTAAGCTGGCTAAAATACGATTTGCGGCAGGGGGCGTTTTGATTGTCATCGACCGTAGGTAATAGACTAACTATCAATAAATGCCTCATGCAAACAGACGTGAAAAAAATCCAAAGTAGCTCACCCTTTCACAAGCTTTCAGTCAGTTAGAACCTGTCTCAGACATTGACTGCCTGGTCTCTGTGTACAAAAAGCGGCATTGACCGTTAACATTGGAGCAGCCAGGATTCGTCAAAAGTTCAGCTGGGTGCGCAAGCAATTGATTCAGGCCGTTGTATGAGTTTGATACTCAAACCTCAATCATCAACTATGCAGACTCTGGCTCCATGTGATGTCACCAGCGCAAGATGGCAGCAACTATATCTGGGTTATTTTGCCCCCATATTAGTACAATCAGAGGACATGAAGATGCAATGTCCATCTTTATATACAGTAAATGATCTACAACAAACAACATTTAGATAATATGCCATGTCACCATAAAGAATGCTTTAGCAACTCCAGTCCTGGTAGAGGCAGTAAAGAGCCATTTCTTCATGCACTCTCAACTCCAAAAACCATTTCACCTGTAGTGCAACACCAAAGAAGTTCATAGAGAATTGGTGAATGCACCTTTAAAACAAGGGACAAATTAAAATTTAAACATATAAGTGAAATAAACCATTTCAAAAACAACTGCTGAACAGATAATTGGTATAAATAAATAATAATTAAAAAAAACTGTGACGATGGTGTCTGTCTATGCCTCACAAACCAAAAGACAGATGGAGCGGGTTGGGCCTCAGACATTGGTGAATAAGCTGTGTGTGCACCAGTGCATGTTTGGGGCACACGCGAGCATGTCTGTGTGTTAGTAGGTGTGCATATTTGTGTTTGTGCTTCTGAGTGCAAGTGTGGGGGGACACTGGCTGCATGTAGCAAAAGACTGGGTGGAGGTAGAGGAAACGGGTGAAGCGTGCTCCGACTAAGTCTCCTCACAATGCTCCCTTTTCATGGGCTGCCCAGACCTCTGCCAACTCAGTGCTCACAGTCTTCAACGCTGCCCTTTTCTGCCCTTTCTCATTTTTCAGACCCTGAATGTACTGAGCACAAAACAAAATTGCTAATGTTTCAGCAGGAACAGGCGCCTGCTTGTTCAGTTTCCATTGAAAACAGAGCCCCAAGTTGACAAATTGTCTGCAATCTTCTGCACAGTGCAATCCATGGAACAGGTGGGCAGACGGCTGGCGGGTGTCTTTGCTCTATCATTCTGGTTGCCCAGCATGTTCAGGCCAGTTTGGGGAAATAAAAAATAAATACTTGAGCCTCCATGTATGATACATCAAAAATGACAGGGAAAAGAATAGAATACAGGCCACCGTTCACCTCGACTCAAGCGAGATGAATTGAAAAATGTGCCAGCAGATCTGAAACTCAACCAGACCAGTTATATAATGCTATAAATAAATGCATACATTTCTCGAGAGAGCCATCAAACGTCACATCCATACTTTGGTACTATCATACTCTTGTCACAAGGCGTGCTTCAAACTGACGAAGAGCAATGTCTTTTGCCATCACAACAGAGCCTAAAACACAAGAGATGCCTTGTAGGGCAATACAAAATGGTAACATTCTAAAAACTTACAAATAATTCCACATAAGTATCAGCACACCAGTTGGAACTGAAGGCATCTTGTTGGGCCAAGACAGGGTAAAATGAAACTGATCATGAAATTACATTTTCAGTAGTTTCCATGCAATATGCATTGGCAGATAAAGTATGTATCTACAATGACAAGAAAAAAAAAAAAAACACAGGCTGCATACACAGCAACAGATGATTGCCTTGAGCAGAGGTTTAGGGTCAGAAGGACACTCACTAGGTCACTCTCACAGGGCTGGAACTGGAAGGCAGGAGGTTCGCAGAACACTGGATTCTCCTGCAGAAAAACCTGCTGGTTGAAGTCTTGTGTCACCTGAAGGGAGAAAGATGCTAAATGCTTGGTCTCTAATGTTCAGTGACACAAAAACTACAAAGGCAGACACATCCAGAAAATACATTTTTGCAACCAATCTGATAAAATGGCAGAAATATACCACTCTATTTTTCTATCACGGTAGCACTTCACCTGACGAATCAATAACTGGCTATAGACAAACTGTCTCTTTTTGTATTATGCCTGTAACTTATCACGTTTCTTTTAGGTTATATAATAATTCATGGCATTTCTGGACCTGAACAATGAACTTTTTCTGTTACATTTTTCGCTTAATTGGTCCGACAGGCCAAAGGAAGCTTCAGCAATCATGTGGTGGGATCAGTGTAGGTCTTATGCTGTCAGTGCAAGACAAATTACCCAAGGGGCAATAAAGGTTTCATTCATTCATTCATACATTCATTCATTCATTCATTCATTCAGGTATCTGCGATAACTTTGATCTGCTGCCAAAACACTAAAGGGAGCAATGTGAAATTAGATGGGGAGATACATATGGATGTACTGATTAAAAATACTTTTATTGGTGTTAATCCGTCCATAGCAAACAAATGGTCATAACTCCTAAACCATGTGTCTAATCAACTTGAAATTGCATGCTTCATGCTCCTCAGGGTTGCTCTTAAAATCTATAAGAACAAGTTGATAAATAAAACAACATGGCCAACTTCAGCCAATCAAATTTCAGTAGCCCTTATCCTCACCTCAGCTGTCACCCGTCATCATAAAACTTTATATTCTTGTTAAAGATGTGGAAACCAGCCGTTTTTATTAAAATTACTGTGATATGCCATATGGCACTGGAAAAGAGAGGCAAAATATGTCTTGGGCAATAACTTCTAAACCATAGGCTGTAGAAACAAAATTCTTTTTTGTTAGATTCTGTGGGTCAAGTTGAATCAATTCTAGTAAGCCACACCCATTTTTTGCAAACTTTCTGCCGTTTTGAACTGATTCTGAAACCTTTAAGTTTTATCACCTCCAAGACAGTGAGATCAATTCACACAAAATCTAAGGGCACAGCCTATATTGATATACAGTGCTGTACCTCCTTAATGCAATGTCCAATCATTATGAAACTTGACATCACACATCTACAGGCCATGTAGCTTCATCACACTGAATTTGGTTTAAATCTGTTCATAGGTGTAAGTAACTTTAAATTTTGCTTGCTTCATAATGGTGAAGGCTGCCATGAAAACCTGTAAAAAATATAGGGCGCTGACGGCTCCAGAAGCCCCCGCTATTAAGATGAACAAAATGTTGAAGTTTTTGTTGACAGAAGCTCGCATGGACGGACGCACACACGGATGGAGCCCGATACCTTAGGTCGCGTGCCACTCCGGCTGCGGGAGCTAATTAGTAGCCTGTAACTGAAAATGTTGATAAGATAAAGCAAATTATCAAAGTTTTTGGTGATATGTTTGGGCCAGTGACCTTGAAAAAATAGGCCAAGGTCACTTTTAGGCATGTCATTGGTTGACCTTTATGAGATGCATGTCCAGTCAAAATTAGGAGCCTGCATGTGAAATAGTTGATGAGATACAGCAAAATGTCGAAATTTTTGGCAATATGTTTGGGCCAGTGACCTTGAAAAAATAGGCCAGGGTCACCTTTAGGCACGTCATTTGAAGGCCTTTATGAGATGCATGTCCAGTAAAAATAAGTAGCCTGCAACTGAATTCGTTGATGAGATAAAGCAAAATGTGTTGACTGACACAGGCACACACGGAGCCTGATACCATAGCTCCCGCACCGCGAGCGGCGGGAGCTAACAAAGTGATAGTTCAAACAAGACGGCCGACATCAGTCAGTAAAATTTCATTTGCCTGGATTCTTACTTTAACAGTCATCAATGATGAAACTATACTGTTAGCGAGCTTGTCAATATTCTGAACAGTGAACGTGTTCATTTTTGAACGGACGCCTGTTCATTTTTGGATGCGTTCAAGGCTGCAAGCCTGGTCACTGCGTTTGATAATGAACACCCTTCTGTTCATTTTCTGATGCGTTCGTTTCCTGATGTCTGCCTAAGGCCTGATGCGTTCATCTAAACCTGAATGCCATTCATATAAAACTTAACTCCGTTCTTTATAAAATGATCACAATTCTAGAATTTCTGTTTGTAGTCAACTGTTCTGAGTATTTTATTGCAGACTTTGTCGAAGTGTGTGACAATTTATGCAGTTCACGACATCTCCCCATTTTCCGTCATTTACTATAGATAGATTTTATAGATAGAAATGATCCATGTTACAGCTGGGGTCTTCTCTTATGCATCAGTTATATAAAATATTGTCGTCACTCATTTCTTTTCTGAAATGTAGGCCTACATTTGACTGGTGACGTGGTACCAAAATTTGGAAAACGCAAAACATGCGTGTATGTTACCCTTTGCATGCCGTCGTCTTCGTGGTCTTGCGGTTGTGTTTTTCTGTATGCCTATCTGATTTTTTCTACGTCAACTAAAGCTACATAATGTAATAAAAAATATCACCCAACGATAAAGATTTATTGAAAGATTTTAAGGGTGTCGAGAACAATAAATTTGCAATTATGACTGAAAATAATCAGCTATAGGGGAGAACTGGTCTAGTTGTTACACTTTTTCTTTTAACAGCTGTAGAATTGATATATTCTACAGCCGTTGGTAACAAAACGTTGTTACCAACGTTGGTATTGGTAAAAAAAGCACTGTAAAGATAGAAAGTTTATCAGACTACATGACTGATCTGCAGCAACCTCTATCTTCTGCACATGCGTGATGCCGGTGAGGAAAAAATAGACCCCCTCACCTGTAAGGACAGGAGAGGTAGTTTGCTACAGGTTGTGGGGCATTTTGTTACACTAAGCTTATTAAGTGAGCCGCGTTTCCCTCTTAGGTAGGCCATGTTAAGCTGGATGCCTAACTACTATTATCCCACAAAGCCACAGTAAGGAACCTCGAGTCAATCTCTTATGGCATTGCCATGTTTCCTTATTTGCTAGTAATTTCGAGGCATCTTTATGAAATAAAAAAAAATTGAAAGTCATTCAGTGAGGCTAATTTTATTCCAGGTCTTCTCGGCACTGCTGACTCCTTTTGTTTTAAAAGAAACTATCTTTTGTAAAGAATTTTAAATTCTACGTTCCTTAAAGTGAAATAGTTTGCATTATCATTGTTAGTTTTTTTTCCCTTTTTCATATAGGCTTCTGGGTATAATCCGCCTGCAAAAGATCCTTTGCCAATTTAGGTGACGCTTCAGGAATGGGATTATATACGACCTACTCCTGTTCCCTGAACAAAAACATATTTCGGTTATTTAAACAAAAACATATTAAATTTAGTCGACTGAACAAATTAAGTATTGACCGTGCACATCATCCAAAAAACTTCCAGCATGTTGCATGAATTCAGGTCTCAATTGGTGATCTCGTATCTCTGAACCAGCTAATTCCCATGGCATCACAAGACTAGGCAACTTAGTCGTTTATCTTGCAATCAAGCTTATTCATTAATTGAACTGATAACACCCTTGTAATAAGGGTTATATTCATAAAGGGGGAAGGAGGGGATAAATATTTATTAACATTCAGACATGCTGATTTTATAAAACTGCCCATGCGGAGGTTTTACTTTGCTCGTCTGCTTGTCTAGATCTGGACTTGTCGTTGCAGCTACCACAGAGTGGCGGTTTCATGTGTTGGGACTTCAATCTGAAAAAAAATACTGTACAATAAATTAGAACAATATATAATATGACAAATGGTACCCTACAAAATCTGTGTCAATCAATGGAACAAAATCTGATTATCATTGCAGAACTCATCATGTACGTAGTGGGCGGTAAAGTGTGGCATTTTTTTTTTTGGCTTGTGCGTTCACAGGTTTAAAAAGAAAGGATCAATATCACTGATAATTTTGCAATTTGATAGGAGCGGGACTAAGTTATCCTAGTTCTTATACTCACAGAATAGTAGAATTAAACTTGGGCTGTCACACAGATGATGTGATACAATGCGTAAAGTATAATTTAAATGTATTTAATTTAATTTATTTACAATCTTTTGCATACAAATTGCCTAGCGGTCACATCATGATTTGGAATTCTAAAATGCTTTTTTATATAAGAGGGAAAAAGTGGTATACTGACACCACACAGAAGCAATGTTCATTCCATTTAAGTATTCAAACAGCAACATTTGAATGTTTTGGCTGACTGAACGTACCCCTGTACCATTGAATCACAATTTATCTCCAGTCTTGAGTGTGGAATGTGTCAAAGAATCTTACGGAACTCGATGAAAAGGGTAAGCGTATAGCGGAAGATTGACGATCGGTAAAGATATAATCTTGAAACTGGAGATTTGGTAGGATTTTTTAGTCGACGTGAAGACTGTTGTTTAATAGGCATTTACCTTACAATATACTTCTAAATTCTGCAGGATGGGTGACGGGGAATTTTTTTCTCGTAAGAAGGAAATATTTACGCATGTTGGCGTAAATTTTGCGAGGTAGAGAGCAGATTCATTTTGTGACGCGAGAGAGGGTAGCTGCTTTAATTTATGAATGCCGTACGGTCAAAAATAAGCGCATGCTTGTTCATTTTTGAACACAAAATGAACACATGCTCCTTCATTTTTGAACACTGCCGCTAGTTTTTTAGCTGAACACAAACGGAGACTTGTTCATTTTTGAAGGCCTGTTCAAATTTGAATGCGTTCAGTATATTGACAAGCTCCCTTAAGGATGTGTAAAAGGGCAGTCTTAATGCAAATTACTTTGATTGGCCAGATGGTGGCACTATAGAGAGGTGCAAGAGATTTGTTCGAAATTGGCCAATATGTGGCGCTGTAGTAGGAAAAACAATGTAAAATTGCATTTTTTTTTTCAACCATTTGACTCAATGGCTCTTATTTCCCATATTGCTTCTCTATGAGGTTCAAACTGTCTTCCTAATGAGCAAAATAAATCTTTAATTATCAGGCTGCTACTTGTCAATCAGGTAACAGCTGCCATTTTAAAGACATGGCAATTACTAATCAACCTGAAATTTGCAGAGCAAAGAACACCATGCAGTTATGTGCCAGGAACTGGAAACTGTTTGAAAAACGTACACTATTTGTGTCCTCATTGCTTCAAAACTTACGATAACCTCATATCGCTTGGACCCTTAAATTACAGCTTGCGGTTACATTTGTTTTTTTTTTCAACTGGAATTACAAAATGTGTCTTCATTTTCCCAATGTTGGACTCAAGCATAAAAATACCACTACTTGAGAGCTTGCATAACACTAAAGCCCGAAATAAACAAAGTGAGCTACAGTGCCCATGGCACTATTTTTTACTTTTGTTTTTTGCATGTTAATTTAGTGTCACAGAACACTGAATACAGGCTAACTTAGCTAGGTACATAGTTTTTTGTTGCCATTTAAAACGCAATTTAGGTTTATAAAACTAGACTGTGGATGATATATGGTGCTCAGTAATTATAGTTTTCCTGGAATGAGAAAGATTTTCCTACTGGCTTGCCTTCATCATGAAATTGGGTTTTAATCATATCCTATTTCCATCTGATTTAAAAATAAAAAAAAAAGTGTTCTAATTGAGCTGCCTACAGCTGTTTCAACAACTCTAGTGTACCCTAGCCTGACACACGTTGTGATGAAACCCATCCAATAATTGGCAGCTAGATGACATGGGATAGGTTTAACTATCTGAATAGTTGGCCGATCAATTACAATGCCTTATCAAAAATAGCAACAAAAATAGAAATGAATCAAGTTTTAGCAATGCAATGGGGATTATCGCATGATAATCACTTGTGTGTATCCACTGACTGCATAAAAACAATAAGAGCTGGAGGAGCCATTTAAGGCCCCAGGAAAGCAATTAAGGATTGGAGCCTTCTAGCAGCATGTGGCAGCAGGCCAGAAGTTGTTCCAGGCTAAGAAGCTGTGAAAGCTTTCCAATCTTCAAGCAGTCAATTTTTATTCAAAGGTACCAACACCCAAAATTCAGACACTTCTCCACTGCATTTTGACTTCAGTGCATGCCGGTTCAAATGCTGTGGGAGGACTGTGCTCTCAATTGCGCAGCTGGGTGTCTTTGTTGAAGGCTAAATCAAGGGTAAATTGAAAAATTGGTCATTTAAAATAGAGGTCTATTGGAAATGACTAACGTTTGCAGCCAGCCTGAAGTGGCTTTTCAAGGAAATCTACTTATTGGCAGGTGTTGGCCTAATTTTCCAGCCCCGAAGGCTGCTACTGGGAAAGGACCTAATTTTTCTCTATTCACCACCACAACTTTCTCACTCCTCAAGTATATGTACCATACAAACTTGCATGTGTGCTTTAACAAGGTAGGTCAGTCAGTAAAGAATAAAATCTCAATATTTCGGATGAGACGTTAAACCGAGGTCCTGACTCTCTATGGTCATGAAAGATCCTACGACACTCTTTGACAACAGTAGGGGGTTACCTGGTGTCATGGCTCAATTCCCAACCTGGCTCTCATGACCTGCCACCTAATCATCCCCTGATCTAATTGGCTGTGCAACTTGTCCTCTCCCTCCCCACCTCAGCCCCCAGGGCTCCTTTGAAAAGGAGATTTCAATCTCTTTGGGACTTCCCTGGTTAAATAAAGGTTAAAATTTAAATAAATAAATCTCACTGCCAGCTCAGTCCCAGGGCCTGAAACAATGTCCCAATGCCCATTAAGACAACCAAACCATCTTTGCATCAATGCCTGAAGTCTTATACTCATGAAATACGCATCACTTGCTGTCCAAGAGAGATAAAAAGCAAAACATTGACTCTTCCCTTATAGACCCAATTCAGTTGGTCCAAAAAATACCCAAAACTCAAAGCTCAATCGAGTCCTTTGGGCTGATAAGCAATTAAAAAAAAAACTGGTTAGGTTTGTGAAATTGTAAGTTTTCTGGAATTGAGCAACTTTCAAGATTTGTTAATCACATTATGTGCTGAATTACCATTCATTCATTGCATTCATAAGCAAAAAATCATTACAACAAGATATTTGTTTGTTTGACAGAAATATGCAGAATTTCAGGCATAAACAAAAATTCTGTTAAGGTTTTATCACATGATAATGTTTGAGGGAAAAAAATAAAAGTTTTTTTACTAACTGAACTAGAAATTATGTAATTATAGTTAAAAATAGGCTAACTAAGTGGCCCATATTTTAAAATCTCAAATATACTGAATACTTTACAGAAGTGTTCAGCTGACTTGTAGGCACCTAAAAAAATTGAGAAGTTCCTCAGAAAAACTCCATACAGAAAGGGTTAAAGCTACTTGCTATATTCTAGTGAAAAGGAGTAATATTATTTTTTCCTGCGATTCATCATTGGGAAAAAAAATAAAGGTTTTGGATATCGTTGTTCTGCATGGTGGATGAAAGACAGTTCTTCGCCCTCCCCAAAGCACATCATTTTTTAATGGCAAGGAGTGAAATGTGAGAGATGCAGAAGAATCTGACACCAGTTAAAATAGCACAGGATATCCGATAATAGATTCAACCTTTCTGAGCAGAGTCAAACTACACCTTACCTGACTTCAAAGGGTGGAGACAAATAAAGCAGGGGCAGCAGTAATAATTTGATACATTTTTACAATCAATTTTAACACACTAAATACTTACGACAGAAAACTGAATTACCTCCACATGACAGCTGTAATGATACAAAAACAAAGACCCAAGTCTCCTGATTAGGGTAGAAACTTCCCAAGAAAATTTCTCCTTTTGGGGAATGGTTTTAAAACTCCATACGTGATTTTCTGTGGCTTGGGGTCTCTACATCACAACAATAACAAAAGACACATTTTGATGAAATGGTGAAGTTCCACTGGATCATCGTCTCCATTGTTAAACAGTTAAACAAACAACTTTCACAGAGGAGGCAATTTAATAAAGTTATATACACAATGTGATATTTCATTCAATAACCGCAAAGTAATATTAGCTAACGAATCCTTAACTTAAAGTGAAAGACAATCTTCATTTGAAGTGAACTGCAAATCAAAGAACTACCACTTAGGTGAAATAAAATGTTTTTGGTTGCTTTAAAACAAAGCTGAACTGAATGATAAATGCTTAAACATCCAGATCAAACACTCACAGAATCCATCATTTTCCCCTGAACAGCACTGTCAAATGTCCAATAGCACTTTAACGTCAAAAGGTATAAAAAGCTCCAGTTGAAGACCCAAATTGTCTGCTTTCCCTGAGTGTTCTGACACCCAACAGTCAAACACACCGGCAATTAATAAAGAACTGCAACCACCACTACAACAAATGCTCAGCTAAACCACCACACAAACACGACTGTTGTGCTAACTAACCTACTGGACATGCATAAAATGTGTTGCTCAATCTCGTCTCTTGAGATGAATTTGAGCTTCTCATATTTGTATCATTCTGTGATCATTTGTTTCTGAGTTACTTCTCCTAAAGGTCCCTTAGGAGCAAGAGATAAGCTAAAAAGAAACAAGACATCACTGAGACAAAGGAGGTTGAGTCGAGATAGCCATTTGAGCAATACTTGAGAAGTGGGATAAGCAGAGGAGATCTCATAATTGTATGCCCCTGATCTCAATTATGTCTTGGTTATTTTGAAGGAGAATTAAAGAGAACAACTCAAAAAACCTTCAAAATCCTCCAAGCAGTGGGATGCAGAATTATGTTTTTTGGGGAAACTTTTATTCGGTTTTGCCTGTGATTACCGTAGAAATCTTTTTTTAACTGTTCTCTTTAATTCTCCTTCAAAATAACCAAGACATAATTGAGATCAGGGGCATACAATTATGAGATCTCCTCTGTTTATCCCACTTCTCAAGAACTGCTCAAATGGTTCTCTCAAATCAACTTCCGCTATTTCAGTGATGTCTTGTCTCTTTTTAGCTAATCTCTTGCTCCTAAGGGACCTTTAGGAGAAGTAACTCAGAAACAAATGATCACAGAATGATACAAATATGAGAAGCTCAAATTCATCTCGAGAGACGAGATTGAGCAACAGATGAGCAAGACACTTTTCCTATGGGTAGTGATCAAACAATGAGGCCAGTTAGGCTAACCACATAAGCTAAAACATAATTTAGTTTGCTAAACATGCTAGTAGTGCGCAATGGTCAACTCTGCTGTGAACTTCCTAGATCCCAGAAGTATAAAAGGAGCGACATACACCAACTAATGGTAATAACTAATGTAAATATCCACTCAATATATGAACACAAAAGAGAACTCATGTCTCACTTACACATGCTTGGTAGAAAATGAGAGGGAAAACGGATAATTACAGATCTCCCATTGCAAGACAACCAGCACAGAAAAGGTAAAGGAAGACTAGCTTGCAATTTTCAATGTAAGGTGACAAAAAAAGCTCAAGCGAGTGTGAATTTAGTACATAAGGAGTTAAACCTATACAGACTTTGGCCAAACTATGGCCATTCCCGATCACTGTCAAGAGACTGCCAAAGTGTTCCTTGGGCTCTCACTGGCTAAACCTCACCAAGGGATGGAAAAATGTCCACCTTCAGTTTTTCATTGTTTGGTCGCATTTTCATTACTTGAAGCATTTTACAACTTCAGAAAAAAGGGAAAAGTCATTATATCGAGACTCCATATGCGTAATTCTTTTATTTAACCCTAATTTTGTGTTAAAGTTGTCTTTCACTTTCAAACTGCATACATATATCTAACCGTATTCATTTGCTTGGTGGCTAACATAAGTCACTTGTAATAGGAGTAGTAAACCAGATCTATACTGAAATCTATACATCAGTCAGTAAATTCAGTTTTGACGGGATCATACTGCAAGGCAGAAAAATTATCAACAGCTCCTGGCAAAAATGATGAAATCACCATATTAACAGGATGTTTATCCAGCTTTTTTACTTCATCGCAAACAAATTGCAGATACGACACAAAACTATTTTTGTTTATTAGCTTAACATTCAGGCTTCATCAAACACACCTCAAACAAATTATTTTAATGAAGTATAATCAATTGTATGAAAAAAATGATGGAATCATCAACAAACAAAAAAAAATTGAACCCTGTTGCTCCTCTTGGGGCTTTTATGAATTCTTTGAGGCATGGACTTCACTAATGAAAAAAAAAAAATTCCACGTCAATCTGGTTCCAACTGTCTTGAATAGTGATTGACAGACCAGCTTTACAGGATGGGGCCTAGTCATGGACCATTTTTATTTTACATTTCTACCATGAATTTTCAGATGGATTAAGATCAAGACTGCTTGCTGGTCATGTCATTGAACTGACATTAATGGAGACATTAATGTTGAAGAAAAGCTTCCAGACTGTTTGCTCAGCGGTAAGATTCATTGTCATTCTGAAAAATGACTTCACCACCAAAGATTTTCTATTCATGGAAACAGAAATTGGTCAAATTTCAATGTAAACTTGCTTTCCTACGTGTAAATCACATTTCATTGAGCCGATTTGTTCCATTATATAGTCTCGCAAACACACTTAGGAAAATTACATGCTGAACAGAGCAAAGTTAAGGTCTGCAAAATTATCACCCTCCAGCCAACAACTGCCTCACCCCTTCTTATCTACTTTGCTCGATTTGCAATCAAACAGTTGATTCCCTCAATTAACATTTTAAATTGGTAGACAGTCTAATGTCACATTTTGAAGTTTAAATGACCATTAATCGTGACAGATTTGCCCAAATGTGGTCGCTAGATTATTTCAAGTTTTACATTTGGCCGCTGCTTGATAATGTGATAATGATTTACATGTCACGTTTAATATGCTTAAATAAAATGTTTTCCACCTTTACTGTAGGTTATTTAGAAGCTGAAAAGTAACCAAAAGTAACCAAAATCAGCGATGAACAGCAATGAATTACTCTATTTTAAATTAATCTAATACAATCATCAAATAAAAAATGACCGCACAACAAATTTGTGGCACAGATTTGCCTGAACATGTTTGCCAAGTCTTCAGTGCATTTGACTATTACGTGCATAATTTCTCTCTCACATTCACATTCAATATGCTTCACAAAATGTTTCCCACTCCGTGTATATTTAAACCGGGGCCATCATACAATTATTTCATTTTAAAGATCTTTTGAATAATATGCAAAAATTCTACAATGAGAGGTAGAATTCAGAGGTCTTTTTTCACTATTTATTTAGAAGACTGGAATTCTTTCAATCTAACAGTGTAGCCTTTTTAGGTCAGCTTGACATTATCTCTTCTTAATCATAATAGGCTACACTGTGGTTTTGATTAGTCAGCTGGCTGAATAAATGGCTTTATTACTAGTTAGGCAAAGTACAAGGGAATTGATTGAAGGTTAGCTAATTATGCCAAGGCGATGGAGGCTGTCCAACCTCGCTTCAAAACGCAGTTTTCTTTCTGGAAGCATTTCAAATTCCCTCTGATGTTTGTTCAACACTGCATTAGGTATGTGTCATAGAAAAAGTAATCAGCAAGCTTGTTTGTCTGCCCCATAGTGGCAGTTATGTCTAATGCACTTAAAATAATCGCAATAAATTTATCGCCAGCCCTAACCCAGGGGCATATTTGACTGTTGTCATGAAGTTAGAGTTATGTTGTTGCTTACGTATCTATCTGCTGCAACTGCTCTTTCTGCAATTCTGACTTAGTAAGAATTTTAGTTATACCGAGGCAAAGTTTGAACTTGCACACAGCTGTTGGAGTAGACTGATTTGATAATTATGTATAATGTATCCTGCATTTGAGGTCATTATCATTGGCATGATAAAACTAAACCACCGTGTTAAGTGCATAAACATAAAAATAGCTACAAACCATTGTATGTACAGTAACACCAATGTTGCCAACAGAAGAAGATCACCCAAACTTTCGTGTTTTTCAAGGACAGTTTTGGTATGCCGTCCACAGAAATGCTAATCGTGATCCATCACAAATAAGCCATATGAAAAACAGCTGACAACATACAGTAGAAAAATACAACTGGTCAGCACAAGTAGTTTTTCCTTTTGCATTCCTGGAATGCCCTAAAATTGCCTGTATGTTCACACTGTCATTCTGTGGAAGAGAATGCCCGAGAAAACCTGGGGAGGAGTCCAAAAAAAAAAAAAAAAAACTAGCAAGAGCAGGAGAGAAAATACATAAAGTGGGTTGACAGTCAACAGCCTGTGCCTCACCTGCCTGGACTTTTCCAGGATGGTCTGGAACGAGCTCTGAAGGGTTCGGAACATTTCCAGCTCTGCCCGGCAGAAAGTCATCAAATAATCCTTAAAGTGATCATATACGCTACCGTCCAGGACCTGCAAACACAACCTCATGAAAATTGGTGAAACATAGAAAGCAGCAAGAGATCTAGAAACCTTTCAGTGAAATGAGAGTATGTCTGTTAATCATAGAACAATGCATTATTTCTCTTTTACAATTAATGAAACTTTTGGACCCCCCCAAGGAGGAGAAATCTCAATATAATCTCATTAAAAGTCCAAAATATTCAATATTTAGCCATATTAATATCACCTTGATGCACTTGATTAGGTCGGTTTGATAGTAGCGGTCGTGGTGCGCATTCGTGGCTGCCAGTGTGAGAAGGTACTCATTCCTGGCATGCATGGCTTTTGCTTTGGAGTCATTCATCTTCGCTTTTAACTGTAAATGACATTCAGGAGTACAAGACACAAGAAAATAGCAATAATTATTCCAACTGATCTGTCAGTCTGAATTATTTTTAGTAAAGAAAAAATATCACCGTTCAAAAGTTTGGAATCCGATATAAGTTATATGCATTTACGTTTTTGGAATGTATAGTTTCATTCAATGAGGTAGAAAACAATAAAAGAAAGTTAGCCAAGTTACTGATAAAGTCATTATTATTACTGTTTGACATAACGGTTTTATAATTCAATGTTTACACATGGCTGCAAAGCCCCATTTTCGGCATCCATTGTTCCAGCGTTCTAATGCATTCAACCTCATCAATGAGTTGTGAAGCTTATGTGTCAATATTTCCTATGAGAAAACCCCATTGCCATGATACTAAGCTGAAGCAAAAGACCATCTTGCTTTCAGTAACTACAAAATCTGGTACATTTGAAAAATTTAATATGGGCAAATTCCTCCTTCTGGTTTCAGATGCGTGAATTTACAAAAGCTGTAATCATGCATACGCATGCATGATTTAAACCTCTGACAATTTTCAATGAGAGACTACTCCAGAGTCAAAAATGACAGCTCGGCAAAAATGACAGCTCGGCAAAGTATAGGCCCCGGGACTCACATCAATGAAAATGAAAGTTGTTGCCCATTCAAATGAGGCCTCCCACAAGGCACAATGATAAATGTTTCATGAGTAATGAAAGGGGGCGTGGGTAACGTATAGAGGGTGGGGCTAACAGCTGCCAATTTAAAATGAACTCTGTTTGGTCGAAGGAGGATCCCCGATTAGAGCCTAAAATAAATGGCTAATGAGTTATGAAAGGGGGCATGACCTAAATTTAGGGGGTGATGTTGAGTCACATCAATGAAAGAGGAACTTGGCTGAGACCAATAATGCCTCCAAAAAGTGTCTATGAAAATGGCTCAAGACTTATGAAAGAGGGCGTGGCTTAAGTGCTGAAGGCAGGGAAATCCCACACTGATGAAAATGGAACTCCGTGCAGAGCCATGAGCAGCTCAAGTTTAGGGGCAGGCAAATTGTCACATTTGAAGAATGAGCTCTGCTTAGTTCAATGATGCTTCTAAAAAGTGTCCTCAACAAGTGATTAAAGAGTTAGGAGAGAGGACGTGGAAAAAAGGCGCGTCTCTTTCTACAAAGTTTTGCAATCTGTTTACAAGTTTGCACCTTTTTATATACACTCCTACTGCCACGTCCCCTTTTTGCCCTCTGGTATAAACTGTCCTTTGGCATATGACCAACCATTCAAAAAAATACGGTGAGGACCTGTGAGTCTATTCGGAGGTCATGTGCCTTTTTGTGATGGGCCACTCCCATAGCCACGCCCCCTTTAAGCCACCTGGCATGAACACAAATGCACCCTCACTCTCCCTTGACGTCAATACCAAATTTGGCCACCAAGGGTAAAAACTGTGGCAGACAAAAAGTAGGAAATAATCTAATTATAATTTTTGTGGACTGACCAAAAGACGGACAAAGTGAGCAATAGAGCTGCTGGTCGCAGCTAAGAATGGCCAAAGAAACTGGAGATTTCACACAAAGAAATACACCATCATGAATAAAGATTTAAAACTAGGTGTAGGAAGCGCAAAAAGAGATGTCCAAGGCTCAGACACATGACTGCACAAGGGAATAAGTGTATCAGACAGAGTCTCTAGTCTGAGAAACAGATTCATTGTGAGGAGTCCTTTAGCAACTTCATCCAATAGCTCATCCAGCTCAGCATCAGTATCTACAACAGTGAAGAGACAGGTTCAAGATGACAGCCTTAAAGGCACACTGTCAGAGAAAGAGGGCCTTTTCAATTTGTCAAAGAAGGTTAAAATGGGCAAAATAATTCAGCTGGTATAAGACAAATAAGGCCGAAGAGATCAGCATCTTGGAGTCATCTCTCCAGTGATACAGTTGCTAAACAGACAATCCAAGGCTGAAAAAAATTATTAGCAATAGAAATAAGCTAAATTATCAATGCTTTAGCTGTTGTTTTCAATCAACTTCAATAAAGACAACCACCACAAATGAAAGTATCAGTTTCTCGTAAAAGACTACTTTTTAGTGATTCCAAACCTTTGATGACAAATTTATGACCGCATATTGCAGAAGATAACTATGGAAGCACATAGCTGACAATATTAAAATGAAAACGCATTCTAAGAAATGCGTTTTCATTTTCAACATACAAGCGCATTACTTGAATCATAATGAAAACAAAAAATGTAATTCCAAGTATGCAATTTTTCTAACAAATTGAAAACTAATTTATATTCCCCATTTGCGTTTTCGTTTTCAAAAAGTGGCCCGCAATATCACAAAAAGAATGAAAATGAAAACACTAATCTTATAACGCAAATACATCCTTGGAAACACATTCTCATTTTCGAGAAGCAAGCACATCATGTGTATCATAATTTATCATTTTGAACATTAAGGGCCCTATCTTACGCCAGAGTCCCTAAACCCATTATTTGGGGATTTAGCATTGCGTACGAGGCGTTCCCCCGCGAAGGTTGCTATCTTGCACACCTGCCTATATCCCTAACACTCCAACGCTACCCATTATATTATGCATAGGCGTGGTTTGGGTGTTACGCCAGTTAAACCAATCAGTGTGCCAGGTGCCATTGCCTTTGGGAGCAGGCTGCACTATCCCAAATCCTCAAACCAAAACCCATGATGGAGAGAGGAAGGTCGCCATGTTTCTCCGAAGACGAAGCTAAATTGCTCGTGCATGAGGTCAAAGGCAGACAGGGGAGGATCTGTTTTTATTAGGTTAATCATGAATTGTATTATTATTATTATTATTTGACATTGACATATTGTTAAATGTTTGGTATGTAATTAAAAAAAAAACATCAAGCCAACCCCTTTTGTGATGGAAACTTCAAAAATAAAAAATAAATAAATAAAAAAGCATTTCGCCATGCACTTCCAACTCCATCTCCCATCTGAAATGAAGAATCGAACAAATTCCTATTTTAGAAAAATAAAATTAGGTCTATGCACTGGCCCTCAGCGACGTAACTTATTTTTCCAGGGAGAGCAGCATTTCAGAACTCTTCAGCGAATGAAGGTAATTGAAGCACTGATTACTAAAACCCCACAAGTCAAGTCAAGTCAAGTGTGACTTATGGGGTTTTAGTAATGGGTGCTTCAATTCTGGTGACAAGTACGTGGTTTCGTCCATTTACATTTTCCAATCGGAGAGCTGTCTATTTTTTTACAACAAGTTGCGTGACCTTGCTGCAAAAACAGGTGTACGTACTTGTCACCGAAATTACCTTCTTTCGCAATAGAGTTCTGAAATGCCGCTCTCGCTGGAAAAAAATTACCGTTGCTGAGTGCCAGAGCATGGACCTATTAATAATTAAATTATTTTTCTGTACTGAACGTAGCGCCGTTATCGCATGGAGGAGAGAAGCCATGTCATCAATAGCCACTTGATTATTCTTGAATTGGAAAACGTGTTAATAAAGGAAAACCATCTAGAATTAGCCAGGACTAATTGTAGTCATTAAAGGGATGGATATTTTCCCCCAAATTTTCAGGCGCCGGTCCCGATATTATATACTATATATATTACATACTATTATAAAAGTGGAAATGATTGATACAAAATACAAACAATATAGACTTACCTGAAAGTAGCTGGTGTGCTGGCGATACAGATTTGCAAATTATTGTATTCCGTTTTTATTCAGGTTTTACACCACGTCCCAACTTCATTGGAATTGGTGTTTGTATATTTATACACATACATACACAAAATTATGATACAAACTATTCAGTGTCAATTTCAAATTTCGCACTGCCATGACAGTCTACGAATTACGCGAGGTCTCCAATGTGGTACGTGTACGTGATTTCAATCTTTGAATACTGAATAAAGTTGTTTGAGTCCATGGCGTGATCAATGGAGTCAAAACAAACCTTGGGTCCTCTCCTACCTTGGCTAAAGTACCAAAGAAGGCCCTAGGATAAATATGACAATGGTTTTGATCAGTGTGAATCACACAAGGATTTTAATGCAGTCACGCCTGCGTGCCATATTGCACTCTTGGGACCTAAATAGTCCCCCCAGGAATCTGCGGAGAAAAAGTGTTGATTCCGCGGAGAACATTCCTGATTCTGCGGAGAGCAATTCTTGATTCCGCGGCTTGAAAGTTGATTTTCCGCGGGCATTAAAAAAAAAACCTAAAATGACCAGTTATAAACAAATTTATGTAATAATGAAGCAAAAATTCTCTTATGAAATTATTTGCAATACCAAAACACTGCGAAACATTGTGGTTATAACATAAGCAGCATCAATATTCTTTTTGTCCCTCTTGAGCAGATTTATTTGCATAACTTATAAAGTGCAAAACATTTCACCAAACTATGGGTGAACGAGGCTTAGTAACTGAACTAGTGCCAAAGATCAAAGTAAACATTTAAACAAAGTGTTCACTATTCACTGTATCCTCAGGATATTTTAAATGTTACTGCATAACATAGACTGTATAAAAAGATGGATGAAGCTACCGTGATGTCACCCACTGGTTCGAAGATGAAGAAGTGAATCGAAGATCCAGGGAGGAACGTGTTCTCTGGATCTGACACAATCGGACGAGGACCTGAGGATAGCGACGCCCCAGAAGCATATTCTGGCTTTATACTTTATTCTAGATTATATGGGACCATAATTCACGAAAATGAATGTCATAATATATCGAAGGAGACCTGAAACTTGCTATAGCTAACATAAAATGATGTGAAAAATCATTATTTAAATTAAAAATCAGGTCGGAAAGTAGGATCATTTTCTCAGACTTCTATTGAATTGAACTTCTTTCTGCAACCACTGACATCGCCATCTGCTGGCCCTTAAATAGAATGCCATTCTACGGTCCTTCCACATGGGCTTCTTTTTTCAAATTAGGGTGCTGCGTCCATCTTTTTATATAGTTCATGCTGCATATAGCAGAAAAAAAATCAGTTTCCGTAACCGGCAGCACTAGCTGTGAGTCTCAGATCCCGTTTATCTGACCGCAAAATCTAGCGGCCGGGATGAAAAATACATGTAAAATATTAAATTCTGCAGCTCGCCCTATATTCCGCGGACTGCTTTGATTTCCGCGGAGGGCTTTGAAATCCGCAGTAAATTCCGCGATCGCGGAATCACGGATTCCTGGGGGGACTACCTAAAGTGTTAATATTGTTAGCACAGAAAACAACTCTGTTTAGCATTGCTTACCTTTACACTGGCCTTCTGTGAGCTCACCCTGGACTGAAACAGACCCAGCTTCGACCTGAATGAGAGCAGAGGTAAAATGACATTAATCCCACGCTCAGGCTGAGAGTTTCTTCTCTTGTCCTAGATAAGGACATTAAAAGGACAGTAATTACAATTAAAATTTGTTTGATGATCTGAAACATTTAAGTGTGACAAATATGCAAAAAAAAAAAAAAGAACTCATGAAGGGGGCAAATACTTTTTCACAGCACTGTACATGCTTAACCCAACACCGGCAGACCACTGCCCATTAACTACAGAGAAGGAAAGTCAGAGCATTATGACATCACCTTAATACTGAAGTTCTTAGAGAAGATTTCAATGTCACTTTTCAAGGAAATTGCCGTTATGGAGAAAAAACCCCAACCACACCCACAAGTAATCCATTTCCATTTTGTAAACAGTGCCACAGTTGCACTGTCGCACCCCATCACAAAATTACCAAGATTGAGTTTGATATGCCCAGTTTTGATCAGTGATCCATTACGACTTGTGTTTGCCGAGTGCAATTGGGTCATTAAATTAGAACCTCATGTGTCTGTTTGAATGTACGTGTGCCAATGAGTGTGCACGTGTGTGCTTTTCTGAGTGTGTATGCAGAGCTGCATACATTTGTGTTTGTTCGCAAGCAAGCATGTCTGGAACTGGGTCCCACAGGTTGCAAAGCAAATACTATGCTATGCTGAACATTCCTGCCAAAATCAGGTGGGGAGCTTTCAGAAAACACACATCCGGTGACAACACGGTGGTGCATCTCGCGCACCGTGGGTGGGCCTACTTGGTCTCAAGGACAGCCTTCTCCCTTACAGCCCGAGCGACCAGCTCCGCTTCGGTGTACTTCTTCTTGGACTTAGTCAGCTCCTTGACTGCGTCCTGCAGCTCCACTTGAACGCAGCTCAGCAGGCCAATGCACTGCAGTGAAGAGAGCAATGGGTCATCAGAAGAGGACCAGAACCAACAGGTGAAAACGGCCTCTGCTACATTATAATCCTCTACGCTAACATAAGTTAGCAGTGAAAACATGAGTGATGCAACATTACAGATAGACCCTTCAATGGGCATTGGCAGAGAGCATGAGCATGTCTGGACGAGGGCACTTGAAGAACCCTGAGAACACTAGAGGAACCCTGAGAACACTACCTTCTTCAGCTGCTGCTCCTTGCGCAGCCTGGAAGACTTGGCCGGGTCAGATATCTTGTTTTTGTAGTTCTCACAGTTATTCATTCGTGCCTGGGACAGTTGCATGGTGCTCTCCAGGTAAGACTTCCAAATGGCATAGACATTCCTGAGGGCACACACAGCCACCCCGTCAGGACTAGTCCATGGTACAGAGGGTATGACGATTGTTTTAATGATGTTCATCTTCAACATAAAGTCAGTGGAGTGGCCTACATATCAATCCATCATGAAAAATGTCCACAAGTTGCCTCACTCAGCAAAGTCTAGAAATGTATCTGTCCACTGTGGCCCATGAAACAGCTGAGGAACCAGTGCAGCGAAATAACCGTGCGAGGGGATTTTCACACAGTATGGGTGGTCTGGAGCATGCAAAGAATGACACACATACACAGTTAAAACCTCCTGCTTTGTACTTTAAATTTATGAAATGTTATCTTCTCAAAGAATAACAAAAATGAATGGGTAAGTGTTTTCTCTTGCATTAAAGAAAATATAGTGTACTGCTAACTTAACATGGCCCATAAACATACACCAAGCCAAGTTAGACAAAAGAATTCCATCCCATTTTAGATCTGTAGAAACTCGCTCATGCATCTTACCAAGAGTGGGTACTGCCTTCAGTGTGCATGCCTGGCCATTCCCTCTTTAAGTAATGGCTGGCCAACTTCTGCAAAGCCTGAAATAAAACAATAAAAACAGTTTACAAATTTTGCCAGATCAGCACAAGTTTAAAAAAAGAAAAAATAAATAAAAAATCATTCAGACTATGTGGGCAGCTTGAAATAAATTGCTTCAAAAAGAGATGGTGAGGAAAGGTGCGACTTGGTGATGGGTCTACTCTGACAGATAAGGACACAATTGGTCCAGATGGTCAAAAACAGAGGTTGATACATTTGTTCACCCACATGACAGTTACCCAAGTCCACGCACATGGTCAAAGGCAATAGAACAGATTAAAGCAATGACACACGCAAAAGTTTATTTTCAAATTCAGGATAAATCTTCAAGTACACAGGGAGGGTTTAGTCACCCTGATGAAGGCCTTGTATGGCCGTAACGCGTAGGTGCGCTTTTTAATTTTGCCGATGCATTAGCCATTTAATAAAGGCTTTTTACTTTTTTCACTACCAGAGTGCCTTAGACTCCTTTTCGTATTTTTGTTACATTCTTTGCCCCTCGCCTAAGAGCACCTGGTATTGTGATTTTGATTTTTCTACCCAAGACGCGCTCTTTTTCCCCCCGATTCACACAAGGAATATACTGACCTAACAAGAATACATATGAAATGAGAATTTTTTTTAATCCTGCAAACTGAAAACTTTTTATTTTGGATGGAGGACTGCCCTGTGTTGTTGGTGTAATTAAAGTAGCGTGACCCTGAGAAGAAAACATCTGGAGAAACTGAGCCCCAGAAAAAAGACAATCCCTAACCTCCTGGGGCAAAATTCAGGGAGAAACTTTGGCAGAACTGAAATACCAGCAACAATTACAGAAAGAGAGAGGAATTCTCTGACTAGGCAAAGAAAGATTGTGATGAAACATGACAGAGAAAGGAAGCAACGAGAAAAATACTGAGTGGACTCTGGCCCAAGAGCAGTAGGGGACAGCAGATGATTAGAGACTTGGCCAGGAAGTGAGCCCCCCCTCTAGGCCATCTCACTGGTCTGTTACGATACTTCCACAATGGGGGGTATTTATTGGGTGGCAGTGTTTCTCTGAGGCAAAGATCCAAATGGACAGTGAAATGGGTCCGCATTTATTCACACGAAGACCCCTTTATTGGCTAGGTGCCTCTTTTGAGCCCCTTCAAGGGCTGGGTGCCAAGGCACCTGGGTGGCACCAAAGGGGCTTGATATAGAGCCCAAATGGGTCACATGACACTGCAGACACACAAGAGGATTTAGGATTGCAGCTCACTTTAGCCTTTGAGTTGCTGTAATTAATGCAAATGGATTTGAAGATGAACCTCTCAGCAGGAGCTTGCTCTGGCTGAAGAAATTTTTTTATTTCAGTGCCTGCATTAACTGAAGAGGATAATCAGCATATGAAAAGGCTGTGTGCTCAAGAAAATCATAAGAGGGTCCTTTACAGAAGGCTCCTTGCACCTGAATGTAAACAGTGTAAACTAGCAAACCACAAATCTGATCTCAGGCACCGCACACAATTTTACTTAACAAGTTGCACACGAAGCAATATGATGTTAACACCAGAGCTTAAAGTTCCAGCAGCCCGTGATCATCAGATTTTGAGAAAGAATTTAAGCACCATCAAGTTGACATCCACATGAATGCCCAGACCAGGGATTCCCCGAATAACATGTCCTGCACCTCCACATTCCAACCACTGGCTTACGTTCTTCCCACAGAGCTTCCTGGCACCATCGCTTCCCCAAGTAAACAATGCATCAGTTCCAGGTCAATGTACGCAAAGTAAAAGAAAACCAGACACATCGAACCAAACAACCGTCTTCCACTGCTCCAATTACGATCCTCACGTGCCCATTGTAGCCGCCTTTTGATTGTGGATGGGTGTTAGAATGAGCACGCTGACTAGACCGTGGCCACAAAGACCAATAACCAGCAGGGAGCTTAGCAGTGTGTGCTGTAACGTTTTCCACCAATAATTATCATTTAAATTTTCTCATGCCACAGAATTTATTCTGTTGGTTAATACCAGGTGAAATAGATAGCTTTTGTTGCCACCGCATGACAATGAGCCTTCGGCGCCCGAAAGACTGCCGGTAATTCATGGCTTGTCCCTGCTTGGACCACTGGAGGAAGGTGCTCAGCACTGCTCACCAAGATCACTCAAAAGCCTTGTTACCTTGGAGATGCATCAACTCAGGCTTCTAGCCATGATGATTAGGCATGTGCATGATTCTGAATATCTTCATGTTTTGAAAGTAAACCCAGTCCACAGGCTGACAAGTGCTCGAACGCTAGGCTAACATTACGCACTGACTGGCCAAATTATTGAGGCTAATTTTAGCCAGCGCAAATAAGACTAACGTTATCATATCACCCAATTATCTAACTACTTTAATTTTGCTTGGTTACCAATAACTGCTGAAGTAGCTCTGAATGATTTCTATCTATGACAAATACAAAACCGTTTTAGCTTGTTACCTCTCCATGACGCACTGTTCACCTCTGTTCTCCTGTGAACGACTTCTTTATAATGCTGAGCCAAGCTGACATTACATTATCTTTCCTCAATTCATTTATTTCTAATGAGTACCACCCCAGCTTATTTTCACCCATTTAGGACTTCTGGAACGGTCTGGAAGAAATATTAACTCAACATAAGACACCATTTGGAACTTACATACGTTGTACATGTTTGCATGTGACACCCAGTGTTTCTAAAAAGAAGATGACCAGTAATATTGCTCATTTTATGTTTCGTATTTTTCGTGTCTGTGAAGGGACTTTTCCCCTGGTACAAGATATCAGTGGCTACAACTGATTGTCCCTGGAGACCATTGTTGGGCGTTTCAATTTGGTGGCACAGTTACTTCAAAATTATGATGTCATCAGCTTTCCAGTAATTCTACACAGATCAGTGGGTGGACATCATTTTGGAGGCGTAACTTGACGTATGGGATGAACTGGTGAAAACAAGCAGGATTTCTTCAAGACGTGATGCATTTTCAAAGCGATAACATTAGGAAGGCATCTTCACAACACTGGCTGGAAGAAGACAAGCAAGATTAGAATTGAATGCAATGACTTTTCACATTTGGACAAAACAAAATTCATTGGATGATTATTTTGGTATTTCAGCAAAATTTACTGTTTTTTTATTTACTTTTTTACATTTACTATTCAGCAACGCGTTATGTTTTTTTTTTATGCTAGCCTTCAGGGGTTGGAGAGCCTCTGGCCATCTTTACTTCTGAGATACTCAGCCTCTCTAAGATATCCCTTTTGTAGCCAATCAGGTTACACACCTGATGCCAGTAAATGCTAAATGCTCTTTCAGATGATTCTGTTATACATTAATTGCTTTTTCAGCCCTGTTTCGCCTGTGTCCCAACTTCTTTGCAGCCTGAAAATTTGAAATGAGCTTATTTTGTGGATAAAAATGTCTCAGTTTCAAAATTTGAAATAATTTCCATGTTCTGTTGCAAATAAGATATTGGCTCATGTGATCTGAAAGTCATTGTATTTTGATTTTATTCACAATTTACAACTTCGTCCCAACTATTTCGGAATTGAGGCTGAAGTTTGGACTTATTTTCCGAGAGTGGTCACTCACCTGCAACTTTGGACGGACTCTTGCTTTGCTTAGGCAATGTCCAGGAGCGGTAGCTATTTCATAACATAGGAAATCTCAGAACCATCACCAAACACAGACAATCCACTGCTATTTTCAGAGTTAGAACCTCTGGAATCTAGTTGAACTCCTGAAAGTGCTCTGTGATGAATCCCGAAATGATCGAATCTCCTCTTGAACCGAACAGCGGAGCCCGACTGTATGGCGGGCTGTCAAATAAGCCTGTCAAGTTTCAACCCTGGCGGGTCACAGTAACGCCAAGATTACAGATTGATTATCAAAAAGTTGCTTTTATTTGTACTCATTACAAATATCAAAGCATTACTTTATTTTTGATTAAATTGTTTGCCTACTGTTTCAATTCACAAAACTCATCAATTATTTGTTTTTGTGTGTTCGTGATCATGTCGTCATTTTTGGTGGAATAAACAAGTGACTCGTGATAGCTCGCGACTCCTGCTAATGCATTCGTAAATCGAGTTTATAGTTTGGACAGTCAGAGTGATGGATGTGCAAATGTAGCCTACTTTGCTGCGTTCACTGTATTAGAGAATAAAATCGCCCAAAAAAGGAATATGACTTCGAGAACAAAGGGCTGTCAGTGTCTGAAAAGGGCTGTCTAGAGCAGCATCTACAATGCCCTTTCTCTGCCTAAAAAAACACTAACACTCCTGTGATTCATTCCGTGAAGCATAAGCGGGAATAAGAGGTAATATGGGAGAGGAGCGGATGCGCTGTGTAATCCCTTTTGGGTGTGTGCGTTCGTTTTTCTCTGGCCTCGCACAGAACACCATTAGTGTTATTGGTGCAATAACCTTACCATCTAAACCAGTTTGCAATTGAAACCTACCTGACCCAACAGAGAGGAAAACTCCCGTCTCCTGCTGTTGTTTTCGAACCAGCTTTACTGAGACCCCTCAGCACTTTTGGCTTTTTCCTTGTCAATGCACTATGTGAAGATAAGAAAATTGGGATGCTGCATTTTCCAGAGTTAATAATGTTGATATTGATACTGATACTCAATATCACCTTATGCAAGGGTTTCTGACATTTTGCACACCACTGTTTATTGGCTAATGATTTCCTTTTATTGTTGATGGCATAAAATTTTGTACATATGCCGTTATAAAGTTGCACCTTTTTTGCCAGTTAATTTAACTGATACTTTTTTGCCAGTTATTATAAAATTACAGTTAAAGTAAGTTTACACCAAAGTTCTGAGTATGTTTACTGTAAACCACAGTAAAATGCACACAGGACTCCAACGACAGTAAAAATAACCAGGATACAATGCGTTGATTTAAAGGTTAATATCAGTCAGTTTACAACAGCGTTGGGTTTTTCCCAATAATATATCTATGGTTTTTCCCCTTTGTAATGTTGTGCTTCCGTCATTCAAACATGTCAGTTTATTCGGTTTATTCCATTAAATATTCAAAAGCGATAACTTTAGTCAAATAAGCTTCATTTCATGGATGCGTGAATTCCACCACGGAAGTTATCATGTTTGCTATTGACGTCAGTATTGCACGATACAATACAGTACAAATAGCCCGCCAATAGGTTTGAGAGATTGTGATTTATTAATTTATTTGCGTATTCATTTCAACTATCATGTTCGCATCACATAATAAAAGCAATCCTTGTCAAAAGCAGTACTTCTTGCCATTCATGCCACCAAAGTCGGCTGTAGTGTATAGCGAAAGCATGTTCACAAGAGGGGAGTGGGATTTTGGCAGGGAGTGGAAAAATGGCACAGCACCGACCTGACCGGCCTTTCATGGGCAGACTTAAGTGTACACCATTTCTTGTGAATGAAACGATTGTGCGACATGTCAGGCAAGGGTTGAAAATTGACAGGCTTATTTGACAGCCTGCCACGCAATCGAGCTTGGCTGTTTGATTCAAATGGAGACTCATTTCGGGACTCATTGCAGAGCACTTAGCTACAGGAGTCCAATTAGGAACTATATTCCAGAGGCTCAAACTATGAAAATAGCAGTGGATCGTCTGTGTCAGGTGATGGCTTTTGAGATTTCCTGCGTTATGAAATAGGCTACCGCTCCTGGACATGTGAATAATGCCTAAAAAACCCTTCGTCCTCGTATTTTGAATGCCAAAGAATACCTAAGCAATGCAAGAGTCCGTCCAGAATTGCCGTTGAGTGACCACTCTCAGAAAATAAGTCAAACCAAACTATTATCTTTATATTTCATGGTATTGTTATTGTGTTTTAATGGGGATTTTGCCCTTCGCTTCAAAACATAAGGGTCAAGTAAATGGTCACTCACCAAGCAAATCTGACAGATTTTGGCCGGGTTCGTGGGCAATTTCTCAGGCGCTCTCTTAAGACACCAAAAAAATGATTTGATATATTTGAAATGGCATGTTTTAAGCTTGTAAATCCTGATTTTGATGCATTGAAAATCACTGTGTGCTAGAGCCATTTTAGTTTTCACGGTAAACTACCTTCTTATTATTTGACTCCACAAGAATGCACTAATTAGCCGTCACGAAAATCCTCTAAAACCAGAAATCTGTCATAGATTATTTGTTTGAAGTCTGTTTTGTGCAAATTAGGTGTTTTTAAGTGAAGAAAAAGCGTTGTTTTGCTTCGGAAAGCCAGTTTTTCGGGCCAGTGTATTTTACCCGAATTTGTAGTCCCGGACTGGAGAAATTCTAAAATCCCGTTTTTTTCTCGCTCAATTCGACTAGAATTTTAAAATAAACCCCAAATCCTTTCAAACTCACCAATCCCTTCTCATAAATTCAAAAGTAAGAAAGGTTGATTTTTCAACTCTGGCCACAATTTTGCCATTTTGCTTGATTTTCGCATAAATTCGCTCTTAACAGCTGAAACTGTACAGGGTCTAGATGTCAAGTTGTAATTCCCCAATCAGCTTGCTAGCCCACTTAATCTGTTTCAGCTGGTTTCTGTTCCTTAAGGATAGGTTCCCAAACCATGATATTAAAGAAAAAGATAAAACTGATTCAATAAAAGCACGGTAGAAAACGGTCATCATGGTACACACAAGTGTACACATGTACACTTCCTCACAGTTTGCCTCAAACTTCAGTTTTTAGTCAATTATTGTGCCCAGATATTTATATGATTCTCCACATTCCACTGTTTGACCCTTAATGAATCTTGGTTCCTGTATATGGGTAGTTCTTCTGAAGTCAACAGTCATATCTTTAGTTTTTGATACATTTAGCTGGAGGTAAGACTCCTCACGCCACTGAACAAAACAGTCAATGACCGGACCACGGCTGGCTTCATTATGTTATAACCAACTGACAATTATCAGTCATGAATTAAGTTCTAAAGAGCGTGTTTTCTGTTACCGCATTCATTGAGGACAAGAGGTCTGTCTGGCAGTACTGTCAGTCGTAGACGCAGATCAGAGTCACATCGAAACAGAAACAACAGGAACGTGGATAAGAGGCCTTTGCTCGCCAGCATCATTGGCAGTGCAGTATAAACACCAGGCAAGTCTGTCCATGCTTCCCGCTCACTTGCCGTGCCGTGCTGGCTTGCTGTAGACGTTTAGCTGCATCCCTATTTTTGCAGATTTCTTCCTCATTTTCCATCTCTCCTACCTCTCCATTGTCATCATCACTATCACTATTTGTTGAACTTGCACTTAAATCATCCTCTTCAACTTCGATGTCCAAGTCAAGCAAAAATTCTGAGATGCTTAGTGGATTTTTAGTGGAAATCTAACTAGCAATGTACACATACGATAGCCTATGTGTCACAACTGATCCCACACGTGACGTCACAGCTCTTCGGCTGATTCACAATGCTGTTCCAGGGTGATATTGGGGGTTGCTAAAAACCCGTTTTACATCCATGATGACTCTATTCCACAATCCTCCCCAGGTGAAAAATGTTGATAGTTTGAGAGAGTATTGCATGCCCTTTTGGATGATACCAATTTTTAAATCAAGTTTCAAATCAATACATGTCTACTCTAAGGACATTGTAAAAGTCTTCCACTCTGTAAAAGTTAATAAAAACAATGGTCCCGACAATATTTCTCGTTGTTTACTTAAATCTTGTGCGAAAGAACTGAGTCCTGCATTTCAATGTATTTTTCATAAGTCCCTGCAGGCACAAAATGTCCCCAAGTTCTGGAAGGACTCTCTGGCCATTCCTGTTCCTAAATCAGCTTCCCTTTAACCTTGAAAGATTTTAGGCCAGTTGCTTTGACCTCAATTGCAATGAAAATTTTAGAGAAACTGGTCAAGTCAGAGATATTGAAGCAAACTGAAGATGTGTTGGATCCTATGCAGTTTACATACAGGCCTCACAGAGGAGTGGAGGATACTACTGCCACTCTGCTCAAACATGCTTTTTAAACATCTGAATAGAAATGGGACTCATGCCAGACTTTTATTTGTGGACTTCTTTCTGCCTTTAATATGATCCAGCCCCATGTATACACCTGAAGCTTTTAGAACATTTTGACTTGAGTAACAATGTGGTGCGCTGCATTCTTGACTTTATCACAAACTGGATACAAAGACGGAGGGTAAATTGTGTTCTTCTGATCAGAAGTGCTCATCCACCCACAGGTTCCCCACAAGGATGCGTGCCGTCACTTTTACTTTCTCGACACAAACACGTTGTGACCTGAGTATTTAAGGTTCTATCACGCATGTGTTTCTGGGGCAGACTTGTGATAACAAGGTCATGATGTGTCAGAGCATGTATAAGAACCATAGTAAAGTATGCAGATGATTCTTTAATCATTAGTCTGCTTAATAATGAGACTAGACATGGCCCAGTTATTGACCATTTGTACAGTAGTGTGAGGAGTCGTACCTCCAGCTAAACCAAATATATGCTCATTGATTTCAGGAGGAAAACTTATTTGCCCAATGCCACTTTAATCAAAGGTCAGACCACAGAATATGTGCAGTCTTATAAATACCTTTGGACCATCGTTGACTCAAAGCAGAACTTTGAAGCTAACTGTGAAGCTGTGTGTAAAAAGGGTCATCAGCGCCTGTACTGTTTGAGAAAGCTCACATACTTTCATATCAACCGAAACACTATGGCAATGTTTTCTCATGCTTTTATTGAATCGATTTTATCTTTGTCTTTGGTGTCATGGTTTAGTCACGCGTCCTTGAAGGAGAAGAACTCCTTAAACAAAATCATGAAATGGTCCAGTCAGCTGATTGTACACTTGACAGAGCTGTGACTTCCCAATGACATGACGCAACTACAGAAGATAGCCTTCTCTATTTTAAAGGACGACTCCTAACATTTGCACAATGATTTTAAGCTTCTTCCTTCCAGATGGAGGATTTTAGACCGAGGTGTAGAATGAAGCAATATAAAAATAGCCTCGTCTCTGCTGCCATCATTGAGGTAATTAATCCATAGCAATTTTTGCATATTTATTTATTTATCTTATTATTATTTTTTTTTTTACATAAAATCTTGCATCTCCACTCCCACCCCCTCCAATCCCTCTCCCCATGCTCAATCGCATGCTGAAGTTAACAGCTTTGGGGCTGAATGTCCATCCATCATTCTCAATCAGTACGTTTACATGCACAGTTAAGTCGAGCCACAGTAATGGCTTGATGTGGCCATTTAATTGGACTACTGCTGTTGTCCTAGTTTACATGTGCAACAGGGGAATCGGTTTATTGACTGAAGCATGTCAGTCTCCACTATGACATGTTGTGATATGTCCCCTTTCAGCTTGTGCATGTTGGGCCTTTTTCTGATTGACCAGTTACGTCACAGCCCAGACAATCGACAAACAAGTTAGCTGGCGGCTACCTGGTAGCATGTCGAATGCCGAAAACCTGGGCAACTTCACGGCTCAGTACATTTCATACGTGCTGTGCACTATGCTTTTCATACAGTTGAGATGCACACTATCCCTGGTGGTTGTGGTATTAGTTGAGGCAGGGGACGATGACCTATGCTCCAACAACACAACCTCCGCTGTGCTCCTCTTCGTGCCCTCCCCACTATCCTGGACTGCATTCTCTAAAGTGTAGTTGCTCACCTAGTTAGCAATTAACATAGTTCATCCATTCATAGTTTGTGGTTCCAACAATGCAAGTTAGCATCTGTGCTTTTGGAAAACGCACCACCAGGCTTCCAGTGCATGTTAGATGCAGGTCAGGAGTAAAGAATAGTGGGAGAGAGACGTTTTCCGCTGGTGAGTGGAAGGAAAATTTTCGGATGACGCACAAGTCATTCAATAAAAATTATATGGATTAATGAAAGAAGTTATGAGGCCCAAAGGCATGACTGTTCAAGCACAAATACCCTTGCAGACGAGGATTGCTACCGTTCTGCACAAACATGCTAGTTGGGCAGAGCACAGAGTTGCTGCTTATGAGTTGGTGTTTACAAGTCCACAAGACTTGCTGGTAAAAGTCCTGCGTAATAAATGTGGAATCATGCTCAGAGTGCATAGTCCAGTTCAGCTCGATTCAAGCGTGTACATGGAGGTATAGAGCAACTACTAACTGCATTATCTGGGTGCGTTAGTCAAATTACAAGAAATTCGATTCGATTGCAATTCAAGTCAGACTAATATGTTTATATGAATTTTAAAAGTCGGGTTATGGTTGGACTAACACAATAATTAGATTTTTTCTAGCGTCATGTAAACGCGCTCAATGTGGTTCTAGCCCAGTCAATGGACACCGGAAGATCCTATTACACCAGGGGTCATACTACAGCTATGGATACCAATGCATACTATAGCCTACTACGGCACAGTTAAAGGACAATTGTTGTCAAGAAAGGTAATTAATTAAATATTTCATATTATAATTAATGGATATTTTTAAAAGACGACTTCTCAACTCCTCAGAAATACGTTTTTATTTTATTCCTTTGATCACAGCATCATGTGCAGCTGGGTGAGACCTTGCAGCCAGCCTGCATTGCCTGAAAAATTCCATTTAAAAGATTTCGGGAAGTAATCAAAATTGATGCTGTCTATCCAAATTTAACACTATAATGAATAAAATTTGGTAATGTAGTTGACCAAATCTAAAAGGTAAATTGCTCGAGGGTGTTTTTTAGGCAAAAGCAGCGGTCTTCCCCCCCCAACCACCCAACCATCCTAATTTTAGCAAAAATAGTAAAAAAACACATCTACATACCATGTTGAAAGAGTGCACAAGGTTTGATGTAAAGATCTCAAAGTGTTTCCGAGTTACAGCCCAGAAACAGTGAGAATGCTGACGTGAATGCGACCGGGAAACCATTTAAAAATCACATATCTCCTCTCCCTCCAGGGGGAGACAATTTTTAAACAATTTGAAGGAAAATTGCAAAAGGCACATCTACATATCTGAGGTAAATATCTTAATTACTTTATGAGATACAGCCTGGGGAGCAAACCTTACCTCCATTTTGAGAGCAAGTCAGAAATGTTACTATGGAAACAAGAAATACTAAACAAGTAATTTCAAGGAAAAAGGCAAAGGACACATCTACATGCCACGTTGAAAGCTTGTGCAATGTCTGAGTTAAATAAATTAATTAGTTTCTGAGATACATCCCGGAAACAAACCCGGACTAAATTTTGAGAACGAGTTTGAAAAGTTACCATGGAAACAAGAAAAATTAGACCAAAAAAAAAAAAATCAGGCACAATCAGGTAGGGAGAAAAAACTTTCTCAAACAAAACTTACCCATCGAGACCAAAATATGAGTGCAGTTACATAATCATTCATTCAAAGTCTTTTTAGCCAAAACCTGAATGCTGACACCTGATTTAGCAGAGTAATGTTTAATAACATTCGAACAAGCTCTTTGAGAGAAAAAAAAATTCAAGTGTGACATCAACATCTGCAATCTGTTGCTGTAAACACTAAAAATGCCCAAGAGTGTCAAAGAGAGCAGCAGGTCCAAACAGATATTATTACCAGTGAAGCAGGCCATGGAAAATCAAACCCATCAGAGGGATAGCAAAACCATTCATTTTAAGAACACTTGACGGAGCAGTATGAATTCACATTTGTAGTTTCAAACTTAGTGAAAAGTGCAATACACTTAGTGACAAACAACACTCTTTACTTAACATCCAAAGGTCCATTATTCTCAATCCTGCCAGCATAATCTCTCCGTTCCAAGAAAAGAAGATAACTAACTGCCATGCAACTTAACACTGCAAACTACAACTGGATGACAAAGAGCACTGCAGTTAGTTAATGCAGCATAGCAGCTGCATGATAGTATTAAACTGTACAACCTGTGGTCAGATAAAAATTAACCGAAATACAGGGGAAAAAATATACAGTATTCTCAAAATAAAGCTATGCTGAGGGCTATTTTTGGGGGAAATTTCTTTAAGCCAGTGATAACCAACCTCTTCCTGGAGATCTGCCACTGTGTTGTTTGATTTTTATTTACTAGGAGCACAACAAGGTCTTTCGCTGTAGAACGAGGTGTGCTTTGTCAGAGTTAAAATAAAAACCTTCAAGATGGTATATCTACAGGAACAGAGTTGGTCACCACTGCTTTAAGCCAATCAGTCTCACATTACTTGCCATTTGCAATGTTTGTTAATCAAAGTATTTACACAGCCTTCAATATGAAAGGGAAAATGCTCCAAAGATGAGCTCACAAGATGTCATTAGCTTGCTAAATGTGAAAATCAGTAATACTCTTTCAGGTGTCAGAGCATCTCCATAGTTTATACTAATTGCCAGGCAAAATAATCCCTTTGCATGAGTTGAGGTTGTAGAATCTCAGATTTTTTACCAACCCCGGAATGCATACCTGCACTTGTGTAACAAACCACAGTACAATAACACAGTATCCCCCCGCACATTAACAATACACTATCGTCCTGTGCACTGGACAAGAAAGCCAACACTTTACCTGAGCATAGTCTTTGTCAATTGCAGCCTTCTTCTGACTGTATGTCCTGTGGAAAAAAAAAAAAACACATTTGTGAAACTTCTGGATGTAATGATATAATTTGAGGATTCTTTGCCAGGTGGTCACACCCAGTGAAATTCCAGAGCAATGAGCGTCTGTGTTATGATCCTAATGATCCTCCCTGGTCATGGGTCGAGTGGGGTCCATGGGCCTCTGAGCTTAAGAAACTGTCCGAATACAAAATAAACTCCCACTTCAATACAAATGCAAGCAAAACAATGTATCCACGGGAAGAATAGTTAAGGTCAGAGTAAGTATGCATGAATGTGCGCCAGTGTTCATAGTAAGTGATGATCCATTTCCAGACAACTGGAAATAAGTTCAGACAACCAAACCCACATCCACAGTTGTCTGGTCGGACAACTAAAAATGCCAACAGTTGTATTAGTTTAAATGAGCCGAAAGTTCATTGCCTTCCCTGTGCTATCGGAGAGGCCATTTAGGTCATATCGAAGGCCTTCTGCACATAAATTTCACGCATCTCATACATACAAAGGGTGATTCTTTTAAAAAAAAATAAAAATTATTACGTACTGCAGGTAACAATAACCTAGAAATAGACTCCGCACGTCAATCCAGGCTTGGGCGATTTGGCAAACAAAAACTCGTGGCACGAATCACCAGGATGAAACCGTAAACAACATAAGGCGGGCTTGATTAGGAAATGTGACAATATCTTAATGTGTGGAGAAATTTATATGCCCTAATAATAGATGTTAATGTATTGCAAGCAAATTTAGTGTTTACTGAAAAGTATTCCTGTATATTATATTATGCCAGGAGCCATACCACAATTTGATCTGCTTTCTGGCTGAAGCTAAGCAGGTGTGGGCTTGGCTAGTACTTGGATGGGAGACCACTGAGGAAAACCAGGTTGCTGCTGGAAGAGGTGTTGGTGGGCCAGTAGGTGGCGATCTTCCCTCTGGCGGGATAATCCCCAATGCCCTGGTACAGTGACGGGGACACTGTACTGAAGGAGACGCCGTCTTTCGAATGAGACGTTAAACCGAGGTCCTGACTCACAGTGGTCATTAAAGATCCTATGACACTCTTCGATAAGAGTAGGGGGTTCCCCGGTGTCATGGCTAAAGTCCCAACCTGGCTCTTTCAATCTGCCACCTAATCATCACCTGATCTAATTGGCTGTGTAATTCCTCTGTCCCTACCCACCTCTTCCCCCAGGGCTCCCTTGAAAAAGAGATTTCAATCTCAATGGGACTTCCCTGGTTAAATAAGGGTTAAATAAATAAAATATTAGGGCAAAAGAGTCACAGCCAAACTATGTTTAAGTGCGGCCACTCTGTTTAGCACTGTTCTAAGATTGGCTAATCCCCGTTTGCGGCAGTGGTCTTAAAGGACACCGCTGGATTGAGGGTAAAGGAAAAAAAAAAAAAACTTACCTATTGTACTTGCTAGGCTATGAATACTTTCCAGCAAAGTCTTTGCTTTCTGGCCTTTAGTTTTTATTTTATTTACTGCTAAAGTAAGGCTGCATCATGGTTTGAATTTCCTCAGGCCCACCAGATTGTAAACTCAAAAAGCATCTTGGGAGGGTGATGTCATCTGGTTGCTTGACCGTACAACACACACGGTCTCCTAAGTGAGGAAACCACCATGATATAACCAGAGCATCCCTCATTCAATGTTGGAACATTATTAAAAAGAAAATGTTCTTATTTTTAGCTTCTCAGGTTAAAAGCATTTATACTGTTCACACACTTATATAGCAAAAATAAGTATTAGAGGCTGACAGTTATCACGGCAATTTCCAATTTGGCAAGCTTTTTACATATATTGGCCAATGTCAGAGCACTCATGAAGAACGGGGCCTCATATAAATACAAGGTCCTAGCGAATCATGCTTGAACCCCAGATAATTTCATCCCTAGCAGTGCTGCAGCCCCTGAGCAAATATGCTTAACAGTGACATGCCTTCGGGTGCCCTGGTGGGAAATACTCACAGGATGCTTGGGTATGCATGAGGATTCTGAAGGATCCTGCGGTAATTCTGCAAGGAATAGATCCCTTCAGGACCCTTCAAATATCCTTCAAGAAACCTTCAAGCATCAGGAAAAATAAGGATCCTTATGGGGTCTTTAACAGTAAACCTGGATCCTGACAGGATCCTGAAAAACTTCTTGAAGGATCCTTGAAAACAAAATCCTTGCAGTCTCCCAGGTGAGAATCCTTGCCAGGATCTGTAAGGGAGTCTGAAGGATCCTAGAAAAGATCCTTAAGGATCCTGAAGGGTCAGCAACAGGATCCATGAGGATCCATGGCAAAATCCTTGGTGATCCTTAAGGATCCTGCCAATATCCTAAGGGATCCTTAGAAATCCTGAGAAAATCCTTAAGGATCCCAGAAAAATTGTGAAGGGTCTTTGAAAAATCCTAGGGGATCGTGGATAAATCAAGCCTGGATGTTGCCAGACCAAAAACGGTACACACCTGGGCCCGTATTCACAAAGCATTTTAGCGCTAAAAGTAGGTCCCAACTGCCAGATTAAGGAGAAACACCTAAGAATAAAGGGCATGTCAGTTGTTAATTTAGGACTCCTAATTATTTTTACTAATATTTTTCACAAAGGATTTTAGGCCTAAAAGTAGCTCCTAAGTCTGGGAGAGCTTAAAAGTAGTCAAGAGGACTCCTAACTCGCTAAAACCTATTCACAAAGACGCGGAAAATGACTGCTCCTGTTGAAAGACGGAATGACTTGGAAATTCTGAATGATGCGCAGTAGTTGAAAAGATATCGGATCGACCGTGCAGGAATTATTATTTGTTGTTCACTTGGTAAGGGAGAGAATTACGCCACCAACCATGAGAAACAACCCAATAAGCCCCGAAATAAAATGTTTGACAACACTTCGTCACTTGGCCACCGGAAAACTGCAAATTTGCAACGCGGACAATTAAGGGATTTCACAATCATCTGTCAGTCACTCAATTTAACAAACAATGTATTCTGTGAACCCCTTATCATCCGACTGTTTATCCAGTTTCCAATGGACATTCGTCAGCAACACAGAATCAAACTTGAATTCTTGCACAGCTCAGGTATGCCCAGTATCAACGGTGCTATTGACGGGACCCATATTTGAATTATTTCTCCGACCCAAGATGAAGAGGTATTTGAAAACAGAAAAAAGTTAATTCCATCGATACCCAAATGGTTTTTGATGCCGAATACAATATTTTGGACAGTGTTTTGAAATGGCCAGGATCCACGCACGACTCTAGTACTTTAATGGAAAGCGGCTTATGCCAATTATTTGACAGGCATTATGTGACTGCAGGTGCCACTTGCTAGGGGACAGTGGCTACCCCTCCAAACATTGGCTCTTGACCCCTTTCCTGAATCCACAACCAGGACCACAACAAAATTATAACAGGTGGTCATTGTTGCTATAGCCTACATTGGCATAGCTCATTACATGTGAAGATGGCATAATACTGTAAATGACAAATATACTGAACAACAAAAGAAAAGCAAGTTAAAGACAGACTGGAAAATAAATAGATGCGCAATTACTATAGAAACTCAAATTTATTACCAGCATGTGAACATTAAGACTCATTTCACCAAACTTTTCTTTGTTTTGCAGTCACTTAGACAGAGTAACCATAAGAGTACATTAACGAACTAGCAAACTTGCGCTTCTTTTGTTGCTCGGTATATTTAGTCTGCTGTTGTCTTTTTTATGGTGCATGTTCGAGCACACAAGATGACACGCACTGTGGTGGACTGTGGTATTGGGCAGCTGAAACGCTGGTTTCATGTGCTGTGTGCGTCTCAGACCAGAGAGAGCCAGCAAACTAATTACACCATATGCCATCATTTATGATAACAAAGAAACATACCTCAACCGGATGATGATGGTTCCGCTGACAGCGGTGATGATGATGATGATGATAATGTTGAGGAGGATGACGATATTTGCTATGTTGCTGAATTAAGTGGACTGACAGTTTAGGGCACACAAACTTGAATGGCCCGACATTTAAATGATGGTAAATGGACTGCATTTATATGGCGTCTTTCTAGTGAGATGACAAAAAGCGCTTTACAATTATGCTTCTCACCCTGATGGCGGAGATTGCCATGCAAGGCACCAACCTGCACATCAGGAGCAGTGTCTTGCTCAAGGACATGTTCTCTAGAGGAGCCGGGGATTGAACCAGGAACCTTCCGATTCCTGGCCTAGCTACTCTACCTCCCAGTTACTGGGGCAAATGACACATTTCATTATTGCCTCGGTTTACGTTATTGGCGTTTTTAGAACTCTCTCTTTCCCATGTATGTTTATTTGCCAAGTGCGTGATATGTGGAGACTGCGCATAGTGCATTTTCAGGAGTGCTGAACGTGGTATTATTTAATGGGACAGACCAGCCGCTAGGACCATTTCCTCATTTTTTTCCTCCATGGGTTGTATGTAGGATATTTTTTTCAGTGGACCGCCCTGTCACCAAACAACCAATCACCGTGCTCATTGTCCCAAGGCTTGTGCATGAGAATTGATGTTATCGATAGCAACAGAGATTTACTCCCACCTGTCTCAGAGCTACTCCCAGTTTAGGAGTTACCAGTTTTCTTAACTAAAAGTTGCTCTCAGTAGCTTTGTGAATGACTTAAGGTTTTACTCCTACATAAACAATTTTAGCATGACTTACGAGTACTCCAAGCAGTAAGATACGATACTTTGTGAATACGGGCCCTGATTCATGTCAGCTTCAAATTATTGCTTGGAATGTTTGGAATGTGAACTCTTCATCAATGCTGCAGTTATTGAGAGGAGTCTTTTTAGTCTTTAAACTTTGTCAGGATCCTCATGTCAGCAGCCATACCACAACTCAATCTGCTCCAGCTGTGTTGCTAAAGCTAAGCAGGTGTGGGCTTGGTTAGTACTTGGATGGGAGAATATCTGGGAAAACCAAGTTGCAGCTGGAAGAGGTGTCAGTGAGCCAGTGGGTGGCGATCTTCATTCTGGTGGGATACTCCCCAATGCAGTGATGTGGTTAGTGTACTGAAGGAGATGCCATCTTTTGGATGAGATGTTAAACCGAGGTTGAGGCACACTATAGTCATTTAAGAATTTATGATATGCTTTGACAAGAGTGGAGGGGTTTCCCTGGTGTCATGGCTAAATTCCTAACCTGCCATTTAATTAACCCCTTATCTAATGAGCAATATAATTTGTCCTCTCTCTCTCCATCTGAACCCCCAGGGCTCCCTTAAAAAAAAAGAGATTTGCATACATAAATAAATACTTATGTTTTCCCAGGATCCTTCAGGATCCCTAAGGATTTAGCTAGGATCCTTCAGGATCCCCAAGGATTTTGCTGGGGTCCTCAAGATTCCTGTCACCAGATCCTTCAGGGTCCTTAAGGAATATTGGCATAGGATCTTTGCATCCTTGCTGCTAGGATTCTTGCAAGGATTCTGACCAGGGTAAAGCTACAGCATAGAAAAGAGAAAATATGAGAAGAGGGGAGAATAGTCTTTTTTTGGGTCCCTTCCACCTCAAAATGGAGCAGAGAAGGGCAGGATAAGAAAAGGTAGTGAAGAGGATGTACCATAGCGACCTCAACTAGACCATTCCAATAAATCAGGGGTGGGGAACCTCATTTAGAGAGGGTCAGTGTGTGTGTAAGCTTCTATTCCAGCAAAGTAGGGACACACTAGATTCTACTAATCCAGGCCCAAAGCAAAGACCCTCATGACTGATAGGTGGAATCAGATTTGTCACTGCGTGGTTGCAACAAAAGCCCGCACCCACACCAGCCCTTTCAGGATGTGTGTCCCCCACCCCTGCAATAAATAATAGCACCCTTATTTCTCCTCCTCCACACAGTAACAGGCTACAATATTTCTGTCATTATTTCATAGTCCATTACGTTTACCTCATGTCTTCCAGGAGATCACAATCAATCTGATGTTTGATGTTGAGTTTGGCCACCTGCTCAGCATGACTGTTCTTCAGCTCCTGAGTAACTTTAACCTAAAATAGAATAAACAGAAAATAACATGCATCACTCCAAGTTCCAAACCATGGCTCTCATATTCTTGGAGCAAAATGGGTTGTTTGGTCGTCCTATTTAAATCAAAGTTCATTACTACAGTCTGCCATTTCGCTCCTGAAAAATGAATTTGAAGCCTATGCCATTAAATTCCAACTCATGAAAATTTATTCCAGCCCTGCGCTTGGTTCAGTCTTAAAATGTGATCATTGATCATTCATTTTGATGGGTAAAACATTCAAATTGCCCAGGAGGGAGGCTTCATGCACTATATTTGTCAAGATTAAACTGGGTATCAGTATCATGTAGATTAAACCTGTGTCAGAGGTTCTCAAACTTGGCCCTGGGGGCCCACTGTGGATGCTGGCATTCTGTTCCAACCATAATTGCAATACCAAAGTTTTAAGAGAAGAACCATGGTCCATGAAGGTACACAGACACAAATGACAATGTGTGGCCCAGTTGGCACAGACGTGGGTCTCTAGTGAACATGCCCAACTCTTATGCAATGGTGGAGGTATCAAACGCCAGCCCTTGGAGGATTTACATGACCATCACCCCTAACAGAATGGGCCAGTTTTCTCCTGTTGTTTCATGTGCTTGCACTGGGATTTTCAGGTGACACACTTACAATGCAAAGACATGTGACATAGCCCTTGCTTTGGTTGAATCATCTGCGTTTATGTACTAGCATGGACTACGTTTCTGTCCAAGCAAGCACTAAATCTCCTAATTGGTTGCTTCTCAGGGATTCAGCCTACTATTATTATTTTCCCTACTAACCCACATTGTGATTGAAATGGCCGCAAAATTTTCATTGGTTAAAAATTTAACAAGAAAATGTGACAACATTTTAAACTGATCACATTCAAGACTGGTGAATTCATGAGCTATCAGGTTTTGGAATACAGGCATTGATGGTCTTTGAATGCTTTTTCTACTTAACTTAACTTAATACAATCGTACACAATAACCAAATTCAAATTGGCAATTTAGAAAAAGCCAATAGATTCTAATTTTTATACAATAAAAAGCCATTTCCAATAGAGCATAATATGGTAATGGAAAGTTATTCTTTGAAGCTTCCATGGCTATTTTAAACATAATGATGTGTGAAAGGGTAAATCTTTAAAAAATAAAATGGAGTCCATAATTATAATTAGCGACTAGTTAACACTGAAATAACAGTTGAGTTCGAAACAAGAACCAAACTCAAAAAAGCAGTTGGGTGCACATGCAACCTGCATTTAGGTCAGGTACAGGGCAAAAAATATATATCAATAAAAATGAAAAATGATGAATGTCTGCACACTGGGTTGTAGCTCCCAATACTTTATTGACCGGAAGAACAGGCAACGTTTCAACGCAACAGGGTCTTCATCAGGTTAAATAAAAAAAAATTTAAAAAGTCTGTCACCAAATTGTCTATTTATTTCAGATTGTAATCCACAGCATTTTGCAAAACAATAGCCCCGCCCTTATCAGCAGGCCGTACCACTACCTTATTATCCCTACTTAAATCCAGTAATGCATCTCTTTCCGCTTTGGACAAATTATTATGCACTTTGTGCACTTATTATGCACTTTCCTTTTTCAATAGTGCTTTCAAGTCATTTTCCAAACGACAGTAAGCGTCAAGAGAAGCGCTTCGATTCGTAGGTGGAATAAAAGCAGGCCTCTTTTTGAAGGGCACAGGAGTAGTGGACTGAGTGGGGATATGGGTTGCAGAAGCGGGGGCAGAATCAGCAGCGTTTGTGCATACTAGAGGAACCGTCTCCCATGTTAGAGTGGAAAAACTGTCTCAACTTTAAAGTTTGAAGAAATTTTTGAAAGTCAATAACCATCTCAAAGTCATTGGTTTGCATGGTAGGTACAAAACTCAACCCCTTACTCAATGCTGCAGTCCCAACTTTTTTGGGACCTGTTGCAGGCATCAAATTCAAAATGAGAGAGTATTTTAAGAAAAAAAAAAAAACAAAACAATAAAATTTCAGTTTGACCATTAAATATCTTGTCTTTGTAGAGTACACAACTGAATATAGGTTAAAAAGGATTTGCAAAATCACTGAATTCTGCTTTTATTCACATTTTACACAATATCCCAACTGCATTGGAATAGGGGTTTGAAAATGACACTGCATAAGATTGTCAAAACAATGCCACGACGGAAGCGCGCTGTGATCAAAGCTAAAGGTGGTCCGACAACATACTGACATGCGACTTTTTTGACGAAACAGCATGATGTTAGCTTAAGTTAAATTTTCAGAACTAGAGTTAGCACGCAGACCAGTAACATGGCAGAGCATCATGACATGGTAGCAGAAAATATTTTACACTATGCCATAGTCTTGGGTGAATACTCCACTTTAATTGGCTCCAGGGTGTAAATAATGTTTTCGATGCATGGCCGCCCAAGTGGGCGATTTTAATTTCCATATTTACGTTGCCTCAGAGACTTTGGTCGCCGAGGTTTTAAACCTAACAGAATCCTTCAGTTTGGTCCAGTGGGTGTCAGGCCATATGCACAGACACCATGCCATGAATTAAATTTTTACACCAAGCGTGAATTTGATTGGCCTTAAGATATTTTTGCTTCCGATCATTTTGGTGTGATCTTTGATACCATGATCTCTCTGGCTCAAACTAACTTAAAGTGAACCTTTCGTTCTCGTGTGGTAACTTGGTATAAGACCTAAAATTTTTATCTGTTTTTTTTTTTTCCTCTCTAATAATCGTGTTAATATTGCACACATTCCACACAGCAACTCAATGTCAAATCTGTTCAATAAAACGTGCTTGTTCACTAAGACAGTCGCACCACTCAAAATTAGAACAGCACCTTTGCAACAGAATTAGCCTTGGATAAACAATACAATATGTGGCGTTAAGAGGGAATGCAGAAAAAAGGAACAGAAGTTGAAGGCCACTAAACAAAATGCCCATTATGTGCATGTGAAAAGCCTGTTAAACTGATATTATCAAGAAATAAAAAACGCTCAAAATTTATTCTGCTTCAAATTAATTGCCGTAAATCAGCATAACGCCACATTTTTACTTACAACAATTGTACGTCTTGTGAACCCACCAGTGGCTGTTGCCTCAGCTTCATCCCCGCTGACAGTTATAAGTTCTTGAAATTTTTATTGACAAGATAGCAATCATTAGGTCTATTATCACTCCTGTTTCTTCTCTCAATACATTGAGTCCTCGCTTAAACTTGAGTGGTTTCACACCAGTTTCTTTGCCAGGTCTGACAGATATTATGTCCCGTATGAAACCATCTTCCAGTCCCTTAGACATTGTACCCACAAGAGGTAATGACTACTACTGATCCTGACCTGCTCTCAGTGTTGAACAATTCTCTATGCGCTGGCTGCATCCCAGATTATTTTTAGATTGCCTGCATTCAACTGCTCCTTAAAAAACCAAATCTCCATCAAGCTATTCTTAACCTTAGACCAATAACAAAACTCCCTTTCATATGTAAAGTCTTGGGAAAAAAGTGGAAGCAAAGCAACTTTTAGAAGCGCTGAAAAACAATATTTTTTTTTAATAAATTTCAGTCGGGCTTCAGACATCTACATAACACAGAAACGGCCCTTCTTAGGGTCACAACTGATCAGCTAATTAATGATGCTGTCGGACTGTAAGTGCAGCAATCGATAAAGTTGATCACGTAATCACGATTGATAAGCTGAGAAATTGGGCTGGGCACTCCAGGACTGAATTGAAATGGTTTTTCTCATATCTGTCAAACAGAAAATTTTTGGCTTCTCTTGATGATTATGTATAATCGTCTGCACAGCTTTCTTCAGGTTTACCTCGAGGCTCCATACATGGGCCTATATTTTTAATTTAGATGCTTCCTCTGGGTTTGATTATTCATTAGCATAATATACCTTTCTATTGTTATGCTGACAACATAGTTAAGTAGTTCATAGTTCAGCCCTCATAGCACCCCATCTACATTACTGCGCTGAAGTATGGGGTCACACTTACAAAAATACAATAGCACCTTTATTTAAACTACAAAAAAAGGCCCTTAGAATTATTTATTGCGTTCCATATGGAACTCATACAAATTATTTGTTTATTAAGGCAAAGCTTCTTAAATTACAGGATATAGTAAAATTCAACCCCTTGCAACTTGTCCATTTGGGATATAAAAATTGCTTGCCCAAAAATGTACAAAACCTATTTCTTCAGCGTGACTGCATGCAGCACACTAGAAGTAGGATGTTATTACAATCAAGCAAGGTCAGAACGACACGTAGTCAGGGCATGGAATGTACTTGATGATAATATAAGGATGGCTGGAGAGCTGAAGGTCTTCAAATATTTGTTGAAATGTGCATATCTGAGTAACTATAAACATGTTCAATCTTGTTAATTGTATCTTGTTAATTGTATCCTGTCACTGGACGCTTCAGACTAACTGTCTGAAAGGCAACTCACATGCCCGACATGCCCGGATGGGACATTCCCGGCCGGTTACTTCATGGATTCATGGGGAAAGTGTCGTTCGCTGTGTTTGACAGTCCTGGACTGAGGATGTGCTTCCTCTGATCTACTCCAAATTAGCTGGAACAAATCGAATGATCAAGAATGGGGTTTTCGGGATAATGCCACTTTGGATCAAGAGTGGCATTTGAATCTAATTTATATGAACACTCACTTAATCACCAATTATAATTCTTATGATATTCATAAATTTCATGATCTTACTTTCTGATGTTAAAACGTAGCGTACATGGACATTAACTCTGCTGTGATTTATAATCCTTATGATATTTTAACCATTACCAAACTGTTTTTTCTGGAAGCTGGGGGCGGGACTCTGATAAGCAATTTCGCTTTCGGTTATGATACATGAAATTGTCATGAAATGATTTACAATCATGCCGAAATAAAATAATAAAAAAAAAAGTCTAAGTGACTGGCATTTCAACAAAGAGTCTTCATCAGAGTCAAACTGTTCAACTCTAGAGAAGACTTTGTGTCGAACGCAAGTCCCCTGCACTTTGATAAATCACCAGTTTTAACTGTGAGCTCCAGGACTCTTTCCTTTGACATTTGATCACACAATGCATATCCCCTTTTTTTCTGAGAAGCACCAGTTTTTGGCTATAGTTGGTCAGCTGAAGTGCGTATTTCTCCTCGGTTTCAAGACACAGTTATGTATTTCAGTGAAAACTACTAATTTGACCAATCTGTCGGTGTTGCATGACTGTTTTGCCGATGTACAAAATTGGGTTGGCAAATAATTTTTTTGCAGTTAGATTCAAATGAAACAAAAGTCATTATAGTTGGTCCAAAGTTAGTCTCTGATAAAATTCAATCATCTCTAGGACGTCTTCCATAAACTACAAGACCCTTTTCTCAAAACCTTCGTGTCATTTTTGATACCAAACTCAAATTTGTGCAACACATTGAGAGTTCAGTCATGCTAATTGCATCTCTGACACACAGCTAATTAGTTGTGTTGTCTTTTGAAGATATTGAAAGAATTATTGCTGCTTTTATTTCATCAAGTTCTGACTATTTTATCTTCTTATTTACCTGCATAAATAAGAAATCTTTGGCCAAACCACAAGCACTTCAAAATTCAGCAGCAATATTGCTCACCAAAGCAAATCGAAGAGTCCATAAACTCCAATTTTAGAATCTTTGCATTGGCCGCCAATTCATTTTTTTTTAAGAATTGCCAGAGTACTAAAGTGAGCTTTTAATTCCTTATAAACCTAATAGATTGCTCAGGTCCTCAAAGCAAACATTACTGGCTGTTCCAGAGTTCAAGTTAAAAACAAATGGTGATCTAGCTTTTTCAGTAAAAGCTGCAAGACCCTGGAACGGCCTCCCATTTAATTTTAGGAATGCGGAGTCCTTTTAAATCCATTTTGAAGACTCACTTTCATAGACTTGCTTTCAGTAACTAAATTCTTTTATTCTACTTTTTTTGTAGTCTTATTTTGTCCAAGTGTGTTTTTAAAATCCTTATTATTCCCATTTAGATGTTTAATTCGCTTTCCCCCCACCTTACTTGATAGGTGCTGTATAAATAAATGTATTTATTATTGAGTAGTTCCAGTCAGTTCAACGTTCTCAATTGATACGCTGGTCACAGCCGGTCCCTAGCAACAAGACGCTGTCAAAACCGTTCATAATTTATTGCCACTAGATAACAAGCCGTCCGACTCCTATAAACATGCAGTGTCCCCATCGTGGCTAGAGTCCAGTAGTCAAACACCTACCTTCACAGGCCGCAATGCGGGACTTGCCAGTACCGCGAGGTCTTGAATCTCACAATTAATGGAGAACATTAATTTTATTTCAAATAAGATCACTATCTTTCGATAGTATAATTGGACTAGTTTTCCACCGGTGGGTCTTTGATAAGTCTGATGCAAAGTGAAAGATGATTCCGTTTTTTTCCCCCTTCAGTTTACTGTAACCGTAAGATCTCCATTTGCACCAATCGGTTAAGCGGAATTTTTGCAACAAAACGCAAATCGTTTGTGAAAATTATATTTACCGTTTGTCAACCGTATGCAATGTTACTGACTTTTAAACGTGCTTGCATAACGTTGGCGTTCTCAAAGCGGAGACAAAGGGTTCAATGAGCTGAGCCGACTAATTAATCTCCCGAAAAAAGGAGTCATAGTTTCAGGAAAACTTAAGATTTTGATGGTAAAACGCACGGAAAAGAAATTGTATTTTTCTTTGGCAAATGGCAGTGGTATAAAAGAGATAATGCGCGACAACGTGTCCATTTTCAGAAAATACTTCACGAAGGCCTCCTCGTCGTCCATTATTTTCGGATAATGAACACCTCGTCCAGCATATCCCTTATATTTAAAAAGTTAAGCTAACGTTAACATCCACAATCATGCAAACCATTAACGTTCCCACCGAACTATCGTTTAACGAGCTAAAGGCTTCATGGCAAAATTATTCAAGTGCTTAAAAGCTGTGGCTGACAATCGTACTCCAGCGATGGTAAGTAAATTGCAGTCAAGATAAATTAGCATCGGTCCCCTGAAAATGAACCTGATAATCAGGCCACCCATCGAGCGTGATATCACGCGCCTGCTCGTGACGTTAGCCAGAATCTTGCGAGTTTCCTTTCAATAATCATCACAACAATTCACTCCACTAATACGACACATTAAACTCAAGTGAACTGCTGGCTTTCGTTTTGTTTTTTTTTTACACCATCATTCGCTCGTGTAGCCCTAACAAAGTGAATGAAGTTAAGTATCTAGCCGTGCAGATTTTGCACAGCCAACAGTAGCTACAAACAAGGAGCTGCATGGTTTTGTTTGCTAGCTAGTTCGCTAACTAAATTGAAACGTCAATAATTAGCCGACTGTTCGTTTACTAAATCAGTGAAATTAAAAATAGTTAGCCATGTGAACACCTTTAGCACGTCATAGATAAAGCACTATAGCCATGAACCGTAGGCAAAAGTGCTTCATCTCAGTTGGCTAACTGTTAACGTCACCACTAAGTACTATACACAATGCATGTAGCCAACCAACGTAAACTTTCTTATAACGGCAAACATGAGAAGTTCTCACAGCTAACTAGCTAATCTCAGTCGGATAAGTGCAGCACTGGTTTGCAGGAGTGCCGATCGTGCGCAGTGTTAAGTTCGCAAAGTTTTGTTATGAGAACCAGGTCGCTGCCCGATTCACCAATCGCCAGATAATCCATGTCAACTCAGCTGTTTTAACTTTACCTAACGTTAGTTACGTACAAATCATGTTCACCGAGCAAGAACGCAGCTTACAATTTGTAAACAAGCGATGACGAATTTGCAACAGTTAGCTATTGCATCATCATTAATCGGCTTTCTCAGCACTACATAAGTGACGTTCATTTTTAAATTTCATCCCCATCGAGAGGAACAAAAAAATGTAAACATACCACAAGTACCTTGCTAGTTTGCTAAGATGACGTGAAACTAAGTTTTTACATTTTAGTCAGATAAATAAGAGTAAAACTCACCTTCCTCGGTGGTGGCTGCATATTTGCGCTTTGACATTAATAATGATAAATCCAGTTTATGCGAATTACACTTAAGCCAAAGGAGAAAAAAAAATATTTTACGCCCAAGTGAGTCCCCCCAAGAAAAATGAGGAAACCGAGCAGGCAAACTTTTCCCTATGGACACGAAACGTAATTCGGCACTCCCGTCAACGCTGAGCAAAACCATGTGAAGCGGTTACCAATGATCAAGTCTCAGAACTTGGGGAAAACGCTTTAAGGGACATTGGAATGGACAATTCAGCGAGGATGGATCGCAAAAAGCGCAATAGCGACGCACTGAGTTTAAGAGAGGTGGACTTCTCCTCGGTTCTTGTTTTTGAGGTGAGCCTGAGGAAAACTCCCGTTCGGATTAAAAAAAAATTGCGTTCACACCGGTCTTGGCACCTTCGAGGTACTGCACTGTAGCCTACTGTAAAGATATTCTAGATGCGGTTCTAATTGGTGGGCCTATTTGCACTAATACTGACCTACGTAGACCCCATTAAAACATTCAATTTAGTCCTCTCTGACGCCACGGAGGGCTTTCTCTTCTTCCAAAAACAAAAATTAACCTCATGTGGACCAACGAAAAAATGCAGCAAGAACAGCATTTCATTTTCTCTTTCTGTTGCACAGCACTGCTGAAATCTGGGCCCATTTTGTAACCGTTAATTATTTGCCTCCTTCGATGTAATGCTGCTGGGCTGCTTTGAACACTTTATGCAGGAAAAAAAATACACCATTCTGATGTGAGGTGACATTCTCAAAATTTAATTCATAGTTTTTTATTATTATTTTGGTGAAATAAGATATTTTAATTATAGAAGAGTGGACTGATGACCTGGTCTGGAAGTTCGCGCTCTCCAAGCAGCTACTGCTCAAGCTTGTTGATTTGTGTCTGTAGCCTATTAGAAGCGTTCGTTTGAATTGGAAATTGGGATAAAACTTTTTTTTTTAAATTCGGAATTAAAAACCTTCAGTCTCAATTACTTCACCATTAATGCAAGCCTTGAATCACTGTTATTAGCCAACAATACTCTATACCGCATGGGTCACACTGTGACCACCTATAGGACTGCACCTTTCGATTACCTTTTATTTTAGCTTCATGACTTAGCGATTTGCAGGCGTGGGTAGGGTATGCAACATAATGGCACGATTGAGAAAAAATATGTTTTTCAAAATGCAGTGAAGTGGAGAGCACCCAAATATCCACTTGATTCATACAGGAAGTCATTGTGTTCGAAAAAAAGAGTCGTTCATTCGCGATATTGTTTGGAATCCTAGAGAAACTCTACTTCTAAACTTTGAATTCCCACTAGGTATTGACTAGTGGGCACCGTCAGACAGAGCAGTTCAGGTTTATCCCGCAAGCCCTCAGCGGAATATGAGATGATTAATGGCGTGTGTTGTAAATAATACTCGGTAGAATCAGATATCTGCTCAGTCATACAAAACCCAACCCTCTATGTTACAATTTATTACGGTAATATAACGTTACAGGAAGGAATACAAATGGGAACGTTTTTAAAGATGATAAATATTATTTAAACCAGTAATAGTGTATATAGGCCCACCGGTTAGTCAGATATCCGTAGAGTTATACAAGATGTAACCCTCGACATTACTATGCATCATTGTAGTTAACAGTGAAATACAAATGGGTACATTTTAAACCCAGTGTCTAGAGACACGGCCGTTTTTATTGGTACGGCAGTCGTTTTCAAGGGATTGGGATAAAGATTCGGGATTATGGGTTGGTTAGGTTAGGGTAGGGTTTGAAATGAGGACTGCCGTACTCGCAGCAGCTGCCCATTTTAAAAGGCGAGGATTTTTTAAAATACTTTCTCGTTCGTTGCCGGGCTTGAAGACGAGAACTTGTGTGCTTGGAATCAAAGTCTGAACAGGCTGCTGATTGAATTAGGACCAGTTCTGCGCCCTTCATTTGAACGGGCTTGGCGCTGCAATTGTATAATCCCTTCCGCGCGTTCACTTTAGCAAGTGAACAGGTGCTGCCTGTGTCTTGATGTTAGTTTGACTCGGCGAGCTTTATAATGGCCTCCGAGCGACCATTGGACCAGCACTGCGCGAGGTTAGCAATTTCATTCGACTCAGCGCGAGGTTTTCATCCTACCTCCGATAGTCCAGATGCATTGCATATGTTGGCTCTTCCGTCATTCCGCTTGTGACTAGGGAGAGTGAGACCGGAAAGTCAGCATCGATGCGAATTCGCTGTTGGAGGGCACAGTCCACTCCCACGCGACACAGCGCCGGTGGGTTTGAGACAGACTTTAACGGGGCAAGTCCTCTGCGTGAGCGCACAAATGGAGGCGGAGTGGGTAGGGCTAGGGTGTGGTGATTTGAGACTGAGCCTCACATCTGAGGCACTGCTGGACTGTGTCCTAAATATCCATGCAATAAATATTGTGAATGCATGATGACTTAATTAGCAGGTCCAATACTGTGCCACTGGAAATTAATGAGGAAGAATACCGTTAGTGGTGATCAAGCAATTGAAAATGTAAAATTTGGTGTTTTTGGGCTGCCTGCTGAGTAAGATTTCATCCAAATCTGATGAATGCACATAGAGAGGAGTGACCCCCAAAAATGCAGAATTTTACGCTTTGACCTGCTTGAGTGCCACTGATATTCTTACTACTTCATTACCAATCATGAATATTGGGTTTGCTAAAGGAATCGTACCATCCACAAACTAACTTGGGATGTTGAGGGCGCAGTCCAGAAATGCCTAAAATTTAAGTAACACTCAAGACTAAAAGTAGCGTTTTGTAGCGCCCCGTATAGGCGGTCCCCTGAACCAAACACTGAAATTATGCAATCTTCTAGGACTCCTTCCACTCTTAAACTCTCCGGCCCCACATCATCAACTGCAGATCAGCAAAAGGAACCACGTCAGGTCATGATTAATGTGCACACCAAGTTCTGTGGAAAAAAATTAAAGGATTTTCAAGTTTTGCTCTGGAAAGGAAATGTTCTCAGAAGGACGGACGGACAGACAACCACATCCAGGACTGTATCCCACCACATTATATGCCGGGGGGACAAAAGGTGTCAGATTTACTAAAATATTTGTCAAATCATTCCGCAGAATTGTATTAATTTACTTAAAATTGAATTCTTAGACTTTAGACCAGTATACTTAACTACTTTCAGCGAAATTGACTCATCTCACTTACATGGAACCAGCTGATATAACGGTAAAAAAAAAAATGAAGATTTACTTAGGTGCATTACAGATTGACATCAATCAAAATGAAGCAGGGCAGTATTTGGTGCACTGAGTTATCAAGAATTTGCTGAATTCGAAATAAGTACTATTTTTGCCCTCAAGCAATTGACCCTTCCAGAGGCTCTAGGGGGGCCTGTCCTCAAACCTTCCACCAAAAAAAAAAAAAAAATCAATCAATCTGGCAGGGCATGTATGATCCACTGCCTGAATCCTCAAAAATGACATGTAAATTCAACAAGCTGAGCGCAGAAAAGCTGTTAAAATGGGCTTATACTTATAGAAGAGGAAGAGCATTGGGGTTGAACTCAAAATGGAAACAGGATGAGATCTAGCATCAATGGCAAGCTGTATCCATTTCAATTACATAACATTTCATTGCAATATTGACCAAAAAAAGGTATCCATACAGCTAATCATTCCCAAACTCCTTTAGCACTACACAAACACTCAAACTTATTTCAGGATTTTAGTAATATATGGTGTTATTGCCACCATTTCAGGAAGCTACACTCTCCAGCTGAGGGGTACGCCAAGTTTCAGTAACTATCTTTCATCTTCAAAGAGGAATTAAAATTGCTTATACGGTCTGGAATTTAAAGAAATTGTCCAAATTGCGCACAAACAGATTTACGGTTCAGGACTCATTCAGTGAAGTGAGTATTATAAAACTGGAGCAAACACCACCTCATAGTTCAAAGCAGTCAAACAGGATTTAAATACATAAACAACTCCACATTTAAACATTAGACACGGCACAGCAAGTTACACAGCCAACATCAGATGAGCGCAAAAAAATAATACTGTATACTTAAAGACAGATATTGGGTACAGTCTTTTTAAATTAACATATGTGCAAGTCCATTCATCTGACTGGACCGTTAAGAAAAATGTGTTTGAACATCAAATAATCTTTCAGAAAGTAAGTTTTGGGGGAAAACTTTTAATAGTTATTGAATGCTCTACATCTTACAGTAAATATTATACAATTACAAACTCTGCTTAAATTTGTCACAGAGACCACTAACTGATCTTCAAAAAAATGTGAACAAAAACGAAAACTAAAATAAAACAGATATACACTTCATATCCACAAGCCTGACATGGGTATTTCCCCTTCACACGCATCCTCACAATGTTGCTGTAACATAAGAGAATCCTTACTACAATGTTCCAGAAACATTTTCAGAATATTTTGCTTTAGCTGAGCAGACTGAATCTCTAGGTGCAGTAAATGTGCTCTGGAAAGAGGTTTGGAAGACAATTTACACTTTTTGCTTCACAATTAGTGTTCAAAATTGTATAAATGTATGAAATGTCAAAATGTGATTAAAACGCAATGAAAACAAAAACAAGAGTTAGGAGTTCCTATACTAACAGCTGAACTTCCGCAAAAAATTTCGGTCCTGGATATTGAAGCAACCATGACTACGAGCATTTGTGTTAGTCTCTGTGGCTGAAAAGAAACTAGACACAACGTTAATCCAAACATCTTATTTTTGTCATCATTAAAGCATTTCAGTTTGTGTTTACAAGTTTTCCTCAATAAAGAACCTATGGCTATTCAACAGTGCTGTTATTCCACGCATGTAGCTCAAATTCAAACCTTTGTTTTCCCACTTACTTTAAGCAGTTCAATAGATTATGCTCCAGCTTTAGAGTCTCCCATCAGCATATTATAATTTCTACAAGCACTAAATTTGATGGTATTGCCATCTCTTGGTCTTCAGCCAATTTGTCCCACAATGAATAAATATTTAAGTTTACTGACAATGATATTTCAATGGGTTGAACGGAAAATTCACCAAGCAGAAGCCGCAACGTAACTTGTTTTTTTTTCAGGAACACTGGTTATCCTCATTATTTGGTCCAGATTGAGCAAAGCCTTTTCTTGCAGTCAAACAAAAATTCAAGCGATAGAAAATGCAGAAATTGCCCAACCTTTGCTTAAATACACCTTCATAATGCTTGGCAAAATACAAATGGCACGAGAGTTTGAAATGCACTGAAAGACAAAGAGATTATAGTATACCGGATTTGCTATAATATCCTAACATGGAGAGCCTTTTCTTTCCCCCTCTCCCAAAGGACCAATAAAGAAAAAGTTTCTCCTCGAATACGAACCCTGCCACAGACTTGTGTTCTGAAATTCTCACGAAAGTTCAGAAGCACCCCACTTCAGTTCAACCATTCAGTTTCTCCATTTCAGAATAATAAACATCAAACAGCAATTAAAGTTAAATAACACTTAATGGTAAAAGCGCTTAAATTACATATCAGAACTGACATTTTCGTAAACCTAGGTTTGATATTAAATTTTTTAAAATCATATATAAATTCAGAATACCAGAGACGACAGCCACACGCAGCTGTATTATTGAAAAAATTCCCTCCCATTCCCAGTTTCATGCACCCTAACAGCAGCGCCAGATTAATTCCAAACGAAATGAAACCAATGCACCAGATAATGTGCAATATTCCTAATTTTGTGATATTGTAAAGAAATTCTACAGACATTATATGTTTGTCAAAAATTATTATATTTGAAAGATTTGCTTTCAAAGTTTGATTCAATCAGACTGAAATTTGTTGCACTCTTTAAATTTTTCCAAGAAAAATGCATAACCTAAGTAAAAGTTCCTGGGTAGAGCACACCAACAAAACAATTTTCAGGTTTCTGGTTATATCTGACTGAGCAGATTGGTAATTTTCTGAAGAATATTACTTTCAGATCATTAAAAAACTGAGGAGGAATAAAAATGCTTCTTACAGCAGGAAGGTAAATAATTATGGAGATTTGGGAGCAATATTGGTGTTGGAAACAGGAATTTTCAAAAAATGCAACAAACGGGTGGCATGGGAATTAGCCCCACATCCTTAGTATGATGATGCATATATCATTACTGAATCCATGTTACTGGAAAGCTGTTCAAGAGATCGGTGAGTCAGTGATGAAAACACTGTAGGCAAATACATTAATCCAATACAGATGAACAAAAGTGAAGATGCGGCTGTTTTTTGGTCCATTACTACAGCATGTTGGGGTTTGAGGGGGGGGTGGGGGGTCAGTGGGAGTTAGACATATTCTGTGAAAAAAATGGAATGTCTGACATAGTAAATGACAGCATCACAGTATTCACAATTGTCGCTATGAATTTTAAGCCATTCATAATATGCTCCGGGTGACCTTATATGGAATGATTTAGTTAAAGGGGACACTCCAAATAATTTTCACAACATGCAGAAACAACTATGTACTGCATTATGGCACTATATCAAACTTTCACTAAAGAATGACTGTTTTCACAAAAAGAGGAGCAAGGGTGGTCTGGTTGTGATCTAAAAATACATCAGCCATTTCAGCAACAACCATTGCACTTCCAAAAACAGCTATGCTTTTAATAAAGAAATGATCCTGTTGGGTGCTTCTGTGACACATTACTCCTGCAATTGTGTCATACTATGGAACACATTTCATATGCTATAAGTACTGTTATATTGTGCTAAATGAAATTTTATTCACCGTTTCAATTAGTGGTTAAATATTCTTGTAGAATAAGATGTGGAAATCATACAGATGGTCTTTATCACAAGACCAAAAGCGTACCATCTTGGTATTCTGCACTTTTCCAACAATCTTTAGTTTCAGTACCTGTAAATTATAGAGTATTATTTGCATACACCTTTGTGCACTGTATTTCAATACTTAATAAAATACTTCTGATATGTGGTCACAATAACTCTAAATATACATGTAAATAATATTCGGAAGGCTGTGCAAATGTCCACTCACGGTTGACTCCAGGTAGTTCTGCGACTGAATCGGTCATTTCGGTTTCAAGCAGGGAAACATAACGCCTGAACCAAACCCTCATTTCGGTGAAATACATGAACACCAAATAAAGTTTTCAGTTTTTCCATTTCAAATATTCCTTTTCCATAAATAATGCCAAATGCATCTCCCGTTCCTTCTGCTAAAAATGTGCAAAGGAAGTACTTTTCTCTGGACAGAAAAAAAAAAAAACTGGTTTAAAAGAAGAGAGAAAAGAGCGGCAATCTACACATTACAGTTACTGAGGAGACAAGTTCTACCACTCATTATTCATAGGTGAATAACCGCTAACTCCATGCAGATAAATATTATTGTCATACCTCTTAACAAAAACCATAACCCAGCACCCCTATTTAGCCTCAGAAGTTCTAATGATGGCCATTCCCTCATGACAAAGAAACCCGATGTCTGAAAGTTGCACTTAAAAAAAAAAAAAAAGGAACTATCCATCCTTGTGTCTTCAGTTCTGGCACTTTCAATTGCCCATTCACCACTTTCACCCACCCTGCCCCTCTCCCAGGAGGGGGACTGTGGCTCATACGCCCAAATCTGCTCCTCCATGGAGTCGCTGTAACCATTTCCTCTGCTAAAAAGAATTTGTAGAATTACGACCACATCACTAATTACAATAAATGGTCTCCAAGTAAACATCGAGTTGAATTCCTTATTGCAAATGACGGCTGTCTTTCACTTGGTATGTTTAACTATACATATGTAAATATTCTATACACGTATATTACCAATATCATTATTAACTCTAGTACTGAAACATGTTTTTAAACGTCATCTATGAAAATTTAACCCTCAAAAATTAGTGCAGTAATCCTGGCTGCATCCAAAGCATAGCCCATGTTTCCTGCTGATGAAAGACCACTGATTAGTTCCAAAGCACTTTGTGAGACATGCTAACAACTGCTCAGAGATCAGTAGTGATCATGGGACTATGTAGCGAGGGCGAGGAAGGGTCTGGACTGCACCCCGAGTGTCTTTGGCACTTGCACTGGTAAGAAGGGACAGGCTGTTGCTGAGACGGGGTCCGAGAGCTGTGTGACATCTCTGCTCGGTTATGCCCTTCAAAGTACTCAAACTCATAGATCACAGATTTTTACACATATCATTGTTCGGTTTCCATTTCCCCAATTAGACTCAGTCCCTTTGAATCCTTGACATAATAGATCTTGAATAATTCCTAAGACACATCAGCCTTCCATCCCTGCTCTGTTGGCACATGGCTAACACTGGGCTCACATCAGTGCCTGCTCGTCAAGCTAAGTGCAATGCAAGGAGATCTATCCTGGTTAACATCCAAAACAAGAAATCCCATGCTATCTGTGTGTGCATGTATGTCTGGACAAAAATGAACACACCCGCACACGCACATTTCCAAATAACGACTGAAATTATAACATTGTTAACCCATTTTTGACGTACAAGTTAATTATGTCCACTTACTTAAATATCCTATACAGAGCGTGTAACTATGATTACTGCATTACTCGTTTCCTAGGGGTGGGATTACCACATTTTCATACTCTCTAGAAGTGGATATATCAATAACGTGTCTACTCAACAAACTGCTACATGCTGGAAGACAACCCTTTTGCAATATTAAAAGATCATTTTAAATCGAATTGGAAGGCAAATAAAAAAACCAAAAATCTGCAATTTAATGCAAAAGCCTATTCCCCGGAGCAAACTGGAAAATAATATCAGTAACCTAAATGATGATTTAAAAAAAAAAAGAACACACTAAAATGTAAGTGTCTGAAAATTTGGCAGCATAAGATGTGTGATACCCAGCACTGAGACTGGCCTAGTGAATAAACCAGTGTTAATGTAAGAGATCCATACTGCAGCATGTAGAATCTGAGAGTCAAAACAAACACCACCCGAACAGAGGTGAACAAATCAAATTAAAAAAGCAGCATTTACAGAAACACTACAGAATGCAAAAGTGACTCTTGCAGTATTTTTTGTTCTTGCAAACAGGCTTGGTACCCCAAAGGTGACGACCCAGCCCCAATGTAAGACTTGGAAAGTTGCATACAATGTTTGACTCCAGATCTGAGAAAACACAGAAAAGGGGGAAGGGGGAGCAAATGAAAGTTTCAGAACAAAAACAAAGTAATATCATAATCTACAGCATTTGTCCCATGTTCATGCTTCTCATGTTCCCCCCAGTAAGCATGCAGAACACGCATTTCCATAACCTTGAAGAGCAAACAGTCATATCTATACACTCAATAGATTTTTGCTATACAGATGGCTTAGAACCAAAATGCACCTGACATTAATCAGTCTCTGGCTTAAATCATGTATCATAAGACTTGCAGTGCAGCGAGAAAGTATTTTCCACCGTACCCTTCACTCCTCCTTTCTCTTATTTGTCGTATTTAAATGTTTCAGATCATCCAACTAATTTTAATACTAAACAAAGATAATGTGAGTCAAAATAAAATGAAGATTTTAATTTACCATTTAATTTACCAATATTGATTGATTGATTGATTGATTGATTGATGTCTTTATTTCGTGCATGTAAAATGAAATGTAATATTGAAGGTAAAGAGTAACTGTATCACCCATGTGAAAACAGAATTGCCCCCCAAAACCCAATAACCGGTTGTGCAACCCTTGGTGGGAACAACTGCAATAAAACTTCAGCAATACCAGGCAGTGAGTCTTTTACATCCCTGTGGAGAAATGTTTGCCCAATATTCTCTGCAGAGCTGTTTTGATTCAGCTATATTGGGGGGTTTTCAAGCATGAACTGTCTGCTTAAGGTCATGCCACAGCATGTCAATCAGACTCAAGTCAGGACTTTGTCTTGGCCACTCCAAAACCTTCATTTGTTTTTTTTTTTCAGGAGCCATTCCAAGCTTGACTTGCTTCAGTGGTTCCGGTTATTGTCCAGCAGCATAACCCAACCGCGCTTGAGCTTTGGGTCACAAGCAGAAGTCATGGTTCCATCAGTTATGGCGTCACTTCAGGTCTTGAAGCAGAAAAGTAGCCCCAGACAATCACACCAACACCACGGTGCTCGACTGCTGGTATGATGTTGATTGTGAAATGCAGCGTCAGCTTTACGCCCGATGTAACCGGATCTATATTTTCCGAAAAAGTTACACATATGACTCATCAGTCCAAAGACTATTATCCCAAAAGACTCGTGGGTCATCAAGACATTTTTTTTTTTTTGGTTTGATTTTTTTGGAAAATGAGAGACAAGCCTTTGAATTCCTGTGGGTCAGCAATGGTTTTCACCTTACAGTTCTCTTGTGGATGGCATTTTTGCCCAGTGTCTTTCTTATTATGGAATCGTGACCAGTACACTGACCCGAACTGAGCCAAGTAAGGCCTGCAGTTCTTCAGATGTTAATCTCTATTCTCCTATGACCTCTTTGAATCAATCATCCATGAGCACACAAAAGAACTTTTGCACTGTTGCAAGTTTTCTCTATTTGTGGATAATGGCTCTCACTGTGGTTCGCTGAGGTCTCAGAGTCTGAGAAATGGCTCTGTAACCCTTTCCTGACTGATGGATATCAAGGACTTTGTTTCTCACCTGTTCTCGAATTTCTTTAGATTGCATTATCATGTGCTGCTTTTTGCCTACCTCATGTTGCTAGACAGGTTCTATATAAGTGATGTTCAGATTCAACAGGGCTTTAATGTTGCCTGGGTGTGTTTATTGAAATTCCACCCAATTATAAATTAAATTTAATTGGTTGACGTAGTAAGTAAGGGGGCAATTACTTTTTCCACAAAGGGCCAGGTAGGGTTGGATAGCTTTTTTCCTTCAAAAAATTTGAAAATTGCATATTGTGTTTACGCTGGGTGTCTAATATTTAAGTTTGATGATATGAAACAGTGCTGTGAGATAAATAATACAAAAATATAAAAAAAATCAGGATGGGGCACATACGTTTTCACAGCACTGTAAGTAGGTTTAGATCATCCAATATGCTACCAGTGTTATCAACATGACAAGATAAACAAAATAATTCATGGCCATTCGGCATACACTACACAGCAGGAATGGGTGTAAGTGTAGAGGGGCTTACATGAATTGGCAGGTGGGTTTACCAATGAGGTGGCACATAGCTGTACCCAGGCGTTCCTTGGGGCCTGTATGTTGGCACAGAAACTGGATGTGTGCCAATGTGCTGTGTGTGCTGAGGTGTGGTCAACAGAGTCCCTGCGAACACCAAGTAAGATATCATCAGCAGCAAAACTACAACAAACTGGATGGGACTCAAAAAAATTCACATTTCTAAACTCAACATTCATATATATGAACTGGCAACTTCATTTTCTTATTACTTGCACTTATTCACAAATTTATGGTCAATGTAATCAACGGATTCAGAATGGCATGCTATACCACAACAGTCCACAGGGCGGCACCAGAGTTGGAAACATTTAGTTGCATTAGCCGGGGAACGTGAAGTTGGATCTCAAACAGCAAAAATTGATCATATGAACAACAAAAGCATGGAATGGTGTCATCTGTTGGGTGAAGAATACTCCACCCACACACAAACCACCCTGCAACCTGGGGCTTCATTCTCTACCACGTCAACACGTGATCTCACCTCCCACCACTCCATCTGCTTTGGCCATCAGAACGGTATGGAAAAAGTAAAGGAAGTTGGATGATGCATAGTCCCGTAGGTTATTTATTTCACCGTCTCAACAGAGCGGTGCTGACAGCAATCAAAGATTCAAAGTGAAGAGAACAGAGCTGGAAAGACAGGTGAGTTAAGCTTTCCCGTTTCCAAACTCACCTGCTGACATGGCCATGGTGGTTCCAGCCACCATGCCCATGGCCACACCATTGGAGCGAGGAGCAGGGACAGGGGCAGGGTAGATAGCAGAGGGGATGCTATTTGGCTGGACCACTGTGGTATGGTGGATGACATGAGGCTGTGCTGCATACACAGGCTGTGTGTAGTATGCACCCTGTAAGAGGGAGAGAAAGATCCAAAAGGTCAAACTTATATTCCAGTGTGTCCACTGCCATTAGGGCAAAAACTCTCTCCATGCAAGTACACAAACACAAATGTCAATGCATGGCCCAGCGAGCACAAACGCATGTCAGCAGTGAACGTACTGAAATGTGCGCTCTCATGCATCAGCGGTGACAACAAATGTCAGTCCTGAAGGGGTAACTATATAGAGCCAATTAAAGCATTTTTCGAAACCCAGAAGTAAACACAAAAGTGAACCCAAACAGGAGGGGCCGGCTTCCGCTCGATGTCTTGCACTTTTGGGCCCGATGGCTGAAATGCTCGGACTTTTACGTTGCGTTACAATTTGACCCACTCCAGAATACAAGATGCTATGATAATAGACGCTCTTACACTGTTGATTTTGTCAACAACCAAAAAAAAACAGGAATTTTTCACAGTCCTCCACCAAAGATGAGGATATGCCAGAGACTTAAGCGGCGATTGTTTTAAAAAGTAACTTGGAATCGTGCTTTGAAGTGGAGATGAGATGATTATAGTAAGCCATTCGAGCATCCTCAATTTTTTGATTCAGCAAAATCATCCAGTCTTTCATATGTGTATGGTGGACAATCAGTGGAGTGGATTTCCACCTGCGCTCTACTTGCCTACATTTTCTTTTCACAGAATGGATTTCACCATTAATCCAAGGAGATGATTTGGATTTAGAAAATGATTTGGACTTCAGAGGGGCTGCAGCTTCGAGAGCAGATGCACAAGCATCACTAAAATGGGGAACCATGTCATCAACACTGGAACATGACGGCTTATTTGATTCAATACGGGAAAAAAGGACTGGCTATAAGCGTGCTATTAGTCAGACAATGTTTTATGGTGCACTTCAGGGTAAAAGCAGTTGGATTCAAAAAAGTATCAGACGCAATACATTCACGGCACGAGATGGAATCAGCCACCTTTGGAGAGTTAAAAGTCATGCCCAAGGAAAACACACAGTCAAAGGTGTGGCGTTGATTCTGGGTAGGACCCTGCACACGTTGTACAAAATTTAAAGACTCACTTACACTGATAAAATAATATGCTGGAGCATTTGTGTCATCATCTATATGGAAATTAAAATGACTGACCACTAATGACTTTATCTTACTTGACCATCACAGCTGCAATAAAATCAGAGAAATCAGATAAAGTCACGGTTTGGTTTTGGTGGAGGGTAAATGGCAACGCAAACAACTGGACCGTCGCAGCTGATAAGAAACATAAGAGCCTCAAGACCGATGAAAGGTTTTTAAATGATTTAAAAAAAAACTGCAGCTGGGCCAGCACCAAAGCCACTGAGCCTATGATAATTTAAAAAGCTGAAATTTGGGGAGCAGGGCTCCAAAAATTGACTGCATTCTCGTACCTTCAGCCAGATTACAGTTGAGAAAGAGAAATCTAATTTCTGGGACAAACCAAGGTAATTTAAGACAGAAGTCTTTTTTAAATGGGACCCAACATTTAACAGGCCAAAGATGATAAGGAGTGTTGAGCAGTGGGGTCATGATTGTGACCTGACCAGGTTGAAACCAGATTTGCTCACTGCATTGTGGCGTTTGTGTGGTCTATTAATGATTATTACTAGGATGATAAAGGGGCCTCGTAGTTCATCATTAGACTCATTTGGACAGCAGGGGGAGCTGGTGGTGCAATCAAGAGGTGTAAGGATCACAGGGGACAAAAGAAGGAGGACAATTAGTCACCAGTGTGCTGTCTGAGGTTGCTCTGGAGTGAGTAGCAGTCAGTCAGCAGTGGACGCAGTAGCAACTGCGTGGAAAAGGTTTGCTGAAAGTGCCCAAGTGCCATGGAAGTTCGGGTGGATTCCATCATTGCTAAAAAATAAAGCTCGCCTCCAAAAAAGATTGAAATTGTTGATAAAAGACACTATGTGAAAGGCAGACTGATTGTAGCCGTGAGTGCAAAGAGAGCAGTCAACTGAAACGCCCGATGCCTCAGCCTCACAAGGGAATCGGGCCTGAGATAAAGACTGACTTTCCAGTTTTTCAGTTCGTTAAAGGGACTGATAAAGTCCTGTTTTAAAACCTTAGACTCCAGCTAGGTGGTGTTGTTTGTACCAAAATGAAACATGACATTCCGAACATATGGGTACTTTCTGAGAATACACAGGATCTGCTGCATAACATCTACAATTTTTGCACCAGATAAGCAGTGGACCACTGGCGATTTGAATTTAATATGTCTAACGACAGAGCCACCAACAATCAGCAATGCCCCTAGTAGTGAGTGTAGGGGCTTGTGGTGAGAAGACACCTCATTCTGGGGAGCAAAAAAATCTGCCACCTGGTTCTGTGGGAGAGACCGCCAACTTATAACGGTGGCCTGGGGCGCACAGACCATCGGTGAATGTGGAGGCGGTGGCTGGGAGGGTAAAGTGGAATGGAGGTCTCCCCCGACGGTGGGGAAGAGTCCTGATGGTCAAGAATGTTGCAGCGTTGGTGATTTAAAGCTCACAGGGAGAAGGCAGCCATGAGGGCGACTTCTTTCCCCTGCTATTTCTATGAAGTGTATTTAAAGGTTCTTGGTTGAGGGTGGAACTGTGGATTTTTGGATTTGGAGTGAATGCAGCCTTGGCCAGTTTTTTTGGCTCCTCAGTGTGGGACTGGGCTGCCGGGAATGTGGAATCCAGCTCGGCTTCAGCTGAAGCGGTGGCAGCGGCGCCCACTGTGACTAGAGAGTCAAGCAACCTTTTTTCATCCCTGTGGTTGGTAAAGAGAGGAAATGCGACCTTACAGCATGACAACTGTTTGCGTCAGTTGACAGCAGCGGTCACATCCGGATGGAGAGGTAAGTGGTGGCATGTTGAAGATGGATCGCGACACCGAGACTCCAGGAGACAGCAGTGACATCTGGGATTGTACAGAGGTATCAACAGTCTGTAACGATACGTACTGGTATGGGCCCAAAAACAGGGCCTGCCAAAATTCACAGATTCTGGCAAGTTCAGTAGTCATCTCAGTGGCTGGGATCCCAGGAGACTGGCTCCCTGGCCGGTGGTGTAGGGTTAGATCATTTATGATAGTTTGAGATTAGGCTCAATCTTACTGCGCCAATAAAACAAATTTAAAACAATAAAAGCCAACTAAATCTGGATATAAAATGGGGGTTAAAGTCAAGAAAGAAAAAAAAGCTTAACTTTAGGAGTCTCAGCAGGGAGGCAGGGGAGCTGCCATCTTGCTTGGCTCTCATTGAGTCACATCATTTGCAAATTTCTCATTTCATTAGTAGTATGACAGACAGAAATATAGCTGGATGAAGTTCTGGATTGCCGGTAAGTTCTACTCTCAGGTCGCATGAAAACTTTCTAGTTTGGGTAAGTGCCGCAGGTTCCTACAATAATGTTTCATTTTTGCAGTGGCCTTTGGATCTAAGCAAGGGCACTGATACTTGGCTGGTCTCTAACCTGCGACCGAGCAGACTTGGTTGAACCTATAAAGAAATAAGAGTCAGTCCTCTGTCAGAATAGCTCAAAAGTCACCGAGACACAAACCACTGCAAGGTTCAAACTCTAAAAGGATTAGGGATTTTTTGTTTTACAGGTCTATTATGTTTTTATGTGCAATAGCGCTTTTTACATTTTTATGGGGTTTTTCCTCATCTTTTTAAAAACTGTATTTATAGTAATGCAATATAAAACACAGCGGCCGGCAGGGTTACAGCATGAAACCGGGATGGAGGTGGCGGGTTGCTGGGGCAAAATCAGACTAAAAGTAATCCAATTAAAGTAACAATATCTAGTCGCAAAAAAAATGCCATACTCCAGCATATTGTTCACAACTTCTCACACTCCCCTTCACACAGAAACAGAGCTGCACAAGCAACTGATGGCACTTTGCCGCTATAGCGCCGAAAGTCGCCAAAACCTTGTAAACGGGTGCAGATGAGGACAGCTACGGATGACTTTGCGGACTACATACGCGCAAGTAGCTCTGGTTTTACTAGAACTTGGCCGTTTTGAGCATTTTGCATTGACCAACCTGAAGTCGAGGATGCTAGGAGCTCAGCTGCTAACAAGAGGGAAGCTAGTGCTGGATAAAAACTATTTCAAAAGCAGTGTTTGATGTTCTGTTGAAATAAAACCACATATAGGATATCTAATATCGACAGCAATTGATGCAAAGAGAAAACCTTAATCCGTCATAATATGCCGCTTCAGCCCCACCCCCAAGGCAACCGACCCCTCCCAGCAGCCATACCACTAGTCCATCTGCTCCAGCTGACGCTGCTGGAAGAGATGTTGGTGGCCAAAGGTTGCCATCTTCTCTGGGGGAATAATCCTCAATCCCCCCGTGCAGTGATGGGGACACTGTACTGAAGGAGACGCCGTCTTTCAGATGAGACATTAAATCGAGGTCCTGACTCACTGCGGTCATTAAAGACCTATGACTCTGTTCAATTAGAGTACGGGGTTCCCCTGTGTCACGGCTTAAGTCCCAACCTGGCTCTTTCAACCTGCTGCCTTATCATCCCCTGATCTCATTGGCTGTGCAATTTGTCCTCTCCCTGTCCATCTCAAGCCCTAGGGCTCCCTCGAAAAAGAGATTTCGACCTCAACGGACTTCCCTGGTTAAGTAAAGCATAAATAAAACAAAAATAAGTCAACTTGGGGGAAACAGTGTCTTCTGCACCACAACCTTGGCAAAACCAGCCTGATGAGACACAAGCAGGAGCAAATGGCTCCTAAAACACGATCACCAACAATCCAAACAAACAGTCAAGCTCTCAAAACCATTATGCTAACCTGAGCATAGAGGTTCTGTGGGGGATAGGCACTTCTGATTGGATACATGGCCGTCTGGTAGGGGTTAGGGGATGGAGAGTATGGTGGAGGAGCTCCATTGGTCTGGGCTGGTGGCACCTTATAAGGGGTTCCTGTGGTGTATCCTGCAGATGAGAGACAGGGCAAGAGCGGGTGGGATTGCAGAGAGATGGTGGGAGGAGGAGAAGGAGGAGAGAGTGAAAGAAAGAGGGACAAGTCAAAGTTTCAACTTTTGCATATGAACAAAAATAATCACCCTATGTTGAGCATTGTGCAGTTTTCTAATTTTATTTCATGTTTGAGAAATGGTCAACTACAAGAGTGATAAATGCTCTTTAGTCCCACACAAACCCAAATCACTCAACAGAACAGTGCACACCCAAGCTATACAGTCAACCCAAGTGGTTATGACAGCCTTTTGAAATGAATGGTCAGTGAACTCAGGTTATTGCTCATTTATTTTCCTATAAAGCTCAACAACAGGTAAACGTAAGAGGCCTTGATCAACTGTATATGGCTAATAGCTTGTAAAGGCAGGACAGGGCCCACAGTGAAAAATGGCATGCATGGCTAGTGACATCAGATCACATTCTCAGTAATGTGATAATATGCAGCTCTGAGGAAATATACATCTGATTAGCTAAACAGGGGGAACTGGAGCAATTTCATCTGCTCAGAGGTTTGTTCCCAACAAATAAAATCAAACATAAGTTTGATAAAAATTAAGGCGAAGCTACTGTCTGTGACGTGTAGTAATACAAGCTCATTTTCTATTAAGATCACTTTCAGTCCCAGAAGGCAATGGTTGCTTTCCAACGCTGGTTAAGGCCTTTTTATACTGCCTCACTGTTATGCAGCATGCCACAACATGCTTATTATTGCTGCTCAGGGATTTGCAGCACTATCGTTGCGCTGAGTTATCTTTCCTACTTTCACATTTATTGAGCAGTTGCAGTGCATGAGTTAACTGTGAATCCAGTACTTAACGGTCATAAATGTTATGACAAATTCCCCCATAAAGGCCCTTCTATCTCCACTAAGGGACTAACAATCATTTAATTGCTGCTTTGAGTGTTGGTCCCTTAACAGCTTGCTTCAAAACCACACCAGTATGCAGCGAAAATGTATCATCAACTGCCGAACACAAAGTGTTGGAGCATCCCAACGAAGGTAGCCGACATCTTCGCCACGGTCAGTCGGCAGCGAGAATCAATTCCAATTCTAATGTTCTCGAGAACTGTAAAAATTACCTAGGCCTACCTTATTCCATGAATTCTGAAATAAAGGATTTTATTGACCCAAACTTTGTGCTGTACTCGCGTTTTAAGTGACAAAGTTATTAAGTAGATGTCACCTTTATATCTCTCTCTTCACTCGTCTAAAGCGATGTCAAATAGGCAGGCTACGTTCCTAACCATATTTTTAATGTAATGTCCGACAATAAAGTGAAACACAAAGTCATCTGAAAGAAAAACCGGTCTTTCTCTGAAATTGCGACGAACAAGCAGACAGAAATAATAAAAAACGCAAACGAACCAAGCTATTGCTGAGTTGGCTGCGCCTTGGTCCAAAGTGGATTAATCATTTGATTCAACTCAACTTAAATCAATAATTGTATATTAGGCATGCAAAAATGCACCGCATCGCTCGGTCTTGAACAATCCAGTAAGACTGCACGTTGCTTCTATCAGCTTGCTTGCTCACCAAGCTAGCTACCACATTAAAATTATTAGCGATTCAAGCAAAGTATTGAAAGGCTGAATTTCTCCAAATGTTATGCTAACAATTTTTGTTTTGTGTTTCTGGCTCAGTGCCGCATCAAAACGACAAGCGCACACCTTTATTTCACATTTGCAATAGCTAGCTAGCTAACTATGGAGCTACAAGAAAAAACCTTAAGACGGCATGGTTGACTGAATCGCTTATAATTTTAATGGGCTAGCCAGCTAGATTGGCAAGGAAGCTGATACGAGCAACTTGCAATCCACCTGGATTGTTCAGGACCATGTGATCATTGCATATTAATGCAGTATGCTGCATCTTCAGAGATACAACCAAATTTTGACCAGTTCATCTGCTACACTGTATATAGAAATGTGCAAGGAAAGACGACGAGACCCCACGTCAATCCCAGAAGTCTTAGTGCGCAGGTCATCATGTAATGGGCTAATTTGGAGTACTTCTAAATAGAAGATTCCCAAAAAAAATAAAATGTGGTTTCCAGGAGCTGGTTGTCAGAAATTGGACTCGGACCACTTTAAAAGAATTATTATTTTCAAAAGGGGATAAACATTTTTTTCCCGGCGGTAGTGTTAAAAAAAAAAAAAAAAAGGCCAGGCAGGTTTCCGAAAACCGGAGTTTTTTTTTGCAGGCCTAATTCCAAATATTACACTTGAAAATGGCACACTTATGGTCAAGGAGTTTATGCTCCCATTTTTCTATTCTGTTATTTGTTGTTCTTTTTTTTCTAAAGCCGAGTTTTCATGAATTTTTTTTTGTGTTTTTGCGGCCCTAATTCTGAACTAAAATTACGGAAATAAACTATAATAAGATGCTATTCTAAATGTTAAGTGTCTTGATACATTACAGCCATTTTCCCGGTCTCAGTGATGCTCAATTCTGTATTTAAAAGGCCTGAATTAGAGAAATGCACAAATTGCCAGATTTGGCTTCTGCGCAAACAGGCTACGTGTAGCCTTGGAATGTGAAGGACAAAAGCTGGTATTAAATTTAATTCTAGCCCACCTTGTCAAACCAGCAGAACAAGCATCCTGGGGACATAGACACTCGGCCAAAAACCACTTTTGGCCAAGAGTCTAATTTTCATTTCAGTTTCCTTTCTATCCCTCGGTAGATATTGTGGCGTTCCAACTTGATGAAATCAGACAACGAAACAACAAGCTGTGTCAAACTGACTCCTTTTTATTCCATCTCCATTCTTTGACTGTAATACTGATGACAATCATGTTCATCATGATACTAGCTAATGCCTCCATCTCTTTAAAGAGCTGAAGAGTTCAAACTCCGAGGTTGGTGGAGCCGCATCCTTGATTATGACTAGCATATGAATAGTCATTTAATAGTCATTTAATAGCTTCATGATGACATAACATCGCAAGTCAGAGGTGGACAAACCACCAGGTACCCCAGGATAAATCACAGTGGGCCGCCAATTGGGTCGGTCAACTATTTTTGTCAGCCTGACTTTTCTCTTCCCTGGTCCTATTTTCCCATCCGCCATCACTGACTGATGTTTATATTAATGTTTTAATGAGTATTTACCTCATTTTGTGAGAAAACCTCATAGCTCTATAAACCACTTTTGATGGTTTTACTTCACTTTTATGGGTGGTCTTCAGTTATGATCGATTTCTTTTTGTATATTTGCCTTATGTTATAGGAATGTCCAAAAAACAATTTTCTTGCAAATAAAAAAAAATAGGCGTGCAATGCACGGAATACCCCTCAGCCCGATGTCGAAGTTTTTGGAGACGCCCGCCCGCCCGCCACCCGCTAGCCTGCCCAACCGCACGAAGGACAGCAATACCCCGTCAGCCTTGAGGGCTGAGGGGTAAAAATGATGGTGGATAGCCTAAGCCTATACATTCATTTAATTTGGTTATTTTCATCCCAAAAATTTACAAAGGCAGGCTTGCTGGGAAATTTGTTTGACCAATGGCCCTGCCTGTCCCCTGCTGCATTAACAAACTAGAATCGCACATCATTGAGTAAAGAGATCAGTCGAAAATGTCAAAAAGCAAATTAGGAGCAGGAAAGCATATCGAAGTGAAGCCCATTATAGGCTCAGGCTTCCAAATGCAAAAAATACTGACCAGCTGTTTGCCCATAATGATCCTCACGTGGCAGGCTAGTTTCATTTACGGGGGGGGGACATGGAAGCAGTAAGATTGACGTTAAATTAATAAGCTATCGCAAGTAAATGTTCAGTTAAAATTTGCTTGAGCCTATAAAACAACCCCACTGGTGGACAAGTTGTTATTAGCCTGATTTTTAATGCATAGTGATGCTTTTTACAAGTTTCCTTTACAGTGTCAAATGAAATTTTTCCTGGGATACAGGAAGACATTCCAAACTTTCCATTCCAAAACCCTGTCTTAACGTTCAGAATCATCTGTCATCATTCGACTAGCAACCAGTGAGCACGATGGTCCTGAAGCTCGTGGGCTATGCCATGTCATTTAGAGTCTGAAAGTAAGGTATGTCAAGTTATTTTTCAAAAGGTTATGTATGAATCAATCCAAATAACGCTACTGAAAAACTCTGCACTCTAAATGGCCCCAATGTCACATTTCTTTTTCACATTCATTCATTGAAATAAAAAAAAAATAAATAATAATAATAACTATAATAATAATAATAATAATAATAATAATAATAATAATAATAATAATAATATAATGGGGGGATTTGAAAAAGTCACCTACAGAATCCTGAGTGACATCAGCATCTGTGAAGTCTAGGAGATTGCCCTCCACATATTGCACACATATTGCAGAGTGCAACATCAACAATACAAGACCTTAACCCTCAAGGATCATTGTTTGAATCTGGCTCTATAGGATGAATCAAGCCTTACATGAAGAGAAATAATAATAAGTCGACATAGTCTTCAATATCCCCCGCCAATCGTGTGCTTCTTATTTTTTAACTCCATCAAGGCCTTTATGGTCTGAAGCTACACACCAAATTTGGTTACTGTATCTGTAGTAGTTTCTGAGTAATGCTGTCCCCTCTATCTCGGACGGACGGACGGGGGGTCAAACCTATATCCCCCTCCCACTTCGTGTTGGCGGGGGATAATAAAAAACTCAGTGGAGATGCATTAGTTTATATGTTGACAATGTAATGTTTTGAGTTAGGAAAGCATCATTGTATCTACTTTGGTGCATTTAATATAAATAGGATTATTTGTTTTTGGACATGACACCCCCCCCAGTATGGTTAGCAACGTAGCCAGCGTATTTGACATGGCTTTAGACGAGTGAGGAGGGAGATATAAAGGTGACAACCTGAGAAACACGGTCCAAACGGTCAAACACGATGGAGGGAGTATCATGCTCAGGGGTTGCTTTTCAGCGAATGGGCCCGGAAACCTTGTTAGAGTTAATGGCATCATGAAACAGGACCAGGATATCCTTGGTCTTGGGCAGGAATGGATCTTCCAACAGGACAATGATCCTAACACATGGCCAAATCCCTCAAGAAATGGTTAGTGGATAACAAAGTGAAGGTTTCGGAGTGGCCAAGCCAGAGCTTCGACCTCAATCCTATCGAGAATCTGTGGAGGGAACTGAAGACCAAGGTCATGGCAAGGAAACCCTGATCTGGAAAAGTTTGCCAAAGAGAAGTGGGCCAATCCCCGTGGAAACGTGTAGACACCTTGTGATCAACCACAGGAAGTGTTTGAAGGCTGTAATCATGAAGAAAGGCTTTGCCATCAATTACTGAGAAAAGGGTATGAATAATTCTGGACATGGCATTTTTTGTAAATCTGTCAAATAAAATACCAAAAAGTATTGTATTTCTTGAAAAATAGTTTACTGTATGTCTTACAGCCTTATGTCAACTTACTGTGTCATTTCTGCAAGAATAAATTAGATTTGTCCAAAAACAAAAAAAAATAAATAAATAAATTAGTAGGGGTATGAATATTTTTTGGCGCGACTGTATTTAACACAAATTAAGTTTTGAGGCATGAAATTTAATATGAACTAATGATTTTCTGGTTGAGTTTAGCATGATTTGATCAATATCAGTGCAGTGGAACATCAGTGGTCACCAGTAACCTCTCCAAACATAAAACATGCCTTTTCTCCATAATATAGTGTAGAGTTTTGTCCATTTTTATTCAAAGTCCCCTAAGCCAGCAAACACACTCATGAAATAAACTGCGAATTAAGCGGTCAAAACATTCACCCTGCAGTGAAAGCTTGCAGTTCCCACTTCCGAGCTTACAACCTTATTTCAACACCTATAAGGAACAAGTTCAACTCACTAACCCAGCAATATCTGATTTCTGAAATACATTTTATATTTTATTTATATTATATTTATACCTTATTTTAACAGAACAGACATTCCTCTATCAGGGAAAATCAAACAATAGATGCCTCCCTAGATTCAACAGAAAGGTGCAATGAACGTACCCGGGGATCCACCGAAATAAATGACCAGTTCACTTTTTTAAACATGAAAAAATAGGACCAAGGGTCCTGTAGCTTCCCGGCAAGCAGTCTTACAGCGATGATACAAGTTATGAAAATTTCAGGTAAAGTTTGACATTTGAATCAATGAAAATCAATGTCAAGGTCACTAAATTAAAGTTCACATACATTTATAAGCCCTTCTGAAATACAATCCTAAGCTCTGAAGCAGTTTTGGTGATACAAGTCATATGTCAAGATATCCATGGTGAACTGCAAAGATCACAGAATGTCAAATTGTGGTCAGCAAATGGGCTTCATATATGACTTTCTAAATGTCTCTATACAAACCTTGGCTCAATCTGTGACCATTTTGGTGAGACAAGTCCTTGAAATTTTAATGTGGAGTTTGACCTTCAAAAGGTCACTGACGGTCAAGTTGAATGTCACCAAATGAAAGTTCATATGTGACTTCCTATGTCAGTAACACCAGCCTAGGCTCAATCTGTGACCTTTTCAGTGATAGCAGTCAGTGAATTTTCTCTAGGTCAAGTTAGACCTTTGAAGGTCAAAATGAAGGTCACCGAATGACTATTTGATCCCAATACTTCCTATACTTCTTCAATACAAACCTACACTCAATCTGTCATGATTTTGCTGATGTAATTCATTGAAATTTCACAGCATAGTTTGGCCGTTCAAGGTCACTGAAGGTCAAGTTCAAGGTCACCCAATGAAACTTCATACATTGCCTTCCTATATGGTCACAATACGAACCAAAGCTCTATCTGTAATAGATTTGGCGATAGAAGTCATTGAAATTTCACTATGTGAAGTCTGACCTTCGAAAGTCACTGAAGGTCAAGTTCAAGGCCACCAAATGAAAGTTCATGTATGTCTTCCTATACATCTCCAATACAAACCGAAACTATCTGTAACCATTTTGCTGATACAAGTAATTGAAATTTCACTGTGAAGCTTGGAAATTCAAGGTCACTGAAGGTCAAGTTCAATGTCACCAAATGAAACTTCACACATGACTTCCTATATGTCCGCAATACAAACCTAAGCTCTATCCATAATAGTTTTGGTGATAGAAGTGATTGAAATTTCACTACGTGAAGTTTGACCTTCAAAAGGTCACCGAAGGTCAAGTTCAAGGCCACCAAATGAAAGTTCATGCATGACTTCCTATCAGTGTTCAATGCATGCATGTACTCAATCTTTATATTTTCAAGCCTAGAAACCTTTGAAAATTGTAACATTTTGCTTGACCTCAGGTTTGACCTTTCAAGGTCATCTGAGGTCACCTTTAACACAGCCAAAATATAGGTCATACATTACTTTCTATATGCAGAAATACAAACTTAATCTCTATCTGCAACCATTTAGCTTTCATTGGCGATTTGGCCCATTTTCCATAAGGCCCAATGTTAAAATACAGCGCCCCCACTAGACCCACTTCCGTCGATTCAATCAAAATGGCACTCACACTGTAAATAAAGTGTATTAAGGTGAGATGATTGCCAGATTTAGAAAAAAGTTTTCAGTGTTTGAGAAATAATTTTTGAAATTTCAAGTCATATCTTTTAACATTGTTAATATATTCCCTGACCTCGAGTTTGACCTTTCAAAGTCATCTGAGGTCAACTTAAACATAGCCGCTGTATGTCATATATGACTTCCTATATGTCGATAATACAAACTTAATCTCTTTCTGCAACCATTTGGCCTCCACAGGCCATCTTGCATATTCAAAGTACAGCGCCCCCAATAGACCCACTTCCGTCGATTCAATCAAAATCAAAATGACGCTCGCACTGAATATTGATGGTACCAAGGTAAGTTGATTGCCTGATTTAGAAAAAAATGTATTGCTCAGATTTTGAGAAATAATTTTTTAAAATTTCTCAGTCATCTCTTTAACATTGGAGCCAAAATTTCAAGGGCCTATAAAACGGACAAAAATGATTCAATCAAAAGTCCGAGAAAAACAACTGCAGATATGGTCTACCAGTAAGTTACTGCAAAGTTACATGAAAATTCATCAGGCCACAAAAAAGAAAAAAAAATGTTCTGGACGACGGACGCCCGACAATGGATGCCACACCGCGACAATAGCTTATCGGCCCATAGGGCCAGTAAGCTAAAAAAAAAAAACCTCAGCATTCGATTTTGTTGAATACAGAATACATTCCAAAACAAAAAGCAGCCTCACCTTTTTCATGAATCCCTCCTCCTGAGACTGATGCATTGAGCAGAAGGAATCGTCCGGTCCCGTTTCATTCAAAATAATTTCCATTGACCATGTCCTTACCTCATTTAAATCCTGTAAATTTAACTGAAAACTTCTGGCCGGTTTAGGGACTCTTTTTTTTTTTTTTTTCTATAAATCACATCATTTTCAGCTGCGCAATCGTGCTCAACATTGAACATATCTTGCTCATACGCATAGGCTTGTATGCCCTTATGTTTGCCCAATAAATTTGTTTCAGTCACTGCAGAACATTCAAACACTCGGGAATTGGATAAGAAATGAGCCAATCAATACATCATTACCAGGGAAGTTTCACGAGGGCGTGATCTATAACTGTACAGTTACGCAGAAGAGCCTGAGTGTATAATTGAGTGATTGGCTATCAACACCAGTACCTGGGTGGATATAAGGAAGTGCTGAATTTTTCAATGAAGCAATCTACACGTAAATCCACAGAAGGAAACTACGCATTTTTTGTACATGGAGACTGTAATTGACAGTAGAATGTGAGAGGATCAAAACAATGTTGAATTTTTTGCTTCAGAAAATTGATTTTTCTAAACCACTAAATGGAATACTGTTGGCTCAAAGTAGCTTAAGTTGCTGCTACAGAGGACATCGATTTTTTCTGTCGCAATAGATCATTTATTTAAACTGCTTGGTCGATACGATGAGCAAGGATATTGACCAGTTTGCACCTCAGGCTTAGCTGAGGAGTATAATTCATGCAACTCTTGAAAAACAGGAAGTGGAGTGAACTTCCCCATATTCAAAACCGCTTCGAACTCTGCTTGCTCGTGAATATTTCATAACTGATCCGGGTTATCTAGAGGTCGAGTACAGGAACTGCGTGCTTAAATTTGCAGTTCCATAGACGCTAGCATCTACATCTGCAGAAAGGGGTTAAAGTAACTGCTTGTTTTATGGTCAGAACATTCACTCTGATACGGAATGCTTGCGGTTTACAATTCTGATCATCCAAGCGAAACACAAGCTTGTATAAATGCTTTTCACACCCTATAAGGAGCAAGTATAACTAACACAGAAATATTTTAACAAAATAGACATTTCACCATCATGAATAAACAGGTAATATACTGCCCTCTATTGAACAGTAGTTGATCAAAAGAATGAAGCAGGGGATTTACCAAAGTCTTTCAGCTGTTTGCATCATAAATGAGCAAAAATCCAAGGCATTCTATTTCGTTGAATGCTGTATAAATTCTAAAACAGTATCACATTAAGCAAAATGCCAGAACATGCAGTATTATTAGCAAAGGTTAACGGCTACTCTTGTTAGCCAATGTGGCAAACTAGCTCTGTGATCAGAGTGGTAAACCAAAAATAAGAAATGGCTGGCTAGTTACCTAGCCAGGAAGTAGTAAGATAGAGCCATTCCATACAAAGTCAGTACTAATCATACGGCAAGATTAAACTGTCCATCACTGAAATTCTCCAAACAATCAATGCTGTCAGCCCTCCAGTCTGTTCCTTTCAGAAAAACCATTTCCATTTCCGAATCACATTTTCATCCCACAAATATAACCTCAGCACTCCAGGGTTGGTTCTGGAAGTCTTTTTTTGATGCAATCACTTCCTTTCCAGCTGCACAAAGTTGAGAGAATACAACCTAACTTGCTGTTGTGCAAGTCTTGAAGTACTTTTCTGAGAGTCCAATCAATGTCTTTCAATTACTGACGAAACTTTATACTGTCAGGATCACTCACTACATCTCTCCACCAAGTTGAAAGTGTATAGGACAGTCATTATCCCCACCCTCTTGTACAGTGCCGAGACCTGTGTTCAGTATAGGAAACAAGTGCACCTACTGGAATGCTCCCACCAACGCTACCTACAATCCATACTCAAAATCAAGTGGCAGGACTATATGACCAAGGAGGAGTTACTTTAGGGCAGGTGGCAAGCAAAACAAAACTGCCAGTGAAGACGTGACATTACCGCTCAGTGAGGTCAATCAGGTTAACAAGGGTGGGTAAAACCATGGCAGGCTCTCTTCAAAACAAAAACCAGCTGGTTCCAAGCTTGCTTCAAGAAGACAATACAAAGAAAAAAGCGCAAGAGCACTTTCCAAGAGCACTGGTTAGCAGTTTGACTGATTGAGATACAATGCTTCCACTGATGTCATGTTTTGTGAGGTCTGCAGACGATACCCTAGCATGTCAAATCAAATTCTCTGGATTCAGTGGAGAGAGTTTCAGATGGCAAACTCTCAGTGAACACCACAAAAGCTCCAGATACATGAAGGCAGCCTCTAGACCAATATCTGACCAGCCTATTCAAGCTGGGGAGACTGCAACTGCCAACCCCCCTTTCAAAACATTTGCCAGTTGCCATTTGCCATGCTTTGAAAGTTGAGGCAGCCTCAAGTATTAGATGGGAATCTTTGATAAATACATCTTTATATTTGTCCAAATAGAAAAAAGTGATTAATTGAAGATTGTGAGATTGGGAATGTGTTACTCCCATCTAGTTTCTCTGGGGAGAGGTACAGACGAGAACTGCTTGAAGCACACACTCAGAGGGTGGCCATTACTAAGGGAAATACATATTTCTTGATTTTTCTGCCTCTGCTAGGAGGTCATAAGAATTCACTGGTGTTTTGTCAGGTTGTTCGTTAGTTTGTCAGTCAGCAGAATGTCAAAACATTATGAATGGACATCACTTAAATTTTATGAGTTGATAGAGATTGTTTTAAGGAGAAAGTGATCATATTTTGGAGAAAATCCAACTCCCATTGTTGATCCAAGATCCGAGAGAATTTCTATGCGTGAAAAGATGACACAGTCATTAAATTCTCAACTTCAATAATATTACGATGGCAGAGGCAATACGCTCTTCAAGTGTCTTCTAGTTACTCATGGGCTTCACTTGACAGACGTGGTAGGCTATGTCGTTGGCAATAAGCATGCGCATGCTCAAGCAATTAATAAAGCGCACACTGTCTGGACATTTTCTTACAAGTGTTAGTAAATCTTATTCCAAAGCATCTCATGTTCATAATGACCTCACAGTAGCTTAGAAAGCTTTATGCCACGAAAACTGCGAGGGAAATATTTTGGCTTTCTCTATTGAGATGTACAGCAACAGAACTAACGCGAATGTTCGGCATTGATTCGGCGAAATAAAGGAGTGTAAATTATTACAAGTTTTGTCAGTGTTGGTGATTTGCCTCCAGCTGTCAATAGCCAGGCTTAGATGGAATTCTGAGCATAATAATTTTTTTCCAAGAATTCTCATGGGTAAATTAAATGCCAGTCAAACGTCTGAAGCGTAGTTTACCCGTTAACGATGGCTCTGATATTAATCTGATAATGTAAGCTAGGCTTATCACATATGCTAAATCATACACCTGTTCGTTAAACATTGCCAGCAATGTGCAACGATCAAATCTGCAGCAAACTTCCCGGATCCCAGAACAACTAAAGCAGCGACATCTCAATGATAGAAAGTAAAAGTTATCCCCTAATGTAAATATACGCCCAATATATTGAAAACAAAGGACAATTCACGTTTCACTCATGCATATTTAATAGAAAAGAAAAGAAAAACGAGAAAATACCAGAACATAAACAAACCTCCTATTGCCAGGCAACCAACACAGAGTTAGGAGGGGACTAGCCTGGACCAGAGCCATATGCTGTGTCCGAAATCACTCACAACTCACAATATAGTGCATTATTTGGGTTCGCCATTTTGTAGAGCTGCCCAAATTGTTAGATCGAATTATCCCATATACAGTGAACTCATTGCATTCCACAATCGACCGCGAAATGTAGTGACCAACCGATGGTCACTAACCCAGCAATTACCTCTCATCATGAATTGCACACAAACTGAAGAGGAGCAAGATGACGTCATTACCAGCGCTGACAAAACGAGCCGGGTAGTGTCCGAAAGAGTTCCTTCCTTCTGCTCATGAGCTCAGTATATAGTCACCCATATAGGAGTCCCCTTATGATGAGTAGGGAATAGTGAATGAGTGAGTGATTTCAGACACAGCCATATGAGTTGCAACAACTCCATAGACTCCTGTGGGCCTATTAATTTACAGCAATGGTGGATCACGGAAACGTCCAATAGTTCTAGACATTGCAACATGGGCAACAGGATCTCTATGGGGAAGCAGTGTTTCTCAAATCTAAGGAGCAATTATTAAAAAGTAAGAAATTGCAGTTGACGTCTTCGTAATAACCATTTTATAAGCATGTTTCAATCGAATTAACGGCGTGATTTGAAGCATGATAGCTCGTCATTTGCGAGCAGATTTTTATAATTAATGCTGCTAGCAAAGATTGACATGGCTTACGGTAAAGTAACATTAATGGCAATTAACATCAAACACATGTAATAAAGTATCACTGAGCAATAATTAACAACTTAATAGTATTTGCATGGTGTGTGAATTATATCGTCCACTAAAAGTGTGGAAATCCTATTTAGCTGATTTACTCGCAAGTCTAGAATTTAATTTATTAACGTGAGTAAGCGCGCGAGAGTGTGTGCACACACAAACAGGGAAATTAAGTACTGTGCTAATTAGAGTGTTTTGCTCGTAAAGGATTCTATCAGTAAAGCAGGCTAGCTTGCTGTCCACATTCATACATCACAAAATGCATCACCATGAAATACATGCATGTGGTGAAAACAAGTGTAGAAGCGAGCAGAGCTCACATACCCCCGCTTCATGTTTGAACGAATCCGGACACACAGACACACGGACAGACGGACGGACACGCGGAGCGCTATATACTCCCGACTACGTCGTAGCAGGGGTATAAAAATGCACATTTTGTTTACTAGTTATCAAAATGGTTGCCAAAACATTGAAACTGTGTGTTCAAATTACCCGCCAGACTTCGTTTCGTCACCACGGTCAGTTGGCAGCGAGAATGTACTCCAGTTTTGATGTTCTTGAGGATTGAAAGATCTAGGCCTACCTGATTCCATGAAGAATTCTGAATCAAGGATTTTATTGACAAACTTTTCGTTGTACTCGCATTTGAGCAATGAAGTTATTAAGTAGATGTCACCTTAATGTCTCTCCTCACTTGTCCACTGCCATGTCAAATTCGTTGGCTATGTTATTAGTCATATAGCTAGTTCATGGAACGTCCAACAATAAAGAGGCATGCAAAGTCATCTGAAGGAAAGACGAGTCTTTCTCTGAAATTGTGAACAAAAAGCGGACTCTAGCTACTGCAGGAGTCGCAGGAGAGTGGTGTTGGTTAACAGTTGAATAGCTTGAAACAGAATTTTTTTGCTTTACACCTGATTGCTTTGTAGTATTATCCCAGAAATACAAATTTTGCATTATTTTACATTATTCAACTTCATGTAACCTTGCTAAATTGCATGCTGTCATCCCGTAGCTCAATGTATTGTATTTTCAGATCAACTTCCTTATAGTAGGAAAGGGTCAATTTTTCTACAAACTTCCACCAATAAACTGCCCCGCTACATTACTGTTCCCAAAACAAAACTGTTTATATCGGGACTTTGCATAGACTAAACGCCAACAAGCAAAGAAAACAAATTTCTAATAACCACTGTTTACAGACGATGGTCGCGGAAGAAAATGACGCAGGTTTTCAGTTTTAAACGCAGGTGCTGAGTGGTTATAGATATTACCGTGGTAGGGTATAAATAGGCCGCCAAAATTAATTAAGCGACATCAGCGACAGGGAGAACATCCAGAGAAAAGGAGGGATATTTACTGAATGCTGCAGGTGAGGCCTGGTAAGATCTGCCCTCAGAGCCTGTGTCCACGGCCAGGTCATAGGAACCCCCCTCAGAGGGCCCTGTGGTAGAGGTCTGTGCCCAGCCCTGCTTCATCAGCAGCACTGTCCCAGCACATACAACAGAAGAAAGGGAGGGGGTGGAGGGGGGTTAACCACACAAAGCAAGCACCACACAAATGGTTTTGGGGACAGTAAAGAGACTGGGCGGCACCATGATCCAACATCCTTCCCAAACCCATACAAAATTCATGCAATATGCGCCTCGGCGCTGCACAACCAGTTTCTCCTCCATGCAGCACAATAAAGCACAGCAGGCTACAGCCCCCCTTTGCTACAGTTCCAGTATCCGAAGCTGACCGTTTCTTTCTTCCCCCTCAACATCCACTGCGCAGCACAGGCCGGCCCATTATACAGCCTGGCTCTCAAATTTAGACAACCTGTCTGCCCACACATCAGTAAGAGGGGAAAAAAAACCCTGCACCATATTTTACAACTTGAAACGAAAAACAAGCCAGAAGAAGCACAGCCACAAATAAAATTGATGAAAACCTCAAAACCAGGGATTAATGTCCAGCTAAAAATCTTATTCAACCATGTCCAAATTCCCAAAAAATCCTTAAGATAAGAAAACAATGAGAAATCTGATAGCACAGGAAGGTCAAAAGACATTTTCTGCCAGTGGTATTTGAACACCAGTTGTATGAACTATTTTGTCAGCAGTACAGAGTCAAAGCATTATATGCCGTTAACAAAATGACAATGGCCTTCTTCCAACTGGCCCTGGGGCTAAATGAGAATAAATTCAGGGAAAAGGACCATTAAGATAAGTTCTCTCATATTTCCGCATCAGTGTAAAAACCACTGAAGTACATAAAACATCAAGCAAGATGTGTGAGCTCTGGCGCATTTTCAAAGAGATGTAGAGCTCATTCATCAACGAGGGACACCACAAATTAAGTTGATTAGTTATGTCTACATCCTGTTCCAAAAAAAATTATTAAAACCATCAATTCAAGCTGAACTACTTTCACCTGTCGCCAAGAGGGCTTCTTTTAATTTTGTTTCCAAATCCGACTTCTTACATTTTTCAAATCTAAACCACTGAACCGCATGCAGTTCCCATTTCATCCAGATTTTATTTTTGAAAAGCAGCTTAAACAAGCATGATGCAAGACTAAGTAATACAGCAACACTCAGATAATGCAAGGCTCTGCAGTCCTACTTAAGAACTACCTGCGGTTAAATTCCTCTTAAAAGCAGAGGAATACACCAACTTTCTAGGTTAATGGTTTTTCAAGCCTAATCCTTTAACACCATACTATGTAGTAAAAAAATAAGCTCTTTTAAGTCATATGCAATGTGCACTGAGAAAAAGGAATCAGAGTTATAAAATACAACAGGCTAAATATCTCATAATACACAGTACATATATATAATACTTATCAAAATACAGGTTTCACCAATGTCCTCCTCAGATGATGCATCAACATAAATTTGCCATTGAGGTGTTACTCCAAAAGCTTGAAAACAAATAGCTACGCATTTCACTTATATTGAGGTCATGTTAAACAGTCTAATGGGGGCCTAACATCAAGTGTCAAGAACCTAGTTCTTTTTCTTACAATTTTTTTTCAAAATGCCATAAACCAAAAAGCAACAACGCGCATTGGAAAGGTCCCAGAGGAATTTTAGATATTACTTTTATGGCAGTAACAGGGCTACATGCAGGTTGCATCTAGATGCGCCACAACAGATGGGATCAATTTTACATGCTCAGAATATTCATCATGCAAAAGAGACAGAACATGCTTCATCTCCAACTCAAATCATAAAGGGACATTATCATCCAATACAATTTGCTGCTTAAATCATTTCTAGATAATGCTTCAAGCTCTAACCTTATCCAGGTGATTCAACCCCCATAAAATTCAGATATCGTACAAAGCTGCGAGCACACCAGCTATTCTCCCTTGAATGGGGAGTGCCATTTCATTAGAGCAGTCTCTTTTTCGGCCCTTAGCTGTGACATTGCACCGGCTACTCTGCATATAGGCTACATACAGCATACACACAGTACCAATCGCTGTCTTTCGACCATACTTTTTGTGAAATGAGCTAGCTAGCCAGCGTGCACGGAGTACCTTTCAGCAACCACTAAGTAATATTAGTTTGCGAGCTAGCTGGCCAGTCAGTGTTGACTGTGAATTTAAAAACCATGGCAAGTTCAACCGTGAATGTCTGACTCATTACGGCATATCAAAGTGATGTAGCCCAGAACGAACATAAAGCTTGCAAAAAACACAAAATTTACTCAACTTGTTTCATAACTTTCATATGACACGCTTACTCATAAGATCTTCTATATCACGCATATCCACGGGGTAGGCCATCGTACCGAGTTTGCGTCATTCATCATGTATGTTTGTTTGTCAGTCATGCAGGCATAGTCTAACTTACCCACTTTCTTTCTAGGCAGGCGATTCATATTAATAGTCAGATATCACACGAAAGATGCATTATGTTGAAGTATTATCAGCACAATGCATAATGCACAAATGCAATACGGATGAAAATGAAAGCCAACAAAGGCAGAGAGCCGGGTGACTATTGACAGCGCCCCTAGTGGTATTTCATCAAAAATACTGCCTGCTAAAAGTGTCATGGCGTGTTCCATAAACTTACCAAAAATATCGAAACAATTCAAAAGGTGACCCTACATGAAACATTTTCTACACATGATTGATTTTGTATATTTATGCAGCTATTGAGTGTGACTTGCTGTACCATGATAATGTCCCTTAAACAAAAATAATTCAAAGATATTAGACCAATCTCAACATACAAATGAGCCTGCAATTGGAGAAAAAAAAAAGAAAAATCAAAGTCGTTTATGATAAAGCCTGCCGCTTTTGAGATGGCACATTGGATCTAGATAATAACATGAAATGATACAAATTTTGTTCACTTTGTATGCATGGGATACCACTACAGTGTTTTATTTGACTGATGTGAAAGTCATTGGAAATAGAATGACCCAAAAGCAAATCAATTTCAACAGGTATATCCAGTCTTGCGCCCTGCCTTCCATCCATCAGCGGGTCTCCATGCAGTTACCGAGTCATTGATGAACGGTAGAGAAAGAATCATTGGGGGGCAGTAACACTCTTCTCCAGTCTCAAACTGCTTTTATTGAAAATTGGTAAAATCTACTGCAAGATGATCAGAAAAAAAAAAAAATTTGCACCCACCACAACATCAGCCCAGTAAGCAGGGGTTGGGAAGGATGTGCGCCATGCGCAAATGGTGCATAAATTCAAAATATGGTGCATTATAAAGCCACTTGGCGGACGTAGAGTGCTCCCGTGTCCCAGTTAAGTCTTGAATGTCTTTTTTCCCCCCCATTTTACAGTACCAAAATTCTTCCAAAAAACTCCTCTGATCGCAGTTAATCGAGTACATTCCTAGGCCCGATCAATCAATTCTAGTTTCAGGCCCTCGTATGGTCCATCACAATGCCCACTGCGTGAAACAATGACTTGGAGTGTATTTTCTCAGTAAAAGGGGTTTGTGACAAAGTCCTTTGATATCACGTTGGATTTATATCAATATGCAGTATACAATAAGCAAGCTCACAGTTTGCTGTGCGCATGTCACGAGTGAATTTCTCATACCATGTCAAAGATCAGTCATCTTGGGCAACTATAGTAAAATTGATGTTGTACACAATTCACCAAAACTAATAACATTTCATCGTAGGCCAAATTGTTACTTAGATTTGTAAGACTAACGTGTAATACCTCTTCTTATGCCTACATTATAGCTTTCTTAAATATGCTTGTAAATGTGCATTTTATTTTTAGCTTCAGGGTTTCCCTAAGTAACAGTTAAGATTAGTAATATAGCCATAAGCCTACTTCAATTGCTCATTCTGATATAGCCTTGAAACAATGTTAAACAAGTGTTGCCACTAAACGTGGTCATGTCCCCCACCAGGTCACGGAAATCAACTGGGGCCGGCGTATCACACTAACACACACTGAAGGCAAAGATGAATGAAATCGGTCAAACCATTCTTGAAATATCGCGTTCAAAACAAATGGGACGTGACAGACGGATGGAGCTGAATACAATGTCCCCCGCTCCACTCGGTCCCACAGTGGTGGGGGACAATAAAAAATCTGGATCTTGGCAGCATTTTGTTTCAAGTCACAGACTATCGAAAAAACTGAAATGAATTTGCAAGAAAAGTTTCGCTAACCCAGCTTAACAACGAACATGATATAGACTACACTTGTAAATGGTAAATCACGACCTTACTGAATATTCGTTCCGCGCATTAATGCGTTTTATGCGTTTGATTGGTTACAGGAGAATTCTGGTATGTAATTGACTTGGAATGTATTGAAACATGATGACGAGTACTAACCTTTGTCGAATACTCCACCTCCGTACGCCCGCAAAATTTAGAAATAAATGGCTTTTTAGCCCAAGCTCCCAACAGGCTTACAATAGTAGTGAATCGGGCATAGCGTTGTCATGCAAAGAAATCGCTATTTTTTCATCATTAACAAGGCTCAAAGTAGCTCCACACTTCATCAGTAGAATTCCGAGGGCCCTGACATTTAAAACGAGGCACTGACAACTTTGAAAATGCACCGGTAGTTTATCAAAAAAAGACTATTTATGCAAACAGTTCCTTGAGGTAGTTTCCAGTCGCTTCCATCTTGAAAGTCACGATAAGTCGATTGACGAGCACGAACGAATAGGAAGGATAGGGGAACAGATTGCAATCTATTCGTTCGTGCTCTTCAATAGACTTATCGTAACTTTCAAGATGGAGGCGACTGGAAACTACCTAAAGGTACTGTTTGCATAAAGTGTCTTTTTTAATAAACTACCGGTGTATTTTCAAAGCTCTCAGTGCCTCATTTTAAATATCAGGGCCCTCGAAATTCTACCGATGAAGTGTGGAGCTACTTTGAGCCTTGGTAGTGATGAAAAAAAATAGTGATTTCTTTGCATGGCAACCCTATGCCCGAGTCACTACCATTGTAAGACCGCTGGGAGCTTCGGCTAAAAAGCATTTATTTTGAAATGTTGCATGTGTACAGAGGTGGGGTATTAGACAAATGGTAGTACTCATTATCATGTTTCAATACACCCCAAGTCAACTTCACACCGGAGTTCTCCTTTAACATTCAGATTGAGTTATAATATGTTAGCTATAGAAATGCTAACCCACTAAACCCAGTTATTTATAGGCTACTTGATTTTAAACTGTATAGATGCATCTCCATCTTAAATCGCAAACAGTCCAAATGCAACTTCAAGTTTACAACCGTCGCAAAAATAATCCCTGCCGAGGTAAAGTTGGGGGCGAAACTCTCTGATGCCTCCTAAAAAGAAAAAGCGGTAGAAGATGCTGTTGTCACTGTGAAGCCAGCCTGACTAGCCGAATCCATTAGAGAACTTTAGAGTCAACTAACCAAATAAGACTTGTATCTTTTGAAGGGAAGCAATCATTTATGAGTATAATGCGGTTACACCATGTAAAACTTTACATTGCGGAACATTTGCCAGGCATGTATGGCATTTTTGTACATTTGAATAGTTTATCAGCGCTTTTGGTAGGTGGCCACGTAGGGTACATTTTTACGATAGAAAGCCATTGAAGTTCACTTAGGATTGCAATCAGGTTGCGATTTGAGGCATTGTGTATGAATTTGCTTTATCCTATCTTTTTCTTTCGCAATTTCCTTGTTATTAATAATATGTTGGATCATTCCAAAGAAATTGAACAAGTGCCTCCCACCCGACCCCCTAGGAATCAGCAGATTTTTCTGTTACAATACCTTCATTATATTTAATGAATCTTCACCAAATTTTACATTAGCCTTGTGAATATTTTTTGAGTTAAAGGCTCTCGAAGTACAGGGGAGTAGGTCAAAATTGAGCTTTCTAACTCACGTAATTTTTCAAAATATTTGAGGCCTCATAACTGTATGTGTATTAGAGATAGCTAAATGAAATTTTCAGGGCTAAAATACATATTGGAGCACTGTTAAAATCGCAATTGAATCAATTGTATACCTATTCTAGGTTTCATAATCTAAAGCCAAAATCTGGATTTTCTTCAAAGATTTGTTCAGAAACCAACTTCAACCTGTAATATCATGGGAACTACAGAAGTTTGAACAGCTATACCGCACCAATTTAATAACTATGACATAGTGTAGTAAAAAAAGGTTTTGCAACCATGGATGTGTCATGCATTTTCTCGTAATTCCACAGGAAAACCATAAAGTGTATGGTGGGAAAACTTCAAGGGGTCATATCACCATATGGGACAGTCTGACGGTCAAATCAAGTTATAGCATATGAAAGATCTACATTTTGATACCAAGCTCATCATCTAGCCATGATTCCTTCTGTATCAAATACTTTTTCCACTCGTGAACGTAGAGCTACAGGAATTAGCAACAATTTGATCTGAATTAGAATTCAAAGGGGCTGCAGGGGCATGATTTTAAGAGAACCCTTGCAATCTGGCATAAAAGCAAAAACTGAAATCTTAAAACAGCCAGTGCAGCAACAAGATGGCAGTGAACTGCTAGGGTAAAGTCAGAAACTATAAACTTACGGCCACTGATCAGTTTATCATTAAACTAATGCCACAGCCAGTAGAACAACTGAAACCATAACGGCCGATTTTCCTCGTATATTTAAGTACATAATATCGTGTTGTGTCACGATTCCTTTTGTTTCAGGTAATATTGTAATGCCAAACATCCAAAGCAAAATGCATTTATGAGTATGTTTTTAGCGTTAAACATACAAAGAAAAATGTATGCATGTGCATGTATATGCAGTATACATTTTTAATAAATGTCTGTTATGGTTAAAATTATTGGCTTATTGAATTTTGGAAATGGCCCATACAGTAAGTTGTTCTCAGTAAGTTGTTATTTTTTTGAGAGAGATGAGCTGCAAGATCAAATGAATTCGCAGTAGAAGGAATAAAAAAAGGTCAGAAAATAATGATCTCGAGAAGCAGACAGAACTTCCTCTGGGAGGCAGAGAAATAGTGAAATCTAGTACAGAAATGACGTAAACCATCTCCCAAAGTTCAGAGGCCGAGGCCCTCTTCAAATGAACACAAGCATAGTGAAAATGAGGCTCTAGCTTGGGCTATAACCAAGCCCACTGAATGTTTTAAAATGAAACATTAACCCATTTACCTTAGATCTACCATATCCATTAGTTTGCATCCATTTTCTGCCCTTGCACTGCAAAGCAGCAATGCTGGTATTGAGATGACGCAATTCTCAAAACTGCCATTTTTCTCTCCTGTTTCTGAGATCGTCTCTCTCCTCTCATATCTTCATTCAAAGGATTGGCCCTCAGGGGAGCTCATGTCAACCCTGTAAGTTCAGAGGATCAAATATGGCAGAAGAGGTCTTACCTGGAGGGTACCCAGGGCTGCCGGTCTGGTAAAGGTTGGGTGTGTAGGTAGGAGCAGTGGTGGGATAACCTCCAGGATAGCCTGAGGAGGGAGAGAGAGAGAGAGAGAAGGCTTGAAGGGCAAGAAAACAATGACATGACTGACATTTTAAAAGGCTGGAATGTGTCGGAGGAAATAAACACACATTTATTTCTGCTGAAATTAATCCCCAATCAAAAATAATCAATCTAATTGACAGCTTTGAATGGGAACTGCCACTCACATCTCGAGCTGTACTGTGTAACCTATGAGCAGCAATGGAACACATGGACACGCACCTATTTATTAAGTATGGAAAACGGTTGATCTAAGGGCGAGAGTTTGGATTCAGAATTGGAAGACTGGAGTGACACAGGTTCAAATTATAGCCGCAGAAGCAAAGACTTTCAATTTCATGAGAATGTAGAACATGCAGGCCCACAGCCCTATAATTATGAACCTTCAAGAAGCGCAAGAAACCCCCCAAAAACCGCCCCCGAACAACCAATCAGCCAGCCAGTCGGTGATGGGCCATCAGACCATTCATAATGCAGATTGTTAGGAGTAAACTCCTTGTTTGTAACAGTTATGTTTTGTGAATTCCAAAACATAAAGAATTATAGACAACAATAATCTTAACTCAAACGCCCCCAATACCGAGGGCAAGCTGCATATATCTCAATAAACGCCATAAAAATGGCATGTTGTCAAGCAGCAATATAGCCATGCAGCGAACCATGAAGAAACTCTGCAAAAAGCTCAGAATGACTATTTTTACCTCATTAAAACACAATTCAAGCACCAAGCAACTAATCAGCACGTGGAAAACTGAAATAAAATATCAGTGCTTTGGTGGCACATTCTACTGCAGGGAGCCTGGGAGGAAGAAAGCGAGCTCATGATGTGTGACAGTCAAGAGGAGGAGTGGAGCCGTTAGGTGGTGGACTGTTGGTGCTCTGACCCCATCCGTTTCAGAGAGTAGCACTAAGGTCAGTTAGGTGTCAGAGTCAACTGTGCGGAGACCATGAGAAATGAGACAAGTGCCCTACACTTGAGAACCACGTCATAAAGATACAAATGCATATGAAATGTGTTCAGTTAATTCAAGTTCTGTAATAAAAACAAAAAGCTACCCTAATCTAGAGGAGATACAAAAGATAACATATGGCGGCATTGCTGGCTTTCACAAATGATCAAATAATTCTCGCTGTGCAGCATGCAGTCTCAGATACAAAGAAAAAATAACTGCTTTAAAGTCTACTTTCAACAAAAACAAGCTTTTAACTGCTGTCAAGGATACAAATCTACTTCCTGAATATCAATAAATGTCAAGAATTTTTTCAGAAGAAATTAATTTTGTAGTTGACCAATAACGCCATTTAATGGATTTCTTGTGGCAACCGTTTTAGTAGTTTCATCTCTCCTCAATGTCCAACTTCCTCAATGTGAATATTCTGAAACCCATGAATTACCAAATAAGTTTAGGGATCCCAATATTTCCAAAGCTGCCCATAATAAGGTAGCATTTCAAAATTCTAACAAAAGCAGAGCAGTGGAGGGGGATAGTGCCTGCTTTACCTGGTCCTTCACAGATGGTCGGGCTAAAAGTCATCAGTACATTATAGACTAAAATAGGCTGGGGGAGGTTACAAAGAAGATGGAAAATCTTTTAGAATAATTGATGATTTTTTTGATGTATCCATTAATATACATGTGTGTTGTGCCAAAGACCATATATAATTTTCAACATGTTAATGTCACAAATATTTCATAATAAAGTCTACCATCTTAAAGTACTGTGGTCCTTACTAACACTGAACTAGGCTTGGAGAAGGCTTGCAGCAATCTGCGAAGGAGAATTAGACTGAACTGCAGCAAGTGTAGGAGTGGAACCAGTGGCCTCTTCCATGGAAACCACTGATGTGTAAAATATAAATATCGATTTTTAGCAGTGGGCCAAGAAAGGAACCAAGACAAATGGGGAAGTGTATGCCAGTTTCTCTGGTATAAGATTTAATATGGCACTTTGTGGATATTTCCACCTGTATTCTGTACAGTAAAAGTTGGATCTCTGATTATAATACTTCAGAAATGATGGCATAAGAATGGACGGTCTAAAGACTTGTGCATGACAGAGTGCACACACACCTTTGCACCAATTTGTTTTAATAGCACAAACACGTGCATTAAATGTTTCAGAATATAATAAAAATGGAGGAAAATCCATTTTTCATAAAGCTTGAGCTGAAAAGTGGGTCTAACCTCAGAGAATGTATAAATGGTTGACTGACGATGTTAGAAGGGTAGCCTGTCTGAGCAGGAGGTGCATTTCCACTTACCCACAGACAACAATCCATAGCTAAACCTACCTCAAAAAATTATGCCGCAATTTCACACAAACCACAGAAAAACACTTTCAAAACAAAATTAAGTCAACTTCAAAATGAAATAAAACAAAGCTGATGTTTGCTTACGTTACAAAGATGCTAATATGAGAAAATAACGGATATAAAAAAATTTTGAAAATGAAAAAATGAAACTGAAAAGCCTTCAAATCAGACGAGAGTAAAAACTACAACTACCCTGACGACCAGTGGTCAGGAACAGGGACGGGACAAAGATGATTTACCAGCAGACAGAACATAAAATCAAAATCAAGAAATGATACAAGAGAACAGATTTTTATATCAATGCAAAGAAAGAATTTTTGAAATTTATTCAAGTCTAATGAAAAAGAGCAGTATTTTGATGCAGCATTACACCATTCTGTTTTTATTAGCAAATTACATTTCTGCCAAAATTATAAATTTAAAAAGCCGAATCAAACTCAAAATTCAGCGAAAATTATCTCCAAATTACTTCCCTTAATGTATTAATCAATATGAAATCATAGCCATCAACAGCAAAGATTGCATAAAAATGCAATTACTGTATAACTTATAAGCACTGGAGACCTATCACTATCTCACATGCATCATCACAACCTTCGCTTACAGCAGTTGATTACACCCTTCACTTATATCACCTGGTGTCTTTGGTTTTCTCCACCTGATTAAAACCTAACTCAGCACACCCTCTGGCTCTACAGGACCAGCGTTATCCACCCCTGCTCTATAAACTTTTATCTGTACTCTGTACTTCTACGTTGCCTGCATTACAACTACACTAACTATCCAACCACATTGACAAATCTTTCACAATCTGCAAGTCTGCTTAATTGGCTCTAGGAGTCTTGTGGGTTGTTCCTGCTAATTGCTTGATTAGCTCAAGTACCAAATTAATAGCTTGATTGCCCAATTAAGCCTGAGAAACCAGGTGAGATCAGTTAAGTGAGTAATCAACTAATTTAATCCATCAGTCAAGTGCAAAGTAACACCAAAAATCAGCAGACACCGCGGATCTCCAGGACCAGGGTTGGCCTCCCCTGGCTTACAGGAACACGGCTCTTAAACTGGAACCATTAGAGCAGGGGAAATCCACAGGGCAGCTTGCATTCTAGCCATGAATTGGGCCTTAATTGAAAATGTTTTCCCAGCTCACTGCCCTCAGAAAACATTCAAAATTGAGGCAACTTAAACTGACCCATATAACGGTTCGTTTGTGAGTGTCTTAGAAGGCACATCCAGTGAAGTCACCTGTTCTTTGTGCCTAGCTACAGCAAATGCAACATATCTGGGTCCAACATCAACTCTCAGTCGTGGTGCAGGTCTCGCAGTTTCCTGGCACAAAGAGAAGACCGTTTCTGCTGAATCAAACTTGCTACTTTGCTGCAATACCTTTGAATTGCAGGGATTCACACAGCATAACTCACATCAAGACATGTGCTTAGAAAGGTAGTGAAGAGTGTGAACTAAAAGAGGGTCATTTCTCCGAAAAAAAAAAAAAGTGGGCACACAAGCAATATTTTGGTGATTTGTGTGTTTTCAAACTTATATGTGACTTGCTGTGTAATATGTATGCACCTTTTCAGTGCATCGGTGTGTATTTATGAGAATGGTGGGTGGGGGTGGGGGAGGGCAGAGAATCAGGATCCATCCTTCAGGAAACTCAAGTGTGAAGCAAGTATGAAGACTTTTAGCTGGAAAGTTGTTATACTTGGTAAATGAATGGAGTTTAATAGATGATGGACTGATATAAAAAGAATCAGGGAGAGGGGCCCAGAATTGTCAACATCAAGCCATCCGTTAAGTTTGAAGGTTTAAAGAAATATTTTTAAGATTTTTTTAATGGCTCTAGCCATAAAATAGTGGGAATATGAGGAATTTTGAGAGTCTACTGCGCTAAAAAAAGGATACAAAAAGAAGAACAGAGGAGGATGATCACCCGGCAAACTTGAAAAAGACAAATCTGACCCAGCATGAAGCTACACAGCAAGTTTTAAGTTTCACGCTGCGTACAAGCATGAGCAGTTTTATTAAATGGCCCATAATAGTCCATGGGAAGAAAGGATGAGAACATGAGAAGAAGGGTCAGTGCATCTGTGTGTACGCCATTGGACGGAGGAGGCAGAAACAACAACATTGATCCTTTGAGAAAGCCTTAAGTGAGAAGCGGGTTTGATGGTTCTAGAAGGAAAGTTGCAAGACCTGGTAAAAGAATGGAGTTGAATGGAGAATAGGGTGATGAAAAAAAGAGGGGGGGAGACAGGGCCCCAGGAAGCATCAACATCCATCCTTTGGGCGTGTTTGAAGCCTTATAGACAGCTTGGAGCCGTACAATTGTGAGAATGAGAGTTTTTGGGAAATGAATGGAAGTATACAGAGCTACAAAGGAAGGGATGACAGTGTGGGTGGAGGGAATCAACCAAACTTGACACTGCCAAATCTGATGCAGCATGAAGTTACACAGCAAGTCTGTAAAATGTTGCGAGAATGAGCAGCTTTAATAAATAGCCCACAAAAGCCTATGGGAAAGAAGGTATGAAGCGTGAGCAATCAATCAAAAAAGCACCAGCAACATGAGCTGACGCATTCTGAAGCTGCTCTCCAATTCCTGAACTTGTAACATCAACGCTGTTGGAGTTGCAGTCTCTAGGAAATAGTCTATTATAATAATAATAATAATGATGATACTTTGGATCTGATACCCGATGCCAACAAAATAAAAAAGGCGTGCAATGCACGGAATACCCCTCAGCCCGATGTCGAAGTTTTTGGAGACGTCTGCCCGCCCGCCGCCCGACCGCCCGTCCAACCGCACGAAGGATAGCAATACCCTGTCAGCCTTTAGGGCTGAGGGGTAATAAACTAACAATTAGCACCCTAATAAATAACAAACTAGAAAAGCACTCGGAGAGCACAGACCTCCGCCAAGCACAACATTTCCCACAATATTGCGACTTCCACCATAGATATTAGTCTGACATTTATTTTATCATTTTTAGATTCCTTGACCATGAAAACATGGCAATTTGATTCATAATGCTATATCACTATTAGTTCCACAGCATCTTGGCCGTTTAAAGATGTCTGTTGCATGTTTCTAACTTCATTTGTTTTTTTTTTTCTTATGATGCAACATTTCCCCACATGTTGCGATTTACACATAAATATTAGTCCTACATTTATTTCATCTATTTTTTCAGATTCCCTGACCAAGAAAACATACCAATAGCAACTGAATTCATAATGATATCAATATTAGTTCAGTAGTTATTCATGAAAATCAAATTTTCCGTAATAGTGGTTTTCTTCTGGATCTAGTTCCCTGGCTTTTGAAGATACAGTAAATCCGGTGACACCTTCCTAATTCTGCAATATCTTGGCTATATAATGGTGTTTGTTGCATGTTTGTAGCTTCATTTGTTCTCTTCCAATAATGAAAGTTCCGAAGGTCCCATACTTTCGTATTCTGGATCATAGTATCCGGAATTACTCCATTTTCAGGATGAGTCTTTGATATATTGTAGAACATGTTCGAAACTTGCCCTGTATTCTCTCCCCCCCCCCCCCCCCCCCCAAAGTGTCCTGACCATTTTTGGTGGAGTTATATGCATAAATGTTGAAAATGGCCCTATCTCCCTATGTTAAGGAATCCTTTAAAAGATTCCTGGATCCAGACGGAGATCCGGATCACTTCCAAAATCTAATCATTTCTTCCTTATACCAATCTATACAATCCCTGAAAATTTCATCAAAATCTGTCCATAACTTTTTTTATTATTTTGGAAACCAACAGACAAACAAACAAACAAACAAAACCAGGCAAAAACATAACCTCCTTGGCGGAGGTAACAAAAACAATGGGGTGCTAAAGCACCTTCAGTGCTTGCCACACTAACAATACTATTTATGTTGCGTACAATAAATGAAATAAAACTCAGACATGGAAATCAATCTAATGGAAGAATACTTTTGTCACCTGTAAAGACCCTAAGAAAAGCCACGACCATTTCATTCTTCATGCAATATCTTGCAGCCGTGCTCCACCAAGTCCAAGACACACCAGCTCACAGCAGTGCTGGCTGACCCAAGATAAACAAGCTGCAGGATATTTAACAAGAATCTTTGCTTTTGACACATCACCTGCTCTCTCCGTTCACACGCACAATTTTTTCCCCCCATAAAATTTCAAGGCATGGTAAAAAATGTGAAAAGAAACATATTGCCTGTGGCATCTTTAAATACATGCCCTTCATCAATATCCAGTGCTATGGCAACAGCCTCTCCTCCAACTCACTGCTGGAAAACTAATTACCAAGCAACAATGAAGTGACAGCGACAGAATTCCCCTCCACTCCATTTCTGCCTTTCCTTCAATCATTCCTCTTTATTGGCATTTTGAAGGCAAAACTGGCATGCTTTCTCCCACAAAGATCACTCCACTTGACCAGAGGGAAGACTGCAAAATAAGGCCTGCAGTTTGACCTCCAAGGAATGCAATGCATGAAAGTTTCTGTGGTGGCGGGGGTTATTGAGATATGCTCAAACCCCTAGTAAAGTGGAATCCAGCTCCGCCTCCGAGTAGTCTTTGATCAGAGGCTCGGCAATGACGAAAACAAGTGCTAAGTCACTGAACCTGCATCGCTGCGTGGGTGTCAAAGTTCGCTTCGGTGAATAAAATTTGCATTGATTGAGTGATGGTGAATTATGACGATGATGACGACAACAACGATGATGATGATAGAGATACAGCCATATGGAAAAGATAAACTGGAAAGGATTTTGGCGTAGCACACTCCTTCAATAATGACCTGCCTTGGGTCAGCCTAGGGTTTCCCGCAGAAAATCAGTTAGTCAAGGAGGTGACCGGGGGGGGTGGTTGGCAAACAGCCAGCGTTTATTTACTCTTTATAAATAAACAAAGCAGCAGAGATTTTTATCCTCCGAGCATTATTCGAAGTTCACGTCCGGAAGTGAAAAAGCCATTCCTAGACCTGCTGCCTTCGGCGACGCAGGTAAAAAAAAAAAAAAAAAAAAAAAAAAAAACTGATAAATATGTGTTTGATGCACACTCATTTGCGGTTTTAAGGCTATGATCTCTCTGGAACAGGTCCAGCACACAGAAAGTCAAAGACAGCATCGAGAGGAAAATGCATCAGTTGTACTATGCGCCAGTAGTTTACAATCACTGAACCAGCTCTGGGATCAGTGGTAAGAACCAGTCTTGTCATTGAAGTAGGTGCAGCCTCTTGGCAAATGGACCACTCTACCCTTGAGCAAAGTACTTCTAAATCGCTGCACTTTGACAAGCATATAGAGTAGCTCCAAACCATGAGCAATCACCATCCTTCCAAGGTAATGATGCGTAGTTCTTAACCTAATTCCAGTGATATTGAGGCCTATAATTTGCCCTTCTTCGAAAATGGTTGAATGTTTTCCACGACTATAGTATACGTCTTCCGAAATGGCAGTTTAAGACCTGAGAAGCTATACACTGCATCAGTAAGGTTTATAAGAATTGTTGCCAGCTGAAGCATTTTTACCACAGCAACAACAATTCAATCAACGGCTCTGAAGTACTGGCTTATTTAAATACGTAATTTGGTCAGGTAGGGTAATACCAAGCCATCCTGGAAGCACTGGGAAAGGATAGCTATGAGATGCTTGTAGTTTCTGGGTTTGCTCTGGGTTTGTAAGCACGACCACCTGACTCTGCAGTCGACATTTCAGTCCTTATATATTTCATTAACTGGACCCAAAAAACCGTACAGTCACAAAGCCACGGCTGTGTCTCCTAAGCGTTGCCACACATTTAAAGTATGTTCAGACTTCTAACGATAATAAGAAGTTTAATTATCCGCCATACTTTGGAAGAATGTTTGTTAGCAAGGCATCAGTTACCTGACCATTGAAGGTGACTGGTAAGTTCACTCGATAATGTGAGCTAACATTTCTAAACTTTTTCAGCAACAAATTGACAAGACATGATTTCAGCAAGATGTTAGCTAAAAAACAATCATTAGTTTATGAAAATGATTGAAATTTTAAATATTTCACTTCAGTCGTGCGAGTTGACAGAGGAATTGTTTATTGGAAATGTTACAAAGGAACTGGTAGAGGTAATTCAAGGTTGAAGCAAGGCAATGGCACAGCCTTTTTTATAACTGTATGATCTTCCTTTTGTCCAACATTTTTGAGGATAACGTTCACACGTGGTTACAATATTTACAGAGCAAACAAAACCTCTATTCACCTAAAAGTGCTTTTTGCCATATATGCATCAATTACAGATGCCCCAACTTGCGCAGCATGCAATGATTTTTAACCCAGTACATCACATTACAAGTGGCTTTTATGATGTATTTTGCGAACTACTGAGACCAAGCTCTCAATATGACAGGCTCCTTTTACAGATAAAATTTGAATCACTTTAATCCATCAGGAATTTCATTTGCCACAGTCTCTGCAAATGCATGCTGCGGGTGGTCATCAACGACTTCGCCATGCATGAAATGAGGACAGAATTCGGTCGATGACAGTCATACTGAAATAAAAAAAACCTTCAAACTTAACTATGCCCAGCAGGGAAGGACTGTGCAAGACCCTGAGTTTGGACAATTAACTGCACCAGTTTGAAAATAATTTTTCATAAAATTATAGTCCCTCTAGTCTTACTTCATTTGGAAAAACACAGCAGCACAATCAAGAATGTCCACAACACACTCAGTGTGGTGAAAGAAACAGCATAATGTGTCAGCATTAATACACACCCTGAGAATGAGACAATAATGCAGGTCCTGAATCACCACAGCCATTAAACACCCATGCCCTGTGTAAGAGGGTATCCAAAAAAAAAAAAGCAACATCCCTAACAGTGAGGGAAATGGCGCAAAATAACGAACCTAATTATTGTAAATTTGCCTGTTTAAGTGAAAGTGTCATATAGTGCAAGTCTACAAATGAAAAATGTAACCAAATATAACTATTTATAATGCATTTCAATTTGGAATTTATAAAAGGGTAGTAAACCCAACAAAAACAAGATTTTCAAAGCTTGAAGAACTTGAGAAACATTGCCCAACTGCCTGAAACATTGTACATTATATAGTTGTGCTCAAATGTTTGCATACCTTGGCAGAATCAGTAATGTAGGCAATGTAACATTTTTTTGAAGAAAACATGAATGGCCAGACAAAACACATTTTTTAAATTTCTTTTTGGATTCATATCCAGCTGTAGGTCCATTAGAATGGGTCAATCGTCAAATAAATCAGGGGGAAAAAGTGAAATGAACGCCGTTAAACAGTGTGCATACCCTTTGTTCTTAACCCCTTTGCGCAGAAGCCAAATTTGGCTATTTTTGGGTTACCCACTTTAATGCTGTATAATTCAAGATTTAAGCTTCATAAAGAGGAAAAATGTGGCTCAATTCTGAAAAGACTCTTACAGCATTTAGAATTACATAATATTTCAGTTAATTTTCATGATTATGGTAGAGAAAATGAGCTGCAAACATAAAAAATCTTCATGAGAATTCACCATTGAAATTGCAAAAAAAATAATTCTGAGGATTGAAAAACTGCTGGGGCTTAAAACTATACATTTCTGGGATCATAAACTCCTTGACCACAAGTACAATTTATCTTCAACATTACATTCTAGATTACCTACATGCTTTTAGCCAAATTATACACCTATCCAAGTGTCTCCCCGAAGTCTCAAAATGAAGTCCTGTCAAATCATAAAAAAATCATGTATATAACACAAATAAAGTTTTATGGCATGAAATTTAATATGAACAAATGATTTTCTGGTTGAGTTTTGTATGAATTTATCAATCTCAGTGCAGTTGAATATCAATGGTCACCAGTAACCACTCCAAAGACAAAATATGCCTTTTCTCCTTAATAAAGTTTAGAGTTTTGGCCATTTTACTTCAAAGTGCCCCAAGCCAGCACAAACACGCATTAAATAAACTTCTTATTAAACGGTTAGAACATTCACCCTGTAATGAAAGCTACCAGTCCCCTCTTCTAAGCTTACAAACTCATTTCAACACTTATAAGGAACAAGTGCAACTCACTAACTCAGTAATATCTTAATTCTGAAATATACCTTATTTTAATAGAACAGACACTCCACTTTCAGGGAACAATCCATTGCCTCCCTGGATTCAAAAGAAACGTGCAATGAACGTACCAGGGGGTCCACCCAAATGCACGGGCAGTTCGCGTTTTAAACAGGAAAAAAACCTCGACATTCGACTTTGTAGAGTACGTATACATTCCAAAAACAAAACAACAACAACAACAAAAAAATAACAAAGTAGCAGCCTCACCTTTTTCATGAATCCCAATTCCAGAGACAGATGTATCCTGTAGCAGGAACCCTCCGGTCCTGTTTCATTCGAAATAATTCCAATTGACCATATCCTTATCTCATTTAAATCCTGTAAATGTAACTGAACACTTCAAGGCCAGTTTTGCGATCTGTTTTCTATAAATCGCGTCTATTTTAACCGCGTAATGTGCATAACGTAGACAGGATACAACCGAGCCTGCTGATACGCATAGGTTTGTATGCTCTCTGTTTGTCCAATCAATGTGTTTCACTTGCTCTAAAATGTTTAAACACTCGGGAATTGGATAAGAAACGAGCCGATCAATACATTTTTACCAGGGTAGCTTCACGAGAGCATGAAGTGTAACTATACAATTACGCAGAAGAGCTTGAGTGTATGGTTGAGTGATTGGCTATCAACGCCAGTACTCGGGTGGATATAAGGAAGCGCTGGATTTGTCAATGAATGGATCTGCGCGTAAATCCACGGTAGGGAACAACGAATTTTTTTGTATGTGACAACTGTAATTAACAGTAGGATGTGAGAGAATTAATACCATGTCGATTTTTTTGCCTCAGAAAACTGATTTTTCTGAACCATTACTTGGAATACTGTTGGCTCACTGTGGCTTAACTGGTTGCTACGGAGGATAACGATTTTTTCTGTGTCAAGATATCGTTTTTTAAAACTGCTGGATCGATACTATAGGCAAGGATACTGACCAGTTTGCACATCAGGCTTAGCTGAGGAGTTTAATTCATGCAGCTCTTGAAAAACAGGGAGTGGAGTGAACTTCACCATATTCAGAACCGCGTTCGAGGTCTGCTTGCTTGTGAACATTCAATAACTGATCCGGGGGTGCCATTTATTGATCGAGTACAATAACAGCGTGCTTCCAATTTGCAGGTCTATAGATGCGGGCGTCTATATCTGCAGAAAGGGGTTAATACTGTGCATTGCCCCCTTTAGCTACAATAATGGGATGCAGTCTTTTGTGACAGTTGTCAATGAGGGTCCTAATTCCCTCAGGTGGTATAGCTGCCCATTCTACCTTGCAAAATGCCTCCAGCTCCTGCAAATTCCTTGTTCATCTTGAATCACCTGCACATTTCAGATCTCCCAAAAGCAGCTCGATACTGAGGTTATCAGACAGTGATGGCCACTCCAGAACCTTCACCTTTCTCTTCTGTAACCACTGGAGGGTCAACTTGGCCTTGTGCTTTAGATCATAGTCATGCTGGAAGGTCCAAGTGCGTCCCATGCGCAGCTTTCGTGCTGAAGTATGCAAATTATCTGCCAGTATTTTCTGATAATATGCTGCATTCATCTTGCCATCAATTTTCACAGGATTCCCTGAGCCTTTAGGGCTGACACACCCCCAAAACATCAGAAAGCCTCCACCATGCTTTATAGTGGGAATGGTATAATTTTTTACCATGGCCCTTGTTGACTCTTCAAAGAGTCAAACACAGCGCTCATGGTTGTGACCATAAAGTTCTATTTTGGTTGTGAAGCGTGTCAGTGTTGTCTGGCATATTTTAGGCAGGCTTCTTTGTGGGATTGGCACAATAATGGCTTCCTTCTAGCAACTCGACCATGCATTTGTTGTTTCAGTTCCTCATCACAGGGCTCCTTGAAACGAACACACCATCCTTTTCCAGAGCATTCTATATTTCTCTTACGGTAGCTTGTGGATTTTTTTTGTGTGTCCCAAACAATTGGCAGTTTGGGCAGAAATCTTTCTTGGCCTACCTAACCTTGGCTTGGTATCAACAAATCCTTGAATTTTCCACCTCTTAATCACGCACTGAACAGCACTGACTGACATGTCAGTCTTTTGATATCTTTTTATATCTTTTCCCATCTTTAAAAAGTTGAACTACCTTGTTACAAAGGTCTTTAGGCAGTTCTACTCCGCTCCCCATGGCTCAGTGTCTAGCCAGATCAGTGCATCCACTCCGGAGTTAACAGCCTCAATGACTACACACAGACACTAAATGCAATGTAAAAAGCCACAGGTGTGGACTCCTTAATAGCCATTTAAACACAAGCAAGTCACTCTGCGTCTTTATAACAAGGTCAAACATTCAAGGGTAATGTATGTAAACTTATGATCAAGATTTGAAATGAAAGAATTTTCATTTCACATCCCCCCGTCCCCCAGTTGGCCACCGCACTCTGTTTTTCTAGAAAAACCCTTGCACAATTTATGAGTCATTCCTCGTGAAATCACCAGAGCTTACCAAGACATGGTCTTAGAATTGACACATGATCTTCTTTTTCAGCTCAATATCCCCATCCATTCTGATTTTATGGGGCAATAAAAATGGACAGCATCCCCCACAAATCACTTACATGTTGTCTTCAATCACTTGTTATTTTGTTCTTCTGAACCCATCATCAAACTCTGTTTGAACCCTATAGGGGCAAGGCTACGGAAGGCCAAAATTTGAAAAATTCTCCCTCTGACATCCCCAGAACAATCACAAATAGAACCAAAGATTGCTAAACAAAGCTGCAACATAGAAGAATGATGGGGATCTTAAATGGCCCATTTCCATTCACTGGTGCTAGCTTACCATTGACTCCATACAGATGCACTCACATCGCATATACCGGTAGCTATACAGTCAAAGTAAGAAGTAAAATATTCAACAAATGAGTTATAGGTCCATGTACTCTGCCCGCCGGTACATTCATTACAGGACCAAAATAACACAAAGTCTGTTTATAAAAAACCTGATCAGGGATAGGGTTTTAAAATAACATTATGAAATAACATGGGCAGCTACAACAGTTTCAAAATTTCTATTGATGGAGGCCCAGTTGTGCTGCTTGATTAATGATTTTACTAGCAGACAACAAACCTACAAATTTCGGTACAGCTGAAGGGAAAAAAAAAAAAAAAAAGAAATCCTTTCCAGGAAACAGACAACAGACAATTTCATTTATGCTTGCTTTAACCACAAAGAGGCTGCCCAATAGGTCTCAAGGACTTTTTGAAAGAACAAGCTCAAGATGAGCAGACAGAGAGGAAGTATTCACCGGTTTACAACTGCAGTATTGGAGCATGACGTTCTGAATTGTGATCAAAGTCAATACTACCTACAGGACAATCTAATTTCTTTCATTAATTAGATCTACAGTGATCAATAGCATCTAAAATAGCGTAAATGCACAAGACAATCACCAACAGGAGCTTTTATAAAAACAAAGGTTTTACTCCATGATCACAGCAACAGGGAAGAGAGACTAAACTGACCTCTTGACTGATGCGCATTACTGACAAACAACATCCTCAAAGTATTTAAAAAATATCTTCCAGAGCAACATTTATTTGCAAATGAGACATACTAAACCACCAGGCTAAATTAGAGATGAATATTAAAAAATTCTAAATGGTCAAAAGTAGCAAAAAGAATCTACCAGTTCTTAGAATTACAAAGGTTGATTTGCATACCCCTTGTAGAACAATGCTGCACATTTCATTAATCAACAGGAGGAAACAAAACCACAATAATGTCATTCAGCCCCATTCACTCAGTCTCTCCAATCAACTAAAAACCGCATAAAACATCTGCAGGAAGAATGGTTTGGAGCCCAAAGCACACTCACCTGTGAAGGCCATGTTCTTGGGGTTGCCATATGGGGTCCCTGGTTGAACGGGACTGTAAACAGGGTTCATGGTGGAAGACAGGCGACCCTTGCTGAGAGGAGAAAAAGAGCAATGTAACCCAAAAGAAAGCAAAAACGTTGTAGCCTTCTGCAAAATACAGCATTAAGAGTGAATGTTTAAAAAGTCACGGGGAGCTCATATGCTCGCAAGAATAGGTCACTTTGGTTAACATGGATCACACCTCTTCAGGGAAAAAAAAAAAAAAAAAAAGCAAGCGCTGCAGAGGGTGACCACCAAGCACCTCCTACTGGCCATCCGGGTAATCGTCAGTTGGTTTTCAAGCAAGTATTTGCTTGGATTTTGTCCATCCTCCTCCTGTGCATGTTAGGTCTGTGACCATTAGTGAAAAGAAAAGTCACTTAAAAGGAGCAGTTTCAGTGAAAAACCGCCAACCATCCGTACTCTCCCAAGATGATACCATGAGTCATATATGCGCATGCTAAAACACAGTTTGTCAACTGGACACTCCCCAGATTTGAGGGATTGAAGATTCCAAGTGTTCCATTAAAAAACAATAAAAAGAAAAAAAAGGGAAGAGAGGCATATAAAAATAAAATTATTGGGACTAGCATAAGACTTTATTATTCCTTGAGTTATGAAAGCACAAACCTGTGGCAATGGAAGTCACAGGAGAACGTAAAAAAAAAAAATGACAAAAACCATTTTTTGAAAGACGTTGACAAAATCTAGTGTATCATTTAAAGTTCCATCAGAAATGTAGAGTAAATAACCACCAACTCGCACTCACAAGCTGAGATGTTCAACTACACTGAACGAACATGCATATATAGTATTATATGCCATCTTTCAGTGAACAAACTTGAAGCGTAAAAATAATATGTTGGCAACTTGGACAAGTACTCACACACAGGAATTATAAAAGGAATTACATCCCACTCAATTTCCACTGCCCAGAGCCAAGAAAGTTTGAAGAGCGTGGAAGTGTGAGGAAGGGGTTAGTGAACTTGGCATATAAAGCTGATGGAAAGTGAGGAGTGTCTCAGAAAAGTGCACCTCTCTAAAGTGCTACACACAAATGCCTTCGCAAGAGATGACGGGAAGCCATGCTCAACTCCAATAAGTCAGCAGTGGGCTGCTCAGAGTGAAGCAGCACTCTGTTTTCCTTACTCCAACTATATTCTTTATTACAAAGCAGACATTCAAAATGTCAACAAGGCTATTAAGATACAGCAGAGCCAAACATTCTGTGGATCGCTGGTCACAACCCTGGTCCAGAAGATCTCCTGTCCTTTAAGTTTTTTACTACAACCCCAATTTGTCACACCCGACGCAAATAAGTTTTAGCTCAATACGGATCTTTAACTGTTAATTGAGGTGTGCTTTGTTTGGGGTGGAGTGAAAACCTACCGGATGGCAGATCTTCAGGAACAGGATTGTAGACCACCTCTGTACATGCTACCGCAAATTCAGGTAATATCCACATACGTGAGTCCCAATGCACTTCATGTGCCCAGGGAATATGTGCAGGAAACTCCACCACCGCAGGAAGGCACAGCCTGCCCCAAAGAAAAAGCCACCACAGAGAGCGCATGGTGTCCCATGAGCATTTAAGACTGCCACGTGTGAACAGTCACTCTTGAAAGCACTCAACAGTGCATGAAAAATATTTCCTTCAAAAAGCTCCTGCACAGGAGAAGCAGAACTGCAGCGTGGAACCAAGAAAACTCCAGAGAAAAGTCTAAAAATGTGGGACACATGGGAAAGATGCATCTCAGTTTATGTAACAAGACAGACATGGAGAGAGCTGACTGTAACAAACATATAGACTGGAACAACAAGCCCATGTTGATTATACTGCATAAGAAAGGGGCCAAAGGACAGATATCATTCAGATGAAAGGATAAGGGGTGATTGATGGATAGTTCAGAAAAGACATGTCTGGATTTTCCAAGTCAGTCTGATGAATTGAAATATGTTCATCCTAATTTAAGGATAGTGACAGCAGTGGTAAACTATATTAACAAATTAAACTCCAGCAAGTTTATTATGTTGTAAGCAGCAAGCGTGGGCTTCGTAGTAGCAGGATTACCCTGATCAGAAACGAGGCTACAACGGCCATGATGTTGGTTCGGTCTGTAGACACTAGACTTGTCAGTTCTATGCTCATAACTAGTTTTTGCTTTGAAAGAGCAGAATATGCAATGCATTGAAAAAGTTTTTCCCCTTGCAAATATCTTGTATTTTTGCTTATTTGTCCAATGTAAATATTTCAGCTCACCTGACTAATTCTAATACGAGGCAAAGACAACACAAGTAAAATAAAACAGCTTTGAATCTAGACAGCTGGTGAACTGCCGGTCATCATGTATCCCCAGTCCCCCAAAAAGCAATAGCTCCAAAAATCAACAAGCTTCGTGACCTTACCTTACACAAGGACCAGGCCAAATATGAAACAAATCGGTTGAAATTTGTGGCCCAGAACGCTCACAAGTAAATCTCTACAGACACAGCAGCGGACGCGGCGTGGCAAGCGCTGATCCATTCTATCTCCGAATTGTCGCCGAGAGCACAAACATAGTTTAATGTAGTGAAGGTAAAGTTTTTCAAAACCTATAAGACCAATGTGAAAAAATTAATTGACCCCCAAATCTAACAAGAAACGCCCGCGTTTGAACACCCTCGGCCTGACTTATGAAGTTTCCCAGAACAATTACACAATAACCAATGTATAATTCCACAGAACATACATTTACAAATACGAAAATGCCCAAGGTCCCACAAAAAATTAGGAGAATTCAAATTTTTCTCACTAATCTAGAGCCCCACATATATATATATATATATATATATATATGATCGATCCCCCAGGTATAAACCCCCTAGCTCAAATGCTTCATCAAAATCAGTCCACAAAAGTTTTTTTTTCAAAAACACCAAAAATGCCATTTTTTCCACAAAAAATGGTCCGATCTGAAAACGTCTTTCCTGGCCTGGATTCCCTACATTACCGCAAATGTTTTGGCATGGGTAACTAGTTTATTGATGCTGACTTTAGAGGTGCACACACGGACAGACAGAAAGACAGACGGACAGACAGACGACGAACTAATGACAATACCCTTCGGCTTGAAGTTGGGCTGAGGGTAAAAACTGGTTTTTCAGCCCATGGGGGGGAACATCTGCAATCAGATGTCTTCTTTGAAGAATTATAGTGATCCCCTATTACAATTATCAATGTCTTTCTCATCCATTTCCTCAGCAATGCTGACTGTTCACCACCATCCTTCCACAATAAATAATGTGCTGAACAGTTTTTAGCCCAATGCCAGAGATTTAAGGAATTTACTTAGTTTTCTTTGCTTGACAAAGGCTATAAATTTCCCCCTCTTGAAACACAGCAACATCTTTTCCACAACCATGGGATGCAGCTTCTGCCAAAGCTGCGTAAAAACTGAGAGGTTACAAACTATCAGTCAGGGTCCGCACAACTGTTGCCAGATGAACCACATTAATCACTGCAATGATGATTCAATCATAGGCTCATGAATACTCACTTATTTAAATCTGACCTTTTTAGACAAGCAGAGTAGAACTTACAGTGAGTCAACATTCCAGAGTCTACATTGCTGCATTTTGCACTTCTCAATCTGCCTTGAGTGCTGAGAAGGAGACCGGTGCAGGACGGCTAGTTTAGTACCTGCATTCTGGAACTACAAAGCCATGCTGTTGTATTTTCTACTTTGCATCAGTCCATCTCAGATGATTTTGATCCCCAAGAAGCAGGTAAAACCCCCGAATGGTGTTGATAGAAGTCTATCTCTAAGCATACGAAGAGTCTTAATGTGCATTTGAGGGTACCGCAATAAACTGCAAACTGACATGGGTCTTCTGAAGCATTTATGAGCCCTAGTGGGAATGTCAATCACAGAGAGAAGTTGGTTCTTAATGGTGTGTCGTATTAGGGCTTGAAAGCCAGCGCATCAGATTATCGGAATTCTGCTTTGTATTTCTTATGTGCAACTTTTGGCAGAGGCAAATTTCAAACCACCGTACAGGTAAACCACTGATCTTCTTGAGACCTGTCATTTTTATGTCATTATATATGAATCAACCATTCTATTACCAATTTACCCGTTTACTTGAATATTCCAAATGGGCGCTTTTCTGAAGATTTCACTACCTTCCTAGCCTTTCCATTCCCTAGTTACTATAGTTTTGGAATGGGTTAGATGCATTTAATGCAGAACTTACAAATATTTACAAAAATCGGACCAAGGCGTCCTGTAGCTGACCAGCAAGCAATCTGTGATAATTAAGGTTTGAAAATATCATGTGAAGGTTGAGCTTCGAAAGTCACGGAAGGTCAAGCTGAACAACACCAAATGAAAGTTCATACATGATTTCCTAATAATTCAAATACAAACCTCGGCTCTATCTGTGACCATTTTGGTGATACAAGTCATTGAAAGTTCACTATATCAAGTTTGGCCTTAAAAAGTGACTGAAGGTCAAGTTCAAGGTCACCAAATGAAACTTCATAAACTAGAATGGGCACTCGGTAGAGCGCATACCTTCGCCGACGCCAGTGAATCCCTCGCCACTGGCGTTGGTTTCATGCCGATCGGATAAAAATTGACCGAGATATGGCCGAAAGTCGGTTTTGACCTTTTCGTGGCCTTGACCTTGACCCGATCACTCCCAAAATCTAATCGATTGATCCTCAGGTCATGCCAAATCAACCCACCAAATTTTATGAAATTCCGTTTCAGGCCTACCAAAGAAAACGTAGCCTCAGCACACAAAAACTTTGAAATGCCTACATTAATCGCGGAAATAGCAACAGAAAAATAATACCCCGCTACCGAAACTGCAAAAACCACAACATAAACTGTTGACTCGTAGCATAAGACTATGAAACTGCAACATCTTCTTTCGCATCCGTCTTTGCCATTGACTGCGCTTGCGCGTACCGGCCCAGGCTGCTTTCAGAGATAGCGGAATCAGACGTGTCTCCTTCGGTTGGTAAGTGAAACTTCCAAATATGACGTTGTTGTTAATGCAGATGTTTAACAATGAATTGTAAGACGTAGCTGTTACATCCACATTCTCGTAAATTCGCTTATTTTAGCATGTCACCCTGCCGAAAATGAACGATGCACTGTCGATTTCGCTAAAGTCTTAGAGTTGCCAACTTGACGACTTTCTCGCTTAATCTGGCGACTTTCCAAATCGGGATTGTTTGTCCACTCAAGACGTATGTATACGTCTTGAGAAAGTCGTCAAGTTGGCATCTCTAAGACTATAGCGAAATCGACAGTGCATCGTTCATTTTCGGCAGGGGACGGTGTCATCGCGAACCCAACATTTTTGTGCTTACAAACTTAACAAAATAATGGTTTAAAAAAAATTTAATTTCAGGTAAATGATATATGCACAGTGCAATTTATTTGGGCTTCTGCAATGTCTTCTTCACATTTTTAACAGATACCTCAGACGAAACTATCATTTCCAACTTTTTAACCATCATGTGTCAAGGCCACTTGGGCAAAGACGACGTATGCCTGGTTAATCTTTTGCAACGTGAACTTTTACATGATGTAATCACGATCCATTAATTAAAGGCATAGAAAACACTCAGTGCAGCAGAGGCCCAATAAAAGTGCATTGTCCCTGTTATTCAAATATATTTTTGGGTAATTTCTCAAAATTTCTTAACTAAATCAGCTCAAGAAGATCAGATTTATGTGCCATTGGCGGTGCGCCATGTTAGTTAGAACTGGGGTTGCTTGCCACGTCACCCGGACACTGAAACTCTTCCAGGGTTCTCACTGGAGATTTGATTTGAACATTTGAGCGTAAGGGCCCACTACACTGTCGTTCCTTTGAAAGACCTTTCACCTACATACTCCAAAATCGAACTGCCTGCATTTTGACATAAAGTATCATCACATCAAATTTCATTAAAATTTGTCAAACATCACTCAAGTTATAGAACGGAAATCATTTTTGCATATTTAATGAGATATGACCTTTAGCCTACATACGAAATCAAACTTGGTCTGTAGTACCTTCACATCAAATTTCTTTAAAATCCCTCAAACATTACTAGTTTAATTTCCATTAGTTATAGAATAGAAAGCATATTTTTTACGGACGGACGGAAGGATGGATGGAAGGACGGTGGAGCTACTATATCCCCCACTGACTACTTCGTTGGCAAGGGGATAATAATAATTATAAAGGGACATAAGATTTGGAAAGCCTGCCTGTTCCATCTGTAACTGATGCAGTTGTTTCTTTTGCCTAGTTAAAATTGACAGGTGTGTGGGTTTGAAAGCCTGGTGCTGACTGAATTCCATTGGCATGGCATCATCTTTCAAAATCTTCCAATATTCACACAGCAATTCAAGGAATGATTTCCGCCTGTAAGATTTGACTGAAAATACTGGTTTTGTGGTATTAACATCATCATCTTAAGACATATTGAAGTTCATTTTTAATTTTCGGGCGGGGATTATGGGCAGAAGTCAGACCAAATGAACTTCAACATGACTGTAGATGAAGTTGAATCTTCCACAAAAACCACCATTTTCAGGTGGGGGTTACCGGCGGAAATCTTTCCAGATTCATTTCAATATTTTGTGTAAACTTGCTCCTTAAAGAAACTGGGTAAATAGTGTGCAGAACACAACCGGTAACTCCTCATTGGGACGAAGTCCTGTTGTCTGATGTTGCGCAACCACTGCTGTGACGAGTCTGGATTCGCCCAAGGGAAACCTGTGTTAGCTTATGCCCATGGGTAGGTCCAGGTTTCCCATTTTGTTGGAGCAACCAACAACCGCACACAGCTGCATTATGACTGATTTTATCGCTCAGGTTCTAATAATGATTTGTCATATTGAACCTCAATCATTCAGTGTAAAATTAAGCTGCAGCATGAGTCATAATCAAAACTACTTTGTTGACACTTTATATACATCAGCTGATTTCCTGGTGTCAAAGTGCGTCATCCGGGACATGGCCAAACAAAGAATTTTTTGACCGGCTAAAATATACAGAACTGTGGCATTCATGAACTTGTTCTAAAGAGTTGTATTTGAGGTTTGACTACTTGATTCATAAAAATCGCTAAAAATTTCCAAAAAAATATTTATGCAACCAGAAGAACATGTACATTTATTGGGTAAGAGCTGAAACAAATGTTTTCTTTGCCTTTAAACATAAAAAATTTTTAATTTGGTTATTTGGCTCTAAATATCCCTTAAGCAGCAGTAACACCAACCCAGATAGCGATAACGGACGTCCGACAGAAACTATGCAAAAGAAAATTATCTGGTGGTCAAAGTCGTCTCTGTTGCCGTTCAAGGCTCAAAATGCACAAAACTTCCCGCCGGATTGTAGGGACCTCACCTCCCAAGAAACGGGTGTGAATGGAGAAGAATGGATTGAAAATTTTGCCCTCTGTCGGACATCTGTTAACACTGTCTGGCAAGTTGTGACTGCTGCTTTATGGACTAACCCGAAGAGACTGGCTAAGGCGACAAGCATTGGTTATCTCTTTTAAAAGATGGTAATGGGCTTTAGCTTCAATTCTGCATCAAAACCTGAAGTTGTATTTACTGGGGTCGCACCGAAAATGCAGTTAAGATCAGTGGCCCACAAACAACTCAGTACACAATAGCTAACATATAAATAATTCAATCTTGAACGTTCAAATGATGCACATAAAACTTGTTTATGCGCAGAAAGACTATTAAGTTGGCAAATTTACAATTTACCATTTTTAAGTGGTGTGCCATGTTAGTCTTGAACTGAGGTAAGTGAAACATTGCTTGCAAAGTCAACATTTCAATTTTTTATATTCTGCAACCAGAAGAAAATTCTGCAATGCTCCATGTTTTCTTTAGCATTATATTCCAAGTTCATTTCAAAATCAGAATTTTAAGTATGCGTATGTCACTAATCTTGACCGAGGGGAAGATCCTAGGCTACAGTTTAAATGAACATTCATGTGCCCATTAGAAAGATACAATGCAAGCGAGAAAGGGGATATTACACACTGGTTTTAAATATAGAGAAACATTCATGATAAAATGTTGCCGAATTATTCTCAATATTGATATTCCCTTAAATGCCTAATTTAATTTAAGAAGAAAATGGGCCTAGTTAAGAGTGACGGACTGTCACTGCCATACCTACGGCATCTGGAATAGATGTTTGCCATTACATCAATTTGAAAAACAGTCATGGTAGGTATGCATTTTCTTTGTTTCTCTTTGCGTGAAGTTATTTGTAAAATTTTTAGGGAAGGTAGGTGATCTGGTTTCTTTTTTCCCCTCTGTCACAGCAATATGTACAGCAATTGCCAAACCTGAGAGAAACCTGAAAATGATTTTGGTGTATGCAACATTCAACATAAACATGCAAGAATTGACTTACTTGTACAAAACTTTAATAAACTGAAAGAACAAGAAAAGATGTCATAAAAAGTTTTCAAGATACTGTACAAGCACTGAATGGCACTGAGCTAGACCAAGACAACCAAGTTCTCAAGAATACTGTAATTTTTGTCTGTCATACTGTTTGTATCACAAAGTGGAGGAATACAGGAATCTGTAACCACGGGGTGTCCAAACATGTTTCATTGCATATACAGCAGTTCCAACTGCAGGTTGATCCAGCAAAACTAGTAACAAAAAATAGAACAAAGGATCCAGTAGCTTACCAGCACGCAATCTTAAAGTGATGATAAAAGTTATGAAAATTTCATGTGAAGTTTGACCTTTGAATCATTGATGGTCAATGTCAAGGTCACTAAATAGAAGTTCACATACATTTAAAATATAATACAATCTGTGATACATTCCTAAGCTCTGAAGCAGTTTTAGTGACACAAGTCATTGAAAATTCAACTTCAATTGCGAACTTTAAAGGGGACCTAACATGCTGATCCTTCTTTTAATCCATATTAGTAATGTTATAATGTTGGTTGTCCATGCTCAACCTCTGAAAAGATTCTAAACATAAGATACAGGGATTTTGCCGTAATCCAAGAACGTGATTTCGTGAGCGTGATTTCCTACCTGAACAGCTCCTCCCGAGATCTTCACAAGATCTGGGCAAAACGATAAAGCGATATTTATCACTAACAACTGGCCTCAAATGCAGGCTTTGTAAAATATCTGAAGATAAAGCCTGTATCGGTCACAACCGTCTGTGACTCACAGACACAGAAGCTGCAAGTTGCTTTTACTGCATAAGCCAACCTGAAGTGATAGCCACTTAATTGTGGCTGTAGCACAGCGGCTAACGTAGCCAAGTTACTGTTGCTAATGTTTGTGTCCTAAATATGCAAGAGTGATATCAGGGGAAATTCTTCAGATGGTGCGTGAACATAAACCTCATTTGAAGCTAACTTTTAATACTAGTTTGTAATTTGGATGCTTGGTACAACTGCTCACAGTAACAGAAATGCTGTCTGTAAAACCTGTATTGCAAGGGTTTGTCTCTGTGGTTATGACCTCACAGTTACCAGCCACTGCATGGTTAGTTTGCGTGCTGTGCTAATTAAATATGTGGCAGTTTCATCATAATGTTGGCCGATTGTAGCCACTACAGTTAGTGATCGCTTCACTTATCCATGACTGGGATCAGCCTGATACTTCACAAATTTCTGAGCTAGCTCTCTGGAGCTACCATGAAAGCAGTGCGAATGACAGAAGCTCTAACGTGTTCGGTATAACAAACGCTGCATTGCCATCGATTCAATATTAAATTCTTTCCTGTAAAAGTGATCGATTCGCTAGCTCCACATAAGCAACAGTTCACGCAGATGGAACTTACGGTCTGTATAACCTGTATTATGTTCATGAGATAACCGGAGCTCTATCTAGCTCTCGCAGGCTATCCATAATGCGCCCATTTTCCGCGAGGAAAAGCCGGTAATTCCGAAGCAATAAGTAAACCATTACCACGGGCAATTTCCCAAAAGGCCACTTAGCTTTTTTTCCCCAAAAAATGGTCCGATCTGAGAATGTCTTTCCTGGCCTGGATTCCCTACATTACCGCAAATGTTTTGGCATGGGTAACTAGTTTATTGATGCTGACTTTAGAGGTGCACACACGAACAGACAGACAGATGGACAGACAGACGACGAACTGATGACAATACCCTTTGGCCTGAAGTCGGGCCGAGGGTAAAAAAGCCGCTGTACTCACCAATTGTTGCCGTAGCAAACTATAGCCGATACCAAATTCGTGCTTGAGCTGCCAGACTTTCGCACTGCGTCCTCCACATTTGCCGTTGCATTTATTAGAACAAGTTAATTTCATTAGATCTATACACATGTACTCCGTTTGATTGCAGAATGCCTTGTCCCATCTACATCCGCCCCCCCCACAGAGCTGGCCAGTCAGAAGAAAGTGGGCACACTGGGAGTGGGGGCCATAAGGAAGAGCCACCCCAATGAGGCGTTTCAGGCAGAGACTACTATGGACTACAAATGGGTTTTTTGAGGATGGCAGTACGAGGGAAATAAGTAGCCTTTTTTACTTCACACGATCAGGAGTACTCTAGGGGAGTCAAAGACCAAAATATAAACTTGGAAAAATAGCATATTAGGTCCCCTTTAAAGTTGAGGACAGCAAATGGACTTCATATATGACTTTCTAAATGCCTGAATACAAACCTTGGCGCAATTTGTGACCATTTTGGTGATACAAGTCATTGTAATTTCACTGTTGAGTTTGACCCTCAAAGGTCACTGACAGTCAAGTTCAATGTCACCAAATGAAAGTTCATGTGACTTGCGTTCATGTGTTATGTCTGTGACAGAAACCTAGGCTCCATCTGCGACCACATTACTGTTGCAAGTCATTGAATATTCACTAGGTCACATTTGACTTTTGAAGGTCACCAAATGACAGTTCATATATGACTTCCTATCTCCATCTATAAAGCAAGGAGCGTCTGTCTGTGGCTTGCATATCTCTCTGACAGTTTGTCAGATCGGCCTACGCTTTCAGATATGGCTTGTGCATTGCACGATGGTGTGCATCCTTCATTTTTAAGCTTTTTGGATTAATTTTCAAAAAGTTACAATCCCATATGCCTGTGTAACTATCTAGCCTGTCGCACTCTCGCTCTAAGCTATAGACACGGCTCAGGAAAAAAGTTAAAAGAATCCCATATGCAACTGCTATACCGCACTTTCTCATCGGAAAGTTTGCATTGGATTATGGCATTCTAATTTGTAAGTAGGCCATTTCTTAAGTTTCACCACACTGTTCTCATCTGCTCATCGTGCTTGCGGTCATGGCTAGAACAAGGTCTAATTGACTAAAACATTGCCTAAAGTTCCCATACCAAAGCATGTTTTCAATATTTCATTTTCATGTCCGGATCTTCTTTAGGATTCAAAGTACTAGGTATGTGCAGTCTTAATTGATACTCCCAGAGTTAGCATGCGCTTGTGGATAGGCTATTCCTTGCTTTATCGCATTAATTGAGACCACTGTCCATTCCCTTCCCTGTGATTTCACTTGCTAGCATTTCTCACCCATTGCTTGAAATGTTGTGTTAGCAGTTTATTTTGTCCCCATCTTCCTCTGACAAATAAACGCTGGTCTCAGAAGGTTACACAGCCTCATTTGGCAATCCATGAAAAAGCTACTAAAGCTCCTACTTTTCTTTTGGAATATACTTCCTACGGGCACCAATTAGTGTCTCCAATGCAAACCTAGGCTCCATCTGTGACTGTTTGAGCAATTCGAGTCATTGTTATTATATTCTGTGAGGTTTGACCTTCGAAGGTCACGAACACTTAAGCTGCATGTCACCAAATGAAAGTTCAAGTGTGACTTCCTTCTTTAAGTCTGTGATACAAACCTGCGCTCCATCTGTGACCTTTTAAGTGATAGGAGTCATTGAATTTGACCTTCAAAAAGGTCAATATGGGGGTCACCAAATGAAAGTTCAAGCATGACTTCCTATAGGTCTCCAATACAACCCTACGCTCCATCACTAACCATTTTGCTGATATGAGTCATTGAAATTTCACAGTAAAGTTTGGCTGTTGAAGATCACTGAAGGTCAAGTTCAAGGTTGCCAAATGAAACTTCATAAATGACTTCCTGTATGCCCACAATAGAAATAGAAATAAAATGGAATCAAGTGTTTGTGATACCTGGCAATGAGTCTTTCACATTGCTGTGGAGGAATTCTGGCCCACTCTTCTTTGCGGAATGTTTTAATTCAGCCACATTAGAGGGTTTTTGAGCACGAACGGCCTGTTTAAGGTCATGCCACAGCATCACAATCGAACTTTGCTTAAGCCGCTCCAAAACCTTCCGTTTGCTTTTTTTTAAGCCATTCAGGGGTGGACTTGCTCGTGCATTTTGGATCATTGTCCCGCTGCATAACCCAAATGCGCTTAAGGTCACCAACTGATGGTTGGACATTCTCCTTCAGGATTTTCTGGTAGAGAGCAGAATTCATAGTTCCATCAATTACGACGAGTCGTCCAGGTCTTGAAGCAGCCCCAAACCATCACTACCACCACCATGTTTGACTTTTGGTACCATGTTCTTCTTATGAAATGATGTGTTAGTTTTACGCCTGATGTAACGGGATGCGCAACTTCCAAAAAGTTCAACTTTTCCCTCGTCAGTCCACAGAATATTTTTCCAAAAGTCTTGGGGATCATCAAGATGTATTTTGGCAAATGTGAGACGAGCCCTTCCCTTTTTGGTCAGCAGTAGTTTTCACCTTCCAACCCTCTCATGAAGGCCATTTTTGCTCAGTCTCTTTCTTATTGTTCAATCATGAATTCTGACTTGAAACTAGATCACTCGGCAACCGAGTACATGTATCCCCCGAAGGCCCCCCAGTTGGGCCCAGATGGTCCCAGAGTACCCAAAATCAGTAGGTGTCGTGAACTTACCATAATACATGTCCCTGCAAAATTTGAAAAGAATTGGTGCGCTTATGTGGGCTGTAGAGCGCTCGCAAGAAAATCTCTGCGTACGCGGACGCGTGACGACGCCAAATCCATAGTATCCTCCAAACTCGTTCAGGGGATACCATGAGGCAAGTGAGGCCTGCGGTTCTTTAAATGTTGTTCTGGGTTCTTTTGTGACCTCCTGCATGAGTCGTCGATCCGCTTTTGTTGTAATTCTGGTCGGCTGGCCACCCCTGGGAAGGTTCAAGTTTTCTCCATTTGTGGATAATGGCTTTCACTGTGATTCGCTAGAGTCCCAAAGCCTTACAAATGGCTTTGCCACCCTTTCCAGACTGATAGATGTCGATTTCTTTGTTTCTCACCTGTTCTTGAATTTCTTTAGTTCACAGAATGACATGTTGCTTTTTGAGATCCTTTAGCTTACTTCACTTTGTCAAACAGGTTCTATTTAAGGGATTTCTTGATTCAACAGGTCTGGCATTAATCAGGCCTCCCTGTGGCTTGTGAAACTGGACTCAAAAATGAGGTTAATCACAGTTAATTCATGATTTAACAAGGGGGGCAATTACTCTTCACATGAGCCAGGTAGGTTTGAAATCATCATTCCAAAACTGCATTTCGTATTTACTCTGGTTATCTTTGTCTTATATCAGAATTTGTTTGACGATCTGAAACATTTAAGTGTGAAAAATGTGCAAAAAAGTAAGAAATCAGGAAGGGGGCAAATAATTTTCCTGGCACTGTATGACTTCCTAAAAGTGTTCAATACACATATATTCCAAATCTTCAATATTTTCAAGCCGAGAAGCCTTTGAAAATTGTAACATTCCGCTTGAGCACAAGTTTGACCTTTCATGGCCATCTGAGGTCAACTTTAACACACCCAAAATATGGGTCATATATGACTTTGTATATGTGGATAATACAAACTTAATCTCCATCTGCAACCATTTAGTTTCCACTGGTGACTTTGCCCATTCTCCATAAGATCCAGTGTTCAAGAGCATCTAAAGTAGATTCTCAGACGGGACGTTGAACGCCCAATGTTTACAAACGAATCCATCAACGTTTACAAACAAATCACTGGCTTTTGTTGATATCTTGTATTGTTACATGACCAATTTCTTTCATCAACCAACGTTTTGTGAACATGCGTAGTTCATCCTTCTATTTCGGTTCGTTTGCGCAGGTGCAGCTCACTGATAGGCCAAGAAACAAAAACCATAAGGATCGACTTTAGATGCCCTTTAAAGTACAGCACCCCCACAAGACCCACTTCCATCGATTGAATTAAAATGGCACTCACACGGTACATAAAGTGTTTCAACATGAGTTGATAGCGAGATTTAGAGAAAAAGTTATTGGACAGTTTTTTTAGAGATTTTTTTTTTTTTTTTATTTCCCAGTCCTATCTTTAACACTAGGGCCAAAGTTTCAACGGCTCAAAAAACGGACAAAAATGATTGGACCAAAAACCAAAAAGAAAAAAAAAAAAAACGACTGGAGATATGGTCTCCTAGTATTATATGGCAAATTTATACGAAAACTCATCAGGCCAAAAATTAATTGTAATTCCATTGTTGAGTTTGACCCTAAAAGGTCACTGACAGTCAAGTTGAATGTCAGCAAATGAGAGTTCATGTGACATCCGAGATATCTGTAACACAAACCTATGTTCCATTTGTGACCGTTTTAGTGATAGAAGTCATTGAATTTTCACTCGGTCACATTTGACCTTTGAAGGTCAATATGAAGGTCACAAAATATAAGTTCATATAAGACTTCCTATGTGTCTCCAATACAAACCTCGGCTCCATCTGTGACCATTTCCAGGCATGTGCACCTCCATCATAACAAAGCATCATCCCCAACCATGAGCAAGTATAGTGAGCAGGATACAGAAAGGATGGATGGGCACATGGATGGACAGTACAACAGACAAAAATTAGCACCATTATTTTCCTATAGCACAGGGTAAAAATAAAACCATCAGCCCATACAGAGAGACATACGCACTCAAAAACAGTAGGAGCACATCAAAAGAGTGAAGACAAACGCACAAAAAGAAAGACATGAGTGGCAATCAATGAAAACAATGCAGTGAGTCATTTTTCAAACCAACATTTTGTCCAATTCCAAAAAATTCAGAAACAGGAAACTGTAATTAGCGGACAAATGACTGAAGTTAAATTCAAAATTAGAAATAAACAAGACACTTATATTTGGCTTGTAAATGTGTAAGTTCTCTAAATATCAACTCAAATATTAAACACTGTATTAACAATACTAAGTTCAAGACAATCTAGTTTAAGTGTAAAACCAAGCAAATCGCTGTTGTGGACCAAGTCACTGGATACATGGTCACACATTACAAATATTCAAGCGGTTCTACACTGACCTCTTCAAGTTTTGACAGCTTTCAGGTTGGTACAAGAAACAGAATTTGTCAGTGGGCTGCCCGCTGGCCATTCTTGGAAAAGCTAATGTGGGGAATGGGTATGCAATCTGAAAAAGCAAGAGGTCACAATTATAATTTGACACAGCAGCAAGCAAATTAAAAACAGCAGATAAATGTAGAGCAAACAAAATTCAGTCAATGCGAGAACGCAAAGGAGTAGCATAAATTATGGAATCATATCATTAGGGTTTGCATCTACGCATTCTAGAGCTGCAAGTGTGACAGAACTGTTAATGAACGACAACTGTAAGATAGCCATAACAAAATAAACATACCATTTTAGAAATCAATCAGTTCTTATTTTCTTCACATGGTCTCACCATTTTTTTTTGCACAAAAAAATACAGCTCTTTAAAGAAGGCATGGAAAACGGAAGGGGATTGACTTGACAGATTTGGAATAAACGCATGCGCTTCTTTGGACATTGACTACTCCAATTATCCAGTTCAAGAATATTAATTTCTGTCCAATGCAAGGCTTGAGACGTGCAACTGGATCACCATCTTTGTTTACATGGCATTTGCAATGGCTTGCCCGTAGAAGAGAAGTGATTTGGCATTTGTTTTAGACTTTTCTCCATCATGTAAATACAGCACTGGTCTCTTAGAAACACGGGGAAAGCTGCTGTTCCCATTAGATGGCAGCAAAAGTAGCCACACTAAGGATGATTTGACAGCATAACACAGTGCCACTGGGGGGTAATTTCACCTATGGATCAGTCCAGAAATACAGACAGTCGACATATTATAGAATAAATCAACATATAGGGCTCTATTTATGTGCCTTTTCATACAAAAATGTACATGGTAGTTACACACAATTTCATCCATCTCAAAAGCCATAATTATTGCCATTGTTTAGTTTGGTTGTTTTGTGCTCTCAAATAAAGCCATTTGCGTCACACTGGGTTAGACAGCACATTTGGCTGTGTGTCAATGGATAAGGCTGGCTCAATGCTAGTTTAATATCATAAAACTTTATTTGCGTTTTGACTCAACTCAGACCACCATTTAACAGGAATACTGTCGCTCTACGGTGGTTTCATAGGACTGAATCTCAGCTAGGCTAGCGTCATTGTGTGCTCAGTCGCACCAACCCATTGGGCCCCGAAGCCAGTGGCAATTGACAGTTGTATTTGGGGGGGTGGGGGTGTATCAGCAGAACGGCTAAACACTATACACTATCAGAATTTGTATCAAAGACTAAGATGTACAAATTACATTAAAAACTTTTTATAATTGGCCAAATATTTCAAAAATCAACTCAATCCCTAAATCATGCAATGTGTGACACACGCTTGCATGAATGCTCAGGGCAAGTAAAGTCGAAGGCGGGCAAGTGTTCTGGCACATGTTGGGGAGGAAAGGAAAAAGAAAACAAACAAAAAAAAAAATAGGACCAAGGGTCCTATAGCTTACAGGCAAGCAATCTTATAGTGATGATACAAGTTATTAAAATTTCATGCAAAATTTTACCTTTGAATCAATGAAGGTCAATGTCAAGGTTACTCAATAAAATTTCACGTTTCTAAGACCTCCTGTAATACCATCCTAAGCTCTGAAGCAGTTTTGGTGATACATGTCATTGAAAATTCAACGTGTCAATTGTGAACTTTAAAAGTCGCAGACGGTCAAGTTGAGGTCAGCAAATAGACTTCATATATGGCTTTCTAAATGTCTCTATACAAACCTTGGCTCAATCAGTGACCATTTTGGTGATACAAGTCATTGTATTATGTCAGGTTTTATCTTCAAAGGTTTTATCACCCAGAGACAAGTTGAAAGTCACCAAATGAAAGTTCATGTGTGACTTCCTTCATGTCTGTTATACAAACTTGGGCTCCATTTCTGACCTTTTAACTGATAGAAGTCATTGAATTTTCACTAAGTCAAGTTTGTCCTTCCAAGGTCAATATGAAGGTCACCAAATGAAAGTTCATACTGTACATGACTTGCTATATGCCTCCAATACAAACCTGCTCTCTATATGTAACGATTACTGATATTGAAATTTGACTGTGAAGTTCAGCCGTTGAAGGTGACTGAATGTCAAGTTCAAGACCATGAAATGAAACTTCATACATGACTTCCTATATGCCCACAATACAAACCTAAGCTCTATCTGTAATAGTTTCGGTGATAGAAGTCATTGAAATTTCCATCGTCTTTGAAATGCCATAGTTAAAAAAACATCCGTGACAGAACATTCGAATGCAGAATTAAACACCACTAGTAGCAACCCAATTCAAGTGAGCTTGTTGGAATTGTTTCTCCTCAGTCTGAGCCCAACCAATTGTGGCTGGAACTAAACCAGCATACATTGAGGGGCACCAATACAAATTTTGAGAACCACTGTCTTCGGAAATCTCTCAGCAAAATCCTGATCGGAACAGTAAACGTGTTCCAAAAGCGACCAAACCACAGAAAAGCAGTAAATCCTGGCCCAAATTCCATCACTGAGCCTTGCACACCAACCTTCCTCTCACACTGATGCTCAAATCGCAGAGCTCCCGAGCTCACACTCAGGCTTGTCTGCAGGCAGGGGCAGACTGGCCATCGGGACCAGGAGTTTTCCCTGTGGGCTGCTAGGTCAGTGGGCCGGACTGGCCGGCAAAAAACAAAAAAAAAAAAAAACCTGCAGTTTCCTATACAGCCCATAGCTCCGTGACCAGCGGCCCATAATGACATGCGCATGAGTAAGGGTGGATCAGCCTCCTTGATTATGATAGACACACTGGCACCTGATGGGTAAAATACGGGGCAAGTGAGGGCGCCCCAGTGGCTCATCGGCTCAAGTGTGCGTAATATAAAGGCTCTGTCCTTCCCGCAGCGACCTGGGTTCGATTCCAGCTCAAGTCATTTGCTGCATGTCTTCCCCCAATCTTCTCCCCAACTTTCCTGTCTGTCTACACTGGACAACTGAAAAATAAAAGGAAAAATTCCTGAAAAAATAATCTTTAAAAAAAAATAATAATAATAATAACAACAATACGGGGCAAGTGCAAGCATCTACTCCATTTTGTCCTGCGGATAACTAACTACTGGGCCATTTATGTTGCAAGAACTATGACTCAGTTTTATTTGAAACTATTTCTTTGAAACACTGCCTAACTATGAAGGAGTTAAGTCACATCAATGAAATTTGGTACATATAAAGGTCAGATACATATAATTCTTTGGTGCAAATTTCATTACCCTGAGTAACTGTTCACAAGGTCAACCGACCCCCCGAATAGGGGTAATTTTGGAGATTTTTTTGTGAAAATCCGACTTTGGACCCTAGCCATACCTTTACTCATTGTTTTATAAGTCTATGCTTGCAGGGAGTTATTTAGCTGTATGTAGAGATTATGTATAAGCAATTTGGGTATCCTCAGATCAATGGTTCGGCCACCAGGTAAGCCTTAAAATCGCAAAAATAATTTCCACTAGAAAAAAAACTTTCATTTTCAGGTGCCCATATCTTCAAAAGGAAGCAAGATACACGGTTTTTGATTGCAGATTCTGAAAGCTTGTGTGGAAATTACCCCAGGTAGCAATTTTCAGCTTTGTAGCTTTTTCAAATCCAAAAATATGATCATTTGAAAATGAAAAAAATCCGCGACGCAGCGCGCAACGGCGAAAGAGGGGGGGGTCTGGCCATATTTTCTGACGGCCGTAATTTCAAAACGGCTTGGACTTTTGGCCTGGAATTTTCTGTGTGTTCGTTATTTGCATGAATGAACATTTTCATGGAGTTTCAGCAAAATCTAAGAGGGTCACCTGGGGACCATTAGGTGATTTGGCATGGAATGACCCATAAACTCAAGAACTAATAATGTCAATGTTTTAAGGGAAATATGGTCCAATATGATGTTAAAATGCATACTTTTTTGTAAAACAACTTGAATTTTTTTGGCTGGCCACGACCTCCCCATCCCTGCCCCCTTGAGATTGGGACGGTCAGGTACGAATTGCCGAGCCACGTTTTTTTTTGCCCCAGTCCGCCACTGACTGCAGGGACCATTCTAATGTAAGCACCAAACAAATCCCTGCCAAGTTGGGTCTAGTTCAAATTTGCGAGTCAAAGGGCTGTGTAATGCCAGGCGATAGAGAGAGGTCCACTACAGGACAGTGTACCACTCAAAAGCACACAGTAGTCCACCGCATATGACTGTGTGAATGTCTGCACAGCTCTCGCATCTCCATGAACGATATAGGCATGTTCACACAATTAGACCGCAGACTTTCAACTGCCCTGAACTCAAATTCAAGCATGCTACTGCAATCATAATTATAGCTTTAGAATTTTAACATCGTACAGCATTAATAACAAGCGGGCTTCCTTCAAGGTCGCTGACATTAACTACCATGCACTACAATGCTGAGCAGTGGAACAGAACTGCAGTGATGTAAAACCACAATGCAAATGTACACTTCAATTGATCAAGCCCAATCTAGCACTAAGTTTCAGTTTTACAGTTCATCATCATCATAAAACTGAATAATGATGACAGTTTAACAATGTCTTTTGGTAGAGAAAATGCATGACTTACTGTAGTGCTTGCATCCAAATGAAGAGCAGTCATTTTACTTCTGTCAAGACTAGTTACAGCCTCTGGTATTATGCAGTATGCTAACCTATTGGCTCCAGATACATTTCTACCACAGTTCAATCCATTGATCCTTTTCCTCCTGCATCAACCATCACACTGAAAAAAATACAAAATCTCACCAAGTATTTCAATCTAGCATTTCAGCTTAAAACAGCTCTCAAATACTTTTTCTCTCTCAAAAAAAGTGGCAGAATCATATTTCTGAGAAAAAAGGAAACAGAAGCAAGTATTTGAATCTAAATAAGATCAAAATGCTTCGCCAGATTTTTTGCAGTGCACCAACTTAAACCTACTGCATACTTCATGTGACCAAAATTGAAACAAAATGATCAGGTACACCATGTAAATGACTCCATATTTATTATTGCTCTACCTTGCACCAGCTCTTTTCTCCCAACCACGAATACAGACCTGTATACAGTTTTCAAAACATATTCTGCTGCTGAGGGCCGAGATTAATATCACAAATGAAGTAAAAAATGCAAAGTAAAGGCATTTTGTGTGGTTCCCCAGAGATCATAATCCTCTCCCATCTCCAGACAGCACTTGAAGTAAAACCATTCCAGGCGTGACACCATGAAAGTGCAAGCATGGGTAACATTCTGGATGCTCAGCTCTTCATACCATTAGTAAACTACCCTTGCTCAATGTTTATAACTGATTACAACCAACACACTGCTGGACAGGCCTCCAAGAGAAGAGCCATTCCATCTCAAATGGACCAGGGGGTGACACTACACAGTCACAGATTTAGTTGATTTTTGCTCCAATAGGTGCTGTATGTACATGGACAAAAATCCCAAAATTTTGACTGCCAACTCCAACTGGTTACAAATTGGTTGCCATTTTAAAGTGTATATTTCAGGTTAAACACTACTCTCGTCTAATGTGTACGTGAAGCCTTCAAAATATACAAACAGTGCTTCAGTATTTCTAAAACTATCTATCTATAAAAGAACGCTTAGTTCTGTCATCCACTCTTTCCCATCCTTTTTGACAATTTCTATGAGTTTTATGCCCCAAGTTTCTACATCATTGTTTCAACGGTGGAACTCTGGGCAATAAGCCATCTTTAATGGTTAAGGCAACACGTGGTTCCATTGGTTGAAGAAGTCTCGCGTGGCTGGGAATCCACCATAGAAGAATACTTATGCAGAACTGTTACTCATGAGCCATTGCGTATTATGCAAAGGGCTCGTTCTGTGTCAGTTGGACTAACCTTCCCGGATAACCATCTCTGAATTTCTTCCTACTTGAATAAATCAGTTATCAATGTATCTGAAGTACTCTCCCCAAATATTTAATCAAAATTCCACATGGTCCTCAAGTTTCAGGCCTTTACATGGGAGGGGGGGTCTGCGCTCCTGAGCAGATCCTTATTTCTGGGCCATTTTGAGGGGGCTACTATGAGAAATCCAAAAGTGGTACAGGTCTAAATTTAATTACACAAGTAGTACTACTTATAGAGACTAGGGAGAAAATATAAAATCATACCCCTTGCGTCATGGGCTGATGCACCAAGGCTCGGAAAACGAGGGAAAAAAAAAAAAAAAGTCAATGGGCCAAAACAAATTTTCAATAATCAAAAATTTGTCAAAATTAGAATTCCATCTCCAGCAACTTAATCTTTGGGCTGCTAATTAAGGTAGATATCGAGCTTGTATGGGCATAACAATTATTCCTTAAAACACCATACAGGTGGCGCCACTGGTGGCCAAAGTCAGCCAATATAGTGAAATAGCCTAATTTCGGCAGCCATTAAGGCCATGTGGCCCAACTTTTATCCATTTGCAATATTTTTTCCTTGAAAGACTACATTTTTAGCTTTTGATTGAATGTGGTTCTTACAGTATTCCATATTTCTGGGTGAAATAATTTCATCAAATGCGGTATTTTGTCTATCATTTAAGTTTGTTCCTGCCGTTTCCCACATGGACTACCTCAGGATACAGTTGTAATCAGTGTTAGAAGTACTAAAATAGGTACCAGGAGACATGTTGATGCCCACTAACTATATCTGAATAAAAAACACCATGGCCTGGCACCATATTTTGGCACGAATGTAAGCTCCAATGTGCCTGGATCTTTGTCAACTCAACCAGAGCCCCCAGATGACCATCTTGGATTTCCTTCTAATTCAGGAATAAGAATTACCAATGTATCTGAAGTACTCTCCCCAAATATTTCACCATATTTTTACATTCATCATAACAACAGCTAACAGGACTAGTGGGATGAAAATAGGTCATGAGATTCAATAGCAATGAGACCACTCTAGTCAAAGTCTGGAAAGTCATACAGTACTGGAACTTCAGTAGAGATTATATTGCTCAAAAGTGTCACAAATTGTTTTGAATTCATGGTTCTGAATTTTGTAGTTGGTGGTGTAATTTCACACAGAATATCACCCTGGGATCCACAAGATATCCTCCCTGGCAGGCCACTTGAACAATTTTGTTGGACCTCTGGGTGACAAATTTGATGCTATAGTCCTCATTGTCTGTACAAAATTCCAGAACCATTCCAATTCCCCAGTATCAATCATATGCACAACCCACTTACTGTCCAGCACTTGGGGTAGTGATTTGTTCTCACAGTGTGACAGCCTTGCACATGCACCATTGTAATGTTATCTTCAGTGGAGATGTGCTTGGCTATGAGTCCACCCTCTATTGGCTCAGAGATGTAACACATCATCTGTACCATATAGCTTTATGTTTTTTTTTTTGATTAGTGACCAAATAGTGACCATTGTGAGTGGTTGAAGTCAAAGTGTAGTTCTGATTCATTCTTCTGTCATTCCAATATTTTAATATCTGGACCAGTATTCCAACCAGCGTCTAAATCTGTTAATTAATTGATTATCTCCCTGTTTTGACAGATCAATATAGTCATGTTATATGTTGTGGAAAAAGAAAACCAACAGGAATCTGATCATCATAGGTGAGTCTTAATATGGATTGATGAGGGATGTGTGTGATTTTCACTGATTACAGCGGTATGCTAAGGTGTCTACGTGGGAAATGGTAGGAACAAGTTTAAAATGGTAGACAAAATACCGCACTTTGATGAAATTATTTCACCCAGAAAGAAATACAGAAAACCTTAGGAACCACATTAAATCAAAAGCTTAAAATGTGGTCTTTCAAGGAAAAAATATTGCGAATAGATAGAAGTTGGGCCACATGGCCTTAATGGCCACCGAAATTAGGCTATTTCTCTAAATTGGCTGACTCTGGCCACCAATGGCGCGACCTGTATGGTGTTTTAAGGAATAATTGTTATGCCCATGCAAGCTCAACATCTACCTTTATTAGCAGCCCAAAGATTTAGTTGCTGGAGATAAAAAATTTGTCAAAATTAGAATTCTATTTATTCCAGGCCTCGGTGCATCAGCACATGACACAAGGGGTATGATTTTATATTTTCTCCCTGGTCTCTATAGGTAGTACTACTTGTGTAATTAATCTTAGACCTGTACCGTTTTTGGATTTCTCATAGTAGCCCCTTCAAAATGGCCCAGAAATAAGGATTTGCTCAGGAGCACAGACCCCCCTCCCACTTAAAGCCTGAAACTCGAGGACTATGTGGAATTTTGATTAAATATTTGGGGAGAGTACTTCAGATACATTCATAAATGATACATCAAAGTAGGAAGAAATTTGGAGATGGTCATCCGGGAAGGTTGATCCAATTGACACAGAATGAGCCAAAGGAGTTTGGAAATGACCAGATGGCGCTGCAGTTCAGATAGCTAGGTGCGCAAAAATGGAACATTTTTGATGGATACATGTGCACTTATTTAAACGAAAGTTCTATTTAAGGCACGCAAAGGTGCGAAACCTTTCATGAAAAGGCCTGACAGCTCCTCAAAAGTGAGGCCAAAACATTTATCGCCATCTAGTGGCTGACTGCAGTACAAGTTATAAGCCTGTCGCCTCCACGTAAGTGAATAGGACTTGTGCCTCACCAAAATATTTAAGCACGTGTCACATAGCGGTGTTCACTGTTTACAAACAATGACGTCAAAGTTGTACATGCGCAGTTGTACATGCACAGAAAGCATGATCGGGACATTAATAACATGGAAAGTAGCCTCTTTGTTTCTTTGCTTAAAGTCCTCAAAAACGGTCATTCCTGCAGCCTAAGTGAACCTGTTGGTGCAACCTATAACCCAACAACTGACTGACATTGCCATTTTAGATCTTTTATTAAGTACATACAGGCCTGCCAAAGAAAACGTAGCCTCAGCGCACAAAAACTTTGAAATGCCTACATTAATCGCGGAAATAGCAACAGAAAAATAATACCCCGCTACCGAAACTGCAAAACCCGCAACATAGTCTTATGCTACGAGTCAACAGTTTATGAAAGTGCAACATCTTCATTCGCATCCGTCTTTGCCATTTACTGCGCTTGCGCGTACCGGCCCAGGCTGCTTTCAGAGATAGCGGAATCAGACGTGTCTCCTTCGGTTGGTAAGTAAAACTTCCAAATATGACGTTATTGTTAATGCAGATGTTTAACAATGAATTGTAAGACGTAGCTGTTACATCCACATTCTCGTAAATTCGCTTATTTTAGCATGTCACCCTGCCGAAAATGAACGATGCACTGTCGATTTCGCTGAAGTCTTAGAGTTGCCTACTTGACGACTTTCTCGCTTAATCTGGCGACTTTGTTTGTCCACTCAAGACGTATGTATACGTCTTGAGAATGTCGTCAAGTTGGCAACTCTAAGACTATAGCGAAATCGACAGTGCATCGTTCATTTTCGGCAGGGTGACATGCTAAAATAAGCGAATTTACGAGAATGTGGATGTAACAGCTACGTCTTACAATTCATTGTTAAACATCTGCATTAACAATAACGTCATATTTGGAAGTTTTACTTACCAACCGAAGGAGACACGCCTGATTCCGCCATCTCTGAAAGCAGCCTGGGCCGGTATGCGCAAGCGCAGTAAATGGCAAAGACGGATGCGATAGAAGATGTTGCTGTTTCATAGTCTTATGCAACGAGTCAACAGTTTATGTTGCGGTTTTTGCAGTTTCGGTAGCGGGGTATTATTTTTCTGTTGCTATTTCCGCGATTAATGTAGGCATTTCAAAGTTTTTGTGTGCTGAGGCTACGTTTTCTTTGGTAGGCCTGACATAGAAGACGGAAATCTACTAGTAAACTTAGAGTAAGATGAGCCTTTTTGTCAACCACGAATCAAAACCTTGACGTCATCATGAACATCGCCCTAAGTTTTTTTTCCCCAAGATTTGTCATTTTAAGTAGTTCTTACCAGGCTGGTGTATGCTCACCAGTTCATTTTTCAGAAAACCTTTGCTCTATTTAGTTATTCGAGAATATAAAAAAGGATGTAATCTCATGACTGACAGTTTTGAATGGCAGCTTCTTTTTGAAAGTTGTAGCATGCTGATTTACTTCAAGGAATTGTGCGGAGCTGGAGTGCGACCGTCAAGAAGAGATATCATGTTAACATTACACGTGCAGAAGTTACTAGGTCCCAGTGCATCTAAATATAGCCCATTGCAATCTAGAAGTCTAAAGAAATTTGATTGTAAAACAGCCTTTGCTCCAAACATGGCATCATATACTGTTTGCAGCGATGCTATTGTAGAGAGGTATAGCAAGCTAGCTAGTCTAACAACATTTTATAATGGGAACCATTGACAGCAACAGAAATCGCTGGTAAAACACTTTTTACTTTGACCATTGCATGATGTAGCTACAGTTCGCAGCAATTTATTGCTAGCTTAAGTGACACAAAAACTGATGGCTAGCTAGCTACCTAACCAACATTACCAGATAAAGATTCAGTTGGGTCACCCTCATTAGCTTGGTGGCTAGCTAGCTAGAACTAGCATTAAAACCCATGATGTTGGGCAGTCTATTCACCCTTAGCAGGATATGGTCAAGGATTTTTTTGCTTTTAGCCACCGTGGCTAAACAACCTGATAATGTTTTTGCCACAAAGAAATATTTTTAGGTGCACAACCAAAACACTGCATTGCACGTGCAACTTAACAATATAAGCTCAGTATATGTATGTGTCTTAAGCAATAACTACAAAAACAAACTACAAATGTAATGCATGTATTCCACACATTCATTTCTGAACCTGAATTTAAGAGATAAATTATCTAAGGGCAGATATGTTTATTTTTGCACTACTTGATCAGCAAAACTAAGTCTACATTTGAGTCCACCAATACCATTTTAGATAATGACTAACATTTGCACCCACTGTTGTAGAAAACCACAAACATTTGAATCTGCTGAAATAAAAAGTACATCATGAATAAGTATAGACAAAATCCACAACCTCAAGTTAAGCATCACAATACCACTGAAAAGACAAACAAGTTCAAGGACAGATCATGAACTGACACTAAAATGTGTCACAGGAACCCTAATTAAAATCCAAAACTATCACAGATATCTCAAGAGGCACTTATGCTGATTTAGAAAGGCCCAGTGGAACATCCTCCAGTACATACATATGTTTCCTGTTAACCTTATGATCATACAGCAATCTAGCTAGCTAGCTAACGTTAACTAAGAAAATATGACTTATGTACAAAGATTTTAAGTGATATACAACTTGTGATAGGCATGAACTTCTGATGTGTTTTGCAGACTTTCGTGCAGCTGACCAGTTTTTAAAGATTTGAGACGCTTGCGTAGCTTACTAGCTGAAGAGAAATCACAGTTATAGCAGGGTAGTTGGTAAAGTTAGAAAAGCCAAATGGCATAGCTCAAATATGATCATTATTTACAAAGATTTTAGTTAAATAGCATTAGCTAGCTAGCAATTTGGCCATATAATCTGAAGAGGGACGTTATATGGGGTCGCATACATACCGATGTTACACGGCTTAAATTCGCTTGCTATGAAATAATGTCTCAGCCTGAACTTTCTGCTTACTCTTCTGATAACAGAACTGTGTTAATTAATGTTAAAGGAGGCCGTGTGGGTGTGACCCCACTGAAAGTGACCAATCTGAATCGTCAAAACTCCCATAACAATGAGGTTTGAGAATCCCAAGTTCGCACCCCACTCAGAGAGGGGAATCTGGCAACAGCATGATATGTTCCGATTGAATATCAAAAGTTATGATGAAAGCATCGCCATAAGAAATCTATCACTACAAATAGATTTCTTTCATCAATGGCGATGTGGCGAATGGCTAGCGCGCACCTAGCTTATACTCCATTTACCTTATTATGAAAGTTAGCTAGCTTGAATTTTTAAAGAAGGTATGCATGATCTAGTTCGCTAGCTACTTATCCACAGTCAATGCATTAGCTAGCTAGCTACTATTGCACATCCGCTAAGCAACACTGCCTAAAGCAAGGAAAACAGCAAATGTATTTTAGTGTCATATGACTGTTCTTGGAAAAGATCTGAATCATCAAACCCTTTAATAAGCATAGAGTGCTGCCGGATAGCTCACTCAGTTAAGGCACTGCGCTGCAGTGCAGAGGTGACTATCACATCGCGGGTTCGAGCCCCGGCGTACCCACCGGCAGGGGTCGGCAACTTTTTCAGCGTAGCGCACAATTGGCCATCGCGCTACAGGGTTCCAAATTAGGAAGGGACTGCCGGATTTGATAAAATAGTAGCTTTGTTCGTTGCTCCAGCGCCTCCTGCTGGCCAGACGGGCGCTCGTCAGGAAGAGTCTGGGTTTGTTCATGTCCGGGTATCCTCCGCCCTCGTTCTGAACTTACGAGGATTCAACCAATGAGTGTATAAGAATCAGTGGCTGACGGGCACATGCTTCGGAGGAGAGTCGTGAACGGTCTTCACTATCCCGAGTTGGCAGCAAGGGGTCGCATACGAGCAAGCTTTGTCCATAGTTCACCAATTGGGCATTCCAGATTCCGGTGGGATTGGAGATGCCAAATTTATTAAATAAATAAATAAATAAAAAATAAGCCCAGAGTGGTAGCTGAACCGATTTGTGAAAGGAGAAAGGTGGTATGGGGAAAAATTTAAAACCTTACTGAATATAAAATCATTTAATTTAATTGCTTTATGAAATTGTTTAACAACAAGGGGCACTGCGGGGATGTTACAGCTGCATATCTTCCAGTTACAAGAGTATGGGGTCATGGACATTGTTAGTATGGTGGATTGCGTTTCAAGTCTGTACTCCCCTCAAAACACAATTTTGATTCATACCTGTTAAATTATTTTGAATTATGGGGGGGGGGGGGGGGGGTGGACTCCCACACACTGTCTATGCCACTTGGAAATTTAAAAATAAATACATTTATTGGGAATATTATTCGGAATGACATTTTGGTACAAACACCTTCATCAGGTGATTTTACAACGAGTGAAGAGACGCCATCTTAAATAGGTTGGTTGATCCACGTTGACCAATCAAGATGCTCCGCAGACTGCCATCACTCTTCATTGTGTGAATGCAGTGGTGGGGGGTGGGGGGCTAGCTAAACTGAAATGGAAGGAACAAACTGTGAAACCATTTAGTTGATGCACAGTAATGGCAAATTTGTATATTTGGCTCTGCAGTATTGAAATCTTGGTACTTATGAGACTACAGTTGTGCCCCTCTGACTTTAAATTGGGTATAGAGCCTTGCCCTCGTCTTAAACTAAAGCTGAGCTGCGACCTATGGTTCATCTAGTTTCCTAGTGGTGATCCTTCCTGCCACGTTTGCAAATTGTAAGATGTTGTATCCATCCTGAGAGGGCTTGCTTATTCCCTTTGGTGTTGTAGACAAGTGCACTGGCAGGTGCTTCTGGCTGGTGAGCAGCTCCTGTTGTGATAACCTGCTGGGTAGCTGTGTCATGTGTGCCTCTGCATCTGACAAATCGTACCCACAGCTCACTTTGATTCAGGTCCCAGCTGAGCTCATTTATCACACAGTAGCCGTGTAGTACCTTAGCTCCCTCTGTGCTTATTTCTCTTTTTCTTTAATCATTTAACTTCCATGATTTGGACTGGGGCCAGTTTACTTCAACTTTGTCATTCTGTCATGGTGCATCTGCAACTATGGGTAACATTTCAGCACTTCTTGATCTGTTTTTAATTTTGGTTTTAATTCATGATGCTAGTTGCATTTATACCCATTATAACCAGGGTCCTTGCTGGCTTTTTCAAGTTCTTAGCCATGTTATTAGCCTTAATTAATTTATTTTCATCAGCCATATTTGATTGGTGTTTCTTAGAAGTGAAACCACCAATATATTACTTGCATCATTTGGGGCTACCAACTTCAATGCCCTGGGCAGGTATGCCAATGTTTGACAGTGCATTTTTATTTGTCATAAAGAATTTGCATTCACCACTGACTACTGCTAGTAAATTTCTTCTCAACTGATGGATTATATTAGTCAAGAATGAGTACCAGTGGGAACCGTGCCGAAACACTGCAAAGTTTTTTCTTAGGAAAGTGATCTGAGCATAACCCTTATCCTGAAACTTCCAGGAGTAAAATTAATAGTTTAGTTCAAGATACCAGCTTCACATTTTGAACATTTGCATCAGGACAGCCCGTTTCCAGTTGTATAATGTTTTTTTATGGTTCACCTTGTCATATGTGAGCAACATGCATGAATGTGGGCATGAAACAATTTTTTTTCATTTAGAAAGCATCATAACTCAGATTTCAATCACTTGGTTGCCAAAAGAATACTACAATATGAGAAATAAATACCATAATTTAAATGTGGAGATATAGAGGGCCAAAAATGCTCCTAAGCACTTTTTTTTTTTTTTTTTTGGGTGCAGATTTCAACAAGAAATAAAATGTTAAATATGCAGTTGTAAAACTTTAGTCTCAGCAGTTAAAGACAAATTTTAATCAACAACCCATGAAAATTTCATGCATCAAGTTTCAACAGTTCAAATTTAAAGCTTATGGAACTTCATAGTTTTTTCTTCATAGCACTCATTTCTACAGTAAAATCTGAGCCAAGCCCCTCCAATTCAAGACCCTGCATGTCAAAAACTAAAACCATTTTAAATTCCAGAGATCAACTTGGTTCCCAAATATCCCAATTACCCTGCTCAATTGCCCTGCTGAATTAAATGGAATGTGTATTTAAATGATGCACGAGATCTAGACATTAACCACCTCATGTAATGCTGCAGCCATACCAATGTGGCGTCCTAGGTCTGAATATTTGGGACATGCCTTCAATTAAGCCCTGCAACCAGCAGATACATGCATCTGACATCATCCTACAATATTTAAAAAACCTTTTTGAAATGTGAACCTACTTCAGAAATGATATAGTTTGAGGGGTTTAGAGAAAATGTGGCACAGGAGGCTGAATATCTTTAAAAAAGTACCAGATGACTAAAAACGTACAATGGTAGTATTTGCAGTTGGAACAAAAACTACTATATACTGGGTTCCACGGGACAGACGTTGGGAACCACTTGATCTAGGTCATACAATTTACAATTATGCTAAATCATATCGCATTTCACGGTGACATAAACCACGTACCTTTTACCACAGTAACTTACATTAAATTATTTAACATCTTCACGCAGGCACGAATTTCAGACTGGGTCACAGTGTCTGAGCCCGCTATATTTAGGCAAGGCTTGTAGGCCATACTCACAAGATCCCTGGTCTGACTACTAAGCCTTCTGTGGCCATTTGTCAAAATAATTACAAATCGTCTCGCTCCGTCGATAAGAGGAAGACTTCGTTAGCCTCGGCTCCTTGCTGACAGTTTTATAGATGCACTGTTTATCCAGTCATTCCGCAGCGGTAAGACAAATAAACTGCAATAAAAGGGCGCGTGGCTGGCAGCAGACAAGTTCATTGTTGGTTTCCAGCATCTTCCTCTCCTGGAGATGGACGAGCCAGTCTAAATGATGCACTTTACAGATCGTCTTCATTCATGAGACAATTTGCGCTTTTCTGCAGGATTGCAGACAATAATGGGTCTTAAAAGCGAGGTTAAAATACTAACGCCAGATCAACTGACCGTTACAATGTTTCTTCAGCGTTGCATGCATTATAAAGTCAACATTAACTTTCATTTCCAAACAATGTTTTGACACGTTGCGGTAACAGTTCATCGTGGTTGATCTCATTTGTTACATTTAGCTAAACGGAGGTCCGATGCATTTCACTCGACTATCTTTTTTTTTTTTTTCCCCCCCTTTCACTACTCATTTCCATGGATTCAGTTCATAAATGATCACACGCTTCATGCTATTAAAGTGATTATCACCCACAAAGAAATTAGAATTCTGCAAATATATCTAACATTAGTTAAATGTTAGCGAGCAATCCATAAATCAAGCCCACGACTCCTATTTAACCACAGATCAATAACCAGGCAGTATGAGCCTGGCTCCACATCTCTTCTTACCGGACCAAATCGACTGAAGTAAATTTTAATAAATATGCATAACAAGCAAACTGGATACCGTTACGTTAGCCAAGTAGCGTGCTAAGGCTGAGCAATCATAGCGAGCTAATCGCTACCACGTCGTCAGCCAGATCCCTTGTTCTACTGCTTATGTTCACAATGGTTTAGCCGAATGTCAATTTGCATAATTTTTTTTTTATTGAACTCTCCATATAACTTGGGTCAAGCGATCATAGCTACCCGTTTAACATACACGCCATCGCACTAAAATTTCTTCTAAAATGGTCACAGAACGAACTAACAAGACACCATTTTGAAAGCAATCGGAGACCGCAGAAAGAAAAATGTATAGCTAGCCGGGCAAAAGTAGGCACATACCACGATCGCGTTCACTGCCCGGCCACGTTTTGCGTTTAGCATCCATGTCCATCGCTTATTCCTTATTCTAACTATTAGCTCCAAGGGCATAATGACTGCTGAAATGGTATTCGAGCTGCTGCCCTTTTCTCGCCACCTCAATAACCATCAGCGTATTGCGGGATTCACCATTTGTAATATTTTCTACCTTCCATTATGCCCATTCCATCGTGGGACTGGGCAGTTGAAGAAAAGAATGCAAGGAATGGTTGAAAAACAAATAAATAAGGAATTGGGCCTTACCAATGTCGTTTATCCAGTTGCGATTATTTTTATTTGTTCCCGGTGTACAGTGAAGCTGCTCACAGTTCCTTCTGCGTTTATTTCTCTCAGTATTATTTCCCTAGCGCTGACAGGATTTGGGCTGGCTTCGCTCCGGCGATTTCAGGCTTGGAGCAGCGTTGGTAACATGGACACACAGAGTGGGGGATGGAACACGGACAGCGAGGGGAGGGGGACATTGTTTGTGACGCGGAAAGAGAACCGAACAGACCGCCCACAATCCCATCGCTTTGTACGGGTGAAATTCACTTTCTTTACGAACACCGTGCTTCGATGCCTATTATTAGACCTTGCGCAGTTGCAGCGACATCTTGACTTTCTTCGAGTGTTCCGTGTGACACTGAATCTTCATAACCATCTCCTCGTGGAAAAATAATGCAGAGGTTTGCTGCATATCCACGGATTTCCATGATCCAATGACCAGACGTAACACAAGCACAGAAATACGCTCTTAGCACTGTTGTTTAATTACGAGATACCAAACACCGGATTCTCGTTCATCTCGTCTTGATTATGTTTTTTTTTTTTTGTGATCAGAAGTCTCAGTCTTGCAGCACGCCGCCATATCATCCAAACTTTGTTGTCTGAGGCTACATGATGCTACCATTACAAGCTTTTTATTTAATTCTCCCGCTGTATTTGGATGTAGTTCATTCTAGCTGACGTTCGAGTGATGAAGAAATGGATCTCAGTGGTCTGTTGACTTGATAGATTGTGTTCATAGTATCACGAAGTGACTGACGACACACAAGAGATCCGCATGCACAGGGGTCACCAACCCTGTTCCTAGAGGGCGACCATCCTGTAGGTTTCTGCTCTATCTCCAATTGGGCACACCTGATTCAATTAATTAGCTACTTAATTGCCGAGCTCGTGATCTTGTTAAGTAGCTAATTAGTTGAATGAGGTCTGCTGAATAGCAGGTAGAGCAGAAAGCTACAGGATGGTAGCCCTCCAGGAACAGGGTTGGTGACCCCTGCGCATGCATGGAGAAGAGTGAACAATGATTTGCCAAGGATGTGTTAACTTTTTCAATCATGAAAAATACTGAAAAATGCCGCGCACTCGCACCTCTGATGCATATATTCATGAAGACAATTGTACATTTTGTTAATGCTTTAAGGCAGTGTTTCTCAAACCTCTCCTGGAGGACCACCTGCCCTGCCTGTTTTAGATCTTTCCCTGCCCCAGCACAGGTGATTCAAATAATCAGGATGTTATCAATGAGCTTTAGAGGGTCAATAATGAGCTGATCATTTGAATCACCTGTGCTAAAACAGGGAAAGATCTAAAACATGCAGGACAGGTGGTCCTCCAGGAGAGGTTTGAGAAGCACTGCTTTAAGGCAATGGCTCCTAAACTCAGTCCTGGAGGTCCCCAGTGTGTGTTGGTCTTTGCTCCAACCGCAATTGCAATAAAATACTTTTAATAACAAGCATCTAATTCCTCTTAAGCATGTGCATTTGATTTTTAGATTGATCAACATAATTTGAGTAAAATGCAATAACACGAGAAATATATTAAATCTCCAAGTTCATATTGTGCTTCTTGCAAAATGGATAACAAATACATAAAGAGAGAGAACATTAATCACTGAGTTAATACGCTTCTAATGTGGTGGGGATTAATTCGTTTTTCTTCATCAATACTATGCAGGTTTGCCTCATGTCATTGTCTTTAAATTGTTCATTCAGATGGTTATTGGTGGCCAGGTGTCTGGACTTCGAGGAATTGGCCCATTGGCTTTGTTTGGTCTCAGTTTCGTCAGAGATTATTTTCCTCCTTTAATATAAGAATATGGTTGCAATGTAGCTGAATAAGCACCACATGTCCACAGAAATGTGTGAAGTGACCATACCATACAACACTATTTCTGATTATGATTAAAATTTAAAGTAATATTGAATGAAGAGCAGCTAGTTTGTAAAATTAATAGGTTGTTAAAATAATTTAATTGCAATTGAAGCTGGAACAAAACCAGCATACACAGGGGCTTCCAGGGCCGAGTTTTGGAAAACAAACTGATAAACTTTATCGTTTTTTTTTTTAATATTCACTCATTTTGAATTTTTTGCCGGCAACAAATTCCAAAAAAGCTGGGACAGGGGCATGTTTACCACTGTGTTACATCAACTTTCCTTTTAACAACAATCAATAAGTGTTTGGGAGCTGAGGACACTCATTGTAGAAGCTTTGAAGGTGGAATTCTTCTCCATTCTTACTTGATGTACAACTTCAGTTACTCAATTATCCAGGGTCTCCACTGTTGTATTTTGCGCTTCATAATGCGCCACACATTTTCAATGGGAGGCAGGTCTGGACTGCAGGCAGGTCAGTCTAATACCCGCAGTCTATTATCCCTCTTTTACTACGAAGCCACGCTGTTGTAATGTGCAGAATGTGGCTTGGCATTGTCTTGCTGAAATAAGCAGGGACGTCTCTGACAAAGACGTCGCATGGATGGCAGCATATGTTGCTCTAAAACCTGTATGTACCTTTCAGCATTAATGGTGCCTTCACAGATGTGCAAGTTACCCATGCCATGGGCACTAACACATCCCCATACCATCACAGATACTGGCTTTTCAACTTTGTGCTCATAACAATCAGGATGGTCTTTTCCTCTTTACCCCTGAGGACACGACGTCCATGATTTCCAAAAACACTTTGAAATGTGGACTCGTCAGACCACAGCACACTTTTTTATTTTGCATCAGTCCATCTCAGATGATCTCCGGACCAGAGAAGCCGACGGCATTTCTGGGTGTTGTTGATATATGGCTTTCGCTTTGCGTGGTAGAGTTTTAACTGCACTTGTAAATGTAGCGACAAACTGTTAACTAACCATCATTTTGTTGACCACATGGTAATATTCTTGACAGAATGATGTCCATTTCTAATGCAGTGCCGCCTGAGGGACCGACGGTCACAGGCATTCAGAGTTGGTTTTTGGCCTTGTTGCTTACATGTGGAGATTTCTCTGGATTCTCTGAATCTTTTAATGATATTATGGACTGTAGATGATGAAATCCCTAAATTCTTTGCAATTGCACAATGAGAAACGTTCTTAAACCGTTGGACTATTTGCTCATTCGGTTGTTCACAAAGTGGTGAACCTCTCCCCATCCTTGCTTGTGAACGACTGAGCCTTTTGGGGATGCTCCTTTTATACCCAATCATGATAAGGAGTTTAGTATTCTGCAGTTTGTTCTGGCTGTCTGCAGTATTATACAAACCCCAATTCCAATGAAGTAAGGACATTATGTAAAATGTGAATAAAAACAATACAATGATTTAAAAATCCTTTTCAACCTAAATTCAGTTGAGTACACTACAAAGACATTATATTTAATGTTCAAACTGATAAACTGGAAATATTCACTCATTTTGAATTTGATGCTTGCAACATGTTCCAAAAAAGCTGGGACAGGGGCAACAAATGACTGGGTAAGTTGAGGAATGCTCAGAAAAACACCTGTATGGAACATTCCACAGATGAACAGGTTAATTGGAAACAGGTGAGTGTCACCTCATGTTTAGTAGTGATGTGAATAATGACATATTGTGATTGTCACATTACATTTTTTGCTTTTTCAAAACACAAACCTAATAAGTATGTCATACATGTACTCTTATTCAAAGATACAGTATGCAACCTAAAAGACAAAAACATCACCAAGAGGGAATAGCAGTAAGGTGCTTGCAGGCAGATCAGATGGAGTTGGCACAGAGCCGGCACAGATCCGGATTTGAGATGTTTGCTATCAGGGATCAGTTTGAATGTTTCCACCAGCTTTGTGTACCAATTTTGGGGTACATTCATCCATTCTTCCTTGCAACACTGTTTGAGTTCTGTTAAATTTTATCAGGGGCAGTGTGACTGCTCTCTTAAAATTCATCCACTGATTCAGCTGTGAACCAGAGGGCCAGTTTTCATCAAGAACTTGAGTTTATTTGGCAGCATCTATTTTACCTATTACCATTATTTATTATTCAGCAGTAGAATGTTTTTTATTTTATTCATGACTAGTACTTTTGGAAAAATGTCATAGCAATTTTGAAACCACGCACATGAACACTAGACTGCTTAAATGCACTCAGCTGTTACCCAGCTCAGAGCTGGTCATTGATACCTAGAACAAGACCTCATTGCTGACTGGATGGCATCTTCTGCGCTTCTTTTTAATGAAAAATATGTTGTTTCATATAATTCGATTGTGGCAGGAGAGCTAGGTGTGTGATAATCTTGTTTTATTCTGTGTGCAAAGAATAGAATCGGACAAGAGTCAAGAAGGTTATAACCAGATCTTATCCTCTCAACAGATCTTGCGGGACAGATAAGTGGGAGTGAGACTCGCTGTTAATCCAAAATTAGCCAATCCCTCTCACAGATTAAAAGGATACTGCCTCAGGTCGGCCAATCCAAAACAAACAGCCCCTAGTCCCGCCTCATTGAGCCCAGTGCTAGATTGTCATCAGTGGCCAACAAACCAGAAAATTCCTAATACTTTCTGGGAGTCTTTGCCTATTTCCTTCGAAGTGGGAACACTGCACGGACTTGAACTACACCATGGCTCTAATGAAGTCAGGCTGGCTCTGGAGACAAAGTAAGTGTTCAAGGGTGGTCTTACCATGTTTTCAGTGAATGACGTACAAGATTTAGAGATTAAAGGACTCAACATTGGATTTAGAATCAGATTATATTGGACAAGGAAACTTGATGGTAAAATGCACATTTTAAATTTCTAGATGTTTTAATTGGAAAGAAAACTGAGTGACATTTAAGCTACTGTAACAAATATCAGATCTCAGTGACCATGCTTTTTAATTTTTTTTCCACTGAAAAAGAGAAACCTGTGAGCTTTCATAATTCTTGGGCCAATGCTATATGAAGTTGGACACAATTGACTGTATTGTGGCAAAAGGGAAAAACAAGCCAGATTTCAATTAAATATGGCCAAAATGGTGAAGGTGAAAATGGTTGCTTTTATAGTTCTCTGTGAATTAAAATATTACTCCTAACATAACCGCTGAAACACCTTCAGAAACTCGCTTCATCACCCTCATTCTGAAGGTATCATAAAAGAAATTGTTTTTCTTTTTTTTACAGTGAGCTCAACACAGTACTGTTCATGCAGTAGAGCAGAGGTGGGCACCGAGTGCTGTATTTGTCCCCAGTTTTCATGCCAACTTCTGGTCTTTAATTAATTCATTATCTTATTTAGCCACACTTTTTGTGAAAGCTAATCTTTCTACAGCATTCCATCACCAATATCATGAATGGCCACCTAAATGACTGTTCTTGTCTTCCTAAATGAAAGATTGTCTGGTATGTAATTTATGCACAAATCTAGGTTTGTGTACAACCAATTTGCTCAATTAGACAGGGTAATTGATTGATATAAAACCTGGATAGATACTGGCCCTCCAGGATTGGAATGGCTCTCTCCTGTACAAGAAACACAGAGGTCATTTATTTTTCATGGGTTTATCAGCCATGTTTTGAGTATCACCTCTGCCAAGGAGGTTATGTGTTTTGTTACGTTTGTTGTTTCAATTGTTTGTTGATTAGTTAGCAGAATTACACAAAAATGAATTAATTAATTTGCATGAGAATTTTTCCAGTGGTGCTTGTTGGTCTAACTTTGAAAAAGTGGACATTTGAGGAAAGCTCCTAAAAATGTTTTTCAACATTGCATGATGTTACAAAACAAAAGAGAGTCAGTCTCCTTTGCTCTGCCTCGGCTCAATACGTAGTAGTAGATGGCAGTGAGTCTGAGCTTATATGACATGGTAAATTAGTCTTTTTTCTGTAGTTATATCCCCGAACGCCAAATGGCGCTCCGGGGATATTATGTTTTTGGTCCAACCACCGCCGCCACCGCCGCGCCGCTCTACGTGTTAACGCGATAACTTCAGTAATATTTCAATTAGAAATTTCAAGTTTTGCATATAAGTAAGTATCATAAAGAGGAAGAACTGATTCGATTTTGGACAATTTATGATTTCTAGATTGGCCACCAGGGGCCAAAAACTGATTTACGTGTTAACGCGATAACTTCAGTAATATTTCAATTAGAAATTCCAAGTTTTGCATATAAGTAAGTATCATAAAGGGAAGAACTGATTCGATTTTGGACAATTTACAATTTCTAGATTGGCCACCAAGGGCCAAAAACTGAAAAAATCACTGTTTTTATCGTATCTCTGGAAATACTTGTCCGATTGACCTCAAATCAAGTGCAAATGAAAGGTCATGACCTGAGGATGTGTACCACGATGACATTATACCTGTTAGGTTCAAAATTTTGACACAAAGTGGAGCTTTCTCCAATTGACATGAAACTATGCGCAGCTGCAAGGTCATGACCTCACAACGTGTCACATGATGACACATTACCTGCATGGTTCAATATTTTGCCACCAGGTGGAGTTTTGTGAAGGAAAATTACCATTTTGGCCATATCTTCTGAACCATTCGTCCAACTGACCTGAAATTAAGTTCAAATGAAAGTCTATTCAAGGTCTATTCAAGGATTGGGGAATTGGAGGATTGGGGGCATTCGGGGATATACCCCAAGCCATCGCCTCCGCTGGCATAAGCCTAGTTCTACACTGCATTTTATCATCATAGTCAATAAGGCCACAGGGGAAGGGGAAAAAAATAATTGGTCAACATTTCTGGCCATCCCATAAAAATTCTCCCCCCACTGATTATTTTCATTTAAAATCATAGCAAAAGAAAGTGATGAATCCCTTAGAATCCCTGTCTGCGTAGCAGCCAATCTATTCGGCTTCCAATCACTGCACCACCTTTGGGAAAGGCCAATTTGATTCTTCATGTTAATACATATACAGTACTTGTGATTTTGATTTGTTGCACTATTTGGATATCGCACTCTTATTATAATGAAATTTTAAAAACCTTCTGCCTGCCCCTGAAAATTGAAGTGTGCAGGACAAACAATTTTTTCTTACATGACCTTATTGCGTTCGAGCAGGTTGCACAAACCCCTGATTTGATGCAAGAACATCAAGTCCACAGTTTTCCTGACAGGAAACAATGATGACTACATGGGTGAAATTAAAGGAGGAGAGATAAATACCTTTTAAGCATAAGTAGTCTTGACCTATTTACAATCATTTTCTTTGATTAACGAGTTTTATAATATTAAAATAATCCATCAGCGGTGAGGTGCACTGCTTTCTACTTAATGCTATGCTGTGGCAATTAAATGGTGAATTCAATGGAAAAAAAAAAACTCAGTAAATTTCCACATTTGCTTTTAGCATGTCCTGACTTCAACCTATCTAACAACTTAATAACAAAAACTTTGATTGCAATGCAATTTTACATTGAAATGACACTGTTTATTTCTCATCTTGCCTTCACAAGGAAAACTAACCACATCTAATAGTGTTGAGTGCTTTTCAAGTTCACATAATTTTAATTTTTAAATATAGCCGTAAGCAGCCATTCTGTGGTTCAAGCAAATGAAGACTGTTCAAAGATGAAAGCAGGAGTAAGAACTTTGGCAGTTTATGACAACCATATTAACAATAACTAACTGCTTTTATTACGTGAGGACAGGCACTCATTCATTTACAGCCAACTCTCTGACTGGCTACATTCTATTTTGGCAACGCTGCCTCCCCTATTGGTCAATTTCTGTCAACCATTGTTATCTTTGTTTTGTTTGAGTATAATTGCGCTTCAGAAAAGACTGTTACTGTATGTAGAGATACATAATACATTAGGTAGTGTAGGATGGTATATTTTTTCCTCTCACTATTTTCCTGTATCGTTCTCCCCTTAGTCTGCTGATTTTTTAGCCGTGTTAGTACTGGTTAGTTAGTTGTAGCTAGTTAGCCTGTTAGTACAGCAGTATGGTAGGTTTCACGTGTCTATGTAGCACCAGAGTCCTGAAAAACAGTGTCTTATTTCACTGTGTATCGGGTATGTGGAAAGAATGACAATAAATCGTCTGACTCTGAATTTCAAAAAATATTTTAGGGATGATTTTCATAAGCTGAGTGAAAATTATCCACCAAGTTTGATGTTGTATGGACAAAATGTTATTGATTTGTAGCCAAATCTAAGCCAGGCCAATGGACGTGCTTTGCCAGGCGGTTGTGGAGTTATGTCAATTTATATGATAAGCCACATCCTCTTTTAAACTTTATTGGTCAATATCTTTAAAATGGATCAAGATATCATTATGATTTATATCTAATAAGCTAGGTCCGCTGATAATGCACAGCAAATTTGGTGCAAATTGAACTTCTATTGAATTGAATTGAATTCTACTGCAATGGACCTTATGGGTTCGTATTGCAAATATATAGAGCGAGGTCCAATACATCTCTGTTGAAGGTTTTGTGAAAATCGAACTCACGGTGGAGAAGTTATAAGACAAAGGTTTCTACCTTTAATAATAGCACCACCATCAGGCTGATTTGGGTCATATTTGTTGTATAAGTAGTGAGCACATTTTTCAGTCATTGGTGAAAGGTTTATGTCTGTACAATACAGGGAATTCGCCCAAACATTTCTGGAGATTAATAAAATATATATATATTGTTATGACTTGGAAAAATCACAACAAAAAAAAAAACTGGCAAGTACAACTATTTATTCTTTACAAAAAAAAAAAGTTTAACAAAAGAATATCCACTATTTAAATTCTCTAATAACACTCTGCCACTATTTAACTGTTGCCAAAACAAAACTCTGGTCTGCTCTCTTCTGCTGTCTGCTCTCTTTGTTGTCTGTCTCTGCTATGCTTAAAATCACAGCCTTTTTATAGTCTAGCAACCTTCCAGAAAGATCCACAGGATTCTAGGGAAATCCCGCCCCCTCCAAGCAGGAAAGTGCCAGAAGCTTCGAGAAATTACTAGACTTTTCTTAATGATTTTACAAGTACGCCACCAGATAGTGCCAATGAACAAAATAAATATAGCTGACCAGCAGGGCAGCAAAACAGCATGTAACAAATCTTCATTTACAAATGGAATATAAAGCTGTACAAAAATTTATCATACATAACACCTCCCCTCTTTAAGAAAAGAAAGGTTTGCTAAAAGCTTTCTTTTGTTAAAATTAACACAGTTTTATAATCAGAACAATATTGAACTTTACACAAACGTATTATTGATCATGATAACAATCATATACATAACAAACAGAGTAAGTCTCACAATCAAATTGAAAAGTAAAATTACGTTTTTCACAGTCACGAAAAGAAATAAAATTACATGCGTGAAAGTGTATCTGGGATTACATTATCTTTTCCCCTGATGTGAGAAATGTCCAAATCATACTCTTGCAAATGTAAACTCCATCTCAGTAATCTTTGATTCTTGTTTTTGATCTTGTGCAAGAATGTGAGGGGATTGTGATCACTGAAGACCTTGATGGAAGTAGCTGAACAAGTCAAATAGACTTCAAAATGTTGTAAAGCCAAAACAAGTGCCAAACATTCTTTTTCAATTGTTGAGTAGTTTTTCTGATGTTTATCAAACTTTTTGGAAAAGTAACAAACAGGATGATCTACTCCATCAGTGTCTTCTTGCAGTAAAACTGCACCTGCACCAATGTCACTGGCATCAACTGCCAACTTGAACTCCTTTTTGAAATTGGGAGATAAGAGAACTGGTGCATTTTTGAGAATAGCTTTTAGCTGGTCAAATGAATTTTGACATTTTTCATCCCAAACAAATTTAGCATTTTTCTTCAGTAAATTTGTCAAAGGTTCAGAGATGATAGAGAAATTTTTACAGAATTTTCTGTAGTAGCCAGCCATCCCTAGAAATCTCATGAGCTGTCTTTTAGTTGTTGGCTCAGGAAATTCAGTGATAACTTTGACTTTTGCATCAACTGGTTTGACTTGACCCTGTCCTACAACATGACCTAAGTAAACAACTGAAGCTTTACAAAAGTCACTTTTAACAAGGTTGATAGTCAGCTTGGCATCACTCACTCTCTGAAAGAAGTTTCTGATGTAGGTGAGGTGCTCTTGGAAGCTGTCACTGGTGATGATAATATCATCGATATAGGCCTCACATCAGATAATCCAAGGGTTGAGGCTATTTGAAGCAAGTCCTTCTTCTTTGCCAACAAAATTAATTCCTGGGTTGGAGTTTTCAAAAAACTTTCCAGATCAAATGTCATGATTGCTGGTTTTTAACCTAGTCAAAAGATTTAAAATAATACTCTTCGGTGAATCCAATCTCGGTGGAACCTCCAATTTGTTATGACTTGGAAAAATCACAACAAAAAAAAACTGGCAAGTACAACTAAAACAAATTTATTCTTTACAAAAAAAAAGTTTAACAAAAGAATATCCACTATTTAAATTCTCTAATAACACTCTGCCACTATTTAACTGTTGCCAAAACAAAACTCTGGTCTGCTCTCTTCTGCTGTCTGCTCTCTTTGTTGTCTGTCTCTGCTATGCTTAAAATCACAGCCTTTTTATAGTCTAGCAACCTTCCAGAAAGATCCACAGGATTCTAGGGAAATCCCGCCCCCTCCAAGCAGGAAAGTGCCAGAAGCTTCGAGAAATTACTAGACTTTTCTTAATGATTTTACAAGTACGCCACCAGATGGTGCCAATGAACAAAATAAATATAGCTGACCAGCAGGGCAGCAAAACAGCATGTAACAAATCTTCATTTACAAATGGAATATAAAGCTGTACAAAAATTTATCATACATAACAATATATATATATATATATAAATATATACAGTATCTCACAAAAGTGAGTACACCCCTCACATTTTGACAATTAATTTATTACATCTTTTCAAGGGAAAATGTTACAGAAGTGAAACTTCTATATATTCTAGAGTAATCATGGTACAATATGTGTAGCAGTGTAGATTTGCTGCACTGTCCAAATACCTGAACAAACAGTCACCATCCATTTCCAAAATGCATGGCAACAAAAGTGAGTACACACCCCAATTGATAATGGTCAACCAAGCAATGAAACGCGACTTATTCATCATGTTCATGCTTTTGTCTGTTCAACTGGGCCATATAAGGTTGTGTAACATGTTGAAGGGTTAAATTGTAGTGCTTTAGGTGCAATGCTCTCATTCTGGTCACTGTAGGGTCAACATGGCACCTCATGGGAAAGAACTCTCTGAGGATCTGAAAAAGAGAATTGTTGCTCTCCACAAAGATGGTCTAAGCTACAAGAAGATCTGTGATACCATGAAACTGAGCTACAGCACGGTGGCCCAGGTTATCCAGCGGTTTTCCAAGACGAGTTTTGCTCGGAAAAGGCCTCGTCAGGGTCGACCGAAGAGGTTGAGTCCTTGTGCTCTGTGCCAGGTGCACAAGTTAGCTTTAGAAAACAGACACAGGAGTGCTGGCAGCATTGCTAACAAGGTTGTAGCAGTGGGATAACAGCCTGTCAGTGCTCAGACCATACGCCATGCTCTGCGCAAAGTTGGTCTGCATGGCCGTCAGCCAAGATGGAAGCCTCTTCTGAAGCTAGCCCACAAGAAAGCCCGAAAACAGTTTGTTGAAGACAACCAGTCCAAGAACATGAACTACTAGAACCATGTTCTGTGGTCTGACGAGACCAAGATAAACTTGTTCGGCTCAGATGGTGTCCAGCATGTGTGGCGGCGCCCTGGTGAGAAGTATCAAAACAAGTGTGTACTGCCTACAGTCGAACATGGTGCTGACAGCATCATGGTCTGGGGCTGCATGAGTGCTTCTGGTCCTGGGGAGCTGCACTTCATTAATGGAATAATGGATCCAACATGTACTGTGAGATTCTGAAGCAGAACATGACGCCCTCCCTTCAGAAACTGGGCCGCACGGCTATTTTCCAACATGATAACGATCCAAAACACTCCTCCAAGATGACAACTGCCTTCCTGAAGAAGCTGAAGGTGATGGTATGGCCAAGTATGTCTCCAGACCTGAATCCCATTGAGCACCGGTGGGGCATCCTCAAGAGGAAGGTGGAGGAGCAGCAGGTGTCCAACATCCACCAGCTCCGTGATGTTGTCATGGAGGAGTGGAGGATCCCAGCAACAACCTGTGCAGCTCTGGTGAATTCCACGCCTCGGAGAATCAGGGCAGTGCTGGACAACAATGGCGGTCACTGTAAATATTGACTCTATGGACACAATTTGGCATGTTGACGGTGAGGTGTACTCACTTTGTTGCCACCCATTTTGGAAATAGTGACTGTTTGTTCAGTTATTTGGACAGTGCAGTAAATCTACACTGCTACACCTATTGTGAAATGACTACTCTAGAATATATTCAGTTTTCATTTCTGTAACGTTGTCCCTTAAAAAGATATGCTAAATTAATAGTTGAAATGTGAAGGGTGTACTCACTTTTGAGAGATACTGTGTGTATATATATATATATATATATATATATATATATATATATATATATATATATATATATATATAAATAATAATAATGATAAATGAGAAGGAAACCAATAGGGTTTCAGCCCTTTGGGTTTGAACCCCTAATATATGATTGTTAAAGTTTAATTTCATCCTCCCCAATTTTCAGTTCACTAGCTGTCAATAACATGAAAATAAACAGAGCTAGCTTCAGTGCTTGAGCAGGTTTTGTGCAGGTTTTTGTGCGCCATGACTGTCAGGTCGACTGGATGCATCTACACTTCCTTACATGGTGGTCATTGGCAATTCATGGATGGGGATTCATGCTAATAGCTGATTACCAGGAGCGCGCTGTCACTTTACGATGGATTGGCATTCATGATCATAAACACGTGTTTATGATCAGATCTGAGTTTCCGGCGGTGTTCGTAAATCTGGAGTAGGTTTTTAGTAGCGTAGGCTTTTATGTGCAAATCTATGCACAAATTTACTAACATTTCATGAATGAGACCCTTTGTGTAGATGCTACTTTTAAAAGGGTAAAAATTTAGTCACTTTTACCATGTTTTTAAATGCTATGAACATAAGATCATTAAGTTCGCTGACACAATTTTTTTGAGGTAGGCCTGATTGGTTTCCACAAAACAATTGAGCCCTCCACAGTATCTGGGTTAGCAGTGCATCAGTGCCCACAACATAGGAGTGAGGGGATCATTAAACAATTAAAGTGTAAGTGCTCTCATTTTACTGCTTGGTGAACTCATGGCAGACAACAGCTTGAATGCTCAAGAGGTCCTTGTTTTGTCCTTTCAAGATAATCAGTATAACAGTGGTTGCAGAGGAAGTCTCGAAGCAGGAAGACAATGGGCCTCTTTTATCAATCACTCTGTAAATATGTGAAATTTCTCTCGTAAAATTTTAATGAACGTATTACTTCTGCATTTATCAAACATTTAGGAGGAGCTTAGTTTCAAATGCATGCATGAGTACATGCTGATAAAGCCCAATCTATCGTGAATTGGAAGCGAGCTCTCGTAACCTTCATTTACTGTACATTAATTCCCGTCATAGAAACACAGTGTAAGGCATTGTAGAACACCCAGTTAGAACATTTAGACTGAAAATATTAATTCTTTGAGAGGAGGCCAGGGAACAGCTGATATTTGCAGAAAGGATGAGTTAATTGTTGCCATCATTGACGAGGTATCATTCATTTCAGAGGGGGACTGCAATTTAATTCTCACTTACCTGGCAAAAAAGATGTGCACCCGTCCCATTTCGAAGTGCAAAGTTTGGCAGGTATATTAGGCAAATGTTCTAAAATGCATTCGTTTTGCAATTTAATCGAAGTGCATTTGCATATCTTATTTCAGGATTTATGTGCATCTCTATCCCATTTCCATTTTCAATATAAGCCCACCAGCTATACCTCATCACTTGTAAAACAAGATTCACAGTGTATTGACCCTTCCAATAATCATTTTCACACAATAATTATATATATATTTTCACATCAAAATTCATCGATAACACATGGTCACCTTTTACACTGCTATCATTTTGAAGATTTTATTCAAAACCCTGCCACACTGAAAAGCCTAAAATTAGGCCGGAACAAATAAAAGTTAAGTAAAGTAAGTAAAAGTAAAAAGTAAAAGTAATTTCCTAATTTACTCTGATTATTTTGTCATTTAAGAACACAGTGGTTAAAGTTCAATTTGGGTAGTTCAACAAAAACTTAAGAGAATGAAGATAGGAAACAGGCAGTTTACATATGCTTTTTGTGTGCTCTTATGTTCTCGTAAATTTTCTTCACATATCCAAACAAGTCTAGCTTCCTTAAAGTTTGATAAATCACGATTTTCATGTACATACCTCAGTACAAAGGAAACACGATTAAATTCCTTTGTATGCCGCTTGATAAATGAGGCCCATTGTGGAGGAAATCTCTGGCCCAACCAATGATGAGGGGGACACTGGAGAACCAGTCAAACAGATTTTTTACAAGAGCAGCAGGCTAGCCTCTTGCCATATTTCACTGTATGGTTGATCTCGGTACCTTCACTGCTTTTGTGATCTGGAGTGTTCTAAGCCCTACTTGGAGGGCAGGCGAGGGCAACTGGAAAAGGTCCTTTTTTGAAGAGCTCAGAAAGATCCTGGTGACTTCACCAATGCTATAGCGCTGCCATCTTCCTCACACACCAGCCACATCAGCATTGGTTAGGCCAATGTTGCAGTCGAGAAATGGCTCAGAGCAACTTGATATTCAGCCAACTCTCACTCTGAGGGTGTCAAATATCAAAGTTTTGGCGGATGCCCTGGGCATCACGATACACCGAAAAAGGAGTCTTTTTGCGTCAACTTTGGATGTCATAGGTATCCCCATGGACATCAATACAAAGCCAACTGCATCAATACTTGACGACAATGGTTAGCATGACAAAAAGTGTTCTGATGAGACAACAGCAATATCCAGTGTAGCAATGAGCACCCTGCAAATTGGAGAATTTAGCCTTCAGGGTTTTCTGTCAGAAATCTAGTTGTCAAAAAGGCTTTTCGGGAGAGAGTCTTTCGAAAGTCAGGTAACGTTTGATAAAGAGCCACAAATTCAGAGCGTAGCGGAAGAATGATTTAAAGACAGGACTGTAAGGCGACTAGGCATTCTGTGCAAAACCAGATGTGGACGTATTACATTTAGACAGCGGCTTGTGGCCACATGTTCCCAGGGGCTTAAGTATTCTCACTCCTTACTGCTCGATTGTCCTTAAACTGTTCTCATTCAAATTTGCCAGATTAACAATCAAACAATTTATCGACTGAATGACTAAGACCAATCCTTGACCCATAATAACAAATTATAAAAAAAAAAATGAATGCCTCGATCTCGCCAACATGCATCGTGCGTATGAGTCTACCTATGGTAATTTGATGCAGTCTGTCCCATTCTTCCACCAAAGCCTGACCAAGGTCATTTAGCGTAGCTGGTGGCCTTTCACGTTGACGCACACGTCAGGCCAAAATTTTCAATGGTAGAAAGAACAGGACTCATTGCTGGCCAGTGCATCCTATGGATATTGCGCCGTTGAAGGTGGTTATTGACTATTCTTGCACGATGAGCACGGGCGTTGTCATCCTGAAAGACAAAAAGCCGCCCCTCAGGTCATGCAAACGGGACAACGTAGGGTTTCAGTATCTTGTCCCGATAGTACTGGCCAGTGACTCTTCCTTGCACAATATGGATTGGGGTTCATTAAGTAAGAGTGGTCCCACCCCACACCACAACAGACCCACCACCAAATCTGTTGTGCTTCCTCAGTTTAACATTAGCATGGTGTTCGTTTCGATGTCACCAGATGTAACCACGCCTATCAAGGAAGCCCAAAGTGAACCAGGACTCATCTGAGGACATAACACGTGACCACCAACCATCTCCCCACTTCCTGCGTTGTGTACACCATTCGCGTCTACTGGCAATGTGGCAGTTGGTCAATGGTGGCACTATACGAGGCCATCTAGCATGAAGATGGGTATATGTAGACGGTTTCTAATTGTCTGATCTGTCACTTGGACACCAGTAGCCTGGTATAGGTTTTTCAGCAATCTGATTTGCTGTATGAGTGCGATTTCTCATGGCCTGGGTACGAACCGACCTATCCTGATCTCTTGTCGCGGACCATGGACACCCTGAACGGCATCGTTCATCAACATTATGGGTTTGCTGATACCTGCTCAAAAATCTGCTAATCACCGACTAGGACACATTGAAGAAACTGGCAACCTTAGACTGACGGCTGCCAGTTTCTAGCATACCAATTACTCGTAGACGTTCAGCACGTTGGAGACGTCGCATTGCGAAAAAACAATCAAAGGATGTCTCCCATAAACAAAATCAACAATGGATTACAGACAAAAACTATGAGAATGAAGAATGAAGTCTCAATCACAAGGGAGTAGATGACCTTTCTCTAAAGTGTCAAATTCGAATATTCACCCCAGCCACGTGTTTGGGATTTCCATGTGCCGCACGTGTGCACCACTGGATGCATTTTGCTAATCTGTTTTAGAGCAGTTCATGTTATCTTCACTGCAGTCAGTTATTGTTTCCAAAACATATTATTTTGTAATTGACCTTGAAATTACAAATCTCCTACTTTTTGGAAGAGTGTATTAGACTGTACCTGATTAACTGTCTTTACTTATCCTTTGATAATGACTCATAAAATGTCTTTTTGACAATTAAAATAAAAAAAAAATCAGTGTTTAAAATAATAAATAGACCATATGACTTTATGAGGGGCAATGGACGTCCATCAAAAACTGTCGCCCCAAAAAACGTAAAGAAAACACGTACCAATTTTGTGAAATGCTCATTACTCATTGCCTGTAAATTACTGCTTAGTAAATCTGTGGTTTAGCCATAGGTATAAAGATCAACTATATAGGGATTCATGGGCGTAACTATGAGTCCACAGAGAATGATTAATAATACAAAAATTACAATGATGATTCTCTACTGCCAGAAAACGTGTCCCCAGAGCACTTAGCAATAGAATAACAGAGAAAATCTAAGAAGTGTCGGAGACTCCAAATAATACTACACAGTAGTACCACAGTTTACTGTAGTAATTACCGTAGTAATCATTGGTGTTATAATTATTTTTTGTCATTTTAATTTTTTTCCATACAAAAGTGACATTTGGAAACCAGTTTAGCATACGTTAAAGGGCTCAAATCAAAGCCTCTAATAGAACTTCAAGACCCCATGGGACAAAATCAAGGTGTTATGTCAGAAAACACACAACGTAAAGAATTGTGGCTTGTGGTTCCAGTAAATATCACTTATTTGAGGTGTGCCATAATATGAGAAAGCATATGTATATTGCCTTGTTTCTTTCTCTGTCTTATCATTTCATGGCTGGAGACAATATGCATCTGTTATAACCTGGTTAGTGAAGACCAAATACAATTTAATTTATTTCTGTACAAATATCAATTTTCTCCCCAGGCTCTGTCTTCAAACGCTGGAAGCTGAACTGGTGTGACCTTTGGATTGATGGGAATCTCATTTGCTACAAAAGTGAAAGCCGTCGAGACTATGAAACAAGGGTGAGCCTCAAGGGTAAATGTGTGGCTGTTAAGTCTGGATTGCAGTGCACAGGTAAGATGGTCTACCATACTTTTCAAACGGTATCACAGTAGTGTTCTGAGAGTACTGAGTACAGTACTGAGTCCACTCTCAAATGCAAAAGATCAGCCATTGTAAGCTATCTGTTCATCTCGAAACTAAAGTAAATATCAGCATGAAATGTCATTCTTTGCACAAAATGCCAGTAGTCCAGTCATGAACAAACACCAAGGCTTTAAAACTATGGCAGAAGTCATTTAATACCCAAACATGAATTACATCTTTCAAATGGACTTTATCCATCTTATTCTGACAGGTAAATCCTATTCCGCTGCTTGAACGACTGACTTTAAATATGCTGTAGGCGTTCAAAACAAGTATGCAGTTATCTAAATAAAAGTATTTTAAAGATTATAATATCATAAATGCTTGTGCTTTCATGCTGAAATACCATCAGTGTGCTTGGCTTGTTGAAAAAGGGACCCGTGCTAAATTCAATAGTGATCACAATTAAGATCCTGGGGAATCATCAAATCCTGTTGCTCATTCTTTAATTTAAAGCAGGAAATATAATGGCACACAGATAAGCAAGCAGATATTATTTTTACACACGTTTCTGCTGGCGATAAAAATTTTGACGGTTGATTCCTTGAAGTGTATTGCAGTGTCACATTGATGATATATGTGCCTTCTTTAGGTGTGAATCCCCCTGAGGGTCGTTCCAGGGAGAATCTTTTGGTCCTGAATTTGATTGATGGATCCAACGTTGTCATGTGTGCCAACAGTGATGATGAGGCGTTGTGAGTGTAGTTCTGCACCATTGCTTTTTAACCAGCTGTGCTGCATTTCACTGCCATAAACTTATTAACTTTTTTCTTATTCATCTAACAGGGCTTGGGAACTAACCATATTGGAAGCAAAAAGAAACCCAGTAAGTTTGTCTGTGGTTATAAAGGTCAGAATGTGTGTGTGTGTGTGTGTGTGTGTGTGTACACACACTGATACCAATTTTTGTGAGGAAGCTGCTGTTTGTTATCCTTAGGATTTGGAAGCATAGCAGATACCAACAACACTTTATATATATATATATATATATATATATATATATATATATATATATACACACACAGCGCAAAAAAAAGAGAACACTTGGAGTTATATTGTGTTGTTTCAGTGTTCCCTTTATTTTTTTCAGCACTTATATAATATATAGGGAAACATTCATTTGCATGTAGGAAAAGTTTGACGGCACCTTTTTTGAAATGCTAACCCAGCGTCAGAAATAATGCAGAAATCAAATTAACAACGTTAAAACTGAATAACTGTACGAAAACACCACCGACGTCTTTCATTCTTGTTATTTGACAAATATACAAATTTTCACTGAAGATTTTGTCACTCAGGTTTACACTTACAATCCATACGATGACGGTTATCAGCACGTGCCTCTGAACAGCCACCAAGCAGTATTCATCAGTCCCGGTTACCATGTGAACGGAGGAGGTAATACCAAAATTTCTCACAATAAATGGCAGATAGGTGTGAATGATGAATTACTTGCAGGCTAACAAGTGAAATATTGAATATACAGTACATGTCGAGTTTGAATTCATTTGCAGACCATTTTGGTCCTTTTTTAGTTCCATGTCTTTTGTTTATGACTTCGAAAAAGCCATCACTTTCTAAAGCAACACCTTTGTCCTACTCCGATACAGGCACCCACCACATCTTGATCCACCAAGATCCGTGTGATGGCATAGGGCAGCAGGTGGCCCTTGGCCTGCTGGCAGGCGTGGCCACAGGGGCGGCGCTCCGGTCCCTTTTGTGGATGCCTTTCTGGCTCTGCTGAGAGAACCCCACCAGTTGCATTTCACCTCATTATCATCCAGTCAGCAATAAGCAGAGCTTGAACACTTTTGTAGAAGAATCTAAGTGTGTGACTGCTTTTGAAGGATCAACCAAATCATATCTTGTCATTTGTTTTGGGCTCTATTTTTTTGTTGTGGGAAGTATATAGCCAGAAGAAAAGCTTCCCTATTACCGAAAGGTTACTCACACTGGTTACTCAAGGTTGCATTGATGCAGATGTTGGCTTTTGATCAATGGCTGTTATAACTCCTCACTAAAACTAAACATGCAAATGCACTGAACCAGTCAACAGTGCTGACGAGATATAATGCCCATAGACTGTATAAAAAGATGGACAAAGCAACCATGACATCACCCATTGGTTTCAGCATGCCATTTAGGAAGCCTCGATTTTGGCAATTTGAACAGCGCTATTTTGTCATTTTGAAACCGGACGTGATTCCTATTGGACGAGAACGTGAATTGAAGAACCAGGGAAGAGCGAGGGGTAGATCTACGGGCGAATCTGACTGTATCTGATGAGGACCAGAGGATAGCCACGCCCCTTAAGCATATTCTGGCTTTATCCTTTATTCTAGTTTATTTGGGATCATAATTTACAAAAATGAACATCATGATATATCGAAAGAGACTTGAAACTTGCAATAGGCTTCATAAAATAATGTGGAAAATCATTATTGAAATAATAAATCAGATGGGAAAGGAGGGCCATTTTCTCAGACTTCTATAACATTGAACTTCTTTCTGCAACCACCGACATCACCAGCAGCTGAGAGATTTCCGCATTGGCCTCACTTTTCAGAGCCAGGTGCTGCATCCATCTTTTTATGCAGTCTATGATAATGCCAGAGTAAATTGGGCTTATACAAGCATCTCACTCAGAGAAGGGCATCTCTGGCACAAGAAGGGCCAAATTTGTAAATATTAGAAAATGAAACAGATTATTATTCTCTCATACGAGCAGGCACTTTACGGGTGCCGATATTCACTGGACTGTACAGTATCTCACTAAAGTGGGTACACCCCGCACATTTCGACAATTAATTTATTATATCTTTTAGGGTCAACATTACAGAAATGAAACCTGTACATATTCTAAAGTAGTCATTGTACAATATATGTAGCAGTGTAGACTTACTGCACTGTCCAAATAACTGAACAAACAGTCGCTATTTCCATAATGGGTGGCAACAAAAGTGAGTACTCCTCACCATCAACATGCCAAATTGTGTCCATAGTGTCAATATTTAGTGTGACCACCATTGTTGTCCAACACTGCCTTGATTCTCAGAGGCATGTAATTCACCAGAGCTGCACAGGTTGTTGCTGGGATCCTCCTCCAGTCCTCCATGACAACATCACGGAGCTGGTGGATGTTGAACACCTGCTGATCCTCCATCTTCCTCTTGAGGATGCCCCACAGGTGCTAAGTGGGATTCAGATCTGGGGATATACACTTGGCCACACCATCACCTTCACCTTCAGCTTCTTCAGAAAGGCAGCTGTCAACTTGGAGGTGTGGGTCGGGTCGTTATGTTGGAAAACTGCCGCGCAGCCCAGTTTCCGAAGGGAGGGCATCATTGTTCCGCTTCAGAATGTCACATTACATGTTGGAATCTATTATTCCATCAATGAAGCACTCATGCAGCCCCAGACCATGATGCTGCCACCACCACGAGGAGTAGGCCAGATGCACTCAAAGCCCACAATGGAAAATGACTATTAAGGTGCTCAACAGCATGGACAGTCAATGCAGAGAAAAGCGCACCTTACCGAAAAAATCACAGAGGGCAATTCCGGTCAAAAGCAAAAGCTGGAGTACACAGAGCTCAGGACACAATCTCTTTATTGAAAGGACTGACGTTTCGACATTCACTGACGTCTTCCTCAGAGTCTGATGATGCATGATACATAGTGCAGAGCACGGTGTACGGTCTGAGCACTGACAGGCTGTCCTCCCACTGCTGCAACCTCGTTAGCAATGCTGCTAGCACTCCTGCGTCTGTTTTCTGAAGCCAACTTGTGAATCTGACGCACAGCACGAGGATTCAACCTCTTTGGTCGACCCTGACAAGGCCTGTTCTGAGTAGAACCTGTCTTAAAAAACCGCAGGATAACCTTGGCCACCATGCTGTAGCTCAGTTTCATGGTTTCACAGATCTTCTTGTAGCTTAGACCATCTATGTGGAGAGCAAAAATTCTCTTTTTCAGATCCTCAGAGAGTTCTTTCCCATGAGGTGCCATGTTGAACATCCAGTGACCAGAATGAGAGCATTGCACCCAAAGCACCACAATTAAAAACTTCAGCACCTGTTACACAACCACATATGGCCCAGTCGAACAGGACAAAAGCATGAACATGATGAATAAGACACGTTTCATTGCTTGGTTGACCATTATCAACTGGGGTGTGCACTCACTTTTGTTGCCACCACTTTTGGAAATAGTGACTGTTCAGCTATTTGGACAGTGCAGTAAATCTACACTGCAACACACATTGTACAATGACTGCTCTAGAATATATTCAAGTTTCATTTCTGTAACGTTGTCCCTTAAAAAGATAAAATAAATTAACTGTCGAAATGTGAGGGGTGTACTCCCTGTTGTGAGATACTGTAAGCAATTTACCAGACATGCAAAAAAAAACCCATGATTCATTCAACTAATGGTAAAAGTAAAAATATACATTGCAAGCTATCAAAGTTAGTGAGAATAATTGATCTCATCAAGTGTTTCATTTCGAAATTTGTCGCATTATATACAATGAGCTCCAAAATTACTGGCACCACTGACTGGCAATGGATAAACAATACTTAAAATTTTTTATAAAAACATATTTATAGAGAAACTAAATAACGAGATGTGAGAAATACTGTACAATTTTATACAATACATGCCATATCAAAAACAGCATTTTGACCTCCAGGATGCTGAGGAGGATGGTGAGAGAAGCAACAAAATCCCCAGGAATCACTGAAGGAATTGCAGGCCTTGGTTGCACCGGATTTCAAAAAGCACCATCAGGCACCACCTCCACATCCACAGGCACTTTGGAAGCGTTGCCAGAAGAAAGCCTTTTCTGACCAGAAGACACAGAAGCAAGCGCTTGGAGTTTGCCAAATGTCATTTAAAGTATCACTGGACAAGGCAGTTTGGTCACAAGACCAAAATTGCATGTTTCGGTCAGATACAGCATTGGCATGTTTGGCGTCAAAACTGAGATGCATACAAGGAGAAGAACCTCATTCCCGGGGTGAAATATGATGGTGGGTCAGTCATGTTTTGGGGCTGTTATAATTCAAGAGGTCCAGGTGCACTGGCTGAGACTAATGGCGTAAGGAATTCCACCAAGTATCGGGATATCTTGGCTAACAATCTGGACCCAGTTGTTCAAAGCTGCGTTAACTTTAACAGCTGGTTAGCGCCAAGCACCTGACATTATAACCATTCTCTACATAAGATTCTCACGAGTGTTCTTCAATACTTAAATTAATCAGGGGGAAACCTACAAAATGCACAAAAACATACAAACACCTGTGCTTTTATTCGGTGATACAGATGCTGTAGTTTAGACTTAACCCCCCGGTTAAAGTTAACACAGCTTTGAACAACCGGGCCCTGGTTGCCTCCACCAGAAGGCTGGGACTTGGCCGTAGGTGAACTTTCCAACAAGACAATGACCCAAAGCATACCTGATGATCCACACAGAAATGGTTCCGTGACCACAAAATCAGCGTTCCGCAATGGTCATCTCAGTCGCTAGACCTCAATCCAATTGAAAACCTGTGGGCTGAGTTGAAGAGGTCAGTTGATTGACACAAATCCAAGAATGTGAAGGATCTTGAAAGGATCTGCTCAGAGGAATGGTCCAAAATCTCCCCAAATGTCAAAGCTTGTCAAAAATTACAGTAAGACACTCCATGCTGTTATCCTTGCCAGGAGTGGTTGCACTAAGTACTAAATGAAGGGTGCCAATTATTGTGAAACATTGATTTTGTTGAAATTTATTTTGTGACTGATTGTAGTAATTTTGGTTGCTTCCATGAACACTTGATAAAGCATTTTGCACATGTTGCTCTATTCAGTTTCTCCATTATTATATTGTTTATTTTTTTGTATTGTTTTTGCAATGCCAGTCAGGGGTGCCAGTAATTTTGGAGCCCACTGAAATTGCTTCTGATCTTTAACAAGAAGCTTAATCATGCAAATGATGGCAAAACTAAAGATCAGTGATTTTTTTAGGCAGGAAAGGGGGAAAAAACTCTGAAATTGTGCCACATTTATTGCATACAAAATGATAAAAATTAAATCACCATGAGTTCTTTGTATTTTTTTGGATTTTAAATTGAAACCATTTGGGCAAAGACTGTCAAACAATATGCAATGAAACTTAACAGAATGACAAGAAAGGGTCTTTCAGCCCAAAAAGGCATTTCTCTTCCCCAAATGTCTTCCAAACACTTAACCCTTAGAGCGCTGTGTACATTTCCAAGGAATTAAAAATGTAATTATCCTGAGCTGTCGAAGACCTATCATGTGTCAACTTGTCAGAAGTCAACTAAAGCCTTGATTGCTATGCCCCCACCTGCCATAGCTTTTAAAAATTGATCTGCGGTCTCTGCATACAGTTGACCTTATTTGACCTTAACCTTTGAAATGATGACCTCCAAAACCTACTTAGTTCATCTAACCTCTGTGGGGAGTTATCATATTTCATTGGATCAAAATCTGAAGATACTGCACACGCAAAATATTTGACAGACATATGGACAGATGGACTGAAATCAGAAAACAGCATGCCTCTTGCCCACTGTGAGGGGTGGAGGCATAAGTATTAGGCCTATTGGAGGCCTATTCAACTCTGTAAATCTCTTTTATGCATTAGTGTAAGGGTATGAATTAAACAAATACCACCACAACATGCATAGGGTCAGGAAAAACAAATGCTGAACGAGGGGTGATTGTGAGGATGTATTTGGCAGGTGATTGCTTTACCAGTATGGCTAACCTTGCTGATGGTATCACATGGTATCACAGTCATCATTGAACCCTAAATGAAAGACATTGTTAGCTACAATGAATGAAAGCACATGCATCATTGTTATTATCCAAGTGTGAGGGACAACAGACAAGCCATTTATTGATAAGGTTGATCACAAATAATTGTGCTGACCAAGCTATTCAGTATCTGTACATCTTCGCAAAATAACATTTTATTTCCTTGCATTTAGTGAGTATATCACATTGAATAGAATGTTGTTCTCTCGCCATTGTAAAATGGAAAATCCAATAAAGCTTCGCTTGCCTTACAAAGTTTACATCAGCATTTGAGATGCTATCAGATTCATTTAATAATAGATGGATATCCTTCACAATCCTGAGGGACCCCACAGGATACCGGCTTTTGTTCCATCCGCGGTGACAGTCCGAGTCCAAAATAATCAGACTCTGTTAATTGCTCACACTTAAACTTATGGTGAAACAAGAAATCAATTGAGTGAAGTTTTTTTTTTTTTTAAAGAAAATTCTAAGTTCTTCAACAGAGCTGCCGTACCAAAAACCAGAATACATAATGGTTCTGCAGAATGGATTTGATACCCCCCTGAATTGATCTTCATGCTAGTCTGAACTATTTCTTTGATTTGTATATTTTGGTAATGGTCACCTCCAAACTTGTTTAACCACAGCATGGAAAAGCACAAATGCCGAAAAACAACAAGCAGACAGAAAGAATTATGATAGAACACAAAAATATAATAACAGAAAACAAAGTTATTTATGAGAATCTCGGTGAAGTTCTTCGACAAAACTTGAAGCTGCTGTAACTGATTTGGTTATTTTTGTAGCTTCTTGTCCGAAGCAGATGTAAGTAGTCCCCGCCCCCCTTCCCCGAGCCAGGCTTCGGAACACTCATCGGTTTCCAACAGAGGCAGAGGACAGCGATTCAGTAACTATTTAAGTATAATATAAATAGACTCTCTCAGTGTTTATCGTGTGAAAGCCTCACTGAGAATTTGGACCAAAGACATATTAAATCCATGCAGAAACTTCGGTATGAATAGCTTTTTGAAGGTATTCCCTAAAACTAGCTAACGTTAGTGTCCTATAGCCACACATGCTGTCGTTACACAGCTAAACAAGCTGTAGTCGGCCACAAACGATGACGGTTGATTTATAAACTGATGTCAGCAGAATTAAAAACCACATACAGGACTATCCGGGGCTGATAAAACTGCATAACTGCAACAGAGCAAAACTTACCTGGCCAGTAGCAGCAGGGCTAGCTGCGCATCGCCTTTAAAGCCCTTCGATTCCTTCAGTTTTCCCCATTGAGAGCAACGTCGATACAGCTCTTGTCGTCTTGCGTTTTCCCCCCTTAATTCTATTTGTTCTGTTGTGTCTTCCTGAATCAAAAGTTTTCATACTTTCAAAGTCCCCTTGTCTGTAAGCAATGATCATGTCTGTGTGTGTGTGTGTTTCTGTCAGTCTGTCTGTCAGCCCGTGGCTGGGGCCAGGTCTGCTATCTCTGATTGCCTTGTTAACTGGAGAGAGACAAAATCTTCAGAAGTTATCTTTATTCCAGCCTTGAATCGTGCAATAATTCAAAGCCGGTGAGTAGTCCTTGCGAGCAAGAAGTACTAACTCAGCGCTCTTTAGAGAGCCATATTCATGGGAAAATCTCAACCCACTTTACTCCAATCACAATACATGGGTCATACACTGATTATCGCTTAAGTTTTTTCTTTCCCCAATCGGTTGGCAGCTCTCGATGAGATTTTTTGAAAAATAATGGTGGTTCAGAGAAGTATTGGTCTCATAAAAAAATAAGAAAATACACTAAAAAGGAGAGGAAAATTAGTCTGGAGAAGAAAAATACAGGCAAAGGATTAGGATACAAGTAGATACATAAGTGATTCAACAGATTATGTTTTCAGTAACAACTAATGATTTTACTGAACAAATATTGATCGAAGCTACAGAAATCAAATACATTTAAATGTCTCACCTGATTATGTTTTCAAATCAACTAAACAGAAGCCTGCTTACTAATCGAAGCTACAAAAGCCCGCCGCTTGTGTGTGTGAGCTGCTCATGTATGTATAACAAACAGGGGCAAAAGCATAACCTCCACCCCAACTTCGTTGGCGAAGGTATTAATGCTCGACAGTTCCTCTACTGTTCTTTGGCTCATTGGCTGTTTAATTGCATACGCAGTCTCTCTTAGCACTGGGATCAGAAGCTTCATCAGTTCAGCTATTGCATTGCTGTTATTGATTTTTCCGGTAGATGGCGCACTAGATTCAGCTCTGCACGTTCAGAAGCAGAGAGAAATGTATCTTAATGGCGTTCTCTCACCTGATTGGACAGAGGCAGTCGGTGACTCCAGAAATTTATATGCTGCTTTATCTCAGAAGACAGTGACTGAGTGACCTGTGTTATCGACCAGATACTCTAAATAACTGATCTCTGTCAGAATGTTGAGCTATTTGACACTTTAAAAACAAAAAAAAATTCTTACAGCAGCTTTAATTAAAAACAAACAATACGAAAGTATGGAAATCTTCTACAATATGTTCTCAAAATAAACCAATTCACTCATACAGTATTGTTAAGTTTGTTCATGGGGTGATTCTTGAGCTCTGCTGTACTCATTGATCAGAGACGAAGGGATCAACACTAGAGGGAGACAACAGACAGTTGCTGGCAACTTGCATCTCTCAGTATGAGCAGAAGTATGTGGATTCCTGCAAGTCAACTATCTCATAGAAAAAGTATAGGCTATCATATGGGGGTGGTCCAGCCGTTGCTGCAATAACAGCCTCCATATTCTGGGAAGACCTGCCACAAAATGTAAAAACATTGCAGCTGGGATTTGCATATACTCTCGCCAGGAGAGCAACAACAAGGTCGAGCAGTGAATTAATCAATGAGGGCATTAGATACAACTTTCCACACAATCCAGAACTGCCACAGCAGACTCCAGTTCTTTCTTTGTTCATTGAAATTTGTCAGTTGTAATAGCAAAATACATGGTAATGTTATACAGACGTGATAATGTAACTTAGTTATGCATTTAGGTCCTCATTCTGCTTTAATTTGTCCATTAGGATTTGAAGATTGATAAATGATAATACACTGAAGGACTCATCAGTAAATTAATTTGTTAGATTTCACTGTAATAAGTACAGTCGATGCTTTCCGGTCAAACACATTACTGAACTACACTAATGTGTATACAACTGGACTTTTTTTTTTTTTAAAGTTTATTTTTTTGGGAATTTATTCCTTTATTTGATGGTTATACAGTGTAGAGACAGGAAGGCTGGATAGAGGAATGGGTGAACACATGCAGCAAATGATCCAAGCCGGTATCGAACCCAGGTCGCTGCGGGAAGGACACAGCCTTTATGGAACGCGTGCTTAGACCGATGAGCCATCGGGGCGCCCCACCTAGTGAGTCTTGATGCAAATCAAGCCATGGACGCCTGACAATTTGCCACGTTTTTTTTTTTTTTTTCCCCCCTCCTCCCCACGGATGTTTAACAGACTTGCAATTACATAAATCACTCAGAGGGCTATAACTTGTAAAATTCTTCATTGACCTGAGTTTACCGTTCCTCATACCAAGATCAAATGGATAAGAGGGCAGCACAGGAAACAACTTCATTGTTAATGTGGATTCCCATTATACATAAAAAAAAAAACAGCAGAGCAACATCAACAACCTGATGAACCACTGTTAGTATTAGTGATATTTCTGCATGGCAAATGACCAACTTGTAGATGTAGCAGTGTAATAGAAAAACAACAGACCCAACTGTCATGACATGCATGCTGCTTGTTCTGAGAAATTGACACGTTCATTGAAAGGGGTTTGTTCAAAATAATAGCATTGTGGAGTTTAATTTCAGCATTCATTCGTTTTGTTAAAAAACAGGTGTCATTAATTGTCCTTTATTAAGGAAGAAGGGAACTAATGTTTCACAGATAGTCGTAAAATGGGCCATTCCAAACACTGTTTGGAGGAACAGCGTAACTTGATTAAAAAGTTGATTGGAGGGGGGAAAACAAAAAAGTGCAGCCAATTAATACATTAATTTAATGTATCATCATTAAAATGATCTCAAATGCTTAAAAATGGCAAAAAAAACCCGAAACGCACAGAAGGAAATGAGCAACTACTCTTAATACAGACAGAAGAGTCAGAATGGCAAAGATTCAACCAATAATCGCCTCCATAACAATCAAAGATGAAATACAACTACAACTGCACGTCAGCACGAACCTCAAGAGCGTGCTTGCTAAAATGTTGAGGGTACAGATGTAGTCTCTCTGTCTCTCGCACAAACACAGCAGAGTGGCAGTCTGGCAGAGTGTAGGTAAGCAGTCTGCCAGTCTGTCTCACTCGGTCTCGCTCTCTCCCTCACACACAGACATGTACACACACACACACACACACAGTTATCACCTGACATTGTTTAAAGGACAAATTTCAGAGCGCTTCACACTCTGAAATTTGTCTATATTCTGGTTGTGGTGTTGAGGCTGCCCTCTAGCGTTCCGTGATGTCATAATGGCAGAACTCTACCATGCATTTTTAATGGAGATAAAAAGGGATGAAAATCAGGGATTACGAAAGAATGAAAAGGGGTTATGCAACTGCTTGCACAAGGCCCAGAGACACGGTCGGGCCTGACATTTCAGCATTTGAACGTGTCTCTATCGCGAACACTCCGGCACTTTATACGGGACAAAAAAAAGTGTGCGGAAATGGAAAAATCACAATAAATGGACTTAACGTGTTGCTTGCCTATTCTTGCCGCAAGCACACAATAAACCAACTTAAGAAGAATATGTTGCTTGCCTATGCTTGCTGTAAACACACAATAAACCGACTTAAGAACAATGTGTTAAGCACCATTGTCGAAACAACAGCTTGTGCAGAATCAGTTAAAACACATTGATTGGCTGTATGAGAAATGCCATAACATTCAGTAGACTAATGAATAATACTGTTCTTTTCAGATGAACAAAAAGATTTTTGACATTTTATTCCAGAGCAAACTGGGAAATTGAGATATTGCCTAATGACGATTCAACTCCAAATGTCCACTCGCAAAAATGTCAATAACAAGCTGTTAGTGTGCCTACCTAAGTTAAATCAGCATTGGCACTGCAAGAATGACCACCGTGGTCTCAAATCGAACCTGGGATATTTCATTGAAATAGCAATGTTGTTTAACTAAATTATATTATATACAAAGAAAAAAGGTGAAGAAAATGATTCTTTTAAGGAACATCAATAGGAATGAAATTGGCAAGTAGAATACGTTATGAAGAAAAATTATGGAGTTTAGAAAGGAGGGAGGAATGCACATCCATCATCAGCGCATGGAGAAACGCATGGCGTGACAGACAGGGTAGGAGAAACTTCAAGTTCTTTCGAAGTTACTCATTTTCGTGCCCATTGAGATTTCTGCTGAGGAAGGCCTCTGGAAAAAGAGCAGATGACATCAAGACTCCACAAAAACATTTAGAAGCATGTAGTGTATTGTGGTTTCCAAACGTGAAAGACAAAACAAAAAAAAATTCAAGGAAGCTGGGTGCCCTAGCAAAAACTCAAAATAGAATTTTAATTTCTTTTTATTCAACAAAAAGCCATTTTCCATATTTACTAAATACAGATCATAACGGAAAGACACGTAGCCGTGCCACTATGGAGTTTAGCAATGCGAAACTTGAGCTTGTGTGCTTAAAAGCACATAGCATTGACATTTTTGTCTCATTTAAAATTAGAATAATCAAGAGGTACCGCAACTAAAACAACTAGACTTGATAGAAAACACTGCAAGCTGTCACTGTAGTATTAGCCACTGGGTGAGGGGCAACATTGCAGATTTTACATTTCATATGCAAAAATATTGACGTTGAATCCGTGCAAAACAGTTCATTAAGAAACAAATTTTAGAAGTATTCAAAAAAGGATGCAGTAGAAATAAATAAAAGAAAATCCTTGATTAAATGACTATGTTAAACATTTGTGATAAAAAAAAAAAAGTACTTGCTACAGCAAAATTAACTCTTAAAAACGCTGACAAAACAAGCAAGAGGAAGCCCTAGTCGCGCCGTATGTCTGCATATATTTTAAGTAGGTTTCATTACTTCGGTGACAGCACTCCCCAAAATGAACACCCTCCTTTCAACTTGGACGAGGCTAATCATACCCATTTATGAATCTTAAATAAATTCCTTAAAAAAAAGCCCTAAAAGTTCATATTAGATGCAATCGCACATGGGGTTTCATCCATTTTTGAAAAAAACAGCTTTTGAAATTATTCCCACACTGCATCAACACCATAAGTACACCCATCATGACTTATTGGGGGTCGACTTCGGCTGCAAAAAAAGAATCACGTTTTATAAATTTCGGGTTGAAAACACACTGGAACTTCTGCCTAGAATTGCCACTCCAATTGTGAATTTACGATTTCCACAAAAGCATGATACCAGCAAACTTTTATTGACCCCCTGTAGCCAACTGATCATTGTTCAAATAATCAAACACAAATAAATATTAAAAAAAAAAAAAAAAAAAAAACTTTGCCAGTACAGTAAGTTTTGGGATAGCTTGATCGATCAATTCCTCATATTGGGTAATTTTACAAATAGTTAACTAAACATACTTACAATGCATTTACAAACTTGAGTTAGAAATCCACAGAACAAGAGTAATCAAAATAAAGGGCAGAAAATAGAATAAGCAAAACAAAAATACAACCTTTACATCCACATTGTGCTTGTAAATATTAAGGTCTTCTTAGTGAATTAAACTATGATAACGGACAGGAGAAATGCTAGTGTTCTTTTCAAAGGTCAGTGCCGCAGATGGAGAAGAGGAGAAGCACAGGCGCTGAATGAGGGGGGAGAACAAGTAACCGCAGGAAAGAGTGAACAATTAAGTCATTACTCCAATATTAACATGAGCAGCTTCCTTCGCTGACTGGCTGTTCTGGGGGCTTCTCCAGTTTTATGTCGATCACTGAGAGGATATGGTTAAGGGCAGACAAAAAGAAATGTCAGGTAAAATGAATTATGAGCAATATGATAAGCTTAGATCCTATGAATCTACCTGAGGAACAGGGATGGAGTAACCAAAATCAGAACTAAAGTTCAAGAAACTTTGAACCACGTCTACAGGATTCATCAACAGAATAAATAATATCAACAATAATCGAGCATACAAATCACATAAGGTTCTGTGTTTTAGTTGCCCTTTGTATGGTACATTAGTGCTAAAGTCCAACAACTCTAAATTTATGCTTTCAAATGCTCTGAATTTCCTTTCTATATTCAAATACATTTTGATACTTGAATGACAGTATCGGTATTAGACAGATAAAAAAAAATTCAGAATTTTGTTTTTTTTTTTTTTGCATCCTGAAATACCTTTGGGTGGAGCAGAACCAACTGGTAAAAGTGGGCAGGGCCTCTTCTGCATAAACCTGTATAAGAGCTAGGCTCATCAGGGGGGACTTGTGCTACAAATATTCAATTTACATATTTTCCTTCTCTTTCTTTTTTTTTTTTAAACACAATTTTTTCACACAAGAGACAATTCCAAATAGACCACAGACAAAACTAAAAAGAAAGGAAATAACAAAACAAATAGAGACAGTGCATGTAAGATATTAGTGATTAAAAACAAAACGCTTAGTCTGCTCCAAGAAAGATCTAACAGCAGAAAAAACTGCAGTGTTTCTCTCAAAATTAAGCAAAAGGCTACCAAAAAATAAAAGCTTGAATTTATTCAATAAACTGAATGAAGACCATGTACTGCCTGTGATTGACTCGACAGAAGTAGGTGAGAACGCTGGGCAGCAAAACGAAAATGTAATGCATCTTCTCTAAGAGCACCGCAAGCACACGAAGCAGATGGACTATAATTAAGAGAGTACAAATAATCATTTAGAGGAGGAGTGTGTAGAATTTGATTGATATTTTGGCAGAAATGGAATATAACATGCTCAACTACTTTTTCAGTAGAGTATAAATCACATGAAAACAATAATCTTTGAGTTTCATTTAGCTTCGAATAAGCCCTTTAAACCTACATGGGAGCAGGTCCACCTCCGTGGAGATCACAATGATGCGCCGCCATTTTTTCTACAGTAGCCCAGAATGGGGAAAAAAAGTAAATGAATAAAGCACGGACACGAGAGCGCCTTTCACGTTTTCGCAAGTTTTGCAGCCACTGTAGGCTTTCTGAGAAATGGAATGGTCAGTTGGTTGCAATTGTTATGCATAGGTTTGAATTTTATGTTTGTTTATTTGTTCTCATTCCTTGGGTGTCTTATGTGGTCTTACTCTGTAATCCCTGTTCTGTGCACTCTGTAATTTATGTGAAACTGTGTGCTGTTTTAGCCAGGTCTCCCATGGAAAGAAAAAAAAAAAAAAAGATTTTTAATCTCATCGGATTTTCCTGGTTAAATAAAGGTTACATAAAAAAAAAAAAAAAATCATAAATGGGAAAGTCACAGTGGAGCCACAGACCAAAACCTCGAAATCTAACATTTTTAATAGCTTTCAGGTCTGAATGTTACTGCACCACTTAAATCTTTTCTACAGTAATTTTTTTTTGTCCACATATTCATGAATTTTCACCCAAAGCAGTCCCGTACAAGAACATTGAAGATTTTTTTTTTTTTACCTGAGCTGAAGCCACTCAGATATAAAATACACTCCTGATCAAAATCTTAAGATCAGTTAAAAAATTGCAAGAATTTACGTTTTGCACTGTTGTATCATAAGAAGGTTCTCAGTAGAGTTTCAAAATGCAAAAAGAAGAAATGTGAGCAAGAGACTAAATGTTTTGAGCAGGCAATTTATTGAAAAGAACAATTTAACTAAAATAGGCTGTTCATCAGCTGATCAAAAGTTTAAGACCATAGCTCAAAAAAACCCCTAAAACAGAAATTAAAGTCTCAAAAACAGACTCAGTAATGAGTAGCTCCACCATTATTGTTGATCACTTCAAAAATTCGTGTTGGCATGCTTGATGCGAGTGTTTCCAAAAGGCTTGTAGGAATGTTGCTCCAAGTGGTGAAGATGGCTTCACGAAGGGCATCCACTGTCTGGAACTGATGTCCATTTTTGTAAACTTCCCTTGCCATCCATCCCCAAATGTTCTCAATTGAATTTAGATCAGGGGAACATGCAGGATGATCCAAAAGAGTGATGTTATTCTCCTGAAAAAAATCCCTTGTCAGACGGGCATTGTGAATTTCAGCATTGACCCAGTCATCACCACACAGACGAGGGCCCTCAGTCATGAGGGATGCCCGCTGCAACATCTCCACGTAGCCAGCTGCTGTTTGACGCCCCTGCACAACCTGGAGCTCCATTGTTCCATTGAAGGAAAAAGCACCCCAGATCATGATGGCGCCCCCTCCGCTGTGCCGTGTTGAAAAAATCTCAGGTGGCATCTCCTTGTCATGCCAGTAGCGTTGGAAGCCATCAGGACCATCAAGGTTAAATTTTTTCTCATCAGAGAATAAAACTTTCTTCCAACTTTGAACGTCCCATGTTTGGTGCTCCCTTGCAAAGGCCAAACGGGCAATTTTGTGGCGTTGAAGGAGACGTGGCCTTTGAAGACGTTTTTTGTTTTTGAAGCCGTTCCTTTGCAGATGCTGTCTGATGGTTATTGGGTTGCAGTCAGCACCAGTAATGGCCTTAATTTGGGATGAGGATCGTCCCGTGTCTTGACGGACAGCCATTTGGATCCTCCGGCTCAGAGCTGGTGAGATTTTTTTGGGTCTACCACTTGATTTTTTTGTTCCATAAACCTCAGGATCTTATAAGAAATGCAAAATGACTGTCTTACTGCGTCCAACCTCAGCAGCGATGGCACGCTGTGAGAGGCCTTGTCTATGCAGCTCAACAATCCTGCCACGTTCGAAGGCAGTGAGTTTTTTTGCTTTTCCCATCGAGAGGTCTTGACAGTGTGATTACTTGACAGAAAATGACATGGAATCCAAATTTTTTCCACAGATTTGGGCTTTTAAAGGATGTGGTCTTAAACTTTTGATCAGCTGATGAACAGCCTATTTCAGTTAAATTGTTCTTTTCAATAAATTGCCTGCTCAAAACATTTGGTCTCTTGTTCCCATTTCTTCTTTTTGCATTTTGAAACTCTACTTAGAACCTTCTTAAGATACAACAGTGCAAAATGCAAATTCTTGCAATTTTTTAACTGGTCTTAAGATTTTGATCAGGAGTGTATAAACATATTTGAATATCACAGTGTGAAATTTTGCGATAGTCGAAAATGTTATGTGGTCTTAATGGTATACATCATTATTTCACTCAGCCCCATACAATGGCTTTTTTTCGACAGAGGCATAGCCGGTCCAGCATGTACTCAGCTAGGAAGGCCGTGCCCTCTACAGAATAATATACATCTGGTTAAAAAGGAGCAGGCAAATGCTGAGTTACTGTTTTCAGAAGGATACTGTCTTCTCTGGTCTTGTCCTGTGTGCTCTCCATCCCAGGCAAAGCAGCTGCAACACGCCGGAAGAGCTACAGGGGAGAAAAAGACCCTCAGACCCATCTACTGGCATAGCATTCAAGAAGGGACATTTCCAGTACCCAAGACTGCAATGCCTCTCCTCTCTGAAACTGCCGGAACAATCTATGGGCAGCTAAAATTAAACCACCAAGCACCAAAAGCACAGCAATGCAGTTAATGAGACAGTACGTTAACATTTCTTGGTGTTGGTGTTGCTTTATGATCCAGTCAGCTTCAAGATCTGCTCAGGGATCTTAGTACATTCTTAGTATACAATGACATTGTGATTGAGGCAATGAAAATGCTGTCTGACTTGTAATCAGGCAATGAAAGTACAGCCAAAGAACAAAAGAAAAAAAAAAAGGAAAAAAAAAAAAGTGTGAATAACACAACATACATGACCAACAATGTGTGTACTGGCCAATATTAGAAATGTTAAGATGCACAATGGCAGCTAGCCATGATGTTGTGAATGTATGCACAAATGTTTATAAACCATAAGGCACTGTGTGCCAAATTTATAAACCAAGTTTGTTGCACAGAAGTAGCAGCCAACGCATGGTTTTGGAACAGCCACAATATTACTTGTGATTAGCTTTTGGATTAAATTAAATTTTCATCAATGCCTTTTTCTTTTAGGCAAGCAAGCAAAGTGCAGTGTTTTTATTGTACGTTTTTTCCACCAATTAAAATGTGACACATCACGATAGGTCACTACAATAAGATATTCAGGAGTACAAAGCAGATTGCAGAGCTGAGCAGATCATAAATTGACACCAGCTGGCCTCTGCAGGTGGGCAAATTAGGTAACTGGACCACATGAGGAAGGAATCAAACACACAGATCCCTTTATTTAATTTATCAAGCCACATTTTGCCTTTGAAAAATTTTTACAAGTATTTGTACGTGGATTGTTGCAATATTGTTGTGAACAGCTGAACGTAGACTGCTTTCTGAAAGGCCAATTGTAGAGGTTTTGGGTCCAACTAATTACACCAAGTTCACATTAACTCACTGAGACAAAGACAAGACAACACCCTGTCAACTCTATTTCCACTTGATATCTTTGGGATACATTCGGAGTCTGCAGGGATAGCTGGTTTTTATTTAAATGATAGTCGAAGATATGACTGAAATCACTGCATAAAGAGGCAGTAGTTGGAATAAAATCCCGAAACCGAAGGGCGATGGCAATGAACTCCAAAGCATTCAGAAAACAGAATACTAATTTAAAGGTTCTTCGTGCAACTTTCAGATACATAGTCATAACTGGCGCCCTCGGGTAATAAGTGCATCGTTGTCAGCAATCTGTCACACGTGCTCACACTCGTACTCTAAACTGAACTTGATAGATGAGGTTGCTGGCCAAGTAAAGTTACGTAGGTATTATATTTTGACGAATGGTATGCTTTAGAAAATGAGAATTACAGAACTTTTGATTTATATCATTAGATAGCACAATATGGGCTTGGGACATTGAACTAATCCATTCTCTGGAGTTGTTACTGTACCATGATACACTGACAGCATTTATACTGCCCATCCAAAAAAAAAAAAGGTCACTTTTGGCTTTCAAAGGAGCAGGGTGTAGAATTTAGATTGATATTTTGGCAGAAATGAAACATTTATAACTACTTTTTGGAGTATTATCACGTGAAAACAATAATCTTTTGAGTTTCATTTAGCTTAGAATAAGCCCTTTAAACCTACATGAGTGGGTCCACCTCCGTGGAGGCCAACATGTTGCGCCGGCATTTTTTCTACTGTAACCCAGAACGGGAAAAAATGAATGAATAAAGCACCGACACAAGAGAGCGCCTTTCATGTTTTCGCAAGTTTTGCGACCACCATAGGTTTTCTGAAAAAATGAAAGGTCAGTTGGTTGCATTCTATAATCTGACCACTAGATGGCTCTAAATCTTACACACTGATCCTTTAATAAGCATTTACTCAAGAGCCTATGATTGAATCATTATTGCAGTGATGAATATTTCAGGGGGCAATAATTTTTTCGATCCCAACTGATTTAGTGCCTTTTTCTCATTTCGAAAATAACCATGTCTAAAGATGCATCTCATGGGAATTGAAAATGTTATTGTGTTTCAAGAAGGGCTAATTCTTGGCCAGCATCAAGCAAAGACAACCACTACGAAGATTGCTGAAATTGGGTCATGAACAGTCCAAAAATGTATTAAAAGCTGGAAGGATAGTGGTGAAATGTCAACTTCGTGAAAGAATGGGTTGGAGAAAAAAATATCCAGTTCTGGACTGGACTAATCCAGTTCGGAGACCACCAAAATGCTTGGAGAGGTCTCATCATTTAAAAAAAAAAAAAAAAAAAACAACACAACAGTCAAAGTCATGGCCATGTTTAATTATTCAGGGAGGGCAGTTCCACAAGCATGGCGCAAGGTGCATTGCCATTTCATTACAGCTTATTATAGTTTATTTTACCGTTATGGTCACTAGAGGCTTGTAGACGCTGATGGACTCCCTTTCTAAGCAAACGTCATGAGCAGAAGTTGCACACTACCTACTGTAACAGAGTGAAGAGAGGCAGGCGAGGCACTCGGGTGGTGCAGGAACATTAATTCTGATCAGACACCATCACGTAAAAATCAGAGCAATAGCTGTGATAGGCAACCGAGAGAGTCGAGAAAGGTCTAATTTAAGTTCAGTTATAGTCCGTTCATACATTGGCTAAAGAAAAAGATTAATACATACAGAAAAGTTGCAGATAGCACCTTTAGGCAGAACTTTAAACCTAAAATTAACAGGAGAATTAAAAATAATTCAAAGATAATTCAAATGAGAGGTTATTAGAAGAGACACGAATTAAACAAACATTTCACGACAAAGCAACCCGTCCTTGATGCAAAACGTACATAAGACAACAAGCCTCGAGATATTAAATTAAGCAGCAATGTCACAGAAATTTTGATAAATTTATCATGAACCCAGCAACGGATGCAAAGCATTTCCAGCAAAAAACCTGCTATCTATGCAAATCGGTCATTATTCTTCCTTAAAATCTTCCATCCTCAAAAGCAGGTGTAAGTTGCTGCAATATAAATAAGCACACAGAATGTACATAAACTTTCTACCAATGAAATAGTATGCTTTGCAGCCATATTGAATCCTGGGTCTAAAAATGAGTGTATATTCAATTCATGCAAATTATAATGATTAGAAAACAGAACTGCAATGAAAATAAAACTAAGACCAAACAAGAAAAATTAAAAGTTTGTCCCAAACACGAGCCTTAATCACTTTCATTATTAAAAGAAACTACATAGCAGCTTCATGATCCACAAGAAAAGAACATCTGCAGCCATTAAGAGTCCCTGCTGGGTGTAATATACTATAATTAATAGTAGATCAAACTTCAGCTACAGAAGTGGCCGCATGTGAACATTCTTCCCCATCAAAGGCACGCATGCGTGCACTCTAGATCTGACAAGACAAAACCACTGCAAGGGTGACAGAGCAAAACCCCGCCTCCAAGCTTCCACACACCATCTGCCGCAGCAGCCATGCGCTCTACCTGTTTCACATTGTAGCCTGTCTTTGCACTTGTTTCGATAAACAGAACACTCAGCTCTTTTGCTCTCTGCTCTCCTTCCTCAGTGGTAATCTGCCTGTGATGGGAGGCATGATAGACCAAACAGACAAACACACATACACACGCACACATACACAACACAAAGCAAGGAGAAAAGACAAAAAAAAAAAAAAAAAACAGAAAGAAAGCAAAAGAACTGGTAAAAATAAAACACTAAAAAGTTTTCTAGCACCTTGTCATCTGTCCGCTGCTGCTTCAGCCATTATCCAAAGCACAATTACATGGTAGAGATGATTCATTCCATGTGATATTGGGGGGGGGGGGGGGGGGACCTCTTTGAATTAATGGGTTTCAGACTTTAAGAATTACTTCAGAATTTCTAACATTAAGACTTTCAATTATCAATTGATAGGAAACCGTAGTTAAAGAGCTAGCACAAAAAGTGAGCGCAATTAATTTCATGAGCAAATGGATCCATCTTAAATTGATTAATTAATTGGGTCATTTACAGACACATGCTGCACCTGTAATCTATAGTCCACACCTTTCCCACTGATAAAAGGGGTTTAAACGTGATCAACTGCACAAGATGCATCTGAGACGAGAGAAATGAAGCCTCTGCTGCTCCACTTTCTCCTCTGCTTAGCTTACTGGGATATTTGCCCTTTAGAGGCCGGCAGAAGCAGCAGCAGAGGGCAGAGTCCAGGGTGTGCAGGCTCGATACACACTCACCTGCTTTACATTGTATCCTGCTTTAGCACTAGTCTCAATAAACATTACATTCAGCTCTTTGGCTTTCCTCTCTCCCTCCTCGATTGATACTTGCCTGTAGCACAGAACAGTGTTATAGGGGGCAGTATACAGGACATCGGCCATAAGTACATTTATGCGTTTAATGAGCAGACTGTCAAAAAGGTAATGTATCAAAAAGTCTTATCTAAAATTACATAAAAACCTCAGCAACGTTGCATGTTTAGCACATGAAGTTTAATTCAAGTGCGGTAGACGGCCATTTGCAACAGGTTATTTGGTCAATTTGTAGTAGAAAGTGTTCAGGCACTGATCATTGCATTTAATTATTCAAAGCACACAGTTTCAAATTTATAAAAGTTGAATCTGCTTCCACAAGAAATACCAAAATGAAAAAACCTAAAAATATGAAGAAGCATCATTAATAAACTGCAAATTAATAAATGTTTAATTCAATTTCAATAAGGCTTTGATTTTAATACAAATCTACTGTATACAATGTCTTAATAGGGCAATCCATACTTTGAAACACAGCAACTGGACATGCCAAAGCATGCACTTAAATAAAGTGTGGTTACACTGGTCTTTTCAATGCGACTTTCGTCAACCGAGCATGCCAGGACACTTTAATGGCCAAGTCTGTACTCTCCAAGATAGTCTTGCTCACATTGGGATCCCACCAGCCAGACCACATGCTAAAGAAGCCTGGCTTTTGTGGTGAAAAAGCCGCACTCTCAACTGCAGTTCTTGATTATTTTAATGGATTAGCGTGACAGATAGGCAGACGTTTCGGCCCAAAGTGCCTTCTTCAGCGTCTTACCAAACGTCTGTCTATCTGTCATGCTAATCCATTAAAATAATCTAGAACTGCAGTCGAGAGTGCGGCTTTTTCACCACAAATGTACTGTCCCAGTTTGCACGCACCCGAAGATTTTTTTTTTAAAAAGAAACTTGGAGTCGAGCGCACTTCCTGAACAAAAAGAAGCCTGGCTCGCATTGAGTTTGGATTGATTTACTGAGGGCTTCATTGTGAACATTTAAAATAATAACCAAAAAACGGTAATACTTTTCTTGAAGGTATCGTCATAAGAGTGACATGACACAGGCATGAACTCTTCATAAACATTATGTCAACATCAAACGTTGTCATTAAGTGTCATTCAGTTTTTGAGATGAGAAGTTGACATTGTTTGTGTTGTCTTCATTATGACAACTTCGTCATAAGAGTGACATGACACATGACATGACACTTATGACGGTACCTTCAAGTAAAGTGTAACCAAAAAAACAGTAGTTTAAACAGATGAACAACAAGAACGAAAAAAGACAATTCCATTAGTAAATACTTAAATATCTACATTTACATATGCAAAAAAAAGTAGGAAGAAATATAAACAAATTAAATCCTGCCCCTTTATACAAATCCATAGCTCCCTTGACTGTCCCATATTTACCAGTATATTTTTTCTCTTCATGAAATTCAACTTTTAAAGATATAAAATTAACTTAACACAGTATACTCTTCAAAAAGAGTAGGGAATATTGAAATTTCAAGGTCAATAACAAAACTATGATAGCGCTTTGATACAATAACCGACTGCTATGAAGACAACATGAACTGCTCTAAAACAGAGCACCAAAACACAGCCAATGGTGTGCACGTGCAGCATGTGGAAATCCCGAACACGTGGCCGGGGTGCTTATTCAAATTTGACACTTAAGAGAAAGGTCATCTACTCCCTTGTGATCGAGACTTCTTTCATACTGATAGCTTCGGACTGTAACGCACTGTTGATTTCGTTTATCCGAGGCATCCTTTGATTGTTTTTTTAACAATACGACGTCTCCAACATGCTGAACGTCGAAGAGCAATTGGTATACTTGAAACTGGCAGCCATCAGTCTGAGGTTACGAATTTCTTCAATGTTTCCCAGTCTGCGATTAGCAGATTATGGAGCAGGTACCCGCAAACCCATAATGTTGATGATCGATGCCGTTCAGGGCGTCGACAGTCAACAACAAGAGCCCAGGATAGGTTGATTCATACCCAGGCTCTGAGATATTGCAAACAGCAAATAAGATTGCTGCAAACCTACACCAGGCGACTGGTGTCTCGTATAGACAGCCTCGTATAGTGCTACCATTGACCAACCGCCACATTGTCAACAGAAGCAAATGATGTACACATCGCAGGAATTGGGGAATTCGTTGATGCTCACTTGTAATGCTCTCAGATGAGTCATGGCACATCTGGCGATGTTGTAATGAAAGCCATGCCAATGTAAACCTAAGGCAGCATGAAAGATTTGGAGGTGGGTCCATTATGGTGCGAGGTGGAATCACTATCACTAACCGAGCCTCACTCCTCATCGAACAAGGACGAGTCACTGGCCAGTAATATCGGAACAACAAACTGACGCCATACATTTCCCCGTCTGGATGACATGAGGGGTGGCGTGTTGACTTTCAGGACGCAACACCCGTGCTCACCGCACTAGAATAGCAGGCACAATATCCATAGGATGCCCTGGCCAGCAATGAGCCCTGATCTTTCCCCCACTGAAAATGTCTGAGACACCCTGGGCGAGCGTGCGTCGACGCAAGATGACCTTGACAAGGCGTTGGCAGAAGAATGAGGCAGACTGCATCAAATCCCCATAGGTACACTCATACGCACAACGCCTCCACATATCAATTGCTTGGCCAATAACGGGGGCGTTGCGCACTATTGAGGCAAAAATGTCAACTTTCAATTTCCGTTTCTTACCCATTCCTTCTTTCACGGATCATGACAGCAACAAAAACTGTTTAGGTAATGCAGAATCGGGTAAACTGTTTACTCAATTCCTTCTTTGTTAAGATACAATTAGTTTGGGACCAGTTATTCTAGATCATCAGTTTTTTATTACCCTTGCAATTTCAAAATCTCCTACTTTTTTGAAGAGTATATTAGAGTATATATAGCAAATTATTCCTTGTTTTATACATTATTTTTTGCAGTTTTGAGGTCCACAATGTCAAAGAATTTCAATGTTTCAGACTTATAGAATAATAAATTAGTTTATTCCCAAAAACCAACATTATGTACCATTCTCATGGCTCTTTTTTGAAAAATTAACTGCAGTTGTCACAAGCTTTCATAAGTATTAACCAAAACCTAGCACAGTAATAAAGAGACGTTAAAACAAGTGAACGGCTGTAAATAATATGTAGTGATTTGAGCACCAGAATGATCTTTGCTCCAGCCAGGACTGAAATTCTTTTAGACAGTTTAGTTTTGAAATGTTTTATGTGAGGTTTCCAGCTAATTTTTTCATCCATTATAAACAAAATTATTTTTTAAATAAATAATAAATTATTATTTACATCATTTTATAATATTTTAATATAATATTAAAATCTTACATATATTTCATTAGTCAACTAATTTTTATATTTCTTGTATTCATTTTCTGCTTCATTAGTTCTGTTTTATAAACTCTCTAAATGGTTTATTTTTCTTTTTACAGGCATTTTGTAATGCCTTTGTGATCCACTGATATTTTTGTTTTACATTATGATTTAATTGGACAATTTGAATGATATAAATTTATTGTTCTTAAAAATTCACCGCATGCTTTAGCAACATTGTGTTCATTATATTCATTTTTGAATGCATCAATGGATTCTTCAGTCCAAACCCTTCTGTATTGAAGTTCATTGTCCTGCTGGAGTTTTTTGAAGTAGCTGTCATGTACTGTAAAAACTGGTAGGTGGTCACTGATGTCATTTAGTAATAGTCCAAACTTTGTTCTGTTATATTTGTCATGTGCGAATAGATTGTCAATTAATTTTGTATCAAGGAAAGTTATCTGGTTGGGTCTGGTGAATATGGGATATAGGTTGAAACTACAAAGCATCCATAAATTCTTCAGTCTTATTGTGCTTATTGGATCTCCTTAATTGGTAACAAGGGGTCGCATATGAGCAAGCCTTGTACATAGTTCCCAAACTGGGAATTCCAGAATCGGGTGGGATTGGAGATGCCAAATGTTTTTCCAAAGAAAAAAAGAACGTCAATTTTAAAATCATCACAGATGGACATGACTTTTTGGTAAGTTTTTGCAAGTTTTTCTTCTACTCAATTCTTTTTTTTCTGCGTACAGGCTCCTGCTGTTAAAGTGGATTACTGTTAATTTCTTACCAGTCTAGATAGTGCCGTTAAATTGTTCCTCAGTGTAACATTAGCCATCTTGTGAATGATGTTCAATATACATAAAAGTATTCTGCGCCAAATCATCTTTCACAACTATCCTTTGCAATAAATGATGAGCTCCAAGTTTTTGAGTCAGCATATCCGGTTAGTGATCACGTCACTAGGCTGTTTTGGTGTACTGCTGTGGGGACGAGTTATCAGATTGTCATATCGTAGATCGACAATGCCCCCCCTCCCCCGGCACCTTCTCTTGCAGCTCTCAATTCTGGCATCAGTTCCTTCCTCCTTTTTCTTACAGCATCCCTGAAGTCCTCATTTATGCAGATTTTCGATCCTTTGAGTCTCGGTATGGTGTAACATAGCTGATCTGTCCGAGTACCTCAGGAATTTCACTGCTTTTGGACTCGGTCCGTCACCTCCAGGTTTCCTCATGCGGTGGGCCCTCTCAATCTCAAACTCCCGCTGCAGCTGTAACTTTTCAGCCAGAACCATCTTAACTTTTTCAGCTGTCTCCGCCCAGGTCTCTCCCAATGACTCAATGATCCTCTAAAAAACCAGGTTGTTTTGCCTGGACTCTCCATCCAAATACTCCATCTCGTCAGTAACAGCTAGCAGACTGCCACACACTTTCAATTCATCTGACTGCATAATGTTGCAGCGTTCAACTTGATTAGCTTTGTTTTAAATCATTGACATCCTTTTGTGTAAATTGCAGGCTTGTTTACATCTCCTGTAATGCCATTATCATCTTAAATCTGGTGTTTGTGAAGTCTATAATAATGTTCACAAGGCCTTTAAAGTTACCCTGCTGCTGCTCTAACAGTGCAGAGAATATCCCCTTTTGTTATTGTTGTAGTTCAGATGCCTGTGTGCGTGAAACACACTCATCTGGTTTCACCTCTGCTTTTGACTTTGGTGGCATTTTATGGAAGGTTCAACTTGAATCCAGCTGAGGCCTGGTTCTGTGTGGATGAATGTGTCTCTAGCTGGCAGATTGCAAAAGCTGGCCACCCTGCTAACTCTGTACAGCTAACGGAAGTTGGTTGCACTGCTCTTGAGCAAGATCCACAAATGCGTGTCATAGAACTTTTTGAGTCCCCTGGGCGTTGCACACCGTGTTCCCAGGGAAGGTGGACAATGTGTGTACACTTCAGATCACTCAGCAAACGCTAATCTCCAATCATCTTCCCGCAGAACAGAAATTCCTCTCCTAAGCGCGTAAGAAAACGGAAGATATTCAAAGATGGAGGAAAAACCGCAGCTGGGGCACAATTGAGACCTGCAGTCTTATTGCACCGTGGTCCAACATCACTTTGTAACCCAACTTGAGCAGTTACAGAAAAGGCAAAATTGGACAAAATCACTGACTTCTAGCGCTGCGGGAAAAATAGCTCCGCTACTCACGCGTTTCTGCTACCCTCTCCATCAGCAAAGCACATCTCGTACCTGCTGTGCCATTACAAAATAAAAAAAAATGTTAAGATAATAAGGCAGTTCTTCATTGTTCCGTGGGAATATATCAGCGTGGGAATACATCTGATCTTTATTCAATCATGCAGGAAGCATTGAAGTTAACAGAGTTCCAATATGGTGCATCAGATCTAAAAAGTCACATTGAAATGACAAGTGTAACCGTGGCCAAAATGATACTGTGGTTCTGTATTACATAAGAAAGGTCAAAACGTGTTAGACACAGGAAACAAGTTGAATATCAAAAATAGTCCAACATCAAATCTAATCATCTTTCCAGGTGCATCTTTCCCATTTATGATAATTTCTGCAGCCATGATGGGAAATGTTTTTTACTGGTTAACTTATGGATTCTGGTTTTATTTCAATTAAAAATTGAAAGGAACACTTGACGACAAATATCCTGCCAAACTGACAGGTGGGTAGGATTTTGCGGGTGGGCTGAATCAGGTTGTTAATGAAGAAAATTTGAAAAGCAGACTGCTGTCAAACACAGGTGGGAGTTATAGATGCAGTAATGCTGCATCAGGTCACAGCAATGCCAAAGGTTTGGAATCAGAGGTCGCCACAGGACTCCAGCCAGCGTCATGCTCTACCATGCAGGAAGTAAACTTTGTTAAAATGCAAATACAAACTTAAACTACACCCAGGAGGGAAAAAAAGCTTCGGCTGGGTAGAAGAAAAGCAAAGCCTTGACAGGTGTATAGCATCTCTGCCACATGACGGACAAGGTGTTTTTTTTTGTTTTTTTTTGGGTACCTTTTGTCTGCAAGATCTGTCTTATTCCCGACCAGCATAATGATGACGTCACTTCCTCGCTCTGTTCTAACGTCGTCAATCCACTTGGTAGTTTGCTGGAAAGAGTTAACATCTGGCAACAGAAAAATAGGGAGAGACAAGCAGAACTGTGAACAACAGGGTGTTTTGAAGTGCCCACAGAGCGTGATCCAGATAACACACACAGCCCTGAAAATTCAGACCAGCGATTGCTACAGTTACTAACTTTTCCAAAACACATGTTCACAATGAGGATGCAATCAAAGACATCAAAACAAACACTGCACCTGGAGCTCCTGTTTATGAAAGCACTGTGGAAATGGAACAAAACAGACACAGCAGGGATTTTGAACAGCAGAATAAATCGTAGTGACAGACTGCCAGACGATATACAGCAACAGCCCATTTTCATAAATTGAATTGAATGCCTTTATTGTCATTGTACATTACAATATGAGATTAAGAGTGCTACTCCACTGTGGCACACACATACAATAAGGAAATACAAACAATATACAATAAAAACAAGAGATGTACAACAAATAAAACCTAAAATGCAGAACTGGCGTTCATATGCAAGAAGGCGGCAGGTGGGGACTGGCGTTCATATGCAAGAAGACGGCAGGTGGGGTCTGTCGTCTGTGTTTGCTTTATGAGGTTATTGTGTGAGGATAGAAACTATTTATGAATCTGGTGGTTCGGGATTTGATGGACCTATAACATCTGCCAGAGGGTAACAGTTTAAACAAATGGTGACTGGGGTGAGTATATTGTCTTTAAAGATGTCTTTAGCTCTTGAGAGAATGCGGCTGTTTGCAATGTCTGACAGAGAGGGGAGGGGGCAACCAATGACTTTTTCTGCCGTCTTTATGATTCTCTGAAGAGCTTTTCTGTCTGCAACAGAGCATCCAGCAAAACACAGAGAGATGCAATATGACAGGATGCTCTCGAGTGTTGATCTGTAGGAGACCAGCAGCTTTTCACTCGGGTAGTTTTTCCTGTGAATTCTCAGGAAGTGGAGGCGCTGTTGTGCCTTTTAAACAGTCGCGGAGGTGTTTTGTGACCATGATAGACAGTCTGTGATGTGGATGCTGGGGAATGTGAATGAGTGAACTCACTCCACGCACACATCATTAATGAGGAGAGCCTGGTGGCTTGTGTTGAGTTTCCTGAAGTCAATTCTGAGTTCTTTTGTTTTTGTAGTGTTGAGGATGAGGTTGTTAGCAGAGCACCACTCAGACAGGTTCTTGACTTCCTGCCCGTAGGAGGACTCCTCACCACCTGTAATGAGTCCGACAACAGTAGTGTCGTCTGCAAACTTAATAACAGAGTTAGAGGGAAATATTGGTGTTCAGCCAGATGTGTATAGTGAATAGAGGAGGGGACTCAGCACACAGCCCTGAGGTGAGCCAGTGCTGAGTTTGATTGTGGAGGAAAGGTGAGGGCTGACTGACAGACTGGATGGTTAGTCAAGACGTCTTTAATCCAGCTGCAGGTGGGTGAGGGGAGGCCGAGGTTCAGCTGTTTGTTTATCAGGATGTCTGAGATGAGGGTGTTCAAGGCGGAGGAGTAATCCACAAAAAGCATCCTGATGTAGCTGGTCCTGCATTCCAGGTGGTTCAAGGCAGTATGGAGAGCAGTGGATATGGCATCATCTGTGGATCTGTTAGGCCTGAATGCAAGCTGGTGGTGGTCCAAGGATGGAGAGAGGTTGGCTTGTATGTGTTTGAGCACCAGTCTCTCACAACACTTCATTATGAGAGGGGTGAGGGCCACAGGTCTGTAGTCTGCCGGGCAGTTTGAGGATGGTTTCTTCGGGACGGGGAGGATTGTTGCCGACTTCAGAGAAGGGGGGACGGTGGCCTGAGCGAGAGATAAATTGAAGATGATAGTGAAGACAGGGGAGAGTTTGTTGCAGTACGCCCCCCGAGTACCTTCCCAGGTACTCCGTCAGGGCCGGCAGCCTTCCTTAGATTCGTCGCATTGAAAAACTGCCTCACGTCGTGCTGTTGAATGGTGAGTGCAGGTATATCGGTGACCAGGGGGAGTGGGGCGGAGGAGCTGCTGGTCCCAAAGCAGGCAAAGAGGTTCAGCTCCTCTGCCGGCAGGGCTCCATTTGCTGTTGTTTCTGCCTTTTGGCTGCCTTTATAGTTTGTGAGATGCCGAAGCCCCTGCCACACAAGTCTCGGGTCGCCGTCCGAGACGTAGTCCTCAATTTTACCTTTGCAGGCCAGCTTGGCAGCCCTGATCCCCCTCCTCAGATCAGCCCTAGCAGTGGAGTTGAGATCTCCATCCCCTGACCTGAGGACCCAGTCCTGTTCAGTGAGGAGTTTGTGTACTTCAGAGTTCATCCATGGTTTATGATTGGGGAAGACCCATATGCGTTTATTTACAGTTATATTGTTAATGCAAGTATTGATGTAAAAAAAAAAGTACATTTTCTGTACAATCCTGAAGATCCAGTTCAAATAGGGATCACTCCGTTTTAAAAACAGTCCTGGAGTTGTGAGAGTGCCCCTTCAGGCCATGTTGTGATATCTTTGATGCAGGGATTTGCTGTCCTCCTCAGACAAATGTTAGCAGGGAGGAGGAGCAGAGACGGGTGGCCTGAGCGACTCAGACGGGGAAGGGGCTCTGTCCTGTAGGCCTGCTTTAAGTTTGATTGCAAATTCACAATATGCAAATATTTTTCAAAAATTTGAAATGATTCGCAACTTACTGCATTCTGCTTTGATTTACATTTTACGCAGCATCCCAAAGTGTTCATAAATCAGGCTGTACTAGAACACAGTTTAAAAAAGAAGCACCCAGCCTAAAACGATATATGCATGCATGAATGTCGACAAATGCAAATATCTCTCAGGGCAGAGAGAGGTACAAGCATTCAAAACATTCATCAAAAAAGGGAAAAAAGATCTGCAATTTTTATATCCAGAAAATGAAAATATTCAAGGGTTAAAAAAAGCAATTTGCCAGAATTTTCTGCAAAAAAAAAAGAAAAAAAAATAGAAAAAAAAGGAACCCTGTCAAGAAACTTGCAACGCCCACATTTCAACCACTCTGAAAATGTAAACAAGTCAGAGTGGCTGGGTGGTGAAATAAGCAAGACAGATAAAAATGCAACTAAAAACAGCAAGAAAGCCAAGATAAAGAAAATCAGGATGAAATTTGGGGGCATGAAACAGATTCACGTTGGATCAGCAGCATGAGCGCCGACATCATTGGGAGCCCCACTCACTTGTTATGTCATAGACAACCACTGCCACAGTGGAGTCACGTATGTAGCTAGGAATCAGACTCCTGAAGCGCTCCTGTCCTGCAGTATCCCACAGCTGCAGTCGCACCTGGCCAATCGGGTAACCCCAGAGGAACAGAACAGGAGGAATTGGGGGGAGGGGCGAGAAACAGGAAGAGGTTGGCAGTGAGACCCTGGGACAGAGTGAGGAAGAGGAGGATACCTACTTGTGATGTCGTAAACTACGACGGCAGCAGCCGAGTCACGGATGTAACTGGGTATGAGGCTACGGAAGCGCTCCTGACCAGCTGTGTCCCAGAGCTGCAACCTGATCTGTGCGGGATTGGGGGGTGGACAAAAACAAACCAATACAAATAAAAAAAGAAAAAAGAAAAACGAAGTGAACAGGGAAACAAAACGGAAAAATGAAATTCAAAACAGGAAGAAAAAGCAGAGATGGAAACTAAAAAAAAAACTAACAGATAAGTGAAAAGCATGCGAGGCATGAGTGGGCATGTGTGCGGCTGCACGCGGGGCCAGAGAACATGAAACAAACAGGCAGACAAAATAAGAGGCAAAGATGATCGACAGACTGTTAGAGAAAGCCTTGAAAACCAGAGAGGAGAAATACTGACAACCAGGGAAGCAAGACGACAAACAGCTGCTTGAAAACAGAGTCCCAATTCAGAAGGGATCCCCAGGGACCCATAGAAAACACAGACCCAGGTTTCACAATGAAGGAATGGGATGGAGGGTCTGTCAGCGGTGATTCAGTAATAACACAGTAAACACACACACAGTTTCCCCTTCTCCCCGCCAGAATGCCACAACAGAACAAATTCTATCAGTTTCCTTTTTTAAAAGATGAAGACAATTTGATGCCAACTCAAAGAAGGCCCTCCACCATCAACAGGTCACAGAACGGAGCCCATTGCATCCCACTTTGAAGACTGTGAACTCAGCCAGAGCTCTGCTAAATGACTGGCCACAACCAAATAATGGCAGCTAAACCAAGTCAGAACTGTAATTATTTATTCACTCAATCTTTAAAATTAGCATAAATGACTTGGTGTGGTGGCACCCATACTGTTCGAAGAATGCTGCTCACCTGGTCCAGCACCATTATCAACATTACTCAGGTGGAGGGCTCGCTGAATAGACATATTGGAATGTAAATTGCACGTATATCACTTTTCCACCTTCACTTCTTGACCATTCTGCCTCTTGTGCCCATTCAGACATGCATAAAATTGACATTGCAGGACATACCACATATTTATGAACACAAAAATCAGGATTAAACCACGAGTGCCCCTTGTGGCACTAAGGCACATATTAAAGGGAGTCCACATTGAATCATCAGTCAAGCATGTATTACATCACAGCTCAAGCAAGGCCAATAGAGGAAGGCAGGTATATAAATTCTAGGAAAAATGCACTTTCCAATGGCTCATTTGACCACCAAGCCAAGGTCAGAGTCTCGAGAGTCAACCAAAAAACAGAAAACATTCCCCAGAATGAAATGCATGTTTGTGTAAAGATGATGGTTTACTTCCTGTAGTTTTTTAAACTCCCTTTATTTATATTGATTGAGCAAGTGTGTTGGGCGCCAAGAAGGCTATTCTAGATTTTTAGAGGTTTCTTATGAACCCCAGACTTGGTAATGGCAGGAATAGGGTGTTCAAGATGCAAAACACCCAGAAAAACTAAAATACTATTACAAAGCAACAGAAAGAGCCAATCACCAAAGTCATGACTCACAATAAATCCCATGAATATTAAGCCACATTCATGTTTAGGGCTGTAACGATATTCAACCGCGTTTTTTTTTTTTTTTTTAAAGCAGAGCAAGACCACTTGGTGCTATGGGGCAAACATCTTTTCCTTTATTCAACCCAATGCAGTCCTGAACAAACGGCAGCCAAAAGTATCAAACATCAAAAGGCATGCGAAATGTTTCTGGAAAAAACTTGACCGACATCAGTATTTTTCCGCGACATGCTGAACGGAGCCAAGCAAGAGATAACTGAATCGTCTCCTTTTAACCAATTAGGCAGCTCTAATTCTGTCCCCGTTTACTCTGCTCAATTTGCAAACAGTGGGTTCGCTTATTTACTAGCCTAAATTGAATGAGTAGACAGTCCAGTTTATTAGTAGACAGTCCAGTTTATTAATATAGCGTGTTTGATTGGAGCATTTTGAAATTTAAATGGCCAAAGCACAGCACAGATCTGCATGAATGCAACGGCACAATTTTTTGAGCGCTTACATTAGGCCGTTTTGCACAATGATATTTTATATCTCACATTCACATTTAAACCACTTTAACAATGTTTTCCACCTTCTGTATTTTTCAGACGCTTAAAATCGAGGGTGAACTTAAAACAAATCTTTCTTTTTAATTAATCTTGAATCACTTCTGAAAAATGCTAAGAAAATTATCGCAATCGCACTAAATTACCCAATAAGCCCACAAAAAACCTGCAGAATTGCGTTCATATAAATCTGCACTGTTCTACGGCTATTTAACCCAATAGCATTTGGACCGACCAATACCGCCTGAAACTTCTGTTCCCAAGACCGCCTCAAACTGCCCATGTCACATGATTGCCTAGGGTTACACATTGGACTATGTCATCAGCTTGGCATATATATATATATATCAGCGTAGTGACGAATCTATAGGTGACCAGCAGGAAAGATTACAGACAGACCCATTGCCAGACTTTTGAGCAACATATGGATGTACAAACGAACGGAAAAATAAAGCAAGAGAACTCGGAATAACATTTCACAGATGAGGAGTCATTTTTACGACAATTAGATCGTTATCAAAGTTCTGAATGTTAAGTGACTGCTCTGATCATGGTCAGTACACTACAACGTTAGCTAATGTAAGTTACCGCCCCCAATGGGGAAGAAGCACCATATTCAGCCTCGGCAAAATCAGAAGTTTTTTTCGCATTCAGATTCAGCAGGAATTGCTGACTAAACGCAGTCGCTAACACAGCCTTACATCAATATAACTGACAACTTCAATTATCGCCATTTTATGAATGTTACTTCAATAAACATTTTGAAAAGTTAATTTAACATGTCACCAAAGGTAATGTTTCGCTTGGGGGAAAAGAGCTCAATGTCCAACCTTAATTTTTTTTAACGGCTTTTCAGTGGGCGGAAGTGTTCTAAAAAGGGTGCAAATGTAATTTGGAGGGTTTTATTAGTTAGAAGGGGGATTTAGACTTTAATATTAAAAATTAATACAGCGAGTGCAAATGCAGTGCGTGCCCTAGCTAGCTACCATGCTAGCATCCAGTTGTGTCATTGGTAATATGCCTACCCTGTTATTTGCCATTGCCACGTGTTAACTTTTGCTGCTTGGCTCCCCGACCGTGGTCCAGCAGCATAAGGGAGGTTTTGTTTTACCCCCAGGGCCGTAGCAAGCTAGCTGGGGTTAACTCCCGTTGTTCTTACAGTGGTGACCTTGGTGTAAAGCAGCACATGGGAATGGTGCATTTATCCTACGCTAATGCCTTTTTATTGAAAGGAACGCAGTCAGTCATACCGCACATTTATAGCTTTAGGCCCAAATCTTTTCACTAGCTCACAACACAGCCATTCTGTCTCTTAGCTCTGCTTTCCTCCAACTGCCCTCTTGCCTCGCATCATTCACATTACCAGATCTGCCAACCTTGAAGAAAATTTGAGTACCACCTGAAACCAGGGAAATGCGAGATCCAGCGATATGCGTACTTAAATAGAATCAACTCGTACCAGCGTACTTTGAAGTGAAAATGCGTACGTTGTACGCAAAATGCAAACTTGTTGGCAGGTCTGCATTACATGATCTTTCTCTCCCTCTACTCGTAGTATGCACATGCCGCCCCGCCCCCAAAGGGAGCATGCCACTCTTGCAACACACGTATAGCAGAACTTGAAATTAAACTAAATTTTTTTCCCCTTGACTGAATGTACACTTGACATTTTTACAGACCAGCATGGTTCACTTGTAAAAACTGATTTTGCAGAGGCTGAATATGGTGTTCCTTCCCTGTTGGGGGCGGTAACTTACTTTGGCCAATGTTGTAGTGTACCAACCATGATCAGAGCAGTCACTTAACATTCAAAACTTTAATAATGATACAATTTCGTAAAAATGACTCCTTATCTGTGAAATATTATTCCCAGTTCTCTTGTTTTATCGTTACGTTCATTTGAACATCCATATGCTGCACAAAAGTCGGGCATCGGGTCTGTCTGTAATCTTTTCTGCTGGTCACCTATAGACACGCCACTACTCTGAGCAGAGAGTCCCGACACAAGAAGCGGCTCATTGACGTATCCGCAAAGCCTGTATGCGGCATCTAGGTATATATATATATATGCTTGAAATCGCTCAAATCGGCAAGGGGGATTCCCCAGTGACCGAAATTCAAGATAAAACATACGGGTCGCCATTTTGCCATTTACTGTTCAATCAGTGGCAGAAAGCCTAATCTTAGTAAAGTTCAATCATTTTTCTCAAGACAATTTCCATATTACATTGTGCCAAAAACTATGCTTTTGAGTCATGTATCAGACATTTGTTATCAATACTGAAGTCAGTATTTTTGTATTATCCATTCACAAAGTGCTCAATTTCTGTTATTTTTAAAATATATCATATTATTATATTCAGAGTTTGTTATTCATTTGCTTGCTTGTTTCCTTCAGAAATATATTCAGAAATTGACAACTCTGAGTCCGTATAACTCCAAAATCAAATGTCAAAAATACAGAAATTTCCTGGATTTTCGAGGGAACAGAGGTAATCTATATATAATGAGTGTAAGTGCTATTGGGTTAAATTTCAACATGCCATCTAAATAAATAGGACTATCCGCTCATTCAAAGTAAATACACAAATCCACCATTTGATTGCTATTTGAGCAAAGTAAACAGGGACAGGATTAGAGTACCGTAATCAGTGAAAAGGAGACAATTCTGTTGTCATTAACTTGGCTCTGTTCACCACATCGCCAAAAATACTGATGCCAGTCAAGTTTTGTTTTTTTCTGTTTATTTGCCCACTGATGTTTGGAACTTTCGGCAACCCTTTGTTCAAGACTGCATCGGGTTAAATAAAGAAAAAGGAGAAGCTCGGACATTCACCCCATGGGCAGCAGGTGGTCTTACTATGCTTTAAAAAAAATAAAATAAAAACATTTGCAGTTGAATATAGTTACAGCCTTATTCATGTTACACACACAGGTTGCAACTTGATTGCTTGCGGAATTTAGCCATGAGTGAGCATATAGCAGCCTTGTTAAATAGGTCACGGTGACACCAATTAGTAAACCTACTCATAAAATTACCCATGCATTTTGTTTCCTGGTTTTCATGCTGAAAAATTTATAACACTCTAGATTTTTTCAAAAATCACATTCTTGCCCCAGCACAGTTCATTCATTGGCAAAAAAATTACATACACCTGGATTAAAAAAAAAAAAAAAAGTATGAGACTTACTGTTCTGTCTTCAAGATACATCGTTTTTGACAAAAAATCTATTCCTATTGTGGCCTGAGGAAAAGATGGAGACAAGGGTGAGGGGGCAGAGAGGAAGAGTGTCAGTAAAAAAATGAGTTAAAACAATCACCCTACAAACCTTGCAAAATATCAACAATTACAGCCCATTGGGCCAGTAAGCTAAAAATGTAGCGGACAACGGACGAGGAACGCCGGACGCCACACCATGACAACATAACAAAAGACGCCCTACGCCCTATGGCTCTTAAAATTCTCTTCTTGCCCTGATTACATGCATTGTGACCAAGACTTTGATGCACATGACATCTTTGCACAAAGTCTCCAAACTCTTCGTCACCTTCTGAATGAGATGGGCTTCATCCCTCAAAACACTGACCAGATCCTTCGGGAAACAGCTTCATACCGCTTTAATTATCCCATTTCAGTTCTGAAGTAAGAACAGTAGGTTTTTAAAGCAACCAGGAGGCTGGGATTTAACAGACTGAGATTAACAGTTTTGAACATCTTCAGAGGTTGTAAATTAGTTGGGTGTACCCTCATGTTCTACTCAACACACCAAAAAAATTGAAAGTAGAATTAAGCACAGGGCAAGGTGGCAAAGGCAAGGTGTTGCCAGTGCATAGTGGCGATGAATCTCCAAACCTTGTGTATGGTTCAAAAATGAGGACAAATAAGAAAGGCAGTGAGCAGAGATGAAGCCCAGACAACACCACAAACTGGGAATGAATGCAACAGGATAATTTTCATACAAAACCAAGCAATAACTCCATTTCATGTTAAAGTCTCAACTAACCTGATAGGTGTTGTCGAAGCTGTCGTACATGAACCTGGTGATCAATGACGTCTTCCCAACTGAAAATGAAGCAGAAATAAGGGATTAACAAAAACTTGTGCTCGCAATCAAATCAACCCAATTTTAGAAAGATCAATAAAAACAGTGACAAAAACACTGCAACCTAGAAACGGGTTACGTGCATAGGGTTTGCCGTCAGTCTCAAACTGATTTTTAAATTCCATTAATCAGAGAGGGGAGGGCAATGAACATACAGAAGAGCTTATGACTGCACATGCTCATGAAAAACCAGATGAACCTCACCCATCGCTTCAAAATCACCCAGACGTTCAAAGAATTGCACTTGCACGGCTTGCTATGGCGGTATATTACATTTTTTATTCAACTGTTGAGTTCACACTGGGGTCATTCCATATAAAATCACCCAAAATGGGGGTACCTCCTCCCAGTTTGCTGATCTCAGAATTATTTGTTTCTTTGAATGTTTGTAGTGCTAGTGGTAGCAGAAGATAGCAATTTCTTTTAGTTCAAAATCTGTCTGTGTTCAGATTTTATAGGGGTTTGAAAAAGGGAGTGTCTGCATTAACCCCGTTAGCAGTTTGTCAGCATTTTCACCTGGCTATAAATAAAAAACTAAGAAAGCTAGCAAGTTAATTTCTTCAGAATATGTTTATTGTGACTCAGTCATAATAAAGGGCATTTTTCACAACGCTAACCGTTTGGCTGTTATGCAATTAACAATCAAAAATTGAAATTTTCATGAAGTGTCACTGAAACTGAGATATTTGAGGGTCAAATTTCTGACAACTCATAGGATATGGGTTAAGGAGTTGGTTTTCAAGTAATTATACATATAGAGCTTTACAAAATCGTAGAGGAGCCAGCATACACAGTGGGTCCCCGGAACGACATTGAAGACCACTGGCTTAATGAATGAGAGAACTCACTTCAACTGATGGCATGTTTTTGTTTCAAGGCAGTAAACAAGTGCCAAGAGGTACATTTGACCTCTTACAGATTCAGCAAGGTACGTGGGTACAGATTGTGCAGATCAAATCCATGCTAGATTACTAGGCTACAAACTGCTGACCTTTTGCCACAGTTTTGCAATATCCCTATAGATAATACTATATACTCTGTACATGCACATATACATGGCGATATTGTTTTCACAAAATATCTATTTTACGTTTTGGATGATTACATCAAAACAAAGCAGAACGCCTCTCCAATTTTTTGATATTAGAGTTGAAGTGATGATGACCATTAAACAAGTTCCATTTTGATATCAGGGGGCAGCATTGAGATAAGGTTCAGTACCCCCAAAAAGGGTTTTCATCCAATAGTTTCCCTACCATAGCAGCCATCACTTATTTGACAGCATATCCAGAATCGGCATGAAAAATTACATAAGAGTGCCAATTTTGGTACCAATAGGTGATAAAGTTTTTGATTTATTGCAAAAAAAAGGGCTTGAAAAAAAGTGGGAGGGCACGTCGTGACACGCATAAAAGGCGATTCTAAAAAAGGCTGCCATTTTGTACCTAGTTGGAGTTGGCAGCCAAAATTTTGGAATTTTTGTCCATGTACATATAGCAACTATTTGACCAAAAATCAACTAAATCTGTGACGGGGTGGTGTCACCCCCTGGTCCATTTGAGCTGAAATGGCTCAATTCTAAGACCATCAAACTGGGAGCTTTGGTGATTTCATATGGAATGACCCACTGATGATTAAGCAAAAATATATTTGTTATAACCAAAGGACACCCTCATGGGCATTTTTGAGGAGCACAAGACATCAACTCCGCAGATAAAAACACGTGGAAGTTTGAGAGCCAGTTCTAAGAATCAGGCAGTTAACCTTTAGGGGGCGATATATGACGGTCTCAGATTTGTCTATAATTTTGGTTAAAAAAAATAAAAAATTGGTTGGTTCAAAAGAAAAACTACATTTTTAGGTGCCACTACCCTTCCATTTTTTTTTAGGAGTACAAGAAGGGCCAAAGATTCCAAGATGAGGAATGAGCACTGAAAAAAATTAAGTTTTGAAATTCAATTATATCATTGCGTCGACAACGGCCCAGGTTCATTGTCAATCTACTGTGCGTAGGGCTCTCTGTAATCTGAAAATTTTTGTGGACTGTCGAGGGCGCATCCTATCGGGGGCGCTGCAAGATGATGCTTTTGGCTCTGAAAATAACAACTTTCAGGTTCCTGTGAGCCCAACACACAGCAGATCAACATATGTGAAAATTAATGAGAGCTGTTGTTGGTGTAATGATATAACTGCATTTCAAAACTGATTTTTTTTTTTTTCAGCCCTCATTTCTCATTTTGGAATGTTTGGCCCTTCTCGTACCCCTTCTGATACCCCTAAAAACGAACCAAAAGGTACTTGCACCCAAAAATTTGCAGTTCTTCTTTTGAACCAACCATCTTTCACCAACAAAAATTTTCGGCAAATCGGAGACCATCATATATCACCCTCTGCCTGATTCTTAGAAAAACTGGCTCTTAAAGTGTTTGAGTGATATGCAAAGAGTATCAGTCATGGACAAACATCCTGAATAACGGCAGATCTGCTCATGTAATGGTGGCAAGAGACTGTGCACTGTGGGCAGGAGGCCCATAAATTAATGGACTGCATTTCCCAATGCCTGGTGCATGAGGGTAACAACATTATTAAACAAGAGCCATCTGGCAATGGCGGATCCCCCGGCTGTAGGTTGTGTAACCTACAGGTTGTGTGGACAGACGGACGGACCGAAACGCCCAAAAGGCACAACTGGACCATAAGGAGAAGCTCCATACCAAATTTGGTGTTTGTAAGTGGTTTAGTTTTCGAGTTCTGGTCCGGAAACGATTTTATTACAGACGGACGGACAGACGGACACACTGATCGCTATATCCCCCCGCATTATATGCCGGGGGGATAATGAAACATGGCAAAAGAGGCGCAGTCATTTATTGAGTGATACATTTAGACTCCTTTTCCTAGAGTTCTTAACACACATCAGAATACTGCAATGGCAAGATAATTACACAAACATACTGGAATGACTTGCCCAATGAATGTGTGTATACATGCACAGATAAATATTTGCATGTTTTATACAAATATAATTTTTTCAAAATTAATTTGGGTAAAAATATGCATGCATTCAACTCCCACATATTTCAGAGGTTTTGTTTTGTTCTGTTCTACAATACCCCACAGAGAAGAAAAAGGGGAAAACTTTAAAACCTAGGGGATTAAAACTTTTCACCTAGCAAGCAATTAGGCAACTCAAGCACATTTTTCCCCTCTTGCATCAAGAGGCAGGTTTCGTTGAGCAACTCAAGCACAATGACACACCTCCAGTTCAAGCGGCGTGGTGAGCCACGCACCCAGCTGCTAAAAGAATGCTGGGAATGAAGGTCTTCCAGAGCCTCCCCCCCTACAGAGGCAGCTGTCATTCTGCAGAGAACACAAACCAGAGGGCCCCAACCCCAGGGAGGCAAGCCAAAGCACACAGGCTCCCCACCAAATTGCTCCCTTTCTACCGTAGCGCTGAGTGTAATGGACACTGCCTTCCTCTACACCAGCGGTTCCCAAACTCAGACAGAGTATGCCAATGAATGCTGGTTTTCCTCTAAGCATTGAAAGCTCTTGTACATGACCAACTAAAATCTAATCATAAACAATTAAGACCTAGACTAAACTCTAGAATGAATAATCAAACCAAGTCAAACATTTAGACCAAAAATCTACAATCGAATCCTTAAATCATTTAAATGTAAGATCTAAAATCTAAACAGCAACTAAAATGCATTAAGTAACTATGAAAAAAAAAAAAAATCGTAGAAGAGAAACCAAAAAGATTATTACTTTAGTAATGGCAGGTGCAGCTTATGGTAAGGACTTCTGAAATGTTTTGTTTAAAACTCAATAAAGGAATGAGAGTCTAACTTAAATCATGTTTGCAGGTTATTCCGAGACCATGAGCCATAAGACACTTTTTTTTTTCCAGTTTCTGTTCGCACAGGTGGCACTGTGAACTGAAGCCAACTGCGACACCAGAAGTTAGAGGAGTTATATATAGGCACAAACTTGGAGCAGTTATAAGATGGTAATTTCCCAAGAATGGCTTTGTATGTGAAAATATACCAATGTTGCATCCTGCGCAAAGCAAGTGAGGACCATCCAGCAAGTTTATACAAGATATGATGATGAGTCCTGTAAGTTTGTGATGCATTGCAATTCAGCATAATAGAGAGGGTCGAGTTTGGCCTAGATGGAGGGGCAAGCAAATCTATAAATAGTGTCTCCGTAATCCACCTGAGACAGAAAAAGGGCTGATAATTGAGTGATAATGTAGTTTTTTCCAAGTATTACTTTGGTCTCACTGACCCTGCAAAAACAAGATATTAAGGAAGTTTCTCTCCGTGGTCTTCGACCCCCAAACACCAAAAAAGTCAGATTGTAGCAAAGTAGTATCTGGTTTACATAACGTTGAGTATCCTGACTTTATAAAGTACCTGGTGCCTCAGATCTCATGAGCTACTGGCGAACAAACGAAAGCCTACAAGTCCATGGATGCCTGCATTTTTTTGGTCTCTGGGTGGACAAGTGCCATTTACCTCTGGGCTCACACAGCTTTCGATATGCTCTGTACCAGAGATTTTTTCAAGGTTTTGTAGGTTTCACATAAATTTGTATTAATTTTACTTCTTGTGATAGGGTATTGGCTGGGCTATAGATTGGTATTGGTTTCAAATGCATACAATAAATGCCATTAACCTTAACCACTGCCCCTGGACCTCTTGAATCAAAACAGCCCCAAAACAGGACTGACCCACCATCATATTTCACCATGGCTACGAGAAAAGGCTTTCTTCCGGCAACCCCGCCAAAGAGCCTATGGTTGTGGAGGTGGCACATGATGGTGCTTTTTGAAACCTGGTGACCACAAGATACTCCAAAGGCCAGAAATTCCTTCAGTGATTCCTGGGGATTTTGTTGCTTCTCTCACCATCCTGTTCAATATCCTGGGGGGCAAAATGCAGATGCGTCCTCTACTGTTGAGGTTTAACAGTTCAATGTCTTTGGAATTTTTTAATTTCTTGGACGGGACTCAGCAGCATATTCAATAGTTCGTGAATCTTCTTGTAGCCATTACCATCTGCCTCTTCTGAACCGCCAGTTGTTTAGTTTCTTCATCGTGTTAGACGACAAAGGGATAGCCAACATTACCTCATTTCTTTACCCTAGTAAAAAAAGGAAGCAATGTAATGGCTCAATACAGTTCCTCACCCCACATTGATAAAATTGAATTCTAATTTAAGACTTGGTTTAATTTGGTAGATGTTATTTGAAATAATCTTTAAGGGTGCCATTCATTGTGAAACTTTGATTTGGAGGAAATGGATTTTTAATTAAATCAGTAAATGATTTGGTTGGTTCCATTCTAACATTAATATCACAAAGTATTTCTCACATGCCGTTATTTGCAGTTTTTCTATAAATTCATTTTTGTGCATTTCCAGTTGGGGCTGCCATTATACACGCGCACGCACACGCACACACAGCTTTACAAAGGTTTCAAAGAGGGCACAGCTTTTTTTGGTCAGTTCTAATAGTGAAGGGCATCAAGGCAAATAGGAAATGAAAATGAAAATGAGGCAGTGGGGGCATGACGGCATTTTGCATTTTCAAAGTAATACATCTTTTACGAACTAGAAGTCATCTCTCCTAAGACTCACTTCATTATGAAAACAGTAAAAATAAAACTAACAAGAAATTTAATGCAATTCTTTCAGTCCAACACCGTAGCCTGATTAGGTCTGACTGCTCCTCATTATTTCTTCTAAATCATTATAGGCCACATCTTTAGATAAGATTTAGATTAGTCAGCTGGCAGAATAAATGGCTTAATTGCATGTTAGGCAGCATACACTGGAATTGACTTAAGGTAAAGCAATTACACCAAGGTGAAGGAAGCTGTCCAACCTTGCTGGTAATTAGAAGACTTCAAATCGCACTTTTCTTCCCAGAAACATTTCAAACGGCCTCTGATGATTGCTCCACACAGCGTTAGGCACAGAAAAGGTAATAAGCAGCCTCGCCTGTCTGCCCCATAGTGGAAGTTAGTTTTATTGCGTTTAAAATTATCGCGATACATTTATCGCCAAGCCCTACAGTGAAGGATCCAATCTCTTCTCAATGAATAGTTTAACATGAAATGGAGTGTGTGTTAGAGAACTGTGTGCACAAGCTATGATCTGAAACTCAGGCATGAAAGAATGAATAACCCTTCAACTCCCCAAAAATGTAAACACTGAAAAATAACACAGGAAGTACAGAAAAAAAAACAGCCATAAAAGAACTCAAAGGGCATTTTCAATAATGGCCACGTAACCCTCACCAGACTCATGTTGCAAATTTGCAACAATAAATCAATTGATGACTGATAATAAAATATAAAGGCCAGATGGGAAATGGTTTGATAAAGTTACCCTTCTAGCTCAGTATTGCAAAAATACACCGTAACATCCACCTGCAGCCACGAGTGTATGAGAACTAGTCTCCATGAATGAAAGATTTGTCATATCTCAAAATAATAAATTGGGCTGGAGAGGGTTAAAGCCAGAATACAACCATGTATTTACCATGATTAATTGGTGGTCAGGAAGCAGCACAGCAAGTTAATTTGATTCTTGGGACCCTGATCTTATTGAAGAACAGCCAGTTTCTTCCTTCTCATTGTCAACTCAACTCAATGCAGGTGGTATTGTATAATGTCCAGGACAAATCAGGCAAATGTAGGACAAAGGAAAGGAATGGCCAGCATTGAGATAAGCTACTCTCCACCCTGCCCCATCCCCATGAGTCACGACTGGAAGTGAAAGAGGTCATGTGCAATACCACTCACCCAGAAATAAAACCAGAGATAAGGGTGGGAAGGTATAGATAACAGTAAAGGTTCTGTATTTGCACTCTGCCTCCCCTAACACCAGTCATCCAACCCACCTTCCTCAGGCTGGCCCGTTATCAACGACAGATACTGCTGACAGCCACTACACCCAGACATTACGCTACCATCCACATCTACATGGCACAGCACCTCCCAGTTCTCTGCCAGAGCCAGTCAATTAGTTCAAGCTTTTCTTATCATCGTCATCCATTAAATTATGAGGGTTTAACTACAGCGATCTGTAATGGCAGAGGTAATGCGCAGATGTTCAGGGTTCCTGCTGACGCTCGTCACTACTAACAAATGTAATCCATTAGAGACGAGGAGAAATTTACCAACACCAGCACGGAGGGAAATGTAACTGTTCTATGATGAAGAAAGATTTAATGACAAACAACGTCACCTGGCCAGGGCATTCGAGGCTGTAGTGTAGCCCCGTGGAATCCCCCCCCCCCAAATTCTTCACTTTCAGCAGTTTGTCAATATGCAACTGAACGTCAGCAAAACAAGACAGCAGTGTTGTATTTTTTTATCTCCTGAACAGGGGCATGAAAGACCAATCACTGAGGGATTATTACTTGAAATTACATCCAAATACTGTATTATTGGCTGACTGTATTATTGGTCCTTGAGATAACCATGTCTAACACATTTCACATTTCTGCATTATGCATTACTGTTCTGAAGCCGGCCTCGCAGTAAAAATAGGTCGCTGAAGGCTCATTGCCAAGACAGTGGCAAAACACTATGACCAGGACCAAAGTCACGAGGGTAGAGAAAACAGCAACACCAAAATAGCATTGAAAGGACTGCAGGCAGAACATTTCATTCAATAAACAAAAATGCCAGTACAGTATTAAAATAAATTTTGTTCTTGAAAAACAAAAAGTGCAAGATATAAGAGTTTATAAATGCAAGTAATGACTTGGATGGTACTCCTCTTTAAAATCCTAGCTGGATAGGACCTCAGATGCACATTAGCCTATTCTGAATGGCAGCTTGCACCACTACATGTACGTGAAGAATAAATAAAACAATGCATTTTAACATTTCTAGGTGCATCAGTTAATCAATAACATAAGAAATCGCTTTCTCTATCCAACGCAATAAACTTCAAAAGAGCCCAGCTAGCTTTGGAAATTTAGTGAGCTCTACAATAGTCCTGAAACCACCCATAACAATTTAGAGATAAATCGATAATGAGCTCAAATAGGCCAAGAAAGTTTAATCTCAACAAATGATATTCAGGATAAAGATAGAGGCTACTAGAATTAAGCTCTAGCCTGAAACAGCTTTTCAGCCAGACGCTTTTTGAAGGACTATATACAGATGAGCCAAAACATTAAAATTAGGGCTGGAGGATTAACCGAATTGCGATTATTTTAAGCCCAATAAATGTAACTGCCACTATGGGGCAGACAAACAAGCTTGCTGATCACCGTTTAAAAAGACACATACCTAATGTAATGTTGAACAAACATCAGAGGCCAGTTGAAATGCATCTGGGAAGAAAACTGGGACTTGTAATCTGCCAATTACCAGCAAGGTTGGACAGCCTCCATCGCCTTGGCATAATTAGCTTACCTTAAATCAGTTCCCGTGTACTTTGCCAAACTTGTAATCAAGCCATTTATTCAGCCAACTGACCAATCAAAACCAAAATGTGGCCTATGATTAAGAAGAGATGATGAGAAGCAGACAGACCTACGCAGGCTACAGTGTTAGACTGAACGAATGTTATTAATCTGAACAAATAGCAGACCACTGAATTCCACCTCTCATTGCAGAATTTTTGCATATCATTAAAAACATTTCTTAAAAATAAAATCATTTAAAGATGGCCCCGGTTTTTAAGCGTCGAAAAGTAAATGCAAAATGGAAAACTTTTTGTGAAGCATATCGAACGTTGACAAACCAGTCACTGTTTCTGGGGACTGCTTGCACGCTCTGGGGAGGCATCCTTATTTTCCATTACGCCATGGTTACTGAACCGCATTATGCCAAAGATACTAGAAATTCTGTCTTTGAGTATAGGCTACTGCCATATGCGCAATCGCGTATTAAGTTACATTATTCATTAGATTATATAGCCATCCAGCTTGCTAGCTAAAGTTAACTGCGAACAATCTTAATCTTAAAGGAGACCCATTATGCTACATTTCCAAATATATATTTTCCATCTTGGACTCCCATAGAGCACTCCTTATCTTTCAAAGTCCAAAAAAGGGTCCTTATTTAGCTTATACTGCCATCCTCAAAAAAAACCATTTGTAGTCCATTGTAGTCTCTGCCTGAAACGCCTCATTGGGGCGGCACTTCCGCTATGGCTCCCACTCCCCATATGCCCATTTTCGTCTAACTGGCCAGCTCTGTGGAGGGCAGATCTGGGCGGGACGAGGCAGCAGAATGCAGTTTTCCGGGTCCGCCTCCCCAGAAAAAAAACTGAGACGCGTCTGCCTTCTGAGAAAGACTCGACCGGCTAATTCTGCAATCAAACACATTACATGAGTATAGACCTAATGAAATGAGATTGTTTCTAATAAACGCAACGGCGAAAGAGGAGGACGCAGTGCGAAAGTCTGGCAGCTCAAGCTTGAATTTACCATCTACCTACGGCCACTATGGCGAGTACACCGGTGTATCTACTCTATAGCTAGGATTGAGGGAAAGCTAGAATCCACCCCATACAGACATTTGCAGAACGGGTCGACATACCTAAGTGTAGACTGGAGACCGTAGAAATCCGGTGGGTCTGAGTTTAGAGGGAAAAATGGACAGTGAGGAGCAGCAAAAAGTGGACCAACAACTAATGGACTGCTTCGGTGTGCATTATAAGGACCTGCTGGTTTGTGTGCTTAACTGTGGTGTGTCGTTAGCATGGAGTAACTAACAGCTTCAGCGCTGGTATATGACGAAGGGGTGGAAGCTCCAGGCTAAACGGCCTTTTCATAAGTTGCCCGTGGTAATGGTTTACTTATTGCGCTGAAATGACCAGCATTTGCTTGTGGAAAATGGGCGCGATAAGCTGCTTTCAAACCGGACGTGAAACAAATTTTTTGCGCAACAGATACATTCAAAGTCAATGCATTGTCTTTGAATTGACTTTGAATGTAATCTGTCGCGCGAAAAATTTGTTTCGCGTCCAGTGTGAAAGCTGCTTAACATGCCCATGACGCATGTATTCGCGTCTTTGCATTGACTTTGAATGTAATCTGTAGCGCGAAAAATTTGTTTCTCGTCCAGTTTGAAAGCAGCTTTCTGGATAGTAAGCCACAGCTAGAGAGAGCTCGGTTATGTTATGAACATAATACAGGTTTTACAGACCGTAAGTTCTGTGAGCGTGGACAAGTTGCTTATGTGGAGCTAGTGAATCACTTCTACCGGAAGAATTTCCTATTAAATCTTAGCCTTTTTGGCTTTTTATTAGCCACAACAATTTATAAAGGGGGATGAAATTATGTCATGGAAGTGCAGAGAAATCGTTTGTTATACCAGACACTTTACAGCTTCTGCATTTTGCGATTGCCTTCACGGTAGCACCAGAGAGCTACACCAGATATTTGTGGAGTATCCGGCTGATCCCGGTCATAGATAAGTGAAGCAAAACAAACCCGAGTACATATCCCAAGCTCTGCAAAACCTACGTCTGGTCTACCTGCAGCCTTTTCAGCCCAACTTTGCAGACACATTTAGCACCTCACCAGTTAACTTCAACTGTAGTGGCTACAATCAGGCAACGTTATGATGAACCTGCCACATTGATGCTTATCGTAACAAGCATACCGATCAGAATAACTGCATATAAGTTAACTGGGAGCATTTTTTATTAGGACGGCACGCATGCCAACATGCAGCAGCTGGTAACCGAGCGGTCATAACAACCACAGAGACAAAACCTTGCAATACAGGTTTTACAGACCGCAAGTTCCATTACCGTGGACAGTTGTACCAAGCCAAATTACACACAAGTCTAAAATGTTGGCTTCAAATGAGGTTTATATTCACACGCCCTCTGTAGAATTTCCCGATATCACTCTTGCATATTTAGGACACAAACATTAGCAACAGTAACTTGGCTATGTTAGCCACAGTGCTACAGCCACAATCAACTGGTTATCACGTCAGGTTGGCTTATGCAGTGAAAGCAACTTACAGCTTCTGCGTATATGAGTCAGGTACAGTCGTGACCGATCCAGGGTTTATCTTCAGATATTTTACAAAGCGTTTGAGGTCAGTTGTTAGTGCTAACTATTGTTAGCAGTGCTACTAGCCACCCATAACACGTTAGCTTCACTTACATTATTTGCTCTTATATCGTACTTACAGCTTGTGGCTCCGTGTGCTTGATCAATGCAACTGCTTCAGGTTTAAGAAACAGCTGAAATGCTTATCCTCCATCAAATTATCCTTTACTGACAAAGCTGTCTTTGGTGAAATGCTGAGCACAACAGCCAACGTTCCCTTTGGCTGCAGCTATTTGCTGTCAGCAAACAAAAAAGCAACCCGCTGATTTCTGGTGGCATCATCTTTTAGAAGAGAAATAGGTGCTTTCTTTGCGTCCAAAAGTAAACGGACAAGCAGCTTTGGGAGAGATACTGACAAAACTGCACCTCAAATGATCTGCGGTTCTTCTTTTGTATTTCCAAAAGCGTAGACGCAACTACGGCATAGTATGATCTGCGGTTGTTAGTGCCTGCTAGAATAGTTTCCGGTGTGGGCAGGTCCAGTGCCTGATTGGCTTTGGCTAGGCCTGCATTAATTGAACGGCACAACCTGATGTCAGGTTTTGCCCAGATGAACGGTTGATGAGTTCTGCTCCGGAAACGAACCCATCTCTGTACAGAGTCCAAATTAAGGATCGACCCATACATTGGCCGGCTGATACATTAGGCCGATATTTGCATTTTTGACTTGAATCGGCATCGGCCGATTCGCGCACGAGTTCGCCTATGTATTTTTCCGCGGCAATATTTACAGGCAGGCATCCAGGGGCAGCTCTGTGTTGCTGCAAGACCCTGCAGCACATGCAGACGCATTACCCCTCCCCCACTGGAAGAGTGGTGAACGCAGTGGCTGCTTCTGAACAAGGCGTTTTAAAATTTAAATTAGCCTCTCACTGTTAAACTTAGTTGAAATATTGCCACCAACTTTGAAATAGGGAACATGAATGCCAGGTAATTGCCATGTAATACCCATGCATGCAAACATAGTTAAATTTGTGGGTCAGAAAAACGGGAATGTTGTTGAATGCTTTGTCTTTAAAAATGGTTACCATTGTATTTAGGGAGCTGTTGATGTAGTCGTAGGCTAATATGTACAGATGTAACGAACACCGGTTTAAGGATTAAGTAATGTCAATGTTGTCAATTCAGTTCCATGGTGTTTGCAGGAGTTTAATTCAGTGAACACCGGGGTGAGGTTAAATGCGTTTCGTGTGTGTATGTGAGATGAGAGAAATGTTTTATATGTAGTACTAATTTGTGTCAGTGTTTTGTGAAAACGTATTTAGAGACGTTTGCTGCCGTTATCAATCCAGCAGTAATGGAGGTTTTCAGTCAGCGTCTGCTCAGCTGGTGTGTGTGTGTGTGTGTGTGTGTGTGTGTGTGCGAGCGCGTCTCACTGGGGAGGAGCAGCCATCACATCGATGGCTGGTTGAAACTTTTCAATAAATGTTTATCTAACTTGAGACCTGTGATATTTGTTATCATTGTGTCATTTTTTTGATGTAAACTGACGGAGCAATAGCAGTATCAGCCACAAATAACGGCCCAAGAAAATCAGCAGTCCATTATCGGTCATCAGCTAAGGGTGATGGGAAAAAAAAAAATCGGTATCGGCCCTAAAAAATCCATATCTATCGATCCCTAGTTCAAATCCAAGTTGTTTCCATGGAAACAAACAAACAAAAAAAAAAAGTCAGAAATAAGAAAAAAAGTTACCACTTCAGTATGTGGGTAATCATGCAAAGTTTCAGAAAGATATAATGAACAGTTTTTGAGTTGTGCTTCGGAAACAAACCAATCTCTGTCCAGAGTCCAAGTGCAACTGGTTTCCATGGAAAGGAAAAAAAAAAAAAACATTTTCAGAAATCTGAAAATATCACAAGGCTCCACTTCAGTATGTGAGTAAGACACATGCAAAGTTTCAGTAAGATATATTGAACGGATTCTGAGTTAATCCCAATTAATAGGTAAGAAAAATCTACATGTCTCAACGCATGAATTTTACCTCTGCCAAGTGGCAATTGCCCTGGCTGCCCCCGTGTGGCCGAATTGCCCGACATCTCAAACGGCCTATTTGGCTTGCCATTTTTTCAAGTGGCTGTGGTGCCCAAAATTACCCAATGTGTTGATTTTTGATGCAGCCACTGAACAGTGCTGCTTCAGTCATCCCACTCTCCAGGATTTTTCTGCACTTCGTATGACCAACGACACTCCCCACTCACTCTAGAATACGATAATATTGTGAGAGGTAGGTATCCTAGAACCAGGGGCAGCTCGTGAACTGGCAATAGGGCAAGGTCAAACAAACCCTTAAAATTAATGATTGGTACCTGTTCACAATCATTCATTTAAAATTACCATTACAGAAACTCTGAAAACTCAACATCGTCAGATGTGGCCAGTTTTCATTTGTAATGCATACCAGTACGAATATGGTCAATGGGAATTACTCCAATTGAAAAAGGACTGGAGGGTTCCATCTACCAAACATATCCATGTCTGTGGAGGAATTCAATGAGGAATGAGTGCAATTTTTATATATATATATATCATACATTTATTTTTTATTAGGACTGGGACTTCAACGTGTTAAATTCCATTAACTAATTGCAGAAAAAATATCGTGTTAAAAAATAACGCATTTAATCCCACCTTTCTCAATTCTCCAATTTCTGGCACACGGGTAACACTGATGTGCACACTGATGCTCGGTGGGTGGCAGTAATGCACCTAAAGTATTAAAATGTTGACTTTGGCTATAATTACCTTCGCCAGCGACTTCGCTGACGAAGGTAATGTTTTGATCCCCGTGTATTTATTTGTTTGTGTGTCTGTCTGTATGTGTATCGAATAACTCAAAAAGTACCAAACGGAATTTCATAAAATTTGGTGGGTTGATTTGGCATGACCTGAGGATCAATCGATTAGATTTTGGGAGTGATCGGGTCAAAGGTCAAGGTCAAGGCCACGAAAAGGTCAAAACCGACTTTCGGCCATATCTCGGTCAATTTTTATCCGATCGGCATGAAACCAACGCCAGTGGCGAGGGATTCAGTGGCGTCGGCGAAGGTATGAGCTCTACCGAGTGCCCGTTCTAGTGGCACTTAGAGTTTGCACTAATCTGAAAATGTAGTAGACAGATAGAGAATTCATAGAGAATTTATTGCATCAAAACTTGATTTTTGTTAAATATATGATTATTTCATGATATGACTGCGCACCATTTTGAAGGATCTTTAGAGTTTGGGGAGCCATTTGGACAGCTGTCTTATTTGGCTCTGAGAGAGCAAGTAATTTAGAATTTAATGCTCAGATGAATTATACTTGTGGTAAAAGAGTTTATGATCCCAGGAATGTATAGTTTTAACCCTCAGCCATTTTTCAATTCTCAGAATTATTTTTTTATATACTGAATTTTCATGAAGATTTTATGTTTGCAGCCCCTTTTCTCCACCAAAATCATGAAAAAAACTAATACAATGGAATTCTAAATGCAGCAAGTGTCTTGACTCAGTTCAGCCATCCCCCATCTCTCTGTGAGGCTGCAAATTTAAATTATAAAGCCTTAGATAAGCAAACACATAGTCAAATTTGGCTTCTCCGCAGAGGGGTTAAACCCAAAATAAAAATTTCAAGTATATTTTTCACATTTTCAAGTACATAAAATTTTCCAGCACAATTCAATGACTTTGAGAGTTTTTTTTCCCCCTAAAATTCAAGTAGTTTTCCCATATCACATGTGGAATTACATGTGCCCAAGGATGTGAGCAACTTGAACAACGGCCAAATTTTGATGGCTAGATGATTGGGTCAGAGCATTTCCAAAACTACAGCTCTTTTGGGCTCCTCCTGGTCTGCAGCGGTCAGTAACTAGTGATCCAAGGAAGGAAAACCGGTGAACCAGCGACAGGTTCAAGGGCAACCAAGGCTCAATGCTGCATATGGGGAGTGAAGGCTGACCTGCATGGTCTGATCCAACAGAAGAGATCCTGTCATTCCATTTGCTGAATACGTTCATGCTGGTTCTGATAGAAACATGTCACAGTGCATTGCAGTTTGTGGTAAATAGGGAAATGTAGCTGCAAACCAGTCAGAGTGCCCATGCTGATCCTTGTCCACCGCCAAAAGCGCTGACAAAGGGCACATGAGCATCATAACTGGACCACGGAGCAATGGAAGACAGTGGCCAGGTCTGATAAATCACGTTTTCCTTTACATCATTCAGATGGCCGGGTGAACGCATGTCGCTAACCTAGGAAGACATAGCACCAGCATACACTATTGGAAGAAGGCAAGCCAGGAGGCAGTGTGATGCTTTGGGCAATGTTCTGCTGGAAAACTGGGGGTCTGCCATCCAACTGGATGTTACTTTGACACGTAGCACCTACTTACGCATTGTTTCACACCAAGTAAAACCAGGATTTTCCACAATTGAAAATTAAAACATGTAAGCTGATGAAAAGTTGACAGATCATATCACGAGCGCAAAACGCAGGGTCCTTGCAGCTGGGGTCCAGGGCCCACTTAAGGTTTCTAGATACTCTCTGGCGCAATCTAGACCTATTTTTAAATGTAATATCTTGGATTAAGAAACAAGATTTGAGGAAATAATTTAGCAAATTCATGTATTTTTCCTCATTAAAATGAGAGGCAATGAATTGATTTTTTTTCTGAGAGATCAAATTTCAAATAGATGTGTGATACACATCTTGAAAATGACAAATATAGATTCTTCAATAATGATCAGAAATAGACTTAGAATAGATTTCCTAGTATTTCCTTCTTCCTATTAGAATTTTTGAAACATCAAGAATCAAGATCAATACAAATATACATACTAAAGGTTATAAAAAAATTATTAAAAAAATAACTTTGATGGCTTAGATAAGTGTTGACTGATGACTTTTGGTAACAGGGCTGGTTGAGATTCCCTTTCTTCTAAGTTCTAAGAATCTCATTTAAAAGATTGATGGGGCGAGGTAATGTATGCGAAAAGGTGTTGAAATATTATCTCCTATCCATTCGAATTTGAAAATGGAAAAGATAAATGTCGTATCTTATAACTTTATTTTTGTTTAAAGTACACACTTTCGGTCTCGCAAACCTCTGGTCATCTGGGCTGTAACCCCTTACGCGTGGAAGCGTTGGGATTGGCTACATCGATTAATTTTTTTTGTTTGACAGTTTACACCACTGATCGTAGACTAGCTCAAGCGCTAGTTGGTATATATCTACTCTCCAGGACACCTCGCCAACCCTCCACTCGTTCGCTTCTGTTGAAGGATTAATCCATCTCAGAGGGCCAGAATTTGTTTGATTTTCTTCCCGCCTCTCAAGCCTGACCGGCTTGAAATTATATGGTTGCGACCCATCATAAATTTCTGCAGTGTTTCTTGCCACCTCCTCATGCTCCCAATCACTCGCCAGAGTAAGCAGGGGCTACTTTCCTCCACGATTCCCCTACGTGACGTAGTTACCGGATTACGTAAAAAAAAAAAAGCTACTACAGAAACAGACAAAAAGTATCATTTAACAGCATTTGTAGATAATTTTAGAAGGCTTTACGTACACATTAGATGAGAGTAGTGTTTAACCTGAGATATACACTTTAAACTCTAGTGTCGGCAGTACCAGATGTACTAGGACATTAAGGAGGATCCAGACATTGCAGGTCATTTGGCTTGAAAATGGTTGTTAATGTGAGCTGCTTCCATTTTTTTTTTTTCCATGATTTCATGATAAAGTTGAACTTCAGAACAATTACTGAATCAATAAAGGCCACCATTCACCGCAGTGACCGCACACTATACAAATAGGATATATGGACGTTAGGACGACTGTATGCCAGCACGGATTGGACTCGCAGATCTCTATGGGTCAAATCTGGCGAACATTCAGACCAATATCATTTAAAAAGTACATGTACACCATACACGTGCATAGGTCAAGCAAGCTAACTGCGCTAGCGCTCAGAATGACTCAACACGAATGCCACGCTTTGAACAGACCGTTCCTTTTCTCTTCGAGAACCCTGATGCCGCTTGGAGTACCGTCACGGTAGCATTCCAGTGCCCGACGCATCCAGCTATCGTCGGCCACACGTCCGCTAGCTTGAACTGGAGCCCTGAGATAAATGGCTCAAATGTGCCTGCTTAGTTTTCTTGAGTTCTTTTGAGCTGTCTAATTTCTGCCTTACCTAACATGACTGAAACTTAGCTGTATGTATTTTTGTATGTTATAACGATTTTAGTATGTTTTGATTGTGAAAATTTGTGAGCCAGTCGGTGTTGATCATCTATTTAAAATCCTTATTTTGTAACCTGTTGCTGATAATTTTCAACATGTAGCCAATTTTTTTAACATGAGCAAAATTTCAAACCTGTCGCACTTACATGTTAAAAATCATTGTGGAAAACACTGACTACAACCCCTTCATGGACATGGTATTCCCTAATGGCAGAGGCCTCTTTCAGCCAGATGATGTGCCCTGCCATACTGCAAAAAATGGTTTTGGAATGGTTTGAGGAACACAACAAAGAGTTCCAATTTCCCTAGATCCCAATGCAATCGAGCATCTGTGGATTGTGCTGGACAAACTAGACCAATCCATGGAGGCCCAACATTGCAACTCACAAAACTTACAGGTACTGTCGCTAATGTCTTGCTGCCAGCTATCACAGCACACCTTCAGAGGTCTCGTGGCGTCCATGTCCCGATGCGTAAAGGGTCATTCCATGCCAAGTGGAAACGCTTAAGGTACCTTTTGGGCCATCATGGTCTCAGATTTTTCTCCAACTCTGTATATTTGTTCATTTGAACTCGTATGATGGGTATCTCCAATTTTTTCACAAATGGCCACCGGGATGGATTTTATGGGCCTCTGAAAAAAATGGCCTGTTGGGGGCGCTTTACAAAACAGGGTGTAGAAAAAGTTTTTATTTCTTTGACTCTATGACAGATACAGATCTGGAAGGTGGCTTGATCCTTGAGATGAACCTTGCTCTAGGCTGACAATCTTTAAGGTTGCTTGTTTCCATGGTGAATGCCATGGAAATTAAGGTCAAAGAGCACAAATTTAAGGGCCTGGCTCACCCCCAAGGGAAAGTTGCGCTGACACCACTTTGCACCTGAGCAGTGCCTCATGACCTGAATTACATTGCTATGGCCCAAAAATCCAGTGTATAGGCCTGGTTACCACCAAAAAGCTGGCCTAAAACATAGTAAAAATTTTTTTTTTCCTTTGCATTGAAATGTACATGGCAATGTACCATTACGTGCTGGAAATAAAGAAATCTGCTTCACCATCATGTGGGTTATTTTATTTGAGCTGAAAACCTGATATTGATATTCTTTGCAATTGTAGTGACCTTATAGGAGTCATTCCATGCAAAGTGGAAACACACCTCAACCATCATAGTCTTGGATTTTACTTTAACTTTATTTGTTCATTTTGGCCCAAATAATGGTTCTCTGATATTTTTTTTTGTTGCAAACTGCCCACTGGTATTGGTTTTATGGATCTCTGAAGAAATGGCCTGTAGGGGGCGCTTTTCAAAACATGCTGTGGAAAAGCCCATATACACTCCTGATCAAAATCTTAAGACCAGTTAAAAAATTGCAAGAATTTACGTTTTGCACTGTTGTATCATAAGAAGGTTCTAAGTAGAGTTTCAAAATGCAAAAAGAAGAAATGTGAGCAAGAGACTAAATGTTTTGAGCAGGCAATTTATTGAAAAGAACAATTTAACTAAAATAGGCTGTTCATCAGCTGATCAAAAGTTTAAGACCATAGCTCAAAAAAACCCCTAAAACAGAAATTAAAGTCTCAAAAACAGACTCAGTAATGAGTAGCTCCACCATTATTGTTGATCACTTCAAAAATTCGTGTTGGCATGCTTGATGCGAGTGTTTCCAAAAGGCTTGTAGGAATGTTGCTCCAAGTGGTGAAGATGGCTTCACGAAGGGCATCCACTGTCTGGAACTGATGTCCATTTTTGTAAACTTCCCTTGCCATCCATCCCCAAATGTTCTCAATTGGATTTAGATCAGGGGAACATGCAGGATGATCCAAAAGAGTGATGTTATTCTCCTGAAAAAAATCCTTTGTCAGACGGGCATTGTGAATTGCAGCATTGTCCTGCTGAAAGACCCAGTCATCACCACACAGACGAGGGCCCTCAGTCATAAGGGATGCCCGCTGCAACATCTCCACGTAGCCAGCTGCTGTTTGACGCCCCTGCACAACCTGGAGCTCCATTGTTCCATTGAAGGAAAAAGCACCCCAGATCATGATGGCGCCCCCTCCGCTGTGCCGTGTTGAAAAAATCTCAGGTGGCATCTCCTTGTCATGCCAGTAGCGTTGGAAGCAATCAGGACCATCAAGGTTAAATTTTTTCTCATCAGAGAATAAAACTTTCTTCCAACTTTGAACATCCCATGTTTGGTGCTCCCTTGCAAAGGCCAAACGGGCAATTTTGTGGCGTTGAAGGAGACGTGGCCTTTGAAGACGTTTTTTGTTTTTGAAGCCGTTCCTTTGCAGATGCTGTCTGATGGTTATTGGGTTGCAGTCAGCACCAGTAATGGCCTTAATTTGGGATGAGGATCGTCCCGTGTCTTGACGGACAGCCATTCGGATCCTCCGGCTCAGAGCCGGTGAGATTTTTTTGGGTCTACCACTTGATTTTTTTGTTCCATAAACCTCAGGATCTTTTAAGAAATGCAGAATGACTGTCTTACTGCGTCCAACCTCAGCAGCGATGGCACGCTGTGAGAGGCCTTGTCTATGCAGCTCAACAATCCTGCCACGTTCGAAGGCAGTGAGTTTTTTTGCTTTTCCCATCAAGAGGTCTTGACAGTGTGATTACTTGACAGAAAATGACATGGAGTCCAAATTTTTTCCACAGATTTGGGCTTTTAAAGGATGTGGTCTTAAACTTTTGATCAGCTGATGAACAGCCTATTTCAGTTAAATTGTTCTTTTCAATAAATTGCCTGCTCAAAACATTTGGTCTCTTGTTCCCATTTCTTCTTTTTGCATTTTGAAACTACTTAGAACCTTCTTAAGATACAACAGTGCAAAATGCAAATTCTTGCAATTTTTTAACTGGTCTTAAGATTTTGATCAGGAGTGTATCTCTGGCCCCATTACTGATACAGGTCTGGGGTTTGGATGGATTTGTAACATAATGAGGCTTCCTCTAGCACCACCATCATTTACAATGGTTGCATCAGTTCTTTTATCCATGCAAACTGGAAAAGAAATTATCAGAGATAATTTATTTGGGCCAAAATGAACAAATAGACAAATGTAAAGTAAAACCCAATACCATGATGGCCCAGGTGCGTTTCCACTTGGCATGGAATGACCCTAAAGGCTGTTTTGCTGTCAAAAGGGGGACCTACACCATACTAGGCAAGTGGTCATAATGTTATGACAGATCGGTGTATCAGCATTGCTGTATTCATCAGCAATGAATGCAATTTTTTTTTGATCAGCGTGAAAAGTAAGAAAAACAGGAATTGGTTTGGAAAAAAAAGGAGTAAGAAGGAATTGCCTCATATACACTGGAACAAAAATATTGTATTTTGACACCCTGTAAACACACACACACACACACACACACACTAACAAGGCATTGAAAAGACACCCCAGCCATGGCCAGATAGACGGACTACAGCACGACACGGCGAGCGTACGTAACTCAGCTAACGTTAGTGTTCGGTCTACATTCGTAAGCATTAGTTCACAATGGCTAGTCAGGCAGCCCGACAGGTAACCACAGCACTAACATCAGCACTGAATTCCTTTACATAAGGCCTAGGCAGTGGGACAGTGGGTAACAGGCAATCACTACTTGGCAAGCTAGCCAGTTTCCAGCAGTGCAGTTTTAGTCAAGTGAACTGGAAAGCTAGCTAGCTAGCCGGGTAAACTATCGTCGGATGAGAAAAGCTGGCTAAGTTAGGCGTGAGTTAGAATTCTGGGGAGTGCTAACCTAACGTTAGCTTCGAGGCATGACAGCACAGCATTATAGAGCCGTTTAGGTTAATTACACTGCGACAAACCTGAACATCCACTGCCTCGTCTGGACTATGTCGGCGAAGGATAATTACGATGAACGTTTAATGGACTCACCCAGCATAGAACTCCCAGCTAGCTAGCAAGCAAGCTTAATAAAATCAAAACAGCGTCGCCTTGCTATTCTCGGTCAACTTACCACTCTGTTCTCCCAAAAACACCAACTTAAATTTCCTCAACGGGTTTCCAAAGTCTCCAGCCGTGGACATGACTCCAGTAATGGAAGACGGAGATGAAGGCAATGCTGGCTGGCTGACGTTACTCTATCTAGACAAGTTAGGATGAAAGTAGCTAGCAGGCTAGAAAACAGCGCACCAATAACAGAGCACAGTATTAACAAATCAGCGAACTATAAAGTTACGAGATTGTAACAGATACATTCAATAGCCACATGAAAACAAATCCCGTCGTGTGGCTAAAAATCTCCACGGCGCACTGACTGAAATGCAGCCTGTAGATTTGGTTATCAGTATCACCCACCAACACCGACGGTGCTTTTTCTCACAAGAACTTGTGGACACAATCTAGTAGCTCACTCGCGCAAACATGACTGACGTGTCCACTGACCAATCCAAATACAGAACAGGAAGTTCAGATGAACATTCCGATTAATGCGAGGGAGTGCTTCACGGAAAGGCCTACGAGCAGGTCGCTTTTCCTTGAATGTGTCAAATGCGGCTAAAATTACTTCACTTATCACCCCCTCCTTTATAATATCGTGAATTACTGAAACTGTGTGGGCAGAATTTATGTATTGCCATTGTAGTCTAGTAAAACCATTGGGCTTTTATGAATAAACCCAATGCCGCTGCAAACATGAAAGCATTTCTGAAAATGAGATTTTCTAAACAAATAGTGCGACATTGTTTTATATGTGTATTTCAGTATATAATTTTTTAAATCTAGGAATGCACGTCATCGTCTTCGATTGGTCGAGAACTTCACATTTCTGTGCTTTAATTTTTTTTAGCTTGCCTGCACTTCGTCGTGGAACTCCGTTTGTTTAGTGATGGCCAAACGAGGCTTTGTGAAGCTTCGGACCCCTTGGGACCTTCGTATTGAAAATGGGTTCGCTGCTCGGAGCTTCATTCATTGAACACGTGGGTGACATCTGCTGGCACAGAGATTGTTGTACAGCCTTGCTAAGGTGACGCTGACGTACCTTGCGTGCGCACTTTGAGTATGTTGTATTGTGAAAAATACTTAAATAAAGCTGAAATCTAACTTCGTCTTACATGTGTCTGTTGTTTTTCTTCCTTACCGTAATAATTCATATTATATTATAACATTAATTACATGCACACCCTCATTGAATCCGGTAAATAATTACTCTGTCCAAAAAATATATTGTATTATGTTCTTTGATTGTTCTTGGTGTATACTGGGTGTGCTTGAGCGACTTTGGCATTATTATTTTAAATAAAACGTCTAACAGAGTGCTGTTTCATCCATCTTAAGTACATCTGAATTGCGCCAATGTCTCAAGGCTCCGCCTATTGAATCAAACCGGTCAGCTGATTCAGTCAGAATGAAGCAGCGAAGTGGTTCGAAAGTCATCAGTCACGTGGTTTTTCCCGATATGAAGCAAGCTCCGGCACGGTGCTTCAGAAAAATACCCTGCCGAGTTTGAAGCGCGCTTCGGAGCCTTGGAGTCAGCGGTAACATCACTACCGTTTGTTGTGGCAATCTAAGAAAATTGCATTCAGGCTGTTGCGTACTTGTCCTTCAACGTGTTCAAGGTAAATTGCCGTCCCTGAAGCTTTTCACATCCAGTATAGATCTTGTAGGGCTAAAGTATTCTTAAATATTCCAAAATCACGGTATGACCATAATCACTGTTTGAGAGAGCTGAGGCAGGTTCATATGGCCTTCTGAATCACTGAAAAAGCTCACAGGACTGTGAAGCGACTTAAACCCATAAATCTGCCAATAGACCAGAAAAGAAATTCTAGCGGTCCGCTCAGGGTCACAGATTGTGTCAGCAAGTATCCTGGAATGACCATATTGGTAGCAGCTAAAGGAAGGTCTCATCAAAATGAATTAGTTAGCTCTGGACAAAATGGAGGATTCTGCCAATTCACATCTAAAATGATGGAAACCCAGAGGGGTATACTAAAAGCAGCTGAATCTTGAAGAAAACCTCCAATTTTAGGAGGAAAGGTGCAGACCCCTAGAGGCCTAAAATGAATTGACATTTTTATAAAGGCAGTTCCGGGAAACTTGTTACTAGGTGCAAAATTATAATTTAGACACGATGGCAGTTTCTCAAAGCGTGGGCTGCAACCTTCGAGGGCTGCTTTTTTAGGGGCCGTCCCTTTGTTCCATCCGTCAAACTGACATGACGTGAATTACTCTCCGTTAGACAGCTTTGGCTTAAGCAAGTCGTCACTGGTTCCCCCAACCCTAACCTTAACTCTAACTCTAAACCAAACCCCAAACCTAACCCTAACCCGAAACTTAACCTTATCCCTTACCCTGAGTGTGAGTATGGTGGATGTAAGTAAGTGACAACCCCTAAAAATTGCAGCCCTTGAATGATGCGGCCTATACTGTGTGAAACAGCAAATGTATCAATCAGGATCTAATGATGTCTAATGAAGTAGAAAGTGTCAAATTTTTCCACAGCCCAAGTGGTGCCTTTGGACCAATAAAAAGAGAAACCTGACAATCAGTGCATGCATGGTTAGTCTGTGTCATGTGATTGTTGAAGAATGAATGCAACATGGTTTGCACAGACCAGCCTGGGTTTGTGAATTATCTGATAACGAGAGAGAGGTTGTTTGAAAGAATCAGAGAGACTGGGTGGGTGGGGGGTATATGTGGGATATTGGGGGGAAGTAAAGGAGGAGATCTGGTAAGTAAGGCACTGTTCAGTTTTCTCAAAACAACAGGATTGAATAAGAGAATATAATGTGTGTAGTCCGTGGCCAGCTTCACACTCCAGCATGGTTGGTGGTTTTGTATGCACCTTTAAGTTGGTTTTGATCCACCAACCAAATTGGATGATGAAGAAGAAGAAGTCATAGGCTGCATTAGAGTCTGAAATAAAATGCTCGCTTCACTTCTTCCCTCCTATCAAGAAAGCCCTCTGAGTGATGTAGCAGGCGAGGGAGGCCTTCCCGAGCGAAGGAGAGCAATGGAGGGGAGGTGTTGTGGCTGTTCGAATTGGAGTGACCCTCGTGTTTCTTCCGCTCTTCAACATTTGTTTACAACCCAACGGGAAGCTTTTGTTACCATGGGGCCAACTGAGTTAGTTGCCTGTACACTGTACCTTTTTCATAATGCACAGACTCTATATCGCTTGTTTATGGTAAGCAGAAAAAGGCGTGCTCGTCTAATCACTGCAGCACTGTCACATCGATGTGTTAGCCAGCAGCCAAACTTCTATCATGTTTGCTACTTATATCAGCAACTAGTTAATATGTTCTCATAAAATTAAGTGCTGCAACAGCCATCACAGGTACTATGGGCTACAAACAACAATGAAATGTAAAGTTATGTACTTAAATGAGACGCATAATAGATGCCTCCCACCCCCAAACATTACTTTTTGCATGGGCACCTGTCTTATATTACACATGGTCACATTGTTCGGACACAATTCTTACATTTGTATGTCGTTTTCAACAGAAGACAATTTAAAACGTTTGAAAAAGCTTCTAACTTCAGCAACATTGTTTCGAGATATTTGAAACAATGTTTCTACAAGTACTGCACAGAATGCAGGCAGAAAGACTTAATGCTGTGCTTATATTTTGAGGGTTGTCTGGTGCAAATGTGACCTGGGCACCCTGAGCCACGTTTTGGGCCTGCCCAAGGCTGAAATACTTCAGGGAGGGAGTTTTTAACACCATCACTGCAGTGTGGGAAATAAAAATTCAACCAAACCCTGTCACAGCGTTATTGGTGTGGTGCCACTGGACTGCAGGATTTCAGCCACCCATGCCACAGCAGTGGCTTTCGCAACACTTCTTGCATGGCGGAATATCCTGCTTAAATGGAAAAAGACAGTGCCCCCTTCCCATAAGCGATGGGTGATGGACATGATGGCTTATCTCAAGGTGGAACATGTAAGATATATAACTCAAGGCTCGGAAAGAGAGTTCAGAAAGCTTTGGCAGCCATTTCTACTGTATATTCAGAAACTCCCTGTTGAGTAAATAATTACAAAGGCCCTGTGATATTTAATTTATGTAGCTATTTTGCATTATTTATGCAACTATTTTTGAAATTTAATTGGTTATTTTATATATTATTTTATTATTATTATTATTATTATTATTATTTTATTTTAATTCAATTTTATTTTATTTATTTCCATTATTTGTATTACTTTTATTGATATGTGTTTGCAAAGCATAGAAGTTTTTGAATGTTTTCATACTGTGTGTGTGTGTGTGTGTGTGAAATGTTAAAATCCAATTAAAATATAACTGAGCACAAATGAAAACGCACCACTTGAAAAGAGTCAATATTTAAGCTCAAATGAACTTCAATATAATTTTTATACAACAACAACACTACAGTGACGTCACCCGACATGCCAGGTGCAAGAAATGCGAGAATTTCAAGTTAACTGTAACACTAGGCAATTTTTTGCAAAAACGCAACATCTTGCACGCACACCACAGGAAAAATGAATTTCACTCTGAATTTGTGCACACATTGCCTTTAAAAGCATGTGAATCCGAATAAAATTTCACTTCTTCACTGACACTTGTGAAACGTCGACACTATGCCGTGACTTACAGCCCCTGAACAGGAACGTGCCATAGGCATGCTTCAAATTGGCGCCAGCACCAGGGAAATTGCCAGACGACTACACTGCGCACACACAACGATCGCAAGACTCCATCAAAGGTTTCTGCAAACGGGGAGCACTCGGGACTGTCCTCAACCGGGTCAACAACGTGTGACAACGGCACGTCAGGACCGTCAGATCGTATGGGATCATGTCCGAGACCGAACACTACCAGCGACAAGAACGGCTGCTCAAGTCCAAGGACGACGTGGATTCATTCACCCCAACACCGTACGGAACCGTCTGCGAGCTGCTGGCCTGCTTGCACGACGTCCTTATTTCGGCCCCATATTGACGGATTGTCACCGAAACCAGCGTCTACAGTGGGCAAACAGGCACCAGAATTGGCGACTACGACAATGGCACGGTGTCATCTTTTTTGACGAGTCAAGATTTCACTTAAGGAACGCAGATGGCCGTATACGTGTTTGGCGGAGACGTGGTGAACGCTATAACGCCGATTGTGTTGTTCAAACAGACCGTTGGGGTGGTGGCAGCGTTATGGTGTGGGGTGGAATAAGCTACCGTCACAGAACCCCTCTCCATATCTGCAGAGGAAGGGTGAACGGCGTCTACTACCGGGACCAGGTGCTGCAGAACCGTTCTTCAACCAACACCACAATGTCCACACGTTCCAACAGGACAACGCTAGGGCACGCACTGCAAGGGTGTCCATGCAGTACCTTGCACAGCAGAACATCCCCGTGCTTCAGTGGCCAGCTCTGTCACCCGACCTCTCCCCTATCGAGCACTTATGGGATGAAATTGGACGACGTCTTTCACGTCGACGCCAGATGGACAACATCCGAGAACTTGAGGTTGCCCTTGTTCAGGAGTGGAATGCTATCCCTCAGAACACTATCCAGAGACTGATCAACTCCATGCAACAACGATGCACCGCATATGTCAATGCAAATGGCGGTCACACCAGTTATTGACTTTCCTGTTTGACCCCTACACCAGTTAAACCTCTCTCGCGCATTAACATTATCGTGAATGAAATTGAATGATGTTTACATGTCTTCTTAAATCATTCATTATCTCAAATGCATCATACGTACGTAAATACTTCACACATCAATCCGTGGAGCTATTCCAGATTTCGTGAGTGGTGCGTTTTCATTTGTACTCAGTATATGTTGTATTCAAATATATTTCCAGGGTTGTAAAAAAGAAAATTATTAACAGGTAATTGGACTAAGGGAGCAGGTAAGGCAGGGCGTGGCCTTACAGTAAATGCAAACAAGGTTCCTTTATCTCTATCAGTAATACAGACTTTGGGCTTTAGCCACAGTACCAATGTGTTACAAATAGGAAAGCAAAAGGAAACGAAGTTCCTTAAAAATAAAGTGCTGCAATAAACATAAACAGCACTAAGCTTAAAGAGTTCAGATTTTTGATACGCGAATACGCATGGATTTTCGAGACTGACACTGAGTGAAACTGAGTCTTAAATACACACTGCAACTACTCAGTGGCAATGAGAAACAGCTGCGAGAGATAATTGAATAATGAATGAAGTGCAGTCATGGTCTTAGTAGACTGGTGAGCTTGACGGCTTGAGGCTTGGCCTGGTGGGATTGACATGGTCCTTCATGTATGGATTTGCATTTGAATAGGTGTATTTTGCCATATTTTGCACAAAATTGCTTATGTTCACCACTTCAGGCGCAAGTCATGGCGAAATAAGGAAACTACTGCGCAAAATCTTATGGAAGTGTTTGGTAGTATGGGTAGCTTTACATGGCACATGAATTTGGGGCTTAATACCCACACAATTCATTTTTCTCCTCCTTAATGTAACCCCATGGGCCAAAATCATATTTTAATGTAACCCCTCCTTTCATCATTTTGAGTAAGTGATTAAACGTGTCCCTCAACAGATATTCAGCGCATTGAAGGTGTATTTTCCACATACCACTTTCTTTCTCTTTATGCACCCAGCGAAAGGTTTATTTTGTTTCCTCTGTGATCTGAAAAGCTACGTCAAGTTATTCATAACAGCAATAGATATGAAATGGAGATTCGAGGATGCATATGAAAATAAATGGATTTTTAATGGGGGGAGATAGATTTTTTCTGATGATGGTACAGATAGCCTGAATGCCTGAGTATAAAATATTAATTTATCTCGGCTATATATTATCAATCGGGTTTCGCACAGTGCAAGATAATTTGATGGGGAGTCAATAACTGGTGAACTTCAATATTTTATGAAAACATATAAATCACAATTTTAAAAACTGTCACAGTTAAAATTTAGGCTACCCATGGTGTTTTTATTAGCATGCGGCAATTTCACCCTTTGATGATTAAATTTTGCGATTGATTCGCGGTTTACATGCATGCCAATTCCCGCAGATCATTTTCCAACAGATCCAGCCGAGGCCATCATCAGACACGAGCCTTGCTTCATGTAACGCAACTGAGTAGAGGACATCTCATGTCAGTTTAGAAGTATGTCCTCGTTTGGTCTGTTCTCTCTCCTGTTTCCTCCATGCATCCTCAGTGGGAGGGACTAATAGCGTTTTTCCACTTCGCGGTACAGGCTCTTCTCTGATCTACTCTACTCGCCTTGTTTGCTTTTCCATTAGGAAGAAGTTCCTAGTACTTGGAGTAGAGTAGAGCCGGTACCACGTTGTGGAAAAGGGGAACGAGGGCTGCGTCTCACTTCTCTTAAATTAAATGCTCATTTCCAACAGTTGCATCCTGTCCTTGCTATGGAACGCCATTTGGTGTCTATTTTGGCATCGGAATTAAGATGTTGTATTTCTTTGTCTTAAGATGTCATAAAAGACCCTGGTAAATACTCATTTTTAACAAAAATAGCTTGTTAACAGGACATTTTATAACAGGTGAAGACACTGAAATTTGACATGTTAACGCGAACGTGAAAATAGACGTTTTGAACCAGGTGCCGTTCCATAGCAAGGATAGGATGCAAGTGTAGGAAATGAGCATTTAATTTAAAAGAAGTGAGACGCAGCGTTTACGTTGATGAAAAATCTAAGCGCGAGCAGACATGTTCCTTGTGCAACAATTATGATGTATCAAAGATTCCAGCTAAACTTTCAAACTTCCATAAACAAGCTTTGTTGTCCTGGTTAATTATCCATAAACATAATTTTTCCCTATATAGATGTTTGATTTGGCACAACTGAGACATTACATGCAAAAATAAAGCCTATATTTTAATAACTGGGTTGAAAATAACATTGTTTGTGTATCAGTTACTCAACGAAAATGGAAACTTGTGCACATACACAGAATTTGCAAAGAAATGTGGATTTCCTGTATCAAAAAAAGAAATGATGATTATTCTTAAAGCTATTCCTTCAGGTCTTTTGAAACTGATGCAAGGGTATAAACACACTGATATCAATCATCCATATGTTGTGAATCTTACAATAAATGATGTAAATATATTAAAGATAAAAAAATGTTCAAACAAATTATTGAGGAAGGCTTGCAAAGCAGTTACAACTCCTAAAGCAAAAAAAATAAATGGTTCATTGAATTTGGATGAGTCAACTGGAAAGTTGTTTGGAATTACAACAACATGTACTGTGTCACCAACAAAGTAAAAGAAGTTTCCTTTAAGATTACTCATTTAATATACCCTTCAAACCAGTTGTTAAAAATTTTTAAAACTGATGTTGATGATAACTGTCTCTTCTGTCAAAGCTATAGTGAATATCTTTGTCATTTTTATTTTTTTGATTGCACTTATTTTAATTATTATTATTTTTTTGGCTGGATGTAGAAAATATATTTTATAAATTCTACAGCAAAAAAGTTTAATTCGAAATAAAAGATGTAATTTTCTTTAATGAAAAGAAGGACATTGAAAACGAGAGGATATTTGTGTTGAATCTTTTTATTTTATATGGAAAATACTTTATCCATAAATTTATCCATAAATGTAAATGGCTTAAGAAAAAAATGGAAATACAGCAATTTAAAACAGAATTGATTATTATTTGGAAACTTTGAATGGTCTTAAAAACAAAAAAGCCATAATAACAATGGATTTGTTTTGTGCCTTGAATTTATCTTTGTGAATTACTTTATGGTTAAGATTATTATTTATGTTTATTTTCTCTTCTCTGTAAATTGGTTTATTATAATTATTATTTTATATTTTATTATTTTAATTATTTTTTAATTTTTTGTATTATGATTGTTCTTTTCTTTTATTGTATCTGTTTCAGTATTTGTAAACTGAACTGAATATACATTTAAAAAAATGTTCCGAGTGCAAGCACAAATGTTCCAGTCACACAGAGGCAGTTCTGAGTTTGAGAAAAGGTTGATGTTCGCCCGCAAAAAAATCCGTCCAAGAAGCAGCAGCAAATCCAAGCACAAGCACATGGGCAATTTGAGTGCGAGAGCAGGGTCTTTTTTATTTTATTTTTTTTGGAGGGGGCCTTTGCCATTATTTTAGTGTCGCCAGTTCTGCATTCACAGCTTCAGCAGGAGGAACCATTGTCAGAGGAGTAGCATGTTTGACCTTCGTTTTACACCATCGGACCTGAAAAGCGGAAGTGGAAGCCAGCTCGACTTGAACGTTTAGACTGATTGCTGGTAGCATGTATCTATAGCTGTTTTAACTATTTCGGACGTGCTATTTGAAAGTTACTTCAAAGTGAAGTTCAATGGGACGATGAATCTACTGAGAATGGTAAAGTAAGAAGTCACTCAATACGGTGTACGAAAGGGTTATACTGTTATCATATCTTGGTTGATTCTGTTCACTGTAGGGTCATATGATACCTTAATTTCATGTGAGCTAGATTGATATTAGTTGGTAATCTTCGTATCTCGAAGGCACGATGATGCCATGTGAATTGAGTGTTTTTTATGCTGTTGCGACGAATGTGCGTTTGATGAAATGTGAAGAAGCATCCAGTGTTATTAAAAAAATAAATAAAAATTGGTACATCTAATTGTAGTTGGCTTATCGTCCTCGCCATTGAAATTGAAATTATGTGTAGCTAACTGATGTTTCTTAAACATTTTCAGTTTGCTTTCGCACAACGTGCCGTTGTGTTGAATGTGGCAACAACTGTGTTTCGGTAAGTTTGTCCACGAATCAAATGACCTACGCTATAGCTACTAGATCGTTGACTGAAATTAATTTCTTTAACTTATTAGAAAATATGCTTGTCGTTCCAGTTGCGCACACACTCTTTAAAATTGCTCATTGGGGTCATATGTATGGGATTAGATCATACAGAATGAATGGGCTTCTCCGATATGTTTTGGACTTTATGTATAAGGGTTATTCCATATCAGATCACCTAATTTTGGGAAAATGTCCCTGGTCACCCTCTCAGATCCTCTTGAAAAAAGTGCTAGGTCCTTGACCCAAATGATGGTGGAATCTCAAGTATTCGGTCAAAATCATTAAACATTTCGAAACTGTAGGCTTTTAAAATATGAATTAATTTTACATTTTTTTTTCTGAATGAGCCTCTCTTACCAACTTGAGACAGCCATTTCTCCTGTAATATGGCAAGAGCAACTTTGAAATCATGTGTCTAGGGCTAACCTTTTCTGAAGAGTTCAAATATCTTGTCAAATCAAGCTTGTCTTCTTTACATTTCCATCTACAGGCCTGTGAAAATGTCATAAACCCAGACCGATCACTGCCTCCTTAAAGTATTTTTATCACAATAAATAGGTTGTATACTACTTGGAGCATCCCCTATTTTTTTCCCTGTCATTTAGAATATTGTGGACCATTTCTGGCGGTAACCATGTTATTTACTGCTATCGAAGTGTTAGGACACTCTTTGGAAATGCGTGCGATCTCAAAATTCTTCAAACGCCCATTTTCATGCCCGTAGTTGACCATGTGGGCAGTTCAGTATTCTTTTCAAATTTATAACTTGTATTCTTGTACTTCTGAAGATGATGTGACAGAAATGTGGTTTTGCTGCAAACTTGAGGTCATGCAAGATGTAATAATTTTTAAAGCCCTTGGTTTGATAATATTGAGGATGGAGAATATATATGTATTGAACACTCAAAGTAAATCATAAATGAAATTTCATTTGGTGAAAATGACCCTTAACTTGACCATTGATGACTTTCAGAAGCCATATAGGAAGTCCTATATAAACTTTAATTTGGCAATCTTCATGATGACCTTCGAAGGTTAAACTTAACCTCGTGAAAATTCATTGAGTTGTATCACTGCAAAGGTCACAGAGAGTCTAAGCTTGTATGTAGACTAACCGGAGGTAGGTGACTTTCAACTTGGAGTCCTTAAATTTGATGTGCACACAGATATAATTGTTTCCTCTGGGAACAAACCTTTGAAAAACTCAAAAAATCTGATTTTTAATTATTTGTCCCTGAAAATGGCTCAAATGCTACATTTTCAAACGGGGGTTGTATCGGGGGCTCAAAATACCCTCTGAATTTATATATATATATATATATATATATATATATATATATATATATATATATATATTATATTATATACACACACACACACACACACACAATTTTGATATTTTTATCTAAAAATGCAATCTTTTCTTGACTTTATAACTGCTTTTCAGGGCTCTAACATCAGCAGAATTGGCGATATGGCAAGCGGAGGGTCACAATTTTCACTATTTTGACATGCCAAAATGGCGATGTGGACTCATTAGTTTGACCATGAAATTTAATGTCAAAAGAGGCCTATATTTGGTAATTTTATGTGCAAAGTCACAATTTGCAACCGTATTGTCTTCATATTTAAATTTAATAAGATACAAGATGGGGAAAGTATGGTTAGCTGAAGGTCTACTTCTTGTAAATGCCAGAATGGAAATGCGACAAATTCCTTCATGGACCATGAAAATGGACTATTATGATGATCATTCCAACTGCAGAGTACTAAGTTGTCTGTCCATTGTACAATGATTCACATTCTAGAGTTTCTGGGATTAGGGCACTAGCTCTGATCCTGAATATACTACAGAACCTAGCACATCTGATCAATGACAAAATTCAGTAATTATAGGTAACTGCATACATACTCTTTGAGCTGTGTGTGTGTGTATGTATAAAATCATCATTTAAAGCTGCATTTTGTATTTACTCGGGTTATCTTTGTCTAATATTAAAATTTATTTGATGATCTGAAACATTTAAGTGTGACAAATATGCAAAAACATAAGAAAACAGGAGGGGGGCAAGCATTTTTTACAGCACTATATATATCTATATTATAATAGTCGACTGGACTCTGTGTGAGTGTGTCCGGCCAATAAGTGCTAGATTCCACCGGGCGTGTATCTGCAGCATAGATACCTCTCGTTTGTCACTCGCATTTCACCTCTGACCTCATATTCTCTAGTCCACCTCAGCACCACTATACATCATTGGATTGTATCCATATCACTCCTACACACACAAAACATGTTCTACAAAACATGTTAAATTAAGGGCATAAATACACACATCTGTCCCATGTAGGGTTTCTACCATGCCTTTAAAAATAAAATGTAACACTTTTTTTTTTTATGACATCAGGGACTCCGCTAGCTGTTAACATTGACAAGTGTGGTCAGTTTTCATTTACAACGCATACCTTTTACGACTCCGGACTTCACAAGCTTTTCTTTACTCAGCGGTCGGAAGCATCGCATGTGTTTCACGATCGTTTAAATGAAATAAGATCATTTGAAACGTCTTTATGCAATTCTATTGCTTCCAACTCCTCCATGCACAAGGACTTGGATTCCACGCCAGAATCTACATAGTTGTTGATTGAATAATTGCTGACTACAGCAGAGGATCAAAAATATGCCGCTTAAACTAACACTAAATGCGTGAGAGTTGACAGGTATGCGTTATAAATGAAAACTGGCCACACCTGATAATGTTGAGAGTTTTCAGAGTTTCTGTAATGGTCATTTAAATGACTGATTGAAAACAGGTCATGACCAATCATTCTTTTTAAGGTATTGTTTGAGTCTCTGCTTTTGGAAGTTCAGCCGCAACTGGTAGTGACCAAATATCCAGTCAAAACCCAAAATGCAGCCTTTTTGATTAAAAACAAGTATTCAGTATCTACATAACAGCTGTTGTGTTTGTTAGGGGTACCATAGGGCCATCTTCTGGTGAAATATAAATTGGCGGATGGGGTGGAGGTGCCCTTTCTGAGGAAAAAAATAGAAATTGAAACACGAGTGACGATGGGAAAATGTACTTAAAAGCAGTGAATGTATTTCGCAATGTTCATTACTACTGGTCAGGATATTAAAGAAGAGACCTATCTAAAATGGTAACAAGTGAAAATTCCCAGGCTGTGCATGTATAGGTGTGTGGCGGCCATAATCGTAGTATGTGAAACGTGAGTGACGCAGCATAGCCAAATACCTTTAGGCCTGCACTGTGGCAATATTATACTACCCAGGATAGTTTGAACACACTAAAATGATTAAGAGTAGGTGTGGTAAGGAATATAACATGGAAAAAGCATGTAAACTAGTGAAATTAGGCTGGAAAGGTAGTAATACACGTGGGGCACCTCATGCTTCAGAATAAACATTGATTTACAGCCAAGCATGCAGGAATTCAAGCCACAGAGGCCATTTTCGGCAAGGTGGCTGGCAGGTCACTCACGTGTCACTTTTCCCCAAACCCACGCCAGGCACGGAAAATGGCTCCATACGCGCAAACCAATGGCTTGGAAATTTCACTCACCGATTGTTTTAACCCAGAGAACCAAAAATATATTGTTTCGGTACAAATTGAATCCTCTGCATACACCCAGGCACCCCCTCAACAATATTTTGTAAGAATTTAATCCAAATTCCTTATCTTTCTGAAGAATTTCTCTTGTATTTTGCAGTGAAGTCTGCCATAAACTTGCCTCAATCGAAGCTTGAGATCCTCTGAGTTGTTTACGACGGACCCCGGATGTAGTTTACTTTCGCCGGTTAACAGGAAGTCGCTTTCCTTTTCTTGCGACATTTTTGGTGCCAGATGATCCCTTGCGTTTCACTCACCGAGCAACGCCCCATAGAGCCAACCTGAATTCATTTTCTTTATCTCACGTTTAGGGTTGCTACATATACGCTATAACTTTGTTTGGATGGTAGGAAGTAAAGAAATTGGCAGTAGTTTCCTCTATATATGGGTAAATGTTAGTGAAACGTGAGTGACGAGGCCAGTGTTGAAAAATACTTTTTTTCAAGCTGCCATAGGCTCAGGTCAATGTATGTAAAAAATATTTTAATGAAAATAACCCTTATAGGGACCCTCGTGGCTTGATGTAATATGAACCGTGGGACTACCCTCTTAGTATGCTAGTTGCTGTTCTAAAACTTTACTTAATTTGAGTTGAAATTCCAATTAAAAGATATAAGAACAAATAAATGTAGGTCATGAAATCCACATGGAAATGTTAGATATGACCCCCCACTAAGGAAAAAATAAGTTTATGGTGGTCTACCACTATTTGGCTTGACAATACATGGCTTGGAATGATGTGAAAATGGCCAAGGATGGCCCAACTTTGGGGTTCAATAACTCATAAAATTATGGGCCGACATATGCAAGTTTGCCCTTCTTTTGAAGCCCTGGATGTTTTCTTTCTAATGAGACTAGAAACAGGAAGAATGATGCATTTTTTTTCCCTATAGCTCTCTGAAGTCAAAACGACCCTAAAATAGTCCAAAACATAATATCTTGGATTGATATATAACCATTCAGTGGTTGCTGATAAACTGGCGATTGGGGAGGCTCAAAACAATCCTATAGAATTAATGATTGATCACGACCCGTGTTCAATCATTCATTTAAATTACCATTACAGAAACTCTGAAAGCTCTCAACATTATCAGGTGTGGCCAGTTTTCATGTATAAGGCATACCTGTCAACTCACGCATTCGGTGTGAGTTTACGTGGCATATTTACGCTCCTCTGCTGTAGTCGGTTATTATTCAATCAACGCGTATGTAAGAGATTCTCTCGCGGAATGGAAGTCCTTGTGCACTGGAGGGGTTGGAAACAATAGAATTGCATAGACATTTCAAATGATCTTATTTCATTTAAACGATCGTGAAACGCATGCTTTGCTTCCAATCCCTGAATAAAGAAAAGCGTGAGAAGTCCGGAGTCGTCATCGGTATGCGTTATAGATGAAACCTGGCCACATCTGATAATGTTGAGATTTACCAGAGTTTCTGTAATGGTAATTTAAATGAATGATTGAAAACAGGTCGTAACCAAACATTAATTTTAAGGCATTGTTTTGAGTCTCCCCTATCGCCAGCTCACCACCCGCCACTGATGTATAGTGCTGTGAAAAAATATTTAACCCCTTTCCTGATTTCTAATTTTTTTTTTGCATATTTGTCACACTTGAATGTTTCAGATCATCAAATGAATTTTAATAGTAGACAAAGGTAACCCGAGTAAATACAAAATGCAGTTTTTAAATGAGGATTTCATTTGTTGAGGGAAAAAGTTATCCACACCAACCTATGTGAATAAGTAATCGCCCCCTAAACCTAATAACTGGTTGTGCTACCCTCGGCGACAATAACTACTATCAAGTGTTTGCGATAACTGGCAATGAGTCTTTCCCACCACCGTGAAGGAATTTTATCCCACTCGTCTTTGCAGAATTGTTTTAATTCAGCCAGGTTGGAGGGTTTTCGAGCATGAACGGCCTGTTTAAAGGGCATCTAATGTCGATTCCCATTGTTTTTATTTATCGGCTAATCAGCGAGCTGCACCCGCGCAAACAAACTGAAATGGGATCATCTACGCATGAACACATAACATTGGTTTATATGAATGAAATTGGTCATATGACAATGAAAGCTTTCAACAAAAGCAAGTGATTTGTTTGTAAACATTGGACATTCAATGTCCAGTCTGGGAATTGACTTTAGATGTCCTTTGAGGTCATGCCACAGCATCTTAACCCTCTCCAGGCTCATGTTGCAAATTTGCAACAATAAATCAGTTGATGACTGATTATAAAATATGAAGACCACATGGGAAATGGTTTGATGAAGTTAGCCTTCCAGCTCAGTATTGCAAAAATACAATGTTAGTTCTACCAGCAGCCACTGGCGTATGAGAACTATTCTCCATGAATGAAAGATTTTTCAAATCTCAAAATAATAAATTGGGCTGGAGAGGGTTAATTGGATTTAAGTCCGGACTTTGTCTAGACCGCCCAAAACCTTCATTTTGTCTTTTTTAAGCCATTCAGAGGTGGACTATCTGGTGTTTTCAGATCATTGTTCCGCTGCATAACCCAAGTGTGCTTTATCTTGAGGTTAGGAACTGATTGTTGGACATTCATTGACATCAAGTGGGGTGAAATTTAGCAATGCTATTGGTAATGTACCAGTAGTTAAGGTTATTTCATGCTTGAAAGTATTTTTCAGTGTTTTGGGGGTTATCAGCATCCTAAATTGGAATTGTTTAGGCGGTATATATTATTGAATGGCTTTTGCGAGACTGAGGTGACTTTGCAGTTGTGAAAATATATGTATCATGTACCTGCCGCAGCTTTTAATAGATAACAATATTCCGCTCAGGAACTTCATTGTTACATTCACTTGCAATCTAGCGGTTTTCAACAACAAAAATGGCATCCCAAACTATGAGTACAGTAGGGGTGCCACGATACACTAATTTCATGATACGGTACGATACACGATATGGAGGTCACGATAACGATACGATATGATATTAAAGAAATATTTTTTTAAGGTAATTTTTTAAAATATAATTTATTTAAAAGATACAAAATATTAAACATAAGTGCTTTTGCCATATTTTTCCATTTAATTACACTTTATATGTAATGGGCAAGCCTGACCAACCATGATGAATGAACTTGATACAAGTAGTTCACAAACTGAACTAAAAGTATTCATCAGTTTCTTCTTTCCTTAAAAGTAAAATTGTTTTGCTACAAACTCAGCAGAATTGTGTGTCTTCCAGAAATTGAACATGTAGAACAAAAAATAAATTAACTGTTACTATGAAATGTCCAAAACTCAAAATGCCAACATATCAATTAGCAGTAGGCTGATCAATTATCAATCAATCACTAATTATCAGTAGGCTTTGTTAAAGCTCATCACAGAGCTAAGAATATAAAGCCACATGCCCCAGCCTAGTCAGGAGGGAGGACCACATTCTTCTTGAGGAATACTAGCATATCCACATTTTCCGGCAGCAGTTGGGATCTTTGGGCAGTAACTATGTCCCCTGCAGTTGAAAATACATGTTCACTTGGAACTGAGGTAGCAGGGATAGAAAGATAAGCTTTCGCAAGACGAGACCGCAAAGGATACTGAAAACCGTTCTCTTTCCACCACTTCAAGGGGCAACTGGTGAGTGGGATGGATGCCTCTCTTCTGTACATGCCAATCTCTCTCTCTACTCCCTCTCTGGACAGTTCTTCTGGCACAGCAGAAAATGAGTCCCCAAGTAGATCTTCAAGTGCTGTCTTCTTGCAAGGAGGCTCCTCCACTTGCAGCCCAGCCCCCTGTCTTTCATCTGGGGGATCTTCACCTGCTGCTCCCCTGGCATTAGTCTCCTCATCTGTGGTCTAAGAGCAGAAAGACTGGCATCAGTGCATGAACCTTCCTTTAGACAAGAAACAAAGCCCCCCTGCTCAACACACATTCACTCTGAAACTGTCTCTAGACACACACACACACACACACACACACGATTAACTAACAAAGGAATTTTTTCAATTACCATGTGGAAGATGAAAGGAAGAAAGACATAGGCCTACCAGATTTATTCTTTCCTGGATCCTGAGGTAGACAGCCTCACGCTGGTTGTGGTCAAGCTGAGGTAGACCCCGAAACCTGGGGTCCAGCGCTGTGCACTCCAGTAGACGGTCATACACATCTCCACTGTATCTTTCTGAGATATTGTTGAGGATTTCACTCTTTGTTTCAGCTATGGCAGGGGAATCATCTGGGTGTGGTGCCATGCTCTGTTAGAAAAACAATAAATAATAACAATTTGCTTTAGTGGTAGCGCTTACAATATGAACACAAAGCATGAAACAGACAAAGCAAAAATAAAAACCGGGAAGAGACACGGTGGGAGCCTTCTCGTCACACATGACCACAGTAGCAGTTTTGAGGGGTTTGAGGAGTTTCACCAGGTCTTCGGCAAGTGAGATATCTCTTCTGTCCAGGGTATCGACGTCCCGGTTGTTGCATTTGATCTCAGGGCTGGCGAGAGTTGCTCCGACTGCGGCTTGCTGCTCCAGATATCTTTCCAGCATGTCCAGGCTGGAGTTCCACCGAGTTGGTAAATCCGTGATCAGCTTGTGAGATGGCAGCTGTAACTGCTTCTGTTTGGACTCCAACACTGCCTCAGCAGGGGGACTCTTGTGGAAAAAAGTACTCACGCGCCTCACTCTCCCGAGTAAACGGCTGATGGGCCCCACACGAAGGCCAGCCTGAGACGCCAGATGGCGGTATGTGCGAAGCATTTAATGTGCAGCTCGAAGCCTGCCTCGCGCACAGCCAGATCCATATTGCGAGCGTTGTCAGTGACGATTGCGATCGCATGGTTCGCCCTCTGAAGTTCCCATTCAGCAAAAGCTTTACGCAGGACATCTGCAATGTTGACGCCTGTAAGTAAATAAGTACGTTTATTATTTAAATAGCACCTCTCAAGGAAAAAGTAACAAAGTGCTTCACAAAAAATTTTCACAAAACAAGAACAATCTGCATTTGCCTACGGCAGTGTTTCCCGAACTGTGTGCCGCGGCACGTCGTGAGAGCTTCCTAGGTGTGCCGCCAGAAAACTCACTTAGTTTTTTTCGTGATAGCCTAATAAAATAAAACGGCTGAATTTACAGGATGTAAAAATAACAACTCATGTCATTTTCAATTCATTCAATTCAGTTAATTAAAATGCCTATTTAAAATTCCTTCCCGATATTTCCACATCATGTATTCTACTGTACAATTCCATCTCGTGATTCGCCAATCACACATCGTCTAACGCGAAAAAATTAAACATTCCCCGGTAAAACTCCTACCTGTGTGGGACTCGTAGATGGGACGCGTTTGGAGCACAACATTTTCTATTTCCCAGTCGTTGTTGATACCGTGTGCTGTGATTGTGATGTAGCTCTTTGTGTTTCTTGAAGTCCAGCCATCTGTTGTAATCGCGATGCTTTCTGTCTCTTGAAGGGTCCGTTTGACTCGGGCCTTCGTCTCTTAGTTGATTTTAGGGACTACTTTAGTGCTAAAATGCGTACGTGATGGGACAGTGTATTTCGGGTCCATCCTGAGTAAACGCCTGACCGACGGATCTTCCACGATAGAAAATGGTCTCATACCATATGCGATCATGTAGCCAATATCCCGTGTAATTGCCATGGCTCTTGGACTTGATGGTGGAAGTTGAGGAGCAAATCTGGTTGTCAATGTCGTCTGGCCTTTGGGGACAGATGCTCTGTTTGCAGTAGCAGGCGCTAACTTAATTTCTCTGTGGTGGCGCTGCATATGACAATGCATGTTAGACGAGTTAGAAAGGGTGTACGGCAAAATCGTCTTGCAAAGTTTGCAGATCGTTCTTGTTTTATCTGCAACTTTTTCTCCATTTTTCTTCTCAACTGGGAAACCGAAATGGTGCCATACAGGGAATTTAAAAGAAATGGGGGCATCTTCGATCTCAATTTTCTCTGTTTCAGTGTCCATCTTCCATGTGCTTGCTCCGAAAAGACAACAATCAAACAGCAAGGAAGGGGTGACTGACGCGGGGCAGAGTGCAGACCACTACATTTCAGAGCGCCATCTTGTGTTAAAAATAAATTACTGCACTCAAGAAGAGAAGAATGGCTTATGTAATTCGGCCGATGAAAATGTGCCCTTGTTTGTATGATTAGAAAAATGACCTATCAGTTATCGCGTAACAGTTTTTCAGCTCTACGACATGTATCGTCATGTTTTTGTATCGCGAAATTTCGTGGCACTACATATCGTGGCACCCTTAGAGTACAGAGAATGTTATTGGCGAAGATACATTTTACACAAAGCTCGCAAGGTAGTTTGGCTTCTATTAGAATACTTCTTGGTCAGCTAGCACAGGTTTTTGCTTGTTGTTGACAATGAAGGAACTGGAAGTGTAGACGGAGAGATTTCCATTTGTGGATTTTTACTGTCCTGATCCACTTTACAAAGATCTAAATTAAATCTGACCGCTTAAGTTACCGATGACTGAAAGGATGTTGTGACTTTTTTTTTAACAAATAAATGAATGATTTACCAACTGCAGCTTTAAGCTCCTCCAGGAACCGGTTAGAGACAATATTGGTTTTGATGAAGGGAGAGAACATGTGCAGAGGAGGGAGGCTGAACAGTGAGTGCACTAGAAAAACTGACACTGCGTTTCTATCTCCTCTTGGCTCTGATTGGTTAATTATGAGAGACATATTGTTTTTGCCTGAATTCCCGTCGGCGTCGGCGTTCTCATTTGTTTCCGGAGCATAACTCATAACTAATTTCATATAGTGTCTCTCCATAACATGTAGATGTGCCTTTTGAGGGTTTGAACTGCTTTTGAATTTAAATGGCTCTCTAGCACCACCAAGAAACATTTCATTTGCACTTAGACGGCCACCACGACCGGTAGGAAAGTCATAGAGAGAGGGAACCAACACTATACTGTTCATCTCATCAAGGCCTATAAATGACCAGTCAACACCCATTACCTAAATCGAACAGGAAGTCCGCAATTTGCATATCAAAATTTCCTTTTTCCCCTAAATTTCGCCAAAATCTGCCCTCGAACAAATGCGAACTCCTTTAAGGGCGTTCATCGTATCGACCCCAAATGCTAATAGATGACAAAGCACACTCTGCCGATGAAAATTAAAGTACAACTTTCTCAAAAGTCGAACGGTTCGGATTTTATGAGGCGTCAAAGATGAGGTCCCCAGCCACTTTCACTGCCTTTTTTCGATGCCTAGGCAATTTCCAACCTTAATTTGACCCCTTAAACATGCTCGGAAAGCAAACCAAATTTTGCAGTAATTTCTACATGGCTTCAAATATTCTTACAATCTGAAAATTCTCCACCAAAGACACAAAATGGCCCTCTAGCGCCACCTAAATACGGCAAAATTGGACTTTCGCTTTCACCACTGCCTGTTGCAATGTCATAAAATTCTGAAAAAAATCACTCATCATTGCTGTACCATGCCCTGTACTGTCACGTAATTTTGTGAAAATCCATTTGAGACTTTTTGAAATAAAAATTTTTACGTTCATAATACACTGTACAGTAAGATATACATTCTTGCTGTGGACAAACCGTTCTTCGTATCAAAATGTCCTTTGGCATAATTCATAATCTCCATGTCGCCAAACAAATTGCCCAGTGTGGTATCATTACAATTGATATTTCTTGAGATATAAACGTTATGAATATTCATAATTTGAAAAATATACAGTGACGCACTTCTGAATTCACCATAAGTTGCGGTGTATAAAACTTTTGTCTTTTTTCAGTGAACATGCTCCCGAAATTTCTGCTTTCTAGGATTTACCTGGAAGAAGCATTTATTAATTTCTTGATTATTATTGATTTTCAGTGTTTTTCTTTGTGCTGCTACACATTCTGACCACCGGGTGGCAGTAGGATCACATGGCTCATCTCCCTTCACTAAGTTCATGAATGGGGGAAGATGGCACAATACACAGCAGTGATAAAATCTGCTTCTGAAAGTTTGACCAGGTCGCATGGGTCATAGCTCCATTATACTAAAGAAAAATCTCTTTCAGTAAAGGGGTTTGCACTCAACTCAACATAAAACATTTTCCTCAGCCTCGTGCTGTCAAACGAATGACAATGCTGGACGGCGCTTGAACGCGTCTCTCCCCCGTTTAGACATGCGCGGGAGGGCGAGGACCCGTACTTGCAGCTTTAATATTTTTTCTGTTTCCATGGCAATAATTTGGATTTAGGCATATTGAAGGGTGGGACTCGTTTGTGGACCATAACTCTAAAATGTGAAATGGGGGAAAGGGGAGACATCTGTTTTTACGTGTAAAAACCATTTCTAGTTTTGCTTGGATGCAGTGGATTCTTGCCAATGCCGTTAGGCACATATGGCTCATCCCAGTGATTCTATGTACCTCTTTTTTTTCTTTTTTTTTTAATGGACTACTTGTCCCATGTACTACTGTCAGTGCAGAGTGAAAGTTTCAGCAAATATGAAAAAATGTAGTTTTGTGCATGTTACCTACTGCACTTTAAATGAAGACTTAAAGTTTGTATATCAATGAAACCAGCAATTCAGTTTTGATTGTGGTGGGAATTGTTTTTCAGTCAATGGGATGCTCCTTGTCTCAACATTTTTGTCTTTTCCATAGGTCATCGGCTTTGAAAATCGACCCACGTCATGGTACGATCTTCCTTGTATTTGTCATAATGGTTTTTTTTTTTGCCCAATTATCCCAAGTTGAGTTGTAATTATTCATCCTCATTAGTGCTTGGACTTATTTACTGCATTCTGTTTTTACTGCTGACAAATCTTTTGGCTATTTTGGTCTAAACCCTCATTTGAGAACAGGAGTGGTTGGATGTATAAAATTTACCTTTGTCTTCCCTAGGCAATGTCAGACTGTATCGGTCTATGCCAACTCATGGAATTGGCCGATATAAGTACCTTTTACCAAAAGAAGTGGTAAGGCAGAATTTCCTTTCAACCTTTGGAACCTTGGTGAAGTTATTTGAATGCTGTTTGGCAAATTCTCTCATTTTCATAGCATTTAACTCAAAAATGTTGCCTTGTTAATACTTGTTAATGGCATTGACAAACCCCATTCCCTTGGTCCTCATTAGTCATGCCAGGATCTATAAATGGAGTATGCCTATTATGGTAATATACCATGCCATCAAAAGAATTCCTACTTTCTGAAATGTACACCCCTGTGAATCATTCTGACTTGCCTTAGAATGTAAGTAAGTAAATGAATAATAATAAATAGAGTAGCCAGGGTGAGATGCAGCATTGGGGATGTACAGCTGTATGTGTTTTGAGCCACAGTTGGGCATAATGCGTAAATAAAGACTTGGGGTGGGACCATTTCATTTCCAAGTAGACATTTCAGAGTGGTAAGTATTTTGTTTCCAACTTTTTTAATAGTTTGGGGATGTTACGTGTGTCCAACGTTGACACTCGCTAGCTTTTAAGCCAACGTTTGCTTACTACTTTATCAACAGGAGACTGACTAAATTAAGAGTGCTCTAATGCCTTAGCTAAGAGCATGGTTGTTGGTTCAGTTCTTAACATTAAATTATCAAAAACATTTTGGTGACTCTAGCTCTCCATCAAATCCTGCTTGTAACCTAATGACCTTACACGATGCCATGGTGCCTTTTACAAGGTCAGAGGTGCTTTTACCAAGCAGTCTTCACTGGGACATGCTGAAACCTTGAGAGGAGATATTTCAGTGATTAGATTTCTTAAAGTGGAACTGTAGTGGTAAGTAATCCATCTTCAAAAAAAGATGCAAGGTTACTGCGTATATTTATTGTCTATTGTCTCAGAAAAATATACAACTATGACACAAGTTTTCTTTTGAATAGCTGCAGGAGTGATGGATTTTACCATCACGGATATATGGCAACGCCGGACGGGTCATCAGTTCGTTGATACTGCCTTGTATAATTCCACATGTAAGCAGACACCCCCCCGTCCAGAAGGACGGGATCATCGATCATGCGTGGTTTTGTTTACCTTTAACTATTAAATATTTTACCCCACATTGCTAAAATACTACACTCCCTCTGCACTTTGGATGTTCGGTATGTTTTAACCTCTTGCAGCTGCGTATCTCACAGCTTACACCACACGGCAGTGATCAGATTAGGCGGATTTGCATCGCAAAATGCGAATTTCAGAGGTTTTGACGAAATGCTAATCATCATAACAATCCCTTAGAAAAAATGCGATTCAAAAAATCTTAATGATACTTCATTGATCCTGACTCACTGGCATGTGGACTTCCGAGTTTCCGAGCCACATGGCAATAGGAAAAGTTTTAACGACATTGCTTGGCTGGAAAATGGTTGGCATGCAAATGAACATCAATCAGCTTCTGGGGAGCACATGCATGCACTAGGGAGGCTTTCATGATGTCTAGACTGCAATGTGAGCCAAAGCGTATTAAATTGTGTTGCTCTTTGGATATAGCCTCCTAGTTGGCTTGCAAGCTAGCTAAAGTTAACTAAGGAAAATCTTTGTAAATGATCATCATATTGAGGCAATATGATTTGTTTCTTGCCCCAGCTTTACTAACTTTGCCAGCTGTGGTAGTCATGAACTCATCTGAGGCTTCACGGCAGTTTCATGCGACCCAACTGATCATTCACATTTTTGGAACGATTGCTAGTTTGGTTGCTATTTCAAAAGCAATCGCTTGGGTGTAGCTAGCTGGCAAGTGAACCTATGGTAGCTATGATGCCTGTTGGAAAAGTTTAAAAAGTTTTTTTTATAGCTTTGATTTGTCACTTTCAACGCAATCACATGCAGAGGAGCTCTCTCAACATTGTTGACCCGCCTATTTTACCTAAAGAGCAGACCGAGTTCGGGCCTGAGACTTGTAATTTCATGGCTAGTTTTAGGTGCAATGTCTTGTTACGCATGGTATCGCGTTAGTCTTCAGATTATAAAGCTAGCCATCTTCCTACCTAACTGACGCTAGTTAAGGGGAATCATTGTTATCATTGTTACACTAAAGCGATGTGATTTGGTTTTTGCCCTAGTGGAAAGAATTTTGTGTCCGACCTCCAGTTTTTTTTGGCTTTAACTCTGAATCATCTTGACTGGATGTACACTTTACGTTTTTACACACTCAAATGTTCCTCTAGCTACCCAAGAATCACGGTAAGCCGATCAAAGTCATCAAAACTTCTCTCATTGCAAGTTCGCCACCAGCGTCTCCCAAAACATGCGCAATGATCTCTGATCTTTCAAATCCATGATGATATGATGTCAAAATGTTACTGCGTTGGAGACTGCCTTGTGTGACTGGATTTTAATGGGTATGGATGGATCCTTTCACATCTCTGATCAGGTGTTAGACATCATCATATGCTACAGTAAGGTATAGATGAGACAGCTGTACTGCAGGTTACAAGTAGTTTTCAGAAATTTCACTGGGAAATGGAAGTGTGCTGTATTCAATGAAGATTGTTCAGGGTAAAATTGATGCATTTTGGAAATAATTTGTTTTGCTTTCAGGGTGGAGTTGTATTTCCCTTGTAATTGTAATTTGTCAATAGGAAAGAATAAAAAAAGCCCTTTTGTCATTTAAAATCTGACTGTTTTCTAATTTTTGCTAATCATTTTTCAGATGTGCTAAACAATTGCTAATCACTTGATATTTTGATGAGCAAAAAATGTGAATGAGTGTTTTTTTCTTAATCTGATTACTGTACAGGGTATAATGACTGTGTTCAGTAAATTTTAAAAACATTGCCAATGACCTCATCTAACAGCCGGCCATCATGTAATGTTATCACTACCTAGCGATAACCATAGATCCTTAAATGCTATTTATGTTAATGATGTAGATATGACATCATTTTCACCCTGTGTGATATTTTATGACTACTGGAAGAACATAAGGTAATATTAGTCACTGTAACTGTAGCTGTGACTTCCTCATAGCCCAAAAGCCTCTTTTCATGGTTGGGAGCAAATTGTTCACTGTAGATTTGGCACCCATCATTATATCATTAATTAAGTATATAGATGGGTCAGTGCTGCTGTCTCCCCAAATGCTGGGCAACTGCATATTTGTGAAAGCTGTGGAATGAAGTGCAGTCTGCTTGTTATCATCCCAAAATTGTACAGAATTCCTTATTTGCTGCTGTTCACAGAATTTTTAGGCAGGTTTCTGCAGTTTAATGTTGGGAAATTTGATCACAAGCATTCGTGCTCCTCACGTTTTCAGCACCAGACTCCTTCATTTGGTTGTAAATTTAATGATATTCTGGAATTTACAAAGGCATGTCTTTGCAATGCTCTAATTACCTAGCAGAGGGCTGCCAACCCATAAAAATCATAACGCTGTACTCCTGGAGAGACGGGACAAAATGTTTTCTTTGACTGCAAGTCAAACTGGTCACAGTTAGTGCTCCTATTCCTATTCCTACTCCTATTTAGTGCCTAGGAAATGAACAGCGCAGCTAAATTGACTTGTTTGAACCCTGTTGGAGAAAAAAAGCCACTTTTGCAAAATGGCACCATTAATTAAAATGGGTTAATTTGAACAGGCAAGATGCTGCTTAACCATTTATGTAGAACAGTTTCATACTAGATCTCAATATAAAGTGTTTTTTCGAAGCCTCTGTGATAGACTGGTGACCAACTAAACTCATGGCATATTCAAGGAGAGGTCTTGGCGAAACTGTGATAGCAGGCAAAAGAAAAGTCTTTAGAATCCATGTAATTTTGTGCAAGTTTAGGAGATGTTTTTGATATCAGTGGTTGACGAGACATTTTGATCAATTTAACCTGGTGGCAATTTTTGTATTAATAACATTCTGATTTTATAAGTTTTTTTGTTTTTTTTTCTCTCTCTCTCCTCACTCTTCCGCTGTGGAAGCTGAGTGTTGAATTCAAAATAAAGTGGATTAAGGGGAACTGTTCCATTCAGACATTTGCACCTTATCAGCAACATTTTAATGAAATTTATTTTGTCAAATCTATTTTACTTGTGTTCTCTGAGCACCAACTCTGAAATCTGTATATTAATAAAACTTAATGGGCTGTGGGATCAGACCTTTGACCCTCTGGTGGGAAATTCCTTTGGTGACGTCAGATCATTGATATATACAGTTGCCGTTTTCGGAGAAACGATTATGTACGGGGTAAATTACATGGGAGCTATCAGCAATCTATTCAAGGGGACAAAGAGAATTTGGATTAAATGTATGACTAGAAAAGCACTCAGAGAGCGCAGACCTCCGCCAGGGGGAAGCAAACCCAAAAGCACGGCGATCAAAACTCCTGCCCATTGGAAAGACTTGAAATCTTGAACTTTGGCGTATATCTCAGCAGTACTTTGGCCTAGATATGCCAAAATTTAATCAGCTGTTCCTTGACTTCATACCCACCTTCCCTGAAAATTTCATCGAAATCTGTCCATTACTTTTTGAGTGATGTTGTACACAAACAAACCAACAAATTAACGCCACCAAAAACATAACCTCCTTGGTGGAGGTAAATATATTATGCCCTAAACCACAACTTTGATTGCAAGACTGCCAAGGTAAGACATAATTTATGGTGATGGCTCGTTGAAGTGCAGTTTGTATTTTTTTTTCCTCTTTTTCGGCTGCTAATCCAGTACATATTGGTCGTATGGCGAATAACCTTGCGTGGTTAGAATCCGTAGAGTCTCTGCTTTTATATGATTTATTGCCTATACAGGAGAATAAAGTTACGGCTTCTCTAGCATCACATGTGCAAAACATGCACTCTTTGCGCATTTTTGCTACAAGCTCATTTTCTGTAGTTGCTTGGTGTTGGAATTGTGTTGCGTCTAGGTAAAAACGGTTATCATGATGGCTAGTTATAGTAGTTATAGCTAGTTATAATAATTATCAAAAAGTTATTCTTACTAAGTTTCTTTTGGTTAAGTGGGTATATAATATGACTACATTGCTACATAGTTACTATGCTGTGCCTTGTATGGTGTTTGTTGTGAGATCTGCCGTTGCTCCTGGGGGGCGTTTAGGTTCAAGAGGTTAAAACATACCCCAAATTCAAACAACAAAGTGCAGAGGGGGTGTGATGGAACTGTCATTTGAGTGAAATATTTGGTGGTTGGATAAAGGTAAACAAAACCATAGAGATCAAGGATTACATCCTTCTGGGTAAGGGCTGTGTACGCCTACGTGTGGTATTATGTCAGGCAGTATCAATGATAAAACATGTCCGGTGCTGCGATGTAGGATATCAGTGATTGGAAAATCCAGCCATTCAAAGTTAAATGTCTGTTATGTGTGAATATTTTTCAGTTAAAAAGGGCAATAAATACAAGCAGTAGCCTTTCATATCTTTTTTGAAGACTGATCATTGATCACTACAGGTCCCCTTTAATGAATTGAGGTCACGCGAATTGTGATGACTGTTCTCAATACTTGCCGCAATATTCTCTGTGATTCTTATGCCCTTAGCAAAAGAAGAAGAAGGAGAAGATTCAAATGAAACCAATCAAAGCTGCGACAGAAAGTGAATATGGAGATTTGAACGTGGGAGTTTCTGGCTATGACATGACCCTTGTGGAGCACTACTTACAATACATTCACAACCTTTGTAACCACCTGAAAATCAAAGTAGTTGAAAGGTGACATTGTGTTTCTGCTTGTAGAATTTTCTTTGCAGGGGCAGGCAGGGCAGGGCAGGGGGGGGGGGGGGGAGGATGGTGGTGCTGACTTTGTTACCTGATCTGGTAAAGTGGTGAAGTGATGCCAGCTGTTTTTCTGAAGTCAATCAAAACAAAACAGGGCAGTCATGAGCACATTAAGATCGCTAAACTTCAACAAATTTCTTAAGAACTACAATTTTTGCCCTCAAGAAACTGACCTTTCTCGAGACCCCCGAGGCGGGGGGGGGGTTCAGTTTAGGGACTTAGAAATTTAGGATTGTTCCTGCCTACCCACCAAAAATATTAGACAAATCTGGGACAGTCATATAACCCACTGCTGGAATTTTAAAAACTTGCCTTTCACATATCAGTAACGCATGAAAATGCATTTTTATGGTGCTGCATCAAACCAAATGTAAATTTGAGGATTGGGGGTTGTATCTTGCTCACTTTGGACATTCTAATGTTCATGGTGGACTTGTAGCCAGTAATTGCTTGCCTGGTAGAACATCGATGCTGATGAACACCACCAAGTCAACAGTCCAGCCTGGGATCTGGCTGTCTTGGGCTCAGCTAGCTTTAAGTAAGCCAGTCAAAATTGAAATCCGTTCTTTTTCTATTACGTAAAACTTCATCAGTAAGTGCTGCGTATACGGTTTGTTTATGCCATGCATCAGTTAAGGCCATTGGGTGTTCATGAAATGTCTGTGTGGTTGCAGCAAGCAGGCTTATAGCACAATTTAGTCCCGTTGAGGGCTAACATTCCTGAAGTTGGTTGTTTGTGAATAAGTCTTATTCCCAGTGAAGAACAGCAAATTCCGCTTTGGACAAAGTTATTGTTATTTTCGATACAGTTCTCCTTATTTAGTTGATCCATTGTGTCTGTTTAAATCGGGTATTGCCTGATTCTGATCCCATTTTTTTTTTATGGCAAGCTGGCTCATCATTCCTCTCAGAAATGTGTATCAGCAGTTCATATGATAATATTCTTGGGTGGTACAGTATACCATTTTTGTCATAATTATATGAATTATTTAATATTCCCTGATTGTTTCCTCTTTCAGCTACGCTCTACCCACAAAGACCACAGAAATCTTATCCTTGCAGGAAAAAGGTGGTAAAATGAGTGTGGATGCAGTGTTGAAAACTCATCATCGTGTCCTACAGGTGATAGGATTACATCATTTTTTTTGCTACCTGGGTCTTAATTTTCTAAAACTTTTCATGCATCTTTAAGGTTCTATGGTGCTTGTGCACCTGATTGTGATTGTTGAGTTATTGGTGTTTTTTTTTAGAGGTTTTGTGATCTAGGTTAGCAGCTTAACAATCATATCAGTGGGGCATACCACTTTACATTTTTAATTTAGTCATGTTTCTATGAATCTCCTGTTTGGGAGTTACAAAATAAAAAAGGTGAACTTTTTAAAAGTACACTTGCAGATTTGACCATGGGGGGAAAAAAAAGCTGGTAAAAAAACTCACATTTCAGTTCTTGTGAACTTGCAAATTCTTCTGATTTCAAAGCAACGTGTTTTATCATGTGGGAAAATTTAATATACCTGTAATTAAATGCCACAAAATAGGGACACAGAAGCTTTCTTTGCAGAATGTGTTATATTCTTACACTTGCCCTCTGTTTCAGGTGACTGAATTGAATGCCACCGTTTGCCCTGTATTCCTTGAAGTCCTGCTGCAAAACCAGCCTGAGGGGGTCAGTCTCTCAGTGAAGGAGGTGAGGACTTTCTGACAGGCTTACATTTTGTTCATACTGGGCTAATATAATGAAAATAAACAAGGATGCGAAGTGGACAAGAAAACGTTCAATTGTTCTTTTACAGAGTGAAAATCGGTTGTTGTGTTTGGTCATACTCATCTGAGTATCCCATGATGATAACAAAGGACCCTCCTTAGGTTGTCACTTTTGCTTTTGCTTACAACTCATCCTTGATCTTATTGAAACACTGTACAGTAAATCATTAGTTGACCAGCTGAGTCGAACCAAATTAGATTGCAGCCAAGCTTGTTCAAAGATTGCTGCTCCCTTATATTAGTAGCTACAGAAAAGATGCATTAATTTCTGAGTAAACTGTGACCATTTTTCACATTTTAATGCAGTATAGAGGTGCACTGATATCGATAGCTGGATTGGATATTGGTGACAATGGGCCAATTTAATATCTGATGCCATTATCTTAATGAATGACAATTCAGTATATTTATATCTATAGTATGCATTTGTTGCATTTTGTTTTACAAAGTTTGGAAAGCAATGTTGTGTCAAGCCTGATATTGGTTTTCACTTGAAAGAATGATCCCAGTTTCCTCCACATAGTAAGGCATACAGCTTTTTAATTAAACACTGGTATTCGATTGGTTCTTGGTACTGCCCGAAACCCAAGACCCAAGTATCGGTTTCACGACTGAAAAAGTTGGATCGGTGCATCCTAAATGCAGTCAGTAGATTGGTCTGCGAAGGTAGTGGTGCATTCCTACCTTGTTATACCCCCCGCAACGAAGTTTAGGGGGGTATACTGGATTTGCTTTGTCCGTCCGTGTGTGCGTGCGTGCCTGTGTCTGTGTGTGTGTGCGTGCGTCTGTGCGTCCGGACCTAGATCACATAACCTACTCATCCGATTTTGAAAATTTTTTTTCTTGCTGGAAGGTCTATTGACTGTGGTAGTGCCCGACTACTTGTTGTTGCGGGGGGTATCCTGTAAGCCATACTGACTAAATATAGTTTGCATTGAATTTCCAAGCACTTTGACAGGATCAGAGAGAACCTTTGCATGTTTGCATGGAAGTTATATCGTGGGAAGATACTAGTAATGTTAAAGGGTAAGATTTTTTTAAAGCTCCAAGATAAAATGCCAGAGTAGATGTTCAGTCATACTGTATGGGAATTGGATGATTTAGTTGATTGGTCATAATTGAGTTCATAATTGCTTCACACTGTAATTTTTTATGGGGGAATTTCATGATGTTTTTGATGTTGCTGTTGATGACATTCACATCTTGAGAATCGATGTGCATTCTTCCTTGAACCATTGTCTACTTCATTTTTTCCTCTCCTAGCACTCTGAAGAAGATTTCACAAGCAGATTCAAATCACGACCTGAACTTGAAGAGCTGATGGCAAAACTTTAGTTGGAAAAGAAAGGATAACTTCATGTAACCAGCATTGGAGTCCCCTCTAGTTTCCTCCTGTGAATTCAAAACAGTGATGCATTTCATGCTGTGGGTTGTTCTGCCAGTTTGTTCCTCATTGCAGTCATATCAATGTGTATCATATGATCCCTGGCTGAATTGATCATCATTATGAGATCTACAAGAACAGTCTGTTAGTTCTTTTCTCTGTATCAGCTAGGATGAAATGTCACCTCTTGCACAGTCAAAATAGTAATTAGAAGCCATTTCAGAATTTATTTGTGCTGACACTTCTCATTGTGCTGTCATCAAGGAAGAGATTTTGAAATGGCTTGGAATGACTAATTGATTGTGTACCTGGTGACATTATGGGGGACCACAAATATATGAACCACCTGTCCTGCCTGTTTTAGATCTTTCCCTGCTCCATTACAGGTGACTCAGATTATCAGGACGTTATCAATTGGCTTCGCAGGGTTAAAAACAAGCTGATCATTATACCCCCCCCGCAATGAAGTTTAGGGGGGGTATACTGGATTTGCTTTGTTTGTCCGTGTGTGTGTGCGTGCGTCTGTGCGTCCGAACCTAGATCTCATAACCTACTCATCTGATTTTGAAAATTTTCTTTCTTGCTGGAAGGTCTATTGACTGTGGTACTGCCCGACTACTTGTTGTTGCGGGGGGTATCCTGTAAGCCATGCTTTCTGACTAAATCTAGTTTGAATTACCTGTGCAGTAACAGAGATCTAAAACATGCAGGACAGGTGGTCTTCTAGGGGAGATTTGAGAAGCACTGTTTTACTGGATGTGACTCCATGAATTGACATCTTGCACATAAAACAAGAGATTGAAGAGTATTACTTCAACACATTTCACTAGAGAACCATTATTTTGTTCTTGCTTCTGTTTGCAAAGTATCTTCTGTCTGGAATGTTATGTCATAATTATTATTTTTTATTAAAAAGACCGTATTAACTGCAGTATGATTCTTTGTGACAACTGTTTCTCATTTACGTTTTCCTTATGCTGCCGTCTTTTGGTTTTAGTGTTGCAAATCAAATATTTTCGACTGATTTGAAAATATACCCCTGTGGCATGAGGGAGTAACACTAAATACATAATATTTCCATCTCGTGGAAAATTGACATTTCATGTCTTTTAAAAAAATTACTTTCAGGTGCTTCGTGCATTGCTTGTGCAGTTGCCTTTTTAGTGTGACGGAAACTCGGTGAAAAACAACTTTCATGCAAAATCAATGAATTACCCAGTTAGTCTAGATATTAAGACTTGGATTTTTTGGTAAATTCATACAATTCTTCACGTTATGAGAATGCGAAGAAACAAAAAAACTGAAGGTTTCCCTCAAGCTTTAGCCAATGCAAGGCGGTGGAACACTTTTGCGATCATGTGACTGTGCTGTTGACTGATTTTTATCCTAATGGAAGTCTATAGTCTTACAGGAGCTGTTTCACGATTACTGTGCATGCTCAGAACTTTGAAAACTGATCAGCCTATCAAGAAATCAAGCGAAGTGAATCTGCTCAACTTCAATACAGTCTGATTCCATCATTGCTAATCTGTAGTTTTGCATTGTATTTATATTTTTTTTACTCTGGCATTATGCTTTTCAATTCAAGGGGTTTTCTATGGAAATTCGAGGATTTGAAGCAGCGCTTTAGCAGAATGATATGAAGAATGTTTGCTGGTTTGCCAACCGCCAGTAGACATCATGGAAGAAAAATTCTTCTTTTATCAGTTATGTAGTTTTTTCATTTGCAGTTCACTTTCACTTTAAATTATGAGCTTTACTGTGATCTTTCTATTTTTTGATGCAACCCCAATGCTGGAAAATGAAATCTAAATATAGTGATTTGAAAATTCTATTCACCTTCTAGTATAATGAAAACATTGCCACAACACATTATTTGATGCTTTAACTAGCAAATTCAGTTGTTTTTTGAAACTATGTGCTTATTTCAACTCTGGTGATGACAACAGATTGAAAAAGTTTGCACTGGGGCAATTTAGGATGTGACAAGTTGCAATAATAAGGTGATGTTAAACACGTGAGCTAATTGTATTATAGTACAAGAGGACTCAAAAAAAGGCCTGATCTCAACAGTGGCGAAGCTAGAACTGGGAATTGGGGGGGCACTGACACGTCCCTTTATGACAACAATTAGTCCTTTAATGACGAGTTTTCCAATTATCATAATTGGCTACTGAACACACGGTTTCTCTCCATATGTGATCTAACAGTGATCAATCAGTTGGACGTTGGGCATTTGATTGTCTGGTATATAATTATGCATGTACAGTTATGCGCAAAATAACAGCATTCAAATATCCCTAATGTGTTTTATTTCTGATTTTGGCAGAAAAGATAGTACAACATGGGAAAAAATTAATGAGTAGGTGTAGCCGTGTAATGGGTAACCAACAGAATCAAAGTCATGACATGCACGCTGCTAATTGGGTGTAATTGACTCATTTAAAGAGGTGTGTTCAAATTAATAGCAGTGTGGAGTTCAATTGGTAAGGTCATTCATTCTGTGAAGAAACAGGTGTCAATTATGGCCCTTATGTATGGAAAGAAGGCAGTAAATGTCGTACCGTCTGGTTTTAGCCCTTGCTCAGTGAGTAAAATGGGTCGTTCCAGACATTGTACGGAAGGAGAAAGAACTTTGATCAAGAAATTGATTGGAGAGGAGAAAACATGTAAAGAAGGACAGAAAATGATTGGCTGCTCAGCTGAAATGATCTCTCATGCTTTAAAATGGCAAACAAAACCGAAACACGTGGTAGGAAAAGGAATGCTACCATCTGCGTAGATCATAGAATAAGAATGGCAAAGAGGCATCCAATGATCAGCTCCAGGGAAATCAAAGAAGATCTTCAGTTACCTGTGAGTACTGCAATAATCAGAAGACGCCTGCATGAAGCCAAACTATTTGCAAGAAACCTTTGTAAAGTACCATTGCTGAAAAAAGACACGTTGAAACGGTTACAGTTTGCCAAAGAACTCACTGACTGGCCCAAAGAGAAGTGGCCCAACATTCTATGGACAGACGAGAGCAAGATTGTTCTTATTGGGTCTAAAGGCCACAGACAGTTTGTGCGACAACCCCAAAACACTGAATTCAAGCCACATTACAATGAAGACTGTAAAACATAGAGGAGCAAGCATAATGGTTTGGGGATCTTAATCATACTTTTGAGTCGGGCCCATTTATCACATACCAGGCACCATGGACCAGTTTGAATATATCAAAATACTGGAAGAGGTCGTGTTGCCTTATGCTGAAGAAGAAATGCCCTTGAAATGGGTGTTTAAGCAGGACAATGACCCTGAACACAACAGCAAGCGCGCAACATCCTGTTCCACACCAACAAGATTGATGTTATGAAGTGGCTAGCTCAATCCCTTGACCTCAATCCAATTCAGAAGTTGTGGAGTGACATCAAAAATTCTCTTTTTGATGCAGAACCCAAGAATGCAGAAGAACTGTGGGATGTAGTCCAGTCAGCCTGGGCTGGAATATCTGTTCGCAGGTGTCAGACAGGAGTTGACTCCATGCCACACAGATGTAAAGCAATTATCATAAATAAAGGTTATACTACTAAATACTAGTTCAGTGATTAACAGAAAAGCTAAATCTGTAAACAATTTTCAGTTTTTTACTGTCAATATTCAAGCTTGTAAATGAAAAGGCAGATGCTGCTATTTTTTTTAAACGGCCTATTATTCTTTTTTCTTCATTTTCAGTTTAAAAATTTATATTTTGTTCATGTTTTCATTTGGAATTGAATGTGCAGCGCTCCCAGTGCCTTTGTGTAGATGGAAATGAATGCTATTATGAGGATTTGAGCTTATTCTCAGTTGTTTTAAACACACTGCTATTATTTTGCTCATAACTGTAAACACTGATCAGCCATAACATGGTGACCACTGACAGAGAAGTGAATAGCATTATCTCTTTACAATGGCACCTGCCAGTGGGTACGATATATATTAAGCAGCAAGTGAACGTTTTTTTCCTCCAAGTTATGTGTGGGAAGCAGGAAAAAAGGGTGTGGATGCGGACAACTTTAACAAGGGCCAAGTTGTCCAGGGGTGCGTTTCTCAAAAGCACAGATGCTAACTTATGAAGTTGGAACCTCTGGACGAATAGACAAACTATGTAAGTTGCTGACTCGGCAACTACCCTCTTGGGAAATGCACCCCGGGGCGACTGTGTCAATATTCATTGGGCTTTAAGTGTGAAAGAATGGTTCAGCAAACTTCAGGAATCATTTTCACTCATGAATTAGCCACCACCGGATCCTGATCTTCGCCAGTTTAAAATGCTGCAATGTTGAGATGTGCTGGAGGCTTTGTGGAGTGGTTTGAGTAGGGTAGACAACAATCTTTCATTTGGACGTGAAATTTGGTGAATTTAAATCGCCGTTATTCAAAATTGCACACCTGTCAACTCTCATGCATATGCTGAGTCTCTCACCTTTTAGTAGCATATCATGTTCTCACATAGTCAGGAAAAAATTGAAGTCCTTGTGCATAGAAGTTTTGCAGCTTCATATGTGTTGTGCTGGATTGCACCACTTAGGCTGGGATTACACTAAACAACTTTCCAAATGATTTAAAAGTCGCTGACAAATTTCCGAAGTCGAAATAAAGTCCTGAGAGTTTTGAATGAGTCGCAGCATGCTCCCGTGATCTCGGTAGTTTGATACAAAGTGCTGGTAAAGCTCAATCTGAGCTGTTCTACGGCAGTGTCTTCCTCCTCTTGGAATTACAACAATCAAACGTGTTTAATATTATCGCAATAAAATGTAAATAAAAACGGAACGCAATGATTTGCAAATCTCATAAACTGACATTTCATTCACAGTCGAACACGGACAGCATATCAGTTGTTGAAAGTGAGACATTTTACCATTTCATGAAAAATACAGGCTCATTTTGAATTCTCACATTCAACGTTTTGAATGTGGGAACTGTGGGACGTGGGAACTGAACGACTTTGCCAAGGTATCCCATGCGGTCCAAACCGACAGAAGGGTGACTGTGGCGCAACTCACTGAAAATTTCTATAATTTTTGCATAAGGAATGTGTTATAACACACATTGCACTGTGTATTGCACTTTTCAGCTTGCAGACCAGTCAAAGTGCCCACTTTAACCCCAGTCTACCTCTAAAAGTACCCGCAATTGGCTCCTGAGCTTCAGACCTGGATCTTGGAGGAGTTATAGAAGTCCAGTCCAGTGAGACCCTTTTTCCCCCCCCATCATATGATTCGACTGGGTACGTGTGCACCATTTACCGGGGAAGAGATGGCATCAGGACACACCGTGGGAAGAAGACCAGCTGGTGCCTGGAGTGCGATGGGAATCCTAGCAACATCTGTTTGATGGAGCTGGTTTGGCAGGACAAGGGAGACCTTCACTATATTTGGCAGGTGGTTTTAATCTTCTGACTGGTTATATTTCCAATTTGACGGTAGGTCACGCGCCGGGTTTTTTTCCCCTCCTAATCTCCCAGCAATCCGCGGGGCTGAGGTAGATCCTAGCAACCAAGCGTCGTTCTGTGTTTACATCGTTCTCACTTGCTCTGCTGCGCCTCACGTCGTCAGTGCACTGCGTTAAAAGTGGGCCTGTTTGCAACGAGTAAGGGTGGCAACATGGTAAACTTGGTACATACAACCTGATGTTTCCAATGTTTGGCATTTTTAAAGTATATCAAAGCGCTTTTTTTTCGTCAGAATGGGTCAAGACTATTATGCAGCTTTGGATATAAGTAGAAGTGCCACCGACGCAGACATCAAACAGGCGTAAGCATGGTTCCTTAGCAAGTTTGGTCGTAACGTTGCATTGGACAAAGTATACAGAGGACACATTTGAGAAAATGATGTGATATTCATTTGCAGGTACCGAGCACTGGCATTGAAATACCATCCCCACGCGAACTGTCGAGCGTGTGCCTATGAAAAATTCAATCAGATTGCTGAAGCTTATGATGTGTTGAGTGACCGTAAGTCCTCTGTTGACTACATAGAAAAACACCGTTTTACTGTTGTCCTGAATATTTAGTCGCAATGTGTTGCGCACATATAGGCTATTATATCCTGCTCGTTTGCTTTTCTTAGTTTGTTCGACCGATTTGAAACAACGCAATTTATCTTTAGGGTTTATTATTTATTCTGCTCACCGTCTGCTGTTTAAGAGAATTTCCATGGCAGTGTTTTCTATAAACACTGGCATTTAATTCGGGGGATATAGTCGTCAGTACGGTCGTCTGTCCGTCCGTCTGTCTATGGACATTTTGTTTCCGGAGCAGTACTCGAATACCGTGCAATATATATCTATCTATATATATATATATATATATATATATATATATATATATATATATATATAATTTTACGAAACTTGCTATATGTATTAATCAGGTCCTAGACTGACGCATTTTCATATTTTCTAAGATTAATATTCATATTTTCTCAGATAAGAATGTTGGGGGGGGGGATATCCCCCGGGGGGATATTTCATCTTCTGATGACACTTGTTTGTTTTTGTAGCAAAGAAGAAAGCAACTTATGACAAGTTTGGAGAGGAAATTCTAAAAGCAGGCATTCCACCTCAGTGCGGAGGTAATGGAGCTTGGACTACTGGATATACCTATCATGATAATCCGGAGAAAATCTTCAGGGATTTCTTTGGTGGAGACAACCCCTTCTCAGGTAAGATACTTTATGAGAAGAAAGATGTCTAACTCATGCTCTAGATTCCATAATTGTGCCTTGGTTCAATGTAGAATTATGTAATAAGGAAGAGATCTTAAGATCTATGACCCCCCAATATTGTTTGTCCTACATTATGCTTGGCAGCTAGCTCAAGATTTTATCTATTAGCAAATATTCATGTATCCATTCCCCTCGACAGATTTTAATGTTGATGACAGCAGTGAGGTCAATATAAGGTTTGGAGGTCTGCATGGACGGGGTGTGAAGAAGCAAGATCCCCCAATTGAAAGAGATCTGCATCTAGCTCTAGAGGATTTGTTCTTCGGATGCACCAAAAAGATCAAAATATCTCGACGGGTAAGAGTGGCCAAATTCTTTGTCTTCAGTGTGGTGTTCATCCAAGAAAGGGAAACCTCTCTGGTGAAGTACTCTAGGAGCCCTGACAAAGCAAGCCAGTGCTTTTTTGCTAAATTTGTGCTTTGTGGACCTCATTTGGTTTTTACTGGTTCAAGTGGTTGCATAACCTGTAGGAGTGTTGTCCTTGATTTTTTGTTTTCCTTTTTTCTGGTTTTTGAACCAGGTTATGAATGAAGATGGACATACATCCAGCATCAAGGACAAGATTCTGAGCATACATGTAAAACCTGGTTGGAAGCAAGGGACTAAAATAACTTTTGAAAAAGAGGGAGATCAGGTAACTATGAGGATATATTGCCAGTTTAGAGGTCTCCAGAATTATTGGCACCCTGAGAGAAATGCAATAAAAATACTATTTAAAAAATAGTACATCATGACATGTCAAGTCAAAATGCCAATGTGCGAGAAATGCTGTTCTTTTGGAATGAAACCAGCCAAAATTATTTGGTAATTTAATTAAGAATAATGTGTTCCAAATCAAGGTCTTAACCATGGACTGAATAAAACGATGGATGCAGCACCCGGGTCTGAAAAGTGAGGCCAATGCGGAAATCTCAAAAAATTGCATTCTATTTAATGGCCAGTAGATGGCGACCTCTGTGGTTGCAGAAAGAACTTCAATGTTATAGAAGTCTATGAGAAAATGACCCTATTTCCCCACCTGAATTATTATTCTCCTAATGATTTTCCACGCTATTTTATGGTACCTATCGCAAGTTTCAAGTCTCCTTCAATATATCATGATGTTCATTTTTGTAAGTCATGGTCCCAAATAAACTAGAATGAAGGATAAAGCCAGAATATGCTGCAGGGGCAAGGCTGTCTTCTGGTCCTCATCAGATACGGTCAGATCCATACGTAGATCCACCCCTCACTCCTCCCTGGATCTTCATTTCACATTCTCGTCCAATAGGAATCACATCCAGTATCAAACGACAAAATGGCGCTGTTCAAATTGCCAAAATTGAGGCTTCCCAAATGCTATGCTGAAACCAATGGATGACGTCACGGTTGTTTCATCCATCTTTTTGTAAGTCTATGGTCTCAACATTGATAGCATTCCTAATGATTATTTTAAACTAGAAAATTTCTCAAGAAATTTGGCATGTGCCTCACGCTTGGTGCATATTCTGACTAATGGCCCAAGTGGGGTGGGTGTGAGCCCACTATTTCCCATTATTTTGTATTCGAAGTCTCCACCAAGACATTCCTCACGTGTTCCTGTCATTCCACACATTTGTTACAATCTAGCTAGCTAATAACGGCAGTTAGCTAATATCAATTAATGACACTGACGAACGCCACATTGCATTTTGTTGACACAACACTAAATTAGCCAGTTAGGTAACATAAACTTAGATTTGGAGGACAAATTTCAGAACATAATGTTCGCTGGAATATGTTTCATCCTAGCTAGCAAGCTAGCTACCAAATGAGGTTACACACTGTCCACTTAGTTGAGGTTATAAACTGCGTATTTAAACTTGGTTCTTTCTCCAATAAGAATCGCATCCGGTTTCAAAATTACAAGATGGCGCTGGTCAAAATACCTAAATCGAGGCTTCATAAATGGTATTCTGAACCCAATGGGTGACATCACGGTGGCTTCATCCATATTTTTCTTCAGTCTATGGTTGTCGCGCTCTGGGTGGGAAACAATTGGTCTTACTGTAACAATAATGTTGTACAGTGTGTCTTTTAGGTTGCAAGTCATATAAACCTCGGTAATCTGATGCAGCACTGTCATTTCCCCCCTTCCCAATTGATCTCTGAAAGACAATGAAAAATCTGTGAAAATGTCTGAAAATACAGTGAAAATCTGCAGAGGTACCGGGCCATATTTCATAATAAAACACAAAATTTGCGTGCTAACTCATAAGATTCCTTAGCTAACAGATACGTATGCATTCAGTCACTTTGGAGCCAACATTAATGGTTGATAGTCTTGGTCACTTAAGAATGCAGTAAAACACCCTAGATGTAATTAAACAACTGTTTTTTTTTTCAGCGGACTTCAAAAATGTTTAGCTGAGTCAGTTGTTAGTAATGTTAGCTGTCGTTGTGTCAGTAATTATTAACCCCCTTAAACCCTGAGCTCTTTTTTGAAAATGGCAATCCCAAAATGAAAAGAGTATATCTCTGCAACTATTTGGTCCGTTTGAATTATCTTGGTATCATAATAAAGGTAAAACCATTTGTGATTTCTGCCATGGGGTGAAAATCAGTGTATATGTCACTGAGTCAGAGTAAATGAAGATATATATATATAACAGTATAAATCAAAGACCTCATTTTTCTCCAAACAAAGTTTTACTTCGATCCCTTGTAAACTTAATTAGTTGCAGTCTGAAACCTCTAAAAATTTACAGAACAGAATCTCACTATTATCTGTGCCAAAGTTTATTCCAATCAAGTAAATCAGAATACAACTAGAGACGAATGTTTAGGTGGCTACTCCAAATTGGCAATTCAGGTACCTTGTGTGCCAAATCAGATTTCTCAGATATTAAACTGTAAAACTCATCTAATTTCACTTATATGTCACTACAGGCATACATTCCTCCCAAATACATCCAGTTTTTAATTGTTAGTATTTAGAAATATTTTTTAAATAATTATTTCAGCCAGTCCTATAGCCTATACCATCCTATTCAAAGACAATAAATACAAAGAAAATGAAGTTTGGTTCCACTGGAGCAGATTTATTTAAAAAAAAAGCAAATGAATAAGATTATGAATACAATGGAAGGGTAGAAAATGGAAAAAAGTAAAAAGAACAAAAACCCCACCAATTATTTATACGTGAAAAAATTCTATCAATGCCAGCTAAACATCGCACAGCCCTGGGATCATACACTGGTTGCCTGCATTGCAGTCTGTTTCCTTCACCACTACACTACTACATCTGACATGTATAAAGGTGTCAAATTGCCAATATAAAGAATAAGTTGAGAAAACATGCTACTCACCTTGTTTGTACTGTTGTGGCCACAGTTTCTGTCAGAACACGACGGTTGAAAATTTAATATGACGGAGCGGACAATTATACCGAAAATACCACAAACAAATCTGTTAAGCGTTTATATTGTTGCGCTGTTTAAGTACATTCGAATGGCCCATGGACTCGGTTTGATGCACTGGGAACGCAAGGCTCTGGCTCAGTCTAGCTTTGTGCAATAAAGGTGCTTTAGAGCTTGTTGGAATCGTCAAAAGCCATAGAATCAAGTGGCTACCGGCAAAGTTTTACTGACATCACAAGCCAATCACAGAGAGGAAAATACATTGCAAGCAAGCTGAATTTTGAAGAACAGATCTTTGAAGTAATGCTGAGAAGAATAACATGCTCTGAGACTCACAGATCTAGTTTGGTTATAAGACGGACATATTGAGCTAACAATAGCAAGCGTGGATTAACCCTTAGACAGTTTTTTTTTTAAATGACAAAATATCATAGGTAAGAAATTTCTTTGCTCATCTCTGTAGACTGTAAAGTATATGTCTGCTGTTCTTTGAGCGTGGTGTCAGTTTAAAATGACAGGGCATACATTGTTGGATTCTGTGGACTTTCCTCTTTCATTTGAGGTATCATTTTTTTATGCGTGGCACAAATTCAGGAGAAATTCTGGCGATTCAGCACTGATATGATTTTATCCTATATTTTGCTGCATGCTTATTTACTTGCTTTGTGCTTGAATTGTGTTCGGTTGAGGGAAAAATGGTCTACGTGAGCTTTTTGGCTAGTAGAATATGGATATGCCGCATGACAATGTTGTGATTTGGAAGCATGCTGTATTTATTGTGCATAATAATCGGTCCCCGGTACCGGGCCGTAGGGCTTAAGGGGTTAAATTGGTTTAGCTCACAGCCGGGTACTATTAGTCAGCTATCTTCCATGTGATGCCTAGAAATGAATAGAGATCAATTAATAAACAAGTTCACAATTATGATTTACACATGCGCGATTTCTGTCGGAGCACTTTCTGGGTAGGGTAAATGTGACCAAAACAGAGGCTTCGCCATATGGTAAGCGCTTGTTTCCATATCTCAAAGGGTTCTTATGAATGATTAATTATAGTGTTACTGAAGATATGGGAGATTAATTTATCATAACAGATGCCCATTCCCCCAACCTCTTTCCCTATGTGCTCTTGGATCAAAAAACACTCCAAATGTGATCAGAAATGAGTAATCAAATTCAGTCAGTGCCCTTTGTGATATGGAAACAAGCACTTACCTCGTACTAACACATGGTGATAGATGCATCTTCTTTGCAGCGAAGACAAGAGAGACGAGCTCATCCTTTCGTCTACTTACAACGTACTTCAGATTCCTTTTACGGAGAAAGTCTTACAACGAACTCACACTTCACAACCTAATATCATCAATTGACAACTCTTCCTCAGCCATAATGAAATTCAATAAACAAACAAAAAAAAAAATGAGACGGACAATAATTATCGATTGACAAAGTACTTGCAGCGTTACGCGTGACAGATAGGGCACAGAACAGCATAGAACTCAATACGGTATGGACACAAAACCACCAGGCAGCATTCGCAAAAGCGAGTGTTTGTTCACTTTGGCCCGGTGACCTGTCATGTGATACACTCAGTGGATGTCTCCGTGGCTTATTTCGCTACGTAGGCCAGATAGAATAGCTAGGTCTAATTATTTATTTCGCTTATTTTTGAGGTTGGGTGAAAAGATAGTCAACGTTAAATTGGATGTTTTATCTAAATGAAGGCTCCCCAAATCTGGCTCTTGAATCCAAATCCAGGAGTGAGTGGCTCTTTATGCTTTTATACTTATATACTTATACTTATATACAGTACTTTTACTTTTAAGCTTTCAGGGCTAATTTTTCTCAACGGCTGGTCAATAGCAGCAGTAGTAGCAAAAGAAGACCCACAAGACAAAACAAAAGAAGAAAGGCTTTTCAAGTCTTCAGAGAAGCAACGGAGAGTATTCGCTGGCATAGGCGTGACGTCCCTCCTGAGGTCAGTCACTCGTTACCTAGCGACTGGATCACGCTTTTCATCACTGAACCAAAATGGCCGTTTTTCGCGATTTTAACGACCGAAAGACATAACGGGCACAGCGATTGGATGACTATTCATTGTTTACATCGATATTGACCAATCACACGCACGGACGGACGTCCTTTGGTTAGCCCACACAGCGCGAAAATGGCGAAAGCCGATACCGAGAAGTGCTGCGGGCGTTGATTATGGCAATTTTTGAGGCAAAGATTTGACCTCAAAAATCATATTTAAGAACTGAAACCTCCTGATTTACCAAGAATAACATTTGATCTTGCATTATTTCCGACTGTCATACATAAGAAATGCAAAAAACATGACTTTTAAGCCCCCGATTTTTCGGCTTCAGTAGAACCAATACGTTGTCAAGCGATCGGCGTGAGCCAGTTGCTAAGGAAGTCGCCGTGACCTCGGTAGGAAGTGACGTAGGTCTACTCCGGCGAATTATGACATCACAGAGGTCTAGCATACCTGAACATCCCACCATTCATTTCTTAAAGCAAACTTTTGCACATTTTTGGCGATTTTTTTCGAAAATAGTTTGGCTAGTCGCTACTGAAAGACATGGCACATTTGTCCCAATCATTCTACTGCTTTTGATGAATATTTTTGTGTTAATGCTGGGAAGGCTGCGGGACAAGTTGTGCTCCGTAAAACCATAATGTTGAAGGATTAGTTTAAGAATAGTAATTAGAAAATTTCCTCTAGAAAATCTGAAAGTGCCATGGGATGGTGAATGGATGTGAGGGAGCCCTGCATGGTGGCCAGGCTCCAGATTTATTTATCGCTCTGGCATGACCTCAGTCAGTGGTATGGGAACTAATCAGAGCTAATCAGGTCAAGGAGAGAACATACTAGTTGGATCATAGAAGTGGGTGTGTGTCTTGCTCTGGTATCACAGAGGTTAGCATGTATGTTCGTGTCTGCACAGTATGCTTGTGTAAGGCTTTGTTGACTTTGGGTGACATGACGCTGCCACCCATCCTTGTATGTTTTTGTGAGTGTGTGTGTGTGTATGTGTGTATTGGTGGAAGTAATAATAAGATTTTATCAGGATGAGCAGTGATGCCAGGCGTTGAATCACAGAAATTCTCACAAACACACCTGTGCAGGGATAGAAATGGGATTTTTTTTCACCTGATATCCAGACTAGAAATCACTCTTGTTTACTAGTACTCCCCATCTTTTACTAGACAGCCTTTTTTCCCTTTAATTCTCCACGCCAGTCAGATATCTATACCTCAAACTTTTTTATTTGGTTTTTTTACAGCTGGAACTCACACCTATGCTAATTTAACTCCAATTATGTTCCAATACTAATTGATAATCAGTCATACCAATGAAAGTAAGAGACAGATGACACAAGCCCTCCAGTGAAATAGAAAATAATGTTTCCTTCTTAATTTATAGCAAACGATGATAACTTAGAATTTCAAAGCTCTTCAGTACCTTGGACAAAGAGAAATCCCTGGCCAAGTATTGACATGATCTAAAATGCTGGTTTTTCCATTGATAATTATTTTCAAAGCACTGAATTAACACTTGTGAATATGTATATTCAGTGTAAAACAAGTGTTGACATGATGAATAAAGGTCAATTGACATGAGGATGTAATGTCTACTACCAAGATCTCATTCAATGGGAAACCAAAGGAAATGCATTTCTTGATTTGCGGTATGAATGCAGAATAAATTATGTATATCTACGAGGTGTTGAACGAGATTTCTTCGATTTAATCGTAGTTAAACTTGACCAATATCCCTTAGCCATGTTTCAGTGATCTTTTGAAAAACTTCAATAATAAAAATACTTCTATAATTCTGTATGATCAAAAAATTAAATGCTTGCATCTGTGCTTGTTTTTTGTAACAAAAAATTGATTATTTTGAAAACAAATGACATTCCCGTGAAAGTTCTATAAAAGTTAAGTGAATGAGTTTGTTTTAACATGCAGCTCAATGAAACTTGGTCAGTGCTCTCTGTGCTGGATGTCCATCTATGAAAAAACCCTGAGTCAGGTCACAATGAGTCACATTGGGTGAGAAAAGATAAATTTCTCAACGTCTTGACATATAAATTGCCTCAGTAGGTAGGAAATTGTGGGATTGAAAAGAAGTGGTTCAGAGATTTTTTGGATGAGTTTTCAAGGCTGGCAGTGTGAGTATAACTGACATCTCCCACTCTCGCTCTGATCATTCTACTCCATAGAAACCTACTATAATGTCAAAAACTCTTTGAAAAAAACAAAACACTTAAACTGGCATTATGAATAAACTAGTATTACGGCCAGTGAAAATGGACTTATCCCAAATAAGTCTTGTGACCCATTTAAAGTTTCAACTAATTTCTATGCATATGTATGGCGACGTAACAAGACTCTGAAGAGGGCTGGGTTCAATCACTTTTTGGACACCTCCCTATTCACTTTGAACGGGGATTTTTTTACATTTTTTCGCAGCTTGTTTAGCTTGAAATCTAATTTTAGTGCATTCCACATTCGGGACGCCAATTCTGGACCCCAGTGTATAATCAACAAACTACAGCTTGTGCAATGTTTTCATCGTTTGAACATCCAGTACAATGATACAGGTGTAACTTCGAACAGTTTGTGGTACCACCTTACAATATTACAATTGCAAAGTGACTTTTTTATTTCATAATTTCATTTGTATGTCCAGTTTTGTAATCACTGCACTGCACTGCCTTAATATTTCACCTGGTTTTGAACTGTTGTATAGTTTTATGTCAGTTTTTCCCAGGCCACTTGAATTTTGCCAAACTCATATGATATGCTGGATCAGTAAGTATTCAGAATGTAGTTTGTGTTAGTCTTTCTTACTCTGGTGCTTTGTCTTTACATGGTTTTCTCAGGGATCAAACACCATTCCAGCGGATATTGTTTTTGTTGTGCGGGAGAAGAAGCATTCACGATTTTCCCGGGAACAGAATAATTTAATCTATACATCCCATATCGTCCTGGAGAAGGTCAGTTAACTTATGCTCTTCGCATATGACTGATTAACCTAAGGATAAATAATTCTCACAAAAAATGCTGAATTTTTCATTGTAGCTTGTCCATTTTTTGGCAAGGAAATTTGCTGTCTATGAAGATTTTTCATTCTGTGTAAATAGATAATAGATGGTTGGCAAATGAAATGAAAACCAGCATTAGATGCTTTAGTAAGGTGTTCGGCCAACATGTGCTACCTGAAGAAAGGTGGTGTTGCGTCAGTATGGGAAAATTGCACATGAAAGCTTTGGATTCCTTACCATATTGACTGTGTGGAGAGATGTACAGTATATTGGCCTAGAGGATGCATTTATTTTTTGTATCATATGTGCTCAGACATACAGTATATGGGCCAAATTTAGATGAGCACTTTCCTAAAACCAATATATGGGGATAAATCAATGAATAACTCCCAATTATCACAGTGCTAGTTCTAAAATGTATAACTGTTATTGTTGCTGCCATCCCAAGGAACAATTTGACTCCAAACATGGCTTAATTGCTTTGAAAATATGAGACCCAGGAGGAATTGAAGCCATAAAAAGCATAATTTGGCTACTTTTTTTGTCACCATAAATATTTGGTAAAAAGAAGGTGCAGTATTTAAAGTTCGTCTGCACAAAGGTTCCAGAAATTCTTTCACCGGTAACAGTGTAGTAGGACGGTTGTATGTACGTGAATCAGAAAAATGGCGGCACCCTCTGAAACTCTAACAGACATCCTGGCCGAGGATAAATTACTTGAATTGTGGCCATTTTTTTGTGTCATGTGACTCCTCTGCACATGATATGACGGGTCTGCATGTTGTGATTGGTTGAGCATGTGTAACATTGCAGCAGGTAGCCCCCCACACCGTGAGTAACTTCCTCGCGTGACGCAAAAATATCTAGCATGCTAGATACGCTGTTGCACTGTCACGCAAGGAAGTTACGCAGCAAAAACCATCCCCACACAGTTCAACATTGCCTGATGCAGTATACACGCATGTCACTTGCCTCAGGCAAAGTTGCTCCGTCTGGGGCAGGCTTAAGGCAATAAGATTAATGTATCAAATAAAATTTTTACTCGATAGACTTGGATATATAGTTCTTCAACATAAAGTCCACAATCATGAACCCCCAATGCTTTAGAATAGGAAAAGATTTTTCCACTGTTTGTTACATTTTTGGTCACACGGACTAAGACTGGCCCAAAAGTGAATGGCTGTATGCTCAGTATGGTAGTCTTGGCTCTAATGTATACCATATGTGCCGTATCTGGTTGTATTCTCCTCACAGCGGGTTAATATTGCCACTAATTGGGCTGAAACTAAAAACTAGTTGGTAGGCTTTAACTTAATCCTTTATGGATACACTTATTTTAATAGATTGTTTATTATGAAACTAATGATGATGTAGTCCTATAGTTTTACCCTTACATTGCACAAGATCAATGCACTCAGTTGTAATAAAATAAATAATTCCCTCCAGGAGTACATGTCCTCAGAACCCCCTACAAAACCTGTCAAAAATGAAGGAGTCACCACTGTTAGAGGATGTTCATCCAAATTGTTTGCCTCATAGAAAATGAACAAATCGCAGATATGACACAAAACTATTTTTGTTCAATAGCAGAACCGTCAGGCTGTCTGAACTCAAGTCAAAATACTTAAAATAATTAAATATAATTTATGACATTTTTTCTACCAGATCAAATAGAGGAAAAAAATACGGAATCACTAAAAAATTTATGACGGCCTGAATTATTTGAGGTATAGACTTCACAATGAAAAAAATTATTCTCCAAAAGGCTGGTTCCAACTTTTTTCAATAGCAGTTGACAGATCAGCTTTGGAGGATGGAGCCTTGTCATGGACCTTCTTTTTTCGTTTCCATCATAAATTTTCAAAATGATTGAGATCCAGACCGTTTGTCCGTGTCATTGAGTTGATATGCCTTTCCTGAAGAAAAGCATTTAGACTTTTTTAACTTTTGGGCAAGATACATTGCCATCCTGAAAAATTACCACCAAACCTGTTTTCTACTGATGGAATGAGAAAATGATCCAAAATTTCAATGTGCACCTGTGTGCGTTGACCGTTGAGGTAATGATTGCCATCTCCCCTGATCCTTCACCTGACATATCATAAATGAATAGGGACATCTGCTTGTTATCCTCTGGCAGTCATCTTTACATGTTTCATTGGAAGGGCTTTTGACAAAGGTTCCAGTATCATCGCCTTTGCCAATGCAGATTTGTGATTCATCACTGAATATCACTGTTACGACCCCAGTGGGTCCGTCTCCATTCCCCCGTGGTTTAATCTCGCTCTGTCTCCAAATATTTGTCATTCATGTAAATTACTCTGTCCGAGCCCTTGTTTTTCATTGGTGCTGAACCCAGCCCAGCCTATCACCAGCCTCCTGTCTGCTCCGCTGCCTGCTTACTGATGTGCCTGACGTGTTCCTGTCCTCCTCCAATCCCGGATCAACACACCGCGTTTCTTCTATAAAGCGATCTGTCAAACGCTCATTCGAGATGGCTGTGATTTAATGTGAGCAGTCCGTCCCGTTCTGTTGAACTCTATGATTACCCGTTGTCTCGCATGTCTTGATTGGAAATCAAATGAAGTATAATGACCTGAATCTGTAACTTTCACTCTGATGGTTACTCATTGTTTTGGCAGTTGTATGAAGTATTGATTGTTTGACAGCTATATGAAGTATAATGACTTGAATCTGTAACTTACACTCCGGTGGTTACTCGTTGCTTTGTCAGTTGTATGAAGTACTGATTGTTAGACAATCACATGAAGTATAAGGACTTGAATCTGTAACTCGCTTGCTGGTAGTTACTCGTTGCTTTATCGGTTGTTAGACAACCGTAGAAAGCATAATGACTTGAATCTGTAATTCGGGAGTTAAACTCAGTCTCTTGTATGTGTTTTTATTCTGGAGACAGGACTAGACAAAAGCACTTGTTTTGCAATTTGTTAATCTTAGTTTAGTGGTGCTACTCACTGCTGTTGGTTATTTTCTCCTTTTTTTTTGCATACTTGGTTAAGCCCGTTTTTGGTTGTTTATTTTATTTGAGTAGCACCATTTCGGTCCTTTGTTTTCCCTTTCACCCATGTACGAGCCACTCATTTGTTATTCAATTTATTCACGAAACGCCCGCATTAAACCAATACTTTCACTTCAACCTATTAACCTCTGGTTATTTGTTACTTCCCTCACCCCTAGACCAATGCGGACGCAACAATCACTTTCCTCCGATCATCCACACGTCACCAGTGCTTCTCTTTGGCTCGCTGTAACCTTGCTTCCCTCTATTTAGGTGTTCTGGTTTTCATTTGGGTTTTCTGATGTAAATCTCATTTCATTCAGCCAATTCCTTACAGTTGTGTTGTCATAAACATTGACTCCTGTCTCTGTCCATTAGTTTTTCATTTGTGTCATTGTGCCTTTTCTGTTTTCAAGGCATATTGCTTTGAGTCCTGACTCTTTGCCATCTTCTGTTGTCTACCTGTATGTAGTCCTTTTATAAGCTTCCCATTTTGTCAATACCTGCACCAAATTTTCAACCCAGCTGGGAACAACCAACATCGTTTGCCACCCTCCATGCTCAATTTCTGTCATGGAGCAGTTTTGCTCCGTTTCAGTTGCCATGTTTCAGCTCTTGTTGGTACCATGTTTCCTCTAAATTACCTAAGTCTGACACCTCGTTGAGTTCTATAAACATTCTATTAACAGCAGATTAATTTAATTTGTAGATTCAGATTTGTGTCGGTATTTTTCTTTTAGAAATGCCTACAAGGTGATTTCATAATATTTCCTTCGCACTGAGTGATTCCATTTTTTTCCCCTCTACTTGATTTTGGGGGAAAAAAATTGCCATTAATAAAAATGATTGAATCAAATTAGTTTGAGGTGTTTTTCATGAAGTCCCAATGTTGAACTAAAAAACAAAATTTCTCATATCTGCGCTGTGTTTTTTTTCTGTGAAATGAACAAGCTGGATGAACAGCCTCTGTGTGGGGATTCCATAATTTCTTTAGGGGTTGTAGTCTAGGCAAGGATTTCTATTTACTTTAATCACTCGAGGTATTGTTGATGAATTGTTTAATTTTGAAATAAAGGCTTTCCACGCAGCTGCCAATCCATTAGGGGAAACGCTGATATGTACTAGCTTTTCTGCCCAACATAATTTGTTTTTCTGCTCAGGCTCTGACAGGGTTCTCTGTGGAGGTGCCGACTCTGGATTGCAGACTTCTCAGCATTCCTATCAACGACGTTGTACAGTAAGCCTTGCTTGTGCTGAAAGCATTTCAGCTTTTTCCTCTTTTGCCTGCAGCAGCCTAATGCAGTCATTTTTTTCAAGGACTGGGAAGAGAAAGATTGCAAAATTAAATGTGCTAGATAGAAGATTTTTATGGAAATTAAGAATTTAAAAACATCAGTAAGGCTTCCTGAATGGCGCAGAGTAAAACTATTTACTTTCCCTCAAAAAATTGTATTGATGAGGATTGTCACAATAAGTGGCATAGCCAGAACTGAAAATGGGGGGTGGGGTGGGGGGGGGGGGTGGAGAACATCCTTTTGTCCTTTTTAAACAAGTATTAGTCCTGACTTGTTCTCAATCATTTTTCCTAATCAATACATTCACTCTGAAAACACTCCACAGTCACTGTAACGTGTTGCTAGTCCTCCTTAAGCTAAGACTACAATTATTAATTTGGACATGTAAGTTTGTGTATTTCAATCAGCCTTATTCAAAATTGTGTAAAGATGTTTCTAATCTTTGTCTCTGATTTAATTTCAACAGTTTAAATGATCATGAAACACAGGATAGATTGCCAGATGTGCCAAAAAGGTAGAGCAGAAATTACAGAGCAGTTAATCTTTTGAAAAGCCTGGGCCTACTTCTGAGTAAAGAATTTTCCTCCGAACCGAATTTAGGCTGCTATTTAGTCCCCCATAGGTTGCATTAAGAAAGAAGCTTTGTTTGTAATTGCCTACAAATTATTCTTATAATTGAAAAACATGTTAATTAAGGAAAATGATTGACAACAAGTCAGAACTAATAATTGTTTTAAAGGGATCCTCTCTGCACAGTCAATCACAAATGTTTGTCATAAAACACACATTTTTTCCAGTAGCTTTGACTGACAAAATAATATTTTGTGTTTGGCATCATGTAATCTGACAGCTCGGACTGTGCAACACCACAATAACAAGAGACCTATTCCCTCACTGACAGTGCAGGTGGTGCTTTTCAGCGACCAGCCACGATCTTTTTCGCAGCTGTGCGACCAGCTACCAAGAGGCACCTTCATTTGTAATTAATTAATGACATCCCATTGGACCGAAGACCAAACTCTGAGTGACAGAGCACCCTATTCGTAATGTTTGACATGATACTTGAACATCTTCCCAAAACTACCAAACCATATGCAGAAAATTGGCAGTGGTATAGCCTGAACAAATGTTGCAATGTGCTGTAGATCAGCTCGGAGTATCATCGTTGTAATCCTTTAAGATGTGAGATAAAACCTGAGAAAAGATTTATAGCGCATCATTTGATGATTACATTTCTATATAAAAGGAAAATGTGACCGCGATGAGTGTCAGTCCAGAAATATGCTGAAAAATCTGCTCAGGTTATTGTCATCCTTAAAATGTCACATCAATTATTTAAATGTAGCCAGTGGGCATTAACTCTGTCATAATTTCTTAATCATTATCAGTCATGTATTGATTAGTCTTGATTATTCAGTAGATAAATTGGTGGATAGCTTATCAAGTAAACTTCTATGGGAACCGCTTGAGAGTAATCGTGATAAAAGGTGAGGTTACTGAACATCTCTAAACATCTGACGGCATACTACTGGTTTAAGGGCCATCAAGAGAAGGCCACAGGTAGTAGTCAATTAGGATTCCTGCCAACCCGTCAAGGGGGTGTGTATTTCTATCAGTTCTCAACTGTAATTCTATGCATGCACACTAGATGGGGGTAAAACATTCCAAATCTTGTACCTTATACCCTCGGCGTGTACAATACTTTTGAGTTAGGGTTATTAATTGCATTTCCTGGATCAAACACAAGAAAAGGGCTGTGTTCAAAACGGCCTCTTGTCTGCAGTAGCCTTGAAATACAGTCAGGTCCATAAGTGTTTGGACAGTGACACAATTTTCATCATTTTCTGCTTGAGGAATGGACACTCACTTTAATACGTGGGTTTTTACCAAAATATTTTATCAACTGCGAGCACAGAAGAGCCATCATTAACCAAAATAACTTCTTCAATGTCCAAATATTTATGGGCCTTACTGTATGTACTGTCACCTCGCCATATTATTCATTGCCAACTGCCCTCCCAAATAGTTTGTTGAGCAAGTTGAGAATGCTGGATGAAAAATATAAGGTATGTAAAATTTTCTAGTTGACATGAAATCCCTGAATTATGTGTATTGCTATGAAGTAGTACTTTCCCCCTTTCTGATTTACTCTGTTTCTTGCCCCATTTGCCATAGTAGGTCCAGATGTTTATACCTGAACATGACAAACGGTAAACATCATTAACACAGAATAGTTTTTCTAAAAACATCTCAGGTATGCAAACCCCAGAAGCTACTGATGTATAGTGATTGTCGAGAGAGAAAACTGCCTTAGAAACAATAAATACTGTTTACTTTACCTGTTCAGAAACCTTTTCTTGCATCTGAATGTAGCTCTGCGGCCTTGTGCAAAAGGTCAAAGGTCAAGGCATGTAAACAAATCGATGCGTCCATTGTTGCCAAACTTTGTAACATTAGTTCAGAGGTTCTCAAACTCAGTGCTGGCACCCCACTTTATGTGCTGGTTTTTGTTCCAACCACAATTGCAGTTGTACCATTTAAAAGCTGTGAATTTGTCTTAATTAACTGCATTCCTTGTACAGGGGTGTGTTTCCCAAAATCACAGATGGTAACTTACATAGTTGGGCTCATTGACTGTGAATGGACGAACTATGCAAGTTGCTGACTTAGGTAGCAACTACATGTTTTAGAAACGCGCCCCAGAGCAGTTATTTACTATCCTAAGCCACATTTTGATCGAAATATCCATTGTGCCATGAAAAATAAAAATTAATTGGACTGAGAAAATCAGTAAGCTCCAAATTAGGCTGCTGAACACATTTTGAGTTCTTGCAAAATAGCCTGAACTTAATAAACATGAAACATAACAGGTTCGACTATTGTTTGCCAAATAAATTGTTAGTTTTTGCAACCATGTGTCAACAGTTTCACCAGTGGGAACCTCTTTTTTGCGTAGGTTAAATTGGTTTTGTCAAATTGTTTCCCTCCGCAGTTATTTATAGTAGTGTTGACTATATCTCAACGTGGATATGGAATTTTGATTCTTTATGGCAAGTATATATTTTTCAAATGTGGTTTAAGATGGTAAATACTGCTCTGAACATAAATGCTCCTAATTAAGACAATTCAGCAGCTTGTTGAAATCCTGCAGTTGTGGTTGGAACAAATACCAGCATACGCAGAGGAGCGCCAGGACCAAGTTCGAGAACCAGTGCATTGATTTGTTGGTTAGCGACTCCATAGACTAAATTTAAAAACCATGGGTAGTTCAAACGTGATCGTCCGATACTCAAGGACTGATGGAGTATCACAGTGAAAGTTAGCTCAGTGCCAATTTAATTCTGTTAAATCAGTAATGCTCGTTAAAGCTTGCAACAAATAAAAAATTTGCTTGTTTCGTAACTTTCATATGACACATCCATTCATGCAAGATCCTCCATATCTTGAGACTGATCTAAACACCTCAATTGAATGATCAGTAGACACATGCCTGAGCATTAGGTACCCTGTCATTGACTGATACATGTGGGGATTGGGAGTCAAAAAGGTGCAGATAACACAGTTTCTTCAACATCGGGTGTAATCCGTATGTGGGAGGCTCTGGCCACACAAACTCCCAGGAGCACAATTTGTCCCTTTTATTTTAACCTCGTTCACATGCTTGTTTTGCAGTGCTCCTCCAATGTTTTCACTCCACAAGAGGCATAATAGATCAGATCCGTACACAAGGCTTGTCCCTGAACCTCAACCCTTCAGAAAAACTCTCCAAATGATGTCAGTGTACCATTCACTGTGACCTCTCGTTCCATCCAGGCCCATTTCAAATGGTTCTTCACATCTTTGTTGATCTCACAAACCTCGTCATCTTTCCGTTGCATTGTTTTGGCCATATTTCTGGTAGAAATATTTGCAAGAATGATGTTACTTTTTTGCTAATGGCAGCGATTAGATGACCGTTAGCCTTGATTTTCGGTGCCACATTGAACACTTGTGCCCCATACTCAAAAAACGCTAAGGTCCTATACCTTTCCAGCAACAGGCAAGCCCTGGTCTCGCAAGTATTGCTACAATTTCTCTTTTTCAGAGACATATGTTGTTGTAAGACTGGTTTGCCGCCATGGTGTAAAACCCAGCGCGTGCATTTGTTTCTGCCTGGACCTCTGAGACAGTGTAAAGTGACCAAGGCAGGAGAGTTCTGAGTTTGCTTATTAGGTCTTGCCCGCATGTAAACTGAACTCTAAGTTTTCCGTCATGCACTAAATTTACCCATATACCAACAAAAAAAAACAACTGTCTGAAGTAGACTACATCAGTGGAATGAGCCTTAAGACTTTGCATCAGCCCGATTCAAACATAAGCCCTGCATGTGACCTTGAGAAATGGGTCACCAAGCATGGGTTTATGCCATTTAGACCTTATTTAATCATTTTGTAAATTAATACCCCGTTTCAGCCAAAATTGATAGGCATCGATAACCCACCACTGCTCCTGCCAATGCCAAACATCTATGGACACAGTGGCAGCAGTGGAACGCACACAAATCCATATTATCCAGACTTTTTCCGCCAATACAAGTGTACACCTTAAATTAGACATGTTGTGTAAATCCAATGGTATAAACCCCAAGAAAGTCTATTTTGAGGTTGTACTGCACCAGCAATCGGAAAAACAAGGAGAAAAAAAACTTTCGCAAGGCAGCGTATGCTTTCTCTTGAAGTATTGACATGTGGAGAGGAGGCTTCAGTATGCAGCATGCAGTATGGAGATATGGCAGGGATGCTTCGAGGTTGTGGCTTCAGTTGTAACTCAAGGTTCTCTTTTCTTTTGCAATCAGCCCCAACTACCACAAGGTGGTGCCAGGTGAAGGAATGCCCTTGTCGGACAACCCTGGCCAGAGAGGGGACCTCATTTTACAGTTTGACATCCTCTTCCCAGAGAAATTGTCATCTGAAAAGAAGAAGCTGATCAAGCAAGCCCTTTCTACTTAAACTTACACACAACGTTTTAAGGCAATAATCCGTTATGATTTTTTAAGCATTAAATCAATCATGTACAAGATCCATTTGACCATAAAGCTGTGTGAATCCTTTTTGGATTAGTACAGATACATTTTTTCTGACAGTTGATTCACAGAGAGGCGAGTGGTTTATTTGTCTCCTGTACAAGTGCAAAAGCTTCCGACACAGGAATAATGCTTTAAAATTGTTTTTATTGTTTAAAGCTTCTGAGACAGCGAGGTTGCCAGTTAATCTAGGGCCATACTTTTCAAGCAGTCAGAAGGAAAAAAAAAAAGGCATGGTTTAAAAAACAAAAAACAAAAGGTAAAGTAATAGTAGAGACAGGCAATGATGATGATTTTCACAGGTTTTGACGAGCCACCATCATGGCACGCTTCAGCTGCTCATAGGTGACGAACATGACTACATTCCAGGACCCCAGCCTCAGGAAAGAGGGCATGAACCTGTCAAAGTAAACCATATTTAGCTTATATTCAAGGGTGGTTAACCATAGAGTCATACAAAGCAGTTGTACATTACCCCTTGTAGAAGGCAGTGGGCCCTTCCTTCGTAGCCATGGTGAAGGCACAGCTCAAGGCACTGCTGTACTGTCCCTGGGCTGAGTTCATGTATCTTGTCTTCACTACATCCACAGGGGAAGCAATCACGGTGGTACAAAAGCCTGCTCCAAATGCTGAGGTAAAGTGGCAAGGGAGGTCATCTGTAAAATTCAAGACCTTCATTACTATAAATACATTGCAATTTTGGATTAATTGAATCTGTGTAGAGAGCAGGATTTCTTATTCCAAAGTTAAGTGACAACCCACTCAAAAGATAATTCATTCCAAGAATATTGAGAATCGATTCCCTGGGGATTTCTTAAATGCTGCATGCTTGGATGGGATTCTTACCAGTCATTGGGGTGGCTTTCAAGAGAGCGTCTTTGATCAGATCGTATGTCACCAGTTCTGTGCAGTTCACGATAGCATTCCGGGCAATGTTGGGCCCAGTTCCTGGTAGAGAGAGCAGAGATGTGTGAACCAAACAACACAGGAATCACACTGAGCGGTGCATGGGGTTTGATCATTTGAGACACTACTGCCAAGTGTGAAATTAAGTACATGGAGTCAGGAGTGGCTGACTGGTCTGAAAGAACTACATGGAAGCTGTTTGCTGGGTACTACTTCAGTAAGTCTGCCCACAAAGTTTTTTAGTAAGGGCTCCCAGAAGCACCTTTCCACAGTCCACGGACGCCCTCCTCTTTGGCAATAGTCCGATAGGCGTGCATGGTGCTGCGGTAACGTCTGCTAGCACCCGAGGTGCTGGCCTGTGCCTGGAAGCGGACCTTGACCACATCTGTGGGCTGAGCAACAGCAACTGCCATGGCTCCCGTGGTGCAGCCTGCCAGCAGGCGACTGCCAATCCCTGCATCTGGAGAACAGACAAGCACACATTACCTACTGCTAGAGGCCGCTTTAGTGATTGCAGCTCCACAAATGATCAGTCATGACACAAAAGTTCTGCTGAATGATAAAATTAATTGTACAATTTCAATTACCTGCTGTGAACCGAATGCAGTGTACTTACGCTCAGAACCCTTGGTATAAAACTGCTTGACTGAGTCGTACAGCCCAATGCGGACTGAGGCGAAGCTCATCTGTCTCTGCAGCCCCGCCACCAGCCCTTTATATAGACTCCTGGGCCCCTCTGTGCGCACCATGGTGGTGATCGTGCCAAAGACACCGCGGTATCTTGTCACCAGGACATCATCGGCAGCAACTTTGGCCTCGCCCTGGATCTATACAAGCAAAGGGGGCATGGCGAGACTTTACAGAGACTAGGGGGGGGGCAGGGGAAGAGCGTGTCTAGCCGACAGCAGCAACTGCATGGCTCAAGCTCCGGTGGGCTGTGGACTTCAATGGTTCAAATACCCTCAGCAGTATCTTACACTGCTAGTTAGAGAGGAAAGCAAAGATTTAAGAGAGAGATACATAAAAGATTTGATCAGAAAGCATGCACTTGGCTTTACTGACAGCATTTTTGCATTTCAAAGTCATTTTCAGTTTGTCACATCTTACTGAATTCAAAACATGATTGAATTTTCTTGATCATGGATGTGTTATTTTCTCAGAATGCAACCTGGTTGAATGACAATTAATTGTGTGGGGTCACTAAGGCATGTGTGTATGGGCAACCAGTAAGTTGTTAACATTTTAATGTGGTGTGAATATTTTCATCACTTTACAAAAATTGATAGAATTTGTCCCTGATGCTTGGAGACCCTCTCACCTGTAGCCTGACTTTGGCTGTATCCAGTGGAAAGGTGAAAAGGTCGGCGATGCAAGCTGCCGTACCTGCCCCAAGAAACTTCACAGTGGCAGTGGGGGGCATTTCAGCAGGTCCAAATCCAACCATTTTTTTTTTTTTCTGGAGATGCACGGATCCAAATTGATGGCTGGCGTTTTGTGGTGAACAAAAGGCAGATGGACACTACCCGATTCTAAAACTGGAAAATAATGGTAAGAACAAAAATGTTAGAAAAGACATTGCAAATCATTTCAGAGGGATCACAAGTCAAGTGTGCTATTAAAATGTTGGGCATATTAATATTGTAATTTATTGCACAAACTGCTTTTAAGCCAATTCAAACATAAATTGTATGATTTGGGGATCAATAAATCACAGTCTGAGGTTCAAAACTTCTGGTTTTCCCACTCTCCCCGTACCTAGATGTCAGCTGTATTCAACTTCTGGCCAATCAGAAGTCCTAATTGTTCTGTTAATTATTATTAATTCAGGGTAGAGGAAAACCAGGACTGGATTTGGAGTTGAGGTCCAGATTTGGTGATCCCTGGTATAATGTTTGCAAATCCTGGGATTTTCGAAGGAACTTTGGGAAAGAATTCAAAATTTGTAAAAAAAAAAAAAAAATAAAATAAAATAAATAATTTCACTGCAGTTCCTCAGAGTGATGCTGGACATTAGGTCCACCCCTAAAATCTCACCACAGATGAATAACGCACACCTCTCAGTGCTAATGAAAGCTGTTAAAGACCCGACCCAGTGCTCTAGCTACCACCCCTTTTCATTCAGTAACACAGATCTCAAATTCATCACCAAGGCACTTTCTGAATTGAAAAAGTTGTTTCATCACTTATCCATTGAGACAAAACCAAAATTAATTTACGGGAAGCAAACGTCAAATATGTGCAGACTTTTCAATTTCATTAACATCTCTTCAAAATTCTGACAGCAAAACAATTACTGTTTCATTGGACACAGGCAAAGCATTTGACAGATTTAATTGGACTTTCCCCATTTTCAACTCCAACCTAGTTAGGTTTCGGCAAGTCATTCATTCATTGGATTCAAATACTGTACAACAGATGGCCACAATCACCAGCTAGTTCCACACTTCCCAGAAGAACAAGGCAAGGATGCCCACTATCCCCATCACTACTTGCCTTGCTCTTTGAGCCTCTTGCAATTGCGATTCGACAAAACCACTACATTAAAGAAATCCGACCAGTCACACACATCAACCTCTGAGCAGATAATGTATAGCTCTTCCTCCAAGACCCATAAAATTAATTAAGAGGTAATTTTTCTAAAATAAGCACAGTTTTAGCAGAAGGTGGAGAATCATCATCTCCAAATTCATTCATATTTCTATGCCTGGAATAGAAAAATCACCCACGCCTGTTCCGATTAACCTCTCCCCTGCCGCATGGGCCATGTTCCATTTTTTGGGGTAGTTTAACAACCCCAGCCATTTGAAAGCATCCATTTTTGAACAGAACTGTTGCCCGATGGTTTTAGCTGTTACAGGGGACTACTGTGGCCAAGGTATACCATCTCTTATAATAAAATTTGTGGGCATGTTTTCGCCTGAAGCTAGTGCCACGTGCATTACAAAGAAACATGAATTGTGCCTCCAAGATGTTTGGCCCTTGCTCGAGACCTAATGGAGTGCCCAAGGAATTTATGGCCATTTTTCATCAAGGAAGTGTCCTTGAACAATTTTATGGGCAAGTACTTTGGGCCCCTTTTCTCCTAGCAGAATATGTGGCCCAAGGGAAGGATAAAGTAAATGATTTCCCCAAAGTTGATATAGTTCTCCACCATCTGTAATTGTTGAACATCTCTGCTTGATCGAGTCATTATTTCTGGAGAAGACTGTCGAACACCCAGAACAAAATCTGATATGTTGGCCAAACTGTGGGTCCAATCAAATAAAATTGTTAGCATACTCCAGAAGCCTCATGACCTCGCCTATCAGATGCTGCAGTCGGCATCTTTCTATCCTTTATACGGACTGAAATACGACTAGACCAAAAAAAAAAAATAAAAAAAATTCAAGAAATTCAATATGGCTGCTTGGTCATGTGACTTAATGCAGCAAAGTCTTACAGCATGCTTGTTACGCATCATAAGGACACAGGACATGCCAAATTTCATGAGATTCCATCCCACTGTTTCCATGTTATTTGCAGTTAAAGTTTTTGTCATGTGACCTAATAGGGTCATTCCATGTCAAATCAACCAAATTTTAGGAACTTCTCCAAAAAAAAATCAAAAAATTACATCTTACACTGTGGGGAATATAATATCTGGTAAGAAATGGTGAAGCTCAATTTTTGCCAGTTCCTGAGATTTAGCTTCTTTTTTTTTGGGGGGGGGTTTAAGAAAATTGCCATCATTTTGGAGTACATTTGAGGGCCTGAGATATGGGTCTGTTTGCTCTGCAAATGCATAAGTTTCATTTTGTCATCAGAAAAGTTGCTGAACTCTTGGCTTAAAGCTACTTTTCTTTACTCAGTGTGTTTAGTTTACCTGTACTGCGGCCTGGAAAAAGCAAAAAACACCAATTTTTTTTCAAAATTTTATGTATTTATTATGCTGTAACTAATTAGTATACCAGGTCTCAGGGCTATATCCTGTCAGTCAACTTTCTGAAGTCCACAAAAAATATCAAAGTCACAATGGTTGTATTAAATGTTTTAATAACCTTGGAAGTTGGTTTCAGAATGAAGAGTGTATTTTAGGTCATTACAGTGGGTATACATCTCAAAAGGGACACAAGTGATCAAGGTTATATTTTTAATGCTTGAAGGCATGGGTCTTGGGTCTAACATATTAAACAAGAGCAACGCAGAGCGTGGCATATGCCCCCACCTGTATGTTGATCAAGGGCATATTGAGATGGCTGCTGTGGCGGCCATATGAGATATCGCACGACGCTAGTTTTCGAAAGGAACCTTCCTTTAGCCGCTTCCAATACGACAAGGGATTCTATAGTTATCCCATGGAATCGAAAAGTTAACAGATGACGGACTGACATGGTGTCGACATGATGCCCCCTTTCCTCTTTGGAGGGCGGGGGCATAATTAAACCTCCGATAATCCCATGTCTGAAATTTTGGGTTTTTCCCGCCCCATGGCCCTATATTTTTATTTATATATATATTTATATTTATATTTATATTTATATTTATAGCATTGGCAGATCATGAACTGGCAACTGGGGAGGCTCAAAACAATCCCTTAAAATTAATGATTGGTCATGACCTGTTTTCAATCATTCAGTATTTATTCTGATGTTTCTTTAAGAGCCAGGCAGGTGGTGATTCATGACCCCTTTGGATTTGCCCGAAATTTTTTTATTGATAGATGTCAGAAACAAACAAAAATCACGTTTTCTATCTTTAATAAGGACCGCTTTTTTAACATACCTAGTTAAAATAAAGTAGCTTTAGAGTTCAGCAACTTTTCTGATGACAAAATGAAACTCCATATCTGAAGCCCTCAAACTCCCTCCAAAATTAAGGCGATTTTGTTAAAATTGACCTCAGGAACTAGCAATAATTGAGCTGAAATATTTGACCTCAGTACTACCAATGTAGATCTCGTGATAAGTTTTATCAAAATCAAAATTATGATGTGGTGGGCTCTAGTTGACATGGAATGACCCAATAGCCAGCTTGCACAATCTTGACTGGAAGTTTATGATTTTCTCAAACTTGATAGAACTCGGGTTCTTCTCGACCAATGTTAAGTTTGAGTTTGATTGATGCAGTGGTTCTGAAGACGACGGTCAAAGGTTTTAAACAATCCAATATGACGGTTGAACCACGGGGGAAATTAAAAGTAAGGGAAAATAGTATTAAAGAACCTAGAGATTGTTCATGTGAAAAACGAGAGATCTATCTTAAATGGTGTCCGAGAAAGCTTACTCACAAAATCATGAAAATAATAAAAATAAATGTTGAAGAAAAAGAACAACAAGAGGAACAAGACGTCATACAAAAACTAGAGGCACTCCTAAAGTGCAAACCTCCACCAAAGCAGCACAGTCCAAATCTTTGAGAGTAAGAGCAAAGTTCAGTTATCGCGCATCATAGGATTTCAAGATGGCTGCCTTACAGACATGTTGTTTGACTAATTGCGGTCAAAATCAATAGGGTCCATCCCAGATGTAATAGCGACCCACCCACAAGATCTCAGAGATATCCGTTCATTACTTTTTGAGTTATTTGCAGACAAACAAATGGTATCGATCACTTAACCTCCGAACAACTTCATTTGGCGGAAGTAACAATAGATATCCCCTTCAAGAGACCAAGGGGGATCCTCAACAATAAAAATCCGAATAACAAGTCGTCAGAAGATGACACATCCACTCAGCCCCAACAATCTCATAAATCTCAAAATATCAATAGGCACCAGTCTTGGACCTGATTACTTTGCGCAGGAAGTTTTGTTAAAAATATTGGAAACAGAGTTCTGTACCAGAAACGAAATGTTTAGGGATGGACGGGCACCCAACCCCACTGATGTCTTTAGCCTCCCATGTTAAATGCCAGCGTATAATAGAAACTACAAAAATAATAAAACTCCTGCAGATACAATAGGGCCTTTGCACTACTTGGTGCTCAAGCCTCAATAAGAACTCCAACACATATAATACATATATGACAGGGCCTTTGCACTACTTGGGGCTCAGGCTCTAACGGTCCCGAGAAAAACAATAGGTTCATTGCATCTTTGTCAGGACCCAGTGAGCACTCGAGCCCTAATAATGCTCAGATATCAGAACCTTTGCCCCACTTGGTGCTTGGGCCCTTAAGGCACGGTTTAGAACTTTGGTTTTAAGCAGACACATCAGTAGGAGAAACTGATCTACCATGATAATTTTAATTCTGTTTAGCTGCTCATTGATTTTCTTGCAGGCATGCTCCATTCTAGTTTGCACATTCAACTGCCTACAAGAATCAAGTGCTGGGTCACAAATATCTAGCTCACTCAGACCATCCTGCCTCACTCTGAGCTCAGACAAGAGGCAACAATGCTACCCACTGCGTCACCATGTGCCCAGAAATGGCTTGGCTTAGCTTAGGGCTAAACAATCGATACCAGAAACATCTTGGGTACTGTGCTCCATGTTGGAGCAGCAGCGACAGACATTTTGACAAAATCTCCAATTAGCCTATTGGCAGTGATGTTCAGAGACGAGGCCCATAAAAATGTTAACCAAGTAGATAAAGCCTTGAAATTAGCTGAGTCTTCAGCCCTTTCAGGATATTTTAACATGCCAAAGGAAGTTTTATGACACTCTTTGCCAATGTCTGAATATAAGGGGACAAATGTTCAAAAATATCAGCATGGGGACGCTGTTACCAATTATGTCAGATCTGACAAAACCACACGTGCTATGGAGAAGTTTCTTGAAATGGAATGTGTGTCTCATGTACATTGTGGAAACTCTGACTTCTTGATAAAGAAGTTGAATATTCCCTCTCTCCCTAGGGTAAACATTCCATAGTCCGGCATCATGTGACTTTCAGGGGCTGTGTCAGGATTACTGCACATGCTCAGAATTTTGAAATAGTGATGGTCAGATGAAGCCTCATAAATCACTGAGGCTTTACAGGAAATTGCTTCACCAAAAGGTTCAGTACGAGGCCTCAATGAAACATTGAATGCTGCCATCTGCTGGACAAAATAACATGAGAGTCAATGAACAGTACCATGACCTGAGCGGAAATGTACGAAAAACTTGTGTGCGGTAACAATAAACAATTTCTGTAGTATGCATGTGTAAGTACATGGACATAATTTTGTAAGTAGCTATATTTGTTCATAATTAAAATAGCAAAGAAACAATCACGATACTCTGCTTTTTAAAATCATTTTTATTCAAAAACACAAATACAGGAGTGAAATTATTTAAAAAAACAAAATATCTGACACTCACGTCAATGTCCAACAATGGGGAAAATAATATGCAACTCACTAACGTACTACACCTCTCTCCATCTTATACAAACACCGACAACACCCAGAGTTTGGCGCGTGATTCGAAGCGTATTTACCAGGCCTACCAAAGAAAACGCAGCCTCAGCACACAAAAACTTTGAAATGCCTACATTAATCGCGGAAATAGCAACAGAAAAATAATACCCCGCTACCGAAACTGCAAAAACCGCAACATAGTCTTATGCTACGAGTCAACAGTTTATGAAACTGCAACATCTTCATTCGCATCCGCCTTTGCCATTTACTGCGCTTGCGCGTACCGGCCCAGGCTGCTTTCAGAGATGGCGGAATCAAACGTGTCTCCTTCGGTTGGTAAGTAAAACTTCCAAATATGACGTTATTGATAATGCAAATGTTTAACAATGAATTGTAAGACGTAGCTGTTACACCCACATTCTCGTAAATTCGCTTATTTTAGCATGTCACCCTGCCGAAAATGAACGATGCACTGTCGATTTCGCTAAAGTCTTAGAGTTGCCAACTTGACGACTTTCTCGCTTAATCTGGCGACTTTCCAAATCGGGATTGTTTGTCCACTCAGGACATATGTATACGTCTTGAGAAAGTCGTGAAGTTGGCAACTCTAAGACTATAGCGAAATCGGCAGTACATCGTTCATTTTCGGCAGGGTGACATGCAAAAATAAGCGAATTTACGAGAATGTGGATGTAACAGCTACGTCTTACAATTCATTGTTAAACATCTGCATTAACAATAACGTCATATTTGGAAGTTTTACTTACCAACCGAAGGAGACACGCCTGATTCCGCCATCTCTGAAAGCAGCCTGGGCCGGTATGCGCAAGCGCAATAAATGGCAAAGACGGATGCGATAGAAGATGTTGCACTTTCATAGTCTTATGCAACGAGTCAACAGTTTATGTAGCGGTTTTTGCAGTTTCGGTAGCGGGGTATTATTTTTCTGTTGCTATTTCCGCGATTAATGCAGGCATTTCAAAGTTTTTGGGTGCAGAGGCTACGTTTTCTTTGGTAGGCCTGTTTACGAGGAGGCGATACGTTGAACGAAACAATGACGTACTCTCCACAAACCGAGGCCAGTCGTCAGTCATGTGATTTTTACGGTAACAACGCAAGCCGCGAATCGGGTCTTCATCTGGCACGCCCATTTTTGCTCGACACAGGCTTCGACGCCTCGCTTCAAATGTCATATCACTACTTTGAAAACCACCAAGAAATCAAAAAAGTTAATCCACTCGACTGCAAGTCAAAATCTGATTCGAAAGTTGCTAATGCGCCTTTGTCTTGCATTGTATTTATATACATTTTACTCAGGCATTATGCTTTTAATTTTAAGGAGTTTTCAGAGAAAATTTCAGTGATTCAAAGGATTATTTTAGCACTTTAGCCAGAGGATATGAAGTATGTTAGCTGGTTTTCTAACAGCCAATCATAGAAGAATATCAACTGAATAACACCAACCACAAGTTTGAATGCCACCAACTTGTTAAAACCCCCTCCCCCCCTTTTTTTTTGCGGCCGCGGTTGGAACCAAAACCAGCAGGGGTCTCCCAACCAAGTTAAGTAATAAATAATTTAAGCTGTAAGGGACATGCCGCAAAACATCCAACCAAAACGAGACCGCTGACTTGTGCATGGGATCTCAGCGAGGCCTGTTAAGTCAAAGGGAGACGGGCTGTGGGGGACGGTTAAAACCCGGAACATTTTTTTTCTTCCTGCATTTAGAGTTACTTTGTTCAAACGTGATGCAGTTTTCTGCTGAACTGATTTCACGTGTTTAAGCAGAGGAAGCAACTCGCCAAACATGTGACACTAGTGATGTAACTAGCCCACGGGTGCTATGGTATGCCTGTGGACCCAGGTTTGGCTCCTGAAGATTCTTTGTAGCAGTCAGTACAGCGTGCAATCAAGATCAGAAAAGCAGCAAATATATTGTAAACGTTAACTACCATGAACCACTTAATATCTGAAAAAATCAAAAAAACAACCGGAAGGTGCCATATAATTTCCGTTGTAGCGAGCGGTTCTTTCCGGATTATGTCCATGCAACAAGAACTCTGCCAAAATCAACAGCATCATTACCTTTTAAAGTGGCAACCGAGGGTGGAGAGGCGGGAGATCAGGATTCTCTGAAGGTGTCCCTCTCGTTGAAATTGCTTTCAACTATAATTTCATTACTGTGTTCTTCCATAGAAGAGCGTTCAAAAACGAAGCACTTTAAAATCATACTCCAAATTCTGAAAAAGGACAAAAAAAAAAAACAGGTCAGTCACACAGAGCACAAAGAAAGACCGCTGGGGATAAGGCCAAATTCGGTTCGCTTTTTACAAGCCCTATTTCTCAAGCATTCATGTTATTGTTAATTGTTTAAAAACAATGACTTACCGTATAATAGAGCTGAAATGTTGAATTAAAAAACTGATATCTCCCTTCTCAGAAACAGCACCAAATGCCGGAGTGCCTACAGCTATTTACTGCGGAGCGAAGCAGACTCGTGGTTCTTTTAGAAGTATGTTACGTCACGACGGAACAGCCGCCTTTGTTCCGCTCACTGCGTTGAAAACAAGGAAACACGTGTCCGTTTCCTGTAAAACCCCCGGCGTTCTCATTTTAGATAATGTTTGCCAACCATCCATGCCTGGGCGATGAAGTTGGCACAAAATATTATGGCATCTCATGGTGCCTGAATAAGTCACCTCCTTTCGCATTTCTTGACAATTTGAAATCTTCATGTTGCTAAAACAGGAGCACGTTTCACACTTAAAGCCATGCAGCCAACAGTTTTATAATGCATGTCAAATAGTGATTGTAATAGGCGATTATGTATCATCTGATAGTTCCTTTTAATTACTCTTTGAGATTTAATGCTGAGTACAATTCACTGTTTGGTAATAATATGATATTGTCACAGTATTTAATTATGGTATGCCTGTTATGTAACTACAATCGTTTGTCAAGATGATAAACTGTGGCAGGGCTTTATTATCCCCCGCCAACACGAAGTGTGAGGGGGATATCGGTTTGACCCTCATCGGTGCGTGCAAGCGTCCGTCGGAGAGAAAGGGGACAACTTTTTCTCAGAAACTATTACAGATAGGACAACCAAATTTGGTGAGTAGCTTCAGACCATAAAGGCCTTGATGGAGTTCGAAAATAAGAAGCACACGATTGGCAGGGGATGTTGTAAACCATGTCGACTTGTTTTACTAAAATTTGGATTACTTCACTTCCTTTAAAAGACTGCGCAGGTTTCCAGAGATAACTCATTTTTAAGATCATTATACTTTTATCTGGGTACTGTTTTAATTGCTTGCACCTAATATAACTATTGTTGAATGAAGTAAATTGAATTTAATCATGTCAAATCCTTTTGTTTATAGAAATTAATGCACAGTCCTGCTGGAAAAAAAAAAAAAACAGCCCTGACCCATGCTGGTCTCCCTGCTGCAAAAACGTACATGGCTGGCCAGTGTTGAACTTGCAGATGATCAGCATATGTTGCATTTTGGATACGTCTTCATTGGTTCATGCTGGCTGATCTACACAAACCATCATCGCCATGCTGTTTCACCTGCAAAACCACCAAAATCCAGCACTGGCCAGCATGAAATTTATGTCTACGGGTAAGTTGGGGTGTGCATCGCCCATCCAGCGATAAGCCTTGCCCAATCATTGGAATCATCTGACCATCCAATGAAAACTCTGAGAAATATCACAGTTAAGGCCATTTTTGAGCATTTTTAGTTTTCTGTAATTTTACCTTTGGACAGCAAAAGATAGCATGCTTTCCTATTGGCTATTTTGAAGTTATGGGTGAGCTTACTCAGTGGTCCTCTTTTTCATTGTCACTGAACCCTGATGGTTCTTCTCTCACATACGGTACAGTCAAGGGTAAATGAGCTGCGCAACCTGTTTGTTATTGACTGCTGTCAGCAGTTCAATGAAAACTGCTAATAACTTTGGTTACTGATCATGCCTTTCTTTGGTTCTTGAGCACGTTTTGCAAGCTGCGTGTTTCTTGTAAGTTACCAGCTCATTTTGTGGCCTTTGGTTTAGTAATTAGCAAGCTAGCCGGCGAGCTCTGGCAAGCTATGGCAGGTTTGTTTCTTGTCACTGGACAAGTCACTGGCTCTTTGGAAGTAAAATAATTTTATGGAATGCTAGCTCGATCAGTTTTATTGAACTTAAATCTTTCCACATGGATTGTGGCTCATTAAACAAGACTGGGTCAAAAGTACAATGGCTGGACCACATGGCTATATTATTGCAATGTTTATTTTCATTAGCGGGGCGGCACAGTGGTTAGCATTGCTGCCTCACAGCAAGAAGGTCAAGGGCTTGAATCCGGCCTGGGGCCTCTCTGTGTGGAGTTTGCATGTTCTCCCCGTGTTCGCGAGGGTTTTCTCCGGGTACTCCGGTTTCCTCCAACAGTCCAAAGACATGCATATCAGGTTAATTGGAGACACTAAATTGCCCATACGTATGAGTGTGAGAGTGAATGGTCTGTGAATGGAGTGTGCGCCCTGCGATGGATTGGCAACCTGTCCAGGGTGGGTCCCTGCCTTTGCCCGTAGCCAGCTGGGATAGGCTCCAGCTCGCCCCGCGACCCTAGTGAGGAATAAGCGGGTATAGAGGATGGATGGATTTTCATTAGCACCTTAATGGTAATTCCCATTACGTGCTATCACTGAGCTAACGGACAGTGCGCTAAATTTGTTGACTCCAAATGTTATTATTTCTTTAGACCAGTGGTTCTCAAAGTGGGGGGGCGCAGAGCCACTTGCGATTATTTTAGTTACTTCTGCATATGATATTTTTTCCTTGTGCTCTTGTCTCTTTCCATTTTCCTTCTTTCACACTGCACTGACCCCCATCTCATGATTTCCCCCACAGTGAATACATGCTTTCGCCACTATACATTCATCTTCAATGCATCCCTCCTGTCCACACCGTCTACACCTGTGCATTTCTTTTTTACAAACAGCCGCCACATGCCCACACTCCTGACATCGGAAACATTGTAATCGAGCCCTTTCGTATATTCTCACCCTATAACTCACGTAATCTACCAATATTCACTTCAGTACTTCATTAATGAACTCTAAAAATACTGACAAACTTTCTTGTACCTTTCCCTTCAGATAACTTTTCAGCCGCTTTGCTCCACATACTCCCTCCACCTTCAAAAAATCATCTAAATCAATGTCCAAAGGGACACCACCGATCACACCGTTAAAGCACGCTTTTTTCCTTAAAGGAAAACTTGTTACCCGTATAAGGCCATGTTCTTTTATTTTTAAAGCTTTATCTCGCTGTTTGATGGTGCAACATTCTACAATGACTAACCCTCCCCATGTTGTCTTTACAGCTTTCACATCCCCAATTTCTTTTCTCACAAATTTCCCGATATCATGAGCATTGCTGAATATACAATTTACTTCATCACCCTTTATATCTGTCTTAATTCCTTCCACAAATGTTTCTTCTTCATTTTCATTATCACTTCCCTTTTTTCCCTTCTTTTTCACTCCTTCTGCCATCTCACAATCCAGTCTTCCAAAACCATTCCTCCATAATCCAAAATCTAAATCGAAAGGCATGCAAAATATTCAAAAAACCAAACAATCTGTAAATCTGTTTTAAAACCTCCTCCCTGGCAATGGGTTAGAGAGACAGAGCTGCTTATATGCTGGCTGGTATGGCAAGCCGTTTTAACATTCATTCCATATTCTTGATATCAGATGGCAGTACCCTTTACTAGTTCAGTTTTGGTCCGCACTAGTGGGCCTCTGGACCGAACTAGTAACACCAAATGTCTTACTAGTTACCTCCGCCAAGGAGGTTATGTTTTTGCCTGGGTTTGTTTGTTTGTTTGTCTGTTGGTTTCAAAAATAACTCAAAAAGTAATGAACCGATTTTGATGAAATTTTCACAGAAGGTGGGTATTAGGTCAAGAAACAGCTGATTAAATTTTGGCATATCTAGGCCAAAGTACTGCTGAGATATACGCCAAAGTTCAAGATTTCACGTCTTTCCAATGGGCCGGAGTTCCAATCACCGTGTTCTTGGGTTTTGCTGCCCCCTGGCGGAGGTCTGCGCTCTCTGAGTACTTTTCTAGTTAACTAGTGTGCTGCAAAAGCACGTACATGTTAACTTGTCAAGCATAAAATTGCTTAACTGGTGAACTAGTGAATCACAATTATGTGCACTAGTTAAATAGTGAGGGCCAATTTGCTTACTAGTTAACTAGTGAAAACAAAATTGTTCACTTGTGAACTAGTAAACACTTTTTCTAACCTTTCTAGTTAACTAGTACGGCTCTAAATGCTTACTAGTAAAACAAGTTAGGGGCAAAATGTCAACTAGTAACACTAGTGAGAGTCCTTTATGTGTTACTTGTAAACTAGTGAGATCCAAACAAAGTCACTAGTCAACTAGTAAAGGCCAAGATATCCACTAGTCACACAAGTCAGTGTCTTTCTGACCTTACTAATTCACTAGATAGGCTAAAAATGATCACTAGTAGAACTAGGGAAATTGAAAATTTGGGTGTCTTTTGGCTTTACGTGTGAACTAGTGAGGCTGAAAATGTTTACTAGTAAGGGCCAAAATACCCACTAGTTGCACTAGTGAGGGTCCTTTTTTCTTTACTAGTTAACTTGTGCAGGCCGAAAAGACTCGCTAGTTTACTAGTCAGGGACAGAGTGTCGACTAGTTACACTAGTGAGGTTCTTTTTTTACCTTACTAGTGAGCTATGCCCAAAATGTCTACTAGTGAACTAGTTTCATGTTTGTGACCTTACTAGTAAACTAGTAACACAGACTTTTGTCTTACTAATGAACTAGTTTGGTCCAAAATGAGTCACTAGTAAACTAGTGGGGCTGAAATTTTCCTCACTAGTTAAGTAGTGGAGTGTATTTTGGCACACTAGTTGACAGTTTAGTCCTACTAGTTCAACAAAATTCTGCTAGTTGACATCAATTAGTTAACTAGTCATGCAGTAAAATTTCACTAGTTAACATGTATATAAGTGGCAGCACCTCACTAGTTAACTAGTTGCGTGTACATGTCGACTAGTATGGCAAACCGTTTTAACATTTATTTCATATCTTTGATATTAGACGGCAGTGCCCTCTACTAGTTCAGTCTTTGTCCGCACTAGTGGGCCTCTGGACCGAAATAGTTACACCAAATGTCTGACTAGTTAACTAGTGCGCTGCAAAAGCACGTACATCTTAACTAGCATAAAATTACTCAACTAGTGAACTAGTGAATCACAATTATTTGCACTAGTTAACTAGTGAGGACCAATTTGCTCACTAGTTAACAAGTTGAAACAAAATTGCTTACTAGTTAACTAGTGTGGCTCAAAATGTTTACTAGTTGAAAAAGTTAGGGACAAAGTGTCTACTAGTAACACAAGTGAGTCCTTTAAGTATAACTAGTAAGATCCAAACAGAGTCACTAGTCAACTAGTAAAGGCCAAAATATCCACTAGTCACACTAGTCACTGTCTTTCTGACCTTATTAGTTCACTAGAGAGGCTAAAAATGATCACTAGTAGAACTAGGGAAATTGAAAATGCTTACTAGTTAACTAGTTTGGGTGTCTTTTGGCTTTCCTAGTCAACTAGTGAGGCTCAAAATGTTTACTAGTGAACTAGTAAAAGAATAACTGTTGACTAGTGTCACTAGTTGCACTAAATGTTAATGAGAAGGCGGGAAAAGGGGGTGTGCCGAGGCTTCCTATTGGCTTATAAGTTTAAAACAAGAAATACTGATCAATCAGGAGTCAGGATTTTGACATTATCCCACCTGTTTCATTTGCATGTTGCTCACTAGTTAACATGTTGGCCTGGGAAATTGCAACTAATTAACTAATGGCTGCATGTAGCATCTTACATGTTAACTAGTCAAGGCATAAATGCTCGCTAGTTAACTATTTAGACTTTATTTGACCTTTATTCTTTGCTAGTGTGACTCAAAATATCTACTAGTTTACTAGTAAGGGACAAAATGCCCACTAGTTGCACTAGTGAGGGTCCTTTTTTCTTTACTAGTTAACTTGTGCAGGCCAAGAAGACTCACTAGTTTACTAGTAAGGGCCAGAGTGTCGACTAGTTCTACTACTGAGGTTCTTTTTAACCTTACTAATTAACTAGTGCAGGCTAAAATTTGTTACTAGTTAACTAGCTATGTCCAAAACGTCTACTAGTGAACTAGTTTCATGTTTGGTACCATCCTAGTAAACTAGTAACATAAACCTTTGTCTTACTAGTGAACTAGTATGGTCCAAAATGAATTACTAGTAAACTAGCGGGGTTAAAATTTTCCTCACTAGTTAACTAGTGGAGAGCATTTTGGCACACTAGTTGACACTTTAGTCCTACTAGTTTGACAAAACTCCGCACTATTTGACATTAGTGCACAACAAGTTAACTTGTGAAATTTTACCGCATGACTAGTTAACATGTATGGAAGTGGCAGCGTCTCACTAGTTAACTAATTGTGCATACATGCCGACTAATGCACAGTTTTGTCAAACTAGTTAGACAAAAACATCAACTAGTGCTCCAAAATGACATCCACTAGTTAACTAGTGAGAAATATTTCTGCCCTACTAATTCACTAGTGACTCATTTTGGACTGCACTAATACACTAGTAAGACAAAAGTCTGTGTTACTAGTTAACTAGTTGGCATTCTGGCTCTTACTAGTTATCTAGTGGCTTTTGTGGCCTGCACTAGTTAACTAGTGAGGTTAAAAAGGTTAAGGTTAGTAAGGTTGTCGTTTGTTTATCATGGTGTGTGTTCGTGTGCTCTTGCATTGCTGTCAAAATGAATAGCTTCCCATAATTAATAACTTTGATCGATATGGAGTTGAACCTGCCACAAAGACATGAAAAGAGCACGATTGAAACAAGCGGAATATAATAGGCCTCTATCACACCTATCATACCTATCTTCGAACTCAAAGTTTCTTTCTTATTCCAGCCAGTGACATTATGATCTTTATTTTGAATCCAAAACGGTTTTGATGTTATAGGTTTAATGTGAACAGACAGAACCTCTGATTTCAATACAGCTACGCCTCGCGGCTGATTTTATAAGCTACGATTCGTATCTGGTATTAAAAATCCATATAAACTGATTTGTAAATCTGTAAACTAAGTTTTTGAGGAAATCTGAGTATAATTTACTGGCAATCCGTTTGCTTCTTGAGATGTTTTTGCGGTGTTTTCCATTTTAAAATAAAAATTGGTAAGGAGTGCGATCTCCCTGCATTTTAACATTGCGCCCGTACTCGTTTCAAAAGCTAAAATCCGTGCTGAGTACGGACAAACGGGATTGACATTTACGTTAAATATCTCCTCAATCGAAGGGCAAATTGGCCTCGTTTAAACCGAAATGTCAACCAATTATTTTAAAGTAAGCAATGTCACCATTTCCGCCTCCTAATTTACATTTGTTCTTGCTAGTGCGCATTTTGGGCTGCACTAGTTAACTAGTAGAGTCAAAAGACCCCAACTAGTGCTACTAGTGAACGTTTTGGCCTGTACTAGTTAACTAGTAAGGTCAAAAAAGACTTTAACTTGTGCAACTAGTGGGCATTTGACGCTCACTGGTTAACTAGTAAGCAATATGAGCCTTGGTAGTTAACTAGTAAGGTCAAAAGAGGCTTTACCTAGTTAACAAGTGAGAATTTTCTCTCTGACTAGTTAACATGTAAGCCGCAACATGTTGCCACTAGTTAACTAGCTGCAATTATTCTGGCCACCATGTTGTACTAGTGTGCAACATGGAAATGAAGTAGGTGGGATAATGACAAAATCCAAAGTCCTGATTTGTTGGAATTTTATAATTTCAACTTTAGAGCCAATGGAAAGCCAGAATGCATGCTAGTTCCACACCTCGTCATTAGTATTCAGTGCAACTAGTGTGACTAGTGAATATTTTAATGTTTACTAGTTCAACTAGTGTACATTTTAAGCCTTACTAGTCGACTTGTGAAGTCAAAATAGATCTTCACTAATGCAGCTAGGTAATACTTTAGCCCTCACTAGTTAACTAGTAAACATTTTGTGCCTCACTAGGTAACTAGTAAGTTCAAATTAAATTTTACTAGTGCAATTAGTAGACATTTTGCCTTTACTAGTAAACTAGTTGAAGAAAATAGGTTCAACTAGTGAACTGGTAAGGTCAAATGTGACTCTTATGAGTTAACTAGTCAATATTTGAAATTATTTTTATGTCACTAGTGGCAGTAGTCGCACTAGTGCTACTAGTGGATTGTATGCAAATGAAGCAGATAAATTTTTAATCTCACTGAATGGGTATTGACTTGGCCTCTTCATTAGTATTGAAGAGGCCTAGTTGTCCCGGGTTAAAATATAGCATTTCAACTGTTGTGCAATAAATACTCAGAGGATTAACTTCACTAAAAGTTTCAATATCTCAATGTAAATGCTTTAATAAAATTAGAAATCCTGCATTTAAATTAGTGAACTCATCCATAAAACTGTGTTTCAGCTTGGCCTGCTTGCGAATATTCAATAACTGATCCTGGCGTGCCATCTTGTGTTCGAATTTTGTAACTGCGTACATAAATTTGCAGCTTCATGTCCGCTGGCATCAAAATCTTGTTATGTATGCGTATTTTATGTTCAGCATTGTATATCATTTGTAAGTGAAGATTTGTTACATGCTGATTTTGCTGTCTTGCTGGTCAGCTATTTATTTTGTTCATTTGGCACCCTCTGGTGGCGTGTCTGTAAAACATAATCTGATGTAATATCTCACTTCTATGTAAAAGACTAGTGCTTTCCAGAAGCTTCTGGCACCTTCCTGGCTGGAGGGGGCGGGATTTCCCAAGAATCCTGTGGATCTTTCCAGAATGTGGCTAGTCTATATAAATGCTATGATTTTAGTCAGACGGCAGAGGAGAGCAGAGCAGAAGCAGAAGAGTTTTGATTTGGCAACAGAGTTAATTAGTGATATTAGAGTGTTATTAGGAATTAAATAGTGGATTTTTTTTTTTGAAGAACTTTTTTTTTATTGAAGAATAAATTTGTTTTAGTTTTATTTGCTGGTTTTCTTTGTTGTGATTTTTTTTCAGTCATAACAATCTGTACAAAGTTACCCTGCCGAGCACCACTGTTCTCAGACGCGCCAAATCCAGCTAATCCTTATGATGAATTACATTCATATTTAAATTTGTAACGAGTAACGAAGTGGCCATTGTCAACTTAACAAAGTGAAAGTATACTTTTTATCTTTTAAATGTATTAGAGTAAAAGTAAAAGTCAAAACTCAAGTAAAGTAAACATCCTCAAAAAAAAAGTACTTTGTTACTATACACCTCTGACCATCTGACCATCATAAAGTGCGTTAGGAAGGAACTTGTGTCTTGGTAGGGGGGTGCGCCGCATGCCTTCAGTGATTAAATAAAATTCAACCCAATTCCATATAAAAAATTTGAACATAATGGAAAAATTGAGATAAAAAATTTAATCAAAACGAATTGATTTGAAAATTCCGCTGTTGTTTTGTAGGCTTTATTCCCCAGTAGCAATCAGGTTTTATAGGGTTAAATTTTGGCTGAGGGGAATACATGCAGGAGAGCCAATAGGAAACTTTAATTCCTGTTCCTTCCCCACCTCCTCATTAACATTTAGGGTAACTAGTGCGACTAGTGGCAGTAGTGAACATTATGGCTTCCACTAGTTTAACTAGTAAACCAAGAGCCCCACTAGATGACTAGTAAAGTAAAAAGAGGATTGAAAACTAGTCAACTAGTGGGCATTTTTCATTTCACTAGTAATTACTAGAACTAGTAATTATTTAGGACCTCACTAGTTGACTAGTTAAGTCAGAAAGACTGCAACTAGTGCAACTACTGAGCAATTTGGCTTCATTAGTTCTACTAGTAAACATTTTGAACCACACTAGTAAACTAGTGAGGTCAAAAAGGTGTTTACTAGTTAACTAGTAAGGAATTTTGTTTTCACTAGTTAACTAGGGAGCAAATTGGTCCTATCGAGTTAACTAGTGCACATAATTGTGACCCTCCTGTTCTGTTCGTTTAGGCTAACACTCATAATGTTCCCTGTCACATGTGACAGGGAACATTGTATTTGATTAAAAATCCACAATGATACATATATTATCAGCTAATGCGTTAGATCTTTTTATGAACTTCAGCTCTTGTGAAAATTTCAAGTTTTGAACTTCTATTTTCTATGTATGTGCTGTAGGCCTAATTTACCTGAGGTCATACAACTAGTTTTTTAGGGGGAAAAAACATTATATAGGTATTATTTTGACTATACCAAATACTTAGATGAAACATATTGCAGTATTTATCACAGAGTACTTCATTTCAATGTTTGCCAAGGACAATGTTTTGAAGCCATTTCAATTTTCTAAATAGTGGCACAAAATATCATCTTTTGTGTTCCCAGCCAAAACTGACCAGAATGATTTATTTAGTAAAACAAAAGCCCAAATCGACACAAGAAAACTTAACCATGTTATAAAAGCAATGTCAGGACCTTAGACTGAATGTACACTTGAACAACTATTTTCCCATGCATCCTTTAAAACAAACAACAGTGTTAGGCCTGTTCCAGTGTTCTTCAGTGTTGCATCATAATTCATCTTTGCCCTTCACCTCCTTAGCTCTACAACTGTTTTCATTCTTTTTGAAGATCAACAATAACACTACTGATAACAAAAATAAAATCTTCACAATCTGTCAATCATAGCAACAAAAAAAATCTTCACAATATGTCAATCACTTACATCACTTACATTTTGTCTTCTCATGAACATGTTGGGCAATGGATTGTGGCTGTTGCATGTTCCTGGTAAATGAAAACACTGCGTTTGTGGCACAGCAGGCTTGTTTTTCTGTCTCGTGGTGCACACAGTTGACACCTCATCCTTTTGTGTCCTCCTCCTGTGGTTGGTGTAGATGTTGGTGCTGATGCTTGCATGTCTCTCACCAATGCAGGAGAGCAGTGGCGTGCACAGACATTATGGGGGGCAAGTGCTCAGGGGGGAGGGAGAGGGCACTTTTTTTTGCACACTTGGAACATGTTATTATAGTGTGCGATTAAAAAAATAAAATAAACATCACATGCACATGTTCAATGCAATTCATGACTACCGTCATTCATCACAAGAAGGCACATGGGTAGCCTTTATGGGGATATTTTTCTCAGGCAATGGGGAACTGCCTGATTCTTCTGTGTTCATTTATGTTGCCTAACAAAACCTACACAAAAGAAAACGTTCAGCTTAACAGATAGATTTGCAAAGTCGACCGACATTGTTTGTGGTGGTCGTCCTCACATTATCTGTCATTGTTTGGGCTATAGCATTAAACTAGCCAATCAGGTGACCAGTCCGCTAAAAATGCTCAGTTGTTTGGTGCTGTATGAGCAGTGGCGCACCGTCAGATGCCAGGAAGGCCTTCAGTAACATCACCCTTTCCCGGATAATTGCTCTTAAACTGTTTGCGATCAGGTTTGATTGATTAACAGTCAAACAGTTAATTAACAGAATAGCCACCACCAATGCGTGACACGTAATGATTAAGAAATGCTAATTACAAAGCGATTGCCTGTTGGCTATGTTGATATAATTGATGTGAATCCGCAAGGATGGTAATCTGCGAAAAATCCGAAACTTTCGCGGACTTCGCAGCAATTATTTTCGTCTTCACTCAGCTGTGCTTCTTACCTAACAACGCACTTTAGCTGTCACATTCAGAGTATATAGAACGGATTCTCATGGCTAATTGCTCAATGAACGTCGCAAATTAATTTACCCAAATTCAGAAATTATAAAGACGTAGGCTATTGATATTTTTTCCGTAGCCATTGGTGTGCGGAAGTAAGTTAAACGCCGTATAATTTCGTAGTGCAATGTGTAACACGGCTTTCAAAAACAAGTTAGATTCTCGTTGGTTCCTCTAATCAGTCTGAGCAACGGGTGCTAATCGGGGAGGTAAACTGCGAGAGGTGTCTGTCATTAAGAAGTGAAAGGTGAGGTTATTGCTGGCCCTGTGTGTCTGCCGACGGACCGTCACTGTGTATGAGACATGCTACTGCACAACTAAATGATTACAGGTTGGGCTTGGAGGGCAAACTGTACGATTTCGCTTGATCTGTGTGTTACCTGGCTGGTGGGGCACAAGACTGTGGCTTCCAGTCGCTCAGCTGATATGCTCCTGCAGCGCATCTATCGACCATATATGCACTGCGCGCGTGTTCACGTGACAAAGGAAGAGAGGTCGGAAGTGCGTGAGGAGGTGGCCCATTTCGGGGCATTTTTTTCATTAGTTTTTAATCACACAGCTTTTCTAAAAGATCATTTCAACATTGACCCCACTGAAGTGTTAATAATAATAATAATAATAATAATAATAATAATCATCATCATCATTAAAAAAAAAAAAAAAAAAGACATTTCAAAAGGGCACTTTCATTGATAAAGGGCAAAGGGGCAAGTGCTGTAGCACCACCTAGCGTCTATTTGTGCACGCCACTGCAGGAGAGGATGGTGTTTGGGGAAGGTGCCGCCACATTTGCATGAGGGGTTCCACCATGGCCATAAAAATTCTATCAGAGATAGGTTCCTGTGGGGGTTGCCATGGAAGCTGTGTGTGTGTGTGTGTGTGTGTGCGTGTGTGTGTATTTGAGTGTGTGTGTCTCTGTGTGTGTGTGTGTGTGTCTGTATGTGTCTGTGTGTTCGTGAGTGTGTGTGTGTGTTTGCTTGTGTGTGTGTGTGTGTGTGATTGTGTGTGTGTCTGCTCAAAGACACCTGCATTTTGGAGTGTGGGACAGGAGTCTGGGAATGTGCTTGAACTCGATTTTATAGACTAATTGTGGTCTTACCCATTCCTTTCTAATGACCGGTCATTTTTGACTGGGAACACCACAGGTGTATACAAGTTCAATAAAACACACAAAATTTAATAAACATTCTCCAAATTTATTTTATGTGCTCAGATGCCATGTGTGAACAAAGTCATGGAACCTTATGACAAACAGATGAAATCAGCTGCATTTTTTTGGAGAGAAAACTTGTAAATCGGTTAGATTTGACCAAACACAACAGGAGGGTTAAGCAATTTTATGCTTGACTAGTTGACATGTACGTACTTTTGCAGCGCACTAGTTAACTAGTAAGACATTTGGTGTTACAAGTTCGGTCCAGAGGCCCACTAGTGCGGACAAAGACTGAACTAGTAAAGGGTACTGCCATCTGATAACAAGGATATGGAATAAATGTTATAACGGCTTGCCGTAGGGGTGTGATACTCTGGGAAATGTTCTGCTGGGAATCCCTGAGTTTGAGAACTCAAGCGATGTCCATTTGATGGAGCCGATTTGGCCGCAAATGAGGAACCTTCACTATATTAGGCATGTGACTTTAATCATGTGGCTGATTGATGCAAGTCAAGACAAAAGCATGAGAAATAATTAAAATTTACCATAATATGCTTTTTGAGAACGTTGAGAGCGCTCATATTTATTTTGTCTGTGCTGTTGTGATGTTTATGTCATAAAAAGGTTGGGAACAGCAGTCTTAATAAAAATGTTGGGTCTGTCCATCCTACTGTTATTTACAATCCCCTCTGAAAGTACTGGAACAGCCAGCCCAATTCCTTTGTTTATGCAATAAAATGAATTAATGTGGGGTTACAATCTTGAGATGACTATGAGACAAGTGGTCAGAATTTCAGCTTTTCTTTCCTGGCATTTACACTGAGATGTCTCACCCTACCTCAAACATGACACCTTTTGCATCAGACAATACAATTTTTATGAGATCCAAAGCACTGGGACAAAGAAAATTGAAGAAAATTAAAGTAAATGAAGACCTGAGTGCAAGAAGTACTATAGTCATATTTTGCAGAAAAAAAAGAGCTGACTCCAGTATAAGAAGCCACAATGGCCAGAGCATGATCTGCTACCTAGGATTTCTCAGAGGAAGTACTCAAGTCTTGTGTATTGGTGCATTTCAAAATTCATTAAACATACAATGGAAAGTTTTGGTTCTGGCAGTCCTCCAGATTATTAGTGGTAGCAAAGATGATCACTTACTCTTTCAAATATTAATTTTGTGTTTGCTGTTTATATGTATATTGTCTTGTGACAGTGCTTCCATTTTCTGTTCCGATCTAAATAACCAAATGATAGGGTGATTAGAAAAAAATGTATCAAACACAGAACTGATACAACTGGGAGGCAATAATTCATTACATTTTGGTTTCTAGTGGGATTGAAGATTTGTTTTATTTTGAAAGAGATGATTGTTCTTTATGAACCAAGTTATATGTATATAATGTAGCCAAGTGAATCAATTTGCTCAAACCAACAGTATTTGCATCAATAATAGTATAAATAATGGCAGGTTGCTAAAATTCTCCAATTCTATAAAAGAATGTGGTTAAATACTATAGTTTAATGCATCGCAATTCAGAGCAGGCAGCTTTAGGCTGTCCAGCCCACTGATTGACTGCTGACCATTCAGAATCATTTCCCGCCTGCTTCATTTGCATGCAATCCACTAGTAGTACTCGTGTGACTAGTGGCACTAGTAGTACTAGTGTGACTAGTGCCACTAGTGACATAAAATGAATGTCAAATATTGACTAGTTAACTTGTTAGACACACATTTGACCAAACTAGTCCACTAGTTGAACCCATTTTCTTCAACTAGTTTACTAGTGAAGGCAAAATGTCCACTAGTTGCAGTAGTAAAATTTAATTTGACCTTACTAGTTACCTAGTGAGGCAGTAAATGTTTACTCGTTAACTAGTGAGGGCTAAAGTATTACCTAGGTGCACTAGTTAGGATCTATTTTGACTTTACTAGTCGACTAGTAAGGCTTAAAATGTACACGAGTTGAACTAGTGAACTTTAAAATGTTCACTAGTCACACTAGTTGCACTGAATACTAATGAGGAGGTGTGGAACTAGCCTGCATTCTGGCTTTCCATTGGCTTCAAAGTTGAAATAATAAAATTATTCATTATTCCACCTACAGTGCCCTCCATAATTATTGGCACACCTGGTTAAGATGTGTTAAAAGCTTTAAAATAAATTCTATTTTTATTGCAGAAGCATACTCTCACACTTAAAATTGGAGAAAAATATAACCTTCAACTCAAGTGAATTTTAAGGGGAAAAAATCCCTGACTAAGAAATAATTATTTTTCCTAAAATCACCTGTTCCACAATTATTGGCACCCCTAATAATTCCTATGAAATAAATGTAATTGAAGTATTTCTACAGTAGTTTTCAAAGTTGATCAGAGTATCCAGGAACATTTAATTAGTAATTCATCACTTCCTGTTTCCCTGGGGTATAAATATGACGTGACACAGTGGCCATTTCTCTTATCCACTCTTCAACATGGGAAAGACAAAGGAACACACCATTCAAGTAAGGCAGATGTGTGTCGACCTTCACAAGTCAGGCAATGGCTACAAGAAAATAGCCATTTGCCTGCACCTGCCCGTATCAACTGTCAGAGGAATCATTAAGAAGTTTAAAACAACTGGAACAGTGGTAAACAAGCCTGGATGAGGACGGAAGGTTATTTTGCCACCACGCACAGTGAGGAATAAAAAGTTCTCCAAAGCTCACTGTTAAAGAATTGCAACAAATGGTAGCATCTTGGGGTGACAAAGTCTCCAAAACAACCATCAGGCGCTATCTACACATCAACAAGCTGTTTGGGAGGCATGCACAGAAAAAGCCTTTTCTCACTCACAATCATAAACGCAAATGTCTGGAGTTCGCTAAGCGGTACTGGGACCGTGTGCTTTGGTCAGATGAGACCAAGATAGAGCTTTTTGACAACAAACACTCTAAGTGGGTCTGGGGGAACACAAAAGATGAGTTTGCAGATAAGCAAACTAAGTTTACACTGGCAGAAACCAGGGCCATATTACGGACCGGGCCAGTGGGGCCGGGGGGGGGGGACCAAAGCGATGCAGATACTGATGCCAATTGCGATGTCAGGGGGCCTCTATTCTCTAGGATCTTATGACTACTCACACTGTTATAGGGCATATCTGCAGAGAACCGAGAGAGAAGGGTGATATGAATTGGGCAGGGGGGACAGGAACGGCAATCAGAGGGCCCCTGGGCTATGGGGTACGGCAATCAGAGGGCCCCTGGGCTATGGTGTACGACAATCAGAGGGCCCCTGGGCTATGGGGTACGGCAATCAGAGGGCCCCTGGGCCACGGGGGACGGCAATCAGTGGGCCCCTGGGCCATGGGGGACGGCACTCAGAGGGCCCCTGGGCTATGGGAGACGGCAGTCAGAGGGCCCCTGGTCTATGGGATACGGCAGTCAGAGGGCCCCTGGGCTATGGGGTACGGCAGCCAGATGGCCCCTGGGCAATGGCGGACGGCAGTTAGAGGGCCCCTGGGCTGGCCCTGCTGTAGCGCCTCTCGTGAATACTCCTAAGGGAGCCCTAATGTTTACCAACTAGGGGTTCAAGGAAGTAGGGGGGAATGGTTTCAGAGGGCCCTATGATTATGAAAGCCCCTGCTAAGGGTCGCGACTTCTGGCTATGTGGGGGCCCTTGGGAGAGCCCTAATGGGAGAGGATACTGTTAAGAGAGCCCTCTGATTATAAATGTTCTTACAAAGTGCCTCTGATTTACCAAGGGTTTTGAATGAAAGTCCTTTCGGCGAGCCCTATGGCCTAGGATATGCTAGCTGTGTGACTTAATTTACGTGCGCAACCGCACATACCTGCAGCAGAACGATCAGAGCACTATGCACAATACTGGTAGTGTTGCCAAAAACAAATCACCAAAAGTCGCTATTGGCTATCTGAAAAGTCGCTAGATTACGTCATGACGTTACTATGATGTCATAACGTCATGCACGACTCACTGATCTCAAGAAAATGTGTCTGCATGGTATGTTGACAATCACAAAGGGTACAGTTTCGAGATCGGGGCTAATGTGCAGTGCTGCTCAACCATGAAATAAGCTTCTTGTGGCGGTGCAGAGCTGAAGTTACATTGAAAAACAATGATTTTGACACTCGAGAGATGTGTTTTTTTTAAAGTCGCCAGATTCACCTAAAAGCCGCTAAGTCGCTAGATGACGTTTTAGTCGCCAGAGAAGGCCAAAAGTCGCTAAATCTAGCGACAAAGTCGCTAAATTGGAAACATTGGATACTGGCGGTATCATGTAGGGAGCAGATAGCCAACCGGGCTCTCATTAATATTTTCCACCATTGTTTGACTCTACCACGAGCTCAACATGGAAGTTCGGAAGATCGCCCCTCGCGGTTGTGTCAATATTATAACATGCGCACATGTCTGCGTACCTTGTGTTCAGGTGTGCTACCACGCGTAACATCAACATAAAATACGCATGGCAACGCATTCGGGCATGAAATGTGCACACGGCAAGCATATCCTGGGCCTAACGCTGGCCCCAGTAGACAGCTAGTAGAAGCTGGACCTATTTTCTATGAGAAGTGATTTCGCTCCCGCACAGTATTGTGTGTACACAATACGACATGGTCCTTGGAGTGCATCGAAACTGTCACTGCGACACGTCCAAAAGTTCAGAAATCTCTAAGTCCATGCAAATTTATTGCCTGTCGCGATCATATCGTGAAGCAAGTGTCCAATAGCCAAGCTAGACTCAGGGGCGGGCTGTACAGTGGTCCAGTCAAAATACACAGTAGATTCACGTGTCATTATAACCTATAGTTATCTTCGAGGAGAGTAGTGGACTGGTAGATATTCACCTTCAGAACACTGAGTTTCACCCCGCTTCACTTTGCAGATTTTGCTTCCATATGTCCACACCGTAAAGGGATGTACTGTACACACCAATGCCAACAAAGTGTAGTCCAAATGAAAATACAATATCGATAAAACACTCCCACATTATACTTGGCATTGCCTTTATCGAAACTCCTCACATGGCAGAAATTTTGGAAGATTAAGTGAAAATCCAATATTGTTAAATCCATTTATCGAAACTCCTAACAACATTCTTACATTAAAACCTTTCCTAGACTATCAGATTTAGCATCCAACACCCTGTTAAAAAGCTCATTGACATTTACATCATATTATATTGTGTTGTATTGTATTGTAATAATAGTGTACCTTAAGACTTAAAGCCATTTTAAGGGCTACTGTATTTTCAGTGAACAAATTTGGAAGTCTAAGTGGAATTCCAATATCAATTTTCCAATGGACTGAATGAAGGGGCGGAGACTTGGGCTCTCTCTATATATAGCCCCCTGCTTCACTACTCCTCACAACCTGACCTTTCAGCTTGACAACACTGCTTTGTATTCAACCTGTGCAACCTGACTTGTTCAGCAGTTTAACATTCAACAACATTTTTAAGGGCATATATCCATTTATATTATATTATATTATTAGAAACAACACTGCACCTTCAAAGGCTCAAAGCCTTTGTAAAAGGCTTTAGCATTTCCAACGCCCTTTTTTAAGGCTTGTTGCCTTGTATCGTATTGTGGGTACTCGTTTATACTGTGTAATAATATAACAATAATATGATAATCAGTGTCAGTAGTATGGATTGCAAACAAAAAAGTGGGGCTTCAAAACTATAAGCCAAAAAAAATAGGGAGGCAAAGCAGGCTGATTTTTTTTTAAATGTGCCTTTGATTTCTAACTTTTTTGACAAGCCTCAAGATTCAAATATTGATAATGTCATCAGTAGCCCGAGTTGCAGCAATGAAGAGATCACCACTGGTTTGATCATACCGGAGCCCTCACAGACCCAATCGAGCGTAGACCCGGCCTGTCAGGCTCAGGCCTCAGGCCCACACTCAGACCAGGCATCACCTGAGAAAATCGTTCCAAGTGAGGAGGATTGCACGGAGCCCAGTTTCACACCAGAGGCTGGGGATACCAACTCCGGTCATGAACCTGTTATTGACCCTGCTTTAGGGCCAAATACCACAACCATTAAAGACTTGTGCACTCTTAGGACAGGAGACTCACTGTCAGACCAGGCATCGCCTGAGAATGTCTCGTCAAATCAGGAGGGGTACACTGAGACCAGTATCACATTAGGAGCTTGGGGCTCAAACTCCTGGTGTGAAATGGTTAATGACCCTGCTTTATGGCCAAGTGCCATTACTGAACAGGTCAAGTCGATTCTGGTTAGTAGAGGAGCAGCTGCTTTTCAAAATCGAAGTGAAAAGTACCCTGCCTCAAGTAGGGATAGGACCATGGGGGGCATCACTAGGAGTTTCACAAATTCTTTAATCAAATGCTCTCTACCTAATGGCCAGTCTGTGACTAGGCAGTGGCTACTTTACTCCCCTTCATCTGGTTGCATCTTTTGTTTTGCTTGCAAACTGTTTTCAAGTAAGCACAATGCGTTTGTCCATGGGTTTTCTGATTGGAAACATTCTGAGCGTATTGGTGAGCATTAGAGGAGTGAGGAGCATAGGGCTTGCATGTTAGCATTACACAGTCGCTCCAAAAACACAGGAAGAGTTGATTCTGATCTTGTCGAAAAAATTGATGCAGAGTGGCAATACTGGCAGGAAGTTTTGAAAAGAGTTGTTGCTGTAATTCAGTTTTTGGGGGAGAGGGGCCTTGCTTTCAGGGGAGATGATGAGTGGTTGGGATCACCTCACAATGGTAATTTCTTGGGCATTGTCGCAGTCTCATTGGGAATTAGCACTACAGATGAGTGTCGGCAACATCCGCGGAGATCTGACAGCTGACTTTCTTCCTCTGTGGTCATTGTGATGCAGTACCCACAGGAGCACCACCACGTCTCCGCACTTCGTGGCCATGAAGCAGCCTCAGCCAGCTCCTCTGCTTCTGCCGCTCTTTCGACATCTTGTGCCAATAACTCTTCGTCCGTATATTCAGGTTCGAACTCAAAAAACTCCTCGTGTTCCACATCGGATTCGGATGAACTATCCATCAGAGCAAATATTTTCAAGATACTGAACAAATGTCGTTGTCGTTCCAACGCTCCGTCTTCGTCTGAGATCTCCGCGGATGTTGCCGACACTCACCTGTAGTGCTAATTCCCAATGAGACTGCGCGCGAGTATTAAAATGTAGTTGTGATGTTAGGCTGCAGTGTAGCTATGTTGCTACACAGTCATCGCAATGGACATAACCACAGCGGTTCGTAAGCATGTTTTTTGGTGGAAAAATTACATTTTGGAATATTGGATTTTTCGAGTTCGACAATCGACTAGTGTGGACTTCATCGGAAAACAGGAAGTAAACAGAGGTACGTGCACTGAGTAAATTAGCACAATTTTAATACATTTCTAGTTCAGCTACTGTAGTGAAATTCATTGTGGTCACTTGGAAGGGTTAGGTGAACGTGGCTATGGACTTGAAATGACATCACGATCGTGTTAAGACGTGCTAAAAGCACGTTAAAAGCCTGCCCCATTGGAGCCGCTTAGGTTCGAACTTTAGCAGGAGCATAACTCGGTCTAAGCAAAACCAAATTTCTTCGTTTGTCTCGCTATTGACAGTACTCCTTCACCACAAACAACAAAGATACATGTTGAAATTGACCGGAGTTCCCCTTTAATGGGAGAAAGAACAAAGGAAGCAATTATCAGCAAGATTAAAGAGGCCAAATACTTCCCTGTTATCGTTGACTCCACTCCAGACCTTGCTCATGTGGACCAACTCACTTTTATTTTCAGGTTTGTAAATAATGGTGGAGAAGTAGTTGAGCGTTTTATGGCTTTTGAGCCTATAGAAAATCATAGTGGGAACAGTTTGGCTGAGTGTGTTGTTGCAATGGTGGAGAACCTGGGCCTAGACTTAACTAACTGTCGAGGCCAGTCTTATGACAATGCAAGTAATATGTCAGGAAAGTACAATGGAGTCCAAGCTCACCTGAAACAAATAAACCCACTGATTTGTTATGTCCCCTGTGCAGCACATTCATTGAATTTAGTCTGTGTCAATGCTGTTGACTGTAGCCCAAAAGCTGGCTGTTTCTTTGACTTCCTGCAATCAGTGTACACATTTTGTGCCTCGTCAACACAGGTGGAGAAAGGTGTCCGTGATACAGATGTGAAACTCACACTGAAATCTTTGTCAGGTACTCGCTGGAGTTCAAGGGCTGAATCAACAAAGGCTCTTTGGAAATATTATGCACAACTGAGAGAGGCATTGAACAATATTTCCAAAGATTCACTGGAGAAACGTGAAACTAGAAGCAAGGCCTCTGCACTCTGTGGCAAGCTGGACACCCTAGAGATAGCTTTCATGGCACACTTTTGGGATACAATACTGCAGCGGTTCCAAGCCACAAGCCTGCAGTTGCAGAAACATGACATTGACATACATACAGCTACACAGCTTCTCCTTTCACTTCGTGACTTTGTGGCCACACAGAGAGACAATTTTGCCTTTTTTGAAGGGTCAGCTTTAAATGTAATGATTCAGTCTCCCAAGACTACAGACATAACCTCCAGCGCACAAAGAAGCGCAAATGTATGGCTGATGAAAGTGCAGAGCCAGGTGTTGAATTAAGTGGAAAAGAAAAGTTTTGGATTGAAACGTTCAATGTTCTAATTGACAAACTTGTGTCCTGTCTTAACCATCGGTTAACTGAATACACACACTTGACCAATCTTTTTCAGGTTCTTTTCATGCCTGATAATATGTCCAACAGTGAGCTCACTTTAAGGGCCGAATCTCTTGCTGCAGCATATCCCACTGATCTGACCATGAGCTTGGCAGATGAACTTGTTCAGTTCAAATCATTCATTTCAGAAGAACAAAAATGCCCAAATACAATGCTAAAGACTATGGTAAATTTGGATTTACAGTCCACTTTCCCAAATGTTTACACAGTACTCAGACTGTTTTTGACCCTGCCAATAACAAACTGTGAAGGGGAACGGTCATTCTCCAGACTGGCTCGAATAAAAAATGAGCTCAGGATGAAAATGTTCCAAAATCAGTTGAATTCGCTCTTCCTCCAAGGAATAGAATCAGAGTTTGTTTGACAGCTCAACTTTGATGAGTTAGTGGACGACTTTGCAAGAAGGAATAGCAGAAAGAAACCTTTGTAGAATCCTTAGTGTTGTACTCCGGCTTGACATATGGGTTTAACCCCACTGAATTAAATCACGACACAGACACCGCGTTTCAACTTCGTGCAGCCTTTTACTGAACTTTTCTCTTACGTCCTCCTCACCTCATTTCCTGTACCCCCAGTTGCACATTCAACATAAAGGTGGTTGTGGGATTTGTAGTGCATACATTCAGTATATGACTCTTAGGTACGGTAGGTTGGCGCCAGGGTGGTTCAGAGTGTTGGGGGGGTGGGGCCCTTTGCAAACTCCTGGCCCCGGAACCCCGACCCCCCATGATCTGGCCCTGCCTAGGTGCTGCCCTATGGTTGGCAGCGCCTTAAACTCCATGATGCCACCTGCCACAGTAGACATGTACGGACATTTATAGGAATGATAAATGATAAAATATAATGCGTATACATCATCTACCTTACTACATACAGTTCTGTGCTAAACGTCTAAGGCCCCCTGCACTTTTACAATTTAACTCAGCTTTTGATGTTTACTTTTTTGTTTTCCACATTAAAGTTGCTAAAGATAAAAAGTTAATTTTTAATTTCAAATGCTAATTTAAGGAAAAGTTTTATAAATAAATGCTTATATTTCATTAAAAAACAGTCAATGCAGATCATGTTGCCTTGATAGAGCCCTGATGTCGACATCTCCATGGCTGTCTGCAGTTACTTGGAGGGACAGACACAAGTGGGACAGTCAGACTGTAGAACGGTGGCAAGTTTTCCACTCTGCTTGGAGCAAGTAAAAAGTCAATCATCTCATAAAACTATGTCACAATAGGACGGTGTCCCAGATTTTTTGGCAAAGGGTAGTCACACCAGATATTAATTTGGTTTAGTTTTTAACAGTTTACCGCTCTGTTAATACATTTATTATTCATTATAAACGTTCAATTCCATCATTTTTGCAAGCATATTTGCCCTACAAAATTACTTTAAATGTGCCGAAGACCTTTGCACAGCACTGTATGTGAGTGTGCATAATTACATCACTCCTACCTGCAAATCATAGTTAATTACAATCGGCTGTGTGTCACTTGGTAGTGGCCCATTAGACGACATTTATCCTTTAAGCACCAGTGGAAAGTTTGAAATTTCAGCGGTCAAATAAAAAAACCTATTACTTTTATGGCTGCTCTCATTTTGAAAGGGAATGATGATTTGTACACAAAGAAGACATAAAGCTGATCACACAAGTGTGCATATTACTGGGCAGATGCATTTTTCAGGGTCATTTATATTTTTTTCAAAACAGAATCCACTCATAACTGCTGCAAATATACTGAACAACTTTGGTTCACTGCAGTTCCCTATCTGGAAATCCTTTTAGTAACATTGACAGCTCCCTTACCATCATACAACTTACTGCCAGTAGGTGCATTCATTTTTTTTGTGTGTTCAATATATGGTTATCACACTTAAACAGCTGTTCTGAGGGAATGATTCCTGTGTCACTGTGGCCTGAGACACTGAGCCAAACAACCCACATTACACATGTCCAGCAAAACACAGGGACAAACAAGAGTTCCAACTGTACCCACAGCTCTAGCTTGCACGTTAATAATTAATGAGAGCATTAATGATGGGCCAGGGGATCCATACTGAGTCAAAACATTTTAATGGTACTCTGGAGCCTTCTCTAGTCCTATTATTACATGAGGACATCCACAGAGCGGGAACCAGCTTACTCTGCTGCAATATTCCACTTACAAACCCCAATTCCAATGAAGTTGGGACGTTGTGTTAAACATGAATAAAAACAGAATACGATGATTTGCAAATCCTTTTCGATCTATATTCAATTGAGTCCACAATAAAGACAAGATATAGAATGTTCAGACTGATAAACTTTATTGTTCTTTGGGAAATATTCACTCATTTTGAATTTGATCCCTGTTTATGGATGAAAGCTCACACCTTAGCCTGTCTAGTGAAATTTCAACTTTTCTGGCTGAAACTTGATGTTTATTTGTGAAGATTTGCTAAAATATTGGCAATAAAATAAATGCTTGTATAAATGTGATAAAACAACTTTGTTTCACTCGCCACACCCAGGCCTAATTACTGCCAGACCTGTTGAATCAAGAATCACTTTAACAGAACTTGTCTGACAAAGTGAAGTAGGCTAAAAGATCTTCAAAAGGAAAGCGATTCACAGAAAGCCTAGAACAGATGAGAAACAAAGCCATTGACATCGAGCAGTCTGGAAAGGGTTACAAAGCCATTTCTAAGGCTTTGGGACACCAGCGAACCACAGTGAGAGCCATTATCTACAAATGGAGAAAACTTGGAACAGTGGTGAACCTTCCCAGGAGTGGCCGGCCTACCAAAATTACTCCAAGAGTGCACTGACGACTCATCCAGGATGTCACAAAATAACCCTGAACAACATCAAAAGAACTGCGTTTCCAATTTCTGCAGATAAAAGTGTTAGAACAGTCGCCACTGTTCAACAAAATGAGCTGCAACTTCAAAACAGGCTCTATTTTTGTGAAAAAAAATCAGCAAAGAACTCTATGTTAGGGACGGATGGACTTTCGTTAGAGATGGTAATGTTGCTTGATAATGAATAGGTGCAAGCTAAAGTTTCGATCTCACCATAGATACTCATCAGATGACTTTCTTTCAAATAGAGGCTGTCAGGACTTTGGCTTGCGTGTATTCAGGAAAGAAAAAGAATTGATTTCTTTCCATTTAATTTGCTCCTTGTGGGTGGTGGAATGAAAAGCATTACCAGTAAAGATTTTGATGACATCCAAAATCCATGCTAGGCTCACTTCACCCTCACCTCTGTGCAGGTACATTTGCACTGATGGACTGAATCTCTTCACCCATTATTTTCAAATATACGTTTCATTGCACAAATCCACCAAGGGTCATTTAAAGTCTTTATTTATCAAACACCAAATTACTTTATAACATGACATAAAATTACATACATACATAAAATTATCTTAAACATTATACAGGCACATTAACAGTTACCGGTCCTGAACTTTCGGAGAAAATACTCAAACTTAAGGGGAAAATACAAAGTTATAGTATATGTATCAAAAATTTCTATTTTATGAAAGGCAAAATTACAATAACAACTTCAGTGACTATGTATAAACAGTACACTGTATCAGAAATTGCGTAAAATGCTATATTGTACATCGTGATAGTTCTACCCTATCATCAGATTGTCAAGCATGTTGAGGAAGCTAAGTGCACAGTGGTTACAGAAACTGTCTCTCAACATGTTTATGGATTTGATTTGGTCGAAGCAACTACATGTATGAATGGCTGAATTGAGTGACTATATGTATGTACGAATGGTTGGATGGAGTGACTACATGTGTGAATCTTCGGACAGAGTGACTTCATGTATGAATGGTTGCACAGAGGGACTACATGCATGTATGAAAGGTTGGGCGGAGTCACAATTCGTATGAACGGTTGGACAGTGTGACTGCAGTGAAGTTTACCAGTCAATCTTCTAGTTTATGTTATAATAGCTGAGTGGCCTCTGTGTTTGTGCGTGCGTACCTGCGTGCGTACCTGCGTGCGTGTGTGTCCGGCCACTCAGTGCTAGATTCCACCGGGTGCGTATCTCCAGCATCAGTACATTAAGATAGCGAAAAATATAATTCCTTTCAGAGTCTTATTAATAGGAACTAATTGCCAATCCTTAATATCGGCCTCCAGGATTGGGACCTGATTCCTGTTAATCATCTGTTTGAGTCTGTTCCTTTTAGCAGGTGTATAAGCTACACGTTTCAAGCCTTATTTGGTTTCCAGGATTGGAACTGTGTTCCAGCTAAACTCTTTGGTCCTGTTGTCAAGCAACCCTGCTTTAGTCAGGGGAATGTGGCTTTTGCGCCAGGATGGCTTCTGGCCACCACGGATACATCCCTTACCCTCTACAATAAACACCTACAAAGCTGGACTGCTCGACTCATAGTTCTGGGCTTCAGCCTCTGCTCTTCTATTACTGAATTACTATCAATAAACACTCATCTTTTGATTCTGGGTCCTTGTCTGGACCGTAACAACTGCCCTTACTACTCTTCGTCTGATATGTGACAGAGGAATTTCATATCAGGATACTCCAATGCATGACAATTTAAATTGTTTTTTATATTTGTGTAGGAACACTAGCTACTGACCATGTTAAGAAAGGCGACATAAGTTTAGACAACAGAAATCTCATTTACTAACTCAACTGGTTGTTGACAAGCTGAGGTATTAATTTGGTGTAAACTCCTTCTTTTGTTGTCCATAAATAATTTGACCTCTAACTTCAGGCGGTCACAAATATTGTAAATTTGGCATGTAAGATCTTTTGTAAAACAACTACTTTGGGATAGCATTTCAGCCACACACCCGCAGAAGTGGGCATGGCAGGATGGTCATGTTGAAAATCTGAAGTTGTCCATTGTGCACATTTCTACTGTAGGTAAAAAGCTCACTCGTGCTATGCACGATGTGTCATATTCAACATCTCTCAGCACAGAAACTTTCACAGGAACGTCTGGTGACCATTGATGTTCCTTCACCCATAGATACTTATTTGAATGACCCATAGTCTCTAGCATTCACAAATTTTGATCAAATTTGATTAAACTTTGCGTACAACATCCTTCAGGCATAAATTAGTGTGATGTGTCATTTCAGCCTTATACCCCTCAGTTTCAGTTTTGTTGGCAATCATGTATTTCAGTCATGTACATCAATAGTATTCATGGGTTAGCAAGCTTGTGAGCTCCGTCACTGTAGATATTTGTTGTTTAAGTCGGTTAGCCGAGCTATATTGTACTATCCAGGTTGCTGAAAGTTAAATTACTTTGACCATAATGCGTAAATTCCCAAGGACGCCAAGGATCTTACTTGGAATTATTGTTCATCTATGACATCAAGCTGCGTAGCTTCTTGCGCGCAATCTGATATCACCGTTAAAGCGTTTGTTCCAAGATCATCAAATTATGTTCATCCAGGAATTACATTATGGTCCAATGAAGAGTAGCTCTGCGACGATGATATCATGAAACCATAAAAACTTTACAATTGTGCATTGCTTGCAGCTAGCAAGGATATTGGCTATTACTTTCAAAATGGCAAAATTCCTGAAGGTGAGCAATTTAAGAGTTAAAGTTGTTATGGCCCCAATTTGTTATGACATTTATGACAGCAAAGGATGACAGACAAAATTTTAAAACTTAAACATGTTTCATTAAACAAACACTTTTAACTAATCTACTATCTACTTTACCGACCAAGATTCATTATATACAACAAAAAAAAATATTTACAGTCCCTTTGGTTGGGTTGCTTGGTGATGTTCCCGGTGAGGAAAATGCTCCAACACAGGCAAAAATCCACAAAAAGCTACACAGGTCTTGAAAAGAGTGACAGGTCTAGTGAAATGTATCCTTCTGCTTGCAATTTCTCCTACTACTCCACTCCCTCAATTTTCCTCCTTATATACTCTTTTGCAGACCCCTCCCACATTTAGACCTCTTTTTTTATTCTCTGGGACTTGTCCCAGACATGCCCAAACTTAGCTTTAGTCTGGGCTTAACATAAGAAAGGTCAATACTGCCATCTAGTGGCTTCTATTCGCATCACACCTCCATTCCAAAAGAGAAAAGTTTTGACTGATAAAGGCAAAATTTTTCTTTTCAATTCAAAAATGGTTAAGTAGACACTTGTGTGAGTATATATATATATATATATATATATATATATATATATATATATATATACATATATATATATATATATATATATATATATATATATGACACAATGTGCTAATAAACATGTGATATATACACATACTCAAACACGGGATAAGCAATCAGCAATTACATTGTCAGTACCCTTTACATGCTTAATTTCCAAGTCAAACACCTGTAAAATTAAACTCCAATTCAACAATCTCCGATTCTTGTTTTTCATCTAACTCAAAAACATTAACGGATTGTGGTCAGTATACACAATCATTGGCTTTTGCCCTATACAAACAGAAACCGCAAAGTGTTGTAAAAATAGAATCAGAGCCAACAGCTCCTTCTCTATTGTGGAATAGTTATTTTGGTGGTGATTGAACTTCCTGGAGAAGTATGCCACGGGATGCTCAATGTCATCAGAGTCACTTCTCTGTAGGAGCACAGATCCACAAGCTTAGTTGCTAGCGTCGATCGCAATGGAGAACGGTTTGTTGAAGTCAGGAGATTTGAGCACGGGGAAGTGACACAGCAGAGACTTCAAGCAATCGAAGGCTCTCTGGCATGCATCATCCCAAGAGAACTTTACGACTTTCTTCATTTGGTTGGTGAGACTGAGAGCAATCTCAGCAAAGTTCTTGCAGAACTTGCGGTTGTACCCGATCATTCCAAGGAAGCGGCGCAAAGCTTTTTTTTTGCCAGGAACTGGAAAGTCCATGATGGGTTGGACTTTAGCATTTATGGGTGCCGCCTTACCCTAGCCTATGACGTAGCCAAGATAGGTGACAGTAGCACAACTAAAGTCACTCTTGTTCAGGTTAACAGTCAGGTTAGCCTGGGTCAGGCACTGGAACAACGTCTCCACAACTTTTAGATGTTCTTCCCAGGAGTCACTCCATGTGATCAGGTCGTCGATGTACGCACCCGTGTGTGGCAATCTGGCAATTGTAGACTGTATCATCCTTTGGAACGTAGCTGGGGCATTTTTCATGCCAAAGGGTAGGACTTCATACTGGTACAACCCAGATGGTGTGGCAAAAGCAGAGATGCTCTTGGCCCTCTCAGTTAAAGGCACACACCAATAAGCCTTCAATAACCCTTTCTGTGAAGGGTTCTAAGTGCTGGAGTTTTACATCAAGATTTTGCAACACTTCAGAATTTGACAATTTACATGAAAGAACTTCAGCTTTAATTCTAGGTTCATCATCTTGAAACTCCCCCTCATCTTCACATGTCTCGACCATAGGAGAATCTGAAGTGACAGCTGCAACCCAAGCATTTCTGTCATGATAAGGCTTCAGCATGTTAATGTGACACAACTGTTTTGGCTTTCTCCTATCTGGAGTCTTCACAATGTAATTGAGATTATTGAGTTTTGATAGAATTTCATACGGACCTTGAAATCTAGCCTGCAATGGATTGGACTGCAAGGGAAACAACACTAGAACCTTGTGTCCTGGTTTAAACTCACGGCTTCTAGCCTTATGATCATACCAGGTTTTCATTTTTCCCTGACTTGATTTCAAGTTCTCTTTGGCTAGGTCACAAGCTGCACGCAATCTTTCCTTGAACTTGCTAACATAGTCTAACAGACTGATGTACGGCTCTTCCTCTTGCCATTGTTCACTCAACAATAGCAAAGGTCCTCTCACTTCATGGCCAAACACTATAAACGGACTGAATCCAGTAGACTTCTGCATTGCTTCTCTAGCTGCAAACAACAGCAAATGAACACCTTCATCCCAGTCTTTCTCATGGTCATAACAATAAGTCCTCATCATTGTCTTGAGAATGGAATGAAACCGCTCTAAGGCACCCTGACTCTCTGGATGATAGGCACGAGAAAGAATCTGCTTCGCACCTAGTTCATACACAACCTGCTGAAACAAACCGGAAGTGAAATTGCTACCTTGGTCTGACTGAATTTCCCTGGGAAGGCCAAACAACGTGAAGAACTTTATCAAAGCCTTCGAGATTGCAGTTGCCTTGATGTTACATAGAGGTATGGCTTCGGGGAATCTGGTAGATGCACACATGATTGTCAACAAATACTGATTTCCAGATCTAGTCTTGGGTAATGGACCAACACAATCAACAATGACCTTTGAGAAGGGCTCCCCAAATGCTGGGATAGGCTGCAATGGAGCTACAGGTGGGTCTGACTGGTGTTTTCCAACTACCTGACAAGTGTGACAGGTTTTGCAAAAGTTGGAAACGTCTTTCCGAAGCCCAGGCCAGAAGAAGTTTTTCACGATCTTATCAACAGTCTTGTTAACACCAAGATGACCTCCTAAAGGTAACCTATGAGCCATTGTTAAGATTTCATTCCTGTCGACCTTCAGAACAACAATTTGCTTAACCACTGCCCAATCTGCATTGGCAGGAATATCAGGAGGGCGCCACTTCCGCATCAACACACCATCCTTGAGATAATACCCAACTGGAACTGCGTCTATTTCTTTATCAGGAAGGGCTCTCCTCCTTAGAACACAAATTTCAGGATCATTAGTTTGTTCCTCAATCAACCGCTTTCTGGACAGAGACAAGTCTCCAGACACATCAGAATCACCAGACCCATCTGGCTGGCTGAACAAAGAACTGATAAAAATATCTGATAAGTCCTCAAACGGAGAAACCATAGTAGGCTGAAAAGAGTCATGAGGTGAACCACCTGAGTCCTGACTATTCAATGTGCTGGACGGCACCACATCATCTTCTTCTTTAGCCTTCTTAGCCATAGCACGAGTCACTGCCCAGGAAGGATACAGAGATGGGTCTTCATCGCCATCTTCAGTGCTCGGCTGTGAAGTAAGATGAACAGGGGGAACTACATTGCCCCCAGCAAGGTCATTACCTCGCAACAGAGAAACACCCTTGATAGGTAGACTTGACATAAGTCCCACCTTTACTTGTCCTGTAACTAAATCTGACTTCAAGAATACAGAGCGCAGGGGTACAGATACAGTCCTCCCTTCAATACCTTGTACAAGTATGAAATCCCCAGAAGCGGTCTCATCACGTAACTCCAAGGAGTCCATCAACAAAAGTGACTGAGAAGCTCCGGTATCCCTCAGGATATATATGGGGACAGGATGAGAATGCTCATTTTGACCCACAAATCCCTCTGACACAAATGGAAGAAATTCCTCCCTCATAAAGTCAGCAGTATCAGGCTTTTTAGCCCCACATAAAGCAGGCAATTTAGCAGATCAATCATCTCCTACAGGGGTTTCTAACCTTGTCTTCACAAAGGCATTTGGTTTGGTATCCTTTTCTTTTTCTTTCTTAGCTTTAAGGAACCAACAGTTAGTTGTAACATGACCAGATTTCTTGCAATAACTGCAAACTAGACCACTTTTGTCACTGTCAGCTTTCACACTTTGATCAGACCTGTTACTGGATTTCTGAGCACCATCACCAGATTTGTCTTTGTCTTTGGGTGAGGAATCTTGGGTATCACCATTACCTTTGTTCTGAAATTGGAACCATCTATTGTTACTGCTAGACTGAAATTTAGACTTATGTGTGAGAACATATTCATCTGCAAATTTGGCAGCTGATTGCAAATTCAGTGCTTGCTTCTCATTAAGGTAGTATAATATCATTAATATCATCCTTAACACAGTTCTTGAATTCTTAAACTAACACCATCTCTTTTAGTGAGTTGAAATCATCCTTGACCTCTATAGAAGTACACCAGCGCTCAAAGCAAACCTGCTTCTCGTTAGCAAATTCCACATAAGTCTGATTGTCAAATTTCTTCAGACCTCTGAATTTCTGTCGGTAAGCCTCTGAAACCAACTCATAAGCTCTCAAAATAACCTTTTTGACAACCTCATAATCAGAGGAATCATCTGCAGACAAAGCCAAATAGGCTTGTTGAGCTTTACCCTTGAGGACAGTTTGCCACAACAGAGGCCAGTGTTCCTTTAGCCACTGGCAACTCTTTGCTACCTTTTCAAAACAGTGGAAATAGTTGTCACCATCCTTCTCTGCGAATGGAGGCACCAGTTTTATCTCCTGGCTAGCCCAAAATTTATTTTCAGTTGCTATTTTTATTTTTAGCTGCTTCATTTGGAGCCTTTCTTCTCTATCGAATCTCTGTAAATCAAAATCTCTCTGTCTTGCTAATTTTTCTAACTCAAACTGTCTTTGTTTTTCTTTTTCTTCCCTTTCTTTCTCTCTTTCTTTCCTCTCAAATTCTCTTTGTTTTTCTCTTTCCTCCCTTTCTTTCTCTCTTTCTTCCCTTTCAATCTCTAGCAGTTTTAATTTAAGTTCAATTTCTAAATTTGGATTTTCCGATGGAAACTGTTCCAGATCTCCTGGTGCAAACACATTTTCATCAATGTAATATTCAACAATCTTTCTAGCCAGTCTTGCTTTTCGCATGGCTGGTTTTACCTTTGTCAGCTCTAAATGTCTGCATATTTCTAGCAGTTCTGTCTTTTTAAAAGACTTCAAAACCTCTACGGTTGGTGATGCCAAGAAATCATCCATTGCTGTTGATCTGTCAATATATATATATAGTGTGGTGATAATTTTTTTTGATAATATTGTGTAAAAGTCATAACCTCTTCATCAGCATGGATTAAACCAAGGAGATGGTTTCCGACTTCAGGAGGGCCTGCACACACTACCACCCCCCGATTATGAATGGTGGTGTCATAGCGAGGGTGACCACCATCGAGTTCCAAGAGGTATACCTGGCGAATGACCTGGTGTCGACTTCCAACATCACAGCCATCATTAAGAAGGTCAAACAATGGCTCCAACCACTCTGAGGACTGAAGAAGGCAAGTCTCCCCACCCTGGTCCTCTCCAACTTCAATATTAGCACAGCTTAGAGTGTCCTCTCTCACTGAACAACTGACTTCTGAATTTAAACATTACAACACTGAAATAAAATCTGCTGGGGGAATCGATGGTGCCCTTCATCTCTCCCTGCTGGACATCTATCACCAGTATTGCACCAGCAAATCCTTCAGCATTTTGAAGGAAATGTCCCATAGTCTGTTCTCTCTTGTTGTTTGGTAGTTGATTCAGGAACTAAAGAGCACTTCATCAGCTTTTTTTCTCAAGCTTGAAGGACCATAAACCCACTGTGCATCCTCACAACCATGCCTACCACACTTACTCACCACTGAACCCCCTCAGCCAATAAGATGCTATTGGAGGGAAGTTACCCAGCAAAAAATTTCACATGTGAACCAGTAAGGTTATGTGTAAAACACGTGTCATGTACTGTATACGTTTTTTACTTATGAAGTGGGAACTCACAATCACGTGTCAGCCATGTGTCACTTTCACTAATGTTTGTGCTTTGTTCTCAGCAACATCGTCTTCTTCTGTTAATTCTTTCTGAGAGCAGAGTTTCTAATTGTTGATTTTAGTTCCCTTGAAGGCGACCAGATATTCTGTCCTCGGAGGGGTAGGAACCGGCGTCTTGATCAACACTAGGCAACGCTTGTACCACTCGGCCCCTGGTCCTCAAATCATACCCTACAAGGTTTGAGGACTGCTGGTTTTCCACCCTCCCTTTACCTGGGAGTCAGGTGTTAACAGTCTGGCCAATCAGAGGCACTATATGTTCATTTACTTGCCAGGGATAACAGAAAACCTGAGCTGGATTTTGATTCGAGATCCAGATTTGAGGACCCCTACATTAGGCCATCTTGCGGTACAAAATTGTGAGAAGTAAAAGCAGGGGAAAAGCATACCTGTCAACTTACAATGCATACCGTAAGTTATTCAGATCTTTTTTTTTTTTTGCACAGCTTACAGATGAACAAAGAAAGTTATACAGATTTTTTATTTGTTAACAAAATGTTAATTATCAGAAGCTATTCATTTTCACAATCATGAACACACCATGACAAACAACAGCTGGATGCTTCTTTTGATTGATTTATTGATTGATTGTTTGTTTATTTTGGTCATCAAAAGAAAAACCCACAGGATAATCAGTACATCCCAGCATCATACTTCACATGTGAATTAAGAAAATAAATAAATAATAATTTTAATATTGCATTCACTCCGTTCTGGCCAAAAAAGGAGTAGGCTGAAGCTATAAGCTTATTTGGCCTACCCTTTTTATTATGTTCCCCGCAAATGCAGAGAAAGTAATGTTTTATTATGTTCCCTGCAAATGCGGAGAACATAATGTTTTACCCTCCGTCCTTTCGTCCGTCCTTCCGAGGTTTGGGGCCATAACTCTTAAACCGTTCAATATTTCTTATCCAAATTTGGTATATCATTAGATCTCATGGTGTAGATGTGCCTCTTGATAGTTTGGTCATTCTGAAATTTAAATTTTTTCCATTTTCTATGGTAACATGTTGAACTTAGTGCAAATTGATGGTAGGGACCTTGTCTGGACCACAACTCTAATACAATCAGAGATTTCAATACCAACCTTGGTATGGTGTTAGAACCCATGCTGTAGGTGTGCGTTTTGATACTTTGGTCATTCTTCAATATTATTTATTTCTCTTTCCACGGTAATAAGTTGAACTTGCTTCAAAAAAGAGTAGGGACCTTGTCAGGGCCACAACCCTTATACTGTGACATCTCTACAGAACTAAGTGTGTAATAATTACATCTTATAATGTTTATGTGTCTTTGGTGCTTTGCTCATTCTTAGATTTTTTATCTGTTACCATGGTATCAACATGGAACATTGCAGATTGAGAGAAGGGAACTTTTCTTATTTACTACAATATAGTATTGATATAGTATTGATCCTTGTAGAGCAGTTTGCCGAGAGGTTCGAGAGCGAACTAGGAACCTTACAGACTGGAGACTCTGCCACAGAGAAGTGGGCTACCCTGCGGGACAACATGCACCGCATCGCATTGGCCACCTTTGGGAGGAGGACCTCGAAGTCACACGACTGGTTTGAGGCCAAGTCGGTCGAGATGACCCCCGTCATAGAAGCCAAGCGTGCCGCCCTTGCGGAGTACAAGCGTTCCCCCAGTGAGAAGAACCTGCAGATTCTCCGGGCTGCAAGGAGCAAAGCTCAACAGACTGCTCGATGCTGCGCCAACGAGTACTGGACAGAGCTCAGCGAAACCATCCAGACAGCAGCAATAACGGGGAACATCAGAGGGATGTACGAAGGCATCAAGACGGCAATGGGACCAGTGCAGAACAAGACCGCCCCCCTCAAATCCTCCACTGGAGAAGTCATCACAGACAAGGGGCAACAGTTGGAGAGATGGGTGGAACACTACTCCGACCTCTACTCCAGGCAGAACGTCGTGACGACCACAGCCCTTGACGCCATCGAGCGCCTGCCTGTCTCGGAAGAGCTCGACACCGTACCAACTGTAGAGGAACTGAGCAAGGCCATTGACAGCTTGGCCTCAGGGAAAGCCCCAGGCAGCGACAGGATTCCCCCCGACCTGATCAAACACTGCAAGACTACCCTACTGCTCCCATTGCACGAAGTCCTCTGCCAGTGTTGGAGAGAAGGGGCCGTACCACAGGACATGAGAGACGCCAAGATCGTCACACTCTACAAGAACAAAGGCGAGCGAAGCGACTGTAACAACTACAGAGGCATCTCATTACTCAGCATCGTCGGCAAAGTCTTCGCTCGGGTCATCCTGGCCCGCCTACAGAAACTTGCCGAGCGTGTCTACCCAGAGTCGCAGTGCGGTTTCCGAGCTGAAAGATCAACGGTAGACATGGTCTTCTCCCTACGCCAGCTCCAGGAGAAGTGCAGAGAACAGCAGATGCCCCTGTACGTCGCTTTCATCGACCTGACCAAGGCATTTGACCTCGTAAGCAGAGAGGGCCTCTTCAAAATCCTGCCCAAGATTGGCTGCCCACCAAAGCTGCTCAGCTTGATCGAGTCCTTCCACAGCGATATGCAGGGGACCATCCAGTTCAACGGCAGCACCTCCGAGCCATTCAGCATCTGCAGCGGGGTCAAACAGGGCTGCGTACTTGCTCCGACTCTCTTCGGGATCTTCTTTGCGATGCTTCTGAAGCATACATTCGGCTCGTCAAGAGAAGGGATTTACCTGCGTACAAGATCAGACGGCAGGCTCTTCAACCTCGCCCGCCTCAGAGCCAAGACCAAAGTACGTGAAGCCCTGATCAGAGACATGCTGTTTGCTGACGATGCAGCAGTAGCGACCCACACCCAGCGCGAACTTCAGGTACTGATGGACCAGTTCTCCCAGGCCTGCAAAGACTTTGGGCTGACCATCAGCCTGAAAAAGACAAACATCCTGGGACAAGGTACCGAAACACCACCGGTCGTCACTATCGACGACTATGAACTCGATGCGGTACAGCAGTTCACGTACCTTGGCTCCACCATCTCTGACAACCTCTTCCTGGACGCAGAGCTTGACAAGAGAATTGGCAAGGCAGCCACAACCCTCGCACGCCTCACAACACGTGTGTGGACCAACCCCAAGCTGACAGTGAAAACCAAGATGGCAGTGTACAACTCCTGTGTCATCAGCACACTGCTTTACGCCAGCGAGACTTGGACCACATATGCCAGGCAAGAAAGGCGCTTGAACACCTTCCACATGAGAAGCATCCGCCGCATCCTGGGAATATCATGGCAAGACAAAGTGCCCAACACGGAGGTTCTCTCTCGCGCAGGACTGCCCAGCATGTTCACACTGCTCAGACAGCGCAGACTCCGCTGGCTAGGCCACGTTCACCGCATGCCAGACGGCCGCATCCCCAAAGACCTTCTGTATGGTGAACTGGCCACTGGAAAGAGACCCACCGGACGGCCACAGCTGCGGTACCGCGACGTTGTGAAACGCGACATGAAGGCTGTTGACATCAACACGGAGTCGTGGGAGAGCCTTGCAGCCGACCGGTCCAAGTGGAGAGGAGCCCTGACCAAACACCTCAAATCAGGGGAAGAGAAGCTGACACAAGCCGCCACAGAGAGACGGGCTCGCAGAAAGCAAAGTGAAAGCTCCAACAGACCAGAGACACAACACATATGCAGCCTCTGCAACAGAGACTGTCACTCCCGCATCGGCCTCTACAGCCACAGACGCCGGTGCTCCAGCCAAGCAGACTAGGATGCTACCCATGGTCGACCCTGACCGAAGGAGGCCTACTACAGTATTGATCCTATGATGTACATTTCAGAGATATAGCTCATGAAAGTAGTTTAAGATTTGTCCATGTCTCAGATTTTTAAAGCTCTCTTCGCAGTAAGTTGCATACATGAACATTGGCTTATGACTAATGTAGTGCTAAGAGACCTAGCCATGTATACTACAGATAGGTTTATCCTCAAGTAATACAACTGTCACAAGAACACTACTCAAGGTTATTATTTGTGTTATTAGTGATAAAAAATTCATCCTTCTCAAAATTTGAAATATTTCTTTAAAATGTCTTGAAAAGGACATTTGACTTTTGGCCAACTTCATGCTCAGCATTAGAAAATGCATTTTCCTTCAAAATATTATAGTTTGTACTGATATCAATAGGTCATTTGCTGTCAACAGTAAATGTTTAAACCTGTTCCCTCATATTGAAAGTGTTATTACATCAATGAAATATTGATGCCATAGCATAAAATTATTTCTCTTATATCCAACCTAATGGCCTTTCATCAAATATCTATGTGTATGATAGCTATTTTTACCTCATGATATGTTCAACTCAATAAATTGAAAGGGGATTCAAACCAACTGCTGGCGGGGAACATCATAGTGCTTCACAAGCACAGATTCTAGTTAATTTATGAACTCTAGAGGCAACGCATATACTAGAACAAAGAAAAAAGAGGAAAAACAAAAGAAAGGAAAAACAATTTTAACTTAGTATAATGAACAAACAGAAAAGGTAGGTACAAATTGTATAAAATGTTACAAATCATATATATGTTAAGACCTTAGCCACTTATTTAACATAGTATGTATGGTACAGCATTACAATTTTATAATAATAAGTATTTCAGAATTAAACAGTAGACATGATTGTGACAGTTGTTGTATCATGTATTCCATTATACTATTTAATAAAACAATACAATTAATGGCGCAATGCAATACGCCATTTGCCATGGTGGACAACCACTCTTCGGAGTTTCAACTTATGTGTAAGGACGATAGACTGTATAAAACATGGTACGGTTAGCATATTTTGCCAAATTGTCATATCGGCTGCCTGTCCCTTTGTGTTAGCTAAAATATGCAAAAACGTAATTATGACAAAAAATATGCAATTTTTTTGGCCAGCATGAAAGACAAGGCAGCCGATATCTCACTTTTGCTGAAATATGACTAAGGCAATAATGCTATGAGGCCAACGACTTGCACACGTACAGACACAACACAAGTGCTCAAGGAGAGCCTGGTTTCTGAGGCTGCATAATATTGCCCCCTGCTGGATGTGGCCCTTCTCCCTAGACTGACAAGTGGAATGATAAAAGTAAGAGATTGGTCAAGATTTGCGCTAAGTGGAGCGAAACTGAAGAACCATGAAGTGCCTGTCAGCAACATTGACACGAGCGTGGAAATTTTCTCTGTCCTGGCGCTGAGATTTGTGATTTACATCCTTGAATCAAAGGCTTATTTAAAGCTTAAAAATATATTTTAATGATTTTTTCACAAAAAAAGACCTTTTCCACACGTCAACCCCTTTAGGTTCCCGCCTATTTCCTATCGAAATTAATTGTAAAATCCTTTAAAAATCTGCAACTTTCTTTAAAAATATTTTTGCATTTAATTTAATAAATGAGTGGTTTGGAACGCGCTTTATTTTACGTGTTGCAAATCTTAATTACACGTACCTTATGACGTGTACAAAAACACCTGTTTCTCAGGTGACTTACACGTGGAAGACACGAGTTTGTGTTTGCTGGGATAGGTTTGGCAGAATCTTCAACTTCTAACTCACGACAACTCTCAACCTGTTCCCATTTACATTCCCTGATTAGCTGCATAACACAGGATTGACTAATTTACTAAGATGATTCGACACAATAACCAGCCAATTTATATTTCGACAGCATTATTACTAATTTAAAATTATCTCAAATTGTTCATGAGATGCAAAGATTTGCATATATTTGTTACCTACAGCCAGAGGTGTATAATCCAGGGGTCAGAAAGTAAAAATCCTACCATGTTTTCATTCCACCAGTAAACTCCTGCCAGCTGATTTCACTTGTTAGTTTTACCTCCCTGCTTAAGAATAGTGCCAACTGACAGGTCTTTTGTGGCTGGAACAATATTCTGGGATGGACTTTTACTTTCTGAACCTGGATTATACACCTCTGCTACAGACGACAATGCAATGCTATTTCAAGCTAATGCTAAAACCTTTTTTAGACACATTCAATGCTTTTTCAATATGCTTAGGATGATATTTTTCATTTTAAATACATACAGCCATTCTAAAAAAGATGTCAGGTTCATTTTCATTCATTTTTCATGATCTGATTAACAAAATGCTGAGAAAATTCAGATTTAAAAAAAAAATAAACTATTCAGATTTCAATTCTTGCAATCTTGCATTGAAGCTGAATATTATACAATCTCTTCATTATTATGTGACTGTATATTATAGGCTAAATATGGATTTAATTATTTTATGAACAAATTGCTTGATTGTTTATCAGGCAGCATGCGTGGAAACAAGTTAAGGGCAATCCTGTCCTGAAAGCTGAAGTGTCAATCTACCCTCGGGGCTTGTTTTGCCATCAGCAAAGTCATTTGTTCTTAGCACAGAATTATCTGCCATATAAAACAGACGCAATGTCCCCTTTAAAATGACTCCAGACACTTCTCACTTTTATAAAGCAGGACTTATTTGTAGACACTTGATCTGTAATATTATTTTGGGTAAAAACTGGTTGAATATCTTGCGTGTGCACTGTTGGACTGGGATGAAAGGCTTTTTTTTCTTTTTAATGTAAGTGAGCACTGAAAATAAAGAATATTTCTTTAATTTGGCATCTTCAGTACCTTGTGAATCTAGGATTTCCCAGTCGGTGAGCTATGTTCAAGCATGTTCATATGCGACTCCTGCTGCCATCTCGGAATAGCACTAATAATAATAATTTAAATTATAAATAATAAATAATTTAAATTATAATAAATTGCTGAGACATCTGTCAGCCGCAGCTTCCTTTCACTTGTAATGTGAAATCCTGCATGCATAAAACAAGCACAGAGAAAACCAAGACATGTGCATGCTCAGACGCAACTGATGAGCACCCCTAAAGCCAGTATGATCCGATAACACAAAAAATATGCTAACCTAAACCAACTGTGTATTCCCCATTTCTCTGAGTAGCGCAAAGCCAATTATGTACGGCTCTCTTTACGCTGCTAGCCACAGTTGGCACTGGCATGCACAGCTGGATTTGACAATAAGGAATCTTGAATCTGAAACTTTAATCTTTTTTTACCAAACCAGCTTGATCTTAATTGACTTCCTAGGAAATATATTTTGGTTGTCTGTTGATTTTCCAAATACACCTTCTTTATGTTTTCAGAAATGTTGACGCTGTTCTGAGTGAGCATGTAAATTCTTTTATTTACTTCATACTATTTGGCTCTTTCCATGTGTGAACACATCAAGTAAAAATTGAGATTTAATGACGATTTGAGAATTTGAGCTAAAAGCTGTTAAAGTTTGGCACTTGTTAACTTAATCTGCAAGAGCAGTTTACTTCTTGCATGATTCCATTGAATCTAACAGGTGATGCATCACTCTAATTTTTTGACATCAAATACTTTATAGCTACATACAACTAACTATAGCAAAAAGATTAAAAAAAAAAAAAAGTACAAGTGTCATGAAATGTAAATTTTCAATGCCAACTGAGGTTGCACTGTTCACAATGAGTCCTATAACTGAAGTCCAAACTTTTGACTGGTACTGTACTTAGCTTAACCCGTCTTACTTTAAAGTGCTTGTGCTCATATATCTCAGTATGAGGAGTGCCTATCAATCAGCAAACTGAAATAAACCAACCCAGTCAATTTTTTGAGATGTCTTTTTCATAAGACATGACATTCAGCATGCCATTCAAATTTAGCTCCCCTACCCATGTCATGCTGGCTCGTGAGCATTGTTCCGCCCCTCATCTGAATATCTCCACACCTGCCATATTTCAATCAGCAAAAACTCCTATTTGTGTGCTGCCCACTTTTTTTATGTCTGCTTCATCCTAGCTACTAATTAGAATCAGAACAATGCAGGACAGGCTACAATATTTATATTAAAGGAGACCTATTTTGCTTTTGGGAAGATACACAGAAGAGGTGACCTCTATTTACTGTATTTTCAGAGAGAATCGGTAGCTAGCTAGCTAAGTAGGGGTTTCTAATTTCTGTTAATATTTGAACTGAATTCCAAGTGTTACTGTATAGCTGACTACTTAATTGACTGTGGATTTAGCTTGAAACCATTGCTAGTTTAGTCAGAGGCAATGAAGGAGACACATTCATTGGAACAGATGGAACGAGTGAATGTTCTCAATGGAATTCAGTACGTTTTTAATGAAGTTGCACTGCTATTCTACAAAAAAATAACTTGAATGTTAGCCAACGGTTGCTACTATACAGATGCTAACCACGGATCTTTCTCAACAAACTGGTCTTAGATTCAGTAGACATGCATGGTGCACCCGTGCAGACTAAATCCCAGTGCGATGAGCCATCGTTTCTAGAAAATGCAGCCCATGGTCCTTAATAATAATTTAATTTATAACTTTTCTCATCTAGCCTCAAATATATGTAAAAACCGCTATTGCAAGTGTGTCATGAGAACAGGTTTCACTGTATTGGATTTGTATTTGAAGTAATTGAGGAACATTGGCCGTAAAGCATTGTCTCTTAGGCCGTAAATGAGGGGACTCAGACACCGAGGAAGAATTACAATGAAAAAAAAATTCAGGAAAATCAAGTGCAAGTACAGTGGTGTGCCAGCTGCAAACATATCTATTGCTCTGTATATGCTACCAAACAAAAAAGTCAATAGACACAGTCCTAGTTGAATCAGATGAAGCAACACAGTTCTCTGAGCCTTCGATACTGACTCTTTGTCTGTGGAAGCTGATCGAGCTGCTACCACAATACTAACATATGTATAGATGAGAATCAGAGCTACAGTTGCAAAGTAAAGACCATTAAATATTTTGGACATTTCCACCTGCCACATATCAATGTACAGCATCTTTCGAGAGCAAATGCTGTGCGTTGTGAGAGAGTGTGAATCCATGATGATTTTGTATGATATGTCAATAGTAAAGTTCAGGGAACTAAGCAACCAGAGTGCAGCAATGGATATGTATGTCCTGTTTTTGGTAATAAACTCTGTGTGACGCAAAGGAAAACAAATAGCCACATAACGCTCCATTGACATGACTGCCAGGTTGAGGGGAGAGATGGAAAATGTGACAGTTGGCATCATTACCAGTAGGCTGCAGAATGCGCTGAGCAGGTATACTCGTCCTGTGGATAGAGAATACAGCAATGCAGAGCCCAGGAAATGTACAGAATCACTGATGAGAATGTTAGAAAAGAGAATGTAACGCGGGGATTCCCTAAAAGTGTGCTTGCTCCTCAGTATAAAGAACATGATGCTGTTCACGCAGCTGAAGAATACACATGAAAACATCACCACAGCTGCCCTTGTTGGAGACAGAACATCTCGTTCTAAATAGATATCCTGCTCCTGTGTGCCTGTTAAATCTTCACTGGAAACATTGATCTTCTCCATGGATCATTTCCCACTGAAATTAAATGAAAATCTTTTTGAATGTTATAAATCAATCAACCAATCAAGCAAATTTTATTTGGAGAGTACCTTTGACAGACTTGATCAAAACAAGTTTTAACAATATACCCTGGTCCATACCCTCATAGAGAAAGCAAGAGGCAGCAGTGACGAGAATCAATTTATTGCCAGCAGCCATACCACTATTTGATCTGCTCCAGCTGTGTGGCTGAAGCTAAGCAGGTCTGGGCTTGGTTAACTTGGATGGGAGACCACTTGGGAAAACCAAGTTGCTGCTGGAAGAGGTGTTGGTGTGCCAGTTGTTTATGATCCTATGACACTCTTTGATAAGAGTAGGGAGTTCCCCGATGTCATGGCTAAAGTCCCTACCTGGCTCTTTCGACCTGCCACCAAATCATCCCCTGATCTAATTGGTTGTGCAAATTGCCCTCTCTGAACCCCCAGGGCCCCCTTAAGAAAGAGATTTTAATCTCAACGGGAATTCCCTGGTTAAATAAGAGTTGAATAAAAACTCAAATATAACCGTTGACCCAAAAATTCAAATCTTCTTTCTGTAAAAGTAGTTGAGGGCACAGTAGTTTTTTTTTTTTGTGACCAATAATACCTATATAACCCCAGACCATTAAAAAGGTTGGGACATGTTAAATTGAAATTAAAACTGAGAGAAGCGATTTGTAATTTAACTTTGACTTGTGTTACTGTGAAACCATATTAAAGAACATTATTTGATATTTTACCACATGAATTTCATAGATTTTTCAAAAGAAACACATTTCAGTTTAGATTTTTGCAACACTTAATAAATGTTTTAGGATTGAAGACACTAAGGGGTCTATTCTCCCATCCGCGTAAGTCGAAAAAAGCGCTTTTCAGCCTACGCGTATTCTCCCCTCGGCTTTAGTCTGTGCATTACGCGCCCCGAAGGCAGTTACGCACTTGGGGTGGAGCAAGGCCAAAATCGGGAGGTTTCCGGGCGTTTCTCAAGCAAATAACACTTACGCGTATTCTCCCCCAGGCTTACGCGCTTTTTCTGTTAAGTGCTTTTGAGGGCTGTATTAAGGTCAAGCGCCAACATAAGGCGAAATGGAATATTGCGTTTGATGTCGGTTATAGGCGGAGTTTGAATATTAATTTTATTTTATTTAACATGGTAAAGGTTGAGACATTCAATATTCGATTGTTCATCCTTATTTCAAAACTACATTTCTCATAACGATAAAAATTATCAAACGAAATCGGGACAACTCAGGACTGCTGTCATTCAGGTCCAGCATCCACATCCTCTTCTTATGCAGCCGTGCCTTTGCAATGTGTGCAGCACGCGGGTCAGCGTTGTGTTGTTATTATAGGCATGGGTGTCCCTGGAAAAGATGTCATTTTGAAGACAGCATTTGTTGCTCCACAATCTTGTGTTTTTTTTTTTTTTTTGTATTAATGTTGCTTTAACAGAAGTTCAAGTTACCCTTGCCTAGGGCACTGACACAACTTCGTACCATGACAGAGAGTGGCTTTTGGACTTGTTGCTGGTAAAAGACTTGATGGTCCTTTTCTTCTTTGTTCCAGAGCACACAGTATCCATTTCTTTCAAAAAAGACCCAACATTTTGATTCATCCGACTGTAATACATGTTTCCACTTTGCAATGGTCCGTTGCAGACAGTCGTGTGCTGTCCTAGGTTTAGATGCACTTTTTAATGCATGGTTCATCTCAAACAATTTATTAGCCGAATAACCAAGACGAATACATGGCCAGTATTGATCAAAGAATTGTGATTACACAGTGATTGCCTGTTGGCACCATTCATGTAATGTATATGAGAATCAGGATGCCAGTAATCTGAGCAAATGCATCTCTGAGTTCCATCTCTCATTTCAGCATTTTTCCCGCAGCATACTTAATCATAAAATTGCACTTGATTTCCTCAGAAAGTTAAAAGCAGTCATGCATTATAAATATGTTTTTAGCAATAATGTAAAACACAGTTAATTATTAAATGATAAAATATTGGAATTATTTGATAAAATCTATTTAATGAATATATCACTCATCTCATGAATGAAATTCATTTAAGATTTAAGCCAGATACAGACATTGGAATGAAGAGGAAAACTGGGTCGGTTTTAAATGACAATAGTACTACAATTAGGAAGAGGAAAATGAGAATCATTTTAGCACTGATAAGTAAAAATATATATTACCTTTCAATCATTGAAGTGTCATCACAGCATAAGTCACTGCACAAACTGGTGACAGATTTATATGCAGTACATTAAAGGCGATGACTGACGTCATGTGTCATTGGGGGTTCAGAATTGTATACCTTAGTGCTTTTCGCCTTTAAGGGCTTTATCTGACGCCCAGCGGGAAGCTTGAAGAGAGTATTTTTGCTACTTTCTGACTGACGCAAATACCATTAACCCGCCCAGCATCCAGTCTGCCCAAAGAGGGAATGCATTTGCGCCAAATTGAGCACCCATGGGCGTGTTGGTCTTTTTTCTTTTTTCTTTTTTTAATAATCCGCCACCACCAGGTTAAACTGCACTTTGAGAGGTCAGACGATTCCTTAACATTCGCATTCACCAATGCTTTGGAGTCAGTCAGCTTCTCTCAGAGTGTCGTTGGCCCAACATATTTTCATGGTCATACCTTAGACCTGGTCCTCAGCTTTGGCGTTGATATTGGGAACGTCAAAATTCATTCACATAATCCCAGTATGCCTGACCATTGTTTTATTACATTCTGATTTCAATTAGCCTACCCTGTATTCTCAGAAGCTAAAATGTACACAGGTGGTATTTTCATGACAACAGCTTCCACAAAATTCATTGAGGTTTTCCCATCTCACAACCCCCATTTCCAGAAAATTTGGGACGCTGTTTAAATTGTAAATAAAAACAGAATGCATTGATATGCAGATCTCAAGAAACCCACATTTTATTAACAATAGAACACAGACAACATATCAGATTTTGAAAGTGAGACATTTTGCCATTTCATGAAAAATATTTGCTCATTTTGAAATTGATGGTAGCAACACATCTCAGAAAAGTTGGGAGAGGGGCAACAAAAGGCTGGAAAAGTAAGTGGTGCTAATAAAAAACAGCTGTACGAGCATTTTGCAACTAATCAGGTTAATTGGCAACTGGTCATTAACATGAATGGGTATAAAAAGAGCATTTTAGAGAGACAGAGTCCCTCAGTAGTAAAGATGGACAGAAATTTAACAATCTGAAAAAAACTGCATCTAAAAATTGTGGAACAATTTCAGAAAAATATTCCTCAATGTCAAATTTTGAGGACTTTAAATTTACAGTACATATATATATATATATCAAAAGATTCAGAGAATCTGGAGAAAACTTTGTGCACAAGGGACAAGTCCAAAGATCAATATTGGATGCTTGTGATCTTAGTGTTCTCAGATGGCACTGCATTAAAAACAGGCATGATTCTGCACTGGAATACACTGCATGGGCACAGAAGTACTTCCAGAAATCATTGTCTGTGAACACAGTTCGCCGTGCAATCTTCAAATGCAAGCTGAATTGTATAAGGCCAAGAAGAAGCCATATGCGAACACCATCCAGAAACATTGCCGTCTTCTCTTGGTCAAAGTTCATTTAAGCTAAGTATATACTCCCATATACATTTATTTCTCTTTCATTCTTAACAATTCAGTATCAACATCATATGAACAACTACTAAAAACAGAATTAAAGTGATGGCTCATTTACATAAATTATGCTAATTAGGTCCCGAGATGGCTACCGCAATGTGGAACTTGATCAAGTACCTCAGGCAGGATATCTCTAAAACTTCTTTTTACTTTAATCTCAAATTTTCACTGATCATTTATGCTTATATAGTGCATGTTCTGATCAGAGGGATTTCAGTAATAATATTTCTTTGATGGCTGGTGATATTCAGACGCCAAACGCAGCGGCCAGTATAAAAGGGGGAACTGCAGAAGAGAGAGAGAGACACAAATGAAATAAGAGAGCGAGACTCGCGCTTCCAACGGACCTAGATGTTGTCCGAGGCTAGGAAGCAAGGCAAGCTCGACAGAACAAAAAGAAAGGGAAAAAACAGAAAGATTCCCTTGCTATCTAGAAGTTCTGCTCAAATATGCAGCTAAACCCCCAAACAACTCTCTTACTAGAGACCTTACCGGCTAAAGTGCAAACATAACACTGACACTCTAGCAAGGGAAGTGAGGCGGAACTAGGGCTTAAATAGAATCCAGGCGACATCCCCAATTAATGCCAGCTGGCCCAGGGATCCGATTGAGAGCAAAACGATATCGTCCTGGACGAGAGCAACAAAGAAAGCTCTCCAAGCCTCCAAACCATGACAGGACCCCGCCTTTTAAGGGGCAGCTCCAGAAGTCCCCATGGAACCCCGTGCGTGGAACTCAGAAATTAGCGTGGGTTTCAGAATATCCCGCAAAGGAACCCAGCAGCGCTCCTTGGGGCCCTCCCAGTCCATGAGGAACTGGACCCTACGAATAACACGCCTCTCGGCAAGAATGCTGCGCACGATGTAAACCGGCCCCCCCTCAACCATTCCTGGTGGCGACGGGGGTGTGTCGGCAGGTGCCAGGATGCTAGTGCTAACTGGCTTAATCCGAGAGACATGAAAAGATGGATGGATGCGTAAAGATCTCGGGAGCTTTAACTGGACCGTGACCGGATTGATCTTCCGCACTATCTTGAACGGGCTAATATAGCGGGGCACCAGTTTTCGGGATTCAACCCTCAAGAGGAGGTCCCGGGTAGACAGCCAAACTCTCTGACCGACCCGATAAGATGGGGGTCAAACGACGCCTTCTGTCAGCAGAGGATTTATGTTTGAGCCCTGAGTGCCACAGAGAAGAACAGACCCTGGTCCAAACTGACCGACAGCGACAAATGAAATGGTTGATCAAGGGAACCTCAGAATCATTCTCAGTGTCAGGAAACAGCGGGGGTTGGTAACCCGCCTGAGCCTCAAACGGGGAAAGACCCATGGAGAAATTACTCAGTGATATCAGATCAGATACAGGCAGCCCCATGACGAAGTCTAACGCAATATGCGTCCAAGGGCGCCTGGGATTGGGAAAAGGTCGCAACAGACCAGAGGGAGGGAGGTGGGAAGTCTTGCTCCTGGTGCATGTGCCACAAGCAGCAACAAATTCCTGAATGTCTCTCATCATACCAGGCCACCAAAAACATTGGGCCAGGAACTGCTTAGTCCGATGGGCCCCCGGGTGCCCAGCCAAGTGGGAAGAATGTCCCCACTGGAGGACCTGTGGCCTAACTGTAGGTGGAACAAACAAAAAGCCAGGAGGCTCCCACCCAGGACCAGGGTCAGTCTTTAAAGCCTCCTGAACCACTGCCTCAATCTCCCACTGAATGGGTGCAACCACCAGAGCAGCCGGAATAACTGGCTCCAGGGTAGGATCGCGGTCAGAGTGGTCGTAAATTCGTGAAGGGGTGTCAGGCTTAATGTTTTTTGAGCCCGGTGATAGGTCAGTGTAAAATCAAAGCGGTTAAAGAATAATGACCTCCACGCCTGCCGGGAATTACGTCGCTTGGTTTGCTGAATACACTGGAGGTTTTAATGGTCGGTCCACACCACAAAAGGGTGTTCAGCTCCCTCTAACCAGTGGCTCCACTCCTCAAGCGCCAGCTTTACCGCCAATAACTCCCAGTCACCAAGACTTTAATTGCGTTCTGCGACGGACAAAGACTGGGAGAAGTATGCGCATGGGTGTAGCTTATGGTCCCAATGAGGACACTGGGACAAAATAGCACCCACACCCACCTCCGAAGCATCTACCTCCACAACAAATGGGAGGAAGGGATCGGGCAAAACCAGAATCGGCTCTGAGCTAAAACGTTTCTTTAATTCCTGAAAGGCAGCATCAGCTGCTGGAGACCAAAAAAAATGCTGAGGAGGTAGTCTTCTTGGTGAGCGCAATAACGGGGGCAGCAACTGCGTTAAAATTGCGGATAAACCTCCTATAAAAATTAGCAAAGCCCAGAAAGTGTTGGACCTCTTTAACACTCTGCGGTGCAAGCTAATTCCTGACCGCAGCCACCTTGTCTGAGTCCATACAAACCGACCCTTTAGAAACAATAAAGCCCAGGAATGAGGCAGTTTGGGCGTGAAAAACACATTTATCGGCTTTAACAAAAAGCTTGGCATTAAGGAGGGCCTCAAGCACACGTCTGACATGTTGCTTATGCTCGGAGTGTTGAAGAAAAAATCGAAATGTCGTCAAGTTAAACGAAGAAGAATTTCTCCAACATCTCTCGGAGAATGTCATTAACGAATGCCTAAAACACCGAGGGGGCGTTAACCGACCCGAAAGGTAAGACCAAATATACGTAGTGCCCGTCATGAGTTTTAAATGCCGTCTTCCATTCGTCCCCCTCCCGAATGCGAACCAAGTTGTAAGCATTTCAAAGATCTAGCTTCATAAAAAATGACGCCTCCTGCAGACGTTCACAGACGTTCATGAACGAAAGGGGGTACTGGTTTTTAACGGTGATCTTATTCAAACCCGTATAATCAATACAGGGTCTCAGACCGCCATCCTTCTTCCCCACAAAAAAAATCCCGCTCCGGCAGGAGACATGGACGGCTGAATAAAACCATTAGCAAGAGCTTCCTAAATATATTCTCGCATGGCCTTACGCTCAGGACCTGACAGCGAGTATAGCGAACCCCTGGGAGGAGTTGTACCAGGGTAGAGATTGATCTCGCAGTTGTACGGATGATGGGGAGGTAACATCGATGCTCGTTGCTTACTAAACACTTCGGCGAAATCAACATAGTCATTAGGAACATCAGAAGGCAAGCTAAAGTTTAGGGTGGCCCCAAATTCCTCACCCTGCTCCTAATCTAATGTCTCCCTGACTGATTCAGAATCGCTAAAATCCTCTAAAAGGTAATCGTCCTCTGGCTGTCGCCAATGAAATTGAGGATCCCGTTCCAACCCCTCCTCTGCCCCTTTCTCTAGTCCAGGAGGGTACGGTGATATAGCCTCCTCACACTCGCTCCCGGCATCAGCTTCCATAGCTTGATGACGGGGAAAACAAGTTTCATTATCTCTACAATGAGAATTGCAATTGGTGCCCCAGCGGACGATAGGATTGTTCTGTTCCTCCCAACTGATGCAAGGTCTATGATCCCGTAACCATGAATGCCCTAAAACAATGGGAAAAGCAGGGGAACTGATAATAAAAAACCGAACCTCCTCAGAGTGGCCACCAAAGGAAATTAACATATTTAGCGGTTCAAAAACTTTGGTTGTAACTCCCGTTCCAAGCGGGCGACTGTCCAAAGTTCTGACAGAGCGTGCCTGTGAAAGAGTAATGGTGGGAACGGAGTGCGTCGTAGTCCACTCAATATCAATGAAACAGTTTACTGCGCCTGAATCCACGAACGCTTCAATAGTAACTCTCTTGCACCCCACAGTCAGTTCAATAGGAATTAGTGCTCGGTAGGGAAATCAGGTCTGCCCCTGTAGCGCCCCCCAAATTGCTAGAGGGGTTTTCCGTTTTCCCTGAAGCTTCGGACAACTTGGACGGGTATGACCTGGCTTATTACAATTAAAGCAGATTATTTTTCTGCAAGTAGGTTTATTAGTCCGACTGTCAAACAAACTATCAACTTGCATGGGCTCGACCGGAGAAGAATTTTCAGTGGATGATGGTATAGGAGCCGCACGCTCGCCACTAGCAACTTTAGGCCCATTGTCAGCAAGCGGCAATCTGTTCAGCTTCCCCTATTGTGTTCGCATATGTGGTTGTCAATTCGCACATCTGTACGAAGAGTCTAATGTCGAACAGGGTTCCAATGTAGCCAATGCGTCCTTTATCTCCTCAATAAGAGCATGACTGAATACAGTCATAAGAGGAGCCTCAGGCCAGCCTATCTCTGTGGCCAGAGAGCAAAAAGCAATAGAGAACTCAGCTGCACTTTCTTTGCTCTTTTTCAGGTGCATTAAACGCATAGCTGCGTGCTGACTACAAATGTCTTGATCAATTACAGACACCATTTCTCTAACAAGAGCCTCCACAGAATCTACGACCGGTAAATTAGATCTGATTAATGGGCTGACCCAAGTGAGTGCTGTGCCAGCTAACAGGGATAACATAAATGCTACCCGAGAATCCTCATTAACGAATCGTGACGGCAGAGCCTTAAAAAATATTTCACACTGGGCAATGAAATCCTTACATTTTCCGCCCTCGCCACTATATCTTTGGGGCAACTGTAACTTAGGTTCTCGGGGAAGATGTATGGGTGGTGCTTCTGCAACTTTTTTTGAAACTTGTGCAGAGAGAGACCTGACACTCTCAGATAAGCTTAACAGAACGCTTTCCTTGTTCTGTAGCGAGTCCTCTTGAAGGTGGAGTCTCTCAACTAGTTCAGATTGTTGATTGCCCAAGCCTGAAAGCCCTTTAGCAAAGCTAGCCAACATATCTTGCTGGCTGGCAACAGCCCTCTTAATTTCAGCCACCGCTGGTGTCTCCATGGTGGCTAGAGCAGTGGTTCTCAAGTTCGGTCCTGGTGCCCCCCTGTGTATGCTGGTTTTCGTTCCAACTACAATTGCAATTCTAGGATTTTAAAAAGCTGTTACTTTGTCTAAATTAGCAGCATTCCATGTTTTGAGCAGTTATTTACAATCTTAAGTGACATTTGGATGGACATATCCATTCTGCTATGAAAAATAAAAACCCTTGAACATATTGTGCTTAATTTTCAATATTGCTAGGATTTTCAGATGAAAACATTTTTACACAGATCAAATTAGACTCTGAGAAAATCAATAAGCTCTACAGGTGTTTTGAGTTTTTCCCAAATAACCTGCCTGAACCAAATGAAGTCAACAGGAAACACAACAAGTGTGACTCAATTGTTTGCCAAGTAAATTGTCGAGTTTTGCCACCATGTGTCAAGAGTTTCACCAATGAGGAACCATTTGATTATTTACGTTGATTAAATGTTTGGTGAAATTGTTTCCCTCTGCCAATATTTACAATATATCTCAATGTGGATATTCGCATAAATGCACCTAATTAAAACAAATCATCAGCTTGTTAAAATCTAAAGATTGCAATTGTAGTTGGAACAAAAACCAACATACAAAGGGGGGCGCCAGGACCGAACTTGAGAACCCCTGGGCTAGAGTGTACTGTGATGGGTGTTGAGTATTAGACGCTAAATGCAGCAGCCAGAATTAAAAAGGCAAAAATAGCTGAGAACGGGGAGACTCAAAAAGAATAAAAATGTGAGACTCGCGCCACCAACGGATCCGGAAGTCATCTGAGGCAGAAAGCAAGCAAGCTCGAGGGTATAAAAAGAAAAGGGAAAATAAAACAAAGATTCCCTTGCTCACTACCACTAAACCTCAAATATGCAGTTAACGTCCCTAACAATTCTGGCTAGAGACCTTTCCGTCTAAAGCGTAAAAGTGACACTGACAAACTGTGAACATGAATAAAAACATTTCAGATGAAATGTGGAGTTTTGTATGTGATAATAGAAGCAGGGCAGATGGATCGCAGGTATGGTATTAATGATCAGATAGGATTCAAAATTGATTTTTCAGATATTTGAGGGTAACAAGTCAACCTGTGCAGGACAGTGAATCCACTTATCCAAACATCTGACGCCCATTTTCACTCTGCGTCATGTACTCTGTTAAAGTTTATGTTTTGTATGATGGAAGGAAAATCACGCACTGCTCTGGACATGATATGCCATGTATTCAATATTCAGTTGTGCTCAACAGTTTGCATACCCTGGCTGAATTTGTAAATTAAGTAACATTCTTCCTTGCAAAATGCCTCCAGCTCCCACAAATTCTTTGGTCATCTTGTTTGAACTGCACAGTTGAGATATCCCCAAAGTGACTCAATGATATTGAGGTTAGCAGACAGTGATGGCCAATCCAGAACCTTCACCTGTCTTTTCTTTAACCACTGGAGAGTCAATTTGGCCTTGTGCTTTAGATCATTGTCATGCTGGAAAGTCCAGGTGCATCGCATTCGCAGCTTTTTTGCTGAAGAATGCAAATTGTCTGTCAGTATTTTCTGATACCATGCTGCATTCATCTTGCCCTCAAAAGATTCCCTGTGCCGTGAGCTCACACACCCCCAAAACATCAGAGAACCACCACCATGCTTTACAGTGGAAATGGTGTTGACTGCTCTCCCTACATAGCGCTTATGGTTGTGACCATAAAGTTCTATTTTGGTCTCCTCATTCCAACTGACAGTATTCCAGAGGTTGTGTGGTGTGTCAAGGTGTGGTCTGGCTTATTTTAGGAAGGCCTTTACTGGGATTGGCACAAGAAAGGCTTCCTTCTTACAAATCGACCAATGCAGCTCACTGTTGTTTAGTTACCTCCTTTTTGTGCTCCTTGAAACAACCTCATCATCTCTTTCCAGGGCATCCTGTATTTCTCGAGGTAGCTTGTGGATTTGTCTTTGTGTCCCGTACAATTCTCCGGGCAGTTTGGGCTGAAATCTTTCTTGGCCAAACTGACTATGGCTTGATATCAACCGAATTTCCATTTCTTAATCACGAACTGAACAGTACTGGCTGGCATTTTAAAGTCCTTGGATATCTTTTTATATCTTTTCCCATCTTTAAAAAGTTGAACTACCTTGTTACAAAGGTCTTTAGCCAGTTCTGTTCCGCTCCCCATGGCTCAGTGTCTAGCCAGATTAGTGTATCCACTCAGGTGTTAACAAACTCAGCGACTATACAAAGACACAAGTTACAATTTAAAAAGCCACAAGTGTGAAACTGTTAATAGCAATTTAAACCTGAGTGTGTCACCTTGTGTCAATATAATAAGGTCAAAAATTCAAAGGTATGTAAACTCATTATGCAGGGCTTTGGTTGATTTCAATTATCATTATAATTTAAAAAGGAGCCAAACACCTTTGTGATGATAAATGACTTCACGTGATCAGTATTCTCAAATAAAAGTTTTTTGCACGATGAGTGATATTTTCAAAATAAATTGGAACATTTCACATATTCAGCAAGGGTATGCAAACTTTTGAGCACAACGGAGTAGGCTAACCACTATTCCGAAACAGCCACTCCTCCAGGGTAAGACAGCCAAAATGACAGAGATCATCAGTATTAAGGAGTCATGGTTTTATTCTGAATATTTCGTGAGCATCTACAAGCGTAACTCCACTTGTTGAATCGCATGGATGGATTAAGTTCCTTTATAATTCAAGTGGCCTACATTGGAGCGTTCTGTGATGGGGATGTCAATTGCACTAACCATTATGACTTGTATTTTTTTAATATCTTGATAATAATCTTTTTCATTGTAATCTAATCATCTTATCTTTAATAGTTTTCATGCGTGAATGCTGCTGCTTGTCCCTGTGTAGTATGTTACAAACAGAGTGTCTGTGCATTGTGAATTCGCCTACAAAGGCGCATAATACAATCTTACGAACCAAAATTCCAAAAAAGTTGGGAATTTGTGTAAAATGACAAGAAAAACAGAATGCAATGATTTGCAAATCTCATAAACTGACATTTTATTCACTATAGAACAAAGACAACATATCAGATGTTGAAAGTGACACATTTTGCTATTTCCTGAAAAATATCAGCTCATTTTGTATTTGATGGCAGTAAGAAAGAGTATTCTCCCCTTTCCCCTTGAAATACTGAGCAGCCTCACAGACCTTCTCTTTTTGTGTATCTTCCCTCTTCTCCAAAGCAAAATTAAGCACTTTTTCCTCGTAATCATAAATTGAAGCACTGATTACTAAAACCCCGCAAGTCAAGTCAAGTGTGGCTTATGGGGTTTTAGTAATAGGTGCTTCAATTTCTTCCATGTGTTCCATTCCATTAGCTGCAATAATAAGATGCCGATCGGTAAGAAATGGAAAACAAACTTTGTGAGATTTTTTTTTTTCCACAAAATAATTCTGGGAACTATGATCAATATCCTGATAATGTCAATAATGTTGCAGAAGGTCTGTGCATCCTTAGCTGCAGAAGCGCAAGTATAAACACTTGGCCCATTTGTGAATAATGCACTCAATGCAAGCCAAGCAAATTACTCTTGGCTATTTCTCAATCATTTTCCTTTATTGACGCGTTTTTCCAATTACAGTAATCATCCACTGCCAATTGAACATCTCTCCCCATGCGATCTGACAGCGATGAAATAATGGGCAAAATTCAGTACAGAAAAATTATTTAAATATTAATAGGGCTATGTTCTATGAAAGAAACTTCCACGCTACCTTTTCTGCTCATCAGAAAATTGCGCTTCATGATGGTTTACATTAATTGTTTAAAAACCAAAAAACTTCCATGCATAAAGAACTCAATTCTGCGTGAGAATCTCATAAATTTGTGTTGATTGAAAAATGACTGATCCACATTCCAAGGAAATATCGCCTTTCACTCTCGGTTCAGCGCAGGTTGTGTACTCATCTCATATGCGAGAGAATTGACAGGTTTGCAATTTTGAATAACGCTTTAAATGCACCAAATACGCGTCCAAATAATTGACTGTCATCTTACCTAAACGGAAAGAACTAGCAGCACCTGATAATGCGGAGTGTTCTCAGAGTGAATCTTTTATTTTTTTTTAAATAAATTTGAAGTGAATCTATTGTTAATTATGAAAATGACTGAGAACAAATCAGGACTAAAAATTATTTTAAAGAGATGTTCTGTGCCTCCCCAATTCCCAGTTCTGGCACTGCCACTGGACAATGCAGAAGTATAAAACACTTTTATACCTTTTATAATAACTTTAAAAGGAGAATGACGTGCATAATTTAAGCACTGAAGTGATTTCTTTAACTGGTACAAAATTTAAAAAAATCATACTTTAGTGTTTACATCAGGTTCAATTTTTTTGTCTTACATGTGAAGTACCTGAGGAACAGTGGTCGGACCGCATTGTCCCTCAGTCCATAAATGAGAGGACTTAAACATCTGGGAAGAATTATGAGGGAGATAAAGTTCAAAATTTGCAAATACAAGAACGCAGATGAACCATTTACAGTCATACTCTCAAAAATTCCATACAGAACGGAGGTAAGGCACAGTCCAAGCTGGATCATGTGGAGTAGCACAGTCTTAAGGGCTTTGCTGGCTGAAACCTTGTTTGTGGAGACAGACCTAGCCAATATTATAATGCCAATGTAAGTGTATATGATGATCAAAGCCACGAACGCAAAGTAAAAACTGTTTAATCCTTGGCCCAATTTTAGATGCCATTCAGAAGGGAACAGACCTGGCCTGGTGCATTCTGTGTATGCAGTGAGAGAGAGAGGTGTCTTTACAATGATGTAAAACATGTCAATAATGAAGTTAAGGGAGCCAAAAAACCAAACCACTCCAACTGCAATATTTGTCCTTTTTTGTGTGGCAATCTCAGTGTGTCTTAGGGGGTAGCGGATTGCTACATAACGCTCAAGGGACATGACTGCCAGATTTAAGGGGGTAGTAGTATATGTTGTGGCAGGCATCAATGTCAGCAGGGCACAGACAGCTTTAATCAGGTGGAAGTGTGCCGCACCAATCGCATAAAGCACTGTGGTACCAAGTAAGTGGGCAGAGTCACTTAATAGCATGTTGGCAAAAAGGATGTAACGGGAGGTCTCACTGAAGGTGGGTTTTGTCCTGAGGGTGAAGAACATGACACTGTTCACATAAATGAAAAATACTGAGGTTGTCATCACAACAACTACTCTTGTCAAGGTCTCTGTATCCAAATGTAGCAGGAAGGATTGCTGGTGTATGAAAGTGAACTCTTCCGATGAATTTGTATCCTCCATTCACTTCTACCTGAAAATAAACATATTAATTATAAATCACATGAATATTAGAACTGAGCAGTGCACAATATATTGTAATTCAAGGTACAGTATATGAGTGTTTGTGTGTGTGGACAAATAAAAAAAAATTGACAATTCGTGACACTTGGACATTTTTGTTTAGATTTTTTGGAATAGTTTGTGTTCTTCACCCGTAAAGTATTTGGTATCAGCAAATTAGTGTGAATCACCAGTTAGTTTCAATGCAATTATGAAAGAGGTAAACCACAATTGCACGTCAACAAATCCCCAATTTTAACAGCCTTTATTTCAAAATCACAAAATGTCTTGAACATACACATACACACATGCACGCACAAACACACACACACACACACACACACACACACACACACATAAAATACAAAAAAAGTAAAAGAAACGAAAATGATATAAAACTGAAGGCAGTCCAGTCAATCATCTGCAAAAGGTAAAGTTAAAAATACCTTTATACACTGCAATGGTGTGCCAGCATTAGAGGTTGCAAGTTTTGTGGCCTGATCTTTATATATATTTGTGTTTGTGTGTGTGTGTGAGAGAGAGAGAGAGAGAGAGAGAGATGAATTTGCTGTGTCACATCGTATATTCTACGGGGATTAAAGTTCATTTGGAGTCCATATAGGCCATTTACTGTATGTGAGATTAGTGTGAATCCGAAGAGAGAAAAGAAAAAAGAGGGGGCGGGGGACGCTAGTCTGCAAGGTTGGCATCCATTGGTACCAATCACGTCACGTTCGAAATACCCACGTGATAATTGAGTCTGATTTGAGTTTTCTACCTTAATTGTAATTACAACGAGCACATCACCCATAGCTAAATGGGAAAGTCAGATTTTTTTTTTTTTTTTTTAAAGAAAAACATATATTTGTGGTTATGATTCATATCTTTTACCACTTACTTTATTTTGTCCCTGGACATCTGTGAAACGTCTGTCAAAATTAATTTTTCATGACAATTAAAAGGTTATCCATCTTGCAGCTACGTAAATCATTCCCGTACACCAGAGAGAGCCTGAAGGCTTACAGGGCACGGATGCCTTATCAATATAGACCAACTCTCTGGCATCTGGGGACGTAAAATGTCCATGCGATCATAAAACATGTGAGTAATTAAACAACAATTAACTACTTTATCTTGGCGGTGGATAAGTCTAGAGTGCTACTATTGCTTGTTTGTTCTGAAGTACAAGTAAGACTGTTCCTGTTCAGTATAATGGCCATAGGACTATGTCAATCTTAAAAACAACGCACTAGCCTACCACACGCATATATTTCATTTATGTTAGCGTTTTTGATCAGCAGTTATTTGAACGATTGTCTACAGTTGCAGATTAAGCAGTTTGATCATTCCCTCTGCATTCGGTCTCCTAATCCAATGAAGGTAACCTGGCTAGCTAATTCTCCAGGCTCTGTTTATTTTAACTGGAAGGCCTAGCAAAGGTAATTCACCACTATTTATTCCTTTAAAAAAAGTTGCTTTCTGTGTCAAACCATTAAACGCGTGGAAAACATTTGCCGGGAAACGTTAAAAACAGAAACATGATGTGAATGAATTCAATATACCACAGTGCAGTCTACTTTAAATGAACATACTGCTTTATGAAACTATTGTTAGTCAAACGCAACAATTGTAGCCTTTTACATCGTGCTAGAGGAAAATGAAACCGCTAGGTGAGTGTTTCTGTAGCTATGGTGTGCCACAAAAGAATACAGTATGGCAGTAATGGAAAAAAGTGCAAGCTCGCTATCAGTCTGAAGCGTGTCACAACCCAGATAGCAAGCTCCTTCGCTCCGGATCTGCCCCGGCTCTGAGCCGCATCAGCTGGGGTCGGCACAGAGCCGGGGCAGATCCAGAGTGGAGGTGCTTGCCGTCTGGGAAGGCTGCTCTTCGTGCTATTCAGACGCCTCTGCGCCCCCGGGTGCGACAGCCTCCGCAACGGAGGTTCAACAATTCATTGCCGTCAGTCTGTGCAACCAAAAAGTGCGCGTATGTTCTTTTATAGCAAAACACGATGGTTGACACGATGGATGACCTCTCACAATGGTTTTACAAATGAAATAAAAACATATATATTGAAAAGTTGTATAGATGGTTGATTATTTGAAAGAGTAAAAACTGAGACAAGCTTTGCTAAATATTATTATTATTATTATACAACCTCACGTCCAAAAAGGATGGGATGCTGTTTTAATGTACAAAATGGAATGCAATGATTTGCATACCACTGACACTGTTATAAATTAACTAAATTTAACAGATTAACGCATCATCTCCTTGTTATGTTAACTGTACGTAGAGTCCTGCAAGCATTTAACTGTGGTTTACAGTTAATATATATAGTACCTCTGTTATAAACGGATTTTAAAATTACGGTTAAACTAATTGGTAAAAAAAGGTGCCAGTTAAAATAACTGCCAAAAAATGTGCCAGTTTATAACATGCAAACCCTATGTCTAATTGAAAATAGTACAAATACAAAGGCAACATAACAAATGTTGAAACAAAGAAATTTTATTGTTTTTTGAAAAATATCTGCTCATTTTGAATTTTATGTCAGCAACATGTTCAAAGAAGTTGGGACGGGGGCAACAATGGACTGGAAAAGTTGTGTGATATTAAAAATACACCTGGTGGAACATCTCTCAGCTAATTAGCTTAAAAAGCAACAGGTCAGGAAAATGACTGGGTCTGAAAAATCTTTCAGAAGTAATGATAGCGAGGGTGTCTCCACTCTGGAAAAATGCATGGGCAATTAGTTCATTGATATAAGAATGACATTTCTTGATAAAAATTGCAAAGAATCTGGTGATTTTATACTCTATTCTACATAACATCATGAGAAGATTCAGAGAATTCAGAGAAATCTCTATGCAAGGCTCAAGGCCAGAAACCATTATTGAAAAACTGTGATCTGTCGGCATCAAATTCAAAATGAGCATATATTTACAAAAAACAATAAAATTTCATCTGATATGCTGTCTTTGCACTATTTTCAATGAAATATAGGGATTAAATGATTTACATATAATAGAATCATTGAGTTTCCAGGGGGCTCAACTCCAATGAATGTGAGGTCTGCATATCTTTTAACAAAAAGGGAACTTTCTTGTAATTTCAGCCAAAAGTATCCCAATGACACTCTCTGGTAAAAAGAAAAAGTAAAAATATATGGTAAATGGGAAATATGAATTGGCTGCGGCTTGAAAAAATTTCAGTCAAAAGATTTTTCTTTGCGTTAATCCCTGATTCTAGCCTCTGGGGTGTTTAAAATGACTTGCCTCTGAGTTTAGAGTTGGCTTTTGTTTATGAGTGTACATTTCTGGCATTTTGATTAAAAGTCCCTTATTATGTCACCAGGTGTACAGCTAATTTCTTATTACAAGCCATTTTAAAATCTGTTCCCTCTTGACATCACATGGGGAAGTAACCAACCAGAGGCAAAAAGAACTTATAACCCTCAGCCAAGCAGTCAATCAGATTTCATTATTTTGGGTGGTCACTCCCCCTTGTGATGTTCGGTACGGGAAACTTTGAGCTGGCTCATATTGGCTAATTTGCCATGCACCTGGTGGCATAATAGGGAACTTTAAATGATTAATAGTCCATTGGGGTCAATGTGCAGGTGTCTGGAATGGAGGCTATCACAGTAAGGCTACCTGTGTATGGCAACATTGTAACAGAGCAACCTAAATTGCAGATACAAAATGACAGATATAGATTAAGAATTGTAATTACATCACCAAGAACAGGAACGTGGCTGGTAGGAACAAGCAAGGCAGGAACAGGACCATGTTAGACAGGAAAACAATGGACAACCTTGTAATCAATGAACTGACAAAGAGAAGCTTAAATACACTGAGGCAACAAGTAACAATGGGAAACAGGCACAAGGGAAGTCGTAAGGAATTCCCAGAGGAATAGAGGAGGTAACAGGACAATAATTCAATTAACAAAAACTGGGAGAAACTGTAACATGGATCAAAATATAAAGCAGAGGACATGGGATATGACACCCTTGTGCTGATGGGTACTCCGGTCCAGATGGGCCGCAGTGTCTGCAAACGTTTATTGTCTCCTTTCAATCAGCAGGTAATTAGTGCCAAGAAAATAAGGTATTTGGACTAATTATCCTATCAGTTAATAAATTTTATCACTTGTGCGGAAATGCTCTGAAAACCTGCAGACAATGTGGTCCTCTAAGACCAGAGTTGCCCATCCCTGCAGCACAACATGATTTAAAAAAAAATAAACTACTATGCATAGTACTTCCAAGTCAAGACGATATAGAAATGTACTGAACAGAGCAGAAGTACTCAGTTCACTAACACTATTTGTTATAATGTAAATATCAATCAGTTTTGAGAACTTCCTTACAGTGCACTAAAGAAGTACAAAACCCAAAACCAGTGAATTTGGCACGTTATGTAAATCGTAGATGAAAACAGAATACAATGATTTGCAAATCCTTTTCAACTTATATTCAATTGAATACACTGCAAAGACAAGATGTTTAATGTTCAAAGTGAGAAACCTTTTCTTTTTTTTTGCAAATAATCATTAACTTAGAATTTAAAGGCAGCAACATTGCAAAAAAGTTGGCACAGGTGCCTTTTTACCACTGTGTTACATCGCCTTTCCATTTAACGTCACTCAGTAAACATTTGGGAACTGAGGAGACCAATTCTTGAAGCTTTTCAGGTGGAACTCTTTCCCATTCTTGCTTGATGTACAGCTTAAGTTGTTTTAACAGTCCGGGGTCTCCGTTGTCGTATTTTACGCTTCATAATGCGCCACACATTTTCAATGGGAGACAGGTCTGGACTACAGGCAGGCCAGTCTAGTACCCGCACTCTTTTACTACAGAGCCATGCTGTTGTAACACGTGCAGAATGTGGCTCGGCATTCTCTTGCTGAAATAAGCAGGGGCGTCCATGAAAAAGACGTTGCTTGGATGGCAACATATGTTGCTCCAAAACCTGTATGTACCTTTCAGCATTAATGGTGCCTTCACATATGTGTAAGTTGCCCATGCCTTGGGCACGAATACACCCCCAAACCATCACAGATGCTGGCTTTTGAACTTTCCGCCTATAACAGTCTGGATGGTTCTTTTCCTCTTTGGTCCGGAGGACACGACGTCCACAGTTTCCAAAAACAATTTGAAATGTGGACTTGTCAGACCACAGAACACTTTTCCACTTTGCATCAGTGTTGTGATCTGTGAATTATTCTGCTTGTCATGTTTAAGTTCTGTGCCTGGCTTAGCCATGTATGCTTTTTGTGTTTAGTGACCACTGCCTGCCCTTTGACCATTCTTAGGATCATGTATTGTGTTTTTGGTAATTTAGATTTCATGTTTTATTATTTTTTCATGCCTCAGTTTTAATGCCATGTTTTCATTTCCATGCATTGCACTTCGTCTACCCTGTCTTGTCTTGTGTAGGTCTTTGCCCACGGTCCCTAGTCTTGCGTGCCACACATTCGGGTGATTTATTGGTTTCTGGGTTTTCAATCTTCCTTCATTATCTTGTGTGCTTCCTTCCTCTCTCTTTTACTATCTACTAACCATACTAACAGTTTGTTGTTTTGCTCCAACAGGTGCTTTACCCGTTTTTCTCTCGTGCTCCTCACTTGCAATTGGTCCATCTGGTGTTTCTGTTGTGAATCTGTCTTTGCCATCATGCCATGTCCCATGTTTCATGCCCATGCTCCAGTTCAAGTTCTGTGCCTGGCCTAGTGCCATGTTTTGATTGACCCATGTATTTAGTGACCTCTGCTCATGTCTGACCATTTTTTGATTATGTATTGTGTCTTGGTAATTTGGATTTCATATTTTATTTGCCATGTTTTAGTTCTGTTTATTCATGGCCATGTTTTCATTTCTATGCCATGTTTCTGTTCCATGCATTGCACTTCGTTCTCCCTCGTCTTGTCTTGGTTGTTGTATTTGCTCACGGTCCCTTGTTTAGCGTGCCGCTCATTCGGGTGATTTATTGGTTTCTGGGTTTCAATCTTCTTTCATTATCTCGTGTTCTTCCTTCCTCTTACTTTTGCTAACTTCTACTAACACATACTAACAGTTTGTTATTTTGATAATTACTAACCCTCATTAACATTGTATATTTTTACTAACTTACTAACATGCACTCGGGATTGTATAGCTGCACATACTAATTGACTAACGATCTCTCAGCAGTCGCTCAATTCTAATCTCCGCCTCCTTGCCTATCCCTAATTATCTCTGCTGCAGTTTTCCACTTACATCTCATGCTTTCCTTTTCTTTAGACTATGCACTTTTAGTACTCCTTAACCAGAGCTGTTGTTTGTTCATAGGATTGTCTTGTGATCCCTGTCTGCGTTTTGGCATTTGCCAAATTCATGTAATTAGATTATTCCTCATGTGTCACTCCTGATATTTGTATCATTGATTGCACCTGTTCTCCCTGGTCATGTGTTTCACCCGGATGTGTATATAAGATGTCTGTTTGGTTCACTTTCTTGTCAGATCGTTCTCCCTAGTTATCTTGTGCTACGTTTCTCGCCTTGATTTCTCAGTGTTTATGTTTCTGACTGGATTGCCCTACTTTTGATTTTTGCCTTTGTGATTTTGGATTACTGTTGCATCTGTGTGTTTTGACCATTTTTCTGCCCGACTACGAGATCTGTTCGCTGCCCTGGTAATGATTCGGATTACGTCCTGTGGATTCTGGCTTGTCTCTCTGATAGTACTATTCCTGTGTACCAGACCCATTTCTGTCCGATTGCGATAACTGATTGCTGCCCTGGTTTGATACCATTTTTGCCCAACTGGATTTCGACTTTTGGATTGTGGACTTTGTACTGTTTTTTGCCCTGGGGGGTCACCTGCGTTTACCAATAAAACAAGCTCTACTGCATTTCCTGGTTCTCGCATCTGGTTCCTGATCGCAACACAACAATCAGTCCATCTTAGATGAGCTTCCGAAACTTTATGCATGTTAAAAGTACAGATATTTGCATATGATTCCTTTAATGTCATCAGAAGTTGTTGCTGATTGGTCCTAGGGTTTACACATTGATAAGGAAGGAATATTCTACAATTGGGCCTCTCCCGAGCCTCTCAACTTTATTGGTTCAATAGACTCCCAACCCTCGGAAGTGAGCTCTATATGTGGGCATACGTAACCTCCAGCTAAAAGGCGCTACTGCATATCATGTCCTGTTGGAACTGAAGACAATGGAGATCCCAGATGGAAGTAAAAGAGAGGTGATCTGTCCTGTCGGACCAAACGGCTTCTCTTTATCTCCTAATACACGTGCAATACCTATTGATGAAACCGTCTGGCTCACCTAAGATTGCAAATACCCAAAAAATCCTGTTTCCCAACAGTCCCTCCTGTTTGACCCAACAGACAACCAATGATGAGATCAACTTCAGAGTGAAATATTTAAAGAAAATTATGCGGATACCAGGCCAGAGACCAAGAGAGCAAGCCATAGAGGCGACAGTGGCAAGGAAAAACTGCCCAGTTAAGTGGGAGAAACCTTGGACAGACCCAGGCTCTCGAGGCCCAATGTCATCCGTCAATGACCGGCACTGGAAGGCTATATGAAATAGGCATGAGTATGAGATGCAGAGGACCCACTGTTAGTGATCAGCTTTGCATAAGAGAAAAGAACAGGCAAGAAAAGTCAAAGAAACATTCCAAAAATATGTCATGTACATGGCCTATTACCAAGTACAGGCACTGCTACTTAAAAGTCCACAGACATAACAGCTCTGATTTGTTGGCATGTTTAGCTGTCATGTGTACCGGTTGCATTTAAATGTTATTATTGTCCATGGCACAGATCCCTCTGAGTCCTAAGACTGGGATCTTTATGTTGAAGATCATCATCTTGACAGGGGTGGTACTCCACAGTGGGAATGTCGGGTGGTGTTCAGATCTGATGGAGGTGATGTCCTGGAGGTCATCAGGTGTTGTTCAGCACAGATGATGTTCAACCCAAGTAGTGATGTCAGCGCAGATGACGATGTTCAGCGCAACAGGCATCGTTCAGCACAGCAGGCAGTGTCAGAAAGGTGGTGGGATACCTGCCGCTCAGAGGACAGACTCAAGGATTAATAACACCAAGCTGGCGCTGCGCAGCCGAGGGTCATTGTTGTTAAGCACAACTGTGACTGGAGTATAACGCAGCGCAGCTAGGGTCAAGCATTGTCCAGAACAGGAATGCCTTTGGGCAATGGGCTTTTACCGTGACCCATTGCCCAGACTCCAATATCTGTGCATTCTGTTCCCCCTCCTGCTGTTCATCTCTTGGAGCCTGTAATGATATAGCATGGTTAAGTTCTTCAAAATTTCAGTCAGGTTCAAATACTGAAAGAACAACACATCGCTTGGCATGAGACAGTATTTTAACCCTCCACAAAGGCCAGGGGCAAGGGACATTGCTCTGCCAGTGACCACCTCGTACGGAGACAGTTTGGTGATGTTGGTCTCATTGCCGTCAGTGCAGCCGGGAGACTCTGAACTCAGTCCCCCTTTTGCGACAACACTTTTGTTCATTTCCTTGAGAGTTATCGTTCGAGTGAGTGCTCACGTTCACAACAGCTGAGTGTTTGAACAATCCCCCATTGAGCTGCCTGACCAAGGCAGGAAACCTCGAAAAGACCAGTTAAGCATGTTGTGAACTGGCCAGGTTCACAACAAAAGAATGAATGAGTGTAATAATTGGGGCCAATAAGATGGCTTCCCATCAAGTGCAGTGGGGCGGAGACTGTCACTGCTAATGCAGCAGGCTGCGCTTCCTAGAAAAAAAGGGAGAGACCGGAGGCCGCAGCGTCCAGGTGAGAAGAATGATATGTAATAGGGCCCTGCACATCTCCATGGAGCTGAGTGTGAACAGCTGTTGCATGCCCTTGTTTAAAGACTGACCAAAGAAAGAAAGGTAGGTCAGAGCAAGACATTCCTTTTCAGTGCTTCCAGTAAAGCCTGCAAAGAAAAGCAGATTATCAACATATTGGAGGCTCTGTGTCCCTCCATACTGAGAACATGGCACTGTAGCAATAACTGATGCCATTACACAATGGAAAAGCGCAAGGCTATTGTGAAAATGCTCAGGAATGTGTGTCCAGGTGTACTGTGTACATCGTTGGTGAAAGCAAACCATGTAGCAAGTCTTCGGCAATGGGGGAGGTCCAGAAGTCATTTGCAATATCTAAAAAAGAAAACACACTCTGAGTGGGTTTCACATCAGCAGCAAAGTCTTAGGGTCAGAAACAATTGGAGCAAGTTTATCTGCTGCAGCATTAACTGTTCTGTATTCAATGGTCAAGCGAACAGAATTATCACCAACGCCCACATGATCAATGCAATGCCTAGTATGGGCAACTGGTAAGTCAGTAAAACGAGCAGAAGCACAAGTAGCAATTAGCATATCGGATGGCTGTCCTCCTAACCATGCACTCCGGTACGGTCCACAAGGATTGAGTTTCAATGCTTATGACTGAAAAGGAGGCAATCAATCCCAATTGTTTTAAGTTTTCCAGCACGGTGACAAGCAGTTCTCGACTTTGGTGCGAAGAGTCGTCTTTGCCAGTTCTTTATTCTGAGTTTGTACCCGAATTTGTTATTTAATCACGTTTTGCCTTCTTTGTTTGGTTTCAAATATAAGTGTACTATATGCGGCTATTTATTTATTTTATTTAGCCCACCATTCTAGCGACTCCGGGGTGGATCCGTTCGGATCCCCACCAGTCCCCTACATCTCATGTAATTCTTTTACATCGCCTATTTTTCCTGTAAATAAATAGTAACACATATTCTTGGGAATTCGGCGTTTCCTTTTCGGTGGACATCTTAAGTTAATGCGTGTTGTTTGGAGCGCTAATAAATGTTGCTTTTCACTTTTATATAGTCTGTTAGTTATTTTAATAGTACTATATTACAATTTGCACTTACAAGCCGAATAGAATTCATAGTATTCGGGATATTAAGCTCAGAGCGAATATGGTTTTACTTGCGAGCGCGTGTTACTTGGCCAACAAAACATCGAACACAAAATACTCAGCATCAGTATAAAAACACAAGATTGACACTTTAGCAATACTGAACAAAAGACCCAGGATGAACAAAAAAAAAACACAACATTGGACAATAACGAACGATGACGCGATTCTCCTGTACTTATTCTCCAGTAAATAACTCCAAAAGTTATGAATGTCACATGAAGAACCCCATCAATCGCCATATGATTCACCAGACTCGCCGGTGCAGTCAATTGAAATCACGTCAGACAAGAGCACGCTTCTTAGATAATGTGATAAAATAACCACTTCACCTAATACTCTGCAAATGGAATTACTGTGGACTGTCGAAGACCGGGGTCTAAATTACTCAGGTAAAAAAGAAAAGAATTCTGCTACCTGGAGCCAGGTGCTTCCCTCAGCAATCACTGGACACTCAGACAAAGACAAACCAGCAACGAAACGAAATTACTAAATTACTCAGTCACCCCGAATGCGTAAACAAAGACAAAAGTACGCTTCTCAGATAGTCTAGTGTTTTGACAGGAAACTCCCCAATACCCCAAGAATAACTAATCCGTCGTTCTTGGACCAAATACTAAATTACTCAGGTTATTCGGAACGCACTTCATATTCCCGGGGCTTCCCTCGGCCAACGGACACATAAACGAGACAAGAGCGCGCTTCTCAGGCCGCGTCCCACAGCAGACAACCAACCTCATACCACAGAAGCCGAATTACTCCGTCACTCTGAGGCGAGCCCAAATTTCTCGGTTCCCTGCAACCCGCTCTTTTAATTCCCAGGTCCTAAATTACTCAGTCACCCTGGGACCAGACTTCCCTCAGTTCTGGTATACGTACATCGGTATAGCTATTAATACGAACAATCAAACAAACAGCATGACAAAAACTTCAGATACTTTAAGCAGTATAACAGACAAATACGATATGATGCACAACTTTCCGACAAAATGACACAGCTTTTGAACGTGATTACAGAATCCACTTCTCACGGGCAATTCAACGTGAAATATAATAAAGATTCGTACCACTGGGTGGAGCGTTTCCGACCTCTGCAGGTTTATCTTTCCATAATGCTAGCTAACTGGTGGCAAATTAAATGTACTCACCTCTCTTCGTATGGGTTGGAAAACCTGGCAGAGGGCCAAAAAGCGACTTCAACTGTGCTCCGCAGCGCCAAATTTGTTGGTAAAGTAATAAAAAACCAACAACGTTGTCCCGATGAAGAAGCAGACTCCGATTGTTCTTTTCAAAAGTACGAAAAAGTTTATTTACACAGCCGGCCGTGGGAACAACAGCGTGATGCAGAGTTCAAAATTCCTTAATTTTGTCAGAAACTTTATACTTGTTGAAAGTACAGATATTTGCATATGATTCCTTTAATGTCATCAGAAGTTGTTGCTGATTGATCCTAGGGTTTACACATTGATAAAAAGGAATATTCTACAATTGGCAATTCTACGTCTGGCTCACCTCAGATTGCAAATACCCAAAAAATCCTGTTTCCCAAAAAAAAAAAAAAAAAATGTATATATGTATATGTGCGTGTGTGTGTGTGTGTGTATGATATATAAGCTCTTTGTCATAGCATTCCAGATTGCTATGTGACAGTGGTTTTTTTTCTTCCAGAGTTCATTTCTCAGCCAAGAATGAAATGCAAGCACACCTTTTTACAGACCATGTCCCAAAAATCAGTGTGAAACTGCTTTATAATGAGCAGAGGCCTCATTCATAAACGGTGCATAAGCACAAATAAGATACGTACGTCACTTTCTTTGCAGATTTCTGATTTATAAAAACAAACTTGGCATTAAAAAAGGGAAATTATCAATATAATGCACAATGTCAATAAATTCCAAGTCCACCCTGATTAAATAAATGAAAATTCCATGCAGTTTATTTTACCCATAGGGTTATAAATTAGGTTATTTTCCATGAAATGTCATTTCTATTTTTTTGTGTGTATGCATTATTTAGGTATGAAATCCATGCAAATTTTTATAAATAAGGCCCCTGATCATTTGAATCACCTGTGCTGGAGCAGGGAGGGATTTAAAACATGTTGGGCAAGTGCTACTCCAGGACAGGCTTGGGAAACACCTCTTTGATGCGTCTATAAATGCCTGTGAGGACGTCATCACAGTTTGTTCTTCATTTTGACAAATGTAACAAAAGGTAACATTTTGATGACCTCTGTTCAGCTCAACACAAAAGAAGTATTTTGGTGGGATCCCATCCTTAGCAAGCTTTTTCATTCACATGCTATGTCGCAATCCATTTGAGAGATTATTGCCACCTTCAGAGTCCCAACCATTTGCCTGCCATAGCTCTCACCTCAGGTTGTATTAGCCCCGGTTGCCACGAGTGAGTGTGGGCCAATTATCTTAACTATACTCAGAAGCACTTAACATGTCTTTGTGAGTGCTGACTTGGGATGAAAACTCAAACTGAGAGGAAAAACCTATTGCAGCCATTGCAAAACACTGAGCTATGTCCACCTCGATGGATCACTTGCAGCCATGGCCTCAACCTTCTGGCTACCACTAAGTCCTCTACACACGCTGCAGTATACTTAGTTGACATGATTATGGGCACGGGCTCCCACATGGAAAGAATCTATGTGAACATATACAGTTTTGTTCAAAATTATTTAACCCCCACTGCAGTAAAGTGTTTGTGCAAGTTTGACATTTATTTTTTATCTTGTTTATAATCATAACAAATAAGGACTTGTAAAATAGACAAATGCAACTTAAATTGCAACAATATTTTTTGTAATATACCAACAAATGTCCTTTCTGTGATTACCTCATTGACAAAATTATTCAACCCCTCAGTCACATAAGTCCTTAGTACTTAGTACAACACCCTTTGGCAGTAATAACGTCCTTCAGACGTGAAACAAAGCTTGACACAAGTTTCTTGCAATGATTTGCAGGTATCTTAGCCCATTTCTCATGGGCAAAGGCCTCCAGTTCATTGACATTCATGGGCTTGCGTGCTGCAACTGTCTTCTTCAAGTCCCACCAGAGATTTTCTATGCGATTTAAGTCGGGCGATTGCGATGGCCACTTCAGAATCTTCCAGCCCTTCGCCTGCAACCAAGCCATGGTAGATTTGGAGGTATGCTTAGGATTGTTGTCCTGTTGGAAGGTCCAACGTCTCCCAAGCTTCAGCTTTGTCACTGACTGTATGACATTTGCACCCAAGATCTGCTGGTAGTTAATTGAATTCATGATACCTTGCACACGCTGGAGATTCCCTGTACCTGAAAAAGCGAAACAGCCCCAGAGCATGACTGACCCCCCCCCCCCCCCATGCTTCACAGTAGGCAGGGTGTTCTTTTCTTTATAGGCCTCGTTCTTCCTTCTCCAGACATATCGTTGACCCATAGGCCCAAAGAGTTCCAATTTTGTCTCGTCGCTCCAGAGAACAGTATCCCAAAACCTTTATGGTTTGTCCATGTGGTTTTTGCCATACGGGAGTCGACTCTTCTTGTGCTTTGGAGTAAGCAGGGGGGTGCGCCTGGGAGTTCTGTCACAGAGGCCTTCATCTCGCAGTGTGCACCTTATTGTCTTGGCCAAAACCTGAGCACCTCCTTCTGACAAGTCCTGTCGCAGTTCCTCAGCTGTCACCTGGGGATTTTTCTCCATCTTCTGCTTCAGGTATCGGACAGCAGTTGCCGACAGCATCCTCTTTCTGCTGCACACAGGTAGCGTTTCCCCTGTGCTTCAGCTTTAAATTTGCGAATTATGCTACAATTGTGTCTATTACTATCTTTTTATATCCATATCCTTGCTTATGAAGAGAAATTACCTCCTCTCTTGCCTTCTTTGACCATTCCCTGGATTTCAGCATATTGCAAAGACACCATTAACTGTCTAGAAGGACCTTAGTATCACAGTCCTTTTAAATCGGCTTAATTTTTGGTCTTTAAGGTTCCGTTCACATTTACAGGCGTTTTTAACACCTGATTGAAAACACCTGATTGAAACCTCTGTTCTTAAGAGTGATAATCTTTAAGGGGTTGAATAATTTTGTCAAAGAGGAAATCACAAAAAGGACATTTGTTCGTGAATTAGAAAAAGTGTTGTAATTTTAGTTGCATTTAGCTAATTTACGAGTCCTTGTAAGATTTCATTTTAAACAAGATAAAAAAATGTTAAATTTCCTAAAACCCTTTACCACAATGGGGGTTGAATAATTTTGAACAAAACTGTATGCACATATATGCAGCATATATGCGCATATAGGCCAAATATAGGCCATATATGTGCATATAGAGGGCATATAGGTCTCCAATATTGCTTCTTTATATCCACATATAGGCCCTATATGTACAAAACCCAAAATCAGTGAAGTTGGCACGTTATGTAAATGGTTGATAAAAACAGAATACAATGATTTGCAAATCCTTTTCAACTTATATTCAATTGAATACGCTGCAAAGACAAGATGTTTAATGTTCAAACTGAGAAATGTTTTTTTTTTTTGCAAATAATCATTAACTCAGAATTTAAAGGCAGCAACACATTGCAAAAAAGTTGGCACAGGGGCCTTTTTACCACTGTGTTACATCGCCTTTCCTTTTAACGACACTCAGTAAACGTTTGGGAACTGAGGAGACCAATTTTTGAAGCTTTTCAGGTGGAACTCTTTCCCATTCTTGCTTGATGTACAGCTTAAGTTGTTCAACAGTCCTGGGTCTCCGTTGTCATATTTTACGCTTCATAATGCGCCACACATTTTCAATAGGAGACAGGTCTGGACTACAGGCAGGCCAGTCTAGTACCCGCACTCTTTTACTACGGAGCCATGCTGTTGTAACACGTGCAGAATTTGGCTTGGCATTATCTTGCTGAAATAAGCAGGGGCGTCCATGAAAAAGACGTTGCTTGGATGGCAACATATGTTGCTCCAAAACCTGTATGTACCTTTCAGCATTAATGGTGCCTTCACATATGTGTAAGTTGCCCATGCCTTGAGCACTAATACACCCCCATACCATCACAGATGCTGGCTTTTGAACTTTGCGCCTATAACAATCCAGATGGTTCTTTTCCTCTTTGGTCCGGAGGACACGACGTCCACAGTTTCCAAAAACAATTTGAAATGTGGACTCGTAAGACCACTGAGCACTTTTCCACTTTGCATCAGTCCATCTCAGATGAGATTGGACCCAGCGAAGCTGGTGGTGTTTCTGGGTGCTGTTGATAAATGGCTTTCGCTTTGCATTGTAGAGTTTTGACTTGCACGTGCAGATGTAGCGACGAGCTGTAGTTACTGACAGTGGTTTTCTGAAGTGTTCCTGAGCCCATGTGGTGATGTCCTTTACACACTGATGTCGGTTTTTGATGCAGTACCGCCTGAGGGATCGTAGGTCACGGGCATTCAATGTTGGTTTTCAGCCTTGTCGCTTACGTGCAGTGATTTCTCCAGATTCTCTGAACCTTTTGACGATATTACAGAGCGTAGATGATGAAATCCCTAAATTTTTTGCAATAGTAAACTGTTCAACAACCAGTTCACGCATTTGTTCATCCTTGTTTGTGAATGACTGAGCATTTCAGGGAAGCTGCTTTTGTACCCAATGATGGCACCCATCTGTTCCCAATTAGCCCATTCACCTGTGGGATGTTCCAAATAAGTGTTTGATGAGCATTCCTCAACTCTCTCAGTCTTTTTTTTGCCACTTTTGCCAGCTTTTTTGAAACATGTTGCAGGCATCAAATTCCAAATGAGCTAATATTTGCAAAAAATTACAAAGTTTACCTGTTCGAACATTAAGTAACGTGTCTTTGCAGTGTATTCAATTGAATATAGGTTGAAAAGGATCTGCAAATCATTGTACTCTGTTTTTATTTACGATTTACACAACGTGCCAACTTCACTGGTTTTGGGTTTTGTACATACGAGGTATATGTCTCCGAGATAGCTCATATACCCAGTGGCAGGTTCTGTTTGTCATACCTATTTTATAGCTCATATCTCACTTTTGCAACTGTCATACATGATGCCTAGCTCATATTTTCATTCTTAGGTAATATCTGCATATTAATCCAAAGTCCCTAACAGAAATAACAAGATTTTCACACAATAACTTATTAATCGCACGTGAACACATGAAATAGGTATCACATTTGATCCTAAATACATGTTGACATGTGACAATGGCATGTAATATGTAAAACAGTAATTATTAACTTTGGCAAGTGAGAGGAGACAAAAAGCTATGATATCAACACAAATATCTAATACTATTTGTTACATTTTTTCCCTGAAACATTAAAAATAACAAGGTCATTGGTTCTTTCTTGACCATACTTATTTCCACTCTATGAAGATTGAGTTGTGTATTGTGGAAGAGAAGGAAATGTATAAAAACAAAATGGTTTGATTATGTTTATTTCATCAATTAAGCATTTTTTGAAGTTTAGGTCACTGCCAGATTCACCACATTAGGTAAAATTGGATTCACATTATTACAGCTCATACACATCCACTGAAAGGTAATACACTACACTGTTACATCCACCAAATGCAATGTTTTCTATCTAGTCTGTTATGCAGTTTCTAGATGAATATGGCTCAGAGGTCCTTAGTCTAAATGTAGCAAAATCTATTCATCTATTTGAGCATTTCATTGTGGTTAATGAATTTGAAGACTACATTTCTGTTCACAGTTTTAATGTACAGACACTAGTCTTTTATCTGAGATGCATTTATAGCAACGAAAGGTCCCAGACTTTTTCCTACAGGGATGAAATAACAAGGATTCTTAAATTCCCACACGGAAAGAACCTATAGAAACATATAGGTTTTAATCCCCGCATTGTATCAACCAGCAGTGGTCGGCAGCTCTTTTGAGAAGTAGCGCGCAATTGGCCAATGCCCAACAGGAATGTAAATTGCAAAGGGCCTGCTGGAAAGGGTTATGTAGATTAGAGTTCCCCTAAGCGTGCTGTTGGCTAGACGGGCGCTCATAAACATGATTCTGATCGCATTAAAAAGTGATTATCCTCCGCCCTCGTTCTGAGCATGCAAAGTTTCGCCTTGCAAATGTAGAAAAAGCTATTGCTAATGTCCGCAGACTGTGTACACTCTACTGAAGTGTCAGCATGGGGCCATATATGCGAATAAGCCTAAGACCTTTGTTCCCTAATTTGATATCCCAGATTCGGGTGGAATTGGGAATGCCAAATAAAAAAAAAACTTAGAATTTTTAATTGGCCGTTTTCATATATTATAGGTGCATAGATGTACATATACGTAGGTACATATATGTACCTATATGTACCTATAATATATGGAAACAGATAATTTTATGTATGTTGCATACAAAAGTATTTATTTTATTTTATTTAACCTTTATTTAACCAGGAAAATCCCTTGAGATTCAAAATCTCTTTTTCGAGGGAGACCTGGCCAAGACAATATTGTTTTGTACCTCGGCATTTTGAGTTTATCGCCATGTTATTATTATTACTTTTTTTTATATACATTATTTTTACTGCAAGTCCAGTCAAAAGTGCCAATAATTCTGGACCCCACCGTTAATTAAATTCATACTGAATTTAATCTTTTTACAATTTGTATTATTTGCCACATGCAGATATGTAGATCCACATACACAAACACAGCCAAACAAACTTTCCACATCACTAGGGAGCCCTTTTTTTAGCTGTGATGTTACATGTTATGATGAGTGGCATGTTGACTACAGAGGCCACGTAGTCACATGTACTAAGGACAATATAAGCATCTTAGCCGGTAGAGTCTCTATTCAAGTGCAGCAAGATGCCATTAAAGAGTCTTGGGGAAAACTGGTCTGTCCAGTGAGTTGTCATGTTCTGTGAATTTTTATTCATGCAGTATTCTTACAAAGAGGAATTTCAGGGAATGTCTGGTCTTTTGATGTGTGTATAACTGCAAGAGTCACTGCCCAGATGATTTAAAAATTCCTTTTAATATCTTACAAAAATGGACATTATTTACTGACTATAATAATTTGAATGTCTTTTCTTATTGATTCTTGTGTCTAATATTAGTTTGAGTGCCACTACTGATTTTATTGTGATCTAAAACAAAAACAGGTGTCCTCAGTAAGTCTGTCATTTGAAACAATGGGGTGAAGACTAAATTTTTTCCAAAGTTACAGCAGTTTCTGTCATCTCTTAGCAGGCTCCACTAAAACATGGCGAATATCACAGTCATCACCAGCAATACCACAGTGTCAAAAATCAACAAAGGAGTACCAGTTAAAGCTGTTCTTTCCATGACACCATCTTTTTTCTTCCTCTATATAAACATAGTCATGCTAATCACCCTGAGGAGTAAAGCCATCTTCCGCGAGACCTCCCGTTACATCCTGTTCAACAACATGTTGGTTGCAGACTCTCTGCACCTGACGTATTGTGTGTTGATGTATAATATTGCTGTCTTCAGAGTTTATGTCAGTGGCCTTGTCTGTGTCATTCTGCTGCTTGCTGGTGACTTTATCTCTCTGATTACCCCACTCAACTTGGCTGTGATGGCCTTGGAGCGATACATCGCCATCTGCCTCCCCCTCAGGCATGCTGAGATAACCACATGCAGAAGGACAGGCATGGCAATTGCTGTTGTATGGGCTCTGGGCTCAGTGCAGTCTTTGATCAATCTGACTTTGCTTTTGATCTCAGGACCAGTTGCCTTGACATCGGGCTTGTGCACCAGGCTTCTCATGTCTGACTTGGAAATGTTCAGAGGGGTAACTAATGCATTCACAGTCATCTACTTCTTGTCAATAGGGATCACAATTGTCTACACATATATTGGCATTGTTGTAGCAACAAGATCTGTTTCTACAGACAAATATTCTGCTGCTAAGGCCCACAGAACAGTATTACTGCACCTGATTCAACTTGGGCTTTGCCTTTCATCCATTTTCTTCGACGTCATTATTAAAGTTGTACGTGCACATTTGGACATACTCTCTGCGTTAAATGTGCAGTATGTCATGTATCTGGGAATTGTTATTGTCCCCAGATGTCTAAGCCCACTTGTATATGGGTTGAGAGACCACACATTCAGGCCCTGTTTTAAGTACTACTTCTCTTTTGGTTTTTGCAGCACTTGCAAATGGCTAAAAATATGAGTGTTTAAAAGCAGTCAAAAGGAATACCTGGAAGTGTTTCAGAATGGGTAGCATTATTTTTCTGAGTAATATTCAACTCTTTGAAGTGTAGGTTTTTTTTTTTTTTTTTCAAAATTATAAGTCAGTGTTCCAACACCTGAAAAATGTTCAAATTAAAAGTTTTGAATGATCCACCAGGTACACCAGGATTACAACATTCAAAAAGAGAAAACGTTTGATAACGTCTTTGTGATTTTAATGATCAAAGGGTAATTGTTATTGCACATTATTATGTATATTTTCATTTGCTTACTTATCCTGTAGATGCCGATTCTTATTATTACTGTAAAAAGAATATATTTTACCCTACTTTTATTTTTAAAAAGTTAATTTATTTTCCATCCTCTTTCAATAGATTCTTGCCCTGCATTTGTCCCAATATTATTTCATGACTTGAGAGATCCAGTAAATTTTTTGAACAGTGTCAGTGATACTTTTTCTCTGCTCTGCATTTCTGCACTGTGGCTGCTGTTTAAATGAATTCTTTTCCAAACAAGCAGCCACAATGGGCCTTTTATTTGCTTGGTATTTGAGTCTCAATTCTGGGTCTTCTTGACTGACTTTGCACACTGCTGCCTCACCAAAGCAATTAGCTTAAGTATAGATCAAAGAGAGCCCAATCTCCATTCAAGTCAATTGTCTGGTGAAAAAGGGGATGATACAATTTATGGTTCCATCCAGTTCCCCACCCGGGGACAATAACTATTTTTGTATATGAGTTGAAATGTAATATATGGGGTTGGGAACCCTTGCAGAACTCAAGCCTTCACCCATTGCTCAAAGCCTGTTCGGAAAGGGTGTGTGAGTGAGTGAATTTAGACGGTGATGAAACCTCATTTTACAGGAATAAACCCCCTATGTTCACTGTATGTACAAATCAGACGGGCATAATGAGTAGGAGAGGATTTAAATCATTCTTTATTGGAAAGTTATTTCATATTTTGGAAAATACATTCATGATTGGTTGTGTCAGAGCAATCCAATTTTATTTGAGATCAGGACTGTCATCTGATCATTTGAAAACATTAATGTGTCCCCCAGGCTGTGAAAAGTGGAGCAGCCTCAATTTACGATCCTCCCTTCACTGTGCTTCCTTCAAGGGTTCATAATATTGATGTGTATTGCCCTTTTACTCCAAAGACAATGTTGGGAGTTTCTGCAGAAAACTTCACCTGTGGATTAACCTGTCGTCAGGATATTGTTACAGTTGATTGGTGTAACATCACAATTATTCTACAGATGAGCAGTGTGTGCATCCGCCATTAAACACATTGTTGCTCAACATTTCTGTAATCATTGACACATGAAGCCATAATTAAATAAGTGAGAGATTTTGGGTGATCCTCAGCTGTTGTCCTTGGGCTCTTTTCACCTCCTGGAGAATTTTTCTTTGTGTTCTTACAGTGACATACACAGTCTAAAGGAGTTTAGCAACTATTAAGGCTTATGTCTTGTTTCATTCATGCGTTAATAACTTGTCTTTCTGTGGCTTACTTAACACTCTGACCAACATAAATGCATTTGTCACCTGTTTCCACTTCATTCATCTCTAAAATTCTGCTTATGATTTAAATGTGAATCTCATGATTTGAAAATAGCTAATATCACCTTGTGATCTTACTTGTGAAGACAGTATTCTCTGTAACCATTTTTGTGAATGTTTTGTGAGGAGCAAGGCATAACTAAAGACCTCCTTCAATTTCATTTCATGAGCAGCACAAACTTACTTTATAAGTATAGTTCATAAAGGGGTTTGCATATTTCTTCCACATGGAATGCGAATATTTATTTAATGTTGACAAAATGGGCAATAAAAGGCCCAGTCATTTCTGTATCATCGATTTAAATAGACTGTGTTTCTGACTGAGATGAAGATTGGACAACATTTTATGTCTAATTACAGCAAAAATCTATTGGGGTAAAGGTGCATCTCTTGGATTCACACACAATTTCTTGCCACTTTAAAACTTTGATTACTTACTTGACATGAACAGCGCTTTCCTCTTGTCTAAGACATTGAGTCCTTGGAAATATTAATGAATATTAATTCAAAGTAAGAATTCCACTGCAAATTGTGATTGCATGTTTCAGGCATTAAGTTAAATACTACTGAATGGTTTTATTGGCAAGAGCGCTGTCCTTGATATGGGAATCTGATAATTCAGAGTTATTATTATTAGTATGGTGGCAGGGTAGCTAAGTGGTAGGTTGCTTGACGGGTAACCAAGGAGTTGCTGGTGCAAGTTCCCAGAGGGGCTCGGGATTCTGACTTGATCTGGAGAGGTGAAGCGTCGAGGAACTTTGTAATTGGGCCCCGGTCCATTAACTCCGAAATTCCAACAGGATCTTTACCCGTTTTACTCTCTTGCTCCTCACTTGCAACTGGTCTATCTGGTGTTCCTGTTGTGAATCTGTCTTTGCCATCATGCCATGTCCCATGTTTCATGCCCATGCTCAAGTTCAAGTTCTGTGCCTAGCCTAGTGCCGTGTTTTGATTGACCCATGTATTTAGTGACCTCTGCTCATGTCTGACCATTTTTTGATTATGTATTGTGTCTTGGTAATTTGGATTTCATGTTTTATTTGCCATGTTTTAGTTATGTTTATTCATAGCCATGTTTTCATTTCTATGCCATGTTTCTGTTCCATGCATTGCACCTCGCTCTCCCCCGTCTTGTCTCGAGTGTTGTATTTGCTCACGGTCCCTTGTTTGGCGTGCCACTCATTCGGGTGATTTATTGATTTCTGGGTTTCAATATTCTTTCATTATCTCGTGTTCTTCCTTCCTCTTACTTTTGCTATTCTACTAACACATACTAAAAGTTTGTTATTTTGATAATTACTAATCAACACTAACCTTGTATATTTTGACTAACTTACTAACAAGCACTCGGGATTATATAGCTGGACTTACTAATTGACTAACGATCTCTCAGCATTCGCCCTATATAAGTCTCCGCCTCTTGCCTTCCCCTAATTATCTCTGCTGCACTTTCCGTTGGTCTTCCACAAATACTTTGTGCTTTCCTTTCTCTAATCTATGCACTTTAGTACTCCGTGACTGGAGCTGTTAGTCTGTCCATAGGTTTGTCTTGTGATCCCTGTCTGCGTTTTGGCTACAGCCAAATTCATGTAAGCAGTTTGTTCCTAATGTCTCTCTCCATGATTATTGTTTCCATTGATTGTACCTGTGTTCCCTAGTCATGTGGTTACCCAGAAATGTATATTAGATGTCTGTTTGTTACACTTCCTTTGTCAGATCGTTAACTTCCCTTGCTACCTGTGCCACGCTTCTCTCGCCTTTTATCATTGCGTATTTATCCTTCTGACTGGACCGTCCAAGACTTCGAGCTTTGCCTATTCCTTCTACTTTGCCGCATTCTTGTTTTTTGACCCATTTTGTCTGACTACGATTTTTGTGATTGGTGCCCTGTTTATGATTCTGGATTTCGCCCCTTGGACTCTGATTTTGGATTGCGGACTTTGTACTGTCGCCAGCTCTGTTGCGGGGTTTCCCCCTTCAGAAATAAAGCCTCCTTTTTGCATTTTACTGGTGTTTGCTCTTGGTTCATTTCCTTAAACCTCACAGTTCCTCCCAGGGCATCTTGGAAGAAGAGAAACATGTTCTCAATGGAACTTTCCTAAGTTCAAAAAAAAGTTTTAAAATTGCACCAGTTCAACAATTTCCTGAAAAATGCAGGTTATAATCTCAGGTCAATCAATCAATTTGACCTGTTTTCAGGTCAATTAAGCCTGTAATGATTAAGAGGTGATAGTGACAAAAAGATTAATAAAATCTTTCTATTGTAGAGAAAAATCTACAAGATTCTTGGGAGTTCAAATTGATGAACTCTTAAACTTCAAGTTTCATATTAATGAGTTAACATTAAAGTTGTCAAAATATGTTGGATTGTTTTTCAAACTTAGACATTTCCTCCCACCCCCAGCCCTCCTAACATTATACAGACCTTTAGTTGAGCCTCATTTAAACTACTGAAATATTATATGGTGTAATACTTTTCCGAGCCGTTCAATAAAATTACAAACATTGCAAAAGAGGGTTATACGTGCCTTATCATGGGCCGAAAGTAATTCTTCTACCGCCCCTCTTTTTCGAAGATATGGTCTACCTCAGCTCACAGAGACTAATATTTATCACAATGCATGCACTATGTATCAGGTTGTTCATGGTATGAATTCTAAGCTGTGTGTTCTCGTTCCAGTCTGCCGTCTTCTGCATCCATACAGCACTAGGAAGAAAGGCTGCATTATGGGGAAAAAACGAAGGCTTAAATCTACCAGTTTGAGTGTTGTGGGCAGGGGGCCGCAGATATAGAATGAAATCAATGACAGCATTAAAATGTCACATTCTTTCTCTATTTTCAAGAGAAATTTAAAGAAGCTGCGGTTGTCAATCTATGATTAACTGATGCTGCTACTCCTGATTGGTATTCTGATTTATTTAGTTTTATTGTGTTACTTTATACGTGAACTAAACCTGCATTTTAAATCCACTGACACTGGTCTACTGATGGCTTTGCCTGACTGTTGCTACTAATGCTGTTCAGACTTTCTAATGTGGTGGGGTATGGGCTGAAATCATTTTCTTGATCATGGTACACCATCTCTCTCCAGAGTTTTGAAATGCTATGCTATTGAAGAAAGGACTTGATATTCTCTGATTTATGATGGACTAATGAACTGATAGGGGCTATTGTGTTGTTTGTCTGTGTTATTTGTTTAATGTTTCATGTATTGTGCATATTTGGTATTGTTTTATGTCAGGACACCCTCGTAAAAGCTTTGGCAAGCTTACTTGGGATGTCCTTTTCAGGTGCCAATTAGTTCTCGGATGTTATGTTAGATCCCTGTTGTTTCTTGGTGTATGAATGAATGAAATAAATAAAATCAAGTCAAATAAAATCAAATTAATTTACCTTTATGCTTTGATTCGAGACTGCAAGTGAGTAAATCTTAATAATTAGTCAGGGGAAAATCTCAACTCTCTCGGTAATTTCATATATTGTTTTGATCTTTTGTTTATCGAATTATGAAAGAAGACTGAAAATAAACTCCCTATTTTTCAAAAATGGCATTAAAAAGTATGTGCTTAAGGGGGGAAATATTATTGTAAACATATTGACCACACATTGAACACCGCATAAGAAAGGTTTTAATATTTGTTAATGGTATTGCGATAGCTTCCTCAAAGCAAATATGAACAAACTCGCTGTCTCGTGAGCATTTAAAGTTTGATGCACTGAGCAATAATGTCGTGGATAGAACTGGCACACCATTCTACCTTTTAGTCTTGTAAATTAGTAAATCAATCCTCAGATTGCTTATCAAGCAAAGTAATAGATTTAGCGTTTGTTTAACGGTAAAGGATTGCGCCTCCCTGACCTTCGACGGCACGTCACTGCAGGGAAGCTAAGACAGGCGTAATTTGAGCTGTGTGACTGGGGCCAGTTTTAGTCTGGCAGCAGCATTTCAAAGCAGTGGGAGCCATGACAAGGCTGTGGTTCCCCTCAGTCCTCAGAACACAGTGTCACAAAGTAATCAGACAGGTCTGGCCTGTCAAAATGTAAGATCTAAATACCTGCAACTTAGCCAGCAATGCAGCAAAATGTAAAAAAAAAGGATATCAAGCCACTGTGATATCCCCCATTTATTTTCTTTTGGCTTGTTGAAATTCTTGGGTTTTTTTTTTCAAAGTCTTTGCACTTCTTAAATGCTCTCTATTTTTGGTATGTTTTTTTAACATTCAAAGTCAGTGGTCGAAGTCACAATTGTTTTGTGAAACACATATGCAGATGGAGGGTTTGTCCGATTCAAGCTGTTTGCTTATGTAATAAGTACATGTAGATCGACGTCCAGACTAAAATTATGGATATTGTGTCTGTACAGGGGAGGCATATAAAGGTAAATTCAGCAGCCATTAGGCCATAGCACTAATGTCAAAAAATGACTGCTTTGCTGGTAGTTGTTCTTAACCAGGAATTTTCCTTTAGCACCTGAGAACATTGCAGCAGATTTGTGCGTCTCATTGCAAGTTTCGGACTGCACATTTTGACGTGCAAGAACATGAGGAGCAGCCCTGAGGGCTGGAGATATGCTTGCTTTTTAACTGCGCATTTGCATCGACAGCCGCCTACATAATGAATGGAACAGATTGCATACCTGCCTGTGTATTTTGGGTGTTAGTAGATGATTCCACTTGAGGGCACACCAGAGACGCGATCAACCAGACTGAACATAACTTTTGGATTGGCATGTAAACCCTGAACCTGTCACATTCCCATACTGCACTTACACAGCCCATTCCATTCATGCATCTTGTGTCTTCCGCATGCATAGCATTCGTTTCTGAAGACGTGAAAAGCCAATGTTCTCAGCATACACAGAATATGTAAGGCAGCCTTCATGCGCACGAGAACACATAGATAAAAGTAAGTATATCTCAGCCTTAAGCTAAGACCATGAAACCTGTTTTTTTAAATGGCTAAAAGACAGCCCTGGGGCTTGGTTTCCAGCTCTTGATGCGGGGGCATGATGAAAACCACAGCTTGAGCATGGTAGTTGTCCAGTAACCTACCACAGGGCTGATTTTAATATTTCACGTCAGCTAACTTTCATTAAGTTTATATTTTATTTTCAAATAGTTTATTTCACTATATAGAGCAGGGGTTTCAAACTGACCCGTAAACGGGCCAAGAGGCTGCAGGTTTTCACTCCAACAATGCAGAAGCGCACCTGATACAACTAATCAATTGTGCAGGCCTAGATCAGTTGATTAAATCAGTGGTTTCAGGTGAGCTTCTGCTTGGTAGGATTGAAGACCTGCAGCCTCTTGGCCCGTTTACGGGTCAGTTTGACACCCCTGATTCAGAGTCTATCTGAGACACAAGACTCTCACAGGGGAGCCTTGTGTACAGAGGAAAAACAAATATTGGCAGAAAATGTACATGAATGGACATGGAAACATAGATTAGGCTTTAAGGTGGGTTCATACAGTCATGAAATTAGGGCGTGTTTCCCAGAGTTTTATCCAGCCAGGTACAACAGTTTTGCCAAGGTTTTTCAAGCTTTCTTGCTATCCTTTGCAGCTCATCATAATTCCACGCACCTCAACAGATCAAACATTTTGTGCTCCTGAATTGCACCACTGTTTTCATTTAAAATGCTCAACAGCACCCTCACCTTTCAAATTCACAATAGTGGCAACGTTATTCACTTACATCCACAGAGCTGTTTAAGAGCTTAATATTTACTTAGCCTGGTAAGTATGGGGGCCATATGGATAAGCAATGATTACCTTTTTGGCTCTGTGTGCCTATTTTGTGAATTTAACCAGGTATGAGATCCTCAGAATTGGTGAATAATTATTTAAGTTGCTTGAATTGTTACTCTTCTGGAGAAAAGGCTCATAGGTTGCCTTCCATTCTTTGAATATGACAGTGGAATGCAATGCAATGCATCAGGTCAAAAGAAATGGAATGAAGGAGGGGGACAATTTACACTCCTCAAAAAAAAAAAAAAACCAAACACACAACCAACCCAGATCTGAATGAAATATGCTTATTAAATACTTTGTTCTTTACGTAGTTGAATGTGCTGATAAAAATTACCAATGGAAATCAAATTTACTAACCCATGGAGGTCTGGATTTGGAGTCACCAAAAATTAAAGTGCAAAAAACACACTACAGGCTGATCCAACTTTGATGTAATGTCCTTAAAACAAGTCAAAATGAGGCTCAGTAGTGTGTGTGGCCTCCACGTGCCTGTATGACCTCCCTACAGCGCCTGGGCATGCTCCTGATGAGGTGGCAGATGGTCTCCTGACGGATCTCCTCCCAAACCTAGACTAAAGCATCTGCCAACTCCTGGACCGTGTGGTGCAAAGTGGCATTGGTGGATGGAGCAAGACATGTCCCAGATGTGCCCAATTGGATTCAGGTCTGGGGAACAGGCAGGCCAGTCCATAGCATCAATGCCTTCGTCTTGCAGGAACTGCTGACACACTCCAGCCTCATGAGGTCTAGCATTGTCCTGCATTTGGAACAACCCAGGGCCAACTGCACCAGCATATGGTCTGGTCACAATATGGTCACAAGGGGTCTGAGGATCTCATCTCAGTACCCAATGGCAGTCAGGCTACCTCTGGCGAGCACATGGTGGGCTGTGCGGCCCCCCAAAGAAATACCACCCCACACCATTACTGACCCATTACCAAACTGGTCATGCTGGAGGATGTTGCAGGCAGAACGTTCTCCATGGCGTCTCCAGACTGTCACGTCTGTCACATATGCTCAGTGTGAATCTGCTTTCATCTGTGAAGAGCACAGGGCGCCAGTGGCGAATTTGCCAATCTTGGTGTTCACTGGCAAATGCCAAATGTCCTGCACGGTGTTGGGCTGTAAACACAACCCCCATCTGTTGAGGCGGCCCTCATTTTATCCTCTTGGGAGTCGGTTTCTGACCATTTGAGCAGACACATGCGGCCTGCTGGAGGTCATTTTGCAGGGCTCTGGCAGTGCTCCTCCTGTTCCTCCCTGCACAAAGGCAGATATAGCAGTCCTGCTGCTGGGTTGTTGCCCTCCTACAGCCTCCTCCACATCTCCTGATGTACTGGCCTGTCTCTTGGTAGCACCTTCATGCTCTGGACATTATGCTGACAGACACAGCAAACCTTGCCACAGCTCGCATTGATGTGCCATCCTGGATGAGCTGCACTACCTGAGCCACTTGTGTGGGTTGTAGAGTCCATCTCATGCTACCACTAGAGTGAATCCACCAGCATTCAAAAGTGACCAAAACATCAGCCAGAAAGCATAGGAACTGAAAAGTGGTCTGTGGTCACCACCTGCAGAACCACTCCTTTATTGGGGGTGTCTTGCTAATTGCCTATAATTTCCACCTGTTGTCTGTTCCATTTGCAGAACAGCATGTGAAATTGATTGTCAATCAGTGTTGCTTCCTTATTGGACAGTTTGATTTCACAGAAGTGTGATTGACTTGGAGTTACATTGTGTTGTTTACGTGGTCCCTTTATTATTTTTTTTTGAGCAGTGTATTTATCTGCATCAATCAAAAAAAAAGGAAAACTCTTGCAAAAACAGATATGTTCGATATTCAAAAACCCAAATTTAAATATAAATTTAAATATGTGTTGTGCAAGTGATAATAACTGTAGTAAAAGTCCTACTGGAAAAAGCCCTGTCTGTCTTGCGCTGAAAGTTTGCTCAGGTGATGCAACTGGGGCAGGAAAATTTCAAGTGGTCCCTGTTGGGTGGATGGCCTCTTGTCATGTGAGGAGTAAGGTGCCCCGACAGAGAAAGCTTGAGATTGTTATTAGAATGCGTTGGCTCTGCACAGCTCCCCCTGCTCCATCATTAAACATCCCATCAATTATTAATTGCCCACTTTAGATGCCTGAGACTAATGGCCCTTATTATGCTTTTTGCTTTGTTTTTCAGTTAACTTATGCTTCAACTATCCAACTGTCCATATCCTTCGACACTGAGCCCAGAGAAGTAAGCGGAGCTTCCAAGAAGTGTTAATTTTTTATTTATTTCATTAAACTCTTCAGCTCGAACACCCCATAGTGGTAACAAAGGCGTGATAGGATTTACATAAGTCAACAAATTTAATAATATTCTAATGTATAATTAGCAAAAAACTCATCAATATTATCTTGTACAATTCTTTCCAGGCATCCATTCTTGATAAACAATGTTGACAATGTGCATAAATGGGCAAAAAGTGGGTTTTCTGTAGGGGCCATGTTGCTTATGAACACGACGCCGAATGATGGTTGCGCTCCCCTTCAGATGTCTCAGGCCTCTCGTCTCATAATCAGTTTGGTTTGTTGTCCAGAATCTGTCACGTACCATACAGCTCACATCAAAATGGAAAAAATCGTGAGAACGCTCCCCAACATACCACTGTCTTGCCGTCTTTGTATCGCTACTCTACCGCTCATTGTTTCATGAGATTAATGCTGTAAGTCTTTTAACTGCCGACCGTGATCGTGAGGCGGTGCCAGGTAAGAAAATATAGTTCCTGACCACATGTGATTTCCTATTCGCTGTGGGGCGAATAGGCACTTCCAAAAGATAACATGCACTTTCAACTTAAAACTTGTGAGAAACCGCATTATAGTGCACGTGAAAGCGCGGAAGAAATTTGCTTTTGAAGACGTGTGTCAACTGTGTGTGTGAGTTCATAATCTAACAAAAATCTTCTCTCTGGATGAGAGGAGTGCCACAAAGTCCAGCAATCTACAATTTAACTGAAACAAAGTGAAAATTTTTCTTAACTATGACAGCGGATGTGTCCTATATGGTAACATGTATCATTCATTTTCACAGAACGCTAAGAGTAAACAACAAAAATAAAGGAATTTTCCTGTCTGCACTAAATAGCATTAAAATATATAGAAAGCTTTGATGATTTGATGATTGCTGTCCAAAAGAACCGCTCTTTTTCGCCGCTGTTCTCCTCATAAACAAACCCCACACATCAAGCCGCATTATGCAGTATACTTCTGGTTATATCTCATACATCATTCCTTTACATGCAATGGTTTATCGATTAAAAATTGTGATTTTAAAGCTATCAACAACAATAAAAATACAACAACAAGAACCTATTTTAAGCAAACGAATAGGAAGAAATTTATACAGCCGATGATATTCGCACTTATACTCGAGGCCAATGCTGAATTTTTTTCTTGGCCACACTTCCCACTTAAACGTGTGGCCCATGCTCAAATTTTCCCTTGGCCACAGCTGAAAAAATAAGTTTGGCCAAGAAAAAAATTTTGTCTTTGGATACACTTAAAATAAATGTGGGCAATGGAGCAATGTGCATCTTGGACACATTTATAAGTGCGTATCAATTTTTGTGCTTGGACGCACTTAAATAAGTGCGAATAATCACTTCGTATTTATAAATACTTTATATCCCTGCGCCGTGCTTTCCCAGACAACCTACCGTGTTTCTACCCTCATGTTGCTCTGAAGTTACCATTACCTTCTCCCTACCCTACCGCGATAGAATTCCACTTCGATGTGATCTGCACTATACAGGCTGTAACCGGATGTGGCGCTCTTCAGGTACCGTATTCACTTTGGCTACCCTAAGCAGGGTCAGACAGACAGCCAGCTGATTGTTGACTGGTGACAGCGCAGATGACGCACTACTTCTTGGCAGCTGGCACCTGCCTGTAACATGCCAATGTAATGTGTGGTGTGTGGGTCATGCTTGGTGAACACTTGTATTGATCGAGAGTTGTGGTAGCGCCTCGCAGGAAGATGCTACCACAAGAGGCTAACATAAAAGGCGAACTGGAAGGGAATAAAACCCCTAGATCAGGGGTTCCCAAACTTTCCAAATCAGGGCCCACTTGAAAATCAAAAAAATGTCCGCGGCCCATCTTTGTCCTATAAACAGTACATAGACGAAATTATGCATTCTCAGCACACTTATCAGCAACAATAATTGTTGTTGAGAAAATAAATAAAATAAATAATTATTTATTATTATTATTATTATTATTATTATTATTATAAAGATTCAGGATTGAAATGAAAGGGGGGATAAAGGAAGCCCAAACTTTTAATCTGTGGTGTACACACAAGACAGAATTAATCATCGAACACAGTACCTGCTCCTCCGATTATGACCAGAAAGCTACATTCCGATCATAAACTATATAAGGTTCCTAAAATATTGTGAGGTCAATAACACTCAATAGGTTATTACTTCTAAATATTTTTAAATATCGTGCAATAAATATTTTACAATAAAAATCATAAGAAATTATATTTGCAGAAATGAATCATATTTTTAATGACCTCTCACGGCCCACCTGCAGTACCACCACGGCCCACACTTTGGGAATCACTGCCCTAGATGTAGAGAGAGAGTCAGTCCTGTGGGAAACAATCCCTGAGAAATAAAAGATAACAACTAAGGCTTCAGGACTGACACAATAAGGACGTGCCCGAGCTACGGCGCTGTCCACGTAGAAACTCAACATAAATTAGCGGAGTAGCACTGCCTATGCGATTGTCAGACTAAAAGGGGAAACCGTAAACGAAGGCAGCCTCTCTCTTGAAAGAGCCCGTGAACAAAGGAATGGAAGAGAGACTAAACCGATTGCCAACAGACCAACGAGTAACTAAAGAGAACTAGAGTTATCAAAAACTATCTAGTTCTACAGACAAAAATTCTAAGACCTTAATTTGTGGTCTAAACAGAATAAGGAGAATTGACTCTCACTTCAGGCGCTCTAGTAAGACACTGACCCGAAATAGAGTGGAACTGAGAGGATTAAATACTGTGCAGCCGGGCTTTTCAGCAATCACCACGCCTCTCAGAATAGTCTCTGATAGCTGATTAGCCACATTAGTACTGGGACGATAGAAACAACAAAACTGGACCCATGACAGTCAATGGCCCTTTTCTCTCTCCTGTGTCATGAACTGTTCCATTTTCTTGATGCCGGAGCATTTTTCTTTTTTGGCTTTATGCAGGCTATTGAAAACACCCAAAAGAACAAGTGAAGCGTCACTGTACACATCACAAACAGCTCACTGTCTGTTTGTTGTTACTGAAATGCTTAGCGCGTTCACATGGCGCGCGTCAGGATGATAATACCATGCGCCTTTCTTTATTTCCACTCGTATCTCACTGTAAAAGCAATGAAAATCCATTGATCATTCAATTTGCCACGAATACAGTATTACCTCACAGGTGCTTTTTTTATGGCGCAAAGTATATTAACCCACTTTACCTAATCCTAGGGCTTCAGTGGTTCACAATTTGTCACTTTAAAGGCCGCTGAACATAATTTAATAAGCCATGGCTTATTTGCTGCGCTAACTTGTCCTATTGGGACTCTAGCCAGTCCAATAATATCCACTGTAGGGATATTCGCCTTTACTTGACTTTTTACTTTTATAATCTACAGTGCTGTGGAAAATTTTGACACCTTCTTGATCTCTTATTTTCTTGCATATTTGTCACACTTAAATGTGACAAATATGGGCTTAAACGGGCTTACAGATTTCTTCTGTGCAACATTTGATTTTTGACCATGCCTAACCACCTACTCAGCGCAGCTCCTGGTCAAAGCCAAGGTGATCTCCCACCTAGACTACTGCTACTCCTTGCTTCCTTGTCTATCATCCTGTGCTCTTCAACCCCTGCAGCTCATCCAGAATACAGCTGCTCATCTTGTCTTCAGCCTCCTGAAGTTTACCCATGACCACCCCAATGAAATCCCTGCACTGGCTCCCAGGTGCAGCCACAGTCGGATTCAAAGTCCTGATCTGTCTCATGCCGGAGTAAACAAAACAGCCCCCTCCTGCCCACATGAGGTAATCACCCCATACCCACCAGCTTGGGAACTTCGTCCTGCAGCAAGTGGACAACATGGTCCCCCTGGCCTCCATCAGAATGCCAGCTGCTCATCCAGATCACTTGGTTTTTCTCATCTTGCTCCCCTTTGGTGGAATGACCAACCCACCTCAATACAAACTGTTCAGTATCTACAGATTTTCAGTTGCGACTTTAAGGCTCCTTTGTTCAGACTGTTCCTGGCCTAGTGCCCCCCTCCTCTGCCTGATTTAAACAAAAAACTGCTCTGTCATGTTTGTTTCTATTTCCTGCTTGATAACTGCCAACGGTTTAGTTGCATAGTCTACACACTACTTGTTCATTACTTAAGGTGACTAATGCTCCATTTGGATTGTGCCTTGTCTGATCTGTTGTGCTACATTCTATGCACTTACTGACAGTCAGTTTGGATAAAAGCTTCTATTAAATAAATGTGATGCAATGTAATGTGATTTAATCTGTCTGTATCAGAGTAGTCGAGGATGCTGTTGAGGAATTCGTACTGGTTAACGCTGAGGTTTTAAATGAAGGACCCTAATTTAACAATTTTACTATAATTATTCAGAAGGTAAAAGCATGTGTATTGATTCAGACAAATTCAAATAGGCTTCAAACCACCAAATGACACAGAGACCCATATACAGCTGATGATCTTCAGCAGAGAGTTGGAAGGAAGAACACTCAGGCGTGGAGAGGCTTCTTCGAGTGCAGAATCTCTTGTCGTAGGGGAGCAGAGAGCTAACAGAAGAGCCTCGAGTTCTTGATCACTTCAGGCTTTGCAGTTTCCTTATTCTGCTGGTTGGGCTTTTACACCATCCATTCAAAATACAGCATTACAGTTTGACCAGCTCAGTATTTTTACAAACCTAACAGTTGCAATCTTTTCTCAAACTTTTCTCTGTTTACTTTACCTTTACCATACATAGCATTGCACGACGTATAGCTGCTCTCCCCCCATTGTACAGAGTCTAGCTGCTGCTCTAAATGTCAGCCTCGATTTCTCGTCTCTACTTCTCTTTTTTAAACTTGGTGCATTCTTTAGATCACAGAAATGGAAAGTCCCAGCTGCAAACAGTGGAAAATTAAAGAGAGAGAAGAGAAAAAGAGTTATAGTTCAATCACTTAAGAGCCATTCCACGAGAAAATGGCACTTTTTAAAGAAGTTGAAGCGTTGACCCCCCTGGAATTGAGTGAAACTTGGCACTTCGGTAGATATGGTAGTCTCACTGAAAAAGCCAGGTTTTTAGGTCCATATCTCACTTAGTCTGCTGGTGGCGCCACCTGGAAGCCACTAAAGTGGCCTAGTTTTGCTTTTGACACCACATTTTACATCAATTATTATGACTCAAGGGTTCACAGTACCAGATTTGTTACACTTTTATCATGACCTGTGACTCTTCAAGTCTGGATAGACATTAGCACCACATCAGCACCAAGCTAGGTAACTATGTTATTGAGCCGGAATTATTTAAGAAATCACAGTCAAAATTGAAAATGGGAATGGGAATAAACTAATATTCCAGACATATACCAATCAAGAATTCTTTATTATGTGTTTACTGACAACAAAACTATCATATTCAGTTAATATTCCCTTGGTATCTTGCTAGGCTAGTGCAATGGATAGCCGGAAAGATGGATGAAATTGATTTTGGTTCATGTTTGCTGTATATTTTCTCAGTAACCCAGATATGTTCCATGGTGATAAATGCCATTTGTTGTGCTTTTGGAACTCTATTCTCAGGAATATCAAGCATTTCAAGCTAGACAGAGCAACAGTTGGAGGAATACTCAAAACAGACCATTTCATAGCAGATTGTGCCTATGTTTAGGTGGCATTATTTTGTTTACCCAGCAAGATAGACAATTCTGGAATTCTCTGGATACATAGTTCCTTTGGGGTACATTACAGCACTAGTAAAATCCCAATGGTAGATGATATTCAACATTTAAAGTTGGAAAATTTCACCCCCAGGGGGTGCCGTAGGTCATATGCAAATACTGACTATCCCCAGCAATGTACCAAAGAAATAGTTTTTGAATTGCAATTCACACAGCTAGTTTTCTCTGTAAATGAAGAGTTTAGCGTGGCACTATGCTGGGCGGATAGCAATCTGAACAAAGGTGGCGCTCTAAAGCACTAAACTTCTACTTGCCTTATATTCCATATTCCCAGACATAGTACATATAACACAATTCTGTCTTTTGACAGTACAAATGAAAACGCACCACTTGAAAAAAGTCAATATTTAAGTTCAAATGAACTTCAATATAATTTTTATACAACAACAACACTACAGTGACGTCACTCGACATGCCAGGTGCAAGAAATGCGAGAATTTCAAGTTAACAGTAACGCTTGGCAATTTTTTGCAAAAACGCAACATCTTGCACGCACACCATGGGAAAAATGAATTTAACTCTGAATTTGAGCACACATTGCCTTTAAAAGCATGTGAATCCGAATAAAATTTCACTTCTTCACTGACACTTGAAGCGTCGACACTATGCCGCGACTTACAGCCCCTGAACGGGAACGTGCCATAGGCATGCTTCAAATTGGCGCCAGCACCAGGGAAATTGCCAGACGACTACACCGCGCGCACACAACGATCGCAAGACTCCATCAAAGGTTTCTGCAAATGGGGAGCACTCGGGACCGTCCTCGACCAGGTCAACAACGTGTGACAACGGCACGTCAGGACCGTCAGATAGTACGGGATCATGTCCGAGACCGAACACTACCAGCGACAAGAACGGTTGCTCAAGTCCAAGGACGACGTGGATTCATTCACCCCAACACCGTACGGAACTGTCTGCGAGCTGCAGGCCTGCGTGCACGACGTTCTTATTTCGGCCCCATATTGACGGATCGTCACCGAAACCAGCGTCTACAGTGGGCAACCAGGCACCAGAATTGGCAACTACGACAATGGCACGGTGTCATCTTTTCTGACGAGTCACGATTTCACTTAAGGAACGCAGGTGGCCGTATACGTGTTTGGTGGAGACGTGGTGAACGTTATAACGCCGATTGTGTCTTTCAAATGGACCGTTGGGGTGGTGGCAGCGTTATGGTGTGGGGTGGAATAAGCTACCGATCACAGATCCCCTCTCCATATCTGCAGAGGAAGGGTGAACGGCGTTTACTACCGGGACCAGGTGCTGCAGAACCATGTTGTGCCGTTCTTCAACCAACACCACGATGTCCACACGTACCTTGCACAGCAGAACATCCCCGTGCTTCAGTGGCCAGCTCTGTCACCCGACCTCTCCCCTATCGAGCACTCATGGGATGAAATTGGACAACGCCTTTCACGTCGACGCCAGATGGACAACATCCGAGAACTTTAGGTTGCCCTTGTTCAGGAGTGGAATGCTATCCCTCAGAACACTATCCAGAGACTGATCAACTCCATGCGACGACGATGCACCGCATGTGTCAATGCAAATGGTGGTCACACCCGTTATTGACTTTCCTGTTTGACCCCTACACCAGTTAAACCTCTCTCGCGTATTAACATTATTGTGAGTGAAATTGAATGATGTTTACATGTCTTCTTAAATCATTCATTATCTCAAATGCATCATATGTTTATACTTCACATATCAATCCGTGGAGCTATTCCAGATTTCGTGAGTGGTGCGTTTTCATTTGTACTCAGTATATATAAAGTACAAGCACAGTTGTGCATAAAAGTTGTGATCTCTTTTGTTTAAAGGTGGGTGAGTTGTGTTATGGCCCCAATTTGTTATGACATTTATGACAGCAAGGGATGACAGACACAATTTTAAAACTTAAACACATTTAATTAAACAAAGAATAACACTGACCTACAATCTACTCTACTGACCAAACTTGATATATACAAGGAAAAAAATATTTACAGTCCCTTGAGATGGGGTTGCTTGATGATGTTCCGGGTGAGTAAAATGCTCCAACACAGGCAAAAATCCACAAAAAGCTTCACAGGTCATGAAAAGAGTGACAGGTCTGGTGAAATGTATCCTTCTCCTTGCAATTTCTCCTACTACTTTACTCTATCAATTTTCCTCTTTATATATTCTTTTGCAGACCCCTCCCACCTTTTGGACTTTTTTTAAATTCTCAGGGACTTTCCATCTCAGACATGCCCAGGACATGTCCAAACCTAGCTCCAGTCAGGGCTCAACAACAGAAAAGGTCAATACTGCCATCTAGTGGCTTCTATTTACATTCCAGTTGTAAATTGGAAAAGAATGCTGATTGTGATTGTAGCATTGTGTCAACATGCAAGAATCTTAACAGTAGTAGTACAGTGTTCAGTTTTGTAGTGTTGGCGCATTTTCAAAAAATCACGAATGTTCAGCATTTTTCCTTTGCTGTTAGAATTAATGAGCAGGTTTCAGTGTGAATTCTAGGATTTCCTAAGGGCAGGGTGCTTGGGTCAGAAAAATGGCACAGCAGTCACATTGAGAGGGTGGTTGTCCTGAAAAAGAGCATAGAGTTTGTAGCAAGCAAGCAGCAGCCTGCCAAGATAATAAAGATAAGTTCATTTGTGGTGGTAACGTGCATGCCCTCATTCCTAACACCAGCCCATGATGTCTAGCCTACAGGATGCCCGCTGGGTGTGAAGATGGGGTTTCTTTTTCAGACTTCTCATTTTGGTGTGTACCAAGCCATGCGTGTTGACGCGTCTATTGAGCCATATAGGCTGTAGCCGGCTATTTAATTCAGAGACAGAAAATCTCACTATCAATGGGCCGTAAACAGCACCGTACAGACCCAAGATTTAGTGTAGTAGGGCTTGCCTAGGGCTGAACTAGCACCAAGGGTAACATCGACCTGATCGAACAAAGAGGGCCTTGAATAGCTGCTGAGGGCCAAAGCCAAGGAGCACCTCTGGCACACGCCACCAGGTGCTGCCAACCCACAGTCCACTTCCAAAAACAGACTGGGGGATAGAGCTAGTCGCACGCCGGGTTGACATCATTACACCATGGATAAAAGCATTTAACAGTTTTAACAACACAGTTGTGTGACTAAGATTATTTTTCAGAATTCAAATTATGGACCATTACTTTATATAAGTGCACATATACTGTTCATGCATGTCTGTGGTGATACTCTGTCTACATTAGTTGTTTTTGGGCTTTTTTTTATTTTGGGCTGGTCTTGTTTTATAACTTGCTGTACATTTCTGACTGTGCTGTACCCGTACTTGGAAATAGTACATGTATTGTGTGTTTCTAACGCTCACAATAACCACCAGTTTACAACCAGAAGAGTTTTATACCAAAGGTTTTACAAATGTTCTGTATAACTGTGCATGTACTTCATATATTTCAAAAGACAGTACTTTGGTATATGTCTGGGAATACGGAATATTAGGTTGGTGGAATATTAGCCCTTTAAAGCGCCACCTTTATTCAGAGAGCTATCTACCTAGCATAGTACCAAACTACTCTTTTAATTTTCTCAGAAAACTAGCTGTGAGCATCACAATTAAAAAAAAAATTCCTTGGTACATTGCTGGGGATAGCCAGTATTTGTATCCAGCATACAGCAACCCCTGGGGGAGAAATTTTCCAACTTTTGATGTTGAATATAATCTACACTGAAAATACTACCACTGTGATTTTACTGATGCTGTAATGTACCCCAAAAAGACTGTGTATCCAGAGAATTTCAGATCACTATCTTGCTGGGTAAACAAAATAATGCCACCTAAACACAGCCACAATCTATGAAACGGTCCGTTTTGAGTTTTCCTCCAACTTTGGCTCAGTCTAGCATGAAAGAGTTCCAAAAGCACAACTAATGGCATTTACCACCCCAGTACATATATACTGCAAACATGCACCAAAGTCAATTTTGACCATCTTTCCAGCCGTCCATTGCACTTACTCAGCAAGATACCAAGGTACTATTCACTGAAAATGAGAGTCTTGTTGTGAATTAACACATAACAAATTATTCTAGATTGGTATATATCTGGGATATTATTTATTCCCATTTTCAGTTTTTACTGTTATTTCTCAAATAAATCTGGCTCAATAACATAGTTACCCAGCTTGGCGCTGATGTGGTGCTAATGTCTATCTAGGCTTGAAGTGTCTCGGGTCATGATAAAAGAAAAACATATACTCCGAGGCAGTGAAAACGCAACACCAGTTTGGATTCAAATAATTTTGTGGCTCAAATTTATTTTCTTATTTTAACGATTAAAATAAGTTTGGTGGGTTGACTTTGAATTGAATGTGTTCATGGGCCGATTTGCACAAAAATAAACAGATGCCTTAAACATAATGAGCACAAGTTGACAATGAAAAATCACAACAAGGAACACATTTAAAAATGAACTCAAAAGAACAGTCAGTATTGGGTGTGACCCCCATGAACATCCACACAGGCAGTACAATGTCTCCTCGAGGACCTGACTAAGCGTCTTAGGTTGTCATAGGGAGGTTGTCGCCACTCTGCCTGTAGTGCATTTTGGAGTTGCTGCCTGGTTTTAGGTCTGGGTACAATTGATGAAACTGCTCGTCCCAGTTGGACGTACTACCCCCAAAACGTACTAATGCTGAACGTACTACACCCTAAACGGTGAGCCACTTGCCGGGCACTTACTTCCGCCTCTAGCATACCTAGGGCCCTGTTCCGTGGTGCAGTCAACAGACGTGGCATTATGACACTTAAAAATGTTTTTTTGTGTGGCTTTTATCATGCCTTTATATAGGGAAGACAACCCCTCCTTCATTTCAACGACTGTACTTGCACAAGTCCTAATCCCATATGTTGTAATCAATATGGATTGATGAGAGTCCAACTCACATTGTTGAATTACATGACGATCATTTATGTGTAACGAGGTACACATTGTGACCTCAATGGTCACTTAAGAACTCAAACTGGACTACTCACCCTGAGCAAAAATAAAGCAAAATTTACAGTGTTGCCTTTTCATTGCCTCTGAGTATATTTGGTATCCTTAAGTCATGATCGTTGATGTAAAATGTGGTGTTGACAGCAAAACTAAGCCACTTTTGTGGCTTCCAAGTGGCACTACCGGCAGGCAAAGTGAGATACGGACCTTAAAATTTGCCTTTTTCAGTGAGACAGCAGTGTCTACCTATATGCCAAGTTTCATTCAATTCCAGGGGGGTCAACTGCCCACCAAATGTCAATCTCTCATGAAATGGCACTTAAATATACATTGTTTTAGTTGATACTTGATTGTTAATGCATTTGAGTATATAATTCATATTTCCCACAATTCCCTCCTTTGGCAACATTTAATGGTGACAACAACCAGAAAATTTTTAGGCTGCGTTAGGCTGTCATGGGGCACCCCTGCGGCCTGCGGGCTCAGGGAGGTGCTTTGTAAACCCCCTTGGCGCGCCGCTGTACCCCATTCTCAGCCACACAAGTGTGCCCTATCAGTAACATCACATGGGTTAATTCCCAGTAGATAATGCACATTTTGCATTAGCATCATAGTGTCTATCACATGGTGCTGAGCACCTGCAGAGGGAAGATCATTCTGATGGGGAAAACCTCACCATCAGCCCTTCAGAGGCTGAGCCTTCACAGTGTTCCAGACCAGTGAACACAGAACGGTCAGAATCCTTACAATATACAGTCCTCCTGTACCCATGTGGTATGCCCACTCTGGGCATAAGGAAGCATACCATCAATCCTTAATCTATGAAGGGAAGGAGTGTATTCATCAGCAGAGCCAAGGCTCATATGTGCTTCACTCTAATAATGTAAAATAAATGAATGTTATATGTTGCTGGGTAGCTTTTGAAAAAACGTGGCTAATTACTAGGCTCAGTAGCTAATGCTAACATTGTGCGGGTAACAGCAGTTCTCTCACTTGCTTGGCTGATATACAGCCTTATTCCCTTATCGTCTTTCGATTACCAAAGACAACTACAATGACTTTGAGATGGCGTTGTATGTCTGTATGTAACATGTAAATGCTTAATGTTTTGTTTTCATCATTATCATTGTTTCTTACTTTGCAATAAGACATCCTGTAGCTCCCCAGGTGGTTCTGCATACTGCTTGTTGAACTGCATTTGTCAGCAAGCTTGGAGGGAGGTGCTACAGGTGAGAAAGAAGGAGCAGAGAGGTTGAGCTGTGGAGTTAATGATCAAAATCTCTCTCTCTCTTGCTCTTCTCTCCAAAGTCAGCAACTACCACTTTAATAGTTAAAATAGGATCAACGTGATGCATCTTTGAACTGTTTCATGTGCAGGGGTCAATTTTTTCAAAACTTTTGATGTCTCAATTTTTTGACCATATATTACGTATAAGGTGCATCACTCTCTTATGCTATATATCAGAATATTTTATATAAATCTAAAAAAAAAACAAAAAAAAATTTCAGGAAATTTTGATGCTAGTCTAATTTCATGTTGGAGCATGGAAATTGAAGAGAAATATGGGAGACACCGTTGCGTTCTTGTCCATCAATCATCAAGCTTATCATTTGATGAACTGCATGCTATTTGCATTTTATACCATGAGTTTGTCAATTATTACTTGGGCCAGTCGGCCACGAGTCTAAGTTTCGGCTTTGTTCTTCTTTTTCGGGGTCGTGATTGTCCTGCGCGTGCCCGAATACAGGCTCTGAGGAGCCTCTTGTTATCAATTATGTTTGGTTGAAGGACTCTCTGTGGGTGTGCATTATTTTCAGATCTCTGCACACAAATGTATGAACCCCAATTCCAACGAAGTTGGGACATTGTGTAAAACGTGATTAAAAACGGAATGCAATGATTTGCCACATTGCCCACATTTTTTCGCATTAGAACATAGACAACATATGAGATGTTGAAAGTGAGACATTTTACCATTTCATGAGAAATATTAGCTCATTTTGAATTTGATGGCAGCAACACATCTCAAAAAAGTTGGGACAGGGGCAACAAAAGGCTGGAAAATAAATATTAATTTAAACTAAATTAAACTAACACTTAAACTAACACTAAACTTAAAATTATGAACGGTAGAAGTTTAGCTAAGATAGACAAAAACAACATTTCAAAGTTTAGTAAGACAACTATTAAGTCTTAGATATGGTAATTATGACAGACGGAAGGAAGCTCAATGCAAAAAAAGACAGTGCAAGGTAAACTGTGACATCATGGCATTAGTGACCACAGCTCTTCTGAAGCAAAGAAAGAAACAGCGCTAATGAGGTTTTGCACATGCCAATGTAAATTTCAGTTTTCTCCAAGCAACATTAGTTATTATTGACTGAAACAAATGGTCCACGTATAAATACAAATGTTGTATGAAAGCATGAAAATTAAGGCTTTAGCTGTGGTGTAAACACAATAAACAACTCCATGGTGGTCATTACAAGAAAAAGAAAAAAAATGCACACCATAGTGACTAACACTAACAGCCTGACATGAAGCAAGGCATAAGAGCACTTAGGGGCGCAATTATTGTTATGTGATGACTTGGCATGTGGTTAATTGCTCACTTATTCTAATGTGCATTGTAAAAAAACACTACCAAAGGTTATTTTGGAAGTTTGGCACCTGTACAATCATAACTGCCTTGTTTGTGTACAGAAACAAAAATTATTTTGAAAAATGGGCCAGAAAATTTGATCTCTTAACCCATAGATGAGAGGACTGAGGCATCTTGGGAAGATGACCAGCAACAGATACATGACATATTGAAACTGTAGGAAAAATAATGGGTCCATATGAGTAAATGCTGCTAAAAGCAGGGGCTCATACATTAACGCTGCAAGATATATCACAAACTGAAAGAGATGCAGCAGTACTGTCTTATGGGCCTTGGAGGCAGAAAATTTGTCTGAGGCCGCAGTCTTGGCAACCATTGTGATACTGATGTATGTGTAGATGATGATTATCCCCACCATCACAAAATAAATGACTGAAAAGGTTATATCAATTCGCTTGTGTACTTTCACTGGAAAGATCTGGTTTCTGGAACACAAACCCCTCGTCAAATCAAACTTTGATCCAGACATTACAAAAATTATAAGGTCAGCAAAAGAATTCAGTGAGCCCACCAGCCACAAAACTGTAATGGTCACACCGATCTTCCAGGGCGTGTGAAACTCAACATGTCGTAAAGGAAAGCAAATGGCAACATAGCGCTCAAGAGACATCACAGCCAGGTTGAGTGGGGAAACACGCACAGACATGCTTGTCAAACATACAACAACTAGGCATGCAATGCCACTGAAGTACAATCTTCCCACCGCCAAAATGTAGAGAAATAAACTCGTCAGGAGGCTGAAAGTGTCCACAAATAGCATGTTACCGAAAAGGATGTAGCGGGAGTTCTCCAGGAAGAAGGTTTTACACCTCAGGGTGTACATCATGACAATGTTGATGTAAAGGAATAAGATACTTGGAGTCATAGAGAGTACTGCTTTCACTGGCACTCCCTTGTTCACTTTTGTGATATTGGTATAGAAATTAGTGGTGCTTGACATGTTTGATCTGGAGAAGAGAATACAAGAAAAATGATGATTGTAAGATGAAACTAAGTTTTTACAGTGGGGAAAATCAGACTGGAATTCGTTAACATTTTTCTTGGTAAATATATTTCTAATGGGGCTATAGATATGAAAATTTCACCAGATATCGGGAACAACACAAGTAATCTACATTTACAAAGAAATAAAAAAAGAGCCCATAAATTATGTGTAATAAATTGGAATGACGCAGGGAATAAGTATTGAACGCATGAAGAAAAGGAGGTTCAAAAAGGCAAGGAAAGCCAAGAAGCCATATGAAATCTGGCAGTATTTAGAAAGCAATCCTGCCCCCCCCCATCAGTGCAAATTAATATCAGCTGCTTTAGTCCTATTTGATAGCCTAAAAAACAATTTCTCATTACCAAGGTGTCACTCAAGAAGCATTTCATGATGGGTAAAGGCAAAGAGCTCTCTCAAGACCTTCGCAACCTTATAGTTGCAAAACGTACTTATGGCATTGGTTACAGATTTATTTAAAAACTTTTGAATGTTTCAGTGAGCTCGTTGGGGCCATAATCTGCAAGTGAAAAGAACATAATTTCACCGTAAACCGACCAAAACCAGGTGCTCCTTGCAAGATTTTTGACATAGGAGTCAAAAGAATAATCAGACGAGTTGTCGAAGAGCCAATGACCACTCCCAGATAGCTTCAGAAAGACCTGGAATTAGCAGGTATATTTGTTTCAAAGAAAATGATAAGTAAACAACTGCCATGGCCTCCTTACATGCTCACCGTGCAAGACTTCATTGCTGAAGGAAAAGCATGTTGAAGCTCGTATAAAGTTTGCTGCTCAAAATTTAGACAAGCCAGTGAAATACTGTGAGAATATAGTCTGGTCAGACGAGACCACATTGAACTCTTAGGATTTCATAGCACAGACCATGCTTGGAGGACAAGCAGCACTGCACATCACCCCCAAAACATCACACAGAGCAGCCAGGTGGCTCACACGGTTAAGGCATTGCTCTGCAGTGCAGAGGTCATCACCATGTCGTGGGTTCGAGCCCCGGCGTACCCACCGGCAGGGGTCGGCAGCTTTTTCAGAGTGGCGCACAATTGGCCATTGCGCTACAGGGTTTCAAATTGGGAAGGGACTGCCGGATTTGGGTATAGAATAACAGCTTTGTTCGTTGCTCCAGCGCCTCCTGTTGGCCAGACGGGCGCTCGTCAGGAAGACTCCGGGTTGGTTCTTGTCCGGGTATCATCCGCCCTAGTTCTGAACTTGCGAAGATTCAACCGATGAGTGTATAAGAATCAGTGGCAGACAGGCACGTGCTTCGGAGGAGAGCCGTGAACTGTCTCACTATCCTGAGTTGGCAGCAAGGGGTTGCATACGAGCAAGCTTTGTACATAGTTCCCCAATTGGGCATTCCAGATTCGGGTGGGATTAGAGATGCCAAATTTAAAAAAAAAAAAAAATCTCACACAGACAGCAAAGTTTGGAGGTGGGAACATTATGGTGTGGGGCTGTGTTTCAGCATATGTTACTGGCAGACTTTATATAATGGAAGGAAGGATGAATGAAGAAATGTACTGAGATATTCTTGATAAGAATCTGCTGCCATCTACCAGAATGCTGAAGCTGAAACAATGGTGGACATTTCAGGCAATGATTACAAACACACAGCCAAGGAAACTCTAAACTGGTTTCAGAGAAAGAAAATAAAGCTGCTAGAATGGCCCAGTAAATCACCTGACTTGAATCCAATTGGAAATCTATGGAAAGAATTGAAGATCAGAGTTCATTGAAGAGGACCCCGGAACTTTCAAGATTTGAAGACAGTTTGTGGGGAACAATGGGCTAAAATCACACCTGAGCAGTGCATGCGACGAGTTTCTCCACACTGCAGGCGTCTTGAAGCTGTCATGACAAACAAAGACTTTTCCACGAAATATTAAATAAATTTCAGTGAACGTGTTCAATATTTTTTCCTTCTGTCATTCCACTTTATGATACATAATTTATGGACTTACTTGTTTTGATTTCTTTGTATGTGCAGATTACTTGGGTTTTTTATCGATATCTGGTGAAAATTTCATGTCAATATCCCCATTAGAAATATATTTACTGAGAATGTTGACGTGTTCAATACTTATTTTCACCGCTGTATTTATATGAAGACCACAATGGAAAAATGATCAGTCACATTTTTACATTTTGGAGAAATGATGAATTAAAAATTAGAAATGATCTTAGAAACAAAGTGCTGAAAAAATATGCAGAATATTATGATATATAAAATACAACATATTATTATAAGTATTATAAAATATTAAACAGAAGAAAATGCAAAGGACTCCAACTTTTTTTCTTTTGTGGGCTTCATATAGTATTTGAACATTGTATACATTTGTACTATTTCAAATGCCAAAAAATTATACCATACAAGATGAGGACATACCAAGCTATTTTATATATACTATGCTCAGGTAAATAAAGAAAATGGAAAAGAAAGATTCCATTACTTCATTACAAATCAATTTTATTGATTTTATTAACTTGCCAATCAAATGTTAAATATTTACACTATTATTATTATTTTTATTATTACTGCCTCCTCTTTTTTAAGATGAATCAAATATTGCAAAATTACATAAAACTAGGCCGCAAAAAGCACCCATTTAACATCTTTTGTTGCTTAGTTGCCATAATTATCTGGAATATCGCTGAATCTTTGAAGAAACATACTTACAGTGTACTGAAGGTTCATGGTAAATGAAACAACTGAGGATGGAGTCAAGAACAGCTTCCAGCTGGAGCAAAATGTGACAGCTGATAACCACATCCCTCTTATGAACAATGCACATGATCATGTGACATCAAGCCAGGCCACTGTCACATAATTGCTCTCAAAAATAGTTATCTCACACTGACAACTGCCACAAATTGAGTTTTTGCCTGTGCAAGACAAATACACACAATGGTGAGTCAGTGAGTGGGAGATGGGTAGCTGACGACCGAGTGTAAAATTTGCGTCCTCTGTCTCTCAGTGGTCAGATGGAATGGTGACATGCCAATTTTGAGTCGTGCATCTGTAAATTTGCTGGTCGCGATGATCCTGGTATCCTCTATACAGGCATGCATTAACCCTTGTAATGTGTTAGAAAGTTGCCAACTTCTTTTGTGTTGGTGGGTCAAATTTGACCTGTGATTTTACTCAGTCCAAAATAGTCAAACAACACTAATTGTCATCCAATATTGTTTTTTACCTCATAACTGACTTCATATTCAGACAATCCCTGTTTTACATGGTATTTTTATGACCTTGTGAACCTTGCATCTTGCACTATGCCACTCATTTTCAATTTAAAAAAATGTTTAAATTCACACATTATATTTCCTATAGTGAAGACAATGCAAAATTATGTCATCTGACCATAATAGACTAATTTTAGAACACACTTTCTAAAATACATTGGTTGTAGATTTTGTGGAACATCATATCACCTAAAGTGACATATGTGGTGTTACAGGTCAAAACTGACCCATATACATTTATATTTGGAAAAGGGGAAAAAAGTCTTTTACGATGTTTTTTCATAAATCCAAACTTTATTTTGCTCGAAATAGCAAATGCCAATTGAACATTAACATGAACAAGAGCAAGTTTCTCTCTTGCTCCCTGGCTGTCTGAGTGTGTGTGTGTGCAAAATAACGCATTCACACTGAGCATGGACATGATGGAGTGTGTGTGTGTGTGTGTGTGTGTGTGTGTGTGTGAGAGAGAGAGAGAGAGAGAGTTTGTTTGTGCTCGTGTGTGGCACGCATGTGTGATCAGTATCATTCTCATACACACCCTTCTCAATAACAGATTGCTTTCTGTCCTCCACATCACTCTCATGTCCAAAGATATTATCAAAAGCCCCATAGACAGCAAATCTTGTTCTCGAGTTGAAACAAACTGATGTTGCTACAGAATGAAACAGATCACAACTCACAAAAACCTTATTTCTTGATACCAGTGTTGAGAGAATTCTGTGTATGTTACTTGTGCCACACCACTAAGGATGATACTTACCTGCAAGAAAAAAAATTGTGTGCGTGTGTGTGTGTGCGTGTGCGTGTGTGTGTGTGTGTGTATCACCCCTGCCACTTATCATGAAACTGGAGGCAATAAGAGTAATAGCTTTGGCTAAAGTACAACATCTTTTCTCCAATGTACATGTACCACAAAAATCACTACGTGATTTGACTGATAAAACTGTATATTTTGTGAGACAATGGATTGGCCTAAATACGCATACAACTCGTAGTATCATATTTCACAGTAAACGTGAGGGTGGTTTGGGTGTTCCTAATTTTGAATGGACATATATTGCTACGAGGCTTTCCCACCTGTTAAATATGCTGAACAATGATGACCAGTATGTCAGAGAGCTTGCCCGAGCTTCTCTGTTTCTGGACCTAAGAAGACGGAAGGTCCCCCTGGCGCGTGGGTCAGGTTCTGATTTCCTGGGCTTTAAGAGGAAACCCAGTGGAAAGCTGGACAGCCGCTCTCCTGGCTTTGGTGTGTCGTCGGACTGGCCTGATTTGAACGATCTATGTTGCTGGGCTGATGTTACCCTGGAGTGGATAGGGTCTGACTCTGAGGCTGTGGAGGTCTCCGAGGAGGTTATATCTGACCCCAACACTTCTGTAAAAGCAACTGTGAATGTTTGTGGAACACAACTTCTACTTCCACTAAGAAACGCTCGGGGTCACCTCTTGGAGGCGCAACAACAAAGGCAGCGGCAGCAATGGGCTGAGTTGAGACTTCAAGGAAAGATTGCGTGTCTCCCAGCTGCAGACCACTGTGTCTCACATGCCGTGTTCAGAAATGTTGCCCTGGATGAGAACATTGTTACATTTGCTATAAAAGCGAGATTGCAGGTTCTACCAACTAAACTGAATCTCTCCATCTGGTTTCCAGGCAGTCATGCTCCTTACTGTATACACCATGGTAGTGAACAAATAGCTGAAACTATGTCTCATATCCTAAATGGTTGTCATGTTTATAGGGGTCTTTACATATGTAGGCATGACAGAATTGTGGATCTGATATCAGCAGATATTTTATCCATTTTCAGGTCCTCCATCGTGCTGTTTAAGCATTCTACTGTAAGGCCGAGCATGTTCAGTCTGTGTAACGATGTCAATGTTCTCTAATGTTACAGCTAACACTCCTGATGTTATTGTTGTTAATGATAATCACAGAGAGGTGTTCATTCTGGAGGTCGGCTGTACTTTTGATTACAGCCTAGAGGAGGCCTTTCTAACCAAAGTGCTCAGCAGTTGAAGCAGACCATCTCTCAGCTAGGCTATGAATGTAAACTTTTAGTTTTTATATTTGGTAGTCTGGGGCACGTGCACAAGCTGGTGATGAGGGGCCTTCAGATGGCCGGCCTCCCTAAGAGAAGAGCTAAACAGTTAGCGAGGTACTGCTCAGTGTCGGCTATTATTGGAAGCCGCTCGGTCTGTAGGAGACGATGTTTTCTGTATCCTTGAATAAGGTCTGTTTTCTATCTGACCTGTATGATATTATATATATTTAACAGTTTTTTAGCCGCCCAGGCACTTTGTAACCGACTGATTCCTATTGTCAACTGCATTGGCGGTATTTATGTCAGGTACTCTTGTACTTCTCTTTTATGTGGGCATAAATAAATATTTCATGTGTGTGTGTGTGTGTGTGTGTGTGTGTTTGTGAAAACGTGTTAACATTCAAGTTTATTTTTCGTCAAAATGCATCAATATTTTGTTAGAAAGACTGTGTTCCCATGGGGAGGGGTGGGGTGGTGTGTGCATGTGGGCGTGTTTGTATGTGTTTGCGCGTGCGGGCATGTTTTTATTAACAATTGGGGACCTTCTCTGGTATTGGCACTGACCTTGTCGGGACCAGTGGTCTGTATGGGGGGCAAAGCCTGGTGCTAAAATGGCAAGACTTCGTTTCTGAGGTCTTCTTTGAGGAAAGAAATTAGGTGTGAATTGAGGCAAGGTAAAGGTAAGGGTTAGGCATGATTTGGTCATGGTATGGAGAAAATACTCGCATGCATTGCTCAGGTGTGATTTTGGCCCATTCTTCCTCACAAACTGTCTTCAAATCATGAAGGTTCCAGGGCCCTCTTCATAAACTCTGATCTTCAGTTCGTTCCATTGATTTTCAATTGGATTCAAGTCAGGTGATTGACTGGGCCATTCTGGCAGCTTTATTTTCTTTCTCTGAAACCAATTTAGAGTTTCCTTGGCTGTGTATTTGGGATCATTGTCTTGCTGAAATGTCCACCCTCATTTCATCTTCAGCATCCTGGTAGATGGCAGCAAATTCTTATCGAGAATATCTCAGTATATTTCTCCATTCATCCTTCCTTCAATTATAAGAAGTCTGTCAGTGTCATATGCTGAAAAACAGCCCCACTCCATGATGTTCCCAACTCCAGACTTTAAGGTTTGTATGATGTTGTGGGGGTGATGTGCAGTATCGTTTGTTCCCCAAACATGGTGTGCGCTATGACACCCCAAGGTCAAGTATTTCATGGCTTGTCCAAATTTTGTGCAGCAAACTTTATATTATTTTTCTTCAGAAATGAGGTCTTGCACAATCAGCATGCAAGGAGGCCATGGTGGTTGTTTACTTATTGTTTTCTTTGAAACAATTATACCTGCTAATTCCAGGTCTTTCTGAAGCTATCTGGGAGTGGTCATTAGCTCTTGGACAACTCTTCTGATTATTCTTTTGACTTCTAGGTCAGAAATCTTGCAAGGAGCACCTGATCTTGGCCGGCTTATGGTGAATTGATGTTCTTTTCACTTCCGGATTATGGCCCCAACGGTGCTCACTGAAACATTCAGGAGTTTAGAAATATGTCCGTAACCAATGCCATTAGTATGTTTTGCAACAATAAGGTTCCAAAGGTCTTCAGAGAGCTCTTTGCTTTTGCCCATCATGAGATACTTCTTGTGTGACCCCCTTGGAAATGAGAAACCTTTTTATAGGCCATTAATTTGGACTAAACCAACTGATATCAATCTGCATTGATAAAGGGTAGGATTGCTTTCTTAACACTGATAGATTTCAGCTGGTTTCTTAGTTTTCCTGGCCTTTTTGCACCTCCTTTTCTTTGTGTGTACAACACTTATTCCCTGTGTCATTTCACTTAATTACACATAACTTCATTTCTGGCCTTATTAGGGTTGTTTCTTTGTATGTATGGATTACTTAAGTTATTACTGACATCTGGCGAAAACCTCATGTCAATAGCCACATTAGAAATATACTTCCTGAGAAAAATGTTGAAGCATGGAGCTTGTGAAACTTTGTAATATTACATCTAAATATGGGAGTTACCATGGATATTACTGTATTTATTAATTGTTTGGGCTATTTATTTTGTATTCAAATATCAACTACAATAAAATTAATAAAATTAGCCATTTTAAGGAAATAAAATTTTGGGCAAAGGTTCTTGCAGAAGAAAAAAAATCTAATGAATGATTTGTTATTTCAATGCATTCAATTAAATAAGCTCCATCAGTAAATTTGTGTTTTTATTCATTTTTTTTCATTCACTTTATTTTTATCAAACACAGAAAACATCCGTAATAAACTGGTGTGGCGCAGTGGTCAAGAGGATTGCCACCAACATCTCACATTTTCAAAATTATGGATCGTATTCCATGTGACAGCAAAGTTCTTTTTTTATTTTGTAAACTGGCCACGTACAGCGCTGTGAAAAAGTATTTGCCTCATTCCTGACTCTTTTTTTGTATATTTGTATATTCTAGTCACCTTGGGGGCCCTAGGCTAGAGTGACCATGGGGGCCTTCCTGGCCCAAAAACACCAAGAAGATCATTCAATCCAGAAATCTTTTATTTTAAATAACAGAACATATATATAGACATATATATCCAGTGGTGGATTGTGTTTTCCCGTGCCTACATTTCGAGCAAGTATTGAATTTTTTTCGTTTGAACGGAGAGATCCTTTCGCCGCTGTGGCATTTCTTAACAACAAGACACATAACATAATCTGCTGTCGCGCTGAAGTACGGTTGCTTTCACATTTGATACTAGTACTAACTAAACTATCCCTATCCCTAACCCAAACTTAACTCAAAGGGAATGCTATCCCTATCCCTGTGCCTAACCTTAACTCATCTCATTAAGAATGCTATCCCTATTCCAAACCCTAACCTTAACCCAACTCTGCCACAAACAATGGTTTGTTCTGCTCAAATTATTCTTCCCTGTGTCAACAGATCAGGCAACTCACCAGCATGAAAAACCTCAAAATGGATATTCACTCGACGTCTCCTCATCGACAACAATAAATAAATGTTATGATTCTGCATTTTGTGAGCTGTCTTTGTGCTTGTGCCTTACTTTCGTTTTATATTTCAGCCTTCAGTTCAGCCGTCTGACAATCCACTCCCAATCTGCATTCTCCAGTGATGTCGTTTGACTGCCTTCAGCATGCCTGCGTCTCATCGTCCAATCACGTTTCCTCTTTCGGTTTTGGCTCTGGTATTTCATTCATTGCTTCCACCTGTGTTTAATTCTGGGTCTTGCGAAACTCTGAGTGAATGCGTTCTCTGATAGAATTACTAACCCGTACTAACCAGCAGTTATTTGAGGGTGATTGTAAATATTTTGTCACGTAGTATTAACCTTAATTAACTCATTAGCGAGTGCGTGTGTTTCCTAGCTTTCGTGAATTCTGCCTAGCTGTCTCTGATTAACTGATTTAAAAGCTGTGCTTTCCTTCACTTCTCTTGTGGTGCTTTTTACTCGTCACGTTTAGATTAAGGTAATCTAAACTGTCTATCCAGGTGAAAAAATACTATACTTGAATTATACTTTTACAGACTGTACTAAGTATAGTGTATGCTTTTTTCGCCCCCTTTATGTGTAATTAAGTGTGCTCAAGCAGTCATTGAGTACTACTTGTGTACCACTTCAGTACACTTAAAGTGTAAATAGTATGTTAAATTGGAACAACTTTTTACAAACTTTAAGTGTACTAAAGTATACCACCGCAAGTACACTGTCACCTGATTTGAAATACACTTGCAGTACAATTGTATTAGACCACTAGTATGTTCAAAATATACTTAAAAGGTCTTACAATTAAATTGATAGTTGAATGGGATTGTATTTTTAATGCACTTATTATTAAACTTATCATACTTCAAGTTTAGATCAAGTGCACTCTCTGACTATTTGTATTACTTTTCAAGTGCACTACTATGTTAATAAAAATGCATTTATAGTGAAGTAAGATCACAAATAAAGCATGAAAAGGTTTGTTCTTCAAGTATAAAATCATTGTACTATGATGTATGGTTTAGAAGTGTATTTGAAGTGCAGTAGGTGGTGCAGGTATTAGTACTGTATAGTGCACTGTGTTAGTGGTACAGAAGTATACTTAATGTAACCACATTCACTTCAATCTACTTAACTTATGGTACCACTAGTACACTAAAAGTGTGCTGATCAGTTCAATGAAAGAAATCCACTTCAATTTATTGAAAAAACAAAATGAAATGTATTTATTAAAACATAAAACCTCTAAAAAGAGGTATCCATGCAATTAAACAATGTTCCAGTAACATTAGTAAGTTTGTAAGAAAATAAAACAAAAACAGCCATAAATTTACGATAAAAATAATCACTGATTAACTTTGACATAGCCCTTGTTATTGCATTTCCTTCTTAGCATTGCCCGGATGTCGCCAACCTCTATGTTTGGAAATTTAATGGATGCATGCATGTATGAGGTTGCAGCTATTGCGAATTGGCGCTTGTTATAACATTAACACTAGAATGTTTTTTTTTTTTTTTTCTGTTTTAACTGTGTCATATTTCTATATGAGTCAAGGGAGAAGGCCTCCCTATTCCTCTGTAAATGAATTAGACTAAAAATCTGTTGCAATGTAATACTGATGAAATACATATTTGTCAGGATTAAGAAGATATGTTCTTCCAAGCAATATTGAACGAAAAATCCCTGCTCAGATTGACTATAACGTGCTGTAACAATTTGTTTCCATAGGCTAAATAAACGTATATTTTTCTGACAATCAAGTATTTGTGCATTTTAACATGACTGGGAATGAAATGAAAACAAATGTACAAAAGTACTACCACATACATGTAATATGTCGAAAGTGTATTGCTAAATAATTACTCCTTTCATAAGTAAACTAAATTACCACTGTTAGAACTATGAAGAAGTACAGCTTAAAACAAATTATAATTGATTTGCACTTTTTTAAGTGTAGCTAAATTCACTTTCAAATAAGTAAAATGAAACTGCACTTTAATGAAGTACTAACAGTATATTACAAATGACTCAAATAAGGATACTTTTCTTAAGAATACTATTTGACTAATGTAAGTACTTTGAAATAAAGTATGCTTTTTCAAAAGTATACTTTTGAACAATTTAAAATAGATTTACAATAAATTGCACTTTTAAAAAAGTACATAAATCCACTTCCAATTAAGTGAAGTTAAAGTGCACTTTAATAAAGTATACCAACTATATATTACAAATAAATATACTTTTAATAAGAATACTAATCTACTAGTCTAAGTGCTTTGAAATAAATTTAACTTTTTGAAAGTATATTTTAAAACAATTTAAAATAGACTTACAGTGAAGTACATTTTTAATAAGTGTATCTAAGTTCACTTCCAAAGAAGTGCAAATTAAGAGCACTTTAATAAAGTATATTAACCATATATTACAAATGACTCAAAAAAGTACACTTTTAATAAAAATACTAATATACTACTATAAGTGCTTTGAAATAAAGTATACTTTTTAAAAGTATACTTTAGAACAATTTACAATAGACTTACAATAAGGTACACTTCTAATAAGTAAGCTAAAGTACAACTTTAATTATTGCATAATTTGTATGTTTAATTTTAGTATATTGAAGATGAAATTAATCACAAATATTTTAAAGTACACTTTCTAAAAGTATATGTTAAATATATTACAAATTAAGCACAAAAAGTAAAAGTATACTCGTAATAACTTTTGTATGCAACAAAAATATTTTCAATATAATTAAGTGTAATACTTTTTCACCTGGGTAGCTTGATTGATGGTCTCAGCGTCTTGTCTCGTCTCGAGTCATTCTTGTTAACCCGGTTCTTGTGTAATTGTATATTAACCCCATGTGTTTCTGTTTCAGTCAAGATTGCTTTCCGATTCCCCGGCTCCTCTTGTGGCTATTTATGTGGCAGCACTGGGAGCGGACGTCAGACAGATCCTCGTATTGACTCGGTTCTACTTGGTGTAATCTCAGTTCTTTGTGCCTTCAGAGTTTCTCCTTGTATGATTCCCGAGTCTAATATTTTGCTGAGCCCTTGTCTTGTCTGCCCTGCGTTTAAGTCTCCCAGTGTGTCCGTCATTATAGTTAGGTTCAGTTTGTGTTTTCTTAGTTTATCCACTCTTGGAGTGAGTTTTTCTGTTTCCCCCTGCCTTTGGCAGAGAACTTTAGTTTTCTCATTTGTTCAGTGATTGTGCACGGTGTTTTATTTCTGGCGTGTCTGCAAGTTTCTCCTGGCGTTGTGTGTTAAACACACACTTCTGGATCCAGCAACTGGTGTTCTCCTGACCTCTCCTTACAATAAAAGTCTTTCTCCCTTCAGCGATGAATGTAAACTAATGGCGATAAGCTGGCAACAAACTCAGTTGATGCAGTGGTTAAGGCCACAGTGAACGGTGTGATTAATATTGCTTTCTCCACAGGTTTCCAGGTTCGAATACCGCTGTAGACACTAATGCAATGTCTAACTTCACATAAACCTTTGTTCACAGCCTCATTGACAGAGGAAGGAAAAAAAAAAAAAATCATAATAAAAGAACATAAGTAGTTCAAGAGAATAGGACAGAGAAAATGACACTAGGGAACAATACAGCGGAAAGCAGAATTACCGCAAAAATATATTTTTTTACTCACGCCATCATTCTAAACCCCTTCTCACTCAAAACCCCCCAAAAATATTTATGCCCCGTTTTAAAATTATTCTGGCCAAAAAAAACCCCAAAAAAACCAATTCTGGCCAAAAAAAAAAAAAAAAAGTGGAAGTTGTGTATGGTACTCTTGCCGGTTTGATTTGTGAAACCTCTGCAATTAAATGCTTTCATTCGGAGCAGGTTACAGTCGCCGGAGGGAGTCGCCGTAGTGGGTGATGCTGACTGGAGGCGGTGAAGTGCAGCTTTGCCTGGGGGAGAATGTGAGGTAGCGATCTGGAACCAGGAGAGGACACGAGATTGCAAAAATGAGGAGCTTTATTGAGTAAGGGGGGTAACCCCCGCAGAGCAGAGAGCAACAGTACAGAGTCCGCAATCCAAAACTCAAATTCCAATGGGACAGAGCAGAGTTCGTAACCAGGGCAGCAATCACAAAAGTCATAGCAGAAACAGATCCGGTACACAGGCAAAGGTTTGTGGGAGAAGCAAACTTATAAGCCAAAAGACAGTCCGAATCGGTAACAGGGCAGCAATCCACAAAATCGAGGTCGGGCAGAAAAAGGTCAAAACACACAGATGCAACAAGTAATCCAAAAAGGGCAAACCAAAAATCAATAGTTGGGCAATCCAGTCAGAAAGATAAACACTGAGTAATCGTGACGAAGAAACATGGGACTAGGAAAACTATCTGACAGAGACTGGCTGTGAGAAGACACCTAATATACACTTCTGGGGAGATCACATGGGGAGAATCACATCTGCAGGAAGTCAGACTGATTACAAGGGGAAGGCACATGAGGGAAAACCTAATCACATGGAATTGGACAAAGCGAAAACGTGTACAGGGAACACGAGACATTCCTATAAACAAACATACTGCTCCAGTCGCGGAGTTTCTAACGTGCAGAGATAATGAGAAACAGGACAGCGCGATCAGGTGTGAGCTTTCACAGAAAATGCAGCAACGGTAATCAGGGAGAGACAAGAGGTGGAGACTAGAACAGGGCGAGTGCTGAGAGCTTGTTAATCAATTAGTTAGTGCAACTATACAAATCCTTGGTGCTCGTCAGTAAGTTAGTATTATATACAAGGTTAGTAGTTGTTAGTAATCTCTGGAGAAAATAATAAACTGTTAGTATTGTTAGTAGATAGAAAAGAAGAGTGAAGCCAGCAAACGAGATCGGAAGGAAGTCTGAAAACCGGAATCCAATTAATCACCCGAAGAGTGAAACAGAAGACTGGGGCTACAATAGCAGACGAGATGAGAGACCAGACGGGGGAGACAAAGTGCAATGCGAAATGGAAAACATGAACCGGAATGAGATATGGCAAAATGTAAAACATGGAAAAGTAAACTAAGACTAAACATGACAAATCAAAGTAACCAAATCACAATACATTATACAAAGAATAGTCAGACATGGCAAAGGGTCAAAAAGCACAAAAGGAAGTCAGAATTACAAGGCATGAACATGGTCAAGGCAGACATGGCAGAATCATAACAGAGAAGCCCGGTGAGACACGGCATACAGCTGTTTTTGATCCGCCGTCTGGAAGATGGTCAGTCTAATCTGGAATGAAGACATCATCTGAACTGAAGGCGTTCGAGAATTTGTTGGAATACTTGGGTTCGGTTGAACGATTGAGTTTGAGAGGGATGGTTGAGCTAGAGTGTGGACTCGTAATCTGTGTTGCTTGGTAAGTAGAAACATCGGATAACAGAAAAACATCTACTTAGGGAGAAGCTGGCAATGGTCCGGTAGAATGCTTGTTTTGCAGAATGTGGTCCGATAGAATGCTGGTTTGGAGAATACGAGTCTGTTTAGAATGCTGGTTCGGAATCGTGAGACTACAGACTGGGACAAAGTGGCATCACAACTCTTTTTAAAATAATGTCAGATTATACACATTTGAACTTACCACTTTCCCATTTTCTTTTTTCTTCATCTTGTTTTTTTTTCTTTTTGCATGCCCTGATGGATATGCTCGCTTCATTTTTCCTTGTGTTGGAAGTACTGCAGAAAGCCGGCCACGGGCAGTCGGGGCCCTATTAGGGGGGTTCCAAACGTGTCACTGCACTGTCTATGGAGGTTTCAGGTTGTGTCATTGATATGGATCAATATTGGCCGTGTCTCGGGGTCCCTTAACACACTAGGCAGTGACAGCTAGTGGGGGCCCTATGCGGGTGTTGTGATTCTGTGATTCTGCACGTTATGTTTAGGTTCTGTGCCTGGCTCTGCCATGTTTAGGATTTCTGTGTTAAGTGACCACTGCCTGTCTGACTATTCTTAGTATTGTGTATTGTGTTTTTGGTATTTAGATTTGTTGTTTTATTATTTTTCATGTTTAGATCATTTAGTTTTCCATGCCATATTTTAATTTCCATGCATTGCACTTCGTCTACCCTGTCTTGTCTTATGTAGGTCTTTGCCCACGGTCCTTAGTCTTGTGTGCCACTCATTCGGGTGATTTATTGGTTACTGGGTTTTCAATCTTCCTTCATTATCTCGTGTGCTTCCTTCCCCTCTCTTTTACTATCTACTAACCCATACTAACAGTTTGTTGTTTTCGATAATTACTAACCAATATTAACATTGTATATTTTTACTAACTTACTAACGTGCACTCGGGATTGTATAGCTGCACATACTATCTGACAAACGATCTCTCAGCAATCGCCCAATTCTAATCTCCGCCCTCTTGCCTATCTCTGTTGCAGCTTCTGTGAATTTCCACTTATATCTCATGCTTTCCTTTTCTTTAGACTATGCACTTTTAGTACTCCTTAACCGGAGCAGTTGTTTGTTCATAGGATTGTCTTGTGATCCCTGTCTGCTTTTTGGCATTTGCCAATTCATGTTATTAGATTATTCCTCATGTGTCACTCCTGATTATTGTACCATTGATTGCACCTTTTCTCCCTGGTCACGTGTTTCACCGGATGTGTATTTGAGATGTCTGTTTAGTCACTTCCAGTTGTCAGATCATTCTTCCTGTGCCACGTTTGTTTCTCGCCTTGATTCTTAGTGATTTATCTTTCTGACTGGATTGCCCGACCTTCGATTTTTGCCTATGTGATTTTGGATTATTGTTGCATCTGTGTGTTTTGACCATTTTTCTGCCCGACTACGAGATCTCTGTTTGCTGCCCTGTTAACGATTCGGATTACGTCCTGTGGATTCTGGCTTGTCTCTCTGATAGAACTATTCCTGTGTACCAGACCCATTTCTGTCCGAGTACGATTACTGTGATTGCTGCCCTGGTTTTTGATACTATTTTTTCCCAACTGGATTTTGACTTTTGGATTGTGGACTCTGTACTGTTGCTTTTCGCCCTGCGGGGGTTACCCCCCTTTACCAATAAAACAAGCTCTACTGCATTTCCTGGTTCTCGCGACTGGCTCCTGATTGGTACACGACAGCGGGGGGTTTACCAATGCATCGACGTTGCAGTGTCTAAAGCAGTTCAGTCATTTTGTCATTGAAAAAAGGACCAATGTCAGCACTGTCCTGGGGCCCCTTCCAGCTCGGGGCGCAAGGCAATTGCCTAGTATGCCTACCCCGTTGCGGCGTCTCTGATCACACATAAATGTCTCAGATCATAAGACAAATTTTAATATTAGACAAAAATAGCCAGAGTAAATACAAAATGTGGTGTTTTTTAAATGATGATTTCATATATATATTAATATTTCAAATTAAGGGAAAAAAGCTATCTGGTCCTATGTGAAAAAGTAATTGCCTCCCCTTGTTAAATAATGAATTAACTGTGATTAACCTCATGTTTGAATTCAATTTCACTAGCTGCCACCCGGCCTGATTACTGCCAGACCTGTTGAGTCAAAAAATAATTTGAATATAATCCGTCTGACTAAGTTAAGCCGGCTAAAACATCTCAAAAAGCAAAACATCATGCTGCAATCTAAAGAAATTTGAAACAAAGAAATGAGAAACAAAGTCACTGACATCTATCAGTCTGGAAAGGGTTACAAATTTATTTCTAAGGCTTTGGGACTCCAGCGAATCACAGTGAGAGCCATTATCCACAAATGGAGAAAACTTGAAACAGTGGTGAACTATCCGAGGAGTGGCCGGCCTACCAAAATTATTCTAAGACCGCATCGACGACTCCTCCAGGAGGTCACAAAAGAACCCAGAACAACATTTAAAGAACTGCAGGCCTCACTTGCCTCAGTTAAAGTCAGTGTTCATGATTCAACAATTTGAAAGAGACTGGGCAAAAATGGTATCCACAATTCCCCCCCTCAAATTTGCCAAAAAGCATCTTGATGGTACTTAAGACTTTTGGGAAAATATTCTGTGGACTGACAAGAGAATATTTAAACTTTTTTGGAATGTGTGCATCCTGTTCATCTGGTGTAAAACTAACAAAGCATTTCATAAAAAGAACATCATACCAACAGTCAAACATGGTGGTGGCAGTGTGATGGTCTAGGGCTGCTTTGCTGCTTCAGGACCAGGACGACTTGTCATAATTGACAGAATCATGAATTCTGCTCTCTACCAGAAAATCTTGAAGGAGAATACCCGACCATCAGTTTGTGACCTCAAGCTCAAGCACACTTGCGTTATGTAGCAGGACAATGATCTGAAACACACCAGCAAGTCCACAGCTGAATGGCTTAAAAGAAACACAATGAAGGTTTTGGAGTCACCTGGTCAAATTCCAGACTTAAATCCATTTGAAATGCTGTGGCATAACCTTAAACCGGTGATTAGTGCTCGAAAACCCTCCAATGTGGCTGAATAAAAGGAGCAGTATGTACATTTTTGGCCAAAACTGGTAGTGCAATCACATTCAAAATAGTGCAGAGCGCAGTATCTACTCCTCCTCTCCCCCAGACGAGAGGTTGCCAGCTTGTAGTGATGAGCGGGTCGAGGTTTTTTAACACCCGCACCAACCCGACCCGACGTGAAAGCTAACCCGCCCCGCTAAAACTCGCATTCATTTTCAACCCGAACCCAACCCGACCCGACATAAAAAGGAAGCAAGAGAAAAAGAATACAGTGGGTCTGTGTAACATGATTTGCGATGGAAAAAAAACGATTCCTCTGTTTCGCTATGGATTTGAGTGGAGCACAACATATATTTGGCCATTTGGACGAGGTCAGCAGCACTGTGGCTGTTGTTCAACTTTTCTTTGGTATTTTAATTAAAAACTCATTTATCGTAGTTCGGTAATCAACTTCGATCAGAGTTTAAAAGCTCTCCGCACCTTAGCAGCCTGCTGGTGCTCCAACAATGCTAAAATCTCTTAGCAGTCAAGGTCACAGTTCCACTTCCTGCGCAACCAAGTAGCTTGAATTCAACTATTTGAATAAAAACAAGTAGATCAGAAGGATCTAATAGCTGCGACCTCGCCTAGCATCCGTCACGTGGCCTAGTGTCCATGACTGGTGGTTTCTTGTACAAGTGTGATCTCGAAATTGGCAAATGACCTTGAAAATCAATAGGGGACCCTTCCTCTGTACCAAGAAGCTTGTTCTAAGATGTAATAGCCATCCATCAAGTTGAAGTGGAGTTACGGTGCAAAAACTGTGAAATCCGGGCAAAATCAACACTTTTTTGAGCGGTGTGACCTTGGGATTCAACACATGACCTTGAAAATCAATAGGGAACCCCTCCCTCTATACCAAGAAGCTTGTTGTAAGATTTCATAGCCATTCATTGAATTAAACTTGAGTTACGGTGCGAAAACCGTCAAATCGGGCAAAATTGACCGTTTTTTTGCCTTTGTGACCTTCTTATTTGACAGATGACCTTGAAAAACAATAGGGAAAACCTCCTCTATGCCTAGAAGCTATTTGCAAAATTTCATAGCGATCCATGAATTTTAACTGGATTTACAGCGCGAAAACCTGCAAACAAGGTCGTGACCCCTGTGAACTTGACCTTTGACCTTTGACCTCGACCTTGAGCATGGACATTCCTTTGGTGAAGGTCAATAACATCTGAAAATTTCATGATGATATGACGACAGGAACATGGTCAAAAAGGTGTCACAGACGGACAGACAGACGGACAGACAGACAGAAGCGTTCATAGAGCTGCTCGGTCGCAGCTTAAAATAAAACAGTAGCTCGTAAGCTACTTCTTATGCACAGCTACCTTCCTCTTGGTCTCGGGCACGAACACTAAGTTATGTTCAAAACGTTAATTTTTTTTCCAAGAACGAGCTAATTTTTCGTGACTTCTCAAAATGTGGCTCGCTGTTCCAACCATGTTTTTCCATTACAATTCACTTCCTTCGTCTCGTTTCTTACGTTAATTCCATCACTGCCAAATTGACCCACTAGAGAGCGCCAAAAGACAATAAGCAAGGAAGTAGCTATTCTAAGAGAGACATGCATGTCTGACGATTTTTTTATGTTGCTTGTTCTGACTACCAGGCTACACACCAGGGGCGAAGCTAGAACTGGGAATTGGGGTGGCACAGACACATCCCTTTATGACAATTTGGATAGTCCTGGCTAGTTCTCAATTATTTTTCTTTATTGACGCGTTTTCCAAATATCGTAATAGGCAACTCAAGATATGGTTTCTCATGCGATCTAACAGCGATGAAGTCATGGGGTAAGTTAAATACCGTAAAACTGAGAATTGGGGTGGACGTAACATCTGTTTTAAAGAATTATTAGTCCTGACCTGTTCGCAGTCATTTTTATGATTAACAAAATGTTCGCTCCCAGAGCGCTCCGCACTTAACAGGTGCTGCTTGTTCTCCCCGATTAGGTAAGACGACAATCATTCATCTGGAAACGTTTGCTTAATTTAAATCAACGTTATTCAAAATTACTCTTGGTATTGAGTGGGGAAAAAAGTGGCACTTGGCGGTGAAATAGGCTATAAAAAGCATGCAGCTCTATTTGACTTTGATGGCGTTGCCATTCTCATTGGTGCATGAGTACAATCGTGCTGTGATTGGCTGTTGGCACGTACAATGGTACCACAGCCTGTACCAGAGCTGTGATTGGCTGATGTACGTAATGGTACCAATCGACCTGCAGAAAAAGAAATTCTGAAGAGACTTCAACCAGCTGCTGACTGGATCTTGAGTGGGTTAAGAATTTTTTTTCTTCATTAAAGGGTGTGAATTTACAAGTGTTCTCCAATGTCTTTTGTCTGCTTTAATTTGGTGGTAAGTTGAGGGTTTCTGTATCGCAGCTCACACAAACACTTCTTTCCTCCCTCTGGGCTAAGCCCTGGATCTCCTACCATCCTAGATCTGCCCCTGCTGATGAGAGTGATGAACTGGCTTTAAGCGACACAAATGAGAAAATACCTGATAATTAATGTGTGAATATTCCATAACAACGTCAAAATGCCGTTTCATAAATCTAACATTCGATCTACACATATTATATTTTAATATTATCGATACTTTGTTTGCCTTTCCGCTCAGCGTCAGTTGCACTCTCAAGACCATCACTTCTGGAGCTATGGTTAGCTGAGCACATCTATGAAAACCATAATGATGTAGCAGTAAAGTGTTCACTCAACAAGATTAAGTCATTCATCAAGTAGTCCATGTTATTCTCTTTAATTAACCCCTTGCGCATAAGCTGGATCTGGCTATTTATGTGTTACCTTTTTTAAGGCTTTATAATTCAAGATTGCAGCTTCACTGACAGGAAGGGAATGGCTCAACTGAGTCAGGACACTTGAAGCATTTAGAATTCCATCGTATTTCAGTTTATTTTCATGATTTTGATGGAAAAAGGCTGCAAACATAAAAAGAAAAGAAATGAAAATTCAGCAATGAAATTATTAAAAAAATAATACTGAGAACTGAAAAATGGCTGGCCGACCCAATCAGCCTGCTCTATCTGCGGCCACTGGATTTTTCTCGCCTCCCAATCCTCCGTGGAAGCATTTCTGTGAAACGGACACCCTTCTCTTTACACACTGGGGAATCTTTGCTATGTTGCCATTTCACCCCTTTGACCAGCCTCTGAATGAATAGGATCACCACATCTACTTTTGTTGTCTTCTTTGCTACTAACTCTGTTCACCACATCAATGGCTTCCTCAAACTGCCACACCTCCAAGTCGGCAGCAATTTTGGCACAAAGCAACATTATTTCCGAACTGATGTTTTTGTAGTTTTTCTCCACAAAGCCCTTCAGTTTCAGACACCATCACATCTTGTACCTTTCCTGCTCTGTCATTCTCTTTTTGAGTTCCTTATTTTTCTTACTCAGGTGATTGCTTCTCAGGCACATTGATTTTCTTTTTGCAGTCTTTAACTTCTTCAGCATTGAATTGTACTGCGTAACTGCGTTATCAATCTTGCTCGGCGTTGTGGGAGCGCCATCTGCCATGCTAACCTCCATAGCATAGTCGTGGTCATCGGCCCACTCCGCATCATCTATCCCCTCCATGCTCTTTGCAGCCTGAGCCATCTTTTCTCTTTCATTAACAATTTTCATTCAGGCAGGTTTTATCATGCTTAAGGCCTCTGGAGTGTTCTTTAACCAAAGTTTGACACAATTTTTCAGGATAAATTTAACACAGCCTCTAGCATGTGTAACTGCTCAACATGCCATCTTGCAGGAAGTCTAGTCATGAGGAAACAAGCTTCTAATTACAGCTAAAGAGCTGAAGTTGTAAGTACTCAATTTAACGACAGTGTTTGCGAACACTCGTTTGAACTATTGTTTTGGGCAACATCTGCATCACTTAAAGCTGCAGTCCGTAACTTTGAGGAGAGAGAGGACTTCGCACAAAAATTTGAAAAAAAGCAACTTTCAGATCCCTCCCCTCCCTCTCCACTGCACTCCTCAGACCCTCCCCTCGAAAGCTACCGTGCATGCGAAGGCGCGCGAACTGTTATCCATGCAGCTGCGGAGAGATTTTGCACGTTCACATTATGAAAGCGGCCAAGTTGCCGAGGCGAGACGTTACTGTTGCGAACAGTCAACACTGCTGGCCAACACACGGCGAGTTGTTAGACCTGAAAATTCCGGGGCTAAAATCGCTCCTTTTATTGACAACAAGTGTTTGCCACCAACATGGCAATATCCCCCGCCGCTTCAATTTTATGTCTGTACAGAAGGAGCCCAATGCTATATCCCCCGCTTTGCGCTAATCACGCGGCGAGGGATGATAATTAGTCCTGGCAGATTCTAGATGGTTTTCCTTCATTCACACGTTTTCCAATTCAAGAATAATCAAGCGGCAGTTGAAGACACGGCTTCTCTCCCCCATGCGATGTAAAAGCGAAAAAATATTGGGCTATATTCAGTACCGAAAAATTATTAGATTTTAATTAGGTCTATGCACCATCACTCGGCGATGGCATTTCATAACTCTTCAGCGAATGAAGGTAATTTCGGCGACAAGTACATACACCTGTTTTTGTAGCACGGTCGCTCAATTTGTAGTTAAAAAAAAATAAAAAATAGACAGCTGTCCGATTGGAAAATGTAAAATTTCCAATGTAAAAAAAACCTCTTACTAGTCTGAAATGCCGTCACTCAGTGCAGGTGCATAGACATAATTATAATTAAATTATTTTTCTGTCCCAAATGCAGCGCATTATTTTGTCGCTTTTAGATTGCATGGGGGAGAGAAGCCGTCTCTTCGATTGCCACTTGATTATTCGTGAATTGAAAAACTTGTTAAAAATGGAAACCCATCTAGAATTGGCCAGGATTAATTATTTTCAAAAAAAGGAGGAATATTAGCCCCGGATTTTTCAGGTCCAACGACATGCCTGCCAACAAAGGAGCAGAAATAAATCATGTCGACATAAACAGTAATCTACAGCAGTATGTATTCATTAAAAACCTAGCACACATTTATTTCAGGAAATTGTCCGTTTTTTGAGTACAGAAACTATCGTGAATCCAGCTGAATGGCCAGTAAATCATGTATGTCAGCATTTAGCTGTGAGAGCACAGAAACGTTACACATATTTATAAGGACAACAACACAACTGATAAGATGACATTTTCTGCTGCCTTCTAATAAAACAATGCCACAATGCTGTGATGCAACATCACAGTAACATCACATGCACTGCGGGGTACTGTAACAATTACAAGACTCCGGCTATTCGAACAGCAACTGCGCTTGTAAGCGACGTTCACTCACTTATTTGCAGAGCGAAAATGAATCGATGCTGGTTAGGGCTGGGGTTAGTTTGGTGATCATGTCAGCGACGCCAACTCGCTTATTTGCAAAGCAAAAATGAACCAACAAATAAAGCAGGGGTTTACCTGTCAAGGAGAAAAGTTGCAAACTCCGCGTCAGTTTTTAATCCTTCCAGATCACGAAGTTCCATCCACTTCTAAAAATCCACTCCGATGTTCACTCTGGTTTTATCCTGGGTTTTGTTAAATTCTTTCTTTTGCACTTTTTTTTCTTCTGGCTTCCTTTTTTACTAGTCTTAGCCATGTGTGCTGTTTCTGGTAACTGAGGTATCGGTATTTTTTTCCTCACTGATGGCCCTAAGCTCCTGAGCCCGCTCTAGGAGATTTGAACTTGAATGAGCACTGGCATGAACTGAGGAGAACGGGGGAGGGGGCTGTCTGCAGCGCGTGCATGTGCACTGTTTGACGGCTGTCAGACACCATCCTGGCTCTAATTGGTTCTTTCTAGTCGGTCCGAACGATTATTTTAAATTGCAGGAGGAGCATTAGGTGGATTTAAATTAGCATTTTTTTAAATACCAGAGTACTAGTTTTATGTAATACTGTCTGTACACAGTGACAGTTTTGCCAAAAATGACAAAAAGTTACGTTTCGAGAAGTTACCAACTGCAGCTTTAATGATGGTTCATAATATGTAAGTTACGTTGATAATTCTGAGAAATACAAATGTATTTTTTAATTTATTTATTTTTATTTATTTATAACCTCTATTGCAGGGAAATCCCACTGAGACCAGGGTATCTTTTGCACCGGAGCCCTGGTTACAAAATAAATATATACAAAAGGAGTTAAGGGACAAACAGTACAGTTAAAACTTAAATTAAACGGCATAGTTTGAACCATGTGGGTGGCTATCATACTTAGTAACTATGCCTTTGGGAAATGCACCCCTGTTCATACCATCACAAAGCAACCTGCTCCCATAGACTGGCGAAGTCCCTCCTCTTCCGCTGATCCCCATGGACCCTTATTTCCAAAAAAAAATTTGTACGGTAGTCAATGGCGACTATTTTTTTGATCCCATTTGAATTATTCCATGAATTACACATATGACGTTTGTTGATTTAAAAGATAATTTTGCAAGTAAAGATATTATCAGTTTGTTGAAAAGATTGTATGGTATATTTAGTTTTGTGTGAGACCACTCAATGAACTACATCTCTCATCAAACACACCCCCAATGCCGACAAGGGCATCTGCTTGGCACACTTTGAAGTATTAGCTAGTAGCTATGTTTGGCTATGTTAGAAGCTACAGCTGTTCATGAGGAGAATGGCAAGTCAATTCCGTAAGAGCTAGCATATTGGACCAGCTCTGCAAGTGAGCATCAAAAGACTGCAATGACTTTTTTTTTTTTTACTTCTTTTATATCAGACAAGAAAGCGTAGTTATGCATTCACACCTTGACGGGTTTCGACGGGAGCTCCCATCTTCCTCAGAAGTGTCACATGATGGTATTGTGACGTGTCTTATCAGCTGTTTTTACTGAGGCGTGACCAACCTGTCAGTTTTGGCAGGATGGTCGTGCCTCCTGCTGTCAGTTCGCCTCTTCAGAACCACACTCCACGTGTGAGACAGCATGTACGCCCCCTCGTCCCGGTTCATCATCCTTTGGGCTTGCTTCTGGATTTCTATCACCTCCATGATCCAGCGTTGGTGTCGGTTTTCCTCAGTGAGGATAACTTTGGCTTTTTCCCAGTCCATAACATGGTTTTCCCTTTTACAATGGTCTGTTATGGCTGATTTTGGTTCTCTTGTTGTACCTTGTCTTTTATTGATCTCCTCTGTCTCTTCTCCATTTCTTTGTCGCATTCTGTTTTGTGTCCTTTTTTTCGTGTACTGAAACATCGTCCTGTCCCTCCAGTATAAGTACAACTTAAATATGGTTTGATGTGGTTTCAAAGATTTGTTTTGCAGATTGGAAGGACTATGATAAGCTAATTCAGAGACACGGTATGCAAAATTAGAAGCACTTTGGTCAAATGGTTGGGTAGCCTCCACTGCAGAAGTCTTATGTGGTTTGGCTTGGGGTTTGTGGCGTGCTCAATCATTAAAGTTTTGTAGATTGGTGTTTTTGGGTGGTCAAAGAATCTTTCGGTGTAGAAGGAGAGAACTCACTGACCAAGGCACTGCAAGATTAAAAATAGACATGTCCAAAGAGAACGTGTTTTTAAAAAGCCCACACGTAGCGGTTGGGCCTTCCTCGGGGCATAGTAAAACAACAAGACAGAGTGGTTTTATAACGGTAAAGAGCACAAGTGTTGATTGCTTAATCAGATTAATTGCTAAGACCCACCCCTTACACTAACACTAGAAAGCAATCTCAAGCCAATCCCTTGTCAACCACAGTTCATTTGAAAAATCAAAATAAAAAACAAAAACACTAGTGAAAAATATCTTACAAATAAATAGAGTGGTTCAAAAAACTACAGATTTAAACACATTTACAGAGAGGGCCAATGATCTATTTCATCTATTTCTTTGTTCAAACCTGGATGTTCCATTACTTTAAAATTCCATATCCAAAAGGTCTCACGCTACAGCAACATTTTCAATCTATCCCCCCCGAAAAATTGATTTCTTTGTCATTACAATCCCCAGAACTCTTAAGGATGAGGGGTCACTGTGACATATTTCTTTATAGTGTTTGCCCATAGGGTAGTCTTCATTGTTAACCCAAATTGTATATTTGCTTTCAAAAAAATGTTCTTTTAGTTTCCTTTTCGTTCTACCTACAGTTGCAATGAAAATTATTCAACCCCCGGTGCAAATTAGGTTTACTGGAAAAATTTATAAACTTTCAACTGTTTGCAACGAACAAATCAAACAAGAAAAATTTAAATGGCTCAGCGCAACAAGTATTACAAGTGGCTTCTCCAAATTCAACATAATGCAACTTTTAAAGACTACTGCAGGCTCAAAATTATTCAACCCCTTCATGACAAGCATCATTAATACTTAGTAGAGCACCCTTTTTCCGCTATGACCTGCTGGAAATGTGATGAATAGGCAGACAACAGCTTCTGGCAGCATTTCCAAGGAATCTTAGCCCAGTTCTCATGGACAATGGCCTCCAGTTCACTAATGTTCTTGGGTTTGCATGCTGCAACTGTGTTCTTCAAATCCTACCAGAGATTTTTTTGGGGTTCAAGTGAAGCAACTGTGATGGGCATTCTAGAATCTTCTGAAACCAAGCCTTGGTGGATGTTGAGGTATGCTTAGGATCATTGTCCTTTTGGAAGGTCCAATGATGCCCAAGCGTCAGCTTCCCTACAGATGGCATGACATTTTCTCAGTGGATATCCTGGTACTTCACTGAATCCATCTTGCCCTCCACACTTTGCAGATTTCCAATGCCAGAGGAAGCAAGGCAGCCATAGAGCATCAAAAAGCCCCCATAATTATTCACTGTAGGCAGGGTGTACTTTTCAGCATATGCATCTTTATTTCTTCTGCTCACATGCCACAGATACAGAAGCCTGAAATATTGCAGTTTTGTTTCATCACTCCACAAAACAATGCACCCAAACTTCTGTGGCTTATTTATATGGTTTTGAGCATATTAGGGCTTGTGCTTTTGGATGTATTGTGCTGTATGTCTCAGCGACCTTCAACGTTTAGTATATGCCCTGCTGTGCAAACTGAAACCTCAGTACCTCCTGCCTCCAAGTCGTTGCTGCAGGTCTCCTGCAGTCACTCATGGGTTTTTGACCAGTGGTTTTTGGAGAAACCACTTGTAATATTAGTGGTGTTGAGCTACTTTTGTATTTAAAGTGGTCTTGTTTAATCTATTTATCAAAAACAGCTGAAAGTTCGTAAATTTTGCTATTAAACCCAATTTGTAATGGGGGCTGAATAATTTTGTTTGCAACTGCACATAGAAACACCTGCATGAGCACTGTAGACGATATACCACAAACTCAGAATTACAATTGATAAAGCCATTTGTTTTATGGTCTTCTTGTGTTTTCAAATCACAGAATGTTTTATTCTGTATGACACCTTCACAATGTTTGCATGACCCACACTTACTGTATAAGTCCCCCAGAGTTCTTTGTGCAGCCATGTTTTTTCTTTAGGACCTGGCAGGTAACTCCTGACAAGTTTGTCTTTTATCAATGGTGCCTTTCTGAACACGGTCATGGGGGGATTCAGGAAAATTTCCTTTAGAAGTGGATCTCTATTGATCATTTTCCAATTGGACCTGATTATTTGTTTCATCCTAGAAGCACAGCAACTGTGTTGAGTGTCAAAACATGGTCTACAATTGATTTCAGCCATATCTGTTTTCTTCTCTTTCTTTAAAAGGTTAGTTATCAAAGTACACTTCAAAGACAGAAATGGTACACCTGGTCTAAAAATCAGTGTTTCACAATGGCCATTACAGTTCCCAGAACTGTGCTGAACTAAAGAGGGCATGAGATGAGCGCAAACCCAAGAATATGACTGATCCTGAAAAGATCTGCGTGGCAAAATGGTTACGAATCCTCCAAATGTTTGTTGTAACCTTTTGGAACAGAACTGGAAAATACTCAATGTTGCTTTCCTTGCCATAAGTTGTTGCCACTAGTGGTGTCAATAATTGTAAAGCCTGAATTTTGGTGAATTTGTTTATTTTTAAATAAATGTATGATTTTTTTTTTTTTTTGCTCCTATGGAACAGGACTTAACTACAATATTGTTTTGCACCTCGACATTTTGATTTATCGCCATGTTATTATTATTATTATTATTATAATTGCTTTTTAACAATATTTTTACTGCAAGTCCAGTCAAAAGTGTCAATAATTCTGGACCCCACTGTATATCAAATTCATTCTGAATCTTTTGACAGTGTATATTATTTGCCACATGCAGATATGTAGACCCACATACACAAACACAGCCAAACAAACTCTCCACATCACTAGGGAGCCCTTTTTTTAGCTGTGATGTTACATGTTATGATGAGTGGCATGTTGACGACAGAGGCCACGTAGTCACATGTACTAAGGACAATATAAGCATCTTAGCCGGTAGAGTCTCTATTCAAGTGCAGCAAGATACCATTAAAGAGTCCTGGGGAAAACTGGTCTGTCCAGTGAGTTGTCATGTTCTGTGAATTTTTATTCATGCAGTATTCTTACAAAGAGGAATTTCAGGGAATGTCTGGTCTTTTGATGTGTGTATAACTGCAAGAGTCACTGCCCAGATGATTTAAAAATTCCTTTTAATATCTAACAAAAATTGATATCATTTGCTGACTATAATAACTGAGACCTTGAATGTCTTTTCTTATTGATTCTCGTGTCTAATATTAGTTTGAGTGATTTTACAACTGATTTTATTGTGATCTAAAACAAAAACAGGTGTCCTTAGTAAGTGTGTCATTTGAAACAATGGGGTGAAGACTACATTTTTTCCAAAGTTACAGGAGTTTCTGTCATCTCTTAGCAGGCTCCACTAAAACATGGCGAACATCACAGTCAACACCAGCAATGCCACAGTGTCAAAAATCAACAAAGGAGTACCAGTTAAAGCTGTTCTTTCCATGACCCCATCTTTTTTCTTCCTCTATATAAACATAGTCATGCTAGTCACCCTGAGGAGTAAAGCCATCTTCCGCGAGACCTCCCGTTACATCCTGTTCAACAACATGTTGGTTGCAGACTCTCTGCACCTGACGTATTGTGTGTTGATGTATAATATTGCTGTCTTCAGAGTTTACGTCAGTGGCCTTGTCTGTCTCACGCTGCTTCTTGCTGGCGGCTTCATCTCTCTGATTACCCCACTCAACTTGGCTGTGATGGCCTTGGAGCGATACATCGCCATCTGCCTCCCCCTCAGGCATGCTGAGATAACCACATGCAGAAGGACAGGCATGGCAATTGCTGTTGTATGGGCTCTGGGCTCAGTGCAGTCTTTGATCAACCTGACTTTGCTTCTGATCTCAGGACCGGTTGCCGTGACATCGGCCCTTTGCACCAAGCTCCTCATCCCTGACTTGGAAATGTTCAGAGGGGTAAATAATGCATTCACAATCATCTACTTCTTGTCAATAGGGATAACAATTGTCTACACATATATTGGCATTGTCGTAGCAACAAGATCTGTTTCTACAGACAAATATTCTGCTGCTAAGGCCCACAGAACAGTATTACTGCACCTGATTCAACTTGGGCTTTGCCTTTCATCCATTTTCTTCGACGTCATTATTAAAGTTGTACGTGCACATTTGGACATAATCTCTGCGTTAAATGTGCAGTATGTCATGTTTCTGGGAATGTTTATTCTCCCCAGATGTCTAAGCCCACTTGTATATGGGTTGAGAGACCATACATTCAGGCCCTGTTTTAAGTACTACTTCTCTTTTGGTTTTTGCAGCACTTGCAAATAGCTAAAAATATGAGTGTTTAAAAGCAGTCAAAAGGAATACCTGGAAGTGTTTCAGAATGGATAGCATTATTTTTCTGAGTAATATTTCACACTTTGAAGAGTGGGTTTTTTAGATTTTTTTTTTCTCCAAAATTATAAGTCAGTGTACCAACACCTTTAAAATTAAATATCTTGACCAGCAATGATCATCAGGTACACCAGGATTTCAATGTTCAAAAAGAGAAAACTTTTGATAATGTATTTGTGATTTTAATGCTCAAAGGGTAATTGTTATTGCACATTATTTTGTATATATTCATTTGCTTACTTATCCTGTAAATGCTGCTTCTTATTATTACTGTAACAAGAATATATTTTACCATACTTTTATTTATAAAAAGTTTTTTATTTTTGATTCTCTTTTCAATAGATTCTAGCCCTGCATTTGTATATATTATTATATACATTATACAATATATTGTATGTATTATTATATATATTATATCCCCAATATTATTTCATGACTCGAGAGATCCAGTACATTTTTTGAACAGTGTCAGTGATATACTTTTTCTCTGCTCTGCATTTCTGCACTGTGGCTGCTGTTTAAATGAATTCTTTTCCAAACAAGTAGCCACAATGGGCCTTTTATTTGTTTGGTATTTGAGTCTCAATTCTGGGTCTTCTTGACTGACTTTGCACACTGCTTCCTCACCAAAGCAATTAGCTTTAGTATAGATCACAGAGAGCCCAATCTCCATTCACGTCAATTGTCTGGTGAAAAAGGGGATGATACAATTTATGGTTCCATCCAGTTTCCCTCCCTGGGACAATATCTATGTTTGTAAATCAAGTTGAAATGTAAAACATGGGGTTGAGAATCCTTGCAGAACTCAAGCCTTCACCCATTGCACAAAGCCTGTTCAGAAAGGGTGTGTGAGTGAGTGAATTTAGACAGTGGTGAAACCTCATTTTACAGGAATAAACCCAATATGTTCACTGTATGCACCGATCAGACGAGCAGAATGAGTAGGAGAGGATTTAAATCATTCTTTGTCGGTATTTCATATTTTGGAAAATACATTTATGATTGGTTGTGTCAGAGCAATCCAAATTTATTTGAGATCAGGACTGTTATCTGATCATTTGAAAACATTAATGTGTCCCCCAGGCAGTGAGAAGTGAAGCAGCCTCAATTTACGATACTCCCTTCACTGTTCTTCCTTCAAGGGTTCATAATATTGATGTGTATTGTCCTTTTACTCCAAAGACAATGTTGGGAGTTTCTGCAGAAACTTCACCTGTTGAATAACCTGTCCTCAGGATATTGTTACAGTTGATTGGTGTAACATGACATTTATCCTACAGATGAGCAGTGTGTGCATCCGCCATTAAACACATTCTTGCTCAATATTTCTTTAATCATTGACACATGAAGCCATAATTAAATAAGTGAAAGATTTTGGGTGATCCTCAGCTGTTATCCTTTGGCTCTTTTCACCTCCTGGAGAATTTTTCTTTGTGTTCTTACAGTGACATACACAGTCTAAAGGAGTTTAGCAGCTATTAAGGCTTATGTCTTGTTTCATTCATGCATAAATAACTTGTCTTTCTGTGGTTTACTTAACACTCTGACCAACATAAATGCATTTGTCACCCGTTCCCGCTTCATTCTTCTCAAAAACTCTGCTTATGACTTAAATGTGAATCTCATGATTTGAAAATGGCTAATATCACCTTGTGATCTTACTTGTGAAGACAGTATTCTCTGTAACCATTTTTGTGAATGTTTTGTGAGGAGCAAGGCATAACTAAAGACCTCCTTCAATTTCATTTCATGAGCAGCACAAACTTATAAAGTAAGTAGTCCATAAAGAGGTTTGCATATTTCTTGCACATGGAATGCAAATATATATTTAATGTTGACAAAATGGACGATAAAAGGCCCAGTCATTTCTGTTTCAACAATTTAAATAGACTGTGTTTGTGACTGAGATGAAGATTAGACGACATTTTATGTATAATTACAGCAAAAATCTATTGGGGTAAAGATGTATCTCTTGGATTCACACACAATTTCTTGCCACTTTAAAACTTTGATCACCTATTTGACATGAACAGCGCTTTCCTCTTGTCTAAGGCATTGAGTCCTTGGAAATATTAATGAATATTAATTCAAATTAAGGATTCCGCGGCAAATTGTGATCGCATGTATCAGGCATTAAGTGAAATACTACTGAATGGTTTTATTGGGCAAGAGCGCTATCCTTGATATGGGAATCTGATAATAGTTATTATTAATACAGTATGGTGGCAGGGTAGCTAAGTGGTAGGTTGCTTGACGGGTAACCAAGGAGTTGCTGGTGCAAGTTCCCAGAGGGGCTCGGGATTCTGACTCGATCTGGAGAGGTGAGGCCTCGAGGAACTTTGTAATTGGGCCCCGGTCCATTAACTCCGAAATTCCAACAGGAGCTTTACCCGTTTTTCTCTCTTGCTCCTCACTTGCAACTGGTCTATCTGGTGTTTCTCCCAGGGCATCTTGGAAAAAAAGAAACATGTTCTCAGTGGAACTTTCCTAAGTTAAAAAAAAAGTTTTAAAACTGCACCAGATCAACAATTTACTGTAAAATGCAGGTTATTATCTCAGGGTTTGTGGTTTGTACACATTCAGTTGAATTCTAGGTGGGTTTTTGCAAATTTTCTATTGCTAGGATAGGAAGCAGACTGGTGATGCTGTTTATAATGGAGTCCTCACCTTGGGGCCTCAGTAAATATACAGATATCAGGATGTGGAATGAAATAACCATGGCTGAAATAGAAGACTGTGGGGCATTGCGAATGCATGGTTTCCCTTTGTGGGCAGGCACTACTAAGAGACTTCCGCAGGGTTTTGAAGTTTGTTTTTTTTTTTTTTTTTGAGGTTCATCTTGCATTGAGATATACCCATGTAGATATGCATTAAAAGTGAAAATCTAACATTTATTCCCTATGTCACTGACTGATTGTGCAGTCCTCAGAACACAGTGTCAAAGTAATCAGACCGGTCTGGCCTGTCAAAATGTAAGATCAAAATACCTGCAACTTAGTCAGCGATGCAACTCGCAAAATGTAAAAAAAATTAAATAAAATGGATATCAAGCCGTTGTTATATCCCCCATTTATTTTCTTTAGGCAAGTTGAAATTCTTGGGGTTTTTTCAAAGTCTTTGCACTTCTTAAATTTTGTCTATTTTTGGTATGTTTTTTTAACATTCTAAGTCAGTGTTGTGATCCGTATTTCTGCTTGTCATGTTTAAGTTCTGTACCTGGCTCTGCCATGTTTAGGATTCTTGTGTTTAGTGACCACTGACCATTCTTAGGATTGTGTATTGTGTTTTTGATATTTAGATATTCTTGTTTATTATTTTTCATATCCGTTTTTATTCATAACCGTTGCCTCAGTTCCCTAGATTCCTGATCATGTTTATTTCTGCCATGCTCTGCTTTGCACCTCGTTTACCCAGTCTTGTCTTGTGTAGGTCTTTGCTCACGGTTTTGTCTTAAGTGCCTCGCATTCGGGTGATTTATTGGTTTCGGGGTTTTCAATCTTCCTTCATTATCTTGTGTGCTTCCTTCCTCTCTTTGTTACTATCCACTAACCATACTAACAGTTTATTGTTTTCGATTAATTGCTAACCAAGATTAAAATTGTGTATTTTTACTAACTGACTAACTTGCACTCGGGATTGTATAGCTGCACATACTAATAGACTAACGATTTCTCAGCATTCGCCCAATCTGTATCTCCGCCCTCCTTGCCTATCACTAATTATCTCTACGGCAGTTGCCACTTATATCTCAGGCTTTCCCTTTTCTTTAGACTGTACACTTTAGTACTCATTAACCGGAGCTGTTTATTCGTTCATAGGAATGTCTCGTTATCCCTGTCTGCGTTTTGGCATTCGCCAGATTCATGTAATTAGATAATCCCTCATGTGTCCATCCTGATTATTCTTTCATTGATCGCACCTGTGCTCCCTTGTCATCCTTCCTTGTTTCTTGTGCCACATTTCTCGCCTCGACTCATTGTAATATTATCTTTCTGACTGGATTGCCCGACAATCGATTTTGATTTGCCCTTTTTGGATATTGTTGCATCTGTGAGTTTTGACCTTTTTTCTGCCCGACCTTGATTTAGTTTATTACTGCCCTGGTTTTGGATTCGGACTGTCTTTGGCTTATGAGTTTGTTTCTCCTCCAAACCTACGCCTGTGTACCGAACCCTATTTGTCTGACCACAAACTTTGTTATTGGTGCCCTGGTTACTATTCTTGATTACGCCCATTGGATACTGTTTTTGGATTGTGGACTTTGTACCGTTGCCAGCTCTGTTGGGGGGTTTCCCCCTTCAGAAATAAAGCCTCCTTTTTGTATTCTACTGGTTGTCGCACTTGGTTCATTTCGTAAATCCCAACAGTCAGTGGTCTAAGTCACAATTGTTTAGTGAAACACATATGCAGATGGAGTGTTTGTCCGATTCAAGCTATTTGCTTATGTAATAAGTACATGTAGATCGACGTCCAGACTAAAATTATGGATATTGTCTGTACTGGGTAGGCATATAAAGGTAATGTCATGGTTTAGAAGCTTTGTGAGCTCTTTTTGTTGCTCTCGTCCGAGACAATATCGTTTTGCTCCCAATCTGATTCCTGGGCCAGCTGGCATTAATTGGGGGCGTTGCCCGGACTCTATTTAAGCTCCAGTTTCGCCTCGCGTCCTTTGCTAGAGTGTCAGTGTCATATTTGCGCTTTAGCCAGTAAGGTCTCGAGACAGAGCACTGTTCAGGACTTAGTTACATATTTGAAGCCTAGTGATAGTAAGAGAGGGAATCTTTGCTTTATTTTTCCCTTTTCTTTTAGTATCTTCGAGCTCGCCTATTTTCTAACTCGAACGGCGTCCAGGACCGTTGGTAGCGCGAGTCAAGCATTTTTAGTCTGTTTAAGTCTGTCAGCTCTCAGTGGTTTTTGCCTTTTAATTCTGGCCGCTGCTTTTGGCGTCCAATTTCCAACAGCCATCACAGGTGAATTCTGCAGCCATTAGGCGATAGCACTAATGTCAAAAAATGACTTCTTTGCTGGTAGTTGTTCTTTACCAGGAATTTTCATTTAGTGCCTGAGAACATTGCAGCAGATTTGTGTGTCTCATTGCAAGTTTCGGACAGCGCATTTTTTTTTTCAATTATATATTTATTCAGATTTTTGCAGCAAGTGTAACAATATAGAGATAAACAGCAACAATGTCAAGGAAAACATACACACACACACACACACACACACACACACACACACACACGAAAAGAAAGAAAAGAAAAAAAACAGGAAAAAAATTAAAAAAAATCAGCGCTGGGTGAGTATCAAAAGTAACAATACTATTGTGCATCACAAGTAACGATTTACATACACACACAAAAAAAAAAAAAGAGGTAAGCAGTACACTTTACACTTTAGTCTTCACTGCAGTCATTATCATCCTGGGTAAGGTTGTCTAGGATGGGCTGCCAGATACTATAAAATGTTTTCAGTCTGTTTGACACATAGTATCTGGGTCTCTCAGATACCAAACTCCTCCTCCCAGGATGTCTTAATAAATTGTGTGTCAACATTAAACTGTTCAGAAAATATTTTGACAAAATCAGAGATCAGTTGTTTGTAGTCAGGACGGCCCAGCAAGAGTGTGTAGCACCTTTGTTCTTCAGGAAGCTGCTCAAAGTTAGATATATTCTGACGGACATAGTTCCTAATTTGTAAAGACCTGAAAAAATGTGTTGATGGAATAGAAAACTTTTTTGTAATTGAGAGAAACTAGCAAATTGTTTTCTTAATATATAGATCTTTAAAAGTAACAATGCCTTTTTGCCTCTAGTCATCAAAGACCCTGTCAGAGAGGGATGGAAGGAAGGAATGATTGCAATGAAATGGAGTAGAAATGATGGTATTAGGGAATTTACAGTTCTTGGACTGCACATTTTGACGTGCAAGAAAATGAGGAACAGCCCTAAGGCTGGAGATATGCTTGCTTTTTAACTGCGCATTTGCATCGACAGCTGCCTGCATAATGAATGGAATAGATCACATACCTGCCAGTGTACTTTGGGTGTTACTGGAAGATTCCACGTGAGGGCACACCAGAGATGTGATCAACCAGACTGAACATAACTTTTGGATTTGCATGTAAACCCTGAACCTGTCACATTCCCATACTGCCTTAACACAGCTCCTTCCACTCATGCGTCTTGTGTATTCCGCTTGCATAGCATTCATTTCTGAATACGTGAACCACCAATATTCCCAACATGCACAGAATATGTAAGGCAGCCATCATGCGCACGAGAACACATAGATAAAAGCAAGTATATCTCAGCCTTAAGCCAAGACAATGAAACCTGTTTTTTTTTAACTGGCTAGAAGACAGCCCTGGGGCTTGGCTTCCAGCTCTTGATGCGGGGGCATGACGAAAATCAGAGCTTGAGCACGGTAGTTGTCCAGTAACCTACCACTGGGATGATTTTAATATTTCACGTCAGCTAACTTTCATTACGTTTATATTTTTAGTAGTTTATTTCACTATAGAGTCTATTTGAGACCAAAGACTTTCATAGGGAAGCCTTGTGTACAGAGGAAAATCAAACATTGGCAGAAAATGTACATGAATGAACATAGAAACATAGATTAGGCTTTATGGTTGGTTCACACAATCATGATATTATGGCATGTTTCCCAGAGTTTTATCCAGCCAGGTACAACAGTTTTGCCAAGATTTTTCAAGCTTTCTAGCTTTCTTTCTCCTCTACAGCTCATCATAATTCCACGGACCTCAACAGATCAAACATTTTGTGCTCCTGAATTGCACTACTGTTTTCATTTAAAATGCTCAACAGCACCCTCACCTTTCAAATACTCAATAGTGCCAACGTTATTCACTTACATCCACAGAGCTGAAGTTTAAGAGCTTAATATTTACTTAGCCTGGTAAGTATGGGGCCATATGGATAAGCAATGATTACCTTTTTTATCACCGTTTTGACTCTATCTGCCACTGTAACGGATGTGGAATGAAACAACTATGATTTTCTTGAAATTAAGATTTTCTGCTTCATTGTGAAGCAAGATATTGCAGTGCACTCAAATGTATTGCGGATAATGATGACCTAAAAAAACATTGTATTAGGACATTTAATGATCTTGTGTTCATAGCGATTAAAAACATGGTTAAATTACTCATAGACCTATATACCATGTTTTTTTAATTGGGCAATGAAGTTGGCTTACTCAATTTTTTGAGGTGTAATTTTCTTTTTTGAGGCACTCAGTTTCTACAAAACATTTCAGTACATGAGTTCAGTGTTGAATGGCTTTCTCTGAGCAGCAAATTGTCCAATTAATTTTGTTCCCTTAAAATAAGCAGGGGAAGGGCAGCACATATAAGAGCCTACCCCCAAATCTGCTCTCCCACTTTGGATGTTTAATACCCTCCAACTGAAGGTGAAAGTCTGCAGTTTCAGCTCATTGTTGTAATCTAATTTCAACTCAAATTTCTGTGGTTAAATTGAAGAGCCTAGTGCTAAAATACTTAAGTCACATTTTCACACACACCGTGTGGTAAGGATGGGAAAATGACTTTTGTAATTCCCCGAGCTGATTTTCTCAACTCTCTCAAAATTGACATTTTTGTGACTTTAGCACTACGGTCTTCAACTTGTCACTGACTAAGTATAAATGGCCTTGACTGTGCATTTAGTTATACTGTATCTGAAAGACAGTTTTCCATTCATGTGCCTGTTAATCTATAACAAATAAAGACAGCCTTAGTAATGAAGGTGAATGGTCAACCGTATCAAATCCATCCATTTCCTATCCTGCTTCCTCCTTACGAGGCTCATGGAGGAGCTGGAGCCTATCCCAGCTGAGTACGGGCAAAGGGTAGGGACTGACCCTGGGAAAAGTTCACACAAATTCATACCTATGGGCATTTAGAGTCTCCAGTTAGACTGACATGCATGTCTTTGGACTGTGGGAGGAAACTGGAGGAAACCCACATGAACATGGGGGAAAACATGCAAACTCCACAGAAAACTCCAGGCTGGATTTAAACCCACAACCCTCTTGTGACGTGGCAGTACTAGCCACTGTGTCAACTGTATTTGAAAACTCAAAGCAGGCAGCAGTCTTAATTATCCAACGCATTCTCTGTCATTTATTGTGAGTGGGAACGCAAAGATGATGGAATAACCAGTTGTGAAACTGGATCAATAAATATTTAATCTGTGTTTCTCCGTAAGGTGGGTGTAAGGTTGAGCACTGAAAACTATTTTGTGAATTTAACCAGGTATGAGATCTTCAGAATTGGTGAATAATTATTTTAGTTGCATGAATTGTTACTCTTGTGGAGAAATAGCTCATTAGGTTGCCTTCCATTCTTTGAATATGATACTGGAATGCAATTTGAATCAGAAATATTGGTCAAGGGTTCAGCTTTGAAGGGAGCAGCAAGTTTTAAGAGACTTTGTCAGACAAGCATGGCAACCACATCTCAATGTTCATAAAACCATGTATAACAGGTGTTATGGCCCCAATTTGTTATTACATTTACAGCAACAGCAACAGCAAGGGATGACAGACACAGTTTTAAAAACCTAACCACATTTAATGAACAAAGATAATAACAAATAACTACTCTACTATCTACAACTAAATGACCAAGAATGATTAGAAAACAAAAAAAAAACAGAAATATTTACAGTCCTTGTGGGTTTGCTGGTGATGTCCTGGGCAAGGAAAAATGCTCTGGGGCACAGGCAAAAATCCACAAAAGAAAACTTCACAGGTCTTGAACAGAATGACAGGTCTGGTCACACGTATCCTTCTTCTTGCAATTTCTCCTACTACTTTACTGCCTCAATTCTTTTCCTTATATACTCTTTTGCAGACCCCACCCACATTTAGACCTCTTTTTTTTAATTTTCGGGGACTTGCCCCAGACATGTCCAGGACATGTCTAAACATAGCTCCAGTCTGAGCTGAATAAAAAAAAAGGTTAATACTGCCATCCAGTGGCCTATATTGACATTACACCTCCATTCCAAAAGGGAAAAATTTTGACTCATAAAGGCAAAATTTCTCTTTTCATTATGAGTCAAAATTTTTCCTTTCAATACAAAATGGTTAAGTGAACACTTGTCTATATATACATATCATACAATATTCAAATAAACACATGATATATCTATACATATTCAAACACGGGATAAGCAATCAGCAATTACATTGTCTGTACCCTTCACATGCTTAATTTCCAAGTCAAACTCCTGTAAAATCAAACTCCAATTCAACAATCTCCGATTCTTGTTTTTCATCTTACTCAAAAACATGAACAGACTGTGGTCAGTATATACAATCATTGGCTTTTCCCCTGTACAAACATAAACCTCAAAGTGTTGTAAAGAAAGAACGAGAGCCAACAGTTCCTTCTCTATTGTGCAATAGTTTGTTTGGTGGCGATTGAACTTCCTGGAGAAGTATGCCACGGGATGCTCAATGTCATCTGAGTCACTTCTCTGTAGGAGCACAGATCCACAAGCTTAGTCGCAAGCATCGACCGCGATGGAGAACGGTTTGTTGAAGTCAGGAGATTTGAGCACGGGGAAGTGACACAGCAGAGACTTCAGGCGATCGAAGGCTCTCTGGTATGCATCATCCCAAGTGAACTTTACGCCTTTCTTCAGTTGGTTAGTTAGACTGAGAGCAATCTCAGCAAAGTTCTTGCAGAACTTGTGGTAGTACCCGATCATTCCAAGGAAGCGGCGCAAAGCTTTTTTGTTGTCAGGAACTGGAAAGTCCATGATGGCTTGGACTTTAGCATTTATGGGTGCCACCTTACCCTGGCCTATGACGTAGCCAAGATACGTGACAGTAGCACAACCAAAGTCACTCTTGCTCAGGTTAACAGTCAGGTTAGCCTGGGTCAGGCGCTGGAACAACGTCTCTACATCTTTTAGATGTTCTTCCCAGGAGTCACTCCATGTGATCAGGTCATCGATGTACGCACCCGTGTGTGGCAATCCGGCGATTGTAGACTGTATCATCCTTTGGAACGTGGCTGGGGCATTTTTCATGCCAAAGGGTAGGACTTCATACTGGTACAATCCAGATGGTGTGGCAAAAGCAGAGATGCTCTTGGCCCTCTCAGTTAAAGGCACACACCAATAACCCTTCAAATAAATCAATCTTGGTCAGAAACTTTGCTTGCCCTCCTCTATCAATACAATCATCAATCCTAAGTATTGGAAACACATCAGTTCTAGTTACAGCATTGACTTTGCGATAATCTGTACAGAATCTAGTACTTCCATCAGGTTTTGGAACCAGCACACAGGGTGAACTCCAATCTGAGTTGGAGGGTCTGATAATATCATGTTCTAACATGTACTCAACCTCTTTCTCAGCAATCTTTCTCTTTTCAGGATTCATCCGGTACGGATGCTGTTTAATTGGTTTGGCATCACCAACATCTACATCATGAGAGGCTATAGAAACTCTCTTTGGAACATCAGGAAACAGATCCTCATATTTCTTGATCAACCCCTCAAACTGATCTCTCTGTGAGGGTTCTAAGTGCTGGAGTTTTACATCAAGATTTTGCAACACTTCAGAATTTGACAATTTACATGAAAGAACTTCAGCTTTCATTCTAGGTTCATCATCTTGAAACTCCCCCTCATCTTCACATGTTTTGACCATAGGAGAATCTGAAGTGACAGCTGCAACCCTAGCATTTCTGTCATGATAAGGCTTCAGCATGTTAATGTGACACAATTGTTTTAGTTTTCTCCTATCTGGAGTCTTCACATTGTAATTGAGATCATTGAGTTTTGTCAGAATTTCATAAGGACCATGAAATCTAGCCTGCAATGGATTGGACTGCAAGGGAAACAACACAAGGACCTTGTCTCCTGGTTTAAACTCACGGCTTCTAGCCTTATGATCATACCAAGTTTTCATTTTTCCCTGACTTGATTTCAAGTTCTCTTTGGCTAGGTCACAAGCAGCACGCAATCTGTTCTTGAACTTGCTAACATAGTCTAACAGACTGATGTGCAGCTCTTTCTCTTGCCATTGTTCACTCAATAATAGTAAAGGTCCTCTCACTTCATGGACAAACAATAGCTCAAATGGACTGAATCCAGTAGACTCCTGCACTGCTTCTCTAGCTGCAAACAACAGCAAATGAACACCTTCATCCCAGTCTTTCTCATGGTCATAACAATAAGTCCTCATCATTGTCTTGAGAGTGGAATGAAACCGCTCTAAGGCACCCTGACTTTCTGGATGATAGGCACTAGAAAGAATCTGTTTTGCACCTAGTTCATACACAACCTGCTGAAACAATCCTGAAGTGAAATTGCTACCTTGGTCTGACTGAATTTCCCTGGGAAGGCCAAACAATGTGAAGAACTTTTTCAAAGCTTTTGAGATTGCAGTTGCTTTGATGTTACGTAGAGGTATGGTTTCAGGGAATCTGGTAGATGCACACATGATTGTCAACAAGTACTGATTTCCAGATCTAGTCTTGGGTAATGGACCAACACAATCAACAATGACCTTAGAGAAGGGCTCTCCAAATGCTGGGATAGGCTGCAATGGAGCTACAGGTGGGTCTAACTGGTGTTTTCCAACTACTTGACAAGTGTGACAGGTTTTGCAAAAGTTGGAAACGTCTTTCCGAAGCCCAGGCCAAAAGAAGTGTTTCATGATCTTATCAACAGTCTTGTTAACACCAAGATGACCTCCTAAAGGTAAACTATGAGCCATTGTTAAGATCTCATTCCTGTAGACCTTCGGAACAACAATTTGCCAAACCACTGCCCAATCTGTATTGCCAGGGATATCAGGAGGGCGCCACTTCCGCATCAGCACACCATCCTTGAGATAATACCCAACTGGAACTGCGTCTATTTCTTTATCAGGAAGGGCTCTCCTCCTTAGTGCACAAATTTCAGGATCATTAGTTTGCTCCTCAATCAACCGCTTTCTGGACAGAGACAAGTCTCCAGACACATCAGAATCACCAAACCCATCTGGCTGGCTGAACAATGAACTGATAAAAGTGTCTGATAAGTTCTCAAACAGAGAAACCATAGCAGGCTAATCAGAGTCATGAGGCAAACCACCTGAGTCCTGACTATTCAATGTGCTGGACGGCACCACATCATCTTCTTCTTTAGCCTTCTTGGCCATAGCACGAGTCACTGCGCAAGAAGGATTCAGAGATGGGTCCTCATCCCCATCTTCAGTGCTCGGCTGTGAAGTAACATGTACGGGGGGAACTACTTTGCCCCCAGCCAGGTCATTGCCTAGCAACAGAGAAACACCCTTTATAGGTAGACTTGACATAAGTCCCACCTTTACCTGTCCTGTAACTAAATCTGACTTCAAGAATATAGAGCGCAGGGGTACAGATACAGTCCTCCCTTCAATACCTTGTACAAGTATGAAATCCCCTGAAGCGGTCTCATCACGTAACTCCAAAGAGTCCATCAACAAAAGTGACTGAGAAGCTCCGGTATCCCTTGGGATATATATAGGATATATATGGGGACAGGAGTAGTATGCTCATTCAGAGCCACAAATCCCTCTGACACAAATGGAAGAAATTCCTCCCTCACGAAGTCAGCTGTATCAGGGTTTTTAGCCCCACAATAAGCAGGCCATTTAGCAGATTGGTTATCTACTACAGGGGTTTCTAACCTTGTTTTCACAAAGGCATTTGGTTTGGTATCCTTTTCTTTTTCTTTCTTTGCTTTTAGGAACCAACAGTTAGTTAGTTAGTAACATGACCAGATTTCTTGCAATAACTGCAAACTAGACCACTTTTGTCACTGTCAGCTTTCACACTTTGATCAGACCTGTTACTGGATTTCTGAGCACCATCACCAGATTTGTCCTTGTCTTTGGGTGAGGAATCTTGGGTATCACCACAACCCTTTTTCTGAAATTGGGACCATCTATTGTTACTGCTAGACTGAAACTTAGACTTATGTGTGAGAACATATTCATCTGCAAATTTGGCAGCTGACTGCAAATTCAGTGCTTGCTTCTCATTAAGGTAGGTCATAATATCATCCTTAACACAGTTCTTGAATTCTTCAACTAACACCATCTCTTTTAGTGAGTTGAAATCATCCTTGACCTCCATAGAAGTACACCAGCGCTCAAAGCAAACCTGCTTCTCATTAGCAAATTCAACATAAGTCTGATTTTCAGATTTCTTCAGACCTCTGAATTTCTGTCGGTAAGCCTCTGGAACCAACTCATAAGCTCTCAAAATAACCTTTTTGACAACCTCATAATCAGAGGAAGAGTGGAGGCCAGTGTTCCTTTGGCCACTGGCAACTCTTTGCCACCTTTTCAAAACACTGGAAATAGTTGTCAACATCCTTTTCTGCAAATGCAGGCACCAGTTTTACCTCCTGACTGGCACAAAATTTATTTTTAGTTTCAATTTTAATTTTTAGTTGCTCCATTTGGAGTCTTTCTTCTCTATCTAATTTCTCTAATTCAAAATCTCTCTGTCTCTGTCTCTGTCTCTCTCTTTCTGCGCTTTCCTCTTTCTCTCTTTCTTTTTTCTCTTCTCTTTCAATCTCTAGCAGTTTTAATTTAAGTTCCATTTCTATATTAGGATTTTCCACTGGAAACTGTTCCAGATCTCCGGGTGCAAACGCATTTTCATCAATGTAATATTCAACTATCTCTCTAGCCAGTCTTGCTTTTCGCATGGCTGGTTTTACCTCTGTCAGCTCCAAATGTCTCCATATTTCCAACAGTTCGGTCTTTTTAAAAGACTTCAAAACCCCTATGGTTGGTGATGCCAAGAAATCATCCATTGCTGTTGTCAATATATTCATATAGGAAAATTCACAAAAACAATTTTACAATCTGAAATGTTAGATTTTTAATAAATGACTCACAAAATGGTCTATCCCGGACCTTGAGCCCCCAATTTGTTATGGCCCCAATTTGTTATTACATTTACAGCAACAGCAACAGCAAGGGATGACAGACACAGTTTTAAAAACTTAACCACATTTAATGAACAAAGACAATAACAAATAACTACTCTATCTACAACTAAATGACCAAGAATGATTAGAAAACAAAAAAAACAGAAATATTTACAGCCCTTGTGGGTTTGCTGGTGATGTCCTGGGCAAGGAAAAATGCTCTGGGGCACAGGCAAAAATCCACAAAAGAAAACTTCACAGGTCTTGAACAGAATGACAGGTCTGGTCACACATATCCTTCTTCTTGCAATTTCTCCTACTACTTTACTGTCTCAATTCTTATATACTCTTTTGCAGACCCCACCCACATTTAGACCTCTTTTTTTTAATTTTCGGGGACTTGCCCCAGACATGTCCAGGACATGTCTAAACATAGCTCCAGTCTGAGCTGAATAAAAAAAAAAGGTAAATACTGCCATCCAGTGGCCTATATTCACATTACACAGGGGATATTTTATTTGAGGTCATCAGGTCAAAAGAAAAGTACTGGAATGATGGAGACGAGGAGAGGGACAATTTATTTATCCGCATCAATCAAAGAAAGAAAAAAAAAACTCTTGCAAAAACAGGTTTGTTCGATATTTAAACAACCCAAATTTAAATATAAACCCTCATGCAGAGGGTGGTACCTATGTGTTGTGCAAGTGATAATAACTGTAGTAAAAGTCCTGCTGGAAAAAGCCCTGTCTGTCTTGCGCTGAAAGTTTGCTCAGGTGATGCAACTGGGGCAGGAAAATTGCAAGTTGTCCCTGTTGGGTGGATGGCCTCTTGTCATGTGAGGAGTAAGGTGCCCCAACAGAGAAAGCTTGAGATTGTTATTAGAATGCGTTGGCTCTGCACAGCTCCCCCTGCTCCATCATTAAACATCTCATCAATTATTAATTGCCCACTCTAGATGCCTGAGACTAATGGTCCTTATTATGCTTTTTGCTATGAACTCTGGACAGTTTTAGTAAGGCTCCCATACAAAGACCAAGTTGGACGTGATCTGCTTTCTATTTTGCACTCCCCCTTTGTAATCAAAGGAAATCTACAGATATTTTTTGAGTCTGGAAATTTTTAGATCGGGTATCATGTGGATTTATTGACATAGATTAGAAAACACATTGGGTTAAACATTGTAATCAGTAGCTTCATCTGATTTGAAAAGCTTTAATGAGTGCTAAAATTATGTTTTAAAGCTGTGAAAACTATAACAAGGGCATGTATATGATGAGTGGGAGATGCGGTGGCGCAATGGTTAAATAGGCTCGACATGAGATCAAAGGTCCTGTTTTCATGACCTTGCCACGGCTTTCGCGGTGTGTTCTTGAGGAAAAACACTTCACTCCTACAGTGCCTCACTCCACCCAGGTGTATAATTGGGTACCAGAAAATTGTCAAGGAAACCTGACAAAGAACTAGGGAGTAACCTGTGATGGACTAGCATCTCATCCAGAGGGAGCAGTAAGACTCCTAGTTTCTTCATGCTACAGAAACCAGAGTTAAGCTCTGGCCTGATGAGCCACAGGCTCAGGACAGAAAGAAGAAAACAGGTGTTTAGTGAGGAAATAATATCTTTGAGTGCCATTAACATAACAGTTCATGCATCTAGGACCCAGAAGTACTGAAGACAAAAAACCAGACCCCGTAAACCAGGTGTCAAGAGGGTCCAAACTCACTACGCATTTTGAACCTGTTGGCCCATTGATGTATGGAAATTGAAGCTGCAGGCCCATGTGCACAACGCAAGTGTCAGGTTGAAGCAGGTTCAGAGCCTGAGAGATACTAATCCTTTGATGAGGAGAAATACAACAGTTGTGGAAACAGTGTGGATTATCTATAAAAAGCCACTACCACTTTAATCAATCCTCCTCATTAAAGGCTCCTGAAGTAAATTTTGTATGAACCATACAGCTGACATAAACTTTTGGCATTTGCTGCGCCCCCTGGAGGCAGAATTTCCTGACATTGCATAGCAAAGCAAATGCCTATAATTTTCTACTACGCATGCAAAGTTTGGTTACAATTGCCCATTTATGAGCGTTTAGGTAAAATTAAAATTAATAACACAGGATGAAAAATGTAAACTTGAAAAAATGTATTAATGTATCAAAATTCCTTTGAACTGCACATCTTGAGAGATTTCAGATGAAATCTGCAAATCAGTCTATACGTTTTAGAAAGTTGGCTTTATGCATTTAGCAATTTTGAGAAAAGTAATGGACAGAAATGGGCTTGCCTATAGAAGGAGATTCAACTCAACTGTGTAAAAGTATGGATATTTGAATGTATGATGTTCAATATGGAGTTACTGGCAGAAATGTTGACTTGATCAGAGGCTCTGACCCTTCAGCTTTCTTCATAGAATCTGACTGCAGTTTGAGCACATTGTTGCTCTTTTTTTAATGAATTTTGGCAGCTATTTTGTGGAGAGAGCCAATTGGCTCTTCAGGAAATGTAAGCAAATGGGGCCAAATATAGGTACACCAAATGCCAGATTTTCAGCTGAAGAGGGTGGTGAGGTATTGAAATGTTTCAGTTGTAGAGCATTGGCAAAATGCTCCCATTGGCAAAATCTCATGCTGTCCTGAATTACTGTTATAAGTTTCTTTATGTTTGGACCTGGACATCACAAAAAAATTGGCTATGAACTCATTATGGGCCACATCTTGAAATATGATTGATGGCTAGCTCTGAAATGGATCGATTGATCAAAATCCGTTTGATACATTTTTTGTTAAGATGGTTTTGAGATCATGTGTACTGAATTTCATGACAAGTGGATAAGGGGCCTCAGGAAAGTTTTTTCCCGATTGTTCTCATTAAATCAAAATGGCGGGAAATTTTGGGTGTTTAAGTCATCAAAAATAGGCTCAATTGAATAGGGTCTTACAAGAAATCAAGAGAGTACTTTTTTTTTTTTTTTTGCTGAATCCTATTCGGTGATTGCCAATTCATAGCCAAGATGGAGGACGGAAGCCTGCCGGAGAATACGGTTTGTCATAAGGGCAGAATTTTGCCAAATTTGGGGTGCCTATCAAGTAATGTTAAGCTTGGACAGTTATATCAAAAGATATTGGCCATCAAAGTCATTATGGGCCACGTCGTCCAATTTCAGGGAAGCATAACTTCAAGAATGGATTTATGCATCAAAATTCCTTTGATAACTTTTGTCAGCTTGGTCTGTACATGGTGTCCACTGAGGTTTGTGAGAATTGGATGAACAACTGTTTGACTCCGTTGTTTTACTTTCACTTTCTATTTTATGAAAACAAAGGGAAAAATTTGCATTTGCAATAGATTTGGGAGCTTTTGAGGAATCAGATGAGAAAAGATTTTTTGGATCACATACGATTCTGAGATATCAGCAAAAAAGTTAAAGCGTTTATTATAGCGCCATCAGCAGGTGGACTAGTCTAATTTTTGGTGCACGAGGTGTGTGTACCATTCTGTAGCTCCCCTGAAAATTACTCCCCTGAAAAATGCATAGCTTTTCCCATCAGGCTGTGCTACCACTTTTACTGACAAGAGAATAACAAAAAAAAAAAAAAAATCTGAGCGACTTCCATGGGGTTCCCAGCACCACTGCTTCTCAGAGCCACGCTGCTTTGTCACAACAATGCTCTGAGCGCCTCTGGGCACGGACCCCTTAATGTAAAATCTCACATTATTTTGACTGAATAATGAAGAAAGTGTGAGATTTTCAAAAAAAAAAGAACCGCTAAAACAAAAATGTAATGAGAGGTCTCAACGGTCACCTTCAAGTAAAGTGTAACCAAAACATTCAATAAACACTCAATGAATGGTTAAAAACTATGTACAACAAATCAAATCAATATTTGGTAAAACTGGCCAATGTGTAAACTTAAAACACTGCTTTGCAGTTTTACAGCTATAAAAGACAATGTTTGATTATTCCAAGTATAGGGCAGTCTTTATGCAGGCTCGCAGTCTTGCATCTCTCAGTCCAGGCAATCCCCGCACAGCCTTGATGCTATGGAGATCAGGGCTCTATCAAGGCAACATTTTTGGTATAGACTGTGTTTGATAAAATTTAAACGTTTTTGGGAGATTGCTATGGTCCAGACTAGGAATCAGCGCCACCAGCATCAATTTTTGCCAGTTGTTGATACAAAATATGCTTACTAATTAGTTGCAAATAGAATACTATTACTATGTTTCATGCTCAATGAACTTTGTAGACCACACTTATTGTCATCCTTATTGATTTATTAATGTAGCTTGTCCTTGTATTTGTAAATCTTGGAATTACAGTGACCAGCAGTGAGCAGTGACCTTGAAGTGCATGACTGACATACTTTTACTTGTGTGTTTGACTGGCTACTGTACTGTATACCATTTTTATACTGTGCTACAGACCTGCTATTATACAAGTTCATAAAATTGTTCAGAAAGTTGTTCTCATAATTCATAGATAAACCTTTTATGCAAGTGTGTTTTTGTATTTTTTCAGATATGACATCTATAATGACGTCATTGTGAGACAGTGTTGAAGTTTGTGATGTTTGATTCTTGTTTTGATAGAGAACATATGTACCAGACATATTACTGATATTATAAGCCTTGTTCTATCATAGCGAAAGACAAAGTAAAGAAAATGTGAAAAACGTTCAGAAAACTGTCTTCATTTTTTGTGTATTTTTCCCTAAATGAGTTATTTATGACATCATAGTAATGTGAAATTTATGTGACTCATGAGTTTATAACATTTTTAATAATACTAAAATATTAATTATAGTATCAGTAGTTCTAGGGGTTACAGAAAGTTACTTATTTTCAGCTTAAACTAATAAAAATATAAATTACATGGATTTTTGTCATTTTAATGTTTTTTCTAATATGGTGTTAGTTATGACGTCACTATGATGTCATAATGTCGAAATATGTTTTATTTGAACTTGATTTGAAAAGAGGACATCTGTAGCTATACACTGATACCAAACAAGATGATGTTTATCGCTTAATTTCAAAAAAATCGGGGTAGGAAAACCCTTGGTTGGGTAAGGGTTAAAGTACACATTGCATTCAAAGAAGATGAAGAGTACTGACTGGTTCTAGAATAATGACTGATTCTAAGCACACAAAAGCACAGTACAACCAAACAACATGCAACACAGAAGAGGGTTTAGGTACCTGGCTAACCAGGTATCGAGATGCAGCTGGGGGTGGGGAGACAAACACAGTGTAAACCAATCACATGAGACATACACCTAACGGATGTGCAAGTTTTTAAATTGAACAAGACACAAAGGGGTCATTCCATGCTAAATGTAAAATTTTGGAAATTTTACACCAACCCCCCTCAGATTTTGCTGAAAAAATTACCAAAAATTGTGTAGGGTATTTGATGTAGAAATCCAAAGTTTTAGGTCCCTATGATGAATGGTTTTCTAGTCTTCAAGGTTTTAGAATTTGGCCACGCCCACCTTTTTGTGACTTGAGATATGCAATTCATGTTTTTGAGCGTTTTTGGGCCCTCATAACTTCCTTTTTAAAGGAGATAAATCTGAAATTTGGTACCCCAAGGGATTCTGGCCCAGACTTTCAGAATCTAGCAACAAAAAGGAGATAGGCGCTACCCTTTGCAAGATGCAGTCACATCAAAACTGAATTTTGAACGGACACCTTTCCTATTTTCCATTTTTCCGGCCTTGCCTGACCAAGGCTGCTGCTGATTAAGTGCCAGGAGCAATAAATTCCCTTTCTATGAGACAGGAACTGTAGGTATATTCAATTCAATTCAAATTCTTTATTTCAGACACAACTGGGTACAGAGGTCCATATCAAAGAGAAAAAAAAAAAAAAAGGATAAACCAGGAAAAAGAAGATAACACAGTATATAACACAATACAAAGAACATAGACAAAATAACAAATAAATAATACTAGAACACGATACTACACATTACATATTAAAAAACAAAAAGTGGGGAGAGGGGTTACATAATGACAGTCAGATTCAAAAACTAGAGACATTATTCTCAGCGCTCACATATCATGGTGCACGTCTAACGCTTTCACCCAGTGGCGTCTGATTCGAGACTGCCATCTCAGGTCACTATCTATAACAGCACGAACAAGTTTGTTCTCAGAGACATCTATCCGAGCCATGAACTGATATTTTAGTTTTCGTATAACAGCATGTGAAGTAGGAATGTGTTTGTCAGCAAACATCTGTGAGGCACTAGAGCGCTTGGGTAAGTTAAAAAACATCCTGAATACATTGTTATACGCTACACGGAGTCTATGGATTGCCCCTACTGTGTAACTCCACCACAATTGAGCAGTATAGAAAGTGGTACAATATGCATTGAATTGTATAAGCAATTTTGGCTCAGTGTGTGCGGTTTCCAATCCCCTCTTCGGGTTGATGGTGAACCAGTTGTGGCCAGTTGTCAAATTTTATGAAACTCTTCCCACCCAAAGAAACAGATAACAACTTCAGATTAAAATATTTAAGGTTTTATAGTTTTCTTTCTACAGCACCTTCGATAATTATTGGCACCCCAGGTTGAGATGTGTTCTTTAGCTTCTAATAAATTCAGTTTTTTTCTAAATAATATAGGACCACAATGAAAAACAGAGGAAAATCCAACCTTTAATTCAAATGCATTTATTCAGTGGGAAAAAAATCCCACATTAAAAAATAATTATTTTACATCAAATCATGTGTGCCACAATTATTAGCATCCCTCGTGTTAATACTATGTTCAACCCCCTTTTGCCAACAAAACAGCACCTAATCTTCTCCTATAATGTTTCACAAGATGGGAGAATACAGAAAGAGGGATCGTCAACCATTCCTCTTTGCACAATCTGTCTAAATCATCCAGCGACCTGGGTCCTCTCCTCTGCACTCTCTTCTTCAGCTCTCTTCACAGGTTTTCAATGGGGTTGAGGTCTGGGGACTGAGATGGCCATGGGAGGAGCTTGATTCTATATCTGGTGAACCATTTCTGTCCAGATTTGGCCACATGTTTAGGGTCATTATCTTGCTGAAAGACCCAGTGATGACCCATCTTCAGCTTTCGGGCAGAGGCCACCAGATTTTAATTTAAAATGTCCTGGTATTTCAAAGTGTTCATGATGCCATGCACCCTAACAAGGTTCCCAGGGCCTCTGGAAGAGAAACAGGCCCACAGCATCACCGATCCTCCCCCATACTTCACAGTGGGCATGAGGTGCTTTTCTGCATACTCATCTTATGTGTTCTGCCAGACCCACTTAGAGTGTTTGTTGCCAAAAAGCTCTATCTTGTGCTCATCTGATCAAAACACATGTTCCCAGTTGAAGTCCCTATACCGCTTAGCGAACTCCAGACATTTGCGTTTATGATTGTGATTGAGAAAAAGTTTTTTTTGTGCATGCCTCCCAAACAGCTTGTTGGCATGTAAATAGCTCTTAATGGTTGTTTTGGAGACTTTGTGACCCCAAGATGCTACCATTGGTTGCAATTCTTTAACAGTAAGATTTGGAGAACTTATTTTTTTCTCTTACCATCCTCCTCACTGTGCGTGGTGGCAAAATAACCTTGCGTCCTTGTCCAGGCTTGTTTACCACTGTTCCAGCTGTTTTAAACTTCTTAATGATTCCTCTGACAGTAGATATGGGCAGGTGCAGGCGAGTGGCTATTTTTCTTGTAGCCATTGCCTGACTTGTGAAGGTCGACACATCTGCCTTACTTGAATGGTGTGTTCCTTTGTCTTTCCCATGTTGAAGAGTGGATAAGAGAAATGGCCTCTGTGTCACGTCATATTTATACCCCAGGGAAACAGGAAGTGATGATTTACTAATTAAATGTTCCTAGATACTCTGATCAACTTTGTAAACTACTGTAGAAATGACAGAAATACTTCAATTACATTTAATTCCTAGGAATGGTTAGGGTTGCCAATAATTGAGGAGCAGGAGATTTTATGAAAAATCATTATTTCTTTTTTTTTTAAGGGGGATTTTTTTTCCCCCTTAAAATTCACTTGAGTTGAATGTTACATTTTTCTACAATTTTCAGTGTGAGAGTATGCTTCTGCAATAAAAATTGAATTTATTTTAAGGCTTTTAACACGTCTTAACTAGGGGTGCCAATAATTATGAAGGGCGCTGTATGTGTACCGGAAAACTGCAGGTTCATTTTTCATGAAATCTGGTGGAATGGTGGTAGCATGGGCTAAGGAAAAATCTCTTAAATTTTGGAGCAGATCCAAATTACTTTCATTAACAATGCAAATGCAAAATTTGGCTATCAAGACAGAAAAAATGCCATACTGTGATGTGAAAAAACATTTGTCAACTTCTCGATTTCAGCTACTTTTCCAAATTTATCATATTTAAATTTTTGTATCATCAAAATAATTTTAGTATAAGATGAAAATAACCTGAGTAAACACAAAATGAAGTTGTTAAATGATGATTTCATTTATTGAAGGATAAAAAGCTATCCAACGCTAATTGATGGAACTATGTGCCCCCTCAGTTACTAAATTATCCAAATAAGTTAATTAAAATTATGATTCGTTTCAATTTCATTAACAGAGCTTTCCACAATAAGAACATAATACCAGCACTCAAACATAGTGGTGGTAGTGTGATGGTCTGGGGCTGCTTTTTCAGGACCTGGGCGACACACCATAATTGATGTGATCGTGAATTCTGCTCTCGAACAGAAAATCCTGAAGGTTTATGTCTGGCCGTCTAAGCTGAAGCATAGCTGGGTTATGCAGCTAGACAATTATCAGAGGCACGTAAGCAAGCTCACCTCTGAATAGCTCAACAGAAACAAAATGAAAGTTTTGACTTGACTTGAATCCAATTCAGAAGCTGTCACTGACCTTCAACAGGCAGTTCATGCTCAGATAACCTCCAGTGTGATTGAATTAAAACAATTCTGCCCAGAAGAGTGGACCAAAATTCATTAGTAGTCACCGCAAATGTTTTATTGCAGTTGTTGCTGCCAGGGGTGGTACAATCAATCATTAAATTTAGAGGGGCAATTATTTTTTTACGTGGGTGATATTTTTTGAATAACACTTTACCATCAATAAATTAAATGATCATTTACAAGCTGCGTTTTGGGTATACTTGCATTGTATTTGTCTTACATAAAGATGAGCTGGATGATCTGAAATATTTAAATGTGAGAAATAAGCAATAGAAAGAATAAATTGGTAAGGTGCAAATAGTTTTTCACAGCACTGCATATGGGTTTAAAATTGAACAATCAAGATGCACTAGCCATTTCATGAAATGACTGGTTTCACAATCTGACTGTAACATATACAAAACATATACACAATGTTGGCCATTGAACTCATTATTTGTGCATGACGGGTCAACAAAAAGGTAATGGGATGAAGGTGGCAGGGAGTGGGGCAATTTATTTCTGTGCATCAATCCAAAAAACTTTTGTAAAAAGATACTTTCAAGATTAAAACACCCAACGGAATCAGAAACTCTCATATAGTTTGTGGACTCCACTGTGTAAGTAGTAGCATCTGACGTAAATGGCTTTTTGGATAAAGCCCTGTCTCGTTTTGCCCTGTCCTTGTGTTGCACTGATGATGTAACTTGGGCAGGAACATTGCGACTAGTCCCTGCTCTGCAAATGGCCTCATGTCATTTGAGGGGTTAGGTGCCCCTGTAGAGAAAGCTTAAGGTTGTCATTAAAATGTTTTGGCTCTACACGATTCCCCTGCTCAATCATTAAGCTTCTCATCTATTATTAATTGCTCACTCAAGATTCCTGAATCTAATTAGATCTTTCTGTGTTTGTCAATAAGGTGTGCTGCACAATGAGCTTGGTCAGAGACACTGATGTAAACAGAAAGGCTATGAACTCTGAAATTTGGACAGTTTTAGAAAGGTTACCATACAGAGATCCAGCTACACAGTATGTGCTTTCTGTCTTGCACTCTCTCTCTCTGTAAAGAAATCTTCAGATTTCACCTTATTTAGAATTTATAAACTTTTAAAAAAGATTGTCATGTACATTCATAGGACTCACAAATGTCAATACACCCTCTGCACTTTTGAAATTATTTCCCAGGGAACTTTCCAAGCAGTTGCATTAGAGGCACCAGCATGAAGTTTGTTAAAGGGTAGACATTCTTTGAGGTATGTGCACCTAAAAAAAGGCAAATCCATGAAAACAAGGTAATCTACAAATCTGAATTCCACACAAGTAGTCACAGAATAGTCAGAATGGCCAAGAACACCCTAAAGATCTCAAGGACAAAATTCTTGCCCTTCATACAGATGGCCAAAGATACAAGAAGATTAGTTCATCCTTGAGACTAATCTGCTTCAAAAAGGTTAAATTAAGGTAATTCAGAGAATTTCAGATTGTGGACTTTTGTGAACTTCTACATTTGTGAACTAATCACCAAGGCAGACCTAGTAAGATGACTGCACGTACTATTCACTAAGTTTGCGAGCCAGCTTTTCAGGGCCAACATTAAAGTACCACCAGTATTGCTGAAAAGATTTCCACAACATCTGGCCAGACTGTGAGGGCACACAGCATATGTCTAAAACTCCACCAAGTCAGGTTTGCATAGGCATTGTCCCAGGTGTACACCTTAACTGAAGCAAGTCCATAAGAACTCTCGCAAACAGCTATAGCAGATCTATCCGAACGATGACCCTCTGCCAACTTGTCTTGCGGTCTGATGAAACAGGGATCAAATTGTTTGTATCTGATGGGGTGCCGTATGTAAGGTCATAACCTGTTGAACAGTACTTAGAAAGGTGTGCTGTGCCAACACTTAAACATGGTGGTGGTAGCATCATGCTTTGGGGCCAAATGAATGCCGCTGGTACTGGAGAGCTCAAATCCATTGACAGAATTAGGGATTTCACTATTTGCTGTGACATTTTCAAGGATATGATGGTACCCTCCCAGCATAGAGCATGACAATGACCCAAAGCATTGTTCCAAGCAGACCATCACTTTTCTGAACAAACTAAAACTGAAAGTGTTAGAGTGGCCGAGCAGGTCACCTGATCTGAACCGAATTGAGAATTTTTGTGGGGCATGGGGCATCCTGAAATGCAAGGTGGATGAACATCGAGTGTTGCTCCAATAGCTCAGCATGGAGGAGTAGAAGAACACCCCAGCGAGGACTAGTGCAACTTCAGTGAACTCAATGCCCATTAGGATTGAGATTGTCCTATAAAACAGTGGTGCTCACACAACATTGACATTGGTGCTTTGACTGTGTTTAAGGGTGTGCCATCTCTTGTTGCCTCTATTTGTGACCCGTCATGCAAAAAGGGTACTATCCAACCAAGACGTGGATTTTGAGATTTTTACTTTAATTGAATTCTAGCATGCAGAATTTGTTAAGATAATGTAAAAATCTCATAATCCATGTTTTGGTTGGATAGCACCCTTTTTGAAGGCAGGTCACATTTTCAGAATTCTCTCTCATGTATTGTCTTATTATATCCCCGAACGCCGAACAGCGTTCCGGGGTTATTATGTTCTTGGTCCGACCGCCGCGTCGCCCGACGTTTCAACACAATAACTTCAGTAATATTTCAATTAGAAATTTCATGTTTTGCATATAAGCAAGTATCATAAAGAGGAAGAACTGATTCGATTCTGGACATTTTACAATTTCTAGATTGGCCACCAGGGGCCAAAAACTGAAAAATCACTGTTTATCACATATCTGGAAATATTTGTCCGATTGACCACAAATCAAGTGCAAATGAAAGGTCATGACCTGAGGATGTGTCCCACCATGACATTATACCTGTCTGGTTCAAAATTTTGACACAAGGTGGAGCTTTGTCACATAAAATTCACCATTTTTGCCATATCTTTGGAACCATTTGTCCAGTTGACATGAAACTATGTGCAACTGCAAGGTCATGACCTCACAACGTGTCACATGATGACATAATACCTATATGGTTCAATATTTTGCCACCAGGTGGAGCTTTGTCATGGAAAATTAACATTTTGGCCATATCTTCATAAACAATAAAATTTCAAAACCGTTCAAGGAACCGAAAACTAGATTTATTTGATTCTTCAGTGGTATATAACAGCAGTCTGTCTGCAGCAAGTATGAGGAAAATGGCATCAGAATACGCAGTGTTGGCTTATTTTCTTTTTACATAAAAACCTGCATTTTTAAAACCGCAATTTATCAGTCTTTTTTTAATCATATTTAAAGGAAACATCCACTCTTGAAGTAAATATCGGTTAAAATGCTCTAAATATACTGAAAAGAAGATATTTTGCACAAAAAAGTATTCTTCTCACCCAAATATATTTTCTTTGGCCTCCAAAAAGAGGCTTTAACGGTGGGTTGAACTTCCTGCTTCATTTAGAAGTAACTTGGTTGCTCCGCTCTCAGGATATCAGCCATATCACAGCAAAATGCCTCACTGCATTGCCTTTGAGTGCAATAATCAGGCCAAAAACAAACCAAACAAACCCAAAATTTGGTTCAACGTTTTCCCAAGACATGAAGAACTACACCAGGTGTGGATTCATGCCATCTGGAGGACATCTCTACCGGTCCTTAGAGATTATAAATACATGTTTCCTAATCGCAACATTGTCATGCGGAATATCCACTTTACGAGAAGATACACGGCAAAAAGCTCATGTTGAGATAAATGATAACGTCCGCACACAAAGACAATGCTTCCCAAAAAATTAATTCTGTCGTCAACGTTTCGATCACAATCTCCATAAGCACTTACTCAAATTCACAATTGAACACAATCATTGACATCAGGTGTGAACAATTGCTCAGATCAATCAACAGAGCACAGATGTAATCTGCAGAGTGAGCAAGTAAAGGTGTGTGTGCTGAAGAAAGAGCACATAGAACACAGAGAAACATACAATCCCAAGATAAGTATATATAAATTTTTTGTTTTTGTTTTTTAGGTTAAAATAAACAATACCAACCTGGACACAAAAAGTATCAAGAATCAATTGTACATCAAAGAACAGAATACCAACAGAAAAAATTTAACTAACCAAGGAAGATACATGAGAAATATGGCAAAGTTGTATGTAGAGGTGATGCTCTAAGTAAGACTTTGCAGGTGGCCATTTGATTCTATGGGCTCTGACATCTCCAACTCAATTTAAAACAAAAGAGGTTGATGGGACTTAGTGAGTTTTGCATCCCAACTCTATATATGTATGAGACAGGCTCACAAAGTAAGAACCAGTCACCCACATTTATATCTTTTATCCAGCAGATCTTTAAATTATACTTTAGGATATTAAGAACTGCAAAAATGGATAGAGCTCCTTGAGAGCAACTCGGAACACTATACTTTTGTATATGTCGGATGAATATTTCCTTGTCAAGTTCACTGGCAAAGTTGGCCAAATGGTCAGAAATAGCTATTTTTCCATGTCCATTTTAGAAGTACAAATAAAAGTAAATGTATTAAATATATTTAGAACATTCTATTACCAAAAATGTGTTCCTGTTGTGGTTATTTATAGGTGTGGAGTGGCCGAAAAGGGTATTATTAGATCTTTGGTCTTTTTGTGTATTCCAGGTGACCAAAATAAAATGTCCATAAAAAATCTAATTTTTGTGTTATCTGCATATGTTGTATTCCAAGGATGGGAACATTTACATTTATATGATCAAAAATTGTCTCTGCACACAGAAAAAAAAGTTTATTGAGTCATTCCATTTTTTATTTTACCTCAGAAGTACATTAGAACCACGCACAGGCCCAAAATCTCATCAAGGTCAGTAGACAGCGTTCAGCATGTTTTTTGAGTTATCCGGGTTTCTCAAAAACGAATAAAGTTTAACAAAATAACCTTTACACCATATAATATAACTAATTTTGACGAAATATGAATCATCAGATCATTCCTAAAGTGTACGATGTTGTCGTTGTACAGCAAAAACCACTGTGGACGTTTTTGGAGTTACCCGGTTTGAGTTATCCATGGGAAAATATGCGTTGTAGCTCTCTTCAAGTTTATGTCAGTGCATGTTTTGTCCATGGAAAGGTTAGAAATCAACTTCCGCCCAACCGGAGATCGAGACACACGTGAACGAGAGTGAAAGACTGACTTTTCACTTTGTTGTTGACTGAACCAAGGTTGGTTTTTTGCATCATCCTGTCTGAAATGTTGTAAAATATGATCCAGAGAATCTTGTAATCAAGAAATTATGGGTGATTTAGGTGAAAATACAGGTATAATGTCGATTGAAACAGGAAAGTTTTTGGCGCAGTTAGAAAATGGCACTGGTGGTCCGAAAGGTGGATCAGCTGATACGATAATGCAAAAAACAATTGAATCACCAAAAAACTGAGATGCTTTGTCATCCTTGCTGTGTTGTGTTAGATCCCTAACCAAGTGCGGGTTTACAGGTAGGGCCGGTGAAAGGTGTGGAAGTGGGAGGTAAAGAGTTTTCAAAGATATTTTATTGGTAGGACCCCTAACTATAAGATGACAACCCACAAAATAAGAGCTCATCTCCTGGTCTGGTTTCGGAGTAATCAGCAAAAGTTCGATTTCAGCCTATTTCAGCTCTTTTTCAATGAGAAATTTGGGTTAATTTCTAGCCCTTGCCAAGGAAAAGCTACCAAAGCTGCAGGCTTCCAATTTTTTTTTTTTCAAGCATGATTATAAAGTGGTGTCTTGTTACTGCAAGTTGGAAAAAAATTGATATCACTGGTAGGGAGATCTAAGCATTCCTATATGCCCACCCTTGAAAGCCCTTTTTTCCTATGGTTCAAAGACATCCCTATATCTGAGATGCTGCAGGGAACTGGACCACTAACAAGGTTTTGATATTTCTTCTCTGGAGAGGGTGAGGAGTCCATAAAAAAACCTTATTTTCATTAATTGACCAGTGCTGTGATCTGTTGGGGAAGTTGGAAACTATGGGCTCTAGTCTTGGCGCAGCGCAGGGTGGCACAGCAGTGGTAATTTCGTCCGGTGCAGCCCGCGCAGTGGTAATTTCATGCAGTGCAACTCAGTGCGCAGCCACTTTGGCAATTTGATAGACGGACGTGCGCCGAGATGGAGTGGCAGTGTAGTAGGTGTAGAAGGTGTCAGATATTCAACATAACGCAGTGACAATATCTTGGATAAAGTGCCTGGTCAACGAATTTAGAGCCCAATATGTTACATTCAGTTTCAAACTTTCCCAACAGATGGCAGCATTTATATTATTCAATGACAAGGATGTTTTGCAAGATTTTGATATCTATTGATCATCCACAAAAAGTGGAAGTCCTTTATGGCAGAAAAAAAGACACCAATGCTGAACAGCTCTGGAGGCATTTGGAGAGAATTCCGACTGGAACAGTAGGGAACGCAGGGTCAAGATGGGCAATGATATGGAGGGGAAAGCAACAAGGCCAAGAAATTTTGAATTTGTAATTAAATAAATATTTTGATCTTGATAATGTACTATTTACATCATCATTATATGGTGTGATTAAGCCAAAGTGAAACCACATGACATGGTTAAAATTTAAAGCAACATAAATGTAAAGCATTTTTTAATCGAACTATAACAAAATACAACCTGGGTACACATGTACTGTAAATTTATTTGCATTCACACTTTCACATTTTGGCGATCCTATCCATACCTATTGCAAATTTTCATTGTGTAAACGAGTTGACTGATTAGCGTTTTCATGCATGGAGTTGCAAAATAATTAGTACTTAACAGATTATTTTATTTTCACTCATGAACAGCTCCCGTTATTAATAGAAGGAAGGCAATTGCCCTCTTTTTATTAATTCAGAGGCTATAAAGGAGGAGGAGGAGAAGATTTTTCGTACATCCACTGAATCTTCGAAGACGACAGTTGGGAGCCTTCCACAACCTGGATGCCGAGCTAGCTTTAGACAGTGACAAACACTACAAATCACCTCCTGCTTCAGTTGCTATTTCTGTCCATATGGCCGCCTTTTGAAGGTTGTCCTTGTAAAAAGTGTTTTCTGGGTCGTACAACTCCGGTGTTTTTAAAATTTTTTGATCAACTTCTCCTTGTCCATATTTGTGCCAAACTGTTTTGCAAAATGTCTGTGACCCTACCCAAGGATACCCGCGACAGTGGGACCATCAACTGTATAAAACATGGACGTAGCCTCCGGGACGTCACCCATAGGTTACTGAATATCCATTTTGAAGCAAATTTGGTCGCCATCTTGGCTCTTACTTGACTCCGCCTACCTCTTGGCTAGTCCAAAAATGGGCAAAAAGGTGGGGCCGTTGCTGGAGCAGAGGTGGGCCCAATGGGCGGAGCCGAGGGAGCCTGTTTGCAGAAACGCCCTCTAAACTCGCAGCTACTAAGCTAGCAACGGCTTCCAAGCTAGACTAAAAAGCTACTTATCTCGAAGCTTCATGGTTTGCGAAGGCGGAGATGCGGTGTCATATCTGTCCTAGAAAAGAAATGGATTCTGCCAAGATGCTTGCAGTGGCGGGTCGAACGCTGTTTATATTTGTGAAGCGGTTGCGAGACGAACGTTGTTTGTATCCACGAGGCAGTAGCGCAACGAATGCTATACACCGAGAAATAGCGGTGGTTGGCTCACTGAGTATCAGTATCCCCCCAGAGTGAAAGCGGATGCTCGTCTTAGCTCTTGTACGCACCTTGGCCACGTCCCATTAACCGTAATATGGCCAGCCAAATGATAACATTGCATTTCGTAAGCTTACAAACAAACCTGACGGACCTTTATTTTCCTACCTCACACTCGCACATTTTGATATGAAATACTATCACCCTACATTTTGACCGTGGGAAATGCTGAATTAATTGGTTACTGTCGGCAACATACCTGGGCTCATCAGTGCTCACACATCTGGGCGTCTGGCTCCTTGGTTATTTCATCAGCTGCCCAGCTATTCTCTCACCTTTATATTACTGCCATGCGCAACTTTTTATCTCGTCATAAAACTGGTGATACTTTCGGAAAAAAAGCCTTTACTCCCAGCGAAACCGCATACAACCGAACGTGACTAATTAGTGACACTTTTCCGTTGCCATGTGGCTTATTACTTAGGTTAATGTGGTTAGCTAGCTTGTGCATGATGGACTTTATGTAGAAACACATGTCGTGATAGCAAGCTAGCTTGCTAGATAATGTGGGATATGTTAAATTAGCTACATAGCTGGCTAGCTAGCCTTTCTACTTATAATGATACCGCATCCGTGATTTAGACCGTGTACAAAAACATTTAGCTCAGCAGTGCAGAGATGTCGGTACCAGATTCTAGCTTCTTTGGCTAATTTCCGTCTGTTGTCCATACCAGTCATTAATTGACAACTTCCATCATATACATTCATAATTCCCCCCTAACTTCAGAAATTGGGTGCAATCGCACTGAAAATGGAACAATCCATTGTTGGTAAATGCAGTTCTATCAGATATTGTGGTGCGAATCCACTGAGAGTATAACTATGGCAATCTCTGGTCAAGCCCTCCAAATACTCCGGGGAATCAGCTAAAGGACCCTGTCGTTTGGGAGCGTGCTATGGTGGTTCTAATGTTGTAACTTAGCTGACCAGGCAGTTAAGTTGGCAACCTGCTATGGAATCCGCGACGGTTTTCCAACCCTCGACTGACAGCTTTTGTTCAAAAGTAAGTAAATTCAGACAATTTTCTGTTTCGCCATTATTTCGCTGCATGCCTGTATAACAGCTGTGGCAGGCGTTCACTCCCGCTGGCACAGCTGGACATCTTGGGCAAAAACTAACCGGTAGTGGGGTTTACTGTAATGTTATTCATTCTCTGACGAGGTGGCTAGAGAACAAAGTAACGTTACTTCGTGTTGGCATATTATATGAAATGGTAATTTCATCATCTTAGAAAATAGACCACAGACTCCCAAGACATCATCATCCTAATTTTTTGATAAAAAAAAATCTACTGTCAGAAACACGGATCAAGTTCCGCGACTCGAATGAGCCTAGGTAAGATAACGGTCCACAGACGACTAGGAAAGTCCAAGGGTTAGCGGCCAGGCTAGCCGAGCTGTAGGAACCCCCCTCCTTCAGACAGCCAGGCTAGACCCGTGGTTAGCGGCAGGGCTTGGTGTTCCTTCTCTAAAACCCGGGGCCGTGTAGGCCTGTGCTCCAGCCTAGCCACAATATAATCGCCTGAGACGAATCCTGCCCACAGTGTGCAATTCAAGGTTCTGTCACTCAAAGTGGCCACGCCCTTAATTATGCAAAAAGTTGAAGGCTTTATATAATGTAAATAGTAGAGTGACAAAAAAATTCACTCCCCCCACAGTTTTCACAGAGGGGAAAATTATCTATAGAGACCAAAACTGTATTTTGAACCAGACTATAAACATGTTTAATTTTGCTGTGAAACTGAGCTTTTTAACATGGGGGTCAATGGGGATTGGCTCCTTTCTGCAGTCAGCCTCAAGTGGCCATTCGAAGGACTGCAGCTTTTGGCACTCCCGTATTTGCTTCACTTTTCAGCCCCGCAGGTTGCCGCTTGAGTGGGACACCCCCTACCCTCAACTTATTTGCATTTCTCCTGCTGTGAACCTCCCTGCTGTTTTTATCCACAGATGATCACCTTCACTGCCCACATTGAGTATTGGCAAGTGATATGTTTGTTACCAGGGGTACAGTAGGGAAGTATAGCCTGCAATAAAAGGTGTTGAATTTTAAATAAATTGCTTTAACTCCAGAAAACACTATGATGAGATTGTTCATTTTCTTTATACCCACAATATAAATCAAACAAAAACAAAGCTAGACTCCTATGACTCTGTTACAATTAAAATTTTAATTGTAATCACTTTTAAACTTGTTGTTCTACAAAACACAATTTAGTGCCATTTTTGTCTGTTGGTGGGGCTGCGTTGTTGCGCGTCGAGGGGAAAAAAAATAGACCTGCCGTGTATATGAAGAAATTTGTGGCACGGGCTGGCGCGATTGCGCGTGACTTATGTTGCTGGTGCAGCAGCTTCATTAGAAAATAATGGGTGCGTTCTGCTGCGACTGACGTGTCGCGCCGCGAACGCACCTGGTGTATTTCAAGCGTAAGACAGAAGTACCATAACTGGACCACAGGGGTCTGGAGAGTAAGGGTTGATTAAAAGTGGTTCCGTTGAGGCCTAGGAGGGCCTTGGCCCTAGTGCTGTCAGAGAAGCTCCATTCAGGACTGAGAGGGGTGGGAAGAGGGGTTACAACCCATTCTCTTTCAAAGAATTATACCTAGCCAGTTCCCCTGGTCTCCGTAAAAACATGACCATTATTAGCTTGTTCTTTAGATACGGGAGGGTTGATTAAAAAACCCATTGAAGTCAAGTATTTCCCCTGCAATGGACACTGTGGAAATGGCACAAATGGGTACTTTTTAGGGGCGCACTGCAAAACAATGGGAGGAAATATCAAAGATTTTATTTTGTATTTCAAAGAAATTTATTGTCACATTATGCCTTTAAACTCTGAAAGTGGCAAGTTCTAAGTCCTCGCAGCATCTCAGATATTACCCATAATGCAGGGTGCACTTCTAAGACATTGGGGGTAATGCAACTTTATGGGGCATAGTACCTTTAATACATCAAAGATTTGGTTGGATATTGTGGCCTCAATATATTGCAATTGACATCTACTTGAAAAGGCCTACTTGAAAAAGTAATATTGCATGCATTTCTTCATAAAGGTTCAAAAATTCATTGAAAAGGACCATTTTTAATGAAAAATCCCTTGAAAATAGCTAGTAAAAAGGGCTCAAAATTATTTCACTCCCTCACTCCAAAAAGGTTAAAGTTTGAACCAAAAGCTGAGGGCTGTATTCATCCTTCCCCAAGGCCAAACTTTTGACCCCCCACGTCCACACTTTTTGCAAATTTCACATGCCCATTTCGTGGATCCACACTTAAATGACAGCTAAGGGCATGTCTTATCAAGTCATAACAGTGTTATTCATTTATATTGATATGTATGATGTCTGGGTTGCTGAATCTGAATAACTCAAAAAACCTGTATTTTCACCATGTCACCTTGCATTGCTTATTCTGTGGTCATGGCTTGGGGTTGGATCTTGGGTCTCAGTATACACTTAGACAACATAGTTAGACAACATATCTGGTTTTTGGTCTTTATCCAGTTTCATAGTGTGATTTGCTCTCTTAAGTGTTTCTGAAGTTTCAGATAACTCAACAAACATTTTGGGCTACAATGTAATAGCTTGGTCATTTTCAATGGAAATAAGCATAGCTTCGCCTAACACTTTATTATTCATGAAAAGCATCATTATTCTTGCATTTTGTTTTTGTATATTTGAAATATTTGTATGCCTGTTAACCTATTTTATATCTAGAGTAGGATACAAACAATAGGATACAAACAGTAGTGGCTGTACTCAGTGTGATGGCTGGTGTTTTGAGACGCCAAAAGCAGCGGATGAATTGAAAGGAAGTCCAGCAAAATAAGAGAGACAAACCGACAAAAAGGGAGAGAGAGACTTGCGCTTCCAACGGACAAAGATCTAGTCCGGGTTCAAAAGGAAGCAACGCGAGCAGGACTGGAAAGAAATAAAGGGAAAATCTCGGCTACCAAGATAACGAGATATGGCACCTGACTTTGCACTGAAAGAGAGAAATAAAGAGAGAAAGATTCCCTTGCTAACTAGCACATTCCTCTTTGAAACTGATTCCTCAAACAATTCTCTAGCTACAGACCTTACCGGCTATAGTGCATAGTTACACTGACACTCTAATAAAGGTTGTAAGGGTCGACTCACACTTTGCTAAGGCACATACATTGTACATGTACCACCATGCAATTAATAAAATCAAACGGTCATAAATGGGACATTTGGTATCCACAGTCACCAGAACTATTACTTTGAGGTCTGTGAAAAGGAAAGGAAAGGTTACATAGCAGTAGAGGGCACATTTGTGTCCTCACTTTTCTGGTATATGTTACTGGCATAAAATTTGTAATGCGTCTTTAATTTCAAAAACAAAAAAATTGAGAGGGAAAAATGCATCGTTTTCTCCTTTTTACGTCTGGGCTTTACACCGTCAAGGATGAGCTACAATTCGTATTTTTTTGTTTGCATTATCCATGTTGTCCCACCTATTTTGGAAATAGGGTTGTACATTAGTGCTGACTTGTCTGTACTTAGTGATATCTTGAATGGTCAACAACATGCATTCTTTCATACTGCTTATTTAACCATCATATTTTTTTTAATAGTATGGGGCAATTTTTTGGCCAGTGTAATAAAAGTATTGTTTTGAAATGACTGATATTCGTATAAAAATGTCTAAATATTAAATAAAACATTGCTTCTCCAACTCGATTGATTATCCCTAGAATGTGTTTATGGGTACAAACACACTGCATTTTGACAACAATTCAGTGAACTTGAGCAGCCTCAGGGAAATGAGAGTTATTTGACGTATTTGCTCTTTTAGGTTATACATAAATTTCCCGTTTGAGGGCATTCCTGCTTTATATTAGGCTGTACTAACTTCCATTTTTGTAAGAGAAATACAATTGCTCTCTCTTGCCCTCCCTCCGAGGGATTTTTCGGGCTTTAAAATCTCAATAAGATATCTGTCACCATCTAGTGGACATGCTCTGAAAAAGCAAACAAACCAGGATGGACAATTAATGCATGCATCTGTACTTGCAAGCCTAGAACTAAAGCTTCAAAGTTAATGAATTACAGCTCATGAGCATGTTACATTTTTTTCTTTTCAAAATGCACACTTGAAGGGTTGATTTCCAGAAGAGCTCAAGTCCATTATTGTCTTTTTAGAGATTTTAAGAATTTGACAACAAGCGGGGATCATGTTACACGTGTTAAGCAGATGTAAACATAATACAATATCAGAAAAGATGTCTTAGAACATATTAGGAGACCTTCTAGCCTCTATCTTGATTCTCATCCCAGATATTACCAACAGTTGTTTTCGGACTTGAGTACTTTTAGAAGCAAATGCCTGAAAATAAGGAAAATTGGACTCAAATAAAAAAATTCATCGCATCACATTTTATTATTTCAGAGTACTAAAACAGAGCATCTTTTTGAAAACAGAACAAACCACTTTCTAATGAAAATGAACAGCAAATATTGTCATACCAGTATACTGTAGTCATGGATTGTCAAAAAGTTTCTTTAACAAAATTAATGGAAGTATGCAATCAAATGGAGGGTAAACACAGCTGAAGAAAGGTCACAATAAATACCAATCTCCATGAAATATGAATGGGCAGCGCCACCATCCAAACAGTTTTAAAGATTTTATTTGTCATCAATAGGGATGTCCTCCCCATCACGAGGGAACTAGAAAGTTCAGCCAAAGAATAAGCGGCTAAAAAAGATTACCTTTTGCCTGACGTCTTTTTTGCTTGGATTTACCCCATGATTCTGGCTGCCTGGATCTTTTTTCTTTTTTTAGTTAGTTTGGGTTTAGTCCACTCACAAACTCTGGCCTGTAGAGTCGCCCATTTTGGTTCAATAAGAAGCTACAGTGGCCAATCAGTTGCTATTGGTCTCATAATGGGCAAAAATGTATTATTACAGTTAGTATTGGCCAACCAATTTTCTAAGCGATGCTTTGATTGGCTGACTGAACGTCTTTGGGAATTTCCAATTCACTACTCATTTTAAATTGTACTTGAGTGCTTTTTGGCCTCAATTAGTTTATGGGGCCTATTCCTCATCAATAAAGGAATGGATTTGTACTGTATGGCTGTGTGTGAATGTTTGGTGGTGGTCGGAGGGGCCGTAGGCGCATACTGGCAGCCACGCTTCCGTCAGTCTGCCCCAGGGCAACTGTGGCTACAAAAACGTAGTTTACTATCATCAGAGCGTGAATGTGTGAGTGAATGAATAATGTATCCTTGTAAAGCGTCTTTGAGTGCCTAGTAAGCAGAAAAGCGCTATATAAAATTGATGCATTATTATTATTTTATTTGTAGTGTTATCTGATTTTTAATGAGTATGGATTTTACTTATGGAAATTACCTCTTCTCTTTGATTCTAATTAAAGTTAGTAAAGTATGCAAAGTAAAAATTGTAAAATTAGTAGATGGTAAAGTTTGTGAACCACGTCAAATACACTCCTGATCAAAATCTTAAGACCAGTTAAAAAATTGCAAGAATTTACGTTTTGCACTGTTGTATCATAAGAAGGTTCTAAGTAGAGTTTCAAAATGCAAAAAGAAGAAATGTGAGCAAGAGACTAAATGTTTTGAGCAGGCAATTTATTGAAAAGAACAATTTAACTAAAATAGGCTGTTCATCAGCTGATCAAAAGTTTAAGACCATAGCTCAAAAAAACCCCTAAAACAGAAATTAAAGTCTCAAAAACAGACTCAGAAATGAGTAGCTCCACCATTATTGTTGATCACTTCAAAAATTCGTGTTGGCATGCTTGATGCGAGTGTTTCCAAAAGGCTTGTAGGAATGTTGCTCCAAGTGGTGAAGATGGCTTCACGAAGGGCATCCACTGTCTGGAACTGATGTCCATTTTTGTAAACTTCCCTTGCCATCCATCCCAAAATGTTCTTAATTGGATTTAGATCAGGGGAACATGCAGGATGATCCAAAAGAGTGATGTTATTCTCCTGAAAAAAATCCTTTGTCAGACGGGCATTGTGAATTGCAGCATTGTCCTGCTGAAAGACCCAGTCATCACCACACAGACGAGGGCCCTCAGTCATGAGGGATGCCCGCTGCAACATCTCCACGTAGCCAGTTGCTGTTTGACGCCCCTGCACAACCTGGAGCTCCATTGTTCCATTGAAGGAAAAAGCACCCCAGATGATGATGGCGCCCCCTCCGCTGTGCCGTGTTGAAAAAATCTCAGGTGGCATCTCCTTGTCATGCCAGTAGCGTTGGAAGCCATCAGGACCATCAAGGTTAAATTTTTTCTCATCAGAGAATAAAACTTTCTTCCAACTTTGAACGTCCCATGTTTGGTGCTCCCTTGCAAAGGCCAAACGGGCAATTTTGTGGCGTTGAAGGAGACGTGGCCTTTGAAGACGTTTTTTGTTTTTGAAGCCGTTCCTTTGCAGATGCTGTCTGATGGTTATTGGGTTGCAGTCAGCACCAGTAATGGCCTTAATTTGGGATGAGGATCGTCCCGTGTCTTGACGGACAGCCATTCGGATCCTCCGGCTCAGAGCCGGTGAGATTTTTTTGGGTCTACCACTTGATTTTTTTGTTCCATAAACCTCAGGATCTTTTAAGAAATGCAAAATGACTGTCTTACTGCGTCCAACCTCAGCAGCGATGGCACGCTGTGAGAGGCCTTGTCTATGCAGCTCAACAATCCTGCCACGTTCGAAGGCAGTGAGTTTTTTTGCTTTTCCCATCAAGAGGTCTTGACAGTGTGATTACTTGACAGAAAATGACATGGAATCCAATTTTTTTCCACAGATTTGGGCTTTTAAAGGATGTGGTCTTAAACTTTTGATCAACTGATGAACAGCCAATTTCAGTTAAATTGTTCTTTTCAATAAATTGCCTGCTCAAAACATTTGGTCTCTTGTTCCCATTTCTTCTTTTTGCATTTTGAAACTCTACTTAGAACCTTCTTAAGATACAACAGTGCAAAATGCAAATTCTTGCAATTTTTTAAACTGGTCTTAAGATTTTGATCAGGAGTGTATGTAAAGTTTGAAAGATCTGTAAAATAAAGTTTGTAAAGCATGTAAAGTTAGTAAAATGTGAAGATATCAAGGTATGCAGAGTTTGAAAAGTTTGAAAAATAGTTTTTAAAGCATATAAAGTTAGTAAAGCATGTAAAAATAGTAAAGTTGTTAAGTTTGTAAAGCTTGTCAAGTTCGTAAAGTATGTTGTAAAGTTTGTAAAGATTGTAAAGTCAAGTTTATTAAAAAATCAAAGTGGTTAAGTTTAGAAAGTATGTAAAGTTTGTAATGTAAAGAAAGTAAAGTTTGTGATGATTGCAAAGTTTGTAAAAAATTAAGTTGTGATGTTTGAAAATGTAAGTATTTAAGGTTTGTAACATGAAGTAAAGGTCGCAAATGTTTGTCAAGTTGTAAAGTTTGTTAAGTAAAGTATGTAAAATTTGCAAAAGATTGTAAAGTTTATAAAGTTTGTAGAAGATTGTCAAGTTTGTAAAGTTCAAGTTGCAAAGTTTGGAAAGTTACGGTTGTAAAGTACGTAAAGTTTAAGTTGTAAAGTTTGCAAAGTAACGTATGTCAGGTTTGCAAAGATTGTAAAGTTTGTAAAGTACGTAATGTTTGCAAAAAATTTGCAAAGTTTCTTAAGTTGTAAAGTATGAAAAGTTTGCAAAAGTTTGTAAAATAAAGTTTGTCAAGTATGTAAAGTTTGCCAAAGACTGTAAACTTAAGTTTAAGTTGTAAAGTTAGCCAAGTTAAGCATGTAAAATTTGCAAGATGGTAAAGTTTGTTATTTTTTAAGTTGTAAAGTTTGTAAAGCAAAGTATGTAAAGTTTGTAAAAGGTTGTTAAACTTGGAAAGTTGTTACAGCATATAAAGTTTCGTAAAGTTCGTAAAAATTTGTAAAGTTAAGTCAATAATGGTGCAGTTGGACATCAATGGTCACCAATAACCTCTCCAAACTCAAAACATGCCTTTTCTGCATGACAAATTTTAGACCTTTGTCAATTTTTCTTCAGTGGTCCCACCAGTCCCACCAGCCAGTATACATACTCATTAAAGGAACTGCTTATTTAATGGTAAAAACATTCATCCTACAATGAAAAGCTAGCAGTTCCCACTTCCAAGCTCGACCTTACATAAACACTTACCACACCTTTGAAGGAACAAGTATAACTCACTACCTCAGTAATATCTGAAATGTACAAACAGAATAGACATTCCAATATCTGAAATAATCAGGCAATTTTCGACCAAAATTGAACAGAATGGTGCAATGAATCTACCAGGGGGTCTACCGAAGTGCATGAGCTGCTCGCATTTTGAAGAAACGAAAACCTCAGCATTCAATTTTTTTGAACAAGGTGTAACTTCTAAAACAATAAGCCACATTGAGCAAAATGCAAACAGTAAAAGTATAACCTTTATTAATTGAATCCTCTTCCAGAGATAGATGAATTGGGTAGAAGTAACCCTCCAGTCCTGTTTCATTCGGAATAATTCCCATTGACCATGTCCATACAACATTTAAATCCCGTAAATGTAACTGAACACTTCAGGCCGTGTTTTGGATGCCTTTTATTCTTTGAAATCACATCATTTTCAGGTGCACAACTATATGCAACTTCAGGAGCATACAACCAGCCTTACTTTTATGTGCAGGTTCGATACCATTCTTATTGTCCAATCAATGTCTTTCAGTTACTGGGGAAAGTTTAAACTCGATAGAATTCGATTAGAAACTAGTCAATCAATACATTATTACTGCGGAAGTTTCACATGGCCATGAACTATAAGTGTGTGTTATGCAGATGGACCTTAATAAATAATTGGGCTATTGCCTATCACACATGAGTACTTAAAAGGATATAAGAGATTGCTGAATTTGTCGATGGAGGAGTCTACACGTAAATCCATGGTAGGGAACTACGGGTTTTTCATATGTGATGACTATAATTGATTTCAGAATGACATACTGTCAATACGGTGTCACATTTTTACTTCGGAAAACTGGTTTTACTTTACTACTAATTAGGATACCATTGGCTCACTGTAGCTGAAGTGGTTGCTACAGAGGACAATGATTTTTTGTGTAGTAAGAGATCTTTTTTTTTTTTAACTGCTGGATAGATACTGTAGGCAAATATATTGAGCAGTTTGCACATCAGGCTTAGCTGAGGAGTTTAATTCGGACAACTCTTAAAAAAGAGATTGGAGTGAACTTGTCCATATTCTTACCTGTGTTCGAGCTAAACTTGCTTGGGAATAATCAGTAACTGATCTGGGTGTGCCAACTGGTGATAGAATATTGGAACTGCATTTGCAGCATCATGTCTGCCAGTAGGTATGAATGAATGGTGAATTGTGCATGCTTGCTTTTCACCTATAGTCAGCTGGGATAGGCTCTGACCCCCCCTGTGACCCTAGTGATGAAGAAGCAGTAAAGGTAATGGGTGGATGTTCATTTTGTAAAATAAAAAAAATGTTTGTGGAGAAAAATCAAATAATAATTATTTTTCAAATAATTTCCAAATCACTGATTTCAATTTAATTTATCATACTGTCCTGACCTTTTCTGATTTGAGGTTGTAAATGATGACTGCTGTGGTGGTCTGGTAATATGTGCAACCAAAAGCTAGACCTGGTGAAAAGAACAGAGCTGCACTTACGTACATGCTTGCTCTCCAGAATCGCTGCTTGTCGCAGTGCTCAGGAGGCTGAGCTCTGCTGTATTACCATTTGCTGGCAGCAGTGGGGATCCAGTCAAAATCCGTGGGTGAGGGGCGAGTTGTGGAACAAATGTTTAGCATTTATTGTTTTTGCTGGCTTTAATGTTTATTGCATCTCTTACTTATCGAGCATCGTCCTATCTACATTACTGGTTACGTAACATAAAATGTCAATGTTGTTCAAAGATTCCAAATTCCTGTAGCTCATAAAAAGCCAGGTTAGATAGATCTATAAGTGATTCCGTTTTGCTCTATTGTTTGATTTACACAACCGCTCAAAAGTTTGGGATCACTTGCAAATTTCTTTGATTTCCAGAGAAAAATACATTTTCATGCATTTCACAAACATTTTTTCCATTTCACAAACGATTAAAATTAATCAGATGATTTTCAAAGAATGATCTACATTTTTGCATAGAGACTGCAACTGTCAGTCCTCTGCATCAATCTCTTGGTATGGCTGCTAATCCAAGTTAAGCATTTTATGAGGCGAATTGATCATTGGAAAACTCTTCTGCAAATGTGTTGCACAGCTGAAAACCGTTGAACTAAAAAGGGGGCGCAAAAGGGAGCATGGCATTCTTGAGGTTGGTTTAGTACCTGAAGCATAAGCAGTTTTGTTTGTTTGTTTACAGGCTCAAAATGGCCAGAAAGAAAGACCTTCCTTTAGAGACCCGTCAGTCTATTATTGTGCTTAGAAAAGAAGGCTATTCAATGTGAGTAATTGAAAACTTAAAATCTCTTATGATGCTTTCAACTACTTCCTTTAGAGAGCAGCAAAAACTGGCACTAACAAGGACAGAAAAAGGAGTGGGAGGCCCCGATGCACAACTGTGCAAGAAGACAAATATCTAAGAGTGAGTAGTTTAAGACAAAGACGCCCCACAGGTTGTCAACTAGCAGCCACGCTAAATAGTTCCTGTCAAACACCAGTTTCAGTATCAACAGTGAATGTGTGTGTTTTTTTTTTTTTATGAAGGCAAAGTTTGAAGTACATATTCATCATTTTCCATTAAAATCCTTATTTCTAACTTGAACAAGGTCAGCATGTTCTGTTTTTTTGCTATATTTCCTATTCAGACTAATTTCATGTGTGTTTCCATGGAAAACAAGAAAATTTCCAAGTGATCCCAAACTTTTGAGTGGTAGTATAGTTTCAATATACCGAAGAAGATGTTTTTGATTTAAATGTGTTCTTTATAACACTCAAAACATTTTCAATGAGCAAAGTGTCATCTTAAGATGAATGAATTACTTGTATTATTCCCATACTTACAGTATTACATATATTCCAGAATTTGTACGTTGTCAATGTTGCCCATCTGTGATCTGATATTTCTTGATTTTCAATTTCTTAATCATTATTTGTTTATGTTTAGGTCATGATTATTCAGTAAATAAATAGTTTGATTGTCAATCAGGCAATCTAAAACAGGAACAGGATGAGTGCAATTATGCATTTAAAAGGCACTCCACAAAAAATCCCATAACACTTGCATTACTCCAAGGAGATTTTAGGTGGTTATAAAGAAAATCCAACTTTCAAAAACTTTAGGAAAGACTGTAGAGAGAAAAAAATGGCAGTAATATGACTGTTTCTCTTATCAATGCACCAGCCCCTCTTAGTTAGTGGGAATTAATTAATTTTTCACTCGCAAGGACCACTCCTCAACAAGTTGTTTAAAAGATTTATTGAGAATGGATGTTAGAGATGGATGGATGGCTGTAAAGGGAAGGGATGAAGGTGGTTAGAGGTCATCAGTTGCTGGTCAAGCTTTTTTGAAACTCCAGTGCTTAGAAAGCATATTTTCGGCTAATACCAAATGATGCAGCAAAGGTTGAACTTCTTGGCTTTAATTATAAAGGGCACAAATTTGAAGAAAAGGACTCAGAATAAAAAAAAAACAAACTGTGAGACATTGTAGGGCTAGCATCATGCAATGGGGCTGCATCCTTTCACCTGGAAAAGACACTCTTTTTCATGATAGGACTGATAATGAATGGCCTTTAATATCAAAGTATTTTGACACAAAACCTGCTGGTTTCTGTCAAAAAATTGAAGATAGTCAAATTTTACCTTCCAACATTACCATGACATCCAAGGCAACAAAGTCGTTGAAAAGAAAATCAAGGTCTTTATATGGCCCAATCAGAGCCCAGATCTCAATCCCATCTGTGGAATTAACTGAAACGAGCCATGCAGTGGAGATGTCTGAGCAATTTAAAGGAAACTGGACTTTATAGCTCTGTCAACTTGTCCAAAATTAGGTAATTAAGATTATTGATTGTTGCAGGTGTTGGTATAGTAGGCATCCATGGTGCTGTAGGTTTTTTTTTTTTTCAGTCTTTCCTAAAAAGCAAAAAGTCCTTTTCATAAGTTAGATGGTAACAATTAATATGGGAAGTATCTGATGTTTACTTATTTATTTATTTATTTTTGCTCCAGAATTCCTGAATTCTTCGTGGGTGCGTTTTGAACTTTTGTAACCTCTGTGACTACATTAAATTACATCTTGGAATTTGGGTCAGAGGACCGATGAGCAGAAAGGACAACTTTATAAAGGACATGGGTCCTGAGACATCTGGCATGAAACTAACACAGGATTCCAGAATACGAATGCCGTACAGACAATTAAACAACATTTTGTTCATAGTGTGGTGATATGGGGATATTCACCTGCTTCAAAGCCTGGGGAACTTGTTGTAATTGACATGAATTTTGCACTTTGCCCCGAAATTCAGGAGGAGGAGATTTGGTCATCAGTCTGTGACCTGCAGCTCAAGTGCAATTTGATATTTTTTATTTTATTTTTTTATTTAACCTTCATTTAAGCAGGGAAGCCCCGTTGAGACGGAAACCTCTTTGTAAAGGGAGCCCTGGGAGTTGAGGAAATATTGCAAAAATGACTCCTAAATGGCTCAAAAGAAACAAACTTAAGATTTGAAAGATGCCATTTTTGACCTGAATGTCAGACTTGAACCCCATGGAGATGCTGTGGAAAGAACTTTATCAGGTAATTAGAATATGATTGGGCAACTTTGGGAGGCCCAGGAAAAAACGCTTTTCTTGTGTACGCCTTGTTTTATATTACATTCTTGATAAAGATCTGCAACCATTTAGTGTTAAAAAAAATGCAAAAATAGAGGAAATTGGGAGGGTGGCAAATGCTTTTTCATGGGACTGTAATAATGGATTCATTGAGTAAAAGAAGATTGATTAAGAGCATCCCTCTTGGCGAAAAAATAGTGGCAAAGCCATGGCGCCCGCTTGGCCAAACGTGGCCAAAATGGAACGCCCCCTATTGGCGAGGTATCAGTCCGATTGGGCTCAAAATCGAACTTGGTCTAGATCATATGACGCTATATACAGTGCCATGAAGAAGTATTTGCCCCCTTCCTGATTTCTTACTTTTTTGCCTATTTTTCACACTTAAATGTTTCAGAACAACAAATAAATTTTAATGTTAGACAAAGATAACCTGAGTAAATACACTATGGAGTTTTTAAATGATGATTTCATTTATTGTGGGGAAAGAGCTATCCAAACCTTCCTGGCCCATTGTGAAAAAGTAATTGCCCCCCCCTCCCCTCTTAAATCATGAATGAACTGTGATTAACCACATTTTTTGAGTCCAATTTGGCTAGCCTCACCCAGGCCTGATTACTCCCAGACCTGTTGAATCAGATTATCCCTTTAATAGAACCTGTCTGACAAAATGAAGTGGGCTAAAAGATCTCAGAAACCAACATGTCATGCCGCAAACTAAAGAAATTCAAGAACAGATGAGAAACAAAAAAATTGACAGCTATCAGTCTGGAAAGGGTGGCAAAGCCATTTCTCAGGCTTTGGGACTCCGGCAAATCATGGTGAGAGCCATTATCCCCAAATAGAGCAAACTTGGAACAGTGATGAACCTTCCCAGGAGTGGCCAGCTTCCCAAAATTACTCCAAGAGCACATTTACGACTCATCTAGGAGGTCACAAAAGAACCCAGAACAACATCTAAAGAACTGCAGACCTCACTTGCCTCAGTTAAAATTAGTGTTCATGATTCAACAATCAGAAAGAGACTGGGCAAAAATGGCATCCATGGGAAAGTTCCAAGGGGAAAACTGCTGCTGACCATAAAGAGCACAAAGGTTCGTCTCACATTTGCCCAAATACATCTTGACGATCCCCAAGACTCTTCGTAAAATTCTGTAGACTGACGAGACAAAAGTTGAACTTCCTGGAAGGTGTGCGTCCCATTACATTGGGGATAAAAGTAACAGAGCATTTCATGAAAAGAACATCATACCTAAAGTCAAACATGGTGGTGGTAGTGTGATGGTTTGGGGCTGCTTTGCTGCTTCAGGACCTGGACGACTTGTCGTAATTGATGGAACCATGATTCTGCCCTCTCCTGGAAAATCCTGAGAGAGAATGTCCAACCATCAGTTTGAGACCTCAAGCTCAAGCGCACTTGGGTTATGCAGCAGGACAATGATCTGAAACACACCAGCAAGTCCACCTCTGAATGGCTTAATAAAAACAAAATGAAGATTTTGGAGTGGACAATTCAAAGTGCGGACTAAAATCTGCTTGAGATGCAGTGGCATGACCATGACATGCATGAATACCCTCCAATGTGGCTGAATTAAAACAATTCTGCAAAGAAGAGTGGGCTAAAATTCTTCCACAGTGATGTGAAAGACTCATTACCAGTTATCGCAAATGTTTGATTGCAGTTCTTGACGCTGAGGGTGGCAGAACCAGTTATTAGGATGTAGGGGGCAATTACTTTTTCACATATGGCCAGGAAGGTTTGGATAGCTTTTTCCCCTTAATAAATGAAATCATCATTTAAAAACCGCATTTTGTATTTACTCAAGTTGTCTTTGTCTAATATTAAAATTTGTTTGATCTGAAAAATTTAAGTGCGACAAATATTCAAAAAAATTAAGAAATTGGGAAGGGGGCAAATACTTTTTCACAGCACTGTACACATACGAAATATGAAAAGGATCGGTGAAAAACTGAAGACGCTAGGGTGCAGACGAGCCAAAGGTTTACGCACGCATGCATAGACGCACGACAGACCACCATTAAAGACCCCAAGCATAGTATAAGCCCCTTGGGCCTTTTGGCCAAGCAGGAACAAAAATTTGAGCAACTTAGCTCGTAGAATAAGGGAGCAAGAGCTGTTTGAAGTTTTGCAGAAAAAGCCCCCCGGTGGCCAAACCAAGAATCGCAGCATGCCCAAAATCAAACTGGGGCTAGATCTTTGACCCATATACAGGCATATAAGATATGAAAAAGATCCGTTGGAAACTGAAGGCACTATTGTAATGAACCAGAATCTGTGCATTTTACGACCTTTGACCGACTTAACCTTTAAATTTAAGTCAAATCAATAACCCATCATATATACGATGAACCCTTGGCAGATCAATTTACAGTAAAAATCTGAGCATCTTAGTTTAAAGAATAAGGGAGCTAGAGCTGTTTGAAGTTTTTCAGAAAAAGCCGCCTGGCAGCCAAACCAAGAATCACACCATGACCAAAATCTAATTTTGGGCTGGATCTTGGGCCCACATACATGCATATAAAATGGGAAAAGGATCCGTTAAGAACTGAGGGCGCTATGGTGCAGAAACGAAATGGGCGCATTTTATGACCTTGGACCTATAAAAGTAGGCCAAATAAAAAACCCCTTATATATATATATGATGAACCCTTATCCTTTATCCTAACCCTTAACCCAGCCTACAGTAAAAATTTGAGCGTCTTAGCTTGTCGAATGAGGGAGCTAGAGCTGTTTGAATTTTTGCAGAAAAAGCCACTTGGTGGCCAAATCAAGAATAGCAGCATGCCCAAAATCGAACTCAGGCTAGATCTTGGGCATATACACATGCTTATGAAATATTAAAAGGATCCGTGGAAAACTGAAAGCTGTATCACGCTGAAACGACAATTGTGGACCACCACTAATGACCCTAAGCACATCATAAGCCTGATTGGGCATGTGGGCAAAGCAGGCTAAAAGTAGACTCCATATTTGCACTCCTGGGGAGTATAAATGGGCAAAATGGGTATCTCTGCCACAGTTATGCATCGAGGAAGAGATTTCAGCATCCAATTTTAAACCCTATAGCTTAAAGAATATTTGGTCTCACATTAAACACAAATGAACCAGGACACATATCAATGCCCTCATGCAAAAAGGGTGTAAGTGACATTTTTGGCAAAAAGTATGTTTTTCACTCTTTAGATACATCCATGTAGGACCCATCTTCTGGCAATTCTTCTCCAAAAGGGGTCAAACCCCTTTTTTAAAAAGGCGTCTCTACCAGGAAAAATTCTTATTTACATTTGCTAGAAGGCCATATGTAACAATTCCCATGCTAAATGGGCGTGAGTGGCAGTTAGCAGCCTTCTTACAAGCAATTTACATTTTCAGTCCAGGCATATCTGCCTCTTGCACCTTTTATTTTGCAAATTGCTAGTCCTAGTTGGTACCATCATAAACATATACACCCACAGTCAATGGACACTGTATTATTCTTTGTTGTATTATCTGTTGTTTTTGGCTTCAGATATCAGTGTCAGCACAGAGGTGACATAGTGACCTCAATTCAGAAGTACCTTGCATTGTTTTTAGCCACTGGGGTGTATAGTGTGTCTTTACATCTGATTATTCACTTTTACATGCTCAAGTTCTTTGCAGTTTGACAGCAATTTTCATGCTGTATAGATACACCAGCTGCTGTACAAAATACGTTGTATTTCAAAATTTTGGCAATGGAAAACTAAATTTACAAAATGTTTCTAACATTTAAAACATTTACTAGGGAAACAGGAACATATTATGCATATTTTGTGATGAGAAATTATGAACATTATACAGACTCTCACGAGGTCGCCTTCATTTTTATAAACCGAATGATGTGGATATGCCCTTTTAGGATGCGTTTCTCATGTATTGAACTCTTCATCCCCACTCATGCTAAAAGGGCATAAGTGACATAATCTGGATTATGTCTTCATTGGCTAATGATTAATCAATCTTTTTCTGGCTTCACTATCATTTAATGACCTACTCATTCACCATGGAAATTTTAGTCCATATGGTAGAGATTTACCTGGAGCAGTTTTTGCTTCTCCTATAAGATTTGTAAAATGTCACTTATTCCCTTCTTGCATGAGGGTATCGGTATTTCAACTTTTCATCAACTGCTTGAAGCTATCAACCCTGAGTGCAGTGGTCATCAACCCCGGTCCTGGAGGGCCGGAGTGTCTGCTGGTTTTTGACGTTACTCGACACTTAATTGATGAATGACAGCAGCTCATTACACACTTAACTCATCTCACCTGGTGTCTTAGGTTTAAATAGGGTGGAGAAAACTTAGTGGATCAGCAGAGACATTTTTTTCTGTTAAGCTTTCTGCAAGTTTTCCCACCTGGCTTAAACATTTAAAGAAGTCAAGGGAAAAGCTGTCCAATACGCATATAGCGGTTTGTATAATTCTTGCTAATTTCCTGACCAAAAATTAACACCATTAAAAGCTGCATAATTTGTCATTTGGGCCTTGGCCCATTTCTTATCCCCCGCAACAACACTGTTGCGGGGGGGTATCACAATGAGCCTTATCCGTCCATTCGTGCGTCCATGCATCAATCCATAACTCAATAAACAATCGTCAGATTTCAACAAAACTTCAAGGCAGATACATTATGGCATCACAATGTATCATGGTGAATAGTGGGGTCCATCACTAGGTCCATCTGTTTGATGTCATTTGTCAAAATTTCCAGTGCTATTCTGTCATATGTTCTTGTCCAGGCAGTAACTCAAATTATTTGGCCGATCATTTTCAAACTTGACAGGTGAGCACAGGTGTGTCATGAAGCAAAAGTAGGTCACTAGGTCAAATGTCCATTTGTTCGTCGCCAATTGTCGTATTCAGCCATCTCACTATGCAATGTATTCCTGTCCGGGCTGTAACTCTCTTGCGGTTGCAGGGGGTATAGATGACTATGTCAGCTTGTTTTTTTTTTTTTTTTTTTGGAGTGTAATTAAATTTTTCTTTTGAAGGGACAATTTATGAGTTTAATGCTTGTGAGGAATTTGATGTAGGATACTAGAGGATGGATTGAGGTTTGGAAAGGGCAGTTGAAATATCTGACCATTTTATTTTCAAGTATCCAGAGTTTTTTTTAACGTTGTATAGCCATCCAAATGAAAGGAACGACTGGATAATATGTCTAATTAAAGGAGGAGACAGCACCTTGGCAAAGTATGTTTCAGCGGAAAGTAGAATACTTGAAGTGTCTAAAACGCATAGTTTTAGAAATTTTAATTTGGTAATGATCCAGTACGACACATTTTTAAACCAGCGAGTCTTCAAATTAGCTTCAATACCAGGGGGCAGAGATTTTTACCTGGGAAATCTTCTGATTTTGAATTTGATCTTCAGAAACTTCACCTTTAAAAATGCTTAATAACCTTAACCTCTCGCAGTTTAAATCTCCCGATTAGCCACAGTTGCTCAGACTAATTGGTAAAAACCTACGACAGTCTAATTTACTTTTGATAGCATTGTTATGCATTGCACCGCAAAATTATGAGGCATCTTCTGGGCATAAATTACAATGTAAAATATCAATATGTCTTCATAATTTCAGCGCTCGTTAAGCACCACAGATTTGTGGAAATTAGTTTGCGAGGCTGCGGAAATCCATTCTTTATTTAGAATTTTGTCACGGCTAAAGAGCGCTGTAAGGTTGCGCAGCTGAGTGACAATCCCAAGGACGGCAACAATAAATGCTGCAAAGTCAGCAAAACTTTTGGATTTCGTTGCCATATGAATTATATAAATGTAGGCAATGGGAATTGACCTTTTATTACAATTTCTAATCATAGGTCATGTATTGGTCTTGCTCGCTGCGTCGATAAATTGTTTGATTTTTAATCAGGCCAGCTTAAATAAGAACAGCTTGCGGACAGCCAAGCCGAAAAGGGAGAGCTTACCGAAGGCCCTTTAAACTACTCCATGGCCGGATGAAAGGAAAGAGAACAACTGACGTCACGTAAGAGAATAACTGACGCACATGCACCGCGGCTCTGGCGTTTGACTGGATAATACGTTTGAAATACACACATACCCACTATATAGGGCACTGTGTAGTGAATGTTCTGTATTGAAAACAATATGGAGAGTGAGAGAGCAAGTGGACAAGTGTGCATTTCAAACGCAGCCGTAGATTCCCGAAGTAAAAATGTCTGCCCCCTTGTATTGACGCCGATTTGAAGACTTCTCGGTTTAAAAATGCGTCACACAGGATCATTACTGAATTTAAATTTATAAAACCATGCGTTTTAGATAGTTCAAGAATTCTACTTTCCGCTGAAATGTACTTTGCCGAGGTGCCGCCTCCTTTAATGTCTTCACATATATTCCTAATTAAATCATTAGCTCTAATTTTTTTTTTTTTTGTTGTTGCTTGAATCGTGACATGGAATTTTATTCTTCATCCCAGTTTTGTAATGAAGGAAGCATTTGTTTTTTTTTTAGAATACATTACCACATATTGTATACGATGCACAGCTTTAATTGTGCTGAGATCACGATCCCTGCCCCTGTCTGTATATCTACTGGAGTAACATCACATATTAGCAAGGGAAATGGGCGGCACAAAAAGGACAGAACACTCAAGCCTGGTCAGTGCCACGGGGGCCTTTTTCTTGCACGAGGCTGCTATGCAACTATATGAAAAACAGCAATGCACCTGAAACCCACAAAAATTGTTGACTGATTCCCCACTAAAATACACAGTTCTAATTATGCTAATTATGCATGTTAATCGTAGTATAAGTGCAATATACAGCTCAAACTCAGAATATTTTATGGCTACCTGTTGGTACAGCATTACCGATCGTGAACATTAAATTAAACAATTAAATTGAATTTTCCTTCTAGTGCTGACAGATGAATTAGCAAGTCATGAATTTTATTTTTTGGGCTGCTTACTACTTCAATGCATAAATATGAGATTTGATATTTAGCTTAATTTGAGATAGATGCTTCATTAATGGTAAATTAATTGCATGACAGTATAGACCTATAGTTAAATGGAAAGATATGGGAACAGTGAAACAATGCCAACATTTTTAGCGTTCTTGCTGACACTGTCCCAAAACTTCTGCTTGTAATGTATAAGAAGTGGAAAAACATACGTAATTCTGGCTGAAACAGTGAACAACATGTCAAAGCTTTACTTCTGCTCATATCTATTCCTGAATTGAAGCATTATCTCTCAGGGTTATGTTAATAACAACAACAATTTCTCCCATGAAAATCTTCTGTTATTGACTTGGGCTGTCTTGGAGACAGTTCAATGGTGAACTCTTAAGGTGATGAAATGGTGATGTAACTTTAACTAATATTCCATATGTTAAACAACTGCACCTGCTCTCTCCTTCTGTCTCAATTGCAGGCACACACAACAACAACAACAGTTTTACTTGAACACACACACACATGCACACACACACACACACACATGCACACACACACACACATGCACATGCACACACACACACACACACACACACACACACACACACACGCACGCACACACACACACGCACACACGCCCACACGCACACACGCACACACAGGCACACACACACACACACACACACACACACACACTCAAACCCAGGCATTGTATGTATTATTCACCTAGTTAGGGAAATAAAAACATTAATGCAAAATTTACCACAACTTCATGATCTGAATTCTGTTGAAAAGAGCTGTGCTAACTCTCTTATTTACCAGAGGATTGTTGACCTATTTCTTAGGAGTATAATAATATATACAGTATATCGAGGGCTGACTGCAATAAAGAGTTATGTCCAGATGTTATATATTGGACATAACAATTTATTGCAGTCAGCCCCTGATATACTCATAATAAGAGTATTTTATATTATATATTCAAGGATTGCAATGTTAATGTATTAAAATTTGGTGATTTGCTTGCAGCGCTACACTTAAGAGGTTTCCTGGATTTCAAATCATCAGTTAGCATGAAGTAGGCAAGAATACCTGTATACAGCTCATCACATCACAAGCCCATAATTTCACCATCTAATTATTTTTTGACATGCCTCTAAAAAATGACCCTGTGAATTGGTGAAATTGAACAAGGACAGAATTAAAATGTTATTTTCTGTATCACACTGAACAGAACGAGAAGCCTGTAGTTTGTGGCATGATAATGCTTTGCAATAGCATTAATTTGCTTCAAATAATAGATTTCCTCATATTCTCAATTTTTATGCAATGCAATTGCCAGTCATTTACAGTTTCCACATCTGAAACATTATTATCCCCCGCCAACACGAAGTAGGAGGGGGATATAGGTTTGACCTCCGTCCGTCCGTGCGTCCGAGATAAAGGGGACAGCTTTACTCAGAAACTACTACAGATACAGTAACCAAATTTGGTGTGTAGCTTCAGACCATAAAGGCCTTGATTGAGTTCGAAAATGAGAAGCGCACGATTGGCGGGGGATGTTGTAGACCATGTTGACTTGTTGTTATTGAAATTCAGGAGTTTCATGATCCATTAGGATGACAGCAGATTAAAAGAAATGACCGCCCTTCAAGGACTATACCATATGTATTATGGTATCCATACCATATCCTCCAAGCTTACAAATCTAGCAAGTCGATGAAGTAAGTAGGCGATAGGACTCTGTAAACAGATGTGTAAACAGATTCCTCACAGGGCCAATTAAAGTTATTCATGTAAAAGGTATTTCCTTTGAGGGGCTGAACTTTGTAAAGTTGAATTTGGCTATGTTACTACCACAGCCAGAGGATTGCGTCAGGCCAAACACAATTTGCAGCTCCTCTGGTTGATAACTATGCAAGCGAGACATCAGAAAACATGGTTTGATTGACCTGCCCAACTCTGGGTAAAGAACAAGTGGCGTCTATTGAAGTAACAATGTTTCCAGTATGAGCATCAGCAAACTTCTGTGCTACTGTTTTAGACAGTGTAAGATATCACGGTAGAAAAATAATGGTGCAATTGGGAAAATAAAGTAAATAAATAAATATTTGCCATCTTCTGGAAAATACATTTCTGGTAAATGCAGTAATAATTCAATAATTATTAGGCCTCTGCAAAGTGAAGACTGACAGAGATGAATGCTTTAAAGTATATTACTTTTATTCCTGCTGTCAACTGCGCACCTTGCTCATTACTCACAAAAAAGTTTAAATCTAAGCAACACCGAGTCATTTATAATCACACTAATATTTAATTCAGGAAAACATTTCAATACCTTCTGCATAGTCTCCCTTTGTTACACACCTAAATAATTTTATAGCCTGTGTTCAGGACCTAGGGTATTAACCCATCCTTTGTGAGCATGTTGTATGTTAGAGAGAGAGAGAGAGAGAGAGAGAGAGAGAGAGAGATGCCGTAAATCCCCTAGCAACAGCAACCACAGAAACAAGACTAAAATAGCGGGCAACGTTCATTATTACTATGGCAACAGGAAGACATAGCTGCTTCAATCAACCCTTGGATAATACTTGATGTAAAAAAGGCAAGCCTATTATTTGTATTGCCACCAGAGGTTAGTGAGGCTTCTGATGTGATGACATGACACTGAATCCCTCTAGCCTTGTATAACCCTTGTATTACCCTACTTATGGCCAGTAAAGTAAGGACATATTTTAATTGAACATGGCATATACGGAGGACATCGCTCTGCAACAATTTTTCTTTTACTTTAATGTGGGCCATTTCATCGCCCCCAACATCACCTTGTCACAGCCAGATCTTATAAATCTGTTTCAGCGGTTGCATATTTTAATGTAGATGACCCATTGATGATGGTAAATTGTTACTTTCAGCCCTAATGTCTGTAGATGAAGTATAGATGAGTAAACTGCATCGGTTTCTCTTGTACCACTTAATTAATAATGACAAATTAACGCATTCAATTTGCCTTTAGCTTATATTCTTCGAGGCAATTAGGAATGGAAATCATAAGGTAGCAAACTATTAAAATGAATGGGTCATTCCATATGAACTCAACCAGAGGTCCCATAATGACCGACCCGGATTTGGCTAAAAAAAAAAAAATGTACTGGTATCTTAACATATATGATGAACATGTGCAAAATATTTTTTTCAAAATTCTAAAGGGTTTTTGTGCTGTGGCTCTTCAAAATAGGGTGGTATATCCCATTTTTGACCCTTGCCAATCTTGCATGTTTAAGAACAGCCATATTTGGATGCCAATATCTTGGGAATGAAATGACTTGTGTGCTTGAAAAGTGGTATAGTATGTAAATAGCACCCAGGCTTTCAGAATCTGTCATCAGAAAAGTCCTATCTTCTCTAGTTTTTGAGGTATTGGCCTCCAAAGTAGTGGTTTTGTTATGTGCGAAAATGAAAATTTCAATTTTCAGGGGGCAACTGTCATACTACAATAAATCACAACCGTTTATTGGGGCTACATTCCTTCTATTTAGGCACATGACTATCTGTAGAAAGTTTTTCGACAGTATTGAAATCATAGTTTAGGAGTAAGGGAGGTCCAAAAATGGCTCCGACTGAAAAAATGCAATTTAAGACCAATTTTTAACAGTCAAAATCATCGCGTAGTCTTTTACCCAGGACAACAATTTTTTTTCTATATAATTGTGCATATATGTCAATCATCTGGTCAAAAAATCAGATTGTTTTCTCAACTCCCTCATATGTAAATAATTATGTCAATTATAGACACTTTTCGCCCTTAGACGACTTAACTACAACTAACTATTGAGACTTCCTGTTTCTTATTAATAGTACTAGGCTACATAGAAGGTGTGCAAATGAGTGATGACTGACTGCTTTTGCTTGTATTACATCAGCTTATCAGGTATTTCATCAGCTAACCATGTATTGCATCATCTTTATTTCAGCATTGCATCAGCCAAACATTGAAAACAAAAGAAGCTTCATTCAGTTCATTGACATTCAGCATGGCAACTGAGATGTGCAAAATTGGTGTTTCTCTGGGTGAGGAATGTCACAAGAGAACACACTGCAGGAAGACTGGTTTCATTAAAATAAGTGAACTTGAACCTGATGACAGAAGGATTCTATCTTGGCGGTGTGGCATGTCCTTTGATGAAGCTGACCAAATCTGTCTCCATCATGAAAAGGTTTATAGGACACACTTTGAAAGTATGTTGCGTGCATTTATGACAAGGATTGGTTTGTGGGCTGCATTGTTGAGCGGTCAGATGAAAACTGTGATGTCCTTGTCAACTTCATGAAACATTCTAAGACTGGCCTTCTCTCATGGCCTCCTTCTGTTCGTCAGAATACCTGTTGGGTTCCATTCCAGAACATCATATGCATTGTGTTTGCACCAGAGCTCCAGGGGCAGAGCGCAAGGTTTTATAAGCTTGCTGACCAAGACACTGAATTAGTTCAGAAGAAGCTGCCTTCATTTGAACTCAATTTTATCTACATTTTTGGATAAACTGACTTACTAAATTGTGGATGCCATCAAATCTATATGTTCAGAGTAGAAATACCTCACATTTTCTGTATTTCTGACAAAAAGTAGTTGAAACGCAAGCTGTCATGGGGATAAAAAAACGCCTACATTTCATAAAATTATTTTCATATGAAAGAGGTGAGAAAACAATGTGATTTTTTGACCAGGTGATTGACATATATGTACAATTATATAGAAAAAAACTTGTTGTCCTGGGTAAATGACTACGCTATGATTTTGATTGTTAAATATTGGTCTTCAATAGCATTTTTTCAGTCGGAGCCAATTTTGGGGCTCCCTTACTCCTAAATGATGATTTCAATACTGTCCAAAAACTTTCTAAAGATAGTCATGTGCCTAACTAGAAGGAATGTAGCCCCAATAAACGGTTGTGATTTATTGTAGTATGACAGTTGCCCCCTGAAAATTGAAATTTTCATTTTCGCACATAACAAAACCACTACTTTGGAGGCCAATACCTCAGAAACTAGAGGAGATATGACTTATCTGATGACAGATCCTGAAAGCCTGGGTGCTAATTACATACTATATCACTTTTCAAGCTCACAACTCATTTCTTTCCCAAGATATTGGCATCTAAATATGGCTGTTCTTAAACATGCGAGATTGGCAAGGGTCAAAAATGGGGTATACAACCCTATTTTGAAGAGCCACAGCACAAAACCCTTTAGAATTTTGACAAAATATTTTGCACTTGTTCATCATACATGTTAAGGTACCAGTACAAATTTTTTTAGCCAAATCCGAGTCGGTCACTATGGGAGATTTCCAGACTTTGGTTGAGTTCATTTGGAATGACCTAAATAGACAACTTGTGCATATACCCGTGATTTCTTTTACCGGTGTTTATTTTTCAACCCTCGATTTATGATGCAGTTTTAGATTTCTCAGTCTTTCTATGTCAATACACAGATAAGCAACACATTAATATCCAGCCAAGGATCTATGTATCTGCCCCAATATGGTAATATATTTCTGAGACTTCTTAGAAAAGATTCTTGTCCTTGTTTCCCCGCAACTGTATTTTCATAAACCATAAAAATATGATAGATTGTCATTAGAGGATAACATCTTTGAAGAAATGCAGTTGTTCAGAAGTGTCACATTCTTGTATCAGTAAGAAATTGGTCACAATGCATTTGTACATTCCATGCGTTTTACATTTTCCTTTCTTAGACTAAAAGATTAAAACCAGCTGTATGCACTGGTAGCAACTAGCAAAAAATACAAATTTGTGTGCAACTGATTAAATCCAGATTGTATTAGACCTCACATATTTGAACTGAACGACCAAAAAGAGAAGAAAAAAAGCAGCTTTCGAACGATAGTGAAATTTCAGGTCATTGCAACATTTTTGAAATTGGTTAATTAAGTGCCATAATGCGCAATTCATAAAACAGGAAGGGGGTCTTACTCCTGAAACTTTTATTCAGGTTTTTCATTGAAACTGGCGGCCAGAAAAGAGTAAACAAAAACCACATGGGCAGGAGACAATAAAGTACATCTGCCCAGCCAATAGAAATCGACTACTTCGCAACTCCATCCATTCCAAAGCAGGAACAGATCAGATGACGCAAGGAGACTGTAACCGCAGGATTCTCAGAGCAATATTGAGTTTTTCATAGTTACTTTTGTACAAATAGGCTTCGCCGTTGCAGGCAACCTCTAACCGTAAGCAACACACCGTTACATTTCATTCAAATCAAATAACGAAACTATTAACTATTAGTCATGTAACTTGTGGAAGCGGAAGTCTTGCACAGTGAGACTATCTGGATCGCTAGACTTCCTACGTTCCGCGCGCAACGTTGTCGGCTGTTTGGATAAGAGAGGACTTACCTCTTTCAACTAACTTTTCAACAGAAGTGGAATTGGTCCCAATCTCGGAAGACCATTGCTGGTTCTGCCTGGGAAACATGGATTTTCAAACAACCACTTGTCAGCTCTACGAATGCTGTTCTTTGCTTTCGCAACGCACCCGAAAGACAAATCATTTCACGAAGGATGGAGTGAGTGCATTTCCTTTTACTTTTTAAACTGTTTCCCTGGTATAATTACTTTATATAACGTCATGGCAACAGCGGCAGTGCGATGTTAGTTAATGAATTAAGCTTTTTTTTAACGCAGCTAATGTTTGTGAATAATTTCTGTCGTTTTTTAAGCTAAACAGCAATGGCCCGTGCGAAGATTGACGAACTTTAATCTAGCGTAATTTAATTTGCATCTGTCGGCCGGCCTACATCTTAAAAGTGGTTTTTCAATATGACTGGCGTTGACAGATTGTGACCTTAGTCGGCTATCGGTTATTGTCGTGGGCTTTATTCTCATTATCCATCGTTAATCTTCTTTATGGACCAATAATAGTAGTAATATTAATGGAATTATTATTATCATCGAAGGGCGCCGATCAGCACTCATTTAGTAATTGAGTTTGTAGTAAACTATCATTGTTTTGATCACTGTTGCGGTTTTGTCGTCCTATTAGATTTGAATGAAATGATAAATAATTCATATTCGTTTATTACTAATGGCGTCACAAGTTGTGAGAGTTATAGGTTTGTGGTTATGTCTGTGTATTTCTGTTCGAATGGCAGAAAGATATGACTATCAGAATTTTATTCCAGCTCAGTTGTTTTTATCGTTTTACTTGAATGTCCAACAGGGAGAGTCAATAGTCCTGCTTTCTTTTCGTAGGCCGCTTTATCTAGCAATCGTGTTGCTGGTGTACGCGGGGCACAACCATGACTGCGACGTGCCCATTTTTAATCTGCTTTACGTCGACGGGTGCAGAACAAAACTGTGTTATCAACGGCTGTCAACTCGATTCAATTCATTATAACCCTATTGCTGAAATTTTAGTAGTTTCTTATAAGTTCTGTCTCAGCGTGACGCTTGCACGTTTGTTGTTCGGGTGTGTTTTACCTGGATACACTGATCAACTCCCTCACCCCAAAATATAGCCTACGCATCATTGGAAGGTTTGATCCATTTCTCTTGACCTAAGCTCTATTCTTAGAACTTGAGTTGGATGTCTGCTAGACTCTGTGGCACTTCTACAATGTAACTAGGATGGGTCAGATACAGAGGACAAATTATCCCACTGGTTCAACCTATGAAATGCATGCTCTGATCTCATACTCTCCGGGCACCTGTGTATGTAAACCACCTGTGCACATTGTTAAAAAGGGCTGGATGTGAAATGTGAAAACAATTAATCTGAATCTTTGCACTTATCTTGAATTGATTGATAGTCATTGCTAGTTAGTGGGGTCCTATAGGAAATGTTTCAGAATGAACTGTGGATCATGCTGTGGCACATTTGGGAGTCTCATTAGCTTCATTTATTGGAATGAGAGGCTTATATAGAGCCAGCATGATGATTGTGTGGAAACCTTGGCTGTACTCAGTAATTGAAAGGAATAAATCCAATTCTTTTCATTTCTCCGCCTAAATTAATTATTATATAAATAAGGGAGAGGATTTGCATTTTTGCTTATCCAGACTTTATTGCAGAATACATTCTGGCTGATTTATGCTTATTTTTAAGTGGTTTTTGCAATGTTTTATATTTGGTTTCCTATATGGGTTAATGTCTGGTAATTAAACGTTGGTAAACTGCCGCCAATTTCTCTCCCAGGTCTCACACAGCTCAGCCTTTTGAGGCTCATCCTTCCACCGTCCACGATCTACATACTTTTGGCCTTTTGAATCGCCACCAAAGAAACGATGGCGCCATCAGATCCTCACTGGAGGACCCGCCTCATCTGCCTGGTAGACCCGCTCGCTCTCTCTCCCCTACAGGCTATTCGCAGCCAACCACAAGGGCGGAGGAGGGAGGAGCCTGACAAGAGCCAGCGCTTAATCGGTAAGTTGCGATGAATATGATTTTGTATTTTTCCCTGTTCCAGGTGGGAACCGCACTGCAGCGTACTCATGCTCTTCACATTGTGAGTAAAAAAAAAACCCTGTTCTTTCTGTAATGCATGCTGCATCGTAAGATAAATTCTATTTTATGTGCTTCGTCTTCCGATTAGCTTAGTTGCTTGAGTGCTCAAATGTCAAGAAATGGAAATACATGCAGTTCTTGAAGGCACATATCGATAACAAACTAGGAGAAATATGAATTGGGTTTCTGCAATCATTATAAAATCAACTGGGTGGTCTTGAGTTTTGCTGTGTGAAAATATATGAAAATGCAGTTTGAAAAATATGTTCAATGATCATGACTTCATATATATCTGTTGAAGGTAATGGTCATTCAGACTGGATGGCAGAAGAAGTGGACTTCTCCGAGTACTTCCCGGACCCGCACTCCTCTCCCTCCCCCAATTCCTCCCTTTCCCAATCACCCTTCCGACATGACATTCAGGTACCCCTTGACCTTGAGGTCATGACCTCTCTGCTGCAAGAGGAGCTTGCTCAGCTTGAGGATTACTTCCTCTCTGATGCGCTCCCAACGAAACCTTTAAAATTGGGAAAATATGACAAAGTTGCTCCTGTTGTGGGTTCACAATCGTACTATCAGGTGCCGTATGTGTCGTACACCAACTACGGCCAATCAGAATCAAGCCCACTCCTTGTTACCCTGGCAACTGGGGAACTCGACCTGCTGAGCTTCTCTGGTAACCCCACTGGCAGATCTAAAATGCCTAGACACACCCCGTATGGCTGCAGCCGCCCAAACAGCAATGGTCGAAGAAGATTTTGTGATGGTTTGGGATTTGGGGAGGCAGTCGATAACTGTATCTGGAATTCCAAAGCTTGTAATTCGGTGAGTTCCAATGTAGCGGTAACTAGAAGCTATTGTTGTGTAGAGGATGAAAAGTCAATTAGAAAGTCCTGCAGCTTTGGTGATATGCTTGAAGTCAGAAAAAGTGACGTACTTGCTAAGGAGGAAAAATCTTATTCTTACACAGAAGTTTGTGAGAAAGTTGGTGGGGAATACAACTTTGGTGAGGACTCTTCTGATGCTTCTCAGAGGAGAGAGGACGAGGTGGTGTATGACATGCGAGATGAGCAGAAAATGATCTACAGTGATAATGCCGTCGCAATGGAGGTTGAATGTGAAAATGGGTGCAGCAATATGGCCCAGACTGCTGGCTGGAAAACTGAGATTGGGGGCAGTTTTCTCCATGTTGGTGTGGGTGGGGCCAATCCCAACTACCTGGGTGGACCAGACGACCCAGTAATGTGTCAGCACAGTCGCTACTCAAATTTTCTGGAAGACCAAAGTTCAGAGTGCCTGTCAGGTGGAGAAGGGGAGGGGCTGGATTTGGGATCAGCTCAGCATGTAGCTGTCTGGGGGTTGAAGGAAGACCCCACTGGTGATACATCATCACAAGATGTCAGTCTAGCAGCCCAGCATGGACACCAGAGACAGAAGAAGAGAGATCAGAACAAGACAGCGGCTCACAGGTAAGCTCTCTCTCAGGTAGGAGGTAGAGGGGCACTGAAATACAGACCTACAGCCAAAGATTTAGCGAGACATTAGAAACGAGGGAACGTCAATCTGCTGCTTCTCATAAACCCTTTCACTCAAACAAGTCCTACCCTCGCTTGCAGTGTTAGCAAGTGCCTGAATGCACATTCACTGGTGGGAGCTAATTGTGTCCACGAGTAATGTAATCTTTCTCATGTTCTGCTAATGCTAAAATAACTTGGAGGGCCAGAGTTCTTAGCTGAAAAGCTGAAAACAGGTACTGTCTCATCTCTGGTTTTTACATTTTGGCCCGTCAGGTATCGCCAGCGTAAGAGGGCAGAGTTGGACTCCCTTGAGGACTACCTCCATCGCCTGGAAAGCCGGAACCGTGAGCTCCGGGACAAGGCGGAGTCAGTGGAACGCGAGATCCAATATGTCAAAGATCTCCTTATTGAGGTCTACAAGGCTCGCAGCCAGCGCTTAAAACAGGATGGTGGCCCATGATGCAGACATGGTTCCTGCACACATGAAAGCCAGCAGTAGATAGGGGAAATTGCATCTGAACTGTGAGGATTGGAATCATAGTGTCGCACAACTGATAATTTTTCTGTTCATTTCACTATTTGTCTTTACTGATTTGAGCCAGTCGGCTGCATATGCTGTGAATGTCTTGTGTGCTGCAGAAAGCTTTTATAATGTCTCCTGCATAGTGCCTGCCCAGCACTGTGAGATGAGCGTATTTTTAGAACAAAAGTTCGTATTTGGACACTTTAATGGGTGACAATCAATGAAGTCAGGAACCCACCTGACCAAATTTTCAGCAGAATGGCATCACTTGACCAATGGCTGAGTAAATGACAAAATCCGCTTTAAGCACGCTGGATCACAAGTGTCTGATGTCATCTATTATGTTCTGTATGGCTCAGGACAGTTTGTCACCTTAAATTACAATAAATCTTCATAGGCACATATAGCATTCCATTTTTCAGTACCATATTTACATTGCAAAATCAATGTTGCAGGTAAAAAAAAAAATGCAGACTGTATTTTTCGTAAATCATATTCAAAGGTGCTTCCATATTTTTCCCAGGGTGCAGACCCCCCCCATTCATTGGTTTGGCTACATAATTTCCCTATTTGTTTATTGGATTTAATTATCCTGAATGTCACCAGCAACTATCCACTGAGATGTGGGCACTTAATGCTTTAGAAATAAATTGATCTCTTCTTTACAGAAGCATATATATTTTTGGCACATTTTATATTCTGGTTTTAACCTGGATGTCAATTTCGGTCCTGCTTTTATTATGCCAAAAATGCACGCACTATCTACAGGAAAATGTAATAATACAGCTTTTGAAAAGTACTTTTTAAATGCTGTGATTGTGGCAACAGGTGCTTTAAGGCCATCACTTTGCATGGTCAAATGTGTCATATTTTGTGATGTCCCAAAATAAGCCTGTTCTGTGCCCCCAGTCTCTTAATCATTACCCATCGAAAGAACGCAATTAAATGTCATTGACTGAACAAGGATTGCAGGTGTCATTTTTAAAGTTAATTGCGTATTTTTTCTTAGAGGCATAAGATTTAGCATATCTTATGCCACTTATAATTCACGGATGACGCATGAAAATCAAGGATATCCCAAGTATTTTCAAAAAGAAAATAAATATAAGATGCAGTAATTAGGAGTACTCAGCTGCATATTGTTTTTCATTAAATTGTTTAAATTATGCAACTAGCCTACATCTGCTTGAGAATGCAGCATATGTACAATGAACTAAATGCCTCCCAATCATTTGGCTAGTATGATGGAAATTCAGATTTTAAGGAATTGCGCTTGGTATTGGGACAATGCACAGTCTTCATTCAAAAGTTGTAATGTGCGTTATGTTCCATTGTCAACCCTGCGGTTTTGATCTGAGTACAAGGTATAAAACTCTAGAGGAAAATTCCTTCTAATTGCTTTATGACTGGCCAAAATTTTTTTTTTTTTTTTTTTTTAATTCTCTCTATTTTGCTTTGGGCACTTAGGTTTATACTGCATCAGCCAGTTTCATTCACACGGCATGGCTTACAACAACTTTTATAAATGGAAAAGTGAGGTTTCAACGTTAAGAACATTTATATGTCCACATACAGTACTGTGCAAAAGTCTTAGACACATTTAAGTCTATTTCAAAGGACAAAAAGGCGAGCAAAAATGATTAAATTTAAAGTTTCGAATATCTGAGAAATGTACTAAACAGATGTAAACTGTTAAAAAAGATAGTAAACCAATATTTGGTGTAAATACCTTTTGCCAAAATATCTGGGACACTGTCCTGTGCTATAGTTTATAAGATTATTGGCTTTTTGCTTGTTGCAAGCAGAGCTGAAAACTTGTCACTGTTCTTCTGCAAACTGTCTCACTTGTGTCTGTCCCTCTAAGTAACTGCAGACAGCCATGATGATGTGGAAAACAGGGCACCATCAAGGCTGTATTACCTGTATTGGCAGTTCTTTTTTTTTTTTATGAAATACAAAAAAAAAAAGAAACAAGTTTTCTTTTAATTGGCATTTGGAATTTTCTATTTACTTTTTGTCTTCAGCAACTCTAATGTGGAAAACAAAAAAATAAACTTATTTAAATTTTAAAAGTGCGGGGGGCCTCAGAGTTTTGCACAGAACTGTACATCCATATATGATAAAATTATTTGGGATAATCTTAAAATCTATAAGTAAATGGCCTGCGATGTGAATTCAACTAATCAAGTGAGTTCAAGTTTCTTCTTTCAATTCAGAAATAACGTATATCTAATCCAGCAATTGAAAATGATTTTTCGGGTCGAATCAGGATAGGGTATGGCCCGACACATCCAGCCTCGTCAGAACACTTGCCGATTCGTCCGAATTTATCCAGGGCGGAAATAAGTAGGCAAATAAGCATCGTTTAAGTAGTCCATAAAATTGACTGTTTAACTCCCTTTGATTCAAATATTGAACCGATCTTTAAATAAATACATAACCTACACATTTAGTGTTGAACCTGCAGGCAGTGGTGTCGGGACTATGGCCTATTGAATTTATCAGTTTTGAGCCCTGGTCATATTATCACCACAAGATCATAGATAAAAAGTTAAATGTGTTTATTTCTTCAATTATGTTAAAATAAAAAATAGAAAGAGCATTTCATTTTGCCCTCACAAAATAGTTATTCATACAATTCGTGCAATAATCAGTAGCCTAACTAGGGGGTCATTAATCAGGGGTGCGTTTCCCAACAGCGTTATGGCTAACTTAAGTAATCAGCTTACATATATCGTTCATCCTCAATCAATTGTTCCAACTATGTAAGTTAGCATATGTGATTTCGGGAAACGCACCCCTTGGTTATTCTGGTTAGCTTTAGGTGAGGTAAATTTTTAAATGACGGAAATGCCTGTGAGCCGGCGACATGGAAAAAAGCCAATATCCGCAACGGTATTTTATTTTATTTTGTTTATTTATTTATTTATTTTTTTAGCAAACCGTCGTTTCATCGTCAGTTAACTTCACCAAATAAAGCTATAGAAATGAGTCGGCTTTTTCTTCACAGGCGGCCAAGCAGCTCAACAGCCACGGAAACGCTTCCAAAAGTTGGCTATAACTTCTTACATGGACTAATAAATATACGCTGGAAATGTATTTTTTAAAAAAAAAACTTTCAAGAAAAGAAGGAAATAGCCATCCTTTATAATTCAGAGATTGTGATTGTAGCTGGAGATTAAACGATAGTTCAAGCAAAGGGTCATGTCTCGACAGCAAAGCAGAGTAAATCAGGCAAATCCCCGGATTTCGAGGAAAACTTAATTCTGATTGATCCTTGTCCAAACAAACTTGAAGGGAATTCCATCTACGGACTATGAATTTCAGCAACAGGGCAATTATAATATTTTCCGTATCAAAGCAAATTAAATGCAACTGTTACGCTTCCCAGTCCCCCACTGAATGAATGCATACACTGTAAAAAAAAAAGTTGTCTCAAAAGAGTTAGTGTCCAGGCTGCCTTAAATTCAGTTAACTTGAAATTTTAAGATTTTAAGTCGAATATTACCTCAACTTGTCATCTCACGTTCAGTGAGCTTAAAATTTTAAGGCAGCCTGGACACTAACTTTTTTCAGTTGAGACAACTTTTTTTTTTTTTTTTTTACAGTGTACTTGTTGCATATTTTATTTCCTCTTTATGCTGACAGCTAACTCACTTCCCGGAGGTGGGAAAGTTATTACTTGAACTAAATTACTCATAGGTCTAGGCCTACTGTTAAAAAGCGTGCACTAATTTTTGATGTTGTCGATTCTGCATATTGTAAAAACAAGTACATCGCTGGCTCGTTCGGCTCATCCAGCGCATAAAGCAACAGCTTTATACGAATTTATAATTAATCATAATCAGCATATATGTATATATATTCATTATTAGAAGCCTGTATTGACTATGAAGACAACGAAGAATATTTGAGTGTCTGCTGCGTGCGTATTCCCCATTTATACTTCCCCTGGGTTTTTACGTGGAAAATAAACTGTCACATGGTAAAATAAACTTCATATTTAGCCCGGTAAAGACAATAAACCTGATGCATACCCAATGAATTAAGTTATCATGACCGTTTTCATTATTTGCTTGTTGCAGAGCAGTGGTTCTCAAAAACGGTCCTGGAGGACGTGCGTGTTGGTCAACGTTTGAGCTGCAATTCACTGAGGTCGAAATTTTTATTAAATACGCGTTTTCAATTTTCGGAGGGGTTTTTTAATTGCAAAATTAATACATATTCTACAACAAATAAGCTTGCAATGGCTCAAAGACTCAAGTTCTTTTGCGTATTGTAATTTACGGCCAACAATTGCACAGAGAGAGAGAAAGAGGAAAAAAAATACTGAGGGGTGAATTCTCAAAGAATAGACTGCGTCCGCTGATAACACCATAAATTGAACAGCAATTCCACACACCTTCTGCCTCACCTCAAGGTCGATTCACAAAGATATTGCGCTAATGATATGTCAGCATAAACGCTTCCATTAAGCAGTGGAATATGCCCTAGTTTTGCGCGGCGCAGGTTTTGCGGCAGGCACGCAGTACACAAGTCAACAACGACAGAGATAAGTTGACAAACGGAATTCTCAGAAGGTCAGCTGAAAGTCTTGACTGACAGGTGCAGAAGCATTCCTGAAACTTCAGGCAAGGAAAAACATTATTTCCCACACCTCTGCAATCAAAATTACGGGCTATAATAGTGTTAGAGCCGAAGTAGAATTTTTGTGATGGTAGTTCTACCAATGAGCCGTTATAGTGCTGTTTGATACACGCCCCGCAACGGTTCATGCTTCTCCTCGCTTTCTCACTTGTCGCATATTGTTTTTTGACCGCGGTTAGAACTCAATTTTGGACGGGCTAAGCGCCACCATATATGCATAAAGCAGAATATTTTGTTTGCGAAAATATGTTGTGAATTTAGAAAGGATAAAATCCATCTTTTTAATTAAAAAAAATTCAATTTTGTACTTTACGACGCTCGGAAGTTAAAGGAAATGTTTGGATCACAGGTAGGGTGACAAGATACTACAAAACAAACGTGGGATAAATTGTGTGTTTGTGTAGGACAATGTGCCAAATGAGGTAGTCCAAAAAAATCAGCTAAATGAATTTTGAGATTCTGTCCCTTGGTTTGTTAGATCTCTGGAGATCATGAGCTGTCGCCGGACCGGTTTTAAACCATCAGCTACGAATAAGCGCAAAATTTCGTAAGTGTCTCCGAAGAATAAAAATGCGGGAAAGAGTCTCACAGTTTGCGGGAGAAGAAAATGCCGTGCGGTTCAACGCAAAGCGGGACACCTGGTCACCCAAGTCGCAGGCGTCAGAATTCCACGAATAGTTTACTGGGCCAACTAGTGTAGCCTAATGTTCATTGGAAACTGCAGAGATGCCAAATTTAAATTAAATTAACAGAGAAGCCATAATCACAGCACGAACTTTTTTCTTAATATACGTCCATGCCGAAGTAGTCAGAGGTTGTCTTCCGTGTTTTACACCATTTTGTAAATGCCAGAGATGTAGGCTCGCTGTGATGCACTGACCTAGGGAATTGGGCAACCACGGCCGTGATGATGTGGGGTGGGCCTCGTTTCCCGAAAGCATCTTCGGGCTAAGATGTTGGATCTGTTTGACGAATATCAAAAAAAAAAAAGTCGCCGTTTGGATATAAATAAAGATAAAGGCTATGGCCAGTGGAGTAGTCTATTTTTTTGTAGTGGGTATACGATGAAACTCGCACTCACCCTTTTCTTATAATCCCAATTCCAAAATATTTTGGACGACGTGTAAATTGTGCATAAGATCAAAACGCAATGACTTTCAGATCACGAGCCCATATGTTATTTACAATAGAAAAGAGATAATATTTCAAATGTTGAAACTGAGACATTTTACATTTTTATCCACAAAATGAGCTAATTTCTAATTTTCTGGCTGCAACAGGTCTAAAAAAAAAAAAAAAATCGGGACACAGGCCAAAAAGGGCTGAAAAAGCAGTTAATATATGAGAATCAGCTGAAAGAACATTTAGCAAATAATTAAATGCTAGTTAATTAAATTAACTGGAGTCAGGTAATCAGGTGGCTGTAAAAGGGATGTCTCAGAGGCTGAGTCTCTCAGAAGATGGCGAGAGGCTCCCCAACCTGTGGAGGCTTGCGTAAAAAAAATTGTGGAATACTTAAAAATAAAATGTTCCTCAACATCAAATTGCGAAGGCTTTGAAAGTCTCATCGTCGACAGTGCGAAACATCATCAAAAGATTCAGAGAAACTGGAAAAATCTCTCTGCGTAAGGGACAAGGCCGAAGACCTTTATTGGATCACTGTAATCTTCAGGCCCTCAGACGCCACTGCATCACTCACCGGCATGATTCTCTCATTACTAAATGGGCCCAGGAATACTTTAAGAGACCACTGTCTATAAACACCGTCCACCGTGCCATCCACAGATGCCACCTAAAACTCAATCATGCAAAAAGGAAGCCATTGTTGAGCATGATCCAGAAGCGCCACCGTGTTCTGTGGGCCAAGGCTCATTTAAAATGGACTGTAGCAAAGTGTCCTGTGGTCAGACGAGTCCAAATTTGACATTCTTGTTGGAAATCATGGGCGTTCTGTCCTCCGGGCTAAAGAGGAGAAAGTCCTGTTATCAGCGTTCAGTTCAAAAGCCAGCATCTCTGATGGTATGGGGATGCATTAGTGCATATGGTGGTTGACACTTGTATGTTTTAAAAAGCACCGTGAATGCAAAAGGTATATAATGGTTTTAGAGCAACACATGCTCCCCTCGAGACAACATCTGTTCCAGGGAAGGCCTTGTGTATCTCAGCAGGACAATGCAAAACCACATACAGCAGCTATTAGAACAGAGTGGCTTCGTGGTAGAAGAATCCGTGTGCTGAACTAGCATGCCTGCAGTCCTGATCTTTCACCGATTGAGAACATTTGGCGCATACTGAAACAAAAAGTCTGTTAAAGACCCAAAACTCTCCAGCAGCTAGAAGTCTGTATTAAACTAGAGTGGGATCAAATTCCAACGGCTAAACTCAAGAAACTTGTCTCCTCAGTGCCCAAATGCCTCCATTCTGTGTTGAAAAGAGGAGGGGATGCTACACCATGGTAAACAGGCCCCTGCCCCAACTTTGAGACCTGTACCAGCCATCACATTTGAAATGAGCTCATTTTGGGGATTAAATGGGAAAATTTCTGTTTCAACATTTGCTATGTTATCTATGTTCTATTGTGAGTAAAATACTGGCTGGTGTGATTTAAAAGTCGTTGCATTTTGATTTCATTCACAAATTAAACTTTGTCCCAACTATTGCGGAAGTGGGGTTGTATATAATATACACGCAGTGCAGTGAAAAAGTATTTGCTCCCTTCCTGATTTCTTTTTTTTTTTGCATATTTGCCAAACAAATGTTTCAGATCAGAAAAATTTTAATATTTGACAAAGATAACCCGAGTAAGTAAAAAAATGCAGTTTTTAAATGATGATTTATATAAATGATTACGATTATGATTTTATATATATTATTATTATTATTATTTAAGCCTACCTCTATAAACAGAGGTATGGAAATTACAAATTTTCTTCTGACAAGATAATGAATGAACAAGCTTGAAAAAATTGCATTGAGAGACCATAGGACTTTGGGAACATTAGGCTGAAACCTGCTTAAATTCCATACATTAAACAACATTTTGTGACAGATGTATCTTTTTTTGAAATGAACTTCTTGTAATTAACACTAAGCCACCTATAACGATGGAAACAAGACATATTTTAAATATAAAAATTGTGTACCGTTTATGACTGTCACTGCGCGAGCGCACACACACAGACACACACACACACACACGAGCGCACACGTAATATCCAAGCTATCGCTCCCCTTCTCTCCCATTCATTGAACAACCACACAAATATTAGTCAAGTTAGTAAGCTCTCGATACATTTAAATATACTAACAATCCCCTGTTATTACAGTTAATGATAACGTATATTCTAATTTCACTTACCGAGTAACAGTACAGTAACGTTAGCATCAGCCTCCTTCTTTGTATTGTGTAGGACAGCCTCAGCCTGTTTTTCTGCAATGTTAGTTTCTCCAACCTCTCTGTCATCATCTGGAGCTGCAGTGTTATTCAAACCAGTGTTCTAACAATTTGTGCTGCCTTGTCAAAAAGTGGTACCGTAATGCAAAGCGATCATAAAGTATCTGTTTTCGCCTTAATATTGCATGAATCAGTCAACAGTAGTAACTTCATTATTTGTTGGCTTGTTGTAACATAAGCAGATGTTACAATGTGTTGGACAAGTTTCATTGTTTTCCAAAGAAAAATACATTTTCATACATTTCACAAACAATTTTATCCATTTCACAAACGATTATAATTAATCAGATGATTTTCAATGAATGATCTACATTTTTTGCATAGAGGCCTATTATCAGCAACCGTCAGTTCTCTGCATCAATCTCCTGGTATGGCTGCTAATCCAAGTTAAGCATTTTATAAGTCTAACTGATTATTAGAAAACCCTTCTGCAAATGTGTTGCACAGCTGAAAACCGTTGAACTAATAAGGGAGCGCCAAAGATAGCATGGCATTCTTGAGGTTGGTTTAGTACCTGAAACATCAGTAGTTGTTTGTTTACAGGCTCAAAATGGCCGGAAAGAAAGAACTTCCTTTAGAGACCCATCAGTCTATTGTTTTGCTTAGAAAAGAAGGCTATTCAATGCCAGAAATTGAAAACTTAAAATCTCTTACCATGCTGTGAACTACTCCCTTCAGAGAGCAGCACAAACTGGCACTAACAAGGACAGAACAAGAGTCATCAGTAGATGACATATCCCCCCGGGCCCTGATTATTTGCGAAAGTCATGTCAATCCTACACCTTCAAAGAAATTCAAACGAGAATGTTGAGGTGATTTTCCTCTGGAATGATCTGGAAGTATGTACTGGCAAGATGTAGCAAAGACTATGAAGCACATTTTGGCAAAGGCAATTAAAAACAAGGGTCATTAATGAACAGTGTTTTAGTTCTGCTCTAGAAACAAACCCAGCCCTGTGACTGAGTCCAAATCCATGTCGCTTCCATGGAAGGAAAAAAAAATAAAAAATAATTTCAGAAATGTGAAAATATGAAAAGGCAACACTTCAGTACTTGGGTAATGCACATAAAAAGTTTCAGAAAGGTATAATGAACGGTTTTTAAGTTCTGGTCCGGAAATAAACCCATGTCTGTGCAGAGTCCAAATCCGAGTTGTTTCCATGGAAATGAAAATTTTTTTTTTCAGAAATCTGAAAGTATCATAAAGGCACCACCTTCAGTATGTGGGTAATTGTAATGCGAATAGAAGCCACTAGATGGCAGTATTGACCTTTATGTTCAGCCCAGACTGGAGCTAGGTTTGGGCATGTCTGGGACAAGAGAATTAAAAAGAAAAAAAGAGGTGTAAATGTGGGAGGGGTCTGCATAAGAGTATATAAGGAGGAAAATTGAGGGAGTGGAGTAGTAGGAAAAATTGCAAGGAGAAGGATACATTTGACCAGACCTGTCACTCTTTTCAAGACCTTTGAAGCTTTTTGTGGATTTTTGCCTGTGTTGGAGCATTTTCTTCACCGGGAACATCACCAAGCATCCCAACCAAAGGGACTGTAAATATTTTTTTTGTTGTATATATCAATCTTGGTCAGTAGAGTAGATAGTAGATTAGTTAAAAGTCTTTGATTAAATGTGTTTAAGTTTTAAAATTGAGTCTGTCATCCCTTGCTGTCGTAAATGTAATAAATTGGGGCCATAACAGTAATACAAATGCAAAGTTTTATAAAGATATATTGAACGGTTTTTGAGTTGCGCTCCGGAAACGAACCTCTCAGTACAGTCCAAATCCAACTTGTTTCCATGGAAATGAAAAAAAATTTTTCAGAAATCTGAAAATATCAAAAGGCACCACTTCAGTATGTGGGTAATATACATGCAAAGTTTCAAAAAGATATAATGAAAAGTTTTTGAGTTATGCTCTGGAAACGTACCCATCTCTGTGCAGAGTCCAAATGCAACTGGTTTCCATGGAAACGAAAAAAAGATGATTTTCAGAAATGTGAATATATCAAAAGGCACCACTTCAGTATGTGGGTAATATACATGCAAAGTTTCAAAAAGATATAATGAACGGTTTTTGAGTTATGCTCTGGAAACGTACCCATCTCTGTGCGGAGTCCAAATGCAACTGGTTTCCATGGAAACGAAAAAAAGATGATTTTTAGAAATGTGAATATATCAAAAGGCACCACTTCAGTATGTGGGTAATATACATGCAAAGTTTCAAAAAGATATAATGAAAAGTTTTTGAGTTATGCTCTGGAAACGTACCCATCTCTGTGCAGAGTCCAAATGCAACTGGTTTCCATGGAAACGAAAAAAAGATGATTTTCAGAAATGTGAATATATCAAAAGGCACCACTTCAGTATGTGGGTAATATACATGCAAAGTTTCAAAAAGATATAATGAACGGTTTTTGAGTTATGCTCTGGAAACGTACCCATCTCTGTGCGGAGTCCAAATGCAACTGGTTTCCATGGAAACGAAAAAAAGATGATTTTTAGAAATGTGAATATATCAAATGGCACCATTTCAGTGTGTGGGTAATATACATGCAAAGTTTCAGAAAGATATAATGAACGCTTTACAAGTTCTGCTCCGGAAACAAACTAGGCCTGATGTGCACCAAGTCCAGATGTGTTTCCATGGAAACGACAAAAATATAAATCATGAAATTTCCAAAGTAGCAAAAGGCACATCTAGACTATACATAGAATACATGTACCAAGTTTGGTTCCCATATCTTGCATAATTTCCGAGTTCTGCTCCGGAAACAAAATGATTACCGGCGGACGGACAGACGGACGGACAAGGCGATGCCTATATCCCCCCAGTATAGAATGCGCTATTGTTTGATTTATACTAAAGCTCAAAAGTTTGGGATCACTTGCAAATTTCTTTGTTTTCCAGAGAAAAATACATTTTCATGCATTTCACAAACATTTTTTTTCCCCATTTCACAAATGATTAAAATTAATCAGATGATTTTCAAAGAATGATCTACATTTTTGCTTACAGGCCTATTATCAGCAACTGTCAGTCCTCTGCATCAATCTCCTGGTATGGCTGCTAATCCAAGTTAAGCATTTTATGAGGCTAATTGATTATTAGAAAATCCTTCTGCAAATGTGTTGCACAGCTGAAAACCGTTGAACAAATAAGGGAGCGCAAAAAGGAGCATGGCATTCTTGAGGTTGATTTAGTACCTGAAGCATCAGCAGTTGTTTGTTTGTTTACAGGCTCAAAATGGCCTGAAAAAGTAAGAACTTCCTTTAGAGTTCTGTCAGTCCATTATTGTGCTTAGAAAAGAAGGCTATTCAAAGCCAGAAATTGAAAACAATAAAATCTCTAACAATGCTTTCAACTACTCCCTTTAGAGAGCAGCACAAACTGGAACCAACAAGTGCAGAAAAAGGAGTGGGAGGCCCCGATGCACAACTGTGCAAGAAGACAAGTATCTGGGAGTGTGTAGTTTAAGACAAAGACGCCTCACAAGTTATCAACTAGCAGCTGTGTTAAATAGTTCCCGTCAAAACACCAGTTTCAGTATCAACAGTGAAGGTGGTTTTTTTTTTTTTTGATGAAGGCAAAGTTTGAAGTACATATTCATCATTTTCCATTAAAATCATTATTTTAAACTCAGACAAGTTCAGCATGTCCTGTTCATTTGCTATATTTCCTATTCAGACTAATTTCATGTGTGTTTCCATGGAAAACAAGAAAATTTCCAAGTGATCCCAAACTTTTGAGCAGCAGTGTATATGCCGCACGCTATCATCATCTAATTTCTGCATTTTCAGGAAAACCCAGCTTGTACATGCAAATATATATACGCTTACAAGTTGAAAGGCGCACTGAAAAAAAAATGTGTTTTCATGATTTTCAAAGATATTTAACATACGAACAAAGAAACAGAGCCCAAGATTTTCGGTCTGCGCAAGTGCAGAACCGCGAGATAGTATATTTTGATAGGTAGCAAAAATTGACAGAACACCGGCAGTAGTTTCAGGGGCAAGTTGGGCAACTTTCTGAAAACACTGAAAGAGTGTAATCTGCCGTTGTTTAAATTTCATATTTTACCTCTTTAGGTTATTCATTCGCATTTGAGCAGAGAATGTCCGCCAAACAAGTTTGTTGCTGTTGCCTAGCAACAGGTCGCAAACTCACAGGCAACGAAAGCCCCAGAGGTCTAAAAGTCGTGCTTCAATCACAGGGGTCTCCGGCTGCACTTTGAGGAATAAAAAAACTACACCGGACTTCTCATCAGCATGAGGGTAAGTCGATAATGACTGAATTTCATTTTTGGGTGAACTATTCCTTTAAATGGGACAATTTCCATTATACTGGCATTTTACAGGATATTACAGGACAGTTTAATATACACCTTACGCTAGGTATATCTGCCATGCGTGAAAATGGCAGAATACATTGTAGTCATTTGATTGATTACAGCAGATTTAGAACGTTTTGTGAGAAAACACCGTGACATTGATATAGTGTTCTGACAAAAAAAAAATCTCTTAAAACCAGCTAATTAGTTCTGGAATGGAATTTTTATCCATCTTTAAACAGTTAGCCAATAAAGTTTAAAACATGGCACAGAGGATTTCCTTTTCCCTCTTCTCCAAACTAGAAAAAACGATTTCTTTGTCAAGAAATGAAAATGGATATACAGCATTTGGCACCAAACTCTTCCATTACTTCACACATAGGGCCACGTAAGTTTGGATAGCTTTTTGTTCCTTCAATAAATAAAATCATCATTTGAAAGTTTCATTTTGTGAGGTTATCTAGGGTTATCCTAGTTCAATATTAAAGTTTAATCTGGAAAGTTAAAGTGTTACAAATATGCAAAAATGGAAAAAGAAATCAGGGAGGGGGCAAATCTTCACAGCACAGTGTTCTTGAATGCACATGTCTTAACATTACATGCGTTGTATAATAGGCACATGGCTTTTGCATCCATTTCAAGTTGTATTTTGCGTCAGATTTAGAATTTAGATTACTATTGCTCAACATAAGCACAAAAAAGCAAGTTAAAAATCGCATACATCCCCCGCAAAAGATCTGGTATACATACGCATGCACGGCCAGATGGTCACGGCCTCAATCAAAACAAGTATTTGACACTAACGTGTCTTTGTCCCCCGCCACAAAATGTGAAATCGTGTCAAAATGAACAATTTCTCGGTGTGACCTTGAGGATGGTGCGAAGGTCACCGAAATGGACTGGCGCCGGGGTATCACCCTAATACATGTTGACATAAGATTTGAAGTAAATCCGTCGATTCGTTCTTGAGATATGTCGCTGACAAGGCTATCAGTGTGAAAATCCACAATCTCTCGGTGTGACCTTGAGAATGGCGCGAAGGTCACCGAAATGGACTGGCGCCGGGGTATCACCCCAATATATGTTAACATGGAATTTGAAGTAAATCCGTCGATTCGTTCTTGAGATATCTCGCTGACAAGGCTATCTGTGTGAAAATGCACAATCTCTCGGTGTGACCTTGAGAATGGTGCGAAGGTCACCAAAATCGACTGGCGCCGGGGCCTCACCATCATACATGTTGACAAGAAATTTGAAGAAAATCCGACAATTCGTTCTTGAGATATCGCGCTGACAAGGCCAAAAGTGTGAAAATCGACAATCTCTCGGTGTGACCTTGAGAATGGTGCGAAGGTCACCAAAATCGACTGGCGCCGGGGCATCACCATCATACATGTTGACATCAAATTTGAAGAAAATCCGACAATTCGTTCTTGAGATATCGCGCTGACAAGGATTCGGGACGTACGGACGGACGTACGGACGGTCGTGAATACTATGTCCCCCGCTAATGAATGTTGCCACCAAATATGAAATCAATCCGAGGCTTCCTTCTTGAGATATCGCGCAGACAAGCATTTCAGTGTCAGAATCTATCATACCTCGGTGTGACCTTGAAAATGTCGCGAAGGTCACCAAATTCGACTGGCGCCGGGACATTACCCTAATACATGTTGACACCAAATTTGAAAAAAATCCGATGCTTACTTCTTGAGATATCGCGCAGACAAGCATTTCAGTGTCAGAATCTATCATACCTCGGTGTGACCTTGAAAATGTCGCGAAGGTCACCAAATTCGACTGGCGCCGGGACATTACCCTAATACATGTTGACACCAAATTTGAAAAGAATCCGAGGCTTCCTTCTTGAGATATCGCGCAGACAAGCATTTCAGTGTCAGAATCTATCATACCTCGGTGTGACCTTGAAAATGTCGCGAAGGTCACCAAATTCGACTGGCGCCGGGACATTACCCTAATACATGTTGACACCAAATTTGAAAAGAATCCGAGGCTTCCTTCTTGAGATATCGCGCAGACAAGCATTTCAGTGTCAGAATCTATCATACCTCGGTGTGACCTTGAAAATGTCGCGAAGGTCACCAAATTCGACTGCCGCCGGGACATTACCCTAATACATGTTGACACCAAATTTGAAAAAAAAAATCCGATGCTTACTTCTTGAGATATCGCGCAGACAAGCATTTCAGTGTCAGAATCTATCATACCTCGGTGTGACCTTGAAAATGTCGCGAAGGTCACCAAATTCGACTGGCGCCGGGACATTACCCTAATACATGTTGACACCAAATTTGAAAAGAATCCGAGGCTTCCTTCTTGAGATATTGCGCAGACAAGCATTTCAGTGTCAGAATCTATCATACCTCGGTGTGACCTTGAAAATGTCGCGAAGGTCACCAAATTCGACTGGCGCCGGGACATTACCCTAATACATGTTGACACCAAATTTGAAAAGAATCCGAGGCTTCCTTCTTCAGATATCGCGCAGACAAGCATTTCAGTGTCAGAATCTATCATACCTCGGTGTGACCTTGAAAATGTCGCGAAGGTCACCAAATTCGACTGGCGCCGGGACATTACCCTAATACATGTTGACACCAAATTTGAAAAGAATCCGAGGCTTCCTTCTTCAGATATCGCGCAGACAAGCATTTCAGTGTCAGAATCTATCATACCTCGGTGTGACCTTGAAAATGTCGCGAAGGTCACCAAATTCGACTGGCGCCGGGACATTACCCTAATACATGTTGACACCAAATTTGAAAAGAATCCGAGGCTTCCTTCTTGAGATATCGCGCAGACAAGCATTTCAGTGTCAGAATCTATCATACCTCGGTGTGACCTTGAAAATGTCGCGAAGGTCACCAAATTCGACTGGCGCCGGGACATTACCCTAATACATGTTGACACCAAATTTGAAAAGAATCCGAGGCTTCCTTCTTGAGATATTGCGCAGACAAGCATTTCAGTGTCAGAATCTATCATACCTCGGTGTGACCTTGAAAATGTCGCGAAGGTCACCAAATTCGACTGGCGCCGGGACATTACCCGAATACATGTTGACACCAAATTTGAAAAGAATCCGAGGCTTCCTTCTTCAGATATCGCGCAGACAAGCATTTCAGTGTCAGAATCTATCATACCTCGGTGTGACCTTGAAAATGTCGCGAAGGTCACCAAATTCGACTGCCGCCGGGACATTACCCTAATACATGTTGACACCAAATTTGAAAAAAAAAATCCGATGCTTACTTCTTGAGATATCGTGCAGACAAGCATTTCAGTGTCAGAATCTATCATACCTCGGTGTGACCTTGAAAATGTTGCAAAGGTCACCAAATTCGAATGGCGCTGGGACATTACCCTAATACATGTTATCACCAAATTTGAAAAGAATCCGAGGCTTCCTTCTTGAGATATCGCGCAGACAAGCATTTCAGTGTCAGAATCTATCATACCTCGGTGTGACCTTTAAAATGTCGCGAAGGTCACCAAATTCGACTGGCGCCGGGACATTACCCTAATACATGTTGACACCAAATTTGAAAAAAATCCGATGCTTACTTCTTGAGATATCGCGCAGACAAGCATTTCAGTGTCAGAATCTATCATACCTCGGTGTGACCTTGAAAATGTCGCGAAGGTCACCAAATTCGACTGCCGCCGGGACATTACCCTAATACATGTTATCACCAAATTTGAAAAGAATCCGAGGCTTCCTTCTTGAGATATTGCGCAGACAAGCATTTCAGTGTCAGAATCTATCATACCTCGGTGTGACCTTGAAAATGTCGCGAAGGTCACCAAATTCGACTGGCGCCGGGACATTACCCTAATACATGTTGACACCAAATTTGAAAAGAATCCGAGGCTTCCTTCTTGAGATATCGCACAGACAAGCATTTCAGTGTCAGAATCTATCATACCTCGGTGTGACCTTGAAAATGTCGCGAAGGTCACCAAATTCGACTGGCGCCGGGACATTACCCTAATACATGTTGACACCAAATTTGAAAAGAATCCGAGGCTTCCTTCTTGAGATATCGCGCAGACAAGCATTTCAGTGTCAGAATCTATCATACCTCGGTGTGACCTTGAAAATGTTGCAAAGGTCACCAAATTCGACTGGCGCTGGGACATTACCCTAAAACATGTTATCACCAAATTTGAAAAGAATCCGAGGCTTCCTTCTTGAGATATCGCGCAGACAAGCATTTCAGTGTCAGAATCTATCATACCTCGGTGTGACCTTTAAAATGTTGCGAAGGTCACCAAATTCGACTGGCGCTGGGACATTACCCTAATACATGTTATCACCAAATTTGAAAAGAATCCGAGGCTTCCTTCTTGAGATATCGCGCAGACAAGCATTTCAGTGTCAGAATCTATCATACCTCGGTGTGACCTTTAAAATGTCGCGAAGGTCACCAAATTCGACTGGCGCCGGGACATTACCCTAATACATGTTGACACCAAATTTGAAAAAAATCCGATGCTTACTTCTTGAGATATCGCGCAGACAAGCATTTCAGTGTCAGAATCTATCATACCTCGGTGTGACCTTGAAAATGTCGCGAAGGTCACCAAATTCGACTGCCGCCGGGACATTACCCTAATACATGTTGACACCAAATTTGAAAAGAATCCGAGGCTTCCTTCTTGAGATATCGCACAGACAAGCATTTCAGTGTCAGAATCTATCATACCTCGGTGTGACCTTGAAAATGTTGCGAAGGTCACCAAATTCGACTGGCGCTGGGACATTACCCTAATACATGTTGACACCAAATTTGAAAAAAATCCGATGCTTACTTCTTGAGATATCGCGCAGACAAGCATTTCAGTGTCAGAATCTATCATACCTCGGTGTGACCTTGAAAATGTTGCGAAGGTCACCAAATTCGACTGGCGCTGGGACATTACCCTAATACATGTTGACACCAAATTTGAAAAGAATCCGAGGCTTCCTTCTTGAGATATCGCGCAGACAAGCATTTCAGTGTCAGAATCTATCATACCTCGGTGTGACCTTGAAAATGTTGCAAAGGTCACCAAATTCGACTGGCGCTGGGACATTACCCTAATACATGTTATCACCAAATTTGAAAAGAATCCGAGGCTTCCTTCTTGAGATATCGCGCAGACAAGCATTTCAGTGTCAGAATCTATCATACCTCGGTGTGACCTTGAAAATGTTGCGAAGGTCACCAAATTCGACTGGCGCCGGGACATTACCCTAATACATGTTGACACCAAATTTGAAAAAAATCCGATGCTTACTTCTTGAGATATCGCGCAGACAAGGTTTCGGGACGTACGGACGGTCGTGAATACTATGTCCCCCGCTTCGCGTGTTCCGCGCGGCGGGGGACAAAAACCCCTGACATATCCATTGGGTATCGGGGGACAGAAAACTGCAGGGGATGTGAGCCAAAGTGGGAAAACATAATGGTTTATTAAAATTCCATCCACAACAATAGAATTACAACAAAAACTGACATCATACAAAAACAAATAATTATTCTCAACATTTTCACAAACAGCATCCACAAACCTAGGTGAAATCACATCATAAAATAATTTGCCATCATCAATGAAAATAAGACAGGACATTGTTTTTTTAATTCCAGCAAAACTCCAACAAGTAAGAAAATCGTTGAAATCAACAGCGGCAACTGGAATAAATGTACATTAGCTTTAAGGATACTGCCAATAAATATAAAGGATCAAATCCTTTTAACACACCACACTGGTGGCTGGACTGCATGTTGTTAACTACTGCGCATTTAGCACCTAATAGTACAACCTCATTTCCAAAAAGTTAAGACACTGTGCAAAAGGTAAATAAAAACTGAATGCAATGATTAACACATAATTTTAACTTTTTATCTAATTGAAAATAGTAAAAAGACAACATATCAGATGTTGAAACTGTGGAAGTTTTTTGTTTTTACAAAAATATATGCTCATTTTGAATTCGATGCTCGTAACATGTTTCAAAAAAGTATGAACAGGGGCATGTTTATCACTGTGTTGCATCACCTCTTTCATTAACAACACTAAGTGTTTGAGAACTGAGACCAACTACTGTAATTTTGAAAGCAATTTTGTTTTCTCATCCTTGCTTGATGTAGGATTTCAGCTTCTTAGCACGTCATGGCCTCCTTGGCCATTTTTCATTTCATAATGCTCCAAATATTCTTTGGGGGTGACAGGTCTGGACTGCTGGCAAGCCAGTTTGGCACCCAGACTCTAACGGAGGCTTGACATTGTATTACATGCTGAATGTGGTGTTTGAAATGATCTCGCTGAAATAAACGAGGCCTTTTCTCAGAAAGATGTCTAAATGGCATCATATGAAGCTTCAAAAATCTGCATACAGTATATTGTTCAGAATAAATGGCGTCTTCATAGACATGCAAGTTACTCATGACGTGCTCTAATGCAGCCCCATACTTTCATGGATGCTGGCTTTCAAACTGTGCACTTACAAGCTGGATGGTCCCTCTCCGTGATTTCTAAAAATAAATTCAAATTTTGATTGGTCAGACCACAGGACAGTTCTCCACTTCACCTAAGTCCATTTTAAATAAGCTCGGGCCCAAAGGCAGCAGGATCTCTAGATCTTATTTATATATAATTTAATCTTTACATGGCAGATTTTTAACTTGCATTTATGGATGCAGCAATAGACTGTCTTCATTGACAATGGGTACTTCAGTATTCCTGAGCCCGTCCAGTGATTTCCACAAATCGATCCGTTTTAAATGCAGCGCCACCTGAGGGTCTGAAGATCACGGACAATCAATATTGGTCTTTGGCTTGTCCCTTGCAAACAAAGATTTCCCCAGATTCTCTGAATCTTTTAATGATCTTATGTACGACAGAGGATGAAATCCCCGAAATATTTGCAATTCTGCCTTCAGAACTGTTATTCTTTTAAATTGTTGAACTATTTCTTCATGTTGTCTTTCACACAATGCCTTGCAATTTTTACTTTGGAAAGACTTATTGAATCCAATCATGTTACAGACCTGTTGCTAGTTAACCTAATTAGCTGTCAGTTGTTCCAATAATTGTATTTTTTAGCATCATACAACTTTCCAGTCTTTTGTTGCCCCTATCCCAGCTTTTTTTAAATGTGTTGCTGGAATAAAATTCAAAATGAGCAGATATTTTTCCAAAAAAAATAATAAAAATTTCTCAGTCAAAGTTTGATGTCTTTGTTCCATTTTGAATACAATTTACGGTTAATGTGATTTGCAAATCATTGCATTCTCTTTGTATTTACATTTTACAGAGCATCCCTATTTCTTGGGAAAAGAAGTTGTATGTCCACAATCTGAGGAAGAGAGGTGGGGGATAGACATCTGAATTCTCTTCATCTATGACGACCAAATGAAGAGCTTGCCCCGGCAGTTAACTCACTGCGGCTGGTGTTTGTCCAGAGGTACAACAGACTGATGAACAGTGTACAGTGATGTGAACTGGGGCAGATGCTGCAGTTTCTCCTCAACCCCCAAAGACACCACAACCTAAGCCACAAACAAGGGAAGGAATAATGCATTTAAAAATGTATTATTCAATGAATAGAATACATTAATAATTAAAAAATAGGATCAAGGGTCCTGTAGCTTACCGACAAGCAGTCTAACAGCGATGATACAAGTTATGAAAATTTAATGTGAAGTTTGACATTTGAATCAATGAAATGTCAATCAATGTCAAGGTCACTAAATAAAAGGTCACATACATTTATAAAAGCTCCAGCAATAAAATCCTAAGCTCTGAAGCAGTTCTGGTGATACAAGTCATTAGAATATGTATTCAATATGTCAACTGTGAACTTTAAAGGTCACAGAGGGTCAAGTTGTGGTACAGCGCCCCCACTAGACCCACTTCCGTCAATTCAATCAAAAGGGCACTCGCTCTGTACATGAAGTGTATCAAGGTGAGTTGATTGCCAGATTTAGAAAAAAAGTTACCAGACAGTTTTTGAGAAAACATTTTTTGAAAATTCAAGTCATATCTTTTAACATTGTTAAGATATTCCCTGACTTCAAGTTTGACCTTTCCAAGTCATCTGTGGTCAAATTTAATATTGCCAAGATATAGGCCATATATGACTTCCTATGTCGATAATACAAACATAATGTCAATCTGCGACCATCTGGCCTCCACAGGCCATCTTGCATATTCATAAAGTACAGCGCCCCCAATAGACCCATTTCCGTCGATTCAATAAAAATGGGACTCGCACTGTACATTGACGGTACCAAGGTAAGTTGACAAGGTATTCATTTTTGTAGCATTTTCGTGCATTTCGTGCATTATAAGGTCATTCCATGTCAAATGTCTAAATTTCAGACAAACCTCCCACTTGACCTTCTCAGATTTGGCTGAAAAAATTCCAGCAGGTGGACACCTCCTAATATGATAAATCCAAAATTTTAGCTCTCAACTCCTAATAGTTTTGTCATAAAATTGATAAAATAGTTTTATGACAAAACGATTAGGAGTTGAGAGCTAAATTTTGGATTTATCCTATTAGGAGGTGAATGCACCCGCTGGAATTTTTCATAGCCAAATCTGAGATGGTCAAGTGGGAGCCATTCAGACATTTGACAAGGAGTGACCCTTTATTACCTCCGCCAAACGAAGTTGGCAGGAGGTTACGCGATCGCTGGCGTTTGTTTATTACTTGCCGGAGGAAGCTCGGATTGGCAAGTATATTACTCTGTTTGTTTGTTTGTTTGCGCTCTGGCGTCCACAGTTTCAGCTCAGTTTAGCTAATATTATATGATCAACATAGGACAGCCACTGCACAATATTGGTGAATCTAGGTCAAAGGTCAAGGTCACACAAAAGGTCAAAAAACACACAAAAAGCCATATCTTGGGTTCTAGTCGTCGTAGACACTTCTAACCAAGTGCATACTCAACATAGGACTGGCACTGGGCAGGCACTGTACTATTTTCATGAATCTAGGTCAAAGTTCAAGGTCACACAAAAGGTCAGAAACACATAAGAAGCCATGTCTAACACATAGAAAGCCATAGCTTCGGTTTTAATTGTCGTAGAGACTTCAAACCTCAGGTCAAAAACACATAAGAAGCCATAGCTTAGGTTTTAATCGTCGAAGAGACTTTAATCCAAGTGCATACTCAACATAGGACTGGCACTGTGCAGGCACTGCACTATTTTGGTGAATCTAGGTGAAACATCAAGGTCATACAAAAGGTCAAAAACACATAAGAAGCCATATCTTGGGTTCTAATCGTCGCAGACACTTCTAACCAAGTGCATACTCAACACAGGACAGGCACTGGGCAGGCACTGTACTATTTTGGAAAATCTAGGTCAAAGCTCAAGGTCACCTAACCAGCACTCTTTTTTGCTTTATTTGTTTGTCGGTCTGCCTGTCTCTGTCTGTTTGTGTGCACTCTACAGGCTACAATTTTCACATTATCTTCACCAAACTTGGTGACAACATTGACGAGCCTTGTGGCTACAGACTGGTCTCTTTTCAAAGCCAAAGGTCAAGGTCACGGTCACCAGAAAGGTCAAAAACACATTTTTGCTTCATAACTTTGCTAGAGACTTGAAACTGTAAGACCTCACAAAACAATACCAAACAGCGGACATTGCTGTGGGTGAATGAACCACGTGTTCCCTTTGTCTAATTTCAATTAGAGCATTCTCCTGACTAGCGTGAATCACAATATAATGGATATTTTTCTCCGCCCAAGGACGGGGCATAGAAACGCAACAGTTACAATCAATCTGACTCCATTAAACAGTTAGCATACCAAATTTAGTCGCATCCTCGTTAAATATCTGACTCCAAATTAGAATTAGAATTGATAGTTTTGGGACAGCATGCGTGAATCTCGAGACAAACATAACCAATTACTCAGACTCTGAGGAAAAACATGAAGTGATTATACCTTGAGTTTCTAGCAGACAACCACCACCGCTACATTAATGTTCCCGGGTGTTAACACCATGTCCGAATCCTAGTTTCGTTGATTAGATTAGAGGTTGGAAGTCTACCATCACTGCAATAGCCTCTGCTGGCATATATACAATGAACCCAGATTATATGCAAGCCCATGGGTTCCTTTAGAGTATTTCAACGAATAACCGACTTTACGGAGTCCATGGGTTTCCTATATGTTAAAATCTCAGAACCAGCATACATCAATCCTTACAGTAGGTAGGTCATGGTCACCTAAACCAACTTAACCAACCAATTCCCACACCGGGCCGCTGGCCAGTCGTTCCTCAGTGGGGATATTACCCCTAGGTATCCGCCGAGACGGGGCTAGGAAGAATGAAAAGATTAAAAGATTCGGAGACCACGCAGGCTAGAAAATAACAATAATTTAATTACCAGGTAGGCACAAACTTGAATTAAACAAATCAATGTTAAGCCAATTACCAGTTACATATAATTTAGATGATATTTTCATACCTGGAGAAGATATTGGCCACATGGGACTAAAGCCGTCCCGCGTGGCCGGGGAGAATTCAGATGCCCCCTCGCTCCGCAGAGCAAGGCGTCATGTGACTTTCCCCAACTCACCTACGCGCGTCAGATGTTGACAAAGAAGTGAGAGAAAGAAAAGAAGGCCCTTCCGGTTAGAATCTCTTACCTTTCAAGATTCCAAACCACGCCTCGGAATATGTGCTAATATGATGCAGTTGTCATGGAAAAGCCTTAAAATGGAGTATTATAGTCCAATTGGGTTATAAATATATAGGTGGTTCCTTTACAGGATGGTGAACATAAACATATTATGAATTTCACAGAGATTTAGATTGTTTTAAGCAGATTAATGTAACTAGGCTTTAACTTCAATGGGGACTGTGATATAACTCCGAGGAACACTGGGCAGCCTGGACGTAATGGCTCCGGCTTCCTGCTGTGAACAGAACAAAGGATGCCACTCACACCGGCAGGCTGTAGGATTATTAAAGTTTACTGCTGGCTCTGGGCTGCACCAGATCAACCAAACATCCAGATTTTACATGCATAATGAGCATGTGTTCCAACAATATTATTTTTGACATATGTTGTGAACTAAATCAAATATTCAGGTTCTACAAAACCAACTCCATTCCGTTCATTCTGTTTCAGAGATCAGTGCAGGATTCCGGCAAGTCATCATTCTATGAATGACTTTTCATTAGTTGCCGGAATCTGAGGATTCGCAGATTGGCAAGTATATTACTCTGTTTGTTTGTTTGTTTGTCTGTTTGTTTGCACTGTGGCGTCCACAGTTTCAGCTCAATTTAGCACACATTTCATGATCTACTAAGGATAGGCACTGGGCAGGCACTGCAATATTTTGGTGAATCTTAGTCAAAGGTCAAGGTCAAGGACACACAAAAGGTCAGAAACATATAAGAAGCAATTTCTTCCGTTCCAATCCAATCTTACTTCACCTAGGAATCTCGGTTGAAGGTCAAGGTCAAGGTCACACAAAAGGTCAAAAGCACATAAGAAGCCACATATACGGAGTACAAATGAAAACGCACCACTTGAAAAAAGTCAACATTTAAGTTCAAATGAACTTCAATATAATTTTTATACAACAACAACACTACAGTGACGTCACCCGACATGCAAGGTGCAAGAAATGTGAGAATTTCAAGTTAACTGTAACGCTGGGCAATTTTTTGCAAAAACGCAACATCTTACACGCCACGGGAAAAATGAGTTTCACTCTGAATTTGTGCAGACATTGCCTTTAAAAGCATGTGAATCCGAATAAAATTTCACTTCTTCACTTCACACTAGTGAAACGTCGACACTATGCCGCGACTTACAGCCCCTGAATGGGAACGTGCCATAGGCATGCTTCAAATTGGCGCCAGCACCAGGGCAATTACCAGAAGACTACACTGCGCACACTCAACGATCGCAAGACTCCATCAAAGGTTTCTGCAAACGGGGAGCACTCGGGACCGTCCTCGACCGGGTCAACAACGTGTGACAACGGCACATCAGGACCATCAGATCGTACGGGATCATGTCCGAGACCGAACACTACCAGCGACAAGAACGGCTGCTCAAGTCCAAGGACGACGTGGATTCATTCACCTCAACACCGTATGGAACCGTCTGCGAGCTGCAGGCCTGCGTGCACGGCGTCCTTATTTCTGCCCCATATTGAAGGATCGTCACCGAAACCAGCGTCTACAGTGGTCAAACAGGCACCAGAATTGGCGACTACGACAATGGCACGGTGTCATCTTTTCTGACGAGTCACGATTTCACTTAAGGAATGCAGATGGCCGTATATGCGTTTGGCGGAGACGTGGTGAACGTTATAACACCGATTGTGTCGTTCAAACAGACCGTTGGGGTGGTGGCAGCGTTATGGAGTGGGGTGGAATAAGCTACCGTCACAGAACCCCTCTCCATATCTGCAGAGGAAGGGTGAACGGCGTCTACTACCGGGACCAGGTGCTGCAGAACCATGTTGTGCCATTCTTCAACCAACACCACGATGTCCACACGTTCCAACAGGACAACGCTAGGGCACACACTGCAAGGGTGTCCATGCAGTACCTTGCACAGCAGAACATCCCCGTGCTTCAGTGGCCAGCTCTGTCACCCGACCTCTCCCCTATCGAGCACTTATGGGATGAAATTGGACGACGTCTTTCACGTCGACGCCAGATGGACAACATCCGAGAACTTGAGGTTGCCCTTGTTCAGGAGTGGAATGCTATCCCTCAGAACACTATCCAGAGACTGCTCAACTCCATGCGACGACGATGCACCGCATGTGTCAATGCAAATGGTGATCACACCCGTTATTGACTTTCCTGTTTGACCCCTACATCAGTTAAACCTCTCTCGCGCATTAACATTATCGTGAATGAAATTGAATGATGTCTACATGTCTTCTTAAATCATTCATTATTTCAAATGCATCATACGTATATACTTCAGAAATCAATCCTTGGAGCTATTCCAGATTTCGTGAGAGGTGCGTTTTCATTTGTACTCAGTATATTTGATTCTAATCGTTGTAGAGACTTCAAACCAATTGGATATTGTTGATAAACGAAAGGTCTATCTTACTTGACCTGGGTACTGCACTATTTTGGTGAATCTAGATTAGAGATTATTTATTTTAAATAAAATACTGTTTGTGAGGTTCAATAAAAGTGCAGTTTGTGCTCAATGCAATTGCTCTTCATATATTTTCAAAGTGCACCACTAACATCCCAAAAAAGGTTAAAAAAAAAAGTTGGAGCAATTAAATTTTTTGTCAAGAATCACATACGGAACCACCCATCTTGACATGCATCACACTGGTGACCTGTTGACCACTCAGTGGACAATATGCCTAGTTTAAATGAAATGGTTTGCCTTTCATTACCTCATAACTTGCCAGTGTTAATAAGATATGAAGCTCTTGAATGCTGCTTTCCCCTTTTTGAATAGAAAAATATTTCTTGTCCTGCCCTCCAGCATGTACATTTTGACGTACTTAAAATCGATAGGAATCTTTGCATTTCAAGTGTTGCCCAGCAGGTTTTGTGCTAAATGTGTGTTGGGATGGTCATTTTCTATGGTGAAAGATTCAAATCTCAAGCTTAATGCTTTTTGATGAAAAAAATTTGGCTTCTCGATTGTCCACATCACATACGGGACCATAAGGATGTTTTTAACTTTTCATTGGAATTCCCCTTTTGCTGTAAATGGTCATCTTGTCATGATTTTGTACATGATTTTGTATCTTTCTCATGAAAGTACACAGACTAAGCTTCCATTATGTGTTCAGTTCTTACAAACTATAATTTGAAAATAATACTGGCAATGTCACACTTCCATGCCCTTTTGCTTGGACAGACCCCTACACTAGGCCCTGGGCGGGACAGTTTTCTTCATCCCGCTCCCCATGGATTTCTGACCATTACCTCCTACTCCCGCAAAGTGCGTTTTTCACTCCTGCCCGCACCCGCAATAATTCAGACCAGTCCCACCCCCACAATAGAGTTCAACTGATTTTATGTGTTCCACCTTCCTGCATGGAATAAAGGTTATTTTCCTGTTTTGTATTAATAAAGAGAGATGCAGCTAAGATATCTATTAAAGGTCTTTTCCTCCTTCTTTTCAGTGATAGGCTTACCAAACACATATAGTGACCCATCTTCAGTATTAGCACAGAAAGAGTCTTCTGTTGAGCAAGCATTTCAGGTGTAGCGGAAAAAATTTAGTATTATTGGATCACCCCATCTGGCAGCAAATTCCATCACTACGCAACTCGTCACATGACTCTTACATATGTACAATTTCAGAAATGATTCTTGATGGAAACAAAAAAACCACATCTTGTTTGGCACCATTTGTACAATCAAAATTCAACTGATGATGCTAAGCAGCAAAAGCAGATGAAAATAACAAAGACATGGAACTCCTGACTAAATTAGGCCCAAGTGTTGACTAGAGAGAAAAGTATCATTAATCACAACCAACAAGAGTGCACTTTACATACTGCGTGGGGAAGTATTTTTTGTTCGTATACCATGGTTTGATGGAAACTGAATTGAAACTGAAAAAAAGTTAAAGTAATGATTTAACATCATGTCGACATTATCAGACTACCCCTCAGTGAACGCACATGTATGCTTACGCACTTTGTCCTACACAAGTGCTTAACATATATAACAGTTAACAGAAGTGATCCGCTACTCACTGAATTATCACAAAAGTGATGCCCCTTTCATACTGAGAGTTAAGAGCGCTTCAGAGGTGGTCCTGAAGCACTTTAAATCCCAGCATAAAAGAGGTGGTTTTGGGCCGCTTCAGAAGTGATTCAGCGGAAGTATGAAACGTCGCCATGCGTTTAGACCACTCTAGATTCAGCAGCCCGTAAATCAAAATGTCAAAGGTGACATCTAGCTCCAGATCTAGCTAGAATTAGCAAACTAATTAGCACAGTCTCGCCAGGCTAAACAATAAAGTATGGCAAGGCATAATTTCTGACCCTTAAGCTAGGGTTGTTTAGTCAACATTAGCTAGGAAACTTTATTTAGAACCAGTCTGTATTAAGATTCAGGCATTGAGGAAACCATAGGAAGAGCCTGTTTTTTATAACCTGAACAGCATTTGCATGGATGTACACTGCCAATCAAAACCCTTACTTGCTGCAGTATGTCCTGCTGTCTGAAGAGGCCAAGGCTGTTGAGTGCTGCTTGCCGTACAGCATTCTGCGAGTCCGCACAGGCCAGCTGGAGAAGCAGGCTGGGGGCGTCGCACTGCAGCAGTGAGGCTCCTGTTCCTTTAATGGCTGCCATGTTTCCCAGAGCTGCACAGCAGTGCTGGCGAATCAGAGGGTCTGGATCCTTGAGCAGGAGCAGCAAGATTGGGGCTGCGTCCGAAGCAGAACTCGCCCACCGTCCAGCCTCCTGTTCAGGAACACGCTGCGAAGCCCGATTCTCGCTGCCTGGTAGGACAGCTACCTTTTCCTTGTCCACACTTGTCATTCCCTCAGTAGTACAAGAGTTGCCTTCCTCCTTAGTGAGCTCAGAGTGCCCGTGGGTGTAAGCCTGTGCCATGAGCCCCAGCCAGTTTCCCACTGCCCGAGAGGCAGCCCTACGCACTGCCAGGCTGGGGTCTTGCAACAGGCTGCTCATGTCCCAGAAGAGCTGTAGTAGCAGAGGGCTGCCATGTGACACCAGTGGGTTAACGTTTCCCAGCAGGCTGCAGGTGGCGGCTCGCAGCCGGTCTTCAGGGTGGGCAAGAGCTGCTCTCAGTACGGATGGTTCCACATAGGTCGCAGAGAAGGGAGGGAGGTGCGAGAAGCGGGCTGTCTGGGAGACCACCGAGACCAGCTCCACCGCTGAGCCGCACAGCGCCTCTGACTGGATAAAGGTGGCCAAGAGGGAGCCTGCTGTCCTTTTGGACAGGCGGTCCATCTCGCCGCCTCCTTGCCCTGTGGCGCACCTAGGCTGGTCGCCGCTGTCGTCCTGTCCCCTTGGCGGCAGGAAAAAGCCACAGGCTTCCGCGGCAACGGTGAAACAAGGGACTGAACGCTCAGGGTCGCAGTGCAGGAGGTGACACATCAAGGACAGTGGGAGCTCCAGGAGACCGAGAGGGAGAACCAACACAAGCTGGGCAGACAGACATATAACTTTCTTGAGTGATTTAAACTCAAAATGTCTTCACCTCAGCTCATTTGAAGAGATGAACATGTTTTCATGGTGGACTGCATTTTCCTCAACAGTTTCACTCAACGAATATGAAAACATAAGAAAGGGCATTTCTAATTAATAATCATATAATGTCTTGCCAATGCTGAAAATAAAGGTATTTCCTATTCAAAGTTAAGGACAAACTATACAAAGGGTTTGAGATAATAGCAGCCAATCCTTCTAAAATTTTAGATTAGAATAGGTCATCCATGCCCTCTAATCAGAAGACTGGTTAAGAGAGAGGGCTACAGAACTGAGTATTCATACCTGTAGCAGACGTGGAACAATATCACAGTTGTGATAAGATTGGAGGATTTTCTCCATTGTTTCATCAGGCACCTCAAGGGCGAATGGGAAGCATAACAGGTGGCAGCTTATGACTGACAGGCTGTGTGGGCTTGGGTCACCCCGTGGGTGGCATATTTTCTCTTCTGTAGACATTTTATTCACTGATGTACTTGAAGTAAAACTGAAATAACAAAACATATGACATTATATAGTCACGGGACCACAATCTGCCCCACAAATGTATTCCTTTGTGGTCAAAGCAGCAGGGAAATAGATCCTTTATGCTACAAATACAGGATACTGACCAATCAGCTGTGAGAAGACAGCTTAGGGTGGGCAGGGATTTTGTGTTACCAGTAGAAAACGCAGAGACGCAGCTGTATGGCTCTCTGATGAAAACGAACAGAGCCAGGGACAGAAAGATTTGCAGACCTACACAAGGAAATACGGTGTCAAAATACAGACAAAAACAATAATGATAATTATATTTTTGAAGACTTGACCGAAAAAACCAAACATAACGTGTTTTGATTCCGTACCACTCAGCGATAAAAATTCCTGGTTGGACGGCATCTCCTCAAGTGTAACACCAACTCTAAACCACAGGAGCTGCCAAAGAGTTGAATCTAGAAATTCCGAGACTGAGCAATGTTCATGCTGCAAAAATGACATATAAGCAAACTCGATTAGACATTCAAAGCACAGGCAATGAAAAATTGCACATAAAGGACATTTTTTAAAGGCAGAGTTGTTCGGGAGGAATGTGCACATTCCTCAAATGTTCTGTTTTTTTTTTTCCCCTTGCCCAGGCCTAAGATTTAATAATGCATTTCAGAGGACTCTCTCCGCACAGCATTTTGCACCAAATGCAAACTTTCTGTATTTTTGTATTTTCCTGAATAGAGAATTTCTTGCAATACTTTTTATTTTCCTTCCATTTGAAATGTGAATATTAACCCAGGAGAACCCCATGGGTCAAATTTGACCTCACTTAATTAGCCCCTACCCTACATTATCAGATGTCAATTTTCATGCTAAGTTAATATTTTTCTTGAGGAAAAAAGATGTCTTTGGTTCTCCAGGGTTAAAGAATTGCTTCGAAGCCAAATTAATTTGGTAATATGCAACTGCAACTATGTTTCATAAAATCAAATACTGCATAGGAATGAACACAGAATAGGTCTTTTACAGAAGTAAAGACATTTTTTGGTTCCTGAAACTTGCCTCAGAAAGAGCCTGAAGGAGTAGCGCCAGGAGGCCATCCCAAAGTCCCCAGCCTTGTGGTAGACTGATACGACTCTTAAAAAGATTGGGGACAACTGTGAAATAATAAAACTTAAAAGGGCCCCAATAAATCTTAGGTTAGATCTATTGCTAATTGTTAAACCAGTCTCGGCAACCTATGAATTATGGTGACATTCTAGGCTATCAATCAAGAAATTATAGGTTAAAAAGCTAGCAACCAAAAATTCAACACCATGCAGGGTCAGGGATCACCAAAACAATTGCACTCTTTGCAAAACCGATTTCAGACAGCATCTTTGACAGAAACAGTACCTCACTTAGAAAATGCTCTTGCAAGGACGTGAATTTAGGACGCAAAATTTTCTGCACAAAAAATGGGAGGAACAGTTATTCATGAAACGGTATCACATCAGTTGGCAAAACAGGAAGCTTAAAACTCCTGTTGGCTGTTGCCATACCGGGGAAAAGATGAGCAGTGGGCAACTTTTACCAGCCAAATTTCATTCTTCAATAGTCTAGTCATTAAAACGCTGGCCATAACAGAGATTGAATGGCCTTCAAGCAAACAGGCCACTAAATCACTCAGTGTGAACACAGGGTTACACATCTTTAAAGTGATACAAATTTTTCAGAACTTGGCTTTTAAAACTGCACTCAAAGACACACACACACACACACACACACACACATATACCTCGACTGCACTGTGCAAAGCAGCCTCCATTGCTGCCATGAATTCGTCAGTATGAAGATCCACAGAAACTCCACGGTAATTAAAAAGGGACAGCACCAATGCAGCATGAGGCTAAAAAAACATCAAGATAAGTGCAAACTGTGGGAAATATTTTAAATAGATGCAGTACAGCTGCAGAACGAAGGCAGAGCTATAGTTGTGTTAAAAAAAATAGCAGTGCAACATCAATAACCTGATGAACAACTGTTAGTAGTAGTTACATTTCTGCATGGCAAATAATTTATTATAGATGTGGTAATGTCATAGAAAAACAACAAACCCAACTGTCATGACATGCACGATGCAAGTTGCTGTCACTTTCCTTTCACTTTGAACCAGTCTGGCCATTCTCCTCTCACTTCTTCCCATTAACAAGGCATTTTTGCAAACAGCACTGCCACTAGCAGCATGTTTTTTGTTTGTCACACCATTTTCTGTAAACTTTAGATACCTTCATGCAAAAAAATCTCATAAGATCCAAGCTGCTGAGGTAAGTCAGAGCACCATGTATCACACCAACAATCATGCCACCATCAAAGTCACTTAGATCAATATTCCTCCCCAGTCTGTTTAGTCTGAGAAAATGACCACATCAACATACTTTCACATGCACTGTTACTGCCAAATGAACAGATTAGTACATTTTTGCATTAAAAAGCAGGTGTACCTAATAAACTGGCCACTGAGTTTAGTCTCTCGAGTTATTGCAGGTACTTACAATGATCGGAGCCATGTCATGGCAGAGCAAAATCCGGAGGAAGGGCTCAGCACGTTCCTCTAAACTTCAGCAATGAGACACAGAGGGGTTTACTGTAGAATCCTGAATTTGATGGCAATACCACATAAAACATTGATTCACAGGTACAGCACTACCATTCACTGGAGCAATTGAAGACCTCAATGCTTAAAGAACTTCAGTCACAAAATGTCCATTTTGAGAAAATCAAGACAGCAGACTAATAAACTATTAAAAAAAATTCCCATCGTTACTATGGTGTGTGAAAATGTGACTTTAGTACTTTTAATGCCAGGCTCATCAATTGTAATTTGTGCTACACCAGACCTGCACACCTATGATTTTATGAATTTATATTTAACAGCCCCCTATCTGCAAAAGCTGGTACAGCATGCTAAATCAAAATTAAAACTGAAAGCAGAGATTTGTAAATTATTGATCTGTATCACATTGACAGCAATACAACAGCACATTAATTGATTTTTCAGCACATAAATTTTATTGATTTTCTCAAAATGAACATATTTTAATACGATTTTTGCAACATATTACGAACAAGCCGATGCTGAGCACCAAGAGAACTCCACAGCCCTTAACTAATTATGAATAAATAACAGCAGCCACCCATGGCAAGACACAGGTCACTGTGCAAAGGTCAAAGATCAAATCCACTAGTGACCCTTACCTTGCGCGCGTAACCCTCACAAGCTGCTATGGTTAATGATTTTGGGCATATGGCCCTGACAAAATTTTTAAGTTCAAGGTCACAGTGCCAAGGTCAAAGGTCAAATCCACTAATGACCATTAAGGTACACACCTATCCCTTGCAAAGAACCTGCATACCAATTTTGAAGCTCCTGTGGCGAACGCTTTCGGAGATATGGCCTGGACAAATTATGGAGCCGCCTCCCGCCCAGGTGCAATCCGGTATAACAATACCACATCAGCCCATAAAGGGCTGTGGGGTAAAAAGCAGTAATTAGCTCTTTGTAATGTTACCATTCATTTTCACAACACTAAAAATGTTTTGATACTGAAGACACCACGTGATTAAGAGGATCAAGTATAATTTTGTCTCATTCTTCCAGCAAACAAGTCTTGCGAAGTACAACAGTACGGAGCCTTCACTGTCTCATTTTCCATTTGAAAATGTGCCACACATCTATTAGAGACAAGTTGGGACTGGAGGCAGGCCAGTTCAGCAACCATACCCTCTTCCTACGCAGCCATGCCTTTGTAATGTGTGCAGAATGCGGTTTTGCAGAGTCATTTAAATGCGCATAGGCGTACCTGGAAATGATATCATCTTGAAGGCAGCACATATCACTACAAAATCTCAGTGTACTGAGCAGCATTAATGATGTCAACACAGATGTGCATGTTACCCTTGCCAAGGGCACTGAAAGAAACCAATTCCATCGCACAGCATGGCTTTAAGATTTGTTGCTAGAAACAGTCCAGGTGGCCTGTTTCTTCTTTGGTCCGGAGCACAATGCATCCATTACAACACCTCCTTCCAAAAAAGACCAGAAATATTGATTTGTCGGACCTCAATGCAGATTTTCACTGCGTAATGGCAAATCGCATTAGCCTCCAAGCCTCCAGAAGACCGGACACTTACTTGGCCTGCTGTTTTGCACAGTACAGGTGCTTTTTTTTTTTTCCTTTGTGAATGTAACTACCCATTATACTAATTGACAAAGGATTGCCAAAGTAATCCTGACCCCATGCAGTTAAATCACTTATAGATAAATAACTGATCCTGATGCAGTGCCCCATGACTCATCTAGGTCATGGGGGTTAAGCTTAGGCTTACGCCCTCAGTATTCAAGCAAAGAAATTTCTCCCGATTCCATGAATCTTTCAATTATTACATGCACTACAGAGGCCGAATTTTCCAATTTTCTTGGTGTTTTTCTTAGAGGAGCATTGTTTTTAACCCTTTAAATGATTTCCTCATGCATTTGTGGGCAACTTGGTGATTCCATGCTCGCATTTGCTCCTAAAGGACTGGGCCTTCCCTGAATGGTGCTTTTGTATGCCAGTCATGAATAAAAATCACCTGCTGACATCAGCTTTATCAAATCACAATACCACACTTTTTTTTTTTTTTACCTTATTACTGGTACTAAATTGTCTTCTTCTCAAGTTTATCTGGAATGCTTTGCAGGCCGGAATGGCAGTAATGGATGTATTGGATGTATAAAATTTTAATTACCTCGTCATGGCAAAGTAAATTTAGAAATCACAACTCTGTTGTTATGGGCAAATATCACATCGTCCCAAATCTTTCAAAGTTGGGGGTGTAATGCAATAATCCAAACACCCAAACAAGCTGATCTGCCACAGTCAGGAGATGGCAGATCCTCAACTCCACCAAATCATATTTTTTTTGTTAGTCAATTTTGTCAGATCTCACCGTAAGTGACCACTATAGAATGGAGAGACCAAAGGAGAAAGCCTGCTTACCCCCCGCATCATTAACCAATTGTTGGTCGGTATGTATGCACCACATGACAACATCAGAAGCCATCTTATTACATTTAATAGAATATAAGATTCAAGAATACCAAATAAAAAATTTTCAAATTCTACCCTTTCCCAACTGCTTCCCACTTCTCATGTCTTTCCCAGTAGAGCATCAGTGCGGACATCAGATCTCTTAGCACGGCTACACACCATGGTTGCTGGGGAGAAAACAGGGAACACATTAAAAGACAAAACCCAAAGTCGTCCCCCCCAATGTAATGAACTCCTGTGTGTTTGTAAAATTTTGGGGGATTGCTGTGGCTTCTCAACACCACTGTGGAGGGAATGAATAGCTGTATTCTTGTATAGAAAACCAAACAATATTTGAACAGCGTTTTCCAGTATGATGCACACATGTAATGGATAATTTGAAGGGGTGGTGAGGCTGAACAGAAAGTGATTTAGCCCTTAATGAAAGCTAGATTTTTTTTACCTGCTCCACAACTGAATTCCGCAAGATTTCCTCAATCATGTCAAATAGGAAGTGGGGCAGTTCCATTTTCAAAGCTACCCTCATGAAATCCTCAGTTTCCATGTTCTGGGCTAGGAGATTTCTGAGAACCTTCAAAGGCTGACTGATGTGACCCACCCCTTCCAGCAAACCATTCAATATCTAATGAAGGAAAGAACAGTGTCAAGCATCACTACTATAGGAGTTAGTTCCCGACCCATCCCTGATTTTGCCCATTTCAAACTGTTCCCCAGTCCATTTTCAATGTATAATAATTGTACAACTACAACTTGATCACAAGGCCCGTGGGGTCAGTATCACTTGCCTGGTTTGACATCATCATTATTTTCACTTATGCAGTGCTGTAAAGTTATCATTTTAATGAGTTATTTGAGTTATTCACAGTCAAATCGATCCAGCTCTGAAAGTTCGCATCTGTGATTTCGGGAAACCCCCAGGACTGGTGGAGTAATGTAATACGCGACAGCACGCATAGAAGGATAGTGCTGCTAAAAATAACTATGAAATAACATGTCTCAGGCCGAACTGTCAGTTTGCTCATTAGTGAAAAGAAGCTGATAATCAATGGTGAAAGAGGTCGAATGTGTGTGCGATGGCATTGAAAATGACAAATCAGAGCTGTAATAACTTCTCCAATAGGCATTATAGCTAGCAAAGGTTCACAAGCTAGCAAGCTGTACCTTTTATACTCGCTAGCACTCGCTGCATTATACTTTTCCACATGTGAATAAGTTCTTTCAGACAATATTAAATTGAAAAGGCATTAATCCAATTATCACTTTCATTTTTACATACTCATATGGGAAATCTATTACTATATTCAAATGATAATGATAAGCAGTTTGAGATTTAATTTTCAAAGTCGTGCCCTGCAATACAGTGGACAATATTCAAATGCAATAAGCAAAACCGCATCCCCAGCCTAGTGCATTTCATTTTACATGTCATCACGCTCTTTTAGGGTCATCATGAAAATGTAAATGCCATTTTCAGACTATTTGAAAATGATATTGAAAATGGCTTTCAAAATTGAATTTGCAAAGAATTAACCTGCTCTACTGTGGACAATATTCAAATGCAATTAGCGAAATAGCACTCCCAGTCTATTGCATTTACATGTCAAAGCAATCTCTCCCAAAATTGATAGGCTTTGTGACCTTACCACACAAAAGGCCCACACCAAACCACCTTAATCTAAAACAATATATAAAATATATAATTCAAAGTTCCAGAAAATTGCAGTTTATTGAACAAAAAATTTCAAGACATAAAAAATACAGTCAAAACTGTTTTGTACCTGAGCTCTGAAACCAAGTAATCTTTCCCTCAGACGATCCAAGAGAGCTTGATCCAAGGCAGAGGTCATACCCACAGAGTTAGTGGTTTGCACCAAATGCATCCATTCATCATCATTATCTATGTCCTGCATGTAAATGAAACAAGATATTAGATTTGAAAAATGCATTAAAATACTTCAACGCATTCACCCATACTGTATGCGTGTATCTAAACATACAAACTTTACATATAATTCAGCGCATTCACAAATATACCCACTAACTACTTATGCAAGCTTTGAAGCAGAGAACTATCACGGTACACCACATTGGAGTTGAAAAACAGCGTTATGAGAGATAGAACCACATAAAAGATGCATTCAGGGAGAATTTCATCTTCAATCATATCAATATTACACTCCTATCCGAGACTGCACTTCGAATTTTCAGGGAACCAAGCGCTTGCTGTGGGCTCCAAAATTACTGACACCCCTGACTGGCAATGTACAAACACAAAAAAAAAAAAAAAAAAAAAAAAAAAAAAAAAAATATATATATATATATATATATATATATATATATATATATATATATATATATATAAACAATGTAATTATAGAGAAACAGAATGTATCAAGGCGTGAAATAGTTTCTATTGAAATATAAATAAAGTATCAAAATCATAATCATTAAATACAAAATAAATTTCAACAAAATCAAGGATTCATAATAATTCGCAACCTTCATTTAGTACTTAGAGCAACCACCTCTGGCAAGGAAAACAGCATGGAAGCCTTTCCTGAAATTTTTGACAAGGTTAAGGCATACATTTAAGTGGATTCTGGACCATTCCTCCAAGCACATCCTTTCAAGATCCTTGACATTTTTGGGGTTGTGTTTATCAACTGCCCTCTTCAACTCAGCCCTTTGAATTGAGGTCTAGCCACTGAGATGGCCATTGTAGAATGTCGATAACATCATCAGGCAACCATTTGTGTGTGGATCTTGAAGTACACTACAGAGGCCAGAAGTTTGGAAGCAAGGCCTATACGGGTCAAAAGCATTCTTCCCTTAGGACCCTAAGCATTCTTCAAAGCTGTCAGGGTTACCTAGACAAAAAAGAAGAGGAAGGTGTTCTTTGAAAGATGGTATGGCCCCCTCAGTCTGCAGACTGATAATTTCAGTAAAAATGTCTTCTGATAAGTGACTCTTTATGTAATAATCATGTTTATTTTGTTGCAAAGTATGCCAATGAAACTATAATTTTTTTTGTAAAAATTTGATCTTGCTTCCAAACTTTTGGCCTGTACTGTATGCTTTGGGTTAATGTCATTGGACAGTCCACCCATGGCCAGGGCAAGTCCCAGCCTTCTGGCGGAGGCAGCGTGATTGTCAGCCAAAATATCCCGATACTTGATGGAATTTCTTATGCCATTACACTTAACCGGAGCCTTTGGACCTCGAGTGAAAACGGTGCCAAAACTGGACTGACCGGCCATCAAATTTTGCCGTGGGTATGAGGTACTTCCCCTTGCATGCATCTCTGTTTTGCCTCCAAACGTGCCAATTTTGGTGTCATCTGACCAAAGCACCTCGTTTCAGTCATAGTTTAAATGACGTCTGGCAAACTCCAAGCAGTTGCTTCTGTGTCCTCAAGTCAGAAAAGGCTTTCCTCTGGCAATCTCTCCAAAGAGCCTGTGGTTGTGGAGGTGGCAACCGATGGTGCTTTTTGGAACCTGGTGACCCAAAGATGCCATCAAGACCTGCAATTCCTTCACAGTGATACTTGGGGATTTTGTTGCTTCTCTCACCATCCTCCTTAGTATCCTGAGGGGCAAAATACAGTTGCATCCACTACGCTTGAAGTACCGTATTTTTGGATTTTTTAAATAATTGCCCTGACAGCGCTCAGTGGCACATTACATTGCTTGTGAATCTTCTTGCAGCCATGACCAGATTTATAAAGGTCTTTGACCATCAGCCTCTTTTGAACTGACAGTTGTTTTGTTTTCCTCATGGTGTTGGTTGACAAAGGGATGTTGCATGTGTGTTACCACATTTTTATATCATAGTGAAACTGGAAGTGAGGAAATGGATCGATATAGTTCCTTAACACTTAAATAAAACAGAGGCATATAATGCCTGGTTGCATTTTGGTAGATGTTAATTATCTTTAAGGGTGCCACTAATTGTGAAAACGTAATTTAGAGGAAATTGATTTTTAAATCAGAAAATGATTTTAGTCCGTTCCATTGGAACATTAATATTGTACAGTATTTTTCAGATGTTAATTAAATTCACAATAAACATACTTAATAGAATATTTTAAAGAATTGTTTGCGCATTGCCTTTCAGGGGTGCCAGTAATTTTGGGGGCCAGTGTACAAGGAAAAGCTTTCAAGAGTTATCACTGACCTCATTTTCAAGCCTAACAGAACCCAGACTTCCGTGAATTGTAGAATGCTGATTCAGGACCTCTCTGGGCCCAATCTCTACAGAGGGAAACTCCTGTGCATAATCTCTGCTGATAGGACCCCTCCTGATAGGCACAATGTGAGAAAAACCACTAGTATAGACAGAATGATTTTCAAAAGGTGCATGCCTCTGATTAAACAGCATTATTGTTGCAATATCATATAATTTTATAAAGTTGTAATGTATAGGGCGCCCAAATGTGACAGTTAATAGCTACAGTTGCAATCAAAATTATTCAACCCCCGTTGCAAATTAGGTTTGCAGGCAAAATTTTCAAACTTTCAGCTGTTTGCAATGAACAAATCAAACGAGAACAATTTAAATGGCTCAACACAACAAATATTACAAATGGCTTCTCCAAATTTAACACAAAATTCCACTTTTAATGACTGCAGCAGGCTCAAAATTATTCAACCCCTTCATGACAGGCATCTTTAATACTTAGTAGAGCACCCTTTTGCCGCTATGACCTGCTGGAAATGTGATGCAAAGGGAGATGTCAGCTTCTGGCAGCATTCCCAAAGAATCTTAGCCCAGTCCTCATGTACAATGGCCTCCAGTTCACTAATATTTTAGGGTTTCCATGCTGCAACTGTCTTCTTCAAATCCCACCAGAGATTTTTTATGGGGTTCAAGTGAGGCAACTGGGACGGGCACTCTAGAATCTTCCCAGACTTCTTCTGAAACCAAACTCTGGTGGATGTTGAGGTATGCTTAGGATCATTGTCCTTTTGGAAGGTCCAATGATGCCCAAGCATCAACTTCCCTACAGACGGCATGAAATTTTCTCAGTGGACATCCTAGTTCTTGACTGAATCCATCTTGCCCTCCACACTTTGCAGATTGCCAGTGCCAGAGGAAGCAAGGCACCCACAGAGCATCAAAAAGCCCCCACAATTCTTCATTGTAGGCAGGGTGTACTTTTCATCATGTGCTTCTTTATTCCTTCTGCAGACATACCACTGATTCATAAGCCCGAAATATTCCAGTTTTGTTTCATCGTTCCACAGAACAATATCCCCAAACTTCCGTGGCTTATTTATATGGTTTTGAGCATATTGGAGCTTGAGCTTTTGGATCAGTTGCGGTGCGTATCTTGGAGACCTTCAACTTTTAGTATGCGCCCGACTGTGCAAACTGAAACCTCAGTGCCTCCTCCTCCAAGTCTTTCAGCGGGTCTCCTGCAGTCCCTCAAGGTGTTTTTGACCACCCGTCTCCTCAGAAATCTGGTGACTGCCTCTTTCTGCCACATCCTGGTACTGTTGCCACTCTTCTTTTAACTCTGAACTTGCAAACTGTGCTTCAAACTGTATCTCTATGAAAATTCAGTGCCTGTGCAAACTTTTTGCATCCTTTTCCTCGTTTGTGCCAGCCAATGATCTCCTCTATTAGCTTTTTGAACAATTCTTTTGACAGCCATATTTCTAATATGCAATCAAATGTCACTGTCAACAAACCCCTATATAGTGCAAGTATTTTATGTATTCTACTTAAAGCAAATCTGATGCAACTAATTAAGCTCTTGATTAGCTGCATTAGGTGTGCTTGAGACAACACCTGATTTGCAAATATGCTCTTATGAGGGATTCTATTCGGGCGGTTGAATAATTTTGAGACTGCAGAAGTCATAAAACAAGAGTTGTCAGAAAGACAACAAAGCTCACCGGGGCAAGGTTAAAGTTTTTCTGTACGCGGACGGACGCGGACGCCGGGGGTACGACAATAGCTCTCCGGACGTTATTCGTCCCGGCGAGCTAAAAATGGCATTTTGTGTTAAATTTGCAGAAACCACCTGTAATATTAGTCGTTTTGAGATATTTAAAATGTTCTTGTTTAATCTGGTTTGACAAACAACTGAAAGTTTGTAAATTTTGCTATTAAACCCAATTTGCAATGGGGGTTGAATAATTTTGATTGCAACTGTAAATTGCATTTCCACCAAAAAAATTCAACATAGAACCCTTGGAACCGTGACCTAACCTCTATGGATCAGTACCAAAACTCTAGATCTTGCATGTCCATTGCAGACAGTAAACTTAAATGTAGGCAGGATAAACAGACAAGATGTTTGAACAGCAAGGGTAAACAGTGGCAGCTGGAGGGCTGAAAATTAAGGAGGCGCAGACCGTCCCTTGAAATTATCAGGTACCACCAGTTTCCCTTATTTAAGGTCAAATGAGAAATAATATGCATCTGTTTGATGCAGTACTGCATTTAAAAGCAAAGAAAACACTTTGTGAAGGAGATACCCAATAAAAGTGCACAGCCCCTACAATTAAAATACATTTTTGAGTAATTTTTTGAAAGAACTTGACGACCAAATCAGCTCTGGAAGATCAGATATACATTGCTTGCGGTGCACAGTGTTGGAGTCAGGGTAGCTTGCCACGTCACCCGGACACTGAAACTCTTGCAGGCTGAACCTATAAATGAAATAAAACAGCAAGAGTTCGTCCAGTGTATCGCTTGTGAATCATTAACTGATGCTGTCGTTTCTCTAGCCAAGCTTAAGTTGACAGGAGCTCGGGTTGGCGGGCCTGACCAAGTTCAGTTCTTATCATAATTAGTAATATCGAACCTTGATCACTGGGGGTAAAACTAAGCTCCAGCGAAGGAGATAGTCAAGACTAATTTGAATGTTCTGGTGTCCAACCAAGTCATAACATCCAGGACATTGTCACACAAAGTATTTTTTGATTGGCTGAAATAGACGGAATGGCAGCATTCATGAAATTGTGCTAATGAGTTATATTTCAGAGGTTTGAAGTTAGATTACTCGGCACATAAAAATCACAAAAATGTGCAAAAAAATTTTATGGAATGAGAACATGTACTTTTATTGGGTAAGAGCTGAAACAAATGTTTTCTTTGAGTCAGTATTTGTAAATACTTGTCACTGACCTGCATTTGCTTTGTTGTACTCATGCAATCATGACGCAAAAGTTAGAGTTGGACGTGCTAAAAGCAACAACAAAATTCAAGCCAATAAAACCTATGGACCCATTCGTGTGACGTAATCAAATGTTCCAAACAAACGTCTTATTCGTCTGAAGAGCATGCTAAACCTAATTAGCTATAAACTAGTAGAAATGTGTCAGACAGGAGTCCAAACGTTCTTTAGCTATTATCTGCCCTAATTGAAGATTATAGACTGCCGTCCTGTTTGCACAGCAGGCCGGCAGGGTCAGAGGGCTAGGCTAGCCGTATCTCTTGCTGCCATCCCCATTCATTCTCGGCACAGAAGAAACTTTTTACTTCCATACAGTAACATGCCGAATTCACAATCAATAAAATTTTTACTGAACATTGAGACATTAATCTCTATAGAAAGCAAATTTGTAACTGATGTGGGGTTTTTCCTGGCTCAGAATGAGCTTGTGGTGGTACTCTGTCATAGGCTCCAGCGCACACGCAACATTTTGTTTAACGGGGGGATTGTTCATGCTATTTATTTTGTTCAGCGGGGGGTTAATGCTTCTCGTTTCATTGAGAGGGGGAGGGGTAGATGCTTCTCATTTTGTTGAGTGAGAGGGGGTAGGGAATACATGCCTTTATTTCTTTTATAATTTCTTCTTTTGTGGCTGACCGCGGGAGCATGACACCAATATTGAGCAAATTCAGCATCTTTTCCATTTTTTTCGCGCATGCAAATGAGAATGCATCTGTCAATGAAAACATTGTAATGGTTTACAGCTCAGAGAGGTGTAACTTTACAGTGTCTCCTGAGAGAAACAAATATATTTTGCACTGAAAATAAACATAGCTACAGGGGGTGACGGGGTTGGGGGTGTCAACAACACGCCTCAGCCCCAGGGCCTAGTGGCAAGTTAAGGCGGGACTGCCCGTGTTGACTGCCTCGCTGGCCGCTAGCTAAAAGGAGTAGTGTTCCATTATTTGGGTCATGGAATCAATTGTTCAGCAACATGCCGAATGTAGTGGTAGATGCTGATGTATGCACAGAAGCCATTTTTGTAAATAAACAATATTTTTTTGTACAATTCCAATTACAAAATAGTTGGGACAAAATGTAAATTGTGAATAAAATCAAAATGCAATGACTTTCAAATCACACCAGCCAGTATTTCATTCACAATAGAACAGAGATAACATAGAAATGTTGAAAGTGAGAAATTTTACAATTTTATCCACAAAATGAGCAGATTTTAAATTTGATGGCTGCTACAGGTCTCAAAAAAGTAGGAACAGGGGCCCGTTTAGACTCTTCATTTAATTATGCACCAAATGTTCTCAATTGGTGAAAGATCAGGACTGCAGGCAGGCCGGTCAACACATGGACTCTTCTACTATGAAGCCATGCCAGTGTTTCCCCTACATTTATTCGCCGCTGCTGGATTTCGAGTGCCGCCGCTGAAATTTCACGTGATCATTAATATCAATGCGCTACGAATGATGTTAACTCGCACTGTGTGAACGCGAAAACACAACGTTATTTTGGACTTGTTCTGAGTCATCAACGAGCGCATCAAATCCAACCGGACCCTCTTAGGACATCAACGTAAAAGGTAACATTCAGACTTTTACACGGTCTATATACCGAGTAGCGCAGGTAACATAATGTGAATGTAACAGCATAGCTCCTTAGAGCAGTTAGCGGGAAGAGAAAGTGACGGTGATAGCGAACGGAGCTGAAGCGATTAAGAAAGATTGTCAGTAAGTTGACAGAAAATGTACAGTTTGTCAGTTAATAAATGCTACCGCTACTCAAGCCAACAGTCTTATGCCATATTAGCAGTGGCGTGCGGTCAGATGTCAGGAAGGCCTTCAGTGATCATTCTCTCCGCATTATTGCTCTTAAACTGTTTGCGATCAGGTTTGCCTGATTAACAATCAAACAGTTTATGAACTGAACGGCCACCACCAATGCATGAGTTATGATTAAGGAATGCTAATGACAAAGCGATTGCCTATTGGCTAGGAAGTGACTCCGCAAGGATGACAATCTGCAAAAAATCTTAAATTTTCGCAGACTTCGGGCAGTTATTTTCGTTATCACTCAGCTGATCATCGTACCTAGCAACGCACTTTAGCGGTCACTTCAGACTATAGAACGGATTCTCATGGCTTATTGCTCAATGAACCTCAAACTAATTTGCGCAAATCCAGAAATTATAAAGACATAGGCGATTGATATTTTCCATTGTCATTGATGTGCGGAAGTAAACGCCGTATATTTTCGTGGTGCAATGCATAACAAGGCTTTCAAAAATAAATTAGATTCTCATCGGTTCCACCAATCAGTATGAGCAACTGTTTCTAATCGGGGAGGGAAACTGCGAGAGGTGTCTGTCATAAGAAGTCAAAGGTGAGGTTATTGCTGGCCCTGCGTTTCTGCCGATGGACCGTCACTGCCGTATTAGCCGTATTTATACAGTTTAATCTGTTTACAGGTATACTGCCATATTTTTATACTGTTAATTCTGTTTATACTACTACTTCTACACTTGCCATATTTATACTGCTTATATCTTTGCCACTGTCTTTTCTTTGATATATTTTAGCTTGTATATATTTATTTTTCTACATGTTGATAGCTAAGTTAAATGATATTTCAATTTTCAGACGAGTCTGTTAAACTGGGTGGTTAGGAAGAAAAAGTAGGATGGTGACCCTGGAGGAGCTGAAGTGAAGTTTTTCCAGTTTCTCTGAATCTTTTGAGGATTTTATGCACAGTCGATGATGAGACCTTCAAAGCCTTTGCAATTTAACAGAGGAACATTGTTTCTAAAGTATTCCACAATTTTTTTACGCAAGCCTTCATAGGTTGGAGAGCCTCTGGCCATCTTTACTTTTGAGAAACTCAGCCTCTCTTAGACATCCCTTTTATTGCCAATCATGTTACAAACCTGATGCCAGTTAACTTAATTACTTAAGTTGCCAAATGTTCTTTCAGCTGATTCTCTTGTATATTAATTGCCTTTTCAGCCCCCCCCCCTTTTTTTTTTGCCCGTGTCCCAACTTTTTTGAGAACCATGGCAGCCGGAAAATTTGACACAGGCTCATTTTGTGGATAAAAATGTAAAATGTCTCAGTTCCAACATTTGAAATGTTATCCATGTTCTATTGTAAATAACATATTGGCTCAGGTGATGTGAAAGTGATAGCATTTTGATTTTATTCACTAGTTACACTTTGTCCCAACTATTTTGGAATTGGGGTTGTAAAATACCAAGTATTATTGCTCTTAATTAACAATCATCAAATTATACACCACAGGACAAGTATACATTGGTACTTTTCAACATCTGTTGCCTTCGCTTTCAAGGAAAATGTGGGAAAAAATAGAGTTTCATGGATAAACAGTTCATCATTTGTAATGAGCAGTGGTCTTCAACGTCGTTCCTGAGGCCCCACTGTGAACGCTGGGTTTTTGTTCCAACCACAATTGTAAACTCAGGATTTTAACAAGCTTTTAATTTGTCTTAAGTGCATTTAATGTTTAGAGCATTTACTTGCCCTCTTAACTCAGAGGTTATATACATACATATTGTTTTATGTAACTTTGCTCTTATATTACAGTGAACAATGCACCATTATGATGTCTTCACATGCACCTCTATGAAGTCATCACGTTGCTATGGTGTTTCCATAAACACCCAGGTGGCTGTCACGTGACCGATGTTTTTATAGTCACTAAAACTAAGTAACTATCAAGGGGAATACGCTGCGCTGATATTCCGTGCTCAGAGGAACATGAAGTCGCCTGCAAGACAGCAAAATGGTGTCCCTCACGTTATGTTGCAGATATGCGCTCAGTGAAGTTTAGCACTGATTGGCTGGACACACACGCACGCGCACACACACACACGCACACACAGTCCACTCGGCTATTATAATATAGATGTCTATGTTTGCCATCAATAATTAAAAAATTTCCTTATTTTCTCCTTTCGTTTCCCACATTATTTGAACAGTCAGAGGGCCTACCATAAGGCTTGAATGTCAAGAATGAAGAATCCCAAGAACAGGTTCAAACATATACTCTTCAAGGGATATTGAAATATCAAGGTCAATAACAAACTAATGACATCGAATAATTGGTCGCAAACTAATTGTACCTCAACAAAGAAGGCATTGAGTAAACAATTCACCTGATATTTCATTACCTAAACAGTTTCCTTTGCTGTCACGGTCCATG